>OY728159.1:766161255-776161255 GCA_963277665.1 Viscum album | reverse complement strand
AAATAAACAATATATGTAAATTAGTGTGTTTAATTCCCATTTAAAATATTTATGATAAATCAATTCCTTCTTTTTGTTGGAATCATATCACCACCATTCATTTTCTCCATGTTCAAATGTTACCTAAGAAGATGATCATGTATAACCATGACCTGATTCCATTTTTTTGGAATATAATTGAATGGGAAATCACCACATAATATAAAGTGAGTTCACTAGAAGATAATGACACACACTCACTCACACTAATTCTCTAATGTTACATAAACCGAACTAGTAAAACTTCCCTTCTCTGGTAGAAGAAGAATTGGGATGTTTGTTACACCCAAGTCACCAACACTATGTCACAACTCTCACTAACACTTCAAGACAGTCACACACTACGATATATTCAAGGAAATAGAAAAATAATGTTAATGTGGACTCACAATGATTCTGATGCTTTTAATTTCATCTTACAACAATAAGAGAACTGTTCCAAATCATAATAAATTAAGAAAAATAAGTACTAAAAATGCTATATATTAGGATACTAGGATGAAATTTCAATATATCTCAGAAAATAGTCATACAACTCATTAATCGATTTTTATATTCATATAAATAGGTTTCACTACAATCAGAGAAATTATTGTCCCCTCTTTGAATTAATCGTTATTCAGTATCCAGTACTGAATCAATAACTATCGATGGTTAATAGTTCATACCAACATCTAAATGATTATTCCATTATATGCATACATCTGGTTGATACAAACCATCCTATTACGACCATAAAAAACATCATATTTTTGAAAACAAATATGTGATGTAGTCTTCAAATAACAATACTAAGGAAATGAAAAAATGGTTGATAATATTACCTCGATTGGTAAACCAATTCTATATAATTGATGAAAGGAATCATCATACCTTTAAAATTCCCCATTAAGATATGTTTATATTCCTGATTTATGAATTACTCTATTAGGCCCACATTTATCCATGGACCTTCAGGTCATGGGTAACTCAACTCACCTAATATAATTAAGATACCAATCTTCTATATCCCAGGGACAAACTATTGTGTGATACTTCTAAACGTGGTGATAATTTTCTAATGTAAATTGGTTCCGGATTTAACACTCATCCATTATAGTGTGATCCATTTCAAATAAAAAAATATCTTACACATTATATCAGCCGAAAAAAATTATCTTATAAATTTACTCACACTATAGAAATTATTAATGAAATGGTGTGTCCCACGAATCATAGAAAATGATTATACTGAGAAAATATTAAAACCTCAAGGAGAACTTCTCTAATATCTACTGATAAAACCAACATATAAACCAATACTAATTTCATGTGATCATGCATAACATAAAAGCAAAATATATTACCTAATAACATATGTTGTTTAAACCTCCCCCCATAATGTAGCTCTTCCTTAAGACTTCTCTACCTATACAATGATGTAAACAAAATGAAACCTTATATTACAACTTATCAAACTCCCAAAATGCTGATTCTCTATTTAACACATTTGAACAATAGAAATAATAAGATGATTCCAACCATAGGAACTCCCCAGTATAGGAGTCACCAACTGAGTAATTTCCCAACAAAGATACTCAACATAATAACAGTAATATACATGACTTTCAATCTTAACACCACGTATCCCATCTCTTAGAACATATCTAAAACACTATCTATCATACCTAAAAATAAAAACCAAAATCCACTTAGTACCCTATCTCAATAACCATTCTCCAATACATACTTCTAGAATCCCCAACCTAGATCATTTGATTGACACATGATATAGGGAACCATTGACCTCATGCATACATACCCATATTCCAGATAATACTAACTAGTAGTGAGGGTCTAGGAGGTAATAGTGGGGAGAAAATACCCACTATGAAAAAAACTATTACTATAATAAAAATACTTAACAACCGATATAACAAAAAATTGAACAAAAAAAAAATTTCTCACATGGTATACATAATAACTCTAAAAAATAATTCCATAAATATAAATGAAACTAAGAAATACTATATATATATCATATAAAAATAGTTCAAAAGAATGAAATAAAACCCTTCTCAGCACTAATGATCCACCCAGTCCATCCTAAATCCATCAACTCTCCTTCCATGCATATATTTCACAAATATCGACTATGATATATATGTTATAATATTTTCCATTCCTATTTAAAAAACATTATGGTCTACACTTGTCTTTGAGAAATCATGAATAGTGTAAGTATGAACTCAATTGATAACCAGTAATGGTGTTCTTGGATAGTATCTTTTGATATATGAGTTTAGAAAGAGCATGAAAGATGGTGACCAAAAAAATTGTCTTATCACATTAAAATTCTTGATTGACCAGCCATAAGAGAGCACATTACATTCTCTAAAGAGTGTCAGAGTGAGAGGTTCACCAAAAATATGAACAAACCCTAAGGGAGAATGATGTATAACCTATTATACCATAAAAATATATGAGTCATCTACATTAAAATGGACACTTGGACAATAAGACATCACCAAACCAAACTATAAAAATATCTCTCCCAAATTCCATCTCAATAGATATAAACATTTTCCATACTCACAATAAGAAAAAAATCATTGATCAATACTGACCCATTTCCCAAGACATATCTCAGACCTATAATGATAATTTTACTCTAATCTGTGCATCTAAATCACCCCATGTTACCATAGTGACCTATGACATAACCCTACTCAGATTCAATGGTCAACACTATCACAGTAGTCCACTCATATATGGATGATACAACAAAGAACTAGTGGTAACAACCATACCATGGTGTATTTATATATGAGAATTACCCCATAACCCTTAGTCCCATAGTGAATATCAACACAAAATTTATACAGCCTCAACCTGGTGAACCTACATCACATAATCACCATTTAACAGCATCACCTCAGGTCTCATCAGTGTATCCCACGACACCCATAACTATGAACCACATAAAAAAATAAGTCATAGCCATATAAATTTTTATGATAATTTATTTTCAAATATACCATAGATCTAATTTCAACAACACAACACAAAATTATCATAGAAAATCTGATATAAAATTTATCAACTCTATACCACCTTATAAAAATCCTAAATTACCAAGTAGACCCAATAAATTTTGGGTTATGGTCCATTTATTGACCCTGTACATGCCAAAAAATCACATAGTGGATAAAAAATGTATTAAAATGGATATATTTAAGAACAACCTATTTAGTAATTGTAGGTTCATTAACAAAGAATATTGTTAAATGATTTTACACTTAGAGAAAATAATTTTGATACCTAAAAAGAAACAATAAAATGGAATTTTTTTTCAAAACACAACATAATGTTGCAAAATCTAGAAATATAAGAAGGTAGATACTGATTCGTACATATAAAAATTTTCTGAGATGACTACCATTAAAAAAGAATACACACTATGAGAAATTATATTTGTGGAGAGTGGGAAATGATACGGTGGGGTGAGGTTTTAGATAACCAATACGAAGGAAAAATATTTGATAACTATTAATTTGGATAATTAATTAATGTAACTAAGGAAACAAATAATTTAAAAAAAATACATTACAAGGTAAACATTTGCATCATAATGTAATGTACATACCATATATACATTGTATTGTAGATCTTTTGGTCACCTCATAGCTTATAGCTCTATCAAATGAAAAATAATAATGATTCTGACATCCCAAGATCACATTATGATAATATTATTCTCTTAACTGAATAATTCTCCCCTCAAGATATGGTTTATTGCAAAACCCTCTCCCATTGTAGTGTGACCCACTTCTATCCTCAAAAAGTAATCCTATAAATCCACTCAACTAAAAAAGAAAATGATGTGAATCCAATCACTATGCTCATATTTCAATTCCTACAGCTTTACCCTCAATCCACAGTAGACTTTTCTACCCAAGACATAGCCAAAACCACAAAAATTAATTCATAGGACTCTATAGAAACTCCTAAAATCACCACCATGACCAATCAAACATGGTCAAGATAAACATAAACCCATAAACAATTACTCAAAAAACCAGAACATTATATGTCAAACTTATAATTCACCATTTGATATGAAAGAGGTGTTAGAAAAATGATCAATAAGAATATATCAAAAAGAAGTGTTTTGTGATTTTACTTATTGGTGCATACTATTAGAGGCAATAACCCATTCGTTATTTCTAATTGAACAAAATCAAGCTCACTCTGGAAAATAAATATTCCTAGATAGTGACGAACTCCTCGATTATCATTTTTCCAGTTCATCCAGTTATATTATCTTGATAAGATATAAGGTATGAAATTATTATTTTCTTATAGAGAAAATGGTAATTGAAATGTACCATCAATACCATCACCATTGTTATCATTTTCCGTAAGTAACTAAATTTCCTATATCACATTTTTTATAGGTGAACTAGAGATCATGATATTTTCTTTAACCAATAACTGTCACAACATTCAAAATATTTGATATCCTTATATGGACAAAAACATATGATTTGAGATATATGAAATGGTGCTAACATGGCCTCTGATTCATATTCATACATTTAGATATAGAGAAAATTCTATATTACATGCTCTGAAAGTATATATTGTATATTATGATAAACTGAAACCAAAATATTTATCTAGTTCAGATATAGGATATGTTCTATATTAAACAATATTATCATATAACATACAATTATATTTATTACTGTATTAAAATAAAATGTTTGAAAATAAAATTTTTCATAATAAAAAGTATTATATCCATTTTTCATCATATGAAACATCATTTTAAGATTCTCTTTAATAATGAGGTTTCTCTGATATAACTATAAGGTTTGTTAGGATCAAATTATACATATTCACGTTCACAAAGAAAAAAGAAACCAAAAAAATAAATAGTTCATTTTTTGAAACAAAAACCATGAATATTAAAAAAGGATGATAATATTTGACCCCATATATAGATTATCCTTGATCCATTCAACAAAGAATTATATAGATATCTTAGAAGTATCCGAAAAATATTATTCCTCATAAGATATATATTTATTTAAAAATAAATCAATGTTTGAATAATTTTCAATGTAGCACCGTAAGAATTTAAATAAAAATTTAATATTTAATGCACAAAACACAGAGTCTCTATGTAACAAAACATTATTATAACCAAGCCAATGAACATAATTTTTCTACATTTGTGATTTGAATTTTGAAAAACAGATATAGAAGGTTGTGATCTATAAAATATACAATGTCTAATTGGATCAACATAAATTTTTTGTGAATAGTAACTTACCCTTATGAGAAGTAAATTTCCCTTATGAATATTAATGTACTATTATGAATAGTAACATCACTCTAATAAGTATAAATAAAATTTTGGCACCATATAAATGAGTGTGAATATTGTAAAAATAATAAATTAAGTGTTGGTATTTTTGTGAGTAATAAATATTTAATTAAAATTTTAAATTAATAAATGAATATAATTATTTTTTAAAAAATTTATTCCAAAATAAATATTTTTTTGTTCTATGATTTGAGGATGATATAATGGGACCTTAGTTAAATTTTGAAAGAATTATAAAATTAGTTTTAAATTTAAAAACTGTATTTTTCAACAAAATAATTACATTATTAAATTTCACCTATTTAAAAAATTATTCTAATAAAATAGAGTCCATTATCAAATTTTATATGTCTAAAAATGGTAATGCTTATTTTTTGTGATTTTCTAAAATACATGAATTTTTAGTGAATAGTAAAGTATGATAATTAGCAATAAATGCTAAAAAATTATTTATTGATACATAGGTGATATACAGATGACGTAAGAACAATGGTATGAAATCACATGCACTTATTAAAAAATTTTGGTTACCAGAATCAATACTATTTCATGTAATTAGAAAAATAATAAAATAATTATAAGACATTCAAAAATATCCCCTCTCCTCCAATAAAAAATCCACCAATCACCCCTCTTCTCCTCACTCTTATAAGCCTTGAAGATTATAAATGATCTTCCCAAATAGTCTTCCATATCCTCTCCCCATGTCTAGGAGATCTTGGTATTTCAAAAAGACTAAAATCCATACCCTTAAGGAGGATATCAAGGATGATATTTCAATAGGAAAACCCTCTTCCTTTTTAATTTAAATACACTTCATTTTTTGAATTTAATATTAGATCCTTACATACTATGTCCAAATGATCAGGATAACTCCAATATCATTGATATATTTTAATTATATCATTTTAATGGAGGAATTATAATCAATTTCCCTACTCTCTCTCTTTTTATAATTTTAAAAAGGAAATCACTCTCCAAGAAGTTCCAATTTACAACGTTCATGGATATTGATTTTTTGTTCGTCAATTTATCCTTCAAGGCTCTACATTAAACCATTATAATGGTTGAAATGATTTTAATAGTAATGTTACAACTTTTTTTATGTTTGGGATGTCTCATTTATATATAATTCCAAGCGATGATACAAAATGAGTTTATTATGATCAATAATTGTCGTAGTTATCTAAATAGCTATCATTAAATGTATTATCTATTGATTCATACTCATAATATATAAAATAATAAAATAAATATCTATTTCCACTTCTATATTCTAATTAATAACAAAAAATTACAATTCTTTAGAAATATAAAAAAAATGAACTCTATTACTTATAATCAAGCGACCTGATCATGAAATCAACAAAACAGACACTTCAAAATGACGAAATTCAATCATATAACATATCAATAAAGAGATAAATGATATTAATAAATCTACATTGAATAAAATATATTTATAATGTGTTATTAATTAATTAAGGGATTTCATTTTTTCATACAAGATCTTAAGGTCCTGTGGAGAACTAGTTCAGACATAAGGGAATGGTTTTCTACATGAACCTCCATTTTCATTTGGGTAACTTTTATTCTATACATGCCTTAATAAAATTAGTGATTATTCTTATGTACACCTAATTATTTATGTGTGAATAATCTATATGTGAAACAAGTATAATTTTTATTTCTTTTATTGTGTGTCACAAGGTTTAAAATGATATTTTAAACATACTTCCCAATAAATAGGCCCCATTCAAAACAACTACAAAAATTCTATCCTATTTTTAAATTATGTATATAAAATTATTTATCCACCATTGATTTTCTAAAATAAACCATCTTATTATGAAAAAACTAAATTAATTTACATTTAGTTTTATGTAATTATTTTTCCAAAAAAAAATTTCTTTTTTACGTAGAAGAGTATTTATCTTAAGAATAAGTGGATGATTTAATATGAGTATTTTCATCTATTTCAACACTATTTTATATTATCATTTTTAATTGGTAATAATATTGTATGTTAACATCTATCATATTTTATTGAATGGTTTATGATTATATTGAATGTGCATATCCTATCTTGATTCCATTCACCATATTACTCAGAATGTTTAGTGTTTATGTTTAAATGATTAGGGAAAGTTAATTAAATTTCAAATGTTAATTTATATATGAATATATATATTGTTTATTTTCTTTAAAATTCATATGAGTAATGAAATGTACTTATTATGTGATATGTGGGGCCTGTTAAAACGCCTCGATGCATCGGTAGGTCTCATGAGACAAAATGGACTAGGTTTGTACCCATTATGTATGGTGTCTTAGAGGAGGCCTTGTAGGTATAATTATAATGGCCAAAATTATGCATTCCCTATGTATGAAACTAGATAATGATATTATATGTTATTATTAAACTTTTTCAAATATATATGGTTATGTTTTTAAAAATTATTTAATCACTTTTTATTCTTTTAATATTATGATCATGTTAATTATTAAATCCATGTGGTTTTAGTTAATCAACGTGACTAGTGTTTATCATTATGATCACTTCCACATTATTATTTACCCTTTATATGAATATTATCTCAACCCTTTCTTTTTTGTAATATTTCCCTATGATGAAAAAAGTCAATTATGAATTACTTTCATAGATAATCTAAGACTTATGGGAGTTATTAATGGATATGATATATTTTATTTCATTCCAAGCTGTAATGTTTAAACTATGTTTTAATATGGTCTTCCAAAACTACTAAACTATTCTGTTATTCAGGATATTAATTTCTTATAATAGTACCAATGTAATTAAATAATGCACTGACTCTAAGAAACTAAGTCTGGGACCTTAAAGTTGGTATCAGAAAAAGAATAGTAGAAAACTTTGAGAGTATATTTTAAAATTGTATAATAGGGAAAAAACAAAAAATTAGTATTTGAATATATAATAAAATAATATCCTATAATTTTTATATGGAATATATTATGTGGGTCTTCTTAGAAAAAACATTGATTTCTGTTTACTACAACTGGACATGGATCTTACATAGATTTACCTGGGAGTAACAACACTGAAAAGGTGTTTCAGGATAGACCTGAGGTAACCTGGTACATGATAATGGGCCTTACTACAAACCTATTTAGACACTACCATGGGATATTCTTAGGATAAATCACATATTCATTATATTCAATTATAAATTATTAAAAATTAATTTGTTTCCTTAAATAAATCATGTTTATGAAAATGAGATTTGTTATGGATTGGATTTTAATTTATAATAAGTATTTTTCTTATTGATATTATACATTATGGTCCAAAACCTATTATAGTGTATTACATCATTAATAAATGGATCCTAGTGGATCGAATGTAAACCACATGAACGTACATATCGTATGTAGGGATTTACCTCATATGAAAAATAATCATATTGGTTTTGGAGTTGCGACTGATGCTAAGCAACTTATTACTGTATTGGGAAAGATAACTCAGGTTATGAACAATAACCTCACCCATATAGAGAATCCAAAACCACAATGTTGAGGAGAAATGTTAGACTAGTTTATGAAAAAACTGCATATATAATATAATGGGACTAAAAACCCATTCGTAACAGAGTAGTGAATAAGTTCTTTTGAAATGATATTTCATACTTGATGAAGTAATGATAGAGAGTAGGTTTTGGGGTAGTTCATTATCTATCGGGAGATTCTAATCAATGGTGGCCATTGATTCAAAACACTATGGAGGACGAAGAGATTGAAAATATGGAATAGAGTGATTTTAAGGAAATGTTCTTAGAAAAATACCATCCTTGTGAACAGTGAGAAGAAATGGAATGGAATATTCTGAATCTGAGGCCAAAAAAGGATGAAAATTTTGCAAACTATAAATATTAATTCAAAAGTATATAATGGAATTCCATGACCTACATATTTAATCATTGTAAGAATATTGATTGATTAATTTATAGTTTAAAACCATTCATGTGAAAGTAATTAGTCTCCCAAAGTTTCTCATTTATGAACATATTGTCTCATTTGCGAACAAGTCCGAAAAATAATTTTTTATGTCTTATTATTTTGATGGAATTAAAGAGTATAATAGGTCCAATGAACACTATGGAAAATGAAATAATGAAAAAGGGAATAAATAATAAATTGATTTTCTATCCTGGGATAATTGTCAGGATAAACACCCCGGTAATTTCCTGAAGGGTATGGGATTTTGTTACAAGTGTAGATGAAAAGTCGACCAATCACGTGATTGTAAGGGAAATAATGAATCCAAAAATTTTCAATGAATCAATTTCAATGATATGTTACATTATAAAAATTATTTTCCTAACCATCTAAGAATCATTCCCCACAGAATGGAAAGAGAGAAAGGAAAAGATTATGTGATCACAACGATTGAGGTTGAAGTTCCGAATGATGTTGTCGTATGAGATTTATTCAATTCCTCAAACATAGTCAATTAATTATTTGATTCTGGATCATTTTAACATTTAATATTTTCCCATTTTTCCATGAATATTAAACATTTTCAGTATTATTTAATAAAGATGTTGTCAGTCAAAACACCTAAGGGAAGTATCGTTGAAACCAAGATGTGTCAATCAATCCCCCTTATAACCAAAAAACATACATTAGATGATGACCTTATCTTTATTAACATGATTTACTTTGATATCATTCTTGGTATGAATTATATTTAAAACCATGATGTGAGAATCTACTACAAGAAGAATGAGGTTATAGTTCTTGGGAATGGTGCAAAATCCATAATCTTAAAGTATAATACTTTTCATTTGATTATTATCTAGATCCTCCCCCAGTATCTCTAATGAATTCAATTCTTAGGGAGGATTAGAATTAAATATATATGGGTTTGGAATGAAATATTCAAATTGAGGATGTACATATTGGTAAATAATACATTGATACCTTCCCATAGGATTTACTAGGACATCCTCCAGACCTTGAAGTTGATTTCCTTATTGATTTAATTCCTAGTTCAAGACCAATATCAAAGACTCCTTAAATAATTTCCAACTTGGTATTGGTAGAAGAAAAGAAAAAACTTGAGGACGTCAGTGATAAGGGATTTATCCTCCCTATTGTTTCTCAATTAGGAGCCCCTATTAATTTCATCAAGAAGACAGATCTATCTCTAAGGCTATGAACTGACTTCACAGAGATCAATGCTATTATAATAAAGAAAAACAATCCTCCTCCTCACATAGCTTATTTATTTGATCAAATTCCCAGTGACCATTATTTATTATTATTGACAATTGATATTGATATCATCAGTTTCTTATGAGTAAGGGTGATATTCCAAAAACAACATTTTGAAGAAGGTATGGGCATTACGAGTTTACCGTAATGCCTTTTGGACTGAGTAATGAACGCTCTATTTTTATAGATCTAATTTGTGGAGTTATCAAGGAATATATTGATGAATTTTTCTTTATATTTATTTATGATATATTAGCATTCTCTAAAATCTGAAAATATCAAGGTAATCACTTGATAATTATTCTAATGATTCTTATATGAAATGAAGTGTATGGGAAGTTTATCGAGTGTGAATTTTGGTTTCATGTTGTTTATTTTCTGGGTCATATTGACTCTAAGGATGTAATTTTAGTGGATACGATGCCAAAAAAGGAAGTTCAAGAATGTCAAACACCAATTTTTATAACCGAGTTATTTAGTTTTATTGGTTTAGTCAGATATTATCAATGTTTCATCCAGAACTTCTTCCGATTATCAATCCTATTAACTAAGAGCACACATAATGGGTTTAAGATTGTATGGAAAAATGAATGTGAATAATTTTTTGAAGAATTGAATATGATATTAGTGAATGTTGTGATCCTAAGTCTACAATTAGGTAATGGTGGATTTATGATCTATATTGATGCATCAAAGAAACGAATATGGTGTGTTCTGATACATAATGATATATGTATTAAAATTTATCAAGGTATTTAAAACTATAAAACTAATGATCTTGAGTTAGAAGCTGTGATTGTTGTTCTGATGCTATGGAGACACTATCTCTATGGAGAATGATGTGAGATATATATGGATAAAAATGTATTAAAATATATATTCGTATAAAAAGAACTCAACATGAAGAAATGTAGATGTCTTGAGAAACTCAATGATTATGATTGGTCTACATACAACCACCTAAGAAATGAAAATACAGTAGTTGATGCATTGAGTAGGAAGAATCATGGAGTTTTAAACCAAATGAGGATTTAACAATATCTAGTATTCAGAGATTTAGTAAAGAAAAAAATGGGAATTACCTATGATGTTGAAAAATCACTAATTTAAATTGGTTTCCCATAAATATTTATTGGAAATAATCAAATGTTCTCGTTCTAATGATGAGATTCTTCAAAATAAATTTAATGTTGTGAATTATGGGAAGTTGGATGACTTCGTGTGTGAGGATAGAATTATGATGTTTTAGAAGAAGTTATGAGTTCCCTCTATCATTGAGCTAAACATTGAGTAATTGGATGATTCACATAGTTTGAATTTCCCTTTACAGACTGGTAGAACAATGATATTTTGATATTTGAATGAACATTTTAGGTGGGACAACATGAAGCGGGAAATTTTTTATTATGTATCAAGATGTTTAGTATGTCAACAAGTGATGTCCAAGAAACAACATAATATAGGAGTCATGGAACCTCTTCCAATTCCTACACATAAATGGGATTACATTACTAGGGATATTATCACTAGATTACCCATAACTCTAAGAAATAATGATGTGATACGGGTAATTGTGGACCAAATTATTCTCACTGTAAGGAAAGATTTTCCACTAGCACCTTGCACGAATCTATATCAATGAAGTAGTGAGACATCACAGATCACCTTTCTAAATTTTTTCTGATCATGCTCTATGATTTAAATCTAAATTCTTGAAAAGTCCTCAATATTATTTGTATATTGGGTTTCAATTGAGTACTATTTATCACCCTAAAACTGATGAGCAATTAGAACGGGAAATCCAAGCATTATATGACATGTTGAGATCATGTTCAAAGGACATTAAAGGTATGTTGGATCAATATTTACCTTTATCGGAGATTTTTACAAAAATAGTTTCCATTCTAGAACTCAAATGGCCCCATATAAATCAATGTATAGAAAGAGATGTCATACACCATCATGTTGGGATGAGTTTGGTGAAAGTAATCTTGTCAGACCAAAGCTTGTAGTGGAATAAATAAAAGTTAATGACTATTCAACCTCATATCTAAGATACTCAATTTAAGAAAAAGATTTATTATGATAATTGAATGAAGGATTTGTAATTTCAAGAGGGATACCACGTCTTACTGAAAGTATCTCCAAGGAATGGTGTTATAATATTTTTAATGAAAAAGAAATTGATCCCCAAGTACATTGGCCCTTTAGAAATTATAGATATAATTATAGTAGTGGATTATTATTTTTAAATGATGGATAGCCTTTATATGGTTCACAATGTGGTCAATATCTCATTATTGAGAATGTACATGCTTGATGCAATGAATTTCCACCCTTATAAAGGTATATAATTAGAACCAGACTTATCTTACTATGAAGAGCCTATCTGGATTCTGGACACTAAATAAAAAGGGTTGAGTAACTAGAGGAATCGAATAATAAAGGTACATTGGAAAAATAATAAAATTGAAGAGGAAATATGGGATCTGAAAGAACATATGTTTTTGAGTTACCCAAACAAAATTTATGGTATCATTTTGGTGATTTCTAGGATGACTTTTTTGTAAAGGGGAAGAATGTATCACTATAAGAATTTACAAATACATTTAAATTTAATTAATTAAACACTAAGTCTCTATGATACAACACTTTGTTATAACCTAGATAATGAACATAATTTTCCAGCTTATGTGATTTGAATTTTAAAAAACTAACATACATGGTTTTGATCAATGTTATATCTAGTGTATGATAGGATCAACATACATTTTGGGTCAATAGTAACATACGCTTATCAATATCAATGTAACCTTATGAATAGTACCCTCACCCATGTAAGTATAAATATAATGTAGGCACTATATAATTGATATTGAATGTTTTAAAATTTTAAAATTAAGTGTTTGTATTTTTGTGAGTAATAAATATTTAATTACAATTTTAAATTAATATATTAATAAAATTCATTTTATTAATTTTATTCCTAAATCAATATTATTTTTGTCCTATTATTTTAGGGTAATTTTATGAGACCCCAGTTAATTTTTGAAATTATTGTTAAATATGTTTTAAATTTAATAATTATATATTTCAATAAAATTATGATCTTATTAATTTTCACATGTTCCAAGAATTACACTGATAAAATGGAGTCCATTTTCATAATTTTACATGTTGATAAATGATTATGGTGATTTATTTAGATTTTTATAAAATAACTGAATTTTTAATAAATAATAAAATATGTTAATTAGTGAAAAATTCTAAATACATGATTTATTGAGTCATAGGTGATGTATGACTGATGTTAGAACACTTGGTTCAAACTCAAATTCACTTATTATTGTTTTTTTTTCACCAGAATCAACAATATTTCTTCTCTTGAAGAAATTTATAAAATAATTTATAAGATATAAAAAAATCACCCATCTTCTATACAATAATAGAAAACCTCAGTGCCTCTTCTCCTCACTCCACTATGCTTTGAATATTATAAAAGTTCTACCCAAATACTCTTCTCTAGCCTCTATTCTTGAAAATTAACTCTTTATATTTCAAAAAAACCCCTTCTCTTAAATAGGTTCTCAAGGATTATATTTCAAGAGGTAAACCCTCTTCCTTTTTTATTCAATTATACTTAATTATATTTCCTCTTATTATTATATCCTTGCCTCCTCTATCCAAAGGATCATGGTAACTCTAGTATCATTTATTTACTTTAATTATTTCATATTAATGGATGAACCATCATCAATATCGACATAATCTCTCTTTTTTATTTTTAAAAATGAAATCATTGTCCATGAAGTTCCAATTTACAAATTTCGTGGACGATGATGTTTTTTTTAAATTATCCTTCATGGATGTTTATTGAACCATTTTAATAGTTGAAATAGATTTTAAAATTAATATTACAACCATTTTGATTCTTTTTATGTAACATATTTATATAATACCAAGAGATAATATAGAGCGAGTTCATTATGATAAATAATCGATGTAATAATCTAATGATTATCAATAAATGTATTATATAATTATTCATCCTATTACAATATAGATAATTGGTATATATATAACCATTTACACATCTATATTATCCTTAACAATAAGATGTTCAAATTCTATAGAATTATTCCATTTTTAAATGAACTCCATTACTTTTAATCAAAATAAATGTTCATGAAATCACATAAATGAACACTCCAAAATATCCAAAATCAGTCATATAACCTTATAAAATATATATAGATATGGATGTGAATGATATAATTAATGTATTTAATTTTATTATCCTATGTGTTAACGTCATGTCCATAACATGGTCAGACATAAGGTAAGGGTTTTTTCACCCAAACCTCTATTTTCATTTGGTTTACTCTCATTCTATACATAAATCGATGAAATTATTGATTTTTATTATGTAATACTCCTTAATTCTGTGTTAATATTTGATATATGTTGACCAAATAGAATACTTATTTCATTTATGAGGATTTACATTTTTTAAAATGATGTTTCGTAAATTCTTCCTGATAGACAAGCCCGTTTCAAAAGAACTACACTAATTCTTACCTATTTTTAAATGTACTCTATAATATATTTTATCAAAAATTTATATTATATAATCAATAATTTTATTATGAAAAAACATAATTAAGTCACTTCTAGTTTTAGGAAAATAATTTTCCAAACAAACACTTTTTTTCAATGTAAAATATTATTTATCACTAGAATGACTCGATTATTTTATATAAGTATTTACATATATTTCATAAATATTGTTGATTGTAATGTTTTATTGTGATTAAAATTTTATGATATAATATACCATATTTTATTTAATGGTTTATGATCATTTTTACCATGAATGTGTTATCTTGGTAATATTCACCATATTACTCTGAAAAGTTTGTGTTTATTTTTTAATGATGGAGGAAAGTCAATAACAATTCATTTGTTAGTTTCTATATGAATATATATGTTTTTATGTTTATACCCAATCATATTGGGAATGAATTAGACTTATTGTTTTATGGGTAGGGCACGGAACAGATCCTTGTATCATAATTAGATCTCATGAGACAAACTAGCATGGGTTCTAACTCATTATGTATGGTGTCTTGGTCAAGGCCATGATAGTATGACTATGATGTCCGTCATTGTGAATTTCCTCTTTATCAAAGTACATTTTTATATCCCATGATACTATTCAACTTTTATATTATCCATGATTATGTTTTATGGTATTATTTAATCAGTTCTTATTCCTACTATATTATGTTCACGATTATTTTTATAGGTTTTTGTTTTTAGTTATTCATCGTGTGTAGTGTTTATATTTAGGATTACTTATACTATATTATTTAACATTACTGAGAATTTGAGCTCACACATTTCTTATGTTTTATATTTTCCTAGGATGTGAAGAAGTGTATTTTTAATTCCTTTCAAGGATAATCTAGGACTTATTGGAGTTACTTCTTGATTTTATATATTGTATTTTATTTCAAGTTGTAATGTTGAACTAATGTATGTATCTGGTCTTCCAAAACAACTAAAATATTCATTACTAATATATACAACATTCTCGTAATCATGAAATTTTAATAAAATAATGAACTAGCTCTGGGAAACTATTATTGAGGGTATAAGGCCCTGACATTAAACATTAAGTAATCTTGAATTAAGTTAATAATTCATATTGAGGATCTTTTTAGGTTTAGAGCTTTAGATAATTAGTTCATTACTTATACATAAATACTCGAATATTACATGAAGACACTTCTAATCATTATCAATTTTTTAATAAAACAAAATCTCTTTACAAAGCGACATTTTTAGTTCTTTGACTTTAACATCATGTCTTTTCCTTGATCTTATCCTTGACCCTATTCATCTTTATGTCCTGTGGAAAATATTTCAAAAGGTGGGATGAGCATAAAATTCTCTTTATGGGATACATGAAGAAGGAAAACTATTAGTAAATTATGAATACATAATCATAATGTAATACCTTTCACCTTTAAGAAGTATCAAAAAAGACTTCACTTAATATAACCTGATTTCTTACCCGTTTTGTAACTGAATGTTTGCCATAAATCCTATAGAAAGCAACATTTATCATATAAAGGTAACTTGGCCATGATCGAGCCTTCTTGGTATAAAGGTAACTTGGTACATAAATATACTGAAAGGGAATATCCATACATTTGAATTCAATAAATATAACTAAATGTAATATCCATACGTCCGACTTCCATACCCAATTCATCAGTGGTTGTAATTTAACCACCCATCTTCAGTTTATCATGGAACCACCCGTCATTTGGTTTACCATATAACGACCCAAAAAATTTCCAAGTACAAATATATAATCATAACACATAAAATATTTACAATATCAACATTTAACTAATAAAATAATATTTGAAATCACAAGAAATAATTTCATGATATTGAAATAATCAATCCATTTCAAACTACATTTTTAGTACCAAATACCCAAAAATGGAGTATTGTGTTTCTTTTTTCTTTTTAAAACATTACG
Source organism: Viscum album (assembly GCA_963277665.1). Taxonomy (NCBI): domain Eukaryota; kingdom Viridiplantae; phylum Streptophyta; class Magnoliopsida; order Santalales; family Viscaceae; genus Viscum; species Viscum album. The sequence continues at coordinate 776,144,039 of OY728159.1, read as the reverse complement.
GATTATAGAGAAATCCAAATAACGATTACAGTAGAAGTGAGGTCAATGTCATCACATAGTTTAATAACATTCCTTCGATCAATTAGTTAAAATATTCATTGAAAAATATTCCCTTTGAATGAAAGTAAAAGTCAATGGGGTTTATTATACACCATGTAAAAGAAAGACATGAATAAATAAATATATTTCTCAATGAAAGGAGATTGAGATGATGTCCCTTACCTTGAGTTTGAATTGTCACGTATGTTAGTTATTCTTCCGAAATAATAAACATATGTTTAAATAAACATTATTCATAAACTGTTTCATTTTTATTATTCCTTTTAAATCACTTAATCCCATTATATAACAATAATATAATTATAGAGGTTCATATCCATTGTTTTGTCGATGTTCGGTACCTGAGTCAAAAATAAACATGTTATAATTACAAATTTTCCATGTGGTCAAAATTACATTATATCAAGAATGATATTTTTGATTTAGATATCATACATATCATATATATATATTATTTATGTATATATAATATTCCCTAGCATTTGGATATAAGAATTGAAATGCATCGTTCAAGGATATGGTAAGCCGTACATACGCATGAACACTACTTTGATTACTTTTTCTCATTTAAGGGAATGAAAAATAAATGCTAAATAGGTATATTATAATTCTTATATAATATCAATGTTATATATGTTACATAATTTCATTAATTCCATCATTTATACGTTCTATGTATAGTATGAATGATTCATATCTCTTTGAGGGGGTGGTAGTCTGTACTTCCTCAAATGAAATTATAATATTTATACAACATGAAAATAATAAAGGTATGTTTTAAATGATAATTAAAGAAGTATAGAGATTAGATAAATATCATAAATATCATATATGATTATAGTGCCATAATAATGGTCACCATTAGAGGTGGTAGCGGAAAATAGAACAATCGTTATTTCGTGAAGTAGCAGTTCCCTGTACAGAGAAACAGTATAATCGTATCCATTAGACGGAGGTGTGCATAAGTGCAGTTCGAATCTGTCTCATAATAACATCCTAATATATTGAGTAAACTATTTTTGTTTTTAAATCAAATAATAAGAAGATAATAGGGAGTGGAGAAGGAAAAATAATGGAAAGGAACTTGAGAGAAGACGTTACCTCAACTCGGGTGACTTCTTTTTGATTGAGCCAAATGGCTTTCTTGAATTTCCTTCTTCATACGGGAAGGATTATTAGAGTAGGTAAGGAAGTTTTGGGATATTATTGGATCATATTTTGGACGATCCAAGGGGCTTGAGAGGTGTTTATAATAGGTTAGAGGTGGTGTACTTTTATAAGAGGGAGGAGGGGCACTTTTGGAATGTCTTGAAATATTATTTTATTATTAATTGATTTTAGAATTATAATAACACCAAAGTGATATATTTTGAATATAAGATGATTATTGTTCAAAAGAATATTATACGATGGGTTTTTGAAAAGTTTACGTCATAAAATTAACCTTATATTTTAGCTTTGACCCTTAGTTATATAAATTAACTATTACAATGTTTTCTTGTATATTCATTATATATGGTTACCATAGCTACTATAAATTACAAATAGACACAAAAAGGGATCATTAATGGTATTTTTAGTATCATTTATGTTTTTTTTCAAATATTATATTTTGGGGACTATTATATCATTTAATAGAATATTAACTGATTTAAAAACACATTTATGTCAATTTTTAAACTATTCATATCATGACTTTTTATAAATCCAAAACAACTAGATTCATTTGAAATAACATCAATAATTCATATATAAAAATTCATAAGAATCCATAAAATTAATGTATGGAATATAAAATTTTCAATTTAAATTTATTGTAATATTGTTATTATGATTTATTGAAATCATTAATTAATAATGTAATCAGTACATCACAATTGTGTCATAAATAAATTTATTTAGTTTATGTCTAAAAATATAAATAAAGTACCATGAGGTGTGAAATTTTTTATCTTACTAATTAGTATTTATAGTAGAAGTTATTAATTATATAAATCCATATAATTGTTTTTGTAAAAGATACATGTTTGGGGTATATTTTCCATAACTTTAAATTAAAAGTAATTAAATGACATTTTCACACACAAGTTGCTCCATGGGGTTATAAAAAATACCCAAGTATTCCCAATGTCATAAATATCTCATCTAATATGACTAGGACCTGTGTTAGGGTAATTTAATATTATTATAATATTATGTTTCACAAGTATTTACAATATTTACCCTTTAACCATGGTAAATAAAATATTTATGAAGATACTATTCATAAAGTCTAAAAATAAAAGGTACATATTTATATAATTTGGACCTCATGATTCCATATATGGAATCCATTTTCTTAAATTTAAAACTCATATGTTTTAGAAATTAATTTAAAATTAATTCCCATTGTCAAAACCAAAAAGCGGGTTGATAAGAAGTAAAAAACTACCAAAAGTTTGAAATGTATTTATGTCCAATATCAATGTGAAATTACTTCAAATGACCAAAATTTTATGAAATGTCAAAAATATAATCTAATTTAAATTTAAAAAATATTAAAAGGAAAATCTATTCAGATATATAATGTAGTTTAAGAGAAGGTTTTGACTTAAAATGCTGTATTTTTTACTATTATTTAAAAAATGAACTTTATCAGAAAAAATACTGAATATTTACCCAATGTAAATTTTGATGCCCCGATTATAAATAATAACTTTATTTTGTCAAATAAAACATATAAAAGTGACAAAAACATGATTTAAAATGTGTTATCCATCAATAAGCATTAAAACTACCTTTTTAAAAATATTAGAGTATTTATGCTTAAAATTGGATTTATTCTCATTTTAGGAAACTAAATTTTATGGGATAAATGTAAAAACATTTAATAAGCATGTTTAATCAAAATATAGTTATTTTTTTCATTCTTTACAATACAACAGCTCTGCGTTAACACCCATTTAAAAAAATATTATAATATTATTATTTTTTCATTTTGACTCGCCATTGTGTGAAATATAAGATTTTAGATAAAACAATTGTTGTGTGTAGGGTACACCATCTATTAGAGAATACCCTTACAATTTTAATAAATATTTAATAAAAAAATATAAATAAATATGAAAATGTAATATTCTTCATTTACCTAGGATGTAACATCCTTCCCCCCTTTTGGAAATTGTGTCCTCGCAATTTTAATCTTTTATCAAATATGTTGGGGTATTTATCTCTCATATAATTTGCAGATACCCATGTTGACTCATCGTCCGTATAGGTTTTCCGAAAAAACCTTTACTTGATGAATTACCTTATTCCAAAACACTTTCTCTCTTCAGTTAAGAATTTGGACCGGTTCTTCCTCATAAAAACTATTCTCTTCCAACTGAACTATCTCTCGACTCAAAACATGAGATTGATACAGAATATACTTTCTCAACATAGAAACATGAAAAACAATGTGTATCTGTGATAAACATAGAGGTAAATACAATTTTTAAAAAACTAATAAAACATTATCTTGATTTCTATAATGTCCAATGATCCATGGACTCAACTTCCCCTTCTAACTAAAACCCATCACACGTTTCTATGAGGAAACTTTGAGAAAGACATGATCAGATACATCAAAAGAAATATCCTTCCTCCAGTTATCTGTATAACTTTCCAGCCTTCTCTGAGCTTCCCTCGTGTGTTTTTATATCATCTGAACTTTTTATTCCATCTCTTCTACCAATTCTGGTCCCATCAATTTCCTTTGACCTACTTTATCCCAAAAAAGTAGGATTTCAATAATTCTTCCCATATAAGGCCTCAAATGGACCATCTTTATACTAGAATGAAAAATATTATTATAAGAATACTCAGCCAAAGAAAGTTATTGGTCACAATATCCATGGAAATCTATTTAGAAAAGACATAACATATCATCCAATGTCTGAATTTTTCATTTGTGACTGCACGTTTGATTGAGGATGAAAAGCTATATAAAAATTTTATTCAGTACCAAATGACTTATGAAGAACTCAGAAAAAGTTATAAGAAAACCTAGGATCACGATTAGATATAATAGAGAGGGGAACTCTATGAAACCTAACCATCTCTTTAACATAAAACTGAGAAATTTGATCTCGAGACAGAGTATCTCGAATACTATGAAAATGAGAAGATTTAGCTAATCGATCAACAATAACACAGATTTTATTATTACCTCAAGATGTATTTGGAAATCCCACAATGAATTCAATGTATATATTTTTCCATTTCCACTCAAAAAATTGGTAAAGGTTGAAGCATCCCTTTTGGTATCTTCTGCTATTCTTTATCCTATTGACAAGTCAAACACTGCATAGTAATGTCAGCAATATCTAATTTCATACCATCCCACCAGTAATACTCATGAAGATCTCTGTATATCTTAGTAATATTAAGATGAGTAGAAAATGGAGAATATGAGCTTTACATAACAATTCATTCTTCAAATATATATCCAAATGCACACATAATCTCTTCAAAAATATAAAATACAACCACTATCAATGTTAAATTCAAGAAAATTATACTTCTGAACCAACTCTGCATTTTTCTTCAACTCATTGTCATCTTTATGTGCTTCGTTAATTATGTATGATAGATATGATTTCAACGACACCCGAATAAAAAATTTGGAATTCCCTACACCAAAAAATTATATTCCAATGTTCATCAAATCGATAATCAAAGGATCTTATTCCCAATGTAACATGGTTAATGGTGCATTACATTTTCAAAAAAAAATCATCACCCAATTTATTTTATTTTCCTAGATAGTAATGAATCATGCAATCATAATCATCGATTAATTTCAGACATCTCCACTGTATCAAAAAATTTAAAGAAAAAACAACTACAGCTAATTCTAAATCATTTGTATGGTAATTTTACTCATGAGGTTTCAGCTGACCTGAAGCACAAGAAATTACTTGAACATTATGCATTAGGATACAACCATTTCCTTTCAATGATGAATCACTATTGATAAGAAATTCACAATCTCTAGAAGGTAATGCATAAATTGGAGCATTCACCATTCTTATTTTTAGTTCCTAAAAATAATCATCACAATATATTGTCTAGATGAACATAACACTATTTTGAGTAAACATATTCAGTAGGATAGATAACCATGTAAAATATTCAACAAAACTTTGGTAATAGCCTTAAAAACCATGAAAACTATGAATCTCGGTTATATTTGTTGGTCTTATCCAATCTACAATAATTTTTGTTTTAGTAGGATAAATAGTTATTCCATTTTTTGAAACACTGTGAACAAGGAATGTAATTTTATGCAACCAAAACTCACACTAGTGTAATTTCCCATAGAATTAATTTTCTTTTATGGTTTTTAGGACTACACTTAAATGACTTTTATGTTCCTCATTACTTTTGAAATAAACCAAAATTTCATCAATAAACACCACCACACCCTTATCAAAGAACTCATAGAAAGTTCCATTCATAAGATCCATAAATACATTAGGTTCATTTTTTAACCCAAAAGTCATAACTACAAATTCATAATGGTGGAATGTCTGATTCCTTTACTTTCAAATGATGGTACCCCAACCTCACGTCAATATTCGAATAATACAGATCCCCCTAGATCTTATCAAAAAAATCATTGATATGTGGCAATGCATACTTGTTCTTAATTGTGAAATTATTCAAGGATCCATAATCAATGTGAAGTATCATTGAACCATCGTTATTTTTAACAAACAAGACTAGATCACCCCATGATGATGTCTTTGGTCGAATGAAACCTTTATCAAAAAAGTCATACAACTGTTTCTTTATCTCTAAATGTTCAATTTCAACCAATCGATAAGGGGGTTTTGAAATTGAATTAGCATCAGGAACTATGAAAATAAAAAATTCAACATCCCAATCCGGTATAATACCTGGAAACTCTTCTATAAAAACATCAGGATACTCATTAAATACTAGCTCAACATTAATCTGAATAGTTCATTTATTTTTAGCATTATGTGGAAGGTAACATTCATTGCAATCTTTCACTAGTTTTTCAGCTGCTTGTAATGTTACTAGATATTAGGGTCCATTATTATACACAAACTGAAAATATTTTTAAAAATAAACCTCTTTAGCTCTACAGTAAATCTTCGCATTGTAAACAGAAAGCGAATCCATTCCCAAAATAACAAAAAATTCTAGTAGAGGAAAAAAAATGTTTGTAGGTAAATTATTTCCACAAATACGGATAAGAAGATTATTATAATTTCTTTTTACCTCAAAATTTCCCCCAGGTGTTTTTTCCATATGTTCTGGATTCATTTATTGAGGAGGAATTCCAAATTTACCCCAAAATATATCAGAAAATAAATAATATGTAGACCTTAAATCAAAACACACATTGGTATTATCTAAAAAAATAAAAAAATTACCTGATACAACTTTATTTGACGGTCCCACATAAATTGTAGTGGTAAAAAAAGATATTCAAACTCCTTTATTAATTTGATCTATCTAGATTCCATCCTGGGTAATCAATGTTGGACACAAATAGAAATAATTCCCAAACTCATTGCAACTAAAACATCTTACACCGAGATTTTCCTTTGTTTCTTGAGCATCTTCCATGCAATTATGAGCAATATGACCAGTCTTACCAAACCATAATCACATTCCATATTTTGAGATACATTCTCTCGGATGATTTTTACCACACTTTCCACAAGATAGAAAATTAATTTTCTTACTTCCAAAACTCTGTAATTAATATGTTCTTTTTTCCTCCCAATAGGACCTCCTATTTTTCTTGCTCTCACGAAACACCTGATCTTCAGAAAACTAAATTTCTAGTTTATCGGTACATCTAAAAAGTTTATCATAGATTTTGATTTCACGAGAGGCTAATGCTCTTCAATATGGAAGCTTCAGTCTTCATTAAAATAAATTTACCTTAATATCAATATCTCGGATAAAATTTGGAGAAAAACATGATAGTTAAGTAAACTATTCTTCATAAGAAGCCACTGAGTCATCCCACTGCCTCAATTAGAAGAATTATTTTTCCATATAAATTTGAATAGCCTTAAGAAAAAAAATTTAAGAAACATTCCATTGAATTCATCCTAACCAAGAGCATAAATCTCCTCACTATCAATGACATTTGTTCCATCTACCACCTCTTATTTTATTCTTCATAAAAATGATAAATAGTAATACTATCCTTTTGATTTTCTGTACAACCTATGAAATCGAAAATCTTTTCCAGTGCTTTGATCCACCCTTCTGCTTGAAAAGGTTCAGATGATCCTCTGAATGATGGGGGATGTTGCCTCATGAAATGATCTACTGCTGACATGTTCTTTTGTGGTTTATCTGGCTGATCTCTTCCATGGATACCACCCCCTTTTATAGCATGAGTCAAATGTGACATCACTGAAACAAACTGTTCAGTTCCAATTCCGACCACCACATGTTACTGATTTGGAATTTTGTTTTCCTTTTGATGGTGTCCCATCATTGTGGCCATTTTTTCACTATAGTAAACCATTTTGAACATAGACATATCTTTTGTAAAGAAACATGGTAATAATAAAATTTCCTAACATTTAAATTTTCCCATAACATAATTTATAGATATTAATTTCAAAATATCCACTACAGTAAACCATTTTCAACATAGACATATCTTTTGTAAAGAAACTCTTTAAAAAGAGACATGTTTAATTCCTTGATTTAAACAGCATGACTTTTCCATGATCCCATCTGTGACCCGTTTCATCTATATATGCTGTGGAAAATATTTTAAAACATGGGATGAACATAAAAATCATAGAAAGGGATTCATAAATAAGGAAAAATATTAGTAAATCATGAGTACATATTCATAATATAATACCTACCTCCTTTAAAAAGAAGTAAAAATAGTTCACTGAATATAAGATGATTTCATAATCTTTTGGTAACCGAAATTTTACCATAAATCCAATAGTTTAAAACGTATACCATATAAAGTTAACTTGGTACATAAACATACTGAAATGGAATAGCCAAACGGTCAACATCCACATGTATCACTAATTAGAATAGTCATATAGCCGACTTCCATAAACAATGAATTAGAGATTATAATGTAACCACACATCCTTGGTTTATCATGGAACCACCCTTCATTTTGTTTATCATCTAACCACCTATGAAAATTCTAAGTACCAATATATACTCATAAGACATAAAATATAGAAAATATCAATATTTCAGTAATAAAATTTCATTTTAAATCACAAGACAAAATTTCACAATAATAAAATACTCAATCCATTAGAAAAACCATTTTCTATAAAAAAAACTCCCAAAAATGGAATAAGGGGTTTTTTTACTTTTAAAAACATTTAGGATTATAGAGAAATACAAATAACGATTACTACAGTGGAGAGGTCTTTGTCATCACATCTATTAAAACATTCTTTATATCATTTGGAAAAATGCATCATTGAAAAATATTACCCTTGAATGAAATTAAAATTAAAAGGGGTTTATTATACACCATGTAAAATAAATTTGTGTATAAATGAAAATATTCCCTAATGAATGAATATTGAGACCATGTCCCTTAACCTAATTTTCAATCGTCATGTATATTCTTTGTTCTTCCTGATTAATAATAAAAATATTATTTCTACTTGCTTATGAACCTTTTTCAAGTTTATTATTCCTTTATATCATTAATTACCTTTATATAACAATCATATAATTATTCAAGTACATATCGGTCAATTTGTCGATGTTCAGTACTTGAGAAAAAAATGAACATGATATAATTAAAAATTGTCCATGTGGTCAAAAGTAAATTATCTACAGAAAGATATTCATTATTTTGATATCATATATATCATATATATCCAGAATATATGTTTTTATAATATTCCATTGTATTTGGATATATGAAATGAAATGTGTCATTCATGGGGACGGTAAGTTGTACGTACGCAAGAATGTTGCTTTCATTTATTTTTCATATTTAAATAAATGAAAACACAATGATATATAGGTATATAAAAATTATAGTATAATATATATGTTATATATGTTACATAAGTTCATTAATTCTATCCTTTATATATTTGATGTATAGTAGGAACAAGTCATATCACTATGTAGGGGTGGTAGTCCGTACTTCCTCAAATGAAATTATAATTTTATACATCATGAAATTCATAAATATATGTTATAAAAGATAATTAAAGAAGTATATATACAAAATAAATATAATATATATCATATGTAATTATAATTCCATCATAATGACCAGCATGAAAGGTAGTTGGTAATAATCGAATAATTTTCGTTTCAAGAGGCAACAGTTCTCCGTACATAGAAACATTATAATTTTATCCATTACATCGAGGTGTTTGTAAGTGTAGTCAAAATAATTATCATAAAAATATCCTAGTATTTTTAGGATAATTTATTTTTTATCAAATCAATGAATAAAAAGATCATAGGGAGTGGAGAAGGAAAAATAATGGAAATGAACATGAGAGAAGACCTTACCGCAAATCGGGTAATTTCTTTTGATTTGTGCCAAAGGGATTTCTTGAATTGACTACAACCTAGTGCAAGGATTGTAGAAAGAAGGGAGGAATTTCGAGAGCCTAATATAAAAGATTTTGGACAAGAAAAGGTGCTTTATAGGTTTGATTAATGGATTAAGGGTTGTGTCCATTTATTAGAGGGAGGAGGGGCACTTTAAGAATGTCTTGAAATATTATTTTCTTATTAATTAATTTTCGAATTATAATAACACAAAACAGATATATTTCGTAGATAAGATGAGGATGGGTCGAAATACTCTTATCCAATGGGTTTTAGACACGTTTAGGGCATAAAACTAACCTTATTTTTTTTATTTAATCCTTAGTTAAATAAATTAACTATTACCATGTCTTCTTGTATTTTCACAATATATGGTTACCATAGTTACTATAAAATGCCAAGAGACCAAAAATGGATCACTAATGACATTTTTAACATCACATATTTAATTTTTCTGAATATTATATTTCTATGCCTATTATATCATTTAATGAAATATTAATTAATATAAAAAATCATGTAAGTCAATTTTAATACTATTCATATCATGACTATTTAAAAACTGATAACAAATTGATTAATACTAAAAATCATAATTAATTAAAATATAACAAGTCATAACCATCCATAAAATTAGTGTATGGCATAAAAATATTCAAAATAAATTTATTTGAATATTTATAATCTCATTTATTTAAATCATTTATTAATAAGGTAATCACTACATAACCATTGTGACATAAATAAATTTATTTATTTGATTTATAAAAATTATAAATAAAATACAATGTACTAAATTATTATATAGTATTAATTATTATTTATAGTCTAATAGATGGCTAATATAAATCAATATACTGTTTTTACAAATAGATACATGTCTAGGTTATATTTTCCTTAAATTTAAAATTAAAATTAATTAAATGTCATTTTCACACACAAGTGGCTCCATGGGGTCCCACAATAGACCCATGGATTCCCATGGTTGGAAATATCACAAAAACTACTGTTAGGAAATGTTTTGCGGTAATTTAATTTTATTATATTATTATTTTTTACCCTTATTTACAAGATATACCCTTTAAACATGGTAAATAAAATATTTACTTAAGTTACAATTCATAATGTCTAAAAATAAATGGTACCTATTTGAGAAATTTGGATATAATAATTCCAAAAAAAATACATTTTTCAAAATTAAAAACAAAGAAGTTTGGGAAATTAATTTAAAATTTATTCCCGTTGTCAAAACTAAAAAGCGCTTTTTTAAGAACTAAAAACTAACAAAAGATTGTCATGTATTTATGTCCAATTTCAATGTGAAATTAAATCCAATTACAAAAATTGGAATAAATGATAAAAATATAATCTAATTACACATTCAACCGTTTAAATGTAAAATATAATCATATAAATATATTTGATGAAAAGATAGTTTTGATTTAAAATGCATTATTTTCACTATTCATTATAAAATGAACTTTACCCGAAAAATACCAAATATTTACCCAAATAAAATTTTGATGCCCCACTTCTGAATAAGAGGTTTATTTTTTTAAATGAAACATATAAAAGTGAAAAAAAAATATTTAAAAATGGTTCCCATTTAAAAGTAGGTAAAACTACAATTTTAAGAATATTAAAGTATTTATGCTTAAAATTGGATTCATTCTAATTTTAAGCATCTAAATTTTAGTAGAAAAGTATAAAAAAATTCAAAAAATATTAATAAATATCAAAATGACATATTATTTATTTACTTGGGATGTTACATAGGCCATGAATTCTACTTTTGACAGAAGTATTATAATATATATTTATGTAAATGAAGAAAGAGATTATATTTTAGTTTTAAGGATAAATGTTGTAACATAAATATAAACACCAATCAATTAAAATAAGTATCTTGACCTTTTTTATATGGGATTGAAATATTCCAACCAATCCTTTAATAATTTACTCATACATATCTCAAATGTTTGTCTAATAATATCATTGAAAACACATTGTAACGATTCATCTATAACATTTAATATTTAAATGAACCAGTTAAATATTTATATATTTCATATGATAATTGGTTTCCGTTCAAGGAATAATAATTAACATTAAACATTCAACATTCAACATCCATAATTATTACATTTTATGATTAAAAAATATCAAAAATATTTTGATAAAATGATATCTCACCAATTTATATAGTCATGGAACATTGAATCAAAAATTTACAAGATATTATTCACATTGGTATTATGAATTTGAGGTTGTGAAATATTTTATTTTATATCAAATGTATATGATAATAAATTTATGAAATATTTTAGTAAACTTTCCCAGCTCATGGATACATTTTATTCACTCACTATGACAGTATAACTTTTCGGGAAATTTTTTTATTTCATTCTTACTTATGTTTGAGATTATTGTTAAAATAGAGGGTAAATGGTATTGAATTTTTTAGAAATATTTAAAAAAATTATTTTAGAGTCTATGTTTAAAAACTAGTATTAAAGTGTAAATATTATGGATATGATATATATTTTTTATGTTTTTATTATTTTTATAAATGTATATGAATATAATAAAATAAATTGGGTGGTGTGAGGATTCGAAACAATGTTCATATAAGGTTTTTTTAGAAAATAACTCTTTGTGTGTGGTGTTTTTCTTAAAAAAATTAATGCCAAATACATTTAATCATTAATCATGTTCATGGTTTTAAGAAATTCTAATTCTAGGTTTTTAAATGGGAAATTAGTGCTTAGGGTAATTGTTTTAATTTTTTTAGACTAGTTTTTTAAAATGAACACCCCTTTTTTCTCATGGTTATGATATTTTTTACCACTTATTTTTTAGTGTTATGTTTTCTGGTATTTGAAATAGAAAATTTTAAACTGTGTTCTTAGGGTAACCCATAGTTGTTATGTGTAGATGATTATACATGGTGGAAAAAATCATAAGGATCGATGATTTAGAATACATAAGGGAAGGAGTGTGATTATTTTTTGTTTTTAGGGATATATCTGTAGAATATTACTATTTTATATCTATATTTTTTTCTTAATTGTTGGTGTGGTGTTTGAGTGTTTGAGGACACCTAAATTAATATATAAATAATATTGATTTAATATAGTTAGTGTGCATGTGTTTTTTAGTTTAAATGGTATCTAAAATTATTGGAACCTAGGATGTTAAATATGAGATCAATGTTGAATCTATTATGTGAGGTTTACCCTATGCACAACCAAAAATTAGTTGGCCCTAGATGTTTGGATGAGGTAACCATTGGGTGGTATGTTTTATGAATTAATTAATAAATTTAATTATCCTAAACTAAAACTGACACTATTAATACATCATTAAAATATTTATATATGGTAATATATATAATCCTTGCAGGATTTTAGAGTAATTGGAGCCTTCTTCATTGGCATTGGAAAACCAGAAGATACTGATAAATTAACTGATCAAGGTGGACATTGGTATGGACAGTGAACACAATAGATCATATCATTCTCCACTAGTGGAATCATTATTCACCATGGCCAATCCATAATCTAGGTAGCGCATATATTTATGGTTTCAAGAATTTCAATAGTAATTATGAAATAATTTTTTGTCTAAGTTCCTTTACATGCCATTTCCATTCATCATATGAGATCATTCTTCAAATTTTTTTATTTCCATGATTAAAACAGGATTCTCCCAAAATATTATTTTTCTAATGATCACATCATCAAATGAAGGAATAAAATTGATATTATACATCCACTAATATTATTCATGTTCTTTACCACTGGGGGGTTGTGGTCCAAAAATGTTGGGCATTGTTTGAGGATGATCGTACCACCAGATTAATGGTTGTTGTGTGAAAAATATATGGATAGATTTAATGAGTGTGGATCAATGTTAAAAATGGGTTTTATGAGATTAATTCATCAATTTGAGATTCTAATTAGTGTCAGATATAAGATGGATCACTGAGTGGGAAATCAAACTTTTGAGTTCCTACCATATAAGGCCAGGAATCAATATTTAGTGATGTCTCCTTCATATGTGATGGATTTGAGAGGTAAAATATGTGAGATCAGAGGTGAAAATAGTTAATCTTTTATTTTTTTTTGAATACAATGGGTTTCTATCAAAAACTCAACTACATGGTGGGTAGTACAAGAAAACATGTCGGGTAGTACCCTAGATATGGTGGATAGGTTTTCATGAAGAGTTAAATATCACATGCCATGTATGACTACATACATACGATGTGTACTTTTTATGGAAACTCCACATGTACTCTGAAATTACATGGTAATGGAAATCTCCTTGAACATGGGTACAACCATTATTACATAGGCACAACCCATTATCTAATGATGTCCATAATACACAAGCATGACAAGAGGTGCATGAGCTCGATCGAGAGTACTAAGCCTAGCCTGACACATATAAAAAACATATTATAAAAGAATATCTAGATGTACTAGAGCTCAAATAGATGTACATAGGAATTTTCTGAGAGATAATCGGTAAATAATTGGTTGCTGAGACATTCAATGTACCCCCTATAGACACTGTGCAATAGGACATGGCTTCGCAGCCTTTGTCAAGGGGATAACCGGCGTAAGAAATTAGGTGAGGAAACACACTATGAGACCCCATGTTCATGTCATGTTATTATCCAAGATACTTCTACCTTATGTTTCACTATATTTGGGACTCATAATTTGTCTCATAACTAGCTTATCCTAATGGTTTTTCCATGTAGAAAAATATGATATCCATTATTGTGGATTTCAAGACACAACATCTGCTTCTATGAGCATGACACTGTTTTAGGTGATTTTTTACAAAAAATGTTGTCCTAGAGGGATGATCATAGACATTTCAGTATTGGAAACCCCAAATCACACAAGAAAGTGGGTACCCCAATACAACAATGTTTTTCTGAGTGGGACCACCTTTACACACTAGGGCATGGGTCCTCTATCTAGCATGTGGACCCCCACCCACCATCTCACACTGGATAGAGACCTCTGTCTACAAAAAATCACCCCTCTGCCACTAGGATAAAGGTAATACACCTAATGAATAGTCCCAGAGGTCACACAAGGGTGTGTGTCCTCTATCTTCTATGTGTAACCCCCTATCACACCAGGTTGTAATTCCTCTATCTTATGATTGGAACCACCTATCACACTAGGGAGCATGCCATATATTCATTGAGTGTATCCCACTATCACACGCGGCTGCGGGTACTCTAATAGAATTAGTTACCCCTTGGAACGTGGCACACATTTTCTTGGTTTGGGTCTTCCACACTACTTCCCTATACAGACACGTGAGATACATGGCAATAGATATGGGAATTTAGAGCACAAGAGGACACATCATCCTCAGTTTTTCTGTGGATATGTATTCCCCTATTCCATCTCTTGTGGGTATCTTTTTTATAATATATCAAGTATTTCATGTACCTATTCTTATGGTTTAAGTGTACCACTATTATATCTTTATACTAATCCATTTTTTTCGGGGCATCTTATTGGGCATCTATATACTCACCCTTGCATGGGATTCAACGACTCATGTTGTGTCTCATATAGGCAAAAGAAAAAATGGTGTTTTCATTAGTGATTTATAACAACACTTGGGTGAATTGGAAAAAATTGTTGGCTAGAAATGGAGATGAGGATCTAGGATCTATTTTTATTTCCATTTTCTTTTAGTTGTTTGGTTGGGACTTAATTTCAAGTTAGGTGTGTATTTCTCCCCATTATTTTTTTGGATTTTTATTTTCATTATCTAATTTATTCCTTAGATGAAATTTCAAGCAAGCCTATAATATAGATAATTATGGTCTCTTATTATCCATCTACACCTTGTATTGATATGATTAAATGTGTTATTGAAGGTACATATGCTAAGGTATCCCATTTTGTTTTTGTTATCTTGGTTATTTTCACCATCCTTTATCAAATTAAAGACTATATTAGTGTTGTTATTCCCTTATTTATGATTTCTAGGAGATCCCTAGTGGCTCTGATTGTGGTGGAGTGGTATCAATGGTTGTAAATCCTAAGGTCAGAGATGGATTTAGAACCATATTGACGATAGGTATGGGAACTTAGGGAAATGGGGTCATAGTTGTCCGTGTATATTCAACCAATTAAACAAAGTATTGGGGAGCCAACTAATGTATCAAAACTATAAGTATCAAACAAACTAATTTTAACTCAACATACGAAGACATCAGTTAGTGATAAACATTGGTATTTTCATCATATTGGATTGAGTCCCATTATTATCCTTATTGAATCAAATCCCTATCTTTATGCCCATCTAACATTGGTTTTTCTTGGTCCCTTTCAGGATATGACCATGAAGGCATCCATCCATGATACCGATACCTGATCATGATGATGATCCATTGAGTGATGAGGCATCAGTTATGTAAGCACTATACAATAGTTCCAATGTAATCTACTAATGAATTACAACATATGAATGAGTGATAGAGTGAGATCCGGTTAGAGTGATCTTATAGGAAGAGGGAATCTGAGTAGTGGGAGCCAATGGTGTTAATCAATTGGCAGAGTCATCTGCGAATGGTGGAAGGCCTCAAACTTCATGGTCAAATTTTTGAAGACCATCCCATGGTATGAATCAAGAATGTGGATATGTGGAACTAGGTTTTTTAGATAATATATAGTTATCCAGAGGAGAAGTGGCGATATACATATGATGGGAAATCTCACATGGAACATAGTTTATAGACTAGAAATCCCATTTAGGGTGGACAGGTAGTAGATAAACCCTCATGGAAGACGAAATTCCATGATTAGGGTTCTCACATGAATGGATAGGGAAGCCACTAGGGAGGTGGTGTTGGTATAAGATGAGGTGGTTCATTAGTGGGAGTATATTCTTATAGAGAGAGATGTTATGATTACATCAACTACTACCTCCAGGTGGATCATGTTAGGCTCAGAGAGCTTGAGGATGAAGACATGGGAAGATATAGGGCCGTGAGGGATATAACGACACTACACATGAGTTGAACCAAGGTATGCTATGTGTATTTTTTAATGATTTATTAGAACTTATAGAAAGATGAGGGATTTATTCATTCAAATCCATATCCCTCGTGAAAAATATAGAGCTCCATTTTGAGATATTTACCATGATTTTTTATAAGAGGTTTCAAATCAAGGGTATTTTTTATCATCGATTATCATCCAATAATACAAGTTACAATTATGTGGGGAGAGGTTCTCATGGGACCTCCTAGTCATCATAGTAAAATATTATGATTAAATATTTCATATGGACTAGTTTTCCATGTTTTTGACCCGTATTCAATTTCATTATAAATGAGTTAGTTTTATTTAGATATATGAGACAATATTCCCTTTTGCATTCTAGAGATATTTGGTGATTGGTCGACTACATATTGTGAGATAGAAGACACAATATATCACCCATCAGATTAGTGATTTTATCCATTCCAATAACAGGATCTTTAGGAATTTATATTCCATTTGTAGTGAAAGAACATATGTTCATATTCAACAAAGTTAAATTAGGACTACATTCCTGGGAAGAGATAGATATCTACACTGAATTACTCTATCAAAAAACATTAAAATTTTCTAAAAATTATTGGATGTATCCCAACAAGATCTAGGAGATGAGAGTGTCATTGGAGGAACTTTGAGAGAAGTTTTTCGAAATACCCAGTTTGTCCCCTTGGGAATCCTTAATGTTGTTTTTAAAAAATGAAGATGTGATCTTGAGACTTTTTATTGATTATCATCAAATAAACTAGGTAATGATAAAGAACAAGTACCAATTTTCAAGGATGAAGGAAACATTTTCCAATTAAGATGAACAATTTGGTTCATGAAGATCTTTCTTAGGTCTGGATAGCAACAGTTTGGGGTTTGTGAGGATGATATTCTAAATATAAAATTCCAATGTCGCAACTGACACTATGATATTCATGTGATTCCTATTGGTGTAATAAATTCATCCACTATTTTTACTAATATTAAAAATGAATATTAATCCCATACAAGGGATAATTTTGGTTAATATTCATTGATGAGTTCATCATTCACATTCTATCATAGTAGGTGGATAAATATAATAATGTTATGGTCCTATAATAACTCTAGGAGAACTAACTTTTGGGTATGTTCTTGAAATAATGTTTTTTATCATCATGTTTCACCTTCTTAAGAATTTTATATTTGAGTATATATCATAAATGGACCTGATGAGTATTGATGTGGTCCATTATTTGGATCCTCCCAAAAGTGTATCATAGTTACATTGTATTCTTGTCTTGGTGGGTGCTATAAGTATTTGGTGGTAGGCTTCTCAATGTCTTCCACACAATTGGATGCACTGTTGAAGAATGTGAATCAATTTACTTAAAAAGTACTATTAGAGACCGTTTGAGGATTTTATGTTGAGTCTAACTAGTTCTTATGTGTTGAGAATACCATAGGAGGTCACAAAGTATATATGTTTTTGTAAATCATATAGATTTGGGACGGGTTGTGTAATGATAAAGAGTAAGGCAGTGATCACATATGGGTGGAGTAAGTTGGGACCCCATGTGTAGAAGGACGTGAATCATGGCCATGAAATGGATGTCGTAGTCTTCACTTTAATGATGTAGGGGCACTATCATTTGGGATAGAATTATTTTTATAACATCTACCACTAGATTCTAAAGTACATATTCAACTAGAGAGATATTAACCTGAGAAAGAGGAATTGGTTGGACTTCCTATAGAGATACAAATTCATTGTAACTTATCTTTTTAGAGGAGAGGGGTGTAGTGTTTCTATTATCAATATAGTTGACTCATCCACTTCTTTAATGTGCGAGAGTGGTACAGTTGATAGAATTAAAATATGAGGCTATATAGGACCATATATTATTCAAATATATACAATATTTATTTATTCATGTAAAATATAACATCATTTTGTTTAGGGATATATGGTGGTTCTAGTCATGTTTTATGAGGTGTTGATTATGGACTTTGTTAATTACCCCTTGGTTTTACATAAGGGTGTGTAAAATATTGCAAGAACCATAAAAAACTTTTTCAGTTGGCTAGAATGTTTTTGGGCATTGTTGATTTCAACTCTTTGTGTGCATTATGATAGAAGGTAAACGTTGAGCATCCGGTTCCAGTACATTTGGCATTTCCTATTGACATCCTAGAGTAAAAAATGGGACGGAATATCAATAAACTATTTGATTGGTCATTCAAGGGAAATGTGAAACCACAATTCATCTAAGTTATTGTTTAATCAATTTCTAGGTTGGAATACATCTATATAATCTATGAAGTGTTTGGTTGAGAGTCTGAGGTGGTTGTATGTATGATATATCTTTTGGATTCATGGGGTATCCTGAGAAATTATCATAGATTTAGATACTAGATTCACATTATCATTTTGAAAATTATTATAGGTAGACATCATGAACCAGTTGAGAATGACTACATCATTTAACACAAAGATAGATAGTCATATTGAGAGGAATATTTAGGTAATAGAGGATATCTTGAGATCCTAAGCCGTTCGAATTCAATCGAATCTAGTAGGATAAATTTCTATTAGTTGATTTTTATTATAATAATATATGTCACTCTACTACTGGTATGGATCCTTTTTAGGCCCTATACCAGAGATCCTAAGGGTCGTCCATATGATTTATTGTATTAGGTGAGGCTTCTATCATTATGCTTCATATAGTGCAGGCGACAATAGAGAAGGTTTGGTTAATCTATGTGTGTTTGATGATATCCTAGTGAAGACATAATCTTATGAAAATTTGTGTATTATTTCATTTGAGTACAACAATGGAGGCCATTGTTTCATGAGATACTCTCAATGATGAGGATTAAAGATATTAGGTCATGTAATAAAGTTATAATAAATGTTCATTTGGCCTTTCATGATTATATAGAGGGTTGGTGAGGTTTCTCACCTCTTGGAATTTCCCTCATAGTTATATTTAGGTCCTAAAATATTCCATGTGTCATAGCCAAGGAGATATATTCATGAACCTATGTATGTTATTATCTTGTTAAATATGGAAATCAATGATATATTTACCATCATGAATTATATGATGGGTATCTAGGATTGTAAGTAGAAGATCATGTATTTATGGGCTAGTCTATTGGTTCATGGGTTATGGTAGCACTAGAGAATTCATGAGTGTTTTTAGGAGTTTAAGAGCATGATACAGGCTATGTAACCCACCTTTTTATAGTATGTTCTTATTGGGGTGAAAATTAATAAATTAGGGGATAATTTATTGAATTTATTTTTAATGGATAAGTCCATATACTATGTCTATGAATATATCAATATTTTTCCTCAGAGTTCGTGTAGTTTTTGAGTGTCTTGGGACCCAAAGACTATATGTCAAAAATATTAATATATATTATTTAACATGTGCACATTATTTTTGTATAAAGGGTTTTCTTGATGTTTGAGACCATATATGGAAGATAAAATTAAATTGTTGAATCTAGAATTTTGTGTTTACTCTATGCCTGACCTAAAATTGTTTGGCATTGGATGTTCAGTTGAGGAAACCATTTCTTGGTTACGTTACATGAATTAATTAATTAAATTATTTAATTTTCAGAATTAACATAAATATATCCTTCATTATAAATAAGTCATTATTATGTCTCTACATTGTAAGAAATATTACAAGAGGATGATTTGAGAGATGATGAGGAGTGTTCTCTGTTAGCATTGGAAACCTCAGGGATGCAGATCGATTAACGGATGAAGGAATACCATGGAATAGACAATGAACACATTATATATTATTCTTCATATAATGTGGTTTATTTATTCACCTATAATCTATCCGTAATTATGTTTGGTATCTTTATTTTCTATTCACTTTGAATAATGATTAATGTTATATTTATTCTCTTCATTCTTTTTTTAGATGATTTTCGTTCATCGTACCAATCCATTTGTCAATTTTATTCATTTTTCCTTGATATACCAACAACATTCCCCAATTATTATATTTTTAAATTATTTTATTGTACAATGATGTATTCTCCTCATTGTTATGATTTAACCCTAACATTATCCCATCTCGTCTCTATTACCCAATAATATAGATGTTCAAAATTGTTAAGGATGGTTCTAGCATGGTTAAATACATAGATTTGTTATTTTTCCTGAATTACATAAATATAGATTATTTGGGGATAGGTCGATGTTATATCCATGTTTTAGTTAACTTTTTATTTGATTTGATATTAAGAGAATTAGAAAATGCATAACTATATCCAATGAGGGTAATCAATAGTCCTATTTCAATTCATGGGGCTCTAGGAATTGATATCCCATGGTGAGTCCTTTATTTTTTGTATATTATAGAGGTGAAACATACATGATCCGAGGTGGAAATAAAGGATATTTGATCATTGTTAGGTAACTAAGATTATCGAAAATGCTCAATGAAGAACATGTAGTCTAAGAACACATGTTGTGTAGTACCCCAACTATGTATTCTAGTGTTTCTACCTGACATTAATATCACACATTATATTTGAAGGAATAGACACCATGAAAATCAATAATAGAAGCACGAAAAGTACTATATGAGTACAGATGCACAATAAATTCTAAGAACACATGAACAAAAAATGAGTATACAAGAACGAATCAATTCTCAGATAGGACCACAATACATGAACATTGTCTAAAGTATGTGGTCTTGAGAAAACAATATAAAGGAACATCCTTGTAATCACACAAGGAAACACTATAAGTGAATATCCTAAAATACACAAGCATGTCCATATATATGGGTACAATCTAGGAGGACACGAGAAGACCGAGTTTGGTTGAGACATGATGTGTACCACTAGTAAATTGTGTGCTCTTTGGAATGGATTATATATTCATTTCCATGGGAGAACATATTTAGGTGAAGAGGCTTGCCCACACGACATGTGACCCAATGTACATGCTATATACTTCTCCCAAAATCTACTAACTTATGTATCTCCATCTCTGGTAATCATATATTAGCATCTGAGT
Source organism: Viscum album (assembly GCA_963277665.1). NCBI lineage: Eukaryota > Viridiplantae > Streptophyta > Magnoliopsida > Santalales > Viscaceae > Viscum > Viscum album. The sequence continues at coordinate 776,122,289 of OY728159.1, read as the reverse complement.
AGCCAATACTGGTTTCATTTCCACGTATAGTTCCATTGAATCCATCGTACTGGATTTCAGATATTTTGGGAGGTGTTTTTAGTGACGATCGTCATTAATAGATGATTGAATGAAAATAGTGATCAGGTGATACCATCAAAAAGATCTATTGGATGGAAATACCCCTATAATAAAAGTGCATGTGTCCCTAGTACTCCTCTTTCTAATGTGTGGAACCACACTAATTCACTATGGTATGGGTCCACTATCTACTAAGTGGATACCCCTAATGAAATAGGGCATGTTTACTCTATCTATTGAGTAGAACCAACTATCACACTTTTGTGCATGTACTCTATCTTTAGTGTGGCGCCACCTGTCACTCCAATTCATTGGTCATTTCTCTGTTGAGTGGAACCACATTATCTCACTATGTAAAAATTCTTAAAACTATAGAGTGGAACCCCATTTCACACTAGGGAACAGTTACTCTATTAATTGTGGGGCACCCCTGTCACACTGGGGCACAAGTCCTCTAATAGATATTGTTCTCTCTCAGACAACCCATCAAATTGGTAATGGGAAGGATATCCTAATGTATTCCTTATATATACATGCATGATGACGGGAATCAAAGAAGGACCTTTAGAGCTGTAGGCAGACTCATTGACATTGTCTTGGATATATAGATGAAAATACCTTTTTCTATCTCCCTGGTGATTATATTCGTGAATATATCTTTTTTTTGTGTCCCTCTTACTATATGATAATCTAAATTTTATTGTATTTTTATATTTATCACTTTTTGGTTTTCAGGGTATCACACTAGGTCTATATATACTCACACCCCAATATGGGATTCACTTTCAATTTCAATGTCTTATAAAAATGAAATGAATATCAATGATGAAATCAATGGAGCATTATGATATGGGGATACATTGGGAACATTTATTTTTTGGACTTGGTGATGAGAATTTGGGTTCTCTACATCATTAATTTTATAATATTACTTGAGTTGGGGATTCATTTCTGGTTTCATGTTTAATTTTCTCCTTTACACTTCAATTTTTTATTTTCAAAATATGTTTTATTCACTAGAGTTTATTGCCAGCATGGTTAAATAAATATGAATGTAGTTTTTTTGTTCATTTACACCCAATGTGTAGATTATTTTTTCATGAGTATAACTCCCATTTCATTGATGCCTTATCAGTGATTCATTGTATTACTTAGTTTATTGGAGGTAGGATCAGTGTGGTTACAACTGATTTCCCTCTGTCAAATATGGTCCTGGTTGTAATGTCATGATAAAGAGTTTTATTTACAATGGAACATTATTATGTAAAAAAGGGGTGTATTTTCTGGGGTTTAATTAATGGATTTTTTAAATATGACAATGAAATTTGTAGAAATACTGGTAAAAATAAATTATTTTTTATAATAAATTATGACTATAAATAGTCATGGTGGTTGGGTTAGTGTTTCTCATCAGAAATTTTAATTGCAATAATATTATCATGTGAATATTATAGTATTCTACATTTTTTGAACAGGATTTATTAAATTAGTTAAAGAGTATTTTATATTTTTTACTAAAGGGTAGTAAAAATTTATTTGATTGAAATTTGAGTGAAAATATTAATATAATGTGATAAATTCATGTCTTTAGGATAAAATTTATTTTTATTTGAATTGGTTTTTTTAAAGGAATTTATTTTTAAAAAAAAGTTATATTTTTATCAAAATTGTTAGGGGAAAATGTTAGTTTTAGTTTAATCAGTGAAGATTATTTTCAGTGAATAAATTTGGTATTTGATCCATTTTTATAATCAATACATTATAATTATTGTGGAAATATTAATATCTTTCAAGCATATATATTTTTTACATTTGAATATGTTTAATTATAAACCATTTAATTGAATATAGATAAGTATGTAGTTTTTTATTTGGAATATTTTTATTTTTGTTTTGGATAGGAATATTATAAACTATTTATATTTTCCCCAGTTTTTTGGATGAATTTAAATTAATATTTTATCGTATTAATTTTTATTTCAAGGAACATGTGTTGAATCATTTTTTATTTTTTAATCCCTTAGTATGATTTTAATCATGTATTTGTGTTTAAGTGATAACATATTGAGAATTGGCCTAGTTTTATTATATTTGAAATTTTTGAGATAAACTAATGTTGTATGACCTAGTTGAGATATTATGGACTGAATGACGATCAATTGCTCAATTGGTAATGGTATATTAAATAATTGGAAGTGATTATAGGGATTATTGGTAAAAAAATTCAACGTGGGTATTAGAACAACATTTTTGGGTATGAAATAGTTTATAGTGATATATAATGATTCACTACATGCTTATTTAAATAATATAAGGTGGAATAAAATGGATAGGTTATTAAAAAAATTACATCATTTAGAAAAAAAAATTGAATTTCCATTTTTTATATTTTTTTATATTTCATATCTCTTCTAGATATGGTTTTTATCCCTATTGAGGCTCAAGATTAATTTTATGAGTTTTTATATATCACGGTTCGGTGTGGGATGCCCTAAAAGATAGGCAATATAAAATAGTAAGATGATTGGGTTTTATCCTTAACTTTTTTGAATAACTTAATATTTTCCATTCAAGACTATTGTTTTCAGATATTTTTCAATGAATTTTTGGGTTTTAATGGTCTCAAAGAATATGTTAGATAGGTTGGTGGCTTCTTATTTAAATGGGACTAGGTATAAGTGTTTACATTTGGATAAAATTACTTTCTTTTAGAGATAATGGTTTTTTATGTTTTCTTATTATGATTTAATTCATTTGAAGAGGACCCAATGGAAGAGACTCGCAAATGGATTCATTGATATAAGTGGTGATTGAATGCATGAATTTATCTCCTATTACATTTTTGAACAAATATGAGAAATTTTATAATCACTAAGATTATGCAATTGATTTTGATTACATTTTTTAATAATGAATATGAATCAATAATCAACTATGAAGTAAAAATGATATAATGGTTTTAAAAATTAAAAAAATAATAAATAAATCATTGTCTTGACTCATAAATAGTAACAACATGATAATAAAATATGAAGATATGGTAAAAATTGTGTTCAGTATATTCTTACACTCATTACATATGAGGTCTCGAAACTTATTAAGTGATATCATACATGTAACCTAATAAGATATAGCCAAAAAACCTAGAACATATTCTTCCAATTATTTATATTATAACAGAAATTATTTCACGTCATAGATTGCTCTCTTCCCAATGTACATCAACTTATTTTATCTTAAAAATGAGATAATTATATCTAGACATCAAACATTAAAAAAACATAAAATAATATTAAAAAAACCATGCATTAAAGTTATATAATGTAAAAACTCAATAATAAAACTATCAATATCAACCATCATGAATAGAAATATAGAGGTAACACCTTCAATAATATTCTTTTTTCTTCTCTCTTCCTCTATGATGTGTCATTTCATGCACATTTTTTATTCCTTCACTGTTGGAAAAAACTTATCTTCTTAAATTCTAGAAACATAAATATATTTAAATTTTATATTTAAAACCATAAAATGATATATAGAGGAAATAATTTTTCTTATATTAATATTAAATTATTTTAATTATATAAAACAAAATAGTGTTACAAATCTTGGATCTAAAGGTTTAGTGTATTTGGAAAATTAGGATTATATATAAATATTTATTAATTAAACTCAACATTATTTAGTTAATTCTTCGGTATATTCTTATTAGCCTTCTTATTTTACTTATTAAAAGTAAGCACCTTAGGATATACATCAATGAAAGCAGTGATCTAAAATCCTAATAATAAGAGGAAGAAGGGGCACATTTCAATATAACATGGGTGAGAATAATCATCATCATCAAATAATAAATATAATATCATCATAAAAAACATAAGTTATCTTATTATAAAATCTTGCAATGTGGAAATGAATAAAAATGAAACATCGTGTCTCTGTGTTCAAATACCACGCATAGTTTTGAATACAACTGGCATCATTTTAACACAAATCATATGAACATTATCAGAACATCATCATTGTGAAAAAATATAGCATCATGAAAATGCACAATACACATCATCTCATGAGATACATCACATTACACAATTAATTAGACAGATATATAATTTCGGTCCGACCCATCACTTCCCAATATTTACATAATCATGTATACCACATAGAATGTATACCAATCATAGAAATGTATGAATCCCAAGGAAGATAATTAGTTTAATGATTTTTCAATAAATAATATTTTTAGGAAAAGACTTTTAGTTTCCCTAATGAATATGGTAAATCATACTTGGTCATAGAACCGTATTATACTTTAGTGGACAATAATCATTTCAAGAGGATTAAAATTTGATGTTTCGATGTCACATTTGAAAAAAAGAGACCTCACTTAGGAAACATTTTTTACATGGTTGATATATTTATACCCATGAAGGGAAATTTAATGGTTTTTTAAGGAAATATTATGAACATTCATTATGGGGAAGAGATAATTATTCAAAGAACGAAATAGGGTTTGGGAATCCTATTACCATAATTCCCTGCTTATTTCATCACTTTTATTCATATAATATAACAAAAATAGATTTATAAAAAAATTTGATACAGAATTTCATTACTACAATTCATACCGATATTTCTATATTATTGTCATTTGATTATATTTTGTAATTTTCTTGGTTATTGGTTAGTCATTTCCATATCATATTTTACTTATGAATTTACCATTTTTCTAGGATTTCTCTATATTGTTCAATGTAATTTAGAAATTAATATAAGTTAATAATTTTTATAATATAGAAAATTAATTTTTTTTATTATATTTAGTTTATTATATCAATCCAAGAAAGTGTTCATAATAATTTTCTTAGAAAAGAATTTGTGTGTGTCTAACCGACCATTAATGAGATATTTTCAAAATAGTGAGAAAGAGAATTATGACATTTATATTTTTCATAAATATGATTATTATGATATGTGAAAATCATTAATATAATATTAACTTAATACATAATTATTATTATATTATGGTTTTTATTTTATTGGTAAGAGATGAAAGAGAATAAGTAAAGAGGGATGAGTTAATAGAGACTTTCTCTCTCCTCGGTGTAACTTCTTTTGCACAACACTATAACACCATTATTGATTGGAGATGGATTTCTCAAGAGTTTCCCTTTGGATTCTAATAGAAATATAAAAGAGTAGGATGTTATATCTTAGTATTTTAAATTGGCGAGAGGTGTGGGTTTTCATAGGATGGGATATGGTATAATCATACTTTAGAAGATGAGTAATTTTAGTATAAAATATACAATAAAATAATACATCAATGGTAAAACATGTAACAGTGTTTTTTTTACAATATAAATCATATATACAAATAATATAATATTTTTAATACTTTAAATAACTTTTATAATTATAATTAAATACATTATTGAAAAGGAAATTGGAATTAAAGAAAATTTGTTATTATAAGGAATCATTTTTGACTTCAGGTTTTGGAAATTTCATTTTTGGTTTTTATTTTATATTTAATTCATTTTAATGATTAGTTTATGATATAAAATATATAATGTCAGAAAATAAACTTAAATAATTGATTATTTATTTATTATATTATGAATTATGTAATTCAAGCTGTTCTGGTTCTGTGAGAAATAATATTATTATTATTTAACAAAAAATTTAATTATTACAGAAAATTAGAAAATCATTTCGATTGGAAAATTTTGATTTTATGATTTAAAAAATTATATTCATTTTATCATAATATATTTCTATAATTGAAAATTTAAATTTTCAATAAGGAAATTTTTATTTTTATAAAATAATCAAAATATTTTTTGTTAAAAATGTGCTTATATTTTATTTCAGTTTTTAAAAATGTTTAACTTTTGGAATTATCAAATTAATATTTACATAGGCTAATCTAGATAAATATTATTTATATAACAATATGGCACTGTATACACCATGAAATGTGTTATATTCACTTTTCCATAGAGTGAAGATATGATTCTCACATAGACAAAAAATGTCAAGTATGAGTATAGATGGTTTTACCATGAAGAAAGAAGAAGTAGGCTAGATTTATATGTGCCAAAATAATACTCTATATCGATGAATAAGTGGAATGATTTCCCCATCCAATAGTAGGTAGTGGATTCCCATGATCAATGATGAAAAGGTTTCGACGCATTAAATATAATTTCTGAGTTTCTTTGGAGAAAACATGGTGTATTTACCATCTCAAGAAGTGTAGATCTCTGGGAGATCTTCGATTTGATAGGTTTCGGAGCCCAAACAAACATACGGATCAAAAGTTATGACCCTTGGAAGATGGATAAATTTCACAAAAAGACCTACACGGAGGACCTATGTGGAAGACCTACGCTGAAGACCTACGCGGAAAATGATTTCTTACACCACTACGCGGAATTCCTACATGAAGGACCTAAGCAGAGACCAAAACGGACAACTTCCCTTCGACCGGTTCCCCTCCATGCCTATAAATAGGACCCTTGGGATACCCATTTCAACAACTAAAAAAGTTGGAAGAGGTCCCAATGCTCCCATTTCATAGCTCTTTCACCAAGATCCCCCAATTGTCCTCAGATAGCTGTCTAAAAAAATAAAAAATGGAGAATTAAATGGGGAAACATGGTTTAAAGTTCCATCTTGTTCTAGAACACATGGATCTGAGTAGAGCACCTTTGTGGAGCACCTGCGTGATGCACCTTCGTGATGCACCTTGGAGGAGCACCTACACGGAGCACCTATGCACCGCACCTATGTGGAGTACCTACGTGGAGGTGCTATGCGGAGCACCTATGCAAGGCACCCTGGCGGAGCACCTGCGTGACCTTGTTGTTATATACCACGGATGGTTTTCCCCCCACACCCCTACTTCTTCTCTGTGTCGGCATGCGGTCCCATCCCTTCAGGCTGGTCCCTTCCCTTCCGTCACTAACCCCCATGAAAAATGGAGAGTCGCACTGCAATCTTTGTAGATCTGGTCAGGACAATTTCCATTTCACCCTTTAAGTGGTCAAACATCCAACCTTCAAATACCATGATTTGAGACACTCCATCACACTCAATGAAGTTCCTTGAGTCAACTTAGTCCCCTTGGTTCCTATCACATATTGCAATTTTGGACTCTCCTAATGGATTCCTCGAGTACCTTAAGTCGATACACTCCTCGTGAAACTCTTAAAAATTCATCACCTGACTTATATGCCAGGTTAAACCTCAAATGGTAATCCTCCTTAAGAGTAAGCCCCAACCAATCTCAAATGGGAATCATCCTTAAGAGTAACCCCATCCAATCTCAAATGGGCATCCTCCTTAGGTGTATGCCCCAATGAATTCTAAAATGTGCATCCTTTTTATGAGTAATCCTCAACCAATTTCGAAAAGGGCATCCATCCTGGTATAAGACTCTCACCTTCACCCCTTCTTCCTTCATTTGGAAACTTTTCCAATATGAAGATAATAGAGGGAAAGTTCATCGCATCTCCATCTTCCACGGTCGATGCACCCTCTTCCATCAGCGGAGGAGGAAAAGTGTAAAGTGTCATTATTGAATCTTTCACATCTTCTTTTTTCTCTCACTGAGCATGAATCACAAGGGATTATAGATACATTATGGTTACAACATGTTCACAAACACTCATTGGAATGGACTACGAGAACTCTGATACCTGTTTAAACTATGATACATAGGATGCCTCCTCAAGGACCAAGGTCACCAGATATCCTTCTCAGGAATCCAATTCCAATTCCTTTAATCTGGGCATTCTCCTTAGGAATAAGCCACAAATTAATCCCCAAATCATCAAGGCATATTTTTTTAGGAAGTAATCCCAAACTAATCTTTCTAAGAGGAAAATAATCTCCTATTAGATTTATCGAACTACATGGGATTTGATTCACATTAATATGGGATACGTAGGAAGCCTACTTAAGGTTCAATCCCAACAATTCAAATTAACCATGTTCTCGTTGGGCCATATTCCCAATAGGGACTGATCATACAGGGAAACTCATGTCCTTTTCTATGTTCTTCAGGATGCTTTAGTATAATTTCCACATTATATTTTGACCAAACATATTTTGGTTAGAGGCCTATATCACATGACCTTATAAGGTATGATGTGTCCCATTCAGTGGCACCGAACTATGAGGGTTCTGATTCTTTTCGGAAGGATACATAGGTAGCCCATTTTATGAGCACGATCTCAAAATCAAACCAATCCTTCTTCTCCCTGGATGACAATAAGATTCCAGAGTTCCCCACTGAGTGGATTATAAACCATTATCATCATAACAATGATTAAAATAATCTATAAAATAGCATATTAGAGTATTAAATTGGTGGAAAACCTCAAACACATACGAATATTTCTATTAATGTGGAACCCTGAATAAATACTAATAATTATAAATTGTACACATGTTAAAAAGTGATTATAAATTCTAAGGGAAACTTATGATATACTTCGTGATTTAATATGGATTCATGAAAATATTTTAATTTTACAAAGAGAGTCCTAGAGAAGAAAATAATTCCCCCCAAAAGGGTGTACTGAGTCCGACCTCTCATCCTCTTGACCAATGCACATTCGTAAGTAAATTAATGTTTAAAACATAACGAATTCCTGCCTTTGGAAAGTAGGTCCCCTTTGGGTAAATAACTATTAAAATCTTTCGGTTCTATAAATAAATCTAATGGAAACTGCATAGAAGCAATTATTATTAAAACTAGAATACATGTTTCAATGAACTATGAAACAATCACTGTTAGAGAATACTTCTATTCCAATGTCTAGAATATTATTCCCAATGGTCATGTTACTATTCACAATGTTTTGGTTACTATTCCCAACTATTAAATTAGTATTTCAATGGTCAGATTACCTCTATATATACAACACCATTCATTCATTCAATATTCAACACAATTCCTGTCAAGGTTACATATCTACATTTTTAATAATTTTTTTTGGTATACTAATATTTCTTCTTTTTTATTGTATTGGTAGTGGGGGGGATGATTCTTCTAGACTAGGGAGTTCTATATTCTCCCAATTTTTCTTTTATTCTAGTTGTAATGTTTTTAAATTTAGTTGGTTTCATTCATGATTAATGTAATGATATTTATTAATGAAATACATTATTTTATTCTTCTATATAATACTACATAATATATTATAACACAAATTTATTTCAAAAAAATATCATTTAGAAACATCTGGGTTATAATATTTTTCCCCCATTCATAAATTTCATCCCTGAAATTACAACTCATATTTTCATTTGAGAATAAGTGATGGTACTTCAATTAAATTGTTTCATTTGGTTATCATGCATATATTCATAATTATGGTTCTTCAATAACACTTTTATAAGGATAGATATCTTGTTTTTGAGAAACTGTTTTCTACATTATAATATCTTCACTAGATATACTATATATGAGATGTCATTCTATAGTTTTTCTACATTAAAATTTAGTAAATGTGAGGGTTTAGGAATGTACTTCCTCAAGAGTAATGAGTGGAACACATCATGAAATTGTTCCATACATGGTAGATGTGCAAGCCGATAGGCCACTACCCATATGCGATCTTGTATCTCAAAGGGGCCAATGTACCTTGGGCTATGTTTTCCTTTCATTAAAAACGGCACGACTCTCTTTCATGGTGATATTTCGGGACAAAGATTATTTAACATGAAACTCCATGTCCCTTCATCTGATTTCAACATATCCTTTTTTTATTATGATCATATTTTATATGTTGTTAAATGGCTTATACCGCCTCTGTTATATCTTGTACAATATCTGGTCGAAGTTTCCTTCATTCTGTAAAACAATCCCAAAAAGATGAAGTTCTACATCACTTCCCATACAATTATTCCTATGGATCCATTCGAATACTCAAGTTTCATTTTTTTGTTATATGATAAGTAAAACAATGTGATTTTTTTATACAATCCCTCTATGAATTCCCTTGACCAAGCTCTTTGCATGTTCATGAGTGATTGAATAGTCATTTCAAATTGTCCATCAGTTTTATAGTGTTATATCATGCTAAAATTCAATTCATTAATCAAATAATATTGAATATTTCTTCAAATTTAGTGGTGAACCATGGATCATGGTTAGAAATGATAAAAATTGGAACCCCATGAAGCATCACCACTTCCATAACAAATTTATTAGAAAGAAGTTCATGTGAGAAGTCACCATGAATAGTAATGAATTGGATAGTATTGTTGAGTCGTTACACCACAACCCATATCACATTTTTTATTTTGGGTGTTTCTGGGAGGCCAATGATAATGTCTATAGTGACATTTTAATATTTCCATGTTGGAATAGGAAATGGTTTCACATCTCTATGGAATTTTGATTCTATGATTGAACTTGATTACATACCAAGCATCATTAGATATAATCTACAATATACTTATTAATATTATCTCACAAGATATGTTATTGAAGTACATAAAACATATTGGTACTTTTAAGATGGATGGATATAGATGACCTATGTGAATTACCCAATAGATACTTCTTTATCTCGGGGGGATGAAGTCACAAAAAGACTTGTTCCAAACCTAAATACACCATCATCATCAATGTGTTACACATGTAGCTTCCCATCCTTTATTTATTTTACCTTATTTAGAACCTCCAACTCATCCATTTTGGTATTCTTGATCTTATATTGGATATATGGTTGGGAAATCATTAGGTAAATTTAGTATGTTTCCCATACAACTATGATTTCAAGATCCGTAATTTTCATATACAAGAATATACAGTGTCTCTAAATATACCTCATGGATAGAGTATCATGTTCTTTTCAACTTAGATAACCGTCTACCATGTTCACCTTTCAAAATGGTATTGAATTGAGAAATTATATTTTTTGATTAGCTATAAACATATTCTTTGATGCATGTTCATCTCCTAATTTGTGAACATATGCATTAAAATATTATGATCAGAATATATGTTACACCTCTCACCATTGAGATAGTGAAACCAAATATTTAGAATGAAGATCACATATTCTAACTCCAGATCATCATTCTAGTAGATATTCTATTGAATCTTCAATTACATTAAAGAATAAACCATCAGATTATCATTTTGAATGATTACAAAACCCAAGACTTTCTTGATGAATAGTTTTACACCACATGGAATTCCCCATATGTTGGTAGTGTAAGTAAATTCATATTAATTAGCCTCATCTTGAGCTCTGTTAATTATTCCTAAAATTCATAAATCTAGACATTATTTACCCCTTTTCAGGTAATCTATGTTAGTGGGATAGACATTCATGAATAAGTTCTCACAAAATTTCTACAATACATTGATAGTCCCAGAAAACTATGGATTTATATGACACTTGTGGGTGTTGTCCATTACTCAATTTCCATTTCCTTTGAAGGGTCCAATGAAATTCCCTTACTTGCGATCATGTTCACCATGAATGGGAATTTATATATCAAAAACCCACACTTAGTAAATATAATATACATTTCCTCCATACTTACATTCTCCATCACAATCCATAGATTCTCTTCATGTTCCTTCTTGATCATAGAGTAAATTATAATATAATCAATGAATAAAAGTTCAATTTTTTTGTGTTAGTATCTAAAGACTCAATTAGTAAAATTCATTATGAATTATCATGAATTAGTAAGTATAAATGGATTCACTATAAACTCATAGTTCCAAAACATTATACAGAAATCAGACTTTTAAATATATCATTTCCTCACTTTTAGTTGATGATATCAAGAAGTAATATCCAACTTTTGAGAATTATTGAGCTCCATATAGTTGATAAAAAAGTCATTTATCGTTGATATAATATATTTGTCATTTTTCGTGGTCTTATTGAGCTCTCGATAATCGATACAAAACCACATTGACCCATCCTTCTTCTTGAAAAATAGAACTCGTGCACACTAAGGCGATACACTAGGTGGTATGAGTTCTTTATCAAATTATCTTATAGCTTATTTATTATATTCTCTATTTAGATCATGTCAATATAATAGGGGAATTTATAAATAATAGTAGCTCAGGTTACGAGATCTTTTGATAACTCTACCTCATGTTACGGGGGAGATTCAGTATGTATTTGAGAAATACATCTATGTATTCCCTATCACTAGGAATGTTGACATTGTTTATATCTTCCATTTACTCAACCATGTTTAAAAGGTACGCTTCTTCACATGGTACCAATACCCACACCATTGATGGATTAAACAAAGGTGACTCATGATCTTCCTTTCAATTGTATGGGATCATTGTATTTTTTGGAATATGAAAAAATATTTCGTTTTTATAACTATTAATATGTGCTTTAAATATTGAGATCCAATATATGACCATTATAGAACCGAATTACACCAAAGGAATTAATACATTATTTTGTCATATAATTATCTTCTAATGGGAACATTAAAAGTGTCCAACAGTTGGGCTTTAGTGATTGTAATACTATGTGTTTTTATATATATCTATACATCAAGTAATCATAGATTAAATTCAATTGTTCTACAAAACATGTAGGATATAAATGAATGTGTAGAACCAAAATAAAATATTACATTTCCCATTATTAGAGGGAATAGTAAGTGTACCTCATTTTAATAAATTTACATGTTTCATTTTAGAAGTAGTGATGGAATAAGAATACCTTTGATCCTTTGGATTTTCGGGTTTATTGATGTTGATTACCCTCAAGGAACCTTGGTTTAGATCACTGGCTTGCATAGTTCCATATTCCCCATATTTGTATCACTGAAGAATTGGTGGTGTGTTAGCTGGTTCCCTCATTTCCTCTATCATGTTTTAAATCATCATTATATCTCTTTGACATTCATGAGATTGATTCCCCTCTCTCCCATATATGAAGAATTTATCCATCCCATTAATGAAATTCCCATGATGATTATTCCTAAATTTTTGGCATGTGGGCAGTTGGATAATATTTCCACTTTTTTTATTTGACCCCCAAACATAGAACCTCATTCATCTCTTCTTATATCCCTAACCAAGAGAAACTTATCCTAACACAATCACAACTGTAAGAGATCATCCATTAGATTCTTTATAACTCCAAATGTCCTGTATTGCTAAATACATTTTAAGGTTTGGTATTAAAACAAAAATGAATTTATCTAATTGTATATAATTATTTATAAAAATCATAAGGCATATGTCAAAGTATTTTTGAAATTTTATTCAAAACATGTGATTGATTTGGCATTCTTTTACTTCATCTATATGATTTCTCTCTCAATATTTGTTCGACGAGTTCGAGGGAAATAATTGGTAAGAAATATTTTAATAATGTATTCCCACCCAATCTCATCCATTTCATTCTTCAGCAAAGTGTTCTTTATCAATTTCCACCATTGATTGAAATATATATAAAAATTATTAATATTCAGAGTCACCTTATCCTTTTAATAAAAATGGATCATATAAAATATATTCTCTATTTAGATAACCCAGTATTCTTTGATGAGTGGATCAAAAGTTACACGAACTATTTTGGGTCGTCGTCGCATCTTGGAATCAATAAATAGTTTATCATTATTAGGTGACGAAGGATGTTCTATATGGCTTAGGTTATTATTCATAGCCTGATAAAATTGGGTAATAATTTCCATGATGTTTTGTACTCATCATCCCACAGTATTGGGGATGTCATATGAGATATCGTTGCATTGTCCCTCACATGGGCTATTGGCCTGGTTTGTCCTGGTTCCCAAAATTTTTAAAAGAATAAAAGGTTTGTAAAAAACATAATTCAAAAAATAATGAATAAATAATTTATTGTTTTATGAAATTAATAGAAATGGTATATCTCATGGAATTTATTTTTTAGTGTAACGTCCCTGCCTGAGTGTCACACATTAGAGACCTGATTCAGCCAGTCACGTAACCTCAAGAGTGCCTCACCATATGCCAGAGGCCTACAACTAGTAGTGAGGGTCTTATAAGCCAGTTAGGGGAAAGAGTGTACCATATTTTATCATAGTACTATAAAAATACAAATAAGAAAACAATAATATAATAACATATAATGATAAACAAACAAATTTCTCATGATAACTATCATGACCCGTCCTCGGGGCCCGTGCCGTGACTACCCCAAGCCCGCCTTCCATAGGCCAGGGGCTGGCGACTAGCACCAAGGCGTAAATCCCAAAAAAAGTGAAGGCATTGCCTTTGAAAAGTAAACAAGCACCATAGAGTAAGAAAGCGGAAAAGTAAACACTAAGTAAAAACGGTACAAGCTGTGCTGAAAGTAAAAGGGGCCGGAAATACAAACCCAACTGTAAAGTACAACTTAAAGGAAAAACAGCAACTAAAAGGAAAAGCCGCAGCGTCGAGCCGTCCTCTAGAAGTCCCACCTGAAGGGTGGGTACAGATAGTCTCCACTGCTCCTCGGGTCCACATGACCGCTCCGAGTACGTCCCACCCAGTGGTCCACCTCCAGGTACCGTCCTGCTCCGCATGCCTCCACCACGATCAGCGCTGTCTGTCGTCTGCAACCAACACAACGTAGCGTGGGCATAGCCCGTGCAGGGTGAGTATAAGCTACTCAGTAGGGACCCCGAGACCCTCAAGGTCTCACTAAAACCAACAAGGATAACCACAAGAAGATCTCAACAGATAACCTCTACTTAGATATATGCCCATACATATACCTAAGTTATCAAGTAATCCATCTCAATCATGAGGAAACACAAGGATTGTGAAATCAACGGATAACCACTACTCAGGTATATGTCCATACATATACCTAAGTTATCAAGTGACCCATATCAATCATGAGGTAAACACAAAGGGAAAAAGTCTCAGCTCAAACCAGGATTTTCATTATCGAAACCATAACTGCTAAAGAGCTCCGTCTCTGGAGTGTACAGTGGTCTTGTCACGACTCTGAGGTACTGCTCACTAACCTAAGACTGCTGTAGTACTCCACCTATCGAGTACCGCGGGACAGCTGCTACAACCAAGCGCTTCCATGTGCCGCTACAACCAACCACACCTCTGTCGTGGGTCTGCCGCTACAACCAAGCGTTCCCATGTGCCGCTACAACTAAGCGCACCTCTGTCGTGGGTCTTTCTCTACAACCAAGCACTCCCATGTGCCGCTACAACCAAGCGCACCTCTGTCGTGGGTCTGCCGTTACAACCAAGAACTCTCATGTGCCGCTACAACCAAGCGCACCTCTGTCGTGGGTCTGCTGCTACAACCAAGCGCCCCCATGTGCCGCTACAACCAAGTGAACCTCTGTCGTGGGTCTATCTCTAGAACCAAGCGCTCCCCTGTGCCGCTACAATCAAGCGCACCTCTGTAACACACCGAGTCGTTCGATCATCAGTCGTCGGGTCTCAGTCAGTTACACGGTCTCCGTACTTCGCACGCTTATCTCCGAGAGGGCCCGCTCCACGAGATACTGGTCGATACACCAAGTATCACAAGTCCCGCAAGGAAGTATCTAAAAGGACCACCTCATCGTAGGGGTCTCAACGCAACAGACGGCGCGTCAATCGGACGCCCAGTCTGTGATTTACTAGCCTTTTCGTCCCAGGGGCCCTGTTGGTTTCGTGTGTGAACCAATCCGGCCGTAACTCAACTATACCCCGAACACTCATAGGCTATACTCATAGGGACCGTTTCTCAACGTGATCACCAATGCCACTGACGGTTCGTCAACGGACATTTGGTCTGAAAGATATCAGCTTTTCCGTTCTAGGGGCCCCGTTGGATTTTGGTGCGATCCAACCCGGCCACTATACATCTGCATCCAAAACTCGGTCGGAGGATGCCAAAATTTCCGTCTCATCAAGAGGAAAGCAACGAGACAGACAGCGCGTCAATCGGACGCCCGGTCTGTGAGTTATTGGCTTTTTCGTTCTAGGGGCCCGGTTGGTTTCGTGAGTGAACCAACCCGACCGCACTCCGACGGCATCCAAACCTTGAGCGGAGTGAGCCAAAAGATCTGTCTCACTAAGAGGAACTCAACAAAGCTGACGGCACGTCAATCGGACGTCCGTAGCTCAAGATATGAGCGTTTCTGCTCCGAGGGCCCGGTTGGTTTCGTGTACTAACCAACCCGGCCGAACTCAAAGTATTCCGAAACTTTGAGTGCGATATACCAAATCGACCGTCTCGATCCAAGGATCGCATTGCCGCTGACGGTTCGTCAAACGGAGGTTCGTAGCTCAAGTTATGGGCAAAAGACCGAAGTCGATTCGAAAACGAGGGTCTGGGTCCGGGCCGACCCGGCCCGACCCCTCCTGGGTCGGCCCGAACCGGGTCGCCCCGACCCGGGTCCGACCCGGCCTGGCCGGCGGTGCGGCCCGGCACGGCGGCGCGGTCCGGTGCGGCGGCGCGGCCGGGGCGCCGCTCGGGTGCCACGCGCAGGGGGCAATGCCCCCGCCCTTCCTGCTGGCGGCGCGGCTGGATGCCGCGCATTGGATCAAACGGCCCCCCTCATGGGGGCCTGCCTTTGAGAAAAACGGGGGGGGGGCGCTGCCCCCCCTTTGTGAAACCGGCCCACCTCCATTATGGGGGGCCAATTTAACCGCCCGGGGGAATTTAATTCCCCCGGTTTTGAACTGTCCCGGCCGGCACGACCTGGCCGACCGACTTCTTCTCAACAGGACCGGCATGGGCCGGTCCTCTTCCATTTTCTGGCACCGGCGGCCCGGCTGGCCGCCGGTCATCACGTCTCGCCGCGGCCCGGAACCGGCTGCGGCCTTCGTCGTCCGGCACGGAGCGACGGCACCGTTCCCTTCCGCCGCGGCCCCGCTCCGGTCGCGGCGCCTTCGGTTTCCTTCGACGTGGCACGACGACGTCGGGTTCATGATGAATCTTTCCACGGTGCAGCGCGACGGCGCCGCACAATAATTGTCGAATTATTCCCGCGTGGTGCGACGGCACCACGCCATCTCGTTTCATCCGCAAGGAAAATAATAATCAAGAACAAAAGAGGGGGGAATTCGGCCGTGTTTGTGCGGTCCGGCCCCCCTCTTGTTAGATGATAACACTTAAACATTTATCCTCATGATTTTCATGCTAGAACCAAGAATGAGAATAAATAAATAATCAACAACAAACCCCTACCTCGGTTTCAAGAACGATGATCGTCAACGACCCGCGGAAGACGAGCGTCGCAGTGGTCGGCATCGCGGAAAAAGGACGTCGATGTCGTGAAGCGAGGATTCGAATCTATTTAACGGAGATTTCGTCACGGGAAACCTTCATGGAAGAGATGATGTGGAAGGAGACGTCGTCGGTGTCACGGGTATGGTGTCGCAGAAGACGGTTCCCGAGAACGTGGCGTTCTTCATCGATGTCCGAATGTTCTTCGCGTTCTTCATCAAATTTGAAGAAGATGGAGAGAATTCTTCAAACCTCTCTAAGTGTCTAGAGAATTCTAACCCAAATAAAATAATCTAAGGACTTATTTTATTTACACAACCAAACCATTTTGAAATTCAAAGGTTTGAAATTAAACAACTCAACCCATTTAATAACCCAAGTTGTCAAGTCCATTAAAAGAGGAGTTTTAAAAAAAAGAAGGTGAAAAGTTATGATTCGTGTGGGCCCCACCACACTTAATCCCCCCAAGGGAGGTTAAGTGGATGTGGGTCCCACCTCTAACTCCCTTTGGGAGAAAAAAAAAGTTAAAATAAAATTTTTATTCCACAAATTTATTTAACTTATTCTAAATTCCCAAAAACTAACTCCAAACCCGCAATAAACGCAACCTGGGAAAAGGTCTCCTTAAGCGAATATCGGTGCTGTGAGTTCATCGGTGTCCTCGGATTTCAATTCCGAGCACCGGATCAAAATTTAGAAATTCCCGCTTGTTCGTTCACTGAACGTACCTGAGCCAAACTTTGGAAATTGATTCCGGGCACTCCGGGCCTCAGAATCAGGTTCCGTCATAAACCACGTTCTTGTAAAATTCCAAAGAAAATTAAGAAAAAAAATTCCCTTGAATTTTACGGGTCTTTACATTACTCCCACCTCAGGGCTTTACGTCCCCGTAAATCTTCAACACAAACTAAGGATACAAAGGTGGTAGAGCTAGGCGGTAAGCCACCTCGCCAAAACTCCGCAAACTACGTCGAGATGAGACACGCAAGAAGACGTGGTCTCCATCCTCGAACTCTAGTGGCCTCTGCCTCCTGTCAGCATATGACTTCTGTCGGCTCTGAGCTGTCCTCATCCACTCCTGGATGACCTGGACCTTTTCTGTCGTGGCCCGGACCACCTCTGGTCCCTCAAGAGCTGCTATGATTTCTTCCTTGCCGATAAGGGAAAATCTGGTCTCATCCCCTGGATGAACCATGTTCTTTGCCTAATACTGTCAATCCCGACATTGATGATACTAACACATACCAAGGATGACGACATAAGGCCTCGATGCTACTACAAAAGATCCAACCGTTACTCTCGCCTCCAAGGGTTGAGTCACACTGTCGGCATCAGTGTGTGGTAACTGGGTCTCCTCCAGTAGGTACTTCTCAAGTGAGGGTCAAGTCAACGGTCTAAACCAGAACCTCTTAGTAACAACACAAGAGAGGACAGGGAAGTAAATGCCACAAGAAAAGGTGTCTTTTATTATTGCAGCTCAAGTACAAAGACACAAGGCATCTAAAAACATACATCAACAATAGTCTCCAGGTCTGGAGCTACTCCCGCTCCTGTCCATCTGCTCCTGGAGCTCCATGATCGTAGGCCTCAGCTACCTGAAGCTGAGCTCCCCCATGTCCTCCTGTCCCTTGTGGTCGGGGTGGACCTCCTGGTGGTGGTGGTGGCAACACCCCGAAGCGTCGTCCACCTCCAGCTGCACGGCCAGCTCCCCTGCCATGGCCGCCTGCTCCTTGCGGCCCGCCCTGATCGAACCTCTGCCTCTGCATGGGGGGCCCTTCATCCATCTGTTGGTCATCCGTGTGGCGGGTCGGACATTCACGAGCCATGTGACCAATCCCGCCACAGAAGTAACACTGCCCTCTCATGGAAAGTCGTTGCCCACCCCGAGTGCCTCGCACAAACGATCCAGAGTCATGCTGTCGACCACCTGTAGGTCTAGTCCTCTTGGACCCCTGCGTCATCCGTCTACTGCCCGCTGCAAGAGACTCTTCCGCATGCCGGTAAGTGGTGGGTCCTGCTGCTAGAGACTGCTTAGCAAGGAAACTCTCCACTAAGAGGGCTCTCTCCAACACCCCTGCCTGAGTCAGAATGTTGAGGGAGATCATCGAAGCCCTGATCTCATGCCTCAGTCCCTGCTCGATGGTCCGGGCCCGGAAGAATGGGTCCCGTACCATATCTATGGAGTAGCGCGAGAGATTAGTAAATCTCGCCGAGTACTAGGCCACTATCATGCTGCCCTACCGCAGTTGTAGTAGCTCCTGGATGCGCACCGCTCGGAGGGTGGCTGGGACAAACTCGGAGCGGTAGATGATCTCAAAGTCCGTCCAGAGGAGAGACGCCTCGTCGTGCACCTGGAGCATCAAGCTCCACCATCTGCCTACTGCCGCGTGCAGGAGGCTCGCTGCGAGGATCACCATGAGGTCTGCTGGTGTCCTCACTAATCTGAAAACCCGCACAACTGCCTCCAGCCAGTCCTCGGTGGCCTGAGGGTCCGTCTCCCCGCGGAACCTAGGCGGTCGCTGGCGCTGGAACTCATGCAGTGCACTAAGGCGACGTGCATCATCAGCGGCTGGCTCAGCGGGTATAGGTACCGCCGGTGCCACTGCTGACAAAGGGCCCTGCACCGAGGCCTCGTCGCTCGGTGGGCTATCGTCACGCTCGACTCTTGGAACCCTAACTGGCTGCCGTCGTGGGGCCATCCTGAAAAGGAAACAGGTGTGCCACGGTCAGAACAGAATACCTTGTGAGCTGATATAAAGTAATCACAAAGAAAACATTGAAACACACATGCAATCAATGTTTTCGTGCATTAAGTCAGAAATCAGTAGTCAGGGTCCTGGTGTACGGATACGTCGGCCGCCGCACCAACACTGGACTCCCTGGACTGATAACCACACTCAATACGCTAAACATTATTGATTCACATAGAAAATATCAGAGTTCGCGGTAGAACCGAACTCCTCTGATACCAATTTGTTACGACCCGTCCTCGGGGCCCATGCCGTGACTACCCAAAGCCCACCTTCCATAGGCCAGGGGATGGTGACTAGCACCAAGGCGTAAATCCCAACAAAAAGGGAAGGCATTGCATTTGAAAAGTAAACAAGAACCACAGTGTAAGAAAACAGAAAATTAAACACTAAGTAAAAACGGTACAAGCTGTGTTGAAAGTAAAAGGGGCCTGAAATACAATCCCAACTATAAAGTACAACTGAAAGGAAAAACAACAACTAAAAGGAGAAGCCGCAGTGTTGAGCCGTCCTCTAGAAGTCCCACCTGAAGGGTGGGTACAGATAGTCTCCACTGCTCCTCGGGTCCACCTGACCGCTCCGAGTACGTCCCGGCCAGTGGTCCACCTCCAGGTACCGTCCTGCACCGCACGCCTCCACCACGATCAGCGCTATCCGTCGTCTGCAACCAACACAACGTAGCATGAGCATAGCCCGTGCAGGGGTGAGTATAAGCTAATCAGTAGGGACCCCGAGACCCTCAAGGTCTCACTAAAACCACAAGGATAACCACATGAAGATCTCAACAAATAACCTCTACTTAGATATATGCCCATACATATACCTAAGTTATCAAGTAATCCATCTCAATCATGAGGAAACACAAGGATTGTGAAATCAACGGATAACCACTACTCAGGTATATGCCCATACATATACCTAAGTTATCAAGTGACCCATCTCAATCATGAGGTAAACACAAAGGTCAAAAGTCTCAGCTCAAACCAGGATTTTCATTATTGAAACCATAACTGCTGAAGAGCTCCGTCTCTGAAGTGTATAGTGGTCCTGTCACGACTCTGAGGTACTGCTCACTAACCTAAGACTGCTGTAGTACTCCACCTATCGAGTACCGTGGGCCAGCTGCTACAACCAAGTGCTTCCATGTGCCGCTACAACCAAGCGCACCTCTATCGTGGGTCTGCCGCTACAACCAAGGGCTCCCATGCGCCGCTACAACCAAGCGTACCTCTGTAGTGGGTCTACCGCTACAACCAAGCGCTCTCATGTGCCGCTACAACCAATCGCACCTCTGTCGTGGGTCTGCCGCTACAACCAAGTGCTCCCATGTGCCGCTACAACCAAGCGCACCTCTGTCGTGGGTCTGCCGCTACAACCAAGCGCTCCCATGTGCCGCTACAACCAAGCGCACCTCTGTCGTGGGTCTGTCGCTACAACCAAGCGCTCCCCTGTGACTCTACAATCAAGCGCACCTCTATAACACACCGAGTCATTCGATCAGTAGTCGTCGGGTCTCAGTCAGTTACACGGTCTCCGTACTTCGCACGCTCATCTCCGGGAGGGTCCTCTCCACGAACTACAGGTCGATACTCCAAGTATCACAAGTCCTGCAAGGAAGTATCTCAAAGGACCACCTCGTCGTAGGGGTCTCAACGCAACAGACGGCGCGTCAATCGGACGCTCGGTCTGTGAGTTACTAGCCTTTTCGTCCCAGGGGCCCGGTTGGTTTCGTGTGCGAACCAATCCGGCCGTAACTCAACTATACCCCGAACACTCATAGGGTATACTCATAGGGACCGTTTCTCAACGTGATCACCAATGCCGCTGACGGTTCGTCAATGGACGTCTGGTCTGAAAGATATTAGCTTTTCTGTTCTAGGGGCCCGGTTGGATTTCGGTGCGATCCAACCCGGCCACTATCCATCTACATCCAAAACTCGGGTGGAGGATGCCAAAAGTTCCGTCTCATCAAGAGGAAAGCAACAAGACAGACGGCGCGTCAATAAGACGCCCGGTCTGTGAGTTATTGGCTTTTTCGTTCCAGGGGCCCGGTTGGTTTCGTGAGCGAACCAACCCGACCGCACTCCGACGGCATCCAAACCTCGAGCGAGGTGAGCCAAAAGATCTGTCTCACTAAGAGGAACTCAACAAGGCTGACGACACATCAATCGGACGTCCGTAGCTCAAGATATGAGCGTTTCTGCTCCGAGGGCCCGGTTGGTTTTGTGTACGAACCAACCCGGCCGAACTCAGAGTATTCCGAAACATTGCGTGAAATATACCGAGTTGACCGTCTCGATCCAAGGATCGTATCGCCGCTGACGGTTCGTCAAACGGAGGTCCGTAGCTCATGTTATGGTCAAAAGACCGAAGTCGATTCGAAAACGAGGGGTCCGGGTCCGGGCCGACCCGGCCCGGCCGGCGGCGCGGCCCGGCACTGCAGTGCGGTCCGGCGCGGCGGCGCGGCCGGGGCGCCGCTCGGGTGCCACGCGCGGGGGGCAAGGCCCCCGCCCTTCCTGCTAGCGGCGCGGCTGGATGTCGTGCCTTGGATCAAACGGCCCCCCTCGTGGGGGCCTGCCTTTGAGAAAAACGGGGGGGGGGGGGGGGGGCGCTGCCCCCACTTTGTGAAACCGCCCCCCCTCCATTATGGGGGGCCAATTTAACCACCCGGGGGAATTTAATTCCCCCGGTTTTGCACCGTCCCGGCCGGCTTCTTCTCAACAGGACCGGCATGGGCCGGTCCTCTTCCATTTTCAGGCACCGGCGGCCCGGCTGGCCGCCGGTCATCACGTCCCGCCGCGGCCCGGAACCGGCCGCGGCCTTCGTCGTCCGGCACGGTGCGACGGCACTGTGCCCTTCGGCCGCGGCCCCGCTCCGGCCGCGGCGCCTTCGGTTTTCTTCGACGTGGCGCGACGGCGTCGCGTTCATGATGAATCTTTCCACGGCGCGGTGCGACGGCGCCGCAAAATAATTGTCGAATTATTCCCGCGTGGTGCGACGGCACCAGGACATCTCGTTTCATCTGCAAGGAAAATAATAATCAAGAACAAAGGAGGGGGGAATTCGGCCGTGTTTGTGCGGTCTGGCCCCCCTCTCGTTTGATGATAACACTTAAACATTTATCCTCGAGATTGTCATGCTAGAACCAAGAACCAGAATAAATAAATAATCAACAACAAACCCCTACCTCGGTTTCAAGAACGATGATCGTCAATGACCCGTGGAAGATGAGCGTTGCGGTGGTCGGCGTCGTGGAAAAAGGACGTCGATGTCGCGAAGCGAGGATTCGAAGCTCTTTAACGGCGATTTCGTCACGGGAAACCGTCGCGGAAGAGATGACGCGGAAGGAGACGTCGTCGGTGTCGCGGGTATGGCGTCGTGGAAGACGGTTCCCAAGAACGTGGCGTTCTTCGTCGATGTCCGAATGTTCTTCGCGTTCTTCGTCAAAGTTTGAAGAAGATGGAGAGAATGTTTCAAACCTCTCTAGGTGGCTAGAGAATTCTAACCTAAATAAAATAAGCTAAGGACTTATTTTATTTACACAACCAAACCATTTTGAAATTCAAAGGTTTGAAATTAAACAACTCAACCCATTTAATAACCCAAGTTATCAATTCCATTAAAAGAGGAGTTTTAAAAAAAAGAAGGTGAAAAGTTATGCTTCGTGTGGGCCCCACCACACTTAATCCTCCCAAGGGAGGTTAAGTGGATGCGGGTCCCACCTCTAACTCCCTTTGGGAGAAAAAAACAATAAGTTAAAATAAAATCTGTATTCGACAAATTTATTTAACTTATTCTAAATTCCAAAAAACTAACTCCCAACCCGCAATAAATGCAACCTCGGAAAAGGTCTCCTTAAGCGAATATCGGCACTGCGAGTTCATCGGTGTCCTTGGATTTCAATTCTGAGAACTGGATCAAAAGTTAGAAATTCCCGCTCGTTCGTTCACTGAACGTACCCGAGCCAAACTTCGGAAATTGATTTCGGGCACTCCGGGTCTCGGAATTAGGTGCTGTCAGAAACCGCGTTCTTGTAAAATTACAAAGAAAATTAAGAAAAAAATTTCCCTTGAATTTTACGGGTCTTTACAATAACAAAAATAGTAAATTAAATATCCAACTAATGTAGAATGCATTCCTTGCTAATGTATGTGTCCAATGTCTGGAAGGAAAACTAAAAATAAATACACTAAAGACTCCCATATGGGACCTAAACCATGTTAGGTTCCCTCATCCTTATTGTATTCCCAAATTGACCATCTAACATAGTGCCTTTCCCCTTAATGTGTCATGCAATAATAAAGTCTATTCATGTACCGATCAGCTAGCCCTGGTAGGTTGTGAGTAAGACATAGTAGGCATCCACCAACAATGTCTAAAACAATTTCTAGTCAAAAAAATTAATATTTTTTTAAAAATAAATATGTTTAATGGATAAGTAAATTGGTATCACTTAATCATTTATTATTTTCATTACCACATTAACTTATGGGATCTCAAAAACACTCATGCCTCAATACGTACTTCGGCTCATGATAGAACTCGAAGTATTCTAGTTGATATGATATCTCAATAACTTCTTTGGATAAAGTAAGAGGCCAAAGTATTCCCATGTAATATATTATCTCAATAATTGCTTTAGAATATTCCATAGACTGAATTATTCCCATTTAAGGTCATATTGTAGAATTCCATTATTACTATTATTTAATTCATACATAAATTACCATGTTACCATTCATACTAATGATAATATAATGATCGTGTCCCCATTCATTAATTCATACATTAATGATCATGTGTCCATTCATACATCACAAATTAGAATGACCATGTTCCCATTTTTTAATTCACACATGAATGAACATTGTACCATTAACACATCACACATTAGAATGACCATGTTCCCATTATTTAATTCACATTAGAATGACCGAGGGACCATCCATCAACAAATAATTAAAAAAAATTATCATCCACATAAATTCCATTGTTAATTCAACAATTAGTTAAAAATATCAATTCAATTAGATAATCTAATAATTAACTAATCAAATGCACAATATTATTTTACTCAACAATTAAATAATTCCCCCAATTTAATTTTTAATCAAAAATTATTTTATCACAAAATTTCCCATAAATAATTCCCAAATTAATTAAGTTTGTTTATTCGATTAAATAATTTAACAACTAATTATTTAATACTCACAACTCAAATTTCATAGTTATTTCAACAATTATTTATCTAATTCTAAATATATTTTATTAATAATTAATTCCACAATTATTTATTTCAAAATAAAAAATTCAATAAATCATAATTATTTCTAAAATTATTTGACTCAATATAAAATTCAAAAAATACATATTTCCACATCTCCCCTATTTATTGATTCACCAACTTTGTTAAATCAGTCAGCAATTTTTGTTCAAATAATATAATTGATATTGTACCATTACATACAAATAATTTAAATAAATACATTTGTATTTGAATTAAAACCCACCTACATCAATTTGTTGAAAAAAGATCTCCCAATGGAAATTCGCAAAAAAAAAGAGTTGTACAACGACGTAGAACAAGATCCATGTTGAAAACACTAAATCAAGATTAAATAAACCGACATATCTTAAATCTATATCTATATATAAAACATTAGATCTAGAGTTTTCCATATACATTTAGATCTCACCAAAAAGGATTAATTATCTTAATGAAAATGATAAGAATGGGAGGAGCATGAGAAAGGAACTAGGGTGGGATTCAATTGGCGAGAGAGGTGTGAATCCTTCATTCAGGATTCGAATCGTCAGGAATGGAGGATGGTAATGCTTGAAATATCCACTGAGAGATCCAAAATTGTGAAATATATACTAGAGACAAATTGGGGATGATTTGTGATTAATTAGGGGTCTAGGTAATTTACAAACTAAAACTCTGCTGATTTTATTTCATGCATTGGGTTTACAATGCTGGGGAACATGTTTTTCCCTAACCATGTTCTTAAATGATTATCCTATTTCATAGTGGTGAATAGTTACTAATATGAGTTTACAAGGATTGAAAAAATGTTTGGAAAATGTGCAAATCCCAACTATCCATGGTTTCATGGTTTGCTGGGTTCGGCCCCATTGTTTTCCCTAACTGTGCACCAACTGCGCACAACCATATTTATTCAATAGTTTCTCAATTTCCTCCCAAACACACCCCAATATAGGACCTAAATAAAAATAACTCAACAAAATGAAAAATAGTTCATGTAAAATAGTTTGAGACAACTACAGAAAATCTCAAGATCTGATTATGTCCCTACCTTATAAAATCCCATCCTTAAGATTCACTTCCAAGACACTCTAAGATTATGATTCAAAGAGATTAGGATACTAAGCCCTAATATAAATTTTTTATCCAAGGTTTCCTCCTTCACATTTCCATGTTCCCATAACACATTACTTATCGACACCATCGATCCCCGTAAAACATTCTGTCTATGATCCAACACATGTATCATATTCATATTAAATAATATATCTATCTCAATATCAACATCATCCATGTTGGTCACATGAGATGGGTCAGGGTGATACCATAATATTTTTGATACCTAGAGTACAATATTAATAGAATTGTATTTTTTGGATGATCAAATTAGTAAACCACTAGCTGATTCTATGAACAACCTCAAATGGTCCAACAAACCTAGGTTCCAACAAGACCTCTCCATATATCCTATGGTGAACCAATCTAAGAATAATCTAATGGAATGAATGATCACCCTTTTCGCAATCTAGGGTTTATCACTGTCATTATAAGTCTTATTTTTTACTCCGATCCATAGCAATATGATTCTGAATTTCCTACACCAACTCTGACGTCTCCCACATGAGACTTGGTCATAATGATTCTAACACGCCAGCTTACATCTATCATAGTAGTGATCTTCATGGACTAATATAAATTTCCACATGTGGTTCTATCAATAAAATCTCCTAATAACTATTTTTATAGAGAAAATCCAACAAATCCAAGTGCTTCTCTGAATACCCACTATCAAGAACACACACCCACAATGTATCCTCATGCACTTGTATGGTATGCTCCAATTACCCATTTTCTTATGCTGGAAAATACATACACAATAATACATATTTACGAAGTGCCTTATACATTCCATAACAAAAGAATGATGTGAAATGTGGTTCACGATATGAAACTATATCTTAACGCACCCCATACTAACATATTATCTCCCGAACATAAAAATCATCCAACTACTCTACTGGAAAAGTCTCCCATATAGGAAAAAAATTCAATACTACTTTCAGTTCACCCATAATCACCCAGATATAGTTACTCATCCTTGGTATCTTCGATAGACCCACCATAGAATACAAGGTCATGTGATCCCAATTCCACTCCATAATGGCTAACAACTATAGAAATCCTCGAGGTCATTGATGTTATTTCATCACATGCTGACAGGTGCAACGTCGGGTAAAAGACCCTACTATCTTCTTCTTCATGGATGGAGACCGAAAAACTGTTTTTAGTTCATAGTACATTTGGGTCACACTTGTATATACCACCCACTTTGAGTAATGTAATTTCATCATGAGTTCCTCTCGCATGCTCATAGGCACAATAACATAATTCTTGTTATAGATGATCTCATCCTCATCAATAATCACATATGAAGTGAATCCTGAAATTAAAGTCATTAACTTATGTTCAAACACTTCATATTCTCATAATTCATGTATTTGATAATTCTAAAAACTATAGACTTCATATAAAATAACACTATATACATCTTCTCCTAACCATTTGGAACCAACACATACATCTCATTTATCAGAGTCATCATCTTCTACTCGCACTAGACTATTAAAATACTTGATCCTATTTTTTCAAACTCAAATAATTGTCCACACAATCTCCATTCATGAGAATTTATTCTTGTTCAGAATATAATGAATGCATATAATCAACTCATCTCCACTACTGAAGATTCAAATATCTATGCGAAAAGATATACTTTAAGCACTTATGGTCTGCATACATTGTAATATTTTCACCCAACAGATAATAATTCCAACACATTAATTCATAAATCACTATTTCAAATCCAAGGTTATGAGTTGTGTTGTTACATTCATGTGGCCCCAACTACCTGGACCCGTACGAGACACCTCAATCTACCTATATCAACACAGCTTTGAGTCCAATCCCAGAAGCGGTACCATAAATTTCATAATCCTTGAATGTCTCATGTTGGATCAAGAGGAATGTTGATGTTAAGTGATTATACATCTTCTAGAAAGAATTATCACACACTCTAGACAAATAAATATGATCCCATTCTTGTTCTGGATAGCGATTGGAACTTATAAATAAGAAAATTCTTGAATAAATCTCCTATAATATCAGGATAATACCATAAATCTATAGTTGTTGAAAATGTTCTTTGGATACAATGATGAAACCACTACATGGAACTTATTTGGATCTATTGAAACACATTTATCTGATATGATGTGTCCCAGGATGTGTATCATATTAATAAAAAATTATCAATTAAATAGCTTGGCATATAACTGATGTTATCTCAGTGTACCTAGGACAATTTTATTAAATTTTTTCGGATCTTCATGAATCTTGGAGAATACAAATATGTAATCCACTAATATTAAAACAAAATTATCTAGTTAAGGGTGGAAGATTCTATTAACCAAGTCCATACACACTGATTTTGTATTCATCTACACAAATGACATTACGATAAACACATATGTCCATACCTACTTATGAATTCAATACTCAATATATTAGAAGTCCAAACTATTAGTTGATTATACTATAATATCAAGTAAATCTTTGAGAACACATAATCTCCTATCAACTAGTATAATAGATCGTCGATATGCAGAAGATGATACTAGTTCTTCAAATTTATTCTGATCAACTTATAGAAATCAACTCATAGTCATAGAGTCTCATAAAACTTTGTAGTACACAACCCATGAGAAGACCAAGGTGATGTACTCAAATAGATAAATCCATCAACTTATAAGTCATCTAGTAGATTCATGATGTCTTGAAGATCTGTCAGAAAAATTCTGTATGGTAGAATAAAAACTAGATCAACCCCAACATGAGATCAATATTGAATTCTTCACATCTCTCATGTGGAAGCCCTAACAAATATTCATGAAACACATCCTAATATAGATACTCTAATAAAGGAAAAAATAGATTATTTCACACCATTATTATCTAGAAAATTACTAGAAACCTAGGTTGTGAGTTCTCCCAGTTGTTGAGTGATTGACCCAGCCCGGCCTGCCTAGATATTACACTCCCCACAATGAATGTAATGGTCACCCTTTGAAGATGTAAACATTACTCTCTTATATTAACAATCAATGTAGTATCGATATGTGACTAGCCAGTCTATTACTATTATTAGGTTGATGCTTAAAATTTCAAGAATATATAAATCCAAAATAAAATGGTACTCCCCAATGTTAAGAGAATATACCTTGCACAAATATATTACTCTGGACTGTACTCCAAACAATGTATCTATATTCATTACCCTTATCAAAAAATACAAATATTGTTTCAAATAATTAACATGAATTAAAGATATAAAAATGAGAGGCATCATTCTCAAATAAGGCAGTAGCTAATGTAGAAGCTACATGAATTATCTCTCTTACTATCAATGGTCCAGCCTCACTATCCACAATTATAGGTTGCACCACATTAAACATTCATACCCCTCTCCCCTTTGATTTTTTCTAACCCCATCAGTTATACCACTTTGGTTATATGGTATCTATTTCCCATAAGAACCATGTCCACTACCTCTACCACCTCAGCCAGTAAAAGTCCAACTTCCACTATAATAAGGTTTAGAAGATCCCCTTAAAAAACTATAACTCTATCAACCTACACCTTCACTAACTGTTTTTCATTATGTCCTGAAGAAATTCAACAGATGACAAATACTTTTGCAATAATGGTATACTACTGGTGGTTGGGGACATTTTCTATGATAATGGGTTGGCCTACCATAGTAACGACTGATCACTCCAGTATATTCCATTACAATCGAACCTCCATTCTAACCACTCAGCATCTCATGCCTTGGATAATGTTCTTATAACTATGCTTCCTTCTCTCGGATGTTTCACCTCCTAATTATCCAATAGCTATGATCAACTATGCATTGGATGCTTTTTATAGGTTTCCATTATATATAAGAGCCTAACTAACAACATCAGTAAACTTATTTATCCTAAAGAGGTTAACTTGGGAAATAATTTCTTATATAAGTCCTTCATGAAAAAAACTCATTGTAGCTTTCTTATCTATTACCAAAGATATAGAAAAGTGTTTCTGGTCGGTAAGGAGTCATGCATAGTCTGTCATTGACATTCTCCCTAGAGTCATCCACATTACCTATGCAACTTTTTCCTACCTCAACTTCATTTGGAAGATGTGCTCCAAAATCTATCTGAGATATAATTCCATATAATATCATTAGCCTATCAAATATGTACCTGATTGATTCATCAGTTCTTCACTGATCGACATAGAATATAAGTATCCCACATGACCCTCATCTCGACCAGAGTCTCCAGATGTCCAAGTATCTTATTGATGTACTCAACCTATATTTCGGCTACATTGTGTCAATATCTTCAGTAAAAGTTAGAGCATGATGAAACTAAGATACTATTTTCAGACCATTCATGATTTTCTCAGCCTACCCTCAGTCTCTTCCAATAAGTTGCAGAAATTGATTATTTCTCACTCGAATCTTCTCCCATAATTTCTCACCCACCATTGTTGGTACCTTTTTTTTCGCTACTGGTAGAGCCCCACCATCCTTATACTCTTATCATTCACTCAGCAAGCGTCATCATGGAGGAATGAATCTACAATTAAAAAAAACATTTTAGGAATGATTAAACAACATTATCACATTTACATAAGAGGAATAATAAAAAGATGTCACAAAATCTATTTTCTCTATGCCTATTTATGTAGTAAAAAATGATACACTATCACAAACATTAACTATCATACACATAGGTCATTGATAAGAAGGGGTAAACACATTCTCTTTACTTAGGTTACTTATCTAGACACCCGTTTATTCATATTTTTCATCATATTAATACTTCCAATTAGAAATAATGACCTATTTTCAACTAAATATCACAAGAAAGTAAATACATTAAATGTTCAACAACATACCCAAATATCATTTTTCTATACATTCCTAAAATGAGGCTTTTCAAAATAAATAATCTAGAGTGCCTTGAATAAAGCAAGAAGACTCAACACACATCCCATTTTACGGAACAAGTCAATTCTCATAAAATATAAAAAATAATTATTAGGGCACGTGACAATTGCATCACCTGGGGTGAAATTATATTCAACTATTACCAAGAAAAGAACTAATAACAATTTCAACCTAGGAACTTCAGTTTTCCTTATACATGGGATTTCAACTCCCAAGCATGAGATCATGTCCAAGCCCCAACTATTCCTATTATATTTTATGCCATTCCCAAAATAGTTATAAAAAATAAATTCAAATCAGTATCTGATACCACTTTATAACGTCTCGTCCTGGGTGCCACACACCATAGCCCCAAGTGGGTTGGTCATGTGACCTCAAGTGTTCCTCCCCATATTCTAGAGGAAACTGACTAGAAGTAGCAAAATGATAAGTCGATCATTGGGAGAATATGACCTCTTTTACCATAGTAATACACTATAAGAAATTATTAAACAATTGAAGAATAAAATATAACCAAAATAGAAAGTTAAATATCCAACTAAAAATGAAAACATTCCATTTTATTTTACATGGAAATTTCCTAAAATGAAGACAAAAAATAAATACATTGATGAATCCGTTATTGCTCCTGAATCATGTATGGTTCTCTCGTCCACGTTGCGTCCCCAAACCATCCATCTAAAATAGGTATGTTTCCCCTAATCTATCTCAAAACGGTAATGTCAATTTATGTACCGATCGGGCATCCCATGTAGGGTGTGAGTACAACTGAGTAGGCCACCACTAATGGTGTCTAAAAAATATCACATCAAAAAATATTATTTGTAGTTGTAAAAATAAATAAGAAAAATTCATAAGTAAATACATATCAAATTATCATTTATTCTTTTCATAACAACATTAACTCTCTAGTTCCCAAGGACACTAATTCCTCAATACCGGGGTTCAGCTCATGTTGGAGCCTAAATTATTCATGGTGATATGATATCTTGATATCTACTTCTGCTCATTCCAATACCCGAATTATTTTTATTTAATATCATATCTCAATACATATTTTTGTTCATGCCGGAGCCTAATGTATTCCCATGTGAGGAAATATCTTTTAATTCCATTATTACCATTCTTTAATTCCTACTTGAATTCCCATGTTTCAAATCACACTACTAATAATAGAATGACCATGTTCCCATGCATTAGTTACTGTGTTACCAATCATACATTTAAACATTATAATGACCATATTCTCATTTTTTATTCACACATTAATGACCATGTTACCATTCAGACATCAAACATTATAATGACCATGTTCACATTCTTTAATTTACATTTGAATGACCATGTTACCATTCATCAACAAATAATTAATTCCAAAATTAATTATGCACATAAATTCTATTCCTAACTATACAATTTTTTATACACAATAATTTTATTAATTAATCTAAAAATTTACTATTCACGTGAATAACACTAATTAAATAAAAAATTAATTAAAAACTCCAATTTTACTTTAAATTAAACAATTATTTTTTCACTAATTTTCCATTAATTAATTCCAAAATTTATTATGTATTTCAAAATCATTAACTAATTATACAATTATTTAATCCGGAATCATAACTCAAAATCCCATAAATAATTCCAAAATTAATTTTCTCATTCTCAATCACAATTCATCATAATTAATTCCAAAATTAATAATTTCAACTTAAAAAAACAATCAATCCATATTAATTTTATAATTTATTACCTCAATATAAAATTTTGAATATCCCCAACTCGACATTTTCTTATTTAATTAATTTAATCAAGATTTAGATTGTTAAATATCTAAAATAAATTATACCCTTACATTAACATCATTTTAAAAAAATTGGTAATTGAGTTATAGGACAGCTACCTCAAAATGTTGATGAATGATCACCATATGAAAATCCCCAAACAATGAGTGGAAAAATGATGTAGAATATTATCTACATTTTAAATTCAAAATCATGGTTAAATAAATCATTGTATCATAAATCTAGATATAGGTCTAAAATACTAGATCTAGATATTAACATATAGATTTAGATCTAACCCAAATAATGGATTATCTACCTTAATCTGGATGAGAAGAATGGTAAATGAATGTGAAAGAAACATGGATGGGAATCAATTAGTTAGGGAGGTTCATTTCATCTATATGGGCTTCAAATCGTGGATAATGGATGTTGGAAAGGCATTAAATAACACTATAGAGCTCCAAAATCTTGACAGATATCCTAGGGTTGAATGGGGGTATATTTGGGATTAAGTAGGTGGTCAAGGTATTAAAAAACTAAAATTTTGGTGATTTTAATTCCCACCCAGGCTTAACTGGGCAGGGGTGCATGGGTTTCTCTAATTATGAGGAAACCTTGAATATCCCAGATGTCTAGGGTTGAACAGATTTCTAGGTTGGGGGACATGGTTTTCTCTAACCATGTAGAAACTATGCACAACCCTTTTTATATATTGTTATCTCAATTTCCCCCAAAACACATAACAATGTGAATCCAAAATAAAAATTACCCAACAAAATGTAAAATAGTACTTATAAACAACCTTGATAAAACTCTATAAAAGGTAATGATGATTCATATAGCATTTTTATAAAAAACGTTTCTTCTAAATTTATATATACATAGTCTTATCCTCGGGGTTATCAGTAATGTTTTCTAATATTAATTCTAAAAGTAATGGAACCATTATATGATACAAACTCTCTAGAGCCTAGTTTTCTTAGATTAATATTAAAATATTTTAATGATAAACAACATAATAGTGTAACAAATCTAGGATAAAAAATTTAAATGCCTTATAATAATTAGGTATATACATAACTTTTACATAATAAAAAATAAAAATTATTTAATTCATTCTTCTCTACCTTCTTAGTGGCCCTCACCATCTTCTTAGTAAAAATAATCACCTAATGATATACATAAATGAAATGAGTGAGTCGAAATCCCAGTAAGAGGATGAATATAGGACATGAATCAATATAACATGGCTGAGAATAACAATAATAAAAAAATCATATGCATTGGATAATCATCAAAAATATGATGAAAACATGTGATAATGGAATGGAAAGGGTAAATTCATAAAAATGAAATATCATGTCTTAGTGGTCAAATATCACACATAGTTGTGAACAAATATTATATCATGTTCATGTATAAAGTATTTACATAATCATAAAAGAATCATTTAAAAAAAATTCGTGCATCATGTTAACACATAATACATATAATCTCATGAGATACATCCCATTAACGAATGTATTAGAGGGTTATATAATTATGGCGCCACCCATCACATCATACTATATAAATTATCATGCATTCCACGTAGAACATATAACAACCGAAGTCATGAAATAAACCAATGGAATAGAATGGGTTTCATAAATACTTAGTGAATAATTAATTTATAGATAAAATTCTTGGTTCCCGAATGTATAATATAAATCAATCATGGGTGTCGAACACCATTTTTCTTGGATGGATAAGAATTATTTCATGAGGGGTAGATTATGATGTTTTGAAGTTATTTTTGAAAAATAATTGACTTCTTTATAAATAATTTTGACATTTTAGGGACATTTATTCCACAAATAGAAAATGTAAAGGGCATTTTAAGGATATAATATGAACCATCAAACTACATAAGAGTGAATAAACTAAATTTAATATTTGGTATTGAGAATCCCCTTACGAGAATTCTCACCTTAATTTTTCACATTTGTACCTCTAGAATAATAAATATAGATTTACTATAACATTAAAAAAAATGTAAAATATTGTCTCTTTTACCAAATTTTTTGAATTGTATTAATTTTAGTATATTTATTATTTTCCTTGGTTATATGGTTGTCATTTTGATATAATATTTTACATAAAATATTATTGTTTTCCCTAGATTTATCAATATTGGTCTATGTAATTTATTCATTAATATAAATTAATTCCAAAATATTATAATTGATATAATTACAGGTTTATATATTATATATAGACTATTGTATACATAAATGATCATGGTTATAATAATTTTCTTGGAAATTTATTGAATGTTTGTTTACTGACCATTAATAGTATGCTGTCAAAATATCATGAATGGGAAACATAGAATTTTTATTTTTCATAAATATGATAATTATAGTAGTTTAAAATCATTAATAGTATTTTAAAATAAATAAAAAGTAATTTTATAGTACATGTTTTGTAAAGTAATTGGCGAAGTAAGAATGATAACAAGAAAAGAGGAATTATTTAACAGAGACCATCTCTCTCCTTATTGTACCTTCTCTTGAATGATACAATAACTCCAATGGTAATTAGAGTACGATTGCTCCATATTTCCCTTATAGATTCTAAGAGGCTTATGAGGGAGGATATCTATATAGATCAGTATTTTTATTGGTTGATAGGTGTGGTTTTATATGGGAATGGAGAGGGGTTATTTATACATGAGGAGAGGGGTGTTTTTAGAATAAAATATTGAATACAAGGTAAAACATGTAATATTGATTTTTTTACAATAAAAATCATTTATTAATATAATATAATTCGTTAAAGATTTAAAATACCCTATATAATTATAATTTATTAGTTTATTAAAAATAAAAATGGAAATAAAGAAAAAATGTTAAATTAAGGAATCACTTTTGACTTTAGGTTTTGGAATATTTTTTTAGGTTTCATAATTATATTTATTATATTTTAATAAATAATATTTCAAATAAAATATATCATTCCCAATCATAATTTTCAATAATTTATTATTACATTATTATATAATGAACAATGTAAATTAAGATATACCGGTAATGTGACAAATTGTATTTTTACTATTCACCGGAAAATTAAAGTGTTCCATAAAATGAAAAAAAACTCAGCCCTCAGAAATTTTAACATGATGATTTCCAAAATGATATCTATTTTAAAGAAATAAATTTCACTAATCGGAAATTTTAATTTTTAATTTTAAAAAAATTATTTTTATTAAATACATTAAAATATAGTTTGTTAATTATGTGTTTATTTCTGTTCAGTATTTTTTCATGATATAATAATTTGGAACTATAATACTTATATTTAATTAAAATATTCATTATAAATATTATATGTATCATACTTTATTATTTTTATATAGAACTACTATTCAAATGGTCAGTTAACTATTCAAAATGGTTAGGTTACTATTCCCAATTATTAGGTTACTAATCCCACGGGTCAAAATAATATTACAATGATCACATTACCTCTTATATATAAAACTCCATTCATTAATTAAATATTAAGCTCAATTCATTTCAAGGTTCTGTATTTCCATTTTCTACAATGTTCAATGGATTACTTATATTTTGTATCTTATCTATTGTGTTGGCAGTGGGGCCAATGATTATAATAGAATGGGAAAATCCATATATTCCTATTTTAGACAATATTTTTTACGTTTTGTTTTTTTTTATATTTAATTTCTCTCATTTTGGATTAATTGAATGGTTTTTTTAATTAAATAAATTATTTTCAACTTCTGTATAATACTATATACTATATTGTAACAAACATCTATTTCAAGATACAGGTATCTTATATAAACTTTATTTATTACATATTACCCTTAAACAATTAAGTTTTCAATAAATTAATGGGTTTTTTTAATACTTATCTAATATCAAATCCCATAAAATAACAGTGATATAAAAATATGGGTATGAATGTTTTTTCATTAATACTCATATCATCACAACATATAATAGAATTTATATTTTTTTGTTCTGAATTAACAAAAAAATAATTTTTTAACATAACATAGAACATGAGGTGTTATTCTTGTGATGATAGTTTAAATTATATTTTATTATAAAACATGGATTATCACTATCAAAATTTACCTATATTACATAAAACAGAAATAATACAGTAAAAACCATGATTTTTAAACACATTGAGATTTCTACATTGTGTTGATTATTATAGAACATATAATATCCATCCAACACGAACAAAAATTTTGAATTAAAATAATGAAATGTTTATAACATTTTAACATTCTATAGAACTCTAAATAAAACCCGTAAATATAGAAATACATTAATAAAAAAGTTTTCACTACAACAGAAAATCTCCTCCATTATTATTATGCTTCATCACATCCAATATTATTTATATACTCATATAACAACATTGACATGTTAAACATTTATTTATATCAACATATTATCATACTTTTATTTTCAAAATTGGTTGAAAATAAATTATTTCCTATATTGTTAATTTATTTTAGACATAAAAACTCTCCCAACAAAAAAAATCGCTTTTTTGGCACGATGAATCATGTCTCGATATAATTACAAAATCCTAAATTAATTGAAACAAAGTTTAATTAAAATCACATTTGGTTTCCTTGATACCAATTGATAACTAAAAAATCCACATATCTTCATGGTACCATTTTTTAGAGAAAAAAATCCAATATATATGAAATTCGTTGTTGAATATTATAAATATCATAGGAGAATATTTTGATAACAATAAAATCTATTATACTATTTGTATAGAATGAGACCTACAACAAGATCTCATATATCATTGATATGTTAATTAATTTTATACTCTTAAATTATATAAAAAGGTTTTGGAAATATGAAATAAATAAATAAATTAACTTAATGATATCCATAATAAAAATGTTGACCACTCATTATACAAACCTCTATATAAAAAATCATTAAACAAATTTATTCTCTATCAATCATATTTTTATATAGTTGGTCGAAAGAAACCCTTAAATATATTGTAAAAAAATTACCAGACACATTCTTAAAAAAACATATCAGTGTAGCTCGTCATCACCATCACACATCTTCTTTACTCATTGGTTCAATAATACACACACTAAACTCGTGTTTAAATCAAAACATACCTGTTACATTATCCCACTAAATATATTATACCCTTTTTATAAAAAAATATTATTGATTTTTAATGTTTTTACATTATTATTTTATATATATAACATAAATATCTATAAAGGAGGTGATGGTACCAAATCATAAACCTGAGAGACATAATGCAGAACTCCTATCATCAACCTCAAATTATAAAACTCAAACTTATATAATCATTTTCTGAAAATATATAATTAATTTTTTTTAAAAAAAAAATTATGATGATTTAAAATTTATTATATAAATAAGAGTGAATTTTAGTATCTGTTTAGGATAAACATGAGTTGTTTTAAATATTAATTATTCTCTTGAATATGTTTTATCTAGAGCCCTTATCATTTTATTTTGAAGAATCTACTAGGAAAAGATAATTTTATGGTTTAAAATAGTTTAATAACAGGTTGGAAGTTATTATTGGGGTTAAAATTTAATTCTGTAGAATTAAATTTGATAGTTAATCAAAAATATAAAATACATTTGGATGTTCGTGATACATATGGTTCTTGACATTTGACCAAGTGTCGGAGCTATAAAAAATTAAATATATTTGAATTATACTTAATAATTATCTAAATCATCATGTTAGAGTGTAAAAAGGTATAGAAATATATATGTGATATGAAATTCAAAAACAATACCCTATCTTTTACAGTTGATGTTTTTAGAAAAAGGAAGCCTATTCCACAGGTTAGCTAGTTTTTACATGTATGTGACCATGGCTAGATATGTAGATGTTTTCCCACCAAAAAGAGAGAGGTTTCTATAAAATAGATTTAATTAAGAATGATATAAAGGATATAGGATATCAAAAATATTTCCATGAATACTCAATAATAGTGCTAAAGAATCCTCTAGACACGCTGTTAGACAAGCATAGTCTCCACCTAGCTGAGGAATCCAATGGGGATGTGTATGCCAAAACCTATATATATAGGAATAGGCGTGTGGGAATGATGTTATGATGAATTTATAACCATGATAATGTTTTTATAACGTCTCACATAGGGCGAGCCATTAAATTATTTAGGGGAGCACTACCTCCAGTAATATTTGAATGATTCATTAAAAGAAATCAATTATTATTCAGCATAGATTTTCCAAAAGATGTTTTAATATAGGATATCAATATTATAATAAATGTTGTAGATAAATGTTCCAAAGCATAAATCATATTCATAGGAAGATTTTTTAATAATCAATTCCATTATATGATTTTTAGAACCTCCCCCATAGTGAATAGGCTACGATATAATATATATTGATGATAATAATCCCATAATGTTGCTACTATAAGGGTTATAGAGGGTATGAATCCAACATAGATGTGGATATGGGAAATCAAAAATCCTGTTTTTTGTAATTAAATAGTATCAAACCATAGGTTGATATCTATGGTCGAATGAATTTTAAGTATTATTTAGATTATTTTGTAAAGATTGGGGGTGAATTAATGTTAGAATAGAATTTTAGGGTTTATTCAACCATATGAAGCTACACCACATGGAATTGAGACATGCTATTGAATTTTATTGAGCAAAAAATCTAGGCCAAAATAGATAATGATTCACCATAGTGAAATTTGAAAATAATAATCCTATGTCATAGAAACATTGATCATGCCACAACCATGTCCTTATACTCAGAACTAAAAAATGAATACAATGGTTTGGGATCTGGTTTTTTGGGATTTAATTTGAATTTAATGGTCCTTAATCAACATATTTATTTTCAATGGATACATTGATAGATCATATGATGTAATTTTATGATTCTATTTATTCCAACCATTTAAAAAATCATAAAGGTTTTATTATACAGTACATCACACATCATTTCAATATTATTTTTAGAGATAGAATTATAGTGAGTTTTTTAGAATCTCAGAAGGAAAGAATGTACAAAAAATTTCAAAACAATATTGAATATTGCAGGTGAATATGGTCTATGAATTCAAAAAATCCTAAAATATATAGACATTATCATATTTTGATTAATAGATAAACAATTATAAGAGTTCGTTCAAATTATTTTCTATTAATTAAGATGAAATATATCGAGAAAGGAGCAGTGAGTTACCCATTGTGATAGGAGGTAGTGATGTATCTCTTTTTTGGAATAGTGTGATTGGAGGTCCAGAGATACTGATAATTTCTATAAAGTAAATAGAAACATTTCACTCCAATGTTTTTCATGCATTGACACATCAATGATCGCATGATCATTGGAAAATTCCTAGTTTCTTTGAACCAAGTAAGATCCTCTCTATGTATTATTGTTTCCATTCCCCATATAGTTTAATTGATATAAATTATATCATTCATCATATAGAGTGTTAAAAATAAACATAAAGGGTTTGTTTTTAAAATTTTATATCAACTGACTCACTCTCTTTCCCATGGTAATCCTATCTATTTCGGACCGATAATTGGTATCATTATATTGGTTTTTGAGGGTGATGCTTCACTACTATGAATCATAGTGGTGCCAGATTCTATAAATCACTATGAAATACCATTTTTTTTTGAAATATATTATTTTTATTAGAAAATAGGATGTATAATAACTCTAGGTATGTGGAAATAGAAGTGTATACAAATAATCCAATTGTGTTTCAAGGATTCAATGATATATGACTACTTCAGGCACTAAGAACGAAAATAAGATGGATACCTACTTTGGGAACAATGAATCCAATTATTTGTTAATTATTCAATGATAAATGACTCATGATACATATAAAAGAGAATAAAAAATGGGAACTTTAATAAACATGTTGAAAAATGAAAATAGATTCTCAATTTTGAATGATGAAGAAGATATTGTTTATCTATGGGAGAAATATGATTATCATGTAGATAAGTTCATAAAAGGTTATAGAGGAAAAAATTGATTTAAAAGAAAAACATTATTGAGATTTTATTGAGAATAATAAATGGGTCCTTTGGGTCTTGTACATTTGGTGTACCTTAGACATTACTAGAAATAATGATATTATCACTTGATTAAGGTACAATAATGGTGGATTAGTTTTATTGGTAAATAATGAGGAACTGAAAATTATTTTCTCAAATAGAGAAAACAATGGTGGAAGGGATATCAAAAAGACTTATTTACTCATGGAGGGTGGATATAAATTAAATTTACTAAGAACAAGGTAGTTGTGTTACTCATGAAATGTTATTAAATTCAAAAAGAAGGGTTTCATTATTAAAGCTGAAGATGGTTCATAGATTTTATATGGAAAAAATACTAGGGAAATTTTTTATCTTTGTAGTGTGTAAATTTGTTAATGTTTTCCAAGGAAGTTGGAAATATGACATTAAATTATCTGTAATAGAATGTTAGGAGAAGATCATGCGAAATTATTTTTCTAAATGATTGGGAAACTGATTTTCCCACAATCACAACTGACAACAAAAATATATGTGATTCATGTCAAAAGGTGATGACTATTCACAAAACTAAGAATAAGAAGAAAGAAAAATCAAGATAATTATTAAAGACTATTTATGTGGATGTTTTCTCACCAAGAACTCCAAAATAATTTGACTTAAATGGTATTATGTTTTGTTTGATTATTATTTCGACAATATGGCTTGGTTGATGGTGATTATATACAAAACTGATGATTATAGGTGTACCAATCAATACCAAAGAGAATATGATAAATTACATGTTGTGGAAAATAAAAATCATTACTCTGATAGTGGAATGGTATTAAAAAATTAGCACATTGAGGGATATCTAGAATATTATGGGATGCAACACCAAGTTTAACTGGTCAGAACATCTAAACGTAATATAGTTGTAGAGATGATAAATCCCAAATTCAACAACATGGACAAGAATATGCTCATTGAATAGTCCATATAAGTGAAATATTGGATGCAATAAGTATTAAAATAAATATACTTCTCCGATTAGTAATTTTTTTGTCCAAATAATGATAAGTATCCATATAAATTTTTTTATGGAATTAGTTCTACAATAATGTAATTGCAAGTGTTTTTTAGTAAGTGTTTCATTCTAAACAAAGAGAATAATATAATATCTGAGGAACATAGAGGAAAAGTAACATTTCAAGGATAAGCATCTTAGAGGAAATAATAAAAAAGATATAAATAATGGATAGATAAAATTTTTCGAGGAAAATATTTTTTGTGATTGAAAGTGAGTAGTATCGAGAATGAAGCATGCAGATTTCCACATAAAATGACCATCATTGACACAAAATTAGTCCATTTTTTGAGGAGTAGAGTTTTAAATATATTTTTGGATTAGGTTATGTTTAAAATGATGATATAAGATCTAATTATTTTTCTAATGATTAAAGAAATGTTGTATGAATAATAGGTTCTTTTAGACAGTATAGTATAGTGGAAATAACCAATGACAACATTATGGGTGACCAAACAAGTCCAGTTTAGACATGAATGACAAAGGTGAGACATAATAATTCATTTTTATATCATGTGGAACCAAATTCCTTTTATGGTGCTGCCATTGATGTAGGTTTTGTGAATGATGTGAATGAGGAGATTGACTATATTGGAAAAAACTAGAAATGGGAAGTTTTCTTATGGACTAAAAATAAGAATTTAATCCTAAAAAAGTAGGATTTCTATAAAAATAAAAATAATATATTGTTCTATAAAGGGATAAGGCATGTAAAGTATGTAAAGGATTT
Organism: Viscum album; assembly: GCA_963277665.1. NCBI lineage: Eukaryota > Viridiplantae > Streptophyta > Magnoliopsida > Santalales > Viscaceae > Viscum > Viscum album. The sequence continues at coordinate 776,079,258 of OY728159.1, read as the reverse complement.
TCTGATATTGATGGAATTGACATTGATGGAACTTGTGTACCAATTTCTTGAATTGAATCTATCTTATTTTTTAGCTATTAATTTGGTTTTAATGATTATCAAAAAAACCCTAAAATCAACATTCATGAATGTTGTCACGAAAGAGGAAGTCTACATCATGAACCTATAAATATTTATTATTCATGATTATTGCATAAAATTATGTTTCCTAAATAAATATTAATATGGGATTATGATGGTTCCAAGATCTTGGTACACATGAATTTAGCAGTACCAAAGGATTCTCGGTTAACATATAAGTGGGGTTCATCATAACCAATTCATCAGTAAAGGATATAGAAAATGAATATTAGTTATCATTTATCATGGAAAATTTTCCTTTTTGGTCTCTAATAACACATAACTCGATCAGTTTTTAGAAATTATGGGGGACTAATTAGAGATGAAATTAACTATAGATTTATCATTTTCAATGGTTTTTAGGTGATTCAATGAATAGAAGAGACATTTTTTTTTACAAAAAATTTCCATGGTGGTTATCAAATGATTTCAGATGGATGGTTCTAAACCAATGGATGCTCCAATGGGTACTTATTTGAAATAATTAAAGTATGGTGAATGTATCAAAGTTGATCTGATCCTATATTGGAAAATTATAATAATTTTTCTTCACATGGTAGCCACTCACCTAGAAATTATGTTCACCACATGTAAATGACATCGGTATTATAATTTTCCAAAGGAAAGTAACATGACAGATATCAAGTGGATACAAAATTATATCAAACAAAAAATGGATATAGGTATGTATAATTATATAAATTCATAGTTGAAATTGGTGAGGTGTACAGATACTGATTGGGGTGGTTTGAATGATGACAAAATATCATCTCATGGTTGTGTGTTCAATATTATAATCTCTTTCAATTCTTAGAAAACAAAAAAATTAATACTTAATATTATTAGGAACTATAGAGGATAAATATGTCATCATAACTCAGGAATTTACACAAAAGAAATGGGAACAGAAATAACATGGAGATATTGAATTATAAATTGTTGTCTCTTTTTCCAATTATGTGGTGAAAATTATGTGCAATAAATATTTTAAAAAATGAAATTCAACACCAATGGATGAATCAAATTAATATTACGTACCATTTCATAATGGATAAACTGGAACCATAGGATAAAACATAGAGAATGTGAGTACCCAAAATCGAGTAATGCATATCATGGAAAATGTAACATCCCAGGTAAATAAAGAATAAAGAATTTTCATATTTATTAATATTTACAAATTAAATATTAATTTTATTTTAAAGGGGTTTCTATGTTCGATAGCGTACCCGATACGCAACGATGAGTTTCTTTGAAACTTACGTAGCACACTAGTAATAAAATAATATTATTTTAAATGTTAGTTAACAAGTAGCCGTTGTACTGGCGGGAATGGATAGAAATAACTAAAATATGATTAGATATGTTTTTAAATGTTTATACATTTACCCAATAAAAGATAAAAGCTTAAAATACGGAAAGAGTTCAATTTTACGGGCATATATACTCTAATTTTCACTAAAGGTTCACTTATCACCTTTTAATGGTGAACCGTCATTAAATATAGTTTTGATCACTCTTATACTTTATTTTGGACCAAATATAACTCTTCTTTAGAATCGGGACATCAAAATTTACTTTGTGTAAATTTTTGGTACCTTTTTGATAAAGTTCATTTTTTTATGAATAGTGTAAAATGTTGTATTTTAATTCAAAACCTCTTTTTAATCTAATTTATTTATATGATTAGATTATTATTTTAATTGGTTTTAAAGTGAAATTAGAAAATATTTTTACCAGTTAATCCAATGGTGGTCATTGGAATCAATTTCACTTTGAAATTGGACTTAAACTGGTGTCAATCTTTTGATACTTATTGTTTCACAAAAACACGCTATTTGTCATGACAGCGGGAATTAATTATTAAAATAATTAATTTGACTCATATGTTTTGAATTTTGTAAAATAGACTACATTTTTGAATTCGTAATATCAAATATAGCTTAGGGTGAATTTTTGGTAATTTTCTGAAAAACTTCAATTTTTGATGAATAGTGAAACCACTAAGTAGTACTTATAAAAACTGATTTTCCGTTCAAATGAAATTTTCCCATCATTGTGTTTTGAATTTTGAAAATCCGACATACATGGTTGTCATTAGTATGTAAAATATGGTTCAATGGAATGAAAATAATTTTTTTGGTGAATAGTAACTTTTTTTCATTAATCGCGATTAGAGGTAATTAGTGTAGTGTAAGGTAAAAATGGTATTATAAGAATGTGAAAACACCATGACACTTGTCCTACACCTATTGGGTGAGTCAGGGACGACCAAGACAAGCCATGCGCCAACTTGGGGACCCCATGGAGCCACTTTAGTTGGAAAATGACATTAATATATTTTTATTTAATGTTAAAGTGAAAATGACACTAACATAAATTGTTTTACTAAAATAATTTTTGAGTGGGGTTATACAAGTCCAAATTTTTATTATAAATAGTAATTGGAAATCTAAAAAGATTTCCTACATCATAGTATTTTTTTTATAATTTTAGACATTAAATAAATTAAATTATATATGACATAATAATGATGCAGCGATGACATCATTATTTGACGATTTAAATAAAATGGAAAGATAATGAAAAATCTAAAACCTACACATGTCCACAACCAATTGGATGAGTGTATTTAGAACTCTTATCACCTTATCCACGAATTATATCAATGTGGGACCTTTTAAAACCGAAACACATTTTCAAATAAAGTAATATTTCTTTACTTTCCAAAAGTGCCCCTCCTCTCCTCTAATAAAAGGCCCCCACCTCTACCCCATTTCACACACTTCTGAAGCCTTTGGCTCGGCCAACACCTGCCCAATTACTCTCTCCACATCCCTATCCTCATCCTATAGGATTCCCTTTGGGCAGAATCCTTTCAAAGGAAGCCTTTAGGCTCAAATAAAAAGGGAGTTACACTTTTAAAGGTAATTCATTCTCTCTTGTTCATTTGTTTTATTTTGCTTCTCCAACCGTCTAAACTCTTTTTATTTACTTATTTTGTAACAACACCAGTATCTTCAATATACTAGGATGTTGTTATAATATTTATTTGAGCTACACTCTCACACAACTACATAAAATGGTTAAAGAACATACGGTTTCTTGGGATGGCGAAATTCTGCCTCCCGAAACGATGATTGTTCAATACTCATTTAACACCTTCAAAGGTGGACATTATGATGTAATTATTTTTATATATGATATATAATATGTTTATGTTTTCCTTAAGCTTCTGTTTTTTTCATTTTGGGCATACCTTTATGGTTTCCATTGTGGGTAAACACGATATCTTCATTTAAGGAAGTGCGGACTACCGCCCCCTAAAAGTGATGTGATTCGTTAATGCCATATGTGGGACGTGTAAAGGATGGATTTAAAGTTATTATATATTATGTTATACTGGAATTATAATATACCTCTATTTAATTATTATTTCTTTCCATTAAAGTTTGAGATAGAAATGAAAGTAGCGTTCATGCGTACGTACGGCTTACCGTCTCAATGAACGGTGCATTTCATTTCTTATCCCCAAATGTAATGTACTATTAAAATTACACGTATATAATGTATATATATAATTAATGATATATCTAAATGATGAATATAATTCTGGAATTAAAATATACATACCTCTCATTTAGTTTTAATTCCACTAATATGACAAAGAAATGAAAGTAGCGTTCATGCGTACGTACGGCTTACCATCTCCATGAACGGTGCATTTCATTTCTTACCTCTAAATGATTATGTAATATTATAAATACATGTATATTCTGGATATATATGATATATATGATATCCAAATCAGGAATTTCATTCTGGATATAAAGAAATTTTGACCACACGAACAACATGTAATTGTAAGAAGTCAACTTTCGACTTAAGAACCAAATATTGACAAAACAAACATTATTAACTTAAATGGTTACATAATGTTTATAACATGGAAATAAGTGATATAAAAGGAATAATGAAGTTTAAAAAGGTTCTTCATCAGGTATAAATTAACTCAAGTTTATTATTCAGGACGTTAAAGAACGATCGAGTCAAGTCGGACCCATGGTAAGGGACTTCGTCTCAATCTCCTTTCATTGAGACATATTCCATTTATACAAAACTTTCTTTTATATGGTGTATAAACTTTTTTGACTTTCACTTTTATACAAAAGGAATCTTTTTCTATGAAGCGTTTTACTAAACGACAAAAAGGAATGTTTTTTTTATGTACGCGGTGACAACGACCTTTTCCGCCGCCACGAGTATTATTTGGTCTTTGGCTTTCTCAACAAGCCGTAATATTTTTAAAATAAAATAAATACCATATACTCTTTTATGTATTTTGGTATTGAAAATGGTTTTGATAAAGGATTCTATTATGATATATATTTTGATTGAAATGTGGAAATTTTATCATTCCTTTATATTGGTTTTATGTTTTATGATTTTATATTGGTACTTGGACATTTTAACGGGTGGTTACGTTATAGACCATATGACGGGTGGTGCCGTGAATACCAGGACGGGTGGTTACGTTATAACCTCCAATGCATTGGGTATGGAAGTCGGTCGTATGGCTATTCCATTAAGTATGTATGGAAATTGGCCGTATGGCTATTCCATTAAGTCATATGTGTGGAAGTCAACCGTATGGTTATTCCACTTAAGTATGGTTATGGCCCAAGTTACCTTTATATATTCTATGTGTTCTTTATATGGGTTTTATGGTAATCCTTTGGTTACAAAAAGGTAAGTAATGATACTTTATTCAGTGAAGATTTTTTTTACTACTTCATGAAGGTGAAGGTATTACTTTGATATAGTATACATGGTTTACTTGATGTTTGAAAAACTAACAGTTTTCATTCTTTTTGTATCCCTTACTGAGCTTTTTATGCTCACCCCAAGTTTTTCGAAATGTTTTTCACAGGACATAAAGTGGAATAAGGTCAAGGATGGGATCATGGTAATTTTATGCTATCTAAAACATGGAATCTAGACATCTTTCTTTTTAAGAGTTTTTATTTTATGGATACTTAGTAGAAGTGTCTACTTTGTAATATTTTAAGATGTAATAGTTTTATGTTCTAATTCTCTAAAACTCTAAACCTGAAAAGATCCTCAATGTGAATTATTCATTTAATTCAATATTAACTAAGGTTTAAGGCTGGGGCCTTATAGTTGGTATCAGAGGACGGTTTAGACAACTTTAGGAGTTAGAAAAGTGTTAAATTATAATATGATTGAAATGATATAGAATTTACGGATTACCATGTTGCTTCACCTAAGATATTTCTGTGTTCAAAATGGTTTTCCGCAGAGGAAACAAAGCAGCTATGTTGGGACGACATCAGGAGGAAGATAACCTTCCAAATCAGCAACCTGAGATGGTCGGAATCGGAACTGAACAGTTTGTTGCAGTGATGGCATAGTTGACTCAGGCTATAAATGGTGGTGGTATCCATGCACGAGATCAGCCAGATCAACCGCAGAGGAACATGTCAGTGGTGGAACATTTCATGAGGCAACATACCCCATCATTTAGAGGATCATCTGACCCTGTGCAAGCTAAAGGGTGGATTAAAGCACTGGAGAATATTTTTGATGTCATGGGTTATTCAGAACATCAAAAGGTTAGTCTTGCTATTTACCGTTTTGAAGGTGAAGCTGATCAGTGGTGGTCGATGGTGAAAAATATAAGGGATAGTGATGAGATTGAGGATCTTCATTGGGACGAATTCAAAGGTATGTTTCTTGAGAAATATTTTCCTAAGGTGGGTCATCTTAGGATGGAAAAATAGTTCCTAGAATTGAGGCAGGAGGTTGATTCAGTGGCTACTTATGAAGAAAAGTTCACTCGATTGGCAAGTTATGCTCTAAACTTCATACGAGATCTTGATAGTAAAATAAACCATTTTTACTCAGGGTTAAAGCCAAAGTATCGAAGGGCTTTATCTTCTCGTGAGTTCAAAAGTTATGCAAAACTTGTTCGATGTACGGAGAAGGTGGAAAGGGAGTTTGCCGATGATCAGGTGTTCTATGACAAACAACAGAATAAGAGGTCTAGTTGGCAGGAAAAGGGGAATAATTCATCAAAGAAGCAAGGAGTTAAGAATACCAAATATCCATCCTGTGAGAAGTGTGGTAAAATGCATCCTGGAAAATGTTTATCCAAGTCTGGTAAGTGCTTTCGGTGTGGTAAGTCTGGTCATATTGCTCGTAACTGTAAGGAAGATGATCAAGCAGGAAATGAAAAGCCAACGGTAAGATGTTTTAAGTGTAATGAAATGGGTCATTATGAAAACGAGTGTCCAACGAAGAACTCAACTGGGGGAATGCAGCTAGACTACAAGCACAAAGGGGTGGTAAAATCATTTGCAACAACTTCAGCAGATGTTGGGCCATCGAATGAAGTGGTATCAGCTCCAGGGAGCTCAGTATTTTTCGAAGATTGACTTGAGGTCGGGGTACCATCAGTTGAAATTAAAAGAAGCGGACGTTCCGAAGACTGCGTTCCGTACTAGATATGGCCATTATGAATTTGTAGTTATGCCTTTTGGGTTAACCAATGCACCTGCTATATTCATGGACCTTATGAATAAAATTTTCCATGAGTTCTTGGATAATTTTGTGTTTGTGTTTTGAGGTTTGTGAAGAGGTTATGTGTGCCTTTTGATTCACAGTTGAAGAATGAGTTGTTATGTGAGGCTCATAGTTCCCTGTTTTCAGTTCATCCTTGCAGTACTATGATGTACAAAGATCTGCGGGAGTATTACTGGTGGGATGGAATGAAAAGAGATATTGATGATTTTACTGTGAAGTGTTTGACATGTCAACAGGTTAAAGTAGAGCGGCAGTTACCGAAAGGGATACTTCAGCCTTTACCAGTGCCAGAGTGGAAATGGGAAAACATATCCATGGACTTTGTGGTGGGATTATCGAGGACATCTCGAGGTAATAATGCAATCTGGGTTATTGTTGATCGCTTGATCAAATCTTCTCATTTCTTTTCTATACGAGATACTTTCTCTCTTGATCAACTTTCCCATTTGTATCTTAAAGAGATAGTCAGGTTACATGGAGTTCCTCTCTCCATTGTATCTGATCGTGATCCTAGGTTCACATCTAACTTTTGGAAAGGCCTTTAGAAGTCGTTGGGTACTGAATTAAATTTTAGTACAGATTTTCATCCTCCATCAGATGGGCAGTCAGAACGAACAATCCAGACATTGGAGGATTTGCTATGAGATTGTTCTATGGATTATCAGGGAAGTTGGGACCATCATCTTTCTTTGGTTGAGTTTTCTTATAATAACAGTTTTCATTCCAGTATACAGATGGCACCATTTGAGGAATTATATGGGAAGCGGTGTAGAACTCCATCATTTTAGAATGAAGTGGGTGAAAGGAATCTGATGGGACCAAAATTGGTAGAAGAGATGGAAGAAAAAGTTCAGTTGATTCAGAAAACACATGAGAACAGCTCAGAGCAGGCAGAAGAGTTATGCGGATAACCGGAGGAAGGATCTATCTTTTGAGGTAGGTGATCATGCTTTTCTCAAGGTTTCTCCTTGGAAAAGTGTGATGAGATTTGGTAAGAAAGGAAAGTTAAGTCCATGGTTGGTTGGACCATATGAAATTCTGGAAATAGTTGGATCAGTTGAATACCGAGTGCCTTTACCTCCGAGTTTATCTCAGGTACACAATGTTTTTCACGTTTTGATGTTGAGAAAGTATATGCCAGATCCATCTCATGTTTTGAGTCCAGAGGTAGTTTAGCTGGAAGAGAACCTATCTTATGAGGAACAACCGGTCCAGATTCTTGACCACAGGGAGCAAGTGTTACGGAATAAGGTGATTCATCAGGTAAAGGTTTTGTGGAAAAACCATGTGATTTAAGAGGCAATGTGGGAATCTGAAAATGCTATGAGGGATAAATACCCCCACTTATTTTGATAAGTGAATAAAATTGCGAGGACGCAATTCCCAAAAGGGGGGAAGGATGTAACATCCCAGGTAAATAAAGAATAAAGAATTTTCATATTTATTAATATTTACGAATTAAATATTTATTTTATTTTAAAGGGGTTTCTATGTTCGATAGCGTACCCGATACGCAACGATGAGTTTCTTTGAAACTTACGTAGCACACTAGTAATAAAATAATATTATTTTAAATGTTAGTTAACAAGTAGCCGTTGTACTGGCGGGAATGGATAGAAATAACTAAAATATGATTAGATATGTTTTTAAATGTTTATACATTTACCCAATAAAAGATAAAAACTTAAAATACGGAAAGAGTTCAATTTTACGGGCATATATACTCTAATTTTCACTAAAGGTTCACTTATCACCTTTTAATGGTGAACCATCATTAAATATAGTTTTGATCACTCTTATACTTTATTTTGGACCAAATATAACTCTTCTTTAGAATCGGGACATCAAAATTTACTTTGTGTAAATTTTTGGTACCTTTCTGATAAAGTTCATTTTTTATGAATAGTGTAAAATGTTGTATTTTAATTCAAAACCTCTTTTTAATCTAATTTATTTATAAGATTAGATTATTATTTTAATTGGTTTTAAAGTGAAATTAGAAATATTTTTACCAGTTAATCCAATGGTGGTCATTGGAATCAATTTCACTTTGAAATTGGACTTAAACTGGTGTCAATCTTTTGATACTTATTGTTTCACAAAAACACGCTATTTGTCATGACATCGGGAATTAATTATTAAAATAATTAATTTGACTCATATGTTTTGAATTTTGTAAAATAGACTTCATTTTTTAATTCTTAATATCAAATATAGCTTAGGGTGAATTTTTGGTAATTTTCTGAAAAACTTCAATTTTTGATGAATAGTGAAACCACTAAGTGGTACTTATAAAAACTGATTTTCCGTTTAAATGAAATTTTTCCATCATTGTGTTTTGAATTTTGAAAATCCGACCTACATGGTTGTCATTAGTATGTAAAATGTGGTTCAATGGGATGAAAATAATTTTTTTGGTGAATAGTAACTTTTTTTCATTAATCGCGATTAGAGGTAATTAGTGTAGTTTAAGGTAAAAATGGTATTATAAGAATTTGAAAACACCATGAAACTTTTCCTACATCTATTGGGTGAGTCATGGCCGACTAATAAAAGCCATGGGCCAACTTGGGGACCCCATGGAGCAACTTTAGTTGGAAAATGACATTAATATATTTTTATTTAATGTTAAAGTGAAAATGACACTAACATAAATTGTTTTACTAAAATAATTTATGAGTGGGGTTATACAAGTCCCAATTTTTATAATAAATAGTCATTGGAAAGCTAAAAAAATTTCCTACATCATAGTATTTTTTTTAAATTTTTATACATTAAATAAATTAAATTATATATGACATAATAATGATGCAGCGATGACATCATTATTTGACGATTTAAATAAAATGGAAAGATAATGAAAAATCTAAAACCTACACATGTCCAAAACCAATTGGATGAGTGTATTTCGAACCCTTATCACCTTATACACGAATTATATCAATGTGGGACCTTTTAAAACCGAAACACATTTTCAAATAAAGTAATATTTCTTTACTTTCCAAAAGTGCCCCTCCTCTCCTTTTATAAAAGGCCCCCACCTCTACCCCATTTCACACACTTCTCAAGCCTTTCGCTCGGCCAACCCCTGCCCAATTACTCTCTCCACATCACTCTCCTCATCCTAGAGGATTCCCTTTGGGCAGAATCCTTTCAAAGGAAGCCTTTAGGCTCAAATCAAAAGGGAGTTACACTTTTAAAGGTAATGCATTCTCTCTTGTTCATTTGTTTTATTTTGCTTCTCCAACCCTCTAAACTCTTTTTATTTACTTCTTTTGTAACAACAAAAGTATCTTCAATATACTAGGATGTTTATATAATATTTATTTGAGCTACACTCTCACACAACTACATCAAATGGTTAAAGAACATACGGTTTCTGTGGATGGCGAAATTCTGCCTCCCGAAACGATGATTGTTCAATACTCATTTAACACCTTCAAAGGTGGCCATTATGATGTAATTATTTTTATATATGATATATAATATGTTTATTTTTTCCTTAAGCTTCTGTTTTTTTCATTTTGGGCATACCTTTATGGTTTCCATTGTGGGTAAACACGATATCTTCATTTAAGGAAGTGTGGACTACCGCCCCCTAAAAGTGCTGTGATTCGTTAATGCCATATGTGGGACGTGTAAAGGATGGATTTAAAGTTATTATATATGATTTTATACTGGAATTATAATATACCTCTATGTAATTATTATTTCTTTCCATTAAAGTATGAGATAGAAATGAAAGTAGCGTTCATGCGTACGTACGGCTTACCGTCTCCATGAACGGTGCATTTCATTTCTTATCCCCAAATGTAATGTACTATTAAAATTACACGTATATAATGTATATATATAATTAATGATATATCTAAATGATGAATATAATTCTGTAATTAAAATATACATACCTCTCATTTAGTTTTAATTCCACTAATATGACAAAGAAATGAAAGTAGCGTTCATGCGTACATACGGCTTACCGTCTCCATGAACGGTGAATTTCATTTCTTACCTCTAAATGATTAAGTAATATTATAAATACATGTATATTCTGGATATATATAATATATATGATATCCAAATCAGGAATTTCATTCTGGATATAAATAACTTTTGACCACACGAACAACATGTAATTGTAAGAAGTCAACTTTCGACTTAAGAACCAAATATTGACAAAACAAACATTATTAACTTAAATGGTTACATAATGTTTATAACATGGAAATAAGTGATATAAAAGAAATAATGAAGTTTAAAAAGGTTCTTAATCAAGTATAAATTAACTCATGTTTATTATTCAGGACGTTAAAGAACAATCGAGTCAATTCGGACCCAAGGTAAGGGACTTCGTCTCAATCTCCTTTCATTGAGACATATTTCATTTTATACAAAACTTTCTTTTATACGGTGTATAAACTCCTTTGAATTTTACTTTTATACAAAAGGAATCTTTTTCTATGAAGCGTTTTACTAAACGACAAAAAGGAATGTTTTTTTTACGTACGCGGTGACAACGACCTTTTCTGCCGCCGCGAGTATTATTTGGTCTTTGGCTTTCTCAACAAGCCGTAATGTTTTTAAAATAAAATAAATACCATATACTCTTTTATGTATTTTGGTATTGAAAATGGTTTTGATAAAGGATTCTATTATGATATATTGTGATTGAAATGTGGAAATGTTATCATTCCTTTATATTGGTTTTATGTTTTATGATTTTATATTGGTACTTGGACATTTTAACGGGTGGTTACGTTATAGACCATATGACGGTTGGTGCCGTCAATACCAGGACGGGTGGTTACGTTATAACCGCCAATGCATTGGGTATGGAAGTCGGCCGTATGGCTATTCCATTAAGTATGTATGGAAATTGGCCATATGGATATTCCATTAAGTGATATGTGTGGAAGTCAACCGTATGGTTATTCCACTTAAGTATGTTTATGTCCCAAGTTACCTTTATATATTCTATGTGTTCTTTATATGGGTTTTATGGTAATCCTTTGGTTACAAAAAGGTAAGTAATAATACTTTATTCAGTGAAGATTTTTTTTACTACTTCATGAAGGTGAAGGTATTACTTTGATATAGTATACATGGTTTACTTGATGTTTGAAAAACTAATAGTTTTCATTCTTTTTGTATCCCTTACTGAGCTTTTTATGCTCACCCCAAGTTTTTCGAAATGTTTTTCACAGGACGTAAAGTGGAATAAGGTCAAGGATGGGATCAAGGGAATTTTATGCTATCTAAAACATGGAATCTAGACATCTTTCTTTTTAAGAGTTCTTATTTTATGTAGACTTAGTAGAAGTGTCTACTTTGTAATCTTTTAAGATGTAATAGTTTTATGTTCTAATTCTCTAAAACTCTAAACCTGAAAAGATCCTCAATGTGAATTATTCATTTAATTCAATATTAACTAAGGTTTAAGGCTGGGGCCTTATAGAAAAGGTGTTACCTAATAAAGATTTGACATGAAATTGGTTTCCTTTTAGAGTAAAATGAAATATATCTTTATATATGTAATTGTGAATTGATCCCCCACACCCCATAGACATTTTTATTTCAAAAAGTTATATTATTTTTCCTCAGTTATGTTGTTGTCTATCAACTTATTAATGTTAATATTGAATGATGTTATCCATTGATTCATTGAAAAATGGGAAGAAGTTTCATTGGTTCATTTTAGTGGAGAAGTTATTCGTGCAGGAAAGGAAAAATAGATCATACATAATGGGGGAGAGTGTTTTTTGAAAATTTAGTGGTTGATGGTTTGAGGTTTGAAATTTAGGAACATATAGTCCAACAATACATTATAATAATATAATTATTTCATATTACTCATATTAATCACATTGATCATCAACTCACATGGGATTATGGACTTTTATTGATGAATCATTAATACACTATTTGATGGAAAGAGTATTAGAAATTGGTTCATGTGTGTTTCATTTGGAAATTCTTCATATATTCAAGAAGAGATTTTATCACTGTTTAATATATATTTAATATTCAACAAACCTATAGGGGAATATTATTTAAACAAATATGTATGGTTGTTTTTTGAGATAATGTTTATTGATAATTACATATGTACTGGATCTATGAAGAAGTTATGAATCCTGAATATATTTAATGGATTATATAAATATAAAATTCTTGGTTATACTAGTAGAAGAACTCTAATTGGGAGAGAAACTCCATTCTATATACCCAATTATGCATTATCAACGTTTTTGAAAATATAATCCTAATCCAAATGTAAATAGGATATGACACATATGGTATTATAGTAGGATAAATTTATAGTTTTCCAATTGTAGGATATTATTTTTCACACCATAGAGTAATTTTTATGCCTCAGTAAAGGTCATTGGATCTACAATGTTTGGCTATGACCTCTCAAGGAAAGTGCCACAATATCCTTCAGAAAAGATGGTGTACAAGACTAGGATCCACATAGCTGAGAGACCTAAAATGGGTGTCCGTGTGAGAAAATTTTCATGTAAATGAAGTCAATGGGAAAGGTAAACCATGAGCTGGTTTAGTTTTACTATCATATAGGGGGTGGAATGGGAGTCTATAAGCCTGCACTGACACCGATTCTAATCGAATAACCCATTAATATGCATCTATACATATCTAGATCATATATTTTAGAGGAAAATCAAATTTGGGAAATGGTTTTTTTAGAAAATGATGAAGATTAATTGACCACAACATACAATTCATTAAAAGTAATATTGGTTAAACATAAATTCCCCAAGAAGATTTGTGGATCCTTTACTATGGAAAACATGATACATTATATCACATGTTGGATAGAAGATTCCAACTATGAAAATACTGATACACTATAGAGGGTAAAAATATAATAAGAAATTATATTTAGGGAATCTAAAATCCATTAGGTTATTACAAAAAATCATAGTAGATCAAAAAATAGAAGAAAATATATTTTCAAATTAATTTTGATGAGATTTTTAGGAGATTGTGGGTTTATTAAATGTGATCCATATTTCGTACATCTGGTTCACTACATGAAGCTATGTCATATGGAAGATGGATACATCAAGTAATTTGTTTGATCAGACAATCTACACTATAGTAAATGATGATAATATATATTTAATTTAGAAAATAAGAATTTTAAATAGTTGAAATAGGTATCATACCACATTCCAACCATTACATTCAAATATACATGTTGGAAGTAATGGTTTGTACTTCGGGTTTGATGGATTTAATGAGATGTTAATGGAACTTAATCCTGTAATTTTAATGGAATATACATGTGGCATGATTATATAATGTAAGATAACCACGTGATTGATTCAATCCCTTAGATCAAATCAAAGAGGCTGTGTTGTCCACAAATTGGCACAACAGGTCAACATCAATTAGGGAGATTTAATTCTGGAGTGTTTTTTATAATCTCTTGGGTAATGAAAGTATATATTATTTTTAGACATGCATGAAGATTTAAAATGAAGAAGTAAGATTAAATTCCACAAGATTTAAATCATTGGACGTTCATCACCTTTTGTTGAATAGATAAAATATTCTAGGTTTTCCTTCATTTTTATTCGAGTGGAAGAAGATATTAATCAAGGAAGGATATATGGGTTTATCCCTATGATATGCGGTAGTGAGATTTCTGATTTGATGTAATAGTGAGTTTTGATGGATAGTGAGATCAATATTTTTCTGTAAACTCGATAGAATTAGTGCAAAATATTGGTTTTGGTGAATCCAAATATTTTCCATTTAATGATCCTTAGAGTATCTCGATTTTGGTGAACTAAGTAAAATATTTTGAGTGATTTATTGTTTTTATTACTACTAGTGTTAATGTAAGAGGGAGTAAAAGAGGTGTTACTTATATTTATTGAATAGTATGATTATCTTGGGTTGATGTATAAAATTTATTATTTTCGTGATTCACCAACATTATAGGGAAATCTTCATGATAAGGGCCAACAAAATCTAGGACATGTCATAGATTTGATTATTTTGGTGTCACCATGTGTTTTTATAATTTATTAAGGACTAATTTAGTTTTAGTAATTAAATAATTTGGATGAATTAATCCATAGAATCTAATTGAAAAATTATGGGATAATATCTTTAGCATAATGAAATGAGATTTTAATTAACCCATATTGAAGTAAGTTGTTAATATTTATGATTATCTATGACAAACCAGAATTCAATATTATAGATGTAGTGATAAAAACACAATCTTTACATTTGTGTAATTGATACCAAGAAACATGATCAGATTTTAACCTTCCAAAACATACAAAATAAAAAGAAAATAGCAGATAACATATATATTGATGGTCCTTTTAGGATTATAGTGTCAGATAATTACGAAAATCTAAGTCATAAGAAGACCCATGTCATAAATTGAGTATTTTATCCACTATAACAATATTTCCTAATTCAAAATTAATCCTTCAACATATCCCATAATATTATTCACATATTAATCAATTGTAGACATAATTATTTTAACACAATTCATGATAACGTGGGGAAATAGAAAACATACATAGGGTGAAAAGAAATACTATGTAAGGGAAAACATGATAATTAACAATTGAATGTAATCCGTTATAAAAAGATGAGAATGGGGGTAAGATGAAACAATAAAAGTGTATGAGCTTAAAAAATTAATCATACCCATCATGACCTGTATCATTAAACATGTTATAAGTCATAAACATTTAACAAATGCATGAGTCATAGAAATAAATAATCAATATCCATATATTATCATTATTGATGAAAGGATGCAGTTATAACCCATAAGCTCATAATAAAACATATTGATATCTTAGAAAATTGTATTAATATTACCCATATAAGAACAGATATTGATTGGTTAACCATACATGGACAATACTGATAATCTTTTAGAAGTAGCCTGTTAACTAATTAACTCTACCATCTCTTATTATTTACTTATATGCAATCAACTAATTCTTGATAACCCATTATATTAGAGAGATATATATATTTGGATCAACTATTCATATAATCTATACCGGGCTCGCCCATTGTTATTAGTTCTATTGGGTTCACCTCTTCTTAAAATCCAAATCAGGTGCACTTGTTAATATAAGCTATGTTAATCTCACAAATTCATATAAGTTGTATCGGTCTCACCCACTCATAAAAGATATACTATTCTCACCCATTCATATAAATTTTATTAGGCTCACACATCATCATAAAAAATTTCCATGTACAATTCATTTATAAAACATTTTGAATAAATAACATTATAAACAAACACCCTTTAAAAAATCTTTATTCATTTGTCGATATTCTAAAACATTTAAAATAAACAAAAATAATGAAAATATCATTATAAATAATCACAAGCCACCTCAAGAAATAATATGGATGGTATCATATGATCGTAATCCCATTGAATCATATGAATTATTAAAGGATGATGACATAGGGGAAAATACCTTTTATGTAATATTTAAAACAATTTATATAAAACATGGGAAAATAAATATTTATTTTAATCAAATTTTATAAAAAAAATTATAAAATATTAGGATAAATATTTACATGAAAAATAATAATAGAAATATATAAATTTAAATTCAATGAATCGAATGGCCATGATGATGGGAAAATCAAATTATGACATATATGTTATAATAAAACATGCCTTTCACACATTTTGATAGTTTAAAAATAGCTTATTTGGACAAATTTTCAAAATACTCCTTTTTAAACATTTTTAAATAATGTTAAACATAAATCAAAATAACATTATGAAATCCTTTTAGTAAAAAATGAATATTCATGATTTTTTAAGAGAAGATTTATATGGGAGTGAAAGGAATTTCAACTCATGATAAAAATAAGGTCAATTATATATAAGACTTTATTTTGATCCCATAGGAACTTAAAGAGAGTAAAATGAAAGAAAAACGAATAATATTTAGAAATAACTAGAGTGGAATAAAATAAAATAGTTTTATAAAATAAGGATCCCAACATTTATCATTGGGAATTCAAATATAGATAATCTTAATTAAAGATGGAATTGAATAAAAAACCCCTTACAACATTTGTAACACCTGGATTGTAATCCAAATGAAATAATAACATCAAATGAATCATAAAATAATAGGAACATCTGTAAATTTAGGAAATATAACATGTTAAAGTGAGCTATATACACCTCATAAAAGAATATAAGTTCATAATATGAACATAGGTCCGGAAGAAAGAAAATTTGAGATGAATAACCATTTCAAATATCATATCTTTGAATTTATAATTTCTCAATAGATATAAAGTATGTAAAAAATCTAAATTCCCCAAAAACATGAAGAAATTAATAATAAATAATAAATTAAAATTAAAATATAATATTTTATTAATATAATCAATGATAAAATTATCTAACACAATGAATGTAACAAGAGTTATGAAACCTAATACCACCAGGTAACATTTAATTCAAGTCCACATGGATGAAACAATTTGAATTGTAATGTAAAATACCATGAAGTATGATGGATTTATAATATAAAATTTAGCACAAGAATCACATACACCATATAAAATAAATTATTTGAATTTTGTAATGACCTTATGCAATGGGAATCTAGTGAAAACTCCCCACAATCACCTCTTTAGGCCTGGGTTGGAGACTAGTGCCGATTAGGCAATCCCACATAGGGGATAAATTAACCTAAATTAAATGTATAAAAACACACATGTAGATCTCCATGAAATAGTGCATATATATATTAACTGAAAATATATTCATGCATACTTATATCCAAAACCAGAGTACAAAATAAGTATAAAAGGGAAAAATACACTCCCACCAATAGAAAACTATTAAAGAATCCAACATTATCAAAAGGTGGAGATCATTTTCAAATGATCCCTCTGGGAAGCACCTTTTCCAATATCTTGTAAACCCTCGGGTCGGTCTATCTCACTAGGATAAAATTTTTCCAGATCCTCATGTGTATCTTTCAAATGGCACATGGTCTGCACCAGATACAACAAGTGTGGGAAAATCTTATGCATGGGTGAGTATAAAAATAATCAAAAGTGGAACGAAAAACCTCAAAGGAAAAGGGAGAAACTGAGTGAAAATATTATACTTGACCCATCCAGAGTGAACCCAAATGAGAGATAATCTCTATCTCAATACCATCCTTGGGTATACAAGACTAGTCATCTCATACCACCTACTATGTCAACCCATATGTGACAACCCCTCAAGGAAACCCAAAATTACACAAAAATATACTCTTATTACTCTCCAAGTCTCATGAGGTACCGAACTCATAGCTAGGTAATGGTTATACTCGAGGATCGAAAGGAAAATGGACCACAAGAACACACACCATGAGCTCCAACCTCCTACATGGATGTCGTTTGAGAGATACAATCCATTAGTAGCAACCCATCCATCCCTGATGAAACCTCTAAGAGATACCAATCAATTGAGTGTCACAATCCGATGTCACAACACATGCCTCTATAAGGGGAATACATCCTAGAGAACACACTCATCATGTTTCACCACTAATAATGTCATTCTAGAACTCAGCATACCACAATACTCAAATAGGGGATCCTGCCTATCCATAATAGATGATGTTTCTAATCCTATTGGAACCACAAAGGATATTTAAATAGAAAAAGGGTATCCCTTACAGGATCCGCTGGGGGACACTATAAACACATTTTGGTAATCTGTAGACCATAACTCATTAGATAGAGGATCAACCCTAGGATCTGGTATGGGATACCACAAAACCAATCAAGTAACTCAATGGTCTACTAGAGAGAGGATCACACCCAGGAGTTTCTGACGATACCACAACCCAACCCAAATCCCAAATATCAAATAACATAGATAGAGGACCATCCCCCCATTAAGTGTTGTCCATGATGATACCGCTATCCTCATATAGTATAACTCATGAAGTAGTGTATTGTATATCCAATGATGTTGTAGCCCTACTGAAACTGCCCGCTGTGTAGGGGTTCATACTCTAGATGATACTATAAATCCTACAAGTTATCCTTATAGAGAGTGGATAATTGCCTATTTAGTGTTGGTTATAGAGATTTTGAGAACCTGATCATGGGAAACTATATGCTATAGTATCCCACACTAGTCTCCCGAAATCGATACTATAAAACTAAAGATATGATAAAGGATCATACATGATCTTCTATAGGGGGAAGTAAAAACTCTATCCATGCTCATCCCAGTGAGGAGATCTTAATCCTATACAGAGGACATAATTCCACACGAACCCTAATAAATAAAAAATAAATCGAGCTCACTCAAAAACTTCTAGTCCAATGACACTAACCTAGGTATTCCAGAAAATTGTCTATGCTCTCAACTTATATGTAGAAACCATGTCCATAATCATGTTATACATTGAAAAATTCTCAAGATAGGCTTCTCAGAAGCCTAAATCTACACTCTGAAGAAGCAGATACGCCATGTGAAAATTCCTCCATGTGGAGGCTACACAACCTATTAGGGGGACTACATGGTGTGTGATAAAACATGAACACCAGGATATGTGTTCTGATCACCAAACATGGATAGGAATGTGGGACCACACAACATGTATAAAAGTTACATGGTTTGTCTCACCACTCCTGGGCCCCATCCATATATTCCCATTACATGGATCACCTGTTGTTTCCCCCACATGTCATGAACCCAATGGGTATACAATGTGTATTTACTACATGGGTGATTTCCCATGTCTCCGACCCAAGTGCATGTCTGAAACCCCATTCTTATGTACATTGTTCATGTACTGTTACAATTATATGTTGGTTCACATGGCTTCATTGGCCATGTAATCAAGCCCCACAACATGGGGTCATTACACTATGTGTAACACTAGTGTATGGTATGTAGGCCCCCAAAAAATCATCCCCAAATTGTAATAACACACACCGTTTTCTTGTGGTCTACATACCATGTCATAGGGAAGATCCACCGAATATTTCCTATGAGCATCCCAGATCAGCATTGTTTTCCCTAAAACATAGTGATCGACCCTCAAGGGTCCCTAGAAATAATCTAATGCATCTACAACATTGAAACTACACATAAACAAGGAGATCAATACTAAAAACTCAACCATATTAATTTTTTAGATATTCAGAAGCTTCTGGGTCACCGAATACCATGATATATGTGAAGAGTTTTGTTACAGTAGTTGGGTACTACATGTGGATCAGGGTATATTTCTCTAGGAATGATGACTATAAGGCTACCCTAAAATAGTAAAGGTATTTTTTTCCTATATGAAGTTGATTGTGAGAGCCTTTAAGGGTATTATCATGATGTTGACTTGTGATCCTATTTTGATAATGCAAGAGGAGAAAATTATGTATTTACTTATTTTAGATTCACCTCAAGAATGTCTTTATTGCATGTTAATGAATAGTTCATCAGTGATTGACTATGGGTCAAAGAAATTGATACCCCATGAGCATATATATGTGTCCAATGAACTAATGTGAAAATAATAGTAGTAAATTTGAAATTTATAGGAATTAGCTTCTAAGGGAAAATTTTATAGTTTTCTGAGACAACAAGAGTATCAGATATATCTTTACTCTGTAAGATTTGAAACAAATATGGACGTTCGTTTAGTATTCCTATAGTACAATGACTTTAATATAGTCTATAATCATGGGTAGAGAATCATATTGGATGATTCTATTATTTTTATGTCTCATTCTGACTAGGTAGAGAAGGAAACTAAGTACATTGTATCATTATAGTTGATCATGGTAGAGGAAAATGGTGTAATTATTTAATCTAGAAGTAGTGAGTCCTCTACATCATTATATTGTAAAAGTTTCATTTGGGATACATAAATTATGATATTATTCGTGACCTGATATCCATATATGATACATCATATGTATTCTCGGAAGATTCAGAGCATGTCATCCTTTTCCATTGAAGGATAGTGGTTTTAGTATGATTCATTAATGCGGTAATCAGGGTGTTCCACACATCCCCTATGGATAAACATCTGGGTGTATGAAAATTGTATAGGGAACATTATCTTCTTTTTTTATTGAATGTAATGAGGTTGAGTATTACCATTTTTTCTCTCAATGTCTCACATGTTAACTGGTAATGGTAGAGCACCAGGTTCATATAGGATTGAAGCAACATCATGTAATCCTAGAGTGGATGTGGGATGGATATCTATAGATTTTTTAACAAGTATTCCATGGATAATTATGTTACATGTTTAAATCTATGTGATTTAGGAAAAACATAACATTTATGAGCACTTTCTTTCCATCCAAGATCAAAGATTGATTGAGTGTTAGGGAAAGTTATACATAAAAGAGATCATCTAGATTCATGGTGTACCCATGATGATCATCACATACCTTTTTGATCTATTAACATCACATTAATAACAAGGAATACATTAGGATTTTGTGAACCAATTGAGGATGATTACAGTGTCACGTCCCTAGATAGATGGAAATAAAAAAAATTATCCATGTGTTTGATGATATATTATGATCGTATTTGATTGGATTTGGAGTAATATATGACGTCAAAATTCCATTTGTTTCACTTATAATAAAATTAATAACTCCAATATCTTCATAGATCCATTCTGGGAAATTTATTTAGACCTTTTTCAGTCACTCTTCTGATGGACTGTAATCAGAGAGGCAACCCATGTTTGGCCAAAGAGTGTTCTGGTGATGACAGAGAAATTACAAGTGATCCCCTACAATATGATTAAATCCAATAGTAGACATAAATACTATGTAGAATAAAATCATATGGGTATTTAGTTTTTTGTTGGGATACAACATTTTTCTAAGAGTATCCCCATGATGATGGTTGTGATGATCTAGAAAGGGATGGTTTTTATCCTTGAGGATTATCTAGTCACTCACGATCCTATGGAGGGATCATGTGGGCTTTTTTTCTGTATCATTTCCCATGTAGTTATACCTAGTTCATGTATTGTTTCCACGTGTTCTAAGAGAGGAAATTCTTGGACAATCTAACACATGTTATTGAATTGGGAGAGATATACAGTGATGATGGAGAAACATTCATAGAGTACGGGATGTTGATTGATGATCTGTAAGAGGGGACCATGTGGGGCTAGGCTAACCCTTTGGTTCATGTTAATCGGTAGTATGGGTTCATGATGTAGAGGTCCTAGTAGTTTGAGAGTTATATGTAGATTCAATACCCTCATCACGATGTTTGGGTGTCTTGGAACCCCAAAAATAATATATTAAACATATTAATATATTTTAATCTTCACATGCATGTAATTTTGGTGTAAAAGGTAATCCCATTATTTGTGAAAAAAGATGAAAAATATGATATTCTAGTTGATTTAAATATACATGGTATACTCTAGTAATGACCTAATGTTGTTTTGTAACAGTTGTTTGGAAATTCATCCATTAGCGGGTATATTAGGTCAATACATTTTTATAATTAATGTAATTAATTTAATATATTTTAAATATAAAAACATAACCCTACCTCAATAAATACTATTTTATAAAAAAAATCCAACGTTTTATTCTCATATGCCTAGGAGATTAGACAGAAGGAGGATGTGAGATCTACTGGAAACCAGGAGATTGTATAGAAGATGAAAGATCATAGGATCATGAGGAATATTAATAATGTAGTGAGATTCTCTTCATCGCTATTGGAAAATAATTTAATATATGGTAATTGATATATATTTTAGGTATCGATCATTATTTTTTCTTTGATTACCTTTTCTTCATAGGTCCCTGAACATAGATTATGTTATTGAACATTTTTTATTATAATTATTCAATTAAATTGACCAATTTTAACATTTATGTGATCCTTGGATGAGATCACATTTTATATAAATATATTCACATCCTTTTTATGTTTTATACAATAATTATTCATGTTCTTCAGTTTTTGTCCCACATGGTCATGTTTTGACATTTCAGGGTTAATTTAGATTACGATCAAACCAAAATATTTTTTACAGTTTTGTAAACAATGTACAAATCAACATTTTATGGTGGAATACTGGTATGATGTTGGATCTAGCTAATGTATTCAATAACTTATATCTATAGTGACATTGGGAGGTGCAAAAATTTGATTTACGATGATCGGATTTCTGATTTATGACCACAAGACGATGGAGATATATGTTCGGTGATGGACCTTTGTATTTTGGCTAGTCTAACATCAAGGTTATTTTTGGAAAATATAGTCCATGAAACCAGATGATGATAGCGATTTGTATACATTAAATAACTCAAATACATGGCATGTAGTCAAAAATAATTGTTGTTATATAGTCCCCTGACTCTGGTCGCTAGGGTTTTGGGAGGAGAAATATATCATCCAACATGTGTAGACCTAAAAACACCTTGTGTCTTGATTTAGGTTTCTCAATGTGTAATCTGGGAGAATATATGCACATATATGTCCATGAAAAGGGTAGTGACTAATGTACATGGGAAAAATGTTTTCTCATACATGGCCATGGTAGATAGGCATGAATAGTGTACACATTAATTGGGTTAAAAGAAACTAGAAGGTTATAAGAGATCAAGACATAAGGTGGACCACTTACACACATCGTGTAGTCCCACATGGCCATCCAGTCCATGTTCCAGTAAAGTTATATCTAGGTTTATAGATGAGGTCACATTTCATATTTCCTTATGTGCACATATTGTACCTCATTTAGGATCTTGTAACTTTTATATCTCCTTTTTTTGAGACATATTTTCCCCCACTAATAGATAATTGGGATTGGTTTTTCATTTGGGTTGCGATGGAATTATTTATGATATCATTTGACATACTATGTGAGATTTTTTTCGAGTGACAATTATTCCAATGATTATGTACTAATGGATATCCCAAGGAAGGATTTTTTTTTGAGAGATGTCGGGGATTGCAACCTCCTTGTGACACCAGGGTGCCAGTCCATCATAATCGCTACATAGGTCAAGTGGTACACCTCTATCACACTAGGTAATAGATTCTCCATCTACTGAGTGGTACACCCATATCAAACCAAGGATCAAGTCCTTTATCAACCATATGGTACCCCCTGATGTAGCAGGGAATGATTCATCTATCTATTGAATGGTACCCATGATGCATCAGGGCATAGTTACTCGTTCCATAAAGTGGAACACACATGATGGAAAAGGTCATAAGTCTTATACCTAGTTTTTCTTATACAATTATGCAAGATAATGGGAATCATATATGGACCTTTTGATATGTTGGAAGACTCATCATCTTTATCAAGAATATGGATTGTAAGATTCCCTTTCACTCTCACTTGGTTTTCCTAATGAGAATGTATATTGGGATTCTGTTTCCCTCATATTATTAGTGGAATTTACATCTGTTTTTTATACATATTTCTACATTTTTGTTTTATATTAATCATATGGTGTGTTTATATACTCACCCCTTCATGTAATTTTCCCTCATATGTTGTGTCCTGTAAAGATGAAAGAAAGAACATCATTGACATAAATGGATAATTGCAATATATTTTTGTATTGACCTTTTTTAGTCGATGGATATTGAGATCCGGATCTAAGATCTCTTTATATTTCTCTTTTTCTAGTTTTTTTAGGTGGGGACCAAATTTTTTCTTGGGTCTGTATTTTTATACTTTATTTTTTGTCTTTATATCTTCATTATCTTATGTATTCCCTAGATGTTTTTATATTCGTGGATATACTCTAGATGTTGCATTATTTTATTATTACATTTCTATAGTGACCCAATCTTTTACACATATTATTTTATGATATTTAATATAAATATAACATAATAAAAGAGATTGATTTAAATGGCCTTCTGTATTTGTAATACCATATTCATAATACATCTAAAAGAGAAAAAATAAAACATCTTTAGTTTAGTTTTTATCACGAGCTCCAAAATCATTTCAAGATCCTAAAATTACATTTTATACCACAGGAAATACATATAAAAATGAATTATATAAAATGACAAGTAAGGGAATAAACATGTTGATGAAGTTTAACTTGTGAGTCAAAAGTATAACGTAATATCATTAAAGATAAGAATAATGAATTGTTACATGGTAGCATAAAATAATGAACATCGTATCATAAGATTATGGTATTTTCAGAAATAAATGAAGAAAAATATAACATTAAAAAAAAATTAATTTCAATGATAATTTCTAAGATAAAATTATATAGAATAAAATATCCCATAATGGGTTATCGTTACTCCTAAATCCCTTACATGATGTCTCATGATACTAAATATTTACCCAATGTATTAGAGAAATATTTGACCACAAAAATCATATCATGTTCATGATTTTTTCCAATAAAAACCAATAATAAAATATAAACATAATAATTACCCATGGAAGGAAAATGGGTTTCATAGTCATTCCACATAACATAATCAAATAAAAATTCATAATGAAGTAATTTGACTAATGAACAAAAAGAATTTATTAATCTGTTAAATAATGGTAGAATAAGCTAGGTATATATGTGAGAAAAGTATGTAATTAATTTATATGAAATTTATAACATTAAAGAGAGAGATATAAAGTTAAATAGTGAGAGAATTGTCATAACCCAAGGGAAAGGGTGGTTTAGAGAGACCCCATACCTCTCAAATTAATACCCATGTGTGATATTTTTCATCATGAATATTTAATAGATGTTAATTATTTATCGTTTTAATAACTTGTTTCATGTTTATTATAATTTTTAATCTATTATGATGATATATTAAATAACATAATAATTTTTGTTCAAGTAAGAAATTTTTGTGATGTTGGGTTCATATGTCAAAAATTAATTGGGTGAGTTAATTATGGTTAAAATATTATTAATTCATCATCACCAAAGTAATATCTGTCAATAAATTATCATTTTTATAAATCAATTATACATTTAAAACCATTCACAAAAGATGGTTATATGTACCGTTTCCATGTTTCAATGGCAATGAAGTAAATAAGTTAAGTGTTATTTTAAATTTCTTGATTTATAATTGTATGATAAAAATAATATTATTTCTTTAAATACACATACATATACCATCCATGTGATTCTATAATTAAAAATGAATCACATCATTTTGTGGAGGTGGTAATCCAAACATATTCCTGAATAAAGTTAAAAAAATTCTATGAATATAAATGTATGAAAATATTTGTTATATTTATTTTAATTAATGAAACTATCTCATTAATATCATGTAAATATATTAAATCATTCATCATAAACAACCATGAGAGGTGATGATGGAAAAATAATTACATCGGTTCGTAATGTGGAAGTTTGACGTACACATGACCAATTTTTTTGTTTCCAATTTGATGGGAGATGAGATGGATTTATGTTATTCCATTAACATAATAATATATTATTATAATATAGATACTGATATTATTATAATATATTTACCGAGTAAGAATTGAAAGATGTGGTAGAAGAAATAAAAAAATATTCTCGGTTAAGAATGATACCCATTCTTTGGATAACATATTTATTATTGTTGGTACCTCCTCCTCAGATTGGATTTATGAAAAAACCAAGTATTATACGACATGTTGATATAACTAAGTAAGAGATTCAGGAATTTATTTTAAAAACAATAATGACTTTGAAGTAAAGGAATGTAAGGAGATGAAGTTCCCTTTTATAAGTGATAGGGAGTGAAATTTTTATAAATACGAAAAACCATTCAATAATGGGAAGTCAAAATCAAGATAGGTGCCTAAAAATTATAAATAATAGATTTTATGGGTGATATGGTAGAGAAAAACCTATACTATTTAAAAATAATCATTTCTAAAAGTATTTTTCTATATTCATTTATGGTTTATCTCTTTTACCATTTTACTTTTTCATAATGGTAGCTATTTTTTACAATTTTAACTATTTATTATATCCATAATTCTGTTTAGAAATTAACTAATTATAAGTACAATATTTTAAAATATTTTATCTATTTTATCAAAATTAAATAAAATAAGTGGTATACATAAATTTAAAATAAATCATGAATAACGTGTTGAAAAATAGGTTTTCAAGAAATTCATTTTTCAAAAAAATTATTTTTTTTGAAATAGATGATAATATATTAACTATATAACAAGAAATCAAAATTATATAAATTTGAATCATTATAAATAGATATAGTATATATTAATTTTATTTAAATAATTATTTGAAATATGTTATTATAATTAATCAAAATGGATGAAATTTATGTACATAAAATAGTACATAGAAAAATACATTTTATAAGAATAAAAAATAAAAATATTCTATTATCCTTATAATAGAATATATTACTGAATGTAATTTGATTATTAGAAACCAAAATTTTAATCTATCACTTTTTTACCAAATCTAAAATATATTATCACTTTTAAATGAAATTGTTTATGGCATATAAATTTACGCGTTTACAGAATCGTTAAGTTTCACTATTCACTAAAAATTAATTATTTAAAAAAAACCAAAAATTCAATCTATGTTAAAATTGACATTCTTATATTAAAATATATTTTCATATTTAAATATAAACTTTCAATAGGTTCCATGAATTCATTATAAGATTTTTGAAGAAAAAGTAAAAAAAATAATTTTTAATGGGACATATTTTTATAGAATAAAATATCATTATTAAAATTTGAGTTATTGTTTATTAATATTTTATCAATAAATAAATATTGAGTCAGAAATTTATATAAATTCCACAAAGAAGTTAATACTATTTACACCTACAAATTTAATGTATATGTTATAATGATCATTTTTAAATAACAACAATTGATGGTTTTTATTGGTATTTCATGGTGCATATGCTATCATGAATAGTTTTACTTTTAATAAACTTAGGGGGTTATATTATACCCCCATTATATAATATCTTAATTTTGTTTTTTTATTACATAATAATGTGAAAAAAGGTGAGGTTACTTCTTCACTATGGATTCATAAAGAACCCGGGTTTCCACCTCGTATTTATGGTTCCGTCACAGTACATTGACTAGGTGAGTCATCTTATTGCATAAAACATTTTATATATGAAACACGATATGCAATAACTATTCATCATAATATATTAAATTTTCAAATTATACCACCTTCAAATTCAGTACATGTGTAGGATCTTGTAAGTACTTTATCAAGAGGGTACATGGAATCCATTGTGTTCTTCATAATGTGTTCGTGATAGTGCACATTGATAGGTTACAACTGTATTGTGATCGAGAATCAAAAAGGGTTTGATGTACCTGGGTATTATATTTCCCTTCATAAAAAATCTCATGACTCTCTTCCTTGGATATATGTAGAGAAACTCATTATACCTTAATTCATACTCCATGTATCATTGACAATTTCTAGAATCACTCTTTTGTCGACTATGAGAAGATATAACTTTTTTTAATGGTATTGACATTTTCTACCATATCCTAAACCATTTCAGGTCCAAACATCTTTTGTTCACTAAATTCCACCCAACACATTTTTGTTCAATTTCTCTTCCATTAAAGGGATTCATATGGATCTATTTATATGTTTGAGTGGAAACTATTCCAGAATGTGTACTCAACCAGAGAAATATATTTATCCCATCCTCCTTAAAATTCCAACATATATAATCATAATTATTCTTCCAGTGTTCAAAATATTTAATCTGATTGGACATTGGATTGTAGTAGGTAAATAGTAATGAAGTTCAAGTCAGTATCTAGTTAATTTTGGAGACTCTTCCAGAACATGGAAGTAAATATCAAATCTCATTTGGAAATAACTAATTGTTGTGTTACAAACTGACTCACCACCTATCTAATGTATGTCAATGAATTTTTATTGAATGATAATTCCTCTCTATTTGAAATTATTTGAGCAGTCATTTTATTATGATCTTGTAAAACCCATATGTATTAATTTCCTATTAATGTCTATGTAATACTAGTAAAGAATTCCATGACCATGTTTTCCCATTTCCATATAGTTATGGGTAATAGTTACATCATCCGAATATATATTTTCCTTCAATCCATAAATTTCAATCATACTAGATACATTTATGTATAATCTACGATCTCCTTCTTCATATTGTCCCACCAGTAGAGTTCAAAGAGATCTCGATACATAATTTTGATCCCTTTTTGGATGTAAAAGGTCATGATATATGTATAAATAAAATATTATTTATTTTTCATCAAATTTTATTGTACATATAATCACAATCCAAATCTTAAATCTCTATCTTCTTTAATTTGAAGTCTGAGGATTTTAGTTATTTCTCAGTCCCATATTCTTCTAAATTTCTTCATTATATCTTTGTGGATACTTTAACTTTTCTATAAGTTATTTTTTAGAAATCATTTAAAAAATTAATGATGATGTTCCTTAATTTATGATTCCCATGTCCGTTTATTTAATGCCTAATAATATTGGATCCTTCTCAACCCTCTTCATTAATATTTTTTCCATATCCTTTCAACTTAGAGCATCTATCACTTTGTCTACTTTCCCATGATGTTAATGGATTGACTAGTTAGAGTATTTGACCATCTATAATAATCAAATCTATTTCATAATAATATCATTATTTTTCAATAAATATTTTAATCTCTTATGATCCATATATATTTCACATATCACCCCAAAGAGAAAATGTCCCAATATCCTCAATGAAAAAGTCATTGTGGCCAACACTATATCATGTGTGGGACAGTTTTTCAAATGAACGTTGAAATTACATGATTTATATTCTTTGAATTTATCATTTTACACGAGAACATAGCCTAAAAACTTCTCTAAAACATCAATACAATCCATGGAATTTTCCCTATATATTTTTAGTGCATGTACTAGTGTAGTGATAAGCCACTTTTTTAACTATTTTAAGATCTATTCACATTCCATTATCCAAAAAAACTATACTTAATTTTTTGATAACATTGTTCGTGTATCTATAAATCATGAGATATTTCTCAAAAACTGTAAGTAATACCCAAATATTTAAATATTACTATAGATA
This sequence comes from Viscum album, assembly GCA_963277665.1. Lineage (NCBI taxonomy): Eukaryota > Viridiplantae > Streptophyta > Magnoliopsida > Santalales > Viscaceae > Viscum > Viscum album. The sequence continues at coordinate 776,049,401 of OY728159.1, read as the reverse complement.
ATTATTATATATATTGTTCTAGGATAGTCCTTAATTTATTTATTCTTAGAAGGGTCTAATGATATCCCATTACTGATGATAATATTCCTCAAGAGTTACACTTCCTTTACCGAAAACACAAATTATCTATACAATTCGAAAAGCCTCTTCTTTTTTGAGCCTTTAGCATTGTATTGAAATACTCATCATGCTCCTCATTGCTGTTTGTGTAACTCATAACATCGTCCATAATGACAACTACAAAAATTTCAAATTAGTCAAGAAAGACTCAATTAATTTATTCTTTATTGATTTATGCGGCATTAGTGATTCTAAAATGCATCTCTATGAACACATAGTGTCCATACATTATTTCTAATATATGTTTTGGAATATATTCCTTCATCAAATTTAATTGGTCATATCCCGATTAATGGTCCACCATAGAAAAATATTGCCCCCTATGAAATTGATCTATCCGGTAATCACTACACTGCTTGGGATACTTGTTCATTATAATGATTCTTCTTAGTTAATGATAATCAATATAGATTTTCATAATGATATTTATTCAAAAATAGGACTATCACCCCCTATGGTGAAGTACAAAAGTGTATAAATTCCATTTCATGATTCTCTTATAACCTATTTTTCATTTATTCCAACCCAGTGGTGGATATTATATAAGGATTCATTGATATGTGATAGTATCCAAGTGTATGTTTGATTTAGAACATAACCTCTCATTTAGTAGGAATATAATGGAACCCTTTGGAGAATACATCAGTATAATATGTCACAATTGGATTGTATTCTTGAATTCATCACTCCATTTTAAAAAATAATTTGGGTAATATATGATTTCTGAAAAGGAAACAATATCCATTCTTGAAATAATGAATCTTTGGTATATTAATCCTAATACTAACACTTATATTGAATATGAGGTTAACTTGGGATTTATATTTTGATCTCCCGCTCTATATATATTATTTTGGATTTATATAAGGATTTCAAATTCATGAAAAATATAGAATCTAACTCCACTAAAGGTAGTAAAATGAGATATTTTAGAATACTCAGTCTAGAAACATTTACTTGTGAAAATATATATACATGTGAGGCAGCTATTTCCCCATTTTATATTCTCACACATAGCTCAAATGGACAGTTTTGATGTGGTTCATTAATTTTTCTATTAAACCTAAATGACATGAATGAAATAATAGAACCCAAATCAATTATTATATTCACCATTATTGAATAAATAACGTTCATAGCATTATCCTCAACATTTTCAGGATACAACTTATTAGTAATGATGTAAAATGAACTTACTTAATCTTTATGGTTTAGATGTTTTTGTTGTTGACTATCTTTGACAACCCTTATCATAAGGAATTGTTTTTTATAATTAACTTGATATAGTTGAAACACTTCACCATAGGTTGACTATTGACCTATACCTTTATTTATTCATCCAAATTCAGGGTTTTATTCATTTCACTTTAGCACTTATTATGCAGACTCCGCTCTTTGAAATATTTGAATCATATTTTGGTTAATATGGGATTGTTTGTAGGATTCTTCTCACCATACTTTTGAAAAGTGGGATGTTTGGGTTTCTTCCATATGTAAAATATGTATGTTGGATCCCTCTATGATTACTCCATCATATATTATTTAATCAATTCCCACGATGACACTATGAGTCACCAATATCCATCTCAATTTTTTAGGGTGTAATGGAATGTCTCTGCATAACTATCTGAGTCCGAAATTTGAAATTACATTTCAGACTCAAATTTAACCCACTAATTAAATTTTCCACTTTACTGTTAGTGTTTATGAAAAGTCTATACGCATGCCGTGAAATACTTTTATGTTTTTACTCATACTACCTAATATACTTCTCTTCCTTTTTCATCAGACTAAGGTACTCCCAATCTATTTTTTGATGGTGTGTTCTTATAAAATAATTATTGAAAAATATTTTCTTGATGTCTACCTATTCTATAAAAGCAACGTACACTTTTGGTCTTTGTTCTCATCATCAGTGTCCATCACTGATCTGATTCATACTCAACTTGATAAACAGGTTCCAAAGCATTGTATTTCATAGAGCAGTGAAGGATAAATAATATCTTCTCAATGGAGTTGTTTTTTTATTCCATGATGAGTAGATTATAATATCAATTAATGGTAAAATTATTTTCTCTCATAAAATACTTGACTAAAAATTTATATATCTTAGGTGGATGAGTGTGTTCTATATTATTGATGTTATTATTCATAAAATAAGTGTTTTAAGCTAGTATTTTTATATAGTTATCTTCTAAACTCCCATTAGGTTAGGAATATCATTACCAAAATAATAACATTTCCTACTATTTAGGTTTTTGGCATGGTTTCTTTTATTTCCATCCATTAACTAAAATAATAAAGAGAACACATTAACATAAAAAAGGTAAACTTATAAACAAAGAAGGAATAACATATAAATGATAAGTATATCCTAAATTATGACTATATAGGTTTAGATTTATGTTATCAATGATAATATTTACTATTAGGTTTTTGAGCCTACTGATTTGTTTATGTTCATCATAATGGTTCATAAATAGTATTTCAATTTCCAAAACAAATCTCCAAGGAGTGCCAAACCATGTGTGAAAAAAGACATGATTACATTCCCCATATTCCAGATCAATGCCCCCTATTGTGGTTATTACCCCTTGGTAAAACATTTCATTAGCTACATTTAACAATAGTATCTAGAAAATTATATAATATCATTGAACTAACACACTATATTATTCACTAAAATTGAAATATATTTTACAATATAAAGTCATATCCTTAAAATTATCCCTAGTGTCCACACTGAATTATTATATTTATAGTCCATAAATATATATAGGATATATTCTGATAACAAAAATAGTTTCCCAAAACATTTTCACAATTTATTGTATTAATTTTATCAGAAATATCCCTTAATACAAAACATGGATTGAAAATGATTATATTCTTTGGAAGACAATGATAATAATATATCAATGTGAGACTAACATAAAACCTATTTATTTTATTCTCCATAATGAGATCCTAAATCATTTGGAGCTCCAAAAACAACACGGGATAAAATGGTGGATACATAGACCAAATGGGTGAGACGAAAATCTCAGTAAAGGGAATAATCAAGATAAGGAAGCGTAGCTTGTGAGTAAATTGTATAACATGATATCATAAAAGAGGAGGCTAAAGTGTAATCAAATGTGTGTATAAAATAAATAATTTGGTATAATAAGATCATAGAATCATAGGAAATTTTTAATAAATAAATTAAGTGACATATTCTTGAGATAAGGAAAACATAATTGATGGTGTCTAACGGTAAAAAAATTCAACAATGGATTAGGTTTACACCCTAATCTCAGGAATGAAATCGAAGGAGATTAAATACTTACAGAATAATTTTTATAAATATCTAGGAACTTTCAACATAAATTTTAATAATTAATGTTCTAAAAATGTAAATTAATCATTATTCTTAAATATAAGAATTACTCAGAGAAAAAAAATTTCCAGAGTGTAAACATCATTTCTTGGGAAGGATTTCACCCCTTTAGACAAGAATAATTGAATGAAAAATAATAAATAAGTCAACCATAAATGACTGAATCTAAACAAGGTATATAAATTCTCAGATTAAGGTATTAACGATTCTAATAAAAAACAGAAAATACAACAACTAGAATGGGTCTCAAATATAACCTAAGGTCTTTATGTAACAATATGGGTATCACACTCAAGAAACCACCTCCAACATATGCATGATGTGGAACTCTAGAAACTGAAGCAACAATGTCACTTCCTTCCTCAACGTGGGTCATACAAACAAAGTATATATACACCCAAAGGTGTTTGTAGGGTGTGACCTATATCCTAGTAGGATGCCACCCAAACTGAAGAATTCCATTCTAGAACAAAAAAAGACTAATTAATATGCTCATTCATGTAAAATACATTCAAAATTTTTTTAAAAATATTTATATTAAGATCCATGATAATAGAAAACACGTTCTAAGGAAACCATCTCATTAAGGGATCATTTTTAAAACACCACCTTTAAAGGAAACATGACAAAAAAGGAAAATTTTACAAAAATAATATCTTATTAAAATTAAATACAATCATCTTCCACCATATGCTGATGAATGGAACCATATAACATTAGTCTCATGTCAGAAGAGAGCACCATGTGTAAATCCCTAAGGGTGATTGATCTTCAGTGAGTCAGTAGAACATCATTCCTTAGTAAAACATTGTATAGTAACGAAAACCATCAAAATCCATGTGCATGGACCACTAGAGAGGAGAAACTTCGAAAATCACAGTGGTGATCAATCATCATCATAGTTTTAATCTTTCATCAAGCTAAGTGAAATTAGGAAAATCTATTCCATATCACTAGTGAACTAGTTCAATTCTTCCACCTAAATACCAAATATTCCCTTGTGATTAGTCCCATTTCATATATAACACTAAATACTCTTTTCAAGATGCACATTCCAATCATTATAAACATGTTGGGAATTCATCATTTTCTATAAACTAGTCTACATTCAATTTTATACACAACAAAAACTACTTTCAAATAAATTTAACATCACTTAAACCAATCATAAATCCTCATTTTACAAAGCACAATAAAATAAAACCATTGATCAACCAATTCCCTTGGCCAAAATCCTTTTTAAATCCACACATAAACCAATACCATTTTCAAAACATGTTTTTCATCATTTAGATAATTTAAAATACATATTTGAGGGTGAAAATTAAAAACCAATATAAAAAATAATTACATTTTTCCTTAAAAACCAACTTATAATCTCATTCAAACCCTATGTGTCTTTAAATATGTGTTTCTCATCCTATGAAAAACTAATAAAACAATTCCATGTAACACCACAATAAATCAGACACAAAAACATATTCATTTTTTTTATAAAATCCATATACATCACATAATCATGAGAATATCTTCTAAAAAACATTTTAAACCAGAAAAATAATACATAAAACATGTAAAAGTTAATCGAGAAAGAAAATCAAACAATATAAAAATGATAGAGTATGGAACCGCATACCCAAATTGTATAACATTATGAAAAATGGTGCAAAACCCCAACCAAACTTCATGAGAACCCATAAATTAAACAATAATGGATATACCTCAGGATTTATTCCTAATAAAATAGAAAAACACTAAATAGAACACCATTCCCATTGGTTAAACAATCCCCTTGTGATGAAGAGTGGAAACCCTAGAAAATAGGAGGAAATGTAAAGAGGAGGAACTTACATGGAGATTTATTAAAGTTTTTATGCCGAAACCACTATATAAAAGGAGCTCATGGAGTCTAGGAGATCTTGGAGGATGTTCCATGGTAGAAAATCTTTAGTGGGGAAAATAGTGGTGGAATCAAGGTTAAATCATGTAAGAAAACAAATTCAAATTTAGAATTTTAAATGACATGGATATCATGAATGGTTAGCTCAAATGTTTTGGAAAACTATGCAGTGACCATGTTCTGCTATTTTTTTAAGAGAAACCTACATCATGGTTAGTCAACATGACTTGGAATATCATGTATATGTCATGTGGATGCTTTCATCTGAATGTTTCAACATATGACATAGTTACATAGAGAATGGTTCGCAGTTTGATAAAATGTGCACCAATTGTGGGCATCAATCTGCAAAACCAAAACATGAATTTTTTATCAAATAACTAAAATTACATAAGTGAATAATATATAAAAATAATTAATTGAAATATTACATAAAAATTTCTTACTGCTTACACCAGGCTCCTAAGAGAAAACTCAAAACCAAAAAATGAACTGGTTCAAAAAATGAAAATAAAAACCCTTGGGAAAAAATTGTCGCCACAATAATGCTATATGCCCCTAGAAATCCATAAAAAGCATGATATAAAAACAATACTAATAATTCTCCATAGATAAAAAGAGATTCCCAACAAACAGAAAATTAGAATAAAGTATAAATGTAACGAGAACTAAAAGAGGTTTACACGTTGATCTCTGGAGGCCAGAATGGACACCACATTATATGCCCTCTACCAATAAAAGTCAGAACACCAATAGTTTATCAATCAAAATAAAGGAACTCTCATGATTTTCAATCCAACCTATTGATATGAAACACCCCCAGACATTGCCAAATGAATCCCACTCCACTAACTGAAAATGAGAAAACTAATATAATCCATTCCCTGATGAATACATCCACAAACCTACTTCAACAAAACCATTCGTCATTATCTAATATGAACATTTACTCAAATAAGGTTCCTAGGATTTGATAGCTTCGAAGGAGTCTACCAGTTATCAAGAAAATACTATAAACTCAATAGGTTTCCCAACACGAGGTGGTCCAAATGGACTCCGCACCCCAAATAATATGCTAACATTGATTTATTATATAGGATTTTCAGTGAGACCAACATTGGGTCTCACCACCATAAGACCTAACCAGCTTATCCGGCTATCATGGGAGAACATGGCATACGAGAAATGGGATAACATGGGAGCTTCTCACACAAACCAAATAACCCACCACAATGGGTCTGATAAAATAAACTCCATACAAAATGGATAACACTACGTGGTTCACTACTCCCATGGGGAATCACCATCCTTAGATGATCCCAAACCAAAATCAAGATCGAAAATCACAAACAAGTATGAGTATACATGGATAATCACATGGATAACCACATCCACATTGGTACAAGAACATGGGTTCATGAATAAGAGACAAACATACCTCCTTATAACCACAGATGAACTCTTCCACCCATGTAGCTCACAATAAAAAAACAGGGTCCCTATTTATCTTTTAACTAAATGGGGTCTTTCAGAATGAGAAAAATACACCTGGTGTTTAAATTTCCAATATTTCCCATAATAATTATAAAAACTAGACCAAGGTTCATTACACCCCCTAGGGCTTCTAGACTATGTTCCTATTTTGACTTCAGGGCCTAGGGTTGGAGCCCTTATATTTGAAGCATATCCATCCTCATATTAAATCATTGAAGACTACAAAATTGTAATTATCCTTAAGTGTTCACAAAAAACTACACTGTAATTAGACAACACCCATAGACCACACACATCCAAAGACTCACTTGGTTACAACATGATACTTCATCACAGGGAGAACAAAATTGACCATCCCTTTCACCTCAAATGAGAATGAACTAATGAATAGTCTCATATAAGGAACATTAATTTAGAATTGATAATTTTATGAATTTCCAAAATAGGAACACACTTAGGATAAAATAGGAGCTCTTTAAAGATTACAAAACATCCACCTTTTCTTATAAAAGAGAACATAACTCTACGAGACAACACTGGACATGAGCCTTGAAAATAATAGAAACATTACAAGGAGTGGGACCTTCAACCAAATCCCGAGTAGAACATGATTCATACATATATCCCTAACATCCTCTTACAACCAAACATTATACACTTGTCTCCTAGTAAGAACCAATGATTAATTGAAACCAATGAAAACTCTATAGGCCCCTTTAAGACAACGACCCACACCAAAAAACTAGAATGATTTCCACTTTACTAATTTAAATTCCCTTAAACACTTCTAGGAATGTCCTTCAATCTTAATGATGATTGACTACACCTTTGGTGATTCATCTAACTCAAGAAACCATAATTTCTTTTAACTCATTACATATCCACTATTCTCCTACGAGGGGATCTTCTTAATCAGAAAGAACAATAGAGAAAAACTCAACCCTGAAACCAAGAAGAGTGTTTGTACTTTGATCAACTAGAGTACATTAAAATGGTGAATCAGCCATGGAAAGATTTTAAAAATATCAATTTCTCATGGGGGTGTTCATTAACCAGCAATAGAAATCTAATGACCTAATCAAACTGGCCCTTTGGCCAAAACATACCACAAAAGACACCAAAAGCACAAAATGAAACCTACTCAAAGGTTTCCCAAAAAAAATTCCAAAGTAAACCCATTATCAATTATTTCAAATCTACCCATAGAAAAAACACAACTTTAATCATCTCCAAAACAGTAAGAGTATTCATACCTGAAATACCCTGCATGTAACAATCCTAAATCATAATAAAAAAATGACATAACTATGGACTACCAAGAACTCTATCTTTTCATTAAAAACACCTTTGAAAATAAAATAGTATTGATGGGTTTCACATTCACCAATGGTGCCACATGAAGACTCACAAATGCCCTTCCTCATGCCAAACCAGGTACCAATCCTCTTTCCACATATATTACATGCATTGGGTCACACATGAGTCTTCCAAAGGTAAAAACAAAACCATTTCCACCTTCCAAAATAGACATTCAACCCACACATCCAATTTCTAAAATACCAAACTGATTTCCACCTAACATTTCACAATGCATCACAAAAATACACTAACCAGCAAATCCAATTCCACTTCAAAGAAAACTAGTTTTTAACTCTACACATAAAGTAAAAAAATATCCCCTCTCATGATATATCCTTTTTCATAAGACACCCCATTTCATAAATAACCATTAAATTACAAACTCGTCTTTATCCATTTGAAACAAGTTTGAAAAACTGTTTCGATAATAAATTCCCCACTTTTCAAAAAAACAATTTTTGATAAACCACATGTTTTTCTTTAAAAATAAAATCCTGATAAACTCATCCATATTCAATTAGACCATTTTATTAAAATACACACATTCTAGGTTTTATTAAAAATAATTATGAAAACCCATTTTCCACCTCATAAAAACCAACCTTCATTACATTAAAATCATGTTTTTCATACTTCTAAAATTAGTGTTTTTAAAAATAACTTTCAGAACCCAAGACAACACAAAGAAACACAGGAGAAAAATAGTTCTGATGGGAAACATGGACATATGGTTGGAGGCCATACTCTAAGTGCACCACCATCACAGGGAGTGTTCGTTGACAATGTCTCTGACTCCATATGTCTTTCTAGACCCCGTGAGCTCACTGAGCCCATCAAAAAAACCCACAATTCATTTCCCCAATCAACAATATAACACAAGAACCAAATGACTTAAATGAAACTTGAAATCCACTTGTGACTTGAGTCTAATCATTAGTTGTGCTAGACAATAACTCTACTCAGAATTCGAATGTCAATTCCTCATAATCCTAATTATGGTTTACCCACACACTTCCCTAATTAACATGACCCAAAAAGTGTAACCTCCATTGTTACCTTTTTTTTAAGAACCAAGCTATAATTCCATCTGACACGACACCCGACCCATTCTTTGGAATGGCCCAAGGGGTGTTACCAATCCCATAGGATTGCAGCGAGTGACTTGGTATCAAAATAATGCCTTGGGAATGATTAAAACCATTTTGAAATGCATAAATGACCAAAAAATAAACAAAACAATTATAAATGACTAAATACAAACAAGGTATATAAATTTTCTGCATCATCATTTATCATTAATAACTAAAAATACAAAATACAAAAAATATAATGGCATGTCAATGCTAACCCATGGTATCCATGTGGCAAGAGGTAAATCACCCTCAAACAACCACCATCGACACCTCCACGATATTGAACTCAAGAAAATGTAGTAACCACGTCATATATTGCCTCAATCTAGGTCATAAAAACATATTTTACATACATGGAAAGATGTTTGTTGGGTTTAATACAAAGGCTAGTAGTATTCCACACAAAAAAAGGATTCCATTCTAGAATATTAAAAGATAAATTAAAATTATCATTCATGTAAATTGATTTTGAAACATTTTTAATGAAAAATTTGATAAGAATAATCATGCTTAGGGAAAACACCTTCAATAGAAACCATCTTGTTAAAGAAACATCTTCAAAATAAAACCTTTAAATGTAACATTAAAAAAAGAAAATTTTAGTAAAATAAAATAACATTAAAAGGAAATGCACTCAAGGTCCACTATACTCCATTGGATAGTTTCCCATCACATAAGTCTCATGTCACAATAGAGCACCCAAGGTAAATCATTATGGGTTAATTAGATCGAGTGATTCACTAGAACCTTTTACCTTAGTGAAATGTGCTATAGTAAACACAACATTAATTGTCCTCGTGAACGATCAACAAGATAGAAGAAACATACAAAATTCTAGTGGTGATCAATCATCATTATAGTATAGTTATTGTTGTAACTGTCAATCATGTTAAGTGAAATCGGGACAGGACATATCTATATCATTAGTTCCTTAGTTCTAGTTTTCCCACCTAGATACTCGGCATGTAACACCCGAGACTTTTATGAGAAATATTTTATTTTTAAATCATCAAAGGAATATTTCACTACACATAACACTATATTGTCTTGCTTTACATGTAATCGCGGCCTTCCTCGATAGCTTGCGTCGTACGCAATACCTAGTTTCACTAAACAATGATATGCTATTAAAATATTATTAAAAATAGACATTATGAATAGTAATAACCACTTTTTGAAATTTTAAAAATTTATTTATCAAAATTGAATTCATTTTTGGATTAGGAATATTGAAATTATCCTAGGGTGAAATTTTGGTATTTTTCTGAACACTTTCATTTTTTGATGAATAGTGAAACCACTAAGTGGTAGTTAAAAAAACTAAATTTTTCATAAAACATAATTTTACTGCTTCCGTGAGTAGAATTTCGAAAATCTGAGAGAGAAGGTTAATATCAAGGACTAAAATTTGGTTCAATGAGATGAAAATAATTTTTGGTGATTAGTTTCTTTTTACTTTTTTTTACCACGGTTAAAAGTAAATAGGGTAGTTAAGGGTAAAAATGATATTATTATTACCCTAACACATGTCCTAATTCTATTGGATAAGTGTAATTCGACCAAAAACACCTTTAGGAATAAAATATGACCATTTAGGCCCACATGGATTAGATTAGGATATTTATTATTAATTTATTTAAAGAATGGTTAAAATAGTTAAAATCAAAGTTTAATAAGTAAATCATTTCTAATATGGGGTTATACATAAGATAAATTCCACTATAAATATTAATTAGAAATATAAAAATATTTCCTAAATAATGGTATTTTATTTGTAATTTTTAGACATTATATAATGAAATTTATTTATGACACAACAATGATGCAGTAATTATCTTATTAATGAAATATTGACATAATTGATGTTATAAATACCCAAATAAATGTAATTTGAGACTTTTTATGAATTAAACTAATTTTCTAGGTTAATATGACATGTTATTATTGATTTAATTATCTTTTTTCGAACTAATCATTCTGTTATGATTTTCACAAAAATCAATTACTAAATAGTGTCAAAATTGACATAAACTAGTTTTTAAAACAAATATTATATTATTAATTGTTATTTTATTCCTAAAAATATAAAGTTCGGCAAAATGACTTAGATAAGGTTATATATATTAATAATAAACAACCTGGGGTTCGTTTGGCTTGATATAGAAAGTTTATTAACCTTATAGTGTAAGAAAACAAGAAGACACGGTAAAAGTTAAATTATCTATCTTAAAGTTAAATCTAAATGATAAGGTTAAATTTGATACCTAAACTTGTCTAAATTATATTAGATGAAATTATTTCGACCTATAACCACTTTATCTTCGAAATAAATCAATTTGGAGCTATTAAAAACTGAATTTGACTTTATAATAAAATAATATTTTTAGTTATTCCAAAGGTGCCCCTCTCCTCCCTTATAAAAGGGCACCTCCTCCCTCTCTTCCTCACACCACTTTGAGCCTTAAAACTCGGCCAAACCCTGCCGATATATCCTCTCCACTTCCCTAGAAACATCCTAGAGGTCCTCGTCTTCTTCAAAGACCAATTTTAGTACCCTAAGAGGATATCTCAAAGAGGCGCTTCAAAGAAGAGGTAATGTCTGTTACCGATTCATTCAACTTTGTTTCTTCTTCCACTTCTTATTCTTTAGTTGTTTCATTATGAATTAATAACATCAGTATAACTCATATACTTATATGTTGTTATATGTATGAAACAACCCTATTTCACCATATATCCATCCTACAGAAAATGAAATCACCGCGCGTGTGTACGTACGGAACACCGTCTCCACGCCGTGGTGTAATCTATTTTCCACCACCACCCTACTTGGATGGGTATAATGGTGTAAATAATGACTATATATGATTATTGTAAAGTGATATTGATTCTGAAATAGTATATATACACTCCAATACAATTCCATGATCATGGGAGCGATATCATCGCTCGTGCGTACGTACGGAATACCATCTCCGCGATGTGATGCGACTCGTTCAACATGATATTCATTTCATAATGATTATATAAATGAATTGAATTAATGAATATGATATATATTACACTAATAAAAATCTGTAAATGAGTTATCTATAACCTAAAAAGAAAAATAAGAATTTATTCGACAAAACACGCGTAAGAACAAAAAGTAATAAACACCCGAATAAAAAGTAGTAATGAAACATTACTAATAAGAAGCTAAGAATATGAACATATATGATATCATAAAAATAAGTATGATTCTGTAATAAGTCAATGACATTATTTAAAACATTATACAGGAGGTTTAGACACTTACGAAGCAAATCGGACCTAAGGTAAGCGAATATCACAATCTCATTTTTATCAGAGATTGTTTATACTTTGGAATTTACTGGGGTGCATTCTATCATCCACATACATGTTTCCTCAATATGTAATATTTAAATCCTTCTACAATATTTTATATCCAATTTTACCCTTCGTTGAGTTTTTAGTAAAAGATATGAAAGGAATCTTTTGTCGTTTTTCGTACGAGGTACTTTTTGACTTTTCCGACAAAAGTATGAGAAGAATGTTTTCTTTTAACTTATACGGCATGAATGGATTTTTAAAACATTATTTCCAAGAATCTTCCCTTACAATTTTTCAATTTTATTTTTAATCAAATTTTTTTAGTTTAGAATTGTATGACATGTTAAGAAAGGAAAAGTGTTTTTGAAGTAGAAAGGATATTTTCCTCAAGAATGGAGTTCAAGTGTTTTATCAAAATTATTTTCCATCTAAGATAATAAAGGGTTCAGTTTCTATCCCTATTATTACATTTATTTTATTATGTTGTGATGGAATTATTTTTATGAATTCCTTTATCTTATATGAATTGTTTTATGATGTCACGATGTTTAAGATTCCCATTTTTATTACATGGGTTATGCTATGATGTATGGTTTATGATTTTGTGGCACACATAAGAATGGTATCATTATGAGATGGGTGGGACCTATATCTCCCTCCAATGAATTGGGTAATGATTTTATATCTCATGAGATAGACATGGCTGGAATGGTATGTTAAACCGGTTCAGTGAAACAGGACTAAAACGAGGAGTGAACTCGGTTCAGAAATGGACTTTGTCCACTAAGATAGTCTTGGCAATGAGTCTTGACTAATAAGAAATGATTCTCTATGATTATATGTGTATGACACAAAGATTCATGTTTTATGTTATGATTATTGGGATTACATTTCACTACCATGATTTATTCCATGTTATGAAATTATGATCTCTTTGCAGGGTAAGATTTCCAAAATGTTATGTTTTTATTTTGATGTGATTGATATTTATTTTGTTTACCCTTACTGAGCATTTGAGCTCACGCTTTTGTATGTTTTCTTTCCCCAGGTCAAGAAGAAGGTTATTAAGTAAGATATGCCAAAAGAGACTATAGATATGATGAAATTAATGGGAGACATTGTAGACTCTTTATGAACCAGTTTTTTATGTTTCCCAGTTTTTAAACACACTATACCTATACAGTCCTTTCATGGTTTTGTTATATGTTGTAATAAGTATGATTCAATTTTGAAGTATGAACCATGTATGTAAAGTATGGGTCATTACAGTTGGTATCAGAGGAAAGGTATAGTTAACCATTGGAAACTAGGATGTGAAAGCCTTAGTAAGAACCCTAAGGATAAGTCTAAGCATAGAACACAATCTTAGTGTTTTAGAAATGGCCATGAATAACATCGAATAAGGCCTTAAGTGTGAAATTTAATTCATGATTATGTGGTTTTTCTATTATAATTAGTGTTGATCACACTATTCTTCTTGGTTTTAGTCAATGGCTGGAACCTGAAGGAATCATGTTAATGTGGAATGCGATGGGAAATGCAATGATTGTCCCCCTGAGAAACCAAACGTTATGGGAGCTGGAATGCAAAATATTTTATCCATGCTCACAAAACTTTCTCAAGATATGAATCATGAAAGACTTCCAAACGAGCAAAGGAAGGAGCAACATTCTGTTGAATCCTTAATGAGGCAGCGTCCACCTTCACTCAGCGAGTCTACTGATCCATTAGTTGCTCAACAATGGATTAGTACTACTGAAAAGATATTTTCAGTTATTCAATGTTCTGAACATGATAAAGTCATCTTAGCAGTGTATCGTTTGGAAGGTGATGCTGATCAATGGTGGAATCTTATCAAGAATACAAGGCAAAGAGATGAAATTGAGTCCATGGAATGGGACGAGTTCAAGAACTTATTTTTCAATAAGTACTTCCCTTGTATTCTCCGAACAAAGATAGAGAAATAGTTTCTTGAACGAAAGAAAAAGGATGATGAATCTATTGGTACCTATGAAGCAAATTTTACATGACTTGCAAGGTACGCTTCTGGTATTATTATCCAACCTGAGAGTAAGATCGATCGATTCTTTAGTGGCTTAAAACCAAGTCTTCAAAGGGCCTTATCCATAAGGGACTTTAATAGCTACGAGTAAATCGTTCTATGTTGTCTCAAAGTCGAGATGGAGATTGGAGTAACCCATCAGTCATATGGGTTTGATAAGAAGAGGAAAATGGAATTCAATGGAAAATCTAAAGAGCATACTAAAAAGAAGATGAGCTTTCCCTTATGCTCAAAGTGTGGAAAGAAACATGGAGGGATTTGTCTTAATGGGAAAAGTAAATGTTTCAAATGTGGAAAGGAAGGTCATCGGGAATTTGAATTCCTCAATGATGGGAAGAAGATGTCTAATGATGCAAACAAAATAAGGGATACACAGAATGAACCTACTACACTTCAATGTTTCAAGTGCAAGGAGATGGGTCATTATGCCAATCAATTCCCAAATCCAAGGGTTAATGATGATGGTCGACGTCAACAAACTCTTAAGGATAAATACAAAGGAATGTCACATGAAATTTCTATCAGCGATGTGGAGAACGATAATGATGTGGTGAAAGGTACACTTACCATCCACTCTAAAGTATAAAATGTTTTATTTGATTCTGGATCCACCCACTCTTTTATTTCTGATGAATTTTCTAAGGATATCACCGTATTACCTCAAAAATTTGATGTTGAGTTAGCTGTGACAACCCCTAATGGCACAACAATCGCATCAAAAGTTTATAATTCTTCCCCGATTGAAGTTTGTGGGAAAGTGCTTCCTGAAAATCATGTGATGCTTCCTATAGTGGAATTTGAGGTGATTCTTGGCATTGATTGGATTTTTTTATATTGAGCTCATATCAATTTCCAAAGAAGTGAAGTCACATTTCATATTCCAGATCAATCTATGATCGTCTATCGATGCCAGGATGAACATAACCTTCTAGTGGAAATTTCTTCCATCTTATGGGTCATGATTCCACTGAATGAAGGTTATTTATCTCAAATGGTTGGTGATAAACTCACAATTAAGAATATGCCCATTGTACGGGAGTTTGATGATGTCTTTCTGGAGGAATATTCGGGTCATCCACCAAATCGTGAAGTTGAGTTTTCAATAGAACTCGTACTAGGTGCTTTACCTATTTCAAGGACACCTTATAGAATGGCCCCAATTGAGTTGCAGGAATTGAAGAAGAAACTCCAAGAGAATCTTGATAAGGGATTCATACGCCCAAGTGCATCACCTTGGGGAGAACCTGTTCTATTTGTTAAGAAGAAAGATGGATCAATGAGACTTTGCATTGATTATCGAGAACTTAACAAGATCACTATCAAGAACAAATATCCTCTCCCATGCATTGATGACTTATTTGATGAACTACGCGGAGCTCAATACTTTCCCAAGGTTGATCTTCGTTCAGGGTATCATCAATTAAGGGTCAAAAGGGAGGATATACCAAAGATAGCTTTCTGTACAAGGTATGGACACTATGAATTTATAGTGATTCCATTTGGTCTTACTAATTCCCCTTTTATCTTCATGGATCTGATGAATAGAGTCTTTAGAGACTATCTTGATCATTTTGTGGTAGTCTTTATAGACGATATTCTTGTCTATTCAAAGAGAAAGTAAGAACATGAAGATCACTTGAGAATTATATTGAAGACCCTGAGAAAGGAGAAGCTTTATGCCAAATTTACCAAGTGTGAATTTTGGCTTCAAAGAGTTTCATTTTTGGGTCACATAATCTCAAAAGAGGGGATATCTGTTGATCCAGAAAAAACAGAGGTTATCGAAAGATGATCGAGACCAACAACAGTAACTGAGATCGAATGTTTTCTTGGTTTGGCTGGATATTATCGACATTTTGTGAAATATTTTTCACGATTATCTAATCCACTCACCAAGTTGACTTGGAAAGGAGTTAAGTTTGTCTGGACGGAGGAATGTGAAGAGAATTTCAAGGAGTTGAAAAGAAGGTTATCCAGTGCACCTGTGCTCACACTGCCTTGTAGTGGAGAAAGGTTTGTGATCTACAGTGATGCATCCAAGAAGGGATTGGGGTGTGTTCTTATGAAAAATGATATGGTGATAGCTTATGCCTCACGACAGTTGAAAATCCATGAGAAAAATTACCCAACTCATGATTTGGAGTTAGCTGCGGTAATCTTTGCATTAAATATTTGGAGGTATTACCTTTATGGTGAAAGGTGTGATATTTATACTGATCATAAAAGTTTAAAGTATATTTTCACACAAAAGGAGCTGAATATGTGCCAAAGAAGATGGTTGGAGCTAATTAAGGATTACGACTGCTCAATCCATTACCACCTTGGGAAAGCAAACAAGGTGGAAGATGCATTAAGTCTACAAGACCATACCAGTTTATCCATGATGAGGATCACAAAAGATCCAATATTTATGTATTTACAAAGGATGGATCTTGGAATTATATTGTAAAGGGAAAAATCTTATCTTTCTCAAATGAATGTTCAACCATCTATTCATTTGAATATTAAAGAGGTGCAAAAAGAAGATGTAGAGTCAGAAAATAAGGTGGGAAATATTCCTGAATTCAACCTTGATTGTGATGGGATAATAAAGTTCAAGAATCGGGTTTATGTTCCTCCCATCCCCGAATTAAAGAAGGAGCTGCTGGATGAGGCTCATAGTTCTTCATTCTCTATTCATCCTGGAAGCACGAAGATGTATAGGGACCTGAAAGAGTACTTCTAGTGGGATGGCATGAAAAGAGATGTTGCTGAATATGTCTTTTGATGCTTTGTTTGTCAGCAAGTTAAAGCGGAGAGACAAAAGTCTAAGGGGGTGTTACAACCATTACCCATACCCGAATGGAAGTGGGAAAACATCACTATGGACTTTGTCACAGGACTTCCTAAAACATCCAAAGGCAATAATTCTATCTGGGTCATAGTTGATCATCTTACAAACTCTTCACACTTCATTGATATTAGAGAGGATTTATCTCTGGATCAGCTTGCCAGGATATATGTAAAGGAAGTGGTAAGATTACATGGAGTACCACTTTCTATTATATCTGATCGGGATCTGAGGTTTACCTCGATGTTCTAGAAAAGTCTTCAGAATACTCTAGATACAGAGTTGAGTTTCATCACTACTTATCATCCTCAGACAGACGGTCAGTATAAGAGAACAATTCAAACTCTAGAAGATATGATGAAAGCTTTCTCTATAGATTTCAAAGGTGGTTGGGATCAACACCTACCTTTGGTGGAATTTTCTTATAATAATAGATTTCACTCTAGTATTCAGATGGATCCTTATATAGCTCTCTATGGAAAGAAATGCAGGACTCCAACTTGCTGGGATGAAGTTGGGGAAAGAAAGCTATTAGAACCTGACCTTGTTAAGGAGATGGCAGAAAAGGTCTGATCTATTCAACAACACATAAGAGTAGCTTAGAGTCGACAGAAAAGTTATGTCGAAAACCAATGAAAAGACCTACAGTTTGAAGTGGGTGATAAAGTGTTCTTACGAATATCTCCCTGGAAGAGGGTCATGAGATTTGGAAAGAAGGGGAAGTTGAGCCCTAGATATATCGGTCCTTTTGAAATACGGGATTGTGTTGGAAAGGTAGCTTATTGATTGGCGCTTCCACCAAATCCCTCTCAAGTTCACAATGTTTTCCATGTATCTCTCATGAGAAAGTACATACCTGATCCTTCACATGCACTCAGCTCAGAAGTTGTACCACTGGAGAAAGACCTTTCTTATGAAGAACAGCCGATAGAGATTCTGGATCGTAGCGAAAAAGTACTACGAAACAAGATCACTCGCTTGGTGAAAGTTTTTTGGAGGAACCAACAATTAGAAGAAGCTACATGGGAGCTTGAGCATATAATGAGGGAGAGGTATCCTCATCTGTTTGTTACAAAGTGACGAATTTCGAGGGCGAAATTCATTTTAAGGGGGGTAGAATGTAACACCTGAGACTTTTATGAGAAATATTTTGTTTTTAAATAATCAAAGGAATCCTTCACTACACACAACACTATATTGACTTGCTTTACATTCAATCACGGCCTTCCTCGATATCTTGCGTCGTACGCAATACCATGTTTCACTAAACAATGATATTCTATTAAAATATTATTTAAACTAGCCGTAATGAATAGTAATAACCACTTTTTGAAATTTTATAAATTTTATTTTTCAAAAATGGACTTCATTTTTGGATTCGGAATATCGAAATTAGTCTAGGGTGAAATTTTGGTATTTTTCTGAAAACATTCATTTTTTTATGAATAGTGAAACCACTATGTTGTAGTTAAAAAAACTGAATTTTTCCTAAAACATAATTTTACTGCTTCTGTGAGTAGAATTTAGAAAATCCGAGAGACACGGTTAATATCAAGGACTAAAATGTGGTTCAATGAGATGAAAATAATTTTTGGTGAATTGTAACTTTTTACTTTATTTTACCACGGTTAAAAGTAAATAGGGTAGTTAAGGGTAAAAATGATATTATTATTACCCTAACACATGTCCTAATTCTATTGTATAAGTGTAATTCGACCAAAAACAACCTTAGGAATACAATATGACCATTTAGGCCTACTTGGATTAGATTAGGACATTTATTATTACTTTATTTAAAGAATGGTAAAAATAGTTAAAATCAAAGTTTAATAAGTAAATCATTTCTAATATAGGGTTATACATAAGATAAATTCGACTATAAATATTCATTAGAAAGATAAAACTATTTCCTACATAATTGTATTTTATTTATAATTTTTAGAAATTAAATAATTTAATTTATTTATGACACAATGATGATGTAGTAATTATCTTATTAATGAAATATTGACATAATTGATGTTATAAATACCCAAATAAATGTAATTTGATACTTTTTATGAATTAAACTTATTTTATATGTTAATATGACATGTTTTAATTTATTTAATTATCTTTTTTAGAACTAATAATTCTGTTATGAGTTTCAAACAAATCAATTACTAAATAGTGTCAAAATTGATATAAAATAGTTTTTAAAACAAATATTATATTATTAATTGTTATTTTATTCCTAAAAATATAAGGTTAGGCCAAATGACTTAGATAAGGTTATATATATTAATAATATACAACTTGGGGATCTTTTGGCTTGATATAGTAAGTTTAGTAACCTTATAGTGTAAGAAAACAAGAAGACACGGTAAAAGTTAAATTGTCTAACTTAAAGTTAAATCTAAATTATAAATATACAATTGATACCTAAACTTGTCTAAATTCTATTTTATGAGATTATTTCGACCTATACCCACCTTATCTTCGAAATATATATATTTGGAGATATTAAAAACCGAATTTGACTTTATAATAAAATAATATTTGTAGTTATTCCAAAGGTGCCCCTCTCCTCCCATATAAAAGGGCACCTCCTCCCTCTCTTCCTCACACCACTTTGAGCCTTCAAGCTCGGCCAACCCATGACTATATATCCTCTCTACATCCCTAGAAACATTCTATAGGTCCTGGTCTTATTCAAAGAACAAATTTAGTTCCCTAAGAGGAGATCTCAAAGAGGCGCTTCAAAGAAGAGTTAATGTCCGTTACCGATTCTTTCAACTTTATTTCTTCTTCCACTTCTTCTTCATTAGTGGTTTCATTATGAATTAATAACATCAGTATCACTAATATACTGATATGTTATTATAAGTATGAAACAACCCTATTTCACCATCTATCCATCCTACCGAAAATGAAATCACCGTGCGTGCGTACGTACGGAATACCGTCTCCACACCGTGGTGTAATCTATTTTCCACCACCACCATACTTGGATGGGTATAATGGTGTAAATAATGACTATATATGATTATTGTAAAGTTATATTGATTCTGAAATAGTATATATACACTCCAATACAATTCCACGATCATGGGAGCGATATCATCGCTCGTGCGTAAGTACAGAATACCGTCTCCACGATGTGATGTGACTCGTTCTACATGATATTCATTGCATAATGATTATATAAATGAATTGAATGAATTAATATGATATATATTACACTAATACCATTCTGTAAATTAAGTATATATAACCGAAATATAAAAATAAGAATTTATTCGACAAAACACGCATAAGAACAAAAAGTAATAAACACCCGAATAACAAGTAGTAATGAAATATTACTAATAAGAAGCTAGGAATATGACCATATATGATATCATAAAAATAACTATGATTCTGGAATAAGTCAATCACATTATCTAAATCATTATATAGGAGGTTCGGACACTTACGAAGCAAATTGGACCAAAGTTAAGGAAAATATCACAATCTCATTTTTATCCGAGATTATTTATACTTTGGAATTTACTGGGGTGCATTTTATCATCCACGTCCATGTTTCCTCAATATGTAATATTTACATCCTTCTAAAATATTTTATATCCAATTTTACCCTTCGTTGAGTTTTTAGTAAAAGATATGAAAGGAATCTTATGTCGTTTTTCGTACGAGGTACTTTTTGACTCTTCCAACAAAAGTACGAGAAGAATGTTTTCTTTTAACTTATACGGCATGAATGGGTTTTTAAAAAATTATTTCCAAGAAGCTTCCCTTACATGTTTTCAAGTTTATTTTTAATCAACTTCTTTTAGTTTAGAATTGTATGACATGTTAAGAAAGGAAAAGTGTATTTGAAGTAGAAAGGATATTTTCCTCAAGAATGGAGTTCAAGTGTTTTATCAAAATTATTTTCCATCTAAGATAATAAAGGTTTCTGTTTCTATCCCTATTATTACATTGATTTTATTATTTTGTGATGGAATTATTTTTATGAATTCCTTTATCTTATATGAATTGTTTTATGATGTCACGATGTTTAAGATTCCCATTTTTATTACATGGGTTATGCTATGATGTATGGTTTATGATTTTGTGGCACACATAAGAATGGTATCATTATGACATGGGTTGGACCTATATCTCCCTCCAATGCATTGGGTAAAGATTTTATATCTCATGAGATAGACATGGCTGGATCGGTAGGTTAAACCGGTTCAGTGAAACAGGACTGAAACGAGGAGTGAACTCGGTTCAGAAATGGACTTTTTCCACTAAGATAGTATTGGCAATGAGTCTTGACTAATAAGAAATGATTCTCTATGATTATGTGTGTATGCCAAAAAGTGTCATGTTTTATGTTATGATTATTGGGATTACATTTCACTACCATGATTTATTCCATGTTATGAAATTATGATCTCTTTTGCAGGGTAAGATTTCCAAAATGTTATGTTTTTATTTTGATGTGATTGATATTTCTTTTGTTTACCCTTACTGAGCATTTGAGCTCACCCTTTTGTATGTTTTCTTTCCCCAGGCCAGGAAGAAGGTTATTAAGTAATATATGCCAAAATAGACCATAGATATGATGAAATAAATGGGAGACAGTGTAGATGCTTTATGAACCAGTTGTTTATGTTTCCCAGTTTCTAAAGACACTATACCTATACAGTCCTATCATGGTTTTGTTATATGTTGTAATAAGTATGCTTCAATTTTGATGTATTAATAATGTATGTAAAGTATGGTTTATTACACGACATTCCATTATTCTCAATCCCATTTCACATGTTATAAAGAACACCCTTTTACACATGTACAAGCCAAGAATTATAAACATATTGGGAAATCACCATATTCCATTAAAAATTCCACATTCCATTTTCCACAGACTAAAAACCACTATCAAATACATTTTTCGTCACTTACACAATTTATAAATACTCATATGGTAAAGCACAAGAAAAAAAACATTGATCAACAAATTCCATGGAACAATAGCCTTTTTAAATTCACACATAAAGCAAGATCAGTTTTAAAACATGTTTTCATCATTTATATAATTTAAAATTCATATTTCAGGGTTCATAATAAAAACCAATATTCCAAAGTATTAAATATTCCTTTAAAATCTACTTCCAAACTTATTTGGGCATTAAATTCCTTTGATGACGTGTTTTTCACCCAATGAAAAACCCATAAAACACCTCCAAAAAACCCCACAATAATGAAAAACTGAATACATATCCATTTTCATTTATAAAATAAATTCTCATCACATAAGCATGATATACTCTTCTAAAACACATTTCACACCACAAAAATAAGATATATGTAAAATGAAAAAATTAACCAAGAAAGAATATAAATTTATCTATAAATTATAGATCATGGAACCACCTACCTAAATTGTATAAACTTACAAACAGTAGTGTAAAATCACAACAACACTTCAACAAAACCTTATAATGTTCTGATTAGACAATAAAAATAATGATTTATTCCTAATAAACAAGAAAAGTGTAACATCCTGGGTAAATAAAGAATAAAAACTTTTCATATTTATTAATATTTACGAATTAAATATTAATTTTACTTTAATGGGGTTTCTATGTTCGATAGCGTACCCGATACGCAATAAAGAGTTTCTTTGAAATCTTACGTTGCACACTAGTAATATGATAATATTATTTTAAATGGTAGTTAACACGTAGCCATTTTATTGGCAGGAATGAATATAAATAACTAAAATATGATTATATATGTTTTTTAAATGTTTTTACATTTACCCAATAAAAGATAAAGGCTTAAAATAAGAAAAGAATCATATTTTAGGCATATATACTCTAATTTTCACTAAAGTTCCACTTATCGCCTTTTGATGGCGAACCATCATTAATTATAGGTTTGTTCACTCTTATACATTATATTGGACTAAATAAAATTATTCTTTATAATCGGGACATCAAAATATACTTTGTGTAAATTTTTGGTATTTTTCCGATAAAGTTCATTTTTTTAATGAATAGTGAAAATGTTGTATTTTAATTCAAAACATATTTTTAATATAATTTATTTATATGATTATATTATCATTTTAATTTGTTTTAAAGTTAAATTAGATTATAATTTTACCATTTAATCTAATAGTGGTCGTGGGAATTAATTTCACTTTGAAATTGGACTTAAACTAGTTCCAATCTTTTGATACATATTGTTTCATAAAAACACGCTATTTGTTATGACAGTGGAAATTAATTATTAAATTAATTAATGTAACTTATATGTTTTGAATTTTTAAAAATATACATCATTTTTCAATCCTGAATATCAAATATAGCTTAGGGTAAAGTTTTGGTATTTTTCTGAAAAACTTCAATTTTTGATTAATACTGAAACCACTAAGTTGTACTTAAAAAATGATTTTTCGTTTAAATGAAACTTTACCACCTATGTGTTTTGAATTTCAAAAACCAGACATACATGGTTTTAATTATGAAGTAAAATGTGGTTCAATGGTATTAAAATAATTTTTTGGTGAATAGTAACTTTTAAGTTTTATTAATCGCGATTAGAGGTTATTAGTGTAATTTAAGGTAAAAATAATGTTTTAATAATATGTAATGTCCTTGAAACATTTCCTAACCTTAATTGATGTGTCATGTACGACCAAAACAATCCATGGGTCAACTTGGGGACCCCATGGAGCCACTTTGGTAGGAAAATGACATTAATAACTTTTTATTAAAAGTTAAAATAATAATGTCACAAACATGTGTTGTTTTACTAAAAAAAATTTAAATGGGGCTATACAGATCATATTTTTTACTATATATATTAATTAGAAATATAAAAAGATTTCCTACATCATGATATTTTTTTTATAATTTTTATACATTAAATAAATTAAATTATTTATGACACCATGATGATGCAGCGATTACCTCATTATTTAACGATTTAAATAAAATGAAATGATAATGTAAAATATAAAACCTAAACTTGTCAAAAACCTATTTTATGGGAGTATTTCGAACTCTTATCACCTTATCCTAGAAATATATAATTTTGGGACCTTTAAAAACCTAAACTCATTTTATAATGAAGTAACCTTTAATAACTTTCCAGGAGTGCCCCTCCTCTCCTCTTATAAAAGGCCCCCACCTCTACCACTTTACCCACACCTCTCAAGCCTTTGTCTCGGCCAAACACTGCCCATTTTGTCTCTCCACATCCCTCTATTACTCCTAGAAGCCTCACATTGGGCATAAGTCTTTCCAAGGAAGCCTTTGAGCTCAAATCAAAAAGAGTAATCTAATTTAAAGGTAGTGTCTACTCTTGAGTTCTTATGTTTTATTTTGCTTCTACAACACCCTAAACTCTTTTTATTCTTTTATTTTGTAACAAAACCAGTATATTCAATATTCTAGAATGTTTTTATGAGAAGTACTAGAGTTACACCTATACACACCTTCATCTAATGGTTAAAGAACATACTGTTTCTGTGGTTGGCGATTTTCTACCTCACGAAACGATGATTGTTCAATCTTCTTTTAAAACCTTTAATGGTGTCCATTAAGATGTAACTCTATTTATATATGATATATATTATGTTTATGTTTTCCTTATGCTTCTGTATTTTTCATTTTGGTCATACATTAATGGTTTCCATTGTGGGTAAACATGATAATTTCATTTTAGGAAGTGCGGACTACCGCCCCCTCAAAGTGATTTGATTTGTTAATGCCATATGTGGGGTGTATAAAGGATGGAGTTAATGTTATTATATATGATTTTATACTGGAATTATAATATACCATTATATAATTATTATTTCACTCCATTAAATACGAAATAGAAATTAAAGTAGCGTTCATGCATATGTACGGCTTACCGTCTCTATGAACGGTGCATTTAATTTCTTACCTCTAAATGTTATGTACTATTATAAATACATGTATTTGCTGGATATATATGATATATATGATATCCAAATCATGAATATAATTCTAGATATAATTAACCTTTGACCACATAAACAACTTGTAATTGTAAGAAGTCCATTTCTGACTTAAGTACCAAATATCAACAAAACGAACTTTATGAAATTAAATGATTACATAAAATTTATAACATGGAAATAAGTTATATAAAAGGAAAAATAAACTTTAAAATGTTCTTAAGAAATTAGAAATTTACTTTAGTTTATTATTCAAGAGATTAAAGAGCAATTGAGTCACGTCGGACATGAGGTAAGGGAACTTCTTCCCCCAATTTCCGTTCTTTGGGTTAATCTCCTACTTTAAAATTATGTCATGATATTATTATGTCCTATCTTGTATTTGTACTTTCATTATGTATACATATAGTGAATACACATAATAGATCTATTTTATTTAAAAAAATGATCTTTGTAAGGGACTTCGTCTCAATCTGCTTTCATTGAGGCATATTTTTTTCTAATACAAGGATTTATTTTATACGGTGTATAAACCCATTTGACTTTTAATTTTATACAAAAGGAATATTTTTCTACGAAGTGTTTTACTAAACAACAAAAAGGAATGTTTCTTTTAACGTACGCGGTGACAACGACCTTTTCTACCGCCGTGAGTATTATTTGGTCTTTGGCTTCCTCAACAAGCCGTAATGTTTTTAAAATGAAATAAATACCATATACTATTTTATGTATTTTGGTATTGAAAATGGTTTTTATAATGGTTTTTTATGTCAATATAATGAAGTGATATATTGTGATCAAAGTGTGGAAATGTTTTCTTTCCATTATATTTGTTTTATGTCTTATGATTTTATAATGGTACATGGACATTTGACGGTTGGTTACGTGATAAACCATATGACGAGTGGTGTCGTAAATACCAGGACGGGTGGATACATTATAACCCCCAATGCATTGGGTATGGAAGTCAGCCATATGGCTATTCCATTAAGTGATATGTGTGGAAGTCGAATGAATGGTTATTCCACTTAATTATGTTTATGTCCCAAGTTAACTTTATATGTTATGTGTTCTTTATATGGGTTTTATGGTAATATTTTGGTTACAAAAGGGTAACTAATGATATTTTACTCAATGAGGAGTATTTTATTCTTCATAAAGGTGAAAAGTATTACTTTGATAAAGTATTCTTGGTTTACTAGTTGTTTTGAAAAACTAACAGTTTTCATTCTTTGTGTATCCCTTACTGAGCTTTTTATGCTCACCCCAAGTTTTTGAAATGTTTTTCACAGGACTTAATGTGGAATAGGGTCAAGGATGGGATCAAGGAGAAGTCATGCTATCTAAAACATGGAACTAGAAATGTTTCTTTTTAAGACTTTATATTTTATGGAAACATAGTAGAAGTGTCTACTTTGTAATCTTTTGAGATGTAATAGTTATGTCCTAATTCTCTAAAACTATAAACCTGAAAATATCCTAAATGTGAATTATTAATTTAATTCAATATTAAGTAAGGTTTAAGGATGGGGACTTATAGTTGGTATCAAAGGTCATTTTAGACATCTTTAGGAGTTAAAAAATTGTTAAATTATAAATTAATTTAAGGTATGATTGAAATGATATAGCATTTAAAGATTACCATGTTGCTTCGCCTAAGATATTTCTGTGTTCAGAATGGTTTTCCATAGAGGAAAAAAGGCAGCTATGTTGGGACGACATCAGGAGGACGACAACCTTCCAAATAAGCAACCTAAGATGAAATACTTGTTTGATGTGCGAAGAAGGTAGAAATGGCGTTTGCTGATGACCAGGTGTTCTTTGACAAACAACAGAATAAGAGGTCCATTTGGTAGGAAAAGGGGAAGAATTCATCAAAGAAACAAGGAGGTAAGAAAACCTAATATCCATCCTGTGAGAAGCGTGGTAAAATGCATCCTGGATAATTTTTATCGAAGTCTGTAAAGTGCTTTCGGTGTGGTATGTCGGGTCATATTGCTCGCAACTATAAGGAAGATGATCAAGCAGGCAATAAAAATCCAGTAATAAGATGTTTAAGTGTAATGACATGGGAAATTATGCAAATGAGTGTCTAATGAAGAACTCAACTGGGGGAAAGATTTCAAACTACAAGTAGAAAGGGGTGGGGAAATCCTTTGCAACTACTTCATCAGATGTTGGGCCACCGAATGAAGTAGTATCAGGTACACTGTTTGTTTGTTCAGATTATGGAAATGTGTTGTTTTATTTAGGGTCTACACATTATTTCATTTATGAGAAGTTTTCTAGTAAATTGGGAATTCCATATCAAGATATTAATCCTGAACGTATGGTAAATACAACCAGAGGAAACGTTGAGACAAAAAGAAATTATAAGAACCTTCATATCCTTATGTGTGGAAAGAATCTACCTGCAAACCTTATTGTTTTGCCTCTAGTAGAGTTTGATGTTATTTTGGGCTTGTATTGGCTTTCTGTTTATCATGTTATGATTGACTACAGATCTAAAATGGTTTCATTTTAGAAGGATTTTCGGTTTGTGTACAAGAATGAAACCTTGCTTTTGATAATATGTCAGGAAGTTGAGAAACTAGTAAAATATGGAAATAAATGTTATCTTTCACATATTGTAGAAAATAAAGGAAGTGTTCAGATTAATGTTATGCCAGTGTTAAATGAGTATCTTGTTGTTTTTTCTGATGGGTTTCCTGGTATTATTCATGATCAGGAAGTTGAATTTACTATTGACTTTGTTCCGGATTCTAAGCCAATTTGAAAACCCCCTTACCGAATGGCTGAAGTTAAACTTTTATAGTTAAAGAAGTAATTATACGAGTTATTAGATAAAGGTTTCATTATACCTAGCACATCACCATGGGGTGATCTTATCTTGTTTGTTAAAAAGAATGATGGTTCAATGTGACTTTGCATTGATTATAGAGCCTTGAATAATATCACTGTTAAGAACAAGTATCATTTGCCTCATATTGATCATTTGTTTGATCAGCTCCAGGGAGCTCAGTATTTTTCAAAGATTGACTTGAGGTCGGGGTACCATCAGTTGAAAGTAAAAGAAGCAGACGTTCTGAAGACTGTGTTCCATACTAGATGTGGCCATTATGAATTTATAGTTATGCCTTTTGGGTTTACCAATGCACCTGCTGTATTCATGGACCATATGAATAGAATTTTCCATGAGTTCTTGGATAAGTTTGTGGTTGTTTTCATTGATGGTATTTTAGTGTTTTCTAGAAGTAAAGAGGAGCATGAAATTCATATAAGTGTTATCTTTCAAACCTTAAATGAAAAGAAAATGTATGGAAAATTCATCAAGTGTGAGTTTTGGTTACAAAAAATTTCTTTCCTTGGTCACATTGTTTCAAAAAATGGCATAATTGTTGATCCTGCTAAAACAAAATTTGTTGAAGAATGGCCAATACCCACAAATGTAACTGATATCCATAGTTTTCTTGGTTTGGCAGGTTAATACCGAAGGTTTGTTGAAAATTTTCCAGGTTTATCTAGTCCAATGACTAAGCTAACTCGGAAGGGTGTTAAGTTTATCTAGACAAAATAATGTGATGATTGTTTTCAGGAGTTGAAAATAAGATTGGTGAATGCTCCAGTTTTGGCACTTCCTTCCAGGAATGGTGAGTTTGTTATATACAGTGATGCTTCGTTGAAGGGACTTGGTTTTTTCCTTATGAATAATGATCAGGTAATTTCATATGCTTCACGTCAGTTGAAAACTCATGAGGTAAATTACCCTAAACATGACTTGGAAATAGCTGCTACTGTTTTTGCTCTAAAAATTTGGACACATCATATGTATGGAGTAAAGTGTGAAATATATATTGATCACAATAGTTTAAAGTATATATTCACTCAGAACGAATTGAACATGAGACAGAGGAGATAGCTAGAATTAATCAAGGGTTATGATTGTTCAATTCATTACCATCCAGGAAAATTAAATAAAGTGGCTGATGCTTTGAGTCGAAAAAGTAATGTTTCATTAACCATGATACATTTGGAACAAGATCCTTTGGTTTTTTGATTTGATGAACTTTGGCATAGAAGTTGTTGGTGCATGAAGTTATTCTGTTTGGTTTCAGGTATCAGTGAGATCATCTCTATCAGACAGAATTAAGCAAGCGCAGAAGAAAGATAGTGGGTTGCAGAAAAAGGTAGCACTATTTCAGAAGGGAAAGTTTCCTGAATTTAATATTGATAATTATTAAGTTTTGAGGTTTGGGAAGAGATTATGTGTGCCTAGTGATTCACAGTTTAAGAATGAGTTGTTATGTGAGGCTCATAGTTCCCCGTTTTCAGTTCATCCTTGCAGTAATAAGACGTACAGAGATCTGCGGGAGTATTACTGGTGGGATGGAATGAAAAGAGAAATTGTCTATTTTACTGTGAAGTGTTTGACTTGTCAGCAGGTTAAAGCAGAGTGGGAGTTACTGAAAGAGATGCTTTAGCCATTACCAGTGCCAGAGTAGAAATGAGAAAATATATCCATGGACTTTGTTGTGGGATTACCGAAGACATCCCGATGTAATAATTTAATCTGGGTTATTATTGATCGCTTGACTAAATCTGATCATTTCCTTCCTATTCTAGATACTTTCTCTCGATGTCAACTTTCTCGATTGTATCTTAAAGAGATAGTCAAGTTGCATGGAGTTCCCCTATCCATTGTATCTGATCGTGATCTCAGGTTTACTTCTAACTTTTGGAAGGACCTTCAGAAGTCATTGGGTATTGAATTAAATTTTAGTACAACTTTTCATCCCCAATCAGATGGGTAGTCAGAACGAACAATTCATACTTTGGGGGATATGCTACGTTCTTGTTCGATGGATTATCAAGGAAGTTGGGACCAACATCTTTCTTTGGTTGAATTTTTATATAATAACAGTTTTCATTCCAGTATACAGATGGATCTGTTTGAAGCATTATATTGTAAACGGTGTCGAACAACATCTCTTTGGGATGAAGTGGGTGAAAGGAAGCTTATGGGACTAGAATTGGTAAAAGTGATGGCAGAAAAAGTTCAGTTGATTCAGAAACACATGAGAACAGCTCAGAGCAGGAAGAAGGGTTATGCGGATAACCGGAGAAAGGATCTATATTTCGAGGTAGGTGATCATGTTTTTCTCAAAGTTTCACCATGGAAAAGTGTGATGTGATTCATTAAGAAAGGAAAGTTGAGTCCAAGGTTCATTGGACAATATGAAATTCTAGAAAAATTTGGATTAGTTTCTTACGGTGTGGCTTTACCTCTGATTTTATCTTAGGTACACAATGTTTTTCATGTTTCAAAGTTGAGAAAGTATATTCCAGATCCATCTCATGTTTTGAGTCCAGAGGTAGTTCATTTGGAAGAGAATTTCTCTTATGAAGAACAACCAGTCCAGATTCATGACCATATAGAGAAAGTGTTGCAGAATAAGATAATTCACCAAGTAAAGGTTTTGTGGAAAACCCATATGGTTGAAGAGGCAACATGGAAATCTGAAAATGCTATGAGGGATAACTACCCCCACTTATTTTGATAGGTGAATAAAATTGCGAGGATGCAATTCCGAAAAGGGGGAAGGATGTAACATCCCAAGTAAATAAGGAATAAAACATTTTCACATTTATTAATATTTACGAATTAAATATTAATTTTACTTTAAAGGGGTTTCTATGTTCGATAGCATACCCGATACGCAACAAAGAGTTTCTTTGAAATCTTACGCTGCACACTAGTAATATGATAATATTATTAAAAATGGTATTTAACACGTAGTCGTTGTATTGGTGGGAATGAATAGAAATAACTAAGATTATGTATGTTTTTAAATGTTTTTACATTTATCCAATAAAATATAAAGGCTTAAAATAAGAAAAGAATTCAATTTTCGGTATATATACTCTAATTTTCACTAAAGGTCCACTTATCGCCTTTTGATGGAGAACCATCATTAAATATAGTTTTGGTCACTCTTATACATTCTATTGGACCAAATAAAATTCTTCTCTATAACCGGGACATCATAATTTACTTTCTGTAAATTTTTGGTATTTTTCTGATAAAGTTCAATTTTTTAATGAATAGTGAAAAATGTTGTATTTTAATTCAAAACAACTTTTTAATATAATTTATTTATATGATTAGATTATATTTTGAATTGGTTTTAAAGTGAAATTAGAATATATTTTTACCATTTAATCCAATAGTGGTCGTTGGAATTAATTTCACTTGGAGATTGGACTTAAACTAGTGTCAATCTTGTTATACATATTGTTTCATAAAAACACGCCATTTGTTCTGACAGTGGGAATTAATTATTAAATTAATTAATGTAACTTATATTTTCTGAATTTTATAAAATAGACATCATTTTTGAATCTGGAATATCAAATATAGCTTAGGGTGAAGTTTTGGTATTTTTATGAAAAACTTCAATTTTTGATGAATACTGAAACCACTAAGTGGTACTTAAAAAAACTGGTTTTTCGTTTAAATGAAACTTTACCACCTCTGTGTTTTGAATGTCAAAAACCCTATATAAATGGTTGTCATTAAAAAGTAAAATGTGGTTCAATGGGATTAAAATAATTTTTTGGTGAATAGTAACTTTTAAGTTTTATTAATCGCGATTAGAGGTAATTAATGTAATTTAAGGTAAAAATAATGTTTTAATAATATGAAATGAACTTGACACATGTCCTACCCTTATTGGATGCGTCATGGACGACCAAGACAATCCATGGGTCAACTTGGGGACCCCATGGAGCCACTTTGGTTGGAAAATGACATTAATAACTTTTTATTTAAAGTTAAAATAAAAATGTCACAAACATGTATTGTTTTACTAAAAAAAAATTAATGGGGTTATACAAGTCATTTTTTTTACTATAAATATTCATTAGATTGATAAAAATATTTTGTACATCATGATATTTTTTTTATAATTTTTAGAAATTAAATAAATTAAATTATTTATGACACCATGATGATGCAGTGATTACCTCATTATTTAACAATTTAAATAAAATGAAAAGATAATGTAAAATCTAAGACCTACACATGTCAAAAACCTATTGGATGGGTGGATTTATAACTCTTATCACATTATCATAGAAATATATAATTTTGGGACCTTTAAAATCCGAAACTCATTTTATAATTAAGTAACCTTTTTTAACTTTCCAAGAGTGCCCATTTTGTCTCTCCACATCCCCCTCATCCTCCTAAAAGCCTCACTTTGGGCATAAGTCTTTCCAAGGAAGCCTTTGAGCTCAAATAAAAAAGAGTTACCCGATTTAAAGGCAGTGTCTTCTCTTGTGTTCTTATGTTTTATTTTGCTTCTCTAACCCCCTAAACTCTTTTTATTCCTTTCTTTTGTAACAACACCAGTATATTAAATATACTAGGATGTTGTTATGAGAAGGATTAGAGCTACACCTACAGACACCTTTGTCTAATGGTTAAATAACATACTGTTTCTGTGGTTGGCGATTTTCTGCCTCACGAAATGATGATTGTTCAATCTTCTTTTGACACATTTCATGGTGGCCATTATGATGTCACTATATTTATATATGATATATATTATGTTTATATTTTCCTTATACTTCTGTATTTTTCATTTTTGGCATACCTTTATGGTTTCCATTGTGAGTAAACATGATAATTTCATTTTAGGAAGTGCGGACTACCGCCCCCTCAAAGTGATTTGATTTGTCAATTCCATATGTGGGACGTATAAAGGAAGGAGTTAATGTTATTATATATAATGTTGTTCTGGAATTATAATATACCCTTATATAATTATGATTTCACTCCATTAAATATGAAATATAAATGAAAGTAGCATTCATGCGTACGTACGACTTACCATCTCCATGAACGGTGCATTTTATTTCTTACCTCTAAATGTTATGTACTACGATAAATACATGTATATGCTGGATATATATGATATATATGATATCCAAATCATGAATATCATTCTGGATATAATGAACCTTTGACCACATAAACAACATGTAATTGTAAGAAGTCCATTTTTGACTTAAGTACCAAATATCGACAGAACGAACTTTATGAAATTAAATGATTAAATAATGTTTATAACATGGAAATAAGTTATATAAAAGGAATAATAAACTTGAAAAATGTTCTTTAGAAAGTAAAAATTAACTTTAGTTTATTATTCTAGAGATTAAAGAGCAATCGATTCACATCGGACACGAGGTAAGGGAACTTCTTAACCCAAATTCCGTTCTTTGGGTTAATATCCTACTTTCAAATTATGTCATGATATTATTGTGTCCTATCTTGTATTTGTACTTTCCTTATGTGTACTTATAGTGAATAAACATAATAGATCTATTTTATTTAAACAAATGATCTTTTTATGGGACTTCTTCCCAATCTCCTTTCATTGAGGCATATTTTGTTCTAATACAAGGCTTTTTTTTATACGGTGTATAAACCCATTTGACTTATAATTTTATAAAAAAGGAATCCTTTTCTATGAAGAATTTTACTAAATGACAAAAAGAATGTTTCTTTTAATGTACGTGGTGATAATGACCTTTTCCTCCTCCGCAAGTATTATTTGGTCTTTGGCTTCCTCAACAAGCCGTAATGATTTTAAAATGAAATAAATACCATATACTCTTTTATGTATTTTGGTATTGAAAATGGTTTTTATAATGGATTTGTTATATCAATATATTTAAGTGATATATTGTGATCAAAGTGTGTAAATGTTTTCTTTCCATTAAATTTGTTCTATGTCTTGTGATTTTATAATGGTACTTGGACATTTGACGGGTGGTTACGTGATAAACCATATGACGGGTGGTGCTGTGAATACCCGGATGGGTGGTTACGTTATAACCTCCAATTCATTGGGTATGGAAGTCGGCCGTATGGCTATTCCATTAATTGATATGTGTGAAAGTCGACTAGATGGTTATTCCACATATGTATCTTTTTGTCCCAAGTTACCTTTATATGTTATGTGTTATTTATATTGTTTTTATGGTAATCTTTTGGTTACAAAAGGGTAAGTAATGATCTTTTATTCAATGAAGAGTATTTTCTTCTTCATAAAGGTTAAAAGTATTACTTTGATAAAGTATTCTTGGTTTACTGGTTGTTTTGAAAAACTAACAGTATTTCTTCATTGTGTATCCCTTACTGAGATTTTTATGCTCGCCCCAAGTTTTTGAAATGTTTTTCACAGGACATAATGTAGAATAGGGTCAAGGAGTAGTCATTCTATCTAAAACATGGAACTAGACAAGTTTCTTTTTAAGAGTTTTTATTTTATGGAAACTTAGTAGAAGTGTATACTTTGTAATCTTTTGAGATGTAATAGTTATGTCCTAATTCTCTAAAACTCTAAACCTGAAAAGTTCATCAATGTGAATTATTCATTTAATTCAATATTAATTAAGGTTTAAGGCTGGGGCCTTATAAAAATACCATAAGAATAATACCCTGCACATATTCCAAACAAAAACCCAAATAAGAAGGAAGGAAACCCTAGAGAAGTTGATAAAATCAAAATTGGAGGAACATACTTGGACATTTATTAGAGTGTCCCTATGAAAACCACCAAAAAAACATGTCCAAGGAGGCTAAGAGAGCTTGGAGGAGAGTCTCATTGTAGAAAATCATGTGTGGGGTGAATGGGGGTGGAATTAGTGTTTAATTCCAAAAAGATAAAAGTGGAATTTTAGAATTTTTAATGTCCTTAACATCACCCATGGTTATCCAACTCGGTTTGGAAAACCATACAACATCCATGCATCCCTCTATATCAAAGAGGCAATGACAACACGGAATGTCTGTATGGCCTGACATACCTACAGAAGATGTGCAGTAGATTATATCTAAAATTTTCAAAATATCTCATGGTTACCCAGAGAATGGAACATTTTGTTGGGAAAATCATGCGCCAACTATGTGTATCAATATACTAACCAAAAACATAAATGTTTTCACGAAAAACATAGAGGTCCAAAGTGAAAATTTTAGACTATGAATAAATGGAATGAATACCTAAAAAATATAGATTCATCACAGCCGGTTCCTAACAGAAAACTCAAAAACCAAAAATTAACTAGGTCTAAAAAAACTCAAGTGTGAAATTAAAATGATACGTACTATGAGTTAGAGAGAGAATGTATATAACCCAAATGAAAGGGTGGATTACAGGGATAACTTAACTCAAGCCCAAATTTTGATGCACATTTATTATCATCCTGAATAATAAAAATATGTTAATTATTTACATTACAAAGAACGATTTTCCTATTTATTATTCATTTTTATTTCTTTTTATATCACTATATATATAATATTCTAATCATTTAGGTTGAAGTCAGATGTTTAAATGATATTCGACACACATGGCCAAAATCACTTTGGTAAGTTGACTAAGGAAAAATTATTTTTAATTTAATCGAATAAATTAAAATTTAACCAAATTAGTTATAATAATCATTATATAATTATCATTTTTATACCTCAATTATATTTTTAAAAACATTTAAAAATTATGGTTATGAATATTGAAATATGTTATGATCTGGGAGTCTGTAGTTCGTACGTATGCGTATGTAACGTTTTGAATTTTCAATGATCATAATGGAATAGAGGTAATATTAATTTCCTTTATATATTGATAATGATAAGTTAAATAACATATGATTTCATTATAAAACATATATATATCATTCTTGTGATGATTTAAATAAAAACTAATCCCATCACTTTGGGAGGTGGTAATCGACACGTAAGCACGATTGATGTTTCCATTTTTCTATGAATGGGAAGGTATAAAATAATATTATATACTAAATTTTAATAATTTTAATATTTCATAAGTATAGTATATATAAATTAAACACATAATCATGAAAAACAATGATATTTTACGATGTAAAATGATTTACATTAGTTCATGAGGTGGTAGTCCACCGTAGACATGATCAATTGTTTTATTTCCAATTTGATGGGATAGGAGAGGAATTAATGTTATTAATTTAAAATAATAAAATACTAGTATATGGAATAATTATTTTATTTTATTTATATTATTGAGGATGATTTTAATTATATGTTCTATGAAATAAAAAATATATACTCATAGTTAAGAACAATATGACTTATTCAGGCCACCTCTTTAGAATTATACCTAAATCCTCAACTAATTTTTATTATGATAAAACCATTGCCTCCAATATTTGGGGAGGTAATTAAGGAATTTATTTTTGGAGGTATTCTCTAAATAAGAGGAATTTATATGTGTTAAAATTTTAGTAGAGGAGGTTTCCTTTTATAAGTGAGAGAGAGTGGGATTATTGTCAATACAAAAATCTATTCAATAATGGGAAGTCACTTTAAAGATAAGTGCCTCAAAAATTGTAAAATAATGGTTTTAATGGGAGGTATTGTATATAAACCCCTAATTAATTCAAATCTAATCCTTTTTTAAAAAATTTCATTCAATTTACCTATAAGTTTACTCACTTTTACCATTTTAGTTTTTCACCACTATAGCTTGTTTTTTTACTATTTTTACTATTCATCGTGACCCAAATTGATTTTATATTATTAGAAAGTTTTTTACATAATGGTTAATAGTATGGAAACAATTTTATAAAATTAAAATCCAATAATTGGAATAATTTAATTAAAATTAATCCCAAGAAAAGTCTCAAAATTTGGTTTTCAATAAATGAATTTTTCAAGAAATAGATGATCCTATATTTACTCAACAAGAATGACAAATCATTACAGGAATTAAAATTAATATAAATAGATATATAATATTTTAATTTTATCTAATTAATTTTATAATCTTTATTATTTTAATTAATTAAAATTTATAAACATTATACACATAAAAGAGTTTGTAGAAAACTGTGTTTATAACTATAAAAATAAACATATATGAAAATCATAAAAATTGATGATTTAAATGAAAATAATTATATTAATCTTAAATATATTTCATATATAATTTTAAT
Source organism: Viscum album (assembly GCA_963277665.1). Lineage (NCBI taxonomy): Eukaryota > Viridiplantae > Streptophyta > Magnoliopsida > Santalales > Viscaceae > Viscum > Viscum album. Next base: position 776,011,783 of record OY728159.1, on the reverse strand, counting down.
AATAAATTAAATATAAATTTTTCCTTTTAAATTACTTTATTTAAGTAATTGAAACGACTATATTTGAAAAATGAGAAATATTCTCTATTTAAGGAAAAAAATTGGTTTCAGAAAAATCATAAATTTGACCCTAAATTATTTCTGATATGTATATATCAAAATTGATGTTTATTTTTTGAAATAAATTTTCAAGAGGATCCATAAATTAATTATTATATCTTCTTTTAAAAATTAATAAAAATAATTTTTTAAGGAACATATATATTTATATTAAAATAGATTTCCTTAAAATTGGGTGATTATTTTTTAAGAATTTTTCAATAAAAATATATTAAGTAGGAAAGTTTTAAATTTTTCAAAAATATGTTAATAATATTTATACAAGATAATTTATCAAAAATATTAAAATGGTCATATTTAAATAATAATATTTTGTGGTTCATGTAGGCTCGGTGTTACATGTCACATATGATATTAAAAATATTTTTACATTTTAAAAAATGAATGTGTTATATATGTTATTTTTAATGGATATGGTTATGTGAGTGTGTGATGGTACATAAGACTATGGCCTCCTATTTTCGTTTATTCCTTCTCCATGCTTGTCCCCATCCCCGAGACTATTGTCGGTGGGATTGGGGTGTCACACTTATCTTAAAGCTGGTCATGTGTGCCGTAATGGGTCAGGTCAATACAAAAATGATCAAAAGGAAGATAAATGAGGGTTCCCATACCTAAAACTGAGAATTCTGATTCCTGGTTAATGATTGAATCATGATAAAGGCCACTAATGAATAGTGTAATGAAGAAAAACTGCTTATTATCATAGATCAAATTAACCATGTCATCCTCTTATCAAATCCACACCATTAAAACCCATGAATTATTAAAACAATCCCCTCCTATATGATGAAACATGAGGAAACTGTGATAAAAATGTTAGTACATACCAAAAACAACCACAGATCTATTTCCTATGATGGGTTCTAGAGCCTATGAAAGGGGATGAATATTCTCCTTGGGAATCACATAAGTCGCCAAAGAAACAAGTGAAAAACGGAAAAGTGATTTGGTCAAAGGGACCTTCAGAATTTATAGGTTTTATGAGAATTATAATTTGATGATGAAACATTTATTATCATTTAGTATAATGATTCAAAATAGAATGAACTACAAAAGGGGTAGGACATGTTGTAGTACAGGCAGTCAAGGGAGCCCTTTATGTCCATAGTTGTATCCATGCAGTTGATCCTATAAAATGGGTTGAAATACCATAGTGTGTCCAAACGAAATATGCCACAGCCTCCCAAAAACCATAAATGGATACATTGCATCCCTTGATCTATGACTAAACAGTGCCTAACAAGGAAGAACGTTAGAAAACCCACCCTAATCCCACACAATGCGATGACCTCACTATGACCACAGAACACCAAAACCAATTTTGTAAAACCTTGAGATTCTATGAAAAAAAAATTAAATAATTTTTTCATTTAAGTATTTTAACCTACATTTAACAATATGTTTATCATTCATTACATGAAACAATTTGTTTAAACAAAACATGTCGTATAATTAAAATATTAATATATGATTGTTATATCATAGATGTATCAATGGATTGTATGAATAGGATTAACTAAACTATAAAAAAATGGTGTACACATGTATATAGAATTAATTTTTTGGTCACAAGTTAATTGTAAATAAAAATAAAAAAAATTTAATAAGAAAGAAAATATTTCTAAAAAATACTTTTTAAGTGCACAAAATTTTTTTAACTAAATAAAATAAGAAATTCAGTTTTGGTAAACTATTTCCATTAAATTAACTTTTTATGTAATGAGTCGAATTTTTAACATTCATCATAACAATTTTATTAATAAGAGATAATAATAAATCTAATTATATCCTTAAAATCTATAATTTTCTAAAACCAATTTTTGTATCCATTGGGTAACATATTTTAAAACTAATTTTTTACAAATTAATTGTACAACAAGAATTTTATTCATTAAATCATCATGTTAAAATTATCTTAGATTGAATTTTTGATATTTTTTTTAAATAAAAAATTTATTATGAATAGTGAAAAATAGTAAACAATAATTGAAAATCATGTTTTCATTAAAATTGTTTATAATGATAAATAATTTAGTATCTTTGTTTAAAATTAAAAATATTACAGCTATATATATATATATTAATCTAATTTATTTTACTAGACTAATTTTCATAATTATTTATTATATAAAAACTTCTAAATCTTTTAAACATGTTCTTTTTGATTAAACTACTTTCTCAGCTGGTTTATGGGAAAAAATTAAAATTACATTTTTTCACAACTATTAATGAAATATGAAAAATAGATTTAATTTTTTTAATAAAAATAATTTATTTTTTACAATATTTTTAATTGATTTTTTAACATAATGGATGGTAAAAATATAAAAAATTAGCTATTGTGGTTAAGGTGATAATGGTTTTTCTAGGGGTTAAACTCAAAAGATAATGGTTAAAATTACCTATAACTATTTATAAAATTATATTAGTGGCCATATATCAACCCTATATTGTCTGGGATTCTATAAAAATATATTTTTAACCCTTGTCGAATGTGGAAAATGTGGGAACACCTTTTTCTTTCTTAAAAATTACATATATGCCCCTCACAACCCTTATAAATGGACACCCAATATCATGTTTCTTCACACCATAAAATCCTTTTGTTTAGAAAATTATTTCTCAAATCACTTCCAAAATTACATCCTATCATCTTATTATTCTTATTTACAGAATAAATTCATCGTAGAATGGATTTTTTTGAAGACATAAAAAGGATACCTGAAGACGAGGTAACATTCATCATTGATCATTTTTAATTTTTTTATTCCTGGATATTCTTAAATTAGTATTTAACCATGATGATAAGATAAAAATTGGATATTTCATATATTACATATTTTTGTATTAATTCAATGACATTAAATCATCCCCACATCGATCAATTTGATTAAGATATAATCATTTTTGTGTACAGAGGTCTACAACATTATGAACCCATGTTATTCATTTTTCCATTACTACATCTCATTGTAGGATATGATGATGGATATAAAGTTTGTGTATATATATAGGATATTTATAACATAATCATAACTCTAGAGTAATGATATCATATATACCATTCTACTTTTCATTGCATAGGGGATACGATAATGTCACTCGTCTATTTGACAAAATACCATCACCCAAAATGATGTGATACTTTTTTCACTAACTCTTTAAATAGATGTTAATATGTATAATATTAAAAAAAATATGTGATATAAATGAAATAATAATTATATTCATGCAATATTTATAGTTCTCAAATCATAATATTTCATTTTCTATCTTAACTTTTAGATCAATGAAAGATGATAATGTCGTTCGTCTACATGTGAAATAACGACATCACGAAGTGATGTGACTCTATTTTTCTATCACCACAACTAATGAATTATATGTAAACTTATATTTAAAGGAATAATATTTTATTTTTGATATTATGATAATTATTTTATTATAAAATATTACTTATCTCTTTTTTGTAATTTTATTTGAAAAATGGGAACGTTACTCACACATGTGTACGACCTGACATCTCCATGATTATAACATACATTGTTACTAAAAATCATCTAAAATAATTGGTATTAGAAGTATAATGGATTTATAAATATTATAATTATGTAATAATTATTATTCTGGATATTAAGGAACAAATTTCAATATAATTGGAGAAAAAATAACAAATCAAGATATACAAAATAACGAAGCGGTAGTTTACTCAATCACAATTTTAACAAGGAATTGTTAATAAACATGTAATGGATTTTCATAAGTATTTCAGATTGGTATAATATATATTTATTTTATTAAATATATTTATATACCATTATATTTATTTTACATGATGTTCGAATGTGTACAAATGAAGTTGAGACTTAAGGTAAGTTTTTTATAGTCTCTCTTTAATTTTTGGGAGACATATAAAACTTCAAAAATCATTTCCATAGATTATATACTAAAACATGTATTTTATATATCATTATTATACTTATTTTGATGATATATAATGTTTCATTTCATGTTATTCTTTATTGTGTATTAGGATTTAAAAGACTACTAAAGTTGTAAGATATTTCCTTCTAAATTTTTACTTCTGTGAGAGATATACCATATTCACCACCAATTTATTTTAGGTGGTGTATATACTAACTGAGAATGAATTTTATTATTCTTATAATAAAAAATATGGATCTTAAATATCTATTTTAGGATACATTTTTCAAGTGGATTATGTTTCAAATGGATAGCAATGTGGTTATGGATTTATGATACATTCACATTGTTTATTAGGATTGATTATGATTATGTATCCAATATTAAAATATTATGATCTACCTCTTAATAATTATCAAGAATATTCTTATTTTTTTATTATTCATGATATTTACTAGTAATATTACCCTTAATCCACTCTTTCAAACTTCAATTAACAAAGAAATTGTTTTTAAGACAATTTGTCTTTATTTCACTCTTCTTCCAAAATCCATTTTTCTCCCAAGACCATATTTTCTAAATATGTTTTCTAAAATATTTTTTATATTAATAATGGTAATTATTAAAGACATTTTACCCACTGTTTCTTTTTATATTATAAAATATATTAAAATTAATCTTTATGTTAATTTATAAAAAGTGTCTTTTGAACTTTGTCTAAAAAAGTGAATGGAATCATTATTTTATCATGTACAACATGAAAATAATTTTATATCATCATAACCATTATTTTTTAAAATTATTTATAAGATATCATTTTCATTTTCAAATACAATTTTTTATTATTATGAATTATTAGTTTTCAAATTTTAAATTGAAAATAAAAGTTATCTTTCTCTAATGACGATCCATGTTTTCCTTAAAAAACATTATCCATATAATATGATAATTTTTTTATTTAACATATGATATTATGGGGATATTAACCAAGGAAACCATTTTTATTCTATCTCTAGATGTTTTATCAGGAGAAGAAGTTTATGAAACCGATTTCTATTCCATATATTGTACAATGATAAAATATTTACGAATCCCAATTCTCTTACACGGGTTATACCAAGATAAAATTATTATGAAAACCCATTTTTTCCATAGGTTATTCAATAATGAAATTATGAGATTATTATTAAAACTATCTATTTTTTACATTTTATTATACGATGAATTTTTTATGAAACACTTTTTTATTTCATGGGTTATGATATGATGAATATTTTTTGATCTTGTGGGAAATATACATATAATTTTAATTATGATAAGGTTGGTACCAATATCGCTCTCATATGATTTGGGTAATGATGGACCACTCATGATTAAATATGTTCTGTGTGATCATGATTAAATGTTCACAATGTTATGTTTGTACCAAATTACATGTCCAGTATGTTATAATTGAACCTGATTACATGATAAACATTTTATATGTGAACCTCATTACATGTTAATAGAGTTATGCATATACATGTATTTATTGTCCACAATATTGTTCATGGACTAGGTTGTTGTACCCCTCTCTCTTGAATTTTAATGATCAAAATCACTCTTATTTTGTTCTAACTAGTTTTCAAGTGTTTTTGTTGATAGGCAAAAGGTTTCCAAGGAGTTGGGCCAAGAAGGACTGAAAGTAGACTATCCGAATCTACCGGCCAACCGGTGGATTCCCACCGGCCAGCCGGTGGTCTCTTGCAGTAGCAATGGTTTCTGTCCAGAGCCACCGGTCAGCCAGTGTGAGCTCCCCGGCCAGCCGGTATTGTCACCAGCCAGCCGGTGGCTGACCACCAGCCAGCCGGTAGAACCTGGGCAGAGAGCTTGCTCTCTGTCTGGAGCACCGGCCAGCCGGGAGCTCAGCACCGGCCAGCCGGTGGACCACCGGCCAGCTGGTGAGACACCACCGGCCAGCCGGTGTGCCCAGTCAAACTAGTCGTTGGGCTTTGACCAGACTTGTACTTTTGACTCCCAACGGCTCCGAAGGCCTCTCCAACGGCTCTGAAGACCCCCAACGGCCATTTGGGTGTTCCTCTCCTATAAATAGAGGACTAGGAAGCCCCGGAAAAATATAGTAGCCCACGGGAACATTTTTCGATCATTTGGCGAACCTCCGGCGCATTCCTTCAAGGATCCCCACCTGCTCCAACTCACTTCCACAACCAAGGAGCACCACCATAGAAGCTTGGGAGCTCTCTTCATCATCACCAATCAATCCATTGGCTCCCAAGACTTCTCCTCTTTACGGTTTTTATTGTTTTATCATTTTTATCATTATTTTGAGTTTGTGCATACAAACCCTTCTTTTTCTCATCCTCCCTTTGTTTGGGTTTTCACACCTCCTTCGAGGTGTGAAGAGGTTAGTCAAGTCTTCCCTGTAAAAGACTTGAGTCATAGGTGAGCTAGCCTTCACCTATAATAAGGCTAGTGGGTTTATTGCTACACCCAATAAAAAAAAGATGTAATAGGTTTCTAGGCTGCCTTAAAGTCTAGTGGGTTTCTTGCTACAACCATTAAAAAGAAAGCTGTTGTATAAATCTCTCAACGGTTGAGTTGGGAGCGGAGACGTAGGCTTGGGATTTAGGCCGAACTTCGTTATCAATTTTGTGTCTTGCCTCTTTTATTTCTACTACGCTTTAACTTTTTTTTAATTTGTTAATTATTTTTGAAAAGGCAATTCACCCCCCCCCCTCTTGCCATCACTCTCCGACCCAACAATTGGTATTAGAGGTAGTGTTTGTGTAATACCTTAACCGGTTTCAAATTCAAGATCCATTGTGATGGCTTCATCTTCTTTCGCCCCCGAAGGATATTCATTGGGTCGTGCTCCTTTTTTTGATGGAACCGGCTATACCTATTGGAAAACCCGCATGTCTACTTTTCTTAGAAGTATAGGTTATCCTATTTATAGAATTGTCATGCATGGTTACTCTCTCTCTTCTCCCGATGAATCCAAATGGACTCAAGCCGATATTAAAAATTTCGAGCTTGATGGCAAACCCATGAACGCTCTTCATTGCGGCCTTGATCGTAATGAATTCAATTGAGTTTCCACATGCACTTCATCTCATGAAATCTGGAAACTTTTGGAGGTTACCCATGTGGGGACCAAAAAAGTTAAGGATACTCGATTGGATATGTACCGTCAAGATTTTGAGTCTTTTACCATGAATCCATCTGAAAATATTACTGATATGTTTACTCGCATTGCTGATGTTTGTAATAGGAGAAAGTCTCTTGGAGATAATGTTTCTGCAGAGATGATGGTCAAGAAGATCCTTTGGATCTTACCAAGTTCATGGGCACCGAAAGTCACGGCAATTCAAGAAGCGAAGAATTTAAAAGAAATGTCGGTCGAAGAGCTCATCGGATCCCTCATGACCTACTAGATCACCATGAGGAGGTAAGCTGAAAAGGAAGGCGAACTCATCAAAACTCCAAAGAACATCGCCTTCAAAGTTCAAAAAGAAGAAAGCTCCTCCTCCTCATCTTCTTCCTCTTCAAGAGGCGATTCAGAAATCGAGAACCTTGCCCGCAAGACGCACAAATTCATGAAGAAGAACAAAAAAAAGATATCTCGCAAGGTTCAAAAGGAAGAACTCGACAAAAAATCCGAGCCCGAGGTAATATGCTATGGGTGCGGCAAGAAAGGCCATTATAAGCCCGATTTCCCACTCCACAAGACAAGGGCCAAGCAAAAGGAAAAGAAAAAGGCATTCAAGGCCACTTGGAGTGATAGCTCCTCATCCTCCTCCTCCTCAAAAGACAACGGTAAAAAATGTCTAATGGAATTTCATGAGGTAACCTCTTCCGACTCCTCTTCCTCTTGTTCTTCCAATTCATTCAATCATTTATCTTACGAGGATCTCCAACATGCGAGAGATCAATTGGAGGAAGGTTTTCACGAACTTTCTTCCAAATTTATTTCTTTAAAAAAGAAATTCAAAATTCTTTCTTCCGAAAAGGATCAACTTCTCAAAGAGAACGAAGACTTGTCCCTCAAGATCCAAAACCTTCCCGATGTTGATTCTATGGAATCAACAATCAAGGATTTATGGAAATCCCTAGCTAAGTTCACCGAAGGTGAACATAACCTTTCGAAGCTCCTTGGTTCCCAATGCATATCTAAATCCACCCAAGGGCTTGGCTATTCCAAGCAAGCTTCCTCTTCCCATGCTCCTACTATTTTTGTAAGGGGGAGCTCCCAATATAAATTTTTCAACTATTGAAAAAAGATCGGGCACTTAATTTACGAGTGAGACTTCAAAAATGCCCGGTATGGAAGGCCCAAAACCATTTCCTTTAACAATGAATTTCATAGGAGAAGACCCCCCACAAGACAAGTTTGGATTGAAAAATCCCTTTTAGCAAGTCTCTCCGGACCAAAATTTGTCTCGGTTCTAAAATCCTCTCCCCGGTGATTTGTTGTTTTTATTTAGGGGGAGTTAGGATCATTTAATCCTTTTTGCGTTTTTTTTTAAAAAACTTTCAATTCAAAACATTCAATTCAAAATATTCAATTTAAAACTTTCAATTCAAATTTCAAAAATTTCAATTGGTTTAAAATCTCTTTCTTGTTTTTCAACCCTTTCCTTCAATCAAATTTTATGCCCCGTGCTATTTTGATAATCACAAAGGGGGATATTTCCTTGGTTGTTTGGGGGAGAAATATTTCTCTCATACTTTGCTTTATTTTTCAATTTATCCTTTAAAGCATGCCTTTTATTTCAGTCTTTTACATTGCTTGTTTTGGTGATTGTGATCATCAAAATAGGGGGAGATTGTTGTACCCCTCTCTCTTGGATTTTAATTATCACAATCACTCTTATTTTGTTCTAACTTGTTTTCAAGTGTTTTTGTTGATAGGCAAAAGGTTGCCAAGGAGTTGGGCCAAGAAGGACTGAAAGTAGACTCTCTGAGTCTACCGGCCAACCGGTGGATTCCCACCAGCCAGCCGGTGGTCTCTGGCAGTAGCAATGGTTTCTGTCCAGAGCCACCGGTCAGCCGGTGTGAGCTCCCCGGCCAGCCGGTATTGTCACCAGCCAGCCGGTGGCTGACCACCGGCCAGCCGGTAGAACCTGGGCAGAGAGCTTGCTCTCTGTCTGGAGCACCGGCCAGCCGGGAGCTCAGCACCGGCCAGCCGGTGGACCACCGGCCAGCTGGTGAGACACCACCGGCCAGCCGGTGTGCCCAGTCAAACTAGCCGTTGGGCTTTGACCAGACTTGTACTTTTGACTCCCAACGGCTCCGAAGGCCTCTCCAACGGCTCCGAAGACCCCCAACGGCCATTTGGGTGTCCCTCTCCTATAAATAGAGGACTAGGAAGCCCTAGAAAAATATAGTAGCCCACGGGAACATTTTTCGATCATTTGGCGAACCTCCGGCGCATTCCTTCAAGGATCCCCACCTGCTCCAACTCACTTCCACAACCACGGATCACCACCATAGAAGCTTGGGAGCGCTCTTCATCATCACCAATCAATCCATTGGCGCCCAAGACTTCTCCTCTTTACGATTTTTATTGTTTTATCATTTTGAGCATTATTTTGAGTTTGTTCATACAAACCCTTCTTTCTCTCATCCTCCCTTTGTTTGGGTTTTCACACCACCTTCAAGGTGTGAAGATGTTAGTCAAGTCTTCCCTGTAAAAGACTTGAGTCATAGGTGATCTAGCCTTCACCTGTAAGAAGGATAGTGGGGTTTTTTCTACAACCAATAAAAAGCAAGTTGTAATAGGTTTCTAGGCTGCCTAAAAGTCTAGTGGGTTTCTTGCTACAACCATTAAAAATCAAGCTGTCGTATAAATCTCTCAACGGTTGAGTTGGGAGTGGAGACGTAGGATTGGGATTTAGGCCGAACTCCGTTATCAATTTTGTGTCTTGCCTCTTTTATTTCCGATGCGCTTTATCTTTTTTTAATTTGTTAATTATTTTTGAAAAGGCAATTCACCCCCCCCCCTCTTGCCATAACTCTCCGACCCAACACAGGTTTCATGTCAATAAAAATATTTTTGGAATTTATTTCATGTACATAACTTAACGAGTGATCATATCACTATTTATGCATGTTCACAATGTTATAATTTGATGTGTATTTTTCAATTCAGTGTATTATAATTATGTTATTATATATAGGCTCATGTTGTTGGGGTTCTATATGATTACTTTATGTTTAACATCTAATATTAATTTAATGAAAAATAGATTATGATCATTGATATTTAGGGTTTGGTTCTAAAATTTTATGATCATGTTCTTATACACTTATATTAATTTTATGCTTATATATTTCCCTGTGTATTCTTATTGAGCATCTGAGATCCCCCTTTCTTATGTATCGATTCCCCAAGTTATGATGTATGGTATTCAGTAAGGAAATTTTTTAATATAGGGGAATATATATGGTATAAGTGGAAAATATTCAAAAAAATTAAAATACATTTCATATAGTCTATAAAGACACTATACAATTATGGTCCTAGGGGTTATGTTTGTGTAATGTATTTAATATTCATAAAAAAATGTAAGTATGAAATGTATGGGTCCCTATAGTTGGTATCATATGAAGGGTTCAGTTAACCATTAGATACAAGGATGATAAAAAATTAGTGAGATACCTAGAGATATTTATAAGGATATTTATATGGATTTATCCTAAAAAAATAATAATGATAAGTCAACATATTGAAAATGTCTAGTAATTTTGGTGAAGGATTGAGTGACTGGTTTCTATGATGTTACATATCTATATAGATTCAAAGAGTGGATTTGGCTCTAGTATAGAGGTAACTAGGGGTAAAAACACTATAATATGAATATTTAGTAGGACTCAATCATTATCTGGTACATGAAAATTTTCCGTATTGTACGAATGGTTTAACACTCTTGTGGGATTTTCATTATAATTTCCTAATCCCTTTATAAAACATCATGAATAATTTACTCTAATTATGACTATTAATTACCAAGGATAAACCATATGTGTAATATATTAAAAAGAATGTGTCATGATTTAGTCATCCTAAGAGTTATTTTTTCTGATTATGTGGTTTTACACTATGATTAGTTTTTCCTACAATATAGTTTTTGGTTGTAGTCATTGGAGGGAACTAAAATGAACTGGGATAACATTTAATGTGATAGAACACTTTTTATGAGAAGGAAAATTGGATGATGACTTGTGTGAAGGATATAATGAATATGCATAATCTGTTATCCTTGAACAGGATTTACAATTCACACCATAACCAATTCTCAGTCGCATTAAGGAATATATTGATAGATTTTTATGAGATTTTGTTTAGTGGAGACCATATAATAAATTATACTTAGTTTTCTATATGCCAAAAATGTGGGAAGAAGCACTCAAGGGAATGTACCAGAGTGATCAGAAGATGTTTTGGGTGATTAAACGGAGGAAAAATTGTTAGTAAATGTGGAGGAAAAATGAAAAAAAAATCATTAATGAAAAATATATGAATATTATAATTCCCATGTTATTATCAATGTATGAGTTCATTAAATGTGTAATGTATGGGAATTATTAAAATCTATGTTCTATGGCGAATGTTTGTTAAAAAAAATTAGCAAGGAAGTTCAAGTAATCATTACATTGTAGATGATTTAGAGACCTTTAATGACATATGAATGGAATTTGATGTTTTTATAGTATTATTTATGTTAAACATGAAAATCATGAAGAAATAGTGGTCTTTTAATGTTAAGAAAATATTCATATTTCATATTTTATAAAAATGTAATTATTCAATATCATTTTGAATTCGAGTTAATGGTTTAGAAATTAAGGGGGGTGATTGAATTTTTTTATTGGAATCCGATAATTATGTTATATGAAAAATGAAATATATAAGGATTGTTCAATATTAGTTTTTCATTAAGTATATGAAAGAAAATGTGGAATGGTAATAATGATATTGAAAAGTTATTTAAGTTAAAGGTTATAATTCATAAAAACTAAATGCTTAAAGGAAATATAGATCATAATATTTTTCCTAGTTTGGAGATAATGATGTTGGGATAATGTGATGATTGATATAGTTAAATTAAATTGGATAATAATGATTACCTTTGAATTTATTTTTTATTTGTGAAAAAAATTGTTTCTATTATCATTGATGAAGTTTAAAACATTACTGGATTAATGGAATATATCAAATAATATATATTTTTATTCAAGGGATGAATAATTATGTATGTTTTCATCGAGGTATTATGGTAACTATGGGTATTAACATGATACAAGAAAATATATGAATTAGGCATTTAAATGTTTGGTATGTGATAATAAATAACTAATTTTTGGTATATAGGGTATATATGTTTAGATTCTTTTTAGAACTTTAGTGACCATATTTATTAATTTTTAATTTTTAAAGGTTTATAAGGACATCCATATATGGATTCATTTAATTATTACATTGGATTAGGTTTTATTGATTTACATATTACATAACCATATGAATATTTATCCATAATAGATAACAAGTGATAACATTATTTAAGTAGATACATATTAAATTGCTTATCAATATATAATGGATGTTATATTGTTTTTCATACCTGAAAAAAATCAATAATAGTATTATAAAAATTGAAAATTGATCATGGAACACCCGATAGATAAAATCCTCGCTAATAAATAAAAACATACCAAGTAAGATCCTTTTTATTTATTCCTAGAATAAATGGAAGATGGATTCACCAACACAAAGAAAAGGATAACGAAATAATATTTTGTCATGTTATCAATATGTTGAATTGTATCAATGACCTTTTTTCATGCCTCATTTGGTTAAGGATTTTTTTCATTAACTATCTCTTGACCCAATTGTCTATCATTCTCCGTCAATATTTGGATGCTAGTATTTTTATTCTATGTTCATGTTTAAATTTAATGACCAATGTTATCCTATTTTGAAATATAATATGCATTATTCCAGTTGAATTTTTAACATACCATACTCTTTTTCAAGAGGATAGTTTATTAACACTTGTTACAATTTTTGTTTCTATGAAATAATTTTTAAATGTAAAAAATGATGTATGGAATAAATTATGAGGGATAAATTCATTGTAAGGTGGTAAAATGTAACTCCCATTTCTTTTTCAGAAATAATTATTAAAAACTAATTTAATATTTTCTATATTTTTCGATAAATGAATCATTGAGTTTATCTTACGTTACATGAAAAACTGAGTTTAAAAGTGACATGTCATATTATTAAAATATTAATATAAGAAATTTACCACTTATACATTATAATAGAAGGAATTTATTGTATTAACTAAATTATGAAAATATAATTTCCACACAAGTATATAATATTAATTTTTCCATGACTAATAAATTAGAAATTAGAATATTTATTTTTGAAAATAATGGATAAAATTTAAAAAAAACGATTTTTATACACACAAATGTGTTTCACCGCATTAAATTAATAAAAACTCTATAAGTGGAATATATTAACTAAATATATATATTATATATTAAAAAACTATTTAATATTCATATTATGTGTCTTATAGACAATAAATAAAAATAATTCCTTTTTTATGCTTAAAATTATATTTTTCCTAAATATCTACACTACCTCTATATGAAGACATATTTTGAAATTAATTTTTGAAACATCCATAAATTTATTTTACAAAATAATTTTCTTCTTATAAATCATTATTTTAAAATTATCATTGTGTGAATGTTTCATAATTTTCTGAAAATATTTTTTTTGTGAATAGTAAAAAATACAGAATTTGACTTGAAATCTACCATTGCCTTTAAATTATTTATAATGATAAATATTTTTTTTTAAATAGTTATGAATAAAACTTATATCAGTTATATATCTATTCATCCGATTTATATTATTAGAATCATTTTCTTAATAAATTTTTATATAAAACCTATGTAAACATTTGAACATTTTCTCTTTCAAACCCATGTTTTCTCACCACATCTATTGGGTATATTTTATATTAAAAGTATACACTATTGTTTAGGAAATTATTTATTTTAAATTCCATAATTTTAATGGTAATAATATATATTATATGGTAATTTTATCATAAATTTATATCATAATTAATTGTAAATTTTTTTTAATATGGTTAAGGTAAAAATGGGTTCTCCATGGGTTAAAATAAAGATATAAGGGTTAAAATAACATAAAAATGTATAAATTATAATTTATGGAAATATTTATACCCTATAATTAATAAGGATTTAAAATTATCCACTTGGGGCCATTTTTCATGTGTGAAACATGGCTACTGATTTATCTTTTTGATAAATAGAATTGTTCCACTCACCTCGCTTATAAAAGGCTGCCCATGTCCTATCCAATTCACACCATAAAAAACTTTTTTCCAATAAATTTCCATATAACAACCCAAAATACCTCTTATTATACTATTTTAATTATTTTCTGTTATAAATTAAACATTAGAAGGTCGTGGGTGCAGTGCTATATTGGTTAACTGAAGAAGAGGTAACATTCTTTAATAACTGTTTTTATTATATTTCATCATCTAGCTCCTTAATTTATTATTTAACATTTATGATATAATAAATTCATTATATATCATTTTTGTATTTTTTTTATGTTAATTTTATGACATACTACCATCCCTATATCCATTAAATGAGTTACAAATTCATGATTCATATGTATGACAGATTACCGTTTGCAAACCGATGTCATTTTTTATCCATTACAATATATAAAAATATGTATATTGAGTTATTTGAATTAAATTTTATTATTTATACCATAATTATTAATTTTGAGTAAATATATAAAATATTTCTTTGTTATTTCCATTATGTAGGGGATATGATAATGTCGCTCATATGTATAGAAGACTACTCCCTTATGAAGTGATGTGAATATTTATTGACAAACGTTTTACATGGAAGATACTGATTATAATTTTAATGAATATTTTTGAAATAAATTAATTAATAATGATATTCATAAAATATTTATAACTATTAGATGATAATATAACATTTTTTCTTTTATTCACTCATAGAAAGATGATAATGACGTTAATGAATTTGGACATATCTTTCATGTCTATAATGTTATGCATGAACCCGGATTCATGTCCATAAGATTTTTCAAGATTCTAATATCATTTATATAATTATAATCATGGATATGGTTTCATTTTAAAAAATTTATGTGAGGTAATGATTTAATGACCATAAATTAATGACGGAAATTGTCTCTATTTATACACATTCACAATGCTTTAAGATTATGTGCATGCCACAATTCCATGTATTATTCCAATTTTATGATCTCTTAGATCATGTTCAATAATTTTATTATGATTTATTTAATAGGAATTTCCCATATCTACTTCATGACTTATGATTATGAAATTTGATAAAGAGGACATGGTTTTCAAATGTGATGCTCATGTTATCATACCCTTATATTAATTTTATGCATATGTATATACCTTGTTAACCATTAATGAGAATTTGAGATAAGCCTTTCCTATGTTTTCATTCCCTATTTATTGAAGAAAGCTTTTAAGTAGGGTAAATTGTTACAAAAGGGGTGATCATTATGGGATATTTTGAAAATGTTCCAATAAAATTGAACATTATGTTACAAGTCTCAAATGGAAATAAATATTATGGTCCATAGGAATGTGTTTTTTAATGTATTTTTTAATCAATAAAATATATGTAATTTTTTTTTTATAAAATTTTTGGTCTCTAAAAAGGTTATAGAAGGTTTAATATACATCATAGCCTCCTGGAAAAACAGTCACCTCTGTGTCATAGCCACTCTATATGTCGCATCCATGCTTTAAATAGAATAGGAACTAAATGTGATTCATCCATGATACCATGCTATAACAATCCACCCAACACTACAGCCACTCTGTAATTCCCTGACCCCAGTTACCCAGAGTCAGTGCATTATTAAATAACATTGGCATGATCACGAGGGGTCAAATCTCAAAAGAGAGATCAGTTTAGTATCCTTGTAAGTACTAGATACATTCATAAGTTTTACATTATATCATGAAATAAAAACATCAACAATATTTTGTCCCCTTTTTATCACAGTAATATCCTTACCTTATTCCTGTAGGTTAACCATAAATTACTTCTTCACATCTTGGCAAAAATAAAACATAGAAAAGGATGAGATCAGATACTCAGTAAGGATAACAATATAGCAGAAACATTCATAAATAAGAAGAAACATTTAAGGAAATTTATAAGAATAAAACAAAATCCTTTTAATCATAAACATCATAATAATATGGAAAATATAAAATCAAACAATTACATTTACTTATTCACATGTATATTCTACTAGTCGAATAATCACATGAAATATCAATAGACACTTTCATAATGATGGAATGCATAATGCCAATCTTCATAACCACATTGTCAAGGCCTTATGCCAATACCACAAATAATATATTTTCATGGCCTTGTGCCAAGACACTAGTTTTCATCATGACACTTACCGATTCATTGAAAAGAAATAGTAGGATCCACCCGTCACTTACTTAGTCCAATGCATTTCTCATATGAAAATATTTAAATATAACAAAAACATTCATATTAAAACTATCATATGAAATGTAAATACATTATACATAAACCATGAATGGTGTAAAAATAACACATCCACATTCAAACATTTCACAAACCCTTCAATACAATATGGATGATTTGTATCCTAATAAATCATCTTCAAATAAGTTTAAAATCCATCAAAGGATGTTGACATAGATGAAATGAAAACTATTTGGATAAAATACCTCTTTCTATTTTGAACCATTTAAAATAAAACATTTATTTTGGAAATATTCTTATAATCTTATATGGTAAAGTTCAAAGGTGTTATAGCGGCGGAAAATAGTCGCAGCTTCCGTATAAGTAAAAAAACATTATATCCTTAATTTTGTCGAAAATGTCGTAAAGTAACGTTTTTGGAAAACGATGGAAATATTCCTTTGTAAACATATTTTAAAAAGTAAAACAAGGGTATAAAATAATTTAACTTATACTAAAAAAGTTTTGAAATACATTTTATGAAACATGGATGTGGATGACAAAGAGCGCCCAGTAGATAATTACGTATAAACAACCTCGGATAATGAAGAGATTATAGAATTAACCCTTACCTTGTACTTCTATTTGGTCGAGGGTATGTTAACCTCTAGGATAATAGTTAAAACATTTTTATTAAATTATTCATGAACTATATAAGTAAATATTATATCATATATGATCCTCAAATATTTCTTTGTTAATAATATTTCAGTAGTATCATCATTTCGAGTGTGAACTGATTCATTTTCCATTACATGGTTGGTTACATAAGCCATGTTTTTTATGGATAGGATGTATTTTATTCATATAAAGAATTATATTATGTTCCAAAAAATTATTTTTAATCATAAAATGAAAACTATTCTTGAATGATTACGATGGAGAATGAATCTCATCGCGTTCGTGGAGACGGTAATCCGGATGTACACACGAGCGAAAATATCATTATATTGATGGTGAAATAGAATTTAATTTAATGGTATATAATATATAAAAAATCATTAAAATTTTATATTTATTATTTACATCAGTTATACTCATTATTATACCCATCCAAATAATGAAGTGATTGAATAACAAACTACACCACGACGTGGAGACGGTAAGCCGTACGTACGCACGTATAGTGACTTTGTCATTCATATGATGGATATAATAATGAATATGGTAGTAAAATCTTTATAATAACATCATAGTATATATAATATACAATATTTATTATTTTATAATGGAAACAACAAAGAAAGAGGAAGTGGAAGAAGAAAATAACCTGAAAGAGATGATTAAATATTTACCTCTTCTTCGCGTTCTACCTTTTGATTTGATCAAAATGGATCATTAGGATGGATTCCTGACAAAATGAAGGCCTATAAGATTAATATAGGAAATTTGGGAGGATATTTGGTCATGTTTTGGCCGAGAAAAAAGGCTTTGGAGGTGTGAAATTAAGATAAGGTATACTCCCTTTTATAAGAGAGGTGAGGGTCACTTTAGAAAATCTTGAAATATTATTTTATAATAAAATAATTTTCGGTTTCAAAGGGCTCAAAAATAATTTTTTAAGAGGATAAGGTGGTGATGGGTCGAAACCCTCTCAACCAATAGGTTTTAGAATGGTTTAGGTCACCATATTAACCATATCTTTTAGATTTAACCCTTAGTTAAATAGTTTGTCATTTAACATGTCTCTTTGTATTTTTATATTATATGGTTAATAAACATACTATAAACTTTCATGTGAACCTCAAGTGGTTTATTATTAATATATATAACCTTATCTAAGTCTTTTTTCCAATATTTTGATTTTTAGGAAGATTATATCCATTAATAATATAGTATATGTTTTAAATACACAATTATATCATTTTTGACACAATTTAGTATTTGATTTTTTTGAAAATATTAATATCTTGATTACTTATAAAAAAAATATTTAATCAACCTGAACATTTCATGTTAACTTTTAAATTTTGTTTAATTCATCAAAATCCTCAAATTACATTTATTTGGATATTTATAATATCAATTATTTTAATCTTTCTTTAATAATGTAATTATTACATCATCATTGTGTCATAAATAAATTAAATTTTTTAATGTATAAAATTATAATTAAATTGCATTATGTATGAAATATTTTTATCTTTCTAATTAATATTTATAGTCTAAATTATATTGAACGTAATTGTATATTAAAAATGGTTTAGTTATTAAACATTGAATTTAACTCTTTTAACTCTACTTTAAATAAAATAATAATAAAAGTCATAATCTAATTCAAGTAGACCAAAGAGGATTATATTTTATTCCTAATGTACTTTTTGGTCTAATTATACATATCCAATTCAATTAGGACACGTTTTAAGGTAATTTTGATATCATTTTTACCCTTAATTACCCTATTTACTTTTAACGGTGGTAAATAAAAGTCAAAAGTTATTATTCACCAAAATTTATTTTTATCTTATTTAACGAGATTTTACATACTGATATTAACCATGTATCTTGGTTTTGAAAAATTAAATTAATAGAATCATTAAAATTAAGTTTTATGCAAATTTTCAAATGCTCCTAAGAGGTGGGTAAAAGACGGTAGAAAGTTCAATAAAAATTTTATATTTCTAAAGATATTATAAAATGAATCCAATGAATTACATTGAACATGTATAAGTATTATGTATCTATTTAAACCTAAAATAAATTTAATTAATATAAATAATTATTTAAATAAAAATTCAGTTTTAACCAATAATGCAGTGTTTTTCACTTTTCATAAAAAATTGAATTTTTTAGAAAAATACCAAAAATTCACCATAACCAAATTCTGATATTCTGAATCAAAAACTGAAGTCCATTTTGAAAGATAAAATTATTAAAATTTTAAAAAGTAGGTATTAATATTCAAAATGGTGAGTTTGACTGGTCGCGGTGTGTTAGGATCTCGAAGTTGCGTACAATTCAAGCTATTGCATTATTCAAAGGGAAACGTACCATGGAAGCTTGGGGTGTTACATTATCCCATCATTAATATAATTTTATCCTTCAAATTTCTTGAATATTACTGCATAAAAAGATTCAAGTGGTTCTTCATCATAAGTTCTTTAGGTTCCCACATTGCCTCTTACATCTTATGATTTCACCACAAAACTTGTACCAGACGAGTCGTCTGGTTTCTCAACACTTGTTCTCTAGTATCATGAATTTTAACAGGCTCTTCAAAATAAGACAGATCAGGTTCTAGATCAATTTACTCATAGGTTATTACATGTGTTGATTCAGGCATGTATTTTCTCAACAATGATACGTGGAATCCATCGTGATCTTTGGAGAGACTTGGAGGTATTGCCCAATGATAATCTACAGCTCCAATTTGTTCTAGAATTTTTACAGGTTCGATGTACCTGGGACTCAATTTACCCTTCATACCGAAATGTATAACAACCTTCCATGGAGATACCTTCAAGAAAACATGGTCTCCTGCTTGAAATTCCAAATCCTTCCTTTGGTTATCAGCATAGCTCTTTTGCCTAGTTTGGGCTGCATTGATGTGGGTTTGGATAATCGTCACCTTTTCCATTGTTTCCACAACATGTTCTGGGCTTATGAGTTTTCTTTAACCAATATCATCCCAACAAGTTGGTGTGTGACATCTCTTTCCATATAACGCTTCATATGGTGTCATCTGAATACTTTAATGGAAGCTAATGTTATAGGAAAAATATTCTAGAGGTAAATATTGATCCCGCATACCTTAAAAGTCAAGTGAGAAAGATCTCAACATGTCTTTTATGGTTTGAATAGTCCTTTGTGATTTTCCATCAGTTTGAGGGTGGTAGGCAATGCTCAATTGAAGTTCAGTATCCAGGGCCTTCTGAAGACTTTTCTAGAATCTTGATGTCAAATGGGGATCACGATCAGAAAAAATCGATAGGGGTAATCCATGAAGTCTTACAACTTTATTAATATACATTATTTCTAAATGTTCAAGTGGTAAATCATCTCTTATAGCAAGAAAATGTACTGACATCGTAAGACTGTCAACAATGACCCATATTGTATCATTCTTTCTAGGTGTCTTTTGTAACCCCATGACAAGGTCGATCATAATAATATCCCATTTCTACTCAGGTATGGGAAGAGTTTGCATGACTCCTCCAGGTTGTTGCCTTCCATCTTTTACTTGTTGAAAAACCAGACATCTTGAAAAAAATCAGCAATCTCAGTCTTGATGTTTTCCCACAAAAAATGTTTCTTAAAATCTCTATACATCATAGTGCTACCATGGTGTATAGAGAAATTTGATCTAAGAGAATCATACAACAATTAACTTTTTAGATCAGGTAAATCGGGAACAAAAAGTATCTTCCCAAATTTCAAAATCCAATCTTCATATATGATGTCACTCAATCTCCCATCATTCATAGCTTTAATCTTCTTTTGAAACTCCTCATCATCATTCTGAGAACTCTTTAACATTTTTAGTAATGGTGGTTTGGAAACCATTTGAAAATTCATTTATGTTTCACCTTCCATGGTTATTCCCATATCCATATTTTCTAGATCCAGGAAAATATGATCCCTTTAAATTCTTATATTTTTCAAAACTCCATGATTATTTCCACTCAAAGCATCTACCACCTTTTTTGCCTTCCCAAGGTGGTAGTGTATAGTGAAATCATAATCTTTGAGTAGTTTTATCCATATCCATTGCCTCATGTTGAGTTCTCTTTTTGTGAGAAAATATACTTCAAACTCTTTTAATCAATTTAAATCTCTCATTTTTTCACCATATAGATAGTGTCTCCATATTTTGAGAGCAAGGGTTGCAAATTCTAACTCAATATCATGAGTAGGATAGTTTTCTTCATGAATTTTTAGCTACCGTGATGCATAGCCAATAACTCTATCATTTTCCATAAGGACACAACTAAGTCCTTTCATTGAAGCATCACTATAAATAACAAACCCATTGTTCCCTAATGGTAGAGAAAAGATAGGAACATTGACTAATCTTCTCATCAGTTCCTTAAAAAATTCTTCACAGACTTTCGTCCAAAAACAATTTAACAACTTTACATGTGACCTTGGTTAATGGGTTATCCAACTGAGAAAAATTATGGATGAAACGTTGATAATAACCTACTAGACCAATAAAACTACGTAGCTTAGTTATATTCATTTTTGCTGGCCATTCTTGGATTTCCTTGGTCTTTGAAGGATCAATAGGGAATCCATAATTAGAGTCAATATGGAAATGAAATTATATCTCCTGAAACCAGAATTCACACTTACTAAACTATAAGGCCCCGACCTTAAACATTACTTAATCATGAATTAAATGAATAATTCACATAGAGGATCTTTTCAGGTTTAGATTTTTAGAGAATTAGGTCATAACTATTATATCTCAAAATATTACATAGTAGAAACTTCTACTAAGTTTCCAGAAAATAAAAAAACACTTAAAAAGAAACATGTCTAGTTCCATGTTTTAGATATAATGCATTTCCTTGATCTCATCCTTGAACCTATTCATATTAAAGTCCTATGGAAAGAATTTCAAAAACCTGGGATAAGCATAAAAATCCCAATAAAGGATACACAATGAAGGAAAACTGTTAGTTTTTCAAAATAACAATTAATCCAAGAATACATTATCAAAGTAATACTTTTCACCTTTATGAAGTAGTAAAAAAATTCTTCAATGAATAAAAGATCATTACTTACCCCTTTTGTAACAAAAAAAATTCCATAAAAACCCATATAAAGAACACATAACATATAAAGGTAACTTGGGACATAAACATACTTAAATGGCATAACCATACGATCGACTTCCACACATATCACTTAATGGAATAGCCATACGGCCAACTTCCATACCCAATGCATTGGAGGTTATAACGTAACCACCCGTCCTGGTATTCATGGCACCACCCGTCATATGGTTTATCACGTAACCACCCGTAAAATGTCCATGTACCATCATTACACATAAAATATTGAAAATATCAACATTTCAATAACAACATTTCATTTCCAATCACAATAAGTAATTCGAAGATAGTGAATTAATCAATCCATTTCAAAAATCATTTAAAAGATATTTTTGAATCAAAGTGTCCCATACCACTTTGAAGCTTTTAATGGAATTATAATTTTAAAATACTAATGTCCATATAAACAAATACTGAAAACCATTTTGAAAATATGGACATTAAAGATAAATATTTAGAATAATGAATCTTTAAAACATTTAAAACAATCTTTTTGTTAAAGAGTTTTTAACAAAATTAGAGACTCTTGAATAAAAATAATTGCGGAATAAAATTTAATCCAAAATTTATAATATCATCAGAATAAAGGGATTCATGATATAATATGTCAAAGGACAGTATACACACTATATAAGAGTGAATTGGTGCATAACAACAATGAAGTCTCAATGGAAATGTAAATTGATATGAAATCCATTATAAAGATGGTATCCTTAAATTAAGGATAAATCTATCACATAATTATGTGTGAGAAATATAAATACACCCAATATAAGTGGATATTAAGTGTGAAACAATGAGAGGTCATTCACACATAATCTTGGAAAAACAAAACCAATGACATAGATATTTAACTTAATGAAATGAGATTGAGTTATGATTTCCCATACAAGTTCATAAGAATTTATCAATGAGATGATTATGTGTAGAAATAGTATATCCACACAAAGGTTTGTGGAAATTACAACATAGAGATTCCACAAATAATATTGGCATAATAAAATCAAGAAGTAGAGGTTTAACCCAAAGAATTGAAAGTGGGTTAAGAAGTTCCCTTACAGAAATCTGACATCCTAACAGCGTAACTTTAAAATTCAGAAAATGAGTTTATGAGATAGAAAATGGTATCTCATCACTTGGACAAAAAATTTACATAAATAAGGATATATAAGCACATATCCCGACATAATATTATGCGAATTAAAAGACATAACAAAAGAATTCTTTTAAAAAGAGGAGGGTGAAAGGTCCGCTTACCGATTTGGGTAACTTTCGAAACATACACCCCATGGAAGAAGGGTCATACAATGAAGTTGTAAATAACTATAAATGAAATTATACGACATAAAGTGTATAATAATGAGCATTACATACACCAATCAAGGTAAATAGTGGAAAACGTAGCATAAATGTCACAGGAATAAAAGTGAGATGAAAAATCTCTTACGAAAACTCGGTAGCCTAACGGTGCCACTTAAAAACTTCAAAAAATAGATTTATGAGATCAAATAAGGTCTATCATAATATTAACATAAAAATTACAATATGAGTAATATAAAATAACATCCCCAAACATAAGAAAGATGATCTTAAAAGAAATTACATAAAAGAGAGTACTTAAAAAGAAAGAGAGAGGTTGGATCCCTTACCTCAAGTCTGACTTGTCTTGTTCATTTCATTATATTCCTAAATAATAAACATTGGTCAATTTATAATTTATTAATGACCTATTTCAAAATTTATTATTCAGTTCATATCACATATTATAATTTTATAATAATTCATTAATAATGTGAGTTCATATCAGACGTTTTTGTCGATGTTTGGTACATGAGTCAAAAATGAACTTGTTTGAAAATGATTGTCCATGTAGTTATAAGTAAATAATCTCCAGAATAGTATTAATGATTTAAATATCATATATATCCAGTAAATATTAATTTTATACTACTCCATAAAATTTGGAGATAAAAAGAAATGAAATGCACCGTTCTTGGAGACGGTAGGCCGTACGTACGCATGAACGCTACTTTCATTTCTTTGTCATATTAGTGATATTAAAAATAATTGAGAGATATATATATTATAATTACATTATAAAATATATGTTATATAGGTAACATATGTTCATTAATTTAATTCTTTATACATTCCATGTATTGCATGAACGAGTCACATCACTTGAGGGGGCGGTAGTCCACACTTCCTCGTATGAAATTATCGCATTTGCACAACATGAAAAGCATAAAGGCATGTTTTAAATATAAAATTCAGAAGCATATAGAAAACATAAAGACCATATATATCATATATAAAATATAGTGGCATCATAATGGCCACCATGAAAGGAGTTAAGAGAATATTGAACAATCATCGTTTCATGTGGCGGAAATTTTCCATCCACAGAAACAGTATGTTCTTTAACCATTAAACGAAGGTGTGTGTAAGTGTAGCTCGAATACTTCACATAACAACATCCTAGTATATTGAAGATATCAGTTTTGTTACAAAATAAATTAATAAAAATAGTTTAGAGGGTTGTAGAAGCAAAATAAAACAAAAGAACACAAGGGAAGACATTACCTTTAAATTAGGTAACTCTTTTTTATTTGAGCTCAAAGGCTTCCTTGGAAAGGATTATGCCCAAAGGTGCGGATTCAATTATGAATATAGGGATGTTCAGAGATGAAATGGGCAGGGGTTGGCCAAGCTAAAGGCTTGAGAGGTGAGGGTAAGGAGGTAGAGGTGGGGGCCTTTTATAAGATGAGAGGATGGGCACTCTTGGAAAGTCAAAAAAGGTTACATTATTTTCAAATGAGTTTCGGATTTTAAAGGTCCCACACTGTTATATTTCTAGGATAAGGTGATAAGGGTTCGAAATCCACCTATCCAATTGGTTTTTGACATTTTTAGGTCTTAGATTTTACATTAACTTTTCATTTTTTTTTAAATCGTTAAATAATGAGGTAATCGCTGCATCATCATGATGTCATAAATAATTTAATTTATTTAATGTCTAAAAATTATAAAAAAACTAATATGATGTAGGAAATTTTTTATCTTTCCATTTACTATTTATAGTCAAAAATCTTACTTGTATAACCCCATGTAAAAAATGTTTTAGTAAATCAATACATGTTTGTGTCATTTTTACTTTTACTTTAAATAAAAGGCATTAATGTCATTATCTTACCCATGTGGCTCCATGGGGTCCCAAAAATCAACCCATGGGTTTTCTTGGTCGGCCATGACTCATCCAATAGGGTTAGGAAAAGTGTCAATATATTTTCATTTTATTATAATATCATTTTTACCTTAAATCACACTAATTACCTTTAATCGTGATTAATAAAACCTAAAAGTTACTATTCACCAAAAATTATTTTAATCTCATTGAACCACATTTTACTTCATAATGAAAACCATTTATGTCGGATTTTTGAAAATCAAATCACAGAAGTGGTAAAGTTTCATTTAAATGAAAAATCAGTTTCTTTAACAACCACTTAGTGGTTTCACTATTCATTAAAAATTGAAGTGTTTCAAAACAAATACCAAAAATTCACCCTAAGATATATTTGATACCCCGAATTCAAAAATGATGTCTATTTTACAAAATTCAAAACATATAAGTTGAATTAATTAATTTAATAATTAATTCCCGCTGTCAAAACAAATAGCGTGTTTTTAAGAAACAATATCCATTAAAAGATTAACACTAGTTTAAGTCCAATATCAAAGTGAAATTAATTCCAATGACCACCATTGTATTAAATGGTAAAAATATATTCTAAATACACTTTAATCTCATTTAATAATATAATCTATCCATATAAATAGATCATATTAAAAGGAGGTTTTGAATTAAAATTCAACATTTTCACTACAAATGATCTTTATCGAAAAAATAACAAAAATTTACCCAAAGTAAATTTTGATGTCCAGATTCTAAAGAAGGATTTTATTTTGAGTAATAAAACATATAAAATAGTCAAAAGTATATTTAAAAAGGGTCCTCCATCAAAAGGCGGTTAATCGACCTTTTAAAGAATATTAGAAGATTTATGCTTAAAATTGGATTCTTTTGCATTTTACGCCTCTAACATTTATTGGATAAAAGTAAAAATATTTGGAAAACATATATAATAATTTTTTAGTTAGTTCCTTTATTTCCCTCTATTAAAATGGCTAGGCGTTAACTACCATTTAATATAATATTATTTTATTATTAGAGTGCAACGTAAGATTTCAAAGGAACTCGTTGTCACGTATTGGGTACGCCATCGAGCATAGCATTTCCTTTAAAGTAATATTAATATTTTATTCAAAAATATTGATAAACATTAGAATGTAATATTATTTATTTACCTGGATGTTACATCCTCCCCCCCCCCCTTTTTGTGAATTGTGTCCTCACAATTTCAAAATTGGGCTTGGAAACTCCATTGAATGTCCCACAACAGAACA
The DNA here is from genome assembly GCA_963277665.1 of Viscum album. Classification (NCBI taxonomy): domain Eukaryota; kingdom Viridiplantae; phylum Streptophyta; class Magnoliopsida; order Santalales; family Viscaceae; genus Viscum; species Viscum album. Next base: position 775,984,835 of record OY728159.1, on the reverse strand, counting down.
AGAGTCAGTAAAACTATCACTTAAAAAGGATGGGAGAGAAGTACAAAGGTCACCCGAGTTAAACCATACTATTATTACAAGTATGAAAATATGGATATGGAGGAAAAAACAAAGGGTCATGTTCTGATGGAGAGTGATAGTAAACATTTCTAGGAGAAAGTTAACCCTAAGAAAATCACAAACTTGTGATGGGTTAAACGGTATTGGATTCCCTAGTAGGAAAAGTTAACGGACAACATTTTTTTAAGTTAATTTTCATTGAGGAATTTATTTTTGAACTTAAGTAAAACATAAAGAAACATACTTACTTGTCATGTTGACTTTCAACTTTTTCTAGATTTATTACACGAACTCATATTTTCTCCAAAAGATGAGTATTTAGGATGACTTGTTTACATTAAGAGAGCTATAATCAACTTCTAGAGAATCACCTAATCCAAAAAAGAGAACTATATACTTCCCATGTCTTTAGACCTTAACCAAAACTAAAACAAAGAAGGTTAGTATGAGATCAGATAATACCCGAAAAGGATAATCCTTTATAAAAAAATCTATTCTTAATCTCCAAAATTTGACAAAAAATACCCAAAGTTCAACAAAGACCATTAAATAAACAATTTGTCCATAAATTTATTCAAAGTAAACCAAACTAATATTGAAACCCAAATATTTGAAAGATTTAATCACATAGTCTTCCAAGGTAAAAATTAACATTTATCTCCAAATAACATTAGTTTATCTTAAAGTCTCAAATTGAAAAGTAATTAACCTAATCACATATCCTCCATGATAGGTTAATAATTTCCATAGATAACCCAAAATAAACATACTCTTGATTCCTAAAATCATATAACTAAAAAAGAATTAGTCAAACTAACCAGGGACTTCATGTAGTCCAGTGGTAGGCGATAAGTACCAATCTCACTTTGGTTGTGGGTTCGATTCCCGCAGCTTTGTTCGATGAGACGGGTTGTCACACAGTCTGCGTGTCATCCATTTTCCAAAACTACATAATTCTTATAACATTCTCCAAAAAACGATAAAATATTCAAAAATAACCATAACATAATTTAACCTCAAGCTTATCTGATGTCGTTCATATTCCATCATAACATAGAGTAACCCATAATTACCTCAAAAGTAAGGACCATATAAACCCTAATGGTTACCTTTATAATTATTACCAGAACTTCCACATCGAGTTGGTCATCTCGTACATGATGCATTAGAGAACTCAGCAAGGTTCAAGTGGTTGATCATGACTCCTTGATAGTTGTTTTAGAACAACCAAAAGATTCCTCATTGAATCCCCCATTTCATTCAGTCTCTTAATCAGAGAACCACCATAGTTTCCTTTAAACCCATTGTCACTTTGGTGCCTTCTAGATCCACCCATTTACTAAAAACAGAAATGTCAGTGTGAGTATATCAACAAAAACCATCATTTACTAATGAGGAAGATAAACACTAAGATATATTTACTCATTCACTTTATCTAAAACTAAGACTCTTTCTGAAATCCTAACCATTATGGTAATGTCACTTATGCATAGAGATACCCTAACCATTAAAGTTATCTAAACCGACCTTTGATACTAACTGTAAGGCCCCAGCCTTAAACATTACATAATCATGAATTAAATGAATAATTCACATAGAGGATATTTTCAGGTTTAGAGTTTTAGAGAATTAGTTCATAACTATTACATCTCAAAATATTACATAGTAGACACTTCTACTAAGTGTTAATAAAATAAAAAAACACTTAAAAAGAAACATGTCTAGTTCCATGTTTCGATAGAATGTCTTTCCTTGATCCCATCCCTGACCCTATTCATTTTAAGTCCTTTGGAAAACATTTCAAAAACATGGGATGAGCATAAAAAGCCCAGTAAAGGATACACAAAGAAGGAAAACTGTTAGTTTTTCAAAACAACAAGTAATCCACGAATACTTTATCAAATTAATACTTTTCACCTTTATGAAGTAGTAAAAAAAACTCTTCACTGAATAAAAGATCATTACTTACCCCTTTTGTAACAAAAATATTACCATAAAAACTCATATAAAGAACACATAACATATAAAGGTAACTTGAAACATAAACGTACTTAAATGGAATAACCATACGGTCGACTTCCACACATATCACTTAATGGAATATCCATACGTACGACTTACATACCCAATGCATTTGAGGTTATAACGTAACCACTCGTCCTGGTATTCACGGCTCCACCCTTCATTTGGTTTACCACGTAACCACCCGTAAAATTTCCAAGTACCATCATTACACATAAAATATTGAAAATATAATCATATCAATAACAACATTTCATTTCCAATCACAATAAGTAATTCCAAGATATTTCATTAATCAATCCATTTTCAAAAATCATTTAAAAGATATTTTTGAATCAAAGTGTCCCATACCACTTTGAAGATTTTAATAGAATTATAATTTTAAAACATTAAGGTCCATATAAATAAACATTGAAAACCATTTTGAATATATGCACATTAAAGATAAAGATTTAGAATAATGAATCTTTAAAACATTTAAAACGATCTTTTTGTTAAAGAGTTTTTAACAAAATGAGAGACTCTTGAATACAAATAATTGCGGAATAACATTTAATCCGAACATTATAATATCATGAGAATAAAGGGATTCATGATATAATACGTAAAAGGATAGTATACACACCATATAAGAGTGAATTGGTGCATAACAACAATGAAGTCTCAATGGAAATGTAAATTGAGATGAAATCCATTATAAAGATGGTATCCTTAAATTAAGGATAAATCTATCACATAATTATGTGTTAGAAATATAAATACACCCAATATAAGTGGATATTAAGTGTGAAACAATCAGAGGTCATTCAGACATAATCTTGGAAAAAAACCAATGACATTTATATTTAACTCAATGAAATGAGATTGAGTTATGATTTCCCATACAAGTTCGTAAGAATTTTATCAATGAGATGATTATGTGTAGAAATAGTATATCCACACAAAGGTTTGTGGAAATTAAAACATATAGATTCCACACATAATCTTGGCATAATAAAATCATGAAGTAGAGGTTTAACCCAAAGAATTGAAAGTGGGTTAAGAAGTTCCCTTACAGAAATCTGACAGCCTAATGGCGTCACATTAAAATTTAGAAAATGAGTTGATGAGAGAGAAAATGGTATCTCATCCCTTGGACATCAAATTTACATAAATAAGGATACATAGTAACATATCCCAACATAATATTATGTGAATTAAAAGACATAACAAAAGAAGTCTTTTAAAAAGAGGAGGGTGATAGGTCCCCTTACCGAGTTGGGTAACTTTCGAAACGTACACCTCATGAAAGAAGGGTCATAAAATGAAGATGTAAATACCCATAAATGAAATTATACTACACAAATTGTATAATAATGGGTAGTACATACACCACTCAAAGGAAATAGTGGCAAACGTAGCATAAATGTCACAGGAATAAAAGTGAGATGACAAATCCCTTACGAAAACTCGGCAGCCAAACGGTGCCACTTAAAAACTTCCAAAAATGGATTTATGAGATCAAATATGGTCTCTAATAATATTAACATAAAAATTAAAGTATAATGAATATAAAATATCATCCCCAAACATAATAAATATGAGCTTAAAAGAAATGACATAAAAGAGGGTACTTAAAAAGAAAGAGAGAGGTTGGATCTCTTACCTCAAGTCTGACTTGTCTTGTTCATTTCATTATATTCCTGAATAATAAACATTGGTCAATTTATAATTTCCTAAGGACCTCTTTTAAATTTTATTATTCAGTTTATATCACCTATTATAATGTTATAATAATTCGTTAGTAATGTGAGTTCATATCAGACGTTTTTGTCGATATTTGGTACATGAGTCAAAAATGAACTTGTTTGAAAACGATTTTCCATGTAGTTATAATTAAATCATCTCCAGAATATTATTAATGATTCAAATATTATATATATCCAGTACATATTCATTTTATACTACTCCATAAAATTTGGAGATAAAAATAATTGAAATGCACCGTTCATGGAGACGGTAGGTCATACGAACGCACGAACGCTACTTTCATTTCCTTGTCATATTAATGGAATTAAAAATAATTGAGAGATATATATATTATAATTACATTATAATATATATGTTATATAAGTCACATATGTTCATTAATTTCATTCTTTATACATTCCTTGTATTGCATGAACGAGTCACATCACTTTAGGGGGCGGTAGTCCACACTTCCTCGTATGAAATTATCGCATTTGCACAACATGAAAAACATAAAGGTATGTTTTAAATATAAAATTCATAAGAATATAGAAAACATAGATACCATATATATAATATATAAAATATAGTTACATCATAATGGCCACCATGAATGGTGTTAAGAGAAGATTGAACAATCATCGTTTCGTGAGGCAGAAATTCACCATCCACAGAAACAGTATGTTCTTTAACCATTAAACGAAGGTGTGTGTAAGTGTAGCTAAAATCCTTCACTTAAAAACATCCTATTATATTGAAGATAATGTTTTTGTTACAAAATAATATAATAAAAAGATTTTAGAGGGTTGGAGAAGCAAAATAAAACAAAAGAACACAAGGGAAGACATTACCTTTAAATCGGGTAACTCTTTTTGATTTGAGATCAAAGGATTCCTTGGAAAAGATTCTGCCCAAAGGTGAGGCTTCAATGATGAAGATAGGGATGTGGAGAGATTAAATGTTCAGGTTTTGGCCGAGCCAAAGGCTTGATATGTGTGGGTATGGAGGTAGAGGTGGGGGCCTTTTATAAGAGGAGAGGAGGGGCACTCTTGGAATGTCAAAAAAGGTTACGTTATTTTCAAATGAGTTTCGGATTTTAAAGGTCCCACATTGATATATTTCGAGTATAAGGTGATAAGGGTTATAAATCCACACATAAAATAGGTTTTTTACATGTTTAGGTTTTATATGTTACATTGTCTTTTCATTTTATTTAAATCGTTAAATAATGAGGTAATCGCTGCATCATCATGATGTCAAAAATAATTTAATTTATTTAATGTCTAAAAATTATAAAAAAAATACTATGATGTAGGAAATAATATTATCTTTATAATTACTATCTATAGTCAAAAATATTACGTTTATAACCCCATGTAAATTTTTTTAGTAAAACAATACATGTTTGTGTCATTTTTACTTTTACTTTAAATAAAAGGAATTAATGTCATTATCTTACCCAAGTGGCTCCATGGGGTCCCAAAAATCAACCCATGGGTTTTTTGGGTCGTCCATGACTCATCCAATAGGGTTAGGACAAGTTTCAAGATATTTTCATTTTATTATAATATCATTTTTACCTAAAATCACACTAATTACCTTTAATCGTGATTAATAAAACTTAAAAGATATTATTCACCCAAAAATATTTTAATCTCATTGAACCCCATTTTACTTCCTAATGATAACCATGTATGTCGGATTTTTGAAAATAAAATCACAAAAGTGGTAAAGTTTCATTTAAACAAAAAATCAGTTTCCTTAACTACCACTTAGTGGTTTCACTATTCATCAAAAATTGAAGTCTTTCAGAAAAATACAAAAAATTCACCCAAGCTATATTTGATACTCTGAATTCAAAAATGTTGTCTATTTTACAAAATTCAAAACATATAAGTTGAATTAATTAATTTAATAATTAATTCCCGCTGTCAAAGCAAATAGCATGTTTTTAAAAAATGATATCTATTAAAAGATTAACACTAGTTTAAGTCCAATTTCAAAGTGAAATTAATTCCAATGACCACCAATGGATTAAATGGTAAAAATATATTCTAAATAAACTTTAATATCAATTAAAAATATAATTTATCCATATAAATAGATCAAATTAAAAAAAGGTTTTGAATTAAAATGAAACATTTTCACTAAAAAAGATCTTTATAAGAAAAATAACAAAAATTTACACAAAGTAAATTTTGATGTCCAGATTCTAAAGAAGGATTGTATTTTTTCAAATACAACATATAAAATTTTCAAAAGTATATTTAAAAAGGGTCCTCCATCAAAAGGCGGTTATTCGACCTTTTAATGAATATTAGAAGATTTATTCTTAAAATTGGATTCATTTGCATTTTATGCCTCTAACATTAATTGGATAAAAGTAAAAATATTTGGAAAACATATATAATAATTTTTTATTTAGGTCCGTTCTTTCCCGCCATTACAATGGCTAGGTGTTAACTACCATTTAAAATAATATTATTTTATTATTAGAGTGCAATGTATGATTTCAAAGAAACTCGTTGTCGTGTATTGGGTACGCCATAGAGCATAGCGTTCCCTTTAAAGTAATATTAATATTTTATTCACAAATATTGATAAACATTAGAATGTAATATTATTTATTTACCTGGGATGTTACATAAACATCCCATATAATTCATTTCTTCTAATAGTATTTAGAATAATTCTCAAGTAATTTTCATGATCTTAGTATCTTTTGGAGTATACCCAGATATCATCAATAAATACCACTACAATGTCATAAAGATATTCCTTGAAAATTATATTCATTAGATAAATGAAGAAAAAGGTTTAATTATTCAATCCCAAAGTCATTACTGTAAACTCATAATGCTCGTACCTAGTTCGAAATGTTGTTTTCAGAATGTCATCCTTGTTCACACAAAACTGATGATATCCAGATCAAAGTTCAATCATTGAAAAATATTGAGCTCTATGAAGTTGGTCAAATAAATCATCAATGTGATGTAAGGTATACTTGTTCTTTATTTATATAGCATTGATCTCCCTATAGTTAATTCACAACCTCATAGATTCGTCTTTTTTTTCATCAAAAAGGACAGGGGCTCCCCGTGGAGAAACTCTAGGGTGAATAAATCCCTTGTTACTCAATTCCTCTAGTTTTTTCTTTAGTTCCACTAATTCCACAGTGGCCCTTCTATAAGTGGTCTTCGATATGGGCCTTGAACCATGAATTAAATCAATTGAACACTCAATTTCTTATTCAAGAGGATGTCCAGGTAAATCCTCTAGAAACACATCAACATATTCTTGCACAATAGGTACATCTTCTATTTGAACATTCTGTTCCTCACCTATAGTTATTTCATTCTCTTCTGCCCCAATAATTGAATTTAGTAGAGCTAATGGTGGTGGATCTATATAAGAATTAGGTGGTGATGTTTATACTCTAAAGATAAGGCACTTCTTATAATCATCTAGATTTGTATCCTCCTTCTTCATATAATAAATTTGTGCATCATGGTCTGAAATCCAATCCATACCAAGGATTATATCAAATTCTATCATTTGTATGATGATGAGATCAGTAGATAAAGAACATTTATATTCCCTTACGGGAACTGATTCACAAAAGGTTGTTTCAATGATACTTCCCTTAATTGTTTTTACTGAAAACTTCCATGTTAAATCAAATTGGAAATATCTAATTTTCATAGAAAACTGGGAAGATATGAAACAATGAAATGATCCATAATCAAATAAAGAGTTGGATAAACATGACAAAACCATTAAATTACTTGTCACCACATCTTTCGAAGCTTCAACCTCAGCAGTGGTGATCACATAAGCTTGGCCTTGCTTCCTTGGCCTTTTCTAAGGTATGTTCCCTTAGCGCATAGGAAAATCATTTGCATAATTCCCCTTTTTATCTTAAATGGTAGCGTTAAACATTGAAAACCTCTTTAATCCCCTTTCCATCATGAGCTTGGTGGCCTTTTTCACCACACTTGTAATAGACTCTCATTCCCTTCTGGAACATACCGGGGTAGTTCTTCAAACATTTACTATAGGATGGATATTCGACTTTGCCCTTCTTTCCCTTATTTCAATTTCTTGACTATTCACCAGATCTCTTCTTCTCCAGATTTTCATTAATATTTTAATACATAGGGAATTCTTTTTTGGTCTTTATAGCACATGAGACAATATATTAGTATGATTAGAAGGATTTTGTGACTAATGATCACAAGAGAAATGGTTTTAACCCATCAATGAATCGATAAATCTTAATCATTGGGTTATGTATATAATCTGTTGCATGTCTTGCTAACCTTGTAATGTTATCCTCATAATTTGGGACATTCTCATCCTTTTTTTCCTCAGACTCAGAAATTGTCTTTCCATATCCCTTGATGGTCATGAGGAAAGTATTTTTCTAAGAAAATCACATTAAACTTCCTTCATTCCATGTACGATACTTCTTCATCTTCCATTGAGTTTTGGATTAATGACCACCATTGATCTTCATATCCCGTGAGGCAATAAACTGCCATAACCACTTTTTCCCTTTCACTACTCCCCAAAGCATGATATGTTTTCTCAAAGGAATATATCCATTTCTCACCTACTAATGGATTTGTACTCCCATTGAATTTTGGTGGTTGTAACCTTAGGAAGCGGTCTAACATTGATCCTCTAAATTTTGTATTGGGGTGCTCCATATGGGTAAGGTTATTATTCATAACCTGAGTGAGTTGTCCCAGTATGGTGATAAGCTGATCAGCACTAGTTGCTTCACAAACTCCACTATAATTATCATGAGTAGGATGGATTTCCTTACATGGATTATGTGCATTTGTATGGTTTCTATTCCTTCCACTATGTTCCATTTCTAAACAATGGAATACAGTAGATTAGTTTATGAATCACAATACATAATTCTGAACATGTAAAACACTTAACATAAATTGAGAAGTTTATTAACATAATACATAATCCTAAAAATGATTTCATAGAGAAGTATATACTCGTAAAACCTTCAAAATGGTTTGTAAAGAAAATGAGAATTATCCTAATCATAACCCTCGAGTGTGTCGTAACCATGAGTGCAGCAAGACCCGTTGTCGTGCACCAGTTATCGTTCGAGTCTAGCTCAAAGCGATGTTTTTGGGTTTTACCCCTAGGTACATTTGTGCCAGAGCCACCTCTACCTACTCTTATCCATACAGGGATGTGTTATGGGAAAACTCAAAAAATCTCTATATTACCGAAATTCTAGGAAGTTCTTCTATACTTTTCTTCAAATTCTATCTTATGGTTGTGTTCTCTATTCAATTTTTTTTTCTAAATCTAGTTTATATGGTTTGTAATAAAATTATCTTGATATCAACTATAATGCCCCGACCCATGATACCTAGAGTCGGTGCATTGTTACATAACATTGGCATGATCACAAGGAATCAAATCCTGAAAGACTGATCAGTTTAGTAGCCTTGTAAGTACTAGACACATTCATAAGTTTTACTCTACAGCATGAAATGAAAAAATCAAAAACATTTTGTCCCCTTTTGAACACACTTATATCCTTAGCATATCCCTGTAGTTCAACCATAAAATACATCTTCACATCTTCGGAAAAATAAAACATAGAAGGGGGTGTGATAAAATGGTCAGTAAGGATAACAATATAGCGGAAAATTTCCTAAATAAGTATAAACATTAAATGGAATGTATAAAACTATAAAAAGAATTTTAAATTTAAAAATCAAAATAATATGTAAAATATAAATCAAATAATTCCATTTACTTATTCACATGGATATTCTACTAGTCGAATAATCTCATGCAATATCAATAGACACTTTCATAATGATGGAATGCATAATTCCAGATTTCATATCCACGTAGTCAAGGCCTTATGCCAAGACTACAAATAAAAAATTTTCAATACCTTTTACCAAGACACTAGTTTGTCTCCGGAGACCTATCTATGCATCAATGTACTATAGCGGGCTCCAGCAGTCACTTAATAAGTCCAATGCATTCTTCGTATGAAATAATTTAAACATAACATAAACATTTGTATTAAAACTAGCATAAAAAATGTCAATAATATATCGATAAACCATTAATGGTAAAAATAACACTTCCATATTCAATCATATCACAAAACCATCAATATAATATGTAAGATTTATATGATAATAAATCAACTTCAAAAAAGTTTAAAATCCATCAAAGGATGTTGACATAGATGAAATTAAAACTGATTGAAAGAAATACATATTTCTGTTTTGAAACCATTTAATTGAAAAAATTTATTTTTGAAATATTCTTATAATCTTGTAATGGAAACATCAACGGTGTTATAACGGCATAAAATAGCTACACCCGCCATGTAAGTAAAAAACATTCTTTCTTTAATTTCGTAGAAAAGGACACAATTTACCTTCTTTGGAAAACGATGGAATGATTCATTTATAAACATCTTATAAAAAAAGGTTATAAATGAATTTAACCCATATTAAAAATGTTTTGAAATTCATTTTAAGAAACATGGATGTGGATAATATAGAGGTCACAGTAGATAATTTTGTATAAACAATCTCGGATAAGGAAGAGATTGTAGAATTAACCCTTACCTTGTACTTATCTTTGGTCGAGGGTATGTTAACCTCCTGTATAATAGTTAGAACATTTTTATTAAATTATAAAATAAATATATACATAAATATGATAACATATATGATCTGCTAATATGGATTTGTCAATAATATTTCAGTAGTATCATCATTTCGGATGTTAATTGATTTGATTTCCATTATATGGTTCATTACGTAAGAAATGTTTTTTATGGATAGTGTGTATTTTATTCATATACAGAATGATATTAGGTTTATAAACATAATTTTTAATCATAAAATGAAAATTATTCTCGAATGATTGTGATGGGTAATGAATCTCATCGTGTTCGTGGAGACGGTAATCCGTATGTACGCACGAGCGATAATATCATTATATTGATGGTGAAATCATATGTAATTGGATGGTATATAATAAATAAATAATAATTAAAATGTTAAATTTTTTATTTACAACATTTTTACTTATTATTATACTCATCCAAATAATGATTTTTTTGAATAACAAACTACACCTCGACGTGGAGACGGTAAGCCGTACGCACGCACATATGGTGACTTTTCAATCATATGATGGATAAAATTTTGAATATGGTAGAACCATTTTAATAATAAAATAATATTATATATAATATACTGGATTTAATATTTCATAATGGAATCACTAATGAAATATCATGTGGAAGAAGAAAAGAACTTGGAAGAGGTGATGAAATATTTACCTCTTCTTCGGGTTCTTCCTTTTGATTTGATCAAAAGGGCTCCATAGGTTGGCTTTCTGACCAAAAGATGGCCTCTAGAATAAATAAAGGAAAGTTGGGAGGATATTTGGGAAGGTTTTGGACGAGACAAAAGGCTTTGGAGGTGTGAAATTAAGAGAAGGGGAAGTGACCTTTTATAAGAGAGGAGATGGTCACTTTAGGAAAAGCATGAAATATTATTTTATAATAAAATTATTTTCGGTTTCTAATGGCTCCAAAAAGATTTATTAAGAGGATAAGGTGGGGGTGGGTTGCAAAAAACTCAACCAATAGGTTTTAGATAGGTTTAGGTCACCATATTAACCTTATCTTTAAAATTTAACTCTTAGTTAAATAGTTTGTCATTTACTATATCTCTTTCTATTTTTATATTATATGGTTAATAAATATACTATAAAATTCAAATAGAATTCCAAGTGGTTCATTATTAATATATATAAACTTATATATGTCCTTTTTCCTAACCTTAGATTTTTAGGAATATTATATCCATTAATAATATAGTATTTGTTTTAAAAACTCAATTATGTCACTTCTAACACTATTTAGTATTTGATTATTGTGAAAATCGTAACAGCATGATTACTTCGAAAAAAAATTATTTAATCAACCATAACTTGTAATATTACCTTATAAATTTAGTGGAATTCATCAAAAGCCTCAAATTACATTTATTTGGATATTAATAATATCAATTATTTTAATCGTTTCTTAATAAGGTAATTAATGCATCATCATTATGTCATAAATAAATTAAATTATTTAATGTCTAAAAATTATAAATAAAATAAAATTATGTATGAAATCATTTTATATTTATAGTTAATATTAATATTAGAAATTATATTGTGTGTAACTCTATATTAAAAATTGTACAGTTATTAAACATAGAATTTAACTCTTTCAACTCTTCTTTAAATAAAATAATAATAAATGTCATAATCTAATCAAAGTGGACCAAAGAGGATCATATTTTATTCCTAAGGTTTTTTTTGGGTCGAATTATACTTATCCCATAGAACTAGGACATGTGTTAGGGTAATTATGATATCATTTTTACCCCTAATTACCTTATTTACATTTAACTCTGGTAAATAAAAGTCAAAAGTTATTATTCACAAAAAAATTATTTTCATCTTATTGAATGACATCATACATACTGATATTAACTCTATCTATCATAATATTGAAATTCAATTAACAGAAGCTATAAAATTATGTTTTTTGCAAATTTGAAAATGCTCCTAGGAGATGAGTAAAAGACAGTAAAAAGTTCAATAGAATTTTTATATATCTAAACTTATTATAAAATGAATCCAATGAATTACATTGAACATATATAGGTATTATGAATCTATTTTGACCTTAAATAGAATTAAATAAAATAAATATTTATTTAAATAAAAAGTCAGTTTTAACCAATAACGCAGGGTTTTTCACTATTCATCAAAAATTGAATGTTTTCAGAAAAATACCAAAACATCACCCTAAGCTAATTTCGATATTCCAAATCCAAAAATGGCATCTATTATGAAGGATAAAGTTTAAAAAATTTCAAAAAGTGTTTATTACTATTCATAACGGCTAGTTTGATTGGTCGCAGTGTATTAGAATCTCGAAGTTGCGTACAATGCAAGCTATTGCACTATCCAAAAGGGAATGTACCATTGAATCTTGGGGTGTTACACACTCACTTATGAATTATCATCCATATCAATATAAATAAAGTTATTTTTGCCTTATTTTCCAGCACTAACCTCCCTTTTCATCCAACTACCCTCGAATCCTTTGATAAAAACCTCTACCATAAGAATTTATTCAATGTATCATGTCAGAAGGTCCGAACTATTACACAACTGACCTTCAAATAGCCCAGGTTTGATATTTTCAACTATATTTCCTTAACGTTCCCAAATATAATATTTATTTTGATTTAAATTCATTTAAATTAATATTTTTTATTATCAAATACCATTAATACCATTTTTATAAAAATATGAAATATTATAATGCAATATATCTCTAACTCAAGTGAAATTATTCCAAAATAAAATTTCTGTATTGATAAGGTGGAAATGGTATTAATAATGTCACCCAATCAAATTTATATAGTTATATATACCATTTAAAACCTTATCATTTTTTTAACCTCATGGATAACCAATATTAACCATGACCAGGGTAATGACTTTTTTATATTAAAGGCTTATAATTTAACTAGCATGGTGAATATTGGATCATTAATGTAAAAGGGAAGTAATGTTCAACCATTTATAATCCCGATTTTCTATATAAAAGGTTTTAATGTTTTTTAAATAATTTTATAAAATTTTATTATACATAAAATATCAATAATTCCATTTTGACCCTTGTCATCTACTTTAACATTATTCATAAGAATATATGAATGGATTTAAAATATAAACCTTTCACATGACAATAATATGGTATATTTATGTACTAAATTCGTGGGACACTTTAAAAAAGTCAATAAATATTACATTTTGAGATTTTACAATCATTTAATTTATTTTTTTAGTGGTCACACAATCACTATTTCAGTGTTACGTAAGAATTTGAGGTATGTATTTCTGCACTAAAAATACTAAATATATATTACTATGATAAAAACATAACACATATTTGAAATAAAAATTGATAACTAAAAATTTCCTCTTATTATAATTATGTAAAATTTTAAATTATATTAATGTCAACATTGTGACATTTTGGAATTTTTATAACATAAAATAATTTAAATGTCAATATCAAGGGAAAATATATGATGGATGTAATATATTCAAATTTTGGATGGACATAATCGAATATATCTCTTCCAATGTAATTAAGGTATGTTTTGTGTTGATTTTTAGAACTTTTTTCATGGTTGTGACATTGTTTAATCCACTTTACTCTTATTTTGGTGAATAATATTTGCAATGGTTAGTACACATAATGACCAAAAAATATGACGAAAATATTTACCAAATATGAACTAGTTGATTAAAAATATGGTATCAATTTTTGAAGACTCAATTTATAAAAAAGTGAGAAATTTTTTTACATTAAACCTCATCAAACATGATTGTAACAACCTAATATTTTACGTTATGAATCTTTTTAAATTTCATTTCTTCAACAACATAAGATCACAGTACACCAAGAATGAAAGAACACTGATATACAATTAAATATCATTATTACTAAAATTATTGTTATAAGGTGGCCATTAAATTAGATGTATTGTGTATAATTAATGAAATTTAGATTTTATATACTTGATCAAATGTTTTTAAAGTCATACAAATGATTTTATAAGAATATTATAAGAATAAATCCAATTCAATAAGTAATGATGTAATATTTTTCTAATCATAATTTTACTGGAATTTAGTGGAGAAATTTTTTTAAAACTAAATTTTTATAATTTTATAAATTATAAATAAAAAATTAAATATTATTTTTTAGTGCATAATATAAAAATTTGATTTGGTAATGGTTTTTCTATTTTTATGAGAACATTCATTTTTTGATGAATATTAATGTGACCCTTTGAATAATAATGTGACTATTTGGAATATTAATATGAAAAATAGAATATAAATTTCACCAAAGAATGTGTAAATAAAATTTATGTATATTATTAATGAAGATATGGTATATTTATATCTTATAATACGTAAATAAATTTTTAAAAATGATAAATAAAGTGTTGAAATTCTCATGAAACAGAAATGTTTATTTAAAGTTTCATAATTTATATAATTATTCAAGGAATTTTATTTTCAATAAATAGATTCATAAATTTATATTTTTTTCTTATGATTATAAGATAGTTTTATGAGACCTTAATTAATTTTTGAACGTTTTACAAAAAAAATTACAATATTAAAATCAATATTTTTTGAGTAAATGATAATTTTGATTAAAAATTTCATTTTGAATATTAATAGATTTATTTTCATAAAATTGAGTTCAATTTTTAATTATACATATAGAAAATGGTTATGTTAATTTTCTTTATTTTTCTAAAATAGTTTAATTTTTGGTTAATAGTGAAATATAGTAATTTACGGTATATATACATTATAAGTAAAATACACTATTCATTGAGTTGTGAATTATTTAAGAACCACTTTTTAGAAAATAAATAAACTAATTAATATATTTATTAAAAACATTCAACAACATTCGTAGCCTTAATACAATATATTAAACAATCCATTAAAATAATAAAAAACACTCCTCTCCTCCAACTATAAATACCGCCCATTACCGCCTCTTCTGCTCACACAACCAAATCCATTAAGGTTGTCCAATTTCTCTTCAATAATCTTCCTAAGTATTTCCCCTATGTCCCAGTGCCTTTAGTCTCAATAAATGGAAACAACTATGTTACCTAAGTAGGTTCTCAATGATAAGAATTCAAGATGTAAATCCTTTTTCATTCACTTTGAATTTTGAAGTTTATATTCTTGTTAATCTATCCTTAACTATTATGTCCAATGTCAATTTATATCTAAAGTATCATATATGTAAGATAATTTTTTATGTTAATGGAAAATAAATTATTAAACACCTTATCTTTCCATTTTTCTTCTAAAAATGAATGCATCTTCCTTGAGGTGGCGATTTACCACCTTTGTAGATGATGAGTTTTTTTTTCATTTATACCTTCGATGATGGCCATAAAAATTTTTAATGAATCAACCAGATTATAATATATGTATTAATACATATTTATAATTATTGAAACATTATATATACATAATATGAATTCGTAAGATAAAATTATTTTGTGAAGATTGAAGAAACGACAAAATGATCTAAAAGATTATCGCTAACATTTTATCAAATTATTAATCCTCATACCATATAACTCAATGAAATATATAAAAACATAATATTATTTTAGTTCATTAGTAACACTAAATATCAATTATAGAAAACTATTTCCATTTTACAATATTTTCCATACATGTATACAACTAAACCGATCATCAAAACCAAGGAAACGAATGCTCCAGAACGATAAAATATTACCTTATAACTCATTAGAAAGGACAAAAAGGTACTTCATATTATTATAATAAATAATATAGGTGTTTAAATGGTTCTTAATTAATTTTTTAATATTATTTATATTATTATTCAAGACATTGTGATCATGTGCTGAACACATTATGGCACAAGGTAAGGAGTTTCTCATCTCACTTTTATTAACATGAGATTTCCATTAATCACAACTTATTTCATGTCTGTGTTGTATGTATACTCCCATTTGATTTATTATATCATCAATATATTTATATTAATGTTCTTAAATGATTTATATTATTATTATTAATTATTGGTCATATTATTAGATTTAATACTATGTGGCATGAGATTTTACCTGAACCTCTATTTTCCTTCAGGATACTCTCCCTCCCTCTTTACCCAAATGTGATTAGTCATTAATTTCATATACATATACTAATTTATTTTTATGTATTCCAAAATATTATATCCATATAATTTCATATTTATTTTTATTGATAAATACATGTTTTAAAAGGATCCCTTCTCAATTCTTGCTGATAAGAACGCCTGATTAAAGGGAACTTCGGGATTTCTAACCCATATTCAAGTGAACTCCATAATCTATTTCAAGCCACAATTATTTTTTTCTAAAAATATCATGAAAACTACAATGGTTCATGTCTAGTTTTATAAAAAAAATCGTTGATATTTTGTTGGAAAATATCCTTGAAATTGTCCCTTAAACAACACTGTGTTACCCATTTCTATAGTTTTTTAAAAAGTATTTTTACTTGGTTTCACATTTATTGGATATCATTTATTCCTAAAAAATAATTTCATTGTTTATTAATTTTAATTTCATGGATATACATGTTTTCAATATGATTAGTATGATAAATAGAAAATATTATCAAAAAACCCCTTTTTTCCAAAGTAAAAGTGTATTTATACAAAATCATTATCAATTATTTTTGGAGAGTATTTTCATCTATGTTTATGATATACATATTTCAATGTTGTTTGGTACACTTATATTTAATGATACATGTTTATCTATGAATAATTATTTGGAAATTTTGAGATATATTGGGCCTGTTATAGCCCCTCGATGCCTCGATAGGTCTTATGAGAAAAAATTATTGACAAAAAACACTTCGTATTTGTTTCAAAAACAAAATCATATAGGTAACTACCATTATAATTAAAATATATTGATGGTATAATGGTTTATGTCCAAGATAAATTAATTCAAATAAAAAATCATTTTATTCAATCAGCATAGAGTTATCATTATCATAAGTATTTTCAGAATGACAAAATATTTAGATTCATTTTTATTATTAGTGTATTGATGGTGTCTATTTTTCTGTTATTCACTATGCCATATTTATTATAACAATTTGATTATGATTCACATATTATTTATTCATGTTTATGATATATGTAACCCTTACGAATAATTTGATCCCACTCTTTTATTTGTTTTTTTCTTATTATGAATATTAAATATCAAAATACGTAACAAGGAAGTTGTTTATGTTTCATTTTTATATTATACGTTTTTCCAATATAATAAGTGAACCATTTATTTATATAGTTTCTTTAATAATACTAAATTTATCCATACTTTATGATGTTATCACTTATATCAATTCCATTGTAGAAAAATGACAACTGACTATAGGCTACTGAGGTTGGGGTTGTTACAGTCAGTAACAGAGAAAGGTTTGTACAAAACTAGGTAACTAAATATTGAAAAAAAAATTAGAAACAGTTACCTAAAATATAATTGGGTATAAGAGTATAATAACATCCAAGAATTTTTGTAATGATGATATTATGTTGGTATTCCTAATAATACATCCCTATTTAGGTACAAGTTAATGTGTTTCTGCCACAGATGTACCCAGACGTAACAACTCTGACATGGTTTGTTTGGCCTAAATCAGCATAACACGAAACACAAAAATGACCCTTCATGCACACCTAATTTGACACTATGGGGGGATATGTGTAGGATAATTCACTTTTTCATTACAACACATTATAATGGATTTAATGGTAAACCTTTCCCCAAAGAAACCATGTTTATGATTTTGATAATAGTTATCCATTAATTTACAATGTATTTTTTGTGTTTTCCATGATTGAAAATTATGACTTATGATTAATAACCTAATTTAGATAATTAAATTTTTTAGAAAGGTATCCTAGATGAACGAATGACAATTTTATCAATGTGCATATCCTATATAGGTATTTCCTTCTAATTCAAGACAATGATGTTGGAATTAGGGTTGCAATGGGATTAAAAAAATTAAAACTATACTGAGTCAAATGAATGAGGTTATGAGCAATAACCATACATAAATGGAATTAAATAATCTATAGTGAATTGGAACAATAGTAGATCATTATATGTTACAAAAAACTACTTCATTAAATAGGACTAAAACCCCATTTTTATTTGAGAAGTTGATATGTTCCTTAGAGAAGATATTTATTGCATTAAGAAATAATGAGTGAGAGAGGGATATAATGTAAGTTTATCATCTCTAAAAAGATTCAGATAAATGGTGTTCATTGATTCAAAACAATAAGGAAGAAGTAGTAATTTTTATCATCAAATTCAAGTATTTTAATAGAATTTTTATGCAGGGAAAAATATTTTCCCTAAGATGAGTGAGAAGATATAGAGAAACAATTCCTTAGTGTGTGACAAAAAAGATGAAAATGTTGCTAAGTATGAATCAAACATTAAAAGGTTAAGAAGGCCTGAACCAGAATAAAAACATAACCCAAGGAGTATTATTAATTATTTATTTGAGAGATTAAATCCATTTTATCAAAAGGAATTAGTTTCCCATTCATTCTCACCATACAAAGACATAGTCTTGTGTTTAATAAAGATAGAGAATGAATTATCTAGGTCTTATAAATATACGGGAAATAAAAGAAGAAAAGAACGGTACATCAATAGAAGGATGTAGGGATAAAGGGAATGAAAGATTTCCCCACATGATATAATCATGGGAAGAAACTCCGTTGTACATTCCTAAAGTGAATGATATTTTGTTACATGTGTTGAAAGAAAGGTCTCTAGACTCGTGATTGTAAGGGAAAGAAAGAAGATGTAAATGTGAAATGACTCAAGTTTAATGATATGGTGCCCTATACAAATTAATGTACAAAGAATAAAGTAAATAAAAAATATAAAAATCAAAGTTATAAAGTTCGAGAAGATTTTATTACTACATTAGAAGTGAAATAATTATGGAATTTGTGTTTTTTCATTCAAAAATTTTGTAATTATAGTTATAATAATCATATAAGGGATGTTCTGTAGTACTCTATTTTTATAAGATTATAATAATTAATGTTTTAATAAAGTTTTAAAGGATATTAAAGTGTTTATATATATTTTATGTTAAAATAAAAGAAACATTATTGGGGAATCTTATGTTATGTTAGTTTTGTAAATTTAGTGAGCTTCCTTCTAAATTTTTTTTCATTGAACATGAGTAGACATGTCATAGTGGAGTCTTATGATTAAATTCTTGTGGAATTAATAAATCTAGGCTATTTTAAATTTCTATTAATTAATAAAATATTCTATCCCTGTTGGATTTAGTAAACATTTAAAGGTAGAAGGAATGTCTTAAGGTCGATATGATTCATTAAAAGTGCTTCACGAGTGAAAAACAATCATCTTGAAAATTCATTTATATGTGTAATAGATTAATAGAAAATACAATAAAGCAAAAAAAGGATGAGAATAATATTATAAAATTTAAAGTAATCAAGTATATTTATTTTATCAATTGATAATATGAATATTTAATGAATTCCTCATCTTTAGGAAAAAAAATTGGACAAAAACATTATCTGTTTACTTTTCTTTCTAAGTAATCATTGGTATTTTAACCAATCACTAATTAACGTATTTGGGATCGTTAAAATTATAATGACCAAGTTTTCTATCACTATCCATCAGAAAAAGATGGTTAAATTTTTTTTATTTTCATATTTTCATTTTAATTTAATTATATCTTATTTGAATTCTTAGTTCTATGGTGACCTCTACATTTCCATTTCCCTATTATGAGGCTATTTTATTAACCCTATTTCTAATATGGGTTTACCATAAATGAATTTCTATATATCAAACATTTATTTTTCAAGTACAATTTTGAAATTATGTGATGAAATTTATTGATGTATGGGAAAATGTTACACCCCTTGAATTTATGGTATGTATCTATTTAAATGTAATTTTCTGAGACAACAAAGGTGTCACACAACAATAAGCCAAAATGAATAATTATAAACAATTAAATATCATTATTATAAAATAACTATTATATCCTAGCCATTAAACTATCAAGAATGAATTGTACTAATGAAATTTATATATTATGTATTTGATGAATTTTTTTTACATTCATCAAAATTATTTAATTGGAACAAAAATAGAATGTATCCAAGGTCACACATTAAAGGGTTATATTTTTTTATAAGGAATTTTTATCTCATTTTAGTGGAGACCTTGTTTTAAAACTACATTTTCACATTTTTATAAATTATATATGAAAAAAACATTATTTTTGAATGTTTAATAAAAAATTTACTTCGGTTCAATTTTTGGTATTTTTCATATAACATGAATTTTTAATGAATAGTAATGACACCGTTGGAATAATAATGTGACCATTACAAATAGTAATATGACCAATAGAATTTTTATTTCAGATTTTATAGTGTAAAAAAATTATTTATCTTGTTAAAGAAAATATCGTACATTTATATTGTGGAATAAGTAACTAAATTTTTAAAAATGATAAAATATTTTTTGTTATTTTTTAGGAATCATAAATGTTTGTTTAAAATTTTATAATTTATATAATGATTTTGAATAAAATATGTTTTCATAAAATAAAATCATTAATTAATATTTTATTGTCTTATGATTATAATATAATTTTTACAATACCTTAATTAATTTTTCTAAGTGTCACAGAAATAGTTATAATATTAAAATCATTATTTTTCAAGTAAATTAGGATTTTGATTGAAAATTAAATTTCCCAGGTTAATAAAATTATTCTCATAAAATGGTGTCCGTTATTTTATTCTGAATTTTAAAAAATATTTAGGGTTAATTTTTTGGATTTTTTTAATATAGTTGTATTTTTTGTGAATACTAAAATATGATAATATACAATATATGAACATTATACGTAACATAAAACATTCCATGAGTCATGGATTATGCAAGTACCCTTTATTAAAACTAAAAGGAACTAATTTCATTATTTATTTATTGAAATCATCTTTATTAAAAGTATAAAACTAAAATATTATTTAATTTAATAAAATAGTCAAAATCACTCAACTCCTCAAACTATAAATACTAATATTAACCACCGATTCTCCTCACAACAACAAATCCATGAAGCTTTTCTAATTTCTATTGAGTAATATTTCGATGTCTATCCCAAATGTCTAGGATCCTTTGGTGTCAATATATTACCAAACCTATGTCTCTTAAAGAGGTTCTCAAGGAGGATAATTCAAGCAGAAAATCCTTTTATGTTCATATTCAACTTCTATTAATTTCTTTTCTTATTATTCTATCCCTAACTATTCTATAAAAAGTAACATTGTCACTACGGTATAATATATATACTAGAATTTTATTATGTTAATGTAAAATTCATCATCAATTCATAAGGGATGCTCATAAAACCATTTTTATGGATAAAATATACTATAATATATTTATTACAAATTACTAAACATTTTTAACCGGTATATATACATACGATGATCTCATTTGACAAAAGTAGTTCGTAAAGATCCAAAAAGGCCAAAATAATCTAAATAGTTATCACTGACATTTTATCTAAAAATTCCTCCCTAAGCCATATAACATAATAAAATATATAAGAATTTAATATTATTTAATATCAATTGTAAAATATAACTTCAATTCGTGAAAACTATTCTCATTTTAAAATATTTTCCAAACACGTATACGAGTAAGCAGATTATGAAAACCAAGGAAACGAACGCTCCCAAATGATAAAAATGTACAATATAAATCATAAAAAAGGACATAAATAAATTTAATAAAACAAAAATAATTAAATGAAATATTTAAAATGTTACAAATTTATTAATCTATGTTTTTAATCTGATTATACATGAAATTAAGTTAATGTGAAGAACATGTTAGGACAAAAAGTACGACTTTCTCATCTAACTTTTATTTCCGGGAGATTTCAATTATTCACTAATTATTTCATGTATGTTGTGTGTGTATACTACAATTTGATATATAATATCATGAATATATTTATCTTCATCTTATTAAATTATTTGTTGATTATTACTAATTTTTTTTCATACGAATCGATTGATTATAAAGTTGTAAGGGATTTTACCCAAACAACCAATTTTTACTTCGGGTTACACTTACTCTATATTTACCCAAATTTATTTTCTTATTTACTTTTATACAATTATTTTAAATTCTATGTATATATTCAAAAATCATGTTTTCAGATCATTTCACCATTATTTTATTGGGAAATAAATCTTGTATGTGTTTCCCTTCCCAATTCTTCCTGATAAGTAGGCCCAATTAAAAGGAACTTCCCGATTCTTCATCCATTTTTGTGTGCACTAAGTAATTTTTTCTAATAAACCATTATTAAAAAAAACTAATTTAATCCTAATAAAAAATCATTGTCCATTTATGTTTTTATATAAACATATATTCCTTCTCTATTTTAAAGGGTCATTAAAATTTCCCCTTAAACTGCAATGAAGTGACCCATTTCTGAAGTTTCATAATAACACTTTTTCATCTTTTCATATCAATTAGACATAATATATGACTTAAAAATAATACCAGTTTTCATTACATTTAGTTTATAGGTTATTAATTGTTTTAATCTTATTTTTATAATAAATAGAAATTATTTTCTAAAAGAAATCATCTTTCCTGAAGAAATGGGTATTTCTCTTTTGAATTTATCAATGATTTAATTAAAATATTTTTATCTCTGATTATGATTAAAATGTTTAAAACTGGTATAAGAAACAATGATTTGAAGACTTATTTTTGTTTATGAATAATTATTTTGACTAATAGTGTTGTGTGGGGCCTGTTATTACCTCTCTATGCACTGATAGTTCTCACGAGACAAACCAGTTATAGACAAACCATTCGTGTTTGTTTCCAAAGAATAATCAAATGGGTATCTACCCAATAGAATAAATAGTCTTGATAAAATGATTTTTCATATTATCGATACATGAAATCTAATAAATATTCATTATCTTCATTTAGAATTCATTTATCACTATCTATAGGATTTTCACTATTACAAAACCTATGGATGCATTTTCATTCTCAGTGCATTGATAACAAATGTTTTCAGTTATTCAACATGCCATATTATTTATGAATAATTGATTATTATTTACTAATGATTGAGTTGTTTATCTTATATATGTAACACTTAGTGAGAATTTTATCTGTCCATTTTATTAGTTTTCTTTCCCCTTGTATTAAATATAAAATATGTGTGTATGTGATAAAGAAGCAATTTATTTTCCTTTATTATGTTCTACGTTTATTTTTTCCAATACAATATTGGAGCCATGTATGTATCTATTTTCTTCAAGAATACTAAAATGATTTATCATTTGTGACGTGATCTCTTCGTTATATTCATTTGTAATAAAATGAACATTGAAAGTGGGCTGATGGGGTCGGGTTTGATAGAGTGATGGAAAATAGTTTTTCAAAAATTTAATATTAACTATACAAATGTTTTCGAACCAATTCCAAGTATAATGTTAATTAAGATATAATTTATTAGATTATTTTTAATCAAAAGGGAGTAATGGTAATTTTTAGACTAATCTAAAATTAAATATAACATTTAAAAAACAAGGAATGAAATGATATTTTTCAATAAATATGTTTTTTCTATAAAAATGAATAGATTTCATTATTTATTGAAAAAAATACATTTAAAAAAATTATATTAATGATTTGAAAATTTAAAAAGACTAAACTCAAAAATTTAGTTCATTTTATCAAATAAAATTTCTATAATTGAATGAAATTACATATAATATTTCATAAAAATTTATTAAAAATTGTTTTTGATGAAAACATATTTTTGTGGCATAAAATGACTCTGCTAAAAATCATTTACTCATTTCCCGAGAATTATTCATTAAATATTTTTTTATTAGAAACATAATATATATATATATATATAGTATAATGTGGTTAATCTAAATTATATATTCAAATTCAATTACTAGGTTATCAGTGTAACATTTTAATAATAATATTTCATGGTTCATTTAATCCCAAATTTACGTGTTCCATATGTTATAGAACACAGTGTTATTTTAAAATTATGTAATATTTCATGATAAATCAAAATTAAATATATTATATAATATAATTTAGTTTTTTATATGATTTATGTGATGTGGAATTCATTAGTTTAGAAATTTATTTTTTTCATTATGATGAGAGAGGAAGAGAGGTAATTCAGGGATATAACCTCTTATAATTTCTGTTTTAAATTTGAATATGGTTATTATTATGGTGGTTAATTATAAAAACCATGGTGGTGCTCCATTGTATGTTTATAATGGATACATGTATGTTTAAATGAAATATAAATATGAATTTAATGACAATTAACTGATTCAATTTAATATTTATTGAATAGTTATTTGACCATTTGAAGAATTAATATGTAACATTTCATGGATTATAGAAGGTAGTGGAAGTAGGATTCAATTGAAAAATTTAGGATTATGAAATTTATTGAGAGGTTTAATGGAAAAATATGAGTTAAATTGAGTGGGATTTTTAAATGTGGAGTTACATAGAGAGTTAGAGAATTTATAAGGGGGATTTGACTCATTACGTTTTTTGGCATGGAAAATTGATTCTAGTTTGATGGATGGTCTATAAATTAAGGAGGTTATGATTTAATTACCTCATATTTAGATAAACCTTGATTTGTTGGAATACTAATTAAACTTGGATGGTTTGGTGGGTAGAAGATAACCAGTTTTTGTATGTTTAGTCTGAGCATTAATATATGTGTAATGGGTTGTTTTATATATTTTAATAGATATTAATAACATATTTAGAGAATATAATTTTTTCTAAAACCCTTATTACTATGTGTGATGTTTCATTCCTTTCCCACCTTTTACTTTTCTAGTTTTGATATTGGGGAATGTCTGGAAGAAGAAATGGATGGTTTTGTGGATTTAATGATGCAATTGGGTTATATTAGTAGATTTTATAGTGTAAAATAGTGGATTACGATGTAAATTTGATGTTTCTATATTAGTTTACCATCCATTTATGTATTTTTATTTGTGGAGGATTATCCATGAAATAAGTTTATGTTTTGAAAATGATATTTACGGTGTAAGTAACATTCATCCCTTGACGCAATGATTTTAACCAGAAAATAGGTTTATGGAATAAAATATTTTTCGAAGCTATAAGTTATGAATCCTATGAGATTTACATCTTAATTATGAAATTTACACAACAAATGAAAAAACGTACAACATTTTTATATTTCTTGTTCATCCAATTCTATTCCCTTTTTTACCTTTTCCATCTCAATTTTGAGGTGAGCCCTTACCTATCTAGAATATTCTCCATCCCTTCATCCCTTGCTTCAATCCATGGGTCACCATTGTGTTGTTTTGGTGTTCGATGATAATTACTTCTCTTGTTCTCCCTTGTTTTATTGAATTCTTATTCTTGGGTTTCACTATGGTTGTTTTGGGTGTGTTTGTGGAAATTTTTTTTGACAACCCTTGATTTGGTGTAGGCTGATCCTTGAGTTTCTTATACAATTATGGGTTACATCTACTTCTTCATCACCCTATAGTGAACAACATGATTATTAATCTTTTTTAAGGTAGTATATCTATATTTTATTCCTTTATATGATATATGTGTTGGGGTTTTGTTATTTTTTCCTTTGAATGGACAATAATATTTGTCAAAATAAAGATATTTAATGGATATTTCGGAAAATTATTAGGATGTGGAGTAATCACATGTTTTGATTCCTTGTAATATGTTGTTGACGATATTTTTAAAGTGTGTTTCTCATACAAAAATAGGGTATGTTGGGATACATTTTTCACACTGTATAATATGAGTTTAGACCCTTTCTATGTTTTTTTTGTGATCACCCATTAAATAATGATATTGAATGTATATTTTCCTAATAAAATGGTTTCCCAAGGAATCAGGTTTTTGTGATTATACCCATTCTAATTAAAAACATAATGTAATGAAATCCATTGGCTACGTTATGGAATATTGAATGTGTTGCTATTATGTATGGTTTCATTATTGTGTTTCCTTATATATTGTGGGTCATTGTCTGGGAGTGGTGATGACCTGCTAGAGTTTGTATTGTATGGGGTAGTGATGTGATGTGTTTGGTTGGTATAGAAATGAGTGTTGTCATTATTTTATGTGGTTCTCAAAGTTTGTGGTTCACAATGGCGATGATATATTGTTACGTCGTATGGTGGTCATGTGTGGTTATGGTGTATGGAGGTTGTTCTATTAGATGTTGTAGAGATTTGTGATGTGTGGTTATTTTGGTGATATAGCTTGGTTGATGTGGTGTAGTTAATATGGGGGATGTGTGGTGTAGTTGTAGTGGTTATGTGAGTTAGTCCAGTTGTTGTGTGGCATTGTTGTTATAGGTTCCTGATTTTCCAAGGAATGAATTGTGTTTATGAATGAATAAATGAATGTATTGATTAATGAAAAAGAGTAGACTGTGTAAATATGACTAAAGGCGATGATAAAATGAATCCTAATATAACTTCAATAATCAGTAATGTGGTGGAACTTGTATATGAATGTTGGATATATTTTTTGGCTTGTATGGTGGTGGTGCAATGTTTTTCATATATTGGTGGCAGTTCTTTTTATGTTATATGTATGGTTATATGTTTGTGGTTGTGTGTGTAGTGTGGTTGATATGAATCCAAATGTTGGGGTATTGTGTTCTGTCTATATACCATGTATTTTATGTTATTTATATAGTGTCCCAAAGTGAGGAAGATAAAATTAAAAATATTAGTGTTTCTTGGTTTCTATTGTTTCCCACAATATTAAAGTTTGTGGTGATACAGGTGGCATGATACCACCTCTTCCCAACTCTGCATTCAAGAGTGACATCCTATGTTTCTTCGGGAAATATGTGATGATATGTAACTCTAATATGACTTGTATGTTAGGAATAAGAGAACATCCCATTCAATGTAGGGGAATGGGAGTGGAAAATCAGTGAGGTGGAGGACATGGGGGGACATTCTTTGTTACGATATTCATGTTTTGTTACCATATTAGATGCATTAGTTGGTGTGCGGTCCATGGAGAGGTTGGGGTTGGACAGTTTACTTGAATATGTGCTTTTTGGTTATACTTTTTTTCACTAGATCATTAGTATTATAATTTCACATATGAAATTGAGAGTTATGTCCCATCTAAGAATACATATTGTTCAATACCAATGAATATAAACTATTTTTTAGGTTTTTAGGAGGACATTGTGAATCATTTTGGATATTACAAGCTTCAGTTGGATATTTTATCGATTCATTGTCGTAGACTTGTATATTTCAAATATTTGAGTGTTTTTTATGAATTTTATTACAGTATACATGGAATTTTTAAAGGTTTAATTTTTAATTTATATTGTTTTCTATAGTTTCTTGGGAATTTTTTATACTATGTATCGACCATGTTTATATATAGAGGGTAATGACTCCCATATGATATATTTTCATACCCCAAGTGATTATCACAAACCCGGGGCCAACTAGAGGTGGTCATCAGGGTTTATTATCTATCATCCTTCATTATGGTATCTTTTTAGATAGTATTTCTTCAAAAAAAGTATAAAAGGATTGGTTGGGAGATAGGATAGATTTTATGTTATGAAGTATGTGGTTTGCATGAGTTTATGGGGAAACCATTCCAGTTGACCTTTTTATCTGACATAGTTTACAAAGACTAGATAAGTAACAAGATTTTATCCCCCGTGTTATCTAGTATGAAAACAATGAGATTATTGAATGAAAAAATGAGGTGGAGCTATTTTCTGGGTAGGAACCTAGTATAGGTACATGCATCATGATTGATTTTGTTCATGTCTGAATTAGTTTATTTTTGTAAAATAAAAAAAATCAAATAATAAATCTTTGTTAAAATTCCATGGTATACAGATTAGGAATTATACATTATGTTTTGGAATGGGTTCTTTTCATTGTCAATGAGTAGACCAATATGTTTTGGTTCATAAGGATGAACTAGATGATCATCATATGATCAACTCGACAGAGAGGGATAACACAATGAAGTGGGAATTCCATGCCTTTCATTAATTAGGTTTGGGAAAGTATAAGGGGATGATCTTTGATTAGAGAAGGAGTGATTCCTAGAAGATCATGAGATTGATTTAGTCTGTTCCCACCACAATATGAGTTTTGAGTACCACTGGAAGTTAGTTAGTTTTGGGGATCTATGCGATAGTGGGGGATTATATTTCTAGGTGACTAGATGGATGAATATGTGGTGTGGCATTACTTTTAGATGGTGTTTTGGGGTGTTTTACTTTAATGTATGATAGATGAAGCTAATTGGAAGGAGGTAATGAATCTTTATTATGAGAGTATGAGCATGAGGGAGCTCGGTATTAATTTTCATGACCTCCTACACTTCATTCTAGATTTATTTACAGATGAGGAGTCTAGAGATCTGGGTCTAGAAGTGGATTTAGTCCAATTGAGT
The DNA here is from genome assembly GCA_963277665.1 of Viscum album. Lineage (NCBI taxonomy): Eukaryota > Viridiplantae > Streptophyta > Magnoliopsida > Santalales > Viscaceae > Viscum > Viscum album. Next base: position 775,955,730 of record OY728159.1, on the reverse strand, counting down.
AGGTATTCAGTCACTCAATTTATTCCCCCTACATATTTAATGTTAAAAAATAAAGAAAATGTTACAAAGAATATATTTTATCAGGGATTTCAGAATCAATATAGTGGAAAATAGAAGGATTTTATGAGTTTAGCTTCAGGAAGTATAGTGTCGATGTTAAGGTATTCAGGGTTCTGATAACTGGGGAACCCACTACAGTAGTCCCTTGTCTCTATTTCTAGGAAAGGTGGATTCTGAACACTACTAGAGAAATTATATTTTAATTATATCTCAGTATCTGAAATGGTAATTTCTAATCAAAATTTCTAGGCATTCAAGTAGGATAGTATTAGATAGGTGTTTAGGAACCTTTTCACTAGCAATACAGGTTACTCATGATGCATGTTTACTGGGAAGGACCACCCACAATTGATCAGAAGTTGTGAGAATATGGTGTTAGAAATGGGAAGTCTCATGAGGATCTTAATTTATAGGAACCTAGTGAAATATATGGTTATTGAGGTTGGTAGTAAAGAGATTGTGGAGCTAGTCAAGGTTAGATGCACAAGTTAAAGGCATCAGTGCCAATATAGTTAGGTTTTTTAAGGTACAATCAACATATCATCTAAAATTCATTGTGATTTGTTTGATTCATGAACCTAAAACTACCTATTTTTTCCATATTTAGTCCATATATTGGAACTATTTTTAGAGAGACTAATAGTGCCCCTATATTTATCCATGCTAGTTGGTGGTCTGGCTTCTATGATTGAAGTTTATCAGTGAAGTATATTGTTGATGGGAAAAAACTAGTTAGGTGGAGATTTTATATATATTTAGATGAAACCATAATATGATATCTTTATAATTGATTGATTGTATTCCAAGAATTCATCAATTGAATTATTATAGATAATAGTTATGTTTTCCGATGTGGATGACTATTTAAGGGAGTTCATTGGTGAGTGAGGTTATCAGATGGGTGGGTGGAAAGTGGAGCCTTTATTTCCTCTATTGATGGGGATTCCAATGAAAGCTCATAAGTGGGATTTTCCATTCATTTTGGAGGATTTCGGGAATGTTTTCAATGTAGAGGTCATGGAACTACCAACATGATGGTATGTTGTGTGTGGGAAACATTTTCAATAGGGAATCACTAATTTTGATAGATCCTCGTTGAATGGTTCCTATCGAGTTTCATGAGTGGAGGCTACATGTGGATGAACTTATTTTGAGGGGTTCTAAAAGACCCAATGTGTCTTATTAGGGATCTCTAGTGTTGTTCACTAAGAAGTAATACAGTAGTAGGATGTTGTATATAGACTACTAGATGTTGAAATATGTAACTTTCAAGAACCATTACCCTCTTCAAAGTATTGATGATATTTTTTACCCACCTTGTGGAGCAAGTTTTTTTCCATCATCTATCTATGATATTTAAATTTCTAGTTTGTGGTTAAGGATGAGGATATCCCAAAGGCTACCTTCAGGTGCATATATAGTAATATCTAGTTTTTAATTATGTCATTCGATGTTATGAACATACCATGAACGTTCAGAAAATTCCAAAAAATTATCCACAAGATATTTTCAACATTATAACGTCAAAAAATACAGTTATTTTATGAAATTAAATTTCAAAATGAAAAAAAATATATTATTATTATTATTTATAAGACAAAAATTTGTTCATTTTGGAAAATAGTATTTTCATAACATGTGAAGGATTTACAAAAAGTGAAATATTTAATTATAAGTAATATTTAATAATTATTTATTACTATTCAAATTTCAATGATTAATGACTATGTTATTATTGTACTGTTAAAATAATTATAATAATAAAATGTAGTTTCATATAAACTTGGTATCACTTATAACACAAGCTATGTTGGTGTATTATATTTCATAAGATTAAATTTGATTACCGTATAATTAATTATTATCTTTTTGTAGCGTTAAAATCAAGACATAAATGAAATATAATTTATTCAGAAAAGTGGTTTTTAAAAACTCCGAGGGTTAAATTCTACACCCCATGAAATGAATTTTCCCATCGAAATACATAACTCATATACATGAAATGGATAATACTTTTTCCTCATAAAATCTGCATGTTCCAACATATCATTTCTAAAATTGTGGTTTTTTCAAAAATCATTGACTTAGTGAATAATATTTTTTCATAGAACTTTCTCAACATGATTTAGAATCATTATTTGTGGTTACTTATAATAAAGGACCTTCTCCTAGTGAATGAACTATAATTTCAGTACATGTGAATGGTTGTGTATTTATTTCCTGAGTTGAGATGCATTGAATACATCATGGACATGAGAGTGGTTCAGTGGACAGTCTAAGTGATAAGACACCATCCGAACATGATACAAAATTTCAACGGGACCGATATACATTGTTAATAATTTCAAATTTATCATAAATATCCTAAACTTCTTCCATGGAAAATTATTTAAAACACCTTATCAACAAAATCCTAATGTATATCATGCCAACAATTATTACCATAATAATTTTAATGACTCTAAGCTTCCATGATATGATACTAAATAGATATAACCTTATCAACTATTTATTCAGATATTTCATATCTGAATATCATTATTTCACCAACTTCATTTTCTCACATTGGAGCTCCGCATATCATTCCATAATGGGCTTCATAAGGATCCATCTTAATTATTGAGTGAAATATATGGTTTTAATAAAAATCAACTAGAGGAAGTATTTGATCCCAAAAAACTTTTAAATCCCAATAATAATATCTAAACTTTTCCTCTAGGGTTTGAATTTTTCATTCATACTATCTATCTGATTGATAATGATATAAATTTCTAAAAGTAAATTTTGTATCCAGATACTATTGAAGAAATCGCTATAATTTTGATGTAAACATCAGATCCATACCGTATAAAATGTATTGAGGTACTACAGGAAACGTTTCCAATTACTCAATTTTTATAATGTAAATATGATCTAGAGAGAAGTCTTATCTGATAAATATTAATTGTGATGACATAGTATGTTGATCAACTAACACACATATAGAATTATAACCTTTTGTGGTTTTGGGGAGTCCAAAGAAAAAATCAATAGTGGTGTTTTCCATTTTTATTATATTATAAGTAATGGATACAACATCCCTTTAGAAGTTTTCTTTGAACCTAATCTTTTTTTCATACCAAGCATCGTGATTCAATCCTTGCAATATATCTCTTCCTTCAATCCCACTAAAATTATTATTTCAAATCTCCATAAATCAGCATACATCATGGATGAATAGAAAAGAAAGAACTATGATCTTACTATAAAATATCCTTCTTCAAATATGGTATAGATGGAATTAATACATGGTTCTTAATCCTTATTATTACATCATGATCAATATTAATCTCAGAAACATTTCTATCCATATTTTGTATCTCTATATATTTCTTCTATTCCAATTTATTCTTTACATGGATAAATAGTTGAAAATTCAATTGATTAAGATAATCTTTTCCCCTTTCATTAGTATTTCCCAATCCATCCTATTAAGATCCATAAATATTGGATGTTTTGTGATCCTAGTTATGGATAAGTAAAATTTATTATTTTAGAAAAAATCATCATCTACCTTGTTAAATTTTATTTGGTGATAATGAATTGAGCAGTCATATTCATTAATCATATCTAACCATCCACTTTGTAAAAAATTTAACTATCTATTTGTTAATATATTCATTAATATTTTTTTATTGAATAATATATGTCACACATTTCAACATAAAGATAATTCCTCCATATCATTAATGAAATAATTATAACGGCAGACTACAAATCATGAGGTGGGTAATTTTTCTCATAAATCTTCAACTTTTAAAAGGCGTAGGCTATAACCATGATAATATTAAACATTACATCTCTAAATCAATTCTCCGATTCATCAATACATGTTAAACACTTCTCCACTACTTGGTAATCTACGAATTGGTACACTATCTAGTCTTTTGTTCAGTTCATTGAGATTTTCCACACATTCATCTATACATAGTAAATTTTCTCTATTAGAAGTTAAGCTTCTCATAGGATTCTATAGTCATTAGAACTTATCCACAAACTATTGATAATATCTTACAAATTCATGAATACTATGGATCAGTGTTACCATGGTTGGTTTGGGCCAACATTCAATAACCCTAGTCCTTAATGGGACTATTGATATACCCTTTATTGAGATAATATGGAAAAAATTATGAAACCATTTTAAGACAAAATTAACCATTTTTAAAAAATTTATATAGTTTATCCTTCCTTAGGATATTTAGTACAATTATAATGTGGTATTAATGATATTCCTTTCACCTTGAATAGATAATAATAACATATATAAATTATATAACAAATTGATCAAGTTAATATCTAAAGACACTATTAATTAAATACATTAAGATAACATGGGAAATAATATGTCCAAATGAAATAAATATATATTCAATGTGTCCATACCTTATATAAAATTTCGTATTTGGAATATAATACTTATTAACCCACGAATGATGATATCTAGAGTAGAGGGAAATCATTGACATATTATGATCTCAGCGTAGCTCATCAAATGAGACATCAAAAAAAGGAAAAAGATACTAGTTATTGATTTTGATCTTGGTAAACATCTGATAATCAATACAGAGTTTCATTGATCCATATTTCTTAATGAAATAAAGAATAGGTCTTAACTAATGTGGCACGCATGGTTTAATTAATATTATGTCATGGTTTCCTTGGAGTTTCTTCTTCAATTCATGTATCACAATCAGTTCCATTCTATAGGGAGTCCTTGAAATTGATGTGTAACTATGAATGATTTCTAATCACAACACAACATAATTTATTGTTATAAGAGTAGGAAATTATTCTATAATGACAAAAAATATAAAATGTAGGAATGTAGTATTTGTTTAATTTCTACACAACCATCTTAGATAAAAAACCCATTCTAAATGAGAATTAAGACACATTCATTTGATGTGATATCCATAAAATGACCTTACATATAATCTCACTAATGGATGAAATTATGTTGGTTTGAAATCTAAAATTTATGTTCCCTTCCTCTATAATTGAGGTGAGGTTTATTTAGAGAAACAAAATTCATGCCTGCGATGACACCAAATTCAATGAGAGGACGAATTACATGATTTTTAGGCAGCATGTTTCCACCAACATAAACAAAAGTGGAGTAAAATAATTGAGAGGGGGTCACCGTAAAATTTTTGTTTTACACTGATAATTCTTCATTTAATCACTTGGGTGACATTTTGATACACTTATAAAATTCATTTGGTATGAAAAAATGGTTATATCCATAGTAAAATAAGACATTAGTTGTTCTAGAGTGGATGGTAAGTGTAAATTTCAATGCATCCTTATCTCACACCTCATTAGAAATAGTGATCACATGATATTTACCCTTATACATGAACCTAAGAGGTTTCTAACATAGATCATTGTCATTGAACAATGGGTTTAGGGGTTTGTTATCATAATGAAAATTTCCTTACACTTGAATCATGGAAATGGGGGACGTGCAATCCTTTAAGAAATATCTCTATTCACATTGTAAGCTAACTTCTTATCATCACTTCATAAATCCATTGTTTTATTACCTACCTTTACACACATAAAATATTTTGTAATCCCCTTAACAAGATTTACACTATTCTTTTTATCACACTTTGATCAAAAGGGAAAGATTATACTCTTCTATCCATGGTTTCTATATTGTCCATAGAACTCCATATTCATTTAACTGTCAAAACCATGAGATTGATACTTAACTCCAAAATTCTACTCAACCTTGGTAACAAAACACACAATATCATCATTTCTATTGAACTCTCTTATGAATAATTCCTTTCAGAGACTTGGTTTTATACCACTAAATAATTAATCAACCATAAAGTTATGTTGGATGATAATGCCATATGTATACCTTACATGTCTTGTAAATTTACATCATAGGTAAAAAGGAATATACAAACATGTTCATTAACTAAAGGAAGTCCTTATCCTTATTTATGTTAAGAACATGGGGGATTTAAATATTGAAAAATAATATCTTTAACTCATCCTAATCTATATAGTTAATTTCATCTTATTTCCACATATTTTTTAGAATATTACACCATTGATATACATCACCATATAAACCTTAGAGAACCAAATTAATTTTTCTTTTTATGACCACTAAAAAACTAAAAATATCAATTCATTGGTATTGAAACATTTTTTTGCAACAAGTGGATCAGAAGACCTAGTAAAATAAGGAGGATGTTTCCTCATGAAGGACTTTAAAAAAAGTTGTTCCCTACTTTTATCATTTAGATTTATAGTATGATCCATATCATGAGAAATTTCTGGGAGAATAACAATAATATTTTTCATTCCATATCCCATAAAATTTGGATTATCTATAGGATGATTTTCCATCTTATATGGAACTGAACATTAAGATAGTTTTTTTGGTTCTATCCATTGAATAAAAAATAATCATACTGGGGAACCACATAATTATGGAAATCACAAATAGTATGTCTAAATTATGACAACATCATTAATATATGAAACCATAGGTTTATCCTTGAATAAGAATAGTTATAATATATCTAAATCTATCATGAAAGTTTGTAAAGTGTTTATGAATTTACAAATCATATCCCCCTGGGGTGTCAAAACATGTGTGTAGCAAGGTCCATTGTCTAAGACTAGTAATTTATTGATTCTAGATCAATATAGTGTTTTTAAGGTTTCATTAATTAGGTAAATATATTCTATTTCAAAATCCACTTTCATTATCCATATAGGGATGCAATTCTAGGAATCCCCTCGTTATATCCTTTAACCAAAACCACATACATATTAGTGTACTTTAACACATCCTTAGACATATCCTTAGACATTTCCTAGTAAAATTTATATGGTTCTCACTAACTATTTCACATAGTATTTTCAAAAGTTTAACTAAACCTATACTTTTTTTCCAACAATAGTAAGCTAGGCTTAACATATATTCATGTTACAACATTTAGGATTAATATTGATTACATTACATAAGCACAATCATGAGGACCGTAATAGTATAGTGTATTTTGAAACAAGGAAACATAAACACATGCCCTTTAGTGATTTTCATCATCTCCAACAAATTTCTTGTAAACTATGAAACTTATTATTCATATAGTATATAATGTTTATCTTCCTTAACTGGGTAAATTAAACATAAGAACCGGTGATATCTTATACTCAAAAGGGTAAACAATGTAGAAAAGTAAGCGTAACTTTTTAATAAGGGTATTAGAACATGCGAATAACAATTAAAAAGCATACCATACATATCAATGAACACAATATTTAATCATAAGATAAATAATGGATTATCATAATACATGAATTAGAAAATAATTAAAGAACATTCTCCATGAGAGCATAACATAGTCCCAAGACATGGATTTTTGGAAAACTTGTATGTATAAAAAATAATTTACATATTGTTCACATATCACATACAAGTCAATCATAGTGGATAAATTCATTTAATATTACAATTTAACTCCATGTTACATCCATTTATTGATGTATAAAATATGCAACACTTTCTTTCCCTTTATTACTATACAATAATCACTTCACCTTCCTTCCATGTATTACTTTACTAGGATCACTCCCCATTCCCTCTAGATTTGATTCATGAGATAGATAAATCAATAAAAAATTCATTGGAGGGATATATATATCCCATACATCACATAATTAAAACCATATTTATATGTTACATAAGTTTATAATCATTCATCATATCATAAATCAATAAATAAAATGGGTTTTAAAATCATTTCATCTTATCGTAACCTGTGTAAAAGAGGTAGGTTTTATAATAATTTCCTCATATAATTACCCATAGAAAGAATTATTTTTCATAATAATATAAACCATTATAGATAAATTTGTTACATTAGAATATAACCTATGGAAGAGAAATTGATTTCATAAGAATTTATCTTATGGAAGTGAAATAACATTCAAAAGCATACATCTAATGAAAGAAAAACATGATTCCTCTACATCGTCAATCAAAACATAACCCATTTGAAGAAAGAATATTGATATTAGACTTGTATCATACCACCATTAAGGAATGAGTGACACCAATGGATTTCATCATATATGGATAATAATTTTTAATTATCATTAAATACATTCCTAAATGAAAATATAATTTTCTCCTTGAAAAACAGTTTTAAAACATAAAATATCTCTATAACATGTTTCATTGAAAATTATTTTTAAAATTACAATATATTCATCGAGGAAATTATTTTCCATGACTTCTTAAGATTATGTTCCTTCAATACATGCGATAACTATGTTTCCTCTTACATTTTTGGTAAAAGACAAACAACCATTGTTTTCAAAAGTGACATAAAGATCAATTTCCGAATTTTTTTTTAAAATAAAAAAAATTGTATAAATATATTTTAATAATCATAACATATTAGTATTTTTTTAATAAAACATGGATGTTATAGATAACAAAATTCTAACGAAACAGAGAGATAATGTTGGTTTCTTATAAAATAATTTTCTTAATAAGTTTTTCTAAAATTTTGGAAAATGTTACAATTACATGAAGATATAATTAATAACCAAAGGGTAATTAACATTAAGAGAATTATTAAGAGGTAAATCATGAGATTTAATCATTTGAGACTTAATAATACTAAATCTCTATAACTGATTAGATTGTAACATAAATAATAATGACTTTGGAAACACTTAATCATAAGACCCATGAATGAATAACATAAAATACAGCATAAAAATAACGAGGGTAGATAATTTCCATATCTTACATTTTGAGGGGACTTTATATAATCTCATTGAGAGGATATATATTTATATAAAGCATATGTCTAAAACAAGGAAAACTGATTCAAAAATTGTATACTAATGTGGTAACTTTTGAACCGTAAAGCCCGTAAAATTGAGATCCTAAAAATGAAATATAAATACCAACAAATTATAGTTTAAGAATTCCAAAATACATTAAATTTCTTTATATACACCACAAAGAATAAAGATGAGATGAATATATAAAGTTTCTCACTAATGTAAAAAAGCGATATGGAAATCCCTTACCATAAGCCATGACATCCTTCATACTCATTAAAAACTAATTTTTAATAAATATACGTATATTATATATATATCATAGAACTATATTAATATATATCATACAATATATTATTTTCTTAGGAAATTATATTACCCTTTTATTATCAATTCCATGTTAAATTTGTGTTTTAGGTAACAACAGCTTTGTTATTCATACATGTTTTGAATTTTTATTCTTTATACACTTATATAGATCACGATTTCATCATATCTAGAATTTTGGATATGATATAAATTTTATATATCATCAAAAGATTTCTATTTAGTTATTCCATAAATTTTAGTGATAAAAAATTAAATTCATTATTCATGGAGACGGTAGGCCATACATATGCTTGAATAATGTTTTCTTTTTATTGTCATATTGAAATAAATAGAGTTATACAAGATATTATAATTACGGTATACTGATTATTTCATATTTATAAAATATTTTTATTAAACCCATCATTAATAAATTCCATTTAACACACGAATGAATCACATAACATTGCGACGTCGTAGTCTACCGTACAGAGAAACAATATTATCATATTACACAAAATAGAAAACAAGATATTAGGTGTGATATTAAAATTTAAATATCATAAAAAAATAATAAAAATATTTATTATAATATATAAAATCACATTTCAATAATTATCCCCATCCTTGATATGTGTTAATGGAAGAATGAACAATATCAGTTTGCAGCGTGACAGTCATTCATCTACATGAATGATGATTTCGTAACCCGTTTTATTGAAGTGTTTTTGGTTAAATGTTGTAACCTTTAACATAACAACATATTAGTATATTGAAGAAGTTTGGGTTATTATATAATAATTTTATTCAAATAATTTACGTTTTTTGTTGATGAAATAAATTAAAAATGATTGTTGATGAATGTTACAGTTTCTTCGGGTATCCCCTTATGGTTTTCATGAAAGGAATCACTTTGTTGGATTTATTCAAAAACTAAGGATTATAGGATGAGATATGGTAATTGGGTAAGTGATTTGAGTTGGTCTTGGATAAACCAATTGGTTTTGAACGTTTTAATTGAGGGGAAGAGGGGGTGTCCATTTATAAGGGAGGTGACTGGAAAACATATACCTTTTTTGAAAGAGAGAATTTCACCCACGTTAATTCCTTGTAATGTGGAACCAATAATGAACCAATACAAAGAAAATAGGCTATAAGGTTTAAAAAATTCTAGAAAATGGGTTTTAAAAATGATTCTAGGTCATTTTTACCTCATGTTTAAGGTTTAACCCCTTAGTAAAATGGGTTTTCTTTTTAATCCCCGTGATTATTTTCAAATTTTTTTCACTAATCATTTTGGTAAAAAGTTATTCTAACCTTATTAGAGATTTGAAATTATTATGATTGATTTATGAAACAAATTCTTTCAAATTAAATTCATATAAGTGGATGAAATTAATTTACAAAGTAATCCCATAGACATGATGATGAATCATTTTATTAAAGATAAAATTTTCAAATGATGGAAATGTTTTTATATCCAATTTCAATCACAAAATTATTTGAAAGACCAAAATTTTATCGATTGATTTATTATTTATCTAATATAAATTTAAAATAAATTTAAAATATAATTTATCATTATAAATAAATTATCTTAAAAAGAAGTGTTCATTTAAAATTTAGTATTTTCAGTATTTTTAAAAAATTGAAAGAATTTAGAAAAATATGAAAAACTCACTCTAATATAATTTAGATATTATCAATTCAAAACCGATGTTTATTTAATCAAATTTAATTTCAAAAAATGTAAATTTTTATTATATTTTTCTTCATAGAAGGACATTTAAAATAGTTATTTTTGAGAAAATAGTATTTTAAAAACATGTAAATACTTTACCAAAAATTATATATTTTATTATCAATATGTCTTCATTGTATAAAAAAATTACAAATCTTATTCAAAAATTAGTTAATCTTATTCATATTAATAATTTTAACATCTAGGTTACAACAGTCCTTTCTAAATAATTATAATAATAAAATATTTTCTTATAGAAACTCAATGATTCTTAGAGCACAAGCTACGTCCATGTTTCATGTATCACAATATTATCTTGATGTAACATATAACCAAATATTAACTTTTCGGTACTATACAATGGAATCCATTGATGAAATATAGTTTATTCGTAAACAAAAAGATCATAAAAACTCAGGGCATTTCAACAGGGATGTGGCGAATCTAAAATTATTGGTTCGGGATAAGCTAATAGGCTCAATGTTATGTAAAGAAGTTAAGGGTGGAGTTCTATTTTATTAGTAATTTTAGGGGGACTCTAGGAATTTTATAACATATTAAAATAAAATAATTTAATTATCAAGTAAAATTCTTCCAAATGTTTGTAGATTCATATATTAGATTGTATGTGGTTGATATATCATCAAAAATTAATGTGTCTACTTCTTTATGTTGTATTTTAAACATTATCATTTGTTACAGCCCCATAATTATCAAATTTTTAGCATAATTATGGTAAGAACTTTTTCAATGTTAAAGGGTTATAAATTTATAAATTGGATAATATTTCGATCAAATATGGACATCTACAGATATTTTTGACCATATCTTATTCTCTATGTACTATTTGAAGAATTTGTTGATTTTTAAATTATTTATTAAAATATTATTTTCATAAAATATCATTAATGTATTTTTTGACACTATTAATTTAATTTTGCATTTATGTCAAAAAGAAAAAATTTAAATTGAATATAATGTTTTCCATATCAAAAATATGTGATATTTATCTAAAAAAATTCATAGATCATAATAATTAATCATAATTTTATTTAGGTAATATTTTTTGAAAATGAATTATTATTTGTATTTATTGATTAAATATTGTAACCATGATTAATAAGAATTTACGGTTATTATCGGATAACTAATAATTAAAAATAAATTACTATTAAAAATAAAATTAATTTCTGTTTCAAATAAATATTTATAACCAAACATACCCTCTTTCTATCTAAATGATAAAATATTATTTATATTAGGCTAAAGATTGTTAATTTTTTTTCTTTGTGTTTTTAGTAAAATTAATAAAAATATCGTAATACTAGAAACATTCTCCCAACTATCGATATATTAGATAATTTGATGGTCATGGATGAACTCTACCCGTCCACATGGATAATAGACAGTGATATAGAAATTTTATAGCCTTATACAAATGTTTTAACCATATTTACCCATTTTACCATTAGTGAGGTAAAATAATATACCATGGTTAATTTCATTCTGAAACAAAATGGGGTTATGCTAAAAAAAATTAGTATTTTGATTCATAATAGGTACTCGAATTTTCAATATTATGTTAATATTAGCGAAAGAAATTGAATTAATATAGAAACTCACAATTTACTGAAAAAATAGTTTCAGAAAAATAAATTTTGATTTAAAAATAATAATTTTATAATAGATTCAATAAAAAAAATTTAGAATATTCAGTATAAAGGGAACAAAGTCTTATTTAAAAAAAATTTAATAAAAGGTACTTTGTAAATTCTTGAAGAAAAATACATTTAAAAAATATGTATTTTTTTAGTTTCCTATGAAAAATCAGTCTTTTAAGAAAATTATAAAAAATTACTCTAATATAATTATGGAATAATGATTTTAAAAATTGAATTTTATTTCTATAATATAAAATTTAAATATATTAAAATTTTAAATATAATATTTTCTCACAAATATTAATAGTACTCAAATTTGAATTAAACATTTTTTTTAAAGAAAAATATGAATTTACATAAAAAAATTAAATTCTTGTATCAAAATAACTAATCAAAATATTTTTCTTAAGTAGGACTATATATATATACATATATTTATATATATATTATAATGTTTTTATTCTATTTCTTACCCTCCAATTCAATGTCTTGGTTACATGGGTCATATTAAACATTATAATATTTCATGAGGCATTTAAAATCAGGTTTGTGTGTTTTATATACTATCGAACATTATGTTAATATTTTAAAATCATTAAGAGTTGAATTTTCCCCCATTTAGGAAATTGGAACTTCAAAATTTGTTCTTTTTTTTATTGAAGGATTGATATTTGAAAATTATTTTATTCAATACCCACATTATTAAAATGGATAATAAAAAGTCCTCATTAAAATTTTGAAATGGAAAAAGAAACGTCATCTAAAATTACACATAACTAGGTTTGAAAATTGGAAAAAATTAGAGTGAATTGAAAATAATGAATGTATAAAAAAATATTATCTGAATAATGATGGAGAGAGATATAGAACAATGATATAAAGAAAGTGAATAGTCTAGGGAAAATTAACGACTATAAATACATAAATAAAATAGGTGTGAAATGACCGTTGCTTCATAAGAAATTTTCGTAATAGGATAAATTTTTTGTTTCATGAACCTTTCACTATAGTTTCGAAATTACATTATTATCATGGTATAGAACACTATCAAATAATCATACATTATTTGATTCCAATATTATCAGCACAATTTCATTCATCAGTTGTGCTTTAATCAATTTTCACTTAATCTCTTACTCTTTGAAATGATTAATATTGATAAATTATTTCTACATGATGCACTAGAAACCTCTTTTAAAAGACCATAAAATCCAGAATTAATTACCCAACTCTAAATACTTACTAATACAAAAATGATTAACATAGGTTATCCAATATGATAAATCATATTTTAACCTCACAATATAATAGCCAATGTTCAACATAAATTGTTCTATAAGTAGTTAACCTTTAAACCATTCCACAATGTTTTCACTGATTTGAAAATCATACAATTGAGATAGAAGGTCATTAAATGTATAAAATCAGCGTAATATTAATTCCCCAAATAACATAATGTAGATATAAATGTCAACAAAAAATATGTTAATTCCTTAATCATATATTCTTCAGAAACATAATAATTACCATAATTATTATAAAATATTAATGAAAAAATTCATGCTTCAAAAAAATAGTTTTCTCTCCATTCGTTAAATAAAATGTAATATTAAAAAATATATTCTATAAATAAAAAATATTATATAAAATCAACCAAAGATAATATAAATCAATTTTTTTAAAAAAATTATTTATTTCCATGGTCATCAACCCTCCAATTCCCCTTTTTATTAATAATATATCAAAATCACAAGAACAATTATGAGGGAGAAAGTGAGAGAGCCCCAAGTCATCATCACAAAAAAAAACCCTTACAAGAGGGGGTATATAAGGCCCCATCCTTAAACCTTACTTAATCTTGAGTTATTACAAGATTACACATTGAGGATCTTTTCAGGTTTAAAGTTTTAGATAATTAGATCATGAAACCTTCATTACATTCTACATTTAAACAATGTGGTTACATAAATAACAATATTCATTCTTCCCATCAACGGAAACATATTTAAAATAAAACACAGATTCTTTCTTGACACATCCTTGACACTATCATCACATCATGTACCTTTCCCTTGACCTGTGAAAAACATTTCAAAAAAACATGGGATGAGCATAAAAATCTCAGTAAGGGATATAAAAATATGGAAAGGAAACATGAGTACATGTATACATAAGAATGAAATCATACTTTACCCATAAAACATAGGCATATCAAATCATGAATAAATCATTGAAATCATAAGACATAAAAGGTAACTTGAGGCATTCATAACATTCTTACGTAGGGAGTGACCCTCTTGGTTACTTTTTGGAATACCCATCACAGTATATTCCCTAAATCTCTTCGGAGAAACCTCAATGTTTCACTCCTTTGCATTACCCAATGCATTGGAGAGCTATATCAGGCTCACCCGCCCTTAGTTTATCACGGAACCACCCGTATTCATAATAATGCCCAAGAACCTCAACATAATTGTATCACATAAAACATGCATAAAGGAAACATAACATTTCCACCTTTCAATCACAAGATATCAATACAACACGTTGATATAAAAACATTATAAAAACCATTTTCAATATCAAAATAAAAGAAAAGTAAAACATGGTATTTATTTTTCTTTTAAAAAAGAAGGTATGGCTTGTAGAGGAAGTCGAAACACAAATAATGGTCATGACGGCGGAGAAGTCATTGTCGCCGCATACGTACGACAAAAACATTCCCTTTTTTCATTTAGTAAATGCTTCGTATAAAAAAAGATTACTTTTGAAGAAACTTAAAAGTCAAAGGGGTTTATACACAGTATAAAAGAAGGTTGTGTATAAAACAAAATATGGCGCAATGAAAGGTGATTGAGACGAAGTCCCATACAACGACGGTATCCTTGGTTTAAGGATAAATCAATTACATAATTATGTGTGACAAACGAATACACCAAATATAACTGGATATTAAGTGTAAAATAATCAATGGTCATTCTCACATATTCAAAGGATGACATATTCAATAACTTCATGTTGAACCCAAAGAAATCAAAATTGGGTTAAGAAGTTCCCTTGATAGCCTAATGGCGTGACATCAAAATGAGTTGATGAGAGATAATAAAAAAAGGGTATCTCATCACTTGCACATAAATTTACATCAATAAGGATATACGAGAACATATACCAACATAACAATAAGTAAATTAAAAGACCCAACAAAAGAAGTCTTTTAAAAAGAGGAGGGTGAAAGGTTCCCTTACCGACATGGGTATCTTTCGAAACTGTCATGACCCCCTTCCATCAATGATGCCCCTCCTGAGCTGGAAATAGTGAAAGGGAGATAATGACCCCTGAGTCCCGCCTCCAGCAGGCCCCGGGGTGGCGACTAGCACCAAGGGTATGAGTTTATTTTTTTTTCAATCATGGGAGGCATTACCCTTTTTATAGTTAGGATCGGAAATAGGACAAGTCAACCACCAAAAAGGAAAAAAGAACAAAGGTGCTGAAAAGAAACCCAAACCAGTCCCATATGCATGTATAAATAAACTAAAACAGGTTCAAGTACAAATAATCTTAAAGTACAAGTGAGTACAGTACCAAAAGAAAAACAAGAAAACAGCAACTGCACAGCTCCCACTGCCTGACTAGTAGGGTCCCGCACAGCCCTGGTAGTCCTCCTGAAAACCTGAAACAACGTAGGGTGAGCATACAAGTATACTCAGTAGAGAACCTAAAGCTCTCGTGCACAAGTGGGGAGACACCCTAAGGTCCCGTGAGAAAACAGAAGAACCAGAAACTAACAAGGAAAAACTATCCACCCAGCCTCACTGGTCACACTCACCAAGTAACACAAACAAGTTTAGTATATATATAGAACAAAATTATTGGGTACCCCGCACCATTTCCCACTTAATTAGATGCTTCTCTTCCTAACGGCAAACGTCCTAACGCTACCACACTCTTCCTACCCGCACACAGCTGGGCCAAACCACGCATCCCGCCCGCACACACATGGGCCTCACAACCACGCATCTCACCCGCACACACCTGGGCCACAACCACTAACCCGCCTGCAGACACCTGGGCCTCATCCCGAAGGTTCTTGGTAACAGTAAGCCTGCCCGAAGAGTCTTGGGCTAAAGGTCGCCTCAAGCCATCACAGCCTCCGAGACCTACCCGAAGAGTCTTGGGTGTAAGGTCACCTCAAGCCATCCTAGCCTATGGAAGAAGGAGCAGGAAGGAGCTAGTAACTAAGGGGGAACACCCTCTCCCATAAAATGGGAGTGTTTGGAACTAGGTGCTTGACATGGGTGTGGTGCGACAAAACACAAGGATACAATTATATATATACATATACCAAACACACAGCCCAACCTATGGCTTCTTAAAAAGAGGAAATGAGCATGTGCCTCGGCACTGCTACCACGAAGCATGCATCAACAACCAAACAATCATCCCCCAACCCCATTTAGGTTTTCATGTTTCATGCAATGGTTTAACAAATTATTACTACTGGGCAACTATCATCCAGACAAAACCTTTCACAAACATATCCCTTCCATCCACAACCAAGGTTAGGTAAAACGCAAGCAACCACATGCCATTTCATTTACAAAATATTATCACAACCATACAAAATTCCATCATTCATTTATTTCAAATTTCCACACATAAAACCCTTTCCACACACAAAACATTTCCGCATTTGAAAACACCTTTTACTTCCAAATCACTTTTCATAATCAAAACACTTTTCATAAATAAAGGCATTTTCCAAAACAAACCACTTCCCATTTCAACCCCATCATTTACAAGAACATTTCCCACAAAACAACCAAACCACCAACATGTTCATTATTCCAATTTTGTTCAACCGGGGTGATCACACAAGGTTTTCATTCTAATTTAATCAGCTAGTCTTTACGTGCTTATCCATTTTCATTGTTTTAACAAAACCAACCACAAACAATTCAGATATCAATTGCGCACGCAAAGGCCACCAACGGCCTTGATTTTCAGTAGGCAAAGGCCTTTTAATCCAAAATCACAATCAGAAGATAAAGAAACTGGAAGGCAATAGAAACAGCACAAAACCCCAAACCCTTATTTATCCGGTTATTATCATTATTTAAAGTTCAACTGCATCCCATGGAAGAAAAGAAAAATATCCCACCCCGCATGTTGCACCAAATAGAGAGACGAAGGTAAACCCCTACCTCAAAAGGTCCCGATCACGTCGCTTCCGACGACGTCCTTCGGTGTCCTCCGCCTTCGCCAAACCCGACAAACGCCTCCTAGGATGGAAGCTGGAGAAGGAAGGCCGGAAGGAAAGGTGACAAGTCCGGGCTTAGAAGCTTCGTCTCGTCTCTACGATCCTGTGGCCACTGACGGATCGTAATTTGGAGCTCGGACAAAGAAGTTAGAGGAGGAATACTTCTCGATTGTCCAAGAGCGTCGTCGTGCGACAAAGAAGCGATCGATATGGAAGATAAAACATGACCTCGTTCTTATATAGGCAACGAATAGGTAAATCCGTATTCAGCGTGCATTAACTAATACACGATGTGACCGTACATACGTTACATGTTTTGATTGGTTAACACACAACACGTCACGCGGTTTCCATGCGTTTTAATAATAATGATAATTCTATCAATATGTGGTGTTTCGTTGACCCGAGGCATGAGTCATAAAAGTATCTCATTAATGGTCTTAAAATTACCGTCATAATTTCAGGGTTACGCTGTCGCTGACGGATCGTCAATCCGATACCGTATGAGGGAGATACGTTGGATACAAGATCCCGTAATAATAACAATATTAAATCTATTAATTCATGAGAGTTTCGGGTACCCAATCCGAAAACCCAAAAAAGACATCCAATATTAGACTCATTATTTTTGTCTCGTAGTCAGGGTCGCACTGCCAGTGACGGTTCGTGAAACCGAGGTCGCACGAAGAAGTTATTGTGAAAAAAGTGTTTTATTATCAAAAAAAATGATAACAATATTTTATTAATTATTTATTTATTTATTTCTCTAACTCCAATCAATCGCCATTTGTCATTTTTCACGCTGGAAATTCATCACCAATTATCTCCTTTACTATTTATTTCACACTTAATTTTATTCCCATTAATATCTTATAACTCCTCCCTCTCTCCAATCTTTATTAATTCTTTCTCCCAAGATTCTCTCCCACAATAAGTGGCGCCTCTCTCTTATATTTATTTTTCAATAAATTTTATTTTCTCTCTCCAATCTTTATTTTGTTGGTGCGCCTCCCCTTTTATTTCATATTATTATATTTTTTCATCTTCTCTCTCCTTGTGGCACGCCCCAAATTTATTTTAAACCTTTATTTATTTATTTTTACACAATTATCATAACATCTTTAATTTATTCTCATATCTCAAATCTCATTGCATTTAATTCAAAACATAATTCTCATTAAATCATTATTACCAGATCTATCAAAAAAAACCAACATTATTATTATAATTATTTAGTATAACACTTATAACCAAACCCCAAATAAAATTTATTAACACGTCACCATTTATAATAATTATTATTTTTGATGTTCGTCGCATTGACCACATCAAAAAAACGTTTTTACAAAGTAATCGACTGGAGAGGTCCGGGCCATTACATTAGATACCTCTCAAAACATTCTCGTCCTCGAGAATTAAAAACTGACCCAGAAGAATGACAGGATCTGAAGAACCACTCCACAAGATACCTCTCAGGGCTCTCGTCATGACAAGGAACCAACCAACAACTCTATGAGTTAGGAATTCCCTCTCCTATGTCAAGATACTATCCGCTTTAGGCGGCACTGACTCGCCTGCATGGGTTTAATCGCATCCTCATTAATGCGTCCTGATTAAGGATCAGGTTTTTCCTTTCCCATATATCCGGACAAGCCACACACTTCCCAAGAACAAGGAACAAAGATCTCACATCCAACAAGCCAACATTTTATATATCAAAGGTACAGGGTAACACCAACAAACAAAGGAAGGTACAAGTCAAAACAACCCCGGGTACTGAGCGCGCATCTGGGTCTCCCGCTCCCAAGTGCTCTCCTCAAGGCCGCCATGCCTCCACAACACACGAACCAAGCCGATGGTTCGTCCACAGAGCACTTTCTCCTTGCGACCTCGATCCTGACTGGCCGTTCCTCGAAGGTCGCGTCTTCTCCCATATCTAGCTCTCCCCAGTTGATGACATGAGAGTCATCATGTAAGTACTGACGAAGCTGGGAGACATGGAAGACGTCATGGACCCTCTCCAACTGAGGTGGTAGGGCCAGCTGATATGCCACCTCACCAACTCGCCTCAGCACCTCGAAAGGTCCGATGAACCTAGGGGAGAGCTTACTCCCCTTTCCGAACCTCCGCTGCCCCCGTCGAGGGGAAACCTTCAAGAACACATGATCTCCCACCTCGAACTCCAAGGGCCTCCTCCGACGATTAGAATAAGACTTCTGCCGATCCTGAGCTGCTTTCATCCTCTCCCGCACTAGCTGGACTTTCTCCGTGGTGCTCTGCACTACTTCTGGTCCAAGAGTACCAGTCTCACCAACCTCTGCCCAGCAAAAGGGTGAACGACATGGTCTTCCATACAAAGCCTCAAAAGGAGCCATGCCGATAGTAGAGTGGAAGCTGTTGTTGTAGGAAAACTCTACTAAAGGCAAGTGGTGTACCCATGATCCTCCGAAATCCAGAACACATGCTCGCAGGATGTCCTCCAATGTCTGGATAGTCCGCTCTGTCTGTCCATCAGTCTGAGGGTGAAAAGTAGTGCTAAGGCGTAGCTGGGTGCCAAAAGCATGTTGTAACCCCTTCCAGACTCGTGAGGTGAACCGAGTGTCCCGATTTGAGACGATAGTCTTCGGAACTCCATGAAAACGCACCACCTCATCCACGTACCTCTGTGCTAAGGTACTCACAGGTCCTGACTCCTTGATGGCCAAGAAGTGAGCAGATTTTGTCAGTCGATCCACCACTACCCAGATAGCATCATGCCCTCCCTGAGCTCTAGGTAGTCCTGTGACGAAGTCCATCGAGACGTCGTACCACTTCCACTCGGGAACATCTAAAGGATGCAACAAAACACCAGGAACGCGGTGTTCAGCCTTCACCTGTTGACACACCAGGCATTTAGCCACAAACTCTACCACTGCCCGTTTCACCCCGGGCCACCAAAACTATCCCCTCAGGCCTTGGTACATTTTCGAAACACCGGGATGTACTGCCAAGGCTGAGCTATGGAACTCACGAAGGACTTCATCACAGATCACCTCTGGAACAAACAACCTTCCATGAAAGAGAATCTGATGTCGGATGTCCTCCGACCATCCCTCCGGAGCGTTCCCTTGATCGACACGATCCCGCAACACTTCCACCTCAGGGTCTCCCCACTGAGGCTCTTCCACTTGCTGCAACAAAGAGGACTGTACCGTCATCTGAAACAAGTAGCCTCTAGCACCTTCCACCCTCGCATCCAAGTGCAAGGCAGCCAACTCCCCCATCGCCTTCCAAGCATCAGCAGATTCCTGAACCACTTCCTGATGCGGCTTCCTGCTCAGGGAATCAGCCACAACGTTTCCCTTAACTTCAGTGTACGAGATCTCAATGTCGTAGTCTTGGAGAAACTCGACCCATCTCCGCTGTCGCAAGTTCAAGTCACGCTGGGAGAAGATATAGCGCAAGATCTTGTGATCGGTGAAGACCACAAAGCGCTCCCCAAAGAGGTAATGTCGCCACAGCTTCAATGCGAACAATACTGCTGCAAGCTCCAAGTCATGGGTGGCATAGTTCCACTCGTGAGGACGCAACTTCCTAGACCCATAGCAGATCACACCCTTCTTCTGCATCAGCACACATCCCAAGCCAAGGCCAGAGGCATCACAAAACACCTCATACAAGGATCCTTCCTCTGGAAACCTAAGGATGGGAGCACTAACCAACTTCTCCTTCAGGTAGTCGAAAGCTTCCTGGAACTGCTCATTCCACAGGAAGACCTGATTCTTCCTAGTCAAAGCTGTCAGCAGAGCAGCAACTCGAGAGAAGTCCTAGAATAACCTCCGATAGTATCCATCCAACCCCAGGAAACTACGAACATCTGCCATGCTCTTGGGTGCTGTCCAATAAACAACTGCTTCTACCTTCGACGGGTCCACTGACACTCCATGCTGAGACACCACGTGCCCAAGGAAGTGTACTTCTTGCGTCAAGAACTTACATTTTGACAACTTTCCATAAAGCTGATGGTGCCGAAGGAGTTCCAAGACAGCCCTAAGATGCTCAACGTGCTCCTCCTTTGATGTTGAGTAGATCAAGATGTCATCGATGAACACAACGACAAACTGGTCCAGGAACTCTCGGAATAGAAAGTTCATAAGACCCATGAACACAGCTGGTGCATTCGTAACCCCAAACGGCATCACTACAAACTCGAAGTGCCCATACCTACACCTAAAAGCTATCTTTGGGATGTCACTGTCTTCTACCCTCAGCTGATGATATCCCGACCGCAGATCAATCTTAGAAAACCAACATGCTCCCCTCAGCTGGTCGAAGAGATCATCTATTCTCGGAAGGGGGTAACGGTTCTTGACCGTTACCTGATTCAGCCTCCGGTAGTCTCTGCATAGCCTGAGACCACCATCCGCCTTTTTCACGAACAGAACCGGAGCACCCCATGGAGACACACTGGGTCGAACGAAACCCTTCTCCATCAGATCGTCAATCTGAATCCGCAACTCCCGCAACTCCGAAGGTGCCATCCGATAAGGAGCCATCGAGATCGGATGTGCACCTAGCTGTAATTCTATCCCAAACTCAACATCACGTCGAGGGGGTAGAGTCACAACCTCTTCGGGAAAGACATCGAGGAATTCCCCAACAACTTCTGGAACATTCATCATCTCCGTATCAGCTGGAACCGCTGATATCCCACCCAACAAAGAAAAGAGAGGCTTCACATGCCGGCTTCCCACCTGATAGCTCCTCTCGCCAACAAAAGTCACACACTGTCCATCCATATCGGAGAACATGACTCTTCTCCGGAAGCAGTCGATAACAGCACTAACAGAGAACAACCAGTAGATGCCTAAGATGACGTCGTATGGCTGAATCTGTAGAAAAAGAAGATCTCCAATGGACCGATGTGGTCCCAACGTCAGCTCGCATCCCCGAAAAACACAAGACAACCGGGTCTGACCTCCAACAGGCGTACTCAGTACCAGGGGTATAGAAAGTCTCTCTACGTCTAGACCCAAAGCGTGGGCTAGACTGGGTGCAACAAATAGTGCGAAACTCCTAAATCGAACAAGTTAGAAACAAGAGTGCTGAACAAACAGATCGTACCTCGTACCACCTCTGGTCCTGCTGGAGATGCCAACTCAGCTGCGTGCAACTGTCCACGCCCAGCTCCTCTGCCTCTCTGATGTCGACCGGCTCCTTGACCACTCCATGGTTGAGGTCCCTGAGGAGCACCCTGAGATCGGCCTCCTCCTACAGGGTCTACCCTCAGAGGGCCCTGCTGCTGCTGAAAGGTCCTCGACGGCAACTGCTGCTGAGGCGGGTACTGATCCTGACCACCTCCACCGTGCTGAGCTCTGGTCGGGCACTGACTCCGGACGTGCCCGAAACCTCCACAAGAAAAACACTTCAGTCCAGGACTCGAGAAGGAAGGACGAGGGCCTGAAGACCTGAACTGGAACCGCTGGGGCCTACTCCCCACTGGCCTGAACCTGGAAGGTCCGGTCGCAGGAGGTCTGCTACTGACTGCCTTCCCCTTCGACGGACCCGCCTGGATCCCTTCTCGAGGTGCACCTCCCTGCAAGTGCATCCTCTCTACAACTTCCTCCTTCTTCAGTACGGCTAAGTATGTCGGAAGGGTGAAGTGGGTCACAGCATACTGGAGCGAAGGACGAAGCGCCTCTTCCAAACGTCTCGCCTGAGACTCTTCATCTGGAAAGAGTTCCGGAGCAAAGCGTAGGAGATTATTGAACTTAATTCCCAACTTCCGAACAGTCATACTCCCCTGCTGAAGGGAGAGCAACTCCTGACACTTTTCCGCCTTGATCAAAGAAGAAAGGAATTCCTCTCGGAACTCCTTTTCGAAGCCAGCCCATGGAATCTCTGCCTCCTTCCTCTCCCCGAGGTAGAGCATCCACCATTGGCGCGCCACGCCTCTCAGCTGACTGACCGCTAGGGGGACCCAGTACTCCTTCGGAGCACGGATCAAGGTAAAAGAGATCCCTAGCTCTTCAAGCCACCCCTCCGTCTCCAGGTCCGAAGTACTTCCCTTGTACTTCTTGAGAGTCTGACACTGGAAAGAACGGAGGGTCTTCTGCCACTGGTTGTCTTCCTCCTCTCGATCGATCCTCAGTTGATCGATCGCCTGAACCTGCTGGGCCTCGGCCGCCTGATCCACCTGAGAACGCCGTCCAGGTGCCATAGCTGTACGGTAAACAAGGAAAACCTAAGCCCGAGTAGTAAGGAGATTTCTTAAGGGTTCATTTTATCATTTTACTTTATTCCCAGAACGCCCCAAATCAAGTAAAACACAAACATGACGATGCATGTACCTTTCCTAGGGTTTCTACCCTAAAATCAATGTAGCCTCACTTGGTTGTTCGGTAGGCTCAGAGTCCTTGCATCGGATCACGGGGGGCCCTAAAATCCCATGTCCTAGTCGGTCTTCCCCGGGCCTATGTCACACACCAAGATCAGCTAACATTGTTTCCCTACCATCCCATGCAATCCTCACTGTGCCTAACTCCAGACTCCATCCTATCTCTCAACCATTCCTCTGATACCATTCTGTCACGACCCCCTTCCATCAAAGATGCCCCTCCTGATCTGGCAATGGTGAAAGGGAGATAATGACCCCCGAGTCCCGCCTCCAGTAGGCCCCTGGGTGGCGACTAGCACCAAGGGTATGAGTTTATTTTTTTTCAATCATGGGAGGCATTACCCTTTTTATAGTTAGGATCAGAAATAGGACAAGTCAACCACCAAAAAGGAAAAAGAACAAAGGTGCTGAAAAGAAACCCAAACCAGTCCCATATGCATGTATAAATAAACTGAAACAGGTACAAGTACAAATAAGCTTAAAGTACAAGTGAGTACAGTACCAAAAGAAAAACAAGAAAACAGCAACTGCACAGCTCCCACTGCCTGACTAGTAGGGTCCCGCACAGCCCTGGTAGTCCTCCTAAAAACCTGAAACAACGTAGGGTGAGCATACAAGTATACTCAGTAGAGAACCTAAAGCTCTCGTGCACAAGTGGGGAGACACCCTAAGGTCCCGTGAGAAAACAGAAGAACCAGAAACTAACAAGGAAAAACTATCCACCCAGCCTCACTGGTCACACTCACCAAGTAACACAAACAAGTTTAGTATATATATAGAACAAAAGTATTGGGTACCCCGCACCATTTCCCACTTAATTAGATGTTGCTCTTCCTAACGGAAAACGTCCTGACGCTACCACACTCTTCCCTCCCGCACACACCTGGGCCAAACCACACATCCCGCCCGCACACACCTGGGCCTCACAACCACGCATCTCGCCCGCACACACCTGGGCCACAACCACTAACCCGCCTGCAGACACCTGGGCCTCATCCCGAAGGTTCTTGGGAACGGTAAGCCTGCCCGAAGAGTCTTGGTCTAAAGGTCGCCTCAAGCCATCACAGCCTCCGAGACCTACCCGAAGAGTCTTGGGTGTAAGGTCACCCCAAGCCATCATAGCCTATGGAAGAAGGAGCAGGAAGGAGCTAGTAACTAAGGGGGAACACCCTCTCACATAAAATGGGAGTGTTCGGCACTAGGTGCTTGACATGGGTGTGGTGCGACAAAACACAAGGATACAATTATATATATACATATAACAAACACACAGCCCAACCTATGGCTTCTTAAAAAGAGGAACTGAGCATGTGCCTCAGCACTGCTACCACGAAGCATGCATCAACAACCAAACAATCATCCCCCAACCCCATTTAGGTTTTCATGTTTCATGCAATGGTTTAACAAATTATTACTACTGGGCAACTATCATCCAGACAAAACCTTTCACAAACATATCCCTGCCATCCACAACCAAGGTTAGGTAAAACGCAAGCAACCCCATGCCATTTCATTTACAAAATATTATCACAACCATACAACATTCCATCATTCATTTATTTCAAAGTTCCACTCATAAAACCCTTTCCACACACAAAACATTTCCGCATTTGAAAACACCTTTTACTTCCAAAACACTTTTCATAATCAAAACACTTTTCATAAATAAATGCATTTTCCAGAACCAACCACTTCCCATTTCAACCCCATCGTTTACAAGAACATTTCCCACAAAACAACCAAACCACCAACATGTTCATTATTCCAATTTTGTTCAACCGGGGTGATCACACAAGGTTTTCATTCTCATTTAATCATCCAGTATTTACGTGCTTATCCATTTTCCATGTTTTAACAAAACCAACCAAAAACAATTCAGATATCAATTGTGCACGCAAAGGACACCAACGGCCTTGATTTTCATTAGGCAAAGGCCTTTCAATCCAAAATCACAATCAGAAGATAAAGAAACTGGAAGTCAATAGAAACAGCACAAAACCCCAAACCCTTCTTTATCCGGTTATTATCTTTATTTAAAGTTCAACTGCATCCCGTGGAACAAAGGAAAAATATCCCACCCCGCATGTTGCACCAAATAGAGAGACGAAGGTAAACCCCTACCTCAAAAGGTCCCGATCACGTCGCTTTCGACGACGTCCTTCGGTGTCCTCCGCCTTCGCCAAACCCGAAAAATTCCTCCTAGGATGGAAGCTGGAGAAGGAAGGCTAGAAGGAAAGGTGACAAGTCCGGGCTTAGAAGCTTCGTCCCGTCTCTACGATCCTGTGGCCGCTGACGGATCGTAATTCGGAGCTCGGACAAAGAAGTTAGAGGAGGAATACTTCTCGATTGTCCAAGAGCGTCGTCGTGTGACAAATAAGCGATCGATATGGAAGATAAAACATGACCTCGTTCTTATATAGGCAATGAATAGTTAAATCCGTATTCAGCGTGCATTAACGAATACACGATGTGACCGTACATACGTTACATGTTTTGATTGGTTAACACACAACACGTCACGTGGCTTCCACGCGTTTTAATAATAATGATAATTCTATCAATATGTGGTGTTTCGTTGACCCGAGGCATGAGTCATAAAAGTAGCTCATTAATGGTCTTAAAATGACCGTCATAATTTCAGGGTTACGCTGTCGCTGACGGATCGTCAATCCGATACCGTATGAGGGAGATACGTTGGATACAAGATCCCGTAATAATAACAATATTAAATCTATTAATTCATGAGCGTTTCGGGTACCCAATACGAAAACCCGAAAAAGACATCCAATATTGGACTCATAATTTTCGTCTCGTAGTCAGGGTCGCACTGCCACTTACGGTTCGTGAAACCGAGGTCGCACGAAAAATTTATTGTGAAAAAAGTGTTTTATTATCAAAAAAAATGATAACAATATTTTATTAATTATTTATTTATTTATTTCTCTAACTCCAATCAATCACCATTTGTCATTTTTCATGCTGGAAATTCATCACCAATTATCTCCTTTACTATTTATTTCACACTTAATTTTATTCCCATTAATATCTTATAACTCCTCCCTCTCTCCAATCTTTATTAAATCTTTCTCCCAAGATTCTCTCCCACAAAAAGTGGTGCCTCTCTCTTATATTTATTTTTCAATAAATTTTATTTTCTCTCTCCAATCTTTATTTTGTTGGTGCGCCTCCCCTTTTATTTCATATTATTATATTTTTTCATCTTCTCTCTCCTTGTGGAACGCCCCAAATTTATTTTAAACCTTTATGTATTTATTTTTACACAATTATCATAACATCTTTAATTTATTCTCATATCTCAAATCTCATTGCATTTAATTCAAAACATAATTCTCATTAAATCATTATTACCAGATCTATCAAAAAAACCAACATTATTATTATAATTATTTAGTATAACACTTATAACAAAACCCCAAATAAAATTTATTAACACGTCACCATTTATAATAATTATTATTTTTGATGTTCGCCGCATTGACCACATAAAAAAACGTTTTTACAAAGTAATCGACCGGAGAGGTCCGGGCCATTACAGAAACATACGCCTCGTGAAAGAAGTACAATACAACATTGATGTAAATACTCATAAGTGAAACAATATTAAAAAATGAGTAAAATAATGGTCAGTACATACTCCACTCAAAGGAAATTGTGGCAAATGTAACATAAATCTCACGGGAATAAAAGTGAGATTAAAAATCCCTTACGAAAACTCGGCAGCCTAACAGCGCCACTTAAAACATCCAAAAATGGATTAATGAGATCAAATAGGGTAACTCATCACATTACAATAAAATGTACAGCAAGAGGAATATAAAATAACATCCCCCATCATAACAAAGAGGAGTTTAAAAGAAGTGACATAAAGGAGAGTACTTAAAAAGAAAGAGAGAGGTTAGATCTCTTACGAAAATTCGGCAGCCTAACGGCGCCACTCAAAACATCCAAAATGGATTGATGAGAGAGAATAGGGTCTATCATCATATGAACATAAAAATTACAGTAAGAGTCATATAAAAGAACATCCCAATAACAAGAAAGATGATCTTTAGAAGGAATGACATAAAAGAGTGTACTTAAAAAGAATGAGAGGAGTAGGATCCCTTACCTCAGGTCCGACATGACTCGATCATTCTTTAACGTCCTAAATAATAAACCTGAGTTAATTTCTACTTGATTAAGAACCTTTTTAATGTTCATTATTCTTTTTATATCACTTATTTCCATGTTATAAACATTATGTAACCATTTAAGTTAATAATGTTTGTTTTGTCGATATTTGGTTCTTAAGTCGAAAGTGGACTTCTTACATTTACATGTTGTTCGTGTGGTCAAAGGTTCTTTATATACAGAATGACATTCTTGATTTGGATAGCATATATATCATATATATCCAGCATATACATGTATTTATAATATTAAATAATCATTTAGAGGTAAGAAATGAAATGCACCGTTCATGGAGACGGTAAGCCGTACGTACGCATGAACGCTACTTTCATTTCTTTGTCATATTAATGGAATTAAAACTAAATGAGATGTATGTATATTTTAATTCCAGAATTATATTCATCATTTAGATGTATAATTCATCATATATATGCATTATATACATGTACTTATAATAGTACATTACATTTGGGGATAAGAAATGAAATGCACCGTTCATGGAGACGGTAAGCCGTACGTACGCATGAACGCTACTTTCATTTCTATCTCATACTTTAATGGAAATAAATAATAATTATATATAGTTATATTATAATTCCAGTATAAAATCATATATAATAACATTAAATCCATCTTTTATACATCCCACATATGGCATTAACGAATCACATCACTTTGAGGGGGCAGTAGTCCGCACTTCCTAAAATGAAGATATCGTGTATACCCATAATGGAAACAATAATGGAATGCCATAAATGAAAAATACAGAAGCTTAATGAAAGAATAAAAATATTATATATCATATATAAAAATAGTGACATCATAATGGCCACCTTTGAAGGTGTTAAATGAGTATTGAACAATCATCGTTTCGGGAGGCAGAATTTCGCCATCCATAGAAACCGTATGTTCTTTAACCATTTGATGTAGTTGTGTGAGAGTGTAGCTCGAATAAATCTTATAACAACATCCTAGTATATTTAAGATACTGGTTTTGTTACAAAAGAAGTAAATAAAAAGATTTTAGGGGGTTGGAGAAGCAAAATAAAACAAATGAACATGAGAGAATGAATTACCTTTAAAAGTGCAACTCCTTTTGATTTAATCCTAAAGGCTTCCTTTAAAAGGCTTCTGCCCAAAGGGAATCCTCTAGGATGAGGATAAGGATGTGGAGAGGGTAAATGGGAAGGGGATGGCCGAGCCAAAGGCTTGAGGAGTTTGTGAAATGAGGTAGAGGTGGGGGCCTTTTATAAGAGGAGAGGAGGGGCACTTTTGGAAATCATGAAACTATTATTTTATTTTCAAAAGTTTTTCTAATTTATAAGGCCCCACATTGATATATTTCGAAGATATGATGATAAGGCTTTGAAATATTCCCATCCAATAGTTTTTGGACAAGTGTAGGTCTTAGATTTTATATTATCGTTTCATTTTATTTAAACTATTCATTAATGAGGTCATCGTTGCATCATCATGATGTCATAATTAAATTAATTTATTTAATGTCTAAAAATTATAACAAAAATATCCTGATGTATGAAATCTTTTTATCTTTCCAAAGAGTATTTATAGACAAAAATATGATTAGTATAACCCCTTCTAAAAATTGTTTTAGTAAAACAA
Organism: Viscum album; assembly: GCA_963277665.1. NCBI lineage: Eukaryota > Viridiplantae > Streptophyta > Magnoliopsida > Santalales > Viscaceae > Viscum > Viscum album. The sequence goes on along the minus strand of OY728159.1, from coordinate 775,925,647 downwards.
TTTATGTTATTGTCATTTTCACCTTTATTTTAAAAAAGGAATTAAAGTCATTATCTCACCCAAGAGGCTCCATAGGGTCCCCTAAATCGACACATGGGTTGTCTGGGTCGGCCATGACTCATCCAATAGGGGTAGGACAAGTTTCATGGTGTTTTCATATTTTTATAATATCATTTTTACCTTAAATTACACTAATTACCTCTAATCGCGATTAATGAAAAAAAGTTACTATTCACCAAAAAATTATTTTCATCCCATTGAACCACATTTTACTTACTAATGACAACCATGTATGTCAGATTTTCAAAATTCAATACACATTAGTGGTAAACTTTCATTTAACTGAAAAATCAGTTTGCTTGATTACCACTTAGTGGTTTCACTATTCATCAAAAATTGGAGTTTTCAGAAAATTACCAAAAATTCACCATAAGCTATATTTGATATTCCGAATTCAAAAATGAAGTCTATTTTACAAAATTCAAAACATATAAGTCACATTAATAAATTTAATAATTAATTCCCGTTGTCATGGCAAAATAGCGTGTTTTTATGAAACAATAAGTATCAAAAGTTTGACACTAGTTTAAGTTAGATTTCAATGTGAAATTAATTCCAACGACCACTATTGGATTTAATTTTAAAAATATATTCTAATTTCACTTTAAAACCAATTAAAAAGATAATCTAATAATATAAATAAAATAGATTAAAAAGAGGTTTTGAATTAAAATACAACATTTTACACTATTCATAAAAAAAAGAACTTTATCGGAAAGATACCAAAAAATTATACAAAGTAAATTTTGATGTCCCAATTCTTAAGAAGAGTTTTATTTGGTCCAAAAGGATGTATAATAGTGAACAAACTATATTTAATGACGGTTCTCCATCAAAAGGCGATAAGTGAACCTTTAGTGAAAACTAGGGCATATACACCTAAAATTGAATTCTTTCCATATTTTAAGCCTTTATCTTTTATTGGATAAATGTAAAAACATTTAAAAACATATATAATAATATTTTATTTATTTCTATCCATTCTTTCCATACAACGGCTACATGTTAACAGCCATTTAAAATAATATTATTTTATTATTAGAGTGAAATGTAAGATTCCCAAGAAACTCGTTGTTGCGTGTTGGGTACGCCATCGAGCATAGCGTCCCCTTTAAAGTAATATTAATATTTTATTCACAAATATGGATAAATATGAAAATTTCATATTCTTTATTTACCTGGGGTGTTACATCCTTCCCCCTTTTGAGAATTGCATCCTCGCAATTTTAAAATTGGGCTTGGAAACATCCTTGAAAGTCCCACATCGGAAGAAGAGTCGGTAAAACAATCACTTTAAAATAAAGAAAGATAAGTACAGAGGTCACCCGAGTTAACCCATACTAGGATTTCATGTATGAAAACATGGACATGGAGGAGAAAACATAGGGTCATGTTCTGATGAAGAGTGATAGAAAACATGTTTAGGAGAAAGTTAACCATGAGAAAATCACAAACTTGTGATGGGTTAAATGGTATTCGATTCCCCAGTAGGAAAAGTTAACAGAAAACATTTTTGTTTTAAGATACTTTTTATTGGGGAATTTATTCATAAGGAAACATAATCACTTATCATGTTGACTTTCAACTTTTATTAGATTCCTTACACAAACTCATATTTTCTCCAAAAGGCGAGTATTTAGGAAGACTTGTTCACATTAAGAGTACTATAATCAACTTTTAGATAATCACCTAATCCACAAAAGAGAACTATATACTTCCCATGTCTTCAAACCTTAACCAAAACTAAAACCAAAAAGGTTACTACAAGATCAGATAATCCAGAAAAGGATAACCCTTTGTAAAAAAAATCTATTCTTAATCTCAAAATTTGTCCAACAAAACACAAAGTTCAACGAGGACCATTCGATAACCAATTTGTCCATAAATTTCCTCAAAGTAATCCAATATAAGATTGAAACCCAAATATGTGAAGGATTTAATCACATACTCTTCCATGTTAAATCGTAACATTTATCTCCAAACAACATCAGTTGCTCCTAAAGTCTCGTATTGAAAAATAATTAACCTAATCACATATCCTCCATGATAGGTTAATAATTTTCATAAATAACCCAAAATTAACATACTCTTAATTCATAAAATCATATAAATAAAAATAATTGGTCAAACTAACCAGATACTTCACATAGTCCAGTGGTAGGCGATAAATACAAGTTTCACTTTGGTTGTGGGTTCGATTCCCGCAGCTTCGTCCGACGCGAAGGGTTGTCACACGGTCTGCGTGTTGTCCCTTTTCAAAAACTATATAATTTTATAACATTCCTCAATAAGAGATAAATTCATCAAAAATAAATATAACATATTCCTCAAGTTTATCTCATGCCTTCTTATTCCATCATATCACATAATAACCCATAATTACCTCAAAATTAAGGATCATATAAACTCTAATTGTTACCTTTATAATTATTACCTAAACTTCCACATCGATTTGGTAATCTCGTACATGATGCATTATAGAACATACCAAGGTTCGAGTGGTTGATCATGACTCCTTGATAGTTGGTTTAGAACAACCATGAGATTCCTCATTGAATCCCCCATTTCATCCAGTCTCTTAATCAGAGAACCACCACAGTTTCCTTCAAACCTGTTGTCTCTTTGGTGCCTGTTAGATCCATCATTTCACTAAAAATAGAAATGTCAGTGTGAGTATATCAACAAAACCATCATGTACTAATGAGGGAGATAACCACTAAGATATACTTACTCATTCACTTTATCTAAAACTAGGACTCTTTCTGAAATCTTAACCATTATGGTAATGTCACTTATGCTTAGATAATACCCTAACCTCTAAAGTTATCTAAACCGACCTTTTATACCGACTATAAGGCCCCAGCCTTAAACCTTACTTAATCTTGAGTTATTACAAGATTACACATTGAGGATCTTTTCAGGTTTAAAGTTTAAAATAATTAGATCATGAAACATTCATTACATTCCACATTTAAACAAAGTGGTTACATAAAAGACAATATTCATTCCTCCCATCAATGAAAACATATTTAAAATAAAACACGGATTCTTTCTTGACACATCCTTGACACTATCATCACATCATGTACCTTTCCCTTGACCTGTGAAAAACATTTCAAAAAAACTTGGGATGATCATAAAAAGCTCAGTAAGGGATATAAAAATATGGAAAGGAAACATGAGTACATGTATACATAAGAATGAAATCATACTTTACCCATAAAACATAGGCATATCAAATCATGAATAAATCATAGAAATCATAAGACATAAAAGGTAACTTGATGCATTCATAACATTCTTACGTAGGGAGTGACCCTCTTGGTTACGTTTTGGAATACCCATCACAGTATATTCCCTAAATCTCTTCAGAGAAACCTCAATGTTTCACTCCTTCGCGTTACCCAATGCATTGGAGAGCTATATCGGGCTCACCCGCCCTTAGTTTATCACAGAACCACCCGTATTCATAATAATTCCCAAGAACCTCAACATAATTGTATCACATAAAACATTCATAAAGGAAACATAACATTTCCACCTTTCAATCACAAGATATCAATAAAACAAGTTGATATAAAAACATTATAAAAACCATTTTCAATATCAAAATAAAATAAAAGTAAAACATGGTATTTATTTTTCTTTTAAAAAAGAAGGTATGGCTTGTAGAGGAAGCTGAAACTCAAATAATGGTCACGACGGTGGAGAAGTCATTGTCGTCGCATACATACGACAAAAACATTCCATTTTGTTGTTTGGTAAACCCTTCATATACAAAAGGATTCCTTTTTAAGAAACATAAAAGTCAAAGAGGTTTATACACAGTATAAAATAAGGTTGTGTATAAAACAAAATATGGCTCAACGAAATGAGATTGAGACGAAGTCCCATACAACGACGGTATCCTTGGTTTAAGGATAAATCAATTACATAATTATGTGTGACAAACGAATACACCAAATATAAGTGGATATTAAGTGTAAAATAATCAAAGGTCATTCACACATATTCAAAGGATGACATATTCAATAACTTCATGTTGAACCCAAAGAAATCGAAATTGGGTTAAGAAGTTCCCTTGACAGCCTAATGGTGTGACATCAAAATGAGTTGATGAGAGATAATAAAAAAAAGGGTATCTCATCACTTGGACATAAAATTTACATCAATAAGGATATATGAGAACATATACCAACATAACAATATCTAAATTAAAATACCCAACAAAATAAGTCTTTTAAAAAGAGGAGGGTGAAAGGTTCCCTTACCGACATGGGTATCTTTCGAAACATACGCCCTGTGAATGAAGGACAATACGAAATTGATGTAAATACTCATAAATGAAATAATATTACACAATGAGTAAAATAATGGTCAGTACATACACCACTCAAAGGAAATTGTGTCAAATGTAACATAAATCTCATGGGAATAAAAGTGAGATGAAAATTCCCTTACGAAAACTCGGCAGCCTAACGGCGCCACTTAAAACATCCAAAAATGGACTGATGAGATCAAATAGGGTAACGCATCACATTAAAATAAAATGTACAGAAATAGGAATATAAAATAACATCCCCCATAATAACAAAGAGGAGCTTAAAAGAAGTGACATAAAGGAGAGTACTTAAAAAGAAAGAGAGAGGTTAGATCTCTTATGAAAATTCGGCAGCCTAACGGAGCCACTCAAAACTTCCAAAATGGATTGATGAGAGAGAATAGGGTCTCTCATCATATGAACATAAATATTACAGTAATATTAATATAAAAGAAAATCCCAATAACAAGAAATATGATCTTTATAAGGAATGACATAAAAGAGTGCACATAAAAAGAAAGAGAGGAGTAGGATCCCTTACCTCGGGTCCGACTTGACTCGATCATTCTTTAACGTCCTGAATAATAAACTTCAGTTAATTTATACTTGATTAAGAACCTTTTAAAAGTTAATTATTCCTTTTATATCACTTATTTCCATGTTATAAACATTATGTAACCATTTAAGTTAATAATGTTTGTTTTGTCGATATTTGGTTCTTAAGTCGAAAGTGGACTTCTTACAATTACATGTTGTTCGTGTGGTCAAAGGTTCTTTATATCCAGAATGAAATTCCTGATTTGGATAGCATATATATCATATATATCCAGCATATACATGTATTTATAATATTACATAATTATTTATAGTTAAGAAATGAAATGCACCGTTCGTGGAGACGGTAAGCCGTACGTACGCATGAACGCTACTTTCATTTCTTTGTCATATTAATGGAATTAAAACTAAATGAGAGGTATGTATATTTTAATTCTAGAATTATATTCATCATTTATATTTATCATTCATCATATATATCTATTATATACATATACTTATAATAGTACATTACATTTGGGGATAAGAAATGAAATGCACCGTTCATGGAGACGGTAAGCCGTACGTACGCATGAACGCTACTTTCATTTCTATCTCATACTTTAATGTAAAGAAATAATAATGATATATAGGTATATTATAATTACATTATAACATAATATATAATAACATTAAATCCATCTTTTATACGTCCCACGTATGGCATTAATGAATCACATCACTTTGAGGGGGCGGTAGTCCGCACTTCCTAAAATGAAGATATCGTGTATACCCATAATGGAAACAATAATGGTATGAAAAAAATGAAAAATACAGAAGCTTAAGGAAATAATAAACATATTATATATCATATATAAAAATAGTGACATCATAACGGCCACCTTTGAAGGTGTTAAATGAGTATTGAACAATCATCGTTTCGGGAGGAAGAATTTCGCCATCCACGGAAACCATATGTTCTTTAATCATTTGATGTAGTTGTGTGAGAGTGTAGCTCGAATAAATCTTATAACAACATCCTAGTATATTTAAGATACTGATTTTGTTACAAAAGAAGTAAATAAAAAGATTTTAGGGGGTTGGACAAGCAAAATAAGACAAATGAACTTGAGAGAATGAATTACCTTTAAAAGTGTAACTCCTTTTGATTTGAGACTAAAGGAATCCGTTAAAAGGATTCTGCCCAAAGGGAATCCTCTAGTATGAGGAGAGGTATTTGGAGAGAGTAAATGGGAAGGGTATGGCCGATCCAAAGGCTTGAGGAGTGTGTTAAATGAGGTAGAGTTGGGGGTCTTTTATAAGAGGAGAGGAGGGGCACTTTTGGAAATCATGAAACTATTATTTTATTTTCAAAAGTGTTTCAAATTTATAAGGTCCCACATTGATATAGTTCTAAGATAAGATCATAATGCTTCGAAATATTCCCATCCAATAGTTTTTGTACAAGTTTAGGTCTTATATTTTATATTATCGTTTCATTTTATTTAAACTGTTCATTAATGAGGTCATCGTTGCATCATCGTGATGTCATAATTAAATTAATTTATTTAATGTCTAAAAATTATAACAAAAATATCCTGATGTAGGAAATCTTTTTATCTTTCCAAAGAGTTATTATAGTCAAAAATATGATTAGTATAACCCCTTCTAAAAATTGTTTTAGTAAAACAATTTATGTTAGTGTCATTTTCACCGTTATTTAAAAAAAGGCATTAAAGTCATTATCTCATCCAAGAGGCTCCATAGGGTCCCCTAAATCGACCCATGGGTTATCTTGGTCGGCCATGACTCATCCAATAGGGGTAGGACAAGTGTCATGGTGTTTTCATATTTTTATAATATCATTTTTACCTTAGATTACACTAATTACCTCTAATCGCGATTAATGAAAAAAAGTTACTATTCACCAAAAAATTATTTTCATCCCATTGAACCACATTTTACATAATAATGACAACCATGTATGTCGGATTTTCAAAATTCAATACACATTAGTGGTAAAATTTCATTTAACTAAAAAATCAGTTTGCTTGATTACCACTTAGTGGTTTCACTATTCATCAAAAATTGGAGTTTTTCAGAAAATTACCAAAAATTCACCCTAAGCTATATTTGATATTCCGAATTAAAAAATGAAGTCTATTTTAAAAAATTCAAAACATATAATTCACATTAATTAATTTAATAATTAATTCTCGATGCCATGACAAATAGCGTGTTTTTATGAAACAATAAGTATCAAAAGTTTGACACTAGTTTAAGTCCGATTTCAAGGTGAAATTAATTCCAACGACGAATATTGGATTTAATGGTAAAAATATATTCTAATTTCACTTTAAGACCAATTAAAAAGATAATCTAATCATATAAATAAATTAGATTAAAAAGAGGTTTTGAATTAAAATACAACATTTTACACTATTCATTAAAAAAAGAACTTTATCAGAAAGATACCAAAAATTTATACAAAGTAAATTTTGATATCCCAATTCTTAAGAAGAGTTTTATTTGGTCCAAAGGATGTATAAGAGTGAACAAACTATATTTAATGACGGTTCTCCATCAAAACGCGATAAGTGAACCTTTAGTGAAAACTAGGGCATATACGCCTAAAATTGAATTCTTTCCGTATTTTAAGCATTTATATTTTATTGGATAAATGTAAAAACATTTAAAAACATATATAATCATATTTTAGTTATTTCTATCCATTCTCTCCAATACAACGGCTACATGTTAACTGCCATTTAAAATAATATTATTTTATTATTAGAGTGCAACGTAAGATTCCCAAGAAACTCGTAGTTGCGTGTTGGGTACGCCATCGAGCATAGAGTCCCCTTTAAAGTAATATTAATATTTTATTCACAAATATGTATACATATGAAAATGTCATATTCTTTATTTACCTGGGGTGTTACAGGGTAAGGGATTGAAAAGTATGAAAAAGAACAAAGGTGGCCTCCGCCTTCGCACAACTGACCATATCATCCGCCGCTAGGTTTCCTTACTAGAGGGTATTTCTTATCTCCTCACCATCACCAATCCACTCTCTGAAATCCCTAAGGATGACTGCAATTTTCCAGGTAGGAACTTTATCAATGACAAGGTGGATACTGCAGAATCTATCTCCACATAGTTAATCTTAAGGCCATAAATGACGCCCAAGTTGATACCGCAGTGAACGGCCCTCACTTTAGCACCAACCGCATTGCCTGGCCCTTGGTATAAGCTGAAGCTGAGTTTCTCCGAGCCGCTACTATAAAAAAAATCCCTACTCCTTGCATGATGCCCTCGGCATAAGTGTCGTCAACATTCAGCTTCATCCCCTGGCTAGGGGCCGGCCACCTGACCCGACAACCCGGACGAGAAGTAGAGACCCTTGAGGGAGCCCTCCCCGAACCTGGAAGAAGCCGGCACAACAGGCCTGAGAGCCCCCACCCATCCCGGACCATCTGAAGTTCATCCCCGAGCAACAAAAAATGTACCTTCACCCCTAGGCGTGATAGGTAACTGCTACTCCTCTTGGTGTTCCTTACCCCCAAGAGAACCCAACAGACTACAACCACCACTACTGCACAGTCCTTGTCGTTCCCCTTCGTCGCAGTCAGTTCCAGAAAGCAGGCCTCCAAGAACTCATCCAGAGAATCCCCACATAGAGCCAGATTGAGATGTAGCAGAACAAAATACCAATGGAATTTGGCCCACTCTCCCCCGAAGAAAAGGTTCCACAGGGACTCTATCAATAGACTCTCACAGCACCAGCACAGGGAACTCGGGTTGATCCCCCACCTTTGTATACTGTCATCAGTTGGAAGAGCACAGTTCCCCACCCACCAAACCTGGATTTTATGTTTCTTCAGAATGAGTTTCACCCACATCTTTCTCGCTAGTGCATCTGATCCCACATGCCCATGCATGCCTTCATGAAAGGATTTGCTGCTAAAGCCTTCTGATGCAGAGTCAACAAAAGCACACCTGTCTTGTTCCACCCTGAGAAAGATTCTGTCGAATAATAGCTTCTACACGGATTTGAGAACTGCCTCAATGAAACAACGGTGGCCGCTAGCTTCCATAAACAAGATTTCAGGAACTAGGAACCCCATATAGAAAGGGGCTCCTCCCCTATCCAGGCATCCTTCGAAACCCGAATATCTCCACTGTCAACAACCCACCAGAATTTCTCTTTCAAAACGTCCAGGCACTCTGTCAAACCTCTGTCCATCCTCAGAAACCACCTGATATTATTGCCCAAACTCCTCTAATCATCGCCATATCTCCCTCGCATTAATGTGCCCCATAGGGACCTACCTTCAATGATTTCCCAGGCAAGCCTGGCATGAAGAACATGCAAGCATTCTTTAAAAACCCAAATGCCTACTCCCTCTTCCTCAATGGGTTTAGCAAGCCTATCCGGGGATGCCGAGTGGCATTTCATTGTCTGAGGCCCATCCCACACAATGCCAGCCAAAACTCTTTCCATCAGGGGAACCTCCCCCTTGGGAGGCTTGACAATGACCATAACATTCATGGGAATATAAGTTAAAACACTATTAAGAAGGTTGATTGCCTCCAATGGAAACCAACCTGTTTTCCAATGATGAATGTGTGTTGTGATGCTATTGATGATGCCATCAAAAAAATGCTTGTGAACCCTGCTGTCTCATATTGGAACACTCGGGTACACAAAAGCCAACTCCTTCATAGGCATTCAAGGCTTCTCCCTTATCTTCCCCTCCTCCGACTTGTGCACCGTGATGGTTCTCGGCGCAGCAGAAACTCATGGGTGGATGTGCCTACTTGGATTTTTGTCATTAGTAGTGATCAATCCGGGATCAATACGATGATAAATGTCAGACTCCATGGATCAAATCAAAGAAATATACAAATAAGAAGAATAGTCCCAGAACCACAAACGAGGATCATCACAGGTTGATTATAAATAATTTAATTAATTGACAACAAGTACCTTTTATGACATTCTTTCTTCATTGATATTTCCGATCACATTCCGATGTGATTTGTCGTTGAGTTTCAGAAGCCATGTGTAGACTTTCTCTAGCGGTGATCCACACATGCACCATTTATCTCTAGAATTCACTAAATGAATCTCTGAGTGCCAACGTGGAGAAACCTTTCTTAGATTTGTCCGCCTTAGATTTCCTTGATCCGATGGATGTGGATCTCTCTCGGTCTTGAGTGTGTTCTTAGAGGAAGGAGTTCTTTCGACATTGAAAGAATTCTCCAGAATTGTTGGGCACAATGATTCTTAATAATTTTTTAGGGGTTGTAAAGATATTTATAATCGGGTTTGAGGTTATAGAGTTATGACAATAAATAAACGCATTATGAGTTTTATTTATTTCATTAACTCTTATTGAAAACCCATATGTCGAATTATTAATTCCTTGACATGTGCCCATACTGATTATAATAAATATCCTTTAATAAAATGATATTATTTCCTCAAAATCCCGACTGGAAAATCCACACGGCATGTAATCATTATTACATGGTGTGTACTCGTTTTTCCTGAAAACTACACGGCGTGTACATTCAATGTACACAACGTCTATATCTAGTTTTCATTTTTCATTTTCTTTCCAAAATGAAAACTATAGGGCATGTACATTTCATGTAAATGGCATGTTTATCTTGTTTTCATATCATTATTCCTCCAACATTAAAACTATTTAGGGTTTCTTGAATAATTATTAAACCACATACGAGAATAATAATTATTATACTTGAGATACTATGGTACACTTAGTGTGTGACAATCTATGCCTCTTTCTCGTTGGCATTAGGAGAGCTTGCCTAAAGTTCAAGATTACTATCTAGCAACGGGTCAAGGCACCCCAGAGAATGAAGTTGATGCTGCATTGATGTATCACCTCATACAAATGCTTAACGTACTATTTAATCCCTTTGTCTTAATATCTCATCAAGTAGGTTTCATGGTAGTGTCATAAACCTATATGCTTGTCCTGTCATTCTTTGAATTCTAAAAATAAACTCGTTATCACACCATGGCTATGGAATTTGGGTGAAATTTCTATTTTTATCAAAGGGCTCGAGATATCTACTTCCATAAATATGGAAGGGACAAATCCTTCCTCGACTTATCCATTAACAACATTTCATTCGTGACACACCCAACGTACCCTACTTCCCACCAACTGTCTCTGTGATGGTTTTCATCAGTAAATCTAAGTGTGAAAGTCTTGACATGTGTTAATGACAATCTTCATGTCTAAGGACCATTAAACACTCTCGTAGATAGTAATGTCTGACGACACCAAAACATGCAGAATTACTACTGGCAGGTATGTTCTCAAAATCTTTCATCTTGGATATTACCAAGTGCGAACTCCATCAGAGAGAATCTTGTCTTCTTATGAATACTCACAAATGACGGTTTGTATACTATGTGTCCTGTGATAGTACGTCATCCAACCGTAGAACATTATTTAAGAATATTGTTATAAAATTTCAATGTTCTTATCATACTGGGGATCTTTCATGACCTTATTAATGCAAAAAATATTCCAGGACGTTATTATATTATAGTCATGCAGAAAAATGAACAATATATAATAATTTTTCATTCATGTAATCAAAGTACAAACAGTTGGTTCTCAGGACACCAACTCTAACAAACTCCCACTTGGACTAAAGCCAACTTCCTACATCTTTTTGTCTGTTGGACCTCATATGATGATCTTGTTTCTTCTGAGTTAAGGGTTTAGTCAAGGGGTCTTCCATGTTGTCTTTCGTGGAAATACTGTTCACTATAACTTCACCTCTCTGAGAAAAATCCCTCAAGAGATGATACTTCCGAAGTATGTGCTATGTCCGCTGATGTGACCTTGGCTCTTTTGCAAGTGCCACCGCTACAGTATTATCACAATAGAGTGTGATAGGATCTTTATGGCTAGGTACTGCATCCAGCTCTTGGACAAAGCTTTGCATCCATACTTTTTCATTAGCTTCCTCAGAAGCTGCGATATACTCAGACTTTGCTGTAGAATCATCCACCACACCTTGCTTTGAGCTTTTCCAGCTCACTGCACCTCCATAATAACTGAAGATGTATCTAGTTTACAACTTCATCTCATCTTGATCTGTCTGGAATCTAGCTTATACATGTCCTCTACTGACTAGTTCCTCATCTCATCCATAAAACAGAAACATATCCTCAATACGCCTTAGATTCTTAAGGATAGTATTGACTTCCATCCAATGGTGGTCTCCTGGATAATCTTGATATCTACCTACCGCACTTAATGCATAAACAACATCTAGCCTTTTATATATCATAACATACATGACTGACCCAATAACGGATATGTAAGGGATCCTTGCCATTTTATTTCTTTCCTCATGTTTTTGAGGACACATTTTCTTAGAAAGATTAATGCCATGTGACACTGGAAAAAATCTCATCTTGAACTGTTCCATACTGAATCTATTTAGTATCTTTTCAATGTATATACTTTGACTCAGGCCGAGCATTCTTTTGGATCTATCACGATGGACTTGATCCCAAGAATATATGACACCTCGCCCCAGTTTTTCATAGAGAAGCATTTATCCAACCATGCCTTAACTGACTGTAAGACAAGTACTTCATTTCCCATTAGTAATATGTCATCAACATATACAATTTATAAAACGACTGCACTTCCACTAAACCTTTTATAGTCAAAAGGCTCACATTCATTTATAACAAATCCTAATTCTATTACGGAATCATTAAAACAAATGTTCCATGACCTTGATGGTTTATTTAATCCATAAATGGACTTCTGAAACTTTCATACCACGATGACATCCTTTGTAGTCACATACCCTTCAAGTTTTGTCATGTAGATATCTTCCAGGAGGTTCCGGTTAAGGAATGCTGTTTTGACATCCATTCTCCAAATTTCATAGGCATGGTAAGTGGAAATGTCTAATAGGATTCTTATGGATTTCAACATCGCAATCGGTGAAAACTTTTCATCATTGTCAATTCATTGACGCTGTCTAAAACCCTTTGCAACCAGTCATGCCTTATAGGTGCTAACTTGTCCCTCCCTGTCCAGTTTCATCTTGAATACCCATTTATTGCCAATTGGATTTACATCAACTGGAGGATCTACCAAAATCCAAACGTGGTTTTGGTACATGGAATCCATTTCATAATTCATTGCTTCTTTCCACCTTGAAATGTATGTGCCTTCAACTGCTTCCTTGTATGTAAGAGGATCATCATTGTCAACCAATAATGAGTCACCATCTTCAGTGACACAAAAACCATATCGTTCTGGTTCTCTAACCTCTCTCGTGCTCCTATGCAGTTCTTGTGTCTCTATAACAGATTGTTCTTCCATGGGGATTTTGGGAATCTGTTCTCATACCAAATATTGTCTATCTTGAGCCTCGACTTCATCCAAGTCTATCTCTCTCCCACTATCTCTTTTGGATATGTTCCCCCTCTCAAGGAATATGGCGTGTCTTAACACATTAACCATTTTATCTGAGGGGTTATATAGGTAATATCCTCTTGTTTACTTGGAATTTCCTATAAAGATACACATTCTACCTGGGGGTGCTAGTTTGTTATGTGACGAGGCCTTATCAAATGCTTCGCTACCCCACACATGTAAATTTGAAAACATGGCATTACATCATCTCCATTACTCATATGGAATACCATTTATTGATTTAGTTGGTACTTTGTTTAGTATGTGTGCTGCTGTTTGTAATTCATATCCCCCAAAGGATAATGGAAGACTCTCATGACTCATCCTTGATCTCACCATGTCCAATAGTGTGAAGTTCCTCCTTTCACTTAAACCATTCCAAGGAGTAATTTAAGGAGGAGTGAGTTGATATAAAATCCAAAACTCCCGTAAGAAATCAATGAAGTCCTGATTAAGATATTCTCCTCCTTTGTATAAGTGTAGTTTCTTAATATTCTTACCAAGCTGGTTCTAAACTTCATTATTGTATTCTTTGAATTGATCAAAATAATCTGACTTATACTTCATTAACTAAATATATCCATATCTACTAAAATCATCAGTAAAAATTATGATGTACAAGAAACCACCCCTTGATTCAACAGGAAATGGTCCACACAGATTTGTGTGAACTAATTCTAGAAGCTCTTTAGCCCTTTCACCTCTCCCAATAAATGGGGCTTTGGTCATTTTTCCTTGTAGACACGCATGACATACACCAAGTGGTTTTAGTTCGAAAGAATCTATATACCCATCTTGATGTAATTTTGTCAAACGTTTCTCATTGATATGACCTAACTGATGATGCCAATGTTGGGTGTGGTATGAGTCATATGAATTAACTTTTTCATCGATTGCCATTACGTGGTTACTGTAGTCTAACACATAAAGGCTGTTATAAAAATGTGCCCTACCAAAACAAATGCTATATTTATAAAAGTAGAAACATTCATTTCCAAAAATGAAGATGAATCCATAAGTATCTAATCTAGATACTGAAATAATGTTTTTGGTTACAGAGGGTACATAATAACATCCTTTTAATACCAAGACCATCCCAGTAGGAAAGGTGAGGTGGTAGTCTCTGACAGCTACAACAACGAGTCTGGCTCTGTTGGCTGCTCGCAGATCCACCTCACATCAGTCAATATTTATGAATCTACTTGGTTTCTATATTTGGATACAGATGTAAGAACCACAAGCTTTATCTAATACCCAATTGGTAGAAATAGATATATTTCATTTGATAACAAACACACCTAAATCTTCCCCTTTCTTCCTTGGCTAGGTGTAGTTTTTCTTCCAATGTCCCTTCTTACCACATGCAAAACAAACAACCTCCTGTTCTCTTTCCTCCCCTTTGATATTCCTTTTCTTGTAAGGACTTGAAGAAGTATTGGGATTAAAGCTCTTCACCTTCCCTTTCCTTTTATTCACTATAAGGACAAAAGGATTTTCACACTTCATATCATTCACCACTTGGCTAATGAGGAGAAGAAGATCAGATAGAGTCTTCTCAATGTTGTTCATATTGAAATTTAAAAAAATGTTGGAGATGATTTGGGGGAGTGATGCAAGAATGAGATCAGTACCGAGTACTTCGAGAAGTTGAAACCCTATAACCTACAAGAACTCAATATAGCCAATGATCTTGACTACATGAGGCCCAGCTTGGGCACCCTCTCCATGCTTTCTCTGAAATAGAGCCTTGGAGATCTCAAAACCTTATTGTCTTTCTCTCTATTGGTATAGACCACGGAGGAGCGTGAACATACTATATGCATCCATGTATTCATGAGACTACATGAGCTCAGTAGACATTGATGACATCATCAAACATTGAACGTCGAGTGAATCACTCAAATGTTGATCATTGTCCAGGAAATCTTCATCACTCACCCCTTGGGCAGGTGAATTAGGAATTGAAGACTCTCACACGTGAAACATTCGTTCATGGCATAGGATAACCCAAAGGTGCCTAAACCCTTCCTGAAAGTTACTGTTGGTGAGGATATTTCATTTATCCAGAGTTGATCACAAAGAAAATGTGGTTGACAATTTTGTCATATTGATTCTACAAATTAAAAATCATATTTATCAGTACCTTTTGATTGAATTTTATGAAAAATAATAAATGAATTTATTAATTCTCCCACTATTTTATCAAGTACCAATGGCCCTCATCGTTGAACTCGGAATGTACAGTTGCGATGACATTATAGTGGAAAGAATCTACATTTCCCTTCACATAACCCCAACAAGGGTTGGTCAAGCTATTTATAGGTATTTAGGTAGGTAGGACATTGCCAACTGTGAGCTTATAGTTCATTGATATATTGGGTGGACTCCCCAATCATGAAATCCTGCCTTGGATTTCCTCAACACTTGCCTCCATTTTTCAAAATGTCTAGCAAGGGCTACTCTTCTTGATGTAAAATCTTTAAGTCAAGTTGAAGCATTCATAAGAGCTTCTTTTATAAAAGTAAGTATCCCAACAAGGGTTGGTCAAACACATTGTTTTATTAAGTCTTTCCCTTAATAATGTAACTAAAGGATTGGTCTAACTTAATATGGTATTTAAGGGATTTTATTCTTTATGTGTAGTTTTTTATTATCACAAGATTGTTAAAATTAAGTGATGCTTGATTGAGTGATTAACCATGTTCTTATAATGTTTAAGCATTTTACTATTTTTTATTCCATCTATGCATGATTATTTATTTCATTAATTATGTGATCATGACAACACATACATAATAAATAAACCATCCAATCAGACAGAAATAAAATACATGATCACGAGCTTCTATTGGTTAGCTTATCTATAGGTTTTGATAGGCTAACCCTAACCAAGGAAAAAACAACTTGAACCTATGGTTCGTGTTTTTCACATCCCACTTGTCCACCTTTGAATCTTCTTGGGTTGGTTTCTCCTCAGATTTGGGTTTTGAACCGTCACCTCTGACTTGGGAGATCCTCCATTACACGGGGTTTACATTAAAGAAAACATGCGCACGCAAGCCCTACATTTTATTGGAAGAAGGATCGCAGGTCAATGAATTTAAATAACTTTAAATGAAACCATACACACAAAAAGGTTCTTTGGTCTAGGTCAAGATCATCCATATCATGAAACGACATTTACGCATATTTAGAATTCAAATTCTTTTAATCATTATACTATTCAAGATAAGTCGTTCTTGAATTAATTATGATCTTATAAATAATCAATTATTTATCTGAAATTCCTTTCTGAATTTCCTTGATATTATTCTCATCCATATTCCTTGTACAATGTCTTTTTACTTTTGGAGGAATCTTGGTGAAATTACATTTCTGCAAAGTACACGACGTAAAGGCTATAATACATGGTGTGTATTGGTTTTCACCCATTATCCAAAGTACACTCCAGGTCTTTGGCGTGTTTTTCTGTACTTTGTAAATTTTGGATTACACGATGTGTAGATTAATATAACACATCATGTACTTCCTTGTTATGCGGTTACCGGTCTAGCAATCCCGTGTACGCGATACACGGCTTCTCCTTGTACACAGTTTCACCTGGACTGGATCAGACTACATGACATGTTGATTCAAGATACACGCCGTGTATTCCGGTTTCCATGCATCATTCATTTCTAGTCAACATGGTGTAATAAATACTTAGGTATAGTCAATTCACACAGTGTGGTTTGGAAGACCAGTACCGATTCGTTGAGCCTAAGTACACGGCATGTTGTTTCAACTACACGCCGTGTATTCTTGTGTTTTATAGACAGAAAGAGCCGCTCCTCCAGATTAGTTCCTCATTTTTATTTTAATAAAAATTAAAATAAAAAGGTAATTTTTGTGATGTGAATCGAGAAATGAAAGAGGAAGAATAGATCTCGTTCATTCTGTTTTATAAAACATTTTATCTTGAATTGAATCAAATATAAATGTGTAAATTATCAATGAAAAATAAATAACTATAATCAACATTTTAACATTGCTTTGATACCATTTGAAGGTTCCAGGAGCAACATAAGGTCGTGGGTGGATGTTCCCACTTGGCTCTTTGTCATTAGCAATGATCAATCTGGGATCAATATGACGATAAATGCCAGACTCCACAGATTAAATCATATAAATAGAAAAATAAGAAGAATAGTCCTGGAACCACAAACGGGGATCATCACATGTTGATTATTGTTAATTTAATTAATTGACAACAAGTACCTTTTATGGTGTTCTTTCTTCATTGATATTTCTGATCACGTTCTAATGTGATTTTTCATTGTGTCACAGAAGCCATGTGTAGACTTCCTTTATCAGTGATCTACACGTGCACCATGTATCTCTCGACGTCGCCAAAGAAATATCTTGTTTCTAGTGTGGAGAAGCCTTTTCTTGTGTTTTCTGCCTTAGAACACCTTGATCTAATAGAGGTGGATCTCTCTCAGTCTTGAGAGCATTATTGGAGGAAAGAGTTCTTTCAGGATTGAAAGAATTCTCCAGAATTGTTGTGCACAACGATTCTTAGGAAAAGTGTTGGGGTTGTGAGTATATTTATAATCGGGATTGAGATTATAGATTTATTACAATAAATAAATGTGTTACACATTTTATTTACTTCATAAACTCTTATTGAAAACCCCCAGTCGAATCATTAATTCCTTGACATGCATGAATGCTGATTATAATAAATATCATTTAATAAAACGATATTATTTCCTCAAAATACCGACTTGAAAAACCACATGGCGTGTAATCATTAATACATGGTGTGTACTCTTTTTTTATGAAAACTACACGGTGTTTACATTCAATGAACACGACATGTATACTTTATTTTCATTTTTCATTTCCTTTCCAAAATGAAAACTACACAGTGTGTACATTCAATGTACAAGGCGTTTATATCTTGTTTCCATTTTATTCTTCCTCCAACATTAAAACGATTTATTTTTCCTTGAATAATTATTAATACACATATGATAATAATCATTATTCTACTTGAGATACTTGGATAAACTTAGTGTGTGACCCTTAAGGCCTTTTTCTCGTTCGCATTAGGTGGGCTTGCCTAAAGTCCAAGATTACTGTCTAGCAGCATTTCAAGGCACCCAAGAGAAAGATGTTGACGTTGCATTGATGTATCACCTCATTTGAATTCTTACCATGCAATTTAATCCGTTTGTATCAATATCTCATCAAGAAGGTTTCATGGGAGTGTCACAAACCTATATGCTTAATCTTTCATTCTTTGACTTCCAGAATTAAACTCATCGTTACACAGTGACCATGGAATTTGGGTGACAGTTCTATTTCAATCAAAGGGCCCAAGATATCTACTTCCATAAATATTAAAGGGAAAAATCCTTCCTTGACTTATCCATTAACAACATGTCATTCATAACCCACCCAATGTACCCTACTTCCCACCAACTGTCTTTGTGACAGTTTTCATCAGCAAATATAAGTGCGCGAGTCATGACATGAGTTAATGATAATCTTCCAGTGATGGACCATTACACATGCTCGTAGATAGTAATGTCCGATGACACCAAGACATACAGAATTACTACTAGCAGGTATGTTCTCATAATCTCCCATCTTGGAGATTACCAAGTGTGAACTCCATGAGAGAGAGACTTGTCTTCTTACGAGTACTCGCACATGAAGGTTTGTATACTATATGTCCTGTCATAGTATGTCTTTCAATCGTAGAACATTATTTAAGAATATTGTTATAGAATTTCAAATTTCTCATCATAGTGGGGATCTGTCATGACCTTATTAACACAATGAATATTCTAGGACATTATTATATTATATTCATGTAGAACAATGAACGATATATAATATGTTTACATTCATGTAATAAAAGTACAAATAGTTGGTTCTCCGGACACTAACTCTAACACACTAGGTAGGAAAGAAAATGCTGATTTTATCCTTATTCACCAGCTTCCCACTCCACCAGCCATAAACCTTCTTGACCGTGATAAAAGAAGAGAGTGACCTCAAACTCCAATTCAAGGAAAACAAGGCATCATCCACAATAATTATGTGAAGTATTAGAGGGGAACCTTTCTTTTCTACGAAAGGATCAATGCACCTATCCTCCATTTACAATTTAATGGATCTCGATAGAACCTCCTGGGCAAGAATATAGATCCTAGGAGAAACAGGATCCCCTTTTCACAGTCCCCACACATATTTGAAGAGGAAAAATGCCCTCCCCAGAATATACATAGATACCCATGATGAATCATAAAACTGGAAGAAGTGGTTACGCACCCATTCCGAGATGTCCAAACTCCTCATTACTCCGATCACGAAGCTCTATTCCATCCTATCATAGTATTTTTCCATATCCACCTACACCATAATGTTGTTCCCAATAACCTTCCTATTAAGGTCTCCCAACAGCTCATTAACAATATCAATATCTCCTTGAATGTTCATTCCCTTGACGAAACCATGCTGCTCCTCTAAGATGATCCTGGGAAGAAGGCTACTAAGCCTCTAGTTGAGGACAATAGTAAGGATTTTTTTGCTGATGTTGCATAAGAAAAAGGGATTGTACTAGATTTTTCTTGTAGGGTACTTCACCTTTGAAATGAGAATAGACTTCAATTCGGTCACTGCTCTTGGAAGACAACCACCCATGTAGAATCCCCGCACAGCCTCAACCACCTACCCCCCCACAACATCCATAGAAGCCACATAGAAAGCCCCCAGAAGACTATCCGGCATCATATCACAATCACGATTTAAGCTAGCCAGAGCCTCCTTGACTAATGAGGGGATAAGAATAAGGACCACATAAACACTTTCATCATCCTTTAAGAGCCTCAAAATATCATCCCACAAATTCACCTCCCCGAAAACCCCAGCCCACCCCAAGAGCAACCCTAGCACAGCTAGAAGGTCCAAAAAGTGACATTTAGCTAGCATACCCACCTCCTTGATGTTATATGTAAAGAACACATCCTCCCTATTGATTTTGATCCTGGAAGAACTCTTCCTCTTCCAGACGCATGCCTAAAAGATCCTGGAGTTATGGTCCCCTTCTTTTAGACAAATGGCTCTACATTTATGTAATTACCCAAAATTTTGAATAAACATTGTTTCCTAACATTGTGTGTTATTTTATTTTATACTCAAAAAACTATTTCATTTAATAAAATGAGTATAATTAAAATGAGACCATTTTGTTTTGACTGTTATATGATCATTGGTCAATATGACCATTAGAAACTAAATGTTGCGATTATTGTATATAAATATAAGTGATCTTGGTTAATTAATATAGAAAGAATATTTGATGGCCCCATACAGTAGTCTCGGGCCGATCGAGTCACATCTGACAGAAATTGGGAAGGAGGTATCACCTTTGGGATTTGCTCTGGACCAAACCCAAGCTGAACATCATCGTGTGAAGCTGGAACGGAAATTCCTTCACAAGAAGTTCTAGCTGATAGAAATCACTAGTCGGTAATGTTGGCCGAGCCGCCCCAAGATTCTATCACCTTAGAACACCTTACTCTTAGGTCCTATGCGGGTGTTATAAGGGGATATGTAACGAGACCTTAGCTACTTTATGTAATCCTTTAATATAAATAAAAATTTTGATTTCTTCTTATGGTGAAGTTTGTGAATTTTCAAATGTCCGGATAAATATAGTAATCATACTATTGATGAATTCTAGAAAAAATATATTTTAAAATATTTATGTAAATTTTTAATAATTAAAAATGTGTAATTATTTTAAAAAATATTCTTCTACAGCTATGTTCAGTATGAAATTTAGAGTCTAATAAGATCAACATAATTTTTGGTGAATAGTAAATTATGAATAGTTAATTTATGCTTTTGATAAGTAATGTGATCAAATTAATTAAGTAAACTCATATAAAAAAGTATTAATACAATTTAGGCACCTTGGTTAAGCAATTAAATTCAATAAAATAGGTAAATAATTGTTTCAAAAATTATTGGTTAATTATTAGTTTTTTTTCGGTTGAATGGTGTTTTTTATTTAATAATTAAATTAAAATTATTTAGAAAATTATTTTCATAAAATGGAGTTCATTTTTGAAATCAGAGCATGGATATTTGGTTAAGGTGAAATTATTTGATTTTTCTGAAACGGTTGAATTTTCAGTAAATAGTGTTTTTATTTAAAAACTAAATTAAAAATATTTAGAAAATTATTTTCATAAATTGGAGTTAATTTTTTAAATATGATCATCGATATTTGGTTTAGGTTAATTTTTGGGATTTTTCAGAGAAAGATGAATTTTCATTGAATAGTGAAAATACATTTTTTGAGTTTCGGGTATTTAATGAGATAATAAAGGATGTAATAATTATGCAATAATTATGGTTGACTTATGAATAGTAATATATTTTATGAGGTGTCCCAAGTGGCCAATAACAAGGTAAAATAACATGGGCAAGCCCATGGTTTTCCAATACCACCGATGAGGTGTCCCTTTGAAATTAATGCTTTTTCCGCTCACTAATCCTATAAATTCCCGGCCTTCACCTCATTCATTTAATTTCAAAATCCTCTCCAACTATGTTCTGGTCTCTTTTTCTTCTTAAGGAGTCCTCCCAAGGTTCCCTCAAGCCTCCCAAGGTCCCAACCATCAACTTTCGAAGTTACTCATCAAGGAAAGGGATCCTTTCACCCTCCTCTTTTAAGTCATGAATTCCTTTATGTTGTGTCTTATAATATTCATCTCTTTATGTTTAGGGTATGTTATTATATGTTCTAATTTCTGTACATTTCATGTCTAATTATTGAGAGACCTTGTCCGCTCTCATCAATTTTTTTTCTGAATTTTTAAGTGACGTTGTTAGGCTGCAGAATTTTTCATAAAAGAAATCGCATCTTCTCTTTTCTTTCATGTTTTCTTTTGCATGTGGTATGTCACTAAAATTTACATAAAATGTTATTATATCCACATAATTTTGTATTTATACTATATTATAAGTTATTTATGAGTGGGTTACTCTTGTACCCTCTCTTTTCAATGTTTTCTAAAACCTTGTTATATAGCCGTTATGTTGCAGAAATTTTGTCTCAAAATTTATATCTCTTTCTCTCAAGAAATTCTATTGTTTATTTATGAGAATACCCGGACTTATTTATTTTCCATGGGTGTTCATAAATATAAAAATATGATATATTTGATTCTATAATTGACACACATATAACCCTCACTCCCTTTCCATGGGTTATTAATGACATAATGATCTAATTTTTATGCTCTTTTTAAACGTCACGATTTTGACATGAAACCCATTTATTTGATTCCTTTTTTGTTATTTATGAAATGTTTGATTATTATCTATGTGAATCACATGAATTTAAAGTCATATTAAGGGTGCACCCTGATATATCTCCAATTCATTGGGTAAAGAATTAATATCTAGAGATGATAAGTTTTACGATACCTTGGTCAATAACCTTTGTAATTTTTATGACACCTTGGGGATGGACCTTGGTGATATGTTCATGAATGTATAAATGAAATGTTTTAGCCACATATTAAAGTTATGTTCAAATTTATATTCTTTATGATATGCCTATTCTTCTAGTGCTCAGGTCTTTATGTTCTTATTCATGTTCTTATTGATATCACAATTACATTTATTCCCTTATTTACCCTTACTGGGCCTTCTACTCACCATTTCCGTTGATTTCTACCACCAGGATATGAGATAAAGTAAATGTATATACGATGATCCTATGATGAATCCCTACAAGTGGTTTAGAAGAATGTTTTATGTTATTTTCATTTATTATGTTCATGATTTCCAAGACATTAGAATTTAAAGATCCTCTGTATGTTAAATGTAATGAAATGTTTTGTAATAAAAATGAGGGATGTTATAGTTGGTATAAAAGGTTAGTTTAGTTTTTTATGGAAATTATTATATAAAAAATTTAGGAATAACCCTATATAAAAGTTTAAATATAGGAAATATTTCTAGTATTTTGGTGGGTATTGAGTTAGTGGTTTATCAAGAAAATACATTCCTGTCTGGATGGGAGCAGGTAGTGGTGGATCTGGCACAGATATACACAGGGATAAAACCCTAAAACACCGCTTTGAGCTATACTAGAATGGGAAATTGTACACGACAATGGGCCTTGCTGCACTCTTGGTTACGACACTCCCGGGGGATATGTTTGCTTAATCGTGATCTTTTTATGAATCATTATGAATGAATTATATGAAAATGTAATTGTCTAAGAATAATGTTTTAAGAAATAAAATCCTTTTTAGTTAAAAGATTTTTATATGAAATAAGTTTCTCACAAAGGATTTATTCTTTTAGAAAATGTCCCCATCATCCAGGAATACGTTGACGTATTTCTTGAGGAGTTACCTGGACATCCCCCAGAGAGAGAGGTAGAGTTATCCATTGAACTCGTAACTGGATCTCATCCAATGTCAAAGACCCCCTATAGGATGGAAAATGTGGAGCGATAGGAATTAAATAAACAACTCCAAGATCTTTTGGAGAAGGGGATTATCCTACAAAGTGTTTCTCCTTGGGGAGCACTAGTTCTCTTTGTGAATAAGAAGGATGGATTGATGCGGCTATGAATTGATTATAGAGAACTGAATGGGATCACAGTGAAGAAAAAATACCCTCTTCCAAGAATTAATGAAATATTTGACCAACTTCATGGGGCACAATTCTTCTCTAAGATTTATATTCATTCTAGTTATCATCATTTGAGGGTGAAGAGTGATGATATTCCAAAAACTACCTTCCAATCCAGATATGGGCATTATGAGTTTGTTTTTATGCCCTTCGGACAGACTAATGCACCAACTATTTTTAGGGATCAAGAATAAGTTGGTCTGGGAAACTTATGTTTTATCGAATAGATATCCTTTGTATAGGGAAACTATTTGGTGATTAAATGATAATGGTTATTTTAGACGATGTTATCTCTTTTGGAATACTATATGCCTAAGGAATATAAAATAATACATGATATAAATTGTGGAGGAATGGTTGAATTTTTTTTGTAAGAATTTATGTATTTATTGTGGACATATAGTGGTTTGGGTTATTTCTATAAAATGATGAACCTGACATAGAGAATATGTGATTAGGTTAATTAAAATTTAGTATGAGACATTAATATTAGTCGATGTTATTCGGAGATAAATGTTATGATTTAATGGGGAAGAATGCGTGATTAAATCCTTCTGAGTTTTGGGTTCCAATCTTAGTTTAAATTATTTTGATGAATTTTAAGGATGATTAAGTATTTAATGGTCATTTTGGAACATTGGGTAATTTTTTTTAAATTTGGGAGATTAATAATAATATTTCTTTTTATAAAGGATTATCCTTTTTGGGGATTGTATGATCTCATACTAACCATTTTAGTTTTTGTTGATGACTAAAGACAAGGGAAATATATAGTTCCTCTTTTGTGGATTATGTGATTCTCTATAAGATGATTCTTGTGCTTTTAATGAGACCAAGTATTTTTGAAAGCACATTGTTTGGAGAAAATATTAGTCTTGGTAGAAACTTATTAAAAGATGAAACTCTACATGAAGGTAAGTATATTTCCTTATGTTTTTATTTTATGTAGTAAATGAATTCCTCAAAATTATGAAACGTAATGTAAAACAAATATTTTGTTGCGTTACGTTTCCTAATGGATAATGAAAGACCGTTTAACACATCATAAGTTTGTGATCTTATTGTGGTAAAATTTCACCTAATCATGTTTTCTATCACTCTCCCTCAGAACTTGACCTTTTGTTTTCTCTTCCATATCCATGTTTTCTTACATGGAATCCTAGCATGGGTTAACTCGGGTGACCTTTATACTTCCCTTTCTTTCTTTTAAAGTAATAGTTCTACTGACTCTTTTTTCGATGTGGGACATTCAATGAAATTTCCAAGACCAATTTTAAAATAGTGAGGACACAATTTCTTAAGGGGGGAAGAATTTAACGACCCAAAATTTTGAATAAATTTTGTTTCCTAACATTGTGTGTTATTTTATTTTATACTCAAAAAAACTATTTCATTTAATAAAATGAGTATAATTAAAATGTGACCATTGGGTTTTGACTGTTATATGACCATTGGTCAATATGACCATTCGAAACAAAATGTTGTGAATATTGTCTATAAATTCAAGTGATCTTGGTTAATTAATACAGAAAGAAGATTCAATGGCCCCATCCAGTAGTCTCGGGTAGATCGAAGCCCATCTAATGGATCTCAAGAAGGAGGTAACACCTTTGGGCTTTGTTCTCGACCAAACCCAAGACGAACTTCATCGTGTGCAGCTGGAACGGAATCGCCTCCACGAGAAGTTCATGCTGATAGAAATCACTACTGAGGCAATGTTGTGTGAGCTGCCCCAAGATTCTATCATGCTAGCACACCTTACTCTTAGGTCATATTCTTGTGTTATAAGGGGTAATGTAACGTGACCTTAGCTTCTTTATGTAATCCTTTATATAAATAAAAATTGTGATTTCTTATTATGGTGAAAATTGTGCATTCTCAAATGTCCGGATAAATATATTATGCATATTATTGATGAATTCTAGAAAAAGGGTATTTTAAAATATTTATGTAAACCTTAAATAATTAAAAATGTGTAATGATTTTCAAAAAATGTTCTTCTACAGCTCTGTTCAGTATGAAATTTAGAGTCTAATAAGATCAACGTAATTTATGGTGAATAGTAAATTATGAATAGTAATTTTATGCTTTTGATTAGTAATGTGATCAAATGGATTAGGTAACCTCACTTAAGAAAGTATTAATATAATTTAGGCACCTTGATTAAGAAAACCAGTTCAATAAAATGAGTAAATAATTGTTTTTGAAATTATTGGTTAAGTAATAGTTTTTTCAGGTGAATAGTGTTTTTTATTTAAAAATAAAATTAAAAATATTTAGAAAATTATTTTCATAAAATGGAGTTCATTTTTGAAATCAGAGCATCGATATTTGGTTATGGTGAATTTATGAGATTTTTCAGAAATAATTGAATTTTTAGTGAATAGAGTTTTTATTTAAAAAATAAATTAAAATTATTTATAAGTTTTTTTTCATAAAATGGAGTTCATTTTTGAAATCATAGCATCAAGATTTGGTTAAGGTGAATTTTCGGGATTTTTCTGAGAAAGTTGAATTTTCGGTGAATAGTGAAAATACAGTTTTTGAGTTTCGAGTGTTTAATGACATCATTAATAATGTAATAATTATGAAATAATTCTGGTCGACTTATGAATAGTAATATAAGGTATGATGTGTCTCAATTATTCAATACCATGGGAAAATAGCATGGTCAAGCCCATGGTTATTCCAATACCACCGATGAGGTGTCCCTTGACAATTAATGCTTTGTCCCCTCACTTCCCCTATAAATACCAAGTCTTTACCTCATTCATTTCACTTACAAATCCTCTCCAATAATGTTATGGTCTCTTTACCTCCGAATTAGTCCTCCAAAGGTGCCGTCAAGACTCCCAAGGTCCCGACCATCATGCTTTCAATGTTATTCTTCAAGGTAAGGGATCCCTTCACCCTCCTCTTTTAAGTCATGAATTCTTTTAGGTTGTGTCTTATAATTTCCATCTATTTATGTTCAGGGTATGATCTTATATTTTCTAATTTCATTCCATTTCATGTCTAATTATTTATAGACCTTCTCCTCTCTCATCAAATTTTTTTCTGAATTTTTAAGTGACGTCGTTAGGCTGCCGAATTTTTCGTAAAAGAAATCACATTTTCTCTTTTCTTTCATGTTTCCTTTTCATGTGGTATGTCATTAAAATTTCCATAACATATTATTATCTACATTTAATTCTATATTTATACTTTATTATATGTTATTTATGAGTGGGTTACTCTTGTACCCTCTCTTTTCAATTTTTTCTTAAACCTTGTTCTATTGTCGTTACACTGCTGAAATTTTGTCTCAAAATTTCTATCTCTTTCTCTCAATAAATTCTATTGTTTATTTCTGTGAATACCTAGACTTATTTCATTTCCATGGGTGTTCATAAATATATAAACATGATATATTTGATTCTGTATTTGACACACATATAACCCTCACTCCCTTTCCATTGGTTAGAAATGACATAATGATCTTATTTTTAAGCTCCTTTTAAACGTCACGATTTTAACATGAAACCTATTTCTTTGATTCTATTTGGGTTATTAATGAAATGATTGATTATGATCTATGTGGTTCACATTAATTTAAAGACATATTAAGGGTGTGCCCTGATAGTGCTTCAATTAATTGGGTAAATAATTAATCTCTAATGATGACAAGTTTTACGATACCTTGGTGAATATCCTTGGTAATTTTCATGACACCGGACCTTGGTGATATGTTATAAATGTCTAAATGAAATGTTTTATCCACATATTCATTTTATGTTCCATGTTATTTTCTTTATGATATGAATATTCCTCCATTTCTCATGTCTTTATGTTTTTATTCAATTTGTTATTGATATCACATGTACATTTATTCCCTTGTTTACCCTTACTGGGCATTTCTCTCGTCCTTTCCTTTGATGTCTATCTCTAGGATATGAGATGTTGTAAATGTACATAGGATGAACCTGTGATGAATCCATAAAAGTGGGTTAGAGAAATTTTTTATGTTGTTTTAATGTATTATGTTCCTGATTTCCAACACACTAGACTTTAATGATCCTCTGTATGTAAAATGTAATTAAATATTTTATAATAAAAAGGCGGGATGCTATAATTTATCCCTACACACTATTTACACTTCAAGGAGTTTCCTTCCCATAATCTATTTATTAGTGACCATGGTAGAAAACAACACTTCATCCTTTCCCCTATAAGGCTATATTTATGGTCAAAAACCACCTCCATGAGGCCACCCAAGACATCAACCATCTTCTAGTAGACAATGCACTCAGCCAGATCTCTCCTAATCTAGGGAACATGCTCTGTATGCCCAACCCACCCTAGGCCCCGAGCTGCCTGATCCCACATCCTCAACACTAACTACATGAAACCAGGACGCATGCACCAGGATATACAAAAAAAGAACACATAAGAATTAAAATCACGTACCTTTAGGCTAAAAAAGAGTGGTGCATAGTCTAAAACTGATCTAGAGAGGTTTTAACCCCCATTATGGGGATGATATCCACATCCTAAAGATTCAGCAGACATCGTTCAAGCCAGCACCAGATTCCCTAGATGCCCCTCCGATTATTGCACTTTGTGTACTTGGGCCAAGGAAAACCGTGATCCATCATGCTTTTAGAAGACATGAATCCTCATAAATCCTGGACCAAAGAAAGAGACACAGGTGTGCCCCAATTTTTCATTGAGGCATCTGCAACCATATTGATGTCATCGACAAGGATCCAACTAGGGTCACAATCATGGAATCTAAAAAAGACCTCCAAAAAATGCATCCTTCTCGCCAAATCACCCCTATAATAAATAAAAGATAAAAAGATATCCTTACCCCCTAATAATATCATGACCATCAAGTACTGGTCCAATGCCTCCCCCTGATCCACTAACCATCCCATCCTCTAGAAAAGAAAAAAAATGTGAATTGGGATATCCCCATGCATGAACAACTAAAATCTAACAATCATTGAGAATGCACTTATCCTCTCCTCTTTCAATTTCGGTTCTTGAATAACCATCATATTATCACTATAACGATGATCCTAGATACACATTAAATCACATTTCACATGAGGACGTAAACCCATAGCACTCAACATGATGATCTGTATGATTGATATTTCAGAAGATCCTTAGTGTTGGGCTCGTTATGAAGGTTTGAAACCACACTGAGAGTCATGGACAATTTGTATTTATCCCGAGTGAGATGGGACCCATCTAATAGCGGTGACTGCATGGACTTCCCTGGCTGTACCATTGGTCCGTCCTTAGAACTGGGAGGGAAAACCAGGCATGAGGGTTAGGACTCAAGCCTCTAGATCATCGCATCATAGGACGATGAAGAGGAAATAAACCAATCTGCCATGGAAATTGGGCCAGAAACCTTAAACTCCTCTTCTAACCCCTCTATGACAGAGACCTATCTCCTCATGGGGAATGTTAAAGCACCTCTCTGCCTACATAATTCATTCTCCCTCTCCACCCTCTGACCATCCTTAGCTCCTACTGTCGAAAGAGACCCTTCCATCTGAGACCTACACCTGCCCTCTTATAAAGAGAATCTCAAATCATCCACCCACATCAAAATAGGATATGATAATCCTTTACGCACCTCCTTACCATGGTCTTGGAATTCCTGCTCTTTGAAATAGCAAGGCCCAGATCCCTCCTTGGTCTCCTCATCAACCCATGGGTTGCCTAACCCTCACGGGAGGCCTTCCCCATCCTAGATAGAAGAGTATGAAAGCTTCGGAAGGCCAAACTCAAGGGGATTAGAGGTGCCTAAGAAAACTAGATGGGGAGAGAGGCAAGCTGGAGAGGGCAGGAGATCATGATTCAAAACAATAACGGTTGGCTCCTGCTCCCTTCCAAACTTTCACGATGGTACGGAGCGTAAAAAAGTAGTCACTGGGGTGGCACACACACCCTGGATCAAACTATTTATCCCCCTTCATTGTGCTTCTTTACCTACCATCCAAAATCCCACTCTCCAACATAGATCGACGTACCCCATGACCTCGTTGATATCTGCATGTCCCAAAACCATGCCCTTGGAGACAACAAGCAGAACAAAATCACAAGAGGTTCTGAAAGAGGACCCGCAACCACCAAGAGAGTCTATCCTACACCTAGTAAGATCTTTTGCGGAAACTCCTTCCGCAAGTCCACTTCTATACATATTCCCTCTTTACCCACCGACTGATGTTGCTTCATCTCCACATGATTTTTTTATAAATGGATTACTTTTTTTATAGAAAAGGGATATGATTATCAATATTTTTAAAAATGGGTATCAAGATGTGTGAACCCAATTCAGACATATTTTTTTGTGGAGATATGTTTGAACGAGGTTGACACATCCTTCACATTTGTGATAAAATATGTGTGATCCTCATTCACACATCTTCTCTCGCTAGGATGTGTGAATGAGGTTCATGCATATTCGGTGTGGAGGAAGATGCGTGAATGGGGTTTACACATCCTTTGAATACATGATGAAGGATGCATATACCCCATTAATGAATCTCACCAAGATATTCTCTAAAAGGGTTCCCCCCTAAAAAATTCATTCTACACCTTGATATTTTTCTACGAAGCCCTACAAAATTTCTTTCCAAAATTTTTTTTCAACTTTTAATAAGGTAATGTATTTGTTTAAAATTTTAATTGTTTAATTGTGTTAATTTATTTAATTTTTATGATTTATTTATTTGATTTTTGATATGTAGAAATTAGTGTTTGGCTGTATGGTTCTTTATTTCATATATATATTCTCTTTTGTATGACTTAATTTTTGAATGATGTGTATGTTGTATGAATTCGTATTGAATATTTAGGAAAATTAATTATGTTTTGTCTAAAATGTTATATGAATTCATATTGAATGTTTATGAAAATTAAAGAAGTTATAAAATATGTTATTTTGAAAGTAATATTAATCTAAATTTTATTATTTTATACACTAGTTATATAAATTATGAATAATATACCTATTATGTGTATCATATATAAACATATTAAAAAATATATAGAAAACACATTTTGTGAATGGTATAAAAACAATTTTGTATAAATACTAATTTTAAATTATATTAGTTATAAATATATTTATTAAATATAAAAGAGAAAATGATATTTAATATATATTTCATAAAGTAATAGATTTAATAATTATACCAAAAAACATGGTAAGTTGTGTGATGACTAATCATGAGATGACCAACCAATGAATAATTAAAATTGCATGTCTTATTTTGAGAATGTTGTTATTTTATATGCAATTATTTCATTTATCATTCTATATTGATGACTTGTGAGTCATCTCTAACTACGTATTTGAGGACCTGCTTGTCTTCTTAAAAAAGTTTTGTATTTCATACCCCTAGACCCCTCACATGCATGTGAGTAAATTTGTAAATAAAAGGAAATAAACAAAAGGCATCCATGAAATGGTTTCCCTAAAGAGGTGATGATGATGAGGTGTCACCATATAGGTGTTTGAGAACAAGTGTTCGATAGGTGGCATTGTTGTTCGAAAAGAGACTGACGGCTCTTGAGATATTTGTAATAGAGACTCCAGGAGTCTACACATAGGTTTTCGATAGTTTATAAAATAATGATAAACTAATTGTAAGCCTAAAGATCATGTCATGAATATTTATTCATAAGTAATTAATATATATATATATATAATTATTTTAAATTTTCTTGGGTTATAATACCACCATAACTATATCTCAAAAGTGAAAATTCAATACATAAAAAAAGATGCCTGATAAACTTAATTATTCAAAATGAATTAAAATAATGTAAATATTGATGTAGTATATAATATTATATTAATTATTTTTTATAGGTAACAATGTTTGTGAAAATATATTGCAACATTGATACCATTTATACAAATCATGGATTTAGCTATAGTTTTCCACCTATCAGAGTGGTAAATATTCATGGTTATATGACATTGGATGTAGTTCTCAATAAGATTCTTAATCAGTTAAAACTGAGGGTTGATCAGTCTATTTCTTAAATAACATATTGATATCTACAACATCATAAACATTTCAATCACACCAAGTACCCTTTTTTTTATTATGATTATTGGATGTATGCATCTTTCTTATTTAGAAAACAATGTGTTAATGGTTTGAGGGAGATGTATGTGTGGATTTATGATATCGATATGGTGCAAAAGATTAATACAGAAGCATGTTTTGTGAGATCAGTAGAAGATGGTCATTCACATCAATAATTTTAATTACCAACATCTCAAATGACTCATGTAATAGAAGAAAATTGTGAAAAATATGATCAAAAGTTGGAAGGAAATGTAGATGACATCCCATTGAGTGTTGATATAGTGAATGAAAGTTTACCTGATGAAGAAGAATTTGTGGAGCCATCAGGAGATGATGTGGGTGAGGGTGATGTGGGGAATAAAACTTATGAGGTTTCTTTGGGAGACATGAATCTAGAACATCCACCAGTTAGTAGTAATCATATTTTACTATTGAGTTCCTTAGTTGAAGGATTTTCAATTGAAAAACATTTTTAATAGGATTTCATTTCAGCGACTTATGAATTCCATTGCATTATAGGGAATAAGTCAGCATCAAATGGTAACACCATCTATGTCGAGCATAAGTTTGATGGGATTCTAGCCTTGAAGAATGTGATAAAGTAATACCATATTGAGCGACATTTAACATTTTTTTGTTGATGAGTCAAAGATGAAAAAATATCTCATTTGTTTTGAAAAATATAGGCCATAATGTAAATTTTTATTAAGGGAAATATTTGATAAATTGATTTTATATTGAAGGAAAACCAAATTAAAAGGGACACACACTTGTGTGCATCCAATCTTGTTACAAGATCACTCTTCCCTTGATTTATAGTTTATATCAGATGTTATTTGTGGGATTATATGAACATGTTAGGAAGTTATATTTATCCCTTGGACAGTATTGAGTATGTATCCCCCAATAACTGAGTTTATAGAACAAAGGTTAAGTTCAATAGTTTTTTTGGGCATTCAACCTACACATTTCTGCCTTTCCCTATTGTAAAAAAATTATTATGGTGATGTCACTTATTTGTATGGAGAGTATAAATGTGTTCTACTAATTGTTTCCACACAGAATGTCAATTGTTCCCCTCTGCCACTTGACTTTTCTATTGTTGAAATAGGGAATTTTGGATGTTACAGGGGGGTTTTGGCAGGTGTACGTGTTCAGGTAACACCAAATTTGGGTGTGTGTCTAATATCTAATTACTATCGAGCAATTATATAGGTCGTGTCTAGTGATGGGGTTTCATGGAATTAGCCAAATTCTTATCATCTTTATTTCATTAGACATTTTTCAAGTAATGCGCATAAGAATTTCACAGATGGGGCCATAAAGAAGGAGATCCTCATGTTGGGTATGTTTTTCTAAAGATATTTTTATAAAAAAATTAATCTCCATAATAATACATTATTATCTTATGGTTTAACATATGAGACCCCACAAGAATGGTTTGATCGACTCTTTGAATAGATTAAAACTACTAATGAATATGTGAATGAATATATGATGTAGATTTTGAAGGAAAAAATGGCCATTAGCATATGATGGTGGCATATGATATGAACTTTTGACCACTAATATTGTGGAGTGTATAAATGGGATCCTAAAGGGTGTTTGAAATCTCATGATCATAGTGTTAGAGCAAGAGACATTTTATAGACATGTTCACCAGATTGTTGACTAGTCCCATAAGGCGTATGAGATTATAGAAAACAGAAAGTGTTCTAATCATCATTTCCAAAGTAATATTGATTTGATACTAGATGATTCTTCAAGATGAAATGTTCTTGAATTTGACAAGGAAAAGATGATCTATCAGGTAATACAATGTAAAGACCAGGATACATGCACAAGTGGTCGAGTTTTTCTAGTGATGTTAGATAATAGGTACTATGATTGTGACACCTTTTAAGTATTTTGATATCCATGTGAACATGTTATAAAAACTTGTGCTTTAGTAAATATATTATGGGATCCATATGATGAGACACTGTATCACCTGAGCACTTTGGATAATTGTTATAGAATAGCTTGTATGCTTGTTGGTGACTTTCATTCTATCTCATTGTCTACTAATTTGTCGACCATTGTCCTAGATATTTTGAGGTTTTATAATTTGGTTTTGTTTTAGTTTATGATTTTTTTAATGTATATCATTTTTTAAATTATTGGATTCATTATAATAGGTTATGGACTTGAGGAAGACCAAAGTCAACTTGACATATAATTGAAATGAATTGTCATCGACATTAACGAGGGAGAATATGATGGAGTACTTTTCATGCAGAAAGACATACTCATAGAATATGTCCCAAAGTTGCAGGATAGAGCTCTACATCTCATCAGCCATTATTGAGTCTGTGTATTGTGTCATGAATATACATATTTTGTTTGGTATGTGGACGTTTCAGTATTGGATCATTTTATTTATGACTTTCTCCAATTCTAATATGTTTAAATTATTTTTTTCTAATTTTTTTATTCATTAATAAATAATTTTTTTTGATACAAAAACTATTAAAAAATAAACATAGAGAAAAAATTAATTTATCTTGCTTCCACATTGAAAAAGAGAGTAATCCACATATAAAAAATCAAGTATAAATCAAAAATATTAACACAATCATTTTTCATTTTTTTGATGAGTTTTCTAAATCAATGTTTAAAATTTTTATTGAATTCACTAAAAAAAGTAACGAGGATCTCATTTGTGCATATGGTAGAAATTCCATTTCTCAAATCCCAATATACTCTTGTATCAAGTCTGGTTTTAGAGGAACATTTTGTGCCTTCATTGAGTGTATGTAGATCTAACCATTTCCATCATACCGACAACCTCCTTCTATCATCCCTCATCTTCATCGCACTAGATACTAGGGCATAGTGAT
The DNA here is from genome assembly GCA_963277665.1 of Viscum album. Lineage (NCBI taxonomy): Eukaryota > Viridiplantae > Streptophyta > Magnoliopsida > Santalales > Viscaceae > Viscum > Viscum album. The sequence continues at coordinate 775,890,555 of OY728159.1, read as the reverse complement.
GTGCGACTTCACCTTTATCGATAATCATCTCATTGCTATGCTTGTAGAGAGATGGATCCAGAGTAACATAAATTTTATTTTAGAGAGGGGGAGATGACTATTAGCCTGATGGATGTGGCAGTAATGTTGGGTCTCCCCATTGATTGTGCGGCTCTGACATGATGAGTTGGAGTAGATTTTCTGGAGCTTGTTCATAAACAACTGGGCATAGATCTCCCTAATGATGGAATGTCCATCATTGGTTACAAATTACGCATAACATGGTTAGACCAACACTTCAAACATTTATTAGAGGATGTTGATGAGTTCATCGTGCTAGGATTTTCTCATGGATATATATTGAGGATGATCGGTGGAACACTTTTTGTTGATCACTGCTCTACTTTTTTACATCTAATGTATTTACCTTTTTAGAGGATTTGGACCAGACAAGATGGTGTAGATGATGGTATTCTTCTATAACATATACATACGGGGAGCTTTGATGTGCATGACACATTGATAAGATGCAGATCACATGATACATGGTTCTTCTAAATATGTGGCTGTGGGAGCACATCCCACATTTAGCTCCACATGCCTGTGAGCCATTTCCAGCAGATATTGTATCGGAGGCTCTATGTGGGCATTGATATGTTATTCCTTACTTATAATGTCTAACTTAATTTCATAACTTTATATTATGAAATGTAAATATAACAATATTATCTACAAGTGGAGTCTGGCACATCGACATTCTTATATCCCTAGACAAGACGTCCACACCCACAGACTTTCGTTGGACAACATTCAACCACACGATGTAACTGATTATTATTTATATTTTTAATTATTTATTATTAAATTTACATGTATTCATTTATTAATTGATTATTTATTTTTTTCTTTCAGATTATATGGATTCCATATAAGGATACTGTTATCCAGAGTCTTCCACCATACAGTACGACGATGCTTGCTATCGGATCCAACAGGGTTTCATTGATTCATTTTCATATAGTTGATTGGAATCAGACCGATAGAGTTATGACACAATTTAGATTCTTTCAGCATGTTCCTGACCCACTCAGTCAGTTAAACACACTACATTCCCTGAAGATATCCAAGAAGAGTGATTTTCATTGGAGAATATATCATGCCAGATATATTGATTTAGGGGATAGATGGTAGGAGTCCCAGTTCCGAGGTGTGGGGATAGTATGTTTTCATTTGGTGGATAAATTGGATTACCCATCCTAGTATAATAGGTCTCTAGTCAATATATGAAACAATTTAGAGACCCAGAAATCCCTTGTAAATTTTTTTAATTTTGACTGGAATATTACGAGTCCATGATAATTGAAGGCGCGTGATTCCGAGGCCCGGTGTGCCCGGAATGAATTATTGAACTTTTTTTGGGTACCTTCAGTAAACGTGCGAGCATAATTTTGTAAATTTTGAACTGGTTCTCGGAATTGAAATATGAGGGCACCGTTGAACTTGTAGCATCGGTAATTGCTTAATGAGACATTTTCCTCGAACACAATAGGTTGAGGGTGAAAGATAGTTTTTCACTTCTTCTTGGAAAAAGAAAAATAAAAATTGTTTACATTTGTTTTATGCGAAACTCCCATGTGAAGGTTATGGGGCTAGGTACCACCAAGATTAAAACCAACTAATTCAAATCCATGGTGGTGGGGACCACCCAACCCCACTTTAATGGGGAAACCCTCTCAACTCCACATTAACTACTCCTCCCATTTAACTGAGTAAATTAATTATGCAAACTCTCCATTTAATCAACAATGTCATTTAATTATGGCGTCATCTTAAATTAAACCTATTATTATTTAAATGGAATTTCATCTCTTGGGATTTTTGGGAGAGTGTTGGCCAAATGTAGGAGCTTTGGATAATCATGGAGAAACAAATCCTCCAACAAAGAATGTACTCCGGAATTGAAGAATGAGGATGACGTTCGAGTCGACTTCGGAAGCGTCTTGTGGATGCGATGGACACTGATGCCATTATTCCCAATGACATCGTCTTCTTCCCCATGCCACCTCCAATGGACAATCTAGGTAGAGGTTAAATTATGTGTGATTATGGATTCCCATGTTCTTCCTTTCTAAACAAAGAACATGGATAAACTCTCTAACTAGTTGATCCGCATATGTTTTCTTTTTGTCGGTTTGGGAATAATCATTACCGGAGGTTGTAGGGTTTGACGTTCTTTATACAATAATTTTTAAGCCACTTTCTACCGTCCTAACCTGGAGGGTGTGGGCCAAACGAACATAGCCTGACCTCTCTGCATTTTCTTGAGTTTTTGTTGTGTTCCTCGCAATGGAAGAAGGCGGCGACCGGTGCCGGCGAATGGAACTAGTGTGAATTGGATATGGTGGTTGGCACACTACCGACCACAATGAAGGGGATGGCACAACCACGGCCGCATCGCGACCACCTCACCGCCCCGCGACCCTCGCACCACACCATGGCTTGCGCCTCGCCCAACGGCCCCTGCGCCGCACCGTAGCCGCCCCGCGGCCCCCACGCCACACCACGGCCACCCCGAGGCCCCCGAAGCACACCGTGACCACCTCGTCGCCGGTCCGGGCTTCCCAGCGTAGGCCTGGCGGGACCCAGTGGGCCGGGTCAACCCGAAACTAGTCAGGGCGTGTCGGTTTGACCAGGTCGGACCAGACCTGGGCCAACTTCGACCCATTTCCACTCTTTTTGCTATATCATTGGCACCTAGAATCCATTTTAAGAACCATCTATAGTGATGGAAACCATGGAGCGAGAAGGTCTCTTTGGTATACCCCATAAGAGATTTGGATAATGTTGGGGAAAAGTTAGGTTGGATCAAGCACTATTCCAACTGTTCCCTTGGGACTAAAAGGCCAATAACATGCAGACCATGCGTCTGTTTGATGAATTTTATTTTGCGTTGAGACCCCTATTACGTGGCGGTCATTTGGAATTATTCTTCTTCGAAATTCATGGCGGTTTGAGTATAAACTAGTGTCTTGAGAAGCGGACCCTCTTGGTGAAAAGTGAGCTTAGTGCGGGTACCTTGTAGCTGGCTGTGGCAATGTATTAGGATCCTGTGTGGGTCTGAGGATGTATTGACCATGTACTAGGATCCTATGTGGGTCTGCAAAATTACTAATGATGTACTTGGATCTTGTGTGGGTCGTACGATGTTCTGGCGATATACTAGGATCATGTGTAGGTCAGACAACGTAATAGAGAAGTACTAGTATCTTGTGTGGTTCTAATGACGTATTGGAAATATACTAGGATCATGTGTGGGTCTGATGATGTACTGGTGATGTACTGGGATCCTGTGTGGGTCTGACAATGTACTAATGACGTACTGACGACGTACTAGGATCTTATGTGGGCCTGACGATGTACTGCCGATGTACTAGGATCTTGTGTGGGTCTGACGACGTACTAACGATGTACTAGGATCCTGTGTGGGTGTGATGATGTACCGATGAGGTACTAGAATCATGTGTGGGTCTGACGATGTACTACGATCCTCTGCGGGTCTGATTTTGATTTAGGATCCTTCAAGGGTCTTCCTCTTAATAGAGTAAGATGAATTAATAGTTACATCTAATAATCTTTACTACCGTACTTATGTTATACCAGGTGTGAGCTGAGTCCGTACCCGTGTGTTACTTTCCTTTGTGGTAATACCTTGGTGGTATTCTTCTGTGTGGCGTACTTGTGTGGTACTTACTTGCGGGGTACTCCATCCATTGTAGAACAGTTGAGCTTGGGATTTTGAGTTGGACTATGTGTTTCTTAATTATTGAGATGGGTATACATGATAACATAGGTATATGTATGGGCATATACATAAGATGGGTTGTCAGTTGATTTCATGCTTTGTTGTTTATCCTTTGTTGATTTTTGTGATACCTTGAGGGTCTTAGGGTCCCTACATAGTATAGTTATACTCACCCCTGCATGGGCTATGCACACACCTTGATGTGTTTGGTGTAGATGACAAACAAGGTAGATCGAGGTTGAGGGTACCAGGACTAGACGGTTCCCAGAGGTGGACCATACGGCATGATGGTACGTAGAGGAGACGGGCAGATGTGGAGTGCTGAGGAGGCGATCTGTACCTACCTTTCAGGTAGGAACCTCAGACGATGACCTAATATATGTCTTTCTCTCTCTTAATTTGAATTGTATTTTAGTTGTACTTGTACCTTTACTGTTGGGCTTGTATTCCGACTCCTATTACTTTCAACACTCTTTTTTCTATACAGTTTACTTGTGTTCGTATCTCGATGTGTGCGTGGTTGCATGTATTTATAGGATATGAAGGCAATGCCTTCTCGGTTTTATGGAATATTCCTTTCGGTGCAAGTTGCTAGCCCCTGGCCTTTGGAAGGAAAGCTTGGGGTAGTCACAACACGGGCCCCGAGGGACGGCTATTGACACACGACATAGACGAGGCTTTCATGAGTTCGAATACATTGTTCCTTCCACTGTTCAGCAGAATTTTTATTCATATTCCATAACAATAGATTTTTTTTCACTAGATTCTCATATCTATCATCTACCTCACATGTCTTATCCATTAGAGAGTACTATATTTTACCAGACATATTTTCAAAGCCTTGGGACACAATTTCTTCCTTCGATGGATGAGATTTATAATTACATTTTCTTTGATCAACCACACGATGAGGAGGCTGCAGAGCCTGTTGAGCTTCAAATAGATGTACCAGAGGTGAATACAGTATTATGGATCCTTTCGTTCCATAGGAGGAGGCAATTTAGCTTGATCATTCAGATGTTGTTGTTCCAACGGAGGAGGGTGTTCAACATGATCAGTCATATGCTCGTCCAACTTCTCATGATCAACCACATGTAGATACAGACATTGAATGGGTTGAGATGGATTCATTATTAAAAAAAATCCATAGCACAACAACCATCTTTCTTCCATCTTGGTGAGAGTTCCTGCTAGCCTCCACTATCATTAGATGCAATACATCGTCAAGATGGTGAGAGTGTACGTCCACCGTCTGTCACAGAAGAGGATGTGGATGTGGCTACTGATGATGATGCACAACATACACCAGAGTGCAGACATAGACGAACATGACATGGATGCATCCATTATACACCTGGCTGTGGGACAGAAGAGAATCCATGCCAGAGGTGTAGATTAGGTTTATTTTGGATTTACAATACATTTTTTTGTGCATTACTATTATCCTTTATAGAGTTTTAATTTTTTAATAAGTTTCTTTCTCTCATCAAATTATCTTCGAAAATAAATAATTTGTATTTGATATTCATTAATAAATATTAATTCTGTGGATGAAAAGATCTATAAACATCATGAAATCTTGAAAAATACTATTTATCACAATGATTTGAATCCAAAAAACAGGGAACATGATTATTTTTTTAAAAAATATAAATTTCATGAAGAATAATTTCACTTAATTATCGAAAATTGTGAAGGGTAGATGATTATTATTGAAGATCATAAAAAACACAATATGATATGTGTGGAATTAGAATTTCATTTGGCCAATATTGGGACGACAAGTCTTCATACATTTTAAAAGGACACAGGTTCTACTGGTATACAATCTTCACAGGAGGATTTTACTAATAAAATACCTTTATCAGGTGATTAAATTATAGACAATATGAAAAATATTGATTTCATATTCCTTAGGAATAAGAAACAATCCATTGTAAGGTTAAAATGTGTTAGAATATCCAAGTATAATTGTTGACTAAGTTCATCCTTAGTGAAGTTATATAAGTTTTCAAAACTGAGGTTTATGAGTGTTTCCCTTGAGGGGGAGGTAAATAAACAAATATGATATTACTACCAGAATTACTATATCAATTACAATCAATCCATATTACTCTAGAATGTCCAAGAAGATCATGTTATAGAAAGATGAAGGGTTTTTAAATATCTATTCCTTTGTTGAAAAAAATATATACTGAATTGAAATGGGTTGTATTTGAATTAAAAAAAATACATAAGAAAAAAATGCCTCTAGTAAATTGATGTCTTCTATTATTTAACCGTTCTATATGATGTGGGAACGGGGTTCATGCATCCTTTAAAAACATCACACAGGATGTTTTAAACCCATTCACACATCCTAGTGAGGTAAGATGCATGAACAAGGTTCACACATCTTGAGACCCATTTTTAAAAATATTTGTAACCATATCACATTTCTATAAAGAAATTAAAATTACGATTTATAAAAAACATGAAATGAACCCGCAACATTACCAATATACTGATGGATCATGGGGTTTCTAATTTGGAGAGGAAACCTTGGAAGAAATACCCACACCATTACAATGACATAATAATTTCCAGCATGAACCTCCCAAGACCATCTGGACAAATTGAACTTCCATCCACTACAATGATTCTCCTCCCTGGACTAGGCCACAAAACAATCATCCCTAGAGAATAGATGGATAATGAAAGAAGATCTATTTAGCTCATAGACCACGTCAGGCCTACTAAGCACCCAAGAGTAGAAAATTTCCCTAAATAACCCCATTGGGGATTATCCCTTCCGAAAGTGCCCACCCGATTCCATTCATAGTGGCCTTCCACTTCCTCCAGGACAGTCGGTAATAGATCCACCAATAGACATCCCCCACCCTATCATGATATTTGGGAGCCAACTACAATGAGAGAAGCTCCAGGAACTTACCTAGGCACACAGACAAGTTTTTTCTAGGGCCCACCGGAAGCTCCAATCCATTATGTTCTTCTTTATAAGATCTATCCTTTCGAGGGGCCACCCCACCTAAATATTCCCCATGGGAAAGAATCGGTGGCCTAAGAAAAAGCATCACATCAACTACAACCAATCCCAATGTATGGGGGCCTTGCTGCTTTAGGCCTGAAAGGGCCATGGATAGGGAAGGGTCTATCAGAACCTTGGAGAGAATTCTAGAATTCCATGGTCATCAGTAATATTCCATAAACCTCATAAAAATATCTTTATCTCGACCAAAGAGTTTCATTTAATTATTGTTCAAAATTAAGGGTAAATGTTCCTCCAATAAATTATTTTTATTGAAATAAATATTATTGCTAAAACTATTTTATAGGACTTTGATATCATTCAAAATATTCTTTTCAATCAATAAAATAACACTAATACAAAATAATTATTAGATGTTTCATGATTTTTATAACCAAAATTGCTTTCCTAAAAAAATACTTCTACAGCATAATTATCAAATTACAATAAATATGAACTTTAACCATTACCCTATATTCTTGATACATTAACTGGGATTCATTATATTATACCATTATTCCTCATTCATTTCATAATTCATTCATATCCTCTTCATAATAAATTGTAAAAAAATTACTCAGACAACCTTTCTCATCCTCTTATTGAGATTACACCTTTGGTAATTTATTTATATAATTTCCATATTTTCCACATTTAAAACATTCTACATTTGATTATAAATTAGGGAAACCATTATTCTGAAACAATATTTTTGATATAATTTCACTTTTTCTCAAAAATTACTTGCCCTATGCCAATATTTTATTCACCTAAAACATATTCCCAGTCCATTGAGATATTTTCCGTGGTGATTCATCCAACATACATGACATATAGGATGGTGAATATTCCTCCCATCACGATCTTTATGAATCTAAAATTTTCTTTTATTATGGGTTTCTAGAAACCAACCCGTAATAAGATTTTTTATCATATGATGAGATTGATTATATAAAATAATCCCATGGCGTCACATTCCAACACCCATTTCACATGGTTTCTCATAAGAAAAATCATTTCATTATCTATCAAATTCAAAATTAACACAATTCTTCCTAGTTATATCCATTGAATAAAATGAAAAGCCTATGTTTTATAAGTAATATTTATGTGGAAAACAAAGTAATCATGACAAAGATTTTATAGGATATATAAATCATGACACATTCTTTTCATCAAATGGGAGTTTATGTTCATCCTTAGTTAGGCATGGTCACCATATATTAAAATATATAAGAATGGGTTTTTGGAACATCCTAATTTTAATAATAAAAAATAATGTATTATATATTAATAACAAGATTATTATTTCAATATTGCAATGAATTATTTTTTAAAATAAACATTTTTTAAGTACAGATCTACCATTAGTTTTGTAGATCCATCATTGGTAGTGGTGATCCATTGTTGATTCAATCGGGTCAACTGGTGGACTACATCTTCCCCCAAACTCAACTAGTAATGAATCTACCTTTGAGTACATCCATCATTAGTTCAATAGATCTAGCTATGGAAATCTATCACTGATTGGTCACCCACCAAAGATACCCTACCATTATTTAATGAAATTTACCACAAGAGTAGTTCTGCTGTAGATAAGATCTAGTGATATTATTGGTATACAACTGATTAGATCTAAATATAGATTGGATGATATATAATTGAAATATAAGCTACTGAATAAAGATACTATTAATATAATGCATCATTGTTATGTAGTACCATTGAATATGATCTACCACCAATATTTTACAATTATTTTTCTAAATAAGATTTGAATTTAATTCCTCCAATAACTAGTTTATGTTAGTTAATTCTTTTAATACCCACATCAATTTATTAATCATTATTCCTAATCCACTCCATTGATACATTGATGAATAATCCAAATTTGCTTAATTTAGAGACCAGTATAGGGATCCATGATATCTTTTATTCATCAATGGATAATTTGACATGTAGATATATATATATATATATATATATATATTTAGGAGAACTCCCTTGTGTTGAGGTGAAACATGCATACATGTGTGGAAGTGTTGAATATATTGAATAAAAATAACCATCTTATATTATGTAGACTAATAATCCTAACTCACATGTCTGAATGTTTTTTAGAAAATATATAGAAAAAATAGATGGACTTTTCTAGAATATATGACACTATATTTTCTAGAACATTTCGAATAACCTTTTCGATATCCTTTAAATAAAAATAAAATAACCATTGAACACTTGAAGTTATTCATGTAGAGTGTCACCAATTCATTTATCTCAAATACTCTACTCTCTCTATTTATGTTTTAAATTTGATCAATGTATTGTATTACACTATTTGTCAATACACACTATCTTCATTACTATAATGGAGTGTGTTAGAAATTCTCTCTTGAAATTATCTATCTATATACTCTCGACAACTATGGAAGTGGTTGTGTGTGACATATTTATTGTTTTTTATCCCAAGTATAACTATGGAATATGTTTTTTTTTCTTGAGATCCAATGTTTTGTTTATTGTAAAATGTTATACAGTATTTTCATCTGATTATTTTTATAATAATTTGTTTGGCAGTAGGTTAGTTTCTTGTAGAAGGAATTAAGTCTCTTCTTTATGTCGATCACTATGTTATATTCCACTATGGGTTTTAGGGGTTATGTTTTTTTCATTTGAAGACTCAAAACAAATTTTTTATTTGAGGATAGAATCAAAACATTATATAAATAGTATGTCGTAATATGTTCCAATATAATGTGTATTATTTAGTAATTTTGTTTCAAAATTTAACGTTTTTTCATTATTTTTTTAACATATAATTAATCCCAATTTGGTAAATTATTTTAATGGTTAAAAATTAATAATTATACTATTTTGATTAATTTCAAGATTTTAATTAACATGGATTATTTAGAATTAAATTTTTTTAACAAAACATTTATTGGGTACTCAATTCAGAACCACATGAGTTTCTTAGACTGAAAAACTATTTGTATCGCATAACATTCAATTATAATTTCAATTGTTATTTAGTTTACTTTTAAATATCATAAAATTTCAATTATTTCTTTACTTAATCATTTATTGATAACAATTTACAAGAAGAGTCATTCATAAATGGTCCTCCTAATTATAATAGTACAAACTATACTCAGTGGAAGATTGAAATGAAGATCCATCTTTAAAGCTCATGGGTTTTGAAATCATGAATATAATTGATGTGAAATAAGAATAAAATGAAAATTACTACAACTAAATGTGGTGATATTAATAAATAATTTTATGAAAATAAATATGAAGGTATGAATGCTTTAATTTTTTTTTGATGTGATGAATAATTTAATATAATTTCATCCTATACTATTGGATTTGAAATTTTAGATACTTTAGCTATTCCTTATGAAGTGACATCTAATGTAAATGAAATGAATTTTAATTAAATACTATTAAATATGATACTTTTATTATTAAACATTATGAAACTATTTTTGATATGTATCTTATGATTAATGATATTGTGAATAAGATGCATTCACTATGGAAAATAATTCACGATAAAGACCATGTGATGCACCAGTTGAGATGTATGACGATAGAGGGAGAGGAACTCTAGTTTCCTTCGGAGAGTCATATGACGTATGTAAGTATACAATTAAATAGTTTAATTGGAAGAATATTATGTATGAGGAGGAAGTAAATTTATATTGAGAACAAGAGGAAAAACCTAATATAGAATAAATATCCTTCAATACTACTACTTAAAACAAAGTGAAACCTAATGTAGATAGCTCAAGTGGTGAAGAGTAACCTGGTAATAGGGATGAAGAGTGGACCACTTGGACTTAAGATGCAAGAAGTGATAAAAAAGTAAAAATTATTTCCATGAAACCCTATTATAATGGAACTTATAAAAATATACATAATTTGTACAAGTATTGATAAAATTTTGATACTATGATTGAGATAGTCTTTTATAAATACAGGAGAAAAGGTCATGTCAAAGATGAATATCCTAAGTTAAAATTTATTATGAAATATGATGACACGGATAAGAGAGATAATAGTGCTATGAAATAAACATTCATATCATTAGTAGATATTTGGAGTGATCAATATTTAAGAAAATGAAATAAAAATGATAGCATGAACATGTGTTTTATGATAGATATATATGAGGTATCTTATATATTTCATGCATCTTTTGTTCATAGTTCTAATCCTTCTGAAAATGAAATATGTAATAAAAAAATTTATAAAGAGTAAATTAATGAATTATATAATATAATGAAATATTCATTTAATTAACATAAATATAAATATGAAATTTTATTGAATTAGAATTCTATGAATGCTAGTTTTAAAACTGGCATCACTATAGAGAAGGAAAAAAGATCAAATTCTAAAAGAAAATATTTAGTAGAAATTATCTAATGAGAAATTTAAAAAGGATTTAAAAATATTTATTATTGTATTAAAGATCATGAATCACAGTCTTGTCAGGTAGATGGATTGAAAATATACAACTAGAATAGGATATTATCCAAGATAATGATATATTGTTTAATATTGATTTATTCCTATTTTTAGCCTTTCTAATTTAGATACTATTTTTTATTATTATGGACCTAAAATTTTATTTATTTTTAAAATTAGAAATTAATTTTATTAAAAATATTTTTTGTAGTTTTGCATTCCTAATGATTTGATTAGTTACATTTCTAGATCCATGAAAATTTGGGTACTATAGTCATTTCGGGATTAATTTTTTTTTGTAAGAATCCTTTATGTAAATATCTATTATGAATTTATAGTAACTATAAATGGACACTAGAGACAAATTAATTTTGGTGATTCATTTTTCATAATTATAATCAAGTCTTGTTGGTGTACATGTCACTTTTGGTGATAATTCCAAATTGAAAATTGTTAGGTATGGTCAAATTGAAAACTCTAAAATGGATTTAATTTCTAATGTTTTATTTGAAGAAGGATTGAAATATAATATTTTTAGAATATAATTGGTATGATATGGTTGTTTTTAAGTTAAATTTAAAAATAAAACATGAAATGTTTTTTATCTAGAAAATTAATTATATTTTATAGCTTTAAAAAGATAATGTAAATGCTATTGACTTATATTATTGTTTTCTCAAAACATTTCTGTCTATGTTCCATTTAAAATAAATTATTGATTTTTCTTAAAAGACTAGGCCATTGTAATATTCATTCACATAGAAAGATGAATATGAAAGGGCTTGTAAATGATGTTTCTAAACTAGAATTCCAAAATGATAATGACTGTAACCATGAAAAAATGGGAATCATCTCAAAATTTCCTTCAAATAAAAGAATTTTTATAACTTCTGAACTGCTAGATTTGGTTCACATGAACTAGTATATAATTTTTAGGGTTTATATAATAAATGGGAATCATTATATTTATGTTCTAGTAGATGAATTTTCTAGATATACATGGGTTTCTATCACAAAAAACTAAATCTAGTTCATATTTTTCTATGTATGATAAATATATTGAAAATATGAGAGGACATGGCGTTAAGCCTATAAAACGTTATCCTTGATATGAGTTCAAAAATCATAATTTTGAATCAATATTTCCAAAAAAATCTATATTCACAACTTTTTTCTATTAGGAACATGCAATATAATGATATATTAGTAAGGATAAATACAACCCTTCATGAAATCTACCAGATGACGCTAATTGAATATGATTTACATACATATTTTTTAGATAATCTCTGAATAAAACTTTTTATAGAATAAATAAAGTTCATATAAGAGGTCTTTTATAGAACAATACATATGAATAATATAATGGAAATATTCAAAATGGTAATTAATTGATTTTTTTTTGGATTCAAAGTAATTTTTTCAAATACTAATAATAATCAGGAAAATTACGCTTCCTTGACTATTGAAGGAATTTTTCTTGAATATTTGATATTTATTAAATCATATAGTTTTTTTTATAAAATAACTTATATTGTGGAAGAATATGTACATGTAAACTTTTATGAAATAAATCCACATGATCATAATACCCCTTTAGATAAGTATGAAGATGATATATCAAGTATAAAAATAAATTCCAAACAATATGATTGTTCAATGAAACAAGTAGAAAAATCACTATGTTTAGAGGATCAACTTGCATTTAAACCCATAGAGGACAATGAGATAACCATCCATAAACATTGTTGAACTATTAGGTATCCAAAATAAAATCATTTAGATGCTATATATAGAGACCAAGATTGAGTAACATAAACTATATATTCTCTAATAAATCTCGTTGAATATCATGTTTTCTGGAAACATCATGAAAATAATAATTTCAATGATTCAATTAATAAGGAATTACTGGTGATGGAATTGAAAGAATAGAGTAATAAGTTTGAAATAAAATATAATTTGTAACTATCAGTTAATCTTAATGAAACTATTACCATTAGCACTAATTGGGTGTTAAGAAACAAAGTGTGCACGTTAAGAAATATAGTTACAAATAATTCTATACAGGTTTATAAGTATATAATCAATAAGAAGGTGTTGACTATATAGAAACCTTTATAGCAATTTCTAGACATTATTCCATCAAAATGTTGCTTCCTATAATGAAAATTTGTTTTTAAAACATTATCAAATGGATTCCAAGAGTGAATTTATGAATGGTTTTATAAGTGAGTATTTTTTTGATTAATGACCTAGTGAATATCAAAATAATGATTTTAAACATCATGTTTTTAAAACAACTAATGTGTTATAGGGTTTTAATGAATAACATGAATCTTTGTATGATAGGATCATCAATTTTATGATTTTCATATATTTTTCTAATGACATGGCTGATCCAACTTTATTTATTCAACAAATTTCAAAAATATATTTAGCGGTTCAAATATGTATTGGTGATAATTTTTTTGGGTCTTTTAAAAATTATTCGTGTAGTGATTTCTAAAGAAATGATGCAAAAAAATATGAAATGAGATTAATGGGAAAACATAAACTCTTTCTTACTTTCAAATTTTTTATAAATAAATAAAAATATTTTATATTAAAATAACCACACAAATCTTCATTTAAAATGATTTTGTTTGGATGGAAAAAAATGTGTGATACTCTTACGAGTACAACATGTAAGATGGATATTGATGAAACTGGAAAGTATGTGGATCAAACCAATTACAGAAGTATGGTCATAAAAATTCTAAAAATAAAATCTGGTCAACTAGATAATATATTTTGTGTGTGTATATGTTCCTATATTATTGAAAATACAAAATAATCTATTTTTCTTTCTATTAAAACAATTTTCAAATAATTAAATTATACAACTAATGTATAATTTTTCTCTCCTATAGGAAATGTATTTGATTTTGTGAGTTATTAAGTTTCAAATTTTGGTGGATGAATTTTAGATAGAACAATGATCTTTAGATCATGTCACATTTTTGAAAAGTCAATAGTATCTTTGAGTTGTGGGAAGAATAATTATTTTTCACTGTCAATTTCATTGGCTGAGTATATACCAATAGGACGTCGTTGTGTAAAATTTTGTGTATGAAACATATATTAAAATATTATGGATATATATTTAATCATTTACCTATAAATTGTTACAATATATCTCTGATAAATATATCCAAATATCATGTATCCCATTAAAATAGAAAACCTTTTCATGTAAGATATAAATTTTTGATAGATCATTTTCAAAAAGGGGATATAACTCATGTATTTATATCCACCATTAGAAGGTACGCCATTGAATGATATGATGTTGGTTATCATCCATTGATGATCAAAGGATAGTAATCCACCATTACTGGTCTAACATTATGTGGTCCCATTATTGGTGATCCCTAATTTGGTGTTCCCCCATTAGAAGATCCACCATTGGTGATCTACTAGTCGAGTCTATTTTTTTATTTTCTACCAGTACCATTTTATATTTTAAAATTATTATTTGATTTATTTATATATATTTAATTATATTTTTTTCATAATACCTAAATTATAAAATTGAACTATAAATATGACATTAGAACACTGTATCGAACACCCCCATTAAATCCTTTTTAATTCCCTTCTTTCGTGAACATCAACCTTCATCATTCTAATTCATCACATTTCATTTCAGTATTATGGTGATATTGATGTGCCCCCAGATTCTTCTCTAAACGAATCTCATTATATGAATGGATCTTGAGGAAAATCTTTTTATGCTGTTGTTGAATAGAAGATCCCACAACTCATGAACTGAGTGGTTATTTCTCATATAGAAATTGATACGTGATGGTTGATTTTAAGAAATTCGTTAAAGCTCAATGTGATTTTGGACAAGCGATAGATTATGTGGTTTTCAATTAATGATTAAATATTTAATATAAGAATAGTTCCCAAATTTTACCATTATCTATATTATATATTTGGGGATAATATCAATTTATCAATATGTATAGTTTATTGTAAAAGTTCATCTTTTTTTAAAGAAGATTTCCAAATGAATAAATTTCCCCCAAAGGAGGTTTCTTAGATGAATATCAAGGTTATATTCCTAGTGATATTGTGGTTTTTGATTGTGAAATTTTTCATTTGGACTTGAATTAAATTGGCACGGTGAGATTAATTTCTACTAAATTTCTTGATACTGAGTGTAGATTCTTGTTTATGTTCATTCAATATAAGATATTTACTAGAAAAGGGGATGTTACCATAATGAGGCACCATGTTTTTTCTCATATTGATAATGAAAAGATGAGATATAGATATCCTATGTTGATATTTAATAGTACATATGATGAAGATGAGTGAGTTTTCTTCTAGGTCAAATTATCGGATATATCCAAATCATGTATCATACATGCATGAGTATAAGGGTTTGGAACACAAAAATGAATAAGAAGTTATAAAGTATTGTGATTTTTTATCCACATTTACAGTAATATAATGATTGACATATAGAATCCATGGATCAATAAATTGGTTTTGATAAATAACAAAACATATGATAATATTAACACTTTGTAACACCTTGGAATACCTTATGACGCTGTTTACCACAACATTGAGAAAGATGAAGATGGGTAATATTCTTTTGATGAGGATTTGGAAATAGAAAAATATAATGAAAGTGGACAATAAATGAAAACATTTGTTGAATAAGGAAGTGATACAATTATTTTTGTATGAAAAAATGTATTACATGGATCTTTTATCCACAAAATTCCCTTATAACTAGAGAAAGTATGTTACAGAAGGTGAAGAATATGAGGAGGATAATGTCACTAATGACAAGGAAGAAGATTATTATTCAATATCCCATGTTGTAGTTATATTATTTGATAACAAGAACGAATATGATGAAATTGGTCATGATAATGAATATATGGTTTATGGAAACATGGATGATAATGAAATTTTTTAATGAAAAATGTATATAATTTTAGATGGTTAGTATGTTTCGGAGGATCAAGAAGCTGTTCATGGTGATTTTCAAACATGTTCAGATGGTCAATATTTTTTATTTCAATGAGTTGATCTTGAAGATACAATTGATGAGACACATGGTAAAGGTGAATCTAAAACACCAACTATGGGGATAAGTCCCTGAGATATGTACAAATTTGTCCTAACTACTCAGAGTCAGATGAAAATAGAGTATGTTATTCTCATAATAGAATTTTCCCAGAGCATGTTGGACTTGTTATCATAGTTGTTTGAATAGATCAAATAGAAACTCAGATTTAATGGATTTATGATGTAGGGTAGTTATAAACCATTAACTCTAATTTACCTCCAGTCGAAATTCATCCTGGAGAAGTTTCACATTTTATCTAAAAGAAGATTCCTTCTCTAATACATGTGACTTCTGTACTTTTAGACTATGTTAATAAAGAGTATTTAGAAGTGTTCTAGGTGAGTATTCTTTCTAATTTCAGTTACGATCTTAAATAAAAATATCCAAGAGTAACATATCTTAATGAATCAGATATAAGCATATTTTTTAGTAAGTTATTTTACAAATTAAATCCATGATATCTCAAAAAATTCACGATACAGAGATTGAGAATAGAATAATGGATAGTGAGATAGAAGCTTTAACATATATCATGGATGATATAATAGGAAATTTTTCTTCAAGTTTGTAATACCATCTTCAATGGATAGAAAACTCATCTCTAGATGATTCCCCTACTTCTAATGCTCCTCACCATAAATAAATTTTTGATGATGAGATGATCTAGGATATTGTAAGGTAGTAGTTTCATGCTATTATGGGTGATCTCACAACATCACATTAGGGGGACCTTTAGAAAACTAGAAATCATGGAGATCATATATAAAAATTTACAAGGGAGTGTTTTAATGATGCTTGATATGGTACATATACAATCACTAAGGAAATCATATATTAACTCTCTAATATTTATAACAAGAATGATCCAGATTCAAATATTTAATTTCCTAATGAGAATTTAAGGATGTTTTACGTGAATAAGGACTTAAAAAAACAGGTTAACAAGATTAATGTTTTATCCCATCTACTCAAACTCTTAATGAAAGAGAACTAGGCCTTCTTAGTAAAAATAGATAAAGGGGGAAATATAATTATATATATTTTGAATTTAATGATGTTTTTTTAATATGTCTATATGACAACAATAGTGTCACCAAAATCCATTCCAATGGGTCCACTCACTTCTTCATCATTATCTACACCCACGACACCTTAGTTTTTGTGTTTTATCATGTCACCAGCTCAATACGTTAAGTAGATCAGGAAAATTATCATAAAGGAGCTTCCTATATCTATATATCCATTCTCATCATCCACCAATGTTCTTTCATTCTATAAAAATGGAAAACATTCATCTGATCACATATCCCATCAAGTTGAGAGTGATTCTGAATAGGAATTGTTTTTGATAGGCATTTTATTCCCCCTTTTATTAATTTTTGATATGAAGTTCTGTGAATCTTGTTTCATTTTTAATATTATATGCTCTTCATGATGATATTTTTTACATGTCTTTATTTTCTTCTCTATTTTGATGATGACAAAAGGGGGAGTATTTTTATATGGCGTATAATCATTTTTTTGATAATATATTTACATGTATTAATTTTTCTAATACATATGTTGTGAAGATCATATATTATATCCAACCTTCATATATTTGTTTTTATATACATGGTCATAACATGTGTGATTTTTGATCCTTAAAATGGTGGATATTTTTGGCACCACATCATTTTAATGATGAAAAATCATATTTTTTATATTAGTACTAATATTATTTTTTATGGTAGTACATTATTTTGAAAATAAACATGGTTATAAAATGATATAACAATAGTTATAAAGATATATTATTTAATGTGGTGGTAAACCATTACTTCCATTAGATTTACTAGTGGAATACATATAACGCAAAACTCTACTAGTGATGGATCTACTATTGTGGAAATCCATTACCAATTCAACAGCTATATCTCTAGACATATATCGCTAACTGATCTAACTATATAGTCAATCAACCATCAGTTTAGGAAATTAACAACCAAAATTGTGATAGAACTAGACAAAATATTCTACTAGACCAGATCTACCACTAATTAGTTCTACATCTAGTTCATACGATCTCTCGTCGAAAGATCTACCACTGGATTTTGATACCATCAATATATTCTTCCATTGGTCTATACTAAAATCAGATAATATTTACTTCTAACATGCTATAGTTTCAATTATTACTCTCATTTGAATTTAATTCATGTAGTTATTAGTTTAGAGGAGTTTTTTCATTCAATCCCCATAAGGATTATTAAATATTATTCCTAAACCAATCCATAGATGAATTGATGTCTAAGATAAGGTTTATTGATTTAGTTCCCTGTATGAGGATCCCGGATATCATTTATTCTTCAATGGATAATTAAACCTAGAGATCTTTATATTCCATAGAACTCCCTCATGCACGGGTGACACATACATATAAGTTTGTAAGTTTGTAATATATATAAGAACAATAACCTTAAAATATTTTAATGA
Organism: Viscum album; assembly: GCA_963277665.1. Classification (NCBI taxonomy): domain Eukaryota; kingdom Viridiplantae; phylum Streptophyta; class Magnoliopsida; order Santalales; family Viscaceae; genus Viscum; species Viscum album. The sequence goes on along the minus strand of OY728159.1, from coordinate 775,871,667 downwards.
TGATTAAACATAACTCGCTTATTTTAATTTTTTTACTAATATATAAAGAAAAAAAATATAAAATATTTTTCAAGATTCTATAACACATTATTTTCATCTACTTATTTAAGAACCTATTTGAGCTCCTGAAAAAAATAATATTACCATGAACACATTATGATGTTAATAATGAAAACCACCACAACTTTCATATAAACACTTCTAATCTCTTCGTTTATGATTTATATTGAGAAGTGTGATGTGTTACAATATTTATCTATACACACTATCTAATGAACCAAACTTGAGTGTGCTAGACACATTATATCAACATTTTTTATTTATACACACACTACAACCCTGTAAGAGGTTCTGTGTGACTTATTTATTCATTTTCTTGCTATATATGAGGCTTAGTTCCTAGAAAACCTATATGTTTTTTATTGTCAATCCAAATCTAGGTTTTTGATATTATTATTTTTGTAATAATATTCTTAGAATTAGGTGATTTCCATGTAGATGAGATTAAGTATAAATGTGACATTGATCCTATTTTTTACTCTAATATGTGTTTTATCAACTACTTTTTTCATTTTAATACGAAAATTTTATTTTTATAGAAACTATAAACATAAAATAATAGTGATAATTATTATTATCTTATGTTTATATATATAATTTGATTAATAAATTTTGTTTCAAAAGTTAAATTGATTGAAACTATTGTTTTAACATAGACATAATTCCTCTTTGAGAAATTTATTAAACGATCAAACATATATAATTATACTTTTCTGATTAACTGTAAATTTTCAATTAACATGGGGGATTTAGTATTAAATTGTTTTTAGCTATTTTTCTTTAAAATTAATTCACAAGTCTATTGAGTTACTCACCCTAAAAAACATTTTTTATAATGAAAATACAAGTTTTCATAAACATAACCCCTTAGGGGTGTCATACTATGTTTGTTGAAAGGGAACACTCACTATTCACTAGAATGATGGTTGAGATATACTCAACCAATTATATTTTTCTCAATTCAAAAATATTTTTCCACATCAAAACACACCATCTTAATGTTTATATACATTGATGTTTTAATAATAAATCCAAAATTCATTCTTTAAAACAATATTGGATATTATCATATAAATTGTATAACCATCATCAACTTCACAGTTGTTATCTCATCTATATCTCCAATGGTTCATTAAGAATTTCTAGTATACTATCTATAGAAGCCCATATTTTTCATTCATAAATATTATAACTTATATGATGAATATTTATTTCATAGAATCATGATCCATTCTAAAATCATACAGGTTTAGTGTCTTTGGAATCATAGATATATAAACTGGTTTAAAATGATATACACCATCACCCACTGAGTTATTCATAACTATAGTCATTATAATAAATATCACACTTAAAAAACTTATTCATAATCTGGGGAAGGTAAACATAATAAATGGTGATCTCAAATGTTCAGTAAGATTCCAAAAGATATATATTAATGACCAAATAATAATATCATAAGAAAAATTATATGATAACATGATATTTACATTTCCAAACCATTACAATCATATCAAAGATCAAAATCATTAGTAATGACATATAGCATAGATGTTCACATGACAAGAATCAAAGAGGAATAATATAATTTGATCTGTGATAGAATATTATTATAATAGTACATAGATATTTTAGAATTCCCATAATCAGTATCATTTATTAAATAAAATCAATTATCCATGATTAAAATTGGGATTTGTTTGGATAATAGATCAATTAATAAATGAAATCGATTATACAATGGAATTAAAAAAATCATATAAAATTATTTGATTAGCAGTCATGTCTCATTGACATGTCTCTCATAGTGGATTTAGTTCACTCCTCATTCAATATTAGTAGTCTAGGTTTTCTCCCAAGACTATCATATGGGACAATGGCACATACTAAACACGGTTCACTCCTCATTCAAGTCATTTTTATTTAATGAGATATAAAAACATAAACAATTCATTAAGGGGATGTTTAATTCAAATAACATACATGAAATAATTAATATTAAACATATATATATTATATAGGATCATAAAATATTTATCAAATAATAACCCACAGATAGAAATTATGCTTCATAAAGATCAAGTCATCATAGTTATAAAACATCTAGAGAAATAGTAATGATGATATCACTTGAAAATATCCCCATTAAACCATATTCAACATAAATGGATTTCATCATAGATGAAAAATGTTTGTAAATGATCACATTGAACATTTTATGATAAAAATAGACATTCCACTATAAAATAATCTATCTAAAATCTAACAATTTAACACTAATGAAGGAAAATATTTTACTCTAAAATGAAATTTAAAAATAATAATGGAATTTTCAAATCAATGAGTTGTTATGGTAGTGATAAATTATTTTCATTTAATATAAGTTAAAAGAAAATATTCCTTTGACACTTCTAAAAAAATTCAAAACTTAAAACTCTCAAAAAATAAAAATAATATTCATTTTTTAACCAATTTTTTTAAATTCTATAGTTGGTAAAAATGTCATTAAACATTTTAGTGATAATATTAAATCATTCTAGAAACCATTATTAGAAATTATAGACATGGGAGAATAATCTTTTTCAACTGAAGAGAGAAATAAATTTTGTTTTCATTAAAAACATTATTTCAATCTCTTGTGTTATTCAAGAGATAAAAAAAGGTACACATAATTTATCTATTAATAACCTTATTAGACTAAAATTCATGATTTTATGTGAGGTACATAATGAAATTTCATCATGATTTACTTAATCACATATAGTCTTGATAAACAATGAAAATTTAATATATAACTCTTACCAATTTTGTATCTTCAAAACTGTATTTCCCATGAAAGAATGATACCAACTGAAAATTTAATTTACTTAAAAATATGGATATTAATTATATAACATGTCTAATGGGTATTATAACACCCCTTTACCTTGATCAGGTATGTTTTCTCTTTTTATAAGTTCCATTTTTGGTTCAATGTTTTTAGAGCCATTTTTTAGGTTTACTACAGGTTGCAGAATAGGTACACATCTTGTACATGAGGTACACATCTTGTACTGGTTGATAGATATATTTCATGAAGGGGGAGGTCTAATTTTGAGATTATACACATTTTTAATGGTGTGTACACATCATGTAGGATGAAAATATTTGTTTTAATCCAAGACAACAGTTTTTACATCCTAACTTATCCAGCATAGACTACATGTCATGACCCTTGGGTACAAGTCGTCACTCTGCCCATGCCCATCATTAATTCATGCGTTTTCCAGTTTCACTCAGGATATTCTTTACATACCTCTTTGATCACGAACCAAATCTATCCCAAGTCATTTTTTAGAGGCTTCCCTCCTTCCATAACAATCTGATCATATTTTGATCATCCTTTTTCTTACGGTGAGATTTTCAGGAAAGTATTCTCTATCATTATTTTGGTTTCACTATTTCTCCTCTCTTGGGTTTTGAAAGATCATTTTTGGGTGGATTGGTATATGTCATGTGGTGCTGGATCGTTATTCTATGTTGGGTTTCGAGATATCTTTCACATTTGATCTCATTGACGGGTGACGTTGCGAGTGTCGTTCTTCAGGAAAGAGGTAGGAGGTTCTGTTCTAAATTTACAATTTGATTACCTTTATTTTCTTGGTTTATTTCAATTGATTATTAAAATTCAATTTCTTCAACTCAATAACATTTTATTGAATGAAATACAATACCAATGAATTGGATTATTTTTAATGGTTTTTGCACATAAATTTAACCCCCCCCCCCCCCCATTCTAAATAATTGGGAGGGGTTTGTGGAAAGAAAGCTGATTTAAATTGTTGAATATAATTAGTCATTCTGTTGGAAATGTTTTCAATTAAATTTTTGAATTTTATTGTTAAATGTGAATTTTGAAAAATATGGAATTTGTTTTGAAAGGATTTGAAACTCATGAAAATGGGTTAAAATGATTTTATAGAAACCCTATGGTTTTATATTGTAAAAAATTCATGTTTTTGAGAAAAACTTATTTTTCTTTTAAATAGAAGGAAAGTGGAATTTTTGAAATGGAAGAATGGGACTGATCCTATTTTATGCAGTCTTAAAATGGTTCTCCCATCATATATGAGTATAAGCAATCCTTGGGTAGTTAGTGATTTATTTGGATACACTTTATGCTATTGCATTGTTCTAAAACATACATCCAGTGGGTCACATTCCAGAAGGGTTGTTGATGAGTCTCCTTTGGTGAATGTCATAGGGACATGTATAAACACATTTTGTTGAGTTCACTTGTAGAGCAAAAAATATTATATCTGGTTAATACTATTGTACCTTTTGTTAGATGACCATGTTACTTAATTGTTTATTTATATTTGAGATATAAATATATTCCAATGTTTGTTTCAAATTATTTATATGAATGATTAATTTATATTAACTGTTTTATTTAATGTTTTTACTTAATCCATTGTTTTTGAAATATTTCATCTCTTGTAAATAAAATCTAGTTAGATGATTGTATCTTTCCAACATTTTTGAAAATGCATAGCATGTTTTTTAAATAAGATTTTGAATTTTCAAAACTGATTATTTTGAAAATTGAAAGCTCTTAATTTGATAATAAATAATTGGAATATATTAAACAATCTCTGGTAGTATCCTATAGGTATTAGGCTCACACCCTAATTTTTCATTCTGGTGTTTGTATACATTCTTATTCCTAGAATAAGAAAACGGATGGGATCTCTAGGAGGTAGATCCCGCTATTGATCTTTGAAGATGGTGAGTTTTTTTCTATAGGTACCTTGGGAATATTTTCCTATTTAGTAATTTGGGTTGTACTGTTTTGTCTTTTAGGCCCCTTTGTATTCTGGTACTTTTACACTAAGTGGAGTTTTCATATTGATATGCATATTATCATTTATCTTTTCCTTCAACATTAATGTGGAATTTTTTTACCACATGTATGTTGTATGATTCCAGGTTCTAGTCTCCAACTTCTGGGGATCAAGAATTCCCTTCAAATCATTTCAGGGTCAGCTCAGTTACTGGGTTGCAAGGGTACTTGTGATGGTTTGTGAAAAAATGGTATCTGAGGGAGGTTGTTCAACTTTATTCATGAAGTACGTATTCATTTTTGTAATCTTGTCAGGACATTAAAGGTAGTTGTGATTGAGTGCCTGGCCATATCTCACATCAATGAACCAAAACTCCCTAGGGGTGGTTAGTTAAAGACTTATTGTGGATTATTTATACTATTTTCCATATTGATATTCTCTTAGAGTGAAATCTATATATAGTTTTTCCCTACTATTGAGAATATTTTATCTTTCTACTCTATTTTAGTGTTTATCAAATGTCTCCTTTTGTTGTCTACAGATCATGTGTAGCAACATGCCTCTAAATAGACATGTGAATCAGATATAAGAAAATTATTTGGTTTAACCTCATCTAGAAAATCCTTTTGTTAATATTAATATCGTTGAGTTGATTGTGAACATAGTCCAGTCTCTAGGACATGCACCACCTCTAGTTCTTGGTCAGGCTTTAATTATGTATCCAATTGGGGATGTACATCAAAATCGTTCTCAATAATTCCTTCAATATATGTCACCAGTCTTCAATGGCTCCAATGTTCATGATCATGTTAAGTAATGGTTGGGTAGGACAGAAAATATATTGGAGTTCTTGGAGACACCATAAGTGATTAGGGTGAAGTGTGCCACCTTCATACTAGATAGACCAAGATAGAGAAGGTGGGACACAATGGTGATAGTAGGGAAACATAAGGGATCACAATGGAAAGACATCAAGGCTCTTTTCACCAACTAGTTCTGTCTAGATTCAATGGTGTTGGTTAAATCTGTGGAGTTCTTCACGCTTGACCAGGCCGACATAATTGTGACTGAGTATTCAATTCTCTTTTATGATATGGTGTAGTTTTCTACTGATATTGTATCTAGTGATAGGATGATGTATCGACGATTCATGTTGGGAAATCGATCACATTTCTATTCACACCTTTTCTTGCTGATTCTTCCCACTTATGCTTATGTGTTGGATAGGGAGATTATGGGTGAGATTGTCTTGGATGGAATGTTAGGGTTGACAAGAGTTCCTTTTTGTCCCAGTTGCAATGTTGGACCCTTCAAATGAAATTGGAAGCGTGATAATTATCATGGAAGTTCTCAATGAAATAGTCATTCAAGACATCCTATAGATCTAGGAGGAAGTTATTTTATATTCTATCAGTGTGGAAATCAAAGAAATTCTTGGAGGGTTTCCCCGGAGGCCCCCAACAATTGTAGATCTTATGGATGTTCAGGGAACTTGTATAGGTTTTACAATTACATATCTACTCCGCATAGTGGGACATGATCATCACCTCCTCCAAAAACTATGAGGTAATAAAAATAATCAATGATAAAAGGGTTACAACTAGAAACATCTTGAATGATGCTTCTTCACATAGTGGAAGAGTCTCCCGAGGAAGTAGACATTGGTCCAGTTACTATGAGAGGTACCATTACCATTTCTTCATCATTAACGACTGGTCCTTTTGATTCTGGTTCATCACACATTTTTATTTCAACCTGTGTTGTTAAACTGATTAATCTTATTATGGAGAAACACGCTTCTAAAATGGATATTACTACACCCCTTGGTACAAAAAGAGATTTATGCCTCTATAGTCTTTCTTGTGTCTTATCCCTATTAGATGTTGAGATAGGTTGGATCTTTCTTGATCTTGATATGAAATCTCATGATTTCATATTCTGGATGGATTAGCTCATTTCCAACAAAGCCCAAATTGATTTCCTTCTTTAATGTATCCATTTTTCTACACCCTGTGTTGTGACTCTTTTCCTTCAAGGATAATGGGACCCAATGTTGAGTAGATCAAGACAATATTATCTAGAGTTGGGGAAAGTGATATTAGTTTTTTTTTATTTTTAGCAAGATTCAATGTTTGGTGATCTTCCTTTAGTAATTGTCGAGTTTCCCAATGTGTTTTATTTAGATATCTCTAGACTACCACCAATGATAGAGGTTGAGTTTTCTATTGACTTAACACCTAGAAGTCAATCTACATATTTCCCTTCATACCATATGGAATACGAAGAGATGAAAGTGATAAAGTCCGAATTTGACAATTTCTTTAAGAATGGACTTATTTTTCCAAGTGAGTCTCCTTGGTTAGCACATATTCTATTCACTAAGAAAGTTGATGGTTTTTTTTCTTATGTGTTGATTATCGAAATCTAAATTGAATCACAATAAAGAAAAAATATATGTTGCCACATATTTACGATCTATTCATTCATCTTAATGGGGAGAAATGTTTTTTGAATATAGACCATCGATCAGGTTACCATCAGTTTAGGTTAAAAGAATCTGACATTCATAAACCTGTCTTTCATAGCATGTATAGAAACAATGAGTACCTTGCCATTCCCTTTGGCCTGAAAAATGTTCATTTTGTTTTCATGGACTTAATGAAAAATATTTTCCATGAGTATCTTGATACCATTGTGGTAGTCATTATGGATGAAATTCTTGTCTACTACGATTCATAGGAGGACTAAGTGCAACATTTAATAATAGTTTTCAGCCTACTAAGAAATCACCTCCTTTATGACATTCTTTCAAAGTGTCATTTTTGGATTCAGAATGTGAAATTCATAGTACACGTGGTGTCCGAATAGGGTGTATCTATTGATCCTGAGAAGGTGAAGGCCGATATGACTGGGGAGGAATCATGAAATGACTTCGTGATTCAAAGCTTCTTGGGCTTAGTTTGATATTATTGGAGGTTCCTAAAATACTTATCAATGTTGTCTTCTCCAATGAAATCTTTGATATTGAAGCAGGTGAAGTATGTGTGGGATGATAAATGTTAGAGTTCTTTTTTTGAGATGAAATTTTTGTTCACTACTACACATGTGTTGACTATTCTAGATGCTGGGAAGGTCTATGTGGTCTTTTGTGATGCATCATGTTAAGGATTGGGTTGCATTATTATGAAGAGTGATCATGTAGTAGCTTATTGATCTCGTTATCTTAGGCGAAAGGAGAAGAATTATCCTAACAATGACATGGAACTTGTAGTAGTACTGCAAACTCTTAAGAGTTTCCCTCACTACCTTTTTGACCAAATGTTTACTGTGTATTCAGACTACAATAAACTAAGTTATATCTTCTCTCAAAAATATGAGAACCTTTAGAAAATGAATTGAGTGGAATACCTGCAATATTTCGACTTTGAAATTTCCAATGACCTAGGGAAAGGGAATGTCATTGCTAATGCATTTATCTAGAAACATCCAACCAAGGCAGGGAAAGAATCCGTAGAAGTGTGGAATTTGATGGCTCTTTTTGAACAGTTTCATATTGATGTTTAGGAGGAAGGGATTGAGGTTTCCTTGGCTAGTGTTCAGAGGAATTCAATTTTTTGCGATATGATTCTACCTGATAAATATCCTTATGATTAGTTAGGTAGAATTAAAGACTCCCTTTATTCTGGGGAGACAATTTCCCAAGGGTCTTTCTTCAAAAAGGGTGTTGTATTTGTCATAATCGCATCATTGTATTTTTATTGGAAAGGATGGAAGTGATGGGAAATTTCCATAACTCCCAGTAGGTTGTGCACCTGGGAACCAATAAGATGTTATATGACATAAGGTGGCCATTTTGGTGTCTAGGTATAAGGTTGTACATTGCTGAATTTTCCTCTCGTTATTATATGTTCAAACAAGTGAAATATGAGCACCAAAAACCATTGTGTTTACACTAACTACATCCAATCCCAACATGGAAGTGGGAAGATATATCAATGTAATTTATGGTTGGGTTTCCAGGTTCCAAGAGAAAGTAGAATGCAATATTGGTTGTTAGCAGTGTGCTAACCAAATCGGATCACATTATACCCCTTCGTGATACGATCAAAGTTAAGGAGTTGGGGATTCTCTATGTGAAAGAGATTGTTTTCTTTCACAGAGTTCTATATGATATAGTTTCTAATAGGGATCCATAATTCAATTCTCACTTTTGGAGATTCCTTTAGGAGGCACTGGGATCTATGGTTCATTTGAACCTGGCTTATCATCTTCGGTTGAATGGCCAGACAGAAAGAGCTATATAGACACCACAAGATTTTCATCGTGCACGTGTTCTGGACTCCGGTGGTCCCTAATATGATCACTTAGTCTGGTTGAGTTATCTTACAATGTAACATCCGAGGTAAATAAAGAATAAAACATTTTCGTATTTATTAATATTTGTGAATTAAATATTAATTTTACTTTAAAGGGTTGCTATGTTCGATAGCGTACCCGATGCAACAAAGAGTTTCTTTGAAATATTATATTGCACACTAGTAATAAAATAATATTATTTTAAATGGTAGTTAACACGTAGCCGTTGTATTGGCGGGAATGAATAGAAATAACTAAAATATGTTTATATATGTTTGTTAAATGTTTTTACACTAATATCATTTTCCTTTCACTAAAGGTCCACTTATCGACTTTTGATGGAGAACCGTCATTAAATATAGTTTTATCCACTCTTATACATTCTATAGGTCCAAAAAAATTATTATTTAGAATCGGGACATCAAAATTTACTGTGTAACTTTTTTGTATTTTTCCGATAAATTTCATTTTTAATGAATAGTGAAAAATGTTGTATTTTAATTCAAAAACTCTTTTTAATCTAATTTGTTTATATTATTAGATTATCTTTTGAATTGGTTTTAAAGTGGAATTAGAATATATTTTTACCATTTAATCCAAGGGTGGTCATTGGAATTAATTTCACTTTGAAATTGGACTTAAACTAGTGTCAATCTTTTGATACTTATTGTTTCATAAAAACACACAATTTGATATGACAGTAGGAATTAATTTTTTGAAATAATTAATGAAACTTATATGTTTGGAATTTTTTAAAATAGATATAATTTTTGAATTCAGAATATCAAATATATCTTAGGGTGAATTTTTGATATTTTTCTGAAAAACTTCAATTTTTGATGAATATTGAATCCACTAAGTGGTACTTAAAAAACCTGATTTTTCGTTTAAATGAAAATTTACCACCTGTGTGTTTTGAAATTCAAAAATACTACATACATGGTTTTCATTAAGAGGTAAAATGTGGTTCAATGGGATTAAAATAATGTTTTGGTGAATAGTAACTTTTAAGTTTTCAATCGTGATTAGAGGTAATTAGTGTAATTTAAGGTAAGAATAATGTTTTAATAATATGAAATGAACTTGACACATGTCCTAACCTTATTTTATGTGTCATGACCGACCCAGAAAATCCATGGGTCAACTTGGGGACCCCATGGAGCCACTTTGGAAGGAAAATTATATTAATATCTTTTTATTTAATGTTAAAGTAAAAATGTCACAAACATGAGTTGTTTTACTGAAACAATTTCTTAAGTGGGGTTACAGAAGTCATATTTTTGACTATAAATATTCATTAGAAAGATAAAAAGATTTACTACATCATGATATTTTTTTATAATTTTTAGTCATTAAATAATTTAAATTATTTATGACATCATGATGATGCAATGATTACCTCATTATTTAACGATTTAAATAAAATAAAAAGATAATATAAAATATAAGACCTAAAATTGTCAAAAACCAATTGGATGGGTTGATTTCGAACCCTTATCACCTTATCCTAGAAATATATAATTTTGGGATATTTTAAATCCAAAAATCATTTTATGATAAAGTAACCTTTTATAACTTTCCAAGAGTTCCCCTCCTCTCCTCTTATAAAAGGTCCCCAACTCTACCACCTTACCCACACTTCCAAAGCCTTTGGCTCGGCCAAAACCTACCCATTGTGTCTCTACACATCCCTTTCTAACTCTTAGGAGCCTCACTTTGGGCAGAAGTCTTCCCAAGGAAGCCTTTGAGCTGAAATCAAAAAGAGTTACCCGTTTTAAAGGTAGTGTTTTCTCTTGTGTTCTTTTGTTTTATTTTGCTTATCCAACCCTCTAAACTCTTTTTATTCCTTTATTTTGTAACAAAACCAGTATCCTAAATATAATAGTATGTTGTTATAAGAAGGATTCTATCTACACCTATGCACACCTCCGTCTAATGGTTAAAGAACATTCGGTTTCTGTGTTGGGAGAATTTCTGCCTCACGAAACGATGATTGTTCAATATTCTTTTAACACCTTTAATGGTGGCCATTAAGATGTCACTCTATTTATATATGATTTATATTATGTTTATGTTTTCCTTATGCTTCTGTATTTTTCATTTGTGGCATACCTTTATGGTTTCCATTGTGGGTAAACACGATAATTTCATTTTAGGAAGTGCGGACTACCGCCCCCTCAAAGTGATTTCATTCTTTAATGCCATATGTGGGATGTATAAATGATGGATTTAAAGTTATTATATATTATTTTATACTGGAATTATAATATACCTTTATATCATTATTATTTATTTCCATTAAAGTATGAGATAGAAATGATAGTAGTGTTCATGCCTACGTACGACTTACCGTCTCCATGAACGGTGCATTTCATTTCATATCCCCAAATGTAATGTACTATTATAAGTACGTATATATAATGGATATATGTGATGTTTTTTAAATCTAAATGATTATTATAATTCTGGAATTTAAATATGCATATCTCTCATTTAGTTCTAATTCTATTAATATGACATAGAAATGAAAGTAGCGTTAATGCGTACGTACGACTTACCGTCTCCATGAACGGTGCATTTCATTTCTTACCTCTAAATGATTATGTAATATTATAAATACATGTATATTCTGGATATATATTATATATATGATTTCCAAATCATGAATATCATTCTGGATATAATGAACCTTTGACCACACGAACAACATGTAATTGTAAGAAGTCCACTTTCGACTTAAGAACCAAATATCGACAAAACAAACATTATTAACTTAAATGATTACATAATGTTTATAACATGGTAATAAGTGATATGAAAGTAATAATGAACTTGAAAAAGGTTCTTAAGAAAGTAGAAATTAACTCAAGTTTATTATCCAGGACGTTAAAGAACGATCGAGTCATGTCGGACCCGAGGTAAGGGACTTCGTCTCAATCTCATTTCATTGATGCATATTTTGTTTTATACACAACTTTATTTTATACGTTGTATAAACCCCTTTAAATTTTAATTTTATTCAAAAGGAATCTTTTTATATGAAGCGTTTTACTAAACGACAAAAAGGACTGTTTCTTTTAACGTACACGGTGACAACGACCTTTACCACCGCCGCGAGTATTATTTGGTCTTTGGCTTCCTGAACAAACCGTAATGTTTTTTTTAAATGAAATAAATACCATATACTCTTTTATGTATTTTGGTATTTAAAATGGTTTTTATAAGGGATTTTTTATGTCAATATATTTATGTGATATCTTATGATCAAAGTGTGGAAAATTATTCTTTCCATTATATTTTTTTATGTCTTATGATTTTATAATGGTACAAGGACATTTGATGGGTGGTTACGTGATAAACCATATGACGGGTGGTGTCGTGAATACCAGGATGGGTGGTTACGTTATACACTCCAATGCATTGGGTATGGAAGTCGGCCGTATGACTATTCGATTAAGTGATATGTGTGTAAGTCGACCGTATGGTTATTCCATTTAAGTATGTTCATGTCCCAAGTTTCCTTTATATGTTATGTGATCATTATATGGGTTTTATGGTAATATTTTGGTTACAAAAGGGTAAGTAATGATCTTTTATTCAGTGAAGATTTTTTAATACTTCATAAAGGTGAAAAGTATTACTTTGATAAAGTATACATGGTTTACTTTTTGTTTTGATAAACTATATGTTTTCATTCTTTGTGTATCCCTTACTAAGCCTTTTATGCTCACCCCAAGTTTTTTTGAAATGTTTTTAATAGGACTTAATGTGGAATAGGGTCAAGGATGGGATCAAGGGAAAGTCATGCTATATAAAACATGAAACTAGACATGTTTCTTTTTAAGAGTTTTTTTATTCTATGGAAACTTAGTTGAAGTGTCTACTTTGTAATCTTTTGAGATGTAATAGTTATGTCCTAATTCTCTAAAACTCTAAAACTGAAAATTTCCTCAATGTGAATTATTCATTTAAATCAATATTAAGTAAGTTTTAAGGCCGGGGTCTTATAGTTGGTATCAAAGGTCGGTTTAGATAAATTTAGGGGTTATAATTCTATTAAATGATTATCCAAAAATATTTTTTTATGGTCAAATTTAAATGATATAGAATTTAAATATTACCATGTTGCTTCGCCTAAGATATTTCTCTGATAAGAATGGTTTTCCATAGAGGAAACATAGCATCTTTTCTAGGAAGGAATACATATTATAATGACCATTCAAATCAGCAACCATAGATGGTCGGAATCAGAATTGAGCATATTACTACACTGATGGACCAGTTGAATCAGGTGATAAATGGTGGTTGTGTTTATTGATGATATTTCGGTGTTTTCTAAAAGTAAAGAGGAGCATGAAATTAATTTAAGGGTTATCTTGGAAACCTTAAAAGAAAGGAAACTGTACGGAAAATTCAGCAAGTGTGAGTTTTGGTTACAAAAAATTTCTTTCCTTGGTCACATTGTTTCAAAAGATGGCATAACTGTTGATCCTGCTAAAACAAAAGTTGTTGAAGAATGGCCAAGACCCACAAATGTAACTGAGATTCGTAGTTTCCTTGGTTTGGTAGGTTACTAACGAAGGTTTGTTGAAAAGTTTTCACGATTATCTAGTCCAATGACTAAGCTAACTCGGAAGGGTGTTATGTTTATCTGGAAAAAAGAATGTGATGGTTGTTTTCAGGAGTTGAAAAGAAGATTGGTGAATGCTCCAGTTTTGGAACTTCCTTCCAGGAATGGTGAGTTTGTTATCTACAGTGATGCTTCATTGAAAGGACTTGGTTGTGTCCTTATGCAGAATGATTAGGTAATTGTATATGCTTCACGTCAGTTGAAAACTCATGAGGTAAATTACCCTACACTTGACTTGTAATTAGCTGCTGTTGTTTTTGCTCTAAAAATTTGGAGGAATCATTTGTATGCAGTAAAGTGTGGAACATATACTAATCACAAATGTTTAAATTATATATTCACTCAGAAAGAATTGAACATGAGATATAGGAGATGGCTGGAATTAATCAAGGATTATGATTGTACAATTCATTACCATCTGGAAAAGAAAATAAAGTGGCTGATGCGTTGAGTTGAAAAAGTAATGCTTCATTAACCATGCTATGTTTGGAATGAGATCCTTCGGTTTTTGATTTGATGAAATTTGGCATAGATGTTGTTAGTGAAGGAAGTTCTTCTGTTTTTTTTTAGGTATCAGTGAGATCATCCCTATCAGACAGAATTAAGCAAGCACAGAGGAGAGATAGTGAGTTGCAGAAAAAGGTAGAGCTCATTTATAAGGGTATGTTTCCTGAATATAACATTGATAATGATTGTGTTTTGAGGTTTAGGAAGAGATTATGTGTGCCCAGTGATTCACAGTTGAAGAATGAGTTGTTATGTGAGGCTCATAGTTCCCCGTTTTCAGTTCATCCTAGAAGTACTAAGATGTACAGAGATCTGTGGGAGTATTACTGGTGGGATGGAATGAAAATAGATATTACTGATTTTACTGTGAAGTGTTTGACTTGTCAGTAGGTTAAAGAAGAGCGGCAGTTACCAAAATGGATGCTTCAGCCTCTACCAGTGCCAGAGTGGAAATGGGAAAACATATCCATGGACTTTGTTGTGGGATTACCGAAGACATATCGAGGTAATAATGCAATATGGGTTATTGTTGATCGCTTGACTAAATTAGCTCATTTTCTTTCCATAGGAGATACTTTTTCCCTAGATCAAATTTCCTGTTTGTATCTTAAAGATATAGTTAGGTTACATGGAGTTCCTCTCTCCATTGTGTCTGATCGTGATCCTAGGTTTACTTCTATCTTTTAGAAAGGCCTTCAAATTTCATTGTGTACTAAATTAAATTTTAGTACATCTTTTCATCCTCAGTCAGATGGGCAGTCAGAATGAACAATTCAGACTTTGGATGATATGCTACGTGCTTGTTCGATGGATTATCAGGGATGTTGGGACCAACATCTTTCTTTGGTTGAATTTTCATATAATAATTGTTTTAATTCTAGTATACATATGGCACCATTTAAGGCATTATATGGGAAGTGGTGTCGAACTCCAGCTTTTTTGGATGAAGTGGGTGAAAGGAAGCAGATGGGACCAGAATTGGTCAAAGAGATGGCAGAAAAAGTTTAGTTGATTCAGAAACACTTGAGAATAGCTCAGAGAAGACAGAAACGTTATGCAGATAACCGGAGGAAGGATCTATCTTTTGAGGTAGGTGATCATGTTTTTCTCAAAGTTTCACAATGGAAAAGTGTGATGTGATTTGGTAAAAAAGGAAAGTTGAGTCCAAAGTTCATTAGACCATATGAAATTCTGGAGAAAGTTGTATCAGTTGCTTATCGAGTGGATTTACCTCCGAGTTTATCTCAGGTACACAGTGTTTTTCATGTTTTGATGTTGAGAATGTATATGCCAGATCCATCTCATGTTTTGAGCCTAGAGGTATTTCAGTTTGAAGAGAATCTATCTTATGAGGAACAACCGGTTCAGATTCTTGACCGTAGAGAGCAAGTGTTGCGGAATAAGGTAATTCACCCGGTAATTGTTTTATGGAAAAACCATGTGGTTGAAGAGGCAACGTGGGAATCTAAAAATGCTATGAGGGATAAATACCCCCACTTATTTTGATAAGTGAATAAAATTGTGAGGACGCAATTCCCAAAAGGGGGGAAGGATGTAACATCCCAGGTAAATAATGAATAAAACATTTTCATATTTATTAATATTTGAAAATTAAATATTAATTTTACTTTAAAGAGGTTGCTATGTTCGATAGTGTACCCAATGCAACAAAGAGTTTCATTGAAATCTTACATTGCACATTAGTAATAAAATAATATTATTTTAAATGGCAGTTAACACGTAGCCGTTGTATTGGCGGGAATGAATAGAAATAACTAAAATATGATTATATATGTTTGTTAAATGTTTTTACATTTATCCAATAAAGGATAAAATCTTAAAATACAATATAATTCAATTTTAGGCATATATACTCTAATATTCACTAAAGGTCTACTTATCACCTTTTGATGGAGAACCGTCATTGAATATAGTTTTGGTCACTCTTATACATTCTATTGGACCAAACAAAATTTTTCTTTAGAATCGGGACATCAAAATTTACTTTGTGTAAATTTTTGGTATTTTTCCGATAAAGTTCAATTTTTAATGAATAGTGAAAAATGTTGTCTTTAAATTCAAAACCTCTTTTTAATCTAATTTGTTTATATGATTTGATTATATTTTAAATTTTTTTTAGAGTGAAATTAGAATATATTTTTACCATTTAATCCAATGGTGGTCATTGGAATAAATTTCACTTTGAAATTGGACATAAACCAGTGTCAATCTTTTGATACTTATTATTTCATAAAAACACGCAATTTTCTATGACAGCGGGAATTAATTATTGAATTAATTAATTAAACTTATATGTTTTGAATTTTGTAAAATAGACATAATTTTGGAATTCGGAATATCAAATATAGCTTAGGGTGAATTTTTGGTAGTTTTCTGAAATACTTCAATTTTTGATGAATAGTGAAACTACTAAGTGGAACTTAAAAAAACTGATTTTTCGTTTAAATGAAATTTTACGACCATTGTGTTTTGAATTTCAAAAATCCGACATACATGGTTGTCATTAAGAAGAAAAATGAGGTTCAATGGGATTAAAATTATTTTTTTGGTGAATAGTAACTTTTAAGTTTTCAATCGCGATTAGAGGTAATTAGTGTAATTTAAGGTATGAATAATGTTTTAATAATATAAAATGAATTTGACACAGGTCCTACCCTTATTGGATGTGTCATGGACAACCAAGACAATCCATGGGTCATCTTGGGGACCCCATGGAGCCACTTTGGAAGGAAAATGACATTAATATCTTTTTATTTAATGTTAAAGTAAGAATATCACAAACATGAATTGTTTTACTAAAGAAATTTTTTAAGTGGGGTTATACAAATAATATTTTTAACTATAAATATTAATTAGAAATCGAAAAATATTTCCTACATCATGATATTTTTTTTATAATTTTTAGACATTAAATAAATTAAATTATTTATGACATCATGATGATGCAACGATTACCTCATTATTTAACGATTTAAATAAAATGAAACGATAATGTAAAATCTAAGACCTACACTTGTCAAAAACCAATTAGATGGGGGGATTTCGAACCCTTATCATGTTATCCTCTAAATATATAATTTTGGGACCTTTTAAATCCGAAAATCATTTTATGATAAAGTAACCTTTTATAACTTTCCTAGAGTGCCCCTCCTCTCCTCTTATAAAAGGCCCCCACCTCTACCACCTTACCCACACTTCCAAAGCCTTTGGCTCGGCCAACCCCTGCCCATTTAGTCTCTCCACATCCCTCTATAACTCCTAGAATCCTCACTTTGGGCAGATGTCTTCCCAAGGAAGCCTTTGAGCTCAAATCAAAAAGAGTAACCCATTTTAAAGGTAGTGTTTTCTCTTGTGTTCTTTTGTTTTATTTTTTTTCTCTAACCCTCTAAACTCTTTTTATTCCAGTATTTTTTAACAAAACCAGTATCTTAAATATAGTAGGATTTTTTTATAAGAATGATTAGAGCTACACCTACACACACCTCCATCTAATGGTTAAAGAACATACTGTTTCTGTGTTTGGAAAATTTCTGCCTCACAAAACGATGATTGTTCAATATTCTTTTAACACCTTTTATGATGGCCATTAAGATTTCACTCTATTTATATATGATATAAATTATTTTTATGTTTTCCTTATGCTTATGAATTTTTCATTTGTGGCATACCTTTATGGCTTCCATTGTGGGTAAACACGATAATTTCATTTTAAGAAGTGCGGACTACCGCCCCCTCAAAGTGATTTGATTCATTAATGCCATATGTAGGATGTATAAAGGATGGATTTAAAGTTATTATATATGATTTTATACTGGAATTATAATATTCATTTATATCATTATTATTTCTTTCCATTAAAGTATGAGATAGAAATGAAAGTAGCGTTCATGCGTACGTACAGATTACCGTCTCCATGAACGGTGCATTTCATTTCTTATCCCCAAATGTTGTGTACTATTATAAGTACATATATATAATGGATATATTTGATGTATGTTACATCTAAATTATTAATATAATTCTTGAATTTAAAAATACATATCTCTCATTTAGTTTTAATTCCATTAATATGACATAGAAATGAAAGTAGCTTTCATGCGTACGTACGGCTTACCGTCTCCATGAACGGTTCATTTCATTTATTACCTCTAAATGATTATGTAATATTTTAAATACATGTATATACTGGATATATATGATATAAATGATATCCAAATCATGAATATCATTCTGGATATAATGAACCTTTGACCAGACGAACAACATGTAATTGTAAGAAGTCCACTTTCGACTTAAGAACCAAATATCGACAAAACAAACATTATTAACTTAAATGATTAAATAATTTTTATAACATGGTAATAATTGATATAAAAGTAATAATGAACTTGAAAAAGGTTCTTATGCAAGTAGAAATTAACTCACATTTATTATTCAGGATGTTAAAGAACGATCGAGTCAAGTCGGACTCGAGGTAAGGGACTTCGTCTTAATCTTCTTTCATTGAGGAATATTTTGTTTTATACACAACTTTATTTTATACGGTGTATAACCCACTTTGACTTTTAATTTTATTCAAAAGTAATATTTTTATATGAAGCGTTTTACTAAACGAAAAAAGGAATGTTTCTTTTAACGTACACAGTCACAACGACCTTTTCCACTGCCGCGGGTATTATTTGCTCTTTCGCTTCCTGAACAAGCCGTAATGTATTTTTAAAATGAAATAAATACCATATACACTTTTATGTATTTTGGTATTGAAAATGGTTTTTATAATGGATTTATTATGTCAATATATTTAAGTGATATATTGTGATCAAAGTGTGGAAATGTTTTCTTTCCATTATATTTGTTTTATGTCTTACAATTTTATAATGGTACTTGAACATTTGACGGGTGGTTACATGATGAACCATATGACGGGTGGTGTCGTGAATACCAGGATGGGTGGTTACATTATAACCTCCAATGCATTGGGTATGGAAGTTGGCCGTATGGCTATTCCATTAAGTGATATTGGTGGAAGTCGACCGTATTCTTATTCCATTTAAGTATGTTTATGTCCCAAGTTACCTTTATATGTTATGTGATATTTATATGGGTTTTATAGTAATATTTTGGTTACAAAAGGTCAAGTAATGATCTTTTATTCAGTGAAGAGTTTTTACTACTTCATAAAGGTGAAATGTATTACTTTGATAATGTATACATGGTTTACTTGTTTTTTTGATAAACTTATAGTTTTCATTCTTTGTGTATCCCTTACTGAGCTTTTTATGCTCACCCCAAGTTTTTTTGAAATGTTTTTCACAGGACTTAATGTGGAATAGGGTCATGTATGGGCTCAATGGAAAGTCATGCAATATAAAACATGGAACTATACATGTTTCTTTTTAAGAGTTTTTTTATTCTATGGAAACTTAGTTGAAGTGTCTGCTTTGAAATCTTTTGAGATGTAATAGTTATGTCCTAATTATATAAAATTATAAACTTGAAAAGAACCTCAATTTTAATTATTCATTTAATTAAATATTAAGTAAGGTTTAAGGCCGAGGACTTATATACAAAATGAATTACCAGTCTAAGATCATAATGACACCTTTCTTGTCCTTGTATGGTCGGTCTTGCAAATATCCATTGTATTGTTTGGATATTGGTGAGAGTTCTTTGGATGGCCATGTCTGGTGCAAGTGTTGACAACTATGATTTAGCTAATTCATCAGAGGATGTTGATAGAAAAAATCTGATGTAAGTGTTATGTTGTTCGGTGCCATAGACCATTGGAGTTTTCATTTGGTGATCGGTTGTTCATGATTATTTGACATTGGTTTGGTCATCAACAACTTGGGATACAAAGGAATCGTGATCCTCTCTTTTTGGGATCATTCATGGACATTTAGCAAGTGGGAAAGGTTGCGTACCATTTGTCACTTCTACCAAAACTGACACCAATACATAATATGTTCCTTGTATTGCAGCATAGAATGTACATATCTCATTTATCTCAAATTTTGAGATGGAGTGATCATGAGATCGAGCCTTATTTTTCTTTGATTGAGAAACCAGTTAGGGAAGTTTATTCTGAGTCCAACGTACTTCATGGAATGATGATTCATTTTTTTCTAATACAAATGCATCAAACGTATAATCATGAGACATGGGAGTGTGAGGCATTTATGAGTGAGTAGTGGCTTTGTCTCTTGGTTATACAACAGATTCATTGGTTTTCTGGGGTCATAGAGTTTTCATGGTGCGGAGGTTGTAACATATTGTTACCTTGATCAGGTATGTTTTCTCTTTTTATAAGTTCCATTTTTCATTCAATTTTTTATAGGTTGTATTCCTGGTTTACTATAGGCTGCATAAAAGGTACATGTCGTGTACCTATGGCACACGTCATGTATCTGAGGTACACATCATGTACTGGTTGCTGGATAAATGTCATAAAGGGAGAGTTCATACTATGATCTTGTACAAATCATGAATTGTGGGTATACATCAGGTAGGGTGAAAATGTCAGTTTTTAATTTGAGTTGATGGGGTTTTCAACATAACTAATTTATCATGGACTACACATCGTGACCCTTGGGAACACATCGTGACCCAGCCTGCACCAATCTTTAAGTAACGAGTTTGGAAGATTGGGCCATTATATTCTTTCAAGACCTCTTGGCTCTCAAACAAGAACACTACCAAAGTGTTTTTCATAGGTTCCCCTCCTACGAAACGATCTGATCATCTTTTGAACATCCTTTCACTTATCTTGTGATTTCTGAGTAGGTATTCTCTTTTTTTCTTCTTGTTTCTATCTTTATCCTCTCTTGGTGTTTGATGGATAATTAAGGGATTGAAGGGACTATGTCAGGTGATGTTGGATATTTATTCTAGGTTGAGTTTCAATATCTCCTTCACCCTCGATCTCGTTGATATGTGTCGTTGCGAGTGACATTCTTCAGGAATGAGGTTGGTGTTTATGTTCCAATTTTCCAGATTAGTGAACTTTTATATTGTTGGTTTATTTAAATTATGGATTTAAATTCAATTGCATAAACATAATTCCAATTTCATTAATGAAACACTATTCTATTTAATTGGAAAATTTTAAATGGTTTTATAATAGAAATTTGGAAAACCCCCAATTCTAATGAATTTGGGTGGGTTTGTGGGATGTTAAACGATTTAAATTTTCAAATTTAAATGGTGTATTTTTATGGAAATATTTACAATTATATTTTTGAATTTAATTGTAAAAAATTAATTTTTAAACATATGGATTTCGTTTTGAATGGATTTCAAACTCATTAAAATGGATTTAAATTATTTGATAGAATCCTAGTGGTTTTGTCTTATAAAAAATGAATGTTATTTTAATAACATGTTTTGGTTTTAAATGGAGGGAAATATGTTTTTTTGAAATGGATGATTGGGATTGATCATATTTTAAGTAGTATTAAAAATTTTCACCCATCATTTAAGATAACAACCAAGCATTAAGTAGTTATGGAGTTATTTTTATACGCTATACGCTATTACAATGTTCTAAAACATATATGCGGTGGGTCACATCCATGATATGTTGGTGATGAGTATCCATTGGACATTCCCATAGGGATGTGTGTATACACATTTTTCTATGTTCACTTAGAGAGTGAGAGATCCTATATCTGGTTAATAAAATAATACCTTTTGGTAGATGACCATGTTTCTCTCTTGTTTATTTATATTTGATATATAAATGTATGCCAATGTTTTTTTTTGAAAGGAATCACATGCATGGTGAATTTATATAAATTGTTTTATATAAATAGATTAATGAAGAAATTTTTTAGAAATATTCTACCTATTTTAATGAAAATCTTATTCTTTGAAAGTAAATTTCTTTCATTTTTAAAATGCTTAACATGTTTGTTTAAATATTCTTTTGAATTTACAAAACAGCTTATTATGAAAATATAAATATTTTATTTGGATAATTTATATTTGGAACCAATTATAGAATCTCTAGTGGTATCTTACTGGTCTTTGGATCCCACACTAATTTTTCCTTCATGTGTTTGTATAATTTTTTCTTCTAGTCCTGAGCGAAGATAAGGGATCTCTTGGAGGTGGATCTATCTATTTAGCATTGATCTTGGTGAGTTGTGTCACTAGGGACCTTGGAATTATTTTCTGTTTTAGTAATTTGGGTTTTAGTCAGTTTGATTTTATTCCTTGTTTTATTTTGGTACTTTTACACTTATTAGGGGTTTCCTATTGACTTGTGTACTCTCTTTTATCTGTTTCTTCCGCATTATTGGGGTAAAATCATTCCCACTTGTATGTTGTATGATTTGTGGTGATAGTCGCCAACCAATGGGGATTAAGAACACCCTTTGAGTCTTGTCAGGTATGAAATGGTTATAGGGTTACTATGGTACTTAGTATGGTTTGTGATAGGAATTATATACCCTATATATTTAATCACATAATAAATAGAGAATATGTTTCCCAGAAATGAATGTGAGATAAGAAATATATTACATCATGTTTGAGTTTCTTTGGAATAATTGGTCTGTGTTTTAGGGGATTCTACAATCATATGTTCTACATGAGGCTTCTCTAGATTAGGTTTAGGGAAACTATTTTCCACAATACCATCGCTTTATTGAAATTTATGTCTGAGAGGGTATGACTATGGCCACTGGTTCCAGGACTGTGCATTATTGCACGAGACGACATGTTGTTTAGTGGTGGAAGGTGGAATCTAGATTTTATGCAGTTCAATGCTAAGAGGAGCTATTCTCATGTAGTTTGGTTTGTTTTTCCTTGAACATTTGGATCATATGGGATTTTTTGGCTTGTTTATGACCTTGATGTCATGATGGTTTCCCCCTTCTCACATAAAAGGGCATTTATATCAATAAAAAATAATTTTTTGTCCAACTCAGGTATAAAAAATTAATTTTATTATTATTATTATTATATAAATTTATCATGTATGTAATTATAATATCATATATAAACCACTTATAATATTTCAAATCTATTTTTTATTGATTTATTATTCAAATCCTTATTTTTGGGTGTTAACTATCATGTTTTTCATGTGAATTTTGGTCTTGTAATTTTAGTAATTATACATTGATCATGGTTCCATAATATCTAGAATTTAAATCAAGATATAAATATCATATATATTCCTTATATATGTTAATATATATTTATATTCATATAGAAAATATAGATATAGGAAAATGGGTATCACTGTTTATAGAGAGGGTAATCTATATGTACAAATGAATACTGTATTTTATTTTTTGTAGATAAAAATAATGTAAATTGATAATTAACCTATAAATTATAATTATTATATCATATATATATATATATTCATTAAATATGACCTTATTACTATCAAAGTAAAATGGAAATGGTAAAAAATGACATCATTTTGTGGAGGTGGTTGTCTACACATATGCACATGCCAAATTGTTGTTTTCCCAAAGATTGGAATATAAGAAGGTAGATGTGATATTAAAATTATAAAATAATTATTATATATTAAATTTATTATATAGACATTGAAACCATCAAAATATCATTCCATGAAAGATGATGATGAATGATAAATAACATCGCTTTGTAGACATGGTATGTCATACATATGTATGAGCGATACATTCACTTAAAATGCGATGAAAAAGAGGTTGAATAAAATGGATTTAATAATAATAATAAAATTTAAATATATTAAATATATTTAATTTAATATTTTATGAATAATATTACAAATTTATAAGAGTTAAATGAAGATGAAAATAGAAAGAGGTCGGGTAAGATGATTACCTCTTCTTCAGTTGTCATCAATTGGATCACTTCTTAATGACCCATGTAATTTTCTTTTTATGAACCTAAAACCCTTAATTTACATATATGGAACTGGATAATATAATTTTGAAAGGTTTTTTCAAGGTATAATGCTCAATGTTGTGTAAATAAGATAAATAAGTGGTTCCCTTCTTTATATGAGGGGAGGGGAACTCTTGGAATTACATGATATATTAAAATATAATAAATTGATTCATAAGTCCAATGATTACATAAAAAAATATATTCAAATATAAGGTAGTATATTTACAAAATTTTATTAACATATGATATTTTGATTTTTTTACATGGTATTTTTAACATTATAATTTATTTTAACCCTTTAGTTGACACATTTTAACCTAAACGACACTAATGTTTATTCCTATCATAAAATGTTATAGATTTACCTATATGTTAATTGTTTGATCATACATTTCCAAGTAATGAATATTTATAACATATAATATCCAAATTTTCCCCTTTCAATATTTTTTTATGATTTTTTAATAATTTATTAAAATATATTATTCATAAAATAATAGTATTGTCGGTTTTTAAACTATTCATTTAAAACGATATTAATGACAATGATAAAAATATATAATTAGAATATAATACCTTAAAAAATCCCTAAAATGTAATATTTTACTAATAAACTCATGAATAGAAATACTAATAAAAATTAAATTTCTTTTATATTTGTAAATTTGTTAATTTTTTTCCTATTAGTTGAATAAATTATTTTTCATATTTTCATAAATATTTTGGTTAGCTATTAAACAAATAAAATTTAAATATAAATTATATAGAAAAATGAAAATAACTAATCTTTAAAATTAATACAAATAACCAATCATAACCTCTTATTACCATTATGATTAACAATTGGAGAAATTAATGTAAGGAATGTGATGTTTTTAAAATTATCAGTAACATAAATCAATATAAAGGTCATAATAAAATAAATATGGAACCAATTTTCCATATATTAAATATTTGGAAGAAAATTGATGAAATCCAGCTAAAAAATTGGATTAATATGATTTTGGGAAATTTCAAAAACTTATTCCAATGTTTTTAATGTATTTTATACGTTTAACCTTTACTAAGGTAAAAATGTTTTACTATGATTTCTATTATTTTTTACAAAACATAGAAGGTGGTTATCTAATAAATTTGATCCCCCAAATTCAATTTATGTAATATGTTTTTCATTAATCAATTTCTTGATGTTCAAAAAATTAATTTTATATAGAAATGATGAATTCAATTAATTATTTTTAGAATTTTTTTTGAATAAAATAATATTTAAACACATTTAATAATAAAATCGACTATAATGAACATAATTTTAATATAAATAATATAGTAGAACTACTTTTACTTTGAAAACATTTTAAAAAATGTTATATTGTAAATTTTTGAATAATAAATAATATTTTCAATAAAAATATTTGTTTTTTAGTATTATCCTAAAACCAATATTAATTAAAAAATTCAAAAAATTACTATAAGCTAATTATAAAATAATCGATTAAAAAATAAATATCATTTTATGAAATTAATTTTTTATAAGTATCATAAATTATATATATTATATTCTCGCAATAATAAATAGAAATCATGTTGTAATGAAATGTTTTAATGATGTATAAAATAAATTTACTAAACAAATTAATGAATATTTATTAATAAATAATAAATAAAATCATTTATAAGGAATTTTATTTATATATATTTCCTAATGTGGGTATTCTTATTCATACTAATCAATCCAAAAACATGGTTATAATGGTTATACTTTAATGGTAATATTTTGTGGTTCGTTTAACCTCAATGTTGTGTTTCATATATGCTATTGAATATAATATTCTTATTTTAAAATATCATCATGTTAAAAGTTTATCCAAATAACATTGACCTTATCCAATGAAAAATAATCTTTCCTATGTATGTATTGTGTTATTTTAATGTTATCATATCGTCTATTTTGACATCCTTTTAAGGGATATTTCTATTACTCATGGTTTTATCATCGTTTTATGTAGTGGGGGTTCATTATAATTTATATGAACCCATATTTGTCATGATTTTTTATCATAAACAACAATTTTCCTTGAAAAAAACATCATATCATTAGAGTATTTTGTGTTACAATTGTTAAATTTTTCTTATATCATGAAATTTTTTGATCCTTAAACGGTCAGAATAATTTCTTTCCATTTGACATAAGTAATTTAGTAAAAATATTTCAATCAGAAATATTTATTAAATTAATTTTTATCTTTGTAAATTTCAGTACATAACTTGAACCACTTGCATATTTTTCAATATTTCTCTATGCTCATGACTCTTAATGTTTAGAATATTTTTTTTATCTCAAACTGCATCATTGTTTCCCTCAATATACCTTTTTTATTATCTCAATATTAACCTCATGTACTTCATTAATATTTATTTTATAATCAAATTAATTTTCATGATTCATTATCTTATTGAATTTAATATCATGTTGAGTATTTTATACAAAAATTATATCCGTTTAATTTTCTTTTAAATCATAAAACTAATAATCGATATATTAAAGGGTTACATCATTTTTTATGATAAAAATGTTCAATTAATTCATATTTATGGAATAAATATATGAATGAAATTACATTTAAAGAACTTTTGGAATCAACTTGTTTAGTGATATCATACATGAAAATATTTTTTAGTATAGTTCTTCCTCTATTATATCTAATTCTTCTGCTAGGTGCATGATCTTCTTCTATAAGTAAATAAAAATAACCATAAATAAAATGAAAACATATTCAGGGATATTTTTCACTCTTTTTTTAAGATATAATAATTAATCATCACATAATTGTTTAGATACAAGGTCATTATCAATTATATACGGTTATTCAATTGGAATATCGTGGAGAATCATTTACCTCTTCATATTTAAATTATTTGTAATAATTGAGTTAAATTTTTTTTTGGTCATTCACAATCTTATCATTCCACTATGTATTTTTCATTAAATCCAAATCTTATATCAATATAATTAAAAGTTATAATTGATAAAATATATACCATTTTATATAGTATGTATTCCTTATTTATCGTCCTAACTTGTTTCTTATTTTAATTGATTATACACATAAAAAAGATAGAACTTTGATCAGTAATAGATATATGTTCTATAATTTCCATTATCAATTATACTAGAATAGAAAGTAAAAACATAAAAACATAAAATCGTAAATTCTAGAGAATACAGAACAGAAAAAGGTTTAACCTTTAGAACAAATACCGATTGTTCTTCCACCAAGATTTTTAAAACGGATTTATCAGGGGTAAATAATTATGGTCTACATTAATGAAGTTAAACCCTTTATATGTTTACACATTTACATAATATGGATAATAGATATCGCATAATCTTATGGCCATTATTTATATGAATTTAATATAAAAATGAAATAAAATCACATGGCACAAGATACTTTTATATTGAGGGTTTCCCACCAATTTGAATGAAAATATCATCGATGTATGGTGGTTATTATTCCAATAACACAAAAATTCTATTAAATTATCAAGGGGAATCATAAGAAACGTTATATCATTGATCATAAAGTAATGGATCCAATAGTTAGATGAATCATACATTTAAAATCCTTAGACTCTAGAAAGAACCATATCTTCCAATTTAAATATAATACTCAGCCTATTCCTCCTATAATTAGGATTAGTAATGTTTGAACAACTACACCGTAATAAAAAAATTATGAAATTCATTATCTTTACTGAAATAAAACCATATAGACACCTATATTATTGTTTATACAAAAATATTCAAGGTTGTATATTCTCACATATGTTGTAAAAAATGTCAAATGGTTATCTCATTTCTACTACTTATTGAGCTTTAATTATATTCATTAAGATGATTTCATGCTGGTATCTCATTCTCTATTTTCTTTTCATTTTCTTCGACACACAATATGATCTCCCACTATAGTTTTGGAATACACTACTGTTCTTTCAAAAAGATATACAAATTGAAGAAGGATAGTGTAAATTTTTTAAATTAACCACCTGTTTATATAATCATAGATTAATGACATAAAAATACTATTTACAATATTCATGTATATAAATCTAAAGGATTTCAGTAGTTTGATCATTACCATTTCATTTATTTAAATTTGGATAAATAATATCTATAAAATTATCTGTGCTTTGATGATACAAACTACATATTTGAATTTTAACAGTTTTCATTCAAAAATCCTCTCATTATTTCTTCAAGCATTTCCACTTATAAATTAGTTTAAAATTTATTCCATGAAGTCCAATAAAGGTAATATTTTTACTTCCTTAATTAATAAAATCAATTTCCTTATGAAATCTGAAAAATCATTATGAAATTTCTTATAATAATATTTCAATTAAAATAAAATTATGTTTTCCATATATGTATGCATTCATTCACTAAACACAACATTTAAAATCACTACTCAAAGTGAAAAATTCTCAATGAACCAAACCAAATTAGTTTGGATAAATGATTTGTACATTGAATTATAATATTAAATTAATTTAATATCACATTCCAATAATTTTTTAATACCTTATGAATTACCTATAAGATAAATTTAATCTCATGAATGTTTCCTAGCTATCTTAGATAGCATCCGTGAACTATGATTAATTGAACATGGAATTTTAGTATATCTTTTTTAAACCAAGTATCCTTTTTAATAATCACTAATACTGCTAAATAAATATTTCACAGAAGAAAATTAATTTTCTACAACCCCTGATGTTAGTGAGTTATCATATTTAGTGTATAGTAAACTAGGATAATCTCAGGTAGTGTCGATTTATTCTGAAGTAGAACCTTGTGATGTGTTGTATTTTATACAATGCTTTTTAAAAAAAATTCACTGAAGGATATTATATATCATCGTAATATATTATCAACAATTTTTTTATTATAACCATTAAAATATTGATCAAGATGTTTTAGATTTCAACATTCAGAGATATTCTTTC
Organism: Viscum album; assembly: GCA_963277665.1. Lineage (NCBI taxonomy): Eukaryota > Viridiplantae > Streptophyta > Magnoliopsida > Santalales > Viscaceae > Viscum > Viscum album. The sequence continues at coordinate 775,842,369 of OY728159.1, read as the reverse complement.
TTCTAAAGTTATTATTCCAAATAATTTATAATATATTCTTCTATATTTCATCTTCTTCAATATTTTTTTTTATATTCCTATAGAGATTATTCAATCAGAATTGATCTTTTGGAATGTAAATCTCATACTTTATAAGATTCTAGACATTTCATTCTTTCAAATTCATTTTTACATATCACTTGTAAACCTTGATATACTCTTATGCATATTGGAAATTGTTTTCTACAAGTCAATAGAAATATTTAATATCAATAAATTTTTTAATTTTTATTTTAAATATTCCATATATTCTTAAAAATCCATTAGAATATTATTTTTATATTAAAAATCCATTACTTTTACAAATTCATTAAGAAAAATTATTCCCACATTCCAAAAACATATCTTTAAGCTTATCAAATGATCTCTACATGAACTTATATATCTCAAATCATCTCAACACTACTTATGTAACAAACTAAAATATAATCAATAATATTCAAAACTCATATGATTTAATTGAATTCCATAAAATTAGTATCTAAATCATAGGGATAGATTATCAAAACTAATGTTATTTGTTTATTCTTCATATAATCTTGTTAAACATATTCTTAAATTGGTATATTTATAATATTTAAGAAAAAAGTCAAATATATATAATATTATTATAATTATAAATAATATTTTTTTCAATATTATAAAAGAAGTTATTAATAGTTTATTTTATGGGAACTATGGTAGAAACTCAAGCATCAATGCTCATTTGTAATATTCACAAAATATAGAATCATCTTGATGGTCTCATAGTTGGAAGCTAATCACATAACTTTTTCCAAAATAAGTTTTAGCATTATAATCACAACATGAGGGTACATCCAAACTACAAGACTCAAGGAGTTATATAATTGTCATCCAATATAAAAAATAAATATATATTGAAAACCTTTATTGGTTACATTAATGTATATCAAATCAATACTTATTATTAGGTAATTTTATATGAATATTTTCTTCCCATCCGAAGATATATTGACATATATTATTGTTGAATAAATTAAACATAACATTAATGGGTTCAATAGGGTGTCATTACACTCATGGTATCATTTTCCCATTTGTCTCTAACTATTCAACATCATCAAAATTGAACATTACCCTTGGTTTCACCATAGATAATATGTATTATGAAATATATTTGTTATTGTGGACTCAGAAATATAATTTTGTGAGGGGTTAGACATCTTTGGAATTGTCCATGATAAATTTTCATGAATTTAGAGTTTTTAATCGAATCTATTTAACAGAGTCACTTGAAATAATCCTATAATAATACAAGGAATATTTACAAACATTGTAAATTAATTTGAGATGTCTTGGGTAATCTATGATTCCACGTTTAAATAAGTGTCTTTGAAACAATCGATGAGATAGAAAAATATTTTATGATATTTTGGTTAATTATGAACCTTAAATGATCTATATATCAATATTTTTTTTGGAAAAACATGATTATGTTTATACATAATTTTATGATAATATACATTATGAGATTACATGGGGACTATTTTCATTATGTTAAATGAGATAAAAATATTTTATTTTATATTATCAAATGAAAATAATTTATGGGTGGATAATTGTTTTAGTGAAACCTATTTTGGAAACCCCAATGTATCATATATGATGAAGTATAAGAACATAGATAACATGTGTTAAGGTGAACAACCGTCAAAAAGATACAACATCTCCTAAACATTATATTGAAATGGATCTAATGTAAGGGTTCTCATTAAACCCATTACATAGTATTAATTCTTTTATTGAAAATATAATATAGAAGGAAAATGGTCTACAGTTATTAGAGAGAATGGGGAGTTTATAATTGTTTTGATTAACATGGGAAATTAAAGTGATTATTGATTAATTTCACAAAATAAGGAGTGTTTCCATCATTTTTGGAAAATTATGAATCTTTTTAGTAACTTAGAAATGTTATCAGTTTTATGGATGATTTGATAAATTGTATATTTTTTAAAATTATATTTATTGGAAATAAGTTTTCTCTAAAATGGATTTTAAATTCATATTTGATTTTATGGTATTTACCCTAGAAAATTGGTTATTGAGTAAATTTTTTTGATATCCTTTATCTCTATATCTATGTTGTTTTGCATGATTTTGAAAAATCAATGATTTGGATAAAAATAAAATGGGGTTCTAATTTTTTTCCCACTTGTCAATTGTGGATTTATCAAAAAAATTTATATTTATTAGAGTCGTGGGAAAATCATTTTGGTATATGATCAAACCCTACATACATATTCCTATAGGAATGTAGAAATTATTTTTCCTAATATAATAAAAGGGAAGTCCTTTACATTGTAAGTGGAGAGCCATATATCAACTTTGGAGACAATGTAGGAAGAAATAAAGTCTCAGAAATGAGACACATCTATATATTTTGGAGTCCCTGTGTCTTATTGAATATTTATTTCATTACTGTAAATATTATATTTATTCCACTACTAATTTCAATGGTTTTCATAAAAAAATCATTCATTAAAGTAGCTTGATTACAATTTTTTTCTTTTGAATTATTCCGTAAAATAATTCCCCAATGGATAAATTATACCTATATAATAGTTCCCAGCCTCTTACCGTTACTAGAACATGCTTGAGTAATTGTGGTGATCTTTATCGAGCCTTAGTGTTTGAGTCTTCGAGCAAGGTTATTAGAATAAATATTATACTTAATCATTATTAAGAACAAATGCAACATCATAATCAACTGAACCACCATTTCATTTCCAAATTTACATTTAATATCAATATATAATTATTGATAGAGGTAAATCAGTATACACGAAGGATTAATTTCACTATAATTTTTACAACATATAAATACTAGAAACATCACTTTCTGTAAGAGGACATGTAATTAAGGTCATGTACAAATATATATCGTTACCCCATGGTCTGAAAAACATTATTATATTTCATTTTACTTTTAGTATACATTTTTTACTCCTTAATTGGTCATGGAACATAGTTTTCTGCAATAATGATCACTCATTTGCTGTGGAATTTTGTTTACCAACACATCAATCCCAATATATAAAACCAAATTAAAAAATTTCATGATTTTCTCTATTATTAAATTTCATCCAAGAATCATCATTACCATTTATATACATCATAATTATCATCACTATAATATATGAGATTATGTAAGTCCATGTTTACATCAAAAAAATACTAAAAAATATATATGAACTTCGGTCTTAGTGCAGTCTAACAAAGTAAAGTCCCTTTATGTTTTTAGGATTTTGTTTGGTAAATATTATTACCACTATATTCCTTAAATAGTTTTGTTCCCACTATCATATGGGAAGAAAAATCCTATAAATGTTTTATTTTTGTCATCATTAAAATTTTATGAGAATATATTTAATGAGAACAATAAATAATATCATTTAAATTATTTATTTTATCGAATAAGAAATAAATATTCTCTATAAATAACATGTTTTTTTTATAAGAATGTTCATTGAAACCAATTCGTCATTTCCAATAAAAATTATTCCATCACCTTTACATATCTACACATAAAAACACTAATCATACATAATCACTCACCACATTTTAATTCCCAAGGCTAGGGCATGACCTCTGACCATAGAAATATTTTTTACTTGAGACCCATTTGAAACATCAATCACTACTTCTTAGGACACCACTAAAACCTATCACATATCAACCATGCCTTCTTTCTCATGATGAATCTGAACAATAACCTAAAACCCCTTACCCAAAATCCTTCTATATTAAAGCTTTTTTACCATTGAACAGATTATCATCGAGTGGTATCCCCCTATACATTGACTAAACCTATCCTAAATCTATGAGTCTCAATCATAACCCTCCTTATATATAGAAAAAATTATAAAGACGCCCATATACTCTTGATCACCAGGACCAATAGAAACCAGTAGATGATTCCATCAGTGGACACTCCCCACTATAAAAGTCACATACTCGGTTATATCGCTTCCATGATACTCAACATAAAAATGAAAGTATTATCAAGAAATAGACAAAATTCTATACATACCTATCATCAAAACAATGTTTTAATTCATAATACCTTATTAGCATAACTCAACCATAACATGGTATTTCTTCATTCCATATACACACATAGTTCATCAGTACTATTCACATTCAAAAATGAAAATAAACTATTTCTAAGTGTAACTCCAAAAATTAAGGGAGATATGGCATCATCAGAGTAAATAATATCAATAAAATACAAATACCTTGAGCCATGACTTATAAATTCCATACCTCCCTACAGAGTCACGTTCTATGTTATCCACTTACCTAGTTTCTATTCATCTTGTCATCTTCTGTGACATGTGAATATAGATGTATTATATCAATTTCCTTTATGAACTACTACTCATATTACTTAACACTCCCGAGCCTAATAAAATTATTGACATCTAACTGACTATAAGACCATCTAAATCAACCTATTTAGATGTGACATCCTTTAATATAGTTGACACACATTTGGAACACAATGACATTATTCTTGAATGTTCCCCATCTATCCAAACTGATATCATTTCATAAATGGCCCATTATAGAGTTTAAAATATGAAACTCTACATTTGATTCCATGATGGGTCTCCACATAACAACACTTACTCCCATAGGTCAAACTATTGCAAGTCCTACCGGGTTCCACTAATTGAACATAAAAATTCACATTGTTTGGATTCCACATCACTATTAATGCATGGTTCACCACCTATGAGGACAATTTAAACATATATATGTTTACACATATCATGATAGAATGTAAAATATAGTACTAGAATCCCCAAACCATGGCCATACAATTTAATTCATGTGTTGGCCCAAATCACGATTTGTTTATGAACCTCATAAGACAAACTATAACTGTTGTTTCATCAAGAAAAATGTTAAATTAATCATGGGATATGTCTACCCACTATATATATTAAATTAAATTCACAAATAAACTTGCATATATGCACTTTCATATCATTCCGAGATTTATATCTTGATATACTTGAATGTACGACCTATGGTTTTCTGGCCCCTTAAACAAATACATCGCTGTAAGTACCCACCACCTTTGTGGAATCTCGATCAGATCATAGATGGTCTAGATTGACACAATCTAATGCACATATTCTTGGGTTCAATAGGATTCTAGATACAAGATAGGATATTATAAATGAAACTCTTCATTTAGATATTTCATGGACGGATCAACTATCAAATATCTCTGATTGATGAACATGAAAACTATTAATAGAAGATCCTAAATCAAATCATCAGATAGTTATCCCAGGTGCACTAGCCTCGATAGATAACCATCCTACATTAGTTTACCCACACACAGGTCATGATGGTATATTTCAATTTTTGTCCCATTCAGTGCATTCCTCAGTGTCAAAATATCTCCACATTCCCCATGTTCCAATGGTTTCCTACAGGGTTACATATCTCTAAAATCAAATACCTTATTCAATAACTATATATTATTAGAAGTATAAAAAAAAGGGAAACATGTAACTAGAAACATGTCTTCATATAGAAATAATATTTCTTCCAACTCTGACATCCCATATCATATATCCTCAGGACCTGGATTACCCATTCCATGTCCATACATCACTCATACGACACAAACAGAAGATCCACATGCCTAATAACATTGGGAATAAAAAATGTAGTTTAGATACGTATAATGACACAAAGAATCAATATTGTAAAAAATCATATAGGTTTTTGTTTAAACAATAAATCCCCAAAATCATTTGTAGAAACATAATATGAATCACAAATCAAAACATGCATATCATCCAAGTCGAACACACCTAAAAGGATACATGAGTAACACCAATTGACTCGCAAGGCCATGAGTCAAATCCATAAATCAATAACATGCAATAGAGTAATTTTATATATTAATAACTCAATAGTAAGAATGAAATCCAAAACAAAAATATGTGTTCACAAGAAAACATGAAATTTATTTAGTACATTGTTCATCCATGCACACAATATGATATTAATACCATGTCCTGAAACATCCAAAAAACTCAATTTACCATTACCTAAATTAAAAACAATCTATATTACACACAGCCAAAACCATGATATGATACCATGTTGTATCATTTCTGACCCAGATCACTTGAAAAAAACCTATACCAGAGACCCACTGCCCTCAATCATGCTTCCCCATATACAAGAGTCTGTTTACTAGATGAAACGATCTAGGAGGAAATAGGGACTAGATTATACACTCTATGAACAAAAAAATTATTAAATAATAATTAATTGACAACTAGTAGAATAAAGAATGAGATTATAGACTATAATATAACCCATGATATACATAATAATCTTTTTTAAATTAAATCTAGTCATAAAAAAGAGACATGGATCACCTATAATATTATCATATATAAAATTTTTTAAATGAATAAAAGATAATTCAACTCGGCCCTAAGGATCCACCCGGTCCATTCAGAATTTATCAATGACCTATCTATTCAACAAAAACAAAAAAAAAATATTATGATACATGCATATGTGAATTTCAATTTCCTATGTCACATAATTTAATTTATATACACATCTCAACGGTCTCATGCAGGTTTTCAGTATAAATTCACCATTCCGGAACCTATGGTTTCCATATATAATATCCATATGAATATTAATGTATGAAAAGTGAGACATATAAAGGCCAAAACAATAATCCTATATAGATTCCCTCAGTAGTCAGCACTAATAGTTGAATAACTATAATTCTTTGTAAAGTACCCACAACATGAAAAACCTTAAGGAAAAATAATTCATTATCCCTCATATCATAATATGCAATAAATTAACAATATACACATGTAATCCAAAGGAATAGGAAAACACCAAACTACCCAATACAGAAATTTATATGAAATTCATTCTAAATGACCAAAAATCTTTCGACACAAACATCAATCACACATCCTTTACTAATCTTGACCCATCATCCATATTATATCCTAAAAATATTGTTGGTATTCCACTCCCAATTTAAGATCTCATTCACTCCATGTTCATATGTTCACCTATGATGTATCTATAATCTAATTCAAGGGTCTACATGATCACCCTAATATTCTAATATGTGGAGGATATTAGTAAAAATTAGAGTGAAAAACATCCCCCTTATTATTTTACTGTTCACACATTACCCCAAAATCCTGAAACCATAGTGAGTAGCATCCCCAATCTCAAACGTCCACAACATGATGAACCACTATTCACTACTGGAAATTCGGGCTATAGCCACGGTTCTAAACCGTGGCTATATGCCCTTAAACCGTGGCTATAGTTAATAGCCACAGTTTGAGGAACCGTGGCTACATTTGGCGTGTCTATAGGCCTAAACATAGAGTCATGGTTCGAAACTGTGGCTATTACCTATAGCCATGGTTTGGAACCGTGGTTGTATAACTAATGCCACGGTTTCAACCGTGGCTGTACTAGAGGCCAGACAGGCTTTATATCCACGGTTGGAAACCGTGGAGTTAGGTCTATAGCCACGGTTAAAAACAATGGAAATAAACCAATAGCCACGATTTAAAACCATGGCTATAGGGTGTGCACATACATAAAAAAATACCCCCAACCCCCTCGACACCCCCCTGGACACCCCCTGGACACCCCCTGGACACCCCCCTGACACCCCCCTGGACACCCCCCTGGACACCCCCTGGACACCCCCTGGACACCCCCCTGCACACCCCCTGGACACCCCCTAGACACCCCCCTGAACACCTCCTGCACCCCTCCCCTATGCCCTTCAGACCCCCTTCCCTCCTCCCCACTACATTGTAGACACCCCCCCCCCCCCCCGCACCAGTCCCCCCCTGCACCAGCACACCCCCTACCCCCCACCTGCACACCCCCTCCCTGCCCCCCACCTGCAATGCATTTCAACTTTTAACTCAACTCACAAGGAAAAACGAATCAAAAAAATAAGCAGGAAGAATATGAAAAAAAAACTTATTAAAGCAGCAAGTTCACCCTTCACAATAAATTCATAGATTCTACAACCTTTCCAAAGTAGCACATCACAACTATAAACAACTCCAAACCAAAGCATCCTTTGTCAAACTCATGCCCCCTGCTAGTCCCCCCCAGCCCCTTGCTAGTCCCCCCTGCCACCCCCTGCCAGCTCCCCCTACCCCTACTAGTCCCCCCCTGCCACCCCCTGCTTGTCCCCCTGCCAGCCCACCCACTACCCCTGCCAGTCCCCCCTGCCCCCTGCCACACCCCCTGCTAGTCCCCCCTACCACCCCCTGCAATTCCCCCCTGCCCCCTGCCACCCACCTGCATGTCCCCCTACTTGTCCCCCTGCCCCCTGCTAGTCCCCCTTGCCCCTGCTAGTCCTCCCCTGCCCCCTGCTAGTCCCCCTGCCACCCCCCTGCTTGTCCCCCTGCCAGCCCCCCCCCCCCCCCCCTTCCCCCTGCCAGTCCCCCTCTGCCCCCTGCCACCCCCCCTACTAGTCCCCCCTGCCCCCCTGCTAGTCCCCCCCTGCCACGCCCTGCCAGTCCCCCCTGCTAGTCCACCTGCCAGCCCCCCTAGACACCCCCTAGACACCCCTCCCTCCCCCCCTGCCTAGACACCTCCCCCCTGGACACACATGATCTATGAAAAATAGAAACAAGAATTAAACAAAGGCATTACGCATCAATTCAGGATTACAATATTCTCATTGCAACAAAAATGAAATTCTGTATAGAAACGATTCAATTACATAGAATAAAATCATTAAAATAAAATACCACATTCAAGATATACATTCCCAGGGGATATGGATTCCTGTATAAAGAACCAAACTAGTAAGTCTGAATAGATTCTAGTAGCAGCCATGATTAAAAATAGCACAAGATAACACATAACATTCCAAGTGCAGGAAAACCAAATTTGATATATCAAATGAACAAAGTGTACCACTCTTCGCTTGTATGCATGGAACTGTTCCACTAAATCAACAATAACTTCCTGCTTGAGACCCTGCAGGAAAACAAAAACATTACCAGTAGCTAAGGTAGAGATTTCCATTGAAAACTCAAAAAGCGTTTACACATGAATAATTCATCGGTTTCAAATTATAGAACTTTTTATCAGAAATGCAATCACACCTACCCCCCACTAGACACCCCTGGACACCACCACCTGGACACCCACTGGACACCCTTAAAAACCACACCTGGACACCACCTGGACCCCCTAAACCCCGATACACCCCCTGGACACCACCCCTGGACCCCCTCCCCCTGCTGGACAGCCCCCCCTGCTGGACAGCCCCCTACTGGACAGCCCCCCTGTTGGCCCGATGAAATTTACTCATTATTGTCATAGAAGAATAGAGTTGTAGCATAGGGTGTAAGGTTACCATTAGTGAAAATCTACTCATTAAGTGTCCATAATGGACCAGCTAGTGATGGAGGTATCAGAACTGGATAAAAGAGAGAGCTTATCCTTGTCAGGCTTATGGTGAGCTGGGAATTAGTTTTTGGGCAATGTGGATGTAAACAAAATAGTAGGGACGGTTCAAGAACTTTTCTAAATTTTGTGTGCGTTGAGGACATGAAACCCGACTTGCAAGCTGTTCTGTTCGACACCTTGGCGGTGGGTGGGGGTTATTAAATGTAGGGGCTGCTGTTGGTGGGAGGATACAAATTGTTTAGTATTGCTTTCAGCTATAGGATCTGAATTGGATAAGGTTTCTATTAAATTTATGACAATAACGGGGTCGAAGATTAGTTACTAATTAGAAGATTAGTCTACTCAAATAACTTCTTTAGGTGGATCTTTTTGGATAGAAGGTGGTCATGGTTTCATTTGGCGGGTTGGTGCCCATTTACTTATATTTACATGTGTGATATCTAAGAGTTTCCAACACAAAGTTGTTCTTGGTGTAGGTTCATCTTCCTATACCTGATTTTCTTAACCCTTGGAGGATCATGGGGCTGAGTATTATTTCTACACAACATCAGGATCTGTTGGGAGAATAGTAGGGTGATTCATAAATTCAAATGTTTTTTCATGAGCTCAGTGGTGTATTTTTTAAGACACCCAACTATTAAACTTCTACTAATTTTATAACAATTTTTCCCATTGTCCTTCATCCGAGTCAATGGTGGAAACATATAAATCATGTGGTGGTGGCAGTCCCAGTATCACATTCCTAGAATATATCACCCTATACATGAAAACTTTGATGAAAAAACACTCTTGAATGTTGTGTCATAGTATCCATTGGAAGAGATAATATTATGGTCAGTCATCAAGACTTGCATCATCATACCTGTTCAGCATTGGTAGGTGAATAAATTTATAATTCATAGTGTCTAAAAAGTATCAATAGACATGATCTTATCATAATTAGTATATTTTCTTCCTTTTCTCCTTTAATTGATTTCTTTTGGATCACCTCTTCTAGTCGTGTCAATGAAGAGGATGTTTTTGACATCTAGGGGGACCTGCACTATTCGGTGTAGGGCATGGAGTTCCTGCTAGTGTAGGGGGTATATTAAACATAACGGAAGTTATTTCATCTCTTCCCACTATTTTTTCTTGGGGATGATGGAGTTTCCCTGGACTTGAGATTAGTACTTTTCATGGAATCCTCTATTCGTTTGGAAATGGTAGAGAAATATCGTTCCCCACCTGTATACATCAACAAGATGAATTGTGTTGACATCTCGTCATGGGGATTGTTGATGCACATGGAAAAAAATAGAATGCATGTTTCCAGAACAACAGAAATTTAAAAACAACAAAATAACAAAAACAGAATGCAATAGAACAAACAAAAATAATAACTAATCAAAAATAGAATGAAAAAATATAATGCAATAGAACAAACAAAATAATAACTCTAATGGTGCGGAAATACTAAGTGATTTTTCTAAAGAATCCTTAATTTTCCAAGAGGCATCGGATTATATTCTCTCTTTTTCTTTAAATCTGCAGTCTGAATCCCACTTTTGGAGTTCATTACCTCAAAATTATTAAAAATAGTTGATATGGATGACAGACTTGCAGCTGGATTTTCTCAAGTTTCTCTCTCTATGAAATTGTCAGAGCACACACCTTCTCAACATATAAACATCAGTATAAAAGATTCACACCCTATAATGAAATTATTACCAACCAGGGAAGATTATTTTAGGTTGGGGATCCAGCTCACTATAAATCTTGTTTATTCTACCAACCATTCCAACAAGAGAGAGTTGAGAAGCTCCAATTAAAAAAGTGAAACTGAGAAATAATAGAAAGGGGACTTTCCCCCATTCAGAAACAATGATGTGTATCCTATTCTAGAATTTCCAGGGTCTAGCCAACCCTAGAACATTATGTTGCCTTAGGCTTCTTGTGAGTAAACGGAAACCTGATTTCATTGGCATCTCTGAGCTAAAATCTAATAACATCACTTCTGGTTCTTTTGTCCCAAAATGGTAATTCTTTTCTATGTTCTGTGAAAGATATCACTATTATTGAAATAATTTTCTTGGTTTTCCATCATAATGTTACTAATCCTTCCATTTTTTGAGTGGAAAACAAAATTATCACTTGCACCTTCCTTAACGAGGGTCAAATCTCTTTTTGTTAAATGGTTTATGCTTTCTACTATTACATCAGTCGAAGAACTCATTGGAAACACATGAATGAGATTTCAAGAGTTATATTAGATCCCTTGGTTATAATGGGAGATTCCAATGCTACTTTACATGCAGATGACAAGATTGGACACGTTTCCAATGCTACCACAATGAGATATTTCAGATCTTGTATTGATGAATTAAAACTTATTGAAACCAATCTGATTGGGGCCAAATACACTTGGTATAGGAGGAATCTAAATGGAAGTAGGGCCTGTAGGGTTGACCGTGCCTTTGGTAATCACTCTCTTCATGGAAGTTGGAAAACAATCTCTTGTGTCACTCTAGTAAAGCACAATTCTGATCACCATCCAATTCTTACAACCTTCATTGCTAGGGGGGACAAGCTAACAATTCCTTATATGTTTAATAATTCTTGGACCATCCAATTCTTACAACCTTCAGATGCTTTCCCTGAAATTTGGAATTCACTCAACCACTCCATGATTACCTCCTTAGATATTATCCACCAAGGAAAAGAGTAAAATTAAGGATACAATGCAACCACATACTGAAGTGGTTTAACCTCTTACACATGAGGAAGGATTTTCTCAATAGGTAGAAGATTTGAAATAATTGAGAAGAATCAATGAATAACTTCTCTGAGGTAGCGTTCCTGCTGGATATATTCTATAAGAAGATCCTCAACTCGTACTACCAACTTGAGAACCTTATCAAGGAGGGTTCTCTACCGTAACTAGAATTAAGATGAAACATCCTATCAACATGGGGTACCAACAACCAACATACATCAATCAAGTAATAGAAAATAGAGAGTTCCCAACATTTTTTAAACAACAAAAACTTGTCTAGGAGCATCATTACAGACCTCACCCTATAGTTTACACATGACATATACTAATAGGGCTGCCACATTTTACTCTACCTGCTGTTTCACCTATTCATGCTCCTTCTCAGCTAGACATTCCTCAAGGGCTCATAAAAACTATTGATTCTCTAATGGATTGATTAGAATCCATAGAGGTATTGTGGGAATTGGTACAACTATAAAACAAGCCTTACCCTAATAATATTTACCCCTATTGGACACCCCCCCCTGCCTGGAAAGCACCCCCCCCCTCCCTGGATAGCACCCCCCCTCCCTCCACCCTGGACACTGGACTCCCCTGCATATTTACCTCTGCTGGACACTGGACCCCTACTGGACACTAGACCCATACTCCCCCCACCCCTACCAGCCCCTTTGTACCCCTTCTGAACACAAGACTCCCCCCTAGAAACTAGTTCTTGGGATGCCCAAATCATATGTACCCCTATTGGACACTGGACTCCCCCCCTGGACACTGGACTCCCCCTGCATATTTACCCCTGCTGAACACTGGACCCCTGCTGGACACTGGCCCCATACTATAGATTCTTAGTAGGACCACCCCATACTATAGGTTCTTAGTAGGACTTGGGAAACACTTGAAACAAAATTCAGAAGTAGCTATATATGAGTAATCTAGGAAAACATACATATAATCAGTCTGTAAAATAAAACAGAATAAACTATAAAATGTTTATGGAAATAAAATAAAACATATTTGAAATTGGAAAACATTACCAGAAAAACTGTTTATCAACTAAAATAACTTCTTGGTGAAATCATGGTCACACATGCTCATCCTCAGATAAAATCTTCTTGCATTTCATGTAGTACTGCATTAAACAAAACATTGGAATTATGATCTGAAATAGAGTTACCAGATTTTATAGCACCGTGCTCACTATCTATAGGTGGTGAAATAGTTATACCTGGTTCCTGTGAAGTATCTGTGGGATGTTTTATGATATTTTCCAGATCTGGACAGCACTACATTTTCTCTATAGATACATTCATAACCTGCATGGGCTTAGGTTCCTGGACAGCCCTCTTGCACCCCCTTGCAACCCCCTAGACAGCCCCCTTGAACACCCCCCCCCCCCTGCACCCCAATGCCCCCTTAGTCCCCCATTCCCCCCTTCACCCCACTGGACAGCCCCCATGCCCCAACTGGGAAGGCGTTCATAGTGGCTAAATTGAAGTGGGAGCTTGGAATTGTAGTAGGGCTTGAGTTTGGATTTTTTTAGTGAGAGTGGAAATGGCCCTGGAATAGCTGTTTTGATTTTGGTGGGTTGGCCATGGGATTTTTATAGTGCATCGAAAAATAGTCACTAGAAGGGCTTGCTCTGGTGTGAAATTCAGTCAAACGGTTGTGGGAACCATCATGGAAGCAACTACCAAATACAGACCAGAGCTAGTCTCCTCTACAGTGAAGACCCTTCATGGAATCTCTTCAAGAAAACCAGGTCTCCAGTTGCATCTTTGTCCATAACAAACAAGCCCTGTTTTCATAGGCCCGAACAGACCTCCCTTTGCCAGCTTGTGGGGGAAATGTGGGAACTCCATCATGAAATAGGTCCTCAGAATAGAACAGCCTCTTTGGAATTGCATCAAACAGATTGTGTGTAGCCTTTAAAACTCAACTTGGTAGTGATGATCCTCCTCCAATGAGTTATAAATGAGATGAGGGAATTATGGAAGGAATTTCATCTAAAACATCCAAAACCAGACATTGAATTTCCATCACAACAAGGTGATCCGGTTCAGACATCATGTGCTGAGGATGAGGATGATCTAGTTCGGAAAACATGTGAAGAGGATGAGGAAAAAGAAGAATTACCGAACAAATATTATGTGATACATGTACAATAAAATATTCCAGACAATTCCAAACCAATGTTTTCAGTTGAATTGAGCCTTTGTACCACCTACTATGCACGTTTTGTGGAACGATGGATGAGAGGCAGTGCTGAGAGGAGATATAGTTTGGGAATGAGGAAATATGAAAAATTATAGAGCTAACCATAAAATGTTTCTCTAAGGAGGAGTAACCGCTGCAGGGTGTCATCCTGGAGCAGGGCCAAATCACGGCGTGACCGTGGCGTGACCGCGGCGTGACCGCCGCAGGGTGTCGTCCTGGAGGAGTAACCGCTGTAGGGTGTCATCCTGGAGCAGGGCCAAATCACGGCGTGACCGCGGCGTGACCGCGGCGTGACCGCGGCGTGACCACGACATGACCGCGGCGTGACCGCCGCAGGGTGTCATCCTGGAGGTGTAACTGCCGCAGGGTGTCGTCCTGGAGCAGGGCCAAATCATGGCGTGACCGCGGCGTGACCGCCGCAGGGTGTCGTCCTGGCGGAGTAACCACCGCAGGGTGTCGTCTTGGAGCAGGGCCAAATCACGGCGTGATCGGGGTGTGACCGCGGAGTGACCGCAGCGTGACCACGGCATGACCGCGGGGTGACCGCGGCGTGACCGCGGGGTGACCGCGGCGTGACCGCGGGGTGACCGCGGCGTGACCGCGACGTGACCGCAGCGTGACCGCAAGGTGACCACAACGTGTTGGCCCGGTCCAGCGACATCTGCCAGACAGCCCGCCCCCCCTGCTGGACAGCCCCGCCCCCTGCCTGGACACCCCTCCCCCCTGCTGGACACCCCTCCCCCCTACTAGACACCCCTCCCCCCTGTTGAACATCCCTCCCCCCTACTGGACAGCCCTTCCCCCTGCTGGAGAGCCCTCCCCCCTGTTGGACATCCCTCCCTGAAGTTCACATTCAGGGTTACCTCTATTAGGTTTCTCCACTTTACTACAAGATATATGGTCATCGAGATTGACCCAGAGATGATCAATTCCATCAATCAGATTCCTCCCCCATGGAATTTCTAAGAGTTATGGGGCCTCCAAGGTCTATTCACCTATATAAACTGATTTAATGTGAATCTAGTTGGATAGTGTAAGATCCTCTAGTGTCCAATGAATAAAAAATATTGTCAAATTGACCCTTAATAGAAACATAAATATCTATGTTTGAAACATCACAAATAAGAGAATCAACGAGAGGATCACCTGTCCAATTATATTTCCAAACCATGGGAGAAGAATCCTAAGAGACATTCCATTTAGCATCAACATCAATAAGGGAAAATGCAGATATATAGGAATACCAAATAGAGGAATATATTTAATTTATGTTTTCACTTCTGAGAATAATAATGAATTTAGACAATCAGAATGCAGTAGCTTCTGAGGGGTCAATTACTAGTTTCCAAACTAAATAAGCGTAAAAGGGTTTATTATAAAGACTGGTATTTTCGATACCAAGGCCCCCCTATCAAATGATCTACAATAGGTGTTCCAAGGCATAGTTACTTATATTTTTTCCAAAATACTACCAATCTAAATAAGGATTTTCATGGCCACAGTAATAGACTTGATAAGAGAACAAGGCCACTTATAAACCATATGGGAATAAAAAATTTTAGAAACAATAATAACTTTAACCAAACAGACATGACAAGCCATTAAAATGGATTTTCCGTTCCATGTTTCAAGCTAATTGTTGATCTTACTAATTATCACATGAAAATAATAATCCTTCAGTCGGCCACAAAACATCAGAACACCAAGATATGGAAAGATGGAAAAACATTCCTAATAACCAAATCCGTGATGACTTTTGATTTAATAATTTTTGAGATATTTCTACCAATGTAGACAATGGACTTATTCCAACTAAGTTGTTTCCTAGAAATATTCTCATATTATAGAAGAGATTTCATGATATTCTCGATATTTATTTTATCCCATTTATTGAAGAGGATGATATAATCAGCATAATGTAGTTAGGTAGAAGTAAAAGATCTATGACCAACACTAATAGCCTTCATCTTTCCATTTTTATCCATGAGGGAAAACAATCAAAAATGATAATTTAATGAAATAACTAAAATAATAACAAAAAGTGGATCACCTAGCCTAACTCTTCTAGAACAAGATAAGTAACCCTCTGGGGATCCATTTACAAGAAATGAGATATGACCAAATGTAAAATTAATCAAAATCCAATTAATTAATGTGTCCTCAATAACAAACATGAGAATAATTTTAAATATAAA
This sequence comes from Viscum album, assembly GCA_963277665.1. Lineage (NCBI taxonomy): Eukaryota > Viridiplantae > Streptophyta > Magnoliopsida > Santalales > Viscaceae > Viscum > Viscum album. Next base: position 775,825,683 of record OY728159.1, on the reverse strand, counting down.
TCCCCAATACAAGGTATGAAAATCCTTTTTAATGTCTAATTTATTGGAAAGACCCCCCCCCCCCATGAATAGGGTTTTTAAAGAGATTGAATCACTCTAAATCCATAACAATACAATCATCAATGTTCATTCATTTAATAAATCAAAATTTATTAGAAGGAACAATTTTATTAGAGATGGTAGAATGTCTAATTGAAATGATATTTGTAATAACTTTTTTTAAAGTGTTGATAAGATCATTAGTCCGGAATAAGTGTATCTCATTTTCATTTTCTGTCATTGGAATTTGGGAATGGAATTGAGAATTTAATCCATTAGGTTGAAGGTCCCAATTGAAAAAATTTAGAGCATGGTTGAAAACATCTTCACCAATGATCTCCCAATAATTCTGAAAAAAGAAATTTATAATTCCATCAGGACCTTGGGAGCTTTCCGGCCTAAAACTGAAAATTTCATCGTTGATTTATACTTCCAAATTAATTGATAAAAGTTATGTATTATCTTTATGAATTTTCAATTTGGGTATAATACCCTCTATTGTGGGGGATGGTAGATGAGTCATTAATGTGATATTCATTATAAAAAATAATGTGCTCTAAAAAGTCATGTCTATTGTCAATAATTTGATCTCCTATTTTTAGTAAAGAAAGAGGCCTAAAACTTTTCTGAACAATTTGAATATTATTAATGAAATTGGAATTTATAACACAATCCTTATTTCAATTATCTCTAGATGAATATTTTTTATTACATATTAAATATTGGATAAATAGTTAAGATTAAGAGTCATCTTAGATTCCAATGAAACAACACTAGAGAAATCATCATGGGTACACTGCTCCTAGAAGGACAGACAAGAGGCATCAAGATTGGATATGTCCATGTCAAGATGAATAAACATATCCTTACTTCAATGTTAATGATTTACCTTCTGAATCTTTTGTTTAATAATACATGAAATTTCATTCTTCTTACCACCTACTGAACACCAAACTTCCCAAACATCATTTTCACATTCTGGATGAATAACACAATTTTTATTGAATCTAAAGGGTAATGGAGACTTAATACCCTTTCCTGAGATAAAATTCAAAATAAGTTGATGATCATTGTAAAGATGAGATAATGATATACTTGAAATGGAATCCCAAGAATGTAAAGAAAAATCATTAACAAAATCCCTATTGATTTTACTAGCCATCATACATTTGGAGTGCCCTTTATAACAAGTTATCTTTTCCCGAACATGATTCACTTCAATCAAATCATTTTGTATAATAAAACCATTGAATTCACTAAAATAAATTGACCAGTTCATAGGACATATTTTTTCTTCCGGATTGATAATCAAATTAAAGTCCCCAAGAATGATCCAAGGATCATTAATATTGTTTTTGAGAGAACCAATTTCACCCCAAAGAGTTCATCGATCTAGATAACTATTACTAGCATAAATTAAAGAATAATCCAACTTGAATCTAAAATCAGAAAAAGAGAAACTAACATGTTGGTTGCCTGATCTGACCAAATGGGGGTCAAAAAGAGAAGAATTAACCCACACCCAATGACTTTTGACATCGAAAATACTGTTTTAAAAACCTAATAATGTGAAGCCAATATTTTTAAAATTAGAAAGGAAATTAGAAAACACTGTTTTGAGATATTCATTCCCAATTATAATAGGTCAATAAAGACTAATACATAACTTATGATACCTAAATATGTCTCTATTATCTAGGACTTGGAAATTCTAAAATAGGATTCTCATTTGTATCCTGATTTTGGGTGGATCACCCTCTAATTCTCACCCCCTCATTTTATTAGTAATTTCAGGTCGGTTCCCTATATTCATTATGGGTATATCAAGAGTTTGAATTTGAAAAGTTATATCTAAAAGAGTGGAAATATTCTTGAGAAGGATCTAATTACTACTGATATGGATTTTGAAAAAACTATTATTAAAGATAAAGATACTGGAAATGATATAAAAATGGAATTATAAAGATACCGGCAATGAGGTCGTCCGGAGGAGGCTGTCGGGAGGAGGAGAGTTCGTCGGAGTAGGAGATTCCGTCGGGAGCAGGGGAGTTGCGGTCGTCCGGAGGAGGGGAGTCCGTCGGGAGGAGGGGAGTCCGTCGAGGGAGGAGGGGAGTCTATCGGGGGAGGAGGGGAGTTCGTCGGGGTCGTCCGGAGGAGGGTAGTCCGTTGGAGGAGGCGCGATCGTCCGGGGAGGAGAGGTCGTCGGGAGGAGGGGAGTGCGTCGGGGGAGGAGGGGAGTCCGTCGGCGTCAGGGGAGGCACTGTCGTCTGGGGAGGGGAGTGCGTCGGGGGAGGGGAGTGAGTCGGGGAGGGTTCCGTAGGAGGAGCTCGAGAAATCGCACATATAGCCACGGATGAATTTTCATCAGTTGGTATAACCATGCTATAGCCAAGGACTTATAAAACCCTGTCTATAGGTCCGTGGCTATAACTTCATTTTGTAGTAGTGATTTTCTTTTCACCAGTGATCCTCAACTAGTTTCACACTAACATATCTTACGCCAAGAAAAACAATACACCACTTAAAATGTAATAATTAATAACCATTTAAAGTGTAAGAAGAATGTATTTATAATAATTAATTTTTTTCATCAATCCCCAATTTACAAAAAATCTACAAACCCATCCCAAAACAATAAGAATATACTCTAAACCACCATATGAAATTCCTTGTTACCCCGAAGACCACATATTGTTCTAGTGTCGATCACATCAATCAAAATTCACATGATTGGAAATCACAAAATGCATAACACATATATAATAAATGAAATATATAGGATAAACTATAATGATACTAGTAGTATCCTTCAAATCGAATAGAAGTGTCCAATTTAACTCCCGGAGAAAAAAACTAAGAAACTAGTGAAAAATATCTAACATAGATATTTTTGTCATAACTCACTATAGAAATGATAAATATAGAAAAAGATGAATATATTAGATAATTATTACCCATAGAGATTATTTATGACAACCGATATGAATAATTTTTTAAAAATGTGTAGATATATCATTTTGGAATGGAGTGAAATGAGAGCGATGAGTGGGTTTTGAGATACCCTTCCACTGGAAAAAATGAGGGCCAACACCCCATTTTAATTATAAGATAAAAATAATTTGAACTAAATAATTAGGTATATGTTCAATTATGGTGTAACCATATAGCTCATGGGAAAAATAAATTTATTGGTCCACATTAAAATATATACCTATGGATGATGACACAACTCATCTCCCCTTAAAAGAATCTAGAAACCAGATCCTGGTTAACAAAATGTCATGATGTGTAATGCCTATTCTCATAATTGAATAATTCTACCTCTATCTTGAGGATCATGGAAAACACTGAATCAGTGTGGTTTGATTCACATACCACATAGAAAACTAATCTAATGCATGAAACCATCTCAAATAATTAATCTTATACATCCAATCATTGCTCCTCAATGCCCTTTGCTGTAACATTAATCTCTACCTCAAAAAAATTTCCATTCCAAGAACCTTATGAAATGTAAGTCACTAATTTAGGGACCACTAAAAATAAATATATCATATCAACCATAACCAATTACACATGATCAGGATGAATATAATCCCAAAATTTCAAACCTAAAAACACAATCAAAGAAATGTCAATCTCTTAGTTCACTACATTCCTTATATGAGGAGTAGGCACTATATTTAGAGAGAATATATCCAAAGGATGTGTTTGGGGATTCCAGTGGTCAGGGGATTTCATTTGAGAAAATAATCTATTAGTTATTGAAGAAAGGATGTGATCAATACGTCTACTAGAAATAAAATTACATTGATATCGAGGTACACATGGATTATCAATTATCATTATGTGGAATTATTTTACCCCTATAGTTTCGTGGTTATTGAATTCATGATTTATTTATTTTTTAAGGAGATTTGATATTTCAAAATAATCCGATTATTATTTATATCAAATAAAATGGTTCATTTTATTTCCATGGTCATATTTTGTGATAGTTAGATTGTGTCCATTCATACTCCCTTCAACAATTAACCATCATGACTTATGATATGGTGTATATCACAATTATAATATTCCGACCATATTGAATCCCCCAAAAGTTCATATCATATCTTAGGATATGTTTATGTAAATAGATGTTCAAAATTACAAAAGAGGTGGTAGGATATGTTATATTGTATGATCATATCACATCTAATGATATATCTTATCATATTATAATACAATGTTAAAAAGTGTATTGTATTTCATAATAGAGAATATGTTATCTAGTTTTCATAATTTTGAACAGGATTTTATGAATCTATTTATATATGGAATTTCTTAGATATCTCTGTATGATTTTTTTAGATGAAATAAAACATATTCATGTAGTGGAAGATATACAATACCATAAATGATGATAGTCAAATCTATCGAAAAAACACACAAAAAATAAAATGTACAATGCATTATACAACAATCATGGTCAAGATGTATACATTCAAACACATGTTAATGAATATTAATTAGAATCATTTAAAAGGGATCCTTCCACCTAGGGTATCCATGGGTTGAAAAATAACTCAATGGTTGGGTTGGATCCTAATTTATTCCACATTATTCTAATACCTTTTTATAAAAAGGACAAGTATGAGATATTTCAGGTGTATGAAAAATTAGTGACACTCAAATTCATCAATAAATAAACATAATGATCTCAACCATCAGTTTATAGTAATCTATGAATTACCTACATTTATTCATTTACATGTATGTTTATCAAATGTTCATGTAATTATATAGTTTGAAAACATTTTTAACATGTCTACTATATGTTTTAAAATTTAAATGAATCAATTGATTCCCTAACAATTTCACATAATAAATTATATCCCTACATGGAAGGAACCTAAAAATTAAATTGTTAACATTTGGGTTACATGTTATTTGTATTATCTGATTAACATATAATGAAATATTGTGATATAATTAAATCATACCCTATGATTTGGTTATTCAAGTGGCATGATATCGCTATATCACCTCTTATAATATTCAATTCCCTAGAATTAGATATGTATTAGTTTTATGTATTTTGTACAATATGATATATACATCTCATATGATATTTTATAATAAAATACACATCATATATATAAGGTTATTGTAACAACTAGTACATTAATATATGAAATTTTCCTTCTAAATAAACTTGTAGTTCATATTTACTAATGTAATAATGTATAAACCTCAAACAATACATAATAATAAAAAACTAATGTATTATTATATTAATTCATAAGATTAAATTTATATAATATATATACCTTATAAGATAATATATATTATATCAAGACTATAATCATAATGAAATAAAATATATAGAATATGAAAATTTTAATCACATTGGTCTCTTAAATTAATCACACTCCCAAACAATATTGTAAATAATAATAAAAACATTAGTAAAGTATTTGTAATTTTTGAAAATGAAAAATATACCCTTAAGGTCATTTAAATTAAATGATAAATGAATGAAATAAGATGTATTTATAGTATGTTTAAAACAATTATTAATATTGGAAGTATGACCATTGAAAAAATAACTTAATCAATAGGAACCATAACATGACCATTTGAATGGTAATCATAAATTTAGATTAGAAGTTTTTATTGATTTCTTATGGAATAAAATATAAATAATTTATATCATTTTAAAAAGTTAATTTTTTTTGAATGTGATAAAAACAATTTGTCATGGACAAACCATAATTCTATTTTTATAAAAAAATATTTTATTATCATTAGAACAATTTTTTTATAAATTTTTAAAATATAAATACACTATTATATTATTAATATTATTTTATTAAAAAGTATAAAATTTTGTATAAATGATAATATAATGATATAAATCATTTTAAAATTTTAAAAGTGTAATTTAATTTTGATAATGTCATATTAATTTAGATTTTTCAATCAATATTGATTTTAATTAAAAAATAAATGTTTCATATTTATAAAAAAAATTGTAAGATTTATTTCATTTTGGGAATCTTAATTTTGAAATTTTGTTAGTTTTATGTTTTTGGTATTTCTCATTAATAAAAAAACTTGGAGGGGAAGAGTAAAAAAATGTAAAAGTACTAAATTTTGTAATAGTTTATATGAATGAATTTTAGAGTTTTATAATCGTTAGATGAAAATTATAATAACCTATTTATAGTTAAATCATATTCCACTTAAAATTGAATAACATTTTTAATTTCTATAAGAATATTAAAAATATTCATCTAATAGTATATTTTAAAACAAAACTCTCCACCCATTAAAAATATCACTTTCATTCAATTATTTCCATTCAAATTAAATAAATATTTCATTTCGCAAATCATTCAAAAAACATACCAACTCTCCTATACAAATATTAGTGTTTTGGCCTCATTTATTGAGATTGTATTCGAGGATTTTGTTAATTTCAATCATATTTTAATGCTGTTTTAAAATATTATATTAGTTGTTAGAAGTCATTCCCATAACTCCATCCATCATGTGTGGAATTTTATGCCAAAACTATTGTCTCGGTGTTTTGACATATTTGAGCCACCATTCGGGTGAACCTTGGCTTGACCTTCCTAACTCTATGTTTTTCTAAATTGAATTTATTGATTTATATTGTGAATATCACAATAGAATGTACCATGTATTCTCACCACTTCAAAAACCTAAGGTATGCGCATAAATTAATAAACATTTGTGAAATGTAAATTGAAAAGTATACCAAGTATATGAATTTTTAATTTTAAATTTAATTTAATAATAGGTTGCACATCTGTAGCTCCCCTTACCATGTTGATGGGAGGTAATGAAGTGAACGATTCTTTTCTAAAATTCCATAAATTCATTAAAGGACTACTTTCAAGCTATTTGGACTACTCACACTATTGAAAGGAAAGACATCAACCAACTGGACATATTGATTAATTATGAATTGAACAAATGGTTTCATGCTCAATCAGCCTTATCAAACTAATGAGAGGTAATTGATTAAACCTTATGAATTATATATGAATTATTAATCCAAATAATAGTGTCTTGACACATTATCACCTATGATTCCAGGGGAACTCCTTGATCTCTCAAGGACCCCCTTCTGAATTCAAGGATATGGATTTCTTAGGTTGAGACCCACCAAGAACATGATCTTTATATAACATTGGATGCTCGGAATGACATTGTAGGATCCCTCATGGAGTACTACAAGATTCCTTGGATACAATCCAAGAATGTAGCTATGATTGGAATGTGACATGGTTAAATCTCATTGGTCGTAGTCATTTTTTGTGCAGTTTTACCCTGGATGAACTCATTGGACTCAGTAGCCATATATTTTGGACTTCCATAGACAATTCTCCTTGCATTACAATCTTCCCCTTAGAAAAGCTATAATCATTTGTTTTTTGGAGACCCTTGAGGACTAAGTTTCCATGGTAATTACCTTGGAACATCATTTGAAAATATTTTTACTTGTTTCCTTGTTAAATCATGGAACCTACACAATTTTCAACATTTGACATATTTTTGAACTATTAAAAATAAAATAATAAACATGTTACATGTTCAGACACCAGCTGATGGATGAAGGAGGTAATCAGGTATTTAGTTACATTTTATTGCTTTAATTAATATATGAATTCTTTCACAATATTACATTTCCATTACATGGGATGAATGTTATACACACCATTGGTGGTGGCCCACTGAGATTTTCCTTATACCCTATTCGGGTGCCATTTGGTATCCATGGAAGATTACGTTAATGTAGGTGTTGGAAAAGTGAAGCATATGACATCGAACACTTGATTCCTTGCAATTAAGGATAGATAATGATAGTAGATAATCGGGTAGGAGGTCAAGATACATGGAACAGTCTATTGATTTCCTTTATACTTTTTTGAAACATGTTATGGATTCTGTCTTGTATCCATGTTTCCTATTTTTTTGGTGACATGTCAAATCGTCATCATTTATTCCTATTATATCAGTTATTTTTACCCTTATCAATATATTAATTTTTTCTTCTTCTTATATTTACTTATATTTCTTATACTATTAACCTTTGTAAATTATTATCCACTATGATACAATATGTTTATGAGGGTATAGTCTCCACATGGACACACCCTAGGCCCTCGCTACTAGTATGAAACCTCTTGGGTTTAGGGAGATGATCTTGAGGCCATGTGGCCTACAAGGCTCAGGGAACCTCTTAAGTGAAATAAAGGCCCTGGACGTCATAATGTGGTATTAGAGGAGTTATTTTATTGCATTACTATTTTGATAAAGCATATTGGATTTTAGGAATTCTTGATACTTTTTCATAAGATGTGCTATGAGGTCACAAAACAAGGTTTGGGAAAAAATAAAGGTTACCCAAAATATAAAGTTTCGTCTATTATTCTAATTAATGTTGACTTTATTTCACCATTGGGTAATGAACATTCAATGTGGAGTTGTTGAATACTACTCTGATTGGGGATTTCTTACATATTTGGGATGATAATATGAGGTAAAAGAGCATCAGTACATGCATCACATTAGGAACCTAGAATTCACATGTTAGGCATATTTCCATTCTATATAGGTGAATTTCACTCTTTTTCATTTCTTGATATTCCTATGATTGTTGATTGATGTTGTGAAAATTATCTTATTCTTCTATTACACATAGTTGTGATTGAGTGGATGAATGTCTCAATTCATTAGTTGTATGTGACCTCATGGGATTGGATGAGTAATAATCTGAGTCAATCCTTTACGTTATAAATAATTGCATGTCATTTTCATTGATGAGGTGTATGGTAATTGATTCACTGAGAATAGTTATCCATTTTAAATTGAAACATGTCTTATAATATGAAATGGTTGAATGTATTTATCCACCCTTTCCCGGTTTACGAAATGTAAGGGAGTGAACCTAGTAACAAAATATAAAATGAAATGAAACTTATAAGTGAGTACTTACCAGTACCTTGCCATCTATGAGGCTAGTTTCAGTATTATACCTTGGATATTGTGCCACTGTTTAGCATCTATAAGTGTTTCTATCTAGCTACATAAATCATTTTCCATGGTGTATGATTGGAATTTGTAGAACTATGCTTCCATAATTTCCTTAAGTCATATGCCCAGAATGTAGAGATGATCATGCTCCTGACAAGGTGGTCCCCAATCATCCAGTCTTTAATCCATGAATGAAACTTGAGGCACCACCTACTGTACCTGATTTTTCCGCTGACGCCCATGTTCTTGATAACTTCCTACATTTGATATAGTCCATTCATGGTGGTCAACAGATTGCACCTATGATGGTTGATTTGACTCATGTGTTCTAGTAGAGACATCCTCATACATTCTTTGGTGATGGTGGTCTATAGGCTGTTGAGTATTGGATAGATTCCATTCTTTCTATCTATGAGCATCTAGGAAAACCTCTAGAGTATAGGGTCAAACTTGATAAAAACATGCTTCGGGTTTCAGCCAAGCATTAGCGAGATGTGGTTTCCCAATCTGATCACCGTAATGACATGATATGGGCTTACATTAAGACTATTTTCTATTATCAGTTCATATATTATATGAAAATACATGACATATGATGATATTTCAAGCATCTCAATAGGGATTCTATGTCAGTTATGGAATATTCGGTGCATTTTATTGATTTAAAACACTTTTCACCACTTGTAATCAGTGATGACCTTTCTCCTGCAAGAAATTTTGAGGGTGGGATTATAAAATAAATCCATACACATGTGAATGTATTTCACCTTCCTAATTTTTTGGAAGTAGTCAATTAATCTATTATCAATGATCACAACTAGAGGGATGAAAATTGTACAGAGTATAGAGAATTATTGTCGCGTAAGACCAGTAGTTATTCTAGTTGAAGGAAGAATTCCATCGAGGATTCTCACCATGTTAGTGATAACAAGATTACCTATTTTGATAGCTATAGGATGTGTCATCAGTGTAGAAGATGGGGGAACATGGAGCCTCATTGTGATAAAGACACAATAGAGTGTCAGACTTGCAGTTGTATGTTGAGTATTAAGCATTTTTTTCAGTAACATTCCACCATCTTCAAGTGGGAAAGGATCCTCCCCAGCTCTACCTTTAAGAGAGGGTTCTTTTTCACTGCATTAGTTGGGGAGTTTTAAGGACACTGGTATGATTGGATGAGGAGGAGTTCATGGCCATGGTACCCAAATCGTTGATCACCAGTAGTGCCTTTAGTGTTGTTATAATCATTTTAGTAAAGATGTTCCACATGGTCATGTATCAGTCTTGTTTAATTCACTACAACCAATTACCAAGTATCAAAATGTGGGACCATCCATAGTACGAGGTTCTATTCTAGTGGTATTAACTATAGTATCTATTTTATTTTATACAGGTGATTTAAACTATTTTATCTATGTCAATATTGTGGAATGTCTCGTAAATTAGATACATTATTTCTATGGTGTAATGACACCATATACACCATTGGGTATATAGTCAGAGGGGATACACCAGTGTAGGGACTGTCCCCTTAAGGTAGGAAATTACACATTCTTATAGAACATATTCGTTCTTGAGATGATAGGATTCGATTTCATTATTAGAATGGATTGGTTGGTTCAATATCATTCATTTGTATACTTATATCATCGTAGGGAATTTTTTATATCACTAGAGGGAAACAATTTCCTACATAAGGGTGAGTGTGATAACCAGGCTAGTAGAGAAGGACTAGAGCATCATGGGCTAGGTGGATTAACCTCCCTGATTGAAAACATCTTCATGTATGATCAGGGTTTATATCAAGATGATTTCCCTCTTGTAATGGATATGTTTAGGGATCACATTCCATATGATTTTTTCTAGCTTACCTCTTTAGAGAGAGGTAGAGTTTCTGATAGAGATTATTCTAGGAGTATCCATAGTGTCCATTCCTATATATTGGATAGAACAAATTGAGATATAAGATCACAAGCTGGAGTGAGAGGATCTAGAGGATAAGGGATTTATATGGAATAGTATATCCTCTTGGGGTTCACCCAAGCATTTAAACAAGAAGGAAGATGAAACATTTCATCTTGGTTTTGATTATAGATGGTTGGACTAGCTTATGGTTATGAACCAATATCCACAGACTCAGATAGATGACCTCTTTGACTAGCTATGAGGAGTAAGAATATTCTCTATGATCGACATAATATCGGGTTATCATTTTGTGCGAGTTAGGTAGTCAGACATACCACATACAACATTCCACAATAGGTATGTTCTGTATGAGTACATTTTTATGTCCTTCAGTCTTACAAAAAAACATACTATTTTGATGGCTCTAATGAATAGGGGGTTCCATCCATATCTCTATTTTTTTCATCGTCTTTTTGGAATCCAACATGGTGTATTATCACACTTGTTGTGACCATTAAAATCACCATGAGATCCTTATTATTACAATGATAGAGCATTAGCATTATGTTAATCCATCTAATTTCCACTTTTGGATCGACAAAATTCACTTCTTGGGTTATATCATTTTAGAATCAGAAGTATCTTTTGACATAGAAAAGGATAGTGTTGTACTTTCTATAGAGATTCCCAAGAACGTGTTTGATATATGTAGTTTCTTGGGGATAGGTAGATATTAAAAACAATTCATAAATGACTTCTCAAATCATTCTTCACCTATTACTGGAGTTACTATGAAGGGTTTTATGTTCCTATAGTTAGAAGTGAGTGGGAAATCCATTCTAAAACTAAAAGGGAATATCTTCTTGAATTATATTTTGTCCATTACATAGAAATATAGAGGTTATACCATCCATTGTGTTTCATCATGAATCCTCATAAGAGAATTACTATTACAGGAGGATTGGGTTATTTCATACGGATGTTGAATATTGAGGCATCATGAGATAAATTAACCGATGCACTTTCTTGAACAAGAAGATGTCATCCATAACTTATGTCTCTAGAGACATTATTTATTTTGTGAGTGCTTTATGGTGTACACAAACCACTAGAGCCTCAAATATATATTTACACAACATGACAAGATCCTCAGAATGTGGATATGGGTTGAATATCTACATTCCATTGATTTTGATCTTGCCTATATGTTTTGGAAGAACATCGTAGTTGAAGATGCGATGTGTTGAAAAACTCAGGAACAATACATAAAGTAAGACAATGATAAATGGAAGTTAATTTAATATTCTCTATGTTTCGTCCATAGTTTCAAGTTATTCACCAGTAGTCTTAACTACAATATTTCAAAATTACCTCTTCCATCTTTGAGAATGTGAAGGTTAGACAATTCTCTGATCATGAGGAATTGGATATCCATTAGGGTATCTCATGAGATAACCAACATCTAGATTGGTATCTGGATAGAGAAGAAATACTATGTATTGAAGGATGTGTCTTGTTTCCTACAGATATGGGAGATAAATTGATGAAAGGGTTCCACACTTCTCAGCGGGTAGTTTATAAAAAAATCTCCAAAATGAATTGAGATATACGATGCCAGTATTGGTGGAATGAGATGATATTTCAAAGATTAAGCTATATCACTAGGTGTTTTACGTATCAGTAGGTGTTGGTAGAGAATGAGAGACCTGCAGTCTAGTAACAGGCACTTCCAATACTAGAATGGATATGGGAAGCTTTTTCCATGGAAATTGTAGTCAGGTTGCCTTGGTCACCTAGAGGTACTAAGGATGTATGGTCTGTCATTGACCGATTGATGAAAATAGCTCAATTCATTCATATTTGGGAGACTTTATTAGTCGATGAGCTAGGAAGACTATAAAATGTGAGATCATATGACTACATAGGGTCCCACGTAATTTCATTTCATATAGGGATTTTTATTTCACACCATGGTTCTCATAGGGATTGAACAATGTTGGGGGAACACATGTGCATCTAAGGAACACTTTTTCACCCTGAGACAGATAGAAAATCAGAGTGGCTGATACATATCGTATTGGAAATCAACCAAGAAAGTGTCTCTGATTTAGGCAGTTATTGGGAGAAAAATATCCCTCTCATTGACTTTTCCTATAATAATATCATCCAAGAGACGATTCAAATGGTTCTTTTTGAGGCCATGTGTGGTAGGCAATTCCATTTGTAAGAAACCAAATCTTCAGTTTCAGGTACAGATCTCTTTTATGGGATTTTTAAGGAAAAATAATGTTTCTAGAAATTTTTAATGTACACGCCATGTAATTTCTGAGTACACACCGTGTACTCTTTTCCCGCTCGAAGCCATGTACTGGCCGTGTCCGGGCCACACACACGGTGTGTAGGGGTGACGTGGAGGCTGATTTTGGCAGAGTACAGAAAAACCCACTACATGCCGTGTACTTTCTTTTTATTTCATTAATCGGAATGGGGTCATGCCTAATGCTCGTAAACACCTTCTTCTCTACCTAATTCCGTCCAGAGCATCCGAGGAGGCTGATTCTTCTCTGAGCCACCGATTCATCACCGATTCTCCGAATCAAACCCCATCGATTGTAGAAGAATTGCAGTGGTGAGTTCTTGGTTCTTCTTTGGCCTCTTTTCCTGATTCTTTCTCTCATGTGAGTTATCTGAGGTTGAACGTTTTAGAATTTTTTGCAGATCTACTCCATTCTAGGCCATTTCACGGGCCGAGGTTGAAGTATATCGATCTTTGAGGATCGAGGTAGGTGGTTTGTTTCCCTATGTTGAAGTTCTTTGAGTTTTGGTTGCAAAAGTGTTGTATACCCATGTATCGGGTATCCCGGGTTTAGGATTATGACCCTATTGTTAATTTTCCCAAGATTTCTTGTTAGATTTGATTAATTATTTCTAATATATGCTTTTTTGCATGTTGGAGGATCGCCCAATGGGTGTTTTCTCCTTGTTTGGATGTTTATCGCCGTTCGGCACAATTTGCCGGAGAAGAAAACCCTATTTTATTGCTAGTTTACTTGTTATAACTATTTTCATGTGTTTTATACTATTTAAATGCTTTTGATGCATGGTATCTATTAGCCAAGTAGTTTTTGAACTTTCTTAGGGCTGCTAACAGTCGATTACACACGACTGGACTGCTCAGGGCTATGAGAAACTGGTGCGGGAGATCAAAGAGGGAATAAATGATTAAGTGATTCTCTAGTTGGTATGTTGGTTTTAGTTTCGTAATCAGGACCTACGGGAATAGGACTTTTTGATTCCCAAGAGTGTTCTTATTTTACCCACACATCGATACCACAGGAGTAATTATACGTAAGTGCTTCCTTAGAGAGTTTGTAGCTATCACTGTAAGACCATAGGGGAATTGACGTAAGAGCTTCCCAGAGTGTTTGTGCCTTGTTTGATTACTGGAATATAAGGGTATTCTAGTTTGAGCCACCCAGAGAGTCATTGTGAAATTTTTATGGTTGGTTGTGATGAGTCCACCAAGAAAAAGAACAAGCTTGGGTTTTGTACTGCTGTGTTTCAGTAGTCTTTTGAGATACCAACTGTGTTACTAGTTTACCTTGGAATAGGGAACTTTTCTATTTTTCATTGGTCGTTTAATGAAATGAATGTGAATAGTAATTGGTAGGATTATTTACTAGTATACTCCTTGTTCATTACTGTGTGTATTTTCCTTTACTTTTTCTATATTACTCACTGACAGTATGGCACAAATCTTATGTTGGTTGCCTACTGGGATTATTCTCACAACCTGTTCAGGTCCTGCCTTTTGGCCCAAACAGATTATATGGTTGCAGGTGTAGATAGGGATTGTGGCCCTTCTACCTTAGGTACATGATTTCTGGTTGGAGCTGGAGAGCATGAGACCGGGCTTTGGCTGGCGATGCTGCTGGAGTTGCTGTTTACGTTTAGTACATGGTTTCAGTTGTATTTCAGCACGTTTTTTTGTTTACTGATTTCCATAGATACATGTATCATTCTGCATCATTATTATATCAGTCATTGCTTCAACTCTTAGTTCAGTTGTGTATGCTGTTTACTGATTCCGCTATTGTTTATGTTTATTTTTCCGCTGTATACTTTACCAAATGAGGGCGTAGTTTCCCCATAGACTCATCAAGGCCCTCGCTGCTAGTTGTCAGCCTCTGGCATTTAGGTACATGCTCTTGAGTTTATGTGGAGAATAGGGTTTGGGGTACAAGTTATGTGGCTCTGGATTTCGGTTGTTACAATGTGGTATCAGAGGAGTTTCTTCTTTTCCATTTCCATACTATTTTGTGACAATAGATAGGGATAGGAAGAGATGGGTAGTTAGTAGATAACTATACCCGGGAGTAATTAAACCATGTACAGGGAAAATCTATATTACCTCGTAATTGCAATTTTGAGTTTTTGCAAGTGTTACAGTTGATTATATTTCACTGTTGGTGATGCACATGTTTTTTGCTGTTACAGTTTATATAATTGTGGTTCTATTTTGTTTCAAACCGATGAGATGAGGGTGTTCCATCTCATGAATCATATAGGCACTGGGTAGGAAATCACATGTCATGCATTTTACCATTCCATATAGGGTGCATTCGAATATCATGTTGCTGTGATAGATTCCATGATAAATTATGCATGTTGTTGTGATAGTTCTTGCGACAGACATACTTGATATAATGTATTACTTTATATATGCATTGTTATGATTCCATGCTTTGATTCGAGGGGATTACGGGCCCCCACGGATCGTAATTTGGCACACAGATGTTTTTTTTTTCAGTGTTTCTGGCGTTCGGTGCAGTTTATGAGATACTGCCCGCAAAAACCGAGAATAAACGGAATGTACTTTATTAATACATGCCGTGTAGTTTTTAGACCGTGTTACTGACTGTGTGAACAAAAACACGGGGTGTAAGAGAGTCTTTGGGGACATGCCGCGTACCTTAAGTACATGCCGTGTGGTAGTCAATCGTATACCTGGCCGTGTCACTAACAACACGGGTCGGGGAAATTCGTGTAGTACATGCCGTGTGGTATTTGAACACGCCATGTAGTTTTCTCCTAGCTACCCGGACATGTCACGAACAACATGGGTCGGTGCTATCTTCTCCTATAACACGACATGTTTGTTCAGAACACGCTGTGTAGGGGGTTATCCATGTGGCCGGCCGTGTAACCTACTACCCGGGATGCTGAGCCTGTCTAGTACACGCCTTGTGTTATAAGAACATGTTGTGTAGCTTTGTCCTAATTACTCGGACGTGTCACAAACAAAACGGGTCGGTGTGATCTATCCTTATACACATCGTGTTTGTTCGGAACACGCTGTGTAGGAGGCTGCCATGTAGCTCGCCATGTTACCGCTACACGGTCCGCCAAAACATGTCTAGTACACATCGTGTCATTCGTGAACATGCCGTGTAGTTTAGGATTTGGAGAACCATGTAGGTAAGTCGTCTAAAGATACCCTGGCAGGGGAGTAGAATTCAAGTACACACCATGTTTTTGGACAACACGCCGTGTAGTCTGGGATGTTACACGGCCAGTGGTGGTGGAAGTAAACACCCATGTAGATGGATTTAACAAACATGTCGTGTGGTTTAAATACACGTCGTGTAGTCGTGTTTTGTATACTTTAGTGTTTCTCACTCATGTTATCGTTTTTTACTCTTGTTTCTTCTCTCCTTATAAATCCTAAATCTGAGTGTGCTTTTGTTTTCTCCAAGTTATGGCACCAAGACGTCCTCCTATTGCACGTCCGGAACTAGGCAGTGACCGTGCGCTTGATACAGCAGACCAGGGAATAGCTGTAGTTCCACCGATCATTCCATAAATGGACCCCGTAGTGATTCCAGATACTGGTGTTGATGCTCAGTTCAGAGAGGGTTTCATGAGGTTCATGCAGACCTTCTAGGGAGCTCAACATCCTGCCCTGTCTATGGAAGAGCTGACGCGAGTCTTCCAGTAGCAGCATCCTCCCACTTTCATAGGGGATGGAGGACCTCAGGATGCAAAGTCATGGATAGAAACCATGCTTTCCATCTTCGAGCATCTGGAGACACCCCCAAACAGGAGGGAGAAGATTGTGACTTACATGCTGCGAGATTCTCCCAAGATATGGTGGGATGTAGTCTCACAGGCAGGGTGCCAGCGGACTATGCCTTGGGACGATTTCCAACGTACGTTCTACGACTACTTCTATCTGGCGATGGTGAGGGCCGACATGGCCATGGATTTTATGAACTTTCTGCGGGGTACTCTTTCGGTTATGGATTATTCCTCCCATTTCACTGAGTTAGAGCGTTTCGCTCCCGTTCTTGGAAATGACGAGCTATTTTTGGCAAGGAAGTTTGAGGAAGGACTCAATCTAGAGATCATATTGCAGTTGAATGTCTTCTAGTTGAATTCTATTACCCTAATAGTAAACCAGGAACTGATCACCAAATGAAATCTGAGGGAGACTGGAGCTCTTGACCAGGGTGGTCATGTTGACAGCCGGAAGCGCCACCAAGAGTCCACTCGAGGTGACTCAAGGAAGCGAGGTATTTCTTTTGGTAGACGAGATCTTCCTTCTGGAAACTAGTTTGTGTGTTATCAGTGTGGAAAAAGTGGACATAAAAATCCTCAGTGTCTGAGAGATCTAGTAGAGTGCCCATCTTTTGGAATGATGGGTCATCTAAAACGTTTTTGCAGGGTTCTTCCAGCAGCTTGTGATAAAGGATCGGTTTCTACTCCTCGTACAGGAGCAGGATTACCAGTTCCATAGCAGACTGGGGGATGGAGTTCTTCAGGTCATTTGGGCCAGGGTAGAGGTCACAGATGCGTTAGTTAGGCTCAGGGAGGATCAGCTCAGGGATATCATGCTGCTACACAGGGTCGCGGTACTAGTCAGACATTTGCGGTTGAGAAGATTCATTGGGTGGAGGATCCTGGACCTTCCACAGTTCGAGGTACGGTCTTAGTAGCCTGAGTTTTATCTTCTACACTTTTCGATACCAGAGCTTCTCATAGCTTTATTTCTGTGAACACTGTAGATATCATTAGACTTACTGTCTTTTCTTCTGATGATACGTTGGCACTAGACACTCCTTTGGGACATAGAACTACAAGTGTGCGTTAGTGCAGGGAGTTCCCCCTTGAGGTTGGTGGGTGTCACTTCTTGTGGGATCTTTATGTCCTTGAGATGATGGGTTATGATTTCATTCTTGGAATGGAATATCTAGTTCCTTTTCAGGACTTTGTTGATTGTTATCACCGCAGGGTGAGTTTTACGTCACCTGAGGGCAGATCTTTTCTTCACAAGGGAAAATGGGATGTCCATGCAAGAAGAGTTGGACCAGAGCATCATGGGTTGGGCAGTGTTACAGCCCATATTTCTAGTTTATATCTGGATGATCAGGGGACCTCTCAGATGGACTTTCCTCCGGTATTTGACCGTTTTCCATATGTCTTTCCAGATTAATTTTTTGGGTTGCCTCCGGAGCATGAGGTAGACTTCTCTACTGAGCTTGTGCTAGGAGCAGCACCGGTATCCATACCTCCTTATAAGACGGCTACGCCTGAGTTGCAAGAGCTCATGAAGATGTTGGAGGAGTTTCAGGTGAAGGGATTTATCCGACCCAGTACTTCCCCTTGGGGTTCACCTATGTTGTTTGCGAAGAAGGCAGATGGTACCTTACGACTTTGTGTGGTCTATCGAAAGATGAACCAGTTGACGGTCAAGAACCGATATCCTTTACCGAGGATTTATGATCTTTTTGATCAGCTTCGAGGATCCAGGGTATTCTCAAAAATAGACTTGAGATCCAGCTATCATCAGTTAAGGGTCAGACCATCTGATATACCTCTCACAGCTTTCCGAAGCAAGAATGGTCTGTACATGTATCGTGTTATGCCGTTCGGTCTCACGAACGCGCCGACAGTTTTCATGGTACTGATGAACAGAATTTTCCATCCGCACTTGGACTCTTTTGTCATTGTCTTTGTGGATGATATCTTGGTGTACTCTCAAACTCGACATGACCATGCTACCCATCTTGAGATCGAATTGAGTACACTAAGAGAGCATCAGTTATATTCTATGCTCTCAAAGTGCCACTTTTGGATGGATGAGATTCACTTCCTAGGCCATGTCATCTCAGAGACAAGAGTATCAGTAGTCCCAGAAATGGTGAGAGCAGTAGTTACCTGGGATCAGTAGTAGAATTTCTTCGAGGTACGAAGTTTTTTGGGACTGGATGGTTACTATAGGTGGTTTATACAAGACTTATCATGCTTAGCAGTGCTGTTGACGGGCTTGACTAGGAAGGGTGTGAAGTACATTTGGTCAAAAGCTTGTGACTCAGCCTTCCAGGAGATGAAGGGGAGATTGATTTCAGCACTGATTCTAGTTCTGCCAGAGCCAGGTAAGAGTTATACATTTTTCTACACTGCATTTGGCATCGGGCTTGGACCAGTGCTTATGCAGGAAGAGCATGTTGTTGCGTACGGATCTCGGCAGTTGAGGCCACATTAGAAGAACTATCCTATGCATGACCTGTAGTTGGCTACGGTTGTTATTGCTTTGCGTTGTTGGAGGAACTATCTCATGGGAGATCATTTTGTGGTATATTCTGACCACAAGAGCCTCAGGTACATATTAACACAGCGTGACCTAAAACTGAGATAGCGGAGGTGGGTCGAGTACCTACAATCTTTCGACTTCGAGCTTGCTGATAGGCCTGGAAAAGGAAATGTTGTGGTAGACGCACTGAGGAGGAGGAATCAGTTGTAGGAAGTTCAAGAGTCCAGCTGCGAGTGGCAGCTAATGGCTATATTCTCTGAGATGCATTTGGAGGTGCACGACAGACAGGGACATACAATTCTTTCTTCTGTAGCTGTTACCTATACTCTTTTAGATCGAGTTCAAATGAGGCAGCTATCAGACCCAGAGGGTGTAGACCTACAGGAGGGTGTGTCAGATGGAGACCCTACTCCATGGTGGACAGTGGGCGATGATGAGGTGTTATGTTTTTATGGCCGCGTATTTGTTTCAGCGGACATACGTGAGGAGCTAATGCGGGAGGTTGATGCTTTAGCTTGGGAAGTTCATCCAAGTGTCACCAATTTGTACCGAGACTTGCACCGTCAGTATTGGTGGCCACGTATGAAGAAGAATGTGGCTGGTTTTGTTATGCAGTGTTACACCTGTCAGCAGGTGAAGGCAAAGCATCAGCGACCAGTAGGGCTTTTACAGCAGTTACCCATTCCTGAGTGGAAATGGAATGATGTCGCGATGGACTTTGTGATACGGTTACCAAGATCGCCTCGAGGGAATGCTGCGGTTTGGGTTGTAGTTGACAGGCTCAGAAAGGTTGCACACTTCATGCCGATCAAGGAGACATTCAGCATTGACGAGTTGGGATGGTTGTACATCCGAGAGATTGTATGTCTGTATGGAGTCCCACACTCCATTGTTTCATACAGGGATGTGCGTTTTACTTCGCACTTCTGGAAGGGGCTACATAAGGATTTGGGTACACAGGTACTTTTGAGTACAACATACCATCCCCAGACTGATGGCCAGTATGAGCGTACAATTCAGGTGCTTGAGGATATGCTCCAAGATTGCATTGTAGACTTTGGTAGTACTTGGGAGAAGCATATCCATATGGTGGAGTTCTCCTATAACAAAAGTTTTCAGGAGAATATTCAGATGGAACCTTACGAGGATTTGTATGGAAGGCCATGCCAATCACCATTATGCTGGCTAGAGGTAGGAGAGGCAGCCTTTCTGGGATCTCATCTTGTTCAGGATACCTCAGAGTAGATAGAGTTGATTCGGAAGAGGATGGCTACTGGAAAGTCTCAGCATAAGTATTATTCTGATCAGTGGAGACGACCTTTGGAGTTCATGGTGGGAGATCAGGTTTTCATGCATGTTACCCTGAGGTAGGGACATAAGAGGATTGGGAGGCATGGGATTCATTCACCAAGATACGTCAGGTTGTTTGAGGTTCTGGAGAGAGTCGGGTTGGTTGCTTACTGATTGTAGTTACCTCAGAGGTACTAGGCTATGCATGACGTCTTCCATGTTTCTCAGCTTTGATGATATTTCTCAGACCCATCTCATGTTTTTCAACTCGAGGAGGTTGAGCTTGAGCAGGATGCATCATTCGAGGAGCATCCTATTAGGATCATTGATCATAGTATGAAAGTTCTTCGTGGTCGGTATGTTCCTCTAGTATGGGTGTTATGGTAGCACAGGCGAGTACAAGAAGAGACTTGGGAGAGGGAGGCTGATATGAGATCTTAGTGGCCGGATATGTTCAGGGTTTCTTCTCCTATTCGTTGTTAGGGAAATTCGGGGAAAAATTTCTTTAAGGGAGGAAGTTTGTAAGAACCCGGATTTTCAGTTTCAGGTACGAATCTATTTTATGGGATTTTAAAGTAAAAATGATGTTTCTGGAAATTTTTAAAGTACACGCCGTGTACATTATGAGTACACGCCGTGTACTCTTTTCCCACTCGAAGCTGTGTACTGTCCATGTCTGGGCCACACACACGGTGTGTAGGGGTGACGTGGAGGTCGATTTTGGAGGAGTACGGAAAAACCTACTACACGCCATGTACTTTAAAAGTACATGTATTTTAGTTTCCTTTTTATCATTAATCGGACCAAGGCCATGCCTAATGCTCATAAACACCTTCTTCTCAGCCTAATTCCGTGCAGAGAATCCGAGGAGGCCGATTCTTCTCCGAGCTACTGATCTGTCACCGGTTGTCCGAATCAAACTCCATTGATTGCAGAATAATCACAGTGGTGAGTTCTTGGTTCTTCTTTGGCCTCGTTTTATGATTCATTCTCTCATGTGAGTTATCTGAAGTTGAACGTTTTAGACATTTTTTGCAGATCTACTTCGTTCTAGGCCCTTTAACGGTACGAGGTTCAAGTATATCGATCTTCAAGGATCATGGTAGGTGGTTTGTTTCCCTACGTTGAAGTTCTTTGAGTTCTGGTTGAAAAAGTGTCGGATACCCATGTATCGAGTATCTCGGGATTAGGATTTTGATCCTATTGTTTATTTTTCATAGATTTATTGTTAGCTTTGATTAATTGTTTCTAATGTATTCTTGGTTGCATGTTTGAGGATCACCCCATGGGTTTTTTCTCCTTATTTGGCTGTTTATCGCCGTTCAGCACGGTTTTCCGGAGAGGCAAACCCTATTTCATTGATATTTTACTTGTCATAACTGTTTCCATGTGTTTCCTGCTATTTAAATTCATTTGATGCATGCTAGATATTATCCAAGTAGATGCTGAACTTACTTAGGGCTGATGACAGTCGACTACGCACGACTGGACTGCTCAGGGCTGTGAGAACCTGGTGCGGGAGATCAAAGAGGGAATAAAAAATTAAGTTCTTCTCTAGAGGGCCTTTTGGTTTTAGTTTCATACGCAGGACCTACGGGAATAGGACTTTGTGCTTCCCAAGAGTGTTCTTATTTTACCCACACATCGAGACCACATGAGGAATTAGAAGTAAGTGCTTCCTCAGAGATTCTGTAGCTATCACTACAAGACCATAGGGGAATTGATATAAGAGCTTCCCAGAGTGTATGTGCCTTGTTTTATTACTGGACTATAGTGGTCTGGTAGTTTGATCCACCCAGAGAGTCAGTGTTAATTTTCCATGGTTTGTTGTGACAAGTCCACCAAGACGAAGAACAAGCTTGGGTTGTATACTACTGTGTTTCGGTAGTCTTTTGACATACCTGTTGTGTTACATGTTTACCTTGTAATAGGAAAATTTGATGATTTTCTTTTGTCGTTTAATGAAATGAATGTGAATGGTAATTCATAGGATTATTTACTGGTATACTCCTAGTTCATTACTGTGTGTATTTTACTTTACTTTTTCTATATTACTCACTGACAGTAGGGCACAAATAGTGTGGTGGTTGCCTACTGGGATTATTCTCACACCCTATTTGGTTCCTGCCTTTTGTCCCAAACCGATTATATGGTTGCAGGTGTAGATAGAGATTGTGGCCCTTCTACCTCAGGTACATGATTTCTTGTTGGATCTGGAGAGAATGGGACCGGTCTTTGGCTCATGATGCTGCTGGAGTTCCTGTTTACGTTTACTACTTAGTTTCAGTTGTATTTCATCACGTTGTTTTTTTACTGATTTCCATAGAGACATGTATCTTTATGTATCATTATTATATCATTCATTACTTCGACTCTTATTTCAGTTGTGTATGATGTTTACTGCTTCCACTATTGTTTATGTTTATTTTTCCACTGTATACATTACCAAATGAGGGCATAGTTTTCCCACAGACTCACCAAGGCCCTCACTGCTAGTCGATAGCCTCTGGCGTTTAGGGAAACGCGCTTGAGGTTATGTGGAGAACTGGGTACGGGGCACCCGTTATGTGGCTCCAAATTTGGTTTGCTACACCATTCACCCTTGAACTGCTAGATACAGATAAGGCAACACTACGAGGTCCTCGTATCATTCATGAGAATTTAGAAGAGGTTTAGTTGATTAGAAAGAATACGAATACTGCTTCTTCTAGATAGAAATATTATATAGATCACTATCGACGACATCTAGAGTTTTATGATAGGGATCATGCTTTCCTTCAGGTATCACACGGGCGAGGGTAGAGATGGTTACATATGAAAGGGAACTTGTTTCCTTGTAACGTAGGCATGATTGAATTTATAGAGAGAGTCAGGACTATAGACTACCAGTTGGTACTACCTTAGAATTACCATTCCATTCACAATTTCTCTCATGTCTCACATCTTCACCAATATCCTTCCAACCCATATCATTCTTTTGATCCTGAGGAAGTAGAGTTACATCTTTATGAAACCATTGAGGAGTATCCATTATGCATCATTGGCCGGAGCACAAACACTCTCTGAGTCTTGTATGTCATTATTTTACGCATGTTTTGGAATCACGACTATGTGGAGGATTAAACATGGGAGAAGGAGGCTACCATATGATCCTACTGTCCAGAGTTGTTCTCAGGCATTTTTTCACCATCATTGGAATGTAAACTTGAGGATGAGTTATTTTACAGGGGGAAGACTACAAAAACCTAGTTTTCAATCTGGTTGGGATTCTTTAAATTTCGTTATAATTATTTATTTTAAACCTAACAGGGATGCCTTTTAGATATATAAGATCCCAATGGTGTTGGAGCTTGTTTTGTTCTGGAAACCCAAATTTCTGGAAAAAGTCCCTATTAGACGTTTAGAGTAAATCGTGCATGTAGTGTAGATGTTTTGATGTAACTATATGGATCATCTTCATTTTTGGGTAGATCCATCTCACACAATTGGCACATGGTTTCCCAAACTATGCAGCCTTATTCTGCGAGTGACCCAATTTTCTAGGTACCCAAGCATGGGTTGCACATGGTTTGGAATACTGTGTGGAAAACCCATACAAGGCTTAGTGCACCAGGATCCCCTCCAAGTAAAATTTTCTCACATGTAAAATTAGGAGGCAGGGGGTGGCAACAGATGATACCATCAGGAAGATTGGTATTAACATTGTTTCTCTATGTCATTGGTGTAGATCACCGCGGGAGGAGAGTACGAGCCATCTATTCTTTGAAGTAGAATGGGATTGTGATGTATGGCCCTTCTGTGGGGGCCTCATATTGTCCCTTGGAAATGCGCATGATGGAGTTTCCTTTCTGGATGGGTGGTTTAATAGGAATTCAGAGGTAGGTCATGAATGAATGGCAAGGGCCATCATACTTAGCGGTGCTTCCTCGTGTTTTTGGCAGGCAATTAACTAGGCCTAGTATGAGGGGCTCAACCCTACATCAAGGAAAATTGTGGTACGTATGAATAACCTAATGTCTAACATGTCCGCCCTCTTCAAAGACACCAGTGATGCTCCCTTGCGGAACCTTCTCAAAGCACAAATTCTACCAAACCTGGTCTTCTTCAACAAACCAGAGGGACAGTGGGTTCGTTGGCACCCACTGCAAGAGAGCTATAAGCTTAATATTGATGGGTCGTGTATTATGGGAAGAATGAGAGGTGGGGGCATGGTTCGGGACTCCCAGTGGAATGTCATGCTGGCCTTTGTGGAACATTATGGCACCAGTGATCACCTTCAAGCTGAGGAAAGAGCCATGCTGACAGGCCTATCTATATGCATGCAGGAAAACATGGAGTTATACCATGTGGAAACTGACTCTTTGATCCTCCATGCCACTTTGCATGGAAGACGTGTCACCCCTTGGCCTATTTCTTATTCGGTCAGAAAATGCAAAAAACTATTGAACAACATCACTCAGGTGGATCACACATGGAGAGAAGGTAACAAAGTTTCGGATTACCTTGCTTCCATGGCAGACTCGAGGCTAAATATTTTTCCCAATAATCACATTTTCAAGCCAGAGGGGGTTAGACTGATTAGAGGAGATTCTTTGGGTTTCCATTATTTTATACCCCATTAAACTTTTTGACATTTTTTGTCTCAATAATAAAATATTTGATGTTGGATGGATATGTACTCGAGTCCATTTGAGTCGTTATTCATCTCTCTTTCTCTCGACCTAGTTAACAAGGTATGACCTTTTTACCTTTTTCTCAGTTCTACTCAGATTCACAAAAATTATGAGGTCAATAACATAACTGGAGAGTCGTAGGAGCCTAAGGTGGGTGTTATATAACTCATCCCTCATGTTCATTGATTTTGGAATTGTCCTATGGCCCCCACCAATTTTATCGTCTGTCGTTTATAGAATATATATTCCATTATTATAGTCATTACAACCGTAAGATGATGATATTTCTAAATATGTGATTATTTATTAGTGTTTGTAACCACAACTCCAACTATACTATATAGGATGTTATTCCATAATTGATGTCTTAGTGTTTTAAAACATTGGAGCCACTGTTCGGGTGTACCTTGGCTTGACCTTCCTAACGGTAAGAATTTCTTTATTTAATGGATTGATTTTTATTATGAATTTAATAATGTAATTACCATGTATACTCACCACATGACCCTCGTAAGTTATGTGCTTCGATTAAAAAACATATATAAAAGGGAAATTGGAAAGTATACTAAGTATATGAGATTATCGTTTTAAATGTAATTGAATAATAGGTTTCAAGTCCGTAGCATCCCTTACCTTGTTGATGGAAGGTATTAGAGGGAACCATGCTTATCAAGGTGTCTTAAATGGATTAAATGAATGATTTGAAGCTCATTTCCATTTCACAATAATTAATGGAAGTTATTAAACCAATTGGACTTATTGATAAATTAATTTTTGAATAAATTGTTACATACCAAACTAGGCTTGTCACAGTAATGAAAGGTAATAGATTTATCCTAAGAAATTATATATGAATTTTTTATCAAAATAAGAGTGTCCTGACTCGTTCTCTCCTTGGATTGCTGAGGTCATTCATGAGATTTCGAGGAACCCATTTCGAATTCAATGAAATGAATTTCATCGGTTGGGACCCACCTAGAACCTAATACTTGTCTAAATTTGGATTCCCTATATGACACTGTTGGATCCTTCATGTTGTACTATAGGATTCCTTTGATACACTCCTTGGATATCTCTATGAAATTTAAGTTCCATGGATAAATCCTACCAGACCCAGTTATTTCATTGCTCCATTTTACCTTGGATAAACTCCTTAGACTCAGTAGAAATATTATTGTGGAATTCTTTGGGCTATGCTCCAGGGACTTCACACTTAACCTTAGCCAATATATAATCATTACTGAGTTGGAGACCCTATAGGTCTATGTATCCTTGTTTATTAGCTTGGAACCTCACTAAAAAATATCCTTATAATATGTGTTGTTACATCTCAATAACTTCAATATTGTCAACATGTGTCTTATTTATAAACTGGTAACCATAAATTAATTAACTGGTTACATATTCAGACACCAGATGAAGGATGAAGTAGGTACTTGGGTATTTAGTTAAATTTTACTACTTTACTTTATATTTTCATGATTGAACATTGGTACATTTCCATTACATGGGACATATATTATATACACTATTGGTGGTGGCCCATTAAATTTATATCACACTATCGCAGGGCATGGTTCTACACTTAAGGTAGATTAAATGAATAAAGGTGTTGATAAAGTGAAACATATGGTTCCAAACACTTTATTTCTTACTATTTAGGATGAAGCTTGATAGAAGATGATCAATTTGGATTTATGGATTCTTGGAATAATCTTTTAATTAATTAAAAATTTTGTAGAACATGTTATACCTAATATATTTTATACATTGTTTCATCATGAAATGGGGTGACCTTATTTGTATATGGTTCAAACTTTCCAATAAGTTTCTAATGAGTTTATTCTTAGAACCGGAAACATCCAATGATTCTATATCCATTTGGACAAACTTTCCAATGGTAGGTGCTCAATAGTTGTGGACTAATGAGGATTAAGAATTTTCATTGGTCGAGAGGATTGAAGGTCAAACTCATCACACATTTTTGGGGGGAATTATTTTCTACTTTGGGACCCTCTTACAGATTTGAGCTATGTTCGGGAATCCTTATTAATTTACCAATCATGAAAATGAGTTTTCATTTAGATTTGGAAATCAATGATTGATATGTATGAGATTTAGAGAATCTTTTATATGTATTTGAGGTTCTTCATCGATAAAGAATCATCTGTATTTATTAGAGATTCTTATTCAATGGTATCCTTCAACACATTATATAGAAATCTCTTGGTCATTATGATAACCATACTGGTTTTAAAGCCACTCAGTGGGGCACTTGAATTTTATTATCATTCAGAAATACAGGGATTATTTCAGAGTTGGGATCTTACCCACAGATGGGCTACCAATGTATCCTTGTTAGAAAAAAGGAATCAGAACCCACATAGTTCTATTGAAGAAGTATGAGTTTTATGCATGATTAATGGCTCAAAGATAGATGTTATCATTAATTTTACACTCTGAGCTCACGCGAGTCATGCTCGGTGTGTGAAAAAAGAGGTATCAGTAAAACATGATGATTGTGCGATGAAAGATGAAATCATAAGAAAGGTTGGGGGGATTACATATGTATGAATGCACAAGTAAATGAAGACAAAGACATTTAGAAAATAAGCCCAAGAGCATGGTTCATAAAGGTGTTTGTACTTTATAGAGATTTGGGATTTTAACCCGGGACATACTCCTGAAAAGGAAGCCAAAATTTAAGAGGGACTTATGATTGGGTTTTATTCCTGAGAAGGAATCCCAAATGAAAATAAAATAAGACTCGGGCTTACTCCTGAGAAGGAGGCCCAGGTTAAGAGAAATTATTACTGGGGCTTACTCCTGAGAAGGAGGCCCAGATTAGGGAACATGGGGCTTACTCCGAAGGAGGATGACCATATTAAAGATGTCCTCATCTTAAAGGATGAGGTTGAATGAAGGAAATATCAAACCTTAGTGACATATGGTTAGGTAAATCACGAGGTTTTGAGAGATGTTGCACAGAATTCTGTTCAGATAAGGAATCCAACAAAGGGACCATGCCATAAATGGATTTGAAGAGTGGTTTGAAGGATAAATATTGAAGAGGAGAGGCGAATTTGAGTAAAGAAAGTTAATTGGTATGACGCTCACAAGTATTGGTCTGGAGCACAAGTCCTGGACACTCAAGTATACTTGTGCAACATGAGTTAACTTGGGTGAAAAAAAAATTGTAGGGTAATACTTGGGCGAGACTTGACTCAAGCCCTTAGAATTAACCCTAGATACTCCTAGAAGGGTGGCACACAAGCTTCCATGAGAGGACAAGGCGGTGCGCAAGTGTCTTCATTTCCCTTAAGGGTTGGACACTAAGGCACCCAAGTATTGATGAGTTCTAACACTTAGGCCTTATTATTCTTCTTTATAGATTCCATTCTAGGTAAAGAATTTCCTTAGAAGTGTTCGGAAGACTTCATACAGATACTTGGGAGACCAGAGCTTGAATCTGAGTTTTTTATTTTTCCGTCCTTGAAATGGGGGTCCCATAGGGGATATTTATAGGCCACCTAAGGTTTGGGAGAAATTTCACCTAGGTCACGCAAGTGACTTGCACACCTCATATCTAGTGCACAAGTGACTTGCACGCCCAAGGATGGTGCACAGGTATACTTGCGCGCCTTAATGACTTTGAATGTTTTTGATGAATTTTCCCACTTATTTGCTCGAGGTATTCCCTTTAGTAAATCTTTGGACTCTGTGATGAAATGGAGTGTCAACAAAAGTTCTCCCTCAGAGTAGAATCAGAAAAATGGAAAGAGGGTTTAACTTTGAGGTAAAGGATAAAATCAAGGGTTTTGGGCGCGCAGGTTTTGAGCACGCATGTAGAGGCATGCAGATTTCGACGCACAAATTTCTAGATCACCTATAAATATAGGTGTCACTTTTCACAAAGCATCCAACTTTCGAATGATGCTCACTCTCATTGCGCAAGTGAGCTATCGTCATGCAGGTGTCTTGGCTTTTCGCTCCTCCACGATTCTGTTCATTGTGTCATGCTTCCTCATTCTGTTTCTGACATGCGCGCCATTACTAGCACGGTAAATCTTACGTGGCCGGTTTGGAATGGCACGCCAATATTAGACTTGCACGCCATAATTCCTTAGCCATTTTTTCAATTTATTCACAAATTTTATAAAAAACCAACTTACATAAAAGTTAATTATTAGATCTTTGTTTAGATTCAATGGCTCCAAGGAGAATTGGATCGACTGATGAGAAGGCTATCAAGCAGATTGATGATTTTATGAACATCATTGTCCATGATTACTATGATATCTACGACATGACTGTCCCAGATTTGGCCAAGTACTTGAAGAAATATCATGTCAATTTCCCACAAAGTATTTACTTGAATTTATATGGCCATGGTCATCTGCAAGGAGTCAATGTTCCAAATTCAAATAACTATATGCCCGAGATGCAGTCACCCTTCTACCCCTCTATTTCAGTTATGCTATGCATTAAGAGTAGAAACAATGGTGTGAACATTCAAATGTTTCCTCCATGCCATTTCCTTGGAGATATGAAAATGGAAAACCCATGGGATGATATTTTTTCCGCTGATGATTGGTGGAGAAAAGACTATCATGACGTTAGAACAATATTTGAACAGAGTACTCTCCCCAAATGGCTCTTTAATTCTAATGATCCATTCACAAATCCATGTATCCATCTTCCAAGTCTATGGGACAGAATCATATTCACTGTTTGATCAGAAGAAAATTTTCTCAAACTGCACTCAAGAACATTCTTTTACAATTGTTCTAAGAAGAGCTGGTATCACTGCGTCTCTTATTGTATACATTTTAATGAATGAATTCTAGGTGGCTACTGATGAAGCTTGGGTTTCCATAAATCAAATGAAGAGTTATGTTGAAAGCCTCTTGTAATTCTTGAAAAAGAGAAGAGACTCCAGTCTGTGGATTCCCATCTAACTCTTTTGCATCAATGAAAAACACTTTCATCTTCAATCATTTCTACCTGCATTCTCTTGCTACCTACATTAAATTTTTACCCAAGCATACGGGCCAAGTAAACATAGTTTGATTTTTTATAGGGTGATACAAACAACCCCACAAACATTGAATATTTTTATTTCTCAATATTTCCTAAATCATACAAAATGTATCTTTAGTGATATGGGACTCAACTTTTGTTCAGAGTTCCTTTTACAAGTTCCCAATTTAATGAGTACCCTGTCTTTTGTTGGCTATTTTAAATTCATGCATGTTGGACATAAAAAGGCTATTGTTTAAAGGTTGAATTTCTTTGACCAGTCAGATTGAAATTGACTCAATTACTTGATAATTTGTTTGAAAACATATTACCACATTCACGTATGGGGGAAAACATGTAAACTATGACCTAAGAAATTTTGAATCTGAGGGATGATATGAAAAAGGGATAAAAGGCATTAGAAGAATTATTTCCTAAGAGTGAAGTTACCACTATTTGACAAACCCATTAGGGGGTTGAATTATGTAGTGCCACTTAAGGTAATTGGATGCATTGTAAAATAATAGCATCTTTTGGCTGACATGTCCGTTATATAGATTACTTATGTAAGGCCAACTAGGGGCATGTGCTACATAGTCAGGCAAAAGAACTCTCAGAAATTTTACTTTTATATTGCTAAAATATGGTGAAAGTTTATGGAGATTCAAATTTTCCAAACCATAGAGTCTACTGTATGGAGAGAGGTACTTGATTATGTAATGGATATTCCTAATCAAGATTGTCAAAGAATTGGATGAATGTCACTCCTACAAAGGTCTAACCCAAATGTAGAGAAGGGAAATATAAACCATAGACTTTAATACTTTCAGATCAAGAAAATGAGAATGGGAAAAATCTGCTAAGGATGGCTATTTTTGTGGTTCCCTACATATTGTTGTCAAGACCAATAAGGACAAAATTGGTTTTCCTCCAAAGAATGAAGTTTAAACTATTTGAAAAACCTGTTTGGGGGTTGAATTATGTAGGGCCACTTACGTTAATTGGATGCACAGTCAAATAATAGAATCTTTTGGCTGACAGTTCAGTTAAGTAGACTACTTATGCAAGGACGCCTAGGGGCACGTGCTGCATAGTCAGGAAAAATAATTCCAGGGTATCAGACATTTTGTGACCATAAGTCAAGAAAAAGGATGTGGCGATCAGGAAGTATTTATGGTTAGGAGTATGACACATGAAATTGGGTATTGTCCAATGCGTGAAGGAGATACATAGACTAATACTGACCATAATCATGTTTTGGTTGGGTCCTGAATTGAGGTGATGGACTTCACTACAATTCTCATTATAATGAGAATCAACCCAAATGTAGTTCATGAAATACAGTTTAACATCACGTGGGATGAGAATGTAGGAGATCTTAGTTTAGTGTCATAGAGCTGGGACCATAATGAGGAATACACAATGCATGTTTTATAAACCTATTGTGAATGAAGAACAGGGTTTTCATACCACATTCATGTTTTCACAGGGGGAATTTTCAGCCAAGGGACTAAAAGTGGAATTTGGGGTCAGGCCCAAAGACTTGGGGTTGGATTAGAGGGAGGCTCGAACATTCCTACATATCCCATAAGGATGGGAATCAATCCATAAATTGTTCTTTAAATACCCTCTGTATAGATTTGGTTCGTACAAGTGAAGGGTGAAAGGGGACTTTAGTGCAATGATGGTTTGACCCAAGATTAAAGGTTCGTGCATTGCCATGTATGTACGTAGTCCTTGAAATATGAAATGGTTGGAGAACAATGTCAATAATGATTCCCTCTCAGGTGAGGGTGTCAAAGATTGTGGTAGTTTATTTTCATACATGACAAAAGTATGAATAGTTTAGGGTCATATGCATGGACCGGTGTTGCATAGTTTAATGTCATGTAGCTAAAACATATTTCTATGCAGTTTAATGTCTTATAGTGTGTACAATGGGGGACTGTATAGTTTAACGTCATATAGCAAGGACGATGGTGAACCAATGTGAAGATATTGGTTTGGGGGGGGGGGTTCACAGATCAACATCGTATGAGATGGAGGTGAACTGATGTGAAGATGTTGGTTTTGGGCTTGAACCTCAAAAGTTTTCCTACGTACCCAGCCTAGAATGAAAAGATCAAAGTCTGCATAGTTCGATTAAGAATGAATTGGGTATCAAGTTGTACATGAGTACAATATGAATATGGTGTTGGGACTTACGCATGGTTAGTAGCCCAGAGAGGGTGTTATGGTTGAAGCTCACTCTAAGCTCACATGAGTCATACACAGGTGAGAAACAAGAGGTAAAAACAACCCTAGAGATGCACAGTTCAACATAATATAGGACAAAAGGGACACATTTTAATGTCATGTTGGATGATAGAGTGACCATGCAGTTTAATGTATTGCAGTAAGGACTATGGAGACTGTGCAGTTTAAAGTCTTGCAGTAAGGACTAAAGGGACCATGTAGTTTAAAGTCTTGCAGTATGGACTAAAGGGACCATACTATTTAAATTCTTATAGTAAGGAATATGGGGACTGTGTAATTTAAATTCATGCAGTAAGGACTAAAGGGACCATGCAGTTTAGAGTCATGCAGTAAGGACTATAGGGACGGTGCAGTTTAAAGTCTTGCAGTAAGGACTAAAGGGACTATGGAGTTTAAAGTCTTGCAGTAAGGACTAAAGGGACCATGCAGTTTAATGTCTTGCAGTAAGGACTAGAGGGACCATTCATTTTAAAGTCTTTCAATAAGGAATAAAGGG
Organism: Viscum album; assembly: GCA_963277665.1. Lineage (NCBI taxonomy): Eukaryota > Viridiplantae > Streptophyta > Magnoliopsida > Santalales > Viscaceae > Viscum > Viscum album. The sequence continues at coordinate 775,792,364 of OY728159.1, read as the reverse complement.
ACCATGCTGTTTAAAGTCTTTCAGTAAAGACTAAAGGGACCATTCTGTTTAAAGTCTTTCGGTAAGGACTATTAGGACTGTGCAGTTTAAAGTATTTCAGTAAGGACTAAATAGACCATGTAGTTTAAAGTCTCACAGTAAGGACTAAAGCAACCATGCGGTTTAAAGTCTTGCAGTAAGGACTAAAGAGACCAATGCAGTTTAAAGTCTTTCAGTAAGGACTAAGGAGACCTTACAGTTTAAACTCATTCAGAAAGGACTAAAGAGACTATGTAGTTTAAAGTCTTGCAGTAAGGACTAATGAGACCATGCAGTTTAAAGTCTTGCAGTAAGGACTATAGGGACTGTACAGTTTAAAGTCTTGCAGTAAGGACTAAAAGGACCATGCAGTTTAATGTCTTGCAGTAAGGAATAAAGGGACCATACAGTTTAAAGTCATGTAGTAAAAACTATGGGGACTTTGCAGTTTGATGTCTTGTAGTAAGGACTAAAGAGACCATGCAGTTTAAATTCTTGTAGTAAGGACTAAAGATACCATGAAGTTTAATGTCTTGCAGTAATGACTAAAGAGACCATGCAGTTTAATGTCTTGTAGTAAGGACTAAAGAGACCATGCAGTTTAAAGTCTTGTAGTAAGGACTAAAGAGACCATGCAGTTTAAAGTATTTTAGTAAGGACTAAATAGAGCATGAAATTTAAATTCTTGTAGAAAGGACTATAGTTGTTTTTGTGTCACACAAAACACTTCTTTAGAAATATGGCATTGCTTGGAGTCGTGATGAGTTCTCCATCCATTGAGATTAAAGAATAATCTCCATTGGAGTAGACCTTATGTATTGAATAAGGTCCTTCCCACTTTATCTCAAGATTTGGAGGTTTCTTTCCTAGTATCATTGGAGTTCTGAGGACCAATATCAATTCTCCTTCAATGAATGAACGGAGAAAAACTTTTTTGTTGATAGCCCGTTCTATTCGATTCTAATGGACTTCCATTTGGTGAAGAGTGCACAATATTTTTTCCTATAATCCTTACAATTTATCCAATTGCTTTTGAGATTGTTCATCTATGGATGAATAATCACAAATGGCTACTTTGAGTGAAGTTAATTCAACCTCAATAGAAAAACTGCTTCTATTCCATATACCAATGAATATGGAGTTGACCGTGTAGCAGTGCGGGTGGTGGTCTAATAAGCCCATAAAGCATGAAAATTTTTATCAGGCCATGATTTCTTATCTTTATCCACAATATTTTTCAGTATGTTTGAAAAAGTCTTATCTAAGGATTCTATTTGGCCATTGTCCACTGCATGATACCGAGATGAATGGTTGGATTTGACATTGTATTCTTAATAAAACTTTCATACCTCGGATGAACAGAAGTTGGTGGCATTATCTGTCAATATGGTATGAGGGACACCAAATCTGGCAAGGATGTTAGACTTGATGAAGCTAAAAATGCTTTTAGAACTAACTTCTTTGAGAGGTATTGCCTCTGCCCATTTGGAAAATCAGTCAGTAGCAATAAAAATATACTTAAACTGCTTGGATGTAGCTGAAGGGTAAGGTCCTACTACATCCATTCCCCATGTGCAAATTGCCATGAGTATTTAGCTGTATGGAGCATCTCTAGGGACTGGTGAATAAAATTGGCATATAATTTGCAAGAATGACACTTTGTAGTGAAATCAACACAATCTTGTTTCATTGAAGGCTAGAAATATCCAAGCCCTCGAACATGATAAGACAGTCTATGTCCAGACTGGTGGGCACCATAGACTACTGCACATACTTCTTTCATGACATCCATTGTCTCTTCACCATCAATTCATCTGAAGAGATTTCCATGAAAACCTCACTTGTAGAGAATTTTTTCTAGGTGATGTGGGCTATCATAATAAGAAAAATTCACCACACATCGCAGGACTTGTTCTTTCCCATCTCTATCAGGTGCGAGTCTTCTATTTTGATGGTTTCTCTAATAGATGTCATCCACCCTCTAGTATGACCATATGGTTCAGAAATGTGACTAATTTCATTGATTTCATCTGTTCTAATGTGAATATAAGGTGAAATTGTACGACGGTGGGCAATACTGATGATTGTTTCATCCCGATTTGGATCTGCCAGAGCTGTGGATACATTATCCAGTGCTTCTATAAAGACTCGGAAAATTCAATGGAATTTTTTTTCTTTCTTAAATTATTTGGAATTTTACGAGTCTTTCGATTCTGATGGTGCTTGATTCTGAGGCCCGGTGTGCCCGAAATCATTTTCCGAAGTTTAGCTCGGGTACATGTTGTAAACGAACGAGTGAGTTTTTCTATATTTTGAACCGGTGCTCGGAATCGAAATCTGAGGGCATCGATGAACTCGCAACACCGATAATTGCTTAAGGGTACCTTTACCATAGTTACGTTTGCACGGGATGAGAAGTTAAAATTTTTGGATTAAATACGAAGTGAATAAAAATTGTGGAACAATTTTTATTTTATATCTAAGGTGGTTATATCCAACACGGGGGAGTTGGGGTGGGACCCACAAGCACCTAACTACCCATGTGAGGATATTTGTGAGGTGGGCCCACACGAGCCCCAAAAATTCACATTCCCTAAACTCCTTAAACCACTTTCTTTAATTGTTTACTCCTCCTTAATTGAGCAACTTTTCCTCTCCCTCTCTCACACCATTAAATTTGCAAACCTACCTCTTAATTAATTAAACAACTCCACATTTAACTAATTAAGGGGATTTGATTTTTGAATTTTGAAATGCATTACATGATTAAATAAAATAAGGAGATGCCTTATTTTATTTGGGGTTGGAAATTGTTGTGTGGGAGGACTTGGGGGAGAACTATAGAGTTTTGAAGAACTTCATCCTCAACGAAGAACGACGCCTCTTCAACGAAGAGCATCGCTCCAACAAAGAACAATGACACGCACCGACGTCGTCTACGAAACCTCACCCTGCAATGCGGTCTTCCGTGACGCCCGACGTACGACGTCAAGTAACGAGGTAGGGGTTTATTCTTGAAAGTGGTGGATTTCATAACCTGTTCTTCGTTGGGAATCATTGAATAAATACGACCAATTACTATCACGTAACACGGAGGGCGTGGGCCGAACAAACATGGCCTGAAGACCGTCCGCTTGATCTTGGTAATTATTTTAGAATTGGCAATCGAAGGCAGAGGGAGCATGATTCTGTCGCGCCATGCCAGGTACGTGGTAAAGGAAACCAGCTCCATCGCACAAGTTGGGCGGGAGGAACCACAACCCGCTACACGGGCCACTTCGGCGGAAGAACCGGATGGCCCATCGGCTGGTCAGGTGCAGGCGAACCGTGGCGCCAGGAGGGCGCTGCGCTGGAAGATCGGCGGCCCGCCCGTGCAGGCCTCGTGCGCTAGAAGGCCAGCCGGCCTAGACGGCTAGTTTGGGAAGGGCGGCGCCGCATGGCTCCACTAGTGCGAACAGTCGGGGGGCCGCGCCCCCTGGAACCGCTCGGCCTCCCAGTCGGGCCCACCGGGCCGCGCGCCCTGCCATCCGAGCCTGCCAGGCCGCGCGCCCTGCCGGGCCGTGCCAGCCAGGTCGCGCTGGGCCGGGCCGCACCCCTTCGGGCCAAGTTGTGTTTTCATTCAGACCGGTCTGACACCCCTACTAGGTCGGACCCGCCAAACTGGGTTAGCCCGACCCGTCGGCCTACTGGGTTAAACGGGTCGGGCCAGTTATCCACTTAAACGTGATTAACTTAAAGACCGCGCGTCCGATCGACGCGCTGTCTGTGGAACTGGGACTCTTTTGATGAGACGGTCCTTTTGTGATACTCTAAGTGAGTTTTGGATAGCTTTGGTAAACAGCCAGGATTGGATCGAGCATATTTTCAACCGGGACCCTAGAACAAAAAAGCCAATATCTCTCAGACCGGGCGTCCGTTTGACGCGTCATCTGTCACTTTGAGTTCCTATTATCGAGATGAAACTTCGGGATACATCAACTATGGACTTCGTGATAATTGATGTATCAACCCCTTTTACTTGTAGAGAAGACCATCCTGGATTCGAGTATGCTATGTGCGGGAACCATTGAGCTGACTGCGATTGCGACGACGATGGCGACTGTACGTGGATCCTACGTGGGTTCGCCAGTGAGGATGACTGTACATGGATCCTCTGTGGGTTCGGTAGCGATGGTTACTGTACTTGGATCCTATGTGGGTTCGGCAGTGACGATTTCTATATTTGGATCCTACATGGGTTCGACAGAGGAGATGATTCGGAGGCTACATCTAATCATCTTCACCCCTCTTCGTGATTAGTATACCTTTGTGAGATGAGTCTTGTCTTTCAATCATTATCATTGATGTGGTTGACTTCATTAATGTGTGGACGATATTGTTCTTGATCTCAGAAGTTGGTGTCATACTAGAATTATTGACTTATTTATATGTATGCGCATATAACTAAGTAGGGTTGGATGATTCTTCATGTTGTTCTTTTCCATTGTGGTTTATCCTTCGTGGATTCTAGGAGACCTTCGGGGGTCTCAGGGTCCCTACTGAGTATCGTATACTCACCCCTGCACGGGAAATGCCCGCACTACATTGTGTTGGTTATAGATGACGTACAACACTGACCATGGTCGAGGTTTGTGGAGCTGGACGGTATCTGGAGGTGGACCACCTGGCGGGACATACATAGAGCGGACGAACAGACCCGAGGTACCGAAGAGAATATCTATACCCACCCTTCAAGTCGGATTTCTGGAGGACAACTCAGTATTTGTTGTTTACTTTTCAGATATTGTACTTTCTTTCTCAGTTGTACTGTACTTTCAGTTTGGTTTGTATACTGGCCCATTTACTTTCCAGCACTTACATTTGTACTCATTTTACATTGTGTTTACTCCAGATTGCGTACTCTGTTGTGTTTGTTTATTTATATAAAGGAAATGCCTTCCCTTTTATCGGGAATTACACCTTTGGTGCTAGTTTCTAGCCCCTGGTCTATGGAAGGCATGCTTGGGGTAGTAACGGCACGGGCCCTGAGGACAGGTCGTGACAAATTGGTATCAGAGGATTCAGTTCTACCGCAGAACTCATGACTCTGATAATTTCTTCTCTGTGAAGAAATATTGTTAAAAATAATGAGTGTGGTTCATACTCCAGGGAGTCCAGTGTTGGTGCGGTGACTGACGTATCCATACACCAGGACCCTGACTTCTGATTTCCGACTCAGTGCTCGAAAGCACTGATTTCATGTGTGTATCAAAAGTTTTCTTTGTGATTACTTTGTGTTAGCTCACCAGGTATACTTTATTAGATGTGGCGCACCTGTTTTTTTTCAGGATGGCCCCACGTAGGCAACCAGATAGGGTTCTGAGCTATGTGCGAGATGTCATCCCACCAAGCGACAAGGCCTCTGTGCAGGGCCCCATTATATTAGAGTCACCAGCATCACCACTACCCGCTGGGCCACCGATACCACCAGCCTCATCTACGAAGAGTGCATGCTGCCTAAGTGCGTTGCACAAGTTTTATCAATAGAGGCCTCCTCAGTTCTGTTGAGAGATAGATCCTCAAGCATCCGAGGATTGGATGGAGGATATCGTCATAGTATTAATATTGGTAGGGACACTAGTAGACCTTATGGCTATCCTTTCTGCGAGTCTCTTGCACGCAGTAGTATGTAGATGGTGGAGCCTAATGCTCCAGGTGCACGATGAGGCATCTCTACTTTGGGAGATCTTCGAGAGCCTCTTCTACTCAGAGTTTATTCCAGCCATCCTTCATGTGGTGCATATCCAAGAGTTACTACAGCTGCGGAAGGGTAGCATGTCAGTAGCCCAATACTCGGCGAGATTTACCGACCTGTCGCGCTAATCCACAGACATGGTACGAGACCCATTCTTCCGGGCCCGAACCTTTGAGAAGGGACTGAGGAATGAGATCAGGGCTTTGATGATCTCTCTCAGCATTACGACGTAGGCAGGAGTACTAGAGCGAGCCCTTCATGTGGATAGCTTTCTTGCTGAGCCTACGCCAGCAGAGAGGCCTACCGCAGGGCGACACGTAGCGGAGTCTTCTGCAGCTGGTAGTAGACAGATTTCATAGAGATCCAAGAAGACTAGGCCATCAGGTGGGAGACCTCGGGATACTGCTTCAGATGTGCAGGGCACACACAGCCAAGCCAATCATAGGAGAGGCAGGCAGTGCTATGCATGCAGCGGGCAGGGCCACATGGCTCGTGACTGCCCGACCCGCCATGCAGAGGAGTAGTAGATGGTTGAGGGACCACCCAGGTAGAGGCAGAGGTTTGACCATGGTGGTTTGTAGGGAGCAGGCGGACGAGGTAGAGGAGCTGGCCAAGCAGCAGGTGGTGGATGATGCTTAGAGGCTCTACCACCACCACCACCAGGAGGGCCACCCCGACCACAGGGAGCTGGAAGACAGGGGAAGGCTCAGCTCCAGGAAGTCGAGGCCTATGACCACGACACACCTGAGATGATTCTAGGTACTATATCTATCAACTCCACCCTTTCTGTAGTTCTTATAGACATAGGAGCGAGTCATTCATTTATTTCCGCTTCCCTTGTTTGGAGCTCTGAGATTCCGACGGAGCCGTTGGCTCGATCCTTATGACTAGAGACTTTTACGGGAGTAGACTCGATGATTACACACTGGTGCCGGCAGTGTGAGTTCACTCTAGGAGGTGAGAGATTCGGCTGGGATCTTATTGTAGTAGTGTCGAGGCCTTATTACGTCATCTTGGGCATGGATTGGTTATCTACAGTCCATGCTCAGATCGACTGTATTAGGCGCAAGGTGCGGTGTGTCTTCACAGATGGGAGAAGGTTCACCTTCACCAGCAAGAAGGGAGCCTTTGCAGTGCATGATGGGCTTACGCAGAGGAGAGGGAAGCCGATCACCCATCAGTTGTCTAGTCTCATCCTAGGAGCAGTTGATGTGCGGAGTCTGAGTTTTCCTGTTGTGGTGGATCAGTATGCGAATGTTTTTAATAATGACGTTTGAGGAATACCTCCTCGCAGAGATGTAGACTTCTAAATTGACCTGTTTCCCGGGAAAGCACCAATATCTACTGTAGCATATTGGATGTCTCCTCCCGAACATTGTGAGTTGCGGGTACAACAAGAGGATTTATAGGGAAATGGATTCATCCGACCTAGTGTTTCACCCTGGGCTTCTCCGATTTAATTCGCCGAGAATGCGGATGTGACCTTACGGCTTTTGGCCGACTATCATTGCCTGAATCAGGTGACCGTAAAGAACAAGTATCCACTCTTGAGGATTCACAGCCTCTTTGATTAGGTCAAGGGAGCACGATGGTCCTCGAAGATAGACCTGAGGTCAGGCTATCATCAGCTCAGAGTTCGAGACGAGGATGTGCAGAAGGCGGCCTTCAGGAGTTGGTATGGCCACTACGAGTTCCTGGTTATGCCTTTCGGCATAAACAACGCACCAACAGTGTCCACGAGTCTCATGAACATGATCTTCCAGCCATACCTCAATCATTTTGTCATAGTCTTCATCACCGACATACTAATTTACTCGACTACTGAGGAAGAGTACGCCTACCACTTACTGGTTGTACTAGACACACTCCGAGAGCACCAACATTATGGTAAGCTCTCACAGTGCTATTTCTAGATTCAAGAGGTTCACTTCTTGGGTCACGTCATCTCGGAGGCGGGAGTTGCTATGGATCCTGCAAAGATCAAGGTAGTACTTTCTTGGGAGCCACCTAGGAGCGTGATGGAGGTGCGGAGTTTCCTATGTCTGGCTGGGAACTATTGACGATTTGTGCCAAACTTCTCCAGAGTTGCAGCACCACTTTCATCTTTGATGAAGAAGGGGAAAACTTTCGTGTGGTCAGATATATGTCAATAGAGCTATCAGGAGCTGAGACAGAGATTGACAGTGCGCCCATCTTGAGGCTACCGGAGGAGGGTGTAGGGTACGTAGTTTACTGCGATGAATCATGGACCAGACTCGGGTGTGTCCTGATGCATGTGCGGACAGTGATCGAATATATTTCATGACAATTGAGGCAGCACGAGCAGAACTATGCTACCCATGAACTGGAGTTAGCAGCAGTGGTCTTCACCTTGAAGATGTGGCAGCACTACCTGATGGGAAAGCACTTTACAGTCTACTCTGACCACCAGAGTCTCACGTACATCTTCTTGCCGAAGGACCTGAACCTGAAACATCAACGATGGCTCGAGTTCCTCCAGGACTATGACTTTGAGATAGTCTATACTCCTGGGAATGGGAACTTTGTGGTTGATGCTCTCAACAGGAGGTCAGACATTCAGCTACTTGGAGAGGTGACAAAGTAGTTAGCCGATTTGCAGATATCCTTTGTGTATTGAGATGGGGTAGCCTTCCTATAGTCCCTCATAGTCACTCCTCCACTACTTCAGAGGTTCCGAGTGGCACACCGTGGGGACATTGACTATGAGATGAGACATGCTCAGATTTCCACAGGGCAGGCGCCTGATGGATTTTCTGAAGGGGGATAGCACGTCATCCTCTTTAGGGGACGTACCATGGTACCAGTTGCACTGTAGGAGGAGGTGCTGAGGGAGTTTCACACTTCCCCTATAGCGGTACATCCAGGATTGGAAAATATGTACCAGGACCTTAGACAACCGCACTGGTGGCCTAGTATGAAGAAGGCTATAGCAGAGTCCATTTCTCGATGCCTTATTTTATAGCATGTGAAGGCAAAGCACCAGGTACCAGGAGTCTTGGTACAGCCCTTAGAGGTTCTGGAGTGGAAGTGGGATGGGATATCCATAGATTTCGTGATGGGGCTCCCACGTAATTCTAGAGTACATGACTCCATCTGTGTGATCGTAGAACGACTCACCAAGTCGGACCACTTCTTACCAATCAGAGAGTAGGGCTCAGTAGAGTGCGTGGGACACCTCTACATTAAGGTGATCGTACGGGTTCATGGTGTGCCATCATCTCTCATCTCCGATTGAGACGCTCACTTTACTTCTCGGCTATGGAAGGGGATGTAGGAGGCATTTGGGATGCATCTTCACCTGAGCACTGCCTTTCACCCTCAGACGGATGGCCAGGAGGAGAGGACCATTCAGACACTCAAGGACATGCTCCGTGCATGTGTCCATGACTTTGGTCGCAACTGGTAGGATCACCTACCCTTGGTGGAGTTTTCATAAAAAAAACAGCTACCACTCAACCATCGGGATGACACCATACGAGGCATTGTACGGCCGACCTTGTATATCACCTCTGTGCTGGACTGACCTTGGGGAGTCAGCACTCGTAGGACCAGAGATGGTTCAGGCTACGATGCAGAAGGTTCAGATTATCCAGGAGCAGATGAGGACTACACAGAGCAGACAGAAGTCAAATGCTGATTGGAGATGGAGACCATTAGAGCTCGAGGATGGCGACCACATTTTCTTACGGGTCTCAACTCGACGTGGATTACAGAGATTTGGCTGGTGTGGCAAGTTATCTCCGCGCTTCATCAGACCATTCCAAGTCCTCATCAGGGTAGGTGAGGTGGCTTACCACCTGGCCTTTCCACCTCAGTTGCACTGGGTGCATGACGTCTTCCACATATCTCAGCTGAGGAGATACGTGCACAACCTGACCCACATCATTGATCACAGGGATCTGTACATCGATAACGGGGCTACCTTCACGAAGGTCCTGGTGGAGATCGAGGATCGACAGGAGCGGGTCCTGCGTGGACGGTCGATTCCTCTTTTGGGTATTCGTTGGCAGCACGGGAACCTCCAGGAGTGCACATGGGAGCGGGAAGCTCAGATTTGTGCATAGTACACTCATTTGTTTCCCTAGTTTATGATGTTTCTTTACGGGGATGTAAATCCCTAAGGTGGGAGTAATGTAAAGACCCAAAAATTTCAAGGATTTTTTTTCCTTCATAAATACTTTGGAATATTACGAGTTTGTGGCTTCTGACAGTACTTGATTCTGAGGCCCGGTTTTCCCGATATCAATTTCCGAAGTTTAGCTCGGGTACGTTCAGTAAACGAACGAGCAGGTTTTTCTATCTTTTGAACCAGTGCTCGGAATAAAAATCCAAGGGCACTGGTGAACATGCAACATCGGTAATTGCTTAAGGGGACCATTATCGTAGTTACTTTTCCACAGGATGAGAAGTTAGAATTTTTGGAATAAATAATAAGTGAATAAAAATTGTGGAACTATTTTTATTTTATATCTAAGGTGGTTATATCCTACATGGGGGAGTTGGGGTGGGACCCACAAGCACCTAACTACCCATGTGAGGATATTTGTGAGGTGGGGCCCACACGATCCCCAACCGTTCACATTCCCTAAACTCTATAAACCCCTTTTCTTTAATTTTTAACTCCTCTTTAATTGAGTAACTTTTCCTCTCCCTCTCTCACACCATTAAATTTCCAACCTAAATCTTAATTAATTAAACAACTCTACATTTAATAAATTAAGGGGTTTGATTTTTGAATTTTGAAATGCATGAAAAGATTAAATAAAATAAGGAGATGCCTTATATTATTTGGGGTTGGAAATTGTTGGGTGGGAGGATTTGGGGGAGAACTCTAGAGTTTTGAAGAACTTCATCCTCAACGAAGAATGACGCCTCTTCAACGAAGAACGCCACTTCCACGAATAACAACGATGTGCACCGACGTCATCTACAAAACCTCACCCCGAAACGTCATCTTCCGCGACGCCCGACATACGACTTCAAATAATGAGGTAGGGCTTTATTCTTTAAAGTGGATGTTTTCGTACCCCATTCTTTGTTGGGAATAATTGACTAAATACAGCCAATTTCTATCGCTTACCGTAGAGGGAGCGGGCCGAATTAACACAGCCCAACTACCCTCTTCTTGATCTTGTTTATTCTTTTAGAATTGGAAATCGAAGGCGGAGGAAGCACGACACCATCACGCCATGCCGGGTATGTGGAAAAGGAAACCAGCATCGCCGCACCGGTTTTACGGGAGGAACCATGGCCAGCTATACGGGCCGCTTCAGCGGAAGAACCGTCAGGCCTGTCGGCCGGTTGGGTGGAGGCAAACCGCGACGCCAGGAGGGCGCCACACTGGAAGACCGGTGGCCCGCCCTTGCGGGCCACGTGCGCCAGAAGAATGGCCGGCCTAGCCACCCGGTTTCGGAAGGGCGGTGCCGCATGTCATCCCCAGTGCGAACAGCCAGGGGGGGCATGCCCCCCCTTGGAACTACTCGACCTTATGTCGGGCCGCGCCGGGCCGCACCCCGCCGGGCTGGGCCATGCCCCGCTAGGCCAGGCTGCGCCCCTTCGGGTCGAGTTGTGTTTTCCTTCGGACTAGTCCGACAGGCCTGTTGGGTCAGACCCATCAAACTGGGTTATCCCGACCCATTGGCCCACTAGACTAAACGGTTCGGGCCCGTTATCCACTTAAATGTGAATAACATAAATACCACGAGTCCGATCGACATGTCGTCTATGACACTAGAACTATTTCAATGAGACGGTCCTTTTGTGATACTCTAAGTGAGTTTTGGATAGCTTTGGTAAATGGCTAGGTTTGGATTGAGCATATTTTCAACTGGGCCACTGGAACAAAAAAGAAAATATCTCTCAGACCAGGTGTCCGTTTGACGCGCCTTCTGTCATGTTGAGTTCCTTTTAACAAGATAGCAATTCAGGATACATCAACTCTAGACTTCATGACAGTTGATGTATCAACCCATTTTACTTGTGGAGGGGACCCTCCTAGAAACGAGTACCCTATGTGAAGGAACCCTAGAGTTGGTTGTGACTACGACGACGATGGAGACTGTACTTTGATCCTACGTGGGATCGACAGCGAGGACGATTGTACTTATGCATGGGCTCAGAAGTTGGAGCCGTATTGGAATTGTTGACTTTGGTATATGTATGAGAATATACCTAAGTAGGGTTGGTTGATTCTTCGTTTTGTTCCTTTCCTTTTTGTTTTATCATTCGTGGATTCTGGGTGACCTTCCGGGGTCTCGGGGTCCCTACTGAGTATCGTATACTCACCCCTACATGGGAAATTGCCACACTACGTTGTGTTGGTTGAAGACGATGGACAACACTAATCGTGGTCGAGGCTTGTGGATCTGGACGGTATCCGGAGGTGGACCACCTAGCGGGATATACACGGAACGGATGGACAGACCCGAGGTACCGGCGAGACTATCTGTACCCACCCTTCAGGTGGGATTTCCGGAGGATGACTCGGTGGTTGTTGTTTACTTTTAGGCTATTGTATTTTCTTTCTCAGTTGTACTGTACTTTCAGTTGGGTTTGTATACCGGCCCATTTTCTTTCCAGAACCTACATTTGTACTCAGTTTACTTTGTGTTTACTCTATCTTGCATACTCTGTTGTGTTTGTTTAATTATATACGGGAAATTCCTTCCGATTTATTAGGAATTACACCTTTGGTGCTAGTCTCCAACCCCTGGCCTATGGAAGGTAGGCTTGGGGTAGTCCCAACACGGGACTCGAGGACAGGTCATGAAAACATCATCTTGATCATATTGTGATCGAAGAAAATAAGAAAATGTCATTTCTGAAGGAAATTATTCCATTAAATCTCAGACGTAATCATACAAAGGGATTAACTCTTTTTTCCTGATGGCATAGTCCCCATTGACTTGTTTGATTACCAGGTCTGAATCACCATTAACCTTAAAGTGATTCACCTGTGCCTGAAGCACCAACTCCGATCCTATGATGAGAGCATGATATTCTGCTTCATTGATTGTACAGCCTTCCTGCAATAAGAAGGAATAGGGTAGCACTGTCTTTTCTGGGGAAATAAGTACAATTCCTAACCCAACTTTGTTGAATTTTGGATCTTCCATTTTCTTCCCCGTTGGACATCTGGAAGCACCATCAAAGTACATTTCCCATGTTTTATGATTATCATGAATAGAGAAGACTTCTTCATCAGGAAGTTCAATATCTAAAGATGTATCTTCTACTGAAGTGTGTTTAGCAAGGAAATCAGCCAGAGTTTGGCCCTTTATTGTCTTTTGATACATATACTGGATATCAAACTACTGCAAAATAACTTCCAACCTTACCAGAAATCTTGTAAGCATTGGATGACTAAGGATAAATTTGAGAGGGTTATTGTGATATACCAATTGGACCTCATGATGTTGCAGGTAGTGTCTCAATTTCTAATCTGCAATGATTAGTTCTAGTCAGCTCTTTTAAATACTTGAATATCGAGTTTCTTCCTCAAGAATAGTCCAACTGAGATAATAAAGTTTGTTTTCATTCCCAACATCATTCATTTGGGAAAGGAAGTCACCCTATGATATCTCTAAAGCTGTCACATAAAGAATAAATCGTCTTCTTTCTATAGATGGAATTAATACAGGTGGAATCAAGAGATATTTCTTTAGAATACTGAATACTTCTTGAAATTCTTTAGTCCACTGGTATGTGACTCCCTTCTTCATTAATTTGGTGAAGGGTAATCATTTGCCTTCCAGATTCGCGATGAAACGCCCAATATAGGCCACGTGTCCTTGAAGTCTCTCAATTGCTTCAAATTTTGAGGAGGTGACATACCAAGGATTGATTTTGTCTTCTCAGGATCAACTTCTATACTAGGATGTAATACAACAAAGCTGAGAAATTTTCCTAAGGTTACCACAAAAGCACATTTCAAGGGGTTCGTCATCAAATTTTGTTATTGAAGTTTGTGGAATAAAATTTCCAAATCAGAAAATTAATTAAAATTATGTCTGGATTAAACCACCAAATCATCCACATGACATTCTAAAAATTTCCTTAAAATGTGATTGAAGATATGGTGTATGGAATGTTGATATGTTGCACCTGCATTTGTCAGGCCAAAGGGCACTACCCGATAGAGAAACACAACTTGAGGGGCTCTGAAGGCTGTATATTCTTCATCTTCTGGAGCCATTTGGATTTGATTATAACCAGAATATCCATCCATGAAGTAAAGTGCTTCATTTCCAGTTGTTGCATCAATTAAAAGTTTTGTGATTGGAACTGGAAAATAATCCTTGGGACAATGCCGATTAAGATCTCTAAAGTCAATGAAAACTCTAATTTTTCCATTCTTCTTTTTCACAGGGACAATATTAGCCATCTATTTGGGATATTGAACTACTTTGACTAAGTTAGCATTGATAAGATTATCCACTTCAACTTCAATTTTGGAGGCATAAGTTGGGTATGTTCTTCTTACGTCTTGCTTGATTCCTCGATGTTTTTCTGGAAAATACCAATGATGAGTGGCAACATAGAGATCAAGACCTGGAATTTCGATATAATTACAAGAAAATATATCTTGATTTTGATTTAAAAATGAATTATACATTTCTTGTTCTTCAAGAGTCATGGTTTCAATAATTAAATTGGGGCATGGATCTTCTTCTGTACCCAGATTTATTTTTCTGAGTTCATCAACAGTGGTAGAGATACATTATTCAAATGCTGGAGGAGCATCTCTGAGATCTTCCTCTTCTTCTTAAATATGTGTTACTGCTTTTGTTTCTACTTCCATAGTAGATGATGAAGCAAAATTTTAATGGTCAGGAGAGAAGTTAAAATTTTAACATATTGAAGAAGATAGTATCATTTCTGACCCTATTAAGGATGAAGGGTATTCCTTGTGTAATAAAGAGGATATTATGGATTGAGAATCGACATCACCGTTCATCTCTGACATTGCCATAACTTCTTTTGGCCTCATTGATGAAGTATAGAATTGATGGATTTTAGTGGATTAAATGAAGACATCTTCATTTGAGCTTTCATCATTTCCTGGTGAATCAGCAATTTCTACCATACTGTCTGGATTGGTTTCCATAATTGAAATTATGGAAATTTCCATAAGAGTATTTGGATTTGGGTCTATCCTTTCAATTTGACTGATAGGCAACACATAATCTATACTCACATGTATCAATGGGTTTATTGGAATCTTCTCCAAACCATATGAAGCATTGATTTTGGTAACCTCCTTTTTTGTGGATATCTCCTTTCCCTCCATGTGATAGAATTCTACCTCAATTTATTAAGATTCACATGTTTTGAGTGGGGCTTTATCTCCATACAATGTCCCAATTTGACCATTAAAACAATATTTGAGACATTGATGGTATGATGAAGGTATAACCGCATGTTGATGTAACCAAGGTCTTCCAAGAAAAATGTTGAAGGCTGTGTCATGGAGAACAACCACGAAATCTGAATTGGAAACAAGGTATCCAAACTGAGTTCTGAGTGTAATCTTGCCAAGAGGTTCTTGTTCATTTTTATCATATCCTTGCAAAATCTATGTAGAAGGAGATAAATCCGATTCAGTGAGGCCTAATCGATGAAGTGTATGAATAGGGATGAGGTTTAATCCTGAACCATTATCAATGAAAGCTCGCCGGATGTCTACAACATTGACCTTTCCAGATAAATACAAAGGTCTAATATGTCCATTCACAACATCATCTTCATCTTCATCTATAAAAGATATCACTTCATGGCATCTATAGGATCATTCTCTATATGGTAGACTTCATCCGTAGAAATTTCAGTTTCGAATTCCTAAGGACTTGACAAAGCCTCAATGAGTGCCTCACAAAGATCCTTTGATATATTCAAGGAATCCCGAATTGATAACTTGGCCGGTACATGGGAAAAATGTTTCAAGACATCATACTTCTTGTCCAAAGGTCTGTGTTTCCAAATAAGAACATGGGGTTTCACAGGAACCTTAGAAGTTGATGTTTTGGAAGTAGATGCATCTTGTATCAGGGTAGGAGTTGGAAATACTCCTGTCTTTGGAAGATTAGACCGACTAGGTCTATTTATTTGCTGAGAGGAAGAAGGTGTAACTTTTAATCGATCTTCCAAACAAACTATGCCAGGACTAAATCTGCCATGTTTGGAAGAACTGTCTTGTTCTTGTTGAGCCCGATGATGTGTTTTTCCACAATTTTCTGCTGCATATACAGTTCTAGCAGGGGTAGGATTGGAATAGTGGATTCTGAAATATCCACAACCTCCTCTGTATCCTAAACCTCTGGAACTCCCTCTAATAACTCTATTTGATACAAGGAACTCAGGGTCATTAAGATCGAAACTGTGACTAGCATAAGGATTTGTTAAATGAATCATGTAAATAGAACCAAAGATAAAATTTTCATCAAATGAATACTTTGCCCGATGAACCATTCTAGGTTGTACCGTTTAGTGGGGTGGTGCCTGTGATTTTGAAGTAGATGGCATAAAATATTCTAGAGTCAAAAACAACTAAGGCTTTGACAGAGCTCATCTTCTTCTGACTGCTCTTCTTTCTTAGAATTATGTCATCTGTTTGAGGATTTTCCATCTTACGAAGGGGGTTTTGCTGTGGAATTCATAGCAGAAGAAACAACTGGTTTCTTCAATTTTGTTCGTAAAATGGCATGAGTTAGGTTGATCATTTTCCAGACCATCCAATCATCATATTTCTGTGAATTTTTACTTTTTACTTCATGCCACTCACCTTCTTCCTTTGGATCAGTAGCAGTAACACATGTTTCCTAGGCTAAAGAACCTTTCAGTTTTACTTGTCCTGAGTCCACCATTTTTTGCAGAAGGTCTTTGAAGATAAAACACTCCTGAATGGGATGCCCCAAAATCTGATGAAATGGGAAATATTTGGGATGGTATTCATCTCCTTCCTTGTTTGGACTTTAAGGCCTTGTCAACTGAACAAAATTATTTTCAAGAGCCGAAATGAAGTAACCAGGAACTTGTTCATTTGAGAAAGAATAAACTTTTTTTTCCAACTCCTCAAATAGTTTCGGTCTTTGTTCTATATGATCATCTTGACGTGATGACCATTTTTGTTGACCCTCAGGAGGTGGATCCCTTCGATGAAATGAAGGTTTTGAAGTGGAAGCAGGTACAGATGCTTGTTTAAGTGTAACTATAGCAGTCTCTACTCTCCCCATTATCCTTCCTTGAGATGATGGAATTAAACAAGTTTTATCCTTAGTAACTATAAGATAATCTTTGATCTATTGAGAGATTTAAGTAAGGTCTCGAAACCCTCCTATGTATTTCACAGGGATCAATGGTGTGCATAATTCAATACGCAAATTTTCCACCCAGATTGGCAACAATTCTTCTCGAGGGAGTGATAAGATTAAGGAATATGTTAATCCCTTACAGCGAGCAATGAAATCCAAAACTCTTTCATTTTTCCTTTGATTACAATTTGTATCATCAAAAACTATCGTCTTTGGAAACGTTGAACTAAATTGAAGAAGTAATAATTGACGTAGATCTCCCCACTCGGTAATTGACCGGGATTGCAAGCTTGTATACCAGACAAAAGCATGCCCTTGTACTGATGGTACAAAATACCTGAGCTTAACTAATTCTTTTTGTTGAGGAGTTCCCAGCATAGTATCACAACGATAATCAAAATGTTTTAAGTGTTGTTATGGATCTCCCAAACCATTAAAAATTTGGAATGTGGTACTTGAAATATTTTGTGGGGGAGGAATTGCATCCACCCATTCAGGGTAAGCTCTCTTTTCTGGTTGAATTTGTGCACGCTATCCTTCCATAGCTTCCAAACAAGATGTTAATGACTCAATGGTAGTCATCAACATTTAAGAAGCTTCTGGTTGAGCTTGGTCCTGAGCAGGTGCAATAACTGGAGTTTGGATGGGTGTAGCCATTAGTACTACAAATGATGGTAGAACTACCGGTTCTTGTCGCACATGACCCATAGGATTGGACCTGTGAGGGTGTACATGTAAAGGAAGATATTCTTGATCCATCCTATTAACTGCAATGAATTCCCTTGACTGAATGACCCCAGCATTCTTAGGAGGAAGACTACCTTGAAGTAGTTCTGAATTCAACCTCCTTTACTCATTCATTTCTTCCTCTTGTTGTTTAAGCCTTTTCTATAATGAGAGTGATTGGCCTTCTCCAGAGGTAGGGTGGGATGCAACCCGACTTTTACTCTTTTCCCTGGCATGTGCCTCTCTGGAGTATGGAAGGGCATTCCACGAAGGAATATCTTATCTCTGGGTAGCCCTCAGGCTTCTGGTATGCACACCTTCTTCATTTATTTCTATGTTCACAACCTCTTGAAAAGGAACATCTTCATCTAATCCCTATGATTTAGCCTCATGTTCTTGAGGATCAGTAATAATGGAATTGATGAAATTTTTCAATGCATAATGCATTATATCCCTTCTATCACCATTTCTTCGATACTGTCTTCTTCAATGGCCTTTATGAGACATTTCCTTTTGTTGAGTTGATCCCTTAGGAACTTCTTGATGAACCGTAATTTGGAGGAAATCTCCAGATAATTCAGCTCTGCGTTCCTCTTGTGGCTTCTTCCCTAATTGAGAGAAGACTGACTCTTGCTGAGGAAGAGATCGAGGATTTGAAAAAGTCCCCAGTCCAGTGAACTGGGACTATTCCTACTTTTCCTGCTCAACTCCTTGAATCCCATTTGTAGATCCCAAGGGTTGAGCTAAGTGAGTCCAAATTCTGGAAATCAGAGGTGGTTCTTGACCTTCTACATCTATGACTTTCTTAAAAGATCTCCTGATTTTGCAGACTTTAGTCCGAAAATTGGCTGGATGCATCAACCTACATCCACTCAAATCACCTGGCTCAAATGACCGTTGAATGAAATCTGTCACTTATATCACTTGATGATGCACATTCTCTAAATGAGAATCCTGTTTGATATTCTCATTTTACTAATGTAGGAGTAATTCGACAACTTTTTCTTTGTATGCCTGACTTTGGGAATAACTAGTTGAGGCATTTTTCTGAGCCATCCTTTTTTTACACACAAAACCAATTGGATGTGGCTAGCCATGTGCAATAACATTACATGCGACCATTTTTGGATATCTTTGTTGACTAGAGAGTATAGTGAAATGCAGTTCTCCATGAACACCCTATCCCATGTTATGAATACCAGATGGGGAATTTGTAATTAACTGGTGCAACCTTTTCAGTGCGCCAAATCATGCACACTGAATGGATCTCTATTGCTTTTCAACCTTCGGATATCGGGAAACTGAGAGGGATGCCAAATCAATTTGGCGTTGTAACTCTTCTATTATCATTACTTGATTTTCATATTCATCATAAGATAATATTTTCTTTTTTAAGTGACAAAGTGTTTTCCATATGTTGAGATGAATATCATGAATACAATATTCCATCAACATTTCTGGAATATCATACTGAGAGTCAGCCAAAGGCCAAAACATGACTACCACATCACCTTTCAGCAATTGTTTTCTCATATTCAGTATATCCTCCTTATAATTTGATGAAGATTCTTCTACCTGATTAGACCAAAGCTGGTGCTTTTTTGTTGCTTCATCAGATTCAACAAGATTGGTAGATAATTAATTTATCAAATTAGAAGATGAATGACCCAGTGGTGGTTCGTAGAATTACCTACACCACATGATATCTTGTGATTGAGAAAGTATTTCACATACTAGAGGTAAAGCATCAAACATGACTGGCTTCACAATTGCAAGTGCCTTAAGATAAGAGGGCATTCTCGTTACTACATTGTCCTTTGAAGAATTTTCCAGGCATTGCAAATTACTATGGTGGAGAGAAATTTCACAACTAAATTCATCATCATGGGGAGGACCACCATGGTGGGTTACAAAAAAATATGAAACCTTTTGCTCCTTGATCTTCTGGCCATGCAGAGGGTTCTCGTGGCTCTCATATGAAGATGATACTTCAAGATCGACTAATCTGTAATGAAGAAAACCTTTATGAGGAAGTGTCTGATGAAGACCTTCAGAATTATTGTAGTCATTTCTGAAATTTGAAAATTAAAGAGTATAATCTTGAGTTGCAACAGATAATTTTCTGAGGGATTCAAGAACCCCAGCATTGAGAAAGGCCTTATTGCAGATTGGCTCTTGATTTCTCGACATTGCTGGATGGGTCATTTTCATAGATGCCTTCTTAGTTTCATTGGAAACCAATTATTGACGAAAGTGGTTACTATGGGAAGGTGTATGTGTCTGCTCAGGAGAAATGGTCAGGTTATGCTGATTATCTTCATTGAAATCGGGTGTATGTTCCTGACTTGATTGTTCGTATAACATGGGGGAGTATACCCCACAACCCTCCTAGACTGGGACCGAGGTGTTCATCTATTCTAGATTGATATGTTGATAATTAAATCAACTAGTAGGGACAGATTTGTATTTCTTTCCCAGTGATGCTGCTGAAGTTGTTATAATATTCTTACAGGAATCCAGAATATGGGCAGGGATTTTCTTCTGCACTTTCCCAATTTTCAGAATTTTCTTGGTGACTTCACCTGCCGGAATAGGAATATACATCCATTTCGTTCTTGTAGTAGGTGTTTATTCCTACTTTTTCCCGCCTTTTCCTTTCAGTGAATTCTAACAGTACTCATGTGTGGGGGCAGAGAGTTGAGTCTGCTCCAAATTGGTCATCGGAGCTTTCTGACTGACTTCACTGGGTGCTACCAAATAAGACTGTTGGCAGGCTTGACAAACATTGGAAGGTGTGTGTGCCTGGTGTGTATTCTTTTTCAAGTATGGTGGTCGATTTTCCTTCAATTCTAGCAGATGAGACTGCTGACAGAATTGGTGATTGTATACAGGTGTATGTTCTTGCTTATCTGTTGCCACCATATTAGATTGGTGAGCTTCATTGGATGCAGCCAGACAAGCCTGCTAACTGGATGATGAATTATAAACAAGTGTATTGACCTACCTATAATACTCTTCGGGAATTGCCTAGCGGGATTGGCATGTTACTGCCAAGTGAGTTTGCTGGGCAGTAATATCAGGATGGATGGGTGTATATGCTCGCTCATTGTTTTCCATAAAGTTGGCTTGATGGACTTCTCCGGAGGGGGAAAAAGTAATAACCTGCTACCTGTTGAACAGATTTCATCTCTGACGGTTCGACTTGCGTGCTCGTGTCTGAGGAACCTGATCCAAACCCTTAAAGGCGATACCCTCATCATGTTGAGGGTGTACCACCACACGAGTCTGGTGGCGATTGTTGATGGGAGCCCTTAGGAAGGACTCCTGTATACTTGAATTAAGGCCTTGAGTGACCTTCTCATTCACCTCTCCATAATATGGGATGGACTGGTGATTGCGTTCCGGGGGTAATGACCCAAAATGGTAGGATAGGTTGGTTGGCACCACCTACTTCTTGACCACTGGTCGTCACTAGCCGAACAACCAGGGTCAGTTGTTAACTTGGAGGGCTTGTCGAGTGGCCTCCAGAGTCAGAATGGTACCATGTTGATGGTATTCTTTAACCAATGCATTTGAGACCCAGCATTGAAGATGCTGAGTAGGTGATGTCTTCCTCAGAGCGGACGAGGATCCAACAAGAGTAGTGCCTGAGGCATTCACATGTGTGAAATTTAAAGAAGCCATTTCTGTAATGTAGAGAGATCTTTGAAAATAGTTCTTTTTTGATATAATAGACATAATAAAGATAAGTTTGGCTAGACTAAATGTTTTGGATGAGCACATATGTTATTGATTGCATTTTTGGCCCTCACATTGAGTTAAATAGGGGCCTAAAAAATAAGTAAAAACATCATTTAACTTGGTTAAGGATTCACGTCGGGTTCACCATTTTTGTTTCTTATTGAAATGGGGATGACCATGTTTGTTTAAGGTTCAAACTTTCAATCGGTTTCTAACAGGTTTATTCATAGAACCGGAAACATCCAATGATTCTATATCCATTTGGACCTACATTCCAATGGTAGGTGGTCATTAGTTGTGGACTAATGAGGCTTAAAAATTTTCATTGGTTGAGAGTATGGGAGTTCAAACGCATCACAACTTCTTGGGTGGAATTATTTTTCACTCTAGGACTCTCTTACAGACTTGAGTTCTGTTCTTGAATCCTTATTAATTTACCACGAATTAAAATGAGTTTTCCTTTAGATTTGGAAATCAATGATTGATATGTATGATATTTAGAGAATATTTTATATGTATTTGAGATTCTTCTTTGATAGAGAATCATCCGTATTTATTAGAGATTATTAGTCAATGGTATCCTTCAACACATTATATAGAAATATCTTGGTCATTATGATAACCATACTAGTTTTAAATCCACTCATTGGGGAACTTGAAGTTTATTGTCGTTCAGAAATACAGGGATTATTTCAAAGTTGGGATTGTACCCGCTGATGGGCTACCTATGCATCTTTGTCAGAAAAAAGGAATCAAAACCCACGTAGTTCAAGTGATGATGTATGAGGGTTATGCTTGATTAATGGCTCAAAGAGAAATGTCATCATTACTTTTAAACTCTAAGCTCACGTGATTCATGCTCGATGTGAGAAACCACAAGTATTTGTAAAACCTGATGATTGTGGCACGAAAGATGAAATCATAAGAAAGGATGTGGGGATTACGTATGTATGAATTCCTATGTAAATGAAGAAAAAGACTTTTAGAAAATAATCCCAGGAGTAGGGTTCATAAAGGTGTATGTACTTTATGGAGATTTGGGATTTTAACCCGGGACTTACTCCTGAAAAGGAAGCTAAATTTTATGAGGGACTTATGATTGGGTTTTATTCCTAAAAAGGAATCCCAAATCAAAAGAAATTAAAAATGGAGCTTACTCATGAGAAGGAATCCCAGGTTAAGAGAAATTATGACTGGGGATTACTCCTGAGAAGGAGTCCCAGATTAGGGAACTTGGGGCTTACTCCTAAGGATGATTCCCAGATTGAAGATCTTCTCATCATAAAGAATGATGTTGAATGAAGGAAATATCAAACGTTAGTGACATAAAGTTATGTAAATCATGTGGTTTTGAGAGACGTCCAATAGAATTCCTTTCATATAAGGAATAAAACAAAGGAACCATGCCATAAATGGCATTGAAAAGGGTTTTGAAGGCTAAATCTTAAAGAGGAGAGGTGAATTTGAGGAAATTAAGTGAATTGGAAGGAGGCGCACAAGTATTGGTCTGGCGCTCAAGTCCTGATCACGCAATTATACTTGTGTGACATGAGTTCCCTTGGGCGATGAATAACCTGTAGGGTAATACTTGTGCGAGACTTGGCTGAAGCCCTTATTATTATCCCTAGATACTCCCAGAAGGGCGGCGCGTAAGTTTCCTTGAGGGGATAAGGTAGCACGCAAGTGTCTTCATTTACCTTAAGGGTTGGACACTTAGGCACACAATTATTTATGAGTTATAACACTTAGGCCTTATTCTTCCTCTTTAGAGCTTCCATTCTAGGTAAAGAATTACCTTACAAGTGTTAGGAAGACTTCAGACAGAAACTTGGGTGACCAGAGAATGAATCTGAGTTTTGGATTTTTCCGTTCTTAAAATGGGGGGCCCACAATGGGTTTTTATATTCCACATGAGGTTTGGGAGAAATTTCACCTATGGCGCGCAAGTGACTTTCACGCCTCATATTTGGAGCGTAGGTATACCTACGCGCCTTAATGCCTTTGGAAGTTTTTAATGAATCTCCCCTCTTCTTTGCTCGAGGTATTTCCTTTAGTCAATATTAAGACTCTGTGATAGAATGGAGCATCAACATACATCTATACCTATTTTTCAGTTACATGATATATCATCATCAGTTATTCTAAATTTTATTGTTATTGTTATCCTTGTAAATTGATCACTTTTTTCTACTTTCACGGTTCGGTTGTATTGATTTATCTATTTACCTATATTTATAATTATATGTTGTGATACTCTATAGTAATGTGGGAATAGTCTCCCCATAGATGCACCATAGGCCCTCACTTCTAGTTGGCTACCTCTGGCATTTAAGGGGATGTGTTTGATTCCATGTGGCCCACCCAGCTCGGGGCACCACCAATGTGGTATCTTGTTCTGGGTCATTATACAAATAATCCAGTTTTGGATAAATATGAGAATAAGAAGTATATTTCAAGTTTTTATCAAACTATGTTATGGATAAATGATCCCAAAATTTAAATAAAACTAATTAGTCTAATCCTGAATAGAATAATTATCTAAATGAACTAATAATTAAATGATAACATTTAAACTCTAGGAGCCATGTTTAACTTTATGAAATATTGATATTTATAACACTTAAATTTTATAAAACAAATTAACTCCATACCATTAAAAATATAGATGTTTGGACTAATTTTATAAAAAAATCCAACATTATTAATAAACTTATTTTTCTACAGAACCATAAAACAGACATCCTTAGTATGGAGAACTTGATCATAATTTCATAATAAAATAACTATAATCAGAAATTAAAGAATAATATTATATGAAATTTTAACAAAATTGGTTATTTATAAATTATATAATAAACATTATTATGTTATTCTAGATGTTATATGTACATACCAAATGATATAGTACCAATGGAAAGAGACCACCCAAACAACACTCTCTTTAATTTATGTTGTACCATATTTCAGTTTAACGATATTTATATCTGTATATCTTTTTTATTCATATTTACTTCTTATATATTCCATATAAATATTCCTTACATGTATACCTTGTTAATTTTCCATTTCATTATTGGGGATATATAGTTCTTGAAGTTCACTTCTTAATATCTTCATTTATGGAAACCCAATTAAAGGAAATTTTATATTCCTTATTCCTCTTCATGTAAAAAAAATTTAAAAGTCTTTTCAGAACAATTATTTCAAAAATAATATTTTTTTTGGAAAACTTCTCTTGTTTATTTCATGTTATGGTGAATAAACTATTCACATACCCTATTTAATGTCCATTCACTCAATATTAAAACATCCCAATAAAGGATCCATTTTATACCAAATTATCAACTCCTATATTATAAAATTTTCACCCCTTTAACTACATATTAATAGGCTATTAATCATTATTTAATTTTGAATATTAATAAATATTTAATCACTTATTTTCATAAAAATATTTATTTTATTAAATAACTTATTCATTGAGACAAGAATATGTTACAAATTTCATTCTCTTTTTTTCGAATTAATATGCTTTATGTATGATTTATTTTCATTAAAACACATGTGCTTGTATACATTATAATTTAATGGGGTTTATGAAAAATTATACCTCCCCCAATGCATTGCTATTTGTTTTTATTTTCTAATATATAATATATTGTAAACTAGAAACAATCATAGCATGTATTTTCATGTTGTCTTGGAAATATTCCTTGACTTATGAATATGATGTCATGTTATGTGTTGTTTCCACATTATTATGATGAAATTATATTATGATATACTCTTATATATTCCACTAATCAATTTGAATATACATGGTCCAATTATTTTGTAATTATATGTTATGTCGCTTAACACATACGTTATACTTAATTCTCATACTTATTCCCCTACTAGGCTCTATAACTCACCCTTTTACATTTTGTAAACCCCCCAAGTATACCATAAATTAATAAATGGAAAATAGAATATAATATCAAATTATAGAGATTGATATAATTATTTTTTTCAATTTAATGTTTATTTATTATGTATCTATACTTCTAGAGACTTAAGAGCCCTAGATTTATGTATTTTATTTTATGTATTTTTATTTTAAAAATAATGTAATAATATAAGTATGAAACAAAGGTTATTATATTTGGTATTTGAGAAAGTTATAATTACTTTTTGGTATTATGTTAGAGAACATAATCGGAAATTAAATATGAATAAATTAGACTGAATCCTTGAAATTCATCTGTTATGCTATACATTTACATATTTTTCATTTTTATATGATTATTCAAGAAAATCAATTTTTTTTGAATTTTCAAAATTCCAATTTGAAGTTATGTTTTAAATGCACATTCCCAAATTCTAAACAATCAATAGAGAATACTAATTCCAAATTCCAAAAATACAATAGATCCAGAATTTCCAAATTATAAAATTTAGCTCGATTCCATCACCACCAACCAACATGGGATTTGATATTCTAAGCCACATAATCAACCAAAATGTCTTCCCTATTAGTAGGCCATCACCATCATTGACTCATCACCATGAATAGTGTGAGCCCACAACATCATGATACATGAATCATTAGCATGGGATCATAATGAAAAACATCACCAACCTCCACCATTACCAAAAATAAATTTACCAAATCCAAGGACACAGATTAAAACCTTCAACGAATAACCATAAAACATATCAATCACTCGTATAAAGAAACAATATAACCTATACTCATGATTTTGTGGAAGGAAAATTGAAAATATATGAAAAACCAAAAAATATCAATTTTTTCCATTTACAACTCTAAAAATCAACTTCATTGATGAAAAAGAGAACCAAATGATCAACATAGAAGAAAATTGACTCAGGTTGGAGGGGGAAAACCCATGCTTATGGAATCCCACATCCCAACACCTCTATGTTACCACTACTCTAGATCTAGTAGTGATAGGAGTAGAAGAACTTGTGTTCAGAGCATGGATCTGTGTGACTGACGGTTCTTGAGGTCGACATCATTGACGAGACTACATCATGTTACCGACAAATAGAGAAAGTATCCATGGGTAGTTCATGGAAAACGATTGACCACTGAAACATATATCCCAGAAACACATTTTTACCCCTACTCCAGGTCCGACATGGAGTGGCATTGTGGAATGTGAGGTCATAGAAGGGTTTTAGAAGCCTAGGGCTTCCATAAAAAACAATCTTCATCGAGACCATCACAACATCCTTATTGATCTTTAAACTGAAATTAAATGACCACCATGAATGTTTAAATTAACTCCATCCATGGGGCACTAAGGAGAAATAAAAACTAGAGATATAATCTAAACTCAATCAGAGTCAAAAGGAGATGAAAAATAGAGGAGGATAGAGAGATAAAAGAGGGTGGGGAGGCTGAAGTCACCAGAAAGGACCCACAAAATCCCCCCAGATCCCATCGAAGAGAATCCTAGGGAGAGATGGAGAGGTGACAAATTCCACTATAAGGGTTATCTCCAGTAAATGGTTCATATGATAAATTATGGTTTTAGTTTATTTTTATATTATTGGATGACCAATTTATTGGGTTCATATGATTATTATTTTTTTTTCCAATCACAAACATTAAATAATTTTATTAGGGGGTTAATGATTGTAGGAATCTTGTTAAAAAACAATGTGATGAGAAACTAATTAATTAACTCAATGATATGATTAATATAATGGGATCTGGAATTGATATTCTCATTATCATACTTATTTAACTAACCTAGATTAGGAATAATAACTTGAATAACATGGATCTATATTCTTCTCCCAAGAGATAACATGCTATGGTTGATTAATTTATTAGAAAATTACCAAATATAATTAGTGAATCATTCTATCCTTTATTAAGAAACAATATATTAAATCCATTGAATATATATTCACTATCATCCAAATCTCTAACCAAAATATATTTTTATTTTCGATTTATCATTTAGAGAAGAAATCAAATATGTTTGGGACACTAATAATGATTAACAATATTGACTATAGAATCAATTTAGTCTACTGAGATGAATTCAAGAAAATAGATTTCAATAAATATCTTCCTCACACACCCCATCCAAAAATATTGAGGGAGTCACACAAACACATAAAGAGGGAGGATGATCCAATTGGGTATTAAGAAGTAACATTCATAAATCTTACATGTGACGTGTCTATATTTTATATTTACCCTAAAAGTAAAACAAAAAATTTATATTATATCAATGATTGGAATACATACATATAAAATCATATTTATTAATATTTATTACACTACATAAAAACACTCCTGAGGACTGTAAAAGTTGTGATTCTTTGGAAACATGGAAATATTAACAATAGTCCATAAGTGAGCTATGCCACCACCAACATTATTCATAACTAGAACCATTCTATGAAATATCATAAATAATACTTATCTTCATAACATGGGTAATGGAAACATATGAAATGGTATGCTTAGATGCTCCGTATGGATAAAAAATTTAGATATGTAAGCATAACATCATTATAACGACTTGAGAACATTAACATAACATTTGAGATGAATACCCTATATATCATGGATCACAATCATGAATCATGGAATAAAGATAGGATACTCATAAGACATGAAGCATAATATAATCTAATGACATGTTTCATGAGATAATAATATAGGCATAAGACAAGGATTTTTCACAAACAAATATGCATAGAAAATCATTTCTATATTGGTCATGGGTAACATACAAGTCCATAATAGTATAGAAAATGCATTATAGTAATGATTTCACTCTTTGTTCCAACTATGAGTTACTCTATAAAATTCACACCTCATTCTGGACCAGTAATATAGTACCACATCCACTTCCCATTTTATCCATGTATTATTGATATGGTGTCACTCACAATTCCATACATGTCTATTTCATGATATATTTAAATCATAACCCCATGCATTAGAGGGAGATATAGGTCCCACCCATATCGAAATGAAAAACATTTTTTTAAGATGTAATATCATAAACATTAATTATATAATTAACCATGAAATGGATTGGGCATAATAAAAAATTTATTATATCTTGACCTATCGAAAGTAGAATAGTTTCATAATCATTTAATCATAGCATAAACATCGAAAATAAGAGGTTCCCATAAGCTTATAATATATTTATGTGAAATAGGTTTCATATGTACATAAAATTTATAAGTGAAATGGGTATCATAAGAATATAACTTATGGAAGAGAATCTGTTTTTAAAAAAATATAACCTATATAAGAGAAACGGGTTTCATAAGCCTATAACCCATGGAAGATAAGTGGGTGTCAAAAGAATATAACCCATGGAAGAGAAATATGATTAATAAGGTCCATTTAGGAAAAAAAATATTCATTTGGATAAAAAATATGAATGGTTCACTTGGATTATATCCCCCATAATTCATGAATGACAACGATGGTTGTCACCTTAGATTGAAAATTAATTTAAAGAATAAATTAAAACATTTTTCAAGGAATATATCTTTATAAAGGAAAATATAATTCCTAAATATTTTTTGAAAAACTTTATTTAAAAAAATTGAAAACATACTATATAAGAATTGTTGTAAGGGTTGGTAATGATGTCTAAATTTTCAATCAATGTTGCATAAGTAAAAATTATGGTCCCTTTAATTTTTTTAAAATATAATTAGACAGAGTTTTAGAAAATTTCATGATTATTCCCTTGAATTTTTTTAGAAAAATAAGAAATTACAAAAATTTATTTTAAAATAGTAAGAGTGTAATATAAAAATTTTAGTTT
Organism: Viscum album; assembly: GCA_963277665.1. Lineage (NCBI taxonomy): Eukaryota > Viridiplantae > Streptophyta > Magnoliopsida > Santalales > Viscaceae > Viscum > Viscum album. The sequence goes on along the minus strand of OY728159.1, from coordinate 775,763,001 downwards.
TTTAGATAAGATGGTTTTGAAGGAAAATTGTTTTCTAACCAAATAGATAGATAAAGTTTGACTTTCAAAAAAAATTCCCATAAAATATGTTTGTATCATTGTATGAAAAAATGGTAATATTACTTTATTTATAATAAATAAACATAGTAAAATAATATTAATGATAATTATTGAGAGTTAGATCAATATATTTAAACATTTTAGACTCAATCGTAATTAATCCCAATAAACAATAAGATTTTAAGAAAAATCATTACAACTTTGATAAAATTGAATCATAATCCCTATGAAGGAATAAAAAATATATATCTTAAAATATAATGAGGATGTATAAATTCTTAATATTACATGTCAAAGGGTTTATATATTCTGTTGATGAAATGATATATGTGATTATTATAACATATTTCTAGAAGAAAGAAAATTGAGCAACATTCGTTACAGAATTGGAAAAATTTTAACCGCAGACCCCTGAAATATTAATCTTTTAATTGATATGTAAAAACCATTAAATATTTATAAAATAATAAAAAAATACATTAATGGTATTTATATGCCCCACATTGAAGAAAGAGGTAGTGAATATTGCATGAGTTATAGAAAGTAAAAAAACAAGACAGAAAGACCTGACATTAAGTCTTCATTTCCTTAATAATAATCCAAAAATACTAGACACTAAATAATAGTTTATTATAAATCCATAAAAAACATTTTAATATATATATTACGATATAATATTTTCTTATGACTTTATATTACCCGTTTATTTACAATTTAATCTTAATATTGTATTTTTGGTAAGTACTACTTTCTTCCTTTTAAATATTTTGACTAGTTATTCTAGGACCTCTTAATTTGATCACGATATAATCATCTCCATTATGATAAAAATTATATACATATAATTAATATTTATCTTATATTTTTCTAGTGTAATCCCTAAAATTTTGTGATAGGAAATTAAATGCACTGTTCATAGGGAAGGTTGGTCATACTTACTCATGAACGTTATTTCCACATTCATATCATATTAAAAGAAACAAAATTATTTGAGATATTATGATTAAATAATAATAATTATTTCATATTAATAACATATGGTTATGAAAATAATCCATATTAAAATCCACTTAATGGGATGAAGAATCACATCACTTGGTGAGGCGGTAGTCTGCCTTACAAATAGACGACATTATCATATTTTCATAAAACAGAATGCATGTTTGTATTTATGATATAAAAATAATATAATCATAATAACATCATAATATTTATAAATGTAAAATATAAATATTATTTCCATCATTATTCTGAACATTTAATGATGTTAATTTAAAAACCAAAGGCATTGGTTTGTTAGGTGGTAGTCTGCTATACACACGAATGAAGATTTCTAAATCCATTTCTTTAATTTGGGTGTATTTGTATATTCAAACCTTAACAAAAAATAATTTTATATTTATGATACTAAGAGTATTATATAGATATTTTTAAAAATAATTTATGTAGTTTGAGGATGAAATGAATGAAAAATGTTCATTGATGATCATTTTCTCTTTTTTGAGTGTTTAAATTTTTTTTAAATAAAGGGCTTACCTGGTTGTAAAAATTCAAACAATAAGTATTATATGTTGATATAATTGAATTTGATAAGTTATTTGGTTAGTTATTGGGTGTACCAATTGGTTTTTATGGTGAGATGAGAGGCGAAGAGTGGGTCGCCTTTTATATGGGAGGAGAGTTGAAAACTTGAAATGTTATGAAAGAGTGAATTAAACCCTTGTTCTTAACTTGTAATCTGTATTAAATAATGATATAACATCAATAAATGAATTTATAATTTCTAAATATGGAAAAAATTTGATTTATACATGTTCAAAGGATTTTTTTATACTTAAGATCAATGTTTAGACCCTTATAAAATTGGGTTTTCTCTTAATTGTTATGCATACTTTAAACTATTTTCACAAATCTATTTGGTCAAAAAATAATGTTGGTCTAATTTGCTATTATAATTAATTTTGATTCAAAATATTTTATCCATTTTTTAAAATTTAATTAATATATGTGGAATAAATTAATTTGAAATTTAATATTGTAGATGAGACCAGAAGAATGGTTTCTAAAGTGAAAATGTTCCAAATACATAAATGTTTTTATATCCAATAACAATGTGAAATTAACTAAAAAAACCTAAAATATATTTATTGGCATATAAATGGAATAATTATACTTTAAATATAACATAAAATATATTTTATATTTTTAAATATATTAAATCAAAATGATGTTTTAATTTAAAATTTTGTATTTGTTACTATTGATCCAAAAAATGAAATATTTTAGAAAAATATCAATAAAGAAAAATAAGATGATGTTAAAATGATATATTAGAAATTTAATTTTATGTAGTAAAATTAAATTTATAAATGTTTCAAAAAATAATTTTATTTTTTGTTCATAGATGAACATAAAACAGTGTTCTTTTGTTAAAATATTATTTTCAAACCAAATAAATAAACTCAGAAAAATTATCTATTTAATTATGAAAACAATTTATTAATATAAAACCATTATATATAATTTTAAAAAATTAATTATTACTATTCATTTTTCTATGTCAAATGGATAGGTCATAACAATTTTTTTAAATAATTGTAACAATAAAATACAGTTTCACTGAAAGTCAGTGTTACATGTTATGCAAGTAAAAACAAGTATTGCATGGAACACAAGCATAATATGATGTTACATATATCTGAATATTCACTTGGTTTATCATGAAAAATAATCAATCTAAAAAATAATTTATTAGAAAAAATTGTTCATAAAAACAAATGGTGTTACATTCTACCCCCTTAAAATGAATTTATCCATTAAAATTCATCACTATAATACGAAGAATTAGCTTACTTACACCTCATCATATCTTCAAGCTCCCAGGTTGCTTCTTCAAACTGGTGATTTTTTACCAAACATTGATTATTTGTGTATTTTTGATTCATTTAACCTATTTTGTATGATAAAGAATCTCTATTTCTTATTCCTAATAAGAATGATTCTTATTTAGTTGTATGAACACTGAGTTCAGTACATGATAATGCCCATGTCTAAATTTTATTAGGGGAGATACATGGAAGATATCATAGACTTCACAAGGGTTTGTTGGAAGCACAAAAAATATGTTACAATCCTAATATGATCAATAATTTGAATGGGAAAAATATATATTGGTCTTAGATTCCATTTATTCCTAAATATCATTACCTTATACAATTGGGTTATTGATATAAATATCTTATGAGAAACTTAAATTTATTGGTCACACAACAGGTTACCAACATTAATTTTATAGTGACTCTATGCTGCTATGTTCTCCTACTGAATAGATAGAAACTTCTAGTACATTTCATCATTATTATAAGGTTTAAATTGATTTCAGTATCCATATTATTTACATCATGATTGGTCTCTAAATTTCATTTCATAGAGGGACTCATAAGGTTCCACTTAAATGGTTGGGTGAAATCTGTTGTTGTAAAAATCACAACTAGATAAAGGTGTTTATCTCAAACACATCCAAAATCCAACAAACATGATATCAATATATACTCTAGGTTTTGAATTGTTCTTTCGAAATGAACATCTATTTGAGGATGATATGTAGTGAGGAAGTTCAAATCATTATTAATATATTGTATAATGATCCCCATAATGTTAAGTTAATCATTAGATCCTTATCAGATACAATGGAATTTGGTAATCCATGAAACCTTAAAACTTCATTAATGTATATCACAGAATGATGATCAAGAGATAAGTATTCTATAATAGTGATGATTCGTGATGATTTAGTATGGAAATAGTATACAACCCATATAAAATAATTATCATTAAAATAATTTGGGATTCCATTGAAAATATTCATGGTGATGTTCTCCCATTTTCATTATTGTATGGGTAATGGATGCGACATACCATCAGTATTTTTTGTTCTATTATATATTAAAGTAATACCAAGAACCAAGATACAATATCCAAAATATCTCTCTTCATTCAATCCCTCTTTAGTAATATTTTAAATATATATACATAATTGTACTGTAACACCCCGAGATTTTATGAAAAATATTCTTTTTAATTTCATTAATGTCTTTTGTTGTACGCTACACCAAAAGGAGCTTGCAAAACACGCATCCTTGACTTGCCTTGCATTACACACAATCACGACCTTCCGTGATAGCGTGTGTTGTACACAATACCGAGTTTCGCTAAACAATGATATGCTATTAAAATATTATTAAAAATAGCCGTTATGAATAGTAATAACCAATTTTTGAAATTTTGTAAATTTTATATTTCAAAATGGACTTCATTATTGGATTCGGAATATCGAAATTAGCTTAGGGTGAAATTTTGGTACTTTGGATAACTTTCATATTCTGATGAATAGTGAAAATTACTGAATTTTAATTAAAAACAACTTTTTTAATCGAAATAATTAATAGTGATAAATTATTAATTTGAGTGGTTTTAAAGTATATTTAGAATATATTTTTACAATTTAATACAATTTTTTTCATTGGATGTAATTTCACATTTAAACCAGACATAAACAAGTGTCAATCTTTTGATAGTTATTATCTCTTAAGAACACGCTATTTGTTTTGACGATGGGAATTAATTTTTAAATTAATTAATGAAACTGATATGTTTTTAATTTGGTAAAATAGACATTATTTTTGAGTTCATAATATCAAATATATCTTAGGCCTAAATTTGGGTATTTTTCTGGAAACTTTCATTTTTTGATGAATAGTGAACCACAAAGTGGTAGTTAAAAAAATGAATTTTTCATGAAACTTAATTTTACCACTTCTGTGAGTGGAATTTCAAAAATCCTAGAGAAACCGTTGATGTCAGTAAGTAAAATGTGGTTCAATGAGATGAAAATAATTTTTGGTGAATAGTAACTTTTTACTTTTTTTACCACGGTTAAAAGTAAATAGGGTAATTAAGGATAAAAATGATTTTATTATTACCCTAACACATGTCATAATTCTATTGGATAAGTGTAATTCGACCAAGAACAACCTTAGGAATAAATGATGACCATTTAGGCCCACTTGGATTAGATTAGGACATTTATTATTAATTTATTTAAAGAAGGGTTAAAATAGTTAAAATCAAAGTTTAATAAGTAAATAATTTTTAATATAGGGTTATACATAAGATAAATTCGACTATAAATATTAATTAGAAAGATAAAAATATTTCCTACATAATGGTATTTTATTTGTAATTTTTAGACATTAAATAATTTAATTTATTTATGATACAAAGATGATGCAGTAATTATCTTATTAATGAAATATTGACATAATTGATGTTATAAATACCAAAATAAATGTAATTTGAGACATTTTATGAATTCCACTAATTTTCTAGGTTAATATGACATGTTAGTATTGATTTAATTAACTTTTTTTGAACTAATCATTCTGTTATGATTTTCACAAAAATCAATTACAAAATAGTGAAAAAATTGACATAACATAGCTTTTAAAACAAATATTATATTATTAATTGTTATATTATTCCTAAAAATATAAGGTTCGGCTAAATTACTTATATAAGGTTATAGATATTAGTAATAAAAAACTTGGGGTTCGTCTGGCTTCTTATAGTAAGTTTATTAACCTTATAGTGTAAGAACACAAAAAGACACGGTAAAAGTAAAATTATCTAACTTAAAGTTAAATATAAATGATAAGGATAAAATAGGAACCAAAACTTGTCTAAATTATATTGGATTAGAGTATTTAGACCCATCCCCACCTTAGATTAGAAATAAATCAATTTGGAGCTATTTAAAACCGAACTTGACTTTATAATAAAATAATATTTTTATTTTTTCCAAAGGAGCCCCTCTCCTCCCTTATAAAAGGGCACCTCCTCCCTCTCTTCCTCACACCACTTTGAGTCTTCAAGCTCGGTCAACCCCTACCAATTTCTTCTCTCCACTTCCCTAGAGAAATACTAGAGGTCCTGGTCTTCTTCAAATACCAATTGTAGTGCATTAAAATGAGGTCTCAAAGAAGCACTTCAAAGAAGAGGTAATGCCTGTTACCGATTCTTTCATCTTTATTTCTTCTTCCACTTCTTCTTCTTTATATGTTTCTTCATGAAGTAATAACATAAGTATCACTCATATACGGATATGTTATTATATTTATGAAACAACCCTATTTCACCATCTATCCATCCTACAAAAAACGAAATCACCACGCGTGCGTACGTACGGAATACCGTCTCCACGCCGTGGTGTAATCTATTTTCCACCACCACCTTACTTGGATGGGTATAATGGTGTACATAATAACTATATATGATTATTATAAAGTGATATTGATTCTGAAATAGTATACATACACTCCAATACAATTCCACAATCATGAAAATGATATCATCGCTCGTGCGTACGTACGGACTACCGTCTCCACGACGCGATGAGATTCATTCTCCACGTTAACCATTCATGAATGATTATAAAGTATATATAATAAGTAATAATGAAATATATGAAATAATAATGATACTGGATTTATGTTTATATATATGTCATCTACTTAATTCCATTCAACTCAATAAGGAAACGAAAACAATGTTCATGCGTACGTACGGCCTACCGTCTCCAAGAACGGTGTATTTCTATCCATTTACTGATCTATTATATATATGTATATTCTGAATATATATTATATAAAAATCATGTTTTACATTCTGTATTTATGTAATCATGATCTAAGTAATCAAATGAATAATTACAAGTTAAAACACGAACGACAAATGAGGCGATTTTACCCAAAATGCTCTTTAACAAGGAATTTACAAAAGAACTAGTAATATAAAGTCATAAGTGAACCATATATGATATCATAACAATGATTATGATTCTGGAATAAGTCAATGACATTATTTAAATCATTATACAGGAGGTTCGGCCACTTACAAAGCAAATCAGACCTAAGGTAAGGGAAAATATCACAATATCATTTTTATCCGAGATTGTTTATACTTTGGTATTTCCTGGGGTCTATTTTATCATCCACAGCCATGTTTCATCAATATGTAATATATATATTCTTATACAATAGTTTATATCCAATTTTACCCTTCAGTGAGTTTTTAGTAAATGATATGAAAGGAATCTTTTGTCGTTTTTCGTACGAGGTACTTTTTGACTTTTCCGACAAAAGTACGAGAAGAATGTTTTTTTTAACTTATACAGCATGAATGGATTTTTAAAACATTATTTCCAAGAAACTTCCTTTACAAGTTTTCAAGTTTATTTTTAATCAACTTCTTTTAGTTTAGAATTTTATGACATGTTAAGAAAGTAAAAGTGTTTTTGAAGTAGAAAGGATATTTTCCTCAAAAATAGAGTTCAAGTGTTTCATCAAAATTAGTTTCCATGTAATATAATAAAGGGTTCCGTTTCTATCCCTATTATTACATTTATTTTATTATGTTGTGATGGAATTATTTTTTTGAATTCCTTTATCTTATTTGAATTGTTTTATGATGTCACGATGTTTAAGAATCTCGTTTTTATTACATGGGTTATGCTATGATGTATGGTTCATGATTTTGTGGCACACAGAAGAATGGTATCATTAAGAGATGGGTGGTATCTATATCTCCCTCCAATGCATTGGGTAAAGATTGTATATCTCATGAGATAGACATGTCTGGAATGGCAGGTTAAACTGGTTCAGTGAAACGGGACTGAAACGAGGAGTGAACTCGGTTCAGAAATGGACTTTGTCTATTAAGATAGTATTGGTAATGAGTCTTGACTAACAAGAAATGATTCTCAATTATTATATGTGTATGCCACAAAGTTTAATGTTTTAAGTTATGATTATTGTGATTACATTTCACTACTATGATTTATCCCATGTTATGATATTATGATCTCTTTTGCAGGTTAAGATTTCCAAAATGTTATGTTCTTATGAATATGATGTGATTGGTATTTATTTTGTTTACCCTTACTGATAATTTGATCTCACCCTTTTATGTTTTATTTTCCTCAGGATATAAAGAAAGGTTTTAGGTAAAAAAAGGAAGATCTTTATGGGAGATGTTGAAGATATTTCACCACGATTAGAAGATTATATTCTGAGTTTCCAAAGACTCTAAACTATTACGGTCCTTGTGTGTGTGTTTTTGTAATGTACTAAGTATTCCTCAAAAGTAATGTAATGTCCATGTATGTCAAGCTTCGGGTCTCTACAGTTGGTATCGGAGGAAAGGTTTAGTCAACCTTTGGAAACTAGGATGCGAGAACTTTAGTGAGATCCGTAGAGATATTTCTAAGGTATGTCTAGGGATGTCCCTAAGTTTAAGTATAAGCATAGGTTATAGTACTAGAATTATAGTAACCCAAGATGTTAGATATTGAAGGTACTCCCCGTTTATTATATTTTTTCCCTAGCTTGATTTTTTCATCTCACACTATTCTTTTTGGGTTTTAGACGATGGCTGGAACCCGAAGGAACCGTGTTGATCAATGTAATGGACAATGCAATGATTGTCCTCCTGAACAAACAAATGTTATGGGAGATGGAGTGAAAAATATTATTGCTATACTTACACAAGCTATGAATCATTCTGGACTTCCAAATGAGAAGAGAAGGGAACAATATTCTATTTAGTCCTTCATGAGGCAACGTCCACCATCTTTCAGTGGGTATTCTGATCCACTTGTTGCTGAACAATGGATCATTACCACTGAAAAGATATTTTCAGTTCTTCAATTTTATAAACATGATAAAGTCATCTTAGCAGTATATCGTTTGAAAGGTGAAGCTGATAAATGGTGGAATCTTATCAAGAATACAAGTCCAAGAGATGAAATTGAGTCCATGGAATGGGAAGAGTTCAAGAACTTATTTTTCAATAAGTACTTCCCTCGTATTCTTCGAACAAAGATGGAGAAGGAGTTTCATGAACTAAAGCAAAAGGATGATGAATCTGTTGGTATATATGAAGTGAATTTTACAAGGCTTTCCATGTATGCATCTGGATTTATCATCCAACCTGAAAGTAAAGTTGATCAATTATTCAGTGGCTTAAAACCAAATCTTCGAAGGGCATTAGCTATAAGAGACTTCAGTAGCTAGGAAGAAATTGTGCGTTGTTCTATCAAGGTAGAAATGGAAATTGGTGTTACTTATCCATCTCATAGTTTTGACAAGAAATGAAAGATGTAGTTCAAGGAGAAATCTCATAATAATGGTGAAAAGAAGATGAATGTTTTCTTATGTTCAAAGTTAGGAACGAAGCATGGTGGAGATTGTCTTAAAGGAACTAGAACATGTTTTAAGTGTGGAAAATAAGGTCATCGAGAAGCTGAGTGTCAAAGTAATGGAAAAAGGGTTTCTAATGATGTGAATAAAGAAATGACTGTAGAGAACGCACCACCAACACTTCAATGCTTCAAGTGCAAGGAAATGGGGCATTATTCTAATCAATGCCCTAATCCAGGGGTTAATGATGATCGACATGAGAAACCACTTAAGGAAAAGGACAAAGGGAATTCACATGCGATCACTATTGGCGATGTTGAATATGAAAACGATGTGGTGGAATGATTAAGTGTTTATGTAATGGGATTCCAAAATAATGTTGTATATAGTATCGTGGAATATTGGAATATTTATGTATTGGTCTATTGTGGTTTTCAATAATTTTATGGTACCGGTAACCATGGAATGTTATTGATTTATTTTTGGTAATCAGATGATATTCTCATAATGAAGGGATAAGAAGATAATAAGATGTTTGATTGTATTCATGAGCTCATGATTGATATAAGGACTAAGTGATATCATGGTTTGAGTATAAAGAATTTTGAGGATTTTGGTTTGTCGAAAGTGTTAACTTTTGACTGCATTCATTTTTTCACTAAGGTTCAATGGGTATTCATTCTTCAAGAGAATACATGATTAAGGTATTCACATGTTTGTAATTTTACCAACAAGATATATCTTATGATATATGGGGGATAAATGATTGCATTCACGTGATTGTTCTGTGAAATTTCAAGTAATCATTTTCTTTATACTATGAGCTTGGACCAAAGTATTTTAGATAAGCCTAAATATTGGAATGGATTATGTTGGAAATAAGTTAGATATAACTTTTTTTTGATATTATTGATGGGATGTTATAGTAATATATCTTTTGAAAAAGGAAAACATGCAGGACGGGCGACAGCCCATCGCGTCGGACAAGGCTGTGGGAATCGAACCCACAACCGAAGTGCGACTGGCCTTTATTGCCTACCACTGGCCTACAAGAAGTCCCTGTTTAGTAGAAACTAGTCTTATTACATTAATAAGTATGATATATGAAGTATAAGTCCATTTTAGGAACCATATATGATTAATCCCACTATAGATGGACTTATGTATTTTTTGATAACTTTTCTAACCTTTTGTTTGAGACAGATGGAATGACCCATCATTCTATCACATGATCTGCTAACACATCACGAATGACAAATTCAACTTCATTTCATTAAGAGATGAAGTGGAAATTTTCCAAAGAACAACCAACGGTGAGACTATACCAAAATCAAAAAAGTATTACTTCTAATTCCAATTTCATTAACTTTTGGGAAATGATCTTGAAAACCAAAAATATTATCCTAGTGCTCTTATATCTGATGAATCAGATGGTACATTAGATCGTCACAAATTTATGGCTTTGTGATTGCTGGATTTTCCATATCCATGTTCTCTACCACTCTCCATCAGAACATGATGGTTAGATTTCTCTTCCATATCCATATTTTCATTTATGTGGAAACCCAGTGATTAGTTTATTTGGGTAATCGTTACATTTCATACTTTTTTTTAAAGATTGATTTTGGTATTCCTTTTTACAATGTGGGTTTCTATTAAAGAAACTTTTGAGTAGTAAACCATTTATAACCCCGTCGAATTTCGAGGGAGAAATTCATTTTAAGGGGGTAGAATGTAACACCCCGAGATTTTATGAAAAATATTCTTTTTAATTTCATTAATGTCTTGTGTTGTATGCTACACCAAAAGGAGCTTGCAAAACACGCATCCTTGACTTTCCTTGCATTACACGCAATCACGACCTTCCGCGATTGCGTGTGTTGTACGCAATACCGAGTTTCTCTAAACAATGATATGCTATTAAAATACTATTAAAACTAGCCGTTATGAATAGTAATAACCACTTTTTGAAATTTTTTAAATTTTATTTTTCAAAATGGACTTCATTATTGGATTCGGAATATCGAAATTAGCTTAGGGTGAAATTTTGGTACTTTTCGGATAACTTTCATATTCTGATGAATAGTGAAAATTACTAAATTTTAATTAAAAACAACTTTTTTAATCGAAATAATTAATAGTGATAAATTATTAATTTTAGTGGTTTTAAAGAATATTTAGAATATATTTTTACAATTTAATACAATTTTTTTCATTGGATGTAATTTCACATTTAAACCAGACATAAACAAGTGTCAATCTTTTGATAGTTATTATCTCTTAAGAACATGCTATTTGTTTTGATGACGGGAATTAATTTTTAAATTAATTAATGAAACTGATATGTTTTGAATTTGGTAAAATAGACATCATTTTTGATTTCATAATATAAAATATAGCTTAGGCCTAATTTTCGGTATATTTCTAGAAACATTCATTTTTTGATGAATAGTGAAACCACTAAGTGGTAGTTTAAAAAAATGAATTTTTCATGAAACTTAATTTTACCACTTCTGTGAGTGGAATTTAAAAAATCCAAGAGACACCATTGATGTTAGTAAGTAAAATGTGGTTCAATGAGATAAAAATAATTTTTGGTGAATATTAACTTTTTACTTTTTTTACCACTGTTAAATGTAAATAGGGTAATTAAGGGTAAAAATGATATTATTATTACCCTAACACATGTCCTAATTCTATTGGATAAATGTAATTCGACCAAAAACAACCTTAGGAATAAAATGTGACCATTTAGGCCCACTTGGATTAGATTAGGACATTTATTATTAATTTATTTAAAGAAGGGCTAAAATAGTTAAAATCAAAGTTTAATAAGTAATCATTTTTAATATAGGGGTATACATAAGATAAATTCGACTATAAATATTCATAATCAAGCTAAAAGGATTTCCTACATAATGGTATTTTATCTGTAATTTTTAGACATTAAATAATTTAATTTATTTATGACACAAAGATGATGTAGTAATTATCTTATTAATGAAATATTGACATAATTTATGTTATAAATATCCAAATAAATGTAATTTGAGACATTTTATGAATTAAACTAATTTTATAGGTTAATATGAACTGTTATTATGGATTTAATCAACTTTTTTCGAACTAATCATTCTGTTATGATTTTCACAAAAATAAATTACAAAATAGTGAAAAAATTGACATAAAATAGTTTTTAAAACAAATATTATATTATTAATTGTTATTTTATTCCTAAAAATCTAAGGTTCATAAAAATGACTTAGATAAGGTTATATATATTAATAATAAATAATTTTGGGTTCTTTTGGCTTCTTATAGTAATTTTATTAACCTTATAGTGTAAGAACACAAAAAGACACGGTAAAAGTAAAATTATCTAACTTAAAGTTAAATATAAATGATAAGGTTAAAATAGGAACCTAAACTTGTCTAAATTATATTTGATGAGATTATTTCGACCCATACCCACATTAGATTCAAAATAAATCAATTTTGAGATATTTAAAACCGAACTTGACTTTATAATAAAATAATATTTTTATTTTTTTCAAAGGAGCCCCTCTCCTCCCTTATAAAAGGGCACCTCCTCCCTCTCTTCCTCACACCACTTTGAGCCTTCAAGATCGGCCAACCCCTGACAATTTATTCTCTCCACTTACCTAGAGACATCCTAGAGGTCCTGGTCTTCATCAAAGACCAATGTTAGTGCCCTAAAAGGTGGTCTCAAATAAGCGATTCAAAGAAGAGGTAATGCCCGTTACCGATTCTTTCATCTTTATTTCTTCTTCCAATTCTTCTTCTTTAGTTGTTTCATCATGAAGTAGTAACATCAGTATCACTCATATACTGATATGTTATTATAAGTACGAAACAACCCTATTTAACCATCTATCCATCCTACGGAAAACAAAATCACCGTGCGTGCGTACGTACGAAATACCGTCTCCACGCCGTGGTGTAATCTATTTTCCACCACCACCTTACTTGGATGGGTATAATGGTGTACATAATAACTATATATAATTATTATAAAGTGATATTGATTCTGAAATAGTATACATACACTCCTATATAATTCCACGACCATGAGAATGATATCATTGCTCGCGCGTACGTACGGACTACCGTCTCCACGACGCGATGAGATTCATTCTCCACGTTAACCATTCATGAATGATTATAAAGTATATATAATAAGTAATCATGAAATATGTGACATAATAATGATACTGGATTTATGTTTATATATATGTCATCTACTGAATTTCATTCAACTCAATAAGGAAACGAAAACAACGTTCATGCGTACGTACGGCCTACCGTCTCCATGAACGGTGTATTTCTTTCCATTTACTGATCTATTATATATATGTATATTCTGAATATATATTATATATAAATCATGTTTTACATTCTGGATTTAAGTAATCATGTTCTAAGTAATCATATGAATAATTACAAGTTAAAACACAAACGACAAATGAGGCGATTTTACCCAAAATGCTCTTTAACATAGAATTTACAAATGAACAGGTAATATAAAGTCATAAGTGAACCATATATGATATCATAACAATGAGTATGATTCTGGAATAAGTCAATGACATTATTTAAATCATTATACAGGAGTTTCAGACACTTACGAAGCAAATCGGACCTAAGGTAAGAGAAAATATCACAATCTCATTTTTATCTGAGATTGTTTATACTTTGGTATTTACTAGGGTGTATTTTATCATCAACATCAATGTTTCATCAATATGTAATATTTATATCCTTCTACAATATTTTATATCCAATTTTACGCTTCAGTGGGTTTTTAGTAAAAGATATGAAAGGAATCTTTTGTCGTTTTTCGTACGAGGTACTTTTTGACTTTTCCGAAAAAAGTACGAGAAGAATGTTTTTTTAACTCATACGGCATGAATGGATTTTTAAAACATTATTTCCAAGAATCATCCTTTACAAGTTTTCAAGTTTATTTTTAATCAACTTTTTTTAGTTTAGAATTGTATGACATGTTAAGAAAGGAAAAGTGTTTTTGAAGTATAAAGGATATTTTCCTCCAGAATGGAGTTCAAGTGTTTTATCAAAATTAGTTTCTATCTAAGATAATAAAGGGTTATGTTTCTATCCATATTATTACATTTATTTTATTATGTTGTGACGGAATTAATTTTTTGAATTCCTTTATCTTATATGAATTGTTTTATGATGTCACGATGTTTAATAATCCCGTTTTTATTACATGAGTTATGCTATGATGTATGGTTCATGATTTTGTGGCACACATAAGAATGGTATAATTATGAGATGGGTGGGACCTATATATCCCTCCAATGCATTGGGTAAAGATTTTATATCTCATGAGATAGACATGGCTGGAACTGCAGGTTAAAACGGTTCGGTGAAACAGGACTGAAATGAGGAGTGAACTCGGTTCAGAAATGGACTTTGTCCACTATGATAGTATTGGCAATGAGTCTTGACTAACAAGAAATTATTCTCAATGATTATGTGTGTATGCCACAAAGTTTCATGTTTTATGTTATGATTATTGGGATTACATTTCACTACTATGATTTATCCCATGTTATGATATTATGATCTCTTTTGCAGGTTAAGATTTCCAAAATGTTATGTTCTTATGAATATGATGTGATTGGTATTTCTTTTGTTTACCCTTACTGAGCATTTGAGCTCACCCTTTTATGTTTTCTTTTCTCTAGGATATAGAGAAAGGTTTTAGGTAAAAAAAGGAAGATCTTTATGGGAGATGTTTATGATCTTTCACCACGATTGGAGGATTATATTCCGAGTTTCCAAAGACACTAAACTATTACGGTCCATGTGTGTGTGTTTTGTAATGTACTAAGTATTCCGCAAAAGTAATGTAATGTCCATGTACTTCAACCTTCGGGTCTCTACATGTACTTCTCATATTAATAGATAATGATGAACTATGATGTCCTCTAAAATTTCTTTCTTCTCATCTAGTATTAATGAAATACATACATGGTTCCTAAATATTATTAGTCCATAATTATCAAGGTAAAAATAATGAACTCTTATAAACCTTTTTTCAGATCTACATCTTCTTTCAATGCCCCTTTAATATTCACATTAATAGAAGGTTGAAAATTCAATTGAAAAAGATAATATTTTCCCCCTTATTTTGGGATTTCCATATCAATCCATTTCAAATACATAAAAATTAAATCTTTTGTGATCCTCCATAACTATAAGATAGCATGATCCATTGGACTCAAAGAATGAGACACCTTGTTCTCATTCCCAAGGTGGTAATGTACTGAGATTTTATAATAATTAACAAGAGATAACTATTTTATTGTCTCATGATAAACTCCTTCTATGTGAATAGATACAGTAAACATTTTTATCAGTATATATGTTACAATTTATTCCATAAAGATAATTATTATATATATTTAATGGAATAATTACCATGATAACTCCAAATCATGAGTTGGATAATTATTCTCAGGAATCATTAGTTTTAGGGAGACATATGATATAAAAATTATATTATTCATAATAAAACATCCAAATTACTTCTTAGATGCATAATAATTGATTACAAATCCTTATGCACTATTGGATAATGTAAGAAAAGGTGTACTGACTAATAATTTCTTTAGTTCCTTTAAATTTTACTCACATTTATTTGTCTATATGAACTTTTACCCTTTTCTTGTTTATGTGGGGATATGATTTGATATTTGTCATATATTATCCAAAAACAATCATTAATATCCATATAAACCAAGAAATCTAAAAAACTTATACATCGAAGTTGGCCTCATCAAACATTCAATAGCCCTCATTTTTAATGGATCAACCGATACACACTCTACTGAGATAATATGTCACAAAAATTAATCCTTTTGTATCCAAAATTCATAGTTCGAAAAATTCTCATATAGTGTATCATTTTATAGTGTCTTTATCACAATTATAAATTGATCTTGATTCTCTTCCTTTTTATTTGAATATAAATAAATATCATTCATAAAGATAATGAAAATGTGAACATTGTAATCTTTATAGACCCTATTTATTATGTCCAAGAATATATCAGGGTAATTACTAAGTCCAAATGAAATAAACATATATTAATAGTGTTAATACCTTGTATGGAATGTTTTATTGGGTATATACTCTTTATTAACCCTCAATTGATAATATCTATAATAAATGTTAATTATGAAAATGTATTGAGCTTTGTGTTACTAATCAAACAAGTCATAAATATGGGGAATATGATACTTGTTATGATCGTGATCTTGTCCGACACCCTCTAATTAGTATAGAGTCTAATAAATCGATCTTTCTTAAAAAAAATTAACCCTAAAGTGACACACATGGCCAAATGAATTCCTTATCATGGCTATATGGGAGTTACTTCTTAAATTCCAATAACTCAATCAGATCTATTTTTGTTGGGATTCTATGAAATTGGTGTAGAACCGTGTTTATTTCTATTGAGTAACTGAATTCATATTTTTGTGGAAAAATAGAAAATTGATTAGGAAATTCACCAAAATATTATTTAAAAAAGGAATATCATATATGTAAAGAATCTACCAAACCTTCTAGATAAAAACAAATTTTGAATAGGAATTAAAACTCATACATTGGATGTGATCTTCATCAGTATATCATACTTATCGTCATGTCAAAATAATATCATAGGTTGGTTTGGAAGATCATATATAACATCCCTTCCTCGACTATTATTCTGGTATTTCTGTAGTGAAATCCAATCGATGCCTAATATGACATGAAAATTCACTATAATAAAAAACAAATATATTTGGTTTACATATTGATACCCTTATAAAATTCATTACATATCATTTAATTGGTAGATCTAGATATAAATAACATATTATTAGTTCTAGAATGTATGGTATGTGTAAATTTCACCACATTTGTATTCCACCCCTCATATGAAATAGTGATTACATTATATTTTCCCTTTTCCCTCAACATAAGAAGATAATAAAATATATCAACATCATTAACCATTTGGTTTGGGAACTAGTTATCATACTGCCCATTTTCTTTACACTTGATGCACTGAAGTGGGGGAGGTTAATTATGTGCATCACTCTCTCAATTCACATTGTTATTTTACCTGTTTCAATCACATTTCCCATCAATTTCCCTATGACCTTCCCTTATGAAAATAAAATATTTGGTAACCCCCTTATGAAAATTTACTCCATGCTTATTCCCTCCCTATGACAATAATGGATAGTTCATCTCATATATCCACGGCTTTTTTATTTTCCTAAAACACCATCTTCATTTTCCTATCAAAACCAAGAGATTGTTATATAGATCTAACCTCCATTGACACCTTGTTAACAAAACAAACAATCAAGTTAGGGCTACTGATGTTTCTTATGGACAACTCACCTCATTGATTTGGTTTTATGCCACCGTAGAATCAATCTACCTTACTTTATGGTTGGATGGTAATAATATAATTATACCTCACTAATCCTTTAAAATTTTCTTTATAGTATCCAATGGATTAATCATAATATTTTCCTTCAATTGAGGAACCCTTTATCAATATTCATATGATCAATTCATAGAATGTTATTATTTAAAAACAATTTATTCTACTCTTCCTAATTCATGGAGAAAATTTATTAGGTTTTCTCATATTCTTGGTAAGAGTACAACATTGATCGACTTCACATTCCAAAAGGTTGATAACCAAAATAAATTTTAAATTACCTTAACACTATAGAACTGAAAATATAATTTTAGTGGTACAGATCCATTTTTTAGTAACTATTGGATCAGAAGACCCACATAAAGAAGTTTAATGTTGCCTCCTAAATTAATAAATAGAATATTGTTCCCTCCATTGATAATTTACTTTTACAACATCATTTATAGATTGAGAAAACTATGTGAGAATATAAACAAGACTCTTCCTTCCATATCCCATAACATTTGGATTCTCATGAGGAAATTGATATCATTGGCCATCACTCATTGCATTACTGTGGCTCTAGCATGTTCAATCCATTGACTAAAAACAAAAATCATAATGTAATCATTGTTTGGAACAACATAATCATGGAAATAACTTATATGATGTCCATATTATTCCACATTCTTTAATATATGAAACCTTTAGTTTAACTAAGTAATTTATAGTCCCCATATTTTTAAATCCTTCATGATGGTTCGTAATCAGTTCATGAATTTATAAAGAATATCCCCTGGGAGTTTTAAACTAGTTGTGTAGCATGGCCCATTATCATACACTAGTTCTCGATCAAGTAAATATCAATATGGTGTTTTGAAGGTTTTTTATCCTAGGTATATCTATTTCATTGAAACATCCACTCATAGTATCCGTATAGGGATGTATTTATAAGAAAACCCCTTCTCTACCCTTTTCCAAAATTCGAGAACATTTTCATATACTTTGACATCTCCTTAGGCTTATACATAGAACTGTACGTTGGCATATACTTAGGGACATAGATAAGGTTTCCACATAATAGTTGAAAATATTTATCTAAATTCATCCATTAAAAAAAACTATAGAGACCAATCCTTAAAATAAATATATATTAAGTCATTTTTATAGATATTTATTACATTTCACAAACAAAATCATGAGGACAGTAATAGTTTATTGTCTTTATAAGCATGGAGACATTAAAACTGGTATATAATTTAGATGTTTAATATCCGACTATGTTATTTATAAATAGAAACCTTTTTATACATAGGATTCAGAATAGATATCATCACAAAATGTGAAAATGAAATATAATAAAGGGTTATTTTAGTTTCATTGTAAGGGAAATGAATGGGGATATGTATGAAAAAACATGATCATAAAATTATTATAACATGAGACTAACATTTTAAAGAATACCTTGAATATCGAATATCACAATCTTGAATAATGGAATTAATAAAGGTATTTTATAAGACATGAATTATAATATAATCACTGAGCATGTTCCAGGAGAGAATAACATAGAAATAATACATGGATTTTGGGAAAAAACATAATAATACAAAATCATTTCTATATTGTCCAAGGATAATAACTAAGGGCACTATAGCAAAAAATCCCTTTCCTTTATTGAGTTCAGTCCTCGTTCCAACAATGAATTATCATACCAAGATCACACCTCATTTCATAACGGTATTACATTACTGGGTTAATATCCCATTCTAACAATGTATTACTATACTGGGTTCACTCCACATTATAACCATTTTTATCTCGTGAGATTTATAAATATTCGTCTAATTCATTTTTGGGAGATATATGTCCCACCATTAATAGAAAAAATATATATTAAGGTGTCCTAAAAGACCATATAAATTCATCATATCATAGACCATGAAATGAAATCCGTATCATTAACATTTCATCATATTTTTACATTTTAAAATGAGAATGGTTTCATAATAATTTTATTATAGCAATACCTATGAAAAGATGTGTTTTTCGTAAACATATTACTAGTATACAAGAAACATGTTAAATATTATCTTAAACAACGAAATATAAATGGGTTTCATAATAATATAACACATGGAAAAGAAACATGTATCAAAATTATATAACTAGTTAAAGAGAAATTTGTTACATAACCATATAACCTATGAAATAGATATAGGTTTCAATAGTATATAACAAGTTGAAGAGAAAGAGCTTTCAAAAACAGAATTCCACAAAATGATAAACCATTGAATTAAATTAATATGTATTGTAGGAATGGATAATATTCCCAGTAAGGAATGAGTAACACCAATATATACCTTCTTATATGGAAAATAATTTTGAAACGTCAGTTAATGCATTTTAGGAGGAAAATATCCTTTCCTTTTTGAAAAACACATTTAACACATAAAATTATTTGAGACACTTTTTAATTGAAAATATTTTTGAAAAAATTCTAAGGAATATTTGATTAAATTATTTTTCATGATTTTAGAATATTTTTCTTATTCTGTACACGTATTAACAAAGGTTCCTTTCACATTTTTGATAAAGGCCAATTGGGAATTGGTTTTGAAAAATAAAATAGATTTATTTCCTCTTTTTGTAAAATTATAATTAAGAGTAGAAATGACTTTTAAAAATAATAATATACTACTAATAAAATTTTAAAAAATATATTTATAAAAGATGGTTTTTATTGAAATAAAATTTCCTGCTGAATAAATAGATAAAGTTTGATTTTCATAAAATCGTTTTGTTAACTGTTTGAAGTACCAATGAATAAAAAAAATTTACTATTACTTAAAGACGATATGATTAAACATTGTAGAATACAAATTAGGATAATTTTAAAGACATATATCATGATATTTAATCATTTCAATCTTAATCATAATAAATCCCCATAAATGATGAGATTATAACATATATCATTAAGAATTTGGTAACATTGAATCATAAGACACATGATGTAATAATATAAAATTGATATTAAATTATCATGAGTATAGATTAATTCATCATATTACATTTCAACGAGGTTTTATATACTCATCATCCAAGGATATAATTTCATATCACAACATAAGTCTCAAATAAGGGAAATTGACACATTTATTCTTTTATGATTTTCTATATTTTGAACAATAAATCAAATGAAATATATATATTTAAATTGATATATAAATACCAATACATATTATTATATTCAAAATTGAAATAATTTATGCGATGCATATATAATATACAGAAGAAAGTGCTGGTGAATAAAGCACATGTCTCACAAAATTGAAAACAAATAGGGAAATTCATTCCCTTAAGTATTGACATACATCATAATTAATAAAAGAACTATACAATAGATATATATTTATTTAAAATATATCTCATAAATTTCATTACATATATCACACCATATATAATTTTCATATGACTTTATTTTTCATATTTATCTACAATACTATGTTTATTTTGTGTTTTAGGTAATAACCACATTATTCGAATAATGACCTACAATGGATTTTGGGATATATAATACGACTACTTATAATTTTAAAAAAAACCGAAAAAATAATTTTCCGTTATAATTAAAAAAATTAAAATGTACTTTTCATCTAAAAATCATTATTTATTAATATTCATAAAAAATGGAATATATCAGAAAATAAAAAAACTTTAAACTAATATAATTTTTACATTATTATTTGAAGAACAATTTTTATTTTATCTAATGAAATTTCTTAAATTTTAAAAAATAAATTTTGGTATTTTTCATAGAATGACATAAAAAAGTAGTACTTCTGTGAAACTAATAATTTTTAATTATAAATACAATTTTCTAAAAATCACAAATTTCAATATCAAAATAATTTTATTATATAAAATCATTTTAAATCCTAATTAATAATTAATTATTGCAATTCATATTATCATGTTTAATGGATATGTTATAATGTCCTTGTATATATAATTATAATAATAAAATGATGTTCCATTGAATCCCAACATTACATATCATGCATGTAAAACATGATGTTGTGTGTAACAGAAGATTAAATTGGTTTTATTTAAAATATATTCTTATCATGGTGTATAGTTCAATTAAATCCATCAAACTAATTTAATTTATTCATTAATGTTTTTTAAAATCTCAGGGTGTTACAATTTTTTTAGTGGAATAAATATAGTTCATTGAAAATATTAAGAAATTTTAGACTTTGATTATTATTAGGAAATAGTATAAAGTAACCTTAATTTTTAAAAAGATATTATTAATTGTCCATTGTCTTGTGTGGATTGAAATCAAAATAGTAGAACTGATATTAATTCTGGAGGATCGACTATTAAATGTAACCAAGGAAATAAAATCCAACGAGTCACATGTCATTAGTGTGGGAGGTAGTGTCCATAAAACATTTTCATGATAACAAGGTGAGGTTTTTGGTTTGGAAACTTTGGGAAAATAGATAACAATGGAAGATTTTATATGAATAATCCATCTAATATACTTGAAGAATGGAATTTTCAATCAAATCCTTCACTTATGGTCTAATTTTTCAACTATATGTAACATGAAAACTATGAAAGTAAATATAATAATCCAAGGGAAATAAAGGATAATTTATGATTATAACATAAAAGGATAAGAGATAACTTTTGATATTATGCTATCACTACTACTAATTTCAATCATGAAAATAATTTGTTGATAGGTATATAATTTATTTTCTTTGTAATATCCACTATTGAATTTGATTTTGGTTAAATGAATTCATTTATATCATGAATGTTTTTAGGAGTTTTTAAACATCAACTAATGATTTTATCATTGAGTTTCCTTTGAAAGAACTAGTTTTCAAATTGATTTATCTCATGTATATAACTAGTATACAATTCAATTTTTTTAATGAAAATCCTGTAAAACCTTGAGATTATCTATTTAGTAGAATTTGATGATATATAAGGCTTGAATTATTTATATTTATGTAGATCCAAAATTATCTAATGATAGAAGGAATTCAATTACCATATCAAAAACAAAACTCTAAGTCAATGAATGTGCAAGGAGGAAACAATATCTTCTTTGGAAACTCCTTATCACAAATGGAAATTATTTTCCAATAATCAACAATATGATTCCCTAAGAATTGATATAAAGGATATGATCATACTAAAGTACATGAAAATTATGTGTTAATATATTGATGTTTCCCAAAAATATTCTTTTGGGGATTTTTTAGAAGGATAATTTATCAATTGGACTAATTCCTAGAGATCTACACATATCAAAGATTCTTTTTAGAGTTCACCCCATTAATAGGATGAAATTATAAGTGAATAAATATAGGGGTTATATATACCAAAATAACTCAACAATGTATGTTCCAATATTGTATTCCAAAAATAAGGATGGGTTAATGCTACAACACATTGATTGGTATGAGATAAAATGGATCACAGTAAAGACTTTGTATATCTTACTATGGAATGAAATTTTTTTCAATCATTTATTTGTAGGTTAGTACATTTATAAGGTTAAAATTCAAACGTGATATCATAAATTGATTGTGAATAAAGATTTTATTTCCAAGAAATACTTTCACACAATGTCTGAACATTTGGAATTCTGAGTGATGTTTTTAAGACTCATAAATTCTCCACAAATCATCAAGGACTTAATGAATAATGTCTTTAGAGATTACCATGAAATATTTTGGTTGTTCTTATAGAGGATAATATTATATACTAAAAATATTGTATCAACATGATTATAATATGTGTTTTGTTCTAATGACTTTGAGAAAGGATAATTTGTATGAGAATTATAAAAAAAACTGTGTTTTGGATAAATTAGGTAACATTATTTAGCCATGTAATCTCAATAAAGTTTATATTTGTAGATCTATAAATGAAAAAAAATATTGACACATAACCTAGAAATAAAATATAAAAGTGAGATCCAATGTTTTCTTGGATTATATTAGTACTATCAATGTTTTTTTTGGGAAATCATCATTATATTAAAACACACTAACATTGTTGACAAGGAATGGTGTAATGTTTTTCTAGACTAGTAAATATTAATATAGTTTAATGGAGATAATGAACAGGTTAATGATAACATCTTTACTCAAATTAATCTCACAATGGACATGATTTGTGAAATAAACTATACATAAAATAAGATCTTAGGTTGGGTATGTATACAAAATGATAAATTGATTTCCTGTGCCTTATGAATTTTTAAGTTTCATGAAGAAAATTATCTGACATGTGATTTAGATATTGCTATAGGAATATTCCCCTTAAATTTTGGGAGGAATAATATATATTGAAATAAGTGTTCCATATATATAGTTCATAAAAACATAACGTATATATTCATCTAGAAGCAGCTATATATGAGCTAATGAAGTCTGTTAGAGCTAATTAATGACAATGATTTTATAATCCATGACCATCACAGAATGGTGAATAAAGTGGTAGATTCTAAATGTTGGAATAATCTTGTAACCTTATTCTTAATGATGAATTATATGGAACAAATATTATTAGACATGCATATAATGGACATGTGAATCATAATGTAAGCAAACATATTATACCATTCTCAAACGAATTCTAAACCATGAATTCTGGATATCGTTAAGGATGCACATAGGGATGACGTGGGGTTATAAAAGAAGGTGGAAGAAATCATAAAGGGGAAGTATCAAGAGTAAACCAATGATGAAGACAGATTTGTGAGATTTCATACAGTAGCATGCATAGAATAATCCCTTAGAAAAATAAGGATGTATTTAATGATGTTTATAGTGTATCATTCTTTATCCAACCAAATAGCTCAAACATTTTTATATTTCCCTAAAATCACTAATTGTTAGAAAATATAAAGAAACATATTCTTTCATATACATCAATGTTGTTGGTATAAAAATAATTAATAGAAGAAAAGAAAAACTGACAAGGGATGAAACAACCATTACCCATAAATATAATGGAATCAGAGAATGTCACCATGTATTTTTTCATATTTATTCTAGATATATCGTAATGAAATAATAAATTATATGTTATAGTATACTTTCATACAAATACCACTCACATCATCTTCATTCATGAACAATTTTCACTCCGTGAACATTGAATGTTATAAAATAGAGAACTAATGATGATGTATGGAACACCTCAAGTGACATTATCTAATTTAGATATAAGGATAAACCTAATGTTTTGGAATATATTTCAAACTTCTTTGAATAATGAGTTTAACATCATTACATCCTAAAAAACCCAAATGATATCTGATTTTAATCGATTATCTAGAAAATTCATGATATGATGATTGATTTAAAAGGTCACTGGGTTCAACAACCTCCACTATTAGAGTTCTCATAAAACAATATATCCCACTAAATCATTTATTTGGATTCTTATGAAGCTGTATATAAGATGTAATGTAAAACCCCAACATTTTTGTATGATGTTATAGAATATAGGCTATTAGAACCTAAACTATATAATGAAATGGAATATAATTTCAAATCTATTAAATATCACATTAGAGAACTATGAATTTGGAAAAAGTTATAAAAGAACATTCTTTGTTGAAACCATGATTTTGAGGTTAGAGATAAATTATTCCTTAAAATTTCTCAATGGAATATTGTCTTGAGTTTTGGATTGAAGTGATATCAATGGGCAAGATTTATCTACCACATTACTATTCCTGACCACATCAGATTCTTAATCAATCAAATAGAAATACCAAAATACACTGTATAATATGAATGATATGATCCATGTATCCCTCATGAGGAACTACATAAATGAACCATCACATATAGAAAATCTACAAGTGGTACAGTTGGATTATTTTCTCTCTTATATAGAGCCAACAATGGAGATTAGTGACCAGGAGACAAGAGTTTATTCAATCAAGAAACTCACATATTTAAAGTACATTGGTGATGTCATAATTATAAAGAGGAAGCATGTGAACATCAACAAATAATTAAATATAAGTACCCTTATATGTTTACATCTTAATGTGTGATATAAAATTTTTAAATGGGGGAATAATGTTGTGACCCAATCCTTTATATACATGGAATTTTATATCTAAATAAACATATGCTTCATATTTTGTTTTATTTTATAGTATAAAAATAAATAAAAACATAATAAGAAACAATGATATATTATTATATTAATTTAATATATAAAATTTATAGGAAAAATATACCATAACAATTGAAAATAATTAAATGGTATAACAAAAAAATAACTAAAAATGCAATATTTTAATCAGGTTGTGTTCCTAATGTAATCACTCTAACCAAATGTCCTGAAGGCCTTCATTTTTTTTATTTTTGATAATCCACCTTTAAAGGGGTGAGGTAGAACCCTAACAAGTCCTGATGTCTTAGAGACATTTACATGACCCGTAGGTCTTAGAGGGAATCACCCAAACAACATAACTTGGAACTACTCTTCCCTGAAACATGTCATGATATCAGTACTCCACCTTCAAAGGGTTGGTCAGCTATTTGTACTTTTTAGAGCTGTAGAGGCCTGATACTAATGGAAATGTCATACCCTATTATTCTTCTAATTCTGGTTAGCTCTACTATGGTGAATGCGCCTATTCTGAATCCTTATATAAAGCCTTGTACCATGTAATATGACCGGTACATCTGCATTATCATGTGTCCTGATGGACTTTGGGTGTCTCGAAGGCCTTGAGGTGTCCCATAGGAATTGAGAGGAAATTGGGTCGAAGTCCTTAGGTGGCCCAAAATCCTTGTCGGACCCGAGGACAAAACTGCTGGCCTAGAGGACTAGATAGATGAATAGTTTGGGCTACTATTGTACCGAACAGTACCTGCTATAGTTCTGCTATAGTACGTGAAAATATATATAGACCCGGATTTGATATCATGTCTCATGGATGCATTTGTGAATTCCTCACCAACAGGGATAAGGCTCAAGTGGAAAACATGAGTATGGTTAATGCTCGACTCCAACGGGGTGCCCCACCATGTGCCTAGAGAGTGTTGCACGTTCCCTAGCTATGAAAATCGCTTTGACTATACCTATTCATAATACGAACAATGTTCTAGTCTGGTGGGAATCGAGCCTGGTCTAGTTCCCACGGAGAGTGATGGGTACTACCTGCGGGTACCACATGGCTAACAACCCATAGGAAAAACATATGTAAGGTTAACACTCGACTCCCAATGGGGGACCCACCATTCCCATATCACTATGCACATTCCACGACCAGGAAAATGGATTTGAATTTCTCTGTGAATAATATATGCAGTGTACAAGTTTGGTGGGACTCGAGTTTTGGCTAGTTCCCACAAAGAGCGATGGGTACAACCAATGGGTACAACTCGGCTGACACCCCATGGGCAATCACACTTGAAAGCATCACTATAAAAAAGAAACAAAACATTATTATTGTAATCATCATTTTATAAAATGATGAATATCTACTTGAATGAATGTGAAAAGAAAGATGATTTAAGAAAGTAGTAGTTATTTACAGACGATAAAAATGCTATATAATTATTGGAGATATGACTATATGAATAGTATCATAACTGTTAAGAATAATTACCTGAACGTTAAAATATTGACTATATTAATAAATTAGTGAAATATCATTTTGGTATCATATGAAAAAATAATAATAACAAATTTATATCAAATGGTAATTAAATAAAAGTGTAAAATATGATAAAATTAATAGTTTACATAAAGAAACCATAAGTGTATATTTTGAAAAAAAATTAATGTTTTATTCCATTTTTATTAAAAGACAATATATTTTTCTATGAATAAATAATATAATGAAATCAAAATTAATTTTTCTTTGGGTCTTAAATATTATCACTTATAATAATTATAACTATTCAATATATTAAAATTCCATATCAAAACTAAATTACTCATATTTTGAAAATTATTTTGGAATATTGAATTCATTTTTTAATTATATCATTGAAATTTGGTTATGGTTATTTTTTAGTTTTTTAGTATTAATAAATATTAACGTTAATATTAAAATACCATAAAAATAAAAAATTAGGTAACAGTTTTTATAAAATAATTTTTGATTCTTATAGAAGCTAAATAAAAACATTAATATCCCATTTACTATTAAATAAAATTCCCCTTACTATTAATTTAAATGTTTTGTCACTAGTCAAATATATTATATTTTTTTTATAAAATACCCCTCTCCCCGTTATAAATACCACCATCCCGCACCCATATCTATTCAATTTGAAAACCCATTATCTTGCCCCAAATATGTCCAAATCATCCCAAAATCATTTACCTATGTGATGGAGGATTTTTTCTCATCAAAATATTATTCCCATTACCGATGTACTATTTCAATATTGGTTATCCAACAAAAGAGGAAAATATCTCAACCGAGCTCTTTTATGATCTTATATTCTTCTACCTACTAAAAATATATTCTACCCATCCCAATATAATTACCTAGTTATCAAATATATACTAAAATTTAATTATATTAACTTAATAACTGTAATCTAACTTCATATAATTTAATCTATAATGAAAATAGAACCCATATTATGGTCGGCTGACTCCCTTCAGGGATAAAATATTTCATTTTTCATCACCACATTCATGGATGGATGTAATATTCATTTTTATTTTTAAATATAATATTAACTGGTATATTATTATTTTTCAAATTTTAGAATGGGTTAATAAAAATAAATTTTACAAAACACCCCAAACATTTTATGGTTTTCTTCTCTTAAATAAATTATATTCATATCTTACATTTCATAAAGCTCTACGTTCCTTTGAAACAACACTTGTTTATTTAAGATATAGTCAATACCTATCAATTAAACATAAATTATCCAATTTTATGTATTGAATTTTGAAAAACAGTCATCTAGAGTTATGACCAGTAAGTCATTTGGAGTCTGATAGAACCAACTTGATTTTTTTGATTAATAGTAACAAAACCCTATGAATAGTAATATGAATAGTAATATGACCCTTATAAATAGTATATAATGATAATATTTTATTTTCTTAAGGTAATATGATAATGAGATGTTAATTAATTATTCAATATGATATAAAACTTATTATATCATTAAAATGTATATTTTTCAAATTAACTTTGATTTTATTAAAAAATTAAATTAAAAATACATAGATAATTATTTTCAAAAAATGGAGTTCATTTTTGAATTATACATGTCAAAAAATTGTTATGATGAATTTTTGGGATGTTTCAAAGAAATATAAATTCTTCGGGAATAGTAAAAATATAGTTTTTGAGTTTTTGAATGTTTAATGGCAACATAATGATGTAATAATTAAATATAAAAGGATGGTCGAGTTTTTTATTATATCTTATGACATGAGGTGTCCCAAGAGGAAAAAACCATGGGAAAATACCATGGGAAAGCCCATGGGTTTGCAAAAACCACTAATGAGGTGTCCCTTTTAATTAATAAAAAACTCCACCTTAATTACTATAAATACCCACTCACCCCCTTTGTTTTCATTCATTAAAAAATCATTATCCTCGATGATATTGGGGTATTACCTCCATAATATTCCTCTAAAGGTGTCCTCAAACCCTCAAGTTCCCAACCTTCATGTTTTTGGAGTTACTGTACAAGGTAAGAGAATGAACAACCCTTCTATTTTTCATAAAGATTTCATTTTACGTTTTCTCTTTAATTTTCAATTGGATTATGTAGGGATATTTCATTCCATATTACCGTAAATTACATTATTATGTAAGAGTGATGATATTCTCCCTTTCTCACATAAAACAATTTTATTAAATTTTAAGTCACATCGTTAGGATGCAGAATTTTCGTAAGAGATTTCTCGATTTTTATCTGACTTCCATTCTTTTATAATTATTTTTTCAACTTCCCTCATCAAAATTATATGATAATTCCAGTTCCATACATGAACTGGAATTATATAATGCTAATGGAATATTTCATCCTCATATCTCTTTCCCCCTCCTCTTATAATAAAAATAAAAATATCATCTGAGATGTGTTAATTTTTCACATTCCAGGACAGCGAGTTCTTGATTATCGTTACCATCATTAATTCTGGACATGAAACTATTTTTATGGTTGAAAAAGATCCGAATATATGTATTTCATCACATTAATGTTCTGGAATCCCTACACACTCATAATATGGAATAATAATATAAAACAAGTTCGTTGTACAGAAAACTACCAAGAAAAATCCAAGCAATTATCAATAACATTTAACTAATGATTCATCCTCAAGTATATAACCCCAAATCATTATAAGATCATTTATATCTCATTAATATAACTAATATTATATTATAAACATTCTGGATGTTTGACCACATTTAAAACAAACTTCCATTCATGAATGTAAGTAAATGAATCATGAAAACCAATGAAGAAAATGCTTCCAAAACAATAAAATCAAACCTCTTAATCCCATAAAAAAGGGCATGAATGAACCTAAAAAGGTTATTATTAAAAATTATTTGTATAGGAGGTTATGTAGTTATTAATTAATGATGATAAATTTTATTATCCAGGTCTTTAAAACAAATCAAGAACACACTCAAGCATAAGGTAAGGGGTTTCTAATCTCATTTTTAATTTCATGGGATTTCTGTTGTTCACCACTTATTTATTATATATGGTATATGTGTACTTACATTTGATATATAATAACATTATATTATATATATTCATGGTATTAAATGATTCATTTGATGGTTATTATGTTCTGGTCATATGATTCCACCGATTACATAGTGGTAAGGGACTTTGTCTCAACTACCATTTTGTTGTGACTAACTTTGTATTATACTCCAAATAATCCTTATGTGTGGTACCTACTTCCCATTTGATATCAATTCTCATTTTAATTTATATTTCTATCAAATATCTATAATATAATGTCATGGAAATATTTATTGTCTAAACTGTATATGTCACACCAACCTTTTTCAAATAATTTTATCTTTTTTCTTCGCATTGGGTGTTTTTTTTTCTGAAGTTCAAATGAGTCCCGGTTGAAATTTTGGATGTTTGGAATGGTTTTTGGGTTTTAGGCCGGTGTGCGAACATTGTATGTCTCAAAATAAGTCATGAAGATAGTTTGGATCGTCGTGCGGTCACTACTGGAGTGAGTTGGGGCCACCGCACGGCCCGCGCACGGTGGACTGAGCTGTGCGGGGTGACCGCACAGTCACCCACCTTTATGTGTAATTAAATAAATTGGTTAAGCGGTGATATAGTGAATAAATGAGACATCGGTTAAATATGTATATATATATGTGTGTGTGTGTGTGTATTTATATATAGCTAGCGAGTGTGCTATTTTTATTATTATCAATGGTTTATCATTGATCTTATTATTAAAGTTTGATACAGATTATTATTACTGAAGTTCTATTAGTATTATTGTTATTAATAAGGTTTATAATAATGATTATTTTTATTAATTATATTAAAACAAAATTATTATTACAATAATAATTATTAAGGTTATTATGGGCATATATTTATTATGGACTAAAGTTTTATTTATTTATTTATATATTATATTTGTTTTATTTATTTTCTTTTATGTTTCTTTTCTTTTTTTCCTTCTATTATTTTTTTTCTCTCTTTGTTTTCCATTACCACCACCATACTACTCTTCCCTTCTCTCTCTTCACGTCGCGAGGATCCCCCCTGTAACCCTATTTCCCCACTGCCAACATTTCCCTCACCTTCCCTTATATCCCGCATGAGCCGGCCGACCACCCTCCCAACACCCTAGTTCTTTTTCATTCTACGCATCAGCCTCCCTATCTCCCTCTTCTAGCGGCATAGTGCAATGGCCGCGACACCTATCCCCCCCCCCCCCCCCGCCGATCTTCCTCACTTGTGTCGTCACCACCCTTTGGTCGGACCCCCTACTGCACCCCACCTCCACACAATTGTCATCCTTCTGTCACGTCGCGCTTCCCCGCCTTGCATATGCCCAGCTACTGGAGCCCCCCACTTGAACGCGCAGTGCCTCGGCCTTACATCTGCTGTCCGACCATCATCACAAGCCTCCCCTTCTATGCGCCACTCAGTCGTATCGCCCTCCTTGCAGCCACTGACCGCCAGCAGCCACCAACCATGCCTCTGCCTCCTACCCGCGACCTCTAGCACACCACGCCCATCCTAACCCCCTTCCCTACACCGGCTGTATATCCTGCTACTTCCTTCCTCGAGCCGATGCCCCCCCTGATTTTTAGCTGTTTTCAGCATCCCTCTGGCTAGCATGACCCCTCCCCTTGTCGACTCAACCTATTCATGCACTCCTCCCTCCGAAGACCTGTCCTGCCAGCACAAATCCTCCTCTGCACTATGTTGCTGGAGCGGTCCCCTTTTGGCAGCCTCCCCTTCTTGGTTTTTCCCTTCCTTTTGATGTAAGTTTATTTCATGATTAGTTGGGTTTTTGTGGATATTTTTAGTTTTGCTAAAACCCTATGTTTCAGGGTTCAATTTCTTGAGTTATCCTTCATTTTGGATTCAATCATGGTTTTGTAGGGCATAAAAAAATTCTAAAGTGTGCAATTGAGGTGAGAACGGTGTTTCGTGCCACTTTCAGGGTCTTCATCATCAATTGAGGTGAGTTTCCCCTTTTCAATGATCATCTTGATTTAGTATTCACTTGTTTCATGTTTTGCGCTTTTTCTGTGCTAATTAATTGGTGGATTGCGATGTTATTAAAATTGTTTTATAAACTATTAACTATTTTAATAAATATTATATGTGGTGCGGATTGTGTTTTGGAAATATTTTGTGGTGAACGTGATTTCAAATTTAGACTTTTGGTTAATGGAAATTTAAAGCGGTGTGTGCATGGTTTCAAAATGGGTTTTTTCGTGTGGTGTATTTTTATTTTGTTTTGCAATTAGTTTTTTTAACATTACCGGTGGTGCGTATTACGTTCTAGAATGTTGAGGATGTGTGGTTGATCTTAAAAGAGGTTTTTGATGGGTTTTTTTGGGTGTGAAAAGGTGTGAGATACCTTTTGAAAATTGTTTGATAATTTTTAATGTGGTTTAATAAATAGTGTCAATGGTGAGAGTTGTGATTTGAAAATGTGTCGAGGTGGTTATTTTTAATTTTTTTGCTCGTTTGGGTTGTTTTAATTCTGTTTTTGTGTAATTTTAGTTATTGTGCATTTGTTGCAGTGCATTTTCAAGGTAACCCCATGATATAACCGTCATCATCTTGTGCTTGCTTGTACGTCTGCGCGAGGCATGTCGCACCATTGTGTTTGGATAATAAAACGAGTTAGGTCCCCCACTGCACTTTCCTTAAAATACATAATTTATTAATTTTAATAAATGGATAATAATATAATATAATTAATTTTTGAATGATTAGTTGGTGAAAAAGCAGCCATTTATTTTATGCACAACACTAGAAATATTTTCTTGATGAGCAGACACCAAGTAGTGAAAGAATTCCCATTTTACCTTTAAACTTAATTAAAAGGATTTCAAATATAGTTTTTTATTATTGATAAATGATTCCTTTTGTAGCATGAACAAGTATTTTGGTTCTCTTGAGAAATGACGATTTTCTTTAAAATTGGTGAAGGCCCGTTTGACACTTTAATGAAATAAATTATTTTGGAAAACTACCTTTGAGGAAACTCAAGGGTAATCTTTGGTGTACGTTGAAAACATGAGTTGTGTGTTATGTTTGTGCTACATGATTTAATTTGTTGACTCACCCCTTTAAATTTTTATTATACGTGTTGACATGGGAACCTGGCATAGTAAGTGAATTTTCTAAAAACGATTGCTGCACTAGTTTAGATAACGTACTGGCTAGTGGCCCTTAGTATGGATTATACTCTTCTAGGGGATTGGGCCCCTTAGATAGGCCATGTAGTTCAACACTGGGCGTTATGGAATTATGACATCATCGAGAGTAGGCTTGCCTTCCAGATGAGTCACATGTATGGTATTTTCTTGATTGTTCATGAGGTCCTAGGTTCGACCCATGTTTTCTTTAGTGTTTATTTGTATGTGGCAGATTATTGAGAGGTCTAGTTTGGTAGCTAGCCCCTATGTGCCACGTTTTCCATTTCCCTTAGTGTGTTTCATGTTCTGTGGTTTTCCCTTTTTACAAACAACTAAAATTTGGATTTCTAAATTGTACGCAAAAAACGTTTTAAATGGAATGCACCTATTCCTTTCAAACATTAAACATGATTTTAAATTAAATAAGGCAACAAACTATTATTTATTTTATAAATGATTGTCCATGTGGAATCTAATATTTTATATACTTTAGTTCAAACTGGGAATTAATAAATTTATTTATTTAAAGGTAGTCCATTGGGAATAGTTTGTTGGGAACACCTACTGAGTTTCAAAAATCACGACTATAGTGTTTTCCTGTTTTTAGTTTCTGTGGCAGGTTGACTCGAGCTTGATCGGTGTGGGTGACAGTTGGTTGTTGTTTTGTGATATACTCTCAGGGTTGAGTGGAGTTTTGTTCTTGGTCAGGTTAGTTTGTAGTGGTTGGTTGTTCTTACTTTTCATGTTGTTTATTTAGTTTTTGTTGTTCTGTTTTCTTTTTTCTATTTTATTTATTTTCATTGGGTGAAATAATTCCCTATTTCTCTTTTTTGATGCCTTGGAACTTGTCTCCATCTCGGGAGGATCAGGAATGCCTCTCGGGCCATATCGCGGACCAGCATGGGTGATCATTTCAGGGTCGACCCAGGTTGGTTCGTAACAAAATGGTATTAGAGGAGGTCGAATCTTGAGAAGACCTTATTTTTTTCAGAGAGCTCAATGTTATTTGGGGGTTTCATGGTAAAAGGAGTACGATTTTCGGGACCTGAGGCATATGGATGAGAAGGAAATTATGAACCCCCGCTCGTTCTGAACCTCGGGCTACCATGGGATGTTCAGTTTGTTCGTGTCTTTTGGTTCCATTTAATTTTTTTTGTTGGGAAATGATATGTAAGCTATAAAAGTGACCTTCATGAGCATTCATGGTCTGTAAAGCCATGTGGAGCCAGAGACATTACCCTATAGTGATCCTTGTGATGGTGGCGTGACTGGCGTATGGTCGCCAACCATATGTCTGAGTCACCCAATGATTCTAGTTTATCCTTGCGGATTGTTTGGGGTTTTCATTATTTCAATTAATTTTTTTGAAAGGTTTTATTTTTTGAAATTGTGAAATGTTGAAATTGAACTGGAAATGACCATGTTTTGATTTTGTTCTTTATTTCCTTGTTCCTTAGTGTTCACCCAACGACGGTTCAGCGGATTCCCAAGGTGCAGCCTTGTGTGGTGAATTCATAGAAAATACTCCAGTTGATCAACCAATAGACTATGTTCTGGACTTCCAAAAGATTTACCCTCCCCTCTTTTTTGGTCAAGAAGATCCTCTTGAGGTGGAGGAGTGGTTATAGAATATTGAGAAGAAGTTTATTTTCATTGGGTTTCCAGAGTCGTTAAATGTGATGTGGGATACCTTTAAGATTGAAGGTCTAACCAAGGAATGGTGGAAGTACTTGCCTCAGAATAAACCTCAAGAAGATCTAACATGGGAGTGTTTCAAGTCATCGTTCATCCAGAAACTCTTATATGAGGTGATTAAGCTAAGGAAGAGGATGTAGTTTTTATTGTCTTCAGTAGGGAATTGAATCTGTACTAGAATTCTATCGACACTTCATATACCTAGTTCTGTATGACCAACGATTTGTTGCAAACAATCCTGTGAAGGTTCGACAATTTGAGTCTGGACTCTGACATGAACTCCGATCGAAAGTGAAGAGCTCAACCTAACCACCTTCTCGTATGTTTTGGGTCAATACTTTCTTGTAGAAACTGAGATAGCAGGGGGACATGAGGTGGTGAATTTTCCCCCAGCCTTGGGAATCTGTGCAGAGGATGGTGATAAGAAGAATGGGAAGCAACCTGGTGCTGGTGGTGCTAGTAGAGGGATCAAGATACCTTCATTATTTCAGTCATCTTCTTTATAGTGCAATGTTGTAATCTATCACCGGTGTGGTAGGTGGGGTTACAAGAGGTCGGCGTTCCTGAGTGCCCCAAGATCCGGAAACACCTATAGACGTTTGGTTAACATGAAGAAATTCTGTCGAGGTGTTTCCAAGAAGTGTGTTGAAGCCAAACTTGGATCATCGAAGGTCATCTCTACATGTCAACAGGAGTAGAGATATGTTTTGGGATCAGTTTGAGGTTTTCTCTTTATAGTGTTACCTGAATGTAGTGGTTTTCTCTTGTGGCATTTTGTGGTGTTTCTTTTAGTTTACTTATATTGTAAAACTGTTTTGTATAGAACATATTTGAAAAAATTATTTTATTGGAATTGTGTATGGTGAAATTCTAGTTTGTTTTTTATTTTTGGGTATTTCTGAAGGCTGACTATGTGTCAGGAGATACTTAAATCATCGTTTCTCTAGCCATAGGCCCCGTAGTGAAGCTGACACGTAGTCAGGAGAACCCAGCGGTGAAGAAGGGTCTTGTTTTAGTCCGGATATTTGGTGTGGCATTGTTTGTGTTAATATGAGGGTGTAACATCATTGTGGTAGCGGTGAAGATAGATTGGATGTTTTATTGGTTGGACCCTTCCCTACCCTACCCTAGTGGTGGGGTTTTTAGTCCATTTGTAACTTTTTCATGTTTGGTTGACCTCGTCAGTTCTTATGGTGGGGAGACCCACAGTGGGTCCCACTAAATTATACCTGAAACAATTTAGAGTTATCCCAATCTTTATGGTGGGGAGTCCATTCGGTCCTCCCCGTATCAGTATCAAAGTTTCTTTTCATGTATCATTTGGTGGTAGGATGTATCGTGTGGAACCACCAAATCTTGATTTCGTCCTCTCGAGTAAACGTTGATATTGGAGTACACCCAATGGTTTCATTGGACTATGATTATAAGGATAAATCTCAGAGGTGATTTAAGTTTGTTCGTTACTTGGTTGAAAAATATGGTTTGGGTTCTTCTTGGTGACGTTTAAGGTGATCTTGTTTTAAGGACGAGTTGTGTGTCATGGGTTTTCAATGTCTGTTTGGATTGATCAACTAGAGGTGCTTAATATTTTGTGGTTGAGTGACACTTAAGGAGTTTTATCTTTGGGTCATGATCTTGTCATGGATATCCAGGGGCAAAAATCATTATTTTGGGGTGATTTGTCACACCTACCTTTTAAAAATAATTTTATTTTTTTTCTTGGCGTCAGGTGTCTTTTTTCCAAAGTTCTGATGAGTCCCGGTCTGAATTTTTGATGTTCGGAAAGGTTTTTTTGTTTTACACAGGTGCGCAAACACTGTGTGTATTATCAAAAGTCATGAAGATAGTTTGGATACCCAGGCGGTCACTACTAGAGTGACCAGGGGCCACCGCACGGCCCACACAAGTTCGACTGAGCAGTACGGGGCGACCGCACAGTCGCCCACCTTTAAATGTAATTAAATAAATTGGTTAAGCAGTGATATAGTGAATAAATGAGACATCAGGTAAATATGTATATATATATATACACGTGTGTGTGTGTGTATATATTGTTAGAGTGTGTGCTATTTTTATTATTACCAATGTTTTATCTTTGATGTTACTATTAATGTTTGGTACGAATTATTTTTACTGAAGTTCTATTAGTATTATTGTTATTAATATGGTTTATAATAATGATTATTGTTATTAATAATATTAATAAATTATTATTAGTACAATTATAATTATTGAGGTTATTATGGATGTATATTTATTATGATTAATGTTTTATATATTTATTTTTTTGTTATTATTTTTTTCTTGTATTTTGTTTTATGTTTCTTTTTTTTTTCATCTATTCTTTTTATTTATTTTTCTCTCTTTCTTTTACTCTCCTGCCACCATACAACTCTCCCATTCACTCTTTTCCCATCACGAGGACCCCCCTGTAACCCTACTTCCACTCCGCCACAATTCCCCTCTCCTTCCTTTCTATCTCGCATGAGCCGACCAACCACCCTCCCAACACCCCATCACTTTCTCCTTCTACGCATCAGCCACACTATCTCCCTCTTCTAGAGGCACAATGCACTGGCTGCGACACCCAGCGACACCCCATCCGTATTCCTCACCGGTGATGTCACCTCCCTTTGGTTAGACCCCCATCCGCATCGCGCCTCCACCCGCCTGTCATCCTGCCATCGTGCCACGCCTCCCCACCTAGCATCCACCCTCCTACTAGACCCCATGCTTGAACCTGTAGATCCTCGACCTTACATCTGTTGTCTGACCAGCCTCACATGACTCCCCTTCTATGCTCCACTCAGCCGACTCACCCTCCTTGCAGCCAATGAATTCTAGTAGCAAACCTCCATGCATCTGCCTCCTACACACGACCTCTAGAATGCCACACCCATCCCGGCCCCCTGCCCTGCACCGGCCATCCAACCCGCTCCCTCCTTCCCCGAGCCGACACGCCCCCTGCTCTTCGTCTATTTTCAGCATCCCTCAAGGCAACATGACCCCTACCCTTACTGAAGGACCCTATTCCTTCACTCCTTCCTCCAGTGACCTGTCATGTCGGTGAAAATCCTCATGCGCACTGCCTTACCGGAGCAGTCCTCCTTCGACAGCCTCCCCTTCTTGGTATTTTTCCCTTCCTTTTGATGTAAGGTTATTTCATGGTTAGTAGGTTCTTGGAGGAGATTTTTAGTTTTTCTAAAACCATATGTGTCAGGGATTGATTTCTCGAGTTATCCTTCATTTTGGATTCAATAATGGTTGTGTAGAGTTTTATTAAAATTCTAAAGTGTGAAATTGATGTGAGAACAGTGTTTTGTGCCACTTTTGGGGTCTTCTTCATCGACTGAGGTGAGTTTACCATTTCCAAAAGTCTTCTTGATTTAGTATTCACTTGTTTCATGTATTGTCCTTTGTCTGTTACAATTAATTAGTGGATTGAGATGTTATGAAAATTGTTTTATAGACTTTTAATGAGTTTAATAAATATTATATGTGGTGCAGATTGTGTTTTGGGAATATTTTGAGGTGCGCTTGATTTTAAAGGTAGACTTTGGGTTTACATTTTTTAAAGTAGTGTGTGCATGGTTTCGAAATGGGTTTTGTCATGTTGTGTATTTTTATTTTGTTATGAAATTAGTTTATTTATCGGTGCAACTAGTGCATATTCTTCTCTAGAATGTTGAGGATGTGCGGTTGATCTTTAAAGAGGTTTTCAAAGCGGTTTTTTGGGTGTGTAAAGGTGTGAGATATCTTTTGATAATTATGTTATAAATTATAAAGTGGTTTAATAAATAGTTTCAATGGTGCGTGTTGTGATTTAAAAATGTGTTGAGGTGGTTCTTTTGCATTATTTTCTAGCTTGGATTGATTTATGTCCACATTTGTGTAATATTAGTTATTTTGAATTTATTACAGTGTGTTTTCAAAGTAACCCTCGATATTGCTGTCATCAACTAGCGCTTGCCAGTACGCCTACGTGAGGCGTGTCGCGCCATTATGTTTGGACAATGAGCCATGGTAGGTTCCCCGTTGTACTAGACATTAAATTCATAATTTATTAATTGATTGATATTTTATTAATATTAATAAATGGGAAATAATATATGATAATTAAATTTTAAATGATTATTTGGTTTATAAAGAGCCGTTTATTTTATACCCATCACTTGAAATATTTTCTTGATGAATGAACACCAAGTATTGAAAGAATGTTCATTTGGCCTTCAAATATAATTCACGAGATTTTAAATATAGTTCTAGTTTATCGATAAATGATACTTTTTGATGCATGAACAAATTTTTTGGTTCCTTTGAATAATGAGTATTTTCGTTAAAATTTGTGAAGGCCCGTATGACTATTTAATAAAATAAATTATTTTGGAATACACTCTTCGGGGTGAATGAAGGGTGATCGTTGGTGTACGTTGACTACATGAGTTGTGTGTGATGTTTATGCTACTTGATTGGATTTGTTGACTCACCCATTTCCTTTTTATTATACGTTTTGACATTGGAACCTGACATAGTATGTTAATCTTCTAAGAACGATTGTTGTAGTAGTTTAGATTATGCACTGGCTAGCGGCCCTCAGTATGGATTATACTCTGCTAGGGGATTGTGCCTCTTGGATAGGACATGTAGGGAAACACCAGGCATTAGGGAATTATTATGTCATCAAGACTAGGAATTCCTTCATGATGAGTCACATGTATGGTACATTCTGGATTTTTCACAAGCTCCTAGGTTTGACCCATGCTTTCTTTAGTGTTTATTTGCATGTGGCGGATGATTGAGAGTTCCAGTTCGGTAGATGGCCCCTGTGTGTCACCATTTCCATTTCCATAAGTGTGTTGCGTGTTGAGTGGTTTTTTCTTTTTACTAACAACAAAAATTTGTATTTCTAAATTTTTAAAAAAACGTTTTAAATGCAATGCACATGTTCCTTTCAAACAATAAACATGAATTTAAATTAAATAGGGAAATGGACTGTTACTTGTTTTAGAAATGAATGTTTGTGTGGAAACTAATATTTTATATACTTTAGTTCAATCTTGTCATTAGTAAATTTCTTTATTTAAATTTAGTGCATTGGGAATAGTTTTTTTGGGAATGCCTACTGAGTTTTAATACTCACACCTCTAATGTTTTCCAGTTTTTTGTTTCTGTTGTAGGTGGAATCGAGCTTGCTCATTGTGTGTGAGTGTTGGTT
Source organism: Viscum album (assembly GCA_963277665.1). Lineage (NCBI taxonomy): Eukaryota > Viridiplantae > Streptophyta > Magnoliopsida > Santalales > Viscaceae > Viscum > Viscum album. The sequence goes on along the minus strand of OY728159.1, from coordinate 775,722,385 downwards.
GGGGTTTGGTGGGAGAGTCTCAGGTTTGCGAGGAGTTTTGGTCAAGGTCATGTTAGTTTTTTTTGTTGTTTTTCGTTCTTTCTTTTCATTTTGTTATTTACTTTGTGTTTTCCTATTTTCAATTTACTGTTTTATTTATTCTCATTGTCTGAAATCGTTCACTCTTTTCCTCTTTTGATGCCTGGGCATTTGATGCCAACCCGAGAGGATCAGTAATTCCTCTCAGGCCATGTCGCGGACTGGCTCGGGTTATCGGTTCAGGGTCTACCTAGGTTGGTTCGTGACAATATACCACTTTACATACAATGTATACTTGAAATGTTATTTTAACTATGGAAATATTGATGATTCTGTATACTAAACTCTTTAAATATATTGAAAAGTCATATTTATCTTTTATTGAATCAATTTATAAATAATTATTTGGACATGAAATTGTGGGTGGGGCCCGCTATAGCCCCTTGGTGTATCGACAGGTCTCATGAGACAAATCAGTTAGCGACAATCCTTTTGTGTTTGTTTCAAAAAATCAGACAGTTTTATACCCACCGAACTAAACCGTTTAATGGTATTATGGTATCGTGTTCCAGATACATGAAATCCAATTAATAAGTATTCTCTTTATCCATTATCAGTTATTACTATCCACGAGGTTTTAACTACGACAAAATCTATTGATGCAGTTTCAATCTCAGTTTATTAATGGTGTGAGTCTTTCATTTATTCACCAAGACATATTGACTATGTCAAATTGTTTATGAATCAGTTATTATTGATTCTTTATTCCTCTATTTGTAACCCTTAATAATCATTTGAGCTCACCCCTTTCATTGTTTACATTCAATGGGTGAGGAAGAGGAGATCATTTATTGAGTTTCTGTGGATGTTGTTTTTAGTTTTTGTTATGTATGGTATTTCGTAACCTTTTTCAATTTAATTTGAGTTCCAACTATGTATCTAGTTTGTTCAAGAATACTAAACTTACCATTAATTCTATATTTTAATTCCATTAAACCATGAAAATATAATAAGTAAGGCACTGAATCTGGTCTAGAGGGATCTGGGTCTTACAGTTGGTATCAGAGGAAGTTTAGTTGAAAACATGGAAACTAGAGTAGAAAATGTATAGTAGGGAACAAATCCCTAAGGTACTATTGGAGGATAAATGTACAAGAATATCTTGTTATTTTGGTATGGAATAGATTATGTGAATAATTCTAGAAAATACATCCATGACTGGATACGAGAAGGTAGAGGTAGCTCTGGCATAGATGTGCCTAAGAGTGAATGCTCTGATAAGGAGTTTCAAGCTTGACTCGGGGTATCCTATTACACGACAACGGGCCTTGCTGCACTCTTGGTTACAACACTCCTACGTGATATTATTAGAATAATTCATATTTTCTTTACAATCCATTATGAAATACTAAAATGTTATTTATTCCTCAACGAAAACCATTTTTTTGATTATAGGATTATCCATGCATAAGATCTCAATTTATGCTAAGAATTTTGTAATGTTACAATTATAAATTCTTATTCATACCCTAATATATTGTGTGGCACTATTTAGAAATGGAGTCTAATGGAAGAAGGGGAATCAATACTAGTGAGGAATGTAGGGATCTCCCCATTGAGAAAGTCAACATAGTCAACGTTGGAGCAGATCAGATCATAACCATATTGGAAAAACATACTCAAGTTGTAACGAATATCCATTACACACTTGTGTTGGATCGTTTCATGCAGAAGAAGCCCCAATATTTTAGTGGGACTAAAAATCCATTGGTTGCTGAGAAATGGATCAAGTACCTTGAAAAGATATTCACGGAATTAAGATGCAATGAAAATAAAAAGGTAGTAATGATAGTATATTGTCTCAAGGTCAATGATGATCAAATGTGGTCCTCGATTAAGAATACCATAGAGGAAAAATAAATAGAAGATATGTAATGGAGGTCTTCTAATGAAATATTCTTCGAAAAATATTTCTGTCGTTGGCTGCAATCCTAAATAATGAAGAAATTCAATGTCTCAAAACAAAAGGAAGAAGACAGTGTTGCAGAGTATGAGGCTACCTCACATTGATAATTAGGTATTCTATAGATTACATATATGACTCTACAGATATTTTTGATCATTTATTTGAAGGTCTTAAGCCAATTATTCAAAGGGTGTTAGCTTCTGAATCATTTTCAAAATTTTGATGAAATTGTCTCAAGTGTCATCAAAATAGAGAATGAATTTTCAAGATCAAATTTGTTCAAGGGAAACCAAGATAAATAGTAGTACTCTGATAACCAAGGGAATGTTGAAGCGCCAAAGAAGAATAAGGGAAAAATTAAATTCCCATTATGCGAGAACTGTTGAATGAATAATCATGGAAAATTCTTGAAAGGCATGAGAGTCTACTATATGTGTGGAGAAAAAGGTCATATATCTCGTGAATGAAAAGGGTTTGAAACAATTTTTTGATGTTCAATTCTATAATTGTATAGAGATGGGACACTATGAAAATGAGTGTCCCAATCACCAAGGAAACATGCCTCAGAAAAATCCAAGAGAGCAAGAGAGAGCTCATGTGATTACAACTACGGAAGTAAATGTTCCAAATGATATGGTTGTAGGTACTTTAATTGTTTCCTCAAACATAGCCAACACCTTATTTGATTCTGGATCATCACATTCATTTATATCATCCCAATTTTTCAAGAAAAATAGACATTTCCAATTTGATTTAATAATGGAGTTATCTGTAAAAACTCATACGAGATCCATCATTGCAACAAAGGCAAGTCAACCCGCCCCCCTAATAACACATAAACGTGATTTAGTTTCTAACATTATCATCATACGAATGACGGACTTTGATATATTTCTCGGTATGAATTGGCTGTCAAAGAACGATGAAAAGATTTATTGCAAAAAAAAGCCTGTTACATTTTTTGAAATTGGTGTAGAATCTATTATCTTTAGAGTAGAGACCTTTCTATAAGATTATTATCTAGACCCACCCTCAATTTCTCTATTAAATGCAATTATTAGAGAGGAAGAGAACACAATATCTTTGGGTGAGGAAATAAATCTTCAAATTGATTATGTGCATATAGTGCAAGAATACATTGATGTGTTTCTAGAAGATTTACCTAGATATCCTCCAGAGTGAGAAATTGAATTTTCCATTGGCTTAATTCTTGGTGAATGACATATATCAAAGACCCACTATAGAATTGCCACTATGGAGTTAGTAGAGCTAATGAAAAAACTATATTATTCTATTGACAAATGATTTGTTCGACCTAATGTTTCTCCATGGGGAGCCCTAGTCTTTTTTGTCAAAAAGAAAGATTGGTCAATGAGGCTATGCATTGATTATAGGGAAATAAATGCTTTTACAATAAAAAATAAGTATCCCCTACCTTGGATTGATGATTTATTTGATCAACATCATAGATCTCAATACTTTTTGAAAATTGACCTTTGATCCGGATATCATCAACTGCGTGTGAGGAAGGAAAATATTATGATGACAACATTTCGAACAAGTTATGGGCATTACGAGTTAACAGTGATGCCTTTTGGACTGACTAATACACCATCTATTTTCAAGGATTTAATGAATATAGTTTCAATGAATATCTTCATAACTTTGTTGCGGTATTCATTGATTATATACATGTATAATAAAAAATCTATGATGATCATGAGGCTCACATTCAGATTACTCTAAAAACTATTTGAAGATATGAATTATATGGGAAGTTTAAGAAGTGTGAATTATAGAATTAATCATTTTCTTTTCTCGGCTATATTATCTATAAGGATGGAATCCTAGTCGATCCTGTGAAGACAAAGACAATCCATGATTGTCCCACACCATCAAATATAACTAGAGTACATAGTTTTATTGGATTAGTAGGTTACTATTGTCATTTCATCCATAATTTCGACCGACTGGCTAACCCACTAACCAATCTCACATGTAAAGGAGTTATGTTTGTGTGGACAAAAAGATGTACAGAATGCATAGAATAATTGAAATGAAGATTGGTCAATGCTCCAATTTTGACTCTTCCATCTACAAGTGATGTATTTTTAATATATAGTGATGCATCAAAGAATGTGCTAGGTTGTATCCTTATGGAAAATTTTAAATTTATTTTTTATGCATCAAGGTAGTTGAAGACTCATGAGAAAAATTATTCAACACCTAATCTTGCATTATCATCTATAATCTCTACTATGAAGATATGGGGACATTATCTTTACGGTAAAAAATGTGAGATATACATAAATCACAAGAGTTTTAAATACATTTTCACAAAAAAAGAACTCAACAAGAGGCAAAGTAGATGGCTCGAGTTACTCAAAGATTACAATTGTTTAATAAACTAACACTCGGGAAAGGCATATAAGGTGGTAGATGCATTAATTAAGAAAGAACACAGACTTATGACTAAAATTAGGATTGAGAGAGATCCTATATTGATGGATTTACTAAATATGGATATTGGAAATTTTAAATTAGGGGAAATATCTTTCCTCTTTAAAATAATTTCTAACCCATATTTACAAGAGAAGATAAAATTCTCTCAATCTGATAATGAAAATCTACACAAGAAAATTATTGCTGTTAAGGATGGGAGATTGGAAGACTTTTTTTATGAGGAAGACGATATGATGTTTGGGAAGAGGTTATGCGCTCAAATAGTTCCTCAGCTAAAAATAAAACTATTAGATGATGCTTATAGCTCAAATTTCTCTATACATTTGGGTAGCACAAAGATGTATAGAGATCTGAAGAAATATTTCTGGTGGGATAATATGCAGCGGGAAATTGATGACTATGTGTCAAGGTGTCTTTTTTTTAACTCGTGAAGGTAGAGAGACGTCATCCTAGAGGAGTTATTCAACCTCTACCTATTTATTTGTGTAAGTTGGATAACGTTATGATGAATTTTGTCACAAGACTACTGAGGACACCTAGAAATAATGATGTAATATGTGTAATTGTTGATTGTCTCACAAAATCAGCACCTTTCCTTCCTGTAAGAGTGGATTTTCCACTTCAGTGCCTATAAAGACTTTATATTAATGATGTTTTAAATATTCATGGTGCACCAATATTGATTTTGTCCGATCAAGATCATCAGTTTTACTTAAAATTATGAAAAAGTCTCTAGAAGGCTTTGAATACTAAGCTTCGTATGAGTACTTCTTATCACCCCAAACTGATGGATAGTCTGAAAGGACTATTCAAACACTAGAAAACATTTTGAGGTCATTTTCTCTTGACATCCAAGGTATTTGGGATCAATACTTTCCATTGGTTTTATCTTCATTCAACAATAGTTTCCATTCTAGTAGTAAAATGGATCCATAAAAAGCATTATATGTAATGAGATTTCGAACTCCAACTTCTTGGGATGAAGTTGGTGAGAGGAAACTTATAGGCCCATAATCTATTGATGAGACCATGCCAAAGGTGATGATTATCCAAGAAGATATTAAAGCATCCCAAAGTAGACTTAAGAGTTATTCCGACAACCAGAGAAAGGATTTTGAATTCCATGTGGGAGAACATGTCTTTCTAAAAGTATCTCCATGGAAGCGTGTCTAAAGGTTCAGTAAGAAAGGGAAACTGAGCCCTGTGTACATTGAAACATTTGAAATTATGAAAATAATTAGAGCAGTAATTTACCATTTAGAAACACCTCCAAGTATCTATGAAGTTCATGATGTCTTCCATGGGTCATTTTTAATGAATTACATGTCGGACCCAATGCATGTACTCACCTATGATGAAATAGAACCAAAACATGATTTATCATACTGTGAAGAGCCTATCGAGATCTTTGACATAAGGGAACATGTATTTAGAAACCATATGAATCTTATAGTAATGGTTCTTTAGTGAAACCAAAATATGGAGAAAGCAAGAAGGGAACCAGAGGATGTTATGAAGAAGAACCACCCACATAATTTTGGTGCGATTTATACATAAAATTTCGAGGATGAAATTTCTAAAGGAGGGAATAATATAACACCAAAATCATTTTATGGTATGATTCTCTTAAATAAATTCTATTCATAGCCTATATTTTATAAATCAATATGTTTCTTGGAAACAACAGTTGGTAATTTGTGAGATAGTCAAAAACTAGCCATTATACATAAACTCTTCCCTTCTAGGTTTTGAATTAAAAAAACGGTCATCTAGAGTTATGACCATTAAGTCATTTGGAGTCTAATAGAACCAACATGATTTTATGATGGATAGTAACATACCCCTATGAATAGTAATTTGAATAGTAATTTTACCCTTATAAACAGTAAATAATGATAATATTTTATTTTATTAAGGTAATATGATAATGAGATGTTAAATAATTTTTCAATACGAAATAGAACTAATTATATCATTAAAATGAATATTTTTTGAATTATCTACGATTTTATTTAAAATTTAATTAAAAATACAAAGAATTTTTTTTTCAAAAAATGGAGTTCATTTTTTAATTATACACATCGAAAAAATTTAGTGTGAATTTTTGGGATTTTTCAAAAAAACAATTTTTTTTGTTAATACTAAAAATACAATTTTGTGTTTTCATTATTTTAATGACATCATAATGATGAAATAAATAAATATAAAAGTATTATAGACTTTTTTATAGTAAATTATAACATGAAGTGTCCCAAGTGGAAAAAACCATGGGAAAATAATATGTACAAGCCCACGGTTTTTAAAAAACCGTTAATAAGGTGTCCCTTTTAATTACTAAAAAACGTCCTCTTAATTAGTATAAATACCCACTCACATCCTTTGTTTTATTTCATTCCAAACTCATTATCCTCAATGATCTGGTGGTATTACCTCCCTATGATTCCTCCTAGTGTGTCCTCCAAACCTCAAGGTCCCAAGATTTATGTTTTTGGAGTTACTCTACAAGGTAAGAGAATCAACCACCATTCTATTTTCTTAAAGAATTAATTTTAGTTTTTATATTTTATTTTAAATTGGATTTTGTGGGGATATTTCATTCCATATTCCCCTTACTTCCCATATTATTTATTATTGATGAGATACCCCCATTCTCTCATCATTCTATTTTATTGAATTTTATGCGACGTCATTAGGCTGCCGAATTTTCATATGAGATTTCTCGATTTTTCTCTAAGTTTATTTATTTTATACTTCTTTCATCATATACCCTCATCCAAACGATATGATAATTGAATTACCTTACAAGAACTGGAATTATATTTTGGTAATGTATTACTTCATCATCATCACTCTTTCCCCCACCACATATACTAAAAATAAAAACATCGTCCGAGATGTGTTAATTTATCATATTCAAGGAAGGCGGGTTCTCAATTTTTTTACCATATTTATTTCTGGTCATGAAACCATCTTATGGTTGAACAATATCAGAATATATTTATTTCATCTCATTAATGAACTATAATCCATACACACTAATAATATGGAATAATAATACAAAATAGGTTCATTGTACACAAAACTGCGAAGCTAAATCCAAGCGTTTATCAATAACTTTTAACTAATGATTCATCCTATAGTATATAACCCATAATCATTATAAGATAATTTATATCTCTTTAATGTAACTAATAAAATATATTAACAATTCTAGATATTTATCCAAATTTCAAATGAACTTCTATTCATGAATGCAAGTAAACGAATCATGAAAATCAAGGAAGAAAATGCTACCAAAACAATAAAATTGAACCTCTTAAACCCATTAAAAGTGACATGAATGAACCTAAAAAAGTTGTACTATCCAATTAAATGCATAAGAGGTTATAGAGTTACTAATTACTGAAGCTAAATTTTCATATTCAGGGCATTAAAACAAATGAAGTACACACTTGGGCATAAGGAAGGAGGTTTCTTATCTCACTTTCAATTCCATGAGATTTCCTTTGTTCGCCCCTTATTTCTTGTATGTGGTATATGTGTACATATATTTTATATATAATAAAATTATTTTGTTTATATTCATTTTATTAATTTGTTTTGATTTTTATTGTGTTCTGGTCATATGATTCAACCGATTACATTGTGGTAAGGTATTTTGTCTCATCTACCATTTTGTTGTGACTAACTTTGTATTGTGAACCTAATAATCCATAACTGGTGTACTTACTGCCCATTTTAGATCAATTTTCATTTGAAATTATATTTATATTAAATTTACATAATCTTATGTCATGGATATGTTTATTGTCTAAACCATATGCCACTTTACATACAATGTATATTTTGAAAGTTATTTTTACTATGGAAATATTAATGATTCTATGTTACTCTACTATATACAGATTTTGAAAAGACATATTGATCTTGTATTGAATCAATGTATAAAGAATTATTTGGTCAATCAGTGGAAGGTGGGGCCTTCTATAGCCCCTCAGTGCATTGACATGTTCCAAGAGTCAAATCAGTTGGCGACAAACCATTAGAGTTTATTTAAAAAAATCAGACGGGTTTCTACCCGCAGATTTAAACCGTTTTAATGGTATTATGGTATAATGTGCCAGATACACGACATCAAATTAATAATAATTCTCTTTATTCATTATCACTTATTACTATCCATGAGGATTTCACTTTGACAGAATCTATTGATGCAGTTTCAATCTTAGTTTATTAATGGCATGAGTCTTTCATTTATTCACCATGCCATATTGACTATGACAATTTGTTTTTGATTATGTTATTATTGATTCATTATTCCACAATTTTTAACCCTTACTGAGCATTTTAGATCACCCTTTAATTAATAATTTTCAACAAGTGATGAAGAGGAGATCATTTATTGATTTTCTATTGATGCAAATTTGTAATTTTTGTTATGTAGTGTATTTCATAACCTTTTCCAATGTAATTTGAGTTACATCTATGAATATAGTTCCTTCAAGAATACTAAACTAATTGTCCCATTGGGATTTTCATTCCATCTAACTATGCCAATATAACAAGTAATGAACTGACTCTAGTCTATAAGGATCGGGGTGTTACATTTCAAATTAAACCGATTAATCTCTTCACTATTTGAAAACACATCTGAATGAAGTAGTCATTAAACAATAAAATTTGTATTCATGGAACTATTATTATTATTTTAATAATATTTTATTTTTTTAACCCTTAAATCCATAGTAATTAAATAAACTTCATACCATTAAACTTCTATATTTAGGGCCTTACTTGATGTGAACATGCATAATTATCAATAAATCGATAAAATATTGTAACCGTGAAATAGAAAACCATGGATGGTGAACATGGTCCCAATGTATTAAAAAATTTATATAAAAACTAAAAAAAAGCATGAAATAATAGAAATAAAATATTGATACATGAACAATGTTTTCAGGCATGTATTTATAAAAATCAATTTGGTTTTTTGGAGGTTAGACACACATATCATGCATGTAAGTACCTTTGGTAAGGGAAATCACAAAACAAAAACTTTTTCATTTATGTAATGACATTTATATGTTTACTTATATTTATATTTATTTTGTTTTTACTTAATTATTAAATAATATATATAGATATATATACCTAATATATAAACATAGTTTATTTTACCATTATTTGAGTAGGTTATACATGTTTTTCAAGTTCCATTCAAAAACATTTCATTATGGAAAACAAGATTAATGATATATTTTTAATTATTTTTCCAACATCACATGATTATATTTTAAATTCTTTTCCCAACCATAATTCTAAAAAAATTAATTTGATGGAAATTTTTTTTAGTTTTTATAAAAACACTATTCAATTACATTCTTTAAAGTCCATTTACTGAATTACTAAAACAACTTTTATGAGGATCATCTATATATAAATTCTCAACTCATTTATTATGGAATTTTATGTAGATCCATATTTATATTATATGATTCTTTATTCCATTAAAAAATAAAAAAACCATTAATCACTTATTTTTTTGGAATATTTATGATATTCCTTTTACTATTATTTCAGATAAGATTTTGGTACCCATTTAGTTTTATTGGTTTCATCATAGTTATGATCTAACTATTATTTATTTTCCATATGTGAAAGATGTTGTATTATACATATTAATTCATTCCATGAATTACTGAAATTATATAGCTTCGCCATTTTCTAAATAATTTTTTAATCTCATGAGACACAAAATAAGGTGCTTATTAATCCATCCTAATATAATATTTTATGTTGTATTGGGTTTGAGACTTAATTTTTTCTTATTATGTTTTTTTTGTTATCTACAAATTATTCTGACACTATAATATTTTGATATATTAATCCTTATTCCATTATTCCATTTGGATGTATCTAATCCTACACTTGTAATATATAATGTACTTCCTCTTGAAATAAAGAAATATTTCATTATAATTCCTATTCCATTACAAATATTTATAGCTAAACCCTTTCCTTTTTCTGCTTCCCTAGGGTGTTATATTATTTAATAAAATCCCACTGGGATTTAGGATCTCATTATGAAGATTTAAATAATGATGTTGTAGATTATATTTATATTTATGTATTATGTATACAATATCCAAATGATAGTAGAACACAAGATATTGTGGGTTTTATGTATTTATTTTCTAAAAATCATGTAATAATGTTTTTATGAATCTCTAATTGTTATAAACATAAGGATGATCACCGCTAATAAGGACCTAAAAATGTATAAAGGGTAAAATGGAGGGACAATATCAGTTGATTATAGTCAGGAGCCTAAATTTTATGTTTAATTTGGAAGGGGTCATGAATGAAACTTTTTATTAATTATAAGTAAAGATATTTTTGAAAATATTCATTACATAGTTTTAAAGAAAAGTAATTTTCTAATGAACATGCCTCATAGATTGAAAAATTAAAATTATAGGTTATGCACCCCCACATCTAATCATTAAATTACTAATGTCTTGATCTATTTTATCACATTACTCATTATTTTAATAATTTATCTCATTGTACCCTTAAACAACAAAGTTGATTTTTTTACTTCATTAAAATAATTTTTTCTCATAAATTTATATTTACACCATTATTAATTTTGTACATCCTAGTTCCAAAAATTGGATAAATTTTATTGAAATCAAATTTTAAAATGGATAAAAAAATTATTTTAAAATAGAAACTCATAATGTATAAGAATATTTATTGTTTAAATATATATATAAATATAATAATTATGAGATATTATTATTTTATATTATCAACTACTAATCATTCCATTAATGTAGATATATTTATTATATACATAAATAATAATTTTTCTAATGTAATTACTTAAACATGATATATTTAATTTTTAATATAGTTGACTTCACAAAATAATATACATATTTTTGTAATGCATGAAATTTTTTATAATTAATTAGTATCAGTTTATTTAGTATTATAAATAATAATTATATTTTACTTATATATTATATATATTATTTATAACACATTAACTAATTCTTCAAAAATATTACATGACATTTATATGAATATTTATATACACATATTTTATACGTATATATATTTCTAACAACCATACATATAATAGTCATATAATGGTCATATTATTAGTTTCAATTATTATATATAACATCACAATACTATTTAAATTTAATTAAAAATAATCTTTCTTATATTTTTCCGGATTTTAATCATATATCTAATGTTATATATTATTTATACTAATTTTATCGATGGTATGAGTTTATTAGGATACCATAAGAATGAATATTTTAATCTTAGAGTCCTTTTATTTACATATTTTAATATTACTAATATTGTTTTTATAATTATATGACACATATATTAATTGTAATATTTTAAATTATATATCACTATTTCTATTAATATTATTCATTAATGTAAAAGAACACTGCTTTTTTACATTTTTATCATGTAAACATTATTCTATACACAACATTAGTTATATAGAATAAAAATAAAATATATTTTAATGTTATAGACATAGAATTTGTGAAAATTAAATGAATACTGAAACCTAGGATGTTACATCTACACTATTTTGTTCTTTTTTTATAAATTAATATAGAAATCAGTATTTATAATTTTTTTTTTCAAATATGATGCATGGTTTTTTCAATGCCTGTATGAATTTTACATAGTTATAATATCCCATATTTTAATTGATTTTGTTACCAGTTTCTTTTTTATACAAGTTTAAAATAGATCCCTTATCAATTATCAGTAGCCATTTTCATAAGGGGAGGTGGACTTATTCTATGAAAAAATATTCATTGGACGCAATGTTAGTGAAGTTTAATGATAAAATCCCAAATTTTCAAGAGATTTCCTATGTTTAGATTAAGCATCCAATATTGAGTAATACACTATCATGATATTATGTGTATATGGCAGAAGAACACACCATATTTTATATGCGGTTCTTAGTTGGGGGATATACATTATGTTTGTGGATAATTTTGGAAAATATGGTATTGTATCCTTATTTATGATTGTGAATACTTTTCAAATTGATAGCAATTGGGTTCCATGATACGAAAATTAATTAATATTTTGAGGGCTTGTGTCTAAAAACACATATTAAAATTTAATAATCTTAAAAAGATTAAATTTTTATTGTTTCATATACCTTTTAAAGTATGTAATGTGAATAAAATTCATTGGGTGATGTGGGAGTTTTAAAAAAAAGTTCCATTGTTTGTTTTTGTAGAAATACCTCCTTAGGTAAGGTGTTTAAAAAAATTAAATGAGTTTGAAAATTTTAAAATAGAATGACTTGAAGATTTAATAAAATCTTATTTTTTATTTTTATATGAGAAATTGCTATTCTAAAAGACAATTTGAATATTTTATATCACAATGTTTCAAAATTAACAAACCTTATTTTTTCATTATTAGGATATGATAAACCATTGAATTTGAAATGTTATGTTATGATTTCTCTACAAAAGATAAAGGTTTAAAAAGTTTTCATAGGGTAACATGAGGTGATTATTGGTTTCTGAGTATATATTGTCGGAAACACAATATATGGATGGTTTAGAATAGATTATTTGATGTGGGTCATTTATTGTTGAATTGGATTAGGTAATTTCAAGGGAGCTTGTTGTTGGGTAAATTTTTTTGATTTAATAAATGCGATGATGGAATTGGTGGAATCCATGGAAAAGAGAGGTCATTTTTTTGAATAAATTTTAACTAGATATGGTTTGGGTGAACAAGTTTGTGACTTATAAAAAAATTCAACAGAAAAAATATTCATAGTGCATATTATATTGTTTTATGTTTTTTCAATTATTTTTTATATGTTATTAAATAGTATCTTTTTTATTAATGAGAGATATAATGTCATTTGGATGAGTTTTTGACTTAGTAAATATATAAAATATTATTTATTTATGTTTTACTAATATTTTTTGGAATTTTATTAAGGGAATGAATTAGTTTTAAAAACTCTATGGCATTATCAAACAACATAGGGTCAAAAATTATTTTTATTTCGAATATCAATGCGCTCATTTGAAAAAATAAATTTATATTGTTCATACTTTAATATCACAAAATTATAAATGTTATAGAAAAATGATTATATTTCAAACATTTATTTTGTATAATTTTGATTTTTTTGAAGGAAAAATCACAGTTTTGAATATGGATTTGTATTTTTTTTATTTTCATATTTTGTTTTATTTTTGTTATGGTTAGGTTTTATTAATTCTTATATTTGGTTTCCTCAGTTTTTTTGAATAATATTATTATTTTTTGATTGCAGAGTCATATTTATTTAATGGAACATGTATTGAATGGGGATTGATTTTTTATTCCCTTATGTAAAGACCCAGAAATGCTGTGGAAATTTTCTTTCTTAAATAAATGGGAATTTTACGAGTCCGTGAAAATTTATGGCGCTTGATTCCGAGGCCCAGAGTGCCTGGAATCAAATTCTGAAGTTTTTTTCGGGTACGTTCAGTAAACGTACGAGCGAGATTTTATATCTTTTGAACCGGTGCTCGAAATAGAAATGTGAGGGCACCGTTGAACTCGTAGTGTCAGTATTCACTTAAAAAACTTCAACATCAATAGCAGTTGCTCGAGAATGAAAGATAGATTTTGGGTTTTTAATAAATTGAATAAAAATAATGTGTGTTTTTTTTTATTAATTTGGAGGTTAAAATATCCAAGATGAGGTTGGAGGTGGGGGCCACCACACTCTAACCTCCCATGGGAGGTTATGTTGATGGGGACCACCCGAGAATAACCTCCCATGGGAGGATAATTATACTGGGGACCCCCCTGGCTTTTAACTCTTGGAACCCCCCAATTGAAGTGGAGAAAAACTCTTCAACTTCCTTTAATTAATTTTATGACAACCCACCTAATTTAATTAGTTAATCTTCACCAATTAATTAATTTGAAATCTTTTGAATATTGTGGCCAATAATTTAATAATGGGTTAGCATTATCCATTATTTTGGTTGGAAAATTCATTTGGTGGAGCATTTGGGCGAGGTGTTGGAAGAGAAATGACGAACGTCTCTTCCGCCAACGAAGAACGTCTCTTCCTCCAATGAGGAATGACGAACACCATAATCCTTCTTGAACTGGAACAAAGGAGGGAGTGCTGCCCTTGAAGAACGCCAACAACGTCGTCTTTGAATTCGTCTTCTCCGAACTCTCCTTCCACCGTCAATGAATGAAAAACGTGGTAGGGGATTTCAATTGATTTTGTTCCCATTCTACATCGTTCAAATTATGGAATGTGAATTGCCGATTGATATCACCATAACAAGGAGGGTTAAGACCGCACGAACATAGCCCGACCCTCCCCCTTTGTTGTTCTCGTTTGTTGATGATAGAGGCAGAGAAACGGCGGCCGGTGTCGGGCCGACCGTGAAGAAATATGGCTGTGAAGGGAACTGACGGTGCAAGGGCCGTTGTGTCACCGGAGGGGCACGACGCCCTCGCGTCGCACGGAGAACCGGGTCGCAGACAATGTCAGCCGTGGTGGAGCAAGGCGGCTTGAAAGATGCCGGAGGGGAATGTTACTATCGTGCCGCATGGGCGGTAGGACCGCTGCTAGGAGGGCCGCAATGGTCAGACGGAGGGTTGTGGTGCCGTCACGCCGCGCAGAGGACAAGAACCGTGGTACCGACGCGCCACGGTGGAGGAGGCAAGAGCGGCCGGCGTTGGGCCAACCGCCGTTGTGTGGAACCAGCTGGCCGCTCGACCAGCCGGACAAGGCGGGACCCCCTTGGTCTCGTGGCTTCTGAACCAGCACATAGCCCTGGTTCCATTCGACCAGCAGGGGGCGCTACCCCCCCCCCCCCCACATGCATGGCCAGCCAGGCCACGCGGGCCTCCCACTCGGGCCGGGCCACCTTCAGGCTGGGTCGGACGCACGGACTGCATCAGACCCTGGTCTGGACCAGGGTTGGGCCGGGTCAATCCGATTGAGTCGGACCGGACCCGGACCCGCATTGGCTTGTTTTCACCTTTTCGTCCATATCTTGGGCTACAGGTGTCCAATCGACGAACAGTCTATGGAGAAGGAAAGCTTATAGAGATAAGTATATTTTGGAGTAACCCACAAGAGGTTTGAACACAGTTTGGATACGGTATAGTTGGTTTGAACATAAAAACAAACCGGATCCCTGGAACGGAAATACCAATTACTCACAGACCGGGCGTCCGATTGACGCGTCGTCTATTGCGTTGAGACCCCTATGATGAGGCGGACCATTGAGATAATTCTACATGGGAATTCGTTATAGTTTTAGTATCTATTAGTATCTCGTGGAGCGGATCCTCCCGGAGACGAGCGAGCGAAGTACGGAGACCTAGTAGCTAGCTGACACCAGACGATTTCTAACCTTTCGAATTGGAGTGTTTCGACTAGCTCAGTGGGTATCGCCTCTGTGTGACGTGGAAGACGCATAGTGGGAAGCACCACTGTGTGACACAGCAGAACCACGATACTCGATAGGGGGAGTACCTCAGCAGGCTATGAGGGGGAGCGCCTATGTGTGAGTGCCTCAAACTCGTGGTGGGGAGCTCCTCTGTGTGACGTAGCAGACCCATATTACAAGACAGGAGGAGTACCTCAGTAGTCCAAGGATAGTGGGAAGCGCCTCTATGTGACACGGAAGGCCCACTGTACTCGATTGAGTAGGAGTACACCATCAGCCGAGGTTCCGACAGTGTGACTGAGGATTGTTACTTGATACTACCCCCTAGAATGAAATCATGGTTTGAGATGAGTCAATGACATGAGTCTTTTCCTCATGATTGAGATTTGTTACTAGATAACTTATGTATATGTATGAGCATATACCTAAGTAATGGTTATCCATTGATTTCATACCTTGTGGTTTATCCTTGTTTGATTTTGTGAGACCTTGAGTGTCTTGGGGTCCCTACTTAGTATCGTTATACTCACACCTGCACATGCTATGCACGCACTTGGTTGTGTTGGTTGCAGATGATGGACATCACTGACTGAGGTAGAGGGTAGTTGGAATGGAAGATACCTAGAGGTGGACCACTCGGCGGGATGGTACAAGGAGCGGACGGACGGATGTGGAGTGCTGAGGAGGCCATTTGTACCTACCATTCAGGTAGGAACCCCATTGGACGACCTAGTGGCTGCTTTACTTTTCATCTCTCAGTTGTACTTGTACTTTTCCGTTTCTTTGTACTTTACTATTGGGCTTGTATTTCTGCCCCCTTTTCTTTTAGCACTCCCTTTTGTTTACATTTTCACTTAGTGTTTAGTTCTAGTTGCATACTCTGTTGTGTGTGTTCAGTTTATAAAGGCACTTCCTACTATGTTTAGGGATTTACGCCTTTGGTTCTAGTCGCTAGCCCTTGGTCTATTGATGGCGGGATTGGGGTTGTCATGATACGGGCCCCCGGGAATGGGTCATGACAAATTGGTATCAGAGGTGTCAGTCCTACCACAAAACATAGGATTCTGATATTTCTTTTCTATGAAGAAATAGTGTTAAGGGTAGCACGTGTGGTTTTCAGTTCAGGGAGTCCAGTATTGGTGCGGTTGGCCGACGTATCCATACACCAGGACCCTGACTTCTAATTTCTGACTCAGTGCACGAAAACACTGATTGCATGTGTTTTTTAAAAAGTTTTTCTTTATGTCAGCTCAACTAGGTCAGCAAACCAGGTATAAATCTTTTTACCCTATCACATCTGTTACTTTTAGGATGCCTCCCCGCAGAGCCCTGAGTGTCGTACGCTCTGACATCCCACCGAGTGATGAGGCCTTGGTGTAGGTACCTTTTATAGTTTAGGCACCAGTGAAGGCACCAACAATACCACTTCCTGTTGGGCCACCAATTCCACCATCCCTAGCAGCAGACGATGCACGTTGTTTGAGAGCGTTGCATGCGTTCCAGCACTAGAGGCTACCCAGGTTCCAGGGAGAGACAGACTCACTGGTGGCTAAGGATTGGCAGGAGGTTGTGGTGAGAGTTTTCAGGCTATTAGGGACACAAGCAGACATCATGGCGATCCTTGCTTCCAGCCTCCTTCAGGCAGAAGTAGGCAAATGGTGGAGCCTGATGCTTCAGGTTCACAATGAGGAGACAAATCTCTGGGAAGACTTCGAGAGCCTATTCCAGGTGGATTTTGTTCCAGAAACCCCATGAGTGGTACTTATATAAGAGCTACTACATCTACAATAGGTTAGTATGATGGTGGCGCAGTACTCAACGAGGTTCACCGACCTCTCACGCTACTCCACAGATATGGTGTGAGACCCATTTTTCAGGGCTCAGACCTTCGATCAGGGGCTTAGGCGAGAGATCAGGGCATCGATAATCTCACTCAGCATCTCGAAACAGGTGGGTGTGTTAGAGAGATCCCTCCTATTAGAGATTTTCCTTGTTGAGCAGTCCCCAGGAGCGATAACCATTACTAGTCGATATGTAGCGAAGTCTTCTGCATCTTGTAGTAGACATATGATGCATAGGTTAAATATAACCAGACCCACGGGTGGACGATCGCAGGACTCAGGATCTGTCGTACGGGGAACCTGAGGCAGTGACTTACCTACCAGGAGTAGGCCGTGTGACTCATGCGGCGGGCAGGGTCACATGGCTCGTGACTATCCGACCCACAATTCAGATGATCAGCAAATTGTTAAGGGACCTTCCAGGCAGAGGCAGAGGTTCGATTGAGGAGGTCCGTCAGGAGAAGGTGTATTTGGAGGAGGATCTGGTCAAGAAGCTGGCAGTGGATGATGTTATGAGGTGCTACCGCCATCACCACCAATAGGTCCACCCTGACCATAGGGAGCAGGTGGATAGGGGAGAGCACAATTTTAGTCAGCTGAGGCATATGACCATGGTGCTCCGGAGATGATTCAAGGTACTATCTGTGTCTACTCCACCTTATATGCAGTTCTTATAGACACAAGTTCCATTCATTCTTTCATAGCCACTACCCTCGTTCGGAGCTCAGAGATTCTGACGAATCCATTGGCTCGATATTTACAGCTAGAGACTCTTACGAGAGCATACATGACGATTACGCATTGGTTCTGGCAATGTGAGCTTACTATAGGAGGTGAGATCTTCGGTTGGGATCTCCTCGTAGTGGCATCGAGGCCTTACGACGTCATCTTGGATATGGACTAGTTATATACATTCCATGCTCAGATTGACTATATTAGGTGAAAAGTGCAGTGTGTCCGCACGGATGGGACCCGGATTACCTAGAACAGTGAAAAGGGAACCTTTGCAGCACATGATAGACTTACTTAGATGAGGGTGTAGCCGATCACTCACCAGTTGGCATGCCTTACACTCTGAGTAGTTGATGTAGAGATTCTGACATATCCTGTAGTGGTGGACCAGTACGCTGATTTTTTCCCTATTGATGTTCCCAGACTACCTCCTCACAGAGAGGTGGACTTCTACATTGACTTATACCCCGAGATGGCACTATTATCTACTCCAGCATATCGGATGGATCCCACGTAGCGTCGTGAGCTGCAGGTATAGCTGGAGGACATGTAGGGGAAGGGATTCATCCGACCCAATGTTTCTCCATAGGAAACAACGGTTCTATTCACCAAGAATTTGGATGGGATCTTGAGGCTCTGTTTCGACTACCATTGCCTGAACCAGGTCACTGTGAAGAACAAGTACCCACTTACAAGGATCGACGACCTATTTGATCAGCTAAAGGGAGCACGATGGTTCTCTAAGATTGACATAAAGTCAGGCTATCACCCGCTCAATGTTCGAGACAAGGATGTGCAGATGACGACCTTCAGATGTCGGTATGACCACTATGTTTTCCTGGTTGTGCCCTTCAGCGTAACCAACGCTCCAGCAGTGTTCATGTGTATTTTGAACAGGATCTTCCAACCATACCTCGATCACTTTTTCATGGTCTTCATTGATGAAATTCTGATCTACTCGACTACTCAGGAGGCGCATGCATACCATTTGCAGGTAGTACTGGACACACTCCGAGAGCACCATCTTTATGGTAAGCTCTCGAAGTTCCAGTTTTTTATTCAATAGGTTCACTTATTGGGACATGTCATCTCAGAGGCTGGAGTTGTAGTAGATCCAGCAAATATTGAGGCGGTACTTTCTTGGGTGCCACCCAAGTGTGTGACGGAGGTACGAAGTTTCTACTCTTGGATGGATAATACCAGAGATTCCTTAAATATTTCTCAAGATTTGATGGACTAATATCAGCCTTGAAGAAGAAGGGGAAACCCTTCGGGTGGTCAGAGAGATTGCAGCAGATCTTTCAGGAGCTGAGGTAAAGGCTGACTAGTTCCCCCATTTGAGGCTTCGAGAGGAAGGCGTAGGGTACATAGTCTACTACGATGCATCAGGGACCAGACTCAGGTGTGTCCTGATGTAGGAGTGAGTTGTGATTTTGTATGGCTCTCAGAAGCTGAGACAACATGGGAAGAACTACGCTACCCATTACTTGGAGTTAGTAGTAGTGGTCTTCTCCTTGAAGATGTGGAAGCACTATCTGATGGATGAGCATTTCACACTCTACTATAATGACAAGAGTCTCAGGTATATCTTCTCTCAGAATGACCTGAACATGATAGAGTGACATTGGATTGAGTTCCTCCAGGACTATGACATTGAGATAGTATATACTCATGGTAAGGGAAACTTTGTTGCAGATTCACTCAGTAAGAGATTTGGTATACAACTGCTAGGAGAGGCACTACATGTTCAGATATCCATAGGGCATGCACCTGATGGATTTTCTGAAGGTGGGGAGCATGAAATTCTCTTCAGAGGACGTACTTTGGTACCAGTAGAACTTTGGGTGGAAGTGTTTAGGGAGTTCCATATTTTCCCTCTAGCGGTACATCGAGGAGTGGAGAAGATATATTAGGACCCCAGATAACATCAATAGTGGACAGGTATGAAGAACACAGTAGCTGAGTTTATCTCATGATGCCTCACTTGTCAGCAAGTGAAGGAGGAGTACTAGATACCAGAAGGCTTCGTTCAGCCCTTAGAGGTCCCAGAGTTGATGTGGGATGGGATATCCATGGGCTCCGTGATGGGTCTTCCACGTACATCCAGGAGTCACAATTCAATATGGGTGATATTTGACAGACTCACCATGTCAGCGCACATCCTACCCATCAGAGATCAGGGCATAATAGAGAGATTGGGATACCTCTATGTACATGAGATTGTGAATTTTCATGGGGTAAATTCTTCTATTGTATCCGACCATGACACACAGTTTATTTAACGTCTATGGAAGGGGTTGTAGGAGGCTTTCGGGACACAACTTTGTTTGAGCACCACCTTCCATCCTCAGATAGATGGCCAGACCAAGCAGACCATCTTGACCCTCGAGGACATGCTCCACACATGTGTCCTCAAAATTGGTTGTAGCTAGGAGGATCACTTACCTTTGGTGGTGTTTTCTACAACAACATCTATCACTCCACCATCGGTATGGAACCTTTTGAGGCCTTGTATTGTCGACCTTACAGATCACCACTATGCTGGACAGACCCAGGGGAGTCAGTACTAGTGGGACCAGAGATGGTATGAGCTACCTCATAGTAGGTGCAGATCCTTCAGGAGTAGATGAAGACTACACAATGTAGAAAGAAGACATATGCTGATAGGAGGCGGAGACCTTTAGAGTTCAAGGATGGAGACAACGTCTTTCTATGGGTCTCAACTCGATGAGGACTATGGAGATTTGGCCAAGGAGTCATATTATCTCCGAGATTAATCAGACCTTTCCATGTCCTCAGCAGAGTAGGTGAGGTGGTTTATCGCTTAGCTCATCCACCTCAGTTGCACCGGGTGCACAACGTCTTCCACATATCTCAGCTGAGGAGATACGTGCACGACCCTTCCCACATCATCGACCATGGGGATCTGGACATCGATGATGGGGCGACGTTCATTGAGGTCCCATTAGAGATTTAGGATCGATAGGAGTGGGACCTATGTGGATTGTCGATACCTCTGGTGTGCGTTCGCCGGAAGCACGAGAACCTCCAAGAGATCACATGGGAGCGGGAGGCTCAGATGCGTGCTCAGTACCCCCATTTGTTCCCTTAGTTCGAGTTGTAACTTAGGGGACATAAATACCTGAGGTGGGGATAATGGAAAGACCCGACAATTCCATGGAAAGTTTTTTTCTTAAATACATGGGAATTTTATGAGTCCAAAACAATTTCGGCGCTTGATTTCTAGGCCCGGTGTGCTCAGAATAAAATTCTGATGTTTTGTTTGGGTACGTTCAGTAAACGTACAAGTGGGATTTTATATATTTTGAATTGGTGCTTGGAATTGAAATTGAAGGGCACCATTGAACTCACAGCGCCATTATTCTCTTAAGAAAATTTTCACCTCAATGTCAGTTGGTCGAGAATGGAAGATAGATTATGGGTTTCTAATAAATTAAATAAAAATAAATTGTGTTGATTATTTATATTTTGGTGGTTATGATATCCAAGATGAGATTGGAGGTGGGGTCCACAACACCTTAACCTCCCATGGGAGGTTATGGTGGTGGGTCCCAACCGAGCATAACATCCCTTAGAGGGATAAATAAGGTGGGGACCACCAGAGCTAGTAACTCTTGGAACCCCCCCAATTGATGTGGACAAAAACTATTCAACTTCCTTTAATTAAATTTATGCCAACCCACCTCATTTATCTAGTTAAGCTTCACCAATTAATTAATTTGAAATATTTTGAATATTTTGGCCAACAATTAAATAATGGGTTATCTTAACCCATTATTTTGAATGGAACATTCATTTGGTGGAGCATTTGGGAGAGGCAGAGGGAAGGGCCTCTGTGTGACAAGGCAGACCCACAGTGGGGAGAGCCTCTATGTGACAGGGCAGACCCACGATACACGAAAGGAGGGGTACCTCAGCAGTATATGAGGTGGAGCATCTCTATGTGAGTGTGACAAACCCGTGCTGGGTAGCACCTCTGTGTGACGCAATAGACCCACAATACTCAACAAGAGGAGTACCTTAGCAGTCCAAGGATAGTGGGAAGCGTCTCTGTCTGACGTGGTAGGCCCACTGTACTCAATTGAGGAGTAGTATAGCATCAGAAGAGGTTCTGACTGTGTGACTGGGGATTGTTACTTGATACTAACCCTAGAATTAAATCATGGTTTGAGGTGACTCAAAAACATTAGTGTTTTCATCGTGATTGAGATGGGTTACTAGATAACATAGGTATATGTATGGGCATATACCTAAGTAATGGTTATCTGTTGATTACATACCTTTTGGTTTATACTTCTTGAATTTTGTGAGACCTTGAGGGTCTCGGGGTCCCAACTGAGTATCATTATACTCACCCCTGCACGGGCTATGCTAGAACATGGTTGTGTTGGTTGCAGAGGATGTAAAATGATGACTGAGGCAAAGGGTAGCAGGACTAGAAGGTACTCGGAGGTGGACCACTCGGAGAGACAGTACACGTAGCGGATGGACAGACGTGGAGTGATGAGGAGACCATATGTACCTACCCTTCAAGTAAGAACCCCAGAGGATGACCCAGTGACTGCTTTTATTTTCATCATTCAGTTGTACTTGTACTTTTTTGTTTCCTTGAACTTTACTATTGGGAATGTATTTCCGGCCCCCTTTACATTTAGCACTCTATTTAGTTTAGATTTTTACTTAGTGTTTAGTTCCAGTTGCGTACACTATTGTGTGAGTTAAGTTTATAAAGGCAATGTCTTCCCAGTTTAGGGATTTACGCCTTTGGTGCTAGTTTCCAGCCCCTAGCCTATGGAAGGAAGGCTTGGGGTAGTCATGATACGGGCCCCGCAGGATGGGTCGTGACACCTTAGTATTATTTTTTAGTGCCTTAGTGTTTTTGTGATTTAATTATTGATCATGGTATTGTTTTTCCATGGTTAAATACTAAGAGATAAATCAATGTTTTATAACCTAGTTGATTTTGTTTGAATTTAAAAAATATAGATTCATGTATTATTAAAATTTTAATATGGTATTGGTTGTCTTCATGGGGATGAATACTTTATAATTTTTCAATGTAGGTTTTAATGGAATATTATTAGATATGAATCATATTGGAGTGATATAGAATGATTTTCTCTTTTTTTGGTAAACTATACATGGTATTTTAAAATTTAATGTTTATCTATATATTTTTAAATCCCTTAGGAATAACATGAAATTTAAATGTAAATTTTTTTATTCCTAATATCATATTGATATGTTTTATACCACCCCATGATTTTTAAAATATATTCTTTGGATTTAATTTTATCTTTTCGATATGTTTTCATTCATACCACACTAACTACTAGTTGTGTTTTATGAATGAACTAATTATGAATTTTTTTAGAGACAAAATCATTATTAATATTGTTCTATATGAAACAAAAAATCAATCATTCACTTCATGAAATAATGAATAATCCTAGGTTACATGCAACACTACATTAAGCTTGTGTTATACGCGACACTGCATTTTAATGGATAATAAAATATTATAAAAATATTATAATATTATATAATGTTTCTATCATATCCATTGGAAATGCTGAGTTAATATGGATTATTTTATTAAAAAAATAGGGTTTACATAGGTATATAATATGAATTCCTTGGTGGCCAATTAACTTGAAATGAAACTAAAACCCTTGGGAAAGTATATTAATTCATTTGTAGGGAATTTTTTTTATAAAATAATTGATCCAATTTTGATGAATTATTCTAAAGAAACATATATATATATATATATATTATTTAAACTATTTCACATTTATCTTGTTTTTTTTTATAATATATAAGAATAAATCCAAATTTACGATTAAAAAATAGTATTTTTATAAAAAACAGTTTTCCCCATTTCAGGTGTACAAATTTTAAAAAATATTTTTTAAACTATTATTATACTAATATTATAAAATAAAAATCTATTTTAAAATATTAATATAAAAATTATATTCAGGTAAAATTTTCATATTTTTCTATATAGTTTCATTTTTTGATAAATTGTGAAAATAACTGAATTCTATTTGAAAACTAAATTTTCATCTAAATTATTTAAATAGATGAATTATATTTAATATATATTTTAAATTATAATTAGTGAAAATATACATCAAATGAACAAATTTATTTCATTATAAAAAAATTACATTGAAATAGGATATAAATACATTTAATTATTATTAACATTTTCACCAAAAACCATGTTTTCTCATCTTACCTGTGGGATTAATTTTAGATTAATTTCTTCTAATTAGTTATTTTAATTTGATAAAATGGAATAATTATTTGGAATCAGAATATTTTTTAAATATTTCAAAATTTAGACTGAATTTTTGACAATAAAGATGAGTGAAAACATTTGAAATTAATCATGGTGACTAAGAGAAAACTGATTTACTATGGGACTAAAATTTAAACTTATGAGGGAAAATGACCTAGAAATGTGTCTAAAAAAACTTTTTGTAGAAATATTTTGACAATAATCCCCAATGGATAGAAAAGTATTCCTTACTGGAGGCAATTTAGGTAAGGGAGACCTCCCAATAATGTTCAACTTTTGGTATTCACCAGAATGCAAGTCCACCTCTAGTCCAAAAGGGAACTCAATCCCTCACATACTAAACCCTCTCAAGACCTTTAGATAATAAAATAAAAAACCATTAACTTCACAATATCACTCCATTAATCTTATAAGCTTTAACATGTGTATAAATTAAACAATGGAATTCCATTAGTGAGAACTAAATGATGTTACCCTCCTCCAAAATAAATTTTTATTTCAATGATAATTTAAGGAGAAGTGTGGAACCATGAAAAACAAAATAATGATCTGTACATACTAAAGGAACTCACATATCTTACAAATACTAGACTAATATTGCTAGATTAAGCCACTATAAATATTTCCCATTGATGTGGAGTTACTTGGATATTCGGGTCATTATTGATAAGATCTTCAAGATGATTAGCCATTTTGTCCTGTCTATGAATGAATTCCTCCATGTTGATTTTATCATTGTTTAAGAATCTAGCCAAAATTTGGTCTTGTTTGTGAATCCACTCCATTTTATCCTCATTGATATCAACTAAAAAGGTTATCTCATAAATTATATCAATCTCATCTCTTGAAGCTTTGATATGAATGACTCCTAGAATTTCTTCCGTGAAGCGAAGAATGATATTTAGACAACCCCTTTTTCTACATCCACTACTCTAATTAGAACACTTTGTTTGCCTACCTGATCCTGCACTTCATAAGGAACCCTGTTGTCTATAATTAGAGTCTTCTTGTTTATCTTTTCAAAGATCTTATTTACCCCTTAAATCGTTGAGAACTCCCCCCGTTTTCCTTCCATTTCATTCTACTTTTTATTTACCTTAAGATATAGTAACAATATTCTTTGGAGTATTATAATAGTACTTGTGAGGTCTGATTTTCCCCCCTTTATGTACTATAATGTTATTTGGGTAGATTAATTCCGAGTTTCCAATTCCATGAGTTGGTCCCTACCAGGCTGTCCCCTTAATAATCCTGCTCGTGATCCGTTGTTGGCTATGATTCTACTTCTTTCTCATTGATCTCATTATCATCTGAAGAACTTGACTCAAGTTATTTATGATTCTATATTTGAATGTAAAATATCTATACTTTTAGTTATGCATTATACTTACCATATCCTCTCAAAGCGAAGAAAAAATTGGGGATCTTGATTGAGAATGGTCCTTCACAAAGATCACCCCCCTTGATTTAGATACAACACAGTATTCAGATTAGTAGATCAATGTTTCTCTTCCAGAACCATATCATCCCCAAGGGTTCTAAATCCACAAGTAAGACCAAATTGATCAATCATCATTCCATTACATATTCCATCTTTCATGACTGTATCATCAAAATAGAGGACCGATATAGTGTTGAACTTTCCCAAAGAACAAAGTTTTTCCATTAACTATCTCCACAAACATCTCCTCCTTGTACCAGACTCTGCTCAGATATAGTTACTCCAAAAGGGGTGGATTACGCATAATGTTTGGATCATTACCCTTAAACCCCCCGAAATCCCTGGGTCTAGCGATACCTTCTACACCACCTAGCGTTTCTCTAAGACGTGCTTCATGAAAGAAAAATGTACGCAATATTTTGGGTTGTTTGAAACTATGGTCTCATTCGGTATGAAGAAATTAGAAGCTAAACCTTTACCCCCTATGGGATCGTTAGTATCATTTGAAAACTATTCTAATTAATCTCTTATGGAATCCTGCCATTTTATTTCATTACATTTTACATACAGAGGATCGTTAAAGTCTAGTGTCTTGGAAATAAGGAACAATAAAACTTGAATACAACATAAAACATTATTCTAAACATCTTGTAAGGCTTCATCATAAGTTCTTACTAAGTACAATTACTGCATCTCATAACATAGAGACATACATTAAATGGAAAGGGTGAGCAGAAGGCCTAGTAAGGGTAAACAAGAGAATAGGTTTACTTGTGAGATAAATAAGAACATGAATAAAAACATAAGGACATGAGCAATGGAAGTATAGGAATATCATAATTAAAATAACTTGAAACATAACATGAATATGTGGCTTCAACATTTCATTTATACATTCATGAACATATCACCAAGGTACATCCCCAAGGTGTCATAAAAATTATAAAGGTTTTTCACCAAGGTATCGTGAATCTTGTCATCTAAAGATATTAATTATTTACCCAATGCATTAGAGTGATATCAGGGAACACCATTAATATTTCTTTACTTTCATGAGATCCACACATATCATAATCCCAAATTTCATAAATATCCCATAGATAATAAAATAAGTGGGTTTCATTTCAAAATCGTTATGTTTTAAATGCTCTAAAATATAAGATCATTATATCATTTATAACCCATGGAAAGGGAGTGAGGGATATATCTATGTCAATTCCAGAATCAAATATATCAACTTTATATATTTATTAACACACATATAAATAAAATAGGTTTGTGTAATCACATAAATAAACAATGTAATTTCTTGAGAGAAAGAGATATAAATTTGGAGACGAAATATGTGCAGCATAACGAGTATATAACATGGTTTTAGAAAACATTGAAAAAAGAGGGGACAAGGGTCAACCAATCATAAATATTTCATAATACATTATGTGTACTGAATAAGATCATGGTATGGATATTTTAACAACATAACAAATGAAAAAAGAAAAATGAATGAAAAGAGAATATGCGATTTCTTTTACGAGAAATTCGGTAGCCTAACAGCATCACTAAAAAATTCAGCAAATAAATTGATGAGAGAAGAAAAGGTCTCTAAAAATTTGGAAATGAAATGGACAGTAACAAGAACACATAAAAACATACCCTCAACATAGATAGATGGTAAATATACGACACAACATAAAGGACATCAGGACTTAAAAGAGGGGGGGGTGAAAGAATCCCTTACCTTGAAGAGTGACTTTGAAAGAATGAAGGTCAGGACCTTGGGAGGTTTGATGGCACCTTGGGAGGACTCCTTGGGAGGTAAGGAAACCATAACGTCTTTTAGGATGATTTTTTAATGAAATAAATGAGGGAAATGTCTTGGTATTTATAGGAAATGTGAGTGAATAAATGATTAATTTCCATGGGACACCTCATCGATGGTATTTGAAAAACCATGGGCATGGACATGGCATTTGACCATGGTATTGGAAACTTGGGACACCTCATAACATATCTCACTATTCATAAGTCTAATAGAAAGCTTACATGATTATTACATCATTAATGATGTCATTAAACACCCACAACTCAAAACTGCATTTTTACTAATCACCGAAAATTCATCTGTTTCTGAAAAATATCAAATATTCACCCTAACCTAATATCAATGCTCTTAATTCAAAAATGAATTCCATTTTATGAAAATAATTTTCTAAATATTTTTAATTTAATTTTTAAATAAAATATTTATTTATTCCAAAAATACAACTAAAAAACTATAATTCATTTTGTAACACCGTAAAAAAGTAATCAAGGTCCCATAAAAATAGCGTATACCCATAAGACAATAAATTAAATATTTATGATTAAATTTTATGAAAATAAATTTCCATTTTAAATTATTAAATTAATTATAAAATTGTAAATTAAATATTTATGGCTTACAAAAATACCAAAACATAAACTATGATCATTTTTTCACATTTACGATGTCTAAAATGTATTTATACATTCATGGGTGAAGTTTCTATTTATTTTGGTCAAATTACTATGCATTACTATTCATATGGGTATGTTACTATTCCTACTTTACTATTCACTAAAAACCAAATTGATCTTATTAGACTCTAAATTTCTCACTGATCACAACTGTAGAAGACCATTTTTTGAAAATCCTTTCACATTAGTAATTATTTAATGAATACAAAAACATTTTAAAATATATCCTTTTTCCTAAACTCAACAATAATAAACATCCTATATTTATGCAAATATTTTAAAATCACAATCTTTTCCATAAGAAGAAATAGTAATTTTATTTATATAAAAGGATTACACATAGTAGATATGGTCTCGTTACATATCCCCTTATAACACCAGCATAGGAATAAGTGTAAGGTGTGCTATGGTGATAGAATCTTGGGGTTTCTAGGACAACATTTCTCGTGTGGTGATTTCTATTAGCTTGAACTTCTCCCTTAGGAGATTCCGTTCAAGATTCATACATTGAAGTTCATCTTGGGTTTGGTCCAGAGCAAAGCCCAGTGATGCTACATCCTTCCCATGATTTGATAGATGGGATTCATATGGCTCCAGTCTACTGGATGAGGCCATTCAATCTTATTTCTGTATTAATTAACCAAGATAACCGTATTTATAAAAACACAATGTTAAGATTATAGTTTCCAATGTTCATATTGATCAATGATAATATAACTGTCGAAACCCAACTGTCTAATTTTAATTATACCCACTTCATTAATGAAAGGATATAGTTTTGTTGAGTATAAAATAAAATAACACACTAACTTAGGAAACAAATATAAATAAAATGGTCGGGTCGTTACATTCTTCCCCCCTTGAGAAACTTCATCCCCAAAATTTTATCTTGTACCCTCTGATGGGAAAAGGTGTGGGTACTTCTGTCTCATAGACTACTCCAGTTCCCACATGGCATCTTCATATTTGTGGTTCCTCCACAACAACTTAACAAGGTGTGTAGTCTTGTTGCACTGAACCTTTTATCTATGATCCAAGATCTCCATCGGATGCTCCTCATAAGAGTGGTCATGTTCTAGTTGTACGACCTCTGGATTTAGTTCAAGTGAAGGGTCAGGTATGTACTTCGTCAAGAGGGATACGTGGAAGACATCATGAACTTGGGAAAGATTTGGAGGAAGTGCAAACTAAACGGCCACTGCTCCCACATGATCAAGGATTTCATATAGGCCAATATACCTATGGTTGAGCATTCCTTTATTCCCAAACCTCATGACTCTCTTCCCAGGTGAAATCCAAAGAAAGACATTGTCACCAACATCAAACTCCAAGTCCATACGGTTGTCGGCATAACTCCTCTTCCAAATCTGAGCAGCCTTAATGTGTTGTTGGATGGCATGGAACTTTTCTGTCATCTCTTGCACACGATCAGGCCCAATAAGCTTTATCTCACTAGCTTTATCCCAACAAGTAGGAGTTCTACATTGCTTCCCATATAGTGCATCATAGGGAACCATTTGAATGATCGAGTGGAAACTGTTGTTGTAAGAGAACTCAATTATAGATAGATGTTGATCCCATCCACCATTAAATTCCATTGAGTGAGTTCTCAAAATTTCATTGAGTGTTTTAATAGTCCTTTCAGATTGGCCATCAGTTTGGGTGTGATATGCCGTACTAAAATTCAATTCAGTGCTCAAATATTTTTGAAGACTTCTCTAGAATTTTAATTTGAACCTTGGATCACGATTAGATATGATAGAAAGTGTAACTCCATGCAGCCTCACCAATTATATCACGTAAATCCTGGAAAGTTGATCAAGAGGGAAATCTTCCCGAATGGAGATAAAATGGGCAGTCCTGGTGATACGGTCCACAATAAAACATATCACATTATTTCCTTTGGACGTTCTCTGGAGACCAGTGACGAAGTCCATAGTGATATTGTCCCACTTCCATGCTGATATGGGTAGTGGTTGCAATACCCCTTTAGGAAGTTGTCACTCTGCTTTCACTTGCTGACATACCTTTCACCTTGAAGTGTATTCAGCAATCTCCCTTTTTATATTATCCCATCAATAATGATCACGACGGTCCTTATGCATTATTGGAAATCCAAGATGTATAGAGAAAGTAGAGCTATGAGATTCATCCATAAACTCCTTCATTATTTTCTGGAATAGATAGAACATAGAGTATTGTACAAAATTTTAGTACACTGTCTTGATCAATATTGAACTCAGGAAACTTCCCACCCATCACAACCGCAAAATTCTTCTGTAACAAAGGATATTCTTTCTAAGCTTTATTTATCTTATCTTTTAGTGACAGTTGAGAAATAATTTTGGTTATGGTTGATGATATCCCTTCCTTTATAATTCCAATGTCAATTTTTACTAAGTAATTGATCAAAGGATCTCTTGGAATCCTCATAATGGATAGAACAACTGGGACTTTCCAGCATAATTCATGAGCGACATTGTTTTCTCTTCCGGGATGATAATTAATTGAACAATAATAGTATTTAAGGAGTTGGAACCCTCTACTTTGTCTCATGTTCAATTCCTTCTGTGTGAAAATATAAATCAAATTTTGATGGTCTGTGTATATATAACATTTCTCCCCATGAAGATAGTTCCTCCATATCTTCAAGAAAAAAACGACCGCCGCCAGCTCCAGATCATGCATAGGATAGTTCTGCTCATGAGTACTCAACTATCGTGATACATAAGCAATGAAATTGTCATTTTTCATGAGGAGGCACCCTATCAATTTCAGAGATGCATCGCTAAAAATAATGAATCCTTCTCCACTTGATGGAAGAGTTAACACAGGTGCAGTAACCAATCTCTTAATCATCTCTTGGAAAATTTCCTCACACTCCTTTGTCTAGATGAAATTGTCCCCTTTTCAAGTTAACATGGTTGATGGATTAGAAAGTCGTGAGAAGTTTTTCACCAAAATCCTATAATATTCCGCTAATCCATGGAAACTACGAATCTCAGTTATTGTTGTAGGCTGAGGCCACTCCTCTATAACTTTTTTCTTTGTAGGGTCAATTGTGATTTCGTCATTGGTAACAATGTTTCCCAAGAAATAAAGTTGTTGTAACCAGAAGTTATATTTACTGAACTTTAAAAAAAGTCTCTCCTTCTGTAGAGTTTTCAGAATAACACATAGATGATCCTCATGCTCCTCACGACTTTTGGAATATATCAGAATATCAGGAAGAAAAACTACCACAATGTTATCAAGGTAGTTTTTAAAGACAATATTCATTAAATCCATAAAAATAACAGGTGAATTAGTCTGTTCGAATTCCATAAAAAAACTAATAATGCCCATATCTTGATCAGAAGGCAATTTTTGGAATATCTTCTTTCTTCACCCTCAATTGATGATAACCAGATCGAAGATCAACCTTAGAGAAGAATTGACCCACAAGAAGTTGGTTAAATAATTCATCAATTATTAGAAGAGGTTATTTTTTTCATTACTGTGATTTTGTTCTGTTCTCTATAATTAATGCATAGCCTCATCGATCCATCCTTCTTCTTCACAAAGAGAATAAGTGCTCCCCGAGGAGACACACTCAATTGGATAAACCCCTTCTTCAAAAGATCTTGGGGTTGTTTCTTTAATTCATCTAGCTCCATATTTTCCATCCTATATGGGGTCTTTGATATTGGATGAGATCCAGGTACGAGTTCAATTGAGAACACTACCTCTCTTTTTGAGGGAGGTCTAGACAACTTCTCAAGAAATATGTTAATGTATTCCTAGACGATGGGTACATTTTCTATCCTTAAACTCTCATTTCCTTATTCTTCTTCACTGATAAATTCCATAAAGAATGATATAGAAGGTTCTACTTGAAAAAGATCAGGTTGAGATATCTCTCCATAGAAGACAATTGTAGGTTTTCCATTCAAGACTTCTGAAATTTCCTTACATCTTCATTTGATCTTAGCATTATTTGATGAGAGTCAGTTCTACCCTAGTATAATGTCGAATTACATCATGGGAATGACTAAAAGATTTGCTATAATATTGTGCTCACCAAAGTAGATACTAGAGTTTCTAAACACTGATGATGCATGGATAATACCATCAGGAGTCCTAATTGATAAATCTACTTTTAGAAAGTCAGTGGTTCATTCTAAATTCTTTGAAAACTTGGAGGAAATAAAGGAATGCTCTGAACAAGAATCAAACAAAGTACATTCTACTTTTTATAGAACAACACGATTACATGCTACCACATAATTTGGAGCATCAACTTTATCTGTCGTGATAACAAAAGCATGACCTTGCTCCCTTAACCTTTGCTGATGCTGATGGGGGTTCCCCTCCACTGCCCTTGGATTTGGACAGTTATTAGAAAAGTTCCCTAGTTTTCCACACCTAAAGAACTGGACATCAGGTAGGGCCTGAACCATCTTCCCCTTGTCGTTAGTGTTTTGAAGTTGAGGTTTCACCTCACTTTGAAAATTCCTTGCAATATGGCCATCTCTCCCACACTTGTAGCATTTCCCGATCCCAGGCAGGCAGTTCCCCGAATTTTTCTTCCCACATTTATTACATGTTGGATGTTGCACTTTCTTTCCTCCTCTTCCCTGATCAATGCTCCTCTCTAAGATGGGATCCATCGATATATTTTTTGTTTCTTTATTTATGAGACCATTGGGTCTCACCAAACTCCAGTTCGACATTCATTGAACTGCGCACAATCTCCTCATAACTGTCATAATCTCACTTGCCTAGATTCTTCTGCAGATGATGTCTCAGTCCACCAAATAATCTATCAACCATTACATTTGAATCCATGACAAAGATAGAGGTGTAACGTGATAGTCAGGTGAAGTTCATCTCATAGCTTCCGATAGATTCATTCTCCTTCTTCTTCAGCTCAAGAAACTCCTTCTCCATTCTTGTTCTCATGAATCGAGGGAAATACTTACTAATGAAAATCTCTCTGAACTATTCCCTCTCCATAGCTTCAAAATCCACTCTTTTCCTCAAGTTTTTAATCCGATCCCACCACTGATCAGCTTCTCCTTCTAAGCGATAGGCAGCCAGGGTGACCTTCTCTTGCCCTGAACAACAGTGCATAGAAAAGATCTTCTCAATAGAGCCGATCCACTACTCAACATTCAATGGGTCGGTTGATCCACTAAAGATTTGTGGTATTTGACGCATAAAGGACTCAATAGAATGTTATTCCCTTCGTATTGAGATCGGTCTCTCAATCTGATTCAAGTTATTTCCCATAACTTGAGTCAGTTGGTTCATCATTAGCATGAATGATTCCATTCCGGCTTCCATCGGAGGGCCGTCGGCGCATGGTCCATTGTAGTCGCCATTTGCACGGTTCCTCTTATTGTCCTCCATTTTCTAAAATAATAAAACCTTAGTGAGAAACTTATTTAATTTATGAATCTTTTAACTATAAAGTATTTATGTCTTAAAACTTTTTTAAACAATTACATTTCTCTATAAATCTTTCAAAATGATTCATAAAAAGCTTATGATTAACCAAACATATCCCCCGGGAGTGTCGTAACCAATAGGGTAGTAAGGCTCGTTCTCGTGCACCAGTTCCCATTTGAGACTAGCTCAAAGTGGTGTTTTTGGGATTTACCCCTATGTACATTTGTACCAGAGCCGCCTCTACCTGCTCGTATCCAGACATGGATGTATTTGTTCGATAAACCACTTACTCAATATTCACCAAAATACCAGGAAGTTTCCCTATATGTAATCTTTTATATAGGATTATTCCCAAAGATTTCATAGCATAATTTCCATAAATAAGTAAACTATCCTTTGATACCAACTATGGAATCCTGCGTTTTTATTACATTACATTTTACATACAGAGGATCTTTAAAGCCTAATGTCTTGGAAATCAGGAACAATAAAACATGAATAAAACATAAAAAATTATTCTAAACCACTTTCAAGGCTTCATAATAAGTTCTTCCTATGTAAAATTACTACATCTCATAACCTGGAGACATACATTCAAAGGAAAGGGTGAGCAGAATTCCATGTAAGGGTAAACAAGGGAATCAGTTATTTGTGACATTATTAAGAACTTGAAAAAAAACACAAGTAAATAAGCAACAGAAGTATAGGAATATAATAATGAAAATAACTTGAAAAATGACAAGATTATGTTGCTTCAACATTTCATTTAGACATTAATGAACATATCACCAAGGTCCATCCCCAAGGTTTCATAAAAATTACCAAGGTTGTTCACAAAGGTATCGTGAAATTTGTCTTCTCTAGAGATTAATTATTTACCCAATGAAATGGAGTGATATCTGGGAGCACCCTTAATATGTCTTTAAATTCATGTGATCCACATATATCATAATAAATAATTTCATAAATAACCCATAGAGAATAAATGAATTTGGTTTCATTTCAACATCATGATGTTTTACGAACTCTTAAAAATAAGATCATTATATCATTTATAACCCATGGAAAGGGATTGATGGTTATATGTATGTCAATTATAGAATCAAATATATAATCTTTATATATTTATTAACAACCATATAAATGAAATAAGTCTGGGCAATAACATAAATAAACAAGGGAATTTCTTGAAAGAAAGAGATAGAAATTTCGAGACAAAATTTCTGCAGCATAACGACTATACAACATAGTTTTAGAAAACATTGAAAAGAGAGAGGACAAAGGTGAAACAATCATAAATATTTAATAATGAAATATGGTTACCGAATATGATCATGGAATGGATATTTGAATGACATACCACAATAAAAAGAAAAATTAATGAAAAGAGAAGACGCGATTTCTTTTATGAGAAATTCGACAGCCTAACGACATCACTTAAAAATTCAGAAAAAAAATTGATGAGAGAAGAAAGGGTATCTCATCATTTGGACATGAAATGGACAGTAATAATAACACATAAGAACATACCCTCAACATAATGATCTGGAAAATATAAGACACAACATAAAGGAAGTAATGACTTAAAAGAGGAGGGTGGAAGAATCCCTTACCTTGAAGAGTGACTTCGAAAGCTTGATGGTCGGGAACGTGGGAGGCTTGAGGGAACCTTGGGAGGACTCCTTGGGAGGTAAGGAGACCATAACTTCGTTGAGGATGATATTGGAATGAAATTAATGAGGGAAATATAATGGTATTTATAGGAAAAGTGAGTGAATAAATTATTAATTTCCAAGGGACACCACAACGGTGGTATTTGAAAATCCATGGGCTTGCCCATGGTACATTCCCATGTTATTGGCCACTTGAGACACCTCATAGAATATCTCACTATTCATCAGTCGACCTGAATGGTTAAATCATTATTACATCATTAATGATGTCATTAAACACCTGAAACTCAAAAATGCATTTTTACTATTCACCGAAAAATTTAATTGTTTCAGAAAAATATAAAAAAATCACCACAAACTAATATCGATGCTCGGAATTCAAAAAATGAATTCCATTTTAGGAAAATAATTTTCTAAATATTTTTAATTTATTTTTTAAATAAAATCATTATTTATACCAAAAATTCCACTTTAAAACTATAACTCATTTGGTAACACCTTAAAAAAGTAATCAAGGTCCCATAAAAATATCATATACCCATAAGACAATAAACTTACAATTTATGATTAAATTTTATGAAAATAAATTTACATTTTAAATTTTAAAATTAATTATAAAATTTAAAATAAAATATTTATGGCGTACAAAAATACCAAAAGTTAAACATTGATCATTTTTTTAACTTTTAAGATGTCTAAAATGTATTTATACATTCATGGGTGATGTTCCTATTTATTTTGGTCAAATCACTATTCATTACTAGTCATATGGGTATGATACTATTCACTAATAACCAAGTTGATCTTATTAGACTCTAAATTTCTCACTTATCACAACTGTAGAAGACCATTTTTTGAAAATCATTTCACATTATTAATAATTTAATGAATACAAAAACATTTTAAAATACCCCGTTTGTCCTAAATTCATCAATTATACACATCCTATATTTATCCGAATATTTGAAATTCAAAATCTTTTCCATAAGAAGAAATAACAATTTTATATATATAATAGGATTACACAAAGATGATATGGTCTCGTTATATAGACCCATATAACACCATCATATGAACTAAGTGTAAGGTGTGCTATGGTGATAGAATCTTGGGGTGGCTCAGACAACATTGCCCGAGTGGTGATTTCTATCAGCTTGAACTTCTCCCTTAGGAGATTCCTTTCAGGATTAATACGTTGAAGATTTTCTTGGGCTTGGTCCAGAGCAAAGTCCAGTGATGCTACCTCCTTCCCACACTCCGACAAATGGGCTTCATATTCCTTGAGTCTACTGTATGAGGCCATTCAATGTTCTTTCTGTATTAATTAACCATGATAACCATATTTATAAAACTAAAATATAAATATTATAGTTTCCAGTGGTCATATTGACCAACGATCATATAACATTCTAAACCCAACGGTCTCATTTTAATGGTACCCACTTCATTAATTAAAAGATATAGTTTTGTTGAGTATAAAAAAAATATCACACTAAATTAGGAAACAAATATAATTAAAAATGTTGGATCATTACCTCTCTCTTATGCCTACCTTCCTTGTAGAAATAGGAGGACTGGTTCTCTATGCCTCTACATGCACAGTAGGCAACCCAAAGACTCAAAAAACACAACATGCTTCCATCTATGTTCTTCCCTAGCGGCTATCCAAACCCATTCCACCGGGGAGATTTATAAGAAAACTTCCAAACATATTTTTTGATTAATCGAGTGACTCAAAGAGTGAGTCCTACTATCAGAACATGATAGAATCATACTTGATTTCCAATTATCTTTAAAATTGCTGGATTTTAAAATGGCAACGAGAGTTCAAGAAAACTTACCCAAATGGAAAGAGAGGGATAATCTCACATAAATTGAAAATAATATGAACGTCAAAGTGGTATAATCTGCATCAATTTAATTTTCATAGTGATTTGGTCCAACCTTTAATCAAATCATATTCTGTGACAAACCAAAATATCATATAGCATTTGTCAAGGAGGACAACAGTCACACGGTCTTGTAAACCCCGAGAACCAAAAAAAAATATCAAAGTTATCCATCGAAGGTCTGGAAGACTGAAAGAAATAAACCAGAGTGAAATCCAAGAAGATCGATACTTTCAAAAACTCCAATGTTGATAATGGAAGTTGAGGCACTCCATTGAGTGATATATGAACTTTTGGGATTAAATAGATGGCTGAAAATTGGGGAAGGAAATATGGGTTAGAAAAGGGAAAAAGGAGGGATGTCTTGGGGCCAGAGAGGGCATGGAAGTACCAACCTCCCCCTTCTCATAACGGGAAGTTGGGCACCAACCATCGCCTTCAACATATTTCCCTAGGTTAACACTTGTAATCCTAATTTTGAAGCTGTTTCTTGATACATCCCGAAATAAGTGATAATGTTCATTAAAGTGAATTTTATTTTATTTAATCCTCCACCCACATAAATTATTACTATTACATGAATATATAATTTCATAAGTATCATAACATTACTAATATTATATTTTTTTGGGTACTAGATATAACATCATAAATGGCCATCAAATGGGATATACATTCATTGTTCCTGTGAACTGAGGACTACCATCCCATGAACCAATGGCACTCATTCATCAATTAACACATCTTAAGGATTGTAACAAATATATAAATTATTTTTCTGTGTGATATGGATAATATTAATGAGATATTTATTCTTATTTAAATATTTCATAACTCACAACTTAGTGAATTCAATTTGTTGAGAATATTATAGCATCGTTTGTGTGTACTGAGGACTATTGACTTTGAAGCATTATGATTCATTCTGACATTACATGGAGTCTATTAGGTATGAGTTTAATATAAATATTTTAGATATATGAAATTATAATTCCAATTTAATTATAATATATAATTCATTCAATTAACATGGCAAAAAATGTAAACAACGTTCATGAGTACGTATGTCCTATCGTCCACATGAGCAATGTATTCCATTTCATATTTATATATTTTATAGATTATTAAGAATAAATATATAATAAATATATTATATTTATATAATTTTTTATATTTTTAAAATTATGTAGTCATTATCAATGTAAAATGACAGAAAATAACAGGTAAAAAAATATACAGAAAACAACGTGGTTATTAACCAAAACATAACATTAACATGGAATTTTTAATAAACTATTAATATAAAGTCATAATATAATCCTATATGGTATTATTTATGAGAATATTATTATTTATTATATAGATAATAAATATATATTTATTATATAATAGGTTTTAATGTGTACAAAGGATGTCATGACTTGATGTAAAGGGATTTCCAATCTCAATTTTATTTCAATGGGACTATCCAATAT
Organism: Viscum album; assembly: GCA_963277665.1. Taxonomy (NCBI): domain Eukaryota; kingdom Viridiplantae; phylum Streptophyta; class Magnoliopsida; order Santalales; family Viscaceae; genus Viscum; species Viscum album. Next base: position 775,683,144 of record OY728159.1, on the reverse strand, counting down.
TCACCACTTGTTTATTTTGTGTCTTATATATAATTCAATAAGAAATGTAATATTATGAGTTTAATTTCATTCCTAATATTCCATGTTTCAATTGATGTAATTATTTAATGTATAACAAGATTTAAAAGTTACATTAGTGGTATTGGATTTCCGTCAGACTCTTTAAAATTAATGGGTCACATGATACATTCATCACCAATTTCTTATAAATGGTATATAAAAATAAATAAATTTATTTTATTATTATTATCTTCAATTTCATTGGTATATAGATATCTATTTTATGATATCCTTTTTGTGGGGTTTTCAGTTCAAATGTAACCAAAACATCTAGACAATTTTTTCTCAAGATTCCTTCTTTGAGACACATGTTATATTAAAGACATATATTATTTTATGAGGTTTATATACTTCCTCTTAGAAATTTCATATCAGGAATCCCATTACATTATAGATATTTAAATCTTCATGTAATTTTATTCTTTCTTGGTGATTTGTATTCAAGTTTACCAATTTGGTAAGATTTTATTGTTTCAATATAATCTTGTAAAGGTAATGTTTATGATTATGCTTCCGTTGATGAATCTTTATGATCCATATCTATATTATTCTCATTTATTTTTTTATGCATGGGATATTCCTTACATACTTAGGAAATGGTTCCATTTTCCAACTATTATTATCATAATATATTTAATTTTTTGTTTTAATGAAAATTTGACATTATAACTATATACAGTTGAAAATTGTTTTTATTCAAATGCCATGTTTTATAAAAAATCCATCTTTTATTAATTATATTCTAAGATATTTTTCATTTAAAACTATTTAGTTTTTTTAATTTTATAAAAATTGATTATAATCATTTTCAAAGCATCATTTATATATTTTCATACATATTTATAAGGAAAGTGGTTTCTAAAATATTTTATTATTTAAAAAGTGGATTTCAAAGTGAAAAGGATATATTCCTCATGTAATGTTTTAATTTATTTTTAAATATTACTTGATATGATTAAAAAATCAATTAACATGATTTTTAAAAATGTTTCATGTATTTAAAACATTATTCTTATAGATAGGTTATCCTTCTTATGAAATTATCCAAGTTATCTTTCAAAATACCTATCTATCTAAGCTATCATCCTTTGAAATATTTTATGCATTACTAGGGATATGACCAAATAAAACCACTCTTATAGTTTCATTTAATTGTTTGTGTTTAAGATGACACATTATTTTTAAATCATGTTTCTCTTACATGGGTTATACCATTATAAAATGATTATGAATGATGAAATGATTATAAAACCATTCACTTTTCCATAGGTTAGGATTTTAGTCAATGTCTATGTTACTCATTTCATTAAATGGGATATGATATGATATTTATTAACCTATTTATTTTATGTCGATGATATGATGGTTTTTTTATTATCTTGGGGAACATGTATGTATTATTTCATTATGTGATATGTTCACTCTATATATCTCTCAAATTAATTGGATAAAGATTTATATATATATATCATGAGGTAGAGATGGCTGGAATGATGAGTGATTTCATTATAGTAATACATTGTTGGAATGAGATGTGGACCCATTTCAATAATACATGGATAATATGAGGAGTGAACTTGGTTCAAAAATATATGGATGGAACAAGTAGTGGGATCAATTCATAAATAAATGGATGGAATGAGGAGTGATCTGGGTTCAGTAATATAGGGATGGAAAGTGGAGTGAACTCATTTATTGAAAAAATGGAATGAATGGGGCATGAAATCAATTCAGTAATGGAGGATCAGAGTGAGGTGGAATGCCGTACAGTAATAAATAGGTGGAATAATGAGTTAACTCCATTGAAGAATACATGGATATAATTGGAAGCGAACCCAGTTTAGTAATAAAAGGTGGTAACAGTGACAAAACCCAGTTCAGTAATGGACTTTTTATATTATGAAGGTCATGGAAGGGAGCCTTGAATAATATGGAAGTGAATTTACTATGATTTTTTGTATTCCAAAAAATTACTATGTCATTCCTATGTTATACTCTCATGAAATATTATCTTCATTTCCTTATGATTGATCTATTGTGATCAGACAATATGTATTCCCTAACTTATATATATGATCTTTGATGTGAAGGGAATGATATTTAAATGTTAGTTTCATATTATCATATGATTACCTATATATTATGATTACATATCTCTTTTTTTACCCTTACCACATATCTGACATCAACCATTCTTATGTTTCCACTCACCGGGTTATTATGAGAGGATTTATATATGATAAATAAAGGGGATATTGATTACATGATATGTTGATGATATTTTACCAAATTTGATGATTGTTTTCAATTAATCAAAAGGCACTAAACTATTACAGTCCCTAAGCATGTATTTATGAAAGGTATTGAATAATAATCTAAAATGATATAATATACCTATGTGTTAATATTGGGTATCTTTAGTTGGTATTAATGGGAAGGTTTATTTAACCATTTTAAACAATGATGAGAAAAATTTATTGAAATACCAAGGGATATTCGCAATTATATTTTTTGGGATTTCACTAAGGACATGTATAAGGATGTGTCAATGTAAATAAAAATGTCATATAATTTGGGTAAAGGATAGTGGAAGTGGTTTCCTAAAAATACACATGAATCTGTAAACTATAAGGGGATATCACTCTATCACATATGTACATAGGTATAATAAACATGAAAACACTACATTGAGAAAGACTCAATTCGGAAATGGAGCATGATAACATGCCTTTCTACACACTAGTTTTACACTCCCTAGGTATATGCTTCATGAATTCATACACAATTTTCAATCCATCACGAAATATTTAAATAAAATATGAAAATATATGACCTAGGAAAATCATAAGGCATATTACTTAATGAATTAAGTGTTATTACATAAATATCCTATAAGTTATTTTTCACGATTATGAGATTTTATTCAATGATAAGTTTTTATCACACTATTCATTCTATTTTTAGTCAATTTCAGGAACCCAAAGAACTGGGTTAAAAATTAATGTAAAAGAAATTTTCTGATGTGCAGTCAAATGGGACGATGAATGGAGTGAAGATTTTTTTTGATAATTCCTACTCAATTTTAACCAAAAAATACTAACATCTTGAACATTAATAAAATCACAGACACTACAAGGAATAGAATGAATGAGTTCACTTAGAATTTGGGTAATGGAAACCATGAATGAAAACAAATTTAGTTTTTTTTTCTCAACAATGTGGGAAGAAACATATATGTGGATCTCTTATAGGAACATGAAGATATTTTACCTATGTAAAATAATGTCTCAATGAAAGTAACTACAATGGTAGAGTGAAAAGTTCGGATTATGAAATGGTTGAGAATAAGGGAATCCCTAATGTATCATTGACAATTTATTTTTTAAAATGTGCAAAGTATTGAAATTTTTAAAGTTGTTGTTGTTATGGATATATAACAAATTTTATCAACAATTTGGGTAAATTAATGGTTATATCATTGAATATGAAGATACTCTAAAAGAATGATGAGATGAAATATATAATAAGGAATAAGATGATAAAGCCTAGTAAATTGATTCAGAAATAAGTGAGATTATTGATGTGTATATTTATATTATGTCTAGAAATATGTTATATAAATTTGGGTGTATATGATTATCATTAAAGATTTTTAAAAAAAAAGTGTTATGGTGCTGGTGACCTAGAAAAGTTATTTAATGTAAAGGTGATATTTTCATCAAGGGAAGGTAACTATTAATTAGTTTATAATTTTGATAAAAATATGTATATCTTCAATAAAGTGACATTGGATATGAATAAAGTAAATTGGATATTAATTTTTTCCACATAACTAGTAAATGATTTGTTTAAAAAAATTTATTGTTATCATTGAAGAAGTTAATAACATTTTTGGATTTAAGGAATATATCCAGTAAATCGATTATAATTTTAGGAATTAATAATATTTTATTTTTTCAACATTTTTGTAGTTATTTATGTTATTATAATGTTTCAAGGGAATACATAAAAAAGGTATTCACATGTATGGAATGTGACACTAAATAGAAACTTTATGATATATGATGGTTCAATGAGAAGTGTATATTAATAAATTTATTGAACATGGAAATAAAATTTTATTTTTTAAGGGTTATAATGTTAACCATTTATGAAATTGTGTTTGTTGAACATTTAATATGGTTTTATAGATTAGTGTATTATATGACTGTATGATGATATATACATATTGGATAACCAAATATAACCTTTTTTACTTGACAATAAAGAATGAATAACATAGTGAATTAACATTATATTAATGAATCTTGTGATCCATTTGTGCTTTAGACATAACTAATTAAACATTATTTTTTGAGTAAGAGGTGATGTGGAAATTTGTCAACACAAAACTAAAATATGGTATTGATCTTATTAAATGGAATGAAATCAAGTAATTATATTTCTATAAGTTTTATGATATTAAAATAAATCCATTATCTGGAAAAAAATATTTAAAAAAAATATTTTTTTTAATTGATCATATTATAAATCATAAATATTTATGGTTTTTAGTACCTAAATATTCCAATGATCGTCCATGTTCTTATTATAAATTCTATATCACTATCCATAAGCACTTGGGTTCTGGTTTAATCATCAATATCTAAATATTCACTTTCAACCCATGTTCCCCTATTTGGAAACCTATTTATGAGTTACTTTGGGTAACCATTATGTTTTCGATATTATATTATAATGTATGTTTTAGTATTAATATTTATGAGGTGGGTTTCATTTCTATTTAGATTAATTTATTTTAAAATTGATAACTAGAATAATTTTGAGGCATAAATTCAATTAATGGGGGGGGTATAATTTCACAACCCAATATTTTGAAAATTTTAATTTTTGAATAAATTTCATATTATTGATATTTTGAATTTATTGAAAAAGAAAATATTTGTTGTGTTATATGAAATAATAATGTTTGGATTGTGTTACACACAACACCATGTTAATCATGTGCTATAGGCAATGAAATATTAATATTTTTCTATAGGAAACACTAGATTAGCCTATGTTATATGGAACACTATGTTTTGGTAGAGTTATATACTACCTTGAGTTTAAATGAAACAGAAAATAACAATATAATATTATTATTTAACAATATAATTTTTACCTTACCCCTAGAATGGAGTGTATGAATCTGATTTATTAATTTTTTGAAATATGGGTTACACATGTATATATGAAGAATTGTTTGTTTACCAATTAAATAGAAAAGAAATTAAAACCCTTTTAAAAATATATAAAATCATTTGATAGAATTTTTATAATAAATTTATTAAACCACACATGATGAATTATACTAATGAATCCAAAAAATTATTATATTCAATAAAATATTTAATAATCATTTTATTTCATATAAAAAAGATAATAAAAAATCCATCATTACTCTAAAAAATAGTATTGTTATAAAAAGTGATCTTGTCACCCTTGTATAGAGGGTAACATTAAACCAGATTTTTTAAACTTTTAGAAAATTAAATTTATAAAATAAACATAATTTTTTAATTATTAATATCAAAATTAACTTAGTGTGAAATTCTGTTCTATTATGTGAATATTATTTTTTTGTTGAATATTGAAAAATACTGAATTGTAATTAAATTTTTTTTGTGAATAATTTATTTATATAGAATTTATTTGAAATTAGTTTCAAAGTATAATTAGTTCATTTATATGTTAAAAAATATAAATTGGTCATTGAAATCAATTGCTAATTGAAACTGGATATAAAAAAAATTTAAAATGTTGAAAATTTTTAGTTTTAAAACCTGCTTTCTCATACCATTTATGAGATTAATTTTATATTAATTTATGAAACTTTTTAATGGAATTTTTAATATGAATTAAATATTTAGAATCATAATTATTTAAAAATTCTGAAAAATCCAACATATTTTTTTACAATATTTATTAGAAAATATGGTTAAAATTAATCACATTGATTAAGTGGAAAAAGAGTTTACTAAGGAACTGAAATTCAAACATAAGGGATGAAATGACCCAAAACAATTTAAAAAAATCATTATATAGGAATATTTAAACTATCAACAATATTTTATAAATACTTAATCATTTTCGGAGGCACATTATTTTATAGAGACATCTCAATAGTGTTTATGTTTTGTTATTTACAAGAATGTAACTCATCCTCCACTAAAAAAGAGATTCCAAACCTCACTTATTCATACATATAAAGCAATTGGTAATGGAAAATACATGTCCAAATATCTTCCAAAAAACAATACCTTCATCATATAATCCATTTTTTAAATAAAACCATGAATTTTTTTTTCAATGAAAAATGAATTACTGAAAGAAGAGATCACGTTCTTGAAAAATCATTTTCTTTCATTTCTTTCACCACTGCATTAAATTAATAATATAAAATTATTATTTAATAAAATTAGTGTCCTAAATATACTGATATTTTTTTATTATATGGGTATAACATAAAAATTCATACAGTTCTATCAAATGAGATATGCTATCCCTGTTTATGTGTGCGACAAACTATCTCCTCACGAACCGTTATCATTTGTTCTTACATTTCCACATATTAAGGATTGTTGTAACATCCCAGGTAATTAAAGAATAAATAATTTTCATATTTATTAATATTTACGAATTAAAAATTAATTTTAATTAAAAGTGGTTTCTACGTTCGATAGCGTACTCGATACGCAACGATGAGTTTCTTTGAAAACTTACGTTGCACACAAGTAATAAAATAATATTATTTTAAAAGTTAGTTAACAAGTAGCCGTTGTACTGGCGGGAATGGATAGAAATAACTAAAATATGATTATATATGTTTTTAAATGTTTTTACATTTACCCAATAATAGATAAAGGCTTAAAATACGGAAAGAGTTCAATTTTAGGCATTTATACCCTAATTTTCACTAAGGGTTCACTTATCTCTTTTTGATGGAGAACCGTCATTAAATATAGTTTTGATAAATCTTATGAATTATATTGGACCAAAAATAACTCTTCTTTAGAATCGGGACATCAAAATTTACTTTGCATAAATTTTTGGTATCTTTCCGATAAAGTTCATTTTTTAATGAATAGTGTAAAATGTTGTATTTTAATTCAAAACCTCTTTTTAATCTAATTTATTTATATGATTAGATTATCTTTTTAATTTGTTTTAAAGTGAAATTAGAAAATATTTTTACCATTAAATCCAATGGTGGTCGTTGTAATTAATTTCACTTTGAAATCGGACTTAAACTAGTGTCAATCTTTTGATACTTATTGTTTCATAAAAACACGTTATTTGCTCTAACAGAGGGAATTAATTATTAAATTAATCAATGTGACTTATATGTTTTGAATTTTGTAAAATAGACTTCATTTTTTAATTCATAATATCAAATATTTCTTAGGGTGAATTTTTGGTAATTTTCTGAAAAACATCAATTTTTGATGAATAGTGAAACCACTAAGTGGTACTTATAAAAACTGATTTTCCGTTTAAATGAAATTTTGCAATCATTGTGTTTTTATTTTCAAAAATCCGACATACATGGTTGTCATTAATAAGTAAAATGTGGTTCATTGAGATTAAAATAATTTTTTGGTGAATAGTAACTTATTGAGTTTTTAATCGTGATTAGTGGTAATTAGTGTAGTTTAAGGTAAAAATAATGTTTTAATAATATGAGATGAGCTTGACACATGTCCTACCCTCATTGGTTATGTCATGGACGACCAAGACAAGCCATGGGTCAACTTGGGGACCCCATGGAGCCACTTTGGTTGGGAAATGACATAAATAACTTTTTATTTAATGTAAAAGTAAAAATGACACAAACATAATATGTTTTACGAAAACAATTTTTACATGGGGTTATAAAGATCAGAGTTTTCATTATAAATAGTCATTGGAAATCTAAAATAATTTCCTACATCATAGTATATTTTTAAATTTTTATACATTAAATAAATTAAATTATTTATGACATAATAATGATGCAGCGATGACATCATTATTTAACGATTTAAATAAAATGGAAAGATAATGTAATATCTAAAACCTACACATGTCCAAAACCTATTGTATGGGAATATTTCGAATCCTTATCACCTTATCCACGAATTATATCAATGTGGGACCTTTTAAAACCGAAACACATTTTCAAATAAAGTAATATTTCTTTAATTTCCAAAAGTGCCCCTCCTCTCCTCTTATAAAAGGCCCCCACCTCTACCTCATTTCACACACTTCTCAAGCCTTTGGATCTGCCATCCCCTGACCCTTTACTCTCTCCAAATCCCTCTCCACATCCTAGAGGATTCTCTTTGGGCATAATCCTTTCAAAGGAATCCTTTAGGCTCAAATCAAAAGGAGTTACACTTTTAAAGGTAATTCATTCTCTCTTGTTCATTTGTTTTATTTTTCTTCTCCAACCCCCTAAACTCTTTTTATTTACTTATTTTGTAACAACACCAGTATCTTCAATATACTAGGATGTTTTTATAAGATTTATTCGAGATACACTCTCACACAACTACATCAAATGGTTAAAGAACATACGGTTTCCGTGGATGGCGAAATTCTGCCTCCCGAAACGATGATTGTTCAATACTCATTTAACACCTTCAAAGGTGGCCATTATGATGTCACTATTTTTATATATGATATATAATATTTTTATTCTTTCCTTAAGATTCTGTATTTTTCATTTATGGCATACCATTATTGTTTCCATTATGGGTAAACACGATATCTTCATTTTAGTAAGTGCGGACTACCGCCCCCTCAAAGTGATTTGATTCGTTAAATACCATATGTGGGACGTATAAAGGATGGAACTATGATATTATATATGATATTATACTTGAATTATAATAAAATCTTATATCACTATGATTCCATTCCAGAAAATACGAAATAGAAATGGAAGTAGCGTTCATGCGTACGTACGGCTTACCGTCTCCATCAACGGTGCACTTCATTTCTTACCTCTAAATGATTATGTAATATTATAAATGCATGAATGTACTGGATATAGATGACTTATATAATATCTACATCATGAATACCATTATGGATATAATGGATAAATGAACAACTTGTAATTATAAAGGTCTTATTTTTTACTCAAGTTCCAATGATCATTAAAACGACCGTTGTTAACTTAAATAATTACACAGTGTTCATGACATGGAAATAGGTGATATAAAAGGAATAATGAACTTTAAAAAGGTTCTTAATCAAGTATAAATTAACTCAAGTTTATTATTCAGGACGTTAAAGAACGATCAAGTCAAGTCGGACCCGAGGTAAGGGACTTCGTCTCAATCTCCTTTCATTGAGGCATATTTCGTTTTATACACAACTTTATTTTATACGGTGTATAAACCCCTTTGACTTTTACTTTTATACAAAAGGAATCTTTTTCTATGAAGCGTTTTACTAAACGACAAAAAGGAATGTTTTTTTAACGTACGTGGTGACAACGACCTTTTCCGCCGCCGCGAGTATTATTTGGTCTTTGGCTTCCTCAACAAGCCGTAATGTTTTTAAAATAAAATAAATACCATATAATCTTTTATGTATTTTGGTATTGAAAATGGTTTTGATAAAGGATTCTATTATTTCAATATATTTATGATATATTGTGATTGAAATGTGGAAATGTTATCATTCCTTTATATTGGTTTTATGTTTTATGATTTTATATTGATACTTGGATATTTTAATGGGTGGTTACGTTATAAACCATATGACGGGTGGTGCCGTGAATACCAGGACGGGTGGTTACATTATAACCTCCAATGCATTGGGTATGGAAGTCGGTCATATGGCTATTCTATTAAGTATGTATGGAAATTGGCTGTATGGCTATTCCATTAAGTGATATGTGTGGAAGTCGACCGTATGGTTATTCCACTTAAGTATGTTTATGTCCCAAGTTACCTTTATATATGTTATGTGTTCTTTTTATGGGTTTTATGGTAATCCTTTGGTTACAAAAAGGTAAGTAATGATACTTTATTCAGTGAAGAGTTTTTACTACTTCATGAAGGTGAAGGTATTACTTTGATAGAGTATACATGGTTTACTTTATGTTTGAAAAACTAACAGTTTTCATTTTTTTGTGTATCCCTTACTGAGCTTTTTATGCTCACCCCAAGTTTTTTTTTTTTTGAAATGTTTTTCACAGGACATAATGTGGAATAAGGTCAAGGATAGGAACAAGGTAATTTCATGCTATATAAAACATGGAACTAGACATGTTTCTTTTAAGAGTTTTTTTTATTATGGAAACTTAGTAGAAGAGACTACTTTGTAATCTTTTGAGATGTAATAGTTATGTTCTAATTCTCTAAAACTCTAAACCTGAAAATATCCTCAATGTGAATTATTCATTTAATTCAATATTAAGTAAGGTTTAAGGTCGGGGCCTTATAGTTGGTATCAAAGGTCGGTTTAGACAACTTTAAGAGTTAGAAAAGTGTTAAATTATAATATGATTGAAATGATATAGGATTTACAGAATACCATGTTGCTTCACCTAAGGTATTTCTGTGATAAGAATGGTTTTCCATAGAGGAAACTGAGCAGCTTTTCTGGGAAGGAATACAGAGGGAAATGACCTTTCAAATCAGTATCCTTAGATGGTCAGAATCAGAACTAAACAGTTTATTGCAGTGATGGATCAATTGACTCAGGTGAAAAATGTTGGTTGTTTTTATTGATGATATTTTGGTGTTTTCTAAAAGTAAAAATGAGCATGAAAGACATTTAAGGTTTATCCTGCAAACCTTAAAAGAAAAGAAACTATATGGAAAATTCAGCAAGTGTGAGTTTTTGTTACAACAAATTTCTTTCCTAGGACACATTATTTCAAAAGATGGCATAACTGTTGATCCTACTAAAACAAAAGTTGTTGAAGAATGGCTAAGACCCACAAATGTAACCGAGATCCGTAGTTTTCTTGGTTTGGCAGGTTACTACCGAAGGTTTGTTGAAAATTTTTCACGGTTATCTAGTCCAATGACTATGCTAACTCGTAAGGGTGTTAAGTTCATCTGGACAAAAGAATGTGATGATTGTTTTCAGGAGTTGAAGAGAATATTGGTGAATGCTCCAGTTTTGGCACTTCCTTCCAGGAATGGTGAGTTTTTTATATAAAGTGATGCTTCGTTGAAGGGACTTGGTTGTGTCCTTATGCAGAATGATCAGGTAATTGCTTATGCTTCACGACAGTTGAAAACTCATGAGGTAAATTACCCTACACATGATTTGGAAATATCTTCTGTTGTCTTTGCTTTAAAAATTTGGAGGCATCATTTGTATGGAGTAAAGTGTGAAATATATACTGATCACAAAAGTTTAAAGTATATATTCACTCAGAAATAATTGAACATGAGACAGAGGAGATGGCTGGAATTAATCAAGGATTATGATTGTACAATTCATTACCATCTGGGAAAATCAAATAAAGTGGATGATGCTTTGAGTCGAAAAATTAATGCTTCATTAGCAATGTTGCATTTAGAACGTGATCCTTTGGTTAAAGATTTGATGAACTTTTGAATAGAATTTGTTGGTACAAGATGTTCTTCTGTTTTGTTTCAGGTATCAGTGAAATCTTCTCTATCAGACAGAATCAAGCAAGCATAGAAGAGAGACAGTGAGTTGAAGAAAAAGGTAGAGATGGTTTAGAAAGGTAAGTTTCCTAAATTCAACATTGATAATGACTGTGTTTTGAGGTTTGGGAAGAGATTATGTGTGCCTTGTGATTCACAGTTGAAGAATGAGTTGTTATGTGAGGCTCATAGTTCCCCATTTTCAGTTCATCCTAGCAGTACTAAGATTTATAGAGATCTGCGGGAGTATTACTGGTGGGATGGAATGAAAAGAGATATTGCTGATTTTACTGTGAAGTGTCTGACTTGTCAGCAGGTTAAAGCAGAGCGGCAGTTATCGAAAGGGATGCTTCAGCCTTTACCAGTGCCAGAGTGGAAATGGGAAAACATATCTATGGACTTTGTTGTGGGATTACCGAGGACATCTCGAGGTAATAATGCAATCTTGGTTATTGTTGATCTCTTGACTAAATCTGCTCATTTCCTTGCTATACGAGATACTTTTTCCCTAGATCAACTTTCCTGTTTGTATCTTAAATAGATAGCCAGGTTACAAGGAGTTCCCCTCTCCATTGTATCTGGTCGTGATCCCAAGTTCACATCTAACTTTTGGAAAGGTCTTCAGAAGTCTTTGGGTACTGAATTAAATTTTCGTACAGCTTTTCATCCTCAATCAGATGGGCAGTTATAACGAACAATTCAAACCTTGGAGGATATGCTACGAGCTTGTTCGATGGATTATCAGGGAAGTTGGGACCAACAACTTTCTTTGGTTGAGTTTTCTTATAATAACAGCTTTCATTCCAGTATACAGATGGCACCATTTGAGGCATTATATGGGAAGCGGTGTCGAACTCCAGCATTTTGGGATGAAGTCGGTGAAAGGAAGCTGATGGGACCAGAATTGGTAGAAGAGATGGCAGAAAAAGTTCAGTTGATTCAGAAGCACATGAGAACAGCTCAGAGCTGGAAGAAGAGTTATGCGGATAACCGGAGGAAGGATCTATCTTTCGAGGTAGGTGATCATGTTTTTCTCAAGGTTTCTCCTTGGAAAAGTGTGATGAGATTTGGTAAGAAAGGAAAGCTGAGTCCAAGGTTTATTGGACCATATGAAATTCTGGAGAAAGTTGGATCAGTTGCTTACCGAGTGGCTTTACCTCCGAGTTTATCTCATGTACACAATGTTTTTCATGTTTCAATGTTGAGGAAGTATATGCCAGATCCATCTCATGTTTTGAGTCCAGAGGTAGTTCAGCTGGAGGAGAACCTATCTTATGAAGAACAACCAATCCATATTCTTGACCACAGAGAGCAGGTGTTACGGAATAAGGTGATTCATCAGGTAAAGGTTTTGTGGAAAAACCATGTGATTGAAGAGGCAACGTGGGAATCTGAAAATGCTATGAGGGATAAATACCCCCACTTATTTTGATAAGTGAATAAAATTGCGAGGATGCAATTCCCAAAAGGGGGGAAGGATGTTACATCCCAGGTAATTAAAGAATAAATAATTTTCATATTTATTAATATTTACGAATTAAATATTAATTTTAATTAAAAGGGGTTTCTACGTTCGATAGCTTACTCGATATGCAACGATGAGTTTCTTTGAAAACTTACGTTGCACACAAGTAATAGAATAATATTATTTTAAAAGTTAGTTAACAAGTAGCCGTTGTACTGGCGGGAATGGATATAAATAACTAAAATATGATTATATATGTTTTTAAATGTTTTTACATTTACCCAATAAGAGGCAAAGGCTTAAAATACGGAAAGAGTTCAATTTTAGGCATTTATACACTAATTTTAACTAAGGGTTCACTTATCTCCTTTTGACGGAGAACCGTTATTAAATATAGTTTTGATCAATCTTATGAATTATATTGGACCAAAAATAACTCTTCTTTAGAATCGGGACATCAAAATTTACTTTGTGTATATTTTTGGTATCTTTTCGATAAAGTTCATTTTTTAATGAATAGTGTAAAATGTTGTATTTTAATTCAAAACCTCTTTTTAATCTAATTTATTTATATGATTAGATTATCTTTTGAATTGGTTTTAAAGTGAAATTAGAAAATATTTTTACCATTAAATCCAATGGTGGTCGTTGGAATTAATTTCACTTTGAAATCAGACTTAAACTAGTGTCAATCTTTTGATACTTATAGTTTCATAAAAACACGCTATTTGCTCTGACAGCGGGAATTAAATATTAAATTAATTAATGTGACTTATATGTTTTGAATTTTGTAAAATAGACTTCATTTTTTAATTTGTAATATCAAATATAGCTTAGGGTGAATTTTTGGTAATTTTCTGAAAAACTTCAATTTTTGATGAATAGTGAAACCACTAAGTGGTACTTATAAAAACTGATTTTCCGTTTAAATGAAATTTTACAATCATTATGTTTTGATTTTCAAAAATCCGACATACATGGTTGTCATTAAGAATTAAAATGTGGTTAAATGAGATTAAAATAATTTTTTGGTGAATAGTAACTTATTAAGTTTTTAATCGCGATTAGTGGTAATTAGTGTAGTTTAAGGTAAAAATAATGTTTTAATAAAATGAGATGAGCTTGACACATGTCCTAACCTCATTGGTTGTGTCATGGCCGACCAAGACAAGCCATGGGTCAACTTGGGGACCCCATGGAGCCACTTTGGTTGGGAAATGACATAAATAACTTTTTATTTAATGTAAAAGTAAAAATGACACAAACATAATATGTTTTACGAAAACAATTATTACATGGGGTTATAAAGATCAGATTTTTGATTATAAATATTCATTGGAAAGATAAAAATATTTCCTACATCATAGTCTTTCTTTTGAAATTTTTAGACATTAAAGAAATTAAATTATTTATGACATAATAATGATGCAGCGATGACATCATTATTTAACGATTTAAATAAAATGGAAAGATAATGTAATATATAAAACCTACACATGTCCAAAACCTATTGGATGAGAATATTTCGAAGCCTTATCACTTTATACACGAATTATATCAATGTGGGACCTTTTAAAACTGAAACACATTTTCAAATAAAGTAATATTTCTTTACTTTCCAAAAGTGCCCCTCCTCTCCTCTTATAAAAGGCCCCCACCTCTACCTCATTTCACACACTCCTCAAGCCTTTGGCTCGGCCATCCCCTCCCCATTTACTCTCTCCACATCCCTCTCCTAATCCTAGATGATTCCCTTTGGGCATATTCCTTTCAAAGGAAGCCTTTAGGCTCAAATCAAAAGGAGTTACACTTTTAAATGTAATTCATTCTCTCTTGTTCATTTGTTTTATTTTGATTCTCCAACCCCCTAAACTCTTTTTATTTACTTATTTTGTAACAACACCAGTATATTCAATATAATAGGATGTTTTTATAAGAATTATTCGAGCTACACTCTCACAAAACTACATCAAATGGTTAAAGAACATACGGTTTCCGTGGATGGCGAAATTCTGCCTCCCGAAACGATGATTGTTCAATACTCATTTAACACCTTCAAAGGTGGCCATTATGATGTCACTATTTTTATATATGATATATAATATGTTTATTATTTCCTTAATCTTCTGTATTTTTCATTTATGGCATACCATTATTGTTTCCATTATGGGTAAACACGATATCTTCATTTTAGGAAGTGCGGACTACCGCCCCCTCAAAGTGATTTGATTCGTTAAATACCATATGTGGGATGTATAAAGGATGGAACTATGATATTATATATGATATTATACTTGAATTATAACAAAATCTTATATCATTATGATTCCATTCCAGAAAATACGAAATAGAAATGGAAGTAGCGTTCATGCGTACGTACGGCTTACCGTCTCTATGAACTGTGCATTTCATTTCTTACCTCTAAATGATTATGTAATATTATAAATTCATGCATGTACTGGATATATATGACTTATATAATATCTAAATCATGAATACCATTCTAGATATAATGGATACATGAACAACTTTTAATTATAAAGGGCTTATTTTTTACACAAGTTCCAATGATCGTTAAAACGACCGTTATTAACTTAAATAATTACACAATGTTCATGACATGGAAATAGGTAATATAAAAGGAATAATGAACTTTAAAAAGGTTCTTAATCAAGTATAATTTAACTCAAGTTTATTATTCAGGACGTTAAAGAACGATCGAGTCATGTCGGACCCGAGGTAAGGGACTTCGTCTCAATCTCCTTTCATTGAGGCATATTTCGTTTTATACATAACTTTATTTTATACGGTGTATAAACCCATTTGACTTTGACTTTTATACAAAAGGAATCTTTTTCTATGAAGAGTTTTACTAAACGACAAAAAGGAATGTTTTTTTAACGTACACGGTGACAACGACCTTTTCCACCACCGCGAGTATTATTTGGTCTTTGGCTTCCTCAACAAGCCGTAATGTTTTTAAAATAAAATAAATACCATATACTCTTTTATGTATTTTGGTATTGAAAATGGTTTTGATAAAGGATTCTATTATGTCAATATATTTATGATATATTGTGATTGAAATGTGGAAATGTTATCATTCCTTTATATTGGTTTTATGTTTTATTATTTTATATTGATACTTGGACATTTTAACGGGTGGTTACATTATAAACCATATGACGGGTGGTGCCGTGAATACCAGGATAGGTGGTTAAGTTATAACCTCCAATGCATTGGGTATGGAAGTCAGCCGTATGGCTATTCCATTAAGTATGTATGGAAATTGTCCGTATGTCTATTCCATTAAGTGATATGTGTGGAAGTCGACTGTATGGTTATTCCACTTAAGTATGTTTATGTCCCAAGTAACCTTTATATATGTTATGTGTTCTTTTTATGGGTTTTATGGTAATCCTTTGGTTACAAAAAGGTAAGTAATGATACTTTATTCAGTGAATAGTTCTTACTACTTCATGAAGGTGAAGGTATTACTTTGATAGAGTATACATGGTTTACTTGATGTTTGAAAAACTAACAGTTTTCATTTTTTTGTGTATCCCTTACAGATCTTTTTATGCTCACCCCAAGTTTTTTTTGAAATGTTTTTCACAGGACATAATGTGGAATAAGGTCAAGGATGGGAACAAGGGAATTTCATGCTCTATAAAACATGGAACTAGACATGTTTCTTTTAAGAGTTTTTTGTATTATGGAAACTTAGTAGAAGTGACTACTTTTTAATCTTTTGAGATGTAATAGTTATGTTCTAATTCTCTAAAACTCTAAACCTGAAAAGATCCTCAATGTGAATTATTCATTTAATTCAATATTAAGTAAGGTTTAAGGTCGGGGCCTTATAATTGTAGTGATTATGGACATGTTGTTTATAATATATATATATATATATATATAATATTTATTATTTCATTACTCTTCAATAATTATTATGTAACAAAATAATTCATGCTTTATATTTTCTGAGAATACGATAATGTCGTTCATGTGTATATCATTTAATTTTCTCTCATTCAAAATGACATGAAATTGGAAATAGAGTTCAAGAATTCATATAACCTACTATCTCTATGAACACTATATTTCATTTCATATATATATATATTATATATTATTAAAAAAAATACATACTGAATTTATTTGACATTTATATCATTGTTTAAATTTTTATGTGACAATTGTTATCAATGTAATCACACTCAAAAAAATATCAAAACATATATGAAAAAAGTGGTTATTACCTAAAATGTAACTTTAATATGGAATTATTAATAGAAATTAAATACATAGTCATACTAAAATCAGATAGGGTATTATATATAATTATATTTTTTCTATTTTATAATTAAAATAAACATATATTTATTATAAGTGAGGTTTGAATGTTCTCAAAAGAAGTCCAGGATTAATGTAATGGGATTTCTAGTCTCAATTTGATTTCAATGAGACTTATGCCATTTTAACCCTCATTTATATTTTTTGGTTTATATTTATTTCTATTAAATTTTATAAAATTAAATATATTTATTTCATTATATTAAATTTTTTAGATGATGTTAATATTTCATGAATCTCAAGAATCAAAATGTAATCACGCGGTAAGGGATTTTCATATCAACTTTTTACATTGGTAATCAAATTTCAATATTCACCACCTCATTCTTCTATGTGTTGTATATACCTTCCATGAATTTATATTATTACTTTTCTAATAAATTTTAATATTATTTACATATAAAGTTTATAATAGTTTTTTTCTTGTTGTTTACCATTAGATTTTATCGATATAATGATTCAAATGTTACTAAAGTTTTAATTGATATTGATCGCACATTATTACTTTTTTGAGACACAAACTATATTCACCCCCCAACTATTATATATGGGGTATATCAATACCATGAATTTATATAATGATACTTCTCCAAAATTTTAATATTATTTATATATGAATTTTATAATATATAATTCATGTGGTTTATAAGTCAATAGTAACTATATTGGTAAGGGAACATTGTCTCAATTTTCTTTCATTCAGACACATGTTATGTTATTCAAATATATTCTTTTACGAAAATATTATAATTGCAATTGTAATTTTAGTAACATAAATCACATTATATAATCTTGATATTTTATTCTTTATTTAATGTTTTAATTTTATGGGTATTATAATTCAATGATACAGAATTAATTTGAGTTTATTTTTAAAATCTCATTAACTTTATGAATTGTTTATGATAATACATACATTGGTGAAATTAAATGATTTTTCTGTCAACAATTCTCAAGAATTTTCTTATCCTTTTTTATTCAAAAAAAATTAATTCAATTTTATAATTATTATACAAATTGTGATTGATGATAATTTAGAATGCATTTTAATAAATTTTAATTTTATTTCTCTCTTCGATCAGAAATCGATTTTATTCAAAAAACATTTTGTTACATTTTTTTAAAAAATACTTTTAAATGATGTTTTAATCCCATTTTCCAGGAATGTTATTCTAAATATTTTTATGTTTTAATATGTTTTTAAAATGTTTTTTAAAAACATATTTTATATTTTTTCAAGGTTATATCCAGAGAAAAATCATTTCAAATTGTTTATTGATTTAAGGATAGAATTTCTAAGAGGAAATGAAATTTTCTTAAATAAGTGTTCTAAATGATTTTTACATATTACTTCATTTGATTTAAAATTGAATTTAAAGAAAATTATCTTGAAATCAATTTATGTCTTTAATACGGGATTATTAATAATTTTTTATTTTCATTATTAAATGCTCTACATGATCTTTCAAACTCCTTCTCCATCTAAGATGCCATAATTTGATATAGTTTACTCTTTACTATGTATATAATCTAATAAATTCGTTCTTATCCTCAATTTTGATGGTTTTTTCTTATTTTGAAATATTATTTTTGAATATCGTTTATCTTCCATGGGTTATTCCATGATAAAATACTTATGAAACTTGATTCCTCTCACGAGTTATTATATGATATAATGATTATGAATCCTTGTAATTTTCCACATGTTAGGATATGATTAAATGTTTATGATACCCAGTTCATTTCATGTGTTGTGATATGACATATAGGAAACCCATAACTTTTTATGGTTGATGATATGAGGAATGATTTATTATCCTGTGGCACACATATCTATGATTTCATTATGTGACTATAGAGAACTATATTTATCTCTATTGAATTGGGTAAATATTTATTTATCTCATGACATAGATTTGGGTAGAATGATGAGGGAACATGGTTCGATAGAGAGGGATAAAATAGAAGGTGAAACTAGATTAGTAAAATAGGGCTGGAACGGGGAGTGAACTTAGTTCAATAATACTGAGTTGGAACATGGATTGAACTAGAATTAATAATAAAATTATAGAATAAGGATTAAACACATTTTAGATATACAGGGATAGAAAAGGAGTGAACTTAGTTAATTTATAAAGGTCTATAATGCGAAGTGAACTAGGTTCAGTAATATATAGATTGAATGGGGAGTGAAAATTATTTAGTAATACGAGGTCAATATAATGAGTGAACTCCGTTCAATAATTCCTAGTTTAATTAATAAGTAAACCCAGTTCAGTAGTGAAGGGATGGAACAGTGAGTAAACCCATTTTAGTATAAGAACTTTTCAATATTATGGTTTTGTAAATGATCCATGACTAATATGAAAATTATTTTATTATTATTATGTGTTTGACAAAAGTTATATGCCTTATTAATGTGTTATGATTTCATGCATTACATTTTTTGATTCCATTATGATTCATATCAATTGGTATTCAACTATTTATTCCATGACTCTTGTATATGATTTTTCATATGAAGGGTATGATTATAAAATGTTACGTTCATGTTCTCAAACCCTTATGCTCATGTAATTATTACATACCACTTGTCATTACCCATACTGATCTTCTGATCTCTTCATTTCTTATGTTTCCGTTCCCCAGGTTATGAAGAGTGGTTTTATGTTGGATTAATGAAGCAGATAATCCTTATGGGAGATATTTAAGATTATTCACCAAATTAGAAGAATTTGATTCATTTTTCCTACGACACTATACTATTACGGTCCTCAGGAAAGTTTTTTTTGTAATTTATAGAAAATTTATCAAAAAATATATTATATCCATTTATATTATACATAGGTATATATAGGTTTTATTCCATTATTTAGGATCAATTGTTGTTTATATGTTTTTATGGATCATGGTTGGTTGTGGGGCCCAATGAAATGTAGGCTAGTTTTATTATTAAGATGATTTGATTTTCTATTTTATATTATCAAATGATTCTTTATTTTTTATAAAGTTTGATGGAATTTTTGGGATTTGTAATTTTTTTTCATTATTCTCAAACAATATGGTTTCTAGTTGGGGAAACTCTTATTATAATGTGATCATATATAAGTGGTGTAATTTTAATTGAAATTTCATTCTTTTATAGATAAAAACATTTTATAGTTTTTCTTATTGTGACTGTCCCCCAATGGGAATGCCCTAGTAAAGGAGACACAAAAAGGATTCATTGATAAAAGGGATGAATAAATAACATAATATCTATATTTTTACATTTTTAAACAATAATTCATCCATGAATAGTCAATTATATTAATTAAATAGTGTTCTCAATGTTTTGTACTGCAAAATATGAATCACGAATAAATTATGAGGAAAAGATAAATTAAAAGACTCAAAAATTAAAATTGAAGATTGAATTATTGAAATGAATTATAATCACTCACATATATACAATTAATGTATGGAAACATTAAGAATTTTTTTTTATGATTATATTCTTACCCTAATAAAAAATTAAGTCTCCAAACATGTTAAGTGATCCCAGACATATAGATAAATAGGATGAATTAATAAAATACAAGATATCTTCTTTAAATTATTCATGTTTTCATAGAAACAATTATACTTCAATGGTTATTTTTTCCCAACACACATCAACATTTTTAATATTAAAAAGAGTAACTTTTATAGATAAAAAATATATTAAAAAAATAAAAATTAATTTGGAAATTCAAATAATAATGTAATATTCTTAAATATTGAATCTCAATAATAAAATGGAACCAATCAACCTAATCAAAAAAAATAATAATGATTAACGTCTTTTTAAAACCTATTTATCTATTAACTCTTCCATTATAATGTGGTGTTTCGCAGGTATTTTTTATACATTCAATATTGGAATTCTTATTTCATTAACAATTATAAAATCCTATAAATAAATATATCGGATAAATAAAATTCATAAAATGTTCTCCTCAATCGCTTCATTTTTTTATAAACATTTACCTGGTTTCTTTTTTGAACATTTAATTAAGAAAAAATCCTTAAAAACCAATGTGTAATGATTTTATTTAAAAATGAATTGTTTTTTTTGGTTCTCAAATTTTTCCCAATAGACCCTAACATTTATGTTTCCTCATATTAATCAACCACAAAATAAATTTTTTAATAATATAATAGAAACAAATGTGTTATTACTATCATGATAACTAGAAAAAATTTTCTTTTAAACCCTAAATTATCTGCAAGAGATGATATATATCTAATTTTGACCTAAAACACCACATTAACAACTAGGATTTTTAAACATAATGAGATTTATTCCTTATGAAAACTGGTGAAGTCATTGTTACCTCTAATCAACATATCACAAAATTCTTAGTTTTAATAATTTAACGTTTTAATGATTATGATTAATGACATAACTCTATATAAATCCATGATGTATATAAATAGTCTCTTGTATGGTTTTGAATACAATATAAAAACATCTCAATTATTCATATTATTCACTTCTATTGTTATATATTTAATAATATAATATCTATAACTTGTGAAACAAAATTTTAGATTACATTATTATGATAATGTTTTATCAATTTTGTTAAAAATAAATTATAATTGTTCTACACCATGTATTTATGAAATAAAAACTCACTTAATTATTGAAAATTATATCTAATAGCTTGATAAAGAATGTTATATATAAAAAATACACCTATTTAATGTTGACAATATATTTTTTTATCAATTTCCATGTTTATATTTTTTGGAATCTAATTGAAAACAAATAAATAATCATATTTTCATTGTTCCAGTTTCTTGGATAAGTAATCCCAAATATTTGGAAAGATATTGATGAAAATTGTTAATACAGTAGGAGTAACTCTGTATTTGAAATCAAAACTCCTACATGTTAATAATACAACGAGATGTAACACCGCATCCTTAGTTTCCCATATTTAGTGCATTACTTTTTGTTTCATTGGTATGATCACAAGAAATCAAATTCTGATTGATTGACCAGTTTAGTACCCTTGGGAATACCAGATAAAAATGCATGTTTAATATTAAATATTGAAATGGAAAATAACACATTATCCCCTTTTAAAACTCTCATATCCATTAGAATATCCATGTATATCAATTATAATATACTTATTCGCATCATGGGTAAAATAGAAACATACAAAATGGGCTAGCTAAAATTCTTAGTAAGGATAAATAATACCGTGAAAGCTATCCTATATAAGTATAAAAATTTAAGTCAAGGTATAAAACTGAAATAGAAGACTTCTAAACATATTCTTCCACATAATATGGAAATAAAAAATCATATAATTCCTTTTAAATATTTACATGAATATTATACTCGTCAAACATTCACTTAAAATGTTAATAAATAATCGCATAATTAAAGAATGCATAATGCATGACATATTAAACATACTGTCAAAGCTTCAGCCAAGACAGAATGCATAATTAGTTATGAAATTTTCCAATAACCTAATATAATTTTCGCATGAGACCTTCGAATAAATTGAGGGGCTACAATGGGCCCCTTCCAACACTTACATAGTCCAATGAATTCCTCATATAAAAGTGGTAAAATTTATCCAATATAAACATTCATATTGAAACTAGTATATGAAATAGTAATACAGATACTAGAAGCTATAAATTATTTAATAATAGAACATCCATAGTCAAACATATCATAAACAATTCAATACAATATTGAAAATTGTATCATATTAAATCAACCTCAATTAAACACAAAATCCAACAAAGGAAGTAGATATTCATGAAAATAATATAATAAAATCATTAAAACTCTATGATAGAAATATCCCTTTTTTACATTGTAATTAATTTTAATTTTTTCACAATTATAACAGAAAATTTTTCTTTTGAAAACAACCATGTAAGCATGTAAGCGATTATTTATAATGCTAAGGTGTCATAACAGAGTAAAATAACCCCTCGTTCCATATATGTTAAAAAATTTATACCATAATTTTTCAAAAATCTCATACAATACTTCGTTTAGAAAAATATGAAAAGATTATTTTCAAATGGTTTTATATAAAAATTCATACATGGGTAATAATACTTTTAAAAAAACATTGATAATGTTTTGAAATACATTTTAAGAAACATTAACATAGATTATAATGATGTCCCAATAGATACTTTTTTATAAACAATATTTGATACTAATAAGAATTTGAAATTTACGCTTAACTTGTACTTTACTTTAGTAAAGGCTGTGTTAACATCCAATATAATGATTAAAGTATGTTATTAAATTATACCCGAATCAGATCCATATTTATGATATTATATATGATCCTCTTATATTATTTCATTAATATTATTTTAGTATTACTATAGTTTTCAGTGTTATCCGCTTCATTTTCCAAATCTTATTTTTTCTAGGAAGTCATGAATTTTGTACAAATAATGTATTTTATTAAAATAAATAATGATATTAAGTTTATAATTATTATTTTTACTCATAATATAAATTTTATAATCATTATATAATGGTTTAAATAGATAATTAATCTCACCACATCTTTGAGATGGTAGGTCATACAGATGCACGAGCGACGATATCATTCCCTTGATGGTTAAATGGTATGAAATTGGATGGTATATAAAGAATATTAATCTTGTTATATTTATTATTTATATCCCTTATACTCACAATCATATCCATTATAATAAAATAGTGTTTAATAAAAAATTACACCACGATGTGGAGACAGTAATCCACACATACAGAAATACAGTGATATTTCCATTCATAAGATAGATATAATGATTAATATGGCAGTCTCGTGATTATAATAACATCTCATTATATTTATTATAATATAATTAATAATTTTGTATGGAAAAAACATTGAAATATGATGTATAATAATAAAAATACATTGAAAGAGGTGACATAACAATTACCAATTTTTCAGTTATCTCATTTTGATTTTCACAAAAATAACTCCAATGGTTGGATTTGTGCCTAGATTATGGCCACAAGGATGAGGTGAGGGATGTTTTTAGGAGAAATGGCCATGTATTGGAGGAATTAAATGTATTTAGAGGTGTTAATAAAACATATGGAAGTGTGATTTATATTATATATTAGAGGGGTAATTTTGAAACTCCCAAACTATTAATTTATTATAAATTCATTTTCGATTTATAATAACCCAAACATATGTATTTAGATTATAATATTATGTTGGGTAAAAATATTATCATCCAATGATTTTAGAGAATTTTATTTCACAAAAAGTAACATTATCTTTGGGATTTAACCCTTATTCAAATACTTTAACACTTACCCTATTTACTTATTTTTTTTATATTCTACGGTTAATAATGTTACTATAAAATTCCAAAGAAAACCGAATTGGATAATTTATGATATATTTAAATTTATTGTAGTTAGTCGGTTAAACCTTAATTTTTGATGAATTTTTAGACATTTAATAAATTATTTTTATTTTAAGGAATCATTTATGACCATTATAATACTATTCAATATTTTCATTTTATTAAATTGAACCAAAATGATAAAATCCAAACAATACATAAATTAAGTCACTAAAATTTCTACGATATTTATAAAATTAGATTATGTAATTAATTAACTCAATTTTATTTAATATCATTTGTTTGATATTACTATTAATAAAATAATTTATGCATCAGTATTGTGTCATCATTAATGGTAATTATTTAATCTATAAAAATTATAAATAAATTCTTATGACTTATATAATTATTTTATCATTACATATATTAATTATAATCTATTTTATCTCATATATATATATATTAATTTTATTATACTTATAATATATCAGTGTTTGATATTTTTTCATATTCATTAATTTTAATAATATTCAGGTCATATTTATGGAAATTGGTCCATTAAATGATTCAATTTCAATAAATAGGTGATAAGGGTCTTATTTTGTCATCCAATATAATAAAGTTCAATCTTAAAAAAATATTGAGCTCATTGAAGTTGATCAAAGATATCATCGATGTGAGGAAGGGGATACTTATTATTTATTATAATAGCATTAATTTCTCTATAGTCAATGTATAGCCTCAGTCATCCATCTTTCATATTGATAAAAAGAATTGGGGATCCCCATGGAGAAACACAAGGGTGAAAAATACCATATTACTCCACTCATCTAGTTGTTTCTACAACTATACTATTTTCATAGTTCACACTCTATAAGGATTCTATGATATTGGACTTTCATTTGGGATTAAATTAATATAAAAATCTACTTCACACTATTGGGGGTATCTAGCTATATCATTAGGGAAAACATCAATGTGTTCCTTTATAATTGCTACATCTACAATTTGAAATTTATTTCATCAACCGTAGATGTTATTTTCTATTCCTCCTATAGAATATAATTTAGTAAAGGTAATTGGTGTGGGATTGGATAAGAATCAGGTGATGAAATTTCAGCTCTAAGGAAAATAGATTCAACATTTTCCTAAAAATTCTCAACATCACACTTTTAAAAACTTTAGTCATCATATTTTGATATCCAATCCACATTTTGGATTATATCAAAGTCAACCATAGGTATGATGATAAATTTAGCAGGTAAAGAATGAGTATATTCCATAATGGGAACTTCATGATACATCTTTATTTCAATGTGACTTCCCTTACGGGATTTGACTGAAAACTCACTTGTTAATTTGAATCGGAAATATCAAATTTTTAATGAAAATTGGGACGATATAATGGAATAATGGGATCAAGAATCAAATAAATCATTATCTAAATTTGAGGAAATGATTAATGTACTTTCCACCACATCATAAGGAAATCCAACATCTATAGTTGTTATAGCATAAGTTTTGACTTTCTCCATTGGAATTTTGGGGTTAAATTTTGATGACACTAAGGAAATTAATGTTAATAGTGTCACATCCCCTTACAATTGATGCACTACACATTACCATCTTCTTTCATTCTCTTGCAATCACAAGCTCAATGGAATTTGTCTCCACACATGTAACATGATCCTTCCCATAATAAGCATCTTCTAGGATTTTTCAATCCACATTTATCGAAGGATGGAAAATAATGTTTTCCCATCTTTCCCGTTATATTATTTAATTTCTTAGAATTCTCATAATCCATTTTCTTCTCCTGCATATCTTTATAGTAAGAAGACATAGAAAATTTATTCTCTATCTTGATGGAACATGAGACTGTATCTTAATATGATTAGAAGGTCTCTGAGCTGGAAAACCTAAGAAGGAATGGTTTTACCAATCGATGTTACTTATTGGGTTACATATGTAGTATGCATCAAGCCATTCTAACCTTGTGAAGATTTCCTCATACTTTGCAACATTATAACACTCCTTTTTCTTAGACTCAGAAATAGCATTTTCCTATCATCTTAATGTTCAATAGAAATTCCATTTCTATGAAAAAGTCATTAAATTACCTTCATTCCATATTTTCTAATTATTATTTCTACTTTGTGTTTGAACTAATGTCCACCATTAATCTATATCTGCAGAGAGATTATAAAGATCCAAACAATTTTCTCCCTTTCATTACATCCAAATTCAAGAAACATATTTTCTAAAGAACACATCCATTTATGAGCTACAAAAGGTTTTTTAGTCTCATTGAATGTTGAAGGCTATTGTGTTATGAAGCGGTATAACATTGATAATACACATTGTGGGTCAGGATACTCCATATGTGCAAGGTTATTATTTATTACTTGAGTCATATGTCCCAGTATGGTTATAAGTTGTTCTTCACCAGTTGTATCACCATCTCTACTATCAGTATCATACATAGGAGGGAAACATCTACATTGCATTGAAACAGTTTCCATTCCTTTTACTATGTGTCATTTCTAAAAAAATGGCATACACTAAATTAAATTATGAATCATATTAAATAATTATAAACATGTAAAATACATAACATAAATTGAAAAATATATTCATATCTAATATCAAAATAATTAAAATGGTTTCTTTCGGTATAGTTTTACTCTTAAATACTTCATAACGGTTTGTAATGAAAATGTAAATTATCCTTAGAATATCCACCCAGAGTGTCAAAAAAGGTGTGTAGTAAGCCCCATTGTCCTCTACCCAGTTACCTGAGTTAAGCTCAAAACAACATGATATATTTGTTATTCCTAGGTATATCTGTGCCAGAACCACATCCACTTATTGTATTTGGACATCGATGTATTTCATGGAATACCCACATAATCTCTATATTATCAAAAATCTAGGATGTTCTTATATAACTATCCTCAATGTCTATCATACGTTAATGTTTCCTAATAAAATATAATTCTAAATCTAGTTTCCATGATTTATAATAAACATCCCCTTATACTAACGATTATAACCCAAACCCAGTTTCCAAGAGTTAAGGAATTATTTAATGCTATACTGGAATGTTTATAAGAAATTAAATCCCAAAGGACCGTCCAGTTTATATCCTTGTAAATTCTATATACAAACATACTTTTTACATTACATATTGAAATGAAAAACAACATATTATCCCTTATGATAACTCTTATATCCCTTAGAATATCCCTCCAGGTCAATTATAAAATACATCTTCACATCCTTGTGAAAAAATGAAACATATGAATGGGGTGGGATCAGATGCTTAGTAAGGATAAATAATATAGTGGAAGAAACCATAAATAAGTATAATCTTTTAAAGAAAGGTATAAAACTAAAAATATCTTTTTAAACATTATATATAATATAATATGACAAGAATAAATCATATAATTCCATATAAACACTGATATGGAAATTCTAAAAGTCAAATAATCCCATTTAATATCAATAACTAATCTCATAATGAGGGACTGCATAATGCAGGATATCTTAAACATACCATCAAGTCTTTAACGAGGACACGATAAATATTTCTGTAAGAAATTATCCATGACCCAAATAGTATTTTCTCATGAGACCTAACAATGCATGAGAGGGTTATTGCGGGCCCCATCCAACACTTACAAAGTTGAATGCATTTCTCTTATGAAAAGGGGTAAAACACAACCAACATTATCATTCGTTTTAAAAATGGCATTAAAAATGTCAATACGAAAACCATATGATATGAAAGGTATCAAAATATAATATCTAAAGTAACACATATCATAAACAATTAAATAAAACATTGAAGATTGTATCATAATAAATCAACAATTCATAAACACACAATCCAATAATAGATGTTGACATAGATGAAAATAATCTAATAAAATAATTAAAACTATATGAGAGAAATATCCCTTTTTTACATTGAAATTAATATAAATTATAATGAAATTATAAAAGAAAACATTACAATTGAAGAAACATTTTAATTTTAAGAAGGAATATTCAGAATGCTAATGAGTAATAATTACATAAAATAGCCTCATGCATCGTAAAAGTTAAAAAACATTTTTTGTTTAATTTTTTGAAATGGTCATAAAGTACCTTGTTTGTAAAATGACTGAAAAATTCCTTTGAAAACATTATATATAAAAATTAAAACATGGGTAAAATTTTCTTAAATTTGTTTTATAATATTTTGAAATAAATTTTATGAAACATTAACATGGATGATAAGGATGTCCCAATAGATACTTACATATAATCAATCTCAGATAATAATGAGATTCTGAATTTAACCCTTACATTCTAATTTACTTATTAGAGGATGTATTAACCATATTTATAGTGATTAGAGTAGGTTATTAAATTATTCTATATACAAATCAACATTTATGATATCATAAATGCACTAATTATATAATTTTGTTAATATTATTTTATTATTACCATCGTTTCGTGTGTTAGCTTCTTTGTTTTCCCAATTGTATTTTGTCTTGTACGTCAAGTTTATTATTAATAGGATTCATTTTATTAATATATATAATGATATTATGTTCATAATTATTATTTTTACTCATAATATAAATTTTATAATCATTATTCAATGGTTAACATGGATAATAAGTCTAACTACATCGTAGAGACAATAGGTCGTAGGTACGCATGAGCGACAATATCATTCCCTTCAGTGTTAGATGGTATGAATACGGATGGTATATATATAATAATTATAATGTTATATTCATTATTTATATCCATTATAATCATAATCATATTCATCATAATAAATTTCTATTTAACAACAAATTACACCACAACATGGGGACGGTAAGCCATGCATACACATGCATGGGGATGTTGTTATTGGTAGGATGAATAAAATGAAGACTACATTTGTAACCTGATTGTAATAAAATCTCAGTAGGTATATTATACATGATTTATTAATTGGTTAACGAATCAACATTAGACTAGTATGCATAATAACAAAAGCACTTTGAAAGAGGTGAAAAAAACAATTACTTGTTCTTCAGGTATCTCCATTTGATTTTCACAAAATGACTCCTTTAGTAGGATTTAATACCAAATAATGGCTCCTATAATGATATGATGAAATTTTATAGGATAAAGGGTCAGGTATTGGCTGAAATAAATGGCATTAGATGTGGTAATAAAAATAAGGAAAGGTGCGCTATAATAAGAGAAGGAAGAGGAACTTTTGGAAACTCCCAAACTATGAATTTTTTATAAATGAATTTTCGTTTATTAATAGCTAAAAAGTGACATATTTAAATTATAACATGAGTATAGATCTAAATTATTTCACGTAATTATTTTCTGAAATTTTTAGGTCAAAAAATTAACCTTATCTTTTGGAATAAACCCTATGTTAAACAGTTCAACTCAAACAATGTTTACTTTTCTTTTAATAATATAAGATTAATATTGTTTCTATAAAATTAAAAAATTACAAAATAAACCCAATTGGATAATTTATTATATTTTTATCATTATACTAGTTATTTTTACGAACTTAGGGCTTTGATGAATTTTGTAACATGTTTTAAAAAAATTATTTATTTTAAAGTATAATTTTTTTCAAATTTGATACTACTCTATATTATCATTTTTTCAAAAACATCAAAACATCATGATAAAATAAATAAAATAAATGAAATATTTCCCAACAATATCTATGTTATCTATTAAATTATTTTATGTAGTTAATTAAGTCAAATTATATCTATTTTAATATTTTTAAAATCATTTATTTTATATTTCTATTAATAAAATAATTTATCCAACACTATTGTGCCATAATAAATGATAATTATTTAATCAATAAAAATTATAAGTAAAATTATATGATATATTAAATTCCTTTAACATTACATAGACTATTTATAATTGATTTTATAACTGGGATATCTCAATATTAAAATAATTATACTTTTCAGAAACTTGATTGTGACATTTTGTAACATTCATAAATTTTAACATTAATAGAGTCATATTTACGAATAAGAGTACATTAATATATTAAATTTAGAAACATAGGTCATAAGGGTCTAATTTATTCAACACATAAGAGTTTTAAAGGTGTTTTCGTAATTTTATAATACTATTTTTACATATAATTTCCATATTTACCCTTAACCAAATTAATAAAAAATTACTAATGTTACTATTGATAATATCAAAAATGTAAAAGTAACATTTTATGATAATTTGGACTCATTGATTCCGAATATTTAATCCATATTTCAAAATTTAAAACATATAATTTTCAGTAATTAATTTAAAATTAAAACCCATTGACGAAATGATAAAATGGTTGTCTCAAAAGTAAAAACAGTTCAAAGATTAGCATGTGTTTATATATAATTTTAATGTGAAAATACTTACAATGAAATAAATTATATTTAATGATAAAACATAATATATTTATACTTTAACAAATTTTAAATGATATTCTGTCAATATAATTAAATTAGATGAAAATGATGTATTGGATTAAAAAGCAGTATTTTCATTATTTATTATTATAAGAATGTTTTAAAAAAACATCAACAATTAATAAAAACAAAATTTTTATGCCCAAATTATAATGAATAGGTTTTTATTGTCAAGTTATATATATAAGGGTCAAATATTTGATTTAATTAAGTTTCACCTTTAAAAGGCGATAAAAATGTTGTTTTTTTAAAATACATATTTTATTGAAGTAATTGAATATATTATTATATCATGTCTAAGTAAAAAATGATATGAATATTAAAATTATATGTAATATAAAAAATTCAAAATTTGGTTGTTACTATTCATAACATCTTTTTAAATGGCTAGTCATGGTGCACGTAAACTTAGTGTTTCGTAAAGTGGAATCCATTAAATTATTTAAAAAAAAGTGTACCATGAGAGATTGGGGTGTTAAATGAGACCAATAATTTTTTTTATAAATGTCATTTTTATTAATAATTTTAATTCCTATATTGGTTAAATTAGTAATGTAATAAATAATAGATAAATTCATTCACTCAATGTTTTCCAAAAAATAAAAATCACTTAACTAATGTTATAATACTATAGAAAATTAATTCATACTAATTTATACTACTTCAGAAATATTATTATATAATAAAATAAATAATAATCTTACATATATAATTTTCAATTTTATAGACACATACTCAACAAAAGAATCAAACCAACTCACATTCACACACACACACACACAATCATAGATCACTACTACATGAACATACCCACACAGACACACACACACACACACACTATAAACATGTTGATTTCAAAATTAACCAATTTTATTATCAACCTAAATATATTATCCCATTTTTATAAAAATATTTCTCTTTTTTTTTACTTTATTTTTTATTTATATCTATAGTCTATATAACAATACATATGATGATGTAATCATACTACAACATTGATAGACATGATGTTGAATTCTTATCAATGACCAAAACAATTTGATATTCATATTTGGGAAGTTGTTGGGAATCAAATATAACCCATATTATATTATTTTAATAATTTTTTTAAATTTTAACATTATGACATTAATTGAACTAATTTATAATAGGTTTTTTATATAATATTTAGTACCTCTATAAATTAAATGTTATTTTTCTTATGAAATATTGGGATCTCTAAACTCTTATATGACATCCCAGACCTAGATTCCCATATAAAATTATAATAAATATATTATTTTAAATATCATATTTAAAATAAAATAAATTGAACCAAATTCATCCATTTATATAAAAAATTTCCTCAACAAAATTTTTATTCTTTACATAGCCACAATGTTTTATGTTAAGATACAAATAGAGTTAGGAAAACATTCAAACAGATACCCATATCAATACATCAAATGATATTTTATATAACTATACTAAAAAATAATTATTTAACACCTTTTAATTATGGGATCCAAAAACTAATCTACACAAGACACTCGTAGAGGAATCTCCAATATAATACATGTTTCATAATCATTGAAAAAAGGAAATATATTGTAGTGGTCAACATATTCCAAGGTCCTTATTTTGAGAGGAAGATCAAAATTGTTTTATGGAGAAATAATAATTCTAAAAATATAGATTAATATAGAGAATAGATTCATTAGACAATCTCAAAGAGATTTATTTTGGATAGGAAATGTTGGCTGGTTGGTTGTCTGGGTGGTCAAGGAATTTTTAGAGAATGTTTTTTTGGGGAAAACAGCTAAAATTTTAATTTCTACTATAGTAATACCGAAAATATGGTTAGCATAAAGATGATTCATTTCCATTGATGTCCCGCCTAGAATATAGTTGTTCACACAAACAACTATGTGGTTTTCATGATTAATGAGGCCTGACAGGGGGATTCCATCATATAATTCCTTTCAATCCATGAATAGTGCTAAGCATTAGGAATCCCACCTAAAATGAGGGATGAATTGAATCCAAACTACAATATATTTTATTCACACAAGAAACCCCAGTCATCAAAAAATATTTTTTGGATAAGGTTTTTATATCACTATAAATCCATATTCATTATATGAATGAGGCCTAGGTGGTAACTAAAAAATTAGGGGCGACCCATTGGGGGGTTATTAACCAAATGTTTTTAGTTTGAGAAGAATTTTTGAGAGAGAATAATTAGTTTTCTATCCCCTTCCTTTGATCCTCTTTATTATATGATGGTTAATGTTTTTGATTCAAGGCTGGTTTTTTCCTTTTTTCATTTTTAATTTTGGGTTTTTCACTTACTATTATTTTTGAGATATTTTCAATCCATGCAGCCTTACCACTTCTCTAATATATATCCACACCAGTTGATCCAATGATAAAGCCTCTTGAATTTAAATGAATCATGCATTATTTTTAAGAAGATCCACAATAACCCAGATAACATTGTTTCATTTGAATGTCATTGGAAGTACGAAGAATAAGTACATGGTGATGTTCTCCCATCTCCATGCAAGAATGGGTAATGGTTTTACCATCCCCATATACTTCTACCTCTCATCCTTCAATTTCAGACATACCAAGAATGTTGTTGTATGCTCAATGATCTCCTTCTCCATGTTATCCCACAAATAATTCTCTTGGAGATCTCAATACATCATTGTGTTTGCAGGATGGATGGAGAAATTCGATCTATGTGCATCATTGAAAAGTTCATTATTTAAAAACAAATTTGAAGGAAAAAATATTCTTGTCCCAAATTAAAAAATTCCTTTTTCATTATCATTGAAATCCAAGGATTTCTCTTTTTTGATAGATTCCACTTTCTTTTTAATTTCCACGTAAACCTTTTGAGCATACTTTGATCTTTTCAAAAGAGACGGTTGAGAAATTATTTGTGAACGGAATGATGATGTTCCCTTTTTATGATTCCAATGTCCATATTCACCAAATATGAGATGATTGGATCCTTTTCAATTATTATCAATGATAGTATCATTGTGTCCTTTCTACTTAGAGTGTCTTCCATGTTGTTCTATTTCCCATGGTGGTAATGGATAGAGCAGTCATAGTCTTTGATCAGCTCTAACCATCTTCATTGGAGCATGTTCTACTCTTTCTGAGTGAATATACACTTAAGGCTTTTGTCATCCATATATATTTCACACTTCTCCCAAAAGAGGTAATTTCTCCAAATATTCATAGAAAGGATTAATTTATCCATCTCCATATTACATGATTGAAATTTTTTCTAATGAAATTTCAATTACAATAAATCATAGGAAATGACTGTTTCATTTTTCATCAACACACAACCCATGTCCTTATTAAAATCATCACTGAATACCATAAATAGTTCTCCCCTTGTGGGTAGTGTGAGAATGGACACAGCGATAAGACTCCTTTTCAACTTCTTGAGTCTCTTATCACATTCATTACTCCAAGAAAACTTTAGTCCTTTCTGAGTTATCCAGGTATGAGTGTTGGAAAATCATGATAAATTTCTCAAAAATGCGTGATAATATCCAGATAACCCTAGGAATCCATGGATATCCATTAATGTTGTTGGCCTCATCTGTTCCTCAATTGTAGATATCTTATAGGGATTCACATATATCACATTTATTGTGATGATATGACCTAATAATGAGATCTCCATCAACCAAAACTCACACTTGACATACTCTGAATATAGATTCTTTTTTTGCAAGGTCTCTCATACAATGCTTAGATTCTCCTCATTATCCTAATTAGTATTAGAGTATATTAGAATACCATATATAAAGACTACCAAAAAATTGTAGAGTAAATCTCTCAAGACTCTATTCATCACGTCCATGAAGATTTCTGGAGCATTAGTGAATCAGAAAGGCATTACTATGAATTCATAGTTCCTGTATATTGTACGAAAATCTATCTTGGGGATATACTCCTTCCTCACCCTTACTTGTTAATATCCCGACCACAAATCCACCTTAAAGAAGTATTGTTCTCCACGTAGTTTATTGAACAAGACATTAACTCATGTAAAAAGATACTTGTTCTTTATCGTTATTTTGTTGAGCTCACAATAATCAATGAAAAGGCACATTGACCCATCCCTTTTCTTGACAAAGAGGACTGGTCCACCCCAAGGTAAATCACTTTGTCATTTAAACCCTTTATCTTGATTCTCTTGTAGTTTTTTCTTCAACCCCTCAGGCTCCACAATAACCATACTATATTGAGTCTTTGATATAGGCAACGCCCTAGGTATAAGACAAATTGAGATTTCAACATCTCTTCTAGGAGGAAGGCTGAAGAATTCCTTGGGAAACACATCAACGAATTCCCTCACAATAGGCTTGTCTTCATGGATGGTTTCTTCCTTAGACTCAATAATTCCAGCCAGATACACATGCTCATAGGGTAGTAATATCCACACATGAGATGATGGGGCTAAAAAAGATTCATCCACTTCCTTGGACTAGTACAAAATCCGGGGTCGATTCTCTATATTGTTAATGATTTCCCTCTCACGAAAATTTATGTTGGGGCTATATTTGGAAAGCCAATCCATGCCATGAATTGCATCATATTCCACTAGAGGAAGTGTTAATGGTTTCTCTAGGAAGTCCAATCCAAAAATTATGATAAGGGATGATTTATTTTCATGGGATGCAATGATTTCTCTATTTTCCATTCTCATTAACATCTTTACATCCATGATTTGTGTTGGTGTTGGGATTGTTCTACAAAAATTTTGGGATATAAAATAATGTGTAGAACTTGAAACAGAAAATATGTTTTCTATTCTTGAATAAATAACTAGAATACCTATCACACCATTTTTTTAGCGTTTAATTCACTGGTACTAATGGAAAAATCTTTCCCTTACTACCTTTGTGATTGTTGGTTGCCTCCGAAAACCCTTGTCTTAGGGCACTAGTTGGAAAATATCCCTGGTTCATTGATGTTAGAGAAATGAACAATGATTTGAGGGTTTAACGGAGCATTCCTCTCCTCTTTTGTATGGCACGATTTTCCTTGTTGGCAGTTAATGGCTTGGCACCCTTCTCTTCCACACCAAAATAATTTACTCACCCACTTTAGAAAATTTCTAGGGTTCTTCTTTCCACACCATAGGCAAGTTGGGTGCTAGATTTTCGTAGCACCATTGGATTTATCCATCAGACTTCTAGAATTAAATTCCAACTTATTCTTATTATCCCCATGATTCCCATGAGATTATTTGATCTCCATTTCAACCTTGAGGGCACATCAGATAATTTCTTCATTTCTCTCAATGTCAAGGATCGCTAAGGTTTTCCGGTGGTTTGGTTTTATCCCACCAAAGAAGTGTTCAACCTTACAATTAGGTGTAATGACATTGTCAGAGGCATATTGTGCATGATTTGGGAAGTTTTCCTCATATGATCTAATGGATATGTCGTTATTTCTCTTATGGTAAAGTAAGTCCCTTTCTATCTTAAGTCATAGGGTGCGAGAAAAATATTTATTTAAAAACATTTTCCAAAAATTCTTCCATTAAAACACCTCGATCACCACCTTAGGATTTTTATTTTTGATCAATGTCCACCATTGGTCAGCATCACCCTCCATACAATAAGCATCCAGAATAACCTTCTCTTTTTCGGATCCTTGAAGTATGTATATGATTTTTTTTCAATGGAGTTGATCCATTGTTCGACAATTGAGAGATCTGACGATCCATAAAAAGTAGGAGACCGTTGTCTAATGAAGATCTTGATTGTGAATTATTCTTCATTAGGGGGGTTTAAAATTCCTCTTGACCCATGTTTCTTTTCAAAACACATGTTCATTGATATTGTATCATAATAATGTTCGCGATTTCTGCTGTCATCAGATTGGGAGTCTCATTAGAACAATCCTCACATTGATCTACACATCAGTTGTTAGCCTGAGTCCTCCTATTACTGGCCATTGGCTAGGAAAAATGTAAATTTAGGGGTAATGCATAAACTTTAATCCAAAGAAGAAAACATATGACTTGGAAATTAAATTTGTTTACTTAACATATAAATTTATAGGTTCAATCTATGTTATTGCTGATATAATTCAAAATATATATTCATAGGGGAATGTTTTTATTCTATTAACAATGGTTTATACTAAAATTATGAATTTAACAAAGCATATCCCCTGGGTGTTTCATAACCAAGAGTGCATAAAGGACCGTTTTAGTGCACCAGTTCCCTTTTGAGTCTATCTCATAGTGGTGTTTTTAGGTTTTACCCCAAGATACACATGTTCTAGAGCTGCCTCTACCTACTCGTATCCAAAAATGGTTCTATTTTCCTGATAAATCACTTACTAATTACTCATAATAATTTTTAGAGGGTTTTATTATACATAGTATTATCCTTAAGTCTTTCAATAGGGTTTTCTATTCCTAATCCCAAAAATAACATAACATGCCCTTTAATACTAATGACAACAACCCAACTCTTTATTCCACACAGAATCATAATTTGTTGCATAGAATATTAACTTGATTAAACATATAATATGGATATATCTTGTGTCCTTTGGGAATTGGAACATTACATAACAACTTAAATCATGAAATTCCCATCATTATTGAAATCTCTTATTATATGACAATATACATTCATTCGTACTTAGAAAAGCATGGGATAAATTGAGGACATGCATAAGAAAAGGGTGTGCTATAAAGTCCAGTCTAGGAGTAAACAAGGAATAAAAGGAAGAATATAGTACATGTTAGGAAATGGGCATATCAATGGATCATAAGATAAACATGGACATAAATTCATAATATAGCATGATTATCACAATATGGAAATGTGGCATCAAAATTTTATATGACATTAGCATGAGCCATGGATTATTGAACATGGAGAATGAATAAGATCTAATTTATATTGAATTAGCATGAATAAACCCTCATTAAACATGATATATCATGATACTAATGATTACCAAATGCATTGGAGCGCTATCAGGGCACCCTCTTCTTAATCATTTCATTTCATTTATTATTGTGTCACATAGATCATAAAACATAGATTCATCAAATATAATAATTAATTCCGTGATAAAGGAATGAAGAATTCATAAATGAAACAATATAGTCAATAATAAATTTTTCATAAAGTTGAATACCATTGATAGAGAAATTGGCATGGTATTCAGTACACAATGACTTTGGATTGGAAAATCGCAGTGCAATTTCGGTAGCATAGTGGCGTGACATAAAAATTCACAAAAATGGTTAATGAGAGATAAATGGTTGTCTCATCATATTTGAATTAAATGTAATGTAATGGAGACATATAAATACAAGTAACAACATATGTAATAATATTTATATTCATAATACAAAATGATTACTTGAATGTAAATGGGAAGAGAGAAATTTATTACGGAATTTCAGCATGGTAACAGATGTACATTGGAGGGATTAATGATAGAGAAAGACGTATATAATCTTAAAAACATAAGGAGGGAAGTTTGTGGGAGGTTTTAAATAAAACCTTTACATTTTTAATTGAATATAGAATTGTATAGCAATAAAAAGAAAAATGGAAAAAATGAGAGAGGAATAAATCCCTTACATGGAAGTCTGGTCCCAATGGTTTTGGAGGGGCATTAAAGAGGATTATTTGTAGCTTGGGGAACCTTAGGAGGATTTTAGAAAGATGATACCAGGGTAGGGACGTGCTCCAAGGGTTTTTAGTGAATAGATTTGGGATTTTTGGTTGGTTTATATAGAGAAAGTGAAGGAATTTTTTATTAATTTGGTTTTGGACACCACACATTAAACAAATGAAAAAAAATCCATCCCATGGGTTTTCCCATGATTTTAGACAATGTAGAGAGGAAAATATTATTTTATAAGACCAATATCCTAACTTATTAAAATATTAGGCTTTCTTATGTAGAGATGAGTCACACTCTCAAGGACATCATTTTAAAAGCTAAAATGTTTTATAAGTCATGGAGGGTCCCCCAAGGGACCATAAAATTAATCAAAAAAATCTTAAATCACATTATTTTAAAAGTAAAACATATATTGGATGACCATATCAGTTATAGTATTTTTTTACATCACTATTGGGTCATTATGATTTCATAAAACACATTATATAATTAAACATTATTTAATTTTCACCCAAAAATTCTACTATCTCAGAAAATTATGATAAATTTACCATCAGAAATTTTGACATCATGAATCAAAAAATAATATTCAATTTATATATATTTTTTAAATATGGAAATTTTTACTTTTAAAAATAAATACCGATATTTATAAAAAATTTATGGGTTTTGACAAAAACGACTTTCAGACCTTAATACAAATGAAAATTGTATTCATAAAAATTATTCAATCATTTATATTTAATAAAAATTAATTTAGTAATAATATATTATAAAAATAATATTTAATTAAAAAATATATTAATTTATCAAAAATACATTTCTTAATTGAATAATGACTAAACTTTATATTTGTACTTTAAAACCCATTTAGGAAATAAATGTATATTATTAATAAAAAAATAAAACAGAAAATCCTAATTCTAGGGTAATGTAACATATCCCCTTGTAACACCCTCATAAGACCTATGAATATGGTGTGAAATGGTGACAGACTCTTGTAGAGGCTCAGATAACATCGCTTGATTGGTAACCGTTTTTAACATCCACTTATCATAATGGCGGTTCCACTCAAGATTAATGTGTTGATGCTCGGCTTGAGCTTGGTCAAGAGTGAAGAACAATGACACGACCTCCTTTACAAGCTTCAAAAAATGGGCTTTATACAGGGAAATTATACTTGATGAGGCCATCAATTCCTTTTTTTATGTAAATTGGATTTGATATTGCCTTATATTTATACTAATCATGTGATCACCGTTCGAAAAAAAATATTATCAAAGGTCAAAAATCTTAACTATATTTTAAAAACCAATAACATAAAACCAAGGAATTTCATATGATATATAACAATTTTACATAATATGACATTTAGTTAGATCAAGAAGAATTTTCATTTATAAAATTTTGGGTCTTTACATAACCAACAATTCGGTAGAAATTAATTAACATTAATATTGTGTTAAAAAGTAGACATATTGTAAATAATATCCCAATTATTAAATGTAATAACATTCCAAGTAGAATCCATAAAACTAACACAATCTAGAGTAAAGAGTATGTGGTTAACTAGTTCTTTGAAAAAAATTGAAATAGAGGAAGTGATATAATATATATACATGAAATTAATATATATTTTTATAGAAGAAGAAATTATGGTAGAGTTGATGGTAAAAATTATTATTAGGATAAAATTATTATGAATTTATAAATACACCAAATAATAATAATTTAATGAAGTATATAATTCGTACTAGATAGAAAAGATTACACATAATAAAATCTCATACTAAATTATTCCGAACATAGAATAACTATGTTCAATAAAAACATTATATGTCAACAGAATGATATATTCAATTTAATAAAATATGGTACCACATGGGTTGGATATGATTTAAAAGAAAATGAAGGATAGATTATGAAACAGGTTTTTAAATCAAATTATTGAAGGTTATTAATGAGGAAATAAATCAAAATTTAAGTATTTACACCATGTCAATAGGAATAGGTTTACAATATTAAATCATGTATCAATGAATTATATGTGACACAGAAACAATTACATAAATTAATGAACTCAATTAAGGTTATACAACCTCACATATAATAAAGATAACCATATGTGTAATTTTCTATAGAACCTTATTCATATGTATTACCTTTTATACCATTTAATTATTATATATCAGTATATATTTATTAGCAATTTATTGTCAATCTATATCATTGTATGTTAGTATTATTTATTGTTTGGTAAATGGTTCATAATTTTGATGTTTATCCCCATTATTTTATATTAATTTCATCATTTAATTATCATTTAGTGAATTTGAATATATTTTTTCAATTTTTCCTTTTTTTTGAATTTCATTCTATTAGTGTTTTAGTTACAATTAATGAAGATGAAATAAGTGGAGAGCTTGTTTAGTTAAATAAAAATTGATTAACATGTGGATTATTAGAATCAAATTTAAGTAAAAATATTAACATTCTTGAACAATAAAAAATTAATTCATTTATTAATGTGAAATATTAATATTTACATTCTATGGTAATCTATGATTGAAATTTTTGAAATCATTCTGGTAGGCCATTAAATTGGCCTAAATAAGGGTATTTATAATCAATGGATAAATATTAATATGAATATTTTTTTGAAATATCATTATTACATTAGGATAATAACCTCATTTAGGTGTTATGAGTTTGATTATTTGGTCATGGGATGAGGTAGAACACTAAGGTAAATAAAAAATAATGATAAATTTAAATAATGATTGCACATTGTTTTATCTATTTTTTATATCATGTTTCCAAAGTGCATTTATTTTTAATAAAAATAATATAATAACTAAATTTATATCTTAAATATCATAACCATTTCATTAAAAAAAATTTATTCAATAAAAATATACTTTTATCAATCTATGTATGGTGGTGACGATATATAAAATATGTCATTTGTGGTGGTGGTAGTCAACACATAACTCAAAAATGGTTTCCTTTTCATGTGGATTTGAAGGATATGGATATTGGATGTTCCATCAACATAAAAAATTCAATATACTAATGATACCTATTTAATTATACTAATATCATTAGAATTGGTTTTGAGGACAGGTGGATGAGAATAAAAAAAATAATAGGTGGGGGAGTGGATATTACTCATTTTTGATGACTTGATTCTTCATTTAGAGAACTTATTAAAAATTAATAATTTGGGGATTATTCTACGGGTTAGATGTTTACAAACATGAAAGAGTGATATAGTGGTGAAACAATGGGATTGGTGTCATGAGATTTTCTAAGTCTATGTGTGTCTTGATGTTGGTGGATGTGATCTCATTTTATAGATGAGAAAGAAGGACATTTAGTTATAATCTAATGTTATGTGAGTATTAATGATATGAAAACATGAGAGTCTGGTGTGAAAGTGTTGGTGAGACATATGGGATTAAATTTCACAATTACAAATACACTTCTATAATTTCATATTGGTATGTAAAATTTTCAATATTTAGGCCACTTTGTGTTACCACTTTTTACCCTTATTAACCATGTTTAAATATTCACATTGGTTATTATGTTTTTTCTAAAAATATAAGATGGCCCCTATTAACAAATTTCAACTATTTGATTCTGATTTTTTATTCTATTTAATATCATTCATTTTATAAATATAATTAAATTTACTTCTAACTTTAAGAATAAGGTATAGTGAAAACTATTATTATATAAAAATGTATTTTTATACATTAACTGTTTTATACTTATTTCCAATAAATTAGTAATTACTTTTATTTTAATGTAATATTCCTATAAAGAATATAATTTACATCACATATAAATATTACATTTTGTTTCATAAAATAAATATTCACACTTCATAAAAATAATTCTTTTAATAAAATATATTTTTCTAAATAAAAATGATTTTATTAATAATTTTTCTATACTTCTTGAATTTTATAAGTTATTTAGTATAAAAAATGAACAATAATTTTATTTAAAGGAAAAACAAACAAATTTATAAAATTATATGTGATTTATAAATAATTTATTACAATGATATTTACATGTTAATATCATTAAAACATTTACTTACATAACCCATAATGATATATATGTAAGTACTATGGATAAGATAAGAATCAATAGTCATCATTGGTTGTAATTGAAATAGCACAGATCCCAAACATATTACCCTAATATAAGTTTTTTCCCATAAATATTTTTTCTAAAGCCTCACCTATTCGACTATAGATTATGATTGGTCTAGTGAAGATTGATAAGAATCTTCCACCTATATTAGATTAAAAAAATGAGCTTTAAATGGATGTTTTATAGTAATTTATTCCATTTCTTTGGTTTCCTATATTCATATCATAATATATGTTTGAATATATAAAAATTCTAAATCATATTCTATGTTACAAATGTCATATTTTAAATATAAGGTGGTTTAGTTTTCATTCAGTGATTCATGTAAAACAAGATATCATAATTTATTTAGTAGTATATTGTCCCCCAATAAATGACTTACATCCATAAAATCTTAATGAATACCCTCAAATCAAGAAATTTAATTGATTATAAAACAAATTCTAATTTCATACTCAACATCATGGTAAAGACTCTTAGAATAATATTTTTCATTATAATATAAACATATTGATATTCACAACCGTAAATTCATAAATGTATTATATGTTTCCAAAGTAATACCTTTAAGAGATTCATTTTCATGATTCAATTTCCATCCAAAAACAAAAACCAATATAGTAATAATAATATCCAAAATATATATATTAATTTATTATATGAATATAAATTTCCAATCTTTTTTATTTCTATTCATATGTAATGTTAATTTCAACATATGATGTAATTGATTTTAGTATGACATAATTGGATCAACCTATAACTCATTTAATTTAACCAAGGATATCCATTTCCATTTTCCTATTAGTTTCTCTAGCCAAAAGAAATATATATTACATCATAAAATACCATTAAAATCATTTATAATTTTTTACAATGAACATGACTATAAATCGTGGAATACCACATGGGTGTTA
The DNA here is from genome assembly GCA_963277665.1 of Viscum album. NCBI lineage: Eukaryota > Viridiplantae > Streptophyta > Magnoliopsida > Santalales > Viscaceae > Viscum > Viscum album. The sequence goes on along the minus strand of OY728159.1, from coordinate 775,638,956 downwards.
TAAACTAGTTATGTAGTGTGCCCCATTAATTCTGAACCTAGTGAAGATTATGTTAATTTCCATTATTTAACATCAAATTATTTATTTTTATATTTTTCAAAACCCTTGTTTGTTCCCCATTAGGTTGTATATAGTTCATGGGTACTTTATGTGATATTTGAATAAATTTTGAGGTTTTTGGGTTGTGCATGGTTTGCACACCATTTTCCCAAACATTGAATCCCCCAGCGAAAACCATTAAACCGTAGACAATTATTATTTTCAATGTTTTGGAATTGATTGAATGATCATGGCCCGACCTAGTATAAACTATTCACCCCAGTTTATGGGCTCATGGTTAGGGTACAAGGTCTATCGAACCGTGTGGCCCAACCAAGTTGAAAGTTCCCAAGACCTTTTTAAAATTAAAATTTTATTAAAAACAAATAAATCACTAGTTTAAGTTACCTAACATACCCCTGTCATGAAAACATAGCTTCCTAGGATTATAAGTATATCAAGAACCAATTTTGGCCACCTCTAATTCCTATATTTGATTAATAAAATCAATAATTGATGATTTAATCTCTCTATAGTATGTGGATCTAATAAAATTAAATCCCTCCTAATCCATCACTCTTTCCACTTTTTAATTTTATTGATCATCACATATTTGAGATATCGAAATTCAGTTTAACTGAATCATTAATCTCAGTTTGGTTTCTTGATCATGATCCCTAATAGTCATTCTTAGGAAAACCCATTACATATGTTCTGCATTGTGATTTTCTTCATTAAAGGTAGATGGGTCCATTCAATATTTTAATCATGATTATATTTTTTATTGCTTTTTATTTAATTGGATTTAATTTGTTTCATGAAAACCAAATTCGACAAGAATTTGAATTAGATTTTGAAATCACATACATTTTGGGGAAAACCCCCAATTCCAATGGAATATGAATTTGGAATGTATTTTGAAATTGATTGAATTTATTAATTGATTTGATAATTGATATGAGAAAATTATATTAATTTTAAATGATGAAAAAATATTATTGGTTTTTTACTGAAAAGTCTTAAATAAAAAAACATATTTTGGTTTAGAAAGTTAACTGGTATTTTGAAATAATAATGTGTGAAATTTAATTGAAAATGATTATTTATTTTAAATGAGATGATATACCCTTTCCCTCTTGATCGAATAAGAAAATGTGAGCCTGGGTAATTAGTGGGTTATTTAGGACAAGAGTGTTAGGAAGATTATTCCCTAGAAATTGATTTATGACAAAACTCTAAAAAAACATGATTCAAAAAATATTCTACAAGATTGGATATTGATGGGTAATATCTGGCTTGAGCCAGGTGGTAGTGTGTATACATATTAGTCGTGATCAATGATATATGATATGGGAGGATATTGAAACAATAAACTATTATACCAAATGTTATATGGACAATATTTGTTTGTGATTATTTTGATATATATTTCATTGATTCTATAATAATGTTCTTCATTCCAAATAATTTATGTATTATATTTTATATAAACATGTTTATTTAAGCTATGTTTGAAATGGATTCCATCAATATTAAATGATTGATTTTTTTTAAATATGAATTTTTTACCATTCTATATTTCTTTTTAATTGTAATCTTGATTTCATTTATTATTATAGAGTATTTAATATAACACTTAGTGAGACCCTCATAAGATTTATATCTAAGACCCCACATTAGAATGTTGTGATTTTTATATTTTATTCTACTAGGTCTGAGAAATGGGAATACTCTACTTATAGGTGGTGGATGTTTTCCATCCATTGGTCATCGAGTGATGTTCCTTTGGGAATGTTTGTCTTTTTACTATTTACTTTGATCATACATTATTTTTGGTTTTGATCTAGTAATTTTTTGGATCTTTCTATATTTCAAATGTTTAGTATAATCACTTGTTTCTTTATGATCTGATGTTTTGTGGAAATTTGGATCCCTATTTTACAATTTTGGATTCCATTGTGTAGTCACCAACCTGTGGGGATCTGGAATTCCATCTGAGATTTGTCCAAACCTGCTCAATTTTTAGGGCACCGGGGTATTCAAGCAAGTTAGTAAAAAAGTGTTATCATAGAGTGGTTTTGCATCATTCCATGATGTTAATACATAGTTTTTGATATCTTATCCGGACTTATGAGAATTTTATGAGTGAGTTCATAGATATCTCACTTCATAATAAACCTCAAGTCATCGTGGGTTGATTGGGAAAGTATCCTTAAGGAATAATTTTTTTCTATTTCTATATTTTTTCTTACTTTTAATTTTTAGAGGTTAAAATTCAAATATTTATTACTTATCTGATGGGATTACGTCTCCATTCTCTCTTATTTGAGTTTTTGATTTGAGTAATATTCTAATGGCTTAAATGTTGTTTAATAATGTAGTGTGGAATCATTCCATTAAGAATACGTATCTCTATGCTCCTAGAGGAAGCGTCTAATGAACCACAATGAGTATATCCACCCATGGACCAGAATATCATTCATGTTATTGTGCATGATGACATATATATATATAGAATAGGATCCTACATCCATTCCCATTCAAGTTACATTTATCGAACCTCATAGTGATGAATAATAGAACCATTCTCAAGAGTTTCTTTACCAAAATCAACCATAACTCTAAGCCTCAAGTGATCCTCAATGGGCTGAGGATTGATGGAGGAATATAGAGTTAATTTTTGAATTATTGTAAATTCAAAATTCAATTAATTTGAATTGTTCCACCTTTAATATAGAGGAACCAAAAAAGATATGGTGGGACTGAATGTTTTCTTCCATGAAGCACGAGAGATTAGAGTGGATGTACTTTAGTGTTTTTTCACAGAACATTTCTATATAGTGTCTATGGTTTTGACTATAGCTAAGGATTTTTTAAAACATGAATAGGTATACAATGTCGTGAAGATGTATGCAATCCCATTTGTTGAGCTATATCATTTTTCACATTAGATTATATCAATTGTGAAGATGAAGACTCAATGGTTAAAGATAGGTCTTTGACCTAATATTTGTTCTCAGGTTTTATTATATCAAATCAATAATTTTTCTAACTTACATGATAACATGTTGATGGTCGAACATTAACCAGTTGGTATGTAAGGGTTGATAGGAGTTCCTTTTCCTCCCAATCATAGTTTTTTGAGTTCTAATAAATTATTGACAAATTTGATGAGTTTCATGGTGGTTCAAGATATAAGGGTTCTTCTAGAACACCATTAGTGGAAGGAATAGACCCTTTAACTTTCCCCATGTGTGGAAATATAGAGCATTACAAATGGGTTTTCATTGAGGAACTGAAGAACTCATGTTCCTATAAACTTTAAATACACATTAAAAAACACCAATCTCTATTTTCATCCCCACATAATGGAATAGGATCATTATCACATAAATTTATTATAGTGATATTTTATGCTCTATAGAAAATGGTCTTCCATCCACAAATATATAGAATAATAAATTTTTCATGAAATGGTAGAATCTCTAGAGGATTCAGATATGGGTCCAGTAACTTTGGTACCATAAATATAGCATCATCTATTGTGAATTCATTATTTGATACTGGTACTTATCTTTTATTAATATCAACTAGTATTGTGAACCTTCTAAACCACCATTCAATTATTTAATCTTATATGATGTACATTAGTACACTCCTCTGAATAAAAAGAGGGAAGAGTCTTCATTGCCCTAATTGAGTATTTTATTTATTAGAAATTGAACATGTATGGAATTTTGTAGTTCTAAAAATGAAAAATATTATTTCCATATTTTGGATGGATTATATTTTTTTTATTAAGGCTCAAATTGATTGATATCATTGATGGGTCTCAATTACTGCATCCAATAATGTGTGACAGATCTTTTAGGAAGAATGGGACATGTGGTCGAGTAGAGTTGAATAATATTATCAAGTGTTTGTGAATGTAGTATAAATTTTTTATTTTAACATGGCGTGGAATCATTTTATTGATGATCACCTTCAAGTTTTCATCAGATTTCCCAGTTTTTCTTAATAATCTATTTAGGTTCGAACCAATAAATGAGGTATACATTTCTTTTAATTTAGTGAATAGTGGAGAACAAGTATCATGTAACTCTAACTTCATGGATCTATATATAACGAAAATTTTAAATACTCTGTTTGATTATTTGTTAGAGAAAGGATATATACACTTCACTATGTCACCTTAGATTTAAGATATTCTCTATGATAATAATGTTGATAGAAGACTTCACATATGTGATGATTACCAAAATCTAAAAAAGGCCATGATAAAAAAGTATCTATTTACACAGATTGATGATATGTTTGACCAATTGAAAGTTGCGATGTTGTTTAAGAAAATTGATCTTTAATCTAGTTATCACCAGATGAGAATAAAGAGAATTTGACATTATGAAAACCACCTTATAGGGCATGTATAGCCATTATGAGTATCTTTTTATTCTGGTTGTTCTATCAAATAATACTACAATATTTATAGATTTGAGGAACATGAATTTACATGAGTATATTGATATGTCCCTGGTTGTATTTGGGGATGAAATCATACTTTACTCATAGTTTAAGTTTGATTATCTATATCAACTAAGAGTAGAAATTTTATTGTTTATAAGTGTCTAACATTAATCTAATCTATAAAAATGTGATTTTTGGATTTGGGGAGTGATCTTCTTAAGACACATTTTCATAGGAAAAATGTATCTTAGTTGATCATAAAATAGTGAATTATTTTATGAAATGGGATAAATAGTGTAATGTTTTTAGGATTCTAAGCATGTAGGGTTTAATTACGAATTATCATCGATTTGTAAATGGTTTCTCAAAGTTATAACCTTCAATGAACTCTATCACTTGGACGAGGGTAAAATTGTATTAGGATGAGAATTGTAATAGTTATTTTTTTATGATAAAGCATCTATTAAAAGTATCACCAGTGTAAAATCATCTAGAATCCATGCATGGATATATGGTTTTATGTGATGCATCTATTTTGGGTTGGAATTTTGTTCTCATGTATGGTTATCATATGGTAAAAAATGGTCCTTGAAGGATTATGCCACCTGGAAATAATTATACATCCCATGACCATGAACTTGCAACTGTGATACATTCACATAATATTTAGGTGTATTAACATTTTATAAAAAGGCTTAATATGTTTTTCGACTACAATATCTTGAGTTATACCTTCTATAAAAATGATTTGAATATCTACATGTGGTATTGGCTGTTGTACCTGGAATATTTTGATTTTGAAATTTGATATAATGTGGGGAAAGAAAAGTTCAATTCTAATTCATTGATTAGGAAACTTATAATCTAAGAATTGAATGAATCATTATAAGAGTAGACTTTTATATCCCTCTTTGCATAGATTACCACGGGAGTTTGAGAGATAGGAGCCAATATTGTCTTGAATAATGCTTAGTTAGTTTCCACTATTATTGAGAATATTCATTAAGTGATGAATATTGGTGAGGAATTCTATGAAATTAGCAACAATCAATATGAAGGGGAGTCTATTTTTGAGTGATCACTCACCATGAATGGTACTATAGGTTTCTAGAACCGCTACGTTGTACGGTTACCAAGAGGAAATTATGTGAAGGGTGATTTCCATAATTCTTTTTTGGTTGTACATACAATAACAAAAAAAATATGATTTACAATGTAAGAAATCTATTATAGTGGCTAGGTAAGAGAAAGAACATTGCTAAATTTTTCTCTCATTTTTATATGTTCCAATATTTCATGGATGGGCACCACAAGACGTTAGTTTTACATTAACCACTTATAATACTGAATTGGATTTGAGATTAGATCTCTATGGACTTTGTGGTTGGGATTCCTTGTACCCTTTGAAAGAATAATTCAATTATTGATTTCATCTACATGATGATCAAATTGACACACTCTATACCAGTTTATGATACAACCCATGTTGCGGAGAAGTTAAATCACTATGAAAAATATATAGAAAATTTTTGTATAGTTCCATTTGCTATATTCTATGATAGGGATCTATGTATTACATCTCAATTTTGAAGAAACCTCCAAGAGAAATTGGGATCCTAGTTTTTTTGGATTATTACATACCATCGATATACAGATGACCATAAAGAGAGGGATGAGATGATTCCTAAGGATATGCTTCTTTAATAAATTCTCGACATTAGTGGATATTGGGAAAACTATTTTGGACTAGTTTCGTTTTCTTATAACATTTTCTAGTAATCCTTAATCATAATGTCTTCCATTTAGGCCATTGGTTGCATGAAACTTAATTTTTTTTTTTTGTTTGATAGATTTTTGTGAGAAAACCGTTGTTTGACTGAGCCTAGTATATCAGATGAATGAAAAAATTTAGTGGATTATTCATTGAATTTTAATGGCTCAGAGAAAATAAAAATTTTACATTGACAATCATTTTAGACCATTGGTGTTCATAGTTCATAATCGAGTGTTAATGAGAGTTTCATCCCGTTTGGGTCATTAATGTATTTATTGGATAGGGAAGACTTATCTTCATTTTGTATACCTTATGAATTTGTTGATATGGTGGGGAAAGTGGATTACCATTTACCACTTACACAATAACTAACTTCAATACATAACATATTCCATGTATCACAACCATGAGTGCACCTTTATGACCCATATCATTCCTTGAGATAGGAGGATCTTGATGTCCAGAACAATTTGTCCATGAGTGAGCATCTAATTATTATTTTAAATTTTGAGATAAATGTACTTCATTGGTGGATAATACATTTGTTCTATGTTCTATGAAAGCATTTTTACGATTCAAATTGGAATTGGGAATGTGAGGCATTGATAAGAGAGCAGTGGCCTCATATCTTTAATATGGAATCTTCTTAACATGATCTCTATGTATAGAATGTTTTTATGGTTTGGAGGATGTAAGATCTAATTAGTTGTTTTTGTAGGACCCCGGGACACCCTGAGAGGGGAGGGGTGAATCAGGGTGGCAACTTTTTCTTCTTTTAGTTGTGGATATTTTTCCCACGTTGGTAGGAACTACTTAAACCTGTATGATGGATATGATCAGCAATTAAACATTCACATGCAGAGAGATGACACAACTATTTTTACTTGGTTCACCACTAAGGGATACGTACAAGGAGAATACGCTGACAGGTTGTTGGTCGTACCTAAATCCACTATGCTTCACTAGCTGTAGATTACAAAGGTTCGGGTACAGACACTCTGTCCCAGGCTCACTGCCTTTACAATTGTTCAGGGATAGCTCACTGGGTCCCTCGGGTCACTCCCGTTGACTCCCCCTGGCTCACTGCCGTTGGTGAAGTCCCACTCAGTTTATAGACGCGAAGGTCTCTTCAATAAATGTGCATTGATGTTCTTTGTCTCCTATTCAGCATGAGACTTTGCTTGCATCAGGGTTCAGAGTTGATGCTCTTTATAGTTCAATCTTTCTTCTTTAGTGCAATGACTGAATGCACTAGATCCCCTTGTCTTCGTTTTCCTGAATCACAATCACTTATGTGATTTCTCAATAAATGATGTTCAGCTTACTCGGCATTCCTCGGAATCAATTCACCATGTATGCATGAGATCATGCATGTATCATTTAGATTTCTTCTTCAATCTCGCTTTGCACCGAAAGTATCAGGCAATCTTTAGCTCTTGTGCAGTTCTAGAAATGCAGGCGTGCTTCAACAATATTTGGCTCTCCTTTTCAAGCCCGACGTGCAAGTCTCCATATGGTGCACAAGTCTTAGGCGCGCAAGTATAACCTGGCACGCAAGTGTCTCCAAAGCACATGCGCGACTCTACCTTCTTGAACTTCAAACTTGCGCGACTCACTTCCTTCCTTGCCGAAATCACCTGGGGCACGCAACCATCAATCGGCGCGCAATCACCACTTGCGCGGCTCAACCACCTGCGCGACGAGAGCTCGAGCAATCTCTAAGTCTTGAGCTCCGTGAGAAATGAGGAGGGGTGGTCCATTATTTATAGGCAAACTGGACCCCCTGCGCGGCGGCGCGCAAGTCATCCATCGGCGCGCAAGTCTCGGCCCCTGGTAGGCACTTGCGCGATCAACATCCAAACTTGCGCGAACATCTTGCCTTTGCCAAATTTGGATCTTCTGATCTCGAAAAACCATAGGCGCACAAGTTATAATGAATTCAAGGCATCGACACGCAAGTCTCTTCCCGGCACATTATTCACCTGCGCGACCTCACCAAAACTTGCGCGACCCTTATCCCTTTGCCAGATTTTGATGCTCTGATCTTCAAAAACATATGGCGCGCAAGTTTCCTATCCTCCAAGAGTATGGCGCGCAAGTCCCTTTCCCAAAATCACTCTTCTTCATTTGTTGATTTTGAGGGCCTGAAATTTGGCAAACACTGGAAAATGGTGCCACCTTGTATCTGCTCTTTTTGTACCGCCTCCAGATCATCCATTCCTCTGTCGATGTTCTTGAATCAAACATAGATCATTGACCACAACTCTTGAACTCGACATGTCACCATGGAATCTCCTTTTTCATCAAATTTGTATGTCGTTTGTTTGCTTTGTCGACAAGCACAATCACTTCAACAGCACTGCTTCTTGGTGATCTGTATCCTTCAACAACTCTTTTTCTTTTATCACAAACTCCACTATTGTCATATGTATTCTTTTAAGGAACAGCTTTAGTACCATCATCTTCTATGACAATGTGATGTGCATGGCCATTTCATAAGTCAACTCATTGTCACTTTGCCCCCTTCATCAACCGTCATGATCAACTTCATGCAAACCATGTGATTCAATCCGTCAAGAAGTCTCTAGCATGGTTCTCATGCAATCATGAGTAATTGCATTGTTTTCATCAAAACCCATTGTTCTCATGCAATAATGAGGAATTGCATGGTCTTCATCAAAGCCCATGGTTCTTATGCAATAAGGAGGAATTTCATGGTCTTCATCCAAAAACACCATCCTGCTTTAATCATCCTTGGATGGATTACTCCTCACAATCTTCATTGTTGTAAAAAATGTATCACCTTTGACACATGTTCTTTGACCTTACGATCAACACAACAATCATCTGAATCACTACTCCTCTACTTCATCGGAGTACTTCATGATCTCCTTCATTGTGAGCTTCTATTCCTCCATTTTATTGGAGTACTTCTTGATCTCTTTCATTTTGATATTCCATTGACAACTATTGACAGCAAATACAAACCTATACACAAAGTGGTTCCAACAATCTCCCCCTTTGTATTTTGTTGTCAATACCTTATACATCTTCTAAAATGAATTTGTCAATGTCAAAATGAGAATATTCTATTCAATCAAATTTTCTTTTCAAACGTTCATTTCACTTTCTCTCCCCCTTATTGACAAGAAATACAAAGCACATGGTAGGGAGGGTATCAATCCACACTTAAGCAATGTTTCATTAATCATTTCACTCTAAGTCTACTTGAGCAATGCTCGATATAGAAAACAAGAGTATTTGATTAAGTCAACAAGGTTGTCCATTATCCACAGATCATGATACCAACATGAGATGATAACTCATGTATCTTGTCTTCAAGGGTTTACCACTTTAATTCCAGGTAGAAGAAGATCAACTATGATAGAGAATAATCAACCTGAAACTCCTGCACTCACATCAGTAAATAGATCAAAAACATTCAAGTGCAATCGGCAGGATAAGTGACCTTGGGGCACTTCCATTCTCTTTATTTCACTGATCAATTCAGTTACTCCCCCTTTGTAAAATAATCTTTGATCTGAGTAACCAAGGGATAGTGATTGAGAAATGACATACCTTCTCCACTGGCGTGTTCTTCAAGAAATTCACAGAGTAACTGCTTTCGAGTCCAGCTGGAGTTGATATTGATTGAAACAGTGATTATGGAAGCTTCTTCATTCTTCTCCCCCTCAAGGGAAACACTCCTCGTCATCTTCATCAAGTGTGATCCTTCATCATCATAATCTTTGAATATCAATTGAATAATCTACTAAGGATGGAAACTTCTTCAGCTTGGCTATCAAGAGTTGACAGCATTCACTACTTCTCAGGTTCTCCCCCTGAGAGCATGCTTCACCTTCAATTCACTGCATTATTAGCACAAATACAATACACAAATGATTACGAGAATAAGGTGGTTCATTCTTGCATCATCAAGAAGACTTGCTTTGTTGAGGTTCTTTTCTCAACCAATTTCCTCTGTTCACTCCAGTCTTCATGCCTTCACATTTGAACATATGTTTTGACATCTGTCGGTGTGGCATGGCTCTGTTCACATTCTCTTCTGCTTTGTGTGGAGAATTGTTCTGATTAGCAGCCATCATGAATGATACATTCTTACTCCTCTTAACGACTTCTTCTTTCTCTGGTATTAAGGTTAGGCAACCTTTTGCAATGTGACCATATTTCTTGCATCTCTCTCACAGAACTTCTTTGACACGTGTTTTTCTCTTTGTTTGGAAACTCTCCTACACTGTGTCTTCATCATGTGAAAGTTTTCCTTTTCCTTTGTCACCAGCCTTGGCCTTCTCATATTCAAGTTTCCTTATTATTTTCAAATCTTCTGGCCAGATGACCAATATGTAATTTGGTTCTTTTGCAGCTGGTTTAGGTCTTCCACATGGGTTCATCCGAGATTCATCCCACTTAGTGTTTCTTTTGGATGAATGACCCTTCAATTTCATGGATCAAAAATCCTGGGTCTTCTCAGCTTCCCTACTTGAGATCTTCTTGGGGAAATGTGTGTTCACAACATTCTTCTGATTTCTCCCCAAGGTAGCTGCTTCATTCTTTGACGGCATCAGAGGTCTTCTTTTATTTTTAACAGTAAAAGCATGTTGATATGGACATGTTCCTGCATTGTGACCACTGCCGTTGCATACATCACAGATGTTATCAAGAATTCAAAATTTTTTTGCAGTAAACAGATGCTTCTGGACCTGCTGATGTTGCTTCTTTTTCTCTGGCTTCCTTCTCTTTGATATAGGCATTCTCTGTGCTTTTCCATGTAAGGGATTATAAAGACAATCCAGTGCACAGTGCCCAAATCTGTTGCAGCACCAACATTGACCCACAAATCTTTTCTTCTTTGTGTCTTCTTTATTAAGTTGTTGGGCCATCTACTTAATCATTTGTGCTCTATTTGAGGAACCCACTTCCTCCTTTTTCTTCCCGTCCACCCTAGCCATGGTGGTAGGTTTCTTCTTCTCTACTTTCCTCATCCATACTTGTTTAGAACTTTTCTTCCCACCTGCATTGATTGTAGGAGTGTATTTAGAAATATGAGTACAAGATGGTTTGGATGGTACCTTCACATTCTCAGTTGCTTGTGTTAGATCAAAGAGTGAAGTCATGATCTTCTTATCACATGTTGGAGGCCTTTTGACAATAGACTCCTCCAGTGAACATTGAGTACCAGCAGCAACTGATTCTTGATGTGGATAATCAAGATTTGTCATAATCTTCTTATCACATGTTGGAGGCATTTCAGCTTTAGACTCCTCCAACGAACATTGAGTGCAAGCATCACTCATTTTATTCTTTTGTGAAGTCTCAATATGTGTGTTCTCAATCTTGGTCAACTGAGCTTCCAATTTTTGACCCACAATATTGAGGATGATCTTCTGATCTTCAATCGTGATCATCTTCTCTTCACAAGTATTCTTCAACCTTTCAAACTCGTCTTCATGCATCTTAACTTTGTTTTGTAACAAAGAGTCAAGTTCCCTGAATTTAATGGATGTTTCTTCCAAAAAAAAATTCTTGACTTCATTGATCTTCTTCAGCTCAGCTTCAAGTGCATGGATCCTTTATTTTAAACTCTTATTGACTTCCTCTTCTTCTTCAAAGAATTTCACCCATTTGATGATCTTCATACCTTCCATAACTTTTCTTTCCAACCCCTTTTCCATATTGTCAGCTTCCCTTTCTAATCAATTGACCACAACCTGTATAGATTGTAATAGGCTACAAATAATAGCAACCCTTTCTTCTGGAATATCAAGCAGATATGTTCTGAGTTTTTCCTGAAAGTTTGAATTAGGGGTATCATCCTTTCCTCTGGATGAGTTCTGAGCCACCTGCTTGATACTTTCCAAGCCTAATGTTTCTTCATTATTGGAATGGCCTGGAGAACAAGACACTGCATCTTCATTGGATGTGGGGGACTTCTTCATCATCTTCTTCTCTTTCTTTTTCTTATTTGTCAAAGTCTTGGTGGATATAGATTTCTGCTCAGAAATGACTGTGTCATTATCAAGACTGCTCTTCATTGTTGACTCTAGGAAAGAAACTCAAATCCTCTTCTCAATAGAATTACTGGAGAATATCCAACATACGTTAACCTCCCTCTGATACCACTTGTAGGACCCCGGGACACCTTGAGAGGGGAGGGGTGAATCAGGGTGGCAACTTTTTCTTCTTTTAGTTGTGGATCTTGTTCCCACGTTGGTAGGAACTACTTAAACCTGTATGATGGATATGATCAGCAATTAAACATTCACATGTAGAGAGATGACACAGCTATTTTTACTTGGTTCACCACTAAGGGCTATGTCCAAGAAGCATACGCCGACAGGTTGTCGGTCGTGCCTAAATCCACTATGCTTCTGTAGCTGTAGATTACAAAGGTTCGGGTACAGACACTCTGTCCCAGGCTCACTGCCTTTACAATTGTTCAGGGATAGCTCACTGCGTCCCTCGTGTCACTCCCGTTGACTCCCCCTGGCTCACTGCCGTTGGTGAAGTTCCACTCAGTTTATAGAAGTGAAGGTATCTTCAATAAATGTGCATTTATGTTCTTTTTATCCTATTCAACATGAGACTTTGCTTGAATCAGGGTTCAGAGTTGATGCTCTTTATAGTTCAATCTTTCTTCTTTAGTGCAATGACTGAATGCACTAGATCCCCTTGTCTTTGTTTGCCTGAATCACAATCACTTATGTGATTGCTCAATAAATGATGTTCAGCTTACTCGGCATTCATCAGAATCAATTCACCATGTATGCATGAGATCATGCATGTATCATTTAGATTTCTTCTTCAATCTCACTTTTCACCGAAAGTATCAGGCAATCTTTAGCTCTTGTGCAGCTCCAGAAAGGCGGGCGTGCTTCAACAATATTTGGCTCTCCTTTTCAAGCCCGACGCGCAAGTCTCCATCTGGCGCGCAAGTCTTAGGCGTGCAAGTATAACCTGGCGTGAAAGTGTCTCCAAAACACCTGCGCGACTCTGCCTTCTTGAACTTCAAACCTGCGTGACTCACATCCTTCCTTGCCCAAATCACCTGGGGCGCGCAACCATCAATCGGCGCGCAATCGCCACTTGCGCGGCTCAACCACCTGCGCGACAAGAGCTCGAACAATCTCTAAGTCTTGAGCTCCGTCAGAAATGAGGAGGGTTGGTCCAGTATTTATAGGCAAACTGGACCCCCTGCGCGGCGGCGCGCAAGTCATCCATCGGCGCGCAAGTCTCGGGCCCTGCTAGGCACTTGCTCGATCAACATCCAAACTTGCGTGAACATCTTGCCTTTGCCAAATTTGGATCTTCTGATCTCGAAAAACCATAGGCACGCATGTTATAATACATTCAAGGCATCGGCGCGCAAGTCTCTTCCCGGCACATAATTCACCTGCACGACCTCACCAAAACTTGCGCGACCCTTATCCCTTTGCCATATTTTGATGCTCTGATCTTCAAAAACATGTGGCGCGCAAGTTTCCTATCCTCCAATAGTATGGAACGCAAGTCCCTTTTCCAAAATCACTCTTCTTCATTTGTTGATTTTGAGGGCCTGAAATTTCGCAAACACTGGAAAACGGTGCCACCTTGTATCTGATCTTTTTGTACCGCCTCCAGATCATCCATTCCTCTGTTGATGTTCTTGAATCAAACATACATTGTTGACCACAACTCTTGAACTCGACATGTCACCATGGAATCTCCTTTGTCAATAAATTTGTATGTCATTTGTTTGCTTTGTCGACAAGCACAATCACTTCAACAGCACTGCTTCTTGGTGATCTGTATCCTTCATCAACTCTTTTTCTTTTATCACAAACTCCACTATTGTGATATATATTCTTTGAAGGAACAGCTTTAGTACCATCATCTTCTATGACAATGTGATGTGCAGGTCCATTTCATAAGTCAACTCATTGGCACTTTTCCCCCTTCATCAACCGTCATGATCAACTTCATGCAAACCATGTGATTCAATCCGTCAAGAAGTCTCTAGCATGGTTCTCACGCAATCATGAGTAATTGCATGGTTTTCATCAAAACCCATTGTTCTCATGAAATAATGAGGAATTCCATGGTCTTTATCAAAGCCCATGGTTCTTATGCAATAAGGAGGAATTGCATGGTCTTCATCCAAAAACACCATCCTGCTTTAATCATCCTTGGATGGATTACTCCTCACAATCTTCATTGTTGTAAACAATGTATCAACTTTGACACATGTTCTTTGAACTTACGATCAGCACAAAAATCATATGAATCACTACTCCTCTACTTCATCGGAGTACTTCATGATCTCCTTCATTGTGAGCTTCCATTCCTCCATTTTATTGGAGTACTTATTGATCTCTTTCACTTTGATATTCCATTGACAACTATTGACAACAAATACAAAACTATACACAAAGTGGTTCCAACAATCTCCCCCTTTGTATTTTGTTGTCAATAACTTATACATCTTCTGAAATGAATTTGTCAATGTCAAAATGAGAATCTTCTATTCAATAAACTTTTCTTTTCAAACGTTCATTTCACTTTCTCTCCCCCTTATTGACAAGAAATACAAAGCACATGGTAGGGAGGGTATCAATCCACACTTAAGAAATGTTTCATTAATCATTTCACTCTAAGTCTACTTGAGTAATGCTCGATGTAGAAAATAAGAGGATTTGATTAAGTCAACAAGGATGTCCATTATCCATAGATCATGATACCAACATGAGATGATAACTCATGTATCTTGTATTCAAGGGTTTACCAATTTAATTCCAGGTAGAAGAAGATCAACTATGATAGAGAATAATCAACCTGAAACTCCTGCACTCACATCCGTAAATAGATCAAAAACATTCAAGTGAAATCGGCAGGATAAGTGACCTTGGGGCACTTCCATTCTATTTATGTCACTGATCAATTCAGTTACTCCCCCTTTGTAAAATAATCTTTGATCTGAGTAACCAAGGGATAGTGATTGAGAAATGACATACCTTCTCCACTGGCGTGTTCTTCAAGAAATTCACAGAGTAACTGCTTTCGAGTCTAGCTGGAGTTGATATTGATTGAAACAATGATTATGGAATCTTCTTCATTCTTCTCCCCCTCATGGGAAACACTCCTCATCATCTTCATCAACTGTGATCCTTCATCATCATAATCTTTGAATATCAATTAAAGAATCTACAAAGGATGGAAACTTCTTCAGCTTGGCTATCAAGAGTTGACAGCATTCACTACTTCTCAGGTTCTCCCCCTGAGAGAATGCTTCACCTTCAATTCCCTGCATTATTAGCACAGATACAATACACAAATGATTACGGGAATAAGGTGGTTCCTTCTTGCATCATCAAGAAGACTTTCTTGGTTGAGGTTCTTTTCTCAACCAATTTCCTCTATTCACTCCAGTCTTCATGCCTGCACATTTGAACATATGTTCTGACATCTGTCGGTGTGGCACGGCTCTGTTCACATTCTCTTCTGCTTTGTGTGGAGAATTGTTCTTCTTAGCAGCCATAATGAATGATACATTCTTACTCTTGTTAAGGACTGCTTCTTGCTCTGGTATTAAGGTTAGGCAACCTTTTGCAATGTGACCAGATTTCTTGCATCTCTCACACAGAACTTCTTTGACACGTGTGTTTCTCTTTGTTTGCAAAC
This sequence comes from Viscum album, assembly GCA_963277665.1. NCBI lineage: Eukaryota > Viridiplantae > Streptophyta > Magnoliopsida > Santalales > Viscaceae > Viscum > Viscum album. The sequence continues at coordinate 775,623,004 of OY728159.1, read as the reverse complement.
TCTCCTGCACTGTGTCTTCATCATGTGAAAGTTTTCCTTTTACTTTGTCACCAGCCTTGGCATTCTCATCTTCAAGTTTCCTTATTCTTTTCAAATCTTATTTCCAAATGACCAATATGTCTTTTGGTTCTTTTGCAGATGGTTTAGGTCTTCCACATGGGTTCATCCGAGATTCATCCCACTTAGTGTTTCTTTTGGATGAATGACCCTTCAATTTCATGGATCTAAAATCTTGGGTCTTCTCAGCTTCCCTACATGAGATCTTCTTGGGGAAATGTGTGTTCACAACATTCTTCTGATTTCTCCCCAAGGTAGCTGCTTCATTATTTGACGGCATCAGAGGTCTTATTTTCTTTCTAATAGTGAAAGCATGTTGATATGGACATGTGCCTACATTGTGACCACTGCCGTTGCATACATCACAGATGTTATCAAGAATTCCAAATTTGTTTGCAGTAAACAGATGCTTCTGGACCTGCTGATGTTGCTTCTTTTCCTCTGGCTTCCTTCTCTTTGATATAGGAATTCTATGTGCTTTTCCATGTAAGGGATTATAAAAACAATCCAGTGCACAGTGCCCAAATCTGTTGCAGCACCAACATTGACCCACAAATCTTTTCTTCTTTGTGTCTTCTGTATTAAGTTGTTGGGTCATCTTCTTAATCATTTGTGCTCTATTTGAGGAACACACTTCCTCCTTTTTCTTCCCATCCACCCTAGCCATGGTGGTAGGTTTCTTCTTCTCTCCTTTCCTCATCCGTACTTGTTTAGAACTTTTCTTCCCACCTGCACTGATTGTAGGAGTGTATTTAAAAATATGAGTACAAGATGGTTTGGATGGTACCTTCACATTCTCAGTTGCTTATGATAGATCAAAGAGTGAAGTCATGATCTTCTTATCACATGTTGGAGGCCTTTTTACAATAGACTCCTCCAGTGAACATTGAGTACCAGCAGCAACTGATTCTTGATGTGGATAATCAAGAGTTGTCATAATCTTCTTATCACATGTTGGAGGAATTTCAGCTTTAGACTCCTCCAACGAACATTGAGTGCAAGAATCACTCATTTTATTCTTTTGTGAAGTCTCAATATGTGTGTTCTCAATCTTGGTCAACTGAGCTTCCAATTTTTGACCCACAATATTGAGGATGATCTTCTGATCTTCAATCGTGATCATCTTCTCTTCACAAGTCTTCTTCAACCTTTCAAACTCGTCTTCATGCATCTTAACTTTGTTTTGTAACAAAGAGTCAAGTTCCATGAATTTAATGGATGTTTATTCCAAACAAAAATTCTTGACTTAATTGCTCTTCTTCAGCTCTGCTTCAAGTGCATGGATCCTTTCTTTTAAACTCTTATAGACTTCCTCTTCTTCTTCAAATAATTTCACCCGTTTGATGAGATTCATACCTTCCATAACTTTTCATTCCAACCCCTTTTCCATATTGTCAGCTTCCCTTTCTAATCGATTTATCACAACCTGCATATATTGGAATAGGCTACTAATAATAGCAACCCTTTCTTCTGTAATATCATGCAGATATGTTCTGAGTTTTTCCGGAAAGCTTTAATTAGGGGTATCATCCTTTCCTCTGGATGAGTTCTGATCCACCTGCTTGATACTTTCCAAGCCTAATGTTTATTCATTATTGGAATGGCATGGAGAAAAAGACATTGCATCTTCATTGGATGTGGGGGACTTCTTCATCATCTTCTTCTCTTTCTTTTTCCTATTTGTCAAAGTCTTGCTGGATATAGATTTCTGCTCAGAAATGACTGCGTCATTATCAAGACTGCTCTTCATTGTTGACTCTTGGAAAGAAACTCAAATCCTCTTCTCAATATAATTGCTGGAGAATATCCAACATATGTTAACCTCCCTCTGATACCACTTGTAGGACCCCGGGACACCCTGGGAGGGGAGGGGTGAATCAGGGTGGCAACTTTTTCTTCTTTTAGTTGTGGATCTTGTTCCCACGTTGGTAAGAACTACTTAAACCTGTATGATGGATATGATCAGCAATTAAACATTCACATGCAGAGAGATGACACGGCTATTTTTACTTGGTTCACCACTAAGGGCTACGTCCAAGGAGCATACGCCGACAGGTTGTCGGTCGTACCTAAATCCACTATACTTCACTAGCTGTAGATTACAAAGGTTCGGGTATAGACACTCTGTCCCAGGCTCACTGCCTTTACAATTGTTCAGGGATAGCTCACTGCGTCCCTCGGGTCACTCCCATTGACTCCCCCTGGCTCACTGCCGTTGGTGAAGTCCCACTCAGTTTATAGACGTGAAGGTCTCTTTAATAAATGTGCATTGATGTTCTTTGTCTCCTATTCAGAATGAGACTTTTCTTGCATCAGGGTTCAGAGTTGATGCTCTTTATAGTTCAATCTTTCTTCTTTAGTGCAATGACTAAATGCACTAGATCCCCTTGTCTTCGTTTTCCTGAATCACAATCACTTATGTGATTGCTCAATAAATGATGTTCAGCTTACTCGGCATTCGTCAGAATCAATTCACCATGTATGCATGAGATCATGCATGTATCATTTAGATTTCTTCTTCAATCTCGCTTTGCACCGAAAGTATCAGGCAATATTTAGCTCTTGTGTAGCTCCAGAAAGGCGGGCGTGCTTCAACAATATTTGGCTCTCCTTTTCAAGACCGACGCGCAAGTCTCCATCTGGCGTGCAAGTCTTAGGTGTGCAAGTATAACCTGGCGCGCAAGTGTCTCCAAAGCACCTGCGCGACTCTGCCTTCTTGAACTTCAAACCTGCGCGACTCACTTCCTTCCTTTCCCAAATCACCTGGGGTGCGAAACCATCAATCGGCGCGCAATCACCAATTGCGCGGCTCAACCAGCTGCGCGATGAGAGCTCGAACAATCTCTAAGTCTTGAGCTCTGTGAGAAATGAGGAGGGGTGGTCCAGTATTTATAGGCAAACTGGACCCCCTGCGTGGCGGCGCGCAATTCATCCATCGGCGCGCAAGTCTCGGCCCCTGCTAGGAACTTGCGCGATCAACATCCAAACTTGCGCGAACATCTTGCCTTTGCCAAATTTGGATCTTCTGATCTCGAAAAACCATAGGCGCGCATGTTATAATGCATTCAAGGCGTCGGCGCGCAAGTCTCCTCCTGGCACATAATTCACCTGCGCGACCGCACCAAAACTTGCACGACCCTTATCCCTTTTCCATATTTTGATGCTCTGATCTTCAAAAACATATGGCGCGCAAGTTTCCTATCCTCCAAGAGTATGGCGCGCAAGTCCCTTTGCCAAAATTAGTCTTCTTCATTTGTTGATTTTGAGGCCCTGAAATTTGGCAAACACTGGAAAACGGCGCCACCTTGTATCTGCTCTTTTTGTACCGCCTCCAGATCATCCATTCCTCTGTTGATGTTCTTGAATCAAACATAGATCGTTGACCAAAACTCTTGAACTCGACATGTCACCATGGAATCTCCTTTTTCAACAAATTTGTATGTCGTTTGTTTGCTTTGTCGACAAGCACAATCACTTCAACAGCACTGCTTCTTGGTGATCTGTATCCTTCATCAACTCTTTTTCTTTTATCACAAACTCCACTATTGTGATATGTATTCTTTGAAGGAACAACTTTAGTACCATCATCTTCTATGAAAATGTGATGTGCATGGCCATTTCATAAGTCAACTCATTCGCACTTTTCCCCCTTCATCAACCGTCATGATCAACTTCATGCAAACCATGTGATTCAATCCGTCAAGAAGTCTCTAGCATGGTTCTCACGCAATCATGAGTAATTGCATGGTTTTCATCAAAATCCATTGTTCTCATGCAATAATGAGTAATTGCATGGTCTTCATCAAAGCCCATGGTTCTTATGCAATAAGGAGGAATTGCATGGTCTTCATCCAAAAACACCATCCTGCTTTAATCATCCTTGGATGGATTACTCCTCACAATCTTCATTGTTGTAAACAATGTATCAACTTTGACACATGTTCTTTGATCTTACGATCAGCACAAAAATCATCTGAATCACTACTCCTCTACTTCATCGGAGTACTTCATGATCTCCTTCATTGTGAGCTTTCATTCCTCCATTTTATTGGAGTACTTCTTGATCTATTTCATTTTGATATTCCATTGACAACTATTGACAACAAATACAAACCTATACACAAAGTGGTTCCAACAATCTCCCCCTTTGAATTTTGTTGTCAATACCTTATACATCTTCTGAAATGAATTTGTCAATGTCAAAATGAGAATATTCTATTCAATCAACTTTTCTTTTCAAGCATTCATTTTACTTTCTCTCCCCCTTATTGACAAGAAATACAAAGCACATGGTAGGGAGGGTATCAATCCACACTTAAGCAATGTTTCATTAATCATTTCACTCTATGTATACTTGAGTAATGCTCGATGTATAAAACAAGAGGATTTGATTAAGTCAACAAGGATGTCCATTATCCACAGATCATGATACCAACATGAGATGATAACTCATGTATCTTGTCTTCAAGGGTTTACCACTTTAATTCCAGGTAGAAGAAGATCAACTATGATAGAGAATAATCAACCTGAAACTCCTACACTCACATGAGTAAATAGATCAAAAACATTCAAGTGCAATCGGCAGGATAAGTGACCTTGGGGAACTTCCATTCTCTTTATGTCACTGATCAATTCAGTTACTCCCCCTTTGTAAAATAATCTTTGATCTGAGTAACCAAGGGATAGTTATTGAGAAATGACATACCTTCTCCAATGGCGTGTTCATCAAGAAATTCACAGAGTAACTGCTTTCGAGTCTAGCTGGAGTTGATATTGATTGAAACAGTGATTATGGAAGCTTCTTCATTCTTCTCCCCCTCATGGGAAACACTCCTCATCATCTTCATCAAGTGTGATCCTTCATCATCATAATATTTGAATATCAATTGAAGAATCTACTAAGGATGGAATCTTCTTCAGCTTGGCTATCAAGAGTTGACAGCATTCACTACTTCTCAGGTTCTCCCCCTGAGAGCATGCTTCACCTTCAATTCCCTGCATTATTAGCACAAATACAATACACAAATGATTACGGGAATAAGATGGTTCCTTCTTGCATCATCAAGAACACTTGATTGGTTGAGGTTCTTTTCTAAACCAATTTCCTCTGTTCACTCCAGTCTTCATGCCTGCACATTTGAACATATGTTCTGACATCTGTCGGTGTGGCACAGATCTGTTCACATTATCTTCTGCTTTGTGTGGAGAATTTTTATGCTTAGCAGCCATCATGAATGATACATTCTTACTCCTCTTAAGGACTGCTTCTTGCTCTGGTATTAAGGTTAGGCAACCTTTTGCAATGTGACCAGATTTCTTAAATCTCTCACACAGAACTTCTTTGACACGTGTGTTTCTCTTTGTTTGCAAACTCTCCTGCACTGTGTCTTCATCAGGTGAAAGTTTTCCTTTTCCTTTGTCACCAGCCTTGGCCTTCTCATCTTCAAGTTTCCTTATTATTTTCAAATCTTATGGCCAGATGACCAATATGTCATTTGGTTCTTTTGCAGCTGGTTTAGGTCTTCCACATGGGTTCATCCGAGATTCATCCCACTTAGTGTTTCTTTTGGATGAATGACACTTCAATTTCATAGATCTAAAATCCTGGGTCTTCTCAGCTTCCCTACTTGAGATCTTCTTGGGGAAATGTGTGTTCACAACATTCTTCTAATTTCTCCCCAAGGTAGCTACTTCATTCTTTGATGGCATCCGAGGTCTTCTTTTCTTTTTAATAGTGAAAGCATGTTGATATGGACATGTTCCTACATTGTGACCACTGCCGTTGCATACATCACAGATGTTATCAAGAATTCCAAATTTGTTTGCAGTAAACAGATGCTTCTGGACTTGCTTATGTTGCTTATTTTTCTCTGGCTTCCTTTTCTTTGATATAGGCATTCTCTGTGCTTTTCAATGTAAGGTATTATAAAGACAATCCAGTGCACAGTGCCCAAATCTGTTGCATCACCAACATTGACCCACAAAAATTTTCTTCTTTGTGTCTTCTGTATTAAGTTGTTGGGCCATCTGCTCAATATTTTGTGCTCTATTTGAGGAACCCACTTCCTCCTTTTTCTTCCCATCCACCCTAGCTATGGTGGTAGGTTTCTTCTTCTCTCATTTCCTCTTCCATACTTTTTTAGAACTTTTCTTCCCACCTACACTGATTGTAGGAGTGTATTTAGAAATATGAGTACAAGATGGTTTGGATTGTACCTTCACATTCTCAGTTTCTTGTGATAGATCAAAGAGTGAAGTCATGATCTTTTTATCACATGTTGGAGGACTTTTGACAATAGAATCCTCCAGTGAACATTGAGTACCAGCAGCAACTGATTCTTGATGTGGATAATCAAGAGTTGTCATAATCTTCTTATCACATGTTGGAGGCATTTCAGCTTTAGACTCCTCCAACGAACATTGAGTGCAAGCATCACTCATTTTATTCTTTTGTGAAGTCTCAATATGTGTGTTCTCAATCTTGGTCAACTGAGCTTCCAATTTTTGACCCACAATATTGAGAATGATCTTCTAATCTTCAATCGTGATCATCTTCTCTTCACAAGTCTTCTTCAACCTTTCAACCTCGTCTTCATGCATCTTAACTTTGTTTTGTAACAAAGAGTCAAGTTCCCTGAATTTAATGGATTTTTCTTCCAAACAAAAATTCTTGACTTCATTGCTCTTCTTCAGCTCAGCTTCAAGTTCATGGATCCTTTCTTTTAAACTCTTATTGACTTCCTCTTCTTCTTCAAAGAATTTCACCCGTTTGATGAGCTTCATACCTTCCATAACTTTTCTTTCCAACCCCTTTTCCATATTGTCAGCTTCCCTTTCTAATCGATTGATCACAACCTGCATAGATTGGAATAGGCTACAAATAATAGCAACCCTTTCTTCTGGAATATCATGCAGATATGTTCTGAGTTTTTCCTGAAATCTTTAATTAGGGGTATCATCCTTTCCTCTGGATCACTGCTTGATACTTTCCAAGCCTAATTTTTCTTCATAATTGGAATGGCATGGAGAACAAGACACATCATCTTCTTTGGATGTGGGGTACTTCTTCATCATCTTCTTCTCTTTCTTTTTCCTATTTGTCAAAGTCTTGGTGGATATAGATTTCTTCTCAGAAATGACTGCATCATTATCAAGATTGATCTTCATTGTTGACTCTAGGAAAGAAAAAAAATCCTCTTCTCAATAGAATTACTGGAGAATATCCAACATACGTTAACCTCCCTCTGATACCACTTGTAGGACCCCGGAACACCCTGAGAGGGGAGGGGTGAATCAGGGTGGCAACATTTTCTTCTTTTAGTTGTGGATCTTGTTCCCACGTTGGTAGGAACTACTTAAACCTGTATGATGGATATGATTAGCAATTAAACATTCACATGCAGAGAGATGACAGAGCTATTTTTACTTGGTTCACCACTAAGGGCTACGTCCAAGGAGCATACGCCGATAGGTTGTCGGTCGTACCTAAATCCACTATGCTTCACTAGCTGTAGATTACAAAGGTTCGGGTACAGACACTCTGTCCCAGGCTCACTGCCTTTACAATTGTTCAGGGATAGCTCACTGTGTCCCTCGGGTCACTCCCGTTGACTCCCCCTGGCTCACTGCCGTTGGTGAAGTCCCACTCAGTTTATAGACGTGAAGGTCTCTTCAATAAATGTGCATTGATGTTATTTGTCTCCTATTCAGCATGAGACTTTGCTTGCATCAGGGTTCAGAGTTGATGCTCTTTATAGTTCAATATTTCTTCTTTAGTGCAATGACTGAATGCACTACATCCCCTTGTCTTCGTTTGCCTGAATCACAATCACTTATGTGATTGCTCAATAAATGATGTTCATCTTACTCGGCATTCGTTAGAATCAATTCACCATGTATGCATGAGATCATGCATGTATCATTTATATTTCTTCTTCAATATCTCTTTGCACCTAAAGTATCAGGCAATCTTTAGCTCTTGTGCAGCTCCAGAAAGGCGGGCGTGCTTCAACAATATTTGGCTCTCCTTTTCATGCCTGACGCGCAAGTCTCCATCTGGCGTGCAAGTCTTAGGTGTGCAAGTATAACCTGGCGCGCAAGTGTCTCCAAAGCACCTGCGCGACTCTGCCTTCTTGAACTTCAAACCTGCGCGACTCACTTCCTTCCTTTCCCAAATCACCTGGGGTGCGCAACCATCAATCGGCGCGCAATCACCAATTGCGCGGCTCAACCACCTGCGCGATGAGAGCTCGAACAATCTCTAAGTCTTGAGCTCTGTGAGAAATGAGGAGGGGTGGTCCAGTATTTATAGGCAAACTGGACCCCCTGCGTGGCGGCGCGCAATTCATCCATTGGCGCGCAAGTCTCGGCCCCTGCTAGGAACTTGCGCGATCAACATCCAAACTTGCGCGAACATCTTGCCTTTGCCAAATTTGGATCTTCTGATCTCGAAAAACCATAGGCGCGCATGTTATAATGCATTCAAGGCGTCGGCGCGCAAGTCTCCTCCTGGCACATAATTCACCTGCGCGACCGCACCAAAACTTGCACGACCCTTATCCCTTTGCCATATTTTGATGCTCTGATCTTCAAAAACATATGGCGCGCAAGTTTCCTATCCTCCAAGAGTATGGCGCGCAAGTCCCTTTGCCAAAATTAGTCTTCTTCATTTGTTGATTTTGAGGCCCTGAAATTTGGAAAACACTGGAAAACGGCGCCACCTTGTATCTGCTCTTTTTGTACCACCTTCAGATCATCCATTCCTCTGTCGATGTTCTTGAATCAAACATAGATCGTTGACCACAACTCTTGAACTCTACATGTCACCATGGAATCTCCTTTGTCAACAAATTTGTATGTCGTTTGTTTTCTTTTTCGACAAGCACAATCACTTCAACAGCACTGCTTCTTGGTGATCTGTATCCTTCATCAACTCTTTTTCTTTTATCACAAACTCCACTATTGTGATATGTATTCTTTGAAGGAACAGCTTTAGTACCATAATATTCTATGACAATGTGATGTGCATGGCCATTTCATAAGTCAACTCATTGGCACTTTTCCCCCTTCATCAACCGTCATGATCAACTTCATGCAAACCATGTGATTCAATCTGTCAATAATTCTCTAGCATGGTTCTCACGCAATCATGAGTAATTGCATGGTTTTCATCAAAACCCATTGTTCTCATGCAATAATGAGGAATTGCATGGTTTTCATCAAAGACCATGGTTCTTATGCAATAAGGAGGAATTGCATGGTCTTAATCCAAAAACACCATCCTGCTTTAATCATCCTTGGATGGATTACTCCTCACAATATTCATTGTTGTAAACAATGTATCACCTTTGACACATGTTCTTTGAACTTACGATCAGCACAACAATTATCTGAATCACTACTCCTCTACTTCATCGGAGTACTTCATGATATCCTTCATTGTGAGCTTCCATTCCTCCATTTTATTGGAGTACTTCTTGATCTCTTTCATTTTGATATTCCATTGACAACTATTGACAACAAATACAAACCTATACACAAAGTGGTTCAAACAGTTTTCAGGAATTCCTTGAACCTTTCTTTTTCCCTTTTGGTTGGATCTTTTTTAGGAACTCTTTTTGATAAATTTTGATTATGTATTAGGTTTAATTGGATATGCATTGTTGATGCATAGTTTCCCCAAACCATTCGTGCTCATTGAAAACCACACAACCATGATTATTGAGGGTTTTCACTGTTTGTGCAACATTGAAAAACCCCTTTACCCGCCTAGTGGAATCCTTGCACCTAAGTGTAGGGGAACAAATTTGGGGTGAAATTTTTTTCTAACCATCTAGCCTGACCCATCTAACCATGTTCATATACTTTTTAAATTATGAAAATTTGAAAAAAAAATTATGAAACCCAGTTTTATATACCTAACAAATCCCACTCACTCAGACTCTATTTCCAAGGTTTTAGAGGCTCTCAACATGATATTTTCCCATAAAACCCCATCATTTATGAATCCAATAACATATGGAAGATATGATACCTCTCTAGTTAGTGGATCTCATGCCATTAAAAATATCATGATATCTTTTTATATCATCTTTTTAGTTTAATAGATCATCATGAATTTAATATTTCTAAAATATTTTTAATTAAATCTTGAATCTACATTTTATTTCTAGATCACTATCACATTCATTATTTATTAGAGATTCCCACTGTGGTTTTTTTTCATTGTGATTTCCTTGAATAAAGGTAGATGGTATCATTTGATATTTGGAATATGATTAAAACAAGATTCTCCTTGTTTTATTAATTAGAAATCAATTGATTCATGAAAACCCTATTTGATATGAAATATAATTTAAAATAGAAATGGAATGGATTTTTTGGGACACAATGCAGTTCCAATGGAAATATAATTTTGGGTCAATAATCAAATTGATGGAATTGATGAATTAATTTGAAAAATACTTCGAGAAAAATGAATTAATTTAATAAAATTAAATACTTTTAATGTTTTTTATTAAAATGGAACAAAAATAAAAAAAATATATATTTCAATTTTGAATGTGAACTACAATTTTGAAATAGAAATGAGGGAAATTCAACTGTAAATGATAATTGGTTTGAAATGATATGATATTCCATTTTTCTATTGATTTAATAAGCACATGTGATCTTAGTTGTTACTGGGTTATATTGGAAAAATACTCTATGATGATTTTTCCATTGAAATTGGTTGTGATGTGAACTATCAAAAAATCCGCATTTAGAATATCTTATTATTTATGGGATGTTATTGATCCCTATTACACCTGATCCTCAGGGACATGCATACACATATTAGCCATGATCACTGATATGAGAAGTTTGATGGTCAAATAACTGTAAACTATCATATCATAAGAAATACAACCATTATACATATATATATATTTCATTGATTATATAACTGTTTTCTTCATTACAGTTGATTAATATAATATCTTTAATATTAAAATGTTAATTTAATCAATGTTTTAAAAGTTTTCCATCATTTTAAAATTAATTCCTATTGGGTTTTAAATATGTTTTTTTATATCCATTGCATGTTTTATTAAATCTTATGAATGACTTTATTGTTGTTATGGAATATGTTATAGAACACATAGTGGGATCCAACATAGATTTATAATACACACCCAACAACTGACATCATAAATTTCTATATTTCCTTCTACTAAGTCCATGTAAAATGAAATTTCCACATAGTGGTGGTGGATATAGTTGATCCATTGGTTATGGAGTGACAGTATCATTATAATTCTTTTCTTTATTCTATGTATATTGATGATGAAATATTGTGGGTTTTGATATAAAATATTAGATTCTGGTAGTTTCTCACATTTAATTGTTGATCATATTTTCTTATTTGTTTATCATTATATATTTGGTTGAAAATTAATTCCATATTATATCTTGTATTATCCCATGATTTTGTCACTAACTAGTGGGGATCATGAACTCCATTTTGACCATGTTATATCTGACTTAGTTTTCTATGTAAAAGGGTATCCCGGCTGGATTATGACACATTCAATATTTTTTAGTGTTTTTACCCTAGGTGTATTTCAGATAATTCCTATATCCATTTTTTTGTATCTATACTAGTATTTTTATTCTAGAAAACAATACACTCAATAAAATACAGAATGTTATAATTTTTTTCAATATTTATATTTATACCTATTATTTTTTAAAATGTACTATAGTCATAATTTCTAAAAAAAATTAAATCATGCTAATTTTTAACATATCTTAAACATATTTTTTTTTGGAAACCAATGATCGTAGAATTTAACATAACCATTATCCCCAAACATCTTAAAACATCATAAAAATTATTTTTTTTAATCATGTATACTCTTAAAATATATTAGTATTTTATAAAATCATCCTAAATTTATATGATATCAATCAACTTATCAGCCCTTAGGGATACTTATAATTCAATCATATATTCCTATTAAACTCTAAAGTTACCTAAATTCTTATTTTATTCCAACCATAACACCACAAAACCACACTGCTGAATATGGTTATAATAAATATTTTGTAATATATTATATTTAAAATAAACTGAGATACCAAAACATTACGTTTGATAAATAAATTTTGAACAACATAGTTTAAGTCAATGACAAACAAAATACACTTTATGTTTAGTGTAATAAAAAGTTAGAACTAAATTTTAACAAATGAAACCCATATATTTGAATGAAATGGAATTTTTACATCTATTATAAGGAATCCTTATTTAATAAAATGTATTTAACATCTACTAAAAAAATTCATCACCCATGAAACCATTATAGATGTCTCATAAATAAAAATCTTCTTATTAATTATAATTATATTGAAACAAAATAAGGTTCTTCTCAAATTATAAATATGTTATAGTGTATAATTGAATATATCATGCAAAAAAGCAGGTCATGAATAATAAAGAAGGAATAAATATGAATCCAATAATACCATATAACTGATAATATGACCATGTAATATATATATGGATAAAATGATAATGTTAATGAACATGTGGATAAAAATAAATGATTTCATAGTGATGGAATCAATATATAAGATATTATAAATATACTCTCAAGGCCTTATTCCAAAACATCATACCTAAACAGGTAGTGTTTACACCATATTCCTAAGCTAGTATGTCTCATGAGACCTATAAATTCATCGAGGGGATATATAATATGAATTCCAATTCATTATTAATTATTTATAATTCATTAATAATATGTTGTAATGAATAAAAAAATATAATATGTATCAAATCATACCTTTGAAATCAATAATCATCGATATTTAAATAACTTGTGTATAGATTTTCAATACTTCCCCGGTCAATATATGTTATAGATTTCATGGTAAAATATTCTTTAAAATAACGCCATAGATATTAATGTATATTTTAAAATGTCAACACTAGATAAAACATAATTGATATAGTGAATGTGAATTATAATATATTTATTAAATTAAATAAAATATACAGAAAGGATGAAGAAAATTTAATAATATAGATAAATACTATAAGAGAATTTATCCTTATAAACATATTGTGGTATGAAATGTAAATTTAGTAGGAAATTGAGATTTTAGTACATAAAATATAACTCTAAATTAGATATATATTTTTATATGTTTGTTGGAAAGTGTTGGTGAGCTCATAAAAATGTTATTTCATAAAAAAATTTAATAGAATATGAAAAATATGAAGTTACGAGTTACATTAAAAAGTAATATATTAGATGTCAATGTGAATATATTTTTCAATAAATATATAGAGAAACTATTGAAAATTAAACCATCAAATAAAATAATGTATTTTTTTAAAATGTGTAGTGGAATATAAATGATATGAATTTGAAAGGAAAATCCCTTCAAAAATTTAAAAATACCTTTATTGAAACCAACATAATAAAAAATAAATTAATAAATTTTCATAAAATAGGAAAATAAAAATAAAAATTTAAATTTTGATAACACATATTTATATTTTTAAATAATAAAATATTTTTTTGGTAAACAAAATAATATAGACATGGATGAAAAAGATATTCTAGGGATGATAGAAATTATTATTAACAATGTTGCAGTTTTTGGATTTATAAAAACCATCAATGAATAATAATTAAAATATGTACTTAATTTTCATCATATAGAATGATAAATTTTAATATTATTAAAATCTAATAGTGGGTGAAATTAAAAATAAAATAAATAATTTCAAGGAGAAATGTTATATCTCAAAATAATGGAGAGTGGATTTAATTAAATCTATTACTAGTTTGGTAATATGTCAAATAAAATAACCTGAAAGTGGTATTTTTAAATTGACTAATAAATCAAGTTCCTGAAGGTGATATTTGATTAAATTATTATATTGGGTGTTAATCACAAAATTTCATTAATAATTGGATTATACTATGAAACCAGACCTTAATAAAGGGGAATTGAGATGGAAATCCAAAACATTACCCTTGACATGCATGAAATAAATTTAACATCCTATATAATAAAAATTAATATTTAATAAATTATTTCAAGCCCATATTAATATTTATTTATATTTATAGTATTAAATCTTACTCCTTTATTAGAAATTTATAATATAGTTATTTTTTATTTTCATGAGTAGATGCTAGTTTAATTCATTGTTGTAAACATGTTTTATAATGTTGATATTGATACCCATTAATTAATATAATGTTCATCATTCATAGATTATAAAAGGTAATATAATATTTTTTTCATAATGATTTATAAATTTTCAATTCCATTCAATTATATTTTTAGTTATGCTTTATGATGAAAATATCAGTGGTGTGCTTCTTTCATTAGTATTTTTGTGAAAAAGGTTTAATATATATAATTATTTATTATATTATATAAAATATTTTAGAAAAAAATAAATTATTTTTGAATAAAATAATATATTGCTTGTAATTATTTATTTATAGTTAGTAATGGTAGAAATAATAGCATCTTTTATAAAGGTGGTTAATATGAAAAATAAAAGAACATGTTATAATCAATAAATAAGTATGATTATGAAGTGATTAATGTTTAATACCATTATCAAAAAATTATAAAGATATTTTTTATTTTTTATTAATCTATTAAATTAAATTTTGGAATATTTAAAAAAAACAATTTAATATTAAATAAAAGGAATGAAGTTATCAGTTTGGATCCTGGTATGATCTTTTTATGTCTCTGAGTTTCCAAATACCATTTATTATTAATATAGAATAGATAATTTCAAATCATTATTTCACTAATATTTATCATTTTTAAAAATAAATTTTATTCAATAATTTTATTCTATGAACCTTCCATTTAAGGGTGTAAGGAAAAATTATATACACCATTCACAGAATCGATTTTCCGAACATAACATGATTGTTATTTCATTTTCCAACAGATGAGAGGGAGATAGAAAATGGTTAATCCTAAAAAATAATAAATTTTACAATAAAATGATACTAATTTAATTATATTAGTATTTTTAGAATATGTTTGGAGGATTCTTTGTTGAAAAATATTGATAGGAAAATGTTAATGATTAGATAACACTCACATTGAGGAGTTTATTTTTCTCATAATGGATTTAGTGGAAATGAAGGATTTAGGTAATTTTCATTAGACTAGAAGCTAAAAAATGGTAGAGGTCACTAAGGAACTAAAAAGTGGTGGTGCTTCGTGGTAAATTATAAGGATAAATTTCACTTTATGTTGGTGTATGTGAGATTATTTAACAGGTAAAAATGAGGGGTATTTTATTGGAAACTAATGTTAGAAAAATGGAAAATATGAGACCATATGGTGGTTATTTGATCATGTGTTGGTGATATGTGGTATAAAAATTAATATCTAATAATTGTTTTTCCAAAAGGTATATGTTTCATGTAGATTTCACAGAACACTACATAAATTCTATTACATTTTTTAAATCTTATCATCATTAATCACATTTTTTTAAGGGTAATTATTATTTTACTATAAATATAAGATGTACCATCTTACAAAATTTTGATATGATGATTCCAAATTTAAACTCAATTTAATCTAATTCAATTTCAAAATAACATAAAATTATAATTTATATTAAAACATAAGATATAAGGAAAAACTATTTTTGTATAAAAATATATTTTTATAAAACATATACAATTTGTACTTATTTCATTTCAATTAATTATTGAATTCATATCATATATAATTCTGATTTTCATGACCCCTCCCCCAAAGAGTACCCATCCAAGGTCAGCAATAATAGATTGGAAATGGTGACTAACTAAATCTGTCCTCCAATTGGCAATGGGTTGGTAACTAACACTAAAGATATAATAAATATTAAGACGAGATGATTTACCCTATAATTTTATTAAAAAAATAGATATAATATAGGTAAAACAATAAGATACTTCTAATATAAATTTTTAAAATAAATTTTATGTACAGAAATAAAATATCATGCAGAACTAATTATCTAAAAAAGTCAACTACATGTAAAAAAATAAAAAACTAGGCCTCAACCACAAATCCCAAAAAACTTCTACAAACCACAAGATAGAAATATCCAACATAGTATCCACCCTTCTCAATTTTACCTGAATAATAGTTCTTATATATTTAGGCTAATCATTGTAGGTATACAAAATATGATCCTCCTAAGAGAATCTTGTGAAAAACATTGAAAAACATTCTAAAACTCAGGGAAAAAAATGTGAATCCATCTCTTCGCATAAATAAATATATAAAGTAAGATACCCCACCATGTATCACATACAAGATAGAATAAAATAATACGAAAAATAGTGGTACTGTACTACCAATTCCCCATTGGTTCATAACTCCTCCACAATATTGTAAGTCCTAATCTATCTCTCTCCAATAGTAAGCTAGGACAAAATACATGGGCTATGTATCAAAACAGGCATCTTGAAGATCACATAATCTCATAATATCATATCACATATCCATACAGTAATTGACTAGTTTTTGGAACCACCATATCTTGTAAGAAGGGTATAGTACATTTTGTTTTATACCTAAATCCCTATGTTCCCATACACTGATTATGGTTTCTCAAGCCATCATAAACTATACATTTCATTCTTATAATAACCCTTTGGATGTCACATATGAAGATTCATTTCTATGAAATAACTATAAGTCATTACAACCTTATAAACACCTGTATGTAAAATCTAACCATTTTACATTCTAGTAAATAATACAAAAAATAGAAGAGAGTGGGACAATGGGGGTAGTCATCAAACCATCCTCACCAACCCTAATGTTTGGGAACACATCCTGAAATATTCAACTGGGTGTAATTCACCCTAACAAACATTGGTGTGGTAGAATATAAAATCACAAAACATAAATTATAAAATATATCTAATATCCACACTATTAGAATAACTTAATTACATAGATCCAATATAACTAACATCACTCATCAACCCAACTAGAACATCAAAAAACTCGATATCATATAACAACCCAAGTGATAAATGATCTCAATATATTATTCCTTCCATTAATCATTTCATAATACATTAATCAATTCATTAATAATAAGTTAAAATTATTTTATTACATTTCATTAAGCACCCAATCCAAGATCATTCCCACCAGGGGTAACACAAATGAGTCCATGGTTTCAAGAGATTAATTCTAATATTTTCATTCCAACAAGAAACAAACTTGTGGGTTAAGACATTATTATAAAAATTACTAAAATTCCATAATTGCAAGAAATCTAGGAAAAATTTAATAGGTATCCTCAAAGAGAGATTAACCCATGCACATCAAAATTACTTTTGCAGTTGGGAAAGGGTAGTATATAAATGTAAAAAAATGTCTATCCAACCATTAAAAATATTCTATAATAAATAATCATCGATCTTGTAATCACAAAAACATTTAATACCATCTTCAAACCATTTCATCATCATAGTGTCATCCCTGACAACATCATGCATGTCCCATAGCATCACATAACTTCATGCGTCAACTACATCCAAAACCTCAGGCCTCAATGAAATTTTATAATAATCAATCCCATTCTCAGATAACATCATATGGATCATATTCAGCACAAAAAGAAGGTAAAACACAAACAAGCATAGCCAATACGACAACCTAGGCCCGAAAAACAAGACATTCAAATTTCACATGGAAACATGCTTTTACATCCCCAAACATTTATCTTTTACAAACAACCGGTTTTATTCCCACATGAGTTAACTATTTTAGTTATCATAGGTTATAAGTATAGGAAAACGAATTCATTAGCTATCATAAGCCATAAAAATTTTTAAGTAAGCTCTCTAGCATTAAACCGATTACATGAAATAGTTAGAATAAAAAATTTCAATTAAGAGGTCTTTTAATTCATTGATAATTTACAATAATTCCAAAACTAATTACTTTATAAATTCCTCTAACATATGGAATAAAAATATTAAAAAAAATTATTTTCCTCTAATTTTTATTACAATCATATTATTATAAATTATAGATTCATTTATCAAGCGATAATAGATAGTCATCTAGAAAAAATAATTATAACATTGTGTTTTATAACATTTTTCAAAATTTAAAATGTGAAATGAATCACAGAAAACATGCAAAAACATATAATAAATATATATTATACACTCTCAAAAAAATTAAGAGGGAAACCATTATTATGCTGTAAAAAATGAAATCACTTTTATGATATAAGGGATTAATGTATAAAATTTTTAATCGAATCTTAATTCCCTTAATTAAGGTTATAAATAAATTTTGAAAAAAATATCAACAACTTGAAAAACTGATATCATATGAAAAAAACCGAGAACATTCTTTTCATAGCTGTTTTTTCTAGAGACTATCACCACTTTCTACCACTGGATGATACAAAAAATAACTACCACCTACTTGAAACCAAAAAAATACTTCCTCCATGATATACTACCAAAGTATTTATTCTTCCTCCAGATAAAAGAACTGGATGTTACTACTAGGCTATGTGTGCTACAACATGACTATGTCTTCTACCACCAGACTAAGTCTAATACTAAAACATGACACTTAAAGCTACATCATTCATCAACTAAAACTATCCTAACTCTGTTACCGTTATCCAGTACAACCAACTACTACCACCATCTATTATAACCATCCCATAAATGGTCCCATGGCACCAAAAATCCTTTGGAAATGAAAATAAATGATTCATAGGAACCACAGAATTACATTATATACCACGAAAAAAAATTAATCCTTTATCATTAAACTAATCATGGAGAGATGGGAAATAAATGGCCATATGAATAGTCATCCTATAAGATACCTATTAAGAGTATCGTCTTCATATGAGATCAAACACTTCACTCAGAGGAAGAAATAAGAAACAAAAAACCCCAACAAAATATTCCTAAACACTATATTGGGGGAGGTACCTATTAAAAAAAGAACAGTGAGGAATATAGTAAGTGAGAAACCATCTCATGAAATAAAAGGTCAACAAATAAAATTATAAATGTTAAAACATAATAGAAACATATCTACTAGCTTAGAATACTTAGAACGTATCAACATATCATGTTCCAAGGTGGTCTTCCCCAAGACACCATTTATTGAATGGAAATGAACCAAGGGAATAACACTCCCACACAATACCTTATCCTGAGGATCCTAGATCCCCACCTACCACTCCTTAAATTAATGCTCAATTTCAACCACGATCTCACCAAAATGAATGATATGAGAATAATCAAGAATGTTATAATAGAGCAATGATACATGAATAACATCATGTATCCAAATCATCTTTGGGGGCACTGATGTCTAATATGAAATGAATCTAACATGAGATAACACCATGAATGGACCAAAAAACTATTTATAGAGATTTATTCTACAACCAAAAAATTTATTCATTGTAAAATGGGTCACCATCAAGAAAAATGATCTATAAATATAAACTCAAAATGTCTCATCCTATTATAACCATATGTATTTTAAAAATATAGTGATTAATCCATTATCAAACATACCACATGAACCATATCCATGAGGGTTTAATCTATCTATAGCATAATAATACATGACTCTATGTTCCCAGTCTATTATAGTGGAGATTTGATGTGTTAAGAGTAAAATTCTTCAATTGGTTCTATACTAATGATGGGGTGAAATAATATTGTAATAAAACAAAGTTAATGGAATATTCCTCATCCATAAACCTCCAAAAACCCACAAAAAAGAATTTTTTTCTTAAAAATTATGGATACTCCAAACTATATGAACATCCTTTTATAAATAAAAAGTTGTTTTATGTCATAACTAAGAGCCAATAGAATGTTAGATGCCTCCCCAGACACTGTAAGTAAAGCTATGATCATGATCAGTGATAATCAACTTCAAAACTCTGTGGAGTCTCACCACCTAATCATGATAATTCCATTATAAATACTCTAATAATATTGACACATTAATCCATATGAAGTGGGATGATTTCATCAAACAATCCACTATCACCAATATTAATCCAATGAATCCCTCTTCACAAGGTAAATCCATAAAAAAGTCCATCGATATTTTCTCCCACATTCAATGAGGATCATCTAATGGGTGATGGAAGAAATATTAACACTATACTTGTTCCTATACTTATGGTAGACCATATATCGAGATTAAACAATAGTAACTTCATGCATCATCCTAGGAAATCAAAAGTGACCCCTCAAAGACCTATATATCATCATAATTTCATGATGTATGAAAGAGGGTGAGCAATAGAACTCACAAATAAATGCACTCATACATCAGAAATGTGATGAAAATACTTCTATTAAGTAACACTAGATGATGATCATCATTCGATAAACCATTATGGGCATTACCAATAACTTCTCAGTCATTCCAGGCCACCACAATAGAATTACATAAAAGGGAATCCTCAACCTACTTCACTAAAATCTATTCCACTATCATTTTAAAAAGAAAAAAATCCACCCCTATCCTCTCCCATATCAAGATGCATCATATAAATTATGAACATCACATTATATGAATCTATATATTCACACACATATTCACTATGATACTTCATTCTTAATGCATATGCCACAACATTAATGTAATTTGTGTATATGAAATCATAAAGTCATAATACAACAATTATTCAATCCACTATCACTGATCAAATTTTCATTAACGATGGAAAAAGATATACATCAAGATATTATTATTGTTAAAATCAATAAAATTACCATTGATGAGGTAATGTCACCACAACATCAAGGCAAATAAAAATCAAGCCTATAAAAGATTATCGGTGGAACAATTATCCTCATGGGGATGTAACAACTGAGATCCATAAGAAACAAATGATCACTATTACATTAGATCACAACCCAACCCAGGTTTCATGACATCATAGAAAACCTCAAAATTAACTCAATCTTCTAGAAAAGGATGGAATAGAGCAGATACCAAATTATGTCAATGGTATGTGAAATATTTTTAACACTGATCATTCCAAAATAATTCTTGATCCTTTCAATTTATGAATGTTATATGTGTATGAACCAATAAAACCCCAATATTTTATGTTTTTTTAAATACTGGTTATCTTATTTGATATATTTTGTCACACGTGACACCATATTTCACAAATCACAAGATTCTATAAATATTATTATTTAAACATGATAGTTATAAACTAAAATTTTAACATGGAAGTATGAATACGAGTAAGAAAATATATAAAATTATGTATAATGGTTTTATACGACTAAAATAAATTGGTAAATAATTATTTAAATTTTAGTAGAATATTTATATGTTTCAAAAATACAGTTTCCTAAAAAAGAAATTGTATTATTTCATATGAAAATATAATAAAATTAGTTTTCTCAGTTTTTAGATAATTTATTATATAAAATTGGTATAACTTTTTAATACATAATGTTCATGTTATCTTATGGAAATATATTTACAATTTTCCTAAAATAAATATTTTTTGATATATTGTGAAAAATATTAATTTTTATTAAAAAGTAAAATTTTATTTAAAAAAATTATATGGATCCTTTTTAAAATATTTTTTCAAATTCATAATAAGTAAAATAATATTGTTTTTAATAAAAATTATTTTATTAGAATCAATTTTATCTCAAATTTTTATAAAATAAAATTTCATACTTATGAATCCTTTTTCATCGGAAATAAACATTCTAGACGAGTACATGAGTGTAATTATAAATTAAATTCTAAAAATTATTTGAATTGAATTTGGTAAAATTGTTTCAAATTTTTTAATAAGATCAATTAATATTAGGTAGTCATTCTATCTTAAATGTTGCAAATAATTGATAATAAAAACAAGGTGGCTCACAAAGCCTTTGATCAATGGAGTCACCCCCCTCTCCCTCAGTTATGGTCTCCTCTTGGTTTCCTCCCATCACCTCCACCTACCAGGATAGTTCAATTGAATCCGTTCTCAACTTAGTCTTTATTGCATCGTCTTCGTCTTGATGAAAATCATGGAGTGGATATCGTCTCTGCATTGGGTGCCTCGACCTCAAATCAGTGACAAACATGGCATGTATCCTGGTCGGTGTCAGTTCCTCCATTCTTGGCTCGACATTAGATCTGGCATGTATTTATTTCTAGGAAGTGGCTTTATATGTTGGTTTTTTGCGTCGACGTTGTTCTGGTAACAGATTTGGTGTGGTTCCCCTTCCCGAGGTTTCAACGCCAGGTTCTTCTCTGGGTCAGTGTCGGTGCGGACCTATGCCAGATCAGGTGTGGCCCGTCTTCCCAGGGTGGTTCGGTGTCAGCTTCGGAGTGGCTTGGAGGAGTGAGGGTCTTGTATTCTGGTTCTTAATTTCCTTTCTTGTTACATTGTTTTAGGAGTGTGTGGTTTTTTTGGAATAGTGATACTATTAATGTGGAATCTTTTTCCCTGGAGCTTCCCTCATTATTGGCCCTTTACTTCCCATGGTTCGATATTTTATGAACATGGGGAGGGTCCTTCTGCAGCCTTTACTTTATTATCATCATGCCTATAGAGGCACTGCATGTTCTGATCTGCTCGGACCGCCTCAACGGTAAAACTCTATCAAAGTGTTGTTCATTCTTCCAGCAGTGGTTGATGAAGAAATGGCTTCATACTCCATGGATCATATTACTATTCAGTTTTTGGTGATTGTGGTGGAAGAGGTGCATTTCAGATGTGGGGAAACTTCTGTGATTTTGATTCCAGAATTGAGTTTCCTTTTGTTCAATGTATTTTTTTAAATTTTCTGGAGTGCTTTCAGGACTCATGATAAGATGTTTCCGCTATACTCGACCACATGGAACATTCCCCATGGAGTTTTTAGAGAAGGTGGATCAACTATGTGGGCTTTACATATTTGTATGTTTGAGAGGGTATGTTGAAATTCATTGAATTAGGACAATTCTTTGACACTTGACACCTGTTTGTTTTATAGTCTTGCATCAGTGGAGAGCCTCATCACAATTCAAATGATGGGGAGGGGCAGTACTACTTGTTAGTCTGAATGTAATTTTCTATGATCTTCGGGTTGAGTAATGTTTAATTTAATGAATTCTATTTGGTTTCTCACTTATTCAATTATAGTGGGGGTTTAATAAAAAAAATGTAAGGCCTTCATTCCATTGGAGTAGAATTGATAGTAAAAAATATAATGATTACTTAATGTTGTTAAGGTTAAAATGGGTTTACCAGGGGTGGATAAACCAAACGATAATGCTAATATTTCATAAAAAGTATTCCAAATCATATTGGATAGCCATATTTCAACCTTATAATATCCAAAAACATGCATATATAGTAATTATTAAGCATTCATCTTGGGAATGACTTTATCATTTGGGATTGTTTTCTGAAATTTTCATATGGTTTCAAAGGGGGTCATCTCTACCACTACTAAATATAAATCACATCTCTACTCATGTTATATCATGAAAATAAATTTCTATAAACAAATATCTAATAATTCCATTCCCTAATTCCCTACTTATTTTATATCATCATTAGTTTTATTATGAACCACTCCAATGAAAAATGTATGTATAAATGTAATGAGGGTTTTGATGAATATGTATCCTTCTTAATCAATAATTTCTATTTTAATTTTTCATTATCCAACTTAAAAAATTTCGAACGGTGATAATATAATTAATTTACTATCATCAAAAAATGAGAGGTTTTTTTAATGACAAATCCAAAATCCATATCATATATCATTCAATGATAAATTTACCCATCGAACGTGTTTATGGAGGTATTAAAAATTAAGAACTAATGTAATTCATTCATCCATAACTACCCCTATTACGTGGATATAATGATATATTTAACATATGTATATTAAATTTAAAAAAATTATAACAATTATATAATAATATAACATATACTATCCTACATTCTAATCAATTAGAAAATTTTACCATCGCCAAAGCATACATGTGGACAACCGCTTGATACATTTTTCCTTTAATTTTGACATGGATGGTAATAAGGACATATATAATTAATATATATATATATATATATTATCTTTAAGATATAAAAATAATTTTGTTATGGTGAATAGTTACTTTACATTGTTTTGTTATGTTTGTTAAGAAAATGGAAACATCATTCATTCGAATGTATGACACACCCTCTACATGAATGTTGTAAATCATTTTACAATCTATAACATTTATAAATGGATATAAATATTTATATATTAAATTTATGATATATTTATATCATTATAATAATTTTATTTATGATTTAACAATAATTAATTTAATTGGACAAAAATATATTGTCAAAAAAATACCTGAGGAACAAAGCAGTTATTACCGAAAAAGTGATTTTTAAAAATAATTACTAATAAAAAGGTGATAAAAAATTATTAGTAATTAATAAATGGTATGATATATATTATTATCTTTCTGAATTATATTTATAATAAAATATTATTTATTTTACATGTGGTTCAATCATGTGTGAAAGATGTTGAGACATGTGGTATGGGATTTTCATCTCAATTTTATTTCCACAGGAGACATTCCATATACACCACTTGTTTTATTAGTGGGGTTCATTTACCACACATAAAATAATATTATTATTATTCTCTTTAGAATTTGGGGATATGAACATCTATATAATATTCTATCTTTCATGGTGTGTATAAATGAATGTTTTCTAAATTGGGAAGGGTTTGATTTTACAATCTCATTGTTTGTTGGGATAGTTAATGATTATGCTTTCAAATATGTAATGATCAAATCCTCAAGAAACTCATGAAGCATATTAATCTATAGTTATTTATAGATAAAACATTTTTCCATTTAATTTTACTAACTTTATGAACCATAGAGACTAAAATCATGTTATAATGGAAAATCCACTTTATTTTTATTTGTAGTCAAAAATGCATTTTCTTCTATAACTTTGTTTCTCAAAATATTTTTAATAAATTTTTTAATATTATATAATGATTTTTTAAATTCATGTTACCCATGTTTTACACTTCAAAATAAATTTAAACTCAAAATTTTCATTTTCTTAATATGTTACTTTTTTATTTTTTCAAAAAATGTGAAATGAATCATTATTTTAATTTATATGGATTGAAATATATTTCCTTACATAATGATTGTTATATTTTATAAATAATACATTACATTTATTCAATTATATTTTAAAATATTTATCTTCCATATTTTTTATATTTTCATATTGTAAATATGTTGTTTCAATATTGAAATGATATTAACCTCATGAATTTTTTACTAATCATTAAATGTCAATTTCCATCTATAGTGAAATATATTGATGTGGGAAATAATTTAATGGTGATGTTATCCAATGATACCAACCTAATTTTTTAACTTTATGGTTTACATTTATGTTGAGAACATGTTCATTAAACCCATTCATTTCCCACTTGCTTAGCTATGATGAAATGAATAATCTTTTTAAAACATATTTCTTTTTCAAAGATATGAATTTTATAATGATTTATGATATTTTAGAACATATAGTAATGATTATAATTATGTAATGGTTGGGAGATTAATTGTATCGACCTACAATGAATTAGGTTCATATTGATATCTCATAAGATATACTGGGCTGGAATGGGGAGTGATCCAATTATATCTAGGGACTCTATCAACTATGATATTCTTGAGAGTGATCCTTGAACAATATGATGGATTAGGGAGTAAAAAAATTCCTCTATTAATATCTTGTAAATATTACTTGGTCAAAAATTGAAATGATTTTGTATTGTTTTTTTGATAAAATTAATTTCATATAATAATATTATGATAGAATTTCATATTATCAATGATTCGTTTATGATTTGTGTCTTATGAACTATGATTAATTATTCCATATATCAGGATTATGATATTTTTTTATCAAGGGAATAATTTTAAAATTTTTATCTAATGTTCCCATATCCTTATTCCTATGTAATTCTTCTACGATCATCAATATCTCCCTTTTTGACCTTTAATGAGCTTGTGTCCTCAGACATTATTTTCTTTCTATTCCCAATTTTATAGATAAGGATATTATGTATGATATTTCTATGAATCATTATAGATATAATTGAATCATATGGATACGATGTTGCTCACTAATGAACGTGTTGATTATTAATCAATGTTTCCATATAAAATAAATCATTCGGTCCTCAGTAATGTTTTCGAAAAATGAATTAAATATTCATCTATTGAGATGTAATATCTATGAATGAATATTTTAGGTCAGTAAATATGTCATCAGAAGAAGTGTTTAGTAATATTTTGGAACTAATAAGAGATATCATTTTTTATAACAATATGTATATGTCTAAGGATTCTTCATCGTACACAAACAAATAATTGAATTTTGATAAATGATAGAGAGATTGATGATTACATGAAAGTACATACTAGTCTTGAAAATAAAAATGGACGTGTCTAATTAAAAATATTACATCGGGGTAATAAATATGAAAAGGGTTAATTGGGATTTGAATCAATCATCACTTAGTAAATTACATTGTCCCTTTCAACAAACCAATATTGAAACTACTGGGTGATATGTTTTACAAACTCAAAATCTCATTACAAAGCATCATGATATTTTTGGGAAATTACAGTTAATGAACTATGATGAACACAAGGTATCATTGATTGCAATGAAGGTGTAAAACTATAATGTATTTTTTTGTGATTTATCCCTTTGATTAATGATTTTCAAAGGTTAGGCTTAGCATTTTTTAGTAAGGATTAAAGATAAAATAATAAGTTGGTGTGGGGATAGGTATAATCAAATATTAAAATATATTAAGTTAGTATATCTTTATAAATACCCTTATCTCATGAAATGAATTTAGGAATTTTAATTCATATCCAAAATGTAAATATGTCTGAATATTTGTGAAAACCTCAAATGTTATGATGATATCATCTCTTGTCTATGGTTCTTTTTTGGTTGATGTTTTTGGAAATGTGCTTCCTAAAAATATGGTTATTCTCCTTGTGGATGAAATTAATATAACCATAGGCATGGATTGGATTTAAATGAATAAATCCAAAATCAATTTCCAAGGAAGGGAGGTAATATTTATACTTCCAAACAAATCTATGATCATTTATTAGTGTTATCATATGTACAAACTTCATATAGAAATCATGTCCATTTTACGGTTCTTGATTCCAATTCAAAAAAGGTATTTGTATAAGATGGTTTTAGAGAAACTCAATATTGATAATATGACTAATGCGTAGGATTTTGATGATGTGTTCTAAGAAAAATTTCCTAGCCCTTCATCGATTCATGTATATTAGTTCTTAACTGAACACATACATGGTGCCTAACATATTTCAAAGACTCCATATAGAATGGACCCAATCCAGATTCAGAAATATAATAAGAAACTTTAGGATAACCTAGATAAAGGATTCATTCAGAAAACTGTTTCTATTTGTTGTTTTCCTATTCTTTTTGTGCATAAGAAATTTTTATATATGTGACTATACATTTAGTTTTAGGAATATATCAATATAATAATCAATTACAAGTATTATTTTCCCTATATCAGTGACTTGCATTATAAAATATTTATAGATCAATATATTTACATGGTTGAGCTTCATTAAAGATATAATCAATTCAGTGGTAAAAAGGATAATATACTGAAAACCACATTCTATACCGAACATATACACTATCATTAAATATCTATTCTATTTTACCTTTATAATACCCCTATATCTTCATGGATATAATAAATATTGTATTTTGAAATGAATTTAGTCATTTTCTTGTAGTAATTATGTATTATGCTATTATATATTCATATAGATGTGAAGATCATGAATCACCTAATAATTATAATAAAGTCATAAAGGATAAATAAGTTGTATGAAAAATTTACAAAGTGGGAATTTTTGTTTCAAAATGATTCATTTTTGGGTCATATTATCTCAAGGGAAGTTATATCTAGGGATTCTTGAAAGAATGAATTTAATGAACATTGGCGAAGACCAACCAATGTGAATCAGATATAATTTTCTCTTTATTTTTTTGTTTATTATTGATAACATGTGGATAATATCTTCAGAATATATAATCCACTAAACATGATAAATTTGATGGGATCCTTGTTCCATTGGATAGATGAATATGATAAAAATTTAATTCAACGAAAGAGAAAGGTAGTTAGCAAACCTGTACTTACTTTTCCCATGTAGTGTAAAAGTTTTTTAATATATAATGATTCTTCAAATAATATATTTGTATGTATTAAAGTGAAAAATAATATGGCGATAGCTTATGTGTTGTGATAAATGTTGGTTTATGTGAAAAATTACACAACTCATGATTTAGAGTTTGCTATGGTAATTTTTAAAATAAATATAAAAGTGAGTTATATTTAAGGAGGAAAGTCTAATATATATATTATAAATGTTTAAAATATATTTTTACCTAAAATAGTTGAATATGAGACAATGAAGAAGGTTGTAGTTGATTATAAATTATGATTTCTGAATACATTACAACCATGGGAATGTGACCAAGGTTTGTGATTGTTTGAGTTGAAAGGATCATGCTTGGTTATTCATGAGGATGATAAAAAATATCCATTATTTATTTTTTTATAATTTATGGATCTTCAAACCATGATGTAATGGGAGACATCGTGTATTTCTAAAATGAGTCTTTGTGTATCTATGTATGAGATGATTAATGTGGAAGAAAATAAGTCGTAGAGATGATGGAGAAGTTTAGAAATATATGTTATTTCAATCATGATAATGATGGAATGATCTGAATTAGGAACAATGTATGTATTCCATCAATGATTTTTTCAAATAATGAACTATTATAATAAGATCATAGCTCTTCATTCACTATTCATCCTGGATGTAAAAAAGATGTATATTGATTTGAATGTGTATTTATAGTGTTACAAAATGAAGGGAGACACTGTAGAGTTTGTATCTTAGTAATTTGTATGTTAGTAAATTAATTCATTGGGAAAAATGAATAAGGGTATTTTATAACCACTAATGATACAATAAAAGAATTAATAAAATACCACCATGGGTTTTTTTCAGTTGACACCATAATACATAATAAGAGAATAGTGTTATATGGGTTATCATTTATTAATATAAAATTTCCGTGGTGATAATTGAAACAATAGATTTTATATCCCTATAGAATCTTTTTAGGATATACATTAAGTAATTATTAAGATTTAATGGAGTACCACATTTTATTTTGTCTCAATTCGATTCATCACTTAACATGATGTTCTGGAGATATCTTCAATGGGATATAGGTACGAAGCCATGTTTCAACACAATGAATAATCCTTAGACTGGTGGTTAGTATGAATTAATAATTAATACACAAGAGGATATATTAATTTCATTTTTATTTATTTAATCAATTTTTGGGATCAACACTTTCCCCTGCTCATGTATTCTTACAAAAAAATAGCATTTACATTCAATTTCATATGACTCTTTATGAATACCTCTTGGGAAATAAGTGTAGAATACTAATATACTCGGATGAATTTCAAGAAATAAATATAAATTTACCTGATAAATATGAGGAAATAAAATATAATTTTAGTTCCACTTAATATCACATCAATGCCTATCAGCATCAATAAACAATTTATACTAGGAAATCATCTATGTGATTTTAAATTTGATGTTGGTGAGAAGGTGTTTTGCAGAATTCCCCTTGGAAGATGGTCATAATAATTTTGACGAATTTAAATTTGATCCCAATGTATATTGACGCTTTCAAAATCATTGATTGAGTTGGGATAGTTTCTTATCACAAGGAACTTCTACTAAACCTCTCTCAAATCCATTATGTGTTCCATTTATCTCTCTGGAGGAAGTACATACCACGTCAATCTCATTTACTAATATAAGAATTCCTACTTTCATATTTTGATCTCCTTTTTGATGATCAACTAGGGGTGATTCTGGATCATATACATAATGTGTTACGAAACAAGACCACCCAATTAGTCAATGTTTTTTGCAAAAACATCTAATTGGATGAAGGCTCATTGGAACATGAGGATATAATGAAGTACAAGTATCGTTAGTTTTTTTATCGATGTAATGGAATTTTAGGTTTAAATTTATTTTATATCAGGTAGAATGTTAGACACAAATATTTTATGAAATACATTTTTTAAACAAATTTTACTTTCAATTGATTTTATTTACATGGAAGACCAATTTTTAATGAATCACAATATACTATAAATATTATAATTTAAACATGACCACTAACACCTAGGAAATAAATTTTGTGGTATGAATTAGAATAACCATTTTTTTAAAATTAATTATATTTATTATATAATTAATATATATTGATAAATAATTAATTAGGTTTTAGAAAAGTCTTTTTATACAATAGAAATATATTTTTCCTCAAAAAAAAATTTAATGAAAAAAATTATAAATTTTTTTTTTCAAAAATTTAGAAACATTAATTTAAAAAATTAACTTTATATTTTAAATTAAATTATAAAATTCACTTTATGGATATTAGTTTTGAATTTTCTATAAATATTAATTATTTGATGAATATTAAAAATACTAATTTTAGTGAAGTATTCCTTTTTTGAAGAAATAATATGTTCAAATTTTGTTTCAATATGTTCATTAATACATTATTTGTTCAATAATGCTATTATTAATATAATTTATTCCATTGGAATCAATTATAAGTTGAATTTTAATATATAATAGTTTCATACACATGAACACTTTTTCTTTGGAAAACAATATTTTCATCACATATGTGAGTTTAATAATAAATTAAATTCTTCCAGCTATTTGTATTGAATTATGTAAAATGGATTCCACATTATTTATCAGCATATTAAAGGAAAATTTACTTTTTATTGATAATGAATAGTGAAAAAGAAAAAAATTGCAACAACTGTTAAGAATAAACCAGGCTTACTGGGGGTCAATTAAAAAGATAAGGTTACGTTTTCCGGATGAAATTTCCAAATTCTATTTAAAATAGATATTTAAACCTTATTATATAGAATACTAAAATATACTGTCATTTAGAAGCATTTTATTGGGGTAATTCTTTAAAAAAAATTATTCTATTAGGAAATTTCTATAATATTTTCAAGTGGGTACTCTCCACAATTTAAAAAAGGACATCTTCTCTCCACATCAGTTCAATAATACAAAGACCACTAGTTCCTAAAATCGATGAAAAATCTATTATTTACTTGCACCTATGAATTTTTCATTCCATACTATGATTAGAAACCCCTACACATAATGTTGTGGGTATAAACCTAGAGAGGTTCTCAGAAGAAGATGTACCATCATTAACTGAGTCTTTCTATTTAATTTCTTCATCCACGTTATTTAAATACTATTCAATTTTATTCTGTTAATGAATATATATCTAACATATAAAATAATGTTATCACGTAAATTTCATAACTGAAATTCATCTCCACATTTATCAAATGTGAAATGAAATCATTGATCATGTGTTTGTTGGAATACTCGGATGCAAATCGACGTAATTATTTTTCGATCACCACTTTTCAAAAATAGTGATAATTTTAGATTTAACTTATTTATATGATATTTATAAAATAACTCTACTTATAAAATTATAATATCCCATCTTCTTTAAATTCTAATCCATTGAAAAAGGACAGCATCGCGCATTTGTATGTGTTGACTAACACCTCTACAAAGCGATGTGATACATTATTCATTTAATATTCACATGGATGGTAATAAAGATAGATATAATGAATTAATGAAATAACTATAATTTAAATATAAGTATGGAATGTTTAATAGTTATGTAACATTCTTTCATTCATCTATCAAAAAATTGGAATCAATGTTAATGTGTATGTACTACCAACCATATCTATGAACATTGTAATTCATTTTACAGTATCACATTTATAAATTAATATAATTACATATATAATAATAATATGTTATATTTAAATCAATATTATCATTTTATAGATTATTAAACAATAATAAATGTATAAGGACATATATTATTAACTAAAACATAATAAAAAAGTAGTTATTAGCCAATGCATTTAATTTTAAAAAAATTATTAACAAACAAGTGATCAAGGTATATAAGTAAATTATATATGGTATGACAAATTTGATTATTATTCTATGATAAATGTATAATAATAATATATTTAATATATATGATATTTTAACATGCACTAAGTAAGTCAATAGTTGAGGTATGATATTTTCATCATGAATCTATTTCTATGGGACAAAATCTATATACACAACTTGTTTGTTTTTTCAGTTGTATATAATACCCATGAATGTTTTTTATGGTTCACAATATTAAAATTATTGGATATAAATATCTATTTAATATTAACTATTACATGGGGCTTACGATTCAAAATTTACCCATGTGGTAAAAGATTGATGTTAGAATATGATTTTCTGTGAGATTGTTTATGATTATAATTCCATTAATGAAATACATTTATCAACCTATGAAGGAACTTATTAATTTTATTATAATTATATTATTATTATTTTTTGATAATACCCTTTTAAATTACATTTACCTCTCATTAAGAACTAAATATACTAATATATGTATTTAAAGGAAAATTTTCATTATTTCTCCCTTTAATAGAAAACACTTTCCCTTACATATAAATTATTTTTAGAAAACCATTCAATGAATTTTTTTATTATTGTACCTATATTTATTAATGATTTATTTACTGATGTTTAACTTTATAAAACTTGGTTTAACAATGGATTTTGTTTTCATTTTTTAAAAGAGGTACATTTGGCTTCTTTTAATAGAAAATGTGTAAGGAGTATATATTTTTTCCTATATGGAACGAAAAATATTCGCAACAATAATTATAACAGTAGATTTAAAGAATCCATTACTTTCCTCTAAGAAAATTTTCAAAGAAAATGGTTTATTTAACTCTTCATATGTTTTTAGATTTAAATGAATTTTTTTCAAAGTGTAGAAGGTATTTCCTTTAATATATGTTCTAATTGACCATTCAAAATAATTTTATGTCTATAGAGAAATTATCAT
Source organism: Viscum album (assembly GCA_963277665.1). Lineage (NCBI taxonomy): Eukaryota > Viridiplantae > Streptophyta > Magnoliopsida > Santalales > Viscaceae > Viscum > Viscum album. Next base: position 775,589,730 of record OY728159.1, on the reverse strand, counting down.
ATGCTACTTTATATTTTTTCGGGATTTGATCCAATGATAAAATTCATATTATTTTCTATATGGTTAACGATTATTTTTGAAATATTTTTCTGAAACACATAACTTTGATACAGAATATGCAATGATAAAATAATGAAATGTTTATGAAATAAATTTCATTTTATCAATTAGGATAAGTTGAATGTTTTATGGTCATGAAACACAAACACACATATGAATCTAATTATGTGATGGGTAGGCCTATAATTATATATCCCTCTAACGTATTGGGTAAAAATTGATATCTCATGGGTGTAAATGAATTGAATGGGGACTGAAACTTGTCAAGTATGGGACATTTTACACTATAATTTACTTTGGAGTGAACCTAAATGACTATGATAGTTTGGTTAGTGAACCCATTCCATCCTATTAGTCATGGAAATATAAACTAGTTACTAAGGATATATTAGATGTTTATGTGTATTAAAAAAATATTTTTCCTTTTTCACTATTATTATCTCAGGGAGTTTTTTCATTGAATACCTTAAGATTCATATCATAGGAACTTCTATGATTTATGAAAACTCTCGATATTATGATAGTATATATATATATTCTCATTTTCTAATGTATAGATCATGTTCTCATATCCTTATTCATATGTAAGTCTTATGTGATTATCAACATCTCCCTTATTTACAATTAATAAAAATACGATCTCACAATTTCTTATGTTTCCATTCTTATGATTATAAATATGGGTATTATATATCATATATTTATGAAGGGCTGTAGTTATTAAGGACTTAGTGTGAGTTGATGCAACTAAATTATGAACCAGTTTTTTATATATTAATGTGTTGAAAGATAATTAATTATTTCCGTATTCATTTTATGTTTTATAAAAATAAACTAGTATTCCTATATAAATATATAATATTTATGTTTTAAAAGTTTATTTCTCTATAAAACCAGATAAAATCAGCAATGATCCTCCGGTAAAATCTTCTTAGACTAACGAAACTCCACAACATGGTAATAGTGTTGAGTAATACCATGTAAAAACTATATCTATATTCATTGGATCCACATATTCTTCTTCCTAGAATTTAACATTCCCTATGAATGGAACTTCATGAGCCCAAAACACACACATACAGAACATCATAGAGAGCTGTTTATGACGAAAAACTCCCCAAATGAAATGTAGATGATCTGCATGATCCTCATTAGACACGAAGTAAAAAAGGATTCCATCAATGAAATACACCATTATCTGATAAAATATCATTCTAAACCTTGGAATAATTAAATTCATCAACATGGTTTCAGTTTTCATTACAATGAACAACATCATGAAGAACTCATAACGTGCATGATGACATAAGAGAGTATTATTTATAATATCTTCATCCCATAGGCATTTCTAATTATATTTTGACAATTGATCAATTTTCAAGAACCATTTTAATCTTTTCAGATGATCAAATAAATTATCAAACCATGGAATAGGATAGTGGTCCTTCATTTTCACTTTATTAGAGAGACTATAATTATTGTAGAGACCAAATTGTGAATGGAAATTTTTAAAAAATCATTTTACCCTTTAGTGACTTATTGGACAAGAAAACATGTTTTACTATATCATCACGATACACTATCTGATCTCACAACTCTGAAGGATATATTTTATATATATATATATATATATATATATATCAAGATACAATAAATGAATGAATGTATCATGATCCCCATACCGATCTCTTTTCAATGGTTAATGATAGAAAATATCTATGAAAAACATTTGGGTACTCTTCCAAAACCATGGGAATCTATATTGGAAAAATATTTAACGAAATAGTCATCATATCATCCATTAAATATTAAAATGATGGAACATTACTCTAACACATCTAATGGTCTTTATTTCCCAAAAACCAAAATTTAATTAGCATCATAGAACATAAAAATTATTATGATGAAATCCATAAAATATTTTACCAAATATAGACATTCCCTGATGTGGATAACCTCATAAGGATATATATAAAAACATAGGATATATCCAAAAGAGTATATCTACATTAAAAAAATCATAGTGTATGTATACATTATATAGATATGGTCGACCAATAACTAGTGTAGTTAATTCCAATATGAATGGTAGCCTATTCACCTCAAATCCATTACTATGTAGGTTTCCAAAGATCATGAATTAAAAAAAACATGTTTCAATGTATAATATAAGAAAAGGGTGAGTCAAACAATGTTTGTCCCTCCTAGTGACTGAATCATTAAATTATGAACCTAACCATGACATAAACCACATCCTCTAGGATCAAATTGATGACCACCTCCATATCCAATGTATTCTCTATGAGGATGAGGAGAATCTCAGTATAACCCACTACCCACCCCATCACTTATCAGATGATGGAAAACTAAAACTACCCTAATAGAGGAACATTAAGTTTAACACATGGTGATCACTGAATATGTATAAGGTCACACACTCTTGATAATAAATAAGTTGGCCTCTATAAAAAAACACACAAATGATTCCATGGTATATTACTGAGAGCTTCCATCCTTAATGAAAAGAAATGATTAGGGATAGGTCCAAACCCCAACTGACTAAATGATCCTTTTCCATGAAACTAGCTACCTCACACCATAACACTATTTCTTAAAGAATTATATCTACCACCCACTCATAATGATTTAGTTCAGGAACATATCCTTTCAAAAACCTATTCTCTAAACAATATCTCAATATATGTCTAAATCATGAATGAGGTGACCTAGAATAATTTATTTGGATGAAAATCATCCTAAATAATTATTCTCCCTCACCTATTATATGGAAACAAGCATGAATAATATAATAGAAGGATCATGAATTAGATTTCAATCATCCAAACATTGGAATTCCCCTTTTGAAGGGAATGTATATCGTAGCAATTAGTAGCCTTCAATGATGATGAATTAAAACCCACTTGAATCTAGACCTAATATATCACCCATTAGACCTGTAAATCCTCATGATTACCATGGAGAAATATCCACCACTATATAACTTCTCCCACATTATCATCATATTAAATAAAACACCATTCTCCTTATTAGAATAGATCAAACATAAATATATCGCATATCATCTAAGATGTATTTTGTTACTATTTATAAAATGGACTCATGATACTTTTATATACTCGAGAACTAAAACTCTGAAAGTCTCATTTCCCAAGTGTATTTATCATTAAAATTATCTCTAAAGAGATATTTTGGAATATCCTGATTAACATATTTGGTATTAACTTGACAAGAATGTCGTCTTGGATCCATTACTATAAATGATCATTGGGTCAGATATCCTACAACTAGAATATACAATACTTAATATTATTTAATTATGAATAATTATTTTATTATATATATGTTCAACCCAATCAGAGGGTATATCCATTTAAACACAAGAAATATAAATAAAAACACATGATCATTTCATCAGACTTTACACCATAACCAGTATCATATTACATAGTTGGATCAATAAAAATAATGTTCCATAAATCAGATCCTATAGGGAACAAAGAACACGTGTCTCATCTAGTCTCCCTCGTTGACATCGCATAGTAAACTTATCTCTACCCATTTTCCAGCCATCCAAGATATACTCATGAGTAACTAAAATCAAATTCCATTATATCACCAAACCAGAAACATTTTCACTGCACTATAATAATCCCCTCCCCCTAAATAGTACCCCTCCTAGTAAAAAAATCAGAGAAGATCAATGGTGACCTCCAGATGTCTACTGCCAACACAATACGAGTTTGTGAGTAGAATTGAGGGTACACTAAACATACATATGAGATATGTTAAACTCTAAAGTATATTTTAAAGAGAGTAATAAGAAAGATACAATGCTAATCTCTTGACATGATAAATATATATATATATAATACAGAGTAGATATATGTAATGTCATAAAGAACTAATACAATGAAAAAGTAAACTATAATTACCAAAATTTAAACTCACAATGACCATGAATCCCAAACAACTACGAACAAACATGATCTAGTAATATATAACCCAATTTTAACATGACACTTCTAACATGAAATGAAATTTAAATATATGAAGTATAGTCATAACAGGTATACTTTGTAGGATACTCCCTACAACCAATATTGAAAAAGATAAAGAAAATATGCTAAAGCTATGTGAAAGTAAGACAATATAACTATCCCCCCAAATGGGTATACTATGTTTCTAACCTCAACATGGATATACCTAACCAAATATAGTATAAAAGTGACTATATAATACAGTATGAATAACATGGGTACGCTAATACTTCTTCCCCACTTGTTTTATATTTTAACACAACCTCATACATTTTAATCCATCCCTCTCAAAATGTATTCCAACCCAAATATACATGGTCTTAGTATCACAACATGAATCTCATGCATCACATAATCTCATCATCTCATATCTCATCTTTATATAGTAATTGAGTAGTTTCTAGGAGTCATCCCATCTCATATAAATGGTATCATATCATGGGTATTATACCTCAATCCATCCCCATCCATACACTATGTAATATTGATCAAGCCATCAAATCAAATACAGGATAGATGTATTATAATTATTTTGAAACTATACCTATGAATATATATGTGATAAATAACCAAAATCCAATAAATCACATTACACTAATATAGGGGAAAGCTAACCCCCATTCATAACAACACATAATACTACAATGATAACTGGGAAATTCCATAGGGGTAGTAAACCATATATAATCTGTAACATAGATGTTGGGGAATAGAACCTCCCAAATTACATTAGTTTTCTGTTGTTAAAAAACATTTGTGGGTATCTTATGAAATCAAAACGCATACATTATACAATATATCTTACAACCACACAATGTGAATAAATAAGTCCTATCATAAACTAAAGCATTCATCAATCAGGAACCTAGTTTCCACTGCTAAATAATAGATATATTTTAAGAAAAAATGTGTCAATGGATCTATATTTATTTCTTAATTTCATTATTCATTTCAATTTAACATAATTAATTCATTAACCATTAATTTACATTATTGGATAACATTTTAATGACTATCCTTATTATGTTTATGACCTCTTAGCATAATACAAATATGTACATGGTTTCTCAAGAACAATATTAACTTTTTAATTGTAGAATATACCATCCTAGTGGGTTAAAAATTTAAAAACATTAATAACATTACAAATAGTCTAGGGACTAATGGAGAAAATATAAATCTACCATCAAATAGAGAGAGGGGGATATTATACTAAGAACATCCAACTACCCACAACACTGGGGAAAAGATGCTGATAAAAAAGAAAAATTTCTCTATGGAATTTGTAATTATTAAACAATAAATAATAAAAGATATCAATATCACAACAGGGATAATCCCAACTTAAACCCATTCCATCACCATGATACCACCCCTGACAACATGATGCCTATCCCCAATGCATCTAACCATAAAAATTGATAATTACAGCCTCATCCAAAGGTATCACTTCACATATCTCACCATAAATCCTAGGAAAAAATCACATCACAAGGATCATATCATAATCACATAAAAATAAGATTACAAACAAGAAAATTAAAATGGGTAATCTAGGCCCCCAAAATAAGGAATTTAATATTCACATTAAAATATGCCCTCACAATCCCCACAAATTTATATTTATCTAAAAATGTTTTTTTATTCCATATGTAATTAATTGATTCAAATATAACATGATATAACTAGAGGTAATATAAGGAATTATCTATAAAATCCAAAAAAAATTGTACACATTCTCACAACTATAAAACCTATTTCATCAATCTGTGAGTCGAACCATTCTCAATCATCATGACTTTTTTTCATCATTTAAAAGCATTATATCTTTATGTTTTTTATCAAATACATTAACAAATTAATAACAAATTTTAATAAGAAATCATTATGCTTCAATTTGATTACAATCAAATTATTATATTATGAGAATTCATAAAACATGCCTCTTAAGAAATTAATCCATTATTAATAATTACATATTTACATCCATTACCCCTTTTAATTATTTAACAATATCAACGAAGAATAAAAAATATGATAAAACAAATCATGAACTTTAATATCACAATATATTACAAACCATATGGAAACCAGTAATCAGGGTGAAAAACATGTGATCACGAAAACCATATACCATTACTTTTCAGTAATGTAATTAAATATTTAGTATGGTTAATTCCACTATAGATATTAAATCTAATCCATGATAGCTTTATGATTTCATTTAAATGAAAGAAAAATAATAATCCCTTCGGTAGAAGTGATGTATACATCCTCACTATAAAAATACTATTTTCCAAACACAAACATATGTTTCTAACATTGAAACATTGTTTCAACCGAACACTTGACTTGCCCATAAAATGTACCAGGTAGTTCTTGGTGAAAAGAGATGATTATCTGAGGGTTAAGAAGATGTATATTTATTTTATCAATATTAATAAAATAATGTATTAAAATGAAGGAGAAGTGATTTAAGAATTGGTAAATTGAAGGATTTCAAAAGTGAGACTCAAAAATAAAATGTGAGTTTGATTAAATTCACATGGAAGTGGAAATTAAGTACTGTGAAAATATATGAATCATTGGATATAAGTATTTTTTTTTCAAAATTCCAATTAATTCCATTAATTATTGTTATAAAACAATCATACAAATAAAATATTCAAAATAGTAAACACTAAAAACATTATAAACGTATATAGAGATTTCTTCCATTGGCTATTACTATCGACAACTAACACAACCTTCAATAGTCATTTATTACGACCAGATGCAACCGAAATCTCATAATATTAATATATTTCTAATTCCAATAAATACCTCCATTTTAATAAATATTATACATCTATCTAATATCTCTTCCGGCTACCTCCATACTAAGTTATATATAGTGAATTTAGTTCTTTTACCACAAGACTAAGACTTTTACTAGTAGTTGATTCCTTCAACTTCTACTGCTAACCTGTAAACACAACAATGGAATATATAGGCATATAAAATTTTAAATAAGTGGTTCTTAAGAACCATTATATTAAACATATCAATAATATATTTTATAATTATTTGAAAATATATATTTAGTTCCCTAAAACTTAAACATAATATTGAATAATGAAAAATCATATTATAATATATTTATAATAATTTCATCTTTATATTAACCTAACTTCTATATATGAAAACATTTATTATTTACCTATAATACCTAATGATAGAAAAATAAATTTTTATTTTAATGGGTGTAAATTCATCTAACATAAATCACATGGTGATTTCCATGATCCTGAACATTTTTCATAAATGATTTCAATCAAGGTACACTTGTATGATTTGAACATGGAATTGGTTTAAGAGAAATCCTAAAGAAGAAGTCTCCCCATCCAATTTTAGAAAAAAAGATCTTAAATTGAAAGTATTCAAGAACATGATTCCATTTATACTATGTTATTTATTTATTTTATAATATGATTAGTTCTATTAATTCAATTTAATTCTATGGTTACTGTACAATAGTTATATTTTAATTATTACATAGTTCATTTTTTCAGTTAGGATTGATTTAAAATCAAACTATTAGAGATATAATGTATAATAATTTCTAGGGTGTCACATTTTTTGTTTAAAGATTCTGTTATATAAAGATAATTTGATATATATAATTTTTTTCATAATGACTTCTATAATTATAGAGTATAATGATAAAATTTATTTGTATAAATTTGGAGATTAAAACTATTAAATTTATGGATCGAATTATTATTTTATTGTCAAGAGTTAATTTTATTCTTGATATATTTATTTTAATTTTAGAATTAATTAATTTGATGGAAAAAATTATGAAAAAATTATTGAAATATTGTGGGATAATTTCTTTTACATAAAGAAAATTACATTTGAATTAAATCACATTGACATGAGTTTTTTTATATTTATGATTATAAATAAAGAAGACTAAGAGGATGCAAGATAATTTTATGGGTTAAATGTTTTATGTGATATGTAATTCTTTATAGTTAAATTGAGTATTTTCTAGGGGTTATGATGCGATGGGAAGATAACTAATTCATGGAAATGGACACTTTTATTTTTGAAATTTTCATGATTATAGGTTTTTATTATGATAGATAATTAGAGGAACTGTTATAGTTGTCGATGGAAGATTTATAATATATGGGTACATGATTGAAATAAATTTAAATAAAGAGTCAATTAATATTAGTATATTTGATATAACATATATTGGAATGTTATTTAGGCATTTGAACCATAAATCTGGGGTCATATAGGTTATAATACTATATTGATACAATATAAAATTAACATAAATAATACATTAGTCTCATACTAAAAATTATACATCTAAAAAATATTCACAAAACACATAGTCTAAAAGTTTTATTCTCATAGATATTTTATATAGATGCATCTAAATTGACAACCACAACTCAATTATTGTTCTCCTCTAGACCCTCTATATAAAATCTTATATGATATAATCATTATTATTACATAGGGAATGGAAATTTAAGAATAAGGTGATGTCAAATGCTAAGTAAGGGAGAAAATTTTAATATTTCATAATGGGATATATTAAAATCATATGTGAAAAAACGGAAGATAATAATTTTTCTACTAAAAATAACATTGAATAATAATAACTATTTTTAATATATGATTTATGTACATGAAATCTCAAATGAAAAAAACTATACTGTATTAAAATTTCATGGAATCATGAGACAATAAACATGATTCAATGAGAATAAACAAAGGTAAATAAAAATATGATATTTTATATAAATAATGAAAAATGACACATAAATAATTATAGAAAATTTATAGAATTTTGAAAAACAATTAATTCCATGATATTGCAAATAAAAACATTCTCATTATTCATGTTGTGAAAAAAATATTCCAAAATTTAATATTCTAAAAAATATATCCATGTTTCATGTTCTTAAAAAAAATTATTCCCATTCATTATGTTATTTCTGAAAAAATTATCATGTATCATGATTCAAATAAAAAATTACTATACATAATGTTGTGAAAAAAATGAAAACACTTTATATAGTGAAGAAACAATATTTTAATTTATAAAATTCATTTATCATGATAAATAAATCCTTAATAAATTCATTTTAGGGTGATATAGGACCCCACCCATCATCATCTAAACAGATGTCAATTTTTTTTAAAAGTCTTTAACATGTCATAATAAACCCATTAAAAGATGATATGTTTCCAATACCTATAAAAACATCACAAAACATGATATTATGAAATAATAGAATATAAAAACAGAATTTTTTTTAAAAAATAAATCATATATTAATAACATATAATGGTCATTTAAGTCACTATGTCATGAATGGTAACCCCTGGAGGGTGAATACAAGTGAGAACACAACTTTTTTCAAACAAAACACGTAAAATGGTGATGTATAATGTATATGAAATAAATAATTTTGAGATGTGAAAGATAATATATTTTAAATAAATCTTTATAAATAAAATAGCCATTAATATAAACATGGTTTCAAAAATGGAAAGTGAAAATAACCTGAAATATATTTCTCTTAAAATAATCAATAATGTTATTGACTTGGAAAATCATTTAGTATTGAAAATATAAAGTGTAAATACTTTTATAACTATTAATTTTCAAAATAATATGTCAGAATAGTAACATAAATGATTTATAATTTTTCTTAAAAGTATGAATAATCATTACTTTAAACATTTTGTTTTGTATGTAATATTTAATAATTTAAGTTTGAAAAAGACATAATCATTTCAAGAGGAGAGAATGAAAATATTTTGAATAAATTTATTTTCTAAAAAAAATTGATAATGGAAAAAATAAGGGGAATAAATTTTGACAAAAAGAATATTTGGGTGGATGATAAAATAATTTATTTTTGATAGGTTTAAAATAATTTCACACATTTTTGAATAATCTTGTGGAAAAATCGAAATCATTAAAAAGAGGAATAAAAAAATATTTTAAAATGAATATAAGGGATAAAATAGATAATTGGGGATACAAAAAATTCAACTATCTACCAAGAAAATTAGACCATTTTAAAGATGTAAAAAACATGAATATAAAAGGAGAATTTAAAAAAGGAAATGATAATTCTTCTTCCAATATTTTTTGTGAAGTAATAGATTCATAAAGGAATTAGAATTTGTTTTTAAAAGAATATATCCTATAAAAACTTGGTGTAAATACAACATAAGATCCTCATATGGTATAGTATATCAATATAAAAATATGATAGTCAAAGAAATGAGATTATAAACCATGTAAATAATTTGATTCACAAAACACATTATACCATTTCAATATTTGAAATCAAAACCCCATGAGAGGTAAAATATAAAATTTAACATTGAATATTTCGAAATATAAAATGATAAAGATAAAAAATGAATAAGGGGAAGTATTTAAAACATTAAAAAGGAAACGTTGTGTAATAGATAATCATGTCTTAGTGGATTCCAATTTGACACTATGAAAATGATACTTTATTTCCATTCATTGTATATCACACATTAACCTAAATGGATACATAACATATACTTGGATGTGTTAGATTTGGTGTCTTATAACCAAATGTTTGTACTATTATTACAATAATATTTAATTTGTTTAAATATTAAACATCTTATTACATATTTTTCATTGTTCTACATGACAATGATGTAATATTATCCTAGAGTATTTGTCACATAACCTAGGTTATTGAATATCCCCTCTTAAATATAGTTCTGTAGTTGGATGAAATATTATGATGGGACAGATAGTATATAAACTGTTAGGTGTTAGTACTTGTAAGAAGATAAGACCTCTTCCCATTAATTTTGTAGTTGGTAATATCTATGATGGGAGGTTATGAGAATAGACTCTCCTGTATGAATTCCACAAGTTTTTATGTCACTGTATATTCCTATCATCGAGCATGTTTAGTAGTCCTTAGAGTTTGAGGTTAACATTAATGCACGTCATGACTCATGAACTTTGTTTTACTGAATAAAATATCCATTCCATATGTTATTGAGATATTGGGTATGTTGGGCGTGACACGAGTGACATTTCATTAATGAATAAGTTGAGTAATGACTTGTCCATTCACTTTATGTAAGATGATATCTCGAGCCTTTGATTAAAATTGAACTTTTTTAATAAATTCCATTTCCATGATGCAATGAAGATTTTATTTAAGTTAGTCATAGAAATATGTATCATGAAAACAAATTGATGACACTAACAGGAAACCTAATTGATGAGTTATTGAGAAAAATGGATTATATTATCTAGTGAGAATTTGTATATGGATTTCATCATTGAGACTTTATGTTATTTCTCTTTGGGTCCTTTATCCATTTCAAGACACTAATCTTGGACATTAGGCATGCACACCAAACGCCAACGAGAAAGAACCCTAGAGGGTCATACACTAAATTTTTCATGTGGCATCGATTACATTCTATTTAAATTTAAATAATGGAATAAATATTATTCTCAAGACCATGGAGTAATTTTTTTCATGTTAAAATAACCACATAAATTAAAGAAAATATATGTATTTATTTTATTGACTATTTAATAAATATTTATTTAATAGTTTGAAAATAAAAAATTTATTCATGAGAATAAATTATTTATTCATTTATTTTGGTGTTCATTAAATGGAAGTGGATTTTAAGTGGAAGAAGGCTGGTATAGTAGTAAAACAATTATATTTAAGATAGTAAATAATTATTTTTCTAGTTGGAACAAGAAAAAATAATAATAACTCTTTTTTCATTATTTGGTAGAATATTTTATTTATGATTCCATTTTTCCCAAGATGAAACAACATGAATAATGGTGATGTTATTAATTAATCATTTCTCACATTGAATCAGACTCCCATGTTGTTTCAAAGAGAATCAAAATGGGAGAACATTCAATCATTGCTTGGTTGTTTTAACCTTAAGGCTCTAGACCACTAAAAAATGATGACATCAAGGACATAATATTAGCTTGTTGGGGATTTTCCTCTTGGAAATATTTCTCATTTGGAAAAGGATACGTTAATATGATCTTTCCCATAAAAAGTCTTTAAAATTTGGGCTTGGGGGTTTGGATCCATTACGTTGAAACCCAGAATTATTCACCTTTTTAATGGAATAAAAAATTGATCCATTTGAAGTTGGAAACTTGAAAACTCATGTTTGGGTCTGGTTTTTTGGCTTAAATTGGATTTTGAGGCACCGTAAATTCTTTTATTATATTCCCATTTAAATTGGCATTCCAATTAAAATATACAAGGAAACCAATGTTTCCCTCTTTGGACACTTTTCTAGAGTCCTGGTCAAGATTAAAAAGAGTTCTACTCTAGTAGATAAGGTTATGCTGGAAATTGAAGATGTCATTGTTGAGTTGAAGATCATTTATGAAAAAATTAAAAAAAAATTGTAAGGAATGTGTTTTGATCGTTAATGATCAATCTACATGTTAGTGCTCCACAATTTTCATTTTCTACGCATTTTGAGGAAATAATGAAAGTATTTGTTTTAAGAAACAAAAATACACAGATGATCAGAATCCTACAAAGGACAAAAAGTGGTTTGAAGGAGTGAAGGATTCTGTACCTAAGGATTATGTACTAGTGCATGTGAAAAAATCCATAATTGATGGGAAGGGGGGAGGTCCATTGAAATATTGGGCTGCCATATTCTCTGCCGAAACGAATGCTTGCAATGAAAATGTTTCATCAGTCAGTGTTAGTGAATTTAAAACTAATAAAATGGTAGAAGATAAGCATGAAAAATAGGTTGATCAACAGCTTTCACAAGAAGTGATGGTTAGATCAGGTAACTAAAAGGGTAAACATTTTTTAGAACCTGACTCTCCTTTCAATTTCAAACATCACCATGCCTCCTCAAAGATGTTTTTTTATGATGAAGGATATCAACTTGTTTTTTATAAAAATACAAAGCCTATGGTTTCTCCCCTAATGGTGACTGAACATGCTCCAGCACATATTCTTACCCTCCCTGACCAAAATATCAATGGTGTCTCTATGTCGCAGATCACTATTTTTTGCTTGCTAGATGAATTGATGTGACAACAAGAAACTAAAGAGAAGATGAATCTTTCTATAAGAGGAATCTCTCCTAAAAAAGAAGATCAATAGGAAGACAACTTTGATGATAACACTGATTCTGAAACATTATTGGAAAGGCTTCAATCTCTACCCTCATGTAGGGGGAGATCAGGAGGTCAGGGGTGCAGTTTTGGAAGAGTGGGATGGTTTTTTCTTCAAGAGGAAGAAATAAAACTCCCTAAATTATGGATGAGAATGACAGGTATGTAATTGTTAAATTTTTTTTCCCGATTTGATTCTTGTACTCTCTTGGATACCTTTTCATTACTTGTTTTTAATGAGAAATGCGTTGTCTTATTCAAAAAAATAATGGCGATGTTATTATTATTATGTTGCATATATTTTCTATAATTTTATGAATGAATTTATTTGATATTACACAATTAAATATTATAATAGAAACCCCATGTTGTTAAATAGATAGGTACATGTATTGTACTAGTAAAACCAGTATACCAAATTGACGGTGGTGAGAGAATTTTCCTGCCCAAACAATTTATCTCTCGAATCCTCTAATCTCCACTCTCAAGAATGAGAGACATTATTAATGTTATAAGAATAGGTGATCTAGAATGACCAATGCAAGACACTCGCTTCGCTGTTCTAGAACATTGAGACTGAGTGGTATCAATCGGAGGCCATCTGAACATCTCTGGATCACTACAAGAGGTATTTTAGTATGGATCTCCATGAGCACAACGAGATAATCGAAATGGGTTATTCTAGATAATCAACATCATCAGAATAAAAAGTACTGAAGATCCAAGAATTTAATTTTGCTGTAATTATTTAACTTAATTATAAACATGATGTGTAAGATCCTCTCTGTAGGATCTGGCACCCTTTTTATCTATTTTCTAGATCAATGATCTGAATCTGTGGATACTAAATATTATCATTGTATAGATTCTATATTGGTCATCGATTATAGTAATGGTAAATCTGGTCCCTCCCAACTTCCATGCATCCACTACATTCAGATCCAACAAGTGGTATCAGAGCAGGGTTCATCATCATTTATAATTATTTAAATAATTCATTGATGATTTACTATTTAATAATTTAGTTTCTCAATTCATGGTTAATAGATTTTTTAATATTGATTTTGATATTTTTTCCTATTTCATTTCCCTCACATCTAATACAAATGTGTAATTTTTGGATTAAAATTAATGTGAGGAACTCATCACGAGTTGTCGAAAATTATATCCTACTAACACGAATGAACACACTGGGTGTTTGGACATTCACGTTATGTTGTCTTCCACACACACTGTGTAATACGGATGACACACAGTGTAGTCATGGTCAGTGAATCAGGATTAATTTGGAAATTAATCAAGCCAGGTGCATTTATTGAACTGTGAGTAATTAATATTACACCACATGTTCATCAGGATAGATAGGCACATACTTAATGGATTACATGCCATGCGTCCCACTAGAATTAGTGCGTAGTCTATTTGGGTTAGGGGTTAATCCGTGAATCCCATACATGGATTTAGATGATCGGTAACCATGTAATGTGGAGATAACATGATCTTTAGCCCATAGTACATGTGGGGTACTCCAATATATCGAAAGTACGCCTCACATGCCGAGTCCCTAAGAATATACTTCTAGAAAGATTGTATTGGTAGTACATACTATGTATTCATAACTACATGCTATGTACTTTACCAAATTATACTAATTTAAAACATTAAGGCATGTTTAATGTTTAGAACCACTTATCTTGTATAAAACAATCTACATGTTGTTACAGTATGAATTGATGAATCATGTATTCTGTATGTCAGTGTTGTAAAATAGTTTATGAATAAAATACATGTTGGGAAGATTCTAACATGTATTCACCAAGTTACCTCTGTAACGCCCCAAACCTAGTTACCAAGAGTTAGTTCATTATTACATAACATTGGTATGATCACAAAAACAATCAAATCCCGAAAGACCGATTAGTTTAGTAGCCTTGGAATAACTAGATACATTAATAAAGTTTACATTACATCATAAAATGAAAACTACAACAATAAAGTCTCAATAGTCCACACTCTTATCCCCTCATATTATCCCTGCAGGTCATTCATAAGTTACTTCTTCACATCCTGGGAAAAATAAAACATAGAAAATGGGTGATCTCAAACGCCCAGTAAGGATAAAAATATAGGAGAAACTCTCATAAATAAGAATAAACATTTAAGGCAATGTATAACTAAAACAAAATCCTTTTAAACTTGAACTTCAACATAGTATGGAAAAAATAAAATGAAATTATTCCATATTTTTATTCACGAGGATATTCTACTAATCGAATAATCACATGCAATATCAATAACCACTTTCATAATGATGGAATGCATAATGCCAGACTATCATAACCACATATCCAAGGCCTTGTGCCAAGACTACAAATAAAATTTTTTCAAATCCCTGTGCCAAGACACTAGTTTGTCTCATGATACCTACCGATGCATCGAGGAGCTATAGCGGGCTACACCCATCACTTATTAAGTCCAATGCATTCGTCATATGAACAGGTTTAAACATAACATAAACATTCGTATTAAAACTATCATACTAAATTTCAATAATTTCTTCATAAAACATGAATGGTATAAAAATAACACATCCACATTCAAACATATCACAAAACCATCAATACAATATGGTTTTTTGTATCATAATAAATCAACTCCAAATAAACATAAAATCCATCAAAGGATGTTGACATAGATGAAATCAAAACTCTTTTTTGAGAAATATCTCTTCCTATTTTGAAATCATTTAAGAGTAACATAATTTAATTTGAAAATTTTCTTATAATATTGTAAGGGAATCTTCGTATATTTTATAACGGCGGAAAATAACCGCACCCGCCGTATAAGTTAAAAAAACATTCTTACCTTAATTCTGTCGAAAAGCTTAAAAAGCACCTTGTTTGGAAAACGAAGGAATGATTCCTTTATAAACCTCTTATCAAAAGTCAAAAAAGGGTTTGAATGAATTTAACCCATATTCTTGTAAATATTAAAAATGTTTTGAAATACATTTTTAAGAAACATGGATGTGGATGATAAAGAAATCCCAGTATTATTACGTATAAACAACCTCGGATAATGAAGAGATTGTGAAATAAACCCTTACCTTGTACTTTTCCTTGGTTGATTGTAGGTTAACCTCCTGTATAATGGTGAAATTATTTTTATTAAATTATACAAGAATCATATACATTAATATGATATCATATATGATCTTTTAACATTGATTTGTTAATAATATCTTAGAATTATCATCGTTTCGGGTGTCAACTTACTCATTTTCTTTTATATGATTTGTTACATAAGCCGTGTTTTTTATGGATTGGTTGTATCTTATTAATATCCATAATTATATCAAGTACTTAAAATATTGTTTTTAATCAGAAAATGAGAATTATACTTGAATGGATACGATGGAGAATGAATCTCATCACGTTCGTGGAGACAGTAGTCCGTACGTATGCACGAGCGACAATATCAATTTTTTGATATTAAAATAATACATAAATTGATGGTATATCATATATACATAATCATTATCATGTTATATTTAATATTTACATGAATTACACATCATTATTATACCCATCCAAATAATATTTTTTTGAATAACAAATACACCATGACGTGGATACGGTAAGCCGTACGTACGCACGTTTGATGACTTGTCATTCAAAGGATGGATAGAATACTGAATATGGTTTTACCATATTTATAATAAAATCACAGTATATATAAGATACTAGAGTTATTATTTTAGAATGGGAATAACAAAGAATGAAGAAGTTGAAGAAGAATGGAACTTGAAAGAGGGTGGTGAAAACATTACCTCTTCCTTGGGTTCTTTCTTTTGATTTGATCAAAAGGGATCCATTGGATGGATTTATGATCGAACTAATGCCTCTAGGTTGAAGTTAGGGATGTTGAGAGAGTATTTGGGCAGGTTTTGACCGAACCAAAATTCTTTGACGGTGTGAATTAATTAGAAGAGGGAGTGCCCTTTTATAAGAGGGGTGAGGGGCACCATTGGAAAAGCTAGAAATATTATTTTATAATAAATTCATATTCGGTTTATAATGTCTAAAAAGTGAATTATTTAACGTTTTATGTGGGTATGGGTCGAAAACAACTCAACCAATAGTATTTAGACAGGTTTGGTTTACTATATTAACCTTATCTTTAAGTATGAACTCTTAGTTAATTAGTTTCACTTTTATAATGTATCTTTGTATTTTTATATGATATGGTTAATAAACTTACTATATACATACATGCGACCCCCAAGTGGTCCAGTAATGATACTACTATCATGATATAAGTATCTTGGTCAATCCTAAGATTTTTAGAAATTTAATATCAATTAATAATATAATATTTTTTAAAATACTCTTTTATGTCAATTCTAACACTATTCAATAATTGAATTTTTTATAAACCATAATAGAATTATTAATTCCAAAACTGTTAATATAATCAATCCTAACATGTCATATTAACCTAGAAAATTATTTTAATTCATAAAAAGTCTCAAATTATATTTATTTGGTTATTTATAATATTAATTATTTTAATTTTTCACTATTATAGTAATTACTACATCATCATTATGCCATAACTAAATTAAATTATTTAATGTCTAAAAATTATAAATAAAATATCTTTATATAGGAAGCCTTTTTATCTTTCTAATGAATATTTATAATCGAATTTATATTATGTATAACCCTATATTAAAAATGTTTTAGTAAATAAACTTTGATTTTCACTCTTTTAACTCTTCTTTGAATTAAATAATAATAAATGTCCTAATCTAATCCAAGTGGAACTAAATGATAAATTTTTATTCATAAGGTTGTTTTTGGTCGAATTAATCTTATCCAATATATTTAGGACATAAGTTAGTGTAATATTAATATCATTTTTACCCTTAATTACCCTATTTACTTTTAACCGTGGTAAATAAAAGTAAATAGTTACTATTCAGCAAAAAATTATTTTCATCTCATTGAACCAAATTTATCCTTGATACTAACCGTGTCTCTCGTATTTTTGAAATTCCACTCACAGAAGAGGTAAAATTAAGATTAATGAAATATTCAGTTTTTTTACTACCACATAGTGGTTTCACTATTCATCAAAAAATGAATTTTTTCATAAAAATACCAAAAATTCACCCTAGGGTAATTTCAATATTCTGGATCCAAAAATAATGTCCATTTTGAAAAATAAATTTTATAAATTTCAAGTGGGTATTACTATTCATAACAGCTAGTTAGATTGGTTGTGGTGTGTTAGATATCGATGTTGCGTACAACACACGCTATTGCATTATTCAAAGAGAAGCGTACCGTAGAAGCTTGGGGTGTTACATTCTCCTATCCTTCAAATAATTTCGTCCTTGAAATTTCTAGACTACTACCGCATGAAATGACTTGGGTGGTTCTTCATCATATGTTCCTCGGGTTCCCACATTTCCTCTTCCATCTTATGGTTTCTCCACAAGACTTTTACCAGATGAGTTGTCCAGTTTCACAATACTTGTTCTCTCGTATCAAGAATCCTAATGGGATCTTTTCAATAATACAGATCAGGTTCCAGTTCTAATTCCTCATATGTGAGTACATGCGTTGGGTCAGGCATGTATTTCCTCAACAGAGATACGTGGATCATATCGTGAACTTTGGAGAGACTTGGAGGCATTTCCAATCGGTAAGATACAGCCCCAATTCGTTCTAGAATTTCAAAAGGTCCTATGTACCTGGGACTCAATTTACCCTTCTTTCCGAAACGTATAACTCCCTTCCATGGAGATACCTTCAAGAAAACATGATCTCCAACTTGAAATTCCAAATCCTTCCTTCGGTTATCGACATAGATCTTCTACCTACTTTGAGCTACTTTGATGTGGTTTTGGATTACCTTTAACTTTTCCATTATTTCCTCCACCTGTTCTGGGCCTACAAGTTTTCTTTCACCAACGTCATCCCAATAGGTTGGTGTGCGATATCTCTTTCTGTATAACGCTTCATATGGTGCCATCTAAATACTCGAATTGAAGCTATTGTTATAGGAAAATTCTACCAGAGGTAAATATTGATCCCACATACCCTGAATGTCGAGTGAGAATGATCTCAACATTTCTTCTGAGGTTTGAATAGTTCGTTATGATTGTGCATCTATTTGAGGGTTGTATGCAGTGCTCAAATGAAGTTCAGTATCCAATGGGTTCTGAAGACATTTCCAGAATCTTGATGTAAAACGGGGATCACGATCAGAAACAATCGATAGGGGTACTCCATTAAGTCTCACAAATTCATCAATATAAAGTCTTTCTAGACGTTCCAGTGGTAGATCTTCTCTTATAGAAAGAAAATGTGCTGACTTGGTAAGACGATCAACAATAACCCATATTTCATCCTTCCTTCTAGGAGTCTTTGGTAGTCCCATGACAAAGTCTATCGTGATATTATCCCATTTCCAATCAGTTATGGGAAGAGGTTGCATTACTCCTCCAGGTTGTTACCTTCCAGCTTTCACTTGTTGACAAACCATACATCTTGATACAAAATCAGGAATCTCCCTCTTCATGTTGTCCCACCAAAAATGTTCCTTCAAGTCTCTATACATTTTGGTGCTCCCAGGGTGTATAGAGAAATTAGAACTATGAGCATCGTTCAACAATTACCTTTATAGATCAGGTATATTGGGAACACAAAGTCTCTCCCCAAATTTCCAAATTCCATCTTCATACCCAAATTCAGTCAATATCCCATCATTCACAACATTAATCTTCTCTTTCAATTCGTCATCATCATTCTGAGAACTCTTAATTTTTTTAGTAAAGATGGTTTGGTAACCATTTGAAAAAGCATTGATGTTTCACCTTCCCTGGTTATTCCCATGTCCATCTTCACTAGATCCATGAAAATTGGATCCCTTTCAATTCTCATATTGTTCAAAACACCATGATATTTTCTTCTCAAAGAATCTTCCACCTTGTTTGCTTTCCCCGGGTGGTAGTGTATCGTACAATCATAATCATTGAGTAATTTAAGCCATCTCTTTTGCCTCATGTTGAGTTATTTTTGTGAGAAAATATATTTCAAACTCTTATGATCAGTATAAATCTCACATTTTTCACCATAGAGGTAGTGTCTCCATATCCTCAAAGCAAATATCACAGCTGCTAACTCAAGATCATGAGTAGGATAGTTTTGACCATGAATGTTCAACTGTCGTGATGCATAGGAAATAACCCTATCATTCTGCAGAAGGACACAACCAAGTCCTTTCTTCGATGCATCACAATAAATAACGAACTCATCATTCTCTGATAGTAGAGTCAATATAGGAGCATTGACTAATATTCTCTTCAGTTCTTTGAAACATTCTTCACACTATTTTGTCCAAACAAATTTAACCCCTTTACGTGTGAGCTTTATTAATCAGTTAGCCAACCGAGAATAGTTTTGGACGAAACGTCAATAATAACCTGCTAAACCAATAAAACTACGTACCTTAGTTATAATCTTTGGTGCATGCCATTATTGGATTGCCTTGGTCTTAGAAGGATCAATATAGATTCCATCTTTAGAGACAATATGGCTTTGAAAGGAAATCTCTTGAACCCAGAATTCACACTTGCTAAACGTCCCATATAATTCATGTCTTCTCAGAGTCTTCAGGATAATGCACAATTGATTTTCATGATCTTCGTAGCTTTTGGATTATACCAAGATATCATCAATAAATACCACCACAAATTCATTGAGATATTCTTTGAAAACTCTATTCATCAGATCCATGAATACAAAGGGTGCATTAGTTAATCTAAAAGGCATTAATGTAAACTCGTAATGCATGTACCTGGTTCGAAATGTTGTCTTCGGAATGTCTTCCTTCTTCAAACAGAACTGATGGTATTCAGATCGAAAGTCAATCTTTGAAAAGTATTGAGCTCCATGTAGTTGGTCAAATAAATCATCAATGCGAGGTAGGAGATACTTGTTCTTTATTGTTATAGCCTTGATCTCCCTGTAGTTGATACATAACCTCATAGATCCATATTTCTTTTTAAAAAAAAGAACATGGGCTCCACATGGAGAAACACTAGGGACAATAAATCACTTATTCCTCAATTCATCTAGTTGTTTCTTTAGTTCAACTAATTCTACAGTGGCCATTCTATAAGGGGTCTTCGATATAGGCCTTGATCCAAAAATTAAATCAATGGAAAACTCAACTTCTCGTACTGGAGGATGTCCAGGTAAATCTTTCGGAAACACATCTACATATTCTTTCAGAATAGGTATATCCCCTATTTGAACATTACTTTCTTCACCCACAGTCATTTCATTCTCTTCCACCCCAATAATTGAATTTAGTTGAGCCACTGGGGGTGGATCTAGATAAGAATTAGGTGGTGATGATTATGCTCTAAAGATAAGGTGTTCTTTATCATCATCATCAAAAATCATAACCTCCTTCTTCTTACAATAAATAGTCGCATCATGGTCTGAAAGCCAATCCACACTGAGGATTATATCAAACTCAATCATAGGTATGACAATGAGATCAACAGATAAAGAAAATTTATGTGCTCTAATGGGGACTGATTCACAAAACTTTGTTGCAATGATTCTTCCCTTTGGAGTTTTAACTGACAACTACCTTGTTAAATCAAATTGTAAATATCTAATTTTCTTAGCAAACTAGGAAGATATGAAACAATGCGATGATCTAGAATCAAATAATGCATTTTCTAAACTTGAGGAAACCATTAAATTATCTGCCACCATGTCTTTCGGAGTTTCTAAATCAGTAGTAGTGATAGCATAAGCTTAGCCTTGATCCCTTGGCCTTTTTTGAGCTAAGTTACCCTGATGCTTAGGAAATTAATTTGCATAATGTCTCATCTCCCTGCAATTATAGCATTGGACATCGGTAGCTTCCTTCTTCCCCTTGCAATCACGTGCTTGGTGGCCTTTTCCACCACACTTGTAACAGACTCCCATTCCTTTTAAGCTAGTACCAGGGTGTTTCTTCCCACATTTACTGCAGGATGGATTTTCAACTTTTCCCTTCTTCCCCTTATTTACATTCCCAGATTGATTAGTAGATCTCTTCTTCTCTTGCTTTGCTTTAAAGTCATAGGACTTAGAGAATTCATTTTCTGTCTTGATAGTACATGAGACAATGTCTTCGTACGACGAGAAGGATTGTGAGACTAATGCTCGATGGAGAAATGGTTTTAACCCATCAAATAAACGATCAATATTAATTATTCGGTTATGTATATAATCTCCAGCATACCTTGCTAACCTCGTAAAGTTAGCCTCATAAATTGCGACATTCTCATCCTCCTATTGTCTCAGACTCAGAAATTGTCTTTCCATATCTGCTCGATGGTCACGAAGAAAGTATTTTTCTAAAAACAGATCTTTGAACTCCCTCCATTCCATATTTGATACTTCATCATCCTCCTTTGTGTTTTTAATCAATGACCACCATTGATCAGCATCTCCATTGAGGCAGTAAACTGCCATGATAACTTTTTCCCTTTCACTACTCCCCAAAGACTGAAATATTTTCTCTAGGGAATTTATCCATTGGTCAGCTAATAAGGTATTTGTACTCCAATTGAAAGTTGGTTTTTTTTGCCTCATGAAGGGATCTAGCATTGATCCTCCACGCTGTGGATCATGGTGCTCCATACGGGTAAGGTTATTATTCCTAACCTGAGTGAGTTGTCCTAGTATGGTGATTCATTGATCAGCACCAATTGCTTCACCAGCTACACTATAATTATCTTGAGAAGGAGGGAAATCCCTACATGGAGTCCGTGCATTGATAAAGTTTCCATTTCTTCCACTAGGCGACAGTTCTAAACAATGGCATAAACTAGATCAGTTTATGAATCAAAATACATAATTCCATACTTATAAAACACTTAACATAAATTGAACTATTTATGGATATAATCCATAATCATAAAAAGGTTTTCTTTGAGTAATTATATACTCATATGCCCTTCATAATTATTTGTAAAGAAAATGAGAGTTATCCTAAGAATATTCCCAGAGAGTGTCGTAACCAAGAGTGCAGCAAGGCCCGTTGTCGTGCACCAGTTCTCATACAAGTCTAGCACAAAGCGGTGTTTTCGGGTTTTACCCCTAGGTACATATGTGCCAGAGCCACCTCTACCTGCTCGTATCCAGACAGGGATGTATTGCTCGGAAAACAAACAAAATCTCTACAATACCATAATTCTAGGAAGTTCTTCTATACTAATCCTCAAAGTCCATCTCAAATCAATGTACTCTAATTAGAGTTTATCTAAATCTAGCTTCCAAGGTTTTTACTAAACTTCCTCTGATACCAACTGTAATGCCCCGACCCTAGTTAACCATATTCGGTGAATTATTACATAACATTGGCATGATTACAAGAAAGATCAAATCTCGAAATACCGATTAGTTTAGTAGCCTTGGAATAACTAGATACATTAATAAAGTTTACATTACATCATAAAATTAAAACTACAAAAATAAAGTTTCCATAGTCCGCACTGTCATCCCCTCATAATATCCCTGAATGTCATTCATAAGATACTTCATCACATCCTGGGAAAAATAAAACATAGAAAAGGGGTGAGCTCAAATTCCCTGTAAGGATAACAATATAGCGGAAACTTTCATAAATAAGAATAAACATTTAAGGCAATGTATAACTAAAACAAAAGCCTTTTAAACTTAAACTTGAACATAGTATGGCAGAAATAAAATTAAATAATTCCATTTACTTATTCACATGGATATTCTACTAATCGAATAATCACATGAAATATCAATAACCACATTCATAATGATGGAATACATAATGCTAGTCTATCATAACCACATATCCAAGGCCTCGTGTCATGACTACAAATATGATTTTGTCAAGGCCTTGTTCCAAGACACTAGTTTGTCTTATAAGACCTACCGATGCATCGAGGAGCTATAGAGGGCTCCACCCATCACTTATTAAGTTCAATGCATTCCTCATATGAACAGGTTTAAACATAACATAAACATTCGTATTAAAACTAGCATACGAAATGTCAATACTTTATTCATAAACCATGAATGGTATAAAAATAACACATCCACAGTCAAACATATCACAAAACCATCAATACAATATGGAATTTTTGTATCAGAATAAATCAACTCCAAATAAAATTAAAATCCATAAAAGGATGTTGACATAGATGAAATCAAAACTCTTTTTAGAGAAATGTATCTTCCTATTTTGAAATAATTTAAGAGTCACATAATTTACTTTGAAAATTTTCTTATTAGATTTTAATGGAAGCTTCGAAGATTTTATAAAGGTGAAAAACAGTTGTACCCACCGTATATGTTAAAAAAATCATTCTTACCTTAATTATGTCGAAAAGGTTAAAAAGCACCTTGTTTGGAAAACGATGGAATGTTTCCTTTATAAACCTATTATAAAAAGTCAAACAAGGGTATAAATGACCTAAACCCATATTATTGTAAATATTAAAAATGTTTTGAAATACATTTTAAGAAACATGGATGTGGATAATAAATAAATCCCAGTATTATTACGTATAAACAACCTCGGATAATGAAGAGATTGCGAAATAAACCCTTACCTTGTACTTTTTCTTGGTTGAGGGTAGATTAACCTCCTGTATAATGGTGAAATAATTTTTATTAAATTACACAAGAATAATATACATTAATATGATATCATATATTATCTTTTAACATTTCGTTGGTAATAATATCTTAGAATTATCGTCGTTTCGGGTGTTAACTTACTCGTTTTATTTTATATGTTTTGTTAAATAAGCCACGTTTGTTATGGATAGGTTGTATCTTATTCATATCCAGATTATATCAAGTCCTTAAACATTATTTTTAATCATCAAATGAGAATTATACTTCAATGGATACGATGGAGAATGAATCTCATCGTGTTCGTGGAGATGGTAGTCCGTACGTACGCATGAGAGACAATATCATTCTTTTGATATTAAAATAATATATAAATGGATGGTATATCATATATAATGAATCATTATCATGTTATATTTATTATTTACATTAATTAAACATCATTATTATACCCATCCAAAGAAAAATTTATTGATTAACAATTACACCACGACGTGGAGACGGTAAGCCGTACGTACGCACGTATAGTGACATGTCATTCAAAGGATGGATAGAATACTGAATATGGTTGTAACATATTTATAATAACATCACAATATATATAATATACTGGATTTATTATTTTAGAATGGTAATAACAAAGAATGAAGAAGTTGAAGAAGAAAGGAACTTGAAAGAGGGGGGTGAAAACATTACCTCCTCTTCGAGTTCATCCTTTTGATTTGATCAAAAGAGGACCATAGGTTGGCTTTGTTATCAAAATAAGGACTCTAGGTTTATGGGAGTGAAGTTGAGAGAGTATTTGGGCATGTTTTGGCCGAACGAAAAGGATTTGAAGGTGTGAATTAATGAGAAGGGGGAGTGCCCTTTTATAAGATGGGTGATGGGCACCTTTGGAAAAGCTAGAAATATTATTTTATAATAAATTCATATTCGGTTTCTAATGGCTCCAAAGTGGATTAATTAAAGGTTACGATGGTGATGGGTCGAAAACAACTCAACCAATAGGATTTAGACTTGTTTGGGTTACTATATTAATCTTATCTTTAAGTATTAACTCTTAGTTAATCAGTTTCACTTTTACAATGTCTCTTTGTATTTTTATATTATATGGTTAATAAACTTACTGTATACATCCACGAGACCCCAAAGTGGTCCATTAATGATACACCTATCATGATATAAGTATCTTGGCCGATACATAGATTTTTTAGAATTTAATATCAATTAATAATATAATATTTGTTTTGAAAACTCTTTTATGTCAATTTTGACACTATTCAATAATTGATTTTTGTAAAAATCATAACAGAATGATTACTTCGAACAAAGTTAATTAAATAAATCCTAACATGTCATATTAACCTATAAAATTAGTTTAATTCATAAAAAGTCTCAAATTATATTTATTTGTGTATTTATAATATCAATTAAATTAATTTTTCACCATAATGGTAATTATTGCATCATCATTGTGTCATAAATAAATTAAAATATTTAATGTATAAAAATTATAGATAAAATATCATTATGTAGGGAATATTTTCATATTTATAATTAATATTTATAATTAATATTTATAACCGAATTTATCTTATGTATAACCCTATATTATAAATGTTTTAATAAATAAACTTTGATTTTAACTCTTTTAACTCTTCTTTGAATTAAATAATAATAAATGTCCTAATCTAATCCAAGTTGACCTAAATGATAAATTTTTATTCATAAGGTTATTTATGGTTGAATTAAGCTTATCCAATATAATTAGGACATGTGTTAGGGTAATATTAATATCATTTTTACCCTTAATTACCTTATTTACTTTTAACCGTGGTAAATAAAAGTAAAAAGTTACTATTCACAAGAAATTATTTTCATCTCATTGAACCACATTTTACTCCTTGATATTAACCGTGTCTCTCGGATTTTCGAAATTCCACTCATAGAAGCGGTAAAATTATGTTTTATGAAAAATTCAGTTTTTTAACTACCACTTAGTGGTTTCACTATTCATCAAAAAATGATGTTTTTCAGAAAAATACCAAAAATTCACCCTAGGCTAATCTCGATATTCCGGATCAAAAAATGAAGTCCACTTTGAAAAATAAAATTTATAAATTACAAAAAGTGGGTATTTTTCTATTCATAACGGCTAGTTAGATTGGTTGTGTTATGTTAGAACTCGATGTTGCGTACAACACACGCTATTGCATTATTCAAACAGAAGCGTACCATAGAAGCTTGGGGTGTTACAACCTACAAGGTACATTTATGTTGAAGGATGAGAATCTCAAGGATATTTAGAAAATGAATTACGATAAAAGGATAGATGAATTAAAGATAATTATTAATCTATTGGAGTGTGATTTATTTTTAAGAGAATGATTAATGAATTGAATTATAGTTTTATTAATTGTGTAATTCATTGCTTGTTTGTGGACGATCATGAGTTAGAATATACAT
Source organism: Viscum album (assembly GCA_963277665.1). Lineage (NCBI taxonomy): Eukaryota > Viridiplantae > Streptophyta > Magnoliopsida > Santalales > Viscaceae > Viscum > Viscum album. The sequence continues at coordinate 775,562,254 of OY728159.1, read as the reverse complement.
TTATTTGCGATTGTTTTCTTTTAGTTGAATTATTAGAATCTGATCCATTTATCCTCATTAATATGAATGGGCTATATTGTTTTATGGAAACCCCCTTTTTTACCGCTCACATGGGTATGAGGTAAAAAGAATATGTAATTGATGGAGCTCCCATGATAGTGTATTTCGTTCAAGCTAGAGAGAAGACGAACTAAATCCTTGGAGATACAATGGTGGAAATGTGGAAAGTTGTAAAAACATACAGAAAAGGTTCTTCGTGTTTCTCCCTTATGTCTAGGTTAGTTTATCAAACTATAGATAAACTAAAAACTAGAAAAACTCATGATCATGCCCTCCACTTTATTTTTTTCAGTTTCATGGCTTATCATTAGGTATGTATTGTTGTGATCACATAATTAATTAATTAAACAAGAATTAAAGTTGGAACTAGTATAAAACAGTCTTATGCATAAGTATTATCAACTCATGGTTAATCACTTAAGCAAGTTCCACTTAATTTTAACAACAATTTGATAAATATAATATGTAATTTATCCATAAGAGATAAAAATACCTCAATTAAATATTATGTCAGACTAAGCCTTTCATCACTCGATTAAGTTAAATATCAATAAAACTATGTGTTTGATCAACCCTTTTTGGGACACATACTTCTGTATATGAATCCCATATGAATTTTTCATGTTTTCATAACCATATTACATCAAGAGGAGGTAAGGGAACAAGAAGTTGTTTGTTTTTAATTAGGTTAGAGGGGCCACTGGGTGGAAAAACTCACCCAGTCAAAGAAACAAGGGGAAGCTTTATATGATTTTGATATCGAGTGTGATTTATTTGCTTCTCAAAATTAGTTATTAGATAAATCTTCTTGTGATCAAATATATATATATATTCTAATATAGAAACCAATTAGTTTTAGGGTAATTGTCCAAATAGAGTTTGATATTTGAGCAGCTAACAGATCTAGACTTGCATCTGTAGATGCATAGACTACCACCTCACAATACTAACTGGGATGATCATGGTGTTACAAGGTTGTTATTATTTTCCTTCAATGACCAAAAACATTATTTTTGTACCCAACTAGATAAAAAATGATTTTTTCGTGTTCGAAAATGAATGTTTCTTCATTTACAAGGAAAAATGTTTTTTGGTAGGGGCATTTATACAACGTCCATTATGTATTGGATTACTCAAACCAGGTAATGAAAATCAATAACAGAGATACTTCACATGACTCATACCACACCCAACATTGGAATCATCTGCTAGGTCATGTTAATGAGAAGCACATAAAAATTTACATCAAGATGGATATTTAGATTCTTTTGAACTAAAACCACATGGTGTATGTCACACATGATTACATAGAAAATTGACCAAATCCACATTTAGTGAGAAGGGTTAAACGGCCTTAGAGAATCATGAATTGGTGTATACTAATCTGTATAGACCATTCCCAGATAAAGAAATGGGTTGGTACTCATAATTTATAACTTTTAATGATTATTTTAAATTATATGTATATAATTACATATAGAGGTATAATTTGGATTCTTTTGATAAGTTCGCGAAATAAAAGAATGATGTTGAGAACCATCAACAGAAAATGATTAAGACAGTCTTCTCAAACTAAGATGGAGAGTATCATAATCAAGACTTCATTAATTACTTATTGGAATTTTGGATCATATCCCAAATAACTCCTCCTTACACGCCTCAGTGGAATCGTTCAATCGAAAGGAGGAACCATACCTTTTTGGACATGGTGAGACCAATGTTGTGTCATGCAAGTATTCCATTATCCTTTTGGGGATATTCATTACAAACAATGACACACATACTAAACCGAGTTCCAACTAAATTGATATATGGTATTCCATAAGAGCTTTGGGGTGGCCGAAAAAAGGTTATTGAATATACATGTGTGGGGTAGCGAAGCCTTTGTTAAGGCCTATTTAGGTGGCAAACATGACCCCTGAGAAAAAGGTGTAACTTTATCAGATACCCCATTGAAACAAGTGGATATTACCTATATTACCTATCATGAAAAAAAATTTATAGTGGCAAGACACACAATATTACTTGAGATAGAGAAAATCACTAAAAGAGATAGTGGGTGATAGATAGACTTTGAGGATGTCAAGGCTCATGATAAAAAAGAGTTGGTACAGGAGTAGATTCCACAAATCCCCATGGAAGAATAATCTTTTTCAAATAGATAAGTACTATGTAAGATTACATGAGAGGTTAGAGATCTAGACTAGTATGTTTTTCCAATTGCCAAGGATGGTGACTCATTGTGAGTTGAGAATAATGATCCCTTTACTTACAAGGAAGAAGTAAGTGGCATAGATGTTTCCAAGTGACAAGAATCCACCAATTATAAAATGGATTAAATTTACCAAATCAATGTATTGATTTTGGTAGATCCTCTAGTTAATGCAAAAGATATTGGTTGAAAATAGGTATTCAAGAATAAAATGGACATGTAAGGATATTTCATTACTGATAAGGAAATAAAGGTTACAAAAGGGTTCAAAAAATGTTAAGGAATTGAATACGATTAAACATTTGAACCAGTTGCAATGCTAACATCCATATGGACACTGCTTCTTACCAAGACAATGAGATTTGGAAAATGGATTTTAAAATAGCCTTCCTTAATTAGAAACTTTAGAATGATGACTACATGACATAACCTGAAGGGTTTGTGATTCCCAAGGATTCTAATAAGATGTGAATGTTTCAGAAATCCATTTATGGATTAATGAAATAATCTAGGTCATGGAACATTCATTTTGATGAAACTATAAAATAATTTCATTTTATAATGAATTAATTTGAACCTTGTGTCTACAACAGTTTTAGTGGTAGTGAATTCATTTCCCTAAAAGTATATATTGATGACATATTACTTCTTTTAAACAAAATACAGGTATTAATTTATGTGAAGGGAATGTTGAATCAATGCTTATCTATGAAGGATATAGGAGAGGAAACATATATTTTGAGGAACATGAACCATAGTGATAGATCCAAGAGATTTATGGGCCTAAACCAAAGTACACATATTTATAATATACTGAAGAGACTCCATATGGAACAATCTATGAGGGTATTGTTTCTAGCGTCACATTTCATTCAACGTTCCATGGAGATGTTTCATCAGAGAAATATGGAAAGAGAGTGAATGGAAAGGACTCCATAAGAATCGGTTATTTGGTTTTTCTTGAATTTTATGATATTAGTACAATAGATTTCACCTATGAATTACATGTGATAGGAAGATATCATGCTTACCCATGTGACCACAATAGGATAGTAGTCAAGACTGCCCTTATGCATCTGAGGCATACTAAGGATATGTTCAGGGTTTATAGAGGAGATGTGGAACTAGTCATTAGATGATGTGTAGATGCTAGTTTCTAGACTGAATAGGATGACATGAAGTCACATATGGGAAGCATAATCCCATTCAATAGAGGGTTTGTGTGCTTGAAGAGCCCAATAAAAAGTGTGGACATAAATTTTACATCAGATTCTATGAATATCACAGCTTCTGAGGAAACTAAAGAAGATGTTTGGATGCGAAACATCTTCCAGAAGATTGATGTGGTACCCAGTAATACAGATACCATCACACTCTATTGTGATAATACTGAAGTAGTGGCTCTCACAATAGAGTAAAGGTCACTCCAGCCGACCAAGAACATACTTCAAAAGAATCATCTCTTGATGGATTTTTTCAGAGAGGTGAAGTTACAATGAGCAACATTTCCATAGAAGACAAAATGGAAGACTCCTTGACTAAATCATTGACTTTGCAGAAACATGATCATATTTTGATTTCTAGTGGACTGAATGTCATAGGCAGTTGGCTCTATTCTATGTGGGAGTTTGTTAGATTTGGTGTCATAGAAACAACTATATCTATGTAGATTACGTGAACATTTAAATTATTTAAATATTAAACATATTATTATATATTATTCATTATTTATCCGGACGGTGATGTAAAAATGTCCTAGAGTATTTGTCACATTGACAAGGTCAAACAGTTCCCTAATATGATGAGAACCTCGAAGTGGTGTGACAATATTTTTATTTATAGTTTTGTGGTTGGTTAACAGACTATGATGGGACACATAGTATACAGACTGTTATGTTCTGGTAATTTTAAGTAAATTAGACTTCATATCATGAAGTTCACACTTGGTAATATCCAATATAGGAGGTTATTAAAACAGAACCACCTATAGGAATTGTATATCTTTTAGTGTAATCAAATATCCCCATCCATGAGTGTGTGTAATCACCAATAGAAATTAATATTATATATAATCCATGTTATGACTCGCATAATTTGATTTACTGATGAAAACCATAAAGTCATATGTTGGAGGGAATTAAGGTAAATTAGGTGAATCATGAGTATCGTGTTATTTATGGATTTTTCAAGGAATGATTTACCCATTCCATTTATTGAAGTTGATATCTCATCACTTTTATTGAAATAGAACCGTAACATTAAATTTCATGTCCATCTTGTAATGAAAATCTTATTTCAAGAAATCAATGAATGATGTATCATTAAAATTGGTTGATGACACTATCATGAAACATGCAATATGAGATATTGAGACAATGGGATTATATTACAAAATGAGCGTTCATGCGTGTATTTCCTCATTGTGACTTCATGTTCTTTCTCTTGGGTTCCATGACCCATTTCTAGACTATACTCTTGGACTTTATGAGAGCCTGCCTAATACCACCATTAATGAATCATAGTGGGTCACAGACTAAGCATTTCTTGTAGTCTTGATTAAATTCTATTTGAATTTGATTAATGAAATAAATATTATTCCTAATCCATTGAAATAATTTTATTCATGTTAATATTATCGAATATATTAAATTAAATTTATATATTTATTTTACTGAACATTTAATAAATATTAATTAATAGTTTGTAAAAAATACTTATTTAATAGAATAAATTATATATTTATTTATTCATGTTTTCAATAAAGGGAAGTATAGTTCGAACCGACCAAGGCAGGTATGGTAGTAAAATAATTATTTAAAATACGGTAAATAATTATTAAACTAGTTGTCGTAATACCAAATAATAATTACACTGTTATAATTATGTGTCACCAGATTTCATTTATGATTACATTTTGTACAAGTTGGCACACCATGAATAATGGTGTTGTTAATTTTATTATTTAGCACGTGTTTTCTCTATGATTATAGATGTATTTAATTTTTGTTACATAATTTTTTATTTTATTTGAAACCACATGTCATTAAATAGATAGGTACATCTACTTTGACATTGTGCCTCATGAACTGAATTTCCAGTGGTGAGAGAATTGTTGAGAAAAAACAATTTCTCCCCCAAATCCTCTCCTCTCCCATCTCTAGAATGAGAAACATTCTTCATGACTAAAGAACTTGAGATCAAGAAAGGCTGATGCAAGACACTCGCTTCACATCCCAATCACCTGGATAATTAGGGTTGTTGATCAGAGAACATCAAAATACATATGGATCAACACTATAGGGACTTTTTTGGATCATCCCATGCACAACGAGACAATTAAGAAGAGTCGTTCTATATGATCAACATCATCGATGAAGAAAGTAATGAAGATCCAATTATATAATTTCTATACAAATTATTTAAGTTAATTGTAAACATGATGTGTAAGATCCTCTCTCTAGGATTAGGATCCATATTCTTCTTTTATCTAGATCATGGATCTTAATCCGTGGATACTGGATTTTATCATCGTATTGATCCCAAATTAGTCATTTATATACAGAAAAGGTAATGTTGGGCCCTCCCAACCATCACACTTACCTTGTGTTCAGATCCAACAATTTAATCCCCGTAAATTGAAGGGTTGAGCCTATATTTGTGTGAAAATGTGATTATTTTTATTGTAGGGGTTATAAAGATATTAAATGGTCATATTTTTATGTAATAATTCAACTAATATTCTTGGTTTTTGATTGTTTGTAAGAGATCACCTTTTATTGGAGTTGAAAATGGAACTTTTGGAAACACTATTAATAATTTTAATAATTCCAGGACACTTTTCCATTGTCAATGTAACAAATGTTTCTTAATAATGTTGTGTTGGTGTATGATTATGTAAATAAATTCTCAACCCTTTGTTTCATATCATTTTATTAAATTTTTGTAGGTGTTTTACCTTTATATTTTATTTTAAATTTTACACTTTTTCTTATAAACACTGTAAGTAGTCATTAATTTAGTGATTTTACATTATATTAAAAATAAAATAAAACCATTATAACCCAATTTTTGTGTTATGGAACACAATTTACTAACTATTTAATAAAAGTAAATTTCAAAATATAATAAAACTAAATTTTAAATAAAATTAGATAAGATGTAGAAGAATTGTTTTAGTGGGAAAAAGATATTTTGACCATTATGGATTCTTAATCTTATTTAGTATTGATGAAAAACTAAACATGTGTCAAAATATTTATTTTTTTTCTTATTCATCATATTATATTCATTATTTAAATTATTATAGTCCAATTAATTTGATAAAGGTTTCATAATATTAATAAAAAAAATTAAAATAGTTGTTCCCCTATTATCATGGTAATTAGCATTAATCGTATTTAAATAAATTTCACCATATAAAATTAAATTGTATATATTAAATAGAATGTAATTTTTATATCAAATATGATAGTCATTTTATCAAATTATCTTTTATTTTTAGGGATGTGATACATAACATTAGTGGATGTTTCTAGTAAAGAACTATTTTTTGAAAAATAATTCATGAAAAATTATAATTAATAGGATTAAACTATAAATTCCATTAAATCCAATTAATATAAAATAAATATTATTACCCAAAGTATATTTATCTAAAAATAAATGAAATAAAAAATTTCATTTTTCCTGTAATAAAAAATAAAACAAAATTCCAATTTTTTTTCATTAGAACACTTCTGAAAATTTTAAAATGTTTATAATGTGCATAAAAACTCAATATTTTATTTTATTGTAAATTATTATTATTATTAAAATAAAATTTAAATAAAAAACCTCCCAATCCCATCAATGTCATATAAATGTTTTTATATGGTCAATAATAGTATTTTCAAAATTAACATAAAAATAATTATTTTATAAAATTCTAAAAAGTACATCAGAAGAAAATTTTGTTCTATATAACTAAAAAATTAAATTAAATTTATCATGTTTAAATAAAAAAAATCATCAATTTATATTTCTAAAATATAATATATATTATAAATATAAAAACATTAATAAAAAATTATTTTTATTAATATTAATTAATATTAATTATTTACCTTTTAAAAGTAATAAATATTAAGTATTTACCATCTTAGTTTTTATTATAAATTTATTAATAACATCTTATTATTATTTTTTGATTTTATATATCGTGTGTAAAATATGAAGAATGTAAAAGAACATAATACAAATTCATAATCCTGTATTGTTAATGCAAACCACATAAATGAATTGTGTATTAATAATTTTAATTTCCAGTTATGAATGGAAAATAGTTAAGGATGTCCTTGTGGTAATCAAAACTCACGATTTGATTTCTAAAAGGGAGTCAAAACTAGTAACTTGGGATTGTATAGAAGACCTATTTAATTCCATCATTATATAAATATCATAATATTAGCATTCATCATATCATTTTATTTGATAATCTCCCATGATTAGGTATCATGGCACTTATAGTAGAATTAGTTTCTAATAGAGATAATTATCATCATTGAATTAATAGACAAACATAAATTGATATGAAATATGATTTAATTATTCCCATAAATAATAATATTTTTTATTTAGAGTGATCAAATATATTTTTCAATTAATAAAAAATATTTTTAAATTGAGGATTAAAAAATATTAATGAATGATAAACCCATAAACTGTTACATATAATAAAATTACATGAATAAAATAATTATACCACTTTGGGTTTTTAGAATTTTAATAATGAAATTATTTTTAAAAAATACATGAAAAAAACATCTAAAAAATATAGAATGAATAGTTTGTGTACCTACTCCACTAAATTATCATGATCCTTGTCACTGATAGTGATAACATCAATATAACATAGTCCCATGTTTCCTAGTGTGGTGGGGATTATTAGCTTCATTGAATCGAAGGTTTTGGAATTTATTTGAATATTTCCCACAGTACATGAATTTGAAAATTTGATTTTTGGGTAGTGCCTTAGCTAGGGATTTAATTTCCTCAGTTTCATTTTCTATCTTTTACATCTCCTTAATAATGAATTAGATATCGTTCAATTCTACCATGGTAGATTGAAATACATGTTCGTTCATGGAAATTAGATAGGTGATTCCTCTAATATTTTGAACTTTTGGGAATAAATAATTCATTTTACCTTAGTGAATTATCACAAGATATTCCATGTTACTCTACCATCATTTTTATTTCACTATAACAAAAAATTTATCTTGATTTAATTTCCATTTATTGTAGTTAAAAAAACATATTCATTTATCCAAAGGCCTTATATATCCAATTACTTTTAAATAAATGGATTTAAAAAAATAAAAAAAAATAATATAATTTATAATCAATGAAATTCATAAAAATAGAAGCATACATTGATATCCATGTGACATTTTTTCATATGTGTCGATGGATTAATCCAATAAATTGTTTTACTCCAAAAATTATCTCTCTACATTGATGTGAAGAGTATGAGGAAAATACTTATTAAAGAACAGTTTAATGAAATAATTTCATTACATATAGTATAGTTCCTACACTTGAATTGTATTCATAATTAATGATCAAATTTTATCGATCTCACCTTCAAAACAATATAGTGCTAGAATAACATTTTCATGTTATATGAAATGATGAATGGAAAATATTTTTTCCTTTTAATTGATCCATTATATGGCTATATGTTGAGTTGATGTCACAATAAAGGATGTAAGATTCTTTACTATGAAAATATCAATATAATGTTACTAATTCCTAGATGAATTTTTGATATGATAAATGTTCATGTCATTACTCATAAATTATGATTTCATTTATTGAAATTTTTACACTATAATTTACTTCCCATTTGTTTTCTGGTTTGAACATTCATTTCATATTCTATAAAATCAATTTTTATGTTTCCTTATACTTTCTCCCATAATTTCTAAAACCAAAAGACTTAATCAAGGGTGGTAGATATACACATCATAATAGAATTTAAAAATTTAAACCACGAAATGTTTTACTCATTGATATAATAAAATTATCATATAGTTAAACATAAACAATTATTCAATAAATATATTTTTATTTAGGTTGAGTTCTATAAAAAAACCAAATTTTCTTAATATAATAAATCCTTCATAATTTCTTGGAATGAAAATTTTAGTATCCCATGGATATCCCCTGATAGTGTAAGACCATGTGAATGGTAAGGTTCTATTCACCATGCACCAGAATTATAGCCATGATATAATTGTCCAACTCTTTTTTGATTATTACCCCTAGATGCATCTATAATATAACCATGGCCACATGAACTATCACAAAAATGATGTATTTATAAGAATACTATATAATTTATACCCTTCCACAAATTTTCAATGTCCTTATTTAAATAGTATTACCCCTTATACTTCTCTATAGGATGTTCGACTATTTTATCTAATCGAATATCCATAATAACCAAAGCCTACTATGATAGCAACTATAGTGACCCATTATAAATTTAATATAAATAATACATTAATATCATGATTTAAATAATAAAAATCATAAATAGTCACATGACTCAGATACAAAAAGGATTAGTTTATTAGATTTTATCTACATTAGAATCTTAATCAATAGTCATTAGTCCATAACTATGCTCCTCTTTACCCTCATCTCAACATATTTAATGATATTATCATCTTTAGAACCTACAAAATGGAAACATCAGAATGGGATGAAAAGGAATTAAATGTTTAGGGAAACATTCCATCATTTCATCAATTGTTATATCATAGGAATATGAAAATACATGGACATGGATAAAATTTCTTATTAAAAAGAACATTGATGAATAAGAATTATTCGGAACCCCTAATTGAAGAACATATAATCTCAACAGAGGAAACCAATATCATTATTAATGTATGAGGAATGTTATAAAATATATAATTTCAAGAAAAATAATTATAATTTATTACTAGTATTCCTTAATTAGATTTAATAGAGTTATATTGAATATAAGAATATTGGGGATGTTTTTTGGAAAAAGAAAAAAATATTTCTTTCTGAACAAATTAAGTTTCCATGTATTAAATGGTTTTATTTATAATTTTTTTTATATATTATAATATTTTATTAAAAAATAAATATCATTATTATTTGATTCGATATTTCAAAAATAAGGATGAAAGTTGCAGAATTTTCTAAAATGATTGAGTTTTCAATGAATAGTAAAAATACTAATTTTATTTTTAAGTATTTATAAATTAATTTTATTTCATAAATTAGTTTTATAAATTATAAAGATTATTTTTACCAAAAATAATACTTTTATTTTCATTTAAATTAATTTTTACTTGAATTTTCAATTAGAATTTTTTTATATGAAAATTGTATTTTTTTTTAAAAAAATTATGGTTTCAACACATTTTGTGGGTTCCCTTTTAAATTAAAATACAATAAATATGTCAATTCAGTCTAGAAAAATGGGATCATTATTTCTATATTAATGGGTTAAAAGTTTGTAAATGTGACCCATTTATTTAGGGTAATTATGAACAATTATAATAGTAAATATTTGTCACATTAGTGAGGGTAAAATGTTTAAAATAGGGCTAAAACCATGATATACAGTTTTAAAATCAACAAGTAATTTAATTCTTTTTTTTAATATATTAAACCATAGAAATCCCAAATTTTATTATTTTTAATTTTGGAACCATTCTATCTTGATAATTACATTTATATTATTTTATGTCATGAAAATTTATAAATATAAATCTCTTGACATTAATGTGTCTGAAATTTTTACATTAGGGAAACTGATAATAAGTTTATTTTGAAGTGTTTTATAAAATTTTTACAAATTATTTTATAAAAATAATTTAGTGTTAATTTTTATTAAGATAATAATTACCTTAAATTAGTATATAACACTAACATAGTTCTTGTGCAAGTAATTGAAAAACACATGAATGTAATTTCATAAATAGTAAAAGTAATATATTATAGGTCGTGTTATAGTGTAACATGAATATTATAGATCAAAAAATAATATTAGGATTATTTAAAAGGATTATATTTGAATTAATGTTTAATATTTATTTAATTATAATTAAATTTATTTAATACTACCCATGATAACATTAATGATATTTTATATTAAATAATATATTATTAAGTGATTTAAAATTCATAAACATATTTTATTCTACCAGGTGATTAAGATATGGTTAACAATAAAAATCATTTTCATTTATGGGAAAACATACCTTTTATAGTGTCTTTATTTTCATATATATATTATTTTGATAACATGGTAATCATCAAACATGGTATTCAGGTTTTAAAACAATGTGTTATGGATGAATACATTAGCTAGACATGTAAATTTTTTATTTAATGTTAGAATTGGTTATTAATGACATCCAATATTCTAAATTTAATTTTGGATTATATTTATATTAAAAATTATTTTATATGAATTTATTAATTTCTATAATTCAAAGTGCACCCCTCCAACTACTTCTAAAAGGGAACACCTTCTCTTATATCCCTAATTGAATCTATGAAATATATTATTGGAAATTACAAACAAAATACCTCCCAACTACTACATCCGACTTCCTAAAGGACTTAGTTTTATTATAAAACAATACTTTTAAGGATTTATATATAAATAAAAAATTCTATTTAAAGAAGAGGTATAATTATTAGGTAACTATTTTTAATTTCTCTTTATACCACTATGAATTATTCTTTAAAATGAAGGAAAATTAAAATTCACTTTTTCAATATAATGATATTTTTTATTCCTTTATCCAAATCCACATCCTCTTCCCTAAAATGGGAAAAGAAACTACCATTGATGTGTAGGACATACAACAGCCTCACAAACTGATATAATTAATTTTACATTAACATCTCCCAGATTGATAATATTATGTTTCTAATGTATGTAAAAATATATTATATTCTTGACGTATTTATGATTATAAAATTACAATATTTCTTCTATATTATTACATTTCCATTCACTGAGTAATGATACTTTCATTGAAGTTTATTTGTGGATTAATACCACTATGATTTATATATAAATTTGTTTATATAAAATTATAATCATTTAATAAATATAAAACAACTATTTTGTTATTTTTATCATGATCGTTCCAAAATTTAAATGTTAAACATGAGTGTATATAACCTACAATCTCCCAGTTTATAACATAGTTTATTTTTCAAAACCACATTTAATGGATGGTTTTAAAAGTAAAATTGTTGTATTAAAATGGTAATTTTTTTATTTTCATTTATGTAATGAAATATTTACCACTTTTACCTTAGTTAACTTAACAATGTAATTTTCGACCCATTAGTCGAATATCATCAAAACAACTGATGATGAATAAATCAATTAAGTAATTATGACATGGTATTAAATATAATACAAGGAAAAATGAACATAGAAAATATTCATTAGAATGTAAGTAATTATTATTTTTAAATTATTCCAGAATATAAATAACATATGTGATGAGTCATACTCCTCGATTGACACTATTTAATTTAAAACCTTATTTTAATTTTTTTTAAATATATATTTTGTAAATATTTTTCATCCATATCCATATTAATAAATTTTTTATGGAATTAATTATATAAGATTAATAAATTTAGAAATATAATATCATATCTCTTTTGACATTATTTTTAATGCGTTGAAAATTAATCATTATTATGGATTTTTTGACATTCTTTTCAAAAATAAAATCTTATGTTCATATTTTAAGGAATATTGTGTAAAACATTTTACTACCGAAAAAACTATTATTTTATGTTTCAATTAATTTACAAGATTCCATGTTTTATTGATAAACCATCTTTCCATTTGTTATGGGTATTTTTATTTTGAACACATGTTTTAAAAACAAAGGGATATTTTAGTATGCCAAACCATTTTCTACGTGGGTTAAAAATAATTTTTCAATTGGATTATAATGAAAATGACCATGTATAAATAATTTTAATTCATGATATAGCATATAAAAATTATAGATGATGATGGGTGATCCAGATATAGCTTGTAGTATGGGTGATACCCAAACAGTTTATACAATGTGTGATCCCAATGTAGGTAATACAACATGTGATCCAGATAAATTATATACAATGGGTTAGCCCGGTATAACTCTCTACCATGTAGAGTAATGTTCCTTGATTTTAGTTGTTGGATGGTGGGAGTTTATTAGGGTGGTATGTCTTCTATATTTAACTAGGATCTAATTATTTATGACATGATTATAACACTGGATCTGAATACAATTCTCAATGGTTCTGAAATGGTTTTATAATTAATGGATATTGGGATTAATGATTTTCCTTATGAAAAAATAAGGTGTTCTCCAATGGATATTATATATTTTATAATATCAATGAAAATTATGATAATGTAAAACATTTATGGGTTTCCATGAATCATTATAATATCTAATTTCATCATTTAATGTCACATATGGAACATTTAATGCTCATCCCACATTTATTAATATATCACATGTTTTATAGAGGTTTAAGTAAAAAAAATAAGATGTCATGTTTAATGCAATGTAGAAAATTCAAGAAAATAAAAAAAAAATTATAAAGGAATCATAATAAAGAAGAATGGAATATAACTAGAATTTTACACATTATAATTTATGGGGTTGTTTTGTTATAGTTATGAATAATTTCTCAAAAGTAGTTAACTTTAAACATCATATGAAATGTAAAGAAGTGAATTCTTAACATAAACATAGGGCTTATAATGTTTTAAAGTTGGGTCCTTATATATTGTATCAAAGGAATGTCTTAGATTAAATATATGTTATTATAATGTTAATAAAATTCCCTTTATATATTCATCATTAATGTTATGTGGAAATGATTTAGCATTTTATAATTACCATGTTAATTAATCTAATATATTCCTGTTCAGAATGCTTTTCCATCGTAGATATATGGTAGTTGTAGTAGTAAGATATCAATAGGAATGTATCCTTTCAAATCATCATTCTATAATGGTTTGAATTGGAACTACAAAATTGTATTATAAGGATCGATATATTGACACATGATACAAATTATGGTTACATCCATATTGATGGGAAACCAAATTTACAATAGAATAACATATTTATAGTTGAGAATTTTATATAATATAAACCCCCTTCATTTATTGAATCATTTTATCTCATGTTAGAATGCGGACTAGTCAACACTATTGAGATGATATTCGAAGTCACGGGGTGTTCAGAATGTCAAATTGTTACTCCTACCATTTATCTTTTTTAATGTCAAGGTGATTTATGGTGGTCATGTGTTACTGATATGGGAGAGAGGTGAGAAATTAAATCCATTAAATGGGATGAATTTAAGATTTCTTTTCTAAGAGAAATATTTCTATAAGGTTGATCAACTAAAAATAGAGAGAAAAGTAATATAACTAAAGAAAAAAGATAATTATTTAGTAGTCACACATTAAGACAAATTTGAATGATTAGAAAAGTATGCACTAAATTATATACATGACCATGATTGTAAATTTAATAATTTTTTCTCCAGATTGAGAGAATGTATATAAATAATATTATCCCAAAGTGAATTTAAATGTAATGAGAAATTTGTTAATTGTGATGAGGATATTTAAATGGTGTTTCCTGGAAGTTATGTTCCATGTGATGAAAATAAAAAAAGTGACCAACGTAGTATGAAATAGAAAAGGATCCAACTAGTAATTCTAGAGGTAAAACCCCAACATGTTCCAAGTTTGGAAAATGATATTTCATGAAATGTATAAATTGATATGGAATGTACAATTGGTATGTTAAGATTGGTCACCGGGATATTCACCTCAATGAAAATAGTCATAAACAATCCATAAAATTGGTAATAGATAACCATCCAACCATGAGATTTTTTATACTAATTTGTTAGGGAAAAAATATATAATCTTTATAAAACTCGTTTATTAGGGTTGATATAATCAAGATAAAAATATAAAAGGGTTAACAAAATCATATTCTATTATAATGGTTGATGTTACTCCACTAAATGATGTGTTGAAAGGAAAGTTACATATTTATTCAAATTATGTTGATTTATTGGTTGACTCTTGATCTTCACATTTAATCATTTCAGAGAAATTTTCAGGTTAAATGGGGAAATCACATCATGAAAAGGTGATATATATTTTATCAAAAAATATGGGTTGAAATATTAAATTAACCAAGATTTATATGAATATTCCTATTATTATCTATGAGATACTATTTCTTTAAAATCATGTTCATCTACCCATAGTAGAGTTTGATATTATTTTTGGATATGGATTTGAATTTATTTTTTCATTATATGATTTCTTATAGTTTTAAATAAGTTGTATTTAATGATTTCATATGTTTGAAAACATATCAATATGCATATAAATGACATGTATATAGTAGTGACTGTTACCAAGATCATATAGTTCAAAATATATAAACAGTTAAAATTAGAGGTCCACCACTAGTAAATGAACATCAAGATGTATTTAATACTAATTTTACTCATGTTATTCCTGATTAAGTGGTTCAGTTTTCCTTTGAATTACTTTTTGGTGATATAATAATTTTAAAACCCCCTTTTTGAAGGGAGCAAACAATACATTTCAAATTGATAAATCATCTGCATGATTTTCTTAATAAAGGTATCATTATCCAATAACATTAAATTAGGGTGAACATAATATATTTTATAAAATTTATGATAGATAAATGAGGAATTCCCTTGATTATATATCTTTTATTTACATCACTATTATATGTTAATATTACTTTTTGTATATTAATGATTTTTATAACACCTATAGCGAGAAAAATATTTTTCAAGGATTGATCTCAGGTTATGGTACCATCAGATAAAGGTGAAAAAGGAATACATTCTAGAGATGCATAATTCATATAGATATAGGCATTATGAGTTTGTAGTTATTCAGTTTGGGTTTTCAAATGAAAAACATGTCTTCATGGATATCATGAATATATTTTTCCTTGACTATTCAGATAATTTTGTGGCTATGATTTTTCAATATATATATGTATTTTATAACAGCCATGAAGAACATGATTTACTAATGAGAAATGATTTTTAATACTAAATAGAAATAAACTACATGAAAAATATTATAAATCAGAATTTGTTTTATATATGATTCATTCCCAAAGTACGTTGTTTCAAAAAATAGAATAAATTTTGACACTACTACAAAAATGTAGATTTATTTATAAGACCATAACATTTTATAGATATTAATAGTTTTCTTGTATAATCATGTTAATACCACCGGTTTGTGAAAATATCGTCACAGTTATCTATCCAAAATATATAGTTAACTCAAAATGGCGTAAAATTCATCTGGATGAAAAAAAATTGATGATCTTTCAATGAAATGAAAAGACTTTTCATAAAATCTCATGTTTGACCTCTCTTGATGGAAATTTTGAATTTTTAATCAAAAGTTATCCTCCATTGAAGGGACTTGATTGTTTCCAATGAATAATGATCATATAATTTCTTATTTTTCATTTCAATAGAAAACTAGTCTTTAATATTATCGAACACATGATATATAATTAGTTTTTATGTTTTATTATTTAAAATTTTATAGTAATAATTTATGAGAAATGTGTAAAATATATACTAATAATAAATTTTTGATGTATATATTCACTCATAAAGAGTTGAATACAAGGAAGAGAAGATAGAGGGAACTAATTAAGTATTATGGATTAATGAATGATTACCATATTGGGGATGAAAAAAATTCTCCAACATATTGATACAGAGATATAATGTCACATTAACCATGTTTCATTTGGAATATGAAAATTATGGTTAATTATTTGATGAATTTTGGCCTCAAAATGTTTTATATAGGAACATAATCAATTTTGTTTCAACTGTTAGTATAATAATTTCATTTATAAATAATTAATAAATATTATAATTAATTTCATTTTTTGTAGTAAAATGTATAATCCAATAATAAGGATATGTTTATAAATATAAATGTTGATGAAGATGGTGTTATCAGATTTCAAAGGAGAATTTTTGAGCCTATATAATCCTTGTTGAAGAGATAATTAATGAGTGAATCTCATATTTATTTATTTTACAATAATCTATGTTTTACAATGATGTATATATAACATCAAGATTATTATTGGTGTGATATAATGAAAAGGTATATTACTGAATTTAGGGTAAATATTTTAATTTTCAGTTGGTTAAATATGAATGACAATTAACAAAGGAGTTTATTTAGTTTTTTCTTATACCAGAGTAGAAATAGGAAAATATATCAATGGATTTCCTTTTTTAATTACTATAATGACCCATAAAATAAATACATAATTATAAAATCTGATTAGATTAATATTTATTACCTAATATAATTAAACAAGCCAAAATCATATTGGTCTCATGCCATCAGAAACATTGATACATAAAATAATTGTTCATAAGAGTTATACAACATCAACCACTTAATTATACACAAAATTCAATATTAATATACATATATTACATTAAAACATTCCTTGTAACATGTAGAATTGAAACACAATAATGGGTGATCACTGATTCTCAGTAAGAGTAAATAGTGGATATATTAAGAATCATATAAACATAACTTGAGAATAATGGTGTAAGAACAGTAGGATAATATTATAAAACCATACCTTTATTTTCATAAATAATAATCTTGTCTAATGTAATAAATATTTGTAGTTCATATGGTATGAATCATAGTGGAATAAATGAACATTAGCTATGAGATCAAAACATGTTCATAAAAAATAAGTTTGTGGAATACATATATGCTTGTAAAATAATTTACTTATTCCATGATTAGTTTCTATACTATCATATTTTATTGGTTATTCACCACATTCAATCTTACCGTTAGGCCTGTTTACCTCCCATGACTATCATATTTTATATTTTCCATTGTTGGATCGGGTTCACTCCCCATTCTAGTCCTTATTATGTCATGAGATATCATTTTTCTCCCAATGAGTTGGAGGTATATAATAAAATTATCACCCATTAAATAACTATAAACAATTCATATTCATTCCACAAGATCATAAAAATTATTTATATATCAAAACCCATGGAAAATAAAGAGGGTTCATAATGATTTCAACAATTCATTATAGAATAAAGTATGGTAAATTAATGGGTTTTATAAACATCTAATCGTCATATTCGTAAACCGTAAAAAGGAAGAATAAGGATAGTATCCTTTCATTATATACATTTTAATCATAAAAAACATAAAAAGATGTTATTGTAAATAAAAATTCCTTTGAAAGGCCACTTGTAACTTTTTTAGGAAAATTTCCTTTTCACGTTGAAATCACTCATTTAAAAATATAAAATTTCATTAATATTAATGAATAAATATTCTATGAAATAAGACTTGGAACTTTTAAATGATAATTTATAACATTTAGGGGTCATGATAGTTATAAATTCTATACATTATTTTTATATTAAAACAACGATTCCTTTCATATTTTTGGTAAAAAGTGAAATCTAACACATTTATTAAAAATAAACTGATTCATTTAAAATATTTATTATAATTAAATAATGGATAAATATTAAATTAAAAATAAAATAATAATATTTAAAATTTTATTTTTATATAAATTAAGGACTTAAAAAAATATGCTTTTAAAAAAATGAGAGAAAAATTGTTTTATTTTTTATAAATATTTTTTAGTATCATGACTGATAAATAAGGAAAAATGGACAGAAAATAATTAACAAAATAAAAATAAAAATATAAAATAGATACATACATACTTATAATATCATATATTATTCACTTAAAAGTTCAATATTTATTTATTTTATATATTTTTATATTCATCGATAAAATATATATAGTTAAAAAAAGTCACAATATTTATGGGGACAATATGTTGTACATACACCTGACCATTGTTTTAAAATTTTGAAAGAAGTAACTGTTGAAATTTAAACCAAAATTCACATTTACATGATCATTATTATATAACATATGTCTTATATATTTATTAAATAAATCCTTATTACTAATGATTTAAAACCTAAATGAAAAACGAATCATATCTCATTGTGGATGTAGTAGACTATGGATGTGCACAAGCGACATTATCATTCTCTAAAAAATGGTTAGATATTATTGAATTATTTCTAATTAAAATTAATATTAATAATAAAAATGTATGTTTAATATTCTATAGTTTTTATATTACAGTGGATACCATGTTATCCAAGGAATTAAAAGGAGAAATAAGCATTGATATTTCCATATAAATCACTGAACTCAAGTTTGACATTCTTTAAAAGAACATTAAAATCCCTTATAATATATATAAACCTATTGTATATCTATATAATAGAAACATACATAATTATAATATCATATATTATTCACTTAAAAATTCAATATTTATTTATTCTATATATTTTTATATTCATCGATAAAATATATATAGTTAAAAAAAGTCACACTATTTATGGGGACAATATGTCGTACATACACCTGACCATTGTTTTAAAATTTTGAAAGATGTAACTATTTAAATTTAAACCAAAATTCACATTTAGATGATCATTATTATATAACATATGTCTTATATATTTATTCAATAAATCCTTATTACTAATGATTTAAAACCTAAATGAAAATTTAATCATATCTCATTGTGGATGTAGTAGACTATGGATGTGCACATGTGACATTATCATTCTCTAAAAAATGGTTAGATAATATTTAATTATTTTTAATTAAAATTAATATTAATAATAAAAATGTATATTTAATATTCTATAGTTTTTATATTACAATGGATACCATGTTATCCAAGGAATTAAAAGGAGAAATAAGCATTGATATTTCTATATAAATCATTGAACTCAAGTTTGACATTCTTAAAAAGAAAATTAAAATCCCTTATAATATATGTAAACATTTTGTATATCTATAAAATAGAAACATACATACATATAATATCATATATTATTCACTTAAAAATTCAATATTTATTTATTTTATATATTTTTATATTCATCGATAAAATATATATAGTTAAAAAAAAGTCACACTATTTATGAGGACAATATGTTGTACATACACCTGACCATTGTTTTAAAATTTTGAAAGATGTAACTATTTAAATTTAAACCAAAATTCACATTTACATGATCATTATTATATAACATATGTCTTATATATTTATTAAATAAATCCTTATTACTAATGATTTAAAACCTAAATGAAAAACGAATCATATCTCATTGTGGATGTAGTAGACTATGGATGTCCACATGCATCATTATCATTCTCTAAAAAATGGTTATATAGTATATAATTATTTTTAATTAAAATTAATATTAATAATAAAAATTTATATTTAATATTCTATAGTTTTTATATTACAGTGGATACCATGTTATCCAAGGAATTAA
Organism: Viscum album; assembly: GCA_963277665.1. Taxonomy (NCBI): domain Eukaryota; kingdom Viridiplantae; phylum Streptophyta; class Magnoliopsida; order Santalales; family Viscaceae; genus Viscum; species Viscum album. Next base: position 775,541,433 of record OY728159.1, on the reverse strand, counting down.
AAGGAGAAATAAGCATTGATATTTCCATATAAATCATTGAACTCAAGTTTTACATTCTTAAAAAGAACATTAAAATCCCTTATAATATATATAAACCTATTATATATATATATAATAGAAACATATATACTTATAATATCATATATTATTCACTTAAAAATTCAATATTTATTTATTTTATATATTTTTATATTCATCGATAAAATATATATAGTTAAAAAAAGTCACACTATTTATGGGGACAATATGTTGTACATACACCTGACCATTGTTTTAAAATTTTGAAATATGTAGCTATTGAAATTTAAACCAAAATTCACATTTACATGATCATTATTATATAACATATGTCTTATATATTTATTAAATAAATCCTCATTACTAATGATTTAAAAACTAAATGAAAAATGAATCATATCTCACTGTCGATGTAGTAGACTATGGATGTGCACATGTGACATTATCATTCTCTAAAAAATGGTTAGATGGTATTTAATTATTTTTTATTAAAATTAATATTAATAATAAAAATGTATATTAAATATTCTATAGTTTTTATATTACAATGGATACCATGTTATCCAAGGAATTAAAAGGAGAAATAAAATTGAAAATTCTTGGTTTGGAGTTATAACTCTCCATTGAGAATCCAGTTTTGGATTACACCATATGAATTGATGGCATAGTTTTTTTTTTTGGAAATTAGTGAAGCTATAGGATATGGTGATGGAATCTATAAAGTTAATATGGTAATTTTTTGATTTTTTAAATGATCAAAATTTGGCACAACTAGTGGAGAAGAAGTTCCCTTTCAATCTGAGGGGAGGGGCACTATTTTATTTACATAATGTAATAAATTAATATATAATAATTTTAATAGAAAAATGGATATAAAATTTATTAAATTATATGTTTTGATGTGTATTTGTTGAAATATGTTTCTCAAATAAAATTTTGTGAAGTTTTCGTTAAGTATTCACTGCAATATTTTTAAACCCCTTGTTAAACTTTTGATAGTTACCATGATATCAATAATTTTTTTATGTTTTATGGTCAATTGTGTTTCCATAATAAGAAATTTTATCATTAAATGAAACATGTTTTATATGTTAAACCATATATCTTTTCTTTAACTGATGATAGGATTTTAATATATTTTACTTCAACTAAAAAAATATTTTTTATTATAAAATATAATTAATGTAATATTTTGAACTATTAATTTACAATGACTTTGAAAACATCATGAAAGAAAATTAATTTGAATATAAAACATTTAAAATTATCTATTACTTTATATGTATCTACAAAATTTATGGATCATAACAATTTAACATAATTACATTACATTTAATATTTAGAAATCCATTTATAATACTTTTAAATTATTTGGTTAAATAATATGTCAACATTTTGTATGAATTTAAAGTTAATATTCAATCATAAAAAATGATAAATAAATTACCATGATAAAATAATTCATCTTTGAAATAAACATTAAAATGTAAAATTATACATTTGATATTAATATAAATAATTTAGAGATATTAATTTCAAGAGAGTGACAATTTGTAATTATTCTTCTCATAAAATTATATAATGGTCATAATTAATGATAAACGGAAACAAGTGGCCATATAAATGATACTTGGATATAAATGGATCCAATAAACTTATCCAATAGAATAATGGAAATATTTATAGAAAATTTAATTCCTTATTTCATATTTTATCCCCATTTTACTAGTTTTAACCTTACCATGGTGAAAAATATTTTCTGAGGATACTATAATATTGGGAAAAAATAAAGAGTCTTATTTACCAAATTTGATCCACATGACTAAAACTAAATAAAAGTGTTTAAAATATTCAATTTCTATATGTTTCATAAATTAAAATTAAAATTTTTACATCAAATTCGACGAAAAACATTTCGTAGAAAAATATTCATTTAACATAAAACTATATTTATTCTATGCTAATGAAAACAAAAATGTAATTTTAAAATAATTATTTTTGAAAATATAATTTATAAATATCATTATATTCAATCACAAGTATATATTAATTTAATTAAATAAGATATATTCAAATTTTTGACATAAATATATATTTTCATAAAAAAACATCTCATTTCCATTAATATGTGACTTATTTTCATTTATAATCTTTTGGAAAACATTGGTTTTATTTTTTAATTGTGTTTAAAATAAAATTTTCTAATTTATTTATTCATTTTCATACTATATAATCTGACATCAATGTGATAACAGTCACATTGAATAATAATATTTCAATAGTATGCCAAAGTTCATTTAAACAAAATGATTCATATAAAGATGGTTATCAAAGAAATAAAATTTCTTTATATATTATTATAAAAATAATGATACATTTGGCTCGTCATATCTTAAGATCCCACATGGATTTTTCCGAATTTTCATTCCTCTATATAACATTAACAAGGTGAGTAGTCTTGTTCCATAAGGAGTTATCTATATGATAAAATATTTCTATATGTTGTTTATAATATTAAATATCATGACCCAGTGATATGACATCTAAGTGTATTTCATGATATGGATCAGGTATATACTTCATCGAGAGAGATACATAGAGCACATTGTGAACATGGGATAGGTTCTATAGAATCCACAAGTGATAAGATATAATACATACCAAATAAAGAATCTCAAAAGAGACAATATAGATATAAATAATACTTAATTTATTAATCTCTTAACCTCCTTCATTGGAGATATTCTAATTGATACCTTTTCACCAACATAGAATTCCAGACATTTCTGGCGTTTATTAATATAAAATTTCAATTGATTCTAAGATACACATATGTTATTATATATATATTAGATGTTATTTTCATTTCCATGTCATGGTAAAGTCAAAAATTGTTTATTTTTACGAATTTATCACATAACATAATAGTTCAACACTTATTTCTATAAATAGATTAATTATTAATAATCCATCATAATGTTTTAGTGAAAGCTATTATTGTAAGAGAAATCAACTAGAGGAAGGTGATGATTCCAATCACCTTTGGAATCAAAATACAAAAAAATCATCACATACAATAGGTTTTGAGTTGTTCTATTAGATTTACAATAAAAATAAGGAATAAAATAATTATTGAAGTTCAACTATATATCTAGAGCCTCCTAATGTACTCAAAAATCAATAAGGTAAAACTAGAATCCAGCTATGATACAAAAGAATGTGGAATTCCATGAAACCAAACAACTTATTAATGTAAATAATCATTAGATTATTATAATAGAAATATGATCTAGTGGTATTGTGGTGTGCCAACTTCATCAAGAGATTTATTACATACCGAATTTCATTATTGGATTTAGATTTATTGGGTACTCTGATGACAAAATCCCTAGTGATGTTTTCCCATATTAATTGGTGTACATGAAATAGTTATAACATCCCCATAAGATTTTATCTCTCAGCATCAACATGGTGAAATTACATGAACCAAGATATATACTATGAAATATCTCTCTTCATGTTATCCTACTACAAATACAATTTCATATTTCTATACATATTAAAGCATCCATGATGATTAGAGAATGTTGAATTATTTCATCCATCCAAAAGAACCTACATCATGTATGGTAATGATGGGATACATTTTTGGTTTTGAATATATATGATTCCATCACAACAATGGATATACTCATTAACACTAATATCCTTCTTCTATAGTTCTTTATAATTCTTCATCACCTTTTTAGTCATAACATGTATAGATTATCGAAAACATATTTGTGAAATATAATATTTATTCCCTTAATAAATGATTAATTGATCCATCCTTTGAAAATTTAAAAATATTGGAACATTTTTTTATCCTCATCATTGTTAATATAGAATGAACCATTCAACTCAAAGCATCGATGACATCTTCCACATTTCCATGGTGGTAATATATAGTGTAGTCATAATCATTAATCAGTTGTGACCATCATATCTATAGAATATTCAAAAATTTACGAGAAAATATATAATTTAAAAATTTATGATCATTATATATATTTTAACTTTATTCATAAGGATAATTCATCTAAAACATTAATTGAAAACCACATCTAACTCCAAATAATGAGTTCCATAATTTTTACCATGAATCCTTAATTAGCATGAGAAAAAATCTATGACCATATAATTCTACATGATGACACATCCTAGACCCTTGATCAACACATTAGAATATATTTGAAACCATTCCTATCTATTTTTAAATGTAATAGTAGGTGCACTAACAAACCATATATTATCTTATTTATAATTTTCATCATATTCATATAAAAAAGGATCTTGGATCCCTTATGAGTTAATGTAGTTTGTTGAATAGAAATCCCCAATAAAATCTCCCCACATCGTTGAAAATATATATTCAAACTTTGAAAACTATGATCTCCATCATCATGGATGGATTGATAAAATATTCAATAACATTAGTCATTTATATATCTACTGATATCCCATTTACTGGGGTTATATAATTCAATAATGAAATTTTATGTAGCCAAAATACATAGTTGGAATATTATATATATATATATATATACAAGCCTTAATTAGGGTATTCCGAATAATAAACAACTGATCTTAATGGCCATCCTTTCTCTATGAATATATAATAATATCATATATAATGAATACCAAAATCTGATAAAGATAATATCAAAATAACATATTAATTAAAACCATTAAATTAGATGGGAAATTGTTAAGACCAAATGGTCTCAAAATAAATTCATAATTTCCATAACAAGAAATGAAAATGTTTAGGGGAATATCCTCCTTCATGTCCCTGAAATAATGGTATCCGAAATGAATCTCAATCATGGATGTCTATTGATATCTATACAGTAGATCAAACATGTCATCAATATAGGGAAGATGATACTTTTTTATTATGTTCTTGTTCAATTATAAATAATAAATGTACTGTCACATTGATATATTTTAATTTAAAAAAAATGAGAGGGTATATCTCAAGGTGATTCACTTAGCCAAAATAATCTGATGTCATTATTTTCATAGAGTTTCCACTTTTATTCCATTAACTCAGTTTTGGCCATTCATTATATTGTATTTGAAATATGTGTATCATGAATAATAATTTTTATAGTTATCTTAATTTTTTTATGCTATAGAATATGTGTAAACTCATCCATAAAAAGATCACCAAAAACTCCCTTAGAAAAATAATATCATTGATGTTTTGTTTTTCCGAAAACATATAAGATAAAACCTACTTTTTTATAGTAATAACGACCCATACAAGGGATTACATTTCCATTGTAAATTTATATTTATCATAAAACTAATATAAGATCATATTATGGTTTAGAATATCAATCATAACATTATTTACCTGAAAATTGATGTGCGATTCAGGTTATAAAATATAATCCTTACCAAATATAAAATCAAATTCTACTAGTGGGAAAATTATTATATTTTTAGAAATCACATCTCAAAAAACCTCAATCACAGAAGTATCATATAATTTATATGTTATAATTATACAATTAGTAAATTTCCCTACTAAACAAACATTTAATAAGTTTGGTGGAATTGTGTAACCCATTGAAAATTTTTCAGATATTATAGAGTTCCTATACAGAAAATAAAATAATACATTAGCAGTTCTAGAGTGGATAATAATTGAATATTTCATCATATCATAATTTTACCTTCAAAAAAAATAGTTACCACATTATATATTCATTTTAAATTTTCATTCATAGGTTTCTACCAATTATCATTATCATTAACCATTGTATTTGAGAACTCGTTATCATTTTTTCCATAATTCCATAAATTTATATTATTGGTGTTTCATTGGTCCTTTCTTAATTGGGTTTTAAACTATCATTAGATAAATTATTCTTCCCATCACATTAGAATTTGATTAACCATTGACCTTACGTTCCACAAACAAGAAATCACAAATCCACTTTATAAAAATTCTATCATGTTTTTTCTGCACATCAAGCATAATCAAAATATCATCCTCATCTCTCTATGATTTATAGAATTTACCTTAAATTAAATATATAATTTATTATTTAAATCATGATATTGATGGGTAACTACAATATCCATTTCTACATTGGTATCACATCAAAACAATTCATCATAACTAAGGAATTCCCTTATCGATAAAAAATATTAGAGACTTTGATTTATGCTACTAGTGAATTGATCAATATTACTTTTGGGTCTAATAATAATAGAATAATTGTACCTTGAAAAATTGTTATATTTTCCACACACTTACAGATGGATTCATCATGCATCTTACACAGTTCAATGAATTCATTCCCCATTTTTATACAATTAATATGATGAAATTACTAATTTAAATATAATCTCCTAAATTTGTTCCAATATCTGGAATAAAGTACCCCCCATTTCCTATCTTTCTTGACTTGTGTACACCATTAACATTCTCATCCATCAAAACATTATCCAACCGAGATAATTATTTCATTTTTTGACAACTAGAGAATGTAAAATATATTTTCAATCATATTGATCCATTTCATAGAAACTAGAGGATCAATAGAACCACTAAAATTTGATGGTTTTTTCTTTTTAAAAGACCCAAAAAAACATTTTCCCTCCATTTCATGCTTGAAATGTCAACATGATTCAAATATTGGTAATGTTATATAAGCATTGTAATTAAATTTTTCATAATTTCTTCATTATCATTTTGTTTTCTTATGAGTATAATAATTTAGTATTCCATCACATCCATCATTAACACAATTCCATTACGTTCCAACCATTGACTAAAATTAAATGTCATATTTTTAGAAATAATAATCATCATGGGTAACCAGATAATCATGAAAAATAATTTTTGGATGTCTAAATAATATAAATTTCATTAAATATATTAATCAAAAGGTTAATCCAAGGTCATTCATGGACATCATTATTCAAAAAATTCAAAATGTTTTGTAAATAAATTGTTATTTATCAATGAATACCACTTAGTAATATCAAAACATGTGAAAATTCAGGGCTCACTCACCTTTAAAGAGAAAGATGATTCAGATATATGTCACCAAAACACTTTATGGTTATTACACATTGATTAATCTTCTCTAAATAAATGTTCTCATTTAGTATCCAAAAAAATTATATTTCACGGAAAACATCACTAAATTATTCAACATTAAATAGGAAAATATTCTATACATAGGGTATTCCTATGGGTTCTCACAAATTTTTTCTCATCCTTTATTCCAAATGTAACTAAAACATTTATTGATACATACAATATGGACTAATACTTTTCACCCAATGATATTAAAAAATATTTATGACCCAACCTACTAGGGGATTCCAAGAATGAGATACTCTGAGTGTGACTAACAAAATCCTTCCACCAATAGGGAAGGGGTTAGAGAATATCCCTAACAAATAATATCACAAACATGGTAGTATGTATCATATGTTACCAGTAAACACACATATATCTCAAAGACTATATAATGATAAAATATAAAAAAATGGATACCAATGCATTCATAAATTTAAAACCTACAATAAAGCATGATAATAAACATGGAATTCCTAATGGGACAAATAAAATCCCACTATTACTATAATTAAGTCTATCCGACTATAAAGAGGGTATTGTAGTCAAATGTGACTCTTGGTACACACCATGATCTACCTATCCCAATTTAATCATCGTTTACTCCCTGTCTACTAAAAACCCGATCGAATGACCTATCATATTCATAATACATGGCATGTGTGTGAATATCACATGACTGTGTGTGTATAAAAATACAATGTTTGAAACACCAAAACTTCTAAAAATAATCATTGATATTGAAGCCAACTCATCATAATGGAATATAAAAATAATATGATACATTCAATGAAAACATCCAGTTATACTCATAGTAGACACTCTGTCTTAGTGTATGGTCACAAACACATAGACGTGCTCACATTCAGCTGAATAATTTGGAGAAAAAATCTTGCAATATAACTCAATCCATGTGTCTAACAAAAATGATAGAATCCATAAAAGATGTATTTTACTTTTGATATCTCAATGGGGAAGGTACATACTAGATGTTTGAAGTGATCAATACATAGATGGGGTTCATACCCAGGGCCATGTGTAAATAATAACTAACCCAATCAGAAATAAATTGATAATTAGTGGATCACCACACTTGTAATATTAGTTATTTTGATTCCAGAAACATCTCTTGAAGAAGAAGATGATATAGGATCCCACTCAGAGGTCCAATTAAAGATACCGAAACTATATCTAAAATGATCACATAGATAGTATCACAATCCTATTCATAGAATATAATACTACACTATAAGCTAATGTCATAGGACCATGATAAAATACCCTCTAGAAAATGGTACATTCAATAGCATTGAAGGGATCAAAGCCTACGTAAGAAAATTACATGTTGTGTTCCACACCCCACAGGCTTGATTGTGAACCTCTTCCTATGACCATATACACCTAGAAATGTCAGAGTACTAGGCCATGTATGTATTCCATATCATGTCCAAGTACATAGATCAAGCCATGTACTATATCCATTTCATATTCCTTGATGTGCATGTGGCCATGTACCTCCCTAGGTACATTCCAAGCTACCAAGTCATTTCAAACGTTGTGTGATACTTCCTTCTCTTCAGACACCCTAGCACAAAATTCATGGCCCCACACGACCTGTATCTCTGTATTAAATTATTTTTCTATAAATATCTTCTATAATCAACTAATTTACATCAAAAATATTCACCTTGACCTCTGACCACCAATCCATCATTTTTACTCTCCAAATATCATCCATCTACTCTGAAGAATCATTTTTGTTGGTGTTGTCCTTAATCAGGCCGCTTGATTTAAACATGAATCCATTATTTATTTCCATCTAATTGAATCAAATAAAATCATGAATAAATAACTCAAATATGATCCTAATCCATCATCACCACTTCCATAATGTGATACAGTCATCATCATTAACCCATATATGTGGTATCAATTTCTTATGTCAAGAAAGGGGTGTGTAATGATTGATTAACTAGTATTTTTCAAACCATTATCAAAAAAATATCTATGATGATCGAATAGAGAAGGGTGAATGAATTGTAGAAAACAAAAATACAAGGATTTGACCTAATATTTCATTCATGTTATCCTTGATTCATTTCTGTTGGAATAATAAATAAGAATATATAAATTAAATATAATTAGAACCCCCAAAATACATATCATATTATCTCATATCAACAATTCGATCGATATGGGAAAAAATAAATTAGTTGAATGATTATAATTGTTCATGGTATGGGAATACAATGATAAATCCATATAAAATTATATACCTATATAAATCATGGGTTTATAATTGATGATGAATGGTTATGGGTTGTTTTCATTGATGAGATCCATACGTTCCGTTGGATCACCAATTTAAAATTCATGACCCATCAATAATAGTCCACATAATCTCCTATAATATCTCTTCTCTAAAATTCCATGGTTATGAAGAAAGACCAACATTTTGGTTATAATTGTGCCTATATTGGGTATTAATTATCTCAATGTTTCAAAAAAACATAATTTAGTAAATAAATTTATTTATTCTTGGCGTTTTTTGATTAATTTTACACAGAAACCAAAATATGACAATGATTATGTCATTTATAGGTTGAAACCTAAATTTTTTATCAATGGAGGCATCATATTTCTAATTTTATACTCCATATTGGAATTATTCTTCTCTTTTATAGAAACTTTTTGATCATGATATTAAAATATTAAATATTTTATCAAACCAATTTCAGGATCACCAGACCAAAAAATCTCACATCATTTCCATACATTCATTTAAAAATACATTTACTTGTTTTCAAAATATTTACATAGAATGAAAATAAATGCTAAATTATACCATCATTAGGTATTTTCATCCCAAACTGTGACATGAGGATACATAAAAAGTCAAGGGTACTAGCCTCACATCTATGTCACCTACTCCCAGGTGCTCTCCTAAATATTAACGTTTTTCCACTAGACATGATCTAGTGGAATCACTCACCAAATTAGAATCTTCTCTAATCAAACCTAAATATCCATATTGAACTCTATAGAGGTTGTTTTTTCCATAACATTCATCTCACCCGAGTTGATAACATGTGACGGTCCATGTACATAACTTGTAAGCTATAACATATAGATGATGCATTGTACCTTGTCTCTATGAACCGGTTGAGATAATGTTTACACCACCTCTCCAAAGAAACATGATACTTGGAAAATACAAATTAATCTTGAATATATCATTACTCTCTAACCAAATATCACTAATCCATATGGATGTAAATAATTTTGGAATGCAAGGTATCCCTCAATGAACTACAATGTACACTGTTTTGAATCCATACATGACTTATGAAAACTCTGTGAAGTCCTCATATTCTCCTGGATAATTTTTACCTTCTCTTTAGTAGCTCAGAATAACTTTTATAACATGAGTTCTAACTATCCCTGGTTTTTATAACATAGTATTAACCTGTAGTGTCACCTGAAGAAATCCATCAGTGGCACCATACCAATGGTGTAATGGTAGATATTGTTTTTTGAAAACTCAATCAGGGGTAGATGATTCTCTCAAATACTTACATGGTCCAACATGAAACCATGCAACATGTATGCAATAACATGAATGGTCTCCAATTTCTAGACATCATTCTTAAGGTGAAACATGGTACTAAAACTCAAATGACTCCCAAAGGCCTCCTACAATGCTCTCCATAATAATAATGTAAATAATGAATTATAATATGGAATTATCATATAGGTAACTCTATGGAGAGGTACTATATACTTCTTGTAAAAATGTACCAATCTCTCTACTGAATTCTGATATTGAATAATTTTAAAGTTGGATGACATGGAGAGTTATCCTATAATTACCAATATTGTATCATTCCAACAAGACGTATGTGGAATCCCCATAATGATTTCTATAGCTATCTCACACATATTCCACTCTAGAACCTCAAGGGGTCGAGATAAACCTGTTTTTATCCTAGTGCTCTTCTTCGATTTATAGAATGTGATGCATCAACCAGTAGACTCTTATACACCTTTATTTATATGTGGCCACTAAATCTAATTTCAAAGGTCTTGGCATATCTTTTCTACACCTGTATATCCAACCAATGGGGATGTATGAAACTACCTCAACACCTCCTCTTATAATATCACCAAGACCATCGTGATCTCTCTAAATATAATGAAATCATCAACAAATTCATAAAATCCATCTGAAGAACATTAAGTTGATTTTTTTTCATTTATGTTCTCATAGATGACATCCTGAAGCTTTGCTTCCCCAATGGAATATATAAGTAGATGGGTAATAAGCATCTATATGATGTAGGCTAGACCATATTAATCAACCATGTAAAACATTAATGAGGACAACTAGTATCAATCCTCTTCCAATAAAAATGGGCAATATCTACTGCTAAGAAAATATTCCACCACATTTCCCTTTCATGGGGTATAAATAATAAAAATTTCATAATCCTAGGGGACCTCTATCCCTATCCTCTTTCTTTAGTTTTGATCATTCTAGGAGAATATACACATGAAGCATTTTTTTCACAAAATATGGTAAACTACTCACCCATATGGTTGTTTCACCAAATCATTAAATTCAAGATTACCACTATAAAATCAATATCATGTGTCAAATTATTCATATCATGTGGTCTTAATTGATGTGAAAAATAAGTTATTGATACCTTCTTTTGCATCAAAAAATAACCATGTCTCATCCCAATATCTCTATAAAACAATATATACTTAATAATATCTTCAACAAATAACAATATGGGGGATCTTGTAAACCTTTTCCTTAGTTAGTGAATATAATTTTGGAACTTCTCCATCCATAGTAATGAATTCCCCTATCTGGTTGATTATATAAAGGGACATGATATCCTAGAGAAACCTAGATAAATCTCTAAGAATATCCTTATATCTTAAGGAAGATCTGCACATCCATCATGCTCTGGGGTGGAACCTATGATGAAATTTCCTCAACCATTTCTGAGTCCATTGCTACACCATTCACTAAGATGACATGTGGAAAAATGTTAACATGCTAAATCTATATATGAAACATCCAATGAATCCCATAAAGCTAGTGATCTCAACGTGTTTCTATAACCATCCACATGTATTTGTCATCCAACTAAAAAGATGTTGAGTACAGTAGGATATCTTTTATGATTACCCCCACAAACAGACATAATAAATGCAAGAAGATCTTGTTCATGAGCCCCAATAACACTATTAGGACATTATTCAAGAAGAAAAGAATCACAAATAACTCATAATGACCATAGTTACATCCAAATTCCCTCTGTTATTTATCCTTGTTACATACACAATGATGGGGATAAAATGATCTATATCAAATTGTTGACACCCATCACACCCCTCTCAACATATCAATATGATTTTTGATACTCATTAGTTGAAAATTATTCTTTATAATCACCAGGTTCAGGAAATGGTAATCTATACAAAACCTCAAACTCCTATCTTCCTTCCTAGGGAACAAAACTGGTTCTGCCTAGGTGTAAAAAATTGTTCTAAGAAATCCATTCATTTCTAAGTCCTACCAATACCACATCATCCCATGATGCTTTATAAGAAACATCTTATATTCAAAAGTAGATATCAGTGTTGTTCGGGGATATAAGCCAATGAAAAATTCTATATCTCAGTGGGGATGTAAACATTGAATGTACTCGAGGAAGACTTTGTTACACTATACTACCATGAAATGAAACATGTTTCCAATAGAATCCACAAGCCAAATATTTAATCTATATAACTGGTGAGTAATTTTCTTTACTCTCCTATGAATGATCCATTCATTCTTTTAATAGGGATCCTATTTATCAATAAATGTAAACAACATACTATCATGATGGACACACCCAATCTTCTAACATAAAAAGTGTACCAGGGATTGAAATATAGATAGTCAATCCATGCCTATTATGATTTTAAAGGCATTATTGAAACTATGTAGATATATTATAAGAGATCAATCTCATATAGGAGTCCAACCTCTTTGTTAAAACAAGTGTGTGGTCATTGATTCATCTCATGTAAGAGAATAAAAGTGTAACATTCAAGATAGGGTCTTAACTAGGATCACGATGTTTGAAATGAGATAATTGTAAAGAATGGAACGAAACACACATGTGTCTATTAGTACTAATGCTACTGAAGAAAGGCATAGAGCATACCTATAATCATCCATGGAGAAACATTGTCAAATTTCATGAATTTATATAGGTACCCACAACCTTGAATACTTGCTACCAAATCATGGTCTCAACTACCAAGGTGTGGTTGTAGCAAAAAGTCAAACTTCCTTCCACCTCCAACTATCCTCCCTAATCGAATTCAACATCTTCCCTAATATAAAATGAACTATTCCTCCCCTTTCCCCTTCTTAGACAACCCATACACAATCTATAGTTCATCCAATGGAGGGTCATGAAATTTCATTTGAGGTATCTCCGACTATGACATGAGTAACATCACCGATATTTAATCAGATTATAACCATCCTGTGAGCCATTAATTAAATACCATCTCCCTTAGTATATCCACTTGAAAAATCTCACACATATATATCCTTATGTAATCCATCAGCTAACAACTCTCGTGGAATAATCCCCTATATGATAACTTACAACACCAATTTTCTTCATCAACTCACCCAAAAAAATATCTATCACTGATTGCTACTCAAGCACCCTAGAAAATGTAGAAATGTATTGAATTATCCAAACAGTTTTAATATCTATATGTATAACTCACTGTATGGTCTAAAACTATATGAAATAATGATGCAATATATCCATCATTTATCACTAGTGGTTGGTGAACCTTGATAATTACTCACCCACCATTGTATATACCTACCCAAGATGTAGATTCACTTGAATCCTAAAAGCTTGAAACATAGCTGGAGAAAACACATATTGAAAAACCTTCTAAAACACTATCCAAAAAATAATCATTCCACAATATAAATAGGTCACTAATTACAAACACCGTCTAGAAGATCCATGGATAATAATGACTACTGGCAACAACATATTGTATTCATGTTTCCTGATGTGATGAAAAATCAATTTAATACCTCAAGATAGTCCTCAGCATCCATGGGGTATAGCTCATCGTAAAACATAAGATCTTAGTGCTATTGAAATTCATGATTTTTTATCAGTTTCTCACATAATCCTCTTGAACATCTATTAGAAAATATTCCTAAACATATTTTGTTGTTACTAGTGACCCCATAGAGAAACCACCACTTTAACATTTCCTTATATCATTGTCTCATCACTTAGAGGATCATCCTTGTGAAATTGATATCAAATTATTATAAGAAATATTCACGGAGGAATCCAAAAATAAAAAAAATAAACAACAATCAATATTTTATCTACATATATGAATCATGACGGATGTGGCACTATAATCCATAGTTGTATAATGCATGTACAATTATTTTACCTAAAACATGTGCCTATATGTACTGAGGAAACAAGAAGGTTATCTATGTCCTGATTAATGAATATATCTTCTATCCCACAAATACGACACACTCTGGCATAAGAAATGAACTCAAAATAGTTAACAATACTTCTTTAAAACCCCAATGGATCTCATTGCTAGAAAAAATAAACTAAAAATTCAAATCAAATATGTCCCACTCTGATACAACATTTTCCTAACCTAACCTGACTAGGGTAGCCTAATAAGTAAAAATAAAAGTTTTACTACCCCAATACTTCCTCCAATAGGCTATGGGATACTACATGGTGCTATGTAGTCATATCACACACATTAGAGGGCATAACATATGGTACACATACACACACACATCTATCTAAACTAATAAAATGATGAAATGTAAAACAACTTATATGACTTCCCGAATAAATATAAATCCAACAACCGAGTGTTAAAATAAATCTTTAATTCACAAAGGAAACAATATAAGACATATAAAACTACAAGGAAGTATAACCATCGAAAAAGATGTAACTACAGTCAAATGTGACTCCTGGTACTCATCGCAGTCTATCTATCCAGAACTGGGCTTTTCTTGCACCTGGTCCATCATGAACCCCATAAAATTCCTAATAATATAAATATGACACAAAATGTGAGGGAAGAAACCATGTATGGATGATTATAACAACACATAGTAGGACACCTTGAATGAAAGAAAAAATACAGTCAATATAACAGTTATCTCACCACCAGGGAATGTCAGCAGACCCCAACACACACACTGATAACATATAGATATTATCATACTAGATAGTGTGTATCCTAGAAAGTTGAAAAACAAATATTTATTATAGTATTTGGCTCGAGAATCTAGAGAAAATCTATCCAAGAAAATATCATTCTGTGAGTCTAAAAACACTGATGGAATCTACCTGAGATGTTTTTCTTGTTGAGTCTCACTAGGAGTCTTACACATGAAGTATGTAAGAAGTGATCGATAACCATATTGGTATTGTGACTAGAGAAATGGGGTAATAAAGACTAATTGAATCAAAATTATCCCACTATATTAAGAGGTCAATGTTCTTTTAGTTTTTTTCACATTGATTACAGGAACCCCACCGAGGTAAGATAATGATAAGGGACCATGTTTTTTCCTCAAATAGTGATACCAAACCATAATCCAAATTGTGTCCCATTGAAGATATCAGAATCATATGATTATGAAATAATACTAAATTATACCCTATTGGTATCAGACAAATGGAATGTAGGCTAAAGAAATTGGTCCAAGAAAAGTACTATAGGGGTTCCATTTAGTCTATTAAAATGAAAATATAATGTATGTAGGGTATATAGTGTGTACCACTATCCCTAAACCATCCCATGTCTAATTACATGTACTCATTCCCATTCTTATTTACACATGGCTATGCCCATGTAACATGAAATATCTATATACGATATAATTTTTGAGTACACGACCATCCCATGTACTATGTCATTATCGTGTACATTCCATGTCCATACTCATTTACCTCTATGTAAATGTCAAGCCACTAGGTCATGTCACACAGCTTGTGATACAATCTTCTCCAAGGGAACCCTAGTACCACAGGCAAGGCCCGACATTGTTAGTATCACGAGATTACAATACATGTATATTGATATTTTCAATAATCCATGGTTCTACATCACCCATATTATTCTTTATCTCATGTTTCTATAATAGCCATGATCCCTACCCAAAATTGTGGATCCGGTATTAATAAGCTTTAGTATAATTGCTTGCCAAATTATGACTTTCTGATTAATATAAGAAACCACTTCTTCATTCCATCACATCAAGAAACATAAAATCCTATATTAAAAGATCTGATTGGGTCTAAATATGTCATCATCAAAATTTAAAGATGATCCCATCATCATCATAAAGCCATATATATGGTATAAATATGTTGCACCATGAAAAAGTCTGAAGATATTGAACTCTTAGTATTTTTTGAACCAATGGAAAAAATGAATGTCAGTGATGGAAAAATGAAAATTGGGGGATCAAATGAATAAAAAAAATAGGAATTGGACACATCCAATTATATTTTTTCCTTGACTCATATCCATTAAAATAATAGAAGAAGAGATATAAAATTACCAACAAGATAAATCACCATATTTCCTTCAAACAATCAAACACCAAAAATAAATTAAATCCATTAATCAATCAATTATTTGATTAATTCATTTCCATTATAAGATAAGAATATGGTGATAAATACACATAAAATAAATTTAAAGCCTCAATCATGGATCAATCATTTATGAATACTAGTTCTGGGCCATATCCATTGACACGATCCTCATGATCCATTATTGTACCAATATCTAATGAATGATCTATTGATAATAATTCATGAAAGATCCTCTATAGGCTCCAATATCAAATAATAAGGTTTTGAGGCCAAAAATGTAATGTAGTTATAACTGGGTTTATATAGGATTTTAATTTCGATTCATCAATAGTGAAATAACATAAATAAATTTATTTATTTATTATTTGTGCATGTTATACCTTTTCCACATTTTCCGAATGATGAAAAAAAATTGAGTTAAACCTATGAAAAAACTGAGAATATGTACCTAATGGTTGCCTCATACTTCCAATATGAGATTCCATTGAAGAGTAATTTCACTTATAATTGGAAACTGTTGAAAGAAGATAACAATATATATTATATTTTTAAATTATCAATTCTTAGGTCACTGGGCCTTGGAATCTATCACAATCTCAGAAAATGAGTCAAAAAATATTATTTTATTTATTCTAAAAAATTAGATGGATAACACATTGAATTTACAATAATATTGTATGAATAACCATACATAACATAATGATCCAAGGTATAAGCATATAAGTCAATTTACTTTGGAAAATTTGATTCATAAATAACCTGATCATAAGAGATCTACATCATATCTATATTAATTCATTATAACCATCTCCCAACATAAAAATATCATAAATTAAACCATTCATCCTAACCTTGGGAAAGAAAAAATAATAATGGGTGATCTATGATGCTATGTAAGGGGTAAATAATGATGATATGAATGTTATTATAGACATAAAAGGAACATATGTGTATTATAACATGATCATGACATTTGAAAACCTTAACCTACATAGTATAGATCATAATTTGGAGTCAAGGAATAAATCATGCATGTTCATAAGAAATTAATCATAATGAAATCAAGAATGTGATCCAATGTGAGAGCTACATTTGAATAAGAATTATGTTTTCTAAATACACATAAGAAAGGAAAATCAATTCCATTGTTAGTTTTCCTACCATGACTCTCTTAGAGGATTGGGGTAACTCCAAATTACATCATATCCTTATTCATGGTTGGTGCCCATGACTATCATAGTATAAAGAGTCCCTTAATGAAGATGGTTCTCTCTCCACAGAAATCCCTATTATTTCATGAGATATCTAGTTTTTACTAATGAATTAGATGTATATATATATTTCCTGGCTAAACAATCACATGTCATCATCCATTCATTTTTGTGAAAAAAGAAAAATATAAATTCATCATATATTATAAATCAATAAAAATAAATGTGTTTTATAAAAATTTCAAAATTAATCAATGATGATGTTGTGGAAAGAAAAAAAATCTATCACAAACTTCTAATCATCATATTCATAAACTATCTAGAGAAATAATAATGATGGGATCATTGGAACAAATCTTATGTAATTCATATATAACTTTAATGGATGATATAAGAAAATAAATTTCCTTTAAAAGATCACATGGAATACTTCATCTGAAAAAACCATTTCGACGTCAAAATCACTTATATAAAAACTTAATATTTCCATAATCTAGTGGAAAAAACTATAATTAAAAATTCCCTTTTGTATTTATAAATTTAGGCACAAATCCACGATTTTTCATGATTTTGATACATTTTTTTCATTCATTATATGTTTAATTAATACCCCTTTCCAATTTTTAGTAAGAAAAGAAGTTCCTTGTTCAAATAGTAATAGGTTGATTAAATTTAAAAAAAATTATAATGTTAAAATGGTTATAATTGAATTTAAATAAATATATGATAATTTTGAAAATATTCCTGAATGTTTTTCATGAAACATGGTCATGGAGGAAAAAGGATTTTTAATAGATTGTTGAAAAAAGTATAATTTGATTAAAGGTAAATTTCGGTATCTTGAGTACATAAAGTGAGAATGAATATTGGAAAAAATCCAATATCCATAGAAACATAATTTAATAAAATTCATTTTTTTTATTAGATAAATTTCATAAAATTTTATCATAATAAATACAATCATAAATAATCCCAATAAACATTGATATTGTAACATAAATATCACAACTTTAGTTAAGATTTATTATAAAGAACGTTAGCCATCAATGAAATAATTTTATTTTTATTAATATTATATAATGGATTCATTTGCGTGGTTATAATATCATATAGGGTCCACTTATATTATTTAATCAATAGTTTATAAATAATTTCTAATTTAATTCACCATTTTTGTGTGTTAACTATTTTTTTCATGAGTGCTTCAGTACATTTGTTCTGGTCCCTATATATTAATCATGGTTCCATCATCTAATGAATTTTTAATCAAAATATAAATATCATATATATTCAATATAGATCTATTTATAGTTATCTATAAAACATAAAGATATAGAAAATAATTACACCCATCGTGGAGATGGTATGTCGTACGTATGCATGAACATTGTTTTAAATTTATGATGAATAGGAAATAAATGGTAAAAAATAATCCACTATTATAGGATCATTTTTATTAATAATTTATCATTTTTATTCTTTAATTATATTCTTATTTTTATCCATATGAAACAATAATGAAAAAATAAATCACACTGCAATATGGTGGTGTTAGTCCACACATATGAATGACTAACGTTATTATTTTCCATTGGCTATGAAATAAGGTGGATAATGTTTGATACATTAAATTAAAAAAATTTATTATATGGAAAATAATGAAATAATTATTTTAGATTTTATAACATAAATGGTGAGGAAGTATAATAATAAATGAAACTAAAATTGCTTCTTTAAAAGATATACCTCTTCATTGAGAAACCAATTTTTTCTAACACATTTTCCTTTAAGGGATGATAATTTGGAATGAAAAGTAGATATAATATATGGTGAAAGATTATTTAATGGTATTTTAGTATATTCTGTTTGATCTGGAATGATCAATGGTGTGTGGAAGAGAGGATAATATGTTCCCCTTAATAAGTAGTGGGTGGGGTTGGAACTTTTGGAATTATATAATGTATTAGTGAAATATAAATTATTTTTCATGTTAAAATTTCTCAAAATTGATATAATTATAATATAATATTGTTAACAGTTAAAATAATCACATCCAATAGTATTTTTTCAGGCTTAGGTCATGTCTACACCATCATCATTTTTAACCATTTTGAACCCTTTTAAAAATTATCATGATAACTATATTTTATAAACATTATTTATCATTACTATTACAAAAAATGAATAAGTGACCCATAAGTGTTAATTGGTTGATATGTTTAAATATATTCAATTCACATGGTTGATGATATCATTTTATTGAGAGTAAATCAGTTAAAAAATATTATATGTTATAAAATATCATTAATGTCATTTTTGGAACTATAAATTTACATTTACATTAAAAATGTAACACCCCAAGATTTCATAGTGTGTTATTTCTTCAAAATAATTCAATAACTTGCACTACACGCAACACCGAGTTCAATTGCACCATGACTTACCAAAAAAAAAGCCATTAAAAGAGGTCATGAATAGCATTAACTACATTTTTAACTTTATATAATCCTTATAATTTTAGAATCCATATTATGAGTTTCTTAGTCATAATGCAAGAACAGATTCATTTTCAGTATTGCACTTTTATCAACTTTTGATAGTGAAACCTTTTTAAATACAATATTTTAAGCTTTTTGACTAAATGGAGACATCAAAAAATTTAGAATGAAACATCCCAAGCTTCCACGGTATGCTTTCCTTTGAATAAAACAGTAGCGTGTGTTGTACGCAACGTCGAGTTTTAACACACACCACAACCGATCAAACTAGCCGTTATAAATAGTAATACCTAAATTTTCAAATTATATATATTTTATATTTTGAAATGGACTTCATTTTTGGATTCGGAATATCGAATTTAGCCTAAGGTGAAATTTTGGTACTTTTCGGATAACTTTCATATTTTGATGAATAGTGAAAATTACTAAATTTTAATTAAAAACAACTTTTTTAATCAAAATAATTAATAGTGATAAATTATGAATTTGAGTGGTTTTAAAGTATATTTAGAATATATTTTTACAATTTAATATAATTTTGGTCATTAGACATAATTTTACAATTAAACCGAACATAAACAAGTGTCAATCTTTTGATAGTTATTATCTCTTAAAAACACGCTTTTTGTTTTGACAGCGGGAATTAATTTTAAATTAATTTCTGCCACTTCTGTGTTTTGAATTTAGAAAAATGGATTCCATATTTGGAATCAGGATGTTCAAATTGTGTAAATAGGTAACTTTTATTTTTAGACATTTTGAATAATTACTGCGGTAAATATTTTATTTACCATGGTTAAGGGTAAATCCGGTAAATAAGGGTTAAAAAATAATATTATAATAATAATAAATTACCCTAAAACGTGTCCTAAACTTATTGGTGGACACATACCCGACCATGAGCATCCTTGGGTCAATTTGGGGACCCCTTGGAGCCACTTGTATGTGGTAGGGACACTTTATATTAATAAAGTTAAAATAAAAATAAAAATGGCATAAGCTTACATCTTTTAGAAGAAAAATTTTTACATAGGGTTATACATGTTGGATTTTCGATTATAAATATTCATTAGAAAGATAAAAAGATTTCCTACATAAATATATTTTATTTATAATTTTTAGACATCAAATAATTTAAATTATTAATGACACAATAATGATTCAATGTTTACCTCATTAATAAATCATTTAAATAAATAAGATTATAATGATTAAAATATTATCTAAAACCTGTCCAATTATTATTGGTTGATGTTATTTAGAATATGAGTCATCGTATCTTCGACCTCAATGATTTTTGGACCATTATAAACCGAATATAACTATATTATAAAGTAATACTTTCACTCTTTCCTAAAGAGCCCCTCTTCTCCCTTATAAAAGGAGACCACTTCTACTCATTCCTCAAACCTCTCAAGCCACTTGGCTCGTCCAAACTCTGCCAAAATAAGCTCCCCACATCCCTATCCTCATCCTTGAAGCTTCCCCTTAGTCAGAAATCATTTCAATAAGTCCTTTGGTTCCAACCAAAGTGAGTTACCTAAATTAAAGGTAACGATTTCTCTTAAATTATTTTCATTTATTTTGCTTCTCCAACCCCCAAACTCTTTTTATTTCCTTTCTTTTGTAACAACACCAGTATCCACAATATACTAGGATGTTTTTATAAGAAGGATTCAAACTACACATACACACAACTCCATCTAATGGATGATGAACATAATGTTTCTGTGGATGGAAAACTAACGCCTCACGAAACGATGATTGTTCAAATACATCTTACCACCTCTCATGGTGGCCATTATGATGGCACTGTAATTAAATATGATATTAATGATATATATTTTATATATAAGCTTCTGTAATTCCATTTTATTTCATATCCTTATTCGTTTCATGTTGTATATACATACGATAATTTCATTTGAGGAAGTGCGGACTACCGCCCCCTTAAAATGATATGACTCGTTCATACCACACATGGAACGTATAAAGAATGGTGTTAATGAACTTAAGTAACATATATAAAATATTATATTATACTGGAATAATAATATACCTATGTATCATTTGTATTCAATTCTTTTAAAATGAAAAAATTAAATGGAAGTAGCGTTCGTGCGTACGTGCGGACTACCGTCTCCACGAACGCGATGAGATTCATTGTCCATCATATCCATTCAAGTATAATTATCATTTTATGATTTAAAAATTATGTTTAAGGACTTGATATCATTATGGATATGAATAATATACAACCTATCCTTTACAAACATGTCTTACGTAACAAAACATATAAAAGAAAACAAGTAAGTTAACACCCGAAACGATGATAATTCTAAGATATTATTAACAAATCAATGTTAAAAGATCATATATGATATCATATTAATATATATGATTCTTGTATAATTTAATAACAATTATTTCACCATTATACAGGAGGTTAACCTACCCCAACCAAGGAAAAGTACAAGGTAAGGGTTATTTCACAATCTCTTCATTATCCGAGGTTGTATTATACGTAATAATCTACTGGGACCTCTTTATCATCCACATCCATGTTTCTTAAAAATGTATTTCAAAACATTTTTACTATTTACTAGAGTATGAGTTAAAGTCATTTATACCCTTTTTGACTTTTATAAGTGGTTTATAAAGGAATCTTTCCGTCGTTTTCAAAACAATGTCCTTTTTAACCTTTTCGGCAGAATTAAGGTAAGAATGTTTTTTTAACTTATATGGAGGGTGTGGCTATTTTCCGCCGTTATAGAATCTTAAAAGCTTCCCTTACAATCTTATGAGAATATTTTCAAAGAAAAGGTTTTCTTTTATAATTATGTGATTTTTAAATGATTTCAAAAGAGATATATTTCTCTCAAATATATGAAAATCCAGTGCAAATGTATACGTATTTAACGCAAGCTTAAAAATGTTTTCAGAAAACCTGACTCTCGAGTTTGGTAGACAGGAAGGGATTGGGAGTGGACCCATCATGGCCTGTAATTAATCGAGAAGTCTCAGAATTAGTTATTTTGTTTTCAGAAGCTTGCATATTGTTTTCAGAAAAACACTGGAGTATATTTTATCAATTTTAAACATAAGTATCTTCTAAAAATATTTCATCGGTAGGTCTCATGAGACAAACTAGTGTCTTGGCACAAGGCCTTGACAAAATCTTATTTGTAGTCTTGGCACGAGGCCTTGGCTATGTGGTTATGATAGTCTGGCATTATGCATTCCAACATTATGAAAGTGGTTATTGATATTGCATGTGATTATTCGATTAGTAGAATATCCATGTGAATAAGTAAATGGCATTATTTCATTTTACTTTTGCCATACTATGTTGAAGTTCAATTTTAAAAGGCTTTTGTTCTAGTAATTCATTGCCTTAAATGTTTATGCTTATTTTGAATGTTCCGCTATATTGTTATCTTTACTGGGCATTTGAGCTCACCCCTTTTCTATGTTTTATTTTTCCCAGGTAGTGAAGAAGTAAATTATGAATGACTTGCAGGGATATTATGAGGGGTTAATAGTGTGGATATGAAGACTTTGTTGTTGTAGTAGTTTTTCACTTTG
Organism: Viscum album; assembly: GCA_963277665.1. NCBI lineage: Eukaryota > Viridiplantae > Streptophyta > Magnoliopsida > Santalales > Viscaceae > Viscum > Viscum album. The sequence goes on along the minus strand of OY728159.1, from coordinate 775,517,282 downwards.
AAATGTAATGTAAAACTTTATGATTATATCTAGTGTTTCCAAGGCTACTAAACCAATCAGTCTTTCGAGATTTGATCTTTCTTGTGATCATGCCAATGTTACGAAGTAATGCACCGACTCTGGGTAGCTGGGGTCGGGGCGTTACAGTTGGTATCAGAGTAAGTTTAGTACAAACCTTGGAAGCTAGATTTAGATAAACTCTGATTAGAGCACGTAGACCTAAGATGAACTTTGAGGATTAGTATAGAAGAACTCCCTAGAATTTTGGTATTGTAGAGATTTTGTGAGTTTTCCGAGCAATACATCCCTGTCTGGATATGAGCAGGTAGAGGCGGCTCTGGCACAGATGTACCTAGGGGTAAAACCCGAAAACACCGCTTTGAGCTAGACTCGAACGGGAACTGGTGCACGACAACGGGCCTTGCTGCACTCTTGGTTACGACACTCCCGGGGGATATGCTTAGGATAACTCTCATTTTCTTTACAAATCATTATGAAGGGTTTATGAGTATATACTTCCTCAAAGAAAACATTTTTATGATTATGGATTATATCCATAAATAGTTCAATTTATGTTAAGTGTTTTATAAGTATGGGATTATGTATTTTGACTCATAAACTAATCTAGTTTATACCATTGTTTAGAAATGGCGCCCAGTAGAAGGAATGATAACTCCAGAAATGCACATGATTCAAAGAGAAGGAAGGATCATATCTCTCATGGTCTTAAGCTAGAATTTATAAGAGAAATAGTCTCCCATGTATTATCATCATATGAAGAAATAATATCATGTGTTGATAAGATAAGTAAAGAGTTTACTGAGTCCTATGGCTTTGAAGGGAAGCAAGAGAAGAAAAGGATGGAAGAGAGAAAGATGGATAAAGGGAAGAGGATAAAGAATAATTTTCCCATATGTGGTAACTGTGGAAAGAAACACCCTGGAACTTGCCTGAAAGGAATGGGAGTTTGTTATAAGTGTGGAGAAAAAGGGCACAAAGTACGTGACTGCAAGGGTAAGAAAATGGTTTCAAATGTACAATGCTTCATTTGCAAGGAGTTTGGACACTACGCGAACCTATGTCCCAGTCATCAGACTATGCCGCAAATGATGTTATTGGATAATAATCATGTTATGATACTACCACATATGAAGAGGAATGATTTGAGTTCTTATGTTGATTATGTCAATTGAGTGTTGTATCAACAATGTACTTGTTACAATAATCATGGAGTATATAAGGATTTTACTGCAGTACTATTTCATTAAGGACTTGAGATTGTGTGGAACAAAGAAAAGTGACTCAATAGCAGGATAAATTTTTGGAAAATATATGGTTGAGAGAATGATAAATCATAATATAGTTCTGATACTGAGGTAGTGATTTTGGAATAATATGTGATTGTTTTGGATAAATTATATTGGATATTCTTGACTACCCTGGAACTGATTAATGATTTGTATATTCCATCATTGTTGGGGTTTAAAACATTTTTGGATTAATGAAGTATATCCAACTTTCTATATGGAATAAGGGAGCATGAATGTAATCAATAAGGAATATGGTAATTCAGGATGTTTCGGTGTATTAAAAGAATACATGATGAAGGTATTCATATGCTATTACGGGGTAAAAAGGTTCTACATTATGTTTACCTTACTTATAAATGTTGGACTGTGAGTATGGATAGAAGTATTTTGGATAGTTCTAGTTTGGATTATTTTGGATTGCCATAAAAGGACAACCCGGAGGTCGGGCGGCAACCCGTCGCGTCCGGCAAGGCTGCGAGACTTGAACCCGCAACCGAAGGGCGACAAGGGTGTATCACCGACCACTGGCCCACGAGATGTCCTAGATTAAATAATGTAGTTTTTATTAAAAGATCTTGTAGATGAATTATAAATTCGTTTATTTTGGAACCCTATACGAATAGTGTAAATAGAATTTTTTTTTACATTCTATTATCTTTTAGAGTGAAAGATGAGTTTGTGGTAGAAATTTATTAATGGATAAAACTCTAATTATAAAGTAAGTATATCTCCTTATGATCTTAGCCAATCTCGTAAATAAATTCCTCAATATTAAGAAAACCAACTTAGAACAAAAATGTTTTCCTAGATGGTACCTTAAATCATCACTAATTTATGGCTTTTGGATTGTTGGCCTTTTCATAGCCATGTTCTCTACCACTCTCCATCAGATAATTGATGGTTAGATTTTTCTTCCATATCCATATTTTCTTACATGGAACCCTAGTATGTGTTATTTTCGGTAATCTTCATACTTTCGACTCTTTATTTTAAATAGAGGCCTCGTTAATTCATTTTTCGATGTGGGATTTCAACTAAGATATTTTGAAACGTCAAAAATGTGTTATCCCAATACCCTATATTTTGTTGAACCGATGGTACTTAAAATCATCATAGATTGATGAGTTTAAGGACCTCAATTATACACTTGTTTGTGATTGATGACCTCAATCACTACCTATAAATATTTACGTTTTTCCTCCGATTATATGTCTCTAATTTCCACCAATGTTCTCCTAATCAAGATCATAATTTGGTGGTGACCCTTTCATTTCTCTTTTCCTCATATTAAGACTAAATTTTAGTAACCCAATTTCCGATGTGGGTTTTCCCAAAAATATATTATCTATTTTCAACCTTTTATTTTCTAAGAACAATTTCAAATTGCGAGGACGCAATTTATTGAAGGAGGGGAGAATGTAACACCCCAAGATTTCATAGTGTGTTATTTCTTCAAAATAATTCAATAACTTGCACTACACGCAACACCGAGTTCAATTGCACCATGACTTACCAAAAAAAAAGCCATTAAAAGAGGTCATGAATAGCATTAACTACATTTTTAACTTTATATAATCCTTATAATTTTAGAATCCATATTATGAGTTTCTTAGTCATAATGCAAGAACAGATTCATTTTCAGTATTGCACTTTTATCAACTTTTGATAGTGAAACCTTTTTAAATACAATATTTTAAGCTTTTTGACTAAATGGAGACATCAAAAAATTTAGAATGAAACATCCCAAGCTTCCACGGTACGCTTTCCTTTGAATAAAACAGTAGCGTGTGTTGTACGCAACGTCGAGTTTTAACACACACCACAACCGATCAAACTAGCCGTTATAAATAGTAATACCTCAATTTTCAAATTATATATATTTTATATTTTGAAATGGACTTCATTTTTGGATTCGGAATATCGAATTTAGCCTAAGGTGAAATTTTGGTACTTTTCGGATAACTTTCATATTTTGATGAATAGTGAAAATTACTAAATTTTAATTAAAAACAACTTTTTTAATCAAAATAATTAATAGTGATAAATTATGAATTTGAGTGGTTTTAAAGTATATTTAGAATATATTTTTACAATTTAATATAATTTTGGTCATTAGACATAATTTTACAATTAAACCGAACATAAACAAGTGTCAATCTTTTGATAGTTATTATCTCTTAAAAACACGCTTTTTGTTTTGACAGCGGGAATTAATTTTAAATTAATTTCTGCCACTTCTGTGTTTTGAATTTAGAAAAATGGATTCCATATTTGGAATCAGGATGTTCAAATTGTGTAAATAGGTAACTTTTATTTTTAGACATTTTGAATAATTACTGCGGTAAATATTTTATTTACCATGGTTAAGGGTAAATCCGGTAAATAAGGGTTAAAAAATAATATTATAATAATAATAAATTACCCTAAAACGTGTCCTAAACTTATTGGTGGACACATACCCGACCATGAGCATCCTTGGGTCAATTTGGGGACCCCTTGGAGCCACTTGTATGTGGTAGGGACACTTTATATTAATAAAGTTAAAATAAAAATAAAAATGGCATAAGCTTACATCTTTTAGAAGAACAATTTTTACATAGGGTTATACATGTTGGATTTTCGATTATAAATATTCATTAGAAAGCTAAAAAGATTTCCTACATAATGATATTTTATTTATAATTTTTAGACATCAGATAATTTAAATTATTAATGACACAATAATGATGAAATGTTTACCTCATTAATAAATCATTTAAATAAATAAGATTATAATGATTAAAATATTATCTAAAACCTGTCCAATTATTATTGGTTGATGTTATTTAGAATATGAGTCATCGTATCTTCGACATCAATGATTTTTGGACCATTATAAACCGAATATAACTATATTATAAAGTAATACTTTCACTCTTTCCTAAAGAGCCCCTCTTCTCCCTTATAAAAGGAGACCACTTCTACTCATTCCTCACACCTCTCAAGCCACTTGGCTCGTCCAAACTCTGCCAAACTAAGCTCCCCACATCCCTATCCTCATCCTTGAAGCTTCCCCTTAGTCAGAAATCATTTCAAGAAGTCCTTTGGTTCCAACCAAAGTGAGTTACCTAAATTAAAGGTAACGATTTCTCTTAAATTATTTTCATTTATTTTGCTTCTCCAACCCCCAAAATCTTTTTATTTCCTTTCTTTTGTAACAACACCAGTATCCACAATATACTAGGATGTTTTTATAAGAAGGATTCAAACTACACATACACACAACTCCATCTAATGGATGATGAACATAATGTTTCTGTGGATGGCAAACTAACGCCTCACGAAACGATGATTGTTCAAATACATCTTACCGCCTCTCATGGTGGCCATTATGATGGCACTGTAATTAAATATGATATTAATGATATATATTTTATATATAAGCTTCTGTAATTCCATTTTATTTCATATCCTTATTCGTTTCATGTTGTATATACATACGATAATTTCATTTGAGGAAGTGCGGACTACCGCCCCCTTAAAATGATATGACTCGTTCATACCACACATGGAACGTATAAAGGATGGTGTTAATGAACTTAAGTAACATATATAAAATATTATATTATACTGGAATAATAATATACCTATGTATCATTTGTATTCAATTCTTTTAAAATGAAAAAATTAAATGGAAGTAGCGTTCGTGCGTACGTGCGGACTACCGTCTCCACGAACGCGATGAGATTCATTGTCCATCATATCCATTCAAGTATAATTATCATTTGATGATTTAAAAATGATGTTTAAGGACTTGATATCATTCTAGATATGAATAATATACAACCTATCCTTTACAAACATGTCTTACGTAACAAAACATATAAAAGAAAACAAGTAAGTTAACACCCGAAACGATGATAATTCTAAGATATTATTAACAAATCAATGTTAAAAGATCATATATGATATCATATTAATATATATGATTCTTGTATAATTTAATAACAATTATTTCACCATTATACAGGAGGTTAACCTACCCCAACCAAGGAAAAGTACAAGGTAAGGGTTATTTCACAATCTCTTCATTATTCGAGGTTGTATTATACGTAATAATCTACTGGGACCTCTTTATCATCCACATCCATGTTTCTTAAAAATGTATTTCAAAACATTTTTACTATTTACTAGAGTATGAGTTAAAGTCATTTATACCCTTTTTGACTTTTATAAGTGGTTTATAAAGGAATCTTTCCGTTGTTTTCAAAACAATGTCCTTTTTAACCTTTTCGGCAGAATTAAGGTAAGAATGTTTTTTTAACTTATATGGCGGGTGTGGCTATTTTCCGCCGTTATAGAATCTTCAAAGCTTCCCTTACAAGCTTATGAGAATATTTTCAAAGAAAAGGTTTTCTTTTATAATTATGTGATTTTTAAATGATTTCAAAAGAGATATATTTCTCTCAAATATATGAAAATCCAGTGCAAATGTATACGTATTTAACGCAAGCTTAAAAATGTTTTCAGAAAACCTGACTCTCGAGTTTGGTAGACAGGAAGGGATTGGGAGTGGACCCATCATGGCCTGTAATTAATCGAGAAGTCTCAGAATTAGTTATTTTGTTTTCAGAAGCTTGCATATTGTTTTCAGAAAAACACTGGAGTATATTTTATCAATTTTAAACATAAGTATCTTCTAAAAACATTTCATCGGTAGGTCTCTTGAGACAAACTAGTGTCTTGGCACAAGGCCTTGACAAAATCTTATTTGTAGTCTTGGCACGAGGCCTTGGCTATGTGGTTATGATAGTCAGGCATTATGCATTCCAACATTATGAAAGTGGTTATTGATATTGCATGTGATTATTCGATTAGTAGAATATCCATGTGAATAAGTAAATGGCATTATTTCATTTTACTTTTGCCATACTATGTTGAAGTTCAATTTTAAAAGGATTTTGTTTTATTAATTCATTGCCTTAAATGTTTATGCTTATTTTGAATGTTCCGCTATATTGTTATCCTTACTGGGCATTTGAGCTTACCCTTTTTCTATGTTTTATTTTTCCCAGGTAGTGAAGAAGTAAATTATGAATGACTTGCAGGGATATTATGAGGGGTTAATAATGTGGATATGAAGACTTTGTTGTTGTAGTAGTTTTTTACTTTGAAATGTAATGTAAAACTTTATGATTATATCTAGTGTTTCCAAGGCTACTAAACCAATCGGTCTTTCGAGATTTGATCTTTCTTGTGATCATGCCAATGTTATGAAGTAATGCACCGACTCTGGGTAGCTGGGGTCGGGGCGTTACAAAAAACATAAATACATAAATGAATTTGGATATCTTCCACTCAGTCATCTGTAATATGTTATAGTTATTAACCGAAATAACTTATCACAAGAGACCATCATTATTATATTTCAATTGATATTTTGAAATACATTTATTTTATTTTTATAAAAATTGAATAAATACTATCTTAGCGTTTCAAAATAATTTAAGGTAATTATTCTATAGATAAAAATTATAAATAAATTACCTTGATAAATATAATAATTCTTATTTCAAATAAACATATAAAACTAAACTTATCCAGTATAACCCAATTTCTTTCCTTATTGTATTATTTGAATTTTTTTATGGTTTCCCATTATGCTTTGGTGCATTGAGGGATTATTGAGAATGGGTAGCCTTTGATAAAAAAATGGAATAATGTTCTAGAATGTATATTTTCATGAATTAATGTATTAAATTAAATTTTTTAAAATGTATTTAGAGGGTAATCCATAGGACCTAAGAGATTTATGGTTGGTTTTGTAGATTTTTTTATAGAAAACTAATTTGAGTTATTCCTATTGGACTCATCAACATAATGATTGATTTATAGAACATGAATTTATTATAGGGAATATGCAATGAATATCATGTTGGATCTGAAAATTTTATAAGTTATTAATGTTTTACATATCTTTTCAAATTATATTAGGATTTAATTTAATCTGAGGAAACTCCATTGTCAATGTAATTTTTATTTGTGGGATTTCAGTCCATTAAATGGTGTCATGACATAAATTTCTTAGGATGAGCAGTTTTAATCATGCCGCACAACCAGTTCTCATTTCATTTGGTTCAAATGGTTCCATATCAATCCCTATGTTGGTTTTTTGAAATATTGGGTGATAACCCTCTTTCGGAGTTTCCTCCATCAATGATTCATTCTTTACCTAGTTTCACTTCATACCCGTGGTAATATATCATTGAACTTCATCATTATGTTTGGTCATAGTGGTGGTTTTGTATGTATTTTTGTTTTAGAGTATTAATATATTGGTATTTTCTATTGATGCATTTCATTTTAATTTCATGAATTTATTTTTGACGTCTGGATTGTGGAATTTTTGTCTCTGTTATCGAAGGAAGATACGATTCCATTATAATTATGGTAGGTGGATCGATGCAAGTATTTCTAAATTATTGAGTTCCTATTTTTTCTTGTGGATTACATTGGTTTATTGATTGGAATGGATTTTATTTTTTGAAAAAATACTTCAATTAAATGTGGGAATATTTTTTGAAATGGGTTTGAAAAAAATGGAACATTAGGAACCATAGGTGAATCAATAAAAAGACATAGGTAACTATATTGGGTGTCGAACACCGAAGTGGGGAAATTTATTATATAAATTGACAGTGGTAGTAAATGATATAAGATGGAAAAAATTATTTCCTAATTCCGTATTCTTTTATGTCTTGTAAATATTCAAATAATCAAGGAAATAATGTTATATTTTTTCTTTTACACCTATTTTATAGCCATATGGTTTATTTCAAGGATTTTTTGATATATATTTGGCTGAACTATTTTTTTATTATACCTAATATATATCTTGATTTTATTAATATTTTATGAATTTATGGAAATAATGGGAATGATTATAAATGGTTTTATTTAAGAATGTTCATTATAAATTGGAATTTTTTAATTCTATAACTTCTGTATTGTGGTTATTAAAATATTTATAGATTCAATATTTTTATCCTACTAGGATTTATGTTGACATCCTAATTTTTTTCATTGGGTAATTATAGACACACATTTGAAGGACTCTAGGAAAGAGAATAGAATCATATAGTATTCTAGGTTCTCTTGTTGTCTGTTTCGTTCATAGATTTATGGTTTGGAAGTGATGGGTGGTAACTTGGAGACGTGTTAGTCTTTTATTTTCTTAAAATTCTAGGTTTAAAATTTTGGATTAGATTTTAGGAATCTTTTTTGTATCTATTTCTTCAATTTTGTACTTTGGATTTATGTCTAATTTTGTTATATCAAATAATTATTTTGGTTATATGTTTTTACCTTAACATATGGTGGACCACCATGCATGACTAGTCCAGATAACCCAGGATGGATCATTATAAATTGGTTTCAAAAGGATCATCAATCTAAAGTGTCTTAACATTGTCTTAGTATAGTATTATTTCTAGGGTAAATATGTGTTAAGGTCATCAACTATTTAGACTAATGTGTGAGAGTGTTCACATCCAACTTAATTATGTGTGTAAACTAAAGTTATCATGGATGGTTGTAAAATCTTTACTTGTTTTGAGACATGGTGTTTTGGTTCATTTTAATACACTGTATGAAATATTTATTTTAATAGATTTTTTTTAATAATGCACCATACTAGATTGAATAAATCATAATAAAGTGATATTACTTCTATTTTAATTCTCTGATATTGATACCCAATTTTGGGTATTTGTTTTTGGAATCATCTCAAGATTGATTGGGTTTTTATTTGAGATTGTTCAAAAATGACCAATAGAGTATCTCGTACAAATCATTGAGATGAAACTAGTTGATAGGATCCTCAGGGAAATACTCAAGTTTTACCTTCTTTGGTTTATGTTATAATTTGAACCATTCAATCTATATGTCAAATAGGTGTTAGGAGCTCATGACGAGCAGAGGATCAAAACTCAAATTTTTGAAATTTGTATCCACCTTCCTTGTGTGGTGATAATGGATTGAAGTAATATGATTGATGTATTGAATGGATTGAGATGATCGTAAACATTGTAAGGAATCATAAGGAATCTAAGTTGGGGTTTCCACATATATTATTAAAGGTTCACGAATGTGATTATGTGACGCTATTGTGAATGTTATGTTATAGAAGGACCTTACATGAACTTCATTCATTAAAATATTTGACTAATAGTTTTATCTTGAGACATTATAGGAGGAAATACCCAATCATTTTTTAATAGTTGATCAACAATAGAGTACCAAAATAGTGTATTACACTAACTTTGTATAGTTCACATTACATGGAACCGGGTCCAACCCCTAATTATTACTTGGATACTTAGACATTTTAGTTATGGATAAGATAAAATATTTGGGTGATTTAGATTCTCTTGTTCATTCAGACCTTTTCTGATGTAGATGATATGTATTATTTGTTATTGGTTGAAATATATGTAAAAAGGTGTTTTAGGATTTTTAGTCGATAATTTCGTTATCCAGATTGTATATTTGGTCCCAAAAAGGAAGAATAAAAAGGTTCAATTTTATTTAGGACTAGTTTTTGGGGATTAATCATGACCACAATAGGCTTTTGCAAATAGTGTTGGTATACTGGTCAGAGAAAGACTAAATATAATGAAGATCTTAATACATTTCATCACTTTGGATATTTGTTCCATCTAAAAAGTGTTTGTGATAGAATTTCCCAAGGAAGTACGGTTAGATCCACCTTAACCATGGATTCATAGGTTCATAACAATGCATCCAGTGGGGTTGGGTCTTATCCATTGGATAAAGGGAATAATAATTTTTATAAAAATATTATTGATGATTTGATAAAAATGATATTATATAGCAGATTCTACAATAGAGAAATAATAACTAAGTGCCACCTTCGTTAGATGTATGATGTTTATTTCTTATTTTATGGGGAATAATTTGTTTGAAATTGATGATACACATTTTTTATATCATTGATTCTTTTTAATGTGTTGGGATTCCATTTTGATCTTATTTAATAATTTTTTGACATATTCATTTCATTGGTTAATAGTTTTATACATGGTTTCATGTGTCCCACATGTATAGTGATGATATCTGGCCATGAGATGGAGTGGGATATCGTAAAGATCCATCATAACATTTTCGACATGATTCAAAAAAGGATTATATGATTAGTGTTAAGGAAAAAATATAATGATATCAATACTGGGTAAAGTTATTATCTATTGAGGGGGTCACCCATGTTTTTTGGGTAGAGAGAGACTATAGATTCAGTAGGGTGGGGATTGTTGTTCTTTTTATAAGGGAAATATCATGACAATTGTTAGAGTTGATTGTTGATTTTATTAAACCTTTTATGGTATTTTATGTACCTATAGTATACAGTGCATAACCTAAGGATATTGTATATGATTTTCTGGTTTACAACCCCAAATATTGGTCTAGTTTAATATTGGAACTCTACCACGGATGATGCCTATATCTATGACATCATATAGAAATGATCCAACTGAGTTCATAAAAAATAATGTCCAATATAAAGATATTGAGCCTAAGGGATTTATTTTTCAAAAAATTTCACTATGGGATTAATCTACCATATTTTATAAGAACATATATATGAGACTTATAATTGTTATTGACTATTGGATATTAGATTAAGTGAACGTAATGAATATATATCAAATGCCTTTATTGAAAATTAGATTCATCAAATTTCCTGGGATCATTTGTTTTCAAATATTGATATGTGGTTTTTGTAAAAATAGTTGATATTATAATAATAGGATATACCTAAGACATTCTTTCGGAGATGGTATTGGATTTGTGAATCATTGTTTATTCAATTTGGTCTCAGTAGTTGTCCTGTAGTGTCTATGGAAATGATGAACCAGATCTTTCATCAATTCTTGGATTCCATTTTTTGAGGTTAGTCGATGATATTTTGTATTAATATATATCAAAGGAGTATCACATGGATCATTTATATATCATTCATAGAACATTGTGGGATCATCATCTGTATTTTAATATTTACAAGACTTGGTTTTGGATTCAAGAATTTAATTTTCCAGGGTATGTCATTTTGGAGAGGGGGTATTAGTAGATCTTAAAAAGGTACATGATGGTATTCAATAGGAGTGACCATAAAATATTTTTAAGATCTAGAGATACAATGGGATTATATGTTATCATAGACAGTTTGATTAGGGCTTCTACTCATTTTCACCTTCAACGATATCTTCTCCACATTTTCATCTTCAACAACATCATTAAACCATAAGGGTGTAGACATTTAGTGGTATGATAAGTTAAAAATATTTTTTGATGAATTAATTTGGAGATTTATTATATCTCAAATTATAATTCTTCTATAACTAGTTTCGGGTTATAAATGTTACATTGATGCTTCAAAAATATGTTTGGGATATATCTTGATATTGGGAAGAGAGGTCGTAGACAATGGTTCTAAATAGTTAAAACCTCATCAGACTAACTTCACATTCAACTATCAAAAGTTTGATGCAATTATGAATACACTAAAAACATTTCACCACTACAAATTTTAGGAATAGATTATATGTTGTTATGATAATAATATCCTGACATACATTATCACTCTGAGGGATATAAACATGAAAAAAATATTTTTTGTTGAGAATATACATAATTTGGATTTTGATATTTGTTATACTCTAAGAAAAGATAATGTGGTATCTGATGCACTGAAAAGAATTTACCAACACAATTAGTGAAGGAATCAGTGGGAGAATAGTCATTGGTGAGTTTTTTTTCTAATATGGGATTGGGAATGGAAGAAGACAGTTAAAAGTTAGGTCTTTCTTTGATGGAGGCCGATTTTTTTCTGATGAATGTGTTAGTATTGAGATGATGTAAAACACCATGTACGATATATTTATTTAAATCTATTGTTTTGGGGATACCTCAGGTGAGTGTTCAAGGCCTCCTAGTGGAACTTATTATTTTTAAAATGGGATTTTATTCCTTTTTCACTAATGAATGAGTCAATGGAATGTGGAGAGCATTTTTGTTGGTTGGTACAACCAATTTATACCGAGACATGTCATGATTTTAGATTTATGTATTGGTTCCTAGGGATGAGATGGTTGATTGAACATTTTGTATGACGATTTTTTACATGTTAGAGAATTAAGAATGAAAACCATGGATTTGTTGGTTTTTTATCCATTATCCATTCTATTATTGAAATTGGATGATATTTCCAGGAATTTTACCATTGATATACCATGGAATCATTGTGGAAAGAATTAAATTAGGGAGATCATTGATCAAATCAGGAAATCAGTTCATTTACACTAAATCAAGAAGATAAATAATGTGGAACACATTAGGGACTTGTATATACAAGAGATTGTGAGACAACATTGGGTTTCCAGTTCAATTATTTTTTATAGGGACCCGAGGATCACATATCTATTTAGGAAAGGATTATATGTGGCATTGAGTTCCTAGGTTAAATTTATCACACCATATCATCACTAAATAGATAGATAGATAAAGACAGATATAAATGGTCTTAAGGACATAATCTGGAATTTTGTTATTGATTTTGGTGGTTCTTGGGAAAATCATTTTCCTTTCATTGTTTTTTAATAAAAATAGTTATCAGGATTGGATCAAAATTGATTAATTTAATTTATTTCAATGATTTTCATGTATATACACCATGAAATAGTAATATATGCGGGAGTGTTTCTTAGATGGGATGAGTATTGTTCATGAGATGAACAAGAGGGTGTTGTTGATCTATATGAGATTGATCATGAAATATGGTCATCAAAAATATTATCTAGACCATCATCACTAGACTCTATAGTTTGAGTTCATTGTTTTGGTATTTTATAGAGTTTATTCTCACCTGGGACATTTTATATTGGGTAATAAGGAAATTTTATCATTGATTTTTGTGGGGTACTTAGAGATCATTAGCTGATTGGTATATGTAACCCATCGGTTGGTCTTACCATCTCATTCAACAATAAACAACTATTGCATTCATGATACCTAGATGAAGAGGTATCTAAAATATCATTCCCATTATTATTAATGGGAGTATTTTGATCTTAATCCCAACAACACATTGGTTTATTGAATAGTTTAGATTATGGATTTCAAAGATAAGGTATTTTGTGGTAAAATATTACATTCGTTTATGTAGTGTGGAAGTGCATATGGGAAATCCATGAGTAGTGGGAGAAAGAATTGTTGATGAGGTATAAATGGAAATTACTTTTTGAGAGTCTAGGATCGTTATGATGTTCTAGGGACACAAATTGTTTATGTTGGGGATATTTTAAAACATAATTACCTTCTATAATGTATTCTTTGAATTTTGGGTTTGGATAACATTTTTATTTTAGTGGATGGTGTGATTTTTAAGAATGGAGAGACTATACTATAAAAAGTGGCATAATGTATAGGGATTTATGGTTGATTGTTTTTATGGATTAAAATATAAATTTATAAATTTATTTAAAGGTTTCATGATTATTTTTTATACCATTATGTATTTATTAATTCAATTTATATAAAAACCTATATTGAGTACTATATTATGGACACATTCACCTCTTGAATGGGTTACATGACAAGAATATATTATAGAGAGTATATAGTGAATATCATTAAAAGATTGATAATTTTATAGGCTATGAAATATTTACATTGAATAAAATGTTTATTGGGAATTATTTTAATCATAGATGGTTCCTTTTTCATAATTTTTCTAATATTTGTTATTTCAGTATGTCAAATGGTTCAATAATGTGAATTTATTAGTTTATATAGTTTTAAACAATCTATAAACATTTTTTTGTGTTTATTCGGTGTGTAGACATCCCTATCAACCCTTATATAGATTTTGGGTGTCTTAGGGTGATGCCTGACTTCCAGAACGCTTCGATTAGAAATTGATTCCTTTGGTGGTTGCACCACATATCACTGGAAAGAGGTATTTTTTCTTCATCATTTTATTTCTTCATGACAATGAAATTAGCTACATTTTTTATAGATTAATGATAGATTATTTTTTTTCTATTGATCTATTTGTTTTTATTCTTCATTTATTTTATTCTAATGCATAATACATTTTTTACAGTTCCCATTATGAAAGGAACATTGGATTTCATCATTTTTATGTTTTTGTATATATGAATGTTTTTATACATTATTAAATTGATATTTTTAAATATTTATTATATTTGGTTTTTCATTTTAATGGATTTTGTTTGGTAAAAATATTTTTTAATTAAATGTGAGAATTGTTTGGGAAATTATCTTGAACATTCATGGAACATTGGAAACCTTGGAGTCATTAGGAATAAATCATTGTATACCCTGGTGTGTGTGGAACAAGTAGGGGTTAATTTTTTTTAATTTGTAAAATGTAACAGGACTATATATTATATAGAACATGATTATTCATGTTGTATGTTTCTTTTATGTCTAGAATATGTTCCCATAGGGTATGGCGCAACTGGTGTGTTTTTTCTTTAATACCATGTTTATCACATGATGATATATTTATTAAATATTTTTTAACATGTTTAATTTAATAATTTTTCTTTTATATCTAATATTTTCTTCAGTCATGCTAATATGGTATGCAATTACTGAAAAAACGGAATTATTTGAAGTTGTTTTATTTATGATGATGAGTTAGAAAATGGATTTTTTTCTAATCCTGAACAATATCTTTCTTTATATTAAATATTTTATCGATTATTTTGTTGTATCCTAATTGGAATAGTGATCACACACTACTTTTATGTTTTTGGTGCACGTAGACATTATTTTCAAGATTACGATAATTGGAAGGGTGTCATTTAAAATGTTAGGTTATCATATCATTTTTTGACATCATAGAATTTTTTTGAGGTGTTGATTAGTTCTATAATTACTTGTTTTTGATGTATTGTGATTTTATTCTCATTTTTCCTATTTGTCCTGGGCTATGTAGATCTTGTTGTATATATTTATTCTAGGTTTAACATTGGTTATATGTCTGATTTGGTTATATTCAAGACATGTTTCTATTGTCTTTGTTTTAATTTACCATGTCACAGACCACCATTGGGACATTTCTCATTGTCTTGGGTTGGATTATTACATATCCTCTCATTATCATTATGAAAAGTATCTAATGATATTAACGTCTTGGGAGTGGAATTTTTTTAATTATTTTTTCAGTTATTAAAATAAATTTTATAATCCATGAGAATGGCACAGTGTAATAATATATTAATGTATTGGAGTGAAACAACTAACCTACCCTCATATATTAGTATTAAGGAAAGTCTTTTGAATATATCACATCCTTAACCCAATATTTTGACCCCATTTCCCCATTTTACCCTTACCATGGTGAAAAATACATACTAATGTTATTATTCATAATAAATTAAAAATAACAATTTTTACCAATTTTTATACAATATATTTCAAATATAAAATCAATTTATCAAGATTGAATTTCCATATGTGGATGAAAATCATTTAAAAATAACATCACAAAACATAAGGAAAAGTATTTTTTAGAACACATTTTTAGGTAGAAAAATAAAATTATATTTACCCCCATTTCTAGAAAAAGAAAAAATATGAATAATAGTTCTATTTATTGAATTATTAATATAAAAAGTTTCTGAAAAAAATTCATTAATAGTTATTATTTTAATTTATTATGTTAAATACAAAATTCATGCATAAAATAATTGTTCTAAAAACTTATATTTTACATTAAAAATATTTTTATTTTCATTTATAATAAATTTATATCCAATTAAATCATTTTATACTTATTTAAGCCACATTTGTTTAATAATTTATATAGTTATATTTGTAACCTCTAATGCAATGGCCAAGTTATAAATATGATATTAAATAATAAAATTTAAATAGCATATATTAGAATTTTTAAACTCTATGTTGAGTTTAATGAAACATATAGAATAAATAAAATTTATTTATAGAAAACTATACCATAAAATCATTAGGTGGTAAATTTACGAATGAAATATGAACTAAATAATTTGATTTCAGTTGTTTTTGATCGATTAACTAAACATGTGAATCTCCCTCCTATTTGAGATAATATGTCCTTATACCAAACTTTATTATTTTACCTCAAGAAGATAGTTAGGCAGCATGGAGTTCCTATCTCCATTTTATCTTACATTGATCATTATTATAATTTTAATTTTTTTAAATTACATCGTAATTTTTTGGGAAATGAATTAATTTTTAGTATAGATTTTCATATTCCCTTTGATGGAAAATCCATGGAATAAATTTAGGCCATGGAAGGAATGATTTGAGATTGTTCAATGGATTAATAGAGAATTTGAGATCAATATATTTCAATATTTAGGTTTTCCTATATTAATATTTTCTATTTTTGTATAACTATTTCTCATTTAGACACAATATGTGAAATGCAGTATCGAACTAATACTTATAGGGATGAATATGGAAAAAGAAACTGATAGGGATCAGAATTGGTAGAGAAAATTGTTGAGAATGTGTATATGGTTTACAAAAATAGGACAATTTATAAAACTAGTAAATACTTTTTAGAAAACTAGAATAAATATCATTCATTCAATAAATATGATCGTGTTTTTCTTAATGTACCTCCAAGTTAACATGTTATTTTTTTTCTTAAAAATTGGAAGTGATGTGAAAAGTTCATCATAATATATAAAATCTTAATAAATGTTGGATCCATTGCATAATGATTTTCCATTCCTCTATGTTTATCTAAGGTTCATGAATTGTTTGATGTTTTGTTTTCATGAAAATATTCGTTAGATGAATCTTATCTTATAAGACCTAAAGTAGTTCAATTGGATGAGAACCTTTTTTATAAGGAAAAACCAATAAAAATTATAGACTATAGAGAGAAAGTTTTTCATAATAAAGAAATTAAACAAGTTATTGTTTTATAGAAAATATTTATGACTGAAGAAGAAACATTTAATCATAAAATTATAAGAGGGAAATATAATATCGCTTGTTTGAAAAATAATTTAAATTCTGAGGATGCAATAAACAAAGGAAAGAAGAAATTAACAACCCATTAAATACTATGTTAAAAATATTTCATGTATTATTTATATTTATTAGTTACATTTTATAATTTAAATTTCATCATAAAAATTTTAGGTAATTTTTTAGTCAAAATGAATGATCATTATTTTAATAGAATTTGAGTTTATGTGAATTATATGGTTTTATTTTCAATTTTTATTACCATATTAAAAATTTTCATTCTAAAAAATAAAATTTATGTTTTAATATGGTATATAAAAATATCATAAAAATGAATATTTTAGAATTTTTTGAATGGTTTAATTTTTCAATGAATATTGAAAAATAAAAATTTTCATTCCATGTATTTACAATGTGGGATTCTATTTTCTCAAAGTTTTAAAATTTTATTATTACATGTCTATGAAATATAATAACAATATTTTCAGTTAAATTGAATTTATAATTTTATTTTTTTGGAATCAAATTAACAAATAAATATGAATTTCATTAAAAAATCAATTTTCATTGGGTTTAACTATTTTAATTTTAAATTAAATTATTCCACTTATTGGAATTGAAAAATAAAAAAGAGACTCAATATTTGGAATAAGGAGGTATAAATTTTTATAATAGTTCCATTTTATTTTTTAAAATATTAATAGTAACCATTGAAATTATTTTTCACATTGTAATGGGTAAAATCGGTAAAACACGGTTTAAACAATAATATAAGGCTCAAAATCAACCAAAATCATGTATTCATTTAACATTATCTGAGAAATTTAACAATACTCTTACCATAATCAAATATATAATTTTTTTTCTCTTTTCCATATATAATTACTTTAATATTTTTTTAAGTAATGAAAAACCCAAAATTTCACTACGATCACATAAATATCTCTAAAATTTTATCACATGGATAAAAGTGGATGATTTTGGTTAGAAATATCTATTTTAAAGAAGAATTATTTTCTAATCGTATTTATTAATTTTCAATGATGAATTAATTACCTGAAATGCATATATATCACTAACACGGTGCTTATAGAA
This sequence comes from Viscum album, assembly GCA_963277665.1. Taxonomy (NCBI): domain Eukaryota; kingdom Viridiplantae; phylum Streptophyta; class Magnoliopsida; order Santalales; family Viscaceae; genus Viscum; species Viscum album. The sequence continues at coordinate 775,498,827 of OY728159.1, read as the reverse complement.
TCATTTGTAAAAAGTATGTAAATGAATTTAAAAATATTAAATGTAATATTTTTCTATGAATAATAGTGATATAAAATTTTTGATTATAAATATGACTTATTAGGTATTTGTTGAAGTTTTATATTTTAACTTCAATACTCTTTTTATGTTATTAATTTGAACATAAATGAATAGTTAAAAAATAATATTAATGATATTTTATAAAATTATATAAAATTGAAAGATATCATATAATTTCGCATGAGAAAATCTAATGGTTTGAATACCGACCATGGTCTTTTAATATTACACTTTATCATTTATAGTGAATTTATAATATTCTATAGTGTAAAAAACCATGATAACATGGTAATCCTCAAATGGGGTAACATTGGATAAAACAGAGGGATTATGGTTAAAGGATAACCTACAATTGTGAAAAAATCATTCGATGATATTATATGGGCTCATAATCATCATATAATTGAAATATATAATTTTAGATCAATTTTTTCAGGAAAATTGAATTTATATTATCTTAATATTTTACTTAATTACAAAAGCACCCCCCCACTTATAAATTGGAACCTCCTATACTAACATACTCAAACCTATTGAGCATTATTGTTCAACCAATACATACCCAAATAACTACCTAAATTTACCCAACATGTCTTAGATGGCCTGGTTTGATTCTAAAACCATCCTTGTAATCCATTAGGTAAAATCCTGGAGAGGTTTTGCAAAGAATATGTATAGTTCTGAACCAATATTTTTCATTTAATTTCATTATAAACCACCTAAAAATCATAATCAACCATGGTGAAAAAATAATTACATTATATTTAATATATTAAATTTTATTATATAAATTATATAATATATTTCCACCACCTATTCCATAAAATGTAAAAGTAAATTGTTGTTCGTGTATACAGTTGACTAGCACATAATAAAATGATGTAATGAATTTTCCATCACTAATTCACACTTATATTAATAAAATTGGATTGAATATATATATATATATATATATATAATTCATGACTTATTTATCTTTCTATATATTTAATATATCATAAAATTTCGTACAATTCCTTTCATTAAGAAATTATAACGGTGTTCGTGCATACATGTAGATTACCAGCTCCATGAAGTGATTTTATACATTGTTAATGAACACATGAAATTAATTCTATATATAAATATATTTTTTGAAAGAAAAGTATATTTATTAAATAATAATGAATCTATAAATATTACATTACACTTACTTTCATTCCACAATGATAATTGAAAACTAGAAATATTATTCCAGTGTATGGTCGACATATATTCTTCATGATTTTAACAATGTTCATTTTTTATATCCACAATTAAAATTTGGTTTTAGATGTATAAAAATTTATAATTATCTAGTTCTTATTATTCTATATATTCTAAAAAAACTTAATACTTAACCATCATCAACTGGAAAATTTCGTTTTGAGACATGAGAAAAGTATCATCAAAACATTCAAAACGATCCTAATTGATCAAATAATTACAACATGATAATATTAAAAAATAAATTATTTATGAACTTGAATTTTTTAATTAAATTTAATAATTAATTTAAATTTTTTATTCATAATGATTATTCATTTACAAGATGATTCAATCTTATGGTAATGATCACTTTAACAAAAAAAAATTGTATTAAAATGTTTTAACTATTTATTTTATAAATTTTTTTCATCAATTTAAATATTTATGAAATTACGGTATAGTTTTATTTATAAGGGAATAAATAAATATTAATGGAAATTTTATTTCCCCATTTTATGGAATCTCAATTTTCTTCAAAAGGAGTATTTTTCTGTATTTATTTTTATTTCATTACAAAAAGGAAAAATTATTGTTCTTCTTTATTTTATATAGTGGAAATATCATTACCTATTAGTGAAACTATTATTTGATGTTTTGACCCCACTTAAAAATTCAATTATGTATTATGCAATCCATATTTCCATTTTTTCTGAGTATTTTATTTCTTAAATTGCTTCTCAAAATGAAATTAAATTTAGATATCTGAAAATATTTTCCATATTAGTTCAAAATCATTTTAAATTATGATAAAAAATTTCATTTTTTTTGACATATTACATGAGAATTATTTGTGAGGAAGGATCCTGTCACAACCTATATGATGGGTGATAACGCTACGTCTTAATAACAAGTGATCATAATAAAACTTATATGTCAATTGAGCCCAATACTCCTTCTAAAATATGTGATCCTAATACAGGACTCCAGTGGATTAGAGGATGTTACATGAATTAATAAGAAATATGGATGGTGTTAAACATGGTGGTTTCTCTTATGGATTTTACTAGACATAGTATATTTCTGAAGAGAGTTTATCACATGTAATTAATAAAATTATCTACAATTAAAAATGTTATTTTATTTCATTAATATTTTTTTAGGGTTTTATTTGAGTTAAATATGTGTTTTCTCTATGAATATAAGATATATTTCATAATATCATGGAATATAATGATAATTGTAATGAATTTATAGGATTTAATTATTTAAAAGGGACTACGAGAATTAGATTTTTTTGTCAATTACTAGTCTTTTTCTACTAATTCCACATTTTGAAATAGGTCTTCATAGTTATTATGGATTCAAAAGAGTAATAAATAAGTCAATTTGAATTATATGATGAATTTTCAGGAAAATATATGTGTTTATTATTAAATGTAATTTATTTTATAAAAAAAATATCTTGTAGAATTTTCCACTCAGTAATATATGTGTTTGTTATGTAAAATATATAAAAAAATATTTAAAAAATATAAACTATAAAGATCTATGTGAATGTAATAAAGCGAATTCATAACTAAATACTCATGGATAAGTGCTATTTTATGGAAAGGTAATGAAATGTAAAATTGAAAAAATATGACTATGTGAATGAGAATAATCATAGGTATATATAAATATATAATGTTAAATAAATAAAGAATAATGTAATACATATAGTAAAAGTTAAATTATATTATTTTAATAAAAAATCCCATACATCATGTTGAGATTTAAATAATTTATCATGAATTAATATGTGAAAAAAATAAATTACCATGCATCATATAGTATATAAAAAATTCCTCATCCATTATATTTTGAACAAAAAAATCAAACACATCATATTTTGAGTAAAAATAATTCCCAGACATTATATTGTGAACAAACAAATTCCAAAAAATATTATAGAGAACAAAGAAAATCCCATACTTAATGTACTTCTATCATGAGATATAATTTTTTAACCAATGAATTTTGAGTAAGAATGTCACGACACCCTCCCACCAACAAAGCCCCTCCGGAGCTGGCAATGGTGAAAGGGTGATAATGACCCCCGACTCCCGCCCCCAGTAGGCCTCGGAGTGGCGACTAACACCAAGGGTATGAGTTTTCACATATATGGGAGGCATTGCCCTTTTTATTAATTAAGATCGGGATATAGGATGAGTCAAACACCAAAATAAAAAGGAACATGTAAATGGAAATAATCCCAAACCAATCCCACATTCAAGTTTAAACAACTCTGAAACAAGGTACAAGTACAAGAAAACTCAAAATTACAATACCAAAACAAACAAGAGTACAAAAAACTGCAACAACTCCAACTGTACCGGCTAGTAAGGTCTCGCACGGCCCTAGTAGTCCTCCTAGAAACCTGAAAGTAAACATAGGGTGAGCATTCATGTATACACAATAGATAAACCTAAATCCCTCGTGCATAGGTGGGGAGACATCCAAATGTCCCGCGAGAACAACAGAAGAAACCAAAACCTAGCATGGAAATCTATCCACCCAACCTCACCATCCATGCTCACCAAAAACAGAAAACAACATGTAGTAGTATATAAGAACAAGAATATTGGGTACCCCGCACCATTCCCCCCCTGCAAGCTAGCTTCTCTTCCTAACGACGAACGTCCTAACGCTACCACACTCTTCCTGCCCGCACACACTAGGGCCTCAAAAGTCACGCATCCCACCCGCACACACCTGGGCCTCACAAACCACAATCAAATCCCTTCCTAAACTCACCTGGGCCTCATCCCGAACATTCTTGGGAAAACAAACCTGCCCGAAGAGTCTTGGGATAAAAAATCACACCAATCGAAACCTACTCGAAGAGTCTTGGGTGTAAGGTCGCCTCAAGCCATCACAACCTACGGAAGAAGGAGTAGGAAAGAGCTAGTAAATAATGGGAAAAAAACCTCTCCCATGAAATGGGAGTGTTCGGAACTATGTTCTCAACATGGGTGGGGTGCGACAAAACAAAAAGATACAGATATATATATGTATACCAAACACACAGACCAACCTATGGCTTCTAAACAGAGACACTGAGAATTTGACTCAGAACTGGTACTATGAAGCTTGCATACAACAAAAAATCCCAACCCCATTTAGGTTTTCATGTTTCAACAGTATTATTTTATTAGTTCCTTAACTATTGGGAAACTATCAAACCAGATCAAGCATTTCGTAGAACAAAACCCTGCCAACCACAAATCAAGTTAAATAAAACACAAGAAACACAAAACCAACCTTTTTATCATCAATAAATACCAATTTATTGTTCCCACTTTTAATTCATTATCGTTCCCCATAGTTCATTTATCAACTTTCCACATTATTTTAATATCACCACCCATTACTGCATCCCATCTACCACTATAACCACATCTCCACAATAGTATCACAAAACAAGTCTCGTTCCACATCATTTCCCCTTTAACATCATTTACCGCAGCCCTGCAGCCCATCCAATTCATAAAAACCCAGGATTCACCCCCCTCTCACACACAATGTAACCAAAACAACACCACATGTTCATTATTCCATTTTGTTCAACCTGGGTGATCACATAAGGGTTCCAGATTTTCATTTTATCATCCATCTTTACGTGATTAACTAATTTCCATATTCCACAAAGTCTCCATGCACAAAATAGTTTAGAAATATAGGGAAACATTTAATTGTGCAAGTAAAGGCCTCCAACGATCGTGATTTTCAATGGTCATAAACATATTCAATTCACAACATAACAATAGGATAAAAAAAGATAAACATAATAACTTCCCCATCCCCATTCATTAAGAAAGATATTATCTTCATTAAACTGGTTCAACTATGTCTCGTGAAAGAAAGAGGACACCCATCCCACATGATGCACAATTTAGAGAGACGAAGGTATGATCCCTACCTTAACAGGTTCTGATCACAATGCTCCCCCCAGATTAACTTTAGAAGACGTCGGTCGGCATCTGTCGCTTCTGTCAAAACCCAACAAAACCTCCTCAGGTGGAATATGGGAAGGAAAGGCCGAAGGGATAACAAAAGATCCAATCTCAAAAGTTCCACCTCATCGTTACGATCTCATGGCCGCTAACGGATCGTAAATCGGAGCTCAGACGAAGAAGTTACCGAAGAAAGGAGCTTTAGAGTCTTTCGGGAGGGCTCTGCTCGATGGAATGCGAAGGAGAGGAATGATCTGAAAAGGAGGAGAGGACCCTCATTTTATAGGTGAGAAAAACAAAAGTACATGGTGTGTAATTCCTAGTACACGGCGTGTACTAAGCCATTCCACACGATCGCCACGCGGCTTCCAACACGGTATTCAACGCGGCACACGGTCGTTGACTAGTCAACACACGGTTTGAGGGTAACGCATACGCGTGGAAAAAATAAAGGGTTGTAGGAAGGGCTACATAGTGTGTACTTATTTATTTCACGCGGCAAGGAAACAGCTTCAACATGACACACGACCGTTGATTGGTCAACACATGGTTTGAGGGTAACGCGTACGTGGGGAGAAACTACACGACGTGTAGGAAGGGCTACACGGCGTGTACTTATTTATTTCATGTGGTAAGGACACGGATTCCACACGGGGTATACTCAGCAAGGTGGTATATGGTGTGTACACACACTACACGGCGTGTAGTCACAAAATTATGAAAAGTGTTGGAAAAGTCCATTCTACCCTCCAAAACACTTCATGACCTTCCTTTCGACAAAGGAAAGGGACGAAGAGGTCTGGGCCATTACACCAGATATCTCTTAATACATTCTTGTCCCCGAGAATTCAAAACCATCCTAGAGGAACCCAACAAGATACCTCTTAGGGATCTCATTATAACAAGAACCCAACCAACAACCCTAGTCATATGTGTTAGAATTTCCTTCTCCTATGTCAAGATATTATTAGCTTTAGCCGGCACTGACATGCCTGCATGGGTTTAATCACATCCTCATTAATGCGTCTTGATTAATAATTGGGTCTTCGCACTTTCATATATTAGGATTTTTCAACTTACACTGCCCCAACACCATACAACCAACACACTGCCCGAACACATGGCTTGGGGAATTCCTTCTCCCATGTCGAGATATTATCCAATTTAGGCGGCACTAACCCGCCCGCACGGGTTCAATCGCATCCGCATTAATTCTTCTCGATTAATGATCATGTTTTTTCCTTTCCCCACACATTCGGGCATGTTACACACTTCCAGAGAACAAGGTAAAAAAACGACTCACAACCGACAAGACAAGAATTCCATATATCAAAGGTACATAGTATAACATCAAAAAAAAGCTCAGAAGAACAAAGCAAAACACAGGTAAAAAAAACTCCGGGTACTGAGCGTGCATCTGAGCCTCCCGCACCCAAGTGCTCTCCTCGAGGCCTCCATGCCTCCAAAACACATGAAAAAGGCGATGGTTCATCCACAGAGCACCTTCTCTCTACGATCCTTGATTCTGACTGGTCGTTCCTCAAATTTCGAATCATTTCCCACATCTAACCATCCCCAGTCGATAATGTGAGAGTTGTTGTGTAAGTACCAACGAAGCTGGGAGACATGGAAGATGTCACGAACCTTCTCCAACTGAGGGGGCAGGGGCAGCTGATATGCCACCTCGCCGACTCGCCTCAGCACCTCTAAAGGTCCGATGAACTTAAGGGAGAGATTACCCCCCTTCCCAAACCATTTCTACCCCCATCGAGGGGAAACATTCAAGAACACATGATCTCCCACCTCGAACTCCAAGGTCCTACTCCGACGATCAGCATACGTCTTCTGTCGATCCTGAGCTACTTTCATCCTATAACGCACAAGATGAACATTCTCTATGGTGCTCTGTGATACCTCTAGCCCAAGAGCACCTGTCTCACCAACCTCTTCCCAACAAAGTGGTGAATGACATTGTCTTCCATACAAAGCCTCAAACAATGCCATGCCAATAGTAGAGTGGAAACTGTTTTTGTATGCAAATATTACTAAAGGAAAGTGTCGCACCCATGATCCTCGGAAATCCAGAACGCATGCCCAGAGCATGTCCTCCATGTTCTGGATAGTCTGCTCTGTCTGCCCATCGGTCAGGGGGTGGAAAGTAGTGCTAAGGCGTAGCTGGGTGCCAAAAGCATACTATAACCCCATCCAGACTCATGAGGTAAACTGAGTATCCCGATCTAAGACGATAGTCTTTGGAACTCCATGCAACCGCACCACCTCGTCTACGTAACTCTGTGCTAATGTACTCACCATGCCCGACTCCTTAATTTCTATGAAGTGAGCTTATTTCGTCAGTCAATACACCACTACCTAGATAGCATCATAAACCCCCTGAGCTCTGGGTAGTCCTGTGACGATGTCCATTCAGATTTCATCCCATTTCCACTCGGGGACATCTAAAGGATGAAACAAACCCCTGGTAACATGTTTTTCATCCTTTACTTGCTGACACACTAGGCACTTAGCCACAAACTCCGCCACTTCCCATTTCACCCCGGGCCACCAAAACTGTTCCCTTAGGCATCGGTACATTTTTGAAATTCCTATATGTACCGCCAAGGCTGAGATATGGAACTCACGGAGGACTTCCTCACACATCGCCTCCAGAACAAACAATCTTCCATGAAAAAGCATCTGATGTCAGCTGTCCTTTGACCATCCTTTTGGAGCGTTCCCCTGATCGATACGATCCTGCATTACTTCCACCTCGGAGTCTCCCCACTGAGACTCTTCCACCTGCTGCAACAGGGAGGACTACACCATCATCTGAAACAAACAACTTATAACACCCTCTACCCTTGCATCCAAGTGCAAGGCATCCAACTTTCACATTGCTTTCCAAGCATCAGAAAATTCCCGAACAACTTCATTATGCGACTTCCTGCTCAGGGCATCTGCCACAACGTTTCCCTTACCTTCAGTGTAAGAGATCACGATGTCATAGTCTTGGAGAAACTCAACCCATCTCCAATGTCGTAAGTTCAGGTCACACTGGGAGAAGATATAACGTAAGCTCTTATGATCCGAGAAGACCACAAAGTGCTCCCAAAAGAGGTAATGTCACCACAACATCATTGCGAACACTACTGCTACAAGCTCTAGGTCATGGGTGGCATAGTTACACTCGTGGGGGAACAAATGCCTAGACCCATAATAGATCATACCCTTCTTCTGCATCAGTACGCAACCCAAACCAAGGCCAGAAGAATCACAAAACACCTCATACAACAACCCTTCCTTTTGAAATCAGTGTACTGGAGCACTGACCAACTTCTCCTTCAGGTATTCAAATGCATTTTGGCACTGCTCGCTCTTTAATAAGACCTGTTTCTTCCTAGTCAAAGCTATCAATGGAGCAGAAACTCGAGAGAAGTCTAAAACCAACCTCCTATAATAACCTACCAACTCCAGGAAACTAAAAAATTCTTCCACGCTCTTGGGTGACACCCAAGAAACAACTGCCTCTCCTTCGATGGGTCCACTAACACTCCTTGCTGAGACACTAAGTGCCCAAGGAAGTGTACTTCTTGCATCAAGAATTTACACTTCAACAACATCCCATAAAGCTGGTCATGTTGAAGGACTTCCAAGACTACCGTAAGATGATCAACGTGCTCCTCCTCTGATCTTGAGTAGATTATGATGTCATCGATAAACACAAAGACAAATCGGTCTAGAAGCTCTTGGATGAAAGAGTTTATAAGTCCCATGAACACAGTTGGTGAATTTGTAACTCCAAATGACATCACTACAAAATCTAAGTGCCCATACCAACACCAGAAAGCCTTCTTTGATATGTCATTGTCTTTTACCCTGAGCTGATGATATCCAGATCGTAGATCAATCTTAGAAAACCAACATGATCCCCTCACCTGGTCGGAGAGATCATCTATCCTTAGAATGGGGTAACGGTTCATGATCGTTACCTGATTCATCCTTTGGTAGTCTATGCATAGCCTGAGACAACCATCTGCCTTTTTCAAAAACAAAACTGGAGCACCCCATGGTGAAACACTGGGTCGAAAAAAACCCTTCTCCATCAGAGAGTCAATCTGAATCCACAACTCCTGCAACTTTGAAGGTGCCATTCGATAATGGGCATTCAAAATCGGACGAGCCCCATGCTGTAAGTATATCCTGAACTCAACGTCACGTCAGGGTGGGGGGGTGGAGTCACAACCTCCTCAGGAAAAACATCTAGGAACTCCCCAAAAACCTCTGGAACATCCATCATCTCTATATTAGCTGAAACCACTTATAACCCGCATAAAAACGAAAGGAAAGGCTTCACATGCCGGCTTCCCACCTGATATCTCCTCTTTCCAACAAAAGCTACGCGTTGCCCATCCACGTCGGAGAACACGACTCTTCTTCAAAAGCAGTCAGTAATGGAACTAATAGAAAATAGACAGTCAATACCTAGGATGTCATCATTTGGCTACATCTGTAGAAAAAGAAGATCCCCACTAGATCAATGATGTCCCACCATCAGCCCAAATCCGCGACAAACACAAGATACGCTGGTCTGACCTCCAATTGGTGTACTCAGCACCAGGAGTATGGAAAGTCTCTCTACGTCTAGACCCAAAGCATGGGCTAGACCGGGTGAAACAAAGAAGTGAAAATCTCCCAAATCGAAAAAAGTAGAAACGAGAGTGCTGAAGAAACAAATCGTACCTCGCACCACCTCAGGTCCTGCCGAAGCTTCCAACTCTGCTGTGTGCAACTGTCCATGCCCAACTCCTCTTCCTCTCTGATGTCGACCACGACCACACACTGTTCGAGGTCCCTGAGGAGCATCCTAAGGTCGGCCTCCTCCTACAAAGTCTACCCTCAGAGGAGCAGGGTCCCATTGCTACTGGAAGGGCCTCGCCAGCAACCGGTGCTTCTGAGGTAGGTGCTGAACCTTCCCACCTCCACTGTACTGAGCTCGGTTCAGGAACCAACTCTGAATGTGCCCAAAAACTCCGCAAGAGAAACACTTCGGTCCAGGGCTTGTGAAAAAGGGAAGAGGACCCAAAGATCTGAACTGGAACTGCTGGGGCCTAATCCATACTGGCCTAAATCTGGAAGGTCCTGTCGCAGGAGACCTGCTTCTGACTGCCTTCCCCTTCAACGAACCCGGCTAGATCCCCTCTCGTGGTGAACCTCCCTGTGATTGCATCCCCTCTACAACCTCTGCCTTCTTATCTACGTCCAATTACGTCGGAAGGGTGAAGGGGGTGACATCATACTGGAGTGAAGGACATAGCACCTCCTCCAAACATCTCTCATGAGACTCCTCATCAGGAAAGAGATCCGGAGCAAAGCGCAGGAGACCCTTGAACTTGATCCCCAATTCTCGTACAGACATACTCCCATGATGGAGGGAGAGTAAATCATACCAATTCTCTACCTTGATCATGGAAGAAAGGAATTCCTCTAAGAACTCCTTCTCAAAGTCAGCCCATGGAACCTCTTCCTCTGACCTCTCCCCGAGGTAGAGCGTCCACCACTGGCATGCCGCACCTCTCATCTGACTGACTGATAGGGGAACCCAATACTCCCTCAGAGCACAAATCAATGTAAAAGAGATCCATAGATCCTCATGCCACCCTTCTATCTCCATATTCGAAGTACTACCCTCGTACTTCTCGAGGGGTTTTCACTGGAAAGAACGAAGAGTCTTCTACCACTGGACATTTTCCTCCTCTCGGTCAATCCTCAACTAATCGACCACCTGAATCTACTAGGCCTCGGCTGTCTGAGTCACCCAGGGATGAATTCCAGGTGCCATAGCTGTATGGTAAACAAAGATCGCTTATGCCCAAGTAGAAAATAAATTTTAAGGTTTAATTTTATCACTTTATTTCAATTTCATTCCCAGAACACCCAAGTCAAGTAAAACAAAATCATGATGATGCATGTACCTTTCATAGGGTCTCTACCCTATAATCAATGTAGTCTCACTTGGTCATTCAGTAGGCTCAGAATCCTTGCATCGGATCACGGGGGGCCCAAAAATCTCATGTCCTAGCCGGTCTTCTCTGGCCTATGTCATGCACCAAGATCACCTAACACTATTACCCTACCATCCCATGCAATCCTCACTGTGCCTAACTCTAGACTCCATCCTATCTCCCAACCATCACCTCTGATACCATTCTTTCAGGACCCCCTCCCATGAAAGATTCCCCTCCTAAGCTAGCAATGGTGAATGGGAGATAATGACCCCAAAGTCCCACCTCCAGTAGGCCCCAGAGTGGCGACTAACACCAAGGGTAGGAGTTTTTACATATATGGGAGGAATTAGACTTTTTATTAATTAATATCAAGAAATAGTATGAGTCAAACACCAAAAGAAAAAGGAACAAGTAAATGGAAATAAACCCAAACCAATCCCACATGCATGTTTAAATAATTATGAAACAAGGTACAAGTACAAGAAAACACAAAAGTACAATACCAAAAGAAACAAGAGTACAGAAAACTGCAACAACTCCAACTATCCCAACTAGTAGGGTCCCACATGGCCCTGGTAGTCCTCCTGGAAACCTAAAAGTAAATGTAGGGTGAGCATACAAGTATACTCTGTAGGGAAACCTAATGCTCTCGTGCACAGGTGGGGATAAATCCTAATGTCCCGTGAGAACAACAGAAGAAACCAAAACCTAGAAAGGAAATATATCCACCCAACCTAACCATCCACGCTCCCCAAAAACACAAAACAATATATAGTAGTATATAAGAACAAGAATATTGGGTACCCCACACCATTTCCCCCTGCTAGCTAGCTGCTATTCCTAACAGAGAACGTCCTGACGCTACCACACTCTTCTTGCCCACACACACCTGGGCCTCAAAAGTCACACATCCCACCCGCACACACATGGGCCTCACAAACCACAATCACATCCCCACTAGAACACACCTGGGCCTCATACCGATGATTCTTGGGAAAACAAACCTCCCCGAAGAGTCTTGGTCTAAAAATCACACCAATCAAAACCTACCCGAAGAGTCCTGGGTGTACGTTCACCTCAATCCATCACAACCTATGGAAGAAGGAGCAGGAAGGAGCTAGTAACTAAGGGGAAAACACCCTCTCCCATGAAATGGGAGTGTTCATCATTAGGTGCTCAACAAGGGTTGGGTGCGACAAAACACAATGATACAGATACATGTATGTATACCAAACAGACATCCCAACCTATGGCTTCTAAACAGAGAAACTGAGCACGTTCCTCGGCAATGCTATTACGAAGCATTCATACAACAAAAAATCCCAACCCCATTTAGGATTTTATGTTTCAAAAGTATTAGTTTATTAGTTCCTTAACTACCAGGAAACTATCAAACTAGATTAAGCGTTTCATAGAACAAAACCCTGCCAACCACAAATCAAGTTAGATAAAACACAGGCAACACAAAACCAACCTTTTTTATCATCAATCAATCCCCATTGATTGTTCCCGCGTTTAATTCATTATCGTTCCCCACAGTTCATTTAGCAACATTCCAGATTATTTTAATATCACTAGCCATTACTGCAGCCTTGCTGCCACTATAACCACATCTCCACAACTGTATCACAAAACAAGGATCGTGCCACATCATTTCCCCATTAACCTCATTTACCGCAGCCCCGCTACCCATCCTATTTGTAAAAACCCAGGATTCACCCCCCCCCCTCTCTCACACACCACGTAACCAAACCAACACCCACATGTTCATTATTCCATTTTGTTCAACCTGGTTGATCACACAAGGGTTCTAGATTTTCATTTAATCATCCAAATTTACGTGATTAACTAATTTCCATATTCCACAAAGTTTCCATCCACAAAAAGGTTTAGAAATATAGGGAAACATTTAATTGTGCAAGAAAATTCCCCCAACGACCGTGATTTTCAGTAGGTATAAGCCTATTCAATTCACAACATAACAATAGGGTAAGAAAAGATAAACAGAAGAATTTCCCCATCCCCGTTCTTTAAGCCAGTTTTTATCTTCATTAAACTGGTTCAACTATGTCTCATGAAAGCAAGAGGATGCCCATCCCGCATGATGCAAAATTTATAGAGACGAAGGTAAGATCCCTACCTCAATAGGTTCTGATCACAACGCTCCCCCCAGATCAACTTTAGAAGACGTCTGTCGGCGTCTGTCGCTTCTTTCAAAACCCGACAAAACCTCCTAGGGTGGAAGTTGGGAAGGAAAGGCCGAAGGGAAAACAACATATCCAAGCTCTAATGTTTAGCCTCATCATTACAATCTTGTGCCCACTTATGGGTCGTAAATCAGAGCTCAGATGAAGAAGTTATCGAAGAAAGGAGCTTTAGATTCTCTCAGGAGGGCTCTGCTCGAAGGAATGGGGAGTAGAGGAATCATCTGAAAAGGAGGAGAGGCCCCCTCCTTTTATAGGAGAGAAAAACAAAAGTGCATGGAGTGTACTTCCTAGTACATGGAATGTACTAGGCCATTCCACACAGTCGCCACGTGGCTTCCTACATGACATTCAACACGGCACACAACCATCGATTGGTCAACACACGGTTTGAGGGTAACACATATTCAGGGAGAAACTACATGGTGTGTACTTATTTATTTCACCTGTAAAGGACACGACTTCAACACGGCACATGGTCATTGACTGGTCAACACACGGTTTGAGGGTAATGCGTACGCGATGAGAAACTACATGGTGTGTTGGAAGGGCTACACAGCGTGTATATATTTATTTCACACGGCAAGGACACGACTTTAACATGGGGTATACCCAGCAAGGTGGTACACGACGTGTACTCACACTACACGGCGTGTAGTCACAAAATTTTGAAAAGTGTGGGAAAAGTCCATTCTACCCTCCAAAACACTTCATGACATTCTTTTCAACAAAGGAAAGGGCCGGAGAGGTCCGGGCCGTTACATAGAAATAATACCCCACTCATTGTCATACCTAAAAATGTGTTCCATATAGATAAATCAATAATAAAAATATATTAATAAATCCATGGAAAGATAGTGGGATTCTTATAATTTACAAAAGAAACAGATAAAACGAAATTATGAATCAAATACTATCAAAAATCTCATTTGAAAATAGAAACCATATCATATAATCATAAAAACGATGATCAGAATATCACTTATGCAAAGATAATCATTGGTTTTTAAATAAAAATGTTTGCACTAAACCTTTATAGACATTGTTGTAAAAATTATTTTCCAAAATAAATATAAATAGAAGGAGTATAATTTGGAAGAAATTTATTTCGTATAAAATATCCTTGAAAATATATATGTTTTAGAAAAATAGAGTTAAAAATAGATTTATGACTTTTACATTTTGAAGAATCCTTAATAATAATGATTTGAAAAGGATTCACTATTATGAAAAGAGAATGTGAAAATACTATTAAAAACATAAACTTTCAAAATAATAATTTTTAATGGTAACATTAAAAAGGAAAACAATATTAAAAACGAGATAGTGTACAAAATTTGAAAAATAATTCTTTTCAAAATAATCTTTAATAAGAGAAATTTGAAAAATATATAATGTCTTCAAGAATATTGATTGAAAGTATATTGAAAACATTTACATTATAAATGAATAATTAATATTGTAAACATTAAATGGTAAAAAATTTATCAAAATAAAATGTGGAGTGGATTATAATACCTCTTATTTAGAACTGGTAAAAAATTCATTTATTTAAATAACCATTTTTAAAAACCAACATAGCTTAACGTATGATGATCCCATTATTTGAAGTTAATATTGGGGAGAAAAAAAGAAAACTAGTGATAAATAAAATTAAGTTTAAACTAATTAAATATGAATAATTTTAGGATGTAAAATCATGTTTATGGAATGGTAATTTATCAAATGAGATTAATATTATTGTTAATAAAAATTCATTTTAACAAATAATTGTATAATAAATGTAGAAGACTTTTGAATGATTCATTATTTCCCTAAAAATGTGGGTGATCCTTTAGTATAACATTCTTATAGTATAAAAAATATCAATCATAAATTATTATAGTCAATTAAATGGAAATACATCCCATGAAAATTTTTTGAGTAAAAAACCCCCTTACAACATATTTAAATTTTATTAAAAAAACATCTGGGTGGAATGAAATTCAATAGAACATCAGAAATCCAGAAATTTAAAAGTTTAATGATACCAAATTACAGTAGGTTTGTATTCACTAAAAACTATTTCACTATTTCCAACATGAACACATCTGTTGGTAAAAGTGCATTTTCTATTGGTAAAACGTTTTACCAACATATATGTCCCTGTCACTAAACTGTTGGTAAAAACTCTATCGCTAAATCTTTTTGTGATAGATAAAATATATCTGTCGCAATAATAATACTACCAAAATATAATATATATTTTGGTTAAAGTGTTCAGCCACAGGTTCTGATGAAAAATTTATCTGTTGGTAATAATATTACAAATATATAATATTTGTTTATAAATTACATTTACATATAAATTATAAATTTTTATTGTCATTAAAATTCAATGTCTCATTTATTAATTTATTATATATAATAAAAATGTTAAAATTATTAAACCGAAGACTAATTTAACACGTTATAAATTACATATAATATCTATTTATAAATTACATTTAAATAAAAAATATAAATGTTTATATTTATTAATATATCATATATAATTCATCTATTTTAATAATTAAACCGAATACGATTGACATAAATGTTAAAACATAAAAAAATGTAATTATATTAATACTGATATTTAATAAAAAAAATTAGATTAAAAAATGTCAGATCCCCCCCCACAGGATCACCTAGCAGAATACATCACACACCCAAGTACCCACATCCCATCCATACCACACTGACCCAGCTCCAGCACCAATGACCCATCCATGCCTCAGGACTAGCAATAATCCAATTTGACAGTCGAAGAGCATACCCACAATTCACTGCTATGACACAACATCCAGCTTTATGATCTGCACCACATAATCAATGATCAGGACAAAAAATTAGTGTCAAATACCAAAGGAGAAATAAATGAAATTACAAAAAAAATGATCTGTATATAAATAGATTGGAGAGGTTGATGCTTGGAGAACTCTCACACATTCCTATAGTAGTTATGTATGTTCATGACCAGTCTGTTCATTGTCTAATGTCCCCTTCTAACCAGTTCAAGATACACAAGGGAAGATATTCTGTGATCATCTCTAGCTTGATGTTTTCTTCGAATGTGATCTATTGTAGGATTCAATTTTTTTTGTGTCTCTGAAGGTGGATATGATGAGAATATTGAATTAAAAATGTATCTAAAAGTGGGGAATTATATCACCCTGAATGTATCAGCTACCAGTGATGTATTCCTTGGTGTGATAAAGTTTAGAGGGAACACACTTCCTCTTTCTCATATGGACAATATCCAACATCAAAATTAAATGTATGAACAATTGGTTCAAATGGAAATCAGTCCCACTATTTTCGATTGAACAATGAATCCTTCAGGAATCCTGTTTGACATTTTCTCATGGCACTGGTGCTACGAAGGTGGATGGATTGGGATTTGATTGAATCTATTCATGATAGAAAGTTCCAACTTAACAATGGAAAATCATCCAAATAGAAAAAATAACAATGAGTTAATGCAACAAACCCCTATCATAAAACAAACCGAAGAAATGAAGAACACACTTTTCGTTTGTACATCATGTAACTGGACATGCAAACCCCTGAAACCACCTATAAACCAAACAAAGATAGCCAAAGAAACCGAAATTCCATTAAAACAAATGAATTTAATATGCATCCAAAACAAATAAAAACCAACCATCAATGAAAAAAATCCAAACTAAATACGAAGCCAAAACAAATACTAACCAACCATAACAAATTCAAACTATTTTATGCATTCATTTATCATAAACCATAAAAAATAGTCATTTTTTATATATACTCAAAACATTCAATATGCACCCAGAAATAAATGATTATATAGGAAAAACCATAAACCCTTTAGTATGTTAAAAATGGGAATCAAACTGTAAATATGCATCCAGAACTGTAGGATATATAATCTAAAATACATATATTTATATATGTTCACTGAACATGGCACTGGAATGTGAAAACAATGATCTAAAATACATATATCTAGATTTTTTCCTAACCAAGGAATACGAATGTGAAAACATGGTGTAATCATCTCAACTGCTCTAAACTATTTCAGAGAATCATCTAACCCTAGCCATGTTGAACAGACAATGTTGTAATGTCTTGGATTAAACATTTGTCTTCAGATTCATAGACAATAACCAGCAGCTCTCAGTTTTCCATCATCCTGGAATTAAAACATTGAATGCATTGCATCATTTAGACACTAAGAACTCAACAGAAACAATTATTTATTGTTTTCCTTGTTTTTCATTATCTTTTAACAACAATGGTTATCTTTACATTAACAAAATGTAATGATTAAAAATATTTCATAATCTGAAAAGACCATTACCAACATGACATGTCTTTTCAAGTAATATGCAGTCAAAGAAATATGTTTTCACTGTCATAATGTGTTTTATGTCAATTGAAATAATTACCATGTTAAGAAAATAGGATTAAAACAATTAATTAGTTATGGAATTTATAGAAGTAGCGCATTCACGATACATAGACAGAAACATGAATATGTTGGTGGAATTATCACTATGAATCATCCAGAAATAAAGAAATATATGTTACTAAGAATAAATAAATAGATGATGTTATGACTTCCCTTTAAAATGTTTTTTGCACATGATATTAGAACATTAATTGTTCTTCCATATCAGACTCAATGAGTTCCCTCTGTGGATCAGCAATAGTGAAAACCACTAGGGATGTTGTTTGAAAAACACCTTCAATGAAAATTGAAAAAACTTTGGATTGGAAATAGAAATGTTAAACCTATAAATTCCAATTTGTTAGGTGAAGCTAGAAGAACAAATTTGTTTCATTCAAAGAACCTAAAAAGAGCCAAACAATAAAAAAGGTAACTGAAGAATGTAAAAATTTATATTTCAAACTTAATGAAAAGTTCCAAATACCGAAATATTGAATTATACTAATAAATTCATTGTTAGAGCATAAGATAAATATGAATAGAAATTAAAATTCATGGGCTTAAGCAGTGCTGATAATACTAATAATGAAATCATATTAGAAATTACATGGAACATATGAAAAACAAGGGTCTTAGAATCCCTACCTAATGAAATCCCCCACCCATCCACTACTATCTTTACAATAATAACATTCCATGATTTCCATTCTTTAACCCAAACTAGAGTTGATAAAATATAGTTAGGAAATGATAGGTTAAAGACATGATATATTTACATTCAACATAGAAGATGTTTGAGGATTTAAAAACAATTATTAAGGCATTATCTTTTTAAAGTGTTCAATTTTCAAAGATACTAGTTAAAATTCGTTTTGAAAAATTAAAAGAAATGAAGAGTGTATGATTATATGAGTGTAAATTTTTTAAAAAGGATGATGCTACTAAGACTCAAATGAAATACCTGTGATTTTTTAAATGAGCATTTAGTTATAGTAAACAATGAATCTTATAGTCAAATGGAAGGATTGTGAGTTACACACAAAAGCTGAGAGTTCAACTTGGGTCATTTTTGTAAACATATATAACATGAATGTCCAAATATCTTTTGTAAACCCACATAAGATGAACACCCACCCTCACATCATATTTTATAGCACCTTCTAACTACTTTAGTCACTTAAACACAACTACTTAAAAAAATAAAAGGAATTTTAAAACTACATATTAAACATAAGAAATAATTACGAAAACATTGAAATACCTCATGTCTCTAGGCAGTATGGTCAATGCTGAAATGAAATGAAAACTTGAGGAACCTCAATATGTCATATCAAAGGCCCTGAAAAAAAACTAAAGATAATATTAATAATCATTCATAAATCATAAAAATAATAAAACAATACCATTTTAATAAGTCATGTGAAACAAAAACTAAAACAAAATAATAAAAAACATGATAGTATTTTGTCTCGACAATAATTTTCAATCCAAATTAATACAAATTTCAGACATTGGTAATTCATTGTATTTTCTGACTTGTTTGTGAGATTAATAAGTAGCCTTAAATCAAATAAAAATAACAATAAACTGAAATAATGTGTATTTGACATCATTAATCAAATCTAAAACAAAACTCTAGTCCCAAAAGACATAGGAGGTGGAGAAACAATATTCATTTTGACACAAATTCTAGAAACTGTTGGATGCTTTATAGATGTATTATGACAATCAACATAAAAATTTCCTAAATTGATTCCCCAAGATTTGTAGCATTAAAGGGTTTTGAAAAGGAAGAGGGAGACCAGGTAACCAATCCAAAACTGTTTTAGTAATGGAGTCTTGCTTCATGAGAAAGGTGAACGTCTACCTAAAGACATGGAAATAGAAGAATTCAAGAGAATGTGAAAAATGTGACCAGATCCTCTTTGATGAAGATACAAATAAGAAAAAAACGATTTAAGAAAGCCCACCACTATGTGACGTTGTTGACATGAAAAATCATTAACATTCTTATTGGAGACTTTCACCACAGGCTGATGATGTTCAGAAGAAGAGATCAATAAAGAATCAATCGTAGAAGATTCTTTAGAAACTTACAAAGAGTGGGAACCACTAATGTACTCCAATTCCATTATTTTATTTTTATAAAAAGGACACTTTTTGGTTTAGTGGGAACCATACCCAACTAAAAAAATAAGAGAAGTCATTGAATCACCTAATAAACACTGAAAAAGGCCATTAAAACATCACTCTTATGGGTTTAAAAACAAACAACAGTGCAAATTTCAGTCTACCTAATCACTATCTTCCCAAAATATCCATTGTTGCTGCAACATTTCAGGTTGTCCACATCATTAATCAGTTCCCAATAATTAACAGATTCCAGTTCAACCATCCTCTCTGGGAAAACATCTATCCAGTGAACATGTTTCCCACTTAAGAAATAGCAAAACGACTAGTAACACATAGACTTAGAACAATCAGATAGATTTGAACTCTAATTTGACACACTAAACATGAAACCAACAGAATCACCAGCATCCTGAGTGAATAATTAGACCCACTTGGAATAGCTACAATGAGAATATGTACCAACGATCAGTAGAGAACATATGTCTGATCCACGACACTGGACCCTTCAATGCACCATGATCCATTGTTTTCAAGTACCATAACCACTGTTGAACAACACAAGGACCCCAAGACGTGTCCCCAGGCTTCACTGATTTGAAAATCATCCACCACAAAAACCTCAACAATAAATCAAAACCACCACAGATTCCACTGAAAATAAACAAATTCTAGCACCATCATGAACAGAAATACCACATGAGGGAAGAAACTGGAGTTCGAACATATGCCATGGCCATCAATATATTACCATCGAATACCCTTGGAACCTTCAGAAATTGTTTAATTTCAGGAAGATCCGCCGATAGAGAAGATGAATCGAGCCCTTCCAGTGCAGTTATCCCCTTGGATACGAAGGAGAGTTCAGGGGCACATCCATCGCTGATCTAGGGATCCGATTCATTAGATAAAATCCACTAATGATAAATTTAAATATTTTATTTATCAATTTTATGTTGATTAAATTTAATTATATTTTTCGAATTTTAATAAAAAGGGAAATTTCCAAATATAGATAGTTTTTATAAAAATATATGTAAATATATAAAATATCATAATGAATTAAATTATATTTTATAAAAAAATATATAAATATTTATTAAATGAAGAAATTTGAAAACTACACAGTAATGATATTTAAATAAAATTAAAAATTAAAATAAATTAATAAGACATTTTTAATAATGCCCAAAAAATAGATATTGAATATGGTGTAATAATAATCATTTTTAAAAAAAGGTTTCTCTTGATCTGTTATTGATAAAAACACTTTTTTAATATATTATTATAAAAAATTAATTGATGAAAAAATATTTTTTTGTAATAGTTATTATTTATAATAAATTTATGTGTTAATAAAAAAATGTTGGCAAAAGTAATAGATTTTACTGCTGGAAAAAGATGTGTTGGTATTGAATGATCAACATCAACAAATATATCTGTTAGTAAAATCATGTGTTGGTAATTAAAATTAATAAAAAAATTAATATCTTTTGGAATTACTCATTTTTACCAACAGATATATTATCTGACAATAAATTTTTGTTGGTATAAATCTTTTTTTTGTAGTGGATGAAGCTATTTTTAATTAAAAATGTATTAAACATAAGCATGTCTCAAGGGATTAATGTTTTAGATAATATAATCCTTGAATTGTTTCGGTTTATATAGGTTACACTTCAACGACATTCGGGACATTTTTTTCCCTTTCAAGGTCCATTAAAATTGATATTATTAGGAAAACAAGGAGTGTCCATAGTTTTTTATGAGAGGGGGTTGTTGGTATAGTCATATGGAAAATATTTATGGACTAATTCCAAGTTTATATGCATTCCGAATGGGTGTTAGTGATCCCATATTAATAGTTATGAAATATGAGCTTTGGGAATATTAATTATTTAAAAGAATACAAGAATCTATTTCATGTTTCATGAAACCAAATATTATAAATTATTATGTTATTTTATCTTTAGGAATATAAAATCTCAAGCTACTATTTCCTAATATCTTATAATATTTTTATTGGTTTTTTTAATATTATGTTTCTATATTTTACTATAGTACATTTAAAGTATATAGATAGTTTATAATTATGTTATTTTATGTTTTAGTAAACATATAAAATGACCCTTATAGAAACAATTTGTGTTATAAAGTAAAATTTTACATCAATTTAACCCAGTATAATTTTTAATGATTAGAAAATTTTATTTTACATAAGAGTAGTTAATTTGTAGAAAAATCTATTTAGTCGGAAAAAGTATTATGACCATTATGGATTCATAATCTTATTTAGTATTTATTTCTATATAAATGAGTTTTAATAACTTTTTTTATGTTTATAGAACGTATATTATATTGATTATTAAAAAAAATCAATTAAATTTTTTGTATAAATATTTATTGATATTAACAAAAAAACATTACAGTAATCGTTTCCCAGTTATCGTGTTAATTATCATTAATCCTTGTAATCTAAATTTTATAGCTAAAAATTAAATTGACCATACTAAATTTTATGATAATTATTTTCTCAAATATAATATTAATTATATCAAATTAAAATTCAATGGTTTGGAAATTAATCACAATGTTAGTGCATGTGTTGTGTAAAAACCTTTTACCTCAAAAAGAATATTTTTATGAAAAAATATTTCAGATTAGGATATAATTATTTGTAGGTTTTATTTAAATTATTTAAAAATATTTATTAAGATTTAAATATTTTTTATTATAAAATATGTGAAATCTAACATTACATTTCATAATGTTTTAATTATTTTATCAAAATAGTTAAAAACCATATTTTCCTTAAAATGCTAAATAAATTTTTATAATGTTGAGCATGGGTTTATAAATTCATCATAGTATTTTATAATTATTTATTACACTTTTAAACATATTATTTGATTGTAAAATGTTTCCAAAAACATATATTTCATATAAATGTGTTCGTATTAGAAAAACTAACATTTTCACTCTTCACATAAAATAATTATTTTTAAAAATTCCAATAATTAAACCCTAAGAAAATGTATTTTCAGAATTTGTAAATGAATTTAAATTTTAAAAAAAAATCTTGAAAAAAATTGAAATTAAATTTTTAGAGGAAAAAATATTATAGAAAAAATGAACTTTATTAAAAAAACGTTTTTTATATTAAAAAAAATTTTAATTTAACTTGTAAATGTAATAACCATTTTTTTTACCATATTAGTGTTTGTAAAATATATATCTAAAATTTTCAAGTAATATGTTGTGGTTTTTTGAATTTGGGCTTAGCATGTGACTTAAACTATAGAACATATCATCAATCCGAAATATCTGGTCAATACCGGTAGAGAGAGGAAGAAGGAGTTAATTTTTGAATTTTTAAGGGACTAATTTTTGATGTGTTATATGGAAAATTGCATGTCAAATTTTGTGAAATTTTAAATAAATAGTGTAACGTCCCAACCTGGCTCACCTCTAAGACGGTGGCCTGACCGGTGGGTTGCATGACCTAATGTGCATCTCCCCAAATTCCAGAGGCTGCCGACTAGTAGTGAGGGCCTTTTCCATGTCCATGGGGGAGACTATGCCCACATAGGTAATAGGTATTATCACAGTGGAAGTAAACAAGAAATAAATAATAAATTACGGAAGAATATAAATGAATAAACTACAGAAAAAGGAAATAAATAATCCCAACTGAATACATAATAAATGCCAAAGCTGATAAATGAATTCAAGAAAAAAATGTCATTCCATGATATAAGTCTAAACTGAATGTATAGAAAAAAGAACTCAAGCATGCAATCAAAAAAATGAAAAGAAACAAAGTGCGATAACTGCAACATGATCAAGGCTCGATCCTCTACCCCAGTCTCCATCTTAAGAAGCAACAAACAGTCAAGCATCGGGAGCAGCACACTATACATTTTCAAAACCAGCAAACATATAATCTACTCGGGAGTCAACGACGCCTTAGCCGGGTGTGAGATAAAATCCCAGTAAGCCGGCACCCGTGGTGTCTAAACCTTTCCATTTTATGCAATAATAAAATACAGTGTGAAATTTTATAATAATTGTATATAATTTATTAAGTGTAATGAATTAAATAACCCAGTTCGAGTTCCCAACGGAACCCGTCCCTAATCACCTGCTTCGGCCAAAGTTGGATGTCTAAAAGGAGTAGCTATAAGTAGAATACACATATGCATAGATATAAAGTCTCGAAGAGTAAGGTAAAACAAGGAAGATGCATACCCTCAAGTTTGTGCTTTAACTTGGGGTCTAAGGCATTTGTCAACCAGTTGTGCTTCAACACCCCAAAAAATATATAAAATCTCATGGGACTGACAATGACATTAATATAAACCTTCAGTGCTTCATTATTGAGGTTCAAGTTGAGAGTTGGTGTCTGAGCCTGTCTCGAAGGTATCGGTACAGAACATCCTTCAATAATCAAATACCACGGAGCCCATCCATGGAAATATTTTGAATTATGAGGTATTTCTCATGGAATGAATTTACCCTAAGTCTGTCCTGATCTCGCAAAAAGGGGTCGAGTGTCATATGAGGCTGGCTTAGCCACATTGCAAATCGATCCGTCCTGATGGACCCTTTTGGAACCAGCATCACTCATATGTATTAGCAATCACAAGGGAAGTCTTTGTCTATCTAATCCAATAACACCGCCTCCTGAAACATAGAGGTAACCGTCAGGAATGATGGGTCTAAACGTGTCCCTTAATAAGGGACCCACCTCCTTTCCCCGCGTTGAAATTAATTAATGTTTTCATAGTAATAGAAATGATATCAATATATATAATTGCATCTTGAAAGCAGATAGGTACTCTCATGCATCATACAGTGAAAATTAATTATTTCATCATAACAATCTTAATAAGTTAAAGTACCTCATCAACATAAGTAGATAAATGAAATTTTAAATAAATAAATAAATTATACGAAACAACTACCAATATCCAACAATTCCAAAGTTCATAATTAATCTAAATTAATTATTTAAATTAAACACACAAAAATAGGTTGTGAAAAACATGCAAATAAAGAAACATTTTAATAATAAATAAACCATTTCAACCAACTATAAAAGATACAACAATTCAAGATTCATAATTTATATAAATTAATTATTTAAATCGATCGAATAAAAAATAGAATGTGCAACACATGAAATTAAATAAATTAAAAGATTGGGCTAACAAGAATTATACTAACCACGTCGGCACACCACAAGGGGTGTCCGACCTTGTTTCAAGGAATAAAAAAATTAATTCATGATTAATACGGCTTCATCAACTAGGAAAAACAAATTAATTAATGAATTTGGGTGAATTTGCACAATGTCGGTAGGCATCGACTAACAGCGCAATGATGAATTTTTATAAATTGCAACGAAATGGAGGGAAAAAGAGTAGATGCCTTAACTTATGGTCATTGATGATCCTATTATCCGTGGTAGGCTTTGATTTGATCGAGAGGTTCACAACGCACTTGTCGGCGAAGAAAACAGACGACGAACGGAGGCACGATGATTTTTCGAAGGGAAGAGATGGTGGTGTGCACCACTTAAGAAGGAATGGTGCGCCACACATAGGAGAGGAGGAGGAGAGGAAGAGAGGAAAAAATAAATAAAAAGTAAAGGAAATAAAAGAAAAAGGAAAAAAAATAAAAAGTAGAAAATAAAAATAATAAAAGTAAAATGGTGGAAGAAATGAAATAAATAATTAAAATAGGTTTACATCATTTTAATTATTTTTAATTTCTCTCAACCGTATCTATTTTATTATTTATTTTTATCCCCCTTTAAATTTCATTAATTTCCTTTAATCCTTTTTAATTATTTTTAACTCGAAGGATGCGCTATGGTGCGACATAATATTTTACATAAAACCTGATTAATCATTTAATTAATTTTAACAGCTATTCGAGAACCATAGAGAGGTGCACTGATGCGTGCCTTGGGTCGCATTAACGAATTAGGAATACAGAAACAGAAATGGCCAACACCTAAATTTATGTCGATACATTAAAATAATTAAAATAATTAATATTTTATATAACTAAACAATGACACCATTTATATTTTAAAAAAATAATCATTAAAAATAATAACCTTTATTATATAAATATTTATTACGCATTTTTATTTAATTGGTATAATTAATAATATCACATTTATTACATTACACAGTCATTATTTACACCGCAACATGATTTATTAATTGTGTATGTGCGTTATAATTTATTGTCTTCAATAAAAAGTAATATTAATAATAATATTATTATTATTTTCAACTGTCCAACAAAATATTTAACCCAAATAAATTAGCTTTGTGTTCGTTAATACCAAACGTCTGATGCTCGCAATGATTATACCCTATCTAGGGTAAAAACCACGTCCTAGAACTATTGGTGGTCTTGGATTTCTTATTTGATGTGTCGTTTGTTTAAAAATAATTATTTAATATATAGAAAATGGAATAATTATTTAATTAAAAATAAATATGGAATTATCAAATGTGAGGGTTCCAAACACCCGATGCGAATCAAGGTTATACCCTGCCTAGGGTAAAACCAACATTCTGGACCCAATGATGATCTCAGATTTCTCATTTGACACACTGTTTGAGAGTTATTTCATTTTTTGAAAAAAAAAACACACGCATATGAATAAAATAAACTTAATATTTTTATTCTATCAACATCGCAGTGTCAACTATCGAAAAAACGTTCTGATGGACAGTGTTTAAAACCGGCATGCCCAGTTAATGGAAAAAAAAAATTTCATGAATTTTTTTTCATCTGGTTCAAAACATGGGACGTTACATCCTTCCCACCTTAAAACATATCATTCCCGAGAAGCTTTCGGGAACAACGTAACCTTCACACTGTCTATAGGGTCATGCGGTCTTATATAAAAGGTCATGCTGTGTATCTAAATTACCAACACATGCTCAAACATTGGTTAGGCAAGCTGCACCTAAGATATTAAGGATTGAGTCAATGCTTATTTTTTAAACTTAAACACTGAGACAATACTTATTCAAACTCAATTAGGTAGAGACACGAACTTGTCATCATATCATTAAATGTTTTGTCCAAGTTACTTCCCACCTTAGTTTTTAACGTTATAAGATTGCAAATTCTGGGTCACAACACCTTCCACTGTCATAATTTCGTACAAGACACACCTTTAAGAATTCTAGCAGTGCTTCAAAGTTGATTTCTAAAACAGATAAAGTGGTCCACTCCCCATCACCCTTAAAGCCCAAGTCAAGCTAGATTTTTGTGAAAAGACCTGGTCAACCCAAACCACATTTGTCTCACCTGATGACATGTCAGAAAAAGTTCCTTCACTGACTTCTTCATTGGGAAACAGAGAGAACTAGTCAAACCACTTCGACTGACCATTTAATAAGGTGCTCGGCATATATGGCAGGTGTTTTATAGACTAAAATGTGATTTCGTCCTTAAAGGTATCTCACATTTTCCGAAAATAGGCCCACGGAAGCTCATACCTGAAATCTGGTGATGTTCATTGATTTAAGTATTACAGAGCCCGATAACAAGTCTGAGGTAACCTCAAATCAGCACGACATGAGTAAAAGGAACTAACACAATGTTGTCCATAATCCATGTTTAAGAGTGAGACATTGGCACAAGGGAATGATGCCCATATCAAAACATTGGTCAAAGATAGAGCTGCATCGCACTAGGGGTCAAGTTAGAAGAAATTGATGGTGTACAAGAGTTCGTTCAATGAATTCCTAAATGTGTCAACGTGTAACACGAAGAAGAGAACCCTAAACAAGCCCAAAAAATTTTAATTCATTAGCATGGTGTAATACCGATGCTCTCTTAGTGTATCAAGGATGAAGGAATGATTGGGGATATTCTCGTCACTTAAGGAAGAGTACACTAATAGAATTAAATGATTACATGAAGAAAAACATTGGAAAAAAGTGTATGAAAACCCAACCAAACTGACCGGTGTGTCAAAATACCTGAGTCTCTAGAAGTCATCTTGAGCATTGGAACAAACTTGATTCTGTTAACATTGAAGTCAATTTAGTACGAATGTGACTTTAAATGTATTTATTAGTGAAAGTCTTGATGATTACACTGAACTCAACCGGTTCATCACAACATTAAGAACTCAATGGCACCGCGTACGTGAACGCATACTACCCTGAGGTGATACAGAAGCAATATGACTTTTAGCTCAGATGATGACGTACCAAGTCATCCATCGATATGGAGAAGAGAAGGTTGAATGACCTATGATGAAATTGACCATTCCTAAGGCATTCCTAACCAGATGGATATGAGCATTTCACGATGCTCAAGCACGAAGCAAAAGTCAAGGGAAACATGAACACCTATCCGAATAAGGGTATCATTTTAAGCAAGGATGTCTAACTAGGGACAATGACGTGCGGAAGGTTCTATTCCAAAGAAACTCAAGCAGAAACTCAAACTACCCTTATACGGGGGTCTTAAACAGAGGACATCGCTACAGGTTCCATATGAGGGCCCTTTATTTTTAATCACATTTAATCTTTAAACATCAAAATATTTAATGAAAACATTAATTAATATTTTTCAAAAAAAAACACAAGGTATATGATCTTAAATAATGCCTCAAGGGAAAACATGTATGTTTTATAAAACCCCATTATAAAATATTTTACATATATTGACATTTTGTCCTTAATTAGGATGTTTATCACTTGAATTATTTTTAAGAATATTAGGCGACCTACAGGGGTCACACTAAGCTGACCTGGGATTATTATAATGCAACCCAAAAATAGTAATTTAATTATTAAGAGTCACAACACCCACACTGGGTTATCTCATAATGAACATACTCCAACTTGCCTACTTGGTTCTAGTTGTTCCATTAGGTAGTTAACCAATTCATTTGAAAATATAACATGCTAAAAAAATATGCCTAGATATATTGGTGGCTATCAACATAATAAGAAACTATACACTTTATGGTGTTTGGAATTTGGATCCCATTCAATGGAAACCAATAAATTTTTTCAAAGAAACCAATTACATAACAAAAAAGCTAGATGGTCCCTATAAGAAGATAATAGATAGATACATGTTGTAATAACATAATCATAATATTTTAATCACATATACATGATAATATGCATAGCATCCAGATACAAGGAAAACATGGTTTTAAACAGGCAGCATGGAAACAAGCTAACATGCTAATTATAGCACTAAAACATGGTTTCTAAAAAGGCATGAAAAAATATTACAGGACATGGCATACATTACAAGGAACACAATTTGAATCAACAAGAAGCCTAAAATGCAACTACATGGCATGGCACTATACATGACATGTGAATTTCTATGTTCCTATTAAGATGCATGCAAGGATTCATCCTTACCTTGACAGGACAAGGGTAAAATACCATAAATTTTATAAATTCATTCGCAACTAAAATAACACAAAATCACTCAAGGTGAAATCATATTAGTTGTAACATCGAAAAGAATGAACAATAATCCCAACCCCGGTCACTTGGTCATTTCCCATACATGGGGTAATCAGTCCCAGGAACGGCTATTAACCAAGCGCCAACACATTTCTAGTCTGCTGTCTACCAACCCAAAACAGTAAGACAGATGAAAATACCACCCTCAGATACCACTTTGTAACGTCCCGCCCCGGCTCACCTCTATGATGGTGGTCGGACCGGTGGGTTACATAAACTCAAAAACATCCCCCCGAACACCAGAGGCTGCCGACTAGCAGCAAGGGCCTTCTTCATGTCCATGGGGGAAGACTATGCCCTCATAGGTAATAGGGATTATCACAGTAGAAGTAAATAGTAAATAAATAATAAATAGCAGAAGCATATAAAATAATAAACAGAAGAAAATTGAAATAAATAATCAAAAATGAATACATAATAAATCCGGAAGATGATAAATGAAACAAGGTACAAAAATAATGTCATGTCATGATGTATGTATAAACTGAAAGTACAGAAAGCAGAACCCAAGCATGCTATCAACTAAAAATAAAATAAAAAAAGCGTGAAATATGGATCACAAGCAAGGCTCGATCCTCTGCCCCAGTATCCATTCTAAGCGGCCAGAAATAATTAATCATTGGGAGCAACATACTTCCCTTTATCAATACCATCAACCATATAATCTACTCGTGTGTCAATGACGACCGAGCTGGGTGTGAGATAAAATCACAGTAGGCAGGCACCTGCGGTGTCTAAACCTTTCCATTTCGTGCAATAATAAAATGCAGTGTGAAATTATATAACAATTGCAGTTAATTTATTTATTGTAATGAAATAAATAACTTGGTCCAGGTTCGCAACGGATCTGGTCCGTAATCACCTGCTTCGGCCTAAGCCGGAAGATTGAATGAAGTACCGGTAAGCAGAATACACATATGCATATATATAAATCCAGAAAGAGTAAGCTAAAACAAAGAAGAGGCATACCCCCAAGCTTGTGCTTTAACATGGGGTCTATGTCATGTGTTAACCATGTGTGCTTCAACACCCCAAAAAATCTATCAAATCTCAAGGGACTAACAACGATATTAATAAAAACCTTCAGTGCTTCATTATTAAGGTTCAAGTTGAGAGTTGGAGTCCGATCCCATCCTGAATGCATCACTACGGAACATCCTTCAATTAGCCAATAACACAGAACTCATCAAAGGAAATATTTTAAAAGACCAATTATCCACGTGGCATAAAATTACCCTAAGTCCATCCCGATCTTACAAAAAGGGGTCAACTATCATTTGAGGCTGGCGTAGCCACATTGCCAATGGATCCATCCCGATGGGCCCTTTGGAACCCATATCACTCATAAGTATTAGAATGCCAAGGGAAGTATCTGTCTGACTATTCCATGAACACCGCCCCCCAGCACATAGAGGTAACCGTCGAGAAAGAAGGGTCTAAGCATGACCCTTAATATGGGACTCACCTCCTTTCCACACCCTGATATTAATTAATATTTTCATAGTAGCAGATATGATATCATCATATGTAATTGTAGTTTGAAACCAAACATGTACACCCATGTATCACACATTGCAAATTAAATATTTCATCATAGCAATCATAACAAGGAAAAGTACGGCGTCAACATAAGCACATAAATGAAATTTTAAATAAATAAATAAATTAGACCAACCAACAACCAAGATCAAACAATTCCAATGTCCATAATTAATCTAAATTAATTATTTAAATTAAATATAAAAATATAGGTTGTGTAAAACATGCAGATAAAGACACTTTTTAATAATAAAAAAACCATCCCAACCAACTATCAATGATTCAGAAATTCAAGGTTTATAAATAATCTACATTAATTATTTAAATTTTACACAACCAAAAATAGGCTGCGCAACACAAGAAATTAAATAAATTAAATGTTTGGTCTAATGGAAATTATACTGACCACGTCAGCAAGCCCCCAAGGGTGTTCGACCTTGTGGAAAAAAATTAAACAAGTTAATTCATGAACAATACGACTACAAAAACTAGGCGAAACAAATTAATGAATTTGGTTAAATTTGCACAAATCCAGTAGACACAGACTAACAACACAACGATGTGTTTTTAAAAATCGCAAGGAAATGAAGGGAAAGAGAGTAGACGCCATACCTTATGATTGTAGATTATAATATGTTCCGCAGTGGGCTTTAATTTGACTGCGAGGTTCACATGGCACCTAACAGTGAAGAAAACAGATGACAAACAGAGCCGCAATGATCTTCTGAAAGGAGGATAATGTGGTGCACACCTCCTAGGGAGGAGAGGTGTGCCACACACAAGAGAAGTGGAGGAGAGGATAAGAGGAAAAAATAAATTAAAAGGAATGAAATGAAAAGAAAAAGGAAAAAATAAAAAAGCGAGAAATAAATAAAATAGTAAAAATAATGTGGTGGAAGAAATTAAATAAATAATTAAAATATGTTTAACTCATTTTAATTATTTTAAATTTCTCTCGAACTGAATATATAATGTTTTTTATTTTTATCCCTCTTTAAATCCTATTAATTTTCTTTAACCCTTTTAAATTATTTTTAACCCGAACATTGCGCTATGACGTGATGATATATTTTACGTAAAGTATAAAAAATCATTTAATTAATTTTAATACATATTCGGGACCCACAACGAGGTGCGCTGACGTGTGCCCTAGTTCCTTTTAAAGAATTTGGAAAACAAAATGTTAAATGGCTCGCACCTTAATTTAAGTCGATACGTTAAAATAATTGAAATTGTTAATATATAATATAACTAATCTATGACAACATTAATATTTTAAAACAATAACCATTAAAAACTATAAAAATTATTAAATAAATATTGATTAACCATTTTTATATAATTGTAAAAATTAATAATATCACATTTATTACATTGCACAATCATTATTTACACCACAACACAATTTATTAATTGTGGATGTTCATTTTCATTTATTGTCTTCAAAAAAAATAATATTAATAATAAAATTAATATCATTATTTCAAACTGTCCAAAAAAATATTTAACCCAATTAAATTAGGTTCTGGTGCGATATGACCAAACATCCGATTTTCGCAAAGGTTATACCCTGTCTAGGGTAAACCCCATGTCCCGGAACTGTTGGTGCACTCAGATTTCTCATAAAATGCACTATTTGTGAGAAAATAATTATTTATTATATAAAAAACGGAATAATTAATTAATTAAAAATAAAGATAGAATTATCAAGGGAAAGGGAGCCAAACATTGAATGTGATTTAAGGATATACCCTCTCCTAGGGTAAACCCAGCGTTCCAGACCAAACCGTGTTCTCAGATTTCTCATTCGACACACCATTTGAGAGTTATTTCATTTTTTAGAAAGAAAACACACACGCATAAGTATAAAATAAACTTAGTATTTTTATTCTATCAACGTCGTAGTGTATACTATCAGAAAAAATTCCCAACGCACGGTTCTTAAATTCGGCATGCCTAGTAAATGGAAGAATTTTATTTCTTGCGTTTTTATTTATCTGGTTCAAAAGACGTGACATTACAAAGGGATTCACATGGATATTTTAAGAAATTAAAATGGTATTTGGTCCCATTAAGTGTATTATATTTGATACATTTCTATGAATTATATGTAAGGTCCATAAATTATAGTGGTGGGAATTTCATTCTAGTCCTTTGAGAGAGCTATCGTGGGATATGCATATTAATGAAACTCATATAGAGTTGTAAATTGAACATATTAAGTGGGTGAAATTGTGTTTATAGTATCAATGTATGTGTAATAAGTTGTTTTGTATATTTTTTCTAATCTTATATAGCTTATTGGATAGTGAACAATTTTTGAAACCCTGGTTGTAATGTAACTCTCAAGAGAAGCATATAACTAGGGTTTTATTAATTTCTATATGGTCCATAAAAAGTGGTATGGGTTTTGTTCCACTCATTATATATTTTATAATTGTACTATACTTCACCAACACTAGATAAAAAAGAATTTTTTTGGTCTATTCTATATCTAATGGTAGTGACACCACATATACGGTTCCATGCACTGTCTAATATAGAGACTCATGAGTATATGCCTATTTGGAAGGGGCAGGCCAAATTTTTGGTAATTTACAGTTGTGATTACTTTCTCCTCAAATTAATCTTATAAAGGATCCTTATTATAATATTTTGAAAAGTAACATTTGAAGATAATATAATTTATACATTTTATATTTTTTGGAAGATCTATCTAAGTTAGTGGCCTCAAAACTATCCATGATATATCTTATTCCTTTATTCATGGTGGAATGATTGTGAACATGAAATTATTTTGTATCTATTATTTGAGAAACACTATGATTATATTTATAAATGATTTTCTGATAGACAAATCTATAATATTACATGGAGAATGTTTTGGTTTGTTAAAATTTTTAAATAATGGTTATTTGATATTCTATCAAGTTGAGAGTGTGTGAGCACAAATATGTTTTAATGAATATATTTGAACCCTATTATATTGTGATAATTTATAGATCATTTGTTAAGGTGACTAGTGATAGATAGGTAAAAACTCTTTCCTACACATAGTAATGTAGAGGGTCATGAGTTATGTGGTAAGGGGTGAAAATTTTAGTTAGTTATATAAAAATAACTATAAATTGTATTATAGAAACTGATATTCTAAAAAGATTACATAGGTTGAGTTATTTATCAAGATATTTATTGTTTCCAATGATTTAGAAAAAATGGGTATGTTTTTATTATTTTGGGAAATTATGGAGTTTCTTGAATATTCAGGGAACACCATGAATTATCTAAATTATTTGTAAAATGGGATGCTTTTCAAAAGTAATGTTTGATAGAAATAAAATGTTTTTAAAAAGAATAGAATTTAATTTTATTTTATTTTATAATATTTATTATGGAAATGATGTATTTCAGAATTTTATTTTAATATCCAATATTTTTAATTTTTATAAAATTATTTTAGGAAATCAATCATTTGGATAATACTAATTTTATTTATCGATGTCAGTGGTAATTGATTAGTTGACTTTTCTAATACATTGATTTTTATTGGACTGTAGGGGAAATCCTACTAGGTTAATTCTCACACACTTTATACAAACCTTAGTGGGCATGTAGAAATAATTTTTCATGTTGTGGGTAAAAAGAATGTCTTATAAATTTGCTATGGGGAGTCCAAGATCCCAATTAAAGAAAATTTCGGATGGAACGATGGATTTGGCATGAACAATATCTATTTATTCTGATTTGGATGTATATTTTTTAAATTCATTTAATAATTATACAAATTAGTTCAGTTATGATTATAATTTCTATAATCTCAATAAAATAATTTTTCCTTATATATTCATGGTTAATAATTTATGTTTTATAATTTCTTGGTAAAACTATTCCCCAAAATTTTATTTTAACCCTAATCAC
Organism: Viscum album; assembly: GCA_963277665.1. Taxonomy (NCBI): domain Eukaryota; kingdom Viridiplantae; phylum Streptophyta; class Magnoliopsida; order Santalales; family Viscaceae; genus Viscum; species Viscum album. Next base: position 775,463,769 of record OY728159.1, on the reverse strand, counting down.
TATTGGACATCATCTTCCTAATTAGGGAACTTGTCTAGGACCATGACAATATTTTGTTTTCTCCTTGAGATTTAGGTCCCTAGGCTGGGTCATTAATAAATGGAATCATTTCATGTTTTGAGAATTGATATGAATTGTATTCTAGGATAATAGTATGGTTGGGAGATTAGGTATAACCATAAAAATATTCTTTTAAACCATTTATGGTGTTCCTCATGTTACCATGAAATCTAAGGTAAATTAAAGGTTGGTAATAAACATTTAGAATGTCATCATTTGGTCCATGTTAATCAATGATGATCCCAAAATGTAAAGAGACTTTGTATTACCATAGGAATGGTAAGGTATTACGAACATGAATCTTCATTTTAGGTATAGATCATTATTTCTAGTTGTTTTTGAGAAAAAGTAAAGATATGAGAAATTATCTATGTACACACCGTGTAATTATGAGTACCCCCAATATACCTGGTTCCTACATGTAGCCATGTAATGGTCATGTAATGGTCAAGTACATGGCTATATTGGTGACCTAGCAGACTGCCTAATGTGGGGGCCAGTTCAGGCCAGTACACAATGTGTACATTAAATGAACACACCATGTACTTTTATTTTTAATTGATGAGTCGGAGTGTGGAAACATCTTATCTCCATAAAACACATCTTCTTCATGTTCCTCGTATTGGAGAGTGACAGAATGACTAAGAACATTATGCTCCTCTCGGTTCTTCATCCGAGCTCTGATTAAGATGTCGTCAGTTGCATTTGTTTCCCCAGCGGCGAGTTCCCTCTTTCCTTCGATCATTTCTTCTTGATTCCTCCTCTATTTTGAGTAATCGAGGGTTGATCATTTTTACCCTTTTTGTAGATCTACATTGTTCATGGTCGATACAAGGTTTGACGTTCATGAGTGTGCAGTGTACAACATCAAGGTGTGTGGTTTGTTCCATTATTTTATTTTCTACAAATTATATATTCTAAGTGGTGTGAATACCCATGTTTGAGGTATTACATATTTTGGAATCTGACACTTTTTAATACTTGCTATTTTTTGTTTGAGAAATAGTTATTTCTTATGCATAATGTTTCATACCTTGTTATGGGACACCCCATGGGTGTGTTCCCCTGATTGACTATTTATGGTCATTTGGACTGGGTTCATATGAGGTGCACCTTATTTCCAGGACTTCTATTGTTTAGGATTGAGATTGTATGATTATAAGGATTTAATGTGTTATTCTAATGAATTTTATCCATGTAGTAGTTATATATTACATGTGCTTCCTTGTTTTGATATGTACACTAATCACCTACTAGACCGTGAGAGACTTATATGAAGAAAATAGCGGGGGGATTCCATGTTTATTACATATGTCAATGGGTGCCTAAATGTAGACTTTGACCTAGGTTTATTGACCATGAGAGCAACCAAGGAGGTTTTCTATGATTATTTATGCTATGTAGACCCATGAGGTATTTACTGTGAGTGCTACCCGAAGGTCATTTATAAATTATTGATTACAAGATGACCCATTGGTTTTGAGATTGAGATATGCCCAAATGGCTATTTTTATTTGATTAGTACTGTGCTAAACAAAAGTGGTTAGTCTGTGAGAGCTTTTCTCAGAGGGTTGTTTTGAATAATTGAATGATTGTGACGAGTTTTCCAAGCCAAAGCACAATCTTGGAATCGATCATACATGGTTATTTAGAAGGCCTTTTGAGATGTCTGATGCAAATATTACACGGATGAATGCATAGCTTAGTCTAGATCTTGAGATATCATTATTGAAGGGATTGTATAAAAAATAAATGTAAATGAATATAATTGAAAACTGTAGGATTGTTTACTATTGAGTACTCCATATTTTATTGCTTAATTCTACATATACCTATATATGTATATATATATATATATTCACTAACAGTTAGGCACACATATTTTCCTAGTTTTCTATAGTTATTCGTCTCACACCCAGTTTCGATACTGCTTTTAGACCCAAATAGATTATATGGTTGCAGGTATAGATAAGGGAATAATACTTTTTTCATCAGGAACATGATTGATGTTCGAGCGGGAGAGCATGGAACCAAGTTGAGGCATGCGATGCTGTTGGACTTTACTTCATTTCTAAACATTGGTTTTTGAATTGAATTTCCATCATTGTGACTTGTCTGTCTGCTTCCCTAGACACATGTGACATGCATGTTTTATATATGATCTAGTTGTTATATTACGATCAGTCTTCTACTCATTACTTTTGTTGTATGTTATTACTATCTCCACTATTGTTTACTATTGTTATTTCTCTGTGTATATTATACAAATGAGGGCATAGTTTCCACATTATCAAACATTTTCCCTCACTGATAGTTAGCAGCCTCTGACATTTGGGGAAATGTTCTTGGGGTCTTGTGAAGAACTGGGTACGGGGCACCTTTGGACAACACTCGGATCTCGGATGTTACAAATGGGTATTATAGGAATTATTTTCTTCTTTGTTTTACTATTTTGAGCCTATATATAGGTATAAGAAGAAATAGGTGGTTAGTAATAACTTGTGTCTTGAGGTATCTAATCCATGTACACAAAAAATCCAAGTTACATCGTATATTTAATTTTTTCTGGTTTTGTAATTGTTATTGTTGATTTAATTTCACCGTTGGGTTATTAATTTTTTAATGTTAATGACTGAAAATTAATATTTTTTATTATCAAAACAATTTTGAGCAAAAAGTGATAAACGGAAAAATCCAAAAATTACAACCAAATCAAACCATAAAATAGGAAAACCCATATCGAAACTACAGAATCTGCCCCTTTCCTAGCAGTTAAATCATGATGACAAGCCTTTAACATAGCATGACCGCTCGGCTAGCTATCCCGTGCAAGGATGAACCGGCCTAATACCCATGACAGAGCCATACCATCTCAAAATCCAAATCCAAATGACATGATAAGGTAAAAGCTTCTAGCTCTCTATCTCAAGTAGACCGGTGTAGCGTGATGATTGCAAACACCCTTAAAGATCAAGAAGAAAACAAACAGACTCAATATATCAATCCAAAAACCAAACATCACAGAAATTTCAAACAACATAATCATCCAAAACCAGCTCACTCATAGCAGGATCACATCCAAAGCAGAATAGAGAGTCACTCAGAACCAATAGCACAGAAAACCAAAAAGAAATGTCGAGCAAAACTCAACCAAAACAGGAAAAATATCCAAAATACGAACAGCATAATCCCTCACCATTGACGGCACCCAAAATCCAAATCGCTCTGAACATCAAAAGCACAAACCACCAATGATAACCTCAAAAAACACAGATTCACTTGGAACCAACAGTGAATTCACCCAAAACAAAACACGAACTGCAGAATCGACCACCCAGCATCCAAAATCAAATTGAAAAGCAAAGAATAGAGTATCAAGAAAGCATCACCAAAAATCAGGCCAGTCGAACGCCAAGAACACCGGATCCCACCGCAAATCAGAAAACAAAACCCATCGCTGCCATCCATGCTCGCAGAGACCACAACAGCCCACCCAACACAAACACAAGAGACAGGGCAGCCATCCTCAGACACGGAAGCAGATCTCGGACACTGGACACGGTCGAGTCAATAGGGTCACACAACGCCACCGTAAAAGAAGAAACCGCCACCACGAACTCACCGAGCAAGCACCGAGGAGGGGAGCTGGACCAACCTGAGATGGAAGATGGAGGCGGCGACGGGAACCCTAGCTGAGGGGCACCCTTACGGGCTCATCCAAAATTTCTTTTAATTTTTATGTTAATGTCATTGTAATTATTGAGGTTCTATTTCTATTTCAACTGGGTGAGATGAGTGCATTCTATGTCATGCATCATATAGGAACTTACAAGAGATCACATGTCTTGCATTATTGTCGGACCATTTATGAAGAATTACTGATTGCATGCTATTGTGATAGATGTTGTGCAAAATATGCATGTTGTTGTGATATATTCCTTGATTGAATACCAGCTATTTTAATAGGGTATTGTAAATTATGATGTTTCATTTTGATGGATGCCAAAATTTGGTCCTGAGGTGTTACTAGCCCTCTTAGATCAGAATTTGGTGGATCATGATTTAAATTTAATTGATTATTTTAATTTATGAGAGGAATAAGGAAACCAAATATTGATTCGTGAGAGTATGGGCTATCACGGGTTGTAATTTGTCATTCCATGGTCAACGTTTTATGTTTTTAAGGATTCAAGAGATGTTTCTAAGGCTTACTGTCTGGAAACCCTACCACACGAAAAATGTTCTTATAAACACAAGTCATGCATTATTCTATTATAGAAGAATTGAACATTCTTATGTACATGTTGTGTACTGTATGTACATGCCATGTAGTGATTGACCATGTGGTTTACTGAGTGGGAAAATACTTGAGGTTGGAAAACAATCGATATAACACACTATGTCTAGATTGTACACATCATGTTATAAAGAACTATGTATCCGACCATGTGACCAATGACACTAGTGGATGAAACATAAGTGGTACACATCATGTGTTGGGTGAAAAAGCCGTGCAGTGGTACCTAGGAGAGAACTGTATAGCTCTAGTTGTGTAGAAATTAATGGGAATGAGTGAAGATTCAAGTACACTCCATGTATCTGGAGGAACATTCCTTGTGGATGGGGTGTTACACGGCCTGGTTTGGTAGAGAAACATGCCATGTTAAAATTGTTAGGAAACACACTGTGTAGAGTATATACATGCTATGTTACCATGCTTTGTAAAACATGATTGTATTCTTTATATTGTTCCATTCATTCACTATTATGTTGTTCTCCTTGACATTCTTAAATAGATGGGTGTGCTTGACCTTGAAATGTCATGCCACTGAGACATCCACTGGTTGTAAGACAGATACAGGGCAACGATCAGATACCAAAAATGGTAGATGATGGACTACTAGAAGATCCTCTTGTCATTCCGGTTTTGGCACCAATTATTATTCTGGACACTGGTGTTGATGCATAGTTCTGTGAAGGCATTATAAGGATGATGTAGAATTTTTAGGGATCACCACATCATTTCTTGAATTTGGTGGAGTGGATTAGGGTGTTCTAGTAGCAGAATCATTCCAATTTCTTAAGGGATAGAGGACCACAAGCTTCATGGTCATGGTTGGAGGCCACACATTCTATATTCAAGCATCTATCGATGCCTCCAGAGGGGAGAATAAAGATCGTGATGCACATGCTATGTGATTTCGCCAAGAGTTGGTAGGAGGTTGTCTCACTGGTGTTACATCATCGAGATACGGATTAGTAAGAGTTTCATAGATCCTTCTATGACTACATATACCCCACGACGTTGAGGTCCAATCAATCATGAGTGTTCATGAATTTGAAGTATGGAGTTATTTTAGTGATAGATTAATCGTTTCATTTTATAGATCTTTAGGGCTACACACCTGTTCTGCTAGGTGACGAGTTATATTTGTATATGTGATTTGAGGATGGTCTCATGTATAACATCCATTCATATGTTAATGTTTTCAGGCCGACTTCTCTGACAGCTATAGAGAACCAAGAGCTGATTTCCAAGTGAATTATTATGGAGTTAAGAGTTGGAAGCCAGGGAGGCTACACATCCAGGTTGGGTACTCATTCGTTTGATAGTAGGAAGTGCCATAGGGAGCCTTCACACGGTGATTCTAGTAGTATATATGTATGTATAGGTATACAAGTGTGGTGTTACCAGTGTTGGAATAGTGGAAACATGAGACTGTGGTGCCAGAGAGACCTATTGGAGTGCTGATCTTGCATCTAGATAGGTCATGTTCAGTTTTTTTGTCAGTTTTTCTCACCATTAGCTAGTGTTCGGGGATCAGTAATGACTCCACGTTCAGTAGTAGGACCACCAACTTCCCCTCAGTTTGGGAACTGGAGTACGTCAGGTCATTCAGGACGAAGAGGTTTTCATGGTTGTGGTAGCCAGATGGCATGATTTCAATCTTAGTAGGGTGGATGAGCTCAGGGTAGTCAGGCAGTGTCTTAGGGATGTTGTACAGGTCATACATTTGTAGTGGAGTAGACCCAGTAGGAGTAGGATCATGGACCCTCTATAGTTAGAGGTATGGTTTTAGTTTCCTCCCTTTTATCTTCTACTCTTATTGACACAGATGATTCCCATAGTTTAATATCTGTTGATGTTTGGGAGATCCTTGGGCTCTATATCTTTAAATCTGAGGATTTTATGATCCTAGACACTATATTGGATTTTAGGAATGCTAGTCTATGTTACTTCAAGGAGATCCCTCTTGAGGTTAATGAGTGTCAGTTATTATGGGACCTCTATGTCAAAGAGATCATAGGTTTCGATGTCCTTATTAGAATGTATTGTTGGGTCTCATTCCAAGACTTTCTTGACTACAATTGATGTAGATGATGTTTCATGTCACCAGAGAGAGGGTCATTTCTACAATAGTGTGAATGAGATGTCTAGGCGAGTAGAGATGGACCTGAGAATCATGGTTTTGGAGGAATTATAACCACGATTTCTTATTTATATCTGGATAACCAGTGGACTTCAGAGAAAAACATTCCTTGAGTGGTGGATCATTTCAGGTATTTCATTACAGATGTATGTTCATGTATAACTATAGATCAAGAGATAGATTTCTCTATCGAGATTGTTCCGGGAGATTCACCAGTGTATATTCTTCATAATAGGATGGCTAGATCAGAGTTTCATGAGCTAATGAAGCTGTTAGAGGTGTTGTATGAAAATGGTTTCATGTGACCCAATACGTTTCCTTAGGGATCACCTATCCTTTTTACAAATAAAGAGGACAGTACCCTATGTCTTTGTGTGGATAATCAGAAGATAAATAGTTGATAGTGAAGAATTGATATCCCTTGTCGAGGATTGATAATATCTTTGATCAGCTTCAAGGATATCGGGTGTTCTTGAAAATTGGCACGGGATTCAGTTATAATCATTTGCACGTTTGACCATCATATATACCTCATATAGACTCGCATAGTAGGTATGGTCTATCAGAGTATTTGGTTATACCATTCGATCTCACAAACGTGCCTACATTTTTCATGGAACTGATGAACTGAGTGTTCAATCCTTAATTGGATTCTTTTGTGGTAGTCTTAATGGATGATATCATGGTGTACTCTCACACTCTACAAGACCATTCCACCCATCTGGAGATCATATTGGATACACTAAGAGAGAATCATTTATATGCGAGGCTCTTAAAATGCCACATTTTGTTAAAATAGATTGACTTCTTGGGTCTATTTATCTCAGAGAGAGTAGTGTCAATAGAACCAAAGAATGTGATAGTAGTAGTTTTCTAGGAGAATCAGGAGAATGTATTTGAGGTAAAGAGTTTTCTAGGTATGGCTGGTTACTATAGACACTTTATATGGGAATTTTTATGCTTATCAACGCCACTAAAGATCCCGACTAAGAAGGGTCCAAGGTACTTGTGGACATATTCATGCCATTGAGCCTTTCTCTAGTTGAAAGGGAGATTGGCTTCTACACCGATACCAGTTTTTCTAGATCCGATCAAGAGTAACACCATTAACTAAGATGCATTAGGTATCAGTCTTGGATAAGTGCTTTTGAAGGGGGAAAGAGTCTATGTTTATGGGACTTGGAAGTTGAGGCCACATGTGAAGCATTACCCGATTCATGATCTCATGTTATCTACAGTTGTGCATGTTTTACACTGATGGAGACATTATCATTTGGGAATGAATTTTTTGTATTCACTGACCATAATATTATAAATTATATATTTTCATAGTGTTTTATGAATTTGAGACTGCAAAGGAGGGTCCAGTACCTTCAGCCATTTGACTTTGATCATGCCTACATGCATGGGAAAACAACATTTTGGCTGACACATTGAGCAGGAGGACTCAGATACATGCAGTTTATGAGGCCATGAGTGAGTATCAACATATGTCTCTATTCTCAAAGAGTCATTTGAATGTGTATGATAGATAGTGGTAGAAGTTTCTTTCTTCTATAGTTTTAACCTATACTCTATAAGATCGAGTGAGAATGAGGCAGCTATCAGATTCTTATGGCCTAGTCCTATGGGAGGTTGTTTCCTGAGAGGAACCGACTCCTGGGTGGAACAAATGTGTTGATGAGGTCTTGCATTTTCATGGACACATATGGGTGTCAGCAGACATACATGAGGATTTGATGTGAGATTTTCATTCCTCAATTTTGGATGTTCATCCTGGTGTCACCAAGATGTATCGAGATCTACACAGTCAGTATTTGTTTCCCAAGTATGAAGAGTGATATAGCTAGTTTTTTTATGAGATGTTCCACCTATCAGTATGTGAAAGTAGAGCATTAGTGACCAGTAGGTATTTTTCTGTAGGTACTCCCCTAGTAGAAGTGGAATAATGTCACGATGGATTTCATGATGGGTTTACTAAGGTCATATTGAGGGAATTAAACAGTTTGGGTTGTTGTTGACAGACTCACGATGGTTTCACATTTCATTCCAAATAAAGAAACCTTCACTGTCGATGGTCTTGGATGGTTGTACATATGATTGATTATATGATTCCAGGGTGTTCGTCATAATATCGTTTCAGATAGGGATGGTCTTTTTGCTTCTTGTGTTTGGAAGGGACTAGAGAGGGCTTTGGATACACATGTACTTATGAGTAAAGCATACGATCCCCAAAAATATATATAGTCTAGGCACACAATTCATGTTTTGGAGGACATTCTATGATCATTCATCCCGGATTTTGAGGGATCTTGAGGGAGAAACATACCCCATGTGGAGTTTGACTACAATAATTTTTTTTTTAAAAATGATTTAGATGACACCTTAGGATACTTTGTAGTATAGGCGATGACGATCACTTCTATGTTGCCTAGATGTAGAGGAGGCAACTATGCTGGGACCTCATCTTGTCTAAGATACCACTGAGTAGGTGGGGCTGATTTGGAAGAGGATGAATACTACACAATATTTCCAGAAATATTATGTTGATCGATAGAGATGACATCTAGAGTTCATGGTTTGAGATCATGTTTTCTTACATGTCACACAAATTTTGGGACACTAGAGGATTAAGAGACTGAGGATACTTTCATTGAGATACGTAGGGTAGTGTGAGGTTTTGGATAGTCAGCCCGATCTCTTATCAGTTGCCGTTACCTCATTGGTACCTATCTATGAATGATATATTTCTTGTTTATCAACTAAAAAGTTTCTTTTTAAACCTATCTCATGTTTTCCCACCCTAGGATGATGATTTGTATGATGATTCATACTTTAGGTAGCACCCTATATAGATTTTCGATAGTAGCATGATGGTTCTCCATGGCTGGTTTGTTCCTCTGGTATGGGTTCTAGGGTGTAAAGGGGAGTATAGGATGAAACTTGGGATAGGGAGGGCGGCGTATGATAACAGTGGCTGGAGTTTTTTACAGATTCATCTTCCCCACCATTTTAAGGGAAATTCCAGGATGAATTGATTTAAGGGGGTCAGTTTCCTAGAATCCGGATCATCATTTCTGGTATGGATATTAATTTTGGGTTGTTTTTTAGGAAATAGTAAGAAATGTGAAATTTCATAAGTACATGTTGTGTACCTAGATCGCACGTATAGCCATGTATAGAATGTGTAACGACTGAGTACAAGGCAGTGTAGGTGACCTAGATGACCGCTTAAAGTGGGGGCTGGTTGAGGCTAGTACATGACGTATACATTAAATGAACCTGCCATGTACATTTCTTTTTAATTGATGAGTTATAGCGGGGTCATGTATCATCTCCATAAAACACCTCTTATTCCATGTCTTGTACGTGAGAGCAACAAAACGTTGAAGAACTTCGAGCTCATCTCGGTTATTCTTCTGAGCTCCGATGATGACATCTTAAGTTGGTTGGATTCCCACAAGGGAGTTCCCACTTTCCTTAGAGACTTTCATCATGATTCCTCCTCTCTCGTGGAATATCGAGGGATGATGGTTTTTACCCTTTTTGTATATCTACATAATTCTAGGTTGATTCAATGAACGATGTTCAATAGTGTTTATTCTACAAAATTGAGGTAGGTGGTTTGTGACTTTCATCGATTGTCTTTGGATTATATATTCATATAGTGATGAATACTCATGTTTTGGGTATAACTTATATTTGAATATGACACCATTTAATACCTACTATGAGTTTTTTATTTAAGTATGGGTGATTTCATATTCATATAGTTTCATACCTTTTTATTGGGCACCCCATGGGTGCGTTACCCTGATTGACTATTTATGGTCATTTGGCATAGGTTTGCTATGATGAGAACCTTATTTCCATGCTGTTAATTGTTTAGGATTTATTTTGTTAGATTATATGGATTTCATGTGTTATTATAGTTAATGATATCCATATAGTAGTAATAGATAACATGTGCTACCTTATTATTATATGCACCATGATATTTGAATGGACTATGAGTGCCTTAGACCTGGAAAAAATTGGGGGGTTCTTTGTTTAATACACAGCGCCATGAGAGCCTTGGTGTAGACTTTTACCCAATGGTATTGATCGTGAGAAATACACAAGAGGTCATTATGATTATTTATGCTCTGTGGACACAAAGGGTATTGACTGTGAGAGCTACCTAGAGGTCGTTTATGAATTATTGATACCATATTGACCAAGGGGTATTGATTGTGAGAGACACCTAGGTGGCCATTTTTATTTGATTTGTACTATATTAAGCTAAAGGGGTCAGATTGTGAGAGCTTTCCTGGAGGGTTGTTATGAATAATTTAATGAATGGGATGATTCTTCCAAGCCAAAGCACAAGCATGTACTAGGCATTACATGGTTGTTTAGAAGGTTTTCTGATACGTCTACTGTTTAGTATTACACTGAGGGATAAAAATATTAGGCCGAAACATACGATTTCCTTATTCAATAGATTTAATAATTAATAAATGTAAATGACTATAATCGAAAACTTTTGGATATTTTACTGTTGAGTACTACATAGTTTATTGCTTACTTTTTCATATACCTTCTATATATATTTACTGACAGTTAATAACATATCTATTTGTGTTTTCTTGCAGTTACATATCTCACACCCTATTATGGTCATCATTTTGGATGAAAATTGATTATATGGTTGCAGGTATAGATATGGGAAATCACCTTTCTTCATCTGGTACAGGATTGTTGTTGGAGCTGGAGAGCATGGGACCAAACTAAGTCTTGTGATGCTGTTGGAGTCTACTACTTTTCATGACATTGATTTTAGTATTGTATTTCCAGCATTGATACTTATTTGGATTCTTCCATTGACTCATGTCACATGCATCATTTATATGTGCTCAAGTTGTTATATTACTATCAGGATTCTGTTGTTTTCTTTTGTTCTGTGTTAGTACTGCTTCTGATATTAATTACTATTGTTATTATGATGTGTATACTCTACAAATGAGGGTATAGTTTCCCCATTATCAGACCTTGTCCCTCACTTCTAGTCAACAAACTTTTGTGTTTGAGGAAATGCATTGATGTTAAGTGACAAACTCAGAATGTGGAACCTTTGGGCGGCACCCGGATCTGGGTCGTTACAAAGGTAATAATTTAAATTACCAATGCATTAAAAAAATGATGATTTCTTACGTGAAATGGATTTATAAATATTTTCTCATATTGGTTTACAAAAATTTGATTTGAATAGAAATCCATAAATAATTTAGTTGTTTTTTATGATTAAGAATTGAATAAAAGGATGCGCTCAAATGAAAGAGATACAATGACACTGAGGCATAGTATCAAATGAGATTCCTATAAAATTGAGAACATTCGTGTTATGGAATCTAGTTTTCATAATATATATTTTACTGAATCGTGATACCTAAAGAAGTCATGTTATACTAGGATGAGGACTTCTTGAAATTTCTCATATTGATATTCGTCAATTGATGGAGACTGTATAGGTCATCTCATCATGGGATAAATATGTAAACATATAATTGTACAATTATAAAGAACATTAGTATCTTAGGATTTATAAATGAAATAAGTCATTAATGAAGAATGCATGTATGATTTTTGATATGTTGTGGTATTCTTATGAGTTTATAATTGTTGAGAAATATGATTCATGATGGTTCGTGATACTATTTTGACTGACATTATAGAAAGAGACTGTTTTTGGGATCATCCAATTACATAGATGTTGTTATTATGGAAAATTATATATAAGAATAATTAGAAAATATGTGATGTTATATTATCCTCATTTATTAGGAAATTTAAGAAAATAATCTATTTAGTGGTTAGATGAATAATGGGTAATAATTGATGAATGTAAAAAAAATCAACCTCGTAAATTTTTGAGAGAAGTTCACGGGAGTGTGTTTCATGTTATAGAGTATGAAAAGTAAATGTAATTATATAGTCCCACATAATAAATGTATATACTTTAAGAATTTCAATCACCAAAAGAATGATTTTTAGAAATTCATGTGAATTTATAGTAGATAATTAAACAAAAATGTAAGAGCGTTAAATATAGATGATATTGAACTAAGGAAGACTGACTATGAGATTCCTATTATAATTAATAAAACTAATAAAAAATAGATTTTGGTGTCCTAGTAGATTCATTAAATGATCATTTTCACTACATATTCATTGAAATATTAAGAGAGTAAAGTGTCACATTTTCATTTGAAATTTACAATTCTAATATACTATGTGATTATATCAGAATATTTTGATATAGAAGGTAAAATCCATCACCTTTTCATGAATTGTATATTACATATTGTTTTTTAAAAGGTAGGGGGATGTACCCCCATTTTATTAAACAGAAGAATACACAATATTGTTTCTAGGTAGAGTTATACCATTTTGTAGTCATGAAGACCCAATGTCACAACATCCCAAGGATACTTGGAACTAAATGGCCAAAAAATTGACCCTAAGTCTCAAGGAGAATAAGAAAAAAATTTATTAAATTGAAAGCCACCAAAAATGTGTTGACCACCATCAATCATCCCCGCATGTTGACATTTTTACACTATCCGATGATATTTCTTAGAAAATATTCCCTTGATTCATAATGTTTAGGAACCTCCCATACATCGTCCAACCATCGCCAATACTAACCATAAACCAGAATCACCAAAACCATCACTCCGAAAACCCACCATCATGTCATGTTGTTCCACAACCTTCCTTCCACCAACCTTCTAACTTCTATCTCTTTCCATACACCAAACATCATCATCTCTATTCATGGTATCATTTCTTCATCTCATCAATGAGAAGAAACACACTACAATGAAATCCTCGTAGTGGGGATTGAGGGTTGAACATGGGAACCCAAAATAAATGATTCTGCAAAAAGTTGTTGTCCACCACATGACAAGAAAACCATTTTAAGTCAATTAGTTATAGGTATATATATTGATGATGACATATATCATGTGGATTAATATGTAATTACGTAAAATTTATCTACCATATCCAATATTGAATAAAAATATGGAAATATAAATAAAAAATTTAGTTTGTAAGAAGAAATATATGATTGGATTACTATTAAGGATATGGTGAGTTAATATAGCTTATAAATTAACTATAATATTTATGTTGTTCTATTCATAGCACCATGAAAACAATTTATACATATAAGGGATAATATGATACTCATAGTAGTGTATTTGGTTAAATACCAACTGAATTTGAGTCATTATCATACGTCAAATTAGGTATAATACTTTAAATTATAGGATGTAGGAGATGACCTCTAGATCTGATAGTGGGAGTGGTTGGATCATATCTTGAGGTTTTATATTAGGATTTATCATGAATAAAACTATGTGGGATTTTTGGATTTGATATGGACTTAGTTTCATGAATGATCCTATTTACATAAACTCATATCTCATGATTCTTGGGAAGTTAAAAGAAATCATGATGTATCTGGATAATCTCAAGAAAGAAATGATTTATTCAATTGATAAATCATCCTATGATATACTTGTATTCAATGGTAGTGATGTTTTATTGGAATGGAAATTTTTAGGAGTCATTTATGGACATGATGTAGAATATTATTTTGAAAGATGTTTTAATTAATCGTTGTCTTGGTGTTGGAAATGGGGGATAGTGTGACAGATTGGGTTTCATAAAAGGATAATTCATAATATATTTAGATATTTTTTATAGTATATGTCATTTTAATTAGTACCCCATGAAAAGAATTATCATTTCGATTATTTGGAATGATTTTTTCATGTCCATGATTTTAAGATAAAGATGAATTGCATTTTTATCATAAAATTATTGTGTATACTAATAATAAGAGTTTTAAACATATTTTATCATTGCATGATCCCAACCAAAGGAAACATAGGTGGGTGTAGTGTACTCTAAATTTTCATTATTATCTTATGTACAAAAAATGGAAATGAAATAATGTGGAAAATTCATTGAGTTGAAAATTCTTCCCAAAGCGGGAAATAAAGATGTAGAGTAATGGTAATATATAGGTTTGAAATAAAACTATAGTGACCTGAGTATTTCATATATACACAAATAATAAAATTTTATTAAAATTCAATAAATATCATATTAATACATGCCAAATTACTATAATGTTTTAGCTTTTTGGAGACTACATACATAGTCATCTTATTTCATGAAATATATTCAACATCTCCTTCATACATCATCTCACATATTATAATTCTTGAACATACCCATCCAAAAACATTTATTTATCACATAGGGAAACGAAATAGAATAAAGGAAGATCCTAGATGCATTGTAATGGTGAATATAAGTTATTTCAATCAATGATATTATGTGAGCATTAGATAATAATAATGTTTTGAGGACATGATAATAACTCATGATAATCATACCCGATCCATCAAATTTCATTAATCATAAATCATAGAGTTTGTATTTATCAAAAAATACCTAGTTCATATGTGTGAAGCGTCATACGTAATAATTCTTGAGAAATGATAATATATAAAAACTAGAAGACAAAATGTGTGATAAAATAATAATAATAGAAAATCATTTCATTATTTAAGATCATTTCCAAGACTATCACAACGGATTGGGTTCACTCTCCATTCAATCTCACCCATAGTCATAATTAACTCATATGACTATCTTAGTCAATATAGTCCACTAGTAAACAAGGTCTACTCCCTATCCATGCCTTATTATCTCTTTAAATAACCATAATTAACAAATTCATTAAAGCGATGTATGATTTTGGATCCACTTATCACATAATGAAAACAATATATATATATATATATATATTCTATATAATCATAATAAATTCATCATATCATTACCAATTGAAATGAAAAAAGTTTCATAAAAATTACTCCATTTCATAGTAGTATAATAAAAGTAAAATAAAAATGTTTCATGGGGGTTTCATCATAACCTAAAGTGCCTACGGGAATGAAACCAGTTCTATATTATCACCCTTAAATCACCACAATCATATTAAAAAAATAAATTGGTTGGTTTCATAAGAATATAACCCCACTGAATTATAGATATCATAAATGAATGGTGAAATATTTGATAAATAATCTTCAGATAATTTTAAATCCCCAATTTGAAAGCGTGAGAAAAATATCATTTTCCTATGAAAAATTATTAACTCAAAATTCTCAAAATAATAAGAGAATGTTTTTCTATAAAATAAACATGGATACCTAAATTATATTTTAGAAGGAAACAATGGTATTGATGTTGGAAAAATATTATCCAATCATATATGTTTACAAAAAATATTCAATTTTCACTTTGTGAAAAAGGAAAAAAATGAGTTGTTTAGAAAACATTACATTAAAAATATTAAATTTAATCCTTTGTATATAATTCATAATGTAATGAAAATTTCCTGTCAAAAAAATTTCATATACCTAAATTTTTTTATAAAATAAACATTAAGATAATGTATATTGAAGAAAAATTATGTAATGCCCTGGACAAATCTGGTCATTTTATTTGCTGAAATATCATGTTTGTGGTGTTCGTAAAGGTCAATTTGACACATACCCAACACTTTTCCAAATTCCCAGTTCTATAAACAATTTTTCTTGAATGGTAGGTCTATAGTGTACCTATAATTGTATGTATATATAGTTTCCAGAATGGTGATACATCAAATTGTATGTAACGTCTTAACCATTGATTCCTAGAGTCAGTTCTTTATTTTAATACATAGGTATGATTACAAGTAATCATGTCCCAAAAGACCAATCAGATTAGCAGTCCTGTAAAATAGATTACATACATGAACGTTTCATTACTCATTCTAACATACAACACAAAAAATAATCCATTGAGAATGAAATTGTTCCCTTAGCTCAACCCAGCATCTCAAACATAAAACACTTCTTGTGATCCAGGTAAAATAAAACATAAGAATGAGATGATCTTCGATGCTCAGTAAGGGTAAATAATTCAGAGGGAGATATAAACATTTAAGGAAATATGTGTAATAAAAATAATAGCCTTTTAAACATAAACATGAAAATAATATGTCAAAAATAAATCAAACAGTTCCATATAAACATGTATGTGGATATTCTACTAGTCTAGTAATCACATGTAATAACTAATTTCATAATGACGGAAAGTATAGTACCAGACTTTAATATCTGTGTCAAGGCCTTGTTGCAGGACCTAGGGGCTAACAATAACCAAACCCCATCCCGGAGAGTCTCTGTAACCGGAATCCAACCCAGAGACCCTCTATAACCAAACTCCAACCCTGAGGGTCTTCTATAACTGGACCCCAACCTGGATGTCTTACTTTTTCCGGTCCCCAACCTTGAACATACTAGTTCAATACATTCATCTTAAGAAAATGTAGAAATATAACATAAACATTTGTGTTAAAACTAGCATATGAAATTTCAATACATTAAATATAAACCATTAATGGCATAAAAATAAATCATCCATATTCAAACATAATGAAAAAACTTAAATACAATAAGGGAGATTTTTATCATAATAAATCAACTTGAAACAAGTGTAAAATTTATAAAAGAATGTTGACATAAATGAAATCAAAACTATTTGAGAGAAATATCTCATTCTTTATTGAAATAATTTAAGAGTCACATATTTATAAATAAAACATTTATTTTGAAAATATTCTTATATTCTATTAAGGGAAGATTCGACGATCATATAATGGCATTAAATAGCCGCACCCGTCGTATAAGTTAAAAAAACATTCTTCTCTTAATTTTCTCAAAAAGGTCATTAAGTACCTTGTTAGGAAAATGAAGAAATGATTCCATTATAAAAAAATTATAAAAAGTCAAAAAAGGTAATAAATGAATTTATCCCATATTCTAGTATATAGTAAAAATATATTGAAATAAATTTTTAACAAAACACAGACGTGGATGATAAAGAGTTCCCGGTAGATACTTATGTAAAAACAACCTCGGATAATAAAGAGATTGTGAGATTAACCCTTAACATGTACTTTTCCTTGGTTGAGGGCATGTTAAACTCTTGTATAATAGTTAAATCATTGTTATATAATTATTCATGTACCATATACATAATTACTATTGTCATATATTATCTTCTTATAATGCTTTGTTAATGATATTTTAGTATTATCATCATTTTAGGTGTTAACTGATTCATTTTCCTTTATATTCTTTGTTACGTGAGTCATGTTTGTTATGGATGAGATGTTTATTATTTATATCCAGAATGTTATCAAGTATTTAAAAACTATTTTTAATCATCAAATGAAAACTAGTCTTGAATTGTTACGATGGGGAATGAATCCATCACGTTCGTGGAGACGGTAATCCGTACGTATGCACGAGAGACAATACCATTACTTTGGTTTTAAAATCGTATATAATTTGATGGTATATAATATATAAAGAATCATTATCTTGTTATATGTATTATTTAAAACAATTATACATCATGTTATACCCATCCAAATAATAATGTATTGAATAACAACTACACCACGACGTGGAGACAGTAAGTCGTACGTACGCACATATGGTGATATGTATTTAAAAGGACGGATAGAATAATGAATATTCTTGTACCATATTTATAATAACATCAAAATATATCTAATATACTGATGTTATTATTTTAGAATAGAAACAACAAGTAAAGAAGAAGTGGAAGAAGAAAAGAACTTGAAAGAGGTGATGAAATATTTACCTCTTCATCAGGTTCTTCTTTTGATTTGATCACAAGGGATCCATAGGTTGGATTTTGGAATAAATTAAGGCCTCTAGGATAAAGGGAGGACAGTTGAGAGGATATTTGGGTAGGGGCTGGCCGAGCCAAATTGCTTAGATGGTTTGAATTTGAGAGAAGGGGGAGTTCCCTTTTATAAGAGGGGTGAGGGGCACCATTGGAAAAGATTGAAATATTATTATATAATAAATTAATATTTAGTTTATAATGGATCAAAATTGATTTATTTAAAAGTTAAATTGGGAATGGGTTGAAATCCTCTCAACCAATATGATTTATAAATGTTTAGGATACCATTTTAATCTTATTTGATAGATTTAATTGTAAGTTAAATAATTTAACTTTTACCGCGTCTTCTTGTATTCTTACACTATATGGTTAATATACTTACTATAAACATCCTAAAGATCCTAAATTGGATCATTAATGATATATATAATATTATTTAATCCCTTTGGATGAACCATATATTTTTCAGAATATTATATCGACCAATAATATGGAATTTGTTTTAAAAATTAATTTATGTCAATTTTGACACTATTTCGTATTTTGTTTTTGTAAAAGTCATAAAAAACTTTTAACATCGAAATAAATTTATCTAATCAACCATAAGAATTCATATTAAACTATAAAATTATTGTAATTCTTCAAAAGTTTTAAATTATATTTATTTGGATGTTTATAATATAATTATTTTAATCTTTCATTAATATGGTAATTATTTCATCATCATTGTGTCATAAATAAATAAAAATATTTATCATCTAAAAATTATAAATAATATAAAATTATTTAGGAAATCCTTTTATATTTTTAACAAATATTTATAGTTGAATTTATATTACTTATAACCCTATATTAAAATGTTTTAGTTAAGAAAACTTGAATTAAACACTTTTAACTCTTCATTAAATTAAATAATAATAAATGACCTAATCTAATACAAGTGGACCTAAAGGGTCATATTTTATTCCTAAAATTGTTTTTGGTATAATTACACTTATAAAATAGAATTATTACATGTATTAATGTAATTATAATAACATTTTTACACATAATTACCCTATTTACTTTTAAATGTGGTAAATAAAAGTCAAAAGTTCGAATTCACCACATATTATTTTCATCTTATTGAAACTAATTTTAATTACTAAGGTTATCCTTGTCCCTAAAACTTTTTAAATTCAACTCAAAGAAGTATTAAAATTAAGGTTTATACAAATTTTCAAATGTTCCTTGAAGGTGGGTAAAAGACGGTAAAAAGTTTAATAATATTTTATACAAAAAATTTTATTATAAAATATTTTCAAGGAATTATAGTTTTTATAATATTTTTATTATGTATCCTTGTTTACTTAAAATAAATTTAAATAAAATAATTAATTATTTATATTAAAATTTGGTTTTGAATAATAACATAGTGTTTTCACTATTCATAAAAAATTTATAGTTTTCTGAAAAATTCTAAAAAACTCACTCCAAGTTAATTTTGATATTATGAATTCAAAAATGAATTATATTTTACCAATTTAAAAACATATAATTTTCATTAATTAATTTAAAATTAATTCCCGTTGTCAAATCCACAAATTGTATTTTTAAGAAATTATAATTATCAAAACATTGACACTTGTTTATGTCCAATTTAAAAGTGAATTACTTACTATTAAAATCACTGGATTAAATGGTAAAAATACAATCTATTTATACATCCAAACCATTATAATGTATAATCTAACACTATAAATTATTTTTATTAAAAAAGTTGTTTTCAGTTAAAATATAGTATTTTGCACTATTCACCCAAATATGAATGTTATCAGAAAAACAAAAAAAAATTATTGAAACTAAAATTTAATGTTCCAATTGTAAATAAGAAGTTTATTTTTTCAAATTGAATATATAAAAGCTTCAAATATTGTCTTTCAAAAGTTTTCTCCATTAAAAGGTGGTAAAATTGCATTTTTTTTAAAAATAATTCTTTAATCTGAAAAAATGAATTTTTTCTTAGATTATGTCTAATAAACAGAAAATATGGATTCTAAAATTATAATGATTATATAAAGATCAAAATTCAGAGAATACTATTCAAAACCCTTTTTGAACGGCCTGTTTGGTACATCGTGGTGCATTTGAACTTGATGTTGCGTGTAGTAAAAGTTATTAAATTACTTTGAAGAAATAACGTACTATGAAATCATGGGGTGTTACATTCTTCCCTACTTCAATAAATATTTTCCTCGCAATTTGAAATTATTCTTCGAAAGTAAATGGTTGAAAATAGAAAATACCTTAGTGGGAAAACCCACATCAGAAATTGGGTTATTAAAATTTCATATTAAAAGAAGAAAAGGGAAATAAACGGGTCACCAGAAAATTATGATCTCGATTAGGAGATCATTGGTGGAAATTAGAGGCACATAATTGGAGAAAAAACATTAATATTTATAGGGAGTGATTGAGGTCATCAATAACAAACAAGGGTAAAATTGAGGGCCTCAAATCCATCAATCTATGATGATTTAAAATACAATCAGTTCAAATAAACATAAGGTATTAGGATAACAAAATTTTTTTTATGATCCCTTACCAAATTTTTAATAATTAATTTATCCATAAAATAAGAGGAAAAAATTATATATATATATATATATGTATATATATATATTCTTGACATGTAGAGTTTCATCCATAAACTAATTCCTGCCACACACTAATCTTTCACTCCGAAATATTTCAATTTTTTTTTCTATTTATCATAATCGTATAGGGTTCCAAAAATAATGAATTTATAATTTACCTATGAGTCCTTTTAAAAAAGAAACTACATTATAAAATCCAGGACATCGCGTATGCCAGTGGAATGTGATGTACCCTTGTCTCCCTTCGGTTGTGGGTTCAAGTCTCGTGGCCTTGCCGGACACGTCTGGTTGTCGCCCAACCTCTTGGTTATCCTTTTTATAACAATCCATAAATAACCTTAACAATAGTACCCAATTTCAAAAATGATTCCATTCTAACCTTTAGAATTATCCAAAGTATTTCTATCCAAACTCATAGTCCATAATTTATAAGGAAGTTAAACAAAATGAAGATCCATTTTTCTATGTAATAACATGTGAACACCTTCATCATGTATTCTTTTAAAACAAGGTAACACCCTGAATTACCATTAAACCATATTGATTAAATTCATTCTCCCTTATTCTTTATAGAATACTGGTTATATTCCTTATATCAAAAAAATTTTAATATTACAACAATGATGAAATAAACAAACTATTAATCCGTTCCAAGGATGTCAAGAATATCCAATATAATTTATCCAAATCAACCATCTCTTATTCCAATATCACTACCTCATTATAAAGACCATATTAAGGATTACCTTTTATTCAACCATTTATTTTCCAAAAAAGTGTATCTTAATATTACGTCAATTTACATAGAACCATATAATCTCAAATCCTAAATAAAATAGTACTGTAGTACCATCCTTGTTTATCTCTATAATTCGTATAACTAGTATATTGTTGATACAACACTCAAATGAAATAATAATATAATAACAACATAAGAACACCAGTCATTTCTCTTCATCTGAGGTAGAATCCTAACTTGATTATTAAACAATAGCATCATTTTCTATATACTCTAATAACTGGGAAGTTGATTCGCGTAGTGTCCCAACACCTTGAAGATTAAACAATGTACATTTGAATCATTCTTCTTACCCTTGAAATTACATACATGGGGTCATTTTTTTCCACACATATAACAAACTACAATTCCCTTCAATCATTTACCAAGGTGATTCATTCCACATTTGTCACATATGGTAAAATCATTATTTCCCTCTTACCTTTATCCATCTTTCTCTCTACCATCATTTTATTATTTTTCTTCCCTTAAAAGACATATGACTCAAAGAATTATTTACATATCTTATTAACAGTTGATATTATTTCTTCATAATTTGAGAATACATGGGATACTATTTCCCTTCTATATTTTATCTTAATACCATGAATGATATGATCCTTCTTACTCTTTGGATCATACGTATTGCTGGAGTTCTCATTTCTATTACTAGACACCATTTCATTATAATTGCATACACTAGGTCAGTTTATGAATCACAATGAATAATTCCACACTTGTAAAATACCTAACGTAAATTGAACAGTTTATGCATATAATCCGTAATCATAAAAAATATATTTTCTTTGAGGATATATATACTCATAAATACTTCATTATGATTTGTAATGAAAATGAGAATTATCCTAAGCATATCCCATGGGAGTGTCGTAACCAAGAGTGATGCAAGGCATGTTGTCGTGCACCTGTTTTCTGTTCGAGTCTATCCCAAAGCGGTATTTTCAGGTTTTACCCCTAGTTATATCTATGCCAAAGCTGCCTTTACCTACTTGTATCTTGATAGGGACATATTTTCATGGAAAACACACAACATATATACATTACCTAAATTATAAGAAGTTATTCTATACTAATCCTCAAAGTCAATCATAGGGAAATGTTCTCTAATAAGAGTTTATCTAAATCTAGTTTCCATGGTTATTGAAAAAATTTCACTAATACCAACTATAACACCCCGACCCTAGATTCCTATAGTTGGTGCATTATTTTATTACATTTGCATGATTACAAGGAATTATGTCCCGAAAGACCAATCAGTTTAGTAGTCTTGGAAAATAGATTATATATTTGAATGTTACATTACACATTCTAACATAAAACACAAAAAAATATTCCTTTGTGAATTCCATTTTTTCCTTAGATTAACCCTACATCTCAAACATAAAAAACATCTAGGGATACTGGGAAGGTAAAACATAAGAAAGGGGTGAGCTCAGATGCTCAATAAGGGTAAATAATTTGGGGGAAGCAATAAACATTTATGGTAAGATGTGTAATAAAAACAATAGCCTTTTAAACATAAACTCGAACATAATATGGAAAAAATAAATTAGACAATACCATATAAACATGAAAATGGATATTCTACTAGTCGAATAATCACATGTAATAACTAATTTCATAATGAGGTAATGTATAATACCAGACGTTAATTTCATTGTCAAGGCCTCATTCCAGGACCTATGGGCTAACTGTAACTGGACCGCAACCCGGAGATCTGCTGTAACTGGACTCCAACTCGGAGAGCCTCTATTACCGGACTCCAACCCGGAGGGTCTGATGTAACTGGACCCCAACCCAAAGGGCTTACTTTTACTGGTCCCAAAACTGGAACATACTAGTCCAATACATTCATCTTAAGGAATGGTTGAAATATAACATAAAGATTCATATTAAAACTAGAATACAAAATTTGAATACATTAACCATAAACCATGAATGGAATTAAAATAATTCAACCACAACCAAACATATCACAAATCCTTATATACAATATGGGAGATTTTTATCAAAATAAATCAACTTCAAACAAGTGAAAAAGTTATCAATGTATGTTGACATAGATGAAATCAAAAACATTTTAGAGAAATATCTCTCCCTATTTTGAAATCATTTAAGAGTCACATAATTATAAAGAAAACATTTATTTTGAAATTATTCTTATACTATTGTAAAGGAAGATTCGGCTATTTTGTAATGACATAAAATAGTCACACCCACCGTATATGTTAAAAAACATTATTACCATAATTTGGTCAAAAAGGTCATAAAGTACCATGTTTGGAAAACGATGTAAAGATTCCTATATAAAAATCTCATAAAAAGTCAAACAATGGTATAAATGACTTTATCCCATATTATAGTAAATATTAAAAATGTTTTGAAATACATTTTTATGAAAACAAGGATGTGGATGATAAAGAGGTCCCAATAGATACTTAGGGAAAAACAATCTCGGATAATAAATAGATTGCTAAATTAACCATTACCTTGTACTTTTACATGCCCAAGGGTACATTAAACTCATTTATAATAGTTAAATAATTTTCATTAAATTATACAAGAACCATATACATAATTTTTATATCATATATGATCTTCTAATAATGCCTTGTTAATGCTATTTCAGTTTTATCGTCGTTTTGGGTGTTAAATGATTCGATTTACTTTATATTCTTTTTTATGAGAGTCATGTTTGTTATTTACGATATTTTTCATATTCATATACAGAATTTTATAAAGTCTTTAAACAATATTTTTAATCAAAAAATGAAAATTAGTCTTAAATGGTTATGATGCGGAATGAATCTCATCGCGTTCGTGGAGACTGTAATCCGTACACACGCACGAGCAACAATATCATTCTTTTGATATTAAAGTCATATATAATTTGATTTTATATCATATATACTTAATAAATATCATGTTATATTTATTATTTACATCAATTTTACATCATTATTATACCCATCCATATAATACTGTATTGAATAACAACTACACCACGACGTGGAGACGGTAAGCCGTACGTACGGATGTATGGTGATATTTCATTCAAAGGAAGGATAGAATAATGAATATGGTTGAACCATAATTATTATATGATCACACTATATAGAAGATACTATAGTTATTATTTTACAATTGATTCAAAAAGGAATGAATAAGTGGAAGAAGAAAAGTACATGAAAGAGGTGATGAAATATTTACCCCTTCATCGGGTTCTTCCTTTTGATTTGATCAAAAGGGCTCGATAGTATGGTTTTATAACTAAATAAAGCATCTAGGATGAAGAGAGGAATGTTGAGAGAATATTTGGTCAAGGTTTTGGCCCAGCCAAATGGATTTGATGATGTTAATTGGAGAGAAGGTGGAGTGCCATTTTATAAGAGGGGTGAGGGGCACCTTAAGAAAAGATTGAAATATTATTTTATAATAAAATCATATTTGGTTTATAATGGATCCAAATTTATTTTTTTTAGAATAAAAATTGCTTTTGGGTCGAAATAATCCAACCAATATATTTTATACAAGTTTAGTTTATAATTTTAACCTTATCTTTTAGATTTAACTATAAGTTAAATAATTTAACTTTTACCGTGTCTTCTTGTATTCTTACACTATATGGTTAATAAACATAGTATAAACATCGAAAAGAACATAAAGTGGTTTATTAATGACATATATAATATTATATATGCCCTTTTACTGAGCCTCAAATTTTGTGGAATATTATATCAACCAATAATATAGTATTGGCTTTAAAAATTAATTTATGTCAATTTTGACTCTATTTGGTATTTTGTTTTTGTGAAAGTCATAAAAACCTTATCACTTCGAAAAAAATTTATCTAATCATCCCAAACATGTCAAATTAACCTATAAAATTAGTTTAATTCATCAAAAGTTTAAAATTACATTTATTTGTATTTTTAAAATATCAATTATTTTAATCTTTCATTAATAATGTAATTACTGCATCATAATTTTGTCATAAATTAATTAAATTATTTAATGTATAAATTTTTTAAATAAAATACCATTATTTTTTAAATCTTTTTATCTTTTATAATAATATTTATAGTTGAATATATCTTTTAATAACCCTATATGAAAGTGTATTAGTTATGAAAACATCAATTAAACATTTTAAACTCTTCTTTAAATTAAATAATAATCAATGTTCTAATCTAATCCCAGTGGACCTAAATGGTCATATTTTATTTCTAAAGTTTTCTTTGGTCGAACAAAACTTTTTCAATATAATTACTACATGTGTTAAGGTAATTATAATAGCATTTTTACCTTTAGTTACCCTATTTACTTTTAACAATGGTAAATAAAATTCAAAACATACTATTAAAAAAAATTTATTTTCAACATATTGAACCAAATTTCACATAATTTGTTTAACTATGTCTCTTGGGTTTTTTAAATTCAAATTATTTAAGTGGTAAAATTATGTTTTATAAAAATTTTCAAATTCTCCTAGAAGGTGGGTAAAAGACGGTAAAAAGTTCAATAAAATTCTATACATCTAATTTTATTATAAAAAATATTTCAATGGATGAAATTGAACTAACATTATTATTATGTATCTACGTTGACTTAAAATAAATTTAAATTAAATAATTAATTATCTAAATAAAAAGTGGGTTTTAAACAACAACACAGTGTTTTTCAATATTTACCAAAAATTGAATGTTTTCAAAAAATTCTAAAATTTTAACCTAATATAATTTTGTTATTCAGAATTAAAAAATGAATTCTATTTTACCAATTTAAAAACATAAAAGTTTGATTAATTAATTTAAAATTAATTCCTGTTGTCGAAACCAAAAAGTGTATTTTTGGGAAATAATAACTATCAAATGATTGAAACTTGTTTATGTCCAATTTCAATGTAAAAATTGCTTACAATGATCAGAATTGGATTAAATGGTACTAATATAATCTATTTATACTTCTAATCCATTAAAATGTATAATTTATCACAATAAATTATTTTGTTTATATAATTTGTTTCTAGTTAAAATATAGTATTTTTCACTATTCACCCAAATATGAAAGTTATCATAAAAACACCAAAAATTTATTAAAACTAAATTCTTATGTCACATTTCTAAAGAAGAAGTTTATTTTGTCAAATTTAATATATAAAAGTTTAATATATTGGATTTAAAAAGGGTTCACCATTAAAAGGCGGTAAAATTGAAATTTTTTAAAAATATTTCTTTTATCTGAAAAAATGAATTTGTTCTTTCATTATGTCTAAGAACTCATAATATGGATTCAAAAATTATAAGGATTATATATAGTTAAAAATTCTGTTAATACTATTCATAACCTCTTTTGAATGGCTAGTTTGGTATGTCATGGTGCGCTAGGACTTGGTGTTGCGTGTAGTGAAAGTAATTGAATTATTGTGAAGAAATTACGTACTATTAAATATTGGGGTGTTACGCGGTAGGTCTATTGTGTTTCGAGAATGGTAGGTCTACAATGTTTCCAGAATGTTGAGACATATAACAGTAGTTCAACACTGTTTCCTTTATGGTAGATCTAAATTGGTTCAAGAATAGTAGGTTTATAGTGTTTCTAGAATGGGGATATAGCTAATGGTGTCTTGAACATTGTTTTCAGAACTATTTCATTTCCTCTGAAAAATTTCCAAAAATTTCCATATTTCCATGATTCGCTTGTTCAAAGTTTTCTTTGATGAAAAATGAATTAAAAGGCTTGTTTTATTGGATTTATAGCCAATTCAAAAACCTTAACTCATGTATTAATTTTACTAAGGTTTGGGATTATTTTACATGGTCAAACTGTGTAGTTTAATGCAATCAATTTTAGTGGAAAATCCAGCTTCTATTAAACAACTTCCCTTTTAAATGTTCAAAACGGATGATATATTATCCTCCCATGTTCTTCAAACATATTCACTGATGTGGGATTCACATACCTTTCTTACCTTCCTGTATGAGTCGTTCATAATGTTGTAGCCTTAGATCATGTCTTTCCCCATTTTTCATTCTACTGCATGCGTACCACCATTATTGGTGCAACTAAACAGTATCGATCAATCTTCGATATAGTTTATGATCTAACATTGTTATTTTGGGTTCCTCTCTATTTATTTCTCCTTTCCATGTTATTTCATGTTATTTGTATGTTCTTAATGGACTTTTCCTGGGTTTCAGATGTTGTGGTGGTGTCTCTGCAACCTCAGTTGGATGTAGTCGTCTATGAGAGGTGATCATGATTGGTTTTATTGGACTATTCTCATATAAATATCATTATAAACCGTTTGTGGTAGGGGATTCATGGTCTCTCTATTCTATTAAATTCTACTGTAGAGTAATCAGGTTTTCTCCCACTACATCACAATGAAATTGACAAATTAAATATTTGAACCGGATAAATAAATTGGAATCGATCAAATGATTGCCTCTTGTTTTACTAGATAGGGTGATATCTATGATTTCCTTGTTAATCATTTAATTCATGATGGAAATTGGTAATGAAATTAAACTGCGATTAATTGTACTTATTTTTCAACGATAAAGATTCATGTAAATGACGCTGTTTATTGTTACAATAAGCATGTTTAGAAGAATTAATTTAGAATCCATGAGCATGTTGATGATTGTGGATATTGAATTAATGGAATCTCAATTAATTGTTTAGTTAATTTTTGATAGCTTACTATTTATGCTACCCATAGTTAGAACCTAAAATTAATAAATCTATTAATTCCAGATGGGTTAATGAACCAGCTGTTTGATTTGAAGATAATGCCAGACAGGGTTCTTAGTTATCATCTTTCTTATAAGGCTGAGTTCCTTGTTCTTTATAGCCATGAGGGATTTTTATGTTTAATTGAAAGATTCCTTATATAAGGTCAAAGATCCTAGTTGATATGATGTTTTTCCAACTTCTTGTGTTGGGATATAATCCTAGATGGCTGTTATGATATGTGGGGGCATGGAGGAACATTGTTTGTGGTAGTATTTGACAACAAGAGTGGAGAGATGGATGATTTTATGATTGTGGGTGTCAAGTAGTACACCCGAGATGATAAAATGAGTTGGATGTTAATGTTGTATGCATGATAAATGTTGTTGGTTATTTATCTTATTTAATTTTCCCACTGCTCAAGGAAGCTGGTATTTCTACCCTCCTCTTATTAATAGGTGAAGATAAGCAAGGTATTCCACATGATTTTCGTGTTTTTCTTCACAAGAGATGATTGGTCAACGTTCCTGGTATAGGTTGAAAAGACACTATGAGTAGTTCATCTATTCACCATGTTGATCCCCCTAGTGTTTGGTATAATAGAATATTTTTCTAGAATTCTTAAGAATATGGGAATATAATAATTCTATTTATAAATGGTTAAATAGATGATGTTAACCCATAGAGTTTGATCTTTTGTGGGATTCTAATGAAAATTAACGTGGAATAGATATTTTTTAATTAATGATTTTGGAAAAAATTAACGTAAAGTGAAATTGATAAAAGGGAAATGAAGTAATATAATAAATATCTTTAAATGGTTATGTGCTTATAGGATACCTAGTATTCACAGTGGAAACCGCGAGTATGAGAAACACTAGATGCATTCTATTACTAGGTTATGCCCATTGTGTGGATGTGAGCTATATTATATTCTATTCTTTTTATACTTCTATACGTTACTCCACCCCATTAATTAGGTCAACTTACATCCCACAAATTCTGAACTCTGGGGGGAGGGGGAATTTTCTGCAAAATTATGGTGGGAGGATTGATGGTTGATTACCCTAAGTGGACCCTATTTCTTCTCTTGGCCATTACTAGTATTTCTAGGAAGAACGATTAGCTTTCCCCATATATGTGTGTAGAGGGATCTGATGGAATGAGGTTTCTTACTCCCTGTATGGGCTATAATGGATTGTGGTTTAATGCCTGATGTTTGATACATGTTATATGAGATGTGTTTTCTCTCATAATCTACCTTGTTACTTTGGTTATGTGGATTTGGGGGTTATGTTGCATGGGGTGCTTTTTGTGGTGCTTCGCCATGGTGTCTATGGAAAAGCCTATTTAGAGATAGTTGCTTTGGATGTGAGATGTTGGGGTAGTGTGTAAAACCCACGGGCATGTAGTAGAGGGATACCCATGATATTCCATAAGATATTATATACTCTTTTATGTGATACATGGTGAGGTTATCCATGGAGAGGCTGGGAACATAGTATACCTATTTATGTGACAAGTTAGTTTCACTTGTTTTCAATTGGGAATTAGCCTGGTTTTTTTACATTTTCACAAGATTCTTCTGGGAGGATCCTACTGATACTGTTATACTCACCCGACGTATATATAAAATATTATTCAGGCCACCTGGAGAATGATAAATATTAGGCTGGTTACTACTAGCTTGGTGTTTGAGGATTTGTTCATACATTATTGTAACTTTAGTCTTTTACATTATTTTTCTAGTTCATGGTTTCCCTTCCAGTTGAAGTAGTTTTTCATGACATTACATATGTGTATGTTGGATTTATTTTTTATTGCAACATGAGTTGGAGTTGGATGGTTTCTTTATTATCCCTCACTTCTTCAAGTGTCTAGTAGAGGGTAATGCATCCCATTTGTGTGTTTAATATACCCATGGTGCTAGTCTCCAACATGGGGCCTACTAGGGGAGGGATTCAAGGAGGTGAAAATCTCCCATCCCAAGTTGTCATCCCAGGAGGGGTACACCATATTGGGGGGGGGGGGGGGTTGTGACATTGTTGTATCAGAGGTAAGGTTGATGGATATGATGGAGTTTGGAGTAAATAATAATATAGTTTTCATGGGATGGTAGGGAAACAATGGAAAAAAAGTTTACAAAGTGATGTAAACATGAGATACCAGATGATACATAGGCGTTTAGGCCCCCCCCCGATGATCTGATGCAGGGACCTTTAAGTTTATAGTGGCTACTAAACAAGGTGATAATAGTTTTAGGGTAGATACCTAGGAGAGGATCTTGATTTATTATTCTTTTTTATTGTGTTTGAATTGGTAGAAAATGGGATAACTTAACCATAAATGAATAAAAGAAAAAAGTTATTTAATTAATGTTCAATATTTTATATTATAGGTTTTGGGGCTCTAACCATTTTTTTGTAAGTATGGATCCTAGACAACATCCTCATCATGTTAATGTAGAAGATGTACAATAGGATACACCATCATATTTCTATAGAGTAGAGTTTAATGATGACAAAACTTAGAGGATGACACTCTAAAAGTTTCCTCACCAAAGTTGGAAGATGTACGAGGGATACATTTCTGATGTAGTCATGGATGACTGGTTGGAGGAGGTTAATATAGACTTCAGTTGAATCCATTATCAGAATGAGTACTGGGTGTATTTGGTTGTGATGACACAGCCTAGGGAAATGAGGCATTGGTGGTTCTTGTTCATCAGTTATCATGAGGAGTTGGTGATCTTGTGGGAGGAGTTGTGAGACAATATCAAAGCCTTGTTTATTTCATCGACCACAAAGGAATATAGTCACTAGGAGATGGTTACCCTTCGATAGGGGATCTGTAGTGTGTGTGTGTTTGAAATCTATTTTAGGAATTTTTTGATATATGTGTTGGATGTATTTCTAGATGAGGATGCTAGGGCAAGGCATTTTGAGGAGGCTTTGTGTCTAGAGATCAAATGAAAGGTCACCCCATTTATGCTGAAGACATATCATGTGGTGATGGTGAGGGCAGAGGTCGTTGAGAGGACATCATCCAGAACTAGATCATCATGAGAGGGGAGTCTCTAGTATTCCTCACAATGTAGAGTTGTGGTCTGGGGTTCCAGATTTTTCAGGCAGAAGAGTTTATAACTTTCAAGGGGTAGGTCCCAGTCTATAAAATCTCATTTAATTTGGAATGTTTCCTCTTAGGTCTATGACATGGGATTATGTGCTTGTTTTTCTTGTGAAGGCTATTGTCCACAATAATGAGAGTGCCCAACATTTCAGTGCGGTCATAATGAACTAGGTGTTCTATACGAGGTTCCTCTATTGAGGCTGTTCTAGCTAACGATGAAGAAGTAGGTTGCACCAGCATTGGATCACTAGAGAGTAGATGGGGTTGGTAGAGTATTTCCATGTGACACTCCCCATCCTCATAGAGTAGTGTGTAGCTATTTTTGGTGGTTTTCATCAAGGTCTGAGAGGTCGTAGAGGAGGTCATGGTTAGCTTCATGCTTTAGAGTTTCCTGAACCTGGGGAGCCAAACATTGATTGAGGAACCAAATGCTTGTTTTCTACATGGGTGTATTCCTTATTTTATTTAGGTGAAACACACTCATTCATATCACCTACCCGTTTCCATGCTTTGGGACATTTGGTAGAGAAGATTCTAGTTCCCCTGGAATTGATTACGATAGTTAGAGGTCGAGATGACTTGTTTGACGTATGTAGAGAATGTTAGCTAGTACTAGTGTTGCACCACTCTTAGGTAGAATTCTTTTGTATAAAGATACAATAATATGATGTAATCCTCGACATGGATTGGTTGAATTTGGTGAAGGATTTAAATGATTTATTCAAAATGAAGGTTGTGTTCTTTGATACTAATAGTGATTCACTGGTGTCCATTTGCGAGTGAGACCCTTGGATGGGTCAGAGGCATGTTCCATAATTTTCATCCTCGATGGAGGACTTGATTCTATGATCTTGTGTGGTTCAGCGGTGGGCGTTTCCCCGTGTCATAGAAGAGTACCATGATGACATTCCAGATGTGGTTGTAGCATTACCCCCTCAATGAGAAATCTTGTTTGGGGTGGAGCTACAACAATGAGAATATACATCCTCTATGTCTCTGTATAGGATGGCCCCTTATGATATATAAAAGAAACATGTACATCTTGAAATTATGTTATGGTGCAGTTTTTTTGGCTGAATATGTCACCATGGGTGTACTGGTTTTGTTCATGAAGACGGATTAAGGAAGTTTACGTTTGTGTATCAATTATCATAGCTTAATCAAAGTGAAAATGAATAATATATATCCTCATCCATGGATTGATGATTTATTCGATCAACTGAAGTGTGGAAGATAGTTTCTTATGACCGAATTGAGGTCAGGATATCATCAGATGAGTGTGAAGGATGAAGATATCCTGAAGACTTCGTTCCATTATCGTCATGGTAATTATGAGTTCATTGTAATTTCGTTCGGTGTGATGTATGCTCCAGATTTGTTCATGGGATTGATGAACGATGTGTTCATTTAGTTCTTGGATGTGTTCATGGTGGTTTTAATCGACAACATCCTTCCGTAATATATGTCTAAGGAGGAACATGCAATGAAATTGGACACTGTTTTGGGAGTTCTTCGTTAATAACGTCTGTTTGAAATGTTGTCAAAGTGTGATTTTTGGGCTCAAGAAGTTAAATTTTTAGGGACTATGGGGTCCCAATAGGGACTAGTTGTGGATCCATCAACTATAAAAGTGGTTTTGTCTTAGGAAGACCCTATGAAAGTGGAATAGGTGTGACGTTTCCATTGTCTCGTAGGCTACAACAGGAGGATCATATGTGATTTCACTCAGGTTTCAACTCCTTTGACATCATTGACTAGTAAGGATCTGGATTTCATGTGGATTGATCAGTGTTAGGAAGATTTTTAGTATCTGGAGGAGAATTTGATAAGTGATCCAGTTCTATGTCTTCAAGGAGATGAATTTCATTTTGATTTTTTCTATGCTGCCTTGCATCATGGGTTTGGTTGTGCTCTGATTCTATAGAGATTGATAATTTATTATGATTGTCAGTATTTATGCCACCATGAATTTAACTATGCCACCCATGATCTCAATTAGGCTGTTGTGGTGTTTTCTCTGATGTTGTGTAATAATTACCTCATTGGTAAGAACATTGTGGTTTTCACTGATCATAAGATCCTTAGTTATTTTTTCTCCATGTGTGAATCCAACTTGCGGTGGAATCGATGGATGGATTTCCTACAAGAATACGACTTCCAAATATTTTATACACATTCAAAGTGTAATATTGTTGTTGATTCCCTGAGAAGTATGTCACGTAGTGTTGTAGTGCATGAATCTGGTGATTCCTGGATATTGATATAAGACCATTTAGAAGTACATATCAATATGGGAGAAGTTGGGGGAAAATTATGTCTTTTTCACAGGATGGTGCAGTCATCTCTAGTGCAACAAGATGAAGAGTCCCATTTGGGATATCTATAGGTGGAGGTCTGGTGAGACAAAGTTGTTATTGGTGATCCCCCTGATGGTTACTTTGAGGATGAACAACACCATTGGTGTATTAGGGAAGTCATTTTGTTCCTTTTCTGATGCATGAGAAATTTCTCAAAGAGTTCTAATGTTCTCCCTTAATGGTTCATCGTGGCATGAAAACGATGTATTGAACCATGAGGAGTATGTTTTGGTGGCCTAGTCTGAAGCATGTAGTTTCTGAGTTTGTGTCACAATGTTTGTCCAGTCAGAAGATGATGGATGAGCACCACGTCCCCGATGGTTTTCTCTAGGTGTTAGTTGTTCCTCAAAGGAAGTGGGAGCACATATCGATGGAATTTTTTACTTGTTTACCTCGTGCTTGGGGGGGGGGGTCATGGTGCTATATGGATGGTTGTCAATCATTTGATGAAGTCATCCAAATTTATATCAATCAAGGAATCAATCTTAGTAGAGGTTTTATCAAGGAAGTATCTGGAGGATGTGGTGTGACTCCACGGAGTCCCACGGGTGATCATATGTAATCAAGATCATTTTTACCTATATAGTGTTATTAGAGGTCTCTATAATGCTTTTAGTTCTCAGTTGAGCCTTACACTACTTTTCATTAGTATACAGACGGTCAGACAGAGCAGATCATCCATACTCTAAAAGACATGTTGCATTTTTGTGTCCTCAATTTTAGTGGATTTTGGATAAGGTGCATAATCTTGGTGTAGTTCTCATAAAATAATAGATTTCACTCCACCATTGCTATTGTGCCTTTTAACGCATTGTATGGACGACCTTTCCATTCATTGTTTCGCTAGACTAGGATTGGAGAGATAGTAATTCTCAGACCAGAACTAGTTGAAAATAAGACAACGACGGTTCATGTCATTCATGAGAGGATGAAGGTAGTGCATGATCATCATCAATCATATATCGATCAAAGAAAAAGACCTTTAGAGTTTGATTTTGGGGATTACCTTTTTCTAAATGTGACTCCCCATCGTGGGAGGCGAAGGTTTGGTTGTGGGAGAAAGCTTTCTCCATAGGGTTTTGGGCCTTTCATGGTGTTGGCTTATGTCAAAGTTGTGGTGTGTCAACTAGCACTTTCACACATAGATGAGAACGATACATGAGTTTTTTTATGTGTCATAGCTCTGTCATTATCATCATGAAGACTCTCACGTCATCAATTTGGGAGAGATCTATGTTGATGATGATGCTTTGAGAACCATCCTATAAAGATCCAGAAATGCAAGGATAAGGTTTTGCATGGCCATTCTATTTCCTTGGTTTAAGTCTTGTGGTGACAAAATGGCATGGATTAGAGTACATGGGAATGTAAGTTTTAGAAATGTTCTCCATACCCTATTTTGTTTGATGTTTAACTCTTTTCATGTAACGATGATCTTTTGTGATTGGAGACCATTAATTTTTATGATATGGAATTATTTTGTTTCATTTATAGCTTCCACTCCTTTGAGAGGTATCTCGATGTATCCTTTCTTAGAATACATTTTTTTTGTTTCATATCTGGGTTGGTTATGGATTCTCGAGGATGAGAATGTTTTGATAGGTATATGATGTAATGGCTCTAACCTATCTAGTCCATTCCCTTCCTAAAATCGTGTGATTGAGGTGTTCTGAGAGGGTAGGGTGACTCATCCCCATCACTTTTCAAAATTTTTAGTTCTGTGAACAGTGTTTCTAGAAAGGTAGATCTAAAGTGATTCCAGAATAGTGGGAAATTAAATGATAGGTCTACAGTATTTCCAGATCGGTAGGTCTACAATGTTTCTAGAATGGTAGATCTACAGTGAATCCAAAATTGTAGGTCTACATTGTTTTCATTATGTTTTGATAGTTAATGGTGTCATGAACAATGTTTCAAGAACAGTTTAATTTCCTTCTTCAAATTTCAATATTTTTTTAGATTTCCCAGTTTCACCTGTTTTATATTTTCATTGAATAAAAAATCATTAAAAGTCAACTTTTTAGTGATTTAAGGATGATTAAATGCTCATAACTCCTCTATTAATTTTCCTATGTTTTGGGATACATTTAGTTGTTCAAACTACATGGTCTAATGTTATCCTATTTTAATGGAAAATTTAGTGTATCATTAGAAGCTATAATGTAAAATATTTTAAATAGGAGATATATTTGGCTCCCTGGTTCATCTTCCTTGTCCCTTGGTGTGAGATGCTCAATAATTTCATTCCATCTTTTAGGAGTCATGCATAGTATTTTATCCTTGGATATTGTCTTCCCTAGAGTTTCTTCTTACTATAAGCACACCCCATGTTGTTGTGAAACCAAGAATTATCCATCAATATTCGATATAAGGTATGATCTACCATTGTTCTTATAGGTTCCTCCCATTCTGTTTCTACTTTCCCTATTATGGAATGTTTTATCTATATTCCAAATGTATTATTCTAGGGTGTTAGATGGTGTGGTTGTGTCTCTTCACACTTGGGTGGATGAATTCCCCCATGACAGGTAATCACGATCTATTTAGTTGGACTATTCTTATACAAAGAGCATCAGAAACCACTAGATATAGGGGATTCATGGTCTCTCTATTTGTTTACATGCAACTGTAGAGTTATCATGATTTATCCCACTGGATCACAATAGAATTATTATAATAAATATCTTATCCAAATAAATAAATTTGTATCGATCGCATGATTTCCTCTTATTTTGCTATATATTTTGATATCTATTATTTCCTTTTTTCATTTTGTTCTTGACAGAAATTGGTAATTAATGTAAACTGAGATTTATTGTAATTATTCTTCATAGATAAAGAGGAATGTAAATGAATCAAGTTATTTTTGTACTAATCATGATTAGTTGAATTAATTTATTATCTAGAGGCATGTTGATGCTGGTGCATATTGAAATATTGAAATATCAATTAATGGTTTTGTTAATTTGATATAGATTACTATATAGGTTTCCCATAGTTGGAACCTAAAATTACCAAATTTTTATATACATATGGATTAATGAACATGTTTTTTGATTAAAATATAGTCTTTGGATGTGTTCCAAGATACCCTCTTTCTTGTAAGTCGAGTGGCTTGTGTATTGGAGCCATGACTGCATTTTACGTTCAAAGGATGGATTCCCTGTTTAAGAGCCAAGAGACTAGTTAAGATGATGTTTGTTTCATACATTTTTTTAGGGATGATATCTTGAATGGTTGTAATGATGTGTGGTGTCTGTGAGGAAAATGATTTGCTGCATGAGTTGATGCCTAGAGCGGCAAGATGCATTAGTTTATTCATGTTCTTATTAAGGATGAAACCAAATATGATGAAACAAGTTTGATGTAAA
The DNA here is from genome assembly GCA_963277665.1 of Viscum album. Taxonomy (NCBI): domain Eukaryota; kingdom Viridiplantae; phylum Streptophyta; class Magnoliopsida; order Santalales; family Viscaceae; genus Viscum; species Viscum album. Next base: position 775,426,425 of record OY728159.1, on the reverse strand, counting down.
TGTTGGAAGCTTTTTGAATCTTGTTGGTTGTTTGTCTTTATTAATTTCCCCACTACTAATGGTAGCGTGTTTTTCTAGCTTCTTCCAAAAAGAGGAAAAGGCACGATAGTTATGCAACATGTTTTCTTTGTTTAGAATCTCGAGGGAGGATGGGTCTACGTTCCCGTTATAGGTGGGAAAGACTTTATCGGTAGTTCATCTACTCACTATGTTGGGAAGCCTTGTGTTTGGTAGCATAGAACGTATTTCGTTAATGTCTAGAAATATGTGAATGTAATAACGATACTAATTAATGAATGAATAAATGATGTTAACCCATGAGGTTTGATCATTATTGGGATGCTAAAAAATATAATGAGAAATTGATAATGGTTAATTAACGTTTAAGGAACTAATTAATGTAATGTGGAATTGAGAAAATGTAATGAAGTAATATAATAAATCTATTTAAATGTTTGTGTACTTACATGATTCCTAGTCTTAAAAGTGGCATCTGGGTGTTCGAGAAACATTAGATGTAGTTGGGTCTAAGACTAGGTTATGCCCATATTGTGGTTGTGATATATAGTATATTCTTTACTTTTTCTATTTTTAACCCTACTCCACCCCGTTAGTTAGGGAAACTGATACCCCGAGGATTCTGAACCTAGGGGGACTTTTCCAAAACATTATAGTGGGAGAAAAAATACCCAACTACACCCATTGGCCCCACTCTTTTTTCATTGTAGTTACTCTTGATTATAGGTACAATGGTTAGTATTCCTCATATATGTTTTTAGTGGGCAGTAATGACTTGTGGTTATTCACAAAAATATATTCTAGATATAGTTTCTATGGACTACTATGGGTGTAATGAGTATAGGTTGTGATTGGTTGAGGATCCTTACTAAGTGTATGGGCTATAATGGCTTGAGTTTTATTTATCGATGTATGATATATGTTATATGAGCTGTGGAGGTTTGTAGAAACTACCTAGTTACTATGGTTACATAGATATGGTGGTTGTGCTGCATGAGGTGCATGTTGTGGTGCTTCACCCTGGTATCTGCAAAAAAGCCTTTATGGGGAGTGATGCTTAGGATGTGTGATGTTGGGGCTAAGCAGAAAACCTTTGGGGATGTAGTACCAGGGTGAATTTGATATTCCACATTATGTTATATACTATTATATGTCATACATGGTGAGATTATCCATGGTGAGTCTAGGAACTATGTATACCTATTTAAGTGATGAGTTAGTTTCAATTATTGTTCACTGACCATTAGAATGATTTATTTACATTTGCGTTAGGGGATCCATGGATGACCATTATAAGTATACTATTATACTCACCCTACGTATATATAATTTTTTTTTCATGTAACATTGAGTGGGATGGAGATCCTACTGGTTATTACTATCTTGGGGTTGTAGGAGATGTTCGGGCTTTGTGGTTACTGTCGTTTTTACTTTTATTGTACTTTTATTTTCGCTTCTAGTTTTATTAGTCATTCATCACATCATATATGTGTACTTGGGATATCATTTATATTGTAATTTATGTTGGAGTTGATTTGTTTGTGTCTTATCTCTCTCTTTCACTTGTTTTCTCTTAGTGGTTAATGCCTCTCTTTTGTGTTTTTATTATACCCTCAGTGCTAGTTTCCAACTCGAGGCCTACTAAAGGTGGGACTTAGGGGGTCACTATCTCCATTGTAACATTGCTAGCATGGGAGGGGTAATTCTTATGGGTAAGTGGTCGTGACAAATCATGATGGCTAAAGAAGCAATAAGGACAACGTTTCATTAAAAAAATTGTATTGAAATTTTTAAGTAATAAATAAAGGAAAATGCTACTAATACATAAAAAATAGGAATAAAAATATTATAAAAAGTATATTTATTTTATAGGATACAATCTATAAAATTTCCATCAAATGATATTTTATATTGGCAGTCCCAAAAGGAAATTATATTGTAACATATATCCACATATCAAGTCCCATATTTCCTCCTATGTGTTTAAATATATTATATAATTAATAATGATTTATTATAAATATATTACCAACAGATATTAATTCATAGATTACTCTGTATCCTTAAATTGTAATTTCTATTTATCCATTTATAAAAAACTCGTACTTTAACTAGATATTCATAGGAAAACATGTCTGTTTTCCAAGCATGTTGTGGCGCAATGTTTCTAGTACATGAAAATTGGTCATGGTTTTATTATTTAAACAATTCTAATATGAAAAAAAGAATAATATTTATTCATTTTTATCTTTTATCAATAATTATATAAATTGGTGACAAAAAAAGAATTAAATCAGCTGTTGGAGGCGGTAATCTCTTCGCACAGAAAACTCATGTATCCAATTTTTGATAGATAAATAAAAATTAAGGTATATTATAAATCAAAATTATTTGATAGTTTTTCTATAGTGAATAAAAAATTTTTTTTCCATAATTTTATCTGTATTACTATCCATTTAAACCACAAAGAAAAATGAATCATGTCAATTCATGGAGGTGATAGTCCACACATAGGTCTGAGCGACATTACTGTTTCTCAAAGTATGTGAAGGTAGGAATATATGTAATCTATTTAGAAAAATAAAATAATAATAGTTTCATTAATATAATATAAAAACATTAAATATATAATAAAAAAAATTAATGATAGTGATGAAAATCAAAATACATCAGTAAGTTTGGTGGAAAACTGCGCGTACACATGAATGATTATTTTTATTCCTATTTGATAGAGAAAGAGAACAATAACAGTTGATAAATAGAAATAATAACATCTATATAAATTATATATAAATATTTAATTATATTATAATGGTTATAAATGAATTAATTGTGGCATAAGAAGATTTAAAATGGAAATACATTATTATGAGCAATACCTTTTCATTGAACAACCTCCATTAGATTACCCCTTATGCCTTTTAATGTTTCTTTTTTAATAAAAATGGAAATATAGATCATTGGGATAGCTATATATAAGTGTTTATGTCTTGAATAGAATAATATATTAGGCTGTAGAAGTGTGAGGTAGAGGGGAGAATCTGGGTTCTTTCATATGGGAAGATGGGGACACACTTGTAAGGATTGGAAAACATTAAAATATATTAATATTTAACTCAATAAAAATGGGTAAAAAATTACTCTTATTTAAATAGGAGATTATATATCTTAACAATAAATATATAAAATATTATTTAAACATGATTTTAGGTTAGTTTATCCCTTATCAATTTTAACTATTTACCTAGTTTAAACTCTTCCGTTGGTAATTGGCATTTTACCAATGTTTGTATGAATAATTAATATAGAATCATTACTAAATTTTCAAATGATGATTATAAATATGGATTCTATTGTATTAAAAACAATTTTTATAATTGGTAGATAATAATTTTTAATGAAACCCACAAGATGTGATGATAAAATGTTTTCCTGAAAAATAAAATTTTATGTGTAAAAAGTTATTATTAAAAAAGTAAACATAATAAAATTTGAAATGAAATGAAATTTATTATTTTTAATTAAATTAAATTAATTATAATTTCAAATAATCGTAAATAAAAATGAAACTTTTTATAAACATGAATGGAAAATCATTTTTTATAAATTTTTTTAATTTTCGCTATTCAATTAAAATAAATTTTTGTAAAAAAAAATCCAAAATTTACCTAAGGATAATATTGATATGCTGATTTAAAAAATAATATAATTTTTATAAAAATATGAATTATAATGGAATTATAAATTAATAATAATGTTCATGTAAAAATTAAAATAAGACCCATATTTGATGAAAACTAATTTTTAATGCATGAATTATCATTAAATGAAATTGTGTACTTATTTATATTGAATTAATCAATAGATTTTTATTAAATCATAACTATATATATTACAATAATTTTTTATTCCAAACAATACCACAAATTAAATTTCTGGTTTATATAGAATAATATATAATAGTTCATTTAGGCTTGGGGTTTCAAGTAATTGATGATATCAAATACAGTATCTTCGTTAAATGGAATATATATATATATATATATATATATATTTGTTTTCCAAATTATACCCATTAAAATATATTATCCCATGAAATTTTTTCACTATGATATATTAAATTAGGAGAATTTTACCTCATCATATCAACGGTTGGAAATGAAACTCCCTGAAATTTTATGGTTTAAAAAAACATTGACTTTTTTAGTGGCCTTTTCGCATATAAAAATATCAATTTTATCTTGAATCTCAACTATTTATTCCTTATAAGGTATTATTGGATCTATTTGTATTACTTTTGAGTTCAATTCAACTGAATCATCATGATTGTACTTCCTCTTAAGAGACACATGGAACACATCGTGAACATGATTTTGAATTATTGAACAAACCAAGAAATAAGAAAACATCGTGATATGGTCAATACATTTAAAGGGACTGATACATCTAGGGTTCAAATTCCCTTTATTTCCAAATCTCCAAACATTTTTGAAGGCATATATATTCATGAATACATCATCAGCAATATCAAACTCTACATCTCGTAAATAATTATTAGGAAAATTTTTTCTAACTATACTTATCTACCCTAATATTTTACTAAAGAGATTATAAATAATGATAAATTTATTTTTCTATAATATACATGAATATGTATTTTTTCTCTCTATTCATCGCACCTCCTGTGGGTTCCCCACTTCCTTCAATAATGGTCTTCATAAGAATTCATCTGATTGATTGGGTGAAAGGAATTGTTGTACAAAAACATTACATGAAAATGGTTTTGATCCAACCCACATTTGAAATTCATAGAACCTATTATTACTAAATACACTTCGGTTTTAATGGGATTATTAGAATTACCATTAGTTTGATAGTCAAATGAAGTGGTAAAGTTAAAAACATTATTCAAAATATGTTGAAGACTTCTTCATAACATTGTGGTAAATCACAAATTCCAATCAGATATAATAGAATGTTTCACACCATGAATACAGATGAATTCATTTATATTTATATCATAAAAATATAATCAATATATAAATATTATAATATGGAAACTAATTTTACTATTTGAATATGGAATTCAACAACAATACAAATAACATTATTCCAATTAGATTTTTTTCAAGTATGATAATGAAATACATTGTAATGTTTTCCAAATTTCAGTATGGTAAGAATAATGGATTTTATATTACCTTAAATTAAATATATAAACCTCAATGTATTAAGATATTATTTATTGAATATAAAAACTATAAGATATTTCATTTCATGTTATACCATTAGAAGCACTCTTTCAGTTCTATAAACATCTTCATACATCTAGGATAAATAAAAATAGATCTGCTATATGATTCATATAATAGATCCAAAGTCAAATATTTTATTAATGGGGCTCATATATAGTTCCTCAACCCAATTATTTCATAATAATCATTACTAATATATGGAACATTTCTTAACTTCTCCAATAGTTCCATATTGCCCTCGACTACCTCTTTTATTCTCACATGGATGGATATTTGAAAATTAATATGAGAGAGACATGGCCTATCCCCATTCCTAATGATTTTATAACCCATATTCTATAAATTAATAAACACTATATCACATTCAATCCTCATTTCAGAATAACTAGTATTCTCTTTTTGTATCAGATTATTTTCCACCATGTTTCTTTTATGGGGTGTTAATTTATTGAGAAATCATAGCCATTAATCAACCCCAGTGATATCCTTTGGGTTATATTGATCTATTTCAATGAAAGTATGCACATTAGGCTTTTTATAATTAGTATATGTATAAAAAAATCATTATAATTTTAATGCCACCAAATATTCATAGTAAAATATACTCCTTGAAACTCTAAATAATTAGTTAGGGAATTTTTCCCTTGAACATGCAATTGGAGTGAGGTATAATCTATCCACATATCATTCTTCATGATGATTCAAACCAATAACATCTTAAATGTATCACCATAGATTTAAAAACCCTTATCCACTATATGTTAGTGCAATCACCAGTGTGTTGACCAACCTTCTATTCACCTCCTTGAAATTTTCATCACATTCAAAAGTCTAAAGTAAATTGGATCATTTCTGGGTCAACATGGTTATTGGATTATATTACTATAAGAAGTCACATACAAGGATAAATAATACCCATCTAGTTGAAGAAAAATACAAATATTCATTATCATGGTTGGTATGGGATATTTTAAAATAAAGTCCAACATTTAGGGATCAAAAAATATATTCTTTATTGATATTATAAGTCCTAATAAAGAAATTAATTTTCTTCATATTTCATGTATAGTGAATATTGCATACAACTTATACTCCTTAAAGGTCTTCAATAAAATCCTCAATTGATATTCAATATCCTCCATTATATTAAATTATACTTGAATATCATAAATATATAATATAACTCACTAATTGTTGTAATTTATGAGGAATCAATTAAATAAATTATCAAAGATAGTAGGGATATTGGTATGTGAAAATAGAAACATTATAAATTCATAATGACCATGCCGAATATAGAAGGATTTCTTCGGTATATATTACTTGTACCTAAATTTATGATATCTAGAATAGAATTTAATCTTTAAAATGTATTTAAATTTAAATTTTTGATAAAAAGGAAATCAATTCATTGTAGGTGATACTTTTTCTTAACAGTGATCATGTCATGTTCATTATTATTGCATAGACACATTGAACCATCTTTCATATTAATAATGAAAAGGTCAACCCCAACGAGATAAGCTAAGTAATATAAATACCTTATCAATATTCTCCTTTAGTTTATTCATTAATTCCTAAAACCCAATCAATTCAATTCTATAGGGATTCTTTGAAATACGTGTAGCACTAGGTATGATTTCTACTACAATCTTATCTTCACAATTTTAGGAAACACTATGAAAATAATAATGAAATATAATATTGTATAATAAAATAATAGGGATATATTTGATGTTTATTTTCTCCCTAAAAATTGAAAAAACTATGTTTTAGGAATGTGTAGAAATATCAATATATCTACTGTAACTACCAGTGGATGTTCATATCAATCTCCAAACCTAATGGAGATTATAGGATGTTCTAGAATTTCAAATGTGACATTTCTTCCGATGGAAAATAAATTCAATACCATGATCGGACAAGCTGATGGAAAAGAAATTCATTACCATGAATGGACGTGGCTATGGAAAAGAAATTCATTACCATGGACGGACGTGCCAATGGAAAAGAAATTCATTGCCATGAATGGACGTGCTGATGGAAAAGAAATTCATTACCATGAATGGAAGTGCTGATGGAAATGAAATTCATTACCATGAATGGACGTGCTGATGGAAAAAAATTCATTACCATGAACGGACGTGCTGATGGACAGATAGGTAAATAATATAATAAAATGGTCAATACGATAAACAGAAAAGTAAATGATACGATAAAACTGTCAATACAATAAAAAAGAAAAGTAGAAACACATACCAGGAGAATAAATAATTAAAGATATCAAGATAAAAAGGAACACAATAAGAAACATAGTAAGAAATGTTCTCTCTCTTTCTAAGAGGAGTTTGTTTAATGTAAGGAGAAATGTAAAAACAAGAAGTAGATATGAATGATTATTATAATGTAATCATTTCTAGCTTCTGTTTTATAAACTCAAATATATCAGAAGGTAATGGTTTTTTGAAAATGTCAGCAAGTTGTTCTTGTGTTCCGATGAATTGTAAAATAATATCTCCTTTTTGTGTGTGATCCCTAAGAAAGTGATGCCTAACATCAATGTGTTTTGCCCGAGAGTGATGTGTTGGGTTCTTACTAAGAGCTATGGCACTAGTATTATCACCTAGAATTTGGGTTTTGGAAAAACTCAAACCATAGTTAGTGAGTGTGTGTTGCATCCACAACACTTGAGCACAACATCGTCCAGCTGCTACATATTCAGCTTTAGTAGTGGAAAGTGCTACCGAGAATTGTTTCATGAAGGACCAAGAAACCAGAGAATATCCTAAGAATTGACATGTTCTAGATGTACTTTTTCTATAAATTCTACAACCACCAATGTTTTCATCTAAAAAACATTTAAAAAAAATCACTTATAGAAGAGTAAAAAAGTCCTAAATCCATAGTGCCTTTTAAAATCCGAAAGATTATCTTTCCGAATTTTAAATGAGACTCTTTTGGATTAGATTGATATCTGGAACATAAGCATGTGGAAAACAATAAGTCTGGTCGACTAGCTGTCAAGTATAGAAAACTTTATATCATACCTCTAATGATTGTTTGATCAACTGGTTTCCCAGTTTAATCAAGATAAAGTGTATTTGAGGTACCAATTGGAGTGCTAATACTTTTAGTTTTTTCATATCCATAATTTTTTAGCAAGTCATTAATATACTTATGTTGAGATATATATGTCCCTTCTGGTTTTTGAGAAATTTGAAAAACTAGAAAGATTGTTAACTCACCCATCATACTAATTTCAAACTCAGATTTCATTAAATTAGCAAAAGAATTTGTTAAGAATTTCTGAGTTGATCCAAATATGATGTCATCAACATATATCTGAACAATCAAAACATTTTTATTTTCCATTTTTATAAAAAGGGTTGGATCTTCTGTACCTTTTGTATAATTGTTTTGTAGAATAAATCATGTAAGTCTATCATACCATGCTCTAGGGGCTTGTTTAAGACCATATGGGGCTTTGGTAAGTTTAAAAACATGATTATGATGTTTTTGGTCTAGAAAACCAGGAGGTTGTTCGACAAAAACTTCTTCTTGAGCAAAACCATTTATAAAAGCAAATTTAAAATCCATTTGAAATATTTTGAAGTTATAGTATGCTACAAAGCCTAATAGAATACGAATAGATTCAAGTCTAGAAACCAGAGCATATGTTTCTTTATAGTATATTCCTTCTTGTTGATTATAGCCCTTAGTAACAAGTCTTTCTTTATTTCGTAAAATGATTCCATTTTCATCACTTTTGTTTTTGAAAACCCATTTTACTCCAATTATATTTGTTTCTTGAGGTCTTTCAACTAAATTCCAGACTTGATTCCTCTCAAATTCATTTAGTCCATCTTGCATTTCTTTGATCCAATCTTCATCACCTAAGTCCTCACTTGCACTTTTAGGTTCAAATTGGGAAAGAAAAGAAAGATGTTATATTTCATTTATTAAGGAATTTCTTGTCCTTACAGGTTTATTTATATCACCAATGATATTATCAATAGGATGATTCCTAAGAAACAATTGATTTGGATTTTGTAAAACCTGTTCATCAAAATATTGTATAAATTCTTCTGTGGCAAATGTTTCAGAAGTATCTTCTTGAACATTTTCCTTATCAGAAGAATCTTCTAACAGAGGTTGATAATCAGTTTTTGAAAACACGTCTTAGGATGTAGGTTGGGATGATTTAAAAACAAAAGGATCAGTTTCATCAAATTTTACACGTACTGTTTCCTCAACAGTACAAGTGTTTTTATTAAAAACTCTATAAGACTTTGATGTTTTGGATTAGCCTAGAAATATTCCTTAATCAGATTTTGGTGGTAATTTGTGTAGATTATCTTTTTTATTCAGAATGAATACTTTGAACCCAAAAACTTTGAAGTATGAAACATTAGGTTTTCGGCCAGTCCATAACTCATAAGGTGTTTTATTATGAAAATGTCTGGTTAAAACATGATTTATAGTATAACAAGTAGTACTAACATCTTCATCCCAGAAGTGCTTAGCAATTGAGTACTCACTCAAAATGGTTCTAGTCATTTCCTGAAGAATACGATTTCTTCTTTCAATAACACCATTTTTCTGAGTTGTTCTTGGAGCTGAAAAATTGTGAGTAATGCCTTTCTTACTAAAAAAGGTTTCAAATTCAGAATTTTGAAATTCACCACCATGATCACTTGAATAGTTATCAATGGTTGGTTTTTATCATTATTAACTTGGGATCTAAAACATTTGAAATACGAAAGGGCTTCAGATTTCATTTGTAGAAAATAGACCCATGTGAATCTACTAAAGTCATCAACTAAAACAAATACATAGTATTTTCCTCCAATGCTTCCAGTTTGTGAAGGACCAAAAAGATCCATATGTACTAGCTGTAATACATTAGAATTTGAAACTTCATTAATTGATTTAAATCTAGTTTTATGTTGCTTTCCAAATTGACAAGGATCACAGACTTATGAAGAATCATATCTATAAACCGGTAGTCCCTTTACAAGTCTTTTATTTGAGAGTTTACAAACGTTTCTTAGGATGCAGTGACCTAGTATTCTATGCCATAGACATGATTGATCTTCTATTACAGTTAATCAGGGTAAATTTTGGCTTCTAAGGTCTTCTTAGATAATAGTGTATACATTCTCTTGCCTATGGGAAGATAGAATGAACTCATCCTTGGAATTGTGATCTAGACACTTATCAATTCTAAAATTCACACGGTAACCTTAATCACACAATTGACTTATGCTGATGAGAATGTGCCTAAGACCTTTAACAAACAAAACATTTGAGATAAGAAATTTTCTATGAAAAACAATATTACCTATACCAATAATTTTTCCTGGAGAATTATCTCTGATGGTAAACTTTCCTCCTTTTGTTTTGATAATCTTTTCAAAGAGATCTTTGTTTCCTGTCATGTGTCGAGAACAAACACTCTCCATGTACCGAAAATTCATGTGGGTACACTTCTAATTTTCCTGAAAAGGAAACAATTGGTTTTTCAGAATCCAAAATTGTTTTGATCTAGAAGGGTTAGATAAGAGAATTTTAGGAATCCAAATTTATTTTATAAAATAAGCTTTATGAAATCCTAAAGATTGAGTTTTATTAAGAGAGCACTCTCTTTTCTAGTTTTCACCACATTGACACTTAGAACAAAAAGGTGTTTTCTGTGGAAAAAATTGTTATTAATAAAAACCAGTTTGAAATAAGTATAACCAAGTCCAGAAGGATTCCTCAAAGCTCTAATTTGAGAATACATCTTGTCCAAGTTTTCGTTACCATGAGAAAAGTTTGAAAAACATTTCTTTAAAGGGAAAATTTCTGACTTGAGTTTTAAAACAATGTTTTTATCTTCCAAAACATTTGATTTTAAACTAGAGTTAGGCTCTAAATCATTTTTCTTATAAATCACATTTTCTAGATCCTTAGAAAGTTTATCCTTATCAGTTTTAACTTTCTTATGGTTTTTTAAAATACTTTCAAAATCATATGCTTTTTTTATCAAGATCATTAGAAAGATCTGATACTTATTTAGTTAAAACTGAAATTATAGAATATTCTATATCAATCTTTTTCTTAAGTTTAGAATTTTTATTTTCAAGTAGTTAATAAAATATAGATACTTCTTCAAACGAAGGTAGCGTATCATCTTCTGATGATGAAGAATCATAATTTGAAGATTCATAATATTTATTATTAATATAATTTGAATTTAAAGAGACATATGTAATAGATTTAGAATAATGTAGGTTGACCGTAATACAATGATATTAAATTGGTAGTCTAGCTATAAGTCCAATATTTCTCTGTCCTGAGGACTCATATTCTGAAGAATTGTATGAGGAATCACTACAACTTGCACTCCAAGTATCATCTTCCTTGAAGTCTTTCGTTGTCTTATAATAATTTTTCTTATTTATTTCAGAATGTTTCTCCTTTCTATCATTTCTCTTCAGCAAAGGAAAATCAGGCCTTATATGTCCTACTTTCTCACATTTGTAACATGTTACCTATGAATCATTATTATCCTTCCTATATTTCTTTTTGAATCTGTATTGGAAGTCTTTCATTCCCACAATCTGGTTCATCCTTCGAGAAAGATTGGCTAACTCATTATATGAAAGATCACAATCACTCGAATCAGATATAACAACTTTCTTGGCTTTGGATCTTGTTATTCTTTCAGGTGTTTTAGCTTTAGATGTAAAAGCTACAATACCATTTCTATTCTTCTTCTTGTTGAAATAATCATCTCTCTTCATTCTTGTCTCATGCTGTAAAAGATTTCCAAATAGTTCATCAAGAGTAATCTGGGAAAATTTTCTATTTTAATCTATAACTGTCCATTTTGACTCCCATTTATTTGGAATTATATCTATAATCTTATCTAAAAGAGCTTCATCATCAAGACCTTTCCCCCCCGAAGATTGTAAACTGTTGAAAATTGTCATAAATCTTTGATGTACTTTAAATACTGGCTCTCCATGAGGGAAAATGAATCCATGATACCCTGCTCGTAGCATTGATATTATTGTTTCTATAACCTTGGATGTATCGAAATGTGTGACTTACAATTTCTTCCAAATAAAGTTGGCTTCTTCACATGAAGATAAATGAATATATATATTCCTGGTCATAGAACATAATAAAGTATTGCATACCTTGTAATTCAGTTGATATTCTTGCTTCTCTAGGTTAGTGAATGTACTGACTTCTTTGTCAGGAATTTTGTAACCTCCTGTAAGCATTATAAAATTGTCTACACCCATATTGATAAAAAATGTCTTCATTGGATCTCTCCAGTACTCATAATCATTCCCATAAATGATAGGTGGTCTAGAATGATTTTGGTTGTCTATTGAACCAATATTCATTCCTGCAATCTAATGAAACAAAAAAAACTTTTCCACACCACACGTTAGTTTAGTAAGTAGTTAAAATGAAAGTTTAAAAGAAATAGAGTAAGTAATACAAAATAGTGAAAACTTCCTTTGATGCCAATTGTTGGATGAAATATGTAAATGTATATGTATATTAGATGGAGTAATACAAGAGGGGGGGGGGTGAGTTTTAGGTTTAAAAACATTGAGTTTAAATACTTAAGAGATTAGTTTAAAAGATCTCAAAATAATACAATTCAAACAACCAAAATAGTATTTAATATAAAGGTATGATGTAATGTAATACACTTAGAAAAGTAAAGTAATTGTATTCAACATGAATACAATAATCAGAGTAATACAAGTGTGAATGATTCAACCATAAAGAGTATAGAATCTATTAATACAAATTGTAATAGAATAATTGTAATTGAAACAATTACAATTTAATGTGTAATGAAGAAAGGAAACAATACAAATTTCTTTCTAATACAAATAGCAGCGGAAATGTAAAAGTATTACAATTCTTTTGACCCAAAGAGAAGGTTTATACATTCACCTAGGATAAGAGGTCTATCTTACCACCACCATGGTAAGCCCTCGATACGATGATCGGTTCGTCTATCTGCCTATCCCTGGCAGCCCTCGATATGATGATCGGTTCATCTGTCTGCCTTTCCCTGGCAGCCCTCAATACGATGATCGGAACGTCTGTCTGCCTATCCCCGACAGCCCTCGATTTTGTAGGTAATTGGTACCACTGTCTTTCAATCACATGAAAGTCCTTGATACGAATATCAGTCGCACAAAGCACAAACCATGAGTGAAGTCACAACATCTCTCTCTAGAACATGATAGAAGCAAAGTATCACAATTTTTCTTCTCGGCTTCAAATGACCTACTATTTATAGGCCTCAGGTTCCAACGGTCACATTTCCTCCAACGGTCATATTTCTCCGAAAAACTCAGAGGTACATGGACACCTGGCGTTATATCAGTCACATTGAAACAGAAATCACGACATCGTTTTGATCAGTTTGTAACTAACTCAATGACATCGTATTGGTTAGGAAAAATGACATATGAAGATGATAACCAAGAGTACGATTAGTATGAAACATGTGTTTTTTGACTAAGTACCAAAACAAGCATGTAATGAACGTATGAGCATTATAAGTATTACTAAATGTAATGTATTGATATGATACAATGTAAGATACAAAAAAATAGTACGATTGACAGAGTCAGTACGATACGATTGACAGAGTTAGTATGATATGATTGACAGAGTCAGTACGATACGATTGACAGAGTCAGTACAATACGATTGATAGAGTTAGTACTATTAGCAAGATAAAATACATTTGTGATTTCCAAAACATGATATAGATTCCAAAGGCGAACTTTTTACTCAACAAGATCTACATACATGAGATGCGATCATTGTACCATTACAAATTTTTACTACTGAAATAAAATCTATCAATTGAGTATACGAATGAACACCTCTAGTTAGTTTTCATTAGAATTTTTTTTCATATGAATATGATCATAAAAAATACAATATTATTGAGTGTTCCTTTTACCACCTCAACTTTATCATTCTGTCTTAATTAACATTGTAAAACCAAAATTTTGATATGTAGAAATAAATATTATTTTGAGAAATCATCTACTCATGAAAAATAAATCACTAGATGTCTAAATAATTAACCATTGTTTTCAATCTATGTCACCTTTGGTTTATAAAAGTCATCAAGTATTCATTTTTTCCATATAGAGTCAGGAAAAATATTTCAATTAAAATAAGTATATCCCCAGGTGTGTTGTACCAGTTTTGTAGTCTTAAAATCATATAGAATGTACCAATGATGAAAAATTTAATACCCAATCCATCCTCTCATAGTTTTCTCACATACTTACATCTGTTCCATAGCTATATTTTCTAAACAGTGACTATATATTAGTGTATTTATATCGAAAAATATATAATCTTAACTTTATAAAAATATTTTGATGCTGTAATATTGTTAGACCTATCTCTAGGGTTTATAAAAAAATTCTAACCCTTATATACAGAAATAAATAAAACCTACACCAATATTAATTTCATAAAACAAATCATTTCATACACATATATTACATTACTTTAGATGAATACTTAATACATTACATAATAATAAATGGCTGGGAACCATAAATTTTTAGTGTTAATATAGACTAGATATGTAATGAAATTATTTATTAAATGAAATTGAAAATATCCAATAAACATATTATTACATAGTATACTCCCTAAACATACCATATATAAAACATTTTTTATTAAATTGATGTGGAAAACATAAGAAAGGTACTGATCAAATTCACATTTATGGGTAATCATAAGAGATATCTATTAATAAACCATAAGTCAGAGTAAGATATTCACAAGGTTATGAGAAATTTATCATAATATATAATAATATTACCAAATTAGTACAATATCATAAAAATATATCTTAGAATCAGTCCATTACATAACCAAATAAACTATTCATAATTTCTTTTCAATCCTAAAGAGTCAATAAAGATCCAAGATAACACATAATAATCATAATATATATGTTTCCTGCATGCACAGAATTAAATAAAATCAATTCCTATGTTTATGATCACTACTAAGAATAACTTTTTGGATTTGGTTAACTTCTAATTCCATCATTTCCCAAGTAAAGGTTCACTCCTAGGATTATCTTATAAATATAGTCCCATACTAAACTAGGTTTAATCACTATTACGGTCATTATTATTTCTTGGAATATCAATATTTAACCAAAGGATTATAAGGGTATATAATTTAAATCCCACACATCATAAAAATGAAATCCATACATATTTCTCCCACAAGATCATAAAAAATTCATAATTTCATCATAACATAACATATTAAACGGAATTAACATTCATAAAAATTTAATTATATCATCATTGAATAGACCACAGAAAATAAATTTATTTCATAAAGGTTTCATCATAACATAATTAACTCATAGGAGATAAATGTGTTTCATTAAATATTCATTAAATCATAATCATTATATGCCATCCAGAGAAAGAAAGAAAATGATATCATTCACTAATATCCCTTGTGATGCATAAAAATAATTAATTGATGATAAAAAATATTAAACATCCCATTAAAATAATAGTAGAACACTTCTTTGATAAAATGGGAAAAATAGCATTTATTTTTCATAAATGTTTAATTGAAATATCATAGAATATTGAAAAAATGATTTTATTTGAAAATAACCATGTAAAATTGTAATGGAATATTCAAATTAAATAATAGTAATTTTGGTGGGAGGATTCATTCATAAAATATATATCAATAGGGATCATTTACTTTGTATATTTTAAAAAATGTTAAATATAACATGTTTAGAAAACCATTCTATAAAAATATTTCATTCAAGCACATATAAATATATTAAATGGTAATGAAATTAAAATTTTCAAAACATTTCATGTGTAACTAAAATAACTATTTTAAAAAATTATGATCAAGGATATATAAGAAAAATTTTGATGACCATAGTGTAAATAAGGTTATTTTTTCATTAAAATCATTTTCTGGATAATTTGAAGTACCATTGATAGGATAATGGAACAAATAAATATGAAATATTAGAATTATAATATTAGAATAAAATATAAATGTTTAGATAATAATATTGATTTAATTTAACAAGTAGAAATTTTTTCCTAGACGTGCCTGAAATGAAATTATATTATAACATAAACCATTATCTCATGTCTCGTATTTCTTAATACTCCATAAAATGTAAATATATATATATATATATATATATATATTATTAAATTATTATAAAATAATATTCGTACAAATTGAACTATTTTTATTTATTTTTTAAACAATTATAAATATCCACATATTAATAATTCTACCTTGAGATGGACATTCATGTGAAAAGAGGTCTAATTTCTATGGTTTTTTTGGTCTTATTTTTCTGATAAATTTACATTGACAATGATATAATCATGTATATAATTTTTATATAAAAAATTATTATATTTTTTCATTTGATACAATGTAATAATTATTTATTATAATAAGTAATGAAAATTGAATTACATAACTCTATAGAGACATTAGTCCCTATGTATTCACAAGTGATGTTTCCACTTTTTGATTCATATAAAAATGTAAGATCACTAATAATTAACCATATTAGAATAAGGGTTATATCATAAATAAAATATATATTCATTAAATTTATCTTTATTACCATCTATTTCAATTTTATTTGAAAAAAAAAATCACATCACATTGTTGGGGTGGTAGTCCGCCCGTATGCACAAATAACATTATCATTTATCAACAGATGAGAAATTAGGACTAGGGATAAGTTATTATTAAAATATTATTTTAATAATATCATAAAAATGGAATTTAATTAGTAAATAATTAAAAATAACCTATAATGAAATAAGTTTATCGAAATCATAAAACTTCTCTTTGAGTGGCGGTAGAATGAAGGTATGCACGATATATTCTTTTTTCCTATTTGATGGAGATTGATGATAATAAAGGATGTTGGAATGAAATAAGAAAATATAATTAAATGATCGATATAAAATTTATTATATCATCCAGATTAACATGAAATTTATGGAGTAATAGAATAAATGAAATGAAATCACCTAGTTAAGAGTTATGAAACTTCTTAAAAAACTCATCTATCTTACATATTTACCAAACTAATGTTTGTATTTTTATGAAACCAACAACTCTAAATATTTGTGTAATTAATATATAAAAGATTTAACATATACATTTTCTGAAATATAAGGCTCATGATTTGTGTGGAATAGAGGATAAGTCATGTCCTTTTATAAGATAGTGAGAGGACAAATTATAGATTTTTATTAGATTAATTAATATTAATGTATTACTCAAGGAAAATTGCACCAAAATTAATCTTTGTAGAATAGAATAAAATATAGGGTATAAATATTACCATTAAATTTTATTTAGACATGTTTTATGGTCTTTTTATCAATTATCTATTTATTTTTAACACTTCTAAACAACTATTACTTTTTCTTATGGTTAAAGATTGTTTTACCATTCTTTCCATTCATAATGAGAAAAAATGAATGATACCTCACTAACCAATATAGATATTAAGATTAAAAATATGGAGTCTAATTTATGAAATTAAATTTCTCTATGCAGTGAAAAATAATATAAAATTAAACACACAAAAAAGCCATAAAAATTGATTTAAAAAAAAATTTAATTTTAATGAATAAAACTAATTTAATCCAAAATGAAGCTTATTATTGATTCAAATAGAATTAATTGGATTTCTTTAGAAAAATGAAATAATGATATTTTATGTTAAATTAATAATCATAATTTATGAAAAACATCAATGGAAAGGAAATGTTTTAAAAAAGGATGTAATTTTCACTATTTTTTGATGAAGTATTCATTAAAGAAAAAATATAAAAAAAATTCTTCTAGTAATAATAATAATTTGATTATGTAAAAAATTATACCTTTTTCATAAAATTTTATTTCTATATTCGGAAGAAATTAATTAAAATATATCTTAAAAACACGAGAAATAGCATTTTGGAAAAAAAATATAATCTTGAAGCATAAAACGACATAATAAAAATTTAGTACTCATTTATTTTGAATTAATAAAACATTTGAATTATATAACACAATTATATATATACTCATAATGTGGATATTCCTAATCATACTATGAGTTTGATATATAAGTTTAAAGGGTATATTATATCATAGTTCCTTTGGAATCAGTTTTATGTGTAAAACAATGTATCAACTACATAAAGTATACCTTAATTACATATATATAGTGTCATGTTGTTAAAAACATTAACATGTATGTAGAAGAAATTATGTATTATATATTTTTATCTAGTCTTAATGTGACATGTATTTTGTCAAATTGGTAGATAAATATATATAGAATATTGAATGTAAGTGAATAAGGGAATATATATAGTGGGGAGACAACCAATGACTGGAAAATTATATTGAATTCAGTTCTATGATTCAAAATCTAGATGCTAGTTCCTATAGAATTGATGTATAAATATCTTCAATCTTTCTAGTATTATGATTATATAGTACATCCTAGAGCTACCAAGATGTCTCATTACATCAAATACCATTTTTTGTGATTATGGATATAGAAGGAAATTGCATAATTGGATTCTTGAGGTTTGATTTTTCAATGTATAAATAAAGAGAATATATAACACATTAATTTATTATATCCTTTAACCAATACAACATATAAGAGAATGTATATTTATAAAATCATTATTATTGAATAAAAAAATGTATGAAAGATGGAAATGTTTCTGTGGTGGTAGATCAACATTTAAAAATTGATGCACTTATTAACCTATTGAAAAACATTTTAACATGAAGAACTTTGACAGAATTATTGATCCTAATTATTCTTTTTGAATTACCATCAAATAATTTCAATGAAAATTGATTAATAATGATGTTTTATAGCAATATGAAAGTAATAAGCCCTTAGATTATCAGTTTGAGAACCCAATAATACTAGGAAGAAGTTAAGAGGAATGTGTCTACATGTTTTAATTTAATAATGACTTTTTATAAAAGATTGAAGGTTTAATTTTTTTCATTATTAATTTTACTAATAGATGTGTTCTTTACTTTATAATTTTTTTAATTAATTTACATGTACATGAAGGATAAAATTCTTGATGAATTAAATATTATATTAATAATTTATAATAAATAATATTGTCTTTATATGTTGAATATATTTTCAAGATGTTACATCCTAATTATTTCATATAGTTATATAATAAGCAAGGATAATTTATTAAATATATTATAAAATATAAAGTATCATTAGAGTTATGATAAAGATTTAAAAACATTGTTATGGAGAAATGTATGTTATGTGAAGTAGGAAAATAAATGTGGCCAACTCAAGGGTAGTCAATACATGATAATCCATTACATCATAGAGATACTACAATCAATATTAAAAATACATATAGAATATAGTTTCATGTATGATAAAAATATTACATATTATGGTCATCATACGTTTGAAGAGGAGCACAAGGTTCCGTAAGAGTAACTTTATGTGGTGTGTCATCATAGTAGACTCGATGAGAATAAGAGCCTTTTGGAATTTTGATATGTTTATAAGGACCATGCATGATTATTGGATATAATAATCTCTAGTAATTCTTTGATGTAATATTCACTAAACATGGATACTATTCAATATTTATGTGGAACATAATTTCGGGGTAAAAAAATATTTTATTAATATTGTTCATACTGCTCATTTAACTCTATACTCGTTCTCACATTCTAGTGAATAATCAGATTGAAATTTTGTAGAATCAAGAGAAATATATTTTGTGAATTCATCAAATGAACCTCATGAATCTGAAATGTGTTCTTGAGTTATCCATAATATAAATGAACTTTCATAACCACTGAATCATCAGAACATTAAGTCTCCAATTCAAGATTTATCTCAATAGTATTGGTAGAATGATCAAAGTGATCTTATAAATTCTATACATTCCTAAGTAACTTCATTACTCGAGGAACTGAATAAAAACTTCAAAAACATAATAGGAGTTATATAATATAAAAATTAATAAATTATATGTGATGATATTTATAGGGTCCATGAATAAATCATCATAAGGTATTTTTTTATAAGTAAGGTGGATTTTATAGAGAACATAATGTAGAGATCGTAAGGCACACATAGTGAATGGTCATATGTTATAGGACATTGGGAATAATAATATATGAATGGCTTCATAGATTCATTGAAATGATGTTCATAAGGTATATAATAATTCATCAAAGGGAAAAAATTATAGGGTACAACCATTTTAATGTACCAGATATTCATATTATACAAATAACCCTACAGAAATTTGGAGTTATTTTTTTATATTTCTACAGAGATGAGAATTTTATAGATATTGATGAAATGAGGATCTATCGTTTCAATGTAATATGGTCTTTAAGTTAAAAAATATCACGATCTATTTATTGTATATCTACAAATTTATGGGTACTAGGGATGAACCACATAGAAAGATGTAAGGAATAAGGTATTATCATTTCGTTATTCTATCTTTGATAGTTATTTGATTACATATGTGGTTTTTATAGTAAACATTCCTGTAATTTTTATTTAATGAAAATTATTGAAATTCAAAATTCTACATTCACACATTAAAAATAATATTAATTAAAAGTAGAAAGAAGTATTTAATAAAATAGATACAACTACTCTTTAATCATTATGTGTGTGTGTATAAATAAATTTTATTAGTCCATGTAGAAAAATATTTAGAATGAGATCTTATATTATTTATTAGATAAAATTCATGATTATCGTTTATAGTAAATAATTTCATGCACTACACATATTCAATAAAATCCATTTTCATGTCCAATAAAAGAGTATATGAAGATCTAGGTTATCATCTATCATACTGAAGAACAAAATAAAGAGGGATGTTTAAGAGTTATGTGTATTATAGTTCACAAAAATATGTTATGATTTAAATTTCTATAGTAATTGAATATGGATTGGTATTTTTGATCACTATGGTGAAGATTAAATAGTAGGTGTGTGTACTAGTATACCTAAAATCAATGAAGTTTTCCATTCATTTTGTTTTATAAGTATAAAGAAGATGAAAATGATGAAATAATAACCATGTCAATAACAAAAATGAAATTTTATTTCATTATGTATTATATGATTGTTACCCAAAAAATATTTCTATAATTGTGGGATGCTCAATAAACTATTTTAATATATGTTAAAAGGAATCATGATATTCCATTATCATTATACACACATGTTTACACTAGTGGGTTGTGTGATCTTGGTAAAAACATAATCTCATAGAGGATTAGCCTTATAATTTTTAATGGTGATCCTTTTAAAATCTATACCACCTCTTGTGTGTCTATGTTAGGATGTGTTTTTTGAAAAAATTTATATATAAAAAGGTAGAAAAATATATCCATCTTTCTTAGAAAGATAATTTTTAGAAAAATATTTACAATGTTTTTAATTTGATAAAATTTCACTAAAATGGATTCAACCCCCATCTTAGTGTAAAAAATATTTTTAATAAGTCTTATCTGTTTGTATCATATCTAAGAACACCTATGATGATATTATACTTTTTGAATTTTTTATGTATTTGAGTCTCTATTATATTTAAATAAAATGTAGTTTCATAGAAGATATCTCCATTTTTAATAAAATTCCATCTACATCGACTCTATAATGTACATTAAATATATATTCATGAAATTTTTATATAATTAATCCCTCTCAATTTAATAATAAGATGTTTCAATCCATCTATAAAATATATATATATAAGAAAAAGGTGACTATGATGGAAAATATATTTACTTTTATAAAGATAACTAATCATGTTTGATCTACCAAAAAAATAACATTGAACTAGATAAAAAGTGACCCAAACATGATAATTTATTACTCCTAGAAACTCAAGAAGTTGAAAGGGTTTATAAAAAATAGTGATTAGAAGATCAATTCATCTCCAATGAAACAAAATTTTATCTCAGATATGAATAATGCCTAATGGGGTGTAATGGAAAGAAATACATAGATATCATATTGTTCTTTAATAAGGGAATACAATTCATAATTATGATTCTAGAAAAATAATTTAGGAGAGTCAGGATAGAATACAAGTCATTATAGATATGAAAAATATTCAAAATTTAAAAATTATGAGATTGGAATCCAATAGAAAAATATAAAAACACTTCTATACATATGATTGGGATAATTTGGATAAAAACTAATTATTTCCACATGTCTTAGTAATGGTGATTATTATTATAAAATAATTATTATGGGTGGAACTATCTTCTCATGATTATCCAATGATAAATTTCAAATAGTTTTAATGAAAAATGTTGCATCATTATAAAAATATATTTTAAAAAACATTATTTTTATGATAATTTTAAGATTAAAATGAAATTCTATTAAAAAAAATGAATGATTAGAAATTATAATACTACTACTCTAATTTTATGTGTGGATAGAACATTGTATATTAATATTTTTTTCCCAAATTATTCTTAACCAGTTGGGAATATTGACTAAAAAAATATCCATTATGTTCTAAAAAATAATGATTGTGTGTAGATTTCAAAGTGATACAATTAATTATAGTTCTTTTCAGCTTCAACTGTGTAAACATGTTTCATTCACTAAACTTATTTGAAGAATCCATAGATTAATTTATTAATATATTCATGGAAAAGAAAAACGAAATATGAGTCTAATATATAGAAAATGGGACTATGTAGAAAAAAGACATTAAGGGAAAATAATGTGAAAATTCTAAAGAGGCTTCCTATATACCCAATGAAACTTTGATAATCCGGAATAAAAATTTAGAAAAGGAAAAGATGATATAATATGAAAAAGTGAATGAAATTGAAAATATGGATGAAGATATTCCTTACGAGGTAGAAAAAACTCAAGATATGTTATCAATTAATTATATCCCAGGTGTTTATGAATAGTTTTTTCCGATTAAATAATGTCATACATACATCAAATGATTTCTTAACAATACCGTCATTACAAGAATAATATTTCAATATAATTAATACTAAAAAATATAATACATTTTGATTGATGTTTAAAGGAGATATAATTATCCCACATAAATAAACAAAACCTATATAGGATTCCATGTTACCTAAAACCAAATTTGATCTATAAACAGAATATCCAAGAATGGAGGTTATGAAGAATGTGGTGATTTGGTTAAGAAAGAATTATAATTGATACAATAAACATTTAGGATCAACAATTACCAAATTATTCTATATTATTTGTGTTTAATTTGTGTGGTAACAGAGAATATAATTAATGGTGAAGTCAGTTTTCTTGGACATAAATTGGGTTGAAATAAAATCTATCAAACCATGGAAAAATTAATGATGCTAGGATTATTTTAATTTCAAAGAACCAAATAAAGTGATGCAATTTTGTGAATTATCAATATGGTATATATTGAATTCTATTTATGGAAAATATTATTCTTAATTACACTTGTTTGGAGTTTGTAACTAATGAGGATACCAATCGAGAATACTTTGAGAAGCTTCTAGAATTTTCACTTCGTATAAAATATATTATTTTCAATTTATTGAAAATATTTTTGGGAAAATTTATCAATTCTTATTCTCTAATCCATTTTCACAAAAATTAAGAACCAAACATTAAGGTGTGGGTGAAATTGAATTTAATAAATTTCTTATTTGAAATGGGTTGAACAAAATCAATGATTTTTTCTAAATCTAAAATCAATTAATTTTTACTTGAATGTTTTATTATAAAATTTAATGTTAAAATATAAATTCTTGATAAAAATCAAATGAAAAACTGACTTATTGGTTTTTAGAAACCTGTTCATCTTGAAAAGATTTGTGCATCCTCTATGGAATTCGATGAGGACATTCATTTTTAGTTAGTATTATAATATTTTCAAAATGGAAATATTTAATTTCTAAATCATACCCTCTTAATTTAATCATAGATGTTAGCTCAAGTAGACAGAAAGAGGAAGGATTGAGGGAATGTTTATCAAGAATGGAATGATACTATAACGCCCTAAGCCTAGTTATCATAGAGTAGGTGCATTATTTTAATACATTGGCATGATTACAGGGAATCATATCCAAAAGGATAGATTAGTTTAGTAGTCTTGGAAAATAGATTTCATAAATGAACAATACATTACAAATTCAAACATAAAATACAACATAGATAATTCTTTGATAAATCCATTATTCTAATAGCTTAAACATGCATATTAATCATAATATACTTCCTGGAATCCTTAGAAAATAAAACATAAGAAATGGGTGAGCTCAAATGCTCAGTAAGGATAAAAAATATAGTAGATGTTATCTTAAATAATCAAAATCTTTTATGGAAAGGTATAAAATTGAAATAAAAGAAATTTAAACATAAACTTTATCCTAATATAGAAATGAAAAATAAAATAATGTCAGTTACTTATTCACATGGATATTATAGTAGTCAAATAATCACATGTAACATTAATTACTAATCTCATAATGATGGAATGCATAATGTCAGACATCTTAACCACAAAATCAATGCCTCGTGACAAGACCCTAAATATAAATTTTATCAACGCCCTATTCCAAGATACTAGGTTATCACATGAGACCTACTGATGCATCAAGGGTCTATAGTGGGGATGCTCGTCACTTACTAAGTTCATTGCATTCCTTGTATGAAACTGTTGAAACATAACATAACCATTTTATTAATACTAGCATACAAAATGTCAATACCTTATTCATAAACCATGAATGGTATAAAAATAGAACATCCACATTCAAACATATCATAAATCATTTAACATAATTTGTTATATTTTATTATAATAAATCAACCTCCATCAAGAATAATATCAAGTAAAGGATGTTGACATAGGTGAAAATGATCAGTAAAAATTATTGAGAGAAATATACATGTTTGTGAAATCATTTAAAAGGAAAACATTTATAATAGAATTATTTTAAAAGAGAATTTTTGAATCAAAGTGTCACATAAAACTTTGAATTTATTGAAAGAAATAAACATATTAAAACATTCATGTCTATAAAATTAAATCCTTAAAATCATTTTTAAAAAATGGTCATTAATTAATAGGATTTAAAGAAATAAATCATTAAAACTTTTAAAATGATGGTCTAGAAAAAATTTCCCTTCAAAAAAACCTTAATATATTTCTTTTTAAAACATTTTTATGAAACATGGACATGGATGATAAATATGCCCCATTAAAAACATACACATAAACAATCTCGGATAATAATGAGATTGAGAAATTAACCCTTATATAGTAATTTCCATTAGTCAAGGGTACGTTTAACCTCCTATATAATGAACATAGTATGATATTAAATTATACCATAACCATATAAATATTTATAATATTATATATGTATCATTTATTAATTTATACTACCCATTTAATAATAATTTCTATGTTAATGTAACATTTCACGTAATAATCATTTTCATTATTATACATGTTTTAACCTGTTATTCCTGATCATATCACATAGATCATGATTTAAATGCTTCCAGAATATAATAAATGATTTATATATTATATATAATAAGAGTATAAATATGTATAATATATAGATATATTAAATGGAAACACCGTTTCTGGATACAGTTGTCCGTAAGTACGCATGATCGTTGTTTCTGTTTTCTTATTGTATAGTATAGAAGTAAGTAAACCTCATATATTTATAAATACAAATATATATTATTTTAGTTTAAATATTCTTTCATATACTTCATAATTAGTCAACATATATGTTTTTATAAAAATTCACGAAGGGTGATCGTTGAAGATGAATCTCATCGAGTCGTGGAGACAGTAAGCCGTACATACGCACGAGCGATAATGTCAATCTATTTATAGGGAAAAACTATTTAATTGTATGTTATAATATATATACAGACACATTAACAAGTTATATTTGTTATTTACATTAATTATACTCAGTATTATTCTCATCCAAATAATGATGTGTTGAAAAACAAACTATACCACGACACGGTGACGGTAAGCTGTACCTATGCATGTATGGTTACATTGTCATTCATAGGATGGATATTGTAATGATTATAGTGTACCATATTTATAATCACATATTAGTATGTATAAATTACTAGAGTTATTATTTTATTATGGAAACAATAACAAATGAGTAATTAGAAGAAGAAAAAAAATTGAAAGAGGGGATAAAATAATTACCTCTTCTTCAGGTGCTTCCATTTGATTTAAAAAAGAGCTCTATAGGATGGATTATTGATTAACGTAAGTACTCTAGGTTGATTTTAGGGTAGTTTTAAGGATATTTGAGAAGGGTATGTCTGATACAAGTTTCTTGGGTGGTGTGAATATGGGATAAGGAGGAGTACCCTTTTATAAGAGAGGTGAGGGGAACTTTAGGAAGAACTTGAAATATTTTGTTATTATAAAATCAATTTCAGTTTATAATTCATTAAAATAGATTTATTTCTACGACAAGGTGGGTATGGGTCTAAATCCCTTGAACCAGTAGGTTTTAGACACGTTTTGGTAACTATATTACCATTATATTTTATATTTAACCCTTAGTTAAATAGTTTAAATCTTACCATGATTTCTTGTATTCTTGCACTATATATTTAGTAAACATACAATAAAATACAAAGAGAACCTCAAGGGGTAAATTAATAACATATCTAACATTATTTAAGTCTTTTCTATGAATTCTAAATTTTTATGAATATTACATCTTTTAATAAAATAGTATTATTTTTAAAAACTATTTTATGTCAATTTTGAAACTATTTTGTACTTTGTTATTGTGAAATTCATAACAAATTATTACATAAAAAACAAATTGAATCAACCCAATCATGTCATATTCCATTATAAAAGTCATGTATGGCCTCATAAGTTTAAATTTACATTTATTTTAACAATTATAATATTAAATATTTTAATCATTTATTAATATGGTAATTATTGAATCATCATTATATCACAAATAAATTAAATTATATTAAATCTAAAAATTAGAAATAAAATAGTATTATTTACTAAATTAATTTAGCTATATAATTAATATTTTTAGTCAAATGTATCTTATGATTAACTATATATTAAAAATGAATTAGTTAATAAAATTTCAATTTAACACTTTTAAAAATTATTTAAATAAAATATAATAAATGTCCAAATCTAACCCAAGTGCATAAAAAGGATCACATTTTTGTTATAAGTTTTATTTTGGTTGAAAAACACTATTCAAATAGAATTATGACATGTGTTGTGATAATTTCATTTTATTATAATATTATTTGTACCTTTAATTAACCTATTTATATTTAATTATGGTAAATAAAATCTAAAAGTTTCTATTCATTAAAAATTATTATCATCCAATTAAACCAAATTTTACATACTAGTGTCAATCATGATTCTTGGATTTATGAAATTCAATTCACAGAAGTGGTAAAATTAGGTTTTTTGTAAATTTACAAATGTGCCTAGATGGTGGGTAAAAGATTACAGAAGGTTCAATAAAATTTTACATATATAATATTATTATAAAATGACTACAATTAATTATAGTATACTAATATAAGAATTATGTGTCTATTTTTACATTAAAATAAATTTAAATTCAAAATAATTATTTAAATAAATTTTTTTATGTACTATGCAGTATTCATCACTATTCATAAAAAATTGAATGTTTTTAGAAAAATACCAAAAAATCTCAAATAGATAATTTTGATAATCAAAATAAAAAAATGAAGTCTATTTTATCTAATACAATTATAGATATTTTCTGAAATTTATCATATTATTGTTTACAAAAGGACATATAATGTATTTATTTTTTAAAAATTGTTTTTCAAAATATATAACCATTTTAACAAAACTTTTACATTTCAATATATAAACTATAAATAAAATTTTATATTTATTTGTTACTATTGGTAGGAGTGGATACTCAATAGGGGGGGTGTGAATTGAGTTCCAATTAAAATTTCTATTAACAATTATTATTAAAACGGTTTTACTTAATAACTAAATACTGCCTAGTTAATCAATGCTATACTGTTATAAGAGTTTTACTATTTAAATAACTTCATAAAAGATTGATTAATTCTCATAAATCTTATATTTGGTTATTAATATTATTTTTGAAGTTATTCTACTGAGGAAGGCCAATGATAACTTCTTTCCAAGATTAACTATCAAAGTGAAATTAGTGACTTCTTGATTATACATTAATGGAATAAAACAGAGATAACTAAAATAAGCAGAACAACGGATATGAAACAAGAGGTTCAGTCTCAAGATGAGTCATAATCCACTCCACTTGGTGATCACCTACCACCAAGAAGTTTATATAAATAAACATTAATCCACACCATGGATTAGGGTTTACAACAGTACTCAGACTGTCCAGGTCCTCAAACCTCTAATGTAGTTCTACGTGGGAAAGCAACAATGACAACACACAAGCTGTAAAGATCCTTAGAACTCTACCACCGTTCTATGTGGGATATCCAAAGGTATAAGGAGTTTAGTGTGAGGATTTCATTATCCTCCAGTTCAGCATAGGAGTCAATGTGTGTTCAAACAGACAGAAGCACACACTGATCGTAATGTATAGAAAAGTATGATCACAGCAGAGCAAGAATATAGAGATGAGTATATAATTCTCTTTTGTGATGTCAATGCAGCTCTGGACTCCATTGGATTGAAGAAGATAAAACTTTGAGTCCTACTCTGGAAGTTGTTTGGAAAACAGAGTGTCGCAATTCAGCCTATGTTCTTCGTGAGGTTCAATCGAGCGAAGATGTTCTTTAAGCTTCAAATATGATTTTTGTGTTCAGTAGTGTCAAGTTTCATGCAGTGTTCCATTAATTTTGAATCTTCTTCCATGTAACTTCTTCGTTTTTTTCTCATGACCTTGATTTTCATTTTTTTTTGAATTGGGCCGTTGATTCTTGGTCACACATTGCTTTTATCTTGGAATGCACGTGTTGGAGACGACATGTTGCATGTTTTCTGCACCTCTTACCTCATACTGTCCGATGATATGTCTACAAGGAAACATTAATTATGTCGGAGCATTAAAGTCATCAAATATGACCATTAGAAATTAAATTGAAAGACGACAAAATAGTTTAAGAAACAATGTCACAGTATGTCAGGGAAACAGTGTCTCCTTCACACGGTGTCTAGTTTGATCACAGTGTCTGAGTGTCACAGTGTCTCATGGTCATGGTGTCTCATGGTCACAGTGTCTCGTAGTCACGGTGCCTTGTTCACGGTGTCTTCCCTTATGGTGTCTTCTTCACTGTGTCTGGCTTCATGATGTTTGCTTCATGGTGTCTGGCTTCACGGTGACTGGATTCATGGTGTCTGGCGTCACGGTGCCTGGCTTCACGGTGTCTGGCTTCACGGTGACAGAAATACGAAGACTGTGAAAAACTCACAATGTCTTAGAATTTTCAATGTAACTATGTTCAGACTTAAATAATGATGATAATAGAAAGGATTAGACTTATGAATTTGTCAAAGAAGGTATATTGAGAGTAGATAAAAGATAGTATAAAGTAAGTAAACTAAAAATAGAGGAATTAAGATCAGGCATGGATCTTCATAAAGTATGAGAAAACTTTAAACATAAATACACATGATTGTATATAATTTATAGGAGTTAACTAGGTTTAATAAGATTTGTGATCATTAAAACATGATAAATGCATTAGGATTCCAACAATATCCCCATTTTTGATGATCAAAAATCATGTTCAATTAAAGTGTATATTGGATTCAACTACAGAGATAAAAGGAGATAAAAGGATAGCTTATCGAAACAACTCCCCCTATGGGGATTATAAAAAAGATGGAATAAGAGATGTCAAAAAGTGCACATTCCATTGAGAGTAAACATGGTCCAGTACAAAACAAAAGAGTAATAGAAAATCAATATCATCCCTATCAGAAAATAGTAATCACTATTTTTCTTCATGGGATAGCCTTCTCTTTGACTTTAGCAGTAGTAGAAGGGGAATCCATAGTGATAGAGGACGAGGTAGAGGAATGCAGAGAGGTGGTTGATTAAGAGGGTAATAGAAGGCCTTCAAAGACTGAGGGAGACAAGGTAAGAGTAGTAGAAGATCTAGGTAGTTGCAGATCAAGAATCACAGGCCTGATCTGACTGAGTGCTTTTCCTATAGACATGGTGGTTGAGGCTAGGGAAGAGGTGAATGTAGGTATCCCAGGTCTGAGAGGTGCAGCCTCTAGAGAAACAATGGCTGTACTCTAGACATGAAGATAATGCCTCATGAGTTTGATGAAATCTGTAATGATCTCTCCACCAAACTACATGGATTTCTCAAAATCATTTGTGTTCTCCATAAACATTTCCAATGATCGAGTAAACTCTGTGAGCTTCTATACATGGTTCTTGAAATCTTGAGTCATAGGAGGAATCTACAGATTTTCTACAAGGTACTTGAAATGGGTTGTCATATCGATCTTAGAGAAGATTATGTTGAAGTAGAAATCCACATTCTTGGAAATCTCTTGCCGAGAAACATTAGAAAATTTTTAGTGGATTTTACTAGGTCAAGAACTATATTACTGTTCTTGACCACTTTTTATAAAGAAGTAGTATTGTAGCCACTGAGTACATGCTGAAGCTCTTCTTTAACTACAATTCTGAGTATATCACTGTCCAAAGAGGGTTTAGAGGATTGACAAGATGGTTTGACAGGTGTGGTCAGAGATTTTAGTAGATCCAGCACCTTTTGAAGATACCCTGTATAATAATCAATGAGTTTATTAAGATTAGCAACAAGCTCTTTCATTTCCTTCACAATTTGTTTGTTTCTTTCAGTGACCTTTTCATCTAAGGATGATAGATAAGGTTGAATATGAGACACAACAACTTGTGCGATTTGAGGTGCAACATGTTCAAATCTCGAATGCAGCTCTCTCTGAATGTCTTCAACCATACTTCATTGGGTCCTTAATTCATTATGGAGTATCTTATTTTTAACTCTTAATTCTTAAATCCCATGGAGCATCATGGGTGGTATTTTCCAAATAATTTTCTCCAATAATAGTGAGGCATCTCTCTCACATAAATTTGTAATAGGATGAGGTTGGGTATTCATGATTTTCTCAACTACGGATAAGAGAGTAGCACCAAATTCCTTCAGATCATCCTCACCCACAAATAATGGCTATTCAGATAAGGGTTCAAGAGTAGGGACTGGTATAGGGTCAGGTTCCTTCTCAATTGAAATATTTTAGATTTATTTCAACTAGAATAGGGAGGAAATATCATTTCTGGTTGCTGTAACCTACTGAGAATCATTCATATCATAGAAACTAGGAAATTTTTACTGAGTGGCTATAGGACTTGACCCAGTTGGATGTGAGGCTTCAATAGACTCAAGATTTATAGTTTTAAACCCCTCAACTGATGCCTCCTTCTCCGGACTGAGAGGCTTAGGATCTTTGTCTAATTCCACATACTCAACTCTAATTTCCTCACCCATTTATTGTCTTGCAAGATGAAAATCTAGCTCCATTCGTTCTTCAGCTGTAGGGATGATTTCATGAACAGATTGTTCCAAAGGGAGTTCCTCAAGATTGACCTCTTGCAAAAGAGGTAGCTCTCTCAGTATATGTTCTTCTACTGTAGGATCTTCCATGTAATTATTTTCATATTATTTGGAAACTGATTCTGTTTTAGCTTCGGGTTGAGTTTCCAAATTAGCAGCTACTTTAGCAGCAGAGACTTCATCTTCAAGAACTTCAGGAGGAGAAGTTGCCTTCTCTTCATCAACAGTAACAACTTCCCTAGGTGGAACTACCTCCTCTTCTTCCTCTTCTTTAGAATTCTCAAAAATCTCATCTGGTTCCAAACCTGGATCAAAAATATCTTTTGGTCTTGAGGGATAATCCATAGGATTGAATTTCTCATAAACTCTATCACTTTCTTCCACCCATTAATTTTTCCAAGGATTCCAGTTTGTGTTCATTCTTTTGATTGTGGATTTTGAGATACAGTACTCAAAGTCCTTAATTACTTCCTCATTTGGTCCAAACATACCTTCGGAAAGAAGCATGGCTGAGATTAGCCAAGAGTATAACAGAGAAGTTGACTTGGATGTGACTGTGATGAACTCGCACATATGGTGTATGATATACTTTACCAGGTTGATCTTATACCCATTTTTCATAACGTGAATCAAAAACACATCTTGATATTTTAAAACTACAAAATCACCTTTTCTTAGACTAACCAAATTCATTATAAACTTGAACATATGCCTTGATTCTACATCTAATTCAGCAACAATGGCCCTCCTATAGGTGCCATTTCTAGTTAAGGTTTTTAGGGCAGCTTCTAAATCAATGAAATCAGTTGAAGGTGGAGGTCCTCCCTGATAATCCTGACAGATGCCTTCACGAGGTATCCTAAGGCATGAAACCCATAACCTCGAAGAGAATGAGCATATGTGGCCATTGACCCATCTTCTCACAACATAAGTCTCACCAGAATGAAATGAGAAATGTTTGTACTGGTAAAACTGAGCCACTAACCTAGGATATATGGGTCTATACACCTTCGAGATCCATTTAAACTAGCCTTGTTAGTCTAACACTTTCAATACCAGAGACTTACTATACAGAATCCATTTGGGGTTAATCTCTTTCTCAGTTACAACAACGCGGTTTACCAGATTCGGATTTAAAGGTCCTTCTTGTGTCATCTGAGGTGTAATATTCTTATTCTATGAGCTATTCTTATCAGGTGTTGATGATGAAATACGTTTCACTCTTGGAATTAACTGAACGTTTGAGTGAGAGAAGGGTAGAAGGAATGAAGAAGGGTTTTAAAAGAGTAGGTAGAAGAAACCTCAAGTGAAGAATCGAGTGATACTTACTTTTTTTTATCATTTAAGAATACAAAACATCGCAAAAATAAAAACATGGGAAAATAAAAAAGGTGAAAAAGAAAATTACCGCGATACGAGTTTAATAGAAGAAAATTAAAACATAAAGAATTTTTACGGTGAGACCGTGTCTGGTCATTATGGTGAGACAATAAACGAGTTTCACAATGAGGTAGTTAGCGAACTTTTCAGTGTCTGTTTCGATGAGACAGTAAACATCAGACAGTAAGTACAAAATACTTACTATGAGACCATAAACATTAATCTTTACACTGAGACAGTAAACATGAAAGATAGTAACTGAGAAACTATAATCATGGAACAGTAAATTATAATATAGTAGGATATCGAACAGTAAGACCTGAAATAGAAACAAGTAATGTATCTATTTGAGATTTATCATGCCTAGTTCTTGTATGATATAGTCTATTCTATCATAATTTAATGTTTTAGTGAATATATCAGAAAGTTTATATTTAGTACAAATGACTTCCTAATTGATATCACCTTTTTGATAATGATCTCTTAAAAAGTGATGTCTTACATCAATATGATTTGTCCTAGAATTTGAAAGAGGATTATTTGAGATGTTAATAGCACTTGTGGTGTCACAATTTATAGGTATATGTCTGAATTGATATCCATAATCTAGTAATGTGTGTTTCATCCACAAAATTTGTGTTCAACAACTGTAAGAATATTTGTATTCTGCTTCAGTAATAGATAATGAAATAAGAATTTTGTTTCTTATTACACCATGATACTAGTGATTTGCCTAAAAGGTGACATGTTCTAGATGTGCTTTTTCTATCTTACTTATATCCACTTAAGTCAGTATCAAAATAACTCACTAATTCAAATGATTGTCCTTTAGGATAAAACAGTCCTTGATTGGGTGTATTCTTGAGGTATTTGAGAATTATCTTTAAAGAATGTAAATGAGATTCCTTAGGGTTTGCTTAAAAACTAGCACACATACACACACATAACATAATGTCAGGACTAAGAGCAGTTAAGTAGATTAAACATCCAATCATTCCTCTATAAGTGGATTGATCAACAAATTTTTCATCTTCATCATTATCCAACATACAAGTGGTACTCGTGGGAGTGTCACTACTTTTAGTGCTATCAAATCTAAAACCTTTTAGATGATCCTTTGTATGTTTACATTGATTTAAAATAATTCCATTTTTATTTTGAAAAACATGAAATCAAATAAAATATATGAGTTCACCCATTAAAATCATTTCAATTTTTTTTGCATCATTTTAGAAAAATCAACAAATAAATATTTCTTCAAACATACAAAAATAATGTCATCTACATAGATTTTAAAAACTAAAACATCATTATAAATTCATTTTATAAGAAGGGTAGGATCAGCTATTCCTTTTGTAAAACCATTGGAAATATGAAAAGTACTTAATCTGTCATACCAAGCTCATGGATCTTGCTTCAAACCATATAAGTCTTTTGATATTTTAAAAATATGGTTTGGAAAATGGGGGTTTCTAAATCCAGGGGTTTGTTCAAAAAAAAAAATCCTCAACTATATACCCAGTTAATAATGCACTCCTAACAATTATTTGATATAGTTTGAAATTCAAATCTGCAGCATAGGCAAGCAAGATTTTGATGGCTTCAGTCTGGCTACTGGTGTAAAGGTCTCCTCATAGTAAATTCCTTATTCTTTACTATATCCTTGTGCAACTAGTCTTTCCATGTTTCAAACTATGTTACCAGCTTCTTCAAATTTATTCCTAAAAACCCATCTAGTACCTATGGTAAAATTTTCCTTAGGTCTATCAAAAAGTCTCAAACCATTGACCCTTTCAAACTGATTATGTTCTTCTTGCATATTCGTCTCCCAAAATTCATCATTGATTTCATTATTGATATTTTTAGTATCAAGATGTGAAAGAAAATCTTGATGTTCAACCTGGTATCTCAGAGAAGCTCTAGTTTGTGTTCCTCTACCTAAATCTCCTACTACAGCATCTAAAGGATGATTTTTAAAAGTGATATATGGCCATGATAAGGTAGGGATAGAAATTTCAGTTTCATTTATAGGTTTGGGTTCTATAGAAATTGGTTCTGGAAAACTTCCAGAACTGGTTGTCTTAACGACATGTTCACTTTTTTTTATTAAGTTTTTGAATGGACATATCATCTTAAATATTTTCAAGAGGGGTCATAGGTTTATGTGGGTCAGTGTCATAAAATTTTATGTGTACAGATTCTTCCTCACATTTTCTTCTCATATTGAATAATCTATAGGCTTTAATGGAGACTGAGTAACCGGGGAAAATTCATTCATCACTTTTTGAAGAAAATTTGTCAAGATTATCTTTATTGTTATGGTTAAAAAAATTGCGACCAAAAACACTGAACTAATTAATCTAAGGCTTCCTATTGTTCCAAAGATCATATAGGCTCTTTTAAATAATTGGTCTAATAAAGACTATATTGATAATGTAACAAGCTGTATTAATCGCTTCAGCCCATAAGTAAATTTTCAAACCATGTTTATTGAGCATTGTCCTAGAAATCTCTTGAAGAGTCCTAATTTATCTTTCTACTACACCATTATGTTGAGGTGTTCCAGGAGCATAGAAGTTGTGACTATATCCATTAAGTGAGCAATAAGATTCAAACTCTTGATTCTCAAACTCACGACCATGATCACTTCTCTAGGTCTTGATCCTAAGTCCACTATGGTTTTTTACAGACTTCGAATATTTGATAAAATAAGTACATGATTCACCTTTGTGAGCAAGAAAGTACAACCAAGTGTACCTAGAAAAATAATCTACAAGAACATAAACATAGTGCTTCCAATTTAGACTTGAAACTCTTGATGCTCTAAAAAAATCCATGTGAACCAACTCAAGAGGTTGAGAAGTAGAAACATATTTCTTTGATTTGAAAGAATCTTTGTGTTGTTTTCCCTTTTGAAAAGGATTACACACTTTGTTAAGTTGGAATTATAGTTTAGGTAAGTCTCTAACTAAACCGTTCATAGTCAGTTTTCTAAGTGAGTGAACATTACTGTGTCCTAGTCATCTATGCCATTTCCAAGATTCATTATGAAAATCCTTTAATCAAGTAAAATTTTGTTTAGCTAAAATATTCAAGTCTACAAAATAAACATTTTCATTTCTTAATGCAGTAAATACAAAAACATTTTTATAATTAAAAACATTAAATGAATCATTTTAAAATATTACATTGAATCCATCATCAAACATCTTATAGATACATAGCAGGTTGTATTTTAATCCATCAACAAATAGTACTTTAGAAATTAAATTTGAATCTGTGTTACCAATCTGGCCTAAGCCAATGATTTTTTCTTTCCAGTTATCCCCAAAGGTGAGATGTACTCCATCAAAATTGATTAATATCATAAAGTATGAGTAATCTCCTATCATATTCCTTGAACATCCACTATCCGAGTACCATATCTTCCTACAAAAACATTTTAGGCATGTTTCCTACAAAACAGATTTAGACATAAGATAATTTTGGTACCCAAGATTTTCTTGGGTCCCATAAGGTTAGAAAGTAACACTTTAGGAACCCATATTTGTCTAATGGGTTTCTTATAATTAAAAAATTAAAATGATTTTGATAAGTAAACAACGTTTGGTCTGTAAGAATTTGAATTGCAAGATAGAGGATAAGAGTTTCTAGAACTTTAACTAGTAGCATACTGTCCAGATTTTGGAATAAATTTATTCCTAACAGTCATTCTCTGTCCAGGTTGGTATCCTGAACCCATAGTATACCTTGGCACAACTTTTATTCCTATAATTTTAGTTAGTGTATTCATTCCATTTGTGAACTTATCTTAGTCTTTTCTGAGTTTGTCATTTGATAATTTGAGTTTAGTATTATCATTTAATAGTTGAGTATTCTTTTCCTTTTCTATACTAAGATTAGGTTTAACATTACTAGTCAAGGAATATTGTTTCCTTAATTATTTGTACATATATTTTATCTCATTACAAGTATCTTCTGACATATTATAGTATTCAAATAATTTAGATTTAGACATATTATCCTCATTATTTGAATCACTTTCATTCCATGAATAGTAATCATTCAACATTGGGGAATCATATACCTCAGATGATTTAGTTAAGAAACACATGTCGGTATGATTCTTTTCTTTAGAATCAGAAGCTTTAGTTCAACTTGATATATCTTCCGAAGCACCCCTTGTTGCCTTCATATCTTTCTTATATTTTTTTCCTTTTAATAATATTTGTTCTTAAACAACAATTTTGGATAGTCAGCCTTAACATGTCCTTTCATTTTACATTAATAACAAACTATATCATAATTTTTATCATCTTTCTTCTAATCACTCCTCTAATTACTTTGTTGGACATAAATACCCTAATAATTTGATTATCTAAAAAATTTCATCTTTCTATATAATTTCTTGTTTCTCATGGCTATATGAGCCATCTCTTCATCACTATCTAAGTCATAATTTTCACTTGTTGATATTTTTTTAGTTATGTGAACTTTATCTTTGTCCTTTCTTTTTGAAGTAGTAGATTGAAATGACACTGAACTCTTCTTAGTTTCATCATCTTCATATTTTTTTAACTTCATCTATTCTTCATACATCATCAATTTTCCAATCATCTCCTTGACAGGTAGCTTTCCAATGTCACATGA
The DNA here is from genome assembly GCA_963277665.1 of Viscum album. Lineage (NCBI taxonomy): Eukaryota > Viridiplantae > Streptophyta > Magnoliopsida > Santalales > Viscaceae > Viscum > Viscum album. The sequence goes on along the minus strand of OY728159.1, from coordinate 775,388,379 downwards.
TTCTTATATAAAGATATAGGTCTCTCTCTGTCTGTCTGGTAGGCATCTCAGTATCCTCATGATTTTCTCTTTTTCCAGAACAGATTTTCCCTGGGAGCTCATTGCATTAAATATATCATTAAACCTGAGATATATATCAGAAATAGATTCATCAGATTTCATTTTAAAATTATAATGCTTAATAGTTTAAGTATTTAGTCTCATTTCCTTATCATTGGTTGTTACCTCATGGGAAACAAATGGATTATCCCATATTTCATTAGCAGTCTTACAAGAAGATATTCAATTAGTTTCTTAATCTCTTAAATCACAATACAAGACATTCATTTATTTACAATTATTATTGTAAGAAGTTTTTGTAGGGTCATCCCAAGTATTTATAACAGTTTCAATAATCTTATACTGAGTCTCTATATCATTCCAATTGTCATATCCTATAATTTCTAAATAGATTTTCATTTTTATTTTCCATTGGGCATAATTGACCCCATTAATGAAGGGTGGGTTGTTGGAAGCAACATCATATATTCTATTATCCATAACTATATTTTAGAAAATGTATTTAAAGAGATAAAAAATTTAAAATAACCAAAATTTACAATCTTTAAGAAAAAACTAAAATCAATATTGAATATGATTACTCAGAGTCCTAATAAACAGCATCTGATACCAAATTTTGGTTGGAGTGGATACTCAAGGGGGGGGGGGGTGAATTGAGTTCCAATTAAAATTTCTGTTAAAAATTATTTCTTTAAAGATTTTCCCCAATGATTAAATACCCCCCAGTTAATCAAGGTTATACTTTTATAAGAGTTTAACTGTTTAAATAACATTTTAGAAGATTGATTAATTATCAATAATCTTAATTTATGTTATTAATATTAATTTTGTAGTTATTATACTAAGGCAGGACAGTTGTAAAATCTTTCCAATATTAAAAATCAATGTGAAATTAGTGATTTATGGATTATACAATAAAGCAATAAAATAGAGATAACTAAATTAAGAAGCACAGTGGATATGAAATAATTGGTTTTGTCTCAAGCCGAAAACTAATCCACTCCACTTTATGATCACGTGAAACCAAGAAGTTTATATAAATTAACATTTATCCACACCATGGATCAGGGTTTACAACAGCACACAGACTGTCTTGGTCCTCATTCCTCTACAATAGTTCTAGGTGGGATACACAGAGGTATAAGGAGTTTTGTGTGAGGATTTTAGTATCCTTCAGTTCAACATAGGAGTCAGTGTGTGTTCAAACAGATAGAAGCACACAATGATCATAATTTACAAAAAATGATGATCACATTAGAGAAAGAAGATAGATATAAGTTTAGAATGCTCTTTTGTTATGTCAATTAATCTCTGGACTCCTTTGGATTGAAACAGATGAAGCATTGAGTCCTTCTCTAGAATTTGGGTGGAAATTAGAGTGTCGCGACTCAACTAGTGTTCTTCTTGATGTTCAATCAAGCGAATATGTTCTTTAATCTTAAAATATGCATGGCATGTTCAACAATTTCGAGTTTCATGCAGTGTGCCCTTATTTTTGAAACTTCCTCCATGTATCTTCATCGTTTTTGTGCTCACATCATAGATTTTGGTTTTTTTTGTATCGCGCTGTTGATTCTTTGTCACACTTTGCTTTTAACTTTGAATGCATGTGTTGGAGATGACATGTTGCATGTGTTCTGCACATCGTACCTCGTACTATCCGATGATATTTCTACAAAGAGAACATTAATTATTTCTGTGCATTAAATTCATCAAATATGACTGTTATAAATTAAATTGAACGACAACAAAATAGGTTAAAAAACAGTGTCACAGTAATTCATGGAAATGGTGTCTCCTTCACACAGTGTCTAGGAAGATCACGGTGTCTGAGTGTCAGGGTGCCTCAAGGTCATGTTGTATCGCGGTCATGGTGTCTCGCAGTCACGGTGTCTTGTTTATAGAGTCTTTCTTTACAGTGTCTTCTTCACGGTGTCTGGCTTTACGGTATCTAATTCACGGTGTCTGGCATCGTGGTGGTTGGCATTACTGTGTCTGGCTTCATGGTGCCTCGCTTCACTGTTTCTGCCTTCACGGTGTCTAGATTCACAGTGCCATAAATACATAGCAGGAGAAAGACTCAAGGTGTCTTAGACTTTTCAATGTAACTGTGTTCAGACATAAATAATGATGATAATAGAAAGGATTAGATTTATGCATTTTTCAAAGAAGTTATATTGAGAGTATATCAAATATAGTATAAATTATGTAAACTGAAAATAGAGAATTTGAGATCTTGCATGTATCTTCTTAAAGCATGAGAAAACATTAAACATAAATCCACATGACTATATATAATTTATAAGAGCTAACTATGTTGAATAAGAATTGTTATCATTAAAATATGATTAATACACGAGGAGTCCAATAGTTACTATTAATATAAAATATTTAATTTATATATAAATATATTGTTTAAATAATTTTAATACTAATGTGTTGTTTTTTGGAAACACAATCTTGCGTATAACGCAAGACAAGTTGGTGTTTAATGAAATATAAGCTATTAATATATTTTAAAGAGATAACATACTATGAAATATTGGGGTGTTACATTCTCCCCTCCTACAATAAATTGTTTCCTCACAATTTGACATCAATCTTCGAAAATAAAAGGTTGAAAATAAAAAATACCTTTGAGGAAAACCAACATTAGAAATGGGTTGAATAAAATTTATTCTTAACAAATAGTAAAGGGAAGTGAAAAATTTACCACCAAATTAGGATTTCAAATATGGTAACATTGGTGGAAATCAATGAAACACAATTGGAGGAGAAAAGTAAATATTTTTAGGGAGTGATTGAGCTCATCCGTAAAAAAAAAGTGAACAAAAAACCACAAATCAATGATTATGATTTAAAATTCCATCGGTTAAACAAAACAAAAGGTATTAGGACAACACATTTTTGGTTTTAAGGTACATTCATAAAATTTTAAGGAAAAAAGAGTGCATGACATGTATAGTTCCATCATTTAACTAATATCAACCACAAACTCATATTTCACTCCAAAAGATTATAGAACACAAAAATATTCCATTTAATATAATTGTATTGGGTTCCCAAAAATGAATTTATAATTCACATATTAGACCATTAAAAAATAAAATATACAAACTAGGACATCACATTCGCCTATGGTAGGTGATGCACCACTGTCGCCCTTCAGTTGCACATTCATGTATCATAGCCTTGCCGAATGAGATGGGTTGTCACCCGACCTCTGGGTTGTCCTTTTTATAAAAATCCAAAAATTATAAGGCCCCAGCCTTAAACCTTACTTAATCTTGAGTTATTACAAGATTACACATTGAGGATCTTTTCAGGTTTAGAGTTTTAGATAATTAGATCATAAAACTTGCATTACATTCCACATTTAAACAATGTGGTTACATAAAATGTAGTATTCATTTTTCCCATCAATGGAAACATATTTAAAATAAAACATGGATCCTTTCTTGACACTTCCTTGACACTATCATCATATCATGTACCCTTCCCTTGACCTGTGAAAAACATTTCAAAAACTTGGGATGAGCATAAAAATCTCAGTAAGCGTTATAAAAATATGGAAAGGAAACATGAGTTCATATATACATAAGAATGAAATCATACTTTACCCATAAAACATAGGCACTTTAACATACCTCATCAAGTCATGAATAAATATAGAAATCATAAGACATAAAAGGTAACTTGAGGCATTCATAAAATTCTTACGTAGGGAGTAACCCTCTTGGTTACGTTTGGAATACCCACCACAGTATATTTCCTAAATCTCTTCGGAGAAACCTTAACGCTTCACTCCTTCGTGTTACCCAATGCATTTGAGAGCTATATCGGTCTCACCTACCCTTAGTTTATCACGAAACCACCCGTATTCATAAAAAATTCCCAAGAACCATAACATAATCATAGAACATAACCTAAGCAAAAAAAAATATAACATTCCCACATTGTAATAACAATATAACATTTTAAGATATTGAAATAATGAATCCCTTCTAAAAACCATTTTCCAAACAATATAAAACATTTAATAAAGAGATTTTTGAATCAAAGTGTCCCATACCACTTTGAAGCTTTTAACATTTTAAACCATTAATATCCATATAAATAAATACTTAAAACCATTTTGAAAACATGGATATTAATGAGAAATATTTATAACAATAAATCATTAAAACATTTAAAACGATATTTTAGTTAAAGTGTATTTAACAAAATGAGAGACACTTGAATACAATAATTGAGGAATAAAATTTAATTAGAACTTTATAATATCATGAGAATAGAGGGATTCATGATATAATATTCCAAAGGATAGTATATACACCATATAAGAGTGAACTGTTTCATAAAAACAATGATGTCTCAATAGAAATGTAAAATGAGATGAAATCCATAATAAAGAAGGTATCCTTAAATCAAGGATAAATCAATCTCATAATTATGTGTGAAAAATATAAATACACCCAATATAAGTGGATATTAAGTGTAAAACAATAAAAGGTCATTCACACATATTCAAAAGATGACATATTCAATAACTACATGTTGAACCCAAAGAAATCGAAATTGGGTTAAAAAGTTCCCTTGGTAAAATTCGACAGCCTAACGACATCACTTCAAAATTCAGAAAATGAGTTGATGAGAGATAAAAATAGCATATAATCACTTGGACATAAAATTTACATCAATAAGGATATAAAGGAACATATCCCAACATAATAGTATGTGAATTAAAAGACATAACAAAAGAAGTCTTTTAAAAAGAGGAGGGTGAAAGGTCCCCTTACCAAGTTGGGTAACTTTCGAAACGTACACCCCATGGAAGAAGGGTCATACAATGAAGATGAGAATTCCCATAAATGAAATTATACTACACAAAGTGTATAATAATGGGCAGTACATAAACCACTCAAAGGAAACTGTGGAAAATGTAGCATAAATCTCACGGGAATAAAAGTGAGATGAAAAACCCCTTATGAAAACTCGGCAGCCTTACAGCGCCACTTAAAACTTCCAAAATGGATTGATGAGAGGAAATAGGGTCTGTAATAATATGAATGTAAAAATTACAGAAAGAGTAATATAAACGAACATCCCAATCACAAGAAATATGAGCTTAAAATGAATGACATAAAAGGGTGTACTTAAAAAGAAAGAGAGGAGTAGGATCCCTTACCTTGGGTCCTACTTGACTCGATCATTCTTTAATCTCCTGAATAATAAATATGAGTTAATTTATAATTCCTTAAGAAACTTTTTCAAGTTCATTATTCCTTTTATATCACTTATTACCATGTCATAAACATTATTTAATCATTTAAGTTAATAATATTTGTTTTGTCGATATTTGGTTCTTAAGTAGAAAGTGGACTTCTTACAATTACATGATGTTCATGTGGCCAAATGTTCATTATATAAAGAATTTTATTCATGATGTAGATATCATATATATCCTATATATTCAGTATATTCATGTATTTATAATATTACATAACATTTAGAGTTATGAAATGAAATGCACCGTTCATGGAGACGGTAAGCCGTACGTACGCATGAACACAACTTCCATTTCTATTTCATATTTAATTTAATTAAAACATAATGATACATACTAGAATTTAATTCCAGTATGGTATCATATATAATATCATTAAATATATCCTTTATATGTACCACATATGGTATTAACGAATCAAATCACTTTGAGGGGGCGGTAGTCTGCACTTCCTTAAATGAAGATATCGCGTTTACCCATAATGGAAACCATAAAGGTATGCCATAAATGAAAAATACAGAAGATTAAGTAAAACATAAACATATTATATATCATATATAAATATAGTGTCATCTTAATGGCCACCTTTTAAGGTGTTAGAAGAATGTTGAACAATCATCGTTTCGGGAGGCAGAAATTCGCCATCCACGAAAACAGTATGTTCTTTAACCATTAGATGTAGGTGTGTGTAAGTGTAGCTATAATCCTTCTTATAAAAACATCCTATTATATTGAAGATACTTTATTTGTTACAAAAGAAAAGAATAAAAAGAGTTTAGGGGGTTGGAGAAGTAAAATAAAACAAAAGGACTCAAGTGAAGACATTACCTTAAAATCGGGTAACTTCCTTTGATTTGAGCTCAAAGGCTTCCTTGGAAAGGATTCTGCCCAAATTGAGGCTTCAAGGAGTTAGAGAGGGATGTGGAGAGACAAAATGGGCAGGGGTTGGACGAGACAAAGGCTTTGGAAGTGTGTGTAAGGAGGTAGATGTGGGGGCCTTTTATAAGAGGAGGGGAGGGGAACTCTTGGAAAGTAAATAAATGTTACTTTATTTTAGAATGATTTTCGGCTTTTAATGGTCCCACATTGATGTGTTTCTAGGATACGGTGATAAGGGTTCGAAATACACCCATACTATAGGTTTTTGACATGTGTAGGTCTTATATTTTACATCATTTTTCTATTTTATTTAAATCGTTAAATAATGAGGTCATCGCTGCATCATTATGATGTCATAAATAATTTAATTTATTTAATGTCTAAAAATTATAAAAAAAATACTATGATGTAGAAAATAACTTTATCTTTCCAATGACTATTTATGGTCCAAAATATCATTTATTTAGACAAAATGAAAAATATTTTACTTAGGTGATACATTCTTTGTTATATTTAACATTCTTTAAAAATAAATTGATAAAAAGTCACTTTCTCACAAAAGTGATTCCATGGGGCCCTCAAGTTTTGCACAAGGCATACCATGGTCGGCCATGAGACAACCAGTAGCCTTAGGACACATTTTGTGGTCATTTTTGATTATTATGATATTATCTTATTATCTTTAACTACCCGATTACTCATTAATCAAAATAATTAAAGATAATTACCGTCATTACTATTCATAATGTCCAAAAACAAAATAGTATGAATTACATAATTTGGACCTTATGATTCCAAATATGTAATTCATTTTACCAAATTCCAAACACATAAATTGCAATAATTAATTTAAAAAACTTCCCGTTGTCAAAACAAATAGCGGGGTTTTTAGAAACAATATTTATGAAACGTTTGGCACTTGTTTATGCCTAATTCCAAAGTGAAATTAGCCCCAATTACCATAATTGAATTACATGGTAAAAATATATTCTAATTAAACTTTAAAACAAATTAAAAATATAATATAACCATATAATTAAATTATATGAAAAATCAGTTTTGATGTAAAATGCAGTATTTTTCACTATTCATTGAAAAATGAACATTGTCAAAAAAATACCAAAAATTAACCCAAGGTAAATTTCAATGTCAAAATAATAAATAATATGTTTATTTTAAAAAATAGAGCTTATAAAATTGTCAAAAAGTGGATTTAAAAGAGGTTCTCCATTAAAAGGCGGTTAATCGACCTTTTAAAGAATATTGGAATGTTTACGCTTAAAAATTGGTTTCATTTGAATTTTTAATCCCCTAACATTTATTGAAAAAAATAAAAATATTTGAAAAACATATATAATCATTTTGTAGTTAGTTCTGTTCATTCCCGCCATTACAACGGCTAGGCGTTAACTACCATTTAAAATAATATTATTTTACTATTAGAGTGCAACTTAAGATTTCAAAGAAACTTGTTGTTGAATATTGGGTACGCCATTGAGCATAGCATTCCCTTTAAAGTAATATCAATATTTTATTCACAAATATGGATAAATGTGAAAATATCATACTCTTTATTTACCTGGGGTGTTATATCCTTCCCCACTTTTGGGAATTACATCCTCGCAATTTTAAAATTGGGCTTCAAAACTCCATTGAAAGTCCCACATCGGAAAAGGAGTAAATTAAACTATCACTTTAAAAGAAATAAAGGGAAGTACAAAGGTCACCCTAGTTAACCTATAATAGGATTCCATGTATGAAAATATGGACATGGAGGAAAAAACAAAGGGTCATGTTCTGATGGAGAGTGATAGTAAACATTTAGGAGAAAGTTAACCATAAGAAAATCAAAAACTTGTGATGGGTTAAACGGTATTCGATTCTCCAGTAGGAAAAGTTAATAGACAACATTTTTGTTTTAAGTTACTTTTTATTGAGGAATTTATTCAGAAGGAAACATAATCACTTATCATGTTGACTTTCAACTTTTATTAGATTCCTTACACAAACTCATATTTTCTCTAATAGACGAGTATTTAGGAAGACTTGTTCACATTAAGAGTACTATAATAAACTTCTATAGAATCACCTAATCCAAAAAAGAGAACTATATACTTCCCATGTCTTTTGACTTTAACCAAAACCAAAACCAAAAAGGTTAGTACAAGATCAGATAATCCAGAAATGGATAACCCTTTATAAAAAGAAAATCTATTCTTAATCTCCAAAATTTGTCCAACAAAACCCAAAGTTCAACGAGGACCATTCGATAATCAATTTGTCCATAAAATTATTCAATTTAAACCAAACTAAGATTGGAATCCAAATATTTGAAGGATTTAGTCACATAGTCTTCCAAGTTAAATCGTAACATTTATCTCCAAACAACATCTGTTGCTCTTAATGTCTCATATTGAAAAGTAATTAACCTAATCACATATCCTTCATGATAGGTTAATAAATTTCCATAGATAACCCAAAATCAACATACTCTTAATTCATAAAATCATCTAACGAAAAGGAATCAGTCAAACTAACTAGGGAATTCACGTAGTCCAGTGGTAGGCGATAAATACCAGTTGCACTTTGGTTGTGGGTTTGATTCCCGCAGCTTTGTCTGACGCGACGGGTTGTCACACGGTCTGCGTGTTGTCCTTTTTATAAAACTCCAAAAATAACCCTATCATGTTTTAACCTCAATTTTATCTCATGCCTTTCACTTCTATCGTAATATATAGTAACCCATAATTACCTAAAAAGTAAGGATCATATAAACCCAAATGGTTCTTTATAACTATGTCCACAAAAGAATATATAACTATTCCATGAATAAAATTTTCATATATTAAACATCAGGGTTAAACATAATATAACAAGTCTTCTAATGTAACCCCATAATCAAAAGAGACTTAATACTCTTAAGAATTTCACCATAACTCTTGAAGCTCTTATATGTTGACATCTTACTCATTAAACATTCTTCATGATCCATTAACCATTCCTTCACAACTTATTCTGAAATACTTCTTTCCTACAAACAAAATCATGAATCATATCCTAAGATTCCAAAATAGGAAAACAATAGTCATGAAATAATCCATACCTTTGATTGGTCATTTTCAGTTTCTTCATCCTCAATCGGAATGGCATTAGGTATTGGTAAACGAACATTTGTACGATCATGGTGATCCCATTCACGAAACTTCTTCATAGGACATGTGTTTCCATAATGACCATGCACACCACATTTAAAACATTCGATTGATCCCTCAGAAATAACTTATTTCCCTTTCCTCGAGTCAACTGAATGCTTCCTTTTTCCATGGAAGGTTCTTGCTTTATGACCTTCATTTCCACATCTATAGCATATTTCTGTCCCTTTGAAACATTTTCCTAGGTGTTTCTTTCCACATTTTTGACACATAACTTTTTGAACACACTTACCTTTATGATTATTACCTGTAGTTCCATAGGGATTTGTTTCTCGCATATATGATGCCTTAGAGAAATCACCAAGAATTAGGTTTTCAATAATGACTCCAGATAGTTGGTTGAGGATAATCACAAGAGTTCTCATTGCAGCTCCCATATCATTCAGTTGCTTGCTCAATAAACTATCACAGTTTCCTTCACATCCACTGTTACTTTGGTGCCTGCTAGATCCAGCCATTTACTAAAACCAAAAAGGTCAGTGTGAGTATATCAACAAAACCATCATGTACTAATGAGGAAGATAAAAACTAAGATATACTTACTCATTCACTTTATCTAAAACATGGACCCTTTCTGAAATCCTAACCATTATGGTAATGTCACTTATGCTTAAAGAATACCCTAACCTCTAAAGTTATCTAAACCGACCTCTGATACCAACTATAAGGCCCCAGCCTTAAACCTTACTTAATCTTGAGTTATTACAAGATTACACATTGAGGATCTTTTCAGGTTTATATTTTTAGAGAATTAGATCATAAAACTTGTATTACATTCCAAATTTAAACAAAGTGGTTACATAAAATATAGTATTCATTTTTCCCATCAACGGAAACATATTTAAAATAAAACATGGATCCTTTCTTGACACTTCCTTGACACTATAATCATATCATGTACCCTTCCCTTGACCTGTGAAAAACATTTCAAAAACATGGGATGAGTATAAAAACCTCAGTAAGGGTTATAAAAATATGGAAAGGAAACATGAGTTAATATATACATAAGAATGAAATCATACTTTACCCATAAAACATATGCACTTTAACATACCTCATCAAGTCGTGAATAAATCATAGAAATCATAAGACATGAAAGGTAATTTGAGGCATTCATAACATTATTACGTAGGGAGTAACCATCTTGGTTACGTTTGGAATACCCACCATAGTATATTCCCTAAATCTCTTCGGAGAAACCTTAACGTTTCACTCCTTCGCGTTACCCAATGCATTGGAGAGATATATCGGGCTCACCCACCCTTAGTTTATCACGGAACCACCCGTATTCATAAAAAATTCCCAAGAACCATAACATAATCATAGAACATAACCTAAGAACAAAAAAAAGATAACATTCCCACATTGTAATAACAATATAACATTTTAAGATATTGAAATAATGAATCCCTTCTAAAAACCATTTTCCAAACAATATAAAAAATTTAATAAAGAGATTTTTGAATCAAAGTGTCTCATACCACTTTGAAGCTTTTAACATTTTAAAACATTAATATCCATATAAATAAATCCTTAAAAGCATTTTGAAAACATGGATATTAATGAGAAATATTTATAACAATAAATCATTAAAACATTTAAAATGATATTTTAGTTAGTGTCTTTAACAAAATGAGAGACACTTGAATACAATAATTGAGGAATAAAATTTAATTAGAACTTTATAATATCATGAGAATAGATGGATTCATGATATAATATTCCAAAGGACAGTATATACACCATATAAGAGTGAACTGATGCATAAAAACAATGAATTCTCAATAGAAATGTAAAATGAGATGAAATCCATAATAAAGAAGGTATCCTTAAATCAAGGATAAACCAATCTCATAATTATGTGGGACAAATATAAATACACCCAATATAAGTGGATATTAAGTGTAAAACAATAAAAGTTCATTCACACATATTCAAAAGATGACATATTAAATAACTACATGTTGAACCCAAAGAAATCGAAATTGGGTTAAAAAGTTCCCTTGGTAAAATTCGACAGCCTAACGACATCACTTCAAAATTCATAAAATGAGTTGATGAGAGATAAAAAGGGAATCTCATCACTTGGAAATAAAATTTACATCAATAAGGATATAAAGGAACATATCCCAACATAATAGTATGTGAATTAAAATACATAACAAAAGAAGTCTTTTAAAAAGAGGAGGGTGAAAGGACCCCTTACCGAGTTGGGTAACATTCGAAACATACACCCCATGGAAGAAGGGTCATACAATGAAGATGAGAATACCCATAAATGATATTATACTACACAAAGTTTATAATAATGGGCTGTACATACACCACTCAAAGGAAATTGTGGCAAATGTAGCATAAATCTCACGGGAATAAAAGTGAGATGAAAAACCCCTTACGAAAACTCGACAGCCTAACGATGCCTCTTAAAACTTCCAAAATGGATTGATGATAGGAAATAGGGTCTATCATAATATGAACATAAAAATTATAGAAAGATTAATATAAAAGAACATCCCAATCACAAGAAATATGAGCTTAAAAGGAATGACATAAAAGGGTGTACTTAAAAAGAAAGAGAGGAGTATGATCCCTTACCTCGGGTCCGACTTGACTCGATCATTCTTTAATCTCCTGAATAATAAACATGAGTTAATTTATAATTCCTTAAGAACCTTTTTCATTTTCATTATTCCTTTTATATCACTTATTACAATGTCATAAACATTATGTAATCATTTAATTTAATAATATTTTTTTGCCGATATTTGGTTCTTAAGTCGAAAGTGGACTTCTTACAATTACATGTTGTTCATGTGGCCAAATGTTCATTATATCCAGAATTGTATTCATGATGTAGATATCATATATATCCTATATATCCAGTATATTCATGTATTTAGAATATTACATAACATTTAGAGTTAAGAAATGAAATGCATCATTCATGGAGACGGTAAGATGTACGTACGCATGAACGCTACTTCCATTTCTATTTCATATTTAATGGAATTAAAACATAATGATAAATAATAGTATTTTAATTCCAGTATGGTATCATATAAAATATCATTAAATATATCCTTTATACGTACCACATATGGTATTAACGAATCAAATCACTTTGAGGGGCGGTAGTCTGCACTTCCTTAAATGAAGATATCGCGTTTACCCATAATGGAAACCATAAAGGTATGCCATAAATGAAAAATTCAGAAGCTTAAGTAAAAAATAAAAATATTATATATCATATATAATTATAGTGTCATCTTAATGGACACCTTTGAAGATGTTAGAATAATGTTGAACAATCATCGTTTCGGGAGGCAGAAATTCGCCATCCACGGAAACAGTATGTTCTTTAACCATTAGATGTAGGTGTGTGTAAGTGTAGCTCGATTCCTTATTATAAAAACATCCTAGTATATTGAAGATACTTTAGTTGTTACAAAAGAAAATAATAAAAAGAGTTTAGGGGGTTGGAAAAGTAAAATAAAACAAAAGGACTCAAGTGAAGACATTACCTTAAAATCGGGTAACTTCCTTTAATTTGAGATCAAAGGCTTCATTAGAAAGGATTCTTCCCAAAGTGAGGCTTCAAGGAGTTAGAGAGGGATGTGGAGAGACAAAATGGGCAGGGGTTGGCCGATCCAAAGGCTTTGGAAGTGTGGGTAAGGAGGTAGAGGTGGGGGCCTTTTGTAAGAGGAGGGGAGGGGCACTCTTGGAATGTAAATAAATGTTACTTTATTTTAGAATGAGTTTCGGATTTTAAGCGTCCCACATTGATGTGTTTCGAGGATAAGGTGATAAGGGTTAGAAATCCACCCATACAATAGGTTTTGTACATGTGTAGGTCTTAGATTTTACATTATGTTTCCATTTTATTTAAATCATTAAATAATGAGGTCATCGCTGCATCATTACGATGTCATAAATAATTTAATTTATTTAATTTCTAAAAATTATAAAAAAAATACTATGATGTAGAAAATATTTTTATCTTTTCAATGACTATTTATGGTCCAAAATATCATTTATTTAGACAAAATTAAAAATATTTTACTTAGGTGATACCTTCTTTGTTACATTTAACATTCTTTAAAAATAAATAGAAAAAAAGTCACTTTCTCACAAAAGTGATTCCATGGGGCCCCCAAGTTTGGCACAAGGCATCCCATAGTTGGCCATGAGACAACCAGTAGCCTTAGGACACATTTTGGGGTCATTTGTTATTATTATGATATTATCTTATTATCTTTAACTACCCGATTACTCATTAATCAAAATAATTAAAGATAATTACCGTCGTTACTATTCATAATGTCCAAAAACAAAAGAGTCTTAATTACATAATTTGGACCTTATGATTACAAATATTTAATTCATTTTACCAAATTTCAATCACATAAATTTCAATAATTAATTTAAAAAAACTTCCCGTTGTCAAAAAAAATAGCGGATTTTTTAGAAACAATATTTATGAAAAGTTTGGCACTTGTTTATGCCTAATTCCAAAGTGAAATTAATCCCAATGACCATAATTGAATTAAATGTTAAAAATATATTCTAATTACACTTTAAAACAAATTAAAAAGATAATATAACCATATAATTAAATTATATGAAAAAGTAGTTTTGATGTAAAATGCAGTATTTTTCACTATTCATTGAAAAATGAACATTGTCAGAAAAATACCAAAAATTATCCCAAGGTAAATTTCAATGTCCCAATAATAAATAATATATTTATTTTGAAAAATAGAGCTTATAAAATTTTCAAAAAGTGGATTTAAAATAGGTTCTCCATTAAAAGGCGTTTAATCGACCTTTTAAAGAATATTGGAATGTTTACGCTTAAAAACTGGATTCATTTGCATTTTTAATCCCCTAACATTTAATGAAAAAAATAAAAATATTTGACAAACATATATAATCATTTTGTAGTTAGTTCTGTTCATTCCCGCCATTACAACGACTAGGCGTTAACTACCATTTAAAATAATATTATTTTACTATTAGAGTGCAACTTAAGATTTCAAAGAAACTTGTTGTTGCATATTGGGTATGCCATTGAGAATAGAATTCCCTTTAAAGTACTATTAATATTTTATTCAAAAATATGGATAAATGTGAAAATGTCATACTCTTTATTTACCTGGGGTGTTACAAAAATAATATTAAGAAATGATTTAGCCTTAATCAATTGTATCTAATGTACAACATAATCCATTTCAACCTATATACTTATCCATAATACATGTGTCCAAACTCAAAATCCAAAAATTTATAAAGAAGGTCAACATAACATAATGATGATCACTTTTATCATATAACATCATGTGAATACCTTCATAATTTATTTTATTATAATATTGAAACAATGTTAATTACAATAAGAACATATTTGAATACTTATGTACTTCCTTATTACTTTATTAAAACATAGAATACTACATATACTTCTTAATCCCAAAACTGATGTAATCTCAAACAATGATGGATTAAAGAATCCACTAATTAGTTCCAAGGTAGACAATAATATCCAATATACATTATCCAACTCAATTATATCTTATTAAAAAATCATTAAATCTTCCTCAGGAATATTTAATGGTTTATCTTTCTCTCAACCATATATATTCCAATAAAATTAACCTGCTATTGAGTTACTTTTCCTAGAACAACAAAATCTAAAATCTTTAATGTAATATTACTTCAATTCAATCCTTATATACTCTATAATTCATATATATTGTACGTCATTAATACAATACTCAAAGAATACTATTATTTAATAGAAAAAAAAGACAGTAATAATTCCTCTTAATATGTGGTAGTATCATAACTTTATTGTTATCAAATAGCATCATTTTGGGTATACTATGATGATTTTGATATTTATTCGTGTAGTATCCCAACTCCTTGCATATTAAGCATTATACATTAGAAACCTTTTTATAACCCTTAGAATCACATATTTGGTGTCCCTTTTATCCACACATATAACATATTCACATTGCATTAAAGCATTTACAAAGATGATTGTCTCCATAGTTATCACATGTGGGAAAATCCTTCTTTTTTCTTATTCACTTTATCCATCATTTTTTCTTCCATTCACTTTATCTCTTTCTTACCTTCAGAGACATATGAAACATAAAATTTATTACTTATCTTTTTAAAACATTATATAATTTCTTCATATGATAAGAATTCATGAGAGACTATTTAACTTCTAAATTATAGCTTAATACTAGGAAATATATGATTCTTCTTACTATTTAGATCAGTCGTATTGCTTGATTTCTCATTCGCACTACTGAGGACCATTTCAAAACGTCTACATACACTAAGTTAGATCATTTCATAATGTATAATCCAAAAACTATAAAAATTCCCCAAATTAATTGATGAATTTCCAACATCTATTCTCATAATTATTAAAATGGTTTCTTTGCGTCATATTTACTCATAAATCCTTCAAAAGTTTTTGTAATGAAATAATAAATTATCATAAGAATATCCCACAAGAGTTTCAAACCAGGGGCATAGTAAGGCCTATTGTCATGTACCCAGAAACCCTGAGTCATTCCCGAAACTACTTATCATTGTTTTAACTCATAGGTACATCTGTGTCAGAACCACATCCACATGTAGTATCTAAACAGGAATGCATTTCTTGTAAAACCAACATAACATCTACAATAACAATTTTTTGGATGTTCTTCTATACTAATACTCAGAGTCTCTCTTAGGGTAATTTTTTCTAATACGAGTTTATCTAAATCTACTTCCAAGGATGTTGCTTAACATCCTATAATACCAACTTTAATGCCCTGACCCAAGTTAGCCAAGTGCCGATGCATTATTTTAATACATTGGCATGATTACAAGGAATCATTTTCTATATGACTAATCGGTTTATCAGCCTTGGAAAATAGATTACATACCTGAACATTACATTACAATTTATATAATAAAAGACAACATATATAATAATTCTTGAACTCCATTATTCTCTTAGATTAAACCTGCATATAAATCATAATACCCTTGTTGCATCCTGGGAAAATAAAACATAAGAATTAGGTGAGCTCAAATGCTCATTAAGGATAAAAAATATTGTCGATGATGATATAAATAATCATAAACATTTATGGAATGGTATAAAATTTAAATAAAATACCTTTAAACATAAACATCAGAATAATATGGCATTGATAAATCAGATAATTCCATTTACTTATTCACCTAGATATTCTACTAGTCGAATAATCAAATGTATCATTAATAACTAATCTCATTATGATGGAATGGATAATTCCAGACATCTTAACCACAATGTATATGTCTCGTGCCAGTACCCTTAATATAAATTTTATCATGGACTTGTTCCAAGACACTAGTTTGTCTTATGAGACCTACTGATGCATTGAGGGGTTATAACAGGCCACTCCCGTCACATACTATGTCCAATGCATTCCTCATACAAAAATGTTGAATCCTAACATACAAATTTGTATTAAAACAAGCATACGAAATTTTAGTACATTAATTATAAACAATGAATGGTATAAAAATAACACATCCACACTAAAACATATCATAAATCATTCAATATAATATGGAAGATTGTATTATAATAAATCAACCTCTATCAAGAATAATATCAATTAAAGTATGTTGACCTATTTGAAAATGATCATTAAAACTCTTTGAGAGAAATATTCCATTTTGCGAAATCATTTAAATATCACCCATTTATAAATAAAGTCATTTAAAATTTATTTATGAATCAAACTCTCATAACACATTGAAAATTTTTAAAGGAATTAACATTTTAAAAAAATAATTTCCATCTAAAAATATCCCTAAAATAATTTTTAAACATGGACATTAATTAAAAATATTTTAAAAAATAAATCATTAAAACATTTGAAATGATGATATTTTTAAAGATTCATTTCCAAAAAACAAAAAATATTCATTTTGAAATTTTTTTATTGAAACATTTACATGTATGTTGAATATTTCTTCGTAAATACATACACATAAACAATCTTGGATAATAATGGGATTGAGGAATTAACTCTTACCTTGTACATTCATTTATTTGAGAGTACATTTAACCTACTATATAATGAACATAATATGTTATTAAATTATTCCAAAACTATATTATTATTTATGATATCATATATGATTCATTTATTACTTTATACTAGACATTTAATAATAATTTCCATGTTAAAGTAACATTCTGGTTAGTAATCGTTTTCCTTATCGTACATGTTTTAACTTGTTATTCTTGATCATATCACATAGATCAGGATTTACATTCTTAAAGTATATAAAAATTATTTATATATAATATATATTCAGAATATAAATATGTAAAATAGATATATATATATATATGAAATGGAAACACCGTTCACGGAGACAGAGGAATGTACCAACGCATGAACTTTATTTTTTTTCTTATCGTATAGTATGGGAGTATGTAAATGACATATATATATATATATATATTATTCCTTCAGAAATATTATTACATTTACCTGATAATTAACCAATATACATATTTATAAAAAAAATTTGAAAGGTGATTGTTGAAGATGAATCTCATAGCGTCGTGGAGATTGTAAGTCCTATGTACACACGAGTGACAATATCATTATATCGATTATGAAACGGTGCATAATTGGATGTTATATTATATTTAAAAAAATCATAAAAATGATATATTTATTATTTACATCAGTTATACACATTATTATACGTATCCAAAAAATGAAGTGTTAAAGAACAAACTACACTGCAATGTGGAGAGCGTAAGTCGTACGTATTCACGTATGGTGGCTTTGTCATTCATGGAACGAATAGAATAATGATTATGGTTGTACCATATTCATAATAACATTTCAGTATGCATAAGGTAATGGATTTATTTATTTATTATGGAAATAACAATGAAAGTGGAAGTAGAAGATGAAAGGAACATGGAACGATGGGATAAAATAATTACCTCTTTTTCGAGTGATTCTTTTTGATTTGAACAAAATGGCTCCTTAGGATGGATTTATGATCAATTTAAGGCCATTATGATGAAGTGAGGGTATTAGGGAGGATATATGATCAGGTTTTGTAATATCCAATGAATTTGGATGTGTAAATTTGACATAAGGGGAAGTACGTTTTTATAAGAGTGGTGAGGGGCAGTATTGGAAGATCTGGAAATATTATTTTGTTATAAAATAATTTTCGGTTTTTATTAGCTCAAAATGGATTTATTTATAGGATATTGTGATTATGGGTATAAATCCTTGAAAAAAATGTTTTAGACAAGGTTATGTCACCATGTTAACCTTATCCTTCAAATTTAACCCTTAGTTAAATAGTTTAACTCTTACCCCATCTTCTTGTATTCTTACAATATATTGTTAATAAACATATGATAAAATGACCAGAGAACACCAAGTGGTTCATTAATGACATATATTACATTATTTATGTCTTTTTAAGAATTTTAGAATTTTAGGAATGTTATATCATTTAATAAAATAGAATTTGTTTTAAAAACACATTTATGTCTATTTTGACACTATTTAGTATTTGGTTTTTGTTAATTCATAAAAAACGTATTAATTAGGTAATAATAAATTGAATCAGACCTAAAATTTATTATTCAACAAGATAATTTATGATGTAATCATATTATTAAATTTAAATTTATTTTAATATTTATAATATGAGTTATTTTAATCATTCATTAATAAGGAAATTACTACATCAACAATGTGTCATAATTAAATCTAATTATATAATGTATAAACATTATAAATAAACTAATATGATTTTGGAAATATTTTTATCTTTCTAATGTATATTTATAGTCGAATTTATCTTTTTTATAACCCTATATTAAATATTATTTTTTTATTAATATTTGAATTTAAAACTTTTAACACTTCCTTTAATTAAATATAATAAATCTACAAATCTAACCCAAGTTAATAAAAAAGGATTAGAATTTTTTAATAGGATTTATTTTGGCCATATAACACTTACCTAATAGAATTAGGACATGTGTTGGGATAATTTTATATTATTATAATATTATTTTAACATTTAATCACCATATTTAATTTTAACTCTGGTAAATAAAATTCAAAAGTTACTATTCACCAAGAATTATTTTCTTCTAATTGAACCTAATTTTACATAATAACTAGTACTCGCCCGTGCATTTTCACGGTGATAAAAAAAATTCTTAGTTCATGCGTTCTCACGACGATATGGTTCACTGCTTTTATGAAGGAAATAAAATATTTTGGATAAACAAAAGAAACTGGGAATGTAGTAAACTCTACAATGTGTAGTAATTAGAAACCATAAGTGGAAATAATTTGTTGAAAAGAACAACAGTTACATAAAAATTGCGAAAAAAACATGTTGGTACATAAAAATGGGATAGGAGTCCATAAAATATGGATACACAATTAAAATTGTTTAATTAAGAATGGATATATAAAGAACAATTTTTAATTTTGGAAGGAGATTGCACTTATATATGAATGAGAAATAAAAATACATTAGTGTTGGCAATAATAAAAAACACAACAGAGCAGATGATTAATGGGAATACATAATGAAAAAACCCAATCAATAATTATTGCTAATTTTTTGACCTTCATTTATGTAGAAGTTTTTCTAGTAGATCATGTTATACAGCCTGCTAGGAAGAAGGTATTGTTGAAATAAATCTACACATTCATGTTCATCCAGCAACAGTAATCTACAGATGTAATAATAATAATAAAGATTAATAAACAGTAAAGAATATTAAAATTTGGGAACTGATTCTAACAATTAAATAGATTAAATTGGCCATTCTGGAATTGTAAAGTATACCGAATATAGAATATAAATAACTATTACCGTCTGTCATCACTGTACAGTATAAGAGAATGTTTGAATTCAAATATGGTGTTGCAATATAAATGACTAATATTGGTTTAAGGACCATAGATCACCAAAGAAAAATGGGTTTTTTAAATGAGATAATGTAATATCCAAACAGAGAACTGCAATAAATTGAGACCTATTTCATAATTGCATAATTTAACAAACATTTACCACTAAAACATGGCCTTTCAATAGAAATGAATATTATGGTATTGAATAGTATACAAAATAAATCATTGCAATCACTTGTTTCATTCCTCATCATTGCAGCATGTAAAAAACATTTATCTATAAAAGTTAATAAAGAACAGGAATATTCAATAGTAAATTATGGTTGCAGTAGAAAACATTACTAAAAATTTTCAATCCCAGTTGAAATTTTCCATCGTTGTCATGTCCAGGTGACTACGCTGACTTTAGATAATAGTGAAATGAATATAATAGCTATTGTAGTTATCATTTTTGTACCTTAGTAGTTTTCATGTCTGAGGTTGAAGAAACTATTCTAGAGACAACGTAAAAAGTAGAAAACCTATTAGTATGATGATGTTATCAAGAAAAGAATAAAAGAATATTAGATTTTGGTGGCTTTCGGTTGTGGAATATAGAAATTGGAAATGTTGAAGAACATTGCACCTTCATATTTTCAACACCACTGCTTACATATGAAGACCCACTACAATGATGTTCCTGTATTGTGTCAAACAAAAAAAATGTAATGTGCATAATCAGTGTTATAGTATTGAAAAATTTGTAAACATTATTTCCTGCTTTTGGTCGAAGGTGTCAATGAAGTTGGAAACCTAATGCTCATTATCATTGATAAAAAGAACTTTTTATGAGTTATGTTCAAAAGAATGAATACAGTTTGGAATATTAAAATTGGTTACATCAATTGAGAATTAAGATTTTTTTTATTTTAGTATCTCCAAATGTGCAGGTAAATGAAACTCGTCATCATCAAAATTTAAAAATGATAAAAAATGAACCATTGCTCAACTAAATAGAACCATAATAATTTATATAGAAATAATAAGAAGGTATTACAACAATGAAGGAATGCAATATGCAATAGACCACATATACAGGATAAAAAATGCTTTAATGAATCTGGAAAGAACATACAGATTTAACATCCTTATTGTCAAATGATGGTTGAACAGTGGATTCGTACATCTAGCCTCAAATGTGAAACCACAGTGAAAAAAACCCCACTTTGGTTCTACTGAATAAAGAAAACTCCTGTGAATCGTCTTCAATTCAGTTCAACCCCAACATAATCGCAGTACTCAAACTAAAAGTGGAAGTAGTAAACCACCAGCAGAAGTAGTGTATTCCTCTCCAAGCTTCGATATTGAGGTTTCACACTTCCAACCCTAGCATGTACAACACCTAGTTTAGCCTTCTAGAACTAATCTTCCCAGAATGATCTAAAGGACAGAAATAACCGGTAGAAATCCATTTGAGAACATGCAATTATCCAACACAAGGCCCAGACCCTATTGGTGTCTATCCCAGCTCAACCTATTAGTTTAAATTCACATTAAAAGAGCGTAAATGCACATTATCCAATGCTCAAAAAAATTAGTCAGTCATGATTAGTATAATAAACTATAATTGAAATAGAATAAAACAAATCATTGCTCTAAAATATGTCATTGATCCATTCTTCCCTGATGTTGTATTTGTCAAAAATCTAATGTTACTCCACACAGTCACCATGAATGCAGGATCAAAATACTACAATAGTTTTGATGATATAGAATATATTTAATGCATAAATAAGTGGTACAGAATATTTCAGATGGGTAAAATATGGGAACATGAAGGAAATTAGGAATAAATGTTGCGAGCTGGGAAGGAAGATAAATAAAAAAATTAGAATATAATAAAAATATGAAATTAGAGATTATACCATTACCTTGGATTTGTGTTATTCTTATCTTTATCCAGTAAATATACATTTGAAATCAAAATAAGTGAAATATGTTTTAGTTGAAAAAACACTTCATAAAAATATGGATAAATAGATTAACTAGAAGCAAATATAATAATTCAGAATATTGGAAAACTAAATTACTGGAAAACATCATTACATATTAGAACATGGATTATCTATTTTAATGAATATAATTTTCCCATCATGTGGAGAAATTATTATAAACAATAACCATTTGTAAATTCAGTAAATAGAAATTATTAAACAGAAATCGTTAAACATAAATTGATAAACATAAATTAGCAAACATAAATTATTAAATAGTTTTTATTAAAATAAATAAGCATCTATTTTAAGAAAATTACCATCTGTTTTAATGTTTATAATTTAATTAAACACAAATTATTAAAACTGAAATTGAACACAAATTATTAAAAAAAAATTAAACACAACAAAATTAAACAGAATAACCATTTGTTTTAATGTATATAATTTTCCCATCATGTGGATAAATTATTAAACAGAATTACCATTTGTAATTTCATTAAACAGAATTTAGTAAACAGAAATGGTGAAACATAAATTAGTAAATAGAAATTATGAAACATTATTTATTAAAACAAATAAGAAACTATTTTTAACAAATAACCACCTATTTTAAACACAAAACCATCAGTTTTAATGTATATATTTCAATAAAATGAAACTTACAAAAGATGGTTTAATTAACGAAATGAATGGTGAAAAATATAACAAATATACAATTACCTGGAAAGCATACAACTCAATATTTTTTCTCTTACTAATTTCATGATAAGTATCCATAGAGGGGTCATTGTTGGTTTCCAAGTATTGTGTCAATATGTTGGCATAATCTCGCCATATGCTGTAGTTAATTCTCATTCCTCTATAATAAAATATAGAAAAATTGTTGTTAATTGTAATATTTCAATCAAATGATGTTAGAAGAGAATCTGACTAACCTCTCATCATCTAAAAAAATTTGGATGTTTTGGTTGGTAGTCCTGATTATAGGGTATGAAAGATGAAGATGTCCAATAATTTCTATAACATTTAAAAAAAATTTAAAACCATTTGAAAAACATTAAAATATTATGAATACATTATCAACTGAAACAGTATTATATGTTATAAGAAATGATCAAATTCAAGAGTATGCAGTGGAACCTCTATTTGTGTTGAAAACATGTAGTAAACATGATTACGATTCATGTAAACCTGAAATCAAAAAAACTGGGCAGAATTAGTAAACAAAGATGATAGAATAATGAAAATAAGTTATCTTTTGATTTGAAAAAATGATGGAAGAAAAAAACTATTAAGCAAATAGAATATTAAAAATTTAATAGAAGAGATAAAATAACTAAATCTATGATACAAATGTTTTTCTATCGCAAATTGGATGACCCTACATACAATACAGTCTAGGATATTTTTGTTACATCATCTACTAAACCACCACATTTCCATTGAAGAGGTAGAAAAAATTATGAAACCTAAAAAAATCAATATATGAATAAATATAGTCTTAATGAATGAAATAGTTGTTGAAATTGATGAAATGGAAGAACAAATATATTGTAATGGTATGAGAAAAAATCTTAAGCAAAAAGAGATACTAAAAAATTAATAGAAGAGATAAAACAACTACTGTCCCCATGGAGAACACAAACCTACTTCATTTGAAGAGGAAGAACTTGAATCTCGCAACACCATTTATGTTCTCCGTTTCAACAGAGATCATTGAAGATGCTCAAATAATTGAATCCTATGCACCGTAGAGGGAAGAAAACTGACAATCTTTCATGCGAAAAATATTTCATGAACAAATAAAGAATGTATCATAAATAAAAAAATATTATCAAGTTGGTAATAACTTCAATGGAAAGTATCAGAGTACATCCAATGAAAATTAGACGGTAGGAATATGCAATGAATTAAATCACCTTGATGCCCTGGAAACCATATAACCAAACCTTTAAAACCAACACCAACACACTTTTAATTAAATTAGCCAACTGAATGAATTAGATCACTGATAAATTATATCTTTTGAAATTGAGCTAAATCATCCAACCGCATCTCAACGAACTGCATCTGAAACAATGAAAGTGCACAGAGTCATGATTTTAAAAGAAATAATTCAATTATTCTAGCATAGGACAAATACTGAAAATATTCCATCACATACCAATCCTTTTCATTCTAAAGAAATATTCACCTGAAAATAAGGATGAATCTAGAGTATTTATTACCTAAAAATATAGCACAAAACAAATGTAAAATCACATAGTAATTTAGCAGTAATTGCATACTGGATAAAATCAGAGTGAATCCCAAACCCTAATATGATAAATTGAATCAAAATCAGAGTGTTTGGGTTGAAATATTGGGCTAACAGAAATAGGAATGTTACCTTTAAGAAGGGATGACCCATCCTTAATATATAGCTAAACATACTTGCAACGGATTGGAGGATACTGATTGACATCATGAGAATCCTAGTTCTCAAATGAAAATTAGACGGTAAAAATATGAAATGAATGAAATCACCTTGATGCCCTAGAAACCATCTAACTTAACCTTCATAACCTGTACCAATACACTTTGAATTAATTAAGCCAACAACATGAATTAAATCATGAAGAACCAATATATTTTGAACCAAAATTAATGGAATCATCCAAGTGCAACTCGACAACCTGCATCTGAAACCATGAAAGTTAACAAAGATTCAAGATTTTAAAAGAAATAATTCCATTATTTCAGAATAGTACAAATATTAAAAATATCCCAGCAAATACCAATTTTTAGCACCATAAAAACATATTAACCTGCAAATAAAGATGAAACCATAGAATTGGTTACCTAAAAATATATCACAAAACAAATGTAAAAACACAAACTAATTCAATATTTGTACTATTCTGAAATAATGGAATCATCTAAGTGCAACTCGACAACCTGAATTCTAAAACAATTAAAGTTAACAAAGATTGAAGATTTTAAAAGAAATAATTCCATTATTTTAGAATAGTACAAATATTGAAAATATCCCAGCTAATACCAATATTTAGCACCATAAAAACATATTAACCTGCAAATAAGGATGAAACCATAGAATTGGTTACCTAAAATTATATCATAAAACAAATGTAAAAACACAAACTAATTCGGAAGTCATTTCATACTGGATTAAAACAGAGTCAATCAAAAACCCAAATATGATAAATTGAATGGAAATCAGAGTGTTGTGGGTGGAAATATTTGGATTAAAGTAATAGGAATGTTACCTTTTAAGAGAGATGACATAGCATTAATACGTATCTAAATAGACATGAAACAGATTGGAGGATACTTCTTGGAGTTGCAGCCCTGACTTTAAATGACCTTGTGATGAACTATGGATTCATGGAAAGAAAAACCCAGAGGAAATGTGTAACCTATGATTCTGGATTTAGATTGTGAATATAATTAATGAAAGTTATGTTAACTCAGTTTGAAATTGAAATCTCACCTACAACAGCTCATTGTGGGAGCTCCCCGAATTGATGAAGAAGAATCACATTCCCTAGATCTGATATCAATGTTGGATCGGCCATTTATAGTACAGATGAAGAGATGATAGAATTGCTTGTATACCATGGATAAAGACAATAAAGTGAATCCAATAATCATCCGGGAAGTCCTTCCCAACAGCCTCCGCAGTCTGCAACATATGTTAGATCTATGGCTCATCCAAATCTGTATCGCTATCATCCACTACGTCATTCAACAACTCATAGCACTCACATATGATCATCTCTACCTTGTCTAATCTCACTTACTCCCGCATCCACTTCACCTACAATCCCATCAATTAGGGTTTTGTAAAAAAAATTAATCTGTCAACATAGAAGAACAATGACCGATTAAATCATTGGTATGGTGAAAGTGGTTCTCCCGATATAGCAAGGCAGATGCGAGAACCAGGCTATTCCTGCCCCCCCCAAAAAAAAAAATTTATTAAGAAAAAGAGGACACTGCAGACCAGGGAGGAACATGGTCAATCGAACCATACCCAAAAAAAAAATCCCCAAAAGGAAAACAAAGAAAGGAAAAAGACACAAAAAAACCAAACACAGCAGCAGCATCAGCACCGCTCATCCAACAACACCATAGGCATCAACAAAAACTTCTTCAAAAATCAGCAGCACAATATCAGCAGCACCGCAAAAAACCTTGTCTCAGCACCACTATGTTTCAACACTATACCATGTTCATCAACCATAAGCCTAAACTCCAAACTGAGCTTCTAAAGCCTTAACCACTTAACACCGCCGCCCCACCAAGACGCGCCCTTGATGCCGAGATGAACCACCAACACCATCCCAAAACCGCCACATGCACCATCATACAAGAACAAAATGGAGTTCAGTGTGATGAGAGGGGCAGCAAGAGCATAGGTGGGTGCACGAGTCAAGGGGAGTGACAATGGTGAGCAGCCACACCCCAGAATCCAATTACAATAGTCACCCAGCAGATCATCAAGACATCGTGCAATAGCACTACCACCAAAAGATGTCTTCCAGCAGCAACAACCCAAGAAGAACCGAACCAAAGACATCACACACAAGTAGCGACCAGAAATCCTCGTCACAGAAGGAAATGGCATGTTACAACATCAAGTACCTCCTAACCCAACATCTCCTAAGAGGTCACAGATCCGCATCCAGAAACCAAACCGTTCTGACCAAACATCATTCAACATTCCCCAACTCACAACATAGCTATCCATAATTCCACAACACCCATCACCCCTTGGGCATAACCCAGCTCTAGGAAGGTCCCCCAGAAAACTTGAATAGTAACACCAGACATTGCCTAACACCTCTCAGCCAAACCAATAACCAGAGCTTGCAGTGACTCAAATCCACAGCCACAACCAGTAAATAGAAGATCAAAAAATGCCAACGATTCCATCCAAAACCAACAGTGTGAATCGAGGATAGATCTAATGGATCAGGTCAGGCACGTACCTGCAACGTCATCGTGAAATGGAGACAAAACTGTACCAGAGCACAAAACCAACCATTGTCAACTTTGCAAAACCAGGAGTCTGAGATCTGAACTGAGGACCATAGCCCGACAACCACAGATGAACCAAATCTATAGCTATCTGTACAGATTTCAGAGTCATCGAATACAAGGATCTCTACCACAGAAAAACAGCCGAAAAGAGTAGAATCCTGAACAACTCCACCACTCATAAAATAGGAAGTCACCGAGGAATTTTCCACCTTAGATCCAGAGAAAATTTATGAGGCCCGCCGTCGCCGAGAAAGACCCCCACAAGCATGAGAGGGAAGATATGCGAATAGGACAGGTACCGAAAGCCCAAATAGTGATGCTTCTTGGAAATCACAAAGCCGCGGAAGAACATCTTGTACATCGAAAAAAACTGCAATAACCCACCACTTCCAGAACCACACACCACAAGCGCGAGAGGGCAGGGGCGAAGAAAGGTTAATGAATCCTCCAAGGACTTCTTATTTTAATATTCGACATCGAAATACCTGCACCATTGTTACAATAATATTACTAACCAAGAATATCATCAATAATATATGAGGAGTTTCAGACTGTGTACCAGAATGTGTTACCAAATCGATTGATATCGTATGAAATCGACGGATATGAAGATCGCGAGCGGGAATTGGAGGGAATGGGGGAGCCGAACGCTGAGCAGAAGGAGGAGGAGAAGGTGGGGATGGATAAGGTGGAGGAAAGGGTAGTGGATGAGGGAGCGAAAGACTAAGCGGGGGAGAGAATTAGTGGATTTTCGACCTACGAGCTGGATGAAATGGCCTTCGATTGAGAGTGATGCGTGAGGAAGACGGTTGAAGAAGGTAACCCTAAACTTGAAGTTGGGTTGTGATAATACGCAGGACGGAGTGAATTTTCAAGGGGTATTGTGGGGTTGTGAGTGGGAAGAGGAGGGTTATTTGGTAAATGGAGGTTTGAAAATGGTGACGTGGTTTCTTCTGGAGGTGACACGTAATCATAGAGTAACCCAGATTTAGTAAATATAGTGGATTTCAATCTAGTATCTCAAATTTTCAAAATTCAATTCACAGAAGTGATAAAATTATTTTTTATGTAAATATAAAAATGTTCATAGAAGGTAAGTAAAAGACGTTAAAAAGTTCATAAAATTATATATATAAAATCTTATTATAAAATGAATCCAATGAATTACATTGGAAAAATATCAATATTATGTACCTATTTTTACTTTAAAATAAATTTAAATTAAAAATAATTATTTATTTAATAATGTCGGTTTTTATGTACTATGCTGTAAGTTTCACTATTCATACAAAATTGAATGTTTTCATAAAAATATCAAAAAATAAGACTATGATAAATTTGATATTCAGAATTAAAAAATAAAGTATATTTTACCAAATTAAATTCTTAGGAGTTTCTAAAATTAATTTTGTTATTTTTCATAAATGGACATAAAAAGTCATTATTTTAATAAAACAGTTTTTCAAAATATATTACTATTTTAACAAAAATTATAAATTTCATTATAAAAACTATAAATAACATATAAAATTTATTTTTGACTATTTATATAACAATATTTAACTGATAAATAAATATATCATTTAAATAATTATAATACTAATGCATTGTTTTGCAAAAACTGAATCATGCGTATACCGCAAGACAAGTTAATGTTGCATGCAATATAAGATATTAAATTATTTTAAATAGAGAACATAGTATGTAATAATGGGGTGTTACACTCTCCCGCCATCAATAAATTACAACCTCACAATTTGAAATTGTTCTTTGAAAATAAAATGTTGAAAATAGAAAATACATTTGTGGAAAACCCACATCAAAAATAGGGTTAATAAAATTTAATCTTAATAAGAGGGAAACAAAAATGAAACATACACCACCGAATTATAATTTATAATAGGGGAACATTGGTGTAATTCATAGTCATATAATTATAGGAGACCCATAAACATTTATAGGTTGTGATTGATCCCATCAATCACAAACATGTGAACAATAAATGGAAAATTGAGGGCCTTAAAGACATAAATCAATGATGATGATTTAAAATATAAATGGTTCAACAAATCATAAGGTAATATGATAAAACATTTTTGGTTTTAAGATCATTTCCCTAATGTTTATGGAAATAAAGAATACCTAACAAGTAGAGTTCACTCTATTAACTAATTTCTACCACAAACTCATCTTTCACTTCAAAAGATATTAGAACTCCAAAATATTATGTTTAACCTAATTGTATAGGGTTCCAAAAAATTTAATTTATAATTCATTTTAAAGACCATTTAAAACACTAAATTATTAAAACTGGGACATCATGTAGGCCTATGGTAGGTGATGCACCTTGTCGCCCTTCGATTGTCGTTTCAAGTCTCGCACCCTTGCCGGACGCGATGGGTTGTCGCCAGACCTTTGGGATTTCATTTTTTATAACAATCCCAAAACATTCTTTGGTTGTTTCATAAATTAATTATTATCAAATATCATTATTTGGGGTATACTCTGATGTTTTTTACATTGATTTGTGTAGTGTCTCAACTCATTACAAACGAAGCATTGGAAATTTGAAACAATAATCACACCCTTAAAATCACATAGTTTGTGTCACCATTTTCCACACATATAACATACTCACATTTTGTTCATGAATTTACCAAGGTGATTCATTCGATAGTTATCAAATGTGGGAAAATACTTCTTTCACTTCTTCCCTTAATCCATCTTTTTCTCTGTCATCCTCTCCATCTCTTTCTTCAATTCAAAGCCCCATGGGTAAGAAAATTTATTACTTATCTCATTAACACAATATTATATTTCTTTATATGATGAGAATACATGGGATACATTTACCTTATATATGTTGGCGTAAGTCCATGAAATATATGATCCTTCTTACTCTTTGGTTCACGTTTAGTTAAAGAGTTCTCATTCCTTATACATGGTTCCATTTCTAAATTATGACATATACTAGGTTAGATCACATTCTAATATATAATCCAAAAACTAAAAAAATTCTCCAAATTATTTGATGATTTTTTCACATCTAGTCTCATAATCATAAAAACGGTTTCTTTGCTGATATATTTATTCATAAATCCTTTATAATGGTTTTTAATGAAAATGTTAATTACCCTAAGCATATCCCCTATGAGTGTCAAACCAAATGCATAGTAAGGCCTATTGTCATGTACCAAGATACACAGGGTCAACATTGAACTCCTTGCCAGAGTTTTCACTCCTAGGTAAATATGTGCCAGAACCATGCCCACTTGTAGTATCCAGACAGGGATGTATTTCTTGGAAACCCCACATAATATCTACATTATTATTTTTTTGGATTCTGTTATATAATAATCCTTAAATTCTATACTAGGGTAATGTTTCTGAATCAAAGTCTATCTAAATCTATTTCCAATGTTGTTTCTAAACTTCCTATGATACCTAATTTAATGCCCCAACCCTAGTATTCCTAGAGCTAGTGAATTATTTTAATACATTTTCATGATTACAAGGAATCAGTTATCGAATGACTAATCATTTTATCAGTCTTGGAAAATAGATTACATACATGAAATTTACATTACACTTCCTAACATAAAATACAACATATATAATCCTTTGAGAACTCGATTATTCTCATAGAGTAAACCTGAATATAAATCTTAATACACTTCGTGGCATCCTGGGAAAATAAAACATATGAAAGGGGTGATATCAAATGCTCAGTATGGGAAACAAATATAACGGAAGCTATCATAAATAAATATAATCTTTTAAGGCAAGGTATAAAATTGAAATACAAGCCCGTTAAACATAAACATCAGAATAATATGGAAAATATTAATAAAATATGTCATTTACTTATTCACATGGATATTCTACATTTCAAATAATCACATGTAACATTAATAACTAATCTCATAATGGCATAATGCATAATGTTAGACATCTTAAACACAATGTCAAGGCCTCGTTCCAAGAACCGAAATATAAATTTTGTCAAGGCCATATGCCAATACACTAGTTTGTCTAACGTGACCTATAGATGAATCGATGTTCTATATAAGGCCTCACACATCACATACTAAGTCCAATTCATTCCTCATATGAAAATTTTGAAACATAACAAAAAAATTCATATTAAAACTAGAATACCAAATGTCAACACTTTATCCATAAACCATGAATTGTATAAAATATGAATCCCACATTCAAACATTTAATAACTCATTCAATACAATATGGATGATTGTATTATAATAAATCATGCTCAACCTAGAATAATATCTAGTAATGAATGTTGACATAGTTGAAAATGATCAGTAAAACTCTTTGAGAGAAATATCACATTTTGTGAAATCATTTAAAAGTCACACATTTATAAATTATGTCATTTAAATTATATTTTTGAATCAAATTATCCCATTACACTTTGAAACTTATGAATGTAATTAACATTTTAGAAAATTCATTTCTATATAAATAAATCGTTAAATTAATTTTAAAAACATTGACATTAATTATAATGATTTAGAAAAATAAATCAATAACAAATTTAAGATGATGATCATGCTAAATAGTCCCTTCCACATAACCTTAAAATATTC
This sequence comes from Viscum album, assembly GCA_963277665.1. Classification (NCBI taxonomy): domain Eukaryota; kingdom Viridiplantae; phylum Streptophyta; class Magnoliopsida; order Santalales; family Viscaceae; genus Viscum; species Viscum album. The sequence continues at coordinate 775,356,336 of OY728159.1, read as the reverse complement.
CTTTTGAATTTTTTTTATGAAACATGGATATGGAAGATAAATATGTCCTAGTAAATATTTACACATTAATAATCTCGGATAATAATGAGATTGACGAATTAACCTTTACCTTGTACTTTATTTTAGTTAAGGGTATATTTATTCCACTTTATAATGACCATATTATGTTATTAAATTATACTAGAACCATATTAATATTTATTATATCATATATGATTCATTTATTACTTTATACTACACGTTTAATAATAATTTCCATGTTACTCTAACATTTCGAGTAATAATCGCTTTCTTTACCGTACATGTTTTAACTTTCTAGTCCTGATTGTATTTCTTAGATATTGATTTACATACATCTAGATTATAAAAAATTATTTATATATCATATATATTTATTATATAAATATGTTTAATAGATTGATATGTGAAATGGAATCATTGTTTAGGGAGACAGTAGCCCGTACGTACACATGAACGTTGATTCCATTTTTTTATCATATAGTATGGAATAAAGTAAAATATATAATTTTATCTACATAAATATATATTATTCTAGTAGAAATATTATTTTATATTCCTTATAATTAATCAATAAATATATTTTTATTAAAATTCTTCAATGGTGATCGTTGAAGATGAATCACATCGGGTCGTAGAGGCGGTAAGCCGTACGAACGCACAAGCGATGATATAATACTATTAATGGTGAAATGGGGTTTAAATGGATTTTATATTATATATAAATAATAATTAACATGTTATATTTATTATTAACATCAATTATACTCATTATTATGACCATCCAAATAATGAATTGTTGAATAACAAACTACACCATGATGTGGAGACGGTAAGTCGTACGCACGCACGTACGATTATGTTGTCATTCATAGGATGTATAGAATAATGAATATGGTTGTAATATAGTTATAATAAAATATCAGTATGTATAATTTACTGGATTTATTATTTTATTATGGAAATAACAATGAAAGAGGAAGTAGAATGAGAAATGAATGTTGAAAGAGGTGATAAAATAATTACCTCTTCTTCGAGTGCTTCCTTTTGATTTGTACAAAATAGATCCCTAGGTGGGATTTATGATCAAATAAATGACTCTAGGATGAAGGGATAATAGAAGGTCGGATATTTGGGTAGGGTTTGTCCAATACAAATGGCTTTGGAGATGTGAATTTGAGAGAATGGAAGTACCTTTTTATAATATAGGTGAAAGGTACATTCGGTAGTGCTTGGAATATTATTTTATTATATAATCTTTTTCCATTTATAATGGCTCCAAATGGATTTATTTCATGGATAAGGTGGTTATGGGTCGAAATAATCTCCAAAAATAGGTTTCAGAAAAGTTTAGGTCACTATATTAACCCTATCTTTTAGATTTAACCCATTAGTGAAATAGTTTGACTCTTACAATGTCTTCTGGTATTCTTACACAATATGGTTATTAAACATACTATAAAACTCCAAAATAACATAAAGTGACTAATTAATGACTTATATAACATTATTGAAATACATTTCCCTAATTATTTATGTTTAGAAATATTATGTTATTAAAAAAAATATTATTTGTTTTAAAAACACATTTATGTCAATTTTGACACGATTTAGTTTTATGTTTTGGTGAAAGTCATAAAAAATTTATTACTCAGAAAATAATACATTGAATCAACCATAAAATTTCTTATTAAACTATCATATTGGTTTATGGAATTGTTTTTTTCAATTTTCATTTATTTTAATATTTATAATATTATTTTGTCTAATATTTCATTAATAAGGTAATTACTGCATCATTATTGGTTCATACATAAATATTACAATATGATGTCTAAAAATTATAAATAAAATACTATGAGGTAGGAAATATATTCATATTTATAATGAATAATTATAGTTGAATTTATCTTATATATAAAACTATTTGAAAAATATTTTATTTACTAAACCATTAATTTAACAACTTTAACTCTTCTTTAAATAAAACATAATAACTATCCTATTCTATCCCAAGTAAATAAAAAATGCTCAGTTTTTTTCTTAATGTTGATTTTGGTCAAAAAAAAATTATCCAATATAATTAGGAAAAGTGTTGGGGTAATTTCATATCATTATAATATTATTTTTACCTTTAATTACCCTGTTTACTTTTAACCGTGGAAAATAAAATTTAAAAGTTACTATTCCCCAAAATTATTTTCATCATATTGAACCAAATATTACATATTGATTTCAGTCATGTCTCATGGATTTTTGAAATTAAATTCATAAAAGTGATAAATTTATGAGTTATGCATATTTGCAAATGTGCCATTAAGGTGGGTAAAAGACGATAAAAGTTTTAATAAAATATTATATATCTAATATTATTATAAAATGACTCCAATTATTTACATTATACTAAGATAGGTATTTTATATCTATTTATACTTTAAAATGAAATAAAATTAAAAATAATTAATTAAAAAAAGTCAGTTTTTATGTATTATGCAGTATATTTCACTATTAATCAAAAATTGAATGTTTTTATAAAAACTCCGAATATTCAGACTATGATAATTTTGAAATTATTAATTAAAAAATGAATTATGTTTTACCAAATTTACTTCTTACGAGTGTGTAAAATTAATTTTTTAAATTTTTCACAAATTAACATAAAAATTAGTAATTCTAAAAAAATCATTTTTCAAAATACATAACTATTTTAAGAAAACCTATACATTTCATTATAAACACTATAAATAACCTTTAAAATTTAAATTTTACAATTCATATCACAATATAGAATTAATAAATAAAAATATCATCTAAATAGTTATAATACTAATGTATTGTTTCGAAAAAAACTAAATCTTGCATATAATGCAAGCCAATTCGATCTTGGGTGCAATATAAGATGTTAAATTACTTTAAAGATATAACGTAATGTGAAATCTTGGGATTTTACAGGTACCATTAGTTTTTTCTAATATTTTTAGTTTTTAATATTTAATCTTATTTAGTTTATAATATTTAGAATTAACAATTCCCTTCATTTTAAAATCGTAATGAGATATTATATAATTTATTTTATTTTATTTATTTTATTTTAGTAATTTTATACATTATTTATTTCTATTGTTCTTCTATTTTATTATTTTTGTATAAAATCATTTCACATTATTATAGTTTTATAAGTATTTCCATACTCTTAATAATATATTAGTATTTTTTACCTTTATTTATGTCTTAGACAGTCGAAATACATTCACATGAGATTTTTATGTACCCTTGTGAAAGACATAAACTTATTCTATTAGAATTACAAAAAAAATTCACTTTTATATGATCTCATTGATTATTTAGTTACCCTTAGGCTTCTCTATATGTACCCTTATATGGTGGTAGTAAACTTTATAAGTGTTTTTCTCTTACCTTCATATAAATTCAGTGTACCATTATATAGTGTTTATGAATATTATCTTACATTTACAAATGTCATAAATTCATCTGGATAACATTACACAATGATGATAATACCTTTACCGAAAATATGGAATTTATAGGTTACCATTTCCTAGCATGTTAAGATACCTTTATGCAGCATAATATGTTTCCTTTATACAATATATATATATATATATATATATATATATATATATATATTGTAGTACCCATACGCAACATGTACAAAATGAGAGTTTCCTTTAATAATTTTCTAAAATGACTTATTTATAGAAATTTAAATATACCATTATAGATATATTCATGGTACCCATATGAAATAACATTAAATTTTTTCTCATTATAAATTAATGTATAATAACCCTTAGAAATATATGAAAACATTGTTGTTTCTAGTGTACTATCTTTTCTGGATTTTCATGATTATTCAATTTCTTTATGTCTATTACAAGTGTTTTATTTGATTTTAAGATTTCATGAATCATAATAAATAATAAAGGATCTATTATAATTAGTTTTATAGTTTTTGATACATGCATATATGAATATATTAGGTGTTATTCATTTCATGGACGAATGTTTTAATTTATTTTACCACAAAAACAATCAATATAACTGAATGATATTATTTCAAGTGACTTAATGAGTAATTTTTCAATCCCTCGTGTGGTTATTTTAAATGAATTCATATTATACTTATTTGTTACAACATGATATAGTTTCATGTTTCCACAAGATATGTTTTCATTTAACTATGTGAGTGTTATTCAATGTGAATGAAAAATGACATACCATATGAGTTATATTCGAGATACTAAAAGTCTGTGAAATCATGTTGTAATGATAAATAGATCATGGATTATTCCTGATGGCCTCTTAGTACATATATTCAGGCCATTACATTGACTATTTGTTTTTGGAAATCAATATTTTACAACATTCCCTATTTGTTTGAAATTTTGATAATTTAAAAAACTGTATTTTTCTGAGATTAATGTAAATTGTTTTTTAATTTGATAAGAATTAATTTCTCATAATGACAATATTTTATATGTTTGAAATATATTTTATGATGTAACTAATGAGCATGAGTATTATCAGATAATAATAATGAAATTTCAAATAATTAATAATTTGTATATTATCATGATTAATACATTCTAACATGGAGTTAAGTTACCAATTTAGTAGATTCACGATCATAAAAAAAAGATTGTCAATATAACGACACATGATTTTCCATTTGAATAAAATCAAGGAGGAATTTGATTACATAAACTCAAGATAGTTTATTCAATTCTGAATCATAGATAATTCAAGAGCGAGATTGAAAAATATGACATCTTTATGACAATTTGGAAATGTTGAAATGATACTACAACCATTATTCCATTGGTGAAATAAGAAAGGACATTGTCATTTGGTGATCAACTAGTGAAGTGATAAATTTTGTTGAGGTTCAATGTGATTCCAAATCATATGCTCCATAACCACTCTTATTTTTTTTGTTTTATTACTATATCATTTAATTATCTTATTTTTGGTAAAAAAATATTTTAATGTTCATATGATACAAAAATTTTATACATAGGGTATTCCTCCTACTCAAAAGGAAGGTCTGGTTTTGACTCCCCAATAATGTATTGGAGGGTTGTGACTATTATATTACTCATTTTTCTTAATAAACCTAGTGACAAAATGTTACATCTATAATTGGTTAATAGTTAAATGTGAGAAAATAGTGCTCCTATAACTAGGTTAACAATCCCATGTAATACTAAGTGTCTTGGGTAACAGTATCCATCTCATTTTAAATGTACGATTGAATACTGGAATAGGATTTTTGTGACATGAACCTATATTATAATATTACATGAAATTATTATATTTAATCCACCATTATTTTTTTTTCATGGTTAAATTTATTACTTTGATATGTACATTCATTTATATTTTTCATAAGCACTATTCATCCCAAGTCTTGTCCATCATTCCATCTCAGGGGTACCTAAATATCGGTACCATATAGCGGTTCAAATTAAGAGGTTTTTTAAATATAATTCATTATGTTATTTTTTATACACAACATTACTACAGACAAAATTGGGAATGAAATGTTTAAAAATAGAGCGGAAGAATCCCTTAAGAAAACCTAATTTGAATTTAAATTATTATTTACACTAGAAGGATAAGGTGGAGGTATTTATAAAAAATAAAACCTTATCATTTTATACTATAATGGGAATACATTATAAATTACATGATAAAATTTAAGAATCATTAACCAGAAAAGATTATATAAAATTGGTTCCAAAATAAAATGTTTTAAATTATCAATATTTTTTATTCAAGTAAAAATATGAATTGATATAATTATTTATGTAAAATTATATCATTCATTTATAGGACATTAAATTTCACTCATTAGGGAACTGATAAGTTATACTAAACAATGATGGGCATTAATAAGGCTATATTCCAAGAATAAATAAATAATGAGAAATAATGCTTCAACATGATACATAAATGATTCAAAAAATATTTATATAACATATTAGTTGTTAGAAAAACTATAAATAATTATGTTATTATAGAAATAATAGTTTAATCCCTAAAAAATGTGGCACTCAATAAAGGTTATTTCTAATGAATGAGATGATTTCATTTGTTATTAAATGGATTAACTAAAAGGATCACTTCATTGATATGAGATGGAGTATAAGATTCAGAATTTTTATGAATATAATAAAAGGAAATTAATAGAATTTAAATATAATATTTTTTTTCAAATTATTCTGAATCAATGTTGTGGAAAATTAAGGAAGATTAAATAGTAAATTGTACAATAGGAGAATACAAATACATGAAAATTAATAGAGGTTCAAATAATCATCAATGAAGAGATAATAAAAAGAGTAAAAAGGGGTTTAAAAAATTATATTAGTATACAAAATGATTTAAAATTATTATTCTATGAGTGTGGAATAAGGAAAATATAAAATCAAATTTTATTAAATTGAATTTTGAAGGGGATAGTAATAAATACAATAAGGATGTGAAATATTAATATAACACTGGATGAATTTTCATGGACGAGTCAGATTCAATATGTTAGGATTATGATTCTAGAAAATGATCATCATGTATATTATTTATGGAAATATAAATGAATAAGTTATGCATTAATTATTATTCAAATTCATGTTAAGAGTATGATGTTGAAAATGTTGACAATGAATGAACTGGACAAAAGGAAAACATTAAGAAGTATATTATGAGAATATCTGAAAAACATACAAAATTATTAATAAAAATTGTTAAATTAATGATGAAAAAATAAAAAACTAATACTTTATGCCTTATGGAACGAAGAAGAAAAATTGTTTGTACATTCTGAATGGATAAATCTAATAGATGGGAATCAAAGAATGAAAGATTTTATTTCAGAAATATATGAAGAGAATGATAGACCATTTATATTATTTTTTGTTGATTTATCTAATATTTAAAAGAAATGAAGGAATAATAAATAAGGAAACAATAAATTAATAAATATAGTTGTAAATCAAATATCAATATAAGAATATAAATATTGTGTGGCCTCTATTAATAACAATTAATTGAATGTGGTGTTTTAATTTATCTTATGTAACCATAAAACCATTTAGATTAATCATCAACAGTGATAAATAATAAATCCATATAAGAATATTAATCTAATATAACCTCAGATTTTTGGGAGTTAACTTACATAGTATAGAGAAAAATAGGGATAATATCAAAAAGTGTTTGTCTAATGAGACTTAACACCATATTTTGTGATATGTTATATTTAATAATTTTTCCACAATTATAAATAATCGATTTTATATATCATCCAAATATATTATATATCATAGTTTTCATGGAATCTATTCTTATAGAGCTCAAGAATTTTCATTGTTTATATTCTATAGCTACTAAAAATTAACATGTAATTCTTCTTCATCTTCTCTAAGATGTTGTTTAATTCATCAAATTAATTTTTTATGATTATATTATAAAACCATAGTTCATTATAGATTTAGTTTTTTGAATCCTAATGACACTAATATATATTTTCAAAACATATATTACTTTTATATTCACTTTAAAATATCCATTATGCACTTTGAAAAAATATTATACAACTCTGAATAAATAATACACATGTTTAGAGACAACATTTTTATCACTTAAAAATTTTATATAATTATCAAATATCAGCCAAAAAATCATACATTTTTTATAGAAAAAATGTGATTCAATTAAAAAGAAATTACTATTCAAATGTATTCAAGAAGAATGATTTTGGAATTTTTGGAACATATCTCCAAAATTCTATAATCATCTCCAACCCAATTAATCCTTATCAAACCACCTAAATATTATTTAAATAAATTCAAAATATTATTAGACCTCCACCAAACTCAACATAATCCTCTTAAATCCCCTTTCAGGTAATGTTTTTATATGAATATAATATTGTTTTGTTATTAAAACTCATGTAAATATTTTACTTCATTATAAAAACCATCTGAATATATTATTTATATGAAATATTAATAAACATTAATACACTAACATCAATTACATTTTCCCACATAAAAATATATGAATAGATTTTATAGAATATTAGAAACATCTTTCAATTAATAATATTTTCTTGATGAACAATGGATGTACCTCAGACATTAATTCTCATTTCCAGAATTTATCACATAAAAACCACTTTTCCTAAAATAACATTCGAAGATCATCACATTTACATTTCCCAATTAATTATTAGAATGAAATCCAAAACATTACTGAAAATTAGTCCTTTGAACTTCATGTCATTCTTTAATATTCATCAAATATGCACAAATAATCTTATATTGGTATATTTTATTAAGTAGATTTACAGTCACCAACTAAAATCATAGGATGGGATAATAAAGTCTATTTCTAAGTATCTCTTCTCAAGATATATTAATATCAATTATTATGATAAATATAAAAGATATTACCAATGGGATTAACATAATGTTTTTCCACTACTTAATCATTTTCCATTATACTCTCTATCATATACACTGTATTACATTATAGTTGCACTAGGAAATGCATTATTGAATGAGGGATGTGTAACAAATAGGGTATCAGGTGATCTAGAATAGAGAGTTGGTAGGGGTCATTCAAATTTTTCATGGGTTATGATAAATTTTCATTAATGAATGGTATTGATTCATTTCTATTGAATACAAGATGATGAATGATTATTTTAATAGGACCTAATACTTTCCCATGATGATACCATTTTTTGAGATGTTTTGGAGAATCCATGGAATCCCATATATGTTGATGGATATGATTCTATCTAGGAGATAACCAATTAATTTAAGTCATGTTGATTAATTATGAACTTTAATTTATTTGGCTATATTTTTTTATAAAACACTATGATTATTTCTATCAATAAATATTTATACTTTGATATATGAGATTACTAAAAAAAGGATTTTAGTTTGATAAATTATTTAAAAAGTGAAAATTGGATAACCTTAAATAATGTTAGTTTTTTGGGAAAAAAACATTTGTGTTACCTATTTTTGGGAAAATCAATTCGTTATCTATGGTGATGTGGGAGAATGTAGAGAAAATTTGTTGGGGTGATAAGTGGTTAAAATGTGATAACTCATTATTTGGAATAGCAAGGTGGGGGTTTTCAGTTATGTGTAAATGTGTGATAAATTTGTTCACACACACATATATATATAAAGAAATTATATAACATAATCATATATTCATATTTATTCATTAATATGGTATATTTATCTGGACATTGAGGGATTTTATTGATTTATAAAATAGGGACATTTTATAACATTTAGTGAAAATATGTTGTTTAATTATTATTTAATATAATTGAGGAGTATTCAAAATGATTTTATAAATGATAAGTTTTATAAAATTTTAATTCAGGGGATGAAATTTTTCTGATTAATTTGAAATTATGAATTGATTTTAGCGTATTTACACATAAATGTGGTTTAAGAAATGGTTTTCATATCCAGTACCTCAATATATTTCTTTATAAATGCCATTGGTAAATCAATGACTTGATAATACTATTATAATTTATCATTTTGTATACATGAATATCCCATTTTCTCATAACTAGATATTAGTTAAAGTCTTTATAAAATCATATTGGGATTATACTTACACTCTATATGTGCACATTGATGGGAATATAGACTTAATTGGCCATGATGAATTTAAAGGGAATGTCCTGAACTTTTTTAGTGGAGAATCATTGATCCAAGTTTGATATAAGATAATTGGAAATGGTTTCTTGGGAACGATCCATTATTATCTTTTTTGAGTCATCACGTGTAATTATGTATTGATTTAAAAGAGGTAAAATTATTTTCCCACTCTATTTCATGCTTTTCTAAAAAAACAAAACATAAAAAAATTATTGGTTACTCATTTTGGTTTATGTAATTTCATGTAAATTTTTTCACAAATTAGTAACTTATTCTATAAGAATATATTACATCCTTTATTAAATAAGGAAAAATTCATTAGGCTATTTGGTGATTCCATTCAGACTATTGGAATTCGGCCTCCAAGCATATCATTATATACATCTCTGATGTGTTAATTTTTATGAACAAAATAATCATCAAAATTAGTCTATAGAAAATTTATTTAATTATTTGATATTTAATGGTAATATATTCTAATCAAGTGTGAGAATATAAAATAATTTAAAACAATTCCCTTTAATTGTTACATCATAATAATAATGGAAACCCCACTTCCACCTGAATTTATTACAATTGAAGAATCATCCACAGAAATAAGATACATTTATTTATTGATTTCACGGACTACGATATATAAAATATCTCCAATTTTTTTGTTTTCACTGATTATTCCATCTATAATTGTTCATTATTTTTAGTAAAATTTACTTCTTTGACCTAAAATATAATGATTGTTTTTTCAAAATCATACTCAATATTTAAGTAAAATATTTCTTTATTATATTTTATGAATTGAGGAACATTTACAAAATCTAATACCAAGATATTAGCGATATTTTTAAATGTATAAAGTCTTTCATTAACTTTTATTAAAATCCCATGTCATATGTATGAAAAAAATTCATCGGTTTGGTCAAAGAAAATTTTATCTTTAAAGACTCAATTTAAAAATGCAGATTTAACCAAAATTTTAAATATATTATATATTAATTCAGTTTTTATAAAAATAGGTATTATAATTATAAAAAATCATTATAAATAATATAATATATTAACCAATTATACTCCTTTAACTAAGGATTTTACCTTTAAAATGAGTATCTCTTTGTTTCATGACCATTATAATATTTTGACACAAAATATGTTTAGAACACCCACTTTCTTTTATTAACATTTGTATCTATTATAGATAAAATAATAATTGATTTTTCATTTAAAATTATTATATATATCATTTCATTCAATTATTTAACACACAAATGTTTCACTAATGCTATATTAACATCACCTGTTCAAAATGTTATGTCAAAGATGTATGGTTTGTTTCCCTTAATGATCACATAATTTGAAATCTTGAATTATAGACAACAAGGATATTTAGAGGTTAAATTATCTTTATAAACCATGAATAACTAAATATCACTTTAATTAATATCATAGAACTTTTAAAAAGTCTTTTACTATTTACTAAAATTGTAAAAAAATAATAATAATTTGATCTAAATATAATTAAATTAGTAATTTGTTTTGTTTAACCAAATTATTATTACTTTCACACTCACAAAAATATATTCAAATACTATTAAATATGTTTTACATACTTTTTTTATTACGTTTTTTAATATTAGTATCCGTATCCATTTGATGCAAATAAAAAAAGTGTAAAATAAATCCATAATACGAAAATGTCATCATGTTTGGGACATTCATGTGATATACATAGATATATCCAAATAATTTGAACCACATAATATCTTGGATCACTATATAATAATTATCATCACAAAATATGTCTATAATATTACAAATTAAACACTTATCTTGAATTCCAATCAACACTTCAACTATATTCCAACAATGTAAATGATATATTTATAGTTTATCGAAATTAATCAAGTATATCTCCCGCAAAATTATATTATTTTCCTCAGAAGAACCATTTTCTTGGTGGTTTAATGGTTTATTTTCATATTCTCAAAATAAATGCTTCTTGATATATAATACAATATTTCTACTTGTATACTAATCCTAATATTCATATTTCAACAACTTCACCAGATAATCACATTCATTCTTATCACTTAACCATAAACACTTAAACCTATTTAAAATAAATATAATTTTGTGAATTTCACATTATAAAAATGATATTATTGAAATCAATTATAAATGCGTTATAGTACATATCTACATTTGAATACATATTTTTGATTGGTCATTATATACCTTTGAAAATTATATTTATTGATCAATTCATTTAAATAAATAATTTCTAACAGAAACTAAATTAAGTTTTTTATGTGGTTTACACATGTAATCATCCATGTTATTCCCTATAGAAATATTTAAACTAGTTTTTTTATCAACACAAAGTTAATATAAAAATTTCTCAATTTGGCCATATCGTTGATTCCTTAAATCAGTCTCTATCATTAAACTAAAATATAATGTGTTTTTAGAATCTCCAATATGAATAATATTTATAATGTACATTTATTTTTATTAAAAATCTTTTATTTATTATAATATTCCTTAAATAATTCTTATTTTTATAGAATAAAATCCATTCCTTCATAATACTATTGATAAAAACAACATATATAATGTTCCAAACAGATAATAAAAAAGTTTACATTGATTTTTTATATTGTCTACAAATGTTTTTTGAAAAAAAATATTTTTATTGGGAAATAAATTGGTACATAAATTAATTAATCAAACTCTTTTGACATAGGAAATCCAATGAAAATCTTATTTCACAAGTAATTTTCGATAAAAATAAACTATCAAATATACAGGTTTGTTACATTAATAAATCCTTTAATGAAAAATTTAAAATGAAATACATATAATTTTTTTAAATATATATAAAAACACATTAATCTATCCATTTGAATCAAATATTTAAATTTAATGTTAATAATATAATTTTATCTCTACCTCTATCTTTTTTCTATACAAGGTGTTTGCTACTAAAATCTTTCATAGTAGGGCTGGTGGTCTTCCTAAATATAAATTTATCTTCTACAATTTTTCTACTCCTATGATACCTCCCAATTTATTCTTCCCAATTTAGTGTTAAAATTAAAAAACATATCATTAGCATACAATATATAACTATTTATTACAAAATGATACACATAAAAAAGATCTAAAAGACAGAGAGTCCATGTTTATTTGGCTAATTTGATACATAACATAATAAAATAAAATAATGATAAAATTAAATTATTTAAAATTTTCCTAGTAATCCCTGAAAATTAATTTATAATCTAGTGCTACATGGGAGAACCTTATGGTGTATATAAGAGTGGGGTCAACTATAAAACACCACAAGGGACTAATAAAAGAATAAACTAATGAATGTAATACATTTAGTCCAAGATGAATATCAATGTGACATAATTTTGTGTGAATCATTATCATTAACATAAATGTGGTGTGTAAGATGGTAACATTACGGAAACATTAGAATGTTCCAACTACAAAAAATTGATATAATAATAATATATGAATGTTTATCATTGTGACATCATGAAAAATTAAAAATAAGATAACTTAATATGACTATAAATGGTATATCATGTTATTAAAACACTTACTATTTCATTTAATGGATATATAATTAAGGGCCCACTCATCACCTTCATATGATGTAATATGATAGTGTGATAGATATATCATAAAAATAAGATCAAATTTCATATTTTTTAATCCCAAAATTAAGTAGTGTGGGTTGAATACTTGTAAATACCCAATAAATTATGTATAATTACATCTAGATGAATTAACTATAGAAGAAATGGGTATTAGTGCTCACAATAGAGTTTTTTCATGGATAGTCTCATGATAACATGAAAATCATAAGATGTGTATATATAGATTCATGGAAGGATTTAATGGGAGTGAAATGTGCTATATAATTACATGTAAAAGATAATAATAATAATAAAAGGTATTTTCTAAATCACTTCACAACATGAAAAAATTGAAATAAAATGTAATATTCAAAATAAAGTCCTAAAAAGGAAGGGGATAAGGGAATCCTTTATTCTGACATATTAATGAGATAGGAAATGGTTATAATAATATGGGATGATTTAAGTAACCTTATTAGAAAATAAACTGGATGGTTGGGGGATATTTATAAAGTCCTGAAAACTTATTTAACTGATATTCCAAAGTCTAAAAACAGATAATGTACTTGAATAAAAATGGATAGAGATAATTTCGTTAACTTGAGAGGACACTTCTATAGTATTGGGAGGATCATTTTATGAGATTATGAACACCATGGTAAGGATTTATAAGAGTAAATGGAAATATAAATCATGCTCACTGTTCTTTTACTGATGATAATTTGAAGGATTTTTGTGTATTTATTTAAAATGTGAGGGGAAATCATTATTAATTTGTAAACATAGTTTTTGGACTCCATGTAGTAAGATAATAAGAAAAAAAATATAACATAGTTTTTTTCTTACAGTTTCATTAAAATAATATTAATTTACTATCACATCCATGATCTTTTTTTAAATTCATTATTCATTTAATTTCCATTCCTGACTTGTTTTTGGGGTTTATCACTCATTTTTGTGAAAATGGTGGGTTTTGAAATTTTGGGCCAAACCGTGGGACCAATTCCAGAATTAAAAACAAATTTCGTTTCTGCTATAAACCCTTCAATTTTTACTATTTTATACTCATTACACTTCCCAATTGGCATACTATGATATATTAAAATCACCATATCCCTTTGGACCACATAGAAAACCAAAATCATGATTGATTTGGGTTTTTGATTAAGAAAGCGGGCCTGCTCGTAAGCCCATTTCCTGCTTTCAGTTATTTTTTAAAATTTACCATATTTCATTAATTGTTTACTGTTTTCCTGTGATTACACCTCCGTTGCAAAGCTAATATCTGGAGAATCACCCCCATTATCGTTTTTTCAATTTTGGAACTCAGGTGAACGGCGAATTAGGGCGATCTTTCATACTCTTTCTCAAATCGACTAGATTTGATGAGGAAAAATGAATCTTTCATAACTCCTTCAATTTCATTCTTTTCCCCCCATTTTAGTACCCACATGACATTATATGACTCATTTGATCCTCCATACCAGATTTGGGTACTTGTAGATTCATATGATGGTGGATTTAGGGCGATATCTTCAATATTTATGAAAGTAAGTATTTCTCTATTTGATTTCTCCTCTTTTCTTAGGGTTTCATCCCTCTTTAATGATGTTCCAAAGTGTCCAGAACCGAGGGTTCATACCTAGGGTTTATCCATGAGTTTTTTTGGTGAAAATATGTGGTCTAGGGCTGGATTTATCATCACTGTGATACCGGGTTGGTATAGTTGAGGTTTCACACCATGTTTTGAGGGATTCGACAATTTCAGTTGGTGATTGCGTAGGTAACCATTTAATGATGAGTTAGTTTTCTTGATTAAATAATTTTTTAGTTTTATTATATGATTTTAATTATGAAAAACCCATTTTTGGTAGCAATAGTAAATCATTTGGTATTAAATTTACATTTTTTTTGAAGTGTGTATTTTTCAAATGTGTTTCAAGTGTTATCTCTTGTGGTAGATTTGTAAAATTTTGATGTTATTTATTAGTTGATGAAAGGGGCTGACAATATTGGGTGGGTAATGATATAGTGTCATGTGGGCCTAAAATGGTGGGTCTTTGAATGAGTTTTATGTCTATAACCTTGTTATACTCTTTGAAAGTGTTTTTTGGATTTGTGTGTTCGCATGGGTATCTTTTGTGATATTGTTCAAGGTGATTATATAATATTTGAAAGTAGATTATTACATGTTGATTGGGATTCCAATTATGTTTTGGTAGGGGCTTGGTGTGCTTTTGGATTAAAAAGAGGTTTTTGAAATGGGTTTTAAGTGAAAATCTTGGGTATACTACTTATAATTGTTTTATGAAAGTTTTGAATGGTTTATTGAGTTGTGTAAGTGGTGAAACTATATCAGCAAACTGTTTTTGAAGGAGTGTATTTTTAAAACTTCCATTAATTTTTTTGAAAAGGATATTATGTCATATGTATCATCTTGGAAATATTTTGTTAAATTGATTGAAGGAGATATTGAGGTGTTAAATTGATGTGAATGTGATTTGGACTGTTTTGTGTGAGTGTGATGTGAAAAATTGAAATTTTTATTATGAAAGGAGTGTTACATTCCATGTATGTGGGCTGTTATATGAGTTTTAATATCTTATAATTATTTTATAAAATTGTTTAATGGTTTTGGGGATGTTTTGAAGAAATGTGAAATGTGTTGTGCGTTATTTTGATGTGAGTCGGATTTCAAAATCATTTTGAATGAAAAATGGACTTTTTTGACTTGTGTGGTATATATATGGGATTTTGGGTGAATTTGTTATATGGGAATGATATATTCATGTTCATTGTATATTTCTTGACTTCTTGAACATGTTTGAGCACAAGGGGAAAACCTGGGTATCTAGGTGGGTGAACGTGTACTAGTATGCTAGTGAATCCGTGTGGTTTGGCCTCAGTTTCACTTATCATGATTTACACGTACAACTCTAACTACACTATGATGATGATGATTTGGGACCATTAGGTTATGGGTATATTCCCTACTAGGGGCTCGTGCATGAGAATAGGTATTTGTGATGGTTACTCTCACTGAGATATGAGGTACCTATGACCCATAGCTAGCTAGTGCCTAGGGGTTATTTCATATTTCTTGTGCTCATTAGTTACTTTATAATTATCGTCGGCATACGTTACATTTGGCTAGAAAATTCAGTAGAGTTGTTGTTTATTCTAAAAGTGTTAATCTTTTAAAATAGCCCACATGAAAACTGTTCTTATTCAAAGTTGCATATTTTAGGAATTGTAACTTTTGTTTCATTTTTTTCAAAACTTGCATGATTTTCATCTTTAAATGTTTATTATATGGAATCTCTCAGTGGTTCTATACTACTGATCTTTGGATCACACCTTAATTACACCATTGGGTGTAAGTACACTTTCTTATTTTGTGTCACAGGTTTGGGTACATGTTTTATGCCATTGGTTCAGGTTTTTAGTGGTCCATCGTGATGTAGTGTCGTGGAGATGGCTTGAGGGTGGTGCCTCTTTCCATGTGGAGGTTTTTGGGATATCATTTCATGTGTTTGTACCTTTGTAATGGACTTAAACCATTGTTTAATATTGTGTTATTCATTTGTTTATTTTATTAAAATATGTTTTGGTTTGATAAATCCAGATTTGATTTCTTGGATTCATTTGTTGTTTTAAGTATACAAACTCGTGTAAATATTTCCCAATTTTTCAGTTTTTAATACCTAGGAACCTGTTCCAACCTGTGGGGATCAGGAATGCCTTTGGGACTTTCCACGGGATCGGTCAGGCGGTGGTTTTTGCGGCGACCAAATTCAGTTCGTGACAAAATTGTATCAAAGGAGGTTCACTCTATTTGAGTCATGTTATTTGGAAAATAATCGAGATATTATAGTGTTAAGATTGCCAGGACATGAAATTATGGTTATGGGTAGTGTGATTCATCACCACACCTCAGGACAGGATTCAAGTCGCTTGGGTAAGTCAGGATTTGTCTATGTATTTTGGTTTTCTTGGTCTGATGAAGATTAATGGAAATGAAAAGAGAGTTGGGTTAATGGTCTCAGTGAGCTTTTAGGGTTTGGGAAGCCATGTGGAGCCATGTATATTCCCTAGAAAACTTTCTGTGATGGTGAAGTGATTAGAATATGGCTTCCAACCATATGTCCAAGTCACCCACTAAAACTAGTTTCCTCTCGCATTTTGTGCTTTAGTTTTGAAATCATGGCACTTTGGTTTTAAAGTGACTTAGTTTTACGAAGCTTAAAGTTTTTGTGAAAAGATTTTAAAATAAAGAGGGAATGTTTTGATTTATAAAATGGCGGAACTGAATTTTCAGAATTGTTTCGAAATGTAAAATAGTGTGCTTACACCTCTTTTGAAACTGGGAAACATATTGAAGTTGGTTTTCAAAAGTGTTTCCAATATAGTTTTCTAAACATGCAAAGTGTGTTTTAATGGGATGAGATGTTTTAAAATTGATGTGAATAACATGAAAGTGAGTTATTTTCTAAATGGTTGTTTCCTTATAAAAAGTTTTGTAAGATGTCAATTGGGATTTTTATCCAATTGTTAGGAGTTTTGAAAAAATGGATGGGTTGGTTGACCATTTTGTTTTTGAAAAGTGGAAAGAATTTTAGTTTTATCCTTTTTTATTTCAATGAGAGACCACATGCATGGATTTATATGGGATTATAGATGGTTGATTGAATGAATAGATGAGTACCAAGATGAATATGAGGAGGGTGCCTGGTGTGGCACAAAAACATGCATGTGTGAGGCCCATGGGGTACCATTAGTGGATACACGAACCGCTGAACTATTGGTTTTGAAAGAAATTTTTTTGATGAAAAAAATGATGTCTTGATGAATTGTTTGGGATGGTGTATATTGTGCGTTTTTGGAAAATGTTGATGTTGTGGGATGTTTTGAGTCCAAGAACCCCTCCTGTTCGAACTGTGTTTTGGGTTTGTGTTTGGTGAGTAAGCTGGGTAGAAGGACCGATTAGTAGTCTCCTATGAGATATGTTTCTGGACACCATTATAGTGGTCCCATTAATGTGTTTCGATCTGTTTTGTGGAATTTTGTTACCAATGGACCAGCTTGGTTGGGTCCTAGGGTTCTCCCATTGGATAGGGTACACCCTCATTAAGGTTTAGTGCACAACTGAAGTGCAACCCAGATTGTTTCGCCGTTGGAAAATCGTCCAGTTGATCAATGTAAGGAATCTTTTCTTAAGATTTGTATAATGAGTCTACACAATTTAAATTATTAGTTTTTTAAGGGATCCTCTTGTTGTTGAAGAGTGCTTGTGGATGGTTGAAAGAGACCACAGTTTCGTAAGCAACCTGATTCGTCAAAGGTGGAAGTTGTCTGGGGTTGTCAGTATAGATAGTGTCTAAGAGGGACTCTGAGTCCTTCATAGTCTCTTCAAAGAAAGGGTTTATGTTAGACTACCCGTGGGGGAAATCTGTCCATGAGAGGATGTTATGGGAACTTTATGGAATGTTGTGATATTTGGGGATGTTGTATTAGTCCCCCCTCCTTTTATTATTTTTATGAGTTGCTTTGGTCATTTTTGGTGACGCATTGTGATGTCTCATGATCATTTGATTTTAAAGGTGAAATTGTACAATATTTTTTGAGACTTTTTTATTCAGATGTTTTTCTCCTTTCGAGAGATCTCGACTTCCTCTATTTTAGAGGAATGTGTTTATATGTGTCCTTTATTTTTGTTGTTTCTCACCCGAAAAAACAACGTGTGATGTGAGTGCATCCTCTAAAACCTTATTTTAGTGAAATTCCATGTTAGGGTAAAGTGAGGTTAGGAGTGTGTTTTGTCTTGGTGAACCCAAATGGGATTGCATGTAGTTGTTTGTAGCATCGAAAGAAGAAATTCTATTCGGGGGTTTCGAAATCCTAACTTTGTGGCCGAATATTCTTCAATCATTCCAGCTCTTGCCATAGGTCCCGGAGAGAAGCTGGCACGTAGTCAGAAGAAATCCAAGTGTAGTTTTAACCTTGTATAACGAACTGTTCTTAGTATGGGAAATAGGAATAGTTTAAACATTTGTTGTTGTCATCTTTCTTCTTTTGATCTTGTTCGGTGGAAAGAGGTGGATGGCCTCATCCCAATGTTATCTCCCAATGTCTTTCTTTCCCCTTTGGTTTCCATTGGGTTCGAGGGAAAGGTTTTTTATTTGTCAAGACATGTTGAGTTAACATGTAGTTGTAACCGTTCCCTAGAAAATTGTGTAGATATAAGGATCCACATGGTTAGCGCACAGTTTCCCAAACTGTGCTGGCTAACCATGTGGTCGTCCCAACTCTTGATGTTTTTTGGGGTTTTCTATGCCGGCCCATATTGGTCAGCTAAGATGGCAGGTTCTTATGGTGGGGAGACCCACTATGAGTCTCTTGTATATTATTTTGAAAATTCATAATGGGATTCCATCCCTTGTACTGGGGAGTTTGTTTGGGGCTCCCCTGTTAGTGACTTGATTATGTCTCAGAATGAAATTTAAGTTGTCTCTTAGGGTTGGGGACCACATTTGTGTATCCTTGTACAAGTAACTCACATTTATACTTGGTATTGTCTTGGAAGTTGGTAGTATCGTTCAGAGATATATAACCACCTACATATTCCTTGGGAAAACGTTGGGATTGGAGTGTTCCCAATGGTTTAGTTATATGAAGGTAAGTGTAACCTTGTTCGATGTTCTTATTTGATTGAGTAAATTGCTTGAGCCTTGTTCAGATAGTGTTTGAGGACTTTTCTTTTAGAACAAATCCTGAATGTGCTTGATCATTTCAGTAAAGAGGTGTATCTTTTGGTTGTGATGTATTCCTTCTATAATTGATCACTAGAGGTGTTTTGACCTTTGGGGGTGAAGTTTAGTAAAAGAGTCCATTTCTGCCTTTTGGTTGGGTTTGGTTTTTTACTTTGTCCTTGATGTGGCTTTCCAAGGGCGGAAAGTTTTACGGTGTGGAGAATTTTTACATCCACGACCTTTTTTTAAATTCATTAATCATTTAATTTCCATTCCTGATTTGTTTTGGGTGTTTAACACTCATTTTGGTGAAAATGGTGGGTTTTGAAAATTTGGGCCAAATCGTGAGCCCAACTCCAGATTTAAAAACAAATTTCATTTCTTCTATAACACCTTTAATATTTACTATTTTATACCCATTCCACTTCCCAATTAGCATAACCTGATATAGTAAAATCACCATTTCTCTTTGGACCACATAGAAAGCCGAAATCATGATGGATTTGGGTTTTTGATTAAGGTAATGTGCCTGCCCGTACGCTCATTTCTTGCTTTAAATTATTTTTTACAATTTTTCATATATCATTCATTGTTTACTATTTTCTCGTGATTCTACCTCCCTCTCAAATCCTTTATCCAGTGGATAACCCCCATTGTTGTTTTCGCAATTTCGGATCTCTGGTGAATTGATAATTATAGCGAGGTTTCATACTCTCTCAAGTTGGCCAGATTTGATGAGGTAAAATGAATCTTTCATAACTCCTTCAAATTTCATTCTTTCCCCACCATTTTAGTCCCCACATGACCTAATATGACCCCTTAGAACCTCTATACCTGTTTTGGGTACTTGGAGATTCATATTTTTATGGATTTTGGGCGATCTCATCAATATTTCTGCAAGTAAGTATTTCTCTATTTGATTTCTCCCCTTTTCTTAGGGTTTCATCCCTCTTTCTTGATGTTCCAAAGTGTCCAGAATCTAGGGTTAGTACCTAGGGTTTTACCATGAGTCTTTTTGGGGAAAATATTTTGTCTAGGGATGGATTTATCATCCTTGTGGTGCCGGGTTGGTGCGGTTGATGTTTCACACCATGTTTTGAGGGATTCGAAAATTTCGGTAGGTGATTCTGTGGGTAACCATTTAATGATGAGATATATTGATTGATTAAATAATTTTTCATGTTCCATATATGATGTGAATTATGAAAAAACCATTTTGGGTAGCAATAGTAAATAATTTGATATTAAAGATACATTTTTGTTTGAAGTGTGTATTTTTCAAATGTATTTCATGTTTTATCTCTTGTGGTAGTTTTGTAAAATTTGGAAGTGATTTATTATTTTTTAAAAGGGGCTGCCAATCTTGGTTGGGTAATGATATAGGGTCATGTGGGCCTAAAAATGGGGTCTTTGAATTAGTTTTATGTGTATAACGTTGTTATACTCCTTGAATGTTTTTATGGATTTGTGTGTTCTCATGGGTATCATTTGTGAAATTGTTCAAGGTGATTATATAACATTTTAAAGTAGATTTTTACACGTTTATTGGGATTATAATTCTATTTTGGTAGGGTATTGGTGTGATTTTGGCTTAAAAAAAGGTTTTTTAAAAAGTTTTTTATATGCAAAGCTTGGGTATACTCCTTATAATTGTTTTATGAATGTTTTGAATGGTTTATTGAGTTGTGTAAGTGGTGAAACTATATCAGCAAAATGTTTTGGTAGGAGTATATTTAAAAAAGGTCCATTTAATTTTTGAAAAGGCTATTATTTCATATTTATCATCTTGGAAATATTTTGTTAAATAGATTTAAGGATATATTGAGGTGTTAATGTGATGTGAATGTGATGTGGACTGTTTTGTGTGAGTGCGATGTGAAAAATTGAAATTTTTATTATGATAGGAGTTTTATGTGCCATGTGTGTGGGCTGTTATATGAGTTGAAATATCTTATAAATGTTTTAAAAAAAATTTTAATGGTTTTTTAGAAGTGTTGAAGAAATGTGAAGTGTGTTATGGGTTATTTTGGTGTGAGTCAGATTTCAAAATCATTTTCAATGAAAAATGTACATTTGGGACTTTTCTGGTATACATATGGGCTGTTGGGTGAATTTTTTATGTGGAAATGATATTTCCATGTTCAATGAATATTTCTTGACTCGTTGAACCTGTTTGAGCATAAGGGGAAAACCTAGGTATCTAGGTGGGTGGACGTGTACTAGTATGCTAGTGAATCCGTGGGGTTTGGCCTCAGTTTCACTTAGCAAGATTGACGTTTACAACTCTAACTAAACTATGATGATGATGATTGGGGACCACTAGGTTATGGGTATGTTCCCTACTAGTGGCTCATGCACGGGAATGGATCTTTGTGGTGGTTACTCTCATCGAGATACGTGGTACCTAGGACCCACAGCTAGCTAGTGCCTAGGGGTTATTTCCTATTTCTTGTGATCATTAGTTACATTATACTTACCATCGGTATACGGTAAATTTGGCTGGAAAATTAAGTTGATTTGGTGTTTATTTTAAAAGTGTTAATCCTTTTAAATAGCCCACTTTAAAACTATTCTTATTCAAAGTTGCATCTTTTAGAAATTGTAAGTATCTTTTAATGTTTTTGAAAACTTGTATGCTTTTCGTCTTTGAATGTTTATCATATGGAATCTCATAGTGGTGGTATCCTAATGGTATTTGGCTCACAACCTACTTACAAAATTGGGTGTAAGTAGAATTTCTTATTTTGTGTCATAGGTTTGGGTATAGGTTTTATGCAATTGATTCAGGATTTTAGCAGTCCATCGTGATGTAGTGTCATGGATATGGCTTGAGGGTGGCGCCTATTTCCATGTGGAGGTTCTTGGGCAATCATTTCATGAGTTTGTACCTTTGTAATGGTCTTCAAACATTGTTTAAAATTATGTAATTCAGTTCTGAATTTTAGTAAAAGATGTTTTGGTTTGAAAAATCCAGATTTGATTTCTTGGATTCATATGTTGTTTTAAGTATACAAACTCGGGTAAATTGTTTCCAATTTTTCAGTTTTTGATACCCAGGAACCTGTGCCAGCCCATGGGGATCGGGAACGCCCTTTGGGACTTGCCACGGGTCGGGTCGGGTGCCAGTTTTGGCGGAGAACATATTCGGTTAATGACATTTAAAATATTTTATATGGTTGTGAGGAAAATTCCTTAAACTAATACACTTGCTGATGTGAAAGGGACTCATGTTCATAAAAAATTGATTTAAAAACAATAAAATAAAATATATGTATTTGAGGATTCATCAATGGTTTATAATGTTTATAAAATGTCATTAAAATCAATTATTCTAATGGTTAAACAGATTCTTATATATGGATTCCTTTTATTGTTTTTATCTCATCACTTTGGGTCTATTATGATGTCATAATACATATATTATAAGTATACCGTATTAAAATATTATCCAAGAAAATGAAATTCTAATAAAACTAAAATTAAATCCCTATTGGATAGTTTTGATGTCAATATTTCAAAAAATGATATTTATTTTTCCATAATAACTCTATAAGAAGATAAATTTTTAGTTTAAAATCAGAGTCCACTTTTATTGAAAAATACTTGTTTATCATATAATAAAAAAATTTATTACATGTATAAAGATTATATTAGACTATATTAAATTGTATAATCATTTTTATATAATGAAAATTATTTAATTTAAATATTATATAAAATATTATATATTTAAATATTATTTTTACATATTTAATTTTTTGGATTTAATTAAAATATTTTCCTAAAATACATTATTATTTTATTTATATAAAAATTAAATTTCTACCAACTCGTATATAATTTTAAATATAAATTAATAATGAAAATGGATAAACATAATTATTATTTTGGTAGAAATAATATATAAAAAATCATATTATGTGGGTCTAGATACAAAACCACTTTTTACCCTAGCCTACACCATGATGGTATTCAGAACACCATTATCTCAATAATATTTAACTTATACCCTAAAGTGTTTCATTAATTCTTCACATGTTGAATTTAATATTGGTTTTGGTCATGGTAATATCCAAGTGATACCATATCCATTCAAATCTCGAATTAACAAGCTAATCATCATACACACCCAGAAGTTGATTCCATCACTATTTTCTTCTATGTAGATTAAACATTATCATAACCCTTAATATACTAATCATAATATTCATTGTACAATGAACATTTATCAATAGTTATAATTTTTAAGGATATTTTGAAATAGATTTGATATATTTTATTTTGGTAAAAAATAATCATGTTAATGATTGTAAATTTATAAATGAATCACAAAATATATCGTTTATTAATTTAGAATTGAATTTTATTTATAAATTATTCGATTATTACATTCATACCACCTTTATAAATTTCACCCCAATAATATCATTTCATACAATAAAGTATATCTATGTAAAATTAATATGTACATTGGTAAAAAGGCAATCTATTTTCAATATTCATTAGAAAATATGATATCCTTGTGAAAGATTGATTTGTTCCCTACCAAGTGGTCTCTCCTCTAGGTTTTTCTCAGGTACATGATGTATTTCATGTCTTGTTGTTATGAAAATTGTAGTAGATAAACATAATCTACTAAATAATAGTGTAGTTAAATTAGAATAAAACCATTCATAAACTGAAATTAATTTGCAATTTACAAAATAGAGTGATCAGATGTTGTCTAATAATGTAATTTAACATTTTTTGGTTTTTTGGAAAAACCATAACGTTGAAAAAAACATTGTAATCTGAAAATGTTATAAGAAAAGTATATCCACACTAATTTAATAAATAAATAATTTAGTTAGGATTCTATTTCCAATACTAGGGAAGAATTTAATAAATCAGGAAATTTTAATATTCAATTTCATGCCTATTTAGTATTGATGAATTATATTTTTTTAATTATATTCATAATATGAATATAATGAAAAGTTATTTTGATTAAACATCTTTTCTTATGTGGATTTATTTAAATTATTCATTTCTATATTTTTGAATTTAATTTGAAAAAATTAATAATTATTTTTATGTCATAAAATAAAATTTATCTTAGGGTAAAATTTTAATATTATTATTAAAAATAAATATTTTTCAGTTAATAGTGACACAATTATTTTTGTTAAATCTGAAACATCCAGTCATTGAATAAAGTAATTAAATCTTCCCAAAATTATTTTAATTTAATTTAAAAGTATAAAATATATTATTTTGTTATTTATTAACAAATTTAGTACTTATGAATTTTTATTATTCCTAATTTTGGAATATTTTCGTTTTTAGGCTAAAAATCATGTTTTTAAAAAGTGGTTCGCATTAAATTTTAATTATTAATCCGAAATTAATTTACACCAATTATATAAAAGTAATTAGAAATGATTCCATATTTTGAATTTGGAGGTCCAAATATTTTACTTTGGTCCCTTTAATTTTTTTGCATAATGAATCTGAACTTTATTATACGTTTCCCCATAGAAATGTAAGAAATTGTTATTTAAAGTTACAAATAATGTAAGAGTGATTTATTTTCAATGAAATATTTCAATTTATTTCATTTTTTGATCCTATTTCATCAAAAAATATCCAAATATTAAAAATGACTCATTTTTCTCGATTTTGATTTTATTTTGAACTTTATATTATTTAATTAAATGACAATGTCAAAATTGTCCTTATATTTCTCTTATTACATATATTATTTTGTGACATGGATAAAAAACTTATGGTACATTATAAAAATTCTTTTTAAATATAATAATTTTTTATAATTGTTATTTATTTTTATTTTGTGATGAAATTGACTCATTATTTGATCTTCCAATAATGACATATTTCTTGTGAAAGAGTTGAACGTGCAGTTAAATGAATTTTAAACATTAAAAGTAATTTTTCCGGAGTGATTTACGATTTCCCAAAAAATTTTATGATATATATAACATATTAATGATTTATTGAGGTTAATAATCTAATTATATTTATCTCATGATGTCATTAAATTCATATTAATTGAATAGAAACAAAAATGACAATATTGATATTTTATAATAAATAATATTTAATGAAATGAGTTATAATTCAAAAAAATATTTTTTTATAAAGTGAATGAAATACGGGTTAAGATATCAACCATGTTCCATTTATGGGACATTTTTACCTTTATTGTAACATTCTTGATTCCATTAGTGTAAAAACGTAAATATTTTAGTAATCATCATAAGGATTAATGAGTATTAAAATAGAGATAAGGGTATAAAAGCATCTGAACATTTATAAATTTCATTTTATGATATTATTTTCCGTCATTTTCATCCAACATTCTATTAATATCCCTTTTTTTCTATATTCTATGATAATTGATTTATTTTAATTAAATATTTTGAGAAATTAAAATAGATATCCTCCCCTCATAAATAAAAGGATAACTCATTTCCCATTTCGTCACCCCTTTTGCAAAATCTAGTTCAGAAAATATGTCATCAACAGACCCCAAGGGCCCATCAAGATAGCGTAAGGTTAAGACATGAAAACCCCAAGACCATCTCCAATAGGTATGGGGGAGGTGATTAGCCATAAAAAGGAACATTACAAATGGGAGTCGATTTTGTAATATTGATAGATTAATACACCAAAACATTTCCATGAAAAAATTATAAAGGAATTTAAAATTCTAGGATATCTTGAGTGTAATCATGAATACCACAAAAATTAGTAAAAATAAATAGTGATTTAATATATAATGAAAAAATGAAATAGAAAAAATACACACCAAAGAAGAAATGATCTCCCAACCTAACCACAACAGTAATAAAGGAAAAATGAGAGACACCTTAAATAGTCAATGCACCCAGGTATATGTAACCTCCACCAATGTCACCCCTAATTTATCCATCATCATTATAATATATGATATGTTTTTTAAAAAAAATATAGGTGTCATTTTATATATACATTGTATGATTCCATGAAAAATGAAGAGGGATAAGGAGAAAGATAGAACAAGGGTCAGATAAACCCATAAATAGAGGGAAATGAAACCAACCAAGTATATATAATCATAAAAATAAACTAGTTGAGAGAGAAATGGGATATCTTTCTCAAATCCCAGTCTACATCAATGAGTATTATTACATCTATATACATTCATATCTAATTCCCATCATCAAAATAATCCTCACCAAAAACTATGTGGAGTGTCTCACAACATTCTATTGCGCTCTACATCCAATGTATCACTCACTCCCTATGAGGACCCACACAGTGCCTGAAATCAATGATAGGGTACAGAAATTTTTTTGATAAAGGACCCAAAACCCATGAATATTAGTACAATCTCAATTTGTATAATGACTACGAAAACTCACACCGTGGAGTGACAAGGGAGTTCCAAACCCAATATCACTCCAATTAGATTTCCCTCATCATTACCATCATGAATGAATTCATAAAGAATAATTAGGCTTAGAAAATGTCCCATAAATAATTAAATTATACAAAAAGTCCAACAATTACCAAATACATTAAAAAACTCATGATATGTCATTCACAAGACAAAATAGGAATCTATACAATGATGATATGATATGAATAATTTCTAGAGGGAAATATATATCGTGTATGGGGGTCAACATAGATTATGTCCCCACCCCACTTCAATTGCATGATCTTTTATGGACATATATAGTAAATCCAAGATACAATAAATGAAATTTACTTATGTTAAAATTCAAATCCTATCTACATGGTTCAATCCATTATGCTCCTAGCCATTCTCGTATTCTTCAGGTCATTTTTATATACTAAGCCATTCCTTAGTATAATGTAGTTCATGTGTTCCCTTAGGCATTCCCATAAATTGATAGACTACTCATTGTCTACTACTATATGGTATATTTAATAATTTAACACAACCTACCACCCTGTAAGTTTTATAGGATGTGTCGGAAAAGTCACATGGCATGTGATCGTAAACATGACTAAAAACCCGATCCATTGTGAAATCCTAAGAACACATATTTTGTTCTTAAATACTACATAGAAATTAGTAATAATTATCATAAAATCCTTAGATTCTTCAAATGATATATTGATCATATACCACACCTAAAAATCTCTTCTTTTGGCTTCATAAAAATGATGAAAATCGTCTCCAAATGCTGATTCATGTCCCCTAATGACTAAAAATCAGAACCTGATCACTCAATGGTTTATCATCACTTGAACCATCACTCTCCCAGGTTCCTAAACAAAAATCCATCACAAAAAACTATTAATCTAATATTATACATCCCAAATCACTATTACATTCATTATTCTTATCATTTCCATGTATCTCAGGGTCTGATCATGCTCAAACATAGACCTACAAATCAAATCACAACAACACATGCTATCAATGAAAAATACAAAGAAAATATTTGGAGTAAATCTACCAGAACCTTGTTTATTTAATCTCTATCCATGAATTCGCAGCCAAAGAATACAAATTCATGTGTTTATAGGGTGAAATTAAAGAATATAAAAATGAACTTTTATTTAATCAATATATTTTACATATCAGGATCAAGCAATGAATGTTTATTCTCAAAGAAATAAAGCAGATAAAAGTCATGCTTTAACAATTTATTCAAGAGGAAATAAAAAATAATTGGTAACCTGTAACATGATTTGGATTGATCATTTGTGTAAAATGCATTCACCAATTATGTAAAAGCCCCATTTCATTCACTGCCTCCATATCCACGATGACCTGATTTCCAGTCATCGTCTGATTATAATATGGATATGATGAATAATGGTTTCCTCTACGCGAAGTTACCAAGGTTATGAGGATATCCCTAGAAAATTTCTATAGTGATATTTATATAAATGAATTTTATATTTTTGTAAATTAAAATAAAATAAATTAATAATATATTATTTATTTTTAAACACCCCACCAATGATTCATTCCATTGAAATGTATGATGTGAACCAACGATAAGTCACACCTAGAATAAAAACAAAACTCTATATGCAACTATCATATCATATTTTCCATCTGTGTTCCCAAAAAATGGGAATATCAAAACAATACACACACATGATATACTATCATTAAAATTTTAAAACATCAATTATGAGTCTCCCCAAGGACCAAAATATCACACCGACTCAACTCAAATATCTGAGAACAAATTCTATAATATATTCCAATGCCTTATTATGAAAAAATAGAGCTAATGCATTCTCGCATCCTTTATGTCTTTTCAACCTAAAAAGAACATAAAAAATTAAATATGGGATATTGATCCTACATCTATATCTATCAATCATTGGATCTATTTTACAAGATCTTGTAATTCCACATTTCATAAACATAGGGAATGGTATATCCATAAAGTATCCAATCATACGAATCATCAATCACCACTTGGTACTCCATAAATTTATATCCGTCATCAATTTCCCAATCACTCATGTAATTTTTTTTGTCTGATAGTGCACGTTACTCCTCAGTTGGGTGGAATATATTATGTCATGCAACCAATCAAAATATGTGGGAAAGGTCGATTGGTAATAGACCTCACCGACTCCCCATTGGATCTCAAATGACCCAATAAACCCAAGATATTGTTTCCTCCCCGACCACATATCATGAAACCTCATTGTGAAGAGACTCTTAGGAAAACATGGTCTCACTACCCCAAACCCAGAGGACTACTATGCTGATACCTATAAAAATTATTTTGGAGTTGGGCAATCCTTATATACCAAGGTATCAATTGAAATTTATCTACAATCCCTTGTAACATCGATAGACCAAAGAGAAATGTTTCAACAATCACATACTAACATTAGGGAGACCTATAGGGTCTTCTATAGAGTGCCTGAGAAGAATATATTCCCATTATATATTGGTTATTTTTATTATTATAATATTATACTAGTGGAATGTGATCCACCCATATTCTACCAAAGTCTAATACACAAGGAAAAACCATTTCATAAAATTCCTCAACAGTCCTCTTCGTATTCTATTTTTTATGGAGTAATGCATTTTACTCAACCTCAACTAGGTCTCAAAGGCCTCTTGAAATCCCCTCCAAAGATTTTAAATCATCCACGCATCATGGTCAAATACAATCAACAATGGAACCCTATGGGGTTGAATGATCTCATGAATGTACAACTATCATAAACACTCCACTGAAAAGTACTCCTGAATTCTAAAGAAGTGTATCGACATGGTAATTCGGTCCACTATCACACAAAGGGAATCATGACCTATCCTTAGCCATTGAATACACGTCACAATACCAATGGATAGTAAATACCACTTCATTTCCAGGATAATGAGAGACTGCATCCATCCTATATAAACTCGGTGTTATATCATTACCTACAGACATGTGAGATAATGAGAGATGAACCCAGTGACCATTTCCTTTAGATTAGCCCACCAAAACTGCTTATATGATCCAT
Organism: Viscum album; assembly: GCA_963277665.1. Classification (NCBI taxonomy): domain Eukaryota; kingdom Viridiplantae; phylum Streptophyta; class Magnoliopsida; order Santalales; family Viscaceae; genus Viscum; species Viscum album. The sequence continues at coordinate 775,325,709 of OY728159.1, read as the reverse complement.
ATAAATTTTAAACACTCATCTATATAAATAGAGAGGATAAGTATGAATCTATATCATCATCTCCTATCAAATCATGACCAGACCCACCTTCCATCCCAAAAAAGGAATAAAATTATCCATCCTTCATAGAATCCTTCTATTGTATCAACTAAGGATATATGGTCAAAACGATCAGAAAAATTTATGTATTCCAACTGAGTCTCCCTCACATTATAATGGAAAAGAGGAGTCATCACTATCACCCAATGAAAATATGTTGCCTATCTTCTACTACGGTTAGATACAATAAATACAATTGTTCATATCCATCCATCACTAGGAAATAAAAAGATTTTACATAAATGAAATCTAATACAACATTTCCCTTCCTAGGAGTAAAAACTATATTGTTGTCATTGTATTGATGTATCTATATCTAGTGCCTTTATCTCATGTAAGTATCAATCTATGTTGGGATGTACCAAAAACACTAGTGGTTTGAGTAAAAACACTTGAATCATGAAGAAAGTGCCTCCACATATTCATATCGTAGAATGTCATTTCCAAATCTAGCTCATAAATCCTATATTTCTACTCATTAGGTACAAAATTTATTGAACGATATTTAATCATTTTATGAATCTTCAAACACATTCCATCAAACTAAAATCTAGAGGCATAAAAAACTATATAACCAATTCCCTATTCCAATATTCTTCACACATCTAAACTGTATAACATTAGACTCAACTCCTCAATGGATCTCTAAAACATCTTTTTATAGATAAATTACATCCCTTTTCCATGTTATGGTGGTCAAAGGTGCTTTAATTATAGAGTGGTCCTCAAAAAACCTCTTGTAATAACCTTACATGAAAATGAATCCCCTATCATGCGACATTCTACTGGGTGGATCCCATGAAAGAACTACAACAATCATTACCATGTCCCTAGAAAAACAATGTCTATAAATTTAATTCCCTAGAATGTGAATATTATGGATCAAAATCACCCACTATGAAATATTATAATGACACTAGTTCTATAGAAGTATATCTATGACCATAATCTTGTGCTATGTGTACTCATCCTATAACATAGTGAAAATCAGTATGTCATCAATGATGAAAAACAAAAAATAAATAAATGTATGTATAAAAGTTCTAGTTTATCAAATCTATATACACTACCAGTGATTTGAGCACGCCAAAATGTATCATGAGGAATTTATAGTTCCCTTAAGGACACTATAATGTCATATTCCGAATATAATTATTAAAAACCCACAACTTGTGATATACAACCCCGATATCACCTGCCAAGATCAAAATAAAACATCTCAACAAGTTATATAGTGTGTTAATATCACCAATGGGTATTTATTTATTTATCATTACCTAGTTCAGGCGATGATAATTAACACAAAAAATCAGGCCCCATCATCATTTTACATGTGAAAAAATATTGTTATCCATGGGGAAACGTTGGGCATAATAAACCCCTTCTTCTGAAGGTCCTGAAATAACACCCTTATATCTCGAGGCTTGATAGGGGTCGTACAATATGCCTCTAATGGTATATGAGTGTTCTTGGGGATAAATTTAATGAAGAATTCAATCTACCTCTATGGAAGATGTCTCAAAACATTGTAATATGTATATACAATCCTTCATTATGAATTAAACTATATTTCTTGAATATCCTAACGCACAAGGGGATACACTCTACATCAGAGGGGTTATGGGGTGATACATCCTTCTTACAGGACTCAGTTATTATGAAATTATATATCTATCATCCATAAAGGAAAATCAGGTCCCACATATACGAAAGAATATAACCCAAATGTGACAACATCAAATATCAACTTGAAATATGGTTAATTAGTCCATGAATAATATGATGTTATATAGTGTCATTGGGATGACCATTAGGCCTTATGGGAAACTCCATCCATAGAGTGTCAGCCTGAACTACTAATAGATAAGAGATGTCAAATAATATATCCTTATAGGATCCTTTAGATATAGATTTTGGGTTAAATGTTCAACTGGATGCTCCAGGTCTCATATAGGGTATATAGTGATAAATTTATAGCTCCCACATATTTATACTAGTTTAGGGGAAATATTAGAAAATACACAATGTGTACCTCAAATCATATCGTATCCTGCCTGGTCATATCCCTCCACATCATGTTGTTTCCTATTTCCTACACCCCAGCTCTTTAGTCCTAACATGGGCCACCCGGTGGTGGTGGTGGTGAAAAAACCTGTTTGGGTCACTCTCTAATAGAAGATCCTCCCCTAGGAGCTCAACCTACCCCACTCTCTGCACTACCACCTTAGGAGATTCCCTAACCTCACCTAGGAGGTCCCTTGTCATGGTACGTACTCTACCATATTGGCATATCTATTATCTTTATATCAATTTCAGAAACCTATGTCAAGAAATACTGTTCCATGTGACACCTACCATGAATAGAATAACACTTTCCTTGACTTGACCTATTGGACCATCTATGATATCTCTAAGTCATAGATCTACACATCCGATTCTATTAATGATTATACCACATCTACTGAGACATCAACATGTTATTACTAATTTATTTTTGGATGAATCATTCAAATAATACATAATAATGGATCTGAAAATCTGGCATCCATATTTTTTGGAATCATTTTCTCACGAGACACCAATCCAGCACCCCAACATATGTTGGTAGGAACAAGGTGACTACACTACTATGAATATATTTGTAGCCCCCCTACTCAAACATCCTCCCCTGACAGAATCTATATCACACAATATCATGGGAGCACCACATTTTCTATGTGAACCTCACATCATACTGAGTAATAATAATTAAACCTTTCTATATCTGTAGAATATCTAGGATCCATAATAATTGAAATATTGAGGAGTAATATTGATTGCAAAAAACATGATAGAAAAGGTTCCATAAGATCAACACATAATCATGAGTATGTGAATAGTCTCCACTAGAATCCATCTACTACTTAGAAAATACAAGATTCGAATGCCAAAATATGATCACAAACTCAATATAATTCTATACAACCTATGGACCTGGTAATTACCGATACCTTAATTGTCTCAATTTCTAGAACTCATGGGATTATATAATCCTACTGACATCATTATCCTAATCCTAAAGTACTATCTGCCGCTACATTAGGGTGGTTGTTTCTCCAATAACACATGGATAAAAGAACTAATTTGAAGTCCTCGAAATTGAGGCCTCATTACACACCATATCATTATCACGGTCATCAATTGGTATCCTAGATGTCTGTATTCATGAAGGTAAAATAAAAGTTAAAAATATGTACAATGGTTAGATAAGAATATATATTGGGAGATGAAGTATGAAGGATTATTAAAGAGCTTGATCCTTTATTATAGACATGTCATTTCTATTGAAAATTATTTAATAGTATACCTTGTTGACATGTATGTAGTCAGTGTCCTATTGTATGGATTTGTTGTCCGCCACATCAAAGTTGGATTCCCAATCCTGAAATCCATATACAAGAAACTCTGATATTTTTTCCCTAATATCTTACCATTCCTCATTATAGTAAAACTAAAATCACTATCCCATGTAATGAAATTTTGTAATGTCACTCTTTAAAAACCTAATGAACCAAGTCCCACCTCACTTACGGAAGGTTGAGAAATCAAAACCTTAGGACTACCTCTAAAAGACTAGGGGATGGTGACTAGTACCAATAACAAAAAATGTAAATGGGTGGAATTTTTCTAATATGCCTGTATGGTCACACCCAACCATCTCTATACTATTTTCCAGAGGAATATAAAGGATAATAACATCATGAATGCCAACATGAATTTAATACCCCAAAGAAAATAAAAAACAATGCCATATTATAATTTAAAACTAAAATGCTAAAAATATTTTCCACCATAAATAGTCCAAAATTGACAATAAATATAATAAAGGAACAAATAATATCACATATCATAATATCTATGTCTTGAATACCATATGTGATTAATGCACCCAGGTAACCTTAAGCTCTCCCAAAGTCATCATTATTTTTTCTATTAACTATATAAGACACAAAATGTGAGGGAAAATACAATGCATAAGTGAGTATATACATACTTATTAGGATTCCATGAAATCTAATCATAAATAAATAGAGAGATATAACAATGGTTAACTCAACCCCTAACAAGAGATAAATGAGACCCATCATAAATAAATAAATATATAAATAAATAATGAAATCCCAAAAGGGAGAGAAAGGGGATCTACATCTTAGAGATAATGAAAATAATATGATCTTTAAAACTACTCTAAAAGTCCACAGTGGATTCTAAACATCAAATTAAACATCACTAAATATATGTAGAGGCCCCCACTCTTGGAAACTACACTACACAACTGGTGTGTCACCCAATCCCCATGAGGACCCATATGCCAATAGTGCTCAGAGATAGGGGAGTACCAATCTATAGAGAGATGACCAAAACCCAGTGTAGGGGAGCTCCGTCTCAATCTATATAAAGATTGTTGGGGGAACCACACCCCGATGTGACATGGGACTGCTAAACCTATCATCACACTGATTATCATGTCCTGATAATTTTCACCATGAAGCATAAAATAATGAATAATCATGTTTGTAAAATCTCACAACATCTCTGTATTTCCAAAACCAAGGCCTCCATTAAGATCTAATTTGAGAAAACCCCATGATATTAAACTCATAGTACAAAATTTGAGCCTTAATAAAGACGTAATGATATAAAGATGGTCACTAGGGAAATACATGGCACGTTTATGGGTCTACACAATGTTTTCCCCTTATTCCTTGCTAGGCTATGTACTTCAATGTAACTGGATGTGTAATCATGTTATTATACATTACATTTACTAGTGGTACATAGTGTGTCTCATCCATGTGGGAAATCATGTGTTCTCCCATAAAATATTGTGTACATTGGTCCATTCTTGTGTACAAAGTCATGCGCCTCACAGTGATCAGGAACCGAGCCATACACATATACATAGTGTGTTTATGAGTACTCTGAGTGTATAGTTATTCCAAAATTCATTGAGTCCTAGGTGCTTATAGTAGACACATGACCAGGATTCCAGTGTAAGAACACAAATTATTTCGGCCTGACTATATATAGTTTGATCCATAACTTTGCTGAAAACCCTATGTGTCATGATTTCTGAATATCACGCCATTTGTTCTACAACACAATATAACCTATTTTTTATTTTTTTCAATGAATACTCTAATTCCTCAGGTATATTCCTGATCAAATCCCCCACATAAATGTTCCCATTTTACCACTCAGGATCGAAGAAAAATCCCATTGACCATAGATTCTTGGCTTTTGATGTCTAGAACTAAAAATATGATTAGAAATGAGGATCTCATCACATGAACAACCTCCTTTCCAAGTTCTAAAACCCGAAGCCATCACCAATAAAAAACATCAACCATGATCAATCTACATATCCATAAGTAATCCATTTTTTTAATTTATGACCAATTTTTTAGGGTTATATGACACTCGAACCCATCTAGAAAAGTCGAACTATATCCACACGATCCAATGATGAAGAACAAATATAAATATTGGAGAGAAATACCCAAGAAAAAAATTATATAAATCATTTCCCAGGATTTCTTGTCTAACTATTATAATCTCACTGATTTTGTGGATGATATAATGGGATATGATAATTAAATTGGACATCAACAATTAAATTCATATATCAGGTTCAGCTGAAGAATGTGTTGTTGCTAAACAAATAACGAAGTTAGAATCTATAATTTAAAAAAAAATCAAGAAGTAAAAACCAAAAATGATGTTTCATACCTTGATTTGGATTCATATTTGTGTAATAACACATTTTCAAGAAATTTATAAATCCCTATGCATTTAGTTCCTCTCAACACACATTGATATAATCACCTTTCATCGTTAAATCTCAATCACCAATGAAGAATAGTGGATTTTTCTTATCCATTATCCATGGGTTATTCAAATTACCATATCTAATTTTTATAGATGCAATTATATAAATTTTTTTCATTCTTGGGAATTTAAAATAATTAAATAAATAAATTTATTTTATTTTATGGAACAACCTACAATTACATCCCTTTGAATATACAGTGATGACCAACAATAGGTAAAACCAAGGATAAACCGTACATTTGGGATTCACATGTAGTGTCATATTTCCCATCAAAGAACCCATAAAATGTAATAAATATAACTATGTCTATGCATGATTTAATATAGTAAATAGTTTTAATGCATATATTAATAGTCTCCCCAAAGACGTTGGCTTAGTTCCCGACTCGAAAAATATTCATTAATATATTTTAAAGTCATACTAGTAAAAAATAGAGTCACTAAAAATAATTTGTAAAATTATCTACAAACCATCTCCCCTCATATCATTTATTTCCTTGTTTGATTATAAAACCATCCTTGGAACAATTTTGGTATAAAATAAGAGAGGTTGTTCAGAGATGATGATTTGATAATAAAAAATATTATTTATTAATTTATTCTTATACCTCCTTAAAATATTTTTCATCCATGAAATAATAATAATAATAATACAATAAATATACTAATTTTTCATTTTTATGATTTCATAATTTATATTAATATCATATTCTAGAAAATAGGGAACCAAAAAAATATATTTCAGTCATATTTCTGGACTTCCACCTTCATGAAGCTGTGTGTTTTGTATTATATCATCGACTCCCACAACTAGTTATAATGATGACAACTATATATATAAATATGATAAAAATGAAATATTTAAAATTTTGTAATAGCAATATATCATATAATTTTTACATTTCTATTCATTGAAAAATGTTAACATCATTCTTGTGTACATGTGGATTACCACCTCTGTGAAGTGATAGTAAGTGTTTTTCATTAGCACAACACATATATGATATATATATATATATACACATGTTAATTTAAATAAATAATATAGAATCCTTAATATAATCATGAATATGGATATAAAAAATTATACATACAACCTGTCTATCATGGTCGTTGAAAAATAATAATATTACTGATTTATACACATGGCTTACCATCTCCCTAATTGTAATGTTGTTAATTTTCAATAACCACTTTTAATAATTTGTTTTAATAGTACAATTGATTTATATAAGTTACAATTAATTAATTATTATTATTCTCTAGATGATGAAATATAGAGATCATCAACTATTGTAAATCTACAAAAGTCAATATGGACATATTTTCCAAATATTAAAAAACAATTGATGTTAAATTAAATGATTATCTAGTTGAATATAACATGGTGGAAAATAAAATAATATTAATAATGAAGATGGAAAACATTATTATGAAATTAAAAAATTAGCATATTTTTTATTTAGGAGGATAAATAACATACTTAGTAGTCAGACATATGGTAAGTGACACAGTACCATAAGAAACATGTTCATAATAAATTTAAAATTTATATTCGTAATATTTTTATTCTATGAACATATTCATAAAATTATTATATTTATTTTTTTCAATATAGAAATAATTGAATAATAAAGAATAATTTTTGTAACAATTTTTATTTGTTTAAAATATTTTTGAAAATAAATTTTTTTACGTATATTATATAGAATGTTTTGAAAAAGGGAAAAAATAATGTTATATTTTAATGTATATGGAATAAATTGTTTTTCTATTACCCTAAATATAATGTTATATTTTTTCATTTAAAATTATTAACTTATTTTTAATTTAAAACCCATATTTCTAAATATTCATGGTATTTTTTATTTTTAAATTGAGGTTTTATAGTAATGGGTATTTAAATATATGAATGTGTATTTCAAAATATGTCAAATGAGTTTTTCTAGGGATTTATGATTTAATTGTACAAGGTTATAATGTTTTATTAATGATATGGAACTTCAGAAATGTAGATGATTAATAGGTGGCCCTAATAGTGTTTATACTATCTTGGGATCTTAATAAATAATATATGATCTGGTGATACTAATACATCTTATATAATGGGCTCGGCCAATATAGATCTCTAATGCATTGGGTGATATTCTTTGTCATATATGGATGGATGTAGGTAGTTATAAAAGGTGGGTTTTTCTGTAGATTTAACTGAGGTATAGTTATTTTGGTCATGATTTTATCATATTTTGTGAATATAATACACTATGTATAACACCCCAAGATTTCATAGTATGTTATTTTTTCAAAGTAATTCAAGAACAAGCAATACACACAATATCGAGTTCAAGCGCACACTAACTTACCAAAATAGTTATTCAAAATAGATTATTAATATTATTAATTTAATTTTTAAATTTATATAATCTTTATAATTTTAGAGTCCATATTATGAGTTTCTTTGACATAATGTAAGAACAAATTCATTTTTTCAGATAAAAGAAGTATTTTTCAAAAATTGAAATTTTATCACCTTTTAATGGAGAACCCTTTTTAAATCCATTATTTGATACTTTTATATTCTAAATTTGACCAAATAAACTTCATCTTTAGAATCAGGACATAAGTATTTCGTTTCAATAAATTTTTGGTTTATTTCTGATAACTTTCATATTTGGGTGAATAGTGAAAAATAATATATTTTAACTGAAAAAGACTTTCTTAATCAAAATAATTTATAGTCTTAAATTATAAATTTTAATGGTTTGGATGAATAAATAGATTATAGTTTTACTATTTAATCCAATACTTGTAATTGTATGTAATTTCACTTTGAAATTGGACATATAAAAGTGTGAATTTTTTTATAGTTATTATTTCTTAAAAATATGCTTTTTGGTTTTGACAGTGGAAATTAAATTAAAATTAATTAATGAAACTTATATTTTTTTAAATTATTAAAATAGAATTAATTTCTGAATTAGGAATATCAATATTACCTTAAGGTCAAATTTTCGAATTTTTCTGAAAACATTCAATTTTTGATGAATCGTGAATAACATTGCGTTATTGTTTAAAATCCATTTTTTATTTAAATAATTAATTATTTTATTTAAATTTATTTTAGGTCAATATAGAAACATAATAACAATATTAGTTCAATTTTCTTCATTGAAATCTTTTGAATAATAAAATTACATGTATAAAATTTTATTGAACTTTTTACCTTCTTTTACCCACATTCTAGGAGCATTTGAAAATTTGTATAAAACATAATTTTACCGATATTGTGAGTTGAATTTCAAAAATCCGAGAGAAATCGTTTACCTCAGTATGTAATATGTGGTTCAATAAGATGAAAATAATTTTTTGGTGAATATTATCTTTTGACTAATATTTACCAGAGTTAAAAGTAAATAGGGTAATTAAGGGTAAAAAATGATATTATAATTACCTTAACACAAGTTCTAATTCTATTGGATATGATTAATTCGACCAAAAAATACTTATTAATAAAATATAACCCTATAGGTTCACTTGGATTTGATTAATTCAATTATTATTATTTAATTTAAAGAAGAGTTGAAAGTGTTAAAATCATGTTTTCATAACTAAAACATTTTAATATAGGGTTATACATAAGATAAATTCAAAAATAATTATTCATTGGATAGATAAAAATATTTCCTACATAATATTAATTTATTTATAATTTTTAGACATTATATTATTTAATTTATTTATGACACAATTATGACACATTAATTACCTTATTAATGAATGATTAAAATAATTCATATTATAAATATCCATATAAATTTAATTTGAAACTTTTGATGATTTACACTAATTTTATAGGTTAATATGACTTTTTAGGGTTTATTATATAATTTTTTTAAGTGATAAGGTTGTTATGACTTTCACAAAAACAAAATACCAAATAGTATAAAAACTAACAAAAATTATTTTTCAAAACAAATACTATATTATTGGTTGATATAATATTTATAAAAATATATGGTTCGTCAAAAGGGCATAAAAAAATTTATATATGTCATTAATGAACCACTTGAGGTTCTTTTGGATGTGTATATTATTTTTATTAACCACTTAGTGTAAGAATAAAAGAAGACACAGTAAAAATTAATTTATTTAACTTTGAGTTAATTATAATAGATTAGATAAAAATGGTAACCTAAACATGTCTAAAACCTATTGGTTGAGTTTATTTCGTCCCATAGACACATTATCTTTGAAATAAATTAATTTTGAGCCATTATAAACCGAATAAGATTTTATTATAAAATAATATTTCAATCTTTTCCAATGGTTCCCCTCACCCCTCTTATAAAAGGGCACTCCCCCTTCTCTCAAATTCACACCTTAAAAGCCATTTGGATTGGCAAAATCTGGACCAAATATACTATCAACTATCCTAACTTAATCCTAGAGTAATTCATTTAGTTATAAATCCAACCTATGGAGCACTTTTGATCAAATCAAATCGAAGAACCTGATGAAGATGTAAATTTTTCATCACCTCTTTCAAGTTCTTTTCTTCTTCCACTTCTTCATCCCTTTTAGTTTCCATTATAAAATAATAACCCCATTATCTTCTATATACTATGAAGTTATTATAAATATGGTACAAGAATATTCAATATTCTATCCATCCTTTGAATGACATATCACCATACATGCGTACGTACAGCTTACCATCTCCACGTCCTGGTTTAGTTGTTATTAAATACATTATTATTCGGATGGGTATAATAATGATGTATAATTGATTTAAATATTAAATATAACATTATAATGATTCTTTATATATGATATACCATAAAATTATATACGATTTTAATATCAAAAGATTGATATTGTCACTTGTGCATACGTACGGATTACTGTCTCCATGAACGCGATGAGATTCATTCCCTATTGTAACCATTCAAGAAAATTTATATTTTATTGATTAAAAATAATGTTTAAAGACTTTATAACATTATATTTATGAATAAAAAGCATCCCATTCATATCAAACATGACTCACATAACAAAAAATTTAAAGGAAAATGAATCAGTTAACACCTGAAACGACGATAATACTAAAATATCAAAAAACAAACCATTATTATAAGATCATATATGATACCATAATTATGTATATAGTTCATGTATAATTTAATAAAAATTATTTAACTATTATAAAGGAGGTTCTTGACCAAGGAAAAGTACAAGGTAAGGGTTAATTTCACAATCTCTTTATTATCCGAGGTTGTTTTTACGTAAGTATCTATTGGGACTTCTTTATCTTCCACATCTGTGTTTCCTTAAAAATGTATTTCAATACAATTTTACTATTTACTATACTATGGTATAAAGTCATTTATACCATTTTTGACTTTTTATAAGATGTTTATAAAATAATCTTTCCATATTTTTCCAAACAATGTACTTTATGACCTTTTCGATAAAATTAAGGTAAAAATGTTTTTTAACTTATACAATGGGTGCAGCTATTTTCTGCCATTATAAAATCATAAAATCTTCCCTTACAATATTATAATAATATTTTCAAAATAAATGTATTATTTATAATTATGTGAATCTTAAAAGATTTCAAAACATAAAGAGATATTTTTCTCAAATAGTTGTGATTTCATCTATGTCAACAACCTTGGATAAATTTCACACTTGTTTGAAGTTGATTTATTAGGATACAAATATCCCATATTGTATTTAAGTTTTTGTGATATTTTTTAATGTGGATGAGTTATTTTTATTCCATTCATGGTTTTTGATTAATGTATTGACACTTTGTATTCTTGTTTTAATTGAATGTTTATCTTATATTTCATCATTTTCTTAAGATGAATGTATTGGAATACTATGTTCTGGGTTGGGGATCTGTAAAAGTAAGCCCTCCAGGTTGGGTTCTGGTTATAGAAGACCCTCCGGGTTGGAGTCCAGTTAAAGAGGCTCTCAAGGATGGAGTCTGGTTATAGAGGTGCTCTGGGTTGGGGTCCGGTTACAGTTTTCCCCTTGGTCCTGGCATGAGGCCTTGACACAAAAATTAATGTCTGGTACTATACTTTCCCTCGCTATGAAATTAGTTATTACATGTGATTATTAAACAAGTAGAATATCCATGTACATGTTTATATGGTAATGTTTGATTTATTTTTTCCATATTATGTTCATGTTTATGATTAAAAGGCTATTGTTTTTATTTCACATAATGCGTTAAATGTTTATTGCTCCCGCTAAATTATTTACCCTTACTGAGCATCTGAGATCACCCCTTTCTTATGTTTTATTTTTTCTAGGATCCCAAGAATTGTTTTATGTTTGAGATGCAAGTTTAAGCTAAGGGAACAATGGCATTATCAAAGGATTATTTTTCTGTGTTTTATGTTAGAAAGAGAAATGTAACTTTCATGTATGTAATCAATTATCCAAGACTGCTAAACTGATCGTTCTTTTCGGACATGATTCCCTGTAATTAAGCCAATGTATTAAAATAATGCACTGACTCTGGGAATCTTGGGTCGATGCATTATAGTTGGTATCAGAGAAAGATTAACAATAACCATGGATACTAGATTTTGGAAAACTCTGATTAGTGCACATTACCCTAAGATAGATTTAGGGAATTAGTATATAAGAACCTCCTAGAATTTTGATAATGTAGAGATTTTATGAGTTTTCCAAGAAAATACATCCTTTTTTGATATGAATAGGTAGAGGTGGCTCCGGCACAGATGTACCTAGGGGTAAAACCCAAAAACACCGCTTTGAGCTAGACTCGAACGGTAACTAGTGCACGACAATGGGCCTTACTTCACTCCTGGTTACGACACACCCGTGGGATATGCTTAGGATAATCCTCATTTTCTTTACAAATCCTTATGAAGGATTTATGAGTATACACCTCCAAAAAGAAAATATTTGTTATGATTACAGATTATATCAATTAAATGTTCAATTTAGGTTAGTTATTTTACAAGTTTGGAATTATTCATTGTGATTCATAAACTAAGCTAGTGTATTCCATTGAATAGAAATGGCGCCCAGTAGAAGGAATGAGAACTCCAGCAATACGTATGATCCACAGAGTAAGAAGGATCATATCATTAATGGTATTAAGCCACAATTTAGAATGTAAATAGTCTCCCATGTATTCTCAACATTTTAAGAAATAATATCTTGTGTTAATAAGATAACTAATGAATTCTTTTTGTCCTATGGCTTTGAAGGGAATCAATATAAGAATAGAATGGTAGAGAGAAAGATGGATAAAGTGAAGAGGGAAAAGAAGAATTTATCAATATGTGATAAATGTGGAAAGAATCACCTTGGTAAATTTATGAAGGGAATGAGTGTTTGTTATAATTGTTGAGGAAAAGGACACCAAGTATGTGAATGCAAGTGTAAGAAAAAGGATTCAAATGTAAAATGCTTCATCTGCAAGGTTTTGGGACTCTACGCAAATTAATGTCCCAGTCATCAGAGTATAACAGAAATGATTCTATTGGATAATAATCAAGTTATGATACTACCTCAGATGAAGAGGAATGACTACTATTCTTATGTTGTTATTATATAATTATTTTATTTGAGTGTTGTATCAATAATATACTGGTTATATGAATTATGGTGATAAATAAGGATTTTACTACAGTACTATTCTATTGAATATTTGAGATTATATGTTTCTTAAGAAAGTGACTTAATTGTAGGCTTCACTTTTTGGAAAATAAAAGGGTGAAAGAAAGTTAATCCTTAATATGGTCCCGATAATGAGGTAGTTATTTTGGAATAAGAGATGGTTGATTTGGATAAATTATATTGGATATTCATGACTTCCTTGGAACTAATTAATAGTTTGTTTATTTCATCATTGTTTAAATATTCAATATTTTTGGATATAAGGAATATAACCAGTATTCTATAAAGAATAATCGAGCATGAATGTAATCAATAAGGTTTTATGGTAATTCAGGTTGTTACCATGTTTTAAAAGAATACCTGATAAAGGTGTTCACATGTTATTACGTGGAAAAAAGTATCTTCAATGTGTTTACAACCTTATAAATTTTGGAATGTGAGTTTGGATAAAAGTATTTAGGATAAGTCTAAAGGTTTGAATGGATTAAATTTGAATTTGGATACAATTTTTAAGATTATTTTCGGATTGTTATAAAAAGGACAACCCAGAGGTCGGGTGACAACCAGTCACATCTGGTAAGGCCGCGAGACTTGAACCCACAACTGAAGGGCGACCATGGTTCATCACCTACCACTGGCCTATGTGATGTCCTAGATTATATAATGTAGTTTCTTTTTTAAAAGGTCTGATATGTGAATTATAAATTCATTATTTTTGGAACCATATACAATTTGGATAAATAGAATGTTTTTTTGAAATGTTTGGGGTGAAAGATGAGTGTTTTGTAGGAATTTGTTGATGGATGAAACTCTACTTGTCAAGTACAAATATCTATATAATTATTTTCCTTTTATTATATGGATAAAATAATTCTTAATCTTTAGAGAAGGGATCTTAAAACAAAAAATGTGTTATCCTAATACCTTATGCTTTGTTGAACCAATGGTATTTTAAATCATCATAGATTGACGGATTTGAGGACCTCAATTTTCCACTTGTTTGTGATTGATGCCCTCAATCACTCACTATAAATATTTACGCTTTTCTTACAATTATGTGTCTCTAATATCCACCCATTTTCTTCTAATCGATATAATAATTTGTTGGTGACCCATTCATTTCCCTTTTCCTTTTATTAAAACTAAATTTTATTAACCCAATTTCCGATGTGTGTTTTCCCACAAAAGTATTTTTTATTTTCAACCTTTTATTTTCAAAGAAAAATTTCAAATTGCGAGGATTAAATTTATTTAATGAGTTAAGGATGTAACACCACTATCTTTCATAGTACTTTATTTCATCAAAGTAATATAATAACTTGCACAACACGCAACACTGATTTCATGTACACCATGACTTACCAAACTAGCCGTTCAAAAGCAGTTATGAATTGTATTAACTGAATTTTTAAATTTATATAATATTTTTAATTTTAGAATCCATATTATGAGTTTCTTAGGCATAATGTAAGAACAAATTCATTTTTTCAGATAAAATAAGTAAATTTTAAAAAAATTCAATTTTACCGCCTTTTAAGGGAGAAGCATTTTTAAATCTAATATTTGAAACATTTATATATTAAATTTGACAAAATAAGCTTCTCATTTAGAATAAAGACATAATAATTTAGTTTCAATAAATTTTTGGTGTTTTTCTGATAACTTTCACATTTGGGTGAATAGTGAAAAATGCTATATTTTAAATGAAAATATCATTTTTTAATCAAAATACTTTATATTGTTAAATTATACATTTAATTGGGTTTTAAGTATAAATAGAATATATTTTTACCATTTAATCCAATGATGGTCATTGTTAGAAATTTCACTTTGAAATTGGACATAAACTAGTGTCAATCTTTTGAAAGTTATTATTTCTTAAAAATACATTTTTTTGGTTTTGACAACGGGAATTAAATTTAAATTAAATAATGAAACATCTATGTTTTAAAATTTGTAAAATAGAATTAATTTTTTAATTCAGAATATCAAAATTATATTAGGGTGAATTTTAGGAATTTTTATGAAAACATTCAATTTTTGATGAATAGTGAAAACACTACGTTATTGTTTCAAACACACTTTTTATTTAAATAAGTACATAATTTATTTAAATTTATTTTATGCCAAAATAGATACATATTATCAATATTAGTTCAATGTAATTCATTAAAATATTTTTTATAATAAAAATAGTTGTATAAAAGTTTATTGAACTTTTTACTCTCTTTTTAACCACCTTTTAGGAGCATTTGAAAATTTGTATAAAACATAATTTAACTTCTTCTATGAGTTGAATATAAAAAATTAGTGAGATAATGTTAACCTCAGTATGTAAAATGTGGATCAATAAGATGAAAATAATTTTTGGTAAATAGTATCTTTTGAATTTTATTTACAATAGTTAAAAGTAAATAGTGTAATTAAGGGTAAAATGTTATTATAATTACCTTAACACATGTCCTAATTCTATTGGATAATTGTAATTCGACCAAAAAAACCTTAGGAGTAAAATATGACCTTTTAGGTCGAATTGGATTATATTAGGACATTTATTATTATTTATTTTAAAGATTAGTCGAAAGTGTTAAATTCTTGTTTTCATAACTAAAACATTATAATATATTGTTATACAAAATATAAATTCGAAAATAAATTGTCATTATAAAGATATAAGTTTTTCTATGCAATTGTATTTTATTTATAAATTTTGGACATTAAATAATTTAATTTATTTATGACACAATGATGATGCAGTAATTACCTTATTACTGAAAGATTAAAATAATTGATATTATCAATATCCAAATAAATTTAATTTGAGACTTTTGATGAATTAAAATAAATTTATTTTTTAATATGACTTTTTAGGGTTGATTAAATAAATTATTTTCGAAGTGATAAGGTTGTTATGACTTTCACAAAAATAAAATACAAAAAGTGTCAAAATTGATATAAATTAATTTTTAAAACAAATACTAAATTATTGGTTGATATAATATTCCTAAAAACATAAAATTATGCTAAAGGGATTAAATAATATTATATATATCATAAATGAACCACTTGAGGTTCTTTTTTATGTTTACTGTATGTTTATTTTTAATATAGTGTAAGAATACAAGAAGACACGGTAAAAGTTAAATTATTTAACTTAGAGTTGAATCTAAAAGATAAGGTTAAAATGGTAACCTAAACTTGTCTAAAACCTATTGGTTGAGAGTATTTCGACCCATCCCCACATTAAATTAAAAAAAAATTAATTTTGAGAAATTATAAACCAAATATGTTTTTATTATAAAATAATATTTCAATCTTCTTCTAAGGTGCCCTTCACCCGTCTTATAAAAGGGAACCCCCCCTTCAATCAAATTCACTCCATCAAATCCATTTGTCTCGGCCAAACCCTGCCCAGATATCCTCTCAAATATCCTCCCTTAATCCTAGATGGATTACTTCAGTCATAAATCTATCCTAAAAATCATTTTTGATCAAATCATAAGGAAGAACACGAAGAAGAAGTAAATATTTCATCACCTCTTTCAAGTTCTTTTTTTCTTCCACTTCCTCTTTCTTTGTTGATTACATTATAAAATAATAACCCCATTATATTTTATATATTGTGATGTTATTAAAAATATTATACAAGAATATTAATTATTATATCCATCCTTTGAATGACATATCACCATACGTGTGTACCTATGACTTACCATCTGCACGTTGTGGTGTTGTTCTTATTCAATACATAGTTAATTAGATGGGTATAATAATGATGAACAATTGATTTAAATAATAAATACAATATGATAATTATTTTTATATATGATATACCATAAAATTATATACAATTTTAATATCAAAAGAATTATATTGTCACTCGTGCCGACGTACAGAATATCGTCTCTACGAACATGATGAGATTCATTCCCCATCATAACCATTCAAGACTAATCTTAATTTGATGATTAAAAATAATTTTTAATGACTTGATAACATTATGGATATTAATAAGAAACATCCCATACATAACAAACATTACTCATGAAACAATTAATATAAAGGAAAATGAATTATTTAACACCCAAAACGACGATAATACTAAAATATCATTAACAAAGCGTTATTAGATGATCATATAAGATATCATAATTATGTATATGGTTCTTGTGTAATTTATTAACAATTATTTTACTAATATACATGAGGATAACGTACCCTCGAACAAGGAAAAGTACAAGGTAAGGGTTCATTTAACAATCTCTTTATTATCCAAGGTTGTTTTTAAGTAAGTATCTATTGGGACCTCTTTATCTTCCATATCTCTGTTTTCTGAAAAATGCATACCAAAACATTTTTAATATTTACTATAATGTTTGATAAAGTCATTTATACCCTTGTTTTACTTTTTATAATATGTTTATAAAAAAATCTTTTTATCTTTTTCCAAAGAAGGTACTTTATGACATTTTAGATGAAATTAAGGTAAGAATGTTTTTAACTTATACGACGGGTGTGGATATTTTCTGCCGTTATTACGTCATCGAATCTTCCCTTAAAATCTTATAATGATATTTTGAAAATAAATGTTTTCTTTATAATTATGTGACTCTTAAATGATTTCAAAATAGAAAGAGATATTTCTCTCAAATAGTTTTGATTTCATCTATGTCAACATCTTTTAATAAAATTTACACTTGTTTGAAGTTGATTTATTAGGATACAAATCTCTCATATTGTATATAAGTTTTTGTGATATGTTTTACCATGGATGAGTTATTTTTATGCCATTCACGGATTATGGTTAAAGTATTTACATTTCATATGCTAGTTTTAATATGAATGTTTATGTTATATTTCAACCTTTTTGTTGGAGTAGTATTTTCCGGGTTGGCGACCGGTAAAAGTACGCCCTCTGGGTTGGGGTCCGGTTACAGTAGACCCTCCAGATAGAAGTATGTTTAAAGAGGCTCTCTGGGTTGGAGTCCAGTTACAGAGGCCCTCCGGGTTGGGGTTCGAATACAGTTAGCCCCTATGTCCTGGAATGAGGCCTTGGAATAGAAATTAAAGTCCGGTACTATACATTTTCTCATTATGAAATTAGTTATTACATGTGATTATTCGACTAGTAGAATATACATGTGAATATTTATATGGTAATGTTTCATTTATTTTTTTCTATATTATGTTTAGGTTTAGGTTTAAAAGTGCATTGTTTTTATCACACATCTTGCCTTAAATGTTTATAACTTCTGCTAAATTATTTACCCTTACTGAGCATATGAGATCACCGATTTCTTATGTTTTATTTTCCTAGGATCCCATGAAGTGATTTATGTTTGATATGCAGGGTTAAGCTAATGGAAAATTTCATTCTCAAAGGATTATTTTTTTTGTGTTGTATGTTAGAATGTGTAATGTAACGTTCATGTATGTAATCTTTTTTGTAAGACTGCTAAACTAATCGGTATTTCAGGACTCAATTCCTTGTAATCATGCCAATGTATTAAAATAATACACTGACTTTTGGAATTTAGTGTCGGGGCGTTACACTATGATTCAAAAAATGATTCACTTTTTTATTTTTGAGTGTATTAATGGATTTATTTAAAGATAAATTGTGTGTTTTTTATGAGGATAATATTTAATTCATATGATCAATGAATATTGTTATTTATATAAACATTTTATGGTATTTAATGTTGCTACAACCAGATTTATTATTTTTTATGATCCTTACTAAGCTTATTGTGATCATCTCATGTTTTAAAATTTTTCACAAGGTTTAAGGATGGATAAAAACAAACCTGAATTCAAGTTGAATTTCTTAATGAATTATAATGATGATAAATCTTGGTTCATTAGAATATTTTTATTCTATTGAAAATAGGATATTGTGTAGAATGGTCATATTTATTATATATAGGTATATTATTTAAGAGTTATGACCTCGTTCTCTAAAACAATAATCTAAAATGATATAAAAGAAGGAATGAAAGTTAATTGATGAATAACAATGAACCACATATCTTTTTTAATATTAAATTATTATATACCAAAATATTTAATAATAATTCATGTATATAATCACATTCATGAGTTCATATCGACTACATGTTCTTTTTGGTATGCAGCCACACCATCCTTCTATTAGGGGGTAAATGATGAATCTGGAATAAAATTTTGAGATGAAAATGGATTTAAGGATCCTATCCTAGTTCTTAAGATGAATAAATATATATTATGGAGATAATAGGTAATGTATATCCATTAATTGTCCAACCAAGATGGATGTGTGCATGTATTTATGTTATGAATTATAGATGATTGTCATTGAATATATTTTAATTGAAAATATATTTTTTGTTTCAAAATGGTTCTAGGAGATACAAAAGTATATCTCACACTGGGTGAGGTAAAATTTGAGTTACATACCTATCATAAATTAAGAAATTACATTCATATTTAATTCCCAAAATATATCACCCAATATATGAAAAAACCAAATCAAATGAATATTTTTTAACTTTTTCGCATTTCCTATATGACATTGGAATTAGATCCATGGATTTATATTTTATTTTTAAAAACTTTAGGGAATTGGATTATATATAAGGCTTAATTAATGTAAATAGTAATGAGATAATGCCTATGAAGGGATATGATACCATTAATAAAGAAAATAGATACGGTATAATGGTCAAGAATGGATAAAATTAAAAGGAAGATTAACATTCTAGTGTGGTGTATGAGGATCCAATATCTCCCTAAGGATGATAATTATAATAATAATGGTTTGGTAGAGGAATCATGATGTAGGTTTTGTGCATCAATTAGTGATTAATACATTGTAATATTTTTTTAGTAGTGAATGTGAAATGTTAATTTATAATTTTATCGGATAGGTTATGTGAATTCACAGAAGCATGCATTGTTTTCTAGATTTTTTTGGTTTATTGGTTCTACGATGTTTTTAATAGGGAGTTAATGATAAAATATGTAGATTAAATTTCCCTCTATGTGGTGGTTGATTTAGGATGCTAGGAAAATGTTAGAGAAAGAAGAACCTTATAATCATTTTTTCTTCAGGATCGAGTGAAATCTATCATTGATGATCTCGCATTGAACATCTTTGGGGAGGCTAATCTAATTCATTAAGAATATTTCAACTAGGTATTTTTATTAACATATAATGATGGAGTAGAAGTAACCAAATCAGTTAGGTAAAATGGAATCTAGCAATATCATAGATGAAAATGAATTTTCATGACTCATTTTATTTATGTAAAATTAACATACATGGCCTTGTGTGGGATAATAGGTCCTTAAATATATTATATTTCAGATCACATTTGGGTCTATGAAATACAATTGTATAAGTGGTGTGTGAAACGGTCACTAGTCATACATAGTTCATGTTGTGAAAAATTAATATTTAAGTGGTCAAACTAGACTCCATCATGCTGGTAGGGAATATAAATGGCATCAGAAGAACCCCATGATAATTTTCTTACATTGTTACAAAATTTTGGATATTCAATAATTAATGAATGAGTGTGTGACACACCTGAGGATAAGGAAATTATGTTTTGGACGTACTGGCTAGGAAGGGGAGTCTTAGTAACAATATCAATTTTATACTTGTATAGCTAATCTTCCAAGAAAATTTAATCTCATTATGATGGGTGATACACTTGGTCTCCATCATTAACAAAACCCATGAGTTTAGGGAATTTATTTTAATAAAAATTAAATTATTTTTGGATATTTCAAGTCTAAATTGGTATTTATTCATCAACATGGACAACGCAAATTTTTACTAGGACCCTAGAATATATTGATCCCATATTATGTATCCTATATGATTCCAAATTAATTAATACATGCACTACCAATTATTATTATGTAACTTATTTCAAAACATATTTAATATTATATGTGTACTCCAATTCTTATGTAGCAAATTGAAATGCTAATTTGATCAATGTCAAGCTAAATGTTTCCTATGTTATTGTACTTTACCAGTTACAAAATGATTATATATATTGAGAATGATGTTTTGAATGATTTATGTGTTTCTATATATTGAAAATATGTTTTATACATGCATTTTAAGGGATTTTTAGGGGATCCACAAACACACACTAACTCCATTATCATCCCAAGATGCTGATATTTTGTTTCCCGATGACGCATTTTGTTATACTAATATATTGGGGAGTTATGTTCTTATTTATTATATGTTGGTGGTGTTTTAATGTGGTTTTTAGTTTGATCACTCATCTCCATAACCCTAATATCCTCAGTTTTATACCATCAAATTAAAAATCACTTTTTGATGTCCAAAATACCAATCCAAAAAAAATTCAATAATGAACATTTTTTCTCTGATTTAAGGGAATAAATATAGAAAAACAAATTATTCAAAAATTAGTCAATACCTGTAAACATAATATACTAATTCAAATTAAAAGTAAATGGAATGTAAATATGTATATAATATTATTCAAATATAATAAAATTAATATTATAACCATAGTCCCATACAGTACGTAATTACTAATCCTTATGTAATTACTCCCCACATGATTCTAAAAAATAGTCATTATTTTCCCATGTTTAATACCAAATTAAATGAGTTTTGTTGACAATAAATAGTTTACATATATATATGAACATAAAATGAACTGTTTCATTTCCCCTTCAATCAATTCCATTTTCTTACATCGTAATTCCAATTAATTATTGAATTATCACTTTGAACCACTTAAATAACCCATAATCCTCTTCTTCACATGATTTTAACATTAATCATCCACTTCATCCCTCTCAAAATCATGGAACATTTTCCTATAATTTTTTTTATCCATATGATTTGTAATATAGTTATTCAAGAATTTTGTTGGGCTATTAGATATTTTGACAATAAAAAGTACAAGGAATCCATTAGGACTAATTGGAATAGTCAAGGTATGGAAGTATATTCAGAAAGTAATGCTCGAATTATCCTTTAATATTATTTATTTCTTTTTTCCTTTCCACTCACACTAAAATTTACCATTCAATTTCTTGAAAATCCTCGTTTGGTTTCATGTCTCCCAGACTAATCTAATTCAACTGATTAACCATGTTATGTTTTTTGGTGAACCATTAAAATATTACTTATGTTTAGAGGAAATGAATCACTCAAGCATTAATTCATTAATATATTCAAATAATTCCAAATATCCATTCTCCTAAGTAATATATTATTAATATTAAATGATTAAATGCAGTAAATATGAGTTTAAATGACTTTATGGATATTTTTTCAATTTTAATTTTGATGGAATTATTTTATCTATGTATTCAATCTCAATCCCAACATAAAATTTATTATTCTCTCCACTCCTCCATAATAACATTGGAAATCATGATCCATTAATTACATATATGGGATGATATTAATTTTTAATATAATAATTTTTGTATATTAGACAAGAAATTGGGGGAAAATAGAAATCACATTCTACTATAGACACTTCCATAGTAGTATATATGTCCCTATTTTCTATGATTATATTCCCTTAACTTTTTAATAATTAATTGAAAACATAATTTCATTAATTATTTTGGTTGTATAATTTTATTAAAAAAACTAAATAAAAGAGCTCAAATGTTCTTAGTATTTGATATCATCCCATGAAGTAATTTTTTTATAATATCATACTAAAATGACATTCCTTATGTTTATAAATGGTCACATTGAAAATGGATTCCCACTTTCTTAAACCCATGTTGTTCCTTAGTGATTTTAATTGTATCCTAAGAGCTTATAGATTTCAACTTTCTTATTTGAATTGGTATTTATATTTATTTAACTCTTGTAGCTAGTCTTGCTTCTCAATCATCAATTTGATATTGTAAAAAAACTTTTTGGTTATCCATTTTGTATATAATTACATATATGGTTTACTTTTTCAGGTTATCCAATATATCCAGTAGATAAACTATATTCATCTTAAGATTTTATTTCATCTTTATGGGTAACAATCCTTTTTTATTAATCATACCGAGTGATATAAAATTTTATATTTTTTTACATATTTAGCGGTAATTTCTCTACTATTTTTAATTTCCATCATCTATTATGGAACATCAACATTTATTATACAGGTTTGAGCATTCAAAGAGTGCTTTGAATTCTACCTTCCATTAAAGAGAGGATTAATTCTATATCCGTGATGTGATATTTGGTTGTATGGATGAAATTCACCACCTTCTCTTAATTTAAAGATGTATTGGATTTAGTTTTCTATAAATGTTTAGATATTATCTTATTTCTATTTTCCCACTCAAAAAAGAATAATTTTTAGTCACTAAATCACAGGGAAATGGGCTGGGAATCCCTCTTTACCTATTAATTTATAGATTAAACGAGTCCATCATTCACCATTAGATATATTTCTTAGACATATCTCAAATATATGTTTCTTTAATATAGATATATTGTATCCTATTAAAGTTTATAATTCTTAAAAAAATAATTTTACTATTATATATAGATTATAATGTTTGTATGAAATATTATTAGTTCATCCATAATGTGTTGATTCTAATCCACCACATTCATATATAATACATGGTTATTGGTTTATCCTAAAAAGATTATTACCTGGATTTCAAATTAATTATTCTTATTGAATGTGTGTATCAGAAGATGAAATTTAGGAATTCAAGCATTTAATTTAGTTATACTCAATCATAAAAAGTGATTAAAATACATCTTTCTTCTTCCTAATGGATTTTGATATTAAAAACTCCCATTTTTATTATAGTTGGATAATTTTAAATTTTAATGCCTTATTTTCACTGCCTTTATGACCCAAATTCATTCTACCTCTACTTGAATTTTCATGAGAATTGAAATCCAACCGCTCATAACTTTATAGGCTCCCTAAAGCACCCTATTTTCTAAAACACCCACCACCTACCATTTTCACTATGATGAATTCATCATGTGAGTGTCCATTATAGTAATATTTAATTAGAAATGAGATTGGGATTTGGGGATTAGGAATTTTTGATATCATCCTTAGTAGATCTCTAAATATTTATAAAATTACTCTATATATTATATACTGTAGTTTATCATCTTATTTTCATTTATATTTATTTTCATGTTTGTAATTTCATTTAGAGAAATGAATATTTAATGTATTAAAATATGTAAAATAATTCATTTTATTATATGAACAATCTTATTGCCATATCATTTAATCATTTAAGGTAGCACTTCATGATAAGATCATCATTTTTCTAAGGCATTGGGAAATTATTTTTAGATATCCATTATGAAATTTGCAATGAAACTATTGTATCCTATATTGAGATCCACTAATAAATGGTAGGGACTACTATTAATGACGCTTAATATCAGAACATACTTTTGTTGATGATGTGTTTTTTTGTTGAATCCCCCACATTTGGGTAATACTGATCTACTTTAATTTTGGTGGAATATGAAATCAAAACAACCCAATCATGTTGCAATGTTGGGGTAATAAATTTAAAAAATTCTATCGTGGTGGTTTTCCTCAAATTTTGTGCACCAAATTTGTCAAAAAAACCTATACCATATATGTGGGATTCAATTACTCAAATATTAGAGTTTAATGGAAAAATTGTGAGGTTCGTGGAAAATAACACGATACCTAAATTTTTTTTCCATTAATGAATAATAATCAGTAAAGGGGTTATTTGATATATATATTAATGAATTTTTCAAATGTGTATATTTTATTTGTTTTTTTAAATAAATATATCTTTTTAAATGGACTTAAATACGTCCATGAACAATTTAATATCTCTAAAATGGTGATTATTCTTATTGAAATATATTTCAAACAAGTAATATTTTTATTAGTTAGTAACTGTGTCAAACAAAGAGATAGGGTTGTTATTATAGTAATTCAAATATAAATAATGAATAGGGAACCAAAATTTGATTAAGGATTTTTTGAGAGATTTTATGAAATAATTTAATTGAATTTAAAGTATTTATAATATTTTAGTGTGTGAATGTAATGAATATATTTATAATTACTAATAAATAATTATAGTGAATGTTAATTTAATTAATGATGAGTGAAGAGAATTTAGGATAGTGATAAAATCTAGAAGGTCGTTACATGCTAATTTCCTTAGAAGTGCACTAGAAGGGTCACATGTACCTATCATCAAATCTCATAGTATAAAGAGTCTAAATCATGGTTTCAGGATACCCTATATGGTTCCCTTAACTTATATGATCAATTATATCAGTATAATTTAATTTATTATGTTTCCATTTAATCCCATGATACCACACTCATTAAGATACAGTGATAAAGGCCTTTTTCAATAGTGCAGTATTTATCACTCATTCCATTACCCTCACTCTCACCTCATTGTATAATAAAACAATAGTGTAAATCATCAAATTAAAAATAATGATTAATAAATAATCCTTGTTTTGAATACTCATACAACACAAGTATTAATAATAATCGCTTGAAACCCTGTAAATATGACTAACCATGCATAATAAAATAGTTAAGATCATGAAAATGTAAAAGATCTCACTCATTAGTGAATATTTTCATCATATACTCCTTATTATACAAGTACACAATACTTCTACTAAGTGATGGAAAAAAAATCTGGAATTTACTGATGAAATGAAAATGGATTAGGGTATCCACTTCTAGTGCCTCAAGTGAATGGGGATATATAATGAATATATGAGGGA
This sequence comes from Viscum album, assembly GCA_963277665.1. NCBI lineage: Eukaryota > Viridiplantae > Streptophyta > Magnoliopsida > Santalales > Viscaceae > Viscum > Viscum album. The sequence continues at coordinate 775,299,305 of OY728159.1, read as the reverse complement.
ATGGTGATGTAGGTATGGTTTATCCATTATGAATGTGTGCAAGGAATTATGGAATAGAATGAGAGAGAGGATTCTTGAATGGATTTATGTGTCAAGATATCCTTGGATATATAATGGTTCAATGAGATTTTAGATTTTCCATCCCTTTGAGAAGGGAACAAAGTGAATTGGATTCCTATTATAACTTAATGATCATTTTCTATACGTAATTCTTATAAAAATCCCTACCTTTAGGAATTTTATAATTGAAAAAATAATTTTCATGATTTTAATTCTTTAAATATAGTATGATTAATTTTTATATCAATGATATTACATATTAACAGATGAATATTCATTACATAACATTATGACCCAAAACATAATACTTTAGTGACAGTGCCTCTAGAAACATTAAATCATGAACAATAAGTTCATAAGGGTTCTACACCATCTCCCATATAGTTCCTCATTACTAGACCACTTATTATGTGTATCCCCCATTATACCTTAATTCATAACCTATGGAAAAACTAATAATAAAGGGTGATATTAGATTCTCACTAATGGTAAACACATGAGACATTAATATAAAATGATCACAAGATTATGAAAAACAGAGAATTGAATTTAAAACCACACCCTACATATCATAAATCATAAAAAAAGAAAATAAATATATCATGGTAGCTCGTAATTCATGAATCATTCAAAAATAAATGAATATAATCTATGTGGTCATATTATAGGAAAAATACTTGGAGATATGGCACACACATAAGAATATAAAATATTCTGTAAATGATATCAACCAATATATTTACGACATGTTATGAATTTTCTTACAAATCATGTACCTACATTATGATAGGAACATCCTAACTTTTAACCTAATTATATCATCAGATAAAATTATATCTACCCCCTTTTTGTAATGTGATGACCTCCCGAATAACCTATTCTTTTCTAAGGAAATCCTCTAGTGTACAGTTTGATCAAATTAATCATTAATTATTAGAGTGAGATATAGGTCCCACACACAACATGAATCATAATTTTTTGTTACAAAATATCATAAATTTTATATCATAACATAACCAATATAAATAAAATGGGTTTCAGAAATTTTTTTATTATACCATAAATAATAGAAAATGAAATATTTTGGTAATGCTCTCAACAATTTATATTGGATAAACTCTTGGAAAAATAACTAGCTTCATAGAGACCCCATTATAATCATCATAAAACGTTTATGTAAATTATTAGGGTGTTTAAATTGGATTATATCCCAGTTAAATGCAATGTAACATCAAATAATCTCATCTATGATGAAAATTATTTTAAAATATCACATAGAAAATTTCTTGATGAAAATAACCAGTCATTAAAAAACCCCTTTTAAAACTATAAATTCCTAAATTTTTGATTAAATAATTCTCCCTTATAATATCATTTTCAAAAAGTAGATTATATTTTAATCCATGATGGTTTAAAATTTAATCTATTAATATAATTTATAGCTTAAATTTGTTGCACATTTTTTGAGAAAAGCTTACAAATTCCCTCATTCAACTTGTTAAAAAATATTACTTTCAGATTTTTTTTTTGAAAAATATAAAAATTGTAAATATTTATTTAAATAAACATATCTTAATATTAAAACATTCAAGTAAAATATTTTACATTCATGTATATGGAAGAAAAAGGGTTTCTAATAGAAATGAAAAATAAAGACGGTTTTCATTAAAAACACATTATTTGTATCACTTAAGTTATTTAAGGAGTAAAATGAAAATAAAAATTTTATTATAGGTAAATAATGTGTAGATAAGAATATATATGAGTTTAAGGAGATATAGATAATAATAGTTTATCATTTCAATAAAAATTATAAATAGTCCCTGTAAATGATGAGACTGTAACATAAAATATTTTCCATATTAGTAACATTTGAATTGTATTCACAATGAATGAAAGAAATTAAAATATTGATATTTTAATCTCTATATATTTATATTAATTTTAAAAAATAAATTCATAATTATTATATACACCAGCGATAGGAAACAAGTTTTTTATATGATATATGTCTCCCAAAAATGAAGGAGTGACTAGAAATATATAACCTTAAGTCAGAAATTTATTCATGCATGTTAGAGAATCCTATATAATGAATATAATAAAATTTTAAATCTACTATATATACATAATAATTTTTAAAATTAAATGTATGATTTACTTATGACCTATTATTAATTTTTTATTTACAATTAAATATTAAACTCACGTTTTGAGTAATAAATACATTGTTTTTCATGTACGTTTTGGTTTTCTTGTTTTGGTCATGTTAATTTGATCATGGTTCCATTATCCACAAAATATTAACCATGATATAAATATAAAATATATTCATTATATATGTTTATTTATAAACCCATAACATTTATTGAATAAAATAAAATACAATGTTCAATGAGATGATGGGTTGTATATATAAATGAACTCTACTTCTATTTTCTCAACAGATTTAATGAAAAAATAATGATAAATACATCACCATAAAAAATAAAATATTATGTAATATATATCACATATATTGATTAAATTTTTTATTACCATCTATTTGATGAAAATGTTAAGAACGAATCACTTCACTTCATGTGGAGGTATTGCTACATACACATGAGAAACATTATCATATTATCGTGGAAAAATAATAATAATGTGTACGTAAAATTAAAATTAAAAAAATATTATAATAAAATGAATATAATATACAAACATTAAATCCATAATTATATCCATTTTTGAGAGGTGGTGATTGAAAAATAATAACATGGGTTCCTGAGGTGGTAGTCCACTTCACACACAATCGACTGTTTCATTTTCCATTTGATATTAGAGGATATCGATACAGGTTATTAAATTAACATAATATAATATTATAATTTATTAGTAAATTTTTAAAAACATCATCAAAATTTAATAATTTTTGAAGGATTTGTAAAAATAAATTAAATATAAAACCAAGTTTGATAATTTTACCACTTCCTCTACAAACCACATTAGGTTTATACCAAATACATTCATAGTGGGATTTATAATAAAAACATGGAATATATTATATGGGGATGGAATTAAGGATTAAATTTGTTTATGTTATTGTAGAATTTTTTTATGTGTAAATGGTTTATGAGTGGGAGTGGCCTTTTATACGTGGGCGGAGAGGAGAAACTGGAAATGTTTTAATTGAATGAAATACACCGACATTTTTCTCATTCCAAAATACTCTAAATTTGTTTATTATAAAAAACTAGAATATATATGGTCTAAATAGTATCATATAATAGTAATTATAAAAGTTTAATTTCATTTTAAAACATTATCTTCATTTACCCCATGGTAATCACATTTTTAACTGAAGTGTAGTAATTAATTTTTACTATTTTTAGTATTCATTATGGTAAAAAATTGAACATATTAGTTAATATTAATTATGACGAATAAAAATATTTTATTATGTTTTTTTCAAATTATATTCACATATGATAGAAAAATTAATTTAATGTAAACCTATATATTCATTGAAAAAGAAGGTTTCCAATGATATAATTTCAAAATTATATATTGCTTTATTATAAACATTGAATATTAATTTTTTTTAAATGAACTAAGTTTGATTAATGTATAAATTATTTAAATAATATTACATTGAATGAAATATTAAAATAATGTGGATATTATAAATACATTAAATTACATTACTATATAAAAAATGTGTTTTTTTATAATTATCAAAAAATATATAGTTTCAAAAAATTATAATAAAATTTAATCAAAAATTATGTTGACATGATGATTTAAAAATTGTTGTTTATTTTTTTAAATTTATTTTCAAAAACAATTAATAATTTATTTAATTATTTTTTGACAATAATCAATATATTTTTAAGAAAAATGTATTTTAAATGTATTTAACACCCTTACTAAAATTAAAAAACATATTTATAAATTTATTTTAATTACCCAAATCCATGATAAATATTTTTCAGTTTTTTTATTCCTATTCAATTGACAAAACATTATGTCTATGTTATAATGGTCAATATGAAATAATTATATTTATTGATTTCCACAGTTTGATAAAACTCATTGTTGTGTTTAATGAAAGCTCAAGGATAAATGAAATTTAATTTAAAAAAATCATAAAATATGAGGGTGTCATATTATACACACATAAAATGGATTTCTCCCTCAAAATTAAATTATATCAGAATAATTAATGGATGATACTTCTGCCTCATTTAATAATCTTTTTTCCACATAGTATCTTCAAGTTGGTTGTTTCTCCACAAAATATTGACATTTTTTGAGCTCTTGATTCATTGAAATTTTAATATACGATCAGAAATCTCCACCAATAGATACTTATAACAAATATCATTCTATAGTTCTATAAGAAATGAGTTATTTACATTTTAAGTATCATGTACGTTCTACCTTAAGATAGATATGTAGAACATATCATAAACTTGTGAGATGTGTGATGGATGTTCCAAGTGATAATAAATCATTAGTACTTGATCAATCATCCTGAAATCGCTGATATACCAAGGGCTCAAATTTTATCTCATTTTTAATATCATTACATTATACCATGGTGATATTCATAGAATTATATTCTCACCAACAATAAATATTTTACCACTCCAATAATTTTCATCATAATGTTTTTGTCAACTTTGAGTAGCCATGATGTGTCGATGAATAGAAATAGCCTTCTCTACCATTAATTTATCTAAAAATGGCCCCAATAGATTTAGTTATACATCTTTATTCCATTATATTATATTTTTACACTAATTACTATATAAGATTTAATATATATCTATATGAATTATTGAGTGAATGGAATAATTCTATGAAAAATCAAACTACTCAAGGCATTGATCCCAATCAAATTTGAAATCCATTAAACAAGATCTACGAATATCCTCTAAGGTTTAAATTGTTCTATTATACTGACCATACATCTAAAGATTGTACACATTTCTAAAACATATCATTGTATCATGGTCTTTGTAACACCCCACCCCTACCTCATTGGCTTGAGGAGGCTGTGAGGGCTACTTGGCCTTAAGTGATGTTCCCAAGATGCCAAAAGCTGGCAATAAATGTTGAGGGCTTCAAGATAAAATTGGGGAACAATTTTACCGTAAGACAAAACAAACCAAACCATCCCTTAACCACCACTATATTATGCATTTCTAGAAAAACATTCAAGCATTTATTCTTAAAGGACAACCATGTTGTTCCACAATACAACCCAAAACCAATACAACAAGTACCATATTAGAGTTCTATGTGGAAGACTCCACAAAAGACCCCAAATAAGCCAAGAAACACTCCATGGAACCACACCAATCTCCATGCTCCATGCTCCATCCAAACATCATGATGCACCACTAAAGGAGGGTGATGCCTTACCTTTTCCCACGTCACGATGCACAACATCTGCAAAGACACCAACGTGCCAAAGAAGGGGGTGAGTAAAACTACTCATTAGTGTAACACCCCAGGTAAATAAAGAATATGAAATTTTCATATTTTTCCATATTTTTGAATAAAATATTAATATTACTTTAAAGGGTACAATATGCTCCACGGTGTGCCCAATACGCAACAATGAGTTTCTTGGGGATCTTACGTTGCACTATAATAATAAAATAATATTTTTTTAAATGGTAGTTAATGCATAGACATTGTAATGGCGGGAAAGAATGGAACTAACTAAAAAATGATTATATATGTTTGTCAAATATTTTTACTTTTTACAATTAATTTTAGAGGGTTAAAAATGCGAATGAATCCAATTTTAAGCGTAAACATTCTAATATTCTTTAAAAGGTCGATTAACCGCCTTTTGATGGTGAACCTCTTTTAAATCCACTTTTTGAAAATTTTATGTGTTATATTTGACAAAATAAAATTCTTCTTTAGAATCGGGACATTAAAATTTACTTTGTGTAAAATTTTGGTATTTTTCCGATAAAGTTCATTTTTTAATGAATAGTGAAAACCGTTGTATTTTAATTCAAAACCTATTTTTAATCTAATTTATTTATATGATTAGATTATATTTTTAATTGGTTTTAAATTGAAATTAGAATATATTTTTACCATTTAATCCAATAGTGGTCATTGTAATTAATTTCACTTTGAAATTGGACTAAAATTGTGTCAATCTTTTAATAGATATTGTTTCTTAAAAACACGCTATTTGTTTTGGCAACGGGAATTAATTATTAAATTAATTAATAAAAAATATATGTTTATAATTTTTTAAAATGGACATCATTTTTGAATTCGGAATATCAAATATAGCTTAAGGTGAATTTTTGGTAATTTTCTGAAAAACATCAATTTTTGATGAATAGTGAAACCACTAAGTGGTAGTTAAAGAAACTGATTTTTCATTTAAATGAAACTTTACAACATATGTGATTTGAATTTCAAAAATATGACATACATGGTTGTAATTATGAAGTACAATGTGGTTCAATGGGATTAAAATAATTTTATGGTGAATAGTAACTTTTAAGTTTATTAATCGCGATTAGAGGTAATTAGTGTAGTTTAAGGTAAAAATAATGTTTTAAAGATATGAAATGACCTATACACATGTCCAACCCTTATTATATTGTCATGGAAGACCATGAAAATCCATGGGTCAACATGGGGACCCCATGGATCCACTTTGGTTGGAAAATGACATTGATAACTTTTTATTTAAAGTAAAAATTAAAATGTCACCAACATGTGTTGTTTTACTAAAAAAATTTTTACATGAGGTTATAAAAGTCATATTTTTTACTATAAATATTAATTATAAAGATAAAACTATTTCCTACATCATGATATTTTTTTATAATTTTTAGAAATTATATAAATTAAATTATTTATAAAACCATGATGATGCAGCGATTACCTCATTATTTAATGATTTAAATAAAATGAAAAGATAATGTAAAATATAAGACCTACACTTGAAAAAAACCTATTTGATGGGTTTATTTTGAAACCTTATCACCTTATACTCGAAGTATGTCCTTTTGGGTCCTTTAAAATCCGAAAATCATTATATAATAAAGTAATATTTTATAACATTCCAAGAATTCCCCCTTTTCTCTTATAAAAGGCCCCCACATCTACCACATTACCCACACCTCTCAAGCCTTTGGATCGGCCAAACCCTTCCAATTTCATATCTCCACATCCCTCTCTTAATAATTTAAGCCTCACTTTTGGAATAATTCTTTCCAAGGAAGCCTTTGAGCTCAAATCAAAGAGAGTTACCTGATTTAAAGGTAGTGTCCTCTCTTGTGTTCTTAGGTTTTATTTTTTTTCTTCAACCCTCTAAACTCTTTTTATTCCTTTATTTTGTAACAACACAAATATCTTCAATATTCAAGTATGTTGTTATGTGATGGATTCGAGCTACACTTACACACACCTTCGTCTAATGGTTAAAGAACATACTGTTTCTGTGGATATCAAATTTATGCTTCACGAAACGATGATTGTTCAATATTCTCTTAACACCTTTCATGGTGGAAATTATGATGTCACTATATTTTATATATGATATATATGGTATTTATGTTTTCTATATTCTTCTCAATTCTATATTTAAAACATGCCTTTATGCTTTTCATGTTGTGCAAATGCGATAATTTCATACGCGGATGTGTAGACTACCGCCCACTCAAGTGATGTGACTCGTTCATGCAATACATGGAATGTATAAAGAATAAAATTAATGAACATATGTTACATATATAACATATATATTATACTAGAATTATAATATATATATATCTCAAATAGTTTTAATTCCATTAATATGACAAAGAAATGAAAGTAGTGTTCATGCGTACGTACAACCTACCATCTCCATGAACGGTGCATTTCATTTATATTTATCTCCAAATGTTATGGAGTAGTATAAAATTAAACTTTACTGGATATAGATGATATTTAAATCATTAATACTATTCTAGAGATGATTTACTTATAACTACATGGAAAATCATTCTGAAACAAGTTCATTTTTGACTCATGTACCAAACATCGACAAAAACGTCTGATCTGAACTCACATTTTTAACCAATTGTTATAATATTATAATATGTGATATGAACTGAATAATAATATTTAATAGACTTCATTAGGAAATTATAAATTGACCAAATTTTATTATTCAGGAATATAATGAAACAAACAAGACAAGTCAGACTTGAGGTAAGGGATCCTACCCCTCTCTTTCTTTTTAAGTACACTCTTTTATGTCATTGCTTTTAAGCTCGTCTTTCTTATGATTGGGATGTCCTTTTATATTACTATTACTGTAATTTTTTATGTTCATATGATGAGATAACCTATTTTCTCTCATCAATCCATTTTGGAAGTTTTGAGTGGCACCGTTAGGCTGCCGAATTTTCATAAGAGATCCAACCTCTCTCTTTCTTATTATGTACTCTCCTTTATGTCACTTATTTTAAGCTCCTCTTTGTTATGTTGGGGGATGTTATTTTATATTCCTCTTGCTGTAAATTTTATGTTAATATGATGAGAGACCTTATTTTATCTCATCAATCCATTTTTGGATGATTTAAGTGGCGCCGTTAGGCTGCCATGTTTTCGTAATGGATTTTTCATCTCACTTTTATTCCTGTGAGATTTATGCTACATTTTCCACAATTTCCATTGAGTGGTATATGTACTGCCCATTATTCTACTATTGGGTGATATACTTTAATTTATGATTATTTAATTCAATGTTGTATTTTCCATCTTTCATGGGGTGTATGTTTCGAAAGATACCCAAGTCGGTAAGGGAACCTTTCACCCTCCTCTTTTTAAAAGACTTCTTTTTGATGGGTCTTTTAATTTACATGTTGTTATATTGGGATATGTTCTTCTATATCCTTATTGATTTAAATTTTATTTCCAAGGTATGAGATACCATTGTATCTCTCATCAGCTCTTTTTTGGAATTTTTATGTGATGCCGTTAGGCTGTCGAATTTTTTACAATGGAACATCTTAACCCAATTTCAATTTCATTGGGTTCAACTTGTACTTCATGGACATGTCATCCTATGAATATGTGTGAATTTCCTATTATTGTTTCACAAATAATATCCACATTTATTGGGTGTATTTATATTTCTCACACATAATTATGTGATAGATTTTTCTTTAATTTAAGGATACAATCTTTATAATGGATTTCATCTCGATTTACATTTCCATGGAGACTTCATTGTTGTTATGCACCAATTCACTCTTATATGGTGTGTATACTGTCCTTTGAAATATTATATCATGAATCCCTTTATTCTCATGATATTATAAAGTTCTGATTAAATGTTTTTCCACAATTATTTGTATTCAGGGGTCTTTCATTTTGTTAAAAACTCTTTAACAAAAATATCATTTTAAATGTTTAAAAGATTTAATACTCTAAATCTATATCTTTAATGTCCATGTTTTCAAAATGGTTTTTAGTATTTATTTATATGGATATTAATGTTTTACAATTATAATTCTATTAAAATCTTCAAAGTGGTATGGGTCACTTTGATACAAATGTCTATTTTAAATGGTTTTTGAAAATGGATTGATTCGTTCAATATCTTGGAATTACTTATTGTGATTGAAAATGAAATGTTGTTATTGAAATGTTTATATTTTCAATATTTTATGTGTAATGATGGTACTTTGACATTTTACGGGTGGTTACGTGATAAACCATATGAAGGGTGGTGCCGTGAATACCAGGACGGGTGGTTACGTTATAACCTCCAATGCATTGGTTATGGAAGTCGGCCGTATGGCTATTCCATTAAGTATGTGTGGAAGTAGACCGTATGGTTATTCCATTTAAGTAAGTTTATGTCCCAAGTTACCTTTTTATGTTATGTGTTCTTTATATGAGTTTTATGGTAATATTTTGGTTACAAATGGGTAAGTAATGATATTTTATTCATTGAAGAGTTTTTTTACTACTTCATAAAGGTGAAAATTTATTACTTTGATATAGTATACAGAGTTTACTTGTTGTTTTGAAAAACTAACAGTTTTCATTTTTTGTGTATCGCTTAATGAGCTTTTTATGCTCACCCCATGTTTTTTTGAAATGTTTTTTCACAGTACTTAATGTGGAATAGGGTCAAGGATGGGATCAAGGGAAAGTCATGATATCTAAAACATGTAACTAAACATGTTTCTTTTTAATAGTTTTTATTTTTTGGAAACTTAGTAGAAGTGTCTACTTTATAATCTTTTGATATGTAATAGTTATTTCCCAATTCTCTAAAACTCTAAACCATGAAAATATCCTCAATGTGAATTATTTATTTAATTAAATATTATGTAAGGTTTAAGGCTGGGGCCTTATAGTTGGTATCAGAGGTTGGTTTAGATAACATTAGAGGTTAGGGTATTCTCTAAGCATAAGTGACATTAACATAATGGTTAGGATTTTAGAAAGAGTCCTAGTTTTAGATAAAGTGAATGAATAATTATATCATAGTGTTTATATTCCTCGTTAGTACATGATGGTTTTGTTGATATACTCACACTAACCTTGTTGGTTTTAGTAAATGGCTGGATATAGCAGGAACCAAAGTAATAGTGGATGAGAAGGAAACTGTGACAGTTTTCTGAGCAACCAACTGAATGATATGGGAGCTGAAATGAGAACTCTTGTGTTTATCCTCAACCAACTATCTGGAGTCATTATTGACCACCTAAACCTTGGTGATTTCTTTAAGGCATCATATATGCGAGAAACAAATCCCTACGGAACTACATGTAATAATCATAAAGGTAAGTGTGTTCAAAAACCTATGTTTCAAAGATGTGGAAAGAAACACCTAGGAAAATGTTTCAAAGGGACAAAAATATGCTATAGATGTGTAAATGAAGGTCATAAAGCAAGAACATGCCATGGGAAAAGGAAGCATCCAGTTGTCTCGAGGAAAGGGAAAGAAGTTATTTCTGAGGGATCAATTGAATGTTTTAAATGTGGTGTGCATGGTCATTATGCAAACACATGTCCTATGAAGAATTTTTGGGAATGGGATCACCAAGATCATATAAATATTCTTTTACCAATAACTAATTCCATTCCTATTGAGGATGAAGAAACTGACAGTGACCAATCAAAGGTATAAATTTATTTCTTAACTTTTGTTTTCCTATTTTTGAATCTTAGGATATGATTCATGCATTTGTTTGTAGGAAAGTAGTATTTTAGAATAAGTTGGAAAGGAATGGTTAACGAATCATGACGAATGTTGAATGAGTAAGAAGTCAGTATATATGGGCTTCAAGAGTTATGGTGAAATTCTTAAGAGTATTAAGTCTCTTTTGATGATGGGGTTACAGTAGAAGACTTTTTATAGTATGTATAACCCTGAGGTTTGGTATCTGAAAATTTTATTCAAGGAATAGTTATCTATTCTTTGGTGGACATAGTTATAAAGGACCATTTGGGTTTATATGATCCTAACTTTTGAGGTAATTATGGGTTGCTATATGTTATGATGGAAAGTGAAAGGCATGAGATAAAATTGAGGCTAAATTATGTTATGGTTATTTTTGATGATTTTATCTCTTTCTGGGGAATTATTTGAGAATTATATAGTTTGGAAAAAGGACAACACACAAACCGTGTGACAACCCGTCGCGTCGGACAAAGCTGCGGGAATCAATCCCACAACCAATGTGTGATTGGTATTTATCGCCTACCACTGGACTACGTGATGTCCTTGGTTAGTTTGACTAATTCTTATTAGTTAGATGATTTTATGAATTAAGAGTAAGTTGATTTTGGGTTATCTATGGAAATTATTAACCTATCATGGAGGATATGTGATTAGGTTAATTACTTTTCAATATGAGACTTTAAGAGCAACTGATGTCGTTTGGAGATAAATGGTATGATTTAACTTGGAAGAATATGTGATTAAATCCTTTAAATATTTGGGTTTCAATCTTAGTTTGGTTTACATTGAAGAATATTATGGAAAATTTGTTTATCGAATGGTCTTTGTTGAACTTTGGGTTTTGTTGGACAAATTTTGGAGATTAAGAATAGATTTTCTTCTTATAAAGGGTTATCCTTTTCTGGATTATCTGATCTTGTACTAACCTTTTTGGTTTTGGTTTTGGTTAATGTCTAAAGACATAGGAAGTATATAGTTCACTTCTGTGGATTATGTGATACTCTAGATGTTGATTATAGCTCTCTTAATGTAAACAAGTCATCCTAAATACTCATCTTTTGGAGAAAATATGAGTTCCTGTAAGAAATCTAGTAAAAGTTAAAAGTCAACATGACAAGTAAGTATGTTTCCTTATGTTTTAGTTAAGCTCAAAAATAAATTCCTCAATGAAAAGTAACTAAAAATAATGTTGTCTATTAACTTTTCCTATTGGGGAATCAAATACCGTTTAACCCACCACATGTTTGTGATTTTCCTGTGGTTAACATTCTCCTAAACATGTTTTCTATCACACTCCCTCAGAACATGACCCTTTTTTTATTCTATATGAATGTTTTCATACATGGAATCCTAGTATGGGTTAACTCGGGTGACCTTTGTACTTACCTTTCTTTCTTTTAAAGTGATAGTTTAATTTACTCCTTTTCTGATGTGGGGCTTTCAATGAAGTTTCTGAGCCCAATTTTAAAATTGCGAGGACACAATTCCCAAAAGGGGCGAAGGATTTAACACCCCAGGTAAATAAAGAATATGAAATTTTCATATTTATCCATATTTGTGAATAAAATATTAAAAGTACTTTAAAGGGGACGCTATGCTCGATGGTGTGCCCAATACGCAACAACGAGTTTCTTGGGGATCTTACGTTGCACTCTAATAATAAAATAATATGATTTTAAACGGTAGTTAATTCCTAGCCATTGTAATGGTGGAAAAGAATAGAACTAACTAAAAAATGAATATATATTTTTGTCAAATATTTTTACTTTTTACAATAAATGTTAGAGGATTAAAAATGAGAATGAATCCAATTTTAAGCGTAAACATTCTAATATTCTTTAAAAGGTCGATTAACCGCCTTTTGATGGAAAACCTCTTTCAAATCCACTTTTTAACAATTTTATGTGATATATTTGTCAAATAAAATTTTTCTTTAGAATCGGGACATCAAAACTTACATTCTGTAAATTTTTGGTATTTTTCTGTTAAATATCATTTTTAATGAATAGTGAAAAATGTTGTATTTTAATTCAAAACCACTTTTTAATATAATTTATTTTGTATGATTAGATTATCTTTTGAATTGGTTTTAAAATCGAAATTAGAATATATTTTTACCATTTAAACCAATAGTGGTCATTGGAATTAATTTCACTTTGAAATTGGACTTAAACTAGTGTCAATCTTTTAATAGATATTGTTTCTTAAAAACACGCTATTTGTTCTGATAATGGGAATTAATTAATAAATTAATCAATGGAACATATATTTTTATTATTTTTTAAAATGTACATAATTTTTGAATTCGGAATATCAAATATAGCTTAGGGGGAATTTTTGGTAATTTTCTGAAAAACTTCAATTTTTGATGAATAGTGAAACCACTAAGTGGTAGTTATAGAAACTGATTTTTCGTTTAAATGAAACATTACCACTTCTGTGACTTTAATTTCAAAAGTCTGACATAAATGGTTTTCATTAATAAGTAAAATGTGGTTCAATGGGATTAAAATAATTTTTTGGTGAATAGTAACTTTTAAGTTTATTAATCGCGATTAGAGGTAATTAGAGTAGTTTAAGGTAAAAATAATGTTTTAATGATATGAAATGACATAGACACATGTCCAACCCTTATTGTATGTGTCATGGCCGACCAGGAAAATCCATGGGTCAACATGGGGACCCCATGGAGCCACTTTGGTTGGAAAATGACATTAATAACTTTTTATTTAAAGTTAAAATTCAAATGTCACAAACATGTGTTGTTTTACTAAAATTTTTTTTTACATGGGGTTATAAAAGTCATAGTTTTGACTATAAATATTAATTAGAAATATAAAAAGATTTCCTACATCATGATATTTGTTTTATAATTTTTAAACATTATATAAATTAAATTATTTATGACACCATGATGATGCAGCGATTACCTCATTATTTAACGATTTAAATAAAATGCAAAGATAATGTAAAATCTAAAACCTACACTTTTCAAAAACCTATTGGATGGGTTTATTTCGAAACCTTATCACCTTATCCTTGAAATATATCCTTTTTGGACCTTTAAAATCCGAAAATCATTATATAATAAAGTAATATTTTATAACTTTCCAAGAGTGCCCCCATTTTCTCTTATAAAAGGCCCACACCTCTACCACCTTACCCACACCTCTCAAGCCTTTGGATCAGCCAACACTGGACCATTTCATCTCTCCACATACCTCTATTAATCATTGAGGCCTCACATTGGGCATAATCCTTTCCAAGGAAACCATTGAGCTAAAATCAAAGAGAGTTACCCGATTTAAAGGTAGTGTCCTCTATTGTGTTCTTATGTTTCATTTTGCTTCTCCAACCCTCTAAACTCCTTTTATTCCTTTATTTTGTAAAAAAACCAGTATCTTACATATAATAGGATGTTTTTATGTGAAGTATTATAGCTAAACTTACACACACCTTCATCTAATGGTTAAAGAACATACTGTTTCGGTGGATGGTAAATTTCTCCCTCACGAAACGATGATTGTTCAATATTCTCTTAACACCTTTCATGGTGGCCATTATGATGTCACTATATTTTATATATGATATATATGGTATTTATGTTTCCTATATTCTTCTGAATTTTATATTTAAAACATTCCTTTATGCTTTTCATGTTGTGAAAATGCGATAATTTCATACGAGGAAGTGTGGACTACCGCCCCCTCAAGTGATGTGACTCGTTCATGCAATACATGGAACGTATAAAGAATGATATTAATGAACATATGTGACCTATATAAAATATATATTATACTGTAATTATAATATATATATATATCTCTATTATTTTTAATTCCATTAATATGACAAAGGAATGAAAGTAGCGTTCATGCGTACGTACGACCTACCGTCTCCATGAATGGTGCATTTCATTTATTTTTTATCTCCCAATGTTATGGAGTAGTATAAAATGAAAATGTACTTGAAATATATGATATTTAAATAATTAATACTATTCTGGAGATGATTTACTTAAAACTACACGGACATTCATTTTCAAACAAGTTCATTTTTGACTCATGTACCAAACATCGACAAAAACGTCTGATATGAACTCACATTATTAACCAATTTTTATAACATTATAATATGTGATATGAAATGAATAATATTATTTAAAAGAGTTTCTTAATCAATTATAAATTGTACAATGTTTATTATTCATGAATATAATGAAAGGAACAAGACAAGTCAGACTTGAGGTAAGGGATCTTACATCTCTCTTTCTTTTTAAGTACACTCTTTTATGTCATTCCTTTTAAGTTCATATTTATTATGATTGGGATGTTCTTTTATATTAATATTACTGTAATTATTTATGTTCATATGAAGATATACCCTATTTTCTCTCATCAATCCATTTTGGATGTTTTGAGTGGCGCCGTTAGGCTGCCGAATTTTCATAAGAGATCCAACCTCTCTCTTTCTTATTAAGTACTCTACTTTATGTCACTTCTTTTAAGATCCTCTTTGTTATGTTGGGGGATGTTCTTTTATATTCCTCTTGATTTAAATTTTATGTTAATATTATGAGAGACCTTATTTTATCTCATCAATCCATTTTTGGATGTTTTAAGTGGCGCTGTTAGGCTGCCGTGTTTTCGTAAGGGATTTTTAATCTCACTTTTATTCCCATGAGATTTATGCTAAATTTGCCACAATTTCCTTGGATTGGTATATGTACTGCCCATTATTCTACTATTGGGTGATATTATTTAATTTATGAGTATTTACTTCAATGTTTTATTGTCCTTCTTTCATGGGGTGTATGTTTCGAATGATACCCAAGTCGGTAAGGGAACCTTTCACCCTCCACTTTTTAAAAGACTTCTATTTGTTGGGTCTTTTAATTTACATATTGTTATATTTGAATATGTTATTATATATCCTTATTAATGTAAATTTTATGTCCAAGGTATGAGATACCATTGTATCTCTCATCATCTCTTTTTCTGATTTTTGAAGTGACGCCGTTAGGCTGTCGAATTTTTTACAAGGGAACATCTTAACCCAATTTCGATTTCTTTGGATTCCACTTGTACATCTTGAACATTTCATCCTATGAATATGTGTGAATGACCTATGATTGTTTAACACTTAATATAAACTTATATTTGGTGTATTTATATTTCTAACACATAATTATGTGATAGAATTATCATTAATTTAAGGATACCATCTTTATAATGGATTTCATCTCGATTTACATTTCCATTGAGACTTCATTGTTGTTATGCACTGATTCACTCTTATATGGTGTTTATAATGTCCTTTGACATATTATATCATGAATCCCTTTATTATCATGATATTATAAAGTTCTGATTAAATGTTTTTCCTCAATTATTTGTATTCAAGAGTCTCTCATTTTGTTAAAAACTCTTTAACAAAATTATCGTTTTAAATGTTTTAAAGATTTATTATTCTAAATATTTATATATAATGTCCATGTTTTCAAAATGGCTTTCAGTATTTATTTATATGGATTTTAATGTTTTAAAACTATAATTACATTAAAAGATTCAAAGTGGTATGGGACACTTTGATTTAAAAGACTCTTTTAAATGGTTTTTGAAAATGGATTGATTAGTTCAATATCTTGGAATTACTTATTGTGATTGAAAATGAAATGTTGTTATTGAAATGATTATATTTTCAATATTTTATGTGTAATGATGGTACTTGGGCATTTTACGGGTGGTTACGTGATAAACCATATGACGGTTGGTGCCGTGAATACCAGGACGAGTGGTTATGCTATAACCTCCAATGCATTGGGTAAGGAAGTCAGCCGTATGGCTATTCCATTAAGTATGTGTTGAATTATACCATATGGTTATTCCATTTAAGTATGTTGATGTCCCATGTTACCTTTTTTATGTTATGTGTTATCTATATGGGTTTTATGGTAATCTTTTGGTTACAAAAGGGTAAGTAATGATCTTTTATTCATTGAAGAGTTTTTTTACTACTTCATAAAGGTGAACAATTATTACTTTGATAAAGTATACATAGTTTACTTGTTGTTTTAAAAAACTAACAGTTTTCATTTTTTGTGTATCCCTTACTGAGATTTTTATGCTCACCCCATGTTTTTTTGAAATGTTTTTCATAGGACTTAATGTGGAATAGGGTCAATGATGAGATCAAGGGAAATTCATGCTATCTAAAACATTGAACTAAACATGTTTCATTTTAAGAGTTTTTATTTTATGAAAACTTAGTAGAATTGTCTACTTTGTAATCTTCTGAGATGTAATAGTTATGTCCTAATTCTCTGAAACTCGAAACCATGAAAAGATACTCAATGTGAATTATTCATTTAATTCAATATTAAGTTAGGTTTAAGGCTGTGGGATTATAATTAGGATTTCTCCAAATGACTTCCCTACACAGGCCACTAGGATAAAACTGTATATATAAAATAATTCACAATTGAAACCATTTCCATAAGCCAAAAACGCCCTTACCAAGCCATAACACCCAAAACAATCAACCATTGGAAAGCTAGCCAACCATGCCACAAGCAATTTCATCAACCACACACTAGCACAATAATTTCCAACTAGCAAAGAAATGCACAACAAACTACCAAAACAACCAAATGATGGAGCTTCTGTCCAACCCGTTCACCCAATCACACCTTGTAGAACATCCTGTCCACTTATCCTTTGATGGTGACCCGTCTGTCCACTATCCATTCCATTTTTATAGTGGTACTTCTAGACACTTCCACATAACATTCAAATTAATACATAACCAAGAATATAACTAACCAATGTCACAACAACATGCAATCAACCAATTCCATTGCATATTAATCCACTTCAATAAATCACTCATTTATTGAAAACCATTTTTCCATGCCCAAAAACATTTCAATAAAACTAAATCTTTATTGAAATTCATTTCCATAAATCATTTTCACAAATCAACCATAGCATCCCATTTTAAAATCTCCATTTTAAAATCTACAATAATATCATTTCACCATAAAACCCCTTTTCCCCCAAAAATCCCCCAAAACAACACCCAAATGATATAAAATCAATTTTGCACATCAAACCACAATTAATTCAAAGAACAAAAAAATTAATTGCAACCAAAACCATAAGATATAACCAAGTGGAGTCGAGAGAGAGGCCACCTACCTTTAGGGTGCCTGAATAATCGACCCACAAGCAACTACTCCTTATATCCGATGAACACACCACTGAAACCACTCTAGATCAATTTCTCTAAAATTCAAAAGACTTAAAAATGAACATCCAAGGCAACCAAATACCTAGATCAAAACACTACGGGTGTAGATCTTGAAAACAGAGATATAGGGAGATGTAGATGTAGAGGAAAACACAATGAAAACAAGAGGACATACTTACCCAGGAGAAACCACCTTCAAAACACCTTGAAACCTCTTAAATTTTCTTCCAAAACATGTGGGAGATCACCATCAACCACTGAGAACCGAAAATCCCGAGTGAGGCTCGAGTGGGAGAGGATTCAGAGAGGAATGAGGCAAGACCAAGTGAACCCAGGTTTTAAAACCATATTTTTTAGTGGCCGCATGGTTAGTCCACAAGGTTTGGAAAACCGTACGCTAAACGTACACATCCTACTACCTTGAGATCAAGGGTCCACACAGCTGCCTCCCACAGTTTGGAAAACCGTGCTCAGGCCATGCGACGCCCACTCTCTCCCCCTGCATGGTTTCCTGGAGAACCCACATTGTTCCCTCTAGCCGTGCTCAAACCATGCTCCCTAAGAAAAGCCTCCAAACTCATTCAAAACCATTAAAAACTCTTCCAACCTCTTCTCAACTCCTCCCATGAACTTTAAACACATAAAGAAGCATAAAAAAGGTTACATACCTCAAACCTAGGGTACTAAATTATCCACATCATTGGTCATTCCATCCTCAGAAAGTAGTGAAGCCACCCTTTTCCGAAAGTTCTTTGGTGATTTCTCGACCATCTCTTTCTCCCGCTCCCAATTCTCCTCTTGAATCTAGCCATACTGCCACAAAAAATGATATAAACCAATTATTTTACCATTCAATACATTCTGTTTCCTATCCACAACCCGCACATGCACAAGCACCAACGAAGCATCAAGTTCTATCTCAACATGATCCCATCGAATCACATGGTCACGATCCAGCTAATACTTTTTCAACTGCGACACATGAAACACATTTTTCACTGAACTGAACCTAGGTGGAAAATCCAAATTATAAGCCACCTCACTAACCCTCTGAATAACCTCAAAAGAACCAATATACCTCAGAGATAACTTTCCATGATACCCAAACTCACAATGTCCCGACCTAGGAGAGAACCTCAACAAACCATGATCACTCACCTCGAACGACAATGACTGTTGACGATGATCCACATATGATTTCTGATGACTCTGAGCCATCTCCATTCTCTTCCTGATCAACTTAATCTTATCCTCTGTCTCCTATACAAGGCTTGGTCAGACCATCAAGGACTCACCTATTTCCACCCAACAAAGTGTAGAGTGGAACGACCTCCCATAAAATTCTTTAAATGGTTCTATATGTATGTATTCCTAATAACTGTTATTGTACGAAAACACATCCAACAAAAATACTCCTCCCAAGAACCACCAAAATCTATGACACAATCCCACAACATATCTTCCAATGTATGTATCTTCCTCTCATATTGACCATCCATCTGAGGGTGATACATCGTGCTCATAGTCAATTATGTCCCAATGTCTTGCTGCAAGGATTTACAAAAACAAAATGTAAACCTCAGTTCTCTATCTGATACAATCGAAACTAGAACACCATGACTCTTTACCACCACCCAGATATATATTTTTCCCAAATCCTTTACCGAATGAGATTCACGAATTGGAATGAAATGGGATTCCATCGTCAGCCGATCCACTACAACCCAAATGGAATCTTTCTTTCTAACCGTTCTTGGGAGACCTGTAACAAAATCCATCGCTATTTTCTCCCACATCCAAATATGGATTAGTAAAGACTACAAAATTCTCGCTATCCTCTGATGATCTTCCTTGACCAGGGGACAAGTCAAGTATCTCGAAACAAACGCAGCCACAGTTCTTTTCATACCATCCCACCAGAAATGCACTTTCATGGATTTATGCATTTTTTGAATTCCAATATGAACAACCACCTGGAATGATGTTACACCCTAAGAAGATCCTTTTGCCAATAAAATGGTACAACCATCTCCTTCCGAAAACAGAAAACTGGATCTCCATTCAGTTAAAAACCCTCAATGGATTCCCCACCACTAACTCTCGACCTCATGGTCACACACTCAGAATCAGATATATGTGCGTCTTTAACGAGGAAAACCAAGTCAGGAATCAAAAAAACCAGAAAGAAGACTATGTTGTCGGGCTGTTCCTCACATTTCCACTGCATGTCAACTATATCCGACATCAACTGCCACTGGTCCAATGCTTGATTCCCCACCTGAACAATTGACTTTTTTTCTTAATTCATCTTCCACTGAATTTCTATTACCCACTGTGTACTTCAAGTCAAAATAAAAAATCTAGAGATAATCCATCCATGTCCTTTCCTCAAGTTCAAATCACTTTGTAAAAAAATTTGCTTCAAGATCTTATGATCTATATATACCATGAATTTCTCACCGAAGAGATAATGACGCTACACACTCAAATCATGGACCACTAATACCAATTCTAAATCATGAGTTGGGTAGTTCTTCTCATTCATCCTCAACTGTCGTGAGCCATACACAACCACATGATTTACTATCATGAGAACTCACCCCAACCCTAATCCCGAGGCATCACAATACACAACGTTCCCTTTTCCTGGTTCTAGAAAAATCGTGGTTGGTGCTGATGTAAGGAAACCCTTTAGCTTTTCGAAACACTATTAACACTATTCATTCGACTAGAATGGAACATTTTTTCTTTTCAATTCTTTCATTGGTAAGTCCGAATGTTAAAAATCACGAACAAAATGCCAATAATACCCACCTTGACCGAGGAAACTCCATACTTCAAACACTTTCGTTGGCGGTTGCCACAAGATAATAGCATATATCTTTTCTAGATCCAATGAAATGCCCCTTTCAGAAATAAAATGGCCATGAAAATGGACGCCCTATATACAAAAGTCATAGTTTGACAATTTGGCATACAACTGATGATCCCTCATGATTCTCAACACTTTCACCAAGTGCTTCTCATGCTCCAACATTGCCTTTGAATACAATAGAATATCATCTAAAAAAATTCCACAAATGAATCCAGATATCTCTGAAATATCCGATTCATCAATACCATGAATACCACTGGTGAATTCATTAGACCAAAGGGCATAACCACATATTCATATTGACCATATCTACTTCTGAAAGTTGTTTTAGGAATATCGTCCTTCCTCACCCACTATTGATGATATCTCGACCTCAGTTTGGAGAACCACTGGGCTCTCCTCAGCTGGTCGAACAAATCCTATATACGTGGAAGTGGATATCAGTTATTAATCGTAACTTGGTTAAGTCAATGATAATTAATACAGAGAATCAATTTTCAATCTGCCTTTTACAGAAACAACACCAGTTCTGCCAACTGAGACATGCTAGGGTGGATAAACAATTTTTTCTACCTCTTCCAACTGGACTTTCAATTACCTCAATTCAGTAGGTTCCATACAGTAATATGGAAGTGAGATAGAAATGGTCCCCAAAAGTAGATCAATCATATACTACACTTCTCTTATGTGAGGTCACCCAGATAATTCTTTGGATCCATGAAATAATCCATCACAACCAGAGAAACAATTTGTTTGACAACTTCTACCAATTCCAACGACAAAACCTCCAATTGATATGATAACGTGCCCAATGTTGGTGCCAACAAACACGTTGCAACCTTCCATTCATGCCTCTCTCCTATAAAGAGATGTATAACACCATCATGTGTCATAAAAGCCAATGTACGTGCATTACAGTCGTTGTGGGCCTTAAACACCACCAGCCAATCCATTCCCAAGATTACATCATACCCATCCATCTCAAGAAATGAGAAATTCCACATTAGCTCAACCATTCCCACAACGATACAAAATGATCTACACAAGAAGGCTCGACACTCTCTTTGACCCAGAGGAGTTTGATGTTATAAAACAGATGGCATCATTTCTACCGTTAAACCCATAAAATCAACCACACATTTAACAATAAAAGAGTGTGAAGCACCCAAATCAAACATCACTTGCATCATGGTATAATTTAAAATAATAGTACCTCACACCGTTGATGGTCCCAATTTATCATCCACCACAACATGCTCGGCTCCGAACAACACCTTTGTTGCTGCACTATGCTCTTTATTTCTTTGATGAGGCATCATGGTATTCTGAGAATCACCATGACCCACTTTAATCAGTTGAGAAGGGGTGTGCTGCTGTCCCCATCCCATCGAAGAATTCGACATCTGCGATCCCTGATTAGTGTCACATGCACCCGACCTTGGATAATTCCGACAATAACACTGGAAATGCCCCATCTGCTTACAATTATGACATACTAGAGGTTGTGACGTACAATCCCACTTAATGTAGCCCATATAACTACACTAAAAACATCCCAGATTGCTCTGGGGCTTCGGAGGAAGATTCACCTATCCTACCATCAGATTATGTGGCATACCCCCACCCTGGGAGTATGTGTCCCTATTCGGATTGATCCCAGCCTTAGAGTTCCCACTATTCCCCATGGGTACCACCATGATTCCTATGCCCAGAGCTCCCAACCAATCCTACTCAGCCACCAATGCTTGATTCACCACCTCTTTGTAATCACCAATACACTGCACTACAATTTTTGAACAGATCTGTTGCCTCAAACTAGCATTGAAGATACGAGCTTTCAATGATATATTACCTGCTACCTCGGTAGAAAATCTCACTATGTTCGTAAGCATAATTGCATACTCTGTCACAAACATATGTTCTTGCTTCAGACTGAAGAAATCTGTTGTGCACTGAATTCCGAACGTATGTGGATAGAATTTTTTATTAAACAATTCCTCAAAGCCTTTCGACGACATACCCTGGTCCTCCCCCGCATGGACTACAAACTCTCACAACTAAATAGTAAGAACCGCTCTCTTATATGTTTCTAGCCTTACTTTCTGCTCTACCAGCATCCCCAAGAATTCAAAAATTTTGTTCATTCTGGACAACCATTCCTTTCCCCTTTCCAGGTCTGAGTCACCCCTAAAGATGGATGGATTTTGAATCTGAAACTGAACCGCATGATCCACATTACTTGGTTCATCCTCTTTATTTCAACTTTCCACTTGTAACACCCCTCCACTACCTCATTGTCTTGAGGAGGCGATGAGGGATAATTGGCCATAACCAACGTTCCAAGATTCCAAAGGCTGGAAATAAATGTTGAGGGATTCAAGATCAAATTTTGGAACGATTTTCCCTTATGAAAATACCAACCAATCCATCCATTAACCACCACTATATGATTCATGTCAAAACAAAAATTCAAGCATGTATTCCCAAAGGATAACCAATTTGTTCCACAATACAATCCAAAACCAATACATCCAATACCATATAAGAGTAGTATGCATTAGACTCAACAAAGACCCAAAATATGCCAAGACACACTCCATGGCTCCACACAAAGCTCCATGCTCCAAGCTCCACCAAGACATCACGATGCACAACTAAAGGAAGGTGATTCCTTACCTTTTCCCACGTCATGATACAAAACATATACAAAGACAACAATGTGCCAAAGTATGGGGTGAGTAAAACTACTCAGTAGGATTTTACAAATGACTTCCCTACACATAACAGTAGGATAAACCCGTTATCACATTTATATAAAACAATTTATATAAAATAAATCGCAAGTGCAACCATTTCAATATGCCAAATACACCCTTACCAAACCATCACACCCAAACCAAGAAACCAAGGGAAAACCATCCAAACATGCCACAATCCATTTCACTATTTAACCACTAGCACAAAAATTTCCAACTTGATAAGCAATGAACCACAAACAACCAAAACAAAAAAATGGTGGAGCTTCCATCAAACCCATTCACCCATTCACACATAGTGGCACTTCCCGTCAACTTATCCTTTAATGGTGGCCCTTCCGTCCACTATGCATCCCATTTTTATAGTTGTACTTCTCACCACTTCTAGACAACATTCCAATCAATCCACAACCAAGCATATATCCCACCAATGTCAAAACAACATACAATCAACCAATTCTATTACATATCAATCCACTTCAGTAAATCAACCATTTATTGAAAACCATTTTTCTATGCCCAAAAACATTTCAATAAAAAAATTCTTTATTGAAAACCATTTCCATCAATCATTTTCACTAATCAACCGTAGACTCCCATTTTAAAATCTCCATTTTGAAGTCCAAAATAATAGCATTTCACTATAAAACCCCCTTTTCCCCAAAAATCCCCCAAAACATCACCCAAGGGATATCCAATCAATTTCACACATAAAACAACAATTAATTCAAATCTCAAAAAATTAATAGTAACCAAAACCATTATCTCAAACCAAGTGGAGTCGAGAGAGATTCCAACTACCATTAGGGTTGTTGAGAAATTGACCCACAAGCAACCGCACCTGAAATTCGGGAAACGCACCACCAAAACCTCTCTTGATAACTTTCCCTAGCATTAAAAAGTCATAAAAATCAACATCCAAGGAAAAAAATCCTATATCTACACACAATAGGTGTAGATCTAGAAAACCAATGGATAGGGAGATTTAGATCTAGATGAAAACACAAAGGAACCAAGAGGACATATTTACTCGGGAGAAACCACCTTCACAACACCTTGAAACCTCTTCGATTTTCATCCAAAACATATGGGAGATAAACATAAACCCCTGAGAACCAAAAATATAGGGATAGGCTCGAGTGGGAGAGGATTTGGTGTGGAATGAGGCAATCCCGAGTGAACCCGAGTATAAAAACCATATTTTTAAGTGGTCGCACGGTTAGTCCGCACGGTTTGACAATCCATGCGCTAAACGTGTGCACGCTAATACCTAGAGAGCAAGGGTATTTAGGGTTTCATCGCACTCTTTGGAAAGCTGTGAATAGGCCGTTAGGAGCCTATCATCGTCCTTTATTCGGTTTCCTATAGAACCCTCACAGTTTACCCTAGACATGGTCAAACCGTGCACCCAAATAAAAGCCTCTAAAATCATTCAAAACAATTCCAAACTCTCCCCACATCTTCTCAACTCATACCATGAAATTTAAACACATAAATAAGCATAAAAAAAATCAAAATACTGCAAACTAGAGGTACTAAACTTTTGTAAATGAATACTTCATAACATTAAGGTAAACCTCATATCCAGATCATATATAATGGAATTTCATGCTCTATGAAACCATACAACTTCCACGATTTTTTTCAAAATTCTGATACTAAGATAAATGTTTTCTAATAATGATGAAATTTAATTACTTTTTAAAATGATAAAATACAACCCATATTAGAATTATGATGTTAGAACTTTTTGGGGTGTCCAATGATAAAATCATTGCTTATGTCTTCATATTTTTATTCTGGTATCGGTAATGGTTGTAGCATACCATTAGAATTTTTTCTCACATCACAAACATTTTAACAAACCAAGTACTGAGTTACTGACATTGTGATATTTATCTTCCTTTCATCCCATTATAAAAAACTGTTCATATCCCTATAGATATTTGTACTTCTAGAATGAATATATACATCAAAACTCTCACTTTCTTATAAAATCCAATCATCCCAATATGTTATGTACATGATATATACATGTTTTTTAAATGATATTATTCTAGTATGATCAATGATAAATTCAATATAATTTTTTCCTCATTATAGTAGACAATATATTTCATTAACATATATTAAATGTTCACATGTATAGATGGTTGAACAGTCTTTTCAGAAAGATATAATTTCTATCCTTACATTAAGATTTTAGGATCCATTATATGTTTATAGTTATATATTTTATCTTTTGGATGATAATTATATATATATTAGAATGATCCTCCTCAATAAAATCATCGATCAACTTGTTTTCCTTCCTATGGGGGTAATGGGTTGTTCCATCATAATATTTATTCATCTCCAAAATTCCTCCCTGGAAATATTAAATTACCTCTATGTGAATATACACATTAAACATTTATTATTACCATATATTAAATCAACTTCCATAAAAATATAATGTCCCTATATCATTCATGATAAACCGACCATATAAATCATCAAATCATGATTTGGTTAATTTTTTTTGTGAACCATCTTTTCTAATGAGGCATATACTACAACTATTTCATTTTTTTGATAAATCATCAAAATAACTTCTTTCATACATCACTATTGAATAAAATCCCCTCAAAATTTTCATGTAATGTATGAAAATTCATGTTAAACAACCATATCTTCATTTCATTGAAATTTTGATCACATTCATACATCAAGAGGAACATGGATCCCTTCATAGATAACATGGTGAGTGGATGAAAATTTCATGATAAATTCTCCAAAAAGAATCAATAATATCATTCCAAGCAAAGAAAAAATAGGATCTTAGTTACCATGGATGGTTTGGAACAACTCTGAATAGCCTTCATATTTGATGGATATACTGATATACCCCAAAATCAGCCTATATTACCAATTAATGAAACTTATTTGTATCCAAAATTAACTCATTGTAATTTTTTATAGAAGTCTTCCATCCTTAGTGTCTTCAAAACATTTCCCCAATGATTATCAAACACTTAACTACTCTTGGAATATAAAATAATATATTCTATAATGAATACAGAGACTAATTAATTTAATATATAAAGTCTCAAATAATAAAATCCATGAATATAAACAGTGTATTAGTAAGAACTAATTGAATCAAAATATACCCATATTTCCTATACCTTTTATGAAATTATGTTTTGGGTATATTATCCTTCTTGACCATTAATGATGATATCCAAAACAATATTTAATCTATGAAATTTATCGAGCTCTTTATATTTGATCAACCAAGTCATCTATATGGGGTATGTGATACCTGTTATTTATTGTGATATTTTTCACATCCCAATAATTAGTGCAACATCGCATTGATTAATATTTCATCATAAACAATTATCACATTCACCCAAAGCTGAATCACATGGTAAATTAATCTATTTTTAATTGACTCCTGTTGTTTAATCCTTATGTTTTTTAAATCAATTGGGTAATTTTATAGGGATTAATTGAAATAGGTATGGAACTGAGTATGGATTCTATTGAAAAATCAATTTAAATATTTAGTGGAAGGATAGGTATGATTTATATAAATACCTTAACCAACATAAACATATTAAGAATATCATCAATGTTGAGTTACTACCCAACCATATGAGATAAAAATACATCATTGATGAGAATCATGACCCATAAATTGAATGTAATCTAAATTGTATGTTCATTTATATGATCACACAATTAAATAAATAATAGGTTGGTTTGGAATATCAAATGTGACAACCCTTCCATATAAATTGATGTGGTATTTATGCAGGGAAATACAATTCATGCATACTATATTGTTATATTTAACTGTAGGAATAAAAACATAATTTTATGAATAATTCCCATGAAAAAAATAACATCTGATGATTCGTAGACATGTGATTTGGTCATAATACCATTAATGGAATTACCTACTGACTAAAAATAGAATCAATGATATTATTTTTTCATTCCCATAGAAAATTATTCATATATAAATGATTTTTTTGATCTAGAATCAATTAATACATTAGCAGTTTGGGAGTGTATGATAATTATAACCTTATCATGTCGTTATTATACACTTCATAAGAAATAGTGATCTCATGATATTTCCCTTTTTCTCAAGGGCTATTATTTTTCAATGTTGATCATTATCATTAAGAATTGAATTTGAGAACAGGTTAGAAAAATTCCAATACACATGACATTTGAAAAACCAGAGTGTGAGATGTTCATTCTATCGATATTTTCCCCAATTTAATTAATTTTTAAATTATTCTCATCACATAAACAATCATGATCTTGATGAACATCCTTTCAACAGATAAAACACTTATTTTCCCCCTTTAGAAAATTTCATTCATCTCCCCTTCCATACATTGAGTATAATAAAAATACTAGCTTTTTTTTCAATCGGTTGTAGTGATTTTCTTTAAATCAATATTAATATTCATATAAAAACCATGATATTGATTTTTAAATCCAATATGTATTTATCCATTTATAGAATAAAAAACAATTTTTTAATATAAAATAAACTCCCTTATGTATAATGACGTTCAGATACATGGTTTTAAACCAATGAATAATTATACAACCTTTCATTCATGTTTTATGATAACTCCATAAGTGCACCTTCCACATCATGAAGCATTTTCATCATAGGTACCAATAGATACATCATCCTTATATTTTACCTTAAATAATTACTTCTCTATTTTCATATGAAGAATATGAGGCATGTAAATATTTAAAAACAAGATCTTAAACCCATCCCACACCATGGAGTGTATTTCATCATGATTCATTATATTCTTTATGGGAATTTGCAATATATTTTCATTGCCTTTTAAATGATGGAAAAAAATGATGTTCTTATGTTCTAAAAAAACAATATTTATTGAATATTTATTGGAACTAATATATTGATCAGTAATTATAGGAAAAGTGTAACCAAAAAATGAATGTGGACATTTACTAATGAATAATTCATTAGAATGTTGTTCCATCCTTTTACTATTTGGATGTCCAACAAGGTTCATATATTGAGAGTTATGGTTGAATATAAAAATTATATTTTGAATCCCATCACCCATAAATTTATTTTTCGCATGAAGAAAATTCATTCATTATCCATTTCACTCATCATTAACATTATTACTTCATGTTCCATCTGTCAAATAATCCCAAACATCATTGTGTGTAAAAAATTTATTTGGAAAGCCACATAATCATAAAAATCCCATATATGATATCTCATTAAATACAAATTTATTTTAATATACAAAACCATAGGTTTATCGAAGGGAATCTATAATCATCAT
The DNA here is from genome assembly GCA_963277665.1 of Viscum album. NCBI lineage: Eukaryota > Viridiplantae > Streptophyta > Magnoliopsida > Santalales > Viscaceae > Viscum > Viscum album. Next base: position 775,269,812 of record OY728159.1, on the reverse strand, counting down.
ATATTTGATTCATTTAATAATATTTACAAAAAATATGAATTAAAAAAATTGAATCCATTATGTGTGTCAAACAAGGTGTGCAGCAAGTCCCATTATCATGCACCAGTTGATGATCAAGTGGAGGTCAATTCAACCTTGTAACATAATATTACTTTTTTTGAATGGTCTATTTTGAATATTTCATTGTTTCTATTTTATTTGTTTGGGTACTGATTAGAATAAAATAAGAGGATGCCTATAATGGTGATGTTAGAGTTTTTTTGGAAATTTACCGCACTAAACATACTAGTTCTACATCATATTGAAGAAATACCCACCATGTATTTGGGTTACATGATGTGTTTCTTATAACTGAAACTAAATTAAATATTTATCAAAAGTGGATGGATTTCTCTATGATTTGGTTTACTGAAAATTATATATTGTGTAATTGGGTTACACATCATCTAAAGTCTCGAAGACTATTTCTAAATAGGTAACAAAGATTATTTATCTTATGTTATTCCAATTGAATTCAGTTATCTCATCCTAATTCCACCCCAAGAAATTTTTGGTGCTCTCAAACCCCTATGTGTCTTTTTATTCAATGATTAATCCTCATTCTAATCATTCCTTATTTATTTTTGTGCGGTAGGTGTACATTCTTAGTGTATGTGGATTTCTTCCATTATTCTGACCCCATTTTCTAAATTGAATTTTTCATGAGATTTAAATTGGATTATAATGTTTTCATTGACATTGTGGGGGTTTTTGTTAGTACATCTCATGGAGGGATTGTGTGACCTGAGTGAGGAGGTATGTGGTTATACCTCTAGCCTATGTTTGATAAACCGTGTTGTTCTATTTTAATTAATTGATTTATAAATAAATTTTTAGGAAATTATCATGATTATTTGTGTATGTTGAAAAGTGAATTTGAAAAAAAGTGGCTTCTCTTGGGTTTTTGATAAAAATAATGAAATGATGTAATTATAATGTGTTGAATGATTTGAAAAAAATGGGCACATGGGTTAACTTGGGTACTATGTGGAAGGGTTAGCTTGAGTCCATCATCCATTGTGGGGATTAACTTTTAGGGTGTTTCTCTTATCCTAGAGTATATATTTTTGGCTCTAGGTACATATATAATGTTGTTGATTCTCACTTTGGAGTGTCTCCCTAGTCCAGGAGTGCATATAATTAGCTCTCAGTACAAAAATTCATAGTTCATATATTTTTGTTAGGAGTAGTCTGTTGCCCAACCTATTGTATTTCTTAGTGTTGAGATACATGTGATAGTACTGTTGTTTTTTACTTCATGTATTTTTTGCATTTTTTCCTTCATATGTATTTTTATTATTAGAACAAATGATATAATTTTTTTTTGTGAAATTTATATACCTGCTTTTGTTTTAGAACTATGGAAAATGGAAATGAATACTATGTTTTCTATAAAGGAACAAATGACCCTCAAGAGGAGGTTGATAAGATGGATAAGATTGATCGAATAATTAACAATTTAGAGATACCTAAGAATATCATGTTGTAGTGTGGTGCATTCAAGATTGAGGGTTATGGTAAGTGATGGTGGGATTCTATAGTCAAGGATGATAGATATCTAAACATGGATTGGAGGGGTTTCCAAACCATGTTCTTCAATTTTTTTCCAGAGTCACTAAAGTTTCAAAAATAAATACAGTTCATCTCTATGCTATGATGAGAGAATTCAAGGTCGACATACAACAACCCGTTAACTGAGCATTTCTATTTTTCTCCAGACGTGGTTAAGAATGTCCATTTTAGGATTAAAAGTACATGTAGGGTTTGTGATATGATATCAGATCATCAATATTTATGTTATATATTTATAACAATGAAAAGATAGTAGATTAACCTATGATGGTTGAGATTAATATGGAAGATGAGGTTATCTTTTCTACATATTCTCTTTTATATAGTGGAAACATTCATGGAACACATTGGATTAAATGGAAGTGGCAAGAAAATAATTATTGTGGTTACAATGGGTCTCATTTAGGATCCTCCTATACACCATCTTCAAAATCTAGTATTTTTTCTTTGACATTCTATAATTATGGAAACATCGAATACACCATTATTTTTTGGATTATGCTCATGAAGGCATGAAACAACTGTGGACGTGTTGGTCATTTACTTCCCTTCTATCTGGCTATGTCTACAACACATTATAGCCTGGGGTTTCAGCTCCAAAGGCTATTTTGGGAATGTTATATGGATCAAATATAATAGGGATATAGCCACATTCCTCAAGATTGATGCAATTTCACACTGTATATGTGTATCTGGTGGATGTCGATGCAGGTGCAGTGAATGTGCGTTGTACTATATTTATTTCATCTTCCCTAGTGATTCCATTATTGGATTCTGGCTCCTCCAATTCATTTTTATCTTCATATTTTGTCAATATTATTAAACATCCAATGATACTTATGTCCTTTTATGGAGTTAAAGGCACCCATTTGTAAGAGGAAATAACGTGCATTTCGGGCCCTTCTTGTTCATTAACAATCTATGATACATATATAGTATGGTATATTCATGTTCTTGATTTGGATATGTTCGACGTCACAATTAGTATGGATTGGCTAGTTTCTGATCGACATGAGGTTGATTATTATCATCATAATGATTCATTTATCACTTCCAGTTGAAGATCTCATGTTTTAAAGGGGGAGTAGGACCTGAGGTAAGGTCATGCAATGCCTTCCCATCCAGAGCTCATATTTTTTTTACTGTTTCTATTGATCCCAATGATGTTTTTTTTATTATTGATCTTTCCATTTTTTTTTAAAATTTCAGGAAATTTCCAAGATGAATTATCTGGTTTTCCTCTAAAGACAGAGGTTTTGTTTATGGGGGATTTGGTGTCATTGAAACATCAGATATCAATATCTTCTTATCATATGCAATTGATTTTGATGAAAGAGATTAGGATTCAGTTAGATGAAATGTTTGTAAGAGGTTTTGTTTTCCATATCGAGTCACCTTGGTCGTCCCCTGTTCTCTTTGAAAATAAGGATGACTGTTCACTTTGATTGTGTGTGGACTATCATATATGAAATCAGGTAACAAATTAGAATATGTATCCTTTTTTTCATGTCTATGATTTTCATGATTAGTTAACGAGGAAAGGTTGTTTTCAAAAAATGGTCTATGGTTATGTTATCATTAGATCGTAGTTTGGGAGCCAGATATACTGAAGATTGATTTTAGGATTAACTATGGCCATTATTAATATCATGTGATGTGATTGGATATGACTACTTCCCCCTCTATTTTTATGGATTTAACAGATTTTATATTCGATCAATATCTTAAAACTTTTGTGGTAGTGGTCTTGGATGATATTTTGGTTTATTTTAAATTGGAATGTGAGAACAAGCACCGTAAGATTTTTCTTTTAGAAATTTTTAGATGTCGCCATTTATATGGATGGATTTAAAAATATAGTTTCTAAATTGAAGAAGTGATGTTCTTAGGGAATGTGATTTCAAAACATGTCTTATGAGTTGATATTGAATAGGTGATGAATGCCTTGCCATTTAAATAACCATAAAATGTATTTGAGATTTGAAGTTACCTTGGTCTTAAGGGTTATTACAGATGGGGTTTTAATGATTTCTCTAAACTGAAATTGCCTCTAAAATCCCTTTTTAGGAATGAAACAATATTCAATAGGGATTTCAAATGTCAATATTAATTCGTTGAAATGAACTGCCTTCTAGAACTAGATGACATTATGATCTTACCTGGACATGTTAAGAGATATATGGTGTTTTTACTCTTCAGGTGCATATTTTGGTTATGTTGTTATGAAGTTTGATCATGTGGATGCTTATAGATCTCATCAGCTCTGACCACATGAGAATAATGTCCCTACTCATTAATTATAGCCTTCCGTAGTTTTTAATGCACTTATGTTTTGGTGCCACTAACTTTTTCGGGAGAGGGTCACTGTTTTTTTAATCATAAGAGTATACAATTTTTTTTCTAAGAATGACATGTATCTCATATAATTATTATGATTAGAATACATTCATATGTTTGAATTGATATCTCCAACACCCCGGTCAAGGGGGATGTTTTTTCAGATTCATTGAGTAGGAATATTTTGATATGGATAGTAATAGAATCATCAGAAGAGTGGAACATGATGTATATTTTTCATAGTTTCACATTGGTGATTATGAATATGACGAATTGATTGATTTACATCATTTTTAATTTACCTCTTCCTTTCTCAAGATGATTCATCAGGAAAATGAGCTTGATGATGACATACAGGGAATTAGAGAATATCATAATGGTGGGGAGACCATTACAATTTATTCGTTTTCTGTAGAGGATGAAATTTTATTATGGAGTGATTTTATGGCACTAGAGATGGTATGAAGAAATTTCACCTATATTTTTTATAGGTCGCAGTGATAATCTCATCTATGAACCAAAAAGATGATCTATGACATGTGGAAGAAATTATTATTTCCTGGTATGAGATAAGAAATTGTCGAGCCTTTCATTTAATGATATACATGAAAACAGGTTAATGTTGAGAATCAGAAACCATTGGGTTTTTTTCATCCAATTATAGTGCCTACCTAGAAGAGGGATGATATATCAATGTACTATGAGGTAAGGTTGACTATTACCCAAAACAATAAGATTGGAATATGTTTTAGGATCGATATACTGATGAAATCGGAACACTTTGTACCCATTCTAAGTACAACCGAAGATGAAGAGTTTGGAATTATCTATTTGAATGTTTTGGTTTAGGTTCATGGAGATCTATATGAAATTGTTTCTAATAGATATATTGGTTCACTTATTTATTTTGCAAAGGAATCCATAAAGGGGTGGGATCTTAGGATCATATAGGTACCAAATACAATCCACAATCAATTCTATTGAAATAAAGACCAATACAGATTCATGAGGATATGATTCTTTATTATTTTCATGATTTTTGTGGGGCTTGAGATGCTCAAATGGGGATATTTTATATTTCTTATAAAAGTAATTAATAGTTATCAATTATAATGGTTAATTTTAACTCCATATATGGCCAGTAATGTAAATCTATGTTATATTGGCCTGATATTGTTGAAAGAACCATGGTTGGATAGATCATGATTCAAGAGATAAAAAAACCATCTAGATGATTCACTAGAGAATGTAAATGGTATAGATCCATAATGATTCTTAAATTTAAAATCATCATAAAACATTGGTATTCAGAGTTGGTGAACATGTTTTCATGAATGGCTCGCCTCGGTTGGGTCATTAACATCTTGGAAGAAAATGAAAACATTCTCCCGATTTTGTGGGACCATTAATTATTGTAGAACAAGTGGGTATGGTTACCTTCCATTTCTAACTTCTTTGAGAACTAATGTCGATATATAACATATTTCATGTATCTCAATTCTGCAAGTATCAATATGATCAATATCATGTTCTGAATGGAGATGGCCTTGAATTTCACCATAACCTATCTCTGACTAAGCGGCCAATCAGGATAGTCGATTCTGAAACTGAAATACTTCATGTGAGGATGATAACATTGGTTTGAGATATATGGATGCATGTTTTGGAATCTCATGGGAAGTGGGAGTTTGAGGAACTTATGAGAGAGTAGTGTCATTTTATTTTTTTGCATAGAGTTTTCTTTATAGTTTTTTTTGGGTATACAATGTTTCTATAGTGGGTGGATTTAACATCCCTTTAAACTTATGAAATGTATATTTTTTCAAAATCTAATGGTTTTCTTTTTTCATTGTATGAGAAGGTTTGATAATGAAATTGAAGGATACCTGTAATGGTGAAGTTATAGATTTTATAGAATTTTCTAGAATAAAACCTACTAGTTCTATAGACTGTTGATGAATTACAACCGGTGTAATAAAGTTACATAATGTGTGTCTCATAAAATTTAATTTAGTTCTCTTTTTATCAAATAGTGATGTACTTCTCAGTGATTATAGTAATTAAATATTACATGATGGGAAATTGGCTAAAAATTCATGCCAGCAACGATGACTATTATTATAGAGGAATCAAGACTGATTTCTTATTTTTTCTTCCTCGCGACATCATTTATCATGACCTATAGAGAACCCAGGAGAATTTTTTATCCCACCAACCCTTATGTTTATTTTCATTTAGTGATTGATCCTCATTACAATCATTATTCTTTGGTTTTGGTGTGTTAGGTGTACATTTTTCTGGTGTGTAGATTTTCACCATTCTATAAACCACTTTATCAAAATTTAATATATTGTGATATGTGGATAGGATTCTTGGGTTTTTTAGACATTTCTGGGATTCATTATTGGTGGATCCCAATGAGGGCATGTGGGACATGATTTTGGATGTAGGTTGTTCTGCCTCTAGATATTTTTAGATAAAGCATATTATTTCATTATAATAAAATTATTTATAAATAATTTTTATGAAATTGGAAAGATTTTTTATACTTTTTGAAAGAGTATTCTGAAGAAAAATATGTTTTCCTATTTTTTTGATAATGGAAATTAAAGAGGTATTTTCAAATCATTGAATTAGTTATAAAAAAGAACAAGTGTTATCATGGGTACTTTATCGAAGTTTTTACTTAAGGACGTCATCCATTATGGTGGTTCACATTCATGGTGTTCCTATTGTCCATTGGAAAGAATGTTGGCTCTTGGTATGAATATGTTGTTGGAATTTTACAATATGGGGCGTCTCCCTAGTCCTAGAGTCTAGATAATTGGCTTTAGGTACCACAGTGAATTGTTCATATTATTATGTCTACGAGTTGTCTACTATCCTACATGTTGTATTCCTTGGTGTTGTGATACCTGTTCTTCTACTATTGTTTTCTTCTAATTGGATTTGTACTAATTTTTCCTTGATATTCATGTCAATACTTCTGAAAGATGAAATGGAAAAATTTCCATTGAAATTGATATAATTTTTTTTAGAATAATGGAAAAAGGATATTTTAACAGAGTTTTCTACAAAATTTATTTACTATTTATCATAGAATATTTTATTGGAAATGAGAATGTGATATTTTGTGTACAAATACTCGTTATGAAACACATGGATGGGATTTTACTAAGAGTTTTATTTCACACCCTATGCACCCCTTTGTTGGTGCATAGAATTTAAATGCCTTTCAATATAGGGAATGAAAATGAGTTAGAGTGATGTGGTGGAGATTCATTTTAGCATAGTGGGGTAGAAAGTGGTGATATGGTGGGAGGTTTCCCACACCATCACATGGAGTATTTTCTTGTTTTTATCCATTGTGGTTGGGCTCGTCTCCTTGTGTTTGTAGCTAATCTATTGGTTGTTTTTTTATATAGTCTTCTTACAATTATGGAACTTATATATATTAGTCTTCTTCAAGTTATTTCTTATTTGGGTATGTATATCATTCCATGTTATTCATTAAGTTTGTGCAAAAATCATTCCCTTGGTGTGTTGTTTGATGTCCGAGTTCTTATCGCCAACCTTTGGGGATCAAGAATACCATTATGTTATTTAATATATTGGGTCAGGTAACATGTTTGATGGTAACATAGGATGGTTTGTCACAACCATATTCATAGTTATTATCCATAAATAATAAAATTCTAGAGCCACATAAACATGTAGTATCCATAATAGTATTTATTTCTACATAAACAACATAATCTATTCCTTTCTAAAACATTAGGATGATATAATACAATTAGACTCATCTTACGGGTACTTCACAAATGTTACCTAATCTATGTTTCTAAAGGTTAACTAAATTATTATTTAATACCAAATATAATGGAAAACAATTTCCACACATAGATATTACAACATAATAGAAAAAAATTCATTACATGAAATAAAAATAAATACCATATTCAATTAGATATACTGCATTTGGAAACATATAATTATAAAAAAATAATTCACAGGGGATTTAAATCACCTTCTATAAAGTTCCTAATTTCCAGCACACATCTTATGAATTTCATATGTAATAACTATTTTAATAAAATGGTGTAATTATGAACAATAATTAGTGAGCTTTGATTCTCAGTGATATTAAACATGAGTGATATTAATATAACATGTGCATAAGGGAAAGATAAAATGATTTTGATATTTGAAAACGTTATTGTTCATATCAAAAATCACAAACATGATACATGAATTAAATCATATAATTTCATAATAGATGAATAAAAATATAATCCATGAGAGCAAAGTATAGGAAAAAGAGATGGATTTGTGTCATTAAAATATTAATAGAAAATAAAGGTGAATGATATCTAACAAAACATTCAAGACATGTTATTCTTTTGACAAACAACCAATTAGCTACCTCAAGATAATGATATCATCTTGGGAACCTTCTTTAAAGATTTTTATAAACTCCAGTGTACCCTCATTTTGTCTTTGAATGAGATTTTTTGTACCTTCTTTTGGGCTTGGAATAACATAATATGCACTTATTGAGCTCATAGAACATTAATATTTACCCCATGAATTGGAGTGAAAAACAGGTATCACCAATAACATAATCCAATAAATATTTCACTATAAGATCATAAATAATGTATCATATCACTACCCATTTATTGAAAATTGGATACATATTCATTTCGTTATAGAAAACCACATTGAAATTAAATGGTTTGCAAAATTGTCTCATTAATTCATCTGTGAACAATAAATACAAAGGGAATGGGTTTCATAAAATTATCATCATTATAATCATAAAAAATCTATAGTTCTCATAACTATACAATTGGATCACAAAAAATTTTAATCATATGTTACATCAAACAATTTCATCTTAAATGGATAATGATTTTAAAATATTACATGGAACATTTATTGAATAAAATAACTTTAATTGCCATTTCTAAAACGAGAAAATTATTATTAATTTCAAAATTGTTCATTCACAATAACCTTTTAAACTTATACTGTATTATTTAAAACATAATTCTAGAAAATTATTTTCATTACCTGCATTTTATAAATAAGATTCCATTCACATTTTCTTTAGTAGGGACAAAAATTCCTCATTCAGAAAACAAAAGGAATTTTCATTCAAAAACTTTTATCAAAAAATTGATATAATTACATTAAATAATAAAATAGTAATATTAAAATATGATTTACTCTTTTAGAAAACATGTATATGTATGAAAAAGGGTTTTGGATCAATGATAGAAATAATGTCTGGTTTTAAACAATGAATTATTCACCCTCTTGAGTTTATTAAATTTGAAAAATAAATAAAATAATGTATATTCAATAAAAACCCATATTAAATGAATATAATTTTTTTTCATTATAGATAGAGCCTAATATATCTTCATTAGATTAATAATAAAAGACAATCCCAAAAAATTATGAGATTATAACATAAAACCCTTCCTAAATTGGTAACAACTGAACTGTAAGAACCAATAAAAAAAATTATAGTTATTTCAATGCCTTTAAAATTCATAATTGCTTCATAAAATACATTCATAGAAAGTAGATAAACCACAGAAAAGAAAAAATAAGTGTAAAATTCATATGTATCCCAAAAACAGAGAGACAATAGAACCCTAAAATTATGACTCAATATAAATCATGAATTTTCAAAAAGAATGTATAATAAATATCATTTTTTTAAATATTTGAATAAAAAATAATAATATTTATCATTCCAAATATTATTTACTTATGACATATTATTTCCCATTTATTAAAAATTCCTCATTAAAATCATGTATAATGTAATAAAAATATTGTTTTTCATGAATGTTTTTGTTTGGTAATTTTGATCCTTTTACATTGATCATAGTTCCTCCAATTATAATATTGTATTCATGATATATTTTATATTATTAAGTATATATTTTTATTGATTATTCCATAAAATTTGGGGATATAAAATGAAATACCCTAATCATAGATACGGTATCATGTACATACGCATGGGAACTCGTACTATTTTCATGATAGAAAGAATGAAACGAAGATAAATAATATATCGAATTTAAAAATTAACTATTATTTTATATATATCACATATATTCATTAAATGTTTCATTAATAGCTTTATTATGATGTGAAAGTGAATAACGGATCACTTCACTTCCCGAGGAGGTATCCCACTGTACATACGAGGGTCATTATCATATTCTAACTGAATGGAATGTGTGAAATTATATGTGTTATTGAAATTATATAAGTTTAATAATATATTAATTATCATATTAATTTTTAATCAATCATTATATCATTCCTTGATATGTGGTGATGGAAAATGAATTACATCGATTTTTGAGGTGTTGGTTTACCATAACAATTAGTGACTATTTCATTTCACATATTATAATATACTATATGAATATTGGTTATTACAAAAATATACTTAAATCCTAGAATATTATAGATTCTAGTTTTTTATCTAAAATTTGTAAATGAAAATTTTAGGGAGGTGAAAGAAGATATAAGATAAAAAATCAAGTATAATAATTTTACATATTCTTCTGAGAACCAAATTATGATTACACCTAATTAATTCATAATAGGGATTAATAATATAAATAAGGTCTATCAGATGAGGTGATATAAGTATGGATGACATTTAGGTATGTAATGGAGAACCTAAATGGTCTTATTATGTGGTCTTTGTTGTGTGAATAAGAGGGGATATGGGGAGGTCTTTTTAAAGTTGGGGAGAAGAAACACAATAAATTACTCAAAAGAATGAAGGACACCCACAGTTTTCTAATTCCAGAAGTAAAAAATAGAAACAATAAAATATATATATAATCTTTATGTTAAAATAAGGCCATCTAGTAACCATTTTTAATTTTGTTAAAAAATAATAACCGTTAAAATTATAGTTGAACACCTGGTAAACCAATTTTTACCATGCATACTATAATTAATTTTGTTAGTTATTACTATTAATTATGGTATAATATTAATTTTACAATATAAAAAAATATTAATTATTATTATTCCAAATATAAAATCCATTTTTTGTAGTTTCATTCTTTTTGGTCGCAAAAAAATATTAAAAGTAAACCCATATATAAGGTAAAGAAGTGAATTTCCAAATTGAAAATTTCATAAGTATTAAATGTTTTAATATCAAAGATTAATATGAAATTGATTTAAATGAAATAAGACAGATTAAATGTTATAAAAACATACAAATTTTACATTCAAAGAAATATTTTTAGATGTTAACTTTATAATTTTTTTAATTAATAAGGCAGTTTTTAATAAAAATCAGCATTTTAACTAATCATTTAAAAATTAATCTTTTCAAAAAACTATAAAAAATTCTCAAATATATAATTTTTTAATTTAAGAAGTAAAAAATATATATTATTTTATTGAATAAGTTTTCAATAATTTTTAATGTTTTATTTTATTAATTTACCCCAAAAACCAATATAAATCATCTTCGTGTGAAAAAGATACTTTCGATTATTATATATAACTTATAAAAAATTACGTATTTATTTTTAAATATTTTATATTTCTATAAATACTTTATAATTAATTATCAAAACAGAGTTATTCCTAGTCATAGAAAAAATATTAATGGCTATGTTATAATGGTTATTTATAAATAATAATATTTATAGTATGATATAGTTCATTAAAAATAATTGTGTGCAATGCAAGAAATAAAATAATATTAATTTATTTGAAATAAAATTCATAAATTCATTGGGGTGTTACATCAAAAATGTATTTGGGATTATATCAACAAGACTTCATTTATTTTTATGTTCCCCACTGATTTAGTTTTGATCTAACGATTCATGTGTGTCGTTGGGGAAAGGATTATTTTAGTGAATGCCTAAGATGTCATTGGGAAGGTTTCAGGTAGTTTTTATCCCTACAATACAGTAAAAGTATTCATGTATAAATTTCCCTTTATGTATCTGTTGGGTGAACATGAGGTTTTTCATGAATGTATAATTAAATTGACATACTTTTAGAATTCATGTATGATTCATAAATTATTTAAATTTTATCTCCCAATTTATTCTAATATAGTCTATTTTCAGAGAAGTTTATTCAAACAAGGATTTCTTTAGTTTATCAAATTTACATGAATGTTGAATTAATTATAATAACACAGTAAATTTGGGATTTATTCATACAGTAATAGTAATTCAATTTACTATAGAGATTGATAATGTTTTTAGATGAGTATGAGGGGACATTAGAACCTAATACCCCGTTCACATCATGAATTATAGCTGCACTACATGTATTTCACATAAAATCCCCATACTTAGTCATATTTTTAAGTACTAGATATTATTTAACCTCCGAGGATCATTGAGTCACTCTTACATACATGAATGTTATATTCTTATAAACTATATATTTCTGTATTTGTCATGAAACATCTAGTTTGAATAACCCACATTACGGGTATAATCTTCGTATTTCAAACAAAAATTGACCTATTAGTGTAAAAAAAATAAGTATCATAATTCTATTTTCAAAAAATTTTACAATTATTTGTTTAAAATGTTAAAAATTAAAAATAATTATTAAAATTTTATATAATAAAACTAATATTATAAGTTCATTTTCCTCAACATCAAAACTAATCAAAATATTCACTAAGAATTATTGATGCATAATGATAAAAACGAATCAACCAACTATCCACTCGGAATATTTGGTAAAAAATGAATTGAAATATTCTTACACTTAATAAATATTATGTTTTCTAATGTATCAAGTCCTATTGAATATATAACTATATTGGGAGATGTAATATATAGTAGGGAATCCAATTATATTACTTCTTTTACACCCTAAAATAATTTTAATATATTGTTTTTTATTTATATAAACCCTCAAATTATTTAATATTAATATTCTTAAAAATGTGAAGTATGTATTCTTAGTTCCACACCTCATTTTAATGAGACTAAGTCATGTTTCCTATTTTAGTAATGAAATTTATGTTTTTCAATCAATTTTGTTTCCAAATTTATAATTGAATATGTATTGAAACTACAATTACAAAATACATTGTGATGATGTTTAGGTGACCATAAAGGACAATTTGACGTGTTTAATTTACCAAAAGTTGATATCCAAGTGATGACATGAATAATAAATGGATCGTATGCTAGATGAAAAACATTTTCCTAAGCCCAAATGTAAATAAACATGTACCAAAAAAACACCAAATTTATGTTCAAGTGACATTACAAAGTATTGAACACACCAATTGAAGAACCATATTACCATAAATCTAGTGATTATATTAATCCCACACCATAAAGTAATTGTCTATGTAATTTAGTAAGAAAAATAAGAATAATTGTGACCTCAAAAAAATATCCATCTACAAGAATAAATGAAACAACCAAAAGGTGAAGTCTGGTGAACATAAGAAGAATTCATTTGATCGCATGAATAAATGAAGTTACCTCATGAACAAATGAAGCTACTAAAATAACAAAAGAATAAATATCAAGAACAATAAATTTCACCATAAGAAGAAATGTAATAACCATTATAAGTTACCATTCATAGTAAATAATAAAATTGACGATGACATGTATCTTTGTATATGGTCATGCTACGTAACAACAAGAATATTTTTTTCACGCTTATGTGAAGAAAAAGTGACCATGTATGAAAAAATATGTGTGTTAATTTCAAATATATAACAGATGTATTTTAGAGCATTAATTTATGATTCAGTGAATTTATCACATCCATGAGTAAAATTGTTAATATTTAAATATACTCAAATAGACGATTAGATATCTTATATATTTATGAATTAAATCTATACATGTAAACAATAAATGGATGATTCATGTGTGTTTGATTAATATAATAAAATATCATTTTACAACACTAATCAACTCCGTGTTACTCTATTTTTCGTAACTTACATCAAAAAGATTCATTGAATGTTCTGAGGATAGGTTTAAACATAACTGGTCAACCAAATATGACCAGATAGGGATTAAAAAAAAACCGACCATGCATCTCATTCCCTCTATATTATAACTTATATTTTGAGATGTCTTTTCAATAATATCTTTATTCATTATCACAAGCTCTTGTATTTTATTGATTTGTTACAAATACTTTTACATTCATTATATTACATATTTTATCCCATATAGAACAACAGATGAGTATTTCTGTATCATATAATACCAATTTTTTTTTGTTTTATATAAAATGAGATATAGATTATATATTAGATTATTTGGTTAATAAACTATATAGTAGTTTGTGATTTTCATTTAGAGAGGACAAGGTTAAAGCTTTATGTTGAGGATCTTGTTTATTACACCTTGTGTTTTTTGGTTTGTTTTCTATTTTTTGGAATTAACAATTTCATTTTTTTTGAAACTATATATTAAACCACAAATTTGACAATTATATTTAATAATTGGTTTATATATTGTGTTTGATATATGTAAATTTATTTTAATAGTTAAATGTATTTTATATCCCATAATAATGGAGTTTTGCTCAGACCATTAATATTCTTTTTGAAATGTAAAATTATTTACATCAAATATTATAGTCAACATGCACATTTTTTATAAATTGGGTGAATTTATATTAAATACTTTTAAACATATGTTTTATTTGGAAACTAAATTCACCACCTTCTTGACTATTCCACACTAACCATCATTTGGAATCGTATGATTCTTATTTCATCTAATTGGGATCAATATTTATTGAAAATAACAAAATTAATATTATTTCTAAATTTTTTCCTTTATGGATGATAAAAGACATGAATGGGATACTATGAAGGCCTCCTATCATAAATAATAAAACTATTCTCAGTGGAATATTATAATAAAAATATATATTAATAGTCTATGTTTTGAAATTTGTACTATAATATTGGATAAATATGAAATTATTAAATTAAGAAGATAAAATTGGATTGATTCTCCCAAGGCCTCTTATGAATATAATTTAATATATATGAATTAATTATATTTTTTATTAGGATATGATAAATTTAGTATATTTTTATATTGTATTACAACATAAAAAATATTGGATAAACATTATATATCTCTTTAAGGAACACAAAATTTTTCAAAAATGTTCCTTAATATTAATACCATTAAAAAAGTTAACATGTAGTGGGATTATAATGAAATAATTTCTAACATGTATATCAGGTTCAATGAAATTTTAATTACAATAAATGCACTTGGGGTGAATATTAATGATATGTTCCATGCTATGGGACTCATATGATTCGTTCCCCATCAATGGAGAGAAACCTCAATCTCTATTTGAGAATTATGAAACATAAGTAAGGTACCCATAAAATATATTTTTGAATATCTCATGATGTATGAGTAACAATTGAATATAAATAAAGATGACTATAATGTAAAGAAAAAATTTATTTTCTTTCAAAAATTATGTGTATATTTTAAATGAATAAATCTAATAAAATAATTAAATTATGGAAGAGTCACCTTAAATTAGTAACGATGATATGGATCACCTAGGGTGGAGATTTAAGATTTTCTATATAAAGAAAAAATTTGATAATAATACTAAAAAATATAGAAAACTAGGATGTTTCAAGAATGAAAATTAAAAATTTTATGTATCCTTCTTTGAGATACAGTGAAATGTGTATATCATACCTAAATGTCAAAAATTAAATAATAAATAATTTTCGAAAAAAAGTAAAACAGACTTACAAGGACAAGAATGATACCTAGAGAACCTATGAGGTTAGTTCCTGTGATATTGACACACGTATACAAGATAATTATGTGAGATATAAAATATATTTTGTGAAAAATACATCTAATGATATAAACATTTTCTCAACATCTTCTTCTCATATTATTAATCGATATAAAACAAATTAATTATAAAAACATGACTTGTGAATAATTCCTAGAATATAAAAATATGCTTTAATAAACCCTCAATGAATATAGATAAGTGAACAATATTATAAATAAAAATAATTCTTTAAATTTTTATGTTAATTATTAGATTCCTGTAGAAGAAGAAAATATTGAACTTTTATAAAATAAAGAATGGGAACATAAACAATGAACTTAGAAAATAAAAAATTATACTATAATGTTTACAATTTTTAGGGATATATTGATCAACATTTTTGGTAAATTAATAACACCCAAATACACAATTGGGATTGGATACTAACCAAGTAGGAAGAGAGTTTATAGAATTAATTTATTACGCATTTATTCTCTTCCATTCAGAAGAATATTTCATATTCTTATAGACCTAGTACATTTTTTATTTCTAATATCTATTATCCTTTTTAAGGTAAAATTGTTTACCAATTTTGGATTTCTAAATCATTTCATACAAAACTTTTTGGACCCATGAATGCTTGGGGGCAAAAATCATTACTAATTTAAATGTATGTAGGAATTTTGCTTGAAAAGTTCAATTAAATATCTATGTTATCAAGATATTAGATGTTATGAACACATAAATGGATATACAAAACAAATAAATTTATTGTAATGGTGGATAGTGGAAATTTCTTTATTGGGGACAACACAAAGGTAAATTAATTATCCTTAATAAAATTAGTAACTATAAATTAGTTTCATTTGTTGTAGTATATTTTTTGATGGTATAGACTCTAATATTTTCATATATCACATTTATTAAATTTTGGATACCATGTAAAAATTTAAAATAAATATAGGAAAATATATGATTCTAAATGAACATTAGTTATTATTAGTTTATATAATAATAATGATTGTGCAGTTGATTATGATTCCTTAAATTTCAAACAAAATAAACAGTAAATACCTTTCATGATGAATCATAGATACTTGGTATTGAAATAGGACACTAGAACCTATAATATCCTATATTTATAAATTATTATGCATTTTTTAAGGATCATATGAATCTATAAGTCATAGAATTCAATGTTTTTTACACATTTTGAGAAAGGAAACAACATATGATCATTTCATAATAAAGAAATAATTGTAAACATCACTACCAAAGACTTGGTTTACATAGAATTATATGTTCCTTCATGTGTTTTGATATTAAATAGTTAGCATTATGTCTATGTTATTCTTGATGACTATAATAAATTAACATTGTTGTTATTTTATGAACATAAAAGTGAATCTTTATTCTCAATTAAAAAATTAAAAATCTATAGAAATATATTAGTGAACTAACTATTTAGACCTTAAAGAGTAATCATTATATTGATTTTGAAAATTAAGTCATTGAATCATTATTATCACTTCATGTCCTTAATAGCATCTTTTCTTCTTTTTGGACACCATATTCTAATGGGTTTTTGGAATGCATAAATAGCATTCTAAAAGATATTTTTCAGAATATTTCCAATGAGTACGATATGCCCCGTTTTTAGTAGAGGCAATCAATAAAGTATGATCTATTTTCAATATGGATAATATCATACCCCTTTTAAAGAAGAATATATATTATTTATCGAATGAAAGAAAACATATGTTTAATTAATTTATAGCTTTAGGATGCAATGTCTTTATTCACAACAAATGGAATATTTTTGGAATGTTTTTATCCAATGGTAATAAATGAATATTACCTAGTTATTAAACTTATAGTTGATCATAAAAGTCTTTAATAAAAGAACCAAAATTTGCGAAGAATCTATACGTGTCGAATTTGATGAGATTGAACCTTGTGAGACTCAAAAACCTTTATAAAACATTTAATTTTATATTTTTAACTTGAATGTAAATACCTCAACCACGTTCGAAGATGGTTCAGTAAAAACTACTATATAAAAACCACCAAACACATTAATATTTTTTAGCATAAAGCTGAAGAGGAGTGTAAATAACCATGTACTTATATTCCTAGAGACATTACAAATCCTAGAGACCATCCATTATATGTTTCATGTATGAGAAATAGGTACTCAGACAATAGTACCATTAATAAATCTTGCTTAATATATGTACTTCTTGTCACTGATTGAACATAAAAACAAAAATAATGCTATTGATGAATAATTTCAATTAATGGGAATGAAAGAAGAGTTGAATCCATTAAAAATAAAAAATTTATAATAAATAGTTGAATTATCAAAATAATTACTAACAAATGGAACAAAATAGGTTTTTAGAAACATGGATTGTGTGTATAGAACAATACTTAGTACTAAATCATTATTGGTTTCATGATGGTACAATCAAAATGGTGTTATTGAATATGAAGAAACCATTATAAAAGTAGAATTAATTGAAGATATTATGAATTTTCTTGATTATAAAATACATTTTAATTTCATATTATGAAATGATATATTTTTTAAATGGTAATATTATTGAGGATGTTCTTGTCAAATAATACCATGTATTTTAAAATCCTCACATTTCAAATCATGTTTAAAAATAAATAAAATATTTCGCTCAAAACAAGATCCTATAACATGGTATAATGATATCATATTGTTTTTTATTTATTAAAGATTATAGAATTGTGTATTAAATCCAATATTATTTATTAAATGGAATTTAATGTAATATTTGGTAGTTCAAATCTACATCAAAGATATTATTTCTTCATTATCCAAAGACACCATATGTTCAGTATTATTGAAAAAATGAAAAATGAATTCATAATGACTTTAATGGGTGAGTTAACATTTTTGAAATGTAATAATTTTAATTAAAATAATGCATAAAAACTTTACATCAAATCATGTAAAATAATTTAATTCTAAAATTATTTTTATGGATAACACCACAGGTAGTAATACACCCATTAGTACAAGTTGTATGTTTGATCAGGATAAAATTGGGATACTAGTTAATCAACCAAAATATATATGTATAATTATTTTTTTTACCATAGTTAACTTCATATCGACCAAATATTATGTTTAGTGTGCGCATGTGTACATATTTTTAGGTATATCTCTAGGAATAACATTTGAATTATCCAAAAAGTATTTTTTGATGCCTCAAAATTATAACCAATTTATGGTTGTTATATTATAAATGAGACAAATTTGAATTTGCTATTTACTTAGTAAAATTTTCTTGGTTTATATATACAGAAAATGAACCTCTTGATCATGACTCTTTTTGGGCATATCTCTATTTTCATGGTTCAATTATAGATTGAACTCTATTCCATTATAAATTATTGAATTTGAGTACACAACTAAAACTATTTATTTTGCATATATTTCTATAGATGAAATACACATTATAAAATAATGTATATAAATAGAAGAATGTTCCAGAAAATTGTGGTAATAAATTTTCTATAGTCATTTCTAATAATCGTATATCTCATTTAAGGAAAATACATATTGATATAAGACGTTGAATTTCGAAAGAATATTTTCAAAATTGTTATATAACTATAGAATTAATTTATATTGAAAAAATATTTCCTAATAATTTTATTAAACCCTTGATTACTAAGAGAATAAACTATATCAGACATTAAATGGGAATGATTAATATTTCAAAATCTTATATTTAGTTCTAACTATAATATTTTTAGAATTTTTTATTATATGTTCTTATAATTGGTTTATTATAATTTTTTAGGTATCCATGATGTGTAATTCCCTTGGAATGTTAAGTTATCATGACATAATGACCATGTATTTATAATAAGTTTTTTGAGTTTATAGCCAGTAAACCTGCATTTCAATATTTACCACAAAAAGAAGATTATTATACCTACCATGACTATTTATGTTTAAAATTTTTATTAAGTAGTTTTGGTGGTATTTGGTAAAATTATTATATTATTCTAATCCATTAATCAGGGAATGAACATTAAATTGATAAAAAAAATTAGCATGAATTTATATAAACAATTTCTTCTTATAGTATGCCTAAATTCATCCACGATGTGAATCCCAAATTAATCAAACCTCCATCTCAAACCTGGACCTTTATATTTTGAATCATAGTGTAAAATTTTGAGGATGAAAAGATAACATCATGACAAACAACATACTGAATCACATCCCATATGAAAATTAATGAATGATTAAAATATTCTTCGTAATACAATCAAAATTTTAAACCGTCATATGATCTATAGCTAGTATGTATAGAAAAATAAGATAGAAATGAATTTCTGATGTTCAAAAAATATCACGTATTTAAATAAATTAAATGGATTGGATATAATGAAAGGTTCACTAATATTGACAATAAATTTTTTCCCAGTTGGATAATGAGTTTTTTTCCCAATGGAACTCATTCGTACAGATAAATAGATACCATTAGACAATGGTGAATATAAAATTTTCTTCTTCTTCAAAGAAATAGGTAAGGAGATTTTTTGTACCTATAATTAGAGATGATGATGATTATTAGAGTTCATATCATCTAAATTACACCTATTTCATGTTCCAAGATGATCTTGTGTAATTGACTATGAACAATACTCCCAAAAGTCTAACTATAATATTGATTTATTCTGAAATAAAGTTGTTGTTTATGTTTATCCCACCCCTAATTAGTCATGTAAATGACACTTTATAACTAATAGATGAAATAATTTTTATTTTCATTTATATTAAATTATTGGATCTAAATCATAATGTCAATGTATGTGATGAGATATAGTCAGATGTATGAAATACTAATTCTAGAATAAATTCCATTCCTTACCAAATATTTTTATAATATCTATCATGTTAAAAGGGATTATGTCATCGAAGAAGATGGTCACATCCCCTGGTGTTATGTGAATAAATATTAAAATTTATTGGCACCATAATATAAATTAGAAACCCTAATGAAATAAATGGTTGGTTCATAGTGAAACACTATAGGAATATTTTAATACTGGTATGGATTCAATTTGACTATATGATCAGGTAGACCCAATTCTTGATCATGATGATGTACGTGAATATTATTTTGAAGATAAAGTAACTCTTTCTATAGATGTGGAATTAAAGGAACATGAAGGTGAGGATATGAATGATGAAGTGTTGGAAGATTATTAGGATGAAAGGGAATCTTCTCATACACTATATTTTGGACCTCCTAAAACTACAATACCAATGAATTCTTATGAGAATGAATTACATGTTAATTATATCATTAATAGAAATATTTCTATTAGTGGATTTCTTGATGTACAAGGACTGGATGACTCAAGTGACTATAAATAGAATGAGTAATGTTGTGAGTAATATTCCACTCTAATCCACAATATTATATTCACTCCCTTACACAATATAGAATATAAAACTCCAAAGGGGGAGAAATACTTAGGGCCAATTGTGCTATGCATGGATTATTATGAGGCTGATGATGGTGGTTATAGTGGTAGAAACTAACCCTATAATGGTAGAGCATCCATCCATTCTTCCCAAAAATTTCTATAAGGATAGTTGATAGCTGAAATTGACTCTCATGAAACAGTTGAGGTATCATCTCTCAAAAAATATATAGATCAAATTGTTATGAAATATTGGGGAATATTCCTTCAATGGTTGTTAATGAGCCTATGAAAATTAATGATATGTATCCTATTGGATAGTAATAGAAAAAAGCTCATAAACATGAATAAGTCACTGATTATGAAGTTCATGTTCATCACTGGGGAATATTTTAGTGGATATTAAGTAGGATTTAGGTAGTATACAATCATATTATCATCCATACACTCTTATACCTATCTTTGTCACTTCCATCTCCTAGGTTACTACTTTTTATTGTAATGATTTCAAATCATATTTTATGGATATGTTGAATGAACTTTATACTATCTTTTGGAACTATTCAAAACCAATTAGAGAGGGGATATATTTAAGACATTAAATATGGTTATTTAATATCATTAACCATGATTCCTTCTCAAAATGAAACTTATGATGAATGATATTTTTTATTTTAGAGATGATGTATGAGTTGTGAAATATGATATTCAAGATATTATGATGATGTTTGATCATCCATTTCGAAATATTTTTTTATAATATACTTCTTCCTCTGATCATATTTTTTCATCATCATTAACACTTCATTATCATGTGTCTTATTTTTGTGAATGAATATTGAATTGGAATAATTTTAAGAGATGTGTTGAATGTATTTTATGATGATTGTATAAATAAATGAGAAGTGGTGTTTGATTTTTTTTTCAAAACAATTCTTCTATGAATTTTGAGATCTTATGAAAATATGTTAAACAAACTAGAAGATGTAGAGATATTATAAGAATATATACCGACTTCTATGTCAATAGAATCACCACAACGTCATCTATGAAGACTGTATTTAGATCTATAGATAGTTATAAGAGGTTCTGTCCCTTGAACTAAGAATTTATATTTTTGGTGGAGATGATTGATTCTCTAACTAAACTTCTAAAAAACTTTATGTAAATGGATTGTATTATTTCGATGAAATGGAACATGTATTAAGAGATTTAAATTATTTTACCATATTTTAAGAGCCTTACGATTAACCTACATATACTTTCATATGAATAACACAAGTGGATTATTAGTTTTTAGATAATGTTGAAATTGGTTTAAATTGTATTTTATGATAAAGAGTCAATGTCCTTTTTGTGGGTATGAGTTTGAAACTAGTCTTATGTTGATGAACATATGTCGAGGAGGGAGAATAGTTTACACCATTATATAGAAATGAAGAATTAATCATAGAGAAGAAAAATTTAAATATTTTTCATAAGGAATATTTTGTGAAGGGATTTTGATAGAATGCATTGGAATAAAATTTATTTTATAATAGATTATCACATACCTATTGGAATTTATGAAAAACTAGGAAACATCACCTAGATAACCTAGGAGTTCACAACCACTACATATTTAGACGGTCAACCTCAAGCAAGAATGGTGTAGTGGAAATATATGATGATGGGATAAAAAGTTCTATAAAAAGTACTCTAGTGAATGTATGACTTAAAAATTAGATAGTGGTATTGTATTGGTAGTTAATACCCTATGAATCACTATGGGTATATTATGTACCCAGATGTTGAACCTAGTACTGGATCAAATATATAAAGATGTAGTGTGTATTGTTATCTATCCCACATCCAAATCAATAACAATTATTGGACGATTCCAAAGAGTATCCTTCTTTATTCACCAATAAATGATATATTTAGAACGTATATCGCAACCCAAGCTTAACATACATGGATATTAAATCATTTTAGATAAGTTTTCATTACATTAAAAAAATACCTTCCGATGACCATAATATTTTAGTGTCATTGGAAACAAGGAAATAAAATCTTCTATCCTAGTTAATGATCTTTAACAACACCCCTAAATATCTCTACCTTGATTACATCAACATAAAACATTTCATCATAACATGGGAAAATGATTCATAAGAGGGGGTGAGAAGAGATGCTCAGTAAGGGTAAATAAAGGAAATGTATAATCATAACCAGGAAAAAGGTATAAAAACTTGAGAATAACATTAATGGATCATACCCTATATATCTTGGATAATAATGATGATATGAAGATCATAAGATATGTATAATAAGAGAATTAAGTGTATAAATCTTGAAAGTGTAACATAAGAATAAAAAATGGAATTATGGAAGACACATATGAATATAAAAACCCTATGTCCAAGAGTCATTCCAATGACTTTATAACATGTTAATATTTGGTTAATCACATGTGTAACTAATTTGTGATTGGAATTCCCTCCTGTGTACCCTCTTGTTTTGAACCTAGGATGACCTCCTCTGTACCATCTTGTTTTTGGCTTGGTGTTCCCTCTCATGTACCATATTATTTCAAGATTGGGATGTCCTACCTTGTTCTCACATATTTCAGGAATTTGATTTCTTTCCATACATCCTCTTGTTTTAGGATTCGAATGTCATCTAGTTTAGCATTTTTTTTCATAAATCAGTTATCATTTCCCAATGAATTATAGAGGGATATGGGTCCCACCTATATTATAAAATAATCATACATACATATTACACAAAATTGTAAAAACATTATATCATATACTATGTAATGAAATGGTTATCATAAACATATAATCACATAATAACCTATAGAAAATTATAGGTTTCAAAATCATTTAATTGAAAGAATAACCCTTTAAAAGAAACGGGTTTCTAAATCATATATCACTTCAATGTAAAACATGTTTCATAAGAAGTATTCCATCAAAACATAAAATATTCAATAATTAATGTGATTGGAAACTTTATATAATTTCTTATAAGGGAATTCTTATCATCAACAAACATCATATAGATAGAAAATATCTTGGAATGATCTTTTGAAAACATTTCAGGAGGAAAATATCTTCAAATAATTGAAAAATGATCTTTAATACATTAAAACATTTTTATAACCATTTTATTGAAAATAATCATGAAATCTTCTAAGTAATGTTTTTAATACCATTTGCAAACCATTTTCAATGAAAACATATTGAAATAGATATAAATCGTTTTGAAAACCACTTTACTTGAAAACATATAAAATGAAATTCAATTTTTTTTTTAAAAACACATTCAATAAAAACATACAAAAGAATCATAAAAACAATTTTCTTAAATAATTTTCAATGAATACTTAAAAATGGAGATTGAATACATTTTTCAAAATAAATTTCCAAGATTACATATTATAGATTCTTTAAAACATTATGAAAACAATTTCATTGAAAACATTTTATTTACAAAAAATTAATACCTAAATTACCTTTTAGACATTAAAATAATGTATCAATGAATTGATGGTAGGTTAATCTAATCACGTCATTTGATATACAAAATATTCATTTTTCTTGGTAAAAATGTTAGAAAAATGCCTCATTGTAAAGTACAGTAAAAAATTCATTGGAAGTGATTGTTATAAGAAAAAAATGCTGAAAATTTCATTTAATTATCATTAGAGAGTATTATAATATTATTTGAAACCATTTTTAAAAAAAATGTTTAGAAGGAACATATATTTTTGACCAAAGAGAGGGTAATGAAAATATTTAATAAAAAAACCATCATAACTATATCATGTTCTAAAGTGTGGAAAAATTGAACCAATACATGAATATATAACGAATAATCACTTGAGAATAAACACCATGAGATTTATTATTATATTGATCATAATATTTCATTAAAGGATGTATAAATTTAAACATTCTACAAAAGTGATGAAATTGTTTCAATAAATTCTTTCCACATGGTTTATTTGACCCACACACTCCATATAAAAAAATTGAATTACAGGAATATTAAAATCTCATTAAAATAATGGTGTTCATAATTTATGATTTCAAAGTACGTACATACAACTCTTGTAAAAATATAGGTGTATAACAGGGCATGAGTCCCAAATAATGGAAATTGTGACAAAATTATTATGCTGAGTTGGTATCTTTTGAATAATAAATCATATGAAATAAATATCATTAAATGGATATGTAGGTTAAAATAATTTTAAATATAAAAATCATATAATACATACATGTTTAGAATAAAAATTACACTAATAAATGGGTGGTGAAGAAACCATGTATCTCCCGGAAATACAAAGTGAGATGAAATTCCCTAACCTCATGTCTTGATGATCTTGGTAATCGTAAAAGCCTCATGTATAAAAAATATAACCTTATTATAAATCATTTATAAATTAATAATCGTATATATATAATACATTTTATGGTTTTATTATGATGTTATTTTACCATATTGATAACAATCCTATGATATGGTGTCACTTCAGGTAATATTTTCCATGTTCTTCGCACGTGTCATAATTTGTTATATCATTGGTTGTTATACCTATATCATTATTTACCGAAATTAGAACATGATATAAATATAATGTATATAGATTATATATTTATTATAATAATCCATATAATTTATAAGAATAAAATTTAAACACATCATTCATTGAGATGGTATGTCGTACATACGAATAGACCATGTTTCCATTTTTAATGTCGCATTTGAGAGAAATCATGACAACAACACATAAGTTTCTATATATATAACTATTAAAGTATAATTATTATATCTTATATATAATATAAATTCACTAAAACCATATTTTATACATTCCATGTAGTGTGAAAACAAATCAAATCGCTTTGAGGGGGTGATAATCCCCACATCCTCAAACGAAATTATCTTCTTCACCCAAAATTTAGTGTAAAAAGGTATTTGTTGTAAAAGGAATGTATTAGTATAAATAAATAATAAGTATAAAATATTACATATAGAAATTTATTTTCCATCATAATGTTCACCATACGAGGTGTTACTAGAAATATCAATAATCATCATATAATAAGGCAATAGGTCTTCGTACACGTAAACAGTATGTTCGTTATCCACTAAATGTTGGTGTGTTTAAGTTGAGTTAAATACATTATTATAATAAAATTAATAATATATTTAATATAATGTTGTTGTTATATATGAAAAGAATAAATATAATGTATGGGTTTGAGAATGAAAATACAAGAAAGGGGTTTGAGAGAAGATGTTACCTATTTATCCACTAACTCATTTTTTTTTGTGATAAAAGGCTTCCATGGATTGCATTCTTCCAAATAAGAGGCTTCAAAGAAGAAAGAAGGAATTATTGGAATTTTATTTTTCATATCCTGTCCAATCCTATGTAGGATTAATTGTGTGAAGTATAGAGATATGTGGCTTCCTTTTATAGGGAAGGTAAGGACACACTTGGCAATGTTTATTTTAAAAGATCGGGTTTTCAACATTTTTACCTAAAAAACCAAAAAATAAATAATTTAATGGTAAAGGAACAATAATGGCTATAAATTAGGTGGTTTAAATGTATTTATGTCATTTTGGGTATTAAATATAAGGTTTAGTACTTCATTAACGTAATTTTTCTTCTAACCATTGTGATTAATTTTAAACAATCTCAATAGTATTTTTGGAAAAAAATTATGTTAACAATATTAGACATTATAAATTATTATTATAAAAAATATATAATACATTTTTTAAATTATGCTCATAAATGTTTCATAAAACAAATTAAAAGAAATTTTACTTATGGGATGACACATTGGGTATTTAAAGAAAAAACGTCCAAAACAGGGTTAGTTTTTAATCCAAATTTTAAAATAAAACTTATTCAAATAAACCAATTTGTATTAATTGATGGAAACATAATCTAATAAAACACAAAAAATAATTTCATTTTTCATTTTTATTTATAATGTAAGTATTTTAAAAAGCTGTTTTAAATTAATATCCAGTATTTTTATCTTTGATTATTAAATATTTAACATTATAGAAAAATTCCAAAATTTATCCTATCCAAATTTTAACGTTTTTAAAAAATATAAACTCTATATTAACATAATAAATGTATAATACTTTTCGAAATTCGATAAATAAGGGTTTACCATTAAAATTATTTAAATGTACCCTAAAAATAGTGGATTTAATAATAAAATTATGTTTGTTTTAATATTATGTATATAAATATTATTATATAATTATAATAAATATTATAATAAAAATATAACATATTTATTAAAAATAATATCAATTGTAAATTGTAATTAATTTAATTTATTAATAAAAAACCCCTTTGTAGGATACAAAAAACACCCTTCGTATTTAAATGTTCTTATATTTTCATTTCAAAATAATTGGAAACCAATGAATTAATATTATATTTGTGTAAAATATATATTTTTGATATGTTAGTTAATAGTAATTATAACCTCTAATTTAGTATCTATGTTATATGTAATCATAATATATTGTCTTTTGGGAAACCACAGTTGTGCATGTTACACTAGCCATCAAGGATTGTCATTAATACATGTAATGAAATTTGACCTCAATGTTTCATTTAGAGAGAGTTAAAATTTATGTTATGTATAGAGTACGTAAGAAAAAAACAACTATTTAATATAAAATAATATATTTCCATTATTTCATGAAATGAAAAATAACAAAAAGATTAAATTCATTTGAAAAAAATAATTCTCAAAATCAAAAGGTGTTACATTATACCTACTTTAAAATGAATTTCACCCTATAAATTAGTCTTAGTAATTTAATGTTTAATACATGATTGATTAATTCATTAAAACCCACATCATAAAAATGATTACTCAAACATCATTTTAAAATGGAATGTTTGATACATAGTGGTAACATGAGTTAAAAAATAACATGGTTTCCATATAGGGTCACATTGGCCTGAAGTGATAACAAGGGTATTGAAGAAAAATAAAACTATCAGGTTATTATGGAGACTGATAGAGATTGTGTTTAGAAGAATTTTAAAAATTTGAAAGCCATATATATGTGATTATCTCTAGGAAAATTTTATTCATTATAAAATAATGTACTCGTACAACGTTTTTGGTTTCATGATCCATTTTCCAAAAGTTATTAATTTTACATGAAAATATACACATGCATCATTTCTTGAAATCCCCACCCGGTGTTGTTCCTTTAAACACATCTCCTCTTTACCCATAATGGAAGTTGAACTTATATTTTTTTAAGAACTAAAAGATTATTAAATCCATGACATGTCACCAACTATCATATGTTATCATCAATATCATGTTACTATAAGAAGTTATTCAATATGAATAAATCCTCATGTGGTTAGATAATTATTCAATCTCAAAAAATTCATGAGACGGTTAAGCGTAACATTCCATCAATGTATAACCTTGTAACACTTCCAAAATATAATTCACACTATATTATTAAATAAGATATTCTCATAAACAAAAAAATTACATGAGAAAATTGGTTCAACCATTGTTCTGATAGATTATCAAAGGATATTTAATTATTTAATCATCCATGCGGGAAAATATAATCACATGAAATATCACTAAATGATAAACAATAAGATATTCATATGGATTATTAATTTGAAATCAAAATAAAATTACCAACTATGGAGTGGAGGATAAATATTTCTTAATTTTCATTGTTTCCTTAATCCATTATGATCGTGTATGTATTCCATTTTTCCTATTTCTTCAGAGGATTTTATGGATTTTCATTCAAACTAGTCCCCTAATTGGGGAATGTGTTTGTGTAATGGGAAAATTCCTTGCAATTGAAATACTAATGTGTTGGAGATAAATTGTGTGAGGAGTTTTTACTATTTGGATAGTAATCTAGCTTTATACCATCCCTTTAGCAATCATCCACTCATGAAATTACCTTCGACACTTAAAAAAATTTGTAGTCCCCTTAAGAAAAATACATCCACATTTAATCCCACAATTTGAGAATAACAGAAAGACCATTTTCTATTCTCTATGGTTGTTAGATTTTACATTGAACTGCATCCCTATTTTCATGTTAAAACCAAGAGATTGATACAAAACTATGACATCCATTACCACCTTTATAACAAATCTAACCACTTCATAATATCTTTCAATCTATGCTATAGCCATTTCCTTTTGAGGACTAAATTTCAGTCCACTAAAAAATCCATCAATTTTGTTTTCATGTTGAATGATAAAATCTAATCAAAACCTTGTAGTCTAGGTATAATTTTCTTCATAATAATGAAAAGAATAAACATCATTCGACTTAACCACGATGGATTTATTTTCCATATTCATTTAAGAAATACAAGGAATGTACATATTAAAAAAATGAGTTATTGATCTATTCCCAATCTGATAAGTTAATAAATTCATAATCCCTTATATACTTCACTAGGGTCAACCACTGATCTGCTTCCCCTTGTCCATGATAAATAGACTGAATTTATTTATTATTATCCAAAAATTGGAGAACAGAAAATATTTTTTAGTGGTATTAATCCATTATTGATAAAAATGTGGATTAGAAGGCTTGGTAAAAGAATGTGGGAATTTCATGGTGAATTATTCAATAAAATTCTGTTCCTTCATTTAATCCTTTGTAAGTCATGAATGTTTTATAATTTAAGAAAATTGGGCGATATAGAAATAATAATTTTTATTCTTACTCCCATATAATTTGGTTTATTATGAAGAAAATAACTACACAGTATATTGAAATTACCATAAACCCATTTCCATTCAGTTCCAGCCATTGACTAAAAGCAAAATCATAGAGTAAGAAATAATAATTATAGTGAGGAACCCCAAAATTCTAGAAAACAATCTATATTATTTCTAAATTATTACACCATTCATAAATTATGACACGTTTGGTTTATTGTATGTTATTCATATCCAATTACAATTACAATCCTTCATAATGGTTTGTCATGATTTTGGGATTTCCCAATGCATATCCCCCTAGAGTGTCAAACAAGGTGTAAAACAAGGCGAATTTTTGTGTACCCAATTACCCTGAATCTAGCTTGGGAAACCATTTCAGAGTTATTACAACTAGGTACAACTTTGTTGGAGTGAAATAATATTTTATCATCTAGAAAGGGATATATTTTACAGAAACCACTTACTATATCCTTTACTAAAATTCCTTGCAATTTTCCTAAACATTAATTAGTATTTATACTTATCCTTCAAGTCATCACTAGATATATCCCCAGAAATATATATAGGTATATAACTAATTCACAAATATCATAGATTAAAATGTATTAATAATCCTTTCATTTGATACCATCTATCGTGACCCAAGCATAATATACATGGATATTACATCATTTTAGATAAATATTTTGTACATTAACAAAATACATTACCTAGGACCGTAATAGTTTAGTGTCTTTCGAAACATAGAATCCAAATATTCCATCCAAGTAAATGATATTCTACATATTCCATTATGATCTCCGCCTTTATTACTTCTACGTAAAACCATTCTTTATAACATGGGGAAAGAAAATATAACAAGGGGTGATCTTAGGTGATCCGTAAGGGTAAATAAAATAAATATATAAGAATAACATGAAATAATGGCATGGAACATGAGCATA
Source organism: Viscum album (assembly GCA_963277665.1). Classification (NCBI taxonomy): domain Eukaryota; kingdom Viridiplantae; phylum Streptophyta; class Magnoliopsida; order Santalales; family Viscaceae; genus Viscum; species Viscum album. The sequence continues at coordinate 775,238,845 of OY728159.1, read as the reverse complement.
ACATTTTACCCTAATTCTATTCATTTTATAGATCATAATTATGATTGTAATTTCATACGATATGGATCATAAGATAATTTTGAGCATAAATAAGTAAAGTACATCATTGCAAGAACACATGTAATTGTGGAAGACACATAAGCATATACAAACCCCATGACTAGGTGGCCTACCAAGGACATTGTAACATGTTAGGATTGGGTTAATCACCTATGTAACTACTTATACTCTGGAACACCCTCCCATGCACCTTCTTGTTTTTGGCTTGGGATGTCCTCCCTTGTACCCTTTTGTTTTTGGATTCGAATGTCCTCCCTTGTACCCTCTTTTTTTGGGCATGGGATGTCATCCTGTTTACCCTCTTGTTTCATTCATGATGAGTCCTCTCCTTGATCCACCTGTTTCAGTATTGGGATTTCTTCACATGTACCATTTTATCACATAAAATAGTTTTCATTATCAAATGCAATGTAAGGAGATATAGGATCCGACCATCACATAATGAAATCATGTATAAAAGAGCGAGAAAATCATAAAAAGTCACATCATAACCCATAAAATGAAATAAATGTAATAAATATGTAATAATATCATATCATATGGAAAAAATATAGGTTACATAATAATTTCATCAAAATTATAACTTGTAAAAAGAAGTGGATTTCAAAATAATATAACATGTGGAAGAGAAACAGGTGTCATAAGTATCATTATATCAAATCATAAACCATTCAAGAAGAAATATGAATTGAAACATTGGGTCATTTCTTTATGGTAATGAGTAACATCAATAGATTTCATCTTATATGAAAAAAAACTTTGAAATATATTTTGAAAAAATTTCTTTATAAAAATATCCTTTCATTTTTTTAAAAAGGAACTTTAGACCATAATAATAATTTTAATACCATTGTCATTAAAATTAACTTAAATATTTATAAAAATAAAAATTTAACAACCATTTGGAAAACTTACTCTTTGAAAACATATAACATGATCCTGAAAACATTTTCAAATCATTTTTCCATGAAAACCTATAGAAGGAGGATGAAATCTATTTTAAAAAAATTCTGTGAAAACATATAAAATTACATTGAAAACGTTTTGAAAAAAAATTCTATAAATACTTATAAAAGTTTCTTGAAAACATATTTGAAAACAATATTACTTGAAAACTGATTAATGGAGATTGAAAATAAATTTCATGAAAACCTATAAAAGAATATAAAATAAATTTTCAAACCATTTTGTAGAAAATATATTTAAAAAAATATTTAAAAAATAAAATTTTCAATATGAAAAGAAATATTTAATGAAGTAATGGTTGGAATATCATTAGATAACATACAAGGTAAAAAGAACATTCATTTTACATGGTAAAAACATTGGAAAAAATGACTTATATCAACAAAGATAGGGAAAATTATTTGAAATAATTGGTAATTAAAAATATATAAAACATTCTTTAAATTACCAGAAAATATTAGTGCAATATCTTTGGAGACCCTTTTTAGGAAACATGGTACTGAAGGAACACATATTTCAGACCGAATAGAGGGTAAAGTAAAGAATCCTTTGAAACCCTTTCTTAACTATATTATGTTCTAATGAAAGGAAAATTGTAAACAATAATTAAATATGACGTGAATAACATGTGTAGAAAAAATATATGGGAGTTTTTAATACATGTATCATATTATTTCATCAATGTAAGAAAAAACATAAACACTCTTGAAAATCAATGAGATTATTTCAAAACAAATTTACCACTTAGTAATTTTTAACCATACTCCCCATGTAAAAAAATTGACTTGTAATATGTTTAAAATATCACTAAAATATTTATATTTGTTATATAAACTTTTTATGTCAGTATATACACGTTATGGGAAAATATAGTTTATAAAAATGGCATGTGTCTCAATGAATGAAAATTTTGAAAAATTTAGATTACCGATTTGGTATCTTTTTAAACATAAATAAAGTGATAGAAATATAATAAAATAGATTTGTAAATACCCATATTTTTAATTATTATAATCATAAAATATATCAATGGGTATTATACATTCCAAAAAAATGAATGTGTTGTGAATAATTCATGTAACTCATGGAAATAAAAAGTGATATAAAATCCCATTACCTTGTGTCTTGAATCTCTATGTAATATTAAAAGATTCATTTATAATAAATATAAGTTTATTATATATATTATACAAAAAGTTATTTTTATATCAAATAAAATATATTTTTTGACTATGTAATTATATTACCCACTTGTTAAAAATCCTATGTTAGTTTTCACCTCAGGTAATATTCTATTTGTTCATCGCATGTGTCGTAATTTGTTATATCATTGGTCCTTATAAATATATCATGATTTTATGAATTTAAAACATAATATATATATAATATATATATATTATATATGTATTATAATAATATATATAATATGTTATTACTAAATGAAAAACACCATTCATGTAGATAGTTGGTCGTATGTATGCTTGACTGTTGTTTCAGTTTTTATGGTCATGTTGAATTAATAAAAGAAAATAAAATATAGGTATTTATATATATTTACATATATAATTATTTATGTAGAATTATTATATCATATATATCATATAACTTCTCTAAATTCATCCTTAATACATTACATACATTTTGTGATCGAATCACATCGCTTTGAAGGGGAGAATGTACACACTTTCTCAAACAAAATCATCATATTTATTACAAATAGAATGTAAAAAAGTTATGTGATTTAAAAATAATATATAATATTAAACAAATAATAAATATAAAATATAACATATATTAAAAAAATTCCATCATAATTTCCACCATGATACATGGTAATGAAAAAATGAACAATCATCATTTAGTGAGGTGGTAGTTCACCATACACAAAAACAATATGTTTGTTGCCCATTGGATAGAGATGTGTGTAAGTGTAGGTAAAGCCTATATAATAACAAAAACCTAATATATTTAAGAATCTTGTCTTGTAATACAATCATGGAATCAAGATATTGGAGGGGTGTATAAATAAAAAAAATTAAATGAGTATGAGATAATATTTTACCTCATAATCATGTAACATATTCTGGTAGGATGAGAAACGCTTCATTGGATTGATTTATGCAATAATGGAGGCTTAAAGGTGGATGGGAGGGATTTTTAGAAGTTTATTAAAATGATATAGTCAGATCAAAAGTTTTTTGAGAGCTGTGAGGAATAGGGACATGTGGTTTCCTTTTTATAGGGAAGGGAAATGACACACTTATTATTTTTTAAATCTAGTTAGGTCTACCCATGTTTTACCAACAATTGTCATAAAATACCATCAAAACACAAGAATTTATTGTTAATGAAAAACTTTTGTCCATACATTTTTTGTTTTTCAAGTATATAGGTTGTTTTGGGTCTTATGTTTATGGTTATGTAATTTATTAACTAATCTTTTTAACCATAGTAATTAATTTTAAACACATTCATTATATCTTTTAGTAAAAAAACTATTTTTAAATTGTTATAAATTATAAATTCTTATAATTAAAAATATTGATTCCATTTTTACAAAATATAATTTTATAATTAGAATAAATTAATTTAATATTAATCACGTTGATGTGACATCACAATGAGTTTTTAACGTAAAAATGTCCACAAGGTTTCTAATTTTTTATAAACAATTTCAATGATAAACTAATTACAATAGAAAAAGTGGATTAATTGAATAAAATAAGGTCTATGTAAACATTTAAACAAATTTATAGTACACTTTATCCTTATAAATAAATTAGATGAAAAAGTATTTTTGTATTAAATTCACTTATTTTGAACTATTCATTTAAAAAGTGAAACGTCACAAAAAATACCAAAATTTTATCTTAAAATAATTTTTTTGTTTATATTCCAATTATAATATCTATATTGACATATTAAAACTATAAATGGTCAAATAATTTTATTTAAAATTGGTTTTCAATTAAAAGTTGGTAAAGCCGCCTTTAAAGAAAATATGGATTTTTATGCATAAAATTCGGTTTTTTGTTTTTTTATGTTTATAAAATCTTTATGATGAATATAAAAAATATTTTATTGAAATATAAAAGACATATTAAAATAATATCACTTAAAAATTATAATTTATTTAATTTATTAAGACATAACACCTTTATGAACCTAAAAAATAAAACCACAAACTTTATATTAAATTATTTATTATATATTCATTTATAATTAATTAGAACCCTATGAATTAATTTTATATTTTCATAAAACATATATTATTCAAAAATTAGTTACTTTTATTCAAAAAATCTAATGAAACTTCTTGGTAAAATCTAATCATAATGTATTATTATTCGGTAAACCATAGTTAGGCGTGTTACACAAGCCATCAAGGAATGTCATTGTTGCATGTAATGAAAGATAACATCAAGGTTCCATGTAGAGAAAGAAAAAGTTTATTTTTTTATAGTTAATATAACAAAAATATTACATTAATAAAAAATAAATTGTTTTTAATAATTAGTGTGATGAAAAATATCAAAATTATTAAATTATGTTAAATTAATTAATTTAAAAAATCTACAGTTGTTACAACTACACTGGTAAAATCCGATCTTCTTTTTTTGATGATCAATGACCATATTGTTTCTTTATCCTTATTTCATCATAGAGTAATTGGGTCACTAGGATTTACACGTCACAATGCCTAATTATATCTAGGAATAATTCAAGAAGTATTTTATCATATTGATCATCTAATTTTGATTTATACATAATTAATAATTGTTTAATTGAATTAAATGAGGTCTAAATCCAGAATAAAACCAAAATGAATATGATATGTTTTACTTGTCTGTGATTTCCATAGTCATTTTAATTGAGGGTATGAGAACAGATATATGTAATTTCATGTATTTGGATAAACATGGTGGAGTTGAGATGATGGGTTCTATTGGAAAATACCCATAATTGGGATTATTTGTAGTATGAGATAATCTAAAATGAAATATAAATATGATATAAAAAACAGAAAACCAATTCTTTTTATTCATGAATTTTGTTCTAAGAATTCATGATGATACTTTATATACCTTCACCATAAAATGATGATTATTTCATTCCATGAACTAGTATAGATTCTTATATTTTATTATGTGATGAAGAAATAAGAATAATCCAACGAATAATATTTCATGAATGAAAATAAGTAAATAGTATTTGCATACCACTATTACGTGAAGATTTTGAGAAGACAAATCATTACATAATGGATATTTGGAATCATTAATTATGTGGTATCTATGATTAAGGGTAGGTTTATATTTATTAATTAATGATAATATTATGTATTACAATTTTATTTCAAGATGCATAGGAATCATGAAATATTATAGAGGGGAAAATTTGTTAATATGAGTATCATATCTATGAGAGTTTCACAAACAAAGTGTGCAATATATTAAATGTGAACTCATGAAATAATGTTTTTATAATGTGGCATACCATGAGATGTTGTAATTTATTATGAACCAATTAATGTTCATTAGAATAGAATCACTAAAACTCAGGTAAGTGTAGATTGTGTGTGTATTTTCATGTGAATGAAATAATGAATGTACAAAATTATGAAGACAATATATTATATTTTTCAGCATTGAATCACATAAAATATACAGATCATGAAATTTTTTTATTTGGTTTATGATGGATCTATATAATTATATAAAAGTCAATCATATTTGAGTTATTTAGTGCATTCTAGTCTATTAATTTGTTTGATATATGTGAATAGTCTCTGAAGTCATGTATTTAGTAGGAGAAAAAATATTTTCCTGGTATTAGTTTCACTAGAGAATATAATCATACACACTAACATTAGAATTATTGAGGATAATTTTCATACTTGATATATAGTCAATGAAGGTACATGAAAAAACACATAAGTACTTAATATCTATTATATATATGGAGTAATATCACATTGAAGAATAAAGAGGAATTTATACTACAAGACCACAAACAATAAAAATGATCATGTGACTAGTGGTCTAACTAGTTGTTAAAGAGGATTTCCTCTTGGGTGTATAACCAATATATGAAGTATCCAATTAAACATTCGAGCATGTAGGTGGAATAATAGTAATACTGTGGGATAAAATATAATGATCCAAATGTGGGACTCATGTATTTTTTGTGTATAGGGTAACATATAGACTCTAGTGTTACTAATGAGTGGAACACTATGGGACTCATTGCCAATGGTAATGGGGAGTTCCCTTGTTATATTGACCTATGTATATTGAAGAACCAATAATATATGGTATAATTAGTTTTAGAAAGGTTTAGGTTCTATTTATAAACCATTTAAAAGTATTGTGTTGTGAGTCTCATTTAATTCATGAATTTCATACATAATCTACTCATCTTAATAGGTAATAGTGGTTTAAATGGGGTAAAATAAAAGAAAATAATTCAATAAAATAGTCTCATGTGATATAACCGACCCCCCTCTTAGTGGGGATGAATAATTAATTAAGAACTCCAATTGGTATAAGATGGAATGAAACCAATATATTTATCTACATATTATTAAAAAAAATTTATATCAGAATTATATAAATTCTAAATTTGAGTTTTATGAAAATTGAGATGATATTCGGATGTAAAATCTATCGTAAATCTGGCTGTAGGAAATTATTAATTCCTAGTTATTATTAAAAAAAAGTAAAAATGTGTGTCAATTTATATAAAGAATAATTTAATGAAAAATAAAGATAAATTTTAATTGAATACACTCTGAGTGGAAATTTTTTAGTATAATATTTTAATGATAACATTGATCAATTATGTTAATGTTCTGATGAATATATGTTAAATTATGACATCCAAAAGCATATGAATAATGTTCCCAAATAAGTATTTGCATTTATGATCAATGTTTTCATTATAATTCGAGATGAAAAATTACAATTGGAAGAATTTGATAATGTTATTGAAGAAGAATTGGATAAAAATGTGTTCATATCCAAAACAGTCATAAATAATTTCCAATTGTAGGTGGAAATAAAAATTTCATTGACGGGAAATATATTATGTAGATATAAAAGAATTGTATCATCTTATTTAAGGGGGAGAATTATTTTAAATGTTATATAAAGATGATTTCCATGAACTATATTTGAAACACAATTCGAGAATGAATGTTAAATATGCCCAGCTTGATGTTCATGTGATCATAATTTTGGAGACTGAAAGTTTGTTTCTAAATAAAAAACTGGTGGATGAAGATAAGATTCAGAAGATAATGATTATATGGGATGAAATAATAAAATAATTTGAGGATTAATAGGGAAAAATCATCATTACATATCTTAAATTAGAAGTGAAACAAGGAAATATGGAAGAGATTTATGTTGATACCTCCCATGATGTTGATTGAAGAAGGTTTTCCAATTTTTCATATAATAAGAGTCCTATTTCTAAAAATGATCAACCTAGTATTAGGATGATTATGATATTATCTATGTATAAATATACTACTTAGTCTTTGATAATGGTAACAATTTTTTATAATTAATATTTGTGTTATAATGTTTTTTTATTACTAGTGTGGATTCAAAGTTAATATCTACTACAACATGGGTAAATTAAAATACTCATGAATCTATAATATTGATAAGGATGGATGTGAATAAGTGTAATAACAATTTTTTCTTGAATAAAACACAAATTAAATAATATTCTACCTGAAAGAATGAAAATCAATGACATTCAGAATGTGTCACAAATAAAAAAATCATGATTTGTTGGATACTGTTGGTGTTATTAGAAGACTGGGCACTGGAAAATAATTTTTTGGAAGACCATGTGATTTTATGAAAATTAATAATTCTGGATTTTTAGGGGAATAATGGAAAAAGAAATGTGGAATCATATAATGAGGAATTATAATTCATATTAAAGGAATCCATCTATCAATAATATATATGATTACATTGAAAATGTATGTGATTATTTCAAAACAAAATTAATAGGTGAGTGATAGTATTTACCAATTTGTCTCAATCCTCCTATTTATTTTAATTCAATATGAGAAAAAATAGAATCATCTGAGAAATGAAAATTACATGTCATCCTTGGGATGTGAATAAAAGTGGAGGTTCTTAAAAAGTAAACTACTAAGATAATTGTAAAGAATATTGAGAAGAGTGTCACACCAATGAAAAGATGATTATATTTTAATATGAATGGTCACATAATAGACCATTTTGAATTTTCCATAACCATCAATATAAAATGGTGAATTCTATAATTGATTAAAATATCAATCAATAAAAGAATTAATTTGATTTATTTGGTGAAAGGATTCACTTTTAAATAATGTGAACTTTTTTATAAAAGGGTTAATTGATTAATACTAAAGATATTCCAGAAATATGAAATATTTATTGAAGTTTATATAAATTATTTTAGATTTGGTTTCCTATATAATAATTGTTCTTATATAATAAATATGAAGAATAAGGGTCTTTTTGTGCTAAAAATTGTTGGTAAAATGATTCTATACACAAACTGACAACAATGAATGTTCAAAAATTGATTTTGATCATATGGATTAAATATTTGAAATATTAATTAAATATAAAGCCTGAAAATAATGGTAAAATAATTTTCAATCTAATTTCAAGAATTCATTTTCATCTATGAAGATAGATGACATGACATGTTACTATCTTCTCCATTTTCGAAACTCATGAGAAATGAAAAACAATAATATTCCCATTTATACATAGTGTTTGTAATTTATGGAGGTAATTAAAGTTGAAACATGTATTCTGTGGGAGACCTTAATTTGATAAACATTTTTATCATCTTATATAAATGATGTAATCAACTATGAAATTATATTTGAATCATGATTCTACTTTTATATATTTCAAATAATCTTATATTATACTTGTATTTTATTCCAAAACAAATTCAATCATGATGAAGATGTATTACTACATCTCTTTAGGGGGACCATTGAAGAACACCACTAGTTATCTATTTCTCAGATGATATTTTTTGAATATGTGAGGTAATGTTGAGGTAAACATATGATAATTCAATATTTACATGAACTAAATAACCATGATTGTTATCATTGAATTTTTTTATTATATTTATATAATTCACATGATAACGATACATTATTCAAAGGGAGAGGTTGATTACTAGATGAAAATTTACAAATTTACTTGAAAAGGATAAGTAAATTCATATATATGAATTTCATAAATCTATTTTTTAGAATAATTCATGAGATTTTTTAAATTTTGTTTAAATAGACTATGATACCTTATTTTAGTATTCGTATAACATGAATAAAAATAATTGACATCATTGATGTTAAATTTGATCACTCATGTTTTCAACATAGAATATGAATCATTTAAACATAAAGTTGTTTATTTTTATCTCACTTTTATAGTTGGAGTTATTCAATCCTTATCTATATTAAATTAGGCTATATGTGTCAGAAGAGAAGAATATTTTAATCAAATCTGAATTTGAGAGATAAATATTCCTCCCCATACTTATACAATTGGTTTTAGTATCAATAACTGGGATAAGATAATAACAAATTATTATTTTAAATTAGAGTTGAAAAAAATACAATTGGAATGATTTAATAACCCAAATGTGGATTATGAAGTTTTTTCAATGTTTAAATTGTTTTCTATAGCATGTGTTGATAAAAAGTTAACGTGTTTTGAATTATTATGATTGATTAGCTAGTATAATGTTCCAAGAATCATGTCAATGTGGAATTTTTTTTTCATCATGATATAAATGATAGCAATTAATGAAGACCATGAAAAATATAAATATTTTTCAAGATGATTATTTTGACAAGGGATTTTGGTGGCTTTGCATGACATGGTAATTATTTTTGATTTGGATAACATTTCCTTTTTCCATAATTTAAAAAATGGTCATCCACACCAAGCTAGCCTAAAGGATCATAGATAATATATAGGTGGGAAATCAACATATTGATAAAATTCTGTAGCATCAAGAGGTATATGTTGGACGAATAGTTCAGGTAAAATCCCTCATTAGAGATCTCTCTTGAGTAATGGGATAGTGTGCCTATATGGGGAGGTACTTCAATGTGAAGACTTGTGTGTTCATAGTGCTACTAGGAGGAAAACAAAGAGCTTGCTGGAAACAATAAAAATAAGCTGAGTATTTATAAATATAATGAATACGAATTAATTAATGATGTGTGTAATTACAATGTGGAAAAGTTTTCATCTACCATTACGCACTTGGTAAAAAACAATGATTATCGAATTTGATCATCCTAGATGATTCGATTGGCAACACAATCACCATCTACCTAATACCTTTATCTGTGAAGCTTTAGATTTATTGGATCTCTATGTTATAAAAGTCATTCTATCAATCCAAATCACTAGATAAAAACAAAATTACTATATTATTTTAATTTTATTGATACATCACTAAAAAATCATTTCCATGAATAGAATGTTTTCGAAAATGAGAAGAAAAAAATAAAGACTATATGATTAATAGATACACTGATTATTTAGTTTCTTATACCGAGACATTACACACATATGTAATGTAGTACACATAAAAAAATAATGGTTGTGGAGATGATTTTGTGGGTTTTTATATAAATAAAATGGCGAGCAGTCAATTTTAGGGTGACCTAAATGAAATCCCAAGAGAATTTAGAGACCAAAATATTGTAAACAAATCATTTTTATTCATGAAGTAGCATCCCTGAATTGTTTATAAGTCTTTATAAACCATCATATTCACATGATATTTTTTTATGATATAATATATATAATCAAACTATGTTACCAATAGAATAATGAATAATTATCCACCATATATATTTTTTGGTTATAATAAGGAAATGGTATTTATGCACCATTGTTATACGAAGATTTTGACATGACTTATTAATGCACAAGAGATCTCAAAAATCATGCATGAATTGTTATTCATGCATGAATGATTTTTAATGTGTAATTTATATGGAAGATATCATGTATCACAATGTTATTTGAAGATAATGAAGCACCAAAAAATATTATTTAATGATTAAATATGAACGATGATTATTACAAGAATTATAATTTCTTGAATGAGGTTCATGATTTAAGTATTATTCATAACTAAATTAATGTATGTATTATTTGTAATACTATGAGGTTTTAAAATTTGTCATGTCCTTTTGAATTTGAATGTGAATCGAATAACTATATAAAATGGAAGAGTAGATATATAGGGTTTTTAATTCTAAAACCATGAATATATATAATAATTATAGTTATGCCTTTTATTTTACATATAAAAAGCATAGGAAATATACATTACATGATTTGTGTGTAGTGAATTTTGAATAATTCCAGTTAAAATTTCAAAATAGACTAATATCATCTTTATTCAATTTATTTTGATGAGTTTAGTTATTTGTGATTTGTAATTATTTAATGTGGTCAGGTCATTAATCAAAGAAATAATATTTTCCTTAGAGGAGTTGTATTGAGGTAAAAAAATAGATTCAAGTGATCATATATAAATAATAATGTCCTCAATATGTTTCATTTGAGGTTACATGGTTTTTTAAAAAGTGGATTAGATCTCGTACCATTGTGGAGGAAGATCAACCAAAACATGAGAAAGGAATTTATACAAAAGGTCAATAAGAAGTAGAAGGAGGTTATGACTGGAGAATCTAACTATAGTCTGAAGAGTCTTATGGGTGGCCGGTATAATGATTTTATAAGCCTCAAGTGGATCTCTAGAGTAGGTTGATGGGTTGGTGGTAAGACTATGGGTTGTAGTATAAAGATCCCAATGTGATATTTAGGAGTCTCTTGCGTATGTGGTAACTTTTAAACTCTAGTGGGAATATTGTGTAGAAAAATGTGGATCTCAGCGTTAATGTAAATGCTACTATACTTTTTTGTTTCACCTATATACAATAAATAATTTTATATTTGGGTTATATACAATTAAGAAAAGGATAAGGTCTTAGTACCAATCATTGTAAAAATATTGTGCGATTTGATTCAATTATTGTATTCATTGTATTCAGTATCTCATCATGATAATATGTTAATGTGGTTTTAAATGGGTACAGGAAAAAAAATAATTCAAAAAAATAAATCACACCAAATTCACTCTCATATCAGTGTAACTAAATGATCCATTGAGAACATCACTTTCCCATATCACCCTACTATACCCATTTCATCAACATCCCTTATCACTACAACCACTTTTGTTAATCATTTTTTCCTTTCACCTAGAAATTCAGTCTTTCACTGTTGAAAAGTTTGCAAATGTGTAAAAATATAAGACCATGTTTAAATATCTACCAATTTACTACATGAAACCCAATATACCTCAACATTTACTTTATAAAAAATCAACCCCACACTATATTCTAAAGTCATGGTTATGCATGTTTATGATGTCAAATAGAATTCCTGGAATAAATATTTCCTAAAATTTATTTTTAAATCATTTCTCTACTAATTATATATATTGATTCATCGTTATATTTTTTTATTCTATCAATTTATTTTAAATATGTATTTCTTATTAATAGTTATCTTTTAACAAATATTATCATTTGGATAATATGAGTATGGGTAGAATTTGTGAAATTAGATGATAAATTAATTGAAGAGATTAAGAAATGAAGATACAATTAATTACATAAGAAATTGAGATATATATGATTCCATTTTGTTAAAATATATTTATTATTTATTCAATTAAGTTAATTTTATATTTTATGGATTATGACCATAAAAAAGGGGGAGTCAGATTGATTAATCTATAACCTCTATATTTTATTGATCCCAAAAAATATTTTTTTTGTTAATAATGATTTTAATGGTTTATGATGGTAAATTTTTTCCTATAGAAATTAATAAAAAATATTCTATGTCTTTAATTTACCATGAAAATCTATGATGTTAAAAAGATTATGTGACCATGAAAGTAAAGTGAAACAATATAAGTTAATAGATGTTAAAATCTATGTGGTAACATGAAAAATCATGTGACCATATATCAAATAAGATACATTTTCCTAGTTCATGAAGTGATAGCATGTGCACTGAACTAGTTTAATTCAATTGTTAGACATACCACATGAAAACCCATGTTTCCATGTGTCATGTGTTCAATTTCACCAGATAATTTAGCTATTTGTGTGTGTCATTTAGTGTCCATAAGAATAATGGATGTGGCCAAAAACTAAAATGAACCAACAATAAGAAGAAATGAATCAATTGTAAGAATATTTGAACCTAACCAAATAATAAATCATGTAAATATAGTAAAAAATTAAGCATCAACATGAAGAAAATATTCTACCATGTGAAGATGATAATTTATTACCCGAACATATGAAGTGATCGTGTGAAGTGAAGAAATAAAAATTCCATGTACCCATTGATTGTAACTATTTAATGTGACCATATAAGGTATATGTTCATGTGAATATTCTATATTACCCTAAGTAATATTAATTACACCTATGTGAATATTAAGTGACAATGTTTTACATATGTAGTGTGGTATTTTAAATAATCGAATGACTACATATTATAGAATTAATTATTGACATAGTTCATTTATGTCATATATTATTATGATGTTTAAATAATGAATATCATGTATTTTATAATTATATAATTCATTTATTTTGGAATTTGATTCACTAGTGGAAAAAAATAAGATGTCTATGCACATGTGTATGACTAACATATAAAATTTTCATTCTATAACACTAATCACTTCTAGAGAAAATTTTTTTATGAACCTAGAGTGTTACATTTTATGACTAGTTTTAAATTTAGATTTTACTTAAACAAATAAACAATTGATAGTAATATTCAATAGAAAATAATCTTCTCACCTAATATCTATTTACCTCTATGATTCATTTTATATTTTGGTTTTTTTCTATACATGTTTATTTTTTTATATAATATCATATATTTTATTTAATACTTATAAGAACTCATTACATCATTATATAACAACTATTATCCCATATAGATATGTGGAATAAGTTATTCATTGTTTAGAATGTAAGTGTGTAGTTATTTTATATAATACTCAATCCCACTTTTGGATTAGTTTATTTTTTTTATATGCCACATAGCAGTAGGTCATTTTTAAATGTATAGTACTGGGTCACATCTTGATATTGAACCACATGTTTTATTCCACTATGTGCTTAATTTTTTTGTTTTCCATGTTTTTCTAAAAAACGTGTTATATTTTTTTAATATGTATAGAAAAATAAATAAATAATAGATGACTTTAATATTTTTTGTATATATGTTTTATGATATAATTATTTATTTCATAAAGGTTAAAAATGTTTTAAAACATATTTTATCTCATTTATAATTAATATTTTGAGAATCTATTTTAATTATCCAATCATATACTTATAATTTTTCATTTAGCTAAATTTTTTTATGAATTAATGAATATTAGTTTAAATCTTTCCCCAAATATATATTAATTGGGAATTCATTTCACCCCCATCATGGAATATTCACTCCATCCAATAAAGTAAAATTCATACCAAAAAACATAAATATATTCTCACAACAAAATAATAGTTAATATTTAAATAATTATAAACTAAGTCAATAAACTTATATTATAATCATTAGATATTGATTAAAAGGTATTCCTTATAAAAAGATATATCTTTTCTTCACTGGACACCTATATTTTGTCATGAAATATTGATATATTTTTCCATACATGATTAGTTCAATTCTCTCGTATTGAATGTTTGGCTATATATTGGATTTTAAGAAAACACAGTTTGTTACCCCCAAACATCACATGATTTCAATTTTAATGAATGGTTATTTTTAAACTCCTCTAAGAAGAAATAAAAATAACTATTATGATTTTTTATAAAAATGATTTATTTTATAATTTACAAATAGTCCCCAATAATACATGGAATTTATACTTACTCATTCCAATTGGTTTCAATATTTTTCTCCAATAATGCTTTTTTCATTATGTTTTCTTTATATCATGTGGACTATATGAATCTCATTCTAAATGATTCCTTCCCACTATGATTTGTTGACTATTTATTCTTATTCAGATACTCTATATTCAAATCAATTACATTAATTAATGAAATATTTTATTTTTTGTGTTAAATAATGAAAACATCACTAACTCTGAATGGAAAATATCTCATATTGTCTTTTTAGAAAAATATTTTTTTGAAAATTTTACTGATATCCAATAACATTTTTTGTTGGTTGAGTTCTACTGATCATTGAAATTTACCATGCATCCAATATTTTCATATATGGTCGTATCCATTGTGGATAGCGTGGGAATCATACATTGTTGGTGGACATAACCCTACCCATGTATGTGTTATATATTTTGGATTATATAGGTTTCCCTTCTATATAGAAAAATTGTTCATGTAAAAACTCAGAGATATAGGTTATGTCTTATGGTGGTAGGATTTATTTTAGGATGAGGTGTTGGTGGGAGGATATATATATTACAACATAGTACATGTATAGTCTTATATATAATTTCTATATACTGTGATACATTTCAAAATTTGATTTTTATGCAACTACTAGACTTCATAAAAATTTCACTAAATAAATAACATTATTTTATTATATTAATTTTATTAAATTAAAATACATTATTTTAGACTATATGAGTGTGTAATAGAATCCTAACCTACATTTGAAAACCTCTAACATATTTTGAGATTCACATGAGGAAATGTGACATTAGGGAGGTGGTTGAATGACATGTATTTGGGTTAGTGAATTAAAAAACTCTATTAGATCATTGGTATTTTAAGAATTGATTCCATTATATTTAATGATTTTATTTTAAAATAGTCAAGTTTAGTTATGTTAATTCCAAATAAGAATGACGATCATTGAACAACAAGATGTTGATAAAAACTAATTCTAAAATGGTATATACTTGATTAGAATAATGAACCATTAGATAAACTATAGTTTATATAAACATTATACGTATGGGGTGGAAAGAGACTCATGAATTTTTTCCATAGGTATATCTTAAGAGATGATTTTAATTCATGGATCAAGTTACTAGAACATCTAGAAGATTTTTTTTTGTATATTATTAAGTGCATTTACGATTTTTTTATTGAAGGGAAATGTTTTTTTTCAAAATTTATTTAAAATTCCTATTTTCAAATATATATGTGAAAACCCAAGTTCTCGAAAAGAGTCGATAAAATTGTTAATAATTTATTTATTTAAATAGAATTTAAATGTTTAGTATTTGATATAATATAATTTGTGAGACTTTTGAATTCTTAAAATGGTTTATAAGTGAATTTCTATTAAAATATATTGTGGGATGTATGTTTTCAAAAAAATATAGGTTTTTTATAACATTATAAAATGTGATCGAATAAAGACGTATATGAATCATCCATTATAATGTTTATAAATGTATATTAAAGTTTTGGAGACCAGTGGTGTGAAATTATTATAAATAGATTTAAATGCTCTAGAAACATTGAGTCCTAGAATATTTTATTTCTATTATTATGGAATGCTTTATGTTTTAGTTATTTTCCCTAGTTAACCCAATGAGGTTTTATATAGAGGGGTATTTATACAATGAAACACCATACCATTAAATGATTGACAATATATTAGTAGAAATGATAGTTTACGGTAGGATGATGAGAAAGTGTATTGGTGTTTTATTGCGGAGAGCATGTTCTTGGGAAGAATTAATGGATTTGGAAAACATCAATATAAAAATAATTAAAAGTTTGATAAAGAAAGATTATATATGGGAATTTATTATAGTAATGGTTTTCTGGGATTTTTTTTCAATTTATATATCCAAATATTTTACGGATACATTTATTTTTTAGTTTATATTCCAACTCCCCTTATATAGTTAATTAAATTTTAATTATAAATTTAAGGGGACAATTTTTAAATATTTAATGGGTTAGTGGTTTCTATTTTATTGAATTATATAGTAAATAAATGATTAAAAAATTAATTATTCATGATTTATTTATATTAAAGATATTTCTTTTGGGATTTAATT
Source organism: Viscum album (assembly GCA_963277665.1). Classification (NCBI taxonomy): domain Eukaryota; kingdom Viridiplantae; phylum Streptophyta; class Magnoliopsida; order Santalales; family Viscaceae; genus Viscum; species Viscum album. The sequence goes on along the minus strand of OY728159.1, from coordinate 775,221,664 downwards.
GTTTTATATGAAATAATAGTCCTTGAATCCTATATAATAGTTATATCATATAATATGATATCGAATATGTTTTATTATTGGAATCACAATAAGAGTTTTTATAAAATATAATAATATTTAATTACATTTGACTATAAGTATATTTTGAATGTTTTATAAACCTAACATGTCCAACAAATATATTTTAATATATTTATATTTTTAATGATTGAATCATGATATTGAATATAGATATGTTTATGATTTTATTTTTATATGGTGGATTAAGATGTTTTGTAGATGGTCTGTGGTTTTTATAAATTTTCTATACTTCACTTTTTTAATTTATTTTTTAACTTATTATCATTCGGTTTTTATTTTTATCAAGGAAATGTGTGGTTAATTATGTTGGAATTTCAGACATTATAGCATAATTTTTGTATTTTCTTTTTGGATGATTAACTTTTTTAATAAAAATTGATCTTATTTGAATAATGATGAACATAAATGGGAAATATTGATGTTATATGAATAGTTTGAGATAATATTTATTTAATAATGAGTGGGTTGGAGTTATTTTATGTATATTTACAAGATAAAAGGATGCACAAATCATTTTTGCCTAAAATTAACAAGTCAATAATAATGGTTTTTCTGTTCTATAACACCTTGATATTATAAAAGAGGAACATCATCATTGATAAGATATCTGATGAGAAAAACAGTCTAGAGGATAATTTAACACCTCAATTAATTATGATATATTTATTTTTAAAGAAATTAAATTTCTTTAGCAGCTAGAGATTTATATATTGTTATGTTTAAATGAAACACAATACTCTATTAAAATAATATTATGCAAAACCAACAATTATAACCATAAAATTCAATTAGAATGTATGAATAGTAATAAATACATTTGGAAAATTATATGATTTGTACATATATAAATAAACTAATTGGTTATCAATAGATTATAAATTATAATAATAATTATTTTAAATTAACATATTTTTTCTGAAAAACATGTTTTTTTCTAAAAGTTCTTTTTTGTCCCGCTTTGAAAAAATATTTAAAAAATATTTTTTATCAATTTAATAAAATTTAATTAAAAATTATCATTTTTTTTAAAATATAAAAGTTAAAAATAAATTTGGGTGAATTTTATATAATATTTTGAATGGATTTATTTTTTTATAAGTAGTGAAAAATATTGATTTTTGTAATATCATTTTCATTTAATTTTTTTTAAAATTAAAATTAAAATTAAAATTTAATAAAATTTAATATTTGATACATTATTTTATAATTTAAATAATTTATGTAATTATAATAAATTTTATAATAATTTTTTCAAATAAACTGTTTTTAAAAATATGTAATTATTTATTGGAAGAACTAATTTTTTAGGCAACTATGAGTTTTATTTCAAATTATATTCTTCCAATTCATTGAATTAGATATGGATAATCAATTTTATGTTTTTGATAAAAATAATTTATATTATCTATTATTTTAAATCTATTATTGTTCATATGAAATAGTGACAATAGAAAAATATTAATTACAAATGTTAAGGTAAAAATTGATTTACAAGGGGCTAAACTAAGAAGTTAACTATCGAATATAAAAAAAATAAATTTCCAATACCAATTTTAACTCAATATATAAATCATATTACCTATAAATTTATGTAATAGTTTATTTTTTTGTCGTTTGGGATGATAAAAACCTGTTATCACTTTTTATTTTCAAATATTTAAAGTGTGTCCTCCCCCTCAATTATAATTGGCCTCCCACTATCCTCTCCACTTCACACATCCAGAACCATTTCAATCATCCATTACATAAAAAAAATATTAAATGCATCTATACTCATATCATTTATTCCTAATCATTATTATAAATACCACTTATAATTTCTTTGGGTATAATATTATTGTGGATAACCAAAGAAGACGTAAAATTATTAAACATGCCTCTTTATTTTATTTATTGGTACACCACTTTAAAACCATATTAAACTTGGATAATATAATTAAAAAATTGTCAAATATATACTAATATGTTATTATATTAATTGAATAACCTATATCCTAATCCACACCCATCGAATGGGAAAATAAACTATAAATTATCTATACAGCGGAATATCTCATATCAAATAGAGATAAATGTTTTACATAACCACATTTAATGGATCAATATATTGATGGATTAAACAGATGAATATGACAATTATAATAATTATATAATTTTTTATATTAATCCACATATTATTTAATACATTAAATTTTGTGGGTGTTATAATAACGTCACTCATGCGTATGGAAGACTACCAACATGTTAAGTAATGTGATTCATTTTTCACATTCGATTTAAATGGATCATTCTAAGGATAAACATAATGAATATATATGACAATTAAAAACTGACCCCACTTTTGGAAAATTAATATCACATATAACTTCTTATCATATAATATGTAGTAAAATAATAACGTCACATGTGCATACATGTGGACTACCACCTCAATGTATCGATGTGAATTACATTTCAATATATCTTTAAATTAACATTAAAAATTATTTATTTGATTATTAAAAATTATATAAGTTATATAATAATGATTTTTAATGGTTAATTAAAATTTATTCTCTTTTCATTACATAATTTTTGAAAATGGAAAAATCATTTATCTGTATAGATGACCAACCATCTCCATCAATATTTTAATACATATTTTATGACGAAATGTTATAAATTAATATAAATATGTTTATAACTATAAATAATATATTAATATCATTTTATAAATTATATAGATGATTTATACCTGATCATAATTTATATCCACAATTTATGAAGCACAAAATACATGAAAATGTAAGCCATTATCATCGGAAATTGAGATTTTAATAGGGATGTGTTACTATATTTTTCTTAAATGTAAATAAATAAATAATATATGGTATAAAATATATGAAAATGGTTCTGTAATATTTTTATAACAATACTATATTTATTATAAAGGAGGTTCAGACACATTAAAAGGAAGTACAACCTGAGGTATGTGCTTCTCCTTTCACTTTTACGACTATGAGACATATTCCAGGTTCACCACATATTCTATTGTTGTTGTTGTTTATATAATTATACTTATGATATGTTATATAATAAATCTAATTATCTTTATGGAATTTATGTTTTCATTTTTTTATATTCATGCATTGGGTATTTTCTTTCAAAAGTTACCAATGTGGTAAGATATGTATGTTCCAATAAATATTTAATCCAGATTGTCTCTTCATGGTTATCAACTAAATAAAATTATTTGATAATTTCTCTATAAAACACATGAAATTTATTATCCTCTTTTTATTCACATATTTTTCAGGTATTGGTATTATATTCCACTATTGCCTATTTGTAATTATTGTTAATTTTTTTTCTTCATATCATGCTCTTTAATTTATTGTTTAAGTTGAAAAAAAATTATTTTCCAAAGAAATGTTTTCTAAAAATGTTTTCCAAATTATTTATATTATTCATAAAATTACATATTCATGTAATAGTTAACAATGATTTTAAGTGTACAATTTTTTAAATTGATTGTTCATGTCAAATCCATGAAATATTTCAAAGGTAATTTTAATTTTATTTCCATTATTCCTTTCTTTTGTGGGTTTGCCACGCATTTTTGGAGGAATGGGTGAGTTTTCATGAGTTGGGCCAAACCATGAGCCCTTTCCCTAATTTAAAAATAATATTTTCATTACAACTCTTTCATTGTTCATTGTTTTTCATCCATTCAAATTCCTATATGGCCTCCCTTAACTTATTAACACCACTATATTAATTTGGACCATTTTGGAATCCATGAAAATGGTGGGTTTGGGTTTTTGTTTAAGGAAATGGTCCAACACATAAGACAATTTCTAGTTTTAAAAATATATATTTTTTATTTAATTAAAAGTTCAATGAGTACAATTTTTTGTTGATTCCATTTCCTATGCGAATAAAACATTCAGAGGTGCAACCTCGCTGCCTTTCCTCCCTCTTTGGAGATCGTATGCATCTTGAATTAGGATAGAACTTCATAGGGGTTGTCAAAGCATCCAAATTTGAAGATGTAACTTAATTCCTTAATAAATCCTTCATTTCTCACTTTTTTCACAATTATACTAACTACATGACCTTATTTTCTTTATTCTATCCTAAATTTACTTTTTGGCAATTTATAAATTCATATACTGTGGTATTTGGGGTGATTTAATCAAGATACAAAAAGTAAGGGGGTCACCTCCATTTTTCTTTCAATTTACATAGGATTTAGCTAAATTTTCTAAGGGTTTTCCCTTATACTTGAGATTAGTATTCTCTAGAAACTATGGTTTAGAATATTGGGTTTATACATGGGTTTTCATGGGCCAATATTTTGTTTGTATGATTTATCTACCTTCCTTGAGGTGCGACGGTGGTGCGATTGAGTTTTCGGAAAAAGGATTCAACGATTTTAATTAATTTGGTAGGTGATTCCATGTTAATGAAATTTATGTGACTTAGTGTGTTGTATTTATCATATTTTTAGGTTTATCTCATTCTATTATTTCTGCAAAAAAAATGAGTTTTAGTGGTGTTTGTATTGAAAATAAATTTGAAATACCATTTTCTTGTGAAATTGGGGGTTTACATGTAAATGATTTATTGGTTCATTTGGGGCTTCCCTATATATACATAATTGATTTTATTGAACTAAAATATGGCTTCCAATCAGGTTTTAAATGTTTATCTTCATAAGTTATTGATGTGAAAATGGGTTTTAATGGTGTTTGTGAAACATGTGATCTTGAAGTTCCATGTTTGCGTGAAATGGAGGTATTACAAAGTAATAATTTCATGGTTCACAAGGGGATTCCCTAAAATTGATTGCATTGTTTAATCCAAATGTATTAGGATTCCTTTTCAATTTTGGAAACTTAGAAGTGCGAACATTGTTTACAATGTGGGGTTTTCAAGTTGTTTTGGGTGCAAAACAATGTGGGTTTTGTGGAATAGTTTCACTAAAAATCAATGTGTTTTGTTGTGTTTCATAAGTGGTTTAAAAAGTGTATAGATACTGTACTGAATTTATTTGAAAATTCTATGTGATACATAAAAATGTTATTTATGTATCATGCTGAAATTGTTTGAGCACAAAGGGGGAATCCTGGGTACCAATGTGAGGCGGAGTTGTACTAGTACGAATAGTGAACCAGATGAGTTTCATCCCTATTACACTTAGAATTTGGATAAAGAATAATCTAAGTATACTATTTTGATGATGATTAGGGACCCCTTGGTTATGGGTATATTACCTACTAGTGTTTCATTCACGATATAATATTTTTCTATGTTTACTTTTCACCATTGTACTAGGTACAATGGGCACGAAACAATCTTGTTCCTAGGAATGTTCCCAATTTTTTTTCTCATTATATTTATGTTATTTACCCATTAATGAGTGCTTTTTTATCAGTAAAATATAGTATATAACAAATATATTTTAATTCATTATCATTCTGAATGTTTTATCTTGAAAATTGTTTTCAATTAAAAGTGGCATTTCATGGAATTTAACATTGCTTTACTTTTCTTATTAAAAATGATTTCTTTTTCACATAGTATTGCATGAACTTTGAATAATGGGGTGGTTTCCTATTGGGATTAGTATCACATCCTAATTACACACCTTGGGTGTATATAGATTTGGTTATGTTTGACTCATGGAATGTTAAATCCTCCGGTGAATGTGGTTCAGGATTTTAGACTCCTCATGTTGTGCGATGTTGTGGAGACGGCTCAGGGGTGGCCAAGCCCTTGTCAGGTGGAGTCCTTGGGTATGCCATAATTCTTTAGTTATTTGTATTTGGACCTCTTGTATTTTATTCAAATACATTTATTAAATTCTTGTTTTTTCATAATACTTGTTTGGATGGGAATTTCAGATTTAAATTATGGATAGTTTTTATATTTTTATGATTTAATACTCAGCTAAATCATTACCAAAACTAATTGTCTGATACTCGGAATCTTGTTCCAGCCCATGGGTATAAGGAACAACCATCGGTACTCTCCTCTGGCTAGGTTTGGTGCCGGTATTTGTGGAGACCAAATTTGGTTTGTGACAAAATGGTACCAGAGGCCGTTAATGTTTTGGGATTACATTACTATTTTGGGATGAGTCGAGATAGATAGGAGCTAGGATTTTTGGGGCTTTAGGTCTTGATCATGAGTAGGGTGCTTGGCCCACACCTCTCATGGCATACCATGAGTCACCAGTGTACATTGGAATTTTATAATTGACTTCACTTCCAGGTGAGACGTGTGGGATACACACCACACGTGGACATCAAAAGGGGATGGATTAGTTTTTAATTATTATTCTATAAGATTTTTAGATTATTTAAATTTGATGTATTTGATTAAATTTTTAATAATTGGATTATTGACTTATGTTTTGGTGACTATATAATTTTTTAACAACAAGCCTCCCTGAAAACCTCCCATGCTCTCACAGGAGGAAGCATGAGTGAGTTCTCCCACACCAATTGATCAGAGGCTAGTTGAGGTCATGGTCTGGGCTTTCCAAGATCTAGGAAAAGGACCATCTAAAATTCTGGCTCCCGTTATAGAGGATGAGACTAGTACCAGAAAGGTCAAGACCTAGGAGTTTTTTTGAAAAATAATCCTTCCACTATTCGAGGCATCCTAGATCCCCAAGAAGTAGAAGAATGAATTAAAAATATAAAGTGCATGTTTGAGTTTTTGGATACACCCAAGGATTTCAAGGTGAAATGGTCCTCCTTTCTATTGGAGGGTCCCAGCCGAAGCTGTTCAGAATCAGTTCCTCAGACTTGGAAGAATGATTAAATGCACTAGGGAGACTTCAAGGATGTCTTCAATGAATAATACTTCCGTTGAGTTGTTGTCGTATTCTAGGTCTATAGTGTTTATGGTCCTTTTTCATAAGAATATATCAACGATGGAGTATGCCAACCGTTTCACTGAGATGATTCTGTATTCTATAGAAATCATCTCAAATGGGCAGACGAAGGCCTAATGGTTTGAGAAAGGTTTGAGATAAGAGATATTATCCCAGGTGTTCTTGTTTAAGATGAGGACCTATGCTGAGGTCGTTGATCTAGCATGAATGGTGTAGATTCATCATAATGATTGGGACAATTTTTTATGGAATTGTGTCAGTAGTGGGTTGTGGATGTTCTTAAGTGAAGAAGTTGAACCAGGAGGATCGGGCAAAGAAGAGAGGTGGCAGTTCAGGGCACTCCTCTAGGAAGTTTTCATCTGGGTAATTTGATTCGAGAGCAGTCATGTGCCTCCATTGTGGAAAACTAGGGCACATCTAGGAAAAATTTCCTCTTCCTTAAAATCCATGTTACTAGTGTAATGGTAGGGGTCATCTGGAGTGCTTTTTTGGGGTGTCATGTCGACTTCACAGTGGGGAAGGTTGTTCAGTGGCTTCAAGAGGAGTGTCAGAACAGTTAGAGCCATCAAGGATGGGATGATCTCGTCTTTGGGTCCACTGGGTTAAGGTTGGGACATCTTATTGGAAGATCTCATTTAGGGCACAACCACAGTCTAATGGTTATCCCCAGGTAGTGAGAAGAAATCTCCAAGCCGTGGAATTAGCACCAGCATGATCAGAGGTGGGACCGCCGACAGTTCGTGGTACTGTTTGGATCACATCCTCTAGAGTCGCTACTCTTTTTGATACCAGTGCATATCATTCATTAATTTCATACCATTTAATGGAAACATTGAATTTTCCAACAGAGTTGTTCTATTTTGCGATGGAGTTGGTGACACTGCTGGGAATGAAGAAGGAGCAAGGTCTCAGGTTACCCTCATGTGCGGTTTCACTGTCAGTGGTTGAGATGGATTGGGACCTCTTTGTCCTAGATTTGTAAATATTTGATATAATACTCAGCAAGGGTTCGATAGTACACTTTCAAGAAAACATAGATTTATATAGGTGGAATTTGAGTAATATGGAACCTGATAAGAGTCATTAGGTTTCTCATGGAGAATGGGATTCACAGTCGAGTTGCACAGGACCTCTACTTTGAGTGTATGGATGTATTATCTTCTTGTTTTCATCGCTCTCAGAAGAGGACGATGTTCATGCCCATGAGGGATCACTACCTCATGTAGTGAATGAGTTTCTGAAGGTATTCCCATAAGAATGTTTAGGTTTTCCCCAAGAGTGGGATGTGATGTTTTCGATTGATCTGCCACCAGGAACCCAGCGGATATCTCATCCCTCTTTTCACATGTTCCCCTCCAAGCTGAGTTAATTAAAGATACATCGAGAAAACTTAGACCACAATGGATTCATTCCCCCATTAATCTCTCTTTGGGGATAATCATGTGTTTTTCGCGAAAAAGGCCGATGGATACCTCTGGTTGTGTATTGACTATTGGAAGCTGAATATGGTAACAATTAAGAAAAAATACTCATTCCCTAGAATAGATAATTTTATCGATTAGTTGAAGAGGGAAAAGTGGTTTTTGAAAATAGAAATGCATTCCAGATCACATGAACTTAGGTCAACAGATGATGTTATCCCAAACACAGCCTTCAGATGTAGGTATGGACAGTTTGATTATTTTGTCATGCCCTTCATATTGAACAATGATCAAGCTAGTTTTATGAAATTCATGAATTAGGTGTTCTATCACTACATTGATTCCTTTGTTTTGTGTTTTTGGATGAAATTATAGTGTACTCTAGCTCTGAGGAGGATCAATAACATCACTTGAGGACCATCATGGAAACTTTGCGGGATCACTGCCATAATGCAAGGTTGTCAAAGTGTACTTTATAAATCGAGGAAGTGAAATTTCTAGGGTATGTGATCTCAGAGTAGGGGGTTTCCATAGACCCTGAGAAGATAAGGGAAATCATGTACTGGGAGAATCCATAGAATTTTTTGGAGAACAAGAGATTCCATGGACTGGCTTGTTATTACTGGCAACTCGTTCAAGATTTCAATCGGCTTGCTTCACTGATGACCGCACTCACCCGGAATGGGGTAAGCTTTTATATGGACCAGAATGTCAGACATTATTCGAGGAGATTAAAAGGAAGTTGAATACCTCCCCTGTGTTGAGTTTTCATATGACCAAGAAGTGGTATGTGGTCTATTGTGAAGCTTTAGGTATGAGTCATGGGTGTGTGCTTATTCAAAATTGTCACATGGTGGCATATGGCTCTCGCTTAATCTGAACACACAAAAATAAATACAAAACCCATGACATAGATTTGGCATCGGGGATTCATGCTTTGAAGACCTGATATCAATATCTATTTGGAGAGAAGTTTGTGGTCTACACTGATCACAAATTCTTGGCCCGTATCTTCTCGTGGAAGGACCTCAACTAGAGTTATCATAGATAGATAGAGTACTTGATGGGGTTCAACTTTGAAAATTTTTATACCCTGAGAAAAGAAAATGTGGTGGGTGAAGCCTTGAGTAGAATACTTCCAATACAGGCTCTGATGAAGTCAAATAATGAGTGCACTTTGATGGGACTCTTTTCTCAAATTCATGTGGAAACAAAGTAGCCAAATGGGGGTGCATTCATGGAGTGCATTTAGTTCACTCCTTATGTATTAGTGTTGATTCAGTCAGAACTGCTCAGTGAGGATCTTTGTCATTGATTGAAGAAGTTTTTTCATGGTGGGGAGATGTCTTATGATTGGTCATCTTCCCCCGAGGGAATCCTAAAATTCAAGGGTCATTCAGTAGTGCCTTTCTTTCTGTTGAAGGTGGTGATGGAGGAAAACCACCCATCTCAGTGAGCTGTCCATATGGGTTCCAATATGATATTTTATGATGTCTGTCGGCCATTTTGGTGGCCTAGTATGCGCTGAAACAATGAAAAATTTATGTCAAGATGCTACACATGCCTGTAGGTGATGTCAGAGCCTCAAAGTCCCTCTGGTTTGCTCCAGCCATTACCCATTCATACCTGGATGTGGGAATAGTTCTCCATAGACTTTATTTTTGGCTTTCCTCGTATGTCTAGGTGTATGAATTCCATTTTGTTGGTAATAGATAATCTGAAAAAACCATACCACTTCATTTTTATAAAATATATAGATTATGTGGATGAGTTGAGCCGTTTTTATCTTCAGGAGGTGGTGAGCCTCCAGGGGGTTCCATTAGCAATTATCTCATATAGATTCCCCCGCTTCATAGCTCAACTTTGGGAAGGACTTCAGAAGGCCTTGGGGTCTCTGATTAAGATGATTAGAGAATACCAACCTTATGTGAATAGTCTGACAGAGTGGGAAAATCATATTTTGGAGGATATGCTTCATGCATGTTTCCAAGACATTGGAGGTTCATGGGATAACTATATGGGATTGTTAATTTTTCTTATAATAATAATTACCAATCTTTGGTTCTTATGTATTATTTTTTATTCGCTCTATGGTTTTCCATGTCAGTCCCCCATGTGTTGGGATGAGGTAAGTGAGACCTCACAACTGGGGCTGAGTCTTGTGCAGGAGATGTCTGAGGAGGTCAAGTTGATCTAGAATCTTTTATTAACATCTCAGGTTTTCCATAAATCTTTTCCAATCTAGAGGCATCGAGACCTAGTGTTTTTTGTTAGCGACAGGGTATTCTAGAATGTGGGCACTCGTTTGGGCCATCATCGATTAGGAATAAATAGTAAGCTAACACTGCAATATGTCAGGCATTTTGAGATCACTGAGCATATTGGCATGGTGGCATATAGGTTTCCCATGAATTTTCATTTCACATCCATCCATGAGGTCTTCTATCTATCCTATTGATGAAATATAACCTAGATCCATCCCATGTGCTGAGTTTGGAAGAATAGTAGATAGTTCCAGACTTGGGAGTCTTTAACCGTCCAGTGCATGTAGTGGAATCCATAGAGAAGGTGATTCTAGGGACGTCTCTTTCGATGGTTTGGGTTTGTTGGAATCATGGTAGTGATACTCATGAGACCAAAGATATGATGTTAATGTTTGAGGAAGATTACCCGTTCTTGTTTTCTAATCAAGCATCAGGTTGACTTTTTAGGGAAAAAAGTCTTTCATGGTAGTGAGAAGTGTCACACACATTACCTATTTTAAATATACATTTAATATAATATCAATTATTGCTTTGTTTTTGGGGCTTCCCATTAATATTTGGAGTAATGGGTGAGTTTTCATGAATTTGGACAAATCATGGGCACAATTTCAAATTAAAAAATAATTTTTGTTTCCATTATAACTCCTTTCTTATTCAACATTTTTCATCAATTCCAATTCCTACTTAGCCTCCCCTGAAATATTAACACCACCATATTAATTTGGACCATTTAGGAATCCATAATCATGGTGGATAGGTGTTTTATTTTAAATATTGGCCCTTCCTGGATTCCCATTCCCACATTTAAAAATATTTTTTATTTATTTAATAACATATTCATTTTTTACTCTTTTTTGGTTATTCCACCTCCCAATAAAAAAAATCCTTATGTGAGCCCCCACTTACAATACCCAATCTTTGGTGCTCGTATTCATTGTGAATACGGACATACCTTCAAAGGGGTTCCCAAATCTTCTAGATTGGAAGAGGTAATATATTTCCTTCAAGACTCCTTCATTTATCACCCTTTCCCCCATTATAGTTCCTACATGACCTTCTATTCCATTATCAAACCTAAATTGTATTTTTGGCTATTTGTAAATTCAGATACTGGTGTATTTGGGGTAATTTATTCAAGAGACCATAAGCATGTGGTTCTCCTTCATTTTTCTTTCAATTTGGTTAGGGTTTCATTTAATTTTCATAGTTGTTTTCCATTATAATTGAGGTTCCTAATGTCCATAAACAAGGTTTTCAATCCTAGGTTTTAACATTCAGTTTTCTGGGTCCACTCATCATTTTTTAGGCTTGATCTACTTTCCTTGAGGTGTGGCAGTGGTTCGATTGATTTTTCGCGCAAAGGATTCAAGGGTTTTCAATAATTTGGAAGATGATTCCATTTTCCTTATGTATTGTTGTAATATAATCCACAATTTATAACATTTTCTGATTTATCTCATTTTATTATGAATGAAAAAATTATTTTTAGTGGTTTTCGTATTTCAAATGAATTTTAAATGCCAATTTCTTGTGAAATTGGGGATTTTTCATAGAAATGTTTTATTTTTTTTATCTAGGGAAGCCCTATAAATATATAATTGATTTTATTGAACTATAATAGTTCTTAAAATCATGTTTTTAATTTTTATACCCTTTGGTTGTTGACAAGAAAATTGGTTTTAATGGTGTTTGTAGAACATGTGAACATTAAGTGCCATGTTTGTGTGAAAATAGTGGTATAACTAAGTTATTAGTTCTTGGTTCACATGTGGATTCCCTAAAATTTATTGGTTTGATTCATTGAAATGTATTTGGATTCATTTTCTATTTTTGGTAAATTACAAGTTTACAAAAAGTGTACAATGTGGGTTTTTAAGGAGTTTTGGTTGCCAAAAAATTCAAGAATTTGTGAAATTGATTCACTAAAAATAAAAGTGTCTTGTTTTGTGTCTTAAGAGGATTAAAATATGAATATATATTGTACTGATTGTATATGAAATTTAGTGTTGTTTCATATGAAAAATTAATTTATGTATCATTTTGAAATTGACTAAGCAGAAAGAGGGATGCCTAGGTACTTAGGTGGTGCGGATTTGTACTAGTATAGTTACTGAACTAGATAGGTTTTGTCAATATTTAACATATAATTTGGATAAAAACAACTCTAACTAAACAATTTGTATGATTATAGGGGACCACTAGGTTATTTATATGTTCCATACTAGTGGTTCATGCATGCGAACATAATTCTTTATGGTTACTTTACACAGATGTACGAGGTACATAGGACCCGAAATAATCTAGTGCCTAGGGGTGTTCCCAATTTTATTTCTCATTTGATTTATGGTATTTACCATTTTAGTAGGGTGTGTATGTTCGTAAAATAAAGTAGATAAAAATTATATTTAAATGAGTTAAAATTATGACTTTTTTATCTTGAAAATTGTTTTCAATTGAATGTTGCATTTCTGGGAATTTAACATTGCTTTCCTTTTCATTTTAAAACTGCTTTCTTTTTCACCTTGAGTTGCATGCAATTAGGAATAATTTGGTGGTATCCTATTTTGATTAGCCTCAGAAACTAATTAAACCACTTGGGTGTATGTATACTTGGTTATGTTTGACAGAGGAATAGGTAATGCCTCAGGTGAAGGTGGTTCGTGCTGTTAGACCCCTCATGCGGTGCAGTGTTGTTGATACAGCTAGGGGGTGACCACCCCATTATTATGTGGAGTCCTTGTAGATGTTTTAATTCATTCATTATTTTTATTTAAACCTCTTGTACTATATTCATATCCATACATTAAATTATGTTTTTTTAAGAATTTTTTGGCTGGAAATTTCTAATTTTTATTATGGTTTGTTTTTAATGTATTATACATTGATACTTAGGTAAATCATTATAAACACTAATTGTTTGATACATGGGAACTAGTTCCATCCAGGGGGATAGGGAATGACCTTAGAGACTTTCCAAAAGATGGTTTTGGTTCCAGTATCAGTGGAGACTAGATTTGGTCTGTGACAGTTCCTGACATCTTATTATGAAATCTTATTTGGATTTTACTAAAAATGTTAAAACAATATTTATTTGACATGTAACCCATATACAGAATATCCAAACATAAAAACAACTAAATAATTTAAATATTACATCATAGGTATCAATGGATATTTTTAATGAAAATTATTTCCCATATATCTTTTGAAATTGTATTCTGAGAAATACTTTCAACTTCAAAAGTGTATTTTCCAATGGATTTATTTATTGAATATTTGTGGTATATATATTCATCAATGACCTAAATAATTTATTTTAATTTTAATTCACAATAATTATAATTAAATTATTATATAGTTATTATTTATATTAATGGATTATGATAAGTTTATTGGGATGTGATATTTTGATTCCATTCACAAAATTACATTGATTGATTTATGATTTTTTTATTTGAGAAAGTACTAAAATTTATTATGAATGGTTTTATAATATGAATATGATTATTGATTATTTTTTTAACATATAATATATTTAATTCATTTGACATATTTTGTGATTAGTAATCTTTGAAATTACATACCCCCTTATTGTATCATTATGTCTAAGAAGAAATGTCACTAATCCAAACAAAATTTCTTTCTACAATTACTTACCATTCCAGATTGATTATCGATATTTATTTATGATTTTTCCACTGTATTCACACCATTACTATTCAATTTATCTCGCCCTTATTATGTTTCATTCCCTTATATTCAATGATGTTTTTTATGATTGATATGTTGGGTTGTGATTGGGAAAATAATTATTAAGTCGATGAAAATATTATATTATCGATTATATATTCAAAGAAATGTTAAAATAATATATCTATATAGTTTATAAAGACTAATAAACTTTATCATTTAACAATATCTGAATCATAAATCTTATTAAAATTTAATAATGTAACAACTATCTCTGGTCTAAATTATTTTGGGTCTTTAGAGTTGGAAAATGAGGATGTTTAATATATACCAGGAGAAGTAGTTTTTGGAAAACAAAGATTATAAAACATAAACATATGATAGACATTGATGAAATTTATAGAATAACTCACTAATGATTTGGTAAGTTATATATTATGTGTTTCTCCCAAAACGCATCCTATTCATGAAATTTTTTGGTGGACATAGTTCTATCACAATTATACCTTCAGATAATAAATCCACAAATGGAATATTGGGATTTAATCAAGCAATACCTAGTATATTAAAATGTGTCTTATGGAATACTAGTCAAACAATTTTAGGGGATACTCTTGGGTTATTTCACATTTTCCATATAGATCAATGTTAATGATTTCAAAAAACTATTATTTATAATCCTTCCCAAATAATTGTTTTTTTGATTTTGAGAATATAAATGAAATAAATATTCAATTTTTAATTATTTCACTTGTTTTGGGATCATAAATTATGATAAATATTTATATGATCTAATTGTTATATGGAATTATTTTAAAATTGATCATATTATAAATAATGGGAACCATATCATTGAATTCAATACACAGATTAAGGATGAAAATTAATTTGATTAACATAATCCAACATCTCTACAGGAAATATTGTCCCAAACATTCACATGAGATGAGGAAAAAATAGAACATTATTTAAAGTTAGTTAATAAGTTCTCTAATTATTATGGCTTCAAAGGGGAAAAAGAGAAGAATATTATGGTTGAGAACAAAATGGAAAATGGGAGGATGAAAAAGATGAGTTTTTTCACATGTTATAATTGTGGAAAGAAATACCTTAGTACTTGATTGTTAGGAATTAGATTTTGATATAATTGTAAAGTGAAGGGACACCATGCTCATGATTTCAATGGATTTTGTATTTCATTTCTCAATGGATAAACATTAAGTAGATGGGAAACTATATAAAAAATCCCCCAATCATCATGGTAATATAACATAGAAGAAGGTAAGGAATCAAGGTCACGATAGTTCCATTACCACATACAAATTTGAAAAATAAAATTAGTTATGTTGGATTTAAGTATTATTTTGCTACAATATTTTATAAATTATATTATGGTTATAAATCCTAAACTATACATGGATTTTAACTCAATATTATTTCATAAAGGATGTGAATGGATATGTTAAATGGTATCGATGATCTAGAAAAATGATTCAATGGATAGTTGTACATATTATAAAACAAATGATTATGTAAGGATAACCCATAATATATTCCCCATGATTAGATAATAATAAGACGTTTTTGGAGTTGTATTTTTGCCTAGGAAATTGTTTAGAGGTTTTGTGGTTTATTCCATCTTTTCTATAGGTTTCTGATTATATTAATTAATGGAATATATTTTAAATTTGTTTTGGAATAATTAATTTTTACATTAATGTTTTTTTGTGATAATGGTGTAAAAACAATTTTTTATTGTGATTAGATAATGTATATTTTAGTACTTTATGAAATAGAAAATACATCTTGGATATTCATTAATTAATGTAGAAATTTTAGTTAAAATTGATCAAAGAAAAACAAAATTATGATATTATTATTATATTTTATAATTTTATCAAGTATGCTTCCTTATATTCATAGATAGTAATAGAATATATCATATTTTGGAAATGGATTTTGAAACAGAACTTTTATCCTTGATCCTATATTTTTGATGAAGCAATGGTATTTTCACCCAGTAAATGTTTATTGTTTTTCTTCCATTAACCATTCCATAATCACCCACTTATTTATGATCAATTATACATATCCCTCACAACAATTATTTTTTCTTTTATTCATTGTTCATATCATCAATTCCATCTAATGTTCTGTTATTTAGAAACCTTTATATGTGTTATTTTATATATCATTCATATTATAATTTCATAGTTATAAATTGGATGTTTTAATAACCTTTTTTATATTTTGTTTTTCAGTATAACTATTTAAAAATTTAAAACCGTTGAACACTATGTTTAATATTAAATTATGATGATGAAATATATTTGGCGGGGGGGGGGGGGGGTAATGAAATACCCCAAGATGATAAATGAGGAACATCATCATTGATAGCATATGTCAAATTAAATACCTATCCTAAAAGAAAATTTATAAAAAAAATAGTTTCTAATGTATTTCATTACATTTAATTTAATAACTTTGATAGATTATGATGCATGAAATTCTAGGTTTTATTGAAACATAGTACAATGTTAAAATTTTATTATTTTAACATGATCATTATAACACATCTTATATATTACCATATATGAATACTAATAGATAAATAATTAGACTCATATGTTTTTCAAAAATATAAAAATTACATTGATTATAATGTTTTTATTAATATATATAAAAATAATTCAAAAAAAGAATGAAATGTTTTTTCAAAAAACATTTTCCCTAAAAGGATTTTTTTTCAAATTTTTCGAACATCATATAAAATTAAATTTTACAAATATTTGAAGTTTATCTAAAAAATCATATTTTTTTGAAACCTAATTGTAAAAATTATCCTTGGGTAAATTTTATAAAATATTCTAAAAAGATTAATTTTTTGATGAGTAGTGAAAAATCATGATTTTTATTGAAACCCACAATTTCATTTAAATGAATTGAAGAGAAATGATTTTTTTTAAATTAATTTTAAAGTAAAATTAAAACAATTATAATAAAATACATCCAAATTATAACATTTAGGAAAATTTAAAATTGAATTCTGATAAAATTGTTTTGTTACTTTTAAAGGATTTCTTTTGAAATATCATTTTTTTGAAGCATCTGTGAATTTACATTTAAGTTAGTTTCTATCAGAAATATCAATAGAATTTTTAATAATGGATTCTATATTTATAATCATAGTATTTTATATTATCTTATAAGGCCAAAATTATTATTTATCAAAAATAATATTAAAAAGAATAGAATAAATTTATTATTACAATTAAGGTAAAATAAGTCTACAAGGGTGGGAAATACGAAGATGACTCTTATAAATGTTATAGAACATTCAAAAAACCAATTTATAGGAATATTGAGAACATATATTATAATTACCCATCCTTAAACATCACTTAATATTGAGTTACTTCAAGAATACACTTTGAGTATCTTTTCAGGTTTAGAGTTTTAGAGAATTATTTCATAAAACATACAATACATTCCACATTTAAACAAATTGGTTACATAAAATATAGTATTCATTTTTACCATCAACGAAAACATATTTAAAATAAAACATGGATTCTTTCTTGACACTATCATCATATCATGTACCGTTCCCTTGACCTGTGAAAAACATTTCAAAAACGTGGGATGAGCATAAAAAGCTCAGTAAGGGATATAAAAATATGGAAAGGAAACACGAGTACATATATACATAAGAATGAAATCATACTTTACCCATAAAACAAAAGAACTTTAACATACCTCATAAAATCATGAATAAATCATAGAAATCATAAAACATAAAGGTAACATGAGGCATTCATAAAATTTTTACATAGGGAGTAACCCTCTTGGTTATGTTTGGAATACCCATCACAGTATATTCCCTAAATCTCTTCGGAGAAACCTCAACGTTTAACCCCTTCATGTTACCCAATGCTTTAGAGAGGTATATCGAGCTCACCCGCCCTTAGTTTATCACGGAACAACCCGTCTTCATAATAATGCCCAAGAACCATAACATAATCGTATCACATAAAACATGCATAAAGGAAACATAACATTTCTAATTTTCAATAAAAAGATATCAATACAACACATTGATATAAAAACATTATCAAAACCATTTTAAATACCAAAATAAAATAAAAGTAAAACATGGTATTTATTTTTCATTTTAAAAAAGGTATGGCTTGTAGAGGAAGAAGAAACTCAAATAATGGTCATTGTGGCATCGAAGTCATTGTCTCCACATACGTATGACAAAAAGATTACCTTTTTTCGTTTAGTAAAAATCTTCATATAAAAATATTCCTTTTGGATAAAAGTAAAAGTCAAAGGGGTTTATACACCGTATAAATGTAGGTTGTGTATAAAACAAAATATGCCTCAATGAAAGGAGATTGAGACGAAATACCATACCTCAGGTCCGACATTGCTTGATCATTCATTAGTGTCCTGAATAATAATCATGAGTTAATTTGCACATGCTTTAGAACCTTTTTCAAGTTCATTATTCCTTTTATATAACTTATTACCATGTCATGAACACTATGTAATTATTTAAGTTAATAATGGTCGTTTTAACGATCATTGGTACTTGAGTCAAAAATATGATCTTTATAATTACAAGTTGTTCATGTATCCATTATATCCAGAGTTATAATCGTGATTTATATATCATATATATCATATATTTCCAGTATATACATGAATTTATAATATTACATAACATTTAGAGGTAAGAAATGAAAAGCACTGTTCATGGAGACGGTAAGCCGTACGTACGCATGAACGCTACTTCAATTTCTATTTCTTATTTAATGAAATTAAAACATAATGATACATAATAGTGTTATAATTACAGTATTTTATCATATATAATATCATTAAATCTATCCTTTATACGTACCACATATGGTATTAAAGAATCATATCACTTTGAGGGGGCGGTAGTCCGCACTTCCTAAAATGAAGATATCGTGTTTACCCATAATGGAAACCATAAAGGTATACCATAAATGAAAAATAAAGAAGCTTAAGTAAAACATAAAAATATTATATATCGTATATAAATATAGTGACATCTTAATGGCCACCTTTGAAGGTGGTATATGAGTGTTGAACAATCATCATTTCGTGAGGCAGAAATTCTCTATCCACAGAAACAATATGTTCTTTAACCATTAGATGTCGGTGTGTGTAAGTGTAGCTCAAATTATTCTTATAAAAATATCCTAGTATATTTAAGATATAGTATTTTTTACAAAAGAAATGAATAAAAAGGGTTTAGAGGGTTGGAGAAGCAAAATAAGACATAAGAACATAAGAGAAAACACTACCATCAAAACGGGTAACTCTTTTTGATTTGAACTCAAAGGCATCCTTCGGAAGACTTCTGCCCAAAGTGTGGCTTCATGGGGTAAGAGAGGGATGTGGAGAGACAAAATCGATAGGGTTTGTCCGAGCCAATGGCTTGAGAGGTGTGGATAAGGTGGTAGAGGTGGGGGCCTTTTATAAGAGGAGAGGAGGGGCACTTTTGAAAGGTTATAAAAGGTTACATTATTATAAAATTAATTTCGGATTTAAAAGGTCCCAAAATTATATATTTAGAGGTTAAGGTGATAATAGTTTTAAATCCACCCATACAATAGGTTTTTGACATGTGTAGGTCTTAGAGTTTACATTATCTATTCGTTTGTTTTAAATCGTTAAATAATGAGGTAATTGGTGCATCATCATGGTATCATAAATAATTTAATTTATGTAACGTCTAAAAATTATAAAAAAAATATCATGATGTAGGAAGGGTTTTTATATTTCTAATGAATATTTATAGTCAAAAAATTTAACTGTATAACCCCAATTAAAAATTGTATTAGTAAAACAACTCATGTTTGTGACATTTTTATTTTAACTTTAAATAAAAAAGGTATTAATGTCATTTTCCTACCAAAGTGGCTCCATGGGGTCCCCAAGTTGAACCATGGATTGTATTGGTCAGAAATGAAACATCCAATAAGGGTATGACATGTGTCTAGGTCATTTCATATTATTAAAAAATTATTTTTACCCAAAACTACACTAACTACCTCTAATCGTGATTAAAAACATAAAAGTTACTATTCACCAAAAAATTATTTTAATACCATTGAACCAGATTTTAATTCTTAATGAAAACCATGTATGTCAGATTTTTGAAATTAAAAAAACAGAGGTTGTAAAATTTCATTAATGGAAAATCAATTTTTATAAGTACCACTGAGTGGTTTCACTATTAATCAAAAATTGAAGTTTTTCAGAAAAATACCAAAACATCACCCTAAGCTATATTTGATATTATGAATTAAAAAATGTTGTCTATTTTAAAAAATTCAAAACATATCAGTTAGATTAATTAATTTAATAATTAATTCCTGTTGTCAAAAACAAATAGCGAGTTTTTATGAAACAATATGTATCAAAAGATTGACACTAGTTTAAGTCCAATTTTAAGGTGAAATTAATTCCGATGACCACCATTGGATTAAATGGTAAAAATATATTCTAATTGAACTTAAAAACCAATTCAAAATATAATCTAATAATATAAATAAATTAGATTAAAAAGTGGGTTTGAATTAAAATACAACAGTTTTCACTATTCATTAAAAAAATGAACTTTATCAGAAAAATACAAAAAATTTACACAAAGTAAAATATGATGTCCTGATTCTAAAGAAGAGTTTTATTTGGTCCAATAGAATGTATAAGAGTGAAAAAACTATATTTAAAGAGGGTTCTCCATCAAAAGGTGATAGTTCGACCTTTTAGTAAATATTAGAGTATATATGCCTAAAATTGGATTCTTTTCGTATTTAAAGACTTTATCCTTTATTGGATAAATGTAAAAACATTTAACAAAAATATATAATCATATTTTAGTTATTTCCATTCATTCCCTCCAATACAATGGCTACGTGTTAACAACCATTTAAAATAATATTATTTTATTACTAGTGTGCAACAAAAGATTTCAAAGAAACACTTTTTTGCATATCGGGTACGCTATCGAACATAGAAAACCCTTTAAAGTAAAATTAATATTTAATTCATAATTATTAATAAAAATGAAAATGATTTATTCTTTATTTACCTGGGATGTTACATATATCCTTAAAGTTTTTATAATGACATATTTTTAAGGCATATTTCATGATAAAAATGATATTAGGACTTTCACTCTTCAAACATTCGATTTTTGTCTTGTCCCCCACATATAAAAGCCCCCCTCCCCTCAACTATTAATAATTACAAAACCATTTGGTTCATAAAATAACATAATAAATATATTTCTAAATTAAATAACCATATCCTATATTTCTTATTTATATTAGGAATCAATCATATGAAGGATTTTCATATAATCATAATGACACTCACTGAATAAGTGGTAAAATTCATAAATTTGAATATTTGTTTTATTTCAAATTCCACATCTATTAAATTATATTAATATATGATAATATAAAAACACGAGTATAAATACTATAATGATAAGGTATTAGGTTATTTCTACAACCCAAATCTTGACATAATGATTTTGAAGTATGAAATTTTATATTACCTTATTACGAGATTAGTTATTGATGTTCCTGTGATTATATAATTTGATATAATATCCATTGTTGTGTTTCAAGATCATTTTATTATTTATTTGGAATTAACAGGTAATCATTTATTCCTGCCATATTATGATCATGTTATTAATTTAATGTAATATTCTTCAGTTATATACATTTATATATTGGTTATTTATAGTTAATAATGATATATTATATTGTACACATGATCTTTTGGATAATTTATTCTAATTAATTTTTTATTATCCATTACATATGATGAATAGATCGGTATAATGACTGATATAAGACATTATACTTGATGAAATAATGATTCACATGAAGAAAATGTTTTCTTGTATTTGATGTTTTCATATTTGTGTGAAAATCATGTATCTATCTATTTTACCAACACTAAAAACTATTCAATCATTGAATATTTTCTTCCATGAATCTCTTTCCAATGTAATAAAGAACAACTAACATTGGGCTATTGGTGTAAATGTATTTATAGGTTTCATTATTTTTATTTTAGTAACATTAATCACTAAATTTTTTGGTAAAACATGAATTATAGGGAAAAATGGATAGTGTCGCCATATTATTTAACAATTAATTTTTGGATCACATAAAAATAACATAAACCCTATTTTATTAATTCAGATAATTGGTGTTCCAAAAAATTTAATGATGTGATTTTTACACACTCAAGGGTGATAGATTAAATTTATTCGTTCATATTGTTTTTGGGTTGGTGTTTGAACCTCATTAAATTATGATGAATATCGAGGTGAGATGATTTGGTTTTCTGATTAACTTTTTCGGGTATTTACTTCTTTTCAAATAGTAATTATGTTATTTTTATTTTAAAATATTGTAATTCATATTTATTATCCACCATTATTGTTCATTAGTTTTTTAACCACATGTTATAATGGGATATCATATAAAATACTTTGGGTCAAAAAAAATTCTTACAGTGATTAAAATTTTCATTATAGTTTTTCTGTATATGTTTTCCTCTTCACATGTGGACTAGATGTGGACCCAAGGTTTAGGAGATTCATTATGATAGTTGAATAACAGTTTATGGAATATTTATAATTTTTTTATTAATATATCATATGGTTATCACATAATAGTATTTCAATGTATTTATTTATATGGAAATAGAAATATGATTCTTGGGAATCCTTATCAACTACAAATATCAGGTTGGAGCCATCATAAAAACATATAATTCATATAACTCTATGGATGAAGGGTTCCCATTAGTTACTAATATTAACATATGTTGTGTTATATATGATTTATGATTTAATTTTTGGGTGATCTGAGATACGTAAATAGAATGATTATATTGATTTTATGGATTTCAAAAAAAGTGTAAAGGGATTTTTGATGACGGTGTATAAATTGATCCATCAATTTGAATTAGATATTTTCTAGGATCACTATGTATTTGTTTATATTAAAAATAATTTTTTTTGTTTTTAATATCAAATTTTTGTTGTTGTTAGGAAATGTTTTACTCACCATAAACATTTCCTAGTAATTCACATTTATCACATTCAATTTGTGGTGTTGAGGTTGATGATGGTACTATTACTAGGTTAATCAACTCACCCTTTTTCATATACATGGTCAATATAAGGGAAAATCATTATATTGATAATATATTTATATATTGAATCTATGATATGATTTAAATAGTGTAGTGGGTGATCCATTGAAGTTATGGTATCATAAATTGGTTTATTATGATGGACTTGAGGTAATTTTTTTTATTTAGATTTATCTATCAAACAATACAAAATTATTTATTTTTTTATTAGCCTATATATTTTATATATGAATGATTTATTTCAAACATATGTCCATGAGAGTTTCTGATTAATAAACAGGGCTTTCCTTCTAGATCATAGTGTTAGAATATATATATAGTTTAAAAAAAATTATTTTTCATGTTTTATATTTATCTAACAAATATTAAATTATATCTTGATGAATTATAGGTCAATTCCTTTATTTTTATCTTGAAATAATTTATGTGTCGTGAATTAATCACCTGAAAGGGTGATGGGTTTATTCTATTTAAAAAAAATGTTATATATATATATTTCCAATGATATATTCTATTCATTCCCTGTATCTATTTATAAAAACATATTACGAAAATATTTAGTAGTTCTTAGCTTAATGGAATTGGATTTAATGTTTCGCATGAGTGGTCTCTCTTTTTTAAATGTACTAATGTAAATGAAAAAACGGTTTTCATTATAATAATTAATATATTCATGTTAGTAAAAAAATGTTTTAAAAGAATAAAATTCCAATGTTGAAATATTTTTATAATTTAAAAATATCATTATCTGATCACACGTATCAATGCCTCTCTAAAATAATATTTTTAAATATTGGAATCATAATGGAGTTTGTCACTATTTTTAATGTGTTCATTTATATTTTTTCTTAAATATTGTATTGGGCATCCCCTAAATAGATAAGTATAGTTATTACTTGTAATCTCTCATAGATATTAATCCATATTTACTATTTTTAAAGGATATTAAGGATCTAATGAAAGTAGTATTTTAATTTACACATTTTAATCAATTATTATTAAAAATAATTTTTTTTAATAATTTAAGATTTATTGGATAAACATCATGTATATTAGTAATTTTTATATATTTAAAATTTAATTTTATCAGACAACCTATGGTAAAGAAATGATGATATTCAAAATGAATATTTTTGACAATTTTTTGGGATCTTTGAGTTTTTTGTCAAATAAGTTTTATGAATGGATGAATATGTAGTATTTATATATTTAATAAATATAAAATTTAATTATTACACTGACATGTTTACTGTAGTCTATATTGATGAAATTATTGAATATTCAAACTGATTGGAGAATTGTGAACATCATATATGATTAATTTTGGAAACATAGAAAATGATGAAGTGTTATTAATTTTCTAAAAAAAGAATGTTTTTTATTATGAATGTCATATTTATGGAATGGATTTCATTTAATCCTTCAAATACCAGGTTGAATAAAGCATGGTCTAGAATAAAAAAAGTTATAATGATCATTGTTTACATGGATTATCTATGTTTAATTGGTTTTTATTGAGAAAATTATGTTGATTATCTACCCATTAATCTAGATAAAATTGATGGGGGTTATGATTGAATGTTCTATGGAGTGTGGTGAATTTTTTTAAATAAGTTAATTGGATTATAATTAGTTATTATTTATTAACATAAATTTATAGAAGGTGATTTTTTACAATATATTATTAAATTTTGTTGCTAGTGCAATGATCTATCAGGTTGAAAATTCATAAAATGATAGATTATGAATCGGGTGAGTGAAATATTCAATGAAAATAATTACAATAGTGATAAATTTGATATAGAAGATATTTTCCCCCTTATTGATATGACCTTATATATTCAATGGGTAATGGTTTCACAATTAGACTATTAACAAAATCATAATATATATTTTTCATGACAACTAGAAAACCAATAGATATTAGAGATGGTTGTAACTATTAGAAATGACGAAAATGATAAAATATATAGTTAGATATACAGTGAGTTTTAGTATGTGATATGCATATGATATATATAATTGATTATGAAATATTGATATTGTACAAGGCATGTGATTCCCATAAGATAGCATAAAACATGAATATGATATTGAGTGAAGGGAATTTACAACATATTCAATAAGATTTCCAATTGATATGAATAATTGTGTAGATTCATTTATGGATTCATATATATTTAAAAATTATTTCCAACAATAACTGATTATTATGATGTTATGGGATGGGAATTGTCATAAATTTGTATAGATGTTGATGCCTATTGAATTATTTTCTAATAATACTTTACCCAAGAATTATTAGATACCAATTTGGTTTTCAGTAAAATAAGTAATATACTAAGAACAATAATATTTTTTATATCGATACAACATATTTTTTTTTTCATATGGACATAAAAAAGAAATTTTTTTATATGGTTTTAAAAATTTATGGTGGAAATGGAAATTTTGGTGATAATGATCAAGGAAGGGTATATTTAATAGTTGATAATGTTATTCCAGGAAATGAAATATTTTTTATGTTTTTATATGTTTAAGTAAATAAGAACAACCTCGTTATCATAATTTAGTTATCTGATGAAGGATTCCTTGTAACATTTGGAATAAGAAAAGTTCATTTAAAATATCATAAGGTAAACTTATTATTTCTATGAACATGAATAATAATGTTTATAAACATAATTTAAATGAAATAAAAATCCAAGATCTACTATTACTTAGTGAAATTAATGATCAATCATGGATTTGGAATATAATGTTACGAATATTTAATATTATAAAATCAACCAAGCATTCTACAAAAAGACGTAGTTGATATTTTTTTGATAAGTTCAGATAAATTATTCTAAGGATTATAATCCTTATCAATTTGGAAATAATTACAAGTTGGTATTTAAATCTAATAGTGATGTTTCTTCTTATTGTGTATTGTAGTTGGAAAACATGGATTTATTATGTCTATCATAAACAATTAGTATTGATGAAAAACAATATATATATGTATTAGTTGATGACTACGATAGAAATGTGTTTATATATATTTTAGTGAAAATTTAATAAGGATTTCCCTTTTTTATGAACATTGTACCCCATGATAAAAATATTAGAAATTTACCTTTGATATCTATTCATAGTGATCATAGTGAAAAAATTGAAAATTATGATTTTGAAACAATTTATTAAAAAAATTGTATAATAGAGAACTAATTAACTCTTAGAAAACCACACAAAAAAGGAGTAGTTTAATGGTGAAATAAAAATGTTTTGAAAAAAATATTAAACATGTTGATGAAATTCCCATTTTCTAAAAATTTTATGTGATGATGATTTTGGTAATACATTTTATACTATAAAACCACTTTTATATCATACATTTATTAATAAATTTTAATGGTTCATGGGCCTGAAAGAAATTCAAAAAATCACTTATTTTAGAGTTTTCGGATACCAATTATAATTTTTGAATGTTAAAGATATTTTATATAAATTTTCTCCTGAATTAATTAATGTGATTATTCGGGGATATTACACAACTACTATGGAATATATATTTGTAAATAAAAATTCAAGTACTATTAATGAAATAGTTAATATAAAATTTTGTGAAATCATCATTATTGTTTTCAAAAGACTAAAAAATCATTTTTTGATTTTTTTAAAATCGATTATCAACCCATGTTTCAAAATTCATCCTATAAAATAACAAATGATTAATATTTTTCACAAGATATACCTCATGATTATATTAAACATATAATTACCCACACTTTTCACACACACTAACATACATATATATATGACAACATAATCTTTGAGTATCCATTATTAAACATCATAATCCACACCAAATCAATTAGTTATTATTCTATTGGAAACATAGACACAAAAACAATTGGTTAATAAGTGAGCTATGAAATCTCATACTATGTCATTCATAAAAAATAACCCCACATGTAAATATCATTCATAGTACCAATATTCATATCATTTGGAATTGAAATATATGAAGTGTGAATAGAATTATAGAGTAATGGTAAACAATGGTGATATCAATATATCATGAGAATATGGGTTTGAGAACATGACAATACAATTTTATAAACCATACACTACATATCATAGATCATAATCTTGAGTCATGAAATAATTATTGTGACATCATAAAACAATAATCATAATAAAATTATTGATAATCAACTATGAGATCATAACATTTCAATATGAAAAAATGTGTCATTCAAAAAACAAAATAAAATATTCTATCATCGATACCCAAAAGTACATTCTTAACATGTTAGTATTGAGGAATATACCCATGTACCAATTTCTAGGTTTTGATAACCACTATTGTAACTTCTCTAGGACATATCATAACCTATATTGTATTTTATTTAGTTTACTGGATAACCAAATATGTAAACTTTGATTTCATATAGCATTAATCATAACCCAATGCATTGGAGGGATATCTAGGTTCCACATGTCATATAATCCATAAATTTTTTCTCTAAAATACCATAAAACATTTATCATTTCATAACCCAATTATTGTAATTCAGTTTAAAAAAATCATCAAAGAACAATCCATTATAATGAAAATGGGTTTCATAAATTTTTCACCATACCAAAACCCATATAATGAAAATGGATTTTGTAATCATCACATCATTTTTTCTTAACACTAACAATGAAAAAAGTAAATGGTTTCATATAAAACTGATCATCATATCATAAACCACCCAGATAAAGAATAAAGAAGGTATTTATGGAGCATATCCATATTAATTCTTATGTAACACTAATGGTTATCATCTTACATTGAAAATTATTTTTTAAATTAACATGATAAAAATATTAAGAAAAATAGCTTTTTAATTTTTAAATTCACATTTTTAAAATATAAATCCATAAAAAATGATTGAATATAATTTTAATTTAAAATTACATATGAAAAATATAATGTATGCCTTAATAAAAATGACTTTCCAAGATGTTAGTAAATTATGTTAATGTTTTACAAGTAAAAATAAATATTATATTCAAAATTTGGGAAATATAAAAAAGGAAAATTTTTATAGAACAGATAAAAATATTCATTCCAAAAACAATTGTAATAATATAAAAAATATTAAAAAATACAATTATAAATAAAATAATAAAATAAAAACCACATTGCCATATGTTTAGAAAACATTTGTATCAATGAAAAAGGTTTTACGATCCAAAAATAAATAAATTTGGTTTCCATTAAAAACATTCATTAGTGTATTTATTTATTAAAGACAAAAAGGATATGAAAAAAATTATTATATAGAACTAACCAATGGAGAATAAAATCTAAGAGTTTATTTATAGATAATTTATAATATTCAAAAATTGAAATCATATTTATAGAAAATCATATTAAATCATTATTTTGTAACATAAATCCATTATAAAATTGGTATCTATTGAATAAAAATACAAATGAATGAAATAATATTAGATGGATTTGTCTATAAAATTATTTAATAAAAAGAATAAAGAAAATAATGGTTGTATATACATCACATAAATGGTATAGGTGGTGTATAATGTAACGACCAAAGATTGATTAATGGAAAACCCCTCTTGATCTAGTTAAATGTCTCTTAATGTAAAATCTTTATATAAGATGTCAACCTCTTTGGTTTTATGATAAGAATTGTGATCATTGCTTTTATAGTCGTTGAATAGTGATCACATGATTAGTATAAATATATGGCTTTAACAAATCCAATTTACTCAGACAAAGGAAGCGATGGCCTCATCCAGTAGAATTTCTCCATACGAAGCCCATTTATCGGAGCTCAGAAAAGAGGTGGCATCTTTGGGATTCTCTCTTGACCAAGCCAAAGCTGAGATTTATCATGTCAAGCTCGGATGAGACCGTCTATGGGAAAAGAGGAAGTTGATAGAAATTACCACTCGAGCGATGTTATCTGAGCCACCCCAAGATTCTATCACCATCGCACACCTTACCCTTAGGTCTTATGCGGCTGTTTTATGGGGTTATGTAACAAATTGCTAGTACTATGTTCATGTACATTATTTTTGTATATAATAATGCATGTACTTTCTTGTCATTATTGAAACATTGTAATTGGGGTTTAAAGTACAAATAGTGTTTTTAGTTATTATTTAATTAAGAAATATATTTTATTAAATTAATGGATTTTTGAATTAAATAATATTTTAAGAATTTTTTTTTTATTATTATTAAATTAATTTTATTATATATAAATTATTATATAATTTTATGAATGCAATTATAATTTTTATTATGGTTTGAAAGCCATTTTTGTCAAAACCCGTGAATTTTCGATAAATGTTTTTTTTATTTTAAAAGTGAAAATTTACATATATAGAAAATTATTTTGATTAAATAAATTTTATTTCTGAAATCAGGACTTCGAAATTATCCAATGGTGAATTTTTCATAATTTTCATAGACAATCAAATTTTTGGGTAAAAATTAAATACCGTTTAAATATATAATGTGTTTGATGACATCATAATGACCCAATAGTGATGTAATAAATTACTATAAGCTTTATTTTCGGCCAATATATGTTTTACCATTAAAATAATGTGATTTTGGGTTTGTTTGACTTATTTTTCAAAGCATTAGGGGAACCTTCAAGACTTATTAAACACCTTGTCTTTTTAAATTGTTTTCCATGGGAGTCTGACTAACCTCCACATATACAACCCTATTATTTTAAGAATTTCGGGGTTTGGCCTTATAAAATATTTTTTTCCTCTTCCCTTGGACAAAAAGCATGGGAAAAAACCATGGGCTGTTTTGTGGTTTGGATTAGCTTAATATAAGGGGTCCCAAACCTAAATAATAAAGAATTCACTCACCTTTCCTATATTAACCCACCCAAGCTCCCAATTACTCCTCACACAAAGCATTTGGAGTTCGTCCAACCTCTGCCCTACTCTGTCTAGAATCCTCCCAAGGTGCCCCAAGCTCCTATGAAGCCTCTCTCAAGCCTTTGGAAGCACACTTCCAAGTAAGGGTTTTTCTTCAATTCACTTTTTTGTCCAATTTTCTTAATATTGTTATGCCCTTTTAATTTCAATTATAAATGATGGGGTATGGTTTCCCACCTCCCCCATAATTCCCTTATATTGTTTGAATGATGGGAAACCCATTTCTCTCTCATTAAATTCCTCCCATGTACACCTGTTACTATGCCAAAATTCTGAAAGGAACATCTCTCTCGTCATTTACATTCAAGAAATACTTTTGTATCATGAATCTAAATTCCATTAAAATTGTTTGTACATGTATCCATATTACCCTATTACATTCCATTTCAGGTAAATATGATGAGACACCCCTTTATCTCTCATCAACCATTTTTATAAATTCTTATGTCACGCCGTTACGCTGCTGAAATTGCCCCGATTTTCTATGCCAATGCCCTTGTATAGTGAATACCATGCCCATTTCTCCATCAAGGGTATTCAAATTTATGCACATTTACATATTGATTATAATTTTTCATATATTATCTTGGAATAAATTATTATGTTTAATGAATCCATGTTTATGATACTTGTGGCACACTTTTGCATGAAATGAAATGATTAAGAAGGGTGCACCCTTATAGCGCTCTAATGCATTGGGTAAAGTATAGTATCATGATACATCATGTGCAATGAGTGTTTAATCATGCTAATTCAATTGAAAATAGGGTTTAATCGTTCTTCATGTGCAATGAGTATTTACTCATGCTCCATGTGTAATGAGCCTTAGTTCATGCTAATTCAATGTTTAGTGTTGTTGCGACATTTCAATGTTAGGATTATAATTCTTTATCATGCCTTTATGTTCATGTTTCTCTTGTGCTCTATTGATTTTTCTATTTTCTAACATGTATTGTAATCCTTAGGTATTCTATGTTTATTCCCATACTAGGCTTTATAACTCACCCATTTTGTTATGCATGTCCTTTGGTTATCCCATGCAATGCTAAGTATGAGAAAATGTAGTGGCCATGTAAAGGATGTTTTAAATAAAGATGTTGTATTTTATGTTTTAATTTGTTATGTAATGATCCTAAGCCCCAATGAAACTATACCTCTCGATCTTCCATGTTGTATTTGGTGATCAGTGTATATAATAAATCATGTTTATGTTTGTAATAAATGCAGGGTTGATATAGTTGGTATCAGAGGATATGTTTAGTTAATTTTGGGAATAAGATTAGAAAACCCTAGTAAAGCCTTAGAGACAATATTAAGTATAATAAAAACATCCATATTTTTTGGTAAGTACTGAGTATGTGTTTTATCAAGAAAATACATCCCTGTCTGGATACGAGCAAGTAGAGGCGGCTGTGGCCCAGATGTATCCTCGGTTTAAAACCCAAAAACACCACTTTGAGATAGACTCGAACGAGAACTAGTGCTCGAAAATGGGCCATGTTGTACTCTTGTTTAAGACACTCCATGGTGATATGTTTTGATAAAACCAAAAGCTTAATATAAACCCTTATTAAGGGAATTAAAAAAATGTCCCTAAGAATATATGTTAGAAAGTTGATCATGAAAACCGTAGGTTGAAGCCTATAGACACATGAGTTAAGGTAATAACTGTTTATTTATAAGTCATAAATTTTTTTATTTAGATTACCCTCTATGTGTTACCCCCTAACTTTCCTTTTATTCCAGCCAATAGATAGTAATAGGAGGACTCGGGCTAACAACTGATGTGTAGATCAGTGTAATGAATGTACTAATAAGATGCCCAATCCAATGGGAGCGGGAATCGCGAACTTTGTCATGCTTCTCTCTTAGCTAACTCAAGATTTGAATAGAAACACGGGTCAAGAGGAAAATCCAAACCCCCTATGAAGGAACAAGTTACTATTGAGAGATTCATGAGACAAAGGCCTCCTACTTTTAGTGGATCATCTAATCCCACGATCGCTGAACAATGGATCAAATCCATTGAAAAGATATTCTCCATACATCAATGTTCTAAACAAGAGAAGGTTCTCCTGGCGGCTTATAGTATGGAGGGTGAAGCTGTTCAATGGTGGACGTTGATAAAAAATACAATCCCTGAGGAGGAGATCGAGGCCTTGGAATGGAAGGATTTACGGAAGTTGTTTTTCGATAAATATTTTCCGCGCACCCTCCAGCTTAAGATGGAACGGGACTTCCTTTCCCTCAAGCTAAAAGAAGAAGAATCTATTGGAGCGTACGAGGAAAAAATCACAAGGCTTGCACGATATGCTTCCGGCTTTGTCGTTACCCTTGAATGCAAGGTTGACCACTTGATTGGTGGGCTGAAGCCTAGCATGTGAAAATAATTAGCGATCCATGACTTCGACAGCTATGAGGAAATTGTCCGATGTGCCCTAAAAGTCGAAATGGAGATTGGGGAATCACATGGGTATCATGGGGACAAGAAGCATAAGGTGGACATCATTGCTGGCTATCTGATGGATAATCCAATGGTGCTAAGAAGATCCAGCACCCCACTTGCCAAAAGTGCGGAAAGAATAACCTTGGAAATTGCCTCAAGGGCATGGGGACATGCTTTAGGTGTGGAAGAGACGGGAGCGTAGCTGTTAACTGTCGGCAAGAAAGGCTTGCAGCAGCGATAGAGGAGAGGAACACGTCGTTCAAACCTCAATGCATTGTTCATTGCTAAAAATTCAAAGAACCGGGGCATATTTCAAATCAATTCCCTAATCCAAATGTTTTCAGAGGCAACCAGCAACCTCCACAGCACTAAGGAAGAGCTTTTTCCATCACTTCTTCCGAAGTGAACCCCGACAATGAAGTGGTGACATGTATGCTAGTTATTCATTCAAGAATAGTAAATTTACTTTTTGATTCAGTTATTACGCATTATTTTATATCTCTAAAGTTTAGTAGATCAATCCCAACACCACCACAAATCATGGAAGTGTAGATGTTGGTGAGTACAAAAAATGGGGCAATCATTGCATCCCATGAATATAAGTCGTCCATTGTTATTATATATGGATTTAATTTCCCAGCGAACCTTGTCATACTCCCTATGGTGGAAATTGATGCAATTATAGGCATGTATTGGCTTTCCTCATATAGAGCCAACATAAATTTTCATGAGAGGGAAATCACACTCTATATGGAGAATCGACCCCCGATTCATTACAGGTGTAAGGAGGAAGATGAATATCCTTTAGCTCCATCATCTGAAGCATGGATATTACTGCCACATGACCACACGTATCTAGCTCAGATGATTGAGTCCAATGAAGAAACCATCCTTAAATAAATGCCTATTGTGAGGGAATTCGATGATGTGTTTCCCGAGGAACTGCCTGGTCATCCTCCTAAAATAGAAGTTGAATTCTCAATTAAACTTATACCAGGGGCAGTACCAATATCCAAGAATCCATATAAAATGGTTGTCATGGAGCTTGAAGAGCTGAAGAAACATCTATAAGAGAATCTGGATAAAGGGTTTATACGCCCAAGTTCTTCACCATGGGGTGCACTAGTTCTCTTCTTCAAGAAGAATGATGGGTAAATGCATCTTTGCATCGATTACCGTGAACTTAAAAAAATCATGATAAAGAACAAGTATCCTCATCTAAGGATCAATGATTTGTTTGATCAGCTGCGTGGATCACAATAACACTCGCAGGTAGATTTTCAGTTGGGATATTATTAAGTAACGGTGAAGAATGAATATGTCCTCAAGACAGATTTTCATACAAGATACGGGCACTATGAATTCATAGTAATGCCTTTCAGACTCACTAATGCTCCAACAAATTTTCATGGACATGATGAATAGAGTCTTTAGAGATTTCCTCAACAAATTTGTGGTAGTAATTATAGATGATATTCTAATATAATCCAAATCCATGGAGGATCATGTGGATCATTTAAGAACTATACTAGAGACTTTGCGCAAGGAGAAGATCTATGAAAAATACAACAAGTGTGTGTTCTAGTAGAAGGAGGTATCATTATTGGGCCATATCATCACAAGTAATGGGATATATGTGGATCCATCCAAAACAGATGCAATTGAGGGATGGATGAGGCCAACATCAGTAACGGATATCCGTAGCATCTTGGGATTACGTGGATATTATCGACGATTTGTGAGAAATTTCTCATGATTGTCCAACCCTCTTACCAAAAAAACTCGGAAGGGAGTAAAGTTTGCTTGGAGTGATGAATACGAAGAAATCATCAAGGAGTTGAAAATGAGTCTTATCATTGCGCCCGTGCTCACATTACCCACAAGTGGGGAACTTATTGTGGTATTTAGTGATGCTTCAAAGAAGGGCATAGGTTGTGTGCTAACGTAGAATGATAAAGTGATATCCTATGGCTCCAGGCAGTTGAAAATCCATGAGCGAAACAATCCAACGCATGATCTAGAGTTGGTGGCTATGATCTTTGCCTTGAAAATCTGGCGGCATTATCACTATAGAGAGAAATGTGAGATATATATTGTCCACAAAAGTCTTAAATATATATTCACAAAGAATGAGCTTAATATGTGCCATAGAATATGGATAGAGCTCATCAAGGATTATGACTGTTCAATCCATTACCACCCTGGGAAAGTAAACAAGGTGGCAGATGGCCTAATTAGAAAGGAACCAGTGATTCTATCACAATGAGAATTGAAAAGGATCCAATCTCCTTAGACATTATGAAGATGGACATGGGAATCAAAATGAAGGGAACATCATCAATCATTTCACAAATATATTTCTCAACTGTCTATTTTGGAAAGGTTAATGGATTCTCAAAAGGATGATGTGGGAATTCAAGAAAAAGTGGAATCTATCGAAAAAGGGAAATCCTCGGAGTTTAATGTTAATGAAGAAGTAATTGTGTGATTTGGGAAAATACTATGTCTTCAATCATGTCCAGAGCTGAAGAAGGAACTTTTTGATGATTCACATAGTTCAAATTTCTCTATTCTCCTAGGGAGCACAATGGTGTATCGAGATCTCCGAGAAAACTTTTGGTGGGATAATATGAAGAAGGAGATCACTGAATATACATCAAAGTGCCTGATGTGTCAGCAAGTGAAGAAGAGAGGTAGAAGTATAAGAGGATGATGTAACCATTGTCCATACCTGAATGGAAATGGGAGAACATCACCCTGCACTTTGTCACCTGACTTCCGAGGACATCCAAAGGCAACAATGGAATCTGGGTTGTTATGGATAGTCTTACAAAGACTGCACACTTCATTTCTATTTGGGAGGATTTTTCATTAGATCAACTGGCATAGATATATACAAGGTAAGTGGTAAGGTTTCATGGAGTACCACTATTTATTGTGTCTGACCGACATCAAAGATTTACCTCTATGTTGTGGAAGAGTCTTTATCATGCTCTGAATACTGAACTAAACTTCTGTATGGCCTATCATCCTCAAACTGATGGCCAATCTGAACAGACTATCCTAACACATGAGGACATGTTGAGAGCAGGCTCAATGGACTTTAAAAGAGGATGGGATCAACATCTTCTTCTGGTTGAGTTCTTGTATAATAACAGTTTCCACTCGAGCATCCAAATGGCACCATATGAAGAACTATATGGGAAAAGGTGCAGAACACCGACATGTTGGGATGAGTTTGGTGAATGTAAGTTACTTTGATGAGAAATGGTCGAAGAAATGGTGGAGAAGGTGAAAACCATTCAGTAGAATATCAAGGCATCCCAGAGTCGACAAAAGAGTTATGAAGATAACCTTCGACGAGACCTTGAGTTTAAAGATGGATACATGGTTTTTTATGCATATCTCCGTGGAATATGGTCTTGAGGTTTGGAAAGTAATGGATGTTAAGTCCAACGTACATTGACCCCTTCTATATTCTTGATCGTGTCGGGGCTGTGGCCTATTGTCTAGAACATCCACCTACCATGTCCAAAGTACATGATGTCTTGCATGTATCCCTCTTAAGGACATACATACAAGACTCTTCACATGTACTCTATTATGAGGTGGCATAGTTGGAGGATGATCTTTCTTATGAGGAGGTACCAGTGAAGATCTTAGATCATTGAGAAAAATTTCAATTAAATAAGACAATTCCCCTCGTCAAGGTGTTATGGAGAAACCACATGTTTGAAGAAGTGACTTGGGAATCAGAGGAAATGATGAATCTCAGTTACCCACATCTGTTTTTGTATGGGAAAAGGAAATTTTTAGGGTGACATTTCTTAAGGGTGGAATATTGTAATGACCCAAAGATTCATTAATGTAAGATCCCTCTTGATATTATCAAATGTATCTTTATATAAAATTTTTATATAAAATGTCAACTTCTTTGGTTTTATGTTAAGAATTGTGACCATTGCTTTTATAGCTGTTGAACAGTGATAACATGATTAGTATAAATATAGGGCTTTAACAAATCCAATTTACTCAGACAAAGGAAGTGATGGCCTCATCCAATAGAATTGCTCCATATGAAGCCCATTTATCAGAGCTCATAAAAGAGGTGGCATCTTTGGTCATTTCTCTTGACCAAGCCCAAGCATAGCTTTATCATGTCAAGCTTGAATGGAACCGTCTACAGGAAAAGTGGATGTTGATAGAAATTACCACTCGAGTGATGTTATCCGAGCCACCCCGAGAGTCTGTCACCATCGCACACCTTACCCATAGGTCTTATGCGGTTGTTTTATGGGGTTATCTAACAAATCTCTAGTACTAGGTTCATGTACATTATTTTTATATATAATAATGAATATACTTTTTGCCATTATTGATACATTGTAAATGGTTTTTAAAGTACAAATATTGTTTTTAGTTAGTATTTAATTAAGAAATATATTTTTTAAATTAAGGTATTTTTGAATTAAATAATATTTTAATTTTTTATTATTATTATTAAATTAATTTTATTATATATAAATGATCATATAATTTTATGAATGAAATTATAATTTTCATTAAGGTTTGAAAGCCATTTTTTCAAAACCCGTGAACTTTTGAAAATTTTCGATTTTTATTTTAAAAGTTAAAATGAACATATATAGAAAATTATTAAGATTATGTAAATGTTATTTCTGGAATCAGGACGTCGAAATTATCCAACGGTGAATTTTTCATAATTTTCAGAGACAGTCAAATTTTTTAATAAAAGTAAAATACCGTTAAAATATATAATGAGTTTTATGACATCATATTGACCTAATTGTGATGTAATAAAATACTATATGCTTTATTTTCGGCCTATATATGTTTTAACATTAAAATAATGTGATTTTGGGTTTGTTTGACTTACTTTTCAAAGCATTAATGGACCCTTCAAGACTTATTAAACACCTTGTCTTTTTAAATTGTTTTCCATGGGAGTGTGACTCACCTCCACATAAGCAACCCTATTATTTTAAAAATTTAGGACTTTGGCCTTATAAAATATTTTTTTTCTCTTTCCTTTGATAAAATACATGTGCAAAAATCATGAGCTTGTTTGTGGTTTGAATTTGTTTAATGTAAGGTTTCCCAAACCTAAATAATAAAGAATTCACTCACCTTTCCTATATAAACCCACCCAAGCTCCCACTTCCTCCCCAATAAAATCCTTTGGAATTCATCTAACCTCTGCCCTACTCTCTCTATAATCCTTCCAAGTTTCCCCAAGCTCCCTATATGCCTATCTAAAGCCTCTCTCAAGAATTTGGAAGCACAATTCCAAGTTAGGGTTTTTCTTCCTTTCTCATTTTTGTCGAATTTTTCTTCATATTGTTATGCCCTTTTAATTTCAATTATAAATGCTGGGGTATAGTTTCAGATCTCCACCATACTGCACTCTTATTGTTTGAATGATGGGAGAACTCTTTCTCTCTCATTAAATGACTCCCATGTACAGTCGTTACTATGCCGAAATTCCAAAAGGAACTTCTCTCTTCTCATTTACATTCAAGCAATATTTTTTATCATGAATCTAAATTCCATTACAATTTTTTGGACATGTATATATATGACACCCTTAATGTCCATTTCATGTAAATATGATGAGACACCCCTTTCATTCTCATCAACCATTTTTATGAAATTTATGTCACGCCATTATGCTGCTGAAATTGCACCGATTTTCTAAGCCAATGCAATTGTATAGCGAATACCATGCCAATTTCTCTATGAAGGGTATTCAACATTATGCACATTTACATATTGATTATAATGTTTCATGTATTAATTACAAATTCCTTTATTGTGGAATAAATTATTATGTTTAATGAATCCATGTTTATGAACCATGTGGCACACTTATGCCTGAAATGAAATGTTTAAGAAGGGTGCACCATTATAGCGCTCCAAGGCATTGGGTAAAGTATAGTATCATGATATGTCCTATGTAATGAGTTTTGATTCATTCTAATTCATGTTCAATTCGGGTTTACTCTTACTTCTTGTTCAATGAGGATTTACTCATGCTCCATGTGCAAAGAGCCTTGGCTCATGCTAATTCCAAGTTAAGTGTTATTGGCACATTTCCATGTTATGATTAACATGGTTTATCATGCATTTATGTTCATGTTTCTCTTGTGATCTATTAATATGTCTGTTTTCTGACATGTATTTTACTCCTCATGTATTCTATGTTTATTCCTTTACTGGGCTTTATAGCTCACCCCTTTTCTTAGGCACATCCTCAGGTTATCCCATGGAATTCTAAGTATGAGGGAATGTAGTGGTCATGTTAATGATGTTTTCAATGAAGATGTTGTAGTTCATGTTTTAAGTTGTTATGTAATGATCCTAAGCCCCAAAGACACTATACCTCTCGATCTCCCATGTTTTATCAAGTTATCAGTTTATGTAATAAATCATCTTTAAGTTTGTAATAAAAGAAGGGTTGTCACATATAAGGAATGTGTCCCACCGAAATAAAAGTGAGATGAAAATATCTTACTTCTCTGGAAATCTTCTAAATCATATGTACCAATAAATAATAAAATCATATGACACATTTAATATAATAAAACGAAGTATAGAAATTTTATAAAATGTCAATGGTTCAGTATATGGAACATATAAATGAAAATAGTGGTGAATCTGACATAACTATTTTAGAAAAAAAGTGAGATTATAAATCACTTAACATAAGTTTCAAATTCCTTCAAATATGTTTGAACCTCTTATTATTCAGATAAAATAATTAGGTTTTCATAAAATATCTTCCTAGGATATATTTTATATTAAAAATGGGCATTAGTTCAAGTGGAGGGATTTAAGGATGTTATTTGGGAAGGTATCATTTGATCTAAAGGGTTTTTCCATTTGGAAGAGTATGAGAGAGAATGTTTCCTTTTATAAGTAGGGAATGGAGATACATGAAAATATATATAATAAAAATTGTACCCTTGTTTTTAGTTTTCAAAATTGTAATAATATTTATTATCATCAAACCATGTTGGTGGTAAAGTAAAACTATGTCTAGAAAATGGAGTTAGGATGTGTTTTTATGTAATATTACTTAATATGTTTTTTAGTTTAACCCAATGTAATTGCATTTTAACAACAACCAAAATAATTAATTTTTACTATTATATATATTAATTTTGACTAAAATATATATTGTCTATATAATAATATATAAATCTATCTTAATATATAAACCAGAATCATTTTACCAATTTCCATTCATAGATGCTAAATTATTAATTTAAAATCAAAACCATAAACATGATGAAAAAATAGAATTTCCATAGAGAAACATTTCATAATAATAGATTTTTAAAATATTAAAATTCAATATAGAATAAATTATAATTACTAAAATTGGATTAATAAATACGTTATTGAGTAATGTTTATTTTAAAAAAATCTGAAAACAAAAAGTGGTTTTAAATTATTTAAAACATATTAACCAAAAACATTACTTTATTCTATTCATCAAAAAATTATTCATTTAAGAAAATACAAAAAAATTATTCTAATATAATATTGACAAATATATTTAAAAAAATAAATTAAATTTTAAATACATTTTCTAATAATTATAATAAATAATAATAAAATAATTTTTTAGAACATAATTGAAAATAGATTTCCAGAAAATCATTATTTTCAAGAAAAATATGATTTTATATTAACTTCATGATAAATATTACTAATTATATGAATATAATTTAATATATAATTTAATATAATCTATATATTACATTTATATAATTCCTCATTAGGAGTTATTTAATTTAATTAATATATAAAAAACATATACATTTAAAAACATTCTAAAAAATATTATGCATAAAAATATATTTATACAAAAAAAGGAAAATTTGAAATCCAAATGAAATGAATTTGTATATTTTAAATAATATGGATTATATGTCACTTTAATGAAAATTAGAGTTTAAATGAACTTATTTAGGGAATGGCTTGATAGTATTTCAAAATTGATATTTTCTCTAAAACCTAATATTTTTAATAAATAATGAGAAATCCACTGTAAGATAATTTTGATAAACAATTTTCTAAAAAGGTTATTATGTTGATGAAATCTGATTACAAAAAAAATGGTTCAAAAAATGTTATCCACTCAAAAAATTTAACACATTCATTTGTGAACAAATAATTTATTGAAGAAAACATATCCTTTTTCTGAAAATGGTGTGCTTTTTTAATTGTCATTTACCAATGACATTGTATTTATTTGGAACCTTATATATATATATATATCATAATGTGGTTTATTAAAACACATTTTTGAATGTAATTTTTTCTATAAATTAAATTAAATTTATCTTAATATTTATATTTTATAAAATACAAGTGTGTTTTATTCCCCCCCCCCACTCCCTTACATGCTTCCTCACAATTGAAACATGATCTCGCTAATCAACTGTATGAAATTTTAAATGAAAAATACATAAACAAAAATTGTGAAATGGATGATAAAAAATCCTTTTTAATGAAATTGAATAGAAAATATCATAATCCTCTAGAATGATATGTAACTATTTTTCTAAATAAGAAAACATTAGTTGTAAGTGTGGATATATACATGGAATAAAATTATTTCCCATAGATAATTGATCACAGGAAGGTGAATGGTCATGATAATGTTAAAAAACATAAAATCATAAAGAAATTTTGTTAGTAAATACCATTAATTAATCATAAATGAAGGTAATATGAATAAATAAAATTCTCATTATCATTTTTCCTATTTTGGGGAAATTTTATACTATTAATATATATATATATATATAATTTATTTATTTCCAATTAAAAAGGAAAACCTCATCATTTATTTTTTATATTATCGATTTACACTTCATAAATCACTCTATGAAATGAATATGAATTTATAATGTTTGAAGAACTAACATAGCGTAATATTCATAAATTAATGATAAGTCATTACTACAATATATTGAAATTAAATAATCTAAAATGTTTAGAATAGGTAATCTTATATGCATAAAATTTCATATGGTGAAATAATACATTAATTATTAAATCCACACCCAATGTTAAAATTAACCCGTTCCATATTTGGTTACCATAGAACCCTCCAAAATTAAAAAAATTATATAAATTCCTTAAAACTTGACATAATAATCATTAAATTAATACCCAAAATATTATAAATTAAACATTAATTTTCAAAATCATATATGTGAATAACTTAGTAATATATTCATTATAAAAAGTATAATAAACCAAAATATCATATTACATTAATGAAAATATTAATTATTCCTCATTTTTTAAATAAATCACATAATTTTTGATATATTACATAGGTCCAAAAATTTTGTACACTCTATCAATGATAACACAAACTATTTATTAATGAATCATTGATAAGATCCAAGGATATAAATAGTAACCTATATAATTCATCCATATCAGTAATCTCTTTTTTTAACATTTTACTCAACATTAATACAATATTTAGCATTATCTTCAATGAATAAAATGTTCCCCAAAAAATGTAACATTTCCATTAAATTAATTTTCAAGTTCACTAGGTTTATTTGAATTATTATTTCAAATCTATTATATAATACATCTATAGTAAAATAAATAATTATATTTCATGATTTAGAGAAAAAAATTCATTAATTCCAAAACAGAATCACTTTAATAAATCAACTTATTTCATGAACCATTAATTATGCATCACATACACATATTAAACAACTTATTCCTTCTATATTTCATTTGTAGTTTCTTCGTAATCAATTGAAAACCAATAAGTCATGGAACCATACTAATCCACTTCATAAGATTTCATCATATAACATTGACTTTCATAAGGCCTATAGAATAAATATTTAAAACATTAAACATTTTATGATTCCATAGGAAACCCATTATTTCCATCCATCTCGTAAATTAAAATTTTCATTTTCCATTGGAAATTATATAATCCATTCCCATCTTGTCCACATAAAACATCATCTATTCCTTTTTGAGATATTTTATTGTAGTCTTTTTTGAAAATTAATTATATAGAGGAAAGGAAATCTTCTTTCCCTTATGGACTCCTCAACTTTAGGTATCGATGAATAGTTCCCATAATTCATGATTCTGAGAGTTAGTTATAGTGTAAGATGTTAATTATATATCATGTGGTTGTATTTGGAGATATCGGTATATCCTTCACTCCAATCATCATCCCATTTTGATTCTCCTAAAAAATCATTTTACATTCAACATTAACATAGTTCCTTCTATTTTCCACCATTTTATAAAATTTAAAAGCAGACAGTGTGAAATGAAAACCACACTAAAAAACCACATTATCTAGAAAATGCAAATTATTGTATTTATTATATCCTAAAATCCTGTATGGTAAATTAGTATTAACCCAAGTCATTAATATTAATTATTCAAATCCTTCCTGATAGTTTATACAGTGTTTGAAATTTTTTAAAACATAACGCTAGGATTATCAAAGTAGGGTTGTAATAAGGACTTTATTTATGAACATGGTGAAAATAAAGTTTATATAAATGCACTATTTTTGTATTTATTACCCCAAGGTACAACTATACCCGATCCACATCGATCTATATAATTCATACAACGATGTACTTTTATAGAAATCCCTAACTCTATCCTTCTCTAATATTCCAAGATGTTTTTCATTATATGTTAACTTATTCTTTGACATATCCATCGAGATATCATTATGGATATAAATAAGGGTTTATCATCAAAATTTTCATTGGTAAATTAAACCATTATATAAATGAAATTATAATGACTCATACATTAAGTAAATATATAATATATTTTCATTGATGAATATATTATACCGAACATTATGATCAATAATAAAATAATTTAGTGTTTGTGCCTTTGGAAAGATGGAAAATGAAAACATATCCATAAATGTGTTACATAATATCCCACTAGGTTCTTCATAAATTTCCCAATTCATAGATAATTCATAAATAAAACCATTCTTGTAAAATAAAGGAATGAAATAATAAGAAAGGGTTTTCTAAGATGAGTATTATGTGTAAATAAGTGCGATATCACAAATAATGATGGAAATGAAAATAATAAGGATAATATTACTGTATTAGAACCCCAGTAAATCAT
Source organism: Viscum album (assembly GCA_963277665.1). NCBI lineage: Eukaryota > Viridiplantae > Streptophyta > Magnoliopsida > Santalales > Viscaceae > Viscum > Viscum album. The sequence goes on along the minus strand of OY728159.1, from coordinate 775,177,516 downwards.
TTATAACATCCAATTATTTCAACTTATATTTAAAATAATTTTGAAAAATAACTTGGACGATTTCTTGATGAAAATTACCTTTTCACTTTGAAAATCACCATTTTAAAACATACATTTAAGAAATATTTTCAAAACAATTATATTTCAATATAACTGTAGAAGTATATATGGTAATTTTTAAAACCTTGATTATTCATAATGGTGTGAAATTCTATTGAATATTTACACGTAAAAACACAGATTACATTTTCATTTTAGGTAAAAACCAAGAAATCATTATTTAGAAAATGGCAGGAAGATTTAATATTTGATAAAATGTAAAAATCTGGAAAAACTGAATTTAATAATCGTTTTGGACTATTAAAAAATTCATGATTTTTTATAAAACACTATTTTGGTAGACCATTTTTTCTCAAATAAAGATAAAAATAATGTCTTTTTTATTAAAATATTCTATTAAACTCTTTAGTGTATAATGTGATGAAATTGATTGGAAAATGTATCCTCCAAAAATAACCCTGGGATAAGATAATTTCTGAGTTTTTTGTGATATTAGTTATAATATTTAATCATAAGAATCATAATAACAAACACTCAAGATAGACCATGATATTCTTACATAAAACCATTAACTCTTTAGTACCTATCAAATTATAATCCCCACAAATGAAATAAAAATATAATGACATGTATTTCGAATAAATTTTTGGGAATAAACATAAAATAAATTCATTGGATTATTATACACCTCCGAAAAGAAACAACTAGTTTATTAGGAATTTGTCCCATATAAATAAAATTTAGAAGAAAATCACATATTTATTTGGTAATCATTTGAATTGTAATACACTGTAAAAAACATACATGAAACATTAAATATTAGAAAAAGTTTAATATTCATGATATAATAAGTCAAATAAATTTTAAATACATTAAATAAAGAAATTAGAAGTGAATTTGACTTTATTCTACCCCAAAAAGATGTGAGACTAGAATTTCTTCACCTGATGTCCTGAATTTCTTAAAACACATTCAAAACAGATCTTCCCAAGATAACCTCCTTAGGATGTCACTTAAAGTAATATAATGAAAGAATTGTGATAAAAAAAAGACACTAGGAAAAGGGAAGAGATGTATGTAAGTTGTTGGGGAGGGGATTGGACAAATAATGTTTTTCTGATATGTGATGGAGGTATTACAGGGGGTGTCCATATTTGAGTAGGGGAGAGGACACACATGGAATTTTTGAAACCAATAAAGAGTATCAGCATTTTTTCACCGAAAAAATGGCTCAATAAAAAAGATAATTATAAAAAATTTGTGTTTAAAAGTTCTATATTTGGCCAACCATTGTGATATGAACATTTTTTTGTTTTTTACCACTTTTTTGTTCATTAACCATTAGTAAACCCATTTTAATAGTAACATAGGAAATTAATTTCTACGTTTTTATAATTCATTTTGAAAAAAAATTAAATTTTATTAAATAAGAAAAATTAGTTTCTTTTAAAATATTGAATAAATTTTATCAAAATATATTCCTACGACATATTAAATTCTACTTAAAACCATACCAATACATTTGATGAAAAAATACTTTTCCAAAGCGAAAATTATCATAAGTATAAAAATTTAACATATAAAAATACAATATGAAATTTATTAAAGTGAAGTAAATTGTAATAAAAAATATTTAATTAAACAAAAATTATATTTTATGACATAATAAAATAATGTAGACCATGTATATGTAATAAAAGGATATTTTGAAAAAAATAATAATTTCTTTTAATATTTTTAAAAAAAATTATATATTCAAAAAATTATCAAAATTAATCACAATGATAATTTTAACATGTAGATTTAAGAAATTATTTATATTTTTTCAAATGAAATTTATATTATTATAATATAAATAATAATAAAAAAATTTCCACACGTGAATACAAATGGTTTCCCAAAAAATATAAATTTCCACGAAAAATGGATTTTAAATTAACTCAATTACTAGTATGCTTCCTTATATGAATATTAATAAATATATATAGATATATAATATATCTATATTAGTTATAACATTCCTTAATAGAGATTATTATTTTTTAAATAAATATAAAAACATTATGCACTTAGAAGTATTCATTAGAGAAATGCCTTTTATATATATTAATTTATTTATACCAAAATCATTAAAATTTAAAATAAAAAAATTCATTATATTTATATAATCTAAGTGTATCATATGTTACTTTGGAAACATATACTATATGAAATTATTTTTTAAATTACATGATTCAATGAGAGGAATGAAAATATATATAAACATTGATATTTTCACATAAACCAAAATTTTTTGAGAGAATAAAAAATAAATTAATATAAACTAATTTTGATATGATGGTTTAGAAAAGATTATATTTTTTACAAAATAAAAATTTCTAAAATTAGTTGAAAATAAATATATTATCCTCTAAAAATTTAACAAATATCATTATTTTAAAATGAATGTATTTTTTATGTTAAAAAATGTATTTTACTAAATAAATTGTTCATATATCATATTCCTTAATCAATATAATTGAATTAATTTTTACCCTTCAATATATGTCAAAATGTAAGTTATTAAAACATTGTGTTCCGTATAATGCGTGGTATCAAAGAAATTAAATTTATTTTTAAAAAATACTTCTCTAACTCATGGGGTATTACACAACCTATGGTGGAAGAACAATGTTTTATAAACCAAAAAAATTAGTCATTATTAAATAATCATCATAATAATTATATTATTGGTGATGTAGATCAATAATTAAAAATTATAAGAACCTTATGTGTTGAATTTTTTACTTTATGCATTTTTATCACAATATTAATCTATGAAATTTGACAAGGCTTTATGTAATATGGATTATATAATGCCAATGAAGGACAAAATCAATGAATTTGAAATGATCTATGTTTTGAAATTTTAAGATCATATTAAATATTTTCATGTAATTGGTGTAACTTAGGATATTTTAATAATCATAAGGAAAATAGAATAATTTATATAAATAAGGCAGGTCTTATTTCAAATAATTATAATTAACAAAAATGAATATATTATTAATAATCTTTTTATCAGGTATCCAAAATCAAATTTATATTTTATTCTTAAATGATATATATAATTATTAAATTCTACACTATATCGAATGATTTTTTGTATTTTTCCTAATAGATATGTAGAAGAGGAATTATTTATATAAGTAGAACTCAATTTTAAAAAAATAAAAAAAAAACATTCTAGATAATGTATTTATACTTACTAATGTCTTTTTTGGACATAAATAAGACCTAAGATCTTTGTATGTTAGTCTTACAAGATTATAGATAAAAAATGAAATGATATTTGGATAATAAACTTTTTATAAAAAATGTTTTTAAATATACAATAATTTATCAAATTTATGTGGATTGCATTATATTTTTATCAACTCAGGAATCACTTTATTAATATTTTTTTATTAATTTATGAATTTTTATTTTAAAATGAGGATAATTGGTTGACATATTTTTTTCTTAGGTTTTAAAATTTCTCAAGAAATAGTAGGAACTTATATATCACATAAAAAGTATATAAAATATTCATATTGAAAATTTTGAAAAAATGGTACTAATCATATTATTAATCATGAAAAAACATAAAAACCATTCAATATTGATGCATTTGGGAAACTATTTGATTAATATATTTTTAGAGAATTGATTACTAGATTACTACACCTTAAATCTGTATAGATAGAATTAAATTATTTTATTCTAGTGAAAAAAATTTGATGAAAAACCGGAAGTGTCCCATATTAAATCTATAAAATATGTTTCTTATTTACAGAATTAAACCTGTTATCTGGGATTATTTTATTCATCATTATAGGATAATACAATAAACTTTTGCTTAAATTTTTATTATTGCAGATGTAAAATGGATATTAAAGGTACATCTATAACATTTATTTTTTAGTTAATTCATTAGTTTTATTTTTTGGAATGAAACTAAATTCATTATGACATTCAACTACTCATGATGATTATTAAACAACAGCATTTTGATTCATTCTGGTGATGTTAATGAAACAAAAACTCAATGAGTTTTTCGTGAGTTTTATTAGAGCTCTCGTATTGTGTGATAACCAATGTTAAAATCTCGTATATAAAATACATGCACATAACTCAAGAGAATTGAACATTGAAATAAGGCAAATATTTTTTCATGATCACACAATAAAATGATATATCATTATATAATTCATCATAATTCAAGGAAAACATTATTATATTATTATGAAACCACTAAATAAAAATTTATTTTAATATATTTAAATGAATCATGGAATTATCCACACTAAATGATCTTTTTTATAATTATAATTTAAATTAACTCCTTATTTTAAAAACTACTTAAAACAGGGGAAACTATTTTTACTATGCTTCCAAAATTTGTATCCTTCATAATAATTTCACAAAATTTTACCCAAATATTTCATTCCAATATTTATTTTAAATTTTTAGAAAAATTTTCCAATTTTTTTTAGAAATCAGTTCTATAAAACCATTTCAAACTATATTATTTAAATGACATGATGTTTTTAGGATATGATAATGTTCCATAAAGAATATTTTTGAATTTTCTTTGAGTGTTAAATTTTAAATATTGTGTAATATCCTATTAATTTTAATAAAATTCTTATGATATTTGTTTATTCCATGAAAAATTATTTATTATATTCCACGTTTCACCATAATAAAACATCATATTAAAATACTTATAACAATATATCTAAAAAAATAAAGACCTCAAAATAAGCATCTTATGTTTTTGAATGTTTGTATAAATAATTATTTCTTTATGAGTCATTATATATAATAAATTTGAAGCATATATATCTTTATGAATTTATAATGGATATCTGGGTAAAAAAATGATTTATCACCAAAGAATATTAGACCATGGATCTGTCCACATTGTTTTTAGGATCCTTTATTATTTATGGATCATTCATTTTTAGTAGTTCAACTAAAAAAATATACATTATTCCACTTATTACACAAGTAATGTATCTATAATTTAAATATTTATATAGGGATATAATAATGGAAATGATGAATATTTATTCAATTCATCAATATTTTACCTAGGTAGGGATATAATTAATGTCTCAATGGATGAATTTGATTTTCATTATCATGATACTATTATATAAATCTATTATTTTTTATGATTTCAGGGAAATTAATGATTTAAAATTTATAATGTTTACTTTATTTGGAGATTTATATAGTCTAAATATTCAATATGTTTCTCAAATAGATCATATAACTTTTAAAGGTGAGGCATTATTAGAAACTCACAAAATTCCACAAATATTATGATGTAATGAAAAGTATAAAGATGAAACATAATTACATATCTCACATGATAATGTCGAGAAAGTCTCACATAATTTTCCTAATTCTTGGATTGTGGAAATTTGGGTGAAGAAAATATCCCCTTACCATTAAGGGAAATAGAGATACTTTAAAAATATCAAAAATATATGTCTTAGGCTTCCTTAGTAACATGAGGATTTCAATATGATAAAGAATACTTTTAGTTTAATTGAGGATATTAGATGTGATATTTTAATGTTGAAGATTGTTTTTATCTTATTTTAATTAACCTAATTTGAGGCAACTTAAAGGATATCTGTAATCATAAGATTAAATTAAATACTAAGAGGGAACATAGATCATATATTGTTGAAACAAATATACACTTTATGATACTTGTGTATACATCATATCTAATGAAGTTTGTTGATATGTCATACAAATAGTCATCTTCTATAGAAATAAAAATCCTAAGAGAGATTATTTTTGATAAATAAAAGGTATGATAAGAATCAACCTCATGGAGGAATAATAAATCCAATGAAATGTATGATGATGAAATTGTGGATTTTGTGATGAAATAAAATAAAATAGGCCAGATGATCAATTTTTTGGGGTAGATAAAGATGAACCTTAATCAATAAATGAGAAACCATACAAAAATATTATAGAGGATGAAAGGTAGAAAATGAATGATGTTAATGATTTAAAATTAAATATGGAAAATGATGTCCTGAATGAAGTTGAAAAATTTCAATCTAAAATTGAAGTTAAAATGAAGCGAAAATTTCTTTTATACAATGCACCTTCATCTATTATTCAAATAGAATAATATAATTCTAACCGACAAAAAGAAAATAATCTCCCATTTCATATCAAGATATGTATCTTGAATAAGAAAGAAGAAAATAATAGTTGTTGAAAATAGTATATAAAAAAATGTTCAAAATGAATATGATATTTTTACTAATGTAACAGAATATGTTGAAATTGAGAAAAATTCAATGAAAAATTTATTTTGATGATATTTCAACTAGTACATCTAATTAATTATCAAATAAATATCAAAATTATTCAATTATTTTAGAATTGGAAAAACAAGAATCTTCTGATGAATATTTCCAAATGTATATAATGCATAGGCATCATCACAACATCATTTTTTGAAAATATTTATGTAATAGATATTTCTAAATCATAATATATTTAAATTTAGGAAGTATATTAAAGATCCTCAGTTCCAATACATCATCATTTTTATTGATTCCACTCATTATGAACCATGTACAAGATCTTACTGAATTTAAATGAAAAATAATTACTTCAAATAAGTAATCTTGATTCTTGGAGGTACCATAAATTTCATTCATGATGTTCAATATTGTATTATGTGCATATATGTAAATATTGAATTAGTATAAAATTCAAGTTATTTAAAATAACTTTCTTAGATAGTGATTCAGAATTAGGGTGGTGTAAGAGATCTAAAATGTAAATCTATAGATAACTTGAGAATTGTTATAATACTTATTATGTTGATCAGGAACATAAATTGATATATTAGTTTTTCTGATAAAAAAACTTGTATAATCAAAATATAATTAATTTAAACATTTAATATGTAAAAAATATGAATGATTATTTCTCTAATAATAATAGAGAAAATTATAATCTTAAATCATTCACAATGAATCATGATGAAAAGACGACATATAAATAAATGAATATTTCATCCTAATAAGAATAAGTTCTGTAGTTGATAAATAAGATTAAAACTATCAGATTTATGGAATAGGATCTTAGGATGATCAAATAATTTCGTAACTAAGTTTGATAATTATAAGGAGGTTGTGAAGTAGTAAAGGGAAATTCAAAATTTTATCCACAAATTAATGATTTCTTATCTCCGAGGTATTGAATAATTTAGAAATATTGAAAAATAAATTTTGTTTTAAATTTTTTGGTTGAATTTTATTTCTTAAATCATTTTAATGGATATCTCTCCTTATATTCTATGGAAAAATATCTTCATATAATATTATATATCAATTTTCATTTATATATTACTTATTTGACAGTTTTCTCCATAATATTTCATGAATACAATTTTCCTCTTTAAAATTTTTCGAAATAATTAATTTGTATAAATCAAGATATATGAACATTCTACACTTTTTAAGAGAAGGGTGAATGAAAATAGTTGTAAAAATGGAGATATCTATAGAAAAATATAACATTTTACAAAATATTGAAAAGATAAGGTTTATATAAGATATGGTGAGTAAGAATATTATGTTTTTAAACATTATTTTTCATAATAAATGTTTCTTCTTATGAGAAACATAGTTGGGGGGATTGTTTAGACCAAATTTTTCTTCAAACACATTCTATCCTTATTGTGTAAAATCACTACCCTTTTATTTATAAGTGTTCACATTGCGTAAATTTATTTTTCCCATGATCATAATATTATTCTTTTCTTAATGTTTTACAAGAAATAGAAATAACTTTAAGTTGAATTAATATTTATAATCCCACATACACATATTCTTCACATTAGATGGATGATTTTAATGATCACTAGATGATGTTTTACCAATTATTGGAGAAAATGTAAAAAAAATCCCTGATGGATGAAAGAAAAAAATTTATACCAATAAAAATCATTATACCATGGTATAATTTCATTCTTTTTGATTTTCTGTAAAGACTAAATGGAATGAACAACATTATATATTCCAGATGATTAATATTTAAATTCTACTATATTTAATCAAAAAACATTATAATACTTTTTAATAAAAAATAAATTTTATAATATGATTATATTTTGAACCATTTCAAGTTATTATGATATTGTCGTATGTCATTGCATAAAACTCAAAATAACATATAATATGACTTTTTGAGAATCACATATAAATATAATATACACTGTAAGAGGATTAATCATATATCTCCTAATATGAAATGTTTTCTATGAGTTTGCAGAATCTTATTACTAGTGAACACATCATTTCTTTTCATTAGATAGTTTTACATAAAACCTTAATTTGTGATGAATATTTAAATAACTTATGTGATTTTCATTAATAATCACTATGTTTGATCCTGTTTGATTGAGGTAATCCTTTGTTTAGGAGGATTTATATTTTTGTAAACATTGTAATCAAGGTTTATCAGGTATAGTAAAATATAATTTGATTGTACCTTAGTATTGAGGGCCTCCTTAGTGAAGGAATGAAGACCATTAAGGTTTTTATTGATTAATACAAAATGTGAGGGTTATTTACATAATTAAAATTTATGTTTATATAGTTGTCTTTTTGTATAATAGTATATAAGTCTTTCCATTCTCATATTTTATGTTGTATTTTACATGATTTTACAAGTGTATTTCCACTATATATGTATTAATTAATTCATTTTAATTTAGTTATAAAAAATTCAAATACTATGATAGTATAAATTATCAGTAAAAGTGCTTCTCCGATTACATTATTTAAAATGGGTAGAATATTGTTATGAAATTTAATTTTATTAGATTAAATAAATTCGATTTTTATATTAAAAACTATAATTTACACCCATATTGTTAGTAATGATATAATTTTATGATCCTATAGGTAATCCTACATGAATTTATATGATCCCTCCGTTATATGTTTTTTACACTAATAATCTATACTAAATACTCTCAATGTACTAGTTCTCATCTTTTATTTATAGGGAAGGTGCTAACACAAAATATGTCATCACATGGTACTCTCATTAAAAAAAATGATTTCAATTGCATGTGTCATCTATGGGGAGGTGAGAGCCCCATGGATTTTTGATGGTGATCATGATCATGAAAAATTCATTAAGATCAATGTTCATGGAACTTCTTTCATTTTATTCATCTTTATCATTTATATTATCCAATAATCATGTTGATTCATGAGGATAGACTGGTAGGACATTATTTGTTTCTTCGAATAATTTGATCACATGATTGTCCTCTAATAATCATCAGTGATTTCAGAGCCATGTTAATCATTTAATTGGCATGTTCGTATTCAATTTTTATGAAAAACATATTTATATTGATATTATTTTTGACTTATTGAAGTATATGATATATTGTAATTGAATATAAGATGGGGGATAGACAGGAATTATGATATAGAATATCATTAATTTATTGATCATAATCAAAGGGTATGAATAGAGTATATCATATGGTACGATTCATTATGACTCGTAGTTGTGTTATATAACATATTATATTGTCATACATAAATAAATCCTAGGATATATTAAAATAGATAATTGGGTCATTTTTATATATATTATATATCATTTTTTAAGACAAACCCATATGTATGTGACTACTATTGCGTGACTTACTGTTACATATGGGTTACATTATATAGAAGGGTTATCATTAACACGATTACTCTTACGTATGACTTACCCCATATGTAATGGTTTATAAATTGATTAATGATTGAGAACTAATAGTTAACAACTATCCTTGTAACTAATTACAATAAATAATACTTCATATCAATCGTAAACTACGATATAATAAAGATTATAAATAATTTTTTTGGATAAATTTTATTATTGTTTATATATTTCTAATTAATGTTAGAAACTATTAATAGTATTTTTTCATCTATAAATAAAATATTAAATGGTTATATTTAAATCTCAGGTTTGGAAAATGAATTAAATGTTTATTTTTAGTTTATTATATTTGAATATTATTGTTTATAATTTCATTATTAAATTATGATATTAAGTATTCTTAAACTGATGTGATCGATTTATTACTAGGATGTATCATATCATCTATTATATGCTAGGTTCCATAATAGAATATTTAATTGTAACATACAATTTCCTCTGTTTGTAATTAATTTTATTAACTTTAATTTATTTTTTGAATATAGTTTATATATATAAGGCGATAAAATTCTAACAAATAATAATATCTCTTTATTAAAATATCACATGTTTATGGAATATGGTTTTATAATTTCAATATGCATGGATTTTAATGCCTTGTTCTAGAAAAGGGGGTGTAAAGACAATGTTTCCTCATTTTAGTTGCTTATAATATTTTAAATTATATTTTTTATATTATGAATTATGTTAATGTGGGTATCACTTGCCCAGTGAGCCTCTATATATATATAATAAAAATAATATATATATTACACCACACATGTACAATATTTATATTATATTATAATAAATAATAAATGGTGGATCATATGGGAAGTCGGAGAAAACTGTTTAGTCTTGAATGTCGGTTTTTTCCATTCCATGACATAATCATTGTTAATATGACAAGTTTGGGGAAAATGTTTTCATGGTAGAATTAGGAAATTAATTAGTAAATTTATTTATATATTTTCTATGATTAGGATCTATCAACATAATCCCAATTACAGGAAAATTTTATGGTAAGCCTCACATCCCTAGTGGTTAGAGAGGTGATAATGGAGAATGGTTGGATGATTTTGGGAATCAGTGATATAATATGGCACTTCCACAAGGATTGAAAAACGATAATAGTGTTTTTGGATCTCACAAAAGATAGTGAAAAAAACTATTGTTCCACAATGATTGATCAAATATGAATGTAGTATATTGTTTTGTAATATTTTTTCCATTTTTTAATATCCCATATTTAACAAAAATAAATTATTCTAATAGTTTGATTTTTTTATTGAAGGTTGATTTACATTTGACATTATTATCATTCTACAATCAATTAATTATAATATTATTTCTTTTTCTTCATTCATAGTAACTATGGAAATGTATCAAGGCTAATGAAAACATTATCCAATGATTATTCAATATTATACAGATTTATGAATTTATCTCCCTTTTCAATGTGTTACCCCCTTTTGTATTCAATTTGAGCCAGAAATGTAACAAATACACAATGTGTGATAGTTTTGTATCAGATCACTGAAATAACGGATTAGTTACTACAATTTTGGGATCGAGATAGACGATACTTTTATGGTGAGACACCATGATAGGAGAACGTGTTCCCTTTTGGAGATCCAATGTTTACAAGTTTTCATATCTTATAATAGAGGTGTGATGATTGATTGTTTATGGGATAATTATTGGCCAATATCTGTCCATCAGTGATGGAAATTATTAATAAACCCATATATGTGATTTTTGAGTGATATATCCCATGGAAATGATGGTGATTGAGAAATAGTTATACAGATGAAAATTTATAGAGTTTTTTTTGAAATTCCCAACCGTGCATATTGTTATCAAAATAACACAGAATGTGTAGTGCAGTAGATAAGGTAACAAGGGATTCAATGGAAATAATATATAAAATTGCATGTTACCTGTTTAAAAAGTCATGTGACCTGATGGTGGAGGACCAGTGATAGCCCCTTGGGGACATATATAAAATCGTGACCAGATAGATGGGATTGTAAAATGAACAAGAAAATGGCCTAACACTCATAAAATAATAGGTAAAAGGGAATATCCAAAGTAAATTTCTATGACACTTAGTACACATTAATGACTTGAGAACACTTGCTCTAAAACATGACAAACACATATTTATTGGGAGAATTTCACACACTATGTATCCTAAAAGAACATGTTCTCTATATGTTTAAATGAATGACTTCTGAGATTGAGAGACATGGGTAGACACGAGGCAAATAATAAATTTCATATACTATCATTACATTAAATGTACTTTTCAAGAGAATGTGGAGGCCATTAATCCCTTCAATTTTGACAAGTATATTTTGTGTGGAATCACATGGTCCACCCCAACAAGGGTAAATTGTGGAATTTCATTTTGTGAATAGGATTGTGTTTTCTAGTATTATTTATGTGTCTAATTTCATTTTCATAATCCCTCTATGTGTCCATGGTTGGAGCCCCTATCATTTCATCTCCATCCCATGGTGGGTTTTGAGGAATCCACTGGACCATCATAGAGGTGCGTACAATCCCCAATATAAACAGTTACTATAGTTATGGCTTCAAATGTCACATTGTGGTCCAAGTTGTGATCCCTAGTCTATTTTTTTTTTGATGCATTGAAGTTTGTTTGAGTACTTATTCATGACAATACATGATGAGAACGACCTCTCAGATGAGAAACATCAATGATATCATGGAATGTCATGTGAGTTCTCTCGAATGTGTGTTACATTGAATAATCAAGAAAATCATGTGTCTAGTAGTATTGTTGATAACACATTTATTGAAGTTTTTTTAATTAGTATATCTACTTTCTTTTTATTATTTGTATGTATCATATCATGATTTATATACCATTGTGATTAGCTAACATCTCATTTAATTCTTTTTTGTATGTGATTTTGGTGTTCCAAACTTTGAATTATTATACTCACACATGTATGGGATATTTAAAGAAATTGAATGCCTAATCTATATTAAATTACATTTGATGGAGTCCTACGTTGAATATGTGTAGTATTATCATTGTGATGTGAATATAATATTTTTGTACAAGTTTTTTCATTTGAAAACATCCCCCTTATTCATAGTAGGTTATAATTTTTATTTTAGTTTTGTGGTGGCATTTTATTTGGACCATATTATTTCTTGGAAATTTCATACTCTAATTATGAAAATGATTTTATGTACAAATTGGATATTTATATCATTTAACTTTATTTATTATGCGTTTTGAGATGTGTTACTTCATAAATTTTTTCTAGGTTAATACATACACAATGTGCGACATGTCTACGTTGTTCTGGTCTTTATAACCTGGAATATTAGTGGTTGGAATGTGGTATCACAATCATCATATCACCTATCATGAAATCTATAGTGGATATGTTCATGAGAGATTTGTATAATAATATTTTTCTTCTTAGGATAGGGGTTTTGAGATTGTAAAGATATAAGGACTGGATGTGAAACTAGTGTAACAATGTTAATGTTTTTTTATATCGTCTCATAGAATAATTACCCTAGTTTTGTTTTGTAATGGATGAAATATCAATTCCACCAGACATTGATAACCTTCATACTATATTTTGGCATGTAGAAAATGGTTTCACATGACATATTGGTACATATATCATATAATAATGTATTGGGGATCCCATTTCCATCTTGAGTCATCTCCTCATACATACTCATCGATCATAGTGGATTTTTATTTAATTTCAGGATTCCCCTATGATGATACCCGGATTGTATTATATAGATTTATATATACGATGACTAGTTGAGTGATGAGGTTCTATTATAGGGCACTGTATAATAGGTTCTATTTTCGGGTGGTATTCTCATCTTTCCACCACATGTTGAGCAGTAGTTTTCGATAATAAAATTTTTTGAGAATGTGTGTAGGATGATCACACTTCCTATGTATCAATGTATGTAATCTCATAGGTTTTGGGGTAACCCAAAACCCCAGTAATATAATGACAACCTAGTGGAAGTCACTTCATTTCTCTTACGTTTGAAAAAACCTCTAGGTCTGATGGTGGTCCTAGAAGTGAGTATTGATGAGGAAATAATTGGGTTTTGGAGGAGTCTAGTTATATGGAAAAAAGGCAAGAAAATTGTCTCTTGCAGTAATATTTAGAATTTATTATGGGGTAGTTTTATATATCCACATTGAAAAAGATGTAAATTGAAGAACATTTTCAACTTCAATAATACAGTATGACTTCAAAAAAGTATTTTTTGTGATTCAACAACCACTCATGAAAAAATAGAGATATGGTTTGTTATGAATTCATCCAAAAAAATATAACATATTATGGATCATGAGGTGATATCAGGTTTGAGTGAAATATATTTGAATTCTTAACTATTTGGAATACTTGGGATAACATTTGATATAGATAGCATTCTGAGTGATCAGACACTAACAGTTGGTTATGGTGGTTGTTACATAATGGTTGAGACCTTAAAACCTAGTACTTGATGTTAGAAATTGGGATCTGGGAATGTGAGAGTATTTAGTATAAATTCAAAATATACATGTTTTTTATTTCATTTTACTCAGGATGGTAATTCTAATTAATAACTTATGTAGTTTTTTCTCCAATGACGGTCAAATATATTTCATGTGGGGCTGTTTGACCCATCTTTCAACTGATAGATAGGTGGTCCCTATACCACCTAGGTATAGATAGTAGAAATAGTAGGGTGTATCATAGAGTATCATTCATAAAATATTATTAGAGAGTGAAACTAGAGGTGGTGTAGAGTTTGTCATGTTTCCACCACCACCCCCATGTGGTACACCCATGGATTAGTGGGTATAGGATAGGGAAGGGGTTATCTGTAGGGAGTGGATCCCTATGAACGAGAGTTTCCTAGGATTATTATTTTTATAATATATTTATTATCGAATGTATCATCATTACTAATAGACACATGTTATATCCACTATTTTCTTGAATTTTAAATTTTTTGAGACTTAGAGACTCTACGTGTTCCATTGCAACAATATTTTAACTTAGAGAATTTGACTATATGGGATTCATGTATCCCAACATTTTTTCAATATTATTACCAAACTTTTATAGGATAGGGATTCTTATATGATATCTTTATAGAAGTTATGATCCCTTAAAACATCATGTTATGTATGGAATTTCTACCAAATTTCAATGATTAGATAGCCTATTTTATGAATTTAATGAAATTTATTAACAGAAAGAAGATCTGGTTTTCATTTTGGGGATAATAGAAAATATAAAAAAATAAATATGTGAACATATGTAGAAGGTTATTGAATATTACTCATCAGTTCGTAATTATTGACCTATGATATGTGGATACTATTGTATTTTCTCATTTTACAATTGTGATGAAGTATGAGAATGTCATTAATGGGGACTTGTAATGAATAGATTCTCATCAAGAGATAAAATTATATATTGACTTGCACCCGAAAATTTATCTAATATATTTGATAGAATATCATATGGATGTAATGGGGCATTGTGGGTAAATATTTAAATTATACGATTTGTAGAGGAATAGATTTGTTAGAACCAACATGTTACCATGGGGGCCCATTTTTTGTTGCAAAGATGGATGATAGGAACATAAGGTTTTTATGTCGATAACTACATATAAATATGGTGATCTTGAAGAATAAACACCAACTACCTAGTATTGTTGACCCCATGAACCGATTTATAGGGGAAAATATAGTTTTCAATGATTTTAGTCATATATGGTTATCAATGTAATTGATTATATGATTTGGATATACCAAAGATGAAATTTTGAAATTTTTGTGGCCATTATAAGTACCCAGTGAGGCCTTTCGGTATGATAAATGATCCATTAGTGTTTATATGACCCAAAAATTATACAATTAAGCCTTCCATAGACTATATTGTGCTCATAATAATCAATGAAATATTAATTTAAATAAATATGAAGGTGGAGTACATGTGACACATGAGGTTAGCCCTAGTAATAATTCAAAAGAACCATTATTATGATAATGTCTCAAATTGTTATTTCAATATTTGAGAGGTCCACATTCTAGGAAATTTCATCTCAAGACAAGGTGTAGTAGTGGATGAAGAATTTTATATGGTTGGGTATTCATTAGAGATGACCAAGATTTGTATATATGTATAGATATTCATTGGTTTTTAATTCTACTACATAGAATTCAAGAATAATTTATATATGATATTAGTACCATTGACTGACCTAAACATAATGGTGAACAATATCATTTAGATAGATCATTTATATTATGAATTTAATTTGTTGATGAACCAGATAATGTGCGCTCCCATTATGAATTTTCTATAGGAGGGTATTCAGTACATAGTATTGTTTTGATGCCTCTGGGATGAAGATTAGTTCTGTTCTGATGAAAATGTATGAGGTGATTTCATATGGATCTATGTTGTAACACCCTGAGATTTATTGATAAATAAACTTTTTAATTTCATTGGAATTTTGTGGAGTACTCTTCAACAAGATTATCTTGCACTATACGCAACACCATATTATCTTGTTGAATATGCGAATACTATTCTTGGATTGTGTTGCACGCAAGAGTGACCTTCCCCAATAGATTGTGTTATACGCAATACCAAGTTTCACTAAACAATGATATATTATTATGGACTATCCATTATGAATATTATTAACTAAATTTTTAATTTTATTACATAATAATTCATCTTAGACATATTTTAGAACATGGTATGAGAAAAAAATAAAATTTTCGGGTAAAATAAGTACTTTTCAAAAAAAGTACTTTTTCCTCCTTTTGATGGATCACCTACATTAAATATAGTTTATGACATGTTTATATGTTTAATTTGACAAATTAGACTTCCTACTTGAAATCGGGATATAAAAATTTAATTTGGATAAATTTTTTATATTTTTCTGACATGTTTCTTATATTTATGAATAGTAAAAATACGCTAAATTTTAATTGAAAACAACTCTTTTCATCAAATTAACTTATATAGTTAAAATATATTATTGAATGATTTTAAGGTATAAATAGAATTTATTTTTACCATTTAATATAATTCAAGTCATTATCATAAATTTTACATTGAATTCATAGGTAAAAACCTTTCAATCTTTTGCAATGTTTTATCTTTAAAAATCAATTTTCTCAACAGTGGGATAAATTTTAAATTGAATAATGAAACTTCGATGTTTTGAATTTTGAAAAAAGGATTCCATATTTTGAATCAGTAGTTCCAAATTATGCTAATAGGAAACTATTTATTTTTAGACATTATGAATAGTAACTACAATAAATTTTATTTTTTATAGTTAATGGTAGATACGGTAATTAAGGATAGAAATAAGATTCTAAAATTACCCTAACACATATGAAGATTCTACTGGATGAATAATAGTCGACCCAAATCACCTAAGGGTCCTAATAGATTTATTTCATGGAATTTTTACCATGAAAATGATGTAATTATTATTGAAACCAATGAATGTGACAACATTTCACTCTATTATATCTTATAAGTGTAATAATTTTAGTTTGTGACAATCTTCTTAAATCATCGAACATAAATAGTCAATATGAATATAATATAATTATCTACATCATGTAAAATTATTTAGAATATTTATGGATTAAATAATTATCATTAATGGTGACACAATAGTGATGTAGAAATTGTTTATTTAGTGAAATATCAATAATATGAGTTTTATTAAACTAATAGTGACCATAAAAGGCACAAATAACTGACCAAAACATATTGGTCATGTAAATTTAATCCATAATCATCCAATGGTAGAATATGTGTGTAACACCTCGAGATTTTATGAAAAATATTCTTTTAATTTCATTAATGTCTTGTGCTACACCAAGATTACCTTGCGCTATACACAACACCGTATTAGCTTGCAGTATACGCAACACTATTCTTGGATTGTGTTACACACAATTTTGATAATAGTTATTCTACACAACATTGAGTATATATATATATATATATTCAATGTATAAATGAAATATGGTTGGATTCTGTTATACGAAACAATGAAGGATTCTTGCACAGCACGCAACCCTGACTTGGCTTGCATTACAAGCAATCACGACCTTCCTCGATAGCGTGTGTTGTACGCAATACTGGGTTTTACTAAACAACGATATATTATTATAATATTATTATGAACTAGCCGTTATGAATAGTATTAACTAATTTTTTAATTTTACAGCATTATTATTTATCTTACACATTTTATAGAACATGTTATAAGAACAAAATAAATTTTTCGGGTAAAATAAGTATTTTTCCAAAAATGCAGTTTTGCCGCCTTTTGACGGCGAACCCACTTTAAATCTAGTTTTTGAAATGTTTATAAGTTCAATTTGAAAAAAATAAAATTCTCCTTTTTAATTAGGATATAAAAATTTACATTAGATAAAATTTTGATATTTTTCCGATAACTTTCATATTTTAATGAATAGTAAAAACACGCTATATTTTAATTAAAAACAACTTTTTTCATCGTAATATCTTATGTGGTTAAATTATAATATTTAATGGTTTTAAAGTATAAATATAATATATTTTTACCATTTAATATACTGTATGTCATTAGTATTGATTTTACCTTGAATTCGTAGGTTAAATCAATTCAATCTTTTGCAATGTTTTAAAGAAAAACCTATTTTCTTTCGACAAAGGGATTAATTTTAATTTAATTTCTGCAACTTTTGTGTATTGAATTTGAAAAAATGGATTCCATATTTGGAATCAGTGGATCCAAATTATGTTAATAAGCTACTTCTTATTTTTGGAATTATGAATAGTAACTACAGTAAATTTTATTTACCATAGTTAGAGGTAAATCGGGTAATTAAGGGTAAATATAATATTATAAAATTACCCTAAAACTTGGAAAAATCCTATTGGATGGATACAAGTAGACCCATATAACCTAAGGGTCGGATTATATTCATTTATGGACTTTTTTCCATGAAAATAATTTAATTATTATTAAAACCAAAGAATGTGACAACATGTCACTTTCTTAAATCTTATATGTATAATAATTTTAATTTAGTGATAAACTTCATGAAACATCGAACATGAATAGTCTCAAGAAGTCTAATAAAATTATCTACATCATAGGAATTTATTTAAAATTTTTAGGGATTAAATATATCATTTATCATGACACAAAGATGATGCAGTAATTGTCTTATTAATCAAATATTGACATTATTGATGTTATAAATGCCCAAATAAATGTAATTTGAGATTTTATATGACTTACACTAATTTTCTAGGTTAATATGACATGTTATTGTTTGTTTAAGAAAATTGTTCCGAACTTATCATTCTGTTAGGAATTTCATAAAAATCATGAACCAAATAGTGTGAAAATTTTCATAAATTAGTTTTTAAAACAAATATTATATTATTAATTGTTATTTTATTCCTAAAAATCTAAGTTTCGGCCAAATGACTTAGATAAAATTATATATATTAATAATAAACAACTTGGGGTTCGTTTGGATTGATATAGTAAGTTTATTAACCATATAGTGTAAGAAAACAAAAAGACACAGTAAAAGTTAAATTATTTAACTTAGAGTTAAATCTAATTGATAAGGTTAAAATAATAACCTAAACTTGTCTAAATCCTATTGGATGAGAGGATTTGGACCCATAACTACTTTATCTTAGAGATAATACCTTTTGGAACCATTATAAACCGAATTTGACCTTAATATAAAATAATATTTTGAGATTTTCCTAAGGTGCCCCTCTCCTCCCTTATAAAAGGGCACCTCCTCCCCCTCTTCCTCACACCAATTTGAGCCTTCATGCTCGGAAAAACCCTGACAATTACTCCTCTCCACTTCCCTAGATACATCCTAGAGGTTCTGGTATTCTTCAAAGATCCATTTTAGTGCCCTAAAAGGAGGTCTCAAAGAAGCACTTCAAAGAAGAGGTAATGTTCGTTACCGATTCTTTCATCTTTATTTCTTATTCCACTTCTTCTTCATTAGTTGTTTCATTATGAAGTAATAAAATCAGTATAACTCATATATTGATATGTTATTATAAGTATGAAACAAATCTAATTAACCTTCTATCCATCCTACGGAAAAAGGAAATCACCGCGCGTTCGTACGTACGCAATACTATCTCCACGCCATGGTGTAATCTATTTTCCACCACCACCTTACTTGGATGGGTATAATGGTGTACATAATGACTATATATGACTATTATAAAGTTATACTGAATCTGAAATAGTATACATACACTCCAATAAAATTCCATGATCATAGGAATGATATCATTACTCGTGCGTACGTACGGAATACCGTCTCCACGATGTGATGTGACTCATTATACATGATCTTCATTTCATAATGTTTATATAAATGAATTTTATGAATTAATATGATATATATTATACTAATAACATTCTGGAAATGAGGTATCTATAACCTATAGATAAGAATAATAATTTATTCGACAAAACACGCATAAGAACAAAAAGTTATAAACACCCGAATAACAATTAGCAATGAAATATTACTACTAAGAAGCTAAGAAAATGACCATATATGATATCATAAAAATAAGTATGATTCTGGAATAATTCAATAACATTATTTAAATCATTATACAGGAGGTTCGGACACTTATGAAGCAAAACGGACCTAAGGTAAGAGAAATATCACAATCTCATTTTTATCCGAGATTGTTTAAACTTTGCTATTTACTGGGGTGTATTTTATCATCCACAACTATGTTTGATCAATATGTAATATTATTTCCATCCACCTACAATTTTTTAATTCCAATATTACCCTTCGGTGAGTTTTTAGTAAAATAAATAAATGGAATCTTTTATCGTTTTTCGTACGAGGTATTTTTTGACTTTTCCGACAAAAGTACGGGAAGAATGTTTTTTTTAACTTATACGACATGAATGGATTTTTAAAACATTATTTCCAAGAAGATTCCTTTACAAGTTTTCATGTTTATTTTTAATCAACTTCTTTTAGTTTATAATTTTACGACATGTTAACAAAGGAAACATGTTTTTGAAGTAGAAAGGATATTTTCCTCAAGAATGATGTTCAAGTGTTTTATCAAAATTATCTTCCATATAAGATAATAAAGGGTTCTGTTTTTATCCCTATTATTAAATTGATTTGATTATGTTGTGATGGAATTATTTTTATGAATTACTTTATCTTATATAAATTGTTTTATGATGTCATGATGTTTAAGATTCCCATTTTTATTACATGGGTTATGCAATGATGTATGGTTTATGATTTTGTGGCACACATAAGAATGGTATCATTATGAGATGGGTGGGACCTATATATCCCTCCAATGAATTGGGTAAAGATTTTATATCTCATGAGATAGACATGGCTGGAACGGTAGGTTATACCGATTCAGTGAAACAGGACTGAAACGAGGAGTGAACTCGGTTCAGAAATGGACTTTGTCCACTAAGATAGTCTTGGAAATGAGTCTTGACTAACAAGAAATGATTCTCTATGATTATGTGTGTATGCCACAAAGTTTCATGTTTTTATGTTATGATTATTGGGATTACATTTCACTACTATGATTTATCCCATGTTATGAAATTATGATCTCTTTTGCAGGTTAAGATTTCTAAAAGATATGTTCTTATGAATATGATGTGATTGATATTTCTTTTGTTTACCCTTACTGAGCATTTGAGCTCACCCTTTTATGTTTTCTTTTCCCCAGGATATAAAGAAAGGTTTTAGGTAAAAAAAGGAAGATCTTTATGAGAGATGTTGAAGATCTTTCACCACGATTAGAAGATTATATTCCGAGTTTTCAAAGACACTAAACTATTATGATCCTTGTGTGTGTGTTTTTGTTATGTACTAAGTATTCCGCAAAAGTAATGTAATGTCCATGTACGTTAAGCTTCGGGTCTCTAAAGTTGTTATCAGAGGAAAGTTTAGTCAACCTTTGGAAACTAGGATGTGAGAACGTTAGTGAGATCCCTAGAGATATTTCTAAGGTATGTCTGGGGATGTCCCTAAGGATAAGTATACGTATAGGATATAGTCCTAGAACTACGGTAACGATCTTAGAATTTAACCTAAGATGTTAGACATTGAGGGTACTCCCCCTTTACTATGTTGTTTTCTCTAGCATGATTTTTTCCTCTCACAAGATTCTTTTTGTGTTTTAGTTAATGGAGGGAACCAGAAGGAATTCGGTTAACATTGAATCCAATGGACAAATTAGTGACTATGAGCAACAAAATTGTGTAATTCCTAGAGAGAAATATATTGTGATTATGTCGAATCAGTCATCGTGATATATGATTAACAAGGTGAAATTTAGTGGTATGCCTAATTCATCAAAGAAGAGGAAGATAAACTATTATTCATGTTCGCATGTTGAGGAGCATAAAGAAAGGAAGATTGAGATTTCTAAAGAAGGGAAGAAGAACCTTGAGGAATACCTCAAATGGAGGGACCGATGTTATCTGTGTAGAGAAAAGGGTCATAGAGTGAAAGACTGTTATAGAGTTCAATGTCTTTTGTGCGGAGAACATGGGTATTACCCAACTCAATTCCCTGACCTAAAAAGTTACTTCTAAATCAAGGAAGGACTTATTCCAGGACAATCATTGAAGTGGATGGACTGAAGTGTTTATGTATTGGTATTCAAGAATAATGTTCTTGAGGTAATTTTATGGTGTATTGAAATATTTATGTATTGGTCTATTGTGGTTTTCAATAATTTTATGGTACCGGTAACCATGAAAAGTGATTCAAATATTTTGGAAAGTAGATGATATGCACCTAATGAAGGGATAAGGAGAAAATGAAATGTTTGACAGTATTAATGAGCTCATGATTGATAAAAGGAATAAGTGATATCATGGTTTGACTATATAGAATTTTGAGGATTTTGGTATGTGGAAAGAGTTAACTTTTAACAGCACTCATGTTTTCAATAAGGTTCAATGGGTATTCAAGAGAGTACACGATTAAGGCCTTTGAATGTGACCAACAAGATATATCTTATGATATATGGGGATCAACGATGGTATTAAATCTCTGAGAGTGGACTGCAGTATTATGGATAAGCCTAAAGATTGGAATGGATTATGTTGTACATAAGTTAGTATTGTTTGTTTTTTGATATTATTGATGGGATGTTATAGTAATATAGTTTTAGAAGAAGGACAACCTGCAGGACGTGCGACAACCCATCGCGTCGGACAAGGCCATGAAAATCGAACCCACAACCGAAGTGCGACTGGCCTTTATCGCCTACCACTGGCCTACAGGAAGTCCATGGTTAGTTTAAACTAGTTTTATTTTATTAAGCGGTATGATATATGAACTATAAGTTCATTTTTGGAACCATATACGATTAATCTAACCATAATATGGACTTATAACTTTTTCTAACCTTTTGTTTGAAAGAGATGGAATGACCCATCATTCTATCACATGATCTGCTAACACATCACGAATAACAAATTCAACTTCATTTCTTTAAGGGATGAAGTGTAAATTGTTCAATTCACAAACAACAGTGAGATTGTACCAAAATCATGCAAGTATTTCTTTTAATTCATCAACTTTAGGGAAATGATCTTGAAAACCAAAAATGTTGTCCTAGTTCCCTTATATCCGATTAATCAGATGTTACCTTAGATCATCACAAATCAATAGCTTTGTGATTTTTGGCTTTTTCATAGCCATGTTCTCTACCACTCTCCATCAGAACTTGATGGTTAGATTTTTCTTCCATATCCATATTTTCACCAATGTTCTCCTTCGTGGAAACCCCGTGATGAGTTAATTTGGGTAACCGTTACATTTCATACTTTAGTTTTTAAAATCCATGTTTTGGTATTCCTTTTTACGATGTGGGTTTCTATTAAACAAACTTTCGAGTAGTAAACCATTTATAACCCCGATGAATTTTGAGGGCGAAATTCATTTTAAGGGGGGTAGAATGTAACACCCTGAGATTTTATGAAAAATATTCTTTTAATTTTATTAATGTCTTGTGCTACACCAAGATTACCTTGCACTATACACAACACCGTATTAGCTTGCAGTATATGCAACACTATTCTTGGATCGTGTTACACACAATTTTGATAATAGTTATTCTACGCAACATTGAGTATATATATATATATATATATATATTCAATGTATAAATGAAATATGGTTGGATTATGTTATACGAAACAACGAAGGATTCTTGCACAGCACGCAACCCTGACTTGGCTTGCATTACACGCAATCACGACCTTCCTCGATAGCGTGTGTTGTACGCAATACTGGGTTTTACTAAACAACGATATATTATTATAATATTATTATGAACTAGCCGTTATGAATAATATTAACTAAATTTTGAATTTTATAACATTATTATTTATCTTACACATTTTATAGAACATGTTATAAGAACAAAATAATTTTTTTGGGTAAAATAAGTATTTTAAAAAAAATGCAGTTTTGCCGCCTTTTGACGGCACACCCACTTTATATCTAGTTTTTGACATGTTTATAAGTTCAATTTGACAAAATAAAATTCTTCTTTTTAATTAGGATATAATACATTAGATAAAGTTTTGATTTTTTTTTGATAACTTTCATATTTTAATGAATAGTAAAAACACGCTATATTTTAATTAAAAACAAATTTTTTCATCGTAATATCTTATGTGGTTAAATTATAATATTGAATGGTTTTAAAGTATAAATAGAATATATTTTTACCATTTAATATAATGTATGTCATTAGCATTGATTTTACCTTGAATTCGTAGGTTAAATCAATTCAATCTATTGCAATGTTTTAAAGATAAACCCGTTTTATTTCGACAACGGGATTAATTTTAATTTAATTTCTGAAACTTTTGTGTATTGAATTTGAAAAAATGGATTCCATATTTGGAATCATTGGATCCAAATTATTATAATAAGATACTATTTATTTTTGGGAATTATGAATAGTAACTACGGTAAATTTTATTTACCATAGTTAAAGGTAAATTGGGTAATTAAGGGTAAATATAATATTATAAAATTACCCTAACACTTGGAAAAATCATATTGGATGGATAAAAGTAGACCCATATAACCTAGGGGTAGGATTAGATTCATTTTATGGACTTTTTTCCATGAAAATAATTTAATTATTATTAAAACCAAAGAATGTGACAACATGTCACTTTATTAAATCTTATAAGTATAATAATTTTAATTTAGTGATAAACTTCATGAAACATAGAATATTAATAGTCTCAAGAAGTATAATAAAATTATATACATCATAGGAATTTATTTAGAATTTTTAGGGATTAAATAATTATCATTTATTATGACACAAAGATGATGCAGTGATTGTCTTATTAATGAAATATTGACATAATTGATGTTATAAATGCCCAAATAAATGTAATTTGAGACTTTTTATGACTTAAACTAATTTAATAGGTTAATATGACATGGTATTGGTGATTTAAGTAACTTGTTTCGAACTTATAATTCTTTTAAGAATTTCATAAAAATCATGAACCAAATAGTGTCAAAATTGACATAAATTAGTTTTTAAAACAAATATTATATTATTAATTGTTATTTTATTCCTAAAAATCTAAGGTCTGGAAAAATGACTTATATAAGATTATATATATTAATAATAAACAACTTGTGGTTCGTTTGTCTTGATATAGTAAGTTTATTAAACATATAGTGTAAGAAAACAAAAAGACACGGTAAAAGTTAAATTATTTAACTTAGAGTTAAATCTAATTGATAAGGTAAAAATAATAACCTAAACTTGTCTAAATCCTATTGGATGATAGGATTTCGACCCATACCCACTTTATCTTCGAAATAAGACCCTTTGGAACCATTATAAACCGAATTTTACCTTAATATAAAATAATATTTTGAGATTTTCCTAAGGTTCCCCTCTCCTCCCTTATAAAAGGGCACCTCCTCCCCCTCTTCCTCACACCACATTGAGCCTTCAAGCTCGGCCAACCCCTGCCAATTACTCCTCCCCACTTCCCTAGATACATCCTAGTGGTTCTGGTCTTCTTAAAAGACCCATTTTAGTGCCCTAAAAGGAGGTCTCAAAGAAGCACTTCAAAGAAGAGGTAATGTTCGTTACTGATTCTTTCATCTTTATTTCTTATTCCACTTATTCTTCTTTAGTTGTTTCATTATGAAGTAATAACATCAGTATCAATAATATACTGATATGTTATTATAAGTATGAAACAACTCTAATTAACCTTCTATCCATCCTACGGAAAAAGGAAATCACCGCGCGTGCGTACGTACGGAATACCGTCTCCACGCCGTGGTGTAATCTATTTTACACCACCACATTACTTGGATGGGTATAATGGTGTAAATAATGACTATATATGACTATTATAAAGTTATACTGATTCTGAAATTGTATACATACACTCCAATACAACTCCACGATCATAGGAACGATATCATCACTCGTGCGTACGTATGGAATACCGTCTCCACGATGTGATGCGACTCGTTCTACATGATCTTCATTTAATAATGATTATATAAATGAATTTAATGAATGAATATGATATATATTACACTAAAAACATTCTTAAAATGAGGTATCTATAACCTATAGATAAGAATAAAAATTTATTCGACAAAACACGCATAAGAACAAAAAGTTATAAACACCCGAATAACAAGTAGCAATGAAATATTACTACTAATAAGCTAATAAAATGACAATATATGATATCATAAAAATAATTATGATTCTTGAATTAGTCAATAACATTATTTAAATCATTATACAGGAGTTTCGGACACTTACGAAGCAAAACGGACCAAAGGTCAGGGAAATAACACAATCTCATTTTTTTCCGAGATTGTTTAAACTTTGGTATTTACGGGGTATATTTTATCATCCACATCTATGTTTACTCAATATGTAATATTATTTCCATCCACCTACAATTTTTTAAATCCAATTTTACCCTTCAGTGAGTTTTTAGTAAAAGATATAAAAGGAATCTTTTGTCGTTTTTCGTACGAGGTACTTTTTGACTTTTCCGACAAAAGTACAGGAAGAATGTTTTTTTAACTTATACGGCATGAATGGATTTTTAAAACATTATTTCCAAGAATCTTCCTTTACAAGTTTTCAAGTTTATTTTTAATCAACTTATTTTAGTTTATAATTTTACGACATGTTAATAAAGGAAAAGTGTTTTTGAAGTAGAAATGATATTTTCCTCAAGAATGAAGTTCAAGTGTTTTATCAAAATTATTTTCCATATAAGATAATAAAGGGTTATGTTATTATACATATTATTACATTGATTTGATTATGTTGTGATGGAATTATTTTCATGAATTCCTTTATCGTATATAAATTGTTTTATGATGTCATGATGTTTAAGATTCCCATTTTTATTACATGGGTTATGCAATGATGTATGGTTTATGATTTTGTGGCACACATAAGAATGGTATCTTTATGAGATGGGTGGGACCTATATCTCCCTCCAATGCATTGGGTAAAGATTTTATATCTCATGAGATAGACATGGCTGGAACGGTAGGTTATACCGGTTCAGTGAAACAGGACTGAAACGAGGAGTGAACTCGGTTCAGAAATGGACTTTGTCCACTAAGATAGTCTTGGAAATGAGTCTTGACTAATAAGAAATGATTCTCTATGATTATGTGTGTATGCCACAATGTTTCAGGTTTTTATGTTATGATTATTGGGATTACATTTCACTACTATGATCTATCCCATGTTATGAAATTATGATCTCTTTTGCAGGTTAAGATTTCCAAAAGATATGTTCTTATGAATATGATGTGATTGATATTTCTTTTGTTTACCCTTACTGAGAATTTGAGCTCACCCTTTTATGTTTTCTTTTCCCCAGGATATAAAGAAATGTTTTAGGTAAAAAAAGGAAGATCTTTATGGGAGATGTTGAAGATCTTTCACCACGATTAGAAGATTATATTCCGAGTTTCCAAAGACACTAAACTATTACAATCCTTGTGTGTGTGTTTTTGTTATGTACTAAGTATTCTGCAAAAGTAATGTAATGTCCATGTACATTAAGCTTCGGGTCTCTACAATGTGACTATTTTAAGCCTTATAAAATCGATTTTGACACTTATATTATTTTATTTTAAATGATGTCAAAGTTGTCACCTTCATAATTTTATAAATATAACAATTTGAATGTTGTGATTTTAAGATGATAATTTCGAGTAAAAGTATAATTAAGGAAGATATTAGATTTATCTGCATCATATTATTTTATTTTTAATTTTTATGCAATAATAAGTATATTAAATAATTATAAAAAAATGATGTAGTAATTATTTTATTAAGAAAAATAACAAATAAATTGTTTTAAAAATATTGTAATAAATGTTATATGAAAAAATTAATGTGATATATGAATTTTTTAGATTCATATGATAAGTTAGAAATCTATTATATATTTTGGTTCGAATATTACCTATGTCTGGATTTAATTTAAATTCAATTAATTGAATAGTGTCAAAATTGACATTATTGATATTTTATAAAAATAACATATTATTAAATTTTTTAAAAATCACAAAGATATTTAAAAATTACAAATTGAAAATAATATGGTCTAAAATTTATAAATGTATCTAATTATTGACAATTCAAAACACATAAGTACTAATTTATAACCATTTAAATTTTAGAATATTATTACCACAAATAAATTCAAATAGACTAAATAATGATAAATTAAAATGATAAGGTTTAAAATAAAATAAAAACATCCCTAAATTTGATTGGTTTAAGATATTAAAACCCTATATTATCTCATTTTCTATTTTTATTCACTTTGGATGTTTTTATGTGGGGTTTGATTTTATTATTAATTAATATTTTTGAGATTTCCATAAGTGCCCATCTCTTCTCTTATAAAAGGGAACCTCCTCCCTCTACTCTTCACAACATTTTGAGCCTTCATACTCGTCCAAAACATATCCATGTATCTTCTCCAATTACCTATAAACATACTAGAGGTCATGGTCTTCTTCAAATACCATCTTTAGTTCCTTAAGAGGAGGTTTAAAAGAGGCGCATCAGAGAAGATGTAATATCCTTTACCAATTCTTTGAAAATTATATCTTCTTATACTACCTCATCATTATTTGTTCCATTATAAAGTAAAAAAATAACTATCACTAATATACTTATATGTTATTATAAAATATAAACAAACCCATTTCACCTTCTATCCATCCTAGAGAAAATGAAATCTTCACGCGTGCATACGTACGGAATACGGTCTCCACGCCGTGGTGTAATCTTTTTTTCCAACACCTCCTCACGTTGATGCGTATAATTGTGTAATAATAAATATATATTATTATTATAACATGATACTAATTCTTAGATATTATATCACCCACTCCAATTCCACTCGATAATTATGAGAACAATATCATCGCTCGTGCGTACGTATGGATTACTGTCTCCATAACGCGATGAGATTCATTCTCCATGTTGACCATTCAAGAATGATTATAAATTATATATAATAAATAATCATGAATTATATTAAATAATAATTATAATTTATTTATGTACCTATATGTTTCTTTTACTTAATTCCATTCAATTCAATAAGGAAATGAAAACAGCGTTCTTGCGTACGTACGACCTACCGTCTCCATTAACGATGTATTTCATTTCATTTATCAATCAATCATATGTATTTATATGATGAATATATATTATATATAAATATTGTTTTTACAATCTAAGATTATTTAAGCTAGGATATAAGTAATAATATCAAGAACAACAAGTCCAAACACATACAATAAATGAAACGATTTTGCCCAAAACACTGCCTTAACAAGGAATTGACCAAATAACGGGTAATATAATGTAATAAGTGAATCATATAATATATAATAAATATTATTATGGTTCTGTTACAATTTAATAATATGTTTAAACCCACTATACATGATTTTTGGTCACGTACGGATGAAATTTGACCTAAGGTAACAGATTATTTCATCTCACTTTTATTTCTATGAGATATATGACTTAATGACAATATATTTCTTTTGTATGGTGTTTATACTTATCTTGAATGTTTTATAATTTATATTATGAATGTTATTATATTTATATATGCATGTAATTTAATTAATTTTATGACACGTATGATTCCACTGATCAATAAAGGTAAGGGATAATTATTCCAATCTCGTTCGTATCTGAGATTATTTATTTGTAAGTATTTACTCGGGTTATATTTATCAGAAATGTCCATGTATTTGAAAGAAAATTTCATAAAATGTTTAATATTCATCCATTTATTTTTAAAGTCATGTTTTCCTCTCTTTGACTTATACTTTGTGTAATGGAAGGAATATTTATTTTACCATACGTGGTACTTTTTGAATTTTCTGTTAAAAGTACTAAGAGAATGTTTTTTAACTTATACAACATGAATGGATTTTTATGGTTTCATAACCCCTTTTCTTAATTAATCTTACTCTATAATATCTCATGATGATCTTAAATAAAATCAATTTCTTTTAAAATTGTGTGGCATTTTGTGAAAAAAAAATTGATTTTGAAGAAGAAAAGATATTTTCCTCAAAAATTAATTTCAAGTGTTTTATCAAGACTATTATACATATATGATGACATTTTATGGAAAATTTTTGTTTCAAGTATAATGTATCTCTTATTTACAAGGATTTATTTTTATTATGATTAAATGATATCCATTTGTTTTATATGGACTATGGCACGATGGAATGATGTTTATGAAACTCATTTTATTCTTTGGGTTATGATGAATGAATAATGATTGTTTTGTGGCACACGTAAAAATTATTTCAATATGAGATTTTTGGGACCTATATCTCCCTCCGATGCATAGGGTAATTATTTATATATCATGAGATAGGCATGGACGGAACGACAAGTAAATCCGGTTCAGTAATACAGGGATGGAATGGCAAGTAATCCTTGTTCAGTAATGGACATTGTCCACTATAATGGTCTTGGAAGAAATGCCTTGGCTACTATCCAAATCATATCATGTGCTTAATGGTTTTCTATAATTACATGTTTTATTCCCATGTTATTTTATCATGATTAATGTCTCTTTATGACTTATGCCTTACGTACTACCATTATTTATTTCAAGACTCAATATTTTGATGTTTAAACTTTATGTTCATGTTTCTAAGTTAAAATGTATATGGTTTGTTTTGTTTTCTCCATGCTTACCCTTACTGAGAATGTGAGATCACCCTTTTTATGTTTTATTTTCCCCAAAATATAAATAAATTATTTAGGTATGAAAAAAATGGGGAAGATATTTAAGGGAGATTTTGAAGATCATTCACCATGATTAGAAGATTTTGTTCCATGTTTCCAAATACACTAAACTATTACGGTCCTTGGGTGTCTGTTTTTTGTTATTTATTAATTATTCTGAAAAAGTAATGTAATTTCCATGTTATTTAAGCTGGGGTCGTTATAATTGGTATCAGAGGAAAGGTTTTGTAAACCATTGGATACTATGA
Source organism: Viscum album (assembly GCA_963277665.1). Classification (NCBI taxonomy): domain Eukaryota; kingdom Viridiplantae; phylum Streptophyta; class Magnoliopsida; order Santalales; family Viscaceae; genus Viscum; species Viscum album. The sequence goes on along the minus strand of OY728159.1, from coordinate 775,145,970 downwards.
AGCGAAAAATTTAGTGAGATCCCTAGAGATATTTATAAGGTATGTCTAGGGATTTTCCTCAGGTTAAGTACAAGTATAGGTTATAGTCCTAGAATTATAGTAATGGTCATATAATTAAAACTAAGAAGTTAGATATTTATAGTACTCCTCGTTTATTATGTTTATTCCTGGTATGATTTTGGCATCTCAAACTATTCTTTTTGAGTTTTAGAAAATTGCTGGAAATAGGAAGATTCACGATAATGGAGGATATGATGGACACTGGAATGATATTCTTCATGTGTAACTAAATTAAAGGGTATTTGTAAGTTCAAAAATCATTATTATGCCTAATCATAAATCTAATAATATGATCAATAATCTCAATTTGGTAAGTCTCCTGACTCATCTAATAAGAGAATGATGAAGTTTCATGATGATCTTAGTGGAAAGAAAGTTAAATTTCCATCATATAAATCATGTCGCATGAGGAATCAGAGAGAATGTTTCAAAGGAACTAGAAGATGATTTGGGTGTGGAAAAGGACACAAATAAAGTAATTGCAAAGGAAAGGGTTCAGTTAACACTATGAATAAGGATAATGGAATTCTTAAGACATAAAAAACTGTTAAATGTTTTAAATGTGGAAAGACGAGCATTACACAAACCAATTCCCTAAGGTAAAATATAATGAAGAGAATCAACATGGTTGTATGAGTAGTATTTATGTTGGTGATAATAAAGAGAATAAAAATGATATATGAAATGAAAGAAGTGTTGAGGAATAAAATAATGAAGCTTGATCAATGGATTTAGAAGGTAGTGGAATGATTGTATGTTTATCAAGTGTTATGTTGTCTTGGTAATTTAATGGTACTATGGAAGAAATAAACACCTATGGATGGTTACACTATTGTTTTTTCTGATGTATCTGAATGTATATATTGAATGGTACCAGTAACCATGAAAGATAATTATTATGTTTTTGGAGAGTAGATGATATGCACATAATGAAGGGATAAGGAGAAAATAATATTTCTGATAGTATTAATGAGATCATGACTGATATATGGACAAAGTAATATAATTGTTTGAGTATATAGAAATTTTGGGATTTTAATATGTGGATAGAGTTTAATTTTTACAGCATTCATGTTTTCACTAAGGTTCAATGGGTATTAATTTATCAAGAGAATAGATGATTAAGGTATTCACATATGACCAACAAGATATATCTTATGATATATAGGGGATAAATGATGGTATACAAAATCTTTTTATATGACCTCTTAAGTAATATTTTTCTTTATACTATGAGATTGGACAAAAGTAGTTTGGACAAGTCTAAAGATTTGAATGGATTATGTTAGACATCAGATAGTATTTATTAAGGCTAGAACATTTTGATATTATTTCTAAAATGTTATAATATCATAGTTTTAGAAAAATGACAACATGTAGGATGGGAAACAACCTGTGGTATCGCACAAGGGTGTGGGAATCGAACCCATAACCGATGTACGAAATTCCTTTATCCCTAATCACTAGCCTACAGGAAGTCCCTGGTTAGTAGAAATTAGTTTTATTTTATTAAATGGTATGATATATGAAGTATAAGTCTATTTTTGGAGCCATATACGATTAATATCACCATATATGGACTTAGGTATATTTAATAACATTTTCTAACTTTATGATTGTGATAGATGGAATAACCTATCATTTTATTTCATGATCTGATAACATTTTATGAAGGAAAAATTCAACTTCATTTCTTTAAATTATAGATGATGTGGAAATTGTTAATTGAATGACCAACGATGATATTAAACTAAAGTCAAGTAAGTATTTCTCCTTATGCATAAAATTCATTATCTTTTAAGACATGATCTTGAAAAACAAAAATGTTGTCCTTTTACCCTCATATCTGATGAATCAGATGGTACCTTATATCATCCTATATTTATTTCTTTGTGATTGTTGGATTTTTCATAACTATGTTCTCTGCCACATTCCATCAGAGCTTGACGGTTAAATTTCTCTTCCATATCCATATTTTCACCTATGTTCTTTTATGTGGAATCCTAGTGATGAGTTAATTTGGGTAACCATAACGTTTCATACATTAGTTTTTAATATTATGTTTTAGTATTCGTTTTTACGATACGGGTTTCTATGAATGAAACTTTTATGTTGTAAACAATTTATAACCCCGATTAATTTTGAGGGTGAAATTCATTTTAAGGGGGGTAGAATGTAACACCCTAATATTTTATGAGAAATATTCCTTTTAATTTATTTGAAATATTTTGTTATACTTCACAAATATTATCTTGGGATATACACAACACCGTATTAGCTTGTTGAATATGTAAACACTATTCTTGGCTTTTGTTGCATGCCAGAGCGACCTTCCTCAATAGCTTATGTTGTACGCAATACCGAGTTTCACTAAACAACGATATACTATTATGAACTGGCCATTATGAATCGTATTAACTACATATTGATTTATATTACATAATAATACATCTTACTCATATTCGAGAACATTGTATGAGAACCAAATTAATATTTCATGTACAATAAGTATTTTTCAATAAAAGTAGTTTTTCAGCCTTTTGATGTCGCACCCATATTAAATCTAGTTTTTGACAAGTTTATAAGTTCAATTTGACAAATTAAACTTTTTCCTTGCAGTTAAGATATAAAAATTTACGTTGGATAAATATTTGATATTTTTCTGACAAGTTTCTTATTTTGATTAATAGTAAAAATATGCTAAATTTTAATTGAAAACAAATTTTTTCTTCAAAATAATTTATATGGTTAAAATATTTTTTGAATGGTATTAAATTTTAAATAGAATATATTTTTACAATTTAATTTAATTCAAGTAATTATCATTAATTTTACATTGAATTCATAGGTAAAACATTTCAATTTTTTTGCAATGTTTTAAGTTTTAAAACCCGTTTTCTCAATAGCGGGATTAATTTTTAATTAATTACTGCAACTTCTGTTTCTGGAATTTGGAAAAATGGATTCCATATTTGGAATCATTAGGTCCAAATTATTCTAATATTCTAATTTTTATTGTTATATATTATGAATAGTAACTATGGAAAATTTTATTTACTACAGTTAAAGCATAATCTGGTAAGTAATGGTAAAAAAAAGATTACAAAATTAACCTAAAACCTAAACAAATTCTATTGGATGAATAAAAATTGACCCATATCACCTAAGGGTAGGAATATATTCATTTAATGGACTTTTGAACATGAAAACTATGTAATTATTATTAAAACCGATGACAGAGAAAACATGTCACTCTCTTATATCTTATAAGGGTAATAATTTTAATTTAGTGATAAACATAAAAAAAAATCGAAAATAAATAGTCACCATAAACCTAATAAAATTACATAAATCAAGTGAATTTGTTTAGATCTTTTAGGAATTAAATAATATTCACCAATGCTGACACAATAGTGATGCATAAATTGTTTATTTAGTGAAAAATTAATAATACAGTTTTTATCAAACTAATAGTGACCATAATAGGCACAAACACCTGACCAAAATTTAATTTTCATGTACATGAAATCCATTATAATCTAATTGTAGAATATTTGAACATTTGGAGCCTTATAAAATACATTATGACACTTAAATTATTTTATTTTAAAAGATGTCAATGTTGTAACCTTCATAATTTAATAAATATAGCAATTTAAATGTTGTGATTTAAATATGATAAATTCGAGTAAAAGTATTATTATTTAATATATTATATTTATCTGCATCATAGTATTTTATTTTAAATTTTTATGAGACAAATAATTATATTAAATAATTATAAAAAAATGATGTATTAATTATTTTATTAATGGAAATATAAAATAATTGGAATTATAAATATTAAATAAAAGTTATATGAACAAATTAATGTAATATATGAATTTTTTAGATTAATATGGAATGTTAGAAATTTTGTAATTTTTTTTGAATATATCTTCTGTATGGATTTAATTTAAATTCAAATAATTGAATAGTGTCAAAACTGAAAATATTTATATTTTTTAAAAATAACATATTATTAAATTTATTAAAAATCACAAAAATATTTAAAAATTGAAAATTGAAAATTCTATGGTCTAAAATGTAATTATTTATCTAATTATGGTCAATTCCCAATAGCTAATAAAGTATTTATAAATATTTTAAATTTAGAATATTATTACAAAAAATAAAGTTAAATAGATTATATAATGATAAATCAAAATGATAAGGTTTAAAATAAAATCAAAACATGTCTAAATTTGACTAGTTTAAGAGATTACATCACTATATTACCTCATATCTGAATTTTAGTCACCTTGGACGTTTTTATGTGGATTTTTATTTTATTATTAATTAATTTTTTGGGGGTTTCAAAAACTGCCTGTCTCTTCTATTATAAATGGGCACCTCCTCTATCTATTATTCACTACATTTTGAGCCTTTAAGTTCATCCAAAACCTTTCCATTTCTCTTCTCCGCTTACCTAGAAGCAATATAGAGGTCGCGGTCATCTTCAAAGACCATATTTAGTGCCATTAGAGGATGTTTAGAAGAGGCGCATCAAAGAAGAGGTAATATCCTTTACCGATTATTTCAAAATTATTTCTTCTTCTACATCTTATTTGTTATTTTTTAATTATAAAGTAATAACATAATTATCACTAATATACTGATATGTTATTATAAATATGAAACAACCCCATTTCACCTTCTATCTGTCCTACGGAAAATGAAATCACCGTGCGTGTATACGTACGGAATGCAGTCTCCACGCCGTGGTGTAATTTGTTTTTCCAACACCATCATACGTGGATGGGTATAATGGTGGGAATAATAACTATATAAGTTTATTATAACATGATACTAATATTGATATATTATATCATCCACTCCAATTCCATTAAATAATTATGAGAACGATATCATCGCTCATGCGTACGTACGGATTACCGTCTCCCTGACGCGATGAGATTCATTCTCCATGTTGACCATTCAAGAATGATTAAAAAGTATATATAATAAATAATAATGAAATATATTACATAATAATGATACTGGATTTATGTAAATATATGTTTCATTTACTTAATTCTATTGAATTTAATAAGGAAACAAAAATAGCGTTAATGCGTATGTACGACCTACCGTCAACATGAACGATGCATTTCATTAAATGTATCAATCTATCATATATATTTATATAATGAATATATATTATATATAAATCATCTTTTCAATTTTGGAATTAAGTAAATCGGGATATATGTAATAATATCAAGAACAACAAGTCCAAACTCGTACGATAAATGAAATGATTTTACCTAAAACGTTGATTTAATATAGAATTGAAAAAAGAAAGGGTAATATAAAGTCATAAAGGAATCATATATGATATGATAAATATTATTATGGTTCTTTTACAAGTTAATAATATTTTTAAACCCACTATACATGAGTTTTGGACACGTACAGAAGATATTGGACCAAACGTGAGGGATTATTTCGTCTCACTTTTATTTCTGTGAGACATATGCCTTAATCACCATATATTTCTATTTTATGGTGTGTATACATCCCATGAATGTTTTATGATTTATATAATGAAGGATATGATATTTAAATATTCTTGAAATTTTATTTATTTTATGACTTTTTTGATTCCACCGATCGTAAAAGGTAATGGATAATTATTCCAATTGCGTTCTTATCTGAGGTTGTTTATTCATAAGTATTTACTTGGGATATATTTATCATCAATGTCAATGTTTTAAAAAACGTTTTGAATTTTTTTTACTATTATTCCATGTATATTTAAAGGAATATTTACCCCTATTTGACTTTTACATTGTGTTTGTAAGGAATCTTTTTTTGTTTTCCATACGTGGTACTTTTTGACATTTCCATTAAAAGTACATGGACAATGTTTTTTTAATTTATACAGAATGAATGGATTTTTATGGTTTCATAACACCTTTTATTCATGATTATTACTCTACAATATTTCATAATAATTTTCAATAAAATATTTTTATTTTAAAATTTCGTGGCATTTTGTGAAAAGAAAATGATTTTAAAGAATGATATTTTCTTCAAGAAATCATTTCAAGTGTTTTATCAAAACTATTTTCCTTCTAAGATGACATTATTTAGCATGATTATGTTTCAAGTATAATGTCTCTATTATTTATGTGGTTTTAATTTTATTATGATAAAATGATATCCATTTGTTTTATATGGATTATGTCACGATGGGATGAAGTTTATGAAACCCATTTTATTCGTTGGGTTATGATGAATGATTTAGGATTATTTTGTGGCCCAAGTAAGAATGATTTAAATATGAGATGGGTGAAACATATATATCCCTAAAATTAATTGGGTAATGATTTATATCACATGAGATAGAAATGGCTGGAATGGATGGTAAATCCAGTTCTGCAATACAGGGTTGGAATGGCAAGTAAACCCGGTTCAGTAATGGACATTGTCCACTATGAGGTTTTGGAAGAATTTCCTTATCTACTATGGAAATAATATCATTTTATTAATGGTTTTCCATAATTACATGTTTTATTCCCATTCTATTTTATCATGATTAATTTCTTTTGATAATCTATGCCTTACGTACTGCCACAATTTATTTCACGACTCATGATTTTGCTGTTTAAAATCTATGTTCATGTTTCTATGTTCAAATGTATATAGTTTGTTTTATTTTATCCATGCTTACCCTTACTGAGAATTTGAGCTCACCTTTTTATGTTTTCTTTTCACTAGGATATAAATAACGGTTTTCGGTAAGATAAAAAAGGGAAGATATTTATGGGAGATGTTGAAGATCTATCAACATGATTAGGAGATTTTGTTCTGAGTTTCCAAAGACACTAAACTATTACGGTCCTTGGGTATCTATTTTTGTTATCCATTAAGTATTCCTCAAAAGTAATGTAGTTTTCTATATTTCAAGTGTGGGTTGTTATATATGTAGTTGAGAAAACATGACTAAAACTATACAACCCACAATGTATATATGGAATTGGTGGTTTTGACCTTATGATGTTGTGAAAAGACTTAATGTATTAGCAATTTATCATCGATTATTTCCACAAGATTATCATGTACTCCTAAAAAAGGATCCAAGAATATGACAAAGGACATGGTTATAGATCCTATAAGATTATTAATTTGGGAAAATTTATAATACCTAGATGGGGAACATGGTGGTAGTTTTTATAAGGAGGAGATAATTTTCACAGTTGCTGACTAATGTGTCAGAGTAGTTAGACTCATTGAAGATACCATTAGTAGGTGATGATGGTACAACATACCTCCAATCTATGGTTGTTTCCCCTCCACTTCGATACCAAATTATAGATTCTCAACAAGGAGACACCAACAATGAGACCCTAAATACTCTAATATACAATAATCATGCTCCCGATTGGTTTTTCGAATGATGGGAGGACATCAACCTTTTCAAAGGATAGAAGATGGTACCTATGATATTATGTGATGATTTTCTAATATATTTACATACACCCACCTTATGGGTAAATATTGGTGTGGTAATGATGTAGCATTACTATTGTTGTCACCTATATTGGCCAATGATGAATAACATTATAGTAGAGTTTTCCTCTCAATGCATCAATTTTCAGCAGGTGAAGGTTGTGAACCATGTTTAGGCGTGTTTAGATCAATATAATGAGGTTCCAGAGTTGATATGGTATGGGATATCCTTGGAAATCATGATGTATATTTCTCAGAAATCTAGAAGACATTATTTCATATGGGTGATCGTAGAATGACTCACTATGTTGTCCTAATTCTTATCAATCTGAGAGAAAAGCTAAATAGAGATTTCGGGATGGCTTTACATGGAAGAGAAAGTCTAACAATGTAATGTTAAATTGAAATCCCTTTCATAACATGATAGTTACTTCATGACATGATATTAGAGAGGATTATAATATTACTTTGAAACACAATTGTGTTTTATAATGACATTTCTCCCATGAGATGATGATAAAATTGATCCGACCATACTAGGATTGTATTACATTTTTTGGGCTTTCATGTTGGACAAATAGCCACATTTGGGTGGGTCACATACTACTGATGTAGTTTTATTCAAAAAACACCCATGATTCCACAATAAGTATGTAACCATCCAAGGAAATTTATGAGAGACCATGAAGGTCACCATTGTTTTTGAAAGATCATGCTGCACAAGATATGATTGGCCAAGAGTTGTTGGGAGTGACGAAAGAAAATGTTCACATCATCTATGAGTACATTAAGTCTATGTTATGAAATTATAAGTCATATGAGGACTGATTAAGGAGGTATTTTTGATTAATGTAGATGACCTTGTGTTCCTAAAGCTCTATCAATGTCATGGATTATGTAGATTTGGTAAGGGTAGCATATTATCAGAACAATTCATTGACCATATCAAAATATATTATAGGGTAAAAGTGGTAGTGTACCTATTGGACATACCATCATAATTAGATAGGTACGTGATGTATTCCATGTATTTTAGCTGATAAAATATCTACCCAACCATTCACCTGTCATTGATTTGGGTGAGATAGTCATTGAGGATGAAACTACCATCGAAGAGCATCCATGACTAATCTTGGATTAGCTTGAGAAAATCATTCATGGTTGAATAATTTCCATGGTGTGTGTATGATATAAATAATAGAATATTTAAAAGATCACAAGGGAGTGGGAGAACAAGGTGTGAGACCAGAACCATCATCTTTTTGGGAAGTGTATTTTCTTATAAAGAGAGGATATCTATCTAGAGGGATAGAATGAAACAAATTTTTTTACATTAATTTTTTTTGGAATATTTAAAATATTATTTCAAGATCTAGGAGATGAGTTAGAATGGGAACCCAAGGAACATGGAGGAAAAATATTAATATAATAAAAAGTATTATGTATATTATATCATTTGTGTGTAATTTTTCAATAATTATATAATAACTCTTTAATAGATATATGGATGGGAAATCAATTAATTTTTTTATTCTAGAACATGGGTTTTACATTATGTGATACAAACCATTTTTCATTGTTTGGTGTTTGATTACAATGTGATTATGGGAGTATTTTAAATTTATTTATTTATTTATTTTCCAAGACCTATCTCCTATTATATAATACCAGTTATATCCAAATACTAGGTTTAGCTATAAACACATGGATATTTTATAGGAGTGTGTGGAGGAGAATTTTGTAATGGTGGGAATATTAGACCAGTGATCCCAGTAACTATAAGGATCACCATGGAGAGCATATTTTGTTGATGTTTCCAATAATAGACGGGAAAAACCATTATTATTTATTGAAGAATTCAAAATAAATCTCGGATTTTTTTTCTTTATACTATTATTTATTATCCCAAATTGGAAGTAATATTATTTTTCAAATAGAATGATTCATGAGTTAATAGATGATTTGTATTTGATGCTTTTCTCTTGCTAAAGGCCTATAATTGATATTAAATTGTTTATTTCTCTTAATTAATCATTTCTAAAAACAAATTGTTTCTAAGTTGAAAATTTCATGGTGTTTATTCCACATTATTTCATTTTATGAATTTATCTATCCATTTTTTTGGGTTCATATTTTTTTGGTCGGATTTCAATAAATACCCATAGAATGATTGTTGAAAAACCAATAATTTGTGGAACAGCTTTGTTACCTATTTCTTATGAATGATATCAAAGATAATTTTGTGTTTCAATATATTGATGGATTATGGCATTTAGATTTGGAGATCCTCGATGAATTTTTTTGGCATCATGGAATTGTGGATTGATGAGAGATGATTACATGGCTTATTTGTGGTTGGGATTTTTTCACCATCAATGGAAAGGAATGATTGGAAATGATAATATATTTCTAAAAGATACTAGTGGTATAACCCAAAGTGGTATTAGAACATGCACACATTTTATTCTTTCTAGTGTTTCTAAAATATTCCCTACTGCATGTTGTATACTATGATGAACATAAAAATGTAGTACACTAGGTATGGCGTTTAGAATTCCAATGGAAATAAAATATCACTCACCATTTGAGACATTTTACCCTCTATGGGACATATTCATGAATCTAAACATGTACCTTAAGAGTAAATGGGAATGGAAAAAGATGTTTAAATAGTTATGGATTGTGTACTTGAGGACATAAAAGTACCCAGATAAGACTAAGAACATAGGTAAAAAAAGTACATGAGAATGGTAGATAGTACACAAGAATGGTCAAGGAACATAACATTGGGAAAAAAGTACATATTGAATTGATGGTTTTCCTCTACATAATATGTATCCAAAAAGAATATGTTTTGTATATAGAGATAGTAATACCATGAAAGTAGATGAGACTTTTATAGAACTATATTGTAGAACAAATTTCCTGTACTATTAGTACACACTAGGAACTCTTTCTAGGGAATTTTTATATCCTCCATCCATTTAGTATCGACGAGTAATAATTGGGTGTGATCCCTTGTCCTATACCTAAAAGGGTTTAGTGTGGAATTACATCACAAGTATTATATTATATTACCCTCTATAGGTTTTTTATAATATTGGGGTTATAGTATAACTCCATGTGACCAAGTGAGATCACAAATAATTTCCTTAACATCACTAGGTGTGATATAATAAATCTTCATGATAGAAATATGTAAGGACTCGACCATAAAAAATTACATAATATCGAATTACACATTGAGGATCTTTTCAGGTTTATATTTTTAGAGAATTATTCCATAAATATTACATAACAACTTGAATATTAAATGTAGACACTGCTACTAAATATCCATTTTTTCATAGAATAAAAAACCTCTTAAAAAGAAACATGTTTAAATCCATATTTTAGACATCATGACATATCCGTGATCCCATCATTGACCCTATTCATCTTTAAGTCCTATGGAAAACATTTCAAAAACTTGGGATGAGCATAAAAATCTCATTAAGGGTTATAAAATAAGAATGGAAAACATTAACCCGTCAATAAATACAAATCTATTGAACCAAACTTTTCAATCGTAACATACCTTATGAAATAATAAGATTTATGAATAACACACAGAAATCACATATCATAATCGTTACTTATGGCATCCATATCAAACATACACTGTAGCTATCACGACTACGTAGGTAGTTACACTTGGAATACCCATCACAGTATATTCCCTAAATCTCTTAGGAGAAACATCATGTTTACCTCCATCACATTACCCAATGAACTGATGAGCTATATCAGGCTCACCCGCCCTAGGTTTATCACGGAACCACCCATATATGTAAACAATGCCCAATAAAAATAAAATTATGATAAGACATTACAATATTATAATGGAAAGATAATATTTCCACATTCCAATTTATCAAATCAAGATATTGAAATAAACAATGCTTTATCAAATCATTTTCAAAACCATTTAAAAAGTGATTTTTAATCAAAGTGTCCCATACCACATTGAAGATTTTAAATGAATTATCATTTGGAAACATTAATGTAAATATAAATAAATCATAAAACCCATTTTGAAAACATGGACATTAATTATAAATATTTAGAAGAATAAATATTTAAAACATTAAAAATGATATTTTGGTTAAAGAGTTTTTTTAACAAAAAGAGAGATGATTGAATACATATAAATGTGGAATAACATTTAATCAGAACATTATAATATCATGGGAATAAAGGGATTCGTGATATAATTTATCATAGGATAATATATACACCATATAAAAGTGAATTGGTGCTTAACAACAATGATGTCTCATTAGATATGTAAATTTAGATGAAATCCCTTATAAATATGGTATCCATAAATTTAGGATAAATCAATCACATAATTATGTGTGAATAATATAAATACACCCAATATAAGTGGAAATTAATTGTAAAACAATAATATGTCATTCACACATATTCTTAGGAAGACATATTCAAAAAATACATGTTTAACCCAAATAATTGAAATTGGGTTAGAAAGTTCACTTGTAAAAATTCGACATCCTAACAGTGTCATGTTAAAATTCATAAAATGAGTTGATGAGATAAAAAGGGTATATACTCAATTTTAAATAATTTTTAAATCAATAAGGATATATTATAACATATCCAAACAAAATAATATGTAAATTAAAATACATAACAAAAATAAGTCTTTTAAAAAGAAGAAGGTGAAAGGTTCCCTTACCGATTTGGTAACTTACAAAACATATGCCACATGAAAGAAGGATCAAACAATGAAGATGTAAATACTCATAAATGAAATTATTTTACAAAAATATTACAATAATGGGAAGTAAATACCATAAACAAAAGGAAATAGTGGCAAATATCGAATGAATCTCACGAGAATAAAATGTGAGATGAAACCCTTTACCATGTTGTAATCAACTGAGTCGTATGACCAAAAGTTAATAAAAAAAATAAATCACATAATATCATGAATATAATGAGGAAATTTATAATATATATCAAATGTAAATACCCAATAAACCACATTCAATTAATAAGTAGAGAATAATGGTAATCTCATGGAATTAAAAGTGAGATAATAAAATCCCTTAACTCGTGTCCGACTTGACTCAATCACTCTTTAATCTTATGAAAAATAAAATAAAGATAGTTTCTACTTTTTTAAGAAACTTTTTCAAGTTTATTATTCATTTTATATCACTTATTACCATGTTATAAACATTATGTAATCATTTAAGTTAATAATGTTTGTTTTGTAGATATTTGGTACTTGAGTAAAAAATGAACACCTTATATTTACAAGTTGTCCATGTGGTCAATAGTCCATTATATCCAGATTGATATTTATTATTTAGATATAATATATATCATATATATCTTATATATACAATATATATATATATATTTATAACAGTTAATATCATTTGGAGGTAAGAAATGAAATGCATCGTTCATGGAGACGGTAAGCCATACGTACACATGAAAGCTACTTTGATTTCTATTTCTTATTTAAATTTAATTAAAACATAATTATACCTAGGTATATTATAATTCCTATATAATATCATATATTATATCATTATCTCCATCCTTTGTACATCCCACATATGGAATTAATGAATCATCTCACTTTGAGGGGGCGATATTCAGCACTTCCTCAAATGAAAGCATCGCTATTACCAATTATGGAAACCATAAAGGTTGGCTATAAATTTAAAACACAGAATAATAAAGAAAATATAAACATAATATATATCATATCCAAATACAGTTCCATCTTAATGGCCACTATGAGGGGCGGTAGGAGATAATCGAACAATCATCATTTCGTGAGGCGTTAGTTTGCAATCCACAGAAACAGTATGTTCTTCACCCATTAGATGGAGGTGTGTGTACGTGTAGATAAAATAATTCTCATAATAACATCCTAGTATATTGATTATACCTTTGTTTTTATAAAATAAAGGAATAAAATGTGTTTAGGGGTTGGAGAAGTAAAATAAATGAAAAGAATCTAAGTGGAACTGTTACATTTAATTTGGGTAACTTCATTTGGTTTGAACCGAAAAGACTTCTTGAAGTGCCTTCTTCCTAAGGTAAGGATTCTAGGAAGAATAGATGGATGTAGGGATCTAAACTGGGTAGATTTTGGAGGAGGAAAAATAATTGAGAGGTGTTAGGAATTGGTTAAAATTGGTGTCTTTTTATAATGGGGAGGAGGGGCTCTTTAGGAAAGTGTAATAATATTATTATATTATTTAATGATATTTAGTTTCTAAAGGTCCAAATATAATTAAAGTCGACGAAAAGATGACTAATGGTCGAAATAAAATCATCAAATAAGAATTTTATAGGTTTTGTATGTTATTTTAATATTTATAATCTTATTTATTTAAATCATTTATTAATGAGGTATATACTGCATCATTATTGTGTCAAAAATAATTTAATTTAATTTTTGTCTAAAAACAATAAAAAAATACCATGATTTAGGAAATATTTTCGGCTTTACAATAAATATTTATTGTAAAAAATATAAGAAATATTACCCCTTTAAAAATTTATTTAGAAAAAGATATTTGTTTCTGTCATTTTGCCTTTACTTTATGTTAATTTATCTAAAGTGTCATTATCACTCCCATGTGGCTCAATAGGGTCCCAAAATCGACCCAAAGTTACCCATGGTCCTAAATTATTCAAAAAATAAGGTTAGGACAAGTGTAAGGTAATTTATTATTATTAAATTATGATTTTTTACCTTGAATTACCCTATTTACCTATAACTGCAGTAAATAAAAGTAAAAAGTTACTATTTACCAAAAATTATTTTCACCTGATTAAACCAAATTTAATTTTTTAATAACAAACATGTAAGTCGGATTTTTGGAATTAAATTTTCAGAAGTGATAAACTTTCATTTAAAAGAAAAAGTCAGTTTTTTTACCCATACTAAGTTGTTTCACTATTCATCAAAAATTGATGTTTTTCAGAAAAATACCAAAAATTCAGCTGAAGTTATATTTGGTATTCAAAATTAAAAAATGATGTTTATTTTACCAAATTAAAAACCTTGAATTTTCATTAATTTTTTAAAAATTAATTCCCATTTTTAAAATAAATATCGTGTTTTTAAGAAACAATGTCTATCAAACGATTGACACTCATTTATGTCCAATTTCAAAGTGGAATTAATTCCAATGACAATATTTAGATTAAATGTTAAAAATATAATCTAATAATACTTTAAAACCATTTAAAAATATAATCTATCCATATAAATAAATTATATTAAAACACAGTTTTTCATTAAAATATAATATTTTTCACTATACATTAAAAAAATAAACTTTATCAGAAAAATTCCTAAAATTTTCACAAAGTAAATTTTGATATCCCCATTCAACAAAGGATTTTATTAGTTCAAATAGAATGTATTAAAGTTATGAAAACTAGATTTTAAGAGGTTTCTCCATTAAAATACGGTAAATTGTCATTTTAAAAAATATTAGAGTATTTATAATTGAAATAAAATTTTTCACATTTTAAGCCTTTAATATTTATTGGATAAATGTAGAAACATTTAACAAAAACATATATTATCATATTTTAGTGAGTTCTGTTAATTCCCACCAATAAAACAGCTAAGCGTTTACAGCCATAAAATAATAATATTATACTATTAGAGTACAACGTATGATTTCAAATTAACTCATTGTTTCATATTGGGTATTCCATCGAATCATTACATCCACATTAAAGTAAAATTAATATTTAATTCACAAATATTTAGTAAATATTAAAATTCCATGTTCTTTTTTTACATGGGATGTTACAAATTATGTGGTTGTATGATCCCCTAAATTGTGGGTTATCATAGATAGGGTTCTCCTTGACTGTTAGTGATTGAATGTGTCATGAAATTATTTCCCCTAGAAGAAAAATATATTGAATCCACAAGAATAATAATTTTCATGGAATTGTGTTTGTTTCCTCTTTGAGACCTGGTATATTTTTGGAGTATATCTAGTTTATTATTCTTATTGATATGACTCGTATCCATATTGACATAAATATTTGATGAGATAACTACAATCTTGATTCATTATTATTTTTTCATTTCATTGTGTCCTATTAGGTATTCTTATATTCATACCCAGATGGGATATACTCTAACATTGATTGACTTTGTAAATGGATGTGCCATTTGATGGCGTCCTTTATTGACCAAGATCTAGAAGAGAATAGTGATCTATGTAGATCATGGTTGTACCAGGAGATTCATTTGATAGATGTGACCATTTTCATTATAGTTTTTTCACGTTTTATGGTTATTGTGTTGGGATTCTGTTTATTCATTATTATATGGTGTAATATTTTCATACTCTGATTGTGGCTAAAATGACCTATATGTGAATTCATTACCAATTGTATTTACCTTCTTTTATGTATTGGTTTTATAGATTTATGTGTTCTTACATATTTTTTAGGTTAAGACAACCCATATTTGTGATATGGATACTAGGAATAAGTTTCCATCCCATAGCTTATTTAGAGGTGTGATTGTGGTGTCACACGCACTTTATCATAGGCCATATGGGCCCATGTGGGTGTTATTGTGACAGTGGGTCGGGACATTATTTTCTATGATTATAAAATTTTTGATTTTCAATATGTGAATATAATAAATAGTTGATAAAAATTTCCCCTTTCATTACACATAACATGTATTTACATATATTTGAATATGTTTAGCTTCATTTGGGGTGAATAAATCCAATTGTGGGTTGTGTGGAGAGTTCCAAAAAATAAATTATTATAAGTGTGAGAAATTAAAATAATTAAACTAGTGATAATAATGATTGAATACAATGAAATAGTTTAGAATTTAATATTTATGTGAATTATTATATAATTGTTGATACTTTAAAACGATGTTCGTTAAACACAATATGTTGGATCCCATTAAATTTTACACTTATCATGGTCTCAATCATTCTATATATGTTTCTGTAATGGTTATTTGTCCAGGGATTATCTTCTATATGTAAACATTCTAATGTAGTAACAATGATGGTCTGGATCCTTTTACATAGAATTTTCTTGAAGGTACAGTTAGATTAGGAACCATAATAGATCAGATTCTTGAAGAAAATAAAATATTTTTTAACAATATAAAATATTTTGATAATGCATTATCCAGTCAACTACTAATGAATCATATATAAAATGCATGAAAATTATTTTCTACCAGATAATTTCAGGCATCATTTATAAGCTCATACCCATTTATGTTATAATTATAATAGGGTTTTTGATGAATAAATTGATATGATGTATGTGTTCATTATTTTTAGTGGGGTTATTCTCATTAATATACAATGAATAAATGATATAAATCATGATACAAAACCCTGGATTTGTATTTTTTTTATTATGACATGAATCATCGTTATCATTTTGAGATATATTGATGGTATTTTTGGGTTTATTTGAGGATAATAAATAATATTCCATAACAACAGAAGTTATCTGAAACCACCATCTCAATATCTCCTTGGTTTAGATAAAATGAAATTGAAAAAATTAAATGATACCATAATTCATACCATATATTATAGTCACATGTTGAAGTCTATCTTAACAACATTAGGTGTGTTTTAAAAAGAACACCAATGATTAAACCAAAATGTATCCTATCTCAAGAGGTATCTAGGAGCTTCACATGAGTTGGTGTTCATATAAATAGGATCCATAAAGAACCATAATTTGTAATGGACTTGTAATGCTGAGGAATATAATTATAGATATAATATCAGGGATATTTGACCATGTGTAAAGAACTCATGTTTGTAACATTTCATGGATGAAGAATAATTATATAAACCAATAGGATTCTCCTTAAGTAATTTTCATATTAATTCATGCATTATAATTCATGAGTTAATACCTTAATCAGTTCAGGGATAATATTAAAAAATATCCCATTTCAATAAATCTTATTTAAAACATCGTTAATAAAATAAATCAGGGAATAAATTTGTTTTTGATATCCATTATCATTAAATAGAAAATTTGTTCCAATATATCCTTAAGATAAGGTTTCATTCATATTAAAATATATTGCTGAAAACATACTCATAGAATGTTTCTTATAGATTCATTGGAAGAATCATATTCTTAAAATTTTTCTTAAGAATATGTTATATAGAAATGTATCCTCTTGGCCATGTTCACAAAAATTCATCACATTAAATATTGGATTTATGGAATATTCCATTAAATATACCATTTACACTAAAATGTAAAACAATTTATATTATATCACATTATAGTGGAGCATATCAATTAAATTATGAAATAAAATCCACAACATATTTTATATATTTTAGAATTTTTTTTGGAAATCTATCATTAACTTCATTGTAAATTATAACACATGTATTTACTTATTAATAATCATCGAATAATATTTTGAAATAACTCTAAAAATATTTAAATATTCTATTTGAGTAAAATCTATCTTTATATCGTAATATGATAATTGTGACCATATAGGATATTTTTTTTACTAAAAAATATATATGTATACAAATAAATAAATTTAAAAAAATAGTAGCCTCTAAAAAATCATCAATATCTCTCTAGATACTGATGGATCTGATGTGATTTTCAATAAACACATGTATATCAAAAACCATTTAGACGAATCACATCACATTCTAGAATGTACTAATATATGTTATCTTTTTCCAAGATATTGATTGAACATGGGACCTAGTGTTTTTCATTCCCATAAGGATGAGTATAAATTCTCCATCTTCCATGAATCGATTGACTAGGTCAATTAATACATCACTTATATTATTACTTCAAAGATGAGAACATTATTTGAACAAATATATATACATAAGATCATAATATATTATATCAAGGTGATTTTGTACAATAAATAGTCTATCTCAATCTAGGGACCAAATTTTATACTTATCATATTACGGGAAACCCCTACATTGCTTGGGTTCTAGCTAACAACATGATCAATAACAAACCCATCCAACCCCTATTTATCTTAGATAAAATTTCCGTTACAAAAAGGTATCAATGTAAAAATTTTCTCATTATAGTTATATAACCAAAATTTTGGGTAACACCCCATAATTTTTGAAATATAAACATCATATTTGATAACATGTATGATACACAACACCAAGCAAGAAAGGATATATGAACCCTTGATATTACGAAATGTTTACTACTTTCATAAAATTCAATCTATTTTATATCATGAAATGAATTCAATACATAGTTATATCTAATTGAATTAATTTTTATGGATAATTACTCATATTGCATGTCACAATGAGTTTTTTCATAGTTTTCATTACTGGTAAAGTCCATGATTTTTCTAAACAACAATAAACTTTTAATATTATATGGTAATGGAATATTTATCACGAAGACATTAGAATGGTTGGTATGAATATAATTTTATAAATTATTGTAATATATATTTTACATACATTTTTATCTATTAATGAAAAATAATATTAATAATCATTTTTATGAAAATAAAATGTCTTTGGAAAAACTTTATTTCCCAAAATATTTCTTAATCGCATATGTCATACATATATGAATAAAAATATTACATATTATAAATATTTATTTATAGTGAATAATGATAATTTTTGAATCATTGATATCAAAATTATTCAACGATGATGTTTTGAAATTTTTCAGAGAAGTTTCATTTTTTTATGAATAGTTAAATATACTGATTTTAAATTGAGAACTTTATTTTAGTCCAAAAAAATTACAATGATAAAATATATTTTTAATTTTTTTAAAAGAAACATTAGTAAAATTATAAATATATTATTCTATTATAGCTCATTTGATTCATTTTCATACTAAATTTTGATGTAAAAACAATATGATATTTTATTCACTTTCACCTTTAAAACCCACTTTCTCACAATGTCCATAGATTTAATTTCAAATTTTTTTATCACTTATGTTGAGTGAATAACAAAAAATTCATACCATGTTTATGATATCAATAATTTATATTTTCAGATATGCTCAATTTCATTTTGGACAAAAAAATTATTAGTGAAAATAATTAAAATAATTTTAAATGAATAAGATAAAAATGAGTTTACCTAGTGGTTAATCATTGAGATTTAGTTGTAAAGCAAACCGAAAACATATCCAAAATCCATTTTTAGACATAGTTCATCCTTTTACCTTCAAGAACCAATAATACTGCATTACTTTTGTTTATTTTCTTCCATACCACATTTAAAGGGTGAGAATAACGATAGATTTATTATTTATTTATGATATATTAGTTAATTTGGATGCTATGATTATTTATGAATTAGTATATTTCACATTACTTCATGATTTCAATTTTTTGGAAATATTATAACATAATCCGTTTGTACATTGTACTACCACCTTGCGAAGTGATTTGATTCGTTTATGCATTATATGGGATGTATTATTGATATATTTAATAAACAAAATGATATATATATGACATAATAATTATATTTTAATAATATATGTATATCATTTACTTTTCCATTATTTAATATGAAAAGAAGACCTATGCAACATTCAAGAATATATATGACCTACCGTCTCCATAAATAGTTTATTTAATTTTCTATAATGAATTTTTTTGGGTTACTCTAAATAAAAAAATAAATAATTTATATGATCATTAGAACATGTTTGTAATTATAGATATTATAAAATCATTATCTTAATAAGAGGAAAAAATAAAAAATCAAAACATACTCGAAAAAACCCCATTAAAACCCGAAATAATGAAAATTATGAGAGAGCATTAATTAAAATTTGATAAGATGTTATAAAATATTATCAAATGATAATACATCTATATTATATTTATATTTTAAGTTAATGAAATTCCTAAAACCATTATACATAATTTTAATGCATGTACGATCAAATGATAGTGTAATGTATGGATTATATATCTCAATTTCATTTTATTAAGTCATATTGTATTGTTATGCACCTAATTACTTTTATATAGTGCTACATCACATTTAAATGTAATATAATGATAAATTCATTTTTAATTTTATATTTAGTTTCAATTTAATTATATAATCTAATATTAAATGAATTAAAAGTTACTAAGTGGAAATGAATTTCATAACTCAATTCATTTTCATTAAGATAATTTACATCCCATTTTTGGATAATATTCTATGACATTATGTATAATACATTTTGACAATTTATTATTAGAATTTAAATTATTTATTTGGATTTATATTTTATTCAAATAATCAATTCGTTTCTTAATTACCACTCCAAGGTGAAGAACTTTTTTATGGATTATTTCACAACATCGTTTTAATTGATATTGTTTAATCCTGAATATCCGTCATAGGAAATTATATTTTAATTAATTAATAAAACCATTAATTTTATTTTAAAATGGTTTTTCATTATCGTTTTCATGTGGCAGTACCATTTTTTCAAAATTTGGAACATAAGATTTTTGAGAAAATATTTTAATAAATTCTAACTTCATTTATCTCTTCGGTGTGAAATATGTTCTTTTATTAAACCATATTTTCAAAAAAAAACTAAAATTAATTTTATTAAAACTTTTAAAATAGATTTATTAAAACACACTTCTTCCCATTTTATATTTTTACAAATAATTAATGGAATCTTCTTGTCACTTTCTGAACAAGGAACCCTTATAACCTTTTTCCGTGAAAAATAAATGTTTATTACAACATGAACATCATCCCTTCCAAGTTATTATCGCATGTTTATGAGAATATATTTTGATGAATTTTATATGAAAAGTTATTTTAAAATAAATATATTATGAGTTATTCTTTCAAAATAAGATTTATATTTTTGTGAAGATTTTTAGATATATTTCAAATATAATTTCAATTTATCAATGAAAAAAATCATTATTATTATTACAAGGTGTATAATTTATATGAATACTAAAAATATTATATTTTTGGATTTTTTATAATAATTTTGACCAACTAATTTATTGAAATTCACTAACGTACATTAATTTTGTAAAGAGTATATTTGAAATGAAATTTTCACTTTCCTATGATTATTAGATATTAAATATAGTATATTAATTTTTATTATTTATCATTAATTTTACTATTTATTAAAATGGAATATTTACATATAGTGTTTAAATTTATATTTAATTACTAAATTTTGGGAAATATTGATAAATCTATATTTTTTAATAAATATGGATATTTGATAAGGCACATTTTTTATAAATTAAATTGTTCAAAATATTAATAAGGAATGAATTTTACTGGGAAACTCATTTTGGGGACTATTAATAAAAATACAATCAATGAATGCATAGTCCCAATGGTAGACATTAGTTGTCTACAAACCCTTCACATTTGTACCAAATTAGTTTTAAAATATATAGAGGATACATCTATATATAAGTGTCTTGTGAAATGTCTTGAATCAAATTAGTGGGTTTTACCTAGCAAGTATTAATTTTTCTTGATGATAGATTTGGACTATAAATGAATCATGTTCTTAGGACACATGGTTTCATTTAATTAAGCAATTACTTCAATAATATTCATATTTCATTATCCACATTATTTTATTTATAATATTATGTTTGGATTCATTTCATTCTATATTTATTGATTAAATTTTCTGTGTTTTCTATTATTCACAATTACATATTTTTTCTAACTTATCTATACATATAGTCAAGTTGATTAAATGGAACATTTGTTAAATTAATTACATTTTCATTTTGATTATACTTATTGATTCAAGATTAATTCCAATATACCTCACACTTAATGTGCATTTTGAGATCACCCATAGTTTTTTCTTTTTCCTCAGATTCCATGTTTTTAACTATAATAGATATGTTAATCGTGTATGTATTTATGTAGTTTACGAGGAATGCTAAACTAAATAGTCCTTTGGGGTGAATTTACTTGTATCTTATATCAATGTTATGGTGTCTGGAATCAGTTCTGGGAATACTTATGTCATCTCACAATAGTTTTTATTAGAGTATTTTTAATATGAACCACGAGAACTAGATTTACAAAAACAATGATTATGGAAAATAAATCTGTGAAATTTTTTTTCTATAATTGTAGATAAAAAAAATAATGTGTTTTTATGATAGATATTATGTGGGTTTTCATTACAATAAATCTGATCCTAGATAATACAAGTGGATGTGGTTCTATAAGAGATATAACTATGGGTAATATCATTGAAAGGGTAATGTCGAGCTTGACTTGATTATAACCTAGTACACTATAACATGCCTTACTATGAAGCTGGGTTGAAACTCATGGGAGATACACATAATTGTTCACATTTTTGTTACAAACCGTTATGAAATATTGAATTTATAATTATAAGTAATGTCGTAGGTCAAACCCTTGAACAAGGAACTAACATTGTCAAATAAAATTGATATTGTATTAATTTATTAGTATTAATGAAAAAAATTGTAGATATATTTTTAACAATGGTGTTTTGGTTATAAGAATCATTCAAAATATATGGATTTTGTAAAATATTATAACCTGATGTGTCTTAATTAACATCATATTTATATATAACAACACGATATTATTATATTATGGTTTATCATATTCCTTAATTCTTAAACATCACTTTCTAGGTTTTATGTGATTGAGAACATTGGGAGAAATTTATTTCAAATATTTTTTTAGTGGAAAATTTTAAAGGAATAATTCCATTTCATTTCATAGACACAAGTATAATAATATTCATAAACATTATGGTTCATATGATCATCAATGAGTAATTAATAATAGAAAAAAAATAAGATTTTTATAATTTTTAAAAAACATGAATTACATTTAAAACCCTAGTAAAAAAATTCTAATTAATAATTTCTTTTATTTCAATAATTTTGATAATTATTTAGATAGAATCATTAAAAATTATATTAATATAGAATAAATAAGACAAAATGTATACATGTTGACAACCCATAATGTTTTTCAAGGCCTCATGATATGAACCCTTGATTGAAAGATGATATGGTCATCAGACCTACCACTATCATATGATATGTATTTGTTGAAATATCATTGTTTTTAGTTAAACAATTCGATGATAAAATATTGATGTCGAACATCTGTTAATACTTTATAGGTTTAAATAATAGATTATTTAAAATATTTGTTTTTTAAAATATTTATGGACCGATTGAAATACATGGAAATCTTTTACTGAATATTATAATCAATTATAAACGGATTTTATTGCTTCAAGCACAATAAATTCATTTTTTGGATTATCATTTCATATAATAAGTGATAAACTAGATATTTAATGATGTTCAATCATATCATGAAATTTATCTAATGATCAATGAAATTATCAATTAATATTAGTTTCTCATATTATTAAATTGATAAATAATTAATTAAATTTAAGAAATATCATCTTCAAATAATTTGTTATTCCAATTACCATCATTTTTTATGATTACAATTACGTTTTCAAAACTTTCAGATTTATGGATTTCAGGCCACTAACATTCCAATTGTCATTAAAATAGTGATATCAATGATCTCAATATATATATACACTTATCTTATATGTCCATAGCATTAATTTCTACCAATATTATCAATAATAGAATCCTTTATATTTATTATTTTATATGAAAATTTTACTTCCCTTTATCTCTTATTAATGGGATATTTTCTTACCTATTGTTTGATGTGATATTTTTAACAATGTTTTTTCTAAATATCAACCCCATGATTACAAGTATTATGTTTATATTGTGAGGATGAAAATAATTTATTTTTGGGAGAGCGTAACACACCAAAATTTTAATATATGAATATCCTCTTATATAGAAAGTATAACATGAAACACCATGAATAAAAATAAATATAACATCATGATACTGTATGATATATTTACTATTTAAAATAAAATTTATTATATTATACATCATGAAATTAATATAATATTGGGTTAATTGTGTTTCCAAAAAAAAATTCAATATCATTCATTTGACGCAATAATTATTTGCTTCATTGGATTGTGTTTCACATAATGATGGGGTATTACCGAAAATCAATATAATATAAATATTATTATTTTATATTATATTTTTAACATTTATATTGGAATGGTTGGGATAAATAGGGTTAAATAAATTATAAAAATTTATATTTTACCCACATTTAGTTTTTTCTATTCATTATAAATTATAATATGATAAATTTAAATGTAAAATAAGTGTATTTGAAAAAACAATATATTCCTAAAAGACGGATTTGTAAGACTTTGTGAAAAAAATTTAAATATAATTATTGAAATGTTAGAAAACTTATTCAAAAAAAGGAAAAATTATTTTTTGATGACTAATAGAATAATTATATTAACATGTTTTTTTATATATATCTAAGAAGATTAATTTATTTATAATTTTTAAAAAATACTGAATTATAATTGAAAAAATAATTTTTTAAATAATTTTAATTGTTAGGTTATATTCTAAATTTGTTTTAATGTAAAAATTATTCAATTAAACATATATTAATCAAATATTGGTCACTTTAATTGTTTTCATATTAATTTTCTATATAAAAAAATTAAAAAAATATGAACAATTTTTTTTAATAACATACTCTCTTGCTATGACTTTAGGAATAATTTTAAATTTTTTTCTAGTTATGCAGAAGTTTTTTGATAATTTTATTCTATATTTATAATCATAAAAATTTAAAATTTTAACATGGTCAATATAATTTCTTAGAAAATTAATAGTGAAAATTGATAAAATTAATTCCACTGATTAAGATAAATACATGTTTTCTTGGTTGTTAAACATAATAAATAAGTTATAAAAATATACCAAAAGATTTTATAAACCCATTATATAGACTCTTTTAATACTTTTAACTTATATGATCAATAAATAAACAATATTGGGGCTTACTGACTGGAAAAAAGAATTAATGGATGGAATCCACTCTTTCAATAAATTATAAGTGTGCCAAAACCCTTATATATAACGGGCCTCCAAATCTCTTATCAAATCCACCCCTTTAAGAAATTTTTTTTAGAAAATAAATTTGCAAATAATTTCTTATAATCCCTCCCCTCACCCTAAAATAATTAAATTTGGTAGAAATCCAGCATAGGAATTCAGTAGTGAATGCCTAAGGAGGATACCTGAAGAAGATATAATGTTCTTCTAGAAGTTATTTTATTTTATTTCATCACAAAAACCTTAAAATAATGTTATATACTTATTATGTAATAACATATCAACATTAAATATACTAAGGTAATTTTATTTCTAAATTTAATACCTAAAACATCACACGATTCCATCAAATGGTGTATGGGACCATTATTTGTGTGTGTGGAAGACAACCGCCTCACAAACTGATGACTTTAATTATTTCATTATAATGTATTGAGGATTTTGATAATGATTTATTTTTTGATTATATATTATAAATAATTTGTTTAATATTTTATTATACTTCTCAAATTAGTACAATACAGTTTCCTTCATGTTGTTTATTTTGTGGGAATACGATAATGTTGCTTCTATGTAAGGACGACTACCACCTCACAAGTTATGTGATTCGTTATTGAATTACATGGAATTAATTTTGGATATGTTTAATAAAACAATTATATATATATTAAATAATTTTAATACTATAATGATAATATAAATTTTAATTACATTTTTCATCCAAAAAGACAATTATATGGAAACCATTTTAATACGTGCGTAGAACTGACCATCTCCAAGAACTGTGTATTTCATTTCATATCAACAATTTTTTTTCTATTAGAATTTATAAATTTATGATGAATATATATCAAATTTAAATTATGGTTTAAATTCATTATAATATGAAATCATGATCTATGAAAAATGAAAAAAAAATTAACAATTCAAAATATACAAGAAAAAACAGAATTGTTATTACATAAAATATAAAAAAATATGATATATCATTAATCACAGGTTGAGAATATGTTATAAAATAATCATATATGATATTATAAATAATAATATGGTTATTTTATAATTTAATATGGTTATTAAAACTATTAAAAATAGCTTAAATCATATTATATGAAAGGAAGGTGTGATGTAATGATTTTTGTCCAAAATTCATTTCATTGAGTCATATTGTATAGTAATTTAACTAAATATATTTATATGGTGTATATGCTACAAATTAAAATTTAATATCATGATTAATTCATTATTCAGGGTTTTTTTGTTTCAATATGATTTATTTAGTCTAAGAAGATAAAAATTAAATGTTACCACGTTTTAGAAAATTACATAACTCGGTTCATTTTCATTGTGTTATATTGCGTTGTCATTGTCTCTAATATTATAAAATTATGTTTTTGATAAATTATTTTTTCTTGTTATTTTATTTATATTTTTTAACAAAATTTACATTTTAAATACATAATTTATTCATTTGTAATCTCATAAATCATTGTTAATCATATTTTAAGGGTTTCTTTGATAATCTCATTCAAATCAGTGTTGTTTATTCCCAAATCTTTAATAAAGGTAATTATATGATAATTGTTTCATATAAAAATAATTTTATTATTATATGCTTTTCATGATCTTTTTCCAGCAATATTTTCAATTTTCACTCTTCGGTACATATAATTATTAAAATATTTTAATAAGAGAATATTTTATTTCTCATTTTAGTAAGAAATAAATTTTCCAACAAAACAATTTTTTATAAAAATGTTTTTGATTATTTTTTCATTTAATATTTCATAAAAAATATTAAAAGATATTTTTACAATTTTATTATTTATATTTTTTAATATATATCTTTTCTTCTCTTTCCAACCAAGGAAAATTTCAAATATTTTTACTCTAAAAATAAATATTGTTTAAAAAATGTATAGAATTACACATCAACTTGACCATAATTTCATTGACGTTTATTTTCCATTTTTATGATTTTATTCTTTAAAAAATTTTGTTAAAAAAATATTTTCATATAAAATGAATTTTAAAATAATTTTCAAAATGAAATCAATACTTTTCTCATGATAATTTTTAATGATTTCTATAGTATTTCTATTCGTCAACAAAAAACCCAAAATTTTATTTTAAAGGATATTATTTTTATTAATACATTAATCATTCTTAATTGAATACACAAATTAATACATAATTTCTTATCAAGAATGACTTCACTCCCTATAGAATATTATTTTATATCAATTGTAGTAAAAAATTCATGGAATCTTGGGGAAAGGAAAAAACAAGGACGAGCTCAGATGGGCATTAAGGGATAATTACAATGGAATATATTAATATTTAATAACCATAATAAATTTGTCCTGGTAAATCATTGAACCCTAATTCAATTTGAAAAACCAAACTATATGAATAGATAATGCATGATCAATATGGTCAAGAAAATAACCATAATAACAACCCATTTCATCAAAAATCTAAGATTGAAATACTTCTATAGATTATTTATTAAAGAAAATACTATGGATAATTTAAAATCAATTTGATTGGGGAAAATGATTAATTATTTGAGGTCAAGTTTCCAAGGACCATGATACCATTACCATCAAGATCTATGCACAATATTGTTTAATACATAATAGGTAAAAACACAACTAATTTCTGTTATGAACATTCTTAAGGCACACAATCAAAATTAATACAAAATATAGTTTAGAACTACATGGTTACAAAAGATATGGTTTTGTAGAAAACTACTCTTACCCAATCATACATTAGATTTATAAAGTCTATTTCTATAAATAGTCCCCAAACATTGTCTTACTAGTCCAAATTTGTTTTAATATATTGATTAATCGATTTAATTCAAAAACAATGAGACTTTTCAAATATCAATATTGATTAAATTATATAGATTTATCAATATTTCCTCAATTTATCAAAAATATATTAAATCGAATACCATATGTAAAAATGGTGTTAAATTTAGGAAATCAGTATACCTATGAATAATTATATTGATATTTATGTTATATTTAATGTCTAATGATAGTAAGAAAGTGAATATTTCATGGGAAGTTATTGAATAAAAAATTGATCAATCTAGTTAATGTAAATACATTTATTAATCATAATGAACAAAAAATACGAAAAAGGAATCATATATGTATGTATTGCATCTTGACTAATAAATTGATTGGGCATTTGATATTCTATCCTTTGTATATTATGCCTATGTAATGATAACATGCACCAACTTTGGGCTTACTGGGAGGGTTTCTATAGTAGGTAATGGGGAATTCAATACGATGCATGTAACCATAGTATACTGATGATTTAATGTATTAGAATATATTAGGTATTATTATTATGTAATTTGGTTCACAGAAGAAATTTTCCCCCATAAACATATCTCATATATCAAATAATAATCCAACTAATTCCCTCTATACCTGCACTCTTAATTTTAGTACTAATTTTTTTTCTTATACACTATCCTTGACACAAATTGAGGAAAACATATCTATAGTAATAAAATAACCATAAGTGAAAAATTACGACTTGAATTAATGGTAAAATCCAATGAGTTGAATGTTTAATGTGTTTGAGTGTTTTATATTACATTATTATCATCTAAAAAGGATTTTTGTTCATCAATATTAATATTTGACATAAATTTATTCAAAATATACAACAACGTATCTATTAGAAAAATTATTTTATAGATATATCCCCGCAAACAATTTTTTTGGAGAAAAAGAAACAAAATAAAGGGATGAAATCAAAGAATCAGAAATGGGAAAACATATCAACATGTATAAAAGGATAGATCATAGGTATATGATAATCATTACACTAGAATAATATAATTTTTATAAAAATATTGAATAATAAATTATTTTTACAAGTCATGAAAACATGGAATATAATCTCAAAAGAGAAAACATACAATATCGAATAAAGGTTTTGAAACCTAAGACAACAACCATGATCGATATAGCATAAAAATAGGATTAATGATATGTAATATCATAAAAATGTTTCATAAGAATAAAATAAGGGTAAAAAATATGAGAATATGTAATTAAATAGTGGAGTGTGAATCATTATCATCTTCCCATAACATGGTTGTGTTATTATTGTTATCTAATTCCCAATGTGGTTTATGCATCACTACTTGACACCCATAAACATAGAAAATTTAGAATCACTAACTAATTCTCATTATTTAGTAGGATTAAATACATAATTCTCATAAACATATTAGAAAAGGAATTATGAATTGATTCCTGTAAATATATTGGTGTTTCATTTAAAAACCAATTCCGATAAACATTTTGGTGTATGCATACCTTTTTTTCCAATAGTGCATCCAGAATAAATACATGATTCCCATAATAATATCATGATATATAACTACCTTAAAAATGTATTTAAGGGGGAAATATGACCTAACCAATAAATCATCAAAACTTATGTTTTCCACATTAATATATTAAATTATTGCATCATCAATAACCAATGATAAAAATCATATATTTCATAATTGTTCTTTATGGTATTAGGAAAATAGACATCATGAATATTAATGGTCAATAACAAGAATTAAATAAACCCAGACGTTTATTTCCAATAATGATGCATAGAATTAATATTTATTTTATACATTAATATGAAAATTGTAGTGAAATCATATAAGAGTGTTTAGAAAAAAAAAATTTCATTTGCAATAAAAAATAAGTTAGAGCTATTTTTAAAACTCACCCTTGAATAGGTGAAGTTAATATTTTCCCAAAAATAATTACCACTTAATATAAATTTTAATTGTGATTCTGCAAAATTACATAATAGATTCATAATGATGATGTGAATACTATTTTAAAAAAATTATCCTTATAAATTATTCTTAATAAATTATCCTTGGTAATAACAAGTAGGCTTCAAAAATGTGAAGGGAAAACATTTTTAAAAAATTTATCATTTAAAATATATTCAATAATATATATTTTGAAAAACATATATTAAATTATTTTGGAGTGGAGGATAAGAAAATTTATTTTCAAATGATCGGAATCCTTTTTCATAATTGGGAATAACTTCATTTAAAATCATCTTCATAAAAATTAAGAGTAAAATTTTATATTAAAATTGGGTAATAAATAATTTTGATGTCTAATGATAAATAATATATATGGATTTCAAAATAACAAATGAAAATAGTATGTGTAATAATGATCATATTGATGGAGGAAAAACATCCTTTAAGGGGGATATATTTTTTTCTTATATATATTATACATTTATGACATTGAAATCCATTTAAAAAACATTTCCTGGATAACAAAACAATTTTACCTATACAAAAGGATGAAATATATTTTTAAATTGAACAGAAATTAATTTATCAATATTATAATAATTATTAACATGTTATAACATTTCAACTCATAGACAGTAATTTTATGTTAACAAATACATTTCATATATTAGTATTCTTAAAGAAATAGATGTCTAAAAATGGATTTGTGTGGTAGTGTTTGTTCCCAAATAGAAAGATATAAAATAAGAAAATAATATCAATGCAATTAAAGATTCTTACTCATCTAAAATATGTTTTAGATGAAAAATCATAAGTTAGTGAATGAGAATTGTGTTTCCAAAATTATATATAGAGATGGTATAATTAGAATAAGATGGTTAATGTGAAATGGATATTAAAATATTTTAAAATGAAATATATTAATTAAAATGAATGTTAATAGAGAAGGAAATACAATAACTAAAAATTGAATACATAGAATATCAATCATTATCACTAATTTCAAAATGAGAGAAACAAACAATTACCATAATTCTTTAAATCGACTAATGCACATGAATATACTACATTAAAATATTAGTACATTAATAACAAATTATGAAAAATTAATTATATATATATATATATATTTATAAACATCATTTATTAATAATATCTATATATATAGCTGTTATTATATATTATTCTATTGATTTTGAGTAATTGTTTCCATTTTAAACATTTTTCATAATAACGATGTGATTGTTATTTATTCTATCCTATATCATAATTATGGGTGATAATAATTAATGCTATATATTTGAGATGTTACTTTTTGGATG
Organism: Viscum album; assembly: GCA_963277665.1. Taxonomy (NCBI): domain Eukaryota; kingdom Viridiplantae; phylum Streptophyta; class Magnoliopsida; order Santalales; family Viscaceae; genus Viscum; species Viscum album. The sequence continues at coordinate 775,114,184 of OY728159.1, read as the reverse complement.
TTATAAATTTATTATTTAAATGTTCTAGTTGTAGTTCATGTAGATGAAATCAGAAATGGACAATTTCTATGGATTTTGAAAAACCCACGATATAAAAATAATTAATACTTTTAATTAAACAATTACCGTTAAATTACCACCATAAAATCATCATCTGAATTTTTAATCATATATTACTTGTAATTATGTTCTCATTTCTATCCATGTTTTATTTTATGCCATTTTTCATATAGTTGGTTATATCGACCCAAACATGATCGTAACATAATAAATTGATGTGTGTAGATATAAAAGTTGTCCATTTCACATTATATCTTTATGAACAATTATAATGAGGTTATTTAAATATTGTGATGGTTCTAATGCTCCTTTTAAAATAATATTATATACAACTATGAAATAGAAAAAATGATATAAGTTACTTTTGTGGTGGTGGTAGCCGAAAATACAAAAATGGAGTTTTTATTTTTCATAATGGAATAATGGAAATATAATTAAAATTTTTCCCATTAAATTATATAATTAATAATAAAAAATAATTATTAAATTAGATAATAATTAATTTAAGATAAAAAATAAAATAATTTAGGGTAAAATCATTACTCAAATTGAGGGCTTGAATTTTCCCAAGGAGGAATCCATTAAAATAGAGAGATTTTGATAAATTGTTGGGGACATAAGATGAAGGAAGATAAATTTGACACAAATAAAATTAAATTGGAAATATTTATATTCGTAATTTATATTTGGGGAGTGATATTGAAGGATTTGGGAGAGATTATATTTGTATGTAGTGAGAATGTCATTTTTATAAGTATTCATAATAAATATAATTATAGAACAAGTTTCATATTTCAATAAGATTCCAATATGTAAAATAATTTATTTTTGGATGATATATGGCATACTATACCTAAATAATTCATTTGAACTAGTGTTTTAAACATGTTTTCAATCCCATTACTCAAAGAATTTCTATTTTTACCATTATTTGTATTACAGGCATAAAAAAATATTGTCTAAGTAATATCCATCAAATTAATAAAAAACATGGAATTTTTAAATAAATTTGGACTATATATTAAAATTAATATATTCATTTTATTAGAAAAAATTTATGTGTAAAAAAACACTTTTTTTAATAAGCATATGTAACATTAAAATACTCATGTTTATAAATCCATTATTTTTTAGTTTGAAAACTATATGTGTGATAAAATTAATAATAAAATATAATTTCATAATAAAACATTGTTTTTTTAATATAAATAAATGTTTTGTGGCCTTTAATTAAATCCAAAATATCATTTTTTATATATTTTTAATTTATTAAAATAAAATAATGAAAATTATTATTTCATTAAAAAATATTACTAAATTAATAAAATTCCATAAACATGTTTTGTAAATTCATAGTAGTTTTTATTAATGTAGATATGAATTACTTAATAAAATATTTTATCATGAATTTTTTATAAGCTCTTATGATATCCTTACTTATTGATATGTTTATAAATATGGGGTTTTAAGTAATAAGTATATTTTTCAATGTTCACTAAAAATGAGATATTTTAGAAAAATTCGAAAAATTCTCTAAAGGATATTTTAAATATGTGAAATTATAAATAAAATTTCAAATTTTCAATATCAAAATATAAAATTTTAAAAATACATTTGTTCAGTGAATATTTAAAATATAAAAAATTATTGTTATTAAAGAAATGTAATTCTTAAACAACATATGTTCCAAATATTAAATCACACTAAAAAATGATATAAATAATTTTAATATATTTTTTAATATATTAATATATTATTTATTATCCTAATAATCATTTTAAATTGGTTAATTTAATTTATTAGAATCTAAAATTGTTATTTGAGAATGGATAGTACGTATAAATATAAAATCATTTTATTTATATAGACTTTAATGTATTAATTTTTAATAGGATAATATATTTTTATTCATTAAAGTTTTTATTATTCTTATAATTTTTTGATAATATTAATACAGTACATTGTTGTACTTTTTAGTTCAGTATTGGGTATGGAACATCCTCTCTAATATACAATTAATTTAGAGAATAATTTTTATTCAAAATTAATATGGGGATACATTTTTCATTAAATAAATAAATGGATTCCTCATAATTTTAATAATAAATTACCTATAAAAGAAGCTAAGGGATTAATAATAAACACAAGATATATCATATGTTGAGATATCCACCACCCTATTCATAGAATGACTTCGAAACTGACTATCCAAAATATTAATGTTTTGGAGTTAATAAGGACATACCATTAACATCTTCATTTCCACGATCTTTTATCCAAACAAAATCCTACAATTTACAAGTCATGATAATGTCGAATATAATTAGAGAAAATGACTACATGAATATGGAAAATTGTTTAGAATATTTTGTTTCCAATGAAACCATCAATTGAACATATGATAATTTCGGTTCAACTCCAACATAATTGAACCAAACTACCAATATTTCAATTATACATAGGTTTTATATGATCATTTTACTATAATTTTCATTAAAACCCTTATCATTGAATCCTAATATATGTAAATAATTTATATTAGCCAGAAAATATAATTTTACTAACCGAAGAATATCCTCAAGAATTTCTAACTAGTGGTGAACTCATAGTTCCACTCATCATGGTCTATAGTAATGATCAACTCAATGATCAACCAACTATTGTTTGGTGATTACACCTAGGTACTTTTCTATCAAATATATATCCACTTAATAGTATTCAGATATAGATTTAGCTACTCAGTGGACCACACAATATTTACTATACCAAAAATCTATGAGGTTATCATATAATTATATTTATCCCTTAGAATAATACCTGTGGTTTTGACTAATAATTTCTCATCTAAATTCTAAAAATAAATTCACTAATACAAAAAATAACTAAACCCGACCCTATTCAAACTAATTCTCCCTATACATTCACTAATGAGTTCGGGATCAATAAAATTATTTAAATACATGTTTTGAAAAGAAGTTATATAAGTTAATTATTATTTTCCTCATTACCACGTGTACAACATTACATATCATAACAATCACAGAATACCAAGAACATAAGGATTAGTGAATTTTAGGATTGTCACCAATGTATCAATCTTCTAAAAAGATAATTTCTTCCACTATACATAAATTTATTTTATTATATATTAAAAATCTTATACAAATATATTTTCCAAAAAATAGCCTTTAGTTGTAGTCCTGTAAAATGTTTCCTGTGGAAAATTATATAAAAGAACATGGTGAGATTTAATGCTCAGTAAGGGAAAAAAATATCGACTTTTCCCCAAAGGGTTAAATTATAATCATATGAAATTACATGAGTTAAGAGAAATATATTATTTAAAAAATATTTAACAATAAGATATTTATTTATGATATAAAAAAGGAATTAATTATTATACATGAAATCATTTACCATGAAATAAGGGAATAGAATCAAGGGAAAATAATCATGATCCATCAAGTATAATCATAGTAATAATTATATTGAATGTCATGTAAATAATGAATTACATTAAAATAATTCACTAATATAGGGATTTATATTATAAAATAGCAGATTAGGAATAATTAACCATTTCCTTTCATAAGGTCTTGTTTTCAAAACTACCTAATTCCCATAGTAGAGTAGGAATCACAACCTAGTTCTCTGAAACATAGCATAACAGGTATTACATCATGATTCTAATAGTGGATTAGGAATTATTAACTGATTTATTGAAACATAATATATCAGTATTCACTACATTATTCTAATAAGTAAATTAGTGTTGAATAAAACACTAAATTCCTATAAACATTATGGAGTAGGTAACACTTCCTCATTGAAATATTTGGGAGAGTATCAATACATGATTCTAATAATCATTTTATTGGTCATAAATCAATAATCGATTAACTGTATTGATATATAAGACCCTATCCATCAATAATATAGATATATTTATGGATATTAATGAAATCATTAATCTCATAATAATTAGACATTGGAATGAAAAATTGGTTTCAAAATATATAACTATATAATCACTTATGTTTACCTTTGTAATGTAAATTTTTAATAACAAGTATATAATCACCAAAAAATAGTAATTAATAATCACATTCATATTGTGGATACATCCATTAGTTATAATGTTTAAAATTGTGTGAAAATCATAAAATATTATATATAAAAAAATGTATACCTTTTTGTAAAATATAAAGTTACAATCAACTTTAAAATATATTCTTGAATATGTGATGTTAAATTTTTTTAAAACAATTAATTTTAAAAATAATCATTAAATAATAGTGATTTTTAATGGAAAATATGTCATAAAATGGAATTTTTAGTGTAGGATATGATGATATATTAGAAAAATACATAAAACCAATTAAATATTTTTAAATTCCTTTGATGAAAATCCATATAAAATATAGAGAGTAAAAATTTTATTTGTAATGTTCTAAGGAAAAATATTTAGCCCATATTTTTAAACTCATAATTTGATTCTAATGTAATTAAAGAAAAATATCATGGGAGTATTTAAAGAAAGATAAAGTAAGATTTTTCATTAGTGGATAATGGATTGGTTTGATAAATTTTTTTCACGTTTATGAGAAACAAATTCACCAATAATTTTTGTTTCTATTTACAGCATCATGTTACAAGAGATAGTTGGGAAAATATGTTATAAATAAGAAATAAAATAATATATTCAACTTTAAGGAATTATTCTCATCATATAAAAATTTAAATCAATGAATGGAAATTTGAGTTAGGGAAATCCTTTATGGATATCATAATTCATGAAGCAATAGTCTTTTAGAAATGTGTTTACGTTATAAAAATTAAAATTCATATAAATCCATGATAAAATATAAAATTATAAATTCATAGAGTAGAAAGTTCTCAAAAAATATTATTTATGTTCAATAATAACACTCACAAGATAATTTATGATAATACAGTATCCAAAATACATTATGGTAATGGTAACATTTGAATAATAGGGTTAACATGAAACAAAAAATAAAATATCCTAAAATGAATGAAATTAAGTGTACTATATGGTAATGGAGATGTAAATACAATATCTAAAATCATTGATTGTTCACCATATCAAACATGTCTCACTATTTATATAATGAGAAAAATAAATTGTTATATTAATTTTTGACTTTTAATAATGTTTATAAATATCCAATAAAAATAACAAACTCCATAATTATCTATTTTAAAGAATTTTACATATATATTCCCATTTATAAAATTCAATAATAAATATTATTTACATCTATATATACTTTTTATTTGATATACTAATATCGAGTGTGAGTAATTCTAATCACATTAAAATAGTTTCATATTAGTGGTATTGTTCTACATTATTCCGCAAAATTTAATTATTAAAAAGTCATTATTGGTACTAGGGAATATATTTCATGATAATTTATAATTTATTAAATTCCTTCTATAATTTCTTTAGTTATGTTTCTTCTAGATGAAATTTTCAATGAGCATGTTTTAATGATTTTTAGAAAAAAACTTGTTGTATTGTAATTAACATGATTAATAAAATATTACAATCAGAGAAAAATAATAAAATAATCACTGTATTATATATTTCATATATTAGCAACTATTAATTCCATATTGTTATCATTCATATTATATTATATTATTTTTTGTGTAGGTTGTTAGATATAGCCAAGAATGAACGTACCAACAATAATGGAAGAGTATAGTTAAGAATGTATTTATTTTAAAATAATATCATCATTATATGTAACATCCCAACATTGGTTCCATTCAACTGTGTACTGATCTCTTCGGTCACATAAACTCAAGTGAATCTCCTTATATGCTAAAGTATATCATCTAGGATTGCGGATCTAGTAAGCATTTCTTTTGGAGACTAAAAATTTATTTATTAGATTAAAACACCAGTGGTAGTACATATCAAATAGAGGAAGCATATATTTGACCATAATAATACCAATTTAATAAGATAACCAAAGAAGAAAATACAATACACAAATGAAAGGGAAAACATGCAATACCAATATATGTTTTAAATATCCTAATAAACTATTAAAAATAAAGGAACTAATGACTCCCAAGAAGGTCTCGAACCACAATTTTCTCCCTCAACCAAGATCCAACCCCAATCATCAATCTATCATAGGGCACATGACCATAATCTTCCCTACAATAATAAAGTCTATTCGGGTACCGAATAGGAATCCCATGTAGTGTGGGAGTAAAAATTAGTAAGCCACCCCCACCATGTCTAAAACAGTTACAATCAGATGATAGTGTAAGAAGTTCTATATTGAATAGAAGGGAATTCATAAATAACAAATTATCACATTATCATTTATTATATATTTAATCATATTTACACTATGGTTCCCAGGGATACTCGTACCACAATACTAGATTCGGTTCTTTCCATAACACAAAGGGTTCCTTAGGTAATATCATATCTTAATACATACTTCAACTCATGTCACATCTCAATGTATTCAAATGTGATATGATATCTCAGTACCTGATTCGACTCAAACTATATTTTTAATTATTATCATGTGAGAACATATGTTAGAGTACCTTTATTAAAATTATTTAAATTCACACATAATTTTCTAAGATACCATTTACACATTTATATGTAAGATGATAGTGTAACCATTATCACCTCACAATAAAATGAGTGTGTTACAGATTCATTAATAATAAGTATAATCACAATGTTACGATTTATACTTTTCAATTGAATTAACATGTTCCCATTCCATTAATCATAAGTAAAATGGAAATGTTACAATTTATACATCCCAATTGAATGACTAGGTTCCCATTATTTCTTAAATAATTAATTCATAATTATTATTCCACCTCAATTCCATTACTAATTCAACAATTAGTTAAATGCATCAAAATACTTAATTAGCACCCATGTTCATTTAGCTTGCTATAACCATTAATTAATTAATTAATAAATAAATAAATTAAAAAATTCATATCCCATAATTAATTCTACGAAATTAATTATCTCATTATAAATCATAAATCATCATAAATAATTCCACAATTTTTTATCTAGATCATAAAATCAAAAGTACATAATTAATTCCCAATTTATTATCTCAAAGTAGCCATTTCAATATATCATAATTGATCCCCTAAATATTTTTCAATATTAAACTACCCAAAATTCATAATAAATTTCCCAAAATTATTTATGTAATTGGATAACCCATTATTCTAATGATTAATTACTCAATTAATCATTTAATTAAATAATTCTTTGATAAATCAGTTTTTCAACCTAATTAACCCAATTTAGGAATTCAAGGGAAAAGGAATGCTAGAAATTCTAAACATTTTTCATATATGCACCAATCCACATATATGGTAAATCTATTATACACCACTTACCTCAATTCTTTTATAGAAGTTCATTCAATGGAAATACCCAAAATCTGATTAGAACAACATTGTAGATATGTGATCTGGATCTAAATCCATAAATCATGATCAATGATATCAATATCATATCAATCTAGATCTAGAAATACAATCCTAGATCTAGATACCACAAATTAGGTTTATATGTGAATACTCATAGGATAAATCCCACCATGATATCAATGAGAGATTAAAAAATGATTAGGATAGGTATAAGGATAAGATCAACATACAGAGAGAATAAAGTATCTTTTATTTATGCCTTTAATCATGATAAAAGGAGGTTGGACATCCTTCGATGCCATCAAAAAGATCTAGAATTTACCAAAATAGATTAGTTCCAAGCCATGGTTGAGTAGAACATGTATTAGGGGTTCAATTAATTTTAAAATAAATTATTAGGTGAAAAGAGACCATACACATATTTTTCATTGTGGGGCCACATATTTTGGTAAATTGTGTTCCATCAATGCAGACCTCACTATCCATGATCGCATGGTTTCCTAGGTCATGTCACATGGTTTTCTCAATCTGTGATCCAATAGTGCACATCCCCTTTTCCTCAAATTTCTCTTAAAACTCCAACCAAACACGTCCAAAGACATGAATCCAATCAAAGGTACTTAAAAAAAATGTACATGAAAATTATCTTTAGATAATAACTTAAAGGGAAAAAATCTTACATTAATTAATAATAATAATACGATATATATTTTTTATGTTGTTGAATCATATTTAAATAAAATTTATTAAATTAAAATCAAGCTATATGATAAACGGGATACATTACGTTAGGGAAATGGTGGTACACATCTATATAAATGACATATTAATTTTTGATAACATAAAATGGGGAGAAATATTACAGTTATTCCATTAGTATACTTAAATTTTAAAAAAAAACTAATCGTTCAATTATATAGTAATGACATAATTTTTTTAATGTTATATATAATATATAACATTTTATAGAAAAATTCACATAAATGTTATAGACATGAGTATTGTTTTAGTTGAATCCTTAGATATATAATTGTTATCATAAATTGTTAGAGCCAGCAGATAATGGAATTTATATAAGATATTAGTAGATGTAATGGTGGAATATTTTTATGAGTAAAAATATTATGGAGTTTTCATGAATGGTTTGTGAACGGATTCATTATTTAATTGGTAAAAATAATATTTTTATATATTTGAAATAAATCTAAATAGAAAAAATGATTCACTAGTCTGGAATAATTGGGAAAACGATCATGGATTTAGTAGGGGTTCATTGGATAAATAGTGATAAAAAAATGTTCTAAATTTTTATTTTTAAATTAATATTTAGAACTGGTTTTTGTAACATTTGTGTTGAAGAAAACATAAACACACCCAGGTATAACCCAGGGGATTTACAAGATTCACATATCAATGTGAGAAGCTATTACATGTAATGATCTGAAAGCCCCCATGATAATATAATCCTCTAAATTAATTATGAATCATTGGTTGTAGGGATAATTCATAGAACTCCCTTAGAAGTATCCATACATTTTATGCATCCTTTACATCAGTTCATCCCACACAAATATAGAGTTCTATTGAATAAAAACATTAGATTAATTTTTCACAGATAAATAGTAATCTTATTTCACATTTTGATGCGATATTCTACATATTATTTTTATATTTTATTAGAAATGATTTACTTTTTTTTACATGTGTAATGTCCCGATTCTGGGTGTTGCCTAATGGTGCCCCGTACATGATTAGTCAGATGTCCTCAAGCACATTTCCCTAAATCCAAGAGGCGGTCGACTTGCAACGATGTCCTTTCATGTGATAGTGGGGAAATAATTCCTTCATTGTCAGAGTATGCACAGTGGAATAGAAAATAATAAATAGTGGGAGAGGCGAAAATACCATACAATAAGTAAAAAATTTAATAATTAATGTAAATAAACAATATGAGAACATTTATAAATGATTCATGTCACATTTATCTTGGAAATTTTCTAAAAAAGTCACAATCTTAAAATAAAGTACTAAAATAAATGAAAAAGATATTAAGTAAACTCTAGCAGCATCGCACGCATCAGCTTGGTCCTATGATCTCCAGCTCCACTGTAACCAAGTACCTGATGATGATGGTTGTGTGCCCTTATCAATACCTACAACCATATAATCGTTTTGGGTCCAAATCATGACCCAAACATGGTGTGAAATGACTTCTATTAGGAAACCAGTACAAGATATGTGCCTAAGTATCTCTGAGTATATATATTGCTGGTAATAATGAAAATGAAGCATGGAATCTAAGAGTACACAAAAGTAAACAAGCCCATAGTTTCCATTTACATTCATTTGAATTTTATGTTCATCATTTTATCAAGTATGTATCACGGATAGGTATCTCAGAAGACTACATAAAAGGACTAAATCCTTGCTTGTTCATTGTCTTGGTATACATGTCACAAACATTCAATAATTAACTTAACCCTCCAGGTAGCTCACACAATCTGACCCCTCTGGCCAAATAATGCAATAAATAGGCAAAGACCCTCTGAAGAAGCACTCACCATATTCCCCCTATTGAATTTCCACAATAACTACATATTCTATGGTGAATCAGTCAACATCAATTCCCCCGGTAGTCTCATAATGAAAATTATTAACACTCTGAGGGAGCAGTCACTGTCAACTCCCCATGTGGTCTCATGGCATGAAAGTTTACAAACACACAAAGTAATCACTCAACATCAATTATCCCTGTGGTCTAACTATACTAAGTTCTCAGAGGCCTATAAAATTTAATCATTCATGAATGATATCAAGAAGCTGAAAGAAATTTCAACTACTACAAGTCTAAAAAAATCCAATGCATATCACAAAAATTTGACAACCAGAAACGTAAAACAGTTCTATCATACCATGAAGGGAAAGGAAAAAAGTTTTTCCACATTGGTAACTTGGTCTTAACAACCCTAAATAGTAAAACAAGGAAATGCAGACATGGGGTGTTCATTAAAAATGGAATTTCTCAGAAAACTACCACAAAATACCCTTAATCCAATAGTCAATATAATGTAGATAAAATATGGTTCAATTTCTTTACCCCAAAATACATGAAACATGGATAATCGTCACTTTGGTATATAAAAAACTGATAAAAACAATGAAAGGAAACCAACCACATACCTCAACGTTTTAGGATAAACACTCTCGATCATCAGCCCTTGAATCATCCTAGAACATTGTAGATCTACAAAAAGACAAGAAACATTAATCCTTGCATAACTCAAGAGATATGATAATTTAATAAGAGAGGCTCTAGAATAATGAAGGACAATGTAGTGGGATTCCATCCAACCTATCTGATTTTTAATCGGGCATTGGATGGAGAAATTGTGTCTTGGAGAAGATTCATCACTCTCAGTCACTCCAAGACAACCTAAGGATAGAAAAAATGAATATAAGGGTTAGACGTGACCCCTATCTGATATATCAAATAAATGAAAAAATACACACTATGTTCCTTTATTGTACATTCCATGTGCATGCCTCAACTGGCCCGCACTTTAGCAAGTCTACCATGTCACCCCACACATCCATGTCTTCGATGTTAAACACCCAAGATGTGGTTATACGTCATAACTAGGTACGCAACGTGTACTAATAAGTACACGACGTGTATATAAAAAATTCCCAAAATCATTATTTTTCATCAAAACATTTAATATTAGGATTCATACCAAAAATGACGATTTGAGTTCTTACAAAAATCCCGACTTAAATAAATTCGTCCCAAAATTTCCTTAACAAGGTGTTGTAGAAAATTCCTCAAATAGATCTGACCACTACACTCGCACATCAGACTCCATCTTCCATGTCTTATCCTCCACTTGGTCGTGCAGCCAGAACACCCATACTAGACCAACAGACAGATCATGGAGAACAATTGCACTACAATCAAAAATCTGAATAGGATGCTCCTCAAATGATGCATGTACCTCCAAATTGACCTCTTTGGGTTGAAAAACATGGGACGAGTCTTTGAATTAACTTTATAGCTAGGAAAGTGGAAGACATTGTGCATAGAATGATACCTTTGAGGTAACTGCAACATATAAGAAACTCAACTGACTTTATCCAAAACATCAAAAAAACATGACGTATCTCGGTGAAATCATTCCATGTCTCCAAATCCTCTTGTTTCCCAACCTCAGTGGGACACGTATGAAAACCTGATCTCTGACCATAAACATTATAGGTCATCTCCATCGATAAGCATAAGACTTCTTCCAAGACTGTGCAGTATCCATCCTCTTCTGAATAATCTCCACCAACTCTGTGGTCTCCATGACGAGATGAGATCCCAAAAAAGCTGTCTCTCTTTCTTCCAACCAATATAGGGGTGATTAGAATAGCCTACTGTACAAGGACTCGTATGGTGCGATCTTAATTGTCGCCTATAAACTATTATTGTAGGAAAAAATAACTAGGGTTATATGTCTCTTCCAATAGAGCCAAAAATCTAGGATGCATGCTTGAATCATGTCCTCCAACACCCAAATCATATGCTAAGATTGGTCATCTCTTTAGGGATGGTAAGCTATATATAGATGTAACTATGTACCAAAATCTATATGTAGTCCCTTCTAGACCTGAGAAGTAAACTAAGTATCTCTGTATGAAATGATAGAGCGGGACCCCATGTAACAATACAGTTTCTCTAATGTACAATCTTCCATGATACTCAATACTAATGGTCTCATTAACGGAAAATAAGTGTGAATCCTTTATGATTCGGTCTATGACAACCCAAACTACATCATTCCCTCATGATGATCTTGGTAACCCTATTAAGAATTCAATCATGACATAGGTCCACTTCCACTCAGCAATGGGTAACTATTATAAAAGAAATTACAATCGCTGATTCTCTACCATTACTCGCTGATTGGTGGAAAATCTCAAAACAAAACCAGAAACAATCCTCCTCATACAGGTCCATCAATCCTAATGGTCTAGATCTCAATACATATTGGTAACACCAGGATGAACTGGACAAACTAAATATTGAAAATCTCACATCATCTCCTCGCATATGACTTCTGAAAACATTGCATACCAATGAATATGAAATACCTCATCCTTGCCTATGGTCTACCTAAGTGTGGGGTCCTCTCCTAACATAGTTCCCCATAAGAATAGACCTTCAGAGTTTGATAGCTACCTCATTCACACCTACTCCAATAGAGTAGTGGAAAAATCTATAAAATAAAGATATGTTTTCCCATGTTAGTCATGCATCTCCAAAATAATCTTATAGAATAGAGCCATAAGCTTCCACTCACTATTGGCCTCCTGAATAGCCTGTATCTGATTCCTCTTTCTCAACGCCTCTGTCGCTGTGTTTCATTTCCTTGGCGTATAGGGAAACTCAATGTGAAAACATTGTAGGTACTCAACCCATATATGTTGTCTCAAATTCATATCACACTGTGTAAATATATACTTGAGTTTTTTTAGTTGGTGAAAACAAAATAATTCTCTCCTAATAGATAACGTATCCAACATCTTAAATCATGAATAATTGCAGCAAACAAGAGATCGTGCATCCAGTAATTTATCTCATGTTGCATCAAATGCAGAAACCTATAAACAATGAATCATCCCCCCTACATAAGTACTATACCTAGCCTGATACACGATGCATCAAGTTAACATATATAAATTCTTATAGGCTCTTGTAATATCTATATCGGTATTGAAGTCACCTCCCATTCAGCTGCTGAAAGGTTGAATTGTCGGAATCTGTCGACAAGTACTTCGCACCATTCTTAGTCAGTCCTGTCAGTGGCACTTCTAAACATGAAATTTCCGATATAAAGCGCCTGTAGTAACCAGCCATCCCAGAAAACTCCATTCCTCCAAAGTGTAATTCATATGTTCCCATGAAACCACTTCTCTCGCATTCTCTGGGTTTACTAATACACTTGTCTCTAAGATAACATTACCCAGGAATTGAATCTGTCCCATCCAAAAGTAGAATTTTGGGAGATTAAAATATAACTGATGCTCTCTCAGTGTAATCAATACATTATCAAGGTGGGTGGCATGGTTGTTTCTATTGTTGGAGTACACCATGATATCATCCATGAAGTCAACCAGAAATGACTCCACGTAAGGAAGGAACACTCCGTTCATCAATTCCATAAAAACATCCAACAAATTTGTGAGACTGAATGACATAACAACTTACTCATATAGACCATACATTCTCTGAAAGGCTATAAGAGGTAAATATAATGGTCTAACATGAAACTGATTATAACTGGATATCAAGTCAATCATCGAGAACACCATGTCTCCTCAATGATGATCAAAAACATCCTTAATCATTGGAAATGGATATTAGTTCATGAAAGTCAACTAGATCAGATTCTGATAATCCACACCAAGTCTGAGGGTACCTTCCACATTCTTCTCAAACTACATAGGCGAACCCTGTGGAGAAGTATTGGGTTGGATGAAATTCATGAAACTCCTCTAAATACTTCTCAACCTCTTGTAACTCTATTGTAGTCATACTATAAGAAGGAATGAAAACTGGTGCCACTCCTGGCACAACATAAATATAGAAATCTACACCTCACTCCAAAGGTTATCCTGAAAATATGTCTAAAAAAATGTCCCTAAAATGATCCCCCATTGGAGGAATGTCTATTTGTGAGGTCCCTTGGTCATCCAAATATAAACTAGCAATATGGTCTGTAACAACTCCAAACACATGATGCATGGGTCCCACACTTCTCACCTGGACATCCCATTTTCCCTAGTCTATAAAAGACCCTCCCTCTAGTGATGGTAAATTCATCCTACGGTGATAGCATTCAACAAAGGACTAGAAAAAGACAAACCAGTACATTCCAAGAATGACTTCATATCCTTACATCTCTAAGACATAATGGTCCCATAAGAATTGTCACTCACAAATGTCAAGAGGGGTCTCATTGCACTGACATACACAAGAAGTTCTAATCCCCAACAAAGTTTCCAACATCATGATATCAGCAGAAGTAAAGATACAAATCCCAAGGCAATCTACTACAGGATATGATATAAATATATGGGAAACCCCTATATTGAAAAGTGAAGGAGATTAAACTAAGGAAACCATAATCGTTCATCAAACAGTAGAGGTTTTTGGATCCTACTCATGTTGGATATGCTCTAGCACAAAATCCAGTGTTGCGTTGTGGCCCTGTAAAGTTGTTAGAGATCCCATTGATGATCCATTATGCATCTGTTAAGAACCATGTGTCTGACCACTATGTCCACGACCACCACCTCATCCGAAACGTACTGAAGAACTCTAGCCCCCAATCAGATGTTAAACTGGTAGTCCTACTCTGGTATGAGGTGTCGAAACAAATCCTCCCACACTATCTGCTAGAAGGATGGAATTGTAGAAATGCTAATGATGTATCATTTTGTAGTCTCATCACCACTCAACTAGGTCTCATGGGTACTAATGTTTCTTACGTCTTCCCTTCCCGCAATAGTAGTACTCCACTAGGTTATCTGAAGGAAAATCCCACCTACTTGGATCTCCATGCGCAGAATCCCTACCGTGCATCCTGCTATCAGTCGAAAGAGTACTGACTCAAGATGTTAAACTTCCTTTTCCCACAACTGCAGAATCCATCAGTTTTCATATGGTGATCAAAGTGTATTTGATAATAAAATATATGAATTTCAACATGAATATTTTCTCCGGATATTGGATCTCATTCCTAAGACCATCATCAAACATCCTCACCAGAAATTACACAACACCCCCTAGGATGGGTGCGAAGCGATGCAGCTCTATGAAGCTATATGAATACTCCGTGATTGAAAGATAACCCTAATAAAACTCATGAAATATTAGGCCTAGTTGTCCCTCAAGGCCTCCGGGTAGATGTAGTCATAGAAGGACTATTGGAACTCATCACAAAACATTACTCATTGGTGTCCCACCTGTGATATCACATCTCCCCATCTATTATATTATTCCCACAACATGTACATAGAGAGATTCACCCTGCTATCTGAAGATGTCTCGAGATTCTCGATGTTAGAAAACACAACATCTAACCATGAATCTTGAACATGAAATCCTCTATCCATTAAAAAAATGGGAGGAGGCCACAGCTGAAAACCATGTGTCAACTCTACCAAAGACTGGGAAGGATGGGGTGCCCCTGGAATGTTTGCATCATCCTCATTAAGTATTCTAAGAACTGTATATCGACTCTTTTAACTAGAATGAAGGCTGGTTCCACGATTTTCATGAAGAGAGGATCTTATGGTATTCCTTTGTCTACCATTTTTGTTGTCTGATCATTTCCTTAAATCTAGAATACAACCTGAGGATGTATTGGTGGAATGACTCTACAAGGTCAAGTACGCACCTCCCTTCAAGATTATCATGAATAGAAACATAAATGTACATGAAAGGAGAAGAACAATAACACAATCAGGTTTTACAAAATTGTGGAATGGTGTTTCTAAAAACCCTAGACTACATGTTCCCTTAGGCATTTAACAAGGTGTGTTCTTCAACCAATCCTGGTCCTATAACACCCATCCACACGGCGTGTTCTCCTTGAGTCACGACATGTACATTGAATGTTCCTTCCTGCCCAATTAATCCTACACATCTTAAAATACACCGTTATCTTAGAACAAAATAACACAACATGTATATGATAGTCATAACATGAACTTGAAGGATTTCACCCACCTGTGTCTATGGTCAACAAGATGGGTACTCAGATAACCAAAACAGGCATCTACGCACAGTACACGACATGTTATCTAAAATATTTTTTCTACCTTGGTCTCCATCCACACAATTTCTCACACAGTAAATGGATACATGGCATGTTCAATATATAGACGGTGTGTCCTACTAAAAGGATCCCCATTATCGTGCTTCTTCTCACACGATTAGTCACAGAGTAATCATCAACATGGCATGTAGAAAAAGTACATGATATGTATTTAACAAAAACATTTATTCCCAAACAGAAGCATACATTGAATGTATTCTTCATCACAAAATGTGTATTTTAGGTTTTTCCCAATAGTAAGCGTAAGAAACCACTATTCAAACCCATAAAAATATTGAAACTACAATTAATGTAAAAAATATGGATATATGGGGGCCCATACTCCCCATGAATCAAATATTGGAATCATATCCAGGTCATACCAAAATAGGATTCAGTTAAGGTTCAATATGATCCATCAAATTCCGATCCAAGATATCCCCTAACACCTTAAGGACAAAAGTTTGGCATCCATTCAATGGAAAATTAAATTTTTAAATACACATTAAAAATAACAGGTATTCTATCATAGTATATACCACAACAACATTCATATTTTGCTCAACATCTTTCATAACAACATGAAATCAGCAATGAACTATAAATGACATGACAAGAATGCATGACATGTGATACCTATAATGTGCCTATATGAGGAATGAGATGGAATACCCTAGTCTAATCAGGTTACAATGGATATAGAACCAAAATAATATCAATGATAACAAAATAATACAAATGAGTCCCCAAATGGTGAAATCAAATCAAATGTAACAATTACAAAACCAAAAAAATTGCAATTTTTTTGGATCATGAATTTTTCCTATATGCAGGTTAGCTATTCCCAGAAAACACTTATTACCTGCTACATATTACTTTCTATCCATGTCTAGAGGTTCAAAAAAATATGATAAATAAGAAATAAAAACCTCATTGGATACCACTTTGTAATTTACAAGTTCCAGGTGTCGTCCAATGGTGCCCCGTACTCAGTTGGTCACATTGCCCCAATCACATTTTTCAAAACACTAGAGGAGAAAAATACTTGTGAGGTCCTTGGGTGTGATAGTGGGGAAATACTTCCACCATTGTTAGATTATAAATAGTGGAATAAAAAATAATATTTAGTATAATAAGGTATAAAAAAATAAAACAATTAAACGTTAGATGACTGAAAGTAAATAAACAACTTTAGAACATTTATAAATGATGCTTCTCACATATGTCTAAGAAACCCACCAATCAGGTCACAATGCTAGAAATATAGTACTAAACCCAATGAAAAAAATATGTATTCTCCAGTAGCATCAAAATCTTCAGCTTGATCCCAGGATCTCAAGCTCCACAGTAATCAAGAACCTTAGGACAAAGGCCGCTTGGCCTTATCTATTTCTGCTACCATATAATTAGTTTGGGGCCAAAAGCATGACCCAAAAAGGGTGTTAGAAGAATCCCAATAGGCAACCACCACATGATATGTGCCTAAATTTTTGTGAGTTTATATATAATTTGTAAAAATATAAATATGGTAAATAAACTATGAGTATACAAAAGTAATAAATCATACAATTTCAATTTATATTCATTGGCATTTAATGTTCTTAATTTAATCAAGTTAGTTTCAAAAAGAGGTATCTTAGAATACTACCTATCTAGACCCAATTCAATCTTGTGCTTTGTCATGGTAAAAGTGTCAATAGCATTAAATATTTACATTAACCCTATGGTTAGCTCACATAGTCTAACCAATATAACCGAATAATGAAATAAATTGTAAAATACACTCTAAAGTAGCACTCACCATCAATTTCCACTATGATCATTCAACAATAACTACAAACTCTCTCGAGAAGCACTAAATTTCAATTAAAAATGTGGTCTCATAACGTAAACTATTGATACTCTGAGGTAGCACTCATAGTAAATCCCCCATGTGGTCCCGTAGTGTGAAATATAACTGACACTCTGAGGAAGCACTTAATGCCAATAACCCATGTCGTTGAACTAATCCAGGTTCTCACAGCCCTGGGAAATTCAATCGTGTAAGAACGATATGAAGAAACCCAAAGTAATCTCAACTACTTCTTGGATAAACAAATCCGATGCATATCACAATCATTTAACAAGAAGAAAAGTCAAACAATACTATCATATCTTGAAAGGAAATGAAATAATATTTTCCTCAAAGGATACCGAGAACAAACGACCCTAAACATTCATACAAGGAAATGAACCCTTGGGGTGTTCCTTAAATATGAAATTTCACATAACACAATAACAAAAAACCCTTATTCCTATAATCAAATTAGGATAGATAAAACAGGCTTCAATTTCCTTATCCTGAAATACACAAAACAATGGTAATTGACACATTGGCATATAAAACTCAAATACAATAAACAAAATACAATGAACCACCTACCTCGACATTATACGATGAATGATCTCAAACTATGTGTCTTGAATTAACATAGAACTTCATTGATCTTTAACAAGGTAAAATAACATTCAACGTTTGATTACTCATGATAGAGGACAAATATAGGGGAGAGGCTCTAGGATAATGAAGGAATCACCGATGGGATTCCAACAGAACTACCAAAGTTTGAATCGAGCCTTGAATGGATAAATGGTGGCTTAGAGAAGATTTTTCACACTCAGTCGCTCCAAGAAGAACCATGACCAGAAGAAAAAGAATATGAGGGTTAGAAACAACCCCGGTCCGATATGGTGAACATAATAAAAATTACACAACATGTTCATTTAATGTACACCTTGTGTACATGATTCAACTGGCACTTATATTAGGCGGTCTTCCTTGTCACGCCACATGGCCATGTCTTGGCCATCACACGCCCAAGATATAGTTGTAAGTGGTAACTAGGTACATGACGTGTACATAGAAAATTAAAAAATTCATCCTTTTTCCATAAAACACCTGAGATCAAGATTCATTCCTAAAATGAAGATTCGAATTCTTAAAACATGCATGATATATCATGTATCTTAATCTTCATTAAAAAACAAATATCTAGATCATCAAAATTTCCTATCCATTGATCACACATCTAAAAGTCATAAAGTAAATATTTATCAATTCATTATGGGTGAACATCTTATATTTAATCATAATTAATATTTTAATGATGCTCTATATTTATATTTGAGTATATACTCTTTGAATCATCATTTATAGTAATAATAAAATTTTCCACAGGAAATGGTATTTGAAACTCTTTTTAACTACATCATGCGATGTATAAATAAAGTAGCACTTTTATTCTTTTTTAATCATTCATTTTGTTAACATTAAAACAATGGATATGTACTGATTAAATCAAGACACATAGATTTTCCTCTCCCATATTAATCATGTAAGACATCATCATAAATCTTAACTATCTTCAATCATGGATACGTTGCATTTCTTATGTAGCTGAAATCCAATACATGAAATATTCTTCTATGTGATTCAATCATCTACATCGATGAAAATAGTCATATGGATAATTTAGAATCATATATTATTAATATATTTAAATTTTTTACCTATATGAATTAAGTTATTTAGATGTAATAGATAAATGATAGTCTAGACTTAGTATATCATTTAGCTAAGTAGTGACATCCATCTAAATTAATTTAGATATATGGATGAATTACCTGCATGATTAATCATAACAATCGACTTTTTATTGAATGACAAGGGAATATATATGAAATTACATCATGTGTTACTAAAATAACGAATCAAGATGTTGTCACCGATAATTATATCCACATATCATGAGGGTGGGACCCAAGGGTAAAGAACTCTATATGGGGGAGATCTTAGGAAGACATAGAAGCCATAAATTTAGAAACATGATTACCTTCATTCCACATATAGAGGAGTAACATGATCATGTAAATGATTTATCTGACTTTGTTAAAGCATTCTGTTATGTTATAAACATGTGGTTACATGAATTCATTTCTATGGTTGAATTAGTGATCTGATTGAATTTCAATGATGAACTAGCTACATTGAAATTCTGAAATTCGTCACCAGAGTTCTAAAACTTTATCTTCACCACATATATTCCTTATTAAATATTTTACGTATCATTTTATTTCAATTTTTTTTAATAATAATAAATTTTTGCATTATATAAAATCACTAAAAGAGGATTCCACTTTTCATATACTGATTTTATGGGAAATCATTTTCATCTTTCTACTAAGGGATTCTCATGATCACTTCACCAACCATGCGTGTCCACAATTATTCATGCCTTCACTGTCTCTTTATATAGTGACATCATCATAGACACTTTATCATGGTCACTTATCCTATCAGGTGTCCCTATATTTGTTCATATGGTCCCTTCCTCATTAACACTCTCTAACACCCTGTTATTTTATAATAATAAAATAATATTAAATAGATTTTTTTACACAAGACACTGAATTTAAATTGAATTACATGAAATACTAGTTTTAAATTATATTACATGAAACATTGATTTTAAGAGAACCATTATATATTAAAAATATTATTATTTAATGCAATAGGTACTAGATAGACCTTAGATTTTATGTCTAAATTAGATTAACTAAATTATGAAAATATATAGATTAAAAAAATATTTATTATATATTGATTAGAATTAAAACTGAATCAAATAAATAAAAAATAAATGTTCTTTGAAAAACTATATTACTCATAAATATTGATTTACCTTCGTTTTAGAACATAATTTATAATTTTTTTAACCACATATTTTTTTTTAAAATATACTACATTTCTGAAATATTAATACAAAAATAATATTTGGGAATATTTCAATTTGTTTAGAATAAAATTATTTTAATTTTATATCAACAAATAAAATTTTGGTGCTTAATATAATTATTATAATAAATTTTGATTTAAAAACATTTAATACTTTTGACCATTTTATATTTAAAACCGACTTTCTCATCAAATTGTAGGGATTAATATTGAATTAAAACATACCACCCATATGAATTAAATTTAGAGAAAATTTATCCATATTTTTAATCTGATTAATATATAATGTTTAATATGGTCAACATAATTTTTTTACCTTAATTAATAGTGGAAAAAGAAAAAATTATTTACAGTGGTTTAGATAATAATGGAATTAATGGGTATTAAACAAAGATGATAATAGTTAAAATTGTGCTAAAAACATTTCCAACACCCATTGGATGAAAATACCTCGACGGTAGATCATATAATCATTAGAATAAACCATTTTTGGAAGCACATTGGATGTAAAAATTGATTGTATGATTGAATCATTTAAAAAAATTACTAATTCCTCACTCACCTCACTTATAAAAGGACACCACTCCTCCTATATTAATCAACCATTAAAACTTTTTTTAATCATCCTTGACATACCAATATAACATACCATATTCCAGTATTTCCTCATAGAATACATTTTTTATTCTTCATTCCAACCTTGGATGGAATTTTTGTCAAGCCTAACGAGGATACATAAAATGATGTAATGTTCATCAGTGATAATCGTAATCTAATTTCATTCAACACATCTAACAATTAATATTAAAGAATTATCATATAATAAACACATTATATTCAATAAATTATTATTATTTTAATAATTCAATGACCAAAACCCCCTCCACATTCATCTAATGGGTTATTAAATCTTTGTTCAGGTATATGGTAGACAACCACGTCACGAACCAATGTCATTTGTTATTCTATTAACACAATTCACAGTTGTCTATGATGATGGATCTAAAGTATATAAGTGATAGTTCTAACATAGTTATAGATATGTAGTCAATATATCATTTATATATATATATATAATTTAACATTCCATTCCATGGAAGATACGATAATATTACATATTTGTACGACATACTATGGCCTCAATAAGCGATGTGCTTTATTTGTCGCATATGATTCACATGGTAAAAGATAAGGATAAATTAACTGATTATATCTGATATAAATTACATAATTATATATTTATTTATATTTCCTCAGCATTAATTATTACATATTATTGAGATATGTCCATAATTTGACATTAAATCACATCGAGGACCTTTTACAGTTCAGAGTTGTAGAGAATTATTTCATAACATAAACATGACATCTTGAATATTATAGGTAGACACTTCCACTCACTATCCATTTATTCATACAATAGAAAATCATTAAAAGTAAACATGACATTGATTCATATTTTAATAGAATAACGTTTCCCTGATCCCGTCCTAAAATCCATTCTTCTTTATGTCCAATGAAAAACATTTCAATACCTGGGATGAGCATAAAAATCATAGTAAGGGATACATATTGAATTAAAACAATTAGTCTTGATAAATCTTTTAAACCATGAAAACATTATCATAAATTAATAATTTTCTCTCTAAAGAATTTTCTAAAACACATCACTGAATTTAAGATCATTACATACACTTTTTGTAACCAAAGGATTACAATAAAGCCAATTAAATGCAATATATAGGATATAAAGGTGACTTGGTACATAACCATGCCTAAATGGAATAACCATATGGTCGACTTCCAAACATATTAATAAATGGAATGTTTATACGACCAACTTCCATACCCAATGCATTGGAGGTTATAACATAACCACCAATCCATGGTTCATCACGGAACCACCCATCATTTGGTTTATAATGTAACCACCCATCTTAGGATTAACACATAACCACCCATAAAATATACATGTACAATTATAAAAGATATAAATTATTAAAAATATCAAAATTTCACTAATAAAATTTCATTTTCATTCCGAGGAAGTTAATTCATGATATTGAATTATTTAATCCATCTCAAAAACCATTTAGAACACTTAATAAAGTGAATTTTGAATCAAAGTTCACCATACCATGTTGAAAATTTTAACGTAAATTATAATTTAAAAACATTCTTGTTAATATAAATAAATTTATAAAAACTATTTTGAAAACATGGACATGATGTAGAGGGTTTCATGTGAATAAATCATTTACACATTTAAAATAGTGTTTTACTTAAAGAGACCTTTTCCAATTGAGAAACATTTGAATAAAAATAAATAAAGATTAACATTTATCAAAAAATTAAATATTATTTTAAAGATATAATGATTTAATGGTTGTATATAAACTTTATTGGATAATAAATGTGCACAACATAAATATATGCCTTAGTGAAAGGAGATTGAGACAAAGTCCCTTACCTTGAGTCAATCTCATCACGTATTTTCCATATTATTCATGTATGAAAAATAGACGTTAATTTTTTTTCTTACATCTGAACATTTTTCATGATTAAGGTTCATTTTATATCTATTATTACCAGGTTATAAAAATTACATAATTATTTAAGATAATATCATTTGTTTTATCAATGCTCGGTAATTGATTAGAAAATGAACTTTTTTGATATAAATTGTACATGTGTTCAAGATTCCCTCATATCTAGAATATTAATAGTTATTTAAATTTCTTATATATATAATTTATAATTACTTATAATTTCCATAATATTTGGATATTTGTAATGAAATTCACCACACATGGATAGGTTTGGTCATACTTAAGCATGCACGCTACATTCATCTCTTTAAACAAATAATAATGAAATGATATAAATTTATATTATAATACCTGTACTATAATTTTGTCATGAATGTATTATAGTTTTAATAAAACCATCCTATATACGTTGCATGTATAGCATGAATGAGTCATATCATATTGAGGGGGCGGTATTCCACATTTTCTCAAATGAAATTATCGTATTAACAATCATCAAAACCATAATGTAATATTCTAAATAAAAATTACAGAATAATTAAGATAATATAAATATAATATATATCATATATAAATAAATTTTCATCATAATGGCCACTATGATAGGTGGTATGGTAAAAATTGAACAATCATCATTTTGTGAGGCAGTAGTTCTCCGTACAAAGAAATAATATGTTTGTATCCATTAAGTAGAGGTTTTTTTATGGGTAGTTTTCATCCTTCTCATAAAAACATAATTGTATATTGAGGGTATTTTTGTTGTTATGTAATCAACGAATAATAAGATCATAGAGACTTGGTAATGAAAAATAAAATAATGGAACTTTAGAGAAGACGTTACCTCTAATTTAGTTAACTTCTTTTGATTTGAGGAAAAAGACATTCTTGAACTACTTTTTTCCCAAGGTAGGGCTTCTAGGAGGAAGGTAGGAATTCTAGAAATAGACTTGGATAGGTTTTTTTTTATCTAAATGGATTTGGAATTGTGAGATAATGAGAAGAATAATTTCCTTTTATAAAAGAGATAAGGTGAACTTTAAGAAAGTCTTGAAATATTACATTATAATAAATTCAATTTTGATTTAAAATGGTCCAATCCTCATTTAATTCAAAGATAGTAGGATTTTGGTTTAAATACACATCATTAAATAATTTTTGGACATGTATAGAATATTTTTAATCCCTATATATTTGAATAAAGCCTTATTTTACCAATTTAAGGTTATAGTGATATATTGTCATTTAAATATTTTTGGTCAATTTAATTACAATATCATGTAAAAAGACCCAAAAAGTCATTTATCACCTATTAGGACTTATCTAAACCATATATATGAATCCAAGATTTTTCAGAATTTAATATCAATTAATAAAGTATTTTATATTTTATGTTTTGAATTATGTTATTTTTAGACAATATTCATATTTTACATTGTAAAAATTTCATAAAAATGTGATTACTTAGAAAAAAAATTTAATCAATCCATACATGTCATATTAACAATTAAGATTATTGGATGACCAAAATTATTTCATATAATATTTATAATATCATTTATTTTAATCCCCTATCAATGAAGAAATCACTACATCATCATTGTTTCATAATTAAATTTATTAATTTATTTTGTAAAATTTAAACATAAAATATCATGATGTAAGAAATATTAATATTATTATAATTAATATTTACAATCAAATATATCAGTTATATAACCCCATAAAAAATTAGTAAAAGATACATGTTTCTTTTATTTTCACGTTGCATTAAATTAATTATAATAAAATGTCATTATCACTCCCATGTGGCTCCATGGGGTCCTAGAATAAACCCAAGGATGAAAATGGTCAGAAAAAAATAATTCAATAGGTTTAGGGAATGTGATAGGGTAATTTATTATTTTATAATATTATTTTTTACCCTTATTTATATGATTTACCCTTTAACCCTAGAAAAGAATTTTTTTACTGAAGTTACTATTCATAATTTCGAAAAAAAGGTAACTATTTAAAAAATTAGAACCTTATGATTCCTAATATGGAATAAATTTTCAAAATTCAAATCATATAATTGGTAGAAATTAATTTAAAATTTATTCCCATTGTCAAAACCAGAAAGTTGGTTTTTAAGATGTAATAAAAATAAAAACATTGCAATGTGTTTATGTCCAATTTCAAAGTGAAACAAATTCAAATGAACATAATTGGATTAAATGATAAATAATAATCAAGTTAAACATTAAAACTCCTTTAAATTATAATATAAATATTTAAATAAATTAAAAGAAAATGGAGTTTTGAATTAATATGAATTATTTTTCATTATTCAATAAAATATGATTTTCTTCAGAAAAATACAAAAATTTCACCCATAGTAAATTTTAAAGTTATATTTCAATAAAATAAGTTTTTTTCTTCCAAAAAAAACATATAAATGATACAAAAAACTAAATTTAAAAACAGTTCCCCATTAAAAGGTGGTAAAATTATATTTTTAAAAAAGCACTTCTTTTATCCAAAAAAATTGAATTTATTCGTATATCATATTTAGAAAAAATATAAGATAAATTTAAACAATTTCATTGAATATATAACATATATTTTTAAATAGATAAAAATCCATAAAGGGTGATATTTTTTAAAAAACAGTATTATTTTCTTTTTTAAAAAATTTTCATTAAAACACATACTTCATATTAAAATGATTTTTATTTCAATTTTTTATAAATTTGTTAACCAATGAATATTTATTTAATCATATGTAAACAATATTTTATAATTCAGTTGATACTATAAATTAACTCCATTCCAACTGCTAGGCATTAAATATCTCTTAAGATAATAATATTATTATACTATTATTTTTTAGTATAACTCAATGTTTTATACAACGTAAGATTTCAGAAAAAACCCATTGTTCTGTGTCGAGTATGTTATCAGAAAAAGAATCCTCTTAAAAAATTACTATATTTTTCATAATTATTAATAGAAAACAAAAATTAGTATTCTATAAATACAGGGGTCATTACATCATTCTCCCATTTTGAAAATTGCGTCCACATAATTTTTAAATTCGGCTCATAAACATCATTGTAAATCTCCAATTGGAAAAATACTCAAAAAAACAATCACATTAAAAAAATGTGAAGTAAATAGGTCACAAGAGATGACACATACAAGGATTCAATGTAATAAAACATAGATATGGAAGAGAAAATAATTTTCAAGATCAGATGTAGAGTGATAGAAAACATGATCAAGATAAAATTTACAACCAGAAAACCATAAATTTGTGACTGGTTAAATGGTCTTTGATTCCCTATTAGGAAAATTAAACAGACAACGTTTTTTAATGTTCCTTTTCATAATTTTGATGCATTTATTTCTGATATTGACTACGAACACAAATAAATATACTTATATTTCATGTAGAGTTTCATCCTAATGAATTTCTACAATAAACTCATATTTTATCCAAACGATGGGTATTCAAGATTACTTGGTCACATCTAATATGATATAATAAACAACTAGAGAATCAAATAAATTAAAAATATTTACTATATATTACCCTATCCTTATACATTATCCAAAAAAATGGTTAGTACAAGAACATATAATCCTCAAAAAGGAAAATCCTTTATAGAAGGAAATACTACTCTTAATCTTCCAAATTTAACAAAAAATACCCAATGTTCAATAAGGACCATTCAATAAACAATTACCCTTATAATTCCTCAAAACAATCCCAATTAAATTTAATTCCAAAATTTAGAAGGATTTGATGACATAGACATCCATGATAAATCATAACATTTATCTCCATATAACATCGACTGATCTTAAAGTATCATACATAAAAGTAATTAACCTAATCACATATATTCTATGATAGGTTAATCATGTCCATAAATAACCTAAATCTCCATATGTCCATAATAAAAACCTATATTCTTCCAAAATAAAATTCAACCATTACTCATCATATTAAATAATATATTCTTCTATTTTTATTGGGAATATAGTGGTCCAAAAAGAGAAAATTTCTTCCAAAATAACATTTTTCACTTAATCATAAATTAATTTTCCTATACTAAGCATATCTATTTGATAATACATAGTTTATAAAAATAAACTTATTCATGATCCATAAAATCATTAAACTAAAGAGAATAAGTCTTACTAACCAGGTACTTCTCGTGTCTTGTGGAACGCGATAAATCCCTATCGTACTTTTGTTGTGGGTATGAATCCCACTTCTTTTTCTGATATGATTGGATGTCACATGGTCTGTGTGTTTTCATTTTTCAAAAAATATATAATTTAATAAAATTCACAAAAATGAGATAAAATTTTCAAAAATTTCCATATGTTATTTTAGCCTCAAGGGTTATCCCATACGTCACATTTTTCCTCTAAAAAGGTAATAACCCATAATTGCCTCAAATTCATGGATCATATAAACCCTAGTAGTTCATTAAAAATATATTCACAATTTCAAATATATCTATTCCTCAATTAACATTAATATATAAAAACTTAAGGGTTACAAACACTATAAGTATACCAATGTAATATATCCATTAATACATTTAACCATATCACCATCACAAAATAAAAAATAACTCATTAATTCCAAAAATGTATACATCATAATCATCAAACATTATCCATTATCCATTATCCATGTTTTTACTCCTTATTCTTATATATATCCTTCCTACCATCACAATAATGCATAATTTCCTAAGATTCAATATTATCAAAACATTTTCTAAGAAATAATACATACCTTTTATATGTATTTTTATATTTCTCAAATTCAATTGGAATGGAATTAGGAATTTTTAAAAATCTATATTTACGTTCCTGATGATCCCATTGTCGAACCTTCTTCGCAAGACATCTGTTTTTATAATGACCATGCACACGGTATTTAAAACATTCAATTTATCCCTTAGAAAGAACATATTTACCTTTGCTAGAGTCAATTGAATTCTCCCTTTTTCAATGGAAGGTTATTGATTTACAACCTTATTTATAACATCGATAACATCTTCTTGTCCCTTTGAAGAATTTCCTAGGCATTTAATTCACATCCATTAAATGTATGTTTTTGAATATAATTACCTTTATGATAATTACCTGAACTTATAAAGGGATTCTTTTCTTGCATATATGATGCCTTATAGAAATCACGAAGGTTGAAGTGGTCAATCATGGATTCAGAAATTTGGTTTTGAATAACCACAAGGGTTATCAGTTTAGCTACCATTTCATTAAGTTTCTTATTCAGAAAACCACCACAGTTTCTTTCACATACATTTTTACATTGCATCTTACTAGATCTAACCATTTACCCCAAAAAAATTGTTACTATGAGTATTTCAGTAAATTCATCATATACTTTCTATTAAGAAGGTTAAACACTAAAATATAATTATTAATTTTATCTTGACATCATTCAATTTAACTAAAAAATAACTATAACATGTGTGATACATATTTCAAAATATAGTTGATATTATTCATTCACATCATTCAAATGGCTATGAATTAACTACCATTTAAAATAATAATAATATTATTGTATTATTTATTAGTATAAATCAATGTTTTTTGCAACATAACATTTTGGAGAAACCCATTGTGTCGTGTCGAGTACGCTATCAGAAAAATCATCCCCTTCAATGTAAATTTAACATCATATTCATAAATATTAATAGAAATCCAAATGCGTTCTTCTATAAATACATGGGTCATTAAATCATTCCCCCATTTGAAAATTCCATCCTATCAATTTTGAAATTGGGCTTGGAAACATCATTGAAAATCCAAAATTAGAAAAGTCTAAAAAAAATAACACTTAAAAAGAAATAAAGAGAAGTAAAAAAGGTCACCTGAGATAACACATACTATGATTCCATGTTACAAAACAATGATATGGACGAAAAAATATGTTTCAAGCTCGGATGGAGAGGGATAGAAAACATGATTAGAAGATTGTTTACTACTTGAAACCCATAAACATGTAATGGATTAAATGGTCATTGATTTCCCAGTAAGAAAATAAAATGGAAATTATTTTGGTTTTAAATTTCATTTTATAATGTTGAGGAATTTGTTTATGATATTCACTAATAACATAATAAAATATACATAGTTTTCATGTATAGTTTCATCCTTTAATACATTTTTATCCCAAACTATTCTTTTCACCAAATGATGAGTATTCAAGATCACAATGTCACATTTAAAGTTCTGTAATCCACTTTTAGAGATTCACAATATCCAAAAAAATATAACCTCTATATTTCCATTGTCATTATACATTATCCAAAACCAAAATGGTTATTACAAGATCTAATAATCCCAAAAAAGTAAAATCATTTGTAGAAATAAATACAACAATTAATCACTAAAATTCAACAACAAAAATACCAAAAGGTCAATATGGATCATTCAATATACTGTTACACTTAAAATTCATCAAAATAATACAAACTATCAATAAACCCCAAAATTGAAAACAATTTGATCACATATTCTTCCACAATAAATCTTAACATTTATCTCTAAATAACATCCACTACTCTGGATTTATCATACATAAATGAAATTAACTTAATCACATAGTGTATATGATAGGTTGATAATTTCTAAAAATAACCCAAATCTCCATATGTCCAAAATAAAAACATAGATTCTTCCAAAAATAAATTCAATAATTACTTCGAAAATGAAATCCTATAGTATTCAATTTTCCTTGGGAATATAGTGTTCTCAAAAGAGAGAACATCTTCCAAATGAAAATTTATCACATAATAATTAAATGATATTACTATCACAAGGATATCCATTTGATAAAACATATGTTCCAAAAATAAAATTATTCTTGATCCATAAAATCATTTAACTAAGAATAATAAGTCATACTTACTGGGGAATTCACATAGTTTAGTGTTAAGAAATAAATCCCCGACACACATCAGTTGTGCATTCAATTCATGTAGCTTGGTCTAATGCAAAGGGTTGTCACATAGTCTGTGTTTTGACCTTTTTAAAAAAATATAAAATTTTATACAATTCCATAAAAGGAGATAAATTCCTCAAAATTAACCATTACATATTTTAACATAAATGGTTATCACAAATCTGGAATTTTTCATCCCAAAAAGAAAAGATAATTATTCATCTTTTAACATTTTTATATAACATATTAAGGGTAAAATATACTAGAATTAATCGAATGTAGTATCATTATTAATAAATTTAACCATATCACCATCCCTATATCCAACATAACTCGAAAAATTCCTAAAATGTAGACATATTAATCATCAAACATTATTCATGATCTTTTATTTGTGTTTTTTCACCTTATTCTTATATACTTCCTTCCAAAAACCAAAATCATGCCTAATGTCTTAGGATTAAATATTGTTAAAACATGTCCTAAGAAATAATTATTACCATTTATAGGTCACTTTTAGTTTCCACATCATCAATTGGAATGGATTTAGGAATTAGTCAACATATATTTTTACAATACTACCAATCCTATTCCCAAACCATCTTCTTAGGAAATAAATTTGCATAATGACCATGCACAAAACATTTAAAAAATTGAATTGATACCATGAAAATAACTTCTTTCACTTTACAATATTCAATTGAATGATTCCTTTTTCCATGGTAGGTAATTTCTTTCTGAACTTCATTAGCACATCTTTAACATCTTCTCATCACTATGAAGCATTTTACTAGGTGATTGTTTCCACATCCACGACAGATATGTGTTTGAATATTCTTACCAATATTATTATTACCATAACATCTATAGGGATTTATTTCGTGTATATATGAGTCCATAGAAAAATCACCAAGGTTCAAGTGGTTATTCATGACTCCAGATAGTTGGTTAAGAATAACCACATTTGTAATCATTATAGCACCCATATCAATTGGTTTCATATTCGTAAAACCAACATAGTTTCATTCACATACATTATTACATTGGTTCCAACAAGATCCAATAATTTAATAAAACAAAAAATGGTTATTGTGAGTATATTAGTAAAATCATTATATACTATCTTATGAGGAGGGTAGACACTAAGATATGCATATTCATTTTTTCTTAAACTCATTTGATTTATCTAAAAAATAATTATAACAAGTGTAAAACAAATTTCAAAATTTATTTGATACTATTCACTACCACCATACAATATTCTATGAAATAACTACCATTTAAAATAATAATAATATTATTGTATCATTTTTTGGTATAACTCAATGTTTTGTGCAATATAAGATTTCAGAGATACCCATTGTTACGTGCCAAGTACACTATCAGATAATGTGCCCCCTTCAATGTAAAATTAATATGTTATTTAAAAATATTAATAGAAATCCAAAACTATTAATCTATAAATACATGGGTCGTTACATCATTCCCCCCCTGAAATTTCTTCCTTGCAATTTTATAATTGAAATCCGAAACATCATTAATAATACCAAATTAGGAAAATACTCAATAATACTATCACGTTAAAAGAAATAAAGATAAGTAAATTGTTCACCAAAGATAACACATACTATGATTCCATGTAGAATTATATGGATATTGAAGGGAAACTAAGTTTCAATATCTGATGGAGAGTGATAGAAAACATGATCAAGATTATGTTTTCTACCAAAATACCATAATCTTGTTATGTGTTAAATGGTCTTTCATTCCCTAGTAGAAAAATTAAAAAGATAATGTTTTATTTTATGATAATTTTAATAAAGATGAGTAATTTGTTTTTGATAGTTACTATTAACTTGAGGAAATATACTTACTTTTCAAGTAGAGTTTCATCCTTTAACAAATTCATTCAACAAACTCATATTTTCTACAAATGATGGGTGTTCAAGAAGACTTTGTCACATATGAAGCACTAGAAAAAACATCAAGAGAATCCCATAATCCAAAAAATATGGACTATATATTTCCCCTATCATTATAAATCAACAAAAACAAAAATGGTTAGTGAAAGATCAGATAATCCCAAAAAAATGGAAATCCTTTATAGAAGGAAATAATACTCTTAATCTCATAAAGTCAAAAAACAATAACCAATGTTCAACAAGGAGAATTAAATAAACAATTACACATAATATTATTCATAATAATCCAAAATATGATTGAAATAGAAAATTCATAAGGATTTGATCTCATAGTCTTCTACAATAAATCTTAACTTTTATCTATACATAACATCTACAACTCTTAAAGTCTAATACTAAAAAGCAATTAACCTAATCACATATTCTTTATGATAGGTAAATAATTTTCTTAAATTACACAAATCTCTATATATTCATAATAAAAACATAGATTCATCCAAACTAAAATTCAACCATTACTCCTCAAATTAAATCCCATAGTATTCTATTTTCCGTTGGAATATAATCTTCTTAAAAAATAAAGTCTTACAAAATAACATGTATCAATTTATCATCAAATAAATTTCCAATAATAAGGAAATACATTTGATAAAACATATTTTCCCAAAATAAAATTATTTTCAATCCATAAATTCATTTAACTAAAAAAAGACATACTAACTAGGGACTTCACGTAGTGTAGTGGTTGGGAATAAATCCCAATAGCACTTTGGTTGTGGGTTTTATTCTCGCGGAATTTTCTATCATGATGGGTTGTCAAAAGTTCTACATGTTATCATTTTTCAAAAACAATATTATTTAATAAAATTACAAAAAACGAGATAAATTCATCAAAAATAACCATAACATATTTTAACCTCAAAGGTTATCTCATAGACACATTTTGCGTCCCAAAAAGCAATAACCTGTAATTGCTTCAAATTAAAGGATCATATAAACCCTAATGGTTCAGTATTAAAATATCCAAAAAGTAAAATATAATTATTTCTCATTTATAATGTTTATACAACAACATAAATATCACAAATACAATAATTCATCTAAATTAATCTCATCATTAATATATTTAACCATATCATCATCCTTAAATCCAAGATAGCTATTTAATTACTAAAATTTAGACCACTTAATAATCAAAAATTCATCAGTGTCCTTTATCAATATTATTTAAAATTTTTCTTATATACATCCTTCCATTAAACCAAATCATGCATAATTTTTTATGTTTCAGTATTGTCAAAACATGAACTAGGAAATAATCTATACCTTTCATTGTCCATTTTTAGTTTTCTCATCATCAATTGGAATGGTATTAAGAATTGTAAAACGCACATTTGTATAGACCTTCTGATTCCATTCCCAAATCTTCTTCGTATGAAATCAATATACGTAATGACCATGCACACCACATTTAAAACATTAAATTGATCCATTGGAAAGAACTCCCTTCCCATTCTTGGTGTCAACTGAATGGTTCCTTTTTCTATGGAATGTTATTGATTTATGAACTTCATTGCAACATATATATCATCTTCCCATCCCTTTGAATTGTTTTCCTTCCTATTTATTTACACATCCCTTCCACATAGGTTTTTTAATACACATATCTTTATGGTTATTACAAAAACATACATATAGATTCATTTCATTCATATATGATTCCTTGGAAAAATCACTAAGGTTTAAGTGGTCAATCAGGATTCTAGATATTTGGTTAAGAATAACCACAAGGGTTATCATTATAGGTCCCATTTCATTTGGTTGATTAATCATAAACCACTATAGCTTCCTTCATATCTATTATTACATTGGTGCTCTCTATATCAATACAATTATTTAAAAAAAGGGTTAGTTTGAGTATATCAGTAAAATCGTCAAATATTATCTTATGAAGATGGTAAACAATACGATATACTTATTCATGTTATCTTGAACTCATTTGATATATATAAAAAATAACAATGAATTTTATAATATGCTATCCATATAGTTTATGTACCTTATTATTAAATGACAACCTAACCTCTAAGTGTATTTAAAACGAACTCTGATACCAAATATAAGGACCAGCTTTAAACATTACCTATTCATGAGATATGTCAATAATTTGACATTAATTCACATCAAATAATGTTTCATATTTAGAGCATTAGATAATTATGTCATAACATTTAATAAACATATTGAATATTACAACTAGACACTTCTACTCACTATTCATTTTTTTCAAAAAACAAAAATTCTTTAAAAATAAACATTACATTATTTCATGTTTTAACTTAATATCTTTTACAAGATCCTATTCCTGACTCCATTCATCATTATGTCCTGTCAAAAAATATATTAAAACATGGGATGAGCATAAAATTATCAGTAAGGGGTACATAATAAATGAAATATTTTTGACTTTTTAAAAC
Source organism: Viscum album (assembly GCA_963277665.1). Taxonomy (NCBI): domain Eukaryota; kingdom Viridiplantae; phylum Streptophyta; class Magnoliopsida; order Santalales; family Viscaceae; genus Viscum; species Viscum album. The sequence continues at coordinate 775,079,107 of OY728159.1, read as the reverse complement.
ATGTGAAACATGAAAACATTATCATAATGTAATACTTTTCCCCTTATTGAATTATCCTAAAATAGTTCACTGAATACAATCTCATTGTTTACACTATTTTATAACCAACAGATTACCATAAATTCCATTGAAAGCAACATATAGAATATAAAGATAACATGGGACATAAAAATACATAATTTCAATAACCATACTGTCGAATTCCAACCATATCATTAAATGGAATAACTATATAGCCGAATTACATACCAAATACATTTGAGGATATAATGTAACTACCCGTCCTTGGTTAATCACGGAACCACCCTTCATTTGTTTTATCATGTAACCACCCATCTTTGGTTTATCATGTAACCACAAATAAAATATCCATGCAAAATTATATAACAAATAAAATATTTTAAATATAATGATTTCTCTAATAACATTTCATTTGCAATGGCATAAAATCGATTCAATATATTGAAATATTCAATCCATTTTAAAAACCATTTAAAACACTTAATAAATAGAATTTTGAATCAATGTTTCTCTTACCACATTAAAACCATTGGAATAAATTATCATTATAAAACAGTAATGTCCATATAAATAAATTCTTAAAACCCATTTTGAAAACATGTGCATGAAATAGATGTTTTTAAATGAATAAATCATTAAAATATTAAAAATTATGTTTTATTAAAAGATACCTTTTCCACATGATAAATATTTGAATAAAAATAATTAAATATTAAAATTAATCAATACATTAAATATCATTAGAATGATATAATGAATAAAATGGTTGTATATACACATTATAAGAAAATAATGGTGCATAACATCAAGATCTACCATAGTGAATGGATATTGAGATAAAGTCTCTTACCTTGAGTCTGACTCATCACGTATGTTCTTTATTCTTCCTAAATAATAAACATAAGATAATTTATATAAAATTAAGAACCATTAGAATTTTTATTATTCCTTTTATATCTCTTATTACCATGTTATAGAAATTACATAATTATTTAAGTTAATATCTGTCATTTCATAGATATTCGATAATTGAGTTTAAAATGAACATTCTTGATGTAAATTTTCCTTGTGATAAATAGTCCATCATATTGAAAATAGTATTCATAACGTAAATATAATATATATCCAATATATTTGTACTTATAATATCCATAATATTTAGATATTTTATATGAAATTAACCATTTATGGAGATGATAGGTCATTTGTATGCATGAACGCTACATTATTTTCTTGAAAAGAATAATAATTTAATGATAGAAATGTATATCATTATACCATTATAATATTTATGTCATGTTTGAATAATATATTTAATATAACTATCCTTTATACATTCCATGTATTGCATGAACGAGTCATATCTCTTTTAGGGGGTTATAGTCAACACTACCTCAAAAGAAATTATCATATTTACAAATCATGGAAAGCATAAATGTATGTTTTAAATAACAATTACATAATAATTTAGAAAAAATAAATATCATATATATCATATATAAATACACTTCTATCATAATTTCTTCAATGAGAGTTAGTAGGGGAAAAAATGAACAATCATCGTTTCATGAGACAGTAGTTCACGGTACTTAGAAACAATATGTATGTATCCATTTGATGGAGGTGTCTGTAATTGTAGTTCGATTCCATCTCATAAAAACATCCTAGTATATTGACGATATTTTTTTATTTAATCAAATACTAAGAAGATTTTAAGGAGTGGATAAATAATATAAAAAAGGAACATGAAATAAGGTGTTACATCTAAATCGGGTGACTTCATTTGATTTGAGCAAAAAGGCTTTATGGAATTGCCTTCTGGACATTGTAAGGATTCTAAAAATAAGGGAGGGATTACAATAAAAGTATTTGATAGATATCTTCCAAACTGAATTTTATTAGAAATGTGATATAATGATAAGAGCAAGTCCCCTTTTATAAAAGTGGTGAGGGTCAGTTTAAGAAATAAGTGAAATGTTAATTTATTATAAATACAATTTCAACTACAAATGGAACAATACTAATTTAATTATAACATCTGATGATTTTTTTGAATAACCATTATAAATTAATTTTTAGACATATTTATAAATTTTTTTCCTTATCTTGTTGGTTTAACCCTTATTTTACCATTTTAATCAAATAGTAATATAATTTTATTAACATATTGTGGGTTAATGTAATTACAATATCATGTCAAAAAACACACGAAAATTCATTTATGACATATTTTGACTTATCCTGACCATTTGGATGCTTATTATAATTTAACGAATTTAATATCATTTAATAAAAAAATTTCTGTTTTAGGTTATGAATTTGGTCAATTTTAGACACTATTAATACTTGACTTTTTTAAAAATTCCTAAAAACATGATTATTTCAAGAAAACATTAAATCAATCCTAAAATGTCATAGTATTATTGAAAATTCATGGATGACATAAATTTATTCAAATTGTATTTATATTAATATTTATAATATCGTTTATTTTAATCCTTTGTTAATGAATAAATCACTACATCATCATTGTTTCATATTTAAATTTATTAATTTCATGTCTAAAAATTATAAATTAAATATCATGATATATGAAACTGTTTTAAATTTCTAATGACTATTTATAGTCAAATAGATCACATATATTACCCCATATAAAAACTATCTTAGTAAAAGATACATGTTTATGTTATTTTACACGTTACTTTAAATTAATTATTAGGAAAAGTCATTATCACTCCCAAGTGGCACAATGGGGTACTAAAATTGACCTAAGGATTCCCATGGTTAGAAATATTAAAATAAAATAGAATTTATACTTTTTTATGGTAGTTTAATGTTATTATAATATTATTTTCTATCCTTATTTAGCAGATATAGCCTTTAACCATAGTATATAAAATAATTAAAGAAGTTAATATTCAAAATCTCTAAAAATCAAGGATACCTATTTACTAAATTTGAACCTTCCGATTCCAAATATGGAATCCACTTTTCCTAATTATAAATTTATAATTTGTTGAAATTAGTATAGAATTAATTTCCATTAAAAAAACACAAATCGAGTTTTTAAGAAATAATAACTATCAAAAGATTGACATGTGTTTATTCCCAATTCGAATGTGAAAATAATTTCAATGACTGTAATTGGATTAAGTGAAAAAAATATAAACCAATTAAAATTAAAGAAAAATTAAAATGACAATATTACTATATAAATAATTTATATGAAAATATAGTTTTGAATTAAAATGAAGTATTTTTCTCTATTTATTAAAATAAGAATATCATCAGAAAAATAAAAAAATTTCTACCAAAGTAAAATTTGATATCCCAATTATATATAAAAAGATTAATTTTACAAATAAAACATTTAAATGTATCAAAAACTATATTTAAAAAGGAATCACTATCAAGAGGTGGTAAAAATGTATTTATACATAAATACTTCTTTTATATAAAAAATTGAATATCTTCTTATATCATATCTAGATAACAGATAGATGAATTTAAATCATTGCACTAAATATATAAAATATATTTTCCATTAAAGAAAAATTCATAAAGAGTTATATGATTTTATATACACAACTATTCTCTTTTTAAATAAATTTTCATAAAAATGCATCCTATATATTCCATTGATTTTTATTTCCATTTCTAATGATTTTTGTATACAATGTATCATTATTTAAATATATGAAAACAATATTTCAAAATGTAGTTGATAATATTCATTCCTTCAATTCCAACATCAAGTCATTAACTAAAATCTAAAATAATATTATTATTACTCTATTATTTTTTAGTATAACTCAATTTTGTGTTCAATATATGATTTCGTAGAATCCCATAGTTGCTTGTCGAGTAGGCTATCAAAAAATGTGTCCCCTTTAATGTAAAATTAATATCTTATTCATAAATATTAATAGAAATAAAAAGTTATTATTCTATAGATATATGGGTCATTAAATTAATGACATATTTATAATTATATAAAGATATTATATAATATAATTTTTTACCATTATTCTTAATTAAATATTAAAATATGATATGTGTAGGTGTGGACTACCACCTTAACAAAGTGATGTGAATCTAATTTCATCACCAGACGACATGGATGAGGTATTTATATATATATATATATTTATTTATAAAATATGTTGTAGATTATATTATGATAATTTTAGAAATATTTTATATTACATTCCTTATTTCTTTAATGATCATTGGAGAATGGAAATGTTACTAATGTATATGTATGAAATTCCATCTCAATGGTCATAATGAACTTAATATTTCATGGAAATAATTATTAAATTGTTTTAAAAGTACATTTGATGAATAATATGTTGTTTATTTTGTTAATTTTAAATTGGATTTGATATAAATATATAATATTTGTAAGAAATATATCATTCATGGAGAAAAATGTTAGATAAATCATGGTAATTAAAAGACTAATCGAGGAAAATAATGAAAACGTATTAATTAAAAAAGTGGAAAATTGTTAAAAAATGACCATATATGATATTATAAATAATAAAAAAATTAAATTTAATAACATGTTTAAAATTAATATACAAGTGGTTAGATAATATACAATAAAAAGGAAGCATAAAGTAAATTATTTATTAACTCAATCAGTGTTCATTGGATTAATCTTTTTCTTTATTGTTTAAGTAATATTAATATTATGTTTCAAATTAAACTTGAAAACATTATTGTGTATTTACACTTTTTGTATGTAATTACATTTGAAACAGATAATCGATTCATTTATTAATGCTCAATTCAAAATTATGATAATTTGAATGGTTTATTTTACAATATCATTCTAATTGAGATTATTTAATCATGAATTTAATTTAATGGAATATATATGAACACATCCAAGTAAACCCATTTAATTTTATTGTATTATGTGTTTTAATGAACTTTTTATGTAATAGTTACATTTTTCACTCTATGGAAGTAAAATTAGTTGAGAAAATATTTATAATAAAACCAAACATCATTTATATATTATGTTATAAATATATTTTCATCCAAACCCATGTTTCTAGAGATGTTTTTTAAATTTTTTAATTTTTTTAGAAAGATTTATTAATATAATTTAAAAAACATCACTTCATAAAAAAATTTTATGATGGAATCATATGAATTTTTCAATAAAATACATTTTTGGATTTTAACAAATATTAGAATAAAAACTTGTAATTTATATCCAAACCAGGCACATTCCTTGCCTTTTAATGTGAAAAAATTTTATTTCATTCTTGTATGGTCTGTATGAAATTACCCACCAACATGAACATCATTTCATTAATCCTTTATTTTCAATTTTAAAATAATATTTTTAATGTAAATATTATTTCCTAAAAATCTATAATTCTTAGTTTTTAAAATTGATGTTCAATGAAATTTATTTTAAAATATATTATTATTTTTTAAATATAAACGATATTTTTTGAAAAATATTCTGTAATGATACATTTATGGTATTTGTATTCATCAATGACATGAAATTTATAATGTAACTATGATTCACTACGAATATGTCATATTAAAATAATATTTATTCATCCTACTGATGGTCTATGATCATTTTGATTATGCATGTTTTATTTTGATACAATTAACTATATTACTTTGGATGGTTTTTGACAACTTTAATTAGGTTTAGGTATGTATTAACAGTCCATATGTTGTTTTTTAATATGAATTTTAATTTTGGTATTTTTCACTCAATTCATTTGAAAAATTAATTAGTATTGGGATATTATGGGTTAGGGAATGTATAGATACCCCCTTGATGGATCAATAGGTCTCATTAGACAAAATAGATATAGTTATTGCTGAGACTTTACCCATTTATATATATTCCTTGACATGATTCCAATACGATATTATATTTATTATCTTGAATCCTTTATGGTATTAGATATAGTGGAATGAGTTCTTGACATTATGTTTTAGATGTTCATTATTATTCATTACATCATCATAAATATAGTCATTGATATTCAATATGTTTATTCCATAAGTTATAAAATTGATGGTTATTTTTTAGGATTATTTGATTATTTATATGTAATTATTTGATCATTATATAATATTTCAACATGATGCCATTTCTATTTGTTAAATTGAATGTGTTTCAATTATTTACCTTTCAATATTGCTTATGCCTAATTAATTCAAATTTTACTTTAAAAGTTTAGCCTTAAAAAAACAAATCATATCACTGATTTATTAGGGTTGATTTTTCCCTTGGATACCAATACATATTTTATGATTGATATGAAGGGAAATTCTAGGGGGGGGGGGTGGGAAATGAAATTCTCATGAAAATATTTCATCGAATATTATTCTTTGAAATATAAATGTTATTTAAGTTTGTATCTAGTTTTACAATACTACAATATTTTTTATTCCTTTATGGTTTGGTTCATTATTTCCCATTCCAATGTAATAAAGTAGACACTCTCTCTAGGACACTAGGTTTGGGTTCTTTACATTTTTTATTAGGGATGTTTTGAAGAAATATTGGGTTCTATATTTTGGAAAACATATATTAGGGAACATAAAACTGTTATATACATTACACATAAGTGTATAAAAAATTGAAATGTATTGGTAATATAGATTGCACATGGGTTTTCCAAGAAATACCTCCCCATATAGATTCTATAGGTTGACATATATCTCGAAAAGAGGTACCACACGGTAATAACTCTGAAATGGGTGCATTTACCTTGACCCAATTATCAACTGGTGCATCAAAACCAGCCTCACTATGAATCTAATTTGACAAGATCAATGGATATAATAAAGATAATTCTCCTTTTTATTAAAAATTATTATAAAATATTTGAAAACAACGATATACAAAAAGAAATAAAATTTTTATTATCAGATTATTTTTAAATAAAATTATAAATTTCAATAAATTATTTCACTATTTTTGGATGATATATTATTTTTTATAATTATATGTTCAAATATATTGTATTTAGTCATTTCTAACTGGAACCATGTTGAATGAATGGGAACTACATCAATTAATGTAATTTAAAGAGTAAGATTTCTCATTAATATGATGATCATAAGAAAATATTTTCGGAGTGAACTAGTATCCAAAAATTTCAAATATTGATAGGAAATATGGTAATTTTAAAACAATAAAGAAAAATAATTCTATATGTATTATTCCAACAAATGGAATAAAGTTAATAATAGGATTGTATAAAATAATATGGGTAATGGGATGAAGGGATGAGTGTATTTTCTCACATGTGATAATTATAGAATGAATGACCCTTGTGGTTGATTAAAATTAATGGGTGTGTTCTACAATATTGGAGATAAATACCACCATGCTTATTATTGAGTGTGAATGAAAAATGTTTCCAATGTATATTGATTGAACTATAATGAAATGTTAATCCATGAAAATAAATTACTAGGGTGTCAAATTAATATACATAAAATGAATAAAAAGGATTATGTTAAAGTTTATGTTATTATCATTAAAAAATAAGAATTATTAATGTTATTGTTCATGGATTCAAGAATTGTATCAAAGTAGTATTTTATCACTAATTTCACAATGAAAATAAATATAATATATATTTGGACTGTACTTCACTACTTTTTCATTATGGATTTGAAATCGTGTGTTGAATGGTATCATTGATGATGGAAAATTAATCGGTGGAAAGTGTATCTTATTTGAAAACACATGATTGAGGGCTATTAATATTATACTAATGTTGAAAACCCAATATTGAGATAATGAGAGTATTGATAAAGTAAATATTAGAGTGTTGACTCCCTTGGAACTCATTAGTTATTTCTTGACAATTTTTTTTTTCTATCATTAATTGAATTAAAAACATTTTTTCATTTATGGAATATATCCAATAATCAATGTTTCCCTAATGAATAAGGAAGTAAAAACTTTTTCAATAATTAATTATTTTAATTCAATTTATTTTTATATTTCCAGAGAATTAATTATAAAGGTATTCACATGTCTGGTATTTGATAATTACGAGCTACATCATGTTGTTAGGTGATCATTGATATGTTATTTTTTTTAAAATTTAGATAAATGGTTTCTTATTTTTTAGCTCTTTTATTTCTAGTGGGGCCATAAGGATAACCATTTATGGAATGGTTGATATTGAACATTAGATCATATTTTAGAGAATCATGTGTTAACTATCAATATGAAGATTTAGGCTTATTAGATATAATCCTATAGTTTTTTTTATAAATAAAAATAAATTCAATGAATTATCATCCAAATATAAATGTTTAGATATTTTAAATGTAATATTAAATGATTTATAAATAATAAATACATTCTTATATATTCATTTCCAATAGAATGTTTTGAAATATTAATTGAATGAAATAAGCCCGATGTATTATATTTTATTTATTAATTATAAAATTTTCAAGTAATAATATATATTTATATTCCAAGATATTAAACAAATTACAAATGTTTTAAAAGATTATATTGAAAAATACGTATCTGATAACAGTCATATCCATTGAATTGGTATTTTAATTCATCAAATATTTATGATTTAGATCCACCTTACATTCTGTGGATAATTCACATTCTTTAGATCAACGACCTCTAATATTCTATATAAATTTTTATTTTTTTATTCCATGTCTATATCATCACATTCCAATAATTTTCTAATACATAAAATCATACTTATATGTAAATGTATATGACCTTCTTATATACATATCTATATTATTAATGGGATTTTTTATTAACCATTTTACTATGTGGGTTTTTCAATAAGGTTATTTCCAAATATCTAACTTTTGAGTACTAAGATCATGTTTAAATTGAATGGATGAAATTTACATAATATAGGCTGAATGTAACAACCCCATATTTTAAATAATGAAAATTTTATTCTTTATAATATGTTACAGACAACATTTAGTTTATATTTTATTAAAAAATCATGGGATTTTCATGCATTACAAACGACATCAAGTTGAAATTAAACATGACATATTATTAAAATATAATTATTTAATGTGATTGTTATCACATAGTCATTATAAGGGAAGGTATGAAAATAATTAAATAAATTTTGAAAATATATATTTTACACACGATTTTTTAATTTATTTATAATAAAAAATGAATTTAAAATGATTTTTTTTTTCGAAAATAATATTTGTCAAAAATTAGTAGTCGAACATTGAACAAAACATATTATATTATATTTCCCTAATATTGAAGATTAGTTTTAAAATAATCATTTATTAAATATTAATACCAAACATATCATATGGTTAATTTATGGATTTCTTCTAAAAAATATGATTTTATTGATAAATATTGAAAATAACATAATTTTAATTGAAAACTGCATTTCTAATTAAATTATTTATAATGTTAAATTATATTATAAAATGGTTTTAAAGTAATAAATGTTTAATAATATATAAATATATTAAATTTTCATAATTTTAATCATTTTAATATTGAATTATGATATAAAAATATTTTAAACTTTTGAAAACATTTCCTTTAAAACACCTCATTCTTGTCACTAATGTGGTATTAATTTTAATTTAATTGTTTCCACTTATGTAAATTGAATTTAAAAAAATAGTGATGGAATAATATAAATTTATAATATCTTATAAGGTAAAATTAATATATTGCCAAAATGAATAGTGAACAAGTTAAAATATATTACATTAGTTAAGTTAAACTAGAATTTCTGAGTGGATAAACTACATATAAGCATTAAAATGAAAAATAACATGTCAAACACACATTTTATGGAAATATTAAGACCTTATATATTATATGTTCAATAATGAACCATTTTGGATGATATTAGAATAATAATAAAAATTGGAATGATTGAATCATTCAGAATTATTACTAGTGTGGAAGTCACCCTAATTCTAAAAAACCCAATTTCTTCTCTTCTTCACACATCAAAAACATTTTTATTTTAAAATTACTTACCAAAATAACTTCCCAAATTCCCTCATATCATCCTTCAATATGTATTATTTTCATAATTTAAATATGGAAAGAAGGTGGTAAAAACCTAAGGTGGATACCCTAAAAAGATATAATATTATTCAGCGAGCGTCCTTATATTATTTCATTCACCACCACATTAGATTACTAATAGATCATGATTATATAATAAAATTATTATATTTAATATAAATAGAATTTTTATATAATTTTATAACCTACAACCATATTTTCTTCCATCAAATAAGTTATGTAACCATATTTTTATGGCAGACAACCTCCCCGCGAACTGATGTCAATTTTTATTCCATTAACATCGATCAAGATTGGATATAATAATGGATATAATGTATATATATCATATTTATAAAATATCTAAACATTTTTACTCAATGTATAAAATATTTATGTTTATATTTCATTCTGTATGACGTACAATAATGACACTCATGTGTATGATAGATAACTTCCTCATGAAGCGATGTGATTTTTCTTTCACAAACACTTCAAATGGAAGATACTAATAATAAATTTAATGATTATATTTCATATAAATGGAATTATTATGATATTTGTGAAATATTAATCTTTATTTAAGTATTTAAAGATATTTATTTTTTAACATTCCACTCACATAAAATTGATAACGTCAGTCGATTATGTGGGGAAAACTTCCTTCATTGTACAACATGTACAACATTTCATCACCACACCACATGGATGATATATATTTATATGTATAAAATTAATTATATATGATAATATGATTTTTATTAATTATTAGATATTAAATAAATTTTTTCTATAGTTATCATTGTATAATGGAATCATTATTCATGTGTAGGTATGACCTGTCATCTCCCTTATTGTAATGTTCTTCATTTAAAACAACCATTATCCATTATTGTGATTAAAAGTATAATTTATGTAATAATAATAATATTATTTCTTTTTTATTATTCTATATCAAATTTAATTGTATAATATTCCAACTAATTGGATATTTCATGATCAAACACGCACAAGAAAAAATGTTAATTACCACATGAAAGAATGAAAATAATGAATTTTTATTAATCAACGGGTGATAAAATGTTATAAAAGAACCATATTTGTTATTATAAATATCAATATTGTACTGTTTTAATATAAAAATGTTTCAAACCACTATAAATTTGGTTAAATAATTTCTAGAACCACGAGAGGTAAGATATTTCTTAACTTAATTTTTATTCATTAGTTTACTCTTCTACATCATGGATTATATAATTCAATAATTATGTAAAAATTAATTTTGATTACCTTTTAATGTATTTACACATAATTTTTTGGATATAATTTTAATACACATAATCAATTCATTTATTAATTATCACTTCAATGTCATGATCATTATAAGGGTATATTTTATAAAAACAGTCTAGTAGATATTGTTTACTCATGAATTTCAGATGAAGGAAATTATTTAACCATTTATTAATAATAATAAAATTCATTTTCATCTCATAAGTCTATTCATGATTTTTATAGATAATATTTAAAGTTTTCCACTACTTGGTACTTAAATTTATTGTGAAAATGTTTTAATGAAAATCAAACTTCATTTCACTCTTCAGTTTAAAAACTTTTATTACAATAACATTGTTTCCAATTTTTTTTCCAAAAATTACATTACTTATAAAAATTAATTATTGTAGTTTTATTAGACATTTTAAATTATATAAAAATATTTTTAGGGAATTTTATGACTTTTTCATAACAAATATTATCTGTATTTTACCTTAAATTAAAGGAATATTTATATCATTTTCTAAACTAGGAACATTCCTATCCTTTCATAATGAAAAAAGAAATTTTAATTTTAATTTTAATAATATGTATGAAATTTTCCACTAGAATGAACATAATTTGATTAAATCTTCTATTTCATTTTTATAATGATCTTTTCTAAAAATTTGTTTTCCCTAATATTCTCAAAGTCATTAGATTATAATAGTTATTTTCAAAGAAAAGTGTTTTTGATATATTATCTAAATTAAAAATTAAAAATTTTATTTTCCAAACGAATTTATTTAAATATATTTTGTTTTATTTATCTCAATAAATAAAATCAACCCTTAAATGTACTTATTATCCTATAGGGTTATGATTTAATGATATAATCCTAATTCATTATAATGATGGTTTATCACTATCTAGATTATGGATGTGCTATTTTGATACCATTAACTATATTACATAGGCTGTTTTGTGATTATTTATGTTTGATTTAGGTATGTATTAAAATTTATTTGTTATTTCTTAATAAAAAAATATGTTTATTATTTTCCCCACATTTATATGAGGAATGAATTTGGTATACTATGTTATAGGTTGAGCCTAGTATATATATCCACATGATGCATCTATGGGACTTATCAGACAATCTAGATATGGTTTTTGATGAGTTATTACCCATTTATATATTTATCTTGGCATGATAGCTTAATTGTATTTATTTTCATTGTATAGATCATATGAGGTAGTAGATTTCTTTAAATGAGTCCCTGACAGCATGTTCTAGATTTCCATCCTTATAAATTATATCTCCTTGAATTTGAGTATTAGTATGCCATATGACTATAAAATTAGTTAGAACATACATGGTTATGTTTCATTTTCATGTGATTATTATATGTTATTATTATTTCATCATTTAATGTTTTAATATTATACACATGTTATTGATTAAATGGAATATATTTCAGTTATATACCATGAATATTAGAAATTACTTATTTAATCATTTCATCCCCAATATGTTTACATTTACTATCAATATGTGATAAAAAATTTATTAAGAAATATATTCACCAGGATACGAAAAAGAACTTTACTATTGATATATAGGGATGCGATTATGGGAATAATAAAATTCTAAATAAGATACATCATTATATATTATGTTTTCAAATGTAAATGTGGTTGAATTATTGCCTAATTTATTACGGGTACAAAAATATTTGACATTAAGAATATGATTATTTTTATATAATTCCAATTTAAACAGAAACAAAATAGTTTCATGCTACTGATTTTCGGTCAGTACTCACTTCCTCTTCATAAGATGTTGAAAAAAACCAATAACACAATAGAAAACATTTCTTGTTAACCATTTTCTTCACCTTAACCAATAATACAAAACATCCTGGTTTCAAAAATCTAAACCTTTATATACATTTTTCAAAAATAATCATAAAATAATGAAGTCCTAAAAATTCATGTAAGGTTTAGTTTAACAAAAATAAATGTAAATGTCAGTGTACTGATTATTGGAAGTAAGAATTATTGGAAAAATATTACATTTTGTCGATAAATTAGTGATATATAAACACATTTTCTTTAACACACAATAATAAAAAATACTCATATCATCCTATACAAATAGTTCATTCGACCACATCAAAAAACTACTAAAATTCATCACAAATGATGAAATCGTAGCTTTAACCTTTTAAAAACTCCTATTAAATATATTATTTCCACTATATGAATAAAATCTAACAATAATTAAACTAAATATATAAGAACCATGATTGTGTGTTATTTAATATCATGTTTCTGGCTCCTAGAATGTTAATCTAGATTATTTAGTCGAGTCATATCACTCTGATTATCACATACAAGAAGAAGAGGAATTTTACACCTCTCTTAATATCTTGTAACTGGGTTTTCAACCATATATAGATATTTGTAGAAGAATTTAAAAAAATTATACAATAACATTAGTTCTTAAATTTACAAACTATTACTTATTTTTGAAGTTGCACATACATATATTTACAACAATTAAAATTCCATATGATGTGGACTTTCAATCAGGAGTACAACATACACAATATGCACTAGCGCAAAAAAGATCCAAAATTATATATTTTTTATAATTAAATCAAATTGTATTGTTCCTTTATTTATCTAAGAATCCAATTTCTTAAAACACAATGGTGTTATTATATATAAATATCATATCTTCCAAAAAGTGTTACAACTTATAGAATTTATTTCCTTGATGTTGTAATATATAAAAAACATCCTATCATTTTTTAAACTCCCATTGATAAAATTATATTCCATTTTCTTATTTGCATTAAATTTTTTACACTAAAATATTTTTGGATTATTTTTAATCGTCCATAGAAAACCATTTAATGAGCTCCTTCGCTTAATTATCTTGAGAAGGAAAAATGTTTTATTTCTTTTGAGGGACATCTTGTCCAGAAAATTACCCCATATCACTGGGTATATTTTTTTTAAATAATCATTTTTTTGAAATATAATAACACATTTCACTGGGTATATTAATTTTGACACTATTTAGTATTTTTGTTTTTGTTAATGTCATAAAAAATTTATCAAATCAAAAAAATATTTAACCAGCCCTATCATGTCATATTTAGCTAGAATATTCGTGGTTGGAATCAAAATAGTCATATTATATTTATTTTAATATTTATAATATCATTTTCTTGATTCTTTCATTAATAAGTAATATATTGCATCATTATTGTGTCATAAATAAATATATTTATCATATATATAAAAATTATAAATAAAATATCATAATATAGGAAATAATTTAATTTTTTTAGGAATATTTATAGTCAAAGAGATCAATTATATAACCTCATATAAAAATTGTTTTACAAATAGGTAAATTTTTATTTTTTCTGTCTTTACATTACATTAATTAATATTAAATGTCATTATTACTCCCATGTTTCTCCATGGGGTCCCAAAAGAGACCCAATGATGACCATTATAGAACATGCATCATACAATAGGGTTAGGGTATGTGTTAGGGTAGTTTAAAATTATTATAATATTATTTGTTACCCTTATTTACCAGATTTACTATTTAACCATTGTAAATACAATATTTACTGAAGTAACTATTTTTAATGAATAAAAGATGTTACCTATTTACATAATTTTAAAATCTTGATTAAAATATGGAATATATTTTTTAAAATTCAAAATATAGAAGATATATAAATTAATTTAAATTTAATTACCATTGTTAAAACCAAAAAGTTTGTTTTTAAGAAGTAAAAACTATCAAAAGATTGATATGTGTTTTTGTATGTTTAAATGTGAAATTAAATACAATGACATAAATTATATTAAAGGATAATAATATACTATAATGATAATATAAAACAACTCAAATATATAATTTAACACTAAAAATTATTTCGATTAAAGAGTTATTTTTAATTAAAATTTATTGTATTACACTCTTCATCAAAATATAAAATTTATCAGAAAAGTACCAAAAATTTATCCAAACTAAATTTTGATATCCATTTTCTAAAGAATAATGTAATTTCATTTAATTTAATATATAAAAGTGTCAAATTGTGAATTTAAAAAGGGATCTCCATTAAAAGGTGAAAAAAAACCATTTTTTTAAAAAATAATTCTCTTCTAAAATAATTGTATTTGTAGTTATATTATGTCTAAGAAACAGAAAATATTAACATTAAAATTATATGGGATATATATATAATTAAAATTTTATTATTACTATTCGTTACAGAATTTTAAATGGTTAGATTGATGGGTTGTGGTGTGCTTGCACTTGGTGTTTCGTACATCACACACTATTGTATTATTGAAAGAGAAACGTACAATGGAAGCTTGGGGTGTTTCACATAATAACAATATCAGTATCAACACTAAACTAAGAATATTTTTATTATCTTATCACACATATATAATTATTTTACATTATCCCAATTTATAAATAGAAATATAGGGTATAAACATAGATTAGTTTAGATGTTCTAGTAATATAATAAGTTTTAGTTCAATAAGATAATACTACCTATCCATTTATTTAGTCTCTTCATTTATCTTGATGCCCAATGTCATCCCTTTATTAAAAAATTTGATTTTTTATTGAATAATAATTTTGTATAATATATTTTTTTTCTTCAAAACAAATTGTTCCTATACTATTATAAATATTATTTAATTTATTATTTTCTATTTCCACTATTTCTATTTTCAAAATAATATCAATAAATTCTTATTTCATAAAAATATAAATTTAAGTCTCTTTATCATCACATCAAAAGGTAAAAAAATAATTTCTAGTGATGTATTCATTATTAAAATTTGATGTAAAAATAATTTCACCAACATTTATTTCAATATCAGCTTCTTCATCTTCCCTATTACATCATTAACTGTCACTATATATAGATAAACAATATCTCTAGTTGTTCATAGAAAAAATTTAATCCTTTATTTTTAATTTTTTTTCACCTGAATGAATTTTTATTTAATTTAAATTTTAAAATTTTTTGTTCCTCTTCATGGGCTTCGTCAATCATAAATTTATGATATTTATCAACAAGATGAGCAATTCGATCACATTTAGAGCATTTATGTTTTTAGCTACCATCAAAAAATAATTTTCCTATTTTAATATTTATTAATTTTCGGGATATTATTTA
Source organism: Viscum album (assembly GCA_963277665.1). Classification (NCBI taxonomy): domain Eukaryota; kingdom Viridiplantae; phylum Streptophyta; class Magnoliopsida; order Santalales; family Viscaceae; genus Viscum; species Viscum album. The sequence continues at coordinate 775,062,544 of OY728159.1, read as the reverse complement.
TGATAATGTCACATATAAATTATATTTTATTTTAATCATAAAACATCATTATCATCATTAACAAACCTCATTCCATTCTTAGATTTAGAGAATTTCAAATCAATTTTTTTTGATATTACATTATTCCTAACAGTGTCATCTTTCCTCATTTTTTTTGAAATTAGATGTCTATATTAATCATTAAGAGGAATATCACATGAATATTTTTCATCCAAATATAAGACATTAGAATCAAATTTATCTCGTAAGATTCATAAAATATCTTAAAAAATATCAGAATCTTTTAAATTCTCAATATAGGCTCTGATTATACAACAATAATTAGTTAATCATTTTAAGAAACTATCAACTATATCATCATAATTCATTTTAAAATATTTATATTTATGTGTCGATACCTATAATGTATCCCTTTTCATCAGGGTCATTGAATCATATATATTTTAGATCTTATCCCAAATAATCTTCATAGTTTTGAGCTCTTCATCTATACAAAAAAAAACGTAATGAAATATGATTGAAAAAAACATCGTTAACATGCCAATCATTTCCTAGATTATTTATATTTGTTACTATAATGGGGAAACATTTTTCATGGGAACAAATACTTCAGTTTTCACTACTAAAAAGTCATAAATAATAGAAATGACTATATATAGTATTATTTACGTCCACATATGAATAACCTTATCATTAAACATTGTAATTGTATCATCCCTTCCCAACTCATTTTCAAGATAAGATTAAGAGTTCAAAAAACATTTAGGGACATACAAAATATTCCAAATTATATAATCAAATTGTAATGGAATAGATAATCTTTGGGTGAGGATTTCCATTAAAATTTTGAGAATATAAGAAAATATTGCCTCTAAACTACTACGTGATGAATGAATATTGGTATCAAAGTATGGGTCCAAATTACAAAAATATTAATGTGATAGTGGAATCTGAGAAATAAAATGAGAATGAAAAATGAATAAAAGGAACATAGAGGACGTGGTTTAATCATCGAAAAAAAACACATGAACTCGAACTAAGATCAAAACACTACCACCCTTGTAATGACCTGAGAATTTATCAATGAAATTTATCCATTATTATATTAATTAATTTTAGTATTATCACCTAAAATCACATTATTAAATAGAATTCCACATCATGAATAAATTAAATACTTAATTCAACGTGTTGTTTAATAAGAATTTTTCCTCTTAGAGGATTTGAATTTTGAAAATTAGACATACACGGTTGCAATCAGTAAGATTTTTTGAGGCTGTTTGGACAAACATATTTTTTTATGAATCATACCATACCCTTATGAGTTGTAATGTAACACTTATAAATAGTAATATTAACCTTATTAATAGTAAATTTTCCATGTTAATAAGAACCGTAATAATGAAAGAGTAAATAAACTGTATCCATCATATTAGTGACAATATGACATAATTATATTATAGTGTTAGTATTTTTTTATGCCATGAATATTTAATGATTAATTTAATTATTTAATTGAAAAATTATTTTGATAAAATTTATTAAAAAAAATTATCTTTTGGTCTAATTATTATATGATAATTTTATGAGAACTTAATTTTATTTTCAATGTGTTAGAAATGATGTATTAATTTTGAAATTTTTATTTTTCAAGAAAAATAAGAATATAATTAAATTACTCCTATATAGTAAAATATTTTCATAAAATGGATTTCATTGTTGGATTCTATGTGTTGGATAATTGTTAGGGTGTATTTTAGGGATTTCTTTGACGTACTTGAATTTTTTAGGTGAATAGATAAATAAGATAGTTTATGATAAATGATAAATAAATTATTCACAGAGTCATGGATGATTTTTTCATAATGTAAGCACCATCAGATCAAACTCACATGATCATGTTACTTTATTTAGTCATCAAAGAATCATTATTTTTTTGGATAAATTATAAATTAATGAATATAATATTTAGAAAACCCCTCTCCCCTACACTATAAATACAATCCCTCAAAAGCACATTAATCACATGTCTCAAACCTTGTACCTACTCTAAATTCAACTCAAATAACTTCCTAAGATCCTCTCACACGTCCACCAAACTTTGGTCTCATAAAAAATCGAAAGCCTTTCTCTTACAGAGGCTCTCATGGAAGATATATTCAATATGTAATATCTCTCTCTTTTCTCTCAATTTAATTTCATTTCTTATATTTTACTCATATTATCTTATACAAATATAATGATAACTCCAGCATGATTATAATACTAGTATAATATCATGTTAAAGTAAAATTATTCATTATAATACTCTCTCTCTCTCTTTTCATATAAAAATTAAATCGTTGTTTGTGATGTCTTAATATACCTACATTGTGGGAAATATACATACATTTTCCATAAATACCATCAAGGTTATCAATAAATCCAATGAATGGTTTAAAGTGTATTTTAATATGTATTTTTTAACTCCTTTATCTTTTTTAACAAATTTTTTTTAAAAAAATAAAAAATGCTAAAAAAACCAGGTTCGTTCTGATAAAACAATTTCCCAAATTAACTTAAAATGATCATCATTAACTTTTATCTAATGATTAACCAACATGGAATATAAAAAACTCAATTATTAGAGCATTTGAAATTTTATATGATCTTTAATTATATTTAATTTAATTTCTAGATGTTTATCATTTTTCCACATGAACTTCCATTCATGTGTACACGTGAACCGTTTATGAAAACTAAGAAAAAGAACACTCTCAATCAATGAATTTAAATTCTATAACTAATCCAAAGTCAAATAAAAGAACTAAATAAAATTATAAATAGCTGATTAATTTATAAAACTTCCTTAATTTTTTATTAATTAATCTAATGTCATTATATATGAAATTAATTTGAAGAAAGAGTATGGATACTAGGTATGGGTAACTCTGAAACCTAACTTTCTTTATTTCGGTTTTCCCTTCATTAACTACATTTTCAGTGTGGTAATTCTGTAAAAAAAATCATTATCATTATCTTACCTTTTTATAGGATATAAATTTTATTGACTTGAGTTTATGTCATCCACAATGTTTTCAAAAATAACTCATCATTCAAAATAACACCTCTTACTTCCCACTCATGGTTGATGATACTTGTGTCATGTATGTTATCCCCCCATTTATTGGGGAAACCAATGTTTATGAGAGTATGATGTATGAAGTTAAAATCATTCCTTTATGTGGGTTTTATTATGTCATATATTAATATATATTCCATGGTCCATGAATGATATTTTAAATTGTATGACATGGAAGGTGTTCCATGAATTATATATCACTCAAATTCCCTGAGTTATGTAAATAACCTCATTAGTAAATTTAAATATGTGTGAAGTGGATTCTACATTTATTCACAACTATTTTTGGTAGTTAACCACTATGACATAAGGTTTTATATTTATGTATATCCATATTCTATGTTATTATAAAAATTTTCCTCTCATGATTACGATCATGATGTTATGAATATGATCACCGAGATATTATATTGTTTCATGTTCTTATATATCCTCTTACTGGGATTTTATCTCCACATTCTTTTATGTATAACCTAATGTGGATACATGAACTAAGGAGTACACATGGTCAGATAAGAATCTACAGAATAAGTATTTAAATAATTTTTACGCTTTTTGTTGAAATTGATAGGTATGGTCTTAGTTTTCCCATGACACTAACCCTTTTTATCCTCTTTGTGTATGGATTTTATGTTATTTATTCATAAAATTATTTATATATAATGTATTAAAATTAGGGTCTCTATAGTTGGTATCATAGGAATGCATTAAGTATTTTGGGAATTTGGATTAGTGAACCTATGTGAATATACCAAGTACGTGAGTAATTATACATAAGCAGAAATGAAACATTTCTCAACACTAAGATCACATAATATTGCTTTTAGTTTTAATATCATAATGAAATAATTTATTTATTCATTAGTAATTGAATACTATATTCTTATAACATTTTATATTTTTGAAAATGGTGGCAACCAGGAGAAACCATGCAAGCAACACATATGAGGGACATTACAGTGATTGCCCGAACGACATCCACAGTGCTTTGGGAGGTGAAGTTCAAAACATCATGGTGATTCTTACACAACTATCATAGGGTATGAACAATAACCTGAAAAACATGGAATGTACCTCTTCACATTTTATGGAGAAACTAACTATAAATTGTTTTATGAGGCATTGACCACCGAGGTTTAGTGGGTCTTCTAATCCATAGGTTGTTGAACAGTGGTTCTACTCCCTGTAGAAGATCATTTATGTACTTCACTATTCTAATTTTGATAAGGTGACTGTGGATTTATATCTTCTAGACGGGGAGGCAGTCCAACTGTGGGATTTTATTTAAAACAACAACCCAAGGGTCAAAATTGAAGAGATAGAGTAAGAAGAATTTAACATAATGTTTCTAAAAAATTATTTCCCATAAACTCATTCTGCCAGAATGAAGAGACAATTCATAATACTCAAGAAAATTACAAAATAATTATTCACTACCTATGATGAAGAATTCAAAAGTCTTGAAATGTTCGATTAAGGTTTATTTATCAATAATTATTTCAAAATTGATAGATTCTTTTGTGGATTAAAACCACACAATCGAGTGGCTATTTCAATTCAAGACAATAAGAGTTATGAATAATTGTTTCCAATCGATCTCAATGTGGAAATTATGTTTGGGTAATTGTACCATGTCTATGGTGATATGAAATGAATGATGGAGTTTCATGCGGGGGGATTTAATGGGAAATGTGTAATGAAAACTCAACTTCCCAAATGAAAAAACTGTGGGAAGAAGCACCATGATAATTGCCTCAAAGGGGTTGGGAAATTCTTCAATTATGGGAATATAGTCCAAAATAATCTTGAATATAGAAATGACCTGAGAAGTCAAGAGAATGTGGTGGAGAAAAGGAGAGAACCACCCATGGTCCAATGCTACAATTGTTTATAGAAAAGCAACTATGAAAGGAAGTGCACTAAACATCAATCCCTCGAGGGTAATCAGTGTTAGTAGCCACCAAAGCCAAAGGGAAGAAGTGAAGGCCTATGAAATCAATACTGTGGATGTAGTGAATGAAAATGAAGTCGTAAAAGGTATACTTCCAATTTAATCTAGAATAGATAAGGTTTTACTTGATTCTTGTTCTATGCATTAATTTATATTTTTCATGTTTTCTAGTACTGTTATGTTAAATCACCAAAACATTGACTATAAAAAAATATAAGAACACCTTGTGGTGCAAGAATTATAACCCAAGTGTGGGACTCTTCCCCTTTTGGTGTTTGTGGGGATACTCTTCTATTGAATCTCATAATAATTTACATGGTGAAATTCGATGCTATAATGTCGATAAATTGACAGTATTTATATAAATCACACATCAAGTGTCTAGAAATTGAAACATCTTTTAATATTACAAACCATCCCAAGAACCTCAACAATTTCATGGAATATCAGAAATCTCCTTTGAAAAATACCTATACTTTGTGGGTGTTTATTCCTTGTTGATAAGAATAACTGGTTGAAATAGTTGAGTCAAAGGAAAGATTTAACCTAGTGGAAATTCCAATTGTGATGGAATACACTAATTTATATCCTGAAGAGCTACCAAGACATCCACCATATCATGATGTAGATTTTACAATAGAGCTCATACCAAGAGCTACTGATATGTCAACGTGTCAATATAGGATGGTTCCTATCAAACTAGAGGTGATAAAGATATAGAAACAAGAGCATTGGGACAACGAGTTTACACCCTAGTGAATCACCACGGGGTTCTCTTGTTCTCTTTGTGAAGATGAAGGAAGGATCAATGCTGGTTTGTTTCAGTTGTTAAGAAATCAACAAGAACTCCACAATGAACCTATTTCCACTTCTAATGTTTGACAACATGTTCGATCAATTGTGAGGATATCAATACTTCTAAAATGTGGATCTTCTTTTGGGATATCATCAGTTAATAGTTAAAAAGAATGATATTTATAAGACCTCCTTATTCAATTATTTTGGGCATTATGAATTTTTTCTGATGACGTTCAGACATATTAATTCCCCTGTAATTTTCAAGGATTTGGTTAATAGAGTCCTTATACTTTACCTAGACAAAATTGTGGTTGTGTTTATGGATTACATTATAATATACTCCAAGATAATGGAGGAAAAAGAAGAACCTAAAATGATTATGTTGGAAAATTGAGAATGGATAATTTGTAAGACAATTTCATTATGTGTGACTTTTGGATATAGAATTTATAGTAATTGGGTCATGTCATGAAAAGTGATGGAATTTCTGAGGACCCTTCAAAAACAAATGTCATTGAGGAATGGTCCAGACCAACTACTTCACATGTACTCACATAACTAAAATGTGAAGATTTTATTTGGGATATAAATAGTTTCTTCAAAGAATCTATAGGGTTGTGTACTGATGTAAAATGATAATTTGATAGCTTATCCCCATCGAAGTTTAATATCAATGATATGAACAACCCAATGCATGATCAAGAGCTAGAACTTGTGATTTGTACATTTAATTTATGGTGTCATTACCTATTTGGTGAGAAGTGTGATATATATATCGATCACACTAACCAAATGTGTATATTCACACAAAACAATATCCACATGCATCAATTTAAATGGTTAGTGATAATCAAGGCTATAATTTATCTATTCACTATCATCTCGGCAAGGCAAACAAGGTAGATGATGCTCCTAGATGAAAAGAAGTTGCTACAATATCCTTGTTGCGGATTGAGAAGGACCCAATCTTCAGGGATATGAAAAGGATGGATTTGGAAATCATTAGGGTAAGTAATATATCATTTTTATCCCAAATTTTTGTTTACCTATCTCCCAAATATACTATTAAGGAGCCTCAATGGGGTGATTTTGAGTTACAAAAGATGGAAAATGAATTAATGGACGAGATGTTGCACAGGATCCATATCGATGATGATGGTGTGATTCTGTTTGAAATGAGGCTATGTGTTCCATAATCGCCTAATATAAAGAAGGATCTATTTGACAATGCACATATTCACCTTTTTCTATCTATCCGGTGTGTAACAAGATTTATCATTATCTTTGAGAACACTTTAGGTGGGAAATATGAAGAAGGATATTGCTGAGTATATATGAAGGAGAATTATATGGCAGCAAGTTAATGTAGTGAGACAAATGTCCAAAGGGATAATGCAACACTTACATAAAACAATATGGAAATATAAAAAGGTAACTATAGACATTATCATGGGTATGGTGAAGACATCCTAGGGAAATAATGTGATATGGGTTTTGGGGGACTGAATCACCAAGACATATCACTTGAACAACATGCTACGTTATATGTGAAGGATGTGGTGAAACTGCATGGGGTTCTATTTTCAATTGTCTAGGATCATGATCCCATGTTCAAATCAAAATTTTGGATGAATGTTTTACATGGATTGACAATTGAATTGAATTTTAGGATGACCTATCACCCCCAAAATGATGGCCAACATGAAAGGACTATTCAGATGCATGATGATATAATTATAGCATACTCTTTGGAAATCAAAGGTTAATGGTATAATCTTCTATCATTGGTTGAGTTCTCATACAACGTTAGCTTCCACTCGAGTATTCATGTGGATCTACAAGAATATCTATATTGAAAGATATGTATAACTCCATCTTATTAAGATGAATTTAGTGAATGAAAGCTACATGGACCTTATCTTTTTTAGGAGAGGAAAAATAACATTCATGTCATATGAAACCATATCAAAGCTACTCAACATCGACAAAAGAGCTATCCTGATATCTATCGAAGTGACTATGGGTTGGAAATTGGAGATAATGTCTTAATTTTAATATCACTATGGAAGAGATTCATGTGGATTGGAATGAAAGGGTATGTACTGACTTGGGTTTTCTCTATCAGACTATGGATTATTCCTATGAATAAATTTATAGTTAGGCACAAAGACTGTGTGCGACTCCAAGGTCCAATGCTCCCAAAATTAATTTCATAAAAATAGTAGGTATTTTTATACTATTCACTTGGAGTAGATGAGTTATCTCTTAAATTGTAGCTTGAATCAGAAATCCAAGGGCACAGAAGAATCTGGAGCATTCTATTTACCCTATGTGGGGTATAACCATTGCAGGTACAAGACTACTGTAGAAAATGGTGACCACTATCATTTTTTAAATAAATAAAAAAATATTTATGGATGTCAGTTTGAATAACTCTTGAACAAAGCCTCTCATAATAATTATGAGCACACCATTGAGTCTAGAATTTCGTAATTACCCTAGGGGTGACCTATTCGTTTCCACACTAGGATGTTATGTCAAGGGTGTAGATTGTTGAGTTGTATAAGAAAATAATTAAAAATTAAATAAAAATATAAAAATATTATCCCCCACACATTATTTTGTAGTGGATTCTCCTCCTCTCATTATTCAATGATGAACCACTGAATCGATCAATCGAAGCCCCTATGAGCTGCAATCATGACAGCAGATGCTCCCGTATTGGGAAGCAGTAGTGCTGAAGCTTGGATATAGACTCGAAGCATCGACATATCACCCGCGAGGTAGGCAGTTGAGTTTGAAAATACCGGACCCCATTTATGTGTTGTTTGTTTCTCAAATTATCATAATGGTTGTGTAGTTTGGGTCTCGAGCAATCCAAAACATGTTTCAGATCATAATTTATAGCACCAGGGTGCTCCTAGTGGTTCACAGATGTTTTCTGATGAGGTGGCCAGATTCTGGAAACGACAATGGTTAAATACAACAATGGAACGATAGTGCACAGAAGAGTCATATAGGGATCAAGGTAGCGTGGCGGCCCCAGCAGAGGCAACGTGGTGGTCTGATTAGGTGGTGGCGGTAGTTTCCCACGACCCAGCGGTGGTCCGCCCAGAATTTTTCTGAGGTTTTTTATACCCCGTTATCTCGGAAACCGAAAGTACGATTTTTTAGCAATATGCAGTGAAGCAATCCTTGCACCGAGACAACCCATTTCATAATTTTTAGGGAATTTTATGATTTGGGTACAGGGCCTGGCGCTAAGAAAATTTGAAATAATAAGTATATTTTATTGTTATTATAACAACCCATACTTTACATACATTGTTATTACTTCAAAATTGAAGCACACTTATTACAACATATAAAAAAACCAAGAAAGGACCGTATATGTATAGTGTCTTTAGAAACTGGGAAACATAAACAACTGGTTCATAAAGCATCTACTTTGCCTCCCATTTATTTCATCATATCTAGAGTCCCTTTTTGGAATATTCTACTTAATAACCTTCTTCCTGACCTGGGGAAATAAAACATACAAAAGGGTGAGCTCAAATTCTCAATAAGGGTAAACAAAAGAAATATCAATCACATCATATACATAAGCACATAACTTTTGGAAATCGTAACCTAAAAAAGAGATCATAATTTCATATCATGGGATAAATCATAGAAGTGAAATGTAATCTCAATAATCATAACATAAAACATGAAACTTCGTGGAATACACACATAATCATAGAGAATCATTTCTTATTAGTCAAGACTCATTGCCAAGACTATCTTAGTGGACAAAGTCCCTTTCTGAACCGAGTTCACTCCTCGTTTCAGTCATGTTTCACTGAACCGGTATAACCTACCATTCCAGCCATGTCTATCTCATGAGATATAAAATCTTAACCCAATGCATTGGAGGGAGATATAGGTCCCACCCATCTCATAATGATACCATTCTTATGTGTGCCACAAAATCATAAACCATACATCATAGCATATCTCATGTAATAAAAATCGGAATCTTAAACATTGTGACATCATAAAAAAATTCATATAAGATAAAAGAATTCATAAAAATACTTCCATCACAACATAATCAAATCAATGTAATAATAGATATAAAAACAGAACCCTATATTATCTTATATGGAAAATAATTTTGAGAAAACTCTTGAACTTCATTCTTGAGGAAAATATCTTTTATGCTTCAAAAACACTTTTCCTTTCTTATCATGTCGTACAATTCTAATCTAAAAGAAGTTGATTAAAAATAAACATGAAAACATGTAATGGAAGCTTCTTGGAAATAAGGTTTTAAAAATCCATTCATGTCGTATAAGTTAAAAGAAAACATTCTTTTCGTACTTTTATCGGAAAAGTCAAAAAGTACCTCGTATGAAAAATGACAAAATATTCCTTTCATATCTTTTACTAAAAACTCACCTAAGGGTAAAATTTGAATAAAACAATTATAGGTGGATGGAAAAAATATTACATATTGAGGAAACATGGATGTGGATGATCAAATACATCCCAGTAAATACCAAAGTATAAACAATCTCGGATAAAAATGAGATTCTGATATTTCCCTTACCTTAGGTCCGTTTTGCTTCGTAAGTGTCCGAACCTCCTGTATAATGATTTAAATAATGTTACTGAGTTATTATAGAATAATACTTATTTTTATTATATCATATGTGGTCATTTTCCTAGCTTTTTAGTAGTAATATTTCATTGCTACTTGTTATTCGGGTGTTTATAACTTTTTATTCTTATGCGTGTTTTGTCGAATAAATTATTATTCTTATCTTTAGGTTATAGATACCTCATTTCAATAATGTTATTAGTGTAATATATATCATATTAGTTCATTAAATTCATTTATATAATCATTATGAAATGATGATCATGTAGAACGAGTCACATCACATCGTGTAGACGGTATTCCGTACGTACGCACGAGTGATGATATCGTTCCTATGATCGTGGAATTGTATTGGACTGTATGTATACTATTTCAGAATCAGTATCACTTTATAATAGTCATATATTGTCATTATTTACACCATTATACCCATCCAAGTAAGGTGGTGGTGGAAAATAGATTACACCACGGCGTGGAGACGGTATTCCGTACGTACGCACGCACGGTGATTTCTTTTCCCGTAGGATGGATAGATGGTGAAATTGGGTTGTTTCATACTTATAATAACATATAAGTATATGAGTGATACTGATGTTATTACTTCATAATGAAACAACTAAAGAAGAAGAAGTGTAAGAAGAAATAAAGATGAAAGAATCGGTAACAGACATTACCTCTTCTTTGAAGTGATTCTTTGAGACCTCCTTTTAGGGCACTAAAATGGGTCTTTGAAGAAGACCAGAACCTCTAGGATGTCTCTAGGGAAGTGGAGAGGAGGAATTGGCAGGGGTTGGACGAGCTTGAAGGCTCAATGTGGTGTGAGGAAGAGGGGGAGGAGGTGCCCTTTTATAAGGGAGGAGAGGGGAACCTTTGGGAAAACTAAAAATATTATTTTATTATAAAGTCAAGTTCGGTTTTAAATAGCTCCATATTGATATATTTCGAAGCTAAGGTGGGGATGGGTCGAACGCCTCTCATCCAATAGAATTTAGACAAGTTTAGGTTCCTATTTTTACCTTATCATTTAGATTTAACATTAAGTTAAATAAGTTTACTTTTACCGTGTCTTCTTATGTTCTTATACTATAAGGTTAATAAACTTACTATAAGCAGAAAAACGAACCCCAAGTTGTTTATTATTAATATATATAACCTTATCTATGTAATTTGGCCAAACCATAGATTTTTAGTAATAAAATAACAATTACTAATATAATATTTGTTTTAAAAACTATTTTATGTCAATTTTGACACTATTTAGTAATTGTTTTTGTGAAAATCATAACAAAATTATTAATTCGAAACAAGTTAATTAAATAAATACTAACATGTCATATTAATCTAAAAAATTAGTGTAATTCATTAAAAGTCTCAAATTACATTTATTTTGGAGTTTATAACATTAATTATGTTAATATTTCATTAATAAGATAATTACTGCATCATCTTTGTGTCATAAATAAATTATATTATTTAATGTCTAAAAATTGAAAATAAAATACAATTATATAGAAAATCTTTTTATCTTTCTAATGACTATTTATAGTCGAATTTAGCTTATGTATTACCCCATATTAAAAATTATTTACTTATTAAACATTGATTTTAACTATTTTAACCATTCTTTAAATAAATTAATAATAAATGTCCTAATCTAATCCTAGTGGGCCTAAATGGTCATATTTTATTCCTAAGGTTGTTTTTGGCCGAATTACACTTGTCAAATATAATTAGGACATGTGTTAGGGTAATAATAATATCATTTTTACCCTTAATTACCCTATTTACTTTTAACCGTGATAAATAAAAGTAAAAAGTTACTATTCACCAAAAATTATTTTCATCTCATTGAACCACATTTTAGTCCTTGATATTAACCGTGTCTCTCGGATTTTCGAAATTACACTCACAGAAGTGGTAAAATTAAGTTTTATGAAAAATTCAGTTTTTTTAAGTACCACTTAGTGGTTTCACTATTCATCAAAAATTGAAAGTTTTCAGAAAAATACCAAAATTTCACCCTAGGCTAATTTCGATATTCCGAATCCAAAAATGAAGTCCATTTTGAAAAATAAAATTTATAAAATTTCAAAAAGTGGTTATTACTATTCATAACGACTAGTTTTAATAATATTTTAATAGCATATCGTTGTTTAGTGAAGCTCAGTATTGCGTACGACGCAAGCTATCGAGGAAGGTCACGATTTCATGTAAATCAAGCCAAGAAAGTGTTGTGTAGAAAAATATTCCTTTGATGATTTATATAACATGAAAGTCTCGGGTGTTACATTCTACCCCCCTTAAAATGAATTTCGCCCTTGAAATTCGTCACTTTGTAACAAACAGATGAGGATACCTCTCCCGCATCATATCCTCAAGCTCCCATGTAGCTTCTTCTAATTGGTGGTTCCTCCATAAAACTTTCACCAATCGAGTGGTCTTGTTTCGTTGGACTTTTTCGCTACGATCCAGAATCTCTATCGGTTGTTCTTCATAAGAAAGATCTTGCTCCAGTGGTACAACTTCTGAGCTAAGTACATGTGAAGGATCAGTTGTGTACTTTCTCAGGAGAGATACATGGAACACATCGTGAAATTGGGAGAGATTCGGTGGAAGCGCCAATCGGTAAGCTACCTTCCCAACACGATCCAGTATTTCGAAAGGACCGATATATCTAGGGCTCAACTTCCCCTTCTTTCCAAATCTCATAACTCTCTTCCAGGGAGATATTCGTAAGAACACTTTATCACCCACATCAAACTCTAGGTCTTTTCTTCGGTTGTCGGCATAACTTTTCTGTCGACTCTGAGTTGCTCTTATGTGTTGTTGAATAGATCTGACCTTTTCTGCCATTTCATCAATGAGATCAGGTCCTAATAGATTTCTTTCCCCAACTTCATCCCAGCAAGTTGGAGTCATGCATTTCATTCCATAATGAGCTTCATAAGGAGCCATCTAAATACTGGAGTGAAAGATATTATTATAAGAAAATTCCCCCAAAGGTAGGTGTTGATCCCAACCACCTTTGAAATCCATAGAGCAGGCTTTCAACATATCTTCTAGGGTTTGAATTGTTCTCTCAGACTGACCGTCTGTCTGAGGATGATAAGCAGTGCTGAAACTCAACTCTGTATCCAGAGTATGCTGAAGACTTCGCCAGAACTTCGAGGTAAATCTAGGATCCCGATCAGATATAATAGAAAGTGGTACTCCATGAAATCTTACCACTTCCTTTACATATATCCTGGCAAGCTGATCCAGAGAGAAATACTCTCTAATAGAAATGAAATGTGCAGACTTGGTAAGACGATCAACTATGACCCAGAGAGCATTATTGCCTTTGGATGTTTTAGGAAGTCCTGTGAAAAAGTCCATAGTGATGTTTTCCCATTTCCATTCGGGTATGGGTAATGGTTGTAACATCCCCTTAGACTTCTGTCTCTCAGCTTTAACTTGCTGACAAACCAAGCATCGAGAGACATATTCAGCAACATCTCTTTTCATGCCATCCCACCAGAAGTACTCTTTCAGGTCCCTATACATCTTCGTGCTTCCAGGATGATTAGAGAATAAAGAACTATGGGCCTCATCCAGAAGCTCCTTTTTAATTCGGGGATGGGAGGAACACAAACCCGATTCCTGAACTTTATTATCCCATCACAATCAAGGTTGAATTTAGTAACATTTCTCACCTTCTTTTGTAACTCTACATCTTCTTTCTGTGCCTCTTTAATCTTCACATGTATAGATGGTTGAACATTCATTTGAGAAAGATACGATTTTTCCCCATTCATTATCATTCCAATATCCATCCTTTGTAAATCCATAAATATTGGATCTTTTTTGATCCTCATCATGGATAAACTAGCATGGTCTTGTCGACTTAATGCATCTGCCACCGTGTTTGCTTTCCCAGGGTGGTAATGGATTGAGCAGTCATAATCCTTAATCAGCTCCAAACATCTTCTTTGACGCATATTCAGCTCCTTTTGTGTGAAAATATACTTTAAACTTTTATGATCAGTATAAATATCACACCTTTCACCATAAAGCTAATGCCTCGAAATATTTAATGCAACGATTACCGCACCTAACTCCAAATCATGTGTTGGGTAATTTTACTCATGGATTTTCAAATGTCGTGAGGCATAAGCTATCACCATATCATTTTGCATAAGAACACACCCTAATCCCTTATTGGATGCAACACTATAGATCACAAACCTTTCTCCACTACAAGGCAGTGTGAGCACAGGTGAACGGGATAACCTTCTTTTCAACTCCTTGAAATTCTCTTCACATTCCTCTGTCCAGACAAACTTAACTCCTTTCTGAGTCAACTTGGTGAGTGGATTAGATAATAGTGAAAAATATTTCACAAAATGTCGATAATATCCAGCCAAACCAAGAAAACTTCGGATCTTAGTCACTGTTGTTGGTCTCGACCATCTTTCGATAACCTCTGTTTTTGCTGGATCCACAGATATCCCCTCCTTTGAGATTATGTGACCCAAAAATGCAACTTTTTTAAAGCCAAAATTCACACTTGGTAAATTTGGCATAAAGCTTATCCTTTCTCAGGGTCTTCAATATAATTCTCAAGTGATCTTCATGTTCTTCCTTGCTCTTTGAATATACAAGAATATCGTCTATAAAAACTACCACAAACTGATCAAGATAGTCTCTAAAGACTCTATTCATTAGATCCATGAAGATAGCAGGGGCATTAGTAAGACCAAATGGCATCACTATAAATTCATAGTGTCCATACCTTGTACGGAAAGCTGTATTTGGTATATCCTACCTTTTGACCCTTAATTGATGATACCCTGAATGAAGATCAATCTTGGAAAAGTATTGAGCTCCACGTAGTTGGTCAAATAAGTCATCAATGCATGGGAGAGGATATTTTTTCTTGATAGTGATCTTGTTAAGTTCACGATAATCAATGCAGAGTCTCATTGATCCATTTTTCTTCTTAACAAATAAAACAGGTGCTCCCCAAGGTGACGCACTAGGGCGTATGAATCCCTTATCAAGATTCTCTTGGAGTTTCTTCTTTAATTCCTGCAACTCAATTGGGGCCATTCTATAAGGTTTCTTTGAAAAAGATAAAGCACCTAGTACGAGTTCTATTGAAAACTCAACTTTATGATTTGGTGGAAGACCTGGTAATTCCTCCGGAAAGACATCATAAAACTCTCGTACAATGGGAATATTATTAATCGTGAGTTTCTCACCAACCATTTGAGATAAATAACCTTCATTTAGTGGAATCTAGACCCATAAGGTAGAAGGAATTTCCACTGGAAGGTTATGTTAATCCTTGCATTGATAGACGATCATAGAATGATCTGGAATATGAAATGTGACTTCCCTTCTTTGGAAATTGATATGAGCTCCATATAAAGAAAGCCAATCTATGCGAAGAATCACATCAAATTCCACTATAGGAAGGATCACAGGATTTGCAGGAAGCAGATTCCCACAAACTTCGATCGAAGAAGAATTATAAACTTTTGATGTGACTGTTGTGCCATTAGGTGTTGTCACAGCTAACTCAACATCTAATTGTTGAGGTAATACGGTGATACCTTTAGAAAATTCTTCAGAAATAAAAGAGAGGGTGGATCCAGAATCAAATAAAATATTTTCTACTTTAGAGTGGATGGTATGTGTATCTTTCACCACATCGTTATCGTACTCCATATCGCTGATAGAAATTGCATGTGACTTTCCTTTGTCTTTAGCCTTAAGAGTTTGTTGACGTCGACCATCATCATCAACCCTTGGATTAGGGAATTTATTGGCATAATGACCCATCTCCTTGCACTTGAAACATTGAAGTGTAGTAGGTTCATTATGTGTATCCCTTCCTTTGTTTGCAGCATTAGACATCTTCTTCCCATCATTGTGACATTCAAATTCCCGATGACCTTCCTTTCCACATTTTAAACATTTACTTGTCCCTTTAAGACAACTCCCTCCATGTTTCTTTCCACACTTTGAGCATAAGGGAAATCTCATCTTCTTTTCAGTGTGCTCTTTAGATTTTCCTTTGAATTCCATTTTCCTCTTCTTATCAATCCCATATGACTGATGGGTTACTCCGGTTTCCATCTCAACTTTGAGAGAACATCGAACAATTTCCTCATAGCTATTGAAGTCCCTTATGGCTAAGGCCATTAAAAGACTTGGTTTTAAGCCACTAAAGAATCGATTGATCTTACTCTCAGGTTGGATAATAATACCAGAAGCGTACCTTTCAAGTCTTGTAAAATTTTCTTCATAGGTACCAACAGATTCATCATCGTTTTTCTTCAGTTCAAGAAACTCTTTCTCAATCTTTGTTCGGAGAATACGAGGGAAGTACTTATTGAAAAATAAGTTCTTGAACTCGTCACATTCCATAGACTCAATTTCATCTCTTTTCCTCGTATTCTTAATAAGATTCCACCATTGATCAACATCTCCTTCCAAACGATACACTGTTAGGATGACTTTATCATGTTCAGAACATTGAAGAACTGAAAATATCTTTTCAGTAGTACTAATCCATTCTTCAGCAACTAATGGATCAGTAGACCCGCTGAAAGAAGGTGGACGCTGCCTCATGAAGGATTCAACAGAATGTTGCTCCTTCCATTGCTCGTTTGGATGTCCTGCATGATTCATAGCTTGAGAAAGTTGTGTGAGCATGGATACACGATTTTTAATTCCAGCTCCCATAACGTTTGGTTGCTCAGGGGGACAATCATTGCATTTCCCGTCGCATTCCGCATTAACACGATTCCTTCGGGTTCCAACCATTGACTAAAACCAAGAATAATAGTGTGAGAAACACTAATTATAATAGTAAAACCACATACTCAAGAATACAATTTCACACTTAAGGTCTTATCCTAGGTTATTCATGGCCATTTCTAAAACACTAAGATTGTGTTCTATTCTTAGACTTATCCTTAGGGTTCTTACTAAGGATTTCACACCCTAGTTTCCAAAGGTTGACTATACCTTTCCTCTAATACCAACTATAACGACCCATACTTTAAATACATTGTTATTAATTCAGAATTGAAGCACACTTATTACAACATATAACAAAACCAAGAAAGGACCGTATAGGTATAGTGTCTTTAGAAACTGGGAAACATAAACAACTGGTTCATAAAGCATCTACTTTGCCTCCCATTTATTTCATCATATCTAGAGTCCCTTTTTGGAATATTATACTTAATAACCTTCTTCCTGACCTAGGGAAATAAAACATACAAAACGGTGATCTCAAATTCTCAGTAAGGGTAAACAAAAGAAATATCAATCACATCATATACATAAGCACATAACTTTTGGAAATCGTAACATGAAAAAGAGATCATAATTTCATATCATGGGATAAATCATAGTAGTGAAATGTAATCCCAATAATCATAACGTAAAACATGAAACTTTGTGGAATACACACATAATCATAGAGAATCATTTCTTATTAGTCAAGACTCATTTCCAAGACTATCTTAGTGGACAAAGTCCCTTTCTGAGCCGAGTTCACTCCTCGTTTTAGTCCTGTTTCACTGAATCGGTATAACCTACCGTTCCAGCCATGTTTATCTCATGAGATATAAAATCTTTACCCAATGCATTTGAGGGAGATATAGGTCCCACCCATCTCATAATGATACCATTCTTATGTGTGCCACAAAATCATAAACCATACATCACATCATAACTCATGTAATAAAAATGGGAATCTTAAACATTGTGACATCATAAAACAATTCATATAAGATAGAAGAATTCATAAAAATATTTCCATCACAACATAATCAAATCAATGTAATAATAGGGATAAAAACAGAACCCTATATTATCTTATATGGAAAATAATTTTGATAAAACTCTTGAACTTCATTCTTGAGGAAAATATCCTTTATGCTTCAAAAACACTTTTACTTTCTTAACATGTCATACAATTATAAACTAAAAGAAGTCGATTAAAAATAAACATGAAAACTTGTAAAGGAATATTCTTGGAAATAATGTTTTAAAAATCCATGCATGCCGTATAAGTTAAAAGAAAACATTCTTTTCGTACTTTTGTCGGAAAAGTCAAAAAGTACCTCGTATGAAAAATGACAAAATATTCCTTTCATATCTTTTACTAAAAACTCACCGAAGGGTAAAATTTGAATTAAACAATTATAGGTGGATGGAAACAATTTTACATATTGAGGAAACATGGATGTGGATGATAAAATACACCCCAGTAAATACCAAAGTATAAACAATCTTGGATAAAAATGAGATTGTGATATTTCCCTTACCTTAGGTCCATTTTGCTTCGTAAGTGTCTGAACCTCCGGTATAATAATTTAAATAATGTTATTGACTTATTCCAGAATCATACTTATTTTTATGATATCATATATGGTCATTTTCTTAGCTTCTTAGTAGTAATATTTCATTTCTACTTGTTATTCGGGTGTTTATAACTTTTTGTTCTTATGCGTGTTTTGTTGAATAAATTGTTATTCTTTTCTTTAGGTTATAGATACCTCATTTCCAGAATGTTATTAGTGTAATATATATCATATTCATTCATTAAATTCATTTATATAATGATTATTAAATGAAGATCATGTAGAACGAGTCGGATCACATCGTGAAGACGGTATTCTGTACGTACGCACGAGTGATGATATCGTTCATATGATCGTGGAATTATATTGAAGTGTATGTATACAATTTCAGAATCAGTGTCACTTTATAATAGTCATATATAGTCATTATTTAGACCATTATACCCATCTAAGTAAGGTGGTGGTGGAAAATAGATTACACCACGGCGTGGAGACGGTATTCCGTACGTACGCACGCGCGGTGATTTCTTTTTCCGTAGGATGGATAGATGGTGAAATAGGGTTGTTTCATACTTATAATAACATATCAGTATATGAGTGATACTGATGTTATTACTTAATAATGAAACAACTAAAGAAGAAGAAGTGGAAGAAGAAATAAAGATGAAAGAATCGGTAACAGACATTACCTCTTCTTTGAAGTGCTTCTTTGAGACCTCCTTTTAGGGCACTAAAATGGGTCTTTGAAGAAGAAAAGAACCTCTAAGATGTATCTAGGGAAGTGGAGAGGAGTAATTGGCAGGGGTTGGCCGAGCTTTAAGGCTCAAAGTGGTGTGAGGAAGAGGGGGAGGAGGTGCCCTTTTATAAGGGAGGAGAGGGGCACCTTTGGGAAAACTAATAATATTATTTTATTATAAAGTCAAGTTAGGTTTTAAATAGCTCCAAATTGATATATTTCGAATCTAAGGTGGGGATGGGTCGAAATCCTCTTATAAAATATAATTTAGTCAAGTTTAGGTTCCTATTTTAACCTTATCATTTAGATTTAACATTAAGTTAAATAAGTTTACTTTTACCGTGTCTTCTTGTGTTCTTATACTATAAGGTTAATAAACTTTCTATAAGAATCCAAACGAACCCCAAGTTGTTTATTATTAATATATATAACCATATCTAAGTCATTTGTCCGAACCTTTGATTTTTAGGAATAAAATAACAATTACTAATATAATATTTGTTTTAAAGACTATTTTATGTCAATTTTAACACTATTTAGTAATTTATTTTTGTGAAAATAATAACAGAATTATTAATTCAAACCAAGTTAATTACATCAATACTAACATCTCCTATTAACCTAGAAAATTAGTTTAATTCATAAAAAGTCTCAAATGACATTTATTTTGGTGTTTATAACATTAATTATGTCAATATTTCATTAATAAGATAATTACTGCATCATCTTTGTGTCATAAATAAATTAAATTATTTAATGTCTAAAAATTACAAATAAAATACAATTATGTAGGAAATCTTTTTATCTTTCTATATATTTTTTATGGTAGAATTTATCTTATGTATAACCCCATATTAAAAATTATTTACTTATTAAACATTGATTTTAACTATTTTAACCCTTCTTTAAAGAAATTAATAATAAATGTCTTAATCAAATCCAGGTGGGCCTAAATGGTCATATTTTTTTTATAAGGTTTCTTTTGGTCGAATTACACTTATCCAATAGAATTAGGACATGTGCTAGGGTAATAATAATATCATTTTTTCCCTTAATTACCCTATTTACTTTGAACCGTGGTAAATAAAAGTAAAAAGTTACTATTCACCAAAAATTATTTTCATCTCATTGAACCACATTTTAGTCCTTGATATTAACCGTGTCTCTCGGATTTTCAAAATTCCACTCACAGAATCGGTAAAATTAAGTTTTATGAAAAATTCAGTTTTTTTAACTATCACTTAGTGGTTTCACTATTCATCAAAAATTGAAAGTTTTCAGAAAAATACCAAAATTTCACCCTAGGCTAATTTCGATATTCTGAATCCAAAAATGAAGTCCATTTTGAAAAATAAAATTAATAAAATTTCAAAAAGTGGTTATTACTATTCATAACGGCTAGTTTTAATAATATTTTAATAGCATATCGTTGTTTAGTGAAACTCGGTATTGCGTACGACGCAAGATATCAAGGAAGGTCGTGATTTCGTTTAAAGCAAGCCAAGAAAGTGTTGTGTAGAAAAAGATTCCTTTGATGATTTATATAACATAAAAGTCTCGGGTGTTACAGTTATTTATCTTTGACCCACCATAACATCTGCACAGAGCTTCCGATTGGCGTGACATCAGTGGAGGTGTGATCCTATTTCTAAAAAGGATGTTTTAAGAATTTTTTTTAGGTGATGGGACTGAGATCAAGGTTTTGGCCCCATGAGTGAATGTTTGGGCGTTTACGGGGAAATATGACATTTTTGTCTGATGTCCATTTTGGATGAACGAGTAGTCGATCTCATGTGCTTTTTTATGGGATCACAATGGTGTGATCCAGTTTATCAGTTTTGGAATCGTGTTGTGTGCCCCACTCAGAAATTCTATGATGAATAGTACCTTTTACATCGATTGTCTGTTTCAGGTGAGTAAATAGCCTATCATATAAGTTTTTCCACATTGAACGTGATTATGGCCTCTGTCTGGGCCTATGAGGTGCATAGTCAAGTGATGTTGTGGCTTTTTGAGTTAGTGATGTTTTGACCACCTGTGGTTGAGTGAAATCCATTGGTTCATTCCTATGAAGTTCATGGGGGAATTACAACCCCATTACATGTTTGTGATCCCTTTTATAAGATAACTTTCAAATATAGTTATGGTATTATCCAGTGAGTCTAGAATAGGATCCTCTAGCTTCACATCCCTAGATTTGGTTCTTAGTGTCACTTTGGATGCTTATCCATGTGTGGAGATCCCCTATATAACAGGAAAACATCATAGGGTTTGAGGAATCATTGGGAATATAATCGCAATTGTAGTGGGAAGTATTAGTAGGGTTACAGTATCATCGATTATAGGATACCATACTTAGTGTGTGGTTCTCTGTAGGGGTTTAGTATCATTTGTAATGTGATTTCCTACTTAGTGTGTGGTTTCATTAGGGATTTTGGTATCGTCGGTCTGATCCCCTACTTCACAAGTCATACCAAATGGGGTTCTAGGCATCGTCATGGAATCCTTTACATGGGAGACAATCCTCTATCTAAGTGATGAGATCTGTGGAACGTCAGATTGGGTAAGGTTATACCGCATTAGATCCTGTGAGTGATCACATATATGTGATATCATTGTTTTACTGAGGTCAGTTTTGGTATCCCCTAGCGAGCCCTAGGAGCGATCCCTTATCCGAGGAGTTTGGGGTTCCACTGTTTCAGTGTGCCGTTCTCATTGACGATATCAAATGGGAATGTTCTCTTAGATGGGCCATCTGGTATGGGAATGTAACCTCGTAGAGTGTATCTCTCAGATGAGTGTCATTTCTGATTACCAAGCTCATTGAGTTTGTTCTCTAGTAATGTGTCTTCCATAGAGCCTCGTGTTGAATCTACCGTTGATGATGAGGTCAGACCCTCAAGAGGATTGGTGCCCAAGACGAGTATATCTAGGTTGTCTTGGAATATGTATGGGAATATACTTATTTGTGATGAACAGTTGAGTTTATAGTGGGCAGTCTTGAGATAGAGTTTTTCTCTCAATCCAGTTCCCTCTATTCGGGATGAGGATACTAATCCCTTTTAGTTGCTCCATTTCCTTTTAGTGTTTTTTGGCAACCTACTGAGTATCATTTTAGTCACCCATGTACGGGATTTTCCACCACATGTTTTTATTTATTGCATACCACTCGCCTTTCAATAGAGTACTAGGGGGACCCAGAGCAGGAGGAGCATAGTGGGATTGACCAACCAGGGGGTTTACCAGAGTTGTGTTGATCCGCATTTCAGTGGGTCCTTTAGATAGTGATCCCCTCATTCGGAGCAGGATGGATGGTCCTGCATTTTTTTGGGATTTGTATTTTAACTTTTCTACTATTTCTATACTCCATTTGTTGGTTAGATGTATCCTTTCATTTCATTCCAATATTTATATATTTATCTAAATTGTTTCATATTGGTGTATGTGTGTGAGTGTGTAAATGTACCTTAGTCTAATGCCTCCCATGTATGTGATAGCCTTACCGATGCTAGTCTCCAGCCCCTGGCATATTGGAGGCAGGCTTGGGGAGTAACGACTCAATCCCAGTTGGGCCGTGTCATGAAAGTGTTGTATCCGAGGTGGTTACTCATATGAGATCATAGAGCATAGTTGGTCTATATATGAGATCTATTTGGGTTTCATAGTGGCAGTGTTAGACTGATTGGAGTTCAGCTTTAAGGCTAATGACTCTAGTCTTGGTAAATCGGCTGACTTATCCATTCATCAAGACTCTGATAACCAACATTTTGACTCAGGACATTTTTACACTGGTTGCATGGAAATAATGGTATATGCTTCATATATGATTGGGTTTTGGTTTTTAATGTCCTTCTTTAGTCTTCTACCTGGATATACTGATTGAATGTGTTGCATCATAATTTTATTTTTGGATGCCTCCATGAAGACAGCCAGGGAGGGTAATGAAATGAGATTATGGTGAGAATCCACCATGAGTAGAGGCATTACAGCAGGGCACAGGTTCGGAGGCCCGACCTTCAGGTGGTCCACCAGTTGAGTTGCCACCTGTCGAGTAGTTGGTTTTGCCGATAGTACAGGACGAAGATGTGTGCCGGATGAGTTCACTGCACGAGTTCTATAGGTAGAGGCCAATAAGGTATCAGATGGATTTAGACCCCCATGTAGCTGATGACTAGCTCAAGGCAGTCACCCGAATTTTCAGCCTTGTGAGGACACCTCCAGACAAGACAATGGTCCTAGTGGAATGCCTTTTACATGCTTCTGCAGGGAGATGGTGGAGTCAGGTGACACAATCCACTAATGAGGAGATGCTCACATGGGAAGAGGTTGAACGGATCATCAGAGAAGATTTATATCCAATTACATTTTGGATAGTGCGGATCAAAGATCTTCTACAACTTTAGTTAGAGGGAATGACTATGTCGGAGTACTCAACGATGTTAAAAAACCTATCATGCTACTCCAAATATATGGATCGAGTCCCATTCATTTGGACACAAATCTTTGTGAAATGACTACACACATACATTTGGGTAGGTTATGTTTCTTTGTTCATTCACACCTATACTAGAGTATTGGGGAGGGCCTTGTTGGTACAGGGTTTCTGGATGAGGAGATTTTGACAATCAGTGTTGGGCACGTGGGAGTTGAGACCTTGGTAGCTGGTTCAGAAGATGGTCATTGACGATAGGCTCAGGGGTCTTTCCAAGCATGATGTTTTAGGATGTGACCATATGATAGACAATCTGAGGCAAAAGGCTTTGAAGGATCTCAGGCTGGTTTTATTCAATTGTAGGAGAGGTAATGTAATTCTTGAGATGGTAGGGAACATCATGCTAGAGATTTTCTAACATGTCGTACTGCTGAGATGGAGCCAGTCAAAAGGCCACCTTGGCCACAGTAGTGCGTCGAGTATGGAGGTATGTAGGGCCAGAAACATAGTGACATAGTTTGTGTAATATTGGGAGGTGGCAGGGGGTATTGGTTACCCCCACTTCCAACCCCAAGATGTACACACCGAGCCTGTCGAGAAGGAGGAAAAGGGAGAGGACAACTACATGCCTTAGAATCTATTGAGCACGATGCGCAACATAAGGAATTAGGTATGCTTTGTTTCCTTTCTACATTCTAAAGTAATTTTTCATATACACTATTGGTTGATACTCTTTCCTTTTCACTACTTTCTCAATGTTTTTATAGCGTGGGTAAGACCATGTGTTTATGTTGTTTGTCGTGCAATAAATACATGATGAATAGGGATCCTTCACTGATAGAGGCATGTTTTTGTGACACGATATAAACAATTAAGGAGAGTTATTTCCTCCCAAAAATGATATAATATAGGTGCATAGGAAATTTCCCTATGTCTTTTGAATTTTGGGTAGGGTTGTGTCTTGTGTACTATGTAAGAAAGGACTTGGGTTCCCCATACTGTTTCATAGTTGGTATCCTGGGAACCCTTGGTGGATTGGTTGTAGTTTTTGGTGATCTATGTTGTGTGGGAATCCCAGTTCATAGTTTATTTTATTTCCCTAGTGCATAATGATTTTTGTGGATGATAAATACTAAGAAGGGGAGGATGTTGGAACTTGGGTTTTTCTCTTTTTGAGATTTTTATATTTTTATGAATAATTCAAGAGATATGTGAGAAAATGGCTCGAAATTATGAGGTTCGATGTTCTTAGAATTAATTTTATAAAAATATTATGGTTTTTATACTATTCAAAAGGACAATATAATTTAGATCGTATATGGTAGATCAAATTTGATATCTGATGTCATAATAGCATCTGGAGTGTGTCATTTACCCTAGGCGTGGAATAACCTCTACGAGTGTGGTCTTGATGATGAAAAAGGTGACCAATGGAATTTTTGTAAATAAATAAATAAATTTAATTATGGGATTAGACTAGAATAACTCTTTAATGGAGACTTGCATCAAAATTGTAAGTGCACCATTGAGTTCAGACTTTCGCCTTTACCCTAGATTGACCTAATCTATTCCACGTTGTGAGGTTAGGTCAGGGGGGTATATATTGTTTAATTAATTAATGAATTAATTAAAAATTAAATAAAATAAATCAATCTTGTCCCCCTTCCTCATGTTTGTTCGTATATGAAGCCACTCCTCTCTTTATTCGACGATGAACCACTTAATCGAGAAAAAAAAAGAACCCACGAGATCTGATCTTGATGTAGGATGCTCCCTGATTGTGGAGCATCAATGCCGGAGGGCAGATATAAGCTCGATGCATAGAAATTTCACCCATGAGGTAAGTGGTTGTGGTTTAAAATTCTAAATCTAGTTTATGCATTATGTTTTGTTAAATTTTCATAATGTTTATGTTGTTGAGTCCTGAGCTTTTTGAAACATGTTTTAGATTTGCATTTTGAGCACAGGGGTTATCACTGTAATTAGAAGAAGTTTTCTGGAGGGGTGGTAGGGTTCCCAAGGCGGCAATGGCGGAATCTGGTGATAAAACAAAAATGTGCAGAAGAGTCTTGGGGGAACAAGGTGGTGTGGTGGCTTTGACAGGGGCAGTGCGACGGTCCGTTCAAGTGGCGATGGTGGTTTTCAGTGACCAAGTGGTGGTCTAGTGAGATTTTACCTGGGTTCTTTAAAACCTCGTAACATGATAACTAGATGTCTGATTTTTGAGCCATTTGTGGAAACAATATTATTGCACCTAGAAAGACCATTTGAGATTTATTAGGGAATTTAATGAGTTTGTTTCATGGACCAGGTCTACGAAATGTTGAACATATAATAATATTTTATAATTATTCAACTTCGACCCGCCATACAATCTGCACGGAGAATCTAATTGACTAGATTTCAGTGGAATTCGGATCCTTTTGGTAAATAAAATGGGTTTATATAGATTTTGGGTGATGGTAGTGCGATCAATGTGTAGGCCTCATGAGTATGGGATTGGGCATTTACATAAAAATGAAACATTGTCATCTGATTTTCGTTTTGGACGAACGACTAGTCGATCTCATGTGTTTTAATGAGGTGATCGTAATTGTGTGATCTCCTTGATGAGTTTGGGAATTGAGGTGTGGGACCCAACTATACTTGTTATGTGTAATAGAACATTTTTCACTAATGTTTCTGTTTGGGTGACTATGTATCCTTTCTTGCGTCTTTCTTCACATAGAACATGGTCATGGCCTTGGTCTAGGCCTAAGAGGTGTGGAGTGAGGTAATTTTGTGGGTCTCTCGGGATAGAGAAGTTTGGACCTACAAAAATTTAGTGAAATCCCTTGGTTTGTTCTTATGAGGGTTTATGTGACATTATAACTCAAGTATAGGTCGTTGATCCACTCGTTAAGATGAATTTCAGATAAAGATGCAGCATCCCCCCGGTGTGTCCAGAGTAGGATCCTCTAACTTTGTTTCCCATGATTGGGTACTTGGTATCATTGTGACTGCTTATCCATCGGTTGGGATCACATGTCTAGTATGACATCCCCATAGGGTTTTATGAATCATCGAGAATATGGTCTCCTATGCAGTGGGCTATATTAGTAGGTTTGCAGAATCATTGGTTATACAATCCACACCTTATTGTGTGGTTTTTCGTAGGGTTGTTATATTTTCGGTGATGCGATCTCCTACACAGTGTGTTTTTTAGGTAGGGTTTGTAGAATCATCAGTTCGATCCCCTACATCGCAAGTTAGACCATATGGTGTTTCCACCATCGTCATGAGCACCTTTACATGGGAGAAGATCCTCTATCTGAATGATATGATATGTGGAATGTCATATTGGCTGGTAGAATCAGTCATCAGATCCTTGGATTGATCGCATATCTATGAGATCTTTGTTTTATCAAGGTGGGTTCTGGTATCCCCTAGAGGACCCTCGGAGTGACCACTTACTTGAGGATTTTGGGGTTCCCCTATTTCAATGTGAAGTTATCAGTAATGATATACGATGAGCATGTTTGCTCGGATGGGCAATCTGGGAAGGGAATGAAACTTGGTTTAGTGAATATCATGGACGAGTGTCATTTAGGATGACAGATCTCATGGTGTGTATTCTTTAGTTTCATTTATGCCTTAGAACCTTGACTTTAATCTATCATTGTTGATGAGGATGGACCCTCATGAGGCTTGGTTTTTGAGATGATTATATCTGAGTGTTCATGGTATATATGCTGGAAAATATATATTTGTACAATCTAGTTGATCTTATCCCTGGACAGTCTCGAGATGGAGTTTCTCTCTTTTGTTGTTCCCTCTGGCTAGGATGAGAAAATTGATGCCATTAAGATTCTCCTTTTCCTTTTGGGGTTTCTGGGGTAGATACTGAGTATCTTTTTAATCACCCCTTCATGGGATTTCCCACATATTTTTTCTGTTGTGCACAGAACATGATCCTTTCGATGGAGTCCATGAAGGACCTGTAGCAGGTGGAACATAGTGATCTTGAACAACCGGGGTGTTTACAGAAGCTGTGTCGAGGGGATTTCTAGTGGGATCCTTTGATAGTGATACCCTCATTCTAAGAAGGTTGGATGCTCCTGTAGTTTTTTTCGTGGACTATGTATTTTTCCTTTTGTCCATTTTTAGTACAGTAGTTATGGGTTAGATGTATTCATGCATTTATTTTCAGTTTTTATATATATCTCAACACTGTTTCATGGAGGTGTATGTGGGTGCATGTGTACAGGTACCTTAGCCCAACACCTCCCATGTGTGTGATAGCCTACTCGGATATAGTTTCTAGCCCCAAACCTATTGGAGGTGGGCTTAGGGAATCCCGAATCAAGCCCCATTGGGCAGGGTCGTGATAGGAAAACTAATCCCAAGGTACATTTACCATATTGATAACCTTTATCGCGTCGTATCTAGGGTCATTTGTCTTGTACATACAACAAATTTGGATTAAGATCATGATGTCTAACAGACATTAATCTCGAGGATGTACATACCAAATCCCACTAATGTGACGAACTCATAGGTATTACAGCTGGAAGATGATCTATCTTATAAGGTGGAACTAGTAAAGATTCCTTACTGAAAAGATAAGGTTATACCAAACAATAAAACCCACATTGTCAATGTGTTGTGGGGGAACCATAAGTATGTAGATGAAATGTGGGAACTAGACGAGGTGTTGAAGGAAAACTAACGTCAACTATTTATGTATAAATAAATTTCAATGGAAAATATTCAAAAGGGGGGATGGATGTAACAAACCAAACATTAATCAAGGAAATTTCCCCCTTAATATAATATTATCATATAGTAAAATCACATAATATCACATTAGTCAACACAATTCCACAGCATTATAAAATGAAATAATAAATTCTATGTGACCTTTAAAAATAATGTTTCCACCTCTATGATTTTAATTTTCAAAATAAGTCAAACACGGTTTCAATTAGTAATATTTTCCCATCTGATAGGACAATCTTATTTTTTATAGAATAATAACAAACCCTTAAAAATATTGATCTTATCCTAATGAATATTAATTTGACCCATATTAATTATAAATTGTCCTTGTGAATAGTAACCATACTAATGATAGTATAAATAAAATATTTGTATCCTATATGCAGCAATATAATATAATTATATTGCAATGGTGGAATTTTTGTATGTCATGAATATATAATGATTAATTTAATAATTTTATTGGAAATTTATTTTCATAAAACATCTTCATTATCATGTATTTTAATATATTATGATTTTATGATAATTTTATGATACCTTAATTAATTTTTCAAAGTGTTAAAAAAACAGTTTCAATTTTTTTTTATTTTTCAAGTATATTTTAATTTTAATTTAATTACTCATATATAAAAAATTATTTGCCTAAAATTATGTGTAATGTTTTATTAAACATGTTAAAAAATTGTTAGGGTGATTTTTTGGGTTTTTTTTCTGAAACACATTAATTTTTTGGTGAATAGTGAAATATAATAATTTACAATAAGCCTCATTTTTTGGAACTCACATGCTCAGGATACTTTATTTAGTAATGTAATTATCACTATTTATTTTCATTTGGGGAAATAATATATTAATGAATATTATATTGAAAGAAACCCTCTCCCCTCCCCTGTAAATACCTCCCCTCAAAAACACATTTCCACACACCTCTAAATCCATGTTCCTTATCCAAATTATTCTCAAATATGTTCCTAATAACCTCCCTTATGTCCTAAATCCTTTGGTCTCATAAAAATTAGAAAACCTATCACCTAATAAGGATCTCAATGAAGATATATTTAAGAGGAATCTCTATGTTCTTTCAATTTCATTTCAAATTTCATTTCATTTCTTTTGTTATCCTTATATTCTCTTATTAAAATGACATGAAAACTCTATTATGATTGATATTATAGAATTAGACCATTTTAGTGGACGAATATTCATTATACATCCATATCTATCTCTTTTGGTATAAAAATGAAATTGTTTCCCGTGATGTGTTAATTTACCAACATCATTGGTGATGCACTTTATTTTTCATTCATCTTTATAATGTATATCAAGAAAACCATTGAATTTTTAAAAAATATTTTAAAAAATATTTTTTATCCATTTTATGTTTTGGAAACTTCTTTTTAACATAATACCAAACGATTAAACAAAACATGCTCATTAAGATCCAAAAACATCCCAAATTATTCTTAAACGATCATCATTAAATTTTATCTAATGATTAATCAACATGGTATATAACCAAATTCATTATAAGATAATTAAATTCCAAGAAGATCATTAAAAAATGTAATAGTAGTTATGTATGTTTATCCATGTTCTACACAAACATCCATTCATGTGTACAAGTGAACCATTCATATAAACATAGAAAAATAACACTCTCGAATAATGAATTTAAACACTATAACTCAACCAAAAGAAAATAAAAGAATATAATAAAACATAAAGATTCAAATTAATGTAAATTTTCAAGAATTGTTAATTAAGTAATCTAATTTCATTATAAAGGACATTAATGTGAAGAAATTGTTCAGATACAAGTTATGGGGAATTCCTGAACCCCACATTCTATCATCGGTGGTTTCCCTCTTTCACACCATTTTCGTTATGGTTATTTCATGAAAATAATGTCCTCATAATTATCTTTTAATTTTTTGGATATAAATGTTTTCTACTGGATATTCTTTCAACCACAATTTTTTCCAAAATATATCTTATTTAAAATGAACACATTTTTCACCCCACTCAATGTTTATGCTACTTTTATCAAGAATGTTAATCCCTAATTCATTTAGGAACCCAAAGTATATGAATGTATGGTTTATGAAGTGAAACCCATTCCATTTGGGGGATGTTTTATGTTCAATATTTATATATGTTCTTTGTGACATGCAATATATTGTAAAATTTTATGATGTGATAGGTGCGCTTAGAATTATATAGCACAATGAAAATGTTATGATTTGACAGATATGCCTGAATTTAACTCATTGACCAATGAATTATGTAATATGAACACACTCATTAATAATGTGAAATATTTGTTAACATGATGCTATTTGTCTCACACCTATGTGGTTTAGTTATTAACTAAGACATACTATTTGATTTTTATACATTTCCACATTCAATTATATTATCTGTTGCTTCATCTCATGATTATGATGATGATGTTATGACTATGCTCACCCCCAAGGTATATTGTTTCTTGTTCTCATATATACTCTTACTGGGCTTTTATCTCACCCCATTATGATATATATCCTCAGGTGACTATATGCACTAACATTTATAAATGCGCCAATAAGAATCTAGAGAAGAATGAATTAAATAAATGATTATGATATATGTTTTAATTGTTACGTATTACCTTAGTTTTCCCAAGACACAAATTCTTTTTATCCTCATTGTGTAATGTTTTTATGTTGTTTATCAATAAAATTATTTATCTGTAAATTATGAATATATGGGTCTATATATTCTAAAACCCCCACAATTAAGATACATTAGATAATAAAAAGGATACATTATTATTCCCTATTTAATGTCATAGATTTTGTGTGTAATTTTTTTAAACTTTATAGAATTATTTCAAGAGGACACGCTCTTACGACATGTGATTCTGAGGCATGGTGAGCCGGAAATTGAATTTTTATCATTTTTTTGTTCACTTAAGTATACGTGTTTGTGGGTATTCCTATCTTTAGAACTATTTATCAAATAGAAAATATGAGGGGAATTTTAAAATCAAAATGTTGGGATTCCCATAAAAAGGACTAAACATCAGCCAACAAGGTCCAAACAAAAATGTTAAATTTCAGAAAATTCGAAAAAAATAACATTAAAAATATATTTTATTTCTATTTCTCAATCGACATGGAGAAACACGAAGAACCTGCAATGTGATGTTGAGGTGCATTGATGGAACTCATTAATGGATCCAAAAACCACATCATAACGATGCGTTAAATGATTCCTAAGAGGTATGCTGATTCATAAATGTAACAGTATAACAATGCACTGTCGTATTGAAACTAAAACATTGTGACATGTTTTCATTTTATTTGTTTGATTAATTGGAGTGATAAAAATTAATTGGTGGATGATTATCGGATAAACCACTGGAATATTTACTCTAAAATTAAGAATAAATAATGCTATTGACAAATGATGTCGAACACCCTCAACGAATGACGATGAATTATAATTGATCGAGGATCGATGAAGGATTTGAGCTTCGACCCTCATTAGAGAGAGACCCTCAATCCTTGTAGGGGTTATGTTTAAGTTCATTCTCACCATTCATATTTTAAACAATGAATGCAGATCAATCCATGAAAATGTTGATCCATGGATTGTTCATTCTTGCATGATGGATGATTTTTGGGATATTTTTATTCATGTTCACACTATCACTAGTTTGATTGAGTTGAAATCCCCAGCCATTCCCCTACTTTAGACCTCAAACACGGAGGACGCTGACCAACATGAACAGGGCTCGAGAAACTCTGCAAAGTGTGTTATTTGGGGCTGCATCCTCAAATCAGTGGAATGATGATTTTGGGGCCAAGATGGGGATAACGGTGACCCGAATGACATGAAGGGACAGACAGATCAGAGATCAGACCACCGGAGTGGACCCGGTGGCTCGTGGATGGTGTCACCGGCATGACACCACCATCACCTTGGCGGCTAGCCCATTCCGAACCCATGGAGGAGGTTGCAGCACCCCTTGTACAATGAACTGAATGAGGTGGATAGACCTCACCAGTGCGCCCATGTGCGTCGTAGTGGAGGAGGTCTCAGACTGTTATCTGTGGTAGAGGATGACGTGGTGGCCCACGTATGGGCTACCTAGGCGATCTGGGGAGCCGTGGTCACTTGACCATAGAAGGAGGTATGCCTCTTATTTGTGGGGAAGAAGAAGAGCTGACCGTGTAATCCGACCAGTGAGTCGGGACAGATTCGCGTCCCAGCAAGATAAAAACCCAGCCAGTGGGATGGACTAGCGGCTAGCGGGCCATACCCATTAAGGCGGGCATGACACAAACATGGTAGGCGGGACCCGCGGCCGCAGGCCATACCTGATCCAAATGGCCGGACATGCACCCTTCTTGTCGGGAATCACATGGCCATGTCACCGGATGAGACCGTGTCACCAAGCAACCTGGTGGGCTGGACAGTCAGCCAAACTGGGTTGCATTCAGCGATGCCCATTGGGCCTTGCCCACTGGCCTGGCCGGACCAGACTAACCTTTTCTCGAATCATGTCAGGTTGAGTCAGTCGAATTAAACTAGAGTATGTGGGACCTAGTGGCCGGGTTGGTCAGTTTGGACATGGACGAGACACAACCAATAGTGTTTAGATGAAAAATAGAGTGCCGATAACATATAGAGTGACGATAATAAATAGAGTGACAATAACAAATGGAGTGTCAACAAAAAATAGAGTGTTGATAAAACATAGAGTTTCAATATCATAAAAATATTCGATAACATGTTAAGTGTCAATAGGTCATGCAACCACCATGTCATGTAGACAAAATGTCTTATAGTTTTAAGATCAAAATCTCAAGATCACAGTCTCATGATCCCATTCTCAAGATCACAATCTCAAGATTACATCCAATCATAGAATTCGGCTCGTAGCGATATTTTACCAATAGAACCTACTCTTCAAGAAAAAAGTTCATATCAAAAATTCTACAACAACTCACTTTGAGTACATTAATTGGCCTACACAATAAAAAGGTTCCCAAACCTGGAAAAAAATCATTAAACAGACATAAAGATTAAACATTAATTCATGTTTTGTAAAAAAATCTGACCCAAGTCTGGTCTAGGTCTGACACGCCCCAACGGACCCTACCAAACATCGTTTGGATGAACCAACCTCATTTATTTTGGTCCGACATGGATCTCTATGCTGCTAGGTCTAGTGTACTGGGCTGCCGAAGCATCCTGATCACTATAGTCTATACCATTGCGTGTGGTCTTTTTTGCTCTGCCGGATCAAGCCCCCTAGCAACACCCCCTAGTCCATGTGTTCCCCACGGACAACATGGTTTCCCCCATGTATCCTGGTCAATGTGGTGTCGTGCAATGTTTCACGCAGCTAGACTGAATCCGGTTCAAGTCCCACGACCTTACCACTGTGGGTTCCTCTTATACGACATTGAGTCACATCCTATCTTATTGTCACGACCTCTTTTCATTGACCCCTTTCACTACCCATGGACTCCCCTTACAAGGGCTTTCATGAGGTCTCGCTTGGAACATGGCTTCATGCTGCTAACAGCCACCCGTCCAACGAGCCATCACTACCACGTGCTCCCCAAAAATCGACCGTGTCCTGCCCACACCATCAGTCGCCCATCCTGCAGCAAGCCTTGTGTCGCATCCATCTATCATCATACGCCACTACCTCTCCTGAACTATACCATGCTTCCACTGCATGTCTGCTATACTATCATAGGGTCTTATTCTTCGATATTGAATCATTACACCAGGGATATGGGGTGCAATGGTTCATTTATCACATAGTGGTTTCATTGTTTAATAAAACAAGTTGAATGTAATAGATTGAGGGGGGATAGATAAAGAACACGAATTCCTAAAGAACGAATCGGGGAATTCTTCATGTAATCAATGATTTTTTCATGTTAGATGGTTTATCAATGAACATAATTTGATAATCACAATGCATTATCTCCCCTAATTATACCCCATTACTATTATCCATCTCAAAATAATGATCATACTGCGGATAAACCAGTTCATTGGCTAGTCCACATTCATCATTGAATCGTAGAGGTGAAGTGGATATAACAAAGAGATCCAGATCCTACTATGAGTTTGGATCTGTTTTCAACAAGGAATAATTGTGCCACCATCATTGACAATATCCTATATCTACATTAGTGTGAAGATCGATGATCTTATCTTCGATCCTTCTTCGTTCATTCAATAGGATTCATTCTCAATTATTTACCTATATATTCTTTGACATTACCATGTTTTTTCAGCTATCCCTTGGATTATTTCATAATTATTTTTAAATTAAATAATCACTGTAGTGACAAGATAATTTATCTTAAAATTATTTAATGTTTATTACATAATTTTTCCATTTATTCATAAAATACTAGTGCTGACTAAAATTAAATCGTTATTAGGGAAGAAACTACATTACAAACTCTATGGTGGTTTTGTATTCCAAAATAGAGACCATGTCCCGGAGTTATTATGATTAGTAAACAAATTTTTTTTTTAATTATTTTATATATGTTTACATCCAATTTTTTTTTTCACATCTGGCCCATGATGGAAAATATTAAACCTCTTTTAAGGTAAAGTCACTGTATTTAAAACTGTGGTGCCCTCATTTTTTTATCAGGGAACCCATTTAAGAGTTATAATATTTTTTCTGGAAAAACCACATGCGTGTACTACTAAAAAATAACATTTTTCAAAAAACTACTCCAAGAACAACATGCCTCAGAATCGCACACCATATGAACAATTGGTTTTAGAATCATCCTATGAAAAATTAAAAAAATAAAATTTGGAAACTAAAATTTATGAAATATTCCTAATTCCTTATAAAATTTCATTATTTCAAAACCACTATAAAATTGTTTCATTCACAAATTCACATTACTATAACAAATAAAATACATGAAAACCCCATAAAAAATATTGAATTAATATTATAAAACATTAACTGAGAGAGATATGATTCCTATAAGGGATTAATTTGATTGGTAAACCAGATTAATGAGGAGTTTACCCATTAGAACTCTTTCCTCTTTTACTCTATCAAAATATAAAAAGATTACATCATAAAAGAATTTCATATATTGATGTATTACTATACCAGTATATGGTTCCCCATAATTCAAACCAATGATATGTATATAAATAAAGAAGATTATGACCCTGTCATATGATTTCAACAAATAAATGCCAAAAGATTCATTTAAACTGATTTATGGAAATTAATGATGTCAGATAATATCCTTGGACACCCTCAAAAACTGATAGGAATGAAATTGAAGCTGAATTAGAAAAAAAAAAGACTAGACAGAATTTGTTTGACCATGATAAATTCTTGGAGTGACTTGGGAATTTGTATTTTGAATTCCTTTAAGGGTCAATGACTTCAAAACAAACATCACTTTAGTTCAATTTTCCCTTACATCATTTCCTGACATGACATTTTTCACATCTTATGTCACCATATCCATTCACTTGACACTATTCCTAGTATGAAAAATTCATATATCCAGTTTGTAGGTTCTGTCTAAAAAATTATACTGAACTATTAAAGTAAAAATCCTAAATATTTCTATTATAAATTAAATTGAGTAAAAAATTTGTATACCTCAAAAAATAATTGTTATAGAAATCACCATTCAATTTAAAAAATTTATATAATCCATTAATGATGAAAAAAATAATGTGATAACTTCAAAAGAATGATTTGAAACATTAAAACACCAAATTATGTAATCAAAATTAGATAATAGTTATTGAATAAGAATATCTTGTAATCACAGTTGGGGAGGAGGTAAATAGTTAAAAAATTGTTTTAATTTTTTTCTTTTTAAAAATCCTTCATCACTGATTGTAGTAAAATGTAATGATAATACTAACACAACCCCACATAGGAGAAATATATGTGATTTAAAAGATTCAAAACTCAATATGATTATCTAGTCTTATGAATTATTTGATAATACTCAAGAAATTGCAATCCATAAAAATATTATTTATCCACAATGTGTAAGAAAAATTATTATAAATCACTTTCAAGTCTCTTGGTTATTATAGGAATCCCACACATCAAATTCTCTATCTATTAAAAGAAAATTCAAATGAAAATAGATAGTAGATACATCATCCCTCTATAAATAGTAATAATTTGGTAAATTGTGATGAGATATTAAAAATATTTGTCATTTATTTGTTATATTGTAATTAAATTCTATTTACAAGAAAAACACAATATTTAACAATTTCTTCTTCAAAAACACTTCACCTTGGCCATCACAATCATATCTTCATTATCCCACACATATTGAAAGCATTAGATCTGAGTATATCATGTCATAATTGTTACACAATTTTCCATTACAAAATATTCAAATATTTATGATCTCATGTTAATATATTAGAATTGAAACACCCAAAACATTGGATATGCCCATCATAAAATTGTATATAGTAAACGACGTACACTATGTTTTATAATTACATTTTTTAATTTAAAAAAACAAAACTTCTTCACTCTTATTTAAAATGTCATTTCATTGAAATTTAAACCAAAAATAAATATTAGTTCATGAAGGATACCGAGACACTCCCTCCCCATCACTAATATTGGACGTCTTTTTCTTAAAACGAAGCTACCTTCAATATCGATTGTGTCACATTACACGAATAACAGAAAATCAATGTGTAAAATAATATGATATGTGACTCATTCCTATACAACACTGAAACTGGTTATGTGGATTATTTCTCTAAGTAGATCGTATCAATATATATTAACATTCAAATATAGGAATTCAAACATGTGACTTAATCAGCTATGTGATTTACTAGACTATGTAGATAATTTGGGTACATAGAAATATTAGGCTACATGATTTCAGTAATAATACCAAATTTACTACATTATTATTATGTCCATGTAGAATCAATTTGATATATTTATTCGATTTTTTGGTTGAATAAGATGCATTATTGGCCTATATCATTGATTCAAATATGTGACCCTTCAACACATCTTCACAAGTCTTCCTAAACATAATCTTATTCACTAATATTCCATCATACTTCTATCAAGAATCATTTATGTATCTTTAATTGAATAATTATATAATTTACTATTATTTATAAACACTTTAATTGACCTTAACTTTAAATTTACTAATTTTACAGACATCCTTCTTCTTCTATCTACCGGGGAGTCCCATGACCACTTTACAAACCCGTCATGCCAAATATTTTTTTATGAGGTCTTTTTATCTTCACGTGGGCACTTAATCATGGTGACATTATCACATTCACATGAACTAAAATTCATTTAAAAATTTCTTCTTGCATTCAAATCCCCATGGTCACTTCCTCTAATGAAGTGCTTTAAAATAAAATCCAACAGCATAACCAAAAACATTTCCTACTAACCAATTTCATAACCTCAACGACCAATACACATTCTATTGGTCTCAGAAATGAATAATCAAAATGGAAAATAATGGATTGGGGTATGATAGAAGATATATATTCACTTAACCATTCAATTTCGCACATGTTTTAATTCGTACACCTAAGGAATTTTAACATGTACCATTTTTTTCAAATGAAACATATTTCTTACTATGTATTATTCATTTATTACTCAAAATAAAATGGTATTTAATAAAAAAAATATAGACAAAATGAATCTAAATATGAAATATATTTTATGAGATAATATTTAAATTAGTAAAGAAAATCAATTATTACATTAGCACACGTAACATGTAAATACCCATTTTCGGAGAAATAATATTTTTATATTAAAATTATATATTGTTTATAATTATCAATATATGTTGATGATGATATTAAATACTTTTTTATAAAACTTATAATTTATATATGGTCTTAATATCAATCAAAATATATAATTTTACCAAAATAACAATAAAATAAATGAAATGACCAAAATTGTTTCTTTTGTTAATAAATATTACTTATGTTAATAAGATTTCAAACATAATTTTCTTAAATTTATAATTGTATTTAGAAATGTATATTTTTTTTATAAATAAATGTTTTTCATGGAAAGGGTTTTATATATTTTTTGTTATACATATTTCTTGATTGATCTATGAATCATATGTTTTTTGTAAAAACTATCTATTTTGTTATATTCAATTATAATATATTATTTCTGAAAAATTACAAAAATCAAAATAGCATGACAATGACGTATATATTTTAAAAATATTGATAATTATTTTAATATCTATTTCTAATTTTTTGTGATTTATATTTTAAATGAAAATTCAAAACATAATAGAAAATTTCGTTTATGAAAAAATGGCATTCTTAAACACTGTATGTTCCAAATATTTTTCCATTCAAATTTATCATTTATATAATGTAAAAATTTATGTATATATAATTAATGATTTTATATTATCATAATTTTCATTTAAATGAATTCAATTACATTTTATAATAAGTTTTAAAAATTGATAATTAAAACCCCTTTTAGATATTAAATCATAGAAATTATATATCCTCAAAAAATTTAAACTATTTATTTCTATAAATTTAAATTAACAATATTTTTAATGATTTTTTCAATATTTTAATAGATAAAATTTATTTAATATGTTGTGTCTTTTTTGGGTTCAATGTTATGTGGGGAAAAGAATGTTGAACACAGAATTAATTGAAACACAAAAATATATTCCAAAATCTCATTCTATTACACCTACACATGATAACCTGAACATTTTTTTAGAATCTAATAATATATATAGAACATTTAATATGGATAAATAAATTTCCTACATTGATAGGTCAATAATAATTAATTTTTATGAAATTTATATAACTATATATAAATATACATCAAACATGAATGGTTGATAATGTTTGGATTTTATTTTATGTGATACATTTAATATTCTAAAATTTATGTTATGAATACTTAAGAAACCCACATATAACAACAATTATATCATATGATATATGATATATCCCAAAATTAAACTTATGTTTCTTCAAATTTTAAGGGTTCAATTAACTCATTACATCTATATGTAACTCCAATAACATCTCAATGTGACCATATTATAAAATACTACCACAATCCACATTTGTGAGTAACATATATGAGTAATGAATTATTTGATATTGGCGATATTTAAGATTAACATTCATAATGATCAAATCCTCAAATATATTAAAACTAATTATCTTCAAAACATCAAATATTACAATGATATCTTATTTTGTAAACTTATTAATATTTCAATATTTAATAATAATTTTCTTAAAACCCATTACCTGAAAAAATAAGATGTTTTTTTTTGATTTTTACTTCTAGTATCATGCCAATATCTTTACTAATAAAGTTATATTCACAATATTTTGTTACTATAATTTATTGGAAAAAAAATCAAAACATTCCATGGTATCTTAAATGTAAACCATTCATTTATCTTCCCTAACATATGTAAAAAATTATTAATGATATTATATGTATACATATTTAACTATAGTATATTATAATATATTATTTGTTAATATTTTAGTTCTTTATATTAAAATAAAGTACCATTGGATTATTAAAAAATACCCCCAATACATATTTTTATAGTAAAACACAACAAATAAATAGATGTTTCTATATCATATAAGAAATTCTTTACGTTTGGACAAATTTAAATTAACGCTCGTCTCCTAAAATTATTATCAACAATTTTATGGACACAAAAACTATGCATAGAAATAATATAAAAATAATTTTGGTTAAAAATGTATTACAATCATTTTTTATTATAAAAAATATATAATAAACAAACATATTTTGAAAAAAAACCAATAATGAATCATAAAATTGTATTAACAAAAAAACATATTTATATCATTACATGTAGGAACACAATAAGATATAGTATTCAATTCCACTCTACTTGTTTCTTCCTTTATATTTATATACATTTTGATGGTTATAAATTTACGAATAATATAATTGAATTATATAAAATTAATACCTAGAGTGTACTCTCAACTATTCTTATTTAACTCTTCTAGAAATCTATTTATTTCCTTATATAGTGTCCAAACTTTTCACTATAAATAAATTTTCCCATTTTCTTGGCTTAGTTGGTGGTGTAGCCTCTCCATGACATCATTTTTCATTTTGTTAAAAAATATTTTACCAATTATTTTTGATCATTCAACACGAAACATTTAAATATACCACACATTAAATTATCAACTATCCTTATCATATTAATTATATCCAATAAATTATTAAAGAGTTTATTTATGTAATAATAATCAATAAATTGTTCGAATATTTTCAATAGTGAGTATATATTGAAGTTAAGGGTTGGTTCATGTTTAATATAATCTCTAAATTATTTTTATACAAATTTATACTAAGAAAGTGATATTAAATTAATGTTATTTACACCATTTTTAAAAGAAAAGTATCATTTAACACCTCTTATAATTCTTATTAATTGAATCCTAATAGTTTTTTTTTTCATGATTACTATCATATTATATGAATTTATAGTCTAAATTATATTTTTAAGAATAGATTTTATGTTCAAAATCATGAATGTAGATACTTATATTTAATAAATTATATTCTTATCATCATTATCTAATATTGTTTTTTAATAGATTCCCTAGATTTTTCCTTTTGAAGTTTTTATTCTATCACAATGCGTTTTCCATCATAGTTGCGAATTGTTCTCGAATATTTTTTAAAGGATGAGATGTTTACATCCATGTATTTTTTATTTTTCCAAAAAATATCACAAGTTAGATATATATTATAGATATTCCATTAATATACAACGTAATATTTTATCATATGAGTATCACATTCCATAACCATTTGAAAAGTACATTATTTAAATTCACTTGCACTAAAATGATGGACCTTTTTTAAAAATATCATATTAATTAGGGAGACAAGAACTTTATGTTATTTATATTTTATTCACCTTAGTGTTAATCCAATTACATACCTTTTTATGTGGGGAACCACCCCATTTATATCATATATTAATCTTCTCTCTCCATAAAGTATTTTTTATATCGATTCTATTATATTGACATCTCAACTCTATTCGTCTATTATCATGACATGTAGAGATTCCTTGATATGCTTAACCTAATGAATGAATTATGATTTACTCACATATCAATAAAAAAATACATATTTCAAACATTCCTTATATAATTTTTTATTGGCACCTAACAATGAGTGTCACTTGTACTGAATGATCTAGGTGTGGAATATATCCTTTCAAAAAGAAGTTAACAAATTGTATTTAAATGACATGAATTCTAAAAATGTTATCTCATTTACTGTCATTAAATTGTTATTATTCAAATTATTTTTATAAATGGACTCCATCCACTAAAAAAATATGTTCTATGAGTATTAACATCTAACTCTTAACACTACCCATAATTTGTGTTAGTCACCCATAAATAAATCCTGAATTTATTTAAACATATCCAATTTCATCTCAATGATATAGTAAATAAAATATTTTTCTAAACGGTTATAATTTTATAGCATTCTCAATCGCTTCATGAGTAATCCATGGTAAACCAATATTGAACCCAAACCATTATAGGGAAAGTAATATTCCTACCTCTTACTGCTAAGTTAAAACTAATGCCCCATTACCTATGAATTCAATACGAAATAGATATTTCAATCCATCAAAATTCTACCACATAATATGCATTAACAATAATGAACAAATAAATTCATGATTATAACACTAACTGAAAATAAAATTCAAGCTAGGTCAAACATAAACCCTTATGTCAAACCTAACATGTAACGACATAAATTAGGGTATCATAATAGTTAAATCTTTTGTAACAATTAAACTAAATCAAGCACTGTTCACAACGTAACTATTTTATATCTATGAAAATAACACCAAATAATTAAGAAATACATTTATATTTAAATTTTTAATTATTTGTAGAATATTTATGAAAAATTAAAAATCAAAAATCTATTTATCAACATTTTATAAATTAGTGAATCAATATGGACACTACATAGTATTGAATTTGAACATTTCATAGTAATTTCATCAAATAAATTTTTCACACTATAATGAATGGGGAATGTAAGTTAAAATATATGAAATTTTAAGAATTATAACCTTTTATATTATATTTCCATTATCATTTTTTTCCTAATCTAAATACCACATAAGTTATTCTTTTTAATCAATTTCCAATGCATTCATCAAAAACCCTTTTGACGTAATTTGAATAATATTCAAAATAAGTCCAATTGGAATGAAAAATTTAAGTATTATGAACAAATAATAATTTCAAAATCCAAAACAATTATATTTTAGATTTAATTTTTAATTTATGAAACATTCGTGAAAGACCCATTATAATTTATAGTTAAAAACAAATTTCTATGTCCAAATTATTCAAATTTAATTTCAAAAACGTTTATCCCTAGTAGGTCTTAATATTAGGGAGGTATTATTGAAAATAATTAAATAATATTTAATTAATTACTTTAGGAATATTTATAAATATGTAATTTAGAAGTGTGAATTAAATAATTATTAAAAAATTTTAATTGATAAAAATACAACTTGATCATAATTATCAAAATAACAAAAATATGGTTTCATGATAATTTATAAAAATGCTTTTACATTTTAGTAATAATTTATATGTCATATTTAAAACAAAATATATATATATAATGTTAATTACATTCGTTTTTTATAGGATACATAAAAATATGTCAACAGTAAAATTTTATCATGCATGAAAAAAAATTTATGTTTCTAGTAATGTAATGTCATTATTAGTATCACATTGAACCTTATGTTTTTATAAAATTTAATTTAGGGCTTAATTCCTTATATAATGTTATATCAAAATATAAAATCCTAAGTTTGATGTCATGTTACATTGTTACTAAATAAAATTTTAATAATGGATTGTATTATACTTCGTTATTACAACATAATATTCTTAATATGATATCATATACCATATTTTATGACACCAACTACACATTACATTTTTATTATAATATATTTTCAAGAATCAAAATGTGTTTCACCAAATAAAAAAAATATGGGTATTTTTCTTTAAATTTTCTTAAAAATATTACACTATATAATGTTTATTGATTTATATTTCATTGATGATCTATGTAATTTATT
Source organism: Viscum album (assembly GCA_963277665.1). Classification (NCBI taxonomy): domain Eukaryota; kingdom Viridiplantae; phylum Streptophyta; class Magnoliopsida; order Santalales; family Viscaceae; genus Viscum; species Viscum album. The sequence continues at coordinate 775,018,498 of OY728159.1, read as the reverse complement.
CCATTTTTCTTAAATTCAAAGAATGATTTTTTGAATAAAAACAAATGGAGGCTTTGATTCCACAACTAGGTTTCTAATGGGATAATGAAAACATTACCCTATAAAGGATATTTATTATTAAATTCCAAAGATCGGTAATCATAAAATAATACAAAATTGTAAATATTAAAGGATAACGTAATTAATAACTACAGTTATAACCAGATCCTACTGTCTATCTAAAAATTTTTTAATAGAATTTATAAACATTACTAATCTTACAACCAAAAGGTATCCCTCCTCTGATTGGATCCACATGTTTCCCCAAAATATTTCTTCATATGAATGAGATCCATCAACAGTTCCATATTATTAATCCTTATTTTGATAAGTTGGAATTTAGGTGTTATAGGATCAAAGATACATTTCATTGAAAAAATTACTCACACAACATCCTTCAAATTTTTTTATGATATTAATAAATTCCACAATAGTGCTCTTTATGTGATTTTTTATATTAAATCATTTTTATAGGGTATGAGTTAACATTTGAGTCAGTGTATGCATCATATGAATTATTATCCCTTAATTTTATAATTTTTTATCAATATTTTGTGACATCTATTGTAATAGAAATGTTTTTTTAATAATGAAAATAATTTTACCATTATCATGTACTAGTATATCAATAAGATATGAACATTTTTCATAATACAGTATGCTTTTTAAAATGTACTATTATTCAATTGTTTAGGGATATGTTTTAAGTAACACATTCTCTATATTCTACTTAATGAATAATATAAGAAATCATTTACTCTAGTATACATTAATAAAAAGGAATCAAAATCAATATTGGGTCATGGGAATCTTCCATTCTTTATGAATAATAAAAAAAGTACTTATTTTTATGTAATTTTGTGATCTGTTCTCTAATAGAATAATTTTGGGAATTTGAATTTTATTAGTTTGGAGTTCAATTTCCCCAAATCTAGAAAATTGGAATTAGATACTAGGTTTTTAGGAAATATTTATACAGATATTTGTATACTCATAAATATAGAAAAATCGAAAAGGAGTGAAGAAGATCTACATTGGAGTAATAGAGTAAGAGTTATTTCACTAATAGATAAAAACTAATATTTAATTCTATACAGGGAATTAGTTTTGTAAATGGATAATTTTTTTTTCTTCCACTATAAAAAATATATTTCAATATTTTTTTGATATTATTTGATATGTAGTCATTAATAAAACAATAATTAGTATATATATATAATAATTAATTGTTTTATAGAATTGAGAATATGGTAATTGATTTAAAAATTCAAGATATGGATAATATTACCACACTATTCAAAATTAGAAGGATAAGACTTATTATAATCTCACATAAAATTTGAATTTTTCACTATAGAAATATATTTAAGAAACACAATTAATGAATCTATTGAAATATATTTTTGGTAAAATATTATTAGGAATCATTTGACTGTTTTAAAAATTATTTATCAAGTGAAATTACCATAACAAAATTTTAGGGAAATGGTAATTGGAATTGTATAATATTGAATCTTATACATATTTTTATATTTGGACCAATGAGTACACAAAAAAAGAGTTAGGTTTCTGTACTTCAAATCTTTCACTGATGAATTTAGTTTGTATGGTCATGTGTTTTTGGTGAGACACAAATTTCGATGTCATGAAAATTTCAATGATTTTTTCAATGAACTATAGAATCAACTATGAAAAGCTATTAATATTCTTTCATAATATTGGGATGGTGAATATTTGATATTATAGTTCAGTAATCATCTTGGAGATTTGGGAACTATTACCCAATTCAGTAATACTAAAAAAAACCTTGGTTAATGGATTCTATGAGTGGACGAACAATACTTTATGGGATATGATTCAATTAGTGATGAGTAATTTAGAACATCCCATTTCATTTGTGGAAAATTAGTATAAATAAATTCATTCCTAATTATCCTAACATAATCAAAGGAATTAAAAAATGCATGATATTGAATATGTATAAGAACATATCATATTATATAACATTGAGGACTTAAGGATGCGATGCAGAATTGAAATATTTAAATTTAGATAAACTCAAACCTAATCCACATAAATACATTTTTTATTGGTTATCCCAAATAGATATTGATATATTAATTTTATAATCATATTTTAAATTATGTAATTATAGCCCAACATGGTGTTTTTATTGAGTTGAAATATATTATTCAATGATTTAGTGGGATAAATATTTAAAATATATAATTTTATAACAAGTATAAAACATGATTTCCTAATATTTTAGTTATATAATTACCATAGGAATTTTGGATGGTAAAGTGACTCATGTTGTGCATAAAACTTAATAGTATAATGGGATTTATTAAGATGCTAATACATAAGGATTTATTATGGATAATAATGATGATGTAAGTTTTATAATTGATTATACTCCGACCAAATAATATTCCATTGATATTTCTCATTATTTGAAATTGTTGAAATCTAATGGATCGATTTTTACTTTTTATACACTAACCATTTTTAAGGAATAGTTTATGAAATAAAATGGGTGTGACCCATAGGGTTTATGTGCATTTTATATACTGAAAAAAATTTAATGGTATATTTTTTATAAATAAAATATTTATTATGGAAATGTGTTATAAACATATTGATGTAATTGATTATAAAGTGGCCTTTTCACCAGAAACGATGATAAAATCCAATAATCATTTTTTCAATAATAAATAATTTCGGATTTGAGATTTTTGAAATTGATGTCAAAGTATCTTCACACAATTTTTATTTTTTCATTAATTTTCATTTGATTCAAACAAAAGGTTTAGAAGATTTTAATTAGTCATATATGTTTTAAAAGTTTCAATGATAAATCAATGGATTGGTGTAATGTTCATTAAATGTGAATATCAAATTTTATGATGTAATGAGAGTGTTTGGTTACAATAATAATATAATTGTATTTTTTATATGAGAAGATTATTGGGAGCTTCATAAGATTTATACATTGTATGTAGATGATATAATACTTCTCAAAAATTATGTCACCAATTTACACTATATAATTATGTGGTTAAAATGTCAATTCCTGAAGAAATACTTGGGTGAAGAAACCATTATATTTAGAATTATGATCCAAAAAATAAATCTAAGTTGATTCATAGAAAATGTTAGAACGCATATAATGGTAATTTTTAAATGTTTTTTATTTTGAATAACTCAATGAGTGGGACATTACTAGTGTTTTATTACATGAATATTATTAGGATTCATGATCCCTCTATTGATATTGAATATATTGATACAATTCCTTATAAATATACAATAAGATCTATATTGTATTGTTTATTGTGTAGTCAACCTGAATTCACTTATGCATTGAGAATTAAAATTAGATAAATATTTAATACTAGATGGATTCAATGGATTTAAATTATTAATATCTATTAGTACTTAATGACAAGTATAGATAAATTCTATTCATTTTGAGGAGAGGATATGATCATTTTAGTTGGATGCAGTGGTTTTAGTTTCCAATCTGACAAGGATGAAATGATTTCTCTTTCCGGTTTATTGTTTGGAATAAACATTACTAATGTCCATTATTATAGTTCCAATTATTCCATTATAACATAAAAAAAGAGAAGGTTAAGTACAACACTACATCAGTTGATGTGAATGAATCAATTTGGGCTAATAATTTCCTCATGTAATTCATAGCAATTCATAGAAATTCATAGCACATGGGGATAAATAAATATTTAATATGATACAAATAGATCTATTTCTCAATCTATGGGACCTTGGTCTCACCAATTTTTTAAAAAACATCCATCACAAGTACCATCTCAGTGGACATATTTTTTATAGGTTCTATGTAAAGACATTTTTTGTAGGTATAACAAAGAATTAAACAGATCCTATAGAAAACCCATTTTAATTGAAATAGAATTAGGGTAAATTTAATCTCATAGAATAAGAGATATGAAATATTTGTTTTAATGGGTGTAATGTTTATCCTGATTTTATAACAATGTAATTTTTTTTCATTCATTCATATGTGATGAAATTTTTATAACAAAAACTATGGTATGTTAACATCCACTAAGTGAACGACATTTATTTTTTCCTAGTAAATAATGATAATGGATTATTATTTTTTTTGATGATATGGTATGATTAAAAATATTAGATTTATCAACATGATAAAATTAGTTATATAGATGATGCAATTAATATAATCAAAAGATATAATTCTGTGAAATATTAATTTCACTGCCTCTACAATGTATATAATATGAAATTTGATACACTCAATGGTATATTTATGTGTGTATTCATATTATTGACCCCCCATTACTCAATATGGTGAGATACCTAGCATGATTAAAATTAAAAAAAGGATATTATTGATATTCAAGTATTATGTCTTAGTTGATTAGGATGTGTTTGGGTTTTCTCCAGATCATGTTATCATTTAGTGCACATTCCATATGGGATTTGTCACCTCGTATAACAGAAAATTAAATCTGTCCAATGATTGATTTAGACATAGGAAATTTCTAGCCTACTATACCTGAGAGACATGGGAATTTCTAAGCAAGTTGGATGAAAGACATGTGAAATTAACTGTAACACCCCAGGTAAATAAAGAATATTAAATTTTCACATTTATCCATATTTGTGAATAAAATGTTAATAATATTTTTAAGGGGACGCTATGCTCGATGTCATACCCAATACGCAACAATGAGTTTCTTGGGAATCTTACATTGCACTCTAATAATAAAATAATATTATTTTAAATGGTAGTTAACGCCTAGCCATTGTAATGGCGGGAATGAATAGAACTAACAAAAAATGATTATATATGTTTGTCAAATATTTCTACTTTTTACAATAAATGTTAGAGGATTAAAAATGCGAATGAATCCAATTTTAAGCATAAACATTCTAATTTTCTTTAAAAGGTCGATTAACCGCCTTTTGATGGAGAACCTCTTTTAAATCCACTTTTTGACAATTTTATGTGTTATATTTGAAAAAATAAAATTATTCTTTAGAATTGGGACATCAAAATTTACTTTGTGTAAATTTTTTGGTATTTTTCTGATAAAGTTCATTTTTTAATGAATAGTGAAAAATGTAGTATTTTAATTCAAAACCTATTTTTAATATAATTTATTTATATGATTATATTATCTTTTGAATTGTTTTTAATGTGAAATTAGAATATATTTTTACTATTTAATACAATAGTGGTCATTGGAATTAATTTCACTTTGAAATTGGACTTAAACTACTATCAATATTTTAATAGATATTGTTTCTTAAAAACACACTTTGTTTTGACTGCGAGAATTAATTATTAAATTAATTAATGCAACTCATATTTTATGAATTTTGTAAAATATACATCATTTTTGAATTCGGAATATCATATATAGCTTAGGGTGAATTTTTGGTATTTTTTGGAAAAACATCAATTTTTAATGAATAGTAAAACCACTCAGTGGTAGTTTAAAAACTATTTTTTCATTTAAATGAAACATTACCACTTATGTGGTTTGAATTTCAAAAATCCGACATACATGGTTGTCATTAGGATGTAAAATGTGGTTCAATGGGAATAAAATAATTTTTTAATGAATAGTAACTCTTAAGTTTTTAATCGCAATTAGAGGTAATTAGTGTAATTTAAGGTAATGATAATGCTATAATAATATGAAATGACTTTGACACATGTTCTACCCTTATTAGATGAGTCATGGCCGACCAAAAAAATCCATGGGTCAACTTGGGGACCCCATGGAGCCACTTTGGTTGGAAAATGACATTAAAACATTTTATTTAAAGTTAAAATTAAAATGTCACAAACATGTGTTGTTTTACTAAAACAATATTTACATGGGGTTATATAAGTCATATTTTTTTACTATAAATATTCATTAGAATGTTAAAATAATTTCCTACATCATGATATTTTTTTTATAATTTTTATATACTAAATATTTTAATTTATTTTTGACACTGTGATGATGCAGTGATTACCTCATAAATGAACGATTTAAATAAAATGAGAAGATAGGGTGAAATATAAGTCATTAACTTGTCACAAACATATTGGATGGGTGGATTTAGAAACCTTATCACCTTATCCAAGAAATATTTTCTTTTGGGACCTTTTAAATCCTAAAATAATTTTATAATAAAGCAATATTTGATAACATTCCAAGAGTGCCCCTCCTCTCCTCTTATAAAAGGCACCCACCTCTACCACCTTACACACACCTCTCAAGCCTTTGGCTCTGCCCACCCCTGCCCATTTCATCTCTCCACATCCATCTATTAATCATTTAAGCCTCACTTTTGGAAGAATCCTTTCCAAGGAATCCTTTGAGCTCAAATCAATGAAAGTTACCCGATTTAAAGGTAATGTCTTCCCTTGTGTTCTTTTGTTTCATTTTGCTTCTCCAACCCAGTAAACTGTTTTTATTCATTTATTTTGTAAAAAAACCAGTATATTAAATATACTATGATGTTTTTTTGTGAACTATTCGATCTACACTTACACACACCTTCGTCTAATGGTTATTGAACATACTGTTTCTGTGGATGGTGAATTTCTGCCTAATGAAACGATGATTGTTCAATCTTCTCTTAACACATTTTTTGTTGGATATTATGATGTCACTATATTTTATATATGAGATATATGGTATTTATGTTTTCTATATGCTTCTGAATTCTATATTTAAAACATGACTTTATGATTTTCATGTTGTGCAAATGCGATAATTTCATACGAGGAAGTGTGGACTACCGCCCCTCAAGTGATGTGACTCGTTCATGCAATACATGTAATGTATATAGAATGAAATTAAGGAACATATGTGACCTATATAACATATATATTATACTTGAATTATAATAAATATATATCTATCAGCTATTTTTAATTCCATTAATCTTCCAAAGAAATTAATGTAGCGTTCATGCGTACGTACGGCTTACCGTCTCCATGAACGGTACATTTCATTTCTTATCTCCAGATGTTCTGTACTATTATATGTAAATATATATAATGGATATTATGTACTATATTACATCTAAATTATAGATATAATTCTGGAATTATAATATATATATCTCTCTTTTAACTTTAATTTAACTAATATGACAAAAAAATTGAAAGTAGCATTCATGCGTACGTACGACCTACCGTCTCCATGAATAGTGCTTTTAATTTTTTATCTCCAAATGGTATGGAATAGTATAAAATGAATATATACTGGATATATATGATATTTAAAATATTAATAGTATTCTGGAGATGAGGTACCTATAACTAGATGGAAAATTCTTTTCCAACAAGTTCATTTTTGACTCATGTACCAAACATCGACAAAAACGTCTGACACGAACTGACATTATTAGCCAATTATTATAACATTATAATATGTGATATGAACTGAATAAAAATATTTAAATTATGTCCTTAATAAATTATAAATTGACCAAATTTTATTTTTCATGAGATTAAAGAATGATCGAGTCATGTCAGACACGAGGTAAGGGATCCTACTCATCTCTTTCTTTTTAAGTACACTCTTTTATGTCATTCCTTTAATATCATATTTCTTATGATTGGGATGTTATTTTATATTACTCTTACTTTAATTTTTATGTTCATATGAAGATAGACCCTATTTTCCCTCATTAATCCATTTTGGAAGTTTTGAGTGGCGCCGTTAGGCTGCCGATGTTTTGTAAGAGATCCAACCTCCCTCTTTCTTTTTAAGTACTCTCCTTTTTGTCACTTCTTTTAAGATCCTATTTGTTATGTTGCGGGATGTTATTTTATATTACTCTTTCTATACATTTTAATTTAATATGATGAGAGACCCTTTTTGATCTCATCAATCCATTTTTGGACATTTTAAGTGGCGCCGTTAGGCTGCCGAGTTTTCGTAAGGGATTTTTCATCTCACTTTTATTCCTGTGAAATTTATGCTACATTTGCCACCAGTTCCATTGAGTGGTGTATGTACTTCCCATTATTATACTCTTTTGGTAATATAATTTCATTTATGGTTATTTACATATTCATTGTACGAAACTTCTTCAATAGGGTGTACGTTTCGAAAGTTACCCAAGTCGGTAAGGGAACCTTTCACCCTCCTCTTTTTAAAAGACTTCTTTTGTTATGACTTTTAATTCACATACTATTATGTTGGGATATGTTATTATATATCCTTATTGATGTAAATTTTATGTCCACATGATTATATATCCTTTTTATCTCTCATCAACTCATTTTCTGAATTTTGAAATGACGCCGTTAGACTGTCGAATTTTTGCAAGGGAACTTCATAACCCAATTTTGATTCATTGGGATAAACTTGTACTCCTTGAATATATTGTTATATGTATATGTGTGAATATCCTCTGATTGTTTTACACTTAATATCCACATATATTTGGTGTATTCTTTTGTCACACATAATTATGTAATTCATTTATCCTTAATCCAAGGATATCGTCTTTGTATGTGACATCATCTCAATCTCCTTTCATTGAGGAATATTTTGTTTTATACACAGACTTCTTTTATACAATGTGTAAAAACCTTTGAATTTTATGTTTATCCAAAAGGAATCTTTTTTATACGAATGTTTTTACTAAACAACAAAAGGGAATGCTTTTTTGTCGTACGTATGCGGCGACAACGACTTCTCCGCCGCCGTGACCATTATTTGAGTTTCGGCTTCCTTTACAAGACATACCTTTTTTTAATGAAAAATAAATACCATGTTTTATTTTGGTATTGGAAATGGTTTTCATAATGTTTTGATATCAATATGTTTTATTGATATCTTGTGATTGAAAAGTTGAAATTTTATGTTTCCTTTATGCATGTTTTATGTGATACGATTATGTTATGGTTCTTGGTCATTATTAAGAAGACGGGTGGTTCCGTGATAAACTAATGGCATGTGAGCCCGATATAGATCTCTAATGCATTGGGTAACATGAAGGAGTTAAACGTTAAGGTTTCTCGGAAGATATTTAAGGGATATACTGTGATGGTTAATCCAAACTTAACCAAGAGGGTTACTCCCTACGTAAGAATGTTATGAAAGCCTCAAGTTACCTTTATTCCTTATGATTTCTATGTTTTATTCACGATTTGATGAGTTATTTTAATGTGCTTATGTTTTATGAGTAAAGTATGATTTCATTGATTCTTATGTATACATGTACTCAAGTTTCCTTTCCATATTTTTATATCCCTTACTGAGATTTTTATGCTAATCCCATGTTTTTGAAATGTTTTATACAGGACTTAGAGATGAATAGGGTCAAGGATTGGATCAAAGAAAGACATGCTATCTAAAACATGGAACTAGACATGTTTTTTTAAGAGTTTTTTTATTTATGGAAACATAGTAGAAATGTCTACTTTGTAATTTTTTAGATGTAATAGTTATATCCTAAATCTCTAAAACTCTAAACCTTAAAAGATCCTCAATGTGAATTATTAATTTAATTCAATAATAAGTAAGGTTTAAGGACAGGGACTTATAGCTGGTATCAGAGGTCGGTTTAGATAACTTTAGAGGATATGGTATTCTCTAAGAATAAGTGACATTACCATAATGGTTAGGATTTCAGAAAGAGTCCTAGTTTTTGATAAAGTGAATAAGTAAGTACATCTTAGTGTTTATCTTCCTCATTAGTACATGATGGTTTTGTTGATATACTCACACTGACATATCTGTTTTTAGTGAATGGATGGATCTAGCAGGCACCAAAGTGACAATAGGTTTGAAGGAAACTCTAGAGGTTCTTTGATTAAGAGACTGGATGAAATGGGGGATTCAATGAGGAAACTCGTGGTTGTTCTAAACCAACTATCAAGGAGTCATGATCAACCACATGAACCTTGGTATGTTCTGTAATGCATCATGTATGAGATGACCAATCTATGTGGATGTTCAGGTAATAATTATAAAGGTAACCATTAGGGTTTATATGATCCTTATTTTTTAGGTAATTATGGGTTACTCTATGATATGATGGAAAATGAAAGGCATGAGATAAACATGAGGTTAAAACATGTTATGATTATTTTTGAAGATTTTATCTCATTTTGGGGAATGTTTTAAGAATTATATAGTTTTGGGAAAAGGACAACACGCAGACCGTGTGACAACCCATCGTGTCAGACAAAGCTGTGGGAATCGAACCCACAACCAAAGTGCGACTGGTATTTATCGCCTACCACTGGACTATGTGAAGTCCCTGGCTAGTTTGACTAATTCTTTTTAGTTAGATGATTTTAGGAATCAAGAGTAAGTTTATTTTTGGGTTATCTATGGAAATGATTAACGTATCATGGAGGATATGTGATTAGGTTAATTACTTTTCAATATGAAAATTGAAGAGCAATTAATGTTATTTGGAGATAAAAGTTAATTTTTACCTTGAAAGACAATGTGATTAAAACCTTCAAATAATTGGGTTTCAATCATAGTTTGTTTTACCGTGAAAAATGTTTCGGAAAATTGTTTTTCTAAAGGTCTTCGTTGAACTGTGGGTTTTTTGGACAAATTTTGGAGATTAAGAATAGATTTCTTTTTTTAAAAAGGATTATACTTTTGTGGATTATCTGATCTCATACTAACAATTTTGGTTTTTGTTTTTGTCTAAAGACATGGGAAATATATAGTTCTATTTTTTGGATTAGGTGATTCTCAAGAATTTGATTATAGTACTCTTAATGCGAACAAGTCTTCCAAAATACTCATCTTTTGGAGAAAATATGAGTTTGATTAAGGAATCTAGTAAAAGTTGAATGTCTACGTGAAAAGTATGTATGTTTCATTATGATCTAGTAAGCTCAAAAATAAATTCCTCAATGAACAGTAACTTAAAACAATAATGTTGTCTGTTAACTTTTCCTACTAGGGAATCGAATACCATTTAACCCATCACAAGTTTTTGATTTTCTTATGGTTAAATTTCTCTTAGACATGTTTACTATCATTATCCCTCAGAACAAGACACTTTTTTTCCTCCATATCTATTTTTTCCTAGATGGAATCCTAGTATGGGTTAACTCGGGTGACCTTTGTTCTTATCTTTCGTTATTTTAAAGTGATTGTTTTACTGACTCTTGTTCTGATGTAGGATTTTCAATGATGTTTCGAAGACCAATTTTAAAATTTCAAGGACGCAATTCCCCAAAAGGGGGGAAGGATGTAACACCCCAGGTAAATAAAGAATATTACATTTTCACATTTATCCATATTTGTGAATAAAATATTAATATTACTATAAAGGGGACACTATGATTGATGGCGTACCCAAAACACAACAATGAGTTTATTGGAAATCTTACGTTGCACTCTAATAATAAAATAATATTATTTTAAATGGTAGTTATCGCCTAGCCATTGTAATGGTGGGAATGAACATAACTAACTACAAAATGATTATATATGTTTGTCAAATATTTTTACTTTTTACAATAAATGTTAGAGGATTAAAAAAGTGAATGAATCATATTTTAAGCATAAACATTCTAATATTTTTTAAAAGGTCGATTAACCGCCTTTTGATGGCGAACCTCTTCTAAATTCAATTTTTGAAAATTTTATGTGTTATATTTGACAAAATAAAATTCTTCATTAGAATTGGGACATCAAAATTTTCTTGGTGTAAATTTTTGGTATTTTTCCGATAAAGTTCATTTTTTAATGAATAGTGAAAAATGATGTATTTTAATTCAAAACCTCTTTTTAATCTAATTTATTTATATGATTAGATGATATTTTGAATTGATTTTAAAGTTCAATTAGAATATATTTTTACCATTTAATCCAATTGTTGTCAATGGAATTATTTTCACTTTGAAATTGGACTTAAACTAGTGTCAATCTTTTAATAGATATTGTTTCTTAAAAATATGCTATTTGTTTTGACAATGGGAATGAAAAATTAAATTAATAAATTCAACTTATATGTTTTGAATTTTTTAAAATAGACATCATTTTTTAATCCGAAATAACAAATATATCTTAGGGCGAAATTTTGGTATTTTTCTAAAAAACTTCAATTTTTGATGAATAGTGAAACCACTAAGTGGTAGTTTGAAAACTGTTTTTTCGTTTAAATGAATCATTACCACTTATATGGTTTAAATTTCAAAAATCTGACATATATGGTTGTAATTAGGATGTAAAATTTGGTTCAATGGGATTAAAATAATTTTTTGGTGAATAGTAACTCTTATGTTTTTAATCGCGATTAAAGGTAATTAGTGTAATTTAAGGTAAAGATAATGCTATAACAATAGGAAATGACCTTGACACATGTTCTACCCTTATTCGATGAGTCATGGATGACAAACACAATCCATGGGTCAACTTTGGGACCCCATGGATCCACTTTGGAAGGAAAATGACATTAAAACCTTTTTATTAAAAGTTAAAATTAAAATGTCACAAACATGTGTTGTTTTACTAAAACAATTTTTACATGGGTTTATATAAGTAATATTTTTTACTATAAATATTAATTAGAAAGATAAAACGATTTCCTACATCATTATAACTTTTTTTATTTTTTATATATTAAATAAATTAATTTATTTATGACACCGTGATGATGCGGTGATTGCCTCATAAATGAATGATTTAAATAAAATGAGAAGATATGGTGAAATATAAGTCTTAAACTTGTCACAAACCTATTGTATGGGTGGATTTCGAAACCTTATCACCTTATCCTAGAAATATATCATTTTAGGACCTTTTAAATCTGAAAATCATTTTATAATAGAGTAATATTTTATAACATTCCAAGAGTGCCCCTCCTCTCCTCTTATAAAAGGGCCCCACCTCAACCACCATACACACACCTATCAAGCCATTGGATCGACAAAAACCTGATTATTTCATCTCTTTACATACCTCTATTAATCATTGAAGCCTTACTTTGTGAATAATCCTTTCCAAGGAAGCCTTTGAGCTCAAATCAATGAGAGTTACCCGATTTAAAGGTAATGTCTTCTCTTGTGTTCTTTTGTTTTATTTTGCTTCTCCAACCCACTAAACTCTTTTTATTCCTTTCTTTTGTAACAAAACCAGTATATTAAATATACTATGATGTTTATATATGAAGTATTAGATCTAAACTTATACACACCTTCGTCTAATGGTTATTGAACATACTGTTTCTGTGGATGGTGAATTTCTGCCTCACGAAACGATGATTGTTCAATCTTCTCTTAACACCTTTTTTGGTGGCCATTATGATGTCACTATATTTTATATATTACATATATGGTATTTATATTTTCTATATGCTTCTTAATTCTATATTTAAAACATTCCTTTATGCTTTTCATGTTGTGAAAATGTGATAATTTCATACGAGGAAGTGTGGACTACCACCCCCTCAAGTGATGTGACTCGTTCATGCAATACCTGGAATGTATAAATAATGAAATTAATGAACATATGTGACCTATATAACATATATATTATACTGGAATTATAATAAATATATATCTCTCAGCTAGTTTTAATTCCATTAATCTGCCAAAGAAATGAACGTAGCGTTCATGCGTACATACGGCTTACCATCTCCATGAACGGTACATTTCATTTCTTATCTCCAGATGTTATGTACTATTATAAGTACATATATATAATGGATATATATGTCATATATTACATCTAAATGATTTATATCATTCTGGAATTATAATATATGCATCTCTCTTTTAACTTTAATTCCAACAATATGACAAAAAAATGAAAGTAGTGTTCATGTGTACGTACGATACTACTGGAAATAGCACCTATACCCACGGTTTCAAGAACCGCCGACTGCAGTGCCGTCGCAGTAGGTCTATACCCACGGTTTTCATAGAACCGTTGGTATAGATGAAGGAAAAATCACATTTCACATGGTTTAACAAACCGTAGGTATAGACATCTATACCCACGGTTTTCAAACCGTGGGTACAGTGATTTCAATCGCCATATATACCCATGGTTTGCAAACCGTGGGTATAGTGATTTCATCACCATATGCACCCATGGTTTTCAAACCGTGGGTATAGTAATTTAAATCTTGCCAATGAACCCATGGTTTTCCAAACGTGGGTATACTGAATTAATCTCCTAGAATGTTCCCACGGTTTGGAAAACCGTGGTCATTGACTTGTTCCCCAGGAGGCTGCAACTCCACCTCCCTCCCTACTGTTCTGCACCTACAGACATATCAATCGTACCATTCAAATATATTAGAAATCAACAATAATATGAAAATACCTACTCTGGTATATCAATCCCAACATGAAAATACAATTGAAATTAGAGGACCTCGTCAAAGCATCTTGACTAAAAAACAAAGGAAGACTCACATTCTAACCAAACACCATACTGCTGCATGTGCACCTATGCAAGCTTGCTGCTGGAGTATCCCACTAAACTGGTGAACTTCCTTTCACCAGAAATATCATTCATATCTTCAGAGTCGACAAAGCCAACATAATGTATCTATTGAAATGAAGTGAAAAAATTATCTCAAACCCATAATTGTGGTGTAAATAAAGCAGTAATTAAATGAAAGGCGATAAAAAATAAGCTAACAAATCATGTAGATGTAACGAGTAAATGAGAAAAGCACTGAGACTGGACATGCTCATAATGTTTTTCACTTTCAATTTATGAAGTAATATGTAAAAGACAATGAATAGTTTAGACAAAAGAACTTAAAACAGAATTCATGTTAACAATTCGACTTAGAGAAGATATAATAAGAGATGGAAAGAGCAAAACTCTATATAATTCTGGAGCCAAATGATTAACTTGCATATGTTTCTCATATCCATCCTCTGAAAACATATGTTGTTCTAATTATAATAAAATGTTATCTCATGTTGAGTTATTTTTGTATGATTCCTCAACCCTATCACAACCTGAACCACTTTATGTCTAACACAAACCTGTTTAACTCATGCCACATCCCGATATCATGTCAAGTTAAAAATTTTCACCTCCAATTGAGGCAAACGAAAAATAATTTTAAAAAATCGAATACAGAAATCTGATGCCCCCATCAAACAGTATTGGCCTCCTACAATGAACATTAAAAACCTATGATCAAAGCACATGAAGGAATAATAAGTCATTTAGCATTGGAATTCCCAAAGCCTTAAGATCCCCATCTCCCATGTGTAACAGGGCTGCCATGTCAACCTAGAAAACATGAAAACATGGAAACATTAAAACAGAAAAGAAAGAATGTGTAGAAATGAGTTGAATTCAAAATCTAAAATAAATAACTGTCACTTATGGTTAAGAATTAATAATGAAAATATTAACAACGTATTAATGCACTTATGTTAGTTTATTTCTCTGACCAAGAGAACTAGATTAACCTAGGAAGAATCAATGGACTTGACCATAGAGAAGTTCATGATTTTAGAATGATCTTGCAGCCAATTTATTCGACTCGTTCATGAATGAAAGAGGTGGAAATCTCTTGTTAAACATCCTTTGAAATTGATATCTTGCTTCTATGTTTATTAATTGTCTTTAAATATCATTTAAATTCTTGTTTTAAAATTCTGCTTGAACTGATTTTTGCTTAAAAATCACCAGGTTAACAACTAAGTAATGCCAGGCCCTTGCAGATCACTCGTGTTCCTTGTGGGATCGACCTTGGACTCTCGTTGTTCTACACCTTAGTAGTATAGTGAAGGATCAAGTATATTCATAAATTCTAAACTTGATAGTCAATTGAATTTAAAGACATCGGTCAGCTAGTCAAGTAACTTCACCCGTTTCAATTATAGAAATACCATTTTATCCTTCAATAAATACTTGTACATCTCTTCCTGTTTCAAAATCATAGGTCTCATATGGGTACACAAACATGTACATGAAAATGAAGGCATTGTTCTATAAGCTCCATAGAATCATCATGTGATTTATTTAGTGTTTTAACATATTCATTATAGAGTGACTGGGATGAGACCCTTTTCTTCTATCACCAGGCCTAGTGAACCCGGAGCTTCTAAGAGGAACCTGACCCATTTCAAAGATAGTTCTATAATTTAAATTTTTTGATGGTTAAATACACGATCCTCCCCCTCCCCCCTGCCCAGCCCCTCCCCATCCCTCCCCACTGCCCATCCCTCACCCTCCCCCCTGCCCAGCCCTCACCCTGCCCAGCCCTCCCTATCCCTCCCCACTGCCCAGCCCCTCCCCATCCCTCCCCACTGCCCAGCCCTCACCCTCCCCCCTGCCCAGCCCTCACCCAGCCCAGCCCTCCCCAGCCCTCCCCACTGCCCAACCCCTCCCCATCCCTCCCCACTGCATAGCCCCTCCCCATCCCTCCCCACTACCCAGCCCTCACCCTCCCCCTATCTAGCCCTCACCCTGCCCAGCCCTCGCCCTCCCCCTGCCCACCCCTCCACCTGCCCAGCCCTCCCCATCCCCTCTGCCCAGCCCCTCCCTCACCCTGCCCAGCCCTCCCCATCCCTCCCCACTGCCCAGCCCCTCCCCATCACTCCCCACTGCCCAGCCCCTCCCCATCCCTCCCCACTGCCCAGCCCTCACCCTCCCCCTGCCCAGCCCTCACCCTACCCAGCCCTCCCCCTCCCCCCTGCCCACCCCTCCACCTGCCCTTCCCCCCCTCCCCCCTACCCAGCCCCTCCCCCTCCCTCCCCACTACTCACCCCTCCCCCATTGCCCGACCCTCCCCCTGCCCAGCCCTCACCCTCCCCCCTGCCCAGCCCTCCCCCAGCCCAGCCCTCTCCCCCCCCTCTGCCTATCCCTCCACCTGCCCAGCCCTCCACCTCCCCACCTGCCCATCCCTTTCCCTACCCATCCCCCCTCCCCCTGCCCAGCCCCTCCCCCTCCCTCCCCACTACCCAGCCCTCCCCCTGAATCTCCATGCATGAAATATGTAGATGCATGACATGTTTTATTTGGATGCATACCCAACCAGGTAAGGTACTGAAACTGTTAGAAAACATCCAATTTTTTTGATAAGGTACTACAACTCACTATATTACAGAACAGATTATAATAGAAAACAAATCTAAAATCGGATGTCCAACTAAATATGTTCCCTTAATGTATGTTTATTTAATGTAATACAACTCACTGTAATACAAAATAGATTATAACACAAGAAATACAAGTCAAACTCATGAAGAATGTGATTATCACTATATCATTTACTGCTTGAGTTGTAAACAATATAAACATCCATACATCCTATTCTGTTGAAGAGTTAGTTGGGAACACAATACCTTCATCAATCCTCATTGAGACATAAATGATACACATATCTTAAGTTTCTTCTCCATGATTGTAAATCGAAGGCATTCATTCCATCAGCCCATGCACATTCACCAATATTTCGGTTCATCGCTATGCTGGGATGAGAACAATCAATGTATGTCTAGAAACTTTTAGACATAACCCAAAAAAATCAATATACATTGTAGTCAATAGTGAAAACATATCACCTACATTCATATGTTGGATGAAAGGGAGGTCAACTCCATGATTTTACGTTCAATAACCTGCATTCATATAGTGTGTAAATGAAAATGAAAAATGATGCAAGGTAGGGAGGTTAATTCCACAATTTTAGGAAAACATACCTGTTGTCGAGATCTGGCACTTATTAGTGAAGGATTCCCTTGATCTCTTCATGTGAAGAGTGAGTCACCTGTAATATATAAATAAAAATAATCAATATTCATCTTAAAATATGATGTGCGGAATAAAGTATGAAAAATTATTATGCGAAGGGAAATATTGAAAATTGTCTAGGAGATTATTTCAATGATATTACGAAAACATACCTATTGCGGGGTGAGGAACAAATCGTTCAAGATTCAATTGAAGTGGCTGCTCTGGGCGGTTTTGTTAACATCCATCTCACCCGTGCACTTGCTTTGTATTTTCAGCGCACCCTTCAAGAACACTTTCAGCTTCCGGAATGTTGATTCACTCTGCATCCCACATAACAATTATGGCCGGAAACAGAGAGGAAACAGAGCATTTGTGCTGCAATGAATAGTTAGAAATGTCAGGTTTAATGATAGCAACCATAAGTGTTTACCTTCAACTGGAAGACAGTGCCCCATTGATGATTGTTCAGAAGGCGCTGAAGAAAGGTGATGTCCAGGGAGTGGTCGATCCTCTAATGTGCCCTGGTAATCAACTAAATTAGCTGAAAATACATTTTTGGGAGCACTTGAAGTCCACTGCATCATATTATGAAAATATGAGTTTGGGGTTAAATTGGATATTTGAGGATGCAGTTGAGTAAAAAGAAAATGTGTCATGATGTAAAAAATGGTGTGGTAAAACCATACCTTTAGCGACGGTGGATAAGTCGACACCGTGTCCAGCTCCTCCCCCAGCCCCTCCCCCTCCCCCTCCTTCCCCACTGCCCAGCCCCTCCCCCTCCATCCCTACTACCCAGCCCCCCTGCCCAGCCCCTCCCCCTCCCCCCTGCCCAGCCCCTCCCCATCCCTCCCCACTGCCTAGCCCTCACCCTCCCCCATGCCCGACCCTCACCCTGCCCAGCCCTCCCCCTCCCCCTGCCCAGCCCTCCACCTGCCCAACCCTCCCCCTCCCCCTTCCCATCCCCTCCCCCTCCCTCCCCACTGCTCAACCCTCCCCCCTGCCTAGCCCTCCCCCTGCACAACCCTCACCCTCCCCCCTGCCCAGCCCTCCCCCTGCCCAGCCCTCCCCCTCCCCCATGCCCAGCCCTCCACCTGCCCAGCCCTCCCCTCCCCCCTGCCCAGCCCCTCCCCCTCCCTCCCCACTGCCCATCCCTCCCCCCTGAAAAGCCCTCCCCCTACCCATCCCTCCCCCTCCCCCCTGCCCAGCCCCTCCCCCTCCCACCCTGCCCAACCCCTCCCCCTCCCTACCCACTACCCAACCCTACCCCTGAATCCCCCTGCTTGAAATATGTTGATTCATGACATGTTTTATTTGGATACATACCCAACCATGTAAGGTACTTCAAATGTTAGAAAACATCCTAAAATTTTGATAAGGTACTACAACTCACTGTATTACAGAACAGATTATAACAGAAAAAAAAAATCTAAAATCAGATGTCCAACTAAATATGTTCCCTTAAGGTATGTTTATATAAGGTAATACAACTCACTGTAATAAAAAATAGATTATAACACAAGAAATACCAGTCAAACTCATGAAGAATGTGATTATCACTGTATCATTTACTGCTTGAGTAGTAAACAATATAAACATCCATACATCCTATCCTGTTGAAGAGTTAGTTGGGAATGAATACCTTCATCAATCCTCGCTGAGACATAAATGATACATATATCTTCAGTTTCTTCTCCAGGCTTGTAAATCGAAGACATTAATTCTATCATCCCATGCACATTCACCAATATATCGGTTCATCGCTATGCTGGGATGAGAAAAATCAATGTATGTCTAGAATCTCTTAGACATGACCCACAAAAATCAATATACAGTGGAGTCAATAGTGAAAACATATCACCTGCATTCATATGTTGGATGAAAGGGAGGTTAACTCCATGATTTTATGACCAATAACCTGCATTCATATAGTGTGTAAATTCAAATGAAAAATGATTCATGGTAGGGAGGTTAATTCCACAATTTTAAGAAATCATACCTGTTGTAGAGATCTGGCACTTATTAGTGCAGGATTCCCTTGATCTCTTCATGTGCATAGTGAGTCACCTGAAATATATAAATAAAATTAATCAATATTCATCTTAAAAGATGATGTGCGTAATTACGTATGAAAAAGTATTATGCGAAGGGAAATACTGAAAATTCTCTAGGAGATTATTTCAACGATATTACGAGAACATACCTATTGCGGGGTGAGGAACACATCGGTCAAGATTTGATTGAAGTGGCTGCTTTGGGCGGTTTTGTTAACATCCACCTCACTCGTGCACTTGCTTTGTGTTTCCATCACACCCTTAAAGAACACACCAATCAGTGCCTTCATGTTTAATTAAAAATATCATAAGCAACTAAACCTTCTCAATGCCTTCAATAGATGAGCTCTTCTACTTCAAAGTGGAGGACACTGTCATACTCGACTGATGAAAATCCTCTGCATGTCAAGTATATGAAAAAGAGATTACATGAATACATCCCCCTCCCCTCCCAACCCTCCACTACACCCCCCTCCCAACCTTCCCCCCAGCCCCTCCCCCCCCCACACCAACCCTCCACTGCAGCCCCCATCCCAAGCCTCCCCTCCACTAATAAGGCCAAGATTAGATGGAGAGATAATAATTAACACACCAAACCATAAAAACAAAAATGGCATCTGAATATTACATATTGAATTGTCAAATAACACCCCCGATGAAAACGTAATCCAAAATGCATTTCATTGCATAAAGAAATTCACATACAAGCTGTCAACCAATACAAAAAAAATTAACACTCCAACACAAGTCTCTCTGTTAATTCAAAAATGGAGGGGATTAATATTCCCCCCATCACCATAATCATCATCCCCATGTTCATCATCATCATCATCAGCAGCAACATCATCAACATCATCATCACCAGCAGCAACATCATCATCATCATCATCAACAGCAGCAATCTCATCACCAACAACAGCATCAATAACATCTTCGCCAGCTCTATCGCCACCACCGTCATTGCCACTAGGACCCTCATGGGAATCACCCGAGCCATTTTGTAAAGAGAATATTGATGATATACATGAGTCAAAAGTGGCAGCAACCTCTGGTGGTAGTGACTAACTCAACGTTGACAAAGATTTCATGAATTGTTCATTCATTAGCTTACTTTTTTCACACTCCTCTAAAACTATTTTCTTTGTCGCAGCTAATTCAGCACGCGTACGTTCCAACTTAGAGGCCTTAGAGGCATTAGAGGAGTCCGATGATGAACAATACCTAGAGGGGACAATGTTTTTTCCTGGTCTACAACTGACTCTTCCGGGATGCTCAACACCTAACACCTGACTCAAATGATCATTTGGCCCCAAGTTGTCAGCTTCCTCATCCATGTCCTCCAAGGAAGACTGTTGAAATTATACACATATTAAATTATGAATTTCGTATAAATGTATGAAATATGTATAAAAAAACTTACAATTTTTTATTTTTTTTGTGAATTAACTGTAGTTCCATCTTTTCTTTTCCTACTGAAGAAGAATAATTTGGCACGAGGTACAGGACCTTTAATGCCCCATTCAGCTTGCTGCATATGAGAAATGCACAAATTTGGATTACAACCATATATGATAAATGCAAAAAATCGGATTGAACGTACCAGCCTCTTCTCATGATCGGGCATTATAGTGCGCCCCAATGTGTTTAGATATATCATTTCATCTTTGTTTTTTTTGTTCTTCGCTGACACTTACTAAGAAAAAAAACAATACAAGTTATAATAATTGAATTTTATATAAAACCCATTAAAGATGGGTAGTACCTTATATTGTTCAGTCTTCCAATGTGCGATCATTTTTTGATATTGACTTTTTCGACAGTCAGGGTTTGTGGGTACACCCTCTAACTCGGTACCCACTCTGCTCCTCCGACCAATATGTAACTCATACTTGTATGACCGCCAATACTCTCCAAGATCACTCAACCTAGCATCTTTTGCAGCTTCACTGTTAGGAAAGTAATATCAAATCTGAAATGAAAATGTTAAGTCATATAAATAAATTACTAGTATAAATATAAATTTATAAAATTTCGCTACCCATATCTGTTCCCATGCCCTATCCTTGATGTCAGCACTGATATGCCTACATGCGACCGGTTGCACCGGAACGATATCATGATATTTGG
This sequence comes from Viscum album, assembly GCA_963277665.1. Taxonomy (NCBI): domain Eukaryota; kingdom Viridiplantae; phylum Streptophyta; class Magnoliopsida; order Santalales; family Viscaceae; genus Viscum; species Viscum album. The sequence continues at coordinate 774,996,567 of OY728159.1, read as the reverse complement.
ATAATGTTTCCATAAAACATCTACACTCCTTATCATTTTTACCTACCATTTGATTTTGAGGATTGTAATCCACCATAATCCGAGTTTCGCGATTCCAGGTATCCCGCATTCAAGTGCGCCCATGTCGCCTACTAGAAGATCCCACTAAATAACAAAGGAGGTGAAAATAGAAGAGTTAAGTGACAATACAATAAGATAAAAGTTAAATGCTATAATTTGAAACATTTATAATAAAAAAACCTAATGCAGGCTCCTAAATAGGCAGTGAGGCATCCGTGGACTGTGCTGGATCAACATCCTCCGAAGAAAGTATCTGTACCACAGCATGCTCTGTCTGATCTTCATGAATAGGAGTGGAAACTGAAGGAACAGACTCAATATTTGCATGATGGATGGTAGGAAAAGGAGGTGGCGTAGACATGTCAGAATATGCGTAGTAGGTCTGGGGATACATGAATGGATATGGAAATTGTGGAGGTGAGAACATCGGTCGAGTCGGTGTGGACATGGAATGGGAAATAGAGGGTAAATGGGACGATGACGCAACATGTATGGGAACATCCTAGGGGTCTTAATCGGAGGGCGGACATGTGTGGTATATGGGATGTCCACTGATGGGTCAGTGTGGGGAGAGGTAAGACGGGAGCTCCGCCTAGGTCTAGGAGGATCCATGCTCGGTCCCATACTAGGAAGAGGAATATCTGATGTCATATGTCCATAAAATAAATTTGACCAAAAATATGAACTTCATATTATATGTAATGTGGAAGATAAATATTTGAATTATTATACTCACTAAAGACAACTCACACTCACGTCTAACATGATCGACATCAAATAATCTTTTCTTGTGAGCTTCTGTAGTTTTCTTCATAATCAGTATAAGAATGAAATAAATATTTTTTAGCAACAATTTTTACAGATCATACATATAACTTAGAATACAAAGAAGACAAAAAATGTCATAACATCTTTCAGTAATGATAATTTACAACCAAGTTATACAATTTTTAAAAACACATTTTAAACCCAGTTTTCTGAATTGAAATAAATATAATTAAATGAAACGAAACCAAAAAATACTAAAACATACATATCATTCCAAACTAAAACTAAATTATAGTAATTACATTTGTACCAACCTAATAAACTCACATCAATGTAAGCTGAAGGAACTCTGAATATATATGGTTGCTTTTATATATAACCCTCCACTACCTCAGGTTCAACATCATCTCACACAATGGGACAATTTGTGTCATCAAATAAAATATTTTGGCTAACATCGATGGGGGCGTCAATGGTGAAAATTTCATCCCCAACATCATGATAAATATGTCTTGGGATTACTTCATTAATTACACTGTAATCAGGTTTCAGATGATCTTTCACATAAAACACTTGTTTTGCCATTGATGCCAAAATGTATGGTTCATCAGTATGCAGGAATCAACTCATGTCAATAACTCTAAATCTGCAATCATCAGTAAATGTACCATGTCACGTCATTGAATCAAACCATTTACATTTCATCATAGTGAATCGACCTTGAGAGTAGTAATCCAATAACAATATTTTCTCAACCAGTCTATAATAATACACATCTTCATATCGAGGTCGACTATCTGATGCACTAGCATAACAATATGTTCTAGAAGTTAACATAACTCCATCATGTTGTATTCTCGATTTCATTGCTTTATTAGTTGTAACAAATTAATATCCATTGAGTATTAAAGATTTGTAGTCACGAACCAATGAATTGGGACCAAAATCCAACGCTCTTAATTCTTGTGAAATGAAGTCAGTAGGTAACCTCAATACCTGAAATACATATGAGTAATATAATTAAATATATATCTACATTTTAAGGTATATAATGTAATGGTCATACCTTTGATTTCAACCAAGCTGGGAACTCTTGGCTATGCATAACCTCTCTCCTTCTCAACGGCAAAGACCGTTGAACTCTACTTATAATTTGTTTATGTTCTCTACATAAAATGACAATAAATGTATAAGGTATATGTGATATGATATTGTATGAGATAACATATATATATTAAAATTACTTACTTGATATAGGCATCGAACAAACCACAATTAAACAAGACTGTTCGATGTGCCATATTCCGCTCTTCAAAGCTCAATGTAACTAATGTATATGACCCAAAAATTCCACCTGTTTGGGGAAGAGATGGAAACAAGGTCTGAATTTCCTCATACTACTCATCTTCATTTCTCATTGGTCAATTATTTCTTGTGCACACATGAGACAAATACATTGAAAAAAAATCCATACATTCTTGGGCCAGATAACTCCTCACAATGGAACCTTCAGGATAATTCTTCTTTCGAACATATGATTTCAAAGTGCACATATTTCTTTCAGTGGCATACATCCACCGAAAAGTGACTGGTCCCCCCAGAAGTGTCTCAATTGGAAGATGAACTGTTAAATGCAACATGCAAGTGAAAAAGGATGGAGGAATTTTTTTTCCAACTCACACAGAATTAACGGAGCCTCTTGCTGCATTTTAATCAAAAATGATTTGGATAACCTTTTAGCACAAAGGTCTCTAAAAAATGACACAACCGAATCACTTCCACTCTTACATTATTGGATAGAAAATGTCAAATTGCTATTGGAATCAATTCATGAAGCAGGATGTGATAATCATGAGTTTTTAGGGATTTAAATTTCAAATGTCTTATGTTGAATCGTTTAGATATGTTGCTGGAATAGCCATCTGGAACCTTGATATTCTCCAATATTGCCAGAAATTGATCTTTCTCTGCCGGTGTCATCACATAAGAAGCACATGGAACTTTATATTTGTTTTGACTGATACAAACATGATGTAGTTCTGGTCGAATACCCCAATCCAATAAATCCCGACGAGATCGGAGGTCATCTTTGGTCTTCCCCTTAATATTCAAAAGAATTTCAAGAAACATTTCAAATATATTTTTCTCAATACGTATTACGTCTAAATAATGATGTAACAAATTAGTAGACCAATATGGAAACACAAAAACAATACTTCTCTTTTTCCAATTTTAAGTGACTTCAGTATCATCATTCTTCATATTTCGAGATTTCAACTGACATTTCCCTAATGAAAAGCTGAAATATTTCAATTCATTAAGAACATCACTTCATGAAATACATTGAGGTGGTTCTTCAGGGTCAACATTATTATCAAACCTCCGACGATTCTTCCTGTATTGATGATCCACTGGCAGGAATCGGCGATGCCCCATGAAACTAAAACTACGACGATATTTAAGCCTTCTCCATCGTGTATTCTTCATATAAATGGGACATGATAGTTTTCCCTTCGTGCTCCACCCAGACATCATTGAATAGGAAGGGAAATCATTAATGGTCCATAGAAGGTCCGCACACATCTGAAACGTATTCTTTGAAGAAGCATCAAATGTTTTCACACCTAAATCCCAATGTTTTTTAAACTCTTTTATTAAAGGCTTCAAGTAGACATCTATATCATTACTAGGATCCAAAGATCCAGATATCAGTATACTCAAGAATGTGAAAGGTTTTTTCATACACATCCATGGAGGAAGATTATAAACATGAATAAAAACCATCCACGTGCTATGAGCAGTAAGCATATGACCAAACGAATTAAAACCATCACATGATAGGACCAATCTGACATTACGCAACTCTGCTGCAAAATCAGGATGTTGTGCATAAAATGTCCGCCATGATAATCCATCTGCAAGATGGACCAGCTCATCAATACCTTTAATTCTATCAACATCATTCCATCGCATATTAACTGATATTTCTAGAGATATGAATAGATTTTGAAGTCTGGGAATCAATGGAAAGTGCCACATGACTTTCTGTGGAACACGAGATGGTGTTCCATCTGCATTTGTCTTCCATCGAGATGTACCACATTCTTTATAGTCATTATGATCAGCTGTTTCCTCCAAATATAAACTGCAATCTTTCAGAAAATAATGGACTTTATTAGTAGCAAATCTAAGCTGCTTCATTAACTTCCATGCCGTGTAATGATTGGAGGGAATATCTGCACCATCAGGAAGCAAGTCCATAAAAAATGTAAGAATATAATCAATGGAAGTATTAAAAATCCCATACATGGTTTTTCCATGATATAACCGCATTAAAAATTCCAACTTGGTCATTTTAGTACATTATTGATATACTGGAGTTCTGGCATCATCCAATAAATTTTTCACTCTCTCAACATCATCGTCTTCAACATTTTCCTCGTGTGTACTGATATCATTGTCTTCTTTCACCGGCATGTTATCTCTCTCGGAATAATGAGCATATGGAAACCGATCAAATATCAAATTCTCCACGTCACTTCGTTCATTTCATTTATGAACAGTCGAAGATTGACTCGTCATTCCATGGTGAAACCAAACATTATAGTTAGCTTGAAATACAAATTTCATTAAATGGTAACTAACTTCTTCTCGTCTTAACCATGGTCTTCCAACACAATTATAGTAGGGACACTGTATACATCCTCCATTTGATGCATTGTTAAATGAAAAATCTAAAAAATTCTCCAAATTACTTTGAAACTCAGTTGAAATCCAATCGGTACGATACATCTATCTTCTATCCATTCTATAACAAGGAAAAAAATTATCATTCAATCAACAATGTAAATAATATTTAAAAAAATCATTACAATCAATTTTATTATTAAATTAATCAATGCATATTAGTAGCTAGAAAAACATATTTAATGACAAGAGGAGTCCATGATTGAATAAGTAGCAATAATAAGAATGATCAAGATAAACCATCTTTCCATATTTATTTTCCATGTAAATCTAGAAAGGATCACATTGGATATCATTGTAAATCCTAAACCTGGATAAGAAATCCGAGATCTATTTCCTTTACAAGGATAATAATAAATATCTAGCAATAATATGAATAACAACAAACAAATGTTAAGTTATATTTAAATCTCAAGGACTGATTAAATTCTATGTAAATGGTTTGGTTGCTTGGCTTAAAAAATCATGCTCTAAACCGTTACATGTTGTTCAATTAACCTTTAAATATAACATTGAAATGTTATGTTAATACATATTAAAATACATTAAATTTTAAAAAAAATATTTAACTAATTGTTTTTCATAATTTATGGATCATACATTATCAAGATTTGAAGATGATTTCCATGTGTTACGGGTCATAAAATTTAGTATGTTAATTATGAATCATTCCATGATTGGTTTAAGAATTATGTATGTACTCATATAAATATGTTAAAAATAAATTATAAATGGTATTTTCAGATAAAGCACTACATATGATCATAATGTGTCTTATATAGTCTAGCATGCTTAAAAAATTAATTGAGCATGATTTTCCAAATGCATTCAACTAAAATGTTAATTTACCACTCAATACAATAATTAATTATTAATTTTGAAATACAAATGAATGTTAATTTCTCATTTATTTAGGTTGTTCAAAATAGGTCAATACAATACCATAATATTTTGGAGTTTGTTTCAGCTTGGTGTTTTGTGAAAAGTAAGATATCAAAGAGAAAAAAATTGAGGCATAGAAAAAAATCTTGGTGTGTTACAATGAATATTAAATTATTCCTCCCTATGTGTTGTGATCATTATTGGTTTTCAAATCTATTCTCTTAGGATAGTATGAGCTTGGTCTTCCTAGTTTCGCATCAGATGGTTTGCAACAGGTCATGACCACATGGAACAGCTCCAAGAGATGATTTAGATCTTTCAGTTCATCTATGCAGAGTTTTTTTGATTTGGTCATTTGAGAGGGTATGGCGTCATCCATCGGATCGAGACTGTGCTTTGACATAGGACACTTTCTTGTTGAATCACTTTGCAATGGTGGAGAGCTTCATCACATTCAAAAGTTGGGGAGGGGAAGTTTTTATGTTTTCAATCTGGTTTTATTTTCCTTGAACCTTAGATAATTATTTGTCTCAATTCATGATGTCTTTGGGTTTTCCCATTCATCCCTTAAAATTCAGTCTTATCTTAATAAAAATTTGAAGGCCTTCAGGCCATTAGAGGGGGTATGATCTTGGTCAAGTGTATTTCGAGTCATCTATTTTTCGAACATTTTTTCCACACATAGGTAGTTTTTCTGGATAGTCACCCTCTTCTTATGGTATGGGTAAATGTTAAATATGCCACCTATGTTTGGGCCTTCTCTAATATCATCTATCTATAATCAACTATGCTCTTCAGAATGTCATTGAAGACAAATCGGCCTTAAAAGGTGTGGACCAATCTCTTATAAAAAGAATAGTAGACATGATGGTCTGTGAGGTTGACCTCATTAGGTTTCTTAGGTTTTTGTAACTTGATTATGTTATTTTCCATGTACGTAAGTAAATATTTGTAAAACTTCACATTTAATAAGTAATACACTTTTTCCATCCGTTCCTCAAGTCATGGGTGACCCAGATCACTTTTTCCTTCCTTTCAAGAGAGAATTTGTTGTTAATGCCGCTCAATGGGAGGTGTCATGTTATTTAGGGCCTTCCTAGGTGCATAAATTGGAACTACTACTGTTTTTAGGGTAAGAGAAGCATTATCTACCTTACTAGTCCTTTTTCACTAAGTCATGGGTGTCATCCAAGATTTGGCCTTGGTTTTTTAAATGGATTCTTCTGAGCGTTGTGTTGTATCTGAAAACTCATAGAATCCGCCTAGATAATTCATCAAGATAAAAGGTGTTTGTAGATCATCCTAAATATTCCCATAACAAATTTCCATCCTTTTATTTTTTGATAAAGGTATTCTGATTGAATATGTTAATCTTTTCCATCTAGTGATGAAGTAAGAAACTCTATCACTTTGACATTGTTTGAAATCTGTGAGGTCAAAAATAATTATTTTCATTAACATAGAGATTAAATGATCTAGGAATTGATAAAGAATAAATTTAAATCCCACAATGGATCCTACCGAAAGGTTGTTTTACTAAAATAAGGTTGGTCCTACCAAATTATATAGAAAACATCTTAGTTTTGTTTCCTCCTACTGATCTTAGGGGCTCATCATAAAGCCTCTTTAGGACTTAAAGTGTGTGATATGTAATTTTGGATCTCCCAAAAAATCAAGGCTTTAGAATATAGTATTGTAAAAATTGGATAGGGTGAAGGTTTTATCCAGAAATTCGGGATATAACTTATTTTTTGGTTGTATGGGGGTGTTCCTCCCTTCAATGGATTCCATTTTGGAATCCAATGATTCTGCGGTGTTGAGGAGTTCTTGAGGTATTATTGTCTAGGCCACCTTTTAACTATAAGTATTGGGAAAGTATTGATGAGGTGGCCCCACCTTCATATCTCATTGATTCTCAATCTATGCTAAGACTGAATGATCGCTCTAATGGGGAAGATGTTGTCACCATAATAGAGGAAAGTTGTAATCATTCAAAACTTATTCATTTATGTAAATAAATTTCTTGGATCTATACACAACCTAACATTAAAATTACACCGTTTAATGCATATTATCCCTCTCCTGATGTATGTGATGAGAGTGTTTTGTCTCTTTTTGAAGACGATAGCTAACAGAAATATTTTCCCTGATAGTTCCTCATCAATATATCTAAGATTCTATATCACATTCTATTATTGTGCTAGTAGTTCCTCTATAGAGGTAATTTCAGTTCCCCTAGGAAGTGATTGGTATGTATCCACACATTTCCCTTTATCCTAGGCAGAGTTCCATCGAGGAGAGGGAAATTCCTCATTCGTAGGTTCCATGTTCTACATATTTCTCTGATTGCGTGTATGTGTAACCTTAGTTTGTTCATCCACATCACCTACCCCTAAATGAATTGTTTCCACATCATTCCCCTATATTTTTAAATCTTGGTTGACATCAATTTTTATATTAATTATTATGATGTTCACTAAGGTGTATCAAGTAGTTGGATTTACCCCATCACTCTCCATGAAAAAGGGAAATTATCCACTGTTTACTCCTCCTTTGAGGGTTGCATTAGGGTCATTTATCTAAACCCTGGTCATATTAGTCCATTTTTTCTTATGAAACTTATGATTTTTAACTTCCTTTATCGTAAATTCCCTCTACCTTGGTCCATGAATAGTGACCATAAGGGAATTTCCAATCATACTTGTCAAGCAGACCCAAAATGAAAGAGGTGTATCTCATAGTGGGTGGAATGATTGTGATGTTGACCATTGATAATTACCTTCAAAACTAGAGAAGATTAATTCCTTTAGGGGTGATAGTAATGATAAAAATTACCCTGGACCTATGGAATGAGAATGATTTGGGGCTGTTGTTGGCACTTTTTGATCCCATTTTTGAGGATATAAGGAACCCAATCAAGGATTTTATGGATCCTAAGATGGAAATTGAGATATAAATTCCCCCATACCTAGATGATAGTGTTGATATAGAGCCAACACTGATTTCTCTAGGACATAAGGAATCCAATCAAGGGTTTTGTAACATAAGATGAGTGAATTGTTGTGTCATTTCACACATATTACTACATCATGTATGGATCAAAAAATTTCTGATCTATCATTATCTATAACTCCATTTTTTCATCTTCCATCTCCCATGAAATTCAATCTTATAAGATAATATTTTCTTATTCCACACCTATCTATTGATTGATAACCATTTACAACTTCACATTCCACATATAGAGTACCACACCAGTATCTCCGTCCTATAACTAACATACATTTTCATATATTTTAATTTTTTTCATTAATTATAATATATTTATTTGTCTTGTTATTAATTTATGATGATATGTATTCGGACATGAGGACTGTTAGCATACATAATATATATATGTTGATATTTATGATAACCCCAACTCTATCATAAATAATTCCCAATTTTACTAATCTATAGATATCTATGTGACACTTAAATCAACCAGTATCTACAACTTCAAATCCTAGAGGTTAATAATTACACATGGTAACCCCTATAATAAACCAAGAATCATCGATATCCTCCCATAACATTTATGGAGAATCACATGTAAAATTACCTTGTTTAAGAGATGTCGAGGCGGAGGCGAAGGATAGGAGGTCCAGGTCGAGAGCTGGGATGCGGAGCCGGGAGGCGGAGCCCGGACGTGGAGCCGAGAGGCGGAGCCGGGACACGGAGCCAGGACGCGGAGTCGGGACGTAGAGCCAGGACGTGGATCCAGGATGCGGAGCTGGGAGGCAGAGGCCGGGGAGGGGAGTCGGAGAGGGGAGGAGAGGGCTGGGAGGCAATGGTTGGGGAGGGGAGGGCAGGGCTGGCAGTAAGGGTCGGGGAGGTAGGGTTGAATGGGGGGAGTGCCGAGTGAGGAGGATCCCGATACTTAGTGCAGGATGATTTTTTAATACCCACGATTTTAATAAAACCATGGGTAAAGATGAATAAAAACAACCAATTCCCATGGTTTATAAAACCGTGGGAATATATGTGTGGGGATAAGCCCCATTCCCAGTAGTGCGACCTACCATCTCCATGAACGGTGCTTTTCAAATTTTATCTCCAAATAGTATGGAATAGTATAAAATGAATATATACTAGATATATATGATATTTAAATCATTAATACTATTCTGGAGATCAGGTACCTATAACTACATGGAAAATTCTTTTCCAACAAGTTCATTTTTGACTCATGTACCAAACATCGACAAAAACGTCTGACATGAACTCGCATTATTAAACAATTATTATAACATTATAATATGTGATATGAACTGAATAATAATAGTTAAAGGAGGTACTTAACGAATTATAAATTAAAGAAATTTTATTATTCAGGAGATTAAAGAACGATCGAGTCATGTCGGACACGAGGTAAGGGATCCTACTCCTCTATTTCTTTTTAAGTACACTCTTTTATGTCATTCTTTTTATGCTCATATTTCTTATGATTGGGATTTTATTTTATATTAATATTACTGTACTTTTTATGTTCATATGATGAGAGACCCTATTTTCTCTCATCAATCCATTTTGGATGTTTTGAGTGGTGCCGTTAGGCTACCGAATTTTTGTAAGAGATCCAACCTCCCTCTTTCTTTTTAAGTACTCTCCATTATGTCACATCTTTAAGCTCCTCTTTGTTATGTTGTGGGATGTTATTTTCTATTCCTCTTGATGTAAATTTTATTTTAATATGATTAGATACCATATTTTATCTCATCAATCCATTTTTTGGATGTTTTAAGTGGAGCTGTTAGGCTTCCGAGTTTTCGTAAGGGATTTTTCATCTCACTTTTATTCCTGTGAGATTTATGCTAAATTTTCCACCAGTTCCTTTCAGTGGTGTATGTAATTCCCATTATTATACTATTTGGGTAATATAATTTCATTTATGGGTATTTACATATTCATTGTATGACCCTTCTTCAATGGGGTGTACATTTCGAAAGTTACCCAAGTCGGTAAGGGAACCTTTCACCCTCCTCTTTTTAAAAGTATTCTTTTGTTATGTCTTTTAATTCACATAATATTATGTTTGGATATGTTCTTATATATCCTTATTGATGTAAATTTTATGTCCAAGTGATGAGATACCCTTTTTATCTCTCATCAACTCATTTTTTTAATTTTGAAATGACGTCGTTAGGCTGTCGAATTTTTGAAAGGGAACTTCTTAACCCAATTTTGATTCTTTGGGATAAACTTGAACTCCAAGAACATGTCATTCTATGGATATGTCTGAATAACCTCTGATTGTTTTAAACTTAATATCAACTTATATTTTCTGTATTCGCTTGTCACACATAATTATATAATTGATTTATCCATAATCCAAGCATACCGTCTTTGTATGGGACTTCGTCTCAATCTCCTTTCATCGAGGCATATTTTGTTTTATACAAAACCGCATTTTTTATGGTGTATAAACCCCTTTGAATTTTATGTTTATCCAAAAGAAATCTTTTTTATACGAAGCTTTTTACTAAATGACAAAAGGGAATGTTTTTTTGTCGTACGTATGCGGCGACAACGACTTCTCCGCCGCCGTGACCATTATTTGAGTTTCGGGTTCCTATACAAGCCATACCATTTTTTAATGAAAAATAAATACTGTGTTCTATTTTGGTATTGGAAATGGTTTTCATAATGTTTTTATATCAATAAGTTGTATTGATATCTTGTGATTGAAAAGTGGAAATGTTATGTTTCCTTTATGCATGTTTTATGTGATACCATTATGTTATAGTTCATGGGAATTATTATGAAGACGGGTGGTTCCGTGATAAACTAAGGGTGGGTGAGCCCGATATAGCTCTCCAATGCATTGGTTAACATGAAGGTGTTAAATGTTAAGGTTTCTCCGAAGATATTTAAGGGACATACTCTGATGGGTATTCCAAACGTAATGATGAGGGTTACTCCCTACGTAAGAATGTTATGAATGCATCAAGTTACCTTTATGCCTTATGATTTCTATGTTTTATTCATGATTTGATGAGGTATGTTAAAGTGCTTATGTTTTATGAGTAAAGTATGATTTCATTGATTCATATGTATACATGTACTCATGTTTCCTTTCCATATTTTTATATCCCTTACTGAGCTTTTTATGCTCATCCCAAGTTTTTGAAATGTTTTACACAGGACTTTAAGATGAATAGGGTCAAGGATAGGATCAAGGAAAGACATGCTATCTAAAACATGGAACTAGACATGTTTCTTTTAAGAGTTTTTTTATTTATGGAAACTTAGTAGAAGTGTCTACTTTGTAATTTTTTGTGATGTAATAGTTATGTCCTAATTCTCTAAAACTCTAAACCTGAAAAGATCCTCAATGTGAATTATTCATTTAATTCATCAATAAGTAATGTTTAAGGCCGTTTCCTTATATTAACAGATAATATATTAATGAAATTTTATGTTTCTTTCAAGTTGGATTATCTATTTTGTGGAATAAAAATTGTATGAGTTGGGATATATTATATAGACATGTTAAATGACTAGTGGTTACTTGATATCATATAAAATATATTATATAGGTATGAATATGATATATGTGAAATGGTTTAAGAGGTACATGTTCATATGGATATATAATGATGTTTTGTAGAGACCAAAATAGACCCAATATTAGATTGAGTTGTATTGAATATTTTTATAGGATACTCTATAGATAAATATTTGAAATTGATATTTTTTCCAAATAATAGAATGTCTTTTTGTGTCACAAAGTTAGTCCTTTTAATAATGATTAAATATTCACCAATTTATTTTTCCAAAAAGAAATAGAGTACAAAAATCCATATCTAAATGAGGTTTTATTGATTCCTAATTTTTTTTTATTATTTTAACAATGTCCATATAGTCTTTTATTGCACATGAGATATTTTTGGAAATGTTCTAAAATTGATAGATCGAATAGTGTGATATACTTAAAGTCATTGTGTATAATATAGACCTCATTCTTGGCATAGAATGTGATGTGTTGGTATATTATATGGCACAAGATTACTCCATAATAATAAATTATATAATTATAATATTGATTGAATGAAATTTTCCAATTATCCCACATAATTTATATATGTTTGGATTTAATGTGTTGATTTATTTAGTGAATCCACACATATAATAATAATATTAAATGTTTAAATAGATATGAATAACGAATGAGTAATTAATTATATTAGTTAATAATGGATATCTTATGATTAAATATGATTATAAACACTATTAATTGAATTACAGGGGCCTAAAAAAGTGATATGATGACTCATTGGATGTGTAAGACACTAATTAGCAATGTCCAACACTATATTCTTCATTTTCCTATTTCAGAATTTGTGGAGAAGTTGGTATCACACTACATGTGGTCACTGGGTCATATCATTATGGACACATATTATTGTGGTTTATGTCTTCCTTGTGAACCCATAAATCCATTTTTATTCTTTAGTGACTACAATCAAGATAAATCATTTGATATCATTGTGAATTTAGATTATTTCATTATAGGTACAGATCTTATTTATGATATAATTTTTTATTTTTGGATTTATGGTGATATATTGAGGGATAATTATAGAGGCTTTTGAAATTATCATATAGTGGTAATCAAAAATACATTAGTATCTAAAAGGTGATTTTAATTTCACCACAAAGTATCATCTGGAAATGTAAAAAATTGTTGTTATATCTTTGAAAAGATTATAGTACTATGTTTTCAATGACTATTGAACAAGATCATTTTATAAATGATCTATAAATGTTTGGAAGTTATAAATATAAGTGAAGGGATTCCATCTGATATTTATCTTATGATTTCCTATCCATAATTAATATATAAGATCATAGGGTATCAATATAATGATGTTTTTTACAAAATAGAATTGAAACAATAAATGATGGAATAAATCATGAATTCATGATTGAAATGATGGTATTATTATTTACCTATATATAATGATATAATTAATATTTATATAATATATTATAGTATATCCATATGAAAATGACATATAAATATATTATTATCAATATACATAATGATTATTCATTGAATTGTACAATATGGAAAAAAAATTTGGTACAACATCTATAAAGCCCCATGTATAGTCAAGGGATTGTTAAAAATTATAAATAAACATAGTTGGGGGTATAATTTAATAAAAATATTCATTCCTTTCTCATAAATAAAATTAAAAAATAATTTATACAAATATTTTTCTGAAGTGATAATAATACCTCCATGGAACGGTATAAGGATGTGAAAAATTGTAGGTCCTTGCGAGCTCTGTAGGGGTATATCCAGTATCTTTCAATCCTAGAAATATTTTAATATTAACTCTCCCAATAGAACACATCTAATATATAATAGGATTTAAATATATAATGATGTGGGGGTGAATCATACATAATGAGGTGACCAATTATTTTCATAAATATATATTATATTTTATTAGATAAATATTATATAAATATTATTGTTGGGAATAACAAAACCACATGGTTTATATGTATTTGTAATCATGGATATATAAAAAATTGGTAAAAACATATAATTACTACATCTACTAATATCATCTTCTTACCTATAATCCTTCTAAGACATTAAATGATTAAAATATTTCTTCATATCTTGGGGAAATTATACACAATAAGGGTGGATTAGATTCCATATAAGGGAAATCATGGGTGATATCAATAATTGATCATTTTAATCATTTCATGAGTGAAAATGTATGATAATATGATTATAACATTTTATAATAATTATTGATAATTCAAAAACCATTATCAAGATTATTGAAATAATTATAGTTAGTTCATAAGAATTGTATCCCAAATAAATCCAAGAACATGATTCACAAGATAACAACAATAGAATAATATCATTACATAAAAGAGTTTTACTAATTTTATAATAATTATAATCATATAAATCATACGTAAATGTTAACCATGATGATAACCACTACAAGTTAGTTTTGGTATAACAACTAATTTACCTACTTCAAGTATGTGATAATCTCTCATGTCCTCTCATATAGTCTTTGCATAACCTCAACTATATCATTCTAGTTTATAATAATTAATCATTTTATTTTAAAGTAGTGTTATATAACTAACCCAATTGTTATATAATCATAAAATGTTCATTGAATAAGACATGAAAAAATAGTATTTATAATATTAATCATCAAAATCATAAGAAATAATAAAAAATCATATGGGAATTATGATAGGATAATATCCATAGTGAAGAATACATGGCATTATAGGATGTTATCATAGATGAAAATTTTCATTAAAATATCTCGTTAATATTTTATTTGGAAAATTTATTTATTGTTTTGAAATCAATAATACAAAATCCAAAAAATTTCTAGGATAATTATGAAGAGAATTATTTTAAAATTTCCATGGATAATTTAAAGTGGCATTAAAATCAAAATTATTCTTTATTGTGGGAAAAATTTTCTTATGGTATGTGCTAATAAAAATATTATATTCAAAATATTGTTAAAAATTAAAATGTTCTATGTTTATGAAATGACATGTTGATTAATTTTAAAATATATATAGATAGTCAAAATGGTTAAAATTGAATTTAATCATTTATTGTATAATATTAAAAACATTTTTGAAAATATATTAATGAAAAATAGATTATGAAGAAAATGATTCATATCCAAATAGAAAAACATGGTGGGTTTTCATTAAAAAAACAAATTTACATATTAGTACCTTGAAATAAGAAAATGAATGGAAAAACATCAATTTATAGAAATAAAAGGAGGAGGTGAATAATAAAAAATATTTTTATTAGGTTTATTATATAATTTTTTCATTGTAAATATAATCATAAACAATCTCAGTTATACATTAGAATATAAAATAAAAACCTCAAAACAAGTTTGAATTTATTCATAAGAACTCAAATTTCATATATAATAAATTTAAATTAAATATACATCTATAATAAAACCATATTAACAATTATAATTATTTAAATGTTTTACTAACAACATTTTAGAACATGTAAATTAATAATTCTATATGAAAATCAGTTTTCCTGGTGATAACAGGTTTTTTCATTCATATATGTTTCGATATGGATGTTATGTTCATTGAACCCAGATAATGGAAACATCATATCAAAAATAAAAAGTGTTACATAAATATTATATATATTAATTATATTAATATTTTGAACCATTCATAAAATTTTTATATAGGAAGTTGAATTACATCATTCATCGATACTGTAGTTTGTATAAACGCTTTAACACTATTTTAATTTTCTAATAAAAAGAGGTAAAAATGAAAAACAAATTATCATTATTCAATCATTATATATCAAAAATATAATATATATTTGTTAAATCTATTATTATATCCCCCAATATGAGGATGTTATGGAAAATAAATCATATCGTTTCATGGAGGAGATAGTCGACATATATGCACAAGAGATACATTAATTTCCTATTTGATGGAAAGATTGTGGAAAGTGGTTTTCCACTAATGATAATAAAATTTCAATATATTTTTTATACTATATCAAACATTTTAGGATGTATAAAAAATATTTAGTGTAATAATTAGAATAAATAAATTGAATGGAGTCATGTAAGGAAATTACCTCTTTTTCGGGAGACCCTATTTGGATTACTCCTTTAGCCATGAAAGGATGAACATTAGAGAAATAAAGAGAATAGATAATGAATGGTTGGAATACATAAGGATTTTATGTGTGTATTATATGACCTATAAGGCTTCGAATTAATTAAGGTGGTAGATGAGGTTTGCTACAATAAGTAAGAGAGAGGACACACATGGAATTACATAATATATTTAAATAAATTAAAATCTGTTTCTTTTGAATTTGGGGACAATATCCTTCTTTTCTATGTAAATATATTATAGGTTCTAAATATCATAAAAAATAATGATTATATAATTTTATAAGAATTTCAAGACCATATCTCATAGTTTAACTACTTATTGTTACCGTAGCTAAGAGCAACGAATTATTTATTTTTGTTACTGTTCATTTTGACAAAAATAATTGGAATCATTACCATGATTGGAAATTATGATTTAAAAATGGAATAAATTTGTTTAATTTATTTATTATTTTTTCAAAAATAATAACACATTATTGACAAATGGATAAAAAACCAACTAGTTTTTAAAAAATACATTTTAAAAATAAAATTGAATTTAATATTTTTATAAAATATATATATTGATTTTTAAAATTATATATTTAATATATAGTTCATAACATTATTTTAAATTATTAATAAAAACAATTTATTTTATTTATCATGATTAAAGTACAATAAACATATATTTAATTCTAAAACATCACTGTTTTTATTTGTGAAATGATATAATATTATTTCATAACCATTATATGAATATTGTATTGATAATTATTAATTTATTTATATAATTTATCAATATTTTTCATTAAATTAAAATTTTCAATATCCATCAATATTATTTCTTTATTTATAAAGTAAGATCATGTAGGAAAAAAATCAAAAAAATTCTCTTTATTATTGAGTGATGTTACTAAAATACAAAACCTATTTCATAGTTATAAATAATAATATATGGATTTTTGAAAAAATATATACAAATATTTTATAGTTTGGTTAGTCCTAGTTATACATTTCATTATAATAATTTTTTTATAATATCCATTATATAATATGGTTCATTTAGACCCAGATTTGTTTGTAAAACACGATCCCAAATCCAATCATGTTTTATTTCAATGGAAATGAATGTAAAATTTTCATGGTGATACATTCAACCCCCCCACATAATATGAAATTATGCCTTGAAATTTAATCACTCTAATAAACTAAAATGAGGATAACTATAATTCATCATGTTCATGAGTTTCCATAGAGCTTCCTTGAATATATGGTTCCTCAAGATAATATTAACCATATGATTAGTTTTTTTATATAACATTTACACTATGAACCAGGATTTCTGTATTGTGTTCTCCATTTAATTAATAATTCCTCTGTGGTTCTTCCTCCAAATTCATTACAAGTGAATGATCATTTATTCAATTACTCAAAAGAGATATATATAGTGCATCTTGAACATGTGGTGTTTTGGTGGAAGCGCCAGGTGGTTAAATATATTGACACCTTAAACAATATTATCGGATGGACTTATATATATAGTGGTCATATTTCACTTATTTATAAATATTAAAACCATCTTCCTTAGATAAATTCATAATAGTAAATTCCAAGAAACATTATATTTTAGATCACACTAATAATTTTTACAATAAATATTCTATTGACATTGAATTATAGTGATGAGATTAAGATTATCTCTAACATTATCTTCCATTTTCTTATCCATATTAGGTAAAAATAGATTTTGTTCTCCAAAATCCTACAAAAATGTGGGATTTCATCATTTCATCCGATTTAGGTATTTATAAAGAAACATTTAAATTATTGAGTGTAATATATTATCATCATATTATTTGATAAGAGGATGGTGTTGGTCACCAAAACCACTGAAATCCAAGGAACATGATCATAGAATACCATACAGGGGTTGAAGAGTTATCTTAGTTTTACTATTTTCTAAGGATGATATGTTTTAATGAAAGACAACAATGTACCTACAGATTTGTAAATACTTCTCTACAAATTTGATATGAATCTAGTTTCTCGATCAATAATCAAATGATCTATCATCTTAATGAAATATAATAATATAAAAATAACTTTATGGATGTCAGATGATTAAGAGAGTCTGAAGATGAAATATTTTGTAATGTTTCCCAAAAATCTATAATGGTATGTGTAATGGTTGTAACAACCCCTCAGACATCATTTTCCTAGCCTTACCTTGTTTTCATACTTTTCATTCAGATAAATACATTGCAATATCACTCTCAATGTTTTTCCACTAGAAATACTACTTTAGATATATATAAATAATTATACATCATTTATTAATAGATGATTAAGTTATTTTATATTCTAATAAATATTCTACTTCAATTTTAATGTGGATACGACACATACTCAATTCTTCAAATATATAATTATGTCACAATAATTGTTTAAATCTTGAACATTTTTCAACTACAATGATAACTCTACATCATTTCTATTTGTCTCCTCAACCATCACATTTATATACAGTAGAAAAAAATATATTAATGATAATATTCGTCCATTTCCTTCTTATTAACAAGTTGCATCATTCATAAATCCATAAATAGTTGATATTTGTTGATCGTCATCATAGATAACCTAGAATGTTTTTTGGGAACCAAGCATCAACAACATCATCTCCATTCAGAGGATTGTATTGTAATTATTAGTTGTAATATTTAATCTATTCTGGTCGCCTTCTCTAGAATATATTCTACTATTTATGCTTGAATATATTCATTAATATTATATGATAAATATATATGTCACACATTAATCCATCAAAATAATTCCTATATATCATTAATTAAAATATAACAATAGTTGAATTCTAGTAACGGGTTGAGTTATTATTCCCATAAATTATTATTTGATGAAATGAATAATCCTTCTCCATGTCATTATAAATAATAGCACTTCCCAAACCCTTCTTTGATGAATCAACATAAATTATAGACCCTTTTCCCTATATGGTAGTGTTGAATAGTTTCACTGACCGACCATCTATTTGGTTCAACTAAATTTTCTTCACATCCATCAGTCCAAAGGAAAATGAATCCCTTATGTTTTAACATTGTCATTTGAATATATATCAATGAAATATTCTTCATATTGTGTTATTGTTATTAATAATTTCAGTGAAAATAGAAGGTCTCCATAATAGTTGTTATTCTATGGAAATGCTAGATAGGTTTTTTTAATGATTGATTCATAGATATTCCCTATCTTAATATTATTTAACTCAAAAACTAAACATTAAGAAGTTAAAATTAACATTTTCTAATGTTTTCATATATTTTCTACATTATATGGCTCTTCAACATAATTATCATGTTATTTTTATACTCTTCATATCTCTTGATATATTCAAGAATATAATATTTAAACGAAACCAAAAATTGATCATGGTTAACCAAAATGTCATTCATCATTGAATCAATGATGTTAATATCTAAATTAGTTAGATTAAAATAAATCCCTATAAATTAATAGTTTATATAGAACATATGTAAGGGTGTATTTGGTTTTTATTTACATTTGAACATTTATTGATAATATAAATATTAAATAAAAATCCAAGGTAAATATTTAAATCCATGTAATTCATATACTAAATCATAAATATAGGTCCAAATATACGTACTCATTATCCTAACTATGCAATGTTTCCAATAATCAATGCAAAGTATCATTGATGCATCTTTCATTTTAACAAAAAGAATATGTGCACCCGATGGGGTTCAACTTGGCTGAATGAATCCATTATCAGGATTCTCCTTAATAGACTTCTTTAATTAATACATCTCAAATAGGGCCATTCAATATATAGTATATTAAATAGTTATATCACTATATAAGAGTTATACAGAAAAAACATAATGATTTATTATAGTGATATACAAAAAATTCATTATTACATAAACATACTCCCATAAAATAGTCATATATTGAATTTTGAGTTTATACCCAACTACCTAAAATAAATAACACATTTAAATATGAATAAGGACCTATATAATGGATATAATTATTATTTGAAGAAAATATTTTCCTCCCACTGACAGACAATCATAGGTTTGTTTATAATAAGAGATATGTGTTCTATTACTCAATAACTAGAATGGGACATATATATATATATAATAAAATTAATGGATACAATAAAATAAAAGTGGTCTAGTTGTATAATAAAAGGATTTTATAGTCGAACATTCCAACAAATATCAATTAGGGATGAATCATATGTTTGAGATTAATTTTTTTGTATCATTGTGATTTTTCAAGGAAAAATCAACTACTAATTGATGAGTTTGAAATGTGACACCCTAGAAAATTCTTCAGATATAAACTATTTAGTAGATATAGAATCAAATAAATCCTTTTTATATTGAGATTGGTTGGAATGTGTACCTTTCACCACTTCATTCTAAAAAATCATATATAAAATAGTTATTTCATGATATTTCCTACTATATAAAATCATAAGAGGTTTCTTAATCCAATCATAGTATTTAAACCTTGAATTAAATAATTTCAAAACATAATTCCCATATTTCATTCATTTGAAACATAATATTATATATGGGAATTCTTTGAATCATTCCTTGCATTATTATCAATGGTTTTATTCTACCATTACAGGGGTCATTTATAGCCCAATGACCTACTTTTCCACACTAGAAGCATTTATTAGCCCCATTATGAAAATTTAAACCATGTTTCTATCCACACTTTTGGAATAAATGAATACAAATTTTCTAGAAAACAATGTTTTTATTAGTATAATTTTCATTCAATCAAGACAAATTTCTTATTAAAACCATTATACTATTTAATGAATATAATATCAATTAATATTAGGAGAGAACATAAAAAAATTCATTCATGATGATTATGTATCTTATGGAAAACACCCTTCTAGGAAATGGTTTTAATGCATAATATAATAAATTAATTGTTCCTTCATGTTGGATACAAGTATTTTACATTTACATCATTTATATTATAAAATTTTCACCTAGTATTTAATTGATTCAAAATTCATTAGCTTTAGCTCAGGGAATTTCATCTCAATTTTCATAAAAAGTATATTAATAATGTACTCATTAAAAAACCATATAAACTCATCAAACACTATAGATTTATTTAATTATTATTGTTCCATTTTATTTATAAGAATAAATCATTGATCTTATTCACCTTATATATGACATTAAACCAAAATAACGTTTTCAAGAATTGATAACATTAAAATGGGAAATAACTATTCAGTTCCCCTGATCCACTCCTCAATAATTCGTGGATCTATAAAGCTACTAAAAAATTGATGATGATTCCTCATGATTGAATTAATATTAAATAATATTATCTTTTCACTTTTTCCATCTAAGATTTAGTAATTAGTTGATAATATTATAGAAGCATAATAATGAGATTTTTTATTGTAGCTACAAAAACATTCATTTTTTGTAGGACCATCTTTGTAGTTTCTATCACATTCAATATTAAAAATATTTATTATGGATTCATAAATTTACTAAAATTAAATGTATAGTATGAAAAAATATTTAAATCATATAATAATTAAAACAATTTATATGATTAAAAAATCATGAAAAATTTTGGTCTATCATTAATACCTTAGTACTAACCTCAATCATCCACAGTACTAATGTATTCAAATCATTTATAAAGAATTTCAGATAAAATTTTAATGATCCCTATCATCTTCCATATGATTTTTTATCCCACTTTTAAGTCTTATAGTCACTCACAATACACTGGTGAAGATAAAGATAATAATTATTCCACCCCTTTCAGAGTTATTACCCCTTATAGAAGATGTTCCCGAATAGTATCCCCATGAGAGTATATATTGTGGGATTTATTTTATAGGGAAAAATGATTTTACATGCCAAAAAATATACATGTATATATAATCCTATGAATTGGATAATCCAAAGAGTTATCAATAATGTTTTTAAATCCTTCATTATAAAAATTATTAACCCTTTATCTAATACAATCTAATTCCACCCATGAATTTGTTATAGATATATTATTTCTTATTATAGGAATATTAATTATATATAATTGTATTTAATTATATAAGAATATTGTTTTATTTTTAGTATAGACATAAATTTATGATATTTAGGTTTATAAAATATTTACATTATCTCTTAATATGATTGTCACGACAAGAATTATTAATATGAATTACCTAGGTAAAATAATTCCTCAAATCATAGTGAAAATGAAATATAATAAGGTTAAGAGTAAACTAAAATTAATGTTAAAAAATATATATATTATTCAATGATCATTTTAATGAATAACATGAGCCTATAGTTTGGGGAACCTGAAATTAATATTTGAAAATTAAACAAAATATTTAATTTCTCAAAAGTCAATATTCAAGGAATAAATCATCGAAGTTCATATGAAGTGAATCATCATGGTATCAAAGAACATAATACAAGAGTATATATAATTGGCATAATAGCATTTCATAAATGTGTTTCATAATCATAATAAAATAAACATTATGTTATCGCTATAATCAATGAAATTCATTATATGTTAGTCTTGGGATGAAGAACTTTTTAACATCATCATGGATGAGAAATCCTACTATGTACCCTCATTCAATAATTTTATAACATCCCATGTAACATTTAAAATCATAAAAAATAATCATTTTCCAATGAATTTTAGGAATATAACAGACCTATATGACACATAATCTTAATCAATTTATATATATTCCACAAGATCGTAAAATCTTTTATCATTTCCTCAAATCAGAACCCTTAGAAATGAAAAAATCAATTTTAAAAATATTTCATCATTATCATAATAAATCATCAAGGCATTTAGTAAGTAAAATTTTATAGCACATAAACATAATGAATCATATGTAACATCGTTAATGATATCATTGATGATAATTTCAATTAAAAGATCACTAGAATATTTTGTGAGGTTAATAATACTTCCATTATGAAAATATATTTTTAAAATCTAATTATATCCATAATTTTAGGAAAATATTTTCTATCAAAATTTCTATAGAAACATTCAATTAAATATTTAAATAAATGATCAATCATGGTGCTGGGAAAATCTATTCATGTTGTATATATGAAAACAATGATTATGTTAACACCTTTGGTAAAAAATAAAAAAGTAATACATTCATAAAATGATAATGATATTCCATTAAAAAATTTATAGAAATCTACAAATAGGTAAATATTAATTTAATCAGTAAATATATATAGTGCAGAAATCATTTTAAATAATATATTGACATTGAATAAATATATTATTTACTGAATAGATAAACAAATTTGGTTTTTCCTAAAAAAAATTTATTCATACTTTTTAGAAAATGCGGATATGAAAATTCCAAAAAAACTTATAATTATTAAAAAAACCTTAGTATTACAAAATACATTATATTTTTGAGGGGTATAACATATATTTTCATTATAAAAATTTTAATTAAAAAATATCATAGTAAAACAATAATTTGTATCATGAAACCCTTTACTCAAGTTGGACTTTCATTGTATGTGATCTATCTTCATTGATAATAAATTTAAAATTATTATTATTTTATAACAAAAAATTTATACATATATTACCATAAATTTTTGAATTATAAAATTTTATCACTTGTTCATTAACAATTCAAATTTAATATCATTATTCCGGGAGATGATTATTATATTTTTCAAATATTTTTAGATTTGGATGTTCTGGACCTTGAATCACGGTAAAGGCTCCGTAAGATCTATATTGATAATAATTATATACACATCATATATATTAACTATATAAACATATATATTAAAACCCAAAGATAATAATTATACTAATAATATTTAATTATAATGTTCATTGAAATTGTGGTTCATACTTTTGTGTGAATGTTATTTTCAATTTCATATGAAGTGAAGAAAGAATGTTAACTATTATCATATCATTAAAAATAAGAAATAAGAAATAAGAAATATATATATTTATTAAATATCTCATTTTACCCATAAATGATAGGTATTTAAGGAAAATGAATTGCTTTAATATCTAGAAGCGACATTCCACAATCATGAACGAGCAATACTTTTATTTCCCATTTGTTGAAAAAAGGTGAAATTTTTTCCAGTATTAATAAAAACATATAATTATATTAATAATAACATTTTAATAATTTTTAGATAAATAAAATATATTTTTTGAGGAATAATAATATATTAATTTAAATGAGTCATATAAGACAACTACATCTTATTCATGAGATATCCATTGGCTTACCCTTATCCCATTAAAATTTTGTCTTTGTAGAAGAAATGTTGATATTAAAGAGAAATAATCTATGATGGTTTCAGGGAAGGTATTTAAAAATATACGATACTAAAAATTCATGTATTAGGGAGGATATAGGGTTCCCTTTTATAAATTATTGAGGAGAGATACAATGAAATACTTCAAATATTAAAATAATATAAAGTCATTTTATTGTGAATGTCAAACAAAATGAGAATGGTTTTAGGGGAAATATTTGATAGGGTGTAAAAAATTTCAAACAATGATAATCAGACATGTTTATGATTAATTGATACCCAAAATATTATTTTTACTCATAGAAAACCCTTTTTAACCTAAACCATGGTAACAAAATTTTATTTTTTTTACTATTTATTAAGAAAAAATGAAAGTGGAATTTATAAAAAACATAAAATATTTTATTAAAAATATAGAAATAATTTTATAAAATTCAATTTTTTTACATATATAATATTAATATTTTATATAACTTCGAACAACGCAATGAAAATATATCATTATAAATGTGCTATTTTAAGAATAAAATTGAATTAATATTACATACTAAAACAACCAAATGAATGTCAAAATATTTGATTAAATATAAAAACTATAAATTTCATTAAAAATAGTAACCATTAATTAATTATTATGTATACAAATGTAAAAATACTATGCTCATATAAATTATAATTTAAAAAATATAACACTTTTTATATATATAAAAATGTGTCTTCATTAAAAAAAATTAGATAACTAAGGGACAATTAAATATTCATTTATAAATACAATTTATTAATGTATAGATTTTCAATAAATTTTAATAGAAATGACTATACATAATTTAGTTACAATTATATTATATATATTGAAATAATTATTTTGAAAAAAAAAATCCTTTTCATTGTTAAATCATTTAATAAATATTTATTCCCAATTTCATTGTTATAAATTTATATATTTGGATTATGGCAAAAAAATCCATACATACTATAGTAACCCTTACCAAAGTATACTAGAGATGATGGTTGCATTATAACATTATAAATTGATATAAGGTGTCACATCTTCAATGACTCAACAATTTAGTGGTCTTGGTAATCTAGATACATAATTTACATTTAAATACATCTGAAAAAACTAATACACAATCTTCCTTATATGATAACTACATTGTTCTTCACAGTGTCTCCATGAATATAAATAACAAAACACTTTCTAATATCCATGTAAAAATAAAACAAAAGAAATGAGGGGGGATCAGATTCTTAGTAAGGGAAATTATACATCATAAACTATCATGAATATATAAAAATAATTAATATGGGAAGTTTCATAATTAAAACAGTTGAAATATTTAATATAAATTTACCATAATATTGAAGAAATAAATGATAATAAAATTAATCCATACAAATAATAACATAATCTTGAAACCAATCAATTAACATTATATGTAATAAATTATCACATTGAAATAATTGATATCACAATGAGGAGATGAGTAATTACATATATCAAAAACTATAAATACCTATAACAAAATAAATTAAATATATGGGATGAAAAGAATCTAATTGTTAAAATTTATTTTCCTTATGATACATATCATTGCATTGAGGGGACATATATTATCAAGCTTCACACATCACATAATAAAACCAATTTAGTCCACATATTATAATGGTGAATTATAATAATAATTATTATATTTTTTAAAATATCTCATATAATATGTCAATACAAACACTAATCAAATTAACATCATCATAAATTATTTTTAGTGATGTGGTGAATTGCAAAAAAATGTAATTACCCTACAAAATATATCATAATATATATAAAGACTAAATAAAGATGATATAAATAAAATATATCCCTAGTGGATCATATTTACAATATATGTTTTTTGTCATTAATGAGTTGAAATAACAAGAATATATTTTGAAAGACATTCATTGGGAAAATATCCCTGGAAATTTGAAAACAACATTTTAATACAATTCATGAAACATTTCTCAAATATTTTCCAATGAAACTATACATTTACAACTTGTACAATAATATGTAAAACATTTACTGGTAATGATGTAAAAAAACTTCATTTATTCCTAACAAATTAAAATAATGATTCCTTTCACATTTTCAATAAATGACAAAGAAGCCTTGTATTTAAAATGACATTTATAAACCTTTATTAATATTGATATAAAAGTATAAATAGGATAAATATCTTTGATAAATCATTTCTAAAAGTTAAAAATATTTTTTAAGTTGTAAAAAAAGTATTTTTATGAAAAATGATTTTTGACAAAAGTGAGAAATAAAGGTTGAATCTCATAATAAATTTTTATCAATCATTTTTTGGTAAAAAATAGTAGAAAAAGTAATTATTACATGAAAAAGATAATGAATAAGTATAGGAGAAGAAAATATATTTATTTTATGATACTAATATCAAATAATTTCCCCATAAGTGACTTATAGAAAAACAATCTCAAATAATGATGCAATTGTGAAACAAACATTTACCACTTCTGCAAATTATTAATTGTAAGTCCATTAATGAAAATAATACAAATTGAATAATTATATTCTATGAATATAATTATAAAATTACATGAAATATCAATGGGGTTGTATATATATTCCACACAATTCAAATACGGGGTTAACATGGCATATGTCTCAATGATGTAAATGTGAGACGAGAAAACCCTTAACCTAGGTCTGAATTCCTTCGTATGTGTCCAAATCTCCTATGTAAAGACTCGAAAATCATGTGGATGTTTTTTTTAATACATCATATTTTTACGAGACCGCGAATATTTATGGCTCTCCATTCCAAGGCCCTGTGTGCCCGGAATCAGTTTCTAATGTTTTTAGTTTGGGTACGTTCAGTAAACGTACGAGTGGGTTTTTATAAATTTTTATCCGGTTCTCGCAATTCAAATCCTAGAAAACATTTGAACTCGCATCACTAGTATTCTCTTAATAAGACTTTCACTTTGACGATAGTGTGTCGAGGATAAAATATTATTTTTGGTTTTCATGCATAAATAATAAAATTAAGTTAATTACACTTTAGTTTATTTGAGCCATCATGTGGGTGGCTAGTAGTTGAAACCTAATCTTGTATGTTTGAGGTGGGATTTCCACACCTTATCCTCCCATGAATGGTTATGGTTGGGGGTCCCACCTGAACATAACCTCCCATGGGAGGTTACGTCGTCGGGGCCACAGGAGGCTAAACCGCCCTATTGATGGGTGGAGAGTATAACCTCTCACCTCTCCCTCATTAATTAGGGAGAGCCTCTTGACCTCCCCTAGAATTTTATTTTTCTAGTACTCCACAATTAAGGGGGAGCCTACTCTATTTTGAATTGGTGCCCACTCCCCAATTAATACGTGCCAAAACACGTGAATTAATGAGGAGGACCCTTTTTAATTTAATTCCACTTTTCGAATTTGTGCCAATGAAATAATAGATTAATAAATCTATTATTTGGAACAGAAAATTCACTTGGGTGATTGAAGGGAAAGCTCTAAAATAAGAACCTCATCGTCCAATGATGAACTCTCCCAAAGAAGAACGAAGAACGAAGAAAGCTGACGACAATCCTTCGTCGACTTCTTCCCTATGACCCACTGACGTGGAACCGCTTCCATAACAATTGTGTGAATTCAGGACTGGGAGAGTGTGGTGGACGTGATGAACAACAACTCCATCTTCTTCCCATGACTCCATCAACGAACGAAGAAAGAAAAATCAAATTTAGGGGTTTTATTATATTTAATTATGATATTTACCCATGTTCTTCCTTTCTCACAAAATGAAGAACGAGGGTTTTTTTGCTTCATAATTGATGAACCAATTGATACCACCCTAAACGCAGAGGGTGCGGGACAAACCAACATGGACCAACCCCTCTACCAATCTTGTTTATGTTGGACTTTCGTTGATGAAGCGGCAACTAGATGACGAAGGCGAAAATGAAAAAGGTTGCACTACCCCCAACCTTCACGGATCGTGCTGCCCCCGCAGCGCAAAGTGCCCCCGGACGAACAATGTCAGCCAGAGCAACGCTGAACCGGCCATCCCAGCTGCCACCCCGCTGCCGGTCCACCGGCCCGAAGCCTCTAATCGGCCTACCCGTGGCATATCAGCACCCGGTGTGGCCTACCGGTCGCCCCGCGTGGCCTTCCCGATGCCCCACGCGGCCTGTTTTGTGCCCTTCCGACTGGCCCAAAGCCCCGTTCTCCCTACCCAGTGACCCACGCAGCCGGCCTGGCACCCTGCCATCTTCTTGGCACCTCGCACGGCCTGCCCGGCGCACCATGTGGCGTTTCCGGTGCCCCCCGCGGCACACCTAGTGCCCCGCGCGGCCATCCTGGTGCCCTCCCCGGCCTACCCCCAGCCTCCCGCGGGCCTTGCCTGGCTGCCTCCGGCCTGTCGGCCTCCCGAATAGTGCCCTGCACTATGATGGCCCAACTGATCCCAACCTTTGAATTGAGCCGCCTACGTGGTGACCTTCGGGCCTAACCAACCCCGCAGTCTACTGGGTCGGGCCCAGCGGACGGGGCCAAACCGAGCGGGCCGACCCAGACTGGGTCGGCCTAGTCTGGGTGGGACCGAGTTGGTTTAACTGGGTCGGATCTGGACTAGGCCCATTACTGACCGTTAGTTCCTTTAGCCATATCATTGGCACCATAGGACCGTTTGATGAACCATTAGCGGTGCTGATTTTCATGGAGCACGACAGTCCCTTTGAGTATAACCCATAGGAGTTCGAGAAAATTTTGAGATACGGTCAGGTTGGATTGTAAACGAATCCATCTGGGCCACTAGGACGAAAAATCTTATAACTCTTAGACTGGGCATCTGATTGACGTGTCGTCTATTGTGTTGAGACCCTTATGATGAGGAAAACCATTGAGATACTTTTAAGTGTGACTTTGTGACATTTGGAGTATCGACCTGTAGCTCATGGAGCAGACCCTCCCAAAAAATAGAGAGCGAAGTACAGAGACCTAGTAGCTGGTTAAAACCTATTGACTACTTGACTGATTTGACTCAGAGTGATTCAAGTAGCCCAGTGGGGAGCGCCAGGTTGTTGGCGGTAGACGCATGGTAGAGGAGCACCTGGTAGTTGGTGGCAGAACCACGATACTCGACAGGAGGAATACCTCTGCAGGCTATTAGGGGGAGCACATGGTAGTTGGAGGCAGACCCATAGTGGGGAGCACCTCTGTGTTAGCGAGACAGAACCATAGTACTCGACAAGATGAGTATCTCAACAGTACAAGGTTAGTGGGAAGAGCCTGGTTGTGGCGCCATGCCCACTGTACTCAACAGAGGAGGATTTCTCCAGCAGCCATGGTTTTGAAAATGTGAATAAAAATTCTGGTTGAGCAGAGTTAGTAACTTTTTAGTTTACCCCATTATTAAGACAGATTACATGATAAATCTGTTACATGTATAAGAATATACCTAAGTGTGGTTATCTGTTGATTTCATACATTTTGGTTTATACTAGTTGGATTTTGTGATACTGTGAGGGTCTCTGGGTCCATACTGAGTATCATTATACTCATCCCTGCACGAATTATGCCCACACATCGTTGTGTGGGATGTAGATGACAGACTTTGCTGATCGAGGCTGAGTGTACGAGGACTAGAAAGTACATAGAGGTGGACCACCCTACATGATGGTACATGGAAGAGACAGATGGATGTGGTGTGATGTGAAGGCTATCTGTACTGACCCTTCCTGTAGGATTTCTCATAGGACGATCCAGCAGTTGTTTCACCTTTCTTCTATTGTACTTGTTTTCCTTGTACATTCAATTTCCTTGTACATTACAATTAGACTTGTATTTCCCACCCCATTACTTTTCATTACTTATTTTGTATACATTTTTACATAGTGTATTGCTTCCATCTACATGGTTCTGTGTGATTATAATTTCTAAAGTCAATGCCTTCCATGTTTTAGGGATTTACACCTTTGGTGCTATTCGCTAGCCCCTGGCATGTGGAAGGAGGACATGGGGTTGTCACGACATGGGTCTCAAGGAAGATTCATGAAATATTGGTATCATAGGAGTCGGTTATTCCATAGAACTTAGGACTATGATCTTTCTTTTCTATGAAGCAATAGTGTTATGGGTACCGAGTGTGGTTTTCAGTTCAAGGGGTCATGTGTTGGTTAGGCGGCCGATGTATCCGTACACCAGAACCATGACTACTGATCTCTGAAAGAGTGCACAAAAACACTGATTGAGTTTGTTTTTTTGAAGATTTCATTAAGTCATCCCAACCAGGTCAGCTCACCAAGTATAAATTTTGCTTGTGTCGAATCTGTTTAGGATGCCTCCACGTAGACAACCAGTTAGAGTTCCAAGAGAGAACATGTTGACGGCCCCCCATGTGATGAGGCTCAGGTGTAGGGCCCTCTTACTATGTTGGAATCATCCTGTGGTGTACCAGTAGCACCATGACCCATTAGGATGCAGAGGCCACCAGCTGCACTGGCGTAAGGTGCATGTCGATTGAGTGCATTGTGTGAGTTCTAACAGAAGAGGCCTCCAAGGATACAAGGTGAGACAGATTCTTAGGTATCAGAGGACTAGATGGAGGTGATTTTTAGTGTTCTCCGCCAAGTTTAGACAACTGTAGAGAATATATTGATCTTATCTACTAGTGTTTTTAGTGAGTGACCATGGGGTTGGTCTGCCTATTGATGAGTCTTTGGTATGTGGACCGTTGTCTGAGATTTTACCTTCAGGTAGTGTGTCAGCTATATCACTTCTTGTTGGTCAGTCGTTAAAACCTGTGGTACTAGTAAATGTCACATGTAGTCTTATTGCCTTACACATGTTTTAGCATCAGATACCCCTCAGGTTATGAGATGAGCCCGACTCACAGGCGGTTGAGGACTGGACTGAGTAGGTGGCTGAGAGTTCTCTAGATCTTGTAAAGCTTCTTCAGGATGACATGCAAGTAGTTTAGAATTCATCAAGGAATACCGATCATTCTCGGTACTCGATGAATACATTACGATTAGTATGTTGGGACTTGGACTATCGAGCGAGATGTGTTTTAGAACATCCGAGCTAGAACATTTTCTATAGATGCTAGAGGGAACCTTTACGGTTGAATGTTCGTTGGCTGAGCAGATATATCCAATGAAGTTTTGTAGTGGGAATGCATGAAATTGTTCTAGTATCAAAGACATGGGCGTGCAAGAAGTTTCGGGATGAAGATGTCATAGGGAAAGATGAATCTGTAGGGAAGGAGATGTGGAAGCAGAGCTAGGAGAGCAGCATGAGGTGGTGTACATTTTGACATGTTACAACCACCCACCTTTGTTGTCCCTTCCAGGCTCATTGAGTTATAGGGAAGGGGAAGAGTGTAGCTACATGCAGTCAAGGAGTCTGACATAAGGGATCTAGGAATGATTCGAGGTACGGTCTGTGTTCACTACTAGCTATCGTATCAATAAACATAGGTACCAATAATTCCTTACTTCCACGAATCTTTACCTGGACCTAGATTTTCCATTTAAACCGTTGACTTGACCCTCAAATTTAGAGATTCCTTTGGGAGAATACTCGATATTCACAATTATGCCGACGGTGTGATTTGACCCTTCAGGTCGGAGTTTCTGTTGGAACCTCTTCGTGGCAGCATTGAGGCCTTATGACATTAGATTGGGTGTCTACTGGGCAACCAATGTTCGTACACAGATTGACTGTATTAGGAAAAATGGTTGTTGTTTATCAACAATGATGGGATGATGTTTTCCTTAGAATAAAAAAAAAAGAAACCTATCCAGCAAAGGATAAACATAGGCATAGGAGGGTGTAGCCGATCAATACTGAGTCTGCCATCCTTACCCTCATGTTCGTAGGAGTTTTCAGTTTTTAGTTCCGAAAAGGAGAGATAGAACATGGGGACATATTTTCAAAAGAAGTATTAAGGATAACCCCCCCTAAGGGTGAGGGACGTCTGCTTTGGATGTATACTACTGGAGGTTCATTCCAGACTTCTCCAGAGTTGCAGTACCACTATCATCCTTGACAAATAAGGGGAAACCCTTCGTGTGGTCGGAGAGATTCTATCACAGATTTTAGGAGCTGAGATAGAGGGTGACTAGTGCCCCGATATTAAGGCTTCCAGAGGAAGTTTTAGTGTATATAGTCTACTTTGACGCATTAGGGACTGGACTCATGTGTGTTCTAATGCAGGAGTGAGTAGTGATCGTATATGGTTCTCAGAAGGTGAGACATCATGAGCAGAACTACGCTACCCATGACATGGACTTAGTAGCAATGGTGTTCGCCTTGAAGATGTGGTGACACTATATTATGGGAGAATGTTTTATCGTGTACTCTGATCACAGGTGTATCAGGTATATCTTCTCCCAGAAGGACCTAAACATGAGACATCGATGTTGGCTTCAGTTCCTCCAGGACTACGATTTCGAGATAGTATATACTCATAAGAAGGAGAATGTTGTTACAGATGCACTCACCAGGAGAACTGGTATACAGCTGCTAGGTGAGGTGACAGAGCAGCTAGCTAATTTACAGATATCATTTGTGGATAGAGATGGATAAGCCTTTGTAAAGTCTCTTATAGTCACTACCCCACATCTTCAGTGAGTTAGGGTGGCACAACGTTGAGATGCTGACTGCGAGACGCGATGTGCTCAGATATCCACAGGGCAGACACCTGATATATTTTGTGAAGGTGGGAGCACATTATCCTCTTCAGAGGACGTACTATAGTGCTAGTTTCACTTCAGGAGGAAGTGTTGAGGGTGTTCTACACATCCCCTCTAGCGGTGCATCCAGGAGTGGGGAGATATACTGGGACCATTGATGACAGCACTGATGGCTAGGTATGAAGAAGGAAATAGCGAAGTCTGTCTCCTGGTTCCTCACATGTCAGTAAGTGAAGGCAGAGCACTAGGTATCACTAGGTTTGGTTCATCCTTTAGAGGTATAAGAGTGGAAATGGTATGGGATATCCATGAACTTCGTGACTGGTATTTCACGTACATCCCGGGAACATTACTCAGTTTGGGTGATCGTTGGTCGACTTCCCAAGTCAGCCCACATCCTATTGATCAGAGAGCAGGGTTCAGTGGAGAGCATGGGGGGCCTCTATGTGCATGAGATTGTGCATCTACACAAAGTACCTTCTACTTTTGTTACCGATCGTGATTCACAATTTACTTCTCGGTTATGGAAGGGGTTTAAGGAGGCTCTTTTGGCACAGCTTCGCTTGAGAACTGCCTTCCATCCATAGACAGAGGCTCAAAATGAGCAGACCATTAAGAACCTCGAGGACATGTTACATGCTTCTTTCCTCAACCTCAGTCGTGGATGAGAGGATCAATTAACTTTGGTGGAGTTTCCCTACAATAACAGCTATCACTCCACCATAGGGATGACACAATTCGATGTGTTGTATGGGCGACCTTGCAGATCACCCTTGTTCTAGACAGACCCATGAGAGTCGAGACTAGTGGGACCATAGATTGAACGAGAAACCATATAGAAGGTGCAGATCATCTAGGAGTGGATGAAGACTGCACAGACTATGTAGAAGTCATATGCTGACAGGGGAAGGAGGCATCTATAGTTTGAGGATGTCGACCACGTTTTTCAATGGTTCTCACATCGATGAGACCTACAGAGATTTGGCCAAGAAGGAAAGTTATCTCAGAGATTAATCAGACCTTTTTAGGTCCTCAGTACATTTGGTGAGGTGGATTACCGCTTATCTCTTCCACCTCAGTTGAACAAGGTTCACAATATCTTCCACGTATCTCCGCTGAGAAGATATGTGCATGACCCTACTCACATCATCGACCATGGAGAGATGGACATCGAATATGGGGATACATTCACAGAGGTTCCAGTGGATATTGAGGATCAACATGAGAGGGTCCTACGTGGATGTTCGATATCTCTGGTGCATGTTCTCTTGTAGCACGGGAACCTCTAGGAGAGCTCATGGAAGCAGGAGGCTCAGAAGCATGCTCAGAACCCCCTTTTCATTCCTTAGTTCTAGTTGTAGCTTAAGGGGACGTAAAGCGCTATTGTGGTGAGAATGTAATGAACCAAAAAACCTGTGGAATATTTTTTAAATACATGGGATTATTACAAGTCTCTGAAAATTTATGACGCTTGATTCCAAGGCCCGGTGTTCCGAACTCAATTTCTGATGTTTTTGTTCGAGTACATTCAGTAAACGTACAAGCGAGATTTTATAACATTTGAACCGGTTCTCGGAATTGAAATCCAAGAGAACCGTTGAACTCACAATGTTGGTATTATCTTAAAATGACTTTAACTTCGACGACAGTGAGTCGACGATAAAAGATAGTTGGGTTTTTATAGAAAAATAATAAAATAAAGTTATTTACACTTTATATGATTTGAGCTACCATGTGGGTTTCTTGTAGTTGAAACCAAATCTTAGAAGTTGGAGGTGGGACTGCCACACCTTAACCTCCCATGAGATGTTATGGTGGTGGGGACCACCCGAACATAACCTTCCACGAGAGGTTATGTCGTGGAGACCAAACAGTGCTAAACCCTCGTATTGATGAGAGGATAATATAACCTCTCAACTCTCCCTCATTAATGAGGTAGAGCCTCTTGACCTCTCTTAGCATAGTATTTTTACAATCCTCCACAATTAAGGGGGATCCTACTCCATTTTTAATTGGTGCCAACTACCCAATTAATACATGCCAACACATGTGAATTAATGAGGTGGAGTCTTTTTAATTTCATTCATATTTTTGAATTTGTGCCAATGAAATAATAGATTAAGTAATCTATTATTTGGCACAACGAATTCACATGGGTGATTAATGATAAATCTCTGAATGAGGAACCTCATCCTCAAACAAATAACTCTCCCAATGAAGAATGAAGACGGTTGGAAGAAATCCTTCTTCGACTTCTACCATGTGACCTACCGACGTGGAACCAATTCCACAACCATAGAATGAATTCGGGAGTGGAAGAGTGCGGTGGACGCGACGAATGACAACTCCGTCTACATCCTGCAACACCATCAATAAACGATGAATAGTGAATCAAAGGTAAGGGTTTACATATATATAAGTATGATCTGTAAACATGTTCTTCCTTTCTCTCAAAATGAAAAATTAGGGTTGTTGTGATTCATACATGATGACCAATTGATAGCACCCTAAACACAGAGGGGGCATACTGAACCAACATGGACCAACCCCTCCACCGATCTTGTTTACGTTGAACATTCATTGAAGAAGCGGTAATGTGGCGATGAAGGCGGCAATGACAAAAGTTGCGCTACCCACAGAATCCATGAATCGCGCCGCCCACGTGGTGCACTGGTGCACCCGGCCGAACACCACCGGCCCGCACCGTGCCGAATCGGCCTACCCGGTTGTAACGCCCCCACCCCAGCTACCCAGAGTCGGTGCATTAGTTCGTAACATTGGCATGATCACAAAAGGTCAAGTCTCGATAGACAGATTAGTTTAGTATCCTTGGAAACACTAGATACATTCATAAGTCTTACATTACATCATAAAGTGAAAAATTAATAACAAAGTCTTCATAGTCCACACTCATATCCTCTTCTGACTATCCCTGCAGGTCATTCATAAAATACTTCTTCACATCCTGGAAAATATTAAAACATTGAAAGGGGTGAGCTTAGATGCTCAGTAAGGATAACAATATTGCAGAAGCTTTCATAAATAAACATAAAAATTTAAGGCAATGTATAACTAAAACAAAAGCCTTTTAAACTTGAACATCAACATAATATGGAAAAAGTAAAATGAGATAATTCCATTCACTTCTTCACATGGATATTCTACTGGTTGAATAATCACATGCAATATCAATAACCACTTTCATAATGATGGAATGCATAATGCCAGACTATCATAACCACGTAGTCAAGGCCTCGTGCCAAGACCACAAATAAGATTTTGTCAAGGCCTCGTTCCAAGACACTAGTTTGTCTCATGAGACCTGCCGATGCATCGAGGAGCTATAGCGGGCTCCACCCGTCACTTATTAAGTCCAATGCATTCCTCATATGAATAGGTTTAAACATATCATAAACCATAACATAATCGTATCACATAAAACACGCATAAAGGAAACATAACATTTCCACATTTTAATCACAAGATATAAATACAAAACATTGATATAATAAAAATGCTTTCAAAACCATTTTCAATACCAAAATAAAAGAAAGTTAAAACTTTGTATTTATTTTTCATTAAAAAAAATGATGGCTTGTAGAGGAATCCGAAACTCAAATAATGGTCACGGCGGCGGAGAATTCGTTGTCGCCGCATAAGTACGGAAAGAAAAACATTCCCTTTTTGTCGTTTAGTAAAACAATTCGTATAAAAAATATTCCTTTTGAATGAACGTAAAATTCAAAGGGGTTTATACACCGTATAAAAGAAAGTTGTGTATAAAACCAAATATGACTCAATGAAAGGAGATTGAGACGAAGTACTTAAAAAGATCATTTTTAAAATAAAATAGATCTATTATGTGTATTCACTATAGGTACACATAAAGAAAGTAAAAATAAAAAATAATACATAATAATATCATGACATAATTGGAAAGTAGGAGATTAACCCAAAGAATGGAAATTGGGTGAAGAAGTTCCCTTACCTCGTGTCTGACTTGACTCAACCGTTATTTAACCTCATGAATAATAAACTAGAGTTAATATATACCTTATTAAGAACCATTTTCAATTTCATTATCCTTATTATATCACTTATTAC
The DNA here is from genome assembly GCA_963277665.1 of Viscum album. Lineage (NCBI taxonomy): Eukaryota > Viridiplantae > Streptophyta > Magnoliopsida > Santalales > Viscaceae > Viscum > Viscum album. Next base: position 774,959,198 of record OY728159.1, on the reverse strand, counting down.
AATGATATGAACATTATGTAATTATTTAAGTTAATAACGGTCGTTTTGTCGATCTTTGGTACTTGAGTCAACAATAAACTTCTTATAATTACAAGTTGTTTATGTGGTAGAATATCCATTATATCCAGAATTATATTCATGTTTTAGATGTCATATATATCTTATATATCCAGTATATACATTCATTTATAATATTACGTAACATTTAGAGGTAAGAAATGAAATGCACCGTTCATGGAGACGGTAAGCCGTACATACGCATGAACGCTACTTTCATTTCAATTTCATATTTAATGGAACTAAATCATAATGATATAAATGTATAATATAATTCCAGTATAATATAGTGTATAATACCATTTTCTTCATCCTTTATACATCCCACATATGGCATTAACGATTCAAATCACTTTGAGGGGGCGATAGTCCGCACTTCCTAAAATGAAATTATCGCGTTTTACCCATAATGGAAATCATAAAGTATGCCATAAATGAGAAATACAGAAGCATAAGTAAAACATAAACATTTTGTATATCATATATAAAAATAGTGACATATTAATTGCCACCTTTGAAGGTGTTATATGAGTGTTGAACAATCATCGTTTCGTGAGGCAGAAATTCGCCATCCACAGAAACCGTATGTTCTTTAACCATTAGATGTAAGTGTGTGTAAGTGTAGCTAGAATCCTTCTTATAAAAACATCATAGTATATTGAGGATACTGGTTTTGTTACAAAAGAATTGAATAAAAAGAGTTTAGGGGGTTGGAGAAGAAAAATAAAACAAAACAACATTAGAGAAGACATTACCTCAAAATCGGGTAACTCTTTTTGATTTGAGCCAAAGGATTCCTTGGGAAGAGTTCTGCCCAAATTTAGGATTCTAGGAGTAATAGGGGGATGTTGGGAGAGTATTTGGGCTGAGGTTGGCCGAGCCAAATGGCTTGAAGGTGTGAATAAGGTGGAAGAGGTGGGGGCCTTTTATAAGTGGAGAGGAGGGGATCTTTTGGAAAGATTGAAATGTTACATTATTTCACAATGCTTTTCGGATTCTAAAGGTCCCACACTTATATAATTCGAGGATAAGGTGATAAGGTTTTTAAATATCCTCATCCAATAGGCTTTGGACAAGTGTAAGCCTTGGATTTTTCATTATCTTCTCATTTTATTTAAATCGTTAAATAATGAGGTCATCGCTGCATCATAATTATGTCATAAATAATTTAATTTGTTTAATGTCTAAAAATTATAAAAAAAAATACTATGATGTAGTAAATCTTTTTATCTTTCTAATTAATATTTATAGTCACAATTTGGACTTGTGTAACCCCACTTAAAAACTGTTTTAGTAAAATAACTCATGTTTGTGTCAATTGAATTTTAACATTAAATAAATATATATTAATGTCATTTTCCAACCAATGTGGCTCCATGGGGTCCCCAAGTTGACCCATGAGTTGTCTTGGTCGGCCATGACTCATCCAATAGGAGTAGGACAAGTGTCATTCTCATCTCATATTATTAAAACATTAGTTGTACGTTAAACTACACTAATTACCTCTAATCGCGATTAAGAACTTAAAAGTTACTATTCACCAAAAATTTATTTTAATCTCATTGAACCACATTTTACTTCTTAATGACAACCATGTATGTCGGATTTTTGAAAATCAAATCACAGAAGTGGTAATATTTCATTTAAACAAAAAATCAGTTATTTAACTACCACTTAGTGGTTTCACTATTCATCAAAAATTGAAGTTTTTCAGAACAAGGCCAAAATTTCACCATAAGCTATAATTGATATTCCGAATTCAAAAATGATTTCTATTTTACAAAATTCCAAAAATATAAGTTGCATTAATTAATTTTATAATTAATTCCCGCTGTTATGACAAATAGCGTGTTTTTAAGAAACAATTTATATCAAAAGATTGGCAATTGTTTATGTCCAATTTCAATATTAAATTAATTCTAATGACCACCATTGGATAAAATGGTAAAAATATATTCTAATTATACTTTAAAACCACTAAATAGTATAATTTATCACTATAAATTATTTTGATTAAAAAAGTTGTTTTTAAGTATTTTTCACTATTCATAAAAAATAGAAGTTCTCAGAAAAATACCAAAAATTCAACATAGGCTAATTTCGATATTCCGAATCCAAAAATGAAGTCCATTTTGATAAATAAAATTTATAAAATTTCAAAAAGTAGGTATTACTATTCACAACGGCTAGTTTAATTCGTTGTGGTGTGTGTTAGAGCTCGAGGTTGCGTACAACACATGCTATTGCATTATTCGAAGTGAAACGTACCGTGTAAGCTTGGGGTGTTACATTCTCCCCTCCTTCAATAAATTGCGTCCTCGCAATTTGAAATTTTTATTTGAAAATAAAAGGTTGAAAATAGAAAATACCTTTGTGGAAAACCCACATCGGAAATAAGGTTAATAAAATTTAGTCTTAATAAGAGGGAAATGGAAATAAGAAAGTCACCACCAAATTATTATCTCGATAAGGAGAACATTGGTGGAAATTAGAGACATATAATTGGAGGAAAAACGTAAATATTTGTAGGGAGTGATTGAGGTCATCAATCACAATCAACTGTCAAATTGAGGGCCTCAAAGCCTTCAATCTATGTTGATTTAAAATATCATCAGTTCAACAAGACATAAGGTATTAGGATAACACATTTTTTTTAATATCCTTTTACTAAAGTTTAAGAATTAATTTATTCATTGAATAAGAGATAGGTATATATATATTTATGCTTGACAACTAGAGTTTCAACCTTCAACTCATCTTTCACTCAAAAAGATAATACAACTCAAAAATATTATACTTATCCTAATTGTATAAGGTTCCAAATGTTAACACATACCATTTAGATTAGTAAAATTATTTTTTAATAACCAGGGACTTCCTGTAGGCTAGTGGTAGGAAATAAAGGCTTGTCTCACTATGGTTGTGGGTTCGATTCCTGCAGCTTTGTCCGATGTGACGGGTTATTCCCCACCCTGCAGGTTGTCCTTTTCCTAAAACTATAGTATTATAATATTCCAAAAATATTCTTCAGAAATTCTTTAACCTTAAACAATACTATACATGGTTCAACTTAATCCATTCCAACCTTAATAGTTATCCAAAATACCTCCATCCAGACTTTCTCTAAAAGGTCTCTAAATTCCAAAATCAATTGTAACATCAGATTCCCCAAACAAAGAAAAGTTTCTCTTATTGTCACATACTAAAAATATGATTACCTTAATCATATTAAAACCTTACTGAAATCAACAAGTACTGCAGTACAATCCTTATATATATCACATTATTCTAATAACCAAAATATAATCCTTGAGTCCAAAAGCACCAATACATTAATTATTCTGCTTCAACTGTAGTCACATCATAAGATTGGCCTTGATCCCTTGGCCTTTTCTGAGGTAAGTTTCCTTGACGCTTAGTACATTCATTTGCATAATGACCCATTTCTCTACAATTGTAGCATTCAACTTTGATAGCCTCTTTCTTTCCCTTGCAATCACGAGCCTGGTGACCCTTATCTCCACATTTATAACAAACTCTCATTCCTTTTAGGCAAGTACCAGGGTGATTCTTCCCACAATTATCACATAATGGAAAATCCTTCTTTCCCTTTTTCCCTTTATCTGTCTCTTGTTCCATCGTTCTCTTCTTCTCTTGCTTTACTTTGTTGTCATAAGACATAGAGAATTCCTTTTCTGTCTTGACAGCACACGAGACAATATCTTCGTATGATGAGAAGGATTGTGATACTAAAGCTCGACGGAGAAATGGTTTTAACCCATCAAAGAAATGATAAATCTTACTCCTTGGGTTAAGTATATAATCGGCAACATGCCTCGCTAACCTTGTAAAGTTAGCCTCATACTTTGCGACATTCTCATCCTCCTTCTGCCTCAGACTCAGAAATTTTCTTTCCATATCTGCTCGATGGTCACGTGGAAAGTATTTTTCTAAGAAAAGCTCTTTGAACTCCCTCCATTCCATATTCGATACGTCATCATATTCCTTTGTGTTTTGAATTAGCGACCACCACTGATCGGCATCTCCAGTGAGGCGGTAAACTGCCATGACAACCTTCTCCCTTTCACTACTCCCCAAGGCATGGAATATTTTATCTAAGGAATTTATCCATTGCTCAGCTACTATAGGATTTGTACTCCCATTGAAGGTTGGTGGTTGTTGCCTCATGAAACGGTCTAGCATTGATCCTCCACGTTGCGGATCAGGGTGCTCCATACGAGTAAGGTTATTATTCATAACCTGCGTGAGTTGTCCCAGAACGGTGAGAAGCTGATCATCACCAGTTGTATCTCCAGATCCACAATAATTATCTTGAGAATGAGGGCAATCCCTACACGGAGTTCGTGCATTGATACGGTTTCCATTACTTCCACTAGGCGCCATTTTTAAACAATGGCATAAACTAGATTAGTTTATGAATCAAAATACATAATTCCATACTTGTTAAACACTTTACATAAATTGAACTATTTATGGATATAATCCATAATCATAAAAAGAAATGTTTTCTTTGAGGAAGTATATACTCATAACCCTTCATAGTGGTTTGTAAATAAAATGAGAATTATCCTAAGCATATCCCCCGGGAGTGTCGTAACCAAGAGTGCAGCAAGGCCCGTTGTCATGCACCAGTTCCCGTTCGAGTCTAGCTCAAAGAGGTGTTTTCGGGTTTTACCCCTAGGTACATCTGTGCCAGAGCCACCTCTACCTGCTCGTATCCAGACAGGGATGTATTGCTCGGAAAACTCACAACATCTCTACAATACCAAAATTCTAGGAAGTTCTTCTATACTAATCCTCAAAGTCTATTTTCGGGATATGTGCTCTAATCAGAGTTTATCTAAATCTAGCTTCCAAGGTTAGTACTAAACTGCCTCTGATACCAACTGTAACGCCCCGACCCCAGCTACCCAGAGTCGGTGCATTAGTTCGTAACATTGGCATGATCACAAAAGATCAAGTCTCGAAAGACCGATTAGTTTAGTAGCCTTGGAAACACTAGATACATTCATAAGTCTTACATTACATCATAAAGTGAAAAATTAATAACAAAGTCTTCATAGTCCACACTCATATCCTCTTCTGACTATCTCTGCAGGTCATTCATAAAATACTTCTTCACATCCTAGAAAATATTAAAACATTGAAAGGGGTGAGCTCAGATTCTTAGTAAGGATAACAATATTGCGGAAGCTTTCATAAATAAACATAAAAATTTAAGGCAATGTATAACTAAAACAAAAGCCTTTTAAACTTGAACATAAACATAATATGGAAAAAGTAAAATGAGATAATGCCATTCACTTCTTCACATGGATATTCTACTGGTCGAATAATCACATGCAATATCAATAACCACTTTCATAATGATGGAATGTATAATGCCAGACTATCAAAACCACGTAGTCAAGGCCTCGTGCCAAGAACACAAATAAGATTTTGTCAAGGCCTCATGCCAAGACACTAGTTTGTCTCATGAGACCTGCCGATGCATCGAGGAGCTATAGCGGGCTCCACCCGTCACTTATTAAGTCCAATGCATTCCTCATATGAATAGGTTTAAACATATCATAAACCATAACATAATCGTATCACATAAAACACGCATAAAGGAAACATAACATTTCCACATTTCAATCACATGATATAAATACAACACATTGATATAATAAAAACGCTTTCAAAACCATTTTTTATACCAAAATAAAAGAAAGTTAAAACTTTGTATTTATTTTTCATTAATAAAATGACGGCTTGTAGAGGAAGCCGAAACTCAAATAATGGTCACGGCGGTGGAGAAGTCGTTGTCGCCGCATAAGTACGGAAAGAAAAACATTCCCTTTTTTTCATTTAGTAAAACTATTCGTATAAAAAAGATTCCTTTTGAATGAACGTAAAAGTCAAAGGGGTTTATACACAGTATAAAAGAAAGTTGTGTATAAAACCAAATATGACTCATTGAAAGGAGATTGAGGCGAAGTCCTTAAAAAGATCATTTTTAAAATAAAATAGATCTATTATGTTTATTCACTATAGGTACACATAAATAAAGTAAAAATACAAAATAATACATAATAATATCATGACATAATTGGAAAGTAGGAGATTAACCCAAAGAATGGAAATTGGGTGAAGAAGTTCCCTTACCTCGTGTCTGACTTGACTGAACCGTTCTTTAACCTCCTGAATAATAAACTAGAGTTAATATATACCTTATTAAGAACCATTTTCAATTTCATTATCCTTATTATATCACTTATTACAATGATATGAACATTATGTAATTATTTAAGTTAATAACGGTCGTTTTGTCGATCTTTGGAACTTGAGTCAACAATAAACTTCTTATAATTAAAAGTTGTTTATGTGGTAGAATATCCATTATATCCAGAATTATATTCATGGTTTAGATGTCATATATATCTTATATATCTAGTATATACATTCATTTATAATATTACGTAACATTTAGAGGTAAGAAATGAAATGCACCGTTCATGGAGACGGTAAGCCGTACGTACGCATGAACGCTACTTTCATTTCAATTTCATATTTAATGGAACTAAATCATAATTATATAAATGTATAATATAATTCCAGTATAATATAGTGTATAATACCATTTTCTTCATCCTTTATACATCCCACATATGGCATTAACGATTCAAATCACTTTGAGGGGGCGGTAGTCCGCACTTCCTAAAATGAAATTATCGCATTTTACCCATAATGGAAATCATAAAGTATGCCATAAATGAGAAATACAGAAGCATAAGTAAAACATAAAAATTTTATATATCATATATAAAAATAGTGACATCTTAATGGCCACCTTTGAAGGTGTTATATGAGTGTTGAACAATCATCGTTTCGTGAGGCAGAAATTCGCCATCCACAGAAACCGTATGTTCTTTAACCATTAGATGTAGGTGTGTGTAAGTGTAGCTCGAATCCTTCTTATAAAAAAATCCTAGTATATTGAGGATACTGGTGTTGTTACAAAAGAATTGAATAAAAATAGTTTAGGGGGTTGGAGAAGAAAAATAAAACAAAACAACATTAGAGAAGACATTACCTCAAAATCGGGTAACTCTTTTTGATTTGAGCCAAAGGCTTCCTTGGGAAGAGTTCTACCCAAAGTGAGGATTATAGGAGTAATAGGGGGATGTTGGTAGAGTATTTGGGCAGAGGTTGGCCGAGCCAAATGGCTTGAAGGTGTGAATAAGGTGGGAGAGGTGGGGGCCTTTTATAAGTGGAGAGGAGGGGATCTTTTGGAAAGATTGAAATGTTACATTATTTAACAATGCTTTTCGGATTCTAAAGGTCCCACACTTATATAATTCGAGGCTAAGGTGATAAGGTTTCTAAATCTCCTCACCCAATAGGCTTTGGACAAGTGTAAGCCTTGGATTTTGCATTATCTTCTCATTTTATTTAAATCGTTAAATAATGAGGTCATCGCTGCATCATAATGATGTCATAAATAATTTAATTTATTTAATGTCTAAAAATTATAAAAAAAATACTATGATGTAGGAAATCTTTTTATATTTATAATGAATATTTATAGTCACAATTTGGACTTTTGTAACCCCACTTAAAAACTATTTTAGTAAAATAACTCATGTTTGTGTCAATTTAATTTTAACATTAAATAAATATATATTAATGTCATTTTCCAACCAAAGTGGCTCCATGGAGTCCCCAAGTTGACCCATGAGTTGTCTTGGTCGGCCATGACTCATCCAATAGGAGTAGGACAAGTTTCATGCTCATCTCATATTATTAAAACATTATTTGTACCTTAAACTACACTAATTACCTCTAATCGCGATTAAGAACTTAAAAGTTACTATTCACCAAAAATTTATTTTAATCTCATTGAACCACATTTTACTTCTTAATTACAACCATGTATGTCGAATTTTTGGAAATAAAATCACAGAAGTGGTAATATTTCATTTAATCGAAAAATCAGTTATTTAACTACCACTTAGTGGTTTTACTATTCATCAAAAATTGAAGTATTTCAGAACAAGGCCAAAATTTCACCCTAAGATATAATTGATATTCCGAATTCAAAAATGATGTCTACTTTACAAAATTACAAACATATAAGTTTCATTAATTAATTTTATAATTAATTCCCTCTGTTACGACAAATAGCGTATTTTTAAGAAACAATTTATATCAAAAGATTGGCAATTGTTTATGTCCAATTTTAATGTTAAATTAATTCTAATGACCACCATTGTATAAAATGGTAAAAATATATTCTAATTATACTTTAAAACCACTAAATAGTATAATTTATCACTATAAATTATTTTTATTAAAAAAGTTGTTTTTAAGTATTTTTCACTATTCATAAAAAATAGAAGTTCTCAGAAAAATACCAAAAATTCAACATAGGCTAATTTCGATATTCCAAATCCAAAAATGAAGTCCATTTTGATAAATAAAATTTATAAAATTTCAAAAAGTAGGTATTACTATTCACAACGGCTAGTTTAATTCGTTGTGGTGTGTGTTAGAGCTCGAGGTTGCGTACAACACACGCTATTGCATTATTCGAAGTGAAACGTACCGTGGAAGCTTGGGGTGTTACACCGGTCACCGCCCGGTCATAGAACCACCTACATGCAGGCTCCGACCGGCCTGCACACGACCTACTGGTGCCCCACGTGGCTGGACCGGAACCCCGCATGGACTGCCCCCCCCCCCCCCACAATGGCCTACCCCGCCGCCGCGCCGCCTGCTCGGTGCCCCATGTGGCATGCCCGTTGCCCTGCCTGGTGCCCTGCCATCCTGCCTATTGCCCTTTGTGCCCTACCTGGCACACCGCGCGACCCGACCTCTCCACACGCGGCCTTCCCAGCACCCTGCCCGCCTACCGGTGCCCCCCGTGGCCTACCCGGTGCCCCGTGCGCCCTGTCCATGGCGTGCTAGGGCCGCCAATGGCCTGCCCTACAACCTCCCGCATGCCCATCCCAGCTACTGTCAGCCTCCCGAGCTGTGACCTGCGCGGTGCTGGCCGAACCGACCCCGACCTCCGAACCGAGCCACCTAAGCGGCGAACTCCGGGCCTAACCACCCCCATAGTCCGATGGGTTGGGCCCAACGGACTGGGCCGAACCCAGTGGGCTGACTCGCCCAACGGGCTGGGTCAGACCCAGTTGGTCTGACCGGGTCGGCCTAGTCTAGGAAGGGCTGATTCGGTCCGACCGGGTCAGACCGGGTCCAGGCCCATTACTGACCGTTACTTCCTTTGTCCATATCTTTTGCATCAGACGACCGTTTGACGAACTGTTAGCGACACTAGATTTATTGTAGAAAAATTGTCCCTTTGAGTATACCCCAATAGAGGTCGGGGTAATTTTGAGTTACGGTCAGGTTAGATTGTACACGAATCCATCTGAGCCCCTAGGACTAAAAATCATATAACTCACAGACCGGGCGTCTGATTGACGCGATGTCTGTTGCATTGAGTCCCCTATGAAGAGGTAGATATTTGATATACATCTATATGGGACTTCATGATAGTTAGAGTATCAACATGTATCTCGTGGAGAGGACCCTCTCAGAGATGAGAGAGCGGAGTACAGAGACCTTGTAGCTGGCTGAGATCTGACGACTACTTGACCGATTTGACTCAGAATGATTCTACTAGCCTAGAGGAGAGCGCCTGGTAGTTGGTGGCAGACCCACGACATAGGAGCACATTGTAGTTGGCAGTAGACACACAGTACCCGACAGGAGGAGTACCTATGTACATTTTTAGGGGGAGATCCTTGTAGTTAGCGGCATACCCACATTGGGGAGCGCCTCTCTGTGAGTGCGGAAAACCTACCGTACTCGACAGGAGGAGTACCTCAACAGTACAAGGTTAGTGGGAAGTTCCTGGTTGTGGTGGCAGGCCCACTGTACTCCAAAGAGGTGGAGTCATCCAATATCCACAGTTTCGACAATGTGAATAAAAAACTTGGTTGAGCTGAGTTAGTAGCATTTGATTATACCTCATAATTGAGATGGATTACTTGATAACTTTGGTATATGTATGAGCATATACCTAAGTGTGGTTATCTGTCGATTTATTATATTTTTGGTTTTTCCTTGTGGGATTTTGTGAGAAATTGAGGGTCTCTGGGTCACTAATGAGTATCATTATACTCACCCATGCATAGGTTATGCCTGCATCTCATTGTGTTGGATGCAGACGACAGACAACACTAACTGAGGCTGAGTGTACGAGGACTGGACAGTACCCAGAGGTAGACCACACGACATGATGGTACACGAAGGAGACAGATAGATGTGGAGTTCTGTGAAGGCTATTTGTACCTACCCTTCAGGTATGATTTCCTAGAGGATGATCCAGTAGTTGTTTCTCCTTTCTTTTGTTGTACTTTTTTTCCTTGTACATTCAGTTTCCTTTTACATTACAGTTGGACTTGTATTTCCAGCCCCTTTACTTTTCAGAACTTCTTTTGTATGTATTTTTACTTAGAGTATTGCTTCCTGCTACTCTGTTATGTGTGATTATAATTTGTAAAGGCAATGCCTACCCAGTTTTAGGGACTTGCGGCTATGGTGCTAGTCGCCAGCCCCTGGCCTATGGAAGGCGGGCTTGGGTTAGTCACGACATGGGTCCCGAGGGCGGGTAGTGACATCCTATATAATAAATATAGGTTATTTATAATTATATTATAGAACCATAATCATGTATATATTATAATATATTATTCTTTTATGACATTTTACCACCTATGTGTCAATAATATTTCATTGTTTTCATTGTTTTGTGTGTTAATTGCCCACTTTTTTCAGGCTTATTTTGTCATAAATATTACGGTTCGTGAACATTTTATATAGGTACAGAATCATTATAATTATATTAGATTTATAAAGAGTTTTTTATTTTTTCTTTTGATAAATTCATATAACTATGCATTAAAATTTCACATAGAGAATGAAATAGATTTCATCTTAGAGGCATCTGTTCTTACATTCAAAAGAGTAATGATATCACTTCCATAAAGGGTGAAGAGTTATAAAATATGCTGATATTTTAATTTTATAAAATATATTTCATGTAATATGTTACATTTATTAATTAATATTATCCATATTACTTTCTTTTTAATGAAAATCCAACAATGGATCACTCCAATTTGTGAGGCGGTATGTCGATGTACACAAGAAAAAAATTAACTTATTATAAAAAAAATTTAAAATAACTATGTATATGGGATATTATAATAAAATTAGTATAAAAAATAAAAAAAATATTATATATAAAAACAAAACCCATCACTATATATAACCATGATATGTTTGGATGGGAAACAAGTTGCATCAATTTGTGAGGTGGTAGTCTACCACACACACGAGTGACGATTTCATTTCCCATTTGATGGAAGTGAAGGTGGGAAAATATTATTCTATAATAATTCATAACATATAATAATATTTGTTTTATTGGATTTATTATATTTTAAGTGTTATTAATTAATTAACGGTTTTAAACAGAGAAATAATAAAAATCTTCTTAGTAGAGAAATATTACATTCTCTTAGAGAAACCTCTATTGGATATCTTCTTAATGTCCCAAGGGATGGTGTATTTAGAATAAAATATAGTATATAATTTGAATAATTATTTTAGAAATGTTATTTTTAGGTTTTGGTTGATCTATGTGTCCTGTGAGGTGCGATTAAGTAACTGGAGTGAGTGCCTCCATATTTTTGAGAATGAGTGGTTTTGTTGTAAAAACTAAAAAACTATTCAATAATGAGAAGTCTCTATCACCCCAAGTGGATAAAAAATATATATTAAAAATTAAATGGTATGTTTTATGGTAGGTATGATTTATATATCTATCATGTAACAAAACATAGTTCTAACACATGTTTTCCCTTATCTTATATGTATCATAACATTAACAATTTTTGTGATTCACATTGGTATGAATAATTTTAATCCAGGTGATATATTAATTAAAACTAAAATAAAATTTTTCATAATAGATAAATTGAAAAAATAATAATATAAATATGATATACCATTTATGAAATAAATAAAAAATGTAGGGTTTAAAGAGTAATTATATCATAATCACATCTCACATGAAAACACACCACTTTATTTGTAACTATGGTTACAATTTGTTTACAATTTATGTTTCAATATAGTTACAATAAATAACTATTAGTAAACGAATGGATCACTACTAATATTTTTAAATATTTAAACATCAATTTGAATAAAATATTATTTTTAGAAATTTTATGTCATTTAATAATATAACATTTATTAACAAACAATATTAATGTCGATTTTGAAATTATTAGTATATTTGGAATTTAGAGAATATTAATAAAATGATGGAATCTTAAAATATTTTGGTCAAAACAATATAACATGACATATTTATATAAAAAATAATTTTAAAGCATAATTTATTGAATTTACTTTATATTTAATATATTTAGAATCATTTATTTTATTTTTTTGTTAATTAAAAAATTAGGACATTTGAGTTCATTAAAAATTTAAATTCATAATTTAATTATTAAATATTAAAAATAAATTTCCCAAATGAAAATTATTTAATTATAATAAAAAATTTCATCAATATTCATTTACATCCTCATTCTTCCCCTTTTTGAATACTTAATTAAATATTAAAGCAAGAGGGTGACCTGTTGTCACTTTCATTAAATATATTACTTTGTTGACTTCATTCAAAGACATGTGTCCAAAAAACTAAAAAAAATGAGGAATCAGGTTATAAGGTTCCAAATATGGACATAAAATATGAATTGGACATGGTTTTAGTTTATTTAAACCCTTACCATTATAGTTTTACCCTTAGAGTAAATTCATCTTATACTAAACCATGGTAATTAATTTCTTCTGTTTTCACTAGTTATTTTGGTCAAAAAATGAATTCAAAAATAATAGATAATATAAATTATGTTGAATATAATAATGGAATCCTTTATTCCAAATTCAGAAGAAAAAATCAATTAAATATAATATTAAACCTCAAATATGATGAAACAGAAGTTCTCCAAGGACAAAATTATCATATGTACATAATGATTTAATAAAATAATCCAATATGAATTTTTTTAAATGACATAAATCAGTTAAATTTTAATATAATTTAACTAATTTTTATATAAAACCAATTAAAAATAATTTTTATATTTTTATATATTAAAAAAATTAATTTTAACTATTCATAAAAAGATATCCATTTTAGAAAATTTTCAAAAATTCACCTAAATGTAATTTTTTTATTTTGATCAAAGAAATGTTTAATTCATTCAAATTAATTTTGAAAATTGTTAGAAAATATATTTGTAATTATGTGCTCAATATGCGATTAATCTTCCATTCTAAAACGTAATGTGTGGTTGAAAAAATTTTATTATCTTTCAAATTTTTCTTATTTTATTTGTAATTAATAGATAACCACAGAACATTTTTTATACTTGTGTATACAATATATTTATTATATATTTATTATTATTATTTATAACCACCAACCAAACTACTATGTTATAATGTTCCTTTCGAATTAGTAATATTTTAATAAAGTGTCATGTTATATTAAAACCCAATATGAGATGTATTAGAAGCTATAAAAGAGATTTATTTTTTTTAAATGAAATACGTAATAATTTATTTGGATATTATATTATCTTATATTAATTTTTTTGAATGTCATATAGGAAATCAAACATGATTTTCCTATTTTAAAATATCAGGGTGTTACATTAAACCCCCTTAAAAAAATAGACAGCACAAAATTTAACGCAGATCATAGAAATAAAGGGTTTGACATTTGAATATAACATTATTGAAATCCAACATCAAGAGAAGGGATACTAAAAATCATTTTAATAATAGGGAATATGAAGTATGATTGAGATTTATAAAAATCTCATTACTCAGTTTCCATGTAGGATAACATGGTAGGGAAGTGAATATATATATATGTATGAAATAACTAATTAACAAGTAATGATAGTGGGGTTATGATTCCATTGATCACAAAAATGGAATGAATAAGGGAAATTAAACAACCACAAAACCATAAAGCTATAATGATTTAAGGAACAATTGATTCTTTAATAAAAATGTCATGAGATCAAATTGATCATTCCTAATCTGTTTCTTAATATTGGGGGATTTTACTACGATCTATATTCGAAATATATGAAATAATCATTCATAATATTTATTATTTTATGGGCACAATTTCATATTTTGTATGTTCTTCAATCATTTTACACAACATTTATTACTACCTGGAATGAAAATCCAGGATGAATTTTATGCCCCGGAAGGAACTAAAATTAGCTTTTAATATATTCTATTATCTATATAATAGAAACAAATTATATCCCTAATCATTAATAATGATAAAATGTTTAGAATATGTTATCAAATAACACCCAATTTACATGTTATTCGATTCCATAATTAATTAACCTATAGAATCTTCTAGAACTATTTTCCATATTCAAATCTATTATTATTGTAGGAATGTCATGAAAATAAATAGTATATTCCCTTAAAAATAGATATTATAACTTTATTTTATGTTTCAAAAATGTGATTTCCTAGATAACCATAAAACCATAATGAAAGCATGAATCCTTTCAAATATAAAATATCTGGTTGTCAAATATATTCCATAAATCAATACTTAGAGTAAATTCTAGTAGTGATAACATAAAAAAGAAATAATTAAAATAGTTATTGTCACTAAAACTATATCATAAAATGGTCATTATTATATCATTATTCAGAACATATTATGGGTTATCCTCCCTTAATAAAGTGTTTTCCAAGAGGTTCAACATTAAATTCAATCAATTTTTCATTCTATTTAATATATGCTTTCAAATCATTAATTAAATCCAGCTTTAGTACAATCATTCTAAATTAAATAGTTCTTATGAATAGAAAATCATTTATTAAAATACTCCAATAAGGTAATTATTGAATCCAATCAGTATAACCTTAATCATTCTACTTCATTTGTAGAAATGAAATAAGATTCACCCTAAATCCATAATTTATTTTGTTGTTTATTCCAACTATGAATGGTGTATTCATTTACATAATTCCCCCACTCCTTATAATGTATGTATTTCCCTTTAGAATATTCTTTATTTACCTAGAGTTCATTAGAATAGTGTAATTTCTCTCAACACCTTAATAGAACTCAATTTCCTTTTAGGCATATAACGAGGTGTTTCCTTCCCCCAGTATTAAATTATGGAAACTCTTATTTTAATTCATTCCTTTATCCATAAATTTATTTCAAATCATATTATTCTCTTGAATAATTTCGAAGTAATAATACCTAGAGGATAATTTCTATGTCATTATAGCACATGATATTTTGTATGTGTATTATGAGTATTTTAGGAGACTAATTTCCATTAAAAAATTTCTTTTTTTATAGTCATGGAAATGATCATTTATTATATATGGATTTTATATTCCAATTTAATGAATGATATTGTTGATTAATGAGGAAATATAACAAAAATTTTCACATTTTAGATGATCCTAATTCACTATTTATTAAAGGTTATTACCCATAACATGAGCATGTATCACTAATTTGGATATAATTTATTTAGTTCCAACTCAAGCTTCAATATCATTCCCAAGTGTAAATACCAACATGGGGAATGTGCATTGATATTATTATTAATACAAAAATAAGAATAGATTTATAAATAATTGAATACATTATTTCGAATTAGAACATTATGGAACCAAATTTATAATTCAAAAAGTTCTAAATCACTTAATCTAAAAAAAATTCATAGATAATTTCTTATTGATAAAAAAATTGAGTTTATTTTCATTTATAAAATTTTCAAAATAGTTAAAATAAAAATATTAATTATCTAAGAATATCCCTTGGGACTGTCAATCTAGGTGTGAAATAAGTCTTATTTTCATGCATCAGGTCATGATTATGTAAAAACCATTGTACACATTTTAGATTTATTACACTTGGGGACATCTATTCTTGAACCATATCGATATATAGTATCCTGAAAGGTTATTTTTCAAAAAAC
This sequence comes from Viscum album, assembly GCA_963277665.1. Lineage (NCBI taxonomy): Eukaryota > Viridiplantae > Streptophyta > Magnoliopsida > Santalales > Viscaceae > Viscum > Viscum album. Next base: position 774,943,008 of record OY728159.1, on the reverse strand, counting down.
AATAGTATAATTTATTCTATTCTAAAACCATATATTGTTCTTCTATACATATCTACAATGTATATCATATGGTTTTGTTCCCTTGTAATTGTTTTCATAAACTGTTTTCCAAATTTTTCTACTAATCATCCTCTAATACCAATAATAACAACCCATATCTTAGTATCCTTGATTCGATGTATACATTATTATATTAGAGTAAGATACAAGTAATCGAATCTCAAATAGAAGAATATTTTATTAGTGTTGGTAAATGAGATTCATACTTGAAATTACTATTCCAATTGAAAAAATAAAATTAAGAATGGTTTTTTTAAAAAACCATTATTCCGTAAAGTGTATCCCTGAAAATCAATCATAATACAGTTTTGGAAATATGGGGGAATGTATAACAAATGTAATGTGTTAGATCATATGCATATTAAATGTAAATATATAGAAAAATATATTTATTAATAAGTAAAAACCATTTTATAGTGGTTGTCAACTAAATCACATGAAATATAATCAATAACATGAGCATAATATAGGAGGAATCGATGCCGATCAAAAAATTCCAAATAATTAATTAGATGATCATGAATAATTAACCTTGTATATACTATCTAATATTATATCAACATAGAATATCAAAATCTAAATTTATAAACAATAAAAGAATAATTTTGGGAATGTGAAATATATTGTCAAGGAAATGTTCCAAGACATTTAAATAAATGGGTTAGGTATCATCCAAAACCAAATCTAATTGGTCTCACAGAAATTATAGATATATCAAGGGTATATAGGTGTCCCTAAAAGTCACATAACACTTTTAATTAAGTCCTTATATGAAAGGTTTGAAATATAACAATCCTAAACATTCTAATGAAAAAATTTACAAATGAAATGATAATTTTTAACCATATAAATATAAAAAATAATGTATCATCTAGAGTAAAATTGTGAATGGTAATGAAATTTTACACCCTTAGTCAAACTGAAAATTATCCATTTAGAGAAATTATAACCATTTTTATTAATGTTGAACATTTAATGTGGATCATAAATAAAATATATGGCTACTATTTTTTGAGGAATATAAATACCCTAAATGATTCCTTAAAACATATTAAAGGGAAATAACCTTTTTATTTGGAAAATAACATTTTCCAACAAAAAATTAAAAAAAATTGAAAATACATCTCATAGAATGTAAACATTTAAATAATGAAAATTAATTACAAAGGATATCTTTAACGTGATCCCCACCTTTAGAAAATCCATCAGGTGCCTACTCTGTGGATATCTATGCACGTCGCATCTCGCAGTCAACATCCCCATGTTGTGCCTCCCTAACTCGCTAAAGAAGAGGGGGAGTGACTGTAAGAGTCTGTAGGAATGCTGCTCCATCTCTATCCACAAAAGATATCTTTAAATTAGCTAACTAATATGTCGCCTCTCCTAGCAGATGTATTCTAGATCTCTTGCTAAGCGTGTCTGTAACAACGTTCCTCTTCCCAGAAGTATAGACTATCTTGAAGTCAAATTCTAGGAGGAACTGAAGCCAACTACTTTATCTCAGGTTTAGGTCCTTTTGAGATAATATATACTTGAGACTCTTGTGATTAGAGTACATGGTAAAACACTCACCAGTCGGATAGTGTCACCGCATCTTCAAAGAGATTACCACTGATGATAACTACAGGTCATGGGAAGAATTGTTCTGCTCATGATATCTCAACTGCCGAGAACCATAAACAATCAATACTCACTCCTGCATCATGACACACCCGAGTCTGGCCCCTGATGCATCGCAGTAGATTACGTATCCTACGCCTTTCTCTAGAAACCTCAAGACAAGGGAACTAGTCAGCCTCTACCTCATCTCCTGAATGCTCTATTGGCACCTCTCTGACCACACAAAGGGTTTCCCCTTATTCATCATGGATGATAGTGGTGCTTCAACTCGGGATAAGTCTGGAACGAACCTCCGATAATACCCAGCCAAACCCAGGAAACTCAGTTCTTCTGTCACACTCTTTGGTGGCTCCCAAGCAAGTACTACCCTGATCATCACGGGATCCCCTGCAACTCCAGCCTCCGAGATGACGTGTCCCATGAATTGAACCTCTAGAATCAAAAACTGGCACTTCGAGAGCTTACCATAAAGTTGTTGCTCTCAGAGTGTGTCCAGTACTACCTATAAATGGTAGGCATGCTCCTTATCAGTAGTTGAGATGATCAGAATGTCATCGATGATGATTTTGAAATAGTGATCGAGGTAAGGATGGAAGATCCTGGTCATAGGACTCATGAAAACTATTGGAGAATTGGTTACGCTGAAGGGATGAACCATGAACTCGTAGTGGATGTAACAACACCTGAAGGCCGTCTTCTGCACATCCTCATCTCAAACTCTGAATCGGTGATATCCTGATCTGAGGTCTATCTTTGATAACCACCGTGCTCCCTTCAGTTGGTCAAAGAGGTTGTCAATTCGAAGGAGTGGGTACATGTTCTTCATGGTCACCTGGTTTAGGTTACGGTTGTCACCATAAAGCCTCAGGCTCCCATCTGCCTTCTTGGAGAATAGAATCAGGGCTGCCGAAGGAGAAACACTGGGCCAGATGAATACCTTCCCCTGCACGTCCTCCAACTTTACCCTCATCTCACGAAGCTCAGCCGGAGCAATCTGATATGCTGGAGTACATATCGGTGTTGTCCCAGAATACAGGTCAATGTAGATGTCCACCTCTCCGCGGGGAGGTAGTCCCTGAACATCGTCATGGGAAACATCTGCATATTGGTCCACCACTACATGATAAGTTGGACTCTCCACATCAACTGCTCTGAGGGTAATTCAAGCCAACTGGTAAGTGATCGGCTGCACCCTCCTCTGAGTAAGTATGTCCTATGATGCAACAGTTTCCTTCTCGCCGGTGAAGTTAAACCTGGTCCCATCCATGCAGACACACCGCACTTTGAACCTAATACAGCCCATCTGGGCATGGACTATAGACAACCAATCCATACCCAAGATGAAGTCAAAAGGCCTCGATGCCTCTACGAGGAGATCTCAGCCGAATCTATTGCCTCCTAGAGTAATCTCACACTGATGAAACCAGTTAGAAATCATCGATTCTTCTCCCATAGGAGTCTCTAGCTGTAAAAGTCGATCCAAAGGCTCAGTCAGAATCATTGAGCTCTGAACGAGAGCAGTGGAAATGAAAGAGTGACTGTCACCTGTGTCTATAAGAACTGCAGCTATGGTGGAGTAAACACAGATCGTACCTCGAATCATCTTCAGAGCACCATGTTCAAATGCCTCATCTTACTTGAGCTAAGATCTCCCGTGTCTACTTACTCCCTGCGGTCGGGGTGGACCTCCTAGTGGTGGGGGTAGTAACACCTCGAAAGGTCGCCCATCGCTAGATTCTCGACCAGCTCCTCTGCCACGTCTGATTTCTCCCTACAGACCGCATCATTCAAACTTCTTCCTCAGACTAGGAGGTCCCTCAATTGTATGCTGATCATATGTACAGTGGGTCAGACAATCATGAGCCATGTGACCCTGCCCGCCACATGAGTAACACTGCATGCTATTAGCTTGTGGTTCTCTGCTCCGTGTGCCCCGCACAACCGATTTTGAGTCTGCGGTCGACCACCTGAAGGTCTGGTCCTCTTGGACCTCTACGACATCTGTCTACTACCACATGTAGAAGAATACACTACGTTTCAGCTAGTGGTGGGTCTCGCTTCTCGATACTACTCAGAAAGGAAACTCTCCACTATGAGGTATCTCTCTAGATCACCCATATACATCATGATGCTAAGTGAGACCATCGGAGCTCTGATCTCTCGCATGACACCCTTCTCGATGGTCTGGTCCCTGAATAATGGGTCCGTACAATATATTTGGAGTAGCACGAGAGGTCGGTGAACCTCGCTGCTTATTGCGCCACTATCATGCTACCCTACTATAGATGAATTAGCCCTTGTATCCTCTCTACGCGGAGAGTGGTTGGGACAAAAGCCGCCCGAAATAGGCTCTCGAAGTCTCCCCAGAGCAGTGTTGCCTCGTTATGCACCTAGAGTATCAGGCTCCACCATCTGTCTTTTTCCGCCTGAAGGAGTCTCGAGGCATGGATCACTATGAATATTGATTGGGTCCCTAATAGCCTGAAGACTCTTACTATAGCCTCCAGCCAATCCTCGGCCTCCTGTGGGTCTATCTCTCCCCTGAACCTAGGCGGACTCTAGCGCTAGAACTCTTCCATCACGCTCAAGCGGTGTGCATCTTCTGCTAATGGGGCTACTCACATTGGTGGCCCAACCGGATGTAGTATCGATGGTTCCTCCACTAGAAAAGGGCCCCATACCGAGTCCTCGTTGCTCTGTGGGCTGTCAGTACATATGACTCTTGGGGCTCAAACTGGTCATCCGTGGGGAGGCATCCTGAAAGAAACAATTGCAACATGGTCAAAATATTATACCTGTTGAGCTAACCTAGTTGAGCTGACATAATGAAAACTTTCTGAAACATGTACGCAATCAGGTCTTTCGTGCACTGAGTCAGAAATCAGAAGTCATGGTCATAGTGTATGGATATGTCGGCCTCCCGCACCAACACTGGACTCCATGAAATGAAAACCACACTTATTACCCATAACACTATTTATTCACAGAAAATATTTATCATTGTTCTATGTTTTGTGGTAGAACCGACTCCTATGATACCAATTTTTCACGACTCATATCCCGGGGCTTGTATCGTGACTACCCCAAGACCTCCTTCTGTAGGCTAGGGGATGGCGACTAGCACCAAAGGTGTAAATCCCTAAAATGGGAAGTCATAGCCTTTATAACTGTAAAGAAACACATCAGAGTACACAACTTGAAGAAAAACACTAAGTAAATTTGTATTCAAAAGAAGTACTGGAAAGTAAAAAGGGGATGGAAATACAATCCCAATAGTAAATTACAATTACAAATGTAAGAAAGTACAACTGAAGAAAAGTAAACGAGCTACTCGGTCGTCCTCTAGGGTTCCTACCTGAAGTGTAGGTACATATGGACTCCGTAGTACTCCACGTCCATCCGTCTCCTCCATGAACCGTCTCACAGAATGATCAACCACCGGGTACTATCCAGTCCTGCTACTCTCTACCTCAGTCAACATTGTATGTGATCTGTAACCAACTCAACGAGATGTGGGTATAGCCCAGGTATGGGTGTGTATAACAATATTCAATAGGGACCCAGAGACCCTCAAGGTCTCACAAAATAGAACAAGGATAAACCACAAATTATGAAATCAACAGATAACCATTACGTAGTTATATGCCCATACATATATCGAAGTTATCTAGTAACCCATCTCAATAATAAGAAAAACACAAAAGACATTGACTCAGCTCAAACTAGGATTTTTATTAATATGAACCTTCGACTACTGGAGAACTCATTATCTATCTAGAATAGTTGGAATGTTGTGTCACACGGAGGTGCTTCCCATTAAAATGGACTGTATAGCTTCTCCTCATGTCGAGTAATGTGGATCTACTGCGCTCACACAGAGGCGCTCTCCACCATGGGTATGCTAAGTTCACATAGAGGCGCTCCCTTGGTAGCCTGTTGAGGTACTCCATGTGTCGAGAACTATGGGTCTTCCATGCTTACACAGAGGCTCTCCCCACCATGGTTCTGTCGTGCTCAAACAGAGGTTCTCCCCACTAGGATAGTCGAATAACACTGAGTTGAATTGGTCAATAGTCATCATGTCTCAGACAGCTACTTGGTTATGGCATAAATGCGTGCTCTTCTCTGGAAGATATGCCCCATAAGATATTGTTCGATACTCTAAATGTCAAGAAGTCCCCCATAGAAGTATGTCAATGGTCTGCCACATCATAGGGGTCTCAATGAAAAAGATGGTGCGTCAATTGGACACCCGGGATGTTAGTTATCAGCCTTTTAGTCCCAGGGGCTCGGTTGGATTCGTGTACGATCCAACGTGACCGTATCTCAACTGTACCGTGAACTCAAGTGGGGTATTCACTAAGGGACGGCTTTGCTCCAGGAATACTAGCGCCGCTGACGGTTCATCAATAAGATGTCTGGTGCCAAAGATAAGCCCCAAGACGGTAATCAGTCAGTAATGTGCCCGAGTCCGGTTCGTCCCGGTCTGGGTCAACCCGGTCTGACTCGCTGGGTCTAACCTGGCCTGTTGGGCGGGTAAGCCCATTATGTTCAACCAGGTTCACTAGGCCCGGCCCGGTGGACTACGAGGTTGGTTTGACCTAGGTGTCGCCACGTAGGCGGGTTGGCCTGGAGGCCGGGGGCCGGTTCGACCAACGTCGTGAGGGGCGCTTCGCGGGTGACTCATATCAGGAGGTCGATCCAGGAAGTGGACTGAAGGGAAGTCCGCGTAGAGCGGGGGCAGGCTGCGCGTGTGCTGGGTCGGCAGCAGGGGCGTCAGGCAGGCCACGGCCGGGGCCGGACAGGCCTTGGGGTTGGCGGGTAGAGCGCGAGGGCACCGGGCAGGCCACGGGGGCACCGACAGGACGTCGGGTAGGCCGCGAGGGAACTTGGAAGGCTGCGGTTAGGGACAGGTTGGACGCGAGGGAGCTGGTAGGGAGCAGAGCCGGGCGCGAGGGCGCCGGGCATGCCACGGTAGGGGCTGAGTAGGCGGGCAGCGCGCCGGAAAAGGCGCGGGGTGGCCGCTGGGGCGCCAGGCAGGTTGCGGCTGGGTCAGGTAGGCCGCGGGTAGTGAGGCCGCGCGCCAGGTATGGTGCTGGGAGGCCGCGGGTAGGCGAGCCGGGCGCCGATCGGGCCGACGGCTGTTGGCCGGATGCTTCAGTGCGTCGTGGGGGTGGCACGATTCTCGGAGGACACAGGTAGCGCGACGTTCATCATTGTTGCCTTCGTCGTCGTTGCCTCATCGCCATGTCGTAGGATGCCACAAGAGATAAGAATCGACGATGGATTTCGGGCCACGTTAGGATGACCCGCATCCTCCGCATTAAAACCGATAACAATTAGTTCATCAAAAATAGGAATGATGAACGAAAATTATTTACAACCATGAAACGGATTCTTTTCAAACAATTTTGTGAAATGAAAAGGAATAAAGCACATGGTAAACCCCCTAAATTTGATTTTTCGATCGACCTTCATCGTGCGTTGATGTTGTTGCATGAAGAAGACGGTGAAGTTCATCAGTCGCCACATTTTTCATGCACTCCCAACCCCAAGCTGGGTCAGACGTGGAAGACACTCCACGTCGGTAGGATCCAAGGGAGGAAGTCGAAGAAGACTGTTGGATGCATTCTTCGCGTTCTTCATTCTTTGTTGCGAGAATTTCTTTTCTCCCAAGCTCTCCTCTCAAGTTCCCACCAAATGAGAATTACCAAGCCAAAAATAATATAAGTTATCTATTATTTTATTAAATCAAAAATATCAAAATGGAGGAATAAATTAAGAGGCTCCCCTTAATTAAATTAAACGCATTGGCACGATTAATTAAAAGGGAAAGGTGGCACCAATTAATTGTAGAGGAGGTCAAGGGACTCCCCCCTCATTAATGATGGGTGTTGGGAGATTTTCCACCCCCCCATTAATTGGGGGGTTTTAGTTTTGTGTGGTCTCCATTATATAACCTCTCACGGGAGGTTATGTTCGGGTGGGCCCCACCACCATAACCTCAAATGGGAGGTTTGGGTGTTGCGGTCCCACCACCAACACCCAAGTGGAGGTTTTAACTAACAACCACTCACACTCATGGAGGCTTATAAATAAAATAATGTGTTGGACACTTTATTCTATTATTTTTTTAACAACCACTCACACTTAGGCCGGGCACACCGGGCCTCGAAATAAAGAGCATTAAAGATTTACAGACTCGTAAAATTCCCTTGTATTTTATAAAAAATCCACGGTATTTATGGGTCATTACAGGCGATTTCTCATTTAAGAATAAAATAAAATGGGCCTTATTATATATTATTCACTCAAAGATTTAAAATATTGATTCCTATTAATTGAATTAAATTAATATGTGAGTTAAAAATTATTTTTAACACCAAAACATTAACCTGAAAAACACAGCCTTAACCAAAACTGTTTAACAATTTTATTATTATTTAGTGAGTAGTATTGTTACTATATAAGAACAATATTTCATGAAGGGAACATAAATGATATTTTAAAACATATAAATATCATTTAAAATAATATATCACCTTTTGGGAAATTTAAGTCATTCAAATAATAATAATTTATTTTAAAATAACATTTATGTTTGTTTTTTCATAATTCAATTAATTGGAAATGATAATTATAAATAAAAATATTTAATTCATATATATTTGGTTAAAACCTATATAAAATAATATATTGAAAAAAATTAATGTAACATAATAATTCGTTCGATAATTTATAATTTTATTTTTTTAGTATCTTTTTTTTATTTTTTATTAATTAAATAATTAATGTGTTTGTATTGAATAATAAATTAATATAGTTTTATAAAAAATAAAAAAAATTCTACATTAATAAATAATGATTATTCTCAAAATTTCAATTGATAATTTTTTCCCATTTTTATTTCGTCTATATTTGAATACATAATATAAGTTTAAAAACATGAGTGTGACATTTTGTCGAATTCATTAGATAAATTTTTTTCACACTTTTTTACATGTGATCAATAAAATCATAAAAATAAATCATATGGTGATATGAGTTGATATATGTATAGAAAATGGTAATTGGACATATTTTTAGGTTATTTAAAATTTTTTTATAGTTTAACGCAATGGTAAATTTGTTTTAAGGTAAACCCTACTACAAAAGTTTTACATCGTTGACTTTTCATTTTGGTCAAAAATCTAGGTGGATTCTTAGATAATATAAATTTCTATGATATAAAATATGAAATTCATTTTTACAACTTTCGTACATAGATGTGACATAATTACATTTAAAATTAAATTAAAGACATGATGAAATAGTAGGGTTTCAATGATAAAATTTTCATAATTATGGAATGATTTAATTTAAAAATTCAATAATAAATTGATTTAAATATCCTAGATTTTTTAAAAATTAATAATTATGTATTATTTTTTGTTTCAGATTAATTTAAAAAATAATTCAACCTTGAAAATAAAAAAGTTATTATTTTACTATATTCGTTAGAAACATTATCTTTTTAGAAAATTATAAAAAATTCACCAAAATATGATTTTTACATGTACATTTCAATGAAGAATAATTTTTCAAAAAAAATATAAAAATGTTAATAATTATTTTTAAATTTTGTGCACAATGCATGACAAATCATCTTTTTGAAAAATACTATTTCTTATAAAAATTATCAATTTCATTTAAATGGATATTGTTTTATTTATAATAAATTTATATGAAATGAATTTATTTTAGAAATTTTTAAATCATAAAAGTTTAATAATTTATTTTTTACTATTCATAACTGCTAACTTAACAACATGATTATAATGGTCGTGTTTAAAATAAGAGAGAGTATTTTGTTTTTTATAACATGTGTTTCATGCACTAGAAGCTATCAAAGAGAATTATTTTCATAGAAGATATGTATCAAATAAATTCCATGTTTTACATATATTTGGTAATGTGGGTAACCCTATTTATAACATTATATAATTTTTCATTTGTTTAATTTTCATAAAATATTATTATTCCTTTAGAATAATGGTTGAATGTAAATAGGACTATCATATACTACATGTTTTATTACAATAGAAATGTATATCAAATTTTCAGGGACTTAACCAATGAATCATTTACACACACACACACACAAACATGTTTGTGTGTCATTATTGATGGATATTTATACTATTATATTCAATAATTTATTGATAATTGTATTAATATATAAACATATATACATACTTAAATGCATATATATACACATATTTTTTTAAACCACCAAATATTCATCTATACACAATGTAATACACATAAACATACATAATATATATTAAACTAGATATATTTTTTTATTTATATTCTATTATTATTAAATTATTAATTATCTTTCTAAATTTATGTTTTATAAAAATTTATATTTTAAAATTAAATTGTATTTCAATATATATACATCAAATTGTATTTATTTATATACAATATATTTATGCATTTAGATACTCTATCCGAATATAAACATAAATGTATATATTAAAATATTTCTCATATATATTAGTATTATATAATATATTAAAATATTTAAAACTTATTGGAAAATAATTATTTATAATAAAAATTTTAATTTAAATATATATATATATATATATATATATATAATTTTTCATTCATTCCCTTGATATTTCATTTTTGGTGTAACCCAAAAAACCATGATGGCGAGTATGAACCCCATTTTGATATTGATTTAATTCTTTTTGGTGATGAAATTATGACCCTCTCTTCATAATTTCTCATTAATTGTGTTTTTGTCTCAACCACAATTTTTACAATCCAATCATCTAATGTCCCTTCGTCAAACATTTTTTATTATAATTAAAGAACACTTGTATCTTGTGACACATAAAAATAATATAATATAATTTCTTATTCTAATAATGACATTTTCTAACAATATTTCTATTATCATTTTTGAAATCATAAAAAAATTACTATCTAATTTATAAGAATATGAAACATTTACATAAAAAGTAAGTTTTAATTTAATAGAAAATTAATAATTTTTCATTCCATGTGAAATATAATATTTTTTATTTTTATATAAAAACATCATAATTTAAAGCACAATTCATAAATATACCGGAATATCAAAATATTTAAAAAATAAACATTTTTTATTTATTAATTATTGAAAATAATATATGTTTTTCATGAACTTGGAAATACATTTCTAAGGAAGTTGGTCAATTGTATATATTAGTAAAAACATTATTTCATTTAAAACACCTATAATTTATTATTTAATTGAAAATATATACCTTCTTAATTATAAAGTGACACTCATTAGTTTTTAATGGTATAATTTTTATAACAATTTTTTATTCACAAAAAACTCAATAAAATTATAATGGAAGAATTTCACGAACATTACACTATAAAATACACTGTAAAATTGGCAAGGAAATATTATAGGAAAATATCACCAAAAATTCCATTGGAAAATCATAATAAAAATCCCACAAAAAATATCATAGGAAAATATCATTTGAAAATAATACTATAAAATCCATATGAAAATCCAAATTGAACAATTTTATTTAAATATTTTATCATATACTACATTGTAAAATAAAATAGAAAATTCAACAAGAAAATTTATTAGATAAAATACTAGAACCAAACACTTGAAATTTCACATGAAAATTCCTCAAGGATATATCACTATAAAATTATAATTGAAAATATGATTGGAATATCACTCTAGAATTGTCATTACACAAATATCACACAAATTTATTATTTAATTTCAATTTTCCCTAAAAAAAGAAACCATTTATGGCTTCCCAATGTTATATTAACAATTTTATATAAAATGATTTTTAAAGAAAAAAGTCCCCTAGAATTTCTTATATATAACTTAACAGAAAAATTTAAATCTAAAACAAGTTGAAAATATTAGTGAAAAAGTCTGGATATTTAAAATAAAATTAGTTAAAATAAGTATTTTTAGGAATATAGTAAAATATCAACCAGATAATTCTTTATGAGAATTTAAAATTATAAATCGCACTAAAACTTTTCACTAGAAAATATCACAAAAAATGCTATGTGGAAAAAATCCATTATGAAAATTAATTAAAATTTGTAAATGTATAATTGGGCCTGAAAATCAAAATGCATACTTTTTTAAAATAAGTAAACTCAAAAATTTAATTTGATAAATAAAATAATTTTAGGAGAAAACGCTGAAATAAATGTTCGTTAAAAATCATAGTAATTTAAAAATATAATATCAAAAAAAATTACTTAAAATAATCATTGAAATTTCTAGTAAAAATGAAAATACTAATATATTCAACTAGAATTCTCCATATGATAATTTCATAAGAAAACAAGAATGATAATGTTCACATCAAATATAACTAATATAAATATAGTATTTAACATGACTTTTCTAGTGAATCTTTTCACTAAAAATACATTGAAAATCCTCTTTCTTTAAATTATGTTTAAAAAGTAATTTTTTTTTAATGAAATATTTAATTGACATTGTAAAACAATGATGTATCATAATCAATAGTAAATTATCATTGAAATGTTTAACTTTTCAATTAAACTATTAATAATCATTATAACAATCCTATTGAAAAAAATACAATGGGATATATACAAAATTAACTACTTAAAATGTTACACTTGAAATATCAAATTGAAAATGATGAAAAAATACCATTGGAAACATAAATAAAAAATCCTGGTGAAAATTTTTACTAATTGTTTTCTGTTTAATTATATGTTTAGAAAATGTAGTAGAAAATTTCAGTACAATATTTTATAAAATAATTTCTTATTTCAAATTGCATATAGAATTTGGCTTCAATATTTTGGGGAGAATATTCATTACAAAATGAAAATACATAATTATTAAAAATGACACGTTTGGGGAATTTTTCCAATGGATGTTTCCATGAATTTTTTTCTATAAAATTTCTATATGGATTTTGGGTTCTGGAAATCTATAGATAATTATTTAGTGTAATATTTATTATAAATGTTATATTTTATTTTTAATTGAATTATGAAATAAATGTTTATATCCAATGTCATTTTTTATGAAGATATTTTTAAAAGTATTTATATATATACAATGAATGATATTTTTCCCTATCAATATTTTTCAAGAAATTTTTCTCCTAATTTCCATGAAAACAGTGCAAAAATATTATTTTTAAATGGTGGTTTTTAAAAAAAATCCTAGATTTTATTTTTTATGGTGCGTTTTAAAAAAATAGATATTATAAAGTTATTATTTATAGATGATGTTTTTTTCGAATCATAGTATTTCATTATATATATTTTTTTATTTAATGAATAATAGAATGATGTATTTTAAAATTTTTCATATCAAATTTTATTGAAATACTGACTTGAAAAATATTTTCTATGTTGATTTATTAAAAACTGACCTAAAAAATTCTGGTTATTATTATTTATATTGATTATTTTGTACTAGAAATGAAATAAAATTTTAACATACATGATTAAATAACCAATCTGAATAATTTGATATCGAAATAATTATTGTTTACTACCAAATAATTAAAAAAGATGAGGATATCTTCGATACTAAAACATGTTTACATATGAATGATAAAATATATAAGAGACTATTAATGATGATGATTTATATGTCTTTTTCCTACTACATTGAGATATTTTTTAGGATTATGACCTTCCCCTTGATATATAGTGCATCTTCAGACCACCCTCTTTTTTAATGTCAAACCACCATTATTTATCAAATTCTATACTTTTTCCGCATTCGTGGTTGCAATGTATTCATTTTTGTGACTATATATGGTTGATCAGCAGAAAAAATTAAATTTTAGATGTTTTAAATAATCATTTATGATGAAATATAAAAACAAACATGATTAGAAATGGGATATAAATTTCAAAATTCAGGTTCATAGGAAACATTAATCAATGCACATGCAATTATAACATGTTCATCATGATTTCTCATAGTATAGACTTACCACATTCACAATATCACTTATCTTGTATGAACACAAACACTAAAAAATATTTTCTTTGAGGGGATGTAAAAGTATATAACCTTAAAGTGTGTCAATTCAATGTTTAATATTTCAACACGAAATGGCGATACATTATAATTCATTTCAATATCTCAATTTATGTTCAATCAATGTACATCACTAACTTTATCACATAATGATCATATTTGTATCATTCGACAAAGTGATTCTTATAGTGAAAATTTTTATCATTTTCTAAACTAGTGATTAGTATTTTATATGATCCCTTAATGTGTAACACCCTAAAATATTATTGAATTTTTCTTTTAAATTAAATTTAATCATATTGATTTTTTTTTACACGAAACATTGATTATTACTATCCTTAGACTCGAGAGAGAGTCTGTACGAAATGTGTCATACAATTAAAATATTATATTTTATAATATAGTTATCACACAGAAATTGGAATGGTGGGTATTAATTTTATTATGTAAATTTTTAAAATGAAATATGAATTATTTAAGGATGAATTAATTTTAAATGGAAAAAAATTCCATTTGAAAACAAATGTATTTATATTCTAACTAAATGTTTTTATGAACCCAAACATGATTAAGATAAAAAAATACAAAACCAAATATTTTAATTGATTTTAATGAAGTGTATATATTAAAAATAAATATAATGGTTAATATTTATATTATATATTTTCTATAACATAGATGTTATCAAATTTAATTTAATTCTTAAAAAAATCTCTAAAAATCAGTTTTCTCTTATTTTTCAGACTCATTTTGAAACTATTATTTGACTCTTTTACAATACATTTTGTCATGAAATGATCATTTTTAAATATTAATCTAATAATTATCTTGTGATGTTATTTTTAAACTTTTATAAAAGATAATTTTTTAATGAATGGTGTAACATACTATTTTAATTTATGATTTGTTATTTATTTTAATAATTTGAAAAAATTTTAAATTTTTTAATATGGTTTGGTAATACTATTTTTTTCAATTATATATATATATATCCATATTATTTTATTTGAATAATTATCATATATAGGTTTAATCTAAAAAACTTATAATACATTTTATCCTTTTGTCATTGAAAACACTCTTTCCCATTACTTGTACGTGAGAAGTTTTAAATTAATTTATTTGTATTATATGAATATAATTTAGAAGGTAGATTAAATATTTGGAATCTGAATATTTTTTATTTTATAATACTATAAGAGTTATTTTTACCATAATTAATAGTAAAAAAAATACATTATTTATCCTGGTTATGGTAAAAATGAGTTTATTAGGGATTAATAAAAAAATGAAATTATTAAAAATGACCCAAACTATGTCCAAAACATACAACATGGACATATTTCATCCATTTTATTTCATTTATTAAAATTTTACCATATTCAATCCTTTTTCATTAGACAATATTTGGTAATAATTTTTATTTTAAAAAATTACAAGTGTACTAATCATCTTAGTAATACAAGGCCACCTCTCCAATCTAATTATAACACATTCAACCCCATTTTTAACAACTATTAACTATCAAAATTCCTTCCATAATTATATAATAGCATCCACAAATACTTATTTTGGTAATAATTATGTCTTATAATGCCTCTTGTGGAAATCATAAGGAGGTCACTCAAAAAGAGATAATATTCTCGAATGAGCATTTAAATTTTATTTCATCATCCAGAGACTTCTTTTATCATTAAAAAAATATGATATAATTTCCTTGGTATCTCCCATATAATTATATGTTATCATATTAGGGTCATTACCTATATCAATATCCTATTCCATTAAATAGGATACAAAATCATCATTTGAGTGTACATTAGACAAGCACCTCATGAAACGATGTCATTTATTATCCATCATTACCCTTCATGGATAGATATAATATAAGGATTATTTTTTATATATTATATCAATGATAATATTATTCTTATATAATATTTATATCACATATTCCATCATAATTTTAATAATGTGAGAATATGATAACATCCTTCAAGTGTTCGAAGGACTACCGCCTCACGAAGAAATGTGATTCTTTCACAGAGAACATGTATGGTAATAAAGATAGATTTAACATAAATATAATATATACATTAATTAAAATTATTATATAATAGAAATATATTATTTACCATAATATATTTAAATCTATCAACAAAACAGAAATAAAATTTATGTATACGTACAACCAACTGTCTGAAAGAAATATTTACTTCATTGTATATGACTATATAGTATGGTTTACTATAAAAACATATATAATGAATATATATTATATTTATATTATTATTATCATTATATATATTATGGAACAATGATCAAATTATGTGAAACAAAAATAAAAAATCATGACATGAACTAAAAATAATGTAGTTATTTTACAAAATGTGACTTCAAATGAAATTATTAATCGATTATAAATAGTCATTTTAAAATCATATATCATATGATGTATAAATATATTATCATATAATAGTTGATAATAATTATATATTTTATATAAATTAATTTTAATCCTATATGATGGAATTCATGACTAATTGTATATGATATCTCGTCTCTCTTTTATTTCAGGGATGCACTTAAAAATTCAACACTAGTTTCTTTTGTGCGGTGTATATAATTCCCCTTTAAAATGATATATATTGAAGCTACATATTTTAATGATAATATATGTTTCATTAAATTTCATTATTTCAATAAAATAAATATTCAATTTTACCAAATATGTAAGGGTTTTATGATATAATGTCATTATTTATCAGGATTGTTATTGGTTTTTCTTCTAAGGAAGAATTTATAATGATCCATATCTCGTGAAAATAATGAATTTTTTTATACATTGTGTATTTAATAATAATATATTTTTTCATTCATTTACTCAATTTATGTACTCAATAGTTAGAAAACAATTTAATGAAAAAATTTATTTATTTATCTCTTTATTTGGAAACTTTTTTCATCCAAAATAATGTTTTGTAAAAAAAATTTCAAAATGGATTAAAAAATTATTAAATTTTTAAAATCATTTTTAATAATTTTTATAATTTTACCAAATAAAATCAATTTAATATTCATTTCATTGTCCAAAAATTTCCTAATTCTCATTTATCGATAACGTGAAATAAATTATTTTTAATGTTTACAGATTGAACATAATTTCCCTCCATCATAACCATTATTCTATTTAATAATTCCTATATATTGTTTCAATGTTGATATCTTTGGAAATTTTTTAATAAAAAAATTAATTTTAAAATGTGTATTCAAAGAAAAATGATTCTTTTTTTAAATAATAATTTTAAAATATTTTTAACTATTCTATAATAATTTATAATAGTTAATTTCAATGAAATGGATTTCCATAATGAAATGATCGATGTTATATTTTAATATCATTTTTAATCTACGATGACATGATTTAATGCAACATATTCATTACTGAGGAAATGTCCAAGGATACAAACCATAATCATTTTCTAAATAGTTTATTATTATGATTAAATGATATTTTTGAATCATGTTTCCCTTCAATGGTTTAACCATATGATAATATTCTAAAGAATTATACTACTTTTCACGTGTTATTTTATGAAATGTTAATGAAATTATTATGAATCATGTCCCCTTTACAAAGTTTATGACATGATGATTTTTTTGAAACCTATTTCTATTCATGTGTTTCAATATAATGAGTGTTTTATGAAATTATGAAACACATACGAATTATTTCAATTATGTAACCGGTGGGATGTAAATCACCCAAAAATGCATTCTGTTATGATATTTATCTCCAGAGATAGATATGACTAGAATGGGGAAGTGACCCACTTCTATAAGGGGATTTTTCTTCTATGATCTTACACAGAGTGAGACTTTTCAACTTTAAAGGCTATGGGAGTGAACCAATTCCACTATTATTTCATTGATAGTGATCCTTGACATCTATGAAAATGATTTTCTATGATTTTTTGTATACTAAATATCATTGTGTTATGTCAATGTTAGGATATAATTTACTATTTTTTTTAATTTTTTTATGATTCATATCTTATGAACTATATATCCTTATTCAATGACTCAATATTTTTATCAATACTATGAAGGATATAGTTATTATTTATTATTCTCATGTTCTCATAGTCTTATTCTTATGTAATTCATATGTATCTCTCATGTTTATCATATATAAGCGCCAGATCTCACCTTTTTTGAGGTTTCATTTCCAATGGTGATGATAAATGTTTTTACATATGGTATGGATATGTAGATAACTATAGGGTACAATAATTTGGTATATTTTTATGAACATTAATCAAACAATAGGAATTTTTTTGCAATCTCATAAGGTACCAAAATATTTTGGTCCATAAGATTTTATTATTGTAATGTAATGATTATTCTTCTCAGAAATGAAATATTAATGTTTGAAAATATGAGGTCACCATAATAGGAAATAGTAGAATAGTTTACTAGACCATTGGAAACCATAATGAAATGTTTTTATTTACATACATATGGATATTTGTTAATATATTAAAGTTGATATATATATATATATATATTAAAATGTATGATTATGAGTAATTATATAAGAAAATGACCTAGAATTTTGTTACAGAAAAATAAGAGGGGTTTTCATGATATTATATCCCTTTATGGACACTATATGTGGATGTATTTCTATTATAGACTGACATAGGTGTAAAATCTATGAAAATGGTACATTGAGCTAGACTTGATCATCTCCGGGTCCCAGAAAATGGCTTTTTTTAATACTCCTAAGATGACATTCCCAGGGTAGAAGCATTGGAAATTCAAAAACACATTATGAAAAATAATAATTGAATAGAATAATGGCCATGAATGACCAAGAACAAACATAAGGTTTCATATTTAAGAAGGAATATGTCATGATTTAGACATAATATATGTTATTTTTCTTGATTATGTGTATATCTAGTTTTATTGTTGTTTCTCACACAATGCATTATGTTTTATTAAATGTTTTGTAATTGATGATTTTTTAACTGAATGTGTTGGAAAATACATTGATTTTCCTCCTTAGAATCCTAAATTTATGGAATCTGGAGTGAGAAATAATAATTTTATGTTCACATTAAATTTTCAGTCAAGGAATTATGATGGACTTTTAAATTAGGAAATGGGGGATAATCATTCTATTTAGTCATTAACATTTTCTTTTCCAACTTCTATAAGGGGGTTTTCTGATCAAATAATTCATGATAAATGAATCATCACCACTGAAATTTTATTTTCCATAGTCAAGTGTTCAGACCCTGAAAAATTTAGTTTATCTATCCAAATTTTGGAAGGGAATGGAAATAAATGGATCTAACTTATATAGAATACAATAAAACATGATGAAATTTAATATAGGTATTAGTATGAGCTCTCAAAATCATTATTAATAATTAAATTCATCATATTCATAATATAATAATATATAATGAGTTTTGTGACCTAATAAAAATGATAATGAATTTTTTGGTACCCGTGAGGATTGTTTTAAAGTAAATACAATGTATACTTCTAGTATAATAATTCAACATGAATAAAAGGTGACTTGATTCTTCAATAGTATTGAAAAAGTCATTCAATTGTGTTATCCATTGGATATTTTAGTAGCTATGAATTTTTATTATTATCTATCAATGTGGAAATAGTTGTTGGATTTTGGTATTTATCATGTGTGTTTACAAGAAGAATACATTGGAATTCAATGGTAAATATATACACCATTTGAGGAAAATGAATATATTTACATTATTTTCAACGTGTGGAAGTAATCATCAATGAAATTTTATTAAGAAGACAAGACTTTTTTTAATGTGCATAATGTAATGTCATCTGAAATTCAAATTTCGACGTGATGGGATGATGTAATAATATAATTTAAGTATTGGAAAAGATTCATTGAATTGACCACCCACAATCCAGTATTTATAAGGCATTGAGTATAAAAATTATTTAAATAAATAACCCAATCCATGGGCTAGTGAGGATGATAAGACACAACAACCTCAAAAGACAAAGAATAAAAGAAAATATTGCGTGATTACAATGATTTATATGAATTATGATAATTAGGGAACACATATCCTCCACTATATAGTTATAAATTAAATGATTTATTTTTGTATGAATAAGATCTATGAGAATATAATTGTTAATCATTTTTTTTTGGAATTTCATTAGATTTTGAATGTTGAATATCTAAATCAATATATATTCTGTAATAATGAAATCACATTTGATATTTATATTATTAAAAGGTGTAACCCATTCTTCCATTGGAAATGTTTTAGTATAATATAAAAGCTTATTTAAGGGATAAATGGGGAAATATATTTTTGATGCATTTATATATCTATGTAATATTAATATATGGGTTATTGATACTATCATTAGATAATAATTTTAAGGTTTATCATATGTTAAAAGTATTTGACACCCATTTTTATGTTTTATGTGATGATATTTATTCCTTATTAAGGATCCTTTTATAAAAAATGTTTTGCAAAATGACCCTTTGGATCAATATATGATATGGTGATAATGTTATTTAATGAGTAATGAATTTAATTATGTTAGAAATATGATTAATGGTAATAGGGACCATTATGGTCCATCACATAGTTGAGGATTATCTAATTATGGGATGTAGTCAATCACCATATGAATTCATCAGTATTTTTTATACTAGTGAGAATTTATCTCACAATATGCTTGTATGAATATAGATTATGGATATTGTAAGGTTTTGTGGAGTTACTTACTCAATTGAATTTAATTTTGATCGAATTTTCACCACTAATTTTTTGATAATCTTTCATCACGAAAATGACATAGAATTGAGTTTCATTGTTGTGTATCATCCTCAAAGAGATGGTCTGTCTGAGAGAAAAAGTCAAACTCTAACGGAATATTAATATCTTCTTATATGGATTTCAGAGGTGGTAGGGATCAACACCTTAATCTATTTGGGGTTTATTACTACAATATATATTAAACTAGCATTCATATGGCTCCATATAAATATCTTTGGGGAATTTAGTGTAGAAATCATATGTATTAGAATAAATTTTTATAAAGATAACTATTGGCACCTGAACTCATAGATGAAATGGTATATTATGTGAGATCCATTTTTTTTAGAATTTGTTACTAATAATTTCTATATGGAAGAATGAATTTAATACATATCCCTGGTTATATTGGTCCCTCTATAATTTATGATCGTAATGAGATATAATCTAATTTATTTGGCACCTCTACTAAACCACTCTATGTATCACATTGAGTTCCATGTATCTCTCTTAAATAAGACCTTTCTTGATCCAAAACACATACTAAAATCATATATTATACTATTTGAAAATTATATTTCATTTTTAGGTAAACCCATTATAGAATCTGAATCATATATGAAATGTTATACAACGAAATACCACTCACCTGGTATAAGTTGTTTGGAAAATCCACCCACTTGAGAAGTTACATAAGAACCTGATAATGTAATTATATAAAATTATACTAAGTTGTTAGTACCAATGTGATGAAAGTAGGGTAAAATAATATTAATTTTTGTAGAATGTAACACCCATATATTTATTTTAAATATTTTTTTTCAAATAATTATTTTTGTAACAAGCAACACCATGTTTAGATTGTGTTATGCACAACACATAGTTTAAAACATTATTAAAATACTGTTAAAATATAATTATTTAATATAATATTTTTAACCTAAAATTTGTAATTATGGGTACTAATAGGATTAACTAAATTATGAAAATATATTATTTATTCACTGGTGAGAAATTAATTATAAAGGAAAATAAAAAACCATTTGAATCAATGTTAGTCTTTTTCTAAATTTTTTTTGATCACGCAAATCATTTTGAAAAAAAAACATAAATTAAATAACTAGTTCTTTTGAATTTTTTTATGGAAATTATTATATTATATATTTAATCATGTATTTTTCATTCATTTTATATTTTTTATAGTCAATATATGTGAATTAAAATATTTTTATACTTATAAATTGTATTTCTCTTAAAGCATTTTCCTATCATTTGCTAAAATATTATTAAACTAATTATCAATATATTTATTATTTTTTTTTGTCAAAAAATCATTTTTAATTCATATTTTCATAATAATTATCGGTTTTGTTATTTTGATAATTTCCCATGAAGTTAATTGTTTTGTTTAATAGTGGTGAATATAAGCTTTAGATTAGAATTTTCATTTACATTAATCATTTAAAATTAAAAAAAATTATTTTAAGATGTTTTAAAAGAAATATTTGTTAAAAAAGTTTTATATTCATTCAATTTATTTCATTATTTAAATATTAATATTGATTTTTTTTAATTTTTTTTTATTCTTTGGAACAATTTCTCATGGAAAACTAGATTTCCCTTCAAGTGTATGTGAATAATTTTAACTTAAAATTTTCCACTTATATGAATTGTATTTGGAAAAATCAATTCCATATTTGGAATAAGAATAATTTATATTATCTAATAAGTTAAAATGAATTTCATATCATAATAAATAGTAAAAATAGTAAGATTTATTTCAAAGACTTTGGTAAAATTGGGTTTACTGAGTTAAACTAAATGGATATATAATAAATATATTCTAAACAATTTATAAAACCAAATATATGGAAATATTTAGGAAATATATCGTATATTATTTAAACTATACAATTTTGGATCCTTTAATCTTGTGGAAAATGTGGGTGAAACATTTAAATATCCAAAATCACATGTCTGACACTCACTTCACTTATAAAAGAACATCATATCCCCTACCCAATTCAATCATTTAAAACCCATTTAGTAGAATATACCAACAAAATCACATAACTCAATCTATAATCATATCCTCTAATCCTTATTGCACCCATAAATCTATCATAAAGAGATTTTGGTGATACCTAAAGAGTTTACTCGAATAAGAGGTATTTTTCATCAACAATTAATTTTATTTTATTTATTACACTAGATACTTGTTGTATTATTAAACCATTATGATATAATAACCTAAAATTATTCTATATGCGGAGTTATTTTAAGGAAATTACCTATAATCATCCATATTCCATCAAATAGGATATGGAATAATTACTTGGGTGAATAGAATACTACCTCCTCATAGACTATTTTTTTAATTTTCAATCACCACCTATAAATGATGTATACAATGATTGATTTATTACTTATATATAATATTTATGTTATTATAATTATTATATAATTGAAATCTGACATATTCTGTCTTACATAACATTTTTTGGGAATATGATAATATCATTCATGTCTACGGTGGACTACTACCTCCGGAAGTGATTCTATTTGTCAATTATTTACATGGAATGTAATAAAGTTTTAATTAATGAATATATTCTTTAATTATTAAATGAAAAATATAATGTAGAGTTAATATTTTATTTCCTTTTTTTATTTCAATCAATTTATAACATTGAAACAACATTCATGCGTACGTATAGCCTACTTTCTCCATAAATTGTGTATTTATTTTTCTATTAGTAAAATATTATGGATTATTATAAAAAATATATAATGAAAATATATTATTATTATATAATAGTTAAAATAATTGGATATTACGTAACCATAGTCAAATTAAGATGACCAAAAATATATAAAAAAATACCCGAAATGAAAACCAATTATTGCTTGAAAAGTGGAATTGTCGTGGAATTGATAATGAAAAGGTAACACAATGTTGTATTTAAATGATATAAAATTCTTTGTATTCAAATATATATATATAATGTTTTAAAATATATCAATAATATACTTATATGTATTAGACAATTGTTCAAAATGCGTCTGAAGGATATTGAGACTTATTTTAAGGGATTTTTGGTCTCTATTTTATTTCTAGGAGACATATCCAAATTAAACACTCATTTATACAATGTGCTATACATAAATACCCTTTTAAATATTATATAATTAATATAGATATTTTTATGGTTTTATATGTTCAATTTATTGATATTATTTAATGGGGATTACCATTTATTATTACCAAAGTGATAATGGTTTTAGGATAAAATGCCATCGTTATTAAAAAAACTTAATGTTCATTCTTCCAATGTGTAAATTTTATAATTCATATCTACTGAACATTCTGATATTCCTTTTTCTATGTTTATTTTTTTTAATAATACACATTTTCCCATAATTTTACACTTTTTCGGCAATCAGTATTTCAAAAGAATGTTTATAAAAATATATATCTAAATATCTCTTCTATTTAAAACCATTTTTCATCCAAAACAATGATCTCAATAAATGTTTTAAAAAAAGGTTTTATCAATAATAAAATTCGATAATAATTAAAATTTTATCTATTTTTTAAATTTAAAAAAACATTAAATGGTATATTTATTTCTATTTCCAAACAATTCTCATTTTAATTTTATTGAACATGTGAATGAAATAATTGTTTTTAACATGTATTAGATGATCATAATTTCTTTATATCATAATAAATATTTTCTTTGAAGATTCATTTATATATGTTCAATGTAATTTTAAAATAATTTTTTTAAAAAAATATATTATCTCTCAATTTTTTTTTCAAATCGTAAATGATATTTTTCTCAAGAAATTTTTTCAATGATTTTTAAATAATTATTTATATGTTTTCAATGACATTTTTTAAAAATTTATCTACAAAATGATTTATTTTTTAAAAAAATTCAATGAGGATAGTATATTTTTATCAAGAAATATTTTAAATAATTTTTAAATAATCCATTATATGTTTTCATGATTATTTTAACGATGGATATCCAAAATATTTTATAATTATTTATTTTTTAAATATTATTTTCATGCAAATGTTATTTTTCATAAATAAAGGATCCATGATGACTTTAAAAATAATGTTTCATCTATGATAACATCAATTCATGATACATAGGCTTTACTAGGGATATGATCCAAGTATACCATTCAAATTTTTAATTTGAATGGCTTATAAAACTACTAAAAATATGTTTATGAAACACATTTCACTTCCTATGGTTATAATTTGATAACCTTACTACGAAATGTTCTTATTCTCCTTGATTATACTATGAAAATGTAATAATATCATTATTAATCCAATATATTTTCCTAATATATGGATTTTATAAACTATTTTGAAAACTATTTTATTTCATAGGAAATGATATGATCAGTTTTTTAGGATCCCGTGGAAGACATACATATGTTTTTTTATTATGTGATATTTGGAATTATATATCCCTATAATTTATTGGGTAAATATTTATATCTCATCTGATAGATAGAAATAGATTGGGGAGTGCACCTGGTTCTGTAATGGACATCGATATCTATGATGGTTTTGGTTGTGAACAATGAAAAATATGATGTTTGAGAGAGTAAACCCATTCAACTTTGATAACCTTCATAGTTTTATATGGATTCTATGGAAATTATTTTCTTTGATTATGTGGATACAAAAATTTTATGTCTTATACCAATGTTATTAAATTATGGATCATGTTATTTTATTTCCATTATAATCATGACTTATTTACTCTAGTACTTATTCCATGATTGTAGACTATAATACTTGATATATAGGGTATGTTATGATAATTTTATTTTCATGTCCAATAACCTTATGCTCATGTTATTCTTACATATCCCCCCTGTTTACCCTTAAAGATCATCTAATCTCACCCTTCATTATGATTCCATTCCCAAGCTTATTAAGAATGATCTTAGGAATGGTAATTCTAATAATAGTTCAATGTGTGAACATATTTACAGGATATGTTTAATATCATTCAAAAAATTAGAATATTATGTTTCTAGTCATCAAAGACAAAAATCTATTACACTCTCTGGGTGATTAATTTTTTTATCTAATTATTGTTTATCTAAAAATGTGGAATAATTATGTAGGTAAATAATTGGTCACTATAGTTGGTAAAGGATGACATGTTTAGTTAACCTTTGTAAAATAGTATATGAAATAATTAGTGATATCAATAGGTATTTGTAGAAGGATATATCTTGGGATAAATCTGAGGATAATTTAATGGTTGATTCAATGTAACTAAAAATATCCTGGAATTTTGGTAAAGGATATACAGAGTGGTTTCTAAGTATATATATCCCTTCCAAGACAATACATGTGGACATGGTTCTTTTATATATTTCTATAGGTGTAAAAAACATAAATAATGTATATTAATAAGGACACAATCATTACCTGGTGCGTGAATATGGGACTTTCTATAGCCCTTTGACATTCACATAGCATTCCGTGGAATCCAAATGCTATGGGCGCTAAAATGAAAAATCATATTAATATGATATCAATAACTACTGAATATATTAATAATTTTATACTTAAAAATGATAAAATTATTGAATCTTTTCTAGTCGAGTCCTTGACAGGGAAATATATAAATCCATTTAGTTCAATGATATACTCTTATCAAGTGAGAAAGGCAAGATAATTAAATTGACTCTATGTATTGAGACAAGTTGAAGTACTTTTTTGAGTAACTATTTCCTTGTATTCATCATTCAAATATGAAGAAGTGGTTTGATGAGATAAATTGAAATGATGATAAATCCTTAGGTACCAATGAGGAAACTTTTATAGGATATGTAAGGTACACTTCTATTTTTATCATGAAACCTAAATATATGGTTGATAAATTCATCAGTTCATTAAAACCATGTCTCTCAATGGTGTTATCCATAACATACATTGGTTGATATAAATAGATTATTCGATTTAATGTCAATGTGTAAATGGTGGCTGTAGATATTTATCAAAATAATGATTTGGATAAGAAGATAAAATATAATTACAAATAAAATTTTAACCCATATAGGAATGAGGATTAGAATTCATTTATACTCAATATATGTAATAAAACATGAACAAAATTATCATAGGTGGACATGTAAATATTTTAAGTGCTGAAGGGATGGTAATCAGAAATTAGAGGATGATGTTATGGGACAACAAAAAATAATAATGAAAATTGTGAGAAAGTTACACATGTTTACCACCCCACAGTCATGTGATTCAAATGAATAAATTTTGGGAATTATGTGAATCAATGTACTAATATAATATCTAATGTGGATGATAAGCCATATAAACTGTTGAAGGAAAAGGACAAAGGGAAATATTGGTCAATCACAACAGTATAATGTGATCATGAAAATTATGGAACAGTTATCCAGCACACCATAGTTTGGAATTTCATAGTTTATTTAGTAGGAAAAAGGCCATGTAAAATCATGTTACTAATAATATAGTTAAATTTGATGTGATTTTAAGAATTGATTATCTTCCTCAACATGGATTATGGAATAATGAAATAAAACTTTATATTCTAGTAGTATAAGGTTGAACCCATGCTTCCAATAGATATTTTTCATAAAATATAAGATCAATTTCATGAAATACAGGGTAACTTCTCATTTTTAAGAATATATTTCTCGGCATAATATTCACCTATGAGTTAGGGATACCATCATCAGTTTATAGTATTAATATTGATAATAAATTAAAATTCATTGACCCAACTTTTTTGGTTTTATTTGATGTGTGTTTATCAAGATTTAGTGGTTTTATAGGCATTTATTAAAATACACCAATTTTGTTTTTTATTTATTTTAGTTAAAAATTGTTTTTAGAATAATTATTCTATAAAATATTGATTTATAATTCAATGTTTTTATAAAAATTATGGTTTATCTTAAATTTTTTTAGGGAATTTTGATTTGAAGATGACCACCATATGATGTGAACCAACATTGTTTCTTTTACATATGATTTTTTTTCAAATCCTCTTTCAAAAATATACATTAAGTATGTCGTATAGTTTTACTTCTTTTCCACATTCAACTGTATTTGAATAGAATATAATGTTAACCACTATGTTATATAGATATATTTCAAAAAATCATGATATATAATTCAGTTTTCATATAGTGTATTATCGATATATTAATGGTGATTTTGAGATAAAAATGTATTCTATAGAGGATATGATAATGTCATTTTCTATGGATTCCAAATGATTTTTGGATCATCACCTGCCTCTAGTTGAGTTTTCCAAAAAAAATAGATTTCTATCAACAATTTGAAATGGTCATATTAAAGCCCATTATCAAGATAAAAATATAAATCCAACATAGTGGAACGATGCTTTTTTACAAAATGGTTCTCAGATAAGAGATGGTTGATTTAAGGAAATTGATGGAAAAAACTTTTAGTAACATATAAGGAAAGCTCATCATTGATAGAAATTTTATTCTAAATACCATTGATGAGATGTATAATTTGATGTTTTTAAAAATGAGCATTTAGAAATGTCATTGCAGAAGAAAGGAGTGAAAGGTATGTATATTATATTGGTCCCTATGAAATTCATGATTGTATTGGGACAACAAATATTCACATGGACCTTAAACCAAACAATTATTAGGTTCACGATGTCTTCCATTTATATCTCCTAAGTACGTAAAAGCATGATTAATCAAATATATTTAACTCAAACATTATATAATTGGATCATGATCATTATTTTGATGGAATAGTAGTAGGTAATCAGGATTATATGGAGAGGGGTCAATGAAGAAAGACAGCTCACTTGGTTAGTGATTTGTTGAAAACCCATCATATTTAGAAATAATGTAGGATCCTGATAATGTAATGTGGTTAATGTATCCTCAATTTTTTTTTTACAATAGTGAATAATTTAGAAAGAGGGAGAGATGGATTGGTTTTATGTGGGGTATAATGTTACTTCTTGATATTTGCTGAAATAAAAATTTTCAAGTAAATTTAAGCATTTCTATATTGTTTGTTACATGCAACACCGATTTTAACTTACGTTGCCTAAAACCCTAAGTTTAAATGAAACATGACATACTATAAAAATTATTTTTTAATATGAATGTAATATTATATAATTTTTAATAAAATATATTAATTAGAATAAATAAATTATGAAAATATTTGATTAAACATTTGTTGACCAATTAAATTTAATTGAAAATAAAAAACCAACTGAAATAAATGTAATGGTTTTCTGATGAAATATGTGTATAAACGAAAACATGTTTTATATATATAATTTTAAAATAATCTATTGGCCAATTATTTTAATGAAAATTATATATGTTATATTAAATAAAATGTATAAAATACATTTTATATTTTTTTTATAAAAAATATAATAACAACTAAAATTTTATCATTACAACTATATTTTTGAAATAAGTAGTTTCATCGCCTTCTAAATAATTATTTTAAAACTCATTTTTTAAAAAATTATAATTTTTTTTCCAAAAAATACCTTAAATTTTGAAATCATCATGTCAAATTATCATCAGATGAATTTTTGATATTTTTCCAGGAAGATAATTTTTTCGATGAATAGAAGCAAATAATGGTTATTATTATTAATTATAACATCGTATCCTTAATTAAAAAACATCCAAATTTTTTTAAGATAGATTAAAAATAATTTATAGTCATGTTATATATATAGAAATCCAATATTGGTTATTGTAATCATTTTAAAATTTAAAACTAATATAATAACTTTTTAAACATTTTATCATTTTCACATTGAAAACTTTCTTTCTCATTGCATGTGTGAG
Organism: Viscum album; assembly: GCA_963277665.1. Taxonomy (NCBI): domain Eukaryota; kingdom Viridiplantae; phylum Streptophyta; class Magnoliopsida; order Santalales; family Viscaceae; genus Viscum; species Viscum album. The sequence continues at coordinate 774,913,533 of OY728159.1, read as the reverse complement.
ATTGATTTTAAATTATATTTATAAATTTTTTTAATTCAATATGGAAAAATAGATTTCATATTTTGTTAAATTATTCTTTATATTATATAATAAGTTAAAATAAATTTTTCTCTAATGAATATTTGAGACAATAATAATTATTTAATGTGGTTCTTATAAAAATAGGATTACAATATGGTTAAACTAAAAATAAAATGGTTAAAATAACCAAAACATGTGTAAAAAATTTATTGAGATGTATTTGACCTTATGTATTCTTTATTTCATCATGAACCATTTTTTTATTCTTTTATAGGTGATGAATGTCAAAACAACTATTTATTTTAAAGGATTACATGGGTTCCACTCACATCGCTTATAAAATTCTTCCCCTATCATCAACCCTCCATACATTCAATAAACTTGTTATTGCCTAGTACATAATAAAATAATTTCTTTTAATCCTTCATCTCATCAAATAATCTGTATTTTGGTCATAAATACAACCTAGGGTTTTTTTTTGAAAACATAAGTAGGTTACTGAAATAAGACCAAACATCTACAATGAGAATTATCATTTTATATCTTCCAAAAGCTACATAAATTAATTATAAAACTTTTTTATATAAAAGAATAAATTTATTAAATATAATAATATTTTTTATGTTAGGTTCATTACCTTCCACCATCTCATTATAAATCAATAGGGTTAGGAAATCAACATTCATGAGTATAACAGACTAACCTCTTGTGAAGTGATGTTATTATTTTCCATAGCAACCTCAAATAGATAGATACAATGATGTATTTGTTATTTATATATCACATTTATTATATTAATATTATTTTTTAATAATTATATTTAATATAAATTCTTAAAATTCATTTTGTTGTAATACAATAATTAAATTTATGGTGAAAAAATAATAAATCAAAACCTATATGAAAAACAAATCAATTTCTGAACGAAACATGACTTCAACATAGAATTGTTAATAAAAAAGTAATAAAAAGTCATATGTAAGTCATATATGGAATGATACATATGTATTGTTTTGTAATATATTTATAGAAGAATATTTTTTTTCTAATCGATGTTCATAGTTATAGGAAGTATGTCAAGACTAATGGTAAAGAAATTCATGGTATCTCATTTATTTCAGGGATATATATGAAAATTTAAATGTCATTTATTTTGTTTCGTGTATATACTACCCCTTTGAAATTGTATATCATGAATCTACTTATTTTCATGATATTATAAATTTTATTTTATATTAATATTCCATTTTCATTATAATTCAATGTTATTATTTTGGGACGAGTTTTATTATAAAATTTCATCATTTATCAATATATCTTATGATTATGAATATGATAAAGAACTATTATGATAAATCTCACAATAAAATCACGTTTTTTATTATAATATGATAATTTCATTACAATACATATTATCCATTCATTTTTCTATATTAATATACTAATGAGATCTGAATAATGTTTTTATAAAAGATCTCATTTATTCCTATCATCTGTAAAATACTTTTTTCATAAAAAAAGGTTTTCAATAAATATTTCAAAAAATATTTTCAACATTCTAGAAATGATTTATTAAACAAATTGTAAACATGTCCATATTTTTAAAAACAGTTCTGAAATGAATAATCATGTCGATTTCTTAATAAATCATGGTTTTCCTTAACCCAAAATATGAAATGAGTCCCTATTTTTTATGAGTATGACATGACAAGAAATTACCTCCTTCACGACCATAATTTAATTAGATGAAAAAATTATAAATTTTCAAGGTTGTTTTTAAAAAAATTGATTTTATTTTTTTTGTTTTAATTTTATTTTCGTAAAGCGGAAATCATATTTTTATCAACGAATTTTAAAATGATTTTTATTATTCAATTATATATTTTCTGGGTTAGTTTCAAAGAAATATGTTTCCAAAATGTTTATTGTTTCAAAAATTTCATTTCCAATATTAGATTAAATTTTATGAAAGAATTTTTTAAAAGTATTTTTATAGCTTCCCATATAAATATGCAAGGTTATTTTCCCAGAAAATAAGTTCCATAATATTTTATGAATTTATAGTTTTAAAATTTTATTTTCAATGAAATGTTACTTTCATTATGAAATGTTCATAGTTAACTTTTAAAATCATTTCCCATATAAGATTACATCCTTTGATAATATTTTGTTCATTAGTAGGGATATTCTCTAAGTATATCATTATTATTATTAACATGAATGGATGATTGTTATTATGATAATAAATTTATTAACAATGTTTCTATTTCACGGGTAATTCCATGATAAAATGATAAAAATACACTATTATTTCCAATTATTAGGATATTAAAAAATGATGAAATTACTATTAATCATGTCTCTTTTCCACAGTTAATTATATATTGAAATTCTTAATAATGTCATTTAATTTCATGGGATATGATTTGATTAATTTTTTATGATCTTTTGGAACACATACATATGAATTTAATTATGTTATTGGTTGGACTATAACTCCCTCCAATGCATTGGGTAAATATTTATATATAATGAGATGGAAAATATTGGAATGGAGAGCCAAGTAACTTCTAAAAGGGGATTTTATCTCAATAATGAAATTGGGAGTGAACCATAACTACTAATATTGTTGATGGAGTGAATCCATTAAACTATGATATTTTTGGAAATTAATATAGATCACGATGGAAATGATTATCTTAAAATATAGGAATTCTCATAATTCTATATATTATGAAACAATTTTTCTCACATTTTTTATGTTTATTGATTTCCTTTTTATTTAGTTACAATGAACTTCAAATACTTTTTCTACAAATCAATATTATAATATTTGGTTTAATGGATATTGTTTTAAAATAGTATTCTAATGTTATATTACAATAATTCTCATCTTATGTATATGAATATCCTTTGTATACCCACACCGAGCATCTACGCTTACGTATTATTATGTTTCCTTTCCAAATTTTATAAAAAATGGCTATATGATGGGTATTTATAAAATGATTAATATGTTAGATATCAATATTGGATATGATTTTTATCATTAAAAAAATTAGTATATTTTTATTCTAGTCTCCAATGATAGTAAACTAATACAACTATGAAGTGTTCAATTTTGTGATATAATTACTATTCATCTAAACAGATTAAATATTTATGTATAAAAAGAATAGTTCACTATAAACTGACCTAATTATTTCATAATAAAATATTAGTGGTCAGATGATTGTATATATAACCATGATCTTATACTAATGATCATTTACCCATGGAAATCAAAATCATATAATCATACACATACAGACTGGTCTTTTGATTCGTACATGTAGCTCATCAAATTTTATATTTCAACAGAAATATATAGAGAAAAAATTATATTAATATAATGAAGCAGGTAATAAAATTTATTCTAATAACAACACAAAAAATTTAATATATCCACTATAATGGTCACCATCATTATAGAATTTTCTGTGAAAACGATTATTGATTTTACATGAAATATGTTTGATAATAAACCTAAGATAAGAATTAGGTTTTCACCATGATAGTTAATTAATTATTAAAATATATATAATCTCTATATTATTATTTGATATCAATAATAATCCTAGAATTATAGTAACATTAGTGTGTATATAATTATATAAATACATAGTTTAAATTCCTCAAATGTTGTATGGTACATTTCCTTTAATCGATTTCCACACATAATTTTATAGAGATATCCAAATTCATGAAGATGATAAAGAATTATATTATAATTAAATTATAATCTCATTTATTATATGAAAACATTACATGATTCATCTTTGTTACCACACACTATGATAAAAACATATTTCTTATCCATAAATGCTTTCTTATTGGATATATATTATTTTAACAACTTTTGAATTGTCTATATGAGAGGATAAAATATACTTATATGCTCAAATAGTCTCAATAATAAAATTAGATATAAATTATGTATCAGTGTATAATGATCATATGAACGTATATGGGTGCACACAAGTATGTGGTCCTTCTAACTTCTATATCATTCAATATGATAATATTGTATCTATTATTCATTGAAATGTAAATTTACATTATGGTCTATATTTATCCCAAATAATTATGAATTTTCTTATTTTAATTTATAAAACATGTATGTTTAATTATAATTTAATTGATATTTATTAAAAATATATTTTAGTGACATTTTACTTTTAATATCACTTCCCTAAAGTGATGTGTTGTAAATGGTTTCCAATGTGTCAATGATAATGCATATGAATTTTTTACACATTGTAATATCATTCAAATAAAAAATATCCACCCATGAAAGTCCCTACAAAAATGAGGTCAATAAGGAACGATGATTAACAATTCATGGAAGGTGATTACAATATGAATCCACAAATGGAGTAAAATTATCATTGGGTTATTCATGGGTATTAAAATTTCATAATGCATCCACAAATATATATTCATTAACTTCCTCATGTCTTACAACCTCATCGAATACATCCTCATCAATGTAAATCTACGTTATTATGTTAGTATAATCAAAAAGAATATATAATAAATTTCACTGCACAATCTTATTTGTAGGTTTATAATTAGTAAAAATTTAATATTACAATCCTCAAAATATATCGATCTCAAGTGTCATATTCCATATTCATATGAAAATAAAACATATCAATGTCTTCAGATTGAAAAACAGCAATTAATATCCCTTTGTAGGGTTATATTGTTGTATGTAGTGATTCCATGATGACAAAAATCTACAAAAATAATTACATCAATTCACAATTAGAAAACATAATAAAAAATGATAATTCTTCCACCCAATCACCATCATCAATAAAATGACACAAAAAAATCATTAGTATGATAGAATATTGAATATTCTAAATAGTGATTGTATTTAATATGAGTTTACCTCCATTTTTTATATCTATGAGTCCACATTTTCACTTATTCCAATGTACAGAATCTACATGAATAGTGAATAATGAAGGTTATAAACATTAACTGACACCATAATCGTAATAATTTACTTCACTAATATAGTATATGGATACTATCATTTTTACTGATAATGAAATTTTATTAGGTCATTTTATAAAATTATAAAATATAATCAAATTCATAAAATTATTAACAAGTAATGGAAAAATAAGCATGACTTGATAATTATATTGTATCTATTAATTGGTATATCATAGGACGATACATAAACCATGATCGATATCATGACAATACCTCACTTATATCTCTTCTAGGATGACATTGATGATGAGGTGAGACCCCTAAAGATCAATAAATTATAGGCTGGAGATTACAAGAAAGTGTATATGGTACAATATATAGGATGCATTACCCTCAATATATGTATGAAATGAGAAACTGTTTATGAAAAAAAATTATTTCAATTAATAAAAATCCAAATACAGAGAATTTCATTCAATATAAGAACAAACTGGTAATATTCCATAGAAAACCTATGAAAACGTCAATGTACACCAGTGCATCATGAACTACTTCTATAGTATTGTAATTATAAATTCAATCATGAAATCCCCCATATATACCAAAATATAATGTATATATTTATAAAGGTCTTATCATAAAGGTATTCCCAGTAGGTCCCTACCCAAAACCTCCATTGCAAATGTGAATAAAGAATAAAAAATCCAATGTGAATAAATAGACTAATTAAATAACCACATATATCAATTTATCATTATTACCATAATATTTAAGGCTCAATAACAAAATACTAAATATTTTTTGGTGATAAAATATGAAAATTAAACATTTAAAATCAATGTACCCAACTTCTACTATACAACTGAATTGGTCTCCATAAACCATGAAATAAAATCAGTCAGTGGTTCCATTTCCCCAATTATTTGCACTACAAATCAATACAATCATATCACAAAAAAATTATCATCATAATTAATATTAATAAACCATTAAAACATATCACATCAACATCACTACAAAATTTTTGTGAATCACATCTCCACAAAAACAAATCATAATAGGTTTTAATGTTAAATAACATTTAGGAGAGAACCATTTTAATATATAATTGTATGGAAATAATATATCCAATGATATAAATATCAATAGTGAGTAATATTACTTTAGTCAATGTACACAAACAATAACAATCAAATTTTCAATATATTCTCCCACTAATATTATATAAATGAATAAAAATCACAAATTACAATATTAATTAATTATTTATGATATTGTTAGAGAAGTATGGAATCCTAATATAACAAAAACCAACAGTATCAATAATAACTAAATAGTCTTGCATAGTTAAACACTCACTATAAACAACCAATTCATAAGAGGAATAATAATTCAAAAGTTTGACCTATTTATATCTCCCCTATATTTAACCACATTTTGAAATATAGATAGTTTTTATAAAGAAAATATATGTAAAGAATAAATAAACACCATTATAGGATTACACGACATCTAGAATGTTACATTATGTAATAAGAAAATGACCAACATTATCGCATGTAATAAAACTACACAAAAAATTCTTTGATTTGAGAATATTATTATTATTTAGTTTACTAGATAAATTAATTCGTTAAATATATATAAGGATAATAGGAAATAAATTCATGGAAAATTGTAATTTTATGAATCCCAATATGTGATAAAAATCTTCAATGTTCTTGGAATAATTTCGATATAAGGGCCAAGGATATTTGGTGAAACCCTCAATATAAACCCATAAGGCCTAAATAAATCATCGTGTCATGAATTATTAATTAATTATTTAAAATTTTCCAAAATAACAAATAGAACATGACTTATATAGCATGGAATGAATGAACTATATATGTACATGACACAAAATGTAGAAAAAGGTAATGTGGTATATGGAATATCATCACATAAGAAAATAAATTAGAATCTACCAAAAGGGACTAGAATGTGTAATGAAATTTGAGCATAATTTCCTTGTAAAATAATTGAAATTACATGGGAAGGATAATCTTTGATGACTTAATTTCTGATTAATAAAATGGAAAATTAAATAATAAAAATAGTATATGGACCACTTGATGTTATAAAAAAATTACAAATGGTGAAACATAAAAAAATATCAGAGGTTTAATCACTGGATAAATTGATAGTATGGATATCTCATGGTATCATTAAAATTAGTCGATGGTGAATTTAATGAACTTGTTGAGGTGGAAAGAGCCTTTGAGAAAACAGATTATTATATGTGAGGATCAGGTTAGGTAAATTTCAATCCACAATGATTAGATGATGAAAGAGCATGATGTTGTTGTTGGACACTACTATCCAAGTTTTTTATGATCAAATTACAATGTAAACAATTCATTATAGTAATATACCATTTTAAATTGAAAAAAGTAAACCATAATTAAATTTTGGATTAGTATTCAAGTCTAAATTGCATAATCTTATATGTTTTTTGTTTTTCAATAATTAATTTCAGATCGTTTCTTTTGATACTACATGTTTTTTTCTTCATGAGGGATTTAGTTATAGTATGATTACAAGGGTGCATTGAATTTTTATTTTTGGACTATGTTCATGGGTTTTATTGAATAAATTTGTTTTCCCTTCATTTAAATATATAGCAGCATGGCTTCAAGTGGTTTTCTGAAATGTTAATAAGGACCCAACAAGTGGTATTAGAAAATGGGTAGGACATTTCAATTTTTCCATACCCTAATCACGGTGATTTAGAGCTCGGTTTCATATCACTAATATTCCCTTGACCTTATAAGAGGAAATCAGTGGTTAGTTTCATATCTCGCTCGTACACATTGTTCCAATGTTGTGGGAGATGAAAATGTCATGAGGAATTTCTTTATGGAAAAATAATTTCAGTAAAATAAGTTATATGGAATTTATTTTCGGTTATGGAAGTTGTCGATGGGGGAGTCAATTCTTCCAAATGACTATTATAGAGTATGTAATTTTTATACAAAAAATGAAATCTTATTTTTGGAATATTCATCCCATAATATTATATTCCACAAAAAATTGTATAAGTATTTTTTCTATTGAAACATGAAGTATAAAACCCTTTTTTATGAGATATCAACATCATCTCCCAATATGTTCTTCAAAAAATTCACCATTCTTATACATCTCATACGTAAAACCACTATTCATAACATGTGGAAATGAAACATAAAAAATGGTGAGCCTTGATTCTTAGTAAGGGTAAATAAGGTTCATATATATGATCTCTTGAACACAACATTAGAATTAATGTTTTCAAACATGACTATAGTATCTAAAAACCTTACCATTGATATCATATATCATAACCATAAGGAATGGTATAATTCCTTACAGTACTTAAGTCATGAATCTTGAAGGTATCAACGAACATGATCAATGAAATCATAACATTAACATAATTCACATATTCAGGGAATATGTATAAGTATATAACATTATTTAATTAGAAGATATTGATCACTAGAAGGTATATCATAGTCGACTGGGTTTACTCCCCATTCCATCATATTTTTTAATGTCCACTCCCAAATCTATCTTAGTGGATAGAGTATCTTATTTAGTTTGGTTGACACAATATTCTATTCTTTATTATATTTGTCGATATCCATCACTAACCAATGATTTTGATGAATATATAATATTGATCCCACCTATCACATAATGAAAAACATACAAATGTGGTCCATAAGATCATAAAACATTATCCATATTAATAACCACCAAATGGAAATGAGTTTTATAAATATTACATTATTTGAAAATAACATAAAATATGGAAAAGAAAAAAATTTCATAACATAATTTACCAATTGTAAAGAAGTGGGTGTCATTGTATAATCGTTAATTTTTAAAAATCATAATACAACTAAAGAAATAAGGCGGATAGTATCTTAGTATAATATCCATAGTAAAAAATACATAATATCAATGATAATATCATGGATAAGAAATACTTTAATATAATAACATGACAATTTCATAAGTATATAAAAATTTCACATTGAAATCGATGCATTAAAATATTAATAATTTCCATGATAATAAGATAAAATATGATTTATATGATACTTGGAAATGTGTAAAGGAAGATTCAATGTATTGGGAAATCATGATATTGGTAAATTCTATTTATACCATATATGTTAAAAATATTACATTACCATTTACATTATCATGCAAAAATTACATTTATCCTAAAATGAATAGAGAATAATGTTAAACTATTTTTGGAAAATTATAATATAGATAAATACATCATTAAAATATCATTAAATTATCTATCAAAATTTATTAAAATTTTTAAACCTAAATATTTAATAAAAATTATTTGTTTAGAAGATAAAAATGTAGTAATGTTTCATAGAACATTCAGTAAATATCATGTGTATTTAAAGGGGTTGAATTATTTTTAGAAAAACATGATTCTCTAGAAATAATTAGTAGAGAGGAAAATGAAATTAATTTATCGTAAAGGGAACATATAATTTATATTTATTAAAATTAAAATATAAATCTACATAGACCCTCATATTTCATATATTAGTATTAAATAACTATTTTTGGGAATACATAAAGAATTATAAAATAGTTGACCAAATACTGTACTAGTATGGTCCCTTTGGAAATATGGAATCTTAAACACTTGTACAAAAGTGGTATACAATATCAATCACTATGTTATACATTCCTATCAGCCATATAAGACCCATAAATAAATATATCATTATACCATAGGGGAAATGTGACATGAAAATTGGTGATCTTGGATTCTGACTAAGGGTAATCAAGGGAGACATGTAAGCATAAACAAGATCATAGGGGTATGATAACAAGATCATGTTATTAAAGAATCATACCCATCATGTTGTAATATCATTAACACGAATCATGGAATATTTATTATCATTTCATAAGACATTAATCATATGTAAATTAAAAAAATACTCCCAGAAATCATACCATAGGAATAATATATTTAATTTATCTAGGCATATATGCATAAAAAATGATTTCCATATTAGTCAAGGAACTACTTCCAAGAACATATATGTAGTATGGGTTCACTCCACATACTGACCAAGTATTAATGGTTCACTCCAAATTCCATCATATTAGTATTATTTTACTCCCCAAACCATCCTTTTTTTCATTGTTCACCCCCATTGACATCTTAGTAGTAAAGGTTCACTCCCAATACATTATAGAAAAATGCCAATTTTGAATTTGTTTTTAAACAGTGGTGGGTTAATCCATCGCTATATGGTTCATTTATGGTTTCAATAAACTACTGCTAAAATGGGTTTCGTCAGTCAACACGAGGCAGTTTCATCCATTTAGTGGCCGTTTTTAGAAAGTTTCATAAAATTCGTATTTTGTGGAGGTTTTGATAGTTTTAGCAGTGGTTTTGTCTCAAAAATAATTGGAATCTAGAATTGGTTATAACCGCCACAAAAGTATGGAATTTTTATCTAAAACAATGCCACTAATATTGGTAAAACCACCAGTGAGTATGTTTTTTCCATATTTAATCACAGTTTTGTATGACTCCCAAAAAATACAAAAATACAGCAGCGGTGTAAAGAGCTGCCAAAATAATACTATATATAGTGGCAGATTAACCTGTTGTTATATATAGAATTAAAAAAACAATCCGTAAGTTTTTCATCCCCAAAACTAGAATCCGGAACTATACATCAGTGAAACTGAAAAATTAACCACATAATCCAATATATGATCAATGTACAAGGAAAATAACACATATTAAAAATAATGATTCCACATAGGTTGATTGACCACCAAACATAATCAATCAACACATTGATAAATGAAAAAATCACATTGGAAGAATAAATATATTTCTCAATACATTGAATGAATGAAACAAGTCACAAAATATTAAAAGAAACAATAATAAATAAATAAATGTTGAAAGAATCCACACATTGAATGAATTGATAATATATTTCGCAATACATTGAAAAAATAAATACATCTCTCATTGAATTTACATTGATTCTCTAAAATATTACACAACACATTTCTAAAGAAAACATAAATTCATAATAATTAAAACTTGCTAAAAAGAACAATCGTACTTCCATTAAAATGAGGCTTTACATGTTAAAACTAAACCCAGAAAAATTACAGACAAGATAAATAAATTTAATAATAATAAAATCTCAATATGAAACCATCCATCGTGAGTACCATTTTTATTAAAAAAAATTATTTAATGATTCAACCCAAAAATGAAATGCTTAGACAAGAGAAAAATTACCCAAACATACATCAATGATCTAAATATCCATAAGTGAGGATTAAAACGGACGTGGATTTATACAATAGTTAAATAATTTTTGAACTCCTTGGACATCCATCACTAATCCCACCCCATTATGAGATAATGAAAAACAACATTGATTCCTATATGTTCCTAGACCGACATGAATGCACCTATTCTGAGTTACCCAATTACATCCCCACATATTATTCATACCAATATGATAGACCACAAAAAAGAAGTTACATGCCCAAATAGAGAAAAACAATATCCCAAAGGGAGATAACCCAACACCTCAAGATTGATCTCTAACCAATAAGGTTGAAACAAGAGGATAATAATCGAAAAAAGTGTCTGATAGATAGGGGTTATCCTATATGTGATAGGCATGAGATATAATGTTTTTGATATGTGATATCGGTCCTTATTTTGGTGACAGATAGTATTAAATGATCTGTGGTCAGTAGGACTGCGTCATGATTTGAGATTTAAAATTAGGTATATAATTTCATATAATAGATAGGGTTAGATAAAGATTTTGTTCGTAGATAAAACCTTGGGGTTTTTTGTCCTTAATTGACCTATATGGACCCTACATGGGAAACATGTATGGTAAGAGTGACACCACGTGGTCACCCTCAATAAGGGAATGGCTAGAGACCCGCACAGACTGACAATATCACTAAAGTGGATGGCCTTATCCCACTATACTTGAACACACACACACACTCAAATCCATGAAATACTATATAGGTATAATAAAAATAAAACATCTCGGTGTAAAATATTCTATAGGTCCTAATCTAGGAAAAAATTGAAAATGAGAAGAATAGAAGTTCCCAACTCAAATCCCTATGACTGAACACCAAAAAACGTTAGTGCCTCCACATAATTCTATGTTTCATAGATACTAGGTCCACTAAGGAAACCATCTATGAGTTTCCTGTATAAAAAAACATGCATGAAAATCCCATGGTGGTGTTAGTATAAGCATACTTAGTAAGACACCATGAAAAAAAAGTGGGATATAGTATTATATAATATTCATATCAACCTATATATAGTAGAGAGAAATGAAATAAAACTTAATATATGATTATATAGTGATTTAAACACCCATAGCTAGTTGAAACAAAACTTATAGAAACATGGTTATACAACACATACATAGGTCACCCTACATCCTGATCCCCTCTAAAATATAATAAAAAGATAAAAAAATACCCACATTTGATGTACTGATACATTAACAAAACCTATCCACTAATCCTTACCCAATGAAGAACTCTGCTCATCACCCTCTCCATCTTCATCACCACTTCCTTCTACCGGCACCCATCAGACAATTATATTGAAAATTTAACGATGTTTTATATTTATATTTAGTCTTAAAATCACTAATATTTTTGAACTAAATGATTTTGAGGTTGCGTGATTTACCCTTTCACCGCCCATCATCACTTAAATTTTTTGTTTTCCTACCAAATACCTTATATGGTAATAGTCCCAAACCCATCTGTTCACTCGACCAGGATGATCCTTTGCAAGATATAAACTAACTAGGTCATCTAGGGAGACTAAGTAAGATTGTGTGGGATTAAAATCAAATAGTTCGTTATTATTTTTTTATAATTCAAGGATCAGTCATGTTAGAAGAAATATTTATTAACATAGTGACAACCAATAAAATTTTATTATAATTATAAATGAATTCAAACCCCAACTTCGTTGTCCGGCTCATAAAAAACATTATTCAAATTTTATTAAACATTCAACCACACTTATGTTTTGGATTCTTGGTAAACTAAAATAGGTGAATGCATTAATCAATGAAAAATATATAATTTAACATACTAAATATATTACATTGTCTAATAAATATATAAACTAATGAAAAGAATACTAGAGTCCATCAGATTCTATAAAAAATCTTTAACCCCACCGTGTGAGTATAAAATTTCATCCTTGGCATTCTTATTAATTAATGAAATAAAATAAATTTCAGAACATATATATAATAAAATTCATGCAGAAAAAAATATAAATGACAAAAAATTCACACTACCAACAAACTAAATACCTATAACTATGATAATGAATGACTGCCGAAATGACGAAGGTGGTTGATAAATGAATGGCTAACTAAAAAAATAATCATTTTCTCTTTCAATAATTTCATTTTCATTATCCATGATCATTTCATATCATTAATCTACCCATTCAAAACTAATATAATAAATTTCATAAAGGGAAAATAACTCTGGTTATTTTTTTATGGGATTTAATGTCAGATGTCAAGTCATCCACTTCATCACCCATATTGTAAAAGTCACATTGTTTAACCTGAGAAACTACACTCCACCCTTCATCTATGAAATATTTCAAATATTATACAATTTTTTTATTGTGATGATATGATATATGGATCATGTAGTTCATAGTCACCAACAATCGTCAAGTGATTGAAGTTCACAGATGTAAATTGCAAGGAATATCTTTTTTCACCCGTAACAATATCCACTAAATAACATTTAAATAAAAAAACAAAAAATAATTTACATGGTAGATTAATTCAACAATATCAGTTAATTTTCCATAGAATTATACATGAGAAAATGTACATATTCCACTATTATGTGCATCAGACCCTCTTCCCAATCTAATGTATAGAATTTAAATCCATTTACATTGTAAGCGTCGAATGTTATATATTGGTTTAGAGGACCTCAAGCATGATACATCAAATCGTCTGACAACTCTTCTCGAGAATCAGTATTAGTTATCTGAAAAAATTATTATACATTATTATATTTTCAAAATATATTTATCAACCCAATATCTGTATTGATTGTAATATTTATGAATATACACATCATGCAAACTATTATACGAGATCTTTATTAACATCTTTTTTTATATAATTCCCATTTTGTGTTCAACCTCTCATTTTTCTATTTGGCTATATCATAAACTATTCATATAAATGGATTTTCTATTTCAAAATTCAAATGTACATATCTATGTGCATGTAATAGATCCATTTTTGTTTTTGTAACATTTTAGATCCTCCCAACAGATCAGCTAATAGTATGATAGGTCCACGAGGATAGATTCCCTGAGATAAGGGGTGAATCTTGGAATGACCGATTAAAACAACTGCCCTGTTGATCTTGTTTTTTTGTTAGACAAAACTCTCTACTCTATCCTTCCCATTGTAGATTATGAATAAAACGTAATGTGTGCACATGACACCACAATTTTTACTCGGTTCACCCTCACTGGGCTACATCCAAGGAGCATATACTGAAAGTGTTATGATGTAAAAATTACCCAATAAGCACACTATTCTTTACATGTTTGAAGTAGACTCACTATCCCTGCTGGTTTACAACCACTCACAATTTGGAATCTCACTGCTCTCTCAACTGATGTGAGTTTACTGCTTCTTCAGAAGATTCACTCACGGTTTATAGACATGTAGGTATCTTCATTACCACTAATGAATGCATCCTCCACTATATTATGATTCTATATTGAAGTTCAAATTTCATCCACTAATGAATTCCTTTTTTCCCATGAACAATGGGAACTAACCTATGGGAAGAAATTTCAAAAAGCACCCTACTTTGCGAAGCTCTCAATTTCGCGAAGCTCAATCAATCCTTAGTGCAACTCCTTCCATTTTGCGAATATCACACCTTCGTAGAGGTTAGGCCATCGCGGAGCTCTTTTCATCGCACAATGACTTCCTTCACAAAGCTCACTAATCCAACAAGGAGCACACAACTTTTGCGGAGTTAAATTAGACCTCACTAAGTTCCTCTTTCTCACGAAGCACACTACCTTCGTGAACCACCTTCATAATCCACCTTCAAAATTTGAGAGAAACAAATTTTTTCATTACAAAAATATCTACTTCCCTCGAGGAGGTTGGGGTCTATTTATTGTTGATTCCATTGACCCACGAACCATCTGTGTGATGTCAGTGCCACGTCATATCAAATCATGAAGCTCAGAAATTTTAGCCGACATTCTCACAATATGGTGATGCAATGCGGAAATTTTTTAGTCATGGATATTGTTCTATTAGATGAGCGTTCCTTCAATTATATAGTGCCACCACTGCGAAGGTCCCTCGCATTGCCTTTCAACTGTGCCATTTGCGAAGCGCATCGTAATCACTAATAACACTGTCAAAATTCTTCTTGTCTTTGAAAAATTCTATCCATGAAACCTATATTCACGAAACTCATGAATTTTCCATATTTTGATGAGTTATTCAAGGAAATCAACATTTCGTGATGCTCACTAAATTAAAAATTTTGGACTCCAAAATTTTGGCACACTGGAAAAAGGCGCCACCTTGTATCTGTTCTTTTGTATCACCTCCAGGTTGTCTATTCATTTTTCATGGTTCTTTGTCAACATGGATTGTCAACAACATCTCTATAACTCGACTATTCACCAGGGAAACCTGCATTGTCAAAAAACACAAGCAACCAAAAAATGATGCAATGTTACATTGAGGGATTTTTTCCCAAAAATATACCCCTTTGGGTTTGTTCAAAACTCTTGTCGTAATTATACTCTACACCTTGATTCATCTATGAATATCTATCCATTATCACCCAGCCTTCACCTCTTACGATTCAAATAGTGGCCAAAGATTCACTCACCACGTACTCTAATCCCACATAAGAAATGTTCGTCATGAGAAACATGAGTAGTATGAAAAGATCATCAATGAATCACATTTTTTCAGACACCAAAATTTGACAGACAACTGATACTAATTTCCAAACTGATACCAATTGTTGATAGCACACTAATAATAATTAGTGATAGATTGAACCCTTCTCTCACTATTCCAACATTAATGGTATGCTTTTTTCACGATCCTCAGCTGTCGTGATATATGTGCTTTGATCGATCACTTATAGCATCATCTTATTTTAAAACTCACCCCCTATCTCATTGATCTCCCCATATCTCTCTAATCCACCTGTAAGCTTCTCCCTGTGCCTTTGAATAAGATATTTTCTCCCTTATTGAGACATAGCTACTCCACCTTGAGGAGTCACTATTTTTCCCCCTTTGTCAACAAACCCAAATGTCACTCCTTTATGGTCTGAGGAATTTGAAAGGACACAAATTAGAACATTTGAGAAAGATATACCATACCTCAGGGTGGGGGGTCCCACAACCACACTTTTTCATGTATGGGGAGTCAAATGAACTACAAGATCCAGTGTACTTCTCTCAAAAGCATCCTTCAGTAAGGCCTTTGTCAGAATGTCTACAAAATGTTGTTCTATAGGCACATACTCTGTCTTCACAATGCCCTACTAAACCATCTCGTTGATAAAATGATACTTTATTTCAATGTGATTTGTCCGTGAGTTATGGATGAGATTTTTCCTGAGATTTATAGCACTTGATGTATCACACTCTATTTGGATTGGAGATTTCACTTCCACACCCATATCATCAAGTTGTTGTTTCATCCACAATAACTATGTGCATGCTTGAGTGGCAGAAATATACGTAGCTTCTACAGTGCTCAATGAAATGTAATCATGAATATTTCTTAGCCGATAAACACACAATCCATCAAGATAGAAGTAACCTCCTAATGTTGATTTTGTTTCATCCACTGAATCAGCCCAATCTGTATAAGTATATCCCTGTAATTCTGTCTAATATTTTTAACTATATATCAATCAGAAATCAACCATTACCTTGATATACCAAAGTATTATTTTTAATTAAATGATTTGGATTTACATGGGATTAATCTGATGTCACACTGCTTGGCATGTGTCGAAAACAATTTCAGGAATTTTCACAGTTAGGTATAGAAAACATCCAATGATTTGCCTATATTCTGTGACATTAACTATGTAACGCCCCGACCCTAGTTACCCAGAGTCAGTGCATTATTACATAGCATTGGAATGATCAAAAGAAAGATCAAATCTCGAAAGACTGATTGGTTTAGGAGCCTTGGAAGCACTAGATATATTCATTTAGTCTTACATTACATCATAAAAATGAAAACTACAACAACATATTTTCTTCATAGTCCACACTCATATCCCCACATACTATCCCTGCAGGTCATTCATAAATTACTTCTTCACATCTTGGGAAAAATAAAACATAGAAAAGGGGTGAGCTCAAATGCCCAGTAAGGTTAAGAATATAGTGGAAACTTTTATAATTAAGAATAAACATTTAAGGCAATGTATAACTAAAACAAAATACTTTTAAACATGAAATTCAACATAGAATAGAAAAAATAAAATGAAATAATGCTGTTTACTTATTCACATGGATTATCTACTAATCGATTAATCACATTCAATATCAATAACCACTTTCATAATGATGGAATGCATAATGCCAGACTATCATAACCACATAGCCAAGGCCTCGTTCCAACACTACAAATAAGATTTTGCCAAGGCCTTGTGCCAAGACACTAGTTTGTCTCATGAGACCTACCGATGCATCGAGGAGATATAGCGGGCTCCACCCGTCACTTACTAAGTCCAATTAATTCCCATATGAAAAGGTTTAAACATAACATAAACATTCATATTAAAACTAGAATACGAAATGTCAATACTTTCTCCATAAACCATGAATGGTATAAAAATAACACATCCACAGTAAAACATATCACAATACCTTCAATAAAATACAAAAGTTTGTATCATAATAAATCAACTTCAAATAAGCTTAAAATCCATCAAAGGATCTTGACATAGATGAAAATCAAAACTATTTGAGAGAAATATCTCTTTTCTCAAAATCATTGAAAAGTCACACATTTATAAAGGAAGTAATTTACAAGAGGTTTTTAAATCAAAGTGTCCCATACCACTTTGAAACTTTTGAAAATAAATATCATTTAAAAACATTCATTTCTATATTAATAAATCCTTAATATCATTTTGAAAACATGGACATTATTTAAAAATATTTAGAAATATAAATCTTTAAAACATTTAAAATTATGATCTTGATAAAGAGTACCTTTCACAAAATTTTAAAATATTCATTTTGAAATCATTTAAAAGTCACAGAATTATAAAATAAAACATTTAATTTGAGAATATTTTTATATTATTCTAAGGGAAGCTTTGACGATTTTATAACTGTGGTAAATAGCCGCACCCGCCCTATAAGTTAAAAAAACATTCTTACCGTAAATTTGACGAAAGGTAAAAAGTGCCTTGTTTGGAAAACGACAAAAAGATTCCTATAAAAACACATAAGGGTATAAATGACTTTAACCCATATTATTTTTAAATAGTAAAAATGTTTTGAAATACATTTTGAAGAATCGTGGATGTGGATGATAAAGAGATCCCAGTTGATAATTTCTTATAAACAACCTCGGATAATGAAGAGATTGTGAAATAAACCATTACCTTGTACTTTTCCTTGGTTGGGGTAGGTTAACCTCCTGTATAATGGTGAATTAATTTTTATTAAATTATACACGAATCATATACATTAATATGATATCATATATGATCTTTTAACATTGATTTGTTAATAATATCTTAGTATTATCGTTGTTTCAGGTGTTAACTTACTCGTTTTATTTTATATGTTTTGTTACGTAAGACATGTTTGTAATGGATATGTTGTATATTATTCATATACATAATGATATCATGTACTTATAAATTATTTTTAAATCATCAAATGATAATTATACTTGAATGGATATGATGGAGAATGAATCTCATCGCGTTCGTGGAGACGGTAGTCCGTACGTACGCACGAGCGATAATATCATTATTTTGATATTAAAATAATATATAAATGGATGGTATATCATATATAAAGAATAATTAACATGTTATATTTATTATTTACATGAGTTACACATCATTGTTATACCCATCCAAATAATAATATATTGAATAACAATTACACCACGACGTGGAGACGGTAAGTCGTACATACGCACGTATGGTGACATGTTATTCAAAGGGTGGATAGAATACTGAATATGGATGAACCATATTTATAATAAATCACAGTATATATATGATACTGGATTTATTATTTTATAATGGTAATAACAAAGGAAGAATAAGTGGAAGAAGAAAGGAACATGGAAATGGGTGGTGAAATCATTACCTCTTCTTCGGGTTCTTCCTTTTGATTTGATCAAAAGTGCTCCATAGGATGGCATTATGATCAATCTAAGGCCTCTAGGTTGTAGTGAGGGAAGTTGGGAGAGTATTTGGTCAGAGTTTGGCCGATCCAAAAGGCTTTGAAGGTGTGATGAAATGAGAAGGAGGAGTGCCTTTTTATAAGAGGGGTGAGTGGCACATTTGGAAAAGCTAGAAA
This sequence comes from Viscum album, assembly GCA_963277665.1. Taxonomy (NCBI): domain Eukaryota; kingdom Viridiplantae; phylum Streptophyta; class Magnoliopsida; order Santalales; family Viscaceae; genus Viscum; species Viscum album. Next base: position 774,893,819 of record OY728159.1, on the reverse strand, counting down.
TATTAATTTATAATAAATTCATATTCGGTATATAATGGCTCCAAAGTTTATTATTTAGATTTTAAGGTTTTTATAGGTCGAAAAAAATTCAACCAATATAATTTAGACAGGTTCGGGTTACTATATTAACCTTATCTTTAAGTATTAACTCTTAGTTAATTAGTTTGACATTTACCATGTCACATTGTATTTTTATATTATATAGTTAATAAACTTACTATATACATCAAATAGACCCCCAAGTGGTCCATTAATGATACAAATATCATGATATAAGTCTCTTGGCCGAAAATTAGATTTTTAGGAATTTAATATCAATTAATAATATAATATTTGATTTAAAAACTCTTTTATGTCAATTTTCACACTATTCAATAGGTGATTTTTTTGAAACTCATAACAGAATGATTACTTCGAAAATATTTAATTAAATCATTCCTAACATGTCATATTAACATATAAAATTAGTTTAATTCATAAAAAGTCTCAAATTATATTTATTTGTGTATTTATAATATCAATTATTTTAATTTTTTACTATTATGGTAATTACTGCATCATCACTGTGTCATAAATAAATTAAATTAAGTAACCTATAAAAATGAGAAATAAAATATAATTATTTAGGAAATCGTTTTATCTTTCTAATTAATATTTATAGTCGAACATCCAACATATATAACCCTGTGTAAAAATTGTTTTGCTAAAAGATATATGCTTGTGTCATTTTTGTATTCATTTTAACTTAATTAAAATTAAGTGTCCATATCACCTACAAGTGGCACCATGGGGTCCCAAAATCGACCAAAAGATGCCTATGGTCAAAAATGTATCAACCAAAAAAGTTAGGACACGTTTTAGGATAATATTTTATTATTATAATAATATTTTTTTAACCCTTATCTACCGGATTTACCCTTAACCATGATAAATAAAATATTTACCGCAGTAATTATTCAAAATGTCAAAAAATAAAAGTTACCTATTTACACAATTTTAACATCATGATTCAAAATATGGAATCCATTTTTCCAAATTCAAAAAACAGAAGTGACAGAAATTAATTTAAAATTAATTCCCGTTGTTAAAACAAAAAGCGTGTTTTTAAGAGATAATAACTATCAAAAGATTGACACTTGTTTATGTACGGTTTAATTGTAAAATTATGTACAATGACCAAAATTTTATTAAATGGTAAATATATATTCTAAATATACTTTAAAACCACTAAAATTCATAATTTATCAATATAAATCATTTTGATTAAAAAAGTTGTTTTTAATTAAAATTTAGTAATTTTCACTATTCATCAAAATATAAGTTTTATCCGAAAAGTTCCAAAATTTCACCCTAGGCTAAATTCGATATTTGAAATCCAAAAATGAAGTCTATTTTGAAATATAAAATATATATAATTCCAAAAAGTAGGTATTACTATTCATAACGACTAGTTTGATTGGTTGTGGTGTGTTAGAACTCAGTGTTGCGTATAACACACACTATCACATTATTCAAAGAGAAGCGTACCGTAGAATCTTGGGGTGTTACATTTTAAATTTTTGATGTCCTCATTTAGTCAAAAATTTTAAAATATTTTATTTAAAAAAGGTTCACTATTAAAAGTTGGTAAAAGTGCAATACTGAAAATGAATTTGTTCTTACATTATGTCTAAGAAACTGATAATGTGGATTCTAAAATAATAAGGATTATATAAAGTTTAAAATTTAGTTAATACTATTCATAACCTCTTTTGAACGTATTTTTTGGTAGTTCATGGTGCTCTTGAACTCGGTGTTGCGTGTAGTGCCAATTATTGAATTATTTTGATGAAATAACACACTTTGAAATCTTGGGGTGTTACATTCTCTCCTCCTTCAATAAATTGCGTCCTCGCAATTTGAAATTGTTCTTCGAAAATAAAAGGTTGGAAATAGAAAATATATTCGTGGGAAAACCCACATCAGAAATTGAGTTACTAAAATTTAGTCATAATATGAGGAAAATAGAAATGAAAGGGTCACCACAAAATTATGATCTCGATTAGGAGAATATTGGTGGCAATTAGAGACATATAATTGGAGGAAAACGTAAATATTTATAGGTAGTGATTGAGGTCATCAATCACAAACAAGTATAAAATTGAGGTCCTTAAATTCATCAATCTATGATGATATGAAATACCATCGGTTCAACAAAACATAGGTTATTGGGATAACACATTTTTGACGTTTCAAAATATGTTAGTTTAAATCCCACATCGAAAAATGAATTAATGAGGCCGCTATTTAAAATAAAGAGTGGAAAGTATGAAGATTACCGAAAATAACACATACTAGGGTTCCATGTAAGAAAATATGGATATGTAAGAGAAATATAACCATCAATTATCTGATGGAGAGTGGAAGAGAACATGGCTATGAAAATGACAACAATCCCAAAGCCATAATTTAGTAATGATTTAAGGTACCATCTAGGACAACATTTTTGTTCTAAGTTCCTTTTCTTAATGTTGAGGAATTTATTTATAAGATTGTCTAAGATCATATGGAGATATACTTAATTTATAAATAATGTTTTATCCATTAATAAATTTCTACCACAAACTCATCTTTCACTCTAAAAGATAATAGAACGTAAAAAAAGTCTATTTATACTATTCGTACAGGGTTCCAAAATAAACGAATTTATAATTCATCTACCATATCTTTTAATAAAAACTACATTATTTAATCCAGGACATCTTGTGGGCCAGTGGTAGGTGATACACCCTTGTCGCCCTTCGGTTGCGGGTTTAAGTGTCGTGGCCTTGCCAGTTGCGATGGGTTGTCGCCCGACCTCCGGGTTGTCCTTTTATGGAAATCCAAAATTAATCTCAAACTAGAATTTATCCAAAATAATTCTGTCCAAAATCACAGTCCAACATTTATAAGGAAGGTAAACATAATGTAGATCCTTTTTACCCCGTAATATCATATTAATACCCTCATCATGTATTCTTTTAAAACACTGAAACATCCTGAATTACCATAATCCTTATTGATTACATTCATGCTCCCTTATTCCATATAGAATGCTGGATATATTTCATCAATCCAAAAATGTTTTAAACGCCAACAATGATGGAATATACAAATTATTAATCAGCTTCAAGGCAGTCAAGAATATCCAATATAATTTATCCAAATGAATCATGTATTATTCTAAAATCACTACCTTGGTATCAGAACCATATTATGGTTTATCTTTCTGTCAACCATATATTTTCCAAATATGTAACCTGGTATTGAGTCACTTTTCTTTGTTCCACACAATCTCAAGTCCTTAATGAAATAGTACTGCAATACAATCCATATATACTCCATAATTATTATAAAAAGTACATTGTTGATACAACACTCAAATGACATAATCAACATAAGAACTCTAATCATTCCTCTTCATCTGTGGTAGTATCATAACTTGATTATTATCCAATAGCATCATTTCCGGCATAGTCTGATGACTGGGACATAGGTTCGCGTAGTGTCCAAACTCATTTCAAATGAAGCATCGTACATTTGAAACCATTTTCTTACCCTTGTAGTCACGTACTTTGTGCCCATTTCATCCACACTTATAACAAACTCACATTACTTTCAGGCAATTTCCAGGGTGTTCCTTTCCATAGTTATCACATATGGGAAAATTCTTCTTTTCCCTCTTCCCTTTATCCATATTTCTCTCTTCCATCCTTTTCTTCTCTTGCTTCCCTTCAAATCCATAGGAATCAGTAAACTCTTTACTTATCTTATCATCACATGATATTATTTCTTCATATGATGATAATACATGAGAGACTATTTCTCTTATAAATTCTGTCTTAAGACCATGAAATATATGATCCTTCTTTCCCTTTGTATCATGTGCATTGCTAGAGTTCTCATTCCTTCTACTGGGCACCATTTCTATACAATGGCATACATTATATTAGTTTATGAATAACAATACCTAATACCAAACATGTAAAACATATAACATAAATTAAATAGTTTATGGATATAATCCATAATCATAAAAATGTCTCCTTTGAGGAAGTATATGCTCATAAAACCTTCATAATGATTTGTAAAGAAAATGAGAGTTATCCTAAGAATATCCCCCTGGAGTGTCGTAACCAAGAGTGCAGCAAGGCCCGTTGTCGTGCACCAGTTCCCATTCGAGTCTAGCTCAAATGGGTGTTTTTGGGTTTTACCCCTAGGTACATCTGTGCCAGAGCCACCTCTACCTGCTCATATCCAGACAGGGATGTATTGCTCAGAAAACTCACAAAATCTCTACAATACCAAAATTCTTGGACGTTCTTCTATACTAATCCTCAAAATTCATCTTAAATCTATGTTCTCTAATCAGAGTTTATCTAAATCTAGCATACAAGGTTTGTACTAAACATCCTCTGATACCAACTGTAATGCCCCGACCCCAGTTACATAGAGTCGGTGCATTATTACATAACATTGGAATGATCACAAGAAAGATCAAATCTCGAAAGACCGATTGGTTTAGTATCCTTGGAAGCACTTGATATATTCATAATTTCTTACATTACATCATAAAAATGAAAACTACAACAACATATTTTCTTCATAGTCCACACTCATATCCCCACATACTATCCCTGCAGGTCATTCATAAATTACTTCTTCACATCCTGGGAAAAATAAAACATAGAAAATGGGTGAGCTCAAATTCCCAGTAAGGATAACAATATTGCAGAAACTTTCATAATTAAGAATAAACATTTAAGGAAATGTATAACTAAAACAAAAGACTTTTAAACCTGAAATTCAACATAGAATGGCAAAAATAAAATTAAATAATGCCATTTACTTATTCATATGGATATTCTACTAATCGAATAATCACATGCAATATCAATAACCACTTTCATAATGATGGAATGCATAATGCCAGACTATCATAACCACATAGCCAAGGCCTCATGCCAAGACTACAAATAAGATTTTGGCAAGGCCTTGTGCCAAGACACTAGTTTGTCACATTAGACCTACCGATGCATCGTGGAGCTATAGCAGGCTCCACCTGTCACTTACTAAGTCCAATTAATTCCCATATGAAAAGGTATAAATGTAACATAAACATTCATATTAAAACTAGCATATGAAATGTCAATACTTTCTCCATAAACCACGAATGGTATAAAAATAACACATCCACAATAAAACATATAACAAAACCTTCAATACAATAAAAAAGTTTGTATCATAATAAATCAACTTCAAATAAGCTTAAAATCCATCAAAGGATGTTGACATAGATGAAAATCAAAACTATTTGAGAGAAATATCTCTTTTCTCAAAATCATTGAAAAGTCACACATTTATAAAGGAAGTAATTTAAAAGAGGTTTTTAAATCAAAGTTTCCCATACCACTTTGAAACTTTTGAAAATAAATATCATTTCAAAACATTCATGTCCATATAAATAAATCCTTAAAATCATTTTGAAAACATGGACATTAATTAAAAATATTTAGAAATATAAATCTTTAAAACTTTTAAAATTATGATCTTGATAAAGAGTACCTTTCACAAATTCTTAAAATATTCATTTTGAAATCATTTAAAAGTCACAAAATTATAAAATAAAACATTTACTTTGAAAATATTCTTATAAGCTTCTAAGGGAAGCTTTGATGATTTTATAACGGTGGTAAATTGCCACACCCTCCCTATAAGTTAAAAAAACATTCTTACCTTAAATTTGTCGAAAGGTAAAAAGTGCCTTGTTTGGAAAACGACGAAAATATTCCTTTAAAATCACATATGGGTATAAATGACTTTAACCCATATTCTTTGTAAATAGTAAAAATGTTTTGAAATACATTTTGAAGAAACATGGATGTGGATTATAAAGAGATCCCAGTAGATAATTGCGTATAAACAACCTCCGATAATGAAGAGATTGTGAAATAAACCCTTACCTTGTACTTTTCCTTGGTTGGGGTAGGTTAACCTCCTGTATAATGGTGAAATAATGTTTATTAAATTATACAAGAATCATATACATTAATATGATATCATATATGATCTTTTAACATTGATTTGTTAATAATATCTTAGTATTATCGTTGTTTCGGGTGTTAACTTACTCGTTTGCTTTTATATGTTTTGTTACATAAGCCTTGTTTTTAATGGATAGGTTGTATATTATTCATATACAGAATTATATCAAGTCCTTAAACATTATTTTTAAATCATCAAATGATAATTATACTTGAATGGATACGATGGAGAATGAATCTCATCGCGTTCGTGGAGACGGTAGTCCGTACGTACGCACGAGAGACAATATCATTCTTTTGATATTAAAATAATATATAAATGGATGGTATATCATATATAAAGAATAATTAACATGTTATATTTATTATTTAAATGAGTTACACATCATTATTATACCCATCCAAATAATAATATATTGAATAACAATTACACCACGACGTGGAGACGGTAAGCCGTACGTACGCACGTATGGTGACATGTTATTCAAAGGGTGGATAGAATACTGAATATGGTTGTACCATATTTATACTAATATCAAAGTATATATATGATACTGGAGTTATTATTTTATAATGGTAATAAAAAAGGAAGAATAAGTGGAAGAAGAAAGGAACATGGAAATGGGTGGTGAAATCATTACCTCTTCTTCGGGTTCTTCCTTTTGATTTGATCAAAAGGGATCCATAAGATAACATTCTGATCAAAATAAGGACTCTAGGTTGTAGTGAGGGAAGTTGGGAGAGTATTTGGGAAGAGTTTGGCTGAAACAAAAGGCTTTTAAGGTGTGAAGAAATGAGAAGGAGGAGTGCCTTTTTATAAGAGGGGTGAGGGGCACCTTTGGAAAAACTAGAAATATTAATTTATAATAAATTCATATTCGGTTTCTAATTGCTCCAAATTTGATTATTTAAATTTTAAGGTGGGTCTAGGTCGAAAACCATTCAACCAATAGAATTTAGACAGGTTTGAGTTACTATATTAACCTTATCTTTAAGTATTAACTCTTAGTTAATTAGTTTGACATTTACCATGTCACATTGTATTTTTATATTATATAGTTAATAAACATACTATATACATACAAGTGACCCCCAAGTGGTCCATTAATGATAAAAAAAATCATGATATAAGTCTCTTTTCCGAACCTTAGATTTTTAGGAATTTAATATCAGTTAATAATATAATATTTGTTTTAAAAAGTCTTTTATATCAATTTTGACACTATTCAATAGTTGATTTTTGTGAAACTTATAATAGAATTATTACATGGAAAAAATTTAATTAAATCATTCCTAACATGTAATATGAACTTAGAAAATTACTTTAATTCATAACAAGTCTCAAATTATATTTATTTGTGTATTTATAATATCAATTATTTTAATTTTTCACTATTATGTAATTATTGCATCATCATTGTGTCATAAATAAATTAAATAATGTAAGCTCTAAAAATTATAAATAAACTATAATTATGTAGTAAATAGTTTTAACTTTCTAATAAATATTTATTGTCGAAAATCCAACATATATAACCATATGTAAAAATTATTTCGCTAAAAGATATATGCTTGTGTCATTTTTGTATTCATTTTAACTTAATTAAAATTAAGTGTCGCTATCACCTACAATTGGCAACATGGGGTCCCAAAATAGACCAAAAGATGCCTATTGTCAAACATGTATCAACCAATAATGTTAGGACACGTTTTAGGGTAATTTTTTCTTATTATAACAATATTTTTTTAACCCTTATCTACTGGATTTACCCTTAACCATTGTAATTAAAATATTTACCGCAGTAATTATTCAAAATGTCTAAAAATTAAAGTTACCTATTTACACAATTTGAACATCATGATTCCAAATATGGAATCCATTTTTCCAAATTCAAAACACAGAAGTGGAAGAAATTAATTTAAAATCAATTCCCGTTGTTAAAACAAAAAGCGTGTTTTTAAGAGATAATAACTATCAAAAGATTGACAATTGTTTACATTCTGTTTAATTGTAAAATTATGTACAATGACCAAAATTATATTAAATGGTAAAAATATATTCTATATATACTTTAAAACCACTAAAATTCATAATTTATCAATATAAATTATTTTGATTAAAAAAGTTGTTTTTAATTAAAATTTAGTAATTTTCACTATTCATCAAAATATAAGTATGATCTGAAAAGTTCCAAAATTTCACCCGAGGATAAATTCGATATTACAAATCCGAAAATGAAGTCTATTTTTAAATATAAAATATATATAATTTCAAAAAGTAGGTATTACTATTCATAACGGCTAGTTTGATTGGTTGTGGTGTGTTAGAACTCGATGTTGCGTATAACACACGTTATCACATTATTCAAAGAGAAGCGTACCGTAGAAGCTTGGGGTGTTACATTTTAAATTTTTGATGTCCCCATTTAGTCAAAAAGTTTAAAATATTGTATTTAAAAAGGGTTCACTATTAAAATTTGGTAAAAGTGCAATACTGAAAATGAATTTGTTCTTACATTATGTCTAAGAAACTGATAATGTGGATTCTAAAATTATAAGGATTATATAAAGTTTAAAATTTAGTTAATACTATTCATAAGCTCTTTTCAATGGAATTTTTGGAAATTCATGGTGCGCTTGAACTCGGTGTTGCGTGTAGTGCCAGTTATTGAATTATTTTGAAGAAATAACACACTATGAAATCATGGGGTGTTACAAACTACTTTGCCATCCTCATATTTGGTCAGTTTGAACTAGGTAACAACTAGAGTCTTTATTTCCTTGAAATTTTCCAATCCAAATATTCTTAAAACCTCCTTGGAATATTTGGATTCATAAATTAATGTTCCATTCCATCCTTGTGTCACCTTTAGACCAAGGAAAAATGTCAACTCTCAAATCATAGACATTTCGAACTCATGTTTCATGAAGTCTGAAAACTGTCTGCATTGTGCTTCATGTGATCAACCAAGGATTATGTCATTGACATAAACCAACACCATAAACCTTTTATTACTTTTTTTTAGAAATACTTATTTTGATAAACTCCACCATGCTAGAAACCATGTTGATTCAAATACATATCAAGCCTTAAGTACCATTGTCTGGTTGCTTGTTTCATCCGATATAACATGTTCTTCAGCCGGAAAACCTTGTTCACATCCAAATGAATGAGAAAACCATCGGTCTATTAGATATACACTTATTCCTCTACATTCCAATACATGAATACAGATTTGACATCCATCTTGAACACTATGAACTTCCGTTGCACTGCAATGGCTATGAATAATATGATTTTCTTCATCCATGAAACTGGTTCAAAAGTCTCATCGAAATCAATTCCCTCTATATGGGAGTATCCTTTTCACACTAGACATGATTTATTTTGAATCAGTATTCCCTATTCACTCATATTGTTGTGAAAGAACCATTTAGTACCAATGAGATTCTCATCTGCTGGCCTTGAAACAATCTCCCACATTTGATTCTTCTCAATCTGATATAGCTCTTCATTCATTTCCTGAACCCAGTTTTCATCTTAATCTGCATCCGAAAAGCATTTCGGTTCTACCGAACATAAGAAATATGTCTCCTACAATGAATTCATTCTTCTTGTCTAAACAGGAGCTGATTTTTCACCAATGATATTTTTCCTGTCAATTTCAGATCAACTCCTTGGATTCTGTTTAGATATAGATTTTTATTATTTATGATCATCATCAATATATTCTTCTAAATCAGCATCATCGACTTCTACTCCTCTTGTGTTACTTTCCTCCTTATCAAATTCATCTGGAATTTGTTCACTATGATGTTCAATACACTCTTAATTCTCTACTATAGTGACATCATTGCTCTAAACTACTATTCCCGGCCTTTTGATAAATCATTTGTATGATTTTATTTTTCATTAGTATCCATGTAATATCCCCTCATATCCACGTGACTCAAATTTAATATGTTTCTTTTTATTGAGAATAATGAACTAACTTCAAAATATTTGAATGTATTTAACTGGTGGTTTATTTCTATACCACATCTCATAAAGAGTATTTATTTCTTTTAAACACAAAAGAGCCCTATTAGAAATGTAGACCGATGTCAAAACTGCCTCCTTCCAAAATTTCTATTGTAGGTATTTTTCAGTGAACATCATTCAATCAATATTTTTGATGATCCAATTTCTCCTTTAAACAACTCCATTATGATGGAGATGTATCATTGAGGAAACATGATTCTATATCCTATTATTCTCAATATAGTCTTCCACTTGAGTATTAGGGAATTCCATACCATTATTAGTACAAAACTTTAGAATTTTCTATCCAAGAATCCATTTGCACTCTCTCTGGTATTGTTTTAAACATCTGAACACATAGGACTTACGGGAAATATTAAATACCCATGACATTCTGTTATAGTCATCTAAAAAAATAATGTAGTACCTCTTTTCGACAACTCCTCGTGGTGTGATAGGCCCAAAAACATCGGCATGCACCAATTCGAGCACTCTTGTTGACTTATTTTCCTTTTCCTTATACATCTTTCTAATGATCTTTACTTGTTAGAATGCATCACACATGTGAGTATAATCACGTGATAGCTTTGGGATGTCTCTTTCTATATCACACATTACCAGATCTTCTAGGGATGGTTCGCATAGATTGTAATGCCCCGACCCCATTTACCCAGAGTCGGTGCATTATTTTAATACATTGTCATGATTACAAAGAATCATGTCCCGATGGACCGATCAGTTTAGCAGTATTGAATAATAGATTACATACATTAACTTTACATTACAATTTGAAACATAAAACATAGCATCGATAGTTCTTTGGGAATTCCATTTTTTCCTATAGCTTATCCCTGCATATCAATCATAATACACTTACTGGAATCCTGGGAAAATAAAACATAAGAAAGGGGTGAGCTCAGATGCTCAGTAAAGGTAAATAATTTAGAGGAAGCTATAAAATTTTTAAGGCAAGATGTGTAATAAAAACAACATCCTTTTAAACATAAAAATCAACATAATGTGGTAAAAATAAATGAATCAATACCATTTAAAAATGCACATATATATTCTACTATTCGAATAATTAATTGTAATAATTAATTTCATAATGAGGGAATTCCTAATGCGGGACATTATTACCACATAGTCAAGGCCTCGTGCCAAGAGTAAAAATAAAATTTTTTCAAGTCCTCGTTCCAAGACACTAGTTTGTCTCATGAGACCTACCGATGCATCGAGGAGCCATAGCGGGTTCCACCCATCACTTACTAAGTCAACTGCATTCCTCATATTAGTAGTTGAAACATAACAAATACATTCATATTAAAACTAGCATATGAAATGTCAATACATTAACCATAAACCATGAATGGTATAAAAATAGAGAATCCACAGTCAAAGATATCATAACTCATTCAATAAAATAAGTAATATTGTATTATAATAAAGCAACCTCAATCAATAATAATATCCAGTAGAGGATGCTGACATATTTGAAAATGATGAGTAAAAAATTTTGAGAGAAATACCCTTTTTCTAAAACCATTTAAACGTCACACATTTATAAAGGAAGTAATTTAAAAGAGATTTTTGAATCAAAGTGTGCCGTACCACTTTGAAACTTTTGAAAATAATTATCATTTCAAAACATTAATGCCCATATATATAAATCCTTAAAATAATTTTGAAAACATGGACATTAATTAAAAAGATTTAGAAAGATAAATCATTAAAACATTTAAAATTCTGATCATGATAAAAAGTACCTTTAGAAATCCTTAAATTATTCATTTTGAAATCATTTTTATGAAAAATTAGACATTTATGATAAAAATGCCCAAGTAAATACTTACACATAAACAATCTTGGATAATAATGAGATTGAGGAATTAACCCTTACCGATTTGGTAAACTACGAAACATACACCCCCTGAAAGGGGTATCATACAATTAATATGTAAATACACATAAATTAAAGTGTATTACACAAAGAATACAATTATGTGAAGTACATACACCCCACAAAAGGTATTAGTGGCAATATGGCATGAATATCATGGAAATAAAGAGTGGGATGGAAACCCCTTACCTTGCACTTTACTTTAGTCGAGGATACATTTAACCTCATGTATGAAGATCGTAGTATGTTATTAAATTATAAAATAACCATATTAATATTTATGATATCATACATGATTCATTTATGACTTTATACTACACATTTAATATTAATTTCCATGTTAAATTAACATTTCGGGTAATAATCACATTCTTTATCGTACATGTTTTAACTTCTTACTCTTGATTGTATCACATAGATCATGATTTAAATACTTCCAGAATATAAAATATGATAAATATATCATATATATTTAGAATATAAATATTTATATTAGACATATATATGAAATGGAAAACACCGTTTATGGAGACGGTAGTCCGTACGTACACATAAACGTTGTTTCTGTTTTCATATAGTATTGAACAGAAGTAAGTGAATAAGATATATGTATGTACATAAATACTTATATATATAAATTTATATATCTCCAAAAGAATTATTATGTCATGTATTAAATAATTATTTTTAATATATATTTTTATAATCGTCGATGAATGGTGAACTTGGAAATGAATCTCATCGCGTCGTAGAGATGGTAATCCGTACATACGCACATGCAAAAATATCATTCTTTTTATATTAAAATGATATATAATTGGATTTTATATCATTTATACAGAATCCTTATAATATTATATTTATTATTTACATCAAGTAAACATCATTATAATACCCATGAAAATAATAATGTATTTAATAACAATTACACCATGGCGTGGAGACGGTAAGATTTACGTATGCACGCATGGTGACATGTCATTCAAAGGATGGATAGAATACTGAATATGTTTGTACCATATTTATAATAAGATCGTAGTATATAGGATATACTGGAGTTATTATTTTAGAATAGAAATAAAAATGAAAGAAGAATTTGAAGAAGAAAGGAACTTGAAAGATATTGGTGAAAACATTACCTCTTCTTTGGGTTCTTCTTTTTGATTTGATAAAAAGGGCTCCTTAGGTTGACTTTATAATTAAAATAATGCCTCCATATTGAAGTGAGGGAATTTGGGAAGATATTTTGGTAGGGGTTGTCTGAACCAAAAGGATTTTATGGTGTGAAGAATTGGTTAGAGGTTCTGTCCTTTTATAAGGGGCAGGAGGGGCTCTTTAGGAAAAACAAAATGTATTAATTTATAATAAATTCATATTCGGTTTATAATGGCTCCAAAATGGATTATTCAAAGTATAAGGTGGGGATGGGTCGAAATACTTTCAATCAATTGATTTTAGACAGGTTTGGGTCATTATACTAACCATATAATTTAGTCTTAACTCTTAGTTAATTAGTTTGACACTTACCATGTGACTTTCTATTATTATATTATAAAGCTAATAAACATACTATATACATCCTAGAGACCCCACAGTTGTCGATTAATGATTATAAAATAATTATATAATTATGTTGGCTGAACCTTATATTTTTTGGAATATAATATAAATTAATAATATAATATTTGTTTTAAAAACTCATTTGTGTAAATTTTGACACTACTCAATAATTTATTTTTTTAAAGTCTTAACAACTTTATTAATTCAAAAAAAATTCATTTACACAATCCTAACATGGAATATTAACCAATAAAATTTGTGTATGTCATCAAAACATTAAAATTATATTTATTTTTACATTTATAATACCAATTATCAGATTCTTTCATTAATAAGGAAAATAATGCATCATTATTATGTCATATATATTTTTAATTTTTCAATGTCCAAAAATTATAAATAAAATACCATTATGTAGGAAATATTTTTATCTTTCTAATAAATATTTATAATATAAAATATAACATATATATATATATATGTAAAAAATGTTTTTTTAAAAGATATAAGCTTATGTCATTTTTCTATTTACTTTAACTTAATTAATATAAAATGTCCCTATCACCTACAAGTGGATCCATGAGGTCCCAAAATCGACCCAAAGATGCCCATGGTCGGAAATGTATCCACCAAAAAGGTTAAGACGCATTTTCGGATAATTTATTATTAATATAATATTATTATTTACCCTTATTTATTGGATTTACCCTTTTACCATGGTAAAAAAAATATTTACCGATGTAATTATTCAAAATATCTAAAAATAATAGTTACCTATCTACACAATTTGGATATACTGATTCCAAATATTGAATCAATTTTTCCATTTTCAAAACACATAAGTGGTGGAAAATAAGTTAAAATTATTTCCCGCTGTCAAACCAAAGAGCATGTTTTTAAGATATAATAAATATCAAAATATTGACAATTGTTTATGTCGGGTTTAATTGTTAAATTATGTCTGATGAACAACATTGTATTTAATGGTAAATATATTTTCTAAATATACTTTAAAACCACTAAAATTCATAATTTATCACTATTAATTAATTTTATTGAAAAAGATATTTTTAATTAAAATTTAGTAATTTTCACTATTCATCAATATATAAAAGTTATCCGAAAAGTACCAAAATTTCACCCAAGGCTAATTTAAATATTCGGAATCCAAAAATGAAGTCCACTTTGAGAGATAAAATTTATAATATTTTAAAAAGTGGTTATTAAAATTCATAACGGCTACTTTGATTGGTCATGGTGTGTTCGAATCTCGAAGTTGCATATAATGCAAGCTATTGCATTATTTAAGGGGAAACATATCGTAGAAGCTTGGGGAGTTACATTCTCTCCTCATTAAATAAATTGAGTCCTCGCAATTTGAAATTTTTCTTCAAAAATAAATGGTTTAAAATAGAAAATATCTTTGTGGGAAAACCCACATCGGAAATTGGGATAAAAAATTTAGTCTTAATAAGAGGAAAAGGGGAATGAAAAAGTCACCTCCAAATTATGATCTTAATTAGGAGAACATTCATGGAAATTAGAGGCACATAATCGGAGTAAAAATGTAAATACTTATAGGTACTGATTGAGGTCATCAATCACAAACAATTTTTATAATTGTGGGCCTCAAAGCCACCAATTTATGATGATTTATAATGCCATCGGTTCAACAAAACGTATGGTATTAGGATAACACATTTTTGGTTTTAAGATGACTTAACTAAAGTTTAAGAATATATTTCTTCATAGAATAAGATAAGAAAAATAATGTATACTTGTCAAGTAGAGTTACATCCTTTAACTAATTTCTACCATAAGCTCATCTTTTACTCTAAAAGATAATAGAACATAAAAAATATATTCTATTTATACTATTCATATAGGGTTCCAAAAAATTGAATTTATAATTCATTTACCAGACTTTAAGAAAAGATAAATTATACAAACTAGTACATCATGTAGTCCATTCGTAGGTGATGCAACCATGTCACTCTTTGGTTACGGTTTTAAGTCTTACGGCTTTGTCGGACGTGACTAATTGTCGTCCAACCTCTAGATTGTCCTTTTATAACAATCCAAAAATAACCTTATCAATAGTATCTAATCTCAATCTTAATCCATTCCAACTTTTAGAATTATCCAATATACTTATATCCAAACTCCCAATCCAAATTTATAAGGAAGTTAAACACAATGAGGATCCTTTTTACCAGGTAATAACATGTGAATTCCTTCATCATGTATTCTGTTACAACACTGCGACATCCTAAATTACCAAAATCAACCATATCTTATTACAAAATCACTACTTCATTACCTAGACCATATTAAGGATTACCTTTCCTTCAACCATGTATTTTACCAAAAGTGTCTCTCACCATTAATTCACTTTTCTTAGAGCCATATAAACTCAAATCCTCAATATAATAGCATTGCAGTATAATCCTTATTTATCTCCATAATTCATATAACAAGTATACTGTTGATACAACACTAAAATGAAATAATCCTATAATTACAACATATGAACACTATTCATTCTTCTTCATCTGAGGTAGTATCATAACTTGATTATTATCCAATAGCATCATTTAGGGAATACTCTGATGATTTTGACATTAGTTCGCATAGCTTTTTACATTTCAAAAAATTTTCTTACCCTTGAAATCACGTAATTGGTGTCCTTTTTCTCCATACTTATAACAAACTCCCATTACCTTCAAGAATTTACCTAGGTGATTCATTCCACATTTATCACATATTGGAAAATCCTTTTTTCCCTTTATCCATCTTTCTTTCTACCATCATTTTCTTCTCTAGCTTCGCTTCAAAGCCATAGGATTCAAAGAATTATTTAATTATCTTATTAACACAAGATACTATTTTTTCATATGTTGAGAATACATGGGATACTATTTCCCTTCTAAATGTTTTCTTACTACCATGAAAGATATTATCCTTCTTACTCTTTGAAACATATGTATTATTGGAGTTCTCATTTCTTCTACTGGGTGCCATTTCTAAACAATGACATACACTAGGTTTGTTTATGAATTTTAATTCATAATTACAAAAATGAAATATAACTAACAAAAATTGAATAGTTTATAGATATAATCCATAATCACAAAAATATTTTCTTTTTGGAGGTATATTCTCATAACCCCTTTATAGTGGGTTGTAAAGAAAACGAGAATTATCATAAGCTTATCCCCCGGGAGTGTCGTAACCAAGAGTGAAGCAAGGCCCGTTGTCATGCACCAGTTCCCGTTTGAGTCCAACTCAAAGCGGTGTTTTTGGGTTTTACCCCTAGGTACATTTGTGTAAGAGCCGCCTCTACCTACTCGTATCCAAACATGGATGTATTTTCTTGGAAAACTCACAAAATCTCTACTTTACCAAAATTCTATGAAGTCCCTCTATACTAATCCTCAAAGTCTATCTTAGGGTAATGTGCTCAAATCAGAGTTTATCTAAATCTAGTTTCCATGGTTATTGATAAACATCCTTTGATACCAACTGTAACGCCCCGACCCCAGTTACCCAGAGTCGGTGCATTATTTTAATACATTGGTATTATTACAAGGAATTATGTCCTGAAGGACCAATCAGTTTAGCAGTTTTGGAAAATAGATTACATACATTAACTTTACATTACAATTTGAAACATAAAACACAACATAGATAGTTCTTTGAGAATTCTGTTTTTCCCCGTAGCTTATCCCTACATTTAAATCATAATACACTTCTTAGAATTCTTTTAAAATAAAATGTAAGAAAGGGGTGAGCTCAGATGCTCGGTAAGGGTAAAAAATTTAGCGGAAGATATAAACATTTTAAAGCACGATGTGTAATAAAAAAACAGACTTTTAAACATAAACTTGAACATAATATAGTAAAAATAAATGAAACATTACAATTTAAACATGAACATGGATATTATAATAGTCGAATAATCACATGTAATAACTAATTTCATAAATAGGGAATGCCTAATGTCGGACATCATTAACACATAGTCAAGGCCTCGTGCAATGACTATAAATAAATTTTTTGTCAAGGCCTCATGCCAAAAACTAGTTTGTCTCATGAGTCCAACTGATGCATCGAGGAGCTATAGCGGGCTCCACCCGTCACTTACTAAGTCCATTGCATTCCTCATATTAATAGTTGAAAAATAACATATACATTTGTATTAAAAATAGCATAAGAAATGTCTATAAATTAACCATAAACCATGAATGGTATAAATATACAACATCCACAGTCTAAGATATCATAAATCATTCAATACAATAAGTTATATTGTATTATAATAAATCAACCTCAATCAAAAATAATATCCAGTAGAGGATGCTGACATAGTTTAAAATGATGAGAAAAACTTTTTGAGAGAAATATCCTTTTTGTAAAATCATTTAGAAGTCACACATTTATAAAGGAAGTAATTTAAAATATATTTTTGAATCAAAGTGTCCCAAATCACTTTGAAACTTTTGAAAAGAATTATCATTTCAAAACATTCATTTCCATATAAATAAATCCTTAAAATCATTTTTAAAACATGGTCATTAATTAAAAATATTAAGAAAGATAAATCATTAAAACATTTAAAAATATGATATTAATAAAGAGTACCATAAAAAAATCCTTAAAATATTCATTTTGAAATCATTTTTATGAAAAATGGACATGGATGATAAAAATTTCCCAGTAATTACTTATACATAAACAATCTCGGACAATAATGATATTGATGAATTAACCCTTACAAATTTGGTAAACTAAGAAACATAAAACCCATGAAAGAGGTATCATACAATTAATATGTAAATATACATAAATTAAATTGTATTAAAAAAAGAATACAATAATGGGCAATACATACACCACACAAAATGTATTAGTGGAAATATGACATGAATCTCACAGAAATAAGGAGTGAGATGAAAACCCCTTACCTTGCACTTTACTTTAGTTGATGGTACGTTTTACCTCCTGTATGAAGATTGTATTATGTTATTAAATTATAATAGAACCATATTAATATTTATTATATCATAGATGATTCATTTATTACTTTATACTACCCATTTAATAATAATTTCCATGTTAAATTAACAATTCGGGTAATAATCACATTCTTTATCGTACGTGTTTTAACTTGTTACTCTTGATTGTATCACTTATATCATGATTTAAATACTTCCAGAATATAAAAAATGATAAATATATCATATAAATTTAGAATATAAATATGTATAATAGTCATATATATGAAATGGAAAACACCGTTTATGGAGACGGTAGTCCATACATACACATAAACGATGTTTCTGTTTTCATATAGTATTGAACAGAAGTGAGTAAGATATATGTATGTTCATAAATAATTATACATATAAATATATATATCTCTATAGTAGCATTATTATGTCATATATTACATAATTATTAGTAATATATATTTTTATAATCTTTGATCAATGGTGAACTTGTAAATGAATCTCTTCGCGTCGTGGAGACGGTAATCTGTACGTACGCACGAGAAAAAATATCATTTTTTTGATATTAAAATAATATATAATTGGATGTTATATCACATATAAATAATACTTAGAATGTTATATTTATTATTTACATCAAATAAACATCATTATTATACCCATCCAAATAATGTTGTATTGAATAATTATTACACCATGACGTGGAGACGGTAAGTCGTTCGTATGCATGTATGGTGACATGTCATTCAAAGGATGGATAGAATACTGAATATGGTTGTACCATATTTATAAAAACATCACAGTATATAGGAGATACATGAGTTATTATTTTAGAATAGAAATAACAAATAATGAAGAAGATGAAGAAGAAATGAACATGAAAGATATTGGTGAAAACATTATCTCTTTTTCGGGTTATTCCTTTTGATTTGATCAAAAGGGATGCATAGGTTGGCTTTATGATCCGACTATGGACACTAAGATGAATTGAGGGATGTTGGGAGGATATTTTGGCAGGTTTTGGCCGAACCAAAAGGCTTTGACGGTGTGAATAATTGGATAGAAGTGGTGTCCTTTTATAAGGGGTTGGAGGGGCTTTTTAGGGAAATCATATAGTATTTATTTATAATAAATTCATATTTGGTTTATAATGACTCCAAAGTAGATTATTAAAATTATAAGTTGGGTATGGGTTGAAATACTTTTAGCCAATATATTTTAGACAGGTTTGGGTCATTATATTAACATTATATTTTAGTTTCAACTCGCAGTTAATTAGTTTGACACTTACCATGTCACATTGTATTTTCATATTATATAGTTAATAAGATTACTATATACATCCTAAAGACCCCTAAAACGTCCATTAATGATACACCAATAATGATATAAGTCATTTTTCCGAACCTTAGATTTTTAGGAATAGAATATAAATTAATAATATAATATTTGTTTTAAAAACTCATTTATTTCAATTTTGACAGTACTCAATAATTGATTTTTTTAAGTCACAAAACTTTATTAATTCGAAAAGAAATAATTTAAGAAATCCTAATATGGAATATTAACCAATAAAATTCGTGTATGTCATTAAAACTTTCAAATTTTATTTATTTTTACACTAATAATACCAGTTATTTGATTCTTTCATTAATAAGGAAAATACTGCATCATTATTGTGTCATATATATTTTTACTTTTTCAACATAAAAAAATTATAAATAAATTACAATTATGTAGGAAACCTTTTTAGATTTCTACGGACTATTTAAAATAGATAATATAACATATATAAACCTATCTAAAAGTTTATTTTCTAAACGATATAAGATTATGTGATTTTTGTGTTTACTTTAACATAATTAATATAAATTGTCCCTATCACCTACAAGTTGCTCCATGGGGTCCAAAATCCGACCCAAAGATTCCCATGGTTGGACATGTATCCCTAAATAAGGTTAGGATAGGTTTTAGGGTAATTTATTATTATTATAATATTATTGTTATCCTTATTTACCAGATTTACCCTTTTACCATGGTAAATAAAATATTTACCGAAGTAATTATTCAAAATGTCTAAAAATAAAAGTTACCTATTTACACAATTTGGACATCTTGATTCCAAATATGGAATCCGTTTTTCCAAATTCGAAACACTGAAGTGGCATAAATTAATTTAAAATTAATTCCCACTGTCAAAACAAAAAGAGTGTTTTTAAGATATAATAACTATCAAAATATTGGCACTTGTTTATGTCCGGTTTAATTGTGAAATTATGTCCAATGAACAAAATTGTATTAAATGGTAATAATATATTATAAATATACTATAAAACCACTCAAATTCATAATTTATCACTATTAATTATTTTTATTCAAACATTTTTTTTAGTTAAAATTTAATAATTTTCAATATTCATAAAAAAAGTTATCCGAAAAGTACCAAAATTTAACCCTAGGCTAAATTTTTTATTACGAATCCAAAATTGAAGACCAGTTTTAGTGATAAAATTTATAAAATTTCAAAAAGTGGGTATTATTATTCATAGCGACTAATTTGATTGGTCGTGGTGTGTTAGAATCTCGAAGTTGCGTACAATGCAAGATATTGCATTATTAAAGGGGAAAAGTACCGTAGAAGCTTGGGGTGTTACATATAAGACCATGTTTTTTATTCCACAACTTTTTTTCTTCTTCTATTAATATAAAGCACATATCTTCTTCCCCAATTACGAGGTAGAGATTTCCCTTTGTTGTTTTTCTCTATAGAACAATTTCCCGATCTCTTCGTTTGGAGATACACATATTCATATTAAACCTTATAGAATATAATGAGTCACATAGTTGACTAACACTGAGAAAATTGTGATTCAGGACTTCAAAAACTAAGACATCAGGACATCTCATCTCTTTGCACCCAAACATAGCATTTCCTAAACCAACAATCTTCATGCTTTCGTCATCTCCAAACATGACAACTCCGTCATTGTCATATTTTACACTTGTAATAAGAAGATTATTACATGT
Organism: Viscum album; assembly: GCA_963277665.1. Lineage (NCBI taxonomy): Eukaryota > Viridiplantae > Streptophyta > Magnoliopsida > Santalales > Viscaceae > Viscum > Viscum album. Next base: position 774,872,240 of record OY728159.1, on the reverse strand, counting down.
CATGTGATATGTGAAACCATTCTCAAGGATCCACACACCTGAGTGATTTGATTATTTAAGGGAAATTTCGGCAACCACTACCTTCTCATCTATTTTCTTCTTGGTCCATTTTGTTTCTTTTAAACTCAGCATAGATTGAGTCTTCTGTTCTTTCTTAGAGTATGATGGACCAGCTTCACCATGAAATGCTGCAAATCTTGTTTCAATTTTCAACTCACATGTTGGTTCATTAATAAAATACTTCAAACATTTTGATTCTCCTTTGGCACATTACTTTGTATGGTTGAAGTACAATACCTGGACTTGTCCCAATCCCTCGGCACCAAAAATATTGTCCATCAAAATAAGTTCAAGATAATTATTCTATTTTTGGCCTCCACCACCATTCTTGTGACGTTCGATATCTCTTGGCTATGGAATACACATAATATGAAAGTATTATCTTTCTACAATAATAATACATGATATAAGCTACATTCTTTCATGTCACATCTGCACAGCTAGTTTCCCCATAGGATCTTAGAATATTCTAATTCATCATATTCCCCAAATCATCCTTCAATCTTGGAATGGATGCTTGTAATCTGACGTTAATTTTCAGATCTTATTTTTTCGATCAAGCCCCCTATAAACCTAAGAATCTTAACATAATTGATGCCTCCTTTATACTGTATCACTACTCTCCACTTTCAACTTCTTGGTTTTCTGAGTGATCTGAATTCCTGATGTTCCAATAAGAGTCAATTGTTTTTCTTGATCCTTAACATATTTTCATAATCTGACAACATCTTATTTATGTTCTTCATAACGCTTGAATTTATCTTTCCTTGTGTTATTAAATCTATTGATATCACTTTTATATTCTTCATTACTTATTTTATACTCACAAACTAATTCTGAGTCCTCTGATGTTGATGACTTGATTTTCTCAATTTCTTCCATCAAATTAGACATCTCTTCTTCCTGCTTCTGCATATAGAGTTTGGAATCACAAACAACGTTGTTTTATTTCTTAGTTTTATCTCTCCAAACATTTATCCCCTAAAGATAATCCTCTAACTTGGATTACATATCAACTCTTCCCTCAACAAATTATTCTTCTTCATCGGCTTCAGTTTCACCCTTCTTCTGAGAACGACCGACAACTGCCACCATAGAATTTTCTCCACGATCTCTGCAGTTCTCTATCTCTTCAACCTCCTCAACCTCATAATCATCTAAACTATCACAATATTTTGAATGAAGGTTATTCTACCTAAATAAATTTCTATTGAACTATTTCTTTCCATTCCCATAGACCGGTGACTTCATCATGGGAATTTTGATTTAATCAACATCCATATCCACTTGGAACATTTTGGGGCACTTGGTGCATGATGTGAAACCATTCCATATAAATAAACAAGAATGTGGAAGCTTCTATTTAAAAATTATTTTTTCCCTTTCATGGTTTGATGAGAAAATTTACATCACCTCATCTATCTCTTATTCTTCCTTAAAATATTCAATGGTGAGGTTCTTCAGGGCCTCAAATGGCACCTCTTTGGATTTCCCTTTTTCCACAACATCATTATCATCATTTCTCATTGAATATGTAATAAGGGGGTTGTGTATGTTATCCAATGTCACCTCATTTGGGTATTTATCTTCTAAAAATGAAACTTTATGATTTAACCAAGGTTGATGTTTCCTCAAGATGTGCTTCACGATCTTTATGTCTTTAATAACTACTACAATACCTCACATGTCTTCCACTACAATATTTTAACTGTCAAAAAATGCATCAAAAGATTCATTAATGTTCATTCTCATATTTTCATACTGGTTCCACAACACTTGATGCCTTGCCTCTCTAACCATTGTATCTCTTTTTTATATATTCAATAGCTTTTCCGACATGGAATATGAGGTTTTAGATGACATCACCTTCGTATAAATATTGTGGGATAGGTATCCCCATAAAGCATTATTTTCCTTTGCATTAGCATCAAATTATCTATACTCATCTTCAGATAATGCACCACATTTAATATTGTCTATTATTCCATGAATTTCTACTATGAACACATCCATTCCCAAGGATCAAAAGTAGTCTTGCACCCGAATCTTCCATATCAGAAAATTGTTCCCGTAGAAGATCATAATTCCTTTTTGATTGGTAACCTCTATCTGAGAGAGAATCATTTATATAAAACATTCCATTTGATACCAATTATTATATGCACTAGCCTAGGTACCCTGAGAGGGGGGGGGGGGGGTGGAATCAGGGTTTGACAGATTAAAACAATTTCCCCTTTTGATCTTGTTTTGCTATTAGAAAAAACCCAAATCTCTCTCCTTCCATTTGCAGAGTATGAATAAACCTTAATAAATGCACATGGAATAAAAAATTTTACTTGGTTCACCCTCACCGGGCTACATCCTAAGAGTATACACCAGTAGTGTACCGATGTAAAAATTCCACTATAAGTGCACTTCTGTTTACACGTTTTAAGCAGACTCACTGTCCCTCCAGGTTTACAACCACTCATAATTTAAGAACTCACTACTCTCTCAACTAAGGTGAGATCACTTCATATTAAGAAGATTCAATCATAGCTTATAGACCTATAGGTATATTTATTACCACTAATGAATGAGTCATCAAGTATATTTTTATGCTCTATTGAAGCCCAAATTTCATCCACTATTGAATACCCCTTTTCTCCTGACCACTAGGAACCAACCTTTGGAAAATACCTTCGCAAAGCACCCTACTTCGTGAAGCTCCAAATTCCATGAAGCTCAAATGAGCCTTAGCGAAGCTCCCACCATTTCGCGAAGATCATGCATTTGCAGAGCTCAGTTTGTCATTGAGTTGAAGTCGTCACAGAGAAACTTCTTTCATGAAGCTCACTGATCCAACACGGAGCAGAAAACTTTTGTGGAGCTAAATTAGGCACTGCGTAGCTGCTCTCTCCCTCGAAGCACACTGATTTCGTGAACCACCTTCACAAACCACCTTCATAATTCGAGAGCTATGATATTTTTTTTGGGAAAACTCTCTACTTCTCTTGATGGGGTTGAGGCCTATTTATAGGAGATTCCACCGACCCTCGAACCATCCGCGCGATGTCAATGCCACGTCATCTCAAATCACGAAGCCTCGAAATTTCTTCCGTAATTATCTCAATATCATGAAGCTCCATTAAAATTAGCTGATCACATAGCTTATCATAATTCTGGAGCATTCCATCAATTACATTGCTCCGCCGTCACAAACCTCCCCCACATTTCCCTTCAACATTTTCATTCATGAACCTTGTCATTATTGTGAAAAACAACATAAACATTGTTCTTATCTATGAAAAATTCAATCCATAGGCCTATCTTCGCGAAACTCATTCATTTTACATATTTTGATGAGATCATTAAGGAAATCATTCTTTTATGATGCTCACCATACTCCAAATTTTCAACCCCAAAAATTTGGAACATAAGAAAACGGTGCCACCTTGTATCTGTTCTTTTGTACTGCCTCCAGATCATCCATTCCTTTGTCATGGTTCTTTATCAACATGCATTGTCAACAAAATCTCTATAACATGATAATTCACCAAGGAAACCTGTATTTTCAACAAACACAAGCATCCAAAAAATGTTGCAATTTCACTTTGAGGGATTATTTCCCAACATAGTTGGAAATATTTTTTATTTCCCATGTATTTCATATTGTGTTGACGTGTCATCAACACACCCAAATCGATTTAATTTTGTGTCAATATCATCCAAGTATCTAGAAAAAAGCGTAAGACACACCTTTTCCAAATAGCCTTCAGAAATAGAACCTTCAGGTTGAGCTTTATATTTCACATAAGATTTTAAATTTCGATGATATTTGGGATATAAAAGAGAAAAAAATTATTATGTATTTAAATAAGTTCAAGGATTTTTTTACTAAATTGAAAAATATATAAATATTGTTCCTCTCAATTGGATACATCAATCGATAATTTATAGGGGCTCATAATTTAGCTTCCTCAACCAAATTCACAGTTAAAGGCATAATGATTGTAAAAACGATAGGGGAAAGAACATATCCATGGTACAGTGTGTTAATATAAATTTATATTGAAGGATTATTATCTCAAATGGATATTGATTTTTCAAAAATAGTTATATGAAAAATGTACAGAATTAGAGTACAATAGATGTACCCTTTTAAGGTAGTAATGTACAATATGCCAATAGAAGTAACTACTATAACAAAATAAGTGATTCATGGATTTTAAATAAATGTAACCTAATATTAATTATGTAAACAAACCATGAGATGTTTCTTTAATACACACCAGATAACTTCACAACGTTTAAAATTCAATGGAATGTATCTTTAATCCTATATTACATTGAAAAAATTGTAGGACCATAATTTTCATTCTCATCAGGCCTGAGATCATGCTTTATTTTCATTGCTTGTAAGTCATTACACGAATTGAGATGATCCTTCAACATTCAATGATCATTAAAAAACGTAAAAATAAAATGGTCAGAAACATTCTTCTCAATATGCATCAAATCAATATTATGATATAAAAATTTAAATTTCCCAATATAGATGTTTGAAGAAAAAACCATTTTCTTCCGTTGTATAATTTCGATTTCACTTGACGATGCGCATCAAGATCATTTCCCAATGTCATAAAAATGGTGCACCTTCTCCAATTCTATTCCAATATTATCATGTTGTGCTAATATTTATAAACCTATAAACATCTTTGGAGGTGGTCTATGATCATTAAAATAACTGAATTCTGACTTGATTAGCCGAAATCTATAAGATACATTGATAAATCATTGATGTCCCTAGAAGAACCATTTTCTACTATGCGGTAGCTGTTCCTAAACAAAATCAATGTTTCAAATAGGAAATGAAAAACCCATATAATTGTTCCCAGAAAATAAAATAACCTCTCCAGGGAAGTAAAAAATGGTTCATATTAAAGCATCTTTCATTTTGAACATTGTTCTAGATGTTGCATCATATGTCTCAACATCGTTGCTCCATATCCCCTGAAATTCTTAAATTAAAGGCTACATGTATACCTCAATATCATTTCCATGTATTCGTTTTCCATGTATAATCATCGAAATGATAATTTTTTTTGTTGTTTACAGATCCACGAAGGCAGATTATAAGTGATCAAAACAACCGACCAAATTCTAGAAATTGCACTCAAAGTCCCAAATGGGTTGAATCCATTAGTAGCCAATCCTAATCAAAAATTCCAAGGATCAAATGGGAAATCTGGATGTAAAAAATCAGATTTCATCCATTATTGGAATCTATTGGATAATTCATTTACTCATCATTGTTATTAACTGCTGTATGCCACTTCATATGTACGGCGGTTTTCGATAACATGAATAATCCTTGCAATTGAGGATTTAAAGGGATGTAATGCACATCCTTTACAGGTGTGTTTAGTTTCTTCGTAATCATAATAGTATGTTGATTTAGACTTCCAACATAACCCATAAAATCCCTTCTAGAGGAAGAACATTTATTGCAAGCCTGTATTCTTTAATCCTCTTCCTAATAAAGCATACAATCATTGGAAGAAAAATTATTTTTTATAATTCGGAAAATGATTGTTACCAAAATTTTTAATATCATAAAAATACATAGGGATATATTTGTTAAGAACTGAATGAGACAAAAATTCCAATATAATGGATATTGTCTTATTTTTATTTCCACATTGGCATTTGATATGGTACAACTTTAGCAGAAACGGATTTTTTGAATATTATAAACATTTATTATAAAAATATTTATTTCCATAATCAACTAAACACTGAAATTATTCTATCTTCTCAGTGACATTTTATTTTACATCAGTATCCATATAATCCATAGAACGATCCAATGATATGTTTCAATCTTGATCTAGATGTCCAACAGTCTCCAAAATAAGACTTGTCACATTGCTATTTATAGGAACCTCAAGAGGTTGTTATGATATTTTTTCATATTGATGTTTGTGTCCTGTAATACCTAAGGAATTATTTTTTTTCATTTCATTGTCTATTATAGACATAATTCGTAGTTCATTATTTGGATTGACATCAGTGCTCAGCCATTCTACAATGTTCGATTCTCTATGGAAAATCTAACATAAATATTGAGCTGGAAAATGATTCAATATATAGTGTTCATAAAATTCATATCAGTTCAACCATTATATAAATTTACATTTAAGACATAAACATCTTAATAAACCATCAACTAATAGGTTATAAATTAAAAAATATAAGAACTCTGACAAACACTTAACATGTACAGGTGTGTTCCTTGGTAATCTGATCCATCTTTTATCCATATATATATATATATATATATATATCCCAACAAGACTTCAGATTATTAAAATAAAATTAAAACATGTAAATATTAATAAGTAGAAAAATTCATTCATATATACTAGTTGAAAAAATATTTATATGATAAATAATATTTTCCTATACAAATACACAATAATGGATCGAGAATAAATTTTCATGACTCTGCGTGTTCAATACCCAAAATTATAAATAATTATATTTATGAAGGGATCAATCATGTAATATAAATTCAATAATGTTAGATACTTTTTTACTCTATGTATTTTTTTGACACTTTAAACAACTGAATCCCTTTTTAAAATTCAACTTAAATTAATTCATTTTTCTTTTTTGAGTATAAAGAATAAAATATATAGTTCATGCACTTGGACCACATTATAGTGATAGAGGAGACTAAAATTTAAAATAAATATTCTATAAGAAAATTATATTCCATAAAAACTCATTTGTAGAAGAAAAACTAAATAACAACAATCTCACACCCATGGAAACCCGGACATACCACCGATAATTATTTCATGACTCACCAATATATGGTCTGCCACATGATTTGATAATGTCCTCACATTCCCCTCTTCTATCTATCGAATTAATTAAATGAACTAATTGATATAATTCTATATTATCATTCCCAATTCTAGAATCTTTATATGAGATGAGGATTGACAAACATCAAGCATTCCAACACATATAAAATTGGCTAATAGCATGTCCCAATGTACTAATCCATATAATACTGTGTAAAAATACCTCATATTTGAGTATAATATAAATTAAAAAAAACAAGAACCCTACCACATGTCAATTTAAACAATAAAATAAAAAATATTATATTAAGAATTTCATGAATAATTCATATTTTCATAAATACACTATTCACCCAAGGGATGTTAAAAAATATAAAATAATCCACACGATAAAACACTATTAATCCAAACCTAAATCCATCATGAGGCCTAAACACACCCAATCTTAATTTAAGACTCAATCATAATAAGGCTTATCCACAGTATGTGATATGATTATATGAAGACTAAATATACGTAATGCATGCACAATGGGGTACTCGTGAATAGTGTGACAAATACATCTCTATGGGTCCTTACCAGGTTCCCCTAGTATATTATATCATATTCATGTATACATGATGAATAAAATAAAAATTCCACACAAGATCATTCTATTTACTGTGAAAACATTGAAAAAAACCATAAATTCTCATTCAATGGTAGGAATGTTATCTTTGAATATTTTTTACATCAAAGAATATTTGGAACACCAAAATGATTTACATTGTTCTCAAAATGACCACAAAAATATTTTTAATGATATAAAATCCATAAATGATATTATTAAAAGGTTTAAAAATAAATTAATAACCTAATATTTTCATGAAATATTATTAAAATTGTTAAAGATTAATTTTTGACATATAGGAAAAGACGTGACATATATATGAAGGTTAGTTTTCTTTGAATGACCAAAAATGTAGTTTTTTCTATTTTAAAAGTCTTAAAACCTCAATCTAATGAATAAAACATAGAAAGAGACTATGTATTTATTTTTATAATATTAGATAATTATTATTGGATAATTCTTATCATGTATAAATGAATGAATCAATAACCGATGTATTTTTATTAAGAATAACCAAAAATATGTTTTCAATGTTATAAAAGTCATTAAAAACAGGTTTGGGAGGGTCATATTCTAGAAAATAATGTTGGTTTATTTTTGAATATTAGGAAAATTACTGGTGATTAATTTTTGATATATAATAATAATAATCACATCAATCATAATTTTAGTTTTTTTAATGAATGAAATTGAAAAAATTATTTTTTTATAACTCTAAATTTTTCTAAAAATGGTGAAAAATAAAAAATTAACACTTAATTGATTTGAAATTACTTCTAAATAACCATTTAATATTACATAAATGTAATAATATATAGTACCTCAATATAACATTTAGAGTTATCAAGAAAATGACATGATCAGTTTGGAAAATATAATTTTCTAAAAAGATGATTTTGGTGGTCAAAACCTTGAATAATACATTATATTATCCTGAAGTTTTATAAAAGTGACTTGTGATTAGTTATATAAATATTGGAATTGATTTTCACCCAACTACATTATCTATAATGGTAGGGTTCATCGATCTTATCCCACAATGTACCATGGCACAACCCTCCCATTAGAGGTCCTTAACAAAATCATACTAAATAAAGGACAACTTATCACACTTCCTAGATCATAGGGAGATACATGATCAACAAAATTATGTGATTGGGAACAATAATACTTTTGGTAAAACCACTCACATAGAAATTGTTCAATCCTGAAGGAACTATCCCACTTATAATTCTTAGTATGTTCCAAATAAACCTCAACAAGTTGTCACTCTCCATAGTTGTAATGTTGGATCATATATACTCTCATCACTAGGCCTATTATTCTCTAACTTACATTAATATCCCTTGAAAAAAACCATAGCAAACCCATTTATCACATTATAAATAACCAAAACCCCAATAGAATCCCCCCCAACTATGTCAACACTATTACATTTTGGGGAAATTGTTATTGGGGGATCCCAATTTACCCGAGTGATCATGTTAACCTACCTGAAGAACTAGATACCCAACAACATCATATCTCCACCAATCAACAACAATATTTCATTATAAATTCTACCAAGGACTATACAATATTTTTTTAATATTAATATATGAAAAAATAAGAATATTTCTTGAATTATATGGACCTCCAATGAAACAACCTGAAATTTTATGGGATAGATTCTATTTAATTTCACTATTGTAATGTTTTTCAATCATCCCCAAGTTTATCATGGGATATACGCAACACCGTTTTAGCTTCCAGTATAAACAACAATATTATTGGATTTAGATTGACACAATTTAAATTTCTTTTGATAGAATTAATTTCACACAACACTGAGTATAGATTTTTTTCTCTGTATAAATGAACATTGTCTGGATTATCCTATATGAAACAGAAAAGGAAGATTTCACTACACACCATAATATCATGGCTTGTGTTACACAAAAGAGCGACCTTCCATGATATCTCGCATTGTACGTGATACCGAGATTCACTAATCAATGATATATTAATAAAATATTATTATTTAAAGGATTATAAACAAGTTTTTATGAATAGTATTAATGACCTTTTTAATTTTATATAACATTAAAATTTAACATACAAATTTTCTAGACCATGATATTGGAACAAAATCAATTTATTCAGATAAAAGACTTAATTTTTAAAAAATGTAGTTTTAGTGCCTTTTGATGGAGAACCCATTTTAAATCTATTTTTTGACACTTTCCTAAGTTAAATTTAACAAAGTAAACTTTTTCTTTAAAATTATGACATAAAAAATTAATTTTTCTATTTTTTCGAATATTTCTAATAAAATTGAAATTTTAATGAATTGTGAAAAATAATTAATTTTAATTTGAAAATGACTTTTTATCTAATAAATTTATATTGTTAGATTATATTTTTAACTTGTTTTAAGGATTAATTTTATTATATATTTATCATTTAATCCAATGCTATTAAATAAATGTAATTTCACTTTTATTTGGACATAAACACATGTCAATCTTATAATAGTTATTACTTCTTAAAAACATGTTTTTTGGTTTTAACAACGGGAATTAATTTTAAATTAAATAATCCAACTTTAGGGGTATGAATTTGGATAAGTGGATTCCATATTTAGAATCAATTTCTTCAAATTTGATTAAATAGGTAGATTTTATTTTTAGACATTGTGAATAGAAATTCAGTAATTATATTATTTACCATGGTTAATGGGTATATCTGATAAAAAAGGGTAACAAAATAATATTATAATAATATTAAACCACCAAAACACATATCCTAAACATATTGGATGACATATTTCCAACCATTAGCATCCGTGGGTTGATTTTGGGACCCCATGGACTCACTTGGATATGAAAATGACATTTTTTAAGAATTAATTTAAAGTAAATATAATTATAACCTAAAGATATATATTTTAAAAAATCAAATATAATATTGGGTTATATAACAGATATCAATGTATATAAATTGTACTTATTAATCTAAAATTATTTCCTACAACATGGTATTTTATTTTTAATTTATATACACCAAATAATTAAATTTAATAATGACATAATGATAATATAGTGATGAACGTATTAATGAATGATTTAATGAAATGAAATTATAGATTTCAAGAAAATAATTTAATCCTTTAAATGATATCCATGAATTTTCTGGATTCATATGACTTGTTATCTTTGAATTAATGACATTTTTTTGAAATAATCATGTTTTTATGGATTTTTAAGAAGCCGTGATATGAATAGAATAAAAATTTACATAAATGAGTTTTTAAATCAAATAATATTTTATTAAATGATATAAGTGTACTAAAAAATCTATGATTTAGCCAAAGGACATATATAATGTTGAACATGTCATTAATGATCCTCTTGAGGTTCTTTTTGTATTTTATAGTAACTTTATTAACCATATAGAATGAATTTACAAGAGCACATGTGAAGAGTTAAATTAGTTAACTAATGGTTAAAGCTAAATGATAAGGTTTACATTGAGACCTAAATATGTATTCAATGAATTGAATGAGAGTATTTCAGTAAATACTAATATTAGAATTGAATTAAAGATATTTTGGAGCTTTTAAAACTTAAAATCATTTCATATTTAATTAATATTTTGAGAGTTTCCTAATGTGATCATCTATTCTCTTATAAAAGGGTGCCTCCTCCCTCTCCACATCTCCCAAATTTTTAGCCTTCAATATCAGCCAATCCTTACCCATTTATCTTTTCAACTTCTATTCCAACATTATAGAGGTTTTGGTCTTCCCAAAAGAAAAACAATTGTTTAATAAGAGTAAATTTAATGTTGGAATGTTGAGGAAGAGGTTGTAATGACCGAATATTTTGAATATTATTTGTTTCATAAATTGGTGTATTATTTCATTTTATACACCAAAAAAATATATCCCTTAATTAATGAAGTCAAACCGTAGGGTTTTGACTATTACATGACCATTAGTTAATATTATTATTTGAAACTAAACTATTAACATTACAGTTATTATTTACAAATACAAGTTATCTTGGTTAATTAATATAGAATGATGAGTCGATGGCCTCATCTAGTGGACGCTGGCCATAAAAAGCCCATCTGATAAAGATTGGGAAGGAGATAGCATCTGTGGACATTGCTATGGACCAAGCCCAAGCTAAGGTTCAACATGTGAAGCTTGAATAGAATATCCTAAGGTTGAAGTTAAATCCGACAGAAATCACCACTCAGGAAAAGTTGTCCGAGCCACCCCAATATTATATAACAAAAGAACACCGTACAATTAGATCCTATTTAGTTGTTATAAGGGGCTATGTAATGAGCCCTTAGAAACATTTTTTGTAATCCTTTGGTATAAATAAACTTTTTACCCCTTATTATGGTGAAATTTGTGATTTTAAATGTTTAGATAAATGGAGGACGATGTTATATATTATTGATAAATTCTATAAAAAGGGTATTTTAAAATATTCATGAAAATGTTAAATAATTAATAATTTGAAATGATATTCAGAAAAGGTCTTCTACAGTTGTGATGATTAAAAAATTTAGTGTCTAATATGATCAACATAATTTTTAGTGAATAGTAATATATGACTTGTATCATACCCTCTTGAATAGTAATGAATAGTAAATCACCCCAAAAAATAGAAATATCACTAAAGAATGTATAAATACAGTTTAGACATCTTAAAATTGATAAACTATCATAGTTTATGTTTTGGTATTTTTAAATGCAATAAATAATTTATTTGAAATTTTATAATTAATTTAATATTTTAAAATGAAAATTTATTCCATAAAATGTAATCATAAATGTTTACTTTGTTATCTTATGGTTACAACATAATTTTATGGGACCTTGATTACTTTTTCATGGTGTTACAATCTAATTTAAAGTTTTAGTGTTGTTTTTTTGAATAAATAATGATTTTATTTAATAATTAAATTAAAATTATTTAGAAAATTATTTTATTAAAATGGATTTTATTTTTCAATTTAGAGTATCTATATTATATAGGGTAAGTTTTTTGTATTTTTCAAAAACATATCAGTTTTCAGTGAATAGTAAAAATACCGTTTTGTGTTTCAAGTGTCTAATGACTTCATTAATGATGTAATAATTTTGTAATATATCTGGTCTACTTGTGAATAGTAAGATATGTAATGAGGTGTCTAAAAGTGTCCAATACCTTGGGAAAATACCATGGGCAAGCCCCTGGTTTTATAAATACCACTGATGAGGTGTCCATGGAAAATTAATTAAACATTCCCTCACTTTTCCTATAAATTACAAGCCATTACGTTATTTATTTCATTAAAAATCTTCCTCAATGAAGTTCTAGTCTTTTTACTCCCATGGAGTCCTCTCATGGTTCCCACATTCCCCCAAGGTCCAAACCATCAAACATCGAAGATACTCTTCAAGCTAAGGGAACCATTCACCCTCTTCTTTTAAGTAATGACTTCATTTATGTTATCTATTCTAGTTTCCATCTTATTAAGTTTGGGTATGTTATTCTATATACTTATTAATTTTCCTTTCATGTACATGTGATTAAAGACCCTTTACATTCTCCTCAACTTATTTTTTGAATTTTTTATTGACATTATTAGGCTGCCAAATTTTTATAAAAGAAGTCACATATTTTTATTTCTTTCGAGTTTCATTTCCATATGTTATTTACTTAAAATATCCACACCATGATCTTATATCATTTTATTCTATACTCTTACTGTATTATGAGTTTTTTTGAGTGGTTGAGTCTTTTCCCCTCTCTTTTCAATGTTTTCTAAAACCATGTTATTTAGATGTGATGTTGCAGAATATTTGTCTCAAAACCCCTATCTCTTTTTCTCAAAAAATTATCTTATTTTATTTTTATGAATACCCAAACCTATTTCATTTAAATGGTTAAAAATCAAGTCACAAGATTAATATATTTGAATCTAGAATTTACAAACTTAAAATCATCTCTCTCTATCCTTGGATTATAAATGACATAATGATCTAATTTTTAAGCACTTTTAGAACATCACAATTTTGAAGTGAAACCCATTTATTTTACTATTTGTGGATTATTTATTAAATTTATGATTATGTTATTTGTGGATCACATGAAAATAAAGACATATAAATAGTGAGACTTGGTAGCACTCCAATGCATTGGGTAATGAATTTAATCTCTAGAGATGACAAGTTTCACGATACCGTAGTGAATAACCTTAGTAATTTTTATGACACCATGGGGATAAACCAAGGTGATATGTTCATTAATGTCTAAATTAAATTTTTTCCTCATATTCATGTTATGGTTCATGGTTATTTCATTATTTTATGACTCTACATCCATTTCTCTTGTCTTTATGTTTTTCATCAAGTTCTTATTGATATCACAAGTAAACTAATTACATTTCTATCCTTACTAGGACTTCTTCTATCCCTTTACTTTGATATATGTCTCCAAGTTATGAGATTCATTAACAGTACTTGGGATGATTCTTTGATGAAGCCTTAAATGTGTATTTTAAAATGTTTATTGTTTTCTTGATATATGTTCCCGATTTCAAAGACACTAGACTTTGAGGATCCTCTGTTTGTAAAATGTAATGAAAAGTTATAAATTAAAATTTCAAGATTCCATTGTTGATATCTAAGTAAATATTAGTTATTTATGGAAATTAGGCTATGAAAACCGTAGGAATAATCCTATAAGAATTTTTAAATATAGGATAACTACCTAGTATTTTGGTGAGTATTTAGTATGTTGTTTGTCAAGAAAATACATCCTTTTCTAGATATGAGAAAATAGAGGCCACTCTGGTATTGATGTACCTATGAGTGAAAACACTAACAGGGAGTTTCAGGCATGACCTAGGGTATCCTAGAGCACGACAACATGCCTTGATTCACGCTTGGTTATGACACTCCTAGGGGATATGTTTGGTTAATCAAAACCTTTTTATGAATATTTATGAATGATTTATAGAAAAATGTAACTGTTTTAAGCATGATTCTTTAAGACATGAAATCCTTTATAGTTAAAAGAACCATAAATTAAATAATCTCCTCACTAAGGTTTTATTCTTTTTTAAAATGACAGGTGACAGGTGAAACCATGAAAATGGTGACCATAATGGACCATGTAAAGACATCCCTCCGATGGAATCCATAATGGAAACATTCATGAGAATGATAAATCAACGGACTCACGTTATGGTAAATAACTTGAATCATGCTGAGATACTGATCTCACCACAAAGGGAACAACAATTTTTTGAGTCCTTTATGTGTCAACGACCACCAAACATCAGTGAATCTATTGACCCATTGATTGCTGAACAATGGAACAACACTATCTAGAAGATCTTTTTTGGGCCCAGCTATTCAGAACAAGAGAATGTCACCCTGGATGTTTATTTCTTAGATTTTGAAGCTAATATGTTGTAGGAGATGATAAAAAACACAAGGCCAAGAGTGAAGGATGAATCTACAGAGTGGTAAGTGTTCATAGTGATCTTCGTCAGTATGTATTTCCCTTGTTACACGAAAACAAGAATGAAGAAGGAGTATATCAAGCTGAAGCTGATGGAGGATGAATCTATGGGAATATAGGAGATTAACTTCACTAGGCATTCCCATTATATCTCATCCTCAGTCATGGTTCCAAATAGTAGGCTTGATGGATTCTTGGGTGGTCTGAGACCTCATCTACAGAAGAATCATGTCGAACAAGTTAATGATAGCTATGAGGAGATGATGTGAAGTGAAATGAAAGTAAAACTAGAGTTTGGTGAGATGAAATTGTCTCATAAATCCATTAAAATGAAAAGATAGATGGATCCATCCTTAGGGACAAGATTCTATTAGATAAGAGGAAGCAAGAATGTACAAAGTCCCACATGTAATAAATGTGGGAAGAAGCATACAGGGAACTATGAGCTCTGGAGCGGGATGTGATACATTTGTGGTAGAGATGGCCACTTGGCACAAAATTTTCATAGTGAGGTGAAGCCACAACATAAAAACACTAACGATAATGAAAATATGGTTCATTCCCTACCTGATGTCCATTGCTATAAGTGTGGACATGTTGGCAACTTTTCGAATCACTATCCAAATCTGAAGGCGTTGGAGGGGAAACACCATCATCCTCTGCAAAGGCCAGGAGAACAAGTTCATACTTTTGATATCACTATGGCGGAAGTTTAATTGCCAAATGATGTGGTGGCAGGTACTCTGGTTGTTCTCTCAAAGCTAGAAAGCACTTTGTTTGATTCTAGTTCTACACATTCCATTATTTTCTCCAGGTTTGAAAAGAATTTAGAATCCACCCCCTATTTTATAAAAGAAGATTTATCAATCATGACTTCTAATGGGATTATCTATGAAAAGACAATGTTCAAAATATCTAGTATTTACATTAGTGAGAAAAATATTATCACAAATCCAGTTGCCATTCTCAAACGGGAATTCGACATTATACTAGGGATGCACTTGCTCTCAATGTATAATGCTAAGATAAAATACAGAAGCAAGATAATCAAAATAGTATAGAATGGAACACCTAAAGTTATCTTCCAATGAGAGATATCTCAACCTGATCTTTTTCTAAAAGAACCTTATATATCCTTATTTATAGAGTTAATCAGTTATGAAGAAGAAGGAAATGAGAGTTTGAGGATAGAAAATTTCCCCATCATCTAGGAATATGTTGATGTATTTCCCATGGAGTTTCCTAGACCACCCCCAGAAAGAGAGGTAGACTTCTCCATTTAACACATACCTAGATCCCATCTGATATCAAATTCCCCATATAGGATGGAAAATGTGGAGATATAGGATTTAAATAAACAACTCCAAGATCTATTGGAGAAGGGGTTTATCTGAGCAAGTTTTTCTCCTTGGGGAGAATTAGTCTCTTTTTGAAGAAGAAGGAAGGATTTATGTGTCTATGCATTGATCATAGAGAACATAATGGGATCATAGTAAAGAAAAAATACTCTCGTCCAAGAATTGATCACTTCATTGACCAACCTTGTTGGCCTCATTTATTCCATAAGATTGATCTTCAATTTTGTTATCATCAATTGAGAGTGAGTAAAGAATATATTCCAAAAACTGCATTCCAATCATGGTATTTTAATTATTAGTTTGTTGTTATGACCTTCAGACTACCAAGTTCGGCTGCTATATTTATGGATTTTATGAATAGAGACTTTAAGAACAACCTTGGTAACTTTGTGGTAGTATTTATTGATGATATTATGATATATTCCAAATTTCTAGTGGATTGTGAATACCATTTAAGGGTTATTTTAAAAACTCTATGGAAGGAATGGATTTTTGTAAAGTTCAGTAACTGTGAATTCTGGTTACATCAAGTTTCTTTCTTGGGGAACATCGTTACAAATTAAGGAATCAAATTTCACCATGCAAAGAAAAAAGTTGTGTAGGAGTGGCCTCATCCTTGAAAAATAACTGATATTCATAGTTTCTATGGATTGGTGGGATATTATAAGAGTTTAGTGAAAAATGTTCCATGAATTTATAATCCACTAGACAAGTAAACTCAAAACAGGGTCTAGTTTATCTGGAAAAAGGAGTGTGAGAAATGTTTATATGAGTTGATAAAGAGATTGGGTACTTTACCTATGTTATCTCTTCCCTCAGCTGGATAAGGATTCATTATTTTATACGATGAATCTCTGAAATAGATTGGGTGCGTCCTAATGCAAAATGAAAAAGTCATTTCTTATGCCTCTCGATAGTTGATGCCCCATGAGCAGAAATATCCTATGCATGATCTGGAGTTTGTTATGGTAGTTTTTGCTCTGAATATATAGAGGCTCTATATTAATGGAGAGAAAATTAATATATACACAGACCATCAATTTTTAAAGTAAATTTTCACACAAAATTAATTGAACATGAGACATAAGAGATGGTTGGAAATTCTCAGAGACTATGATTGTTCAATTCATTATCATCCTAGAAGAGATAACAAATTCGTCGATGCATCAAGCAGGAAAGACCCTGTTGTTCATTCCATGACGAGGATTCAATGAGATCCTTTGATCAATGACATAGTAAAGCTGGGCATGGGAATTATAATTTAAGGGACATTATCAAACCTAAACCAAATTATTTCTCAATCGTCATTACTGGAGATGATGAAGAAAGCTCAGAAGAAGATCCTTTGTTACAGAAGAAGATTGAGGCTATGAAGGATGGGTGGTTTCCTGAGTTAAATATTGATCAAGAATGTGTACTAAAATTTTGTACAAGACTACTTTTTAATCTATTACAGTAATAAAGAAGGATCTAATCGATTAATCTCATAGCTCTAATTTCTCTATACATCCTAGATGCACAAAAAATGTATTGGGACAATCGTGATCAATATTGGTGGGATAATATGAAAAGGGAGATTGCTGACTACACATCATGGTGCCTGGTATGTCAGTATGTAACAGAATAGCTAAGACATCCAAAAGGTCTATTGAAACCACTACCCATACAAACATTGAAGTGGGAAAATATCACTATGGACTTCATCACAGGTCTCCCGAGAACGTCCAAAGGAAAAAAATGAGATATGGGTTATTGTGGACTGTCACACCCAGACTGTCCATTTTATCTCCCTTCGGGTATATTTCCCTCTTGAAAAACTTTCAATGATTTATGTGAAGGTTGTGGTAAGGTTTATAGAGTTCCAATTACTATCATATCAGATTGTGATCCATGGTTCAAATCATAATGTTGGAGAAGTCTTCAAAATGCTCGGAGCACTGAATTGAATTTCATTATGGACTATCACCCCAAAACTGATGGATAATCTGAATGGAAAATTCAAACACTCGAGGAAATTATATTAACATGATCAATTGAATTTAAAGGTTGATGGGATCGACACCTCACATTATTTGAGTTCTCTGATAACAACAGCTTCCACTCGAGCATTCAAATGACACCATATGAAGCTCTATATGGTAAGTGATGTAGAACTCCTACTTGTCATCATGAGGCATGTTAGAGAAAGCTTCATGTTCCTGATCTTGTGAAAGAGATGACAGAAAGAGTCCACACCATCCATCAACACATTAAGGCTACTCAGAGTCGGAAAAAGAGCTATGTCGACCACTGTTGAAGGGACTTGGTGTTTGATGTTAGTGACAATGTCTTTCTTCAAATTTCTCCATGGAAGAGATTCATGACATTGGGGAAGAAAGGGAATATATTCCCTAGGTACATTGGACCCTATGAGATCATTGATCATGTAGGAGTACTGGCCTATCATCTTGAATATCCACCAAATCTAGCACAAGTTCAGTGTGTCTTCCATGTATCCCTCTTGCGGTGATAGAGCAACAAGAGGAGCCCCATGAAGAAACCCTGGAGGTCAGTAAAGTCTATTCTGAAGGAGAACAAGGTCTGAAGAGCAATAGGAGTGACAAGAGGAGGAGGGGTAAGAAGAACTACTCCTCCCTGCCACCTCCTATGAAGACTCGGTCAGCTAAAAGGACAGTGGCCGAGGAGATGGGCAGCGGGGTTGGATGTCATTCAACTTCATCTGGTAAGTCTGACCCATCCTTGGACTTGATATTGTCCTCAGATGAGAAGGTGGAAGAGCAGGTTCTATATCTCAATGCTTCGGAGGAGGATGCAGCTAGGATTATGGGTCGGACCTTTGACGTGAATCTCAATGAGGAGCAATATAAATGGGTTGACAAACAAGATATGATTCTGGTTGGAGGCTTCAACAAGGGGGTGATCAAACTCGATGAGTATATCCAGGTATGGAACAAGATGACTTCTGCACTTGAAGATCTGCTAAGGGAGGAACCTCACTATCAGGTATTCTTCTTATCGTGGAAGCTTTTTAGGGATATGGGCTCTGGCAGAATCAAATTGTTTATCAATGATTTTGAAATCTCTGTTGATGTGTGTGGGAAAGTATGAGGGCCGGACTGGCTCCGATGAGCTGGAGTACACCTCTGTTCACTTTGCAGGCCATTTGGGACTTGGTTGAATTTGAGGGAGGTCTTTGCCTTCGGGAGGGACCATGCTTGCATGGGATCGCCGAGTGGTCCTGCATTGGGGTTGGTAGTGTTTTCTTTGCTTGGTCGGGTCTGTTTCTGGTTTTCTGCTTGGGTGTTTTTGTTGTATGCTGAACCTTTCGGTTTCTCACTTTTCCCACAAAAGTGTTTTCTTAATAAAAAAAAATAAGTTTCAGGCATGTATCCCTCTTGAGGAAGTACATTCCTGACCCTTCACATTTACTAAATCCAGATGTGGTACAACTGGAACATGACCTCTTTTATGAGAAGTAGCATGTGGAGATCATGGATCGTAGAGACAAGGTTCTACGCAACAAGACTACCCACCTTGTTAAGGTGTTGTGGAGTTACCAAAAATGTGAAGAAGCTACGTGGGAACCAGAGGAGTCTATGAGGTAGATGTTCACACAACATTTATATTCATAAGTTAAGATTTAATATTTTTTGGAAAAAATTTCTTAATGGGGTAAGAATGTAATGACCCAAATGTTTTAATAATATTGGTTTCCTAAATTTGTGTGTTTTTTAATTTTATAAACCATAAAACTATATACTTTTATTAATGAAGTGATACAATTGTGTTTCGACTATTATATGACCATTATTCTATATGACCATTGGAAACTAAACTCTTAATGTTACAATTATTGTTTATAAATACATGTGATCTTGGTTAATTAAAACATAAATAAGAGTAGATGGTCTCATCCAGTAGATTCAGGCCGTATGAAGACCATCTATCAGAGCTTGGGAAGTAGGTGGCATCTCTTGGTTTACTCGGGACCAAGCCCAAGATGAGCCTCAACATGTGAAACATGAAAAGAAACCCCTAAAGAAGAAGTTCAAGTCAATAGAAATCACCACTAGGGCAATGTTGTTCGAGCTGTCCACCAATTCTATCACCATAGCACACCTTACACTTACGTCATATGCAGTTGTTATAAGGGGCTATGTAGGGAGGACTTAGATACTTTTTGTAATCCCTAGGTATAAAGAAAAATTATTTCTTATTAAGGAAAATTTTGTGATTTTCAAAGGTCCAGAATAATATATGATGACGTTTCATATTATTGATGAATTTCGTAAAAATGGTATTTATGTCAGGATACGTCCTCGGGGCCTGCGTCGTGACTAACCCAGACCCGCCTTCCATAGGCCAGGGGCTGGCGACTAGAATCAAAGGTGAATACCTGATAAAATGGGATGGAACTTCCTTTAAACCTATAACACACACAGTATAAAATGAAGATATAGAAGAAACAACTAGTATTATAGAAAAGGAAGATTTGCTGAAAGTAAGTAGGCCAGTATACAAACACAAATGAACAACAAGTACAAGTACATGTAAAAAGGAAAAACAGCACCTGGATCGTCATCCGGGAAATCCTACCTGAAGGGTAGGTACAGATCTCGAACAAATTTTCCCTGAGGTACGCCCTGTCTAGTCCTGCTCTGAGCAGCCTCCCGTCCATCAACCTCATCCTCGATCACTACTGACCATCATATGCAAAAAACACAACAAGTTGTGGGTGAAGCCCGTGTAGGGGTGAGTATAACAATACTCAGTAGGGGACCTCGAGACCCCAAACGGTCTCCCCGAATCAACTAAGCATAAAACAATTTAGTAAGATAAAATCACGAAGTATCAACCATCCCTAATTACGTATCTTCCCATACATATACCTTTGTTACCAATACAGTCCGGCTCGAATACTCGATCCCAAGCACAACCCATTCCATAAATGAAGTAAAGTCAATAAACTCGATGGTAACAAATTAAACAAAAGAATCAGCTCACAGAGGAATAAAACACATGTAGTGGGGTTGAGATGATTAAATGTATTCACTGAATCATCTCCTCTATTGAACCAATGTAGGATCCTGGAACAGTATTTGCGTCGTCGAACCCACGGAGGATCCCAGTACAGAAGTCATCGCTATCGAACCCATTAAGGATCACAGTACAAAAGTCTTCGCTATCGGACCCATAGAGGATCCTAGTACATAAGTCATCTCTATCAAACACACGAAGGATCCTAGTACAGTATCATCATTGTCGAACCCCCAAAGGATCCTGGTACAGTAGTAGGTCAACGTAGGATCCTATCATCTCAGTCATAGCCAACATTATGGTTCCCACACACAGCACACTCGATTTCGGGAGGATCCGCATCTCGAGTCAAGTGTTGATACATCCACTACCATGAAGTCTTGAGATGATGTATCCCATAGTTAAGTCTTTTCATAAGGAAACCAACGTGACATACGACACATCAATCGGACGCATGGTCGGTGATTTATTGGCATTTCCGTTCCTGGGGCCCTGTTTGTTTTTAGGTTCAACCCAAACTAGCTGTACTCCAATTGTGTCCAAACCTCACGTGGGGTATTCCAAAATAACCATCATTCTCTAAGCTTCTCTTCGCTGTAGACAGTTCATCAATCGGACACTCGTATCCCAAGATATAGATGAAAAAGTGATTTCGTGTTAAACGGGTCCGGACAGGGGTCCAACCCAGTCCGCGGGACCAACCCAACTGGATGGAGTGGCCGGACCCAGTGGCGGCTCGGCGCGCAAGGGGATGCCCGACTGAGGGTGGACCGACCTATGGTATCCCGCCCGTAGGCGGCCCTGCCAAGGGGGGCCCGACCGTGGGGGCCTGGCCAAGGGCGACCCGGCCCAAGGCGGACGGGCTGTTGGCGGCCCAGCTGCGGACGACCCAAACGGGGGCAGACCGACCATGGGTGACCAGACAAAGGGCGTGGCGGCAGGCGTGTGGGCCCACGTGGCCGGCGGGCCACGCCTGGGGGGTTAATCCCCCTGCTTCTGAACCAAACAGGTGCTAGGCGCAGGTTCCATTTTTCAAGGGACCTGGAGGGTCCTGCCTTGTCCGGTTGGTCGAGCGGCTAGGCGCTTCCACTCCCCCGGAACGGCGCGACGACACCACGCCCCTCCCCCACAGCCCACCCTGGCCGCATTTCTGCACCACCGGCACGGTGCAACGACGCCGCGCCCCTCCGCTGCGGACCTGATGGCAGAGGGCCTCTCCTGGCCTCCACATGGTGCGACGAAGTCGCGCACCTCTACCGCGGCCCGTCATGGCCGTGACTCTCCTTGCGTGCATCACGATGGAGGCACGCCCTCTTGTCCACTCAGCAGGCGTGCACCACCGATTTTCTTTGCGGTCGGCCCGATAGTGGCTACCGTTGCTCCACCTCTATCATCAACAATAAAGGGTAATCAAAGGAGGGAGGGTCGGGCCGTGTTCATGCAGTCTGATCCCTCCTCCTTATGATTTCATTATTTGGTTCTCGTCGATATATTGAACGATGAAGTTCATGAATAAAATCAACTCAAAAAACCCTTCCTAGAGTTCGGTGATTGTTGACGGAGTTGTGGGAAGGCGGCATCGTTCCGTCAACATCAGAGGAGGAAGAGCTCGGAGAAGACAAGTTGAGATGACGTCGTCGGCGTACGTCGTGGGCAACAGTGCTTCCATTTCTTGCCCCGATTGAAGAAGGAAGAAGATGGTGTTTGTCATTCTTCGGTGGCAGAAGTGACATTATTCGTGTTCTTCATGGGGAGAATGAAGTTCTCCCAAGTTTATCTAAGGCTCCACCAAATGAGAGAGCTCCCAACCAAAAATAAAATAATAACTTTGTATATTATTTTATTGTTGACATGAATTCAAAAGAATTCAAAAGATTTAAAAACTTATTTAATTGAACCCATTAATAAATATTTAGCTGAATTGGCACCATTATGGGGAAGTTCAAGTGTTCCCCAATTTATGGGGAGTTCAAGGGGTTTAAATGGGGGTTAGTTGAGTTAAAGGGATCGGGTGGGCCCCACATAATAACATCCTTCCAAGGGAGGTTAGGGTGTGGTGGGCCCCACTGATAACCTCAACATGGAGGGCTTAACCACCCAACAAATATAAATAAGTTACACTTATTTTTATTTAATTTTTATTTAGAAACAACAAAAATTATCTTCTATTCTTGTTAGAACGCAACTGTGGTGAAGGTCTCACTAAGGAATCATCGATGCTAGAAGTTCAACGGTGCCCACAAATTTCAATTCTAAGAACCGGTTAAAAAGTTATAAAATCTCAAATGTATATTTACTGAATGTACCCGAACCAAACTTCAGAAATTGATTCAGGGCACATCGGGACTCGCAATAAAGAGCTTTCAGAAACTGCAGACTCAAAAAATTCTAAGGATTTTATGAAAAAAAAATTCCATGGAATTTCCAGGTCATTACATTCTCCCAACCTCATGGATTTACATCCCCATATGCTACAAATCACACTAAGGAAAAAAATTGGGGTACTAATCACACATCTAAGCCTCCCACTCCCATGTGATCTCCTGGAGGTTCCTGTGCTACCAGCGAGTACGCACCAAATTTATCGACCGTGCATGAAGGACCCCTCCTTTCGATCTTCAATATCCACTAGAACCTCTGTGAAAGTCGCCCCATCATGAATGTCCATCTCTCCATGGTCGATGATGTGGGAAGGGTCCTGCATGTATCTTCTCTCCTGAGATACGTGGTAGACATCGTGCACCTGGTGCAACTGAGGAGAAAGATCCCAGCAGTAATCCACCTCGCCTACTCTACTGAGGACCTAGAAAGGTCCAATGAATCACGGAGAAAACTTGTCACCTCATCCAAATATTTTTAGACATCTTCATGGTGAGACCCGTAGAACGACTTGATCACCATCCTCGAACTCTAGTGGTATTCGTCTTCTATCAACAAAGGACTTGTGCCTGCTCTGGGTAGTCTTCTTCTGCTCCTGGATGATCTGCACCTTCTCCATCGTAGCTTGCACCATCACTAGTCCCTTATGTGCTGACTCCCCAGGGTAAGTCCATCACATAGGTGATCTGCACGACCAGCCTTAATGTTCCTCGAAAGGTGCCATCCCTATTATGGAGTGGTAGTTGTTGTTATATGACAACTCTATCAATGGTAAGTGATCCTCCCAGCTATGACCAAAGTCGAGGACTCATGCACTGATCATGTCCTCGAGAGTCTGAATGGTCCTCTCAGTCAGACCATCTGTTTGAGGATGGAAGGCTATGCTCAAGTGAAGTTGTGTCCCGAAACACTCCTATAACCCCTTCCATATCCAGGAAGTGGATAGGGAATCTTGATCTGAGATGATCGTTGATGGACCACCATGATGTCATACGATCTCTCATACGTAGAGGCGGACCAGGGTCTTAACTAAACCCTGATCTCTTATGAGTAGGAAGTGGGCCGACTTGGGAAGTCGTTCAATGATCACCCATATAGAGTTGTGTCCACTATATGTACGTGGATGTCCCGCCACAAAATCCATGGATATCATATCCCACTTCCACTCTAGGACCTCTAAGGGATGAACTAATATTTTTGGAACCTGGTGCTCCACCTTCACTTGCTGACAAGTGAGTAATCGTGAGACAAAATCTACTACTTCCTTCTTCATACCAGGAAACCAGTGTTGTCATCGGAGGTCCTGATACATCTTCGCTACTCCTAGGTGTACCGCTAAAGGAGACGTGTGGAAATCCCTTAGCACTTCCTCCTGATGTGCAACTGGTGCCATGGTACATCCTCTGAAGAGAATGATGTGCTCCCCACCTTCAGAAAATCCATCAGGTGCCTGCCCTATGGATATCTGAGCACATCGTGTCTCACAGTCAACGTTCCTAGGCTATTCCTCCCTAGCTCACTGAAAAAGTGGAGGAGTGACTGTGAGAGACTATAGAAAGGCCGATCCATATCTATCCACAAATGATATCTACAATGTGGCTAGCTACTGAGTCACCTCTACTAGAAGCTGAATGCCAGATCTCCAACTGAGAGTATCAGATACAACATACCCCTTCCCAGGAGTATAGACTATCTCAAAGTCATAGTCTGGGAGGAAATCAAGCCAACATTGATGTCTCAGGTTCAAGTAATTCTAAGAGAAGACACATCTGAGACTATTGAGATTAGAGTAAACCGTAAACCGTTCTCTCAACGGACTATGGGTGAGACTATACAATTGTAAAGAACTCGAGTACACCCTTCTTCGCATATTCCCTACAAGAGCTTCTAAGATTTCTCTTTTCCCGAAAAGAGAAATCTGGTCTGATCTCTGGATGAACCACTTCCTCTGCGTAATACAATCAATCCTGACCTGAACAGTACTATTTCATGCCATGGATGACATCGTAAGGCCTTGACACTACTACCAAGATATCCAACTATTACTCTCATCTACAAGGGTCGAGTCACACTATTGGCAACAGTGTGTGGTCACTAGGTCTACTCTAGTAGGAATATTTAATGTGAGGGTCATGTAAATGGTTTTAACCAGAACCTCCCAGTATCAACCATACCAAAAGGCAGGAAAGAAAACTTCATACTAAAAATTTTCTTTTATTGCTACAGTTCAATGTACAAAGTCACAAATTAACCACAAACAATGACATCAACGAAGCTAGAAGCATCATGAACAAAGGCCTCTATGCCTGGTACTATTACCGCTCCTGTCCACCTACACTCGGAGATCGAGGTGAACCGTCTAGGGGTGGCGGTAGTAGTGCTTGATTACTCTGACCACCATTCGTTGAATGACCTGCACCCCTACCTCGTCCACCGCTCGGCTAATGCTCATGCTCTTGACATTTCCTCTATCTCGCTGGCTCCTCTAACACATACTGATCAACCATGTAGGGAGTCGGAATGTCACACGCTCTGTGACCCAGTTCCCTGAATGAAAAAACAGACCCTTCTCCATTAAAATATCCCTTGGCCTTGGGTGCCCCGCACAACCATTGCCACATCTTGGGGTCGTCTAACGGTGGATCTAACCCACTTGTTCCCCCATGCCATTTTACTAAGGCCTTCTACAGATGACACAACTACTGTCGAAATGCCCTGCGGCAAGTGCAGCAGCTACTGAGCATGCACAGAGTTTAGAGTCACTGGTACAAACTCCACCATGAAAAGACCCTCAAAGTTTCCCCAGGTGAGGGTCACCTCGTCGTAAAACTAGAGAATATTTCTCTACCACCTATCAGCTGTTGACTAAAAGAGACTAATATCAAGGTGCACCATCATGTTAGTGGGTGTCCTAACTGTGTGGATAACTCGTGCTATAAACTCCATCCAGCACCCAGCCATCAGAAAATCTGTCTCGCCTTGAAACATAAGAGGCCTCTATCATAGGAAATCATGCGACACACTCAAGCAGCGCTCACCCTATGCTACTGGGGCTGGTAGAAATGGTATCCCAGCGGTTAGTGGTACCACTGGTGCCTCTTCTATGATGGGGCCCAGCACTGAGGCCTCGTCGCTCGTTGGGCTTCCATCACACTCTCCACTCAGAACCTGCTCTGACTGACTAAGTGAATATATCTTGAAAAGAAACAGGTGACCCACGATCAAAAGTATACATGGTGAGATGAATCAAAGTAATCACAATGAAAAATTTTCAAATGAAAAACACACGCATTCAGTGTTTTCATGCAGTGAGTCAGAAATCAGAAGTCAGAGTCCTAGTGTATGGATACGTCGGCCGCCACACCAACACTGGTTTCCCTAAACTGATAACCACACCCAAAACATATAACTTTATTGTTGTTAAAAGAATCAGAGTCCAAGTTCTACTGCAATACCGACTCCTCTGATACCAATTTGTCATAACCCATCCTCAGGGCCCATGCCATGACTACCCAATGCCCGCCTTCCATAGGCCAGAGGCTGGCGACTAGCATGCGAATCCCTGATAAAAAGGGAAGGCATTGCCTTTTATTCTGTAACACACATAGTCTGAACACAAGCAGTAGAATCAACAAGTTCAAATATATAATATAAATATGTGGTGAATGTTTGTGGGCCAGTATACAAAACAAACTGAACAACAAGTACAAGTACAAGTATAATGGGAAAACAGATCCTTGATCGTCCTCCTAGAAATCCTACCTGAAGGGTGGGTACAGATCTCGAACAACTCATCCCTGAGGTACGTCTCATCTAGTCCAGCTCTGATATTCCTCCCACTCGTCACCCTCAGCCTCGATCACTGCTGACCATCGTATGCACAAAACACAATAAGGTGCGGGTGAAGCTCGTGCAGGGGTGAGTATAACAATAGTCAGTAGGGGACGCCGTGACCCCCAAAGGTCTACCAGAATCCACTAAGGATAAACCATTGTAGTAAGATAAAATCATGAAGTATCAACCATCCCTACTTAGGAATATTCCCATACGTATACCTAAGTTACCAATAACAGTATGACTTCAACACTCGTTCCCAAGGACAACCCATTCCATAAAGGAAGTAAAGTCAATCATCTCGATGATAACTACTGAAAGACAATAATTAGATCACATAGGTATACAAATCATGTAGAGGGGTTGAGATGATTAGGTGTATCCAATAATCATCTCCATTTTAGACCCAATGTAGGATCCTGGAAAAATATCAGTGCTCTCGAACCAACGAAGGATCCGGGTGAAGAAGGCATCGATGTCGAACCCATGGGGGATCCTGATACAAAAGTCATTCCTTTCGAACCCAGGGAGGATCCCAGTATAGAAGCCATCACTATCGAACCCACAGAGGATCCTTGTATATTATCATCACTGTTGAACCCATGGAGGATCCTGGTACAGTAGCAGGTCTATGTAGGATCCAATCATCTCAGTCGCAGCCAGCCATAAGGTTCCCGCACACAGCATACATGATTCCAGGAGGATCCGAACCTTGAGTCAAGTTTAAATACATCAAATACCATGATTTCTTTAGTTGATGTATCTCGTACTTCGGTCTCGTCATATTGAATCCATCGCAACAGAGGACACGTCCATCGGACGTCCGGTTTGTGAGTTATTGGAATTTCGGTTCCAGGGGACCGGTTGGGTTTTAGGTTCAAACCAACCCGATCATACCACAAAAATGTCCAAAACTCATGTGGGGTATTCCAAAAGAACATTCTTGATCTATTCTTCCCGTCATAGTAGACGGTTCGTCGATCAGACACCCGTAGCCCATGATATAGATGAAAAAGTGATTTTGGGTTAAATGGGTATGGAAAGTAGTCTGACCCGGTCCGTGGGTCTGACCTAGTTCACAGGTCCCACCCAACCCGATGGGGTGGCCCTGACCGGGGGTTGCCCGGCCCGTAAGGGGCGACTCGGCCTAAGATGGCCCGCCTGACGGCGGCCCGGTCGAGGGCGGCCCGACGGAGGATGGCCCGGCTGTGGGCGGCCCAGCAGAGGGAGGCCCGGAAGAGGGAAGCCCGGCCGTCCGTATGGGCTCACATGGGTGGTTACACCCCCTTTCTCCAAACTAAAACGACTCTAGGCACCAGTTCCATTTTCCGCAGGACCCGGGGGGTCCAGCCTTGACCGGCGGATGCTTGACCAGCATGTTCCTCTCCACTGACATGACGCGATGGTGTCATGCCCCTCCATTATAGCCTGCCCTAGCTGAGGTTCTGCACTAACAGCATTGCGTGACGGTGTCACGCCCCTCCGTCATGGCCCGGCTGGCCGCGGACCTCTGCTGGCCTCCATGAGGCGTGACGACGTCACACAACTCCGTCGTGGCCCTTCGTGGCCCCATATTTCCTTCTGCGCGGCATGATGGTGTCACGCCCTCTTGGAGACCCAGTGGCCTTGAACCGCAGGTTTTCCTCGTGGCCGGCCCAGCACTAGTAAACCGTTGCTCCACCTCCGTCGTCAATAAACAAGGGTAATCAATGGGGGGAGGGCGGGCCGTGTTCGTGTGGTACAAGACATCCACATTATGATGTCATAATTCATTTCTCATCCATATATTGAAAGATGATGTTTGGGAATAAAATCATTGCCAAACACCCTACCTCGAGTTCGGTGATCAATGACAGAGTCGCGGGAATGCGGCGTCGTTCCGTCAAAGTCGGAGGAGGAAGATCTCAGAGAAGATGAGTCGAGATGATGTCATCGACGTACTTTATGGGCAGTGGTTCATTCCTTTATTTCCTTAGTTGAAGAAGGAAGAATATGGTGTTTGTCATTTTATGGTGGTGGAAGATACGTTCTTCGTGTTCTTCGTGGGGAGAATTATGTTCCCCCAAGTTTCTCCAAGGTTCCACAAAAAGAGAGAGTTGCCAACAAAAAATAAATTAATAGCTTTGTCTATTATTTTAGTGATGACATGAATTCAAAAGATTTCTAAAGATTTATAAAATTAATTAATTGATGCCATTAATTAATTTTTTGTTGAATTGGCGCCATTATGGGGAAGTTCAAGAGTTCCCCAATATATGGGGAGTTCAAGGGGTTTAAAGGGAGGTTATAGGAGTTAAAGGGATCAGGTGGGCCCCACCTAATAACATCGTCCCAAGAGAGGTTATGGTGTGGTGGGACCCACCTCTATCCTCCACTTGATGTTTTTAACCACCACACAAATTAAAATAAGTTACACTTATTTTTATTTAATTTTTATTTAGAAACCCCAAAAATTAACTTATATTCTCGTTATAATGCAACTACAGTGAAGGTGTCACTAAGAAATCAATGACATTGCGAGTTCAATGGTTCTCTCAGATTTCTATTCTGAGCACCAGTTCAAAAGTTCTAAAATCTCGAACGTACGTTTACTAAACATACCCAATCAAAACATCAAAAATCGATTCTGGACACACCGGGCCTCAGAATGAAGCGCCGTCAGAAACTGAAGACTTGTAAAATTCCCATGAATTTAAAAAAAATCCATGTAATTTTTTGGTCTTTACACTCTCCCCACATCAGGGCTTTACATCCTCGTAAGATACAACTCACACTAAGGAAACAAATGGGGTTACTGAGCACGTAGCTAAGCCTCCCGCACCCATGTCCTCTCCTGGAGGTTATCGTGCTGCCTACAAACCTACACCAGAAGTATCGACCGTCCACGAAGTACCTTCTCCTGTAGATCTTAAATCACCACTTGATCCACTATAAAATTCACCCCGTCATCGATGTCTATATCTCCATGGTCGATGATGTGGGAAGGTCCATGCACGTATCTCCTCAGCTGAGATATGTGGTAGACGTCGTGCACCTGATGCAATTGAGGTGGAAGAGCCTAGTAGTAAGCCAACTCTCCTACTCCGCTGAGGACCTGGAAAGGTCTGGGGAATCACGAATACAACTTTCCGCCTCAGCCAAATCTTCGTAGACATCATCGAGGTGAGACCCATAGAAATACATGGTCTCCATCCTAAATCTTCAGTGGTCTCCATCTCTTATCACCATAGGACTTCTTCCTGCTCTATGCAGTCTTTATCCACTCCTGGATGATCTGTACCTTCTCCGTCATAGCATGCTCCATCACTGGTCCCACAGCTTCTAACTTCTCTGGGTCAATCGAGCACAGAGCCTATCTACAAGGTCGGACGTAAAGTTCATCGAAAGGTGTCATCCCGATGGTTGAGTTGTATCTGTTGTTATATGAAAACTCTACCAAGGGTAAGTGATCCTCCCAGCTGTGACCAAAGTCGAGGATGCATGCATGAAGCATGTCCTCGAGAGTCTAAATGGTCCTTTGAGTCGCACCATCTGTCTGAGGATAGAGGGCGGTGCTCATGTGAAGCTGAATCATGAAAGCCTCCGACATTTCCTTTCGTAGATGTGATGTGAAACAAGAATCTCGATCGGAGACGATCGTTGATGGAACACCAGGAAGCCGTACAATCTTTTTTACATATAGGTTTCATAGGATATCTAATAAACCCTGCTATCTGATCGATAAGAAGTTGGCTGACTTTGGGAGTTGGTCAACGATCACACATATAGAGTCGTGTCCTTTGGATGTACATGGAAGTCCCATAACAAAATCCATTGATATCCCGTCCCACTTCCTCTATGGAAAATCTAAGGGCTGAACTAATCTAGCTGGAACCTGGTGCTCCGCCTGCACTTATTGACAAGTGAGGCATCATGAGAAAAACTATGCTACTACCTTCTTCATACCTGGACACCAGTGCTGTCATCAGAGGTCCTGATACATCTTCGCCACTCCTGGATGTACCACTAAAGGAGATGTTCGGAACTCCCTCAACACTTCCTCCTGAAGTGAAAATGGTACCATGGTACGTCCTCTAAAGAGAATGATGCGATCCCCACCAGAAAAAAATCCATCAAGTTCCTGCCATATTGATATCTAAGCACGTCGCGTCTCACAGTCAAAGTCCTCACACTATGCCTCCTGGACAGGCTGAAGAAGTGGAGGAGTGACAGAGAGAGACTGTACAAAGGCATCTCCATCTCTATCCACAAAAGATACTTGCAACGCGGCCAGCTACTCCGTCGCCTCTCCTTGCAGTTGAATGCCAAATCTCCTACTGAGAGCATTTTCTACAACGTTCCCCTTCCCAGGAGTATGATTATATCAAATTTATAGTCCTTGAGGAACTCAAGCCAACAATGTTATCTCAGGTTCAGGTCCTTCCATGAGAATTCACACCTAAGAATATTGAGATTAGAGTAAACTATAAACCATTTTCTCAATGAACTATGGGTGAGCTAAGCCAATTGTAAAGAACTAGAGTACACTGTTCTTCTCCTAAGTCCAACTAGAGTTGATATGATTTCTCCTTTTCCAAAAAGTGAAATATGGTCTCATCCCCTAGATGAACCACGCCCTTTTCCTAATAAAGTTATTCCTAACATGAACGGTAATATTTAATGCCATGGACGATTTCATCAGGCCTCAACGCTACTACCAAGAGATGTAACCGTTACTCTCACATCCAAGGGTCGAGTCACACTGTCGGCATCAGTGTTTTGTCACTAGGTCTCCTCCAATAGGAATCTCGAGTGTGAGGTTCATGTCAATGGTTTTAACCGAAACCTCTCAGTAACAACCATAAAAAAAGTTAGGAAAGAAAACGTCCCAAGAATAGGTGTCTTTTATTACTGCAGCTCAAATTAAAATGACACAAAGCAACCACAAACAACGAAATCAATGAAGCTAGAAGTGTAATGAAAAAAGGCCTCTATTCCGAGAGCTAGTCTCGCTCTTGTTCACCTGCTCCCGGAGCTCAAGGTGAACCATCAAGGGGTGGTGGTAGTAGTGCTCGATGGCTCTGACCACCATACGTTGAAGGACATGCTCCACTCCTTATCCACCGCTCGGCTGATTATCAAGCTCCTTCAGCTTCATCTTTCTTGGTGGCTCATATCCACCACCAAAAATACGATTTTTTTTA
Organism: Viscum album; assembly: GCA_963277665.1. Classification (NCBI taxonomy): domain Eukaryota; kingdom Viridiplantae; phylum Streptophyta; class Magnoliopsida; order Santalales; family Viscaceae; genus Viscum; species Viscum album. Next base: position 774,839,420 of record OY728159.1, on the reverse strand, counting down.
TTAATCCCAAGCGACCCCATACATAACACCAAAAACATCAAAACAAAAACAAAAGCATAACCAAACGCGGACCCCCCTACGAAGGGCGAAAATAATGTAGTCCTAGTGCATCTCCCCTAATCAGATTGACCCCCTCAGGTCTAATTGGCAAGGCGTTATCCACCCAAACTGAAATATCCCCCGGGGCTGCAATAGAGGCAAAGTAGTCCGCAACCTTGTTCCCTTCCCGCCAGGTATGAGTAACCCTTATGTCGTTCCCCATAATCGCCCTGCACTGTCTGATAGTATAAGAAATCCTCCACGGCATCGTACCCTGTCCATGTAACGCATCATGTATAATCTTCGAGTCAGTCTCTATTTGCTCCACCATCAGGCCTTTGTCCAGACACACAGATATCCCTGAAAGGACCGCTAGGGCCTCTGCCTGCACCGAGCTCCCCCTCCCGTAGTGCACAGCGAAAGCCAGCAACACACTACCACTGCCGTCTCGAAGCACCCCACCACCACGCATATTCCCTCCCGCGCATGCCCCATCGACATTCAGCTTCAGACCGCCCACTGGAGGAAACCATCGAACCCACAACCCCCGCCTCCTGGAAGTATCCTCCCCACCTCCCATCCCCTGGGATACCAATCCCCGTAACGATGGAACGCTCTCCCCAAACCTCTCCGTTTTCACAAAATCAATCAGCCAACACCTTACCCTTGCCACCACCGCCCTCCCAGTGGATGCGCGCCCCTCATACCTGGCTCGGTTCCGCGCATCCCACAAAACCCAGCACCCAGCATTATAAAACACTGATCGAACCTCTTTATCCTCCACGTTTCCGCCACCCCCTGCACCCACAAGCTCGAGAACTGCTCCCAGGTCTCAACATGCCCAGAGTACCCTATGAGGTTTCCCAAAAAATTCCAGACCACTCTGGCCCATTCTCCTGCGAGAAAAATATGCTCCATACTCTCCTCCTTCCTCTGTTTGCAGCACTGACAACCAGATGCTAGACTAACGCCCAGGCGTTTGATGTTCTCATCCGAAGGGATGGCGTTTTGCATGATCCTCCACGTTAAAAAATTCATTTTCAAGGGGACCTTTATGCTCCACTCCACCCTGCTTCCCGCCTCCTGCGTCTGCTGAACATTGCAACTCCTGCGGAAGTCTTTTAGATTGAACTTACCCGAAACCGAGGGCGTGAAGACAAATTTGTCCCTCTCATTTTTAATCACCACCGACTCAAAGATTCCCCGTGACTCCGCATCTAGCACCGCGCCGAAAAACAGAGGGTGACGCTTTGCCTCCCTAAACGAGATCATCGGGGCTGGGCACCCTGGGAACGCATGCACCCTCCCTGACCAGTTGCAATCCCAGAATCCGACCCTCCCCTCCCCGATGATCCACTGAGCATGATCCCTCAACTCTAGGACAATATTACACACCTCTGCCCACATGGAAAACCCTCTCACTGGGATGTCGGCGGAACTATCCTCGTACCTGCCCCGCATACACCTGCCCCACAGTGTCTCTCCCTCCGTAATTTCCCAGGCCAGCTTCGCACGTACTCCATGCACCGTATCCGCCATGCAACGAACCCCGATCCCTCCTTCTGTGACCGGTCTCGCCATCTTCCTCCAGGAGACCCACTGTCTCCTCCTCTCCCGCGAGGAATCCCAGATGAAACGTGCGAGCACCCTATCAATGGACTTAATGACCCCCCTTGGGGACGTTAACCACCACAAGTGCATGCACCAGTATCGATGTCAGCACACTGTTTACTAAGGAGATCCGACCCCCGAAGGATAGGAAGTGATTTTTCCAATCCGTAATCCGGGCCAGCAACCTGGCCACAACCCTGTCAAAATCCCTATTCCGCAACCGACCAGTGGACACCGGCGCTCCCAGATACTCCATCGGTAAGGACCCTCTCCCCATGCCCAACTCCGTTCTCACCGCATCCAACCTGTCGTCTCCACACGAAGCCGCCAGATAGAAACAGCTCTTCTCCTGGTTCACCCGTTGTCCGCTCCACTTGCAGTAATCCTTCAGAAAGTCGTTAAACTTCCTCACAGACCTCATTCCAGCATTCAAAAACACAATAGTATCATCCGCATACATGAGGTGGGATACCGAGAGACGCCCCTGTTTCCTACGGAAAGGCACTATCTCCCCCTGCCAATTCCCTTGTTGATAAGTTTACTTAAAGAATCCTGCATCAGTATAAACAAACTAGGGGATAGAGGGTCCCCTTGTCGCAGGCCACGAACGGATTTGAAAAAACCATGCGATCTCCCCAGGAAGGATACAGCCATCCACGGCGAGCTAACACATCTGAAGAAAATATCACAGGCCCCGGCCGAGAACCCCATCCTTCGCAGGACTCCATTCATGAAACCCCACTCCATTCTATCGTAGTCTTTACTCATATCCAGCTTTACCACCATATTGGCACCACAGACCTTCATGTTTAAATCCCTCATCAGCTCCTGAGCCAGGGCCATAGCACCCTGTATCGGCCTCCCTTTGACAAAACCATGCTGCTCCGACGACACCCACCTCGGTAGAAAATTAGACAGCCTACTATTGATCACTGCCGCTAAGACTTTGTACGGGAAATTACACATACTAACCGGCCTGTAGTGGCTGAGTGAAGTTGGGTCTTTGCACTTAGGTATCAGGACCAAGGTAGTCGCCGCGGCTACCTGAGGAAGAAATCCCCCTCGGAAAAAATCCTGGATGGCCAGCACCAGATCATTCTTCACACAGGCCCAACACCCTCTGTAAAAACACCCCGGAAAGCCGTCCCGCCCCGCCGCGCTGTCCGGGTTCAGTTGCCACACTGCCGCCTACACCTCCCTTTCATCGGGAATGACCTCAAACTGTTCGTTCTCCCTCCTTGACACCACCTCCGGTATCGCTTCCCATAACCTGGAATCGCCAGATGGAAACCCCTCACGCCCATCACCTCTCGGGCCAGCCAGCAGATTCTTGAAATACTCCATCGCTCTACCCCCGACCACCTCCCTGTCATCCGAGAACGAGCCGTCCTCCAACTCCAAGTTAGGCTTAACCTCCCGCCTTTTCTCCCTTAAGCATGCATGAAAATAGGCTGTGTTCCTATCACCCTCCCTGAGCCATCTCACCCTCGACCGATCCCTAGCCCTGTGTTCCTGGGAAAGCAGGCTCAACTCCAGGGCGTCCTTCTTCTCTGATAACTCCTCAAACACCCCCTCGTCCCACCTGTCTTCCAGACTGACCTCCAGCATATCTATGTCTGCTTTTAGAGACTCCAGCTCCCTATCCCAAGCTGGAAGCGAACTGGCCCAACGTAAGAGCTCCTGTTTCAACCGCCGCAACTTGCCATGCAATGCCACCCACGTGTGCCCCCTGGAAGGCTCTCCCCAAACCCGCGTAACCAGCCCAAGGAAGAACAAGTCGTCCATCCCCCACTTGGCAAACCGAAAGCCCTCCGATGGGGTCTCATTCCTTCCAAAGGATAAAAGCAGCGGCAAGTGATCCGAAACCCCCCTCGCCAAATGTAGAACCTTCACCTCCCCGAACACCTCAGAAGCGCGGAGGTTCGCGAAGCACCTGTCCAGCCTGGCCCAGCTACGGTTCCCCCCTCTGCGGTTGTTGCACCACGTGAACGGGTCCCCCGAGAATCCAACCTCCCTGAGACCCTTCCCCGCCATGCATTGCATAAACGCCATGCTTGCCCGGCTCTGAAACACGCCCCTCCCCTTCTTTTCTTCCGGTTCAGCAACAATGTTGAAGTCCCCTCCCACAATCCACGGGCAGACCCCTGGGTCGAAGTCCTCTAGCTCCGTCCAGAGACCCTCCCTCTGACGCGCATCACAACTCGCGTACACAACTGACATGATCCACTCCAACCCGTTCCACGTCACCTTCGTCGTGATAACTTGATCCCCTACCCTCAACAGTGTTACTGAAACATCCCTCTTCCAGAACAACCAAATATGGTTATTCAACGGGGCTCCATGCAAGGCTCCATGCATCTTCAGTCTTTTAGAAAACTCTTGTAACCTTTCACTCCTCTGCTTGTGCTCGATAACCGCCACCAGCACTGCTCTATGCTTCCTTACTTACGAAACAATGAAGTCCGTTTTTACCCAGGCCCCCACCCCCTGGGCATTCCAGATAAGACAGGGATACATTAAGCAACCATCGACCTGGTGTTCTCCCCAGGTGACGCAGCTCTCCGAACGGGGGATAAGGACCTCCCTCCAGCACTAAGCATCTTGCTCATCCTCCTGGTGATCACCCCGGGGCTCCCTCCCTTCAGACCCTCCCTGTCGCAAGACCGCCCTCGGGAGGTGGGGTGGCCGCCCTCCATTCTAACGGTAGACCTGTCCATCCCCCCATCCCCCACAGAAACAGGGGCAGAGACCCGACCCTCCTCCGCGATAGGCCGAGCCACAGAAGGGCCAAGCAACCCCCCGAGAGGCCCGTCCCTCCGCCTCCTGCCATCCCCGACCAACTCCTTCTGCAAACCGCCAGACTGAAAGACCCGCTCCACAAAAGAGTCACCCCAGAAAGGCACCACAACACGCTCACCAGCCCCCCTTTTTGGCCGAGGGTCAAAGCCGGCCCCTGGAAAAGAAGAACCAGGGAGCGACGTCAGACCAGACAACCAGAGGCCCCTTAAGAAAGTCCCTAGAACAACCCCGGAGGACGACGCGGAATCCATAGGGCAAGACACCGGTTGAAGACCCCCAGCCACCACAGCAGACCCACTAGCCTCAGCAAGACCAGCACCCTGAGCCGCCTCCCGCACACAAGCCAAAGGCCTGCAAGCCGGCACCAAGGTAGTAGAAGCATGGCTACCAGGAAGAGCCCCCACAGACCGAGAGGAACGATTGCCACCATACGTTCGAGCAGAGCCCTGAAGCTTGCGGCAAGAAAGCACCGAGTGACCCTGCAGCAAACAAACCGAGCAATACCGTGGAAACACCTGGAAAACCACGTCCTGCACCCACTCCACAGTCCCCGGCACTGACAAAGTGATCTTCTCCGGTACCGGTAACGAGAGGTCCAACTCCACGCAGAGCCTAGCCACCGCAGACTCCGCGCCAGCCACAGACGAGTCCGCCGCACACAAGAACCCCCCCAAAGCGTCCCCAATCGCCTTTAAAAAGGTGCCGTTGTGGAAAGGAAGAGGAAACCCTGGAAGACTAATCCAGACCGCCGCCTTCGGCCCCTCCCTGCCCTGATGCGCCTCCAACGACCACCGAGACAGACTGAACCGCCAGCGCCCGAACGCCCGGGGGGCCCTGCACCACGCCTGCACAAAGTCCTCCTCCGAGGCTAGCACCACGCAGAAGGAACCGCGATGCAACACCGACACCCGAGCGGCCCCCTGCAAACCCCAGGTGTCCACGAAACGACGGAGAACAGTTAAAGAAGGAACGAGGAACCCAAACCTTGCCACCAGGGTCCATTTAAGGCCCGAAACCGCCTCTGTGAAAGCCGCCTCCGGCGCTACTAGGGACACTGCGGAGCCCTCCCTCACCACCGAGTGCGAGAACGGCGCAATATTAGGAAAACAAGGGCGCGCCACCCCCACCCCCAAACCTCTGACCGCATCCCGAAACGACCTACCGGGACGAACAGGCGCCGAAACCGGCGGCACCGACGCAGATCCCGCCGCAGGAGGAGGGGCCGGAGCCGGATCAGAACCACGTGGAGAAGCCGGGACAGGGGAACCCTGCGGATCCGACGAAACAGGCGCAGCCGACGCCGAGAATGCCCCCTCCACCGGCGGAGACGGCACCTGAGAGGACCGCCGAGGGCTGGTAACGGTCGAATTTTTTTGAAAACACCCAGGCGCGTGAGGCGCGTTCTTCCGGGAACAAGAGGCCATTTTTGGTGGCTCATATAATGCATATTAATCAATCGTGTAGGGAGTCGGACAGTCACGAGCTCTGTGACCCTTTTCGCTACAGGAAAATAATGACCCTTCTCTATTAAAAGCTCCCCCAGCCTTGGGTGCCCCGCACCCCCGATGCCACATCTTGGGGAAGTAAAAAAGTCGATCTAACCCACTTTTTCCCGCATTTCTTCTACCTACTACCTGCTATAGGTGAATCAGCTACTCTCAGAATGCCCTGAGGCTAGTGCAGTAGCTCCTGAGCACGCACAGAGCCTAGTGTCGCTGGAAAAAACTCCGTCCAAAAAAGACCCTTGATGTTTCCCCATGTGAGGGTGGCCTCATCATAAAACATGATCATCAGGCTCCTCCACCTCTAAACTACTCCCTGAAAGAGACTAAAATCTAGGTGCACCATCAAGTCAGCAGGTGTCCCATCTTTGTGGATAACTCATGCAACAAACTCTAGCCAGCACCCAGCAGTCTGAAAATATGTGGCGCCTCGATTCCTCGGAGGCATATGTCATAGGAACCCGTGCAACGTGCCCAAGAGTTGGTCACCCTATGCTGCTGGGGCTGGTAGAAATGGTAGCCAAGTGGTTAGTGGTACCGCTGGTGCCTCTGCTGTGATGGGGCCTTGCCCCTAGGCCTCGTCGCTCGGTGGGATACCATCGCACTCTCCACTCAGATCCTACACTAACTGACTAAGTGAAGACATACTCTAAGGAAACAGGTGACCCACAGTCAAATGTATACCAGGTGAGCTGACTCAAAGTAATCAGAAAGAATTTATTTCAAAAGAAACACACACGTAATCAGTGTTTCATGCAATGAGTCGTAAATTAGAAGTCAGATTCCTAGTGTACGGATACGTCGACCACTGCACCAACACTGGTTTCCCTAAACTGATAACCACACCCAAAACACTTAAGTCTATTTCTGTTAAATCAATCTCTGTCCAAGTTCTATTTTAGAACCGACTCCTCTGATACCAATTTTTCACGACTTGTCCACGGGGGTCAGGCCGTGACTACCCCAAGACCGCCTTCCATTGTCCAGGGGCTGGAAACAAGCACCAAAGGTGAATCCCTGATAAAAAGGGAAGGAATTTCCATTAAACCTGTAACACACATAGTTTAAACACAAGAAGTAGAAGAAAAAAGTACTAATATAGAAAAGAAAGATGTGATGAAAGTATGTAGACTAGTATATAAACTCAACTGAACAACAAGAACAAGTGCAAGTAAAAAGGGAAAACAACTCCAGGATCATCCTTCGGGGAATTCTAACTGAAGGGTAGGTACAGATATCGAAAAAGTCACCCCTGAGGTATTCCCCATCTAGTCCACCTATGAATAGCCTCCCATCTGTCACCCTCAGCATCGATCACATCTAACCGTCGTCTGAACAAAACACAAAAAGGCTTGGGTGAAGCCTGTGCATGGGTGAGTATAAAAATAATCTTTATGGGACCCTGAGACCCCCGAAGGTCTCCCAGAATCCAATGAGGATAAAAAACTATAGTAAGATACAATCACGAAGTATCAACCATCTATACTTAGTTATTTTCCCATACATATACCCAAGAAACCACTCACAGTCCGGCTCCAACAGTCGAGCCCAAGAACAACCCATTCCACAAATAAAGTAATGTCAATCGTCTCGATGATAACAACAGAAAGAAAAGACACATCTCACACAAGTATACATATCCTGTAGAGGGGTTGAGATGATAAGGTGTAGCCACTGAATCATCTCTTCTTTCAAACCCACGTAAGATCCTGGAAAAGCATCAGCGCTGTCAAACCCACTGAGTATCCCAGTACAAAAGTCATCGCAGTCAAACCCACGGAAGATCCCGGTATAGAAATCATCGCTTTCAAACCCACAGAGGATGCTGGTATAGAAGTGATCATTGTTGAACCCACGGAGGATCTTGGTACAATATTGTCACTTTTGAACCCATGGAGGATCCTAGAATAGTAGTAGGTCCACGTAAAATCCTATCATCTCAATCCCAATTGGCCATATGGTTCCCACACACAACATGATTGATTCTAGTAGGATCCAATCCTCAAGTCAAGTGTCGATACATAAAATACCAAAAAGTATTGAGTTTATGTATCCCATAGTTCCGTCTCATCATAAGGAACCCAATGCCACAGAGGGCGCATTAATCGGACGCTCGGTCTGTGAGTTATTGGCATTTCTGTTCCAGGGGCCCAGTTGGTTTTTAGGTTCAATCCAACCTGGATTTACCCGAACTATGTCCAAACCCCAAGTGGTTTATGCCAAAAAAACCATCCAGCTCTATGCTTCTTTTCTTCGGAGACGGTTTGTCGATAAGACACCCATAGCCCAAGATACTCATGAAAAAAGTGATTTCGAGTAAAACATGTACGGACAGGGGTCCGACCCGTTCCTTGGGTCCGACTCGAACTGATGGGGTGTCCCCACCTGGTGGCGGCCCTACCTGCAAGGGCGGCAGGCCCGGTGGAAGCCTGACCCGCAAGGGAGGCCCGACCCGGCCCTAAGGACGGCCTGACTGAAGATGGATCAGTTAGAGGGCAGCCCGATCGAGGGAAGCCCATTCGAGGGGGGCCCGGATGACGGCGGCCCGGATGAGGGCGGCCCGGCTATCGGTGGCCCGGTTGTGGGGGGCCTGGCCGTGGGCGGCCTGGCTGAGGGCGGCCCAGCCGTGGCCGGCCCTAACATGGGCGGCCCGGTAGAGGGGTGGATAGGGTGAGGGCAGACCGGCCGAGGGCGGCCCAGCCAGCATGCATGGCATGCTGGATGGCCCGTGTGGTTGGCATGCCACGCCTCGGGGGTTACACACCCTGCTTCCGAACTGAACCGGCACTAGGTGCTGATTCGGATTTCCACAGGACCCAGGGGTCCCTCCTTTTTTGGATGGCTGAGCGGCCAACCAGATCTGCTCCTCCGGTGCGGCACGACGGTGTCCCACCCCTCCACTGCGGCGGGCCATAGCTATGGTTCTGCACCACTGGCGCTGTGTGACGGCGCTTCCCGCCTCCGCCGCGGCTCGGCTAGCCTCGAAACTCTGCCAGCCTCTGCGTGGCGCGACAACATCGCACGCCTCCACTATGGCCCGTCGTGGCCACGACTCTCCTTCTGCATGGAACGATGGTTCCTCCCCCTCTTGGAGACCCAGCAGCCATGCGCTAGTAGTTTTCTTCATGGCCGGCCCGTCGCCGGGCGCCATTGCTTGGCCTTAGTCATCAATAAAAATGGGTAATAAAAGGGGGGAGTGTTGGTCCATGTTCATGCGGTCCGAGCCCTCCTTGTTATGTTGTCATTATTCGGTTCTCATCCATATAATGAACGACAATGTTCGGGAATAAAATCAACTAAAAAACTCCCTAACTCGAGTTCGGTGATCGTTGACGGAGTCGAGGGAAGGTGGAGTCGTTCCGTCCAAGTTGGATGAGGATGAGCTCGGAGAAGACGTGTCGATGTGACGTCTCCATCGTACATCATGGGCGGCGATGCATCCCTTTCAAGTCCCGGTTGAAGAAGGAAAAAGATGTTGTTCGTCGTTCTTCGGTGGCTGAAGGGACGTTCTTCGTGTTCTTTTTTGGGAGAATGATGTTATCCCAGGTTTCTACAAGGCTCCACAAAAAGTGAGAGTTGCCATCCAAGAATAAAATAATAGATTTTTATATTATTTTATTGTTGACATGAATTCAAAAGGATTCAAAATATTTCAAAAATTAACTAATTGAAGCCATTAAATAATTTTTAGGTGAATTGGCACCATAATGTTGAAGATCAAGAGTTCCCCCATTTATGGGGATTTCAAGGGGTTTAAAGGGGGGGGGGGGGGGTTAGAGGATTCAATGTTCTTGGTGTGAATCACCTAATAACATCCTCCCAAGGGAGGTTAGGGTGTGGTGGGACCCACCTATAACCTCCACTTGGAGGTTTTAACCACCAAACAAATATAAATGAGTTATAATTATTTTTATTTAATTTTTATTTAGAAACCCAAAACATTAACTTCCATTCTCATTAGAACGCAACTACTGTGAAGGTATCACTACGAAATCACTGACGCTGCGAGTTCCACAGTGCCGTCAGATTTCAATTACATGCACCGGTTAAAATGTTATAAAATCTTGTGTGTACGTTTACTAAACGTAACTGAACAAAACTTCATAAATTGATTTCGGGCACACTGGGCCTCAGAATCAAGCTCCGTCAGAAACTGCGGACTTGTAAAATTCCCATGAATTTATGAAAAAAAAATTTCCCAAGGAATTTCTTGTTGTTTATTATTTAAAATATTCTTCATAACCTTAAATAATTAATAATGTTAAATTATTTTAAAAACGGGTCTTCTAAAGTTATAATCAGTAAAAAATTTAGTGTCTAATAAGATCAGCTAATTTTTTAGTTAATAGAATATTAAGAATAGTAACATAACCTTTTAAATATTAGTGAAAAATAATGTGTAGTAAATCGGCCAAAAAATATAAACTTCACCAATGAGTGTAAAAATACAATTTAGATAACTTAAAAGTAAAAAACGATCATAGAAAAAGTTTTGGTATTCTAATATTTTTTAAATAATTTATTTAAAATTTTCTAATTAATTTTCTAATTTTAAATTCAAATTTTTTTTTCATAATATTTAATAATAAATTGTTACTTTATTGTCTTATGGTTATACGATAATTTAATGTGACTTTGATTACTTTTTCAAGGTGTTACAAAATAAGTTATAGTTTTATAGTTGTTTTTTAGAATAAATAAAGATTTTATTAAAAAATAAAATTAAAAATATTGGGAAAAATATTTTTAAAAAATGTAGTTCATTTTTGAATTTAGAGAATCAATATTATGTAAGGGTAAATTTTTGGTATTTTTCTGAAACATTTGAATTTTCAGTGAATAGTAAAAACTCTGTTTTGAGTTTCAAGTGTTTAATGACATCATTAATGATGTAATAATGATGTAATAAATATGGTCTAATTTTGAATATTAATATATGATATTATTTGTCCCAAGTAGACAATACCAGGGGAAAATATCATGGGAAACCCCATGGATTCGAAAATACCACCGATGAGGAGTCCCTTGTAAATTAATTAAATATCCCTCACTTTTCATAAAAATACAAATATATTCCCTCATTAATTTCATTAAAAAATCCTTATCAACGAAGATATAGTCTTTTTAATCCTACATAGTCCTCCCAAGTATTCCTCAATCCCCCCAAGGTCCCATCATTCAATCTTTCAAAGTTACTCTTCATGGTAAGTGAACCTTTCACCCTCTTCATTTACGTCCTGACTTCCTTTATGTTATGTCTTCTAGTTTACATCTTATTATGATGGGGAATTTTATTATATATCCTTATTACTGTCCATTTCATTTCCAAGTGATTATATACCCTTTACACTCTTATCAACTAATTTTATGAAATTTTAATTGACGCCGTTAGGCTGCTGAATTATTGTAAAAAAATCACATGTTCTCTTTTCTTTTAAGTTTCGTCTTCAAATGGGTTTTCCATAAAATATCCATACCATGATATTATTTATTTTTTTCTATACCCATAATTTATTATGTGTTTTTTATGAGTGGGTGGATTTTTATCTCCTTTATTTTCAATGTTTTCTAAAACCATGTTATATAGTCGTTATGCTGGAGAATTTTCGTCTCAAAACCACTCTCTCTTAATCTAAAAAATTATCTTATTTTTTTGTATGAATAACCAATCCTATTTAATTTCCAAGGGTATTCATAAAGACATAATATTGATTTATTTAATTCAATAATGGACATACATATAACCCCCACTCCCTTTCCATGGGTTATAAATTCCATAATGATCGTATTTTTAAGCACTTCTAAAACGTCACGATTTTGAAGTGAAGCCCATTTATTTTACTCTCTATGGGTTATTTATGAAATATATTTTTATGATATATGATGGACACATTAAAATAAATATATATTAAGTGTGCAACCTGATAAAACTCTAATGAATTTGATAAAGAATTTAATCTTTATAGATGACAAGTTTCATGATACCTTGGTAAATAACCTTCTTAATTTTTATGACACCTTAAGGATGAACCTCGATGACATGTTCATGAATGACTACATTAAATGTTGTACCCAAATATTCATGTTGTGGTGAATTTTATTTTAATTATGTTATGCCTATAATTCCATTTCTGATTTATTTATGTTTTTCATCAAGTTCTTATTGATATCACAAGTTAACTGATTCCTTTTCTTTCCATAGTGGGCCTTCTGCTCACCCATTCGATTGATGTATGTCACAAGGTTATGAGATGAAGTAATTTTACATATGATGAATCTTTGATGAATAATTAATGTTTATTAGAAGATTTTTTATGTTTTCATGTTTTATTTTCTTGATTTCCAAGACACTGGACTTTAATGATCCTCTGTTTGTAAAATGTAATGAAAAGTTAAGAAATAAAAAGGCAGGATGCCAAAGAGGTAATATCTACTAAAGATTAATTAAAATTTAATTCACCTTATACATCCTATTAATTTTGTGTTTCATTATAAATTAACATTATATGTGTCACTAATATATTGATATTTTCTTATAAATATTAAAGAAACTTATTTCACCTTCTATTCATTCTAGGAAAAATGAAATCACCGTGCATGCTTATGTATGACTTACCATTTCAACATCGTGGGGTAAACTATTTTTAACCACCACCATACATGAATGGGTATAATAGTGTAAATAATAAATATAAATGATTATTATAACATGATACTAATTCTGAGATTTTATAAACCATTCACTTTACTACCATTTAACAATTATTTGAATGATATCATCGCTTGTGCGTACATATGGATTATCATTCCCACGACGTGATGAGATTAATTCTCCACATTTTACATTATATAAAGAATATAAAGTATATATAATAAATAATTTTCAAATACATGACATAAAAATTCTACTGCATTTATGTATATTCATACTTCTATTAAACATAATAAGGAAACAAAAACAGTGTTCATTCCTACATAGATCCAACCATATCTATGAATGGTGTATTCCATTTCATTGATCCGTATATGTTATATATATAATGAATATATATGATATATAAATCTTTTTTTAAATTTTGGAAGTATATAAATCATGATCAAAGTTATAATATCATGATTAACAAGTCTAAACACGTACAATTAATAAAATGATTATTAGCCAAAACGTTGCTTTAACATGGAATTAATAAATGAATGGGTAATTTAATGTCTTAACAAAATATTATATGATGTAATAAATATTATTATTGTTCAATAATAATTTAAAAATATTTTTAAACTCACTATACATGTGTTTCTGACAAATATGGAATAAATCAATCATATGGTAAGGGATAATTTTGCAATCTTATTTTTTTCTGAGATTGTATATTCTTAAGTATTTGCAGGGGATATATTTATCATCTATGTCCATGTTTTCTAAAAATGTTTTCATAAAATGTTTAGTACTATTATATAAAAATTTAATGTCATTTTCTCCTTTTTGACATTTACTACATGGTATAGAATTAATCTTTCTTTTAACATATGTGGAACTTTTTGACTTTTACATCAAAAGTTTGAGGGAAATGTTTTTTTAACTTCTTTGTAATGAATTTATTTTTACAGTTTCATAAATCTATATAACCAAAAATATTCCTATATAATATTTTAAGTCTATTTAAACAAATAATTTCCTTAAAAATTTCAAGGATTTTTGTTAAAATGGATTTTTTTTTAAAAATATAGGATATTTTCCTCAAGAACAAAGTTCATGTGTTTTATCAAAATTATTTTCCATCTACGATTATGCTTTTAAACATGGATATCATTATATCCTTATTATTATAATGATTTTATTGTGTTAATTAGAGACTAATATTTTATATGTATTTTGTTATGATAAAACGTTATTTAAAAAACCCATTATATTTCCTGGGTTATGATATGATGAATGGTTTACGTTTTTTGGAACATGTAATAATGATTTCATTATGAGAAGGTTGGGAACTATATATCTCTCCTATGAATTTTGAAATGATTTATATATCATGAGATATCCATGTATGTAATGGTAGGTAAATATAGTTAAGTAATACATGGCTGAAATTGAATGTAAACCTGATTTAATAATGGACATTGTCCACATTGATAGTGTTGGGAGAAATTCCATGACTACTTTGGAAATCATTTTCTGTGCTGATTAGTTTTCCACAATTATATGTTTTACTCCTATGATATTATATCATGGATAATGGTTTATTATAATCCATGCCATAAGTACTACGAAGAATTATTTCATGACTCAAGATTTTGATGTTTAATCTTTATGTTATTGTTTTTACATTAAAATGTTTTTGGTTTGTTTTATATTTTCCATATCTACCCTATCTATAAATTTATTCCCACCCTTTTTTTATTTTACCCATGATATAAAGAAGGGTTTTAGGTAGGAAAAGGAAGTTGAAGATATTTTTGAATGATTTTGATGATCTTTCCCTATGATTTGATGATTATATCTTGATTTTCCAAGGACACAAAAATAATACAGTCATTGTGCATCTGTTTGTGTCATGTATTAAGTTTTCTGAAAATGAAATATAACATTAATATACATCATTCTTGGGTCTCTAATGTTTTTATCATAGTAAAGATTTAGTTATCCATTGGAAAATAGGATGCAAAAACATTAGTGAGATCCCTAGAGATATTTCTAATATATCCCTAGGGAGGTCCCTAAGGGTATGTAAAACTATAGGTTAGAGTCCTAGAATCATGGTAACGATCATGAATATCCTAGGATTAATCCTAAGATAATAGAGATAGAATTTACTCCCAACTGATTATGTTGTTTTTCCTAGAATGCATTTTTCCTATCATGCTATTCTTTTTAGGTTTTAGAAAATGGCATGAAACAGAAGGATTCATGTTAATAGAGAATATAATGGAAAATGGAATTGTATTCTTTAGTAGAAAATAAATGAAATGGTTATTGGAAGGATAAATATCATGATTATTCCTAATCAGAAATATCATAATATGATCAATAATCTCATCCTTGGTTTGTTTCGTGACCCATCTAATATTATAAATATGGAGTTTCAATATGATTAAAGATAACGTAAAGATCAAATTTCCCCATGTAAATCATTTAGTAAGAGGAATCAAGGAGAATGTTTCAAAGGAATTGAATGAATTTTTTCAAGTGTAAAAGTTGTACACAAAGCTTGAAATTGGAAAGAAAAATATTCTGTTAATATAACAGATATGGATAATTGTATTACTATTTTATCAAAAATTGTTAAATGTTTTAAATGTGAAATGTACATGAATTATGAAAATTGATACCTTAAAAGAAAATTTCATGATGAAAATCAGTATGGTCCTATGGGTAGTATTTATATTGATAATGATGAAGAGACTACAAATGATATGTGAGATGAATGAAGCGTCAAGGAATAAAATAATGAAGCTCAGTAAAAGGTTCCAGCAGATAGTGGAATGATCACATGTTTTTAAATAATAATTTATTTCATAATGGAATAAACAAACATCAAAAGGTTGTTACACTATGGTTTTTTTGTTATGTATTTGAATGTATATATTGAATGGTAGCATAACCATGAAAGGTTATTTGGATATTTTTGGAAATAACATGATATGTGAATAATGAAGGGACATGGAGATAATGAGATTTTTTATAGTATAAATGACCTCAGGACTGATATATGAAAAAAATGATATCATGGATTCAGTATATTATTAATTTTGGATTTTGGATTGCGGAAAGAGTTTACTTTTGACAAAATTCATGTTTTCACTAAGGATCCATGGAAATTAAATCTATTTTCATTTTTAAATAGAATACATGATTAAGGTATTCGCAAGTTTTGAATATGAAATCTAAGAACATCCAAATGAGATATGGTTGAAAATTTTGAAATTTCTTTAGTAAACCTCCTTCTAAAGTGTTATATTTTCATTTTTTGGAAGGATTGTAATATTAACTATTTATGGATTGTATAAGTAATATTCTCATTGGAGATTGTTAGATTAATGTATTATCACACTATAGTTGGACTAATGCATATTTCATAACCTACTCTATCATTTTTTTTCTCAGATAGATGGAATGAACTATCATTCTATTGCATTATCTTCTAACACTTCAAGAATGAAAAATTCATATTCATTTATTTTAACAAGATATGAAGCGAAATTTTTTCATGGAATAAACAATATTGATATTATACTGAAATTGTGTAAGTATTTCTCCTTATATAAAAATTAATCATCTTTAGGAAAAATATCTAGAATCCAAAAATCTAATCATAGTACCTTCTTATTTGATGAATTATACGGTCCCTTAAAATATATCATATTTATGGATTCCTTGTAGTTAAATTTCACTAAATCCTATTCTCTATCACTAAATTTCTCTTCCATATCTATGTATTCATTTACTACCTTTGTTCTCCTATGTGGCAGCCTAATGAAGAGTTAATTTTGGAAAACATTATATTTATAATAGTACTTTTTAAAATGACGTTTTAGTATCACTTTTACGATGTAGGTTTCCATGAATAAAACATTCATGTAGAAAACCATTTATAACTTGGACAGATTTCAAGGGTGAAATTCAATTTAAGTGGGGTAGAATATAACACCTCAATATTTTATAAGATATAATGTTTTTAATTTCATTATTGTCTTTTATTTTAAGCTACACCAATATAATATTGTGATATACGTAGCACCGTATTATATTACAGTATAAGTAATAGTATTCCTTGCTTGTGCTGCACACAATTTCATGTCTTTTGATAAAATTATTTTCACACAATGATATGTATATATTTTTTTCAAAGTATAAATGAACTATGTTTGGATTAGGTTATACTAAACACTAAATGATTCTTTTACTACACACAACACTGTCATGGCTAGTATTACATGCAAGAATTTCCTTCCTCGATAACTTGCATTGTACGCCATACCGAGTTTCAGTTAACTACGATATATTCGTAAAATATTTTTTATTTAAAGGGATATAAAAAATACGTTGTAAATATTATTTACCAAAATTTGATTTATATATAACATTATCATTATCCATACACATTTTTTTAAATATGACACGAGTAAAAAATTATTATCTTTGGATAAAAGACGTATATTAAAAAATTATAGCTTTATCGCCTTTTGATGGATCACCCATTTTAATTATAGTTTTTTTAACATTTATAAGTTAATTATTTAAAAAAAACATCATTTAGATCTAGATATAAAATTTTTTATTTCTTTTTAATTTTTGGTATTATTTTAGCAAAATTGAAATTTTAATAAATAGTGAAAAACACTGCATTTTAATCTGAAACTACCTTTTTATCTAATTTATATATATAGTTATCTAATATAATTAATTGGTTTTAAAGTTTAATTGGATTATATTTTTAACATTTAATCAAATTTTGGTAATTTTATGTATTTTCACATATAATATAGACATAAACACATCTCAATCTTTTGAAAGTTATTATTTCTTAAAAACCCATGTTTGGATTTTGACAACCGGAATTAATTTTAAATTAATTACTACAATTTATGTGTTTTAATTTGATAAAATGGATTCCATATTTTTAATCATAATTTTCAAATTGTTTAAAAATGTTCCTTTTATTTTTAAACATTATTAATTGTAACTTTAGTAAATTTTATTTACAATGGTTAAAGGGTAAATATGGTAAATAAGGGTAAAAAATAATATTATAATAATATTAAACTACCCTAAAAAATGTCCTAATCCTATTGGATGAGATATTCCCAACTATGGGCATCTTTGGGTTGATTTGGGGACCCCATAGATCCACTAGTATGTGAACATGACATTTTATAAGAATTAATTTTAAGTAAAGATAATTATAACCTAATCAAATGTCATTTAATAAATAGATCTCAATATTTGGTTATATAACATTTATATAGGTAAATAAATATTAATTAGAAATATAAAAATATTTTCTAGATCATGGTATTTTATTTAAAAATTTTATAACCAAATAAATTAATTAATTTATGAAAAAATGATGATGTCATGATTTATTTATTAATGAATGTTTTTATAAAATGATATTATAAATATTAAAATTAATTTTTTTGATCCATTTTATTTCATACTCTAATTTAATAGATTTATATTACTTGTTATATTTAAATTAATGATGATTTTTTATAAATAATAACGTTGTTATAATCTTTAAAAAATTCATGATATGAATAGTATAAAATTGACGTAAATGACTTTTTAAAACAAATACTATTTTATTAAATGATATAACAATTTGAAAAATAAAAGATTTTTCAAATGAATTAGATAATCTTTAAAATGTCAGAAATTAAAAACTCGAGGTTCTATTGGCATTTTATTGTAAAAATATTAACCCCATTATATGAATATAAATGAAGACATGGTAAGAGTTAAATTAGTAAACAAAGGGTTAAAGGTAAAAATATGGTTAAATTTGATATCTAAACATGTCTAAAACCTATTATTTTATACTATTTATAACAATTACTATCTTAAAATCGAATTAATTAATTTATGGTCCATTTTAAACCGAAAATAAGTTTGTAATCAATTAATATTTTGAGATTTTTCTAACGTGCCCTGCTCCACTCTTATAAAATGGAATCTCCACCCTCTCATATTCCCTCCATTATTGTGCCATAAAATGCAGCCAAAACCTGCCCATTTCTCTTCCCAACATCCCTAGTTTCATATTTAGTTGTTGGGCCTCTAAAAATACTGAATATATTGCGATAATATGTAATTTAAAGGAGGCACGTTGAGGAAGAGTTAATCTATTCTACAGATTTGTTCAAATTTCATTCTCCTCCACTTCATATTCATTTGTTGTATCATTATTAAGTTACAAAATCAGTATAAATAATATATTTATATATTATTAAAAGGATGAAACATCCCAATTTCACCTTTTCTCCATCATACAAAAAAAAGAATCAATCGGTCATGTGTACGAACAACTTACCATCTCCACGGCGTGGTGTAAGCTGTTTTTCACCACCACCAAACATAGAAGGGTATAATTTTGGAAATAATAACAATAAATGACTATTATAAAACTATTCTAATTATTAAATACTCTAAATGATTCACTTAAATACCATTCAACAATTATGGTAATGATATCATCGCTCATGCGTACATACAACTTACTGTCTCCACGACACGATAAGATTCATTCTCCTCGTTCACCATACGAGATTGTTTATTTGTAGGTATTTATTGAGGATATATTTATAATCCAAGTCCATTTTTTATAATATAATTTTTTAATAAAATTTTTAATATTCATCTACATATATTTAGAGTCATTTTAACTCTTTTTTACTTTTACTATGTGGTATCGATGGAATATTTATTTTACCATATGGGGTACTTTCTTACTAAATCAGAGGAAGTACAAGGAAACTGTTTATTTAACTTATAAGACATGAATGTATTTTAATTGTTTCATTAAACCTTATTTCCAATAAAATTACTCTACACTATTTCATGTTTATTTTAAACTAAATTGTTATCTTTTGAAATTCTATGGCATTTTGAGAAAATAAAAAAAGGATATTTTCCTCGAGGACTAAGTTCAAGAGTTTTGTCATAATTATTTTAAATCTAATATGAAGCTCTTAAATAAGGTTATTTTTTTATCCCTATTATTACTATGATTTTATGGTTTTAATTATGGAATGATCTTTTATATGGATTATGTTATGATATAATTATATTTTAGAATCCCATTTTATTTCTATGGTTATGTTATGATGAATGATTTATTTTTTTGGAACATTTAAGAATTAATTCATTATGAGATGGGTGGGAGCGATATCTCCCTCCAATGCATTAAGTAATTATATATATCTTGTGAGATAGACATGGATGAAATGGAATGTAGATCTAGTTCAGTAATACAGGGCTGGAACGACATGTAAACCTGATTCAGTAGTGGACTTTGTCTACTATAATGGTCTTGGAAACAATGCCTTGGCTACTATGGAAATCATATTATATACTTATTAGTTTTATACAGTTACATGTTTTCTGCCAATGTTTCTATATCATGGTTAATGTTTCTTTATTATTCATGCCTTACGTACTACCGTGATTTACTTCATGACTCATGATTTGAATATTTAAAAATTGTGTTCATGTTTTTACGTTCAAATGTTTATTGTTTGTTTTATATTTTTCATTATTACACTTACTATGAATTTGAGATCTATTTTTTCAGTTTTATTTTCCCCAAGATTTGACGAAATGTTTTAGATAGGAAATAAAGGGGAAAATCATTATTGGAGATATTGAAATTCATTCACCATGATAAGAAGATTATGTTACGAGTTTCCAAAGACAGTAAATTAATATGGTCATTTGGAATCGGTTTTTTTATGTATTATATATTCCGGAAAAGAAATGTTCTTTCCATGTTACTCAATATATGGTCTATACATTGGGTATCAGAGAAAATGTTAATCAAACATTGGAATCAAGGATACGAAAACAATAGTGAGATCCATAATGATATTTATATGGGATTTCATTCCATGTCCCTAAGGGTATGTCTAAATATAGGTTACAATCATAAAATTATGGTAATGATCATGAATAAACTATTATTAAACCTAATATTTTATAGATTGAAATTAATCCTCATTGATTATGTTGTTTTCCCTGGTAAGATTTTTTGTCTTATACAATTTTTTTTGGGTTTTAGAAAATTGTCAGAAATAGGAGGATTCATGTAAATAGAGAATATGATGGACAATGGAATGATATTCTTTACGAGAAACTTAATTAAATGGTAGTTAAAAGGATAAACATTATTAATATTATTCCTAATAAGTAATCTAAAAATATGATCAACAATCTCAACTTTCATATATTTCTTGACCCTGCTAATAAGAGAATGATAGAGCTTCATGATTATTATAGAGAAAAAAATTTCAATTTTTCTGATGTAAATCATGTGGGAAGTGTTATCAAGGAGAATGTTTCACTGAAACTAGAATATTCATTAGGTGTGAAAAAGAAATACACAAATTTAGTAATTGAATATAAAAAGTTTTTATTAACACAACGGTCTAGCATAATGTTATTATATAGACGTCAACAATAGTTGAATGTTTTAAATGTGGAAGGTAGGGACATTAAAGAAAACTATTCCCCAAGTGAAAATATCATAAAGAGAATCAGCATGGCCATATGCGTAGTATTTGTGTTGATGAAAATGAAGAGACTACAAATGATATGTGAACTGAATGAAGTGTGAAAAAATAAAATAATGAAACTCAGTCAATGGTATTAGAAAATACTAGAATGATTGATTGTTTATCAAGAATAATATATGGTAATATGGAATAAAAAACATATAAGGATTATTATAGTATTGTTTTTCCTTATATATTTGAAAGTATATGTTGAATGGTATTGGTAACCATGAATAGTTATCTATATATCTTTGGAATGAAA
Source organism: Viscum album (assembly GCA_963277665.1). NCBI lineage: Eukaryota > Viridiplantae > Streptophyta > Magnoliopsida > Santalales > Viscaceae > Viscum > Viscum album. The sequence goes on along the minus strand of OY728159.1, from coordinate 774,817,943 downwards.
AAGATATGCGCATTATGATGGGACAAGGAGATAATAATATATATGATATTATTAATGACCTCATGAGTGATATAATGGAAAACTGATAACATGGATTGAGTATATTGATTTTTTTTGGATTTTGGTATAATAAAAAAGTTAATATTTGATTGCATTTATGGGTTCAATATTGTTTTGTGTAAATTCATTTTATTATTATGTTTAAATAGAATACATGATTAAGGTGTTCACATTTTTGGAATGTTATAGTTAAGAAATACCAATTGTGATATAGGAGACAACATCTAAGTCAATTTATTTCACCTCATTCTAAAGTGTTATATTTTCAGTTTTGGGAAAGATTATAATATTATCCATTTGTGGACATTCTAGGTTATATTTCAGTTGATGTTTGTTAGATTATTGTATTATCTCACTATAGTTTGACTTATACATATTTGATAACATGTTCTAACCATTTTGTTGAGATAGATAGAATGACATAAAATTATATTTAATGATCTACTAACACTTCAAGAATGACAAATTCAAATTTATTTCATTAAATATGATATAAAGTGTAAATTTTTCATAGAACGACCAATGGTGAAATTGTACAGAAATCAGGTATGTATTTATCATCAGGTAAACAATTTATCAACTTTAGGAAAATGATATTGAAACCAAAAGTGTTATCATAGTACCTTATTATCTGATGAATCATACATTCCTTTATGTAATCAATTATATATGTATTTCTTTTAGTTAACTTTTTCCAATCTTTGTTCTCAATCTCTATCCATTAGAACATGATGGTTATATTTATCTTCCATATCCATGTTTTCACTTGCCACCAATTTCTCATATTTGGAAACCCAGTGATGAGTTACATTGGGTAACCGTTATATTTCCATCATTCCAATATAAAATGAAGTTATAGTATCCCTTTTGAAGATGTCAGTTTCTAGGAAAGATGATTTCAAGTATAAAAAAATCTATAACCCTAAAAAATTTCAGCGGACATATTAATTTTAAGGTGACATAATATAACACATTGATATTTTTTGAGATAAATTCCATTTAATTTAATTGATATATTTTTCTGTACACAACCATGATATTTTCTTGTTCGATATTCCAAACTATATAAGCTTGAAGTATATTCCACAATATTCTTGGATGGTGTTGTGCATAGTTTAATGTTATTTTGAATGAATTTATTTCACCCAACACTGAGAATAGATTTTTTTCAATGTTTAAATGAACTATGTTTGGATTATTTTATCCACAACACGAAAGAAATATTCCACTACATTAAAAAATGACTTGTATTTCATTACTCTCAACAGTGACATTCCTTGATATCTTGTGTTGTATGCGATATCAAGTTTCACTAAACAACGATATAATATTAAAATATTATTATTTAATGGGATATAAACAAGACATTATGAATATTATTAAAAACATTTTCAATTATATATATGATTATAAACAATCTTACACATTTTCTAGAACATGATATGACAACAAAATCTATTTTTTTGATAAAAGTAGTATTTTTTAAAAAATGTAGTTTTACCGCCTTTTGTTGGCACACCCATTCTAAATCTACAGATGACACTTTTATAAGTTAAATTTTTCAAAACAAACTTCTTATTTGGAAAGGATACATAAACATTGACTTTTTCAGGATTTTAGTCATTTTTCTAATAAAATTGAAAAAATAATGAATATTGAAAAATACAACATTTTAATTCAAAAATACATTTTTATATAATTTATTTATATTGTTAGATTATATTTTTAAATTATTTTAAAATTTAATTGGATTATATTTGTATCATTTAATACAATTTTGCCCATTTTAGGTAATTTAACTTTTTATTTTGACATAAACATGTTTCAATCAAATGATTGTTTTTACTTCATAAAATCCCGCCTTTTGGTTTTGGCAACAGTAATTAATTTTAAATTATTTACTAAAACTTTCCTATTTTGAATATGGAAAAATGGATTCCATATTTTGAATCAGAATTTAAATATTTTTATAAGTAGTTACCTTTTAATTTTATACAATATGAATAGTTACTTATGTAATTATTTTATTTATCATGGTTAAAGGTTGAATATGGTAAATAAGTGTAAAAAGAAATAATTATTATAATATTAAACTACACAACAACTTTTTCTAATCCAATTTGATGATATATTTTCCACCATGGGCATCCATGGGTCGATTTTGGGACCCCATGGATTGACATTGACATGAAAATGACATTTCATAATAATTAATTTAATGTAAAGATTACAAAATCCTTAAAATATATCATTTAATAAATTGAATTTAATATAGGGTTATATAACTGATCACAATGTCTATAAATATTCATTAGAAATATAATATGATTTATTATATCATGGTATTTTATTTATAATTTTTTCACACAAAATAAATATATTAATTTATGACAAATTTAAGTTTTAATGATTACCTTATTAATAAATTATTTAAATAAATGATATTATAAATTTTACAATAAATATATTTTGAACATTTATTTCTATCAAATAATTTTATGTATGATTATAACTTGTTATATTTTAATTAATGATGTTATTTCAAAATAATCATGTTTTTACGGACTATTAAAAAGTCACAGTATGAATAGTATAAAATTTTTCATAAATGAGTTTCTAAAACATATACTATTTTATTAAATTTTATAATAGTTTTAGAATTATAAGATTCATCTTAATGTCTTAGATAATTTTCAATAATGTCTTTAATTAACCACTTGAGATTCTATTGGAACTTTATAGTTAATGTATTAACTATATTGTATTAATATACCAGAAGACATGGTAATTGTTAAATTAGTTAACTAAGGGACAAAGTTAAAAGATAAGGTCCCATTTGTGACCAAAACATATCTCAAATGTATTGGTTTAATGGATTATGAACAAAACTATTCATACCTTCTGATAAAATATTTTATGTATCTATTTAAACTGATTTTTTTTAATAAATTAATATTTTGAGAGTTTCCTAAAGTGCCCCTCTCCTCTCATATAAAAGTTGACATCCTCCCTCAACTCTTAAATACATTTTTCAGCCTTAAAGCTCGCCCAATACCTAACCATTTCTCTTATCAACATCCTAAGTTACATTCAAGTGGGTTTTTTCTTCTCAAAAGACCATCTCTAGTTCCCTTACATGAAATTTAGAGGAGGCACATCGAGGAAGAGATAATCTCTACTGCTGCCTCATTCAAATTTATTTCTTCCTATAAATCCTCATAATTTTTTGTTTCATTATAATGTAATGAAATTATTATCACTCATATAACGATATTTTATTATAAATATGAAACAACCCTATTTCACATTCTATACATTCTAGGAAAAATGAAATCACTACGCTTGCGTGCGTACGGCTTACCGTCTCTACGCCGTGGTGAAATATGTTTTTTCACCACCACCTTACATGGATTCATATAATGGTGGGAAAACTATATATTATAACTATAACATGATACATATTTTGGGATTGTATAAACCATTCACTTCAATACCATTCAATAAATATGGGGACTATATCGTCTCACCTCGTACGTACACCTTACCCTCTCCAAGACGCAATGAGATACATTCACCACATTAACCATTATGTAATTATTATAATGTATATATAATAAATAATACCGAAATATAAGACATAATAATTCTACTGGATTTATGTATACACTTAATTTAATTAAATTAAAGAATGAAATGATAACAAAGTTCATGCATAAGTATGACCTAACTTCTCCATGAACAGTGTATTCCCTTTCATTGATCTATCTATCATATATATATATACATAATATAAATGATATATAAATCATTTTTTACATTTTTGATTTATTCAAATCAAGATATTTGTAAAAATATAAAGAATAAAAAGTCCAAACACGAATGATAAATAATAATATTATTACCCAAAACGTTGCATGAATATGAAATTGACAATTGAACGGGTAATATAATGTCATATGTAAATAATATATTATATCCTAAATAATATTATTATTATATTAAAAGTTAATAATAAGTCTAAACCCACTATACAAGAGTTTCAATCACATAATGATGAAATCAGACCAAAGGAAATGGATAATTTTTCAATCTCATTTTTATTCTGGATTGTTTATTCCAAAGTATTTACTGGGGATATATTTGTCATCAATTCCCATTTTTTCTCAAACTTTTTTCATTAAATGTTTAATATTCATTGATGTAAATTTAAATTCAATTTTACCACTTTTTACTTTTAAAACATGGTATGGAATGAATCTTTTTTTACCATACACAGTACGTTTTCACTTTTTCGGAAAAATTACGCAGAGAATGTTTTTTATCTTATACAACATGAATTGATTTTTATAGTTTCATGAAACCATATTTTTGTGAAGCTTCCTATACACTATTTCAAGTTTATTTTTAACTAAATTATATTCTTTTAAAATTTCCCACACTTTTAAAAAAGAAAATGTTTTTGAAGGGGAAAGGTTATTTTCCTCAATAAATATGTTCACATTTTTTATTTAAATTATTTTCTGTCTAATAGGATGCTCATAAATAGGGTTATGTTTCAATACCTATAATTACTATGATTTTATTAGATTAATTATGGAGTGATATTTTTTGTTTTTTATTTTATGATAGAATAATATTTAAGAATCCCATTTTATATCTTGGTTTATGTTATGATGAATGATTTATGTTTTATGGAAAATGTATGATTTATTTACGTATGAGATGGGTATGACCTATATATACCTCTAATTCATTTTTTAATAATTTATATCTCTTGATATTTTCATGAATGGAATGAAAATTTAATCTGGTTAAGTAATGCATGGATAGAATGTCAAGTAAGCTCAATTCTTTAAAGGATTATGTCCACTATTCTGGTCCATTCAGAATGGCCTTAGATACTTTGGAAATCATATTATGTGATTATTAGTTTTCCACAATTACATGATTTATTCCAACAATATTCTATCAAGGCTAATGTTTTTTATGATCCATGCCATATGCACTCCCATGATTTATTTCATGACTCACAATTTTGATGTTTAATTATTATGTTCTTGTTTTTACATTCAAATGTTTATGGTTTGTTTTATGATATCCACGATTAAATTTATTGAGAATTTGAGCCCACCATATTTTTGTTCTATTTTACCTAGGATATAAAGAAAGGTTGTTTTTTGAAAATGGGGAATATATATATTGGAGATGTTGAAGACCTTTCACCCTGATTAAAAGATTATCTTCCGAGTTTCCAATGAAACTAAACTAATACTGGCATTGGGAATTTTTTGGTGTCACGTATTATATATTCCATAAAATAAATGAAATTTCCATGTACATAAATCATGGGTCTCTACAACCAACCCCCATATTTACGTTATAACCTAAACCATACTCTGATAGACCTCATACTATCTCATTTGTGCTCCATATGAGTCTATATCGACTCTGAAGACTTCCATCACATTACATTACATTATTAATGACCTATAAATAATTATAAATATATTTTTACCCTAATTAATAAGGCATAATTTATATTAACCACATTGAGAAGTACTATCGCAATGAATAGATGTTGAACACCCCTTATATGTTTTATGGAGCACTCTCAACATGATACTAGGAACCACCAATGATGTTACATTGAGTTAACACTAAATATAAACCAATTTTAGAAAAAACCCTAAAATAAAAGTTTTTAGTGTGTTACCTTCACATACTACACAATGTTTGACGGGTGGCGAGGCGGGGGTTAGGATCGACAATGAGGGGAAGTGATGTGCAGTGAGGTGAGGTGTGGAGAGGCGGCGTGTGACGAGAGATGACGGGGTGAGGTGTGGTGTGGAGAGGTGAGGCTAGGTGTGGGAAGGGCCTTTGATGGGAAGAGATAAGATAGGTATTTCGTGAAATTATTTAAAAAAATGAGATGTGGATTAGTAAATCACTAATATGTTATATTTTTGTTTTAGTGAGACCATAGTAGTCAATATCATGATATATAAATAATCACCCAATGATTTGGTGGGAGATATATGTATCACCCATCTCAAAATGAAAACATTCATACATGTTTCACAAGATCATAAAAAATAATATTTTAAACCTTGAAATTCAATGGGATTCATAAATTTTCAATCATATACTAACTTTCAGAGGAATGAAAAGTTTCAAAATCATTTCATCAATAAATAACCCATTAAATTAATCATGTTTTATATAAATATAACCCTTAAAAGTGAAAAAAATTTAATAAACATCTTTCCCATGAAAGTGAATGGATTTCTTTAAAATCATGCAATAATGTGTAAAATATTAAATGATGGAATATTATTGGAATCTTTGGTTCATTTTCCAGAAAGGCCTAATTAACATCATTGAATGTCATATTATATAGAAAATAATATTGAAAGATCATTTAGAACCATTTTTCAAGGAAAATATCCAATATTATTTGAAAATTGTTTTTTGTGTCATTAATCCTTATGAATAACATTGGGGTTTAGTGTCCTTAATTTACTTATAGGGACCCTACATGGGACAAATTTAAGGTAAGAGTGACACCACATGATCACCCTCAATAGTGGAATGGCTGGAGACCAGCATAAAGTGACAATATCACTAAAGTGGAAGGCCTTATCCCACTATACTTGAACTCACACACACACACTCAACTGCATGAAATACTATATAGGTTTAATAAAAATAAAACATCTCAGTATAAAAGATTCATGTAGTAACCTCTATGAAATAAATTATCATGAGATATATATATATCAAGGAAATTAAATGGGTAATATACATGAAAAACCAAGATGAAGTAAAGTAGGTCCTAATCTAGATAAAATTGAAAATTAAAATAATAGAAGTTCCCAACTCATGATCCCTAAGACTAAAAACCAAACAAAGTTAGTCTCTCTACATAATTCTATGTTCCACAGATACTAGGTCCACTAAGGAAACCATCTACGAGTTGTCTGTATAAAAAACATGCATGAAAATCCCCAAGAGGTGTTAGTATAAGCATACTTAGTAAGACACCATGAAAAAAAAGTGGGATATAGTAGAATATAATAGTTAGGTCAACATAAATGTACTAGAGAGAAATGAAACTAAACACCCATAGCTAGTTGAAACATCATATGTGATTATATAGAGATTTCAACACCCATAGCTAGTTGAAACACAACCTATAAGAACATGGTTATACAACACATACATAAGTCACCCTTGGTTCTGAACCCCTCTAAAATACAATAAAAAAATAAAATATACCCATATTGGATGTACTGATATATGAAAAAAAACTTATCATCTAATAATTACCCAATGAAGAACTCTGTTCATCACCCTCTCCATCTGTATCTCCACTTCCTTCTGTCGGCACCTGTCAGACAATTATATTGAAAATTTATAGATATTTTATATTTTTATTTGTTCATAAAATTAATAATGTTTTGTACTAATTGATTTTTAAGTTGTGTGATTATCCTTTTCACCACCCATATTAACTTGAAATTTTAGTTTTCCAACCAAATATCTTATATGGTAATAGTCCCAAACCCATATGCGCACTCAACGAGGATGCTCCTTCCCAAGGACATTACCAACTAGGTCATATCGGGAGAATGAGTATGATTGTGTGGGATTAACATCCTATAGTTCATTAATATTTTCTTATAATTCATGTATAATTCATATTAGAAGAAATATATATTAACATAGTGACAACCAATAAAAATTTATTATAATGAAAAATGAATTCAAACCCCAACTTCTTTGTCAATCTCATAAAAAACTTTATTCAGATTTTATTGAACATTAAACCACACTTCTGTTTTGGATTCTTAGTAAACTAAAATAGGTGAGTACATTAATCAAAAAAAATTAAATAATTTAACATATTAAACATATTACATTGTCTAATAAATATATAATCTATTGAAAAGAATACTATAGTCCATCAACTTCTAGAACGACACTTTAACCCCGCAGTGTGAGTATAAGCTTCCTCCTTTCCATTTCTGTAAATTAATGAAATAAAATTAATTTTAGAACATATATTTCATAACATTAATGCAGAAAAAAATAGAAATGAAAAAAAATTCACATTACTAACAAACTAAATATACATAACAATGATAATGAATGACTTCCGAAATGAAAAGTGTGGTAGAAAATTAATTGGTAACTACACAAACAATCATTTTCTCCTTCAATCATGTGTTTTTCATGCTCCATAATTATTTCATTTCATTCATCCACCCATTCATAACTAATATGAAAAATATCAGGAAGGAAAAATAACTGAGCTTCTTTTTGTTGATGGGATTTAATGCTTGAGGTCAAATCATCCCCTTTATCACCCATATAAAAAAATTAGAATTATTTAACCTGAGAAACTACACACCACCATTCATCCATGAAATATTTCACATAATATACAATTTTTTATTGTGATTATATGATATATGTATCACGTAATTCACAGTCACCAAGAACAATCATGTGAGAGAAGTTCACATATGTAAATTGCAAGTAATATCTTTTTCCTCCCCTAATAATATAAAATAAATAAAATTTGAATAAAAAACTAAAAAATGTACATGGTAGATTAATTCAATAATATCCATTAATTTTCCATAGAATTGTACTTGATAAAATCTACATATGTCATTATTATGTGCATTCAAACCATATTCCAAATCTACTGTATGGAATATAAATCCATTCACGTTGTATGCATCAAATGTTATAGATTGTTTTAGAGGACCTCAACCAAGAAACATGAAATCGTCTGACAACACTTCTCGAGAATCAGTATTCATGATCTGAAAAAATTAATACACATTATTAGATTTGAAAAATATATTTATCAACCCAATATCTTTATTGATTGTAATATTTATGAGCATACACATCATGAAAACCATTATACGAGATATTTATTAACATATTTTTTTATATCATTCCAATTTTGTGTTCATCCTCTCATTCTTCTATTTGATTATATCAGTAACTATTCATATAAATGGATTTTCAATTTCACAATTCACTTTTACATATCTATGATCATGTAACAGATCCATTTCCGTTGGTGTAACATTTGAGATCCTCCCAAAAGATTGTCTAATAGCATGTTAGGTTCACTAGGCTAGATACCCTGAGGGGGGGGGGGGTGAATCCTAGAATGAAATATTAAAACAATTGCACCTTTTGATCTTGTTTTTCTATTAAAAACCCCTCTACTCTATCCTTCCCATTACAGAGTATGAATAAAACATAAATCATGCACATGGAACCATAATTTTTACTTGGATCTCCCTCACTGGGAAATGTCCAAGGAGCATACACCAGTAGTGTACTGATGTACCAATTCCTCTATAATTGCACTATTGTTTACAGGTTTGAAGCAAGCTCACTATCTCTTCGGGTTTACAACCACTCAAAGTTTGAGGACACAATCCTCTCTCAACTGATATGAGTTCACTGATTCTTCAAAACAATCACTCAAAGTTTATAGACATGTAGGTCTCTTAATTACCACTAATGAATGCATCATCCACTGTATGTAGATGCTCTATTGAAGTTCAAATTTCATCCACTAATGAATATTGCTTTGGCCATGACTAATGGAAACTAACATCTGGGATGTACCTTCGCAAAGAACCCTACTTCGCGAAGCTCCCAATTTCACGAAGCTCAAACAAGCCTTATCGAAGCTCCATCATTTTTGTAAACCTCACCCCTTTGCAGAGCTTAGGAAGTTGCGGATCTTAGGTTGTCACATAGACACTTCCTTTGCAAATCTCACTGATCCAACGAGGAGCACACAACTTTCATGTAGCTAAATTATCCCAAGTGAAGATCCTCTTTCTCATGAATCACAATTTCTTTGTAAACCACCTTCGTGAAACATATTCAAAATTCAATAGATACAAATTTTTTCTTTGGAAAATTCAATACTTCTCTCGAGGAGGTCGAGGTCTATTTATATGTGATTCCACCGACCCTGGAACCATCTATGCGATGTCAGTGCCAATTCATCTCCAATCACGAAGCTCTAAAATTTCCACTGACATTCTCTCAATATGGCGATGCACTACGGAAATTTTCTGGTGGTGGAGCTCATCATATTAGAGGATAGTTCCATCAATTACTCCATTCCACCACTACGAAGCTCCCTAGCATATCCCTTCACCCTTTCCATTTGCGAAGAGCATCATAACCGTGAAGAACACTATCAAAATTCTTCATGTCATTGAAAAATTCAATCCATGAAGCCTATCATCAGGAAACTCATGCCTTTTCCATATATTGACAAGATATTCATGGAAATAAACTTTTTGCGATGCTCGCCAAATTCAAAATTTTGGTGCCTAAAAATTTGGCACACTAGAAAACGACGCCACCTTGTATCTATTCTTTTGTACCGCCTCTATATTGTCCATTCATTTTTCATGGTTCTTTTTCAAAATGGATTATCAAGAACATCTCTAGAACTTGAAAATTCACCTGGGACACCTGCATTTTCAATAAAAAAAGAAACCCAAAAATGATGCAATGTTACATTGGGGGATTTTTTTACAACAATTCCCCCTATGGGTTTGTTGACAACTCTTCTCATAATGATTCTATGCACTTTGATTCATCTATAAATCTATTTATATCATCACCCATCCTTCACCTCTTGAGATTAAAATAGCAACCAAATATTCACTCACCACATACTCTAAGGCCACTTGAGCAGTGTTCGACATGGGAAACAAGATAAGTATGAAAATATCATCAATTAATCACATCATGTCAGACACCAAAAGTTGACACACAACTGATACCAATTTCCCAAACAGTACCAATTTTTGATACCACACTGATAATAATTGGTGATATATGGAAACCTTCTCTCACTATTCAAACATTACTGATCTGCTTTTATCACAAACCTCAGCTGTCATGATATCTATGTTTTGATCAATCACATTTAAAATCATCTGATTTTAAAACTCTCCCTCTATCTTATTTCTCTCCGCATATATCGCTACTCCACCTGTAAGATTCTCCTTGTGTCTTCGACTAAGACATTTTCCCCTTCTTTATACATAGCATCTCCCCCTTGAGGAGTCACTATTTCTCCACCTTTCTCAACGAACCCAAATTTCACTTCATTGTGGTCTGAGGCATTGGAAAGAACACATATTAGAACATTCGAGAAAGATATACCATACCTTAGGGAGGGGGGTCCCACTGCCTCACCTTTTCAAGTGTGGGGAGTCAACTGAACTACTAGATCTAGTCTACGACTCTCAAATAATTCCCTGGGTAAGGCCTTCGTTAGAATGTCTACAAACTATAGTTCTATAGGCACATACTCCACCTTCAAAATGCCCTTCTCAACCTTCTCCTTGATTAAATGATAATTTATCTCAATGTCATTTTTCCTTGAGTGATGGATGAGATTTTTTCTGATAGTCATAGCACTTGATTTATCACACTGGATTCCTATTTGATACTTCACTTCCTATCCCATATCATCAAGTAACTGATAGATCCCCAATAACTATGCGCATTCTTGAGTGGTGGAAATATACTCAGCTTCTGTGGTGCATAATAAAATGTTATTCTACATCTTGCGTAGCTAAGAAACACACAATCCACTAAGATAGAAGGCACCTCCTAATGTTTATTTCCTGTCATCCGCTGAACCAGACCAATCTGCATCAGTATATCCCTATAATTCTGACTGGTATTTTTCACTATATATCAATCTGAAATCAACCGTGCCCTTGATATACCAAATTATTCTTTTCAATTCAAGGATGTGGATTTCCCTAGGATTACTCTGATATCACACTGCTTGGCATGTAGAGAAAACTATGTACGGACATGTCATAGTCTAGTATAGAAAACATCCAATGATTTTCCCATATTCTGTGACATTAACTGCCTTGCTATCCTTATATTTGGACAGTTTCATATAGGTAGCAACTAGAGTCTTCATTACCTTGAAATTTTCCAATCCAAATATTCTAAAAACCTACTTGGAATATTTGGATTGAGAAATGAATTTTCCATTCCATCCTTTTCTCACCAGTAGACCATTGAAAAATGTTAGCTCTCAAATCATAAGCATTTTGAACTCATGTTTCATGAATTCTGAAAATTGTCTGCACTATGCTTCATCTAATCTTCAAATGATTATGTAATCGACATAAACCATCACCATCATCTTTCGAATACTATGGCTATTGAGATAGAGATTATAGTCAACTCCACTATGCTAGAAACTTTGTTGATTCAAATACTTATCATGCCTTGAGTACCATGCTCTTGGTTCTTGTTTTATCCCATATAATGCCTTCTTCAGTTGGAAAAACTTGTTCTCATCTCCATGAATGATAAAACCATCTGGATACTTGATATACACTTTGTCCTCTACAATACCATTAATGAATTCAGAATTGACATACATCTTGACCACTTTGAACTTCTGTTACACTACAATGGCTAAGAATAATATGATTTTCTCTAACTATGCAACAGGGTAAAATGTCTCATCGACACAATTCCATCTATCTGGGAGTGTCCTTTTCACACTAGACATGCTTTACTTCGAATCAGTATTCCATCTTCATTCATCATGTTGTGAAAGACCCATTTAGCACCAATGAAATTCTTATCATCTAGCCTCGAAACAATCTCCCAAATCTGATTCTTCTCAATCCGATATAGCTCTTCATTCATGGCATGAACCCAGTTTTCATCTTCAGTAGAATCTGCAAAGCATTCAGGTTCTACCTAAGATAAGAATGATTTCTGCGATAGTGACTTCATTTTTCTTGTCTAAATAGGAGTTGAATGTTCACCAATGATATTTTTCCTATCAATTTCATCTCAACTCCAGGGATTATGTTTAGATATCGATTTTTCATCTTCATGATAATCATCAGTATGTTCTTCTGAATCAGCATTATCCACTTTTAATCCTCATATGTTACTTTCCACCTCATCACATTCATCTGGAAATTGTTCACTGTGATGTTCAATACTCTCTCCATTCTCTACTATAGTGACATCATTGATCTCAACTACTTTTCCCATCCTTTTTTTAAAGAATTTGTATGCTTTTATTTTTCCTAAGTTTCCACGGAATATACCCACATCTCCACGTGACTCAAATTTCTTATGTTACTCCTTATTTAGAATAATGCAGTAGCTTCCAAATATTTTAATGTAATTTACTGCAAGATTATTTCTATACCACATCTCATAATGATTATTTCCTTTTTTCAAACAAAACAAAACTCTGTTAGAAATGTAGACTGATGTCAATACCTCCTCCTTCCAGAATTTCTCTTGTAGGTCCTTTTCATTGAGCATCATTCAAGCCATGTTGTTGATGATCTAATTTCACCTTTCAATAACTTCATTATGATGGGGAGGTATCACTTAGGAAACATGATACCTTATCCCATGTTCCTGAAGATAGTCTTCCACCTAACTGTTAGTGAATTTCGTACCATTATCATTACAAAACATTAGAATTTCCAGTCCAAGCATCCTTTCGCACACTCTCTGGTACTGTTTTAAACAGCTGAAAACATCAGCCTTATTGGAAATAATAAATAAAAAATCCATTCTATTATAGTCATCTAAATAAATAATGTAGTACCTCTTTCCTCAACTCTTCATGGTGTGATAGGCCCACAAACATCTGCATGCACCAATTCGAGAAGTCCTTGTGGACTTTTTTCCTTTTCCTTATATGTCTTTGTAATGATTTTCCCTTGTTGGCATGCATCACATGTTTAATTATTATCATGTGATAGCTTAGGGAATTATCCTGCTATATCACACATTACCAGATCATCCAGTGATGGATGACATAGATGACCAAGTCGTTTATGCCAAAACCTGTTTTCTTCTTCTCTGGATATAGACCACATATCTTCTTATCAACTTACAAGGTATAGATTTCCTTTTTCATTTTTCCCTATAGAACCACTTCCTAGTCCGTCCTTTGGAGATACACATATTCTTAGTAAACCTTATAGAATGTCTTGAGTCTTATAGTTGACTAACACTGAGAAAATTGTGACTGAGGACTTCAAAAACTAATACATCAGCATATGTCATATCTTTTCCCCAAAACATTGCATTACCTGAACAAATAATCTTTAATCCTTCATTGTTTCCAAACATGACAGCTCCCTCTTTATTATATTTTACACCTTTAATAAGAACCTTATTACATGTCATCCGTGATGTGCAACCATTTTCAAGGATCCACACACCATAGTGATTTGATGCTTTAAGAGAAATTTATGCCACCATTACCTTCTCATTAATTTTCTTCTTGGTCGATATTATTTATTTTACACATCACATGGATTCAGTCATCTGATCATTCTAAGGGTATGATGAACCAGCTTCACAATGCAATGCTACAAATCTATTTTCAATTTTCAACTCACCTATTTTTTCATTAATCAGCTACATGGAACCATTTTGACTCTACATTGGAACACTCCTCTATATAGCCTATGTATAATAACAGGACTTGTGCCCAAATCCTCCGAATCAAAAATTGTTTCCTTTGAAATAATTTCAATAGAACTATTCTATTTTTGGCTTCCAAATCTATTCTTGTGCCCTTTGATATATCTTGGATATGGAACACACATAATATGAATGTATTATCTTTCCACAACAATATTACCTGATATAAGGTGCATTCCTTCATGTGACTTCTACGCTGCTAGTTTCCCCTTCAAATATTGGAATATTCTTATTCTATTTTTTCCCAAATCAACCTTCAATCTTGGAATAGATGCTTGCGGTCTGACGTCAATTTTCACAACTCATTTTTTCAATCAAGCCCCCCATCAAACATATCATATAAACATAATTGATGCTTCCTTTCTGCTGAATCACTATTCTCCACTCTTAGCTTCTCAGTTTTCTGACTGATCTACTTTCCTGAAGTTCTAGCAGGATCAAAGAGTTTATCGTGATCCTTAATTTATTTTTGCAAACTGAAAACTTCTTCATTAAGTTTATCAATAATCTAAATTTGATCTTTCCTTGTGTTATTAACGCTATTGATCTCCCTATTCTATTTTCAATCCTTATTTTATACACACAAACGTTTTCTGAGTTATCTGGTGTTGATGAGTTGATTTTCTCAATTTCTTCCATCAACTCATACTTCTCTTCTTCCTGCTACTGCATATAGAGTTTGTCATCACAAATAAATTTGTTGGATTTTATTTTTTTAGATCTCTGAAAATCTATCTCTACACGAGAATCCTCTAACTCATCTTACATATCAATTCGTATCTCAACTTATTCTTCTTCTTCATCAGCTTTAGTTTAATTCTTTTTCTAGGAACCAACGAAAACTACCACCGGTGCATTTTCTCCATGATCTCGGTAGTTCTCTATCTCTTCCACCTCCTCAACCTCAGAATAGTCTAAACTGTCACAATCTATTGAAATAAGGTTCTTCTTCCTAATTAAATTTCAATTGAATGATTTATTTCTATTCCCATAGGCTGTAGACATCATCTTGGGAATTTTTATTTCATCGACATCACCAACTTCTTGGAACATTTTGGAGCACCTTGGCGCATGATGTCCAGCCTTTCCACATCAAAAAACAAGAAAGTGGAAGCATCCATTTAAACTTTCCTTTTTCTCATTGAATGTTTGATGAGAGGAATTCCATCACCTCATCAGTCTCTTCTTCTTCCTTAGAATCTTCAATGGTGAGTTTCTTCAGGGCCTTGAATGACACCTCTTTGAATTTCCCTTTTTCCACAGCATTGTTATCATAATTTCTCATTCCAAATGCAATAAGGGGGTTGTTCATGTTATCTAATGCCACCTCAATCGGGTCTTTATATTTCAAAACTAAATCATTAATATTTAACCAAGGTTGATGTTTCCTCATGATGTGCTTTACAATATTTATGTAATTAATTACTTCACCAAGACCTCACATATCTTCCACTAATACATTTAAACTGTCAAAGAATGCATCAACATACTCATTCAGCTTCATTCTCTGATCTTCATACTTTTTCCCCAACACTTGACGCTTTGCCTCTCTAACCATTGTATCTCCTTTATGTATATTCAATAGCTTTTCTTACAAGTCATGTGATGTTTTTGATGACATCACCTTCGTATAAATAGCGGTGGATAGGGCTCCCCATAAATCCTCAGTTCCCTTAGCATTAGCATCCAATTCTATTTTCTCAGCTTTAAATAATGCACCACTGTTAATATTGGTTGTTATTCCATGCATTGCTATTGTGAACACATCCATTTCCTGAGGATAAAAAGTAGTGTTGCATCAGAATCTTCCATATCATAAAATTATTCCCGTCTATGATCAGAATCCCTTTTTGATTGGTGACCTGCATTTGAGAGAGAAACATCGATATCAGAATTTTGCTCTGATATCAATAATTAGGTCCACTAGTCTAGGTACCCTGAGGGGGGGGGGGGGGGTGAATCAGGGAATGACAGATTAAAACAACTGCCCCTTTTGATCTTGTTTTTCTATAAGATAAAACCAACTTCTCTCTCCTTCCCTTTGTATAGTATGAATAAACATTAATGAACATACATGGAACAAAATATTTTACATGGGTCACCCTCACTGGGCTACATCCTAAGAGCATACACTGGATGTGTGCCGATGTACTAATTCCACTATAAGTGCACTATTGTTTACAAGTTCGAAGTAGACTCACTATCCCTCCTAGATTACAACCAATCACAGTTTAAGAACTCACTACTCTCTCAATTAAGGTGAGCTCACTGCTTCATAAGAAGAATGGCTCACAGGTTATAGACCTATGGGTTTGCTTATTACAACTAATGAATTACTCATCCACTATATTTTGATTATCTATTGAAGTCCAAATTTCATCCAATATTGAATACCACTTTTATCTTGACCACTAGGCACTAGCCATTTGGGAAATTCCTTTGCAAAGAACCATACATCGTCAATCTCCCAATTCCATGAAGCACTAATGAGCCTTAGAGAAGCTCCTGACTTTTCACGAAGTTCACACCTTTGCAGAGCTCAGTCTGTCATGGAGTTCTAGTCGTCACAGAGCAACTTGCTTCATGAAGCTCACTAATCCATCACAGAGAACACATATTTTGTGGAGATAAATTAGCCACCGCAAAGCTCCTCTCTCCCACGAAGCACACTGCTTTTGTGAACCACCTTCATGAACCACCTTCATATTTCAAGAGCTATGATAATTTTTTTTGCAAAAGTCTCTACTTCTCTCGATGGGGTTGAGGCCTATTTTTTGGCGATTCCACTGACCCTCAAACCATCCACGCGATGTCAGTGCCAAATCATCTCAAACCACGAAGCTCCAAAATTCTCTCAATATCGTGAAGCTCCATGGAAATTTTCTGATCGCAAATCTCGTCGTAATTGTGGAGTATTCCTTCAATTACATTGTGTTGCTGTCTCGAATCTCCATCACATTTCCCTTCAACATTTTCATTCACGAACATTGTCGTTATTGTGTAGAACAACATTAACAGTCTTCTTGTATTCACAAAATCCAATCCATAAGCCTATCTTCACAGAACTCATTCACTTTCCATATTTTGGGGAGATCTTCAAGGAAATCAACTTTTTTTTTATTCTCACCAAACTCTGAATTTTCAACACCAAAATTTTGGCACATAATAAAATGGTGCCACCTAGTATTTGTTCCTTTGTACCACCTCCAAATCGTCAATTCCTTTGGCATGGTTGTTTTCCAACATGTATTGTCAACAAAATATCTAGAACATGACAATTCACCAAGTAATCTTGTATCTTCACCAAACATAAGTAACCAAAAATGCTGCAATGTTACATTGAGGGACTTTTTCCAACATCGTAGGAAATATTTTTTATTTCACTTGTATTTCAGATTGTGTTTATGTGTCATCAACTCACCCAAATAAATTTAATTTTTATGAGTATCATCCAAGATTCTAGAAAAAAGCATAAGACACTCCATTTCCAAATATCCTTCATAAATAGAACCTTCAGGTTGAGATTTATTTATCGTGAATGATTTTAAGTGGCCAATATATTTGTGAAATAAATTTAAAAAAACATAATTAGGTATTTAATTAAGTTAAAATATTTTTTTAATAAAATAAAAAACATATAAATAAAGTTCCTCTCAATTGGATGCATCCATTGATACTTTACAGGGCCTCCTAATTTAGCTTCCTCAACAAAATACATAGTTAAAGGCATAATGATTGTAAAAACGAATGGGGAAAGAACACATCCATTGTACAATGTGTTATTAAAAATCTATCTTGAAGGCCTATTAGCTCAAATGGATGTTGATTTTTCAAAAATAGTTTGAAAAATTTACAAAATTAGAGTACAATAGAAGTACCCTTTTTAGGTAATAATGTATACAATGCCAATAAAAGTAACTACTATAACAACATATGTGAGTCGTGGCTTTTCAATCAATGTAACCTACTATTCATTAAGTAAACACACCTTGAGATGTTACTTTTATACCCATCACATACCTTCAAATGTTTTAAAATTCAATGGAATGTATCAGTAATCCGATTTTTCATTGCAAAAATTGTTAGACCATAATTTTAATTCTCATCTGGCCAGAGATCATGCTTTATTTTCATTGCTTGTAAGTCATTCCATGAATTGAGATGATCCTTCAACATTCCATTCTCATTATGAAATGGAAAAATCAAATGGTCAGAATCATTCTTCTCAATAGGCATCAAATCAAGATTTTTCTATAAAAATTTAAATTAAAAATATATACATTTGAAGAAAATACATTTTCTTCCATTATTTCTTTTCGATTTCACTTGACGATTTACATCAAGATCATTTCCCAATGTCATTAAAATTCATCACCTTCTCATATTTTGTTTCAATATTTTCATGTTGTGCTGATATTTATAAACCTATTAAAATATTTAGAGGTGGTCTATGATCAATAAAACCACTGAATTTTGATTTGTTTAGCTGAAATCTATAAGATAAAATGAGAATTCGTTGATGTCACAAGAAGAACCATTTTTTGATATGTGTTAGTTGTTCTTGATCTAAATCAAATTTACAAACAGGAAATGAAAAACCCATATAAGTGTTCCAAACAGATAAATTCCCCTATCCAGGGAAGTCACTAAGGCTCCATATTAAAGCATCATTCATTTTGTAAATTTTTCTAGATGTTGCATTATAGGTCTCAAAATCATTGATCCATAACCCCCGTAATTATTCAATTAATGGATTCATGTATACCTCAATATAATATCCATGAATTTTTTTCGATGTATAACAATCAAAATGATAAAAAAATTTTGTTC
The DNA here is from genome assembly GCA_963277665.1 of Viscum album. Taxonomy (NCBI): domain Eukaryota; kingdom Viridiplantae; phylum Streptophyta; class Magnoliopsida; order Santalales; family Viscaceae; genus Viscum; species Viscum album. The sequence goes on along the minus strand of OY728159.1, from coordinate 774,798,494 downwards.
TATACAGATCCACGAAGGCAGATTGTAAGTGATCAAAACAGCTGACCAAATTCTAGAAATGGTACTTAAATTCCCAAATGGGTTGAATCCATTAGTAGCCAATCCAAATTGAACATTACAAGGATTATATGTGAAATATAGATGCAAAAAATCATATTTCTTCCATGATTGGAATCTATTGGATAATTCATTAACTCGTCATTGTTATTAACTATTGTATGCCATTTCATATGTTCAGTGGTTTTTGATTACTTGAATAATCCTTACAATTGATGTATTAAAGGGAAGTAATGCACAACCTTTACAGGTGTGTTCAATTTCTTCTTAATTATAATAGTATGTTGATTCATACATCCAACATAACCCATAGAATCCCATCATGAGGAAGAACATTTATTGCAATCCTGTCTTCTTTAATCCACTTACTAATAAAGCATACAATCGTTGGGAATTTTTTTTATAACTCATAAAAATATTGTTATCAAATTTGTTAATATCATAAAAAGACATATGGAGATTTTCGTTAAGAACTGCATCACACAAAAATTCTAATATCATGGACATTGAATTATTTTTATTTCCACATAGGCTTTTGATATGGTACAACTTTAGAAGAAAAAGATGTATTGAATATTTCAAACATTCACTATAAAAATCATTATTTACATAATCAACTAAATTGTGAAATGATTCTATCTTCTCAGTGACGTTTTATTTTACATTAGTCTCCATATAATCCATAGGAGTATCCAATGATATGTTTCAATCTTGATCTAGATGTCCAACATTCTCAAAAATATCACTTGTCACATTGATATTTCCAGTAACCTCAAGAGGTTGTTCTGATATGTCTTTATGACTATTTTGGTGTTTGAAATGCCTAAGGCAATATTTATATTTTTTTTAATTTCATTGTCTATTATCGACATCGTTGGGAGTTCATTATATGGATTGACATCAGTGCTCAACCATTCTACAACTTTCGATTCTCTGTGAGAAATCCAACTCAAGTATTGAGTATGAAAATGCTTCAATATCATGTGTTCATAAAATTCATATATCTTCAACCATTTTATACATCTACATTTAAGACATGGACATCTTAATCACCCATCAACTGATCAATTATTAATTAAAAAATATAAGAACTCTGACAAACCCTTTATATATAGAGATGTGTTCCTTAGTAATGTGATCCAACTTTTATCCATATATATATATATATCACAACATGACTTCACAATATTAAAATAAAATTAAAACATGTAACTATTAATAAGAAGAAAGATTCATTCATATATACTTGTTGAAAAAATATGAATATGTTAAATAATATTTTCCTATATAAATACACAATAAGGGATCAAGAATAAATTTTCACGACTCTACGTGTTCAATACAAAAAATTATAAACAATAGTATTTATGAATGGATAAATCAAGTAACATATAGTCAATGATGTTAGATACCTTTCAAACACTATGTATGTTTTTTGACACTTTAAACAAATGAATCCCTTTTTAAAATTTAACTTAAATTAATTCATGTTTCTTTTTGAATGTACTATATACAATATATGGTGCTTTCACATGGACCACATTACAGTGATAGAGGAGATGAAAATTTTAAATTACAATTCTATAAGCACATGATATTCCATAAAAAACTCAATCATAGAAGAAAAATTAAATAACAACAATTTCACACCAATGGAAACCCGTACATACAACAAGAAATTATTTCCTGACACACCAATATATTGTCTGTCACAAGATTCGATAATGTCCTCATATTCCCCTCTTCTATCTACGCAATTAATTAAATGAACTAATTGATATGATTCTACATTATAATTCCCAATTCTAGAATCATCATATGAGATGAGGTTTGACAAACATCAAGCATTCCAACACATATGAAAGTGGGTAAAAACATGTCGCAAGGTAATAATCCATATAATACTGTGAAATAATACATCATATTCGAGTATAATATAAAGTAAAAAAACCAAGACACCTACAACATAAAAATGTAAACAAAAAAATAAAAAATATTATATTAAAAATTTCATGAATAATTCATATTTTCATATAAAAACTATTCACCCAAGGGATAGTAAAAAATATAAAAAAACCAAACAATAAAACACTATTAATCTAAAACTACTTCCATCATCAAGCCTCAACACACCCAATCTAAAATTAAGAATCAAGCATTACAAGGAATATCCACCGTATGTGATGTTCTTAGATGAAGTCTAAATATAAGTTATGCATGCACAATGGGGTGCTCATGAATAGTGTGATAAATACATCTCTACAGGTCCTTACCAGGTTCCCCTAGTATATTCTATCATATTCTTGTATACATGATGAATAAAATAGACATTCTACATAACATCATTCTATTTAATGTAAAAAAATTGGAAGCAATCATGAATTCTCATTCAATGGTAGGAAAATTATCTTGGAATATTTTTTAAATTTAAGAAAAGATGGAATACCAAAATGATTTGCATTGTTCTCAAAATGACCACAATGATATTTTTAAAGATATAAAAGCCATTACTGATATTATTTAAGGGTTTAAAACTAAAATATTAACCTAATATTTTCATGAAAGATTATTAAAATTATTACAGATTAATTTTTGACATATATGAAAAGATGTAGCATATATATAAGGTTAGTTTGCTCCGAATAACCAAAAATTTTGGTTTTTATACTAATATTCTTAAAACATCAATTTAGTCATTAAAACATGGAAAACGACTATGTATTGATTTTATATCATTGAAAAATTATTATTGGATAATTTTTATCATCAATAAATGAATTAATAATTAACCGATGTGTTTTTTATTAAGAATAACCAAAAATATGTTTTCAATGTTCTGAAAGTCATTAAAAACATGTTTCAGAGGGTCATATTCTAGAAAATAATGTTGGATTGTTTTTGAATACTAGAAAAATTACTGGTGAATATGTTTTGATATATAATAATAAAAATCACATCAAACCAAATTTTGGTTCTCTTTTAATTAATGGAATTGAAAAAATTATTATTTTATAACTCTAAAATATGCTAACAATAGTGAAAACTAATAAAATAACAGTTAATTGATGTCAAATTACATCGAAAAAATCATTTAATATTTATAAAATGTAATAATATATAGTACCTCAATATAACATTTAGAGTTATAAAAAAAATCACATGCTCAATTTGGAAAATATAAATTTCTAAAAAAATGATTTTAGTGGCCAAAACCTAGAATATTACATTAGATTATCATGAAATTTTGTAGAAGTGACTTTTGATTAGTTATATAGATATTGGAATTGATTCTTATCCAAATGCATTATCAATAAAGGTAGGGTTCATCGATGTCATCCCACAATATACCATGACATAACCATCCCATTAGAGGTCCTTAACAAAATTATACAAAATACAAAACAACTTATAACACTACCTAGATCATAGGGAGGTTCATGATCAACTAAATGATGTGATTGGGAACGATACTAATTTTTGGAAAACCACTCACTTATACAGTGGTCAATCCGGAAGGAACTATCCCACTTAGAATTCATAGTATGTTCCAAATCACCCTCAACATGTTGTCACTCTCCATGGTTGTTATGTTTGATCATCTATCATCCCATCACTAGGCCTATTATTATCAAACTTACTTTAATATCCTTTGAAAAAAAAAACCATAGGAAACCCATTTATCACCTTATAATTAACAAAAAACCCAATGGGATCCCCCCAACTATGCCAACAGTATCACAATTTAGTGAAATAGTTATTGGGTGATCCCATTTTACCTAGGTGATCAAGTTAATCTACCCAAAGAACAGGATACCCAAAAAAATCATATATCCATTAATCAACAACAATATTCCCATATAAATTCAACGAAAGACAATGAAATATTTTGGTATTATTAATACATGAAAAAATTATAATATTTCCATGAATTATATGGACCTCCAATGTAACAACCTGAAATTTTATTGGATAGATTATTTTTAATTTCACTATTGTGTTGTTTTCTAATCTTCCCCAAGATTATCTTGGGATATACACAACACTATATTAGATTCTATTATACACAAAAATATTCTTGTATTTAGATCAACACACTTTAAATTTCTTTTGATAGAATTCATTTCACACAACACTGAGACTAGATTTTTTCTCAGTGTAAATGAAATTTGTTTGGATCATGCTATACGAAACACCAAGGGAATATTTCACTACATGCAACAATATCTTGGCTCTGTTACAAGCAAGAGAGACATTCCATGATATATTGCATTGTACGCGATACAGAGATTCACTAATTAACGATATATTATAAAAATATTATTATTTAAAGATGGTTTGAATTTGAAAAAATGGATTCCATATTTGGAATCAAATGCTTCATGTCTTTTAAATAGGTATATTATATTTTTAGACGTTGTGAATAGTAATTCAGTAATTATATTATTTACCATGGTTAATGGGTAAATCTGGTAAAAGGGTTGAAAAATAATATTATAATAATATTAAACCACCCAAACACATATCCTAAACATATTGGATGATATATTTACAACCATTGGCTTCTGTGGGTTGATTTTGGGACCCCATGGACTCACTCGGATATAAAAATGACATTTTATAAGAAATAATTTCATATAAAGATAATTATAACCTAAACATATATATTTTACAAAATCAATTATGAAATTGGGTTATATAACTGATATCAATTTATATAAATAGTAATTATTAATCTAAAAGTATTTCCTACAACATGGTATTTTATTTTTAATTTATATACACAAAATAATTAAATTTATTTATGAAACAATAATAATGTAGTGATTACCATATTGATGAATGAGTTAAATAAATTAAATTATAGATGTCAAAATAAATTTTTGAACCTTTTTATGAAATCAAATAATTTTTTGGATTCATATGGCTTATTATCTTTGAATTAATGTAGGTTGTTTTTTGAAATAATCATGTTTTTATGGAATTTTAAGAAGACATGATATGAATAGTATAAAAATTGAAATAAATGAGTTTTTAAATCAAATAATATTTTATTAAATGATATAAATGTACTAAAAAAATCTAAGTTTCAGAAAAATGACATAGATACTGTTGAACATGGCATTAATGATCCTCTTGAGGTTCCTTTTATATTTTATAGTAACATTATTAACCATATAGCATGAATATAAAAGAGAACATGGGAATAGTTAAATTAGATATCTAATGGTAAAATATAAAATATAAGGAATAATTTGAGACCTATACATGTCTAAAACCAATTGAATGAGAGGATTTCAATAAATACTAATTTTATTAATGAATTAAAGATGTATTGGAACATTTGAAACCGAAAATAATTTCATAATTAATTAATATTTTGATAGTTTCCTAACATGCTCATCTCTTATCTTAAAAAAGGGCGCCTCCTCCCCCTCCACATTACTCAATTTTTTATCCTTAAATATCTTCCAAACCCTACCCATTTATCGTTTCAACTTCCCTTCCAACATTATAGAGGTGTTTTTCTTCTCAAAATAAAAACTCTAGTTCCCGAAGAGTAAATATAATGATGGAATGCGGATAAGGAGGTTGTAATGACCCTAACTTTTGGATATTATTTGTTTCATAAATTGGTGTGTTATTTCATTTTATACACCAAAAAACTATATCCTTTAATTATTGAAGTGATATCGTCGGGTTTTGACTATTATGTTACCATTAGTCAATATGACCATTGGAAACTAAACTCTTTACATTACAATCATTGTTTATAAATATAAATGATATTGGTAAATTAATATAGAATAAAGAGGTGATGGCCTCTTCCAGTGGACTCAGGCTATGAAAAGCCCATCTGTTGGAGCTTGGGAAGGAGGTAGCATCTCTGGAATTTTCTCTAGAACAAGCCCATGATGAGCTTCAACATTTGAATCTTGAATAGAATATCATAACGTAGAAGTTAAAGTAGATAGAAATGCACACTCAGGAAAAGTTTTCCGTGCCACCCCAAGATTATATAACTTTAAAACATCCTACAATTAGGTCCTATGCAGGTGTTATAAGTGGATATATAATGAGGCCTTAGATACATTTTTTAATACTTTGGTATACATAAAATTTTTACTTCTTATTACGGTGAAATTTTTTATTTTTAAATGTTTTGATTAATGTAGGATGATGATCCATATTATTGATAAATTTTTTAACAACGATATCTTAAAATATTCATCTAAACATTAAATAATTAATAATTTGAAATGATATTAAGAAAATTTCTTCTATAGTTGTGATAAGTAAAAAATTTAGAGTCTAATAAGATCAACCTAATTTTTAGTGAATAGTAAATTATGAATTGTAACATACCCTTTTGAATAGTAATGATTGTAAATCACCGAAAAAATAGAAACATCAATAATGAATGTATAAATACAATTTAGACATCTAAAAATTTAAAAAAGATCATAGAATATGTTCTGGTATTTTTATATGCCAATAATAATTTATTTGATAATTTATAATTAAATTAATAATTTAAAATGGAAATTTATTTTCATAAAACGTCATCATAAATTTTTACTTTGTTATCTTATGGTTATACAATAATTTTATGATACCTTGATTACTTTTTCAAGGTATTACAAACTAATTTATAGTTTTAGAGTTGTTTTTTAAAATAAATAATGATTTTATTTACTAATTAAATTAATAATAATTAGAAAATTATTTTCATAAAATGGAGTTTATTTTTCAATTTCAAAGCATCTATATTAGGTTAGGGTAAATTTTTGGGATTTTTCTGAAATATTAGAATTTTCGTTGAATAGTAAAAATACAGTTTTGAGATTCAAGTGTCTAATGACATCATTGAGGATGTAATAATGATGTAATATATCTGGTGGAATTTTGAATAGTAAGATATTTAATGAGGTGTCTAAAAGTGGCCAATACCATGTGTAAATAGCATGGTCAAGCCCTTGGTTTTATAAATACCACTGGTGAGGAGTCCCTTGGAAAATAAATAAACATTACCTCACTTTTCCTATAAATACCAACCCATTACCTCATTTATTTCATTAAAAATCCTCCTCAACGAAGTTATTGTCTTTTTACTCCCATAGATTCCTCCCATGGTTCCCTCACGCCCCCAAGGTCCAATCCTTTAAACTTCGTAGATACTCTTCAAGATAAGGGACCCTTCCACCCTCTTCATTTAAGTCATGACTTCATTGATGTTATGTATTCTAGTTTCCATCTTATTATGTTGGGGTATGTTATTATATATCCTTATTACTTTCCATTTAATTTTCTTTGTGATTAGAGACCCTTTACATTCTCATCAACTTATTTTTTGAATTTTTAATTGAAACTGTTTGGCTGCCGAATTTTCGTAAAAGAAATTACATCTTCTCATTTCGTTCTAGTTTCATTTTCATATGTTATTTCCTTAAAATATCCACACCATGATCTTATATCATTTTATTCTATACCCATACTAGATTATGTGTTTTTTTAGTGTGTAAATCTTGTCCCCTCTCTTTTAAATGTTTTCTAAAACCATGTTTTACAGCTATGATGTTTGCAGAATATTCGTCTCAAAACACCTCTCTCTTTTTCTCAAAAAATTATCATCTATTATTTTTATTCATAAAAAAACCTATTTCATTTATATGGTTAATAATCAAGACATAAAAGTGATCTATTTTATTCTATAATTGAAATACATAGAACCCTCTCCCCCTTTCCGTGGGTTATAAATGACATAATGATCTAATTTTTATGCACTTTTAGAACATCGCGATTTTGATGTGAAACTCATTTATCATACTATATATGGGTTATTTATGAAATTTATGGTTATGATCTATGTGGACACCATTAATATAATTAAGGGTGTATCTAGACAGTGCTCCAACACAATGGGTAATAAATTTAGACACTATAGATGACATGTTTCGCAATACTGTAGATAATAACCTTGTTAATTTTAATGACACCTTGGGGATAAACCATGGTCATAAGTTCATGAATGTATAAATTAAATGTTGTTTCCACATATTCATGTTATGGTTCATGGTTATTTCATTAGTATATGACTCTACATTAAATTCTCATGTCTTTATGTTTTTCATCAAGTTCTTATGGATATCACAAGTAAAGTGATTTCATTTCTTTCCTTACTAGGCCTTATGATCACCAATTACTTTGATGTATGACTCCAAGTTATGAGATTCATTAACTGTAATTGGGATAATTATTTAATAATCCTTAAAAGTGTATAAGAAGATGTTTATTGTTTTCATATTTTAGGTTCCGTATTTCCAAGACACTGGCCTTTAAAGATCCTCTGTTTGTAAAATGTAATGAAAAGATTTAAAATAAAAAGGCAGGATATAATAGTTGATATCAATGTAAAGATTAGTTATTTATAGAAATTAGTCTATGAAAACATTAGGAATAATCTTATATAAATTTTTAAATATAGGATAACTTCCTAGTATTTTAGTGAGTATTTATTAAGTGGTTTGTCAAGAAAAAACATCCATTTTTGGATAAAAGAAGGTAGATGCTACTCTGGCACAGATGTAACTATGAGTGAAAACACTGACACGGAGTTTCAGGAATGACCTAGGGTATCCTAGTGCATGAAAATAGGCCTTTTTTCATTGTTGGTTACGACACTCCCATGGGATATGTTTGGTTAATAATTAGATTTTTATGAATATTTATGAAGGATTTATAGAAAAATGAAATTGTTTAAAGCATGATGCTTTAAAACATAAAATCCTTTATAGTTAAAAGAATAATAAATGAAATAATCTCCTCATAAAGGTTTTATTCCTTTTTAAAATGAAAGGTGATAGGTTTAACCATGAAAATGGTGACCACAATGGACCATGCAAATACATCCCTCTGATAGAAGCCAGAATGGATACATTCACGAGAATGATGAATCAACTTACTCACATTATGGGAAATGACATGAATCAAGCTGAGAGACTGATCTAACTTCCAAGGGAACAACATTTTGTTGAGTCCTTTATGCGTCAAAAACCACCAAACATCAGTGGATCTACTGAACCTTTTATTTCTGATCTATGTATAAACAATATCTAGATGATCTTTTTTGTGCCCCTCTATTCAGAATAAGATAAGGTCACCCTATCTGTTTATTGCTTAGATGGTGAAGCTAATTAGTGGTGAGATCTGATAAAAAACACAAGGCCAATTGTGAAGGAAGAATCTATGGAGTGGGAAGAGTTCATAGTGATCTTCTCCAGTATGTACTTTCCTCGTTCCACGAGAACATGAATGAAGAAGGAGTATATCGAGCTGAAGCAGAAGGAGAATGAATCTGTGGGAAGCTATGAGATGAACTTCACAATAATTTCCCACTATACCTCATCCTTGGTCATGGTTCCAAATGGTAGGGATGATGGATTCTTGGGTGGACTGAGACCTCATCTATAGAAGAATCTATCCAACCAATATAATGATAGCTATGAGTAGATCAAGCAAAGTGATATTAAAGTCAAACATGAGTTTGGTGAGATGAAATGGTTTAAAAAATAATTTGACATGAAAACATAGATGGATCCAAGATTATGGAGAATCTTCGATGAGGGAGTAGGAATCAAGAAAGTACAATGTCCAATGTGTAATTAAAGTGGGAAGAAGCATTACCGGAACTACATGCTCAGGAGCGGGAAGTGATACATCTGTGGTAGAGATGGCCACATGGCATAGAATTTTCATTGTGAGGTGAAGCCACAAAATCCCAACAGTAACAATACTGGAAAGAAGGTTCAGTCCCCACCTGATGTCCAATACTATATTTGGGGAAAAGTTGGCTACTTTTCCAATCACTATCCAAATCTGAAGGAGGTGGAGGGTAATCACCATCATCATTAGAAACAACAAAGGGAACAAGGCCATACTATTGAAATCACTATGGCGGATTTCAAAGAGACAAATGATGTGGTGGAAGGTACTCTGGTTGTTCTCTTAATGCTAGCATGCACTTTGTTTGATTCTGGTTCTACACATTTCATTACTTCCTCCATGATTGAAAAGAAATTAGAATCAACCCCCAATTTTCTAAAAGAAGATTTATCAGTTATAACTCATAGTGGGATTATCCATGAAGAGAAAATGTTAAAAAAAACCTACTATTTACATTAGTGAGAAGAATCTTATCACAAATCCAGTTGTTATTCTTAAATGATAATTCGACATTATACCAGGGATGGAATGGCTCTAAATGTATAATGCTAAGATAAAATGCAGAAGTAATAAAATCATAGTAGTCTAGAATGGAAAACCTAAAGTTACCTTACAATGAGATATATCTTAACCTGATCTTGGAATAAAAGAACCTCCAATATCCTTATTTAGGTAGTTGATCAGTGAATAAGATTAAGGAAATGAGAGTTTAATGACAAAAAATTTCCCCATCATATAGGAATATGTTGATGTATTTCCCAAGGAGTTTCTGAGACAACCCCCAGAAAGAGATGTTGACTTCTCCATTTAACACAAACCTAGACCCCATCTGATATCAAAGACCCCATATATGATGGAAAATGTGGATCTATAGGAGTTTTAGAAATAACTCCAAGATCTTTTGGATATGGTGTTTATCCAACCATGTGTGTCTCCTTGGGGAGAACAATTCTCTTTTTGAAGATGAAGGATGGATCGATGTGGCTATGAATTAATCATAGAGAACATAATAGGATCACAGTTATGAAGAAATACTCTCTTCCAATAATTGATCACTTCATTGACCAACTTTGTGGGCCCCAATTATTCTCTAAGATTTATCTTCAATTTAGTTATCATAAATTTAGTGTGAGGAAAGAAGATATTCCAAAAACTACCTTACGATCATGATATATGCATTATGAGTTTGTTTTTATGACCTTTAGATGGACTAATTGACCTACTTTTTTCATGGAATTGACAAATAGAGTCTTTAAGGACAACCTTAACAACTTTGTGGTAGTTTTTATTGATGATATTATATTATATTCCAAATGTCACGAATAGCATGAGGATTATCTATGGGGTATTCTAAAAAGTCTATGGAAGGAATGGATTTTGGTAAAGTTCAGAAAATGTGAATCCTGGTAGCAACATGTTTCTTTCTTCGGACACATTCTTACATATTATGGAATCACAGTTGACCCTACAAAGAAAAAAGTTTTAGATGAGTGGCCTCAACCTACAACATCCACTGAAATTCATAGTTTCTAAAGTTTAGCAGGATATTATTGGTTGTTAGTGAAGAACTCTTCTTGACTTCCTAATCCATTAAGCAAGTTAACTCGAAAAGGGATCAAGTTCATCTGGAAAAAAGAGTGTGTGAAATGTTTCTATTAGTCAATAAAGAGATTGTTTAATTAACCTATGTTATCCTTTCCCTAAAATGGATAAGGATTCTTTATTTTCAGTGATGAATATCTGAAAGGGCTTGGGTGCGTCCTAATACAAAATGAAAAATTCCTTGATTATGCATCTTGATAGTTGATGACCCATGATCAGAACTATCCTATGCATGATCTAGAGTTTGTTGTGGTAGTTTTTTCTCTAAAGATATAGAGGCGCTATATTAATGAGGAGAAAAGTTATATATACACAGACCATCAATGTTTGAAGTTTATTTTCACACATAAGGAATTTAACATAAGGAATATGAGATGGTTTTATATTGTAAGAGACTATGATTGTTCAATTAATTATAATCCATGAAGAGAAAAGAAAATCCCTAATTCATTAAGCATGAAAGAACATGTTTTTAATTCCATGATGTGGATTCAAAGAGATCCTTTGATCAATGACATAATAAATATGGAAATGGGAATTATAGGGTTGGGGACATCTTCAAGCCTAACCCAAATTATTTATCAATCGTCATTACTAAAGATGATCAAGAAATCTCGGAAAGAAGATACTTTATAATAGAAAAATATTGAGGCTGTGAAGGATGGGATGTTTTCTGAGTTGAAAATTGATCAAGAAGGTGTACTGAAATTTTGTACAAGACTACTTGTTCAATCTATTCCAGTAATAATGAAGGATTTGATCGATGAAGCTCATTGATCTAATTTCATTATACATCCTAGATGCATAAAAAATGTATAGGGACCTTCGTGCTCAATATTGGTGGGATAATATGATAAGGGAGATTTTTTACTACACATTAAGGTGCCTGGTATGTCAGCATGTAAAGGAAGCGTGAAAAATTCCAAAAGGGGTATTGAAACAAATACCCATACCAACATGGAAGTTGGAAAATATCACAATGTACTTCATCACAGGTCTCCCGATAACTTCCAGAGGAAAAAATTGTGATGTGGGTTATTGTGGACCATCTCACCTAGACTATCGATTTTATCTCTATTCGGGTATATTTCCCTCTACATCAACATGAAATGATTTACGTGAAGGGTGTTGTACGTTTTATGGAGTTCCACTTACTATCATATCAGATCGTGATCCAAGGTTCACATCATAATGTACGAGAAGTCTTCAAAAAGATCTGAGCAATTAATTGAATTATAGTAAGGACTATCTCCCCCAAACTGATGGAGAATCTGAAAGGAAAATTCAAACACTCGAGGACATGCTAAGAACATGCCCAATGGAATTTAAAGGTGGATGGGATCGATATCTCCCTTTAGTTGAGTTCTCTTACAATAATAGCTTACACTAGAGAATTCAAATGAAACCTGATGAAGATCTATATGGTAAGCGATGTAGAAGTCCTACTTGTCGGCATGAAGTGTGTGAGAGAATGCATCTTGGGTCTGATCTTGTGCAAGAGATGACAGAAAGAGTGCACACCATCCAAAAACAAATTAAGGCTACTTAGATCCAGAAAAAGAGCTATGTCGACCATCATTGAAGGGACTTGGAGTTTGATGTTGGTGAAAAAATCATACTTCAAATTTCTCCAAGGAAGAGATTCATAAGGTTTGGGAAGAATGGGAAGATATTCCCTAGGTATGTTGGACCCTATGAGATTATTGATCATGTAGAAGTAGTGGCCTATAAGCTTGCACTTCCTCCAAATCTAGCACAATTTCATGATGTCTTCCATGTATCCCACTTAAGGATGTACATACCTTACCCATCACATTTACTAAATCTAGATGCAGTACAACTGGAACTTGACATATCTTATGAGAAGTATCCAGTGGATATCATGGATCGTAGAGACAAGTTTCTCTGTAACAAGACTACCATCTGTGTTAAGGTGTTGTGCAGGAACCATATATATGAAGAATCCACATGGGAACCAGAGGAGTCTATGAGGTAGAAGTATCCACACCATTTTTTTTCTTAAGGTAGGAGTTAATATTTTTGGGAAAAAATTTATTAAGGGGGGTTGGAATGTAATGACCTGAACATTTGAATAATATTTGTTTCCTAAATTTGTGTTTTATTTCATTTGATATACCACAAAACTATATTCTTTAATTAATGAAGTGATTCCATTGGGTGTCGACTGTTATATGACCATTGGTAAATATGGTCGTTGGAAACTAATCTCTTAATGTTACAATTATTTTTTATAAATACATGTCATCTTGGTTAATTAATACATAAATAAGAGTTTATGGTCTCATCCAGTAGACTCGAGCTGTAAGAATCCCATCTATCAGAGCTTGGGAAGTAGGTGGCATATTTTGGCTTTTCTATGAACCAAGACCAAGATGAGCTTCAACATGCGAATCTTGAATGGAAATGCCTAAAGAAGAACTTCAAGCAGATAGAAATCACCACACTGGCAATGTTGTCCGAGCCGACCCATAATTCTATCTCCATCACACACCATAAACTTAGGTCATATGCAGTAGTTATAAGGAGCTAGGAAAACGAGGCCTTAGATACTTTTTGTAATACCTTGGTATAAAAAAGTTGTTATTTCTTATTACGGTAAAAAATTTGATTTTCAAAAGTCCAGATAAATATATGATGATGTTTTATATTATTGATGAATTATGTAACAATGGTATTTAGAATATTGTTGTAAACCTGAAATATTTAATAATGTGAAATTATTTTTAAAAAAGGACTTCTATAGTTGTAATCAGTTAAAAATTTAGAGTCTAATAAGATCAACATAATTTTGAGTGAATAGTATTGTATGAATAATAAAATACCCTTTTAAATAGTAATGAAGAGTAATGAGTAGTAAATTGGCCCAAAACAAGAAACTTCACTCTTGAATGTATAAATATAATTTAGACATCTTAATAGTACAAAATGATCATAATATATGTTTTGGTATTCTAATATTTCCTAAATACTTTATTGAAAATATTATAATTAATATAATAATTTAAAATTCAATTATATTTTTATAAAATGTAATCATAAATTTTTACTTTATTTTCTTATGGTTATACAATAATTTTATGGGACCTTTATTACTTTTTCAATGTTTTACAAAACAAGTTATAGTTTTATAGGTGTTTATAGAATAAATAAATATTTTAATAAAAAATAAAATTAAAAATATGTAGAAAATTATTTAAAAAAAATTGAGTTCATTTTTGAATTCATAGCATCGATATTATGTTAGGGTAATGTTTTTGGATTTTTCTGAAACATTTGAATATTCGGTGAATATTAAGAATACTGTTTTGAGTTTTGGGTGTTTAATGACATCATTAATGATGTAATAAATCTGGTCAACTTGTGAATAGTACTATATGATATTATGTGTCCCAAGTAGTTAGTACTAGGGGAAAATATCATGGGAAACCCCATGGTTTTTCAAATATCACCGATGAGGACTCCCTTGTAAATTAATTAAATATTCTCTCACTTTTCCTATAAATACCAATCTATTCCCTAATTAATTTCATTCAATAATCCTTCTCAAAAATGATCTAGTATTTTTACACCTACATATTCCTCCAAAGTTTCCCCCAAGCCCCCTAGGTCCCATCATTCAAACTTTTGAAGTTACTCTTCAAGGTAAGAGAACCTTTCACCCTCTTCATTTACGTCCTATCATTCTTAATGATTTTTCTTCTAGTTTACATCTTATTATGTTGGGTTATGTTATTAAATATCCATATTACCTTCCATTTCATGACCATGTGATGATATACCCTTCCCAGTCTCATAAAATTATTTTA
The DNA here is from genome assembly GCA_963277665.1 of Viscum album. Classification (NCBI taxonomy): domain Eukaryota; kingdom Viridiplantae; phylum Streptophyta; class Magnoliopsida; order Santalales; family Viscaceae; genus Viscum; species Viscum album. The sequence continues at coordinate 774,783,288 of OY728159.1, read as the reverse complement.
TGAAATTTTAATTGACGTTGTTAGGTTGCCGATTTTTTGTAAAAGAAATCACATCATCTCTTTTCATTCAAGTTTCATTTTCATATTGTTTTTCATTCAAATATCCATAACATGATCTTATTTATTCTTATTATGTACCCATAATTTATTATGTGTTTTTTATGATTGGGAGTCTTTTTTCCTCTTTATTTTCAACATTTTCTAAAACCATGTTATATAGTCGTTATGCTGGAGAATTTTCGTCTCAAAACCCCTCTATCTTATTCTCAAAAATTATCTTATTTTTTTATGTATGAATTCCCAATCCTATATAATTTATAGGGGTATTCATCCAGACATAATTTTGATCTATTTAATTCTATAATTTATATACATATAAAAATCACTCCCTTTCTATGGGTTATAAATTACATAATGATCGTATTTTGAAGCACTTCTAAAACGTCGCCATTTTAAAGTGAATCCCATTTCATTTATTCTCTATGAGTTATTTATGAGATTTATGATTATGAAATATATTTATCACATGAAAAGAAAGATATATTAACGGTGAAACCTGATAGCACTCCAATGCATTTTGTAAATAATTTAATCTTTAGATATGACAAGTTTCATGATACCATGTTAAATAACATTGTTAATTTTTTGGAAACCTTAAGGATGAACCTCGAAGATATGTTCATGAATGTCTACATTAAATGTTTTATCCACATATTCAAGTTATGTTTCAAGTTATTATAATTATGTTATGCCTCTAATTCCATTTCTCATGTATTTATGTTTTTCCGGAAGTTCTTATTGATAACACAAGTTAAATGATTCCATTGCTTTCCTTAGTGGGCCTTCTGCTCACACATTCTATTGATGTATGTCTCCAGTTTATGATATTTATTAATTTTACATAGGATGAATCATTGATGAATACTAAAAAGTTGATTAAAATAAGTTTTATGTATTCATGTTTTATGTTCTTGAGTTCCAAGACACTAGACTTTAATGATCATCTATTTGTAATGTAATGAAAATTTATGAAATAAAAAGGTAGGATGACATAGACGTAATATCTACTACCGAATCATTAAAATTTAATTCATCTTATAAATCCTATTAATTTGGTGTTTACTTATAATGAAATATTATCTGTGTCACTAATATATTGATATGTTATTATAAATATTAAACAAACTTATTTCACCTTCTATTCATTCTAGGAAAAATAAAACCAACATGCATGCGTATGTATGACTTACCATTTCTACACCGTGGTGTAATCTATTTTTAACCACCACAATACTTGTATTTTTTGTAATAATGTAAAAAATAACTATATATTATTATTATAACGTGATACTAATTATGATATTCTATAAACCATTCACTTTAATACAATTTAACAATTATGTGAATGATATCATCACTTCTGCATACGTACGGCTTACCATCTCCACAACGTGGTGAGATTCATTCTCCACATTTCAATTATATAATGAGTATAAATTATATATAATAATTAATTATTAAATACATGACATAATAATTCTATAGATTTTATGTATATACATACATCCATTAATCATAATAAGGAAACAGAAACATCATTCATGCCAACATAGATCAAACCTTCTCTATGGATGGTGTATTCAATTTCATTGATCCATATATTATATATATATATATACTTAATATATATGATATATAAATCAGGTTTTATATTTTTGATGTATATAAATCATTATCAAAGCAATAACATCTTGAATAACAAGTCTGAACACGTACAATAAATAAAACAATTATTACCCAAATCATTGCTTTTACATGGAATTAATAAATGAATGGGTAATATAAAGTCTTATGTAAATCATATATGATGTAATAAATATTATTATTTTTCAATAATAATATAAAAATATGTTTAAACTCACTATACATGTGTTTTTGACAAATATGGAAGAAATCGAACCTATGGTAAGGGATAATTTTGCAATCTTATTTTTTTCATTAATTGTATATTTGTATGTATTAACATGGGATATATTTATCATATATAACCATGTTTTCTAAAAAAGTTTTCATAAAATTTTTAGTATTATTCTATGAAAATTTATTTTCATTTTTAACCCTTTTTTACTGTAACTACATGGTATAGAATAAATCTTTATTTTAACAAATGTGGACCTTTTTTATTTTTCCATCAAAAGTTCGAGGGGAATGTTTTTTTAACTACTTTGGAAAGAATGGAATTTTATAGGTTCATGGATCATTATATCCATGAAGCATCTTCTATAATATTTTAGTTCTATTTTAATCAAAAAAATTCCTTTAAACATTCAAGGAATTTTGAGAAAAGGGAACATTTTTGAAAATGATAGGATATTTTCCTCAAGAACAATGTTCATGTGTTTTATCAAAATTATTTTCCCTCTAATATGATGCTGTTAAAGACAGTTATCTTTATATCCCTATTATTATAATAATTTTATTATGTTAATTAGGGACTGATCTTGTATATGGATTATGTTATGATATAATGATATTTAAGAAAACCATTTTATTTCTTGGGTTATGATATGATAAATTATTTATGTTTTATGGAACATGTAATAATGATTTCATTATGAGATGGTTTGGAACTGTAGATCTCTCCAATTAATTTGGTAAAGATTTTTACCTCATTATATAGCCATGGATGAAATAGTAGGTAAATATGGTTATGTAATAAATTTCTGAAATTGAAAGCAAACCCGATTCAGTAGTGGACTTTGTCCACATTGACAGTGTAGGGAGAAATTCCAGGGCTACTATGGAAATTGTTTTCTGTGGAAATTAGTTTTCAACGATTATATTATTTACTCTAATGATATTCTATCATGGATAATTTTTTTTATAATCCATGACATATGTACTACGAAGATTTATTTCATGACTAAGGATTTTGATGTTTAAACATTATGCTATTGTTTTTTCATTAAAATTTTTATGGTTTTTTTATGTTTTTCATATCTACCCTTATTAAAAATTTATTCCCACCATTTTTTTATTTTCCCCAGGATATAAACAAAGGTTTTAGATAGGAAAAAAAGTGTATGATCTTATTGAATGATTTTGATGATCATACACCATGATTTAAAGATTATGTCTTGAGTTTCCAAAGACACTAAACTAATACAGTCAGTGTGCATCTATTTGTGTCATGTATTAAGTTTTCTGACAAATAAATTTCACGTCCATATAAATCAGGCTTGGGTTTCAATTGTTTTTATCATAGTAAAGTTTTAGTCAACCATTGGAAATGAGGATGCAAAATCATTAGTGAGATCCGTAGAGGTATTTCTAATGTATCCCTAGTGATGTCCCTAAGGGTATGTCTAACTATAGGTTAGAGTCCCAGAATCATGGTAACGATCATGAATAACCTAGTATTAAATATATGATGATAGAGATTGAATTTACTCTGAATTTATTATGTTATTTTCCCTGGAATGTGTTTTTCCCCTCAAAGTATTCTTTATGTGTTTTAGAAAATGTCATGAAACAGGAGGATTCATGTTAGTAGAGAATATAATGGAAAATGGAATTGTATTATTCATTAAAAACTAAATTAAATGGTTGTTGGAAAGAGAAATATCTTTTTTATTCCTAATAAAAAATATTATAATATGATCAGTAATCTCATCCTTGTAGGGTCGAAATAATGATGTCGATGCTCAATATACAAGAGGGGGGGTGAATTGTATACTTTAAAATTCCTTTGGAACCTTTAAAGTTAGTTATGAATAACTATGTTTTCCTTAAACAAAGGAAACAGCTAAGTTTAACAAAGTTAAACTAAGTAGATTCACAACACCTTTAACAAGAAATGAAAACTTGGAATAAGGAATGATGTTATAAACTTCAAGTCCTTTGTACTTTCTTAAAACTGGAAAGAGATTCTGAAAGTAGGTTCCGGAAATATGAATCCAGAAATTGAATCTTAACTAATGATTACAATATGAGATTCTACCTTAAAGCGTATAGAATCTAAATGAATCAGAATACAAGTAAGGAGGTATAAGAAAGTTATACTTTCCTTACAATACAATATGCAGCGGAAACAAACAAGTAATAAAACTACAAGTAACAAGATATAAGTCTTCTTACCCAAAGAGAATGGTATCCAACAACCTTGGATATAGGTCCCTTGGTTTATACATTCAAGAAAGTCTGTCTTACCCACACCAGGGTAAGCCCTAGATACAAATATCGGAATCTCTGTCTTGCTATCCCCACAAGCTCTCAACTTCAAGGTAGTTGGAAACCTCTGTCTTCCTCAGCAAGGAAGCCCTCGAACTTCAAGGTAGTCGGCACCTCTGTCTTCCTATCCCCGGAAGTCCTCAAATGTAATCACCAACATTTGGAGTTGCACGAAGCTTTGAGAGTTAATAAGAACCTCTCTCTCTAGAAATCACTTCAACAACATGTAAGAACAATGGCGAAGAAGCCATATTTTAAGCTCTTTCAAATGAGATCCTATTTATAGGCAAGGTCGGCCTCCATTCCAATGGTCATATTTTCCTTATAAGTTGGAGGGACCTGTACACATGTAAGTTAACCAACTGTTAGTTTATAACAGAATAGATGACATAGTTTTATAACAAAACAAGTGAAACAGAATGTAAGACATCATTTAACGTCTAACTCAAAAGTTCGGAGTGAAGGTTCGGAGTGTAAACAAAATGTCAATGAGTAGAAAAATTATAAAAGTGTAAGAAAAATGAAAGTTTGGAGTCTAACCAAAAATAATTTTTCAGAGTCTATATAAATTCGGAGTGTATAAAAAAAAGATGATCAGATTTTGTTTAATAGGTGAATTCGGAATGTGAATTCAGAATGAGAATTCATCAACAGAATTCGTAATGAGAATTTGTCACCAGAATTCGTAATGAGAATTCATCATCAGAATTCATAATGATAAGTCATCATCAGAATTCGTAATGAGAATTCATCATCAGAATTCGTAATGAGATTTCGTCATCAGAATATGTAACGAGAAGTCATCTTCAGAATTCGTAATGAGAATTCGTATCCAGAATTCAGTGTAGAACTTTATTACAGTTCTCTTCCATAATTCGTAACCTAAAACATAATGCTTCATATCAAAGTTTCAAACGATTCCGATAATATAGAAATGAATCCGAATCTTATACTTATGAAATATGTGGATGAAAATATGATAAGGATAATTTTTCTTACAAAAGTGATCTTCCTTTTAAAACTGAATTTCCTTATAAAAGTAATTTTCCTTATAAAAGAGATTTTCCTTAAAGATAAGGAGTTTGTGATTTTCAAAACAAGAAGGAATGGAAAAGTCATAAGGAAAACCTTACTGACTCAACAATCTCCCCCTTTTTGGAATGCACAAACATCCTTATGAAAAAGAAAGTCTAAGAAGAAAGAAAAATATTAAGGCTTATCTCCCTTTGCTTATGGATGTTAATGAATAAGACTAATTCCCCATTAGGCTTTGAAACTCTAAGGATCATATTCTAGATTTCCGGAATGATATTTCATTAAGAATAAGAATGTCTTCTTTAATGAAAAACTCCCCCTTAGATAAACTCTATGAGAGTTCTTTTTCATTCTCACCCTTTTTTCAAATTCTTTTTCCTTTTCCACCTTTATTAGGGTTCTTTTCCTTCTCCCCCTTTGTGATTTTAAAAAAGAATTTTAGGGAATGGAAAATATAACAAATTACCTGCAAAATTAGAAACAAAAACACAAGGAATGAGCAAGAAAAATTTTCATTAAGTTTGAAAGTTCAACAACAAGGAAGTTAGGATACAACAAAAGATCGGATTTGTCTATTTTGGATCTTTTTCCTTCACCATGAGACCCTTGATAATAGTCATTATCTTCTTCAAGTCTTTATGATCTTCCTCAGCTTGCTTCTCTAACACAAATATTCTTGCATTTTGAGCTTCAATCTTTTCTTACTGGGCATGAATATTTTCTTCCTGAGCCTTCAAGATTTGTTCTTGATTTGACAACTTCTCTTCAAACTCAATCTGATGACCCCTTTCATAATTCCAGTTTTGTGAAATAGAAATCAGCTTCCCATTCAGATATTTGACTTCATGAATCCGGAAATTCTTTTCATCTTTCAGCTTTTCTTCAAAAGATGAAATAAGTTCATTTATCTTCCTGTATTCTGTCTCAAAAGCATCCTTAACATTATTTTGGAATTAATCAAAGATCCTCATCTCTTCAACAGTCTTCCTCGACTAACTAGTCATCTTCTTACAATATCTTTTGTGGGCTTCATAGCCAACAAATAAAGTTTTGAACTGAGCCAAAATCTCGACAAATTTGTCCATAACCATGGATACAGAGTCTGTTTTCTGATTCAAAGCATGTTGGAGCATCTGGTATCTTGAATCAATACTTGAAAAAGTCAGAATAGTACCCACCAACTTCTTTAATGACTGAACAACAAAATCATGCCCCAATGAAGATGACTCTGAATCCGAGACTTTTCTTGGAGAATTTTCTTCTTCAAAATGCTCACCCTTCTTCTTAGAAGAATCACCAACTTTCCTTCTATTTAAAACCACTGAGCTTGGGGTATCAAAAACAAGTTTCTTTCCCTTGTCCTTTTTTGGAATGGATTGCTGTTCCAGAGTCTTATGTTCACTATCAGAAACTTGAACAACATTGTATTCATCATCAACATCTTTTTGAGAGCCATCCTCTATGTTCTCCATTTGAGCAACATCATGTAGAAGTTGTTCTTCCTCTGCATGATAGAATACTTCTTGTTATCCTTCCTCCTCATCCTTCCCTGGATTGACTAACTTCGATGATTCAGCTTCTAAAGTTCAGAGCGACAAATGTTCCTAAGGTGTCCCCTTATAATCATCTACTTGTTTCAAAACATCTTCGGTCTCACCACTACCTTCAGCAACTGCTTCTTCCTCTTCCACTTGCTCAATCTGTTCAATTTCCTCAACAGGATTAGCAACTGCCTCTTCCGGAGCGACCAAGTTTCTTCCTGCAGTCTCAGGTAGAGATTCCAAAGAAAAAGGACTCATAACATGAATGTTTCCAGAGGCCATCTCAGTAAACTTTAATAAAGTCTGAACTACCTCAGCTTCAGACATATTCTTCTTAAGCTTCTTTTCTTTCACTTGTTTTTCTAGCTCATCCGATATTCTTTCCTTCAAGGCCTTAGCCTCCACAAGATCCAAGCCAAACTGAGGCTCCCCTTGCACTCTTTTCTCTTTGATTTCCCTCCACTTATCATCTACCTCATCTGGGTATGATTTCTTCTTGTTCGGATTTGGAGGTGCGGAATGAACTTCTTTAGATTTGGGATTCTCTGCTTCAACTTCAACTTCTTTCAACATTCAATTCCTCACTAGCATAAGGGATTCATGTTCACCAACATTCGGAACCACTTATTCTTGAACTGGTAAATCAATAAACTGACCAGTCTTCTTGTCGAAGGCTACATCCATCCTTTTGAGGGTACCGTCACTCACCAACATTATCGTGAAAACTCTTGGCTTAGACTTGCAAGCCTCCTTGAAAGACTCAAGGCACCGAACAATTAGCTTCGAGATAATTAATGGAAACATTATGATCTAAGCTCTCATATTCCCTTTCATAAGATTCTCAATAGTAATAAGAATGTGTTTCATCAGATTGAACTTCCTCCGATTTATCAGAAAATCTAGGATATAGATCTCGCTTTTCTTCAGAATATCCTTGTCACCCTTTCTTAGCATGATAAGGCCTTTTACCCATAACTCTAAAATTCAAAAATTCGTAGACAGAGTAGAAATATTTAGAGCCTTGTCATCCGCCAGTCCGAGAGTTTCCAATGCCTTTTCCTTGTCGAAGCATCCCTTTGAATCCGACAAAACATGAGAGATGAACTCAGATTATCCTTCATTGTTCAGCCCTACCAAGATGGATGCCTTGGCATACGAAAGCTTATAAGTCTTGCCATAAGACTTAAATGACAACTTCTCTCTACCATCTTCTTTAAGGAAGGAAACTACCTCATCGAACTCTATGAGAAAATCTGGATACACTTTATCTTGATTTCTTGGCTTGGAAACAGCAACATCTTCCCATCTGTTAAGCTTTATATTTTTGGATATAACAGAATTATACTTGTTGAAGAAATCAGGATGAAGAAACCTTTCTCTATATACTAACCACTAAGAAATTGGTTTAGAAGAAGACTTGTCTTGAGAAACCACTTCCATAGACATTCGGATATGAAGACTTCTGAGAAGTTCAGAATGGATTTAACTGAAGATCTGGACGGCCTTCAAATAGAGAGGCAGAGCTTCGGGATGCTGGAGCTTGAAAAACCAATGTGGGATTACCATTTGGGTCCCTTTTATATAGGCATCGAAAAGACGGTTCATCTTCCTCGGTTGATCGAACGGTTGTAGCAAGCTGAGATCAGATCTGACTGTTGAAATCCAATTCTCAAGAAAACATGAATCCGATCTTTTGTGGTTTTTATTAAAACAAGCATTTAAGAAAACTGTAATCCTAAAACAAAATATATGAAAATACCAGCAAGTAAAGTATGATTACGAAAACATGAGTAAGGAAATCATGCCTTTTGGATTGGCATAGGAGGATTATTCGTAATGGGTAATATTCTTTTTGAAGGGAAAACAACATTATTATTACTACGAAAAGACATAGTTCACAAAACTCACTATAGAAAACTAAAAAATATTAGCATTAAAATTTTCATTACAAAATTTTGAAAACTAAAAGCTCATTATGAAAGTGTCGGTACAAAAATGTCATTACGGAAACACCAGTACGAAATTGGCCATTTCGGAAGTTTTCAATATAAAAATTTCCATTCCAGAAGTTTTCTATATGAAAATATCCATTCTGGGAAATTTCTGTTCCGGAAATTCCATTCCGGAAATTTAGTTCCGAATATTATGAAAAACTAACTTTGGAAAAAATTAGTTACTCTAACAATCAAATGTACTCCCCCTATGAAAAAGATTTTATTACTGTAAGGAGACCTTTTCAACAGAATGTTAATTAAGAAATATTACCTTACGATTATCATTCCTAACTTCTGTTTAATGTATTCAAATATATCAGAAGGCAACGATTTTGTGAAAATATCAGCAAGTTGATCTTGTGTTCTGATAATCTGAAGATTAATATCTCCTTTCAGTGTGTGATCCCTAAGAAAGTGATGCATAATATCTATGTGTTTTGCACGAGAGTGATGTGCAGGGTTCTTACATAGGGAAATGGAACTTGTGTAATCACACAAAATTTGAGTTTTAGAAAAATTCAAGCCATAGTCTGTGAGTGTGTGTTGCATCGCCAAAACTTGAGCAGAACAACTTCCAGCTGCTACATATTCGGCTTCAGCAGTGGAAAGTGCTACAGAATGTTGCTTCTTGCAAGACAAAGAAACTAATGAATCTCATAAGAAATGACAAGTTCCGGATGTACTCTTTCTATCCATTCTACATCCACCAAATTCAGCAACAGAAAATCTTTTTAGAACAAAATAGTTTCTAGAAGTATAAAATAATCATAGATCCATGGTTCCCTTAAGGTAGCAAAAAATTCTTCTTACCACCTTTAAGTGAGATTCCTTAGGATTGGATTGATATCTTGCACATAAGCATACTGAAAAAATTAAGTCTGTTAGACTAGCTATTACGTAAAGTAAACTTCCTATCACACCTCTAAAAGATGTTTGATCTACTGGTTTCCCAGCTTCATCAAGTTCTAAAGAGTTTGAGGTACCAATGGGAGTACTTATACTCTTAGTGTTGTCATAACCATACTTTTTGAGAATATCTTTAATATACTTATGTTGAGATATGTATGTTCCTTCTGGTTTTTGAGAAAAATTTTAATACCAAGGGAAAAAGTTAACTCACCCATCATACTCATTTCAAAATCTGATTTCATTAGACTTGAAAAAGAGTCGGTTAAAGATTGCTGAGTTGAACCAAATATGATGTCATGAACATAAATTTGAACAATCAAGAAATTTTTCTTATCTTTCTTTATAAAAAGGGTTGGATCTGCATTTCCCTTAACATAGTTATTATGAAGCAAAAATCCTGTGATTCTATCATACCGTGCTCGTGGGGCTTGTTTAAGACCATACAAGGCTTTGGTAAGTCTAAAAACATGATCAGGATGTTTTGTATCTTCAAATCCAGGAGGTTGTTCAATAAAAACATCCTCTTGAACATAACCGTTAAGAAAATCACATTTCACATCCATTTGAAAAAAGTTTGAAATTAAAGAAAGCTTCAAAGGCATGTAAAATACGAATAGATTCAAGTCTAGCTACTGGAGCATAGTTTCTTCATAGTCTATTCCATCTTCATCATTATAACCTTCAGCAACAAGTCTAGTTTTATTTCTTACTATGACTCCATTTTCATCACATTTATTTCTGAAAACCCATTTCACTCCAATAACAGAAGTTTCCTTAGGTCTTTCAACCAAAGTCCAGACTTTATTCCTTTTAAATTCATTTAGTTCATCTTACATGGCTTTGATCCAATCATCATCACCTAAAGCTTAATCAGTGCTTTTGGTTCTAATTGGGAAAGAAATTCTAGATGTTCTACTTCATTTCTTAGGGAACTTATATTACTTACTAGTTGATTTACATCAACAATGATATTATCACTGGGATGATTCTTAAGAAACACCTGATTTGGGTTTTGAAAAGCATGTTCATCAACATAGGGTAGAAAGTCTTCTGGGGTAAATGTTTCAGAAGTATCATCTTGAAAAATTTCCTTATCAGAAGGATCTTCTATCAAAGGTTGATAATCAGTTTTTGAAAACACATCTGAGGATGTAGACTGGGATGGTTTAAAAACAAAAGGATGAGACTCATCAAATTTTACATGCACTGTTTCTTCAACAGTACAGGTATTTTTATTAAATACTCTATAAGATTTAGAATTTGTGGAATAACCTAAGAATATTCCTTCATCAGATTTTTGTGTGAATTTATGTAGGTTATCTTTAGTATTCAAAATGAATACTTTGCATCTAAAGACCTTGAAGTAGGATAGTCTTTATAAGGCCCCGGCCTTAAACCTTACTTAATATTGAATTAAATGAATAATTCACGTTGAGGATCTTTTCAGGTTTAGAGTTTTAGATAATTAGAACATAACTATTACATCTCAAAAGATTACAAAGTAGTCACTTCTACTAAGTTTCCATAATAAAAAAAACTCTTAAAAGAATCATGTCCAGTTCCATGTTTTATAAAGCATGACATTCCCTTGATCCCATCCTTGACCTTATTCCACATTAAGTCCTTTGAAAAACATTTCAAAAAAACTTGGGGTGAGCATAAAGAGCTCAGTAAGGGATACACAAATAATGAAAACTATTAGTTTTTCAAACATCACGTAAACCATGTATACTCTATCAAAGTAATACCTTAACCTTCATGAAGTAGTAAAAACTATTTACTGAAAAAAGTATCATTACTTACCTTTTTGTAACCAAAGGATTACAATAAAACCCATATAATGAACACATAACATATATAAATGTAACTTGGGACATAAACATTCTTAAGTGGAATAACCATACAGTCGACTTCCACACATATCACTTAATGGAATAGCCATACAGCCAATTTCCATACATACATAATGGAATATCCATACGGCCGACATCCATACCCAATGCATTGGAGGTTATAACGTAACCACCCGTTCTGGTATTCACGGCACCACCCGTCATATGGTTTATAACGTAACCACCCTTTAAAATGTCCAAGTACCAATATAAAATCATAAAACATAAAACCAATATAAAGGAATGATAACATTTCTACATTTCAATCACAATATATCATAAATATATTGACATAATATAATCCTTTATCAAAACCAATTTCAATACCAAAATACATAAAAGAGTATATGGTATTTATTTTATTTTAAAAATATTACGGCTTGTTGAGGAAGCCAAAGACCAAATAATACTCGCGGCGACGGAAAAGGACATTGTCACCGCGTACAAAAAAAAACATTCCTTTTTGTCATTTAGTAAAACGATTCTTAGAAAAAGATTCCTTTTGTATAAAAGTAAAAGTCAATGGGGTTTATACACCGTATAAAATAAAGTTGTGTATAAAACGAAATATGCCTCAATGAAAGGAGATTGAGACGAAGTCCCTTACCTCGGGTCTGACTTGACTCGATCGTTCTTTAACGTCCTGAATAATAAACTTGAGTTAATTTATACTTGATTAAGAACCTTTTTAAAGTTCATTATTCCTTTTATATCACCTATTTCCATGTCATGAACACTGTGTAATTATTTAAGTTAATAACGATTGTTTTAACGATCATTGGAACTTGAGTCAAAAATAATCCCTTTATAATTACAAGTTGTTCATGTATACATTATATCCAGAATGGTATTCATGATGTAGATATTATATAAGTCATATATATCCAGTACATTCATGCATTTATAATATTACATAATCATTTAGAGGTAAGAAATGAAATGCACCATTCATGGAGACGGTAAGCCGTATGTAAGCATGAACGCTACTTCCATTTCTATTTCGTATTTTCTGGATGGAATCATAATGATATATAATTTTATTATAATTTAAGTATAATATAATATATAATATCATAGTTCCATCCTTTATACGTCCCACATATGGTATTTAACGAATCAAATCACTTTGAGGGGGCGGTAGTCCGCACTTCCATAAATGAAGATATCGCATTTACCCATAATGGAAACCATAAAGGAATGCCCAAAATGAAAAAAAACAGAAGTTTAAGGAAAACATAAACATATTATATATCATATATAAAAATAGTGAAATCATAATGGCCACCTTTGAAGGTGTTAAATGAGTATTGAGGAATCATCGTTTTAGGAGGCAGAATTTCGCCATCCACGGAAACCGTATGTTCTATAACCATTTGATGTAGTTGTGTGAGAGTGTAGCTCGAATAAATCTTATAACAACATCCTAGTATATTTAATATACTAGTGTTGTTACAAAATAAGTAAATAAAAATAGTTTAGGGGGTTGGGGAAGCAAAATAAAACAAATGAACAAGAGAGAATGAATTACCTTTAAAAGCGTAACTCCTTTTGATTTGAGCCTAAAGGCTTCCTTTGAAAGGATTCTGCCCAAAGGGAATCCTCTAGGATGAGGAGAGGGATGTGGAGAGAGTAAATGGGAAGGTAATGGCCGAGCCAAAGGCTTGAGGTATGTGTGAAATGAGGTAGAGGTGGGGGCCTTTTATAAGAGGAGAGGAGGGGCACTTTTGCAAAGTAAAGAAATATTACTTTATTTGAAAATGTGTTTCGGTTTTAAAAGGTACCACATTGATATAATTCCTGGATAAGGTGATAAGGCTTCTAAATATTCCCATCCAATAGGTTTTTGACATGTTTAGGTTTTAGATATTACATTATCTTTCCATTTTATTTAAATCGTTAAATAATGAAGTCATCGCGGCATCATAATGATGTCATAAATAATTTAATTTCTTTAAAGTCTAAAAATTATAAAAAAATACTATGATGTAGGGAATCTCTTTATCGTTCCAATAACTATTTATAATCAAAAATCTGATCTTTATAACCCCATTTAAAAATTGTTTTCGTAAAACATATTATGTTTGTGTCATTTTTACTTTTACATTAAATAAAAAGTTATTTATGTCATTTCCCAACCAAAGTGGCTCCATGGGGTCCCCAAGTTGACCCATGGCTTGTATTGGTCGGTAATGACACATCCCATGAGGGTAAGACATGTGTCAAGCTCATCTCATATTATTAAAACATTATTTTTACCTTAAACTACACTAATTACCACTAATCGCGATTAAAACTTAATAAGTTAATATTCACCAAAAAATTATTTTAATCTCATTGAACCACATTTTACTTCTTAATGACAACCATGTATGTCGGATTTTTGAAAATCAAAACACAATGATTGCAAAATTTCATTTAAACAGAAAATCAGTTTTTATAAGTACCACTTAGTGGTTTCACTATTCATCAAAAATTGAAGTTTTTCAGAAAATTACCAAAAATTTACCCTAAGCTATATTTGATATTACGAATTCAAAAATGGAGTATATTTTACAAAATTCAAAACATATAAGTCACATTAATTAATTTAATAATTAATTCCCGCTGTCAGAGCAAATAGCGTGTTTTTATGAAACAATAAGTATCAAAAGATTGACACTAGTTTAAGTCCAATTTCAAAGTGAAATTAATTCCAACGACCAACATTGGATTTAATGGTAAAAATATTTTCTAATTTCACTTTAAAACCAATTAAAAAGATAATCTAATCATATAAATAAATTAGATTAAAAAGATGTTTTGAATTAAAATACAACATTTTACACTATTCATTAAAAAATGAACTTTATCGGAAAGATACCAAAAATTTACACAAAGTAAATTTTGATGCCACGATTCTAAAGAGAAGTTATTTTTGGTCCAATATAATTCATAAGATTTATCAAAACTATATTTAATGACGGTTCTCCGTCAAAAGGATATAAGTGAACCTTTAGTGAAAATTAGGGTATAAATGCCTAAAATTGAACTCTTTCCGTATTATAAGCCTTTATCTCTTATTGGGTAAATGTAAAAACATTTAAAAACATATATAATCATATTTTAGTCATTTATATCCATTCCCGCCAGTACAACGGCTACTTGTTAACTATCTTTTAAAATAATATTATTTTATTACTTGTGTGCAACGTAAGTTTTCAAAGAAACTCATCGTTGCGTATCGAGTACGCTATCGAATGTAGAAACCCCTTTTAATTAAAATTAATATTTAATTCGTAAATATTAATAAATATGAAAATTATTTATTCTTTAATTACCTGGGATGTTACATTCTTCCCCCCTTTTGGGAATTGCGTCCTCGCAATTTTATTCACTTATCAAAATAAGTGGGGGTATTTATCCCTCATAGAATTTTCAGATTCCCACGTTGCCTCTTCAATCACATGGTTTTTCCACAAAACCATTACCTGATGAATCACCTTATTCCGTAACACCTGCTCCCTGTGGTCAAGAATCTGGACTGGTTGTTCTTCATAAGATAGGTTCTCCTCCAGCTGTACTACTTCTGGACTCAAAACATGAGATGGATCTGGCATATACTTCCTCAACATTGAAACATGAAAAACATTGTGTACCTGAGATAAACTCGGAGGTAAAGCCACTCGGTAAGAAACTGATCCAACTTTCTCCAGAATTTCATATGGTCCAATAAACCTTGGACTCAGCTTTCCTTTCTTACCAAATCTCATCACACTTTTCCAAGGAGAAACCTTGAAAAAAACATGATCACCTACCTCGAAAGATAGATCCTTCCTCCGGTTATCCGCATAACTCTTCTGCCTGCTCTGAGCTGTTCTCATGTGCTTCTGAATCAACTGAACTTTTTCTACCATCTCTTCTACCAATTCTGGTCCCATCAGCTTCCTTTCACCCACTTCATCCCAAAATACTGGAGTTCGACACCGCTTCTCATATAATTCCTCAAATGGTGCCATCTGTATACTGGAATGAAAGATGTTATTATAAGAAAACTCAACCAAAGAAAGATTTTGGTCCCAACTTCCCTGATAATCCATCGAACAAGCTCGTAGCATATCCTCCAAGGTCTGAATTCTTCGTTCTGATATCCCATCTGATTGAGGATGAAAAGCTGTACTAAAATTTAATTCAGTACCCAACGACTTCTGAAGGCCTTTCCAAAAGTTAGAAGTGAACCTGGGATCACGATCAGATACAATGGAGAGTGGAACTCCATGTAACCTGACTACCTCTTTAAGATACAAACGGGAAAGTTGATCTAGGGAAAAAGTATCTCGAATAGCAAGGAAATGAGCAGATTTAGTCAGGCGATCAACAATAACCCAGATTGCATTATTACCTCGAGATGTCCTCAGTAATCCCATAACAAAGTCCATGGATATGTTTTCCCATTTCCACTATGGCACTGGTAAAGGCTGAAGCATCCCTTTCGGTAACTGCCACTCTGCTTTAACCTGCTGACAAGTCAGACACTTCACAGTAAAATCAGCAATATCTCTTTTCATGCCATCCCACCAGTAATACTCCCGCAGATCTCTATACATCTTAGTACTGCCAGGATGAACTGAAAACGGAGAACTATGAGCTTCACATAACAACTCTCTCTTCAACTGTGAATCACAAGGCACACACAATCTCTTCCCAAATCTCAAAACGCAATCACTATCAATGTTGAAGTCAGGAAACTTACCTTTCTGAACCAGCTCTACCCTTTTTCGGCAACTCACTGTCTTGCTTCTGTGCTTGCTTGATTCTATCTGATAGAGATGATCTCACTGATACCTGAAACAAAACATAAGAACTTCCTGCACCAACAACTTCTATGCCAATGTTCGTCAAATCTTTAACCAAAGGATCACGTTCCAAATGCAACATTGCTAATGAAGCATTACTTTTTCGACTCAAAGCATCAGCCACTTTATTTTCTTTTCCCGGATGGTAATGAATTGTATAATCGTAATCCTTGATTAATTCCAGCCATATCCTCTGTCTCATGTTCAATTATTTCTGAGTGAATATATACTTTAAACTTTTGTGATCAGTATATATTTCACACTTTACTCCATACACATGATGCTTCCAAATTTTTAAAGCAAAGAAAACAGCAGCTAATTCTAAATCATGTGTAGGGTAATTTACCTCATGATTTTTCAACTGTCATGAAGCATAAGCAATTACCTGATCATTCTGCATAAGGACACAGCCAAGTCCCTTCAATGAAGCATTACTGTATATAACAAACTCACCATTCCTGGAAGGAAGTGCCAAAACTTGAGCATTCACCAATCTTCTCTTCAAATCCTGAAAACAATCATCACATTCTTTTTTCCAGATGAACTTAACACCCTTACTAGTTATCTTAGTCATTGGACTAGATAACCTTGAAAAATATTCAACAAACATTCGGTAGTAACCTGCCAAACCAAGAAAACTACGGATCTCGGTTACATTTGTGGGTCTTGGCCATTCTTCAACAACTTTTGTTTTAGTATGATCAATAGTTATTCCATCTTTTGAAACGATGTGACATAAGAAAGAAATTTTTTGTAACAAAAACTCACACTTGCTGAATTTTCCATATAGTTTCTTTTCTTTTAAGGTTTGCAAGATAACCCTTAAATGACTTTCATGCTCCTCTTTACTTTTTGAAAACACCAAAATATCATTGATGAAAAAAACCACAAACTTATCCAAGAACTCATGGAAAATTATATTCATAAGGTCCATGAATACAGTAGGTGCATTGGTTAACCCAAAAGGCATAACTACAAATTCATAATGGCCATATCTAGTACGGAACACAGTCTTTGGAACGTCTCCTTCTTTTACTTTCAACTGATGGTACCCTGACCTCAAGTCAATCTTCTAAAAATACTGAGCTCCCTGGAGATGATCAAACAAATCATCGATATGAGGCAAAGGATACTTGTTCATAACAGTAATATTATTCAAGGCTCTATAATCAATACAAAGTATCATTGATCCGTCTTTCTTTTAACAAACAAGACAGGAGAACCCCATGGTGATGTGCTAGGTCGAATGAAACCTTTATCTAATAACTCCTGCAATTGTTTCTTTAACTCTAAAAGTTCAACATGAGCCATTCGAAAAGGGGGTTTTGAAATTGGCTTAGAATCAGGAACTAAGTCAACAGTAAATTCAACTTCCCGATCATGAATAATACCAGGCAACACATCAAGAAAAACATCAAGATACTCATTTACCACTGGCACATCATTAATCTGAACAGTTCCTTTATTTTCAACAATATGTGCAAGGTATCATTCATTTCCATCTTTTACTAGTTTCTCAACTTCCTGATATGTTATCAAAATCAAGGGTTCATTCTTGTACACAAACTGAAAATCTTTCTGAAAAGAAACCATTTTAGCTCTGCAGTCAATCTTAGCATGATAAACAGAAAGCCAATCCATGCCCAAAATAACATCAAACTCTACTAGAGGCAAAACAATAAGGTTTGCTGGTAGATTCTTTCCACACACAAGGATAGGAAGGTTCTTATAATTCCTTTTTGTCTCAATGTTCCCTCCGGGTGTTTTTACCATAAGTTCAGGATTCATATCTTGATATGGAATTTCCAATTTACTAGAAAACCTCTCTGAAATGAAAGAGTGTGTAGACCCTGAATCAAAAAACACATTGGCATAATCTGAACAAACAAACAGTGTACCTGATACCACTTCATTCGATGGCCCAACATTTTCTGAAGTTGTTGCAAAGGATTTCACCACCCCTTTTTTCTTGTAGTCTGGCTGCATTCCCCTAGTTGAGTTCTTCGTTGTACCCTCGTTTGCATAATGACCCATTTCATAACACTTAAAACATCTTACCGTTGGCTTTTCATTGCCTGCTTGATCATCTTCCTTACAGTTTTGAGCAATATGACCAGACTTACCACACCGAAAGCACTTACCAGACATGGATAAACATTCTCCAGGATGCATTTTACCACACTTCTCACAGGATGGATATTTGGTTTTCTTACCTCCTTGCTTCTTTGATGAATTCTTCCCCTTTTCCTGCCAACTAGACCACTTATTCTGTTGTTTGTCATAGAACACCTGATCATCGGCAAACTCCATTTCCACCTCCGCACATCGAACAAGTTTTTCATAACTTTTGAACTCACGAGAAGCTAAAGCCCTTCAATACTTTGGCTTTAACGCTGAGTAAAAATGGTTTATTTTACTATCAAGATCTCATATGAAGTTTGGAGCATACCTTGCCAATCTAGTGAACTTTGCTTCATAAGCAGCCACTGAATCATCCTCCTGCCTCAATTCTAGGAACTTTTTTTCCATCCTAAGTCGAACCACCTTAGGAACATATTTCTCAAGAAACATACCTTTGAATTTTTCCCAGTGAAGATCCTAAATCTCATCACTATCCCTAATATTTTCACCATCGACCACCACTGATCAGCTTCACCTTCAAAACGGTAAACAGAAACACTAACCTTTTGATGTTCTGAACACCCCATGACATCAAAAATCTTCTCCAGTGCTTTAATCCACCCTTCAGCTTGCACAGGGTCCGATGATCCTCTGAATGATGGGGGATGTTGCCTCATGAAATGTTCCACCACTGACATGTTCCTCTGCGGTTGATCTGGCTGATCTCGTGCATGGATACCACCACCATTTATAGCCTGAGTCAACTGTGCCAACACTGCAACAAACTGTTCAGTTCCGATTCCGACCATCTCAGGTTGCTGATTTGGAAGGTTGTCTCCCTCCTGATGTCGTCCCAACATAGCTGCATTGTTTCCTCTGCGGAAAACCATTATTAACATAGAAATATCATAGGCGAAGCAACATGGTAATCCGTAAATGCTATATCATTTCAATCATATTATAATTTTACACTTTTCTAACTCCTAAAGTTGTCTAAACCGACCTATGATACCAACTATAAGGCCCCGACCTTAAACCTTACATAATATTGAATAAAATGAATAATTCACGTTGAGGATCTTTTCAGGTTTAGAGTTTTAGAGAATTAGAACATAACCATTACATCTCAAAAGATTACAAAGTAGTCACTTCTACTAAGTTTCCATAATAAAAAAAACTCTTAAGATAAACATGTCTAGTTCCATGTTTTATATAGCATGACATTCCCTTAATCCCATCCTTGACTTTATTCCAAATTAACTACTGTGAAAAACATTTCAAAAAAACTTGGGGTGAGCATAAAAAGCTCAGTAAGGGATACACAAAGAATGAAAACTGTTAGTTTTTCAAACATCAAGTAAACCATGTATACTCTATAAAAGTAATACCTTCACCTTCATGAAGTAGTAAAAACTCTTTACTGAAAAAAGTATCATTACATACCTTTTTGTAACCAAAGGATTACCATATAACCCATATAAAGAACACATAACATATATAAAGGTAACTTGGGACATAAAAATACTTAAGGGGAATAACCATACGGTCAACTTCCACACATATCACTTAATGGAATAGCCATACAGCCAATTTCCATACATACTTAATGGAATAGCCATACAGCCGATTTCCATACCCAATGCATTGGAGGTTATAACGTAACCACCCGTCCTGGTATTCACGGAACCACCTATCATATTGTTTATAACGTAACCACCCATTAAAATGTCCAAGTACCAATATAAAATCATAAAACATAAAACCAATATAAAGGAATGATAACATTTCCACATTTAAATCACAATATATCATAAATATATTGACATAATAGAATCCTTTATCAAAACCATTTTCAATACCAAAATACATAAAAGAGTATACGGTATTTATTTTATTTTAAAAACATTACGGATTGTTGAGGAAGCCAAAGACCAAATAATACTCGCGGCGGCGGAAAAGGTCGTTGTCACCGCATACTTAAAAGAAAACATTCCTTTTTGTCGTTTAGTAAAACGCTTCGTAGAAAAAGATTCCTTTTGTATAAAAGTAAAAGTCAGAGGGGTTTATACACCGTATAAAATAAAGTTGTGTATAAAAAGAAATATGCCTCAATGAAAGGAGATTGAGACGAAGTCCCTTAACTCGGGTCCGACTTGACTCGATCGTTCTTTAACATCCTGAATAATAAACTTGAGTTAATTTATACTTGATTAAGAACCTTTTTAAAGTTCATTATTCCTTTTATATCACCTATTTCCATGTCATGAACACTATGTAATTATTTAAGTTAATAACGGTCGTTTTAACGATCATTGGAACTTGAGTCAAAAATAAGCCCTTTATAAATACAAGTTGTTCATGTATCCATTATATCCAGAATGGTATTCTTGATGTAGATATTATATAAGTCATATATATTCAGTACATGCATGAATTTATGATAATACATAATCATTTAGAGGTAAGAAATGAAATGCACCGTTCATGGAGACGGTAAGCCGTACGTACGCATGAACGCTACTTCCATTTCTATTTCGTATTTTCTGGAATGGAATCATAATGATATAAGAGTTTATTATAATTCAATTATAATATCATATATAATATCATATTTAAATCCTTTATACGTCCCACATATGTTATTTAACGAATCAAATCACTTTGAGGGGGCGGTAGTCCGCACTTCCTTAAATGAAGATATCGCGTTTACCCATAATAGAAATCATAAAGGTATGCCCAAAATGAAAAAAACAGAAGCTTAAGGAAAACATAAACATATTATATATCATATATAAAAATAGTTACATCATAATATCCACCTTTGAAGGTGTTAAATGAGTATTGAACAATCATCGTTTCGGGAGGCAAAATTTCACCATCCACAGAAACCGTATGTTCTTTAACCATTTGATGTAGTTGTGTGAGAGTGTAGCTCGAATAAATCTTATAACAACATCCTAGTATATTTAAGATACTGTTGTTGTTAGAAAAGAAGTAAATAAAAAGAGTTTAGGGGGTTTGAGAAGCAAAATAAAACAAATGAACAAGAGAGAATGAATTACCTTTAAAAGTGTAAATCCTTTTGATTTGAGCCTAAAGGCTTCCTTTGAAATGATTCTGCCCAAAGGGAATCCTCTCGGATGAGGAGAGGGATGTGGAGAGAGTAAATGGGCAGGGGATGGCCGAGCCAAAGGCATGATGAGTGTGTGAAATGAGGTAGAGGTGGGGGCCTTTTATAAGAGGAGAGGAGGGGCACTTTTGGAAAGTAAAGAAATATTACTTTATTTGAAAATGTGTTTCGGTTTTAAAAGGTCCCACATTAATATAATTTGTGGATAAGGTGATAAGGCTTAGAAATATTCCCATACAATAGTTTTTGGACATGTGTAGGTTTTAGATATTACATTATCTTTCCATTTTATTTAAATCGTTAAATAATGAAGTCATCACTGCATCATAATGATGTCATAAATAATTTAATTTATTTAAAGTCCAAAAATTATAAAAAAATACTATGATGTAGGAAATCGTTTTATCTTTCAAATTACTATTTATAATAAAAAATCTGATCTTTATAACCCCATTTAAAAGTTGTTTTCGTAAAACATATTATGTTTGTGTCATTTTTACTTTTACATTAAATAAAACGTTATTTATGTCATTTCCCAACCAAAGTGGCTCCATGGGGTCCCCAAGTTGACCCATGGCTTGTCTTGGTCGGCCATGACACATCCAATTAGGGTAGGACATGTGTCAATCTCATATCATATTATTAAACATTATTTTTACCTTAAACTACACTAATTACCACTAATCGCGATTAAAACTTAATAAGTTACTATTCACCAAAAAATTATTTTAATCTCATTGAACCACATTTTACTTCTTAATGACAACCATGTATGTCTGATTTTTGAAAATCAAAACACAATGATTTCAAAATTTCATTTAAACAGAAAATCAGTTTTTATAAGTACCACTTAGTGGTTTCACTATTCATCAAAAATTGAAGTTTTTCAGAAAATTACCAAAAATTCAACCTAAGCTATATTTGATATTACGAATTCAAAAATGAAGTCTATTTTACAAAATTCAAAACATATAAGTCACATTAATTAATTTAATAATTAATTCCCGCTGTCAGAGCAAATAGCGTGTTTTTATGAAACAATAAGTATCAAAAGATTGACACTAGTTTAAGTCCAATTTCAAAGTGAAATTAATTCCAACGACCACTATTGGATTTAATGGTAAAAATATTTTCTAATTTCACTTTAAAACCAATTAAAAAGATAATATAATCATATAAATAAATTAGATTAAAAAGATGTTTTGAATTAAAATACAACATTTTACACTATTCATTAAAAAATGAACTTTATCGGAAAGATACCAAAAATTTACACAAAGTAAATTTTGATGCCACGATTCTAAAGAAGAGTTATTTTTGGTCCAATATAATTCATAAGATTTATCAAAACTATATTTAATGACGGTTCTCCGTCAAAAGGATATAAGTGAACCCTTAGTGAAAATTAGGGTATAAATGCCTAAAATTGAACTCTTTCCGTATTTTAAGCCTTTATCTCTTATTGGGTAAATGTAAAAACATTTAAAAACATATATATTAATATTTTAGTCATTTCTATCCATTCCCGCCAGTACAACGACTACTTGTTAACTATCTTTTAAAATAATATTATTTTATTACTTGTGTGCAACGTAAGTTTTCAAAGAAACTCATCGTTGCGTATCGAGTACGCTATCGAACGTAGAAACCCATTTTAATTAAAATTAATATTTAATTCATAAATATTAATAAATATGAAAATTATTTATTCTTTAATTACCTGGGATGTTAAAGTCTTGGTTTTCTATCATTCCATAATTCATAAGGTGTTTTATTAAGAAAAGGTCTAATCAAAACTCGATTTATAGTATAGCAAGAAGTACTTACCGCTTCAGACCAGAAATGTCTAGATATAAAATATTCACTCAACATGGTTCTAGTTACCTCTTGAATAATTCTATTTCTTCTCTCAACTACACCATTTTTCTAAGGATTTCTAGGTGCTGAAAAATTGTGAGTAATGCCTTTTCTACTACAAAAAGTTTCAAAATCAGAATTTTGAAATTCTCCTCCATGATCACTATGAATAGTTTTAAATGGAAGGTTTTTTTCATTTTTAACTTCATCTCTATAACATTTGAAATAATAAAAAGCTTCAGATTTCTTTGCTAGAAAAAAAACCCAAGTAAATCTAGTGTAATCATCAACTAGAACAAACACATAATATTTTCCTCTAATAATTCCAGTCTGTGTTGGACCAAAAAGATCCATGTTCACTAACTGTAATGCATCAGTTTATGAGACTTCACTGATTGGTTTAAAACTAGATTTATGTTTCATTCCATATTGACAGGGATCACAAACTTTAGAAGAATCAAATATATGCTCCGGTAGATCCTTAACTAGTTTCTTCTTAAAGAGTATACATAAGTTTCTATGGTTATAGTGACCTAGTCTTCTATGCCAAATCCAGGAATGGTCATCAATTGCACTGAGGAAAGGTAAATCATGGCTCATAAGGTCTTCTAAATTTAAGGTGTAAACATTCTCATGCCTATTGGCTAAGAGAATAAATTCTTCCTTGGAATTGTGAACAATGCACTTATTATTCCTAAAATTCACAAGATATCCTTCATCACATAACTGACTTATGGAAATGAGGTTGTGATTAAGACCCTTTAAAAAAAGAACATTTGAAATAAAGGTTTTTCCTAGAAGAACAATATTACCAATACCAACAATCTCTCCCTTAGCATTGTCTCGGAAAGTTACCGTTCCTCCTTTCGTTTTGATAATCTTTTCAAAGTATCTTTTGTTACCAGTCATGTGTCGGGAACATCCACTATCCATGTACAATGTGTTGCTGCTGGTACTCTCTTTATTTTCCTAAAATCAAGAATAGAATTAGACTTTCGGAATCCAAACTTGTTTGGATCCGAGATTTCCAGATAACAAAATTTTAGGTACCCACATCTTCATAGAAAAGTAAGCTTTGTGAAATCCTAAAGATTGGGTTTTATTTAAGGAATAATTCTTTTCCCAGTGACCACCACATTAAAACATGGTACAAAATGAGGCACTTTGAGGAACAAAATAATTGTTACTGAAAATTTGTTTTGCATCGGTATAACCAAATCCAGATTTTTTTCTTAATGGTCGTATTTGGGAATACATTTTATCAAAATATTTCTTACCATGGGTAATTTTTGATAAACACTTCTTTAAGGAAAATATTTCAGACTTGAGTTTGATAACCATGTTTTTATCTTCAAAATCATTAGATTTAGAACTAGAGCTAGGCTCGAAAACACTTTTCTTAGAAATTACTTTTTCTAATTATTTAGAAAGATTGTTCCTCCCAGAACTTACTTCCTCAAGATTTTTTTGAAATACTTTCAAAATCAGCATTTTTTCTATCAAGATCCATAGAAAGATCTGATATTTATTTCGTAGGAATATTATTCCTAGAGTTTGCCTTATCACGTTTTTATTGAGTTTAGAGTTCTCAATATCAAGAAGTTCAGAAAACCTACAGACTTCTTCATAAGTAGGTGAAGTATTTTCTTCATCAGAAGTGGATTCTTCATTTGAGGAGTTATAATACTTACTATCATTAGAATTTAAAGATACATTGGTCAATGATTCAGCATTTCGTAATTTAGCCATAAAGCAATGATTTTCAATAGTTAATCTTACTATAAGACCAAGATTATTCTGTCTTGAAGATTCATAATCAGGAGAATCATCTGAAGAGTCACCACCACTGGCACTCCAAGTGTCACTAGCTTTCAGAACATTCTTAGCATTGGATTTATAATACTTCTTTCTGTTCCTATCTGAATTCCTTTCTTTCCATTCTTTCATTTTGAACTAAGGGAAATCTGGTCTAATATGTTCATCTCTATTGCATTCATAACATGTGACTTCTCCATCTTTTCTATCTTTCCTGTCCTTTTTCTTATACTTGGATTGGAAATTTATCTGACCATCTATCTTGTTCATCCTTCGAGCAAGATTTGCTAATTCATTTCAAGATTCTTCACACTAACTAGATTCGGATTGAACAACCATCTTCTTAGACATGGATCTGGTTGCTCTCTCAGGAGTCTTAGCTTTCATATGATTTGATGTTGTTGTAAAAGCAACAGTACCATTCCCATTCTTTTTTTTGATGTTGTCAGCATCTCTCTTCATTCTAGTTTCATGTTGGAGAAAAGTTCCAAATAACACATCAAGAAAAATTTGAGTGACCTTCATGTTCTCATCTATAGCAGTTCTTTTGGATTCTCACTCATTGGGCATAATATCAATTATCTTATCCAAAAGTGCTTCCTCATCTAAAACTTTTTCTCACTTAGACTGTAAGTTGTTGACTATAGTCATGAACCTCTGTTGAACTTTACAAATTGGTTCACCGTAAGGAAAATTGAATCCATGATATTCAGATCTAAGCATAGCTCTCCTGGTCTCAATCACTTTAGAAGTTCCAAAGTGTGTAACCTCTAACTTCTTCCAGATACAATTAGCTACTTCACAAGAAGAAATTTGGCTATATATATTTCTAGTTATTGAACAAAGTAAGGTATTGCATACTTTATAATTGAGTTGATACTCTTGCTTTTACAGGTTAGTAAAATTTCTAACTTCCTTATCAGGAATTTTATAATCTCTAGTAAGAATAACAAAGTTTCCCACTCCAGTATTGATAAAAAAAGTATTCATTCTATCTCTCCAGTATTCATAGTCATTACCATAAAAGATTGGTGGTATTGTAGGATTTAGATTATCAATGGAGCCAACCTTGACTCCTTCCATACTTAAAATAACCTTCGGTACAAAAACTTGTTAGTAGAAAAAGTTTGTAATAACAACGTTCGGAATTACAAAGTTTGGAATGAGAAAGTTCGGAATGCATAGTTCGAAATAATAAAGTGAGAAAGAAAAACATATATGTGAGTACAAGTATTTCAGAGACCTCATCTGATACCAATTGTAGGATTGGTATAGAGTATGAGGTTTACAACCTCTGATACCAATTATAGGATCAAAATAATGATGTAGATGATCAATATACAAGAGGGGGGGGGGGTGAATTGTATACTTTAAAATTTCTTTGGAACCTTTAAAGTTAGTTACGAAAAACTATGTTTTCCATAAACAAAGGAAAGATCTAAGTTTAACAAAGTTAAACTAAGTAGATTCACAACACCTCTAACACCAAATAAAAATATGGAATAAGGAATGAAGTTATAAACATCAAGTCCTTTTTACTTGCTTAAAACTGGAAAGAGATTCCGAAAGTATGTTCCAGAAATATGAATCCGGAAATTGAAACTTAACTAAATATTACAATATGAGATTCTACCTTAAAGCATATAAAATCTAAATGAATCAGAATACAAGTAAGTAAGTATAATAAAGTTATACTTTCCTTTAAATACAATATGCAATGGAAACAAACAAGTAGTAATACTACAAGTAACAAGATATACGTCTTTTAACAAAAAGAGAAGGGTATCCAACAAACTTGGATAAAGGTCCCTTGATTTATACTTTCAAGAAAGTCTGTCTTACCCACACTAGGGTAAGCCCTCGATACAAAGATCAGAATCTCTATCATGCTATCCCCGCAAGCCCTCAACTTCAAGGTAGTTGGCAACCTCTGTCTTCCTCAACAAGGAAGCCCTCGAACTTCAAGGTAGTCGGCACCTCTGTCTTCCTATCCCCGACAGTCCTCGAATTTAATCACCAACATTTGGAGTCGCATGAAGACTCTCTCTCTATAAATCACTTCAACAGCATGTAAGAACAATGTTGAAGAAGTCATCTTTTAAGCTCTTTCAAATGATCTCTTATTTATAGGCAAGGTCGACCTCCTTTCCAACGGTCATATTTTCCTTAAAAGTCGGAGGGAGATGTACATGTGTAACTTAACCAACGGTTAGTTTATACCCGAATAGACGAAATCGTTTTATAACAAAACAAGTGAAATAGAAAGTACGACATCGTTTAAAGTCTAACTCAAAAGTTTGGAGTGAAGGTTCGGAGTGTAAATAAAATGTCAAAGAGTAGAAAAATTTTTAAAGTGTATGAAAAATGAATGTTCGGAGTCTAACCAGAAATAATGTTTTGGAGTATAAATAAATTCGGAGAGTATAAAACCAAGATGATCATATTTTGTTTAATATGTGAATTTGGAATGATAATTTGGTATGAGAATTCATCAATAGAATTCGTAATGAGAATTCGTCATTATAATTCGTAATGAGAATTCATCATCTGAATTCGTAATGAGAATTCTTCATCAGATTTAGTAATGAGAATTAGTCATCAGAATTCGTAATGAGAATTCATCATCAGAATTCGTAATGAGAATTCGTATCCAGAATTCGGAGTAGAACTTTATTACAGTTCTCATCCAGAATTCGGAACCTAAAACAGAATGCTTCATATCAAAGTTTCAAACGATTCCGAGAATATAGAAATGAATCCAGATCATATACATAAGAAATATATGGATGAAAATATTATAATGATAAATTTTCATACAAAAGCGATCTTCCTTTTAAAAGCGACTTTCCATATAAAAGCTATTTTCCTTATAAAAGCGATTTTCCTTAAATATAAGGTGTTTGTGATTTTCAAAACAAGAAGGAATGGAAAAGTCATAAGGAAAACCTTATTAACACAACAATCCTTTTTTTGATTCGTGACCCATCTAATAAGATAATGATGGAGTTTCAAGATGATTAAAGATAAAGTAAAGTTCACTTTTCCTCATGTAAATAATATGGTAAGAGGCATGAAAAAGAATGTTTCAAAGGAATTGAAATATTTTCTGGTAGTGTAAAAGATGGACACAAAGAATGAAATTGGAACGAAAAGTATTCTGTTAATATAACAGATAAGGATAATGGTATTATTATTTCATCAACACTGGTTAAATATTTTAAATGTGAAATGTACAGGAATAATGAAAATTGATACCCTAATGGGAAAATTTCTTGAAGAGAATCAACAAGGTAGTATGGGTAATTTTTATATTGATAATGATGAAGAGACTACAAATGATATGTGAGATGAATGAATTGTCAAGGAATTAAAAAATGAAGCTCGGTAAAAGGTTCCAAAAGATAGTGGATGATCAATGTTTTAAAAAAATAATGTATGTTATAATGGAATAAAGAAACATCAATATATTGTTAGACTATTGTTTTTCCTTAATTATTTGAAATTATATGTTGAATGGTACCATATCCATGATAGGTTATTTGGATATTTTTGGAAATCAAATGATATGTGAATAATAAAGGGACAGGGAGATAATGAGATGTTTGATAGTATTAATGACCTCAGGACTGATATATGAAAAAAATGATATCATGGTTTCATTATATTATATATTTTTGATTTTGGATTGTGGAATGAGTGAATGTTTGACAAAATTCATGTTTTCACTATGGATCCATGGAAATGAAAGTTATTATCATTTTTTTAATAGAACACATGATTAAGGTATTCACATGTTTGGAATATGAAATCTAAGAACATTCAAATGAGATATGGGAGACAAATGAGATATTGATTTATTAAACCACCTTCTAAAGTGTAATATTTTCAGATTATGGAGGGATTGTAATATTAACTATTTATGGATTTTATAAGTAATATTCTCTTTGAAGATTGTAAGATTAATGTATTATCTCACTATAGTTAGACTTATGCAGATTTTATAACCTATTATATCATTCTTTCATAGATAGATGTAATGAACTATCATTTTATTGCATGATATTCTAGCACTTCAAGAAATAAAAAATCACATTCATTTATTTTAATAAGTTATAAAGTGGAAATTTTTCAAGGAACAGACAATAATGATATTATACTAAATTCATGTAAGTATTTCTCCTTATATAAAAATTCATCAACTTTAGGAATAATATCTAGAATCAAAAAATGTTATTATAGTACCTTCATATCTGATGAATTATATAGTCCCTTAAAATATTACATATTTATGTTTTCCTTATATTTAAATTTCACAAAATCTTATTCTCTATCACTATCAATCATAATTTGTTGGTAAAATTTCTCTTCCATGCCTATATTTTCATTTATCAACTTTGTTCTCCTATGTGGCAGCCTAGTGATGAGTTAATTTTGGTAACCATTAAATTTCTAACAGTACTTTCTAAATTGACTTTTTAGTATCACTTTTACAATGTGAGATTCCATGAATAAAACATTCATGTTGAAAAACATTTTTTACTTGGACGAATTTCAAGGGAGAAATTCATTTTAATGGGGGTAGAATATAACACCTCAAGATTTTATAAGATAGATTGTTTTTAATTTATTTAATTCCTTTCTTAAGTTACACCAATATAATATTGCGATAGACACAACACCGTATTATATTGTAGTATACGTAATAGTATTCGTTGCTTGTGCTGCACACAATTTGATGTCTTTTGATATAATTCTATTCAGACAACGATATGTGTATATTTTTTTCAAAGTATAAATGAAGTATGTTTTTATTAGGTTATACTAAATACTAAATGATTCTTTTACTACACACATTACTAACATGTCTTGTGTTACATGCAAGAACGACCTTCCTCAGTAACTTGCATTGTACGCAATACCGAGTTTCACAAAACAACGATATATCGTTAAAATATTATTATTTAATGGGATATAAAAAAGCTGTTATAAATATTATTTACCAAAATTCGAATTATATATAAATTTATCATTCTCCTTACACAATTTCTATAATATGACATGAGTATAAAATTATTTTTTTCAGATAAATGAAGTATTTTATAAAATTACATCTTTAACTTCTTTTAGTGTATCACCTATTTTAATTACAGTTTTCATAACTATTATATGTAAAATTTTTAAAAAAAAACCTTATTGGCATCTGGACATAAAAATTTACGTTTTTTTGTAATTTTTTGTATTATTTTAACAAAATTGAAATTTTAATAAATAATGAAAAATATTGCATTTTAATTCGAAACAACCTTTTTATCTAATTTATTTATATAGTTTTATTATATAATTAATTGGTTATAATGTTTAATTGGATTACATTTTTAACATTTAATACAATTTTGGTCATTGTATGTAATTTCACAAATAATTTGGACATAAACACATGTCAAAATTTTGATAGTTATTACTTCATAAAAACCCATGTTTGTGTTTTGACAACATGAATTAATTTAGATTTAATTACTAAAATTTATGTGTTTTTTATTTTATAAAATGGAATCCATATTTTTAATCAGAAATTCCGAATCATTTAAAAAGGTATGTTTTATTTATAACCATTATGAATTTTAACTTTAGTATGATTTTTATTTACCATGGTTAAAGGGTAAATATGGTAAATAAGGGAAAAAATAATATTATAATAATATTAAACAACATTAAAAAAATTTCCTAATCATATTGGACGAGATATTCCCCACCATGGGCATCTTTGGGTTGATTTGGGGACCCCATAGATTCATTTGTATGTGAATATAACATTTTATAAGAATTAATTTAATATAAATATAATTATAACCTAATCAAAAATCATTAACTAAATAGATTTTAATATTTTGTTATATAACAGTTCTATCTGTAAATTAAGAGTAATTAGAAAGATACAAATATTCTCTATTTCATGGTATTTTATATAAAAAATTTAGGCACTATATAAATTAAAATAATTTATGAAAAAATGATGATGTAATGATTACATTATTATTGAATGTTTTTATTAAATGAAATCATTAATATTAAAATAATTTTTTTGATCCGTTTTATTCCATACCCTAATTTTCTAGATGTGTATGACTTGTTATATTTTAATTAATGATGTTTTTATCAATAATAATGTTGTTATAATTTTTAAAAAATCATGATACGAATAGTATAAAAATTGACGTAAATGAGTTTTTTATGAAAATACTATTTTATTAGATGATATACCAATATGAAAAATATAATATTTGGCCAAATGAATTAGATAATATTTAAAAAGTCAAAACATTACAACTTGAGGTTCTATTGGAATTTTATTGTAAAAATATTAACCCTATAGAATGAATATAAATGAAGACATGGTAACAGTTAAATTAGTTAACAAAATGTTAAAGCAAAATGATATAGTTAAATTTGATATCTAAACTTTTCTAAAACCAATTATTTGAGATTATATAGAAAAAAAATCATCTTAAAATAGAATTAAATAATTTTTGGACATTTTTAAAGAGAAAATAATTTTGTAATCAATTAATATTTTGAGAGTTTTCTAATGTTCCCCACTGCTCTCTTATAAAATGGCATCTCCACCCTCTCCTCTACCCTCCATTTTGAGCATTAAAACTCAGCCAAAGCCTACCCATTTCTCTTCCCAACATCCCTAGATTTATTTAGAGTTGTTTTTATTCACAAAATACCAAATCTATTTCCCTAATAGGAATTTTAACGGAGGCACGTTGAGGAAGATGTAATCTCTTCTACGGATTTGTTCAAATTTAATTCTCTTCCACTTTATATTCATTTGTTGTATCATTATAAAGTTATAAAATTAGTATAAATAATATATTTATATATTATGATAAAGATTAAACAACCCAATTTCACCTTCTCAACATTATACAAAATAAAATAAATAATCATGCATGTGTACGTACAAGTTTCCATCTCCAAAACGTGGTGTAATCTATTTTATAGCACCAACATACATGGAAGGGTATAATTGTAGAAATAATAACAATAAATGTCTATAATAAAATTATACTAATTATTAAATACTATAAACTATTCAATTAAATACCATTCAACAATTATGGGAATGATATCATCGCCTATGGGTACAAACAGCTTACTCTCTCCACGACACGATGAGATTCATTATCCACATTCTCCATTGATGATTGTTTATTTGTAGGTTTTTATTTGGTATATATTTATCATCCAAGTCCATGTTTTCTAATTTCTTTTTTTAAATAAAATTTTTAATATTCATTTATATAAATATAGAGTCATTTTAACTCTTTTTTACTTTTACTATGTGGTAAGGATGTAATATATTTTTTACTATATGGGGTACATTCTACCTATATCAGAAAAAGTACAAGGAGACTATTTATTTAACTTATAAGACATGAATGTATTTTAATGGTTTCATGACACCTTAATTACAATAAAATTCCTCTACACTATTTAAATTTTATTTTCAACTAAATTCGTATCTTTCAATATTCTGTGGCATTTTGAGAATATAAACCTTTTTTAGCAAGAAACGATATTTTCTTCAAGGACTAAGTTCAAGAGTTTTGTCATAATTATTTTCAATCTAAGATGAAGCTCTTAAATAAATTTATTTTTCTATCCCTATTATTACTATTATTTTATTGTGTTAATGTTGGAATTATATTTTATATGGATTATGTTATGATATAAAAACATTTAAGAATACCATTTTATTTCTTTTTTTATGCTATGATGAATGATTTATGTTTTGTGGAACTTGTAAGAATGATATCATTATGAGATGGTTGGGAGCTATATCTCCCTCCAATGCATTGGGTAATGATTTATATCTTGTGATATAGACATGAATAAAATTGAATGTAAATATAGTTCAGTAATACATGGATGGAATGACATGTAATCCAGATTCAGTAATGGACTTTGTCTACTTTGATGGTCTTGGAAACACTGCCTTGCCTATTTAGGAATCATATTACATTATTATTATTTTTCTACAATCACATGTTTTATGACAATGTTATTATATAATGTTTAATGTTTCTTTATTATCCATGCCTTACGTACTACCGTGATTTACTACATGACTCATGATTTGAATGTTTAAACATTATGTTCATGTTTTTATGTTCAAATGTTTATAGTTTGTTTAATATTCTTGATGTTTACCCTTACTATAATTTGAGATCTATTTATTTAGTTTTATTTTCCCCAGGATATGATAAATGATTTGAGGTAGGAAATAAAGGGGAATTTATTTATGGGAGATGTTGAAATTCATTCACCATGATAAGAAGATTATGTTCCGAGTTTCCAAATATAGTAAATTAATACAGTCTTTGGGCATCAATTTGTGTTATGTATTATAAATTCTAGAAAAGAAATGTTCTTTCCATTTACTTCACACTTGGGTATCTATAGTGGGTATGAGAAAAAATGTTTAGTCGACCTTTGTAATCATTGATGTGAAACCATTATTGAGATCCATAATGATATTTCTAAGGTATTTCTTATAATGCCCCTAAGGGTATGTCTAAATATAGGTTACAATCATAGAATTATGGTATCTATCATGAATAAACTATTATTAAACCTATGATTTTAATTATTTATATTAATCCTAAATTATTATGTTTTTTTCCCTAGTATGATTTATTTCGTCCCACACAAATATTTTTGGGTTTTAGAAAATTTTTGGAAATAGGAGGAATCATTTAAATGGAAAATATGATGGACAATAGAATGATATTCATTTTGAGAAACATAATGCAATGGTATTTGGAAGGAGAAGTAATATTATAATTATTCCTAATCAGTAATCTCATAATATGATCAACAATATGATCTTTCGTATATATATTGACCCTACTAATAAGAAAAGGATAGAGATTCATGATTATTATAGTGGAAAAATTTCAATTTTCGTGATGTAAATCATGTGGGAAGAGGTATCACGGATAATGTTTCACTGAAACTGAAAGATGCATTTGGTGTGAAAAATAAGTACACTAATACATTAATTGAATAAGAAAAGGTTTTATTAACACAAAGGACTCTCATAATGGTATTACATAGAAATATACAATGGTTAAATGTTTTAAATGTGGAATGTACAGTCAACATGAAAATCGATTCCCCAAGGGAAAATATTATGAAGACAATCAGAATGGTCATATGGGTAGTATTTATGTTGATGATGATGAAGAGACTACAAATGATATGTGAGATCAATGAAGTGTGAAGAAATAAAATAATGAAGCTCATTCAATGGTATAAAAAGATACTAGAATGATTGCATGTTTATCAAGAATAATTTATGGTACTATAGAATAAAAAACATCTTAGGATTGTTACATTATTGTTTTTCCTTATGTATTTGAAAATATAGGTTGAATGGTACTAGTAACCATGAATAGTTATATATATATTTTTGGAATGCACAAGATATGTGCCTAATGATGGGACAAGGTGATAATAAGATGTTTGATATTATTAATGAACTCATGAGTGATATAATGAAAAAGTGATAACATGGGTTGAGTGTATTGAATATTTGGGATTTAGGTAGGTGAAAATTGTTAAAATTTGATTTCATTTCTGTGTTCACTATGGTTCTATATAAATATTTGTTTTTATCATGTTTAAATAGAATATATGATTTAGGTATTCACCTTTTTTGAATGTTACAACTAAGAACTGCCAATTGATATATATGAGACAAATGTTAAGTCAATTTAGTTCACCTCGTTCTAAAGTGTTATATTTCCAGTTTTGGGAATGATTATATTATTATCCATTTCCGGACAGTCTATGTTATATTTCAGTTGAATTTTGTTAGACAAGTGTATTATGTTACTATAGTTAACCTTATGCATATTTGATAACATGTTATTATGTTTTTGTTGAGATAAATATAATGACGTTACATTTAATCGAATGATCTACAAACACTTCAAGAATGAAAAATTTACATTCATTTTCTTAAATAAGGTATGAACTGGAAATTTCATAGGGAATGACCAATAGTATAATTATACTGAAATCAGGTAAGTATTTATCCTCATGTAATCAATTCCTCAACTTTAGGAAATAGATATTGAAACAAAAATTGTTATCATAGTACCTTCTTATCTGATGAATCAAACATTTATTTAAATAATCAATGATATATATCTTTTTTCTAGTTAAATTTTTTCAATCCTTATTCATTATACTTATCCATTAGTACATGATGGTTATATTAATCTTTTATATCCATGTTTTCACTCACCACTGATGTTCTCATATGTGGAATCCTTGTGATGAGTGACTTTAGGTAACCATTACATTTCAAACTATCCAATATAAAATGATGTTATAATATCCCTTTTGAATATGTCGGTTTCTAGGAAGGATAATTTCATGTAAAAAACTATTTATAACCCTGAAATATTTCAGGGGAAATATTCATTTTAAGGGGATAGAATGTAACACCCTAAGATTTTATGAGATAGATTTTTTTAAAGTTAATTAATATATATTTTTTGTACTAAACCACGAGATTATCTTGCTCCAAATGCCACATTGTATAAGCTTGTAGTATATGCCATAGTAATCATGGTTGGTGTTGTGCACAATTTCAAGTTCATTTGAATGAATTCATTTCAATCAACACTGAGAATATACTTTGTTCAATATTTAAATGAACTATGTTTGGATTATGTTATCCACAACACAAATGAAATCTTACACTACATGCAACATTGACCTGTCTTGCATTACTCTCAACAGTGACATTCCTTGATAGCTTGTGTTGTACGTGATATCGAGTTTCAATAAATAATGATATATAATAAAAATATTATTATTTAATGGGATATAATCTCGACATTATGAATATTATTAACCAAATTTTTAATTTTAAATATATTTTTAAAAGAACTTATACTTTTTGTAGAACATGATATGACAACCAAATTAATTTTTTTTGATAAAAGTAGTATTTTTAAAAAAAATGCAGTTTTCCTCCTTTTGATGGAGAACCTATTTTAAATCTATAGATGAAACTTTTATAAGTTAAATTTGTCAAAACAAACTTGTTATTTGGAAAGGTAACATAAAAATTTACTTTTTTTTTGAGTTTTTCACATTTTTCTAAAAAAATTGAATTTATAATGAATAGTGAAAAAATACTACATTTTAATTCGAAAATACCTTTTTATATACTTTATTTATATAATTATATTATATTTTTATATAGTTTTAATGTTTAATTGGATTATATTTTTATTATTTTATACAATTTTGGCCTTTATAGGTAATTTTACTTTTAATTTGGACATAAACGCATTTCAATCAATTGATAGTTTTTACTTCTTAAAAACCCACCTTTTGGTTTTGACAATAGGAATTGATTTTAAATTACTTTCTGAAACTATTGTTTTTCGAATATGGAAAAATGGATTCCATATTTGGAATCATATTTTTCATATTGTGTAAGTTGTTGCCTTTTAATTTTATACAATATGAGTAGTAACGTCCGTAATTATTTATTTATCATGGTTAAAGTTGAATATGGTAAACAAGGGTAAAAATATATTATAATTATAATATTAAAGTACAATAAAACTTGTCTTAATCTTATTTAATGATATATTTTCGACCATGGGCATCCATGGGTCAATTTTGGGACCCCCTGGATTGACATGGATATGAAAATGACATTTCATAGTAAATAATTTAATGTAAATGTTACAATATCCTTAACATATATCATTTAATAAATTTATTTTAATAAAGGGCTATATCACTGATCAAAATCTCTATAAAAAGTAATTGTAAATATAATATGATTTATTATATCATGGAATTTTATTTATAATTTTTTCACACTAAATAAATATATTTATTTTTGACAAAATTAAAGTCTAATGATTACTTAATTAATAAATTATTTAAATAAATGATATTATTAATTTTATAATAAATATATTTTGATCATTTATTTCTGTCAAAGAATTTTATGGATGATTATAACATGTTATATTTGAATTAATGATCTTTTTTTCAAAATAATCTTGTTTTTACGGACTTTTAAAAAGTCATGATATGAATAGTATAAAAAATAGGCATAAATGAGTTTTTAAAACAAATACTATTTTATTAAATTTTATAATAGTTTTAAAAATATAATATTCATCCAAATTTTTTAGATAATATTTCTAATTTCTTTAATAAAAAACTATAGGTTATATTGGAATTTTTTAGTTACAGTTTTAACTATATGGTATTAATATACAAGAAGACATGGTAATTGTTAAATTAGTTAACTTAGGGTTAAAGCTAAAAGATAAGGTCAAATTTGAGACTATAGCATGTCTAAAACCAATTTGTTGAAAACAATATGAACAAAAATAATCATACCTTCTAATAAAATATATTTTTTCTTTTTAATCCGAAAATCATTTTTTAATAAATTAATATTTTGAGACTTTCCTAAAGTGCCCATGTCTTCTCATATAAAAGGGTACATCCTCCCTCACCTCTTCAATCCATTTTTGATCCTTAATTCCTTTCCAATACCTAACCAATTATCTTATAAACATCTTATGTGACATTTTACTGGTTTTCTTCATCTCAAAAGACCATCTCTAGTGCGCTAACATGAAATTTAGAGGAGGCAAATTGAGGAAGAGATAATCTCTTTTGATGATTCTTTCAAATTTATTTCGTCATCTACATCCTCGTCATTATTTTAATTATTATAATGTAATGAAATTATTATAACTCATGTACTTATATTTTATTATAAATTTTAAACAACCCTATTTCACTTTCTATACATTCTACAAAAAATGAAGTCACTGTGCTTGTGTGCGTATGGCTTACCGTCTCCACGCCATGCTGTAATCTGTTTTTCACCACTGCCTTACATGGATTCGTATAACGGTGGAAATAAAAACTATATATTATTATTATAACATGATACTTATTCTTGGATAATATAAACCATTCAATGCAATATTATTCAATAATTATGGGAACTATATCGTCGCTCGTCGTACGTAAGACTTACCCTCTCCATGACGCGAAGCGATACATTCACCCTTTAAACCATTAATGAATTATTATAATGTATATATAATAAATAATAACTAAACATAAGATATAATAATTCTACTGGATTTATGTATACAATTAATTAAATTAAATTATATAAGGATATGATAACATAGTTCATGCATAAGTACGACCTACCTTCTCCATGAACAGTGTATTCCATTTCATTTATCTATCTATCATATATATATATAATGAATATATATGATATATAAAAGATTTTTTACTTTTTTGATGTATGAAAATCAACATATTTTTAATAATATAATGAATAAATAGTCCAAACACGAATGATAAATAAAACAATAATTACCCAAAATGTTGCATGAATATAGAATTGACAATTGAACGAATAATATAAAGTCATAAGTAAATAATATAGTATATCACAAATAATATTATGGTTATATTAAAAGTAAATAATATGTTTAAACCCACTATACAAGAGTTTCAAACACATATAAATGTAATTAAACCAAACGTAAGGGGCAATTTTTCAATCTCATTTGTATTATGGATTATTTTTTCGTATTTATTTACTGGGGATATATTTATCTTCAATGCCCACTTTTCTCAAAATTATTTCATAAAAAGTTTAATATTATTTGATGTAAATTTAAATTCATTTTTACCCCTTTTGACTTTTACTACGTGGTATGGAATGAATATTTCTTTTACCATACACGGTACTTTTTGACTTTTCTCGAAAAAGTACGTACAGAATGTTTTTTAACTTATACAGCAAGAATGGATTTTTATAGTTTCATGACACCTTATTTCCACATAGCATCCTCTACACTATTTCAAGTTTACATTTAACTAAATTTTTTTCTTTTAAAATTGCCCACATTTTGAAAAAATAATACGTTTTTGAAGGGGAAAGGGTATTTTCCTCAACTAATATGTTCAAGTGTTTTATCAAAATTATTTTATATCTAATAGGATGCTCTTAAATTGTGTTATGTTTCTATCCCTATAATTTCTGTGATTTTATTTAATTAATGATGAAATGATATTTTATGTGTTTTATTTAATGGTAGAATAATATTTAAGAAACCTATTTTATATCATGGTTTATGCTAAGATGACTGATTTATGTTTTGTGGATGATATAAGAATGATTTCATTATGAGATGGGTACGACCTATATATCCCTATAATACATTTGTTAATAATTTATATCTCCTGATATAGTTATGACTAGAATGAAACGTAATTTTGGTTAAGTAATTCATGGCTAGAATTACAAGTATGCTCAGTTCTCTAATGAACATTGTCCACTATTTTGGTCCTTACAGCATAGCTTTGGATACTATGGAAATCATATTATGTGATTATTAGTTTTCCACAATTACAAGTTCTATGCCAATGATATTCTATCATGTCTAATGTTTCTATAGGATCCATGCCATATGTACTCCCAAGATTTATTTCATGAGTCACGATTTTGATGATTAAATGTTATGTTGATGTTTTTACATTCAAAAGTTTATGGTTTGTTTTATGATCTCCATGATTAACCTTATTGAGCAATTGAGAACCCCTATTTATGTTCTATTTTACATAGGATATAATGAAATTTTTTCTAGGTAAAATGGGGAATATCATTATTGTATATGTTGAAGACCTTTCACCCAGATTAAAAGATTATGTTTCGAGTTTCCTATGAAACTAAACAAATACTAACATTGGGTGTTTTTTTGTGGCATGTAATAAGTATTCCACAAAACAAATGAAATTTTAATGTATATCAATCA
Organism: Viscum album; assembly: GCA_963277665.1. Taxonomy (NCBI): domain Eukaryota; kingdom Viridiplantae; phylum Streptophyta; class Magnoliopsida; order Santalales; family Viscaceae; genus Viscum; species Viscum album. The sequence continues at coordinate 774,743,029 of OY728159.1, read as the reverse complement.
TGGGTTTCAACTACCAACCCCAATATTTACGTTATAACCTAAACCATTCTCTGATAGTCCTCATCTAACATCATTTGTGCCCCATCTGAGTCTATATCGACTCTGAATATTCCCATCACATTACATAACATTAATAAATAACTATAAATAATTATAATTATATTTTTACCCTAATAAATAAGGAATAATTTATATAAACCACATTGAGTTGTACTATCACAATGAACAGATCTTGAACACCCCTTATATGGTTTATGGAGCGATCTTGACATGATACTAGAAAAAAACCAGTGATGTTACATTGATTTAACCATAAATATCATCCAATTTTAGGAAAACCCCAAAAATAAAAGGTTTAAGTGTGTTAAATTCACACACCGCGCAATGTTTTAGTTGTGGCAAGGTGGGTGTCATGATCGACCGTGATGGGTGGTGATGTGGAACGAGGCATGGTGCAGAGAGGCGACGTGCGACAAGAGAAGATGAGGTGAGGTGTGGTGTAGAGAGGCGAGGCTAAGCATGTAAAGGGTTAGTGATGGGAAGAGATAAGATAGGGATTTTTTGAAATTATTTAAAAACAAATTAGATATGGTTTAGTAAACCACCGATATGTTATATTTTTGTTTTAGTGAGTCCATCGTAGTCAATCTAATGATATATAAATAATCACCCAATGAATTGTTGGGAGATATATGTATCACCGATCTCAAAATGAAAATATTAATACATGATTCAAAAGATCATAAACATTCAAATTTTAACCCATGAAATTCAATGGTATTCATAATCTAGTAATCATATACTAAATTTCTGAGGGTGGAATGTTTTATAATAATTTCATCAATAAATAACCCATTAAAATAAGCTTGATTCATATAAATACAAACCTTTAAAGTGAACAACTATAATAAACATATACCCCATGAATGTCAATGGATATCTTAAATATCATACATTAAAGTGCAAAATATTGAAATATGGAATATGAAGGGAACTTTGGAGTCATTTTCCAGAAAGGCGTGATTAACATCATTGAATGTCATCTTATATAGAAAATAATATTGAATGATCATATATAACCATTTCTTAGGGAAAATATCCAATATTCATTGAAAATTGTTTTTATGTCATTAATCCTTTTGAAAAAAAAATCATTCAAAATATCCATGAAAACATATAATGAAGTCCAAAAAAAATTTGAAAACATTTTTCCATGAAATCCAATAAAATAATTTTACAAAAAATTTTGAAATAATTTTTCATTGAAAGAACTTTAAAAAATTATAGAGGTTACTGGAATGATTTTAGAAACCATTTTATATAAAATATATTTTAATGTGTAAAACGAAATAGTTAAATCATTTAAATCCATTCCATTGAAAATAAACTTTTTAACACATAGAATGGAATCTTTGAAAATAACATAAAACATCTTTTGAACGTAAATTTCATAAAAACACTATTTATTTGAGAAATAATTAAATATAAATTTTTTTCCATATTATGAAGAAAAACATTTTTACTCAAAAAACATGTAAATTTATAAACGATGCTTAATGGAAATGATGGTCATGACATTGAGTAAGTTCATACATGTTGGGCATTCCTTCTTAAAGATTTAATGTTTTTAAAACAGCCTTGACCAGAAAATAAAAACATTTTTACTTCTAAAGAAATTTTTTTTAATGATAAAACATGGGAAAAATTTCCTTAAAACATCATATGATAATTATTAAATATTTTTGAAACATTAATAAAACATTATTTGTATAGACTGTAGATTTCCCACCAAAGGGAATCATATGACCACATTTTAATAAAAACAGTTTCATAATTATCTTAATTAACAAAGAGTTTGAATTGGTACCATTGAATTGATATGACATTAATATAATGAAATAATTAAAATTAATTAGATTTATTTAGAGATGGATTGGTAATATTTCATTAATTAAAGCATAATTATAATCAATATATATAAATGATGAGATTGTTTAACTAAACTCTTACCACTTGGTAACATTGAATTATACCCCATATGTATGAAAATTAAACTAAATATAGCCTGAAATATCATTAAAAGAAGGATATTCATATTATAAAATTTCTTTTGAAGAAGATATACCTCTTTAAATGAAATGTTTTCAGAAATAATATTTGTCTCAAATAAGGGAAATTAATGAAAAAACTACTTGACTAGGTTTGTCTCATTGGAAGACTAAAAAACAAGAAATAAAGATCATCAACGGTATATGAAAATTCCCATAAAATTAATTATTATAATAATATAATACATTCAGGGGTATTATATCCACCACAACAAATAATTGAGTGGTAAATAAGTCATTTATCTCAAGGAAATAATAATTATGATTAATTTCCTTTACCTTATGTCTTGTCTCTCTCCCTAAACAATCAATCATCCTATATAATAATTTATTTTTTATTACAAATCAATTAAAGAACTATATTCTTATATATAATAACATATATAATCATAACACCCCGACCCCACTAGGATAGATCCGGTGCATTAATTGTGATATTATCATGGTTTGAATGAATGAAAATCTCAAAAGAACAGTAAGTTTAGTAGTCTTGAAGAAACTAGATACATATATTTTACACAAAATACATTGGATAAGGTTACAAGATACAATACATAACAAAACTAAAAACTGAAACCACATAAACTCAATAAATGACCTTCTCTTCATCACCTATTAATTATAAACAATGAAAGGGGTGAGTCCAAATGATTAGTAAGGGTTAAAAATAGTTGAAGCATGAGTACAATAATAATTGAATCACATTCAATCAGACATATTCAATATGGAATAGAGAATACATGAACAACTAATGCCAATTATAAACTGAGAATGAAACTGCATCCATAGATTTTATCATAGTGAAAACCTCATGGATAATAATAATAACAGATAATGAATAAAGATAATGATTATTAATTGGACATAATGTTACTGGCACATGAACCATAATACCATAAAAACGGTTTAGTTCTATGGGTAGAAACCCCTCTGATTTTTTGGAAACAAACTCAAAAGGTATGTCTCCAAACTATTTTGTATCATGAGACCTACTGATTAATAGAGGGGCTTTAGTAGGCCCCACCCACCTCTACAACCAAGAATTATCTATTCAAAGATTCAATACATGAGAAATATGTATTTAAATTAACCGTATAGAGGAGAGGATATAGATTCATCAATATTCATACTGTCAGGACAACATTCAAAATAAATACATCATTAAAAAATGGTATACAACTTAAAAAATAATAATATCAATGATATGAGAATATGGATATATTAATGGAATATAACTTCAATTGAAATGTGATCTCAAATGGCTAGTAGGTACACCACATAAGAAAGAGTAGGCACACAACTACTAAGAAAGTCACCACGAAATGAAAATTGAGACAAAGCACGTTACCGTATTGTATTCAATTGAGTCGTATGACCATTAAGTTAATAATGACCAAATGAGTCACATAATAATATGAATATAATGAGAAATATGATAACATATGTTAAATGTCAGTATTACTATATCACATATAAGAAATAATAGGTGAATAATAAAAATCCCACAGAATTGAAAGTCAGATGAGAAAAAACCCTTACAGACAGTTCGGCATGGTAACAAGTGTTCATGCATGGTATTGATGAGAGATAAAATGATATCCCATGATTTATATATCATAAGGGTAGTATGGGGTGGTGAAAAAATATACCCCATCATTATAAATTAAAAACAAAAGAACACAAGATAGGGTAGTTTTTTGAATAAAAGTGAGAGAGAGGTTCCCTTACAAAGAATGTGTCATTAGAGTGATGATAAATCAATGAAATATTTATCTGTGACAAATAAAAATCCACAAAATAAAAGTGTATATTTAGTATAAAAAAATCATAGGGAATTCGCACATATTCTTGGAACAATGTAACCAATGAAATTGATGTTTAACTCAAAGAACGAAAATTGAGTTAAGCAATCCCTTACCTTATGCTTGAAGGTGTTCTTCACATATTATTAACGACCTGAATAAAAAATTTTTGATTATTAATTAATAATTAAAAAACCACTTTTATATGAAAATGATTTATTATATTCCTGTTTATTTAATTCTATGCCTTTTTGATTTGAAATAATGTTTAATTACATTGATCGGGCTCGTTTGTTTACTTGGTTTTAAATGATTGGTTCACTTATATTCAAGTTCAGATAAATATATAAGATGAATGTGGTTTCCAGAAATGAAGTTATACACTATTAGTGAACATTCAAGAGATTACATGGTTTTAAATTTAATTTGGGATACTTAGATTGAAAATGAATATTTATATATATAACCTTAGTGATAACTATTTTGGTTAATCGGTGGGTTTGATTACGATGAACATGTTTTCCTTTATAACTTAATACCATGTGCACAAAATTATTACAGAACTAAAAATATGATATATTACATAATAATCTAGATCAACCATAACACAAATGGATTCCTGACCAGAATTAAATATTATAAGAGAAATCGATAAACTGTTTTCCTTGAAGGTGACAAATTAGCATATCTCCAACAGCGCATTCATTTCATTCGAATAAAAGTGGGGAAAAGAGAGAATATAATGGAATATATACCATTAGCATGAAAAAATTCAAGTACATGTATCTTACTGGATTTATCATACAATTTTCGTTAAGGGAGGTGTGAAAAGAAACAAAAATAAAAGAACATAAAAGAAAAGAAGGGATTTGAAAGAAGAATTTACCTCTTTAGACTTCCTCCTTTGAGAACCTATTAAGGGGAGAGGTTTTGGTATTTTGAAGAGGCTAGGAGATTTTGGAAGTGGGGGAGGATCTTGGGGAGTGATTTGGGCAGAATATGGTCAAGGAACAAGGCTTGAGAGGAGTGAGGAGAAGGGTGAGTGAAGGGGGGGTTTATAGTGGAGCAGAGAGGAGATTTCATAATATAAAACTCATTAACTTATTATTTCTACTCAAGATAAGGAATATTGAGTATTCCATGAACAAAAATAGTAATTTTATCATGATATCCCGAACCAAGTGGGATTACATCATCAGAACATCACACATGAATCTATAATTAGTGTGTTTATATTAATTTAGCAATTTACGGTATGTCACTATTCATCAAAAATTCATGTATTTCATAAAAATCCCAAAAATTCACTCAAACCATTTTTCGACATGTAGAATCCAAAAATGAAGTCCATTTTTCAAAAATAATTTTCTAAATATTATTAATTTAATATTTAATTAAATTACAATTTATTCTAAAAACAAGAGTTTTAAAACATTTGTTTACTTATTTTAATGCATAGATATATTGAACATACACATGAATATTATTTATATACTATCATATGTAAGGTCACTATTCATTATGGTATATCATTATTCATCATGGTATGTTACAATTCATAAGGCTACGTTACTATTTATATAAAATTATGTTTTCCTATTGGACTCTAAATAACTTATTGATCACAACTGTGTATGTCAGATTTTTGAAATTCATATCACAAAAGTGAAAAACTTATGTTTTAAGGGTCACATAGCACTTATTAGTTTATTATGTTGTGATTTAATTTGATTATGACATATTTATAAGAAAATAATTTCCTTTAAAAATAATTAGTGTCATTACATATTAAAATTCACATCATAGAAGTGACAAAATCAGGTTTACCTAGCTAGGTTATAACAATGTGGTGTTTTATATACTTAGTTATTTATGAATTATATAATAAATCTATTTGAAAATTATTGGGGTGTTACATTATTCCCATCTTCGGAGAATTGCGTCCTCACAATACATTTCATAACCACAAAAGAGTGCTCTCCAATGATCTTACCACCTCTCCTATCGTAGTGCATACTGAGGTGCATTCAACGAAAAAAAAAATTGATACTCAAATCCTCTAGTTATCTAACCCAGACACAACTCGGATAGAAGGGGTTGATCTATTGCATCGAACACTCGGGCATCCAGAGGAAGGCTCGAACGGTTGAATGTTTGGAAATGTCCGAATGGACCAACACATGAAGAACTCGTTGAACTATGTCTCGACTGAGGACATCTAAGTCGTAGACATTGTTGTAAATGCTAAAACCGAGGATTTGGTACATGTACGATGCACAAAGGTTTCCCTCCAATGTAGCCACTTGAAAACATAACCTGGACGTGTAGTTCCGGCATAGGGTGAAACATAGGAAAAGCCCTTCGTGGTGTTTTCCTCTTCGCCTATACTCGGCCAACTGTTCCATGGCTATGCGGATGTAAATGGAAGCACTCCCTTGAGAGGTGTGGAGAATTATAGGATTGTTTGTCACTTCATATAGTGGTTTACACATTTTTTTCAAGTTTTTGAGAGGTAGGTACTCCTCTTAACAGGTTCTAATCACAATAATCTCCAGTACCTCCACATGAAGAGATAACATATGGGTTTGTCGTTACATCTGAATTTTTTTTATAAGTTCACTTAGTGATACTCATTCAAAGGTATAACAAATGAAAGTATAACAAAAATAAGAAACAACAATTCATATTTTTATATAACCACTGGTTCAAAAGTAAAATAGGGGCAATGTTTTCCCCACTCCCCAAATAAAAAAATCCCCAAAACTAATTCAAAGATGTCAATTTCTAGAACCATATACAACACTAGACACACGTCACTCCTGAAGTCCCTTTGTTTGGAACACCACTGATGCTAGGGTGCTAACAACCTCATGTGGATTCATTTTTTAGTATTTAGCGGCTCAATTTCCTTAGCCCAGACACACTGCAGATAGCTAGGGTCGAATCTGTGTCTAAAGCACTCAGGCTTCCATAGAGAGACACGAGAAGTGTGGAGGTCGGAAATTTAAGTGTGGACTAAATCCCTATAATTTTCATGCACCACTTCATTCTTTATGATATATATTTCATAATGTTCTGTGTACCTACTAAAACTCAGAATTTGGAATAGGTAGGTCGCTCGATAGTCACCATCCGAAGAAGCTTCTAGAAATTTACCCATAGCTCGGTAGTAATTAGCCAGAGTGAAACATAGAAAAAGTGAATCATGATACTTACCTCTTTTCCTATATGCAGAAAATTGGGAATATGAAATATGTTAATAGACCATATTTCCTCCTTGGTAAATATGGAGAATGTTTGGACGATTTAATACCCAAAGGAGTAGTTTACAAGTCAGATGTAAGTTGTCATTGGGTTGGTCCTCTTTGGAGCATGTATTTACAATTATAGTCTCTAACAACTCAGTAGGAAGTGATAAAATATCGGTTGGTTGACTCATATCTTCTATCAGAATTGTTTTAGAAAATCAACTTTCATTATGTCAAATCCAAGTTAATGTTTTATATAAAAACACATCAAATCAAAGAATACAACATCATTAATTTAGACATTATTTATAAAACTCATGAAATTACACAATGTCTTTCTTTCATTCACAAAACACTATTATGGACTTCCTGAAGTCCTCTTAGATTACACATTATAGATTCCACCAATGTTTTGGATTACCCTAGTTTTCAGAAAAATGGATCCCCAAAGCGATTCCAAATTCTTTTATCTCCTTGGTCTAGATGCAACATGTGCAACTAGGGTCAATTGTCTGTGGACATCATGAATTAAAATTGAGAAAAGCATGTCGGGTATCAATTTAAGTGACATCAGTATGAACTAGATTCTGATAATGCAAATGGGTAGTCTCGTTATTAAGGGCTTCAATTTCCACAACTCGACCATGGAGTCCGTACATCAAAATCTGACATAGATATGCTACCTGGAGGTTTCCCCCTTGTGCAGCCTCTATAAAGTACTCAAGAGAAAATAAATTATTATATTGGGTAAAACATTTAAAGATACCCTATATGTATTTCCATTGTCCTTCATAGAACCGTAACTGTGCGCTCATCATGAGGTAATAGACAAAACCTTCTCTATGGTGAAGTTGGAGTACATGAGGAGAGTTGGATACTCGATAGAGGGTTTTTTATGACAAATTAATATTTTCAAAAATCATGTAGTTTTATACACATGATTTTACCTCTATGGACTATAATACATATGATGGAAGAGACAAGAGGCAAGTAATTTTCTTTTCCATGTGAAAAATAAAAAAGAAAAAAAATCATTTGTAGTATTGTTTAAGTAAGTTTTTCATTTTTCATTTCTGGTTTTCCAGAGTTATCCAAACCGAATCCTATAATGAAAATTTACAATAACCTCATTCATAATTTCTAGTCAATAAAATGTGAATTAGCCTAAACATATCCCCGAGGAGTGTCATAAACATTAGTGCAGCAAGCCCTGTTGTCGTGTACCAGTTCCCATTCAAGTTTTTCTGTAATCGGTGCTTTCGGGTTTTACCCCGAGATACATCTATGCCAGAGCTGACTCTACCTGCTCGTATCCAGATAGGGATTCATTGCTTGAATGATCCACATAATCCATTACTTACAAAAATACCATGACATTATTTTATTTTTATCCTCAAAGGATTATCTTAGGGATTCTTCCCTAATCTACATTTTCTATATCTAGTTCCCAAGTTTCCTACTAAACTTCTCTGATACAAACTGTAACACCCCAGCCCCACTAGGCTGGAGCCAGTGCATTAATTGTGATATTGGAATGGTTAGAAGGAATGAAAATCCAGAACGATTGATCAGTTTTGTAGTCTTGAAGAAACTAGATACGTAGATTTAACACAAAATACATTGGATAAGGTTACATGATACAATACAAAACAAAACTTAAAACTGCAACCACATGTACTCAATAAATGACCATTACTTAATCACCTGTTCAAGGTAAACAATGATATGGGTGATCTAAAACACTCAGTAAGGGTTACAAATAGGGGAACCATGAGTACAATAATAATTGAATCAGAATCAATCTGACATAATCAACATGGCATAGTGAATAAATGATTAAATAATGCCATTAATTAACTTAGAATGAAACTGCATCCATAGATTTTGTCATAGTGAAAACTTCATGGATAATAATAATAACTGATAATGAATAAATATAATTCTTATTAATTGGAATTCATGTATCTGGAACATGAACCATAATACTATAAAAATGGTTTAGTTCTATGGGTAGAAACTCGTTTTATTTTTTGGAAACAAACTCGAACAGTCTATCGCCAAACTATTTTGTCTCATGAGACCTACCAATGCATCGAGGGGTTGTAGTGGGACACAAACACATCTAAATAAAACAATTATCTATATATAGATTCAATAAAAGAGCAATATGTATTTAAATTAACCGTAAATAATAGAGGATACAAATTCATCAATATTCACTCTGTCAAAACAACATTCAAAATAAATACCGTATGTAAAACGGTATACAACTTCAACAATAATTATATCCATGATATGAGAATATGGATATTTGAATGGAATATAATTTAAATTGAAAAGTGATCTCAAATGGGCAGTAGGTACACCACATTAGAAAGAGTAGGCACACAATTACTAAGCAATTCACAATGAAGTGAAAATTGAGAAGAAGCTTGTTACCTTGTTATATTTAATTGACTAGTATGAACAAAAAGTTAATAACCACCAAAAGAGTCACTAAATAAATGAATATAATTAGAAATATGATAAAATATGTCAAATGGCAGTACTCCTATACCATATATAAGAAATAATAGGTGAACAATGAAAATCCCACAGAATTTAAAGTGATATGAGAAAATCCCCTTATAGAAATTTCGGCATGGTAACAAGTGTTCTTGCAGGGGATTAATGAGAGATAAAAGGTTATAAAATTATTTATATATAATAAGGGAAGTATGGGGGATGTGAAAAAACATACTCCATCATTATAAATTTAAAAAAAATAACACAAGATAGGAAAGATTCTTGAATAAAAGTGAGAGAGAGGATCCCTTACAAATATTGTGTCATTAGAGTGACGAAAAATCAATGAAATATTTATGTGAGACAAGTGAAAATCCAAAAAATATAAGTAGATATTCATTATAAATCAATCTTAGTTCATTCACACATATTCTTGGAAAAATTTAACCAATGAAATAGATGCTTAACTCAAAGAACGAAAATTGAGTTAAGCAATCCCTTACCTTATGCATGAAGGTGTTGTTGACTTGTTTTTAAAGACCTGAATAAACAAATTAGGATTATTAATTCATAATTACAAAACCACTTTTATATGTAAATTATATATTATTATCCCTTTTAGTTCATTATAGGCCTTTTTGTCTGATTATAAGGTTCAATTTCATTGTTTGGTCTCATTTGTTTACATGGTTCTAAATGATCGATTCACTTATATTCAGGTTCGGATAAATATATAATACATATTTTTTTGTCCAGAAATGAATATATAAACTATTACTGAACATCCAAGAGAGTACACGGTTTTAAATTTAATTTGGTATACTTTGATTGAATCTGAATTTATATATATATAACCTTACTGATAACTATTTTGGATAATCGGCAGGTTTGATTACGATGAACATGTTTTCCTTTATAAAATAATACCATTAGCACAAAAGTATTACAGAACTACAAATAGGATATATTACATAATAATTTATTTCAACAATATCACATATGGTTTCTTGACTAGAATTAAAGATAAAAGTAGAAAGCGATAAACTGTTGTCCTTGAATGTGCTAATAAGCACATCTCAAATGGTGCTTTCATTTATTTCAAAAAAAAGTGGGGAAAGGAGAGAAGATAATGGAATATATACCATTAGAATTAAAAAATTCCAGTACATGTATGTTACTATATTTATCATACCATTTTGGATAAAGGAGGTGAGAAAAGAAACAATAATAAAAAAACATAAAAGAAAAGAATGGATTTGAAAGAGGAATTTACCTCTTGAGACTTCCTCCTTTGAGAACCTCTTAAGGGGAGAGGTATTGTTATTTTGAAGAGGCCAGAATCTTTTGGACGTGGTTGAGGATCTTGGGGAGTGATTTGGGAAGAATATTGGTAACAAACAAAGCCTAAGAAGATTGAGGAGAAGGCGAAGTAAAGAGGGGATTTTATAGTGGAGGAGAGAGAGAGAGGTGATTTCTTAATATAAAACTCATTAATTTATTATTTCTCCACAAGACAATGAATAGTGAGTATTCCATGACCAAAAATATTAATTTTATTATGTGATCCCAAAACATGTGGGTTTACATCAAAAGAACATCACACATGACTCTATAATTAGTGTATTTATCTTAATTTTTCAATTAATGGTATATCACAATTCATAAAAAAATCATGTATTTCAGAAAAATCCCAAAAATTGACACCAACCATTTTTCGATGTGTATAATCCAAAAATGAAGTCTATTTTTCAATAATAATTTTTTAAATATTATAAATTTCATATTTAATTAAATTGTGATTTATTCTAAAAACAAGAGTTTTAAATCATTTGTTTAATTACTTTAAAGCATAGATATATCGTACATACACTTGAATATTATTTAAATACTATCATAAGTAATGTTACCATTCATTAATATATATCACTATTCATAAGGGTATGTTACTATTAATAAGGGTAGGTGACTATTCACCAAAAATTATGTTTTTGTTATTGGACTCTAAATAACTTATTGATCGCAACTGTGTATGTCAGATTTTTGAAATCACAAAATTGTAGAACTTGTGTTTTAAGGGTCAAATATCACATAGTAGTTAATTATGTTGTGATTTCATGTAATTATGAAGTATTTATAACAAAATAATTTCCCTTTAAAAAAATATTGTGTCGTTACATTTTGAAATTCACATAATAGAAGTGAAAAAATTATATTTACTTGGCTAGGTTATAACAATGTGGTGTTTTTAGAGACTTAGGGAACTATGAATTCTATAATAAATATATTTGAAAATTATTGGGGTGTTAAAATAATTTTATTATGACTTTATAATTCCCACTTATAACAATTCTATGTTCAGGTTTCACTTTGGGTAAAACCCGCATAGGTCTTTGTACATGTTTTGACATATTATTCATGATAGTCCTACAAATATGGGGATTTATATAATTACAGATTGTAAAAAATTATTGAAATATCATATATATTCATTATATATGTATTTCCAATAATATATATAATATAATAATATGAATGGGGTACCCCATTCATGTAGACGGTAAGCCGTTTGTACTCATGAATGTTGTTTCCATTTTTCAGTCATATTAAAAAAAAGTAAGTAACTAACACATATAAATTTTTTTATAATAATATTATAGTATCATTATTATTTTATATATTTCATATATGTTCACTGAAACCATCATAAACACATTCCATGTAATGTTTGAACAAATCACATCAGTTTGAGGAGGTGGTAATCCACACTTCCCTAGACAGAATTCTATTATTTGAAAAGGATGGAAAGTATAATGGTTTGTGATATAAAAGAATAAGAAAAATAATAAATATAAATATAATATATATCATATATAGATAGTATGTTCCTCATAATTCATAACCATGAAAGGTGGTAAAGAAAAATGAAAAATCATCCTTAAATGATGTTTTAATTCTACGTACATATAAATAGTATGTTCATTGACCATCAAATGGAACTGTATGTATGTGTATCTTGAACAATTAAACTGAAAATAACATAGAATGTTTAGGATATAGTTTTTTATAAGCATGTAATATGTATAGTTCATTTGGTTAAGAATAGAAATAAAACATAAGAGCTTAAAGAAAGATGTTAGATCTTTTTTGGGTAACTCCAATTAGATTACTGCAAAGGGAGTTTGGAGACAAATATATTCCAAAGAGTTGGCACAATGATAAGGGTAGGGATGTTTAGAATTTATTTTTGAAAATATTTGTTTATCTAATGTGTATAGAGATGTGTGAGAATGTGTGATGTCATGAATCCATTTATAGTGGGGGAGGAGTGACACACTTGTAAATACTAGAAGGTATACATTAATATGATGTGAAAACTACCTAATATGACTCAAAAACATATAAATAATGTTTCAAGTGGAATAAGGGTAGATAAAAACCCCCCAACACACAAAAATAAGTTCATTTTAATAAAATTGTTCCCTAACATTTATGTTTCTCTTATGATGTCCTTTGGGTTTTTATTAATGAAACTCGTTTTCTAACCAATGTAATTTAACCATTATGACATTTTTTAATATAAGGATTATTAGAAAATATATAACCATTTAATTATAAATTGGAAATATAATTTACAAAATAAAAACCACATTCTCTTTTTAAATTAATTATTAAAAAAGTGTATGCAACGCGTAAAAACACTACATAAATCTAGATTGTGAAAACAATGTTTTTAAAAACTAACAGTCAATAAGATAATAAGGAGAGATAAATTGGTATATTAATAGAGAATATTTATTATTTTTTATAAATAAAATATCCTTTGGAATAATATTGGGGTTTTTTAATTTTAAAACATTTAATAAAATATAATCTAATATCAAATAAAATGAACGAACCTTTTAACATTATTTATTCAATTTTAATTTAGAAATTTTTAAATAAAATTTGAATTTAATTATATTATGTTAATTTTTTTTAAATTATGTAATCATGTAAAAGAAATTTTTGATGATAATAATTCAATCAATTTTCATAACTTTTAGTACTTATTGTATCATTTCATTTATTTTATTGTTATCTAAAAAATCACTACTTCAGCATTTCATAACCATATGATGTTCACTATCATTTTCAGTCGAAAAATTAGGTTGATATTATTATAAATTAAATATTATACTATTTATGAAAATGTATATTCATTTTTCAAATTAAAATCCCAGAAGTGGGAAAATAAATTTTAATGCTAATCTCATAGACTTGGTGGGAAACCATGTTTTTATAGTAAAATCATTCAAGATATCAATATGTTTTTATACCCAATTTGAATATAAAAAGTATTCTATGATATAAATTGTATTAATACATGTATAATGGATTAGTTGTTACTTTAATACCATTATTAAATATAATTATAATATATAAAAAATTTTATGAAAAAACAATTTTGAATTAAAATTATGTATTTTTCACAATTCAACAAAAATGAAGATACATAAAAAAATCCAAAAATTTCAACCTAAGATAATTTTTATATTATAAATTCAATAATTTTTTTTATTTTTGAAAATGTGATTTATTAAATTTTTAAAATGGGATATAAAATCGGTTTACATTAAAAGGTGGTAAAACATGTTCTGGCATGTATCACAAACCATGTCGATGTTGTGTTTAGTGCATCCCAAAATTTATGTCACATGTACTCTACAGTAAACATGGGGCCATGTTTAGAAAATACATACATAGTCATTATAAAAAAAATCTATAATATGTGTTTTTTGAAATTGAAAAAATCTAAAATATATAATTTATTAGAAAAAAATATTTCACAAAATCTCGGTAAGTTACCAAAACATCCAAATTAAAATGATACTGAATTATAAATCCTATAAAATATTGTTAGCATTAAAATTAAAATTTTTTGAATGTGAAAAAATCATATGGATATTTTTTCAAAAATAAATTTCATAGAATAATCAGAAAATATTCCCCAAACTAGCCAAGGATCCCAAGTAACCCGATAACCAAGACAACCCTAACATAGATTGAAGTGTGTTCCTGATCCCCAATAGTCATAAAATAGCAATAGGAATCATTCAAAGTGAATGTGTGAAGTATTTTTAAATAATTATGTGGAAACAAAACAAGTAATTCAATGTGCATACAAAACAAACTCCACTGAGAGTAATGTACTAGAAGTCAAATTTACCTCAAATCTAGTTGTGATTAAATTGATGTGCCAAAATTGGGTGAAATAGCAGATTTGCACAAGGACACAACTCACAAAGTCCACTATTGAACGGCTGGATCAACCCCTAGAGATCTGATCCCCTTGATCGATCCTCAGATGAGAAAATCTATAACAATCCATGGCATAGGTATGGTGTGACCTAAAAATCCCAGTATGGTGTCACCATGGATTCCATAATAGATTCAAATAATAGATTAACCAATGTAATGATTTTAATTACTATGTAAACATGTTTATATTATTTAATATATATTTAAAAAATTTATTTGATACAGTTCAAATGATAGGGAAATACATTAGAAAAGGCTTTAGAAGAGATAAAATATTTCATAAACACTAGACTAAATGAAAAATTATATATAAAAAAGTTTAAATAAATTCATAATTCATGAATTGTATTTTATCAAAATTATAATATATTTAAATCCCAAATATTTATGAAATGAGCACCATGTAAATCTTCCAAATGTATAAAAACATTCCAGGCTATAAGACTCCACACTCTCTATCCGATCATGAAAATATGTGTGTGCACCTATTCCCAAAAATGGCCCATGTTGACTCATCCCCATCCCATCATGGATGTGACTTTCTGCATTTATGTTTTAGAATGGTCTATAATCATAGGGTGGGTCCAAATAACACACAATCAACCTAAGGCTTGAACGTGTTATCACACAATCAATGTCTGGAAATTTATTTTAATACTTATCTAAAAACAATTGAATCACATATCACCATTTAAAATTCCAATTTTCTATTAAAAGAAATAGGTTTTAATCACATACATGAATATTCAATAGGATAAAACCACTAGGTTTCTACTAATTCTTTTTATGCCAATTTCACATGATTGAAAACAATTCAAATCCAATTCCATCAATTTCAAAAAATATTTATAAAATTATATTCAAACCATTTATCAAAATATTTTCCTTATAATCAACAATTTCAATTAACCATTTTTCTACACACACACCTGAATTCAATGAAATTAGGGGTTTTCAAAATTTTGATTCCAAAACATTTTCAAATATCCAATATCTCTAGAGTTGGGTTTTATTAAAACAATTGAATGTACTTTTTAACAATTGAATTTAAATAAACAATTGAAATTAATCAATCAATTCAAGGTTAATCAATTTGTCCAAACCTGATTGAACTACCTACCATTTTTGAAATTCAAGTGTTTCAATGAAACCAACAAATGATAACTAATTCACAAAAGACCGCAAAAATCAACATACAACCAATATCAAACATCATGTAGAATATATCAATCAATTACATATTGATATTTTAAAATTCATAAGATTATAAAGACAATAAATGTAGAACGAGGGTTAATGCTTACCCAGGAATCACACCACCAATGCAATGACGATCGAACACAAATAGATGGGACCCCGAAGGCATGGAGAGATCCAAGATCATGTAGTGATGAATTTCGGTCAAGAGAAATGAATCTTGAATTGAACCTGAAAAGAGAAATTATCCATGTTTCTAAATTAAAAACCACAATTATTGTATTACATAACATGTAACCCCATTACACATCCTGAAATAGTTAATTGCTATAACAACCAAAAACCACATAACATAAATTAAAAACTAATATATAATTAACTCTGGAAATGTAATGAATCATCACATCAGGTGACTTTTAGGATGTAAACCTTTCATTGTATTAACCCAATAACCATCACAAATTTTTTAACCTTGTTACATGATGTATAACCCTCCTTCAGCATGAAGAAATAGTCTGTTAAAGATGAGAGTAAAAAATTCAACAACTTCACCATTATATGTATCCTTTCAATTCATTACCAACCCTACCTAGTCAATGAAGAGGGAAACTAAAGAAATGTTTAATGATGAACCTCTTAGATCAGTAATAGGATGTCACAACCACACCACCAAAAAAATCATTATGTCCTCAAAAATCCGATGAAGAATATTACATTCAAAAACTGATGTGGCCACGTCACCCTCATCAGGGACTAGTTTTCCTATTTACTATGATTATCAAAACCGTACATCCCTATAACATGAACCGAGGGTATAATCCTCTAACGAAGTAATATGGTCTCAGAATCGACTATCATAACTGGCTGCTCAGTCATAGATAAATTAACTTCAATATCAATATAGCTCAGGCTCAAAACGAGAGATAGATCAGAGAGATAACTTCATTGAAGTGATACATAGAACACATTATGTATCAACGTTAACCATGATATAAGTGATAAATGGTATACACAATTTCCCATCTACTCAGAAACCATGAATGGTCCCAAAAATTAAAGAGAAAACTTCCATTGCCGCCTAATCCATCGATGAACAAATTGGGGTTAAAAGTTAAAGAACACCTAGTCACCAATTTAGAACTCCAAAGGTATATGGTTATGATAATAATAATACAAATATCTAATATGGGCTGTTAATATTCTATAAGTAATTAATTTACTCTTTTTCATTATCTCTTACACCAATCATTTTCCATCCAAGGAACTGCCCCAAATATCCATAAAACACGACAAATATTTACAAGGGGTAATACAAGCCCACAAAAAGATCCATTCTAATCATAAAATAGTAAATATAGTTATAATAAACCACTACCTTCCCCACATTATCATCCCATTCTCCATCTAATTCATTAACACAAGCATGAAGAATATCCTCAATAATCATTATAGCTCTATCAATCAGCCATCTGACTGGGGATGGGACCATGCTGAAACGGACCTGAGATCCCTTTGCCTCTTAAAAACCTATCTAAAAGAGGTAAGAGATATAGGTATCCCTAAAAGATATTATAGAATATGTAACTCATGCAATCAAACAAACCCTTTCACATAGAGATTTCCCAACTCCACAAATTTGGATATATCACAAATGGGTATGACGTGAGTTGACATGGTCATATTGTTGATCAAACCCTTTTAACATTATACCTTCTACGTGTACTTTGAATACCAATGAAAAATTCTACATAGATTGCATCCCACTTCCATGTTGGTATTGGAGGTTACTAATGATTACTAGAAGGTGTTCAGTTATTGACATTAACCTATTGGCATGTGAAAAATGGAAAACAAACTCAAAAATGCCTTGTTTGATACCTATCCACAAAAACATCCACCAAAAGTCTTATAACATATTAGTGATTCAGGGGAGCACATCCCACAAAGAATTTTGATATTCCACTTTATAACATTACATTTAACTAATGAAAAATGTATGTGATTTTGACAGAATAAGACACCCTCTAGAGAGAATTACAATTGGGATACTGTCTCTCCAGAATTAATAGAGTCTCTAAATATATATAATTCTTCATCATGTTATTGTTACATAAGAATAATCTGGAAGAGAGATGTGATAACTGAATGTAGGATATGGAATCTTGATTCCCTCATTCCATAACACCAATATGAAAATAGGAATATAGATCAATCAAATTCCACTGTTATGAATATTCTTTCACTTCCGAGTTTGGAAGTTTCATGTTCAATGAATCTTCAATAAATTCCATTTCGCTAGGGTGTAGCTGATGTCAATGTCAAAATATTGTTGGTATTACACCCCTATGATTTGGAAAAGATTTAAATAATTATAAGAGAATATATAACTCATGAACTTATTGCCTGAATACATAGTACACATTTCTAGTCAGAGGTAATGGAACCAAATATTATGTTTGTCCTTAAAAGCTACATGTTCGAGGTCATGGATAGTGTAATTGTTTTCATGCTTCATTAGTTAACGAGATCCAAAGCAACTACATGATCTACCTTCATAAGAAAACATCCTAATAATGAGTCTGACACATCACAATAGATTACATAGCCCTTCTTAGCCCTAGAATAGTCAGTACTGTCAGAGTAGAAAAAAGACGTTTTAGATCCATAAAAAAACTCTTAATATTATTATTCCTTGAAACCGTCACTCTCTTCTCTGATAAAGCAACCATCGTAGAACTCATATTTGAGATATACTTCATGATCCAATGATAAAATCTAGCTAATCCCAAGAATAATAGTATCTAAAAGGCTTTTAGTGGTTCCTTTAAATTCATAACAACCATAACATTCTCATGATCAACTAAAATTTGTTATTCCAATATATAATATCCCATGAAATGTTTTCCTTCATTAATAGAATAAATTTTGAAATCATGGAAAAATGTATGTGATATGTCATTAAATACCATGTTATTATCAAATGATGGGGTTGATCTTCATTGGATTTGGCGTAAATGTGGTCTTCATCCACAAAGACAAAAAAAAGGTATCCATATTTTCATGGAAACCCATTTTCATCAAATACATGAAATCTTAAGAATGTTTTTAGACCAATGAGCATAACAAGATACTCATAATGGTCATACCTTCTTGGAAATTTGGTTTTCTGAATTCAGAATCATTTATCCTTAACCAATGATAACCAAATTGATGTAAGATCCTTGTAAACCACATCACCATTTCAATTGATCAAACATATCATCAATACATGGAAATAGATACATATTCAACTTTGTAACTTTATTTAGAATTTAGTAATCAACACATAACCGACAAGAACCATATGCTATATTAGAAAAGGTAAATGGCGCCACCCAAGGTGAGTCACTAGGGTGTAAAAATATATTCTCAAGAACATAATCCAACTCGTACTTGTACTCTTTAAATTAAGATGGTTTCATGTGTAAAGAGAGAATTGAAGTTTGTTGAGTACCATGAATTAATTCAATGAAAACTTTTCCTCCATTACTGGGGGAAAACTATATATATTATATTAAACCATGTCATGAAAAGAAATTAAAAATGTAGGGATATCCCCACAAAAATATTACCACCCTCGATAAAAAGAACACAAATATTAAATTCTTCAACTCTGTATAAAAAGGTCAGGTCCTAGACGACCTTGGGTTCCATTCTCCCGAAAAGGAAAGAGACACACCATTAGGTTTAGAAATGTACTCCCATCTAAGATAAAAATAAATATAAGAATTATTATAAATGATCCAATATATTCAATTTTTTTCAATATTCATGTTGTGGAATGAATAACTCTATACCAGCTTAACATATGACAAATGGAATACACAAGTGGAACTATAGAGACCCTTTTGGTTATTCCTTTGAAGTTGTTTCGTAATATCCATTTCACCTGATAGAAGATATATAGTATGATTTAGCTATTTAAAAACACATGTTTAAATAAATGAATGGGATAAAAAAGAATCAATTATAGTACTCACCAATGAAGAAGCTATATTATTGGTACCTCTCACAGTAATTATACAAATATTAACGTCCATAGGATAAACTTATACTATGTGATGTAGATTTATTCTAGTTTCCTATGGATGATGCATTTTTATGAATGGAACATTTGATATCCCTTTATTTTTTTGCGTACATGATGATCTTATTCCACTTCGATGAGTGGAAAAGGTACGTCTGAATATCTATAAGTTCTATGAATGTCAATAAGAGACATATAACATGGGTCACTTAGTGAAAAAACTCAAAGATTTTCTTGTCTTGCTCACACATAGAAAAATAGAGGACCTTATCCCGGCACTAACAGGGGTCTATAAATAACCTCTCATCTAGAACAGCCATGAAAATCATTACGCTTGCACTTTCCCTTGGAAGTAACTCACATTGTCACTGGAGTAAAAATGAACACCCATCAAAGAAAAAATTATTCCTAGGTCTATGTCAATCATCTATACCCTAAACTAAATATCACTATAACTCGACATCTGTAATCAGAAAACCCGAGAACAAATATCTTATTGATGTCCCAACACAACCTCTCAAGCCTTCATTCTCTCATTTGATACATCCTAATTTGAAAAATACATGAGTTCAATAATATGATTTTGAATACTCAGTCACAATGTTTTCATCGAACTCATGCTTGAAAAACTCCATATCTTTATCCAACACCAATGACCCAATATAGATCTAGTTAGGGAAAAAACCTTGAATTCATTCCACTATAATACCACATGTTTCATTGTCATATCCATTTAGTACCACTATATCCTACTTAGTCCTTCAATTATGAAGGTGGCATACTTCACCTTGATCATGTCTAGTGTCTCTAAAAATTTAAACAGAAAATCTATCTTACCAAACCATTCCTCGGCATGTTGATGATCAGCGGAGGCTTTCAAAACTAGTCTCTTCCTTTGAAGGAACCCTTCATAACTATATTTGATTAAATACAATGAATGTTCCACAATTGGAGACTGATGGGGAACTAGAGGGGTTCATATCCCAAGTAATGTATAGTGTTCACAATCACATAGACTAGATTTAGTTTCATTAGAAATTCCATCACTATGGTTCAACATCAGTTTCATCTTGGATCTGATTCTAACATTTTCTCAAAGGAATGATGCTACAATACATTAGCAGAGAACAAGGAAGAGGTTAGATAATACTGAAATAGATAATTTAAGGTAAAATAACCCTGAAAGGTAGAAGAAAAAATATTTCGATTTCACTCTATCTAAATAAAAATAGGGAAAATAATACAACTAATCCACGAGACATATTTCCCCAACCATCCTTAATGAATTAAGGTTTATTTTGGTGACAGATTTCTGTGCAATCAATAATAACTACCTCAAATGTCCTGACAATAATTTAAAACCCATACTAACTCTTATAAAATAATCCCAATAACCTACCAAAATACTAGTATGTCATAAACCTAAGTAGGTACATTAATAACTCTATATTTGAGCCAACCGTGACATATCAAGAACATAGTTTCTCACCACCCCCAGTTGATGACTAGCACTTGGAATCACAAAACTAAAAGTGGGAATTATTATTCCACTATTAATACTGACGAATAAAATAAAGTCAATTTGTATATAAAGAAACACCACATGGTGTAATGTTCCAAAATTCAAATAGAAATTAAATCCCAATGTGCTACTACCCATGTACCAAAACAAAAACAACATCCCAAACCTTGATGGACACAACTCACCAATCATGAGGTTCATTAGCTTAATCCTACTCCAAGAGATCCATTCCAATTAATCCAGCCTAGACAGGGATAATATACAAACACCCATAGGCACAGGTAGAGAGCGAGATAAAAATCATAGTAGGGTCTCACGAAGGATTCCATAATATATTCCAATAATATATTAATCAAATGGATAATTTCAATTTGTAAATAAACAGGGATGTAATTTTAATATTATATTTTATCAAATCATGAAATGTAGTTATAATGATGGAAAATACTTTATGAAATGTCTCTATATGTGACGGAATACTTATAAAATAATGTCTTAAATATAAAATTTCATCTAAATGTGTTTATATAAATTCATAAGGCATTTAAAGTAGTTTAAAAATATTGGTATACATTTATATCTCAAATATAAAACAAACAAGAAACATGATCATCTTCTAAATAGATCTGGATGTTCAATGCTATATGACTCTACACAATCTAATGGAAAACATAATTATGTATATATAGACACCCCTTTGAAACTTTCCAAAGGTGACTCATTTCAGTCCCATCAAGGATGTGACCTATTATATTTGTGTTTTAGAATGTTGTAAAATTGTAGAGTGTGTACAAATTAATGAAAATATACCTAGGGATTTCATGTGATCCCAAATTAAATAATAGGAAACATATTTCAATAATACATAAAATAGAAATAAATCACATCCCTTCATTTGAAATGAAAATGTTATATTTAAAACCAAAAAATGTTTTATTAGAAAACATTGCTTTTCATTAAGATAAAACAATTTGTTTTATATCAAAACATTGTAGTTGTTTTTTCACAAGTTTGAAATCAATACAAAACAAATTCTATATATGTCAAAATTCCTTGATATAGATAAATTGAATAATTTAATTGAAATAGTTTCCATAAAATATACATTTTAAAATAAACAGTTGAAACAAACCAATTTCAATAAACACACCCCAATTAAATTGAATTCGGGGTTTTCCAAAATTCTAATGCCAAAACCATTTCAAATATAAAAATTCACTAGAAATGGTTTTCATTAAATAATTGAATGAATGTCTGATAAAATTAAATTACAACAAAATTTGAAACCAACCAAGTAATTAAACATTAATTAAATTGGCCAAATGGGATGGGACCGCAAACATTTTCCCCAAATGTCGACACTCACAACGAAACATGCCAATGTGAATAAAGTTTAATAAAACCTTGAAAATAAACATAGAAATTAAATCCAACATCACAGATAATAGTTCAATAAATTTTATGATTATGTTTTGAAATTACAACGGAGGGGAATGAGATAAAGGTGAAGAATGAGGGAGAATGATTACTTGAGATTCACAAATATAGCACAAAAATGATCAAACACTATATGGATGGAACTGGAAGTTGTGGAGGGATCCAAGATCTCCTAGGGAACGAATTTGGTCAATAGAAATGAAACTAGAATGGAACCAAAATAGATAGATCAGTTGTACTGATCGATTAATATTAGATGTCGAGGAATTACCATATGTGTAACATCATTACACGTTTTGAAATAATTAATTTTTTTAACCATGGAAAAAACTGTAACTTTGAATTAAAAATATATATTAAATTAACACAGGAGGTGTAATGAATCATCGTGTTGTGTAACACTTATAGTGTGAAGATTTCATGGTGTTCACCCAAAAATAATTACACATCGTGTAACCTAGTTACACAGTGTGTAACCCTCATTAAACCTACATAAATAGTCAGTTAATGTCGAGAGTCCATCAAATAACTGACTTCAACATTATAGGTATCCTCCCAATTCTTTCTCAACCCATCCTAATAAATGAACAGGAAATACCATGGCATTTTTAAAGATGTAATTATCATATAGGTAAGGAGATGATACAATGTAAATTTATTGGTAGTAGTTACATGACATAAAATACCAAGTGGTGAATATGTAATGTGTCTCATAGATATAAAAGGGAGATGAAAATCACATATGTAATGTTTTACATGTTATGAAGGTTATCCAATATCGTAAACAATAATTTAATATTTATTATAATCCTATAATAGAATATTCTAAATACTAAAAATATCATATATGATCCAGTAATAAAATTTTATCACCGATTTTTTGATAAATCCATGTCAAAATCATTATTTTGTGTTACCATTTTCATTTTTCATGATACTTTTTATTCATTAGTCCCATACCAAACACTTTCATCATAGTTCCATCATTAGAATAATTTTAACAATGGAATTAATATAATAAATATTAAATATATATATAGAGTCATCCAAAAAATATAGGAATAATAAGGTCAGAAGGTGGATGTGATATTTTAATTCTGGAAGAATAACTATTTCAAAAATATAATATATTAATATTAAAACCATCATAAAAACTATCAATGAACGAGTGAACAAAGAGTTTAGATTCCATCTGATGAAAAATATGATGAATAATGGTATTTGAATAATTATAATAACATTTTATTATATTAGGGAAACTAAAGATATTATTTTATTAAGAATATCACATACTTTCATGATGTAAAATAAGAAAAAAAATTGTAGGAGGTCAAGTAAAATGATATATATTCATCAATATGTGTCATTTAGACACATTATTATTGTCCATTGGAATTTCTTTTTATGAATATATAAAAATATAATTAATTTATAGGAAATTTCATAATTAAATTTTGACGCTTTTGTCAATGTATAATGCTCAGAGTTGTGTAAAGAAGATAATAAAGTGGTTCCTCTTAAAAACAGGGGGTAGTGGAACTCATGTGATTTCATAAAAGATTAATTCCTAATGAATAATTCTATCAAAAAAATGATTCAAAAGGGATATATATTCAATTATAATGTAGAATGTGATTCAAATCCCATGAATCAATAAAAATATCACGTGTTTATATTGTTTTTTAAATCTTTTCTTCTGAATAAAACACTTACTTACCCATAGTAATATATATTTCACTCATAATAGGTTATATATTTTAAATATATGGTAGAAATAATCTCAATATGTCAATTTCCTGATATTTTATACCATTTATCATCCAAATTGTCCTATTTTAATAATTTTTTATTTTAAAATAATTTAATAAAATATTATTTTACATAAAATGTCATGACTTCTTTTTTTACACTATTAATTTAATTTAATATTAATTAAACCATTAAACTGATGGAATTTTAATATAATACATTTAAAAATCCATAATATGTAATAATTATCTATTAAATTCATGGAAATAAAAAATTCAACCAAATTTTATTACTTTTAATATTTTTAAATCCCTTTATTATATTTTTCTATAAATTAAATAACAAAATTGTCAACATTATAACACAGGAAGGTTTTAAAAATAAATTGTGTTGAATGAAACACTAAATCACTACATAAATAAACTTTTTTTATGAATATGGTTATAAACTAGACGTTAAATATAATTTTGTTACTTCTATGAATTGAATTTCAAAAAATAAACATCTACAGTTGTGATCAGTATGTTATTTAGAGTCTAATAGAAACAACATGATTTTTGGTGAATTTTGACATACCCTTAAGAATATAAATTTGATCATTATGAATAGTAAATAATAATAATATTTTATTTTCATATGGTTATCATATAATAGAACCAACTTGTTATTTTTTTAGAAAAAAATATGATTTTATTTCATACATTCATTAATCATATTTAGAATTTTTTTAGAAAATGTAATTCATTTTTGAATTTTACAAGTCAAAATAATGTTAGGGTGAATTTTTTGGATTTTTCTAAAATTCATGAATTTTTTATGAATAGTAAAACATGGTAATACACCGTATATATACATTATCTACTAAATAAACTATAACTAACATCATGGATGAATCAAACAGCTTTTTTTCAAACTCACATTCTCTCTTAACTATTTAGTGTTAGATAAATCAATACTATTCATTTTCATGGGCTATAATATTTAATTAATTATTTAATTAATGGAAAACCCTTCATATCCTACACTATAAATACCATCATCACCCCATCTTTCAATCAAACCTCTCAATATTTTATAATTGTATAAAATTTACAAAATCCCATTTCTAAGGCCCTTCCTTACGTCAAAGACCTTTTTTTCTCAACAAAATTCCAAAAACAAAGGCCATAAGAGGATTCAAAAGAGAAGAGATCAAGAAGTACAAATCCTCATTCATTTTCATATGTTTTAAATCCATTACCTTTTCCTTTCATATAAACCATTCTCCATCCCTTTTCCAAGTGGAATTAGAGCCCCATAATCATATATATTTTTGTCTTTATCATGTTTATGGAGAAAATTAATCATCATTCTTCCTATACTTTTCCTATTATTCAAAAAATAAAAACATTTTATGTGATGTGATAATTTACCAAAATCGTGGATGATGGGTTTTCAAGTTCAATTACATCTTTTAAAAATGTTTATAAAACCATTTTAATGGTTTAAATATATTCTAATGTGTATGATATATAATATTTCATGTTCTAGAGTTAACCTAAATATATAATAAAGTTAATTCGTGATTATCAAAGAACCACCAAAATGATCTTAATTCATATATCTAATGATTTATATATTGATTCATCCTCATTAAATATATCCAATATAATTTAAGGAACCAAATAATTTTCTTGAAACACATTAATACTATTTCATTCCACTTCTGGTGTTTTTATTCCATTCTACAATGAAACCCTTTACATATAGGCCTTGGAAATCATGTAAATAACGCACCTAAAAGAATTAAATGAACAAAATATTATTATATAATGGTTGTAATGATGTTATAAAATGATAATATAAGGCTTTTTAAACATAAATCTATTTCTATAAAATATTAATAACACTATACATACCATTATAAAGGAGGTTTAAAAAGTTTCGACAAAGAAAATCAGAAGGGAAGAGAATTCATAACCCAATTTCCCTTCAATGGGTTATGGTTCCACTTCCTTGATTATATGAAACTAAGATTATTTTGGAAAATATTTCATAATAGTACGTTAAATTATGTGTATTTATAGTGTATACACATAATTCTTTCATTCTATTAATTTCATTTCATTTATATGATATTTATATGGGAATTTCATTTAAAAATACTTTTTTAATATTATAATTTACAAAATTACAAAGAATTGATGTTATGAAATTAATCTTGATTTATGATTCATTTTTGGATATTGTAAATTTTTGTGAGGATCAGTGGGACCTATATATCCATCCAATTCAATTGGTATGTGTAATTTGAAGGTTTTCCGTATGGTTACTTTAAGTGTAACTGTGATGGTTACACCATACGGTAGGTGTGAATATTACATTGTAAGGTAGCAATGAGGGTTACCGATCATAAGGTAGTAACAAGGGTTTCAAAATTAAGTAAGTAATCCACCTTGATACACTAATTCATTATTTATTTCTCTATCATTTATAGAAATATCATGTGTCATAACGTATATATATGATTCATTATCGGTGATAAGTTTGTCTTTTTGAAAATGATATCATATGATTGTATGTATTAATGGATTAATGGTTTATTTCCTTCTTTTATATCCCATTATGAAATTTTGATTCATATACGATGTTTTTAATTCATTTAATAGGTTATAATGATGTGTAAGAGAAATAATGAAGTCAAGTTAAATGTTATTATTATTTTTTAAATAAATAATGTTTTTGCATTTTGTTTAAAATTTTATGATTTTTATGAAATGAAAATTATTTTAATAGTACCAAAATTGTTTGCATGTGCCTCGATATGTAAGATTTATGTCCTAACTAACAAACCATATACCAAAATGCTATTTTTCGAATGTAATGAAGTGAAATATTGGTAATATAACAAAAATATGTAATGTTTAAGGCCGTAGCCTTTTAGTTGGACTCATTTCACAATTTAGATAACATTAATCATTCATATGATGTTAAAAGAATACCATCAATGATATTAAACCAATGTTTATATTGAAATTATGTTGAATTTAATGTCTACCATGTCGCTTCATCTACGATATGTATTTTCAGAATAGTTTTCTGCAAAATATACAAGGAAGCTATAGTTGGAAGGAACCAAGAGGATGAAATATTTTTTATTATACAGTTGGGATGGTGGGAAATAGATTTGTGTAGTTTTTGATAGTAATGGATTAAATGACATAGGAAATATATGGTGGTGGAATCAACACAATATAACATCATCTTCTACCATAAATGAACATGAAAACAATGGAACATTTTATAAGGAACCACACACTTACTTTTAGTGGATCTTCAAAGCTAGTAGTAGCTTAAGGATTGACTAAATCCCTTGAAAATATGTTTTATGTTATGGGATGATCAGATAATCAAATTTTATTTCATTCTCTTCATCTTTTAGTTATCAAATATTATTAGTGGAGGTTAATGTTAAGGAATATTATGGATAAAGAATTGATTTATGGATTGGAGTGGGATAGATTTAAAAGCTGTTTCCTGAAATATTTTTTCCAAAGGTGCTTCAAAATAGGATGGAGAAGCAAGTCCTTAAATTAGAGAAAAAAGAGTAGGATTCACTGTTCGTATATGAAGATAACATCACGGGATTGGAAAGGTATATTCTAATTTAAATTCTAGATAATAATATCAAAATAAACATTTTTTAATCAGGATAGATATCATGATATTGATTGGTATTGGCTTCTTGTGAGTTCAATAGTCATGAGAAACATGTCAATTGTGTGGAGATGGTAGATATGAAGGATTTTAATGACCCACAGTACCTTGTCAAAAAATATAAGAATAGGTCTTGATGGAATGTGATCGATAAGAATTAATCAATGAAATATGATGGTAAGAATGTTCAATTTCTAGTTTCCAATAACAATGGTAAAAAGACCTATAGAGAATGTGTTATCAAAACTAGAAAGGGTTTTCGATGTGGTATGTTTGGACATAATTCTGAGATTGTAATGAAAATGATCATAATATTAATCTTGATATAAAATTGTTTAAGGTGTTTTAAATATAGTGATATTGGTCATTTTGAAAATGTCTACCCGAAGAGAGATTTGAATAATGGAGAGAAGTCATACTATAAGTAGAAAGGTGTTGTGAGATCCTTCATGACTGCATATGCAGATGTCGGTCCATCCAATTGAGTTGTATATGGTACCTTTTTGTTTACTAATATTTTTTTAATCTTTTATTGGAAATGGGCTCCACACATTCCAATATTTTTGAGAATTTTTTTGGTAAATTGGAAATATCACCTAAATAAAAAATATTGGAACATATTGTTTAAATATCAAGAGTAAATATAATGGAAAATAAGAATTATTAGAATCCTTCAATTATGGTATTTGTAAATAATATCCGTAAAAAATATTGTTTTTCCATAGTGGAGTTTGATATAATTATGGATATGGATTACCTTTTTTTATCACTCTATGATTGATTGTAGAGATATAAAATTTGTTTTTATCAGAAAGATGTTTATTTATTAAACAAGATCGAACTCATACATTTGATAATATATCTGAATGTTGATAAACATTGGAATGATGGAATAAAATGAATCATTCTCATATGTTGAAAACTATGAAACTATTCAGAGTAATGATGTTTTAGTGGTAAATAGATAAAATTATGTTTTCCAGATGAGTTTTTTGATATTATACATTATTGGGTACTTTAATTCACAATTGACTTAGTTCTTGATTCGAAGACAATTTCAAAACCATCTTACCGACTAAATAAAAATAAACTATCTGTATTTAAAAGTTAGTTATATGGGTTTCTTGTAAAAGGAGTCATTCATTCCATCACATCACCAAGTAATGATCATGTTCTTTTCATTAAAAATAATTATGGATCCATGATACATTGAATTGATTATAAATCACTGAATAACATTACTATTAAGAATAAGTATCACTTATCGCACATCGATGAATTGTTTGACTAGCTTTAGGGAGGCCCATATTTTCCATGACTGACTTGAGAACCAGGTACCAACATATCAAGGTAATAGGGGATGACATTCTAGAAATATCTTTTTGAACATGATATTGTCCTTATGAAATTTTTAATTTTATTTTGGTTAACTATTGAATCTTTTTTATTTATGGATCTCATGAATTAAATAAATCACGATTTCTTGAATATGTTTTTGGTTATTTTTATTGATGAAATTTTTTTATATTCTAAAAGTAAAGGAGAGCATGAAAATCTTATATGTGTTGTTTTATAAACCATAAAAGAAAAGAAACTATATGGAAAATCCAACATGTGTGAATTTTGGATGAAACAAATTTCATTTCTTCAACATATTGTAAATAAGGATAGAATACTGTCGATGCTACAAAAAAAGTGGTAGATAAATGTCTAATACCTAAAAATGTTACTCTGATTTATAGTTTTATTTGATTAAAACATTATTTCTCATTGTTTAATAAAAATTTTTCATGGTTATCTATCCCGCTATTCTAGTTAACATGAAAGTGGTTAAATTTTGTCTGACAGGAGAATGTGATGTTTTATTTTTAAGAATGGAAGATGTGATTTCTGAATGATCTAGTTTGGTCCATGCCTTCCAGAAGTGGTGATTTTTTCATATATAGTGATTCTTAGTTAGAGGGACATAGTTTTTTTGATGTAGAATGATTGGGTAAAATCTAATGTATCAAGAAAACTAAAATCATACATGTTAAATAATCCCACATATTATTTGGATTTATTAGTGGCGGTTTTTTGATTTCAAAATATGGACTCATCATTTATATGGATCCAAATGTGAAATATATACTAACTATAAAAGAATTAAGTATATATTCACTCTGTATGAACTAAACAGGAGGCATAAAAGTCATATTGAATTGATTAAGGACTATGATTTCCCGATCCATTACTCTCATGTGAAATAAAAAAAAGTGGTTAATGACATGAGTATAAAACATCATGCATCACTAACCATGGTTTGATTAGAATGTTCACCTTTGATTAATGATTTGATTAAATTTGGTATCGATGTTGTTGGAATAAGAAATTCCCCTATTTTGTTTTTGGATTCAGTGCAATCATATTTTTCACATTGAATTAACCAGGTGGAGAAGGAAGATGAGAAACTAAAGAAAAAGTTGAAATTTGTTAAAATCAATATGTTTCCATAATTTAACATTGATAAATATTGTGTTTTGAGATTTGGATAAAAATTATTTGTGCCTTGTGATTCCAAGTCGAAGAAATATGTTTTTGTGTGAAGCTCAAAGTTATCCACTTTATGTTCATCCTATAATCAATACTATGTATAGAGGCCTTCTAGGGTATTACTAGTGGAATGAAATGAAATGAAATAGTGTATATTTTAACATTAAATTATTTACATGTATGTAAGTAAAAGAAACTCAGAAGTTTCCAATGTGGATGCTTCATTCATTACCAATACTAGAGTGGAAATGGGAAAATATATCCATGGCCTTCATTGTTTGGATAAAAAAGACTTCTCGAGGTGACAATGCAATCTAGGCTATTGTTGATCAATGGAATAAATCTTCACATTTCCTTTTTATTCGAGATATTATGTCATTTGACCAGATTTCTCGACTGTATCTTAATGGGATTATCAAGTTACATGGAGGTTATAATTCAATTGTAGCTGATCCTAATCCCAGTTTAACTTATAAATTTTTGAATGGTCTTCAGAATTCAATTAGAATATAAATAAATTTCAATACACCATTTCATCATCAATCAAATGGGAAATCAGAACAGATTATCCAGAATTTAAAGGATATGCTTTGAGCTTGTTCAATGGATTACCAAGTAACTCGGATCAACATATTTCACTCATTAAAGTTTCATATAATAATATTTTTCATTGCAGTAAACAGATGACACCTTTTAAGGCATTATATGGGTTGTATATTCTAACTCTCGTATTTTGGGATGATGTCGAAGAAATAAAGTTGATGGAACTAGAATTAGTAGACATAGTGGATGAGAAAATGAATATTATCTAGATACACATGAGGAAAACTCCAAGTTTGGAGAAACGTTATGTATATAATAGAAGGAAAAATTTTTCATTCTATGTAGGTGATCATTTTTTTGTAGAATATCACAATTTAAAAGTGTTATGTATTTTGTATTGAAAAGAAAACAGATTCCATAGTTCATTGAACCATATGAAATCCTAGAGAAAGATGGATCAGGTGCCTACTGAGTCACTTTTCCTCTGAGATTATCTTATATACAAAATGTTTTTCTTGTTTCAATGTTGTGAAAATATGTTCCACATTCAGCTCATGTTTTGTGCCCATAAGTAATTCAGTTGGAAGAGAGCCTTTCTTTTGAAGAAAACTTGTTCACATTCTTGATCAAATATAAAAAGTA
Organism: Viscum album; assembly: GCA_963277665.1. Lineage (NCBI taxonomy): Eukaryota > Viridiplantae > Streptophyta > Magnoliopsida > Santalales > Viscaceae > Viscum > Viscum album. The sequence goes on along the minus strand of OY728159.1, from coordinate 774,710,684 downwards.
CTACACAATATGGTAATTGACAAGGTAACAGTTTTGTGGATAAACCACATGGTTTATGAAGCATCATGTGAATATAAAAATGCAATGAGGGAAAGGAACCCCCACATATATAATATGTAAATAAAAAAAATTTTATGACGTAATTTCTAGAAGGTGGAGATAGTGTAACACCTCAAGGTTTTAAAAGTAATTTGAAAAGAATTAACCCCTGAGTCACTACAAAATGAAACCGCTTATAGGACATTAATTTCCAAAAAAGGACATCTATAATTGTGATTAGTATGTTATTTGGGGTCTAATAAAATAACAATGAATTATTGGTGAATATTTTAATTCCCTTATGAATCGTAATATGAATCATATGAATAGTAAATCAATTAATTATTTAATTTTTTAAGTTTATATGATATATAAAAATACTGATTAATTTTTCAAGGAGATATAAAATAAGTTATAGTTTTAAAATGGTTTTTTAGAATAAAATAAGATATTTATTAAAAGATAAATTAATAATATTTAGAAATTTATTTTTAAATTTGGAGATCATCCATTGTCTCAAAGGCCTTCATTTTTAATGACTTTTGATATTCCTCCTTTTAAGGGGTTATGTGGAACCGTTACAAGGCCCACATGCATAAGTATTACGAGGCTCGTAGGTCTTAGAGGAATTCATTTCCTCTAGGCTTCAAACAATACATAAAACCTATACTAAATACATGATACTTATGCTCTCGATCTTCCTCAACATGAAATCATCTCCCCAGCATCGCATGGCAATTTCGCTAGGCTTTCCAGTGCATGCACATGCTTTTACCGATGGCAGGTCCCATACACTCTCATTATTGAAATATATTTATCTTCTTTTATGGTGAAAGATCATTGCTCATCCTCTTTTTGGAGCTTATTCCTTATTGGTTTTCAGGTTTTCATCTACACGTATGGTTGTCAAAAGTCCTTAAGGTGTTCTGAAGGTTATGTGGTGGTCTGAAGGACATGAGGAGGCCTGAAGGCTTGGGTGAACTGAATGCCTTAAAGAACTCAATGGCCAAATTGGTGGCCCGAAAGCCCAAATGGGGGAATATTCCCGACTGCTACAGTGCCAAAAAGTACCTTCTTCCATTTCTGCTACAGTACTGCTACAGTTCACGCAACATTACCTACTACAGTACTGCTACAATACCACATGAAATTATGCCTCCACCTAGATTTGATCTTAGGCCACCTCGATGCACATAAGGATTCCTCACCAACCTCGATAAGGCTCTTTTTTTGGAGAACATTTTTTATTTCAACACATTGAAAAGTGGATAGGGTGATCTTGTGGGATTTTCTGAAATTCTAGAAATTTTTATGAAGAGTAAAAATAGTAATATATTGTATATATACATTTTCAATTAAATATATCATTCCTAGAATCATGCCTAATTTAAGCACCCTTATTTAATACTCACGTGATCTATTTACTGTTTACAGTTACATGAATCAAGAATATTAATATTTATTGGAAAAAATATTATGATAATGATTATAATAATGGAACACATCACCTCTTATCCACTACTAATACCACCCTCACCCTGCACTCTTCCTCTCACACTTATAAAGCTTTCTTAATATTCTAAATTTTACCAAATCCACTTTTCAAGGCTCTTTTACATGTTCAAGTCCTATTGGTATCACCAAAAAACAAAAACCAAAGGCCATAATGAGGATCTCTTGGAGAAGAGATCAAGAGGTAAGAATCCAATTTCATTTTCTTGTGTTTTCATTTCCATTCCATTTCTTTTCATATACTCCCTTACCCTCCCCGTATCCAAGATGAATGAAAGCTCCATAATCATATATATTTTAGATTTTTTCATTTTTATGGATAAAATTATCATTCATCACTACCTTTTACTCTTATTTTATAAATAATATAATATCGTCTGTGATGTTCCGCTTTAAACAATTCACAGAGGATGTGTTTTCAATTTACATTATGTCCTTAAAAACTTGTTATAAAACCATTTTAATGGTAGAAAAAGATTGTAAAGTGAAATATATATCATATTTAATGTTCTATTATATATATATATACATAATATCATGTTTTATAAAGAACCTACATCATAATTATCAACGTACCAAAAAAATAATAAAATGGATATCACTAACGATTTTTGTAATGATTTATACTCATTCAAAAAAATGAAAATAATTTATGGTTTCATTTAATATTATGGAAACATATTAATACAATTTAAGTCCACTTCTTGTGTTTCTCTTATAGTCAAAAATGAAATCCTCTATGAACCAACCATGGAAATCATGTAAATAACGCACCTAAAAGAATGGAAAGAACAAAATATTATTAATTATTGAGTGGAATGATGTTATAAAATAAACATAGAAGTTTTTATAAACATCAGTATAGTTATATTAAATATTCACATAACTGTTTTAACCCTTATACAGGATGTTTATACATGATTCATATAGGAAAAACTTGAGGTAAGGGACTTCATAACCCAATTTTGGTTCTTTTGTTTATCCTTCCTCTTCATTGATTATATGGTAATGTGAATTTTTTTGTAATGAATTTATGGAAATATTTTGTTGTATTATGTGAATATAAAGTGTATAAACATAATAATTTCATTCTATAAATTATCAATTCATTTAAATGATATTTTAAAGGGTATTTCCTTTACAAATTATAATTTCTATTTCTATTTTACAAAATTCAATAGCAATGTTTTAATGAAATTGTTCTTGTTTTATGATTATGTAGTGGATCTTGGGAAATTTTTACGATGAAGGATGGGACCTATAACTCTCTCCAATGCATTAGGTATGTGTATTTTGGAGGTTGGATATTTGGGTACTCTATGTGTAACTACGATGGTTACACCATGGTAGTCATGAGGGTTACATTGTATGGTACCTATGAAGGAAACAAATCATAAGGTATCTATGAGGGTTAAAAAATTAAGTAATTCCAAAAGATAAAGTTATTATCTATTTATTTTTTCATTGATTTATGGACATCTCATGTTTCAAAATTTTAGTATACGATTCTTTAAGGGTGATAATTACTTCTTTGTGAAAAATATTTCATATGTTTATAGTTATTCATGGACTAATGGTTTATTTCATTATTTTATATCCATTAATGAGATTTTTATGATCATCCCATGTTTGTAAAAGCATTTCGTAGGTGATAATGATGTGTATGTGAAAGAAGGATGTATTGTTAAATGTTATGATGATTTTTAAAATACTCACGTTGTTGTTTTGTGTTTAAAATGTCATGTTTTGGAACAAATGGATACTCTTTTAATGTAACCCACATTGTATGCTTATGGGTCGATATGTATGATTTATTTCATAAAATTCTATAACACAAAACCTAAAAGATATTAGGGATTGTAATGAATTGAAATTTAGTTAAAATAACTAGAATATGTAATGTTTATAGTTTGGGGATTATATAAATTTCATAAGAATAAAATGCGATGATTTTTAATTAAAAAAATTAAATGAAATATGATAATTAAAAACACTTTTTTTTCCAAAATGCAACAATTATAATCATTATTTAAAAAATTTAGAGTTATTAATGTGAAGAGAGTGAAATTTTCAAATTTCGATACACTAACACTATATAACTACAATTTTCAAGGGAAATGGCACATAAATAAAATATAATCTATTTTTCAATTTATATGGTATAATGTGTCCTATAAAATGAAACAAAATAAATTATTGGTTTCATTTTGAGACCATATCACAAGTTCTGAACCCTAATTAACCAATTTTATGTTTATCGTTGTAACAATAAGTTATTATGGTTACTATTCGTATACACCAAAAAATATAGGGACCTATTTAACAAATTTGAATTTGCTAATTAAAAATTGTGTTTACATTTCTTATTATTCAATACCTATAATATTCTTAAAATTATTTTAATATAAATTCATAAAATACAGTAATTAATAGTTCTTTGGAATTTTTTTAAGAACAAGTATAAACATACTTCCAAATCAATAAAATTACATTATCAAATAGAATAAATTATTTATTATAAACCCAATTAATAAAATTAAACATTAATAAAAAACAAAAAACATCATGGTAAATTTAAACTAATTTATTTAATGAAAATAAATTGAAATATTGGAAAAATTAGTAATTTTCATTATACCTTAAAAAATCAATCAGTAGAGAAAAATGAATTTTTTTTACCATATGGCTATTTTAATATAATGAATAAAAAAATAATAGTTTTACAAAATATTATCTCTAAATATTCATAAATTAATTATGACTTTCACAAAGAATATTTCAACAATAGTCATTTTTGAGTAAAATGATCATTGAAGCATAAAATGTCTTCAATAAAAATTATATGGTTATTATATAATAATCAATCCAGAAACTTTCCTTTATTGAGAGTAGCACAAATCAATTTTGAAAATTTTCAACAAATATTAATGCCCAAAAGTTTAATACACATTACTATAATATATTAAAACTTTATTTTATGCTTGATATTGTTTTTTAAGAAGAATATTGAGATTTTTATTAATTTTCCTAATTATAGTGTCTTACATTATACCCCTTCAATTTAATAACTTTCCACCAAAAAATTTAATCTTTTTTTCTATAATCTATGTTTTTATATTTGAAAATTTCTTTTCTGAAAACCCACATCCTAGAAAATAATAATAAAACCTCTATTTAATAGGGTAAATGTAAAATATGATGTTTTTATAGAATAACACATAATAATGTTTTCAAATACAAGTTTATTCATTAGAATTATATATATATAGTTAGAGGATAAGTTAATGTTTGAATAACAATGGAGAGTGATAGAGGACATTGATCAAAAGAGTGTGATAATTAATGATAATGTTAACAACCACGAAACCATATATATATATATGTGGTTTAGAGAATACCAATGATGGATCACAATTGACCAAAATAAGATATTTTTTTTGATTACCTTAATACCGATGTTGAAAAAATTATTTACTATTAATATAGGGAACATGAGAAAATATAATTACTTGACTTATTTTTACATCATAATGAAATTTTACCCATTAGTTGTTCATTGATAAATTTCCACTTCATATATTACACCATAACATGAAATTTTTGGATGATTTATTCCAGAATGAATCAGTAAAACTTAATTTTAATGGAATATAATATCTAATAAATAATGAAAAATCATTCATCATTTTTCAATATGTATAAAAAAGTTATTAACAGGGTTTGTAAAATATGATAAATAATAACATATCCTCAAAACATATTACCCAATGTTCTATATAAATAATTACATAAGTAGTTTAGCATAAAAAATTCAGAAATACGACTTAAAAATTTTAAAATCCAAAAAAAATCATGCTATTACCAAAAGAAACATAACATTAATCCATAAAACAACATTATGTGTCTCTAAATGTAACTTAAATAATTATTGAATATATTGATAATATATTCATATAAAACATGGTAATAACATAAATTACCATAACATATTAATTGAAATATTCATGATTATAAAAAAAATAACTATCATCTCATTCCATAAGTAAAATTATATATTATCAAATATATTCCAAAAATCCATATATTTTAAAAAATTAATCAAATATTAAAATTTTCAATTTTTCATCATAACATTAATCAGATGCAAGGTCATTAATATCAAATGATTTACTTTTTCAATAATATATTTATCTAAAATATCCATTATTATTACAATATTAGTAATGAAGTAAGTCCATTATTTCCCTTAGTCATTAATTTTTTAATAAAATATCACCATATAATTAAATTACATTTTTTCGTTCATCAGCACCATATAACATATTGTTGAAAAATAATTAATAAAAACTGTTATTGTATAATCCTTATCAAATTTATGATATTTATATAAAAATAACCCTTAATAAAAATACATCTACAACACAATTCATCAATTCCAATACATAACAACATCAATCATTCAACTTAAATTATAATCCATTAATGTGGATAAATTATATTATTTCAGAATACCACCATCCAATCATATTTTATTCTCTTTGGCTTTATCATCAACGGTAAAACCATAATACACACGACATTTTTTATCCTCTTCTAAACATTTACCTATAATTTTTTAAAATTGATAATATTTTACACATTTAAAACATTTTCCTATTAATGATACATTATGGAAACAATTAATATCATCTATAATGTTACTCCAACATTTACTTTTAGCTTGAAAATTACATTATCAATATCACTATTTTATACACACAAAATACATTTCTTTTCCATTAAGATTTTTTTGTTTATACAAGCATAGTTTATATTTCAGAAACTAAATATTCTTCCTCTTGGTCTAAATGAAACTCTATTTCTAAATTTTCATGTGTATAATGTAACAAACCCAATATTATATTGTTAGTAATTTTATGTGATAAATTATTAGGAATAATTCAATGCATTAACATTCGTCACACACTTTAACATGGATTATCTCATGTGAAATCATTCCACTATCTATCTCATTCACAGATAACACAATTCTTCTTCGATCCAACCATTGAATAAATCTAGATACCCTATTGTGAGAAATAATAATTATATTAAGAAACTACATAATAATTAAAAATTATTTATAAGATATTTAGATCATGAAAAAATATTTTCAATCTATTACACATTATGTTTATCCTAGTTCATCCATGATCATTATCAATTCAAATCAATCATAAATTTATATAATGATATTTTGAATTGCAAAAGAATGTGCATTGAGAGTTTCAAAATAGGTGTATAGTATGGGAATAAAAATCAAACTGATGAATAGTGGTTCTAATTTACTAAAAATTTATTTGGGTTGATTAACCTAGATTTATTTATGCCAAGTCTGCATTACCATAATGTATCCAACAATATATGTATTGCTAAGAATAGAAAAATACTTTCTTTACTATAACATTGGAAACTCTCCAATGCATAGTATTATCCAAAGTGGTTGTGCTAATGTTTTATCATCCTACTTTCCAATGTAATCTAAAATATTATCTGATAAAAACAATCGAAGTACATTATTTTCGCATATAAATATAACATATTATAAAATAATATTAAATAAATATAATTATATACCATTTTAGAGTCATATAGGTCAAGTTTTTTAGGTGACATAGATACATAATCAACATGTTCATAACATATTTATACCATTTTCCCGTTAGGTTCTCCATAACTATCATTCATTTATTCATATCATACTTATAACAATTCTTCATATTGTAGGAAAATGAATCATATTAATGGTTGATATCTGATCATCAGTATAGGTAAAAATAGACATATCAATAATCAATATAACATAACAATAGAATAAGGTTATAAGATATTGAGAATAACATTTGAAAACTATAACCTTACATCCATAGATCATATACCTGAAGCATGGGTTAAAGAATGAATTTTAATAAAAAATGTATCATAAATTAATTAATAAATATGATCCATGTGTTGGACAAGTAATGTCCCAAAAATACTCAATGAATCCAATTAATTTTTATTCTCATAAATACCTTTCATTGTTTAACTAGTAAAATTATAATAAATATTTGTTTAGGAATATATATCATGAGATATTTTTCTTATTTATGTGTTGAAATATATGAATATGTATTCTGGAAGTGTATAAAACTAATCACAAAACATTTTTCATAACATATGTTTAAAATAATAACGTATTGTTAGAAACCACTATGTTTTTAATAAAAAACTTTAATCATATAAAATATATTGATAGAAAATTATAGATCAATAAAACTATATTTACAAGAAACCATACATTCAAATGAATAAATTTATGGTTAATCAAACCAACTTTTGTGGTCAATCATACATTTTCAACCCTAATTTCTAATTTTTTTCACTACATAATGTAACCCTACATTTTACTGGACAATAATGATGTTTTAAATTAAATATATTATCTGTGTTTTTTGCAATGATCTCACTAAAAATGAATACCACTTTAAAAACTACTTTCCAACTAATTGAAAAACTCTTATTCAATATATTAAATAAATACTATTTATATGTGGATTCACTAATCACTTGAAAGTGTTTCAATACAAATGATCATGTTTTTTTGGAAATATTCTTGGATCTCCTGAACTGATAGAAAGACACGTTTCTCAACATAAATAGAATATATACTTTATTATTCTATATGTATATGATATCTTATTGAATTTAGAATGGCTTAAAAATAAAAAATATCAAATTCATCACTTATTCTGAATAATATACACTTTGGAAAGATACATGACTAAATTTTGAGCTATATAAGCATATGATTAACTAATACTACCACTTTTTTCTTGTAGATGTTTTTATTGAAGAACATATTTAATCAAGATCTATTAGAATATGTTATTTATTGAAGAAATTTATATATGATTGGGAATATTGTTTTTCTATTAGTTGTGTATTGAACTAAGAATAAGTGTCGTTTAATTCAATAAATTTAATCATTGGAAAATTATTAGAGTTCTAACATCTCACCTCAGTCGTGGTGGGCTATCAGCTACTTCGATAAACTACTCGATGACATGAATTATTTAAAATGATCTAAAAAGTCATGTAAATTATTTTTTTCAATTCTTTTATTTTCCTATAATAATTTTCTAGTGTCATGTGATATGAAGATCTCTCTAGCTATAAAACCCAATCATTTTGATCTAGTTTTCGTGGAGTGTAATATATAATCATTGTGCCCATGGCAACAAATTTTTTTTGTTCTTCATTTATATTGATCCCCTTCTTATATTATTAAATGACAATAATACTTCAAATCAACATAAATAAAAACAAAGGATAAAGTATTTAATTTCTTTGGACTATCAAAAAGACACAAATTCTCCCCCTATTATATAATTTTGTATTCTTCCAACCTATAAATTTTTATCAATTAAGTCTTTTTTATGAAAACAGATATGCTCTAGCAAGATAAATTTAAATGTTCTACAAAAAATATCGTTGAAATAACTGATAGAGGGTATGCCGATGGTATTTTCTCATTCCATTAACAGTGATAATTACATATACTAGAATGCACTCTTGATTATATGTTTGATTTTTTTATACAATGTATAAATGATAATTATAACTCTTTATGTAACCCCTAAAAAAACTAAAAACATAGTATTACAATAATGAATCTATGTATGATATCAATTCAAGAGTAATGAATGTTGTTACATGTTTAGTTGGTCCAAATAAAATTAACAGAATATCTTAATGTTTTACTACTTATTTAAATTGGAATTATTTTGGTGTTTCCTAAGAAGGAACTGACAATGTTTGAAAATTAAGGTAAACTACTGAAAAACAAAAATATGGTACATTCAAAATGTATAATGGAGAAAGAAACACCTAGATGAATGTGATTCAAACAGAGATATCCAATAGTTTCTATACATTAGGACGTTTAGTTTCACAATCAGGTGTAGAATTAAATGTACATAGAGTAATACCCCTTAAATTAAATGGACTATTTACTATTATCCAACAACAACAAAAATTAATTAGTTTACAGTGAATGAATTAATAAAAACCATTATGATGTATGAAGATGATATGGGATATAAATATCACATGATAGTAAAAAGAGATAACTCACCCTTATGATTAACTCCTTAGAAACATGAAATGAATAAAAATACAATTCTACAATCGTAACTAATTCATTGTGTTCAAATTATGAAATGTAACTGGCTCAACTAGAAAAAAGATTCATAAAATTTTTCATTAAAAAGAGAGTCTTCAAGAAGACCTTTAGTAAAGATGTAAGTTAATCAAATGAAGTTATATTATATGAATGTAAAAAATGTAACATATAAAACCTGATTTCTATCAATTAAATGAATAAATGAGAATGTTGAAGATGAATGAAAATAAAAATATGATGAGAATTGATTACGAGTAAATAATAAAGAATTCTATGAAGGCTAAATTGAATTTATCTTATGACTGAAAACTCACTTCCAAATTTGATTCCAACAAAATCCAAAAAACATAAATATTATAATGTGATTATTGTATAAGGACAAATAATAGGAAAAATCATATTATTCTTCAAAATCTAAATCTAAAATATTCTATAATAGGAAATTAAATTCTTATTTTTACATGCAAGATGAACGGTATTAATCATTAGTAAAAAACAAAAATTCAAAAATGAATATTCACAATGTAGTTTTAAATGTGAAAAATTATTTTTAAAAAAAATCATGGAATAAATTTTCTATTTAAGAAATCCACATCAAATATTTGTGATCATGATAATAAAGTAAATGAATCCCATAACATAGTAGAATATATGAAAAGCACATATTGAATATTAAATAAGGTAAAATAATCCTTAAATCATGTTATTAGAAAAATATTATTAAAAATGAAAAATATAGAGTTGGATTTAACAATGATAAATCTATATTATATAGAAATTAATTTGTACATATTGATATGGATGAAAAAAAATCACTATTTCCATTTTTGAGGAATTCATGAAAATTAATATTAGATAGATGTTTAAAAAACCATATATTATTGGTATTAAAAAGTCTTCTAAATCCTGAAATATATTGGGGTAATTTAATACAAATTCCTGAAAAAATAAGGTAGAAAATGTTTCTGAGATTATGGATTATTGTCAGACGTAGAGTCAATAAAATATTGGTTCCAAAAAATAATTTTTTAAATTCCTTGTAGGAATAAGATCACATGAACAAAAATTTAGTCTAATAGATGGATATTGTCTTCTCATCACCCATCACTATATACTACTTCAATTTTCTAAATTAGAAAAGATAAAATTATTTCTGGTTACCTTCATAAATAATGAAGGAGCAAAAATAGCTGGAGATGGATTAGTTGTAGATAAAAAATGAATTTTTAACAACAAAGTCTAAAATGTTTAAGGGTATAAAAACAATCTGATATGTATTTATCCACTTTGGGATGATGAATTTTTTTATGATTTTTCTAATAATTCAATTTCTGATTTGATTAATTTTTTTTTAAATTTTGAGCACCCATAAGATAAAATTTTTACACCATAGATATTAATTATGTGTATACCCAAAATGGGAATTTTTTTACTGTTGACACAAACTAATATTGAATATATAAATGGTTACATGGACATTTTAATGCATTTACATTTCAAATATGTCTAAGAAACATATAGTTTATCATTTTCCTACTATTAATCTTCATAAAGAGAGATATTATGATGCATGAAAAAGAAAAAATAAACACAAGTCATCCTTCAAATATTTTTTCAAATATTCTACAACAAACCCACTAGAACTTGTCCACATATATTTTTTAGACCATCTAGTGTAGAATGCTTTCCTAAAAGATCAAATGTTTTGTTTTCAATTGATGATTTTTTTATTTACAAGGGATTATTTGGAATAATATAAAAGTGAAGTTTTATCAATTGTTGAACGTTTACATAATGTTATTCAAAATGAAAAATATTTTCCAATCATCCCACTATGATTTGATGATGGTGGAGAATTTTAAAATCAAAATTTTAATTTTTTTATTACATAGGTATTAATCACACCTTCTCTGCAAAAGAAACCCTAAAATATTGAATTTTTGAATGATGAAAATGAACTATTCATGATATAGAAATACCTATATTAATTGAATATAGTCTAACTACTAATTTTTTGATAGAATCAATAAAAAATATTTTAGTTAAATGAATATAGTATTAATAAGACCCATACTTTAAAAGACATCCTATGGACTAAAGAATAAGAAAAAATATTATTTTAGATGCATTTAAGTATTTGGATACAGGGTTTGTATAATGTATACAATTAAACCATTTTTAATTTTTTTAAGTATGATGAATGAATATTTTTCTGATATTCTGTTATCTATATTTATTATATAGTTTATAATAAAAAGTTAACAGTATTTGGTGAACCCGTTCATAAAATGTTTCATTAAATTTATCCTTTTGATATTAGAAAAATAAAATACACGATGATGTTGTATCATTATACAATATGATACATTAATCATTTATTATTTATTTTTTAAAAACTAGATAAAATTCACCTTGGATTAGATAAACATGAAACAAATGAACATAAAATATTAATACCAAAACAAACATAAACCTTAAAAAATAATACATTAGGAAATATTTTAGGAGATCTAGAAGTTGGATAAGTACTAGAGGTAGTATAGGGAACTTATCTAAATTATCTACATTGTTATATATATTAGAACCAAAATATATTAAAGAAGAATAAAAAGATGAATGTTGGCTAATAACTATTCGAGAAGAACAAGAACAATTTCTTAGAAATACAGTTTGGGAATTTGTTTAGTGACATTCAGATCATCCAATAATATAAACTAAATGGGACTATATAAATAAATAAGGTGACCTTGGAATAATTATTAGAAATAAATCTAGATTAATAGCTAAAGGATAAAAACCTGAAGAAGGATTGGGTTATGATAAAACCATTGAAAATCTCTCTATATTATAATCATTCAGAATCCTTCTATATTGTGAATTTTATTGTAATTTTATGTTATATAAAAAAATAAGAAATCAAATTTTTATAAATGGATATTTATTGGAGGAATTTTATTATAAAACCCACTAGGTTTTGAATATCCTCATCACCCAAATTCATTTTTCAAACCATACTAATTCTCTTTATCTATTTTAACAAGATCAGAAAGCTCGGAATGAATGTCTATGTACATTTAAATTATTATATTTTTGGTACATTTAGAATATACCACTATCTCTGTGAAATTATTTTATTATTTTATATTTTTACAAAATATTTTTTTAGCGGATATTAATTTTTAATCAAACAAATAAAAAAAATTCTAATGATTTTTATAAAATCATTGAAAAATAATTTGAAATGAGTATTTTGGGATAAATATAAATCCTTATAGAATATAAAATCTATCAAATGGATTTTGGAAATGATTTAAATCAATCCAATTATATTAAAAATTTATTGAAAAAGATCATACTAGAAAATAATAATAGTCATAAAAATCTTGGGTGTAACAGTATAAAACATGATTTGGATGATGCTGGAAAAATAGTTGATAATAAGTTATATAGGAGTACAACTATTAGTCTAATAAACATTACTTCTAGAAGACTTGATTTTTTCCCTATTGTTATACACATTGGATTTCATTAAAATCCAAATGAATATCACATTCCTTCATTTAAAAAAATTAGATACATAAAGGGAACTATTTTTCAAAATCTACTTTACATAAAACATATGATTTTAATAAAATTTCATATTTATATGTTGAATTCAGAGGTGATAGATTATATTGGAAAATTACATTTAGAGCCTATCACTTTTTTTTGGATTTTATCTGTTTCATAGACAAATAAGAAAAAACATTCAACTATTATTTCGACAACTAAGATTTATATATAGCTACTAGTAGTTCTTTTCCAGAAGTGTTGTGGATGAAACACATCATAATATAAATTAGAATTACATTAAATAGTATTTATATGTTATGATAAAATGCTATTTCATTTAAAATTAAAAAAAACATGTAAGTCACTAATGAACATGGAATAATGATAGAAGATATCATTTTCAAAGACATCATGTTTTGAAAAACAATATATCATTAGAATATGTAAATAAATAATGTCAAATGTTATATATTTTTACTAAACTACTTCATACTACTAGTTTTGAAGTAATTATGGTGGAGTTGTAGATATTTAATTTTAATGATATTATTATTAACTTATTTATTTAATTTTATTTAAATTTATTACATAAATTTATTTGGCAAGAATTTTTATTTGATAATTTTTTAACATGAAACATTATTGTTCTTTTTGAAATTGGGACTTTTGAGAATAAATATAAATATTAACTACACAGAATATTTTTCTTGATAAACTAGAACTGATATCACCCAAAAACCATAAATAGTAATTTATCTCTATATCTTACTATTACCCAGAGTATTCGAAAGCTTTTGATTTCTAGATTTATTTTTCCTCCTTCAAGACCCTAGAATATGAACCGTAAACATTTCTATTTTCAACAACGTTGAATAAAAATAGTCTATATGATTGTAACAAATTTTTATTGTCCATCAACACATCACCTTAAAATACTCTAAATGGGAATGTTTAATATTTCAAGTTGTTGTATTAGGGGAACCTTATATTAAAGAAATATTAAGCTTTTAAAATATTATAATATCATTTAAATTTAAAAGATATTGAATCTATGTTTGACATAGATTTAAAATAATTTTACTCACATAATTTGATGAGTTTCAGTGACATAGAGGATTATGTCTCATCACTGGTAAATGATAAAAAATTAACCCTTTCTTCGATTGAAATTTTAAATATTTTTTAGGTTTCCCTTGTACCGGTTTTTCAGATTTGAATTTTGATAAATTGGAAATCAAGATTATAAATCCGATGATATGATGTCATCTAATTTTTCCTGAACTACGAATCCATTTTTTTAAAAGAATCTATAGGCTAACCAGAATTGTATGTTAAAATTAATTCATTCATGAATACAACCATGAATTGATGAGTGAGAAAAGTTTATTTTTTCTAATACGTATATAATGATTTTGATGATGAGTGAACTCTTGTATTTTCTAAAATATATCCTCCAATACATGCTTCACCATTTTTAGAGATATGAAAATATGCATTTTTCTTGTATCGAAGGATTGTTTTTATTATTTTGAATAAAAAAATAAATATTAGAGATAGATATACAAACCAGGATTCATCATAGTAACATTATTAAGGCTAAATATTTTCGAAAGTTTTTTATTTTTGGATTACAAGAAAAAACGTTGTTACCTTTTAGTTCTGTTAAAAAAATAATCGACTTTTAATTCTCATGGGGTATACGGAAATAATAAATCAAGTTGTTTAGTTATTTTGTATGAAAAAGATATTGGTGATATTGAATATAGGATCTTCATTTGTGAAATAATGAGGAATCAAATATTCTGTCTCTAATCCATAAGATGTGGAACCTGATGAAGCACAAAGTGGGAGCCTTGTAACAATGCTTATTCAAATAGATGAATTTGCATATTAGAAACCTGAAACAATGGTATCTTCAACTAATGTTTTTAAACGACCAGTGTTTTTATGTGTGAAAATTTCTTTAGTGGAAACAACATGGAATTCAAAATTATAATGGTGATGAGAAATATTATAATAAATATGAACATTTGAAGAAAATGATCAAGGTAATTAGAATTTTCAACCATGAGTAGCTGAAACTGCTAAATTAATTGTGAATCTAGGAGTCTTTTCCAATACAGATTCGTTGGACAATGGTATATCTATATCTTGTGAGAAAAAAATGTTTTGATGAATTTATCTTCCACATAAATTAAATGAGATAATGGTATGTCTTTATCTAGGAATGAAAGGGGGAATCCATCGATAAATCATGAAGATTATATTTTCAAATCCATAAATAATCAAAGATACGAATTATTCCTCATGTTTAACTAGATGTAAGAGGATAATTAAAATTTTCAAAGTGAGTTGGAGTCTAATAATTACTATTTATAATATTTTAGGAGATCATCAACTCCTGAAAATTTATTTGTACCTTATCTGTCCAATTAAAAAACATAGAGATATTTCAATTTCGAGATGAAATTTTGGATAATTTTTAAGAGAAATGAATGATCAATTTGGAAAACCGAATAGAGAGTCCTTAATAATGGTAGTTTTTTTATATATGAAAAAGTACAAGGGATGTCAGGTTAAATCACTAAGAAATAGATGTAATCAGTCCAGATGATATACTGATTCTAATAAATCTTCTAAAAAATTAATTCGATGTTTTGAATCGATTTAATTAGTAAGGAATACATTTAATGATATGATTCATTAACTAAAGTATGATAGTGTACTATTGAATGTGTTATTGTACAATCACATAGAACATGTTGAGATTTTAACTTTCGATGAATTTGGTATAAGAAATCATCTCAATAAGATTAGTAAAATTATATCAATGTTTTGGAAGACTGAAAAATGATCTTGGGTTTTTGGACCTTAATTTTGTACAATGTTTAATGGCGGGTATCCATTTGAATATTTTGAATAGGTAATGAGATGATAACAAAAATGAAAGGTTCTGAAATTTATTGTATGATCTAAAGAATATTGAACATTGAATTTTGGATTCTCAATACTATGACACATCATCATAATAATATAATTCATCCTCAACTAGTCCAACCTTTTGAAATATATCAGTCGAATGTTAATTATACAAAACCATCATTCAATGAAAATTATTTATTTATTATGTATATTTTTTAGATATTTATTTCTATTTCTAAATCAGTAAAAAATATCATTTTTTTGTATACTGTATTAACATTAATTGAAAAATTATATACCAAATTAAATATAATGAAAAATTTTCTATTAGTTTATTTTTATAACAAAAAAATGGTTGATGGATTTTGAAAACAGAACAATTGTAAAAGTTTCTCAATCAATAATAGCATTAATTTGAAATATTTAATGTGAATCATTTTTGTTTAAATATATATATATCCTTTTATATTCATTATTATTTTTGTTTAAATCATTGATTATACAACCTTAAAATGAAATACTAATTTCTTTTATATCTCATTAATGATATTATTTAATTCTTTTATGTATCCGGTATTATTTTATGATATGTGATAAGAGTTTTTGGATGTTTATTAAAGGTGATTTTGTTATAAATGTTTTGTATCAATAATTTTATATGAATATTAGTGATTTTTATATTCAAAAATACCAATTTTATTACTAATGAAATTATAGTAAGTATATTTTAGGAATATATTTCTGGAGAAGTATATCTTATTTATGGGTTTAATTATTTTACTATGTATTGAGGACATGTTTAAAATTAATCTATATAAAATATTCATAGTCTATGGCTGTATTAGTAACATTTGGTTTAGAAACCCTAAGTTTGGAGTTAAATGCATATTTTATGTAACCCGCACTATTGGAAAATTATAGATCAAAAACCCTAAGTTTGTAATAAATCATACATTTAAAGAAATTAATGTAATGGGGCTCATGACAATTTTTTAATCAAAATTATGTTTTAAATCCTTTTTTGGAGGTTGTATCTAAGGGAATAATCCTGAAAATTTACAGGTAGATGAAAATATTTTTAATTAACTATATTATCAACATTTTCTATAACATTTCCTCCCGAAATAAATTTCCCTTTTAGGTTTTTATGACCAATAAAAAGTATTTTATTCAATGTATTGATTCATATATATTTCTATGTAATTTTACGAATCTATTGAATTTTATTAAAATTAAAATGTTTGTGATTTGAATGGGGATATTCTTAGATACATTAAATTGGAAAAATTATTGTTTTATATTATAAATAGATTGAGTATTTTAATATTTTGTATGTTTATTATATATTTTTGAATACATATCTACTAAAAAATGAAAGTGATTGAACATATTTTTTATTCTGAGGAGGGTACACTTTGGAGATATAAATGTTTCAGTCTTATATCAAGTAATCTTACAATTACACAATACTATTTATATTTTCCTATTTCTATTTTTATTGATGATCACTTTAAAATATGATCTTTTTGAAGATGTTATTTATTTATTATGTAAATATTTATAGGAGAAGATATAGTTTCTATCAGTTTATAAAAAAATCCGTTAAAAAATACTCAATTTATTAAATCAAATCATTATTTATTGTTTAATTGAACTAACAAACACTCAGACTCAATTATTATGTATTATAACATTCTTAGACATAGATGAGGATAACTCTATTCCATGAAAATGATAAAAAAGTCCATATAAAATATTTTTGTAAAGGTATCATCTTTTTTTCATATGATTCTAAGGACTATTAATAAGAAGTATTTTCTAGTGAAAACAACCAAGCATGCTAAGAGTGTGTGGTTGAGTGGACTTGGTGATATTTTTTCCCAAAAGAAATATAAAAATTGACTTTTTCTTCTCCTCTATTTATCAACTACTTAATATACCTGACGAATATAACACAACATATACTAATAAATTATAATGAAGTATAAAATTATAAATCTTTCCAGATTATTTAAAATTCATTATTCATCCACCCCCACCACACTTTTTTGACCTGTATTAATCTAAACTAACACCATGAGTACAAAAAAATAACATAATTAATGGGTTTTTGGAATAAAAAAATCATTAAAAATAATTTACACAATAGTCAAGTCTCCCAATAAAAATAATCATTATTGATTGAGTTCCCTCCCAATTAAATTTTATTATTCACATTTCACTCAGAAGAATATCATAGTTTATAATGTCCCTTACGTAACTTGGTTATCTCCTAATTATTGTATGGATTATTCCATGATATATCCATCTTTATCCTATGCAATGGATGTATATACAATTACAGGCTTACACACGACATAATAAAAATAATACCTTTATGAAAAAATATCATTTAATATTCATAATATTACAACCCATAAAAAGAAAATGAGTTTTATAAAAATTTTATCCTTCCACCAAAGAATAACATATGGATATGGAAATAGTTTCATTTCATATTTATCTTGAGGGAATGAAACAAGTTTCATAGAATCATCCATTAGATTAGAATGAATTATTGTAATGTTATGGACCTCTCTTGTCTATTCCTTTGTAAAAATATCGTGTTTGAGGTGTTCTGGTAGGTCAAGGTGACTCATCCCAAAAACATTTATCATTTTCCCTTTCTATGAACAATAGTATCAGTGACCCTTGGTGAACTGTTCCAATGGTAGATAGTTGTGAATAATTCTAACGGTGAGTTCTAACAGTAACCTCTCTTTCCATTGCCAAATTTCTAATTCTATGAACTGTTCCATCAGTGAACAGTTCTATCAATAACCTCTAATGGTAACCTCTATTTCCTTTACCAAATATCCATTTCTATGAATAGTTCCATCAATGAACAGTTCTCTAGGTAACATCTAATGGAAAACATTCTTTCTTTTTCCAAATTTACATTTCTACGAACAGTTCAATTACTGAACCATTCTATCGGTAACCTCCAATGGTAACCTCTCTTTCCTTTTCCAAATTCCCAATTCTATGAACAGTTCCATCGGTGAAAAGTTCTATCAGTATCCTTGAACGGTAACCTCTATTTCCTTTTCCAAATTTACAATTCATTGAATAGTTCCATTCATGAATAGTTCTATCAGTAACCTCTAATGGTAACCTCTATTTCCATTTCCAAATTTTGAGTTCTGTGAATAGTTTTTCTAGAACGGTTTGTGTACTGTGTTCTATTAGTGAGGTTCTAACAGTGAGGTTCATGAATAGTGTTCTATCGTTGAGGTTTATGTACATTGTTCAATCGGTGTGGTTTTAACGGTGAGGTTCATGAGAAATTTTATATCAGTGAGGTTTATGAATAGTGTTCTATCAGTGAGGTTCTAATGATGAGGTTCATGAAGAATGTTTTTCCTTTTCTAGATTTTGATTTGATGAGCAATGTTTCCAGATTCCTACAATTTAGACCCTTTAGTATTTTCATATGACGTAAATGCATTTAAAGCCTTGTTTTATAGACTGTAAGGCCAATTTAAAGGCCATAACTCCTATATTAATTATTCCTAAGGCTCAAGATGTTTTTACTTGGTCAAACAACATGGTTTTATGTGATCTAATTTATAGGAAAATTAAACGTTTCTTATATCATCTCTCCTTTAAATCATTAAAATGGACAAGATATGTTTCTCCCTTGATGTTCCTCCTTTATCTCTAGTGCGAGATGCTTGATAATTTCCTTCATTATTTTAGGAATCGTGATATAAAACTTTTCCCGATGGATTGGTTTCCTCGACGCCCTTCTTGATGCATGTGCACCCCCTATTTCTATACAACCAAGAAGTATCAGTCAATTTTCAATATAAGGTATAGATTATCATCATTCATTTGGGGTTTATATTCTCATGTTTTGCCTTTCATCATTATAGAATGTAATATCCATGCATCAAATGGAGTTTTCTTTGGGTTTGGTTGGTGCGGTCGTACCCTAGCATCCTTGGGTGGATGCAGTTGTCACGAGAGAAGGATCATGACCTGTTGTATGTATAAATAACATAAAGAACTATTTGAGGTAGGGGATTTGTTTCTTCTCTATTATTTTACATCAAACTGTATTGTTGTCATGTCTTATCTCACTGGACCATAATGGAATTGACATAATAAATATTTGAACCAGATAAATAAATTGTTACCAGTCATATGTTATTTCCCCTTGATTTCTAGATAGTGTGATATCCATGCTATCATTATTTAGTTGTTCTTTCTTGATGGAAATTGGTATAGAACATAAACCAGAATTAATTGATATCTATTGGATATTGATAAAGAGGCATGAAAATGAATCTGTTGCATCTTGTTTTAATTTTATGTTTTTCAAATTGGTGAAGTAAGGATGTTTAATTATTTGTGATAACTTACTGACTAGGTTTCCCGAATTTGGAACCTGCAAATAATAATTGGTTATCCCAATATGGATTAAAGAAAATGTTGTTTGATAAAAGATAATTCTTTATAGGGTTCTGAGTTACCCTCTTTATTGTTAAAGGGCCAAGATCCAAATTGTTAAGATGTTTGTTTTCTTTCTTCTCTTGTGTAATGTGAGCCTGGATGGATGTTGTTGTAACATCCTGAAACTTAGATAGCATATAATTATAACATTATTATTTTATTTTTGTTTCAATGTATTTTAACCAAAAAAATTTAAAAGTTAAACATACGGATCGTTATTTAATTAAGAACACCGTAGTGTTTACAATACAGTGGGATCAAAAGTGGAAACATGAAAACCAAATATGCCCATTAAACCCCTATTAAAACGACAGGAAGACCCCCAAACAAAACAAAGAGGCCCAGTATATGAAGGATATCCTTCGAGGAAATTAAAACAAATAACATCACTATTGTGATCATAAAAACTTTGCTGAGCATCAGCGGAATGGGAAGCACCATCTTTTTCATGTTGATTTTTAGGACACCGTAAGGCTTGGTTTTATAGGACACTTTTTCGACCATATCTCTACTGACTGTTGATAGCTAATGGCTATAAATCTACCAGTTGGGAGTTGACAAGTTATTAAATAAATAGTTATGTATAATGTAGTCTGAACCATTTAAGATATAATTAAAAATATTATTTAAACCATCATTTTTTGAACTCTGAAAAGGATATGAGTTAAAACTTCATTTCATCCATCAGTTATTTTGAAAACTATTAAGGGATCTAAGTCACTTTGTGAAAATTTAAAATACATTGTAACAAATTTAATTTCCTAAATAATTTAATACACTATGTTTAAAATCTTAAAATATAATTATGTTTTTTACTTAAATTATGTTTTTTATGATACTAGCATACCGAAAAAGAAAAAAACCAACAAAATTTATCATATAGGTTTAATAAAACATTGTTTTATTTGTGTATTAAAAGGGCTTTGTGTTTATAATTTTAGAAATAATTTTAACAAATCCAAAGTTCATTTTTTATTCATTAATCTATAAAAATATAAATTTTATATAGTTTTAAAAAATAAATTGATTTCATTTCTTTTGAACTTTTTACATTTGAATGTATCTCTTATAAGACAAATTGGCCCGCAAGGGAAAAGAATTTATTGCTAGGGTCAAGAGAGGAAACTCCCACGATGTGGCTGAGCATAAGCCCTCATCACAAGACCAGGGTCTGCCCGAGTTCATGAATAGGTTCCCCGAAGGGCGCACTGAAGCAGGAGCACATAGGCGCACCACCACAGGGGCGAGGCCGCGGCAGAGCTTGGGTAGGACAAATCATGCGGGGGTCGGGTGGGAGAACATTTATAGGGCTACCTTCTTGTGAGTCGTGTGTTTTTTTATCCGTCAATGACAGGCCCGAGCTTATAAGGTAGGTGAAATCAACTCACCGTTTTGATGTGGGATGGGATTTTTTGGGCGAAATGCGATCTGGATAGTCGGATCACGTCGCGCGCGAGCTGGACAGCAGATCACGATCTCATTTTCGACCATCAGCAACCGCGATTTTCTATGGCATTTTTCTCTTCCGTTTGATCTTCCATTGATCTAATCGTGGCTGTCAGTTTATTTTAAAATGTCACGTCAAACCGGGATCATCCGATCAACCTAAGATTTAATATGATCCGCCAGTTTCTTTTTAAAAACACGGATGCACCCCTGCCCTTGGATCATGATCAGAGTCGATCTAGAACATCCATTTTTCTCCGATTTTCCCTCTTACCCATTCTTCTTCTTCTTCTCTGCATGGGTAGCAGCAGTAACCCTACCCTTTTTTATTGTTTCACCAATGACCACTGATGACCCTCCATGCCTCCCCTATTTCTCAAAAAATATAACCCCCATTTAATGGACCACAAGGGGGTACGTTTTGCATAAAAAATTATTGTGTGCCTTTGTATATAAATACCCATGACCTCTCAGTTCTTGTCCCCAGCCTAAATCTCCAGAAAGTCCCTGTCATCCTCCATCAAGTCCTCCTCCCCCTAGTTTCAAGGTAATGGTTTATATTCATCCTTGCCTTATTTCTTAAATAGTGTATACACCTATATACTCTAAAATATATATTTATATATATATATATATAACTTCACAGTTTAGTTCCAACACCCATCTATACTGAACCTGGGCCTTCGGGTTATTGTGTTCAGATGGAATAATGGACATAAAGAGTATTTTTCGTCGATATGTGGTTTTGATTTTATAAATATATCTACATATATATCTGTGTAGTCATAAAACCTAGTTTTATAATTAACCCTACAGGTTAGATTAAACCCTTCCGTAAGACAGAACCTAGGACCTTTAATTTTATACATTGAAGTGTCTGTAAAATTGAAATTTATTTAATGTTCACAAGGATTAATAAATTATATATATATATATAAGTCATATATATGGGGTATATATATATACTTCGGTTTAAAGATGCATAGGTATTAATTTAGCCTCTCGATTTTAAGTAGAGACCCACGATTACGAATCTACCAAGTTCAGAAAATGTAGATATGAATTTCAACATGCGACCAAGGTATTTCCATCTAAAATTGTTTTATAAGCGATTATATATTCGGTACATGTATATAAAAATTCACATTATATGGATAGTGACATATATGTTTGGTTTATACCACGTTCTTGAGGTCCTTGTACAATGATTCTCGATGTTTTTGTGGAGTTTTAAAACATAGTAATTTTGTGTTTTTTAAACTTATACCCACATTTATGGGTCAGTTATTTTATTAAATGTTAAATGATGTTGATAATGGTGAACATTCATTCTTTATATTATGGACTTTATTTTTGTGGTATACAAAGGATTATCAGCATTGAATAATTTAGGTTCTATAACTATAAATCCCTACTTGAATGTTTATTTTACTTTTTTATTTAATTGGTTAATAAGGTTTTTTTTGGAATTATGAGGATAACATTGCATGTGACAAATTCTACTTTATTTTAGAACCCTAGATGTCAATGTACATGACATAATATTCCCTTCCTCTTTCCATTTAATGAAAATAATATAATTTTAATCTTATTTTTTAAACATCTAGATTCTTGTCTCACCTATAAAATATTCAAATTCGAGTACATTGACCAATTATGAATGAATTATTCAAGGTGGTATGAGACATATTTCATATAAAACCATTTTTGAGTAATTAATTGATCTATTTGGCTCACATGAAAATAATGAAATATTAAGGGTGCACCCTGATAGCGCTCCAATGCATTGGGTAAAGAATTAATCTCTAGAGATGACAAGTTTTAGTAAACCTTGTAAAAAACCTTGGTTATTTTTATGACACATTGGGGATGGAAGATGGAAATATGAATGTAAAAATGGAGTGTTGAAGCCATATATTCAAGTTACATTACAAGTCATATTAAATATGATATTCATATTCTTTCACTACACTTTTCTATATGTATTTATCAAGTTTATATTGATGTCACAAGTAAATGATTACAACATGACTTGTGTTTAACGCTCAGTAAAATAGTTACCAACATGTGGAATTGTTTAACACTCAGTAAAATAGTAACAAACATATGAAATTTAATTTTCTCCCTTCATGTGAAACTTTGATTAATAATTACTCTTAGCTTTCCAATTTGTGTGTAAATGTACATATGTCTTACATGCTTAGAACATCTTTTATTTATTACTCCTTTTGAACATGTCGTAGTTGATTAATGCACCCTTGTAAATCATAATTGACCACTCTTATGTTATGTTATTAGCATGACCAAAGTCTTTCCAAAGGCTTGGGAGGATCTTCCATACTCATGTTTCACTTGAGAGTCCATTCCTCCTCTCTTTGTTTTCACTTACTTTCATGTTATTCGTTTTTGTAATTTTGTAAGTCCTTTCTTTTGTAATTCTGATTTAATGCAAGTTTCTTCTTCAATATCTACTATTCTCATCCAGCTTCTGTAGTTTCATATTTATGTTCTTAAAATAGTTTAAATTCATTTTAATCCCCTTCCCTTATTTTGATTCCTCATTCAATCGAAAATCTGTTTTTAATTATCATCATCGTTCGTGTGTGTGTGTGTTCGATGCAAAAATCTTTTCTTATCCATTTCTTTATGTTATATTCTTAATCTATCATCATTATCCTTATAACCAGATTAGTAATAATTTTAATTTCTGAGTAAATCTTTAATTGGGGTGAGTTATAAGTTAGGTATGTTAAGTGATTGAGAGCTTTTGCACGACGAATGTTCTTTAAATTAATAATGTGTATGTTGAACTTTATATGTCATGGATTAGTGAAATGTTTTGTTTAATATATAGATTACATGGATTATTGGAACCACAAATACACTACCATAAACATGTAATGGTAATGATTAGAAAACTACGTTATGTTACGGCTTGGATTAAAGCTTTAACACTTGGGAATTCCGATAAAAATCATCTTGTGACATTGGTGTTAATTTAATGCAATATAAAGCAAAGATCAAGGATATCACAAGCTTAACTACCTATTGATGAACTCACCCCAATCTTTATCAAATTTTTAAATCAAAAATCATCCATAAATTATTTCATAATCTCTGCAAACAAACCCCCCAATCATAATACATTTAAATAAAAACAAACGTCTATTATAAAGTATCATCGCTGAGGATTCGACCCGAGAGCTGCTATACACATTAACAAAGCACCGGAACCTTGACCGGTCAATAGGAGACAATCGGCCATGCGTTTCAAATGGAGTTTTTGCTGGGGATGGTGCTTTATATAGTCATTATTTTTTTGGTTATTTTAAAAAAACCAAAAAAAAAACAAAATTTAAAAAAAATTGAAAAAAAAACACAAAGAAAAACTCGTCTTCCTCTTAAAAATCATAAACTGAAAAAATACAAAGAAAACCCTATCTTCCTCTTTCTTCCAAAATCTCTTAAAATGCCCCATAGGCTTCCAGACAATCCCTCATATTTTTTTGACCCTGAAATTGAGCGAACACTTCTCCAACAAAGGAGGAACATAAGAGATAATCCAATAAATCACGAACCAGTCCTTATCCAACCAGTTGATTTAGATATGGAAAATCCTAGGGAACAAAAACATAAAGAACTTCCTACCCCTGATATGAATTAACAACCTCTTGGTATTAAATATACAAACATATAGGCTGACTTTGAACTCAAATCAGGTTTGATTCATCTTCTTCCTTATTTCCACGGGCTAGCCGGTGAGGATCCACATCTCTGCCTTAAAGAGTTCCAAGTAGTGTGCTCTACAATGAATCCTCAAGGGGTTTCTGAGGAACAAAGAAAACTATGAGAATTCCGTTTCTCCCTAGCTGACACTACTAATTCAGGACTCTACTACCTTCCTCCTGGTTCTATAACCACATGGAATGACATGAAGTGACTCTTCTTAGA
Source organism: Viscum album (assembly GCA_963277665.1). Lineage (NCBI taxonomy): Eukaryota > Viridiplantae > Streptophyta > Magnoliopsida > Santalales > Viscaceae > Viscum > Viscum album. The sequence goes on along the minus strand of OY728159.1, from coordinate 774,684,565 downwards.
GAAATTATTTTGTGCTTCTCGTACTACTTCTATCCAAAAGGAAATAAGTGGTATTCGTCAATTCCCAATTGAATCACTCCATGAGTACTAGGAGAGGTTCAAAAAGTTTGTTGCAACTAGTCCACATCACCAAATCCCTGACCATCTCTTGATCCAATACTTCTTATGAGGGGTTATTGGCTATGGATAGAACACTCATTGATGCCACAAGTGGTGGTGCTCTTGTTGATAAAACTACTGCCACTACAAGAGATCTCATAAGTAACATGACTGCAAAAACACAACCATTCCATACATGAGCACATGCTCAGGTCAAATAAGCCCATGATAATCAATCAATTGATCCGAACAAGATGACTGAGTGGATGAGTGAACTTACAGGTCTTGTGTGACAGCTAATTGTGGCCACTAAATCCCTAACCTCGTCTTATCAACAATCAATGTTTCCTGGACCTATTAAAAACTTTGGAATCTGTAACTCTCCATCCCATCCAACTCACACATGTCCAAAACATCAAGAGGATCAATCCAATTCATCTGGACCAATGGAGCTCAATGCAGCATATGCTCACCAGAACACCAATCCTCAACTATCAGGTCATTTTGTTAGAAACTTCAACCAAACTCACTCTGAGACATTTTCCTCTAACATTAACCAAGGATTGAGAAATGGTAACCCCATGTCTCCCCCCCTCAATTCTCTCCTCAAAACCCAATCTAATTCTAATATGGTCAAGGTGGTGGTAACTTCCATCATCCTTATCCTTTTGTTCCTCAGCCTCAAAGGAACAATCCTACTCCAGGATTCCAATATCCTAGTGAGCCTTCCCAATTCCAAAACCAATACAATCGATTCCCCAAGAAGCAAAATCAATGCAATCCCAATACAGGACAAGCCTCTTCTTCCAAGAAACCATGGGAATGTGCAGTGGAAGATCTTGCCTCCTTCACCCGTTCTAGCCTTAAAAACATTGAAACTCAAATAGGCCAACATGCATCCCACCTGAGCCAGCAACAACAATCAAATTCTTCCCAACTCCCAGCTCAACTATTACCCAAACCCAAGGGTAATATAAGTGCAATTGCACTTAGATCAGGAAAGCAACTTGCTATGTCTCAAGATAAATCCTCAAAACCTCCTTTGAATGTTGACCTAGAAAACGAAAATAAAATGAAACTTGAAAAGGAACATGAATCCATTCCCTCAACTCCTTCCATTACACTTAAAAATCCAATTTCTTTTACTCAAGAGGTTTATAAACCAAGGATGTCCTTTGAACCTGATCATGAAATGCTCAACATGTTTAGACATGTTGAAGTCAACATTCCCCTCTTAGATTCCATAAAACAAATTCCTAAGTATGCTAGGTTTCTCAAGGAGTTGTGTAGCCACCAGAGGCAACTTAGGACCTTCGAAAATGTTTCCACTCAGCTGTCTATTCCAATAAAGTGCAAAGATCCAGGGACCATTACTGTTTCATGCCAAATTGGATGTTCAAACTTTGATGATTCACTCATAGACCTTGGATCTTCAATTAATGTCATGACCAAATCTATCTTCTCCAACCTTGGTCTAGGTCCCTTACATCCAACAGGTGTTGTCATTCAGTTAGCCAATCGAAGCACAACCAGTCCTGAGGGAATAATTAATGATGTCCTTGTCCGAGTCAATGATCTAATCTTCCATGCTGATTTTTATGTCCATGACATGGATGGTGAGACGAACTCTTCTCGATCTCCCCAAATTATAGGAAGACCATTCCTCATGACTGTGAGGACCATGATTGATGTCCATTCAGGCATCCTATCAATGGAATTCGGTGACCAACTGGTCAAGTTCAACATTTTCCAATCCATGAGATACCCATCTGAGGGTCACTCTGCATTCTCAATCCATGCATCTCTGGACACTTCTAAGACTCAATTGAACCCCATTCCATCATGTTCATACTATTCTAAAGAGATAGGATGTTGTGAAATCTGCACTAGGGTTAACCAAGTCATAAATAGTGAAGATAATATGGACCTTTCATTAATAGACTCCATCAATTTAGAGGATATTGAAAACCCTCTTGAATCCCATCTCAACTATGATAAAAAACTGCTCCGCCTTGGAAAGTATTGGGAAAAATGAATTTGAAGCAACTGAAGTACCATCCTCCATTTCTGAGTTTCCTAACCCAAAAATGAATGATGAGACTAATCTGAAACCCCTTCTTGCACACCTGAAATATAAATTCATCTTCCATGATCACTCATATCCTGTCATTATCTCTGCCACACTTAGTGAAATCAAGGAGTCCAAAATTGTTCAAGTGTTAGATGAAAACAAAAAGGCCTTAGTATGGACCCTAGATGACATACCCGGAATAAACCCTACCCTTTTCATGCATCACATCCATCTGGAGGAGTCATCCAACCCAATTAGACAACCACAAAAGAAGACTCAATCCACTAATACTTGAGGTAGTTAGGGAAGAGATCACCAAGATTTTTCAAGCTGTTATTAACTTCCCAATTTATGATAGTGAATGGGTTAGTCCAATTCAGGTTGTACCAAAGAAGGGTGGTATAACTGTTGACATAAATGAACATGGGGAGGTACTCACAACTCGAGTGAAGAACAAATGGAGTGTATGAATTGATTATCGAAAATTGAATGCTGAAACACAATAAGATCACTACCCTCTTCCATTACATGATCAAATGCTAGAAAGATTAGCCATAAAGTCACACTATTTCATTCTTGATGGATACACCGGCTATTTTCAAATCCCAATCTCACCTCAGGACCAAGAAAAGACTACTTTCATATGCCCCATTGGAACATATGAATATAGAAGAATGCCTTTTGAACTTTGTAATGCTCCTGAAACATTATTGAGGTGTATAATGAGTATCTTTACTAAATTCATTGAACACAACATGGAAGTATTCAGGGATGACTTCACCATTTATGGTGAGTCATTTTAATCTTGTTTGACTTCACTCTCTCTTGTCCTCCAAAAGTTTGTCAAGTGCATCCTTGTGTTAAATTTTGAAAAATTTCACTTCATGGTTGCAAATGGGAGTGTTATAGGGAACATAGTTTCAAAAGATGGTTTTGAATTAGATCCTTCCAAAATTGAAGTGTTCCAATCACTTCCTCCACCCACTTCTATTCGAGACATCCGTTCATTTCTCAGTCATTACGGTTTCTATCGGCGGTTCATCCATAACTTTAGTAAAACGTCCCTCCCACTCACTCGTTTGTTCCAAAATGATGTCAAAATCTATTTTGATGAGGTTTGAAAGAGATCCTTCATTGAAATCAAAACTTCTCTTCCATATTCCCCTATAATCCAACCCCCAGGTTGGTTCTTACCCTTTGAGTTAATGTGTGATGCTTCTGATAGAGCCGTTGGGGCTGTTCTTGTTTTTAGTTAATTGTATTCTGGTTTTGGGGTTTCTTTACAAATCTTATGAAATAATTTATGGATGATTTCTGATTTAACAAATTGATAAATATTGGGGTGAGTAAATCATTAGGTAGTTAATCTTGTGATATCTTTGATCTTTGCTTTATATTGCATTAAATTAACACCCACGTCACAAGATGATTTTGATCAAAATTACCATGTTTTAAAGCTTGAATACAAGTAGTAACTTAACATAGGTTTCTAATAATTACCATTAATTTTTTATGGTAGTGTATTTTTGGTTCCAATAATCCATGTAATCCCCATATTAAACAAAACATTTCATTAATCCATGATATATAATGTTCAACATATACAATATTAATTTAATGAACATTCGTCGAGAAAAATCTCTCATTCACTTAACATGACTAAATTATAACTCAACACAATTAAAGATTTACTCAGCCATTAAAATTATTACTAATCTGGTTATAATTATTATTATGATAAATTAATATGATAAGATAAACAAAGGGATAAGAAATGATTTTTGTGTCGAACACACACACACACACGAACGATGTTGATAATTAAAAACAAATTTTCGATTGAATGAGGAAGAAAAACAAGGGAATGGGATCCAAATGAATTTAAACTATTTTAGGAACATAAATATTAAACTATAGAATGTGGATGATAATAATATATGTTAAAGAAGAAACTTGCTTTAAAACAGAATTACAAAAGAAAGGACATACAAAATTAAAAAAAACGTAGAACACGAAAGTAAGTGAAAACAAAGAGAGGAGGAAAAGTATTTCAAGTAAAAACATGAGTATTTTAGATCCTCCAAAGCCTTTGAAAAGGCTTTGGTATTTATTATATGTTCTCCCCTATTCTGAAATGCCAACCCCTCACAAGGAGAGAAGCGGAGAGTATTTATAGCCCAAGGAGTGGACTGTTTTCATTCTCAGTCTGTCCCTCCACTTGAATAGCCCATTTGGCTATTCAGAAAGCTGAATCTCGAACAATATACTTCTTCAAGGATGTAAATAATAATGTTGGAAAACTACTCTCAAAATTTGGATTCATTTGGACTTAAGGATCAAAAGGTATGGCCGGTTGATTAAACAAACTTAAACTGTCCATTTTAATCCATTATTTTTGAAGTCCAAAATATGATAGGGTTTTTGAATATGAATATGACTTAAAATATGAATGATTTATTCAACGAAGTCGGCCATCTATATATCCTATTTCACACTGAAAAATATCAGCTCGATTGGATGCTAACATAATGAGATATGTCATGCATACTATTCTGATTTTAATTCTCAGGTAGAATGGTGGGCTGGACTTTAAAGCTTCATTTGGGCCCCTTGTTTTTATATTTGGGCCCTTAAAGTTTTATACAAGACTCCTTGAATTTTCCCCGGAACAATGGCAGAGAATAATAGAATTTGGACTTCTGAATGTAGCCCAGTAAATCAATATCCATGAATAATCCAGTTTCTTCATAGATTCTTTGGTCTTGATTGTGAGGACCATATGACCATTCAAATGGAATAATTAGATCATGGTACCTTCTAATGAAATGTTGTATAGTTAATATAGAATCCTTAAAATAATTAATCACACAATTTGGATCAGTATAGTTATAGTTATTATTAAAACTGTAAACTGACTCAATTGGACTACTTCTAAAAATGCTCACAAATTATACTTAATATTAAAACATTAATGTTTTACACAAATTATGAACATTTCATATAAAATAAGTAAAGGGAGTATATAATAAGTCACAAAAATATTAATAAAATCAACTTCTCCACACTCAGTTTTGTGCATGTCCTCATGTGCAACAAATATAAAAACATGACAAAATCATTTTCACTCACCAACAAATATTAAAATTTTGTTTTCTCTAATCAGGGGAGGTTTAGTCTATTTATCTCATCCATTTTGAATTCCACCACAATTTGTTACAGAAAAATGTTCCAAAACTAATTCATTTTTTCATGCTCAAATTTAGAAATGGAAAATTTGGACACTCAAAACTCGCACTCTCAAGATGATAAAATTCATTTGTGGAGGTTTACTCTTTCACCAACCAAAAGTAAAAATCTTAGAGTTTGAAAAGAGATCTCAGCTTCCAATCCCTATCCAAAGTGCACAATAATAAAGATGTATTTTTAAGGGGGTTTTCAGTGGCTTTGGGATGGTAGGAAAATAATGTCCAAGAGAGAAGAAATGGGGTCAAACACCAACATAGAAAAAGAAACGGACTTTTTTTTTTGAAATAAAACATCGAAGGAAATGAAAACACATATTTACAAGGGAATGATTGTGTGAAGAAAGACACAATAGAGGAAGAAAATATGAAGGGGATGAGAAGATGAAATATTTACAAACCACAAAACATCTCCCAATGATATAAGAATATAATTCACGTGTTCTTTTTTTTTCTTTTTTTCTTTGTTTTTTCGAAAGTTGACCATGAAATAGATCTCACCCTCATATCCCAACCCATGTTTGATCTCCTCACGACACTCATTGTAATGGTTATAATAAGATCAAAGGTTGTGAAATAGTGATTTTTGACCTACCCAAGACAGAACCCATTTTTTTAATTTTTTTCTGATTGTTTTTCATCATTTATGATTTTTTTTGAACACTTGTCAATAACATTTACAAAATTACATAAATGGAAGAACATTAAATTCCCTAAAACACACTTAATTACAACCTCTACCCCACACTAAAATTGATTCATGCCCTCAAGAAGATGATAACTCGTTGAAAATCAATAATAGGGTACCCAAACAATGAAATCCATTCCCCCTACACTTAAATATAAAAAAAAATATGCAATGAAAATCCATGATGATATTGTGTGGGAAAATTTATTGTGCTAGTAATGTGACTATCAAATAAAAGGGTTTCATAGGCTTGATGGGGATTTCAAAAGGAGGATTAATGTAAGGGAAATGGGAGGCTATTGGCTATTGTGATTATCATGTGGTTCAGAAAATGTCTCTATCATATTAATGCACACTAAGGTAGGAAATTCATCTCGAAGGTCCACAAATTCAAGATTCACAAATGGGGGTGAAAACACACATTTTGAATATATGGCCATAGGTGTCCTTGGAATGAAAGAAAATGTTGTTCCTCACAGTTCGGGAAATGAATTTTCCAAATCAAAAATTGAGCATTCAAAATATGTTAATTTTGACACAAAATTCCTTATCCAAAATCATGATGAAAATACAAAATATTTGAGATGAAAACATGTCTGTTAACTCCCCAAAATGGTTGGACAAAATTTCAAAACTCGATGGTGAGTAAGAATGACTCCTTAATTTTTTGTTTTTTTTATGTGATTGTTTTCTTGGTTATTTTTTAGTTTTTTAGGTTTTTATAATTTTTTGTTTTTTATAAAGATACACCCACAGAAAAGAATAAGTGAAAAAGAATTTTTTTGATAGAGAATGTGGTAAAAAAATTAAATAGAGAGGAAAAAGAAGAAAGAGGTAGAGAGAGGAAGAGATAGAGAGAGAGATAGTTATAGGGAAAGAGGTTCCCCCTGGTTTAGATTTGGTGGGTCGTCATCTCTATCCGGTGGTGGGTTGACTGGAGAAGTTTGGTATCCAATGGAAGTAGACGATGATCCAGGATTGTGTGTCCTCTCACAGTGATACTTTAATTGATGTCCATTAACCGTTAATGTCCATTTGGAAGAGGGGACTTGGACTTGCACTACACCAAATGTGTAAACATTAGTAATAACAAAAGGACCTTCCCAACGAGAATTAAGCTTACCTGGGTAAAGTTAGAATTGATAATTGAAGAGCATTACCTTTTCAACTTCATGAAATACCTTTCTCAGGATGTGTTTTTCATGGAGTACCTCAGCCTTCTCTTTGTACAGATTGGAATTCTCATAGGATTCAGGTCGATGCTCCTCATGTTCAGCCAATTGCAACAATATTTCTTCACCAGATTTTTCACAATCAAAATTACTGGTTTTCACAGCCCAAAAAGAATTATGTTTGATTTCAACTGGTATGTGACACGCTTTACCAAAAACTAGCCTAAAAGGAGACATCCCAATTGGTGTTTTATAGGCAGTTCAATAAGCCCAAAGGGCTTCACCAACTCTCCCAGGCTAGTCTTTTCTTGTGGGCTTAACAATTCTCTCAAGTACACGTTTCAATTCTCTATTAGAGAGTTCAGCCATGCCATTTTTTGGGGGGTGATATGCAGTTGAATTTTTATGTACACCCCCATTCTTTTTCAGATGAGCTTCCATGGTTCTATTACAAAAATTGGGTCCTAAGTCACTGATCAAGGAACGTGGTGTGCCAAATATTTGGAAGACGTGGGTCTTCAGAAACTCACTAACAGTATTAGCATCATACTTCCTAGTGGGTTTGGCCTCAACCCACCTTGAAACATAATCTACCACAAGAAGAATGTACGAGAACTTGTTGGAAGGGGGAAATGGTCCCATGAAATTGATGCACCAATAATCGAAGATCTAGTAGAAAATTAAAGGCTTTTGGGGAATTTCATTTCTCCTGGAAATTGTGCCAAAATTTTCGCAAATGGGACTTGATTGAAAGAACTCATTTGAGTCCTTGAAGAGTGAAGGCTAGAAGAATCCATAGTCTAGGACCTTTCGGGAGGTCCATTGTGGTCCAAAGTGGCTACCTCTTTGAAGTGGGTGACATAATTCTAAGATGGAAGAATGCTCATTTTATTCAACACATATCCTAATTACCATGTATACCCATGTTTTCCAAAGTTTATTTTCTTCCCAAAATAGTATTTTGAATCACTTTTCAACTTCATTTTTTGTTATTTTGAAAATTTTTCAAGAAAAAACACCAGAAACCAAATAATTTACAATTGGGGCATACGATGGTAACTTTGGAGTGAGAGACGAAAGGTTCTAAATGGGGAATTCTTGAACAATAATTTCTGAATGAGAATAATTAGAAATTCTACTCAAGTGATGAGCCACAGGTTTTTTTCAAGTATATCATTGATTTGAAGGTCCAAATCTTGGAGCATTAGGATCTAACTTATTCGCCTCAGTTTGGAATCACTTTTCTTCAGTAATAACTTAGTAGCAGAATGGTCTGTGAAGAAGATGAATTTGGCACCTAAGAGATAGGGACAGAATTTATCTAAGGCAAAAACCACTGCTATAAGTTCCTTTTTAGTCACAGTGTTGTGAGATTGAGTTTCATCCAATGTGTTTGACGCATAATAGATGTCATGAGGGATTTTTTCTCTTCTTTACCAAGAACAGCCCCAATGGATCTATCAGAAGCATCACACATTAAATCAAAGGGTATGGACCAATCTGGGGGTTGGAATATTCGGGCATATGTAATAGCAGTTTTGAGTTCAATGAAGGCTCTCATGCAAACCTCATCAAAATCGAAAGTGACATCATTTGGGAGAAAACGTGTGAGTGAGATGGAAATTTTACTGAAGTTATGGATGAATTGCCGATAGAAACTTTCTTGACCGTGAAATGAACAGATGTCTCAAATAGAAGTGGGTGGAGGAAGTGATTGGATCACTGCAATTTTGGATGGATAGACTTCAATAACTTCTTTTGAAACTATGTGCCCCAGAACAATCCCATTTGCATCTATGAAGTGATATTTTTCAAAATTTAACACAAGGTTGCACTTGAAACACTTTTGGAGGACAAGAGAGAGTGAATTCAAACAAGATTCAAATAACTCACCATAAATGGTGAAGTCTTCCATGAAGACTTCCATGCAGTGTTCAATGAATTCAGAAAAGATACTCATCATACACCCTTGAAATGTTGTAGGAGCATTGCAAATTCCAAAAGGCATTCTTCTATATGCATATGTTCCAAAGGGGAATGTTAGAGTAGTCTTTTCTTGGTCCTAAGGTGAGATTAGGATTTGAAAATATCTGGTGTATCCATCAAGAAAGAAATAGTGTGACTTTTTGGATAATCTTTCTATCATTTGATTACAGAATGGAAGAGGGTAGTGATATTTTCGTGTTTCATCATTCAATTTTTGATAATCTATATATACACGCCGTTTGTTCTTCACTCGAGTTGTGACTACCTCCCCATGTTCATTTGTGACAACATTTATCCCACCCTTCTTTGGTATAACCTAAATTGGAATAACCCATTCACTATCATAAATTTGGTATATAATACCAGATTGAAGAAGCATGGTGATCACTTTTCTAAATACCACATGTATGAGTGGATTGAGTCTTCTTTGTGGTTGTCTATTTGGTTTGGATGACTCCTCCAGATGGATGTGATGCTTGCAAAGGGCAGGGTTGATTCCTAGTATGTCATTTAGTGTCCAACCTAAGCCTTTTTTCCTCTAACACTTGAACAATTTTGGAATCCTCAGTTTCAGTAAATGTGGCAGAGATAATGACAGGATATGAGTGATCATGGAAGAGGAATTCATATTTCAGGTGTGCAAGAAGGGGTTATATATTAGTCTCATCATTCATTTTTGGGTTAGAAAACTCAGAAATGGAGGATGGGACTTCAGTTGCTTCAGATTCATTTTTCCCAACAGTGTCCAAGGTGGAGCAGTTTTGATCAGAGTTGAGATGGGATTCAAGAGAGTTTTCAAGATCCTCTAAATTTATCTATGAATTAAAGGTCCACATCAACTTCACCATTTATGACTTGGTTAATCCTATTGCAGATTTCACAACATCATATCTCTTCATAACATGATGAACATGATGGAATGTGGTTCAATTGATTCTTAGAAGTGTCCTCAGATGCATGGATTGAGAATGCAGAGTGATCCTCAGATTGGTATCACATGGCTTGGAAAATGTGGAACTTGACCAGTTGGTTACCGAATTCCATGGATAGGATGCCTGAATGGACCTCAATCATGGTTCTCACAGTCATGAGAAATGGACTTCCTAGAATTCGGGGAGATTGAGAATATTTTGTCTCACCTTCCATGTCAAGGACATAAAAATCAGCATGGAAGATAAGATCATTTACTCAGACCTAGAAATCCTCAATTATTCCCTCAGGACTGGCTGTGCTTCGATTGGCTAACCGAATGACAACACCTGTTGGATGTAATGGACCTAGACCATGGTTGGAGAAGATAGATTTGGGCATGACATTAATTGAGGCTCCTAGGTCTATGAGTGCATCATCAATGTTTGAACATCCAATTTGGCATGGAACCATAAAGGTACCTGGATCATTGCACTTTATGGGAATATACTGTTGGGTGGAAACATTTTTGAAAGTCCTAAGTTGCCTCTTCTGGGTACACAAATCCTTGAGAAACTTGACATAATTGGGAATTTTTTTTATGGAATCTAAGTGGGTAATGTTTACTTCATCACATCTAAACATGTCGAGCATTTCAGGATCAGGTTCAAAGGACTTCCTCGGTTTAGAAACAGCTTGAGGAAAAGGAATCAGGTTTTTTAAGTGGAATAGAAGAAGGTGAGGGAATGGATTCAGGTTCCTTTTCAAGTTTCATTTTAATTTCGTTTTCTAGGTCAAAATTCAAAGGAGGGAATGAGGATTTATCTTGAGGAATAGCAAGTCTCTTTCCTGATCTAATTGCAATTGAACTTACATTACCCTTGGGATTGGGTAATGGTTGAGCTGGGAGTTGGGAAGAATTTGATTATTTTTGCTGGCTCAGGTGCGATGCAAGTTTACCTATTTGAGTTTCAATGTTTTTAATGCTAGAACGGGTGAAGGAGGCAAGATCCTCCACTACACTTTCCCATGGTTTTGTGGAAGAAGAGGTTTGTCCCGGATTGGGATTGCCTTGATTTTGGTTGTTGGGAAATCGATTGTATTGGTTTTGGAATTTGGAAGGCTCACTAGGATAATGGAATCCAGGAGTAGGATTGTTCCTTTGAGGTTGAGGAACAAAAGGATAAGGTTGATGGAAGTTACCACCACCTAGACCATATTGGAATTGGTTTGGGTTTTTAGGATGGAATTGAGGGGGGTGGGACATGGGGTTACCATACCTCAATCCTTGGTTAATGTTAGAGGATAATGGCTCATACTGGGGTTGGTTAAAGTTTCTAACAAACTAACCTTATAGTTGAGGATTGGTGTTCCGCTGATCATATACTGAATTGAGCTCCATTGGTCCAGATGAATCAGATTGATCCTCTTGACGTTGTGGACATGTTCCAGTTGGATGAGATGAAAAGTTGCAGATTCCACAGCTTTTGATAGGTCCAGGAAACATTGATTTTTTAGAAGATGGGGATGGGGATTTGGTGACCACAGCTAGCAGTCGCACAAGACCTGTGTGTTCACTCATTCACTCAGTCATCTTTTTCGGCTCAATTGATTGATTATCTTGGTATTATTTGACTTCATCTTGTTCTCGAGTATGGAATTGTTGTTTATTTGCAGCCATGTTACTTATGATAAATCTTAAAACGGAAAGAGTTTTTTCAACAAGAGCACCACCACTTGCGACATCAATGAGAGTTCTCTCCATAGCCAATAACCCCTCATAGAATTATTGGATCAAGAGTTGGTCAGGTATTTAGTGATGTGGATAGGTTGAAACAAGATTTTTGAACCTCTCCCAGTACTCATGGAGTGATTCTCTTGGGAATTGATGTATACCACTTATTTCCTTTCGGATAGAAGCAGTACGAGAAGCAGGAAAGAATTTCTCTATGAAGAGTCGCTTCATGTCATTCCATGTGGTTATAGAACCAGGAGAAAGGTAATACAACCATGAATTAGCAGTGTCATCTAGGGAGGAAGGGAATTCTCTGAGTTTTATTTGTTCCTCAGAAACCCCTTAAGGCTTTATGGTAGAGCACACTACTTGTAACTCTTTAAGGTGGAGATGTGGATCCTCACCGGCTAGCCCGTGGAAATGAGGAAAAAGATGAATCAAACACGATTGAGTTCAATTTCAGCCTCTATGTTTGTTTATTTAATACCAAGAGGTTGGTAATTAATATCATGGGAAACATGTTCATTAAGTGTTTTTTCCCTAAGATTGTCCATATCTAATTCAACTCTTTGGACAAGGACTAGTTTTTGAATTATTTGATTATCTCTTATGTTCCTCCTATGTTGGCGAAGTGTTCGCTCAATTTCAGAGTCAAAAAAATCCGAGGGATTGTTTGGAAGGTTACAGGGCATTCAGAGATATTTTGGAAGAAAGAGGAAGATGGGTTTTTCTTTTTATTTTTTTCAGTTTATGATTTTTAAGAGGAAGACGGGGTTTTCTTTGTGTTTTTTTTCAATATTTTTTAAATTTTGTTTTTTTTTTGGTTTTTTTTACAATAACCATAAACTAATGACTACCTAAAGCACCATCCCCTACAACAGCGCCATTTGAAATGCACGGTCGATTGTCGCCTATTGACAGGTCAAGGTTCCGGTGCACTGATAATGTGTATAACATCACTCCGATCGAATCCTCAGCGATAATACTTTGTAATAGTCGTTTGTTTTTAGTTAATTGTATTCTGATTGGGGGGTTTGTTTGAAGAGCTTATGAAATAATTTATGGATGATGTTTGATTTAACAAATTGATAAATATTGGGGTGAGTTCATCATTAGGTAGTTAAGTTTGTGATATCCTTGATCTTTGCTTTATATTGCATTAAATTAACACCCACGTCACAAGATGATTTTGTTCGGAATTCCCAAGTGTTAAAGCTTTAATCCAAGACGTAACTTAACATAGATTTCTAATACATACCATTAATTGTTTATGGTAGTGTATTTGTGGTTCCAATAATCCATGGAATCCACATATTAAACAAAACATGTCATTAATCCATGACATGTAAGTTCAACATACACAATATTAATTTAATGAACATTCGTCGAGAAAAAGCTCTCAATCACTTAACATACCTAAATTATAACTCACCCCAATTAAAGATTTACTGAAAAATTAAAATGATTACTAATCATTTTTAAAATGATTATGATGATAAATTAAGAATATAATATAAATAAAGGGATAAGAAAAGTTTTTTGCGTCGAACACACACACACAAACGATGATGATAATTAAAAATGGATTTTCAATTGAATGAGGAAGAAAAATAAGGGAAGGGGATTCCAGTGAATTTAAACTATTTTAAGAACATAAATATTAAACTATAGATAGTGGATGAGAATAATAGATATTGATGAAGAAACTTTCCTTAAAACATAATTACAAAAGAAAGGACTTACAAAATTACAAAAATGAAGAACACCAAAGTAAGTGAAAACAAGGAGAGGAGGAAAGGTCTCTCAATTGAAAACTTGAGTATGGAAGATACTACCAAGCCTTTTTAAACTATTTGGTCGTGCCAATATGTTCTTCTATCTTTTGAAATTTTAATCCCTCTATAGGAGAGAAGGGGAGAGTATTTATAGCCCAAGGAGTGGACTGTTTGCATTCCCAATCTGTCCCTCCACTTGAATCGCCAATTTGTCTATTCAGACAGCCGAATCTCGAGCAATATCATTCTTCAAGGTTGTTGATAATAACATTGTCTTACATATCTCAATAATTTTAGTCATTTGGACATAAGTATCAAAAGTTATGGCCGGTTGATAAAACAACATTAAACTGTCCATTTCAATCCTGTAATTTTGAAGTCCAAAACGAGAAAGGGTTTTTGAATATAAAGATACCTTCAAATCCGAATTATTTCTTCAAAAAAGTCGGCCGTCTATGTTTCCTCTTTCACACTGCAAAAATATCAACTCGATTGGATGCTAACATAATGAGATATGTCTTGCATACTATACGGAGTTTAATTCTCAGCCAGAACGGTGGGATGGATTTGAAAGCTTCTTTTGGTCCCCTTGTTATTAGATTTGGGACATGATATTTTTATAAAAGACTCCTTACATTTTAAACCAAACTATTGTGGATAATAATAGAATTTGGACTTCCGCATGTATCCCAGTTAATCAATCTTCATGAATAGTCTAGTTTCTTCACAGATTCTTTGGTCTTGTTTGTGAGGACCATATGGCCTTTCAAATGGCAGAATTTGCTTATGGTAACTTCTAATGAAATGTTTTATATTTAATGGAGAATCCTTAAAAACAAGAAACACACAATTTGGATCAGTATAGATAGTGTTATTATTAAAAAATTAAACTGACACAATTGGACTACTTCTAAAAATGCTCAAAATTTATACTTAATATTAAAACATTAATATTTCACACAAATTATGCACATTTCATATAAAATTAGTAAAGGGAGTACATAATTAGTCATGAAAATATTAATAACATCAGTTACATGTGTTAAAATCTTTATTTAAGATAAATGTTCTATGGAATGTTTTAATGAATGTTTTCAAAAGTTACAATGGTTTATTTTTAAAACCCCTTACCGGGCATTCGTATGCTCACCCTATGTTTTGATCTAATTTTTTTTTCAGGTTATAGTGTTAACAGATGAAACATTTCAGAAGTAGCCAGTTTCCTAGAGCTTGAACCAAATTCGATCCTCTGTATGGGTCATGATGTGTAGTTTACTAGTGCATGTTTCTGTTTGTACGTGACACATCATGTCTAGAAGGCACCGACTCCTGGTTTTATAGGGACGAGTCTTCACATTTGGTATCAAAGGGTTCCATTTGGATAACTCTAGAAAACCAGAACTTAAATAAATAAAAACATACTAATGTATTACTAAATATGAGGTTTTTCTAATTTTCAAATGGAAAACGAAGGTACTAGTCTTCTGTCTCTTCCTAATGAGGACTTAGAGACCATAATTTCCATAGCTAGCTGTGGAAATTATATAAACTATTCTGATTTCTGTATGTCATGAAAACATCTATATGATATATCTAATTCTCCCTGAGTACTTAAACTCCACGAAAGAGTAGGTCTAGATTACATCTTTATGATGCAAGCCCAATTTTCATCCTCTGCACGACGGGGGAAGTACAACGAGGGACTTTTTAGATGCTTCCCCGCAATAGAAGGAATCCAGTCCCTCACATACATTCAAGAAGCTGCAGTAGTGGGAGACCTCAGTGCAGTGTATATATGTCAAGTCCTATCCTATGGTCATTATAGTGAAGTAATGGACTTTGAAGTTCTTGAATACGAAGCCTCTCGATCGTTGTATAGACATTAAGTGAATACTGATGTCTCTCACCTATACAACCCTCATGTCAGACTATGGAGTCACCATTAGTGATATCTCAATATCGAACCTAATTTCTCAGGTTGCATATGGTTTAGAGAGATATTGTGTTTTGAGCTTGTTTTGGGGATTCATGTTTTCAGGAACTGGGGAAATCATTAGCCTTCCTCTTTTTATAGACCAGTTTTTATAAAAGAATATGACTTGTTATATTTTCTTTCTTCAATCCTTTCATTGGTTATACATTTTAATGGGTATCACCAACTGAGATGTCATAATAAATTTTTAGATAGATGGATAAACCCACATCTTATCTCTTCCTGATGAAGTTATAGATTTTATTGTGATCAAAACCTATGAGGAATAATGTCTCCCCTTCGCAAACATGCGAAGGAAGTGAAAACAAATATATGATTTATCAAAAGAAACGAGCATTCTCCGTATCTTCCAAGGGAATGCTTCCATTTACCACCACATAGCCTCGGTCCAATTGGCCACGCATAGGCCAAGAGTGAAATATCATGAAGGAATTTATCTGTGCTTCACATTAGGCCGGAACTACAATGACATGGTAATATTTCAAGAAGCTTCTTTAGAGGGAAACCTTCGGGCAACCTACACGTACCAACTCCACGATCTTAGCATATATGACATCATCTATGAATTAGGTTCCCTCAATCAAGATTTAGTCTGTTGTTTCTACAGGATTCGGTCTATTCAGACATCTCCAAACTTTCCTCCGTGTGGGCCTCCCTATGAAAGTCCAAATGCACCATGAAAGAGTTCAACCTTTTCTGTCTGAGGTGTATTTGGGCTAGGGAAATAGAGGAGTTGAGCATCAATATGGGTTTATCTCTAGATGCACCTGACGATTATCCATGATGGTAGATATGGTAGGAAAAACAGAGATCTTTCTCTTAATGAGGTTGTATAAAAGGAATTTCGGGGTCCCAATTCTTGAAGGGGGAGTGTTGTAGCATCCCAAAACATAGATAACGTATAATGATAATTTAATGCTTTTATTTTTTTTAATTTCTTTTAACCAAAAAAAATTTAAAAGATGAACATAATGATATTTATTTAATTAATAACACCGTAGTATTTATAATACTATAAGATTAAAAGAGTAAACATGCTAACCAAATATACCTATTAAAAACCATATTAGAACTTCTGGAAGACCCCCAAACCCCATAACGAGGCCCTGTATATAAAGGATATCCTTCGGGTCAATTAAAACAAAGAACTCCGCTATCTTGATCATAAAATTCATGCTTTGAATTAGCGGAATGGGAAGCACCATCTTCTTCCTTTTGAGTTTTAGGGCACCGTAAGGCTTGGTTTTATAAGACATTTTTTCGGTCGTTTCTCTAGTGACCGTTGAAAGCTAATGGCTATAAATTTAGACATTGGGATTTGATAAGTTAATAATGAAATACTTAAGTATAACTTAGTCCTAAAAATTTATGTTATAATTAAAAATATTATTTAAAGCAGTATGTTTTGAAGTCTAAAAAGGATATGAGTTAAAACATCATTTCACCCTTAAGTGATTTTGAAAAGTATCAAGGGATCCTAAACACTTTGAGAATATTTCAAATACAATGTAACAATTTTCATTTCATAAATAATGTTATACAGTATTCTTAGATTCAACAAATTTGATTATGTTTTTTATTTAAATAATGTTTTCTATAAATCTAGCTTAAAGAAAAAAACAAAAAGATATATCATATAGATTTATTAAAACCACTTTTTTTGTTTGTTAAAAATGATAGCTGTTAATAATATTAGAAATAATGTTAACTAAGGAAAATTTAATTTTTTATTCATTAATGTTTAAAAAAATAAATTTTATATAGTATTAACATATAAATTGTTTTCTTTTCTATTAAACTTTTTATTTTTGAGAGTTTAATTTATAAAAAAAATTGGCCCGCTATGGCCAGGATGTTATGGCTCGCACTGAGGGATGCAGATCATACAATGTGGATAAGACTAATCCCACATCCCAAGCCTAGGGTCGGACAGAGTTCAAGAAGAGGTTCCCCGAAGGGCGCACGGAAGCCGGAGCGCGTATGCGCACCACCGTAGGGCAGAGGTCATGGAGGAACATGGGTATGCCAAAGCCTATGGGGGTGGGGCGGGAGCCCATGTATAGGGCCCCCTTCGTGTGTTCTGTGTGTTTTCTGAGTAGTCAAGGGGCGGCCCGAGATTATAAGGGAGGGAGAATAAAAATGTCGTTTCGATGAGGGATGGGTTTTTTCTAGCGAAACATGATCTGGACCATCGGATCGTGTCACACACGATCTTGACCGTCGATCATGATATCATATTCAACCTTCAGTAACCTTGGTTTTCCACCTCATTTTTCACTATGGTTTGATCTTCCGAAGATATAATCACAAACGATAGTTTGTTTTAAAATGTCACGTCGAACTAGGACCATCTGATCAAACTCATATTTAATATGAGCTTCCCATTTCATTTTAAAATCGCGGATGGGCCTCATCCCTTGGATCAAGATCAGAGTCGTTCTGGACTGTCTATTTTTTTCCGGTTATCCCACATACTGGGTCGTCTTCTTCCTCTCCACATGGGTTGCACCAGTAACCCTACACATTTTTTTGTTGTGCCTATGACCACCGAGGTCCCTCCATGCCTCCACTTTTTCTCCAAACACAGCACCCCTATTTAATGCACCATAAGGGGGTACATTTTTCATGAAAAATGTTGTGTGTACCTTTGTATTGAAATACCCATGAACTCTCGGTTCTTCTCCCCGTGCCAAGTCTCAACAAGTCTCTACCAATCTCCCTTAAGTCCTCCTCCCCCTAGTTTCAAGGTAAGGGTTTAAATTATTCTTTTCCTTATTTCATTGACAGTGTATATCTATATATACACTCTAATATATATATATATATATAGTTACAACTTCACATTTTAGTTCCAACGCCCATCTATACAGAACCGAGGCCATCTGGTTTCTGTGTTCAAATGGCATAATGGATGTCAGGAGTATTTTACTTTGATTCCTGGTGTTTTATTTATAAATATATCTACACATATATATTTTTTATCATAAAACCTTGTATTTTAATTAACCCTACTGGTTAGTTTAAACCCTTCCTTATGACCGATCCTTGGACCCTTAATTTAATAATGTGAAGTGTGTGTAAAATTGAAAGATATATAAGTTTCACAAGGATATAGACATTCTATATATATTTAAGACATATAAATGTTATATATATATATATATAATTTAGTATATATATGCATAGGTATTATTATGGATGCTCGATTTCAAGTAGATACCCATGATTACCAATCTACCAAGTTCAGAAAATGTTGATAAGAATTTCAACGTACAAGCATGGTATTACTATGTAAAATTTTTATATAAGAGATTATATATTCAGTACATGTATATAAAGATTCACATTATTTGGATCGTGACATATATGTTCGGTTTATACCATGTTCTTGAGGTCCTTGTATAGTGAATCTCGATGTTTTCATGGAGTTTTAAAAAATAAGAAATATTTTTTTAACTTATATCCACATTTATGGGTCACTTATATTCTTATATGTAAAAATATATTTATTATGGTGAAGATTTATGATTTTTATTATGGAATTTATTTCTGTGGTATACAAAGGCCTATCATCATTTAATAATTTAGCATCTATAAGCATAAAACCTTACATGAAACTTTTAGTTTACTTTTTTATTTAATTGGTTAATAAGGTTTTTTAGAATTATGAGGATAACATTGTATGTGAAAAATTATACATTCTATTAGTACCCTAGATCTAAATGTATGTGCCATAATCTGCCTTTCTTCAGGCCATTTAATGAAATTCATTTAATGGTTAGTTTGTATTTGAAACAGCTAGATGCTTGTCTCACATATAAAATATTTAAATTCGACTACGTTGACCAACAATGAATGAATTATTCAAGGTGGTATAGGACATCATTAATATACAAACCATTTTGAGTAAAGAATGGATCTATGTGTCTCACATGAAAATGAATATATATTAATGGTGCACCCTGATAGCAATCCGATGTATTTGATAAAGAATTAATCTCTAGAGATGAAAAGTTTAACGATACCATGGTAAATAACCTTGGTAATTTTTATGACATATTGGGGATGGACCTTGGTGATATGAATATCAAAATGTCTTTTTGAATCCACATATTCAATTTATGTTACATCTCCTCTTCTATTTGAAATGCCTATTCTTTCACTACTCTTGTCTATATGTTTTTATCAAGTTTATATTAATGTCAAAAGTAAAAGTTTAGATCCTGAATTGTGTTTAATACTCATTAAAATAGTTACCAACATATGGAATTGTTTAACACTCATTAAAATTGTAACCAAAATATGAAATTGATGTTATTTCCTTCATTCACAAATATGATTAATAATTAATATTAGCTATCAAATTTGGGTTTAAATGTAAATGTTTATTACATGCTTAGAACGTCTTTTATTTATTACTCCTTTTGAACATGCCCTAGTTGATTCATGCACCTTTGTAAATCTTAATTGATCACTCTTATGTTATGTTATATGTATTATATTTTTTCTTTAAGGGAAATATTATGTGGAATGTTTTAATGATTGTTTTCAATAGTTACATTGGTTTATTATTGAGAGATTCCATTAGGGAGTCGAGTTGAGCAGGTCAAACATGGGGGAAGGTGAGGCAGGACCTCAATGGAGGTTTTGACCAAGGAGTCTGAGCCACTGACATTTGATCGAGGCTAGTGAGGAGTATGGTTTGAGGCATCAACCACAGACGAGGATGAGGACTGATCACCATTGAAGATCCAGGCGATGTCGATGGAGTTTCGAGCGATGTCGACAGGTTTTGGTCACCATTAGGGTTTCATATGTCGATGAAGATTGGGTTACAGATCTTAGGTTTGGGTACATTTTCTTTTTGCAGGCATCTGAATTTTCCTCTTTAATTACTGTATTCATTTTTTCTTCAGATTTCAGTGTCAGAATTGGTTTTCAATCTGGTGTAACGATTTGAACATTTTATGATTTGAATATAATTTATCAAATATATCATAGTTTAAAATAAAGAGAGAATTGACGGCGGTTGCGGGGCTCCTCCCAACACTCTAAGGGGCTCCTCGACTATGCTTATGGCAGCTGCTGCATCGGTCCCTCCCCCACCACCGGGGGAGGTACCCACGTCGTTCACAGCTAAACCTTCCTTCATAAATTTTTCGAACCCCAACTTTTTCCCCTTTCCCACAAATCTCGATTGGTCCAAAGGCCTCGGAGTTTGTCGATGGCTTCCGTAACCTGTCATTGTCTACCACAGAGTTCTCGGAATCCTCGGGCCTACTAAAGCATACATTGGTGTCTTTATTTTACCGGTGAAGACCTTATATTGATTCGTTTGATAGTAATCTCTTCGGTGTATGGGGTTTGTAAGATATGGTGACTGTGGGCCTTCTAGACTGTCATCAAGTAATGATTCGTTTTGCATCTGAAGCTGACCTCAACCTGGCCTGGTCAAGCGCACCTCACTGCTTCAACGGCTTCAGGTTCGTTCTGTGTTGTTGGAACTTCAATTTTCACATGAAGAGTAATATTCCTTCAATGGAGACATGGGTTAGTTTTCCAAATCTTCCTCTTACATTCCAAAATCCTACGGTTCTTCGTATTCTAGGGAACCTCATTGGTAGGTATATGTGTTATGATAGCCACACTACATCCCTTTTTCATCTTGTTAATCCATGTATATGTGTTGAAATGGATGTTTCAAGAGTCCCATTTTATTATGTGTGTATTATGGTGGGAGAAGAGTACCGCTACAAACAATGAGTGGTATATGAAAGTTGGATTGACTTCTGTGCTGGATGTAGTCTACTGGGGAATTTGCGAGCTTACTGTTGAACGGTGATGAAGGCCTCGAGGTAGAGATATGATTGTGGTAGAGTGGAGGAGGACCATGAGGATATAGAGAGGATGGTGTAGGAGCCTCTAGGTTTGAACAATGATTCGAACAGGGATAAACTCGATGGAAGTCTGATTCAGGAGGATAGGGAATCAGCCAGTACCTCAGGGGAATGTGTTGCGACAATTGAGGCAGAAGCGGGTCTGGTCACTGGTGTTCGTTTGTTGGGGGCCTCTCAATTCAACCCATTTTTTGAATGTGTGTTTCATTGGTTGATGGAGGACTTGTCTAGACTATCTTCTTACACCAATGGAGTGAGGGAGGTAGGCTGGACCAATAAGGACAGCGTCTGTGTTGGCCACAAGGAAACCGGTGGTGAATTAGCTTTGGTGCGAATAGAAGATAGTGAGGAGATTGTCTCAGACAGAGATAATCTGTGGGGAGGGAGGCATGGCCTTAGTATGGAGACAACCTTGCAAAGAGAATCTAGGATTCCAGGGGGTTCCGATGCAGGAAACCGATCACTTATACATTTATGTAACATGATTGAGGGGATGGTTGAGGTAGGACTGAGCTATGCTCATGCTCTCTCTTCAGAGGCTGTTGGGGTGTGCGTGGAAGAATGAAGAGAGGATATTCATAGCCTCTTAGCTGGTGAAGTTGAAAGTCCAAGTATTAGTAGGGGTAATAGGAAGAGGAAGGGTAGGATGGTTTACTATTCCCTACCTCCACCTTTGGAGACCCGATCAGCTAGAAAATAAAACTCTAAAAAGGAAGTCCTTCAAGATGTGTAAACTCAGAGGTCAAGGATTCGGGGGGATCAATGCTCGGAGATTTTGTTATGCTATGTGGAGAAAGCGGTTGAGAAGATAATATTGCTGAATGCATCTGAATAGGAGGTAGATAAAATTATGGGGAGACCTTTAAGAACTTCCCTTAAGGAGGAGAAATATGCTTGGGTTCACAAGCAAGATAATATTCTTGTCGGGGGATTCAACAGAGGGCTGTTTAGAATTGAGGAGTACATACAGTCTTGGGATCGGCTGGCCTCGGAGATTGATAATATGATGGTGGTGTCTCAAAGCTAAGTAACTTCTATCTCATAGAAGTTGTTCAGGGAGACAGTTACAGTTAATATCAGGTCACTTTTTAATGCCCCTTGCTAACTTTGTCCTGTGTTAGAATCTTTCGTATTCTTTTGAAGTTTTCTTTTTTTAATCTTTTTGTGGTTTGAGGTGTTTTTTGGGTTCCCCGAATTACTTGGTTCAGTGCCACATGGGGTTAAGAGCATGTGGCTGCCACTTTCGCTTGCCAGTTGAATGGACGTTTGAGAGGGTATGGCTAATTTCATTGGTTCCGTGCCCATTCTTTTCGCACGGGACTGCTCATCAACTGGTCAAGTATTGGTGATGGTTTAATGACACGATGAATTTTCCATGGTGAGACAGAGCCTAGTTATTCTTGGGTTGTTTTTGTTTTGATGGTTTGGTTGTAATAGTGGTTTCTCACTTTGTCCTTAAAAGTTTTTTAATAAAAAAAATGAATTTTCAGTTCGTACATTGGTTTATTTTTAAAACCCCTTACTCGACATTCAAATGCTCACCCTACGTTTTGATCTGTTTTTTTTTCAGGTAACAATTTTAACAAATGAAACATTTCATAAGTATTCGGTTTCCCAAAGCCCGAACCAAATTCGATCATGTGTATGGGTCATGATGTGTAGTTTACCAGTGAATGTTTTTGTTTGAACATGACACATCATGTCCAAAAGGCGGTGACTCCTTATTATTTCGAGACGGGTCTTCACAGTTGTAATATGTGGGGGGCATATAGGCCTTTTGGTTATGGCAGCAAATGATTCCTAGGGTGGCGAGATGAATCAGTTTATGCAAGTGGGTATCGGGTGGGACACTAGGGATGATGGAATGTGATGGATATGATTGTTGGATGTTTATTGTTTCTTATTGGTTGTTTATGTGCATGACTTCTCTCCACTACTCAAGGTAGCTGGTCTTACATACCCTTCTTACTAAAGGGGAAAAGAAAAATGGGGTATGCCACATGTTTTCCTTGTTTATCTTCTCAAGTGAGAATGGGTGTATGCTCTTTCTATAGGTGGCAAAGTCTCAACAGGTAGTTCATCTTCTCACCGTGTTGAGCCCCCTTGTGCTTAGTAGCGAAAAATGGTTATTTATAATTCATGGGAATATGGGAATGTAATTCTTTAAATAAATAATTTGAATAAATGATGTTAACCCAAGGGGTTTGGAGCTTGCTAGGGCGCAATGTTGAAGTTGTGATTTAAAGGAACCATAGACATTAGGTTTGATGCTAATGAAATTTAATGTGGAATTTTGATTGATTATTTTGTGTTTATATAATTAATTAATGTAATGTGAAACTAATAAAAAGTTAATGGAATAATGTTTTAATGATCTTAAAGTGGATGTGTTCTTATAGGATACCTAATCTTAGAAGTAGTATCCCTGAGTTTGAGAGACGTTAGCGGTATTTGTGTCTATGACTAAGTTATTCCCATAGTGTGGTTATGAGATATAATATATTCTGTATGTTTTGTGTTTCTATGCACTACTCTACCCTGCTAGTAAGGGAAAATGACACCCCGGGGATTCTGAGCCATGTGGGGGGGGGAGGTGTTTTCCCGAACATTATGGTGGGAGGATTGAAGGCCAACTACCCCCACTGGCCCCACTCTATTCTCTTGGTAGTTACATGTGATGGTAGGAACATTGGTTAGTTTTACACATATATGTGTGTAGTGGTCTGTAATGTCTTGTTATTATTCACACCCATATATTCTTGATATAGTATCCTATGGACTACTATAGGAGTAATGTGTATATGTTGTGATGGATTGAGGATCCTTACTCGGTGTAAGGGTTGTGATGGCTTGTGTTATAATACCTGACGTATGATACACGTTTTGTGAGTTGTGGGGGCTCCCAGAAACATCCTGGTTACTTTCATCTATGGACATGGTGGTTTTGTTGCACGAGGTTTATATTGTGGTTCTTCGACAAGGTGTCTGTGTGAAATCCATTTTGGAGAGAGATTCATAGGACGTACGACGTTTCAGTAGAGAGGAACACCAGTGGGGAAGTAGTAGCGGGGTACCCTTGATATAATTTATTATATTATATACTCTTGTATGCGTTAATTGGTGAGAGTAACCATGTTGAGGCTGGGAACATAGTATACCTATTTAGATGATGAGTTAGCTTCACTTGTAGTTCACAAATCTTTAGTATGATTTCATTACATATTCACGAGAGGATTCATGGAGAATCCTACTAAGTATTTTTTTATACTCACACTATGTATATATAAACTCTTTTTTAGGTCACTTTGAGAAGGTTGGAGATCAAGATGGTTTCTACTATCGTGTGGTTGCAGGAGCTATTCAGGCATTTCGTTGCTGCTGTTTTACATTCTTTTGGGTACATGTAGTTTTTCCCCATTCATTTGTAATAGTTTTTCATGACATTTAATATGTGTAATTGACGATTCTTTTACATTACTGGTTGAGTTGGATTTGATTTGTGTCTATATTATCTCTCCCTTCCTCATGTGTTCTCCTAGATGATAATGCATCCCATTTGTGTGTTTTATATACCCTCGGTGCTTGTCGCCAACTCGGGGCCTACTAGATGAGGGAATCGGGGGACATTATCTCCCTCCTCAAATTCCCATCCCAGAAGGGGTGCTCTTTGTGGGGAGGGGATCATGACCGAGTGGTATCATAGGTTTGGTGGAGGGATATGATAGTGTTTTGAGTTAGTCATAGGTGAGGTTGCATGGGTTGTTAGAGAAATCGTATCATTCATGTTTAGCAAGCGATGTAAAGACTAGAGATTGGCTGAGAAATAGTTGTTTGGGGACCTCTATGATCTGATGTACCGACCTTTATGTTTACAATGGCTACAAAACAAGGTGATAATAGTATCAGGGTAGAGACCTAGGAAAAGACCATGCATCATTCTTCTTTGTTCCTGTGTTTGAATGAGTAGACCTTGAGGTAGGATAACCTAAAATCAATGAATGAAAAAAATTAATTAATTATTGTTGATATTTCCATAGTCTAGGATTTGGAGTTCTAGAATTTGTTATTTTTTAGGTATGGCTCCAGGTCGACATCCTCATCAGGTTTTCTCAGAAAATGTCCACCCGGATATTCCAGTAGATCGCCACAGGGTAGAGGTTGATGACGACGACACTTCGAGGAAGATACTCTGAGAGTTTCAATTCAAGATTCTGCATAAGTATGAGGAATTAATTTCAGATGTTGTCATAGAATACTGGTTAGAGGAGGGTGATATGGGATTCAGTTCGATACGTGCATGGAAGGTGCACTGGGTGTCCTTGGTTGTGATGATGCTGCCTAGAACAGTGAGGCAGTGGTGGTTCTTGTTCCTCGGGGATCGCGAGGTTTCAGCGATATCATTGGAGGAATTCTGAGACAGGTTTAGTATTGAGTTTCTTTCTTTGACAGCAAAAGAGTTCATTAGTCATGATCATGTTACCCTTCGATAGGTGAGCTCCAGTTTTCAAGAGTTTGGAATCGGTTTCAGGAACCTTTTATGATATTCTTCAGACCTACTGTTAGATGATGAGGCTAGGGCGAGGCATTTCGTGGAGGCTTTGCATCCAGAGATCCAGTGCTAGGTCTCCCCATTAATGGTGAAAACATATATTGAGGTGTTGTAAAGGGCATAGGTTGTCGTGAAGACTTTTTCAGGGACCGGATCATCACGAGAGGGGAAACTTCATGATTCCTCACGATGCAGAGTAGTGGTCTGGGGTTCCCAGTTTTCGGGGAAGAAGTGTTTCTGTTCAGCCAGGGGGAGGTCTTAGCCCTCCACATCTCGTTTATCTAGAGGCAGAAACTCTCAAGAATATTTGAATGGATCATGCACTTGTTTTTCTTGTGGTGGTCATGGTCATCCGCAGCAGGAGTTCTCGACCTTTCAGAGAAGTTATAGTGCACCAGGTGCTACGGTCCAGGTTCTTTCATTGAGGAAGTTCCAGCTGAGGCTGCAGCTGCAGGTTGCACCAGATTTAGATTAGTAGAGGGTAGATGGGGTAGGCATAAGACATCCCCAAGATTCCCCCTGTCCTCAGAGAGATGTGCGCAATGGTGGTTGTGGTCTTCATCGGGGTCAAAGAGGTCGTGGAGGAGGTCGTGGTCATCTTCATGCTCTAGCGTTGCCATATCTATGAAAACTAGACATCGTTCGAGGTACCTTTTTGTTTTTTTCTACCTTGGTGTATGCATAGTTTGATTCAAGAGAGACACACTTCTTCATATCACTTACCCTTGTCCATACTTTGGAAATTGAGGTAGAGAGGCTTGCAATTCCATCAATGTTGACTGTGCCAGTTGGTGGCCGAGTTGACTTGTTTGAAGTATGTAGAGACTATGAACTACTATTGGAGAAACACCACTGTTGTATTTATTTCCTATGATTACAAATACAACCATACTATGTCATCCTCAACATGGATTGGTTGTATTCGGTGCAGGCTATCGTGGATTGCTTCCAGAAGATGGTCATTTTCCTGGGAGCGGATGGGGATTCGGTGGTGTTTGTTGGAGAGAGATATCCTTAGATGGGTCATCAGCATGTTCTATCCTTATCATACATTATGGAAGAGATGATGTAGATTTCATCATGGGTCTGTTGGAATTTCCTTGGGTCGTAGAAAAGTACCTATATGTCATTCCAGAAGAGGTTTTAGCATTACACCCTCGACGAGAGATTGATTTTGGGATCGAGCTACATCCCCGAGTGTCTCCTATAAAAATGTGTACATATAGGATGTCCTATTATGAGTTACAAGAGCAATGTATTTATCTTGATGGTCTGTTATAGTGTCGTTTTTTTCTGCCAAGTGTGTCACTGTGGGGTGCACCATTTTTGTTCGTAAAGAAGGCTGGCGGAAGTTTGTGGTTGTGTGTCGACTATTTTCGCTTAAAAAATGTCACTAAAAAGAATTTATATACTCTTGCATGGATTTATGATTTATTAGATCAACTGAAGGGTGCATATTAGTTCTCAAAGATCGAATTGCGGTCAACATATAATCAGATGTGTCTAAAGGATGAGGATATCCCGAAGACTACTTTCTATTGTCATCATGGGCATTATGCGTTCGTTGTAATATTTTTCGGCATGACAAATGCTCCAACTGTGTTCATGGTAATGATGAAAGCTATGTTCTGTGAGTTCCTGGACAAGTTCTTGGTTGTTTCCATTGATGACATCCTTGTGAACTCCACCTCCAAATAGGAGCATGAAGAGCATCAACATGTCGTTTTGAGAGTTCTTGGTCAACATCAGCTGTTTGGGAAGTTGTCGAAGTGTGAGTTTTGGGAAATAGAATTATTTTTCATAGGGAATTTTGTTTCCCAACATGGATTAGCTATGGATACATCAATAATAGAAGTAGTTGTGTCTAGGGAAGCCCACAAGACAGTGTCATAGGTGCGAAATTTATTTGGTCTCGCAGGCTACTACAAGATGTTTGTAGACGATTTCTCATGAATTACGACTCCTATGATATCTTTGACTATGAAAGATCAGATTTTCATATCGACTGATCAGTGTCATGAAGCTTTCGAGTATATAAAGTATAAGTCAGTATGTGCTCCAGTTATTTTTCTTCCAGGTGAGGCAGTTCAGTTGGATGTTTTCTGCGATGCATCGTATCTGGGGTTAGGCTGTGTTCTAATGCAGTAGAGATCAATTGTTTCTTATGGGTCATCGTAGTTGCTTTACTGTGAGTGTAACTATTCCACCAATGATCTTGATTTAGTAGTGGTAGTGTTTTCAATTTTGTTGGGAAGACATTACCTCATTGGCGAGCAGTTTGATTTTTTCACAAATCATAAGAGTTTTAGGTATGTTTTCTCCCAGTGTGACTTGAATATACGACATCATCGATGGTTGGAGTTCTTACAGGAATATGACTTAGAGATATCATGTACATCTTGAAAGGGGAATGTTGTAGCTGATGGGATGAGTCAGATGTTGTGTAGTGATGCATTGCATGAATGTGCTGACTCATGGAGATTAAAGGAAGAACTGTCAGCATTACATCTTGATATAGAAGAAGTTGAGGGCACAGGTTGTCTTTTCCAGATGATGGTTCAGTCAACTCTCGAGAAGCAAGTAGATAATTACCAGTTGTGTGATCATGAGTTGGAGGGGTGGAGAGACCGAGTTGTTTTTGGTGTGGCCCCTGATAGTTGGTCGGTGGATTTACAACACTAAGTGTTTTATCGTGGAAGAAATTTTGTTCCTTTGATAATGAACAAGATGGTTCTCAGAGAGTTTTATAGTCTCCCTTTAGCGGTGTATCTTGGAATGAAAAAGATGTACTGAACCTTGAGGAGCCAGTTTTGGTGGCCGAGGATGAAGCGTTCAGTTGCAGAGTTTGTGTCTTAATGTTTTGACTTCTAGAAGGTGAAGATCGAACACTGTATTCATGGTGGTCTTCTCCAGCCATTAGAGATTCCTCAGTGGATTTGGGAGGACATCTTAATGGACTTTGTTATTAGTTTACCTAGAGATCTGGGAGGACATGATGCTCTTTGGGTGGTAGTGGATCATTTAACAAAATTGTTCCACTTCATAGAGATCAAGGAGTCGAGCTTACTGGATGTTTTTTCGAAGTAGTATCTAGAGGATGTTGTGAGACTTCATGTAGTCCCAAGGACGATCATTTCTGATCGAGATCCTCGTTTTACCTCTAGGGTGTGGAGGGGTATCAATCATTCTTTCGGTTCTCAACTATTCCTTAGCACTGTTTTTCATCCTCAAACGGATGGTTAAATAGATCAAATTATACAGAATCTTGAAGACATGTTATGCACTTGTGTTCTTGATTTTGGAGGTTCATGGATGACGCACTTACCCTTGGTGGTGTTCACTTACAATAATAGTTTTCAATCCACCATCAGTATGACACTGTTTTAAGCCTTTTATGGCCAGCCTAGAAATTCTCTATAGTACTGGACTGGGGTCAGAGAGTCAGTAATTCTCAAACTAGAACTAGTGCAGTATACAACAGAGATGGTTTAGGTGATTTGTGAGAGGATTAAAACAGCACAAAATAATCATAAATCATATGTTGATCAAAGATGGAGGTCCTTAGAGTTTAAGGTTGGGGATCATGTGTTTTTGAAGGTGACTCCCCATCATGGGAAGTGAATGTTTAGTCGTGGGAGTAAGCTTTCTCCCCAGGTTTTTGGGCCTTTCGAGGTGGTAGCTCATGTTGGAGTTGTGGCATATCAAGTAGCACTACCCCCACAGATGAGTTGGATATATGATGTTTTCCATATATCACTGCATCGTATTTATCTTCATGAGTACTATCACATCATCGATTTGGGAGAGATATATGTTTATGATGATGCAACCTTTGAGGAGAGACTTGTAGAGATCCATGACCGCAAGGAGATGGTGTTTTTAATGTGTTCTTTACCCATGGTTATTCTCTTGTGGCGCCACGGTGGCATGGAAGAGAGTACCTGAGAACATGAGTCATAGATACATGCTCATTACCTAGAGTTGTTTGATGATTAACTCTTTTCATTTATCGATATAGCCTATGTGGTTATGAATCTTTCATGTTTAGTAGATGGATCCTTTTTTTGATTTTGTGGCTTTCTCTCTTTTAAGAGGTATCTTGATAGGTGGTTGCTCAGACACCGTTTTTTATCTTTAGGTGGGTTTTGAATTCTCGGGGATGAGAATGTTTTGAGAGGTATTTAATGTAATGTCTCAGACCACTCTAGTCCATTACTTAGTGAAAATATAGTGTTTGAGGTGTTTCGAGAGGTCATGGTGACTCAACCCCAACACTTTTCCAATTTTCCCTTTTTGTGAATAGAATCATCGGTGACCTTCAATGAATAGTTCCATCAGTAGATGATTTTGAACAGTGACAATTGTGTGGTCTAACGTTAACATTTCTTTCCTTGGATAAATTTCAAATTCTATGAATAGTTCCATTAGTGAATAGTTCTATCGGTAACCTGTAATGGTAACCTCTATTTATTTTTCCAAATTTCCAAATAAATGACAAGTTCCATTAGTGAAGAGTTATATCAGTAACCTCTAATGGTAACCTCTCTTTCCTTTGACAAATTTCAAACTCTATGAATAGTTCCATCAGTGAGAAGTCTATCGGTAACCTATAACAGTAACCACTCTTTCTTTTGCCAAATTTCTAATTCTATGAATAGTTCTACTGGTGAGCAGTTCTATCAGTATCCTCTAAGGGTAACAACTCTTTCCTTTTCCAAATTTCCAATTAAATGAATCAATCCATCAGTGAAAAGTTCTATCAGTAACCTCTAACGGTAACCTCTCTTTGCTTCGCCAAATATTGAGTTCTGTGAATAGTGTGTCTAGAATGGTATGTGTACAGTGCTCTATAGGTGAGGTTAATGAGCAGTGTTCTATCAGGGAGGTTCTAATTGTGAGGTTCATGAAGAGTTTTCTATCGGTGAGGTTCATGAACGGTGTTATATCAGTGAGGTTCTAATTTTGAGGTTCATGAATTGTGTTCTATCAGTGAGTTTCATGAACAATGTTCTATTAGTGAGGTTCATGAACAATGTTCTATCGGTGAGGTTTCAATGGTGAGGTTCATGAACAATGTTATATCAGTGGGGATCATAATCAACATTCCATTGGTGATGTTCTAATTGTGAGGTTCATGAAAAAAAAATTTCCTTTACAAAATTTTGAGTTCATGAATAGTGAATCCATCTTCCTACAGTTTTCCCCTTTAAGATTTTCCATTGATATAAAATGAATTTAAAGCCTCATTACAAGGACTCTAAGAATGATTCCAAGGCTGTAGCTCCTATATTAATTATTCCTAATGATCAAGATGTTTTTAATTGGTCAAACCACATAGTTTAATGTGATCCACTTTTAATGGGAAATTAAGTGTATCTTAAATTTTCTCTCCATTAAATCTTCAAAAGGGAAAGATATATTCTTCCCTTATTCTTCCTCCTTATTCTCTATTGCGTGATGCTCGAACCATTCCTTCCTTCCCATAGGAATCATGAGATAAATCTTTTCCCCATGGATTGGTTTACTCAATGACCTTCTTGCTGCAAGTGCACCCCCAAATTCTATGCAACCAAGTAGTATCGATCAAATTTAAATATACGTTATGTTTTATCATCATTCTTTTCTGGTTCATCTTCTCCTATTTCTCATTTCCATTTTATATTAAGTAATATTCTTGCGTCAAATGGGGTTTTATTGGGGTTCAGTTGGTGCGGTCATACCATGGGATCCATGGGTGGATGCAGTTGTTGCAAGAGGAGGATCGTGACCCGTTGTGTGGATAATGAATGTTAAGAATTGTTTGAGGTAGGGGATTCGTTTCTTTTCATTTCTTTTATGTGAAACTATATTGTTTTCATGTTTTGTCCAACTCGACCACAATGGAATTGACATAATAAATATTTGAACTTGATAAAGAAATTGATATCAGTTGTATGTTATTGCCCCTTGTTTTCTAGATAGTGTGATATCCATGCTTGCTTTGTTTAGTTGTTCATTCTTTATGGAAATTGGTAATGAACGTAAACCAAACTTAATTGATAACTAGTGGTTAGGGATAAATAGGTCTGTAAATGAATTTGGTTCTTCTTTTTTTAAATTTATGTTAATCAAATTTTTTAGTATGCATGTTTAATTATTTGTGATAACATACTGATTAGGTATCCCGAATTTGGAACCTGTGAATAATAATCGGTTAACCAATGATGGATTAAAGAACCAGATGTTTGACAAAAGATAATTCTTTATAGGGTTCTGAGTTACCCTCTTGATTGTAAAAGGGACAAGATCCAAATTGTTATGATATTTTTTTCCTACTTCTTGTGATGTAATGTGAGTCGAGAAGGCTGTTGTGAAATGAGGGGGCATGGAGGCGTTTTGGTTGTGGCATCAAATGATTCCTAGGGTGGCCAGATTCATCAGTTTATGCATGTGGGTGTCAGGGAGGACATCATGGATGATGGAATGGGATGGATCAAATTGTTGGATGAATGCTATTTATTATTGGTTGTTTATGTTCTTTAATTATCCCCACTGCTCAAGGTAGTTGGTCTTACTTAACTTTCTTCCGAAAGTGGTGAATACGCACGGGGTATTCCATGTGATTTCTATGTTTATCTTCTCAAGGAAGAATGGTTCTATGCTCTTATTATAGGTGGAAAAGACTCGACGGGTAGTTCATCTACTCTATGTGTTGATCTCCCAAGTGTTTATTAGCATAGAATGTTTTTCAGGAAGTCCTTGGAATATGTGAAAATAATTCTATAAATAAATAATTTGAATAAATGAATTTAACCCATGGGGTTTGGATCTTGCTGGGGCGCAATACTGAGGTTGTGATTTGAAGGAACAATGGAATTTGGGTGTGATGCTAATGAAATTTAATGTGGAATTTCCATTGGTTAATTAATATTTAATGAATTAATTAACGTAATGAGGAAATAATAAAAATCTAATGAAATAATGAATTAAATATCATTAAGTGGTTATGTGCATATAGGATACCTATTCTTAGATGTACCACCCCGGAGTCTGAGATACATTAGCTACAGTTGTGTCTAAGAATAGTTTATGACCATAATTTTGATGTGATATATAATATATTCTGTACTTTTTTAATTTCTATACTCTATTCCACCCTATCAGTAAGGGAAACTAGCTTATCATGCCACGATTCACTGTTTTATTCCACCCTTACACTGCTGTTTTAAAGTAGTTTTGTAATGAATATTCCAAATATAATAATAAATTTCACTTTATGATTGAATCAATTAATTAATGTTAATAAATATTAGAATGGGTAGTGTTTCTTGTTTTTTTTATTTCAATGTTTGTGGAGATGATTTGGAGGGACCTTGATGAAGTGGATGAAAAATGGGCCAAAATGGCATGGCTCCATGGACATCATTACACTGTTTAGAATATTACACGAAATCTGTTTTTCCAAATACTCTGATATTTTGTGGGTCGATCCAAAATTTAATATTCTACATTTCATATCAAGGAACGCAATCCTAATTCGGATTTTACGAGGCCCATCCGAACTGATCTATCCAAGCCATCAAATATGCACAAAGTCAAAAATGGCGTTCTTTATTTTATCAATATCTCGAGCTATAGTGGTCCAAATGGTGCCAAACATTTGGTGGTGATATATAAGACGGGGTATATAACTTTCCGGTTTTTCAAAAGGGATATTTGACTGTCTAATATACTAAAACCTTTCTCCAAGTGGTTTATCAAAATCTGGGTGCCCAAAACCACTTCTCATTTTGGCTATAAAAAGACACATTGGGAACCCCATTTGGAAGTTTGGCCAGGAGGCAAGGCGATGCCATTTTGAAGTCTCCATAGAGACTTCTCAACAACCCTAGATGTTATGGAGGTTATGGGAATTGTTACTTCAGCATCTTCTTCTTATTTATCTCCCAAGGGTTTCTAAACCCCTTGTGATCACCCGGGGAGGAATGTGATGTAATCCCGAGCTACAAAGTCATACTATTTTGATTGATATTTTTAATTTCAAGTTTTATGTTGTTTTTCCTCATCCTATATTTTTATTTAATTGAGTTATATATGGGTATGTTATACTCAACTCAAATGATCATGTTTGGGGGTACCCTTTTATGTGATGTATCACACACCGTTCATCCCATTTTCTTCCCTCATTCAATTGCGTTGTTTGTGTGGTTCATAATAATCAATTGAACACAAATAAGCACTGTAAAGATCATGCACATTTATTTCATGGTATCACAAAGAATTAACGTACAAACCTCGATAGCACATCACGTTCTTTGTGTGTTGCCTTGGTGAGTTACAGTTATGATGTCGAACACAAATCACTCAATCATCGGCAGTGTCCGGTGAAACATTGTGTGTTTTCTAATGAACCCTAGGAGGTATCCTAGAATAAACTCAGTAACAATATGGTAATATGGGTTACAAAACAGGTATTAAAATATCATAACCCCATACCTTTAAGTGATGAAGGATGAGCATCACTAGACCTCCTCGGGTTGATCACGTTTAATAAATCTTGTTCATTTATACTTTGTTTAATCACTTTCATTTCCTATTTTCATCATTAATCATAAGACACCCAAGTTTTAAAAAACCTAATTAACCTTATAATTCTATAATCAAAACCCTATTTTTAAATTAATGGTCTAAGGCTCTGTCGAGAGATGACCTAGGGTTGCTGCTATACTGCTGAAATTCTAGTCAAAATTAAACAACAAATTTGACGCGCTCGACAACGCGATCAAATTTTGGCGTCATTTTCGGGGAGACATGATCATTTTTTTCTTTATTTCCTTTTATTTAATTATTTTACTTCGTAATTATTACTCTTTTAAATACCCCACCCCCATTTGATTGTTTTTGTTTTGGATTTTGTCTTTATTTTTGGTTTTTTTGGTGTGTTCATTATCTCTGTCTCTCTCTTTCTTCTTCTCCATCTCCCTCTATAATTCTATAGTATAACATTCTATTCATTTTTCAACCTTATTATCTTTTTTTATCCATCTCAAATCAAAAAAACAACACAACAAAAAAAATTAGTCAATCAAACTGGTCATCATTGTTGCATGACAGGATCTGGTAAAGAAACACTACTTGAATTTGATCCTGAAATTTAAAAGTCATTTCACAAACAAATCAATGCATCTAGATAATTTCAATAAATTAACATTGAGGAACCCCTGTTGTAACCTCAAGTGGTCCTAAACCATTACAAAATTGAACCCAATCAAACCCAAGAAAACATGACTACAAATAACCAAACATTAAAAGAACTGACCACCCCTGATGTGGAGTACCAACCTGCTTACATCCAATATCCCAATGAAGCAGCCAAAATTGAGTTGAGATCAGGTCTCATCCACCTTATTCCAAAATTCCATTGTCTTCCCGGTGAGGACCCTCAAAAACATCTCAAATAATTTCTCATAGTGTGCTCCACCATAAAACCCCAAAATGTGTCTGAGGACTTAATCATGTTTAGGGCCTTGCCTTTCTTCCCTGATGGTGTAGCCAAAGATTGGATATACTATTTTACTACCACTATTGAGGCTGGAATGTCCTTAAAAGACTCTTTCTAGAGATGTTCTTCCCTACCTCCCAAACTGCCTCAATTAGGAATGAAATATGTGGAATTATGCAATCACAAGGGGAGACCCTTCATGAATACTGGGAGAGATTCAATAGATTTTTCTCAAGCGTCCCCCACCACCATATTAGTGAAAAAATATTAATCCAATAATTCAATGAGGGACTCATTCCCATGGATTTTGAAATTATTGATGCTGCAGCTGGTGGTTCCCTAGTTGATAAAACTCCTTCCACCACTCGTGACATAATAGCCAACATGGCTCAAAATGCACAACAATTTGGTACACGAGCTATTGCACCAACCCAAGGAGATCATGAGGTAAGTCATTCATCCATAGAACAAAAGGTAGATACTAAACTTTATGAGATGCATACCCTTCTAAGGCAATTAGCTCAAGCACAAGGAAACTCACACTCTACTTCTATTCCATTACATTGTGGGATTTTTTCTGATAACAATCATTTTTATGACCGGTTCCCACAACTTCAGGATTCATATGAGTCTTGTGCAGCTGTGTTCCCCGAAAATCCATTCCAACAAGAACCTCCCTTCAAGAAAGAACAATTCAGGCCAAATCCAAATCCATGGTGGCAAGCACAACCTCAATACCAACAAGGAGGAAACTCAAGATACCCCAAGAAGAATTGGTATCAACTTGGCCAATGTATGCAACCTTCTTATCCTTCAACTTCTCAAAACAATCATCCTCATCCTCCCAAATATTAACCAAGCCTCGTGGAAATGGTGAAACAAATAGAAACCCATAACATCTAGTTCTAACAGACCACATAATCAGCAATTCAAGACCTGCGAACTCAAGTGGGACAATTGGAAAACACCATCGGTGAGCTTAAGATGCAATGGTCTAGAAAACTACCATCCCAACCCATTTCCAATCCGAAGGAAAAAAAGGTAATGGATGTGAAATTACACTTCATAGTGGTAATGAAGCTTCTCCTTCTACTGATTCAATGAAACATGTATGTCCCCCCCTTGAAAACACTCCTTCCCAACCCTCAAAAATTACATGTAATGAAAAACAAAATAACAGGGTCAATCAAATCATCGTTGATGATTCAAATGAACAATCCATTCCTATTCCTTTCCCACAAGGACTCTCTAAATCTATGAAAAATTTTGATAATGATATTGATAATGAGATAATGGATACATTTAAAAAAGTTCAAGTTAATATTCCTTTATTGGATGTAGTCAAGAAAATTCCCATTTATGCCAAATTTCTTAATGAACATTGCACCCATAGACGAAGGCTGAAGGAGAATGAGAGAGTCATCTTGGGATGGAATGTCTTGGCCTTGATTAAAATAGAAATTCCAACCAAATGCAAGGTTCTGTGCACATTCACGATACTGTGTACCATAGGGGAGACATTCTTTTCTGATGCTATGCTAGATTTTGGTGTTTCCATTAATGTAATGCCTCACTCCGTGTATACTTCTCTATAGGTTGGAGGGCTTCAACCAATAGGCATTTTCGTGCAACTTGCCAACCGGAGTACAACGCATCCAAAATGAGTGATTGAGGATGTCCTTGTCAGAGTGAAGAATCTCATCTTCCCCGATGATTTTTACATTATTGAGATGGAAGATACCCAAACCCATGGACACGCTCCTCTCATAATTGGGAGGTCCTTCCTCAAAACAGAAAAGTCAATCATCAGTGTTCACAATGGTACATTGTCCATGGAATTTGGTCGAGAAAAGGTACGTTTAAACATCCTTGAGGCTATGAAACACCCCATTGAAGAGATCTCAAATATTTCTGTCTATTCGATGGAAGTGCTCTAAAAAGATGCACACACACAAAATTCTCTCCTCAACCCAAACTCTGATTCATTTTTTTCACCCTTGAATAATTTGAGTTTTGATTCATGATTTTTGTGTTGTATGGGTTCAAAAATGTGTAAATTTTTTGCTTTAATTGATGAGTGTGTTCATTATGAGGTACCCATGACCGTCGATGATTCTGAAAATCTCATTTCTATGGATTCTTTATCATTAGAGAATAAACATGAGCAGATAAATAGTTTAATGGACCTCACTCCCCCTAAATCCCCTCCCTCAATCCAGAAACCACCTGTGTTAGTACTTAAAAAACATCCTTCTATTTTAAAATATGCATATCTTGAGGGTATTGACCAATTTCCCATCATTATTGTGAATAACCTCTCTCCACAACATGAATTGAAACTGCTCAAAATTTTGAGAGTGTAAAAAGGAAATAGGATGGAGATTAGCTGATATTACTGGGATTATCCCATCTATTTGTATGCACCATATACTTTTGTATGATGTGGATTAGCCCGTAAGACAATCTCAACGCTGGTTGAATCCCACACTCCTTGAAGTGGTAAAATTGGAATTCAGTAAATTACATGTTATGGGGATCATTTATCCTATATCTGAAAGTAAATGGGTTAGCCTAGTGATAATTGTGCCTTAAAAATAGTAATAATAGATGTGTCTAATGAAAGGAATGGGTTGGTTCCAACACATGTGAAAAATAGTTCGAGAATCTATATTGACTACCGTCGACGGACTCAAGCCACGCGAAAGGACCACTTTCCATTACCTTTCATTGACCAAATAAGAGAACGATTGGCCGGTAATTCACATTATTATTTCCTTGATGGCTATTCGGGTTATTTACAAATCTATATAGCCCCTGAGTATCAAGAAAATACCACATTTACCTGTCCATTTGGAACATTTTCATACATAAGGATGCCATTCGGCCTTTGTAATTCTCCTGGTACATTTCAGTGATGTTTGATGAGTATTATTTCTAAGTACCATGAGAGTTGAATGGAAGTATTTATGGATGATTTCACGGTATATGGATCTTCTTTTGATGATTGTTTGGAACACCTAGGTTCGGTCCTCCGCCGCTGCGTTGAAAAATATCATGTTTTAAATTATGAGAAATGCCATTTTATTTTTGAGCAGGGGGTAGTTCTTGGGAATGTCATTTCAAATAATGGAATTCAAGTTGATAATTCTAAAATTGAATTAATTTCAACACTTCCATATCCAAAATTTGTTCATGAGGTGCGATCATTCTTGGGTCATGCTAGTTTTTACTGTCGATTAATTAAAGACTTTAGTAAGATTGCACTTACATTGTCCCTGTTATTGGAAAAAGATTGTGAGTTTGTGTTTGATAAAATTTTTGAGGATGCATTCAATTCCATAATGAGTCTCAAATCACGTCCCATAATCCAACCACCAAGGTGGGATCAACCCTTTGAGAAAATGAGTGATGCCTCTAACTTTGACGTCGGGGAAATTTTATCACAAAGGGTTGATAAGGCTCCTCGTGTCATTGTGTATGCCTCACGTACCCTTGACCCTACCCAGGTAAACTACACAAACACAGAAAAATAAATCCTTTCTATTGTGTTTTCCTTGGAAAAATTCTGTTCATATCTTCTTGGGTCAACAGTTATTATGTTTTCTGACCATGCCGCCCTTTGATTACACATAATGAAACCTGAAGCCAAACCCCGTCTCATACAGTGGATGCTCCCCCTCCAAGAGTTTGACCTTGAGATTAGAGATAATTTGGGGGTGGAAAATGTGGTAGCTTACCACATTAGTAGGATTTTCCCACCCTTGGACCATCATGTTGACTCACCCCTACCCATTGGAGAATTCTTCCCTCATGAGAACCTTTGTGATGTTGTGGACCTTACCCCTAGTATGCAGACATTGGGAATTTTCTAGTAACATCTAGGGTCCCCAATGATTTTAGCAATTCAATATCCCAGAGACTTAATCATGATTCTCGATGGTACATTTTGGATGACCCATATTTTTGGAGAATTTGTAGTGACCAAGTTGTTCGTCAGTGTGTCCCAGACCATGAGTTCACCTCTGTTTTGACCTTCTATCACACCTTAGAATGTGGGGGCCACATTGGCTCTCAATGTACAGCTTTAAAGGTCCTTGAATCAGTATATTATTGGCCAATATTTTATAGGTATTCCCATAGATTTTCCAAGTCATGTAGTTGTTGTCAATTCATAGGGAATATCACCAAGATGAATGAAATGTCCCAACAGCGCATGTTATTTTGTGAGATCTTCGATGCATGGGGCATTGACATAATGGGGACTTTTCCAAATTCATTCGGATTTGTATACATATTATTGTATATTTACTATATATCTAAATGGGTGGAATCAAAGGCCATCGGAACCGATGACTCTCGAGTGGTTGTTGATTTTGTGAGGTCCCAAATTTTCTTTAGGTTTTGTTTACTAAGGTTCATCATTAGTGATCAGGGTTCACATTTTTTCAATCGCAACATGAAAAATTTGCTTCATAAGTAGGGGGTTGATCATAATGTCTCCACTTTATATCACCCCAAACTAATGAACAATCATAAATATAAAACCGGGAAGTTAAAGGAATCTTGGAAAAAATGGTACAACCTAATAGGAAAGATTAGAGTTTATGCTAGGATGATGCACTTTGGGCATACTGTACTGCTTTTAAAACCCCAATTGGAATGTCACCATACAGAATTGTGCTTGGAAAGGCTTTTCACCTCCTAGTGGAGGTAGAACACTGTGCATATTGGGCTGTTAAACATTGTAATATGAACCTTTCAGATGTAGGTGAGCAAAGAAAGCAGTAGATTCAAGAGTTGGAAGAAATTAGACGTGATGCATATGAGAACTCCCAGATCAATAAAGATAATACAAAGGCTATTCATGATAGTAGGATTCACCATTAGAAGTTCCATATTGGTGAGAAGGTCCTCATGTACAATTCCAAGATTAAGCTCTACCCAGGTAAGCTTCGTTCCCGATGGCTCGGTCCTTACACTGTTACTAATATTTACCCTTATTGTGCAATATAGGTTCTTCATGAGCAGAGTGGATGAAGTCTTAAAGTTAATGGGCAGCGACTTGAACACTTCTATGAGTATTTTCCGAAGAATCAGGTGGAGGAAATCCCTCTTCTCGACACATCATACCAATAAAACAAACCAGTTTTTATCCATCCTTCTCACATTCTCAATTATTTCAGTGAGGACACTGCACAATCTAAGTGTGGGGGTGGATACATTCTTGGGTTAGATAGGAATTTTCATCGTTTTCTGCTTTCTTCTCT
This sequence comes from Viscum album, assembly GCA_963277665.1. Taxonomy (NCBI): domain Eukaryota; kingdom Viridiplantae; phylum Streptophyta; class Magnoliopsida; order Santalales; family Viscaceae; genus Viscum; species Viscum album. The sequence continues at coordinate 774,643,701 of OY728159.1, read as the reverse complement.
TTTTAGCGCTTTTATGATATTTTCATTTTTCCACAAAAACAATTTTGATGTTCGATGATTTGGTGGCCATAATGGGGGGAAAGTAAAAATACCATAACAAAGGCTAAAATTTTTTTATAAGGATTTAACATCAGAGAGTGATTTTTAGTGAATTGGTTTTCTGTCAATGATATAAATGGTCGTATCTATGTGAAACCTTTGAAATGATTTATTCCCTTTGTGTGAGTAGTTTTTGGGAAACTTTTGTCACTAATATCTCAACAATTTTTTTTCACCAACCCACAAAATGTGATTTATTCTTAATTAATATAAGGTGAATATATGTTGGGTTAATATGTTTAGTGTTAAATGATATTTCAAAACGTTTGTTCCTTATCTGATCTGTTTCATTGCTATACCATATTGACCTATGCATCTGTACCTATTGTATGACTGTTTTATGCCCTCAAAAGAATATTTGTTGTGTCTCGGGCATGTCAAACACCACTAATCCTCAACCTTTGATCTTCTTATATCTATTTCAATTAGAGTCGTGAGGAGATCAAACAAGGGTTGAGAGATGAGTGTGAGATTTGTTCCAAATGAAACTTCTAAAAAATAAATAAATGAGGGGAGTGATGAAATGTGCAACATATGGGGATATCTAGGTCGGGAGATTATGGTTTGACTTTTGGGAATTCTTAAGTGAGTTGGTCTTGAAATATGATTGCAAAGGATTTATGGTAGGTTTGGTGGATGAAATCATTTAAGGTGGAAAATGTTAAAATATAGAATATTTATTGGATAACAAGTGGAAAGAGTAGCATGGAATGGTTTTCACACACACACATAGAGAGTTAGTGTCATGGATTACATCTGAATTCCTTTCTCAATTGGGTATCGTGAATCTTTTTGAATTTTTCTATGATATGATTTATGAGAAATCTTTTTCTATTTTCACTAGGAAGAACTCCTTGGTGTGGTTCGTGCATTGATCACTTTACTTTAAATAAAATTTCATCAAATGATAAATATTCATGATTTTGGAAATATATATATATATATATATATGCATCATTTTATTTAGATATGTGACTTTTCCCAGGAGTGCAGATGTTTATGTGTGGGGGTGTGATCGTACCATGATTCACTGTTTTATTCCACCCTTACACCGCTGTTTTGAACTAGATTTTAATGAATATTCCAAATATAATAATAAATTTCACTTTATGTTTTAATAAATTAATTAATTTTAATCAATATTAGAATGTGATATGTGACTTTTTTTTATTATTTCAATGTAGGTGGAGATGATTTGGAGGGCCCTTGATGATGTGGAAGAAAAATGGGGCAAAATTGCATGGATCAATGGACAACTGTCCACTATTTTGACTATTACACGAAATTTTTGTATCTATATGGGATGATATTTTTTGGGAAGATCCAAAATATAATATGCCACATTTCATATCAAGGAACCCAAACCAGATTTGGCTTCTATGTGGCCCATCCGAACTGATCCGTCCAAGCCATCGAATATGCACAAAGTCAAAAGTGGTGTTCTGTATTTTATCAATATCTCAATATGTAGTGGTCCAAATGGTTCCAAATATTCAGTGGTGATAGAAACGACGTGGGGATACAACTTTTCAAGTTTCTCAAAAGGGTGATTCTACTGTCTAATATCTGAATACCTTTCTCCAAGTGGTTTATCAAAATCTAGGTACCCAAAAACACATCTCATTTTGGCTATAAAAGGACACCTTGGGCACCCCATTTGGAAGTTTGGCCAGGAGGCAAGGTGCTGCCATTTTGGAGTCCCCAAGGAGTCTTATCAAAATCCCTAGTTGTTCTGGAGACTATGGGAAGTGTAACTTCATATCTTCTTTTTCTCCCTCTCCCATGGGTTTCGAAACCCCTTGTGATCACCCGGGGAGGAATGTGATGTAATCCCGAGCTTCAAAGTTGTATTATTTTGAATGACCTTTTTAATTCCAGGTTGTATTTTTTTCTCATCCTCTATTTTTATTTAATTGATTTATATACTGGTATGTTATACTCAACTCAAATGATCATGTTTGGGGGTACCCTTTCATGTGATGTTTCACACACCATTTATCCCCTTTTCTTCCCTCATTAAATTACAGTGTTTGGGTGGTTCATATTGCTCAATTGAACTCCCATAAGAATTGTCAAGATCATGCACATTTATGTCATGGTATCACCATGAAGTAATATACAATCCTGGAAAACACATCATGTTCTTCGTGTGTTGCCTTGGTGAGTTACGACTATGATGTCGAACACAAATCACTCAATCATCGACGATGTCTGGTGAAACATTGTGTGTTTTCGACTGAACCATAAGAGGTATCCTAGAATAAATTCAGTAACAATATGTTAATATTTGATACAAACCAGGTATTAATATATCATAACCCCATCCCTTGAATCGATGAAGGATGAGCATCACGAGACTTCGCTGTGTTGATTATGTTTAATCAATCTTGTTCATTTCTACTTTGTTTTATCACTTTCATTTCCTATTTTCATCATTAATAATAAAACCCCCATGTTTTACAAAACCTAATTCGCCTTCTACTTCCATAATCAAAGCACCCTTTTTATATTAATGGTCTATGGCTCCGTCGAGAGATGACCTAAGGTTACTGCTATACTGCAGAAATTCTAGTCACAATTAAACAACTAATTTGACGCGCTCGACAACATGATCACTAGAACCACGAGGATTCTAAGTCCTATAGGGTGTTTCCCCTAACATTCTGGTGGGAGGATGGATGGTTTACTACCTCCTTTTTCCCCGGTCTCTTTTCATGGTAATTACATATGCTGGTAGGCGCAACGGTTAGTTTTCCCCATATATATGTTTAGAGGGCAATAATGTCTTGTAGTTATTCACACACATATACTCTGGATATAGTATCCAATGGACTACTATATATGTAACATGCATAAGATGTGATGGCTTGTGGATCCTTACTTGGTGAATGGGATGTAACGGCTTGAGGTATAATACTCGACTTATGATTCACGTTATGTGAGATGTGGTGGCTCCCGAAAATTACCTGGTTACATTCCTGCATGGACGTGGTGGTATTGTTTCACGATATGCATATTGTGGTGCTTCACCGATGTGCCTTCATGCAAGCCTTTTGGAGAGAGATGCTGAAAATGTATGACATTGGGGCAGAGCGGCAAACCAGTGGAGAAGTAGTAGCTGGGTACCCTTGATATTCTTTATTATATTATATAATATTGTATGCATTAATCGATTAGAGTAGCCATGGTGAGCTAGGGAACATAGTATACCTTTTTAGATGATGAGTTAGTTTCTCTAGTTGATCATTTTTCTTTAGAATTATTTCTTTACTTTTGCATGAGATTATTCGGGGAGGATCCCACTGAGTATACTGTTATACTCACACTATGTATATATTAACTGTTTTCAGGTAACATGGATAAGGTTGGAGATCAGGCTGGTTACTTCTAGATTGTCGTTGTTGGACCTATTCGTGCTTGTGGTTGCTACTGTTTTACTTTCTTTTGGGTACTTGCAGTTTTCCCATGACATTTTAGTAGTTTTTCAAGAAATTTCATATGTATAATTGGGATTTATTATATCTTACTGGTTGAGATGGAGTTGGTTGGTGTCTATGTTATCTCTCTCTTCCGCATGTGTTCTCTTGGAGGGTAATTTCTCCCATTTGTGTGTTTTCTATACCCTTGATGATAGTCACCAACCCAGGGAATACTGGAGGTGGGACTTAAGGGTAATTATCTACCTTCTCACATTTCCACCCAAAGAGGGGTACTCTTTGTGGGGAGCGGGTTGTGACAATTATAGTAGATATGATATTCAAAAATTTAGAATCATAATTATGAAATTAATATTACCTATTATCATTAAAACAAATATAATAACAATTGATGCTTTATGGTGATGTTAAATGATTTGTATTTGTACATGGAGGTGGTACAATATACATATAGAGAAACAATATTTTCACATCCCATTTTATAGAAATGAGGATAACTAAATTGTGGTATTGGAAGTATAATAACACAAAAGTCTATTGAGGATATAAATTTTTAATTTTAGGAATAATATCAATTATTTAGATGTGTTAAAATATGAAAAAATTTAAAGATGTTGGGTAAGATAATTATGTCTTATATAGATGGTCATCAGAAAATTCTTTTTAATGACCACTTGGAATTGTCTTTAATGAATAATGGCATATCTAGTTCATGTATGGGAATGTATTGAATAAAATCTATTAGTTTTTGGTCAAGATATGAGGCTAAATATGGTGTAAATACTATAAATATGGGGTTTCCTTTTATAAGTTTGGGGAGAGTAACTCTTAGTATTACGTTATGTTTAAAAATATAATAAAATCATTCTCCATTGAAATGACTCAAAATGGATAGATATTATAATATAAACAAGTATTTTTATTAAATAACAGAAATAAAATATTTTTATAGGAATAAGTGGGGTTTTAAGAATTATATCATGGTTTAACCCCTAAGATAACCAATGTTAACCTTAATAGTTAAAAATATTTCACTCTAAAAGGGTCATAATTTTATTTATGGCATAATAATTTACTCATAAATGAATATGGGGTGATATTATTGTCCAGCTAAGATAATAATTGTCATATTTTGATTTTTTTTTATTTTATATGATTTAATATTGTCACATTTAACGTAAAATTCCTTTAATGTCATCTTTTCACTATTCAATTAATTTTAAATTAAAGATGCCAGAAAAAAGTTTGAATTTAGTATAATAAATTAATTACTATATAGTATTTCATACTTATCTATATATTTCATGGAACACACTAATTCATCCAATGTGTATTAAAATTAACATTTCTAAAACCATTAATTTTATTTTTCTTTTGATTCAATAAATATATTTTCGATGCTGCGTATGATTATAAGGTGAACACTTTGACACTAAAAATAAAATAAATAAAATGAAAAAAAATATTAATTATCAATTATGTTAGTTATTTATATTTAATATATCCTCAATAATAATTTATGTTTACATTTTGAGATATAAATATCAAGAGTGTGAATGTTCGATATTTTCCTTATATAAAATAATATAATTTAATCAATCAAGAGAGAATTGGAAAAAATTATATATATTCAAATTATGGAGGCCTATGGTAAAATTTCAACCAAATCCATAAAATAAAGGCATGATACAATTCGATATTTAGATCTCATCTCATTGAATTTTCCATAATTAACCCATTTTACTTTTACAGTTGAAACAACAGTTTTTTACTATTACTATTCATATTGAAAAAAATATAGGGACCTCTATACAAAATTTGAACCTCCAAATTCCAAATTTTCCATATATTTCTCTAGATTCAATATTAATATTAGATTAAAATGAATTTTAATATAATGATGTAAATTGAAATGAAAATTACTTTTCATAAAAATGATAATTTAGGCAATAAAATTTAATAATTTTGAAATAATGATTATTTATAATAAAATTGAAGTAATTAGACTGTTATAAATCAAATTGGCGATGTTTAAAACTATATAAAAAATAAGATATTTACGAGGTCTATTAAATTACATGAATTAAAGAAAATAAATAGTTCTAAATGGAAAATCATAAATTTTAATTTCTCCCTAAAAAATCAATTAGTATAGAAAATTATAAGAATTATAAAATTATTAAAATATTTATATGATGATATAAATATATTTTTTAATTTAATAAAATATAATCTCTAAATTTTTAACCAATTAATTATAATTTCCACAAAAATTGCAATGAAAACTAATTTCCAAGAAAACATATTTTGATGAATAAAATTACATTAATAAAATCTGTAAATTTTTAAGTGTATTTGATATTTTTCTAATGTGTCCGGGTTAATTATTTTAAAATATTCTTGAATGGATGCTGCGGGGCAACCGTCATTCTCCTAAAATCAATTTTTAATATTTTTTAAAATTAAAATTTTTTATTTTTATTTTATTTTAATTATTTTATAAATATATAGATATATATAAATATTAATAATCTGAAACATTTATCTACTATATAACATAAATTCACATTTCTACTATAGTACTATGGATTTGGATAGAAACCCTCACCTAGGGCTCCCTTTTATAAGAGGGATTGCCATGGAAATCATTCATCATTTTTGATGTAGGAATCATAAATGTTTAAAGTATGTGAAATTGAAATAATATAAAATATAAAATATAAGACCAATAAAAATTAATCATAAAACATAGATTAAAAATATGAAAATAGTTGAAAATAAAAAATAATTTCGTAACAAAGGTAGATGAAAAATAATTTAAAAGCATTCAAATCCACTTACAGGAAACATAAAAACTGATTATGTATGTAACATTGAAATATTGTTATATATTAACTATAAGAATATTATAAATGATAATTAAAACATGGATTAAAAGTATATTAAATTTTATTAATACGACAACAAATTATTAAAAAAATTTAATCAAAAATAATTTATAAACTTCCCAAACCACCAACATGACACATAAAAATGATTCAAATACGTGAATTTAAACGCCAAAAAATATAATCTATAATATCAATTTAAATCAAAATTATAACATGGTTTAGAAATGTTATAAATAGCTGAAAATGAAAATAATTTCATAATAAGATGATGATGAAAAATAATTTATATGGTTTCAATACATCCCATGTGAAACATATAAATTATTCAAATTTGTGTCTTTGAAATAATATAAAATATAAACTATAAGACGTATATAAATGAAATATAAAACATGGATAAAAAATATAAGAAATAGTTAAAAATTAATTAATTAGTTAGTAATATAATTAATAAATATTTAATAAAAAAATATTTAATTAGTAATATAATTATTAATTATATAATAATAAATTAGTTACATAGAAATATAATTACTAATTATTAATTATTAATAATATAATTAAATTGTATATTAGTAATAACATTCTTAATTACATAATTAGTAATTATTAATTTTTAATTTTTAATTATATAATTTTTAATTATATTTCAAATTACAAATTAATAATTATATCATTAACAATTATAATAATAATTAACGAATTACATTTTATGAAATTATAATTATTAATTATTAATTATATAATAATTTATTATTTATTACATAATTATTAATCATATTACAAATTAACTAATTTATTATTATATAATTATTAATTTATTAATTATTATCTAATTAATTATTACAAAATTAGTAATTAATAATTAATTATTATATATTCTATAATTAGTTATTATATTACTAATTATCTAATTAAATATTATATAAAAATAATGATTAATTATTTACTAATTAATTAGTAATATAATTACTAATAATTGCTAATCATTACCAATTTATAATAATTATTAATTATATTAATAAAATATAGTAGTTATTAATAAAACATTTTAATTAATAATTATTAATAATTAGTAATTATTAAAAATTATAGTACTAATTAATTATTTAATTGTTTATAGTTAGTTAATATATAATAATTAGTTATTTAATAATATTACTAATTAAATTGGTAATAGTTATTAATTATAAAAATTAATCATTAATACATATGTGAATAATTAATTAATTTTTTAAAAGTTATATATAATTAGTAATTAGTAGTAGTTATATTACTAATTAATTAATTAGTTATTTTTTGAAAAATTATTTACTTATTATTAATTATTTATTTGTAATTATTTATTAGTAATTATTTATTAGTATTTTTTATTAGTAATTTTGCATTAGTAATTATAATAAAACTATTCTTTTTAAATATTAATTAGCTAATAATTATTAACAATATTAAAATTAATAATTATATTACTAATTATATATTTTATAATTAATAATGATGTTACTAATTATATAATTAAATATATATTTATTAATTAATAATTAGTAATTATTTACAAATTATGTAATTAATTATTATTTAATTAATAATTATATAATTAATAATTATACTAGTAATTAACTAATTAATTATTAACTATTTCTTATATGTTTAATCCAGGATTTATGATTCATTTATATTTATCTTATACATTATATTTGATAGTTTTTTAAAGATACATACATGAAATGTTTTTTTGTATCAAGTATGAGGTTTTGACTGCTTATAAATTTTTTTTCGTCATTTTTTTTAAAAAACGTAATTATATATACAAATATTCCTTATATTTTCATTTGCTTTATTAATTAAAAATTATATTACTCTTATAGTTTATATTTTATAAGCTTTAAATGTTACATATATGAAATATTTTTAAGTTTCTAGTTGGTTGTTTTGGAAGCATTTAAATTATTTGTTTTCATCATTTTTTACAGAAATGTTTTTATTATTGATTATTTCTTATATGTGTAAAAAAAATTATAATTTTCATTCATAATGGTTTTGTAGTTTATATTTTATAGGATATTAATGTCACAAAATTGAAAAAAAATTATGTTTCTCTTAGGAGTCTATGAAAGCGTATACATTATTTTTCATCAACATTTGTCAAAAAAATTATTTATATTTCATCTATTTATTATATGTATAACTCATGTTTTGGGTTTCCTTTATATTGTTCATATTTTTTATATTTAATAGTTCTTTAATTCCATATACTTGAAAATTTTCGGAACCCCACATCAAAAATGAAAAATGTTCTGCGCATTAACAGGAGAACCAGAATGCAATTTCTGAAATTATTAACGATTTCCAGGGAACTACCTCTTCTAAAAGGGAGCCCTGGGTGAGTGTTTCTAATCGAATCCAGACTACTGTAACAGAAGTACTACTAGATATGAAACAACAGATAATTTTTTTTGAAATTTTTTGGTATATATATATGAAAAATAAAAAAATAAAAACAAATATGTGCATGTACATAATTATATATGTGCATGTAATCATATACATATTTATAATTATTTATATAATATTTATAATATTTTAAAAAATTTATTAAAATATAATTTAAATAGCCTTGTTTTCATAAAAATGTCTCCAAATTGAAAAAATAGATGGGTTTTCTATATTAATATTTGTATATATCAATATATGTGTATTTGTGTGTGTGTTTATATATATATAAATATGTATTTATTTATATTTATATTATATATATATATATATTATCTAAATATATATTTACATCTTGGAGGGAAAATATGTTATGTAAATATACATATTTGAAGGGATGTTTTTGAAAACACGTCACTAAATTATAGAGTTCTCCTAAAAACCATTGATAATTTTGAAATGATTCATAAACAACATACCTAAATAAGACACATTTTCTCAAATAATACTAATTTAGGGATTTTCCAAAACACCTTGTAATATAATGATGCTACCGAAAAATGGTGATGTATTAACTATATATTTTAGAAAATTTCTCTAAGAACGACCCTAAATTCTAATTTTTTTCACCTCTAGTTCCAGACACAAAAAATTAGTAGAAAAACTCATCAATTAGGATTTTTATTGTATAATTGTGTTATTATATATATATATATATATTCATAAATAGTTTCTTTTACATAGAAATTTAATATTATATATATGTGTTTATGTTCAACAAATTTGTCTATATCTTATATTATAAAATTATATGTTTATATACATGATTACATTTTATGTCAGTATTTTATATCAATATATTATATTTATTTATATATTTATTTTATGTATATATAATTAAATTTATAATAATGAAAATTATAATATATATATATACATATGTATTTATAATATATAATTATATTTATTTATAATATTTACTTTTATGTTTATCTAAATTTATGTATAGATATTATATGTTGAACTCCTTATGTATTAATCATGTTTTAATGATATCAAATCTCAATAATAATTACACATCATGTTTTGATGATTGCAAATCTTAGTACTGTCAATTACTCTCATTATTATTTACAAATGTTATGCGTGATAACAAATCTCACATATCTTTTCAAACCATTGTATTTATGTTTCAAGTTCTCTTACTTGATAATGGTTTAGCTTAATTTATACTCTGCATATTACTGTTTATGTCTAAATAAAGATATTTGTCCATGTATAAAGACTCCATGAAGCTTGACACAGTAAGACAGACTCTGTGCAAGACACAGTCATAGTCAAGTAGACACCGTTAATAGAAACATTGAAGTAGACACCGTGAATCCTATGTCTCAAACACCGTGACCAGTGAGACACCGTGACCTCAACACACCGTGACAGTAATCTTGACACCGTGAAGGACACACCATGAGCAAGACACCGTGAAGGTCATACCGTAAAGAACACACCGTTAGTCAGACACCGTGACTCAGACACCATGACATGATGGTCATACCGTAAAGAACACCCCGTGAGTCAGACACCGTGACTCGGACACCATGACATAAAGGATATACCGTGAAGGACACACAGTGAATGACATACCATGAGGGAGACACCGGTTCATTAAGACACCATTTACATAATCAGTTTGACACAGCTTCTTATCCATTTTGTCAATATTATTTAAATAATACTAACAGTCATATTTGATATTTTTAATGAAATTAATGTTATTTAATAACTGTTGTTTGTTTGTCAGGAAACCATACCTTGTACCTATGGAAAGGAAATATTTCTACTACTGGAGCTTATGGAATACAATGAAGAAAGAGATGCAGTAGAACAAAGAGAGACACAAGCGTGCAAACCAGAAGAGAACATACATACATGCGACAACTCAAGAAACACGAGTGCACTATACTGAACAGAAGAACAATCCTGAACACAAATAAGATATTGCAAGATCATTCAGTAACTCTTCATAGTGTAATCCAACTATACTAAAGAAAAAACGAAGAATCAAGAGAACATTATTATTCATGTAGAACACAAGACGAACCATGAGACTCTATTTTTTACACACAACCAGTGAAGGAATCAGAAGATATTCTATGGAATCCAACGAGTCCAGAGCTGCACTGCCAATCACTAGATCTTTCTAAACATTAATATATTATCTCTAAGTGATTTATTATTTACGTTCGAGGAGTGTGTGTATCCAGTTTATTTTACACACACATCATCTCTTGTGATGAACTGGAGGATATCACAATCCTCACACGAAAACTCTTTACTCTTTTTCACCCATGAAAACTATGGAAGAGGTCCTTGTATGGCCTGGTATTTATTTTTGTTTCCCACGATGAGCAGTGGTAGAGGTCCCTGCGTGGCATGGACATTCTTGTACTATTTTTAACCCTAATCCAGGGTGTAAATCAAATTTATATATAAATTTGAGAGGACTAAGTCTCAGCTTAAAACTGAATCTCTTGGTTATATATGCTGTGCTTTTTTAGTTTATGTTTAAAATATACAATATATAATTTATATTCCGTCTCTTATTAATTGAAATACAAATCTATTTTAATGTTACTTTGATAGTTAATAGAAAGTGTTTATAACTACTGTAAATCGGTAGGTTTGCTTCAAAATCTAATTTAATATTCTGATTAGATTAACTGAGAACTAATCAATCTTTAAGAACCTGACTGAACTTTTACAGTTTTAAAAATTGACTAAAATTTTACTTGTTTTATAATATTAGGGATTTTAATAGAAAATATTTGTAACTGAAATGTTAATTGGAACTCAATTCACCCCCCCCCCCTCTTGAGTGTCCACTCCGACCAACATTTAGTATCAATGGGTTGTTTTCTTTAAATAATTTCAAAACATTGTGTTTTTCAAATGTGATTTTAGTTTCATCTTTAAAGATCATTAATTTTTGTTAGTTCTAAATATTATCTCTTTAAATTTATTTTCTAAAAATCTAGTTATGGATAATAGACTAGAAGGTGCTACAAGTAATATGCCACCTTTCTTTAATGGTACAATCTATGCCCAGTATAAACTTAATATGAAAATTCACTTCGAAAGTATGGGTTTTTATATCTGGACTGCTATAGAATCTCAATATAAAATTCCTGAAACTTAAAGAACAACCTGGGATGAACCTACAATGACAGCTTGCAATAATAATTATAATGCTCTAAATACCCTGTATTTTTCTTTATTAGATGAGAAGTTTAATAGAATATCTGATAGTAAAATTGCCTATGAAATTTGGGATACTTTTGGAGTTTCTCATGAAGGAACAACCAATGTTAAAGAAATGAGATTAAATACTTATTCTATTAAATATTATAATTTTGAAATGAAGACTGATGAAACTATTTCAGATATGTACCTCAGGTTTAATGATATTGTCAACACTATGAGTTCACTTGGTAAGGTTGTTCCTATAACGGAACAAATCAAGAGAATCTTGAGATGTTTACGAGACGTATGGAGAGGCACTTCTGTTTCAATCAGAGAATCGTGTGACATTGGAGCTCTGCCTATCAAAGAACTTATTGGTAGGCATATGATGTATGAGGAAGAACTCAAAGTGAGTAAGGGGGAAGGTGATGAACCAAAGAGGAATCCAGTGGAATTCAATTCTACTGATTCAAAGAGAAAAGATAAGGAAAAAATACATGTACCTACTTAAAGCTCAACAAGTGAATGTTCAGATTCTAACTCTAATGCTGAAATGGGTCAATTAGACTGAAGGTTTAAGAAATTCTATAGGAAGAAGAAGTTTTTCAGAAAATAAAATTACAAATGATGGTATGATAAACAAAGTATGTGGATGAAGGACTAGAAGAAATCTGATAAGGAAGATGGTATAGTCTGTTATGAATGAAAAAGGAAAGGACACATCAAAGCTGACTATCCAAAACTGAAGTTTAAAAAGAAACATGACTAAAAGGAAGTAAGTATAAGAAAGAAGTGAAAGAAACTTGGAGTGATTTGCAAGACAACGGAAGTGATTCAGAGGCTTCTAATTCTGAAAAGGATCATGCCAATATGTGTTTCCTGACCAACTCATCAGAGGTAACCTTATATACTCCTGTTTTAAATTCATATTATTCTGGAGATGATGCATAATCTATTCCTAATTCTAACGATATGACTAAAGCTGAACTATATTAATATTGTAATATGCTGGATGATACATGTAATGAACTTGAGGACAAATATAAGTCATTAAAGAAACAACATGCTCTCACTGTAAATGTTAAATCTGACATTGATATAGAAAAATAATAATGCTCAACTGTTAAAGGAATATACAGAACTGAAAATGTCTAATGAAAAACATAGAAAAGACTTAGAAAAGTTTACAAATTGAAAAGACACTCTATATGAAATGTTATGTAAAGAAGTGGCACCAATGTATGCTACAGGAATAGGTTATCAACCTAGAAAAAGAAAGTTTACTACAACTAGATTTACTTCTAAATATGGAAAAAATTCTGCTTATTATAGTTATGAAAATTCACATGCTTAAACTAGTTACTCACATAGTTATAGATCAAATAGAGTTTATATTTAAAACTCTATTGAATATATTGATTATTTGAGACCCATAAGAAAAATTTGGGTACCTAAATCTTTTCTTGCCAACTTGTCTGGACCCTAGAAAATCTGGGTACCAAAATCATTCTCTATTGAAAACTGTTTTGTAGGTATCCTGTTTGAAGAGTTCCCATAATAAGACATGGTACTTGGACAATAGATGTTCAAGGGATATATTTGGGGATTATTCATTCTTCAAGAGTTTAATAAATCTTGATGGAGGATATGTCACCTTTAGTGATAATTATAAATGAAAAATCATCGGCCTAGGCCAAATTGGTAACAATAACTCAGTTTAAATTTCTAAAGTTTTATTTGTTGATGGACTGAAATATAATCTGTTTAGTATTTCTCAATTATGTGATGATGGCTTTAATGTGAAATTTGAAAATTATTCCTGTAATGTTTTAAATTCTAAAAATGTTTTAGTATTTTCTGCTTTGAGAAATGGAAATGTTTATGCTGTTGATTTAAATTCCTTAGCTAAGAAAAATATTACTTGTTTAAATGCTTTTCATAATGAATCATGGTTATGGGAAAGAAGAGTAGGACACTGTAATATACATTCACTTAGAAAACTGACTAGGAAGAAATTGGATAGAGACTTACCCAAACTTGAATTTCCAAATGAAAAATTTTGTAATCACTCTCAAAAGGGAAAGTAACAAAAAATATCTTTCATACCAAAGAAAAAAGATTCATCTTCTCAACCTATCGAGTTGGTTCATATGGACTTGTTTGGACTTCAAGTGTTTCTAGCATAAATGGGAAGCACTATGTCTATGTACTAGTAAATGAATTTTCTAGATATACATGGGTATATTTTTTGTCTCACAAAAGTGAAGCTTGTTCATACTTTATTAAATACTCCAAGTCTGTAGAAAACCTTAGTTGACTTAAGATTAAGACCCTGAGAAGTGATCATGGACGTGAGTTTAAAAATCATGAGTCTGAATCATATTTCTCACACAATGGAAATACTCACAATTTCCCTGCCCCTAGGATACCTCAATAGAATGGTGTAGTTGAAATAATAAATAGAACCCTTCAAGAAATAGTAAGTACCATGCTTAATGAGTATGATCTGCCTATTTATTTTTGGGTTGAAGTTGTAAATACAACATGGTATATTATTAATAGAGTCCTAATTAGACATGTTCTATGGAAGACCCCTTATGAACTATGGAATAATATAAAACCTAATGTTAATTACTTTAGAGTCTTTGAATTCAAGTCTTTATTCTCAATACAAAGGATAATCTGGAAAAATTTTCTTGTAAGAGTGATAAAGGAATCTTTTTAGGATATTCTATAACTAGGAAAGCCTATAGAGTTTTCAATAAAAGAACCAAGTGTGTGGAAGAATATGTTCACATCATAATTGATGAAACTGATCCACATGAACCTAAATCATCCCATGAAAATCTTGAAGAAGATTTATCTATTCTGAACCTTAATGATAAAACTAATGAACCTGCTGTAAAAACATCCAGTTCATGACATATTCCAGAATCTGCTTCTAATGAACCTGAACCTAGAGAAGAACCTAAAATTTATAGTACTACCTTTACTAGATCAACTAGGATTCTAAAGAATCATCCTTTAGATGCTATTGTAGGAAATCTGGATGGAGTGACACAGACTAGATCTTCACAAAGAAATCAGGTTGAACATCAAGCCTTATTTTCATAGCTTGAACCTAAAAACATTGATGATGCTATTAATGATGAATTTTGGGTAATTGCTATGCAAGAAGAACATAATCAGTTTGAATGAAATAATGTTTGGAAACAAGTAGAAAGACCTAAGGACACTTTCACCATTGGCATGAAATGGGTGTTTAGAAATAAAGTAGATGAATCTGGAAACATAGTTAGAAAAAAATCTAGGTTAGTTTAACAAGGCTATAGTCATGAGGAATGAATTGAATATAAGGAGAATTTTTCTCCAGATTAGAATCCATTAGGATCCTACTTGCTTATGCTGCAAATCTGAATTATAAACTATATCAAATGGATGTCAAGAGTGCCTTCTTAAATTGGTATATATATGAGGATGTTTTTGTTGAACAAACACCTAGATTTATAAACCCTTATTTTCCAAATCATATTTTCAAATTATCAAAAGCATTATATTGTTTAAAGAAATCTCCAAAAGGTTGGTATGACAGATTAATTACTTTTCTCATTTCTAATGGTTTTACAAAAGGAATAGTTGATCCTAATCTTTTTATTAAACGAATTTATAAAGATTTTTTAGTTTTAAAAATTTATGTAGATGATATTATCTTTGGATCTTCCAAAAATTCAGTATGTGATGATTTTTCTAAAATTATGCAAAATGAATTTGAAATGAGTTTAATGGGTGAACATAAATTCTTTCTTGGATTCAAAATCATTCCAAATAATGACGGAATTATTTTAAATCAATGTAAATATACTAGAGATCTTTTAAAACGTTTTGGAAGGGATAACATTAAAAGTAGTGACAATCCCATGAGTACCACCTGTAAGTTGGATCTTGATGAAGATGGAAAATCTGTTGATCAAACCACTTATAGAGGAATGATTGGAAGTCTACTCTACTTGACTGCTAGTCGTCCTAATATTATTCTTAGTGTGTGTATGTGTCCTCATTTTCAAGCAAACCCTAAAGAGTCACATTTAAATGCGGTAAAGAGAATTTTCAAATACCTCAAGCATACTCCCAATTTATGAATGTTCTATCCAAAAGGACAATCAGTTGAACTAGTTAGATATTCTGATGCTGACTTTACCGGATGTATGTTAGATAGAAAAATCACCTCTGGAAAATGTCACTTTTTAGGAAAGTCACTAGTAACATGGTGTATTAAGAAACAGAATTCTGTTGCATTATCTACCGCAGAAGATGAATACATAGCTGCTAGAAGTTGTTGTGAACATCTTTTGTGGATGAAACAAACTTTACTAGACTATGGATATCAATTCAGACATGTCCCATAAAAATGTGACAACACAAGTGCTATTAAAATATCAATGTATCATGTTTCACATTCTAGGACAAATCATTTTGATGTAAGACATCACTTTTGAGGGACCATTATAAAAAAGGTGATATCACCTTGGAATTCATTCGTGCGGAATATCAACTTGTTGATATAGTCAGTAATCCATTAAATTTTGAGAGATTAGACTACATCATACATGATCGTGGTATGATTAATCATAAATAGATATCTTACTGGTCTTACTTTTAACTATTTAACTATATCTTACTTTATGGTTTCATGGTCACTGTTTCTCAGTTGCTGTTTTCTGTTTACAGTCTCACAGTCAACACCTTGTGTTCACGGTCTGTCACTTAACTGTCTCACCGTGACAGAATAGTTCCCTCATTGTCTAACCGTGACTGCACAGAATAGTCACTGTCTCACCGTGACGAATGTTTTTCATCACACTATAAAGCCTACTCACGGTCTCACCATTAAGATTATATATACATTTATTTTAATATTTATTGTGGTAATTTTCATTTCACCGCTGTTTACTTTCCCGATTTTTTACTTTTATGATGTTTGGTATTCCCAAATGATAAAACAAAAGGGTTTTCACTTGATTCCTAAACCGAGGTCCCTCCTGAAACTTCTCAACCTTGCAAGAGTTATCTTCTCTATCGCCTGAACCTTCAGTGAATGCCAAGGATGAAGTGTCCATATTCACCCTCATCTGAGAATCACTGCTCTACGAAACCGAAGAGGGCACCAAAAATTGCACCTGAAGGACCCCTTAATTCGAACCTAGTAAGTCGTACTGTAGTTCCTGAAAAGGAGATCTGCCCTGAGTGGCTATTGACTAGCAAGTCTTTGGTCCTAAAAATATTAAGAGAACAAGGATGACTCGAATGGTTCTCTAGACAAGATAGACTGATTTATCATAGGTTGGTATCTCAATTTTACATGTATGTAATGTTTTCCTTTGATGTTGGAGAAAACTATATGGTAACAAGCTGGATCGGTGGACAAATGTGTTTATTCTCTTCAAGGATATGGGATGCATGCCTGAGGATTCCTCATGAATGGATTTGAGATGATTTCCAGAGAGAACCTCCTCCAACAACTGACATATTTGATCTGGAAAATGCACTAGAGATCCGGACTAGAAATGGCACTATGCAAAGGGCCATAGCAGCTGTATTTGATGGGGTGACAAGACTGTTGTTCATGTTTGATCAGAATATGATTAGTCCAAGAAAAAGGATATTTTGTTGTGATGAAGTATCATGATGTGTTTCTGATTCACCTGATGATGAATGGCCATAAGATCAATCTTTGCAAATATGTCATTAACAATATCTTTGAGATGATTAAGGTCACTTCCAAATCCACATCCTTATTTAACTCAAGGATGATTTCAGCCATGTTATTTTCCAAAGGATTTGTTGGACCAAATGAAGAAAAGCTAGTGGATTTTGATTTCTATTTATCCAAGACTATCATTAGAAGGATGAATATTAATTAGAACCCCAAGAAGAAGCAATGGGTTGAGGATAAAGATCAACATTATAAGAAGTATAATCCTATTGATTATCCAAGAAGGAAAAATAATATAACTATTTCTGGTTTGGAACCAGATGAAGTGGTTGATTACCCATAAGAGGAAGAAGAAGAAGAAGAGGCTGAAATACCTCAAGAGGAAGCAGATCATGTTGAGAAAGAAAGGACTACTGTCCCTGCTGATGTTCCTGCTGAAATACCTTCTAAAGAGGAAGCAGCTGTTGTTTTTAGAGAAGAAGAGTCTCCTGATGTTCTTGAAGAGGAAGAAGCTCCTGCTTCTAGAGATGATGTTGATTAGTAAATTTAGTATGAGGCTTCAAGAGATTTGATTATCCCTGTTTTGAGAAGAAATACATGGAAGAGTTTTGTGATGCAGAAGACCTCCCTGTCATGGAAGAAGCTGATATGGGAGAAATACCTATTTGGGAAAATGTTAATCAATAGGATCTCCCTGTTGAAAAAGAAGCAAGTCTAGATGCATAACCAGTGGAACAATCGGTTCTTGTGTACATACCCTCTACTGATGAGAGGATGAAAATTTCCTTTCAGTTGGAATGCGAATAATTTGCTGAAGAGATTAGTGCTAATCCTGTGGATATTAACCCAATTCGTGAGCCTCATGAATCTGAAATGGAAGCACATTTTCAGGGGGAGGAACCTCAAAACCTTGAGATTGATGAAGATGGATCTGCTGAAACCTCTCAACCAACTGTCACATATTCTATGTACAGTCGGTATGAATTTCCATGTTTTTATGAGGTGAGTGAATAACTGCAAGTGACTACAATTGGTATAGATCTCTGTTATTTGTTTCAACTGATGTTAGTAGCTCACTCAGAACCAGAACCATAGCCTCAACCTCATCCTCAATCTGAATCTGAAACTGAAAATAATTCTGAACCGCAACTAGAATCTGCATCAGAACATGTATCACTACCTTCAACCACACTCTTACCCGACCAACAATCATTTTTAACTAAGGATGACTTAAAAGTCTTCATAGAGACTATCTTTTCTAGAGTTGAGAAGATAATATCTACTCCACCTCATCCTGTGACTCAGCTAAGTCAAGAAGATGCCTCGATTATTTTGGAAAGCATTATTCTGCCAATTAAACCAAGGATGATACATGAAATACAAGAAGTTATAGTTGAAAATAAGTTTCTTAGTGATGATGTTTCAAATTTGAAAGGTTTGGTGGAAAACCTGCAAACAGAATTGTCTTCATGATTAGAGCCTGCTCCTGCACCTGTGGCTATATCTCCCGAACCAAATGTTTCCAAAATTTCTAGAGAGATTGTATCTCGTGTAAATCCTTATATGATATATTTGGATGAGAATATTAGAGAAAGACACACATAGATGCTGCAATTCATGAGAGAACTGTTAGAAAATCTGAAAAAGCTCCCATATGAGTACACTGGTTGTCTGCAAATTTTTTTCAAACAACTCAATGTTCTAACCGAAGCTGTAAAGGCTTATCCTCCCTCTGGTCAGACCTCCACACCTTCTTTGGATGATTCTGTACTAAGATCCATAATCATGTAAGAAATTCAGAATTCTTTCTAGGGCTTATATTTGTCTCCTTTATCTGAAGTTGTGAAGAACAGTGATAGAGCACTCGATCTTGTTCAGATTCATTCTAAGATTTCCAATGATTCTCAACAGGAGATCACTATGAAGATAGACTTTTATCTCACACATATTTTCTCTAAAAGTGATATGAAAAATCAATTTAAGTATCTTTTGGAATACCTGAAAATTCGTCCAATAACTCAAGTTTTAGAGATCAAGTTCAGAAGCTAACAGAGTTCACCAGATTGTTGGAAAATTTGATAGAGAATAAGGAAGATTTTGAAAAGTCTATGCAATATGGTGGAGAAATCATTACAGATTTCATAAATCTTTTAAAGCCATATCTTTATGTGTAGAGTACTGCTATAGTTTCTCCAACGACTGCACCCCTTAGACCTGGTCTACCTGCACTAGCCTCAACTGCCATGTCAGTCATCCAAGCCCTATGTCATTTCAGAGCATTCATTGTTGACCAACCAAAGACTAGATCTTCTACTGAACCTTCTTTGGATCCATATATTTTTGAAGTTCAACCTTCTCTATCATTATCTACCACATCTATGCCTTCTTCTACATCTGTTTTAGCTCTTACTGCTAATAAAGGCAAAGTGAAATCCAATCCCTGAAGTTTACCAGTGCTTCTTAACTTTTGATGGGATGTCTTTGATTTTTGTATTTCTATTGTTTTCTCTTTTCTGAAAGGTTTTAATGAAAAATGCATTGTTTCACTACATTCTCTCTGTTTAACTTTTTGATAATTTAAAAATGGGGAGAAAAAGTAAAAGTATTGTATAAGTATTCTAATGTGATATGTTATTGTTGAATTTTTAATTCTTTATGTAATTTTCTTTAATGTTCAATTTCCTTTATACTTTGAATACATGATTTGTGATCATCAAAAAGGGGGATATTGTTGGACTCCTCATTTATTAACCATGTTTTAATGATCACAAATCTCAATAATAATTTCAAATCATGTTTTAATGATTTCAAATCTTAGTACTGTCAATTACTCTCATTATTATTTACAAATCTTATGCATGATCACAAATATCACTTATCTTATAAAACCTTGGTATTTATGTTTCAAGTTATCTTACTTGATAATAGTTAAGATTAATAAATACTCTGCATATTACTGTTTAAGTCTAAATACAGATATTTTTCCATGTATAATGACACCATGAAGCTTGACACAGTAAGACAGACTGTGTGCAAGACACAGTCACAGTCAAACAGACACCGTGAACAGAAACATTGAAGCAGACACCGTGAAGTCTAAGTCATAGACACCATGACCAATGATACACCATGAACTCGGCATACCATGAAACTGTGAAGGACACACTGTGAGCAAGACACCATGAAGGTCATACCATAAAGAACACACCGTGAGTCAGACACCGTGACTTAGACACCGTGACAAGAAGGTCATACGGTAAAGAACACACTGTGAGTCAGACACTATGACTTAGACACTGTGACATAAAGGACATACATTGAAGGAGAAATAGTGAAGGACATACCATGAAGGAGACACTGTTTCATGAAGACATCATTTACAGAATCACTGTGACACAGTTTCTTAAACTTTTTGTCAATATTATTTAAATAATACTAAAGGTCATATTTGATGTTTTTAATGAAATTAATGTTATTTAATGATTGTTGTTAGTCTTTCAGGAAACCATACCTTGTACCTATGGAAAGGAAATCATTTCTACTGCCAGAGCTTATGGAATATAAAGAAGACTGAGCTGTAGTAGAACAAAGAGAGACACAAGCGTGCAAACCATAAGAGAACATACATACGCGTGACAACTCAAGAAACATGAGTGCACTGTACTAAACAGAATAACAATCCTGAACACAAATAAGAGATTGAAATATCTTTCAAGAATTCATTAGAGTGTAATCCAACTCTACTGAATAACACACGAAGAATCAAGAGAACATTATTACGCATGAAGAACACAAGCTGAACCACGACACTCTGTTTTTCACACAAAACTAGAGAAGGACTCAGAAGCTATTCTGTGGAATCCAACGAGTCCAGAGCTGCACTTCCAATCACTAGAGCTTTCTATACTTTAACATAATCTCTCTATGTGATTTATTATTTACTTTTTCTTATTGTGTGTATCTAGTTTATTTTACACACACACTGTCTCCTGTGATGAACTGGAGGATATCACAGTCCTCACACCAAAACACCTTACTCTTGTTTACCCACGATAACTATGGAAGAGGTCCTTGTGTGGCATGTTATTTATTTTTGTTTCCCACGATGAATAGTGGTAGAGGTCCCTGCATGTCCTAGACATTCTTGTATTGTTGTTAACCCCAATCCAGGGTGTGAATCAAATTTATATATAAATTTTAGAGGACTATGTCTCGGCTTAAGACTGAACCTCTTGGTTATATCTGCTGTGATTTTTTAGTTTATGATTAAAATATACAAAAACTAATTTATATTCCGCTTCTTATTACTTTGAAATACAAATCTGTTTTAATGTTACTTTGATAGTTAATCTAGCATGTGTTTGAAACTACTGTAAATCGGTAGGTTAGTTTCAGAAGCTAATTTAATCTTCTGATTAGATTAACTGAGAACTAATCATTCATTAAGAACCTAACTGAACTTTTATAGTTTTACAAATTCACTGTAGTTTAACTTGTTTTATAAATTGGGGGATTTTAATAGAAATTAGTTGTAACATAAATTTTAATTGGAACTCAATTCACCCCCTCTTGTGTGTCCACTCCGACCAACATTATATATATTATATTTATATACATATATGATTGTGTGTGTGTGTGTGTGTATAATTAGACATGTATTATAAAGTTTTTAAAAACTCAACTAAAAAGATAATTCTTTCTTAAAAACTGCAAAAAATTTCTCATAATGTATATTATTATTTTATATTTAAATACTTTTATATATCATTTTTTGTATTTAAAATAAAAATATATATTAATCTTACATAGTAATATATATATATCATAATTTTCTATTATATTTTTTTATTTTTTAGGGTTATATATATTGATATATGATTTTATTATATATATATTTGCTTATATTTTACATATATAGTTATATTTTACATTATATATATGTGTGTTTATATTATATTCATTTATATGACTACATATTATATTATATATATTGGTTAATATTATATATATATATATATTTATATTTTATGATAATATTATATATATCTCTATTTATGATTTATGATTATATATATTTTGATATATATAAATTATAAACCTATATTATATGTATATTATGATATATATGTTTTTGTGTGTGTGTGTCTATATATATGTTTAATGCCTCGAACCAAATTATAACTGTAATAATAATGTTTTGTTATTAATGTCTTATTTTATACTCAATGGTCTTATTTAATATGAACTGAAAAACGATAGTAAGGAACATTTTATTCAAACATTGAACTATTACACAAATACAATACATTACAACATCTTGAGAAAACTCATCACAAGACCCAGATAAATAAACACTAAACCACCATGCATAAAAAGATGGTTGTTGGTGCAATTAACATCCCTTGGATCTCTTATAACAAAAAATGGTATGATATATAGTATAGCCAGAATGCAACACATAAATGATATGTTGAGAATAATCCACTTGAAAACATGTAATGATATTTGATGCCTTTGAAGGGTATTTATACATCCAATATAACTACTATAACTGGCTGTTTGGGGTTTAAAATTGAACGTTAGGTTTTATAGCTGGTAGGTGTGTTTAAATAATATTTTGGAAAAATGAAATTATGGTTATAAATTAATAACATTTGTAATAAATAGTATTATTTTATGTGTATTAGTGAGTTAAAAGATTTTGATATAATATTACGGATATTGGGTTTTTATATTAACTATAAAAAATGTGTTTTTAGTGATTAAAAATATGACAATAAAAATTTTCATCCGAAGGATATTTTTAAGTAAATATGTGAATGGTAATATTTACGAGTAATAAAGGGTGTAAATATAGGAAAAAAATAAAATATGTTTGGATATTATTGTACTATTTGTAAATTTTTTATTTTTAATACTTTTGAGAATTAAAAACATGGGTCCAATGCTAGGATAAGGGGACCTCTCCACTATTGTAGAGTAACCTCAAGGGGTGAACGTCATCAAGGGGGAATCTACCCGTTCCCAAGAAGGATCGAGCATTTGGTCAACCAGGTATGCCTAAAAATAGAAACAGGAGAACAAACATGTGTATAAGGCCTTGTTTGGCATGGCCAAAGGGTGGGATGATCGACCGCGTGTAGGGTACCATGAATAAGAACCATATAGTGTGTGTGCTTGTTCCATCGTACATGAGCACCACATTCAGAGTGTTATAATGCATCATCGAAAACCTCTCACTTTCCATGTGGGATTTGTTTTCTCCATGGTGTGTGATCTCAATCGCATGATCTCATCACACAAGATCTCAGTAGTTCTCACATGTACCGTGCATGAACTGCCACCGCCACATCTCAATCATCACATGTTTTCTCAACCCATTAATTTTTACACACTAGATCTATACCTTTAAACCTATTTTAATCTCATGTGGCCGCATATAGCCATCTGATATCTCAAGATCTAATCTCGGTCGTCCATCAATTTTAAAGTGCACGGATCACACTTAGATATCCTATCAGACCTTCAGATCTATCCTAGTCATCTATTCCTTTGTTGCACATACCTATTCTTCTAAAAACATTAGGGTTATTTTTAATCACTAAATCATATCATATTATAATTGGACCTTCAATTCTTATCCCATTATTCTTTCTCAAGGATCCTCACCATTCCCTATCCAACATTTTAGCTACCCGACACCACTTCACCTCTAATATCCCAAGATTCTGTTTTCCACCCTCGCCAAAAGCCCTTTTTCTTTTAGCATCATTGATTTTTTTTCAAGGGTGGTATTATTTTAATCATAAAAACACAACCCCTAACTCATATCCATCTTATTACACAATTTTTATATCCTAGGGTGTTAATTAACAATGTTGCATGTAGATTTTGTGCTAATATACATTTTTTTATTGGATTTAGTCTACTAAGGAAAAAATGGAAACATCTGTTTTTTTAAAACCTCACTTTGTACACCCAAGTGCTGTTCGAAAATTTCCTATGTAAAGCATTTTCTCTCTCTCTAGGTTCCTAAGACCTCAGACCTCTCATAATATGAATCATACATGGGGATTTAATTATTTATTTTTTCTATAATCTTATATAAGTATAAAGTTATACATTTGTATATATATGTGGGTATAGACCATATCCTCTTAACCAAAATGACATATATGAAATGTTTTCGGAATTTAGAAGTTTTATATCTTAAGGATTATTGTTTTTAGAAAATATATCCTACTACTGTATTATGTTATTTTACAAAAAACTACATATACATGTGTATATAAATGATTATATACACATATACAGATTTATATTTCGGAATATTTATATAAATATGTTAAGCGTTTCAATTCCATGAATCTAATATCTATGAACTATTATAATAACCTAGTTTTCAAAATTTATTATTTAAAATGGTGATAGACATATATGTGAGTATATGTGTAATCCCACATGCAGATAAATATTGTTATATTTTATTTATCTTACTTTTTTGGTGGGTGTTCAAATGGGAGAGTTCATATTGTAAAAATTTGAATGATTTTATATATGTATATATATATATATATTGAAATCTATATATATTCATATATATTCATTTATGTATAAAAACATAAGTATATATGTTCTTTATCTACTATTTTAAAATGGTATTTATTAACCACGAAATTAATGTATCTTTATTTTGAATTATTATAAACACATCATTATCTCAACTTCAATAGTCAAATCTTATAATTTTATCTGAAATTTTGAAACATGGTATCTTTTTATGTGAGTACATGTATGTGCATCATTTTTTATGTCATTCATAGATAGTAATTGGAATCATCTAATTCATACATGAAAGTATAATTATTGTGAAATCATGCACACATTTAAACGATGCATCTAACAATTATGTTTTTTAATTTTTGAAATGTTTGCAAGCATGGGATTATCTATTAATGTATTTTATAATCATGTAGAATAAGTTGGTCTCATGAAGATGATTAAACAATTTTAATAGACAATTATACTATGTAAGTAATTTTTTTGGAAATGTTTTGAGACATTAATGGGATTGGAAATCCAATCAGAAAATGTTTTTGAAAATTTGGAACTAGAGAAAAAATTGATGTTGTAGGGAGTGAACTCATAATTCCAAGAAATTATTGGTGGAACATGGTATTGTTTGTATACATGGTCTGCCATGTACCATTAATGATCCATTTAAAATTATTATTTTTGAAGTGGAATCCCCAAAAAAATTAGTTTTCATTATTTTATTATATTAATGGTTTTTAAAGGATATTTATGAAATAAAATTTTAGGTAAATAATAATAAATTTCTTGTGATGACCTAAAATTGTTTTATTTTAGTTTTAAAAAACCACTAACTACCCATTTTTGTACTCACCACATTTATATAAATGATTCATACATGTTTAGAGGATGTGCTACGATAAATTTCTAAATAAGATGTGGTGCACTAATTTATTGTTATTTAATTTTTTTAATTTTTTCACAATTGTTTTTCAATGTACTTTTTGAATCTCTTTCTCCAAAAAATGGGATGTTAAAAGATCATGACCTAAAAATTATATTCTATATAAGTATTAAGATTAACCTCATTAAAAAATACAACATTATCAATGGCTGAGTCCAATAGATTTGGATTATGTGTTCATAGTTGGTATCAGAGCCATGATAGGGTGAAATTTGGAAAATTAGAATGAAATTGATAATCTAGGTTCTTATAAGTGAAATGTGTTTCATAGATTTTTATATGGAGCGTGAGGGTTCACCAAATAAACTCTTATCCCTTCCTACTAGGCTACTAGATTCCATAATATCCAATAAATGTTCAGATTCATACCAACCTTTTGTAAACATATATTTTCCTGGAAAACTCCTTTAAAAGCAGTCAAAAAACCTAAATGCCCTTAGAAAATACAATGGACTGAATCATGTATATCAATTTATGTAGTATGTACCTCATGAATAATATCCACATAATTGAAAGTAGAATGAAGGTCTCTTACAATGTTTCACCTTGTCTAAGACATATTTGGCCTTAGAAAATTTCTAAGAATATGTAGAGTTGGGTTTCTCCCATGTAGCCAATATGTTTCCTGTTTTGAGATTTATCATATTTGGCTGAAATTATGATATTTATTTTTAGAAAACAAGGTTGTTCGACTGGTCCATCAGAACCTGGTCTATTTAAATATCTATGAACCTAAAGTATCTCATGACAATATGTCGAGGACCTATTCATGTCTGTATGTGTATGACCATAGCTACTCAATGTGAATTTGGGAAAATGACACTGAATAATTTAAATGTGATATTGTGAAGAACATGATTGGAAGAACTTATCAAAAAAGTCCCCAAAGATGGTGTACATTGTGAAGGTATAAACTAATTTTTTGTCATCTAATTATTTAAATTAATAAAATTTACAACATGTTTTGTAGTTACACTGAGAATGATGATAGAATGTTTCGGTTGGTGGAAGTGTATGAGTACAATTTTATTATGAGGGAACAATTATGAAAAGGGAGGAGAATGTAACACCTCGATCCAAATTATAACTATAATAATACAGTTTTGTTATTAATGTTTTATTTTATGGTCAATGGTGTTATTTAAAATGAATGAAAAAAAGACAGTAATGATCACTTTATTCCAATATTGAAATAATACATCGAAACAAAAGATTTAAAATACTCAATAAAACTCATCACAAGGCCCTGGAAAATAAATAGTAATTCACCAAGAATAACAAGAAGTTTGATGGTGTAGTTGAAATCCCTTGTATATTTTATAAAAATAAATTTTATGACAAGCAATAAATCAAGAATGCTATGAAACAGATAGTTTTATAAAACCATTCTCTTAAAAAAATAATGTTATTTGATTTCATGGACAGGTACTTATATGGAAAATATGAACGTTAGTGGTTTTTGGGGGTCTAAATGTGATTGTTTGGATTTATAGTCACTGGGTTTTTTAAATTATATTTTTTTAAATGAAAAAATGTTTTTAAGTTAATAAAATGGGTTATAAATATTAGTATTTTAAGTTCATTATTGAGTCAGAATATTATGGAAATAATATAATGGAACACATGTGTTTATATTAACAGTAAGCCTTGTGTTTATAGTTTTTAAAATGATGATGGAAATAGTTTTTGAAAGAATGTTTTAAAAAAAGAAGTGCATGGAAATAATTAAAGGAAATAATGGGGTTTATTGGGGGAATTAAATAAAATAATTTTGGATAAAATTATTTATATGTCTAAATTATTTATTTTAAATACTGTTATGAATAAAATATTTTGAACCATCACATGGCTAATGGGACGCCTCAACTACGTTGGAGGACCCTAAAGGGGTAAACCGTGACACAAATGGATTTTGTCACGACCCGTCCCCCAGGGCCCGTGCCGTGACTACCCCAATCCACCACACTACCAAACTGGTGCCCTAGCCATACCAACCTCTCGAGCCAGCCGGCGGCCCCCCTCGCAGTGCCCTAGCCAAACTGGCTCGGTCGCGCCCTCCGGGCCCAGCCGCACTGGGTCGTACCCTCGTGATTCTCCTGGCCGAACTAGCCCTAATCCCGGACCGAACCGCCCACGCGGCCTGATGGGCTGGCCCCAACGGGCAGGGCTGAACCTAATAGGATTTCTCGACCAATGGGCCATGCCAGATCCAACAGGTCTAACCGGGGTGACCTAGACCATGTCGGCCCAGACCGGGTCAGACCGGACCCGAGGCCACTACTGACCCTTTACTTTCTTTGGACATATCTTTGGCATTAGACGACCATTTGATGAACCCTCAGCAGCTCTAGTATTCTTAGAGTGTGATGGTACCATTGAGTATATCCTACTAGAGTTTGGGGTAATGTTGAGAAATGGTCAGGTTGTATCAAGCACGAATCCAACCGGGCCCCATGTCTAAAACGCTAATAACTCACAGACAGAGCGTCCAATCGACGCACGATCTATTGCGTTGAGACCCCTATGACATGGCAGACCTTTGAGATTCTTCTATGTGGGACTTCATGTTTTTTGGATTATCGACCTATAGCTCGTGAAGTGGATCCTCCCAGATATGAGCAGGTATAGTGCAGAGACCTAGTAGCTGGTTGAGACATACCGACTGCTGAATGATTTGACTTGGAGGGATTCGACTAGCTTAGTGGGAAGCACCATGGTGTTGCGGAATTCCCTCAATGGGGAGCGCCATGGTGTCATGGAAGAGCCATGGTACTCGATAGGAGGAGTAACTCAGTAGGCTACGAGGGGGAGCGCCTTGGTGACACAACAAACCCACGGTGGGGAGCGCCTTGGTGACGCAGAAGACCCACGATACTCAACAGGAGGAGTATCTCAGCCGTCCAAGGTTAGTGGGATGTTCCATGGTGATGTGGCAGGCCCAATGTACTCGATAGATAATGATTTCTCCTACAGATGAGGTATTGATAGTGTGACTGGGGATGTTACTTGATTCTATCACCTAGAATAAAATCCTGGTTTGAGATAAGTCAGTAAATTTTGTGTTTATCTCATGATTAAGATGGATAACGTAATAGCATAGGTATATTTATGGGCATATTCTTAAGTTGAGTTATCTGTCGATTTCATACTTTGTTGTTTATCCTTGTTGGATTTTTTGAGACCTTGAGAGTCTTGGGTTCCCTACTAGATATCATTATACTCACCCATGCATAGGATATGCCCACACCTTGTTGAGTTGGATGCAGATGACGGACAACGATGTCTGACGTTGAGAGTACTAGGACAGGGAAGTACCCGGAGGTGGACCATACGGTGTGTCGGGAAACAGAGGTGACAGATGGACATGGAGTGCAGTGGAGGTTATTTGTACCAACCCTTCAGGTAGGAACCATGGAGGACGACTCAGTAGCTATTTTTCTTTTTTTTCTCCACATTTTTTCTTGTACTTTTAGTATCTTGTACTTTCTAGTTGGGCTTGTATTTTGGCCCCTTTTTTACTTACTGTACTCACTTGTTAGTTATAGATTTTACATGTGTTCGTATCTGCTGGGAGTGTTTACATGTTATAAAGGAAATGCCTTCGTAGTTTTTGGGAATTAGGTCTTTGGTGTTAGTCGCCAGCCCCTGGCCTATAGAAGGTGGGCTTGGGTAGTCACGACAAGGGCCCCGAGGGACGGGTCATGATAGATCTACCCACACCCAATTTGGCTTGAGTATTATGCGAATCGAGCATGAATAGCTTAGGAAACATGTTCCTAGACCCTTGTATAAGGCCTGATCAGGTGTGAGAATAGGGTGTGATGAGAGCCCGTGGCTGGGGTGATAGGTATAAAGACCTCTTGGTGTGTGTTATGGTGTCCTCGAACATGTGCACTGTAAGATGAGGGTTATAAAGAAGCCCCTAAAACACACTCGATTTCGATGTGGGATTCATTTTTTGGAAGGCATGTGATCTCAACCACAATATCTCACCATATGAGGTCATATCCACCCACACTGGTACCACGCTCGAACCGCCACTACAACATCTCTATTTTATTTGTTTTTATATACCATTTGATTTGTCCATGACATATCTTGACCTTTCATCCTATATTAAAATCTCCTGAAAGCTTGTATAAATCTGATCTCACTCGGTATAATCTTATACTTCCATCTATTTTAAAATATGTGGATCATCTTGTGTCATACAATCAGACATGAAGCTATATCATAATCATCTATTCTATTTTTTCACAGTCTACATCATCTAAGGAGGAGTTCTCCATCAGCTGAGGTTTCGACAGTGTGACTGGGGATGTTACATGATACCACCCCTAGAATAAAATCCTTGTTTGATTTTAGTCGGTATCTTTTGTGTTTACCTCATGATTGAGATGGATTACTTGATAACATTGGTATATTCATGGGTATATACCAATGTACGGTTATCTATTGATTTCAAACATTGTGGTTTTCTCGTGTTGGATTTGTGAGACCTTGAGGATCTTGGGGTCCCTACTGAGTATCGTTATACTCAAACCTGCATTGGATATGCCCGCACCTCATTCTGTTGGATGTAGACAATGAACAACGCTGACTGAGGCTGAGTGTACCAGGACTGGACGGTACCCAGAGGTGGACCACACAGTGTGATGGTACACAGAGGAGACGAACGAACTAGCAATGTTGTGGAGGCTATCTGTACATACCATTCAGGTAGGATTTCCTGGTGGACCAGCTTTATGGTAAGCTCTGGAAGTGCCAGTTTTGGATCTGAGTGGTTCACCTCTTGGGACATGCCATCTTCGAGGCTGGAGTTGTGGTGGATCCAGTGAAGATTTAGTTGGTACTAGCCTGGGAGCCACCCATGAGTGTGACAGAGATATGATGTTTCCTAGGTTTGGATGGTTACTACTAGAGGATCGTTCTAGTCTTCAATAGAGTTGCGACACCACAATCAGCCTTTACAACGAAGAGGCAACCCATCGTGTGGTCGGAGAGATGCCATCAGATCATTGAGGAGCTGAGGCAGAGGCTGACTATTTCCCCCATCTTGAGGCTTCCAGAGGAAGGCATAGGGTACATAGTCTACAACAATGAATCGTAGACCAGAATCAGGTGTGTCCTGATGTAGGAGCGAGCAGTGATCATGTATGGATCTCGGAAGCTGAGACCACATGAGGAGAACAACGCCACCCATGACCTAGAGGTATAAGCAGTGGTCCTATCGATGAAGATGTGGCAACACTATATGATGGGTGAAAATTATACCATGTACTCTGATCACAAGAGTCTTAGGTATTTCTTCTCTCAGAAGGACCTAAAACTGAGTCATTTATGATGGATAGAGTTCCTCTAGGACTATGTCTTCAAGATAGTCTATACCCCTTGAAAGGGGAATTTTCTAGTAGATGCACTCAGTAGGAGATCTGGTATATAGCTACCAGGTGAGGCGATGGAGCATCTAGCCACGTTGCAGATGTCCTTTGTGGATAGAGATGGATTAGATTTCCTTCATTTCCTTACAGTCACTCCCCCACTTCTTCAGTGAGTTAGGGTGGCACAACATGGGGACACTAACTGCGAGACACAATGTTCTCTGATATCCACTGGGCAGGCACCTGATGGATTTTATTAATGTGGGGATCACATCATCCTTTTCAGAGGACATACAATGGTACACTGTCACTTATGGAGGATGTTTTGAAGGAGTTACACACACCCCTTCAATGGTACATCTAGTAGTGGGGAAGATGTACCAAGACCTTCCACGACAACACTGGTGTCCAGGTATGAAGAATTAAGTAGCGGAGTTTGTCTCGCTATGCCACACTTATCAGTAAGTGATGTTGGAGTACCAGGTACCAGTAGTCTTGGTTCAGCCTTTAGGGGTCCCAGAGTGGATGTGATATGGGATATCCATGGACTTTGTGAAAGTAATTCCACGCACATCAATGAGTCATGAATCTATTTGGGTGATTTTTGATCGATGCATCAAGTCGTCCCACTTCCTACCGATCAGAGAGCAATGTTTGGTAGAGATCTTGGGACACCTATATGTGTAGGGGA
Organism: Viscum album; assembly: GCA_963277665.1. Lineage (NCBI taxonomy): Eukaryota > Viridiplantae > Streptophyta > Magnoliopsida > Santalales > Viscaceae > Viscum > Viscum album. Next base: position 774,611,319 of record OY728159.1, on the reverse strand, counting down.
TTATGCAGCTACATGGAGTACCTTCATCTTTTGTCTCTGATCATGATGTACGGTTTACTTCATGGCTATGGAATGAGGTGCTAGTGGCTTTCAGGTTTCAAATTCGCTTGAGCACTACTTTCCATCCGCATACACATGGCCAGACTCTGCAGACCATTCAGAAATTTAGGACATGATGCGTGCTTGTGTCCTCGACTTTCTTCATGGATGGTAGGATCACATACTATTTGTGGAGTTTGTATACAACAACATCTATCACTCTATCATAGGGACGGAACCTATTGAGGCGTTATACATAGGACCTTGCAGATCAGTTTTGTGTTGGATTGTCCCTAGTGAGTCAGCACTAGTGGGCTAGAGATGGTACGAGCTACCACGGAGAAGGTACAGATTATCTAGGAGCGGTTGAAGACATCCGATAGAAGAATGAAGTCATATGCTGACAACATACATAGACCTATGGAATTCAAGTATGGAAACCACGTCTTTCTATGGGTCTCACCTCGAAGAGGAATACATAGATTTTTCTGAGGTGATAAGTTATCTCCGAGATTCATTGGTCCTTTTCAAGTCCTCACCAGAGTTGGCGATGTGGATTACCACTTATCTCTTCCACCTCAGTTTCACCGTGTGCACTACGTCATCCATGTATCTCAGCCGAGGAGATACGTGCATGACCCTTCTCACATTATCGACCATGGAGAGTTGGATGTCGATGATGGGGAGACTTTTTCAGAGGTTCCCATGGAGACTGAGGATCGACAAGAGAGGTTTCTCTGTGGATGGTCGATACCTTTAATGCATGATCGCTAGCATCATGGGAACCTCCAAGAGAGAACAAGGGAGCGGAAGGCTCAGATGCGTCCTCAGTACCCCCACTTGTTCCCTTAGATCATGTTATAGCTTATGGGGACATAAATCACTGAGGTGGGGAGAATGTAATGTCCTAGAAATTCCTTGGAAAAATTGTTTCTTAAATACATGAAAAATTTACGAGTCCACGAAAATTGATGGCAAATGATTCTGAGGCCCGGTTTTCCTGGAATCAATTTTTTATTTTTTGTTTGGGTACTTTCAGTAAACATTTCAGTGGGTTTTTATAACATTTTAACGAGTTCATGGAATGGAAATTGGAGGACACCGTTGAACTCGCTGCACTGGTATTCTCTTAAGGAGACGTTCCCTTCGATGGCAGTGGGTGGAGATTAAAAGCTAGTTTTTGGATTTTCCTTTAAAATAATAAAATAAAGGGAAATTTACTTTATTTTTATTTGAACCTCCATGTGGGTGTTTGGATGTGGGTTCCACTGGATGTATAACCAACTATTGGAAGTTGGAAGTGGGGAGCACAAGGTCATAACCTTTCATGAGAGGTTATGGTGGTGGGGACCACCACTCCTCAACCTCTCATGTGACGTTAATGTGGTGGGGACCACCCCAGACCACATAACCTCCCAAATTGAAAAATAGGTGTGGGGACTACCCTCCCCCTATTAATGGGTGGAGAGGAAAATCTATCAACTCCATTCATTAATGAGGGGGAGCCAATGGTCCTCCACTACCATTTATGGTGCCACTACCTCCCCTTTAATTATTTGATCCAAAAATAATTTTTTATGAAAAATCCTACCCATTAATTAATTGATCCATCTCTTTTATTTAAACGCTACAATTTGAATTCTACACCCTACAATTTAAATAATAGACAATATTATATTTGGAGGGACTATCTATTCACATATATAATTTGGGTGGAATATTGTGGAGAGGAGAGCTTGGGAGAATTAAAATTCTCCAACGAAGAACACCATCTCCTAATGATGAATGAAGAACGTGTTCTTCAAACGAAGAATGTTGGAAACGAGCATATTTGACTTCTTCCTTGGAGGAATCCAACGTGGGATGTATTCAATGACCGAAATCCCTCCTCATAGTCATCCATGAACTGATGCATGAGCTCGGAATTGAAAGTGTGTGTCGGACCCAATGAACGATGATCTCCTCCGTCTTCTTCCCCGCGACTCCGTTGACGACCAACGATCAAGGTCAGGGTTTAATTTGAGTAATATTACCTTCCTTATTCTCTTCCATTGTTGGAATGGAATTATTGTGGAGTTTGTGAAAAAATGTTATGTTCATCTTTCTTACTTATTGATGAGACAAATGTTACCACCTTTAATGTAGAGGGTGTGGGCCAAACCAATATGGCCCGACTCCTCCACGGTTCTTGGTCGTGATGATCTTCATCATGGTGACATAAAAACGAAGTGGAGTTGAAGGTGACGAAGGCAATAGGAAATGTATGTGCTTCCCGTAGCCTCCGCGAGCCACACCGTTCCACGACTACATAGTGATCCTGGCCGAACTGTGGCCCTCCGGTCATGCCGCCCTGGCCGCGCCATCCGATGGCGGAACCGACCAAGCCGCCCCAGTCAGCACAACCGCTGGCTTCTCCGGACAACTGCTGGCATGCATGAACCTCCCAACCACCACCGACCTTCCACACTCCTCGACCGAACCCAACCGGCCTGTGCTGGCCCGAGTCGCGCGGAACTGCGCCGGCATGGCCGCCTCCTGACCACCTGCCGGCCCGCCTGCCGGCCTGCCCGGTCGCCCATCCTCCCGAGCCACCACCCAACTGAAATGGCTCCCTAGCTATTCCAACCTCATAAGATGGCCCAAGACCCCCATAGAGGAACCCTGACCAATACGTCCAAGCCACATCCTCCGGGATGAGCCGCGTCAGGCCACACCCTCGCGGCACTCCGAGTCGAACCAGCCCCAATCTCGGGCCGAATCGCCCATCCAGCCTACTGGGCTGGGCCCAGTGGGTTGGGCCAAACCCAGCAGGCTGGCCCGACCAATGGGCCCGGCCAAACTCAACATGTTTTACTAGGTCGACCCAGACTGGGTCGGCTCAGACGGGGTCGGACCGTGTCGGTTCCACTACCCACCCTTTACTTTCATTGGCCATATTTTTGGCACCGTACGACTGTTTGATGAAACCTTAGTGGCACTGGTATTATTCAAACAAGAAGTTACCTTTGAGTATACCCATGTAGAGTTCATGGTAATGTTGTGATATGGTCTAGTTGGATCATTCACGAATCCAACCGGGCCCTCAGGATTAAGAGGATAATAACTCACGGACCGGGCATCCTATTGATGCGCTGTCTGTTCCGTTGAGACCCCTATGACGTGTTGGACCTTTGAGATACCTTTACGTGAGACTTCGTGATTGTTGGAGTATCGAATAGTAGCTCGTGGAGCGGATCCATCCGGAGACAAGCGGGCATAGTGAGAAGACATAGTATATGGCTGAGACCAGACGACTGCTGACCAATTCGACTCGGAGTGATTCGACCAGCCCAGTGGGAAGCGCCTTGGTGTTGTGACAGTCCCATAGTGGGGAGCACCTTGGTGTTGCAGCAGGCCCATGATACACGAAAAGAGAATTACCTCAGCAGGATACGAGTGGGTGTGCATTGGTGAAGTGACAGACCCACGGTTTGGAGCGCCTTGGTGACGCAGCAGACCCAGAGTACTCAACAAGAGGAGTATCTCAGTAGTCCAACTTTAGTGGGAAGTACCTTCGTGACATGGCAGGCCATATGTACTTGATAGAACATGAGTTCTCTAGTATCCCAGGTTTTAGTAGTGTGACTGGTGATGTTACTTAATATTACCCCTAGAATAAAATCCTGGTTTGAGAAAAGTCAGTAAATTTTGAATTTATCTCATGATTGAGATGGATTACGTAATAACATAGGTATGTGTATGAGCATATACTTAAGTATAGTTATATGTTACTTTCAAACATTGTGGTTTATCCTTGTTGGATTTTGTTAGACCTTGAGAGTCTCGGTGTCCCTACTAGGTATTGTTATACTCACCCATGCACGGGATATGCCCACACCTCGTTGTGTTGGATGAAGATGACGAACAACGCTGTGTGAGGCTGAGAGTACTAGGACTAGATGGTACCCTGTGTTGGACAATACGGCGTGTCAATAAATGGAGGAGACGAATGGATGTGGAGTTATAAGGAGGAAATATGTACATACCCTTCATGTAGGAACCATAGAGGACGACTCGGTAGCTATTTTTCTTTTTTTCCTCAGTTGTTCTTGTAATTTTCATTTCTTGTACTTTCCATTTGAGCTTGTATTTTGGCCCGTGTTTTACATACTGTACTCACTTGTTGGTTATATAGTTTACTCGTGTTTATATCTGTTGTGTGTGTTTATATGTTATTAAGGCAATGCCTTCGCTGTTTTAGGGAATTAGTCCTTTGGTGCTAGTCGCCAACCCCTGTCCTTTGGAATGCGGGTTTGGGGTAGTCACGACCCAAGCCCGGGGGGACGGGTCGTGATTGATCTACCCACACCCAAGGAGGCTTGGGTTGTAGGTGAACTGAGCATCATTTCTTAGGCAACATGGTCCTGGACCCCTGTATAAGGCCTGATCAGGTGTGAGCAGAGGGTGGGACGAGCGCCTGTGGCTGGAGTCCTAGTTATAAAGACCCCTTGTTGTGTGTTCTGGTGTCCTCGAACATGTTCATTGCAAGCTAAGGGTTATAAGGAATCCCCTAAAACACACTGAAGTTTGATGTGAGATTCATTTTTTCCAAGGCATGTGATCTCAGCCACAATTTCTCACCACATGAGATCCTATCCACCCACAATGGTATCATGCTCAGCGGCCACTACAACATCTCTATTGTAATAGTTTTTCTCAACCATTCGATCTGGAGATTATATCTCTGGACCCTTCAATCTATTTTAAAATATTCAGACAGCATGTAGCAATCTGATCTCACTCGGTCTAATCAAGGACGTCCATCTATTTTAATATGCATGGATCATCTTGTATCATACAATCAGACATACAGCTGTATCATAATCATCTATTCTATTTTTTCACAGTCTACATCATCTGAAAAAGATGGGATTAATTTTATTCTGTTGATCGTATAAAATTTCCACTCATCCATCCATTTGTATCCACTTATTCTTCCTCTATCTTACATTTATCTTCATTTTCATCCAAGGGTGGTGCTATTTTAATCCAGAATCACCATCACAATCTCAGATCCCTATCATTGTTTAACTTTTATATTTTAGTGTGTTAATTATCCAAGTTGCACGATGATTTTCTGATAATATATATATTTTTATTATTGGATTTAGTCTATTAGGACCATCAAATGAAACAACTATTTTTATTAAAATAATCTTATATTGCACACCCATGTGCCAATCAAATATTTTCTCTGTCAAGCTCTTTCTCTCTCTTTCTCTCGATTTTGAAAACCTCATCCATCTCCTAATCTAAATCATGTAAGGGAATATCATTATTTCTTTTTTATACATGCTATTATATATTCATATATATATACATGCATATATATATATATATGTTTATACTATATCTATTAAACGAAAACGAAGTAGTTGATATATTTTCTTGATTTAGAATATCTATATCTAAACAATTATAGTTTTTATGAATTAAATCCTATTACAGTAATATGTTTCATTACTAGAAATTACATATCATTGTGTATATACATTCATATATTCCCATATATAGATTACTTTTTTCGGAATATTTTTATAAAAATAATAATGGTTTCATTGTGAAGAATCATATATCTATGAACTATTTAATTAACATTATTTTCACAATTTATTTTTATAAGGGTGATACTCATATAGGCGAGCATATGTGTAATCATATAGATAGATAAATAAAAATACCATTATTTATCAACCTTTTCTTCTATGTGTTCTTATGGGTGGGTTATATTTTCAATGTTCGGAAAGATTTTTATGTAAAAAAACCATATAAAAATATATAAGTATATATATATATATATTCATATAATACGATTTAGGTAGAAAAAAATATACATATGTTTTTCCCAATTATTTAGAAATGGTATTTACCAACCTCTAAACTAATGTCTCGTGATTTTAAATTCTTATAAACACTTTGTTTTCTCAATTGAAAAAGATAAATCTTATCATTTTATGTGAAATTGTGAAACAAGTTATCTTTTCATATATATACATGCTTCTCCATCATCATCCAATTCATGAAATGAGAGGTATGGCCATCATCTAGTTCATACATGACAATATCATAATTATGAGATCATTCACACATTTAAACAATGTATATAGAAATTATAGTTCTAAAGTATTAATTTTTTTTCAAGGATGTGATTATATCTTAAATGATTTTATAATATTTGATAATATGTTGTTGTCATGAATTGTTTTATAATATTTTAAAATACTTTAATACTTGTAAGTATTTTTTTGGAAATGTTTTGGGAAATATATTGGAATGGATGGACCATTGGAAAATGATTAATTTTTTTTGCACTGTTGAAATATGTGACGTTCTGTGGAGTGAACAAGTAATTTCTAGAAATAATCGGTGGCATTATGAATGGGTTTTATACATGGTATTCCATGTACCATTAATGACCCATAGATAATTATTATTTTTTTGAGGAATCCCAAAAAAACTAGTTATCAATATTTTAAGGTATTAAATTTTTTCTAATGATATTTATGAAATAATATTCTATGTATCATTATTAAAAAAATTCAAGAGATATTCCAAATGTTTTTTATTTTTAGTTTTAAAAAACCCTTTGCTGGGAATTTTTATACCAACCCCAAGTATTGAAATGATTCTCACAGGTTTAGCGGTCGTTATACGATAAATTTATAAAGTGGGTGAGATGGAATGGTGATTTTTTTGTTTAATGATTTCCACGATTTGTACAATTTCATTTGAATGTTCTTTTGGATTCTAATTCCCTATAACTAGGTATGTTAAAATATCCTAATATTGAAATTAAATTTTGAATATTTTGAATATTTTTTACAAAAACAAATTTACCAAATTTCTAGTGTTGAGTTTGATAGCTCATGATGATGTCTTCACATCATGTTTGTGTACATATAATCATAATTATATATATAAATATATAATTATATATAATTAGACAATGTTTAAAACACAAATAAATATGTAACTATAATAGACACATTTTCATAAAATACGTTACTAAAATTAGAACATATATTTGTATTTATAAATTAATATATTTGTAGATATATTTATATATATACATGTGTGTGTGTTTTAATATATAAATATATATGTTTATATTTATGTGTCTATGTTTATATATATCAATATATATATCTAGCTGTATATATTCATCGATGTGGTAAAATAGGCTATATATATTGATATTTAAATGTTGTAAATATTCCTAAAAAAATTGAAAATTTAGTGATGCTTTCTAAACAACATCTTCAAATAAGTGAAATATCATTAAAAGTGTATTACAATTTTACGACATTTCCAGATATTTTTGTAAAATAGGGATGATTCGTTAAAAAATGGTAAAGTTTGAAATATGTCTTGAATAAAGTCAAAAAATTAGTTGGAATTCTATAAAAACATAGGATATTAGAGATTTTATCTGGAAACATTACAAAATTATAATCCTTATTAGGAAACATGTCAAAATTACTGATGTTTCTTAAATAATATTGGAAAAAAGGTTCTAATTTTTGGTTTTTTTTGCACACTCAGGCTACTAGAACCTTATTCCACCATGGAATAGTTCCAAGATGGAAGTGGGGAGTATAAAAGAATGGGTGTATCTGGATAATATATAGTATTTTTTGAAGCATACTCCACATTCTTGAAACCTGAAATATAAAATAATCTAAGTAAAGAAATAGTTACAACCCATGATTCCAATAATTGACATGTATGAGAAGCCCAAATGATAAAAAGTTTTCATGATAATGAGATTTATTTGTATAAATATTTATGGACGAATTATGAATGATGATCATATTAAAATCATTATTGTTAGTTGATATCAGTTTGGATCTGTGATAGAATCAATAGATGACCTATTTTGGGAATTTTTGTTACTCTCTCTACTACTAAAACCATGTGATACTATGGTGACTACTATGAGAAACTCTAATAAAATCTAGACTTATTGTTCATAGATATTGGGGTCGGGATCAATGATATGGAAAATCATCATAATGATATTCAATAATCCTAAAATAATGTATATATCATTGAAATAAGGGGATATACCATTGCAAGAATGCTTCAGGAAAAGGTAAAGGTATTACCTAAAGTAAGAGTAGATTGATGGGTGGTATTACATTGTTCTAGTGTTACATGAGAAAATGGAACCTATGTAAATAATATAATTATGCATGGGAGTAATTATAATGTTATACTTATATGATTGGGTCTATGAATCATGTTTTGGAATATAAGAGTGGATTAATTCAATGTGTCGCTGCATTATATGGTTAATGGGTGATATAATTAAGATATAAAACACAAACTACATCCTAGAGGTTGATTTTGAGAAATTTTAATTATATTATGTATTTAAAAGATCGTATTATAGATGAATAACCACTTGAGATAGTGGGAAAATGTGATGTTTTGATCTCTCCAAGGAACAAATTAATTCAATAGTAATGGGACACGAAACACATCCTAGGGTTATATAAATAATATAATTTATTTTGTAAATCATGATAAACTAGGATTAAATATTTTTTTCAAAAATGGTGTGTGGAAAATATTAGGGGGATCCATGGCCATTGGTAGAGACTAGATAATAGGGTGTCATACCTCACGGGTTCCCAAGAATGAGAAGCACATTCCAGAGAGATATCATCAAATTAATTATAATAATACCATCTAGATCATCATATTGATAAAGATATGAATATAATATCTAGGAAATAATTTTTTATGGCCAATATCATTGTGTATAAAAATTGTGATGATTTATCATTCAAAAATTATAGTAATGTCTCCCACTTGATGGATGGGTAAGCACCAACGCCCCAATAAATAGACTTGGTTACCATATATGTTTGGGGAACAAATATATTGTATTCTCGTTGAGTATAATTATTCTAAATAAAATTAATTAAATATTCCACATAAAAATTGTTGGTGTAGTTTCTATGAAACGTGTTCGACGTGTTTAATAGGTATTTCTAGTGGAGGGAAATGATGGATATGGTTTCTTTCTAGAATGAGAAATTATTATAGTCATATAACAGTGTGGAATTTGAAATCTTTTAGTTAACAAGTTATACTGTATGAAGGGGATTTGATTTAAGAATGCTATTTTAGGGATTTTTAAATATAATAAAATTAAAAATCAAATTAATATTATTATATTGTAGATAGAAATGACTATGAAAATTCATGTAGGGATCGCCATATATATTTGGGGGAAAAAGTGAAATGAATGGTGTATCTAATCAATTTGAGTCCACCATTGAAGATAAGAATGAACATTATAGAGATCTATTAGTCCAAGAAAAATGTGTATTTAAACCACCTAAAAATATTCTATGTGATCTTTTATTACCACACTAATTTCAATAAATAACCAAATCCAAAGTATATGTCTCTACTAAGTTAGATTATATTCAATGAAGTAGAAAATTTTTAATTTCAGCTATGTTATATTGACTCTTGAAAATTCATGAGAATTTGATATGTAATCTCCATTGAAGGTATCATATGGATGGATAATAATTTAGTGTTTATTTATGTTAAAATAAATGCATTAATAGAAGTTATGTTTTTAGTTAATGAATATCCATATGTTATGGATTTTCAAAAAATATGCATTGATCAGGTGAACACTAAAAACAATAGACATCTGATAGATTTATAAGAAGAATTATGTAGTGTTTGGATGGAATTCATATCATCACTGCATGTGAGTGTTCAAAGATCATTGATGTTCCTGATATACCCCACTCACTTATGTGGTTTTAATGATCACAAAAAATAAATAGAATTTCTAAGAGATTAATTTTATGATTTTTTCTGTTATATATATTTTTACAATGTATAGTTATGACATTTCATATGGATCAAGTAGCATGTGTAAGACCTCATTAAAGCCATTTTTTACTAGAAGCACGATCTACAAGGTGAGACGAATAGATCCAAATAGTGTATCTACATAGATTCTCCTTCCCGGGATTAATCATATTGGATCGCCACTAGTAGGCCACTAGAATAATCGTGGAGTCCCACAAACAGGTCATTGGAACCTTAATACCCCAACTAAACGCAAATATCCTAGAGGCTAGCCAGTGAGACCCCATTGCTTCTTGATGGTGTCGATATTGTGAAAAACAATTCATGGACCTCGACACCTTAAGTTGACTCCCAAAACCTCTCTACTAACCTTAGTTGATCCATAACATACCTAATGCCAATAATTTCTATAAATACACATTGAATTGGAATTTAGTACTATTTTATTACAAAACTGATTTATATAATTTATTAATTGTGCTTCCATATTCTAATTCTCTATCCCTCATACAAATTTATCACATCCTTTATATCTTATATGATTGAATATAATTTCAGTGGATTAAATGTGTCATTCAAATAGAATTCATAAGAAAACCAATTAATTTTTTTACATAATTTCTCACTACCATTGAGTTAGAGGGGTTTATTCGACACTACCACTAAATGTATGGAGATTGGGTTTTATTTAAAATATAATTAAAGTGTTTTCTTTTATATTAGTTTCATCATACAGATGATAAATAAGAAGTTATCATTTCATATAAATGAGTTTATTGGATACTGGTAATGCTAATAGGTAATAGTAACTCTTAAAAATTGAGAGAATGATATATAACGATCTATATTAATTTTTTTCCAAACATCATTATCAATGTCTTTTTTTTATGCCGTTAAATTTTTTTATTACAACTATTATTTAATTAAAATATTTTATTTCATTACAATAATTGTTCTAATTTCACCCAGTTTTATTAAATCCCAAAAAACAATTTAAATTAACTTCACCCCCTCTCCATGCTTAAATGGATTGGAATTTTTTATAAGAGGATACATTTGCATTAAAATCACAATCGAATTCAAGGAAATTGAATTTTAGGATTCCCTCTTCCTAAAATGCCTATGGTTTAAGGAGAATAATCTATTAGAGGATCCCATTATTTTTATAGAAGAAACTAATGTTATTGGATGAGTAAAATATCTAATTTTTTTAAAGAGAAGATATCCTATTTGAAAAATTTATAGGAATAGTTATTCCCCCACACATGTAAATTTATAGAAATAAACCCCCAATGATATATTTTCATATGAGCTTGCAGGTAAATAAATGAATTATCTATATTATGGTTTATATTGGAATTATTCTAAGATAATTTTCTAGTGTAAAACACATATTAAAATATTGAAATTAAAAGGGGTTACTCATGAGCATACAAATAATGTAAATTATACATGACTTGTTATGTAAAAATAATATTTCAAATGCTTTAGTATGTATTATAATGAGATTATAATTGAGATATATACTCATTTCATCACTATTTCTATCTTCAATTCGTATTTATGTGATAATTATTCATCAATTTTTCTTATTAAAAAGATCCATTGGATCATTATTCATGATTGGGAACCTAAATGGAAAATAACATAATAATCAAAAAACATCCCAAATATAATGGTTGATAAACCATTAGGTCACTCATTACCAATGACATTATAATTAGGAATAATGAAGGAAATTATTCCATTGATGTAGAGGATAATAAGACAACCAACTTCTATAAAAATAATGATGAAACTTCGAGAAGTGATGGGGAAATTCCTCATTGTAACTAGATGATAAAAAATACTTCAAGGAAAAGAAGTCATTCCATCATGATAAAAAAGAAACGAATAATGGTATACTAGGGAAAATATTATACGTGTGAAAGAAAATATATCACACCATAAAAAATATCCCCACCCTCAAAATGAATAAAAACAAGAAGAAAGAAAGAAATATGGATTTTAGAGTGTTGACAAGAAGTGATATTATGAACACTTTATCCTCAACGAACTCATGTGATTAAAACACCATGTGTATCATGATCAAAAAGGAAGTAAATAAAAATGTATATTATTCCACATTAAAAACATATTATTTTTTTAAATTAATAATATCTTTGATATGATAGAGATATATTAACAAATGAATTTGGATACATTACTACCCAATTCAATGAAATAAAAAAGGAATATCTTCAATATATGAATGAGAAATATCAAGATTTGATATAAAATATTAAAATGTTTTAAAATAAAATATAAAATTATTCTATTTTAAAAATGATGAATATCAATAAGAATATTCAATTTTTTATATGGGAAAATTAATTCATCATAAATAAATAAATTAATGTCAAAAATAAATGGATATTTTTTAATGGGAACGCCAAATGATGTTAATTAGAAAATAAAATTAAATAGCATAGTAAATATATTTCTATGTTCACCTATGATTAGTATAATTTGAATTTGACTATTGATTCCAATTGTCTTGTAAAAAAATAATTATGGGTATTTTTATAAGGCAATATCATAAATTAATAGAGAAATCCATCATTTTTAATAGGTATTTCTTATTACAATTTTTATATGAGTTTTAGAAAACCAGGAACCTAATATATAAAATTTATCAGTTGAATTTCTAATATATTTGTCTAAAATCTAAACATTATTCACCCAATGAATTTTATTGAATCAATTTAAAAAAATTGATTTCTATATCATTAATAGATTGCATTAGTGGAACCAAAATTTAGATATGAAATTTTTTATTTTTCTTATTGTTTTATTGGAAAAAATATTTTAAGAGAAAAGTCTAAGGATCTATATTGTTAATATAAAGGAGGTGCAAGAGATAAAAGCGTGTTGAATAAAAAAAATTCAGCCACCATGATATTTTTAATGGATTTTGCATCACCATAGTATCAAATAGAAGGAGTATGATAATCAAAATATGTTATATGGGTTTTTGAAAACATATTCTCATTAATTATATTTTATATATTATTATATTAAAACATAATTTTCATTATATTATTCAATTGTTGGGTAGTGGATTTAATTTACCATTCAGAAATGATATTTCCAATGATTTTGGTTCTCATATAATTATTTTATATTTCCCCTCAAGGATTCAAAATTATTTCGTTAATGATTTTAAATCCCCTATAATCCAAAATGAGAAGTTCTTGAATAAAAAACATAGTGATTCCTCGCAATAGATGAGATGCCTTGGTCATTGTAGAACATAAAAAATTTTGAATCATAACTAGAAAAATATATTATAAAACTTACAAAATTTTAATGTACAAAATTTTATTGGGTGTGAACTATTTCTACTTCATAAACTGCACAACTTATTCATTAAATCTGAAATGGATGTGATAATCATTATGTACCTTGAACATATAAAATAATATGATTTTGTATGAACCCAAATTCATTGAAGATGTTGTAAATAATAGAACATTAAAATAATATATGTTTGATTATATTTATATAGGTTTATTTATGGACACATAAAAGTGAGGATTGTAAATTCTTAATTAAATATTACAATAAGGATAAAAATGAAAATGTCTAGAAAATAATTTCTATTTAGAGTGATCATGCATGAGTGAATAAAAATAATTTTTTTGAGGATTTTAATTATATCATAATGATATCATCATAAATTTAATTCTATTAGTAAACCACAATAAAATGGTTTAATTAAATTGAAAAACCAAAATTTAAATGAAATTGGGAAATCACTCAATAATGTAGATAATCTCACTTAATATTTTCTACTATAGATGTCAAAAACCAGTATATTAAATTAAACTTGTTATCATAAGAATAATTCATAAAAGTACACCTTATGTGATTAGGAAAGTTAAATTACCCATGGTGTGTTATTTTAGGGTGTTTGGTTGCAATTATTTTTATCCTTGACACGAAATATAATATAGGTAATTTTGACCCAAAATCTGATGAAGGTATCTTTTATGGGTATTCCTACTCATGTTAAGCCTATTATAATTTTTATACAAGGACCCCAACAACTTTAGAGTCAATTAATATATAAAAATTATCAGAATTTAAAAAAACACATTATAATATTTAATTATAATAAGTTATACATATATAATTTTTAAATTAATTAACCTTAATAGCCAAAATAAATTTATGTTAAAAAACACCAATACCTTAAACAATGCATTAATTAATTATAATGAGTATAATCTGGAAAATATTATGTTTGGTTTTCAATTTGGTAGTCAAACCAAGAGTTTTATTTTAAAATTGGTAGAGCACCAGACATTTATCCCACATTAAGAACCCAAAATCTAGATGAATCCATTGATTAAAAAAAATATATTTTATTCCATTCATGACGAATTAGATTATTTTACATGAAATAATGTCGGGACTCTTGATTAAGTTCCAAATTATAATCATTTCCCTGATACAAAATTGGTATTTATAAATGAATTATAATAGAAATGTTATATCACTATTTATAAGGAATGAACAATAAAAGACAACTATAATCAATAGGAAGAAAATGACTATGATAATATGTTATCCCAATTCACTATTCTTGAATCTTTTATATTCTTATTTTCATTTCACACCCCTTTGGAATTTAATGATTTCTAAATGGATGTTTAATGTGTGTTTCAAATGATCATATTTCCACGAATTATTTTCTGGAACAGTCACACATTTTTTTGGACTCAATATTTATTTATCTTGTTTTTATTTTAATGCAGGTCATTTATCGATGAAAACAAGCCCAATAGGCTTATTATTATAAGTGGAAAAAATTTATTTTATTTTTGAATTGTGAAAATGAAAAGGATGAACCAACATTATTGATTAATAATATTTAAAAGGACCATTTAAATTTTCAAATTTATTTTGATGATATAATTTTTTTGTTCAGCCATTGGATCTGTTTGTAATTATTTTAGGCAATTTTATTTTTAAGTAATTTAAATATTTTCGTATATAAGAATTAGTGTTTTCATATAGTTATCTAATTTATATATTTTTTATGGATGTTTTCTCAATGAATGAAAACAATATAATGTTCTTTTATGGTATTTTGGTATGGATCATATCAAATAGATTATTTTTGTAATGTGAACTTCTTATAATCGTAATTTTGAGGAAGCCAATAAACCTATAAACAATATTATTTATATATATTGGATTATTAGTCTTATATATATTACCCTGAACTGACTCGATATCATGTTTAGTGTATGAATTTGATTATGATTTCAATTCATTCCAATGTAATATAATTTATGAAATCTACTAATAATTTTCAATTAATTTAAAAAATATAAATATTTGGTTTTGTCCAAAAAACATATATTCTGAAGTAACTAGTTTTTTTGGATATTAATGGTTTCTAATTTTATAAGAAAATTGAATGTTAGAAATTAAACCTACATAGAAAACATGTTTTATTATAAATAGTAAGGGAAAAAATTGGTTTCTCATTCTACGGCCAATGAGGAATATATATCCACAATAATTTTTTTCTCTGAATCATTTTGAACAGTAGATAATAATATAGAATTTAAATTTATCTAAATAAATTTATAATTATCTGGGATTAAAATATTACATTTTTTTAAGTCTTCTTCAATACTCTCACACAATGACCATTGGATATAGTGACCAATTTTTTGTTGATAAATATTAAATTGATAATATAATTCTTGATGTTGGGTGGACCAATTTTAAATTTATGGATATATTCTAAAAATTCAATGTAAATTATTTTATTTTTGGTGGGGGGGTGAGGAATGTTACACATGTAATGATTTTATTTAATTTATGAAATTATGATTATTTTACTCTATTTAACATTTTATGAAGATACTTACTAACTTATATTATCTTTAAATTTTGTATTGAATTAAATTAATATAATTTCATTTATCTTAATTTGGTTGATCTATTCCATTCCCTCCCTAATATGTATTTTTTTCTATTGGACTATAAATTTAGATGTTGTGTGGCTTCTCATAACATCAGTGTTTGAATACAATGAGGTGGATCCAAACCATTTTAAATATGAATTTTTTCATAAATAAAGAAAATGATTTTTCAACATGTATTGTAATTTTAAATTGTATTATATATTATAGAATTATTACAAAATTGAATTTAAAATTTTATCAACGGAGGATCTTAGTTTTTTTCATAATATTTTATAAATTATTGAATCCATTTTTAGAAGATTGTTTTCAAAATCCGATCTTGTGAAAATCGTGGATTTCTATCATTAAAATCAAAATATATTTGTCTCTATTGATGGAGATTATTGATGTTTCATCAAAATTTTAAATTATATTTTAATTATTTCATTACAGAATCATTTTAATTATAATGGAAATTAATAAATTTCCTCTTTTTTCTCAATCACTTATTAAATACTGATGATAAAAAATGGTGAGGTAATTTTGGTATGAAATTCATAAAAGTTTTAATGAATTAAATTTTACATTAATGTATATTATTTTGAAATGGAATAAATTTATTGTAATATATATGAGGGATAATAATTTAAAAGGAATGACTTATTTATTATCAATCACACAAAATGGGATAGATTATAATAGAATATTTTAAAAAATGGGATTTGAAATTATAGAGTCTCGATGGGAAATATGATTTCAATATCAATGATCATTTTAAAATATGATTGTGTTTAAATTTATATTAGAGTATGGAAAATGATTCTAAAATAATTTAAGATTTTAAAAATGAAATAATAAAATTAAATTTGTTCATATTCATGTGAAATTCATCTTTCTTATATTTTTATTAATTAATTTATGAAGTTATTGTTATTATAATAATGGATAGATTTTTTTTTTAATTTCCCTATCAGGTTATTTTAGTGATAAAAAAACACCCAATTTTTTTTATAAAATTTTCAATTGACGAATTTAAATTATTCTATTTTTAAAATTTTATGAGTGTGTATTTGAACATTTAGACAGATCGAGAAGCTTGTGGAGGAACTTCATATTGTTCCCTACCAACTAGATGTATCATCTACCTTTCCTGAAGGAACCAAAATCCAATGGTTCTACAAATAAATATATGCCTCTATCCAGGCCCACTAACTTATTGTTAAAATACCACCGACGATCTAATGGGGATGAGAGTTGAACCTTGATATTATCCTAGTCACCGATAAACCAATAGAGTTTCACTGGATTTCCAGGGGAAACTAAATAGTTAAGGTGATCCTCAGGTATCCCACCTGCTATATAGTGACACCTATCGGCTACCTGATGTTGTCCAGACAGAAAAATAATAGTTTTATTTTGGGGGACCACAGTTCCTTAATTTGTCTCCCAATGACTGTCATTGACTATTAGAGCCTGCTTAACATTCTGATTTCAATTATAGGGAATAAATACACACATAAGAATACATAATATCTAAAGGTTACCTTATTAATTAACCATAAAGATCAATTTTTATTTCTTTCTCCCATTCTATTTCTCTTTTGCGATTATCTCACATCCACCCTTACATTATTATTCTAATTTATTATTAAATTAAATTTGACATGATTTGAATATTTTCATAGTGATAAATATAATATTTTATTTTTATTCATTTTCAATTCAATTTATTGTGTTAGAGGGATAATAGTATGACTAAAAGTTTCTTGATTTGGTTTCCAGCATGAAACACTAAAATGATACTTATGTAAAGTGGTTTTATGATAACACCACTGAAAAAAATTTCAATTGTCATAAATAGGTTTCATAGTTAATTATAAAGATGAGGTGAATGAGGAACAACCATGAAATTGAGAGGATGGTACATGGGTATCCATAATTGATTGGTATTGTACTCTACTATCAAATTATTATTTCATTTCCCATTAATTTATATTACTATTTTCATTTAAATATTATATTTATTTTATTAAATTTCCTATTTAAATTTGACCTTTTAATTTTATATTTCAATATTTTTTACAATTTCAATTCACCACTCCATTCCTTCATTTCGAAGACTAACAACTTTAGCACCTAAATTTATAATTTGTGAAGTTGAAGTATATAAAAGAACTCATCCATAAGGAATATTAAATACACCTACTAGGGTGATATGACTTGTGAAAATTCAACGTTATAGTTTTTACTAGTTATTTATTTGCGATGATGGAGAGATTAAGTATTTTAAAGAGGTCATTATTATAAATTAATAAAAAATGAGTCTTGTCAATGATGGATAGACATTGTTCTCTAAATGTATGTGGAAGGTGGGAGTTAAAATGAAGGAGTACTATAATGAATGTATTACATAAAATATGTGTGTATCTTATTATGTATGAGGCATATGGTAGATGGTTTTTTAATAATATTCTATTAATTAGTGTAGTTTTAATAAATAGAAGTTGAATATTTCATGGAAATGTTATCACGGGATGTTAATCACACTACTATTAGAAAGATGTTGAGTTTTATTTCATTAGAAGGAATTAATATAAAATCATTTTATGTTATCATACCATTCCTTCATGGATACATAGATAAAAACATGAAATTAAGTAGTCGGTTTGTTTTAATTCTCATCGGGTCGATGGAATTTTGTTCTAACTCAATCATAGTATTTATAGTTTAAGGAATCACAAATAAATTATAAAAATATTTTCAATGTCATTATGAATAAGTGTATGTTTTTCTTGATAAATAATTATTAATTATATTTCATTAATAATATCAATCATGGGAATATGATGATAATATTTCTATAAATCGATTAAATATATATTGTTAGACCAATGAATAAAATAATCTATGATATGTAGTTTTATTTGTTTATCAGTTTTGAGATGAAGGGACTCACCCTAGAGAAGATGATTTTAGGGATTTGGATTTAATGGATCCAATGTTTGGGTACATTATACCAAATATAAGAAGAATATACAAAAAATAAAGTCGATACCTCCAACATATGTAATTAAACATTTATTTCTACAACCTTGGCCATACACTACAAGAATAACACACATAAGTAACTAATAATGGATTCTTTGGAAGAGTATATGGTGAAGCTTCTATATGAATCGTTAAATAATAGAAAAAGTTGTATGAGTTGTTATAATATTAATTTAAAACCCCAAAAGAGGTAATAATGAGACAATTAGTTGAATTATTAGGTGAAAACAATGTTCTAAAAGCATGATAATTTTTTTTCAGAACCAATAATCCTTTTCTAGGATTTTAGTCCTCATATATCAGTTTAGATAAAAATATATTCAAAATAAACTCTTATAATATGTTCACATAAGGTATAATTCAATTTATATGGGTATAAAAACTTCCAATGGTAGGTACACCCTTTATTATTGAATTACTATACATTGGATTAATTGAATATAGGAATGGGTTTTCTTGTGTAAAAGGATTGATATGGGATATCATATAAAAATAAGAAGTTTTAACGTTATATTCTTATTTATAGAATAATATTCACATTGATTAAAATATGAAATTTCATTATTAGATTTATATAATGTAAAACATTTTCCAAAATATGATGGAGGATGTAATGACAAATATATGGAAGATTTAACAAAGCATGAAATTGAATATAAATGTATAAAAATGTTGATGAAAAGGATGTTTTGTGGATTTGGTATGCCCTTATTTTACTAGGTTGATCAAAAATTATTGTTGGGGAACCATGAAGCTTCTAAACAAGATTTAATGGGGATTAATGATGTTATAGTGGATGCTAAAATGGAGACTTATTTCAAATAACTAAAATATTTTCTTAACTGGGTGATTTTTGGGGCAAGTGAGTATTAGTTTTCCAGTATGTTATGCTATGTCAAATGGAAAGAATATATTTGATAGGTAAATTTTCAATTACTATATTTGGATATGGAATTTAAGTTGTTTAAATTATAAATACCATATTCGGTTGGAAAATGGTATATGAGTAGGTTTAGTGAAATGGAACACTAAATGATTTTTCACCGTATGTTATACCCGAGCGGATATCATGTGTTATGTTTATTAGTGATAATCAGTTCACCTTATGATTCTATAAAGTATTTGGGATAAATTGAAAAACTGGAATATGATCATTGATGAACATATTATTTAGATTGGAACCCATAAATATTGGATAATAATAGGGAATAGAAGAGTCTAATAGAAAATAAAATATTACTATAGAGTGATCACATTTCTATTTATATGACTCATTTTAATCACCCATTATTTCATCCATTATAAAAGTAAATTATAATTCCTCTATGGAGTTGGATATTAGTTTGAACCATGAAATCTCTTGTGTTGTTCTCATGACTTTTCTACTTTTAGAATGTTGGTGTTAGTAGTTCATTTTTGGTTTCAACTATATAGTTTATGTTTTGGTGAAATGATTTGGATAAATTGAAATCTAGGATTTAGATGATATTATGAGAGTTGTATTTTAGATTATATCTTTCTATAAATGATGTTTTGGTGGGGTGTTTTATATTGGTATACATGTTTGTTTCTAAGAACCTATCAAACTCATTAAAAATGATCCCTAAATCATCAAGGGTATAAGGGTAAAAAGTTGAAACATGTCGAATTCAAGAGACACCTAATAGATTATGATAATTCAAAAAAAGAAATTTCAGGGAGACTCATGGATCTAATATACTAGGGTGACCAAAAAATTGAGTATTAAGACTTTATTTTTCCACATTGACCCTATATTCTCAGTATCAATGACTGTTTATTTTCTAAAATAATGTCTGTTTCAAAATACTATTTTTTGAGTGCTAAAATATTCAAATTAATAAAAATAAAGATGGGTTTTCATCCCCTTTTTATTTCTCCTAATCACTAATTAAAAAATATAATGACAATAGACAATGTAATATTGAAAAATGTTCTTTAAAATCCATGAAAAAAAAAACATTATCCTGATCATCATGATAAGATAATCATCCTTCATGTAATATTTACAACAATTGTGAATGAAATACATCTGGGTAAATCCATATGTAATCATTTTTAATTTAATATGGAATGGTTTATCGTTTTACAAAATCCACCTCATGAATTTTCGAAACACGATAAAAGGAATTGTAGTCAATACATGACTCCCAACATGTAACAACATAGGTCCTAAATAGCACTATTTATTCCCACATGTCAAGAAACATCCTCATACTATGACACATCTATCTAATGTAAACACTCAATATACCACATACCATCATATAATCACATAAATATTCCATAATTAATTTCCCCTATAGAATATCATTCATTACTAAAACATTATGACTACCGAAAAACACGCCCATGGATCCTCCAACACATTTGAAACTATAAGTAAGGGTTCATGAAAATTGACATCCCTACAATATTGTGTGAAAACGATGTAAAGAATTATTAGCATCGATATTAAAAATCACCATTATCCATCCATTCATTGTTTATCCCCACCACAATTACTGACAAAATTTTTTTTAAAATGTTTTCTTAAGAAAGTGAGTTGTGCCTATGGTACGGTGATATTATACAATTTACTCTAAGTTGATAAGTCCATACAAACTAAGAGATAGGTATGACACACATGGAATCATTAATGAAATAAAAGGGAATTATTATAAATTAAATAATAAAATATTCCAAATAATTAAAATAGTTAATTTCATATGTACAATGGTTGGTGATCTATGATATTTTTTATTTTATAACAAAAATTCACATTAAATTAAAAAAATAATATTTTATTGATGAAGAAATATTATCTAGATTATTATTTACAAATCAATGAAAAATCTACCATGAAATAGGTTGAAATCATCTTATGGATAGACTTGATCTTGTTATAATGTCAATATATAAGTATCATTCATCATTTTTGTATTCACATTTGTAAAAAATCATTATTCCTCTTCTCTATTATAATATTTATTTTTGATAAATTTTCATACATAAAAGATAGGGGCACCACATAAGTGTGAGACATAATATTTACAATGGGAATGCAAGTCCTTACATTATAACAGAAACGGTTGATATGAATTTTTTCAGTAATAAAATTAAATATTATAATAATTTAAAAGTAAAAATGAAAATATTAAATAACCCAAAAATTAAATTTTCAGCCTTGTTCATGATAATTCACTAATCCTATTTCAATATTTATTATAATTTTTTATATATGTATTTAAAATAAATAATTGTTTTATAAATAATTAAATTTGACACAGGGTCATTAAAATAAAATCTATCATGTTATCCAAAAAATGTATTAAATAAATAAATCATTCAAAATATAAAGAAAAAATTATTTACCTAAAGAATATTATTTCAAATATCACAAAAACTAATTAATGAATGACAAATAAAATAATTTAAAAAAAATTACCTGTAATTGAAAAAATTAAATAAAAAAATTCATCTTAGAAACTGTAAATAAAATTCTTGGAAAAATATTAACAAGGTGTCCTAAAAAAATATATATATGAGATAATGATGGGGAGACATAAAATGTTTATAAGGGTAATCCAATAACAATGAACCATGGTCATTGAACATATTGAAGAACTCGGGATATTCCATAATCATGGAATATGCACGAAACTTTTTAAATATAAATAAGTTAAGATTTGCATTTAGGAATGTGATGTAATTACCATTACTAGTAGTCCAATGTGAACAACATTAATTATAGATATCGTAAAATCATATTTAAAAATGGTTTATGTAATATATGTAATTATTCTATAACTTATATGATTCATTTTCAAAAGATCATTGACAAATATATTTAATAAATATTATCCACACCAAAAAAGAGAAATTGGATTAATTTATTATTATCCTAAACCGATTTAGTGTTAATTTTTTATATTAAACAATAAAATAGTCATTATGTTACTATCTTGAAATGAAGAATTTTGGATTTTTGAATGTGATTATAGGAGATAATTTTTTTCCTTATTTGGTAATTCTTTATCAATAATTCTCAATCTTACTATAGTGAATTTATGAACCTTAGATACATATTTATTTCTCGTTTAATTTTATTGTAATTGATTTTTTTTTGCTGAAAAACAAATATTTGGTGGGAGTGTCTTGTGGTATGAATACTCTTATGCAATTTATATTAATAACTAATACCTTGGGACGTGGGTACATGGTACGCGAGACACATGAGCATGAAAAACTCTTACTAACCACCAAGGATGGTGTCACACATGGATGGCCAGTGGCCATAGTAGGGCTATTGGTAACAAACTATACAACATAGTCCCAACTTAATTTATTTGAGAAATTTTCTTGAAATAGTACTATCATATTATTTTGATTAAATATAATTATTTTCCCCTACTAGAGAATAGGTTTTTTTATATTTTCATACTCAAAACACTCTTGATTCCTCTTGATCGTTTATCAATGTGATCTCACCCAATTCATAGTGAATGTAAAATGTGTTTGTTTTAAATTTATTTTCTTAGCTAAAGTATCATTTTCCCAAAAAAATTTCAAAAATTATGTGATTTTTAATTCTATATGTTTTAATTCTCCTCTATCTATTAAGTTTGATAGAATTATTGTTTTTTATTGATCATTTAGGATAATTACATCAACTATTTCTATGAATATATTATTAATTGATTGTTAAATGATTACATGTCAATCACATAAATATTATTTGTGATTTTATAATTGGGTGTGAAATTCGATTATTTTGAACACTAATTTATTTATCGTATATATAAAATGGATTAAAATTATATATTTGGTGATTTTCACAAGAAAAAAACAAGAATTTCAATAAAAATTAGTGTTAAAAATACTGATTATGATTTAAATATAATAAAATAATGTAATTATTTTTATCTTTAAAGATGATTTTTTAAATGTGTAATGTGTGTATCAAATAAAAAAATAATTATCCAATGATGATATTTAGTATTAAATGAAGTCATGTACCTTTATAAATACATGTAATGGATTTATATTATTTTTATGTACATAAAGGAGATGAATACTCTATATTAATTTTCTATATGTAATAAAAAATTTTAATGAATGAAAATAAATCTTTTTCCAGATCGATTATGTGTAATTAATGAATTAGAAATAGTATAATAAAAGACTGATTTTGAGAATATATTTTCAAATTTAAAATTATTTGTGAATATGTTTTCATGATGAAATAATCTTGATAATTTAGAAATACTAATTTTTACTATATTAATAATTCTTTCATGTTAAAAACCCATTTTTTAAACTTTTCATTAATAAACTTTTAATTAATGTAAGAAATAAATATGATTTTAAATTTTAGTCATTAACGAACAAATTCTAAAAATAGTGTTATTGGTGAATCAATATAGGTATTCAATGATATGATAGAGTAAAATTATTCTAAATAATGAATGGTAAATTGAGTTATATAAATGTTATTTTTAAATGGTTGTTACAGTTTTTTTAGAAGATATCATTTATGTGAAATATGATGTTTTTTACATGAATGTTTTATATAAAAATAAATTTTATACAGAAATATTTCATGGAAAATTAATGAGATATATGATTATTAAATTATATAATGATGTTTAATATTTAATATCAATACATTCACTTTAGTTGATAAATAATGTTACAATTGTTCCTAATAGATTTCAGCTAAATGAGATTATGATGACGATTTATTAAGAACTAAATGTTTTAGAATTAATGATTTGTTAAATATTAAATAATATCATGGGATTAGTTATTGAATAAGAACTAATTTATATATATTAATTAATGAAATGAATATTGAAATGGTAAATAATTTTTATTTTTAAATAATTTATGGTTGTATTTTATTAATGACATGTGGTATTTTCCACTCAATATGAAAAACTTATAATATTACATGTTTCTTTGTATAGAAATTTTATATGTTATTCCTTGTCCATGACCATATGTAGAGGAAATTTAGTGTTTAATGTTTCTACATTGGTTGAAT
The DNA here is from genome assembly GCA_963277665.1 of Viscum album. Classification (NCBI taxonomy): domain Eukaryota; kingdom Viridiplantae; phylum Streptophyta; class Magnoliopsida; order Santalales; family Viscaceae; genus Viscum; species Viscum album. Next base: position 774,586,347 of record OY728159.1, on the reverse strand, counting down.
GTGAGATTTGATTGTCTGGGTTCATTGTGGTATTTCAATATATCATTTAGAAATGAAGTTGTTAGTCATTAACTATTTATATAATCCATGAATTAATTTAAACAAATATAATTCAAGGATTTTATAATCTTGTTTTATTATAGTTGAGATATAATATGATGGGGTATTTTATGAATATGTGGAACATATTTTTTTAATCATGTTTTTACCCTGATATACTTGGATATAGATTTGGGGTATTTATTATAATTGGTCGAAGCATGTATATATGGTTTGGGTTGTCCTTGTAAGAACATGATGTTTTATTATGTGTGATTTTAATGATTGTGAAATAAAATAAAATCATATATTTAACCCATTATATACAAAATATTACGTTATACATTATGTGATTCATGGATTCAAGAAGTTTTTAAATATTTATCATTCTCAAACCCTTTATGTATTAATATCACATATGTATAGATATCAACCATGGGGATGAGGGTAAGGGAAAAATATTATTATAGGCGGTTAATTGGGGTTATCTATGTCATAGTTATGAATGATTGATGATTTTTTGAGTTTTTATAATGTGATATTTGTTGTATTTCATTTACTGATGTTTTATTTTATTATCATTTTTTAAATCAACATTATTTTAATATATTATTTTTTAGATAATTGTTTTATTTTGGAATTGTTGGTGATATTTTACATTAATATGTTAATGTCATATACGTTTCTCATGTATATATTATATTGTAATATATTTATTATTGAATTATATTATGATAACACAATGTAATTTTACTCCCACCAGATGTGATATATTAGGCATGTGGTGTAGTTATCTACCTCGGGTGATTGAGGAGTGTACTTGAGGGTAATTTACAATTCAACATAGTGGTATGGTTGTGATGGAGTGAAAAATTACCCCTAATGTTTTCATGTACTAACCCCCAAGTGTATGAATTTTTTGATGTCATAGCTCTAAATAATTTAAATATCGATGTTTCATGACCATGAAACACAAACCATTAGTGGTGAAATAATTTTATTTAGGAAAAACACTAATTGATATCGATTATATTAGTATATATAAGAAAAATGAAACAATTTTAAAATACATGTGGTATTGATTCATTAAAAATATAATTATAGTGAACGAGTTTTCACCCTCACATCGCTGGTAGTCCTTCATCAAGAAGACTAATCCCCTCTCAGTATTTAATAAACCTCGATTGTAATCATGAGACCATTATGTCAGAATAGTTTGGCATCATATGCCCACACACATTAATTTATACCATTATCATGGGATATGTTTTTTGATACCATTATTCTCAATTTTCAGACATATCCCACAATAATTATGTAACACCAAATGAACCATCATAAGTGACATTGTCCCTTCCTGAATATTAATTGTTCATCATTGATCATATATTTACTTCATATGAATCAATGAAGGTATTGGATTTCCTCTTTAAGGACACATTTTATGTACTCTAGGAATATGAGGTTTTCTCCAGTGGTGGTTCTTTTATTATTATTATACGTTTGATTTTCTCTATATCTTCTTCAATGCGTAATAGCTTCTTATTGTCTCCCACACCTATAACAACCCATGTAAAGATAGAATACCTATTTTCATATTTTTTAAAATTTATGAATGAGATAGTAACTCTTAATTAAAAGGGACACTACATCCAATAAAGTACCCACCATGTAAAAATGATTTTGTCTAAAATATTTCATTTCACTTAAGATTGAAATATACCAAACAATAATATATTTCTAATATTATTACTTAATATGTCGGTTTTTAAAAATGTTAATGGAATAATTTCATTATAACTATATTTTTATGGTTTTATAATTTATTTTTAAAAATATATTTTTTTAAATGAAATATCAAATTCAATTTGGCATAATTTTGGGTATTTTTATGAGATTTTTCATTTTTTATTGAGTAGAGAATAATAGTAAATTTTAGTTCAAAAATTAATTTTCCACCAATTTATTTTTAGAGTTAAAAAATATTTTCAAGTGGTTTTAATGTATAATTAGAACCATTTTATACCAATTAAATCAATTTAGGTCATTGGAAAAAATTTCACATTGAATTTAGATATAAAAACATAGAAACTTTTTGGGCATTTTATCCTTAAAAACACGCTTTTTCATCCTGTGAATATAATTAATATTAAATTATTTTCTGGAAATACAATAATTATAATTTGGAAAAAAGGGTTCCATATTTGGAATTATTGTAATTTATAATTTCTAATAAGGTAAAATTAGATATTTTATAATAATATTAGTGAATTTGGTTAAAATTAATTACAACAATTAATATTTTATTATGATTACATAGTGGTTAAACATTTTCTTAACAGTCTAAATGACTTAGATAATGGTTTAAATCCCATTTTATCGATATTGTTATAAAATATCACATTATGGATCTAATTGGTATCATTATTGGAGTCACATGTTGTAACGGAGGCCTCTCAGTAGTGTTTATATGTTTATATTTATAAGAATGAAACTCCCCCTCCAGTATAAAAAGGTACTCAACCATAAAATTTCTTGACACTCCTAATATAAATTTTCCAATCCAAACAATACCAAAATAATCCCATGACATTCTTACCTTCATCCTAGAGTCCTAAAATTCGGATGTAATCCATATGATAATCCCTTTAGCTAAAAATAAAAGGAGTTACCTCAAAAAATAGTTAACAATCATCAACTTGTATTAATGATTTTTTTCATTCTAAACCCATTAAATTATTTTTATCCCATTCTTACATAATAAAATTAGTATTCTGAATATACAAATAAAATTATGATAATTATTCTATATACACCAACACACACTTCCATCAAAAGTGTAATGAAATTATCATTCGTGTGTGATGAACTACCACCTCTTGGAATGAAATAATGAATTTTTATATTAGAACCTATAATGGATAGAAATTATGAAATAAAAACTAATATGATATTATATATATGATATTTACATTGTCTTAATAATTCATTAATTCTTATATAAAACAGACATTCACAATTTCTATTTTTTTAAATATGATATCATCATTTGGGCACATGTGGACTATCACCTCCTCATTATGTTGTGATAAATTCAAACAATAAATTCAAGGTATTAAGGATGATATTAATTTTAAATATGTCAAATAAATAAATTCCATATGATATTAATTAAATAATAAAATTTAATGAAATATAAAACATCAATTCTTTTATAACCCTTTTAACACACTGCAAAATTGACAATGACATTCATAGAGATGTGGACTACTACCTCCTAGACATGCTGAGATTAATTTAGAATCAGAAGAATCATATATATAAATATATATAATTATATTTTATTAAATAATATTGTATATATGATATAATGATCATTTTTTAAAATTTAATTGTTACTTTCTTTCTTTATACTATGATCATTGAAAAATGTGAACATTACACATGCATATGTATTCCCTACCGTCTCCTTGAGAAAAAAATTGGTTAATTATTAATAACAATAATTAATTATTAATTCAATATTTTAAATTTATTGATCAATATTATAATAATTTCACTATTATATTTCACTATATGTTGATATAATGTCACATATTACGATTATTGATTTACCAATTTAATTTTTGACACTAAAATAGAATATGGTCAAAACATCTAACATAAACATATTTTTTTAAGAAGTTGTTTGAAACATCATAAAACATAAAATAAAATCAATGATACCATTAAAAATTTAATGAATCATGTAAATAATTAGCAACAGTTTTATTGTTTATGAAGATAAAGGCACATGTGATATACGAACCCATCGTTTTATTTATAAATATCCCCTTTTTATAATTATTTCATATTGTATATACACATAAGGAACACAATAAATATTTTATAAAATAATAATTAATGATTGAAATGAATTTATTGATGTTAAAAACCATATACAAACAGAATAGTAACTTGAACATTGGAATAGTAACATGGCCCTTTTGTATCGTAAACTGGACATTTGAATAGTAACCTCACAAATGAAATTATAAATAAAATTTATCCATTGTATATGTGACAATATATATATATATATACACCATAGTAAATGTAGAAAAATATTTAAATAAGTATTCATTATGTATCGGTATATTATTATTCATAATTATTTAATTACAATTTTATGACTAATATAATAAATTGATCATAAATTTAGTTTCGTAAAATATTTTTTTAAATTATTATTTTTAATTATTATTATTATATGATATTTATATATGAACTTAGTTATTTTTTCAATGTGATTGAAATGTAGTTATAAATTTAAAATCTATATTTTCAAATTTAATGATGTATTTAATTCAAATTATTTTATCTAATATTTATAAAATTAATTTTATATAAAATAATTCATTTTTAAATTATAAACATTTAAAAATGTTTAGGGTGTGGTTTTGGAATTTTTTTTGAAATACATGATTTTTTGTCAGTAGTAAAATACAGTAATTTATGGAATATATTCATTATAAGTTCAAAATACTATTCATTGATTTATGGCTACATAAAAACGATTGGATTGAATTCATATGATCTAGGTATTTTCATTATTCTTGAAAATCATCACTACTACTTATCTTCATATAAATAATAAAATATTCAGTCAAATCATTGGAAAACACCCATATCCTCCACTAAAAATACCACTGCTCACCACCTCTTATCCTCACACCATTGAAGTCGTGAGCCTTTTCCATATATGGCTCAAATATCCTCATATATCTTTCCCCATTACTACGATCATTTGGTCTTAATGAATGTCTAAAACAAATCCCATAATGAGGTTCTCAAGAAGAAGGAATCAAGAGGTAAAACCCTCTTCCTTTTCTTATAATTTATTTTCATGTAAATTTCTTTTCTTTTTGTCTCCTCACACCCCCTCTCAAAAATTTATGATATCTCTTGTACGGTAAATATACTCGTTTTTTTTATGAAAATTTAATAATTCAACATCATTTAACATTCCCCCTCATCTTATACTGAAAATGATGAAATCATCCATGATGTGTTAATTTATAAAATTAAGGAACGATGAAGTTTTGAATTTATATTATTGTATTCCGGGCTGATTGTGAACCAGTTTTTATGGTCGATCACAATTATAATATTTTTATTATTTAGTATGTAATTTTTTGGGGTGATGATGTTTATTTATGATTCTAGTCATCCAAATATCCAAGGAATTACAATCCCTGGAATGTAACTTGAGATTATTTATGGTTAACATCACGTAATGACTTCCTTAAAGGGATATGGAACTATACGTGACATGTAGAAACCAAGGTAAGGGATTTCATTTCAATATCATTTCATTGAGGCGTTTATTGATGATTTACCCCTTTATTCTATTATAACATGTATATACATGGCCTTGTACATTCAATATCTATATTTAATATATTCTAAAGTTATTTTATTTTTTTGAATTTTATTCTTTCATGTGGATTGTGATTTGAATGTTCAATGATGAATTGGGTACTAAGAATATTTAAATATTTTATCATATATTACATTTAAATATTCTTGAAATTACTTTACATATATATTTATATGGACATAATAGGATTAGAAATAACATTTTATTTCTATTTTTGTATTTTGATTTTTGTACAATCCATCATTTTTTAAAATGAAAATGTAATCAATAATTCCACTTTTTTCTCATTATTTTTCTATTGAAAAAGAGTTTTCAAAGGTATTATTTTATTCAAAATCATTAATTATTTTTTTGTGAATGAATATTAAATTTTAGGAGTGAAATGTTGAAAATTTAAATTTATTATATTTTATTATTATATAATTGTAATTGGATGCTTAATTGGTGGTTATATAAAAATTTAAAAATGGGTGGTTTCTTGATAAACTAATGAAGGGTGGGTCTGTGAAATCCCTCCAATACATTGGTATATATGTTAGTTTCTTCGATATTACATTTTTATGAGGGACATATATTAATGTTGACCACATGGTTATTATATTTATAAAAGTGACATATATAATTATGTTATCATATATAATTATGTATTTTTTAGGATTTTAGTGGATTTTATGTTAATATTTTTATTAAAAAGGTACAAAATGATTTTATTTGAAAATTAAAAGTGTTATATACTTATTAAGGTTGAAAATTATTACATTATGATAATTTTTCCATGGGTTTAATGTTGTAGCAATGTAATTAAAGTTTCGTTTTTTTATACCCCTTACTGATATTTGGTTGATCATCCGACGTTTTTTAATGTTTTTCATAGAAAATAAGGATGCTGAAAGGATTAGAAGAAGTCATGTTGAATTTAATGAAGAGTTCTCCTAAAAGGTATAATTATGTATTTCTAAATTTATTATATGGTATAAAAATTGGATATTGATTAGTAGTATCCATATACAATTTTTTTGTTTTGTTTTGTTTTTTTAGAATAATGCTCTAAGACTCTAAACCTAAAAACACCATCAATTTTAGAGAATGTAAGATACTTTAATTTACCCTAGAATATATAATTTTGAGACCTGTGAGTTATATATGGTATCAATGGCAAGCTAATATAACTTAATATGTTTGGTTATTATTAATAACATACACATGAAATATTTTACATTACGGTCAAGTTAAAATGTAAAAGAATTTGATGATTTTAATTTTTCATTATCTAATATATAGTTTATCTGAGTTGTTGTTCACAAGGTAAATAAAGAATCTATTTTCGGAAGTTACCTTGAAAAAAATATCCCTCTGAATTAGCATAATAAGATGGTTGGAATCAAAACTGTGGAGTTTGTTTTAATGATTGATTATTTGATACATGATATAATTAATGATAGATTACATTAAATATAGATCATAGAATTACCACAAAAGAAGACGATGACAATGATGAATTTTATGGGACAACACCCCCATCACTCATAGGATCATCATACCCTGAGATATATTAAGGATGAGTTAAATAATTCGAAAAGATTTTTTATTTCTTCGGTTACTCAAATCACCAAAATGTAACACGTGGATGATTTCAATTTCAAGGTGAATCCCACAATTTATGGTTAACGATTATGAATATCTATGAATGTAAATAAATTAATTCTATGGAAAGGGATAAATTTAAAAATAGTTTCTTTGATTAATATTTTCCTATGACTTTTATATATAGTATTTAAAAAAATATTGTAATTCAGAGAAAAGGAGATATTTTAGGTGGTTTAACATGAAGAAAACATTATATGATTGTTGAGGTCTATCCTAAATGTTATCCTGGATTTTAATAGTATGATTAATTAGTTTTACTCATGATTGAATCCAATATTTTAATGTTAATTGGATTCTATTAACATCAATAGATATGTGAATCTTCATCAATGTGCTAAGACGGTAGAAATAGAGGTATACATTGATCGCGTTATCCATGAAAACAATAAATAGAAGTTTTCTAGTTAGACGTAAATGGGAAATAATTCATCAAAGTAGTTTGGAGGTACGAAAACCAAATTCCCACCTTGTGGGAAGTGTGGTAAAAATAATAATGCATAATTCATTTCAATATCATAGAAGTGAGTCTGGTGTGGTATGTTCAGTAAAATTGTTCATGAATTCAAGGAATATGATAAGGTAAGTAATGAAAATCAAGTGGTAAGATGTTTTAGTTGCAATGATTTAGGACATTATTCTAATGTCTGTCCCAGGTTGATTACACATAGTGTTATCTATCAATATCAATAGAAAAGGGCATACACAAATCTATTTCTAATAGATTTGATGATATTAGGACATCAAATGAAGTGGTGAAATGTGTGTTACTAGAATATTTGAAAAATGTGAATAATCTATTTTAATTCGGATCATTGCAATCCTTAATATTTTATACATTTTTTTTAAAATGTGAATATCACCTCGTGGAAGAATGTGAGTACTTTTAGTAATAACTCTATGTGGGAGTATTAGAGAAACCATGATTTATAGGAATATTCCTCTTTCCATTAGTGGAATAATATTCTTATAATTTTTGTGGAAATTTCCATAGTCTATTTTGATACCATCTTTCGTATGGATTAGATTTTAGTTTATAATGATAAAATATATAATAATGATAATAAGGAGTAAGAATTAAAATATTTCATACATTTGATAACATTCTAAGAAGTTTAGAAATTTATAAATTATGGTGTACAATGTTATCTCTCTTATTTTTTAGAAATGAATGAAATAGTTCTGATTAGTGAAATCCGAGTAGCGAATGAGTTTAATTATATTATTCCTAATGATTTTCATAGTTTTGTTCCTAGTTAAGAAGATGAAAATATATTTTTTTAGTCCTGATTATAACATTATTTAGAAACCCACTAATAGAAATGATCGATTAGAAATTGTGGAATTGAAAACCCAGTTTCATTAATTTATTGATAAAGGCCTCATTCAACATTTCAGATTAACATGGGTACCCCTATTTTATTTGCGAAAAAATGATTTTTCCATAATACTTTTCATTGATAATTGAGTCTTTATTATCATCACTATGATGAAAAATTTATCCTTTTTCATATATCAATTATTTAATTGACTATATACTAGGATATCATTATATTAAGAAGACTGATATGAAGTTTATGTACCATTATCTAATGGTGATGTATGCTCAAATTATGATGTTAGAATATCAGATGAGATATCGGCATTAAAAGTTTATCATTATTCCCATTGTGTTTTCTAATGCAACTAGTGTATTTATCAATCATATGAATAGAGAATTCCATCGGGTTTTGTATCAATATGTGGTTATGTTTATGTATGATATTTTGTTATATTATTAAATCCAAGAGGAATAAGAAATACACATAGAGATTGTTTCCAAACCATAAAAGAAATAAAAAATATGGAATCATCAGTATTAGTGATTTTTGGTTGGAATAAATTTTATTCATTGGATTTAGTATTTCTAAATATTTCATAACCATTAAACATGATAAAAAAGGTGTTAAAGAATGGCCTAGACCTACCGGTGTCATAGATACTCATATAGTTCTGGTATTAGTAGGTTATTATCGATTGTTTTTTAAAAATATTTCACGGTTATCTAGTCCATGATCTATGTACACACGAAAATGAGTTCATATTATCTTGATTGGAGAATGTGATTTTTTCATGAACTAAATATAATACTTCTCAATGCTCATATTTTGGATCTTCCTTTGAAAAATGATGATTTGTAGTCAACATTTAATCTTTATTTAAATCACATTTTTGTTTCTAAATTCAAAATGAAAAGGTAAATTCATATTCTTCAGATAATTGGGAAATTAATGAGTTGATTACTTTAGGAATAATATTTAGTTATATTCTATTATTTTCGAAATATAAATTGGGAGGTATCATTTATATGGACTATTGTTTGAAACAAATACTGATCTCAAAAGATTGAAGTATAAATTATCTTAGAATGAACTGAGCATGTGTCAAAGAAGGTGTCATAAACAGATAATGTATTATTATTCAATGATTAAATATCATCTATGAAAAAATAAAGTATTATATTTTTTGAGATGAAAAATTAATGCCACATTTAATATTTTATGTTTTCAATGTGACCTTTTTTTAATGATTTGATAAATTTTGGCATATATGTTATTAATATAGAAACATAGACTATTTTGTTTTAGGTTTTAGTGATGTCGACTTCATTAGAATGAATTATGATGGCTCAAAAGGTGGATCATACTTTTCAAGTGAATTTAGAGTCTATTATGAATGGTTTCTTGGATAACAATAATATTGATGAAAAAGGTGATTTACGATTTGGAAAAAGATTATGTGATCATTGTTATACACATTTGAGGACTGTGTTTTTTATTAATGTTCATAGTTATTCATTTTTTTCATATTGGAAGAACTACGATGTATGGAGACCATCAAGAGTATTAGTGGTGTGATGGGATAAAAGAATATAATTTTGAATTTTTAGTGAAGTGTTTTTCTTTTCAAGATGTTAAAGTAGATATATTGTTACCATATGGGAAGTAAAATATTTTTTTACCAAATCTAATATCAATAATGATTACCATATCATAAAATATACATAGAACCTAGGATCAAAAATGTTGCTTCTATAATTTTAATAAAAAAATATACTTCTTGTTGTTTGTGGATAATTAAATAAATTGATAAGTCATTATCTCTATTCTAGTTAAATAATTTATCGAACGTAGGTATATTCATGTTTTTCAAATAACAAAACTGAATATATTTACTGAATATATTAAAATTGATACCAATATCAGCGACTTCTAGAATAAAATAATTTGTGTTATTAATATTTCTCAATTGTTACAAAATAAACATAATAAACATTTGTAATAAAAATGGTATTAATATACTTTTATTGTATATATTAATGATATGTTCTTCAAAATATGTTATTTTAATGAGAAAATAACATTTTTACTAGAAACTTATCCCTTAATTTAATTAGAAAACCCTATAATTTGGTTAAATAACATAAAAACATAGGCAAATGAATACATAAGCTATTTCTTATATTTTCAATATGGGTTGTAATAATGTACCATTAATATATCCATGTTCATTCCTCTCATATAAATTATTAATGTCATAGAAAACTATAAAATTAAAAATAAAAACTTAACACATAATAATATACCAAAATTTACACATAACCCCAAAAATTACCATATTGAAACTCATGTGAAACCTAGTTAAAACGAAGGTAAAAGCCGATAAAATTCATGTTAATCAACAGTGTATAAACATATATAATGAGATTTACCCACATAGAGATCTAAATTAAATCTAAAATCACAAAAATCCATAATTAGTTAATTGTTCCAAATAACACGACTAAAATAGTAGAATTGTGGAAGAAATCACCCTTGTATATAATCCTCACCTTAACCAAAATAATTATAAGAAATTAAACTCATTTTCCACATGTACCCAAATTTTATAATCCCTTATAGTATGGTAATGATAATAAAATAATTAAATGTAATTATGAAATTTAAGGGCTTACATAGTCCTAGAATATAAGAACCAGTCAAAAATCCATGTTACATTTTGAAGGAAGATGAAGGCAATGTGAAGTAAATAAATGAAAGATCCTATTAAGTGAATTAAACCATGACAAAATGAGGGAGAAGATGGGTTTGGATGATGGATTAATGGGAAAAAAATAAAAATTTTAACTTTTTATAATTTTATGAAAAAACAACCTTGTCGTCCACTATAGTTCCAATATCCCCTCCCACACAGTAAGATTTTTCGAGTAATCCAGTGAATGCATTTACTCTATTTTTCTATAATGAATAAGGTGGAATCCCATTTTATTTTACTGGTTTGGAAATTTCTTCCTCTATATTATTTTCTTCCTCTATCCTCCACTAAATCATTTTCAAAATATACAACAAAAGATTCATCTATATGGTGGAATTATATGCATTATAAAAAAACAATAAATATATCCATCTTTCCTATAGACCAGAAATTAAAATTCCACCAAAATTCAATAACAAATATTCTACAAATACGTAATGTCAATGGTTGGGGTCATTTAAAAATAGCTGTTACAATAATCATTGTCAAAAATTATCCCAACATTACAAAATAAAACGATTATCAATATTACTAAACTATTATATAATAATAAAGATAATACATATCCCAATAAGTTAGTTAATCAACAATCTATATCTAAAATAATCATTGACTACTAGTGGTTGGTGTATAAAAACCTTAATATGCACTCCCAATATAATCTACACTAAACGACCAATTCAATTATCACAAGTTACATTCTTAATTATATATTTAATAATAATTATCTAAAATTATCATATGATCAATTAATAATATAACATTAATCATGATAACCATATTGGTTCCAATAACATAATCGCACATTGAATTACACGATAATATCAATATAATCATTTTAAAAAAACATTATACACAAAATTAAATTATACAAACAATATATTATTTAAAACAATAATGATAGGGTATATATTAATTATAAATTATCAATCTCAATACATACATGAAAATACTAGTAATACATCTAATAAATCAAATTGATTTCATTTAATTTGGCCAGGTTTTATAAAATAATTCAATAGTAACAGTTATTTTATTATTAAATATCAAATAATTTAATTTTGATTATATTAATTTACATAAACTATATTATTATATTTTTAAAATAATAGTTCTATTACAGGATATACACTTGATTCCATGTCCCTATAAACTGGTAATCAAGCCTTAAATAAACCTAATAACCGCACTAAAATTAGGGTAAATTCGTAAAGTTAGAAGAATAATTTCATTCAAAATTACCCGATCACAAATAAAATTATCCAATAAATTGAATATAAAATTCCTCAGATACGTAGAGTTCTACTGTAGATACCCGAAGATTGATGTAAATGAATATTACATTACTTTTGCGGAATACTTAATACATAAGAAAAACAAACACACAAGGACCATAATAGATTAGTGTCTTTGGAAACTCGGAGTAAAATCTTCTAATCGTGGTGAAAGATCTTCAACATCTCCCAATAAAGATCATCCCTTTTTTTTCTTACCTAAAACCTTTATTTATATCCTGGGGAAAAGAAAACATAAATGGGTGAGCTCAAATGCTCAGTAAGGGTAAACAAAAGAAATATCAATCACATCATATTGATAAGAACATATCTTTTGGAAATCATAACCTGCAAAAAAGATCATGATTTCATAACATGGGATAAATCATAGTAGTGAAATGTAATCCCAATAATCATAACATAAAACATGAAACTTTCAAGCAGACACACATAATCATAGATAATCATTTCTTATTAGTCAAGATTCATTTCCAAGACTATCTTAGTGGAAAAAGTCCATTTCTGAACCGAGTCACCCTCGTTTCAGTCCTGTTTCACTGAACTGGTATAACCTACCGTTCCAGCCATGTCTATCTCATGAGATATAAAATCTTTACCCAATTCATTGGAGGGAGATATAGGTCCCACCCATCTCATAATGATACCATTCTTATGTGTGCCACAATATCAGAAAACCATACATCATAGCATAACCCATGTAATAAAAATGGGAATCTTAAACATCGTGACATCATAAAATAATTATTATAAGAGAAAGGAATTCATAAAAATAATTCCATCACAACATAATCAAATCAATTTAATAATAGGGATAAAAACAGAACCCTTTATTATCTTAGATGGAAAATAATTTTGATAAAATACTTGAACTCCATTCTTGAGGAAAATATCCTTTCTACTTCAAAAACACTTTTCCTTTCTTAACATGTCGTACAGTTATAAACTAAAAGAAGTTGATTAAAAATAAACTTGAAAACTTGTAAAGGAATCTTTTTGGAAGTAATGTTTTAAAAATCCATTCATTCCGTATAAGTTAAAAAAACATTCTTCTCGTACTTTTGTCGGAAAAGTCAAAAAGTACCTCGTACGAAAAAATGACAAAAGAATCCTTTATTACCTTTTACTAAAAACACACCGAAGGGTAAAATTGGATTTAAACAATTGTAGGTGGATGGAAATAATTTTACATATTGAGGAAACATGGATTTGGATGATAAAATACACCCCAGTAAATTTCAAAGTATAAACAATCTCGGATAAAAACGAGATTGTGATATTTCCCATACATTATGTCCGATATGCTTTGTAAGTATCCGAACCTCCTGTATAATGATTTATATAATGTCATTAACTTATTACAGAATCATATTCATTGTTATGATATCATATATGGTTCACATATGACTTTATATTACCCGTTCTTTTGTAAATTCCATGTTAAAGAAGCGTTTTGGGTAAAATCATTTCATTTATCGTAGGTGTTTGGACTTGTTTTTTTTGAAATTATTATTAATTATATCATGATTTACTTACTTAAATAATATAAAACATGATTTATATATCATATATATTCAGTATATATACATATAATAGATAGATAAATGAAATGAAACACACCGTTCATGGAGATGGTAGTCCGTACGTACGCATGAACGCTGTTTTCCTTTCCTTATTGTCGTGAATGGAAGTTAGTAGATGACATAAATATATATATACATAAATACAATAGATTTACCATGTCATATATTTCATTATTATTCATTATATATACTTTATAATTATTCTGGAATGGTTAACATGGATAATGAATCTCATCGCGTCGTGAAGACGGTAGTCCATACGTACGCACGAGTGATGATATCGTTCCCATGGTCGTGGAATTGTGTTGAAGTGTATGTATACTATTTCAGTATCAATTTCACTTTATAATAATCATATATAGTTACTCATTACACCATTATACCCATCCAATTAAGGTGGTGGTGGGAAATAGATTACACCACGGCGTGGAGACGGTATTCAGTACGTACGCACGCGCGGGGATTTCCTTTTTCCGTAAGATGGATAGAAGGTTAATTAGAGTTGTTTCACATTTATAATAACATATCAGTATATAATAAATACTGATGTTTTTAATTTATCATGAAACAACTAAATAAAAAGAAGTTGAAGAAGAATGAAATTGAAAAAGATCGGTAATGGACATTACCTCTTTTTGACGTGCCTTCACTTAAACTCCACTTAAAGAACTAAGGATGGTCTTTGAAGAATAACAGGGCATCTAGGATGATACTAGGGAAGTGGATAAGAGATTTCGGAAGGGGTTGGCCGAGCTTGAATACTCAAATTGGTTTGAGGAGGAGAGGGAGGAGGTGCCCTATTATAAGGGAGGAGAGGGGCACCTTAGGAAAATCTCAAAATATTCTTTTATATTAAGGTCAAATTCGGTTTATAATGGTTCCAAAGGGTCTTATTTCGAAGCTAAAGTGGGGATGGGTCGAAAAACTCTCATCCAATAGGATTTAGGGAAGTTTAGGTTATTATTTTAACCTTATCAATTAGATTTAACTCTAAGTTAAATAATTTAACTTTTACCGTGCCTTTTTGTTTTCTTACACTATATGGTTAATAAACAAACTATTACAAGCCAAACGAACCCCAAGTTGTTTATTATTAATATATATATCCTTATCTAAGTCAGTTGGCCGAAACTTAGATTTTTAGGAATTAAATAACAATTAATAATATAATATTTGTTTTAAAAACTAATTTATGTCAATTTGGACACTATTTGGTACATGATTTTTATGAAATTCATAACAGAATGATATGTTCTAACCAAGTTACCTATATCAACAATAAAATGTCATATTAACCTATAAAATTAATTTACGTCATAAAAAGTCTCAAATTACATTTATTTGGGCATTTATATCATCAATTATGTCAATATTTCATTAATAAGACAATTACTGCATCATCTTTGTGTCATAGTAAATGATAATTATTTAATCCCTAAAAATTCTAAATAAATTCCTATGATGTAGATAATTGTATTATCTTTCTGGAGAGTATTCAATTTCGAAGTTTCATTAAGTTTATAACTAAATAAAAATTATTATACTTATAAGATTTAAGAAAGTGGCATGTTGTCACATTCTTTGGTTTTAATAATAATTAAATTATTTTCAGGGAAAAAGTCCATAAAATGAATCTAATCCGACCCTTAGGTTATATGGGTCTACTTTTAGCCATACAATATGATTTTTCCAAGTGT
Organism: Viscum album; assembly: GCA_963277665.1. Taxonomy (NCBI): domain Eukaryota; kingdom Viridiplantae; phylum Streptophyta; class Magnoliopsida; order Santalales; family Viscaceae; genus Viscum; species Viscum album. The sequence continues at coordinate 774,570,599 of OY728159.1, read as the reverse complement.
TAGTGTAATTTTATAATCTTATATTTACCCTTAATTACCCGATTTACCTTTAACTATAGTAAATAAAATTTACCGTAGTTACTATTAACAAGGCCCAAAAATAAAAAGTAGCTTATTAACATAATTTGGAACCACTGATTCCAAATATGGAATCCATTTTTCCAAATTCAATACACAAAAGATGCAGAAATTAAATTAAAATTAATCCCGTTGTCGAAAGAAAATGGGTTTTTCTTAAAAACATTGCAAAAGATTGAATTGATTTAACCTACGAATTCAAGGTAAAATCAATGATAATGACATAAATTATATTAAATGGTAAAAATATATTATATTTATACTTTAAAACCATTAAATATTATAATTTAACCACATAAGATATTACGATGAAAAAAGTTGTTTTTAATTAAAATATAGCGTGTTTTTACTATTCATTAAAATATAAAAGTTATCAGAAAAATATAAAAACTTTATCTAATGTAAATTTTTATATCCTTATTCAAAAGAAGAATTTTATTTTGTCAAATTGAACTTATAAACATTTCAAAAACTATATTTAAAGTGGGTGCGCCATCAAAAGGTGGCAAAACTTCGTTTTTTTGAAAAATACTTATTTTACCTGAAAAATTTATTTTGTTCCTATACCATGTTATAGAAAATGTGTAAGATGAATAATAATGTTATAAAATTCAAAATGTATTTAACACTATTCATGACAGCTTGTTCATAACAATATTATAATAATATATCATTGTTTAGTAAATCCCGGTATTGCGTACAACACACGCTATCGAGGAAGGTCGCGATTGCGTGTAATGCAAGCCAAGTCAGGGTTGCGTGTAGTGCATGACTCTTTTGTTGTTGCGTATAATAGAATCAAACCATATTTTATTTATACATTGAATATATATATATATATATATACACTCAATGTTGCGTAGAATAACTTCTATCAAATGAACTTGAAAATTGTGTGTAACAAGAGCAAAGAAAAGTGTTGCGTATACTGCAAGATAATACAGTTTTGCGTATAGCACAAGATAATATTGGTGTGTCATATAATAGAAGATATGAATGAAATTAAAAAGAATGTATCTTATAAAATCTTGGGTTGTTACATTCTACCCCCCTTAAAATGAATTTCACCCGCGAAATTCGTTGGGGTTATAAATGGTTTACTATTCGAAAGTTTCTTTAATAGAAATCCACATCGTAAAAAGGAATACCAAAACCAATCATTAAAAACAAAAGTATTAAATGTAAAAGTTACCCAAATAAACTAATCACTGGGTTTTCACATAGGTGAAAATATGGATATGGAAGAGAAATCCAACCATCATGTTCTGATGGAGAGTGGTAGAGAACATGGCTATGAAAAAACCAACAATAAAAAAGCCATATATTTGTGATTATCTAAGGTACCATCTAATTCATCGGATATAAGGGTAGTAGGACAACATTTTTGGTTTTTCAAGATCATTTCCCTAAAGTTGATGAAATTGGAATTAGAAGAAATACTTTCGTGATTTTGGTATAGTCTCACCATTTTTCATTCTTTGGACAATTTATACTTCATCTCTTAAAGAAATGAAGTTGAATTTGTCATTCATGATGTGTTAGCAGATCATGTGATAGAATGATGGGTCATTCCATCTATCTCAAACAAAAGGTTACAAAATACATAAGACCATCTATATTGAAGTTAATCGTATACGATTCAAAAAATGAACTTATACTTCATATATCATACCACATAATAAAATAAAACTAGTTTCTACTAAACATGGACTTCCTGTAGGCCAGTGGTAGGTGAAAAAGGCCAGTCGCACTTCGGTTGTGGGTTCGATTCCCACAGCCTTGTCCGACGCGATGGGCTGTCGCCCATCCTGCAGGTTGTCATTTTTCTAAAACTACATTACTATAAAATCCCATCAGTAATATCGAATAATGTTCTATCCTTAAACAATACATAGAATTTTTCCAACATAATCCATTCCAATATCTAGGCTTATCTAAAATACTTCGGTCCAACCTCATAGTATAAAGAAAACGATTACTTGAAATGCCATCAACCAAGCATGTGAATACCATCATTTATCCCCCATATATATATATTGTTGGTCACATTCCAATCATGTGAATACCTTAATCATGTATTCTCTTGAAAAAATGAATACCCATTGAACTATAGTGAAAACTTGAATGCAGTTAAAAGTTAACACTTTCCACATACCAAAATCCTCAAAATTCTATATACTCAAACCATGATATCACTTAGTCCTTATATCAATCATGAGCTCATGAATAATGTTAAACATTTCATTTTCTCGTTTTCCCTTCATTATGCGCATATCATCTTATTTCCACAAATTTCTCAATCACTTTGTATACGACATTATAACAATACATAAATATTCCAATACTCCATGATACAACATTATTTTGGAATCCCATTACATAAACACTTAATCAATCCACCACATCGTTGTCATATTCAACACCTCCAATAGTGATCGCATGTGACTTCCCTTTGTCCTTTGCCTTAAGCGGTTGCTCATGTCGATCATCACTAACCCTTGGATTAAGGAGTTTATTATCATAATGCCCCATTTCCTTGCACTTGAAGCATTGAAGTGTTGGTGGTGCATTCTATGCAGTCTTTTCTTTATTCACATCATTAGAAACCATTTTTCCATTACTTCGACACTCAGCTGCTCGATGACCTTCTTTTCCACACTTAAAACATTTTCTAGTCCCTTAAAGACAACCTACGCTATGCTTCTTTCCACACTTTGAGCATATGGAAACATTCATCTTCTTTTCACCATTATTCTGAGATTTCTCCTTGAACTCCATCATTCGTTTCTTGTCAAAACTATGAGATGGATAAGTAACACCAACTTCCATTTCTACCTTGATAGCACAACGCACAATTTCTTCATAGCTACTGAAGTCTCTTATAGCTAATGCCCTTCGAAGACTTGGTTTTAAGCCACTGAAAATTGATCAACCTTACTTTCAGGTTGGATGATAATGCCAGATGCATACCTTGCAAGTCTTGTAAAATTCGTTTCGTATATACCAACAAGTTCATCATCCTTCTGCTTCAGCTCAAGAAACTCCTTTTCCATCATTGTTCGAATAATACGAGGGAAGTACTTACTGAAAAACATGTTCTTGAACTCGTCCCATTCTATGGACTCAATTTCATCTCTTGGCCTCGTATTCTTGATAAGATTCCACCATTGATCAGCTTCATCTTACAAACGATATACTGCTAAGATGACTTTATCATGTTCAGAACATTGAAGAACTGAAAATATATTTTTAGTTGTACTGATCCATTGTTCAGCAACAAGTGGATCGAAAGACCCACTGAAAGAAGGTGGACGTTGCCTTGTGAAGGACTCAATAGAATATTGTTCCCTTCTCTGCTCATTTGGAAGTCCAGAATGATTCATAGCTTGTGTAAGTATAGCAAAAAGATTTTTCACTTCATCTCCCATAACACTTGTTTGTTCAAGAGGACAATCATGGCATTGTCCATTACAGTGATCAACACGGTTCCTTCGGGTTCCAGCCATTGTCTAAAACCCAAAAATAATAGTGTGAGAGGCAAAAATAATGCTAGGGAAAACAACATAGTAAAGGGGGAGTACCCTTAATATCTAACATCTTAGGTTAAATTCTAAGATCTTTATCGTAGTTCTAGGACTATATCCTATACGTATACTTATCCTTAGGGACATCCCTAGACATACATTAGTAATATCTCTAGGGATCTCACTAACGTTTTCGCATCCTAGTTTCCAATGGTACACTAATCCTTTCCTATGATACAAACTGTAGAGACCTGAAGCTTGACGTACATGAATATTACATTACTTTTTCGGAATACTTAATACATAATAAAAAAACGCACAAGGACCGTAATATTTTAGTGTCTTTGGAAACTCGGAGTAAAATCTTCTAATCGTGGTGAAAAATCTTCAACATCTCCCAATAAAGATCATCCCTTTTTTTCTTACCTAAAACCTTTCTTTATATCCTGGGGAAAAGAAAACATAAAAGGGTGAGCTCAAATGCTCAGTAAGGGTAAACAAAAGAAATATCAATCACATCATATTCATAAGAACATATCTTTTGGAAATCATAACCTGCAAAAGAGATCATGATTTCATAACATGGGATAAATCATAGTAGTGAAATGTAATCCCAATAATCATAACATAAAACATGAAACTTTGTGGCATAGACACATAATCATAGAGAATCATTTCTTATTAGTCAAGACTAATTGCCAAGACTATCTTAGTGGACAAAGTCCATTTCTGAACCGAGTCACCCTCGTTTCAGTCCTGTTTCACTGAACCGGTATAACCTACCGTTCCATCCATGTCTATCTCATGAGATATAAAATATTTAGCCAATGCATTGGAGGGAGATATAGGTCCCACCCATCTCATAATGATACCATTCTTATTTGTGCCACAAAATCAGAAAACCATACATCATAGCATAACCCATGTAATAAAATTGGGAATCGTAAACATCGTGACATCATAAAACAATTCATATATGACAAAGGAATTCATAAAAATAATTCCATCACAACATATTCAAATCAATGTAATAATAGGGATAAAAACAGAACCCTTTATTATCTTATATGGAAAATAATTTTGATAAAATACTTGACATCCATTCTTGAGGAAAATATCCTTTCTGCTTCAAAAACACTTTTCCTTTCTTAACATGTCATACAATTCTAAACTAAAAGAAGTTGATTAAAAATAAACTTTAAAACTTGTACAGGAAGCTTTTTGGAAGTAATTTTTTCAAAATCCATTCATGCCGTATAAGTTAAAAAAAACATTCTTCTCATACTTTTTTCGGAAAAGTCAAAAAGTACCTCGTACGAAAAACGACAAAAGATTCCTTTAATATCTTTTACTAAAAACTCACCAAAGGGTAAAATTGGATTTAAACAATTGTCGGTGGATGGAAAATATATTACATTTTGAGGAAACATGGATTTGGATGATAAAATACACCCCAGTAAATTTTAAAGTATAAACAATCTCGGATAAAAATGAGATTGTGATATTTCCCTTACCTTATGTATGATATGCTTTGTACGTATCCGATCCTCCTGTATAATCATTTAAATAATGTCATTAACTTATTACAGAATCATATTCATTTTTATGATATCATATATGGTTCACTTATGACTGTATATTACCCGTTCCTTTGTAAATTCCATGTTAAAGAAGCGTTTTGGGTAAAATCATTTCATTTATCGTTGGTGTTTGGACTTGTTGTTCTTGACATTATTATTACTTATATCATGATTTACGTACTGCCAGAATATTAAACATGATTTATATATCATATATATTCAGTATATATATATATAATAGATAGATAAATGATATCAAACACACCGTTCATGGTGACGGTAGTCCGTACGTACGCAAGAACTCTGTTTTCCTTTCTTTATTGTCTTGAATGGAAGTAAGTAGATGACATAAATATATATATAAATTAATCCAGCAGATTTACCATGTCATATATTTCATTAATATTCATTATATATACTTTATAATTATTCTGGAATGGTTAACATGGATAATGAATCTCATCGCGTCGTGGAGACGGTAGTCCGTACGTACGCACGAGCGATGATATCGTTCCCATGGTCGTGGAATTGTGTTGAAGTGTATGTATACTATTTCAGTATCAATGTCACTTTATAATAATCATATATAGTTACTTATTACACCATTATACCCATCCAATTAAGGTGGTGGCGGAAAATAGATTACACCACGGTGTGGAGACGGTATTCAGTACGTACGCACGCGTGGTGATTTCCTTTTTCCGTAAGATGGATAGAAGGTTAATTAGAGTTGTTTAATATTTATAATAACATATCAGTATATAAGAAATAATGATGTTATTACTTTATCATGAAATAACTAAAGAATAAGAAGTTGAAGAAGAAAGAAATTGAAAAAGATCGGTAATGGACATTACCTATTTTTGACGCGCCTTCACTTAACCTCCACTTAAAGAACTAAGGATGGTCTTTGAAGAAAACCAGGGCATGTAAGATGATACTATGGAAGTGGATAAGAGATTTTGGCAGGGTTTGGCCGAGATTGAATGCTCAAATTGGTGTGAGGAGGAGAGGGAGGAGGTTCCCTTTTATAAGGGAGGAGAGGGGCACCTTAGGAAAATCTCAAAATATTATTTTATATTAAGGTCAAATTCAGTTTATAATGGTTCCAAAGGGTCTTATTTCGAAGATAAAGTGGGTATGGGTCGAAATCCTCTCATCCAATAGGATTTATACAAGATTAGGTTATTATTTTAACATTATCAATTAGATTTGACTATAAGTTAAATAATTTAACTTTTACCGTGTCTTTTTGTTTTCTTACACTATATGGTTAATAAACTTACCATAACAAGCCAAAAGAACCCCAAGATGTTTATTATTAATATATATATCCTTATCTATGTCATTTGTCCGAACCTTATATTTTTAGGAATTAAATAACAATTAATAATATAATAGTTGTTTTAAAAACTAATTTATGTCAATTTTGACACTATTTCGTACATGATTTTTATGAAATTTATAACAGAATGATAAGTTCGAACAAAGTTATTTATATCAACAATAACATGTCAGATTAACCTATAAAATTAATGTAATTCATATAAAGTCTCAAATTACATTTATTTGGGCATTTATAACATCAATTATGTCAATATTTCATTAATAATACAATTACTGCATCATCTTTGTGTCATAATAAATGATAATTATTTAATACCTAAAAATTCTAAATAAATTCCTATGATGTAGACAATTGTATTAGATTTCTTGATACTATTAATTTTAGATGTTTCATGAAGTTTATCACTAAATTAAAATTATTATACTTATAAGATTTAAGAAACTGACATGTTGTCAAATTCTTTGGTTTTAATAATAATTAAATTATTTTCATGGAAAAAAGTCCATAAAATGAATCTAATCCAACCCTTAGGATATATGGGTCTACTTTCAGCCATCAAATAGGATTTTTCCAAGTGTTAGGGTAATTTTATAATCTTATATTTACCCTTAATTACCCGATTTACCTTTAACTAAAGTAAATAAAATTTACCGTAGTTACTATTCACAATGCCCAAAAATAAAAAGTAGATTATTAACATAATTTGGACCCACTAATTCCAAATATGGAATCCATTTTTCCAAATTCAGTACACAAAATATGCAGAAATTAAATTAAAATTAATCCCATTGTCGAAAGAAAACGTGTTTTTCTTTAAAACATTGCAAAAGATTGAATTGATTTAACCTACGAATTCAAGGTAAAATCAATGCTAATGACATACATTATATTAAACGGTAAAAATATATTATATTTATACTTTAAAACCATTAAATATTATAATTTAACCAGATAAGATATTACAATGAAAAAAGTTGTTTTTAATTAAAATATAGCGTGTTTTTACTATTCATTAAAATATGAAAGTTATCAGAAAAATATCAAAACGTTATCTAATGTAAATTTTTATTACCTGATTCAAAAGAATAATTTTATTTTGTCAAATTGAACTTATAAAAATGTCAAAAACTAGATTTAATGTGGGTGCGCCATCAAAAGGCGGCAAAACTGCATTTTTTTGAAAAATACTTATTTTACCCGAAAAATTCATTTTGTTCATATACCATGTTCTAGAAAATGTGTACGATGATTAATAATGTCATAAAATTCATAATTTATTTAACAATAATCATAACGGCTAGTTAATAACAATATTATAATAATATATCATTGTTTAGTAAATCCCGGTATTGCGTACAACACACGCTATCGAGGAAGGTCGTGATTGCGTGTAATGCAAGCCCAGTCAGGGTTGCGTGTAATGCACGACTCCTTTTTTGTTGCGTATAATATAATCCAACCATATTTTATTTACATATTGAATATATATATATATATATACTCGATGTTGCGTAGAATAACTTCTATCAAACTAACTTGAAAATTGTGTGTAACAAGAGCTAAGAAAAGTGTTGCGTATACTGCAAGCTAATACGGCGTTGCGTATAGCACAAGATAATATTGGTCTGTCGTACAATAGAAGATATGAATGAAATTAAAAAGAATGTATCTTATAAAATCTCGGGTTGTTACATCTACTATGTGAGGTTTAACAAGGAGAACATGCAAAATGTTCATACCAAAACCCAACTTCTGGTTTCATCCCCAACTTTCCCTATGTATTAAAATTACATAAATGAACACTAATTCAATAATATAATTTACATCACACCATATAATTATTATGTAAATGATTGAATGTCCACTTGGGTGGAAGTATTCTCTTACATAACATCAGGATAATCATTAGAACTGATTTGATAAACACACTACATAAGAACATATTTAATCCCTAATCTATCATAAATATTAAATTTACTAAATTTATATTTTCATACAATAGATTAAAAACTGATAACTTTATAATGATATCTAACTATAAAACATGCGGAAACAATCCATCATATGTTATAGCCCAAAAATTGGTTCTAAACATAAATTATTTACATTTGTAAATAAGAAATATATGTGAAATAACCCGAAATTAATATACAAAAAAACCATTAGAATATCATCTAATACCATTTTAATAAATTAAAATGTTCTTAGAATCTAACTCCCTAATACATAGGATACATTACCATAATTGTAGAGTGAAAATTGAATCTAAACACTCAGGAGGAGTGAGTTCAAAACATTTGGCAAATATGTTATTTTGTAATATACCATTATACATTCAAAATATATCTTCGATATAAAAATCCAAAAATAAGTATAATAAGATGAATGTATTAATTTTATGAAAAATATAAAATAGACATAAAAAATTGTCAAGTGCTTACCATGAAAGTACAAATTCATGTTTTAATTTCTATAGCCAATGCAAGTATAAATTCATAACCATTGTCTAAATGAATCATTTCACAATGCATGGTATAATTCAAATGAAATTAACACATATTAACTTTTAAATTTATTTCATGTTTTCATAGAATAAAAAATAATGAAATTACCAAACACTTATCATATCATATTTATAATAGAAATATTGACATAGTAAAGTGAATTTCGATATTCAAAAGGTAAAAAACTCATTTAATTCAAATATAAGATGATTATTTTTAGAAAAATTCTCACCAATTATGTTTTCAAAATGCATTTGACACAAATTTAACCTCATCTTTTAGCTTCAATGATTAGTTAACTAATTTAACTCTTACTATGTATTCTTGTATATTAATACTATATGTTTAATATATTTAACATAAAATTCCAATAAAACATCATCTGGTAAAATAATGACATTATCAACATTATATAAGTGAATTGGATGAATATTATATTTTAAGTACTAATATATCATTTAATAAATTATTATTTTAAAAAACTTAATTATGTCAATTTTCATATTATTCATATCATGACTTTTTAGAAATCCATAACGACTTGATTCTTCTTAAGTAACATCACTAATCCAAATATAACAAATCATAATTATCCATTATATTCGTGGAAGGCTTATTTTTTTTAAAAATAAATTATTTTTAATTATTATAATCTCATTTATTTAAAACAATCATTAATAATTTAATCACTAATTGATCATTATGTCATTAAATAAATTCATATATATCATATCAATAAATTAAAAATAAAATACCATGATGTAGTAAATATTTTTAGATTTATAATTACTATTTATAGTATAAATGTTAACTTATATAACCACGCATAAATTTTTTTTACTAAAAGATACTAGTCTATGTTATATTTTACTCTACATTAAATTAATGCTTATAAAATGTCATTTTCACATCAAAGTGGCTCCATGGGGTCCCCAAAATCAACCCACAGATGCCCATCATCAGACATATGTCATCCAATTGGTGTATGACACGTTTTAGAGTATTTTTATATTATTATAATATTATTTTTTACCCTTATTTACACGATTGTCCCATTAACCAAGGTAAATAATTTTTTTTGATGTTACTATTCAAAAAATATAAAATTAAAAGGTACATATACAAATTTTGGATAAATTAATTAAAAATATGGAATAAATTATTCAAAATTCAAAACACATATGTGGATGAAATTAATTTAAAATTAATTACAATTGTTTAAACCAAAAAGTGTATTTTTATGAATTAAAAACTTCTACAAGATTGACATGTGTTTATGTCCAATTTCAAAATAAAATTAAATAAAATGACAAAAATTGGATTAAATGATAAAAATATAATCTAATTACAATATAAAACCTATTAAAAGGAAAATATAGTCATATAAATAAATTAGATGAAAAAACAGTATTGACATAAAATGCAGTATTTTTCACTGTTCATTAATAAATGAACATTATTATAAATATACCTAAAATTTACACAAATTGACTTTTGATTTCCCAATTCTAAAGAAGAAATTTATTTTTTCAAATACAGCATATTAAAGTGACTAAAACTATTTTTAAAAATGTTTTTCTATTAAAAGTCGGTAAAACTACCTTTATAATAATATTTGAGTATTTATGATTAAAATTGGATCTATTCTCATTTTAGGCCTTTAAATTTTATGGGATAAATGGAAAAACATTTAAATAACATCTTCAATAATAATATATTTAGTTTAATTCATTCCTTATTATACAACATATAGGAGTAAACAACCATTTTAAATATTATTATTATTATTATTATTATTTTCAGTTTGAGTCAGCATTGAGTTCAACATAAGATTTCAGAGAACCCCATTATTGTGTATCGGGTACACCATCATTCATAGCATCAAAAGTAATGTAAAATTAATATTTAATTCATAAATAATAATTAATATTAACATTTCATATTATTTATTTACGTTGGATGTAACATATATAGTGTAGTTTCCATTGGGTTTGATAGAGTAAAATATTAAAAAAATTATTCATTTTGATTCAGGATGATTTATAGAAAGTTTGTTTTGGTTCTATTTAATCTATTAAAGAAAAATTCAAACTATTTTTAATGGGTTAGGTTTTTTTTCGATCAATAATAATACATTTTGTTATGATAATTTTCTGTTTTATCTGTTTAGTATTATTAAGACTGGTTCTTGTTATTTTTGATGCATTAGATCCTAGTTTATTTAGATTATTTACATTTAGTTTCTTCATAGTTTGATTATTGAGCATATTATTCTAATCAATAACGTGAATAATCATGTTTTCATTTGTTCTCCATCTTGGAAATTTTCACGCAATGCGTATTGAAGTTTGATAATGATTTAAACTCAAATCAGTGAATGGAGAGAGACACTAAAGTGAAAAGAGTTCTCTCTGAAGCTTACCATACTCATATGGAATTCCAGGAACAATGTATTATCCACTGAATGGAACGTGAAGAATAAGGGTATTAATATTTTCTACAAATACACATGTTGCTGGAACAATAAGGAATAAATTATGGAGCACATATTTTTTATAGGTGAAAGGTTGTGAACTATATGGATCTCCTTCAATGGTTTTACATGACTATACTTTCTGGATAATACTAATACATATTTACAAACTCTACATTTCTAGGGATTAAATTACATTGTTATAGAGAATAAATAATGATCGATCATCCCTTTGGAGGGCCATTAGTTTTAATGGATGAGTAATAAATCTCACTATGAAGGGATAAATTCCTCTAGAAAAACCCTCATCTTTATAACCAGATGTATGTTTGTGTACTTGACCCATATAATAAATACTTGACATCATTATCAATCCCTTATAACTATTATGATTGGTTTTAACATCCATCATACATTCAGGTGGACACCTTAGAGACATTGGGTTAGATGGATCCACCGTAGCACTGGCATAAAGCTCAACAGTAACGGGGCTATCCACATGGGTCTTATGGGGGGGTATAGGGGGTGGAGGTGGAGGTGTAGGGGTGGGTTAGATTTATGATATTAAAGGAGTATTCATATTATTTTTTTGTTCTTACTTCATCAATGGTGATTCCCTTCAGGTCGAAGAACATCCAATTCATGAAGTGTTATGCCTTCACAAAAAATAGAAGCATTGAGTTAGATAAAGTTAAAACTAATTGTACATATAATAATAATGAAATACAAGGTCATCGAACCACCCATAGTCTATAATATATATGGTGGTAATATGTAATGAACTCATATCAAATGACATTGATGTCCATCATATATGGCGTGAGGGTAAAAGATCAGATAACTTCTTTTCTTATTTTACTTATAATAAAACTGACTGTGGAATGAAATTCTTTTTTAACATGTGTTCCATTCATTTAAATGGTATGGATTTTGTTATAGGGGATGACTTTATTCTCAATTACTATAAACCAACATAGATCCTCATCCCCTTATTTCTTTACTCAATCATTTATAAACATTGTTTTTTGATTTTGTGATTAAAATTTTATAATAACATTTTTCAAAATATTAGATCAATTAATATAATACAAATTTGGAATGACTATATTATAGTAAAGTTTCATTGATTTATTTCAAAAAACAAAATGAATCCTATACATCATGACCCAATCCAATGAAAATTATACCAAATTTAAATGAAATTTTACAAAGTAAATTAAACTAAATTGATATAATGAACATAAATTGAGAAAATATAAACTAATTTTAATTAAATACAACCAACCCATAATTAATATATATGTATATAAAAATCATTAAACCAAGTTTAACTAACTGAATACAACATCATTTGACTCAATCCAATCAAATGAAATCATAACCAAATTGAATTAAACTATCCAACCCTCATTCATTTTAAGCCAAATTAATGTAACTAAAACAAAATTAACCATGTCAAACATAATTAAATTGAATATAACAAAACCATAAAAATAATAAACAATTTTGAATTATTCATCCACATTAAAATAATCCAATAATGGTTCAAATGAATTGTCTATGTTGACCACATTAAACAAGATATAACAATGTTCTAAAAGGTATTATAGGAAATTCATAACCAATATATTATATATTATAGTGAACCCAACCCCTTTATTATAGATCCACTTTTTAGTTTACAATATATGAATAAGATACAGTGAATTAGGTCTTAAGGATATAATAGTTTTGTTTTCTTGGTAAATCAGATACAAACATTAGTATAAGAATAGAATAAAAAAATTACAACATATTTTTCACGGATAAAAACATTCCCACATAAATATCAGTACATATAAATCATAGTAGAATTTTTGTATTCATATGAAAGGAAAAAAATTAAGCGTGAGCTGAAATTCCCTTTGTGGGATAATTTCAATTAAATCTTTAATGAATTAACAGTAATAATAAACATGGAATGTTAAATAATGAAAAAAAACCACTAAAATAATATGAATATCATGGTAAGATAACTCATAATTAATATAATAAGGTAAATAACTGATAAAATTCATGTAATTAATAACCACGAATGAAATTCATCCCTATATAATATCATGGAAAAATTCTCATTGATAATAATAATTGAATTATTAATGAATGAAATTCGTAATTAATATATTTCATGTCACATGAACATGAAAACCACTATTATCATGATCATTCCTCAAGAAGATTTTAAAACTACTAGGTACAAGAAAACTTCTTTTGGGAAAATATACCTCTACTTTGATGAACTTTCACAATATTTCATAAAACTACTAGTTACAATCCTATAATGTTTGTCAAACATATTAGTCTCATGAGACATATTTATGTATTTATAGGATATATAATGTATATTTCCCACCCATCACTTCATGTGTAAATCTATTCACATATATCTAATAATCAATTTAATTCAAAAAAATATGTCGTACCATTATATATATATATTTAATAAAAAATGTGATAATCAATATTTTCCGAACAAATAAAATAACATTAAATCTGTAAAAAAATGTAAAAATTTTATACTTCATATCCATTAATCATATTCATGATAAATAAAATGGATTTTCGGGGTAATTTTATTGTCTTCTAATCAATGTATGTTGAAAATTTCATGGGAATGATAATGAATACAAAAATTAAATCTAGATATTTTATGTAAATATATTCCAATGTAAAAATAATCATAAACCATATTGATGAAGAATAATTATGGGTTCAATAATAAATATCCCTAATATAGAATACTTATAATAACATTTTTTCCATTGATGAATGGAAATACTGTAAAATGACCAATAAAACAAATATTGATGAAAATAACATTTTCAATTTAAAAATTATTTTTGAAATTATTTTATTTCAAAATAAAATAATTTATTATTTTAAAACATCCACATAAAAATTAAAAGTAAAATTTAGTCAAATGATATTCCTAATGTAATTTTTATTTTTAAATGATTTTCTAGTAAAAAAGTATAGTCCTTTTTCATTGTAAAAACATTTTGAATATTGCTTCTTCAAAAAATGATAAGATGATTGCTTTCAAATTTTCCAAAAAGTAGAAATAGTTATTATTTAGAAATGAAATAATATTCTGCTAAAAAAGAATGATAATGAGTAAATTTTTTTAAAAATTACCATGACAAATTATTTTTAAGAAGCCATGACATTTTTTGAAAGGAATTTTAGAAAACAGGTTTTTGTAAGAAAATAGATTACTTATCGAGGTGATTAATGAAGTCCAATTTTTCTTAATATATTATATAAAATAATTTTTGTACCATATAATAGAAAAATGTAAATATTAATTGAAAATATAATGAATAAATATAATATAATAAAAATAAATTATTTTATTAAAAAAATAATATTATTTTCATCACCTAATATTCGTGAATAAACAATCTAAATTAGAATGAGATTGTGAATAAATATTCATAATGATAGAATCATTGATGTGGTAATTGAAACATGCATAATTTTTTTGTTCCAACCATAAATCCATATAAAAAATATATAATATGAAATAAAGTAATACAAATTTGTTGTATAAAATCTTTTATTGATAGAATCATTGAAGCAAAAGATTAAACAATTGAACAGAAATTCAGTTAAGCAATCTTGTAAATAACAATTTGTTTTCATTGAGTGTAGGGTAACCACCTCCATCATCATTTTAAAAACATTAATAACTTATAAAATAGTAATATTAATTTTTATAGTATCATATATGATCCTATAATAATATTTAACCACTCGTTTAATAATAGTATGTCATTAGTTTAATTGTTTTGATTTAAATTTCCATGTTTTCTCATGTGTTCTATGTCATGAATTATTAGGTTCTTGTACATATTATATAGTAATATCATATCAATTATTATAATCATAGAAGAGTTTTCATATATATTTATAAATTATAAATTTAAATCTAATCGTGAAATATGAATATGAAAATGAATATTTTAAGATCTTTGAGATGGTAGGTCACATATACACATATCAAATGATTAATTTTTAAATAATCATTATATAAAATATGTATGTAAAATTTCATAATTATAGAATGATAATATAATAAGTTATACAATATTTTTTTCCAATATATAATCTTATACATCATCCATGTGGGGTGATGATGAAAGGAGAGTCGTATCACTTTGTGAAGGAGTTAGTCAACATGTAAACGAATGATGTTATCGTCATTAAATGAGTGAAAATGTATGAAATTATATTTTCCTTTAATAATTAAAATTATTATATCAGTCTCCCAATTATTTCGTTTATATAACATATATATAATCATTAGGATTTTATGTAAAGGAGGAGTTCATATCTATATTTTCTTTGGTTATGGGGCAGTACCACTGTACTTGATAAGGGGGGAGTTCTCCAGTAGACGAGGTTTCGATAGTGTGACTAGGGATATTACTTGATTCAACCCATGGAATGAACTCTCGGTTTGAGATGAGTAGGTAACTTTTGTGTTTAGCTATGATTTAGATGGATTACTTAATAACTTAGGTATATGTATGGGCATATACCTAAGTAGGGTTTTTTGTTGATTTCATATTTTATGGTTTATCCTTGTTGGATTGGTGAGACCCTGAGTGTCACGATGTCCCTACTGAGTATCGTTATACTCACCCCTGTACGGGCTAGACCCGCACCACGTTGTGTAGGATACAGACGATGGACAACCCTGAACGAGGCTGAGTGTACCAGGACTGGACGGTACCCGGAGGTGGACCACACGGTGTGACAGTACAAGGAGTAGACAGATGGATGATGAGTGTTGTGGATGATATCATTACCTACCCTTTAGGTAGGATTTCCCATTGGACGATCTAGGATCCATTTAAAGACTATACAGAGCAGATAGAAGGCATATACTGATAGGATATGGAGACCTCTGGAATTCAAGGATTGTGACCATGTCTTTCTATGGGTATCACCTCGATGAGAACTATGGAGGTTGGGCTGATGCGGAAAGTTACATCTGAGATTTATCGGACCTTTTCAGGTCCTCAGTTGAGTTAGTGAGGTGGCATACTGCTTAGATATTCAACCTCAGTTACACTGGGTTCACGACGTCTTCCATGTATCCCAGTTAAGGAGATACATGCACGACCCTGCTCACATCGTGGGACTGCTGAGGTACTCCTCCTTTCGAGTACAGTTGGTCTACTACATCACCAAGGCGCTCCCCACTGTGGGTCTGTCGCATCACCAAGGAGCTCCCCCTCGTAGCCTGCTGAGGTACCCCTCCTGTCGAGTACCTTGGGTCTACCGTGACACCAAGGTGCTCCCCACTGTGGGTCTGCTGTGACACCAAGGTGCTTCCCACTGGTATAGTCAAATCACTCTGGGTCTAATTTGTCAATAGTCATCAGGTCTCATCAATCTACTAGGTCTTCACACTATGCTCGCTCATCTCTAGGAAAATATGCTCCATGAGCTATAGGTCGATACACCAACTATCATGAAGTCCCACGTATAAGTATCTCAAAGGTCCACTGCATCATAGGGGTCACAATGCAATAGACGACGCATTAATCGGTCACCCTGTCTGTGAGTTATTAGCCTTTTGGTTCTGGGGGTCCAGTTGGATTCGTGAACAATCCAACCTGACAGTATATCAACATTATCCTTAACTCCAATGGGGTAACTCAAAGGGACCATTATGCTCGAAGAATACCAGTACCGCCGACTATTTTTCAAATGGTCGTCAGGTTCCAAAGATATGGCCAATGAATGTAAAGCGTCAATAGTGGGACCATGTCCGGTCTGACCCGGTCTGACCCGGTCTGACCTGGCTGGGACGAACAAGTCCGGGACGAACAAGTCCGGGACGAACCGGTCAGACCTGTTTGGTCTGGCCCGAACCATTGGGTAGGCTATCCTGTTAGGTTTAGCTCGGCCCACTGGGCCTAGCCCAGCAGGTCACGTGGGAGGTTCGGCCTGGGCTCAGGGCCGGTTCCGCCCAGAGCACTGTGAGGGTGCGGCCCGATGCTACTCGGCCCGGAGGGTGCGACTGGGCTAGTTTGGCCAGGGAACCGTGAGGGGGGTCATGTTCTAGCTCTAGAGGCCGGCACAACCAGGGTGCTAGTTCGGTTGGGTGGCAGATTGGGAGGCCAGAAGGTGGTCGAGCAGGCGGGGATCGACGAGGGCCGGCGGGGTACAGTCGGGGCGCGGGGAAGGTCGACAGAGGCCGAGAGATGGGTGGCGTGGGCAGGCCAACAGATGGTCAGGGAAGCCGGCAGTGGTGTGGGCCGGGGAGGCATTGTCAGCGGATGACGCGACCTGGGTGGCCCGGCCGAAGGGCCTTGGTTTGGCCTGGAGTGCAGTGCGGCAGGGGTGCTGCGCGGCTCGCGGAGGCCGCGGGAAGCACAGTCTTTGCCTTTGGCCTTTTTCACCTTCAACACCACTTCATTGTTACGTCACCAAGATAAAGATCATCGCAAACACGAATGGAAGAAGGGTCGGGACATGTTGGTTTATCCCGTCGCCTATGCGTTAAGGGTGGTAACATTTGGCTCATCAAGAAGTAAGAAATATGAACTTCAATTTTTTCACAACCTCCACAACGATTCCTTTCCAACTGAAGAAGAGAATAAGGAAGGTAATATTACTCAAATTAACCCCCTACCATGATAGTTGGTCATCGAGGGAGTTGCGGGGAAGATGACGGATGAGATCATTGTTAGTCGCTTCTGCCACAAACTTTCAATCCCGAGCTCATGCTTCAATTCGTTGACGATGATGAGGAGGGATGTTGGTCGTCAAAGATGTCCCATGTCAGTTTCCTCTGAGGAATAAGTAGATTATGCTCTTTTTTGGCATTCCACATTGGAATATTGCATTCTTCGTTCTTCTTTGGGTGATGGGGTTCTTCGTTGGAGAATTCAAATTCTCCCAAGCTCTCCTCTCACCAATATTCCACCCAAATTCCAAAAGTGAATAGATATCCCCTCCAAATAATAAATTTTCTATTACTTTATATTTTTGGTTTTAAAATTCAAATTGTAGCATTTAGTTAAAAGAGATGGCTCAATTAATTAATGGGTAGAATTTGGCATAATAGGTTACGTGTTTGCTCAAATAATTAATGGGGTGGTGGTGGAAGATAAATGGTGGAGGAGGTCAAGGAGGTCCCCCAAAATTAATGAATGGATTTAAGAGAATTTCCTCTCCTCCCATTAATAGGGGTCGGGTGTTCCCCACCTCTATTATTCAAAATTGGAGGTTATATGGTCTCGGGTGGTCCCCACAACATTAACCCCACCTGGGTGGTTGAGGCAGGGTGGTCCCCACCACCATAAAATTTCATGGGAAGTTATGGCCTAGTGGTCCCCACATCCCACATCCACAAGGAGGTTATAGATCCTGTGGGACCCACCTCCAAACACCCACATGGCGGCTTAAATAAAAATAATTTTAATCTCGCTTTATTTTATTATTTTCCAGGAAAACCCAAAAACTAACATTTATTCTCAAACAACTTCCATCGAAGTGAAAGTCTCCTTATGTGATTACTAGCACCACGTGTTCAACGGTGTCCACAAATTTCAATTCTGAGAACCGGTTCAAATGTTATAAAAACCCAGTCATTCATTTGTGGAACGTGCCTGAACAAAACTTCAGAAATTTATTCCAGGAACACCAGGCCAAAATATCATGCGCGGTCAATTATCGTGGACTTGTATAATTCCCATGTATTTAAGAAAAAAATTACATGGAATTTTTAGGTCTTCACATTATCCCCACCTCAGGGCTTTACGCCCCCTTAAGATTTAACTCGAACTAAGGGAACAAGTGGGGGTACTGAGCAGAAATCTGAGCCTCCCGCTCCAATGTGATCTCCTGGTGGTTCTCGTGCTGCCAGCGAATGTTCACCAAAGTTATCAATCATCTATATAAGAATTTATCTTGTTGATCCTCAATCTCTACTTAAAACTCTCTAAAAGTTTCCCATCGCCGACGACCAGCTCTCCATGGTCGATGGTGTGAGAAGGGTCGTGCACGTATCTCCTCAACTGAGATTCATGAAGATGTAGTTATCCCGGTGCAATTGAGGTGGAAAAGAAGAGCGGTAATCCACCACGCCAACTCTACTAAGGACCTGAAATGGTCCGATTAATCTCAGTGGTAACTTGTCGCCTCGGCCAAATCTCTGTAGTCCTCATCAAGATGATACCCGTAGAAAGACATGGCCACCATACTAAAATTCCAGAGGTCTCCATCTCCTATCTGCATATGACTCATGTTTGCTCTATGTAGTCTTCATCAACTCCTGGATGATCTTCACCATCTCCGTGGTATCCCGTACCATCTCTAGTCCCACTACTGCTGACTCCCCTTGGTCTATCCAGCACAAAAGGTGATTTTCATGGTCGTCCGTATAACGACTCAAAAGGGGCCATCCCAATGGTGGAGTGTTAGCTGTTGTTGTATGAAAACTACACTAAAGGTAAGTGATCCTCCCAGCTGCGATCAAAGTCAAGGACACAATCACGCAGAATTTCCTTGACGATCTAAATGGTCTTCTCAATCTGGCCATCTATCTGAGGATGGAAGACGATGCTCAGATGAAGCTGCACCCCAAAAGCCTCCTACAACCCCTTACATAGCCAGGAAGAAAACTGTGTGTCACGATCAGAGACAATAGATGAAGGTGCTCCTTATAGCTTAAAAATATCATGCACATAGAGGCATCCCAAGATCTCCACTGAACCATGCTATCTGATCGGTAGGATGTGGGCCAACTTGGTGGGTCGATCAACGAACACCCAAATAAATTCGTGACCCCTGGATGTACATGGAAGTCCTATCACGAAATCCATGTATATCCCATCCCCCATCTACTATGGGACCTCTAAAAGATGAACCAAGGCAACTGGTACCTAATTCTCCTCTTTCACTTGTTTACAACTGAGGCATCGAGAGACAATCTCCGCTACTGCCTTTTTTATACATGGCCACAAGTGCTGTCGTCAAAGGTCCCGGTGCATCTTCGCCACTGTTGGATGTACCGCTAAATGGGATTTGTGGAACTCCCTCAAATCATCCTCATAATGTGACACTGGTACCATAGTACATCCTCTGAATAGGATGATGTGCTCTCCACCTTTAGAAAATCCATCAGGTGCCTGCCCTGTGGATATCTGAGCACATCGTGTCTCGCAGTCAATGTCCCCATACTGTGCCTACCTGACTCATTGAAGATGTGGGGGAGTGACTGTAAGGGACTGATGGAATGATGCTCAATCTCTACCAACAAAGGATATCTGCAAAGAGGTCAGCTTCTTCGTCACCTCACCTAGCAGCTATATACCAGAGCTCATGCTGAGTGCATTTTCTACAACATTCTTCTTTCTAGGAGTATAGACTATCTCTATGTCTTAGTCGTAGAGGAATTCAATCCATCGTCGCTATCTCAAGTTCAGGTCCTTCTAAAAGAAGATATACCTGAGACTATAGTGATCATAGTACATGGTAAAACATTCACTGATCAGATAGTGTCGCTACAACTTCAATGCGAAGACCGCTGCTGCTAACTCCAGGTCATGTTTAGCATAGTTTTTCTCCTATTGTCTCAGTTTCTGAGAGCCACACGCAGTCACTGCTTGCTTCTGCATCAGGACACACCTGATTATGGTCCCTGATGCGTCGCAGTACACTACATAGCCTATGCATTCCTCTGGAAGCCTCAAGATGGGGGGCACTAGTCAGCCTCTCCCTCAACTCTTGAACACTCTGCTGGAACCAGTCCGTCCACACGAAGGGTTACCATTCTTCGTCAAGGACGATAGTGGTGATGCAAATGTAGAGAATTATGGAACAAACCACTTTTTGTAACCAGCCAAACCCAAAAAACATCGTACCTATGTCACAGTCCTAGGTGGGTCCCAATAAAGTACCACCCCAATCGTCATTGTATCCACTGCAACTCCAGCCTCCAAAACGACATGTCCCAAGAAGTGAACCTCTCAGATCCAAAATAGGCACTTCGTGAGCTTACCATAAAGATGGTGATCTCGGTGTGTGTCTAGTAATATATAAAAATGATAGGAATGATCATCCTCAGTAGCTGAGTAGATCAAAATGTCGTCGATTAAGACTACGACAAAGTGATCGAGATAATGCTGGAAAATCCTGTTCATGAGTCCCATGAGCACTGCTGGAGTGTTGGTTTTGTCGAAAGGAATAACCATGATCTCAGAGTGGCTGTACTGACATCTGAAAGTTGTCTTCTACACATCCTCGTCTCAAACTCTGAACTGGTGATAGCGTTATGTGAGGTCTATCTTTGAGAACCAATGTTCTCCATTCAACTGATCAAGGATTTTGTCTATAATTGGGATGTGGTACTTGTTCTTCAAGGTCAACTGGTTTAGGCAACGGTAGTTGACACAATGCCTAAATTTCCCATCCACCTTCTTGGAAAACAGAATCGGGGCTACCCACTAATAAATACTTGGCCGGATGAATCCCTTATCCTGCAAGTCCTCTAGTTGTACCTGCAGCTCGTGAAGCTCTGTGAGAGCCATCTGATACGCAGGTGTAGATATCAGTGTCATCCCGGGGTACATGTCAATGTAGAAGTACACCTCTCTGGGAGGATGTAGTCCTTGAACATCATCAGGGAATACATCTGCGTACTGGTCAACCACTACATGATAGGTCAGACTCTCCACATCAATTGCTCTGAGGGTAAGGCAGGACAACTGATGAGTGATCGACTGCACCCTCCTCCAAGTAAGTACTTCCTGTGGTGAAAAGGCACCCTTTTCCCCTGTCCACCTGCTCCATGCAATCGGGGTGGACCTTTTGGTGGTGGTGGTGGTAAAACCTCAAAACGTCATCCACCAACATCTGTGTGGCCAGCTCCTCTGCCATTACTTTTTCTTTCAGTTTCCTCGTACATTACATTTGGGATTGTACTTTCGGCCCATTTTTACATTTCGCACTCCTTTTTTATATTGTTTTATTTACTGTTTTGTTTCAAGCTCATACCATGTTGTGTGTGTTTTCATGTTATAAAGGTTATGCCTTCCCAGTTTAGGGATTTATGACTTTGGTTCTAGTCGCCAGCCCCTATCCTATGGAAGGTGGGATTGGGACAGTCACGACATGGGCCTTGTGGAATGGGTTGTGACATTTTTAAATTCCATGTAATTTTTTGGTGAAAGATGAATCACATAGCTACATGAGGCAACAGTCCTCTGTACACATGACCAGCATTATCATACCCCCTACATAGTGGGATGTAATATTTATATATATATATTTGAATTAATGGATAAAAAATTGTAATTAAATTCTATATATCATATATATATATTAGATCCATCATAATATTCAATTATGAAATGTAGTAATTGAAGAACGAATGACACCAGTTCATGGAGTGGTAGTCTATCATTGACAAAAATTATGACTTGGTAAATCATTCCATATATATGGATGAGATTGTAGGTAATTAAATATTAAAGAAAACAACCCAGTATATTCAATATATTGAGTATATAATATCATCATATTTAATAATAATCTATAGAGGTGGATAAATAAATAATATTAAAATGCTCATTGAAGAACGTTACATATTCATTAGTAATCCCTCTTAAGTTTTCACCGAAGCCCTTCATAAGCTATATTAATACATAAATTTATGATTCTAGTACTAGAGGAGGGAACATTGGTTGTGATTTTTCGATGTTATTTTTTAGACTAAATAGGATTTACGGTGTCAATAATTGAGAAGAGGGGTTGCCTTTTATATGTGAGGTTAGTGGAACACTTGATTTTTTTAATGATAGACTAATACACACATATTTATCATAGAAATGTTCAAAAAATGGGCCATTATCCAACATAGAATCTTTATATCCACATATGGATATTAAATCTCTTTTTAGATGTTTTTAGTAGTTTTTATCTCTTATTATCTTATATTTACCCCCCAGAAAAGTTATTTTTTTACCATAACCGTTCTCATTAATTTTTATTGTTATCACTAATCAATTTGGTAAAATATTTTGTTAAAACTGTTAGAAGTCATAAATTATTTTGATTTATAATATAGATTATATTTTTTAAAAAATTCAATTCAAATAAACATATATATTTTTTAAATTTAGTCCCTCAGATATGATGATAAAGCTGGATTTTAATGTGATATTGTTAGCATATTACAATTATTTATATATAAATTCATTATGAAAACTATTCCATAGAAGTAAATTGGATTAATTTTTATATATTGGAAATAATTTTTCATTAATACTTATTAAAATTATATTTTATAATTAAAAAATATTAAATTAAATTGCAGTTTTCAATTTAAATCTATTATTTATCTATATTTATAAAAAATTATACTTTTCAGGAAAATCAAATAATCATATGCTAAGATATTTTTGTAATAGAAATTTAAAAAATATTGTGTTTTCATATAAATTTTCTTAAATAGGTAAAACAATTTTATCATTTGTGTGAAATGTGTGGTAAAAACATCATATGGAAATAAAATTTTTTAAGGAAAAATGTTCTTTTTATTTTTAATGATTCTTGTTTTATTTTTATCAAATAAAAAAATATTATTTTTATTTTTTGGTAATTAATATTGACAAAAAATAATTTATCATCTACAGAATATCTATTATGTTAATTAAAAATATTTTAAAAATATTTTCTATTTTATTTAAATAAGATGTTGATTGTAACACCAGCTAAAGCCAGTTTTTTCTCTAACTCAAGTTAAAAACAAAATTTCTTATAATGCATGATTATGAAAATTTCTCTTGTATTGAAAGAAATCAAATTTATTGGATTTTCCTAAAAATAAATATATATTATAGTCTCAGGGTATTATATTTTCTTCTAAAATATGTGTTATGGTTCTTATATGTTATCAAATACAAATTTTTCTTTTAGATTTATAAGGTGTTATATTATTCCCACCTTTAATCACTTGTGTCCTGCCAATCAAATCTTCAGCTCAGGAATATTGGATTTTCAATTTGGAATTAAAATTAATTGAAAAACCAATAATAATAGTGTTAATAAAAAAATCCTTACAATATGAGAGGTAATAAAGAACACCGGTCAAATAGATTAACATTCAAGTAGGTTGTCATATAAGAGAACATTGATGCGATGTAAAGATAAGGATGTGGAAAAAAATAATAAATAATAATAAATAATTATAATTATAATTTATCATAATATGTTTATTTATTAATGTAATGTTAAGGGACTCAAAATCACAATGCTTTGATGTTTTAAAAGTTATTCACATATATCAGATATTAATGTAATACGATAGTGTTTTATTCACGATCAATATTACAAATGTGAGGAATTACATTTCTATCTCATTTATAATGATATATACATACTTGATATGTTTCAATTTCATAATAACAATTTAATCCATTATTTTTTCTTCAATTAATTTCTAATTCAATAATTACTCTACGAAATGAAAATCCAAAATTTATTTATTTTTTTCATGAATAACTGAAAATCACATTTATCATATCAAAAGTTTCATAAAATAGTGGTGACTATTTCTATATGTATCGATATATTTCCATGAAACAATATTTTAAAAACTAGGAAACGATATAGTAAATTATTTTCCATAAATATTGATATGAATTACATAAGTATATTAGTTATAAATGTATCATGTAAATTTTAATCCAAAAGGAAATTGTTTTAATTAAGAAATTTACTTATAAGGTTTAATTTAAAAGAATAATTATATAATTATATAATTTTAATTTTAGAAAATAAATAACCCATATGAAAGAATTTTATCAGGGTTTATAATGCGTGAAATTTTGGTATTTTTTTAGAAAATCTTGATTTTTAAGTGAATAGTTAAAATACTGATATTATATAATGGTTATTTAATTTGTAATAAATTATTTAATTTAAATTTATCTTTATTATTTGAATATATTTTTTAAAAAATATTTATTATTTAGTTATAAGCATCCCTCCTATTTAATTTTGAATCAAATTTATATTTGTATTTAATATATGTTTGTTATTGGGTTTGAAAATAGGTTTTTCAAAAAACTATTTTTAAATTAATAATGTTTTTAATTGTTAATTAATTAAAATAGTACATAATGGGAAATATTTAAATTTAAATTCATTGACATTATATCATTAAATCATATTTTAGTTTAATATAAAGAATATTGTTAGTAAAATAGTTTAAATATAATCAATGTCTTGTAAAAAAGTAACATTTATAATAAAACCATCTATGTCCCTATTTCTATGGGATGAATATTAAATAAAAATTTGAAGCAAATTTAGATTGAATTTGGATAATTTTATTCCATATGAGAAAAACTAAATAATTTATATTTTATTATAATTTAAAAAAATTCCATGAAATTAGTGAAAAATTGAAATAATTACAATGATTAGGGTAAAAACGAGTTTACCTTGTGGTTTAACATTAAATAAAAGGATCCAAATTACCTAGAAACCTATCAATACAACATTGTAAGAAAATATTTTGAACTTATAATTTCTACGATCATGTTTTTTTAATTTCTGGTTCCACATGACATGTATAAAAAAATGTGTCGAATTCAATATTTTAAAACATTAAATGTTAAACACACACCCTACATATAAAAGTTCCCCCTCTCCCATCATCATATAACTCCACAAAATCCCTATCAATCATCCAATCACTGACTATATATCTTATCAATTTTACTAATCTCACCTTATAAATCCTGCATTTGTCAAAAATCAATCAATGGAAGGCATTTGGTGCAATCAAAAAGGAGTTACTCCAAGAAGTGGTAATGTAAGTCAACATGAATTTTTATTTATTTCATTATCCAGCACCATAAATTATTATTATACCAAGATTATATAATAACTTAAATATCCTAAATATTCTATGATCTTTTTATTTTATGTATAAAATTTAAAAAACAAACATTTTCATCAATTTTACAACAAAATCAACATTTGTGTGTACAACTGACTACCATGTCATGAAAGAATGTCATTCAGTTTTCCATTACCACCACTCACACTTGTGAATAATGGTTTTCATAGTATTTATATTAATTATTTATGCTATTTTTAACATAATAATACATATGGATTAATTTGATCATATAAACCCTATTGTCATTCCATACCTTATATGATAGGATATCATCACTCCTATATACGGTGGATAACCACCTCACAAATCAATATGAAATATTTTTCACTAATAAGGGAAACTATAATGAATATATGTTATGAAATTTAAATAATTATGATATTCATTACATGAATATAGTTTTTTAAATATATTATATCATTTCCTCTTTACCATTTCATAAATTGAAAAAATGATAACATTGATTATGGATGTATGGATTTCTACCACCTCAAACGATCTCATTCTTATTTTTCATCACCATATCTCATGAGTGATATATATAAGTATATATAATTAAAAAATATTTTGTTGATCATATAATTTACATTATATAAATAATAAATATGATATACCATATTTCATAACGATTCTTGAAAAAAAGGAAATGTTTCTCATATGTACGTAGATCCTACACAGTCCAAGATTATACCATTTCTTCAATTTTATAAAAATAATCAAAGAATATATTAAAAATAATTATTTATCAATAAATATTATAATTGGGTTAGGATTATTATTCTGGTGATGTTTATATAATGAACCATAGACCATAGTCGACCTATGAAAGTCTTCATTGTCACATAAACCGAATATCATCATAACATTTGACTTAAAAATAATTAATTATGTAATTTTATATATCATAAAAAATTAAATAAAAATAATAATAAAGAAGAAATATTTTCTAAATAATGTAATTAATTAACATAATTTTATTCTTCTAGAAAAAAAATTCACACATACAATATCAGACACTATATAAGTGACTTCATGTCAATCTCATTTCATTAAGGAATATTTGGATGTTATACACATATACTCTTCTATGAGGTGTATATAGATTCCCTTTGAAAAGTTATATAATGAATTATTCCATTGTAATATGATTTAAGGTATTTTTAATGTCATCCATTCATGGGGTATATGACTCCATTATATCCAATGTGATAAGGGAATTTTTCTATAGAAAAATTATCTTTTATTGTTTTCTATACAAGACATCAGTTTAAATATATATTTTTTTACATTGATTTTATTAGAATAAAAGATTTATATTGTGTAATTAATCTATCAATTTTATTATTTTAAATTAGTTTTAAAATTAATCTTTTCATGCGCCTTACATGAAATTTTCTTAAAAAATGATAAACTAAATTTAATATTCATAGAAATGGGGGACCCTAGATACCATGAGGTGATCCTGTAAAAGAGTTTACATGGGATTGTCTAGATAGAATTGAGTCATCCCATTATATCATAATCATTTGGTCGACCATATAGTTGTAGTTAATGATGTTTCTTCTAAAGAATAGGGTGTCCGTGTTAGCACCATTTTAGATCATTAATGCATAATTTATGGGTATTCCCATATAGTATTCCAATGCACCGGGTATTTATAATATTTAAGTTCATTGTATAATTTTTATAATTAATATTGTATGTAAGGGTGTTATATATATGATTTTTTAGACATAGAAAGAATATTATTTACATTCTATCAGTTTTAATGATTTTATTTGAGAAAATAATTTGTTATTTTCATGTGAAAATATTTTATTTCATATAATCAAATAAAACAAATGATAATGGTAAACGTCTTATAAGTTTTCATGTGTTTACTGGAATAACGTTTTTTTCTTTTTATATCCCTTTCTGTTCATTTTCCGATCATCCCACAATTTTAGTAGATGTTTTCATGATTTAAGGATGGGTTATCGAATGGGATAAATCAGGTTGATGTTTTGAATATTTCATGAAATGAAATCATGTTGTATTTCCAATGTTTTATATGGTGGAAAAAATGGGTTCCGAATAGAAGTGTGCACTTATTATTTTATGATAATGTAATGCATGATTTGTGACCTAATTATATAAAAATCATAACCTTAAAAGATCCTCCATGATAAGGAAAATATTATATTTAATTTGAAAATAATAGTATGTCATGTTTGACGGATAGTTACTATAAATAGAATCATGGGATGTCATAGATATCAATAGAGGGTTTAATAATTTTAATAATATTACATAGAAATATTTCACCACAGTTTTAAGTTAATATGATATATAATTTAATTATTACTATGTTTTATTAACTAAATAATATGTGTAAAAAATTATTTTCAATATAAGAAACATGTATGATTTCTTTATATGTATCTAAAAGGGGAATATCCTTCCAAATATTCATCCCAACATTTTTACGAATCAAAACTGAATAGTTTGTTACAGTGATGGATCAGTTTACACATTTAATAAATTATTGTTGTATCTGTGATAGATATGATGAAGAACTACCACATTGGAACATGTATGTTTGGATAATTTCATGGGGAAAATTACATATAATTAATTGTATCATCTGACCCAGTGGTATATGAATGATGCATCAATTACCTAGAAATTATATTTGATATCATGGGATGTTCTGAAAATCAAATGTAACATTTCCATTTACCATTATAATATGAATTTAATAGATGTAGGTTTTTTGGTATGAATATCATATAGGAATATGATCATGATTCTATTGAAAGGGAAACATTTAATTATAATATAATAGATATGTATTTCCCAATGGTTTTTCAAATTATGATGAAAAATATATTAGAATTGAGGTATAATGATGAATATTATGTAGTATAATATGAGGAAAACATTACAAGATTTCCAAGGAATGTACAGATTATATTTAGGACATTGATATAATTATTAATAGTGTTTTATTTTATTTAAGTTCACGAATAGAAATAATATTTGATGAAATTTAATCTAATAGTTAATATAATTTGTTTTTTCTTATAAATAAAATTTTATGATGGATTTTTATGACACATTTTTCCCTTGAGATAACAACATTAAAAAAAATTAAGTTTGAATGAAATGGAGAAATATAGAGTTGTTGTGTCTTTATGTAAGACTCCAAAATGTTAACAATGTGAAAAAATGAAATCTTAAATAATTACTAACATGATCTAAGAAGTGTTTTCTATGTTCTCAGTTTGGTAAGAGGATACATGACTAAAAATTAATGATACATGAAAAAATAAGTGTTTAAAAAGTAGCCAAAAAAAATGTGGTGTTATAGTTTCTATAATTTTCTTCACTATGACAAATCACGTCTGAATTTTGTTTCATAATATCGAAATCTTCATGATTGGAAACATAATGCAGTCGAGATGAGCTTTTTTACTTCTATATTTAATTTTTACCCATTAAATGAAGTCATCATATATCAGTTATGTGTGTCATAAAATTCTTCCAATATCCTAATTGAATTTAGATTTTTATATCATATGATTTCTAATAATTTTTTTTTGTAAATATGTAATATCAAATAATGAATATAATATATAATTTTTTGTGATTATTTTGGGTGCAAGTATTAATGAAAACATGATTTATAGATATCTTATTATTGTCTTTAATGGGATGGTATTTTCAGAAATTCTTGTTAAAATGGCAATAGTCGAGTTTATATCATTATTAGAATGTATTATTTTCAATTTTATCATGCAAATATAGATTTAAGTTCTAAAAAAGTTGTTCTTAATCATAAAATTCCTCTAATATCCTATAAGGAGGGAAAAACATTTTATGGTGATGTTAGTGAATGTTACCCAGTTTATTTTGTTCAAAATAATGAAACTGTAAAAATTTAAGATGTTCTAGGGGTTAATAAATTATTGGATATATTTACTGATGATTTCTCACATGTCATTCATGATCAGAGTATTGAGTTTACTATTTAGATACTTCCAAATGTTAATCCTAATTCAAAACCCCCTTATTGAATGACTCACATTTTACTTTTAGAATTGAATATGTAATTATTTGATGTTTTGAATATTGGATTCATCTGACCAAGAACATCACCATAAGAATATTTTTTTTCATTTAAAAAAAATTATTTTGGATCAATGAGTTTTTCTATTGATTATAGATCATTTAATTACGTCGAAATTATGAATATGTGGAATTTTACTCGTATTAATGATTTATTTGATCAACTTTAGGAATATTCTTAATATTTAAATGCTGACCTGATGTCAGGGTATAGTTTATTTTATGGTGAATGAAAAAAAAACATTTCAATGATAGTGCTTTGGTCTAAATATGTGAACTATGATTTCTATTCATTTTTTAGGTTATCTAATGCACCTAATATATTTATGGACCTTATAAATATATTTTTTTTGGATTTCTTTGTGAAGTTATCAGTAATGTTTTTGATGAAATTTGGTTATATTATAAATGTAAATAGTTACATGAATGACACCTAAGGAATTTCATGAAAACATTTTATAAATGACATTCTATTGTAAAATTTGTAAGTGTGAATTTTGGTTGAAAAAAATTATTTCCTTGAAAATATTATTTCTAATTATGGAATAACTTTCGAACCAACAAAATAATGTCATTGAAGAATGGACATGTACCAAAAAGTTTACAAATATTTTTAGTTTCCTTTAATTAGCAGGGTACTACCTAGTTTTTTCTGAAAAACTCACCCATTTTTTCTAGATCACTGAATATGTTAACTTGAAATATATTTATGATTACATAGTAAAAATAATGTGATGAATGGTTTCAATATAAATTTTTATAATAAAAATCATATTTTCATTATGCCTTCCATAAATTGTGAATTTTTTAACAATAGTTATACTTCATTAAAAGGACATGGTTCTTTCATAATGATTAAAAATCTGGTAATTTCCTATAATTCATGTTAGTTTAACCCTCATGAGGTAAATTATCCTAAACATGATCTAGAAGTAATTTTTGTTTTTTTTAATAAAAATATCAAGGAATCATTTGTATAAAGTATGGTTTGAAATATATATTTGTCACAAATTGTATTAGTACATATTCAATCAGTATGAATTTAACTTGATTCAATGATGATGAATAGAACTAGTCAAGGATTATTATTGAACAATCCATTATGATTTGGAGAAATCATAAAAAGGTTCTGATTCTATGAGTCAAAAAGTAATTATTCCATATTTATGTTATATTTGGAATAAGAAACATTGGTTAATGATATGATGAATTTTGTGCTATATTTTTTAATTGTTGGGTTGACCACTATTTTTTCATGATTCAAGAAAGTATACTCTAAAATATTTAATTAAGACACCTAGAAAGAGGATAAGTCTTTGTAGGAAAATGTAGAATATGTTTAAAAGGATCAGATGTTTAATATTAATATTTATTTTGATTATTTTTATGATTTGGAAAAATTTTATATGTTCCTTGGGATTCCTAATTGAGGAAAGAGTTATCGAATAAATCTCACAGTTCCCTATTTTATATTCCTTTAGGAATCACTATGATATGTAGAGACATTAGTGAGTATTAATTGTGAGATTTAATGAAATTATATATTTCCATCATCATCAAGATGTGATTGAATTTTTAGTTCATTAAAGAAGATTGAATGTCACTGAATGATACCCTAAAACCTTCTGTATAACTATAGTGGAAATTTGAACACATGTCAATTGATTTTAGGGAAGGATTTTCAAGGAATTATTAATGTGATAATGATATTTGATTTATCGTTGATCGATTCAATAAATTTTCACATTTCCTTCCACTTTTGGACACAATATCATTACATAAAAAATCTAGAATGTGTCAAAAGAACATATCCAGGTCACATGGAATGCCTCAATCTATTTTATCATACCGATATCCATGTTTATCATCGAATTTTTTATAAGGACTACATAAGTCGCGGGGTATGGAATTAAAATTCATTATTAAATTTCATTCTCAATTAGATGAAATGTATGAGTTCATAATTCGAATCTCGGAATATATTATTTTTTCTTTCCAAATGGATTACTAGGAATTTTGGGATGAATATCTTTTTTTGGTAGATTTCTCTTATAAAATCCTTTTTCATTATAATAAAAATGTTGCACTATTAATGATATTATATGGAAAATGGTGTTAGGATCCCTTTTTTAGGATGATGTAAAAGAAATGATGTTAATGTGACTATATTTGGTAAATAAAACAAAAAAGAATTTTATTTTGATTCATTGACACATGATGATAACCTAGAGATTGTCAAAAATATATGTGTATAACTAAAGGAAATACCATTATTTTGAGGAAGGTGGTCAGGTATTTCTCAATGTTTCTTAGTGGAAATGTGTGATTTTAATTTTTATTATGTTTAAGGTGGGTCCATTGTTTATTGGACCACATGATATCCTAAATAAATATCAATCAATTTCATACCAAATATTCTTTCATAAATTTTCATCTAATATACAATATGAATTTAATGATTCAATTTTACCCAAATATGCTTCATATTAACCTAATATGTTAAACCCTAATGTAATTTCGTTAGTAGATAATATTTATTATTATTAATATCTAGTATAGATTCCAAACCATAGTGAATTTTTTTGTATAATATGATGATTCATTAGAATATTGTTTAATTAAAAAACTATACGGTTGAAGAAGAAACATATGAATCATAAAATTATATGAGAGAAAGTATCCCTAAATTTATAATTATGGTATAAATTTACAAGGACTCAATTTATAAAATAAAGAAGGATGTAACAACCCAATATATGATAGAGTAATCAATTTTCCATAATTATATAAATGAAATAGATAATTATAATAGATATAATATTATTATATAATTTTAAATCAAACACAAAAATATTTAAAAAAAAACTTATCATATAAGGTCTAATCTAATTGATTTATCTAATTTTTATTATTTTTATAATGTAAATACAGGTTTTTAAATATTAATAAGAGATTTAAATTATTATTTTTATTTAAAAAAAGATGATCATTCAATGAATTGTAAGAAATATGAATTTTTAAAATGTATTATATTTTTAATAAATTATGTAATTTTAATGTGTCGATATTTTTTTTGAATATCTATTTAATTTACTTATATACTATTTTTTATTTTGGTTTCACTTAATTAATTTTAATTCGTATTTATCTTGGTTTTCAATATATGTTTATTGGGTTTAAAAAAGATTTTTTTTAAAAATAGTTATAAGATGAATAACATTTCTAAATCATTAATTAATTATAATATCAAAAAATTGGGAATTTTTTATATGATATTTATAGGATATATACAATTAAAAATTAAATTAGTTCCATATAATGATTATTATTTGTCATTGGAATAATATAGAATCATATTTTACTAAAATGATTATAAAAAACATGTTTTCTTGCCGCCTCTACAAGATTAATATTAAATTACATATTTCTAGTAACATGAATTAAATTTGGAAAAATTGGATCTATATTTATAATAAGAATAATTTATAAATCATATAATTTTATTTTTTTTAAAAATTAGTGAAAACAACTAGA
This sequence comes from Viscum album, assembly GCA_963277665.1. NCBI lineage: Eukaryota > Viridiplantae > Streptophyta > Magnoliopsida > Santalales > Viscaceae > Viscum > Viscum album. The sequence continues at coordinate 774,536,483 of OY728159.1, read as the reverse complement.
ATCAAATACTTTGGTTTGGGATAATTGAGTTTACTTACTGAATATACTATAATCATCAGTGGATAAAAAATAATAAATGTGTAAAAATAATATTTAATAGCCATATAAAGACACTATCCATTGTATCATCAATTTTTACAATATCCAATAGACTTTACATGAAAAAATTCATAGGTTTATTTCATTATTTAACAAATTTAAAAGTATGAAACTCAACCTAATTTTCAATTACCTCCACCTATCATCCTATATTTACAACCATGAAGCACTTTATCTTAGACAAGACTCATAAAAAACGTATCTGCATACCCTCTAAAATCTTAGATTCCTAACATTGGATATAAATCCAAACAAGGATTCCCATTGGTTTAAATCAAAAGCAGTTACTCCAAAAATATATAACATTCATCAACATTCATTTTAGTTTTTTTAATTTCTTCACCTCCATTAATTATTCAAATAACATGATTATATTATATCTTTAATGTCCTAAAAAATTTATGATATTTTTATATTTTGGGTATTACTTGAATAAAAACACACTTCCCCCATATTATTTACTAAATCATCATTCATATATACGGAAGACTACAACATGACAGAATAAGGTTTTTATATGTTTTTCTAATACAACCACTAATGATTGGGAATAAATATAGACATAATATTTATATATGATATTTATTATATTTATAACATAATATTTCCCACACCATGAGCTAGGAATTTAAATTCATTTAATTATTTGTTTATCTTTTCATCCTCACTTTTAACTTTCAGAATTTGGCGGGTTGAATATCAAATTTATGGCCTTTTTTATATTTTTCACGATATTCCCACAAAGTTAGTAGTGACCGTACAGTTCCCATTAGGTTTCATATGTGGGGAATTATTTTGGTGCATGACTTGAATGTGGTAAGTTAAATGTGTGGAAATCATTTGAAATGGATCTGTCAAATGACATACCTAAGTTGCACAATTTTCACACAAATTCTCAAACCATGCATCTAGATGGTGTATCATTCTATTCACTCTACTAGGGTGAACATGATTGGAACATTGTGTGGAAGAGATTTTGGAAAATCATATGACCTTTACAATGTAAAAAAATAAAATTACTATAAAACCGTAGTTATAAAATAGAATTTAAAGAATAATTTTTAATAATAATAATAACTATAATCATATTATCATTATGAATATTATTGTTATTATAATTATTTTTTTATATTTATGTTCTGTTTTTTACCATATAGGGGTTACATTTTCCCCTCCACATGACCCCCCACCTTTCCGCTCCCCATAATGTCACCCGATGCACCTTCCCTTCTATCTCTCGCAAGATGAAATCCCCCTTCCGTCTACCTGCTCGCATGAACCCTCTTGGTTGAAGCCCTCTGATTGAAAAAACTCATCCCTGCCTCATGTTGATCCTTCTACCTTCTAGAATTCAACTTTATACGATGCTCATATAGGAACCTACGACACATGAACACTCTCATTATGGCCTTTAACTCTATTCATTTTTCCTACTGATTCTTTGCAGAATCATCTAAGGTAAGGTTCTCCTCCCCACATCCACCTTGAATTTCATATTGTTTTCATACTCCTTGGGTTTCAAACACCTTTTTATAAACCAAAATCTAATTTCATTTGACTTATTTGTTGAATATAGACAATTGCATTTCATCGTGTCCCGTTGAGGAATATTCTATCCATCAATGTATGGATAGTGTGTTTTCCATGAGATTCATGTAATGATTAAGTGGTTCCTTTTCTCTTTTTATCACTTTTAAATTAAGGGTTTTGTGGTTTTTAGTTTATAATAACATCATCAAGAGTGTTTTTAGCCTCCTAGATGTGGTTTTGACCTGTGAGAATTGGGAAATCATACATGTGCATGCCTGGGTAAGGCATGTATATATATCCCCTCTATGTATATAATCCCTCAATATGAGAGGAATATCAAAAATACCACTAGAGGTTTTTATATATATATTGATAAATTCATGTGTTTGTATTCAAGAGGTGTTTTCTTGAGTGGCCATCAGAACGAAGATACATTCATCATGTAGGTTCCATACACCAAGCCATTTAATTTGAATTAATTATTTAAATATTTTTTTAAAAATGTTTTATATTTATGTAGTATATATATATTCTAATATATCTTGTTGTGGTTGTTAGAAATTGTTCTATATTTCTTTTTCATAATTTACCTATATTTATGATCTGGGGTTTTCATTTTGAAATATACATCTACCCTTATTTTTGGAAATGTATTTCATTTTAAATTCTCAATTAGTTATAATTGTATTTTCATTAAAAGTGGTATCATAATTTTTTTTAATAATTAATTGGTATTTCCAAATATTTTTTGTGGTTGAATTTTTTTTTGATATTTAATGCAAAAAAATTAGTTTTAGTGTTATATGAATTAGGTGGAAATATATTTTTTGATATGTTTGGAAAATAGTATGAGTTTTGTTTTGAATTCTAGTTCAAATTAAGGCATCCCCTTATTAAATAGTTTACTTTTATTTGATATTGTTTTCATTATTTCTGTTAAATGTGAGTTTCCTTGGATGTTCAATTGGGACTTTTAAATGTGTTTGGAATCTAAAGGTGTGGGAGAAAAATGTTCATAAAATTGAATGTAGTCCTTTTAAAATAGTGAGGCCCATTTGGCCCTTTTAGAGTATTATATGGGATTGTAAAATCTTCCATAAGGAATTCCCCCTTGTTTTAGAAATATGATTTGTATGCTAACAATGTGATTTGTGATATGTACCTTTTGGAGATGTTTTTCATTGTTGTGTGATGTAATAAGTGTGATGTTATCAATGAGGTGTACTTGTGGTGACATGTTAACTATGTTTTTACTAAAGGGAATGATATGTTAACGTGTGTCAGCTTGATAAAATCCACCACCACTTTAAATTGTGAACATGGGAGACCTGGGTACCTATGTGGGAAAAATTGAACAAGTATGTTAGTTGAATAGGATGTGGAATGGACTATATTCATATAGAATGTTTTAAAATTACAATAATAACTAAATTATAATTATTATTAGAGGGCACTATCCCATTGGGATGTTCCCTCCTTGATTGTGTATGAAAATGTTTGTTGTAATTTTTTCTATACCATGTTTGAGAAATATACAATGTTTATAAGGTCGCACAAGTGGTAGAGACCTGTATGGATTTCATATAATTCCCTCATGTGAAATGATAACTGTGAGATGATTTTTATTTCTGTTGTTGCATTCTTGTTTTCTAATTTATGAATTTTTTTTCATATAAACATTTTTCCATTAAATTTTAAATTATAATGAATTTTTTAAAATTATTTTTCAAATGTGATAGAATGAAAATGTGTTTTCATAAAAATGGGATCCTCTAACATGAATTTGTATAATAATTTAAATTGTTATTACATATATATCCTATATTCAATCTAGATTGAAAGGCATGAATTTTATTTGTGATGATTAAGGAATTTGTTATTCATGGAATCCTTAATAAGCATCCCAATGCTCACTCCCACTCCTCAATTTCAATTTCAAGTTATCCTAGATTTGAATACCTCTCAGAGAGAGTGCGATAATGTGGTGGATGATAACACATGATGTAAAATGGTGGTAAACATATTAGTTTAGAGTTATTCATTTTTCTTCTGAATGTTTATTTTAATTTATTCTTATTTACTTTGTTATCATTTATGGGAAAAATCATTCCCTAATTGAGTATAATTGATGCTCAAAACTAGATTCTAGTCCGAGAGGATCCAGGATGCCTCTTGTGTATTTCCATGTGCGGACTTCGGTGAACAGTTTTCTGTCATCCCAGTTTAGTTCATGATAAAATGTTATTAAAGAAGTACCTTTATAATTACGGTGTCTTGTAACTTGGATATAACGACCACTGAGACTTGAGATGTTGTTGAAGAAAGGATGTAATTAACCATTTCCATCATGAGCCTCGAGATACAAGGGGTAGACCAGGATTTTAATCTTTCGTTTCAATAATAAAAATCGTGCCATTAATAGCTTATAGATAAGGTCTTTTAGTTCTATAGATGCCCTACTAATGTAAGCATTGTTAAAGGGTTTTCATTAAAATTAATTTAAAAAATTTCCTCTAAAGGCCCTATTGATAAAGAGTATATTTTTTTGAGGCCCCACCTACCATTTATCATCACCCCATCTTTATCAGTTCCTCCCTTAATACACCATTTATCAGCTCTTCCCCCACCACTTTATCAGAACATTATCATGCATTCATGCCTCCAGCATGTTCTCAATCTAGGACCTCCATCTTATACACCAATTCCTTTTCCACTCCACTAGACTATTTTGTTTTTACATTTTATGATATATCTATATATTTATATATACACTACTTTTGATTGTTTTCCATATTTTTATATATGATTATATATATTGTAGATATCTATTTATTTATATACATTTTTTCTAATAGATATTAACTATAAAAAAACATAAAATAAATACAAATTTAAATAAAATGTGAATCCCTTAGAACCCCTAAAATCCTAAATGACCATAAAATCTTCACCAGGAGTCCATTTTAGATGCAAAACCAAAAAAAGTTATCTTATGAAATGAGATTTATAAGATATGTGGTATAGTCTGAGCAAACACATGGATCATATGTTATAGCCATTTAAATTTTAAGAAACTAGGGTCCACAACAAAAAACACATTTTTGAAGGTCCTCTGAGAATTTTTGGGATTACAAAATAGAAAGATCCCATATAACTCATGACTAGACCCGTTATGAAAATAGGGATCATCGCAGGGTTTGACTTTTTTTGGAGATCCCAAACAGTCTCCCTAATAAATATTTATGGTTGTTTGATGTTGAAATTCAATTTCATACTTATCTTGAAACTGTAATATATTATATTCTAATGATTATCACATGAATAAAATATATTGTGGTTTTATCCCATTTCATATGGATAGATTAAAAATTGATGTGGTGCTGAAACAAACTCTTGGATCAAAAGTAATGATCCTTTAATATTTTTAATGGTTTTATGGTGTTTATTGGTTTTAAAGGTTTTTCACTTTCGGAAACCATTCAAACAGATAGAACATCTAATCCATGTGTCTATTTTACGTCAAATATATATCAAATGCAATATTACAAGATATCTATTCCTTGGTGGCCCATGAAAACCCTTTATCACAGATATTTTAGCTAAAAATGGAGCATAAGTTTTATATACTTCCATAACATCTAATATGGGTGTCAGTTAACGAAATATAAATATTTTTCAAATATACATTTTATCATCTATAGTGAAAATGAACTCATATGCTGGGTCTCTATAAGTGAGTAAAAAATGTGTGGATAAATACTACTCGTTTATCAATTAATTTTTTAAATATATGATAAATAACCCCTTGATCAGTGCATTTTTAGAAGCGCTGATAAATGACCATTTTATCATGGATTTCATACATTTGATAAAAAAGGGGATGCTATTAGTGATTTTTTTAGAAAAAAAAACATGGAACCCTTTAAAAATGATTTTTATTACTGTTTAACACCCCTTAACAAATCATTTTCTAGCCATGAGAAATATATTTTTTACAGTGCTTTTTGCGAGTACTATTAAAACTATAGTATTGGATAAACATAGTTTTATAGTACGATTTTGTCATTGTTGATAAGGGATGAAAATTATAGTGACATGGTGTTACATGAAGAGCATGCATAGAGTATCAACCCATTTTTATCCTAAGTGCATTGTTCCAGATACTTCATATGAATGATCCTCACAAAGAGCAAGGTCTACTAATCCATGTTGGTGGGTTTTTCATATGCACTAGTTCTATATTATTGTTGTTTTTTTGTAAGTTATGTTTTTGATTAGTTTTGGTCTACATTGGATCATTTCATAATGAAATGAAAATGGTTATTATTATAAATGAGTTTTCAAAATGTAAAATGGTATTTATAATGGAAAATAAGTTTTTTATTTGAATATTTTTTCAGAAATGGTTTTCTTTTAACAAAATGTTTGATTTCAAAGGGAATAATGGAGGCTATTTTGGAAGTCATTTTTTTAATTTTGAAATACATTATATAATGTTAAATGAGTTCATATTGGGAAATTATAATTTTTTTTCTTTAATGATAATTGGTGATTTTATATTGGATGGAAATTTGGGATTTAGGTTGAATGACCTATTTTGGAAATGAGAATTGTTTTTAATTAACCGCCAATATTTCAATGAATTATCACATAGAAAATTCTACAATTGTTGAATTAGGATAATTAGTGGCATATGTGGATGAGTGATTTATATATAACAATGGTATATATATATGGGACTCAATTGAATAAAAATGGTGGGAATTTATGATTTTTGGTTTTTGACAATTTTTTTTAAAAATAGTATTCTAATGTTTTTAAAAGTGAGTGAGAAATTATATAATGTTTTCATTCCTTGTATGATATCCTTTTTCATGGGAATTTTTATTTGAAATGGTGAATAGTGGATGAAATGTTTATTTTTTGGGTTTTGGTTTGTTCTTGAATGGGATAATTTTTTGTTTATGATACATTTTGATTTGATGCTTCTTGTTTGTTAGTATGCCGAGTAGAAATGTACCATTGGATTCTAGTTATTATATTCCCATTTTTTGTTCTACCAAATATCATATAAGAGTGGTGGGATTGAGTTTTTCTTTATTGGTGCACATATTTGCTGGTGATAATGATCCATTGGAGGAAGTGGACTAGATTGGTGACGTTGTTGATGTTTTAAGATTGTTGGGAACTCTTGATCATATAATAGTCCCAACTGTTTTGGGTTTATTTGTAGGATAAATTTTTGATTATTGGATATTTATCATCCCAATTTCATAGTAGGATTGGATTTTGTGGGAGTTTTTTAAGACCACATTCAATAGATGGAATTATACTTGAAGATTAGAAGGCCTGGAATGGGTGGATATAGTGAGCGTTCAACAAGACCAAAAAATAGTGAAGTAATACATTTGTAATTACAAGGACATGATTCCTTTTTTATAGGTATAATCCTATAATATGTAGAAATATCCTCCTTTTTCAGTTCTCCATACAGTTTTCATGGACTATATCCTTTTTGTGTTTGGGATGCATCTCCATCTAGATAAGAGAGTAATTAGGTTGATGTTTTTTTGTAATTGTTTTCTTGTCACTTGAATCATTTCATTACATAGGCCACTCACATTGTTTCTTATAATGTGTTTTTTGAATATTTCGAGGAATTTTTTCCTTATCTTCCTCTGGATTTCTATTAGTGTGGTCATTTGGGTCACTTGTAGATGTTATGCTAGTAGCATCCTCAGACAGAACCTTGGATGTAAGATATGAGCTTATAACTACAAGGTAGTGGATTCTTTAGACATCATATCACTAGAAATAGGCCATAGAGTGAATATTTTGTATATTCATAAATTCCAATGTTGGTGGGGAGCCTTGGATCCTGACTTCGTTGAGTTTTTTTATGTCTTCTTGATTGTTGTATGTTACTCATATTTAGAAATATTTTGTAGACTTTTCCTATTGGATACCTAGTTTTTTTCTCTTTTGGACCATTTGTTGTTGATTAGTAGTTCATTCTACTATTTTTTATTTTGGACATAGAATCATCAGTTGATTTTTTTGGGATATCTCATATTTCCCTTGTCAATAATAGTTGCATAGAGATAGTTGGGTTCCTATAGTTGGGAAAAACTCTTCTTTTGATTATGGTTCCACTCATAGAAGTTCTTATCAGAGGTGGTGTAGTGTAAATTTTGTAGTTGAAATGTCACCATGAGGTTCATAGTTTTTTATTGATTTGTCCCTTTTGTTTGTCTATATTTTTATATCGATCAGCTAGGTGACATTATGGGGGAATAATATATTTTGTGGGAGAATTTTTATACCCCAACATTTTAATTTAACATATTTATTTTTTTACTTTTGGATTTTTCCATTTTAGTTTTGGTAGTTGGTGGGTCAAATTTTAATATTTTTTGAAGTTATTAGATATTTCACATATAGTAGTGATCAGGTGGTGCCCATGAAGGTACCTAGTAGGGTAATTGGTGTGTCATAGGGCCTGAAACCTGTTGTAAAACTATACGAAAATAATGTTAAATGGATCTTTCATATGTTAGAGTTGAGTTGTATGGTTGGCACATGACTTCTCAAACTGGGCGGCTAGCCCGATCGTGTTACCCTTCTCCCTAGTAGGGTGTGCAAGGTTGTTGAATGTCCTAGAAGAGAATGCGGAAAAATCATGAGGCATGACTATTGTTGAATAAAATGAAATGAATATAAAATAATATATATAACGAAAGGATTTTAATGTCATTTTTTAATAATAATAATAATAATATTATTATTATTAAAAGTATCATGATGATGATGAAGGTTTTTATTAATATAATGATTATTGTTATATATATTATTTTGAAGTGGAGTTTCATTACCCCAAAGGGGTTCTCAGTATCCTTCTATGTTAACCCTCCCTTTCCCCTCCCCAACATAAGAATTGTCCCCCATTTCCATCCCTCTCTTGCATGAGAATACCCAATTACTTATCCCTTCTCACACAATCCCCCTCAGTTGAATCCCTATAAAGTCCACTCCTCCTCACTCACCTCTCTTGTATACATATCCCTTAAAGCTTCCCTATTTAAATGATGCATGTAACGGATCCCAGACATGCATCCCCTCTTGGTCAAACCTCCAAATATCATCATTTCTACTGTGGATTCAGTGAAAAATATTCTCAAGTTAGGTTCTACATCCATACAACTACTTTTAAGTCCTTTCTCATTCTATATCGGTTATTAAAATATTGGAAAAACCCTTAAATATATTATTATGGTAATATTTGTTGAAAATTAATTATTATGGTTTATTGGGTCCCGTTGAGGCCTATTCTAGCCACCATAGTAAAGTGAAGAGGGTTTTCCATGAATATTGTGTAAGAGTTCGTTGGTTTCATTATAAAACATACTATTTTAAAGTTTCAAGATTCTATTAATTTTTATTTAGTTAATTTGGTGTCTTGGTTATGTTTTTGAGCTATGGGAATCTAGAAAACATACATGTGTACACTTTAGTAAGGCATGTATATATATATATATATATATATATATATTTCTTTTTAGTAAATATTCCATTTTGGTGATGGGAATATTTTAAATTTATATAAATTTATTTATATATATTTTTATAAATTTATTTTTTTGTCAGTTTGATGGGTTGGTTCAAGTGGCCTTCATAAAAAAAGAAGCATGATTGAGGTAGGTTCCCAATTCCAGACACAATAATTTGAATTCCATAATTTCATCTTTGTTTTTAAAATATGTTATATATTTATGTAGTATATATATATATATATTCTATGTGAAGTAATTTTGGATATTATAAATGGTTTTTCATTTTTTTAAATAATTTAGATAAGATTTTGATGTGGGGGTTTTAATTTAGAAATATGGTTATCACATTATTTTGGAAAACATAATGCATTTCAAGTGCACAGATAACCTTAAATAATTATTCATTAAAATTTATTTAATAAATGGTTTCGAATGTTCAAAGGATATTTCCAAATATGTTTGGTTCATTTAAAATGGCGGTGAAAGTTAACATGAATAATAATGAGTTTGTGTGCAATATTAAAAGGGTTCATATTAATTATTTAGGTTTATTTGGAAATGTTCTTGAGTTGTGGTGTAAATTCATGTTTAACTGATGAAATGACATTATTAAATGGATTTCATTGATTCCATCATGTTTTAAATCATTTTTTTAAATTTAGGTTATGTGGTTGTTTAATTGGCCTTTTTAAATGGTTTTGGAATTAAAAAGTGTTTGGAAATAGTTTTTTATAAAGTGAATGTAGACCCTTAAAAATAATGACACCCATTTGAATTTTGAGAATGCTTTATCGGGGAGGAAAACCCCCTTAATGTATTCCCCCTTGTTTTAGAAATATGATGTTAACGATCGATGTGTGATTTTCCATGTATCTCTAATGATGATCTGTGTGCATTTTTTGTGACATAAAAGGGGGATGTGATCATGTTGAGGGATTAGTGATGGGAGATTGGATGAGTTCCTCAGTAATTAATGTGATAAATTCATGTGTGTTAGTTTTATGAAAACTCACCACCTCATAAAAATACCACAAGGAAAACCTGAGTACCATGGTGGACTAACTAGAATATTTACAATAATTGTCCTTGAGGTGGCCTGGTAGGGTAAATATCCCCTGTTTTACAATTATATCACTATCTAAATTATGATAATGATAAAATACCCATCATAACATGGGAAGATACCTTCTTACATCACATTAATGAGAATGTTTTTGGTTGTGTTTTTATACAACATTTTATTGAGATATAAGTTTCCTTGGGTCCCAATTTTTCTAGTAAACCATAATAATTTTCCATGGTGGTTTTATAAGACATGATACTTGTGATGTTATATTCATTTCAGTTTCTACATTCTCATTTTATCTTTTATGAAAACCTTGTTTTGATATTATCTATTTTAAATAAATTTTAAAATTTCTACAAATTCATGAAAACAATTTTTGAAATTCGATGGAAATAAAATTGGTTTTCCTAAAAATGGAATATTTTTACATGAATTTTTAAAAGAATTCAATCCCGTATTTATATATATATATATATATATATCCTATTTTCAAAATAGAATGAATGATTTCAATTTAATGGTGGGTAGTATCGAATTTTTTAGTCTTGAAATCCATAATAAGAATCATGGTGTTAATGCCTACTCTATATTTTCGTCTTAGACTCTCCAAGGATTGGATCACTCTTAGATAGAGTGTGGTCCTATTGTTGGTTGTGACCCAAAAGGTCACTTTATGTTTTGTTTGGTCATTTATTATTTTTTTTTTCCTATTAGAAAATTTTCAATATTTTATAACTATTTACTTACCTGTCTTTTTATGGGATAAATCAATCTTAATTCAGTATATTTGTTGTCCTAAACTGTTTTCCTGTTTGACTGGATATTGAACGCTGCTTGAGCCTTATTGGATTATGGCTTTAGTGATCAGTTCTGAGTTGACCTTTTTTACTTCATGATAATTTTCCCTATATATTAATTATATCAGATAAAAACATTTATATTTTTCAGCATAAGGGATATGATCGATTTTCTAAAGTTTTTGGTGGACTACCGCCCTGTGAGGAAATTAGATTCATATTTCCATAACATGAACCATGGAAGGAAAAATCGTAACTATAATGAATATATATGATAACCATGAAATAATTATGAAATTAATTATATGGATACACTTATTACACCATACATTTCTTTTTCATTAGATTCAAAAATAATAAATAATCTCTTATAAATGTTCAATATCTTTTTATATCCCAAATAAATATTATAATTTTTTAAAAAACATTACATTTTACCATAAATATAAAATATTTCAATTTTATACCAATATAAAAAATAACATATTTTAATATGGACCATAAGATCAAGCATTCATTCAATTAACTATACATACCTTTATTTAGACCATTGGTTATAATTTTGTATTTAACATTGTAATGAAAATAGTCATCACCATAATAGTAATTCTGGTATCGATATGTTTGACAGAACATCATAAGGATTACTGTTTCTAAAAATGATATGATTCCTATAAAACTATCCTATGATTATAATTACAACATATAGACTTGTTTCTATTTTATGTAATAATAGTTATCTTTTTATTAGTGTTAACACAAAACAATATAATAAAATTTGTTATTAGTATACATTTTCAATCATCAATGAGCTAGCTCTCTGAGGTCATTTCAACTATCTCATAAATGTTACTACTGGTGATTTTTTAATAAATATACATTTATTTGTAGGGTTGGTTGATAATAGATTTCATAAATAAAGTCTTATAAATATTTCTCCTTAAAAACATATTATTTTTATTAATTGTAAGGTATTAGAGAGTTGTCTCTCTAAGGAACTTCTTTCATTCATAGGCGATTTATTTATAAAAATTACATTTTTATTCTATGGTTGATAATATTTACGATCAAGGTGTTATTGTGAAAGGAGTGTATTGATTCTAATCAATCAGATTTAGGACTTTAGGAGATAGATATGTGTGATCCAATCATCATATTGTGGGATTCTAGGGATATAAAGAAATAGGATTTCTATCATTATATTAAAGGATTTTATAGTAATGAAAAACCGACTTATAGTATTTAGAAACCATGTGCACATTTTTTTAGCATCTCATACCACCTGTACTCTTATGTTCATATGATTATATTATATTAATATAGCATTCAAATCATTCTTACTATAACTACGTAATTTTTCCTTGTTTTACAAGTCTTTTTTTATCTACTATGCATGTAATAGAATGTTAGTCTTAATAATTTTTTTTCTATACAATTTGATTTATCGGTGTATATTTGATAAAAATAAAAAAACTATTCTAATATAATTGAATGAACAAAGATTTGAGTTCACATTCATAGATTATTATATTATTTGGGAGTCTAATCATGTTACATTAAGATGAATTTGGTTCTTTTAGTTTATTTTAAACTAATTTTCACCCACCTATATTTTAATAGTAAGCATCTAGGATACTATTACGGTACAAAAATTTAAATCAAAAAAATTTTCTACTACTTAGCTACTTGTAGAAATTTTATATTCATTACTTATTGTGTGTAGATTACATTTTGATGGAAGATTAAAATTTTTCTCTTATATACACAATCATGTTTTTAAAAAAAATTATACTATTTATGTTGGTACGGTTAAATATAGTAACTATATAAAATCTCAATCAAATAAGACCACATATCTTTGATGGTGCTAATGATGAATACAAGATAGTTTAAATGAATAATTTTTTTAAATACATTACTTGAAAATATATTCATGCTTATGGAAAACTAAAAAATTCCAAATAAGGATATTTAAACCACTAAAAATAATGAAATAATAGAATATAAACTCAATAACTAAGTACATAATACTATATCATGTTTTATGAATATAATATAAAATTATATATAACAATACGAAGCTACATATAGTTTTTGGGAAAAGTTAAAAAAACGAATTTTTGTAAATAAATAGTTACTAAAACAAGACGATTTATTCACTATGCCAATTAAAAAGCCAATGAAATTATACCCTTGGAAACAGTTGCAACGGTACACAAAATATTTATGACTATTAAACATAGTTCACATTATATTTTAGAGAAAGGACATGATGATAAAAATTTTTTTGAAAATATTATTGATATAACTACAAATGAGTTTGAATCCAAAATAACATCGTTAGCTGATAAACTAATGCTAAATAATCTTAATCAGTATGAATAAATTGGAACCGTCGTGAATTATCATGTTTGACATAAAATAGATGATATGAATTTAAAAAATAAAAATGGTGGAGTTGTGTTTTCTAAAAGAACTACCACATATTCCAAAATTTATTCAGTAGAGAAATTACTGACGTCCTTATTAATGAATAATGCACTTGTGGAATACAATTAATGTTCATTACCACCTTTATAAAATGATATGAAAAATATCATAATAAAATTGAATAAAATATTTGGAAATAAATAATTATAATATTGATATAATAAATGTCACAAATAATCTAATTAGGTGAAAGATTCTATTGCAACTTATTATAAATGAAAAAACAAGAAAACAATTTACGTAATGGTTTTTAATTGAAATTTAATTAATCCAAGTAATGTAATTCATGTAAAAATTACAATATGTACTATAAAACTAAAGGAATGAATCTTTCGAATGATACTATCCCAAGGAATTCAAATGGTGGAGATTATTTTGAAAATTTTTATAATAAGGAATGCTCTAGATTAGGTATCATTGGTCAATTTGAAAGAATACCAACAGTAAATCAATGTTTCATGTATAAGGTAATACTTTTATATCCATTACATTTATATCATTAAATTATAATTATCCTAATAGTGATAATGAGATATGTTTTTACCTTCAGATGGATAATCTTTCTCAATTAGTGAAGATAATACTTTACATAGTTATGAACAGATATCTATGTTTGAAAATATATTAGAAAATGAAAATTTTAATTTACATAAAAAACATGATAATGACGAATCAAAATATGTTAATGAAAAATCAGAGAATATCACTTTCAAGTAGTGAAATATCATATCATTGCATTAATGTTATAAAAAAATATTCAAAAAAATATTCATTCTATATATTTTCAAAAATATATATTTTTATAAATATATCCTACAAAATAATTTTTTAAAACCTAGTTAAAATAATATTACCCAAGATGATAAGAATTAAGTTGTAAAAATAAAGTCAAAACATTCTATCCTAAATGGTTTTCCCTTTGTTTACCACTATTATGGAAAACATGAATTAAATGTCTAAAAATATTATACCTAATAATTATAATATAGTAATGGTTTTTACAAAAAATTGTGTTTTTGTAATAGTTTTTTTCTAGGACCGCACCTTTTTTTCATGAACTATCAAAATGGTGGCTAGTGGATGAATAGTAGTTCTTCAAACAAATTTCATTAACTTAGTTTTCAAAAAGTATAATTTCAATAAAAATATAATTTCCCCAAAATATTAATTCTAGAAAACCATTGATACCAATAACATAATATTATCAAATATTATATCTATGAAATTTTGGTCTATGAAAAACTAATATTTTAGTTTTTAGGAATATAGAGAATGTACCCATAATAAAAACACTTGTTACTTGGATAGTGGTTATTCCAAGAACTTGATAAGAAATAATTATTTCATCAAAAAGGTAATAAATAGTAACATTGGAAAAGAATCATTTCTAGATATTTCTCAATCATAAATCATTAGTATAAGTAACAATGTACTCTATGGAAAATTAATTTATTCAAAGGTTTTATCTATTACAAGAATTAATCAAAAATTTATTAATAGAAGAAATTATCTGATGTGGTTTATCCATTTAACCTCATAAATGATAAATGTATTATATATAGTTCCAAATCTAAATTTATTATTCCATTAAATTGGTATAACCATTTATAAGAAATATACATATAATTCCTTAGCAGCCAAGATCTAATTTGATTTAGTGTAATAGAATATATATTTGGTTATATTATATATGTTTAGGAAACTATAACCTAATAATAATATTTAATATGAATTAAAATAGACTTGTTAAGGATATATCCGAACATAATTTGGATACTTTTCATGTATGAAACCCTAGCCAGTATTGAAATAAAAATAATTCATGTAATAAATATATTATTGATGTATCAAATTATAATATTGTATAATTATTTTTGAAGGACAAATTCTTTTCTATACTAATTGGGTTTATTGTTGGAAAATACGTTATTTATTATTTCATGATTACACTAGATATACATGAGTTTATTTTCAAAAAATAAAATTTCATGCCTTTATTTATTTTAAAACATTTTAAGAAAGTGTTATAAATGAGAAGAACCACTACATTATAACTATTCATAGAGATCATGGTGATGAATTTGAGAAATCTAATTTTAAAAATTTTCGTATCGTAAATGTATTAAACAAAACCTTTTTGAAAACAAGTTATTATTGATAGGAAAAATAGAATTCTTGAAGAGATTAATATATCCATTCAATGTTAATAATCCATTGCAAAATATTATTTGGGATGAAGTATTTATTAATGCATACTATAATATATATTTATTTTTAATTCAATATTTTTTTAATTACACTCTTTATGATTTGGGGATAGGAATAAACATAAAATAATTTTAATTTATTTTTTGGTTGACATGTATTAATTATAAATACTAATGATAACCTACATAACAATTTAATGAAATATAATAATGGAATATTTTAATTTTATTCCTTTACATCACTATATTATAGGGTTATTAATAAAAAAAGGTGTTTTGGGGAGTAACACTAGTTTTGTTTGATGAAACTGATCCCATTATTTTTTTTAAAAACACAACTTATATAATCAGATGTTATTTCTAAAACATATATTCAACCAATAGAGAAGAATAATTCTCATATTTAGCAAAATTGAATATGATTCTATATTTATTCTTCTTGAAATTTTTAAACCATATTTTAAAGAACGTAGTTTTGAAAACCCAAGAAGTCGGTTTTTTCATAGAAATCATACAAGTGAAATTATCCTTACTGATGCAGATCAACTGATTTGGACTATACGTTCCTTAAGAACTAAAATTAAACATCTTGAATTCTAATCTAAATTCATACATAAGAATCCTAATGATGATTTACTATATGATGATTGTATTAAGACTATGAAAGTTGGGATCAATGAATTTTAAAGGAATGTATTATGGGAATTAATTAAATGACCATTAAGAACATCGTTATTTTATAAAAAATGGGTATTTCGAAAATAATGTGTTGAAAATGGAATAATATTAACAAATTTATATATACCTGTTACTGAGAGATATAATGAAAATTCAGAAATATAATTTTAATAAACTTATACACTAGTAGAATGACAGGATGTTATTCTATACTTTTAGAATTTGCAACATTATTTAATTTCAAATTATTTAAATTGGATGAGAAGGGGTATTTTCATAAAAATATGTTCAGTAAGAATATTATGTAAAACAAATACCATCGTATGATAATAAATATAATATATAATATGTTAATGAACATACTAAAACAAAATATGGAATTATCTAGGCCCCTAGAACATGTTATGTCAGGTTAACAAGATTTTTGTTAAAAAAACATTTTGGTAAGGGAGATGGAGACCAAAATATTTTAATTAAATAAGATAATAAAAAAATTATGAGTGTAATAATTTATATTGATGATATAATATTTTACTCATCTAAAAACCCATAAATAGATTTATTTGCAAAACTTATGATATTTAATTTTGAAATGAGTAAGATAGATGAGTTATCACATTTTCCTAGATTTCAAATTCTTCTAAATCCATAAAGTTCATTTATATTTTTATATATTTCAATTAAATTATTACGTATGTAATTTTTATTTAATTCCATTATATGGATTAGTTATCTTATTTTATCCTCTAATACTTTAGATATAGGTGAGTATTAGATACCAGTTGATTAAAATACATTTAGAGGAATGATCGTAAGATTAATTTACTTAATATTTAGTCGACCAAATTTATTGTTTTCGGTATAATTATTTTCTTGATATTAATATACTACAAAATTATAGAATATTAATGTTTAAAAAATAATATTTTGTAATATTAATTGAACAATGGATTAAGGAAAATTCAATACTTCAATAAATGTTTTTGAACCCAACAATTTTCTCATATGCTAGGTGGATGTATAATGGTTAGAAAATATCTCATTTAGAAATTGTCATTTCATATGAGAGTATTTAGTTTCATGCTAACGTAATAAAAAACTCTTAATAGCACTTTCTATTGCTGAAGCTGAATATGTGGTAGTTGAAACTGTTTGTGCTGAATTGTTACAAATGCATCACACACTCAAATTACCCTGGAATGAGTATTACTAAAACTAAAATACAATGTTATTAAAAATGTTCCATATCAATATGTAATAAACAAAAAACATAAGTCACGTGATATAAAAATATTTATAAGACACCACTTCATTTAAGGTTACACAAATATTGGAAATAAAATATTACAATTTATCAAAATTCAAGAACAAGTTGCTAATATTTTTACAAAACCTCTTCGTACTCATAGATTTGAGTATATTATAATGAATAGTTTAATGATAAATGTAATGTGATTCTTAATATCCCTCCATCCAAACCAATCTAATTCAATTAATATACACCTTTTTATATGGAATGTGCATGTATGTTTATTTTTTGATAAAAAAATAGTTTTAGGGACAGTTTGATGTATCTGTACTAGAATCATTATGATGTTTTTTACTTTTGTCTTTATAATGTACAATAAAAATTCATAACTATTAGTATAAATAAATTTAATTTTGATTAATTGGATACATACATCATATAGTGGATCATATTGAAAAATTATATGTCTATATATTTAATATAGTCAAACAATTTCTATGTATTGTAAAAATTAATGTTCTCTAAAAAAACATACAAAAACACATTGTATATTAATATATAGTAAACATTTTTATGAGACTACTTGTGATTTCCAAAACTAATGAATTGGAAATATAAAACGTATTGATTTTGACTCAAAAATCTCCCACCCCTTCAGGGAAATCATATACGGTTAGTGATGAGTAAATAAAATAACATAAAAAATACATCCCTTTATTCTTTTATAAGATTCAATGTTATTTTTACAACTCCCCATATGTTTATAAATATTTTTTAATATATTGGAATGTATTAAACAAACTATCCCTAAATTATAACTTATTCTATTTTTAAAAATCCTTCTCCGCATTTTTAAATAACTCCCATTTTTAATAAACATTCCCAACCTATAATATACTCCATTGATTTATTTTCAAAATTTTAAAACTATTAATAATAGGAATTATTCTAAATCAAATATTTTCATTATAACATTATGATTTAAAATAGACATTTAAAAATTTCCTTCATTAAATCTCTCTTTTTGAGATCATAAATTTTTTCAATCTCAACCATTGATTTCAATTGGAAAGATGAGCCTTATACCGAATTCCTTTAAAGGGGTCTGAAAAACCATTCTAATATTGGATTATATTGTTTTCACCACTTCCTATCACCTGCATTCATAGTCATCAGTTAAATTAATTTTCCATTTATTCGACCATTGGATCAGTTATCATTACAATATAAAACAATAAATGTTATGTTAAATGGTATTTTATTAGAGAAATAATAATTTAATGGTATTAGTTTTGATAAGTACAATACCACTCTGAAGACGATCATTTATTTAAAGGGTTGGGTACATGTGTGGATAAAAAAAGTAAAAAATTATTTTGATTAGTATTAGATTAATATGGTTAGATAATTATATACCGTTATTCGGTTTGAAAAAGAATAAGGCATGAAATATTTTTTCCTTTTTCATGTTTGACAAATTATATAATATTTCATTCTAGATAGTAGCATATTTTATAGTTATTAAATATGGTGGAGAGGTAAATTTATCTTCATTTATGGTAATTTAAAATCCTGGATATTTTATGATGAATATTATTTATTCTTATTTAGATAAAATATATGAAAATGTATACAATGTTTCAAATTTTTTCACCATAAAATAGTTCAATAGATTTGTGGATACAAAGTTATTTAATCTAATCGATCTGCGAAAATTATGCAATAAATTTTTCATTTGTTTCATTCAAAATTAATATATTAATGTGAGGGATATTGACTTAGTGAATTTAATTTTCATTATGATAGAAAAAAGTAAATTTTATGTGATAAAGTCGAAGATTTTTATGTTTACTACCTTCATTAATACGTTAATTTTAAAATTTACAGATCTTTTTAAATTTTAGAATATGTCTTCATTAGTCGAGAAAAATATTATATTCATTGGTGATGACACTATTTGAAGAATGAAATTAGCATTCATTTATAAATAATTTTTAAAATGTTTTATGGATATTTTTCAGAGGCTCAATCATCAATGAATTTTGAGGATGTAAAGAAAAAGTGAAATAATGAATATTACCCAATATAGAAAAAAAGAATTAAAAAATTATTTCTAATGATGATTTTAATAGGTTTATATCAATGAAATAACAAAAGAAACCATGGGAATTAGACATTTTCCTTGATCCTAATGAAGAAAATGACATAATATTTTGAGCAATAGAATAATTAGAAGAAAAAAGGAGAAGAAAGAAAGAAATGAAATTATTATATGAAGCTAGATTAGTACAAATATTGTTGAAATATGTGAAATTAGATTATAAAAATATTATCCCTCCATTCCCAACTACTGATAATGTCTTTCTAGATAAAAATATTGTTTTTAATGAGACATTAGTTATTACAATAGTAGTCCCTTCACAGATGATAACTGAAAATAAAAAACTAATTTTTTATGAATAAATTCCTTCCATTCCTAAGATTCATCTATTATCTAATGATGATGTAATAAGAGATTTATGAATATGCTAAATATTAGACAAAGGGAAAGATAAAGAAATAATTTAAGATGTCAAATTTAACGTTCATGGAGATGATGAAGAATAACTTGGAGATGATGTTTAATAATAAGTGGTAGTAGAAAATGAAGAATAAGAGGGAAAAGTTTAAAAGGAAAAGAATCAAGTTGATTAATATTTGAAATGAAATAAATAATTACAGTTTTCATCATTCTATACACCATTACCATCAAAAACAAGATAATAATGACAACATGGAAGGATAAAATTATGAAAAATTGATAACACAAAAGGAGGAAGAGTCACCCTCTAATATAGAAGATAAATATTTACAATAGAATTCAAAAATAAATTATAAGGTAGAATCAACGAAATATAATTATACTATAAGTGTTTCAAAAGGAAAAAATGTACTATAGAAATATCCTGATATATTTTTCTATGAAAGGTAAAATTAACATCAAATTAGTCAATGTTGATATTGGCATACTAAAACCATATCATGTAGATCCCAATTAATTAAACTAAGAAGCAACCGTTTCTCTAAAAAGATTTTTATATATATGCTTTACATTGAAATGGTTGAGTGGTAAAATTCAATATCTTCCTAATAGAGAAACATAGTGTATGTTGATTCATGAATCATTGAATGATATATCAAAATCACAATAACATTTTATTTAATCAAAGATTAGAATCAAGGAAAATTTCAAAATGCTATAAAGAAAAGTATAAAACTCAAAATTATTCGTATATAAAAATTTCTAAGTGGTAAAATCTTGTTGATAGTGTTTTAATAGATCATGATTACTAGTTCATTAATAAGAAAACCCTTACAATATAGATGACACAATTATTAACATGTTATCCTCAAATTTCCAAAATAGAGTAATGATCGTAGAATAATTTTATGGTACCAATGATAATCAAGCATAAGATGTAAATTATTTGAATGAAAATATTCATGATATGGATTTTGATATTAGAATGTTGATATACTATTTAAATGACTTAATATTAATGACGTAAGAGAGTAATGTTTTTTCAGTTGAATTTAAAAGGCTGATGACTCATGTTCAAATGAAATATGTAGTTGAATAATGAATCATGATTAATAAGAAGTAAATATGTTTGTTTTGAATGTTGAAATATTTTTTTTGAAGTACATGATGAAAGAAATAATTTTTTATGTTTTTGAATCTCTATTTATTTTAATAAAACATTTAAATCAATGATAATAGTGGTTATATTTTCATGAAATACATTATATTTTAATGTCTTTCAATACATTTGTCTTTATATTATTCTTCTTACTTATTGGTTGACTACATATTTTACATTATAATTTTTTTCATAATAAATCTCTCTCCATTTTTTCATGTTATATGAATTACCTTCCATTAACAAATTCTGAAAGGGTAGAAAATTTTATAAAAGGGGGAGAATATATAATAAAAGAGGAAGATGGTTTTATAAAATGGGGATAAGTTTTTATAAAATGATGAAAGGATTTTTCAAAATTGGAGGTGTTTTAATTTAGGGGTGATGTTTTAATACGTTACATAAAATTATAGTAGAGTTATAAAGTCATGGGGACAAGAATATTTTAACTTCAACATTTCTAAAAGAACAAAGGGTTGGATGTTTTTCATTTTATTTTTTCATTTATGAATACTGGTTTGTGACTTCCAAAAATTGACAGATGGTTGAGTCATAATATTAATTATTAATTTACCATTTAAATTATTTTTAAAATAAAAAATATATTAAATCTATGTTAGCTAACTTTTTATTTCCCAATAGTTTTATTTAGTTTTTGTAGAAAAGATTACATTTTACCATACAATGAAAAAGTTCTAATGTATAACATGTATTAACCCGTCTTTATTCAATACGATCCATCTGATCCTGCTTGCATATAATTAATAGAAAAAAGCTGATTTAGAAAAATATTTAGTCTTCTGTATGGTACATATTTATTAAAAAAATCATTACCCTCAGATTATTTATAGTCTCGAGACATCATACAAAACCTCATAAGGATTATCATATTCAAAAATTACAAGGAGGTCCATCAGAGTATCATATGATTATAATAACAATATATAAAAATGAGTCCATTTTAATGAGTAATAGATATAATTGTAATGGTACAAAAACATCACCCCGGGAATTTAATTAAGCCATAATATTGTGATATTTCAAAGATATAGCAGTTCAAGATCGTTTTAGCTTACTCGAAAATCTGACCATTAAAGCTCACCTATAAATACCTAGTCATATAAATAGTTTGTTGCTGACAAATTTCAAAACTCATTCCTTATAATTATTTCACTATATGAACCTCTAATTCTTAGTCATTATAATATAATAGAGACATTCCATTCTAAGGAGTCCATATTATGGTTATTTCATCCAAGACATTTTTAGTTTCATTCTTACTTCAATCATTGTAATGATTGATATAATCTAGGGATAGGATGATGGTGAATATGATTCATCAGATCGAGGGATTTTTGGGATATGAAGATATATTTTGATCATAGTATTGAGGGATTTCATAGATTAAAAGCCAGATATTGTTTACCATCATATCAAAGGATTTCTATGTAAGGAAATACATAAATTATTGTATGTATAAAACTATGTATAAATATAGTTAGAGTTTATGATGACCATTACACCTAAGGATAAAACATCGTATTCTTTCATTATATATTGTAAATCATTCATACATTTACTACCTATTGTACGATATTTTTTTACAATTATTCTTATTTGATATGCATGAAATAAAATATAAGTATTTGTCTTTATCTTTATGAAAAATTAGTTTTATTGGTGTATATGTGATAATAATAAAAATATAATTCAATATAATCAGATCAACTCTAATTCTAATTTCTGTCTCGGACCATTACATGACCTATGTGTCCGATCATATTAATTTAAAAGGTATTTAGTTTTTCTATATATTTTTTAAACTAAAATTCACCCCTCAAAATTTAATAGTATCCATCTATGATACTCTTCAAATCCAATTTTCATTAAAAATTACATTTATTGAAATACAACATATAATTTTCTTCTTACTATTTCACACACGAAATAACTTATAATATCATTAATGAATATGTGGACTACTACATCAGTGAAGTGATATTATTCATATTTTATCACCACGACATCAAAAGAATGATATATATAAGTATATATAATAATGTGTTATAGTAATTAGGGTATTAATATAATTATATCAGTAGAATACATTACATGCCTTCTTTTCAAAATAATTTTTGAAAAATGGGAATCATAGTCTTGCAATAATATGTCCAACAATATCAATGATTGTAACCATAGCTAATATTTTACTACCATCTACCATGATTGGTTTGAGGAGAATAATTTGACCTCAAATATGATAATTAGGATATTATTATTATTTTTCTGATGTTTTAATAATGACTCCTTTGACCACAGTTGTCCTACTAATGTAATTTCTGACAAATAAAATTAATATGGTCAATGAATATGACAAAAAAATAATTTATTATCTAATATTTATACCATATTAACAGGTAAAAATAGTAATAATAGGCCATAAAAAGTTTCACAATAAATTAAATAATTAAAATATGTTTAAAATTCAAGATGATAAAGTAAGACATGAAGAATCAGACTCATGTTAAGGGACTTCATCTCAATATCCTTTTATTAAGGAATATTTCAATGTTATACACCTATATAGTTTAAAAAGTAGTATGTACATACCCTTGAAATTTTATAAAATGAATATTGTATATTATCATGGTATTTTATCCTTCTTTAATGTTATCCTTTATTGGGGATTATTATTCATATATTTTCAAATTGATGAAGGAATTTTGATTAATACTTTTTTAATGTCTTCCTCCCTGCACTTCCTTTACCATCTCTATTTTTTAAAATGAGATTATTGAAATAAAATATTTCGGTAGTATAATATATATATATATATATATTATTGGAAATAAAAATTAATTGTTTTTACATTTTTAACATGGAATATTTTGGAAAAAAAGTTAAAATTGTAGTTCTATACTTAATGATCGCAACAATAAAGAATCTTCTTCCAAAGTGACCATTATTTGATTTACTATTTCCTTTAAAAAAATTCAATGTTTTTCCCGAATAATTTTTGTTAAATTATTTAGGTATTTATATATTGAATATGTGTTTTCATAATAAATGGGTATTTTGGTACTAAAAATATGTTCTTAAAAAAATGGGTATTTTGATATAAAAAATTAAACATTTTTATGTGTGTTAAATATATTTAAATATTTTTTTAAAAAAATTGAAATAAAATTTTTGTTATCCTTATATGGTACTTGATAATTATACAGGATAAATTGGTCTTCCTCGATATAACTAGGAGGGATAATAATATATTAATCATGTGGTGGGATTGATAACACTATGTGAACCACTAACATCTTAATCATGGGATTTTTGTGATTTAATTGGGTAAGACCACTACCACATAGACCTAGGGAGGCTCATATAGTACAAGACAATACCATTATAGATTTAATGATTGGAGCACCTATTTAGTCCTCTAATTCATTAGGTAATGACAATATTTGATGTTGTTTGTATGGTTATTCCAATTAAAAAAGTTAAAAATGGTTTAATTTATATAATGCACTATGTATCTAAATGTAAATTTAGTTTATTATTATGGATTATTTTAATTTATTTGAGAAAATAGTCTGCTCGTTTCACATGAGTGTAATTTATTTCATCTAAACAAATTAAATTGGAGATATAGTTAAATGTTATATTAGTTTTCTTGTAATCATTGGACTAACTATTTTTCTTTTATAGAGTTTTCTGATATTATTCTGTTCATACTCTAATTTTAATTGATTTTATTAGGATTTATGAACTGGTATGGAAAGAAACAAGTAATTTTTAATGTTATAATTATTTCATTAATGGATATTATGATATGCTTTAAATGGGTTATATAGTGGGACCTTTGGTTACTGAATAGATGTGTCCACTTGGTGTTTTATTGACTTGTAATTATGAGTTAATTCCTAATTCTCTTAAACAATTAACCAGGAAAGAACATCAAAGTGAAGGAATGTAAATTATTTATTTTAAAATCATGATTTTCAATGCCTATGTTAAGATACTTATAAGTTTTATTTACACAAATTATCAAATATGCGTAAATCTAAACATAATGTAGCAATCCATTAATCTCTAAAACTATGTCCGAATTTCCCCATAAACCATTTAATAAATGGTTAACCCTATTAAAAATCGAAAATATTTTTATCTAAGTATTTAGAAACAGGGTCACTGAATTTACAAAATGAAGTTATCATTAATCTGAACTTCATGATGTAACTATTGGGTTCTACATAGATTGAATGATAATACATTAACCACATATTTTCTTGAAACATTTTAAAATCCATAATTACTATAAAAATATTTTAAAACATGCAGAAATCCTTATAAATTAATTAAATGATATAATATTTGATATATGATATAAATTAATGAAACTGTCAATCTCTGTCAATGATAACATAAGATTCGTTCTCAAAAAAAATTATTAATCAATTCCAATATAGTGAGTACTAACAATTTTACTGTATTATATCAGTCATCTAATTAAACCAACATAATTACCTCAAAATAATTAACCTATTAAGGGTTAGGTTTCCCTTAATTGGTTTCATTCCACGTTGTTCAACATTCAGGTCAATCAATTTTCATTGTAGTCAATATTATTCAACATAGGCTTTCAAATACTTGGAGAAAAATCACTACAATATAATAGTTATAAATTTATTAATTATAATAAATATGATTTCATTGATTAAATACTGAATAAAATAATTACATAATTAAAACACTTGTACATTAATCATTCTAGTTATTCCTGTTTAATATCATAATCTTGTCAATGATTCATTATCTTTTAATGAGGTTTTATTAATTTGATGATTGAAAAATTGATTATTGTGGTGTCCCATATCATTATAGTTGAAACATATTATATTAGAAACTTTTTCCTTTCAATTTAAATTATGTTAATTGTAGAAATTATATCAACAAATTTAACAATCCCCAATTCCATTTAAGCATGTACAATGATGTTTCATCCATATTTAATGAATGTGGGAAAATCCCATTTTTATTATTTCATTTATCAACCTTTTTCCATCACATAATCTTCTTCTCAAGATTCCCATTGAAGTCATAATACATATAAAAAATTATTCTTTTTATAAGATGATACAATTTCCTCATACATTTATAATGATTAAATGATTACTCCCCATCGAAAAATTAGATTAATCATTTCAAAGAAAATTTTAGTCTTAATCATTGGATTACATGCATTGATTTGGTTCCCATTCATTCTACATGTATCCTTTTCTAAAATACTACATATATTTGATTATATCATATCCTTTTAAAAGATTATATATAATTCCAAAACTACTGAAATACTTAAAAAATTAAAAAAAATATGCATATCTAATCTGTTATTCAAAAAAAAATTTCTATTGATATCAATATTTTAAAATCCTTCAAAATAGTTATTAAATTCAATATGAATTATCATATGAATAACCACATGAATTGTGAAGCTAGTCACATAGTAAGGCTCGTTTTTAGGAAATAGGTGAAGAAGAGGTCATGGAAAATGCTCCCTTTTTAGAGTTATTACATCTTAGTACATCTATTCAAGAAATAAATCTACATTTAGTATCTATATAAGGATGTAAATAAAATGTCACATAATATTTACCATAAAAAACTGTTATGATGTTCTTATATACTTATCCTAAGAGTCCATATGGTCATGATCCCTAATAAATGGTTTCCACAATCAATTTCATATGGTTTCTACTAAACATACTATTATACCTACTATAGTGACCACAACCCCTGTAGGATAGTTCCCATCATTATTTTATTAAATTGTAAAATTTGAAATCAAACATTTCAACATAATTTCCAATCAAGAATAAAACTAGTCCCTATAGAATATAATTTAATATTAAACATACTATACATCATGGATTACTAATGAAAAAATAAGTGTGATCTTAAATATTTAGTAAGATACAAGTATAACAGAAGCTACCATGAATCAATAAGCATAGTCAACATGGCAAGGAAAATAAATGAACACAAGTTCCACTTAAATAACATGAATATCATAGTACGATAATGAAAAAAATCAATATGATTAGTTAAATAAATAATAAATAATGCTATTAAATCAATAATCATGAATGAAATGCATCAATATATAATTTCATAGTGAAAATTTCCTTGATAATAACAACTAAATTCCTAATATAGGAAATTATATATTATTTGGTTTCATGTCTTAAGAACATAACCAAAATATACTATCAAGATATATCCTAAAAAATGATTGAAACTATTGGGTAAAAACATATTATGTTTTGTCAATAATACATCAACTATCATGACAATTGACAAGAGGGTTCAAAATTACTACTTACAAACACATCATTTTAGGCCAACTGATTTGTCTCATAAAAACACTCAATGCATAGAGGGGATATACAAATATCTAGACATATAATTTAATAAATGTAGAAATCATTCCTCTTATATTAAATAATTTATATAATTCATGAATCAATAATCGTTACCTATAAATATTCTAATTCATTTAATAATACAGATTGTTAATAGTTCCATATTCAATTAAATAACTTCAAAAATAAACATTGTATGTACAAAATGCTATAAAGTTTAGTCAATAATGATACCCAAGAATGATAATGTTGTTATATAGTGTAAATATATTATCTAATTATGTTAGAAAAGATAATATTTTAAGGGAATGATAATGAGAAAAACGAATCAAGAAAGTTACTGCCAATATGTTACTTTATAAAATTGATCACAAACCATATATAGGAATAATAAGGATGTTATCAATAAAATGTATCCCCAATGGTGCATAATTAGATGAATGGTTGTTTTTTATTAATATAAATTTAATTAAAATTTATTTACAAAACATTCTTAAGGAAAATATATTTTTCATTTTGGAAAACATTTCAAAAATAAATTTTAAACAAATTCCTGAAAAATATACTCTTAAAAATAATAAGCATTGTTCATAGAAACTATTTTCCGGATGGTGGTTTTATAGAGTTAATATTATCATTATTTTTAAAGGGTTTTTAAAGGAATAATTCCCTAAAAATTAATCTATATGAGCGTCTTTTCATCATTTTAATATTTTTGGTGAGTTTTTTGGTTTAATTGTGAAAATTGGTTATTTTTGGAAATTTAGTAGATTTTTAGAGCTTATGTATTTCAATAAAATATCTTAAAAATGTTAACTAAATCAAGTGATTAATTATTTAGGCCTCATATGTTCGGGGGATTCATGTTTGTCTTCTGGACCAACACCGAATTTCAAATCCACTAGCCTAGAAAAATCAAGCTAGTGGAAAATGTTTTTTGGTTGACAAAATAGAGCCCACCGTAGTTAATGATTCTTATCTAATCCTAAATATGTCCAAATGGGATGATCCACTGTGATGAGAATTATGAAATAGAGATTCATGGGCTATTAAATTTCATAAGGAAATTATCCCATTAAGGATTACTTTACATGTGACCAACAAGAGGATGTTGAAGAGTCTCCTCTTCCAGAAAACATATACTTTAGTAATTTGATCATATCATTCTTAAAAAAAATGTCCAAAATCATTGAAAATTATAGGTTAATTATTAAACAAAATTATAAAAAACTTTTAATAAGATACAATGTCTATATTTATTGGTCGGGTGGGAAAAATGAAAGCTAAATTTTAAGGGGCAAATTCTAGAAGAAAATATTATGTTATTCTTTTCCCCCGCATTTATTGCTTTTCTTTTTGTAATTTATTATTCATTACAATTATTCATGTATTCCCAAGATATGTAAGGGTAGCTATATTATTAATTGGGGAATTAGAGGTTTTTATTTTAGTAATGGTTGAGTTAATGAAAATAATGTTATAAAATATTTTCTCTCCATTGCAATATTGGTTTGACAGTCTAATAACAGTTTGTATTATAAAGTATGATCTTATTTGTTTTATGATTTCATTGTTGATATTGTTTATTTTTTCAATGGTCATTTTCTCCCTCTAATATGTTATGGTCTATATACAATAGAATATATAAAGTCTTAGTGATGATTTACTTAGGGATCTATCATACGAGTGGCATGGGTAGTGGATATTCTTGTTTTTTTGAGATAAAAAATCATTTATTGTGAATTTACCATGTAATCTGATTATTTTTAGTAATACACATTCAAACATTGTAATGAGATTATGTTTAGGTTATATCTTGCTGAGTTTTACTCTCACAATCAGTATTTTTCAAACAGAGTGTCAGGAAATGTTCATGGAATCTCAATTTAATCAGTATAGTATAATATAATTGGACATATTCAAACTATGAATGAATTAAAATTAGAAAACTGTTCCCAATATATTCAGTTAATTCATTTCTCAATTTTAAATTTATTTCAATTTTAAATTTATATAAATATTTTTTTTATTTTTTTTATTTTATTTTCTCATTTTTATATTGTTATCAAAATCATAAAAATTCAAAAACAACCTCCACTACATTCTCATATTTAAGTGACAAAGACAACCGTTGTTCACTCTACTCTGGAGATATCCATGGTCAACCACTATACTGAATTTTAACATCTGAAATATTTTTTCGTCACAGTCCATGACATAAACATTTTAAAAAATGGAATTTTTTCTAGGGAAGTTGTGCCAACAATATAATTCTAACATTTTGTTAATATCTTTCTTATTTAAGAAACCATAAAAAATATTCATGATCTATGCCAACTGTAATTATTGTTTCTATATTGATAAATCATAGGTGAATGTAGAAATGATAAATACAAATAAGATGAAAATATTTCAAAATGTTGATGAAATACATGTTTTTTTCAATAAAATAGTGACCGACTATGTCAGCTGTATCTTTTTTCATGAATTGATTAGAATGTTTAATCTGGTTAAAATCAATTATCAAAAATTGAATTCAAAGGAGTAATTTACTTTGTATCATTAACCTCACCCTAAATAATAATTTTATCAAATGATAGATGTTAATTCTCTACTCATATTTCAAATAGAGAATCCTTACTACCTACCTCATCCTAGTGAAATTGTACTCAATAAAGAAATTTACACTGAAGATGAAATCAAATCCAAATAAACTCAATTAAGTACTACTTACACTTATTTTAAATTTTTATAATCTATTACCTTATGTTATTCATTGTATAAATATGATGAATGGGAAGAAGAACCAAAAAAGGAACATATAGAACTCCCCGAACATGTTGGTCATTTGTTATAGGGAGTTCAAGAGGTGATCCAAGTGGAACCTTTGAGGAAAAAGAGTTGGAATATATTTAATTTTATTGGGAAAATTTTGATATTTACTCTTCCTTCTATAATTTCATTCAAAAAGAATTACATTATGACTTTCCCTTTTTTGTTTTCTTTGAGGTAGCATAACTTCAGAAACCAATGGAGAAAGAAGAAGACATGAAAGTTGAATCCATGAAAGTGGAATCCAAGGGACATCCCTGCCCATGCCCATTGGATCCCTGATCATGGTGTTACCTCTTCTATCATGGTCTATCAACAATCTTCCTATAATCCTCAATGCATATAGTTTGGATTTCTAACACCATCTGACCATTACCGTCATATGAGAATAACCATCCTAATATATGATTCTATAGTCATCCATGATTCCCCAAACCATGTACCTATTTATAAAAACTGGTAGGTCTCATATTTCGATAGCCTGGTGCCTAGTTATTGCATCCAACAACAAACAACTCTACTCTGTCACACCCACTTCCATATCTAGCTGTCTGGAATCCGTGGAATAGGTATATCTATATCACTAGTTTCTTCTCCAGTATTTCAATATTGGTGGGATTTCAAAAGGGCATAATGCATTCCTAGATCTCTAGGTGAAGCTCCTCCTCAGAATAATATGCTCAAAAGAAGTTGTCATAGATCATCTCTTGAGAGTACAACATATGAACTATAAACCAATATGTGTACTCGACCAACATCAGTTTCCCGCCCCATAATTGATTTCCCAATAAATATAGCTGCATTTAATATACTTTTAATCCATTTCCTTTAATCACAATAAAATCCTTATTATGGGACTACTCTAAAAACATCCCAGGTTATGTACATTCTATGATACAAATCTTTCACAACCCAAACCATGAAAAGGATCGTGCTATAATTATCCCATGCCCAGCTCCATAGGCCAGGGGAATGAAAACTAGTGATGAAGGAATATCTACCATGGGAAGGAATTTTCCAATTTACATACACACACATAAACAACCATCTCAGTGAATAAGTGTGGAGGGAGTAAATTTAAAAGGTACTAAAATATAAGAGAAATCATGTCATTAAATACCACTAGACAGTTCAAATTTATAGCAGTGTAAACTAAAATGTAAAGGGAAAAAATACACATACAACCAATAATATGTCGTGAACTGAAAGAACTGAAAAACTAAACATATAAGAGGGATTATATCCTGATTCCCAAGATGAGTCCACCATACATAGTATAAGTACAAGGTATTTGTAAGCTTCATTGAAGTTAGTTATAGCCATTTTTCTACCTCAATAAGACACGAATCTTGTGGTAAAATCACATGAAATGATTTGTATATACATAACATGAAGTATTCCTTGAATGATGAAGGGGGAATTAAGAAATACAAAGGGAAATGGAAAGAATAAGATGAAGGATACAATAAAAGCGGTCAAATTAATTAAAATAAAGAGATAAGCTAATATGATCCAAATCCAATGGGCCCAACACAGTGATTTTTTAAATATATGTTTAGTTTTACCCACCTATAGTAGGATAGTATACAAATATATCAACAAAAAATTAAAAATAGAAATCACATAGAATACCCCACAATGTTTCACCTATTATGGAAAAAGTGTACCCAAAATGATGTTAAAGATAAAAAATAATATATATATATATATATATATCTAGTTAGTTAAATGAATCCCAAACAAGTTAGTAAGGGGATCACAATATCACAACCTTGCCGAGGATGAGGAGTAACCCATAGATCCAAATTTATATCAACAATGATTAACAATTCATGTGTCTTTACAGAAGTAACCATTAAAGTCAAACCATTCCTCCACATTATTCCACGTAGTCTAGTGGGAAAAAACATGATGTAGAGGACATAAGAACTATTACACCTGGGTGGGATCTACTATGCATGTACCCATATAGGACTTGTGCCCATGCTGGCATGTTTTTTCCACAATGGTGTCACAAGGACCCTCTAACTGTTTTTATAGGGGTTCCACTTAGTATGTAAATGGCCTACACCCAAGATGATGGGGTTTCACATAATAAGTTTATGACCCATTCCCTACTGTGAAGTGTGTGTGTGTGGGGGGTGGGGGTGGGGTTACACTATAGTCCTCATGGTCCCACAACCTGGTATGTTAGGGGGGGGGTTCACTCAGGAGGTAGTTATAGAGGACCCACAAACCATGTTAATGGGGGGGTTACAGTATAGTGTTTTAGGACCCAAATACTATTTTTCCAAGGGGGTTTTAGTCCATTCATTGAGGACCCACACCCTATCTGATTGGGGTTCTACTAAGAAAAAGCTTCTGACTATCCATCATGATCACTAATATAATTGAACGTCACTTCTATAAGCATCATGATTGGAACATTTCACATGTTATTTTTGAAGCCACAACCTGGGAAACTATTAAGTTAAATGTGGGGAAACACTCATGATAGGATACTTTTGGGACAAAATTTGTGTCCAAATAATGGAGATACATGACATTGATGTTTCCTATAAAGGAACCAATTGTTACACAGGGTGTGATGGGATCCATATGGTGTGTGATCCTACTCCATAACCTATTTGTGTCTTCAACCATCACACGACTACCAATCTATGTATCTGTAACACTCCACACATTTGGACTACAAAATAATTCCAAGATAATTGGTATGGGGTCTTGTCCTACTAGTTGTGTCAGTGTACTCACCTCGTGTTAATGTACATTGGTACATGACATGTTGCATCACATGGGGTGCCACCCATTTGATCTATCCATGTCTGTCTACATAGGATGATGATCGTATACCTGGTTATGTAATTCTACATAGTATCCCACCATTCTGATCTTCTAAACATATTACTAGTTTGGGGAAGTGGTACATGTGGAGTAGATGGAATAAATTTCATTCCATCCATTAATTTTTTTGAAACCCTAGCCCTCTAAAATAAGGTGATACACTCGGTGTGTTCATCCATGCACCAAAAATTTTGTGAAGTTTTATCCAAAATAATAGATCCATGATCCACGCATAGAATTGGATCATTTCACCATAGATCCCACATCAAACCTTCTCAAATCATATGGATTTATCAAGGGATCATGGTTTATATCCTATATTCATTGAGAATAGATCTTCATTCCTTAATCAGAGGTCTATCACACACTCGGCATGCCATCATTCATTTATTCATCAATTGTTTTCAAGGATCATCACTATGACCATCCTCATCTCACAGAAATCCCATATCTGATCTCGATTTGTTGAAAAAATCCTATCACATGAAATAGTTGTGATTCTAGAAGTCCAATCAGACCCAATAATGCCCAAAAATGATGGAAATGGATTACGGAGTCCAACTAGAGACGAATGAAAACAAAATATGGGGGTAAGAACAATAATTGTTGTTTAATTGATCATTACCATGCATTATTTAATGATGATCATGAATAGTTATCTAGGGTGATAAAACAAGGTTGAATTCAGTTTAGATTTCAATACATGGAAAAATGATCAATACAAAATTGGCATAGATCAATATTATGGATTGATCTAATCAACCCGTTTAATAAACAAAGGCATAAAATAGTATTTAATGAATTTTACTTATATATTATATTTTCTTCATCCTAGATCACAAATTCCAATGATTGAATGATGTCTTTATGTTCATTTTTCTCCGATCTTATCTAATTTAGCGTCTCATCATCATTCGAGGTGATTCTCTAGTTAAAATTGAAGGAGGAGATCTTGAATTCTCACACGGTTTAGGTGGATAGTCTGAGAGTATTGACCATTTATGTATTATGACAGTACATTTCATTATGTTTACATGAATTAATTAATTAGTAACTTCACTGAACATACCACAAATGTGTTAGTAGTCCAAAATCCCCACACTGACCCATTTTATATCACGCCTTGGGTCTTAAACATGTTTTAGATTGAACTAAAATATCGTGTTTTTATATAATTTTTTATGAATCTTATCATTATTTTACTGATGGTTATCATTCACAATATAGAATTTATTTAATATTTTTATAAATGAGGTTCTAGGAAGAGCAATACTTAGAATAACTGTCAGGACCCTTCTCCCGGGGCTCGTGCCGTGACTACCCCAAGCCCGCCATCCATAGGCCAAGGGATGGTGACTAGTACCAAAGGTATAATTCCCTAAATCAGGGAAGGCATTGCCTTTATAACTATAAACACAAACACCATAGAACACAACTGGAAACAAAACACTAAGCAAGATTGTATAAAAAGAGAGTTCTAAAAATTAATGGGGATGGAAATACAAGCCCAACTATAAAGTAAATTACATCTAAAAAGGGGGAAAATAGCTTGAAGATAAAAATCAGGTCCATGATGGTCCACCACAGATCCAACCTGACGTTTTGGTATAGATAGCCTCTATAGTACTCACTGTCTGTCAGTCTCCTCTGGGTACCGACTCATCGTGAGGGCCTCCTCCGGGCACCATCCAATCCTAGTATACCATGCCTCGGTCTGCAACGATTGTCGTCTACATCCAACACATCGACGTGCAGTCATAGTCCATGCAAGGGTAAGTATAAGATACTCACTAGGGACCCTATGATGCTTAAGGTCTCACAAAATCCAACAAGGATAAACCACCAGGTATGAAATCAATAGATAACTCCACATATGTATATGCTCACACATATAACTATGTTATCTAGTAAACCATATCAATAATGAGGTAAACACAAAAGTTACTGACTCAGCTCACACAGGTCTACAAAAAATGTAGAGAGATAGGGATCATCAGATGTTTCCACTGAATCATCTATTCTTTCAAACCCATACATGATCTAGGAATAGAAATCCGAAATGTTGAACCCACACAAGATCCAGGATCAGTTATTCTGTCAAACCCACATAGGATCCAGGAACAGAAGTCAGAACTGTCGAACCCACAAAGGATCCAGGAATAGTAGTCAGAGCTGTCGAACCCGTACATTATCTAGGAATAGTCGTCAGTGGTGTCGAACCCACATAGGATCCAGGAAGAGCTTTCAGTGCTTTCAATCCCACATAGGATCCAAGAACAGTCATCAGTGCACAACCAGCCATAGGGTTCTGGACAATGCATGACTGATTCTGGGAGGGTCCGCTCCTCAATCCAAGTGTTGATACATCAATGTCCACAAAGTCCCAAGAATATGTTTTTCAAAGGTCTGCCACGTCATAGGGGTCTCAACGTAACAGACGATGCATTAATCAGACGCCCAGTTTGTGAGTTACTAGCATTTTAGTCCTAGGGGCTCGGTTGGATTCATGTATGATCCAACCTGACCGTATCATAACAAAACCCAGAGTTCCAGTGGGGTATACTCAAAGGGACAACTTTGGTTGAAGAGTTCCACCACCATTGACAGATCTTCTAATGGACGTCTAGTGCCAACGATATAGCGCAATAATGTAAAGGTCGGTAGTGGGCCTGGGTCCAATCCCACCCGGTCGGACCGACCCAGCCTGACCCAGTCTAGGCTGACCCAGTTCGGGTCGCCCAGTATGACTCGTTGGGTATGGACTGGCACATTAAGTATGCCAGCCCGTTAGTTTCGGCCTGGCCCTCTGGGCCCAGCCCAGCATTCCGCGAGAGTGTGGATAGATTGAGACGGTGTTAACAGGTCGCTGGATGGCACAAGGGTGGGTTGACCCGGAGGGCACCGTAAGGGCACGACTCAGCTCGGAGGGCACCGTGAGGGGCCGACTCGGGGTGGCTCGGTCGAAGGACCACGGTTCGGCCTAGACTGCCGGAGCGGTGCGAGGGCGGCGCAGTTCGTAGAGGCCGCGAGTAGCATAGCCTTTGTTGTCGACACCTTTTTCATCTCGTTTCTCATAATTGTGTCTAAAGTTCAATATAAACAAGATCGATAGAGGGGTCGGTCCATGTTGGTACAGCCTGCACCCATTCGCATTTAGGGTGGTATCAATTGTTTCATCAAACATGTATGATGTAAAACAATAATTTTAAAAAAACAAAAAGAAATATTTCTATCTGAAGAAGATAATTATATAAGGAATAAAACACAAAAGTAAACCCCATACATTTGTTTGTTGATCGTTGACAAAGTTTTGCAACGACAGAAGAAGATTCATTAACGTCAGGTAAGAAGATGAAGAAGTCATGGACGATGTCACCAGCATTCTTCAATGATGGCACTTCCTCCCTTATTTCAGTTGAAGATCAAAGATAAATATATTCATTGTTGGAGGATGAAGTTTTCTTCATTATTCGATGGTCATTCTTCGTTGGGAGGATAATTCTTCATTGGAGAGAATAAGTTTCTCCAAGTTATCTCCTCTTACATGCTCCACCAAAATAATTGTGATCCCCCTAATAAAATAATATATTTATCTATTATTTAGTTGTTCGAAAAAAATACAAAAATATTCAAATTAATTAATTTATGCTCAATTAATTAATGGAGTGGATATGGAACTGATCATGCATCTGAGCCATCTTCACCCATGTGCTCATCTGTATGTTCCCGTGCTGCAAGCGTACGCACACCAGAGGTATTGACCGTCCACATAGAACCCTCTCCTGTTGATCATCAATCTCGACTGGAACCTCTGTAAAAGTCTCCCCATCATCGACGTCCAGCTCCCCATGGTCGATGATGTGTGAAGGGTTGTGTACGTATCTCCTCAGTTGGGATACGTGGAAGACGTCATGCACCCGGTGCAAATAAGGTGTAAGGGCTATGCGTTATGCCACCTCAACAACTTAGCTGAGGACCTGAAAATGACTGATGAAATGTCGAGATGACTTGCTGCATCATCTAAATCTCCATAATACTCCTCGGGGATAGACCCATAAGAAGACGTGGTCGCCATCCTAGAACACCATAGGTATCCATCTCCTTTAAGCATACAACTTCGGAATTCCTTGTGCAGTCTTCATGCGCTCTTTGATTATCTGCACCTTCTATGTGGTAGCTCGTACCATCTCTGGTTCCACTAGTGCGGACTCCCCTAGGTCTATCCATCATAGTGGTGATCTTCAAGGTCGACCCTAAAAAGCCTCAAAAGCTGCCATCCTGATTGTGGAGTGATAGTTGTTTTTGTATGCAATCTCCACCAAAGGATAGTGATCCTCACATCTACGACCAAAGTTGGAGACACAAGCACACATCATGTCCCCACGGGTCTGAATGGTCTGCTTTGTCTCACCATCTGTTTGAAGATGGAAGGAGATGAAAAGATGATGTTGTATCTCAAAAGCCTCCTACAACCCCTTCCATAGCTGGGAAGTAAACCATGCATCAATATCTGATATAAAAGAATAAGGTCCTCTATGTATCTGAACAATCTTCCTCACATAGTGGCATCCCATGCTCTCTTCTGAACCCTGCTATCAGATCAGTAGGAAGTGGGATGACTTGGTGAGTTGGTCAACGATCACCCAAATCGAGTCATGACCACTAAATGTATATGGAAGACCTGTCACAAAGTCTATATATATCCCATCCCACATCCACTCTGGATCCTCTAATGGGTGAACCAAGCCAGATGGAACCTGATGCTCCACCTTCACATGCTGAAAAGTGAGGCACTATGAGACACACTCCGCTACTGCCTACTTCATACAT
Source organism: Viscum album (assembly GCA_963277665.1). Lineage (NCBI taxonomy): Eukaryota > Viridiplantae > Streptophyta > Magnoliopsida > Santalales > Viscaceae > Viscum > Viscum album. The sequence goes on along the minus strand of OY728159.1, from coordinate 774,498,212 downwards.
GGCCACCAGTGCTATTGTCGATGGTCCTGGTATATCATTTCCACTCTTGGATGTACCGCTAGAGGGGATGTGTGGAATTCCATCAACACTTCCTTTTGAAGTGACACTGGCACCATAGTATGTTATATGAAGATGATGACGTGCTCTCCAGCTTCAGAAAATCCATCAGGTGCCTGCCCTATAGATTTCTTAGCATGTTGTGTCCCACAGTCATCATCTTCACGCTATGACTCCATGACATACTGAAGAAGTGTAGGAGTGACTGTAAGAAACTGAAGGATAGTTATTCCATCTTGGTCCACAATGCATATCTATAAAGAAGCCAGCTGCTCTGTCTCCTTGCCTAGTAGCTGTATACCGGATCTCATACTGACTGCATCTGTTACAACATTCCTCTTTCTAGGATCATAGACTATATCAAAGTCATTGTCCTGGAAAAACTCAAGCCATTGTCGATGTCTCATGTTCAGGTCCTTCTGAGAGATGATATTCCTGAGACTCTGGTAATCAAAGTAGATAGTGAAACAATCGACCATCAGATAGTGTCACAACATATTTAAGGTGAAAATAACTGCTTATAACTCCAAGTCATGGGTAGGGTAGTTCTTCTCATGATGTCTCAGCTGACCAAGACCATAAGCAATCACTTATCACACCTTCATCAGGACACTCCCGAGTATGTTCCCTGATTCACTGGAGAAGACCACGTATGCTACACCCTCCTTTGGAAGCCTCGTGATGGGGGTTCTAGTTAGCATCATCCACAACTCCTTAAAGCTCTATTGGAATATCTACGACCATACAAAGGGTTTCTCCATCTTCATCAAGGCTGATAGTGGTGTTTCAACTCTGGGGAAGTCTGGTACGAACCTCCGATAATATCCATCCAAACCCAGGATACCCCGAACCTCTGTCAAACTCTTGGGTGGCTCCCAAGAAAGTACCACCTCAATATTTGCTGGATCTACTGCAACACTAGCCTCCATGATGACGTGTCCCAAAAAGTGAACCTATCAGATCCAAAAATGGAAATTTGAGAGCATACCTTAATGATGGTGCTCTCAGAGTGTGTCCAGTACTACCAGCAAATGGAAAGCATGGTCCTCCACAGTAGTTGAGTAGATCAGAATATCGTCGATGAATACTATGACAAAGAGATCGAGGTATGGATGGATGATCATGTACATGAGTACCATGAACACTGTATGAGAGTTGGTTACACCGAAGGGCATAACCAAGAAATCGTTGTGGTAATACCGACATCTGAAGGTTGTATTCTGCACATCCTCATCTCGAACTCTAAGTTGGTGATAGCCTGATCTAAGGTCTATCTTTGCGAACCACCATGCATCCTTCGACTGATCAAAGAGGTCTTCAATCATCCGGAGTGGGTACTTGTTCTTCATAGTCACCTGGTTCAGGCGATGGTAGTCGACACAAATCCTCATGCTCTCATCCGTCTTCTTAGCAAACATAATCGGGGTTTCCCAAAGTGAAACACTGGGATAGATGAATCCCTTCCCCTACAAGTCCCCCATCTATACACCCATCTCGTGTAGCTCCACGGGAGACATTCGATATGCTGGTATTGATATTAGTGCCGGATTGGAATACATGTCAATGTAAAAGTCCACCACTCTGTGAGGAGGTAGACCTAGAACATCATTAGGGAAAACATCCACTTACTGGTCCACCAATACAGGATAGCTCGAACTCTCCACATCAACTGCTCCGAGTGTAAGGCTGGCCAACTAATGAGTGATTGGATTCACCCTCCTCCGAGTAAGTCCTCCATGTGCTGCAAAGGCTCCGTTTTTTCCGGTGAATGTCAACCTGGTCCCATCCGTGTGGACATGCCTCACAATGCTCCTAATACAATCGATCTGAACATGGACTATAGATAACCAGTCTATACTCATGATGATGTCATAAGGCCTCGACGCTGCTACTAGGAGATCCCAACTGAAACTATCACCTCCTAGAGTAAGCTCACATTTTCGGCACCAGAGAGTGATTGTCGAATCTGCTCCAGTAAAAATATCTAGCCATAAGGATCGATCCAATGGCTCTGTCAGAATCTCTGTGCTACGAACAAGGGAAGTGGCAATGAAATTGTGACAGACACATGTGTCTCTAAGAACTATAGCAACGGTAGATTACTAAAATGTCGAACCTAAAATAATCTCTAGAGCACCATGATCGTATGTCTTAGTTTCCTGGAACTGAACTCTCCCCTATCCACCTACTCCCTCTGGTCATGGTGGACCTCATGGTGGTGGTGGTGGTAACACCTTGTAACGTCTTCCACTACCAGCTGCATAACCAGCTCCTCTTCCACGTCCACCTAAACCCTTTAGATCACCTCGATCAGGCCTCTGCCTCTACCTGGGAGGTCCCTCAACTGTCTTATGATCATCTGTTCGACGGGTCAGATAGTCACAAGTCATGTGACCCTACCCGCCGCATTTGAAACATTGTTTGTTCCTCGAATGAATGGCTCTATCATGTGTGCCTCGTGCAACAGAACACATGTCCTGAGGTTTTCCACTGGATGGTCTTGTCCTCTTGGACCTTTGTGACATCTGTGTACTGCCAACTACAGAAGACTCTGCTACGAGATGCCCAGTGTCGGGTCTCACTGATGGTTACTACTCAGCAAGTAAACTCTCAACTAAGAGGGCTCTCTGCAACACCCCCTCCTGTGTCGGGATGCTGAGGGAGATCATCAATGCCCTGATCTCTCGCCATAGCCCATGATCAAAGGTCTGGGCCTTGAAAAATGAGTTTCATACCATATATGTTGAGTAGCGCGAGAGGTTAGTGAACCTCACTGAGTACCGAGAAACCATCATGCTACCCTGCTATAGATGTAGTAACTCCTGTATCCACACCACACATAGTGTGACTGGGACAAACTCTGCCTGAAACAGTCTCTGAAAGTCTGCCAAGAGAAGTATCACCTCGTCATGCACGTGGAGCATCAGGATCCACCATTTGGCTGCTATGACCAAAAGGATACCGCGGCAAGGATCACCATAAGGCCTGTTAATGTACCTACTAGTCTGAAGACTCTCACAACAGCTTCCAACCAATCCTCAGCTGTCTGTGGGTCTGCCTCGCCCCTGTACCTGTGCGGCCTTTAGCGATGGAACTCGTGCAATGCGCTCAGGCATCATGAAGTCTCTTCTACTGGGGTTGGTGGCATCGTTGACCCAACATGTAGTGGTACCGCTGGAGCCTCCGCTGTAATATGACCCTGCTCTGAGGCCTTGTCACTCGGTGGGCAGTTATTTCGTACAAAGCCTGAAACCCTGGCTGGATGTCTATGTGGGGCCATCCAGAAAAGAAATAGGTGCACCATGATCAATAAGTTATAACTAGTAAGATGACTCAAAGAGATCACTAAGAAAACTCTTGAAACACACACACACACACACACACACACGCAATCAGTGCTTTCATGCACTAAGTCAGAAATCAGAGGTCAGGATCCTAGTGTGTGGATACGTCGGCCTTTTCACCATCACTAGACTCTCTGAATTGAAAACCACAATCAATACCTTTAACACTATTTCTTTAAAGAAAATATTACAGTCCTATGTTCTTCGGTAGAACCGACTCCTCTAATACCAATTTTTCACGACCCTTCCCCCAGGGCCCATGCCGTGACTACCCCAAGCCTAACGTCCATAGGACAAGAGCTAGAGACTAGCACTAAAGGCATAATTCCCTAAATCAAGGAAGTCATTGCCTTTATAACTGTAAACACGCACAACAGAGCACACATCTGGATGCAAAACACTAAGCAAAACTGTATAACAACATAGTGGTAAAAAGAAAAGAGGCTATAAATAAAATACAAACTGTTAAGTACAAGTAAAAATAAAAAGATACAAAAAAACTCAAATATGAAAAACAGATCATGGATCATACACCACAGATCCAACCTGAAGGGTAGATATAGATAGCCCCCTCAGTACTCTCTGTCTGTCAGTCTCCTCTGAGTATCGACTTGTCATGAGGTCCACCTCCGGGCACAGTCCAGTCCTAGGACACCCATCCTCGGTCATCGATGTCTGTCTTCTGCATCTAATACAACGTGGTGCAGGCATAGACTATGTAGGGGTGAGTATATGATACTCAGTAGGGACCCCGAGACCCTCAATGTATCACACAATCCAACAATGATAAACCACATGGTATGAAATCAATAAATAACCCCACTTAGGTATATGCCCATACATATACCTAAGTTATCAAGTAATCAATCTCCATCATTAGGTAAACACAAAATTTACTGACTCAACTCACACAGGTATACAACTTATGTAGAGAGATAGAGATAATCAGATTTAGCCACTGAATAATCTATTCTATCAAAAACACAAAGGATCCAGGAACAGAAATTAGAACAGTCGAACACACACTGGATACAGGAACAGTTATTCTATCAAACCCACACAGGATCCTGGAACAGAAGATAGAACTGTCGAACCCACATAGGATCCAAGAATAGTAGTCAGATCTGTCGAACCCATACGGGATCCAGGATCAGTTTTCTGTGCTGTCGAACCCACACAGGATCTAAGAACCTTCTTAAGTGCTGTCAAACCCACACATGAACTTCGAACAATAGTCACTGCATAGCCAACAATAGGGTTCCCCAAAAAGCATGCTTGATTCTAGGAGGGTACGCTCCTCATGCAATGTTTCGATACATCAAATTCCACGAAGTCCCAAGAATAAGTAGTTCAAATGTCTACACATCATAAGGGTCTCAACGAAATAGACAGTGCTTTAATCGGACTCCTGATATGCGAGTGATTATCCTTTTAGTCATGGGGTCCCGGTTGGATTCTTGTACGATCCAACCTGACTGTATCTCAACTAAACCCTGAACTCAAGTGGTGTATACACAAAGGGACGGCTACACTCTAAGATTTCTAGCGCTGCTAACGGATCACCAAATGGATGCCTGGTGCCAACAATATGGTCCAAGAAAGTACTGGGTCGGTAGTGGGACCGGGTTTGGTCCAACCCGGGCGGACCGACCTGACCCGACCCAGTATGGGCTGACCCGGTTCGGGTCGCCCAACCTGACTCGTTGGGTATGGCCTAGCCCGTTAGGTATGCCAGCCTGTTAGGTTCTGCCCGGCCCACTGTCCCCAGCCTAGTTAGCGGTGAGGGGTCCTGGTGGGCCACAATAGTGCATACTAGTCGTGAGGGCACGAACCGGCCCTGAGTCGACACGAGGGTGGTTCGGCCTAGAGGGAGATGTGAGGGCGCAACTCGTCCCAGGGGGCACTGCGAGGGGATAACACGGTGTGGCTCGGCCGTAGGACCACGGTTCGGCCCGAAGCACTGGAGTGCCACGGGGGGCGGCGTGGTTCGCGGATGCCACTGGTAGTGCGACCTTTCTCATCACCACATTTTTTTCCCCGTTCCTCATCTCCATGCTGAATGTTCAACATAATCAAATCGACGGAGGGGTCAGGCCATGTTGGTTTAGCCCACACCATAAACATTATGGGTGGAATCGATTGGTTAATCAAATATTTATGATGTACAACAATTATTTAACAACCAGGAATATAATTTTTTCTATCTGAAGAATAGATAGTGACAAGGAATAAAACACAAAATTTAACCCTCTACCATTGTTCGTTGATTGTTGAAGAAGTCACAGAAATGTAGACGTCGATTCTGTGACACCAAGTAAGAAGATGAGGAAGTTGAGGTTGATGTCGACAGTGTTCTTCAAGGACAGCGCTTCATCCCTTGTTCCCATTGAATATCAAAGAAGATGATGTCTGTCATTGCTGGATGAAGTGTTCTTCATTCTTCGATGGTCATTCTTCATTCGCAAGAGCATTATTAATTGGAGAGAATAAGTTTTTCCAAGTTCTCTCCTCTTCCAAGATCCACCAAAATGAAAGTGAGACCCCAAAAAATACTAGATTTATCTATTATTTAGTTCTTGACAGAAAAGTCAAAAAGATTAAAATTAATTAATTGATGCTCAATTAATTAATGGAGTGGATATGGCATCCTAAAGTGGGGATATCAAAAGGTTTCTCCCTACTTAATGGGGTGTTCAAGAGGTTTTTACCTCAGGTGGTCCCCACCACATTAAACATGAAGAGGATGTTAGGTTCGAGTGGGCCCCATCTCGATAACCTCTAATGGGAGGTTAAGGTGTGGCGTTCCCCACCTCCAACCTCCACTTGGAGGTTTTAACCAACTAATAAAAATGTTTACACAACCTTATTTTTATTTGATTCATTAAAAACCCAAAAACTATCTTTTATATCAGACCATCTGCCGTCTTGTTGAAAGTATTATTAAGTGAATACCGGTGATGGGAGTTCAATGGTGCCATCATATTTCAATTCTGTGTACCGGTTAAAATGTTATAATAACCTACTTGTACATTTACCAAACGCACATGAAAAAAACATCAGAAATTGATTCCGAGCACACCAGGCCTCTAAATCAAGTGTCGTCAATTTTTTCGGACTCGTAAAATTACCATTTATTTAGGAAAAAAAATTATGCGGAATTTCCAGGTCTTTAAAATAACAAATAGTCCTAGAATCTATTATTTGAAATATATATATATAGAAATTTTAATGTCTTATTTTCAAAAAATAGTCTCAACTAGAACAAAATTCCTTATTACACATTATGGATGTAGTGAATCAATTAGAAGTTTGTAATCCAATTTGGTACAGTTGAAAGAAAAGAATAAATTCTTCAAGAATAGGAAATATTCAACATCTTCTTCAACCAAGAGGATCAACAATAGCCAACAAAAATCTATAATGAGAAATTTTATCATGAAAGGATAAATAATATTTACAAATCTATAATTATAAATATCGAAATGATATATATGAATGTAATAAGATTAGTGATACTAAATATTGGAATAGCATAATTTCATTATAATTTATGTCATTTTTTATACATTGAATAGGTATACTAATGATGTGTATTATTAAAATACATATTTCAATTTTTCAAAATTATTTTATTAATATATTATAAATTTATATATATATATATATTAAATATATACTGTGATAAAATTATTATTTAAATTTTACATGATCAATAATTAATATTTAAATAAATATTTCAATATCAATGTGGTTGTAAAATTAATTATGAGAATATACATAATTAATTAATGGTATTTCATAAATCCTACATAGTATAAATGTGATATTAATGATCAGAAAATATTTTATTGACAACTGTATATATTCTGATAATAAATAAGATTTTAATTTGAATATATTAATATATAAGACTAATATATAATCATAATAGAAATTATAAATTGATATGATATAATATTAAGAACACATGGAGATCAAAAAGGTGATATCTCAATAAAATAATTTTCACATGTAATTTAAAATTTTACTTTTAAATCGGAATATTTAAAATATAGAACATTAATTATAGAAAATGATTTGAATTCAAATAATATTTATAGAATATAATATTATCTTTCCAACCTCAAAAATATCATTTTTTACATTATAAATTATCACCCAAGTGGTTCATTATTATTATTAATTCTCATAATCCAGTTGTGTGAATTTATTACATTATAACCCCATGTTTAAAACCTATGTCAATTTTTTAAATTAATTGAGTTCAATATTATATCATCCAGTCAACTATTTATTGTCTATTTTATTTTTATTTGGTTAATGATTGATTCATAATTATGATACCCACTTCTTTCTTGTAGATTTTTCCATTAATATGATTTATGCATGATATATTTTCCACATATACCAAAAAAATGTAAGCATTTGAATATGTTATGTGTGGGGATACTATTATATAACCCCTTAATGTATTGGAAAATGTTCCCATCTCATGATATACCATGTATGGGGCTTAAGCAGTTAGCCTAAGAACAATATGTATTTTTATTGGGGGGAATATATTTATATAGACCTCTAGTGTATTGGGAAAATCGTTTTATCACTTGAGATGTTTTTTATGGAATTTGGGAGTGATTGTAATCCACCATGGTAATTTTTTACAATCTTTAGGGTAATAGAGAGTGAACCTAATACACTAAAATACTTTTATCACTCCATGATGATAGTATTTGGAGTTAACCTTAATGTTTTTTTTAAAATGTCCTGTATTATGTTATTTCCACATATTCCATTATTCTAGGATACTCTGAATTCATTTTATTACTTAACATTTCAAAATCTATGATCATTCTACTTTGGGTATCATGTTATTCTAAATGAAATACATTTTATCATTTAATTTCATGTTTATTTTATTATTGGGCTTTCTAGGTCACCATTTTCCATATTTACATTTACCCACGGTATCTTGTGATGGTTTAGAAGATATATGGGTTCATGAAAAAGTACATGTATTTTAAAATAAATATGATTTTTTATAGTTATGATGATAAACATATATGTTTAATAATTTAGTTACACTAAATTTCTAGATCATAGACTTCTATTAATTGGAATCAATGTAAATAATAATGGAATAATATTTTTTAGGTCACTATAGTTGGTATCAAAGAAACATCATTAGTTTTGGGGAGATTATTATGGGAGAAAAATAGAAAAAACACAAGTTATCAGTATAAAAAATACTTATAAGTATATGAAAACATCCTATGATATTGGATGGTTTATATAGTTATGGGTCCTAAAAATTACATGTCTTGTTAGATAATGGATAATGGATTTAATTGCGGAAAAGGCACACCTAGGGGTAATCACCAAAAAAGGCGTGGTAGAGTACTACCTTGATAATCTCATTCAAGCATGATTAGTTGGAATAAAAATACACACCCCTCTATAAACTCCCAAGTTATATTCATAGGGAGATAATATACTCTTTCATAAGATCTCAAAAGGACTGGCTTCCAAGACACATTTTACATATTGGTTGTCATGTATACGAGAACACGTCTTTAGGTAAACGAGGATATATAATGATTGATATGTGTTGAACCAATTATTAAATAATGTTATCTATAAATGATATCGGTTAAACTATGAATTATATAGGTTATGAAAAGTGTGATATATCATGAAATATTATAATTATTTGAAAGTAATTATTTATTATAAATTAATATATAATAAGGGTAATGTTTCTATTGGTTATCTATGTTACTTTTCTTGTTATGATAATTTTTTCATCTATCGTATTACCCTATTTATTCGTAATGTATATAACTATAAGGTACCAAGATGATATTTCGTTTAATGGATAAGTTATTTATTATCTATCTGAACAACACCATAAAGTGGTTGACAGGATGAGAAATCCTTTGATTACACCAAAAAAGCAGTCATGAAATATGATTAACTAAGTTATAATAGTTGAAATACTAAAATTTACAAGGATGAGAAGGACGTTGTCTCATGTGAACATTAATAATGAATATGACGTGGTAAATAATATTCAACCATCAATTAATCACAAAGAAACTTGTATCAAGGTTACTAGAATACACATTACTTGTTGAAGAGATGGTCATTAAGCATAAATATGAATGAAATAAATAATTATATCAATTATAAATATTGAATGAAATTTAATTCATCCAGTTTTACAAATAATAATTTGATATATAATGTATGGGGAACATTGGCATTATCCATGTATGTTCCAAACTCAATGAAAAAACAAAGAGACAATTATCTGTAATCTCTATATAGAATAGGATAATCGTATGCCTTTTAATGAACTACACATGATGTGGAACATCATATATAAGATACACATACAATAAAATCATATGCCATAATATAATAGTAGACTCCCCACACAACTAGTCGGTGAGAAACTCAATATGAGGGATATTCCTACATTGAGTAAGGAGATATATTTCCCTTGATTTGAAGGATTCTATGTCTTGAGAAATTATATCATACATTATATCTATAGTTATTATTCCCTAAATAAAATTCTTTTGGAATGAAAAAAATTAAATTTTGATGATGCATTTTATTATGGGGTGAAAATCGACCACCTTAGTTTTTTAGATCCATTGATATTAATATAGTTTTTTTGATAATTTTATATAACATTTCTCAATTATTACAAATGGACTGAAATATGATTATAATATTTTTATTTCATCATACAAAATAATATAAATAAACATTATTCAATCATAAGTCAGATATTACAAGAAAGGAATATAAAATTAAGTATTGCAGACCAAGGATTATGACTATCCATCAATGGATTACACCCATTAAATGTTCATATACCAAAAATGGAAAATATACAAAAATTAATAATTTCAGAATTGAAATAAAATCTCATGGATCATATTTAAATATTTGGATCTTCACTATCTAATGAAATCCAATAATGGGGATGAACATCATAAATATATATTACACACTATAATATCTAAAATGTAAATTTTTGAAATGAGAAGTGTTAATAGAATATGTTTAGTAAGATCATCTATTGGACTGACATATGGGAATTAGAAATATATTCATTGAATATATGGTCATTTGATATACAATAAATAGTAATATTAAATTCATATTTTTCAAATAATATAATTCACGTTGAATTAAAATTATGATACTAATTTATAGTAAATATATTTTTATTTATGTTTTATATATAAATAATAATAATATCACTATTAAAATATGGTTTGATTAATAAATAAAATTCAAATAAATATTATAATAATAATAGAATTGTGAAATTAAATATTATAATATAACTTATTATTTAATCTCATCTGTTTAATCATAGTTAGTTTAAAAGAAATATTTATTTTTGAAAAAATAATTTTATATGTATTTTATATTTTTCCGTATAAATTAAATATAATCATTTAAAATATTAATACATATGAACTAATACATGAACATAACTAAAATTTGAAATTTATAGGATATAATATTCGTAACACATAATGTATAGAAAAATATTTTTTCATTAAAATTAGTTTTATTCAATAATTATATTTTTGCAGTTAAAGGAATAATATATACATTTTAGAATATTATTTTTATAATATGAACAAAAATATTGAGTTCATTTATTAAAAATTATCTATGTATGGATTATTGATATTTTAATAATATCATCATTTTTATGTGACTTGAAAAAAAATAAATCTTTTCAAAAATAGACTATTTTATAATACCTGAATGATATTAAATAAATTAAAAATTTTCTCATAATGGGTATATTTTATAAAATTTATTTATTTATTTGAAAAAAATATATAGATAAAAATATTAATGTTAAAAATCTTATAAAAGTTTTGTAATGTATTCACTATTTTTTCATTTGTTTCTTTTAATACATTATTAACAATGATTAATTGGTTTTTAAATACCATTTAATGAAATTTTATTATAAATAATTAATAGATATTTAAATTTTGATATACATATTATATTTATAATTTATCTTAAATTTAATTATTATTTTTAAAATAAATATTTTTCTATAAAGGCATTTATAATAAAATGTGAGCTAATAGTAAAAGTAATTAAAAAATTCTTGTATTTTCTTTAAATATTATTTACAAATTTAAAAACAGAATTTTCAAATTACTAAGTAAAAAAAATTGACAATTTTTCCATTAGAATTTGTTATGAGTATGACTGCGTAGTTAAAAAATTAAGTGTAGATTAGAGAAAACATGTTTAACATAGTACAAGAAGTTAAAAGATATTGAAAAATTCTGTGATATTGATTGGTGGGGGGATGATCAAACATATCAAATTCCAAATAAAATAATTTTCCATTTTTTAGCCTTTTATCTTGAATAATGAAGTGTTATGATTGAGAAATAAGGTGTTTTTATAATAACTTCATATTATTATATTGTAAAATGACACCACCCCTCCTCATTTAAATGACCGTTCTAAAGCCTTTTCTCAATGAAAAATCTGAAATGGTATCTCCTCACACCATCTCTAAGAACATGAATCTTTATTCCCAAAAAATGATCATTCTGTGTTGTCTGAAAAAATTTATCCAAGGGAGAATATCAAAGGGAATTATAATACTCTCAACCAAACATTTCAATGTTCATTTATTCCATAACACCCTTAAATTTCAATATTTTTTAATAAGTAACGATGAAAAAATAACTTTAACTTTTATTTTTGGATATTAAACTAATGAAATATTTATATTATACATTCATCTAAAATCATTAAGAATACTAAAAATGGCATCATGCATTTGTGTGGAGTAACACCACCATTAAAAACATGTTTTATTTTCCATCTATACATTAAATGGTATTTTTAAAAAGATTATTTAATTAAATAATAACATATTACTAGGAATATAAAAATTGATTAAAAATAATTTTTTCTATTTTTTATATGTGATTAACAAGAAGCTGACGTAGTAACAAAAACCAACTTAAAATGAATTATCATGGAATATTTCGATATTTCAATCAATTATAGTTTTTCCTTGGAAACTATAAAATTATTTTATTAATAGAATAATAAATTATATAATAATTCTAACTTATAGAGATAAAGAAGTTATTTTACAACACCTTTTATTATGTTTAAAAAACCAAAACTACAATGAATAAATTAACTAAAAACCCATGAGAAACCATTGTTAGTGAAAAATATATTTAATATAACTATAAAAATATAATATATGGTCCATATAAGATTAAATATAAATGAATAATGATATTGGGTATATATATAATGAAATTATTTTAATTAAATATTACATTATGTTTCTGTATAGTGTGCATTCATACAAGTATTGATAATTTCATCTCAAAATTGATTTCAGGGAGAGGCATTTTCATTTATTTACAAAATAACTTTTAATGTAATGAATAACTCCAATTAGACATAAAATGTCAAGGAGTTTTTTTATGTAACTTTAACTTCAAATTTAATCTCATTCTCTGTCAAGGATTACTTAATAGAATATTTTTTATCTTTTAAGGATTCTATTTAAATCGCCTTTTATTGATTTATACATTGATTTTATTGTAAAATAATTATTTTTATGGTGTAACTAATCCCACCCTAAATTATAATATATTTATTGTTTTGATCATGTAAATTTCATTTCCATTCATTCAATTCATTGTTGAGTGATACAATGTATGCCATCCGTAAAATAAATGTTTTTAATAAATAAATAATATTTAATGAGTAATAATTTTTATCCTTGAATATTTTTATTTCATATGATATACTGTATTTCAATATATCTAGATAAATTATGATTAAAATAATTATTACTGGTGGGTTTGAATTCTTTGGAAAATTTATCTATCTGAATAATTATTATCATCCACTCAAATGATGGCTTCCTCACATTTCTTATAATTTCTATTCTATATAATATTAAAATTTTCAATTTAAAGATTATTTATTTGTAAAATCAGGTGAAAACAATATATTCCATTAAATATTTTATAAATATTGTGTTATGATTTTATTTTATTACATGGGATTGTAGTAAAATATTTTTTAAATATAAATGGGATTTTGTTCCACAATCATTACTTGATAGATAAAAAATAAAATTAATTTAATCTAACATTTATCTAATATTATATTCATTAGCATATTATATATATATATATATATTAAAAAAAATTATACCTATTAAAATATAAATTTCATTTAAATGATTAAACATGTTTTTTGTTCCCTTCATAAGTCATATTTTATGAAAATATGGTTTATTAGAAATATTTTATTTCTTGTCTCATGTCAAGAATCACCCCAACATTTTTTTGTTAAAAATGGATAAAAAATATATAATTATATTATGGGAAATTATATTTGATAAATTATGGTTTTATGGAGAATAATAGTTTCATTCATTCTCCAATAAGACCCTTTCTTATTTTATACAACATCACCCACAGTGTTCATTTTTATATTTTATTTTTATAAAGCCCACTTAGTAATTTTAACCTTTTAAAATACATGTTCATTTCCTATTTAACTTATTAAATTATTTAAATTCAAAATAAATTAATTATTTTCTCTCCTAGGAATCATTATGATATAGAAATTAAACATTTCTTTAAACATAATTATGAATCCCACTAACTTATCATGGATTTTGACATGCCTATAATTTATATATGGTTTATTTATTAAGGTGGAATGGATATATGGGAATTTAATTATGTGATTTATGGTCCAAGAATTATTTATCCCAATAATTCTTTGGGTAATTATTTCATCTCATGAGATATATCATATAGTGGATGGGAAGTTATCCTAAAACCATTCTGTTATGTGACATATGGGACTTATTATATATAGACACCAATTCATTGGGTAATACTTCTTATCTTATGATATATTATGTACGAGATTAGGGAATGAGACTATAAAACCTTGTGAAATTTTCGAATATGTTTTTTGCAATGTGGATTTGACCATCTCCGCTATGTGACTTTGTCCCACATTATGATGATTGTTTTGGGAGTGACCATTAAATAATGTAATTTATGTCATTTCATATGATGTTAACACATATTCCATTATTACATGGTCATATTAATTAATTTACAAAACACATTTTCAATGAATATTATCAATATTGTTTTTATATCATGTAATGCTTCGTGATGATATTACAATTCATTATTTCCATGATTATTTTTTTACATGGTATTCATGTTTATCCTTTTCATAATGTTTTTTCCCTAGTGAATCCAATCATGTTTAGATAGATATATTGGTGTTATGAGAATATTGTGGAGTTTTAAATAAAAAAGTTGTTTATATGTTTATGATGATTCACATCTATTTCTAATCATCCAAAAATAATATACCTCATGATTGTCAACATGTATTTATTATAAATGTATGTGATGAATTTTGAAATAATATTCCGTTAAGGATTTAATTGGTATATGAAAAATATATATATCACAATTCATATTATTTAAAACGGTATATTCCATAAATATTGTTTAATCACCGTCAGGGTGCCAATTGAAATGATGGGTCCTTTAATATATATAAAACCATGTTTGTTATTGTGAACTTTTCAACTTATATATTTTTTATATTTATTTATTTCATATATTTTAGAATGATGAAAAGTAATGTTCATTTAAAATATTAAATTTTATATGTTAATTAAACATTATATTATAATTTTTTAATAACATCATTAAATTAAGACTATAATGTTCAGTTACTCTTAATGAACAAAAAACAAAAGCTAAAAATATACTTTAAAAAAATTTATGTACATGAAAATTGGTTTTTAGAAAAACATTCATATTTTTTATATTTAAAGAAATAAACATAAATATTTTTAATAATTATTTCAAACCCCGATAATAAATAACTTGTGGATTCCCTTGATCTAGGAGATAAGATTCCGTGAGAGTAGGAATTTTTATCATGTCAATTTTATTTGAATTATTAGTATGAGATTATTCCTATAAAATAATAATGTTTCACTAATACCTTTAAAATTATTAATTATGATATTATATACAAATTCATAAAATTCTTCAAACATTTAATTATTCTAGTACCTGATCATCTACAAGTAATATGACTGTGGAACATTAAGTAAAATTGATACTCCATCCATATCAATAACAATATTGTTTTTTGAAACCAGTACAAAAGTTATACTATTATTATAACCACATTTACCCAAAATCCATCATCCTGACATTCCTAGTATTGCATTCATTAGAGAAATTACATTATGTCTATACTGAAAAATTATTTATTTTAACAAAATTTGATAAATATATTTATATAATAGATGATTAAAATTACTCAACCGTACCATATCATTGAATTGTCCATAATTTTTTGGGAATATATTATATCACATGTGGCTTATACTAGAATAATTTTTCAATGTTTAAAAAGTAGAACCATAAAACATTTTCATTAATTTTCACTCTTAAAATTTATTTCTTTTACTTTATAGTTTTTAACTATTTTTTTGGCTTTTATGTTACATGTCTCTAACATTATTGTGATGACATAGCATCTTTAGGGGATATATATAATACCTAAAAAAGAAACTGAATAAAAATACTATTTAAATGAATGTATCAATGATATCATTCATTAATGTTTACAAATGTATAATGATATCGGTGATCTAATAACCCCTAGAATATTATATCTAGATTAGTAGTGGATGTATGGTGTAATTTGGATGGGGGTATCAATAAACTAGATAGACTAAGAATTAGATTAAAGATAATGAAATTATAGAGAGATATAAATTATGGGGATTCTCTCTATAGAAGGTAGTCAATACATATATGGTGGCTATATGAGTGGATAACTAATTTCTATTATAGTGGATGGTGGTGATGGATATCATGGTTGGATGATTTGAGGGTAAGTGGCTTTTATAGTGAATGGTTGGTATAGATTTAATGTTATGAGTTAATCATGGTATATACCATCATTTGTGTCATCAGTTGAAAGGGATACAGAAAAGGGATGAAAAAATAAAGAACTAAAATTATGGTGACGAATTAATCAATATATTACTTTAGGAATACTAAATTTGTCCATAGGGATGTCAAACTAATGATTTATTATTATAGTTATCTATAAAATTATTCATGCATATCATCACTTTATTCATCATATCCTCAACAACCTCCCAAAGTCATTAGTATAATTAACTTTGTCCTCAATAAAGCACACCATAATGACAAGGATGATAAAATAATTCTTAAATTTGTTACAATAATGGTTAAAATAATTTTCAATATATATAGTTGTGATTAGACAGTGCACTGACATTTCAATCCCAAAAGTGACCACCATATAAAAATTTAAATACTACAACAGTGATCATATTGTGGAATCACAAAATGTATGATGTTATTGTAATTTCATAGATCATATATTATTATAAAAACATCACATTCATACATATTTCCAAAAATATTCTAAAAATTATGTTCAGAAAATAAAATAATCAATATGTTAAATTTACTCTGTATAAGATAAAAAATGAAAAATTTTGAATCCTTTGAAATGATTGGTTTTATCTAAATAAGTAATATAATTATATTAAATATGTAGATTTATTTAACAATATGAAAACTCATATAAATATGATTTTAATTTAAATGGTAAATATTTTTCCATTTAACAACAAAATTTTTGTAATACAGATAATAATTTTAGCTATTTTTCATGTAAAATATATCTTAAAAAACAAGTACCATGTAATATTAAGAGAAAGTAAAATACTAAAAATGTGAAAATGTTATTACTTCCCAATTATAATTTATACTTAAAAATCCATTTTAACAATTTAATAGTTTATTCCAAAGAATAATTTTTTTATATAATACAGATAGGTTCATTTCATAAATAAATATCATTTGTTCTATTATAAATTAATTTTCAAATAATAGAATCATTAATAACAATGATTTATAATTTATAAAATTAGTTATATAAAATAATTGTCTCAAATTTGAATGATGAATATAAGTATCATCACTATGAAATTAATTTTTAATATCAATCTCTCATAATACACAATAATAAATATTAATTCTCTATAAGGACATTCAATCAAACCAATTGAATTTCGTTATTGTTACATTACAATTCTCATTATAATCTAATATAATTCTTCTATCAACCAACCCATAATAAAATATATTGTCTTATTGTGTTTTAATGTCTAATAATTTTGAATATAAATAATTTGATTATAATTGTTTGACTATGAAATGATTTGTTACAATATTTTATTCAAAACTATTTACAATGAATTTAAATCCATCGAAATGTATTTCCATGCAATCATGTGCCATAGTTTATAGACATAATACAAATGACTTATTTTAGTAGATATATTATACATTGGTAAATAATAATGTTAAAATATATCAGAATCAAATATAAAAAAGTACATGTGATTAATTTATATGAAAATGATGTTTGTTGCATTCGAAATTATGCAAAAAGTAATTTCAATAGTGTATAATTTATCCATCCTCTTAATATATAATAAATTATATTTTCATTTTATTATTTCAAAATGTTCTATAAAAATTTTAAAATTTTCATATTTCAATTGAAATAAAGAAAATTATACAAAAAATAAAATAAATATTTATCAGTTTAATTACATAACATAATCCTCAATTGCAGAATATTTAATAATACAGTGTATTGAGTCATTTACCACTCTTCCGTAATCTGATTACATAATGAGAATAATTAAGATCCCCCCCCTCTATGGACCAATGATATAAATATAGGCTTAGTATGATTGTTTTTCTTATTTATGTATATTGGTTGTATATTAGATAATATAGTGACATTAGATATGAAAAAATAACATAAATCCATACATTCTTGTTCTGAATAACATTTTCAAAAATTTCAATCACAATAATTATTACTTTTTTACATATTATTCTAATATACAAATAAATATATGTATCTAAAACATATTTTGACATGAAGCATGCCCACCAAAAATAATTTATAAGGGAATATGTACATCCTATTTTAATATACATGTAAAAAACAAAAGAGGAAAATTTGTTTAATAAGGATAAAAGAAATACCGATGTGTTTTCTAAATTTTATTAAGAAAAAATCTTCTCAAATATTTGTCACAACAACCTGATGAAATTGATAACCCAATAAAAATAAATTTAATATTATATGTAGGTAAATTCAGGTTGTCAATGGGAATGATCCCATATAATAATAAATTTATCAACAAGGTGTAAGATATTTTATGTTCACATATTTTTTAGTCACATGTTTTGAAATGTCAATCATTAAAAAATATACAATAATGAATCATTCAATTACATAAAGGAAATTTTTTCAATATTGTTTCTTAAAAAGAAAATAAAAATGAACTCTATACTTATTCTAACAAATAAAATTATGTGGAATTATTGGTTATATACGACAATCAATTTAATAATGATACTATAGTATATAATATTTTGTATTTCCCACTAAAAATAAAATTTTAACAATTATCTTTTCAGAGTTGTTTTTATTTTTATAAATTATGTTTAATAAGTGACAAAATAAATTTCAATGACTCATATGGGGACTCCAAGAATATACATTTCAATCACCAATTACTATTGGAAAGTGAGTAAAAATTAAATGAATTTCTATAATTTTATTATCACATTACATAAATATAATATAAAATGATATTGTATTAAATGATGTGATATTATCTTCTTAATCTAGGTTATTTATGATCTATATTTAATTATCTATGTTTCCTAAATTTTTCTTGTTAAAATTTTCATCAATATAAATATTTGATTCCCTATTGCATACACATTTCTCAAAGGTATTAATATACTTATATATGTATTATTCATACAAACGGGGTTATATAATGTCCCATTTTTTACTCAATCCAATCATAATTCATAATTTAGGTAAATAATATTTATCCACAATAATGATTTATTAAACATAATGTTATCTTTTTTATATGTATCATATACATGAACAATAATGGTAAAAATCTATTTTCACTAATATATAAATGGTGGCATGTATATCTAATTATCATTTCTAGGATCACTTGACCTATATATCAATATAATCATGATAATAAATGGATTATTCATACACTTAAATGATGGAATTTTTTAAATATGAAAATTCAATTAATGTACAATTTATATTATACATCTGGTGAAATAAGTTAAAGCCATCTCATGATAATACAAATCAAATATTTAGTTGATAGATGAGAACTAATAGTGTATACTATTAAATATCATCTAAATTATCTAATAAATAGGATTAAACAATTAATTATTATCCTAATTCTGTTTGAACTTCATTCCAAATAAGATTATTTTGGATTTGTTCTGAAATAAATTTTTAAATTATTAGAATTATTGGAACCTTCCACATCACTTTTAATTGTATGTAGGATTAATTTTCCTATTTATTTTTCAAAAATATTAGTGAACCATATTTATTTTATTGACTCATCACTTCTATTTCATTCTTTAATATTTAATTATCCTTAGGAAACTGATGTCTCTTTGTATTTCCAAATACAAAATTCGCAACCGACTTTTTTTTCAAAATGTAAATTTTATAGAATACTTGAATCATCATGTTTTAAATTCTTAAAATGAAAATATATACTCAACCATTGTATTATTTAATCTAATTTTTCATATAAAAAATATCCTTTAATACTTAGACTGTGTAATTTCAAAAAATGATTGGTATACTAGGGTATTCAATTATTTCATAATATTTCACAATAACTCAATGATATCATTTTGATATATAAATGAAGCATTTGTTCTAATATTAATTTCCTCATTAACTATTATATATGATATAATTTCATTAGAAATAAATAGAGTCCAATCAAATATAATATTACCTATAAAAAAAAGTTTTTCAAAATTAATTTTATCCACCACATGATGTTTTTCTTTATTGTGACGCCATACTTGAGATTTATTTGGGAAATGATTTTGTTGATATGGAAACTCATTTCCTCACATGATAACCATGTAATTTAAAAATAATAAAAACATGGAAATAGATTTTTTCCACCATCTAATTAATTATTTACTATTACATACATCAAATATTTCAAAGGTCTTTTAGAATCATTAGTGATTTGATAAATATTATACATCAATCATCCATGAATTCTAATATGGGTAAACACATAGTTAATAAAATTTATTAATATAAGTAATGAAATTTTATCATAATAATTATTAAGATAAGTACTATAAAACATATATAAATATTAATTAATTCATATAGTTGAAATAATTATAAACAAATAATATAAACATTTATTAATAACATAGTAAATGATTCATCATGCGAGTCATCTTTTTCCTAAAATGATAACTAATACTCAATAATATAATTATAATGAAATTAAAAATAATACCAAATATAATTTCTATAACATGAATAATGATAGTCCACAAATAACGGTCACATAGTTACATATATTATTGAAATTTTTTAATTACATAAATTTACATGACTATTATGTTTTATACATGTAGTGAATTAATAAAAAACCTTAAATAATAAATCCAATGAATATCTAAACTAATGAAATTTTTTATCAACATATTAGTAATTAGAAAATCAATATTATGTATTCAACATCTATCAAAAAATCTCAACATAGGGTATTTTCATGAAGAGACATTTTATGGAATTAATTTCATCCTAAAATTGAGAAATGAAAATTAAATTACACTAATCTAAAATATTAATAAAATTATTTTTTACTTGAATATATTATATAGTAAAACAATATAGGAATAATATGGAAGTAAATAATTGATTATTATATAATACACATAACGAATCACTTGATCTTGAAATAAATCCATGGATGGAGAACAAATATAAATAATTACATAGAAAAATAAAAATATTCATTTTTATTTATTTCATAATTACATAAATATTTATGTTTACTACTAAGGACTCAATAAAGACATTTATCTTTTCATCATATACATAGCTATGTTTGCAATCCATTATTCAATGTCACTAAGAAGACATCATGCTTTAATAGGGTAGTTATAAATGTTTTCATAAAACCTTTTCTCCTAAGGCTATCTAATGCCCCTAGCACCTATATAATATTTTTTCCCATCCATCGCTTCTTTTTGTCCAAGGGATTCACCATATGAATTTTATTAATATTATTTTAATATATAAAAACATTTCATAGGTAATCTATATATATTTTAAATAAGATAAAAACATAAATAAATAAAATAATTTTTTTGTTAATAATGATAATAAGATATCTCGATAAATAAGGTATGGGGATAAAACAACATATAATAAACTTTCATAAGTAATCACTAAACATTCATAATGAACTAAAATTTCATAACATTATCTATATTTATTGAATATAAAAATTGAATATATTTCAATTTAATAAACCTATGAAAAACATAATATCAAGTAATAGTATATGGTTAAGTCAATATTTTTTTCAATTTTATCAATGAATGTGTATATAGGTGAATTTCCATAAAGTAAATTATTGAAAAATTGTGAATTAACATATGAAAGTAATTGGTTAGAAAATCATTCATATAAAAAATGTTGATTTCTTCCGAAACAATGTAGTGATTGGTCATTTATATTTCAGATATTTGATTAATCTGTTGATAAAAATGGATAATATAAAAAATGAACTAAATAATATTTTAATTTCCAATATAATGAAAGTCATAAAATTTTCCAATGAATACTGTCTCTTAATAGATTGATTCATGGATGAAATGAATCCATTGGTTTTGTATCCTTATAATAGGTGAATAACGAGTTAGGAGGGGGAATGAAATATTGAGTAGATCGGATAAAAAATTTATAAGAACAAAATTATGATATTTTTTCGAAGAATTAACTTTCAAATACACCATATGGATTTACATTTAGAGGTAATACCAATTTTGAAATTATTTTTGGTGAAAAAAACATTACATCTTGGGTAAAATACTTTCTAAATATTCTCTAATATAAGGATTTGAAAATTGTACATAAAATATAATGAATGAATTATATTTAATTATATAGTATAAAAAATAGTCACATTACCCACTGTTAAAATGACATTATCTGTATATGGAAAAACACGTCTCAATGGATTGAATTGGTGGCGAAAAATAATATAGTGACATTAATGTAGGAATCTAGAAAAAATAAGAAAGTTATACTTATATATAATTAAATTTATCATGAAGTGAAATATATAAATTATAATATAATTAAACTGGGTTACATAATGTACCGTAGAAAATAAATAACAGTCCACAATTTCAAACATGCCCCATTGAACTGAAAATATGGATAAATAACTATTCATATAATATTTCTTTAGTAATAATTTCCACTATCCTCCAATAAAAAATTAAGGAACTTAATCTCCTATTTAAAAACATTTAATATAAATATTTACCATTAAACACTTAATTTATAACAATTTATTACAAATATATTTTTATGTTTTAGTTTATTTTCATTATTGGGAGTTGGAACCACTAATTTGTCATATCATAATAGTTTCAAATAGTGGAGTGTATTATTTTTAATAAATATATTTTCATAAATCCTATACATTCAATGATAATATATTTATATTTTATAAAATTATTTTTCATATAAAATTTTAATTTCATAAATGATAATGGTGTGGTTTTTGAAAAGGATGTTTTAATGAACTATTTTCATAATGTTGTGTGATTGAAGTCTAATACGTTAATAATTATATTAAATATCAATAAAATTTATATATAACCATTAAATCACCTTTTCTAAAATATTTTAACAAGATATTATAATTTTACAATCTACCTTAATCATTCATAATATAAATATCATATAACAATTCACATAAGTAGTAAAATTTCGCAAATAGTGGAATATTTTAATTATTTATTGAATAGCGTATTGTTTTGTGTAATGAAAATTTAACATTGAATGAAGTAAAATAATTTCATAATAAATTATATATCTTCATTTATATCATTCTTTGAACCTTCAAAGATGGGTTGTTTTGACCAAATTAGATTTATGATTTTTAGATGTGATAGTCCCCACGTATGTATGATATACAATTTTTATTTCACGGAGAATGGGATGAAATGATATTATATGATAATTTATTAATTCAAAATAATAATTGTGAGATATAAAAATATTAATTAATCAAATTAATCCTTATTTCCAGCATAGAGTGGTAGTGATGAAAAACATAGAACATATCTATTTGTAGGTAACAATTTTCTTATATATATGATCAACAATGTTTTTGTCTTAGTATATGAGTTTATTGAAAAACTATTTATCCAATAATATAATAATTTTTTTATTATATTAATATTATTTATTTCATTATTTCATGTTGGATATAATTGTTTGGTAGAATAAAAATATGAATAAAATAATAAGCTGTAACATATAATCATGTCAAGAATAAGAGAATAATCTTTGAAATATCCTTAGCAATTGATTCCTCAAGCTAACTAATTGAGGCCATATGATTATACATGTTACATACATTATAGTAAATGAAAAATTAATTATTTTATGAGAAAATTATAAGGAACATATGTATCATGAAGTGTTGAATGTTCTCCCCTTTTATATGTTAAGAGATGTGTAAATTTTATTATATGAATTATAATAAAATAATTATATGTCACTATTCATGGTTTAGAGCTCATAAATTTATAACTAATAGATTTTTATGTGAGATACGATTCAAAAATTCTCTATGACCAATTTTCAAAAATTATTTAAAAAAATTTTGATTCAATTACCACTATATTTTTAACCAATGTCAAATTTATTTTCATCGTTATATCTAGTTTTTTCACTATGAATTTAATTATTCTTATACTAATAAAACTTTCCTTATTACAAATAATATGACTTATAAATAGAAATATTAGATAGATATTATTATATTTTGTATCAAATGGTCATATAAATTAATTTTAAATAAATACATATTTTAAAATTAATTTTTGGGAACACAATAACATAGGTTCTAAAAGATCATGTAAAAGATAAAAAAAATTTATCAATTTTAAATTCATTATGTTCCATATATTATCTCTAAATTGGTTTCATAAATTTTTTATGTTGTTATTATATAATAATAATGACATAAAATCCATCATATTTTAAAAAAGGAATTTTTCATTACTCAACTAAAAATCAATATTTACATAAAATTCTCTATAATTGATGCTATGAATATTTCTACATTATAAATTAAAAAATAAAAATATTTTGAAAATTTTAATGTCTAAAATGTATAAATTTTTCTATTAATTGAACCATCAAAATATAATTAAAAAATATTTATTGTGATAATGATGTTTTTAAACATTTTATTTTTATAATATTATTTCATTTCAATCATTAATTTATAGAGTGATAATATATTAGTTCTAATATATTAATAGATTACAAGTGGTGAATTTAAATGACTAGGCTAAAAAATTAAAATCTAGTACATTATATTTTTGCGAAATATTTGTTTTCTATAAGTATTATTTACTAAAAAACAGTAATTATATCTTATTTAAAAATCATATTTTTAATAATCTATTGAAAATGTAAACTGTAATTTTATTTTATAAATAAATAATATAATTCATTAATAATAATATTAATGATAACATGTAATTCATATTTTTATGTATATTAATATAGTGTTATATTTTTATTTCATAATATGTTGTTTTTAAAATATATTTTATAAATTTTACTATTAATAATGAACTTCATTAATATAAAAAATATATAATTGTATATCCAATGGCCATATTTGTAATGATCCTTTTTTTAACATCCATATTAATAATGACGTAATTTCATTCCTAGGTATAGACATACTAAACTCATTCCTTCCATTAAAAAATCTTGAGACCCCATTCCCATTTACATTTTTTCATTTCAATTCCCTAAAAATTCATTCTCCATTAATTTACTCATTAAATTTTTTACATTATGAATTGGTTATCCACAATACTGAAGATGATCTAAGAGATATAATAGTATTAGTGATCTCATTGTTTTTAATTAATTCTCACCATTTAATTTATTCACTTTTAAAGGATTTAATTTTCCCAGTTACTATTTATACATGATAGTTTAATGTTATTTCTCATGTATGGTTATTCAATGTATTAATAATATGTAATTAGAATAATTGTAATATTTTTGGAATTTTCCAAATTATTTTGAAATTTCATTAAAATAATTGAAAATATAAATCATAATTATAAATATATGAGTTATGGATTGAATATTCCTATTAAAAAAACTCAAGTTTTATATTCTCCGCTATTAAATAAATTACTTCCTTGAAATTTTATTTATCACATTATTTTTACAACCCATTGGGTTATCCAAATATAATCATGCATATAGATTTAACTCCATGAGATGAAAAACATTATATATTGGGTAAGACTTGAAAACATATTGTTTCCATCTTAATATATACATGTTAATATTTATAACTGTTTAATAATAATTTTCTACTATATATAATCCATGGATGTTACTAGAGACATACATTACACAACATCAATTTCAAGATCCGATTTAAAAAAAATATTAAAGACAAAATTATTTTGATAATATAAAATAGTAATCGAGTAATTGATCATATTAATATGAAATCTAATTCCTAATTTTAATTCTCCAATTACACCATATTATCAACTTATTATAATTTACATTCCACCTTGACACACATGTTTTATTATATATCTCCTGATTCACCCAGGGTAATATTTATTTTCTTATCTTTTAATTCATATATTAATCGCTTGATGTAATTATAAAATAAATCATCGTAATTGTTTCGATAGTGGTTGTTTGTAAACATGTCATATCCCTTAAGAGCCTATAGATAGGTGTATAGTCTTCTAGACACTCATCAATTACTATATTTTTTATTAAGTTAATACTCAACCATTTATCTTCATGCGTATTACCTATATGGGAATCTCTGCAAAAACCATTTCCAATTTCCATTGTCTCTACATATAAGTAATTTCTATTAGAACCACAGATTCAAAAATTTACGAAAACATTAGGATGTTATCCTTTAAATAGACTCATTTAAAATATATATCTTCTGGTTTTCACTAATGTTCTCTTATCTTAATCTCTTAATTATTCAATAATACATAAACTAACCAAAAGGTTATATTTATCTTTGAAATTTTCATCAAGAATACCATGTGATCACTTTATGAGTTTTATATCCCCAACATATTATATTCTAATATCCAATGTTATTTAAATGCTTATTTAATAACAATTCTATCAACACATACTTAACATTTAAACTATTATATGAATTATATAAAAAATTATATAGATAATATTTCCATACCAAATTAGTATTCGTGTATGAGTTAATTAGGAAAAAATATTAACAAATAAAGATCATGTATATCTCAACTGATAAAAGTTTTTCTTTCCAAATTCAGAATTATTAAATCCATAATATTTCATCAAAATCAATCTTAGATACATTAATTATGAAAATTTATTATAAAAATATCATGTGAAATATTATTCATCATTACCATGGAAAGTGATATCATAAGAAATGACATATAACAACTCATTAAGCGAATGTGTATGCCATAATATATCATATATTAAACAATATAGAAATTATATGGGAGGAAATAAATAATAATGAAATAATTCCATATAATTTATTACATGATCATGAAATAATATGATGATTTAAAAATTAATATAAATATTCAAATAGATAAAAATAACATAATTCATGGTGATGGAATGTATAATGTTGGGAATATTGATCATTACCATCATTTCCTAACCCATAAAACTTTTCTTTCTATCAAATATAGATCAATGTGATCATTATTTAAATCAAATTCCAAACTGATACTTCTTTATTTCATTATATTACCATACACCAAATATCTAAACTATTTATTTTGATGAGACTAGCCGTTTCATCAAGGTGATATGTCATAGCTAGACCCCACCATCAATTATTTTTGTCCAATCCATTATCTAACTGAATGATATGAATATAATTTCAATATATAATCAATATTCCATAGTAATCAATAAACATCCATATTAGGATACAAAAAATGGAATTTCAATACTAATTTACATAATAAATTAACGTAAGACATCAAAATAAATATAGTGGTTGGATAAAGACAACACAAGAAACATTCCTTACTAATTAATAATCATTTGTTCAGAATAAAAAAGCTAAAAATTGGCAATTTTACGGTAATAAATAAGGTGAATAAAATTATATGTAATCATCCTCAAAATAACATCATATATAATAATGGTGTATGGTTTGAGAAATAAATTTTCTAAATAGATTAATTAATTTCTATTTAGGTTAATTACCTTCTAAAAAGTATTGAAAATAGTTTATTCATATTGAATTTGAATTTAATGAAAAATCATGCATGTAGTATAGGGTGATTTAGAAATATAAAGGAAATTACTGATCACTATTATTATAAATAGATGATTTGAATTTTTTTTACTGGTCAAACTAGTGTAAAATGGAAGTAATACAAATTTTTAGGAGTAAATAAGGACATTACAAAATAATTCACTGAATATTTTTGTGCTAGCTAAGGATTCATGAATGAAATGAAGCGTTTGGTTCCTTATCATTATAATAGGTAAATAAATTTTCAATGAAGAGAAAAAATGTGGATAGGATAGGATAAACACAAAAAATAAACACAGTATTAGAAAATTATGTGATTTTTATAAAGACATAACATTTAAAGTCTTTAGATTTATTATCAATTCAAGGAAATCCAAATATTGAAATTGTTTTTGGAGAAGAAAACATTATCGATTTAGAAAAATTTTAATCATAAACTCTCTAATATAGGGAGAATAAAATTGAAATTCCAATATAATTAATTATAGAAAATAGTTAATGATAAAATAAATAACATTCAGGTTGTTTAATATACGAATATTCATTATAAAACTATTAATTATTACTTATAAATCAAATGTAAAATATTTTTAACTAAATAATTTAATTATAATTTATTATTGAAAATTTAATTTATAGATTATATAATTTTAATTTGAAAAAATAACTTTTTTTTCAAATCACTATCTAAAACATTATATAGGGGGAAATGTTTGTATTTTTTGGGAAAATATTGTTTTTTAGTGAATAATGAAACAAACTGATTTTTGTAAAAAAAGTGAATTATTTACAATGAATTAAGTAATTGAAAAGTGTCATTATTTTATTAGAATGATTTTATAAAACATAAATATTATATAATTATATTTTAATTTATTAATTAGTCTATAGTTTTACTTATATTGGTTTTTAGTATATGACTATATTTAGTTTAAAAAAGGAATTTCTCAGAGAATAATTTAAATGTGAATAATGTTTCACCATTTTAATTATTAAAATAATATATATTAATGATAATTTATAAATTAAATTTATATATTCTATATTAATTAATAATAATTTTCAATAATATAATGATTATTATTTACCTTAGAGTTAATATAAATATATATTTTATATTTAAAATACAATTTGGGAAAACCTTTTTTTTGTTTATATTTATATGATTATTTTTATATTTAAATTTAAGAATTATGTAAAATGAATTTGGTAAAATGGATTAACAAATTATAATAAACATAATTTATATTTTCTATTAATTCAAAATTAAATTTTTATCATAATGAATATTCATATGGTAAA
The DNA here is from genome assembly GCA_963277665.1 of Viscum album. Classification (NCBI taxonomy): domain Eukaryota; kingdom Viridiplantae; phylum Streptophyta; class Magnoliopsida; order Santalales; family Viscaceae; genus Viscum; species Viscum album. Next base: position 774,468,887 of record OY728159.1, on the reverse strand, counting down.
AATCAAATAACATAGTGAGAGTAAAAAATGGATTTACTAGGGGTTAATCTGAAAATATAAGCATTAAAATAAAATTAAAATGACATAATTATATCTTATAATGTATTATACAAGATAATATTCCATTTTGAGGATTTTGAATTTTCAAATAATGTTGTCATAAATTTTTCTTTTCATAGAATACAACTCTCACACACACATTACTTATTAATGGCCATCACCTCCCCTCACATCTTCGCACCTTCAAGTCCATTTGGATTTGAATTTACCAGAAAAAATTCATTAATAAACACCTCAGACATGATATATATCCCTCATTTTTATCATAAATATATCATAAGAATCCTCTGTGTGCATATCAAAATAGGTTTTCTAAAGAGAAGGTGTCATTCTTTATCGAGAATCTTTAATTTATTTCATCTTAAAGCACCATAAAATATTTTTAAATCATTATTATATAATTAAAATATTATTTCCAATATACTAAAATTTTATTATTTAATTTTCATACCCACAATACATATCTTCTTCTATAAAATGGGATATAATGTCGTCATTCATGTGTATATAAGACTACCGCCTTGGGAACCGATGTCATTTTATTCTGTCAACACATCTTTTTGCTTGAAATATCGATGTATTTAATTTATATGTATTGTATGTTTGACATATAAATACTAATTTATTTATTATAACATGTATTACATCCTATATTCCATTCCATGGGAGATCTGAAAAGGTCTCTTGTGTGTACAGTTTCCTTCTTCCTTGTGATGCGACGTGATTCATTTTTCACTAAGGATTAGTATTGATGGAAATAAGGATAATGTTACTCAATAATTCTGACTTAAATAAATTAATTATGTTATTAATGAAATATTTAAAAAATTTATAGGACAATATAAAATTCTGTTTCTTATTTTAAAAATGATAATGTTGTTCGTCTACCTGTGTATTACCACCTCCACAAAGCAATGCGATTCATTTTTTCTAATAAGAACTGCTCAAAAAGAAAAATATAAATATTTTTTTATATTTAAATAAGTTGAAATAAATAATATGTTATATATTATTTAATGATCATTCTGGTGTGATATAATTTTATGAAATTAATTTTTATATAGATCATTGAAAAATAGAAACATTACTGATGTGGGCACGTGACATATGGCCTCATTGATTGTAACATTGTCCTTTCATAAAAACCATAATTCATAATTAGTTTTAAATTTTTACATTATTTATAAAATTTTAAAAAATTAATGATTTTGATTCATTATGTGTCGAAATAATGTTCTGTTTGATCAACAGTCAACCTAAAAAAACATTTTGACAGATAATCCAAGTATCATCAAATCACTTGATGTAAAATTAATAGATTGAGTAATTTTATATGTAATTATAATGGTTCAAATAAAAGAGATAATAAAAATTAAACATTTTTTATTGATTGATGAAATTTATTATATGGTTATCACTGAGGAAGAAAAATAATGACTGTCTCTAATCAATCTTGAGGTAAGGGACATTGTCTCAATTTAATTTCATTTAGGCATATTTTGATATTATAAACCTATATTAACGTAATAAATTTAATTAAATCCACATTGACATGTTATATTATATATTTATCTATTATATATTAATTTAATAATTTTTAATGATATTTATTCATGGGAAATATGATTAAAATAAATACAATGTTATAACGGACAATTCATTTAAAACAAATCCAGTTTTATTTCCTTATTTTTAACATAATTATTTTTCAATTTCCATGTTTTAAAAAATATTTACTATGGAAAATAGAGTTTTAAAAAGGTTTTTTCTAATTCAGTAAATATTTTTTACTGAATGGAATCATTTTATAAAATAACAATATTTTGTAACATATGAAAAAGATTTATAGTCTATTTTAATGTACACAAAAACAATGGATTTTTCCAAAACCATAAACAATATAATAAGTATGTGTCACTATAAACTCACTAATTTTTTCTTCAATAAACAATCCTACATCCATTTTTTGGGTAGTTTAGTTTTTAATTTTACTAGTAAAAATTGTATTTTGGAATTAAAAATAAGTTTTAAAATAAAATGATGTTTTCATATTGTAAATGTGGTTCAAAATGAATTTTGGTTTGTCATTAAAAATTGATTTTCATATGATTTTAAAAATTGTACTTCAAAGGGGATGTCCTCATTATAACTTATAGGAGAGACAATAATATATTATAAAATGGGTGAACCTTGAAATAATCATGTTAACCCATTAGAGATTATAAGTTGGGTGCACCCATATTTAGTTCAAATACATTGGTTAGTTATTATGTTCTCAAAATAATTATATTGGATGTTTTACATCTGGTAATTCATATATTTAAGGGGTCTATTAGGGTTTGTTATGGGTTATATTATATTATGTCCGAAGGAAATTTTTGAATTATCAATGTTTTATAATGAGTTTTCATCGGAATCATTTGGTTCAATATGAAAGATTATGATAAATTAATTAGGAAAACATCATTCCTTTTCTACAAAAGGTATTTTTTTTAATAATGGGTTTCTATCATTTATCATATTTTTATTTTAATAATATATTTATTCATTTAAATATCCTTTATTGATATTTTTTATCATCCAATGTTAAAATTTTTCTTATTCTTTATAATGATGGGTATGGGAATTTAATATTTTAAATTAAAAAACATGAAATTATTTGATTCAAAAATATCACGATTTATTTTAAAAATCTTATATTATAGAAAAGATGGTTAGTAATAATATATTTCTATTTTTGTTTATTTTTTATTTATGTGTTATAAAAAAATTTCATTATTCTATAAAACTAATAATATAATCAAATTTAACAAAACGAATTCTTGACAAAAAAATATAAATTATGTTATGTTTAAGGTTCAATCCTTCTAGTTGGTATACGTGTCCTATTTAGATAACTTTATACATCAGGTAAATATAAAATCATACATGTGAAAATTTTTATTTTATGATTTTGTTGAAATAAAAAAGATTTTAAGGATTACCATGGTGATTGTAATGCCCATATAACATCTTATATATTTATAGAATAATAAATATTCATTTTTTTAATTCAATATTATTTTTTTAAAGGGGAGACTATTTATGATATTATATAGGAAAAACAACAATGCTTTTCTCCTAAATATTACATTTCACACAATACTAAATTATACAAAGAAAATTTTACAACAATAATATATTTTTTTTCTAAATAGTAGTTAACGCCTAGTCATTGTATTAGTGGGAATGAAAAATTTTTACTATATTATGATTTTACAAATTTTTTAAATGTTTTTACATTTATACAATGAATTTTGTTGGCATAAAATAAGAATGAATCCAATTTTATGAAACAAATATGATAATATTTTTTAAGATGTCATTTTACCACCGGTTTTTTAGAGAAACTTTATTAAAAAATGTTTTTTGTCACTATTATATGTTCAATTTGATAAAATAAACGTATTATTTAGAATAGGGACATAAAAATTTAATTTGGATGAAATTTTTGTATTTTTATGTTAAAATACTTATTTTTATGAATAGTGAAACATACTGCATATAATTTAAAAATTCCTTTTCATATTATTTATTTATAAACATAGATTTTCCTTTTAATGGTTTTTAATTATTAATTTGATTTAATTTTGGTCATTTTTTCCAATTATGGTCATCAGAAGTAATTTCACATTTATAAAGAACATAAACTCTTTTTAGTATTTTTATAGTTTTTATTTCATAATGACCCGCTTTCTCATTTGACAATGGGACTTAATTTTAAATTAATCATTTAATACTCTTTGTTTTGAATTTGTAAATATATATACCAAAATTTGGAATCAAATTGTCCAAAATGTGTAAATAATTACCTTTTATTTCTGGACAATATGAATAATAACTGCAATAATTTTCTTTACTATGGTTAAATGGTGAATCTGGTAAATAGGTTTAAAAAATAAAACTATAATAATCTAAAAATATACTATAAATGACCTAATCCTATTGGATAAAATATGTCCGACCATGCTTATCCTTGAGTCAAATTTTCGACCCTATTGAGCCACATGGGTGTGATAATGAAATTTTGTAATATTTATTTTAATAAAAAGAGAAATATAATAGAAACATGTATCTCTTAACTAAAAATATTATAATTTACTTTATATAAATGATATATTTGACAATAAATATTAATTATAAAAAAAAATTATTTCAAATGTCATGTGATTTTATTTATAATTTTTAAACATTAAATAAATAAATTTCTTTATGACATTATAATGATGTAGTGTTTACATTATTAATGAAGTATTCAATTAAATGATATTATGAAGAATAAAATTAATATAATTTGAAAATTTTGATTCCATCGACAAATGTTTTGGATGAAATTTACTTGTTAGTGTTTATTTAATGCCATTTTCTGAATAATTCAATTTGGTTGAACTTTATAAAAAATCAATTACTGAAAAGTGTGAAATTTGACATAATTGGGTATTTAAAAAATAATATTTTATAAAATTATATAATAGTGTGAAAAATATTTTATTTTGTCAAATTAATTATATAATTTTTAATATGTCATTAATGATCCAATTTTTATTCTTTTTCCATTTTATAGTAACAAGTGATACCATTTATTATGAAAATACAAGAAGATATTATTAGATTTAAGGTTTTTAACTATGTGTTAAATCCAAAAGAAAAGTTTAAAATTGTGACATAAAATTCCTAAAAGAAATTTTTTGATAGTATTTCAACCCATCCTAATCTAATCCTTGATATTTATCACATTTTAAATATTATATTTTGAAAATAATTTAATAATAAAATAATATTTCAATACTTTTCTAAATTACACCTACACCCTCTTACATATGGCCACCACCACTACCCACTTACTCACAAATCTTGAGCCCATTGGATGGCCAAAATTATGGTAAAATAATCTCCCAACATCCCTCCCTTCTGTCTAGAGGGCACACCTTGGGCATAAATACATACTGAGAAGTTGGTTTGTGAGAATTAGAAGGATATACTCGAAAATAGGTCTTTTTTATCACCACCTTCAAAATTATTTTCTTCTATTATATCCTCATATTATGAAATTTTCATAATAATGTAATAAATAAATAATATTTCACATGATGATATGTTATTATAATTATGATTCAACCATATTACTCAATTTATCCACCATATGAATAAAAATATAACCGTTGGTCTATACATATGACTTACCATCTCCACATCATGGTGTAACTTTCTATTGAACAAAAATAAATTTGGATGGGTAGAAAGATTAATATAATGGATTATAATAATGAATATAACAAGGTAATTAATATTTTTTAATAATATAACATTAAATTTTTTACCGTTTAACCATTAGGTGATTGATGTCTTTGCTTGTGCGTACATACGACCCATCGTCACCATGACACAATTTGATTTATTGTACATGATCTTACATAAACAACAATTATATACATGAATTGAAGGAATAAATATTTTATATATTATATTTATATTTACCCTATGATTCTATACTTTTTATTTACAACATACCATTATTATCTCCATAATGTGTAAATATAATAATTTCATGTGAGGAAGTGTGGAAAACCACCCCCTCAAACTGATATGACTCGCTCATTCCATACATAGATCATTTAATGGATGGAATCAGTGAACATTTATAACATATATAACATAGATATTATAATTTAATAATTACATACTTTTGTATCATTTAGTTTTCATTTCTGTAACATGACATATAGTGGAAGGTAGCATTCATGCGTACGTACGACCACCAATCTCCCATAATGGTTCATTAAATTTCTTATCCCAAAATGTTATAGAATGTTATAAATACATATATAATATATATATATATGAGATTTTAATCATTAATATCATTATGTTGATTATGGAATTTTTTCTACATAGACAATTTACACCAAACCAAGTTCACATTCTACTGAACTACTGAATATCGACAAAATGACCAATATTAACATCAATAATTATATAAGTGTTATATCACTATAATACGTGATATAAATGGAATAATAATCTTTTAAATGGTTCTACAACATGTATAAATTTAAATATGTTTATTATTCAGGAAGAACAAGAAACATACATGTCGATTTGGACACAATGTAATGGATGTCATAACTCAATCTCGTTTTATTGAGTTAATTATCAATTTTATTTGTTTTGTTTTTCCAAGAATATGAGTGATTGAAATATGATTGTTTTACACTGAATATCCAATTATATTGGGTTTATTTGTATTTATCACACATAAATATTCCATTTATTTATCCTTAATCTAATGAAACAGTATTTTTAATGGAATGTCTAAACATAATTTCCATTCATTGGATTAACACACAATTAATTTATTATAATATGTAATGATTCACTATAGAGTCACTCTTTATTTATATGTGTGGTAATTTACACTTCACATTATATATATATATTATTGCAGCACATAATATCCTCAAGGATAAATACTTACGTCATTTGAATGAATTTTTTAATGGATTTTGTCACAATTTACATTCTATTGAGAATTATTTTCTATTATGAACCGATTCACTTTTTTATGGTGTATATACTTTCCATTGACATATTATAACATGAATCTAATTATTCACATGATATTATAAGTTCGTTTTAATTTTATTCTTTAATTATATTTATTTAAGTATACATATGTGGTATATGGCTCTTTAACTAAAACATCGTTTTAAATGTTTTAATAATGTTTTCATCTAAATAATTCTCAATAATGTACATGTTTTTAAAATGATTTTGTGGATTTATTTATATGGACATGATTGTTTTAAAGTGTAAATTCCACTCAAAATATTCATACTGTTATGGGACACTTTGATTCAAAATTTTCTTTATTAAATGTTAAAAAGGGGTTTTCAAATCAATTCAATATTTATATATCTTAAATTGTTCTCTTGTTTTGAAGTCTGTAAATGTTATTTTTTAATATATTCTTGTTTTATTTGTTATTACTATTAAATGGTACAGAAATATTTTATATGGGGTTATGTTAAACCCAAATATTGGTGGTTACGTGATAAACCAATAATGGGTTGTTCTATGATAAACCAAGGATGAGTAGTTACGTTATAACCTACAATGAATTGGTTATGGAATTTGGTCATATGGGTATTCCATTTTTTGATATGTGTGCAATTCAATTTTATGGTTATTCCATTAAAGTATGTTTATGACCCATGAAACCTTTATATGTTATATGTTTCTTTCGATTAGCTTTATGTTAATCTTTTTGTTACAAAATGTGTAAGCAATGAGCTTATATTTATTTATGTTTATGTAATATTTATTAAAGGATAAAAGTATTAAATTATGATAAAGTATTCATGTTTTTCATGTATTCCCAAGAATAATGTTTTTCCTTTTTTGTGTCTCCTTTACTAACATTTTTATTCTCAACCCACATGTAACACCCCAAGATTCAACGATATGTTTCCCTTTGAATAATGAAATATCATGCATTGTATGGAACTTCGAGATTCTAACACACATCGAACAATCAAACTATTTGTCATGAACAGTGATACCCATTTTTGAAATTTTATAAATTTTATTTCTCAAAATGGACATCAATTTTGAATTAAGAATATTGAAATTAGCTTAGGGTGAATATTTAGTATTTTTCTAAAAACAATCAATTTTTTATGAATTGTAAAAAACACTACGTTGTTGGTTAAAATTGAAATTTTATTAAAATAATTATTTATTTCATTAAATTTTATTTTTGGTCTAAATATATACATAATACCAATATATGTACGATGTAATTCATTGGAGTCATTTTATAATGTGTTTTGTTATATAAAAATTTTAATGAAATTTTTATTGTCTTTTACCCACTGCCTAGGAGGATTTGAAAATTTGCATAAAACATAATTTTACCTCTTCTATTAGTTGAATTTAAAAAATCAAATAGACATGGTTAATATCAGTAACTAAAATGTGGTTCAACAAGATGAAAATAATTTTGGGTGAATAGTATCCTTTGAACTTATTTATCATGGTTAAAAGTAAACAGGGTAATTTAGGGTAAAAATGATATCATAATTATCCTAACAGATGTCCTAATTCTATTGGATATGTATAAATCTTCCAATTAACCATATAAATAATATATGACCCTCTTTTTTCCACTTAGATTAGGTTAGGAATTTTATTATTATTTTATTTATAGAAGAGTTAAAATAGTTTAATTCTATGTTTAATAAGTAAACCATTTTTAATATATAGTTAAACATAAGATTAATTCTACTAAAAATATTCATTATAAAGATAAAAATCATTCGAACATAATGGTATTTTATTTATATTTTTAGACCTAAACCAATTTATTTTATTGATGAATCAACGAGGAAGTAGTAATTACCTTATTAATGAATGATTAATATAATTGATATTATAAATATCCAAATAAATATAATTTATGACATTTGAAGAATTAAAATAATTTTATAGGTTACTATGACATGTTTGGGTTTATTAACTTTTTTTTCTTGTAATCATGTTGTTATGATTTTCATAAAAACCAAATACTAAATAGTGTCAAAATTGTCAAAATTGTGTTTTTAAAACAAATACTATATTATTAATTGATATAATATTCAGAAAAATCTAAGGATCGGCCAACTGACTTAGATAATGTTATATATACTAATAATGAACTACTTGGGGTTCTCATGACATGTAATAGAATGTTTATTAACCATAAAATATAAAAATACAAAGAGACATGGTAAATGTCAAACTATTTAAAGATGAGTTAAATCTAAATGATATGGTTAAAATGGTGACCTAAACCTATCTAAAACATATGGGTTTAGAGTTTTGTGACCCAACCCATCTTTAACCTAGAAATAAATCATTTTTGAGCTATTAGAAACCAAAAATGTTTCTATTATAAAATAATATTTCAATCTTTTCCTAAAGTGACCCTCACCTCTCATATAAAAGGGTAATTCCACATTTCTTATTTCACACATCCAAAGCCATTTGGCTCAGAAAACCCCTAAAAAATATCCTCCAAACATTCCTACTTTAATCCAAGAGGCATTCCTTTGGTCATAATGCCAACCCATTGATCCCATTTGATCAAATCAAAAGGAAGATCCCGAAGAAGAGGTATATATTTCATTACCTCATTAATGTTATTATCTTCATTGACTTTATCTTTTATTTTGATTTACATTCTAAAATAATAAATCTAGTATCATCTATATAAAATGATTTTATCATACAAATGGTAAAACAATATTGATTATTCTATCCATTAAATTAATAACAAAGTCACCATATGTGCATACGTACGGCTAACCGTGTCCATGTTGTGGTGTAGTTTTTTTTAAAAAACTTCATTTTTTGGATGGGTATAATAATGAGTATAATTGATTTAAATAATAAATATAACATGTTAATGATTATTTATGTATACCATCTGATTACATACAATTTCACCATCAATATAAGGATATTGTCCCTCGTTTGTACGTACCGATTACAGTCCCCACGAATGCGATGAGATTCATTCTCCATCATAATAATTCAAGAATAATTTCTATTTTATGATTAAAAATAATTTTATGAACATAATATAATTATGTATAAGAATAAAATACATCCTATCCATAACAAACATGGCTTACATAACGAAGCAAATAATGAAAAATGAATATGTTAACACCTGAAATTGTGATACTTCTGAAATATTATTTACAATGCAATAATAAAGGACCATATATGATATCATATTAATCTATATAGTTAATGTATATTTTAATAACAATGTTTTAACTACGATAAAGGAGGTTAAAATACCATCTACTAAGGAAAATTACAAGGTAAGTGATAATTTCACAATCTCTTTATTATCCGATGTTGTTTTTACATAAGTATCTACATGGACATATTTATAATCCTAATCCGTGAATTCATAAAAATGTATTTCAAAACATTCATAATATTTTCTAAACTATGGGTTAAATTAATTTGAAGCCTTATTTGACCATATATTTTTATAAAGGAATCATTCATTGTTTTCCAAACAAGATACTTTATAACCTTTTCGACAAAATTAAGGTAACAATGTTTTTTTAAATTATACAATAGGTGATGCTATATTCCACAATTATAACCCCATCAAATCATCCAATAAAATATTATAAGAATAATTTCAAAATAAATGTTTTCTTTTATAATTATGTGACTCTTAAATGATTTCAAAATAGAAAGAGATATTTCCCTTAAATAGTTTTGATTTAATCTATGTCAACATCCATTGATAAATTGAACAGTTGTTTGTAGTTGATTTATCTTGATACTGATATTTCATATTGTATTTAAGGTTTTCTAATATGTTTGAATATGGATGATATATTTTTATATCATTCATGGTTTATGGTTCATGTATTTACCCCTTTAATAAGCTAGTTCTAATACGAATGTTTATGTTATGTTTCAACCTTTTCATATGATGAATTTATTGGACTTAGTATGTGATAGGTGGGGCCCGATATAGCTCCTCGGTGTACTTGTATGTCTCTTGAGACAATTAGATATGGAATTGGACGAGGGATTTCCCAATTTGATATGTGGTTTTTGCCGAGCCCTAAATAATTTTTATATGTCTTGGTCGAGGCCTTGACAAGATGTTTCAGAATGTACAACATTATACATTCCTTCATTATGAAAATAACTATGATAGTTCATGTGGTTATTTTAGTAGTAGAATACCCATGACTATATTTTATTTTGGAATTATTTACTCTTCTCATATTCCTTCCATAATGTTTTCATGTTTATTATTTTTAAAGGAATGTGTTTTGAATTTTTCATCATGCCTAATGTTCATGTTATATTCTTTTATATTTCTTACCTTTACTGAACATTTGAGGGAAAAAGTTTCTTATGTATCATTTTCCTAGGGTATGAAGAATTTATTTGTGAGTGACTTGGAGGAATAATCTAGGAGACTTGGATGTTTCTAATGTAACAAATTAGTGTTGTATTTCTTCTCAAGTTGTAATTTTTAAATAATGTGTGTATCTAGTTTCCCATAACACTAAACTGATTGGTCTATCAAGACATGATTCCTTGTATCATGAAAATGTTATGTAATAAAGAAGTGACTTTATGTAACTAGGGTTGGGGCATTACAATTGGTATTAGAGAACGTTTAGTACAAACCATGGAAACTAGATTTAGAAAAACTCTGATTAGGGCACATTACCCAAAGGTAGACTTCGAGTCATAGTATAAGAGAACATCCTCGAATTTTGGTAATGTAGAAATTTTGTGAGTTTTACAAGAAATACATACTTTTCTGGATACAAGTAGGTTTTTTTGGCTCTGGCACAGATGTATTTAGGGTTAAAACCCAAAAACACCACTTTGAGATAGAATCGAATGGGAACTGGAGCACAAAAATGAGCCTTCCTGCACTATTGGTTACGACACTCCCGAGGGGTATGATTTGGATAATTTCCCCTTTCATTAATAACCATTATGATGTATTTATGAGTATATACCTCCTCAATGAAATGTTTTTATGATTATGGATTATATCCAAAAAATGTTCAATATATATTAAGTTTTGAGAAAGTTGATAATTATGTATTGTAGTTCATAAACCAATCTATTGAATGTCATTGTTTAGAAATGGTGCCAAGTGGAAGTAATGGAAATGGTATCAATGCACATAATCTGTGTAGATATTTCCCTGCTCAAGATAATTGTAGTGGAGATGGTGATGCAACTGGTGCAGATCATCTTATCACCATACTTGGGAAACTCAAAGAGCTTATAAATAATAACCTTACACGTATGGAGCACCCTGATCCACAACGCAGTGGATCAATGTTAGATCGCTTCATGATGAAACAACAACCAAAATTCAATGGCTCTATAAATAAATTTGTAGGAGAACAATTGATAAGTTCATTAGTTAAAATATTTCATGCTTTTGGGAGTAGCGAATGGGAAAATTTTGTCATGGAAGTGTACTGCCTCACTGGAGATGCAGATCATTGGTGGTCATTAATTCAAAATGCAATGTAGGATTAATAAGTATCAAGTATGGAATGGAGGTAGTTTTTACGAGATTTTCATATAAATAAATTTCATCATGACCATCGAGCGTGTATGGAAAGACAATTTATAAGTCCTGGACAAAGGAGGACGATAATGTTGAAAAGTATGAAGATAAATTTTCAAGGATATCAAGGCTTGTAATAGATTATATACATGTCCCATGAAGTAAGAATGATTCTTTCTTTGATTTGTTAAAACCACTTCCCCATCGAGCATTAGTCTTACAATCTTTCTCAAATTATGAAGATATTTTCAAATGTACTACCAAGAATGAAAAGGAATTATCTATGTCATACGAATTTAATGCAAAGAAAGAGAAGAAGAGATATGTTGAATATTCTAGGAAAAGAAATAATGAAACTAGGAATAATGGGAGAGTAGAATTTCCACCCTATGATAATTAAGAAAGGAAGAACCCTGGTGCCTGTATAAAAGGAAAAGGAGTATGCTACAAATGTGGACTGAAAGGCCATATTTATAGTGATTTTTAGGAGAATAAAGAAGCTACCAATGTTCAATTCTACAATTATATAGATATGGTACATTATTCAAATTAATATCCTTTGTGTTAGGGAAACATAACTCAGAAAATTCAATGGGATCAAGGCCATGCTTATGCAATCACTACTACTAAGGGTGGAGCTCCAAATGATGTGGTGGTAGGAAATTTAATGGTTTCCATAGGTTTATCCATTGATTTATTTGATTCTGGATCATCACAATATTTCACATCTTTCTAGTTTTCTATGAAAATTAGATATTTCCAATTTTATTTAACAAGGGAGTTTCCCGTCTAAACTCCTGAGGTAAGTATCATTGCAACAAATTTTTATGAATCAGTCCCCATTAAGGCATATAAACGTTATTTATCTGTTGATCTAATAATCTTACCCATGATTTAATTTGATATAATCATTAGTATGGATTGTATTTTGGACCATGATGCGAAAATTTATTGTATGAAAAATGAGGTTACAATTCTCGATGATGATAAAGAGTACCTTATCTTTAGAGTAGAAATGACAATATCTAATTATTATCTAGACGCACCCCTAGTAGCACTACTATATTAAATCATTGTGGAGGATGAGAATGAATAGTTATGGGTGAGAAATAAAATTTTCTAATAGAGGATTTAACTATTGTACATGAATATGTAGTTTTGTTTCTAGTGGATTTACTTAGACATTCTACAGAAAGAAAATTTGAGTTTTTCATTGATTTAATTCGTTGTTCAAGGCCCATATTGAACACCCCTTATAGAATGGCCACTATGGAATTAGAGGAACTGAAGAAACAACTAAAGGAATTGAGTAATAAGTGATTTATTCCCTCTAGAGTTTCTCCATTGGCAGCCCTTGTCCTTTTTTTGGAAGAAATACGGATACATGATGTTGTTTATTGACTACAACGAGATCAAAACTATAACAATAATGAATAGTTACCCCTACCTCTCATAGTTGATTTATTTGACCAACTATTTGGAGCTCAACATTTTCCAAAGATTGGCCTTCGATCTAGATATCATTTGTTTTGTGTGAAGAAGGAAGACATTCCGAAAACCACATTTTGAACCAGGTATGGGCATTAGTAGATTACAGTAATTCCTTTGAATTGACAAATTCACCCTCTGTCTTCATGGATCTATTTAATTGAGTTTTCAAGGAATATCTTGATGACTTTGTAGTGATATTTATTTATGATGTTTTGGTATACTCTGAAAGCTACTACGATCCTGAAATCATTTGTTAATTATTCTAAAGACTCTTAGAAGAAATGAATTATATGGGAAGTATAATATGTGTTAATTATGGATTCAATATAATTCTTTTCTTGGTCATATTGTCTCTAAGGATGTAATATCTATTTATCCTTTAAAGACCAATAAAATCCATGAATGTCCATCACCGATGAGTATAACCACATTACTTATTTTTATTAGTTTCGTAGGTTATTATCGACGTTTCATCCAGATGTTTTCCCGGTTGGCTAACTCTTTGGCCAAGCTCACACTTAAAGAATTTATCATTGTTTGTAAAAAGAAGTGTGAAGAATATTTTGAAAAACTGATGAGAAGATTAGTGAAAACTTCTATCATGACTCTACCATCAGGGGAAGATGGGTGTGTTATTTATAGTGTTGCATCAAAGAAAGTATTTTTTGTGTCCTTATGAAAAATGATAGATTAATTGACCATGCATCACGACAGCTAAAAATTCATGAGAAAAAATATCCCACTCATGATCTAGAGTTAGAAACTCTAATCTTCACTCTGAAGATATGGAGCCATTATCTACTTTGTAAAAAATGTGAGAATTATACTAATCTGAAGAGTTTGAAGTATATATTCTCACAAAAAGAACTAAACATTAGGAAAATGAGATGGCTTTAACTCTTCAAGGGTTATTATGGCATAACACACTACCACCCGATGAAGGAAAATAAGGTGGTAGATGCTTTGGGTAGAAAGGATCATGGAGTTTTGAACAAGATGATAGTTGAAAGTGATCCAATTTTCATGGATCTAGTAAACATGGATATGGGAATAACCACGGAAGGTGAAACATCAACAATTTATCAAATGATTTCCAAACCAACATTACCAGAAAGTATAAAAAATTATTATCCTGATGATAAGGAGTTTCAAAAGATTATTAAAGTTGTAACAGATGGGAGATTACGTGACAATGTAAATGAAGATGGAATTTTGAAATTTGGGAAGAGAATTTGTGTTCCTGATATACCTGATCTAAAAAGGGAATTGTTGGGTGATTCTCACAGCTCCAATTTCTCTATACTCCATGGGAATAGAAATATGTGTATATATTTGAAGGATCATTTTTGGTGGGATGAGATGAAAAGGGAGATTGCTGATTTTGTGTCAAGATATATGGTTTTCAAAAAAGTGAATGTTGGAAGAAAACATCCTCGAGGAGTCATGCATCCTATTCCCACACCTAAGTGAAAATGTGATGATATTATGAGGGAATTTTTCATGGGGCTACAAAAGAATCCTAGAAGGAATAATTTAATATGGTTCATTGTTAATAATCTTAGAATTTCAGCATATTTTCTCATTATAAGAGATGATTTAACACATAAAAATTTAGTATGAATATATTTTAAAGAAGTTGTAAGACTTCATGGAGTACCCCTATATATTTTTTCTGTTCGTTATCCCTGTTTCACATCAATATTCTTGAAAAGTCTTCTGAAATCCCTGGATACTGAACATCATTTGATCACTGCCTACCACCCTCAAACTTATAGACAATCCGAATGAACTATTCAAACATTAGAATAAATGTTTATATCTATCTCACATGTCATTCAAGGTATGTGTGATCAATATTTACCTCTGGTATAATTTTCCTAAAACAAGTGCTTCCACTCAAGTATTCAGATGGAACAATATGAAGCATTATA
Organism: Viscum album; assembly: GCA_963277665.1. Taxonomy (NCBI): domain Eukaryota; kingdom Viridiplantae; phylum Streptophyta; class Magnoliopsida; order Santalales; family Viscaceae; genus Viscum; species Viscum album. The sequence continues at coordinate 774,453,248 of OY728159.1, read as the reverse complement.
TGGAAAGAGATGTCGCACACCAACTTGTTGAGATGATGTTGGTTAAAGAAAACTCATTGACCCAGAACATGTTGAGGAAATGATGGAAATGGTGAAGGTTATCCAAACCCAAATAAAATCATCTCAAAGCTGGTAGAAGAGCTACCGATGTGACCTACCAATGCATAGTCATCGGTGCTCAGCTACCAACACAGTGAAAAACTGACCCCGACACCCCTGACCCACCAACGCCTCAACCGACTGATGGCCAGACCTACCGACGCCTTGACAGGACAATTACCTAACCTATCGACACTGACGCACAGACATGTCTACCCACTAACATACTACCACACTAACATACGGACGAAAAAACAAGAAATTTAGAAAAATAATGTAATGGGAAACTATTGCCTCCAAAAACACCTTAAACACTTCATTTCCACAATGGTTGGACCAAAGGAAATCTGGGTAATTACAATAGATAACTCTCAAATTATTCTCGTCCTTGATAATTTTAAAACTGACCCATAAGAAAAAGTGTTCTAAACAACTATCCCTTAAGATACCTCCCAGGTGTAAACCAACTTGAGTAGTTCAATAGCTGAAGTGAAATCCTCGACATCAGAGAACACATCCTTGTTTTCTATCTCCTAAAATACAATGAAAAACTTAGGCTTCATTTCCCTATGATACCTCACAAACACCAAAGGTCAAACAATATATACACATGGATTATGGTGCACCTTCTTCTTTGTCAAGATTCTATTTACTTTTGGTGGCACATTCTAACTCACATGGGTTAAATCACATCTTCAATAATGCATCTTGATTAGGGATCGGTTTTTCTTCTCCCCATAGTCAGGTATTTTCACAAAAAATTAGTGCACCTAGAAAAACTTTATTATATTGAATGTGAGGTAAAATATTATACCATTATCTGGGTAGAATTTAAAACATAATAGAAAAACTCAGAATGACTCTTGGTACTGTGCACATGTCTATCCTTCTCACTTCAATGTACTCTCTTTGATGACACAATGCCACGATAACACACGAACCAATGGAATTGTCTGTTCCCGCATCATCATCTCCTCATGATCCTTGATTTTTTATGATCGCTCCATGAACATCATGTCATCCTCGACATCCAACATTCACCATTCTAGGATGTGGGAGTCATCCTGTAGATACCGGAGGAGCTGAGAGACATGAAGGACATTTTGTATCCTCTCCAACTGCGGTGGAAACACCAGCTAATATTCCACCTCACCGTATCATCCCAAATCCTAAAAAGGTAAGATAAATCTAGAAAAATTTTTGGTTCCACATCAAATGGTACTCTATTCACACTAAGGGAAGACCATGAGGAACACATGGCCACCATTTTATAGCTCAAAAGGCCTCAGCCTATGATACACATATGACTTCATTCGGTCCTGAGATGCCTTAATCTTCTCATGCAAAAGATGAACTTTGTTCATTGTGCTTTACTATACCTCTGGCCCAAGGAGGGATGCTTCCCCTACATCTATCCAACGCACAAGTGATAAACACAGTCCACCATACAATTATTCTAATCGTACTACGGAAATGGTACAATGGAAGATATTGTTGTAATAAAAATATAAAAGGGGAATGTGACATACACATAATCCTCCGATGTCCAAGAAACATGATTGAAACATTACCTCTAAAGTTTGGATAATCCTCTCTCTCTTCCCATCCATCTAAGGTCAAAAGAGGTGCTAAGACGTATCTAGTTTCCAAAATCATGTTGTAACACCCTCTAGACTTGTTAGGTATACTTTGTGTGTGTTGATTTGATACATTGGATCTTGGAACTCTATGTAGATGCACCACTTCACCTACATACCTATATGCTAAGGCTTCCACTGGGCTTGACTCCTTGATTTCTTGGAGGAGTGATGATTTCATCAATCGATCCACCACTACCAAAATGAAATCACACCCGCAATGAGATATGGGTAAATTTGGGATTAAATCTATCAAGTTTTCTTCTCATTTCCTCTTGGTAACATCCAAGGGATGTAACAGACCACCGGTAACACTGTGATCAACCTTAACCTATAGACACACTAAGAACTATTCCCCAAACATTGACATTTCCTGCTTCACCCTGATACACCAAAACTATTCCCACAGGCCTTAGTACATTTTATAGACTGCTGGATGCACTGCCAGGTGGGAGAAATGGAACTCATTGATAAATACCTCATCCATTGCAACTGGGAAAACTTTCTTCCCACAAAATATTATAATTATTATTATAATCCGACCATCCTTCCATTGCATCATCCTAGACAATACAATCACTCAATACATCTGTCTCTGAGTCACCCCAGTCATAATTCTCTACCTTCTACATCAAGGAATAATACAATCTCATTTCAAATATGTAGACACAACCACTATCATCCACACCATCCAAGCTCAATGATGTCCACTCCACTATTTTTTTCCATTAATTCATAGATTCACAAACAACTTCATTCTATGACTTCTTACCCAAGAAATAATTAACTTCATTCCCAATTCATGGTGTGTAAGTGATCTAAAATTCATTATCCATGAGGAACTCCATCCACCATCACTGCCACAAGTTCAGGTATCATTGTGAAATTATATACCTCAAGATGAAGTGATCTGTGAAGTCAAAAAATTTATTCTTGGAGTGATAATGCCACTACAACCTCAATGTAAACATGACCGCTATATTCACTAGACCATTGGTGGAATATTATGTTAGTGAGTATGTATCTACTCTAACCCATAAGATATTACCCCTCACTACTACAATAGTAGACATCCCAAGCCTAGGAGAGAAGTGTTAGAAAAAACCTCAAACATCACCCCTTACTCTGGAAAACTAAGAACTTGGGGAAATGACCATAATCCCATTGAAATAACTGAATGCTGCATGGAAATTCTCACAAAATATAAAGGCCTGGTCGTTCATGGTCAAAGCTGTCACATGGGATTCAACTCGAGGGCAGACTGGTATGAACCACCATTAATAGCCTTACACACTTAAGAAACTAAAAACTTCTTCCCAATTTTTGTGTACTGGCCAAGAAACACTCGCTTAAACCATTGATTGGTCCACCACAATCCATTGGTGAGACAACACGCGAGCGATGAAGTGAAACTATTGCGTCCAAAACATGATATTGGATAACTTTCTAGAAGGATTATGGTGTAAGAAGACCTATAATATAGTCCTTAGATGCCTGACATGGTCCTTCTCTGACCTTGAGTAGATCAAGATGTCTTCAATCAACATGATTATGAACCAGTCTAGGTTTTCATGGAATACATTGTTCACGAAAACTGTGAACATGGTTGGTGTATTCGTGACACCGAAGGGCATGCCTACGAACACAAATTGCCCATACCTACACTCGAGTGAAGTATTCAGGATGTCACACACTTTTACACTCAACTAGTTGTATCCAAACTGCAATTAGATCATACAGAACCAACCTACCCCTGTTAACTGGGTTTAAATGATTTCAATCATTCAAATGATATAACAATTTTTGACCCTCACCTGATTCAATCTTTGATAGTCTACAAATAGTCTCATAAAACTATTCACCATCATCACAAAATACATTGGAGAACACCACGACACACACTTGGCTAGAAAAAAACAATATTCATCAGGTCATCAACCTAAATCAAAAAATCCCTAATTTCATACGGATCCATTAGATAGGGAGCCATCAAAATCAGACTGGCATGGGGTTGCAAGACTATCCTGAACTTAACATCCTTTTTAGGGGGTAGAGTAATGCCCACTTCATGGAGGACATATATTAACTCACTAAAAATCCCTAGAACACCCCCCATCTACTAATTTGATGATTCCAATAACACCTATATTAACTTTGAAATAAGTGTCTCCACACACCGGCTACACTCTTGTCAGCTCCACTTGCCGATGATAGCTACACGCTGGCCACCCACATCTAAGAATGTGACTCTTATCCAGAAAAAGTGGATAACAATGTGAATAGATTAAAACAAGTAGATTCCCATGATGACATCTAATTTTTGAATCTATAGAAAAAGAAGATCCACACTACACTATTGGGGGCACAACATCAGCCTACATCCTCAACAAATATCAAATAGACTAGTTTAACCTCAAATTGATATACTCAACCCTAGAGGCATGGGAACTCCCTATATGTCTTTCCCCAACACAAGGGCTAGTATATGTGAATCGAAGGAGATTGAAGATATTGAATCACTCAATGCACATGCAAGGGTACTAAATAGAGTAATTGTACCTCGAACGACTTATAGCCCTACATGAACTTCTACCTATATGGAGTGAAACTGCCCATGCCCAGCTTCTCTTCCATTCTACTATTGTTTTCCTCCATGACCACACCCTGGCCGGGGAATATTATAAGTACTATGAGGTATGCCTCCCACAGAACCGTCTACCAATGGTGGAGTGGGAGCTCACTACCCCTGCTTCTGTAAGGGACTGGGTGGCAACAACTGTTGTAGAAGTGGGCATTAAGCCTTCCACACCCGCAATACACCGCCTAAACTGCGAACTAGTTCTAAAGAATTCCACCGCCTCAATAGATAATGCACCTTGGTCTCGGTCCCATAAGGAAAGGGCATGGACTGTGATATCAGAACTGGAACTGTTGAGGCCTACTACCCACTAGACCACACCTGGAAGGACCTGACACATGAGAACTATTTTCGATGGCTTACCCCTATAATGAACTATGCCAGATCCCTTCTAATGGAACACCTCCATGCGAGTTCATCATTTCCACTAATTTGGACTTCTTCAAAACCACTATGTATGTTGGTAGAGAGAATGTTGTGACAAAAAATTTAAGAGAAGGCCCGGGTGTCTAATCAAAGTGTATCACATAGGACTCCTCATCTATTAAGATATTCAGTGTTAACCATCGATGATAATTGAACATGATCTCTAGTTTCCTAACTGAAATTCTCTCTTATTAGAGAGAGAGTATCCCCGACCAATTATTAGCCTTAATCGTAGAATAAATTAATCCCAACTGGAACACATTCTTAAAGTCATACAATGAATCATCAATTTCCTTAATCTCCCTAAGATAAAGCATCACCCACCGACGTGCTTCTCCTCATATTTGGATAACTTCCATAAGAACCCAGTACTCTATAAAAGCCTAGAATAGGATAAATGTGGTCACCAACTCCTCGAACCGACTCTCTATTTCCCTTTCTGAGACGCTGCCCTCATTCTTTCCAATAATCTACCACTAGATGGCATGAAGCATCCTCTTCCACTGGTAATACTCCAACTCTCTATCAGTCATCCGCTGATCAATTGATTCAACCTGATGGGACTTAATTTCTCATAAAACATGTAGATGTCATACGGGTTCCATAGCTGAAATGGAAAATAGAAAACACCTATGACCAGGTAGTGTGGAAATTTTATTTTATCTTTTTTGAGACTTTATTGATTTTAAATCCAAAAAAAAACAATGAAACACAATAATTCAAGTCATTATGATTCTTGTACCCACCATAGGGTCTGTACATTGCGATCAGCATATCCTATCTTAGTTGCTCAGTAGGTCCTGATTCATTACATTAGATCTTGGGGGGGGGGACCGAAAATCATGTGTCCTAGCTAGTCTTCCCTAGAATATCAATGATATATTCTCTATTCCTAACTCCGTACTCCATCATATCTCACAACCACCCTCTAAAACCATTTTTTCACAACCCTCCTTCTCCCTGATGGCGGAAGGAACAACAAAATGTGCGGCCCCTCCTTTTTCAAAATGAAGGGGAGATAATGTCCCCTGAGCCCCACTATCAACAGGTCTTGGAGTGGCGTCTTGTAAACATTTTATAGAATCTCACACAGAAATGGAAGGAATTACCCTTTTTATAAATCATGATTGGGAGAAAAATTATAAATACCAAAAACACCAAACACTAAATGTAAAAGTAAATCCCAAATCCATTATCATGTGCTTGTTCAAATGTAAATATAATACAAAGTACAATAAAAATCCAATGTATAGTACCAATAGAAAATTTTCTAAGCTGAAATAGAAACAAACCCCAATGTCGGAGCTAGTAATATCAAGCACAGTTCTCAAAGTCATATTGTATGCATGAAAAAAATTATATATGTAGGGTGAGTATACATGTATACCTAGTTAGAAAATCCAAAGACACCCATTAACATGTTAGGGAACATACTAATGTCCCTGTGAAAAAAAAGTAGGACTACAAAGATCCTATAATGGAATACTAACCATAACAGCCTCACCAAGGCACACGCAAAAAATTATTCAAGTCAAGAAATGTAATTGTTTAAGGACATCAATATTTGGTTATTCCTCCCCATGTTCCAACTGGTTTACTGTTATCCCATAATGACTAGTTGTAGGATGCAAGAAATATTCCCACATACAGTCCCAATTCCAAAACCTTCACACACACACATTGTCCTCAATCCACAAACAATCCCACCCACGGACGCCTAGGCCACAACAAGAGAACCTCTTGCCCGGAGACACCTGGGCCTCACCAAGAAGACACTTGGGAAAAAAAACATGTCCTCTAAACACCTAGGCCTATCATCTACAAAATACCCTTTCCAAAAGAATCTTTTACAATGGTAAGCCTCATACCATTACAGCCTGGCTAGATATGCTCTACTGGTAAGAAACAATAAGAGGTTGTGAAGAAGAATGTTTGAAACCATCCATCCATTCTCCACCGAGATTTTGGGAAACGCAAGCCCATGAAACAGAGTTTTTCAGAAAATAATGCTAAAAAAGGTGGGATGCATATGGAAATACCAAGGGACTAATATATATATATATATATATATATATATATATATATATATATATATATGTGTGTGTGTAAGAAACCACTCAGCCCCAATATATGGGTACCCAGATAGTCCAACCAATCCATACAGAATCACATTGCTGCTAGCCCTATATGCACAACCATACGACAACTTCTACCAAGGAATAACTCATATCCATTTTCATTCAACCGTTTTCCACTTATTCATTAAGATATTCAATTTAATTTATTCCAACACTATTAGGAAACTACCAAAATCTACTATATGAAAACAACAATAAAAACCGTACTTGTATTCCAACTTCACAAACCACCAATCTTCCTAGACACATGTTCAGCTGTTTCAAACAATCATTCTTCAAAATTATATGTTAAAAACACTCTCTCACACCTCATCCCCATATCCCCACATATAAAATAATTTCTTAATCCAGAACCACTACATATTATATTGATAACCACACTGCAATCCCACCGCCCAATGACACTCTATGCCCAAAAGGCAGTTCAACTGCCTAAAAGTTCATTCATTCCATAGTCAATCTGTCTTCCAAAATAGGATACCAACACACCCCAATTTAAATCCCCACAAAAAGCCCATAAAAACAACTATTAACCCATATCTCCACTGTACACACATATGTCAACCTTCTCCTGGAACGAACTCCTCCGTCCAACCAAATACCCAAGACTATGCCCCCAGTAGCACCACCACACAACTCACACAAGTCACAAAACTCAACAGATCAGAGCACTCATCTACAACTATCAATAGGATGTGTACATAAATATTTTCATATTTGTTATACACCATTATTTAATCCACATTGATAGTCATGGGTGATCACAAAGGGTTTTCATCTAGGGGAATCCATTAAAAGTAACAAAGTGTATGTGTTTAACATGTTTTCATGTTATGACTGGGTATCAAACGAGATAAACAAACAAACAGAAAACCACTTGTGCATAAGAAAATGCCACAAATGACCATCATATTTATATGTCCTACAACCACAAAAAATCATTATATCAATAATGGTAACAAAATAAAATATAAAATCAAACATCAAACAATACCTTTATCATTATTTTATTTACCCATGTTATCTTTTTATCATATCCACTTATTATTAATTATTTTTTAATAAAATTATTCAATATTTCTTAAAAATGAATCATTAGTACACCCACCACCATGAAGAACAATAAATGAGAGAGATAATAAATCCCTAATGGAATATAAAAATATAAAATTTTATCCTTGCACTATGAACAGTGGTACCACGAGTAGCATGGAAGAACTCTATGAAAACTAAGCAAGTGTGGTCTAGAAAAAGTGAAAAATTTATCTTGGGAGGAAGTTTCAAGGAACACTACAGGAAATGAAAAGGTTAAAGGAAACATGATATGTAAGTTTACGAAAGGAATAGATCCTAAAAATTTGGGAGGCGATTTCAAATTTCATAAAAATAAAATCGTTGTTTGACCATATGGATTAGATGTTACAAGGCTCATGTAATGATACAAGATTCGAGGAATTTAATAATTTCCCTCAGAAATGATGGAGACATCCCAATGCACTGATGTGAGATGATAGGTTACCATAGCAGGAAGAGAAATGTGTAACATGAATGAAAAATCAAACACTAGGAAAAACAGGAAAACTAGAAATAAGTCACTAAAGGGTGAGTCATCGACGATGATCCACTAATGGGTGAGCTACCAACGCAACATACCAATGATTATCCACAGACACTGAGATATTGATACAATTAATCACAAACATTGAATATCATGACCAACAACCAAATCCCACCACAACTACTATTATCCCATATCCTCAATATGCACATAAACCACACCCTTCTAACGAAACCCCCTCCTCATTCCAACCATGTTCAAAAATTAATTCTCCCAAAAAAATCCCCACATAAATCAAACAAGTCATAAAACTCAACAGAACATAGCACTCAGCCAAACCTATATACATGATGTGTATATATATTTTCATATTTGGAAAACACTATTCATTAATCCACTTTGATAGAAACGGGGGATCTCGCAATGGTTTTTATCCTAGGGAATCTATTTCTGTTATCCAAGTGTAGGTGTTTAACCATTTTTCAAGTTATCTATGATTATTAAACATCATAAAAAAAGGGACACCACTATTTCTCATGAAATGGAAACCAATGGGCATGATTTTTAGAAGGAATACAACCACAACAATTTATAATAACAATAAAGATAATAAACAAGAACAGATGATCAAACATCAATCCACTCTATGTCCATTTTTTTATTTTATTACATTATCTGTTGATCATATTCTATTCTTATTTATTTCACATTTTATGAAATGTATTCAGTTTTTCCTCACAATGAATCATTAGTACACTTACCTAGAATGATTCACAATTAATGATATTGACGAAATACCTACAAGATTATCAATGGATAGAAGTTCCTCCTCATGCCAAGAACAAGGTACACATGAGTATCATAGATGAAATCCATGAAAACTAATCGAGAGAGCTCTATAATAGACACCCATCTTAGATAAGTAAAATGTATCTATGTTCACCATGGGAAACAAAAATAAATAAATAATGTATAGATCTTGATTTATTAAAGGGAGAGGTCCTAAAAATCAGGGAGACGGTTTCAAAGTTTTTGAAAATAGAATCATGGTAAAACCACATGTCTTAATAGTGAAAAGGTTGGCGGAACATTGAAACATATGATGAAATTAATAATTCAACATGGAAATGGTTTAGATAACCTATCACACCACTATGAGTCGATAGGATACCTTTTCACAAAGAGAAACATGTAACATGATTAAAACTGGGAAAACTAGGAATAACTGGGAAAACTAAAAATGAGCCTCCGATGGGTGAGTTATAGATGTTGATCACCTAATGGGTGAGCTACCAAAACAACCTACCAATTCTTAGCCACCGACGCTGAGTTATCAACACAACGACTCACTGATGTTGATGCACCTAACCCACTGAAGCATTGGCCTTCCAATGCCAGGACCTAATAAATCCATGACCAACTGAAGTAATCACCTTTGAACAACCAACACAAACACCCTCGACCCAACGAAATTGACAACGTAAACCTACCAACACCTTGAACTACCTACATCGATGCACCTCTATTCCGACACCCTGACATGCTGACACAAAAACTAGAAATTTGGAAAACTTTTGAAATGGGGTATCATTGCCTCCCAGAACACCCTAAACAATATATTTCCAAAATTACGGGACTAGGGAAATCTGGATTATTACATTGTTTTATCCTTAATCTAATGATACTATTATTGAGGAGTAACTTCTTAACTAATTTCCACAAATTGGGTTTTATGCAAAACATGTTGATTATATTTTGTGAAGATTATGCCGAGAATCACTATTTATTTATTTATATTTTAATTTCCACATCCCTTTGTGTGGATAAACTGTTTCTTCACATAATCATCCCACTTATAAATCCTTGCGTCATTTATATGAACATTGTAATGTATTTCTTCTAAATTTAGATTCTATTGAGACTTATTTGTTGTTGTGCACCAATTAACATTTATATAGTGCATATCGTAATCATTGATATATTATAACATGAATCTCATTATTCTCATGATATTATTAGTTTGGTTTAATGTTATTATATTATTATTTTTATTCAATTATTTCTCATTTCGCAAGGGACTCCATAATTAAAACATCGAAATAAATGTTGTAATGATTTGATCTTCTAAATAGTTCTCATTATTATAAAATATTTCAAAATGGTTTTTTGGATATATTTATATAGACATGAATGTTTTAAAGTGTAAATTCCAATCCATAGTTTCAATGTTACATGGGTCACATTGATTCAAAATTCTATTTATTAAATGTTTTAATGAGTTTGGAAAAAAGGTCAAAATTTCTGTATCTTAAAATATTTTCTTTTGTTCTAGTGTGGAAATGTCATTTTTCCCTTATGATTTTTAATGTTTTATTTTTATTGAATGGTGCTTGAACATTTTATGTGTTGATATGTGATAATCCTAATATTGGTGGTAATGTGATAAAATAATGATGGGTTGTTTTGTGATAAACCAATTATGGGTGGTTACGTTATAACCTCTAATTCACTGGGTATGGAAGTTGGTCGTGGGGATATTACATATAGTCATATGTATTGACGTAGACTGTATGGTTATTCCATTCATGTATGTTTATTTCTCAGATTACTTTTATATGTTATCACTTTATTTCTATGATATTTATAGTAATCATTTGGTTACAAAAAGCGTATGCAATGAGGTTATATTTTGTCATGTATACTTACTACTTATTAAAAGTAAAATGTATTACATTATGATAATGTATTCATGGTTTTAATGTTTTTCCAAGAATAATAGTTTTACTTTATTGGGAACCTTTATTGTGATTTTTATGGATATCCAATGTTTTGAATGGGTTTTCATGGGATATAAAGAATTATAGAGTCAAGGATTGGATCATCGAGAATGTATGTCTTTAAAACATGAAACTATACCATGTTTCTTTTTAAAGTATTTATTATTTTAAGGAAAATGTATAATTATAATATTTTTGTTTTTATGTATAAGTTATAAATTATTTCTCTAAATATATATAACTAAAAGAATCAATTATGTTATTTAAATTCAAATTAATGACTTATCTCAAGATTATGCAACATCTAAGATTGAGGAATTACATCCCTAACCCATGAATACTAGAGCTAATTCATTATTTACTTACATAAGAAGGATTACAAGAATCATATCCCATTGAAATTAATAGTTTTATAGTTTTGGAAAACAAGAAATAAACTTAAGTTAAACATTACAACTTGAAATAAATACATTATATAAATTCCAATAAGAACATCCATAACTCCAAGATTATCCTTAAAACTCATTCATAATAGACATTCTCACATCATGGGAAAAAATAAAACATATGAATGTGGTGACTTCTGATTCTTACTAAAGTTATCCAATATAACGAAAGATATCAAAAATATAAATATTAGTCATGGTGATTAACTAAAAATACATTCAATTAAAATAATAAAAATTAGTATAACATGTTAAGAATAAGATCAGAATAATTAATTCCATAATAAAAACATTATCATGAGTGGTCTTATAGTCAAATAATGACCTTAAAAATAAATTACTTGTTTCACAATGAAAAAAATTCATAATGATGGATATCTAAAACATAACGTCATAGAATCATGTCATTAATATATAAAGGATTCCTACTAGAATCTATTATTATTATGGATACATGCCAAGAATCTATTATTTTCTATAATTCATCTGAAAAATCAAGTAAATGTTTCAGGATTGAGCCAAATCCAAATGTAGATTGTCTAAATAGACCTACTGATGCATTAGGTGTATAGAGTGGATCCTACACATCATATACTAAGTCCGAAACATTCATTATATTAATGGGTTTAATCATGAACAACGGATACATATGAAATGTAAATAACATTCCCGAATATGTAAACCTAATCGTTATCCATTCTGAGTTATGAGGTGAATAGTATCATAATAGAAAATCCAAAATCAAATAATCATAAACCATTTAACAAAATATTTTATTGAAATAATACAATATTAAACCCAATTAAACACAATAATCCATAATAGTTTTGAAATAGTTGAAAAAACTCTCATAAAATCATCGAGTAATTCTTTAAATAAATACTAATTTACTTGAAAATGAAGTGTTATTTTAGTTTTTTTAATAAAAATATAATTAAACTAAGATATTTATTCATAATAAAATTATTTATTTTATAAAAACAACGAGTTTGTAAAATAAATTATATAGTGAATTTGATAATAGATAATAATTCCAAAAGTTCCGTTGAAACTATATTATTTATCAGAAACTATTTTTAAAATATCATTTCAAAACATGTAAATCCCCATAAAAGGAAAAAAGATGAATATTTGTACAAATATATAGAAAATTGACACATAACAACATATTTTCCCACAAAACAACATAATGAATCTCTTATAAAGAACACATGATTACGTTGATAACCATTAAACTGTAATAAAACAAACATTATTTCAATACCTTAATGTAGTAATACATTACAACATAATACATGAATCTAAAAGAATAAATTGATTATATTTATTCAATTGTTGTAGAAACATAATCTTGGCCATGGTCCCTTTGATTCTTTTGGGTTATATTCTGTTGGCGTTTAGTGAACTCATTTCCATAGTGACCAATATCATTATAGTAAAAGCATTGGAAATAATAAAATTATTTAATTCCCTTGAAATCCTTAGAATGTTTGTCTCTTTCTCCACACATGAAGAAAACTCATTTTCATTTTAAGAATGTACAAATGTGTTCTCTTCCAAAAGTATCACATTATGGATAATCCATCTTTATATTCATCCCATTATCCATATTTTTTTCATCGTCTTATCTTTATCATGATTACCTTTTGAACCACAAGACCTAAATATGTATTTCACTATCTTAATAGCATAATATGGTATATCATAATATGATGAGAATGTTTTGGAAGTGAATTGCATTCGTATAATTGTATCAAGGACATATAATAAATTATCAATCCTGAACAATGGATTATGTATGTAGTTTATGGAATTCCTTGATAACCATGTAAATATGGCTTCACATTTATCAAAATTTTCACCTTTTTTTATCTCAGACATAAGAATTTTCTATCCATATAATCTCTATGTTCATGATGGGCATATTTTTCCAAAAAATCATTATAATGTTTCCATTCATTTTGTGCAATTTCTTTATCTTAATTTTTTTAAATTAATGAATTCCATTGATCTGTATATTTCAATATATGGTATATTTCCATGATATCAATATCTCTCTTATTAAATCCCAATGTTATAAATATCTTCTCTAAAGAACATATTCACAATTCTTCTAGAAATGGGTTTGTGGTCCGATTGAATAATGGAGGTTGTTGTTGCATAAAGAGGTCTAACAATTTTTCCCACATCGTAGATCAAGATGCTCTATATGGGTAACGTTATTTTTCATAACATGGGTTATAAATCCTTGTATAGATATATGATGATCAACACCAATCACATCTGTAATACCCACATCATTATTTTTTATAAGAGGAAAGTCATTACATGGATTACCAATATTCATGTGGTTTCCATTCCATCCACTAAGACCCATTTTTAGAAATTTGTATACACTAAATTAGGATATTAATATAAATATATAATGCCAATTATCCAATCAATTTATTCATAGTATACTTCATCAAATCCATGGGAAAAAATCATTTTAATGGTGTGATCTCAGATGCTCAGTAAGAGTGTGAAATATACTGAAATATATCATAAACATAAAAATTATTATATGTGAATAACTAAAAACATGTGAATTTAAAATTGTAAACATTAAAATAACATGATATGAATATGATATGAACAAATAATGCCATAACTAAAAAGTAACAATAAGTATTCTACTAGTCGAATAATCACATTTAATAGAAATTAATAGTTTCATAATGAGAGAAATACAAAAATATGGATATTTAAAACATACCTTGATGTATTCATGAAATGAATCTATCAAGGATTCATGCTATAATATTTTATGCATGTGTCAAAAAGCCATTAATTTATTAGTGTCAATGAATTGTGAAAAGAATTTATTAAATTAGGATGGCCTCAACCAAAACCATATCTATTTTCTCTCAAGATACATAATAATTCATAGAGGGGATATTGGGAGATCCAACCATCACATAATAAGTTCAATGCATTCCTTATATGAATAGGGTTAAATATGAACAACATATACATATAAAATATTATTAAATTTCCCCATTATATAAACATAATTACTAGCCATTCTGAGTAATAAGTAAAATGGAATCAAAATAGAAAATACACAATAAAAATGATAGTAATACATTTAATAAAATATGTTCTGTGATATGGTACAAGATTAATCAAAATTAAATATAATAATCAACATGAGTTTTTGAATAGGTGAAAAATCTCTTGAAAAATCATTGATTTGTTCTGGAGAGAAATACACTTTTACATTGAAATGAAGAGTTCATTTGGAATTTTTTTATACTAAACCTAAACAAATATTGTTTTTCATAATAAAATTAGTGATTTTGGTAGAATTTATTTTTTAATAAAAATAATAATGTGCTCATTTTAGAATAGCTAAAAATTCGATATGTTCCATTGAAACGGGCTTGTTTATCAGAATAAATTTTTGAATCATCATTTTAAAATATTTAAATAACCATAAAATTAAGAAGTATTGTTACTATTACACATATATATAACATTGAAACATAATTTATAGGGATAATTTAAGAAAAAGTTTTTATTTCATTTAGGTATGTATATAATAAGCGTAAACCTAATGAAAATGGACTTTTAGTAGAAAACCCTTACCACGTTATAATCAATAAAATCATATATCCCAAAATTAATAATAATAAAATGATAAATTAAATACCATGGAAATAATAATATTTTTTAAAATATATGTAAATGGGATGTATTCATAAAATACACTAATTAAATTGTGTAAATTAAGGCATATCTCACTAAAATGAATGTGTGTTGAGAAAACCCTTACCTTATGTCCTAGTCAGCTCTATAATTGACATTATCTTCAAATATAATTACTTTAAATCAATTAATTAATAACAATGAAAATAGTTTTATTATTTTGTATAATTTTTTTATGTTCATTTATGGTCATTTTGGATGAGTTATATGATACATATTATTGCTCAGGAGTAGTTGTTTCCTTGGGTTTCACGATCGGTAAAATTTTATATGAGTATGGAAGATCATGTGGAGTTGTTATCATTAAACATATTTGAATATATATTTTATATATGAATATATATAACTTTAAATGGTAATACATATGACTTGGTTATATATTATGAGTATGAATCATTAGAAAAAACTTTATTGATTTTCATTTAGATTATTTTTTCCAAATTTTGATAATCCTGAACCAGTTTTGTCATATGAATTTATATTATTATTATATACTGGTCACAAAACATTAAATAGTTTATAATAAATATAGTATAGTTTTACTCAGCCATAAAAAAGGTTTCATGAATAGAATTTATGGTTAATTTTAAGAATGATGATTCTTCATCCACGAAAGAAGTAAATCGACACCGCCCAGATGATGATTTCGTTTTTAAAATAAAAGATAGGGAGTAAGTAGATTGATGCTGGATGTTCTATTAACATTATGTAATTAAATTATATATATTATAATAGTGTTATCATGATAATTTTGTTACTGGGGGTCAGTGAAAAACTAATAAAATGCAATTATTTGAAATGAAATAAAAAAACGGAGGGAAGATGATTTACATATTGAATTAGAAACCTTGATAACCTATTTTAGGAAGTGGTTTATGGCTATTGGAAAGACCTACATCTCATTTACATGGGTAAGGACATGTTAAGTGTATATTTTTATAACATTTAGTATCATTAATTCATAGAGGAGTGAAAATTAGAGGGTGTGATGTGTGGTTTTTATAGTGGAGGAGAGGTATAAATTTTTGAATATATTAATCGCTATTTTATTAATTTGCTGAATACCTGAAAGAGTATAAGATTTTATTGACTAAATATCATAATAAATTAAATTTAGTTTGGAAATAATATCGTTACATCATACACATATCACCTATGTCTTCTTAAATCATGTATTTATCATTTATCAGATATTATCGTATATAACTATTTATAAAAAATTCATGTATTATAGAAATATCATTAAAATTCACCACAACCATTTCATGACATTTATAATTCACAAATTGATTAAATTTTATCAAAATATTTTTCTAAATAATTGAAATTTTATTTTTAATATTAATCAATATTTTACAAAAAGTTATAGTCTTTAAAATTAATAAAAATTTTGTAACACATTTAAATTGAACTAAGTTATCATTAAATTATTATAAAATCTCACGAAAAAAATATTTTGATTTAGGAATACATTTTATGAAAACTAATGCACTATTAAACAAATTTTTTAAATTTAATATTTGGATTAAATATTTATTACAAATAAAATAACTAACACATAATTATTAATTTTTAAAATATAAAATTTCATTTATAAGGTGAAAAGATATTATTTATACCTTCATGGGTGATAGTACTATTCATAAGGGAAATATTACTATTCATAATGGTATATTACAATTCATAAAGGTTGCATTACTATTCATAAAGGTAAGTCACTAATTGCCAAAAATTATGTTGATTTTATCAAACTCTACATATCATATCGAAAAAATCCATGTATTAATATATTTTTAAAGTAAATTCAGATAATTCAAAAAGACAAGTTTCAAGTGTAGGTTATTACTATGTTGTGTAGATATTTTTAATTAAAACAATTCATTGTAACGACTCAGTGTTTTGTGCATTAATTTTTTATGATATTTATTTTTACATCCTTGTGTTGTTACATTGATTCATATAAGTTATCTATATTTATAATGGTTTTATATTATGGAAATGAGGATGTTTTACTTATAAGTAACCGGGAAGAGAGTACACATCCAAATCAAGATCCTAATATTGGTGAAATTGGGAATGAAGTTTATGGTAGTGATTTATTAGATTAAAAAATCTATAAATTGTTTCATTATACATCCTAGAGAGGAACCCAAAATACCATGAGGGAACATGAATACAGTGGTTCATTTCATGTTCCAATATCCCCTATTATTCAGTTGATCATAATAACATGTGGTATTCATAAGGGTGGTTCGGTGATATTGAGATTATATTTTATGTCATGTGATGGTCAAAACATAAAAAGTTAACTCTCAGAATTTAAAACATTAAAGGTGATTTCTATCAATATTGGTCATTGGTAATGAATATCATTGAGAAAGATTATCTTTATACCAGTAAATTTGTAACATTTAAGGATATTTTAATTAGGAAATATATCCCTAAGGTTGTTTGAATCATGATAATAAAATTGTAGAATTAAGGAAGAAAATTATATTTATTCATTCACATATGATGTCACTTTTAAAATACTATCCAAAAATGAACGAGAACTTTTTCTTGGAAACGATATTAAAAATAATAGAGTTTACTCATGGTGTATTCATTTTCTATGAATAGGTATGTCCTAAATGAGAATTAAAAATCTATGATAATGTTGTTTGTTGATAAGAAAAATTTGTGATGGAGTTTTTTGATACATATATGCCTCATAATGGTGAAATTAAAAAGTAGTCTAGAAGGTAAATAATAGGAAAACATATATTAAATAAATTTGGAAATAAAATAGAAAATTTCCAATCTTTTGGAAATGTGGTAAGAACAAGATTTCAAAATTACTTATGATATCTTGGAAGTGTAACCGATGATGAATATTTCATGATATAAACTAATTTTTCAAGGAAAATTATCATAATGATTTAAATAATAGGTCAAAATATATATGTTCAATGGAGAGAATTTTAGTTTCATATATTATTTTCATTCTGCTAACATGTTCATTATGTTATTAATATAAGTTGGAAATCAAAAAAATCAGAAGAAAAAGGGCGTGGAAAATAATTTTCCACACAAATGTATGATTTTGGATCATCAAATTAACATGTGATTGGTTTTTTTATTATATTTTATCAATAGAAATGCTATGTTTTACTCTTGATCATCATAAGCTTTAACATCAATGATATTTTCACGTAAAATGGGAATAAATTCACATTATATGAAAATACATATTTTGGTGAAAATATATGTTGAAATATTATTGAAACCATGATTTATATGAAACATCTTTTTGGTTACTGTGGAATGATATTTCTAAGAAATATTATTGATATCGCCATAGTATAGTTTGATATTATGGATTATATAGATTATATTTTAGTTTATCAATGTAATATTGATTGTATTGTTATATTATTTTTTCACATAAATTTATGCCTTTGATAACATACCCAGAAATGGGGAAATTTATTAGAGATGGTAGTGAATGTTATAAAGATCTGATTATTGAAAATATAGAAACACATAAAATTAGTGATGATCTTGTAGTGAATGACTAAATGGAATAATTTCATTATGATTTCCCATTTTTAATTAGTCGGCATGATGATGAGTTTAATATAAACTTAGTTAAGGATTGAAAGAATGTTTTTAAACCACCATATTATATAGCTCAAGTATTTTAGAGATGGTAGTGAATGTTACAATGATCTAATTATTAAAATACATATTTATTTTTTTTTGATCATTCAATGACAATGATGTTAAAAAGAAATATTTTATGCCTCGTATTGAGGATTTCGTTGATCAACTCCACGGAACACATATGTTTTTGATGGTTTATCTAAGGTTTGGGTACTATCAGATGAAGGTAAATGATGAAGATTCATTAAATATTATATTTAAGACGAGATGTGGGATCTATGAATTTATGGTTATATCATTTAGGATTTCGAATGGACATAATTCATTTTTTTACATTATAAATATTGTTTTTATGAGTTCGTGATATTTTTTATTGACGAATAAAATATTTTTTGTAAGATAAAAGTGGAATATAAATGACACCTAAGGGTTATTGTGAAAACCATAAAAGAAATGAAACATTATTGGTAATTTAGAATTTTGGAATTTTGTTTGAATAAATATCATTCCTTGTATTTACTTGATTTACATTTTCATAACGTTTTACCTTGATAAATAAATTAATAATGAATTAATTGACAAAAAAATGTTATAGAGATTTATAGTTTTAAATAATTAGTGGGAATATAAGTGGTTTTTTGAAAACAATGTTTGTTTTTGATCCCATACAGTTTGATAAATTTAAAATATGTTAAATTCATCTAGAAAGAAGGATGTGATGATTTTTTCATAAAATAAAAATATTTTTCTTTTGATTTTAATTGTTTTAGACCATCCTTAATGAAATATTAAAATCACCATATAAAGTGATTTTTAATTGAATGGAAATGGTTTTCTCTTAATACATAATGATCAGAAAATTGCATGTGCTTCACATTAATTTAATCCAAATGAGCTAAATCCCCTAACACATGATTTTTAATTAGCTGATTCGGTTTCATCATTGAAAATATGAAGGATCAAGTATATTAATTAATTTTGGAAATATATAATGATCAACAAATTTTGAGAAATATATGTACTCAGAGTGTACTATAAATGATGATGATAAGATGGTTTGAACTGATCATGGATAGTTACTACATGATTCATTACCATATGAGAAAATATAAAAAAGATATTGATACTTTTAGTCAGAAATATAATCCTACACTTACACAGTTAAATTTTCGAAATAATAAATTTGTTAGTATTTTATTTATTTTACCATATATATATTGGATAAAGAGAATCCCAATCTTTTTTCTGGATTATGTACTACTATAGTTTGTCCTATTGAATTAGGAAATATTATTGGAGGATCATGCATTGTTGGAAAAGGAATAATATTCTAAGAATTTTATGTTTCTTAATTTTAATATTGATTAATAATGTGGTTTAGGGTTAAAAAATATTATATTTTCCTTTAATTCCTTTTTTACGAATGATTTTTTTGATCGAAGCTCATAGTTATCAATTTTACATTCATATGGTCTACACTATTATTTACATATTCAATCGGTAGAAATAATGGTGGTATGGAATGAAAACATAAATTGAGGAATTTACCATGTTGTTTTTAACAAGTCATCTGAATAATATTGAATGATAATTAGTGAAGGAAAAGTTTCAACATTTTTCACTTTTACAATTGAATAGGGAAAAAATATCTGTAGATTTCATGGTAGTATTACAGAATAATTCACGATGTAGTTATTCAGTTTTGGTTTTTATTGAGCGAATAACTAAATTAATTAATTTAAATCCCATTTAATATAGAATTTCCTCGAATCAACATTCATTAATGTTTCTAAATGAGATATTTTGGTTTCATATTGTTCCTCTATTTACTTCACTAGACTATGATCGCATGATCCCATCTAGTTTTTGTAAAGGATATCATAAAACCTTCAGTGATAAATTAAAAAAAATCATAAAATTTATCCAAAAATATGATGATTACTCAAAGTATATGATTCAATCCATGTATGATATTCTATGTTCTTATTCAATGTATTATTGGTAGTGTTGTGATTACAAACATTCTTTTGTTTTTTTCTTAGGAAAATAGTTTTCATTGATAGAATATAGTTGGAACAATTTGATATATTATATTGAAAGGGTTTTCAAGAAGAAGGTTTTTGGAATTTTTTTTTATAAAGTGTGTTGATGAAACCATATATAGTAATGAATATGGATAGAAATGTGTAGTTTATTTAGATACATATATGGAATTCTTTGATTATTATTAATATTTATGTGTATAAACAGAGGTAATAACTTTCATTGGAGGTAGAAGATCATGTTATAATTAATGAATCTCCATGAAAATGATTCAATGATTTTTTAATGGATATATATATTAGGGTTTATTTAGAACATATACAATTCTAAATAAATATAGTTTAATTTCATTCTAGGTTTAATTCCCTCACGTTTATTCTATGTACAAAACTTTTCCATGTTTATATGTTATGAAAAGATGTACCTGATTCATATCATGTTTTGATCACTGAAGTTGTTTAGTTGAAATAGATTATTTCATATGAGTGAAATTTCATTTTTATTCTTCATACATGGGAGAATTTTTTGTTTAATAAGGTCTTTTAATAATGTAATTTTTTATGGAAAATTATATGTCTATAAAAGAAACAAGTGAGTATCAAAATTTATTGATAAAAATATATCCCCAATTGTTTAGTAATATAATATAAATGAGAGGATGTAATATTCAAAATTTTTGTAGAATGTTACCACTTAAGATATGATAAAATATATCAATTTCAGATTTATTAATATAATAATATTCATTATAAAATTATTAATTCATTTTTAATGAAATGGGAAATATTTTATAGTAAAATTTTTATTATGATGTTTAATATGAATATTTGTTTTTAAATTTATGAATTTTAATTTTAAAAAATTAATTTCAATTTTAAAATCAATATATAAAAATTTACTTAGGAGAATGTTATTTATTTATCCAATTATATTGGTTTTTCTACAAATTGTAAAATACAGATTAAAAAATGTAATTTATTTTCCATTAATTAAGTAATTTAAATATATTATTTTATATTAAATATTTTCATAAGAAATATAAGTATTATATATATTTATTAGTCCACTTAATTAGTTGTATCAACATAATAATTTACTTAACAATAGTTTGGTTTACATTTTAAAAAACAATATTTTTATGAAAGAAATATTAAACCAAAAAATATTTATCAATTTTAATTATATAATAAAATAAAAAATGATGAATGTTTTAAGAGAAATTTATATATTTTATACTAATATATATTATTTTATATTCATTCAAATTATATTATCAATTATTGAGTTAATATAAAATAAATTTTTTTCTAGAAAAAATACACTTCAGGAAATCCCAATTTTTCATCACCTCTACATGTTTAGTGTTAAAATAAAATGTTCCAAGTTTGTGAATTGATTTTGATAAAATATATTAAATTTATGTAATTATAATAATTTATATTATCTAATAATTTTATGTAAATGTTTACTATTATGAAAAGTAATAATGAGAAAATAAATTAGTACAACAAGGTTAATGATTGATTCATCGAGGTGTTAAACTAATATGATAACATTCCAAATGACCCAAAACAAATCTAAAATTTATATTATGGATATATATATTACCTATATTTTTTATTTACTTCTAATAATAAATTTGGTATTCTTTTTCCATGACTAAAATTTGGGTTCACCTTTTTATTTTTAAATATTACAATTGTTACATTAACCTCATGTATAAAAAGGCCCTCACTATACTCTATTTCCAAAACAATAAATTACCTTTTTATTGGAAATTTACAAAATAAATACCTTCATAAAATCCATCCCCATGACATATAGGACTTATTTTTTATCATAAATCCATCCGAATAATTCTTTTAATGATAATATAAGTTGGTTTTCTGAATAATATATATTGTGCTTCAACGAGAAACTTAAATTTGTTAATTCTACCACATCACTATAATATTCATGAATTATTATTATGATATAATAAAAAATAATATCCCATAATTATATTTTTAATATTTCTATTTTATAATCAAAATTCATCTAATATTTTATTAAATGGGATATATAATCAACATTCTTGTGTAGAGAGGACTACCACCTCTTGAACCGATGTCATTCGTTTTCCATCACCACCTATCAATCATATAATAATGATTGATTTATTATATATATATAATATTTATTCTTATTTTTTGATGATATTATATATTCCAAGATAATTTCCATTAAATAGGTTACATGATAGCGTTATTCGTGCAAACAGTTGACTACAATATCATGAAATGTTATGATTCATTTTCAAATAATATAATGTGGAAGTTAATATGGATAGTTTTATTCAATATAATTAATATAAAATAAAATAATCATGATATTAATTATATATTTATAATTAATAAAATAAAATATATAATACTTTTTCTTACACTGAACAATGAGAATGTCATTCATGTACGTGTAGAAACCCTCCTCCATGATGCAAGGAAATTAATATTATCATTAGTAAGTCACAAGAATGATATATATATATAATAATATTTAAATAAATAATATGGTATATATGATATTATTAACATCATATGAATATAAAATATTAGAATACCCTTTTCATAATGATCATTGAAAATTTGAATTGGTACCCATACCTTATTGTGACCTACTATGTCTTTGTTAGTAATGTACTTCACTCATCATAACTAAATCATTATTTATATAAACAGAAAATTTTATATATAAATATGTAAATATATCATATTTTATCAGGAGATTTTTAAATAGTTTCCTCATATACCTGTAGTCAACTAACCAAATTCATTTTGACACATGAAATAAATATCATTGAATCATATTTTATGAAAATAATTTATTAAGTAATTTTATATAGACTAATACTAAGTGAAATATACGGAATGATAAACATTAGGATATTTATTAAAAATATAAGTCATAAATATTTGATTATTATTAACGAGGATAATGAATGAGCATGATGAATAAAACCTGAGATGAGGGGATTCATCACAATTTCATTTTATTGTGGAATATATTGATGTTATGGACCTATATTACTTTAAATGGTGTATATATAAGCCCTTTGATATATTATATCATAAATTTATGAATTTTAAATGTACTTAAGGTCTTTTAAATTATATTTTTTAAAATTGAATATAATTAAAATACTTCCAATGTGATAAGGAACATTTCATTAAAGAATCCCTTAATTTTGTAGTTTTAAATCACCGTTTTATCCATCAAAATATTTTTGAGATTATTTTTTATAAACAATATAGTTATAAAGAATAAATTTATGTATTTATTATAATATTTTTAGAATAAATTCATTTTATTTATAAAATGTTTTTCATTCATTACATATGAAGGATTGAATATTAAGTAGTAACAGATATAACAGAACTTAGTTTCTTCCACAATAACAAATATTATAATCATGTATTCCATGAAAATAATTCGTGATTTTTTATAATATAACATATAATTCCATTTTTATATGTACATTGGTATAGTAAATGTTTTTAAATGATATTTTGGTATTTAAAGTGGAGTTTTAAAATAATTGGGTATTTTGGTATTGAAAATAGGGTTTAAATAATTTTTTTATTCTGGTATATGAATGTTATTTATATATGAGTTTAAAAGAGTTTACCAAATTTATTTTTGTGAAAACATGAAATAATAAATTTTATTATAATATGTTCTTTCGATATTGTTTACAAATGTATGAGTTCCATTATAGAAGACATGTTATAATATTATAGATTATAAAATGGGTGATAATTTATGTTACCAAGTGAGACCATTATAGCTTATACGATGGGAAAATATAGTTAGCAGTCTAACGCATTGGGTTGAAATTATTTTCAATAAAAAATGTATTGTATTTTTTATGTATAGTTCTTTCAATTTGTGAGTGCTAATTAATTGATTTTTAAGGGATCTATGAAATTATATCCTGAGGTGCCTACATGCATTTTCAATTTTTTATAATGAGTTTTTAGTGAAACATTTTTATATAAAATGAAAATATCATGATATTTTTTAATGAAAAAATGAAAAAAATTTGGAAAAATGTATGTTTCCTATTAACAAGTTTTTCTATTGATTTCAATTTTTTTTCACAAGACTAATAGTCTAGTCTTTTTTATATCCGTTACGGAGACATTTGTCCTCATGCTATAATATTAGAGTTTTTTTCATATGATTTTATGATTTGTAAATGAAAGGAAGAATTAATGATAAGAATCATGAATATTTTTTTAGGAAAATAAATCATCATTTATTTTATAATTTTTCCTTTATGGGATTAATTTATACTAATCATAACATCAATAATTTTAATTTATTTTCTTACGCATCTGTAATATCCTAATTTTATAAAACTCTAAAACCGAAAATATTATCAAATGCAAAAGATTTAATTCTTGATATAAACACAAGATTATATAATTCTCAAGGCTAGGCCATAATAATAGAAAAAGATAATTCAAGATATAGTATAAAAAATAGGTAATTTACACACCTTTTTAATTATATTAGCTTAATTGAAAAAATTTGTTTGTTTGAATAAATTGAGATGGAAAAATAATAATGTAATTTTAATGTAAGAATGAAGTGAAAAAATAGATTTACAATGAAATGAAAATAAATGTGTCTTGAAAAAAAAAATTAATTAAAATTCATTTAAATTTGTGAAGTGAATACTCTATATAAAATAAATGATGGTTCTCAATATCAGAAAATTGTCATTGAATTGAAAATCGAGACATATAACATGTATCTTAATTCCTAATTTTCCAAAATATACTCTAACATCCAATATAAAAATTAAATTTTATAATAAAAAAATACATAATCCTAGTCATCTATATGTTTCCCTTTATATAACTCTTTTATAATCATTAACTAAAAATAAATTAACACATTATAGTTTGTATGACCATTGTGTGATACAATCACTGATCACTTATTTTGCACTATTATAATAATGGAATGGAAAATTAATTTTTATTATATAAAATTAAATCATCCCATTATTAATAAATATTATATATTTATAGATATTTAATGGTTTATCCTTTACCAATTTAATTTTATGAATGATAATGGTATGGATTGTGTAAAATGAAATTATAATGAACTAGTTTTGGAAAGCATAATAATCCAATGTTGATGGATTAAGAAATATATTATGGAAAAATAAAAAAAATTAATAAATTATTAAAACATATTATATAAAACATTTTGAAAATATGTTATAATTATATAGTGTTAAATAATCATTAATAATATTAAATTTAGTTTAATCATCTATATAGGTTCTAAAACTAACCAAAATCCATTTATGATATAATGATTTATTAAGGAGAGAATAGCTCTTATGTAATGATAATATAACTTATAATTATGGATACAAATTATATTAATATGACTTGAATTCATTATATTTATTCGTAGAACAATCCATGAATTTTGGCGATGAAAAATAATATTTGTCATCAGTTGAGGTAGAATTTCACATTACACTTGATTAACATTTTCATTTGTCAACGAATTGGATGGAATGAAAGTATATGAAATCATATCACATTAAAGATAATATTTTGAAAAATTTTGAATAAAAATTCGTGAAATTATTCATTTTATTCTATCCTTGAGTGGTAGTGATGAAAAATGAACCACATTACTTTTGGGGGAAGTAGTTGCCCGAGCACATGATTGATGTTCTTCTATTTTTCATGGTGTATTGAATGGATTGAATTTTATTTCAACATATATAATAAAAAATAATTATATTAATAATACTATTAACATTATATCAGGGTGTATTCACAAAAATTATAAGATGAATATTAATAAGAAAAGACTAAGGATTGTGAAACAATTAGGATGAGAACATGATATCTCCTTTCACAATCACCATCGAAATGGAGGACTTATGATAAATAATTGAGACAAGAGAATTATGAAAATGAGATTGGATTGTTTATTGTTAAAATTATAATATTTTTTAAGGACATATGATTTAGTCAGTTTATCATTAAGTGAAGGAAATGTTCCATTGTTATAAGTTACACTATTAGAGTTTCTATTTATTGAGACTGATCAATATTGGTAGATTTTTGAAATATTTTTTTTACAAAATCCCCACAAAATTCATCCATTTTAAAATGTGAAATCATGTTTTTTTTTGTATTCTGACATTTAAATCTTAATTGTGAAGTTCAGTTAATCTGTTGAAAGTTTTTTACAATTTTTTTTATAATATTCAATTTTTACGGACCCATCAAAAATAAAATTATTTTTATGATATAAAATTAATTAAAAATAATATATATTTATAAATAAATAAAAATTTGAAAATTTATTTTGAAATAGGTTTTTTTTTGAAAAAAATCAGAAATATAAAAAACATTAATAAAAACATTACATTAGTCCATCATTTGACAAAAAAATATGTTTTTACCAAAAAAATGTGCAATTCACATAATAATAAGAAACCATCAACTAGTATCACGTGGAGGAGGATCACAAGAAGATTAAATAGGAGAAAACTCCATACAAACTCCACAAAAAATCCTTCATATGTACTTTAACATGCTATTATCTCTTTAAAGCTCCTTCTCATGGTCCTCTTTGAATACACTATATATTCTCATCATATCCTCTAAACATCACCTCATAATGTTAATAAGATAGTGAATATGAATCTCCAAAATCTTCTTTAGATCTGACTGATGACTTCATAGAAGTACCACAATAATTCAAAGTAATTAGCTGTGAACTGATACATATCACCCATTCCTTCTCAACACCATGAAATGTTTCTTATATCTCAGCCCTCTTATTAAATCTCGTATCACTATTGGCCACTATATATCTCTTGGATTTGATCTCTCAAGAATGATAAGTCACAACCCCATAAATTACATTCAATTATAATTATAAAATAGAATAACAAAATGATTAATAGTAGATAATTTAAAAAATACTAACTCCCAAAAAAATTTATATTGTTAGTCTCCAACATGTTCTCATAAATAATGATTAGTATAAATATTATTATAAAATTATTAATTTATAACTATGGGGTTATTATTAGCCTGTATAATATAAAAAATAAACATTTAATGTCTATAAAAAAATTAAATAATATTCCTTGCCATATTTCATCAATGTGTAAAAAATGTATGACATCTGACCCAATGTGGGACCTCCTACCTCCCTTGACTATGATGTCCAGATAATGAAATCCTCTAAAAATATTCACCTTACTTCCATGTGAAAAATACATCCCACCCCTAATATTATATATAGTCAGATCGATGGTGATGATGGACCAATCAAAAAAGTTTCAGAATCTCTATCCTTATATCACTTTCAACAGTTGGGAAGAAGATTTTCAAACTACATTCATATAAAAATCTCCAATACCTATAAGGTTTGATCTCTCAGGATATCAGAAATTTAGAACTACATATTCTTCATGATAATTAATATCATTTTTTCTATAATTTAAATTTTTTAATATTATATACTATTTCATAATATACATTCTAATGATGACATTTCTGTTAATTAATGAAAATGCTAATATGATCCCATGAAACCCAAGGATATTATAATTTTTTAGAATGACACCATCCTTCCTAATATGTAATTGAAAAATCCATTCAAATAAGAATTCTCATTATACTATTATGAATAGTAATATAAAAACATACTATAAAATATACAAATTAACATATAAATCTACCACATTAAATGAATTTAAAAATAAATAGACAGAAATATAGCTTCAATAGGGACTGTAATCATTAATTGTGAAATAAAATTCTTCCTCGTATTATGTACAACAACTAACAGATCCAATGAATTAGGATCATCAGCAGTAATTTAGGCATCAATAAGAGAATAAACCAAATTTCCTGAGGCATCTCCAAACATCTAAAACAAATAATATTACCTATAACAAATTGTTAATAAGGATACAAAGTATAAAAAACTAATAATTAAAACAATATTATAATTCTAAATGTATATTGTTTTTTTATGTATTCCAAATATTAAAAAATATTAATTACAAAAATAGAATAACTTTTTGTAAATAAACACAAGAACATAATAATTCATCATATATATATTTTTAATATAGATATAAAATATATAAAACTTATATATACCCTAATGAATATAATATTATTTCATATCCAAAAATTATTATATGGATATCAAATATAAATTTCATATAATTATTTTCATTACTAATGGAATAAAATATAACATCGTGTCCAACAATCTAAAGAAAACCATCATATGTGTAAATAATTGTTACCTAAAATAACAAACAAAAAATAAAAATAAATACCATTATATAATACATCAATCATCATATTCATCCTCATGTTCATCAAGAAAAATTTCACCATTACCATCACCATCATCATCAATTACAATATGAAATTCAGTTTAATCATCACTTTTTATTTCATCAATATTATAAATATCATCAACCCTTATCTAGCTGGTTTTATTATATATATTTATTTATCATCTAGTATGTAATATATTTTTGGGGTTTTCATGAAAAATGTAAATATGTTTCACTTCCATATAATTATTTCATTTTCAATAATCATAATTTCATGATATTTCATTTTAATTAATCTCCTCCAATCATTCTAATCTCTCAAAACATAATATTCATTTTAAAAATAATATTTATGTTCTTGATGATGAAACAATAATGGTTAATTTGATTCAATAAAATTGTTGTATTTAATCTTTAAAACTCCATGTTGTGTATGAACACACAAACCATGATCAATATCAAACCAATGACATTAAAATATTGTTATCTATTTTTTCCTATATAACATAACTCAATTATTCTGTATAGTATACCATAAAAATAAAATTCACTTTTACTATGATGACGTACTTTCAAGCATCTAGAATTATTCCTTGAATCGTTTAAGTCACCATATGTGCATGCATGGATTGAAAATCCATCATGTTCATACCCAGTAGAATATATTACAAATTCTGAGAGAGGGTTTTTCTATACACCCAATGGAGTAAAAATTATATTTTCATGTTTTTTTTCATACAAAAAATAAAAATTAGTAATAATATATATTATTGAAAAATCAGTATACAATTTCATTTTAATAAATTGACCATACGATTCCACGAAACCAATATTCAAAATCCTACTAATGGATTTCATCAAGAGGAGCTGATGTGATTTTGTAACATTTTATGATATGGTTATCATATGGTCTGAAAAAAATAATATAACTAAATGAATATATTATAAAATTTTAAAATTAAAATTAA
Source organism: Viscum album (assembly GCA_963277665.1). Classification (NCBI taxonomy): domain Eukaryota; kingdom Viridiplantae; phylum Streptophyta; class Magnoliopsida; order Santalales; family Viscaceae; genus Viscum; species Viscum album. The sequence goes on along the minus strand of OY728159.1, from coordinate 774,422,743 downwards.
AATTATTACATACAATAATATTATTTTATTTCATCATAATTTCAAAGAATAAATATTTGTTATTTGTGATATTCTTTATATGAAGGGCACAAATCACAATGAAAACCAAAAAGAACTTTACGATGATTCCAAACCATCAACATCAAAATACCCTTTATGTTTTCTCATAAACCCATAATGAGGTTAAGTGTTAACAGACTAAAAAAAATGAAGTAAACCAAAACCATATGTGAAGAGAACACAAAAAGGACTATCAATAGAAATTCAAAATTCCAAAACACTTTCCGTAAACACCAGCACTCCTACAGCTAAAAAAATAAACGTTTCAAAAAATCAATATTGAATATCAGACAATGTAAATAAAGAACCCTAATCCAAGTCACCAATCGACTGTGTCACACTCGTTCACTATCATCATCACCTACATCACTGACATGAGCCACCTCCACACCATAGACTTTAAACGGATAATATAAAAAAATAGACCATTGTCACCTGAGTTGGATATAGGATCTAGTTAAGTATGTCGTCAAATGTATAAAACAATGTGGATAAGATGAACCTTCAACTAAAACAAAGAGGAAGTAGATAATGAAACTTTTTTCCCCTCCATGACCACATGTGACTACACAAACTACACATCCCAAAGTATCTAAAAGAACCAATGCACGAGAATGATATAGGGAAGAGTGTTGGAATAAAGAACCATAGAATATTTTGAGTAGATAGAGTTGTATAATCATTCAAAAATCGTTTCCATGACCATCAAACCCTTCAAAAAAATCATTTTTGACCATCATCCGAGTAACAATTACCAAAACACCACATGAAAAACCATAGATCAAGCCTCATGGGACATTGATGATGCGTTAACCCATACATACCATACGAAAACATGCCACCAGAACTCCAGACATGATAAAGGTTTGATCACTGAAACAAAATGGAAAATAAGTGGTTGTACTTGACATGAAAATTTAGACTCATACAAAAAATGAAATATAAAATATTCAATTTAGTCAATGAAGGTAGGCATGAATATTTTCTCTAGTTTACAATGAATTAAAACAAAATTATTTAATTGTATACTCAATGAATCATAATATGATCTTCCCAAACAAATTTCTTAGTTGAATTTTGAATTATGGGACAGTACATCCCAGATTAGATAATTTATAATTCCACTAAGACAAAAAAAATTTACACATACAATTATAACATGGCAGACATGACTTATTAACCCGAGAAAATGTCCTTTTCTAATGTAACATGAAAAATCATGACTATCACAATATGGTATCCAAAAATATCTAATACATTGATAGAATAATAAATGAATTGTTTTATAATGTGTTTAACATTATTATGGAATCAATAATTTTCATGATCTTTTGTTAGTAAATAATTCAAGTTCCATAAATCTAGGAAGATGAGAAGGATATATCCAAACATTTTCATTTTCATTTTTTACTTGTTATGTCCGACATGACATAAAATATTTTATGAAAAATAATTATTCCCCATATGAACTACATAAATAATGTTATAAAAAAATAAATCATATAATTATAGAATATCATAAAAAATACTCTTCTTTATCAAATTATGATCTTTCTCAAAACCATTTATTTTTTTAATTAATTGTTGGTGAAAAAGTAATAGAAGGTAATGAAGAGATATGATATTTTATGTAAGTAAATGAGACAACTTTTGATGGTTCATCAATTTCAATTATACTTTTCTTAAGTGAGTTTTTGTTACTACAAAATGGTGATCTATAGGAAGAACTCTTTAATGAGTGTCAATATAATTAGTCTTTCTTCCATTTATTGAAATAAAGAGTTTGTCATTATCCATTCAGTTGAAAATGATTCAATTCCATGTTTTCTCAATTCAGATTACATTCCATGCCGAAACATCATTTTTCATCCACATTAAAGAAACTTTCATTGTAAAATTACTATCAAAAACTATATAAAATGTAGACACACTTTTGTCTTATAATGAAATATATTCATCAATTAGTGGCTTCAAATAAATATCAATATTCTTCTTCAAATTTAATATATTTAATTAACCCAAATATAAATATGGATCCTTCACTATCTTCCAAATATATAAATTTTACGGAGTAATGAAACTAGGAAAAGAAGAATATTTACAATTTTATGCACCAAATGAAAAAAATCGTCCTTATAAAGACCAAATAATATAATACGAAGTTCTAATGAAAAATGGATTTATTATGATTAATGTGTTTCCAAGAATCACTATCACTTGAATGATTTAGGAATTTATTGATCAAAATGATTGAATTATACAATGTCAATAATGGATTTGTGTTGTGAGACATACACAAATGCTATAAATGGGGTCTAAGAAGAAAACATAACAAATATTTCATTGGAATTAAAACAATTAATTATTTTTCAACATTATAATGTTTTTTTTGACATATTTGACAAATATGTAGTGATTCATAATAACCTTAATACAAAATTCAATCACTTGAACCTGCAATAATATTCTAGTAACTGAGACATTAATTATAGACAAATTTATTATATTCATAGAATCATGAAGATATAGTTTTTCCATCATGCATAAATGCTTTAAATTTTTTTAATATTTGATCAAAATAAATATTTTAAATTCTAAAATGTAATTTAATAGTAAATTTTTTTGAATAAAATAATGTTTATTATTATGGAATATCATATTTAAGGACACCATATTAGATTTATGCATATTAAAAAATTTAGAGGGTTCTGAAACATAATTCTGAATATCATTCTGAGTTATTTGTTCATAAATAGGTAGAAATGCTACCTCATGCACTCGATTCTCAAATGAAGGATGTAGAACAAAAAATAATATTTTTATAGAATTTTGGTCACCATGATTATACCGAAAAATATAATCCTTCTAATGAAAACAACCTAATAGATGACGCCCAAAATTTTCAAAAATACAAAATATCATATGATCACATTTCTTACATAGAAATTTAATTGTTTCTTCTTAAAAAAATTATAAATTAATTAATGAAAATGATATAAGGTTTTCAACAACCACAATTTAGATAGGAGGTCAACTGATCAGTTAGAATTTTTTTATGATGTATGGACTCATGATCGCCCAATAAAAACTAATTTCTAACTCCCTAGTCAATATTTGTCTAGAAAAATACATATAATAATAAATCTTCATTATGAAAAATTAAAAATTATTATTGTATTTTATCACATTGGTATATTCTATAGAATTTAGTCAGAGTGAGGTGCTGATTTAGAACTGGATTATGGGGTCTATAGAGTCTCATCGAATATAGAATAAAAAAATAATCATATTATATGTTGTTCAATATATTTTAATAATTATTGGAATATATCCAAAATAATGACTCATATGGGTAAACAAAGACCACTGTTAGGCTTTATATACGAGGTTTACTCTAGGTGTGACCTAACATTTGGTTCTGTTTGGTGTTTGGTTACATTGAAAAATTTGGTAATTCATTTATCATGTTAATTATAATTATTTATAAAAAAAATAAGTATCAATCTACTTCTGTATCATATGAGATATTAGATTCCACCATTTGAGTCTTAAGTTTATGGTTTAACATAGGTATAAAACAACATTTGTTCACATAGAATGTTTGGTAAAATCGCACATTAGGGTAATTCATTTAATATTTATAGTATATGTTTTTAAAAAAATATTTATTTATATCATGAACAGTGTATTATATTAGAAACTAGACACTACTGTTAGGTCTGTGATGTGGGGTTAATCCTAGAAGTGACATAACACTTATTCAAATTGAGTGTTTTGGTAATATCACTAATTTTAGTAATTTATATTATATTGTAATTATTGTTTTATATATAAAATTGAACTATCTCTAAAATTATGTATCATATTTGAAATATTAGATAAACATTAGTTTGGGGGTGCAATGTTTTCCATATGTGAGATATACATGATTTGTGTATCAGGTGTTTTGTATCATCTCTTGTTAGAGTAAAATTGTTAGGATTTTCTTTATTATATTCACACACATAAATATATATATATATCAAAAATCATTCTACAGTAATTATATTTAATAATTATTACTAATAATATATTTATGTTTTAAATAATAAAATAATTTTATCGATTTTTTTAAATTTTTACAACACTCATATTAAATTTTTTTATACATTAAATATAATTTGATAATTATATATTTTTTTAAAAAAATATTATTAATTATTGATTAAATATAATTTTTTCAATGAAACATTTTTATTATTACTATTGTTTTTATCATGGATTTTATAAAAAAATTAAATTCATTTTTATTTCATAATATATTTATTTATTATAATTTTTTTAATAAAATATATATAAATCATGTATGTTTTTAAAAAAAATTAACAAATATATATATCCTATCTATATATATACACAGATATATAGATAAATAAACAAATACACACATACACACCCTGATATATATATATATATATCTAAGTGTGCGCAAATTAATTCATGTTATCGTAACAATGTTTATATATATATATATTCATATATTTATATATATATATATAAGTGTATACAGAAGAATTTTTGTATTTTTAAAATAAATGAAAACCAATCATAATATTAAAAGTTATGGTTTTATATTAAATGTCAGAATATATGAATTATCATAACTCATAAAATATAATATAACCTTAAACTTAGAAAAAGGGAGATTCTTATAAATAACATCCATAATCAAAAGATATTAAATAATAATATAAACTAATACATCTAAGGTGACCCAAAACACTAGACAAAAAAATTCATTAAATCTAAATTCCAACTAATGAGAGGAATGTATCAAATCAATTGAAATCAATTCATGCGGAGCTAATAGACACCTAAAGTTGGAATAATATACATATAATAACTTTAAAAAACAAAAAATCCATAAAAATTAGTTAAATTTATTAACCTATGATTTTACCAAAAATAAATTCAATATTTAAAGGAAGATAATGAAAAGAGTGAATGAGGGAAGAAGAAGAGTCCATACCTAAGATTTTTAAGCCTATATCATCAATAAATCAAATTGTATGTCAATTTTCAAATAATTTGGTGGTGTGTTCATTAGAGGATGTCCATTTAGCTATGTAAGGGATAGGAGAACAATGTGGGGAAAGTGGAGATATTATCTCATGATATTATTAATTTATTTTTGCGACTATAATATAGTGAATGAATTTTTCCATCTGAAAAAGGGTTTTGTGAAATAGTTTTTTGACCGAAAATGTATGCTGTAAAAACAAATTTCCAGGGATAATACTTTTTTATATATATAAATGACATTCTAAAATAATTTATCTCTTATTGCACTCATCTGAATTGGCGTGCATTTGTGCTGAAATAATTTGTGATGCTATTGGAAATCCCACTACAAATAAATTTATTTTTCTAAATTATTAAATCACTATTAAAAATAACTCAATCTAAAACACTATTTTTGATTGGTATTTCATAAGTCTTAGTTATCCGTTATTTATGGTGTGTCAAGATATTGGCGATTTTGGAAATAACCATTACATTTGAATAATTGTAAATCATTAATTAATGGTCAATTTCTAAAAAAGTGATAAATAATGGAATTTGTTTGAGAGAATGTCGATGAAGACTCTGCCATTCATTTTTACTCCTATTTAAAACAGGTTTCAAGTCATTTATATCCATATTTTAACAAATTACATTTTTCCTTGATAACTATTTTTCATTGAGTTATTCATTATAATCCCTAAACATAAATTTGAATTTATTAATTATTACGAAATTAATAATTACAAAATTTAAATTCATTTTATTGGAAATATTTTTTAAAAGTGATAATAAATAATTTTGAAATAAAATATTTTGAAAAAAAATACGGAATTAAGTAGCATATGTTCCAAAATTTCAAATATTCACTTATAAACTAAAATCAAATTTTTAAAATTTATAAAGTCCCATTTTTAGAATTTTAAAGGATTTCATTAATTATAATATAATACTAATATATTAATATTGTTATGAATGTCATGGTATTTTTTGAAAATTGAATTCGACATTATCAGCTATAAAAAATTCATTTAAATAATACACCCAAAATTAATAATATTATTATTGTGAAATTTTGGATTCAAAAATGAATTTAACTTTTTAAAATTCATGTACTGAAATTTATTATTTTTCCATTGAAATCTAATTTTCAAATACAATGAAAATTTATTTTAATGAAAATATGAAATTTTAAAAAATTATTATTTCTACAACTTATTTCATATTAATATATAATTTAAATAATTCTTATATATTAGATAATATTTAATAATTTTTTAAATTGGAAAATTTTACATATTAAAATAAAATATTTAATATTTAAAAAAATGAATTTTATATTAAATAAAATTTAACAAAAACCGTTGGATATTAATTATTATAAAATTTTAATTTCACAGATATGTTAATATTAATTTATTTCTTTTTTATTCTATAAATACATAATATTATAATTTAAAAATAAATATTTTTATATCTAAAAAATAAATAAATATAGATATATGTAATATTTTAATATGGTATTCTTAATTCATTAATTATTTTTAAAAAGTCATATTATTTTATTTTAAATTATTAATAAAAGTCTTTATGATTCATAATAAATATATATTTATCCATTTAAAATATGTAGAAAAAATATATCAGATGACAATGTTTATAAAGTCCAATTTAAATTCCTATAAATGGTCTTTCTCTACACATGCATTGTATTTACACGTACTAATTCATAATCATCATTTCCATAGTTTTTATTTTATATCTCAAAATATTATTTCTTTGTTCATCATTTCCTTTCTCGTTATAGGTATTCATTTGAAACTGGTGATTCATAAGGGTTAATATGATCGCTAAGATCTCTAAGAACCATTGAATTTATTCATCAATATTATCTGCATGTTTGTTTCATAATCCTTTAATGGATGTAATATTACATGATGTGCAATAATCCATGTTGTGTAATATGTAGATTCATTTGATTTTAATGAAATTTTTTACTATGACGGATAAAGAGTTGTTAGTTTAATTCCATATTCATAAATCTTATTATATAATCTATATCTATTCCAATAATAAAAATAGAGAAAATTATTTTATAATATAAAATGTATAGTTTATTGAAATAACATCATTCCAAAATAAATTGTGCATTACATGAATAAAATTTAAAATAAATACCACAACAAATACATATTAAGACATTAATATTATAATAGTATGTTATAAATATTAAATGTTTTAATATAATATTATATTTAATTTAATATATAAAAATAATTTATTAAATAAAATTTTATTATACACATGTTAACAACAAATTCCAGAAATATAGATAACAACTATATAATAAAGTTTAATAAATGAAAATGACAAAATAATTTCAACATTTTTATATTGACCCAACTCATTGATTATGTTGGATCTTATTGCCACTTAACAATGGAATTTTAAACTAGAATGTAAAATTATATTAATTTGGTCTTGTAATTTGAATTAATTACATAATTTTCAAATGATCTATATAATTTAGTGAGATACCAAGCATTAGAATAATCCAATAATTTAAAAGATGATGTTTTAGAAGAATGATTTATTAAACTAAATATAACACATTGTTATATTAAGGAAATTTTTTAAACACCTCACTATTTTTCATATACATTCACAATATCTATAAATTATTTTATACCATAAAATTATTTTATCGATTCATTCTTGTTATTACACAATTTAGATAGATTTTATTTATTACAAAATAATTGTTTTAAAAATAAAATAATAAACAAATTTTTATAATTAATAATTTATTTCAATCATCTAAAATAAGTTATTTTCATAAAATATTCTACAAAATATCCAAAATAATCATTATAAAAAATTGAATAAAATTAAATTATTTAAAGGATAATTTTATCGGAAATAGAAATTAGGATTTTAAGAATTAGTGTTAAAAATAGAAAACATCATCTTTTATAGATATAGTATAAAACCTATTCGAGTATAAAATTTAACTAAAAGGTAGACATTCAATTTGAAAATATTTAATAGTGATTATAGTTTTATCTACTGAATTTAAACATGACTATTAGTTATATAAACAAACCTCTACCTTGGAAATAAAATATATGAAGTCTTAAAAATTAGTGAAATAAATTTAATCAAGTCAAATACCTAACATGAAAGTTCTCATTTTATTATTATGAAAACATGACGAAAAAAATAATATTTAAAATAGAATAAATATGAAAATTTCCCTTGAAATACATATTATTATAATTTAATCTATAAATAATGATGATGAACGAGTTTATTGCACAATGCATAGAAAACATTTTCAAAACCTGAAATGAATGTTGAGAAATAAAATTAGTATATGTTTAAAAAATCTAAACATAGTGATAAAAATTTAATGCATGTATTAATGAAAAAAATTAAATTTCCAAACTCTGTTATGAAATGTAAAGTGGTAAATAAAAAATCATGCAATTATGATGCCTTTCTTAACCAGTTAAACGTAATTGAATCTAAAAAAATAGTAAATTAATGAATTTCAATTTAACCATCGGATAAAGAAGAATCCATTCCATGAAAAAATTAAATCTAATTTTATTCATTTATTATTCTTTTCCATTAACACTTCCTTACAATATTTATATTTAAATGTGGGATACATTACCATTAAATGGTTTATTGGAATAAAATATTCCAAAAATAGAAAAATAAAATTTGGATAAATTTTCATCTATGTTATGAATCAGTGAAACATGAATTAAATTGCATAATAATTATATATAGAAATGAATTTAGTAAACATAATTCAACATAAAACTAAATTTCAACTAGCTGAGTTAACAATTATAGTGTTATCATAGGATATAATCATGAAAATATTTAGAATATAGAATACAAATACACTTGATAAATAAATTTCGTTTAATATGTCAAATGGAATAATTATAGGGGTATAATCCAATAGATACCATTAAATTAGAAGATTATTCAACGAAATCCAAGATAGATCATTTTTAATAATGTGATGTCCTAGGTAAAAAATAAATTAGGAATTTTTGTGATTTTGACTTTAGAATCACATTACCATTATGGGGGTAAAACATTCATTAAAAATTCATTATATACCCCAGAATTGTTTTATCATTTCCATAGTTATTTATTAAGGGTTTTACTATTCGTTTAAGTCCTCATAGAAATACGAGTATTGTGTGGTCAAAAAAATATTATCAAAATATAATATTAATTCATGCATGATTATTTCTGATAAAATTATTTTATTTCCTAAATGGGGCCTTATATGTTTAAAATAGGCCCTCATTGAGTTTTTAATGTAGTTTTCAACATATTCATCATGAAAGTTAGATTCTTATGGGGTTACATGGTGATGAAAAGTCAATGTAGACTATATTTCTTCAATTAAATTAGATTAATCAATTGAATTAATTAAATATTGGATCTAGATTTCATTTATTTAATCATCCTTATATATCCTCTATATGGTTATCCACATTTATTATGGTGTCACTAAAGTTATAGAAGAGAATAAGAGGGACAAAGTTGCAGTGATGATAGATATAAGAGTTGAATATGACCAACAATATAGTCCATTGATATATTTTAATAGATATAATGAACTGATATTTGGATGTGATAATAGATTGAATTGTTTCTTATTCAATATAACAAAATTTATATTTTTTTGTTTATTTACCACCTTTCATGATATTGATATGATTATGGATTACATCATATTATAATTTGATATTTATTATTTCATGGTAGATATTATTTTGGTTTATAACCTGATTTTAGAACATGATGATTGTCGTTCGTGGATGAATTAACATAAACTATATCATATTTTTCTAAATTACCTTTAATATATGGTAAGTGATCATATGGATATCGATGATTAGTGACCATGGTGTTCTAGGATTTTCTCTGTCTATTCTAATTCTTCTCATCAATAATTATCATTTTAACTAGTGGTTTATCCAAATTATATGGATTTGATTCATTGTGAGATCATTTATTGAATCTATGTATTGTTGTAGAAATTCGTTCATCGTGTATTATTGCACGATTTAGGATTGGTGATGCCACAACCATCCTTGGGGTCAATTGAAATAGATCCCTTGATTGGCATGCCATAAGACCACAATAATGTCTCTCCATAAACTAGAGGATACTAACTAGCAGTGCGGTCCTATGAGGTTTCCATGGGTTGGATATGTCTTAATGTTGTAAAATCTATATCAAACAATTTAATGAAATTGTATATAATCCATGAAACATCCTACATATATTATTTAATGTACCAAAAATAAGTACAATGTTAACATACATTTCAATGAATATTCTATAAATTATAATAATACTCTGTAGGAAAATCATATAAATGAAACTACAAGTTGTGAGATAATTTTAAATGTAAACCTCAACGTGAATAGGTCATCAGTCTGAATGAACCCCATATCCCATGATGCACTATTACATTCCATGTAAAACAACATGAAATGGTAAATTTCCCCAAACCACTAACAAACATCTAGATTAAATTATTCGTAGATACTTATGTTACATGGAAGTCTATATAACGTTTGAGTATAACTCTATTGACAACCACCCAAAGTGTCACTAGATTTACCATTCTATAACAACAATGCATGATGTTGTGCTCAATATGGAAATTAAAAAAATATAATCATTTAATCATTTAACAATATTCCATAAAAAATACATAACATGAGTGTTTGGTTTCACAAAGGAATGGTAAAAACTAATTTTTTCTAGTATTATTGTGACTTTGAGTATTTCGAGAAGTCTATGCCATTAAAACAACTCCCAACTAGGGGTAATGTATACATCTATAATCAAAGACAACATCACATTATAACATACTCATCACCAGTTCCCTACATCCCATGGGGACATTTTGTGATTGATTTAACCGTAATTTAATTTCATCTAATGGGTGGTTGTGTACAACATATGTTAACCATAAGTCATAACATACCCCTTGTCCATTTTCACCACGAGCTAACTATTACAACTAATGTCCACTCTGGGTTTACATTCTCCCTTGTATTATCCTTCATGTAATTTAAATTCAAAATAGATCATGAACATATAAAAAACACAATTTAGAAGGTCCCTATTTTAATATAAATTTTGAAAAAATTCTGACACATGATTTGTCTTTCCAAATCCTAAAAATATTTCAATAGCACAATTGGGGAATCGTGATCACAAAAACTATATGGATTCCATTTCAATTTAATGATTTAATAATTTTAAAATCCCATTCCCATGATTTTATTTCAAAAAAATCTCTTCGAAATGATTATCCATTCAATAAAAACTTTATTATAAAAAATATATTAGTTAAATAATGTCTAATCAACATACCAATACAAATACCACTTTACAGATTCAAGTTTACAAGTACCTCAGAAAAAACCCAATGTGAACATTTATAAGCCCTATGAACTTTCAATATAAGGACCATATTTTACAAAAAATTTCATTAAAAATAATTGTGAAAATTCCATTCAACATTAATAAATTAAAATTCACAAACCGTTGTTGAAATAGTTGACACATGATTCAATGATCTAGTAACATCTACTAAAACATGGTCAAATATCCAAAATAGGTATGTTATAGAATAAGAAAAAAAAATTATATCCTCTAATTAATCCCAAGGAAATCATATTAATAAATATCTTGAGAACACTACAAATTCATCGAAAAATATTTATTGATTCTTTTTACATTATGAAACAAACTACATTAACCATAGTCAGGACCACAGATCGATTATCAGCTACTATTCTTACTTGAACCAGAAGAAAAAAACTAGAAAAATACCCTTGAAATATGGTATAGTAGATAGACATGGTGGAAAAAATCATGATAGTGAATGAATAAAAAGGGATGAATTTGAGTGGTATAATGTCTATGGAATCTATAATGAAAGTGATCATACTCTAATTAAAAAAATAAAGGAAGACTCTGATTGAAGAGGAGATAAGAGAGATGGCCAAATGTGGGATTCTATTATGAAATTTTTTTTGTAAAAGGGTGAAAACCATTTTATTGATGAAGATAAAAAAATTTAACATATAAATAGTTTTATAGATTGGTCTCACAATTTTGAAAACAACGCATCGACCATGTGAACCACGCAATCCAAGGAAAGCAAACTTCCATGGACAGTGTGCATGGTTTGAAAAACAATGGGTAAACCATGTCATATTCCTTTTCAATTTATTATAGAGGATTCATGGTTTTATGTATATCCTCAAATTTTTAATTAAAAAATTTCCTCAAAACTAGGAAACATAGTTGGGGTTAATGTTTTTCACTAATAGTGTTCCCTAGAATATTCTCCCACAAACAGAGATTTTATAACTATGATGCTCTCGAATATTATCCGAGAACGTGAAAAAACACTCATTACTCAAACAATTTTCAAAAATACCACTAATATGTTTCAGTTCCATAATTCCTAATCTAAATCTTGATATTAAAAAAGGGTTATCCACAAACCTTAAAAATAAAAGATTTAAGGATTCCATATGATGAAATTTATTCTCACGTTTTGAAAAATCTGAATAAGAAAAAATATCATCCAAATGATGTTCTTTTATCCATCCAACCACATCACCAAACCTATGTAAATAATAAATATATTTTCAAATGGGATAATTCAATTTAGGATTGGAAAAATATATTTTCTAATGGAAAATCAAATCAGGAGACATAAATTATTCTAATCCTCAACCAACATTAACATTTTTATCAAACACAGAGGTGAATCTACACTAATATAATCTTAAATAAGAGACCAACATGTCAGTGTCCCATTGAGTCATACATATCTTGATTCTCCCAAAAATAATATATGTCTATCTAGGCCAATTAAAATCAACAATGTCTAAATACATCAATATCCTCCTATCGATGCTTGTTCATATAGTTTAACTAACCCACTCAAACATGTTTTCATCACACCACATGTAAAAATGAATAACACAACTAGTAAAAATCTATAAAAATTCTCCAATTTATTTTAAAATATTAAATATGAAATTATTCACCTCCCATACACAACCTATATAAATAATAAATTCTTTAAAATAATATACCTGAAACTCTATCCATGTATGTTACATCTCCGAGGATGTTCCCAATGGAGTTCCAAACCCAACACATTGAATCAAAAAATAGACGTCACACATACTCCATCAGGGCCACCATTAAAATTATTAGCTCACATCGAAGCCAAGTATTTATGATACCATTGTATCATTCCTAACTCATTATTGAATCCCATGCTCATTCTAACACATAGAAAATCAACCCTGATATTCAGTCCAATTTTTTTGTGATGCACCGACCACCCACACTATTCATCATTACCTCACCCATGTACCAACATACCTCAACACTATAATATATTTGGGTCTAAACATTTTTTTTTGAGCCTAAAACACCAAATCATTCAATTACCATCACCACATGGACCAAAACATTGGTAATTACAAAATGAATAAATATTCCATTAGAACTACAACCACAAGATCATCTTGTTCCATCACAAAAATCCAAGACTGGTCCCACAATCATAAAATATTTATATGATGAGGTTAAAATTCCCATGTTGGATATTGAACATCACACTATAAGAATTTCTTTTTCATAATTACACAAATCCAACACCCAGATCACACATCTAAAAGGTCATCTGTCACTAAACCCAATCTTATGATCTGGGCTAAATCACTCACAAATGAACGATTCTCCCATGATCTATGTCACTCGTTCCCAATTCATTGAAAACCATCAATGATCATCAATGAATTCAAAAAAAATATAGGTTCATAAAATCTAATTATTATGAATTAATCACAAACATATATTTCAATCACACTACTCCCCACCCACTAACTACTACAGGTCATATTTTTAGCATACATATGTCACTCATAATGAGGAATTCTAAAATGAAATTAAATTATTTACCAATACCAATTTCATTAAAAAACCAAATCACAACACCTTGATCTAAAAATTTCATACTCCCTTATGATAATTTCTTTTTATTCAATAAAAATTTCATGATTTCATATCCAAAAAATTTCCTTAATGTTATCAGCCAATGGATTGCATGTGGCCACTCACTGATGCCTAGATCATTTTAAATTGTGATTTAGACCATGAATAGTCTATATAACACAATTCTAAACAAATCACACTCATATATCATAGGATTAAAAAAACCAAATCATGCTCCCTTGAGTTTTATAAGGTAAAAACCTAGTTATCACAACAACACAACTAAAAATCATCATGTTTAGGCATTTCTCACATAATCTAGAGTACCCATAGTACTTCTCTTGGTTACCAAAAACTCCATATAGTCCAATGAACACCATAATAGTTATCTACAAATTAATTTTTATAAAATTGAACACGTACAACCTCATTCAAACTCATCTACTCGATGCATACCATAGAATCGAAAAGACTAGCCCCCCAACCAATTCTACTATAATCCAATAACATTGATACTCAATATAGATACACCATTTTTTTCACCTATAAATCATTAAAATAATCAATTATCATATTAATAACACTTCTCCAATTCTCACATTTACTGATCTAACTCTAAGAATCCCCACGATTCCATTATAGGTAGACAGTGAACACTGTGTCACCGATCAATCTCAACAATATCCAAAGTTGTATGATTAATTAACTAATCATTGGAAAACCTAAGAAATCTTTTAATGGGTTGATTGTATGTTATCCTACTCCCTTGTACCTATACATGTAATAAAACTCACTATCAATATGTCTCTAAAAAAACTAGATACAACCTTAATTATCTCATACAACTAGACAAACAACATATATGTTTCCATGCCTAACACATGACCACACCTCAAACCTATTTTTACTTCATAAACCAAAAATAACCATCCAATGCTACCCAAAATAATTCATAATTACAACATATAAACATAGTAAAAGTCATCCAACTGATATTTCCATATGGAACCCACAAAAAAATAATCCACTATTGATACACGGGCTCCGTATAACCACCTAAACACATATAAGCACCAATGAGGCACTTATCACATAAGATAATGTATTTACCCAAGTCATATATATATATCAAAATCCCACAAACCAGAATAGGATAAACATAAATGGATTACTCATATGTATTTGAAGGTAATGAATCACTGAAAATCTTATGTCACTCTAAAGTTATTTCCCCACAAAAACCACTACTCCATGGACAACGTCAATTCATGTATAAAAGTCACCATCTATTAGACATGTGAGGAAACCACTATTGGGGAACTATTCACACTTCCAAGTGAAATCATCCTACCAAATCTAGATTCAAAAAGAAACCAAAATTATTTATACACTTCCATTACATACCAGGATAGACCACCAACTTGCGAGGACACAACCCATGTCAAAATGAAATATTTGTAACACTAAAAATGAAATCATCCACAAAATTACATTGGTTTTATAAAAAAAATCTTTCTTATAAACATAAATCCATCATTACCAGGGTTAACACCAAACCCTAAAACATTCTACCACCCAAAAAGGATCTATCCCAACATACACAATTGGATAATAACAAGCTTAATCCGTAAATAAATAACTGACCAAAAACTGTAACCATGGGATTCACAAATTTTTTTTAACATCCTCACATTATCGAAAACAATTAGAGACACATTCAAATAGTTTATAAGAGTTGTTTAAATAAAAAAATAACAATTAACTACTATCCCAATTCATAAGTTTTAAAACATGAACTGAATTATTAAAATCACAATTCAAACATTAATATTTTTCATATGATCAGATTTATCATTACATTTATATGTCCAGAGGGTTTCCATTTAAATATTATTTTATGATACTAAGATAAAAAATAAATATAGTGGATAAATAAAACACAATATAATATGAATAAGAAAGAATAGTTTTTATTAGAATATTATTAAAATAACTCCATCATCGATCAATTTTTATCTTCCTTCTAGAACATATCATCGTGGGGATTGGTAATGTATGATGTCATTATAATGATATATGAAAAACAACATATAAAATGTTGTATACATTTTATATTAAAATTTGCATAGAATTAGGAAACAATTGACCATAAGAACTTATATATTAAAAAACTATAATTATAATAAATAATTACTTGATAATATTAATATCAATATAATCAAGATTACTAGAAGCATTTTATCATAGATCTCTACCAATTTACCTAACAAGATTTGTACCATATGAAGATCCATGTACCCAAAATGACACATTCAATCTTATATAATATCTTTCAGTAGTAGGCCATGAGTATACGTCCCCTAAATCATAACATAAAAAAATAAAATTCATTAATGAAGGAGATACATAAATACAACTATATCATAAGATATCTAAAAAAATATCCAACAAGAGGAATTATTTTTTTTACAGCTTCATGGGTTGATTACTCCACTGAAATACATCATTTATAGTCATCTACAAAATATAAATCTATATCCTACCATGAACATTAGGTATGAAATAATAAAAAATTAATAATTATTGTTTATAATTCCCTACCCAACATTCCAATAAATTGTAACTCATTCCAACAATCCTCAAATAATCAGGCACATCTCCCCTTACAACAGAGGAATCATGATATCGGAAATGTCTCGTATGGTTAATAAAGGGAGACCATTACCCCTTGATATAGCATCTGGAGTATTAAATGTAATAAAAATGTATATAATATGTATTACATCATAGATAAAGTAGGGTTAGTTATAAAATAATGGCATTATCAAATTATAAACAAAAGGTTATGGTTAATATGAAAAGAATACCTTGTTAGATGATCATAACAATAGAACTATAAATAACAAGATAAGTGTAATCTAAAGCGTTAACTCAGAGTAGTATGTAGTATGTTCTAACAAGATTATCAATCCTTCACTCTAACAATAAATGAAGAATAATCATGCAACATTACTTTTCCAAAAACCTGTAAATCGTACAAATATAGTGTTTTACTCAGGTTCAGAAGTGTCCAAGGGGGCTGAGAAAACTACGAGTTTTCCTCTGTAATCAACCACCAATCATTTCCATAAAATAATAATTTTTTTAAAAAAACATTGTTGTGATAAACACAGTATTTAATAAATATAACCCTCAATACACATAATACAAATTTATAAATAAAATGTTGAACCAAGGGCATGGGTTATTTTTTAGATTAGTAAACCCTACTTCAACCAGTTCCAGGGTTTATTTGAGGAAGTCATGATGACCATGAAATTCATACAACTAATAACCAGGGCTTATATATCCTTCCCTGGAAGAAACAAGTATATAATGGTAATATATCCATAGTTGTATCCTTGCAACCTGTATGGGACTTGTTTATCCTGAGTTAAAAATGAATTCATTGAATCCAATAGAGGATGTTTCCACAACATGTTAACAATAATTTACTACATACACCAAGAGATTTTTTTTGCCTAGGTTAGAGATTATGAAATCCATCCACCTAGGGGATAAATTCACATTGATCCTAACCATAATTTTTATGATATTAAGAATTGAAAATTCACGTATCAACTAACGAATGAACACAAGGCACAAAGGGCCCTCATTATATTTTTGTTTTGAACAAATAGAAACCAAGATTGTGTGTCTTAATTTCTGTAAAAAAAACTTCTCCACTCAAAATTTAAATTGATATCATGGATTCTAACTAGATTCCATTTCCATTAAAAATAGTTATAATTTTTAAATCCGACATCCTATCATTTTATTTTGAGAAGAATATTGAAAATTTTCTTTATTTTTTTAAATCGCACTTCTTGAATCATATCTACCAATTATGAAATGCCCAAAACAATTTCATATTAAAAAACCATTCTACTAATTCCATTTCTATGATATTCAACCAAAACCCCAAAGTGTCCATTTAGCAAAAAACATTACCCTTTCAGGATATAAATTAGTAGTCACACCCATTTCTATTAACCTATGAATCTAAAATTTAATTTCATTATTATTAGTTCGAAAATATAATCCCACTTTGAAATAGTTGAAACATGACTAAACAATTTATTAATATAAAATAATACATATCCTAAAACATTAAATATGGATCTACTTCAAATTGAAAATTCAATTAAAAAACCTATAAATAAATCAAATTCCAATTTATGAGAAATCAATGACACTACACAGCACATGCACTAAAAACCAATGTAATACTATAATTTAAATTATTGGAACTCCTACCTTTTTCTAATATTAGTACTCATATAATGCATTAGCCACTAATTTTGATTAAATAAAAAGAATAAAATAACTCCAATACCATAAAAATCAGTAATATTATCTAAAAATAGAAAAAATAATTCATTATAGTGAATGTAAAAAAGATAAAGGGAATTGAAACGGTATATACACCATAGGATCTCCAAAACAAGCGGTGATACTTGAATCAGATTCCAAATTCAGAAAATATCTCTTATAATTATAGGAGTGTGGGATGGATTAGGGGTCATTTTATTGGGAGAATATTTGCGGAAATTATGTGATACATATTTATTATTATATGGTAAAATTAATTTTTTCACATTTATGAATTATAAAAAAGTGTACATTGACAGATAAAAACATTTAGAAAATTAATTGTGTGCCCCCCTCACTCAATTATAAATGGGAACCTCTACTTATCCATTATTAACAATATTTGATCCCTCTGTATCTCAAAAGAATTAGGGAAATGATCCTAGATCAATATACCTCATGAAACTGATTAGGTAGTATTCAAGACATTTAATTCATGGGATAACTCGTAAAATAATATATTTCTCTCAAAGAATAGGTGGCTAGAGTTCTTTTAAAGCAAGAAAAAAATTAGGTAAGGGTTTGTTGTAACAAATATCATTTAAAAAAAAAATATTGTCCAAAGAAATTCCCTCCATGAAAATATATGATATATTTATCACAAATATTGGTATTTCTTCTATTATGGTTAATTTTTAAGAATACATAATTACGTTTTTATTTCCATAATAAATGAGATCAAAATGATGAAATAATGTTTTAAGGAAGAATACAATTTATTTATCTCAATGATAGGAAATCATTTCTTATATGTCCAAATATTTATTAAAATTATTTCAATATAGTTATTAATATTCTCCAATCATATATTTTTATAATTTTACCAGAATTAAGCTTTCTATAAAATTTACTAAAATTATTGATCTTATCATTTCATTAGTGTTGTATTTTTATATATTTAAATAAAGGTAATGGAAAATTTGGTTTTGAAAAAGAGTACATGAATTTATTTTATCATTTTCAGGAATACTATTTACATTAATTCTTACATTAAAATATTATATTGTTATATTCAATGAAAATGGTTATCTTAATTTTTTTGATGTTTTTATAATTTAAATATGTTTTTTAAAATTATAGGTGAATTATCCCCCTTAAATATTTTAGTGATATATTATAATTATTTTCATATATGATAACATAATTATATTTTTATTATTATTTACTAGGTCTATGTTATAATGTTTCCATTATAACACTTTATTTGGATGGATTGTGATTTTCAGGGTGAAATATTGGTGAAACACATTTTATTTTCTAGGGGTTCAGATATATTGAATTAATAAATGTTTTCATGATCTTGTGGAATGTATATAAATATATTATATTTTTTGGATGGGTCGGTCCATTATAAATGAATAATTAATTGGGTAATGATTATTTTTTAGCTCAACCATTATATGGAACGTTATCCAAGAACAATAGAGGTTGTATGAGTGGAATTCCAAAGCCCAAAAGAGGACACTTGAGATTTTTTCAAAATATATAAAGATTATACATGGGAGGTCATCCAAAGAATGAAGTAGGTACATGGGTTGTTGAATAAATCCTATCATGACTTTAATGTAATGGTGTGTATCCTTGACATAATATTTATCTGGTCATGATTATTTCCCACTTCATACCGCTCTTTTTTAAAATTACATTATACCAATTATATGATCTCATGGATAATGGTCATTGATTCATCTATGATTCATACATTATTAATTACAATTATTTATTAAATGACCCTTGGTTATATTAATATTTGGGTGTGAATTTTTAATGACAATGTCACAATATCACACCATTACACTCATTATATGCATACATATTCTTAATTAGTGATTCCTCCCTTATTTACTCTTATGTACCATCATATTTGATCCTTTATATAAGTTCATTTAACCTAGCACATATATAATTGATTCAATTATTATTTTTCTAAGAAGGGTAACTATTGTAATGGACTATATGGTAGATGATATTGATCATTTATGTACTAGTTGATTATATATCCATGTTTATAAAAACACTAATACTCTATATTTTTGGGAAATTTATTGTAATTATATGTATTTCATATTAGTCAAACATGATTTAATATTAATGTATGTAATGTTTGGGTCATAATAGTATGTATAAGATCAAGGACTGTTTAATTTTAAAAACCACTATTAGATAAAACTAGTGAGAACACCTATGATAGTACTAAATATATGAGAACATCATTATTAGTGAAATTAAAGGATTATAGTTTTTATATTAAATTAATCTATATATTGGTACTTCAATGTGGATGTCACTGTGTAACGTATAACATAGGGGTAATAACTAAAAATGGGGTAGATTGAGTATTGGCATCATTATTACGGTGCACGGTGAGGTGGCCTAAGACTTCACAAATGACTAGACATTTCATGGTGATATTTTGGAGTTTGATCACAATTTTTATGAATTATCACTATGGATTTTAATATATGTAAATAATGGATAACCAAGGATAAACCTATGGTATCACAAGATAAAAATATTATTTCATGTTTGAGATATTCTTTGAATATTTTTTATGATTTATATATCTTATTAATAATTCTTTATGGTCATTCCAACCATTTTTGTTTAATGTGGTGATTGTAGAAATAGTAGTTATTGTGAGGTGTTGATAGGTCTTCTCAAATGTTTATGTATGCTCTATGATTTTAGTCATATGAATTTATTATATGATTAAAAATATCTGGTAATGTTAATTCATATAACTATTCATTAGATATGGAATATGGAATATAAATACTAATGGTTTGGAAAATAAATATCATTTATATGATTCTTCTCTGATTGATGTTTGTGAGAATCTAATCATGAAAAATCAAGTAATTCTCCCTCAAGAAAAAATTTTCTGTGATTTTGGATAGAAATATTTTTAATTATATAAATAGTAAATTAATTTCAGAGAACGCGTATAAACATTTCACATTCAGAAGAAAACTATGAATGTCTATTATTGGGAAGTTAAAAAAAATCCAATGTAAGTTAAATCTATTGCATGGGTATTGTTCCCTATTTAAATAGGGTGTTTATCTCAGATGGTTAAGGAAAATTTGACCTCAATTTTATGCATATTATATTAGAGATTGTTGATATTATTCTAGAAGAGTAGTGTACTCATTCTCTAAATTTTTAATTACATTTTTTTAATAAAACTCATACACCATGCTACTACTATTTCAAAAAATACATATAGATTTTTTCAAATTTAGTAATAAAAGTTTAAATATTAACTCCATGATAATATCGAAATGAAAATAAATTTTCTACATATATAATATTTTGGTGTACCAATTTTTTATGTCAATAGAAAAAGGATCAATGGTATTCTATATTTATCATCAAGAATATAACAAGATATTTATCGATAATAAGTATTTTCATCTCCTTAATTATGATTTATTTGATCAATAATGAGGATATAATTTTTTTCTAAATTATCACCATTCCAGATAATATCATTTTTTGTTATAATGTGATGACATACCCATTAAATCATTCTATTTACGGTATTGATACTATACATCTGTAGTAATGTTTTTTTGTATAGCTAATTCCCCTCCTCTCTACCTTAATTTACAAAATTGCTTCTTTTGAGATTACCTTGATCAGTCTGAGGTATATTTTATAGGTTAAATTGGAATATATTTTAAAGGAAAATAAGTCAATGATGTTGATTTGTTGATTTTACTGAAAACCCTATTGAAGGATAATTTATATGAAAAAATTTATAGTCTTTATTTTGGCTATAAATGTATCAATTTTTGGTAATATAATCTCAAGAGAGGGTATACTAGTTTATCCATCAATTACTATTGTTAGGGAACATTTTCATATAAAATAATTATGACTGAGATTCAAATAATTCTTGTATTGGATGGATAACATCAATTATTTTTAAAGGATTTGTCACATCTACATAATACACTCATTAATTTAAATCCTATTGGTGTTATGTTACATTTCAATGAGAAATGTGATGAAAATAATGATTAGAAAAAGATATTACTTCCCATTGAAAATATTCTCACACAAACTTATTGTGAAGTGGTTTATATGATTTATATTGTTGAATTGAATATTGGGATGGGATGTGTTATTATGTAGAATGATATTTCCGTAGGTTATGCCTCATTCCCAATGAAGTTTTATGAGAAATGTTTCTTGACCCAAGATTTTCAGTTAGCAAGAGTTATCATATCCTTAAAGATAGGGATGAATTATCTTTACCAAAAAGGGTGTGATATATATATATTGATAAAAAAAATTAATTTTTCACTATGAATGAGTTGAATATTATATAGAAAATATTGTTGTTGTCATGTAAATATTATGACACCTCATTACATTACCATTATAAGAAAGTGAATATGGTGGTTGATTCTTGAAGATGAATGGATCATGATAGCATATATTTTATGAGGATAAAAAAAGACGAAATGTTAATGTGTTTTCAAATTATTTACCATTAACTAATTAATTAAGGGGATAAATGTAATTTTTATCATGTTACTGTTCAAATATCATTCAATATGACGACTAAAAAGATGAAAGAGGATGTTTTGGAGTAATAAATGATGTTAAGAAAATATTATGTGATCAACTATGATTATGATGAAACCATATGGTTCAGGGATTGAGTTTTTATAGCACCGATTTCATATATAAAGAATGAGAAATTAGAATAAGCTCATAGCCCATCATTATTTACACATCATGTATTTAAATAATTGTTTATATATTTGTAAGATTATTTTGGATGAAAAAAATTAAGATATTTATTTCACAGTATGAATCTTAGTTTGTGGTGTGTCAGCATGTTATGTTTGAGAAACATAATTCAAAAAGGATGTTATAAACATTGCCCATAACAAGATAAATAATGGGAAAATATCAGCATCTATTTTATCATCAGACTCCCAAAAATTTCTAAAGGTCAGATTTTGTTATGAGATATAGATGAATTCTATAGGAAGTCAACACACTTCAATACTATGAGAGAATATTTGACACTATACCATTTTTCTAGGATATATTTTAACGAAGTGGTAATGTTACATGGAGTTCCACATTATTTTGTATCTGAATAAGATAAAAGGATTACCTCATATTTGTAGAGAAGTGTTCTATAGTCTAGGAATGCACAGTTGGGTATCAGTTATACCTACCATCCTCAAATGGATAGTATATATGTGAGATCCATTAAACCCTAAGGATATGATGAGTTAATGTTCCCCATATTTTAATGGTGGTTTGAATCAAAAAATTAAACTTAATGGGTTTTCATATACTAATAGATTTTACTCGAGTATTCAAAAAACAAAATTTAAAGCCCTATATTTAACGAACAATAGATCAATGAAATGATAGGATGACATTGGAGAATGTAATATATTGGGAACATAGATATATAATGAAATTGTATAGATAGATGTATCTAACTAGAATCATATAAAGGAAGATCAGAAAAAAAAATTATTATACTGACAATCATCAATGAGATCTATAATTTAATGTTGGTGGTAGGTGGTTCCTATGAATTTATTAATTGGATATTTCAAATTGATCTAGGAATAATAGAAATACAATCTCAAGGTATATTATTCCCTTCAAGATTCATGATTTAGTATGGACTGAAACATGTCATAAGTAATTTGTACTAAACTTATCTCAATTTCATCACATTTTCCTTGTTTACCTCATCATGAATTACATTATGGATCCTTCACCTTAATTTTACTGAAATTTTATACCATTAAAACATGATTTTTATTTTTAAGAAAAAATTTTATAAATATTTGATCACAGTGATATTGTTCTTTGAATCATTAATACCCAGTGGGATAATGTTGTTTAGTTGATTTAAAAATTTAAGGAGGTTATAATAGAACCCATGGAAGAAATGAAGTATATGTATATCCTCATTTTTTGAATCAATTTGAAATAATTTGATGGTGTCATATATTTTTGTGGATGTCTAATTTGACACCCAATGATTTATAAGTTTTTCCACTGAAAGAAACTTATATTATACAAGATCATGATTTACATGGAACCCGAGGCCCAAATAAACTTGGTTATAGTAATCTTTTATAACTATTCAAAATTACTATAATGTTTTATTATTTATTACAACATTATGAAAAATATTTGAAATGGTTCAAAATTAGAAAAATATATTGTTTAATCCATAACAAATAATAATGGTAATTTCAAAAATTTCATTTTCTATTTGGAAAATTTAATTTCATCAATTTTTTATTTTGTGCGCATACATTATAAATAATTATAAAGATATTTGAAAATAGTATGTGAGAGAAATTTAACACCCCAAAATGAAATATTCATGCTTTTAATATATTCTTTAATTTCTCCATTGAATTCAATGTATTCAAATGTTGATATTTTGAGGTTTTTATGTTTATATTGGGACGTTTAGTGAGGTGTAATGTTTAGAAATTTGGAAGTAAACAACTATATACCATCTATAACTTTTTATATGATATTCTAGGTGTTCTATATTTAGTTTGGTAAACAATTCAATTAATCATTTTGAGAAAAAAGAGTTCATATAATTTTTTAATTTATACTAATTTTCTAATTGGTACATTTCTCCTAGAAAAAACATTCGATGTCCCCTAACCAAGGAACCTCTTATGGGTTTTATTCCAGTCCCAAATATATAATATGTGGATCGTAGGTTTATTATTCTTTTTTTTCTTCATCTTTATTATATGTTATGGTATTCCCCTTTATCCATCACTTAATTTACCATCTTTCACCATATTTTTCCCAAAAGCTAATCGACATGGGAGTATTATTTAGGTTGTTTATAGTGGGTATTTTAGGGATTCCAATTATTGATGGTTTTAACCAATCATAAGAGGTCTATTCCAATTTTTTACATAAAATTTGAACTATTTCCACCCATTTTGGATGATGTTTCCATTACAATTCCATATATTAAAGAATTCCTTGCATTCATGATGTTTAAAAAGATTTCTAAATATCATTTAGTGGTATATATAATAAATAGTTTTTTATTATTAATGGTTTTCCATGTTTTATTAGTTTATGCATTATAAGAATTATATTAAAGTCATTGTTGAATAAAAAAATGATATTAAATTTTTTTTTATTCACTTAAAGTTATTGATAATACAATATTGCAGTATTTCTAATAGATGACTAAATATTTTCTGTTGTTTTTCCCCAAGATGGGTACAAAAAGTGTATTGATAATTTATAAAAATAGGTTCTTTCTTATATTATTAGGTTTATATAGTATTAAAAATAAAAATACATATATCTATATAGTTTCCACAATTTTTATAAATAAGTAATAATTTTATTTTAGGATTTCCATATTTAAAAAATGTGGTGTCATTTTTCGTTCTATTGATTTTTTTTCGTGAAGGATTATTATTATTTTTTGTATTAATTATCCACTTTTATTTAATGTTTTTTGGTAATTTTCCATGATTTTTATTATGATTTCATATGGTTTTCATGTAGTGATTCACAAGGAATTTAACATTTATTTTTAAGGAGAAGAATTAGTTGTAACATTACATGAATATCTATTATTAGATATTTTTACATACTAGTTGATCATGTTATCACAGTTGATTATGATTGAGATCATGTACATGTTTATATGAATTATCATTCTTGTTTATATCTCTGGAATGGGTTCCATTATCTAAGAGGGTGCTTTGGAGGTGATAGTTTTACTTATATGTTATGGTACGTTCCGTAGGGAAAGTTTCTTTTCAAATAGTGATGTTAGAAAGATCATAGTTACCTATTTTATTAATAGCATAAGGAATATAGGTTTCTATGTTTGATGTTTTTTATGGTTGACTACTATTTTAGTGCTATATCATAACCAGTATCTATATTTTGGATGTTACATCTTTCTACGTGGTGTGTTTCTAATGAGGCTAGTGTAAGAGGGGTTTGAGAGACAAGTTGTTTCACTATTACACTAACTCAAGTTGGTTTTACCTTACCACATCAAAATAAACTATATTTATTTGTTCATAGTGTGTTTCCACAATACATATTTATGTTATTTAATTATTTATATCATTTTTTGTATATGATTGAAATTTTAATCAATATATTATTTATATAGTGGTTTATTCTAATAATCATGGTTTAGATACAAGATTTTTTTTATTTTTTTTGTTTATTTATGAATAATTTTTCTTGATTATATTAGGTTTTCAATTTCACATAATCCTTTTTTACGGTTTCATTGTGTATAGAGTTTCAAAAATTGAAAAATGGATTTTTATTAATGATGTTCATTAAATGTGTTTCTTGTTAAAATGTATTTGTAATCCACCTATAGGTTTTTTATAAAATGATGATGTTTTCAAACAAAAATTATCTATTTTATTATAAATATAATATTTTTAACGGAAATGATATGTTTTTTAATTGAAATTTCCTTTCTGAGTCCACAAAATGGAATGTTTTTCAAATGGAAGGTTCATAGAAATTAAATGGGATGTTATTTCTATATCATTTTTATAAGGGAAATGAAACATTATTTTTATAACTAACCTTCAAAATAGGAATATAGGTTTTTTATAAGTGAATTCTAAATAGACTTAAAGTGGTATACAAGATTCCTTTTTACTAGTCTTTAAGGAGTTTCTAATTTTCTTTTGTAAACACTAATTTAATAATTTATGAAACTAATACAACCTAAAAAAGTGTGGTACTTGGGAAGTTTTTGTGTCAAACCGAATTGGAGTGTTGGGATTCCCTAAATTAAAAATATGTATTAGAAATGAATATCATTGATTTTTTTGACTGATAATAAAACAATATAGAGAAAATAATTTTTTAATAAAGAGGTGAATCATTTCAGGTTTAGTTATTTTCATGTTTTCATGATTTTTTAATTTTATTTTAGGTTCATTCATGTTTTTTGTCCAAATTGGTTCAATATGGATCCTTGGATTTGGTACCCTTCTTTAATCCTATAATTGATTAATTGGAGATTCAAACTACAACGTTTGATTATGGGGATAGTGAAACAATTATCAATTTAAGCATATCAATCATAGATTTCATAATGGTTATATACAAAATAGTTAATATTTTGGTTGCGATTAAATAAAGATCCTCAGATTACAAATACAGGTCATTAAATAAAGAATTATGAATAATTAAAACTGATAAATACAGTTGAAACAATTAAGTGCATAAAAAAATTAGAACAAACCCTCGAAACACTCCCCAAAACAATCACATTACGCAATATATAAATAACTACTCACTCATGATAAAATGATAATGATGATATGTATAGATACTAGAAGAGGTTTTGTGGTGGTTAATAGAATAGTAGGACCTTGTAGTTGTTCACCTATCATCTGGAAGTCATCTATGTAACTCCCTATTCATTCCACTGAGGTGTATAACTAAAGGGTTTAATATAATAGACTATATGGAATGAACCATTACATTTTCATATACAAATCCATATTTTCCATTAGGTTATTGATTTGTATTTGTTATATAGTATATAATTAGCGATGGAGTCATCTCAAATTATTTCTCTTATAATGGAATCATACAGTGTATTTTTGACATGATATGAAATACCATATCTTATAAATAAATACAATCCATGAAAACATTTTCATTATATGTGAAGGGGAATACAAATTTGGTTTATGTCATTCAAAATTTACCTCTCTATAAAAAATCATAAATGGTTCTCAGAACGTGAAAATTCCATGGTCCAAATTCTACTTTGGTGATCCAACTTCAACCCAACATCAATTTCTGGATTCATTTTGTGATTCATCATCTCATGGTGAAGAGTTTCTTTTAGTTCCAATATTCATCTATTTTTTGTACCATTTCATATATTCAATGTTACCTTCAAAAATTACATCAAAAGAAATAATGTATGAATCTAGGTATGGTTAATTTATTATTTACATAAATATATTTTTTATCGAACCAAAACATATATGAATAATATATATATATCACTTTCACTAACACATTTCATACTCATGTTATGTTTGTAGACTTTTCATGTTTTTATAGGATATGATGTTAGGAATTTAATGATGGTTAGTTACCACTATTTTATGTGAATCAAGTGTAACTATTTTTATTTTGGTGACATGATATTTAAATGGAGATAATAGGGATAGTCACCCATTTTTAATAGGCAAATTTTAGATCATTTGTTGTGTAAACCTCTTAGGCCACCTATTTCATTTTAGTTTATTTTTTAATTATTTTGTTTTGAAAATTTAAATGATATATAGAAAAGAAATCATGCATGAATTTTTTTTAAATGATTATATATTTTTTGGAATTGTGTTGATTTTAAATGTCACTATGTAACATATCACATAGGGGTAATAACTCAAAATGAGGTAGATTGGGTAATTACATATTTATTAAAGTGCATGATGAGTGGGCCTAAGACTTCATAATTGACTAGAAATTTCAGGGTGATATTCTTGAGTTTGATCACAATTTTTATGAATTATCACTAAGTATTTTAATATATGTGAATTAAGGATAACCTAGGATAAACCTAAGGTATCACAAGACAAAAATACGATTTCATGTTTTTGATATTTTTCGAATATTTTTTTTGGATTTATATATCATATTAATAATTCCTTATGATCATTCCAACAATTTCTTTTATGTGGTGATTGAAGACAAAGAAATTATGTTGAGGTGTTGATAGGTCTACTCAAATAATTATGTATGATATATGATTTTAGTCATCTGAGTTTATTATATGATGAAAATTATCTGAAAATTTTAATTCATATAACTATTCATTAAATATGGAAGAAGGTATAGAAATACTAATGGATTGACAATTAAATATCATTTATATGATTCTTCTTTGATTTATGTTTGTGGGAATCTGATTGTGAAAAATCAAGTTATTCTACCTCATGTTAAATTTTGTGTGAATTTGGACAAAAATATTTTTAATTATAAAAATATTAAATGAATTTATTAGAACGTGTATAAAAATTTCACATTCATAAGAAACCTATGATTTTCTATTATTGGGAGGTTAAAAACATCCAATTTAAATTACATTTATTGCATGGGTATTGTTACCTACTTAAATAGGGTGTTTATCTTAGATGGTCAGGGAAAAATTGAACCTCAATTATATGCCTATTATGTAATATATTGTTGATGTTATTCTAGAAGAGTTTTGTAATAATTCTCTAAATTTTGAATTGCATTTTTTTAATAAAACTCATACCCCATGCTACTAATATTTCAAAAAATACATATAGATTTTCACAAATTTAGTCATAGAAATTTAAAAATTAACTCTATTAAAATATCGATATGAAAATATTTTTTCTATATATATAATCTTATGGTGTACCAATTTTTTATGTTAATAGAAAATGGATCAATGGGATTGTGCATTTATTATCAAGAACATAATAAGATATTTACCAATAATAAGTATCTTCATCTCTTTATTTATGATTTATTTGATCAACCAAGAGGATATAAATTTTTTCAAAAATTATCACCTTTCGGGATAATATCATTTTTTCTATAATGTGATGACATACCTAATAAAACATTCTATTTGATGTATGGATACAATACATTTGCAGTCATGCTTTTTTGTATAGCTAACTCTCCTCCACTCTTCCTTGATTTACACAATTTCTTCTTTCGAGATTAGCTTGATCATTTTGAGGTATATTTTATGGGGGATATTTGTATATATTTTAATAGAAAATAAGTCAATGATGTTGAATTGTTGATTTTACAGGAAATCCTATGGAAGGATAATTTTTATGAAAAAATTTCTAGTGTGTATTTTGGTTATAAATGTATCAATTTTTGGTAATATAATCTCAATAGAGTGTATACTAGTTTGTCCATCAATTACTATTGTTATGGAACATTTTCATATAAAGTCATTGTGACTGAGAGTCAATTAATTCTTTGATTGGATGGATAATATCAATTATTTGTAAGGGATTTGTCACATCTACATAATACACTCATTAATTTAAATCTTATTGGTGTTATATTGTAATTCAATGAGAAATTTGAAGAAAATATTGATTAGAAAAAGAGATTATTTCTCATTGAAAATATTCTCAAACAACCTTATTGTGAAAAAGTGTCAATGATTTATAGTATTGAATTGAATAAGGGGATGGGATGGGTTCTTATTTAGGATGAAATTTCTCTTGGTTATGCCTCATGTCAAATGATGTTTTATGAGAATATTTCCTAGATCGAGGATTTTGAGTTAGTAGTAGTTATCATATCCCTAAAGACCTGAACGAATAATCTTTACCAAAAATGGTTTGATATATATATTTATAAAAAAAATAAATTTTCACTATGAATGAGTTGAATATTATCTTGAAAATATTGTTGTTGTCATGTAAATATTATGACACATCATTACATTACCACTATAGAAAAGTGAATATGGGGGTTGATTCTTGAAGATGAATGGACCATGATAGCATATATTTTATGAGGATAAAAAAAAGATGAAAAGTTAATTTATTTTCAAATTATTAACCATTGAATAATGATGTAAGGGGATAAATGTTATTTTTATCAAGTTACTGTTCAACTATTATTCAATATGATGACTCAAAAGATGAAAAATGATTTCATAGAGTAATAAATGAAGTTATGAAAATATCACGTGATCAACTATGATTATGATGAAATGATATGGTTTAGGGGTTGATTTTGTATACCATCGATTTCATATTTAAAGAATGAGAAATTAGAATAAGATTATAGCTCATCATTATTTACTCATCATGTATTTACATAATTGGGTATATATTTGTAAGAGTAATTTGGTTGAAAAAAATGAAGAGATTTATTTCAGAGTATGAATCATAGTTTTTGGTGTGTTAGCATGTTATGTTTGTGAAACATAATTCAATACGGATGTTACAACCATTACCCATACCATAATAAATAATACGAAAATATCATCATGTATTTTATCCTCAGGCTCCCAAAACTTTTTATAGGTCACATATTGTTATGAGATACATATGAATTATATTAAAAGTCAACACACTTAAATACTATCAGAGAATATTTGAAACAATACCACTTTTCTAAGATATATTTTATCAAGGTGGTAATGTTTCATATAGTTCCACATTATTTTGTATCTTAATAAGATTAAAGGATTACCTCAAATTTGTAGAGAAGTGTTCTATTGTATAGGAATGCACAGTTGGTTATCAGTTATAACTATAACCCTCAAATATATGGTATATATGTGAGATCTATTAAACCCTGAGGATATAATGAGATCATGTTCCCTTGATTTCAATGGTCGTTTGAATAAAAAAATTCATCTTAATGGGTTTTCATATACTAATAGATTTTACTCGAGTATTCAAATATGAAAATTTAAAGCCCTATATGTAACAAACTAATGATAAATGAAATGATAATATGGCGTTGGTGAATGGAATATATTGGGAACATAACTATATAAGGAAATTGTACATATAGTTGCAGCCAACTAGAATCATATCAAGGAAGATAAGAAAAAAAGGATTATTCAGACAATCATCAATGTGATCTAGAATATACTGTTGGTGGTAGGTTATTCCTCTGAATTTATTAATTGGAGAGTTCAAAGAGATATAGGAATAAGAGAAATCC
The DNA here is from genome assembly GCA_963277665.1 of Viscum album. Lineage (NCBI taxonomy): Eukaryota > Viridiplantae > Streptophyta > Magnoliopsida > Santalales > Viscaceae > Viscum > Viscum album. The sequence continues at coordinate 774,390,436 of OY728159.1, read as the reverse complement.
AAAATCAAGGTATATTATTCCCTTCAAGATTCATGATTGAGTATGTATTGTGTCATGTTACATGTAATTTTTACTGAACTTATCTCATGTTAATCACATTCTCTTTTTATAACTCATCATGGTGTACATGACTGAGCCTTCACATTAATTTTACTAAAATTTCATACCATTAAAACATGATTTTTCTTTTTAGGAAAAAATTGTAGAAATATTTGAACAAAGTGATATTGTTCTTTGAATCATGAATACCCAGTGGGATAATGTTATTTAGATGTTTTAAAAATTAAAGGATGTTATAATAGAACCCATAGATGCAATGAAGTATATATATATATATATCCTCCTTTTTTGAATCAATGTGAAATAATTTGACAGTGACATATATTTTAGGTGATTTATAATGTGACAAACAATGAATTTAAATGTCTTTCCATTGAAATAAACAAATATTAAACAAGACCATGATTTACTTGCAACTCGATTCCCAAATAAACATGGATATAGTAATCTTTTATAACCATTAAAATTTACTATAATGTATCAATATTGATTATAACATTATGAAAAATATATGAAATGGTTCAAAATTAGAAAAATATATTGTTTAATATATAATAAATAACAATGGTAATTTCAAAAATGTCATTTTCTATTTGGAAAATGTGATTGTCATCATTTTTCTATTTAATTTTGTGTGCATACATTATAAATAATTTTAAATATTTTTGAAAAATGTATGTGAGAGAAATTTAACACCCCAAAATGATATATTCATGCTTTTAATATATTATTTAATATCTACATTGAATTCAATTTATGAAAATGTTGATATTTTGAGGTTTTTATGTATTTATGAGGAAGTATAGTGAGGATTAATGTATGAAAATTCGGAAGTAAAAAACTATATACCATATGTAATTTTTTATACAATAATCTAGGTGGTCTATATTTAGTTTGGTGAACAATACGAATAATGTTTTAGAGAAACAAGAGTTCATATAATTTTTTAATTAATACTAAGTTTTTAATTGGTACATTTTCTCCCAGAAAAAACATTCTACGTCCCCCAACCAAGGAACCTTTTAATGGTTTCATTACACTCCCAAATAAATAATAAGTGGATTGGGGGTGTATTATTCTTGGTTTTATTAATCGTTATTATATTTTATGGTATTCCCTTTTCTCCATTTCTTAATTTATCTTCTTTCCCAATATTTATCCCAAAAGCTAATAGACATGGGTGTAATATTTTGGTTGCTTATAGTAGGTATTTTAGGCATTCCAATTATTAAATGTTTTTACCCATCATAAGAGGCCTATTCCAATTTGTTACATAAAATGTGAACTATTTCCACCAATTTTGGAGGATGTTTCCATTACAATTCCATATATTAAAGAGTTCCTTTAATTCATGATGTTTTAAAAGAGTTCTAAAAATCATTTAGTGGTATATATAATAAATATTTTTTTATTATTAATGGGTTTTCATGTTTTATTAGTTTCTGCATTATAAGAATTGGATTAAAGGCATGGTTGAATAAAAAATTGATATTAAAGGCATTTTTATTAACATAAAGTGTTTGATAAAACTATATTGAAGGATCTCCAAAATAATACTAAATATTTTCTGTTGTTTTTCCCCATGACAGGTACGAAAAGAGTATTGATAATTTGTTAAAATGGTGTTTTTCTTTGATTATTAGGTTTATATTGTATAAAAAATAAAAATATGCATTTATAAAAAGATTCCCAAAATATTATTAATAAGTGAAATTTTAATTTTAGGATTTACATATTTAAAAAATGTGGTGTAATTTTTCGTTGTATTGATTGTTTTTTCCTGAAGGATTTTTATTATTTTTTGTATTAATTTTCTACTATTCTTTAGTTTTTATTTATAATTTTCCTGGAGTTGCATTATGATTTCATATGGTTTTCATGTAGTGATTTAAAAGGATTTTAATATTTATTTTTAAGGAGAAGGATTAGTTGGAACATTACATTAATATGTATTAATAGATATTTTTTACATACTAGTTGATCATGTTATCATAGTTGATTATGATTAAGATCGTGTACATGTTTATATGAATTATCATTCTTGTTTGTATGTCTGGAATGGGTTCCATTATCAAATAGGGTGTTTTGGAGGTGATAGTTTTACTTATAGGTTATGGTACATTCCTTAGGTCTATATTCTTTTCAAATAGTGAGGTTAGAAAGATCATAGTGACCTATTTTCTACATATCATTAAGAATAGAGGTTACTATGTTAGATGATTTTTATGGTTGATTACTATTTGAGTGGTATATTATAACTAGTATCCCTATTTAGGATGTAAAATATTTCTATGGGGTGTGTTTCTGATGAGGCTATTATAAAAAGGGTTTGAGAGACATATTGACTCACTATTACACTATCATAAGTGGGTTGTACCATACCACATTAAAATAAACAATATCTATTTGGTCATAGTGTCTTTCCACAATACCAATTTACTTTATTTATTTATATATATCATTTTTTTAATTTGATTGGAATTTTTATCATTATATTATTTATATGGTGGTTTATTCTAATAGTCATGGTTTAGATACAATATTTTTATGATTGTTGGTGTTTATTTATGAATAAATATTTATTTTCATTATATTATGTTTTCTATATCACATAATCATGTTTTATGGTTTCATTATGTATAGAGTTTAAATAATTTAAAAATTGATTTTTATTAATGATGTACTTTATACGTGTTTCTTGTAAAAATGTATTTGTAAGCCACCTATATGTTTTCGTCAAATGAGGATGTTTTCAAAAGAATAATCTGTTTTATTATAAAAATAATATTTTTAAGGGAAGTGACTTATTTTTTAATTGAAATTTCATTATTGAGCCCACATAATGGAATGTTTTTCAAATGGAAGGTTCTCAAAAATTAAATGGGAATAAATTTTTATATCGTTTTTTATAATGGAAATGAAACATTATTTTTACAACAAACGTTAAAAATATGAATATTGGATTTATTATAAGTGGATTATTAATAGACTTAAAGTGGTATACAACATTCCTTTTTACTAGTTTATAGGGAGTTTCTAATTTTCCTTTGTAAACAAAAATTTAATTAATTATGAAACTGATACAGTCTAACAAAGTGTGGTACTTGGGAAGTTCGTTTGTTAAACCCAAATGGAGGGATGTGATTCCCTAAATTTAAAAAAATGAATTAAAAATTAAATTCAGTGATTTATTTGACTGATAATAAAACAATATATAGAAAATAAATTTTTTAAATAAATAGGTGAATCATTTTAGGTTTAGTTATTTTCATGTTTTCTTGTTTTTTTCATTTTTTTTGTTCATCCAAATATTTTTGCCCAAATTGGTTTAATATGGATCCTTCGATTTGGTACCCTTCCCTAATCCTATAATTGTTCAATTGGAGTATCCAACTACAACGTTTTATTATGGGGATAGTGAACCAATTATCCATTTAAGCATATCCATCATTGATTGCTTAATGGTTATAGATAAACTAGTTAATTGTTTGCAGCGATTAAATAAAGCTCCTTAGATTACAAATACATGTCATTTAATAAAGAAATATGTATAATTAGAATTGATAAATAGAGTTGAAACAACTATGTGAATGAAAATAACATAGAAAAAAACCATCGAAACACTCCCCAAAACAATCACATCACCCAATATAGAAAGAAATACTCGCTCATGATTAAATGATAATGATGAGTTTTATATATACTAGAAGAAGTTTGGTGGTGGTTAATAGAATAGTATGACCTAGAAGTTGTTCACATATCATCTGGAAGTCATCTATGTAACTCCTTATTCATTCTACTGAGGTGTATAACCCAAGGGTTGAATATATAAGTCTATATGGAATGAAACACCATATTTTCATATAAAAATCCATAAATACCATTGGGTTTTTGATTTATATTGGTTAGATATTATATAATGAGCGATGGAGTCTTATCAAATTATTTCTCTTATAATGTAATCGTACAGTGTATATATCACATGATATGAAATACCATTTCTTATAAAGAAATACAATCCATGAAAATATTTTCATTACATGTAAAGGGGAATAAAAATTTGGTTTTTGCCTTTCAAAATTTACCTCTCGAGAAAAAACACATGAATGTTTCTCAGAACGTGAAAATTCCATAGTCCAAATTCGAATTTGGAAATCCATTATCAAAACAACATCTATTTTTGGAGTCATTCTGTGATTCTTCATCTCATGGTGAAGAGTGTCTTTCTGTTCCAATATTCATCTACTTGTTTTTAAGATTTCATATATTCAATGTTACCTTCAAAAATTACACCAAAAGATATAATGTTTGAATCTAGGTATGGTTAATTTATTATTTATATAAATATGTTTTTTAACAAACCAAAATATATATGAATAATATATATGTATCACTGTAATGGCCCGGGTTTTTGGGGTCCATTACTTTGTGAAAACCTCATTTTGGGTTTTCGGGTCTGGGAATCACGGTGGAGTAGGCCTACCGGTAGCCTTATCCTACCGGTAGTAGGCCTACAGGTAGCTCGGTCTATTGGTGGCCACAACCTAACGGTAGCTCGGCATACCTGTTGCTGCAGCCTACCGGTAGCACAGCCTACTGGTAGCTGCAGCCTACTGGTAGCTCGGCCTACCGGTAGCTGCAGCCTACCGGTAGCACGACCTACCGGTAGATGTGGCCTACTGGTAGCTGTAGCCTACCGGTTGCTCGTCCTACAGGTAGCTGCATCCTACTGGTAGCTCGGCCTACAGGTAGCTACAACATACCGTTAGCTCGGCCTACCGGTAGCTGAGCCTACTGGTAGCGGCGGCCTACCGGTGGCTGCAGCCTACCGGTAGCTGTCACCCACCGGTAGCTCTCAACTACTGGTGGCTCTGGCCTACCCCGCGGGTTATTTCCAATAGCGCTCCTTTTTGCACAAATAGGGTTTTAAACCCTATTTTGACCTTTTTGAGTGTGTTTTAAAGACCCATAACATGCATAAGAGTTTTAATTAAATACTTAATAAATTAATGAGTTGGTTTAAACCACCTGAACCCCTTTAATGACGAGTGGAGCCGCGTGCTCAACCCACAACCCCCACGCCTTACGGGGTTTCACGTTCTCACCTCAACCATATGTGGCTCTTATAAACTAAGGGTTAGCCGTGCTTTCTCCATTCCTCTATCGCGGCATTTCACAAACAGATTTTGGGGCAACGGGCATTCCGCATCGTTATCCGTAAAGTTCCGCACCCGTCCTAAACGTCAATCATCTATCAACAAGTAGGGAATTTCTCTTTCGCCTCTCTCTTTTGTGTATCATGCAGGGTGGGTGTGCTTCTGTTCTGTATAATTGGACAAACTAGACCTAAATGTAGATAATGAACTAGATTCTATAAAGAAAGAGGGGGGATAATATCATTGATGTTGTTTATATTATGACCATCTTGTTGAGTCGTGCTGGCTTATGCCTTCTGAAAGTCGAGGCTGTTGGTGGTCGTTGTTTTTTCACTAATGAACCCATGCTGATGTTTTAAATGGCTTGTTGTGGTTGTAAACTCCTGCTGTGAAAAGTAAATTGATTAATCATGTATATCCGGCCAAATAAATTGAAGCACCAGGATCAATACTTTTTTGATAACCCCAGTTAAAACACACGAAAATTGAAATCATGGAGTGTGTTAAGTTGTTTAAATCTGAAAATACCAGCATGGCCTTGACTTGTGTTGGTGGTGGTAGTTGGTTGTTTTCTTTTTCAGGCTGATCGCTGGAGATGTGGTAGGGGATGGTATCCCATGTCTTTATACTTTCAGTGGTTGTGAGTTTTAGGACCGGGTGGGTACTTGTTTATATCACAAATTGGGGTGGGATCCTCTGCTGTTGAGAACCGAGTGTGGGCGTTACGGTTGATGCTTGACTGTTTACTTTCCTGGACTTGTGCCTATGCCTACTAGTTGCCCAGTAGTGTTTAACCTTAATTAAAAATTATTACTGAACATGAAACAATAATGGGACAAATGGGTTTTGTTGGAGAGATTCATGACTTGTGACTTGGACGCAGTGGTGTTGTGTTCTGTAGGCTGGTTAGGAAAACCTACGCTTTGGGTGAGTGTTTGTTACCTATATCTATACTTGTAGCTTTGTGTTTCTTATTCGCGCCCCACCCAAGTTGAGCACTTATTGCTGAACACCGCCATTTCATGGGGGAGGGTGTTTTTACCAACACTATTCTTAGTGGATAGTTATTAACTCTTTTTCTTCTCCCTTTCCTGGATAGGCCAAGTATCTTCGGGCAGGCTGTGATGGCCTGAGGTCCATTATTAGCCCAAGAACCTTCGGGCGGGGTAGTGTGACGGTTGGCTAGGTGTGTGCGGCAGGTGGTTTCCCAAGCGTCTTCGGGATGAGGCCCAGGTGTCTTCGGGCATGGCAGTGGATCTTCTGGCCTAGGTGTCTTTGGGCATGGTGGTGCTTGTTATGTCCTAAGTGTTTGCAGGTTTGGTTACGTGTGACAGTTGTGGCCTAGGTGTGTGCGAGCGGGATTTCAGCAGTGGGACTGCATGTGGTTGTGGCCCAAGTGTGTGCGGGTGGGTGTGGCAGTGGGACTGCAGTGACAGAATGGCGGGATTGGTCCGATGCATAGGATGTCTCAATAACCAGTGGTAAAGTGGCGCGGGGTACCCAAACATCTATGTTATATGATTATATATATTACTGAATTGTGTTATTTGGGGAGTGTGCCTTGGTGAGGCCTGGGGTGGATAGTTTACCTTGATAGGTGTTTGGTTTACTCCTTTTTCTCACGGGACTTTACCACGATCCCCCACTTGTGCACAAGAGTCTTTGGTTTTCCCTTTTGTGTGTACTTTTATGCTCACCCTACGTATATAAAAACTATTTTCAGGTTTCTAGGAGGGCTTTGGGGATCGCGCAGGACCATACTAGCTCGGACCTTTGGGGTAGTTGCAGTTGCTTTTTTTCTTCCTTAGTAATTACCGTTTTAGTCACCTTTTGTACTTGTGTCTTTGCTTTTGGAACATGCATGTGGCAATGGTTTATTTTCTTTTTTGGTTTTACTTTTCGGTTACCTTGGTGTTGTTGAGTTTCATCATCTCATCTCTCGATCTTATAAAACAAAAAGGGGTAACACCGTCCATTTGTGAGAATTTTCTATACCCTTGGTGCTAGTCACCACTCCGAGACCTATTGACGGTGGGTCTCAGGGGGTCATTATATCTCTTTCAACTTAAGGAAGAAAGGGCCTGGAAATCTGCTGACCCTTCCCTCCTTTTGGTGAAGGCGGGTCCTGACAGAATGGTATCAGAGGGTGATGGTTGAGAGATAGGATGGAGTCTGGAGTTAGGCATAGTGATGATTGCATGGGATGGTAAGGAAAAGTGTTGGGTGACCTTGGCGCGTGAATTAGGCCAGGGAAGACTGGCTAGGACATGGGATTTTAGGGCCCCCCGTGATTATATGCAAGGACTCTGGACCTACAGAACGACCAAGTGAGGCCACACTGATTGCAGGGTAGAGACCCTAGGAAAGGTAGATTCATCATAATGACTTGTGTTCTTGTGTTTCTGGGATGTCTTGGGAATTAAGAATAAATTAAAAATTTAAATAAGTTTTAAGAACGATATTCTTGACTACTTGGGCTTAGGAATTCCTTGTGTACCTTGCAGCTATGGCACCTGGAAGGCGACCACGTGTGGTACAGGCAATCGAGGCCCCGGAGACTACTTTGGCCGATCGGTAGAGAGCTGATCGAGAGGAAGAGGAAGACCAATGGAAGAAGAGTCTTTGGGCCATCCAGCGACAGTCCCTCGATAAGTATGAGGGTAGCACCTCCGACATGAAGACGAAACACTGGCTAGAGGAGCTAGTTATATATTTCGGCTTGATTCGGGCCCTGACTGAGTACTGGGTTCCTATGGCCGTCAGCCAGATGCGGGGAGCGGCACGTTAGTGGTGGACACTTTACCTGGGGGAGAGGAGAGAGTCTGAGGTGGCTTGGGCGGATTCTGAGAGGGGGTTCCGGGTGGAATTCCTCTCCTCGACGATGAAGGAAGCAAAGAGACATGAGCTACTCTCCCTCCAGAAGGGGAGTATGTCCGTTAGGAGGCTAGGGATCAAGTTCAAGGACCTCCTACGTTTTTCTCCAGACCTCTTTCCTAACGAGGAGTCTCGGGCAAGACGTTTAAGGGAGGTGCTCTGACCCTCCCTCCAGTCTGTTGTTACCCCCTTTTCCCTGCCGACGTACTTGGAGGTCCAGAAGAAGGCCGAAGTGGTGGAGAGGATTCATGCCCTAGGAGGAGTGTCACGAGAGGGGATCCAGCTGGGACCATAGAAGGGAAAGGCCGTCAGCACCAGGCCTCCAGCGTCAGGACCCTCCAGGTTCCGAGCAAAAGGGAGCAGACCGCAGTAGTTTCAGTTTCGATCCCCCGGCCCTCGCCCTTTCCTTTATGGACCAGGACCACGTTGCTTCGTCTGTGGGGGCCCTGGACATCTCCAGAGTCAGTGCCCGGACCGGGTGTAGTAAGGCGGGTGGCGGTCACCTCCCGCACCCACCCCAGCAGTAGCAGGGACAGTGAGCTCCCACTCCTCCGAGTGCAGACGTAGGTGGAGGAGGCCGACCTCAGGGCACACCTCAGGGACCTCTACCGGGGCGTGGTCGAGGAGGTGGCCGGTAGACGAGGGGCATAGGAGCTGGGCGTGGACAGTTACACGCTGCAGAGGCAGCTGTTTCAGCAGGCCCAGAGGTTGTTTGATGTATGATCAGTCTGTTTAGCACTCTTTCTTCTTCCTTGTTCGATACTAGAGCTTCGCACTCCTTTGTTGCACCCTGTCTAGCCCGTTCCTTGGGATTAGATGCAGAGAGACATCGAGTTCCCCTAGTGTTGAGCACACCAATCGGAGGTCATACCAACTTGTTGTTTGTTTGTCGGGGATGTAGACTGATGATATGGCCACATTAGTCGGTTAGGGATCTTCTTATGCTACAGATTCATCCATAAGATGTCATCCTAGGCATCGACGGGATATTTTCTGTGTGTTCCATCATCGACTATTTCCGAAGAAGGGTTGTGTTCTCGGACTTGGACAGCCAGCGTGTTACCTTCACCGGCGAGCGGGGCGGTCAGAAGGGCAACAGGCGAGAGGAACCCCTCCTCTCCTTGTTGGATGAGCTGACAATGGAATCTGTAGATGCTGAAATGGTGGATGTGCCAGAGATCATCCGTGAGTTTATGGACGTCTTCCCTGAGGAGGTGATGACTCTACCCCCTCAGCGTGATATCGAGTTTGGGATAGACTTGCAGCCCAACACTCATCCAATATCGATGGCTCCTTACCAAATGGCACCTTCAAAGCAACGGGAGTTGCAGATCCAGATTGACAATCTGATGAAGAGGGGTTATGTTCGCCCAAGTGCATCACCGTGGGGCGCTCCAGTCTTTTTCACAAAGAATGAAGATGGTGGTCTCAGGTTGTGCATCGAATACATGAGGCTGAATCAGCTGACGATCATGAATCGCTACCCTCTTCTGAAGATATACGATCTCTTTGACCAACTGAAAGGGGCAGGGTGGTTCTCAAAGATCGACCTGCGGTCTGGGTATCACCAGCAAAGAGTGAAGGAGGGAGACATCCTGAAGACGACATTCATATGTAGGTATTGACACTTCGAGTTTGTAGTCACGCCCTTCGGTGTTACGAACACCCCAGCTGTGTTCATGGGTCTTATGAACTCCATATTCCGGGAGTACTGGGATCGGTTTGTGGTCGTATTCATCGATGACATCCTGGTCTACTCAAGATCAGAGGAGGACCATGCGGAGCACCTGAGGATGGTTTTGGAGATCCTCTGACATCATCAGCTCTATGGGAAGTTTTCGAAATGGAAGTTCTGGACACGGGAAGTGCACTTCCTTGGGCACGTGGTGTCCGAGTAGGGTGTAGTGGTGGACCCATCAAAAGTTGAGGCGGTTGTTTCTTGGGTAGCACCCAAGGATGTGGCAGGGGTCCGTAGATTCCTTGGGCTGGCAGGTTACTATCGGAGGTTCGTACCCAACTTCTCCCGAGTTGTGGCACCTTTGACATGGCTGACCAAGAAAGACCAGGTTTTCGTGTGGAGCGAGCAGTGCAAGTCAGCCTTTAGCTATCTAAAATAGAAGTTGGTTAGTTCCCCAGTACTGAGATTACCAGAAGAAGGGGTGGCCTATGAGGTGTTCTGTGATGCTTCAGGACATGGCCTAGGATGCGTGTTGATGCAGCGACACGGGGTGATCTCTTATGGGTCCAGGATGCTAATCCCCCATGAGCGTAATTACGCCACCCACGACCTGGAGATTGCAGCAGTCATTTTTGCGCTCAAGTTATGGTTGAACAACCTCATCGGGGAACACTTTGTGGTCTTCAAGGATCACAAAAGCTTGAGGTATATCTTCACCCAGTGAGACTTAAACTTGCGTCAGCGGAGATTGGTGGAGTTCCTCCAAGATTATGACTTTGAGATATCTTATACTAAGGGCAAGGGAAATGTGGTGGTCGATGCCTTAAGCAAGAGGATGCAGAAGGATGCGGTCTGAGAGTCGGTGGACGCCTGGAAGGCAATGGAGGAGTTGGCTGCCTTACACCTGGATGCGAAGATAGATAGCGGCAGAGGCTACCTATATCAGATGATAGTACAGTCATCTCTGTTTCGACAAGTGGAGGAGTCTCAGTGGGGAGACCTGGAGTGCGAAGTGATGTGTGACCGAGTTGACCAGGGCAGTGCTCCGGAAGGATGGACAGAGGATGGTCGGAACTGGATGCTTTTCCAGAAAAGGTTGTTTTTTCTAGGAGTGCTGCGCGGAAAGGTTCTCAGTGAGTTCCACAACTCACCCCTGGCGGTACACCCAGGAGTTTCCAAGATGTACCAGGGACTGAAGAGGCAGTTCTGGTGGCCCGGATTTAAGTGAGTGGTGGTAGAGTTTGTGGCCAAGTTCTTAGTGTGTCAGCAAGTGAAGGTTGAACAGCGAGTTTTAGGAGGCTTACTGCAGCCCCTAGATGTCCCCGAGTGGAAGTGGGATGAAATATCGATGGATTTCATCACGGGACTACCCAAGGTCCATGGGGGATACAACACCATCTGGGTGGTAGTGGACAGGTTGACGAAATTGGCTCACTTTCTGGAAATCAGGGAGTCGAGTATTGTGGATGATTTAGCACAAAAGTACGTGAATGAGGTGGTGTGATTGCATGGAGTTCCGAGGTCTATAGTCTCGGATAGGGATTCACGGTTTACCTCGCGAGTCTGGAGAGGATTGCAGCATGCGTTTGAAAACCAGTTATGCCTTAGCACTGCTTTCCATTCCCAGACAGATGGACAAAAAGAGCGCACCATCCAGACCGTGGAGGATATGTTATGGGCATGTGTTCTGGACTCAGGAGGATCATTGGTGAGACACTTGCCCTGGGTAGAGTTCACCTACAATAATAGCTATCACTCTACCATTGGTATGGCCTCATTTTAAGCCTTGAACGGGAGGCCATTCTGTTCACCTATGTGTTGGGCCGAAGTAGGAGAGGCAGGCATCCATGGCCCGGAGGTGGTTCAGAACACAATAGAGAAGGTTCAGCTCATACAGGAAAGGATGAAGGCGGCCTAGTACCGACACAAGTCATATGCTGATACTAGGAGGAGGCCCTTGGAGTTTGAGGTTGGGGACCACATGTTCTTGAAGTTCTCCCCCTGGCGTGGGAAGCGGAGGTTCGGCAAGGGGAGTAAGCTTTCCCCCAGGTTAATCGGACCCTTTGAAGTGTTGCGGCGGGTCAGCGAGGTGGCTTATCAGCTAGCGTTTCCACCGCTGCTACTGAGGATGCATGGTGTCATCCATGTGTCCCAGCTCCGTCAGTATCTGCACGACGATTCACACGTCCTTGATTGGGGTGAGCTGGACATCGTGGACGACGTGACCTTTGTGGAGAGACCAGTGATGATTGAGGATCGCAAGGAGAATGTGCTTCATGGGCGAACCATCCCCTTGGTTCGTGTTTTGTGGAGACATGGTGGGCTTGAGGAGAGTTAGTGGGAGAGGAAAGCACAGATGCGTACCCAGTACCCAGAGTTGTTTTGAGTTTGTTTTTTGTTGTACCTGTTGTGGTAGGACGTTTTGTCATTTGGCTATAAAATGTACTGGTTTTCTTTCCTCTGTTTGTGTGTGAAAATCCATGGCTATGGGGAGGAGAGAACCCGACCCCTAATCAAGACGCATTAAGGTGGATGCAATCAACCCCGTGAGGGCGAGTCAGTGCCGCCCAAAGCAGATAATATCTTGACCTAGGGGAGGAGACTCCCCAACCCAGATGCTCGGGCAGTTTGGAATGGTATGTTGCTTGGTTCATGGCGGTGAAATGTTTTAGTTATAATGGGTTCACTCCTAAGAGGTATATTTCGACGTGGTTGTTCGGACCCTCTCTTCCCTTCTGGTTTTGTTTTGATTCTCGAGGACGAGAATCGTTTAAGAGGTATCTGATGTAATGGCCCAGGTTTTTGGGGTCCATTACTTCATGAAAATCTCGTTTTGGGTTTTCGGGTCTGGGAATCATGGTGGTGTAGGCCTACCGGTGACCTTAGCCTACCTGTAGCAGGCCTACCGGTAGCTTGGTCTACGGGTGGCTGTAGCCTACCGGTAGCTCGGCCTACCGATAGCTGTAGCCTACCGGTAGCGCAGCCTACCGGTAGCTAAAGCATACCGGTAGCTCGGTCTACCGGTAGCTGCCGCCTACTGGTAGATCGGTCTACCGATAGCTGCAGCCTACCGGTAGCTCGGCCTACCCGCAGAGGCGACCTACTGGTAGGGGCAGCCTACCGGTAGTTCGGCCTAGCAATAGCTGCAGTCTACCTATAGCTTGGCCTACCGAAACCTCCAGCCTACCGGTAGCTATGTCCTACCGGTGGCTGCAGCCTACCGATAGCTCAACTACCGGTTGCTGTCACCCACCGGTAGCTCTCAGCTACCGGTGGCTCTGGCCTACCCCGCGGGTTATTTCTAATAGTGCTCCTTTTTGCACAAATAGGGTTTTAAAACTTATTTTGACCTGTTTGAGTGTGTTTTAAAGACCCGTAATGTGCATAAGAGTTTTAATTAAATACTTAATAAATTAATGAGTCAGTTTAAACCACCCTAACCACTTTAATGACATGTGGAGTTGCGTGGTCAACCCACGACCCCCGCGCCTTACGCGGTTTCGCGTTCTCACCTCAACCGTCCGCGGCTCTTTTAAACTAAGGGTTAGTCGTGGTTTCTCCATTCCTCGATCGCGGTTTTTACAAATAGCTTCTGGTGCATCGGGCGCGCCGCATCGTTATCCGTAAAGTTCCACGCCCGACCTAAACGTCGATCATCTATCAACAAGTAGGGAATTTCTCCTTCGCCTCTCTCTTTTGTGTATCATGTGTGGTGGGCGTGCTTCTGTTCTGTAGAATTGGACAAAACAGACCTAAATGAAGATAATGACAATGATTTTATAAAGAAATAGGGGGGGGGCTATGATCATTGATGTTGTTTATATTATGACCATCTTGTTGAGTTGTGTTGGCTTCTGCCTTCTGAAAGTCGAGGCCATTGGTGGTCGTTGTATGTGCACTAATGAACCACTACTGATTTTTTAAATAGCTTTTTGTGGTTGTAAACTCCTGCTGTGAAAATTAAATTGGTTAATAACGTATATCCGGCCAAATAAAATGAGGCACCAGGATCAATCCTTCTATGATAACCCCGATTAAAACACAGGAAAATTGAAATCATGGAGTGTGTTAAGTCGTATAAATCAGAAAATATCGGCATGGCCCTGACTTGTGTTAGTTTGTTATTTTATTTTTCGGGCCTATCGTTGGAGATGTGGGAGGGGATGGGATCCCCTGTCTTTATACTTTTGGTGGTTGTGAGTTCTAAGACCGGGAGGGTACTTTTTTATATCACGAATTGGGGTGGGATCCTCTGTTGTTGAGAACCGGGTGTGGGCGTTACGATTGATGCTTGACTGTTTACTTTCCTGGACTTGTTCCTATGACTACTAGTTACCCAGTAGTGCATAAACTTAATTAAACATTATTACTGAACATGAAACAAGAATGGGACAAATGGTTTTTGTTAGCGAGATTCGTGACTTGTGACTTGGACGCAGTGGTGTTGTGTTCTGTAGGCTGGTTAGGAAAACCTAAGCTTTGGGTGAGTGTTTTTTTACCTATATATATTCTTGTAGATTTGTGTTTCTTATTCATTCCCCACCAAAGTTGAGCACTTAGTGACGAACACCCCCATTTCATGGGGGAGGGTGTTTTTCCCAACACTATTCTTAGTGGCTAGTTATTAGCTCCTTTTCTGCTCCCATTCCCAGATAGCCCAAGTATCTTCGGGTAGGCTGTGATGACCTGAGGTCCATTATTAGCCCAAGAACCTTCAGGCGGGGTAGTGTGATGGTTGGCCAGGTGTGTGTGGCAGGTGGTTTCCCAAGCGTCTTCAGGATGAGGCCCAGGTGTCTTCGGGCGTGGCAGTGGATCTTTTGGCTCAGGTGTCTTTGGGCATGGTGGTGGTTGTTATGGCCTAGGTGTTTGCAGGCGTGGTTACGTGTGACAGTTGAGGCCCAGGTGTGTGTGGGAAGGATTTCGGTAGTGGGACTGCGTGTGGTTGTAGCCCAGGTGTGTGCAGGCGGGTGTGGAAGTGGGACTGCGGTGACAGAATGGCGGGATTGGTCCGATGCGTAGGATGTCTCAATAACAAGTGGGAAAGTGGTGCGGGGTACCCAAACATCGATGTGCTCTAATTATATATATTACTTGACTTGCGTTATTTGGGGAGTGTGCCTTGGTGAGGCATGGGGTGGATAGTTTACCTTGATATGTGTTTGGTTTACTCCTTTTTCTCACGGGACATTAGCACGATCCCCCACTTGTGCACGAGAGTCTTTGGTTTTCCCTACTGAGTGTACTTGTATGCTCACCCTACATATATAAAAACTGTTTTCAGGTTTCTAGGAGGACTTTAGGGATCGCACAGGACCATACTAGCTCGGACCTTTGGTGTAGTTGCAGTTGCAGTTTTTCTTCCTTGGTACTTACCCTTGTAGTCACCTTTTGTACATGTGGCTTTGCTTTTGGAACATGCATGTGGGAATAGTTTATTTTCTTTTTTGGTTTTACTTTTCGATTACATTGGTGTTGTTGAGTTTCATCATCTCATCTCTTGATCTTATAAAACAAAAGTGGGTAATGCCTTCCATCTGTGAGAAATTTCTATACCCTCGGTGCTAGTCGCCACTCCGGGACCTATTGAAGGCGGGTCTCAGGGGTCATTATCTCTCGTTCAACATAAGGAAGAAAGGGCCTGCCAAACTGCAGACCCTTCCCTCCTTTTGGTGAAGGCGGGTCTTAACAATCACTTTCCTTTACTCTATTCATTCTCATGTTATGTTTATAGACTTTTCATGTTTTTATAGGATATCATGTTATGAATTTAACGATGGTTAGTTACGACTATTTTATGTGAATCAAGTGTAACTATTTTTATTTTGGTGACATTCGATTAAAATGGAGATATTGGGGATAGTCACCATATTAAATTGGATAATTTTAGATCATGTTTATTGTAAACCTCTTAGGCCACCTATTTCATTACAGTTTATTTTTTATTTAATTATTTTTGAAATGAAAAAGATATATAAAAAATAATTCATGCATGAAATTATTTTAAATGATTTTAAATTTTTTGGAATTTCGTTAATTTATGTTGTTAATATTTTCATTTAAAATTATTTATTGTTGTATATTCATCCAACATAAGATACCCAATTTTAGGTTTCTTATTGGGACCATTCTTGATCATATTTTTTTATTAAGTGTGAAATAGATACAATGAGTTTAAATGTAATATGATGGTGCATATCACTTGCTCAGGGTGACCAAGAATGAACCTATGGATTTATAGAGGAATTAATATGGGGATGTGTCATGTATTCACATGAAAACATTCTAAAAAAAATTATATACCTATTTTTATTTTCCAAAAAAATTACAATAGATATAGTTTCCTCAAAACAATAGTTGTAGGTCCAATTATGGTCTTAGATAAAACTTCCCAATATCGAATCTAGAGCTTCAATGGGTTGTCATATGTTTTCTATAGTTCTTGTATTATATTGTCTTGACATTGGGTTTTTTGGATGTATCATTCTATAACTCAATGTTATAAGAAAAATAGAGGAGACATTATAGTAAAATCATATTCTTCTATGGGAGACTGGAGGAAATCTTGGGGTGTGTGGCTTAGGAACATGGTCTTTCAAACTGTGCACAACCCATGAAAACTATTTTTTATAGACAATTTTGAACTCTTATTTTTTTTTAAAAAAATTAAATGTGGATTAAAGGGTTTTTTGTAATGTTGTTTCATTTAGTTTATTACAATACTGTTATGTTTTTAATTATGGTGTATGGATTGTAATATTAGGATTTTGTGATGATTTATAATGTGAATCCCAGAATGTATCCATCATGTATTAAAGTGGATCACTCTTGTAATCTTGCATGTGAACTTGGCCCTCATCATCAAGCGATAGACGTCGCCCATGGGCATCACAGTGCAGATAGAAAAATATATTTTTAAAATATGGATCACGTGATAGTGTTTCTAATTTAGAATTTCTAGATTTTAGTGTTGATTAAAAACCTCATGATGAAATAAAGTCTCTATCTATGATTTAAAATACAATAATTTCATTTAAAATAATAATATCGTCTTGTATGTGGTTTACATATCGTTTGTTCTATGGTTTGGGTCTTCATTGGTGGAGGAGGACTATCTATGAACAATTGTTAATGTTTTAATTGGAATGCTTAAAGGATCCCATCATCCACTAGTTTTATTCTAATGATGAGAGAATTAATTAGGATATGGAATTTTTGAGTTCTAAGAATGTTGATTTGTTAGAAAAATATTATATTGAATAATTTTATATATTAGTTACTTTAGCTCTGGAAGAGGTTGGGGATGTTTCAAAAGTGGATTAGTTATTATATAGACGACTTCATCTAGACAACAAATATATGATTTTTCAAAATATATATTTTTAACAACATGGATTTATAGTTTGATGTATTTTTTAGGAGGAAATTTTAGTTGGGAAATATGTTTGATGATATGTGGAAACCCCACCTAGTTTCATCAATAGTGTTCTTACTAAAATAATATTGAGTGTAGTTATGTTCCTTCAGTATGGGATTCCCATCCAATATAGTCTTTGAAATATTTTTTTTCCAAGGACATGTAATTTATGTGGTCATATCAAACATATTGAATAAGTACTACAAGTATAGTGGATATCAGATGGAAAAAGAATTTCTATAAGCTTCCATCTAAATACAAGTCTATGAGGTTTCTTCCATTTGTAGAAATGAGAAATATTTTTGTTGTTATAGGGATTCCCTATTTTTTAATCCTTTATGTAGTTGGGGCTTTCTCAAACATTTTTTAAACCATATGTTTTATTATTATTTTTGATGAAAATTATTTTACGATATGTTGTTATATATTGTAATGTTTAGAAAATATTTCATTACCTTTTTAATGTTTATTTTCGTAGTTTTGACCATGGTTAATGGATTGATTACTAAAAGAAATAGTTATGATTTTTGTATAATGTGGGTTAATGGGGAAAATTTATATATTGGGTAAACCCTGAGAGAAAAAAAGACAAGTTTATATTTCTTAATTATTGGGGGTAGGTATTCAACCATTTTTTCACTGATTTATCCATTATGTATTCTCATTACTAAAATTAAGAACGATTATATACCTTATTGAAGCATGATCATGTTTGATGTGTGTATCTATTTTTTGTGGTTAATTTTTTTTTCATTTTGGACTTGTGATCATTTTGGTTTCATTTATTAAGAACTCTTTATGATGTTTTGAGAAGGTTTATTGGGTTAGAGTATTGTACAAGTTTTTATTGGATAATTAATTTTTGTAGTATCATTTGATATTACTATTTGATATTAATTTTAAATAGTGGGGATACCATCATATTGTATGAATGTGTTTTTCACATATATACAGATTCTCTTTTGAATTGATTATTTTGGGATGTGTAATTATTTATTGAGTATGTAGTCTTAGTTTTTATGGTGGTATTTTTTATCCTTTAGTTTGGTTCAAGTTATGAAAATAACACATGGGTTTTGGTGATTCTATATTCTAGTGTTTCCTAATTAATTATTTAATTTAGATTTATCTGTGCGACATTTAATTGTGAGCTATCCATTTATAATATATAATGTAATTCAATTTCCTAAAATCTCTAGTTGTTTGGGTTTTCTAATGAAGTGGTTTGTCCTGGACTCCTCTTTTTGATTCTATGTTCAAAACAATTTCTTTTAGTTGATCCTTTCTCTCCAAATATTTTCATATAACAATATATTTAGTTATGTTAGTAATTGATTTCTAGGTGTATAATTTATTAGGGGATAAATTGGAATGGTTTGAAGAATTTTGACTCACAAAAAAGTAACATCCTTTATTTCAATATCTTAGTTATCTCCCTCATGGGCTTGGGGGTTCCTTGGGCGTAAATGTTTTTTTGGATGTTTTTATAGGGATTCTAGGAAAGGTGAAATATTTTAAAACCCTAATGTAGAAACAATAATCCATATATTATTTTTAATAGAGGTCACCACATGCTCTTACAACTATTTTATATACCATATATGGAAAGCATGTGAACATTACTGTTTTGAGGTAAAACATGTCAGATATTATTTTTCATAGTTTGGTAGAAGTTGTGGGAAAACCATAATTTATTCTTTGGTTGTGTTGTTTTTATATTTTGACTACTTTTTATTTTGGTATATCCCCCTATGTTACCAGATTTAGATTCCCCTAACAATTTAAACACTTATGTGGTTTATTCCTCTACTTGGTTCCTCCAATTTCATTTGGATTGGATGATAATGGTTCACCTTATTGGTCAATATTTTAGTATTTCTCATCTATCTAACTTCATTTACACTCCCCGTCCATTGTCATCCATAACCATAATGGAAATTGGTGGCTCACTTGGGTTGTTTATTGTTAATAGTTTACTAATTCAAGTTATTAAAGGTCATTACACATCTTAAGAGAGCTATTCAAGTGGATTTCATAAAATTCTATTTGTTTTAACAAGTTTTGATATCTTCATCAATTACAATTGAATTTATTAAAGAGTACCATGATTTAATAATGTTTTCAAAGTATTCATGAACTAAAATAATGACATATAAAAACCTAATATTGTGTTATCTATGATATTAAATGTTTTATTAGGGGTCCCAATAGAAAATTTGGGTGAAATAATTGGTTCAATGGAACATTTATTTTGAATGTCTCTTTATGCATTCAAACTATATGAAGAAATTTCATTGATTTATTTACATGAGAAAAGTATCTTTTTTATAGAGTTGGGAATCAATAATTTTTTGGAATGTTATGTTTTTATTTTTATAAAATGGTAATTCTTAATTTTAGGAGGATAAAATAATTTTATAAAAAGGAACAATTGTTTTCTTTCAGTTTCAAATAATGTATTTGTTTTTAAAAATTGGGTGTAATTTCTTCGTGGTTTGTTTTTTTGGATGAACACATTAATTTATTCAGTATAATGATTCTCTTCAATTATTTTGATTTTTGTTTGATATCAATTGTGTTGAAATTTGAATTAACATGTTATTCAAAATGGGACTACCAATGCATGTAATCATTATATATAATGTGAAGGATTCTTTGAAACGTTTTTTGATTCTCTTTGTTCAGTTATTATTTACACATAATTGAGACTATAATCAGAATTTTTTATTCTTTACAACATATTATCAATTATAATAATTGGTATTCATGTTTATATGTTTGTTTTGGAGATCATTTTAATTCTTTTGTATTATGGGTGAGAATGTTTTTAGGGTTATATATCATCCCGTTGGATGGTGATCATAACACAATGGTACAATATATTGATGCTAATAAAAAATTTTCCATTTCATGAGGAACCTAGGTTACGTAGTGGTATGTTTAAGGATGTTGAATTACTATTCGAGTGTGATACACTATGTAGAAACCCCTAGTTGAATGTAATTCATAGCGAGATAGATCTCTCTAACAATGTATGTGCATGTAAGAATAAGTTGATGTGTTTTGTGAACATTAACTGAATAGAACTTGGTTCCACCATTTCACATTAATACAAACTTCTTTAATTAGTTCCTCTTGTAATCCATCATTGTTATTACTGTATATTATTCTTATTTCTTTCAGGGATGGATAGATTCTTATTTAGGAAGATAAAATAACATTAATTATTTTAGAGGGGGAACCATAGGGGTGATAAATTTTAAAATGACCCTTGTAATTTATTTATGAAACTTTTGGGATATTTAGGGTATTTTCTTTTACATTTATTATACACATATTATATGGTGTGAGTGTGTGTTAGATTAAAAAAATGGAAACAATATTTTTATAATAAATGTATGACATATAAATGCTTTAATATAAAATTTATTTGTAAACCATATGTGGTTTTTGTTTCAAAGGATGATGCTTAAAATTTAATTTCATTATATTTATTCCTTTAGAACAACATCTATTTTATAGATGATTTTTTTAGAAAAAAACTAGAATGGTATGTCCTCTTTGAGGAATTTTTTTAAAAATTGGTAGTTCTTATAATTTATATGGTGTATTATTTATTTCAAGTTTGTTTTTTATAAAGGAAATTAATTATTGGTTTCCTATGCCATCAATTAAAACTAGAGATCTCATTTTCCTTAAAATTTATTTTTAAAGGAATCGTGGGGTATCCTACTAGAATTTGGGTAACCAAATTCAAACTCATTTTTCTTGGATTCTAGTACTATTTTTTAGGATCATAGGATATGACCTATATGTTATTTAGATACATCTCTTAATTTTAAATTGAGTTATTCTCATGTTATTATGATAATATAACAGTAAAAAAGGGATGTAAGGGTTTTTTTTAATTTGAGTTCATCAATTTCCTTAAATGTGATGTATCAACCTCTTAGGACTCCTATTTTTTCTGTTTAGTCTTTATTTTCATTTAAATGAAGTTTTGAAGTTTCATAAAAAATATTAAATTAATGGAAAATTATTTGTATAAGGTTATTATGTGTGTTATTCCATGTTTGGATGTTCTTATTTTCCATTGCAATTTTTTTTCATGGTTATCCAACGTATATAGACCTCAATCTAGGGTCGTAGTTTGTACCACAATTTATCATATTTTTACTAGGGTAAAAATCATTCCCATAAGTTCAGATGTTGTACCATTGTTCTTTTCACCAGCCGTAGGTGTTCAGAAACATGCCTTAGGACTTATAGTGGATCAAACTAGGTATTGTTTATGTTATTCATGGGCTGGTTAACTAATATATTGAATATCAATTTTGAAATCTTATTGTTAATATTGTCAAAGAGTTAATTTTCGTGACTTTTCTAAGTAGATTTAATTTTAATTAAATAGTGAATAATGTAAGGCCCAAACCCTAGTTACACAGAGTCCGTTTATTATTACATAACATTGGCATGATCACAAGGAAATAATTTCTTGAAAGACCGATCAGTTTTGTAACACCCCAGGTAAATAAAGAATATGACATTTTTATATTTATCCCTATTTGTGAATAAAATGTTAATATTAATTTAAAGGGAACTCTATGCTTGATGGCTTACCAAATATATAACAACGAGTTCCTTTAAAATCTTACGTTGCACTATAATAATAAAATAATATTATATTAAATGGTAGTGAATGCCTAGCCGTTGTAATGGAGGGAATGAACAGAACTTACTAAATAATGATTATATATGTTTTTCAAATATTTCTACTTTTTACAATAAATGTTAGAGTATTAAAAATGTGAATGAATTCAAATTTAAGAGTAAACATTCTAATATTCTTTAGAAGGTCGACTAATCGCCTTTTGGTGGAGAACCACTTTTAAATCCACTTTTTGACAATTTTATGTGTTATATTTGACAAAATAAAATTCCTCTTTAGAATCGAGACATAAAAATTTACTTTGTGTAAATTTTTGATATCTTTCTGATAAATATCATTTTTTTATGAATAGTGAAAAAAGTTGTATTTTAATTCAAAACCGCTTTTTAATCTAATTTATTTATATGATTAGATTATCTTTTTAATTATTTTTAAAGTAAAATTAGAATATATTTTTACCATTTAATCCAATAATGGTCATTGAAATTAATTTCACTTTGAAATTGGACTTTAACTAGTGTCAATATTTTAATAGATATTGTTTCTTAAAAACACGCTATTTGTTTTGACAGTGGGAAATAATTATTAAATGAATTAATGCAACTTATATGTTTTCAATTTTGTAAATCAGACATAATTTTTTAGTTAGGAATATCATATATAGCTTAGGTTGAATTTTTGGTATTTTTTTGAAAAACGTCAATTTTTGATGAATAGTGAAACCATTAAGTGGTAGTTAAAGAAACTGATTTTTCGTTTAAATGAAAAATTTCCACCTCTGTGTTTTTAATTTCAAAAATCCGACATACATGATTTCCATTAAGAAGTGAGATGTGGTTCAATGGGATTAAAATAATTTTTTGGTGAATAGTAACTTTTATGTTTTTAATCGCGTTTAGAGGTAATTAGTGTAGTTTAAGGTAAAAATAATGTTTTCATAATATGAGATGAGCTTGAAACATGTCCTACCCTAATTTGATGTGTCATGGTCGACCAAGAAAATCCATGGGTCAACTTGGAGACCCCATGGAGCCACTTTGGTTGGAAAATGACATTAATACCTTTTTATATAATGTTAAAATTAAAATGTCATAAACATGTGTTGTTTTACTAATAAAATTTTTATATGGGGTTATACAAGTCATCATTTCTACTATAAATATTCATTGGAAAGATAAATATATTTCATACATCATAGAAGTTTTATATAATTTTTAGACATTAACTAAATTAAATTATTTATGACATCATGATGATGTAGTGATTGCCTAATTATTTAACGATTTAAATAAAATGAAAATCTAATGTAAAATATAAGACCTACACTTGTAAAAAACCTATTTTATGGGTATATTTAGAACCCTTATCACCTTATCCTCGAATTATATCAATTTGGGACATTTTAAATCCGAAACTTATTATAAAATAAAGTAACATTTCTTTACATTCCAAGAGTGTCCCTCCTCTCCTCTTATAAAAGGCCCCCACCACTATCACCTTAACAACACCTCTCAAGCCTTTGGTTCAGCCAAGCTCTGCCCATTTTGTCTCTCCTAATCCCTCTTTTACTCCTATAATCCTCACTTTTGGTAGAAGTCTTCCCAATGAAGCCTTTGAGCTGAAATGAAAAAGAGCTACCCGATTTAAAGGTACTATCTTCTCTTGTGTTCTTTTGTTTTATTTTGATTATCCAACCACCTAAACTCTTTTTATTATTTTATTTTGTAAAAAATACAGTATCTTAATGATACTATGATGTTGTTATAAGAAGAATTAGATCTACAATTACACACACCTACATCTAATGGTTAAAGAACATAGTGTTTCTGTGGATGGCGAATTTCTGCCTCATGAAACGATGATTGTTCAACACTCATATAACACCTTCAAAGGTGGCCATTAAGAAGTCACTATATTTATATATGATATATAATATGTTTAAGTTTTACTTAAGCTTATATATTTTTCTTTTGTGGCATACCTTTATGTTTTCCATTATGGGTAAACACGATAATTTCATTTTAGGAAGTGCAGACTACTGCCCCCTCAAAGTGATTTGATTCGTTAATGCCATATGTGGGATGTATAAAGGATGGATTTAAAGTTATTATATATGATTTATGTTACATATAATTGATGAATATAATTCTTCAATTAAAATATACATACCTCTCATATGGTTTTAATTCCATGACATAGAAATGAAAGTAGCGTTCATGCGTACGTACAGCTTACCGTCTCCAAGAATGGTGCATTTCATTCCTTACCTCTAAATGATTATGTAAAATTATAAATACTTTATATTCTAGATATATATGATATATATGATATCAAAATCATGAATATCATTCTGGATATAATGAACCCTTGACTACACGAACAACATGTAATTTTAAGAAGTCCACTTTCGACTTAAGAAACAAATATCGACAAAACCCGCATTATTAACTTAAATGATTACATAATCATTATAACATGGAAATAAGTGATATAAATGGAATAATGAACTTTAAAAGGTTCTTATTCAAGTGTAAATTAACTCAAGTTTATTATTCAGGACGTTAAAGAACAATCGAGTCAAGTCGGACCCGAGGTAAGGGATCCAACCTCTCTCTTTCTTTTTAAGTACTCTATTTTATTTCATTTATTTTAAGCCCATCTTTCTTATGTTTGGGGATGTTCATTTATATTCCTAATACTTTAATTTTTATTTTAATATTATGGGAGACCATATTTGATCTCATAAATCCATTTTTTGGATGTTTTATGTGGTGTCGTTAGGCTGGCGAGTTTTCGTAAGGGATTTTTCATCTCACTTTTATTCCCGTGACATTTATTCTACGTTTTCCACTATTTCCTTGACTTGTGTATATATTGGCCATTATAATACACTTTTTGTAGTATAATTTCATTTATGGGTATTTACATCTTCATTTTATGAACCTTATAACGACCCATAATTTACATACATTGTTATTACATAAGAATTGAAGCACACTTATTACAACATATAACAAAACCAAGAAAGGACTGTATAGGTAAAGTGTCTTTAGAAACTGGGAAACATAAACAACTGGTTCATAAATCATCTACATTGCCTCCCATTTATTTCATCATATCTAGAGTCCCTTTTTGGCATATTCTACTTAATAACCTTCTTCCTGACCTGGGGAAATATGACATACAAAAGGGTGAGCTCAAATGCTCAGTAAGGGTAAACAAAAGAAATATCAATCACATCATATACATAAGAACATAACTTTTGGAAATCGTAACCTGCAAAAGAGATCATAATTTCATATCATGGGATAAATCATAGTAGTGAAATGTAATCCCAATAATCATAACTTAAAACATGAAACTTTCTGGCATACACACATAATCATAGAGAATCATTTCTTATTTGTCAAGACTCATTTCCAAGACTATCTTAGTGGACAAAGTCCCTTTCTGAACCAAGTTCACTCCTCATTTCAGTCATGTTTCACTAAACCGGTATAACCTACCGTTACATCCATGTCTATCTCATGAGATATAAAATCTTTACCCAATGCATTGGAGGGAGATATAGGTCCCACCCATCTCATAATGATACCATTCTTATGTGTGCCACAAAATCATAAACCATACATCATAGAATAACTCGTGTAATAAAAATAGGAATCTTAAACATTGTGACATCATAAAACAATTCATATAAGATAAAGGAATTCATAAAAATATTTCCATCACAACATAATCAAATCAATGTAATAATAGGGATAAAAACAGAACCCTATATTATCTTATATGGAAAATAATTTTGATAAAACTCTTGAACTTCTTTGTTGAGGAAAATATCCTTTATACTTCAAAAAGACTTTTCCTTTCTTAACATGTCGTACAATTCTAAACTAAAATAAGTTTATTAAAAATAAACTTGAAAACTTATAAAGTAATATTCTTGGAAATAATGTTTTAAAAATCCATCCAGGCCGTATAAGTTAAAAGAAAACATTTTTTTCTCACTTTTGTCGGAAAAGTCAAAAAGTACCTCGTATGAAAAATGACAAAAGATTCCTTTCATATATTTTACTAAAAACTCACCGGAGGGTAAAATTTGAATTAAACAATTATAGGTGGATGGAAACAATATTACATATTGGGGAAACATGGATGTGGATGATAAAATACACCCTAGTAAATACCAAAGTATAAACAATCTCGTATAAAAATGAGATTGTGATATTTCCCTAACCTTAGGTCTGTTTTGCTTCGTAAGTGTCCGAACCTCCTGTATAATGATTTAAATATTGTTATTGACTTATTCCAGAATCATACATATTTTTATGATATCATATATGGTCATTTTCTTAGCTTCTTAGTAGTAATATTTCATTGCTACTTGTTATTCGGGTGTTTATAACATTTTATTCTTATGTGTGTTTTGTCGAATAAATTATTATTATTATATTTAGTTTATAGATACCTAATTTCCAGAATGTTGTTAGTGTAATATATATCATATTAATTCATTCAATTCATTTATATAATCATTATGAAATGAAGATCATGTAGAACGAGTCGCATCACATCGTGGAGACGGTATTCCGTACGTACGCACGAGTGATGATATCATTCCTATTATCGTGGAATTGTATTGGAGTGTATGTATACTATTTCAGAATTAGTATCAATTTATAATAGTCATATATAGTCATTATTTACACCATTATACCCATCCATGTATGGTGGTGGTGGAAAATAGTTTACACCACGGCGTGGAGACGGTATTCCGTACGTATACACGCGCGGTGATTTATTTTTCTGTAGGATGGATAGATGGTGAAATAGGGTTGTTTCATACATATAATAACATATAAGTATATGAGTGATACTGATGTTATTACTTCATAATGAAACAACTAAATAAGAAAAAGTGGAAGAAGAAATAAAAATGAAAGAATCAGTAACGGACATTACCTCTTCTTTGAAGTGCTTCTTTGAGACCTCCTTTTAGGGCACTAAAATGGGTCTTTTAAGAGGACCAGAACCTCTAGGATGTCTCTAGGGAAGTGTAGAGGAGGAATTGGCAGGTTTTGGACGAGCGTGAAGGCTCAAAGTGGTGTGAGGAAGAGGAGGAGGAGGTGCCCTTTTATAAGGGAGGATAGGGGCACCTTTGGGAAAACAAAAAATATTATTTTATTATAAAGTCAAGTTCGGTTTTAAATAGCTCCAAATTGATATATTTCTAAGCTAAGGTGGGTATGGGTCTAAATCCTCCCATCCAATATAATTTAGACAAGTTTAGGTTCCTATTTTAACCTTATCATTTAGATTTAACATTAAGTTAAATAAGTTTACTTTTACCGTGTGTTCTTGTGTTCTTATACTATAAGGTTAATAAACCTACTATAAGCCGCCAAACGAACCCCAAGTTGTTTATTATTAATATATATAACCTTATCTAAGTTATTTGGCCGAGCCTTAGATTTTTAGTAATAAAATAACAATTACTAATATAATATTTGTTTTAAAAACTATTTTATGTCAATTTTGACACTATTTAGTAATTGATTTTTTTGAAAATCATAATAGAATTATTAATTCGAAAAAAGTTAATTAAATCAATACTAACATGTCATATTTACTTAGAAAATTAGTGTAATTCATAAAAAGTCTCAAATTACATTTATTTTTGTGTTTATAACATTAATTATGTCAATATTTCATTAATAAGATAATTACTGCATCATCTTTGTGTCATCAATAAATTAAATTATTTAATGTCTAAAAATTACAAATAAAATACAATTATGTAGGAAATCTTTTTATATTTCTAATGAATATTTATAGTCGAATTTATCTCATGTATAACCACATATTAAAAATTATTTACTTATTAAAATTTGATTTTAACTATTTTGACCCTTCTTTAAATAAATTAATTATAAATGTCCTAATCTAATCCAAGTGGGCCTAAATGGTCATATTTTATTCCTAAGGTTGTTTTTGGTCTAATTAAACTTGTCCAATAGAATTAGGACGTGTTTTAGGGTAATAATAATATCATTTTTACCCTTAGTTACCCTATTTACTTTTAACTGTGGTAAATAAAAGTAAAAAGTTACTATTCACCAAAAATTATTTTTATCTCATTGAACCACATTTTAGTCCTTGATATTAACCATGTCTCTCGGATTTTCGAAATTCCACTCACAAAAGCTGTAAAATTAAGATTTATGAAAAATTCAGTTTTTTTAACTACCACTTAGTGGTTTCACTATTCATCAAAAATTGAAAGTTTTCAGAAAAATACCAAAATTTCACCCTAGGCTAATTTCGATATTCCGAATCCAAAAATGAAGTCCATTTTGAAAAATAAAATTTATAAAATTTCAAAGAGTGGTTATTACTATTCATAATGGCTAGTTTTAATAATATTTTAATACCATATAATTGTTTAGTGAAACTCGTTATTGCGTACGATGCAAGCTATCGAGGAAGGTCGCTATTTCGTGTAAAGAAAGACAAGCAAGTGTTGTGTAGAAAAATATTCCTTTGATGATTTATATAACATAAAAGTCTCGGGTGTTACATTCTACCCCCCATAAAATGAATTTCTCCCTCCAAATTTCTCACTTTGTAACAAACAGATGAGGATACCTCTCCCTCATCATATCTTCAAGATCCCATGTAGCTTCTTCTAATTGGTGGTTCCTCTATAAAACTTTCACCAATCGAGTGGTCTTGTTTCGTAGGACTTTTTCGCTACGATCCAGAATCACTATCGGTTATTCTTCATAAGAAAAATCTTGCTCCAGCGGTACAACTTCTGAGCTGAGTACATGTGAAGGATCAGGTATGTACTTTCTCAGGTGAGATACATGGAACACATCGTGAACTTGAGAGAGATTCTGTGGAAGCGCCAATTGGTAAGCTGCCTTCCCAACACGATCCAGTATTTCAAAAGGACCGATATATCTAGGGCTCAACTTCCCCTTCTTTCCAAATCTCATAACTCTCTTCCAGGGAGATATTCGTAAGAACACTTTATCACCCACATCAAACTGTAGGTATTTTCTTCGGTTGTCGGCATAACGTTTCTATCAACTCTGAGCTTCTCTTATGTGTTGTTGAATAGATATGACCTTTTCTTCTATTTCATCAACGAGATCAGGTCCTAATAGCTTTCTTTCCCCAACTTCATCCCAGCAAGTTGGAGTCCTGCATTTCTTTCCATAGAGAGCTTCATAAGGGTCCATCTGAATACTGAAGTGAAAGCTATTATTATATGAAAATTCCACCAAAGGTAGGTGTTGATCCCAACCACCTTTTAAATCCATAGAGCAAGCTCTCAACATATCTTATAGGGTTTGAATTGTTCTCTCAGACTGATCATCTATCTGAGGATGATAAGTAGTGCTGAAACTCAACTCTGTATCCAGAGTATGCTGAAGACTTCGCCAGAACTTTGAGGTAAATCTCAGATCCCGATAAGATATAATAGAAAGTGGTACTCCATGAAATCTTACCACTTCCTTTACATATATCCTGGAAAGCTGATCCAGGGAGAAATCCTCTCTAATAGCAATGAAATGTGCAGACTTGGTAAGATGATCAACTATGACCCAGATAGCATTATTGCCTTTGGATGTTTTAGGAAGTCCTGTGACAAAGTCCATAGTGATGTTTTCACATTTCCATTCGGGTATGGGTAATGGTTGTAACATCCCCTTAGACTTCTGTCTCTCAGCTTTATCTTGCTGACAAACCAAGCATCGAGAGATATATTCCGAAACATCTCTTTTCATGCCATCCCACCAGAAGTACTCTTTCAGGTCCCTATACATCTTCATGCTTCAAGGATGAATAGATAATGAAGAACTATGAGCCTCATCCAACAGCTCCTTCTTTAATTCGGGGATGGGAGGAACACAAACCCGATTCTTGAACATTATTATCCCATCACAATCAAGGTTGAATTCCGGAACATTTCTCACCTTCTTTTGTAACTCGACATCTTCTTTCTGTGCCTCTTTAATCATCACATGTATAGATGGTTGTACATTCATTTGAGAAAGATATGATTTTTCCCCTTTCATTATAATTCCAAGATCCATCCTTTGTAAATCCATAAATATTAGATCTTTTTTGATCCTCATCATGGATAAACTAGCATGGTCTTGTCGACTTAATGCATCTGCCACCTTGTTTGCTTTCCCAGGGTGGTAATGGATTGAGTAGTAATAATCATTAATCAGCTCCAACCATCTTCTTTGACGCAAATTCATCTCCTTTTGTGTGAAAATATACTTTAAACTTTTATGATCAGTATAAATATCACACCTTTCACCATAAGGATAATGCCTCCAAATCTTTAATGCAACGATTACCGCAGCTAACTCCAAATCATGTGTTGGGTAATTTTGCTCATGGATTTTCAACTGTCGTGAGGCATAAGCTATCACCATATCATTTTGAATAAGAACACACCCCAATCCCTTCATGGATGCATCACTATAGATCACAAATCATTCTCTACTACAAGGCAGTGTGAGCACAGGTGCACGGGATAACCTTCTTTTCAACTCCTTGAAATTCTCTTCACATTCTTTCGTCCAGACAAACTTAACTCCTTTCCGAGTAAACTTGGTGAGTGGATTAGATAATCGGGAAAAATCATTCACAAAACGTCGATAATATCCAGCCAGACCAAGAAAACTTCGGATCTCAGTCACTGTTGTTGGTCTCGACCATCTTTTGATAACCTTTGTTTTTGCTGGATCCACAGATATCCCCTCTTTTGAGATTATGTGACCCAAAAATGAAACTTTTTGAATCCAAAATTCACACTTGTAAAATTTGGCATAAAGATTCTCCTTTCTCAGGGTATTCAGTATAATTCTCAAGTGATCTTCATGTTCTTCCTTGCTCTTTGAATAGACAAGAATATCGTCTATAAAGACTACCACAAACTGATCAAGATAGTCTCTAAAAACTCTATTCATTAGATCCATGAAGATACCAAGGGAATTAGTAAGACCAAATGGCATCAATATAAATTCATAGTGTCCATACCTTGTATGGAAAGCCGTCTTTGGTATATCCTCCGTTTTGACCCTTAATTGATGATACCCTGAATGAAGATCAATCTTGGAAAAGTATTGAGCTCCGTATAATTGGTCAAATATGTCATCAATGCGCGGGAGATGATATTTGTTCTTGATAGTGATCTTGTTAAGTTCTCAATATTCAATACAGAGTCTCATTGATCCATCTTTCTTCTTAACAAATAGAATAGGTCCTCCCTAAGGTGACGCACTAGGGATTATGAATCCCTTATCAAGATTCTCTTGGAGTTGCTTCTTCAATTCCTACAACTCAATTGGGGCCATTCTATATGGTGTCTTTGAAATAGGCAAAGCACCTGGTACGAGTTCTATTGAAAACTCAACATCATGATTTGGTGGAAGACCCAGTAATTCCTCCAGAAAGACATCATCAAACTCCCGTACAATGGGAATATTCTTAATTGTGAGTTTCTCACCAACCATTTGAGATAAATAACCTTCATTTAGTGGAATCAATACCCATAAAATGGAAGAAATTTCCACTGGAAGGTCATGTTCATCTTTGCATTGATAGACGATCATAGATTGATTTGTAATATGAAATGTGACTTCCCTTCTTTGGAAATTGATATGAGCTACATATAAAGAAAGCCAATCCATGCCAAGAATAACATCAAATTCCACTATAGGACGGATCACAAGATTTGCAGGAATCACTTTCCCACAAACTTCGATCGGAGAAGAATTATAAACTTTTGATGCAACTATTGTTCCAATAGGTGTTTTCACAGCTAACTCAACATCTAATTGTTGAGGTAATACGATGATACCCTTAGAAAATTCTTCAGAAATAAAAGAGTGGGTGGATCCAGAATCAAATAAAACATTTTCTACATTAGAGTGGATGGTAAGTGTACCTTTCACCACATTGTTATCGTACTCCACATCGCTGATAGAAATTGCATGTGAATTTCTTTTGTCATTAGCCTTAAGAGTTTGCTGACGTCTACCATCATCATCATCCCTTGGATTAGGGAATTTATTGGCATAATGACCCATCTCCTTGGACATGAAACATTGAAGTGTAGTAGGTTCATTCTGTGTATCCCTTCCTTTGTTTGCATCATTAGACATCTTCTTCCCATCATCATGGCATTCAAATTCCCGATGACTTTCCTTTCCACATTTGAATCATTTACTTGTCCCTTTAAGAAAACTCCCTCCATGTTTCTTTCCACACTTTGAGCATAAGGGAAATCTCATCTTCTTTTCAGAGTGCTCATTAGATTTTCCTTTGAATTCCATTTTCCTCTTCTTATCAAACCCATATGACTGATGGGTTACTCCGATTTCCATCTCAACTTTGAGAGCACGTCGAACGATTTCCTCATAGCTTTTGAAGTCCCTAATGGCTAAGGCCCTTAGAAGACTTGGTTTTAAGCCACTAAAGAATCGATCGATCTTACTATCAGGTTGGATAATAATACCAGAAGCGTACCTTGCAAGTCTTGTAAAATTTGCTTCATAGGTACCAACAGATTCATCATCCTTTGCTTCAGTTCAAGAAACTCTTTCTCCATCTTTATTCGGAGAATATGAGGGAAGTACTAATTGAAAAATAAGTTCTTGAACTCGTCCCATTCCATGGACTCAATTTCATCTCTTTGCCTCGTATTCTTAATAAGATTCCACCATTGATCAGCATCTCCTTCCAAACGATACACTGCTAGGATGACTTTATCATGTTCAGAACATTGAAGAACTGAAAATATCTTCTCAGTAGTACTAATCCATTGTTCAGCAACTAATGGATCAGTAGACCCGCTGAAAGAAGGTGGATGCTGCCTCATGAAGGATTCAACAGAATGTTGCCCCTTCTTTTTCTCGTTTAGAAGTCCTGCATGATTCATAGCTTGAGAAAGTTGTGTGAGCATGGCTACAAGATTTTTCATTCCAACTCTCATAACGTTTGGTAGCTCAGGGGGACAATCATTGCATTTCCCGTCGCATTCCGCATTAACACGGTTCTTTCGGGTACCATCCATTGACTAAAACAATGAAGAATAGTGTGAGCAACACTAATTATAATAGGAAAACTACATAATCAAGAATAAAATTTCACACTTAAGGTCTTATCCTAGGTTATTCATGGCCATTTCTAAAACACTAAGATTGTGTTCAATTCTTAGACTTATCCTTACTGTTCTTACTAAGGATTTCACATCCTAGTTTGCAAAGTTTGACTATACCTTTCCTCTGATACCATCTATAATGACCCATACTTTACATACTTTGTTATTACTTCAGAATTGAATCACACTTATTAAAACATATAACAAAACCAAGAAAGGTCCGTATAGGTATAGTGTCTTTAGAAACTGGGAAACATAAACAACTGGTTCATAAAGCATCTACATTGCCTCCCATTTATTTCATCATATCTAGAGTCCCTTTTTGGAATATTCTACTTAATAACCTTCTTCCTGACCTGGGGAAATAAAACATACAAAAGGGGGAGCGCAAATTCTTAGTAAGGGTAAACAAAAGAAATATCAATCACATCATATACATAAGAACATAACTTTTGGAAATCGTAACCTGCAAAAGAGATCATAATTTCATATCATGGGATAAATCATAGTAGTGAAATGTAATCCCAATAATCATAACATAAAACATGAAACTTTGTGGAATACACACATAATCATAGAGAGTCATTTCTTATTAGTCAAGACTCATTGCCAAGACTATCTTAGTTCACAAAGTCCCTTTCTGAACCAAGTTCACTCCTCGTTTCAGTCCTGTTTCACTGAACCGGTATAACCTACCGTTCCAGCCATGTCTATATCATGAGATATAAAATCATTACCCAATGAATTGGAGGGAGATATAGGTCCCACCCATCTCATAATGATTCAATTCTTATGTGTGCCACAAAATCATAAACCATACATCATAGCATAACTCATTTAATAAAAATGGGAATCTTAAACATTGTGACATCATAAAACAATTCATATAAGATAAAGGAATTCATAAAAATATTTCCATCACAACATAATCAAATCAATGTAATAATAGGGATAAAAACAGAACCCTATATTATCTTATATGGAAAATAATTTTGATAAAACTCTTGAACTTCATTCTTGAGGAAAATATCCTTTATACTTCAAAAACACTTTTACTTTCTTAACATGTCGTACAATTCTAAACTAAAAGAATTTGATTAAAAATAAACTTGAAAATTTGTAAAGGATTCTTCTTGGAAATAATGTTTTAAAAATCCATTCATGCCGTATAAGTTAAAAGAAAACATTCTTTTCGTACTTTTGTCGGAAAAGTCAAAAAGTACCTCGTATGAAAAATAACAAAATATTCCTTTCACATCTTTTACTAAAAACTCATCGAAGGGTAAAATTTGAATTAAACAATTATAGGTGGATGGAAACAATATTACATATTGAGGAAACATGGATGTGGATGATAAAATACACCCCAGTAAATACCAAAGTATAAACAATCTCGGATAAAAATGAGATTGTGATATTTCCCATACCATAGGTCCGTTTTGCTTCGTAAGTGTCCGAACCTCCTGTATAATGATTTAAATAATGTTATTGACTTATTCCAGAATCATTATTATTTTTATGATATCATATATGGTCATTTTCTTAGCTTCTTAGTAGTAATATTTCATTGCTACTTATTATTCGGGTGTTTATGACTTTTTGTTCTTATGCGTGTTTTGTCGAATAAATTCTTATTCTTATCTTTAGTTTATAGATACCTCATTTCCATAATATTATTAGTGTAATATATATCATATTAATTCATTCAATTCATTTATATAATCATTATGAAATGAAGATATTGTAGAACGAGTTGCATCACATCGTGGAGACGGTATTCCGTACGTACGCACGAGTGATGATATCATTCCTATGATCGTGGAATTGTATTGGAGTGTATGTATACTATTTAAGAATCAGTATAACTTTATAATATTCATATATAGTCATTATTTACACCATTATACACATCCAAGTAAGGTGGTGGTGGAAAATAGTTTACACCACGGCGTGGAGACCGTATTCCGTATGTACGCACGCGCGGTGATTTCTTTTTCCGTAGGATGGATAGATGGTGAAATAGGGTTGTTTCATACATATAATAACATATCAGTATATTATTGATACTGATTTTATTACTTCATAATGAAACAACTAAAGAACAAGAAGTGGAAGAAGAAATAAAGATGAAAGAATCGGTAACGGACATTACCTCTTCTTTGAAGTGCTTCTTTGAGACCTCCCTTTAGGGCACTAAAATGGGTCTTTGAAGAAGACCATAACCTCTAGGATGTCTATAGGGAATAGGAGAGGAGTAATTGGCAGGGTTTGGCCGAGATTGAAGGCTCATAGTGGTGTGAGGAAGAGGTGGAGGAGGTGCCCTTTTATAAGGGAGGAGAGGGGCGCCTTTGGGAAAACTAAAAATATTATTTTATTATAAAGTCATGTTCGGTTTTAAATAGCTCAAAATTGATATATTTCGAAGCTAAGGTGGGGATGGGTCGAAAGCCTCTCATACAATATAATTTAGACAAGTTTAGGTTCCTATTTTAACCTTATCATTTAGATTTAACATTTTGTTAAATAACATTACTTTTGCCGTGTCTTCTTGTGTTCTTATACTATAAGGTTAATAAACATCCTATAAGCAGCCAAAAGAACCCCAAGTTGTTTATTATTAATATATATAACCTTATCTAAGTCATTTTCCAGAACATTACATTTTTAGAAATAAAATAACAATTACTAATATAATATTTGTTTTAAAAACAATTTTATGTCAATTTGGACACTATTTAGTAATTGATTTTTGTGAAACTCATAACTGAATTATTAATTAGAAAGAAGTTAATTAAATCAATACTAACATGTCATATTAACCTATAAAATTAGTGGAATTCATAAAAATTCTCAAATTACATTTATTTTGGTGTTTATAACATTAATTATGTCAATATGTCCTTAATAAGATTATTACTGCATCATCTTTGTGTCATAAATAAATTAAATTATATAATGTCTAAAAATTAAAAATAAAATACAATTATATAGGAAATATTTTTATCTTTCTAATTAATATTTATAGTCTAATTTATCTTCTGTAAAACCCCATATTAAAAATTATTTACTTATTAAACATTGATTTTAACTATTTTAACCCTTCTTTAAATAAATTAATAATAAATCTCCTAATCTAATCCAAGTGGTCCTAAATGGTCATATTTTATTCCTAAGGTTGTTTTTGGTCGAATTAAACTTGTCCAATAGAATTAGGACATGTGTTAGGATAATAATAATATCATTTGTACCCTTAATTACCCTATTTACTTTTAACCGTGGTAAATAAAAGTAAAAAGTTACTATTCACCAAAAATTATTTTCATCTCATTGAACCACATTTTAGTCCTTGATATTAACCGTGTCTCTCGGATTTTCGAAATGCCACTCACAAAAGCAGTAAAATTAAGTTTTATGAAAAATTCAGTTTTTTTAACTACCACTTAGTGGTTTCACTATTCATCAAAAATTGAATGTT
Source organism: Viscum album (assembly GCA_963277665.1). Lineage (NCBI taxonomy): Eukaryota > Viridiplantae > Streptophyta > Magnoliopsida > Santalales > Viscaceae > Viscum > Viscum album. Next base: position 774,353,925 of record OY728159.1, on the reverse strand, counting down.
TTCTGAAAAATACCAAAATTTCACCCTAGGATAATTTCGATATTCCGAATCCAAAAATGAAGTACATTTTGAAAAATAAAATTTATAAAATTTCAAAAATTGATTATTACTATTCATAAAGGCTAGTTTTAATAATATTTTAATAGCATTTCGTTGTTTAGTGAAACTCGGTATTGCGTACGACGCAAGCTATCGAGGAAGGTCGCGATTTCTTGTAAAGCAAGACAAGAAAGTGTTGTGTAGAAAAATATTCCTTTGATGATTTAGATAACATAAAAGTCTCGGGTGTTACAACCCTTCTTCGATGGGGTGTACTTTTCGAAAGTTACCCAACTCGGTAAGGGGACCTTTCACCCTCCTCTTTTTAAAAGACTTCTTTTGTTATGTCTTTTAATTAACATACTATTATGTTGGGATATTTTCTCCTATATACTTATTGATGTAAATTTTATGTCCAAGTGATGAGATACCCTTTTTATCTCTCATCAACTCATTTTCTGAATTTTGAAGTGACGTCGTTAAGCTGTCGAATTTTACCAAGGGAACTTTTTAACCCAATTTCGATTTCATTGGGTTCAACATGTAGTTATTGAATATGTCATTATTTGAATATGTGTGAATGAACTTTTATTCTTTTACACTTAATATACACTTATATTGAGTGTATTTATATTTTTCACACATAATTTTGAGATTGATTTATCCTTAATTTAAGGATACCTTCTTTATAAGGGATTTCATCACATTTTACATTTCTATTGAGACTTCATTGTTGTTATTCACCAATTAACTCTTATATGGTGTATATACTGTCCTTTGTAATATTATATCATGAATCCATTTATTCTCATGATATTATAAAGTACTAATTAAATGTTATTCCTCAATTATTGTATTCAAGTGTCTCTAATTTTGGTAAAAACCCTTTAACCAAAATATCACTTTAAATGTTTTAATGATTTGTTCTTAAAAATATCTATGTTTTCAAAATGGTATTAAGGATTAATTTATGTGGATATTAATGATTTAAAATGTTAAAAGCTTCAAGGTGGTATGGGACACTTTGATTCAAAAATCTCTTTTAAATGGTTTTTGAAAATGGATTGATTAATTCAATATTTTGGAATTACTTATTGTGATTGAATATGAAATTTTGTTATTGAAATGTTTATATTTTCAATATTTTATGTTTAATGATGGTGCTTGGACATTTTAGGGGTGGTTACGTGATAAACCATATGATGGGTGGTGCCGTGAATACCAGGACGGGTGGTTACGTTATAACCTCCAATGCATTAGGTATGGAAGTCAGTCGTATGGCTATTCAATTAAGGATTTATGGAAGTCGACCGTATGGTTATTCCATTTAAGTATGTTTATGTCCCAAGTTACCTTTATATGTTATGTGTTCTTTATATGGGTTTTATGGTAATCTTTTGGTTACAAAAGGTTAAGTAATGATATTTTATTCAGTGAAGAGTTTTTACTACTTCCTAAAGCTGAAAGGTATTACTTTGATAAAGTGTACATGGTTTACTTGTTGCATTGAAAAACTAACAGTTTTCCTTCTTTGTGTATCCTTTACTGAGCTTTTTATGCTCACCCCATGTTTTTGAAATGTTTTTCACATGACTTAATGTGGAATAGGGTCAAGGATGGGATCAAGGAAAAGTCATGCTATCTAAAACATGGAACTAGACATGATTCTTTCTTTACACTTCCTTGACACTATCATCATATTATGCTCACCCCAGGTATTTATATGATCCTTACATTTTAGGTAATTATGGGTTTCTCTATGATATGATTGCAAATGAAAGGAATGAGATAAACATGAGGTTAAAATATGTTATGATCAGTTTTGAAGATTTTATCACGTTTTGTGGAATTTTTTAAGAATTATGTAGTTTTGGAAAAGGAAAAAAACGTAGACCGTTTGACAACCCGTCACGTCGGACAAAGATGTGGGAATCGAACACACAACCAAAGTGCAACTGGTATTTATCACCTACCATTGGACTACGTGAATTCCCTGGTTAGTTTGACTGATTATTTTTAGTTAGATGATTTTATGTATTAAGAGTAAGTTGATTTTGGTTTATCTATGGAAATTTAATAACCTATCATGGAGGATATGTGATTAGGTTAATTACTTTTCAATACGAGACTTTAAGAGCAGCTGATGTTGTTTGGAGATAAATCTTACGATTTAACTTGGAAGACTATGTGACCAAATCCTTCTAATATTCGAGTTTCAATCTTACTTTGGTTTACATTGAAGAATTTTATGGGCAAATTGTTTATCGATTGGTCCTCGTTGAACTTTGGGTTTTGTTGGACAAATTTTGGAGATTAAGAATAGATTTTCTTATTATAATGGGTTATCCTTTTCATGATTATCTGATCTTGTACTAACCTTTTTGGTTTTGGTTTTGGTTAAAGTCTAAAGACATCAGATGTATATAGTTATCTTTTGTGGATTAGGTGATTCTCTAGAAGTTGATTATAGAACTCTTAATGCGAACAAGTCTTCCTAAATACTCGTATTTTGGAGAAAATATGAGTTTGATTAAGGAATATAGTAAAAGTTGAATGTCTATGTGAAAAGTAAGTATGTTTCATTATGATTTTGTTAAGTTGAAAAATAAATTCATCAATGAAGAATAACTTAAAACAAAAAAATTTTTTGTTGACTTTTTCTACTGAGGAATCGAATACCGTTTAACCCATCACAAGTTTGTGATTTTCTTATGGTTAACTTTCTCCTAGACATGTTTACTATCACCCTCCATCAGAACATGACCCTTTGTTTTTTACTCCATGTCTATTTTTTTCTTACATGGAATCCTAGTATGGGTTAACTCGGGTGACCTCTGTACTCCTCTTTATTTCTTTTAAATTTATTGTTTTACCGACTCTTGTTCCGATGTGGGACTTTCAATGAAGTTTCCGAGCCCAATTTTAAAATTGCGAGGACGCAATTCCCAAAAGGGGGAAGGATGTAACACCCCAGGTAAATAAAGAATACGACATTTTTATATTTATCCCTAGTTGTGAATAAAATGTTATTATTAATTAAAAGGGAACGCTATGCTTGATGTCTTACCAAATATGCAACAACGAGTTCCTTTGAAATCTTACGTTGCACTATAATAATAAAATAATATTATCATAAATGGTAGTTAATTCCTAGCCATTGTAATGGAGTGAATGAAAAGAACTAACTACAAAATTATTATATATGTTTGTCAAATATTTTTACTTTTTACAATAAATGATAGAGGATTAGAAATGTGAATGAATTCAATTTTAAGCGTAAACATTATAATATTCTTTAGAAGGTCGATTAACCGCCTATTGATGGAGAACCTCTTTTAAATCCGATTTTTGACAATTTTATGTGTTATATTTGTCAAAATAAAATTCTTCTTTATAATCGGGACATCAAAATTTACTTTGTGTAAATTTTTGGTATCTTTCCGAAAAGTTCATTTTTTATGAATAGTGAAAAATGTTGTATTTTCATTCAAAACTTCTTTTTAATCTAATTTATTTATATGATTAGATTGTATTTTTAATTGTTTTTAATGTAAAATTAGAATATATTATTACCATTTAATCCAATATAGGTCATTGGAATTAATTTCACTTTGAAATTGGACTTAAACTATTGTCAATCTTTTAAAAGATATTGTTTTTAAAAACACGCTATTTGTTTTGACAGCGGGAATTTATTATTAAATTAATTAATTCAACTTATATGTTTTAAATTTTTTAAAATAGACATCATTTTTGAGTTTGGAATATCAAATATAGCTTAGGGTGAATTTTTGGTATTTTTCGGAAAAACATCAATTTTTAATGAATATTGAGACCACTAAGTGGTAGTTAAAGAAAGTGATTTTTCATTTAAATGAAACTTTTCCACCTCTGTGTTTTGAATTTCAAAAATCCGACATACATGGTTGTCATTAAGAAGTAAAATGTGGTTCATTGGGATTAAAATAATTTTTTGGAGAATAGTAACTTTTATGTTTTTAATCGCGATTAGAGGTAATTAGTGTAGTTTAAGGTAAAAATAATGTTTTAATAATATGAGATGAGCTTGAAACATGTCCTACAATCATTGGATGTGTCATTTCCGACCAATAAAATCCATGGGTCAACTTGGGGACCCCATGGAGCCACATTGGTACGAAAATGTCATTAATACCTTTTTATTTAATGTTAAAATTAAAATGTCACAAACATGTGTTGTTTTACTAAAACAATTTTTATATGGGGTTATACAAGTCAGATTTTTTACTATAAATATTCATTGGAAATCTAAACATATTTCATACATCATAGTATTTTTTTATAATTTTTAGACATTAACTAAATTAAATTATTTATGACATCATGATGATGCAGCGATTACCTCATTATTTAACGATTTCAATAAAATGAAAAGATAATGTAAAATCTAAGACCTACACTTGTCAAAAACCTATTGGATGGGTATATTTCTAATCCTTATCACCATATATTTTAATTATATCAATGTGGGACCTTTTAAATCCGAAACTCATTTTAAAATAAAGTAACATTTCTTTACTTACCAAGAGTGCCTCTCCTCTCCTCTTATAAAAGGCCCCTACCACTATCACCTTACCCACACATCTCAAGCCTTTGGTTCGGCCAAGATATGCCCATTTTGACTCTCCAAATCCCTCTATTACTCCTAGAAGCCTCACTTTGGGCAGAAGTCTTCCCAAGGAACCCTTTGAGCTCAAATCAAAAGGAGTTACCTGATTTAAAGGTAGTGTCTTCTCTTCTGTTCTTTTGTTTTATTTTGCTTCACCAACCCCCTAAACAATTTTTATTCTTTTCTTTTGTAAAAACTACATTATATTAAAGAAACTAGGATGTTGTTATAAGAATAATTCGACCTACACTTACAGACACCTACATCTAATGGTTAACGAACATTCTGTTTTTGTGGATGGCAAATTTCTGCCTCACGAAACGATCATTGTTCAACACTCATATTACACCTTCAAAGGTGGACATTAAGATGTCACTATATTTATATATGATATATAATATGTTTATGTTTTACTTAATCTTCTATATTTTTATTTTGTGGCATACCTTTATGGTTTCCATTGTGGGTAAACACGATAATTTCATTTTAGGAAATGCGGACTACCGCCCCCTCAAAGTGATTTGATTTGTTAATGCCATATGTGGGATGTATAAAGGATAGATTTAAAGTTATTATATATGATTTATGTTACATATAAATGATTAATATAATTATGTAATTAAAATATACATACCTATCATTTTGTTTTAATTCCATGACATAGAAATGAAAGTAGCGTTCATGCGTACGTACGGCTTACCGTGTCCATAAATGGTGCATTTCATTTCTTACCTCTAAATGATTATGTAATATTATAAATACTTGTATATTATGGATATATATAATATATATGATATCCAAATCATTAATATCATTCTGGATATAATGAACCTTTGACCACACGAACAACATGTAATTGTAAGAAGTCCACTTTCGACTTAAGAATCAAAAATCGACAAAAAAAAACATTATTAACTTAAATGATTACATAATGCTTATAACAAGGAAATAAGTGATATAAAAGTAATAATGAAATTGAAAATGGTTCTTAAGAAAGTGGAAACTAACTCAAGTTTATTATTAAGGACTTTAATGAACGTTCGAGTCAAGTCGGACCCGAGGTGAGGGATCCAACCTCTCTCTTTCTTTTTAAGTACTCTCTTTTATGTAATTTCTTTTAAGCCCATCTTTATTATGTTTGGGGATGTAATTTTATATTCCACATAATTTAATTTTTATGTTAATATTATGGGAGACCCTATTTGATCTCATAAATCTATTTTTTGGACGTTTTATGTGGCGTCGTTAGGCTGCCGAGTTTTCATAAGGGATTTTTCATGTCACTTTTATTCCCGTGACATTTATGCTACATTTTCCAATATTTCATTGAGTGGTGTATGTACTGCCCATTATTATACACTTTTTGTAGTATAATTTCATTTATAGGTATTTACATCTTCATTTTATGACCCTTCTTCCACGGGGTGTACTTTTCGAATGTTACCCAACTCGGTAAGGGGACCTTTCACCCTCCTCTTTTTAAAAGACTTATTTTGTTATGACTTTTAATTCACATAATATTTTGTTTGGATATGTTATTCTATATCCTTATTGATGTAAATTTTATGTCCAAGTGATGAGATACCCTTTTTATCTCTCATCAACTCATTTTTTGAATTTTTAAGTGATGCCGTTAAGCTGTCGAATTTTACCAAGGGAACTATTTAACCCAATTTCGATTTCATTCGGTTCAACAAGTAGTTATTGAATATGTCATCCTTTGAATATGTGTGAAAGAACTTTTATCGTTTTATACTTAATATCCACTTATATTGGGTGTATTTATATTTTTCACACATAATTTTGAGATTGATTTATCCTTAATTTAAGGATACCTTCTTTATAAAGGATTTCATCACATTTTACATTTCTATTGAGACTTCATTGTTGTTATGCACCAATTCACTATTATATGGTGTATAAACTTTCCTTTGGAATATAATTTCATGAATCAATTTATTCTCATGATATTATAAAGTTCTGATTAAATGTTATTCCTCAATTATTGTATTCAAGTGTCTCTAATTTTGGTAAAAACCCTTTAACCAAAATATCACTTTAAATGTTTTAATGATTTGTTTTTATTAATATCCATGTTTTCAAAATGGGTTTAAGGATTTATTTATATGGTTATTAATGGTTTAAAATGTTAAAATATTCAAGGTGGTATGGGATACTTTGATTCAAAAATCTCTTTTAAATGGTTTTTGAAAATGGATTGATTAATTCAATATCTTGGAATTACTTATTGTGATTGAATATTAAATGTTGTTATTGAAATGTTTATATTTTCAATATTTTATGTGTAATGATGGTACTTGGAAAATTTATAGGTGGTTACGTGATAAACCATATGACGGGTGTTGCCGTGAATACCAGGACGGGTGGTTACTTTATAACCTCCAATGCATTGGGTATGGAAGTCGGCCATATGGCTATTCCATTAAGTATGTGTGGAAGTCGACCGTATGGTTATTCTATTTAAGTATGTTTATGTACCAAGTAACCTTTATATGTTATCTGTTCTTTATATGGGTTTTATGGTAATCTTTTGTTTAAAAAAGGGTAAGTAATGATATTTTATTCAGTGAAGAGTTTTTACTACTTCCTAAAGGTGAAAGGTATTAATTTGATAAAGTGATCATGGTTTACTTGTTTCTTTGAAAAACTAACAGTTTTCATTCATTGTGTATCCTTTACTGAGCTTTTTATGCTCACCCCAAGTTTTTGAAATGTTTTTCACAGGACTTAAAGTGGAATAGGGTCAAGGATGGGATCATGGAAAATTCATGTTATCTAAAACATGGAACTAGACATGTTTCTTTTTAAGTGTTTTTATTTTATGGAAACTTAGTAGAAGTGTCTACTTTGTAATCATTTGAGATGTAATAGTTATGTCCTAATTCTCTAAAACTCTAAACCTGAAAAGATCCTCGATGTGAATTATTTATTTAATTCAATATTAAGTAAGGTTTAAGGTCGGGGTCTTATAAGTTTAGCATTATTGGAAACAAGATTAATTCATAAGTTCATCTTTACAACTTGAAAATAAGTACAACCTGAATTAATTCCATTAGAAACGTCCAAGCCTCCATGATTATGCCTTCAAGTCATTCATAACTAACTTCTTCATATCCTGGAAAAATGAAACATAAGAAAGGGGTGAGCTCAAAATCTCATTATGGGTAAGAAATACTTGCGGAAGTAACATAAATATTAATCATGGTAAATAATTGAAACCACATGCTTTTAACAATAATAAACATAAATACTTTTAGGAATGGAATATGAGATGAGTAAATAATTCTATAATAAAACATAATCATGGGTATTCTGCTAGTCTAATAACCACATGAACCATCAATATTATTTTATTAATGATGGAATGTATAATGCTGGATATTGGGTAACATTTTGTCAAGGCCTCAGGCAAGACGTATAAAATGATTAAGGCCTCAGCTGAAACCATATATCAAATTGGTAAAGGACACTTCCAATTACACATCTTGTTGTCTCCTGAGACCTACCGATGCATCGAGGAGCTATAGCAGGACCCACCCTTCACTTACTAAGTCTAATACATTCCTCATATGAAAAGGATGAAATATAACATAAACTTTCATATTAAAACTATCATACGAAATGTCAATAACTTAACCATAAACCATGAATTTTATAAAAATAGAACATTCACAATCAAACATATCACAAAAACATCAATATAATATGGACGTTTTGTATCATAATAAATCAACATCAAATAAACATAAAATCCATCAAAGGATGTTGACATAGATGAAATAAAAAACCTTTTTTAGAGAAACATCTCTTTCTATTTTGTAATCATTTATGAGTCACATAAATATAATGAAAAAATTTATTTTTAAAATACTTCTATAAGCTTGTAATGGATCCTTTGACGATGTTATAATGGAAGAAAATAGTCGCACCTACCATATAAGTTACAAACACATTATGATCTTAATTCTGTCGAAAAGGTCATAAAGTACCTTGTTTGGAAACTAATGGAATGATTTATTTCAAAACATATATGGTAAAATAAGGTTATAAATTACATTACCCCTTTATCTAGTAATTTTTTTAAAAAATACATTTTTAAGAAAAATGGATGTGGTTGATAAAAATTTCCCAGTAGATACTTATGTAAAAAAAACATCAGATAATTAAGATATTATAAAATTAACCCTTACCTTGTACTTTTACTTGGTCGAGGGAAGGTTAAAATCCTATATAATGGTGAAATAATTGTTATTAAATTATACAAGAATCATATAAATTAATATGTTATCATATATGATCTTTTAATATTGAATAGTTAATAATATCTTAGTATTATCGTCATTTCGGGTGTTAACTGATTTGTTTTCATTTATATGATTTGTTATGTAAGTAATGTTTCTTATGGATAGGATGTATATTATTTATATTCATAATGATATTAAGTATTCAAACAATATTTTTAATCATCTAATTAAAATTGGTCTTGAATGGATACGATGGGGAACAAATCTCATCGTGTTCGTGGCGATGATACTCCGTACATACACACGAGGAACAATATCATTATCTTGATATTAAAGTAATATATAATTGGTTGGTATATCATATATACAGAATAATTATAATATTATATTTATTATTTCCATTAATTAAACATCATTACTATACCCATCCAAATAATAATATATTGAATAACAATTACACCACGACGTTGAGATGATAAGCCGAACATACTCATGTATGGTGACATCTCATTAAAAGGATGGATAGAATAATGAATATAGTTATAAAAAATTTATAATAACATCAATGTATATAGAAGATATTGGAGTTATTCTTTTATAATGGTAACAACAATTAACGAGGAAGTGGAAGAAGAAAGGAACTTGAAAGATGTGAGAAAATATTTACCACTTTTTCAGGTTGTTCCTTTTGATTTGATGAAATGTTATACTTAAGTTGTCTTTATAACGAAAGGAAGGCTACTATAATGATTTTAGGACCATTGAAAGGCTATTTGGGCAGGGTTATGAAGATAAAAATGGATTTTAAGGTGCGAATTAGAGAGAAGAGGGGGGTTCCCTTTTATAAGAGTGGTGAGGGGCGGCTTAGGAAAAGCAAGAAATTTTATTTTATAATAAAATAATTTTCCATTTATAATGTCTCAAAAATGGATTATTTAATGGATAAGGTAGGGATGGGCCGAAAACCACTCAAACAATAGTTTTAATACAGGTTTGGGTCACTATATGAACCTTATCGTTTAGATTTAAATATTGATTAAAAAGATTGACATTTACCATGTCCCTTTTTATTTTTATATAATATGGTTAATAAACATACTATATACTTCCAAGAGAAACCCAAGTGGTTAATTAATGATAAAAATATCATTATATGAGTATTTTGGCCAATCCATATAATTTTAGGAATAGAATATCAATTTATAATATAATATCTGTTTTAAAAACTCTTTTATGTCAATTTTGACACTATTTGTGTTTTGTTTTATCTAGATCATAACAAAATTATTACATAAAAAATATTTATTCTAATAAATTATATCATATCACATTAAACTAGAAATTTCGTGGATGTCATCTAAACTATCAATGTATATTTAGTTTAACATCTATAATATAGTTTATTTGATTTTTCTATTAATAAAGAAAATATTACATCATCATTGTGTCATAAATAAATATATTTATATTATGTGTAAAAATTGAAAATAAAATATCCTGATATACGAAATATTTTTATATTTTTAATGACTTTTTATAGTCGAATAGATCAATTATAGAACCTCATATAAAAATTTATTACTAAAAGATATTTTCTTTTGTTTTTTTGTCTCTACTTTAAATTATTTAATATATAATTTCATTATCACATCCATGTGGCTCTATGGGGTCCCAAAATCGACCCATGGATGCCCATGGTCATACGTGTATCATATAATAGGATTAGGACATGTTTTATTGTAATTTAATATTTTTATAATATTATTATTAACCTAATTTAAGGGATTTACCCCTTTAACCACGGTAAATATAATATTTACTCAAGTAAATATTACTAATGTCTAAAAAAAAGTTACCTATATACAAGATTTGGCCTCCTCATTTACCCCGTAGGGGCACGTCGCCGTCGCGCCGTGCGGAGATGCAGGGTGTTGCGTCCAGGATGGGGCATGATAGAGATGGTGAGGCACTGTCATGCCGCACGGTGGATAGCAGGGAGCTGCGACCATGGCGGGTCACAGCATAGGAGTGGAACTGTGGTGTCGTCGCACGGCAGCGGAGGATCCAGGGGCAGCCGGCGTCGGGCCGGCTGCCGGAGATGTGGAACCGGCTGGCTGCATGGCCATCCAGACAAGGTGGGACCCCTTGGGTCCCATGATTCACAGAACCGGTGCCTAACGCTAGTTTCGTCGGAATCCAGGGGCACAACACCCCCCCCCCCCCCCACGATGTGGCCAGCCTGGCCATGCAGGCCAGCCATCCAGGCCACGCAGGCCAGCTGGCCGAGCCGGGCCGCCACCATGATGGGCCACCATCGGGCCGGGCTGCCCCCTCGAGCAAGGCTGCCACCTGGCCAGGATGCCCCATTTAGCTGGGTCGGACCCGGGGACCGGGTCAGACCCCAGACCTGACCCGTTTATCCCGAAATCACATTTTTGTCGATATATTGGGCTACGTGTGTTCGATCGACGAACTGTCTGCTGCGAAGGGATTCATAGAATGAGACGGTACTTTTGGCACACACTACATGAGGTTTCGACATAGTTGGGGTATGTTCGGGTTGGTTTGAACCTAAAAACCAACCAGGCCCCTAGAATAGAAATGCCAATAACTCACAGACCGGGCATCTAATTGACGCGTCGTCTATCACATCGGGTTCCTTATGATTAGACGGACCTACAAGATACATCAAATCGACACATCATGGTATTTTATGTATCAACACTTGGCTCGATGAGGGGACCCTCCCAGAATCGAGCGTGTTGTGTGAGGGAACCCGATGACTGGCTGCGACTAAGATGATTGGATCCTACGTGGATATACTACTATACCAGGATCCTCCATGGGTTCGACGAAGATGACTTATGTACTGGGATCCTCTATGGTTTCGACAGTGATAACTTCTGTACCAGGATCCTCCATGGGTTCGATAGCGCTGATACAATTCCAGGATCCTATGTGGGTTCGATAGAGGACATGATTCATTGGCTACATCTATTCATCTCTACACCTCTACATGATTTTTGTACCTGTGTGAGCTGAGTCGTGACATTAAGTTGATATCATCGAGATGATTGACATTAATTCCTTTGTGGAATGGGTTGTGCTTGGGCTCAAGTGTAGGATCCGAACTATGGTTGGTAACATAGGTATATGTATGGGAATATACCTAAGAAGGGATGTTTGATACTTCATGATAGTATCTAAGTACTTTGGTTTATCATTAGTGAATTCTAGGTGACATTCAAGGGTATCGGGGTCCCTTAAGGGGTATTGTTATAGTCACCCATGTACGAGCTTCACCCGCACCTTGATGTGTTCTGTGCAGACGAAGGTCTACAGTGTTCGAAGCTGAGGGAGATGGACGGGAGGCTGCTCAGTGCTGGACTAGACGGGACGTAACTCAGGGATTAGTCATTCGAGATCTGTATCTACTCTTCAGGTAGTATTTTCGTTGGATGATCCAGGAGCTGTTTTCCATTTTTTACTTTTACTTTTTCATGTTTTTCAGTATGGTTTTTATAATGGCCCACTAACTTTCAGCACACCTTTCTTTTCTATATTAGTACTCTTTTTCTTCTACTACTTTTCTTCAGACTGTGTTTGTTACAGGTTTAAAGGAAATGCCTTCCGTTTTTTTCAGGGATTCGCCTTTGGTGTTAGTCGCCAGCCCCTGGCCTATGGAAGGCGGGCATGGGGTATTCACAGAATGGGCCCCGAGGATGAGCCATGAGAGGTGAGTTCATCAAGTGTTCAGAAGTTGGAATTTCCTAGGGTCGTAGAAAAGTTTTATGATGTCTTTCCTGAAGAGGTTATAGCATTACCCCCTCGTAGTGAGAATGATTTGGGTGTCAAGCTACAACTTGGATCATCTCCTATATCTATGTCCCCATATAGAATGGCCCCTTATTTAGTTAATATATCTATGTATACAATATTATGGTCTGTTATAGAGTGGTTTTGTTAAATAAAGTGTTTCACTATTGGGGGCACCAGTTCTGTTTGTGAAGAAGGCTGATAACAGTTTGCGGTTGTGTGTCAGTTATCATCTCTTAAACAATGTGAAAGTGAAAAATCGCTAGAGTCTTCCATGTAATGATGATTTATTCGATTAAAAAAAGTGTGCAAGTGTGTTATAAAATATTTCATTGTATTTAGAATATCATCATATGTGTGTGAAGGATTTGGATGTCCCGAAGACTCCATCCTGTTGTCGTCATGGGAATTAAGGGTTCGTTATGTTGTCGTTAGGTGTGGCGAATTCATCATCTTTTTTCATGGGATTAATGAACGCTGTGTTCCATGAGTTCCTGGACAAGATCTTGGTGGTTTTCTTAGATGAAAACCTTGTGTACTCCACATCTAAGGAAGAGAATACAGAGAATCTACATGCTATTTTGGGAGTAATTCGACAAGATCAGCTATTTGGGAAGTTGTGGAAGTGTGTTTTTTGGGCTCGAAAAGTCTTTTTCATGGGGCATGTTGTGTCCGAACATGGAGTAGATGTGGGTCCATAGAAGATAGAATCAGTTTTTTCTTGGGCATCCCCCAAGACATTGTTAGTGGTGTGAAGTTTCCTTCGTATGGAAGGCTACTACAAGAGGTTCATAGCCATTTTCTCAGAAGTTGTGACATCTCTGATAGCTTTGACCAGGAAGGATCAAGCATTCATATGGAATGATCAGTGTCAAGAAGCTTTCAAGTTTCTAAATGAGAAGTTAGTAAGTGACGCAGTTATTTGTCTTCCAGCCGGGGAATTCATTTTGATGTTATCTACGATGCTTTGTATCTGGGGGTTAGGTTGTGTTCTCATGCAGCTGATGAAATTTGTTTCTAATGGGTCTTGGTTGCTGCATCCCCATGAACATAACTATGCCACCCATCATCTTGAGTTTGTAGCCATGGTGTTTTCTCTGATGTTTTGGAGACACTACCTCATTAGCTAGGGCATTGCAGTTTTCAAAGATCATAAGAGTTTGAGGTATGTTTTCTCCCAGCTTGACATTAACTTACGACAACATCAGTTGAAGGATTTCTTACTAGAATATGAATTTGAAAAAGTGTATACACCTAGAAAGGGGATTATTTTAGCTAATGAGCTATGTCGAACATCAAGTAGTGACGATGTGCATGAATCTGGTAATTTATGGAGAGAAATGGAAGAGTTGCCAGCATTAGATCATGATATGGAAGAATTTGGGGGTAGATGTTGTCTTTTTTAGATGATAGTTCAATCATCCATGATGAAGAAGGTGGAAGACTCCCAATTGGGGGATCTATAGGAGGAATTCTGGAGAGACCGAGTAGTTTTTGACGATGCCCCTGATGGTTGGTTGGAGGATGAACAACACCGAGTGTTGTATAATGGATGATTTTTTATTCATTTGGCGATGCGTGAGATGGTTCTTAAGGAAATCCATAGTTCACCTTTAGCGGGGCATCCTAGCCTAAGAAATATGTACTGAGCCTTGAAAAGCTAGTTTTGATATCCTGGGCTGAAGCGTACGATTGTAGAGCGTCTGTCTTGATGTTTGGTCTGCCAGAAGGTGAAGGCCAAACACCGTGTTCCTGGTGGTCTTCTGCAGTCATTATATATTCCTTAGTGGATGTGGGAGTACATCTCAATGGAATTTGACACTGGTTGTCCTTGAGCTCAGGGAGGACATGATGATATTTGGGTGACAGTTGATCATTTAACAAAATTGTCCCACATTATATCAATCAAGGAGTCGATCTCAATAGATGTTTTGTCATGGAAGTTTCTAGAGGAGGTGGTGATACTTCATGGATTCCCAACCATGATCATTTCTGATCGATATCCTCCTTTTACCTCCTGGGTTTAGTGTGATATCCAACAAGCTTTAGGTTCTCAACTATGCCATAGCACAAGTTTTCATCCTCAAACAGATGGTCAGACAGAGTAAACCATCCACACTCTTGAAGACATGATACGCTCTCGTGTTCTTGATTTTGGATGTTTATTGATGAGTCACTTACCCTTAGCGGAGTTTTCTTGTAATAATATTTTTCACTCCCCCATTGATATGGCGCCATTTGAATCCTTGTATGGAATACCATTCCATTCTCCGTTTTCATGTATTGGGATCGGAGAGTCAGCAATTCTTAGACCAGAATATGTGCAGAATACAACAGAGATGAATTAGGTGATTCGTGAGAGGATGAAGATAGAGAAAGATTTTCATAAATCATATGCTGATAAAAGGGGGAGAGCCTTATAATTTAATGTTGTGGATCACGTGTTTCTGAAGATGACTTCCCGTTGAGGGTAGCGAAGGTTTTGTCGTGGGAGTATGATTTCTCCCTGGTTTATTGGGCTTTTCGAGGTGTTATCTCATATTGGAGATGTAGAATATCGAGTATCATTTCCCCTGCATATGAGTCGGAAGCATGATGGATTCCATGTATCACAACTCCATTTCTATCTCCATGAGGACTCTCACGTAATCTATTAGGGATAGATCGATGTTGATGATGATCCGACCTTTGAGGAGCGACCTGTGGATATCCAAGAACGCAAGGAGAAGGTGTTGTGTGGGAATTCTATCCCCTTAGTTCGTGTCTTGTGACGACATGATATCATTGAGGAGGGAACCTCAGAACGTGAGTTGCAGGTACAGGATAAGTACCCAGAGTTGTTTGATGTTTAACTCATTTCATGTAACAATGTCCCCTTTGTGGTCAGACCATTCATGTTAATAATATAAATTTCTTTAGATTCCTCTTGTGGCTTTCTATCTTTTTAGAGGTATCTCAATGGGTGGTTGTTCAGACCCCGTTTCGGTTTCCCTTATGGTGGGTTTTTAATTCCCGAGGATGAGAATGTTTTGAGAGGTATATGATGTAATGCCCCAGACCTCTCTGGTTTATTCCATTGTGAAAATATTGTGTTGGAGGTGTTCCAGGTGGTCAAGGTGACTTATCCCCAACAATTTTCCAAATTTCCATTTCGGTGAACAGTTCGAATGGTAAATATTTTTGAATAGTGCATCAGTAACCTACTGCGAAAAGTTACATCGACGACCCTTGGTGAATAGTTCCATTGGTGACCATTTCATTCCTTTCCCAAATTTTGTGTTCATGAACAGTGTTTCCATAACTGTGAGGTTCTAAAACCTTCCTCTATTTCCTTGGCCATATTTCGAGTTCATGAGAAGTGCATCTATAACAGTGAGGTTCTAACACCAGCCTATATTTCCTCAGACAAATTCCAAGTTCATGAGTAGTGTTTCTAGAATAGTGAGGTTCTAATAGCAGCCTATACTTCCTTTGCCAAATTTCATGTTCATGAACAGCGTTTCCAGAACAGTGAGGTTCTTACAGCAGTCTCTATTTCCTTTTCCAAATTTTGAGTTCATGAACAGTTTTCCCACAATAGCGAGTTTCATGAGCAATGTCTCCAGAACGATGAGGTTCATGAATAGTTTTTCCAGAACGGAGAGGTTCTAATGCTGAGGTTCATGAACAATGCTTCCAGAATGGTGACGTTCCAACGGTGAATAGTGTTTCTAGCTTCCTACTGTTTCACACCATTAATGAATCATTTGTCGTAAAATTCATTTAAAACCTTGTTTTAAGGACTCTATGACCCATTAAAAGGCCACAACTCCTTTATTAAATATTACAAAGGCTCGCGATGTTTTTATGTGTTCAATCCGCATGGTTTAATGCGATTGGATTTTAATGGGAAATCAAGCATATCTTAAACCATCACTCGGCTAAATCTTCAAAAGTGAAAAGATATCTTCCTCTCTTTTTCTTCATCCCTGTTCTTTGTGGTAAGATTATCGAACCTCTCCTTCCATCCCATAGTAATCGTGAGATCAAACATTCCCCATTGATAGGTTTCCCTGTTTTGGTTCCACAAAGAAGTATCCATCAATCATCGACATAAGGTATGTTTTATCGTCATTATTTTGGGGTTCATATTCCTTTCAATATTATAGCATGTGATCTCCAAGATTCTAATTGAGTTCTCTTGGATTCGGTTGGAGTGGTCGTACCATGGCATCCTCGGGTGGATGCAGTTGTCACGGGAGGAGGCGATCATAATCCGTTGTTTGTACAGTTCTCATATGAAGAACATAACGAACCTTTTGATGTTGGGGATTCATTTCTTATATATTATTGTACGTGAAACTATATCGTTAGCATGTTTTATCCCACTAGATGACAATGGAATTGAAAAAATAAATATTTAAACATGATAAATAAATTGATATCAATCGTATGTTATTGAATCTTTTTTTGCTAGATACTGTGATATCTATTCTTACATTGTTTTTTTGTTTGTTCATGAAAGAAAATTGGTAACGAATGTAAACCACAATTAATTGATAATGTCTTGGTTAATATATAAAGAGGAATGTAAATGAATCTTGATCTCCTTGTTGTAATTTGATGTTAATCAAATTGGCACCGTAATCATGTTTATTTTTTTTTTTTTTTTTGATAGCGTACTGATTAGGTTTCCTAAATTTAGAACTTATGAATAATAAATGGGATAATTAAAGATGGATTAATGAACCGATTTTTTGATAATTCCTTGAAGGGTTCTATATTTCCCTCTTGATTGTTAAAGGGCCAAGATCCTAATTGTTAAGATGTTTATTTTCAGGCTTCCTGTGTTGTGATGTGATCATGGATTGCTGTTGTGATATGTGGGGGATAAGAGGCCTTTTTGTTTTAATAGTAGTTGACTCCTAGGGTGGCGAGATTCATCGGTTTATGTATGTTGTTGTTGGGGAGTACACCAGGGATAATGGGATGGGATGGATGTGTTTTTTGGATTATTGCTGGTTCTTATTGGTTTGTTATCTGATTTAATTTTCCCCACTGCTCAAGGCATCTAGTCTTACTTACCCTTCTTCTGAAGGAGGTGAAGATGTGCAGGGTATGTCACTTGACTTTTTGTGTTTAGAATTTCATGGGTGGATGGGTCTATGCCTTTTCTATAGGAGGAAAAGACTCAACATGTAGTACATCTACTCACCTTGTTGATCTCCCTTGTGTTTGGTTGCATAGATTTTTTTCTAAAATTCCTATGAATATGGTAATGTATGTCTATAATGAATAATTCAATAAATGATGTTAACCATTGGGGTTGGAGCTTGCAGGAACGAAATGCTCCGGTTACAATTTTAAATGGATAGAGGACTTTGGTTATGATGATAATAAAATTTAATGAGGAATTTTTATAGGTTAATTAATGTTTAAATAATCAATTAACGTAAATTTAAAAAGAAAAAAATGCAACGAAATAATGTATTAAAGCTATTTAAATGGTTGTGTGCTTATTGGAAACCAAGTATTAGAAGTAGCAGACCGGAGTCCGAGATACATTAGCTGCAATTGAGTCTAAGAATAGGTTATACCCATAGTGTGGTTGTGAGGTATAGTATATTCTGTACCTTTTGTGATTCTAAAAGCTACTCCACCCTTTTAGTAAGTGCAACTGACACCCTGATGATTCTGATCCCTAGGGGTGTTTTCCCCAACATTCTATTGGGAGGATGGATGGAGGACTACTCCCTTTGGCCCCAAACATTTCTCTTGCATGTTACTTGTGCTGGCATTCACGTTGGTTAGATTTCCCCATATATGTCTGTAGAGGGCTGTAATGGCTTGTGGTTATTCACACACATATATTCTGGATATTGTTTTCTATGGACACCTATAGGTGTAACGTGTATAGGCTGTGATGGATTGAGGGTCCTTACTCGGTGTATGGGCTATAATGGATTGAGGTATAATATTTGATGTATTATACACATTATGTGAGATATGGTGGCTCCACGTGACTAATTTGATACTTTTCGTACATGGACGTGGTGGTTTTGTTGCATGAGGTGCATGTAGTGGTGCTTCACCCAGGTGTCTGCGGGCAAGCCATTTTGGAGAGAGATGCTTTGGACTGGCGACGTTGGGGAAAATGAGAAAACAAGTGTGGAAGTAGTAGCAGGATACACTCGATATTCATTATTATATTATATACTCTTGTATGTGTTACATGGTGTGAGAATCCATTGTGAGTCTGTGAACATAGTATACCTGTTTAGATGATGAGTTAGTTTCACTTGTTGTTGAATGTTCTTTAGCATGCTTCATTTACATTTTCACGAGAGGCTTCGGGGAGGATCTTACTGAGTATAATGTTATACTCACCCTATGTATATATATAAACTATATTTCAGGTCACTTGGACCTGGTTGGAGATCAAGGTGGTTACTACTAGCTTATGGTTGCAGTATCTATTCGGGCTTGTGGTTGCTGTTGTTTTACATTCTTTTGGGTACATGCAGTTTTTACCCTTTCAGTTGTAGAAGTTTTTAATGAAATTTCATATCTGTACTTGATATTTGTTTTATCTTATTTGTTGAGTTGTATTTGGTTGGTTTCTATCTTATCTTACTCTTCCTCATGTGTTCTTTTATAGTGTAATGCCTCTCATTTGTGTGTTTTCCATACCCTATTTTCTAGTCGCCAACCTGGGGCCTACTGGAGGCGGGATAATGGGTCATTATCTCCCTTCTAACATTGTCGGCCCAGGAGGGGTACTCTTTGAGGGGAGGGGGTCAGGACAATGTTGATCATATAAAAGCTTGATCTAGGTTATTCTTTAAATATTTTTTAACTCTTTTCTTGTCATTGATTCTTTATGGTAGTGGTTCTTAATCACTAGATAATGGTAGGGGTCAAAACGTAATCTTTTATTGTTTAATTTTTAAGTATAAGAGATATTGCATATTATTCCACCATAATGTTCTATATAATTAATATATTCTTTTATTTATTCTAAATTTTGTATTTTAATATTGGCTGGATCCATTTATCTTTTATTATTGATTTGACAAGGCTTATTGGTACACACATGGTGAGAAAACCGTCTCTTAGTAATAAAAGGGATATTTTATTTAATTGGGATTTGATTGACATAGGATTTTAGGTCATTTATTGTAATTAAATAACATTGGTAATATCCTATGGGACATTGATTTGGATATTGATGAATTTACATATTCATGAATGTGTAACTAAATAAAAAATTGTAATTTTTATAATTATCCATTGAAGAATAAGATGTGATATTGTGATATACTTAATCTTATGCTTTATTGAGTTGATGGAGAAATTCATATATATATATAGGGTTCTCCTAGATGATTAAATTATTATAAAAAGGATTTTCTATCTTATCAATGTTGTATAGAAGGTTTGGACATCTGATACATGATAAAATTATTATGTTGCTAGATATGGTGAGTGGTCCATATTGATATTCTTATATGTCAGACTTGGCTTAGTTGATGCTAAAATTCATATATATATATAAAGGGTTATTATTGGAGGCTGAAATAAATATATATTGGACCCTTCCATATTGTTATATTATTCCCTGGTTTATATTTATTGTTGGCGTGGTCATTCTACGCATTTATAGACATTCTAGTGTGGTGTAAAATTATGTTAACCGATGTATTATGTTAGTTGATTAATTAATAGTTTTATTTAAAAATTTATTTTTTTCACTTATTATTTGTCCTGTTTTTTTAGGATCAGTGGTATATACCTACAATATTTTACATAGACACTAATTTTTCTGAATTTTTTCACCTGGGTAGATTACATTTATCTATGATTAGAAAATGGAAAGAGGCCTTTTCCAAATTTTGTTTCATTCTAGATGGGTTAGAGATTACAGATGGGTCTAACCTGGGGTTCATGAAAATGATCTACAAGGAGATATTGTTTATGATATTTCTATATTTTAATTTTTTTCATGTTTGACGTTTAGATACAACTCATCATATTATTTTTTGATTGTTTAATGTTGATTAATTGGTTTCACATATGAATCATTTTTGGATGATATAGATTTTCTTCTAGTATTTGTTACTATAATAATCTATGTACGTTATTATTCTCAAAGTGTTTTATCATTATACTAGGTGGTATAGTCTGTCAATTATATTCAATACACCACATATGCTAGTCCACAACGCAATGCATGAAGGAGGTACATTTAAGGACTCATTTGTAACCCATTTTTGCAACATGGGAGAGTGCCTAAATGTGGGATATTAAAAAGTGTTATTTGAGGTAGGTTTCCTATTTCTATTTCACTACTATTTTGGAATTATAGAAAAGGAAATAGTTTGTGTTGGGGCCTGGTAATGTTCATTCTCATTGGTGTAGATGAACCATGTATATGGGAGGACCCAGTTCCTAGGAATGAGATAGTTGTTTATGTTGTTAAATATTTTACATTTGATGTCATTTAATCAATCGTGATTCACATGTTGTGTGATGTTATTGTTCTATGATGTTATTTTTCTTCATATTTACACTCATGGACTAGTATGGAGTGATATGGGTATTCAAGAATCAGGATTGACACATATGGATATCTCTTTTCATGCATTGTTCATGATATGTAAAAATATATTTCATGTGATATATACATTCTAATATGAATTATGAAACAACATAATTTTTATATCTGAAAAAATAAATATTATATGATAAAAAACATGTAATACATCTTTATTGATACAAGGATTCATTAGTTCTCTATTTTTTTCAACTGTTTAGGTTGACAATGTTCTTTGTCAGTGTTCTAAGGATTGAGTTTTTGTTGTAGAGAAAATTATTCCACATCAACATTGAGTTTAGAATGATGATATTTTCAATTATCACACTTCTATTATAGTTTATATGGTGCTTCCTATAGATCATGAGGATCATCTGGTTGCTCAATTACATAACATATTCTTATGGGTAATGCAATCCATGGAATGAGTGATTATTCGCACCATTCCATTGATGTATTAGATGATGTGGGAGTTTCAACTTAATTAAAATTCAATGCTCACTGGGGAGGAAGTCCACCATGTAGAAGTGTCCAAGATAAAGTCAATCTAGATGTTCTTCAAAAATCGAGAGATATACAAAGAAAGGTTTTTGAATAATACTAATAATATTCTCCATTAAACTTCATAGTGTTTTTGGGATACTCATTATCATGAAATGAAGCAAGTGCAGATAACATGGATTGAAATAGAAGATATTTTCATTTGGAACTACTTCCAAGAGAATTATATTGGTGATACGTATGATCATTTCATGCATCAGACACCTGATGGAATTTCAATGATGGGAAATTTTGACTTTTTCACCACATTCAGTGCATTGTACCTTCTTTATCTTCTAATGAGATCTCCAGGGTGAGTATTTTTCTAGATTGGGTTTTTATGAGACCAGTTTGTAGGTGATTTTTTTATGTAGTATATTTTCATACCTAATAAACATGGAACTTATCATTGAATAGAATCTGAGAGAGGAATAGATTACCATACATGATAGTCTTATATGGTGAACATGAATCTCTTCTTCTGGTGGAAAGAATATCAACTATGATAGTTGTCACTAAAGAAATTGGTGGTAGAGTAGTGTATGTAGTGGGACGCCATATCAGGACTATGTTCTATTTCATTGGTTTTTGTGTAGATTGTTTGGACACATACATCCTTATTTTCTTTATGCCGCATTGGAGTTCCATGCTTCCATTTGGATGGGAAATATTTAGTTGTTTTGTTTGATCTTCTAATAGAAGAGTTGTGGGAGGGGAACCTGGTGGTACCAATGACCATATGGGACTCAGCTACTCCTTAGTAGACATGTTGATGGACATCCAAAAAATTTCCAAGATGAGTAAAGGTATGTGGTATCCATGTGATGGAATGATAGTACAAGGTATATAGAATAACATATAAGAGTCATCCATGAGCGTACATAAAAGGGACTAGTCAGCTACACATTATGTTGTATACTCTGTTTATTGTGGATGCAAGAACATCTGCTAGTAGAATTACGATTCTTATATCATATACTGTTTCATGAATTTTATTTTATACTGGATCATCATATTTTTATATGTTCATATTTCTGAAATGGTTTGGTCTTTGTTGTGTGAAATCATGAATGGTTTTTTTTTATCAATACACCTTTTAGTGGGTGGGAAGAGTAAACAAAATTTTTCCAGGGGGGTATCTAGAAATTGTTGGTTAAAATTTATTATGGCAACCATATGTTCTAGAAATAACTGGTTTTGATTTGACTATTGTTATGGGTTGGTTAGACCTATACTGAGCTCATATTTACATTTACTGGAGGATAGATACCTTTTTGTCTCTAGATAGAGGAAGCTATTATCACCATGTTTAGTGGGATCTCCATGTTTATAGTACATGAAATATTTGGTGAATATTAGATTGTCTCATGACTCAGATAACATTTTTGTTTTAGATGATGGAGGAATTCAATGTGATTATTTACTTACAATGGTAGACCTTTTGTGTATTTATTTTCTAGAGAGTATTTTGGATTACCGACTATGTGAGATACCAATTTCATGATCAAGATAGAATCAAGAGAAAATAAAGTCTATGTCCTACAGTATAAGATGTCACCATTATGGATTCGTGATTAGAAATCTTATGCGGAAGATCTAGTTGATATGGTTTTCATATGTCCTAGTACATATCCATGTGGTTCCCTTGTTTTTTTTCCAAGGATGTCTTGTGGGAATTTTCCCATATGTTTGTATTATCTGATATTGAATTCTATGATGGTAAAAAAGATGTTTCCCAACCATGTTTCAACATTATAATTGATAAATTTATAGGTCCCAAGATATTCTCCAAAATTTGTTTTTGATTAGGAAATTTCCAGTTGAAAGTCTACCATCAGACATACCTCATATTACTTTTAAAAGAACGGGTGGGTTTTATTATCATGAAGTGATTCCATTTGGTTTGATGATAAAAATGGAGTTATTTATATCAATTTTAATTAAATATTTTCTACCATTATGGAATTTTTTGGTTGTTTTCTTTGAATAAATATTATTTTACTCTCATGCAGTGGATGATCTTTCCCAACTTATTGGAATTGTCATATGTACATTGATAAAAAACTATCATTACAAAAAGATAACTAAATGAATTTTCTAGATTAATAAAGTGAACTTCATGGGACATTTAATTTTAGATGATGGACTATCAGTAGATCTAGAAAAGGATAAATCCATGTTGCCTTTCGAGTATCCGAAGAATGTATTTTAGATTTTTATTTTTATTTGGTTAGCTGGTTATTATTAGTGATTTATCCTCAACATCTTCCATTTGTAGAAAAATTGTTCAGGATAGCAATGAAGAGAGTGATGTTTTTTAGTCTGATTCTTGTGGGAAGGATATTCATGATATAAAAAGTAGGTAGACCACATAATTTATTCTCTGATCAATTTTTCCATGTAATGAACATACCATGAACTATGATATATCTGGAGTCAGACTGATAATAGTTCTGATGCAATAGGATTGAGTTGTTTCTTATAGTTCCAGTTAGATGGAACCTCTCAAATTTTTTTAACCTACACAATTTATAGTTTCAGTTGTGGTAGAACATTCCTAGAAATTTTATAGAGATTATCTTTTGGGAAAGTGGCCTTTAGAATACATATATGATTAATCTCATTGTAGATATTTTCAAAGTGGTACACAAACCATAGGCTAAGGCTTTGAATCAAGTATATGCAGTATTTTTTATATTGTAATATATTATTCACTTGGAATGGTCATCATAATGACCAATAATTTGATACAATAGATTAATATGGAGGATGTGTAAGAGTCCTTCGTCAAGTGGAAGATGATAACCCTATTTGCTGACATGCTTCTAGATTTTTAAGAGTCCCAATGACGAGTATCATTGACTTAGATATATATCATTTTGGTGATTCTTTAATTGATAAACATAGTAATGTTATCTACCATGGAAGGTTTAGTTTGTAGAGACAAAATATGTGGCAGGGATACACCATTTGGATAGTCTCTTGTCATAAATATTTCTATTATTTTATAGTGACGATTATGGGTTCCTATGGTATTTTTCCAGTAGATGATGACATAAATTAATGATTCTTGATGGGTGATACATTCCAGTTTGAAAAATATCTATCACCATCTACATAGATACTAAAAATGGTCAATATTTATGAATCTTGTATGGGTATTTATAGTTATATGTTTCACATGTAATTAAGTGAAAGCAATGAAAAAGAGGATAGATTAGATTTTTCACCCTCTTCCAATTATTTAGTGGAAATGAGATGTTGTCACTATGGATTTATATGATAAGAGTATGTAGGAATATTTGGATTAATGATGCACTATGGGTGTTCATTGATTGACTGAAAAAGGTATACCAAAAGTTACCTTTTAGTGAGAACATCACCTTTTTTGATCTAGCTAGTTTATACATGTGAAAGATAGTATAATTTCATAGAATTTGAAGGAGTATCATTTTATATAGATATTCTAGTTTCACATACCAATTCTGCAAGGTTATTCCAAAAGATATGGTATACTAGGTTTTTTTGAGAACATCCTATCATCGTAAAAGAGATGGTAAATCATATTTGACTACTAATGTTCTAGAGGATATGTTACAATATTTTGTTTTTTATTTTAGTGGTTAATGGGAGAGCCATATTGCATTAGGAATCATCCATTTAATAATATCTTCAAATAATCGATCCAAATGGATCCTTTTGAATAATTGAACCGAATTTTTTACACTTCACTTGTTTTTTGGTTATGATCATGTGAGTTAGTTTTAGTTATACCTAGCCTCATTAATGAGATAGATAAGTACATTTAGTTGATTAGGAGTTAGTTGGTGAAATCTCATAGAATACATAAAACATATACTGACCATTAGAGATGACATCTAGATTTTGAGATTAGTCACTATGTTTTCTATTAGGTAGCTCACAGGATAGAGAAATAGACTTTCAAGAAGTAGGGAATGCTAGTACTGAGTTATTTCAGGGAATTATTTGTAGTGGATAGTGTCTACCTAGTGGAGTAGTGATTATCCCTTCCACAAAGATACAATTAAATGCATGATTTGTTTTATATGTCATAGTTACAGAGATATTATCTTGTCCCTTATCATTTGGTATACATCTATTTCATAAAGAATTGTTATGATGTTTCCATTAAGGAGAATCCATTATAGATTTTGGACCATAGTGAGAATTATAACTATGGTGGGATTATACTTTTGTTTGAGTGTAGTGGTGGAATGAGCGAGTTCAAGAGGAGACATGGGATATAGAGTATGATATGCAATCATAGTGGCCAAACATGTTTAGTTATACACTAAAGTGATTAATAGAGTAACCAAGGGACAAGATTTTATATTTTAGTGATGTTGTAATACCTCTCTTTTTTTGGGCATATCCCTCATAATGTTTTTCATTAAATGCCTTTCGTAGGGGTTTCCTTTAACTTTAAACATTGACCTCAAAGTGTTTTTAAGATACATAGAGCCATTATTGGATAAAATAACAAAAACGTGAGCGAAAAAATCTTCATTAGATTAATGGGTTATATGTATAAACTTGTTTTATGTTCATAAGATAGTTTTCATTAGTTTTAAATGCATTAGATATGGTTCAGACCTTTCACATAAGATGGGATCAAAATAGTTTCCTAGATAATCAAACGTTGCGTACATGATAAGCGAGATGTAACTATTTATAAAGGAAAATCAAGTTATAATTCATGATGTTAACTGGTTACAAATCAGGAACCTAACTCAGATCTGTAGAATGTTGGTTAAGATAAATATTAACCCTAGGTTATGGAATTTTTGGCGGAACAAAAAAATGATAAAATAGATGACATCAAAGGATTACACACAATTTATGTCTCAGACCCAATAGTTTTTAGAGTTCAGTTCATATTATTATCTCATTAATTTTTTTGAACCCTCTCCCTCTAATAACACAGATGATTTAAAGTTTATTTTAGAGTCTCTTCTTCCCATCCATATGTCCCGATCATTTATCTAATCATGGTGACTGTTTTTGGTTAGGGTTCACTTATATTCTCTATTAATTACATTGATGATGTGTCTTATTTTGATCCATACTGTTGAATTATATTGACATTGAGCCAGGTTAATCTACAATATTATTTTGATCATTATCAACCCTATTATTTTCAATGATTCTAAATGAAATAATTTTCTAATAACTAAATAAATGTAGAGGGTATAAAACCAACAATATGATCTACTTAAATATGATGTACAAACTATATTATCGATTGGGAAAACATAAAAAGTACTATAGTTAATTTATTCATTGATTAACAGTAAATAATGGATACAAATATTGGTGGGATCACTTTCAATTCAGTTGTTAATGAGACCTAGATTGTGGCTACCCATTGGGTGAGAAAAACAATGATTAATAATAACATGTATAATGGAATAGAGTGTATTAGAATATAGTTTGATTCTATTGTATTTATTTCTAATGAAACACTCTTGTAATAGCCTTTTGTTTATTGATATGTTTACTGATGAATTGATGTATACATGTATCTGTAACTGAATGAAAAATGGTATTTTTCATAATTTAATATTGAGTCTTATGATGTGATATGATGATATGATTATGAAGTTATTATATATATTTTTTCCCCACACTCTGAAATGATTATAAAGTTGGATTTTAATGGTGATCCATGTTTAAAATCATATATATCATGGTTGGCCTAGTGATACACTATGAAATGATTATATAGTGGGTTCTACATAGTGGTACACGCTGAAATTCTTATAGAGATGTATTTTTTATATGATTATGAAATTATTATATACATGGAAATGACCCAATGATGAAATTATTATATAGAGTTCTCTTCCTAGTCTTTTCTGTTGTAGTTTATTGTTATTGTTTTTATAATGGTGCTACTTTATCAGAGACATTCTTGTCTTCTTTTGAAGAAGTTATATTAATTTATTAAAATGATTGATTAATTATTACACTTTTTAATATGTTTGTTAAATAAAATTATTTTTATATTGGATTGGTTTAAAAATGGCTGTGATAACTTTTTAAGGTTTACTCACATCATATTTAATCCTTCCTTTTGTACTAGAACACTTTACATGGATTTAGGTTTGTACAAAGGAAATTGACCATGTTTCTGATTATATTGATTACTATGTGGGATGTATTTTTGGGATAAGACTAACAAGGTATTTGATAGATGTATTTTATTATTATTTTCATTCAGCTATTTTTTATTTGAATTATTTTCATTTTGAAATTTAGATAAATCCCACATATCATTGCATGATTTATCAATGTTGGTTTATTAGTTTCTTATTTACAATACAATTTCATGATATATGGAATTCTTTGTTCTTATTTACTCTAATATTATTATTACTCTATTATTCGGTTTGTGTTGTAACTATACACCATAGAGTATATTATAATGTCTATACTCATCACAAACTTAGTGCTAGTAAGAATCCATTGGAGGATATTGAGGAACACAGAAGGTCTCATTACCAACTACTTTTGCGCATATGAGAGTGTGATAAATCTGGGGATCTTAAATGGACCCTTATTTTTATGGATATAATGAACATAGTATTCAAGAAATATTTTGAGTAATTTTTTGTGGTACTCATTGATGATTTTTTGGTGCATTCTAAAAGAAAAAAGGACCTTGATAATAACATAGGTATTATTCATAAAACTCATAAAAGGAAAACGCTATATGAAAAATTTAGTAACCATGATATATAGATTCCATAAGTTTCTTTTCATTTACATATTTTCTCCAAGGATGTAATATCAATTGATCGTACAAAGAC
This sequence comes from Viscum album, assembly GCA_963277665.1. Classification (NCBI taxonomy): domain Eukaryota; kingdom Viridiplantae; phylum Streptophyta; class Magnoliopsida; order Santalales; family Viscaceae; genus Viscum; species Viscum album. Next base: position 774,325,215 of record OY728159.1, on the reverse strand, counting down.
CAAGGTAGTGAAATATTGTCCTATAAATACAAACATATCATCATTGTATAGATTAATTAGCTTGGTAGGTAACTACCATTTATTTTTTATTAAGTTTCCGGATTATCTAACATTTCAATATAGATTATACGTAAAGGGTGACGCCACGATAAACTAATGTTGAACCTGGTATTCCATAACATGTATGACATGTGAAAGGAAATGCGTAAGGTAATATAATATCAAGATAATTTATAATATATTTACAATTTACAAAGGATTCCATTCATCAAACACTAGAATAACATGTCTTACCTGTATGAGTGGCCATTCTCGATAGCTTTCTATGCATGAAAGAGAAAAATTCCTCTAAATCATGTGTTGTACGCAAGAACATGTTTCACCAAACAACGCTATATTATTAAAATATTATAAGATTTAAACTAGCTATTATGAATACTATTTACTGACATGTGAAAATATATTATTTAAAAAACTAAATTTTTGGTTACCGGTAAATTAATAACTAATATAAGAACTAATTTATTATTAAAATGATATTTTGGTAGAAAACAATTTTTATACTCTCAAAGTTGTTTCAACGTAATTAATAAATGTAATTATAATAATTTAATTATTTTAATTAAATATATATGTTATATATTCAATCACATATTTTTAACATTAATTCATTATATTTGTTATACATAAGATAAGAAAAAACCCAATGTTATTCCTACAAAACAATATTTATATAAAAGCAATTTAATCACCTTTTAATGGATAATCCATTTTAAATCATAATTTTGACACTACAATAAATTTATTTAGATAAAATATTATTTAATTTTATATTGATAATTTCAATATTAGAGTAGGATTAATTTTTTGGTATTTTTTCGTTAAAATTCAATTTTTATTAACTTCTGAAAAATATGGAATTTTATTTAAAAACGAAATTTTCATTTATATAATTATTAATCCCACATTATATTATAAATTTCACTCAATGTAAAATTGGATAAATTATAAATAAATTTATAAAATTTTTTCATTATAATCAATTAAACTTTTTACATTTTATATAATTACATTCAAATAATTTGAACATTTTTCTACTAAACCAAGTTAATATGTTTGTCTGTGTGATTAGTATTGATCAAAATTTTACTAATCCTGTGATTTTAATTTTAAAAATAATAAAATAAGTTTTTTCGCCAAGATAATATTTTTGTTCTAATAATATCAAATAAATCTTTAAAAAAAAGTGATTACAGAAATTATAAAAATAAATTATAGTGATTAAAGAGTAATTAGGCTCAAAATGGACTAAAACCTTAATGTTAAAGGTTCAAATGACCTATAAAATTGTCCAAAACACAATTTATGGCCATATATCTGAAATTAAAATTTCATTAATGATATTGGGTGTTTTTTTTGGATTTTTATTAGGTAATAATATGTTCACAATAAATATATTTTCAATAATACCATTTGAGTATGTTTCCATCCTTTTAAAAGGCAACCACCTCTACCTATTCCTCACAACACACCAACCTCTTATGTTCAGAAAAGATCAGCCCTAATTTTCCCCCCACATCCCTCGACTCATCTTAGAATCCCATATTTGGTATGATTTCATTCAATGGATTCTATTGGTTTAAACCAAAAATGTTCCTCGATTAAAAGTTAATGTCTTTTCTCAATCTCTCTAGTGTCATTTCCATTCTCTATCCCTTAAAATCTATTTATTCAATTATTATGTTACAAAAAATGGTATCATCAATACAGTAGGGCTTTTTTATTGTGAAAATTATACCTATAGGTACACACTCCACCATCTAATGTGTAACAAACAAAATGTTTCAGTGAATAGTAAATTACTGCCTCACGAAACGATGATTATTAAATTTTTCCCTACAACCTCTCATGGCGGCCATTATGATGGATACTAAATTTCTATATTTAATATATGATATTTAATTTTTTCTTAATACTTATTTCATCCTTTTATTACACCTACCTTTAATACATACCTTTTTACGTTAGTATGATAACGTCATTTTAGGAAGTGAGGACTACCACCCCCTAAAATCATTGGGATTCGTTCACACTAAACATGGAACATATAAATAGTGTTTTAATTAAAAATATGAGACATATAATTATTTATATTAAATTAATTAAATAATTACATTTATATATAATATATATATATATATCATGTTCATTATTACCCTTTTCACTCACTTAAAAAGTGAAACATTATTTGTGAATGTGTGGACTATCGCCTCATCGACATGATGTTATTACCTTTAAAGGAAAATATTCTATATATAAGTATATACGATTAAAAAATATGGTGTTTATTATATAATCATCATTACAAAATAATATGGTGTGAAACACCATCGTTCCACAAAGATCACATAAAAATTGGAATGTTACACATGCGTATGTATGACCTATCATCTCTATAATTATAAAAAATTGTCATTTTCATAACCATATTTTATCATTTATTTTAAAAGTTTAATTGATGTATAAATATGGTAATTATTTCAAAGTTATTATTATGGATTTTTTATATAATGAATCCTATGACCATAGTTGACTAAAAATAGTTGTTTTCACCCATACATTGAATTAGGTACAAAACACCTGATTTAAACGAAATTATTTGAGTAGTAGTATCAAACATGATAATAAGTGAAATAATATTAATTATAAATTTGAAAATGGTTATGAAGAAAGTTATAAAGTAATTAAAAGGTCATACACCCAGATAGAAATGAAAGGTTAGAGATTGTCGACTCTATTTACATTCCATTGAGGCTTAATTGCTGTTATACACACATTTTCTTTTACATGGTGTATGTACTTCACATTTCCTGATATATCATGAATCTGCATAATCTCATGATTTTTAAAACATTCATATAATGTTATTCTATTTTGATGATTATGTTTTAAAATATTTCAATGTTTTATGGGACACATTGGAATACTTAATGAAAATTTCCCTCAAAGATAATCCTTAAAAACATTCAATGGTATTTATTTTCGAGGAAATTTTATAAGCATTAATCAATAATCACATTCATTATTCTCATGTTATTATTGACCATTTTCATGTATTAATACCATTTTCCCACTCTTATGTACTCAGTGTATTTCAGAAAATGTTTTTATAAAAACTTGAATTTTTCCCTCTTTATTCAAAGAATATTTTTTCATCTAAAAACTATGTATTATTAAAAAAATAATTTTTTTAAATTTATTTTGTAAAGTTATTTTTACAGTTTATTTCTTTTACCAATGTTTTAAAGAAACTTTTTTTTCTATTTCCAAATGAGGTATTTTCTATTCTGTCTCTGTACAAAAAAAGTATTTTTTCCTCATACAACATTTACGAATTAAATAACCATCATTTCATTGAAGCATCCTATTAAAAAACAATTATTTTTATATATAAAAAATTTCAAAAAAATCAGAAGAAAATGATATTTTCCTCAAGAATATTTTTACAACATAATATTTTATTTCATCAATTGAAATTACCCTCTATTTTTACTCTAGTATTATTTTTTTGTATTTATACTATCCTTAATTGTGATTTAATAGATTTATGATTTATTTGGAAAATGATAGTATTCACAATGAATTCATTGATTTATTTATTAGTCCCCTTGAAATTTTCAATCTATTATGACCAATGCTCATTGATGTTCCATAGTATTGTCTTTTTCATTTATCATGTGTATTACTATTTCCTAAAAAGTATAATATTTTACATACATTGTATACATTGATAATTATTTGACTATCAAGGTTAATATTGATAAATTTATATCTCTTACTCTATAGAGATATTAGTTAAGGAACATTGTAAATCATTCATTTGATTGAAAATAAATGTTTTGGACTAGTACGACACGAGTAGGTCCATGTTAGAGATAACCCCTTAATACACTGGTAGCCTTATTGGATGAGACATTGGACTAACATCCTTTGATGGATTCATACCCTACATTTTGTAAACTGTCTTGTGAGTGATATTGACTGTAAAGGTACCAAGTACCTTAGAAAACCAACATCCAATAATTATATATTTCCCTTATTTATGTTCTGATATTATTTATCAATGATAATTTTTGTCGAAATATCTATGTATATGGTTGATTTTATGGATTTTTTTATTATACATCCATGATATAATGCATCGATATGTCTATGGATACATTTTATTTTATGTTCATTGAATAAGTGGTATGTGTTTTAGTTTTCTAATATTCCATATTAATATTTCCTTATCTAGTTATTTTAATGGAATGTACTTCTTATTATTATCATTTTATATTACTTAAGTACATCCAATAAGGTTTTTTGATTATATTTCATGTGTGTCCAGTTATTTATATTTCCATATTAATTATTATCATTGATTAATTATTTCATCCACTGTCTTTTTCCATTGCATAGCATTTGGGCTCAAACTTATTATGTTTCTTTCCTGAGGAATCTATAATGATTTTTATGAAATATATTCATGGATTTACTAGATATATTATATTTATCCTCAGATTCACGTTTTTCAAAATAAGAAAAAAATTATCTTCTAATCAATGTATTCATTCGTAATAAAATACACATTTTTGTATATGGTTTACCAAAATTACTAAACTGATCGGTCCATCCAGGATTGATTCCTTGTAATAATTCTAATGTAATTAGTATAAGACTCTATCTCAGTGATATTAAGGTCTTGGTCCCAACAAAAAGTAGTTAACATTGAATAGAATAATGGAATATGAAAACTGTTTTGATAAAAAAAATATGAAGTTGGTCTATGATAATATTTGACTCTAGCATCTATGAATTAATAGTTTCTAATATATAGTGATGAATTAAAGAAGGGTCTTTGTTTTATATTAATGGACGATTATAATCATATTTAATATGCATCAAAGCAACTGAAGACTCATGAACAGAAGTATACAACACATTATGTTAGGTTAGAATCTGTAATACTATTCTAATGATATGGAAAAATCATATCTATGATATAATATTTACGATATAAATGAATAATAATTTTCTAATCTACATATTTTCTCTAATAGTTATCAATATGATGTAGAGTAAATGTCTTGATCTATACAAGTATTATGATTTCTCAATACACTACCACCCATGTAATGTAAATAAGGTAGAAGATACATTGAGTTGGAATGATGATGGAAATATATCCCAAATGAGGAATGATATTGATCTTGTTTTCATGGAACTACTAAGGTTATGTAATGGATTTGTTATTTAATGGATGATTCCACTCATTTATGAAATCAATAGGTTACTATAATTAATATAGAATATAAGAATATCTTAATATGATGATGAAAACAGTCATTAGAAAAGTAATGTTGTGATGGACTATATATTACTATAAATCATATTTGAAGATGGTGTTCTAAAATTTGGAAAGAGATTATGTGTTCCATCAATCCGTTTGAAAAAAAGAAATTAATTAGAGATTCTCACAGCTCAAGAGTCTCTAAACAACATGGTAGAACAAATAAGAATTGGTATATTTCGAGATCATTTATTGTGAGATAACAAGTAGTATGGAAATTTAAATTATGTTTCCACATGGTTTGGTTTTCAACAAGTGAAACTTGTGATATTTGAACCTATATGACCTATAAATTCTCTACCTATTCCAGATTTGCGATGGGATTGTATTGTTATAGACATTTTTAGATGATGAAAAAATACTCCTATGATTAATCATGAAATATGGGATACCATTAATATCCTAACCAAATTAAAAAAATTACATTAAATAAGTAAATAATTACCTCTTGAGAACCTCCAAAAGAACTATATTAATGATGTTGTTATAAATCAAGGTGCACAACTTTTAATTGTTTCTGATTGTGATCCATATTTTATATAGATATTACAGAAAGGTATTCGTAAGGATCATAATAAAATTATTCATGTGATGAAAACCAATCTTATAGAAATTGTAAAAGTTATATTTAAATATTGATAGATATGTTGAGGTCATTCTCACTAGTCATTCATGGTATGAGGAATCATTATTGAAATTTGGTATAGTTTTCCTATAACAATAGTTATCATTAAATTTTTCCATAGTTGATTTATAAAGAATAATATTGGAAGATATTTAATACTCCAAATTAATGGGATGATGTAAGTGAAAGATATATTATAATAGTAAAACATTTTCATAGCACAAAAACCATGGTATTGACTATTCGGGCATATATAAAAGTATCTAAAAGTAGGAAAAAGAATTATGTGGGTAATTAGAAGAAGAATTTGGAATTACAAGAATGGGATGATGTTTTATTGAATATATATCCATGGAAGGATATAATATTGTTTGATAATAAAGGTAAATTTCTTCCCATATATATCAAAACCATTGAAATACTAGAAATAATTTGGGTTTTTTTAACATTTTTAAACTCTATCAATATCTATTAAAATTAATTGACTTGTTTCAATATCATTATTAAGGGAACACATGATGGACCTAATTCATGTACTCGACTATGTTATAATATAATTGGATCCTAATATATCTTAACATGGAAACACCGTATATATTTGTTAAGTGTGAGGGAATGTATTGAGACATTATATACCTTTTCTAGTACTGGTACATTAGTGAAATACAAAAACCATGAAAAAACATTGGAAACATAGGATATTATGAAGAAGAAGTACCCTCATATTTTTAAATTGTAATATCCATGAAATTTATAGGTTTAAATTTTTATACAATGAAATAGATTGTAACAACTAGTCCCTACAGATATCACTAACACCCCACCATAATAAGTTCATTGTGTCTTGGCTTTCCGGGTACAACCAATTTCACCATAGACATGTTTTTCCCACCATAGGGACCACCAACATCATCTAATGAGTGATTAGACTAAATAAAATACCCCTAAGACCACATATTTATTTTCTAGTTTTCTTTTTCCTCACTCACACACACACTGGGGAATATAACAGAATGTCACCCATCTGGATCACTACTCTATGAAAACAAACATAAACATGGAGTTTTAATCGGGTCAACTCTTAAAATAAATACTGATCATTGTTTACATGATTCATATAATTTATTAATTTACCCCATTACCATTATATTTTGTTACATTCACCCCCCAAAGAGCACAACATCCACATTGTCGGCCATACAACTGAACCAACGCAGTGCACCACACATAAGGATGGGTTACTCCTCTAATGCCAATGAAACAACTAGGCCCCACTGAAAACATAGACCCCAACCATAAATGACCCTATTTTCCGGGCCCTCCTAGTATGACCAATTACCCATAGACATGTGATCCCCACCATGGGCCCATCGACACACATGAATGAATCATCTAACTACTAATAGCCCTCACATGCCAACAAAAGTCCTTTCTAGTGTGCTTTGTCGTCACTCACACACACCCTGTGAATCTTCCCAAAACATCAACCATCTTGATCACTACTCCATGTCATGCAAAGATAAATATGGAATTCTGATCAGGTCGGTTTTCGAAGAAGAAGGGTTTTCTTGTTGATATGAGTCATATCATTTAGTAATTTAGCCCTCTATAAATCTAGGGTGTTACAATACAAAAAATTTAGACCAAGAATCACATATCAATATTTATTTGTCAGAGAAGGAGGAAAGATAATGAAACTAAAGATTCTTAAATTAAAATGGTAAGTGCATGAGAAAACATATATCAAAGGACAGTCAACCAATCATTTCTAACTTAAGAAACAACCCGATCACATGCACACACATCCATATATATATATATATATATCCTTAAACTAATGAACGTGTTCCTTACACCATATGGTTACCCACACATAATGATATATATTTTCATACATATACTTACCAGTGGATATGTGTGCATGCCTTCAACACTGACAACAACTCCTCACAATGAATACATAGAACTAAAAAACACAGTAATACCTAATATAAATTTATTCCAAATAATCTAATAAAGATTAAATTAAAAACCAATGAAACATTATAGAGTAACAAGTCCAAGTCGTTCATCATTAACACATACCAGTTACATATAATGTTTCATAAACATAACCATGTAATCACTTAAAAACCCATTTTTTATAAATTATATTATCATGGAAACACCACCACGAAATAATCATATGCTTTCCCTAGAAAATAATTATAAAAAAGACAAAAAAAATAGAATTCTGCATTAAATTAAACAAATTTAACATATGAATTCATATGCATAACAAAATATTTAGATAAAAAATACTTTTTCAAAATGTTCAAAAATTTTAGAAATACTATAATAGCCTAATTATGTATATTAAAAATCATTTATTGAAGTAAAAATAATAATTAGAATGAATTAAATATAAACGGGATGCTTTGGGAGGGTAAAACAAGTATAAACCTACCTCAGACATGTGAAGATAAAATGACACTTCAATGGAATGCAGAACCAAGCCTATCATACCCTTTTAACTACATAAAATCCCTTGAAAATGTGTCTCACATCAACCCTAGATCTAGGTTTCGTCCAAGTCGACGAAACCCCCCAAAATATAAATAAAACACAACGAAGAGAGGTGACAAAGTTAGATAGATGAGGTGTGGTAAGGATATTGGGATTTCTGTGGGATGGATAGACGAAAGAGGGTTGTGCACCAGGGATGTTGGACTAGAGATGGAAGCACACCATTGAGGTAGGCCAGAGGGGGAGTCATGCACTATGGGGTTGGCCAGAAGTTGGGGATGTGCCTAATAGTCGGCCTAGGGGGGTGACTTGCTTTGGGATGGGAGGAATTTGGGGGTCATTGTAGGTCATAGGAAGAAAACGTGATGAAGGTTTTACAACTCGCATTGGAGAGAGACCAATGAGATGGGTGCGGCTCCCTTAGGGTTTCTCTAACTAAAGCAGAAATAAATAAATAAATTATAATAATAATAATAATAACAATAATATTATTATTATTACTAATATTTTATAACAATATTAATAACAATTTAAATATTGTTTTATTAATAAGAATTTAATAATATTGTATTTAATTATAATTTTATAATATTTTTATTAATAACAATTTAATAATAATAATAATAATAATAATAATAATAATATAATAACAATAATATCAACATCAAAAATAATTTTATTATTAAGATTTACATAGTTATAAATAAATATATTAATGTATTGGTATGTTTCATGGTCAATTGGGTGGACTTCACGGTAACCACTAACAATGTAGTGCTTGTTTACCACCACGAAACCAACAAAATTTAACAAAAATAAAAACAGTAAAAAACAAATAAAACCAATGCTCAAACTGAACCTCGATAAGAGTTACATACGCCAATAAATAGTAAAATATATTAATTATAAAGGGTAGGGTGTGAAATAATGTAACCCCGAAATACATTATGACTTATTTCTTTTTAAATAAATCTCTTTGATATCCTATGTTTTATGCAACAAAAGTTTTAAAAGAAAAACCGAAATAAAACATTATTTAAAAATGATAACTAAACAATTTCCATTAAGATTAATGGTGTGAATATTAATAACTAAATCATGAAAATTATATTTATCTATCTATTATAAATAAAATAAAAATAATAAAATATAAAATGAAATATCTTCAAAAAACATATATTTTGTAAAAGACAGTTTAGTCATCTTTCACGCCATAAATTTAAATTAATTTTCACCCTAATTTGATAATTTATTTGATAAAATGAGATTATTTTTGGAATTCATCTTATAAAAATTATCATAGGGTTAATTTTTTATATTTTTCATAAATGTATCTTTTTTCAATGAATAGTAAAAATAATTAATTATAATTGAAAACATAATTCTCAATTATATTATTTATAAAGAATAATTATATTTTGAATTTTTTATATTTAAAATTACTTCAATTATATAATTATTAATCAAATTTATGTTGTTATAATAATTTTAATATTGTATTTTTATATAATTTTTTTAAAAAAATTTATATATTTTATCTTTGAAAACCCGTATTATTATCGTGTCTGCGTGATTAATTTTAAATTAAAATTGTTCAATTTGTTGAATATAATTTTTATGAATGAATTTTATTTTTATATTCTAAAAACTTTTATATTATATAATATGGTCAAATTAATTTTCTACCATAATGAATAGTAAAAATTGTAAAATAATATTTACTGTGGTTATAGTTAAAATGGGTGTACTAAGTGTTAATATAAAAATGGTGTTGTTAAATATAAAATAACCATTTATAATGTATATTATCTATTCACATTTGAAATTATAATTCCTATTTCTCTAGAATACAATATTTTTGACCATTTTGGAAAGTGAAAAATAACGGTTCATAATTTTATATTCAAACATTACAAATCTCTCACATACATAATCTATTAAAGGCTACCCATAGACTCTGATATTACAAATATAAAACATTTTTTATTCCAAAATAAATTCCCTAATAACACCCCAACGTCCAACCCATCATCCGAGAAGCCATTGTTTTGGGAGAAAGACAAATGAGGGGGGGGGGGGGTTCTGGTTAAAATTCAAGGATGTTACACAAAGAAAATGAAATGTTATTTGAAGAGTTTTTTTATTCCTAAACTTATTTATAATTAATATTAAACCATTATTATATAATAACATAGTTACCATATATATGTGTGTTTTATGATAATTACCTTATGAAATCCAGATACCCAACTAATGGGTTACAAAATCATCATTCAAGTGTATGGTGTCCAATCCCATTGTGAATTGATGTCATTCATTTTTCTATTACCAAATATAACCATTTTGCATGATGATGGATATAATGAATATATCTATATATATATATATATATTATATTCATAAAATTATTTTAATTTTATATTAATTATATGATATATCCATTTTTTTACATTCTATTCTATAATGGATATGATAATGTTGCTTGAGTATATGGTGGACTACTGCCTCATGGAGTGTGTGATTCATCTTTCACTAATTCATTACATATAAAGTGATAAGGAAAATAAAATCATCATAGTTATGTCATTTAAATAATTATGTTATTAATGACAACTTTATCACTGTGAAAAGATAATATATTATTTCATTCTAATTTTTCAACTCAATAAAAGATGATAATGTCATTTTTGTAAGTGTGGACTATCGCCATTACTTATTAATGTGTCTCCATTTTCATAATCACACAATATTTGTTATATATATATTTCAATTTATAATTCTACAAATAATATGTCATCTATTATATTGTTATAATTTTTTAAATATTAAATATTAATTACCCTTTTCCATAATGATTGTTAGGAAATTGAGACACTACTGAAGCATACATATGACCTTCTATCTAAATGACCATAACATATATCATTTATCAAAACAAAATTTCATTATTGGTCATAATAAATTCATATATATATTTATTTCAATACTATTATCTAATAAAATATGGATGTAACACATTGGAATTTTATAAATTGAATATCACATTCGATAACATGTACGACAGGATAAACCAAGTGTAAAAGAAAATATAATATACAAAGACAGTAAATTGTAGTTAATATTTTAAATAAATTCAATATATTTTATATTTTCAATTCATGAAATACTAAGTCATCTTTTATTTCACACAATAATTAGTTTCATCAATAGCTTGCATTACACGCAAGACACAATTTTACTGAATATTATTAATGATAATATTTAAAACGAATATTATACCATATCCATTATAGTTTACGTTAGAAATTTCCTTAAATAAATCATGACAAACCATTAATAAATTCATTGGGTACCAAATAATTATAACTTAATATAAAAATAAATTGCATTTAAAGTAAGGATTATGTAAAAAACTATTATTATATGCCAAAGGTGTTTTATAGTAATAAATTAAATTAATTTATATTATTGATTAATAATAATTAAATAAATATATATTTATGACATATTAAATCTATTTTTAAATTCATCCATTTTATTTTGTTATCATTATATAGGAAAAAATAAAATTTCTGGCCCAAAATGCATCGTTTTTCTAACGGATGTTCCCTTGTATTTTAATAACACACATTTTTTAAAAATTACTTTTCACACATTTGTAATTTTTATTAAAAAAAATAATTATTTCTCAAATAATAATTTAAAAATGATCGTACTGTGATTTTTTTACTGTTCTAATATTTTTTAGTTTTCGATTATTAATTAAAAATATTGGATTTTAATTGAAAACTATACTCCGTATAAACCTTTTATATTCATAAATGTTTTTAAATTGTTTTTAAAGTATAAATAAATAATATATTATTCAATTAAACCAATTTAGGTAAATTGAGATAAATTTTTATGAATTTATATATATATAAATCTATAATGTTTGAAAATTTTACCTTAAAAACATGTATTCTCTATTTGTCAATAATATTGATTTTAAATTAATTTGAACCACTTATTTGAATATATTTAGAAAAAAATGATTCCATAATTTGAATTAGAATAGTTTATAATTTATAAAATTCTGAAATAAATTTTTCTTAAAAAAAATACATAATGTTTTTAAAAACAATTAGATTACATGGAGGAAAAAATCTTTTCCAAGGGACTTAAATTTTATCATAATTTTATATGTGACTTAAAAACTTGTCAAAAAACAATTAGATGGTAATATTTAGACCATATATCATATATTATGGATTTTGGTTCATTATTTGAAAAATTTAAGAAGGAATAAATGTTGGATGAATTACTAATTTAAAAATTTTATATGTTTTCCACTCACCAAACTTATAAAATGAATCCAGTTCCCCCTTCTTCAAACCACAAATAAAACTAATTGGTTATGAAAAAAACATCCAAAAAAACAACAAAAAATCCCATCCCTCATAATATATGATTTATTTGGACATAAAATCTAACCTAGAAAGGCATTAGTGAATATCTAAGTTGAATACTCGAAAAAGAGGTAATGTTTTTCTAAAAGCGCATTTATTGTATTTCCTTCTCCTCCCCCGTTAACTATTTTTATATCATAATTATAAAATAAATTCTCTATATTAAATATAATGATATGTTTTATGTTAATTAAATGACATAAAACATCACATACATTCATTAAATGGGTAATTAATAAATCGTTCGTTTGTATCGTTGCTATCGCCCAGTGAACTAATGTTGTTCATTTTTCCATTACCACATTTAATGATTTGTAATAATGACTTAAATTATATTTATATATGATATATTTGATATATATTTTTTATATATTATTATATAATTATTATTTAATGCATTACTTCATGATTTCTACTTTTATGAATATGATAACATCATTTGTGTTCACCGGGAACCGTTGCCTTGTTAAGTGATGTGATTCATTCATGTATTTCATAGAATGTATTAAGGACAGAAATAATAATAATATTAAATATAAATTTAATATTAATGATATTATAATGATAATTTATTTATACATAATTTATTTTTCATTCATTAAATATGATAAAAAAATGAAAACATTATTCATGTGTACGTATAACCTACCATATCAATGAAAGATGTTTTTCATTTTCTGTAACACAAAATATTTGATTATTATAAATACATATATATTTAATATATATGATATTTGAATCATGATTAATAGTATTACGATTATGAAATAATCATCTATGTTATGGGAATACAAAATAGAATGTCAAACCATACAGGAAAACTAAGGAAATTAACACATGAAATTAGAAAAATAACGAAATATTACTAATTAAATGGTGATAATATTTTATAAAATGATTTTATATTTTATTATAAATTTTAATATGGTTCTCTTATAAATCAATACACTAATTTAAAATATTATACTTTAGGTGGAAGACTAATCGATAGAAGAGAAGTGCAAGGTAAGGTATTTCTTAACTCAATTTCCATTCATTGGGTTAAACCTCATCATGATTGAAGATTTCATGAAACAATTATGATTTTAATTAATTTTAATATATTATGATTTCATTCCTATTTATTTGAATTTAATAATATTTGATAGATATACTATATGAAAATATTAATTATCACTTTAACGTTGTGACCATTTTAGTGGATTGTTTCACTATATCATTAAAATAAATATTTTTTATTCATAAATGTATATTGAGTGAAATTTAATGTACATTTCATAAAAATAAATAAATAAATTTTATATTATTTTTTTAATAATCTCTATCATGTAAAATTTAAAATTACGGAAACTTTTTTGATTAAAAATATATATTAAATGTTTTCAAGAAAAACAATCTTCATTTCTCTCTTTGGTCAGAAATATTATTTCATCAAAAATAAATTGTAAAAATTATTTAGGAAAACTGACCTTAATTTTTTTATGATTATTTATTTAATGATTTTTCACTAATTTTTACAATTAAAATTTTTCAAACAAGGTAATCTTATGAAATTTTCAAAAAAATTACCATTTTGATTTTATAGGAAAAGTGAAATAAAAATACTTCTTTAACATGAATTGTATGTACCAAATTTGTAGTATTCATGAAAAATATAATGATTTCAAGGTTCTTTTATATGTTTCTTAGGTTATTTTAAAATTAAATGTTCTTTCTAATTTGTTTCTAAAATTTTATTTTTAAATGTTCTTTATAAGTAAAAGTATTATCAATATATGTTTCATAATGAAAAGGATATTTAACTCTATATTTTTTATGATCATTTATATAATTTATATTAATTACAAACAATAACCCTTTATTATTTCCCCAATGGGTATATATTGTGTTGATACTATCCTTAATCATCCTATAGATATTTTACACTAATATTGACTAATGAATTTATTGCAATACAGTTCTTTGATTCATTTTTTGTTAACATCACATTGAATTATTCACAATCAAGTGAAAAATAAATGTACAATAAATAAAAAATTAATTAATCATGGATGCATTTTTCTCTAACAATATAACATTTTTATATATATTGTTTACATTGATAGTTATTTCCGTATATGGGGAAGTATTAATACACCTACATTATTTTTTCAATATAGATATTTGATGTAACACATTATTTAAGAATTAAATAACCTATTATACATATGAGGAATTAATTTTAATGATATAACATGGGTTGGGGACACTTAATTTAATCCCATCAATGCAATGGTAGTCCCATGATATGAATGCATTCGGAATAAAGGACTTATCATTTGTAAAAAAGAATATTGTAGGCTGTCTTATGAAAGCTCTTAAGAGTAGTATATTTTAAACTATCATGCGAAAGGTAATGAAATTAAAGTATCCATGAACCTGGTAAATATGGTGTCCAATAAAAAATAATTTCATTTATTAATTTTTAGTATTATTATAAATCATATTCTCACTATGAAAAAATATATTGCTGAAATTCGTTATCATTTATAAATTAAATTAAATGGTTATATTTTATTTTCTTTTCCATACTAATTATTATTTATTTAGTTACGATAGTAAGTTTGTTTATTAAATATAATATGTTTTTTTATTAACCATTTAATAATTTTTGGGAACATCCTCCTCAGTTTATTTATTACATGGAATTTGTGTCCATTAATTACCTTACTGTCCTGTTTATTCTCATTGAATCGACATTTATTTCCTAATACATAACACTTACTATGAAAATTTTTTCTCCCTTATTTTATTTTCATTAACTAGGATTACAATAATATTATTATGAATGATATTTAGTAACATTATTGGTGGAAACAATTTGTTCTTGAAAAATATTGCAGTAATTTGTGTATTCAACTGTTATGCAGTACTCATATATATATATAATATAAAAAGACTACCAAACTGAGCAGTCCATTGGGATCTAAATATTTAATCTTTTCTAATACATCTTTTTCTTTCAATGGGTGTGGGATTCAAGGTTTGGGGATACTACAATGTAACAATTTCATATTCTAAAGAACCAGATCATTCATAAAAAATCATGCATGAGAAAACAATGAAATAACGCCTAGAACAGTGAGAATAATGAATGATGTTTAATGAATGGATGATATAATGTTATAAAAGGACCATATACAATATTAAAAATAGTAATTTTTCTCTATTACAAGTTAAAAAAAATTTAAAACTATTATATAAGAGGATAAATAATGTTTAATTAAATTAAAACATGAGGTTAGTTATTTTTATACTCAATTGTAATTTATTTTGCTAAACACGTATTTAATTGGTAATTACACTATGATTATGTGATTAATGAATTTTTATCATATATTTTTTTATTTATACATTTCCAATTTGGATTTCTATTCGATACACATAATATTTTAAAATATTAATTCTCACATCAGTGCCATGATCATTATGAGAGACTTCAGCTTAATTTCCCTTTATTTAAAAAAATTATATTTTTATTCACATAATTTATTTTATATAATGTATAAATAAATCTCATTTGAATAATAATATCATTATTAATCCATAATTTATTGTATATTTTGTGTTAATTTGAAATATTTCATCCAAGGGAATTTCAATAGAAAATTACAAAATTGTAAAAGTTATCATTCAGTCTCAGTTTTTTATGGTTTGTGTCATTCTCTTATAAAAATAAATTTATTCAGTTCTATTTTTTGAAATTACATTTCCCATAAATATCCATACTCTTGTGTTATTTAAATTTTATTTTGGAATAATATAATGATACGTAAGGGGGGGGGGGGGCTGTTACCATCGAAAATTTTGAGAGATTAAAATCATAACCCTCTTCATATAATATAAATATATAAAAACATAGCTACATTATATATATATATTATAAAGTAAAAAAATAACAAAAAAAAATTAATAGTTGTTTTGGGTAAAAAAAATCCCCTAGTCCAATCCACAAAAAATATCATGACAATTTTTTTTATTTTCACCATAATGGTCCTCTTATTATTAGACCACCACAACTGAGTTCAAATAGATGAAACCATAAAATATGATATTCTTCTTTAAAAATAAACATGTAATACATATCTTATTTTGAGAAGGAGAAAGTTCACCACAACTGAATATGAGAATCTAAAACTATAAAATATCATGATTGTTTGATTTGAAGAGAATAATATTGAATTCGTTGTTGTAGTAACTATTTATAGATAATTTATCATTTTATTTTTTGATTAGAGCCTTAAAGAAATAAAATCTACAATTATATACAAAATGAAAATGATCTTCCATAAATATAACAATAGAATAATGGTAGTAACATCAGTAGAACAACATTAATACAAAACAAGATTAAAAAATAAGCACCTCCAATGTTTTTCTATTTTGAATAGAAAATAATTTTGATTTTTATCAAAACGGGTCTCTATTTATGGGTGATATAACTAATGGTATTTAATAATAGAAACTATAATTATTTTAATTAAAATGATACAAAAATGTCACCTAAAAATTATGATTTTTTAGAATTAAAAAAAAAATTGTAACATCACTTAGAAAATAGAAAATTTTAATATATTGATCAGGATAATTTTAACTCATAATTATGAATATTTAAAAATATATTAAATAATCAAATCAATATATATTCATAAATCACAGATATATCTTTATTTTAAACTATTTGGTTAACCAATTAAAAACATATTTTAAAATTTATGGAACAGTTGATAGATTATTATTGAAAATAAAATGATGGTTTTTTGATCCATACATTAGTTTCAAAAACATATCGTTTCTTCTCTAATATAAAATTAATGCTCCATATTTTTACAATATAATAGGATACCTGATACTTATATTTAATCCAAAATATGGGGTTTTAAAACTATACATTCCTCTTACAAAATATATGGTATGAATAGTGATTATAGTATAGATAAAAATAATATCAAAAACACAAAAAAAATATCTAATAATTTTGATAAAAATTTTAAGTAATAAAATGCTAAAAAAAGAATAAAATATATTCTTTAGAAATACAATCACATGTTTTTGTGAGAATCAAAATCAACATGATTCAATGAGTATTTTTGTGAAAATAGAAAACCAAATATTTATCTATTTTTATGATAAAGAAGTCTTATATAAAAAACATTTGGAAATTAAAAATAATGTAAACAAACATAATACTGTTTCTATAAGAAATTAATAAAAATTTATTGTTGTTAATTATTTTTTATTAATGTTTATGTTTTCCAACTTAAAGAGATTTATTTTATAAATTTATAATTATTTTTGTTATCTATATAGAATTTGTTCAATTTATTTAATATCATCTTTTCATAATAATCTTGTTTTTCCCTAATACTATCACAATATTTCTTATATAAAAATAAAGATAAAGAGAAATATTATATGAAAACATTATTGTTGCACAAATCAAGTATAGAATATTTTGTTTATATAAGAAAACAATGATTCCAGTAATGTTTATAGAGATATATAGATAACATGAAACATAAATAATAAATATAGTTTACATGTCATTTTTGGATAAATAGATAATATGATAAATTATATGGGGTCAAGTTTTCTAGTTCATATGAGGTTAAAAATGTGAATGAATCATGAATAGTCTAATGAAAATACTTTATTTCAACAATCATTAATTTAAAATTTCAATTTATCATATGATCCCAATATTTAATCATTAAAATTTAATCATATCCCATTTTAATAATTTTACCCATATTTTCCATAAAAAACTCAGGGAAGTTATCAGATTACTGTACATAATTATTCATCATCTCACTTAACTAACATAGAATGTGTCTAATTCTTGGATCATTATATGTGAATCTCTAGAAAAAATCATTCTTCTTTTAAAATATATGAAATCATTTAATACCTCAATGATGACATTGAATAACATTAATAATGAAAAAGATAACCAATATAATATATTTGAACCATCATATTAATATATAGAGATATTGGGTGACTATAAATAGAATCACATTATTTGCATCATCTACATCATATCAATTGTTATTTAAACCCAACCTATTTTTTAATTTACCAAAAATCTATATTTGAATATAATTCATTCATTAAATTCAAAATATGATAAAAAAATTTCTCTCTAAAATTCATTGAAATGTTTTTTGGAAATATAATTTTCACTTATATTATGGTTTTTAGCATTAATGGATTCTATCTTAGCTTTTAGAATAGTGTTTGATTTAATGTCTTCAAAATATTTTTTAGAAACATGTTGGTTACATTTCATTGCTTTCATCTCTTATTTAATCAAATTGTATTTGAAAAAGATTTGTTTTGATCATTAATTATATCAGATGATTAATCTTTTTTAATTCTAAATGGGTTTCCAAATTCAAATATAGTATGGTAATAACCATTGTTCTTCTCACTAGTTCATAATAAAAATGGACCATGAACATTTTAATTTTTACTGGATTTAGTAACATCCTCTTCCAACGACTCTATTACAATAAAGACTATATATATTTAAATTATATTTGTAGTATCAAATTTTTATAGTTTCACAAACTCACCATATTGAGAATTCATTTCTACCTAATCATAAGTATGACCTCATTTTCCACTATGTTTTCAATTATCTTTAATAAAAGATTATTCATTAAAACTATAAAAAAATTATGCTAAATATTTTAGAATCTATCAACTTGTTCATGATTGAAATGTTGTTAATTTTTCAAGGAATTTTAGTATGGTCACAATAATCCATTATATTGAGGGTTTTTTCATAAGAAATATGACAAAATCATTCCAAATAGTTGTTATTGAAATCAAACATGAGTCTTCTAACAATGGTATAATCAATATAAACCACACTTAATTCACCAGATTATTCGCCACAAAGCCTGGTTGGACCTTTTTAATTCATAGTATGTTTCTCTAATAGAGAATGAGTCACAATTACTTGTTTATCATCTACATCATCTTGCATCATATTTCCTTACGAGTTTCTCCCAATTAAGACAAATTTTCATTAGGTGATAGCACAAAAAATATTACAATAAAAACATCTAATGGAAATATGAATATTATGGATCTTGTTAATTAACAATATAATTTCGGAAATAAGTTTTAAACAATGGTAAATGTTTATTATAGCCTCCATTTGAGAGTATTTATTCATATACCTCAACATGTATCTACTAATATTCAACACCATTTCTATAATCTTTGGACCTGACTTGCTATTGAACGAGTAGTAGGACCAGTTTCCACAAGACCTCGAGCACATCTCCCATATGCCTGAGGCTTCTGAATAGTATAAAGGGTGTAAATGTAGTCAATATGGAGACTAAACCCTCATATTCAATGTGAATAGTGGTAAATAGACCGTAAAACATAGATAATAGAAAATTCATTATAAAAGAATATTGATTGTAGGGAAATACCATTGAGGTATCAACTAAATATAGAGAATGGCCAATGCTTGTTTATAAAATGAATGGATGTTATGGTGATACATAATTCTTAATTAGTGAATAATAAATCATACATTATATATCAGTGATGAAATAAATATAAGACCCTAAGATCAAGGGTGATCTCCACATGTATCACAAGCTCCCGCTCAGTCATTTTCTCCTAACTACTTTGTATTATAGGAAACAACACAATCAATGCTCCATATCCCATCAACTAAGAAGATTCAGCTCTGGTAAGCTAATGAAATGAGGTCCCTAGTATGTTGTGAGATAAAAATACTATGTGGTCACCCCCAGCAGTGTCTATCCCAAAAAATATATGGTATATGTAAATAGACAGTGCGTTGGTAAAAATGTAAGGTGTAAATACATGTAAGAAATTCTCATGGATTGTAAATTTCTACAATGATAATACTAAATGATCCCAAAAGGCTCACATTTATGTGATATTTGATCTTCTTTAACAAGGAATCTAAAATCCAATCCGAAATAAAAAAACAACACATCCTTGATGTACATCCAAACACGTCATAATTTACCGCATCCAAGATGTATATTAGTGTGTATCAAATACCTTATTGCCATGCCATATAAAGAAGTGTGTACCATGAAGGACCATATCATAATAACTCATCCAAGGATTCCACATAATAATTACAGACCATGAAGGTCTAGATCCTTGGAACTTGTCTATGGTATCCACATCGAGTCCCACAGGCTTCCCAGTGGAAACTTAGTCTTGGCACTACATGGAGTCCAAGGATCATGTATACTAACCTTTCCACTATGAGTCTAGGAATGATTTGTCCCGGGGTTAGGAGGGCTTGAGACAACCCAATGAATCAAGACCGAAGGGGCACAATAAACTAAAGGAGTCCACTATTGCATTCCAGATCCATTGGGATTAGTCTATGGAGTATAACAAAGAATTCATTCATTTCATAACATAGGAGTATACCTAATAATATAAACCATTCCTTCATTTACTATATCTCTATACCAACTCTTATAAACAACATAAACATTCGATTCCATATGAGTGTACCCCCTCTTATTGTCAATTTAAAAATTTACCATGGGATTACCCACCCATCAATCACAATTTAAAGAAATACATTGAAGGAAATCATAAGTTTATTCCCACCCTTATAACTATATAAAAACATTTAGTGGTTATACCCACTCACAATGTCACAAACAACATGATTATATTACTCATATGATCCGATTCTATTTAAACATTCCATATGGGTATACCCACCCATTTATCACCATCTCCCATTATTAAAACATATCAACCAATGAGAAAAACCACTCATGACTAAATTTCATATTTAAATAATCCTATCAGTTTACAACTCAATTATCAATTTTCCATTCATGGTATATAATGAACATACCCACTCATTGTCCAAAACATGTATAAAATTATTTTAATTAATATAGTGAATTTACAAATTCATTAATTTCCATTCCCAACCCCTGAAACCAAGGAGTATACCCACTTGTTCTTATAAATACCATTAATTAATATCATATGGGCATACCCACCCATTTATTTCTATTCATAATTATATATTTCACATGGTTTTATCTACCCATTTAACCCCACTATAGTTCGTTAGAACCATTTAACACATGTGTTTCAACATGAAATTGAGGGGAAAACTCATATTTAAGACAACCACATTTGTTTAATATTAAAGAGCTTCCTCTAACTGAGAATTCATAGGAAAACACACATATCACGATTAAATGAAATTAAAATAGGCTAATCGTTATGATTATAACTTAAAGGTAGTGTACTTTTGATAGAGATGTCTTATTATAAAAATATGACTTTTTTTGTAATCAAATCATTTTATACCCAATTAGAAGTTCAGTCCATAATTTACTATTAAACCAAACATGAAGAATTTTAAAATAAAATAATACATTTATAATATAAAAGGGTAATGTTAGGGACCCTGTATAAAATGATGGCCAATATAATTCTTTCAACATATGGAGTTTGCAACTCCCAAAGGAAAACTTTAATTTATATAAATATATATATATATATATCTAATTAAACTAATTAATGTGTTCCACACACCAAAACAGAACATGCAAGAGGATGATATACATACACATATATATATATATATCCATACCAAATAATATGCATGTCGTTCAGTGGAAAATGATCACAATAGATTATTACAATTATCTGAGGTCTCACAAACACCACTACACCCTAAAAAGATGATGCAAAACAAATTAGTTGTTTAATCTCGTACCTATAATTGAAGATAGTAGACTAAATCGGCATAAACCACCACACCTTGTATGGAGGATTCTGGAACAAGGACCAACACCACCTAAGATGCCATTTGAATAATGTAAATATAGACGTGACATAAAAAACCCAGTTTCTATCAAACCCTAGGTTCATCCACTACATTCGTGGACACTGTGGAGACAAAAAATGGCTAAAAAACTACTGAGTATGGGGAAGATCACCAAAAAGGACATTTAAAATGAGAAACTACGAGAGATCTCGATGGAATAAAAATGAACATAGGAACCAGAGGATGGGGGTTGTGTGACACCTCAATGGGGAGCACCTCCTTTTGTGTCATGCTGGTATACAAAGAGAGAGGGTGTGGTTTGGTAGTTTATTTTATTATTTTAGAATAAAACTATTTTCTAAATAGAACACTATATATTGTTTTGTTTGTATGTTCAAACAGCATGCATAACAACTATGGGCCCATTACTGTATAGACGAGGCACCACAAACTATTCGGATCGAATGGGTATCATAACTATCCACAAACCACACAATGAAGAGTGCATAGATATTAATATTCTAATAAATGTGATGGCTATAAATAATTTTCCAAAGTGTTTTTGCAGCCTATGCAACAACCTCAATCCACCAGAAAAATAAGACTCATGATTACTGTTATGCGTTGCATAGTTTTCAACCAAAAAATGCACCCTCTATATGTCCTTAAAAACCTTCCATTCCCTATCAAGAAGTTATAAAACACCTCGAAGTAGCTGGTAATGTTATCTTGCATTCACCCAAGTACAAAATCAATACATTAATGTTGTTCAAATCTCATAACTACGTTCTAATGTGATGTATAGAAAATGAAATTCTCATTAAATAACAAAATTCAAATTCCCTTATAATTTCATAATTTTAATACATAGGTTCATACAATCTGTCCACCTTCAAACATCACATCCCAATAAATCATTTATGGACTACGAGAGTATCACTCAACCTATAAAGGTTGTGGAGTCTCATTGGAAGCATCTCATTATGTTACTAAACACTAAACGTTTCATTATCCCTTGTTCAAGGTTCGTAAGACTTTAAAACACAAGCCAAAGCTGAAACACATACCAAAAACATCAATGTTACATTTAAATGAGACCAAACTACTAGAAATATTTTCTAATCCTAAACTATTACCATATTCCATTTGGATCATTCCACCAACGGTATAGGCATTTAGAAACTAATTACAACCATGGATCCAACATTATTTGAATTTCCTAAAAAGATATGTCATAAAGAAGTATATTGATGCTTCATAAGTGATTCACTTATGTATGAAACCCCTATTACACTTGAGGATACAGCAGAGACCTTATCAAAGGAAACATTCAGACCTCAATCGGCCAACAACCACTGGTCGTGTATGCTTTTCTCGAAAGACATCACCAACAACAAACCAAACTCTCCCTTGAACCAGTGATGTTCTCCTTAAAATGGTTACTTCTCCAACCACATATAAAAAAGGGAAACAAACCATGCCACATCAGGCTAACCATTCATGAAGGACATCTTATGAGGTAGAAGCATACTAACCAAACTCTATTGCCTCTCTCCCAAAGGCATTGTCTAGTCAACACAAGCATGTACATTGATGTCATTACCTGAGTTTTGGTGAAATTACAAGGTCATCCATTACTAGGATATTTTAAACTCATCATCCATCATCATAGGAAATTGTGTTACCTAATGAACCACACATCCAACATACAATCCAGATAAAAACTTCTTTTTAAGCCCGTTGGGTTTAAAATATTATCACAGCATATAATCGACACTCTCCAAGTGCATAGAGGATGACGTCAATCTAGGGAACATGATCGTCTCATTAATAAGACTACACAATATGTAATCCATGATGATCATTCAAAAAATTACTGGTTTAGAATTTATAACAGCTCAATTTCACCTACCAAGACATCATCAACCGAATTGAAATTCATTTCTCCCCATGGAATTTGTGTTGTTTCACATCATTACCATTGAAACTCCCCAAAAAAGAATGGAGTTTATAAAGAGATACAGATACATACAAACTCATCAATGTCATGATGTAATGAATTTACTGGCCTATACATTAGAATTTATGTGACACTACCCTCTTAAAGAGTATCCATGTTGACTAATGGAAAAACCATCCAATAACAAGCTTACTAGCTAAGAACATCATAATGAATTGATGGAATTCCATGAACCATGATCCCCACATAAAATATTTTTGCAAAAACTCTAAAAATAAACCAAATGGACGTTTAAAAAACCTATTTCCAAAAATATCCTTCTGATTAGTGGGAAACCCCTATTTACTTTACACCCTGGACAATCTACAATGACGTCATCCAAAGATCATCCTCATTATCACAAAGGTCAATGATAACACCAAACATGATATATTCCATACATCATAAAACTGTTGAAGGGATCCAATTATATCAACACGAGAACCCTGAGTTCACAAAAGCAAAATAACAAAATATCATATATATCCATAACTCGTATAACGGTGTATTGAGTCATCAATCACAAAAGAAATGAGAGTCTCACATGAACACCTATGTAGCTGACCATTGAAAATTCATGTCTTATGTGTTGATCCATACATGCATCAATGGGTTTTCCCATAAAAAGATTCAATATATAATGACTAACCATCTGAAGAAGGGTGTCTTTTTAAAACAACAAGACCTATTAGGGACAACGACTCCCCAATGGATCCTATTAAAAATATCTCACAACACACAAAAGAATTATATATAGATATAAGTGTTCTACCTACCATTGTCTAGTCCCTTACTAACCATACATGTCAACCCTATCCATCGGTCAAGAAAAAAATATTTCACTATGCCTAAATTCCCATTCTTATTTAGCCCAAAGCTATAAATAAATTACCTAATGACAAAAACTCATGTCTAACTTCCATGAAATACCACATGAAGCATTTAAAAATACCATTAAATGAGGGATAAATCAAAGGGCGCCACTTCAGGTATCAATTATAATTCATTCATTAATTCATTTCAACATTTTAAATATTTGACTAAATTTTATCCACCATACATACATTTTTAGGACAAAGAAACTCTGTTTTAATCAATGGCCCAATGGAAAAATAGGAATTTCATATCAGAATTTGTCATTAAACCTTTATAATCCGATGAAATTACATAATAAATAATTATATTTTAATCGAAAATAATTCTAATTGAAAAAATAACTCAATGGTTCCCTTTATTCAATCTAGGTTCATCAAAAAGAGACCCCATAATAGTTCATTTCATAAAAACATGCCACACCATACCTAATTGGGTCCAATTCATCAATTTGAAAATTAAATATGCATTTAATATTACTTCTCAACAGTTTTACCAAATTAATAATTCTAAAATACACCATAGTTATACAACAGATCAATAATATTTGTGGACATCTACCAATAGATATGGTGGCCATACAATGTACAACTAGAATTGGGCTCACATAGATCAACTCATTTCATTTATGTTCAGAGCATAACAGACATCACATTGCACCATTTCAAACACATCATGAAATTTAATTTTATATGGGTTTCCATTTTCAATTTATGGAGCGTAGGTACACTTCATAAACATAAAATTGGATCCCATTAAGCACATCCAATCCCATTTAACATTTAAATTTTGGATGCCGTATTTTAGTGGTTCGAATACATTTGATACCCTTTTCATAGATTTTAGGCTCCAACAAACATTATAAATGATACTGGATCTTGTCAGGAATGAAACAATGAATTTCACCCCATGAATCCATTTACACATCAAAAAAAATCTATCATTTTATCATAATACGTAACATAGAAGGTTCTTATAACACCCAATCATGGAATTATAAAAAAAATGATAAAATCAAAGGCATCATGGAACGTAATATGCAAAGCATGTACAAAAAAAGAAACACCTACAAAATAAACAGGACTGCAAACAGATCATGTCAAAATGTAGAAAACAAGCCTGGCTTCACTCAAAGAACACAATAATACTTAGCTGGAATCCTACTAATGTAGCTAGATGTCATGTAATATATTCATGGCATGTAAATTAATGTGTTCTTAGTATTATGCATGTAATGAACTTCCATGTCCATATGAGGACATTAATTTTTTAAAAATTATTACAATCATTACAGAGAAGAATATACACTAGTCACACAAGTGAAATCTTATCAATAGTAACAACAGTATAAACTAAAATTCCTAGCCCTGGCCACTAGGTCATTTCCTATACATGTGGTGATTAGTCCCATGAACAGCTAACCACCAAGAGCTAAAATATTTCTAGTAGCTTGTCTTCCTTCAAAAATATTTATAAAAAAATGAAATTCACAATTGTTACCATTGTGTAACATCCCATCTGAATGGTCTACTATACTGGTAGTTGGACTGGTCTCATCATGAACCCATGTCCACCTTACCATATTCCAGATGTTGCTGACTAGTAAAGAGGGTTAAACGTTAGTAAGTGGGGTGACTAAACCCACATATTTTGAGTGCAAAGAAGTAAAAAGACATTAAAACTGAGCTAAAAATTGAATCAGTGTAATGAAATAATGATATTAGTGGTAGAAAATCAATGTACGAACATAATATTGAAAATGGAAAACACAATTTTAATGAATGCAGGCATGTCATGGTGATAAACCATTCAAATGAAGTAAACAATAATTCATTATTAACAACATTGTATTGATATAAATAAAATATCCAAAGCCTAAAGGCGATCTAAAAGAGACTCCCGAGCTCCCGCTTGATCCTTTTCTCCTAAAATCCAGGTACAGGAAGAAACAACACAAGCACATGTCCATGGTCTGACAACAAAGAAGATTATACTCATGTTCCCTGGTTTAATGGCTGCTCAAGTAGGGTGTCAGATATAAATCTTAGTAGTTCGGCACCATAGGTGTCTAGCCCAAAAAATATGTAGTTTATGTAAATAGAAAGTGATATCGTAAAAAAATATGTTGAAAATAATATTATGGAATTCCCATGGAATATATTTTAATTAAATTGTTATAAAAAACTTAGCAGTACAAGGCTCCCAACACATGATAGTCATGCTCCATTAACAAGGCATCTATAAGTAATGGACCCTGACACTGCCTACATGAGTGCAATACATCCATATAAAAATTCTACACCATGCATAACATGATCCATGAAGCACATCCAAGGAATCCATAAAATAAATATAGTCCATGATGGGATAGATTCAAGGAACTCATCCAAGGCACTAATATAGATTCCCTTAGACTTCTGAGTACAAACATGTTCTATGCACTGGTTGGAGTCCTAGGAGCATGTATACTGACATGTTCTACGTTAGTCAATGAATGCTAGATCCACGAGGGAAAAAGTCCTAAGGAATCCCATGTAATCAATAACGAAGTGGCATAATCATCCTCTGGGATCCACTGCCGCATTCGAGATCCATGGAGAGAAGTCTATGTCATATAGAAAATCATTAAATCACTTAAAACAATATGAGTAAACCAACTCCAATAAACCATTCAGTCATTTACCATATGAATATACCCACTCATATAAAACATTTAATAATTACATTCCATGTGATTATACCTACTCATATTATCTATTTAACCAGTTACCGTGTGTTTTCCCACCAAATGATAAAATTCTATGAAATAATTTTAACAAAATCGCAAGGGTATTCACACACTTATAACCATATAAAAACATTTAGTTATTATACCCACTCACATAAGTCCCAACCAACATGAGTATACCACTCATGTATTCCATTTCCATTTAAAAAAGACATATGGGTATACCCACCCATATATAACAATATCCCACTATTAAAACATTTCAACCAATAAGAATACCCTCTCATGTTGATATTTCATTTTTAAATACTTTCTATGACTTTTCCCACATTTTTATCGATTTACATTCTAGGAATATAGTGAGCATACACCCTTATTATCCAACACGTTGATCAAAATTAATTCAATTTATATATTAAATTTACCTATTTATTAATTCCCATTCCCCACCCATGCATCCAAGATGTATACCCACTCATTGTTATAGTTCACATTCTTTCATATCATACGGTCATACCCACCAATTTATTACCATTCACTTTTATTTATTTCACATGTGTTTACCCCCTTTTAATCCCACTATTTTTTTATTAGAACCATTTAACACAGGTGCCTTAATATGCAAAGTAGGCAACGAATCTCCAATTAAAGAAAACAATATTCCTTTAATTTTAAATAGATTCCTCTAACTAAGAATGTGTAGGAAAATCAACATTTCATCAAGGAATGAAAATATAGCAGGTTAATCACAATTATTTTATATTGAAGGTTTCACACCTATGATGGATGTGTTTTATTTCAAAAACATGACTTTGTGCGTAAACAATTATTCTTATTCCCCATAAATATTTCACTATACAATACTTTAATAAACTAATGAAGAAGAATATTAAAATCACGTAATGAATTATTAATGTAAATCGGTAATGTTAGGGACCATACCACAAAGGATGTAAAATCCAATGCTTTCTAACTTAAGTAGTCACTCGCTCACGTAGAAAGACTATCATATATATACATATATATCCTTAAATTGATGCATGTATTCCCCCAACCGTAAGGGAACACACACACTAAATATATATATATATATATATATATATTCCTACAAAGGAATATTCATCTGCAGCCATGGAAAATGATTGCAACACTCTACAACAATTCCATCGGGTTTCACCACCACCGCCAAAACCTATGTATAGGGTGCGAATCAAATTAGTAGTTTTAACCCTAACCTCAAATTTACATGCAATTAAAAAATATTCCTAAAATTCCTCACCTACAACAAATGTTTCCAAAACACGGAACAATACCACATGGGAGACCATTTGTGTACCCTAAATATGAATGAAATATAAAAATCATAGATACCATAAAACCCTTAGTCCAGACACCACATCCATGATGACAGTTTGACAAAAAATAGTCAGAAATCTTGAGGGGATTTGGCATATGACCTAACTTGATATCGGAAGGAGGAACCTGATTTATACAACTAAAGAAAAAATGAATGAATGATCTTCTAGAGGGGGAGGGGGTGTATCGCGCCTTTAAGGGGAGCCCATCTCTATGCATTTTGGGAGTTTGGTGAGAGAGAGAGAGGTCTGAGTGTTTTTGTTAAATTAATTTGAAAAAAGATAAAAACAAAATAACATTCATGGTTTGGGTTGCATTATATAATAGATCGTACACTGACTGTTTACACATTACATGACACATGGGGCACCCCCGCATGGTTTGACCCACATTGTTAGCATAACCATGCAAAAACTGTGCTATAAATTGTGTGTAGTTATATCCACTACCACTAAGCATCTCAGATAAGCACATGGTTTGGAGGATCATACACAACCCATTCAACAGCCTATATCTTCCAGAAAATATGCCACATCATTACTACTATGGGCCGCACGGTTTTCCGAAAAACACTACACCCTATGAAAGTCCTTAAATACATACATTTCCTAGTCTGGCACTCCCGAAATACTATTACCTACTTCATAATTTTCTAGAACATTCACCAAATTCTATAAACATTAATTCAATGTGTCCAATATCTCAAAATATAATTCTGAAGTTCCATTTAAAAAACTTCCTACTCAGTAATTACACATATTAAAATTCCCATTGAATATCAATTTGGTTTAAACAATGGGTTCTTAAAATTTCACATAACATCAAAAATTATCTACATATCAAGGAAGATAACATTCTATAACATGAAAATCCTTATAACTATTGTATATTGAATCAGTTTTTCGGATTACTTTTCGTAAGAATCATTATATTTTACAATAATCTTCCATAAATGTTTGTATCAAAAAATAAAAGGAAATATATCCCCATATTAATGAAATTCATATAAAATTATTGTATTATTTAAGGGAAATAAAACATCTTGGGGATTCAGAAAAACCATGGAAAATTATTATGATAAGACGAAAAAATCAACATTAATTATATTTATACAGACAATATCCTTCATTATGCTAAAAATAATCCCGGTGTTTTCATAAATTTTATTTCATCATTATCGAATACAAACTATGTATTTTTTCCATTGAAAATAAATTGTAGTAATCGAAAATATACATCATTATTATCAATATGTTTGTCAGAAAAATCTACTAGTAGTGAAAAACCACCCCTTGATGGATTTTTAAGCTAGATATTCATGTACGTTGGTACTTAGATCTATAAAATATTCTTTATTATATAATAATTTTCATTAATATTATAGAAAATACAATGGTTTTCAGTTTTGATTTGAGGGTATTGAAGATAAAATATGATATTTGAATATTGAATGGGTTCATTATTATGGGTATGAGTGGGAG
Source organism: Viscum album (assembly GCA_963277665.1). Taxonomy (NCBI): domain Eukaryota; kingdom Viridiplantae; phylum Streptophyta; class Magnoliopsida; order Santalales; family Viscaceae; genus Viscum; species Viscum album. Next base: position 774,293,958 of record OY728159.1, on the reverse strand, counting down.
AGATATAGATAGTGTAAGATAATATTTGATAGTTTTTTTGAGGTTGGGTTTCTTTATGAAGACAAAATATGAAGAGTGACCATTATATATATAATATTGAAAAAACAATTTTTTGAAAATATTTTTAATTCTATAATTCATTAAATAAATACTAAATAAATAATTGAAGACTATAAATTAGAATACAAATGAATTAAATTAAATTATAATGTCATAAAATATTTATTCTAAAATAACTATACTTTACAAACCCATCATAAATTCAAAAATGAATATAGGAATTATTTTTCCTGAAATATCTTCAATGTGATATTTAGAATAAAAAAATTAAAATTAAAAATCCTTTCTATAACGGGATATCTTAGATAACGATTCATTATATCAAATTAAATTGTCCTTGATTGATAGAAAATATTTTTTTAAATATTAATTGCACTTGTATTGTCCCATAAAATTTGAAAATTATTGAAATTGATTCAAATTTAGAGTATAGCGTGTTTCATACACCACACATGTGCACAAAAAATACAAGTAGATATATATTCTTCCTCAGCTTCAAAAAAAATGTTGTTTCCCATATGACCATGAAACTATGGAATTACCTAAAAATTTACGTGTACATGTGGTGAAATTCTTATGTAGTATGAAAACACCAAAATTAGTATCTGAAGGGGGTGTGAAAATTAACATTGATGTGTTTGGATAATGTAACTATTAAAATATAATTCATCTCAAATATCTAAAAATTAACATAAAAGCAGTATAAGGGGGTCATTTGACTTTCATTAAAATGTATAACGATGATAAATACCATAATTTCAATTCAAATAGTTGTAAGATAGATAAAAATACCAATTATACCTCTTTATATCTTACTGCCAACTATATTTCTAGATTTATCCCAATAAATATGTTTATTCATACACATTGGAGGTGTATATATATATTTTTTTGAAGTCAAACAATATTCAATAAATCAAAATTATATTTAATTTGATTAAATAAATTCAATTAATATTATTGATAGATTTTAATTACCGAATGAAATTTTTTTATTCCTTAATACTCATTACATATTATTTCTACATTTGTTTCGAAATTTCATTACAATGTTTTTATTAGGTGAAAAAAATATCTTTATTTATATAATTATGTAAAAATAATTATCAAAAAATTGTGTTCATATAGATATTATGATTTTCAAATACTATATAAAATTTATTTTTGAGAGGAATAGAATATAATCATTCAGGCCTATCTCAATTTTCTTGTATAAGGATATAAATAGAATTAAAATGTTTGAAACTGTAATTTTGTGGATGAGAATTTTCCACACATAGTAGTTGTTCAATATAAACATTATCCACTAAATAACCATTTACCGAATTCAATTTTATATAATTCGATTAAAATTTAAAATTATTATTTGATGCATAAGATATATACATTATAATAGATTTTAATACAAAATTAGGTTCAATTTTTTCATCATAATATATTCATTATGGACAATTATATCCATTAGCTACTTATCAACAATTATCTCTAGTAATTATCAATGGTCATATTATATTTTTCTAAATACCCATCTCATACATATTAATGGGTAATTGGATGGTATATAAATCAATCCAAAAGTGTTCTTTCCATGAAATTTCATAAAAAAATATTTTATTGAAATTATACATCATTCATATGATAATACATACTCTAACATTTTAGGTTCTAATTGATATTAGAAGTACGATAAGTCATCATGATTTGTTATAATACCTCTAATAATATATCTTGAATATATATTTCTAATTATTGTTTCAACAGGATATTACATTTTTGATATAGTATTTCGAGGTAAGAAACATTTGATAATTCCATCCTAATGTTCTTATAGACCATAATAAATATCATTATATTGAATTTTATTTCTAAAATATATTTCAGTAGAATATAGTCATATATTTTCTAATAAATTTGTTACTCAGTATATTTGATTTTTATAGAGTTCACTAGTGTAACATTAATCTAATTACACATGAGTGGACTATACAAATAATTTTTGACTTTTTATTACAAACACTATAGGATTTATAATTTGGATAATGTAATATAAATATTCCTGCTTCAGCCTATGGATCAAATTGAACTGCCTTTTCCTAGCTTTTAATGATGAACACCTTTCTTCGAAACACTTCAAACTATCTGAATTAGGATTTATATTTTCTATAAATTATAGAATTTCTTTTTAATAAAGTGTCTTATTAAAAATATATTCTTGAATTGTAATGTGTTGTTAAATTTTTTATCCAAAAACCATATAGTATTACTATATTTTTATCGCATATTTCCTTCCATTTCTTAAATTTTTTATTTCTTCCTTCTAAAAATATTTTTTATTGAGCTATTCATAGAGAAGAGTGTGTATTTTTAATTCCTCGGTATACAAAAGTGATTTAAATTATTTATTATGAAATTATCTACCATTATCACTTCCAAATAAATTTATTTTGAAATCATTTTCATTTTAATAATTTTACAATGAATTTCAATGATAATGAAAACCACACATTATTGTTTTAAGAAATACACCCAAGTAAATATGAAACAATTGTGAACTATAATAGAATAATAATATCATTAAGCTAAATTTCAACTATTTAGGGCCAAAAAATTACTTATGGATATGTTCTATATTTTTTTATGAAGAAACCATTTTAATATATTTAATGGATGACTTCTGTTTCTAACCAATATTACATGCACAAAAAATCCATATTTATCAAATTTAATACAATGAAAATAAAAAATTTATTTTTATAAGATAAACTATAAAATGTAAATATATTACAATTTAAATATATTTGATGTGAAAGTCAAGATTCTTTTATAGAAGAAGTTAAATAATTCCTTTATTGTTGAAACACATATGTAAGATTTAAACGACACACATGTTTAGTTCTAATTGTTCTAAACATAATGATAAAATCTTTTCAAATATTTTATGAATTATTTGTGAAATAAATATAAAACCATATTCACATTATTGAGAGATACTTATTAGATAGTGATTTATCTCTAACATATTTTAATTTATTCCACCAAATTTATTTTGTATTTAAAATATATCAAACTCTAATTATTTTTCCACCTTCATTATCACTAATGGTATCCATGAATCCTGCCACATTTTCTAATATCTGAATAATAGATTAATGTCAATTAATTTTTTCATGAGTATCCATAGTCCATGTACCAATATTTTTTTGTTCATGTGGCCATTATCCAATAAAATATTTGAAAAATATCTAGTGTTGGTAATATGTTATTTTTTTCTAGCTATGTCAGCATTTATAGATTTGGGTAACTGATTTTTTCTAGATTGTATAAAATGAATAGTAATAGATTTAGATATATTAATAGAAAATAAGACCAATTTTATTCTCAATTTTTTTATATTTCTTAGTGAAAATAGTTATTGGACTAATGTGATTTAATTACAAAATAAATATATTGCCCTCATGATAAATATTTATTATTTGATCAAGTTACAAAATAAATTTTTATGATTTTTTATTTTTCGATGATCCATATTATTAGAAAATTCTCTTCTTATGAATATTTTTACCAAGAATATATTTTATTGATTTCATAAAAATTAGTTAATATACTTATTTCACTTCTGAATTAACCCATTTCATACTATAACTCAACAATTATGTTTTCATGAAGACTACAATTGATGGTAGACATCATGAGTTTTTCATTTAATCCTAGTTTTTTATTCATCATGAAATCTATTTTATTCAATACAGTATTGCAAATTTTTTTATTAATAAATTTATTTATATTTTATTACATTTCATATAGAATTGAATACTAACATGGAAAATAAATTTTAGAGACACAATAAAATTTAGATGTAGAAGAATAGTAAAATAGTTCCACTTTTTAAACATTGTTTCTAAGGATCATATTTTCATTTAGAACGGTTGGATCATTTTTGGAATATGTTCTAGAAATACTACTAATTCTTCAAAAACGCACCAATTAAACATAAAAAAATCACATTGTTCTCATAATAAACTTTCATCTAATACTTCCCTTTGTTATGTTAATTTTTTATGTTTGCATATTTTTAATATTAGAAATAATGTTTTTATGTTGTAATTTCATACATTCATCAAATCTTAATTTTTAATACCTTGGCCATATTTTTGATAATTATGGAATTTTTAATGCATTTCTTCTTTTTATAATGTTGATTGATCATTTTGGCTAAATGATATTTTTCCATTACAGAACTTGATCAGGATGAATCAATTGAGAATTCATCACCTTATTTTGATTTCATTTCATATGTTTCATTAGAAACATTTAGAGTGGTATTATCCTATATTAGAAAACTAAAATCATCGACTTCATGTTACATTTCATATTCATACATCAATAGAGTGCCTATCAACTCCTTCAATGTCATTTATGAGATAATACTGGATTATATGCTTACTATAGATATCTCAATCCATTTTGAGGGTACGATGCCTAGAATATTTAAATCCTAATATATTTTTATTTTTTTCTCCCATGTTAGCCACACAATTAACAATTTGTATTATTATTTCATTCATATGAGTGGTTCTTTCACCATCGTTAATTGAAATAGTGTCAAATTTTTTCTCTAAAGTGTTTCATCATAATTTTACAAAAACATTAGCTTCATTAATAAGGATCATTGATTGATCTTAATTTCTCATAGGTATTTTTACATTGATATAGAAGATTAATTTCTTCTATCACAAATCCAAATATAATTTAATTTAACGACTTAGAATTAAAATCATACTATGCTTCTTTAGACACATCAAACTTTTTGGTTATCTATGTATTTTATCATGTTTGAAAATCCTAATATAATCTATGAATCCACAATTTTTCGAAGAGATAATCATGATAGATTTCTAAAAACCATAATTTTCTCCATTGTTGTATGAAACATGGATCATCTATTTTACTCTTTTTTATTCTATAATAATATAACTTCTTATAGACCTTTTATATAATCGTGCTAAATGTTTCAATAATTCATCAAAAAGAACCCTGTTGATATTGATTTATTATTGGAATAACAAGAATATACAAAATAGTTGGCGTGAATTGTGTTATTTGGTAAACTAAATAGATTTTAATAATATCACTCTTTTTATAATATGACGATATGATATATTCTCTTCGTTATGATAATTATTTAGAGGAAAATAGTGAAGTAAAACCTAACAATTACATTAGTTTTTCAATAAATATTGATCCCATTTTCTTCTCCACAAATACACTCATAGCAATCTTTGCGACATTCACTAAATATGTTCTTTTACCAAAAGTCATCTACAACTAAATGTGCGATGTTGAAAACATACATTATGACTTGTTTCGTTATAGAAAAAAACTAAATGTAATCTTAGTGTGAGAATATAACACACAATCTTGAATGAGTATGACTAACCAAAACTCTGTTATATAATGGTTAATTGATTTTATGAGAAAGAGATTAAAATCAATGTTAATGCTACATGTGGAAGATAATAGAACATCAACATCAGAGATAAGAGTCTTCATGAAAAAATAATTTTTATTATATCATAGAGGAAAATGATACTCCATAAAAAATAATATAATCAGCAATTGTTTAACAACATTCCAAAGTCACATGATAAAATAATGTATTTATATAATATTTAGATATTCATAATAGAAGTGATGTTCATTAAATTCAAAATAGTTTTCTATTTATAAATTTAATAACTCCTGGTATTTGACAAGTAAATCATGGTTTTTTATTTTTCAAGAATATCAAAAAATATCCCCGAATATATTTTGAGTATTTAAACATAAAACTTTGAAAGAATTTCTTCACATCCCATATAAACAGGAATGAGTCAATATATTAGAAATTATACTATTATGTTGATTTTATTAATCATTAAAAAGGAATTAAATAATTTAATTATGAAAAATTCCGAAATAATAAAAAATATCTTGAATTTAAACTCCATGATAGACCATGTAAAATATATGGCTAGATTTGAATTTATAATTTACTATGAATAGTTAAAAATAAAATGTTGTATTGTTGAAGCATATCATATTATAAAAATCAAAGGGTTTCTTCTAAAATGTATGGTTCATGATCCAAAATTTTACAAAAAAACTTATGGTATCAATTTCATATTTTTACACAAAATGTTGTGTTTGAAAATAATATGTGTAGATTTCGATCATTTACTATTAACAATGTTTCTAGACTACATAAAAACATTTACTAAACAATTTAGAATAAAATAAATATGTATATCAGATAAACTATCCAATATATAGAACTCTAAAAAATTATTAAATGATTTGTTTTAGTTTAATTGTTTTTAGAATCAAATTCAACAAGAATTTTGGGTACTGTTGAGACCATAAATTCCCAATAGGATATGATTATTTATAAAACTATGTACCATTTTTACATATACTTTTTGAATTTAAATTTATTTGATTAACTAAGGAAATTTTGATAAATTCATATCCTTTACTCAATACATATATTTGATGATAAGTAATTTTTAATAATGAATAAAATAAACTATTCCATATACAAGGAATGATTTGGACATGTAGATATGGTAGGGGGCATGGATATAGATATCCCATGATACATTGATATCTATCATGAAAAAAATATTTTGGGAAAATTAAATGGGATTCATCCAATATTTCAAATTTTCTTAAGAAAATATCATAGCAATAAAGGTATCATGATTCATGTGGTCATGATATCAAATAATAATTTAGTTCCATTATTGATAATAATGTGTTTTTATATATGAAATGTACCAAATTATATTATATCTAGATGAATTTCATTCTTACATTATTATTTAAATTCAATGTGTATTTAGTTACATATCTTTTTATATTTATAATGCATTATCTTATCATGATACTCAACAAATTTTAATGGAATGTGTGTTTAGTTATTTACCTCTTCATGTGATTATTCTTATATATTAATTATTGATTATGTTGTACTTATTTCTTACTAGGCATATGACTTAACATTAATTTTGGTTCATTTCTGTTGGATACGAAGAAGAATTTTTGAAAGATTTTTCAATGATTCACTAAATTTTATGTTTTTATGTATTATGTTTTATTCACTATTCACAATTTAAAAATGGTATCATGTATGTATCCAGTTATCTAGAATTTCTTAATTGTTCGTTACTTTATGATTTGACCCATTTTATTTCTTCCAAAGTAATAATTCATGAAATTAGTTTTATAATACAAAGCCTACGGTTATTAAAAAAATGACTATCAATTAAAAAAAATTAATTAATTAATTTTGAATAATTATGATAATTAATTGGTCATATGGTCACTTTTTTGTAATGTTTTTAAAAAAACCTATTTCTATCATTCAATGTGTATTTAAATGAATGAAATGAATTAATCTATATTTCTTTAATATATGTAATGAATATTATTTTATTATATTCTCCAATTAATATTTTAAAAACAATGTTATGGTATTTTAGTAAAATGGATTTATTGATAATTCAATTTTATACTGAATGAATTCATTATTCTAAAATGGGTGTTCATTGAGGTGTGCCCACAATATTTTTAATAAATAAATTCCTCTTATAAAAATTGAATTTAGTAAAATTAATAACATTTTTGGAATTAAAATTATTAATATAACATAATATGGTCAACATTCATATTGGTCTTAATGAATTGTAAATTCATTAATCTTTTATAAAATGGTTATTGAAAAAACATGGTTACTAGGGGATAGAATATGAGATAACAATTTAAATTCAACCTAAACATGTCTAATTATTATATGTTAAAGATAATTAAAAAATATATAATAAAATTATTGAATTCATATATATTCAGATTGTCTTCCAAATGAATTTGACTTTAGCTCATTGATATCTTTTATGAAATTCCATTTGTGTCCCTCCATTAAATTATAAAACTAAAAATCTTATATTCCCATATGCACATAATTTGAAGCCTCTAGCATGTAAAATCCTTTCTCCAAAACCATCCTGGATCTCATACATACATCATAGATATCTAATTATTCTTTTGAAACAAATATATAATGGCATAAAATGTGTGAATATAGAGTTTTCTAATAGAATGGTGGGTTATAGTGGTTGTTTTGGATTATCATGAGGTACGATTTTTATGTTACCATATCATTTATATGAAGATTATATATGATTAAATTTAATGATGATGAAAATATATGTTATATCACTCCTAATTCATATAATATTTATTCTCCCCTAGTAATTTAAGGATATTGAACATTTTTAGTTCATTTTACACAATTAAAGTACTTAAGAGTATGAAAGATTGTTTTTATGAAAACCAATATTTATTTATCTATTTGACAAGGAAACATTATACCATGTCTAGTTTTTCATTTAATGGTTTTCTATAATATCATTACTATTCTACCATGATTTATTATATTCAATTTTACACAAACAATAAATTTCAATGAAAATTGATAAAAAGAATATTCACCATCATTGTTTGAATGTGGTACATTATACATTTTACTATAAATGTGAAAGGAATATATTTTAACACAAAAATAATTACCAATTTTTTCTTATATATTGAAAACTATTTTCATTGATTATTCCTTAAAAAAATTATTAGTGTTTTCCTAGTTAACATTTTTTTGATTTATTTACTTTAATGTAATTTAAATAAAAATTTGAAAATGAAAAACCCATTTTCCACAAAAAATGCTCTTATAAAATTATAATGTTAATTTAATTTATAATTAAATCCATTTATGTTAAATTTTTTTAAGTGGGGAAATGATCTAGAGATACCATATTATTTATTACTTTGGATAGTTTCCTATTTTATGAGAAAATATTGATGAATCCCATTTTCACTTCATCATATTAATAAATTTTTAAATGATAAATCATTTAATGATATATTGCTATAAATATGAATGGATTATGATTATTTTATTGGTGGATCTTTTATAAAGCTCTAATGCATTAGGTAAAAAATAATTTTGTATGGGATAAATGGATACAAGGGTGGTTATCCCATGTCCTAAAGAGGTTACATAGAAGTTTATCCCAATACCAATGTAGTACAGTGGTGGTTATCCCATTCCATATATTTTATGAATATATTAGTCCAGTTTAGTGATATAATATTTCAATGGCTGTTATTATTCCACACATTATGTCATTATTTTACTTTACAATTATAATTTAATGTTATTCTATAATAACTAATATTCACTAATTACCTTATGATTCATGTTTCATAAAATTCCATGACTCATTACATTAGTCATGGATATATTAATTTTCAGGTATTTATTTCAAATATTAAGATCCAATTCTCATTCTCGTATTATCATTATATTCATACATATGATTATGAATTGGTAGCTCTCTTGATTACCATTTTTAAACATTCGATCTCACAATTTCTTATCATTATTTTTCCCTAGGATATGTACAAAATATTTAATTTTGTTATGGATAGGCAGGGTTATAGTTGTAATAAACCATGAGGGAAATGATATAGATCTTTTATGTATCATTGGCTTATGTATACATCTTTCAAAAACCACAAAACCATTATGTTTTTTGAATGGATTGTAATTATACGCAGCCAATATTCATCTAAAATAATTTATTATTTTTGTATGAAATGTTGGGTCTCTATTTAACAACTACCACACAACATCAATTTTTCAATACAATGTATTTTTAAATGAAATAAGATCTGTAATACAAGGAATATAAATACCTTTCCATCCTCCATTATTGTTTTCTAAGAGACATCCTTTCCCATTACACTTATGTTTACTATATACACTTCCCCATAATTTCTTCCATTAAATGTCATGAAATCTCACACATGAAGCCGAATCCCCTATTTCCTCAAACATACAATCCTTTACCCACTCACAAACACCCTTCCCTCTAAATTAAACACACATAAAGACACAAATTAATATTTTATAATTATCAAAATATTTTAAATATTAAAATAGTAATAAAAAATAAATAATTGAATTTATTTATTTATGTGATTAATATATATGTCTATAATAACATCTAAATCTATAGATTTATCATAATAAAATAATATTACACATAATGTAATAGTATTAATTAATATAATATTACCTATAATACAAAACATATATATATATATATATGTGCTTATAAAAACAAACATTAAAACTCATAAAAATATGATGATAAAAATTCAAAGTAGTCTCCCCAAACCCAATGCTGTATCACAACCCCCCCCCCCAAAATAATAATGGAATTTTTGACAATTATATTGGTATTAACTATTTTGTCACATCATAGTTATAATAATATATTGAAAATTCATCATCGTTTTCTTTCATCATTAACTTTTATCATCAATTTCCATATTCTAATCAGTATAAGAACTCATAAATTTGTATATTGGAATAAAGTTTTAAATCATTTATTAGAGAAGTTCTTATTTGAAACCAAATGTATTTGTAAATTAAAAAACATATTTTTTAATAGACACATAATTATAAAAATATGTGTTTCCACTAGATGAAATAACATGTAAATACTATATTTTAATTATAATTTTAGTTTTAAAAACATCAAGAATTTGGATTTTATATTTAGAATATATTTTGGAATATTAACATGTTTTGAAAATAAAATTTCACACTACTCCTTTAATTTATACATATTTAAAACACTTATAATTTTTATGGTAAAAATGAAATTTTGGATTTTACCTTCACATTTTTCATATTTAGTGTAGTATATTAATAAGAATGGTTTGTTATATAAAAAAATGTAATGATATATTTTATTAATGTTTAATTTGATATATATATATTTGTATTGATGTGTTACATATATTTAAAAAAAGTACAAACAAAACTACATCACTAATAATAATTTAAAAATAGAATCAAATTTTTGTTATTAAAACATTTATACATGTTATCATATTCTTGTATATGTTTTTCACTTTTATAATCATTTTTAATATGGTATTATTCTTCTCTTGTTTGTCCAATTCATTTTTATAATTTATTTCAGTTTTTTAATCATTTCATCTAGCTCTTTTTTAATACATTACTTTTTCTTCATGCAGAATAAATCCTCAAAAGGCATTCAGTTTTTCTAATTAATCTGTTGTGTAGTTTATAATTGTTTTCCTGATGTTTTCTGTCATTATATTGGTATGTAATCTCTTTATACATCATCTACGCTTATTGTAATATAATTTTTGGTGGCATTTTATCTCCCCTATGTCTTTTGTTATTCCTATTATATTTATTTATGTAATTTATAGATTCAATTAAAATTTAATTTAATTTGGTTTTGTTTTTTAGATTTTAAAATTGTGGAAGAGAAACTTATTAATGAAATATCAAACCCTGTTTCCTATATATATTTTTATAAAATTTGGATTTTTTTAATTTGTTCAACGTCTTTATCGAGAATAACAAACTTTTACACAAGATGATTAATGAAAATTGATATTTCTTCTTCGAAATAATATTACACTCTTTATAAATCATTCTAAAATATAGTTATAAATTATTTTATTAATTAAAATTAATTATTTTATTTTCTTATATATGATATATTATTTCCCTTTTGATTTCAATTTTTCAATCCTGAGTTATTTACATTATTAAATCATTATTTAGATTAATCATCAAATTTGCCAAAAACATATTCTATTTATAAATTTCTATTTATTTATTATTCAATTTTAATAATTTATTCTATAAAATGTATGTATATGATTTCAAATATTTAATTTTATATTTCTCAATATCCTTTAGGTATATAGTAAGTATGTTTTTTCAATAAAAATTAATTTTACATTAACATGTATAATCTAATTCATTTTAGTAATTTTTAATACTTAAAATTACTTGTAAATATATTTATATAATTTTCTATTTTGTAATGGAAAAATCTTATATTTTAAATGTTTATTTTTTAATTGAAATGATCCTACTAAACTCTATAGTGTTATTGTATATTAAAACAATTTTTATTGTAAAATACTTGACTGGTTATTTAATATTTCTATTTTATATTAGTTACATTAAGAAAATGAAAATGTTTAATAAATAAATTTATACATGATTCTAAAATATAGTTGAAATTTTATTTTGAAAATCCATCCATATAATTATATTGTTCTCATGAATATTTTCTTACTATACATAATTAGGTTGAATATCTTCATGGTAATTCTATTAATTTATTAATTTTTTATTATCATTGAAACTAATTGTATTATAAATTTAATTATTAGATCTCCAATAAATTTTCAAATTTTTCATACTAAGTGTGAAAAAATGAAAAAATTCTTTATTTTATACAAATAAGTCATTTTATATTATTAAATTATAATTTATTTTGAAATAAAATTCATTATATTTTAATATATTTTATATGATGAGTTTCATAACATATTAAATATTTCCGATGAATTTTTATTATAATACTTATGTTTAATTCCATTGTATTACTATGTCTGTGTATTTTAAATTTCTATCTGAATTCACATGTAATCCTGATCTCTATAAAAGAGTTGTTAATTTTATTATTTAATATATTAAATTATTATATGAATGATATAAAAATAAAATTATTAATAAATAAATGTTATTGAATTGTATATTTACCTTATGGTCCATCATTATTGAAAATTTTTCTAACCATGAAAATGATTGAAGGCTATGGTCACACGAAGGGATTATTGTTTCAAATGTTAAATTTTTTATGAAAAGGATAAGTAAATGTGATATTTTTTCTATATGGTTTTTTGTTTTCATCACATTGAAAATATTGTAAATCTTAAGAATTATATTCAAATAAATTTTATTACAATTTTATTATATCATTCTGATACTTATATTTTAAAAAAGAATGATTATATTAAAAAAAGTTGTGTCAAAAAAGGTTTGGTGAAGTTAGGGGGAATCATTTCTCAAAGAAAAATATTATTCCACGATGATGATATGCATGAAGGATGTTTTTAGTGAGTCATAAGAAACTAAACTGTAATTGCACTGGTTTTTCTATAATTTACCTTTATAATATTAATTCCTTCAATGATTAGAATATAATATTAATTAATTATAAATATCATTGTCATTATAAATAATATGGTAGTAGATTTAATTAATTTGGAAAATTATTTAACTAAATAGGGATAATTTTTTGTTATGTGGTGTAAAAGCGGTCGATGATAGCCCCATTATTTTTGAGAGGTTTTCTTATGTATTGGGTTTGTATTTTTATGACAAAGTCAATAGGGTACCCAGTGGGACTATGAGAGGATTGGGTGGGAACATGGAGCCATTGGGAACATTTAGGGCAAGAATTATTTACCTAGTGGAGCTATGCTAGATACCCAGTGAAAGTAAGTATATTCAAACCTTAATGAATTCAATTCTTAACCAATGATCTCAGAAATGTTTGTATATCTTCCATTATGATGTAATATATATTATATTATAATGGATATGTGGGCTATGGGTTTACATTTTTTTCATGTATAATGGATGCAATTGGAAGTATGAGATCCTTTCCTGTATTATTGTCCATGGGTACATCATCACAATTCATCTTTTGATAAAGAATATAAAAGTATCACCCAGGTGTTTTCAAACCTAGATTGGAGTGAGTTTTTCTAGTATTGAACATAGATATTCACATATACATGTGGATATTTTCTAGAGAATCCATCATTAGTGGTATTCTGAGTTTATACTTACACCATACACATTCAATTAGAGACATATATGTAATTTTTAATACATGATATATGCAGGTTTAAGGGATCGATATTTAAATCCAAGTTCAAATGGACGTGTGGTGGAAGAATGTGATATATGGTGAATTATGTTATACTCATGTTAGGTGGATTCATAGTGCTATATTTTTAGTTTTATTTAGTTACTTTTTAGATAATATATTTATTATTTACAAACATGAATGTTAATTTATTATAATATGAATGGAATTAAATTGAGGATAGTTTTTACAAAAATTTATATTTTATTACTTGTGTTGTTGATATAATTTTATATTTGGTTTATTAATGACATTATTTTGTTTTTGGTTTATTTTTTTTGTATTAATGGAATCGTCAACCTATTACCACCTCATTATCCCTCATTCCAATTCAACGACATCAAATTTACAAGGAGGTGTTATTAAAGTTAATTATTCTCCATATTATGAGTATGTTTTGGTTATTTGGGTAATGCAGACCACATTTCTATATTACATAATTTATGAAAATTTATTTTCCAATATGGTTCCTAGAAATTAATTGTCTCTAGTTGGTTTTAGTGAGAGAACTAATATCTAGTTAAATGTTGTATTTTTTTAGGAAAAGGAAATAAACAGTTAAACTTCGAAGAACTTGAAGGAGACATGTTCAAAATCCCTATCAATGCCTAATTTATGGATAATGGATATAGAAATAAAAAAAATATGTTCTTATGTGGAAATGTGGAAGGTAGAATTTTTAGGATCCTGAAAAATAGGTTAAACCAAATTGTGGGGGATGGAGTGATATTTGTGGATGTTTGTAATCTATGTGAATTAAAATTATGAATGATTTTGTTGATCCAACATAAATTATTTATGGATGATGGAGGTGTGTACAACATCATATTATAAGAATCATTTTAAAATACTAGAGTAAGGGTCTCTTGTATATTTCATATTTTACATAAGAATTGATATATGGATATGTTAGGGGATCATGTACTGATCTTTAGAACGGATAGTTTAGGTAGTGATGGCCAGGTTATTACCCTGGTTGAAATAAGTATCATCTATAAATTTAATAATAATGTTAATATTGAACATATGACTGTATTATATGGTGCACCATTATAAATGTAGGTTGAGGGCTCAGGTCGAGTGGTCTGATGAGATCATGAGAGATTTTATCTAGAAGAATAATGGAATAACATCTAACCCCATTGTGGGAATCCCCTGAGAATGTTATTATTAAAAATATGATTCAGTGGAGGTATTATTATGTTGATTTTTGTATAGGGAATCTAGAATGAGTCCTACTTTTTTAAACATGTTATTAGTTTTTGAACAATGAGAACCATGTAAATATGTTTCTGTTATAATGAATGACAGAATGTTTTCCCATGAAAAATTCATTAATGCCATTTTTTTTGTTTGGTCATTATTTATTGTCTTTTATTGGAATATATAACCTTTTTATACCATTTATCAAAATAAAAGTGATATTTATATGATAATTTTTTATTAAGAACTAGGAAATTGTAGTTCTTAATGATTGTACCACTAGAGTGTGCCATGGTGAATCAGACTCTTTTTTGTTTCTTATTTGAATAGTTAATGTCTATATCTAATATTTGATGGTGAAAGGTTCATTTGTTTTAAATAACCCATCTTAATTATTTAGATACATTATGAGACACATGTATTTTGATGTACATGGTCAAGAAATGATTTCCAAATAGGACTTATCATGGAATTGATAACTTTATAGTTCCCTAATACATATCATTTCAAGTGGAAATAAATTCATTGTTGTTTTCATCTCTGTGGGAGTTTGGTTTAGATAAATGAGAGTAATTTTATCACGTCATAGAATATTATGATAGTTATAATATTTTTTTTTTATTCCTATCAAGAGGATTATTAAATTTATAGAAGGATTTTTCCAATATGATTGAGGTAGAACTATATTGTCGGGGATGTTCAAAAAAATCTTGTCATTTGTATCGATTCATGTTTTGTTATTAGGTTGTATGCATTAATATTTTGAATCTAAAATAAATACATTCAATGGATATTCTTTAACCCTTAAACATTTTCTGTTTTGTAGGAGTTTATTTGTTTTGATAGAGTTTGATGTAATGGTTATTTTCTTTATTGATTCACGGTATTGGAAAATTAGGACAGTGAATGATAATGGTTTTTATCTACTGATGTTCTTGGAAGGTCCATTTGTGTTAGGAAATCCAAAAAATCAATGTTTAGAATAATTTTGCACTATAATAGGAAAACAAAAATTGAATTTTTAGAAATTGTCTCTAGTTGATATGGTGGGAGAACAAGAAGGATAATTTCAATCACCCAGGTCCGATTAAGATTCCAATATTAAATTTTGTTATTATTTAGCTTCATCTTGTTTCCACATTTTCCATTATGGTGTAAATGGATTGATTAAAAGACTATACATATAATATGTTTTTAATGAATGATAATTTTTTTGGATCATTTTCAAATATGTAGACAAGAGGGGAGTCTATTCTAAAAAGTGTTTAATAGACAACAAGACTCATGTTTTTGGATATAAGTTTCTCATCACTAAACATATGATATGGAGAGTGGGTGATTTTTGTAGAAAATTTAAATGGATTATAATTAAAGAATAGTTGGGATGTGGAGAGTGCATCTATTTTATAAAAGTATGAAAACACTGAAAATTTGACCCAGTATCATGGATGATATTTTTATTTTTTGTCAACTGAAGATGTGGATTTTTTACTTATTTTCTTCAATCATGTCGATGGATCACATGATGATATATGGCTATGGAAAACTGAGATAAGGGAGTTAAAAAATTTAGTTTCTCAATTCGTTATAATAAATGAGACATAATGAATATAAATATTTTGATGAAATTGGTAATAAGATAATATTTTAATCATTCTTGTTCTAAAAGGAGAGGCCCAAGGGGAACTGAAAACCTGGAATGTGCATGTTTTTATCATAGGATAAATTATACATCAAACCTCTATCAACATGGAAAAAAATTTGAATTTTATTTTTATAATCACTAGTATGAGGTGTCTTTAAATCAGTTTCTAAATAATAAAATCAATGTGGTAGATACTGAGATATATAAAAGTATTAGGATGTTCATATCCGTAAGGTGATGATTTCAAAAACTGTGTTAAATTTTAATGGTGTTATACAAATATTTTGTAGCAATTTATGATACTATAAAACGAATTCCAAATGGTTCTTGAGAGTGGATGATGTCATTTTTTTGAATTATATTTTATAGGGATAATCTAATTTTTATAGTAGACTACTATTTTTGTCACACATGTGATTTTGTTTTTGAAATATAACATAACCATGATGAATTTGTAAGACGTACAAACCCATGAATTATTTTGTGTTTATTTTTAGTTGATTGGTGGTGATAATTATGTTGTTTCTGGAAATAAGAATAATTATTTCATTGGATCTTTTTTGTTTTAGGGGTTAATATGTAATCGGGGAAAACATGAGTTATTTGGAACTAGTCTATAATGTAGTGGATTAAAATAAATATTTTTCCATAGTTACATAGAATAGTGGACCTTTGTTCTCAATTTTTATAATGGAATTTGATAAGATTATAATACTATACATTCCTATTCTATTTTATATAAATATATAAATTTATGGTATAAATGGTATTTATGGTACAAAATATAAAATATATTGTGGTATAATAGTTGTAGGGTTTCATAATTAATGTTCATATGTATTAGTACAATGAACATGGTATAGATAATAACTTTTTGATGGGACAATAATAAAAATGGATAGAATACATGATATTTTTATATATAATCTTCGAAGGAATTAAAAATTATTTATGGTATTGGAATGAGTATTCAGAGTCTAAAAAATGGGTTTTTTTCAATGATGCATCAATGACCAGAACCCTGGTGGGAGGGAATGGATACTCCATGATTGTAGAGAAATAATATATATTTCTATTTGAATTTAGGTCTATTCACATTGGTAAAACACTTTAAAATGGAAGTCATGTGGGAGATTGTTCGTCTTAACAAATGAAAAACAATTCATGTATAATATTGATAAATTTTAGTGTGATAAATTTTTTCTAGTTATGTGATGGAATTTATGTGTGTTATATTTATATATTTTAATTTATATGAACTCAAATGGATACATGTTAACCTAAACCAGATATATCCTTAATCAATATGGAAGATGAAGTAGTATAATGGTTGGTGTTCAAGTGTGGGATTAAAAAATTAGGAACACAGAAATTCATACACCAATGGAGAAACCATTTCTTAGAGGATGAAGAAAGAAATTAAGTAGTATTATATAGATGTGATGCGGAAGTTCATAAAGGTGATTAAGGTTTAGTATAATATTTTTATATATAGTATGAGTTTGCAAGAAATCCATTCAAATGAATAAATCTAATTGAATTTTTAAGGGTTTCTTTTAGTTTTTACTATATATGTATGAGTAATCAAAATTATACAAAAGTATGGATATTACCTTTCACTAAAAAGGATTTATTAGGTAGGGGTTCTAATCTAATTTTAATTTCATATTTAAGGATCAGATATAAAATTTGGATGGATGTGGAACTGAAATAACTGACTAGCTATTGCGGTGAACCATCATAAGTTGACTATGTAGGGACATGTGGAAATGTTTGGTAGTATGAAGTTTGAGATTATTGAGAATAAATATAGTACTGCATCTATCACATTGATAGGAATTATCCATATATTTACTAAAGGCTTGAAGAATTCAATGTGGGTAGTTTTATATATTTTTTGGGGTTTGGTGTCTAGAAGGATTCAATTATTAACATCGACTAAGTATTTTTTTTGAATGATGGATCCCTTGTAACTTTATTTCATCTACAAAATTATAAATAATAAGATGCATAAAGTAAAGTTTCAACCACATAATCATTCTAATTGTTTTCCTTCTTCTATTTCTTTGGTATGTTTTTTCTTGTTTGTTACTTGTTGAAAGATATTCTCAAAGACTATGATTAAACATATTAATGTGTTGTTTGGATCAATATGGTCTATCTGGTTCGTGGACTTTATATTAATGGACATTGAATCTAACGAAGTGTGTAGTGGTTCTTCAGACCCTTCAAGATCCCCTATTATACAAGTTTTGATCGAATTTACTATTGTTATAATAGGGATACATAGTTTAATTCAAAGGATATAATTCATTTTTTGTAGTTAGGAACAAATGAGTTTGAATTTACATGGATGAAAATTAATCGCTAAAATGTGTTATAATAAAAACGATGAATTTTTTGGTTCCCAAATATTGTATAGTAGTTGTGTTATTTGGGTAATGGTTGTTAGATAGTTAAGGATGTGTCAATATAAAGGACAAATTCCATATTTTATGCCCGACCATTACACGTATTTTTTGAATTCCATGTTGTCATAAATTCAAGGACAATTATTCATGTTTTCATTGTTATAATAAAATTTTCATTATTTATTCCTTGTAAAATGTCTTAGTAATTTTATTTTTTTCTATCTTGTAAAATAAATGGAAAAGGGTGGTCTAATGTACATTATATGCTTGTGGGACTAAATAGAAATGTGTGTAAATTTATTTGGTTTATATTTTGTTTCATGGGAGCAATTTTGGTTGTTTGACGATTAATAAAAATAACAGAGTTCTTCTTCCCATGTAGTTTCCTTGTGTTTTTCTACTCAACTAAACCCATGTTAATGATTTCTAGAGTAATTATTTATGTGGATCCTATGTGATTATGGAACCTAACCCTGTGTGGGGTAGTTAAGGTTTATTTTCTATAAGATATGGAGAATGAGATTTGGATAGGGAATTTTATGGTCTATTTGATTTATTTTTATGTAATTTCATTCTAAACATGTTGAATCATTATCGGTATATATGTGTTGAGAATCTCATTTAGTTCTACTCATAATTAAACCTCAACAATCACTATAAGTTTATTCGGATGGAGAGGACATGCTTCTCGTGAGAAATTATTTTTTAGCCCCATAAGCAAGATAGTGAGTCTGACTGATTAGTGCATATATTGAAGTTGGAAGGTCAACAAAATTTCGAGTGAATAAATGAGAAGTGGGTGGATTATCAAAAAAGGGTGATTTCAAAGTGGTTGAATAGGTAATGATTTTCTGCGAGCTCATCCTTCTATAAAATAAATTACATGGGAGTTTCTATAAATTATAAACCTTTATTTCAAGGCTAGTCATGCTCTTGGTAGATGATTATTAGATCATGTCACTCCGTTATATAAATAATTAAATTGAGATAAAACTATGTTAGAGGGAAAACATTGTGACATATATTTTATGGGGATTAAAAAAATTGTGCTATGTGTTTGGACATGTAAGTAGGAATGATGTATAAACATCATAAGATTTGAAAGAAAGTTTCTTTGACCAAATCATTACTAATACATTTAGTGAAGAAAAATAACGTGTGTTCATCAACATGATGTATGGGGGATGTAAATCATGGATTTTTTAGTGATATTCATTGGAATGTATCATTTCCAATTTTTTTAGAGTAATATAGGTTTTCCGTAGTCTAAATATTTCAGGATGGTCTTCAACATGCGATTGAGAGACATTTAAAATTCAATTTGGATAATGATGATTTTTATAGTGGTGAAGTAGGTTTTTATTATATAAAAAAATCATAAATAAATAAATATTTCAATAGAGATAGTTTTTATAGCTATGTTGGGTGGTGGATATCCTATTTGATGGAAGTGATCACATGCAGATAAAATGTAATAACCTTTGATTATGGTGTATATATTATCCATTAAATAAATCTGGGTGTGGTGTCATGATTAATTTTCACTAAAATGATGTTCATGATAAATTACTAAATCAAAATAAAAATAATCAAAAGAAAATAATGATAAAATATTTGATATATATAGTAGCTAAAAATATTAAAATTCATTAAATTAGAAATTTGATGTGAAATATTATTTGATACACAAAATGTTGAAGTCATTATTAATTAACTAGGTTTGTATTTATTATTATAAATTAAAATGAAGACATATAATTTTATATAATATGTTTAAAATAATATAGATACAAATATAATTTTAGAATTCCAAAATCCTCTTATAGCAATATGATTGTATTTTTTTATATTTTCTTTTTTTGATTTGATAAAAATGTTTTGTACAACAAATTTTATCAGTAATTATGTAATTTTAAAAATATAAAAATGACTTAAATATTTATTAAAATATTTTCCCGACAATCATATGTATTTATTTAATATAACATCCTTATAAAACCAAAATTAACATTTTTTAACATTTTCATTATTTTTTATAAGTATTATATTACAATATCATTTATGGATAAATTTAAATTTAAATTATATATTATATAATAATTTAAATTGATTAAATATATTTGAAATTGAATTAATAAATTTTATTTTTTGGGGAAGGGTCCTATTATTTTTTAGTAATAAATATATAACTATTATAAACATTTTTCTTAGACTAATTATAAATTAAGATTTTAATCCAATATAGGTTAAATTATACTAAGTTTAAATGACCTATATAACTTACAGAAATCATTTAATAGGTCTAAATGTGTTATATATATAAATTTCTAACCATTATTTATCAGTATTACATAAAATTTATTCTATTACATTCCTTGCACTTATATAACATTATATTCTGTGGAATGTTCCATATTCAACACTTACAAAAGGAGGCAAGTTACTCACCTTCCATACATTAAATTCAATATGAATACCTTATTAAAATACACCTTAATTACCTATCAATTCTGATAATTACACTACCCTATTACGTTCACAACAAAAATTTTGTCCAATCCCTTTATTTATAATTAGTGTCCAAGGGAAAATCTAGGTCCCTAAGATGAGTGCTTCTTCTTCCTAGTTATAATTTATTTTAATTTTTATTCCGTATGATCAGTAACATTTTTATTATAACGAATTCAGTGTAGTTTATATAATTAATTTTATATATTTTGATTTTATAAATAATATTCATCCCCATTCGTCTACATGGAATCACAAAAATATCTATAATGTGTTTGTGCTGTGTACTGCCACCACCTAACAACATACTTTGTTTTTCAATCACCACCTTTCATGTGTGGTACTTATAATGGAAATAATGAATAATTATATTGGTTATGTATCTATTAAAATATTAAATTATTATTCATCCTTATTTTAATCCATAATATTTAATATAAAATTAATTTTTGTCGTTGTGTATTTGGAAACTACTGCATCCACAGCAATGAAAATTTTCATTTTCAGTTATCCAAAAAAATCGAAAAAAATAAAAAAATTGGTGTACAATAATTTGATTTTTATATTTATTGATATTTTTTATGTTTTTTATATTATTTTTAGTTTAATATAATTTTATTCAACATGTCATGAAAATAATGTAATAATTGATCCACCCACAAGATCCAACTAACAAGACTGTAAATGATTTAATAAATTGAAAAGATATGGAAAAAATAATCCATTGAAAAATATTTTTAGAAGAACATTTATATTAATATTATTTTTTCATAAATTAATTATACATGATATTATGTAGATTTGTACAATTCTTTTATGCTTAATGGTATGGGGTGTTATGTACTACCCTTGTAAAATTCATATTATACATTCTCTTTTTTCACTAATTTATGAAAAATAAACTCATGGAAATGTACAATATATATATATATCCATTAAATATATACATAGTGTAATATCCCAAAGAGTTTTGTGGTTATACATGTTTTATGATTCCGTTAATATTATCAATTTTTTTACACCTGGTTTAAGAGGATTTTAAAAATATTAATCTCATATAAACTATCAACACCTTAAAATATTATTAAACAATAAATAATATTAATAATTCCTCAAAAATTTCATTATGACCATTTGGAATAAATTATATTATGAAATGAAAATTAAGATCTCATTTTCCCAGAAGATCATTATTTTATTTTGAAAAAGAAACACCAAATCATGATTAATTCATACTTATTAAAAAAATATAACAGATGATTCTAAGATGGGAATCCATGATAATGAATTATGCTTTTCTAAAAAATATATATAAGGATATTTAAATACTTCATCTCATGTTAATCTCTATGTTATTTAATTCAAATATTACACAATAAAAGACCCTGAAACCCAGTTCATTGTCAAGTGTTATTACTAGTTATGTGACTAAGGAGTGGATTATAATCATAATTCAGAACAATTATTGATGATCTTCATTATGTTTTTTTTGGTATGGGATTATATATCCCTATAATTCAATGTATAATATTTCAGTAAAATAAGATAACATGGTTAGTGGGAATTCAGACTAAATAGATATGGTGTGTGTTTAGTTCGGCTAAAAAACTATGTTATATAAACAAGGATGAGATCATTTATGTATTATTATGAAATGTTCTTCATTTTAGTTTTATTATTAATATTATGGTAAAAACTTTTAATAAAATCTTGTTTACTCTATTTTCATGCGTTATCATTTCATAATTCCATGATTCCATAATTATTTTCATTTTCTTAATTATATCATGTTATGTATCACATGTTGTAAAAAATTATCAGTTTTATTTCATTTCTATTCTCTAAATCACGAATTTCTAGGTGTATTTCCACATTTTACAATATAAAGTCTTAAATAGAATTATAGGATTTAGGATAACTCTTTAGAGATTTAAAAAATGAATGGATATAATATTTTATGATATTTTATTTATTGTTTTAATCCTCCAATTACACAAGACCCAAGATATATAGTTTTTATTTCTTTTAATCTATGTTAAAAATTATAAAATTTTCTTTCTAGATTGGGTCACTATAGATGTTATCAAATCATGGCCTCATTCATTAGGATGATTAGTATTAGAGAAAATTAATTAAAATACTATGGTAATCATAACCATAGGATATTTCTTGATTTATTAGTAAGGTCTAAATTATGTACATTCCCAATCAATACAACCCTATATAGATACTAAAAGTTGATAGGGATTTGGAATAGATGAATTTTCATGTAATAATGGATAAATAAATTGGTTGAGTTTGCCTTAGTAGCCATGTGGGTTTATTATGAATGGACCCTTACCAAAAATTTTGTCTCACACTCTTGAGGGATATGATTGGATTAATTAACATTAACATTATAAATCATTATGAATGATGATAAAAAAATTTATAGAATTAAATATGTTGTTTTTGATAAAGATCGTAATTTGATTATAGAAAAGGATTATCTATATTATAAATTGGGATTCATATGTTCTGAATTTCTTATATTTTATGAGATACTAATTATATTTTTATGTTTATCCTTGTAAAAAATAATTTCACTATGTTCACTAATCCCTAACATTTCATTAGTTTAGAAATTGACTATACATAGGGCGAATCATGTTAATGATATGTGCAATCGGTAATGTGATGACATCCTATATGAAATTTCCAACAAGATGTGAAGGGGAGTTTATAAAATTATGGTTTTACTAGAAAAATTTAACATTGTTATTAATAATATCATTAATCACATGCAAGACCCTCCAAGTTATAACGAAATAATTGAGTTCATAAAATGATAGAGGTCAACACAGTTTAGTGGATCATTGGATCCTATAATTTTTGAATCATCATTTAACACTATAAAAATGATATTATTTTTCCATTAATTATCTTATCAAGATAAGATTATACTAGTTATATATCTATTCGGGGGAGAAGATGATAAATCGTGGATACTTTTAAAGAATACATAGAAAATGGTGGATAGAGAATCAATAGATTTGGATGATTTCAAGTGGTAATTTATCAATATTTACTTTATAAGAACTATCAATCTTAAAAATGAGAGGGAATTTATAACACTAAATTAAATTGTATATTAATTTATTAGGTATTAGTAGGTGAACATAACAAGTCTTGAGTGGTGTGATTATAGCCCTATCATCATCTCTAAATGAAATTATTTATATATCATAAGTTGGTTGAGGATTATACCTAGAAATTATTTAGAGGTTTGAGAAAATAGAATATTTGAATAAAATGACCAATGTGAGCTCATAGTGTAGTTGGAAGTCGTATATTCTTATGGTTATATAGATAAAAAATTAGAATGGATATTAAACCAACAGAATAAATATATAAAACCAATTATGGTAAGAATGTTCCATATCATAAATTTCGATGGTGTGACAAGAAACATCCTAGAAAAAACGTAAATATAACTAGGATGTGTTCAAGAATTGAATGTTGGGGCATGCAGCTAATTCATGTAAATGAGGGAGAAACATTCCAAAAAATGTGACTAAAGAGAAAAATGTATAGGTTAAGCCACTCGCTATTTTTCATAGAAAAATGTATATGTAATTAGTTAATTATGAATATAATTAGACTAATTTAGGAGTTTTTATGGATAAACAAAAAAACCTACATTAAATAGTGAATGGGTGGGATTATGTTATCTCTTCTACATAGGTTCATAAAGACAATGATTTTGTGACTGATATGCATGTTGTTCAATCTAGTATAGGTAATTTACGATTTTATTAGGGGTCTATGTAATATATTATATCATGAATGATTAGTTGATCTATTAAAACGATACCATAAGACATGAAAGTTTCATTTTCAATGAAACCCACTAAAATAGATGTTATTTCATATTATTCACATAACAATTCCACAATTGTAATCTATAGGATGAATCTTCCACCATAACATTTCATAATTCCATTATAATATTTTTAGTTTTACTACGAAAAAAATGGATGGTATTTTATAGATCTCACATCGACTTCTTGGTAAAGGAAATCACATTACATATCATGAGTTAACAACTAATTCTAAAAAAATTATTTGATTTGGATGAATTTTCATCAGATTGTTTTCCTAAGGCAGGAATAAAATTTCCTTAGGATAAGTATAATCTCTATAAAATTGATGGGATCAAAAATGTAGAAAATATAGTTATATTAATATTTTATGAGAGTATGTTAATTTATTTCTCTAAATGTTTATTGGTCTTCCTCTAGATCGATAGGTGTAGCTATCAATATATCTTATAGTGGAATATTTGTTGATATCAAAGACATGATATAGAATGTAATGAATTTATCTAGAAAACATTATGTTGAAATTAAATGTATATAGAGACATGGATTTCAAATTCTTATGTTCATCACCAAAGGACCACTAATTATATTTGATAAGAAAATCAAATGTGTCAATGAAACTCTAAATTAATTTCCATGAACTCATCAAAATTTACATAATGAATTTTTATTAATTTTAATATTTTGATGATTTTTAGGATAAGTTATCTAAAGATCATTACTTATATAATGAATATTTAAAATCTTGATATCATTTTTATAGGATACTTTTGAGGATATGAATAATACCATATTTTATAGATTTTATTGTAACTATGAGGTCATTTTCATACTATTCAGACTCATGAATGATCAAAAAAAATGTTCATGAAAATATTTATTAGAGTCTTTAAATATTACTTTGAACAATTTTTGGAATTAATTATTGATGATATACATATAAACTATTACTCTAATTTTAATCATGAGGTTAATTTGATCACAACTCTTAAGACATTAATGAAGTAGATGTTACATGGAGTGTATAGAAAATGCGAGTTTCTAAAGGATAATGTAAAATTCATGGGGAATGTTTTTGTTGTAAATGTGATTTCATGAAATCATTATAAATACTAGAAATTCGGGAGTGACCAAGACTAGTATTTTTTATAAATATATATAGTTTCCATAAACTATATGATTATTACAAATGATTTTATGTAAAAAACTATCCCTCTTCAATCCCATTAACCCAGCTATCTTGGAAGGGGTAAAATATTTTATAGGAAAATTAATTGGATGAGAGATTCAAGAAATTGATAAAGAGGCTTATCAGTTAAAAATTAATTTCATTACTGAAAATTGGATAATTTTTCATGGTATATTAAAATAATTTAAAGAGGGTTTGAGTATTTGTGCTCATGTAAATTGATAAATTGAATGCGTAGAAGTATATATAGATATATTTCATGAGATGATCTATCCAATATAGTACAATTATTTTTCTTTAGTGATCTTCATATTCCTCATTTTGTGGAATTTTCTCTATGGGTAGAAGGGTGAATTATATGATGATCATAAGATCCAAAAATATATATATTCATATATAAGGATAATAATATATACACATAAAGATTATTAGATCTGAACTTGGACTTCGAATGCTCAGTCCACAACCATCCAGGAAAGTAAAATATAGTGGGTGATGATTTATCTATAAAACCCCACACACATCAGTCTATGATGAGGATTGACACAGATTTAAAAATCATGTAGATGAAAAGGAAGGAAATAGGAATTTAGAAGAAATGAATATCATATTCTATTCTCAAATGATATCTTAAACATCAGTACATGAGATGATTAATAAATAATATAAAATTTATATTATGATACATAAGAAAGTGGAAGCCATGCATAAATAAAATACTATGATATTAAGGGTTATTATGGAGTTGTGAGATTTTGTAAATGTCTCTATATATACTATAAATAGGATTTGATAGTGATATTGAATTATAGTCAAATATCAATATTCCTCTTCCACCAAGGAAGTCTTAATATTCTTAGTGACTTTTAGATCACTTTTGGTTTGTCCGTATGAATGAAATTACCAAACATACATCAAATTTTGCGTTGTGTTAGGAATTGAATAATGAGAATTAAAATTCTAATGGTATTAAAAAACCATTTTTAATAAAAATTGGAAATAAGAATACATCACTATGGATTTTATGATGGGTATTCAAAATAAGTGGAAAGGGTACCATGATATATGCTTTATGGTGGAAAATATTTTAAAGACTAAAATGTTATATTCCATTAGAAATTATTTATCAATTAATCACCTTACAAAGATATATGTTAGGTATGTAGTGGTGTTTCATGTTACACTATAGTCAGTTGTATCAGATTGAGTTTTGAGTATGACCACTATTTTTAGGAATATTCATCAAAATGAAAAAATGATTAAATTTAGTATGGACTACTTTCCATACATTAATGGAAAATGTGAATATAAAATATAGAAACATGAGTATATAATGAATTTTTTCTCTATAAAATACAATGGAATTTTTGGTTAACATATTTATCAGGTAATGTTTTCATAAAAATATGATTTCACTAATGAACTAAAATAACCCTATATGAAGCAATCTATTGTATGAGATGTATAAAAAAATGGATTTTGATGAATAGGTGAATGAATTTTTCTAGGATCTGGGATGGAGAAATAATTTTTATAGAATACAATGACCACTCAACAACATATTCAAGTAGAGTAGAGGAAAAAAATATTATAGTCGAAAACCATTGATGAGACATATAATTTTTGGTTTGGGATATGGTGTTCCCCTATATTTCTCTTTCGAAGGGATTCATAATGTTTCAAAATAAGGGGAATCTTATTCTATGATACATTGGCCACACTAATATTCATGATTAGATCAAAGATATAGAATAACCAAAATATATATATATTAATACAGACAAGGTATATGAAGAGTTCCAGATCTATCTCTTGAGGAATTACATATGAGTCCCATCACATGTAATAAATCTTGAGGTGGTACAACTAGAGTATGATTCTGCTTATGAGGAGGTTTCGATGCATATCTTATACCAGAAAAACAATGTTCTTCTCAACCAAAAAACTCACAATGTTAAATTACATTAGAAAATACATTTTTTAAAGAGGAAATGTGGGAACATAATGATATAAGTAAATATAAGTTCCCTAATTTTTTTCCATATTATATTTAGAGAAATTTTGTGAAAAATATTTCTTATGGGAGAATTATGAAACATACATTAATTCTCTAATATACATTTTACATTATATAATTATGATTTGAATATCTTTATTCCGACACATTATAATGAAGTTAATGATAAAACAAAAAAATATAATCATCTATAAAAAATAAATATGGTAACATGTAATTTATCTTTATGTGATATAACATATTTAAATTTCATAAAAAAAAATTTGGTATTAAATAATATTATAAATAAAAAATATTTATGAGGGGTATTTCAAAAGAAATTAAAAATTTTAATCTGTATTAAAAGATAAATGTAAAATTTACATTATTTTAATAAAATTAAATTAATTACATATTTTAATTTCAAAAAACGAACTCATATTCATATAATTTGTTTCTATTTTCAGAATTTTGTATTTAAATAGTGAAATATACTAATTTGGGTTAATATTATCAATAATTAAGATATTATCGTAACATGAGAATCCGTAAATTCATTTGAACGAATTTTTATATTTAACTGAATATATATACCATGTTTACAAAAATGGGATTCCTATTTTTAAACATCATTTATATTTTATTATAAAATATGATTTAGGATATATTAAATTTTTAATAATAAAATTTCACATCCTCCTATAGGGAAAAAAATTAGATTAAATGGAGGAAAATTTTCAGTTCATCACATTGAGTTTTGGAGGAAAGGGTCTTGTTATTTTTTGAAATATATTATTTACTATGCTTAATATTTAGTTACAATTAATTAGTGTTCAAGAGAACAACCTAAAATGGAACGAATTTGGATATGATTAAATGACCTATAGAAATTATAGATACAATTTTAGGTTATAAATTCATTCATACATTGCTTACATGTATTTCCTTACCCACCGACATAAAATTCATGTCATTATATTATTTCCCCTTATCTAACATTTTTTTCCATGGAGTCTTCCCTTTTCTATTTGTAATAAAAGGAATCCACTCCCACCCCTTCCATAAATCACCTTCCATTTGAATTCCTCTTGAAAATAAATACTATATAAACATAATTTAATACCCTTACACTCCAAAATTCCATTAGACACTCGTATTCAGAATAATACCTTCAATACCAAGTAGAATTACAAGGAAAATCAATGTCCCTAACATGAGTGTTTCATTTTCTTATTGTGTTTTAAAAAAACAGTTGTTATTTATATTACCTAATAACATTAATATAATTGATAAATTATAATTCATATAACATATTTTAAATATATTTAATAACAAAAAATTATTCATCACCATGATTACACTGTGAAAATCTTAAACATCATTTGTGCATTTCTATGGACCATAACCTCAATGAAGCGAAACAGATTTATTCTCAAAGACAATAATTCATGACTAGTACCATGGATGGATATGATGAATAAATATATAGGTTTTCATTCAATTAAATAACCTAAATATTTAATAAATTTATTTCCCCCACTCATTTTATTTAAAATGAGATTTGTATTCATGTGTTCTTGAATACTACCTTCTCTATATCAAGGACCCATTCCATTTTCCAGTATCCAGTAATAAGGATGAATTAAAATAAATGACATATAAAATAATATTTATAACATAGCTAATATTATAGAGGTTTTTTTTTATTTTTATGAAAAACATATCCATGGTGACAATCCCTTTTCCCAGTAATGATTCTATATTTATATCACAACCCTCCAAATCTCAAAAGAGTCAGCATGAATAATGTAAGGGAATGAAGAGTCAACCACATATAATAGGGTCATCTCCCACCCTTAGGGATTCCATGAAGCCATTATTGGGAATCGCTCCTAGGTGATTTGAAATATTATAATATCATTTGTATTACGAGTAGCAGTATGCTTCTTCAAAAGGAATCGAGTTTATAGACTGCCTCACACAACCCGATGATGAGGAATGCCCTGAAAATCCTTCGAATGACTTCAGATGATGCCATCAATGGAGTGGTCAAGTAAATTAGAACCACGTAAATATTAAGGACAATCAATTAAACGGATACATTTATGCAAATCAGACCACTATTATAATTCATTGAAATACATAGTAGGAATATTCCTTCTATAACAATCAATCAGGTATGATGCCATAGTAGAAAGTGTTAACTGAATTAGAAGAATATTTATGGCTGCACCATGATCAACCATGTAAATATAAATCATGGTATCACATAGCTAAATGTCATCGGATTTTTCATTTAAATGATTTATCCAGTGATACATATTATATTTCCATGTCCATCTAGAACCTAGTGCTGCCATCGGTATTTATTTTCATGTCTTCATCTAAAGAGAGACCCCATGCAGGATGAAATGTTCATATATCAAGAATGTGTGATGTCTTAAATAACCTCACTAGCATACCTCCAAGGATTTAGATCCTCAAGGACCTCCTCTTGTCTACATAAATGAGTGAGTCCCTCGTATTAGTGTTCAATAACACCATCGTATTTGAATCAGAGGTAGTTACACCGTATCATTTTGTGCCAAAGAGGTTGACTAAGAGGAATTTGAAGATGACAACTCAATATCCTGGGATGATAATGGATCCTCTGTGAATTGAAACATATGAAAATTTTACATCACCATCTAGTTCAATGGAACCTAATCCCTGCATAGACACTCCACATGTTAGGACTGGTCAATGTAGATTTATATCCCATTGGAAAAAAGATTCAGGGTTTTAGTAGATCCATATACATCCCAAGTCAGAGAATTTCATTGATGATTCTGTTATGTGGATTAGTAGCAAGTGATAAATTTACGGTTTCCTTATAGTATACCACTTATAATGTATTGATAGGTAGTCAATGCTCCAGTTCATTTAGAAGATCCATCCATGTTTCACCAATGCCTCATGTAAACCTTTAATGGACGAGTAAGTGTGCTTAAAAGTGATGTATACCCATTTGAATCCTAAGAATCCCACTATTTGGAAGCTATATATTACAATAGGTATCAAAAAAACATTCTAACCAATGAGGATGAATTCACATTAGTCACAACCAGTCTGTTGGTAGACATGTATGACTCTTCTGTTCTCCTGATTCATTTCTTAGAGGCTATGATTCTAGAATTAGGGAGTTTATTCCTCATCTCCTAGACCATTGAGGTTGATAATTAACGGAATACCACATACAACTATATAGGACACTACAATGTGATTCTAGAAACCGCTACCCATGTAAATTTCTGATAGCTTTTCCCTTTGGTTGCCATTGTATGATATTACACTTTATTCTATAGTGTATGATTGAATCAAAAGAAACCATAATTACACCATTTTTTTGACATCAATCATATTCCATATGGTCAGAGGAAAGATGGAATTAACATGACATATTTTTTCTCATCAGTTTTAGTTGAGCATGAGTTCCCTGATAAGGATTCCATATATGTTCAAGAAATAATTGTTACCCCAAAATCACAGATCCTGGATGGGTGTTCCCCCTATTATTCTAATACCTGAAAATAAGTAGTGAATATAGTAGATTCTCTTACTGCATTCAATGTGGATGTATCTACCACTATAAATGAGCCTTTTCAGGTGACCCTTGGTATATTGGATGTCCAATGAACAATCGAGATCTGTGTAGTCGTATCCATAGGCGAACAACATCAATATGTGCCCTTCTTGAAGTGTAATCTTAATGTATCCACATGGGGTTGTGATTAAAGAATAGAAATAAACCCTCATGACTTAATCTACCATATTTTCCTCCCACTTAGTCATTGTAAATTTATGTAGTCTCCTCAAGAAATGCACCAGAACCATGATTAAATGGTCTAGGTAGAGGTAGATAATCTTTTCAATTTCAAAATCAATACAAAATTCGTTTACCCATAAATTATAACTAACATAATTTTAGTTAGATTGAAAAGTTGGGAAATTGGAGTATGTATCATCTTATAACACTTCAACCACCATTTAATGAAATATGATTTCTACCTTCGAATAATAGTGTTCATGATCGATGCTACAACCGGGTTACATGATCTATTGTTATTCTATGGATAATAAAGGTAGAACCAAAACAATATAGACCCATATGATGGTAATTATACTATCTTCAAGGCACCGTAAGAAACCTTCTACAATTAGGTGGTTCACTTCATTCAGAAGAATGATGTAGACACTTATATGTGGGCCATGAAACACATCATTATAATGATTCTCGAGATGTTAAATTAATGAATCATGAGTGAATTAGTGGGTAAATACCACCTTCCTCAAGACTATATTAGACACCCTGAGAAATTTTCCAACTTCAACTAATCCTATAATTGGAATATGAACCCCTTGAATTGTCAATTCAGGTTTACATCTAGGATGTTTCTCAATTTCATCATAAGTATAGAGGCATAGAGATTGATCTGGTGAATATTAAAGACATAATCTAAATGACTCCCTCAAACAACCTCTATATTATTTTAGGCCTTTAAGGAGTTTTATCATACATACTCCGGTTCATCATGAATCTGGCCCATAATGGTATTCCATTTTCAACAATTGAGAATAATGGTATCACATACTAGTGGAATAACGAGTGATAGACCACCTTTTTAGGAAATCAATACATACATTTTATGACCTCTAGTTCAGATTCCACCCATCTCATGGAATCCTCTAGTCCTATATGTGATCATTTTTAATGTCACATGAGCCCCATTTTCCAAAATAAAAATCATGAATGGAATGGACAACCATTTATACAATCTTAGTTGAATTCACATCAACAAAGACACCATATATTTCCCTATCAAAAAGTTATTTTTCACGTAATTTTTAGTATCGTAGATGTTGTGACACTATTGATAACATCATGTGATACAAATGGTATCCCATTTGGATCCATTTAAGTACATATTGAATCTCCCCATGATGATAGGATTACTAGAATGATGGGAAGTGATTCTTAAGAAGACCAACATCATGTTCATTCCCCAAAAGTGCATTAAAGGTTTGGAATTGTAAACATTCAATTCACTTATCCAGCTCCAGAATAAATCCATCATGATGTATATTTTCTATATGAGGACATCATTTTTGTGGACTATGTCATTTCATGCTAGAAAATTCGTGTTAATGGTTCTTCTCGGATCCCCACCAGTCGGAGGCTCAATGACATGATTATCACTTCTTAATAGGTTGCCTTTTCATATTCATTCATTGAGTCAGAAGGATTCACCTACAGTAAGGATATTTTTCGACCTCTCATTACTAGTCTTGAGATTGATCTTAAGAATGATTTACCCCATTTTCATGTGAAGGAATTATCTGATTTATCACCCAAATAGGTTAATGGTGACTATATCATCAAGAATACAGAGTTCATCCCCTTCCTGGAGCATACTCACAATTTGATTTCCCAATTCTCTTCTCAATTGGAACTGACTCATGCTCCATGGTCACAAAATGGTCAAGATTTTACCTTTTCCAATCTAGCAACATCTCTTGTATATCGTGACTATTATTACCTTTTCATTAATGTTTAACATCATAGGATAAAATGTCCTATATTCCCAAATAATGATAATGACCAATAGTTAAACCCAATGACTACCAGTGTTTCCACAGTGGAACCCATAACCCCCCACATGCTATGGAAGTGAATTATAATTAGAAATCTCAATTCAATGAGTATCTCTATCATGGAATCCATCAACTTGATTGATCAGAGTATGTGTGAACCATTTCGAATGATTTATATTTCACCATCCAATGTGGGACGAACATCAAATCAACTCTCATGATACATAGGATTCTATGGCCATAAACATTGAATTAGTATCCTAATGTCATAAAAATAAACAAAACTCATTCCTTGAACAATTTTTGTATGGTGATTAAACACATAAGAGTTAATTCGTAAGACATTTTAATTTCTAATTCAATGTAATATAGTTTTGTGATGGTCAAAAAAACGTACCCTATTTCATGATAATGGGATACCTTATTATATTCATTGGATGCCTCATTTCAGTCCCCAGATAGGATTTCAATGAAATATTTTTATTCCATTACATCTTCTTGTTCCCAATAAAACATGTCCCTTAATTCCCATCCTCATGGGATATTTAGTGATTCATGTACATATTTTCTTAGGGCCCATCCACAAATTCATCAACACCTCGTCCCCTTGGCCATTGTAATTTTTGATGAATTATGTCATAGAACCGTATGTAGTCAATCTCATGGGTGTAGGTGGTATGTGAGTTTCATTGGGTCCATTCACTTTATGTTATCTCTCTCTCATTCCATATATATTCAATTGAATCCAACCATTCCATGTCAAAAAATAATGAAATAAAAATGTTTTCTCATTGTACTTATTCAAAGCCTTATGACCTTAACAATGTGTTGTTTGTCTATTGATACTTGTGTGCTTCATAAGACTCGTATGATTTATTCCACTAAGTTCATACCCCATATCAATAAATAATAATCATGGATATATACACTTTTATTATCCCCTCTAGTTTTAGAAACATGTCTTCAAACATTTCACCTTGTTCCAGACTATATAAGAATATAATGTGTGCATACACTCCCATTAATACATTTGTATTGACTCCCATATTCATGGTATATGTGCATACACACAAATATTTTATCATGGGTGGATACCATCAATTGATATTTAGGGGACCCATTGACTCCAAATTTCTGGATGTTATCCTAATGTATAGTTTGTTGATCTTTGTATAGTAGAGAATCCATTATAAAATCACTATTCTACATCACACAAGAATTTATGAGAAACATATTCCCCCTGTAGTATTAGTTGTATGAATTTAAACCATTGTTCGAAACAACATCAATGCATTATGATAAACTATAGGAAAACCCGGAATCATGATTCGATGCTTCATGATCTATATTCAATGAAGATGTTACCAAAAACAGACATAGGAAGCCTCCAAATGGGAGATAATTAGATAATCCCCATAATAGTGTGTTTGATCCCACATTCTAGTATTCCTAATTGACATTATCAAATTCACTATGGTGTGGAACCTAGGGAGTTAGATCCCACATAGACATGCTTTCAATCCTTCTCCACAGATCGAGTTCTTCTCTATTTGGGCTTCAATTATGATTCATGTACAAAAGAAAACACCTAATGGAATGATGTCTATCTATGTGTCTCGAACCATCCTAGGAAATTCCAAGATACATCCCAAGCAAAAAATAATAAAATATATGTTTTTAACTTTTTCAATAATCAATTATATGTTTTTTCACCCCATTGATTTCTGATTTGGTTTTTATTCCAATGTTTAGAATATGGTAAGTGGTTGATCTATACACATTTTAACAACACATATGAACCTTTAATGACTATATATTCCTCATTTTTACATCTTTATGTATTAGTGGAATTCCCACACCCCTTTTATAACCATTTTGTGACTCTGTGTACATGAATTTTGTGTTTTAGTCATTAGGACATTCACAAACATACCTCCTTCTCCCCTGGATTCATGCTTCCTTGTCTGTGATATTCATTCATCATTCGACTTCACTTACACCGAACACTAATCATGTAGGCTTTGGATTCTAGGAATTTTTCATACCAATGTGGTCAACACACATTAAATCCATGTCTAAGAATCATGAATTTAAAATATATATAGGTTGTCTTCTCATGGTTATGGTTTGTGTCATTTTGGTCTTCTTGGATCTCCTTCAAATCAGGGTTTTCAGTCCATGAAACCACATATGATTGTCTGTTATATTAAACCTAGGGCATATGCCCCACAACCATAAACTATGTGTTGTTTCTTGAACATATAACGTATATGTCTTATACACCATCCACACCATATGAAACTAAACTACATATCCAATTTCCTCACTGAAAAATGTTAAACTGTATTCCTATCGTTAATTCCACAACATAAAATTTTGACGAATCATAGGAACTTTCTCGTAAATTCTATTGTTTTGGTTATGGTCATATACTTCATCATCCATGTTCATTGACCATCGCTCAAAATCTGAGATGACAAACCCATAGATAACAAGATTGGACTTTTTTAAATTGATATGCCCACACCAATGTGCATTAATCTCCATTGGAATAATTATGATAGTTTCAGAATCCATTCTAACATTACATCACTTCTTTCCCATTATTTACATTAATCTTTTTTGGGCTATCGTACTCTTACAAGTTTGAAGGGACCACTTAAAAATATTGTTTTACTATAAGGATTACCTTCCATCTAGGGTACATTCCTAGAAATACATTGGATGAAATTTAGAGACAAATTCCATTTTTTGAACATTATATGTATTCAGCTCTTATTTTTATGTTTTGTTACAATATAATGTTATATGAATGATATGTTTAAAAAATTATAATTATTTATCCATTGTCATGATCTCACTCCCCTTATGTTAAAAATTATGGACATGGAAATTCACAATCTCCATTCCCCCTTATTAGGGTTAAATTCAACACCCATAGTTTAACCTCATTTTTTGCACTAGGGAACATTGGAAGAAGAATTTCATTTTCTTCGAGGGACCTATTTCCAATAGTATCCACTCTTTGCATGAAAAATATTTTAATTAGAAATATTAGAATTGTAGAATGATATTGATATCTGATATTTTCATACAAATGAATAAGTATGTGGATTCCCTTGTTTCCCACACAATGAAAACCCAAAAAAGCATCAGGATTGTTCATTTGTTGTTCCATAAATATGATTTATGTGTATTAATTATGAGTATTAATGAAAATATTTCCATTACTAATAATTATTAACATGAAAATTGTGGAATTGGAAAGGGTCATCTACATTTTGGAGACTCCCTTGTTTCCTAAAAAACATTCTATCATTGGTTTTCTCTAGTCATCAAATAGTAAATATTAATCTATCTCTAGTGTGTTGAATCCAATATCGGTTTCAACCTCAAGATATTTGTTTCCTCCTCTCAATAAATGTGATAAGAATTGTATTCTCTTATTTGTACTCAGTTCTGTTCATCAAGGAGAAAAGACTATTGAATTATTTCCTACATCAACTTCTCCTCATACCCGAGAAAAACCCTCAACGTGATGATGACCTCTGATTGAGTATCGGGAAAGGTGTAATGATCATTTGTTTCTTTTGATAAATTCTGTATTTCATTATTGGCTTCCAACATCCTCTGAATACTTTCATTCCTCTATTGTTATGAAGAAACCTCTAATTGTTGGATCCCTTTACATTCCCAACTAGAATGGATGTCCAAGACCATTGCATGGGGTCCATGAGCATGGAAACCTCCAACACTATGATTATGCATCTAGTGGAATAGGGATACCATCCATCTCACATGGTCTGGTTCCCATGGAATAGTTATTACATGTTTTATATGACTCCATCCCATGCAGTGGATTATACATTTTTTTCAATAGCAACATATCCATAATACACTTCAACTCCAATATGTGTTTTCTTGTATTAAAGAAATTACCTATGTATAGAGAAAATATGGTCCTACACTATAATCCTATTGGATTGTATGTATTCTAGATGATTAGATTAGAAATCCACTAATGACCCTTCTTCATCAGCTTATCCCCCCAGCCTCACGTTCCTACCCACCGATGGTGTCCCTCACATAAAAAGAGTAATATTCTAATGGTACTAATGTTAGATCAATTTGAATGATCAGATATTTGGGGACAAGATTGACTATCAAAGAAGGACCCTTGGATTTCCCAAAACATTCCTCTTATAGGGATAGCATCCTTTCATGCACTACTTGGCTCAAGATTACATTTATCAACCTGATCAAAAAATGGAATGTAGGGTTTTTTAAGATAAGGACTCACATCAGCCAAGAATATGTGTATACATACATTGATTCTCATTTCCACCATAGGAGACCTTAGATAATTTTTGGTATTTTAGAAGCCAAAAAATGATCTAACGTTTAACGTGAAAGACCTACATGAATTGGAATACAAGTTGATGAAAAGTTTACATTAAAATATGATAAAGAAGAAGTTACTGAGGTTGTTTTATTACCATTATGAAGAGGGACTTTGATGATGTTTCACTCTAGATATGGCACTCTATCCTCAGTGGGTTCATCCATTTTGATTATTGAGTGTATTCCCCCATAGAAAATTGAGAGGATATGGGGTTTCGACGATTTCACCAAAACCTATTCGGTTATCCCACCAGTTTCTTTGGCCTTGAGAATTGGCCTTAGGGTGTGATCCTTAGCACTAGTTGATACACCATTTACCCTATTAGTATGGTCCCTTTCCTATTTCAAAGATATGCATTTAAAAAACTATTTTCAATTTCAGTATCTAGATAATGACATGGTAAGGATCAAGGGAGTCTTGTACGTTGAGAATTACATTGAAGAATATAACTAGATCATATTCATATGATAAAATTTAACCCCATTCCATTGTAAACTCATTATGAGTGGATGATCCTTATGATTCATCATTTATAGAATCACGTTCTTACTCACAAGTCAATTCGTACTCATATGAAGCGAAATCAGTAGTTGGTGTATACTCATATTCTGGCTTCTCACCATGTATCACAAACACTAGGGTCGAAGACGGTTCTTACTTCCTTCATTGTTATGAGTAGTTATCCATTGGTGTCAAATATTCATTCATATGGAGGATTTTCACCATTATCATTACATGATGACTAAAATTTCTATAATCTTTGATCCATCTCATTTTAGCATTCTCCAGGGGTCCTCCATTGATAAAAATGTTCAAGGTTTCCTTCAAGACGTCCAAAGATAGAGGATGATATAATTTTCATCCAGATATAGTGTGTACCTATTCTTATATACATGATCCTCCCTATATCTGCACTTCTTAGGAAGCTACAAACATGACCCCCCCAATCCCTTTCAATTCCCTTCTTCTCTATGAGGTGGTGGTGAGACAACATCTTACCTCATCCCGACCACTGTTCCGACCTAAACTCCCCCAGATTCCTTACTGTCCCCTCAATTATTTGAATTCCTACATCACCTCAACTCTAGACCCGCGATCACATTCTCAATCACTTGAATATCCTTCCATAAGATTCCCCTAAAATATTATTTTCCAAATTTCTAAAATAATTAACCGACACGAGAACATTCATATTAGTGGTTGGAAACAAAATTGTTTCACCTGATTTTACATTCAATAACAGCCACCATTACTAATAAAGTATACATGGGTTCTTAACCTCAAGGACCCCATGTAGAACTTATTCATCCCTCGATGGAGGCAATCAAACATATAATAAAATACGGAATAAGGGAATAAATCACTATAAAAATTATAGGAAATCTTATCCACCAATAATCTACTTATGAAACATTGTATATACTTCTTTTATTCACATGTTCATTTAATGTTTTCCATTTCTAGAAAAAACTAATATGAGAAGGGATGGATTTTATATTCTTATGTTCATAAATATAAATTTTGGAACCATCCATGATAATAATCCTTGAAGTAACACCATCAATATATAGTGGAGATGGTTGTAGGTTAGGGTTTCCGGTGGTTAGGGTTTTTAAGAATTAATAATCCTTGAGGGTCACTACAATCAAGCTATGTATAAACTAGAATGGGCCAAAAACACTTTAGGTAGTGTTTCCTATTGAAAAATGGACCATTATTATATAAATTATATCCAACACATGCAACCCACCCCATTTGATTATTTTTTTATTCAACAAAATTGTTTCCACCACTAGCATCCCCAAGATCTTTCCCAATGTTGTGTCCATGATCAGTAGTAGCCAGCCAAATAGGAATATATCATGAATCATGGTGAAGAGAACTATTTTATCACATCTAGAAACCATGTCGTATCCATGTCACTCAATCATCACTTCCCCTATGATCAATAATTGTTATTCTGGACTCCTCTTATATAGTGCAACCGAGTAGTATTTTCCCCTGCTCGGTATCCTTATGTATGGGCCCTTAGTTAAAAACATGTCGAATCCTGCGCTTTACAGGATTCCCTTCTGGAAGATGATATATATCTTTATATTTTTATTCAGTTCCTCCAATAGATATTGTGATGGTATAAGAGTACATTTTCACTCATTATAGGTGTTCTCTAATGGAAGGAAGTGTATATTCTAGAACACTTTCAGTGGAACTCCAACAATGAAATGGATTTACCATAAAATGATTCATAAATCCCTGGGATAAAAATAGATGGGGTTTGTATCTAGGGAACATCGACTAATGTTCTCTTACACCAGCTCTATTTGACAATATAAATGGAACTAAGACATCCACACCATCTCTTAAAATTAAATGTTGCATAAGTGTAACCCATAATCCTTGTTGGTGTAGCATACATAGTACTACCAATCGCACACTCTAGTAATGTTGTCACCCAATCACCGGTCACTATCTATATTCAAGCCCAATCTATTTTCCACTATGTTTCTTTGGAGCATGGTAGCATGGTAAGTAGGGAATTATTCTATATCCAGCTACTCCCCCCATGAGAATCATGTTCCACCCATTGAAGATAAGGATGTCCATGGTCCTATTATACATGTAAGGGTGTCCCTGAAAAGTGATTTTATTAAAACATATATCATTTTCACATGTGAACCACAATCACATTGTGTTATTCATGAAATTTGGTATGTTTACCACATCCGCCAACCCAATAATTTCCAATGGTAGATTGTTTCTCTTTGTATATATCTTCTCTACTTATATCATCATAGAAAAAACCCAAAACAAATTCGATACGACCCTCTTAGCTCAATGGATCCGAGTATTTAAGAAAATTTTATCTCTCCAAGAAGTGGAAATGACGTAAATATCAGATTGGTTTTTTTGTTGGATGTTTTGGATGTGATCGATAATTCCATATAAGGGTCAAATAAAGAGGAATGTTCAACAAGTGATAGGTGATGTTGTGTTGTAATCTGGTAGTTAGAGGGAAAGATGATGGCCTTTTCATGGATTCAGTTATGCAATAGAGATATGAAACATGAAATAAGTTGTTGAGAATTTATTTTTGACATAAATTGAATGCTTACACACACAGTAGTGACAAGCCTATTCTGTGAAATGTCATGGGTTCATACAAGGA
This sequence comes from Viscum album, assembly GCA_963277665.1. NCBI lineage: Eukaryota > Viridiplantae > Streptophyta > Magnoliopsida > Santalales > Viscaceae > Viscum > Viscum album. The sequence continues at coordinate 774,252,016 of OY728159.1, read as the reverse complement.
CAACCTCCTCCTATTTCAAATCATGGATCATGGTTTTTTGACCATGTCTATGCTCCATATTCTCTATACTATGGATATTGTCTGAACTAATGGATTTTTCTCCCTTTCATCTAAAGTTTCAACAAAACTTGACTATCTTGTCACGTCTCATCTTAGATTCAATGAGGGGAATTTTTTGGCACTGAAATTCCCATTTAAGCTTCAAATGACCACCATAGAGAAACCTAATCCAACATAGGACTCAATGGACCATCCCATGAATTATAAGGGTGATGTGTTGTAGTTTTTTTTCATACACACCTGAAAAAAATACTTATATAACAGTTTTACATGCTAAATACGACAATATTTCTTATTCCTTCTTAAATCATAGTAGGATAGATAAGGAAAAAATACAAACAGAATAAGGGGTGCGCATATGAAATAAAAATTGCACATAATTGATCAAATCAAGAACATATCTATTCCATATAAAATATCACATCAAAACTTAAACCTGTGAGAATGACTATCATATAAAAAGGAGATTGTGTGCATAATAATAGTTGATTCCCATAATCACATGAACCCTTACCAGAAGAGTTTGGCTATAAATAGAATCTCAACCCCTTCTTCAGTGTTACTATATGTAAGATGTAGTGTCACCTTTCTGCGTGTAAGACTTATCTTCTACAACATTATGAATCATGAATTACACAAGGTATATAATATTTAATAATATACTTTATATTATCCCACATTCCTTGGTTTATTGATCCTCATGAAATTCATTTCAACCCATGTCATGTGCACGAAAAGCTCTATATTTTCAAACACTAACATTTCATGAAACACCAATTATTGTGTATGAATGTACCATTTTCGTTAACGTCCTACCCCAATGATAGATTCCCTGACTCACTCAATTCATACATGCATTACTCTAATCATGCACACAACATCATCCAAGTCCCCTTCTTGTATTACCCTATTCTTTGACAACAAATTATTTAAAAAATGAGAAATTTAACAATGGTTTCATAAAATAATGTGAACTAAATTGTATAACTCATGATTGGTCACACATCTATTTGTATCAATATGGATGATTCAGTCTGTTCACCTCCAAAAGGGGTAGGATAAATGGTTGCATAATTCAAACTATTATAGGGATTGTCCTCCCACATATGAGATATAGGGCATAAAAAGTCCTAAAAAATGTACTATTAATACACAATTTAACTACATGATAGAGTCCTCATCAATGTATGTGAAAATGTATTCATCCCCTATGCGGAAAATACAATATTCCCTCATATGTTATCATAATTGGATGAAACATTCTCTTCATCAATGAGATATGATCCACCAATAATGTATTCATTATCTATAAGCCCCACACCTTCCCTCCAACTATTGTATATGAATTACCCAAAGAGGAAAGCTTCCATTCAGAAGCCCAAAATACTATATACCACATGAACATGATTATCCATGTATGACTCACATGGAATGAGATCCCCCTTGTGAATCTATCATGAATAATCCCCAGTCATTTAATTTCAGCTCAAAGCATCATGCCAACATTAATCCATTAGAAAATAATGTTGATTGAGTGAAATTCGTAAATACCACATTAGCAGGTATCTCACAATGAACATGCATCACGTGGGATAAGAGGTCATTGGTGATAATGAAATCATTAGGATTCCAAACAAACCAATGGTCCTATTATATGGTTTAACGCATAGTATCAACCATGAATGATCCAGTCCTAAACATAATCCAGAACCATAATCACCATATGGGTAATTACCATGAATAAGCCCCAACCACATGATCCATATCAATGGACCTCTTAGTACCAACATCATGAACAATGTGAAAATTTATTCCCAACTAAATGGAGTATGCGTGAAGCCTTTGTGAGTTCCAAAACCAATATCTATGTTCACACTGATGTTATTCAGGCCACATCCATAATAATATAAATTTCCTCACCTTGGATATGACATTTTATTCAGGTCCCACTAGCAGCCCAATGTGTAATTCCCACACCAACTCCATCCTAGAGAAATCTTCTTGTTAATATTAGAATTAATGTATATGCCCCACACAATCCCTAATCGATACTCCATCCATGATTCAAGCATCCTTACCGCATGATGTAAAATTTCATAGAATAATATTGTCAGACAAACATAAATTTATAAATTATAATATATGGTATTCGATCCCTTCCTTATATATAGGATACATAGGATTCCTATATGAAGTTAAATACTAACAAATATTAAAAATAATTGCATTCTCATATCGATGTACCTCCCTGATCTACCTCTCGTTGTATTCCGATCAACCTTCATGGTCTAACATATTCCCTTTATGGGACACACAGCTCAGTCTACCTCTATGTGGTGCTCTGATCCATTATCTGGTAATCTTCCTAGTGTGACATATACCATCCTTGGGGAAATCCACATTGATCCACCTACATTGAAAATCTTAACGAGTCAACTCCGTCTCCACAAGACATCATCTACGTGTCCTAATCCGCCTCCACCAGACATTATGGTCCATATCTGGAAGAATATAAACTTGTAATGAAAATTAAAAATACATACATTATTCCAATCATTATATACCAAAGGTGACACCCTTGTTTAATCTTCACCCATAATGCTAGTGACCTCATATTATACATTGGATTCTTTTGGTCAAGGCCAGGGAATATAAAAACCTACAACATTAGTTACCTCATTGTCGACTAGAGATGAATTGTGTTACACACCTAAGATGCCCCCATGTGATTCCATCCCATGTATAGAATATATGTCCCCAATGCTCCTAGTTTCCAAAAATGGTGGTGATGCCCATCCTGACTACCCTCCTGACCGAAGGTTACTTCCCCATCACGATACAATCTGAATGTCCAGAATGAATTATTATCATTAACCAATGTCCAAAAATATATTTAATAGGGAAAAAGTTCTTCAAAAATATGAAAATATATTAGGGTTTAATATAATAGGTGACGAGTCCCAAATAGGATTCAATGTAAGGAGTAACTAACATCCCATCATCTTTTTTCAATCAAGAATAAGACATCATAGTTGAAAGAGATGAAATCCACCCAAAATTGTTATGATATAAGGAGTGGTAACCATTATGAATGTAAGGCCATTGGATTATGTTCCATAAGCACAAGAACAATACTAAAAATGAATCGAAAATAAATATCTCAATGATGATACTAGTTGAGATTCATGTAGGTGATGATTTATGAAACTATAAATTTTTTAGAAGTATGTTACACCAAATCATGTCTAGAAAATTATAATTAATCAATATGGTTTTTCCACAGGATATTCATCTTATGTTATCCATTGATATTTGTTGTTTTCATATATATTTTTATTTTGTTGGATGTTTCGTTGATTATTGTATTGATCTCACTTACAATTTAGTCCTGATATTGATTGGTTTTTCTCATTTTGTTAATTTTTATTAATTTTGATCCTCAATATCATTGAATTATTAACTATCTTCCCTTGGATTCTTATACTTATTTGCGGTGTATTTTCGTGTACATAATTAAATGGGAAATAGGTGGTACATTTAAATGAAAAAATGGGATTTTTTTGGAAAATCTATAAAACCAGATCAATAGTTTTTATGTAGTGTGTTTTTTAAATGAAATTAACAGTGTGAGGTCTCTATGTGTAATTTCATGTAAAAAATGTGTTTTAGAATAAAATATAAATACTTTTATTTTACCTATGATTACTGTAAAGGAAATTGAAATATATATTTATATTACATTCCAACTAGTGTTATTATCTTCATTATAAAATAAATGTAATGGACTAATGGTGGTATCATAATTGCCATTTGATCACATTCTACATACACATGGTAGATAGTTTGTAGTATAAATTTATTCCAATGGAAATTTAGGAATTATCTTCTGTTTTGGGATTCTACAAATATAGTAGGGGAAGTGGGTGATGTGGAGTTATAGTGGTGGATAGGTTTGTCCCCTAACATGGTTTAACCGATTGATTCCACTATTTTTTGGACTCTCTAGAATTATCATTTTTTCATCTCAGATTCCATGTTTTGGTTCATAATTCTTTGGTTAATTGTTTTCATTTATGTGAAACCAAATATCTATAATGATTTAATTTTGTTAATTTCATTTTAATGACATCATGGGTTGTTTTTTTAAAATATTTATTTACGTTGGCATGGTTGTTTAATGAATTGATTCCTCATGGATGGTCGTTAGTTGTAACTCTTTGTTCATTGATCTATTGTTAATTTTTAATTCATTACCATGTGTTCACCTATGATACTCTAAAATTTTTTTCCAACCAAAGTGATAAAAAAACATCCCAATAGCCTTGTGGAAGAATATATTAGGTGTCTATTTCGATCGAATTGGGCTAGTATGTTACAATATTTTCTTATTACCCTATTCTTTGACGGGGTTGATAGTAAACATTAATTTTATGTGTAGGATATAAAATTTGTTTTTGAAAATGATCCATTTTCATGATCTTCATTATGATCGAAAAAAAAATTCCTTAGTTATTTAGAGTTTTCATTTTTAATTTTGGTTTTATTATTTTCGGATACTTTTTGAGATGGGTTTATTTTACATTCAGTAATATTTATAACCCAATATACATCTATATAAATTTATGGTCTCAAATAGAGTCATTAGGAAATATTTGGAGTTCATGATTAGGTTTGATAGGTTTTACAACCATTGGTAGGATATGTGAAACCATTCCTTTCACTTATAAGTGTGAGTGACATGGTTAGTGCATTATCTAAAAAACCATGAACCCAAATAGTTAAAAATATATAAAGTTAAATTTTATCGATCATATATTGTATTTTATTCCCCTCGTATGATTGATCATATTTTTTATTTGAGTGATCAGGTAAATATTTTTGGGGTTAGATGTTTTTTGATTTAATTTTGAAACTAATTTTCTTATCCTTGGTACTGTGGTTTGTATTGAAAACCTTGTTTTGGTAACTTAAATATTATTTTTAATTTTTTTAGACATTGCAATGAATGATTTATAATGATGTAAATATTTTTATGTTGTATTCTTTTTCAAGGAATTAATTTCATGGGTTTTACATATGGTGGAATTCATAAAATGAAGATTTTGTTGTGTTATATTTCAGATAATGAATTTCTATATGAATTTTTTAATTATTTTACTATGTGTGGTGTGAGGGAAAAATTATTTCCTGAATTTTTTTCATTTTTTATGGTGGTTGAAATGGTTTAATGTTCTAGAAATTAATATTAATGGGTTGTGTTTGAACTCATAGTACTGCATTAGAAACTGGAATAAATTTGTGTTGGGTGTCGTTGAATTGATATTTTTATGGATACATTGTATTTTTATTTGATTTCATTATACCTATATATCCATTTTTTGATAATATTATGGTTTGATAAGTATTTTTTCTATTTGATATTTTATAATGTGACCCCCCAGAATGGTGTTTTTACAAAATAGTAGATAATATAATCATTATTATTCTAGTGATCTAGATGTAGCCTTCCCAATTTATAACTCCACACAGACTCCTGATAGATTGATAATGTCATGTTATTCATGACGAACATATCGTTCCTATGTTTTTGAAGAAAAAATTCTTCTAGAGTTTAGTGGTGACAATGATCTCAAGAGGATAAAAAGTGGATATCTATGGTCTAAGAGATTATAGTATATCATGTCACTCAAGGAACCTATAGGGTCGGTTCCACCAACCCTCTACACACAATATTTGTCCTGGATTAGTTTATTATAACTATCCATACCCATTCATTTGAGGTTTATCCTAGGGATATTTCAGGGCCATCTTTATGTAGTAGATTTTACTTGAGTAATTGATTATATTAAATGATATTTAATTGTTTAGGATTTTTGAGGGAGATCATTTTTTTAGAGAATAAATTTAATGTTTCATTGGGTTTGTTTCCTTCTACACAAATTTGGTTGATGTTGAATTTAAGGATAAATGGTATATTGTAATATGCCTTCTTCCCTATCATCATCTCATTGTTTTTCTGACCATCTTCACTACATTTATGGATGTGATTTATAAGGTCATTATCTATATGTATTTATATACTGGAAACCCTATTAAAGTTATTATTTTAACATATCTATTACCAATAACGATGGTCCCGTTGGTGGGAGTATAATGATAATAATGTGCTTCTAGTGGGGGATGTCTATGAATGTGATTCTGACTTTTCGGATAACTCTAGGGACCATTCATTTGTGTTCTCATTGTAGTCAAACTATATAGATTTTAAATTTGAGTGGGTGTTAAGAGAAGTGGTATTGGAACAAAATTTTATTTATAAAATAGTTTTGGTTTTTTTCTTAAGGTGAATAATATATTATATTATGGTTAAAGTTTTATATTATTTATTAATATTGTTTTCTTAGACTGGGTTCCATATCTACTATACACATAATTTTTGAAAATAACGAATGATATTTCATCATCATTTTATAGTCATTTAATATTGTCATGTATCTCTATTTTTGATTAATACTGTTGAATGTAATTTTGTGGACAATAGGATGATGTTATTTAATGGATAAAATGGTAATCATTGGTTGTGGGTTGGGGGTATATGGACATGTTTTTTGTTGTTGGTATGATTTTTAAATATAAAATACTGAGATTTCATTTTTAAAACATTGAGAGTGTGTCTTCCTCTTCATATCCCACATTTCCATTCATGATGATTCCAAACTCAAATTTTGATCAATTTCATTCTATGTTGAGGAATGTTTATGGTTAGGATTTCTATCCATTTTTTTGGAACACATTATCATGGTGATATATTTTGTTATCCTATGTGAATTTTTCATGTTGATGTACCCATGTTGGGTGCTAAAATATGTTAATTTAGGTCCCTGTAGTTGGTTGGATAATTCTTATATTGCGAAGATCAATAGTTCAGGTTTCTCAATACAGTGTTTGACCATTTTATATTAATTATAAATTGTACGAAGGAATTCATCATATCTTCATTTGAGTTTCTCATTCAAGGTTTGTTATCTTTAAGTTATCTTTATGATGGGATGTGATATTTTTTCAATATCATTTGACCATAGATATTCTAGAGGTATATGTTATCTTTTATCCTCAATCTATAACATAATTCAATAATCAAATATGAGTTTTTATATGTTAATATGTTTTAGTTAATGAGTTTAAAATAGACGACAGTGGTATTCATCTGAAAATTATATAGTGTGGGGTAATTTTTTCTTGGATTCATCGTTCTCTAACGGCTGATGAATTATAAATAATTTGTAATATATTTCCAAGGAGAGAGGTGATCACATATCGTGTTCATGGTCTAATGTTCATGAGGTTATATCCCTTTAGTGTGTCCCTTTTTCATTTTTTTGATCTTCTTTTGGTTCATTTTTCCTTTGTTTTTAATTAAATGTATGAGGCATAATGTTGCATGGTTGTGAGAATTGTGACACCTCAAAATTACATTTTAATGTTGTTTATTATATTAATATTTTCTCAGTTATGTTTATGGAGTATTAAAGAATTTTTTTTTAATTTTTTATATTTTCTAGGTCCACAATGTTAGAAAGATGGATTGTGTTCTCTTTCACTAAAAACAATGAGACGTTGGAAGATTAGGATAGTTTCTATCAAATGATCTCCACATGGATTTAATTAATATTATTATAAATCATAAAATAGACTATATTATGGATATTTTTATCATTTCACATTTTTTGTATATTCTCCGAAACACTTCCATGTCCGAACTCCTCAAACCTAGGTTCCATGTAAGGATTTTATCAACCTCCAATGTCCCACTTATTTATATTCATGATGATATATTTGTGGTTTTACATGGTATTTAATTGTTATAGATTAGTTTACATTATCATCCTTTTTACTCTATTTTATATAATTTCCCTATTCATATTGTCCATGGTTAACAATTAATAATTTATATAATTATTCTATTTCACGGGTTTTAAATTGTATTTTTTATGATCAAATGTATGTGACCCAATCCACTAGTTTCCATTTAGGGAAACATGGTATCATATGTTTTATTAAATCATTCGTATACATTTAAATTTATAATTGTGATCATTAAATTATTAAATTATTAAATATTTTTATAACTAAATTGATCATATTAATAGTGCCCAATTTCTTTTATTGAGAGTTTCCCATTCATTGCTGGGATTTTTGTTTAAGGAAATGTGTGAGGTGAAATGTTAAATGGAAGATTGTCTAAATTTTTTATTTTAATCCTTATATGTATTTGAAAAAATTCCCATTTGTCATTTTCATTAAGAAAAATTATTATTTACAATGTTTTGTTTCGTATTTTATGTTTAGAGAAATATATTTTCTATTCTAAAATAAATTTATAATTTAATGTGATGTATTCCCTTAATTAAAGATTATTTATTATTTGCAAAATGATTATTAATAAATGATGATATTTTTAATGATTTATTTGAACTGATTGAGACAATTTCCTGGTATTGTTGTGTATTCCCATTTTATTGAGTTTTTTTTCATAGATGTTTTTAAAAATGGATTTTCAATGGTGTGGATGGTGATTTCACAGTAAATGAACATTTTTAATGTGTCTGAAAGAGTAATCTTATTTTGATTACGTTTACACACATCTTGATCTACATTATTATATATTTCATATTCTTATGTTCATGGGTTATAGATTAAATAAATTACGATTCATTCTATGAAGGTTTGGTTTAGGTTTCATAATTAATGGGGGTTTATTGATCGTGGGATATATATTATTGAAAATTAGTGTCTTTGGTTTTTGGTCTTTCCATGTTATTCACATCTATATGATAATTTCTCATCATTATTAGCTATGATATGAGGAACACTAGTATTCATAGCAGCCAGTCATGTAATGTGTGATATAATTGATGAGATTTATTAATATCCCATTACCCCTAGTTTAATATTATGTCTATATTGGAAATTATTCCCTGATTATAGTAATTGATTGTGATTCGATTAATGAGTTGTGTGATAGTTACCCTGGTGTTGTTTGGTTTCTCCTATGCACATCTGGATCTCTTAACACTTTTAAATAATGTGTTACCTTGATACATTTATCTTATGTTATTCAGATTTATTATATTTGGGCATTAGTGTTCCTTGTTTATAAGATCAATCATGACTTTGGGAACTAATGTTTCGCTCTTTTTAATCTTGATATTTAATTGGTTCACAGTTATTTAAAAATAAATAATTTATAAACAAGTATATATTCCAATTATATTTATAATTTCCATTAGTTATTTACCCATATTTTATAGGTGTGGTTTTTATTTTTTAATTGTAATGAATTATTTTTAATTTATGTTGTTGTGAAATTTTTTTAAAATCATTTCTAAATCGGTGAGAGAAATTTTTATTCAAAAATAAATTGGTTAACTCAAAAAACAATTCACCAATAGTTTTCATAAAATTATTTATTTTTTTACATAAATGGATATTTCAATAAATTTCATTACCTTGGAATATAATTCTATTAATAAAATGAATTACTATTCATTCCTTGAGGTTTGGGATCAGGGATAATATTTGATTGGGGTCGTTGTGTGTGGGATATATATGATTATTTTGGTTTTGTTACTTTTTGATATGTGGTTATCATATGATTGAAATTTTCATGATTATGGTTCACCACCATTAGTTATGAGATAGGGATCACTTGGCTAGTAGGTTGGGAGCCATTGGATATTGAATACACTTTTTGAGAGTTACACACTTCCTAGTATCCCCTAGTTGAATGTTATGACATGGATAGTTTAAATTTCCCTAATGAGACTCATTGAGAGTAATTTAGGTTACAAGTATTGGGACTATAGACATGAAGGATATTTGTTCCACTTATACACTTCTAGTACATATACCATTAGTCTTTAATGTTTTTTCTTCTCATGATATGTTTCTTATCTTTTTCCAATTTGATGTTTATTTTCATGTGCATTTCTTATTTCTTAAAAGGATAGTCTTTACTATACAAATCATTCATGAAATTTAACATCGATATAATATAATTTTTCTCTATTAATTATTTATATTTTTTATTTAATTACATTGATTCACAAGGATTATTAATTAATAATGTCGAATAACATTTTTTGTGGAGTCATTTAGTGTTAATTTATTTAAGTGAATGAAATGATTTTTTAAATTCCATCAATTATGAAATATTTTTTAGATCCTTTTTCCACATATGTATCTTTATTATTGTTTTCAAACCAATGTATAAAATTTAAATTTCTGTATTCAAATATGAGATGTCAAAAAGGTAAATAATAGGTTTTATATTTTTAATTACCTTGTTGATGAATTTTTAAGGATTGTTTTTTAATGGGTGTATTGTAAAAAAAAATATTTTTTGTTTTTTATACCTTTTCTGTGTAATGAAAATAAAATCTTATTTTTTAATAAACATTTAAACTAGTGGTTTGGGATTCTTTAAAAATGTAATATATTAGACACATGAGGTTATCCAATATCCATTTGTTATAAAACATTCATAAACATGTAGGGGGAATGTATTATTAATACTTTCTATTGGTACATTAGGTTTTTTATTAGTTCGTATATAACATTCTCCATTGGGACTTAGGTGATGATGATTTATTTTAGTTACAATAGATTTAGAAGGTGGAGGTGTAGATTGATATTAATGGGCATTTTACCTGTATAGTTGTCTATCGTACCAGCCGCTCTGACCATATGATTTTCTTGTTGGGGTTATATTCCATGTTTCATAAAATATATTTATTAAATGGATTAATTTAATAATAATACTATCATGAAAATAATTATATTTTTTAATATTTATTTTTATTCCTTGATTTTATGGTTTTGTTTTGAAACAATTTATTTACTTTATCATTGTTTTCTAATGAATGCAGATCTTATTTATGGTTCCTTGGATGATTTCATAATTAATACAGGTTCTCCTTTGGTTGAAATAATTCTAATTTGTTAACATGCAATTCCCTATCACCTATTAACAACCTATGGTGATTGATAACAAGCCTCGAGCCTTGTGGCAGAATGTAATGAGTGATGGTTCGGGTCAAACCAAGATAGTTCGTTACATGGTCATCCACCAAAAACAAGTAAAGTGTCCAAATACTACATTAAATGACATCTTATTCTCTACTTATCTTATCCTTCTAGCATATGTTCATTCATGTAACATAATTCACAATAAACTAGGTCTAAAATATTTCTAAAAGAACACATATCTTCTTCAAGTATATCATACCATATAAATGTGGATAACTAATTTCAACATGTACGTTGTAAAGAAAATTATATAAGGATTTACATCAAACAAAATAATAAACAAAATAAAAAAATATCAATAAGAATTATATGAACCCACTTTTTTATGCATAGAATCCAAAATAAATTAATGGTCCCCTATAATGTACTTATCTGTTGATGATGCCTATAAAAACATAATGAACAAATCTATTTTTTAATGGATTGTTGTATTTAATAACAAGAAGCCTTAAATAATATTATATGTTATTGAGAATGTATTTTATATGTTATATATGTATTTTTAGTTATGTAAGATCAATTTCTGTAGTTCTGGTTGTTTTTTGGGGAATTGAAAACTCTATAGAAGAATTATGGAAATGTAGAGTTTTGATAATTTAGAAATGTATTTGAAAATAGTGTGATACGTAACATTTCAAAGACAAAACATATATTTTTCAAGGATACACAACATATTACATTGTATATGGATATTTTTGGAAACATATAAATGATATATAATAAATATAATGTTGAAATGTCACAAAGGGAAAGCCACACTGTAATGTGTAAAATATTTTCGGTATAAAAAATGGTTTTCATGTGATTAAAAATATAATTATGATGATTCATAAATATTATGTGTTATTATAGATTTAAAATATTAAAAGTATCACACAGCATGTTATATTCAAGATATTGAGGATTGTATTGATGAAAATCAATGGAATGTATAATATTTTCATGATCATGTATATGATTTATGTTAAAATATGAATGATATTATACATCATGTATAATATATTATTAAGATCTATATTTTGTTATGTTAGATATTATATTTCATACATGACTATTATATGTTTGATAAACTATGAGATTTCCTAATATTTGATTCAAATGATGATAAGGATTTTCTATTGATTAAGTATTATTACATTTTTATGATTTTTTCAGAGTAAAAAATATTAAATAAGAATTTATTAAAAATATAATATCATAATAAATATTTAATTTGAAGTTGAAAATTATTTTTAATCATCACAAATGTTTATAAATTATAATTTTACCGGAATATCAATTAAGTAGTTTTAAATGATGAATAATGATTCATTAATAGAATTGGAGTTTCTAATATTCATTTTTTTGCGATATTCATGTGTTAAAATAGCTAATATATTTAATAAAAAAAGTTTATATTGGTAATGGGAGATAGATATATTGGATAATGATGTGATTCGATTCTTTTCATTACATTGTCTGCATTAAAAATTAACAATTTAGTCAAGTGATAAGCTAATGAGATCTCACTGCTACTAGTTTTCACCTTAATCGATTTATGATTATTTAAATAGTTATCAAATGAAATAATTATATTAAGGATTTATCATATTTTTTTCATATTCCCTTTTACATTTTAATCATTCTGAAATCTTGAAAAGAAATTTGCATGCATGGTGTTTTAATGATCAAATCATGTCAGTATAAGTCTTTTTATTTATGGAAAAATATCTTTTATTGTAATGATGTGAAGTCCTAGTGTCAATCTACAATTTATATAACACCATGAGTTTTTTAAAAAAAAATTAAAAAAATATTTATTCCACTGATTACATTTTTTATACGCAACTTCTTGATTTAACGAACCATTGGATACTATAATTTTTTTTTAAAACATGTTAATTATATTTGTGTCGTCTTGATTCATGTCATACACAGGTGCTGATGAAATGGAAAAATCGGTAGTAACCAATTTTTTTTATTATGAAGTGATTCATGTCGGGAACAATGTCATACGTTGTTTTCCAACGGGTTTATTCATGGGTAGAAAAATAAAATTTACCTTGTATCTAGGATTCATGGACCCACTATCTAATGGCTAGTTCTTATTGGATGACGATTTGGACCACGAAACATATGGACAACATTGGCCAAGGGGATCAGAGGATTGTCCCATTAGACCCTTTTTGGGGGAATTATTTAATACTTTAGGACTCTGTTTTAGATTTATAATATGTTCATATGTTCTTTAATCCTTTAATTAATACAATAATGAGTCTTCATATTATACATGGGTTGTAAGATTAACCATACACACTCATGGATCATGAATTACTAAGAAAAAGAATTTTAATCCCTATGATGAGGCACTCTATATTTTAGCATCATCCAAGGAGAAAGAGAGTTACTTTGATTTCAAGAACGAACACATAATATGGGCATCATCTGTATCCTCGTTAGAGGAATCAGAACCCATGTTGTTCGGTGTTGTTTTATAGGGAACATCGCCATTTAAGGTAGTGTGAAGAGGACCCACACATGTAATTTATCCTCATGGGATGGAACAATCAATGAAGAGTATTCCTATTCAATATTTCTAGTTGGAATTAGGCCAAAGTGGCCCACATGTGGGGATACGGTTGGTACATAAAGTGTAGAGGATTCGTAGTTGGGCTCGGGCCCTCCGATGGGTGGCATATGTATCTTGGTTTGAGAAAGAATAAATTTTGTAGTAGTTCATTTAGTTTTTTGATTACACCTACGAGGATTCCCATGTTTTTGGACCCATTAAGAGAATGTTGACTCATGATGATTTGAATGTTTTAATGGGGAATACACCAATGTGGTGGCCAATGTTTTGGGGTTATATGGTGTTGACGCTCCTTTCCGTCACAGAGTCTAACGACGGAAAAAAAGGAAATACCTTAGTCCAGAGTGATTCATCCTTTGAAGAAACATAAAAAATCGACAAAGGGATGAACAATAAGAACATTGCCCAGAGGTCGCGCAAGTTCCCTCATAGTCGCGCAAGTACACTTGCGCGCCGCCTAGTAGTCGTGCAAGTCTACTTGCGTGATGCCTTATGGTCGTGCAAGTGACTTGAGCGACCTAAAGTGATAACCGCCCGGTAACCTCCCGGGGTCTTCTCCTTCCTATAAATAGACCCTGTGGGCCCCCCATTCAAAAAGATCTTTTTTCAGAAACTCGGATTGAAGCTCCTGACACCCAAGTCTCTTCTCAAAGAATACGGAACACTTCTAAGGTAATTTTGTACCTAGAACGGAAGATCTAAAGAGAGGGAGTAAGGCCTAAGTGTTGAAACTCATCAACACCTGCGCGCCTAAGTGGTCAGCCCTTAAGGGAAGTGGTCACACTTGCGCGCCGCCTTACTCCTTCGATAGAACTTGCGCGTCCCTTTTTTGGAAGAACCTCAAGAGGATTATAAAGGCTTTAATGAAGAGTCTCTCAAGTATTTCAAATGCTGGTTGAATATCGCGCAAGTACCCACCATGTCGTGCAGGTATACCTGCACGACCAATACTTGCGCGCCGCCGCAGTACCTGCGTGCCTTCCAAGACTTGCGCGCCCCTTCCTTTTTAGGTTCCTTTCTTGCCCATTTCACCCCTCTTAAGCCATTACACCTTTCCTTTTCAAGATTCAGTCTTCAAGACACTCTTCAAATCCATTTATGACATGATTTCTTGATTTGACTTCCTTATCTGAAATGAATTTTGTGGAATATCTCTCAAAACCTAGTGATTTAAATATCTTTATGTCACCAAATATGGAGAGTTCATTCATTCAACCTCATCCTTTATGATGAGAGAATCCTTAAACCTGTGTCTCCTTTTCAGGAATAAGTCCGAGTCATAATCTTGGGCTTCCTTTTCAGGAGTAAGCCCCAAGTCCCTTAACCTAGGCCTCCTTTTCAGGAATAAGTCACAGTAATAATTATGGGAATCCTCTTTAGGAGTAAGCCCCAAGTCCCTTATTTTTTGGGTATCCTTCTTAGGAGTAATCCCCGGATCCTCTAATTTGGGCTTACTTTTCAGGAATAAGTCCCAAGTCCCTTAAATTCTATTTAACCAATCCTAATTTACGTTTGATCTGAGATTCCTTCTCACGAGTAAAACCCAGTTATCAATCCTCTCCTAATTTGGGTTTCCTTTTCAGGAATAAGACCCAAGTTAGAGTATTAAAATCTCCATGAAGCACATATACCTTTATGGACCCTGTTCCTAGATTTTCTCCCTAAAGTAAATCCTAACCTTCATTTATCTGGGCAGTCATATATATATAAGCCACAAACCATTTCTTACGATTACATTTTCCATGGCCCAATTGTCTATTTAATTACCAATACCTCTTGTTTCTCACACCGAGCATGACTCACGTGAGCTTAGAGAGTAAAAGTAATTATGACATCCTTCTTTGAGCCATCAATCATAAACATTATACTCCCTTATTTGAACTACATGGGTTCTGATTCCTTTTCCATTCGAACAATGTGGGTTCTGATTCCTTTTCCAAAACAAAGGATACCTAGGTAGCCCATATATGGGTTCGATCCCAACTTTGAAATAATTCATGTCCTTCTGAATGAAAATAAACTTCCAGTGCCCCACTGAGTGGCTTTAAAACCAGCCTAGTAATCATAATGACCAAGAGACTTTTATATAAATATTTTGAAGGATACCATTAACCAAGAATCTCTAAATAGATATAGACGATTCTCTATCGATGAAGAACCTCGAATACATATAAAAGAATCTATAAATTTCTTACATATTTATCCATTGATTGTTAAACTGAAGGAAAGCTCATTTTATACATTGTAATATAATAAGGATTCACAAACATAACTTAAATCTATAAAGAGAGTCCTGGAATAGAAAATAATTCCCCTCAAAAAGGTGTGATGAGTCTGACCTCCCATCCTCTCGACCAATGAAAATTCCTAAGCCTCATCAGTCCACAAGCTAATGAGCGCCTACCTTTGGAAAGTAGGTCCAAATGGATGTGGAATCATTGGATGTTTCCGGTTCTATGACCAAACCCGTTAGAAACCGATCGGAACGTTTGAATCTCCCATCCAGGAGGTCGTCCCCGAATTTAGAGGGAAACAAAAAATGGTGAACCCGACATGAATCCTTAACCAAGTTAAAATGATGTTTTACCTATTTGTTATGCCCCTATTTAAAACTCAATAAGAGGGCTAACAAAAACAATCATTGACATGTGTGCTCCTCCAAAGGATGAAGTGGATGTTTTTATCTTGATTACTTCTGTTATATCAAAGAGGCACTCTTTTCCAAGATCTTCTGTATTTCGATAATGGCTGCTCTGAAATTCACATCTGTGAATACTGGTGCTGCAAATATCACTACTGTTATTCCTACTGGATCGTTATCCGCTCTGAGGATGACATCACCTTCTCAGCATCTTCAACGTTGGGTATCAAATGTTCTGGTTAAGGAGTACCATCAACACGGTACCTTCCCAACTCTGGAGGCTACCCGACAGACCCTCCAAGTGAACAACTCACACAGGTCGTCCGAACAACGACGACCAGTGATCAAGAGGCAGGCGGTGCTGACTACCGTCTCCAACCGTTTCGAGTCGTTATCCCTAGAACACAATTTCCATTCGCTCCCTTACTCTGAGGAAGTGAATGAGCAGGTCCCTCAAGGACTTAATTCAAAAAGACAGGAGTCCTTCCCAAGGTCTCCAATCAACAATCGCTTCCAGACTCGTGCGGCAGTGCACCCTCAACATGATGAGGGTACCGACTCTAGGCATTCAGCTCAGGTTCCTCGAACCCGAGCAGGAAAGACGAACCGCCAGAGACAGAATCCGGTTAACAATGGGCAGGTTTTCATCCCTGTCATCTCCAGATAAGTCCACCAACCTAACTTGGTGGTGAACAATGAACAGGCACACACACCTGTCCGTTTTAATTCCGCTGTCCTGCATACTCGTTTGGCAGCATCAAGCCAATCCCGCCAAGCAATTCCGGTGGAGTACTATAGGCAGGAACATACACTTGCTTATACATCATCAGTTAGTCAGCAGGCTCACCTGACTACATATGATAGATCTCGTGAACCGCGTTTGGAGAAGTGTAATCAGCAGGCACATACACCTGCTAGTACTAATCAAGCCTACCAATAGTCTCGTTTGGTAGCGCACGGAGAAGTCAGTTGGAAAGCTCCGACGACAAACAGGAGGCAGACTCAACTCTCTGCCTCCACACTTGAGTATTGTCAGGATTCACTGACAAGAAAAGGAGGACAAGAGCAGGCACATGCACCTACTCCAAGCCCGGAATGGAGGTATATCCCCGTTCTGGCAGCTGAAGTCACCAAACATATTTTTTCAATGGTGAAAGAGCCGAAGAAAATTCATGCTCATATTCTGGATGCTTGCCAGGATATCATAACAGCTTCAGCATCATCTCAAAGAAAGACACATAAATCTATCCCTAGCAGTAGAGTGACACATCAACGATTCTCTCCGAAACAGACACACACATCTGTTCCAGTCCAAGAGGGTTATGGGGAATACTCCCCCATACCATATGGACAACCAAGTCAGGCACATACACCTGATTTGAGTGGAGATCGTCAGCCTAACCTGACCATCTTTCCTGATCAGGCACATACACCTGCTCAGAGTAACCACTTTCATCAACAAGTGGTTTCCAAAGTGAGCAAGAAGGAATCTAAGAAAAATATCTTCCCAGCACAGTCAGGAGATCAAAGGCCAATCTGTAACAAGGCCTTGCTCGATGCTGGAGTTCTTGAAGCCCTCAGACATTTATCTGTTGGAATTCAAGATTTTACTCCCTCTTTTCCCAATAACGGGAACATTAATTCCTAAATTCTTCAACAAACACTTCCTCATGAAGGCTTGCTTCATGAAAATTCGGTCAATCTTGAAGTTTCTTCTTCAGATTAGAGCCACAAGAACCCTCTGTGTGGTCAAAAGACCAAGGAGCAAGAGATATCATCTTTTCCTGTAACCCATTATGGTGGTCCTCCCCATGATGATGAATTTCGCTGCGAAATTCCTCTCCGCAGTAGTGATTCACATTGCCTGGAAAATACTCCAGTGGACAATGTAGTGCCGAGAAAGCCCTCTTATCTTGAGGCACTATCAAATGCGAAACCAGTCATGTCTGATGCTTTATCGCTAGCAAGTGAAATACTTTCTCAATGAGAATATTTCCCAGGGTGTAGGTCATTCTCCGAACCACCCCTAAGTCATGAATCTACTAGTTTGATCAATGATCTCTCTACCAATATTATTGAATCCGATGAAGCAACAAAGAAACACCAACTCTGGTCAAAAAAGGTAAAAGAATCTTCATTTAATGATAAAGAGGAAATGCTGAACATGATGAAAAAACTGGCGAAAAGTGAGGCACCAGACATGTTTTGGCCTTTGGCTGACTCCCAGTATGACATTCCAAAGATGTTGACGGAAGATGGAGTCCATGATATTCGTCTCAACATATGGAAAACTCTTTGTCAATTGAAGAAGAAGGTATTATCTTATGATGAATATGAAAATCATATTAAGATAATAGAAGAGCTAGAACATCAGATTGATTTGGAATCTCTATCAGTCTCTCGGTATCTGAAGGCTGAAAAGCAACAGAGAACCCTTCAACGTTCATGCCTTGGCGCACTAAGAAAATTGCATCAGTTAATTGCCAATGCTCCATCTGGTGTTCATATCAGAGGATGGGGTGTTCACGGAGAACTACATTTCATAGTGCTTTCTAGTCAGCAAATCCCGCTGAAAATGGTCTCATGCAATGTTATTGCCCATGGCCAGCCACAATCAATTGGCTTTGTTCATAATCAAAAGCTTGCTGAAGAACAGGCTTCAAAAAGTTCCTCTCAAAATCAAGAATATAGAGAACAAGTTGTTGAATTTCTCCTACATCAAGCAGGTGAGAATGTTGCACAAGCCTCTCGTATGGAGAAAACACATCATCAAATGACAGAAGTTTCGGAAATCATCCAACGGCCTATTAAACTAGGTGATAAAAGTGGATACATGCTAATGCATCCAGCTAATTTCCGAACTAAGATTCGCAAGATCAAGAGAGATTTTAAGAAGGTCTCAGACATAGCATGTCAAGATCCACCCCAGCTTGTCAGACTGGGGACTCCTTTAACCCAACCCTCGGAGTCAACAAATGGGATTCGAGGAGTTGAGCGGAAGCAGCAGGAACATCCCCATTTCTCGAGACTGGGGAATCTTTCAAATCATCAATCCCCTTCTCAGAGAATATCGGTCTTTTCTCGATTGGGGAAGAATCCCCAAGAGGAACGAAGAGCCAAATTATCAGGAGATTCCCTCCAAGTTATAGCTCGTCAAGAAGTTCCTAAAAGATTAATTCAACAAAAGGCAATGTCTCATCAAAGACATGAAAGAAGACAATATCACAGAAATGTTGATAGAAGGGATGCGATGCATTATATATCAATCAATGTCATCATTGTCGTTTGTTGCTAATCGACCAGAAGAGACTCACTCAGAGGACTCAGATGAAGAGCGCCCTGCTCAAGAAAATGTACGCGCCGATACAAATGAAGAAGGTGTGCGTACACGAAGTCAAAGGATTACTCAGAACCCAGGTAATCCACTTCCTTCTCTCCAAAAAGTATCCAACAAAGGGAGGGGAAAGAATCAGGTTACATATCCTTCCTCTGGAGAAGGTCAATCGCTCTCGTTAGAGCAAAGGTTTGCACAACAAGAGGAAGAAATGAAAGAATTCAGAAGGTTGAATGCAGAACTACTTCAGAGTAGTCTTATTCTTAAGAATACTGAAGTCCGACAGCCGAAAGAATTTGTTGTAACCCCTGAGATGGATCAGGAATATCCTCCTTTATCAGTACACCCTCAGAGGTCTAATCTTAGAGGTCAAACGCAACAACGGTTGGCAGTGCTACCATCAGTTGCAGCACCAATCACCTTGTATGTCCAATCTCAATTCATTTCCCCTACCCAAGACCAAATTCAACCTGATGTTTCTCAAAATTTAATAACTACTATTGAGTCATTAACATCTCGGTTAGAAACTATGGAAGGGAAACAGGCGAAAGTTCAACCAGAAAATAAAGTTTAACCTGAATGGGTAGATTCAATTTCTCCTCCATCTAGTTTTGGAAACCCTGTTTTCCCTACTTTCAAAGGATCAGGAGACACTGAACAACATTTGATGCATTACATGTCTTGTTGTGATCCTATGATGGGAACTCCAGAGCAGCAAGAAGCAGTGAAACTCAGATGCTTCATGCGAACCTTGCAAGGACCAGATTTTGTCTAGTATACAAGATTGCAATCCCAATCAATCATCGGATGAGAGGATCTTCGTCAAAAATTCCTTCTTCAGTTCAGCTCAACTTTTTCCAAAAACGACAGTTTTCGATCATACAAACTGCAAGCAAAGGGATAATGAAAGAGTCTCTGATTTCATTGCTCGCTGGAGGGGATTAACATATTCCCTGAATTTAGCACTCCCTCAGGAAGAGCTATTGCCAATATGTATGGCAAATTTGCGTGACGAATTACGCACGCCATTGATCCCTGTGAAATACACAGGAGGGTTTTGAGACCTTACTTCAATCGCTCAGTAGATTGAAGATTCCCTTATACAGGCTAAGGTTAAATCTCGTGTAATTCCATCAGCTTCAGGAAGGAGAATGGGTAAAGCAGAAACTGCTACAGTTATGCTTAAACAAGATCCTGTACCTATTTCTACTTCAAAACCTTCATCTTCTCGAAGGGATCCACCTCCTGAACTCCAACAACAAAGGCCGTTTCATCCAATTGATCGAAAAAATAAACGACGAAAACAATTTGAGGATTTGAAGAGTAAAACATACTCTTTCCGAAATGAGAAAGTTCCTGGTTACTTCATTTCATCTCTGGAAAATAATTTGGTTCAATTACCAGTGCCCAAGAGGCCAAACAAGGAAGGAGATGAAGACCGTACCAATTATTGTCCCTTTCATCAAATGTTGGGGCATCCTATCCAGGAGTGTTTTGTCTTTAAAGACCTCCTGCCAAAGATGGTCGACTTGGGACAAGTCAAGTTGAAAGGTTCTTCTACTCAGGTAGCATGTGTTACTGCTATAGTTCCAGAGGAGGAAGATGAATGGCAAGAAGTCAAAAGCAGAAATGCACAGAAGTATGATGATTGGATGGTCAGAAAGACAATCAACTGGACTCATGCCATTTTACGAACACAATTAAAGAAACCAATTGTGTCTTCCTCCATGAATATTGCGGTAAAACCCTCTTCGTCACAGGGAAAGTCCTCAAAGAAACGGTTTGATTCAAAGAAGAAAAAATAATCAGAAGAAGATGAGTATGTGTCGAAGCCTAAATTGTCTTTGACTCTGGCAGAATTTATGCCATCTACTTCAAAACCATGGGAACCGCCCCATCAAATGGAACATCCTAAACAGGCTAGCCAGGAAGAGTCTTTATTAGACGAAGAGTTAATCTTCGGTTCTGTTAATATGATTCAATTAACAGATCTGTATTCCAGTCGTAATTTCAATTTTGATGAGCCTGAATTCCCTGTATCAAATAAGGGAATCCGAGGAAGTTCCCAAGGTTCAGGATACAGGGGAAGACGTGGATCTTTCTGAAGCCACTACTCCAATTCTACCCCTGCTAGCACTGTGTATGCAGCAGAAACTCGTGGTAGAGCCCTTCAGCGAGCACAAAAAGAACAAGCAGGTTCTTCTGCTAATAGCCAACTCAGTCTTGGCACAGTTATTTTAGAAGTCCGATTGAAGGTTCCATCTTCTTTATCTCAGTAAGTAAATGGATCTAATTGGTCTAATCTTCCAAAACCTAGGATGTTGCCAACTTCTATCCCAATACAAGATGCATCAGCTTCCAAAGCATCTGCTTCCAAGGTACCTGCTAAACCGCATATTCCTGTTGGGAAACACAGAACATTATATCAAAAGTATGATATATTGAAACACTTGGCCCAAGTACCAGACAAGTTATTAATTTTGGATGCTTTGAATCTGTGAAAAGATCTTCGGGAAGCACTCATCGAAGCTTTGTCAAGTCCTCAGGAGTTTGAAGCTGAAATTTCTGCAGCTGAAGTCTATCTCATAGAGAATAATCCTGCAGAATTCCTTGTAGTGATATCTTTTACTGATAAAGATGAATATGATGTTGTGCATGGGCACATAAAACCTCTGTACTTATCTGGAAAAGTCAATGGTGTAGATATCTGAAGAGCTTTCATTGACAATGGTTCAGGAGTCAACCTCATGCCCCTTCGTACACTTCGTTGGTTGGGCCTCACGGAATCTGATTTATCTCCTTCTACCATGATGTTACAAGGATATGATAAAAATGAACATGAAACACTAGGCGAAGTTACACTCAGAACTCAGTTTGGAGATCTTGTATCCAATTCAGATTTCATGATTGTTGATCAAGACTCAGCTTTCAATGTCTTGCTTGGAAGACCCTGGCTACATCAACATGCAGCTATCCCTTTATCATACCATCAATGTCTCAAATACTGTTTCAATGGTCATGTTGGAACATTTTCTGGTGATAAGACCCCATTCAAGACATGTGAGTCTCAATACATTGAGGCAGAATTTTATCACATGAAGGGAAGAGAAAAATCTACAATGAAGGAAATTACCAAAGTTAATGATCCATATGGTTTGGAGAAAATTCCAATAAATCCATTTACACATTTGAGTAATGATTATGTGTTACCTATCAGTCAAATTGACAAAATAGGCCCAAATCAAAATTCTCTTATGGAAAGATCCATAATGTCAATTACGACAATTGAGCTAGACAACATGGGAGAAATTGGTAAACTACCAAATAGTGATGAAAGCACAAGTGGTGACGTTTTCATTTCATCTGCTGAAATCAAACAGGTCTATACTTCGCCAATCAGGCCAGAAGAAGTTATAGCAACATCGGAGGTGAATAATGATGTCAATTCTCAATCCATCATCTCCTCTTTATTTCCCAAAGAAGGCCTTTTTTCATCAATAGGGTCTGAAATGGAAGCTTCCTCTTTAAAATGTGGAAATTTTGACATCTCTATTGATCATGAAAATTTCGTTTTGTCATCTACTATGCAAGTAGAAACGGAAGAAATAGCACATGATGAAGAGGAATAGGAAGATCTTAGAGATGCTCCTCCAGCAATTGAAGAAGGTATCTCTACCACTGTGGATGAACTCATAGAAATAAATCTGGGTATAGAGAAAGATCCACGCCCCACTTTAATTAGTGTGGCCATGACCCTTGAAGAGCAAGAAATGTATACTTATTTTCTAAATAAAAATTAAGATATTTTTTCTTGGAACTATACAGAAATTCCTAGGATTGATCCTGATATTTCTACTCATCATTTGGGTTTACCAAAAGAACATCGAGGATTTAAGCAAGCCGCGAGAAGAACACACCCAACTTATGCTTCCAAAATTGAAGCTGAAGTGGATAAGCTGATTAAAGCTAACTTCGTCAGAGAAGTTCAGTATCCCAAGTGGTTGGCTAATATTGTCCCTGTAAAGAAGAAAATAGAAAAATTAGGGTTTTCATTGATTTCAGAGATCTTAATCGGTATTGTCCTAAAGATGATTTCCCAATTCCAATTACAGAACTCTTAATTAATGCGACGGCTGGCTATGAAGTACTTTCCTTCATGGATGGATATTCCGGATATAATCAGATCTGAATGGCCCCAGATGATGAGGAATCTACAGCCTTCAGAGCCCCTCAAGGTGTGCTTTGTTACCAGGTGATGCCCTTTGGTTTAAAGAATGCAGGTGCAAAATATCAACGCGCCATGCATCGTATCTTCAAACCTTTCTTAAGGATGTTTGTTGAATGCTATGTAGACGATTTGGGGGTTAAATCCAAACAACGTTCTAATCACTTGGCTGATTTGGAAGTCATATTCTACAAGCTTCGACAACATAATTTGAAGACGAACCCCTTAAAATGTGCTTTTGGGGTAACCTCAGGAAAATTCCTCATCTTTGTTGTACACCATCGTGGTATTGAAGTCGATCCTGAGAAGACCAAGTCAATCCTTGGTATGTCACCTCCTCAGAATTTGAACGAATTAAGAGGACTTCAAGGACACTTAGCCTATATTCGGCATTTAATTTCCATTTTGGCAGGAAAAAGTTTACCCTTTACCAAATTATTGAAAAAAGGAGTCACTTACAAGTGGACTGAAGAATGTCAAGAAGCGTTTGATGTTCTCAAGAAATACCTCTTGAGTCCACCAGTACTCATGCCACCTGTTGAAGGTAGACTACTTATCCTCTATGTGACAGCTCTAGAGCGATCATTGGGTGCCTTTCTCGCTCAAAAGAATGATGTTGGGAATGAAAATAGCCTCTACTATCTCAGTAGAACTATTCTTGATGCAGAAACCCGGTCTTCAAGTATTGAGAAGTGCTGCCTGACATTAATCCTTGCAGTTCAAAAACTGAGACACTACCTCCAACATCACGAGGTCCAATTGGTATCTCGCAATAATCCGCTCAAATTCATCCTTAGTCGTCCAATTCTAACAGGACGTCTAGAAAGGTGGGAAGTTATTTTGCAGCAGTTCGACATTGAGTATGTATCTCAAAATGCAATAAAGGGCCAAGCTCTGGCTGATTTCCTAGCTGAACATCCTTTAGTGGAAGACACGTCTTCTGATATTTGAACTCCCTGATGAGGAAGTTTTTTCTATTCAAGAGTGTCCTAAAACATGGGAAATGTATTTTGATGGTGCTTCCAGAAGTCCAACAGGGAAGAAAATGGAAAATCCTAAATTTAACAAAGTTGGTTTAGGAATTGTACTCATTTCTCCAAATAAGGCATTGTTAACTTATTCATTTTATTGTGGGAAGGTGGTACCAATAATGAATCCTAATACCAAGCTCGTATCACAGGCTTGGATTTACCACTTCAAGCACAAGTGAATCACTTAAAGGTGAAAGGTGATTCAGACCTGGTAATCAAACAAGTCAATGGGGATTATGCCATCAGAAAATAAGAGTTAATCCCTTTGTATGATTATGTCAGAAAGTTAATGGCGGAATTCCCTTCAGAACCGAGATTTTCTTATGTCCCAGGATCACAAAATGCTCAAGATGATGCACTGGCTAATATAGCCACAACTCTAGCAGATCCAAATCGGGACGAGACAACCATCAGTATTTCCCACCGTCGTGCAATTTCACCTTATGTTCAAGCCAGAAAAGAGGAAATTAATAAAATTAGTCCCATTCCTGAACCGTATGGTCATACTACATGATGTATGTCACCTATCAGGGAATACCTTAAAAATGGAACAATTCCACCTGATAGAGCTGCGAAAGAATAAATCCGGCGACGTGTGGTCAATTTTACTCTTTATGATGTCCCAAACCACCTAGAGAAAATTCTCTACAAATGTGGTTTTGATTGAGTTCTCTTCAGATTCATTGATGGTGAAGAGATAATGGCTGTCATGACAGAAGTGCATGCAGGAGTCTGTGGTGCCCACCAGTCTGGACATAGATTGTCTGATCAAATTCAAAGGCTTGGATACTTTTGGCCTTCAATGATACAAGATTGTGTTGATTTCACATAGAAGTTTCATTCATGTCAAGTACATGCCAACTTCATTCATCAACCTCCAAAGTTGCTTCATACAGCTAAATACTCATGGCCATTTGCCACATGGGGAATGGATGTGGTGGGACCATACCCTTCAGCTACGACCAAGCAGTTTAAGTACATTCTTACTGCTACTGATTTCTTTTCCAAATGGGCATAGGTAGTACCTCTCAAAGAAGTCAGTTCTAAATGAATTGTTAGCTTCATCAAGTCTAACATCATTACTACATTTGGTGTCCCTCATACCATATTGACGGACAACGACACCAACTTCTGTTCTTCTGAGGTGAAGAAATTGTATCAAGAATACAACATTAAATCCAACCATTCTTCTCGGTATCATGCAGTAGCCAATGGCCAAATAGAATCCTTTAACAAGACTCTTTAAAATATATTGAAAAAGATGGTGGATAAAGATAAGAGGTCATGGCCTGATAAACTCTTTCATGCTTTATGGGATTATCGGACTACCACCCGCAATACAACGTGGTCAACTCCATATTCGTTGGTATATGGAACAGAAGCAGTCTTGACAATTGAAGTTAAATTGCCCTCACTCAGAGTATCCATTTTTTATCAGTTATCTACAGATGAGCAATCCCAAAAGCGATTGAATGAATTGGAACGGTTAGATGAGAAAAGATTGTGCACTTTGCACCACTTGAAAATCTATCAGAATCGAATAGCACGAGCTTTTGACATAAAAGTTCGTCTTCGTTCATTCATTCTGGGAGAATTGGTATTAGTTCTCAGAACTCCAATGATACCAGGAAAGAAACCTCCCAAGCTTGAGCCAAAATGGGAAGGACCATATTTAATACATAGGGTCTACACCAATGGAGCTTATTCATTAATCTCGATGGATGGAGAACTCATTACTACTCCAACTAATGCCAGATTTTTGAAGAAATATTTTGTATAAAATACAAAGTATTCAAAATATGTCCCCAAAACATGACACTAAACTATGCAGCACTAGTTCGTCCTTGCTATATGACGTTAAACTATACAGCAATGGTCCAGTATAAACTTAAACTGAAACTTCGTCCCACAGGATGTTAAACTGTGAAATGTTCCCTAAATGGTCCAGTATGACCTTAGACTGCAACTAGGTCCTGTATGACCTTAAACTGCATCATCCCTGGTCCATGCATATGACCCTAAACTATTTGCAAGTCCCTTACGTCCAGCAAGATGTTAAACTGTGACGTCCTAACTACATGACGCTAAACTGTATAAAAGTCCCTTACGTCCAGCAAGACGTTAAACTGTGACGTCCTAACTACATGACGCTAAACTGAATAAAGGTCCCTTACGTCCAGCAAGACGTTAAACTAAAAAATCATCAAAGGTCATGTATGACCTTAAACTAAACCACCGTCCAGTATGACATTAAACTGCACCATCCGCGGTCCATTTATATGACCCTAAACTATTTACCCTTTTGTCCAACATGACACTAAACTGTAGAAGAAATCCCCAATGCGTCCAACATGACGTAAATGGTGCACTCTTTTGTCCTCACTGCATGACATTAAACTACACAGTTCCCCCATTTCGCCCAACATGACGTTAAACTCTATTGTTCCCATCGTCCTAACTACATGACGCTAAACTATACAGAAAGTTCATAATACGTCCTACATGACATTAAATTGTATTTTGTCCCTACTACATAACACTAAACTGCGCAGCACCAATAGTCTTAACTGCAAGAATTTAAACTGCATAGTCCCTTAATACATCCTACATGACATTAAACTGTATTTTGTCCCTGCTACATGACACTAATGTGTGCAGCACCAATAATCCTAACTGCAAGACTTTAAACTGCATAGTCCCTTTATATGTCCTACATGACATTAAACTGTATTTTGTCCCTGCTACATGACACTAAATTGCGCAGCACCAATAGTCCTAACTGCAACACTTTAAACTGCATAGTCCCTTTATATGTCCTACATGACATTAAACTGTATTTTGTCCCTGCTACATGACACTAAAACTGCGCAACACCAATAGTCCTAACTGCAAGACATTAATCTGCATAGTCCCTTTATATGTCCTACATGACATTAAACTACGCATCGTTAAGGTTGTTGTTACCTCTTGTTTCTCACACCGAGTATGACTCACGTGAGCTTAGAGAAAACCTCAACCGTAACACTCTCTTTGGGCCGCTAACCATGTATAAGTCCCAACAACATTTTTTTTATTAGATCGTTGTCCTGAAGAACAACTTGATCATTAATTCATTCTTTAATCGAACTACACGGACTTTGATCCTTGCCCTCCAGGCTAGGTATGTAGGCAACCTCCTAGGGTTCAAGCCCAAAAACAATCTCTTCACATCGGTTCACCACCATCTCATATGATGTTGATTTGTGAAACCTCCCCAAGAATCAATATCTTTACATTGATTCACTTTCATCCTTGTTATATGACGTTAAACTATGCAACACTTTTGTCTGGTACGACAATAAACTACAATACTCTTTGATTTCATCATTTGAGAGAGAACTATTATTGACATTGATTCTTCAATCATGTTTCATTTCAAAAGACTACGTGCATACATGGTAATGCCTAAACTTTTTATCTCGGGTTAAACCATCATTGCACTAAAGTCCCCTTTCACCCTTCACATGTACGAACCAAATTTGTACAAAGGGTAGTTCTAGAACTACGTGGGCTTGATTCCCATCCTTATGGGATACGTAGGAACGTTTGAGTATCCCTCGAATCCAGCCCCAATACTTTTGGGCCTAACCCAAAATTTCACTTTCAGTCCCTTGGCTGAAAAGTCCTCATGAAAACACACATTGTCTATTAATTATTATGGTCTGAACTCTATGACCCTAAACTATGATCTCTCATAATTTCATCCTGCATGACGTTAAACTGTATTTCGTCCCGCATGACGTTAAACTGTATTCCGTCCCGCATGACGTTAAACTGTATTTCGTCCAGCGCGATGTTAAACTGCATTTCAAGAACTATGTATGGCTTGATTATCATTCTTATGAGATACGTAGTGAATTCCAAAATTTCAATTGAGGACCCAGCCACAACATGATTATGGTTATCATTGACCTATTTATCTCTATATACATTGGACAATACCCATATTTATGTGCTATAATCCTAACCTTAAATATTTCTAGATCTTCATAACCCTTTTCATGACCTTTAGTCACAAAAATGTCAAACTTCTGAGAATTCTTTTTCCTGACTATGCAGTATGTGCCCATAGGTGGCCTTCCATAAACAGTACACATAATAGAATTGTTAGCCAAAAGATACTATTTTATTTAACTATGCTGCCAATGCCCTTAGGTGGCCCTGCATAATTCAACCCCCAAACAGGTTTGTTAAATGATGGTAACTTCATTCTTGGGAAGAATGCCTCTTTTTTCCATATTTGTCTTAAACGAAAGTATGTAGGGATCCGCAAAAAATATCCATCCTTAACATATTTGTCCCATATCCTTTTTCATGATCTGAAAGTATCCAAGTCTATGTTTTATTCTTTTTCCCTACGTTTGGGTCAGACCTTCGTATGAGTGATATTCATCAAGTTCTTCGATAATCTTGTCTGGAAATATCTTGTCCATATTCAAGTACCTCTTTCCATAAAGCAAACTCTATAATTTAGAAAATTTGAATCTCCATAAACTTTCACTGGCTTTTAGCACTAGGAAAGTAAATTTCTGAGAATTCTTTTTGCCTGACTATGCAGCACGTGCCCATAGGTGGCCTTGCATAAACAGTCTACATAACAGACTTGTTAGACAAAAGATACTATTTTATTTAACTATACAGCCAATTCCCTTAGGTGGCCCTGCATAATTCAACCCCATAACGGGTTTGTTAAATAATGGTTACTTCATTCTTGGAAACTACTTCTTTTAATGCCTTTTAGCTCTTTTTCATATCATTCCTCATATTCAAATATTCTTAAGTCATAGCTTACATATTTTCCCTCATACTTGAGTATGGTACTATGTTTTCAGATGAGTTGTCAAGGAATTGAGTCAATTTTAATCCATTTCGGTCAAAGATATTTCGACCTTAATCTTTAGCCTTTGTATGTCCGACATGCATGACTTTAAACTGCCAGATTTCTTGTTTTTCTTTTCACCTCAGAGTCAAATCCTCTTTTCTCTCCGGATCCAACTCTGAGGAGGGAATTTTGTTGACGCTCCTTTCCGTCACAGAGTATAACTACTGAAAAAAAGGAAATATTTTAGTCCAAAGTGATTCATCCTTTGAAAAAACATCAAAAATCGACAAAGGGATGAAAAATGAGAACATTGCCCATAGGTCGCGCAAGTTCCCTCATGGTCATGCAAGTACACTTGCGCGCCGCCTAGTGGTCGTGCAAGTCTACTTGTGCAACGCCTTATGGTCGTGCAAGTGACTTGCGCGACCTAAAGTGATAACCGCCCGGTAACCGCCTAGGGTCTTCTCCTGCCTATAAATAGACCCTGTGGGCCCCCCATTCAAAAAGATCTTTTTTCAGAAACTCGAATTGAATCTCCCGACGCCCAAGTCTCTTCTCAAAGCTTCTGGAACACTTATAAGGTAATTTATTACCTAGAACGGAATATCTAAAGAGAGGGAGTAAGGCCTAAGTGTTGAAACTCATCAACACTTGCGCGCCTGAGTGGTCAGCCCTTAAGGGAAGTGGTCACACTTGCGCGCCGCCTTACTCCTTCGATAGAACTTGCGCGTCCCTTTTTTGGAAGAACCTCAAGAGGATACTAAAGGCTTTAATGAAGAGTCGCTCAAGTATATCAAATGATGGTTGAATATCGCGCAGGTACCCACCATGTCGGCAGGTATACCTGCGCGACCAATACTTACGCGCCACCGCAGTACCTTTGCGCCTTCCAAGACTTGTGCGCCCCTTCCTTTTTTGGGTGCCTTTCTTTCCCATTTCACCCCTCTTAAGCCATTACACCTTTCCTTTTCAAGATTCAGTCTTCAAGACACTCTTCAAATACATTTATGGCATGATTTCTTGATTTAACTTCCTTATTTGAAAGGAATTCTGTGGAATATCTCGCAAAACCTAGTGATTTAAATATCTTTATGTCACCAAATATGGAGAGTTCATTCATTAAACCTCATCCTTTAAGATGAGATAATCCTTAAACCTGGGTCTCCTTTTCAGGAATAAGTCCTAGTCATAATCTTGGGCTTCCTTTTCAAGAGTAAGCCCCAAGTCCCCTAACCTAGGCCTCCTTTTCAGGAATAAGTCCCAATCATAATTATGGGCATCCTCTTTAGGAGTAAGCCCCAAGTACCTTAATTTTTGGGCATCCTTCTTATGAGTAAGCCTCAGATCCTCTAATTTGGGCTTCCTTTTCAGGAATAAGTCCCAAGTCCCTTAAATTCTCATTAACCAGTCCTAATTTACGTTTGATCTGGGATTCCTTCTCAGGAGTAAAACCCAGTTATCAATCCTCTCCTAATCTGGGTTTCCTTTTCAGGAATAATTCCCAAGTTAGAGTATACAAATCTCCATGAAGCACATATACCTTTATGGACCCTGTTCTTGGATTTTCTCCCTAAAGTAATTCATAACCTTCATTTATCTGGGCATTCATATATACATAAGCCCCAAACCATTTCTTATGATTACATTTTTCATGGCCCAAATGTCTATTTTATTACCAATACCTCTTGTTTCTCACACCGAGCATGACTCACGTGAGCATAGAGAGTAAAAGTAATTATGAAATCCTACTTTGATCCATCAATCATAAAAATTATACTCCCTTATTCGAACTACGTGGGTTCTGATTCCTTTTCCATTCAAACTACGTGGGTTCTGATTCCTTTTCCAAAACAAAGGATACGTAGGTAGACCATATATGGGGTTGATCCCAACTTTGAAATAATTCATGTCCTTCTGAATGACAATAAACTTCAAGTGCCCCACTGAGTGGCTTTAAAACTAGCCTAGTCATCATAATGACCAAGAGACTTTTATATAAATATTTTGAAGGATACCATTGACCAAGAATCTATAAATAGATATAGATGATTCTCTATCGATGAAGAACCTCGAATACATATAAAAGAATCTCTAAATTTCTTACATATTTAATCATTGATTGTTAAACTAAAGGAAAGCTCATTTTATACTTGGTAATATAATAAGGATTCACGAACATAACTTAAATCTATAAAGAGAGTCTCGGAATAGACAATAATTACCCTCAAAAAGGTGTGATGAGTCCGACCTCCCATCCTCTCGACCAATGCAAATTCTTAAGCCTCATTATTCCACAAGCTAATGAGCACCTAACTTTGGAAAGTAGGTCCAAATGGATGTGGAATCATTAGATGATTCCGGTTCTATGAACCAACCCGTCAGAAACCGATTGGAACGTTTGAATCTCCCATCCAGGAGGTCATCCCCAAACTCCGAGGGAAACATATGGGTATCAAGAACAATTGTATCCTCAAAGCCCACATGAGTCATTCTCGGTGTGAGAAATAAGAGGAGGAAGTGGATATGTATATCCCACGTACCACTTCATCTAATGATAGATGGTACTGGATCACAAAGGGGGAGAGAGGCTTTCAATATTTTTATTTCCACTGCCATTTTTATAAGGCCCCAACCATAAACCTTACTTAATATTGAATTAAATGAATAATTTACCGTGACGATCTTTTCAGGTTTAGAGTTTTAGAGAATTAGGACATAACTATTACATCTCAAAAGAACACAAAGTAGAAACTTTTACTAAGTTTCCATAAAATAAAAACTCTTAAAAAGAAACATTTCTAGTTCCATGTTTTAGGTTTCATGACTTTCCCTTGATCCCATCCTTGACCCTATTCCACATTAAGTCCTGTGAAAAACATTTCAGAAACGTGGGATGAGCATAAAAAGCTTAGTAAGGGATACACAAAGAATGAAAACTGTTAGTTTTTCAAACATCAAGTAAACCATGTATACTTTATCATAGTAATACCTTCACCTTTATGAAGTATTAAAAACTCTTCACTGAATAAAATATCATTACATACCCTTTTATAACCAAATGATTACCATAAAACCCATATAAAGAACACATAACATATAAAGGTAACTTGGGACATAAACATACTTAAGTGGAATAACCATACGGTCGACTTCCACACATATCACTTAATGGAATAGCCATACGGCCGACTTCCACACATACATAATGGAATATCCATACAGACGACTTCCATACCAAATTCATTGGAGGTTATAACGTAACCACCCATCCTGGTATTCATGGCACCACCCGTCATATGTTTTATCACGTAACCACCTGTCAAATGTCCAAGTACCATTATAAAAATCATAAGACATAAAACAAATATAATGGAAAGAAAACATTTCCACACTTTGATCACAATATATCACTTAAATATATTGACATAAAAAATCCATTATAAAAACCATTTTCAATTCCCAAATACATAAAAGAGTATATGGTATTTATTTCATTTTAAAAAAACATTACATCTTGTTCAGGAAGCCAAAGACCAAATAATACTTGTGGCGGCGGAAAAGGTCGTTGTCACCGCGTACGTTAAAAGAAACATTCCTTTTTGTCATTTTGTAAAACGCTTCGTAGAAAAAGATTCCTTTTGTATAAAATTAAAATTCATAGGGATTTATACAACATATAAAAGAATGTTGTGTATAAAACGAAATATGCCTCAATGAAAGGAGATTTAGATGAAGTCCCTTACCTCGGGTCCGACTTGACTCGATCATTCTTTAACGTCCTGAATAATAAACATGAGTTAATTTATACTTGCTTAAGAACCTTTTTCAAGATTATTATTCCTTTTATATCACTTATTTCCATGTTATAAACATTATTTAATCATTAAGTTAATAATTTTTGTTTTGTCGATATTTGGTTCTTAAGTCGAAAGTGGACTTCTTACAATTACATGTTGTTCGTGTGGTCAAAGGTTATTTATATCCAGAATGAAATTCCTGATTTTGATATCATATATATCATATATATCCAGCATATACATGTATTTTTAATATTACATAATAATTTAGAGGTAAGAAATGAAATGCACCGTTCATGGAGACGGTAAGCCGTACGTACGCCTGAACGCAACTTTCATTTCTATGTCATATTAATGGAATTAAAACTAAATGATAGTTATGTATATTTTAATTACAGAATTATATTAATCATTTATATGTAACACAAATCATATATATCCATTATATATATGTATTTTTAATATTACATTACATTTGGGGATAAGAAATGAAATGCACCGTTCATGGAGACGGTAAGCCGTACGTACGCATGAACGCTACTTTCATTTATATCTCATAATTTAATGGTAATAAATAATAATGATATAGAGGTATATTATAATTCCAGTATAACATCATATATAATAACTTTAAATCCATCCTTTATACGTCCCACATATGGAATTAATGAATCAAATCACTTTGAGGGGGCGGTAGTCCGCACTTCCTAAAATGAAATTATCATGTTTACCCACAATGGAAACCATAAAGGTATACCACAAATGAGAAATACTGATGCATAAGTGAAACAAAGACATAATATATATCATATATAAATAGAGTTACATCTTAATGGCACCATTAAAGGTGTTTAAAAAATGATTGAACAATCATCGTTTCGTGAGGCAGAAATTTCCCAACCACAGAAACAGTATGTTCTTTAACCATTAGATGTAGATGTGTGTATGTTTAGCTCAAATTATTGTTATAAAAACATCCTAGTATATTTAAGATACTGTATTTGTTACAAAATAAATGAATAAAAAGAGTTTAGGTGGTTTGAGAAGAAAAATAAAACAAAAGAACACAAGTGAACACATTACCCCAAAATCGGGTAAGTCTCTTAGATTTGAGATCAAAGGATTCATTGGAAAGACTTATGCCCAAAGTGAGGCTTCAAGGAGTAATAGAGGGATGTGGAGAGAAAAAATGGGCAGGGTTTGGCTGAGCCAAAGGCTTTGTAAGTGTGGGTAATGAGGCAGAGGTGGGGGCCTTTTATAAGAGGAGAGGAGGGGCACTCTTGGAAAGTAAAGAAAAGTTACTTTATTTTAAAATGATATTCGGATTTAAGAGGTCCCACATTGATATAATTCGAGGATAAGGTGATAAGGGTTATAAATATACCCATCCAATATGTTTTGGACATGTGTAGGTCATATATTTTACATTATCTTTTCATTTTAATTAAATCCTTTATTAATGAGGTAATCGCTGCGTCATCATGATGTCATAACTAATTTAATATATTTAATGTCTAAAAATTATAAAAAAATATCATGATGTATGAAATATTTTTATCTTTCTAATGAATATTTATAGTCAAAAATCTGACTTGTATAACCCCATGTAAACATTGTTATAGTAAAACATCTCATGTTTGTGTCATTTTTACTTTAACATTTAATAAAAATTTATTTATGTCATTTTCCAACCAAAGTGGCTCCATGGAGTCCCGAAGTTGACCCATGGATTGTATTTGTTGGCCATGACACATACAATGAGGGTAGGACATGTGTCAAACTCATATCATTTTATTAAAACATTATTTTTACCTTAAACTACACTAATTACCTCTAATCGCGACTAAGAACTTAAAAGTTACTATTCACCCAAAAAAATTTAATCTCATTAAACCACATTTTAATTCTTAATGAAAACCATGTATGTAGGATTTTTTAAAATCAAATCACAGAAGTGAAAAAGATTCATTTAAATGAAAAATCAGTTTCTTCAACTACCACTTAGTGGTTTCAGTATTCATCAAAAATTGAAGTTTTTCAGAAAAATACCAAAAATTCACCCTAAGCTATATCTGATATTCTGAATTCAAAAATTATGTCTATTTTAAAAAATTCAAATAATATAAGTCACATTAATTAATTAAATAATTAATTCTCACTGTCATGACAAATAGCGTGTTTTTATGAAACAATAAGTTTCAAAAGATTGACACTAGTTTAAGTCCAATTTCAAAGTGAAATTGATTCCAATGACCACCATTAGATTAAATGGTAAAAATATATTCTAATTTCACTTT
The DNA here is from genome assembly GCA_963277665.1 of Viscum album. NCBI lineage: Eukaryota > Viridiplantae > Streptophyta > Magnoliopsida > Santalales > Viscaceae > Viscum > Viscum album. Next base: position 774,216,113 of record OY728159.1, on the reverse strand, counting down.
AAAAAAAATTCAAAAGATAATGTAATCATATAAATAAATTAGATTAAAAAGAGGTTTTGAATTAAAATACAACATTTTTTCACTATTCATTAAAAAATGAACTATATCGGAAAAATTCCAAAAATTTACACAAAGTAAATTTTGATGTCCCGATTCTAAAGAAGAGTTTTATTTGGTACAATAGAATGTATAAGAGTGAACAAAACTATATTTAATGATGGTTCGCCATCAAAAGGTGACAAGTGAACCTTTAGTGAAAACTAGGGCATATACGCCTAAAATTGATTTCTTTCCGTATTTTAAGCCTTTATCTTTTATTAGATAAATGTAAAAACATTTAAAAAATATATATAATCATATTTTAGTTATTTATATCAATTCCCGCCAACACATCGGCTATGTGTTAACTACCATTTAAATTAATATTATTTTATTACTAGTGTGCAACAAAAGATTTCAATGAAACTCTTTGTTGCGTATCTGGTACGCTATCGAACATAGAAACCCTTTTAAAGTAAAATTAATATTTAATTCATAAATATTAATAAATATGAAATTTTTTATTCATTATTTACCTGGGATGTTACAATTTTGATATGTTAGATACCTATACTTGGACATCTATCTGGAAAAATATGGGGTTGATCCTATGTGTAGTTGGAGTGATACATCTAATGGAAAGGGTAGGGTCTTTCATTTTAATAGTTGGTGACCTAAAAACAACTTGTTTTTAATTTATTACATAGATATATAATGTATTGAAATATTAAGCATCTTATTACATATTGATCATTGTTCTTCATGACTATAATGTATTAATGTCGTAGAGTATTTTTTGCATTGATAAGGTCATGGATGTTCCACAATATAATTTGAACCTTGAAATTCTATAACCATATTCTTAAAAATTGTTCTACGATTGGATGAAAAACTCTGATAGGACACAAACCATGAATACCTTCTTGTGCGAGTATTCATAATAATATATGACTTATTCTCATGATGTTTTCACTTAGTAATATCTACGACAGGTTACTATGAGAATTGATCCTCTAGTAGGGATTACACATGTTTCAGTGTCAACAGATATTTCAATATGCGAGTGTGTGTAATGAGCCTTAGACATTAATAATATCATTTAGACGTATCATGACTTGTGCACATTGATTTACTGACAAAAATTGTTGCATAGACTGTTGGAGGGATGTATGGTACATTGGGTGCATAATGAGTGGCATGTAATTACTGGATAAGTTGAGTAAGAATATTCCCTTCCATTTATGGAAGTTGATATCTTGGCCATTTGAATGAAGTAGAACCTTTGAATGAAATTCCATGGCCATGGTGTAACGACAGGTTTTTTTATTGTAGTCAAAGAGAGACGTATCAAGAACAAAGGATGATGACACTATCCTGAAACCTTCTGATTGAGATATTAAGACACGAGGATTATATTACATAGTGAGTGTTCGTATGTGGGTTTCTTTGTTGCTACTTTATGTTATTTATATTCGGTTCCTTGACCAATTTCTAGATTGTACTCTTGCACATTAGGCAAACCCGCCAAATGAAACTGTGAACGAATCCTAGAGGCTCACACACTGTGTTTTCAGTATTCTCGTTTAAATTATAATTTAATTTAATTAATAAATATTATTCTCGTGATAGAGAAATAATTTTATTCAAGTTAAATTTTTTTTCATATATTCAATAAATAATTTTTAACCAGATTGTGGGTAAAATATATTTATTCATTTTATTGACCATTTATTTAATATTTATTTAACAAAAATTAAAAAATATTCATTTATGATAATAAATTCTATATTTATTTATACGGGTGATCAATAAATAGAAGTATATTTTTAGTGGACAATGCCCTATACAATAGTAATATAATTATTTTCGAGATGATAAATAATTATTTAAATTGCTGGAAGAAATTCAAATAATGCTGCTATTATTTTTAGATGTGGAATTTTACTTATACTTTTGTTTTGTGTAAGTTGGAACACAATAAAAAATGATGTCATATTACTATTAATGACATGATTTTCCTATAAGGTTATGAATATATTTAATTATTGTTACATAATTAAATATTGTAACTGAATCCCCTATTAATAAATTGACACATACATCTATTGTGCATGTACCAAACTACACGTTTGACGAATTGAGAATTGTTGAGATAAGAAATTTCTCTCTTTATTAATCTTCCCACCCCTCTCTAGAATGAGATACAGTATTCAAGTACCAAGAACATGCAATCATGAATGACCATCACATGACACTAACTTCACCATGCTAGCACCCATAAAGCAGGTGGTGTCGATCAGAGGCTATTAGAGAACGTGTGTATCACCGCTACAGGGATTCTAGTTTGGATCCTCTCAAGCACAACAAGATAATCTGGAAAGGTCATTCTAGACAACGAACATCATCAATGAAGACAATACTGAAGATCCACCTCTTCTCTTCATTATGAAATTAATTAAATTTATTATAACCATGATGATCATGATCCTATATAATGGTTTCAGGCATCCTCTTTCTTTATATGTATTTTGGATTCTATTCCCTGTAGATCTGTGTTAATAATTGTATTGAGCCTGGAATAATAATTGATCATGGTAAAAATTAATGTTCGGTGCGGGACCAACTGCACTTCCACATCGCCCGAAACCAACATGTCGAATCATAGGGTTTACATCATTATTTATAATTATATAAACTTTTCTTTGATGGTTTATGAATTTAATAAATTATTTGTTTCAATATAGGTTATCATTATGTAAATATGAATCTAGACAACTATTCCCCAAATTTTTTTATCATTCACCTTATAGAAATGATATTTTCATTTGATTTTGGTTAAATAAAAAACATGATATCATTTTTAGGTTCAAAAGGATACTAGTCATACAAAACCAGAACACATGACATTTATTCGACGGTATATGTCGTGTAGTCAAGGATCAATTCACTAGGTCTGGATAGCCAATCCAAGCTTTTTCATTGGTGTTTTTCAAATTATTAATGATTCTATGTGTTGACCTGGAATATGTGGCATGTGGTATACAGATTACAAACCATGTGGCCCGCTAGAGATGACATGTAGTCCCATCGGGTTAGGGTTGGACCATTTACCTCATAGAAGACTTGCCTAGTTGAAGACCATGTAACGAGGAAATACACAACATGTGCTCCACTGGACACATTGTGTACTATGAATGTTTTCAAAATACACACACACATTTTTTCTCCGGTCATTTATTTCAGATGGAAGGTGAAAAATAGTACACAATGTGTAGTTGGGTCTACACACTGTGGATTTTTCCGAATTAAACATATATATTAAAAATTATTGTTATATTTTACAAACCCTTGATATTTGTACCATCGTGCGGCCATAAAACATTGGAACAACACATGATATATGCTTTATATATATGCGTTTAATTTAACATCAGTGTAACATTCATGTATAACAATCGGGTTGTTACGAATACGAATTCACAAGGTTCCCTTAAAAGTACAAGTTATGTACAATGATAGTTTTAGATGATTTAATTTGATTAAAATTATAATTGGTGTGAATATAAAGTAGGATCATAAAAGGGATAAAGATAAATGGATTGATCAATTTAATATGATAATTAATTGATTTGGGTGTTATTTATCTTAAAAAATAATGAATAATGAATTGAATGATAGTTTTATTTATCTGTAAATATCATTGAATATATGGATGATCATGAGCTAGATCATGACCTTTATATGTAGATGATTTATTTTAATTTATTTAATTAAATTTAAATTTTTTGGCCTGTGAGCCTTCTCCTCAATAAAATTTAGGGAATGCATGCCCAAGATTTCATTACTGAAAAACTCCTTTTTACAGCTCACTTGTGTGTGAGTTAAAAAAAGAATATGTAATGGATGGAACTCTCAAGAAAGTGGAGGTGATTCATGTTTCAGTCGATATGAAATCAATCCTAGGAGATACAGAGGTGGACAGGTGGAAAGTTATAAACACAACCCCAAAAGGTTCAAGGTGTTTCTCCCCCAGGTCATGGTTAGATTATAAACTACTAGATAAAATAACCATTAGAACTAAAATGATCATTGCCTTTGTATTAAACATTATCTATCAGATGCAGGGTTTATCATTATGGATGTCTGTCACGATTACATAATTACTGAGATAAACAAGCAGGCAAGATGGAACTAAAATAATCGAGGCATATGCATAAATATTATCATGATATGTTTAATCAATTTAGTAAGTTACACAGAATATTAATAATCATGTGATAATGATAATAAGCAATTCACACTTAAGAGGTAAAAATACCTCAAATAAAATATTATGTCAGACGAAGCCTTTCATTTGTTGATTATGGAAAAAACTCAATAAAACAATGTGTTTTACCAACCCTTGTTGGGACACATATGTCACGACCCGCCCTCGGGGTCCGTGCCGTGACTACCCCAAGCCCGCCTTCCATAGGCCAGGGGCTGTCGACTAGCCCAGTGGACGGAGTGCCCGGTATTTGGCGGCAGACCCACGGCGGACGGAGCGCCTGGTAGTTGGCAGCAGACCCGCGGTACTCGACAGGAGGAGTACCTCAGTAGGCTATCTGGGTGGCGCCCGGTATTTGGCAGCAGACCCTCAGCGGATGGAGCGCCTGGTAGATGGCAGCAGACCCGCAGTACTCGACAGGAGGAGTACTTCAGCAGTCTTAGGTTAGTGAGCAGTACCTCGGAGTCGTGACAGGACCACTGCACACTCCAGAGACGGAGCTCTTCAGCAGTTACGGTTTCGATAATGAAAATCCTGGTTTGAGCTGAGACTTTTGACCTTGTGTTTACTTCATGATTGAGATGGGTCACTTGCTAACTTTGGTATATGTATGGGCATATACCCGGGTAGTGGTTATCCGTCGTTTCACAATCCTTGTGTTTCCTCATGATTGAGATGGGTTACTTGATAACTTAGGTATATGTATGGGCATATACCTAAGTAGGGTTTATCTGTTGTGATCTTCTTGTGTTTATCCTTGTTGGTTTTAGTGAGACCTTGAGGGTCTCGGGGTCCCTACTGAGTATCGTTATACTCACCCCTGCACGGGCTATGCCCGCACCTCGTTGTGTTGGTTGCAGACGACGGACAGTGCTGACAGAAGCCGAAGGTTCGAGGACTGGACGGTACCTGGAGGTGGACTATACGACGAGGCGGTACCCGGAGGTGGACCACTGGGCGGGACATACTCGGAACGGATGGCGGGACCCGAGGAGCAGAGGAGCTATCTGTACCCACCCTTCAGGTGGGATTTCCAGTGGACATCTCAGCGTAGTAGCTTTACTTTTCAGTCGCTGTTTTATTTGTCACGACCCGCCCTCGGGGTCCGTGCCGTGACTACCCCAAGCCCGCCTTCCATAGGCCAGGGGCTGGCGACTAGCACCAAGGCGTAAATCCCAGAAAAAGGGAAGGCATTGCCTTTGTAAGGTAAACAAACACCACAGAGTAAGCAAGTGGAAGTAAAACACTAAGTAAAAAAAGAAGTGCTGAAAAGTAAAAAGGGGCCGGAAATACAAGCCCAACTGTAAAGTACAACTCGAAAAGGGAAAACAGCGACTGAAAAGTAAAGCTGCTATGATGAGATGTCCACTGGAAATCCCACCTGAAGGGTGGGTACAGATAGCTCCTCTGCTCCTCGGGTCCCGCCATCCGTTCCGAGTATGTCCCGCCCAGTGGTCCACCTCCGGGTACCGCCTCGTCGTATAGTCCACCTCCAGGTACCGTCCAGTCCTCGAACCTTCGGCTTCTGTCAGCACTGTCCGTCGTCTGCAACCAACACAACGAGGTGCGGGCATAGCCCGTGCAGGGGTGAGTATAACGATACTCAATAGGGACCCCGAGACCCTCAAGGTCTCACTAAAACCAACAAGGATAAACACAAGAAGATCTCAACAGATAAACCCTACTTAGGTATATGCCCATACATATACCTAAGTTATCAAGTAACCCATCTCAATCATGAGGAAACACAAGGATTGTGAAACGACGGATAACCACTACCCGGGTATATGCCCAGACATATACCAAAGTTAGCAAGTGACCCATCTCAATCATGAAGTAAACACAAGGTCAAAAGTCTCAGCTCAAACCAGGATTTTCATTATCGAAACCGTAACTGCTGAAGAGCTCCGTCTCTGGAGTGTGCAGTGGTCCTGTCACGACTCCGAGGTACTGCTCACTAACCTAAGACTGCTGAAGTACTCCTCCTGTCGAGTACTGCGGGTCTGCTGCCAACTACCAGGCGCTCCGTCCGCTGAGGGTCTGCTGCCAAATACCGGGCGCCACCCAGATAGCCTACTGAGGTACTCCTCCTGTCGATTACCGCGGGTCTGCTGCCAACTACCAGGCGCTCCGTCCGCCGTGGGTCTGCCGCCAAATACCGGGCGCTCCGTCCACTGGGCTAGTCGACTCACTCCAAGTCGAGTCGGTCAAGCAGTCGTCAGGTCTCAGCCGGCTACACGGTCTCCGTACTCTGCACGCTCGCCTCCGGGAGGGTCCGTTCCACGAGCTACTGGTCGATACTCCAAGTATCCCAAAGTCCCACGAAGAAGTGTCTCAAAAGTCCGTCTCGTCACAGGGGTCTCAATGCAACAGACGGCGCGTCAATCGGACGCCCGGTCTGTGAGTTATTAGCCTTTTCGTCCCAGGGGCCCGGTTGGTTTCGAGAGCGAAACCAATCCCGGCCGTATCTCAACTGTACCCCGAACTCCCATAGGGTAGACTCATAGGGACCGTTACTAAACGATAACACCAACGCCGCTGACGGCTCGTCAAGCGGACGTCCTGTCTGTAAGATATCAGCTTTTCCGTTCCAGGGGCCCGGTTGGATTTCGGGTACAATCCAACCCGGCCATACTCCGACTGCATCCAAAACTCGGGCGGAGTATGTCAAAAGTTCCGTCTCATCAAGTGGAAGTCAACGAAACAGACGGCGCGTCAATCGGACGCCCGGTCTGTGAGTTTTTGGCTTTTTCGTCCCCGGGGCCCGGTTGGTTTTTAAGGTAAAACCAACCCGACCGTACTCCACCTGCGTCCAAACCTCGGGCGGAGTATGCCAAAAGATCCGTCTCATTAAGAGGAATGCAACGCGACTGACGGCGCGTCAATCGGACGTTCGTGGCTCAAGATATGAGCGTTTCCGCTCCGAAGGCCCGGTTGGTTTCGTGAACGAACCAACCCGGCCGAACTCTAAGTAATCCGAAACCTTGAGTGCGATATACCGAAACGACCGTCTCGATCCAAGGATCGCGTTGCCGCTGACGGTTCGTCGATCGGAGGTCCGAGGCTCAAGTTATGAGCGAAAAACCAAAACTGGTCCGAAACGGGGGGTCCGGGTCCGGGCCGACCCGGCCCGACGCCCCCCTGGGCGGCACGGTGGCCGGCGGCGGCGGGCGGCGGCGGCGGGCGGCGGCGGCGGCGGGCGGCGGCGGCGGCGGGCCGCGGCGAGGCTGCGCACGCGGGGGCTAAGCCCCGCGGTTCTTGGGTGTCGGCGCGGCATATAGCCGCGCCCCTTTATTTTTACAAACCCCCCCCCCCCACGTGGGGGGCTTGATTGAGAGGGAACGGGGGGCAAAGCCCCCCCCCCCCCCCCCGCTTGTTCGGGTTGGCGGCGCGGCCTTGTGCCGCGCCCTTTGAAGAAAACGGCCCCCACATGGGGGCCGGTTTGAAGGAAGCCGGGGGGCCTCCTGCCCCCCCCCCCCCCCCCCACTTTAAGGGAACCGCCCCCCTCTTTAAGAGGGGGGTTTTATGAGCTGGCCGAGGGAATTATTACCCCCGGTTTAATGACATCCGGCCGGCCAGCTGGCCGGCCGGTTTTCTCCAACGGGACCGGAAATTCGGGTCCCCTCCTCGGCTTCCGACGCCAGCGGCCCGGCCGCCGGTCTCCTCTTCCACCGCGGCCCGGAACCGGCCGCGGTCTCCTCGTTCTGCCGCGGCCCGGAACCGGCCGCGGTGTTCGTCGTCCGGCGCGGTGCGACGACACCGCGCCCCTTTCGCCGTGCCATGATTTCTTTCAACGCGGCGCGATGGCGTCGCGTTCTTGAAGATTTATCCTCGTCGTGGCGCGACGGCGCCACGTAAAATATAAGCACGATCAACCGCGTGGTGCGACGGCACCACGCCACTTGCTTTCTTCCGCAAAATCAAACAAGAACGTTGGAGGGGGTTCGGCCGTGTTCGTACGGTCCGGCCCCCTCACGTTAAATTAATAACGCAACTTTAAATAAACAACATCCTCACGTTAGTCATACGAACCACGAGCAAGAATGAGATAATTAAATATTAAATCAACAACCCCTACCTCGGGTTTAAGATTCGAAGATTCATCTACGTTCCGCGGAAGACGGCGTCGCGGAGGTCGGGCGTCGCGGTCGTCGTTCGTCAAATCCGTTGACGAAGAGATATGCCCGAAGAGATACGTCGTTGGCGAATCCTTGTACGCCGACGAAGGTTGTCCGAGGAAGGTGCGGTGTTCTCTCTCGTTGACACCGAAGACGAAGAAGAGCGGAGCGGCGTTCTTCGTCGGAACTTGAGCGTTCTACGTCAAGTCTTGAGGAAAGTCAAAATATAAGGAAAACAACGAACTCAAGAACCTCTACCTCGATAGTCGCACGTTGACGTAGTCGTGAAATATCGGTGTCGCGGAGGAAGAGTCGTTGTCGATGGCGTTCGTCGCGGAAAACCGTGTTCTTCGGCGGAGAAGTTCTTCGTTAAAGGACGACGTTCTTCGCGTTCTTCGTTGAGTTTGAAGAAGAAGAAGAGGAGCTCTCCACCTCTCAAGAAGACAAACGATCAACCCAAAATAAAATAAGGTACACCTTATTTTATTTTCATTTTTCCAACCTTTCAAAAATTCAAAAGTTGAAATCAATTCATTAATTAAATCTAGAGTTGACAAAATTAAATGAAGAGATAGGTTGGCAAGAAATAAAGTAGGGAAGAGTTACGCAATTAAGAGGGGGTTTAGAGGGGTTAGGGTATTTGAAAAGAAAAAGGGGTTCGTGTGGGCCCCACCACACTTAATCCTCCCAAGAGAGGTTAAGTGGGTGTGGGTCCCACTTCCAACCTCCTTTGGTAGGTTTTTAATAAGTTAAAATAAAATTTGTCTTAAACAAATTTTATTTAACTCAACTGAAAAACCCCAAAACTAACTTTCAACTCGCAACAAACGCAACTCCCGAAAAGGTCTCGTTAAGCGAATATCGGCGCTGCGAGTTCATCGGTGCCCTCGGATTTCAATTCCGAGCACCGGATCAAAAGTTAGAAATTCCCGCTCGTTCGTTCACTGAACGTACCCGAGCCAAACTTCGGACATTAATTCTGGGCACTCCGGGCCTCGGAATCAGGTGCCGTCTAAAACCGCGCTCTTGTAAAATTCTAAAGAAAATTAAGAAAAAATTTCCCTTGAATTTTACGGGTCTTTACATTACTCCCACCTCAGGGCTTTACGTCCCCGTAAAGATACAACAAAAACTAGGGAAACAAAAGAGGGTACTGAGCACGCATCTGAGCCTCCCGCTCCCATGTGCTCTCCTGGAGATTCCCGTGCCGCCATCTGTTGCGCACAAGAGGAATCGATCGTCCATGTAGGACCCGCTCCTGTCGATCCTCTATCTCCACCGGGACCTCCGTAAAAGTCGCCCCATCGTCAACGTCAAGCTCCCCATGGTCAAAGATGTGCGTCGGGTCGTGCACGTATCTTCTCAGTTGAGACACGTGGAAGACGTCATGCACCCGGTGTTTCTGAGGTGGTAGAGCCAGGCGATAAGCCACCTCACCAACCCTGCTGAGGACCTGGAAGGGTCCGATGAAGCGCGGAGATAACTTGTCGCCTCGGCCAAATCTCTGAATACCACGTCGAGGTGAGACCCGCAAGAAGACGTGGTCACCATCCTCGAACTCTAGTGGCCTCCGCCCCCTGTCAGCGTATGACTTCTGCCGGCTCTGTGCTGTCCTTATCCGCTTCTGGATGACATGGACCTCCTCTGACGTGGCCCGGACCATCTCTGGTCCCAAATGAGCTGCAAGATTTCTTCTTTGCCGATAAGAGAAACCTGGTCTCATCCCCTGGATGAACCACATTCTTTGCCTAAAACAGTCAATCCTAACATGGATGATACTAATCCATACCAAGGATGACGTCGTAAGGCCTCGACGCTACTACTAAGAGATCCAACCGTTACTCTCACCTCCAAGGGTTGAGTCACACTGTCGGCATCAGTGTGTGGTAACTGGTCTCCTCCAGTAGATGTCTCACAAGTGAGGGTCAAGTCAACAGTCAACTGGAACCTCTTAGTAACATCACAAAAGAGGACAGGAATGAAAACATCACAAAGGATGCGTCTTTATTATTGCAGCTCATAATACAAGACGCTACACAAAAGAAACATCAACATGGAACTAGAAGTACAAAAGACGTATCTACTAGTTCCTCCCCTGTCCACCTGCTCCCAGAGCTCCTTGATCGTAAGCTTCAGCTGCCTGAAGCTGTGCTCTCGCATGTTCACCTACTCCCTGTGGTCGGGGTGGACCTCCTGGTGGTGGTGGTGGCAGAGCCTTAAAGCGTCGTCCACCACCTGCTGCTCGGCCAGCTCCTCTGCCTCGTCCGCCTCCTCCCTACGGACCACCACGGTCGAACCTCTGCCTCTGCCTAGGTGGTTCCTCAACCGTCTGCTGCTCCTCCGCATGGCGGGTCGGGCAGTCACGAGCCATGTGGCCTTGCCCGCCGCATGCAAAGCACTGTCTTCCACTCAAAAGACTGACTCCGCGCTGTGTTCCCTGCACTGCTGAGCCAGTGCCCTGAGGTCGTCTGCCTGAAGGTCTGGTCTGTCTGGACCCCTGAGTCATCTGTCGGCTACCTGCTACCGAAGACTCCGCTACGTGCCGCCCTGCGGTGGGTCGCTGCGCTGGTGAAGACTCAGCAAGGAAGCTCTCAATCAGAAGGGCCCGCTCCAGTACTCCTGTCTGAGTCGGTAAGCTGAGGGAGATCAGCGATGCCCTGATCTCGTGTCTCAAACCCTGCTCGAAGGTCCGGGCCCAGAAGAATGGGTCCCGTACCATGTAGGTCGAGTAGCGCGAGAGATCGGTAAATCTCGCCGAGTACTGAGCGACCGTCATGCTGCCCTGCCGCAGCTGCAGAAGCTCCTGGATACGCACCGCACGAAGGGTGGCTGGGACGAACTCCGAGCGGAAGAGGCTCTCAAAGTCCGTCCAAAGTAGAGATGCCTCATCGTGCACCTGGAGCATCAAGCTCCACCATCGTCCTGCTGCTGCGTGTAGTAGGCTCGCAGCGAGGATCACCATGAGGTCTGCTGGTGTCCTCACTAGCCTAAGCACTCGTACTACTGCCTCCAGCCAGTCCTCTGCAGCCTGGGGATCCGTCTCCCCGCGAAACCTGGGCGGTCGCTGGCGCTGAAACTCATGCAGTGCGCTGAGGCGACGTGCATCGTCAGCGGCTGCTGCTGGAAGCATCGGGGGCTCGGCGGGTAGAGCTACCGCCGGTGCCACTGCTGACAAAGGGCCCTGCACCGAGGCCTCGTCGCTCGGTGGGCTGTCATCACGTTCGATTCTCGGAACCCTAGCTGGCTGCCGTCGTGGGGCCATCCTGAAAGAAACAACGTAACACGATCAAACGATTGTACCTGGTGAGCTGACCAGGTTTGAGCTGTTTTAAGGGGAAAAACCTTTGAAAACACACACACAATCAGTGTTTTCGTGCACAAAGTCGGAAATCAGTTGTCAGGGTCCTGGTGTATGGATACGTCGGCCGCCCGCACCAACACTGGACTCCCTGAACTGAAAACCACACTCGGTACCCTTAACACTATTGCTTCACAGAAAGAAAGATCAGAGTTATAAGTTCTGCGGTAGAACCGAACTCCTCTGATACCAATTTGTCACGACCCGCCCTCGGGGTCCGTGCCGTGACTACCCCAAGCCCGCCATCCATAGGCCAGGGGCTGGCGACTAGCACCAAGGCGTAAATCCCAGAAAAAGGGAAGGCATTGCCTTTGTAAGGTAAACAAACACCACAGAGTAAGCAAGTGGAAGTAAAACACTAAGTACAAAAAGAAGAGCTGAAAAGTAAAAAGGGGCCGGAAATACAAGCCCAACTGTAAAGTACAACTCGAAAAGGGAAAACAGCGACTGAAAAGTAAAGCTGCTACGCTGAGATGTCCACTGGAAATCCCACCTGAAGGGTGGGTACAGATAGCTCCTCTGCTCCTCGGGTCCCGCCATCCGTTCCGAGTATGTCCCGCCCAGTGGTCCACCTCCGGGTACCGCCTCGTCGTATAGTCCACCTCCAGGTACCGTCCAGTCCCCGAACCTTCGGCTTCTGTCAGCACTGTCCGTCGTCTGCAACCAACACAACGAGGTGCGGGCATAGCCCGTGCAGGGGTGAGTATAACGATACTCAGTAGGGACCCCGAGACCCTCAAGGTCTCACTAAAACCAACAAGGATAAACACAAGAAGATCTCAACAGATAAACCCTACTTAGGTATATGCCCATACATATACCTAAGTTATCAAGTAACCCATCTCAATCATGAGGAAACACAAGGATTGTGAAACGACGGATAACCACTACCCGGGTATATGCCCATACATATACCAAAGTTAGCAAGTGACCCATCTCAATCATGAAGTAAACACAAGGTCAAAAGTCTCAGCTCAAACCAGGATTTTCATTATCGAAACCGTAACTGCTGAAGAGCTCCGTCTCTGGAGTGTGCAGTGGTCCTGTCACGACTCCGAGGTACTGCTCACTAACCTAAGACTGCTGAAGTACTCCTCCTGTCATGTACTGCGGGTCTGCTGCCAACTACCAGGCGCTCCGTCCGCTGAGGGTCTGCTGCCAAATACCGGGCGCCACCCAGATAGCCTACTGAGGTACTCCTCCTGTCGAGTACCGCGGGTCTGCTGCCAACTACCAGGCGCTCCGTCCGCCGTGGGTCTGCCGCCAAATACCGGGCGCTCCGTCCACTGGGCTAGTCGACTCACTCCAAGTCGAGTCGGTCAAGCAGTCGTCAGGTCTCAGCCGGCTACACGGTCTCTGTACTCTGCACGCTCGCCTCCGGGAGGGTCCGCTCCACGAGCTACTGGTCGATACTCCAAGTATCCCAAAGTCCCACGAAGAAGTGTCTCAAAAGTCCGTCTCGTCACAGGGGTCTCAATGCAACAGACGGCGCGTCAATCGGACGCCCGGTCTGTGAGTTATTAGCCTTTTCGTCCCAGGGGCCCGGTTGGTTTCGAGAGCGAAACCAATCCCGGCCGTATCTCAACTGTACCCCGAACTCCCATAGGGTAGACTCATAGGGACCGTTACTAAACGATAACACCAACGCCGCTGACGGCTCGTCAAGCGGACGTCCTGTCTGTAAGATATCAGCTTTTCCGTTCCAGGGGCCCGGTTGGATTTCGGGTACAATCCAACCCGGCCATACTCCGAATGCATCCAAAACTCGGGCGGAGTATGTCAAAAGTTCCGTCTCATCAAGTGGAAGTCAACGAAACAGACGGCGCGTCAATCGGACGCCCGGTCTGTGAGTTTTTGGCTTTTTCGTCCCCGGGGCCCGGTTGGTTTTTAAGGTAAAACCAACCCGACCGTACTCCACCTGCGTCCAAACCTCGGGCGGAGTATGCCAAAAGATCCGTCTCATTAAGAGGAATGCAACGCGACTGACGGCGCGTCAATCGGACGTTCGTGGCTCAAGATATGAGCGTTTCCGCTCCGAAGGCCCGGTTGGTTTCGTGAACGAACCAACCCGGCCGAACTCTAAGTAATCCGAAACCTTGAGTGCGATATACCGAAACGACCGTCTCGATCCAAGGATCGCGTTTCCGCTGACGGTTCGTCGATCGGAGGTCCGAGGATCAAGTTATGAGCGAAAAACCAAAACTGGTCCGAAACGGGGGGTCCGGGTCCGGGCCGACCCGGCCCGACCCCCCCCCCCCCCCTGGGCGGCACGGTGGCCGGCGGCGGCGGCCGCCGGTCCCCTCCTCGGCTTCCGACGCCGGCGGCCCGGCCGCCGGTCTCCTCTTCCGCCGCGGCCCGGAACCGGCCGCGGTCTCCTCGTTCTGCCGCGGCCCGGAACCGGCCGCGGTGTTCGTCGTCCGGCGCGGTGCGACGACACCGCGCCCCTTTCGCCGTGCCATGATTTCTTTCAACGCGGCGCGATGGCGTCGCGTTCTTGAAGATTTATCCTCGTCGTGGCGTGACGGCGCCACGTAAAATATAAGCACGATCAACCGCGTGGTGCGACGGCACCACGCCACTTGCTTTCTTCCGCAAAATCAAACAAGAACGTTGGAGGGGGTTCGGCCGTGTTCGTACGGTCCGGCCCCCTCACGTTAAATTAATAACGCAACTTTAAATAAACAACATCCGCACGTTAGTCATACGAACCACGAGCAAGAATGAGATAATTAAATATTAAATCAACAACCCCTACCTCGGGTTTAAGATTCGAAGATTCGTCTACGTTCCGCGGAAGACGGCGTCGCGGAGGTCGGGCGTCGCGGTCGTCGTTCGTCAAATCCGTTGACGAAGAGATATGCCCGAAGAGATACGTCGTTGGCGAATCCTTGTACGCCGACGAAGGTTGTCCGTGGAAGGTGCGGTGTTCTCTCTCGTTGACACTGAAGACGAAGAAGAGCGGAGCGGCGTTCTTCGTCGGAACTTGAGCGTTCTACGTCAAGTCTTGAGGAAAGTCAAAATATAAGGAAAACAACGAACTCAAGAACCTCTACCTCGATAGTCGCACGTTGACGTAGTCGTGAAATATCGGTGTCGCGGAGGAAGAGTCGTTGTCGATGGCGTTCGTCGCGGAAAACCGTGTTCTTCGGCGGAGAAGTTCTTCGTTAAAGGACGACGTTCTTCGCGTTCTTCGTTGAGTTTGAAGAAGAAGAAGAGGAGCTCTCCACCTCTCAAGAAGAAAAATGATCAAACCAAAATAAAATAAGCTACACCTTATTTTATTTTCATTTTGCCAACCTTTCAAAAATTCAAAAGTTGAAATCAATTCATTAATTAAATCTAGAGTTGACAAAATTAAATGAAGAGATAGGTTGGCAAGAAATAAAGTAGGGAAGAGTTACGCAATTAAGAGGGGGTTTAGAGGGGTTAGGGTATTTGAAAAGAAAAAGGGGTTCGTGTGGGCCCCACCACACTTAATCCTCCCAAGGGAGGTTAAGTGGGTGTGGGTCCCACTTCCAACCTCCTTTGGTAGTTTTTTAATAAGTTAAAATAAAATTTGTCTTAAACAAATTTTATTTAACTCAACTGAAAAACCCCAAAACTAACTTTCAACTCGCAAAAAATGCAACTCCCGAAAAGGTCTCGTTAAGCGAATATTGGCGCTGCGAGTTCATCGGTGCCCTCGGATTTCAATTCCGAGCACCGGATCAAAAGTTAGAAATTCCCGCTCGTTCGTTCACTGAACGTACCCGAGCCAAATTTCGGAAATTAATTCCGGGCACTCCGGGCCTCGGAATCAGGTGCCGTCTGAAACCGCGCTCTTGTAAAATTCTAAAGAAAATTAAGAAAAAATTTCCCTTGAATTTTACGGGTCTTTACAACATAATTTTATACTGGAATCCCCTATGAATGGTTTTGGGTTGACATATCAATATTACATCAAGAGGAGTATCCCTTGCATGAATTGTTGTAATATTGGATGTAAGAGTTTAGGAAATCCAAAGATAGGATATCAAAATTGGCGAGTCCAGTCAACATATCAAGGAGCTGTATGGCCATAGTTGTAAAAGTCCTTCAAACCCAAATACCTTCAGATTGCTTTATTATCCCTTGTTGGGGTTATGAGAAAGGGGTTATGGATCCTTTAATTATAATTTCATCGAAGCCGGACATTCTGAATACAATGGTGAGGGACATAGGGATTGTATAAAATAGGGGGAGACATAATTTTTTATTTCTCAAAAAATGTAATCAAGAATTAATGAATGATCTACTATATTGATTGTATAATAAAAATGGAAATATTATTAGCCACAAAATCCAAATTATCAATTCTGGATTATGGATACATTCTCACTAGCAGTAACTTCAATTGAATGGTTTAGATTCCTTTGGGATATCCTATACAATGAACTGATGTCCTACATGTTGGAGTCAGCATTAGCATATTTTCCTTCCGTATAAGTGAGTGTTTAGGATTTCATAGTCTATGAGAAACATATGAACAATGTGGTCGCCAGGTAATGTTTGATGCTATAATCAATTTCTAGTGAGGTCATAAAGTCTCACAAAACACTGGATGCATATATATTTCTTGATCACCTCCATGGTATTTACTAAGAGAGAGTAAGACATGCAAGGTTTGTTATATCAATGGAACTCATTCATGGTATTCTTATCGAGGTTTCCCCAGTTGGGCCGCATATATTCATCCTCATTCGTTACATTGTGAGCACCTGGAGGGTCTTGGGTTTAAACTTTCTGATGAACTGGGTACTGATCTCATTCTCGCATCACTCTCTCAGTGCTTCTCTATATTTTTTTATTAATTTTATCATGGACAACATAGATAAGCCTCTATCTGATCTTCTTATCATCATTCACCCAGTGGAAAAAGTTATGAAGCCTGAAAAGACTTATGTCTTTATGGTGAATAAGTGGAAAGGTATGGTTAAGATATTTAATACCAAATTTTATTCATGGCCTTTCAAGAAAGGTAATATCAATAGGGAGTCAACGATACATGAGGTTTTTTGCTTCTCATGTGGCAAGAATGGCCACTATTATCAGAAATGATCTAAACCTCAGAAGAAAGTGGATGCTTCGGCTATATTAGTTTTCAAATGAAATATATCTATTTAAAAAAATTGGTTATTATATATTAAATGAGGTGATAATATATGTTTCCAAATACATGATCCATGTATATTCATGGTGATTTACTTAGGGGAGGTTGGTCTCTAAGCACCAACATAGCTAGACTTGTGGATGTAGCTATCAAAGACTACCACCTCACATTGCTAACTAGGATTATCTTGGTGTTAAGGGGTTGTTATTATGTGATTCATGTTATCACCAACATTATTTCTGTATCTATATTAGATACATATGGTTTTTTTTCATGTTTGGAAATGAATTTTTATTCTTTCACAATGATATCAATTTTTTGGTAGGTCACATTTATACAACAGTCTTTATGTGTTATATTACACAAACCATATAATGGAAATTGATAACAAAGATACTTCACATGTATCATACCACATCCAACATTGGAATCACGAGATAAGAAATGTAAATGAGAAACGCTTGACAAAGTTACATCAAGATGTATATTTAGACTCTTTCAAACTAAAACCACTTGGCATACGTCATGCAAGATTACAAGGAAAAATGACAAAAACCCCATTTAGTGTGAAAGTTGAAATGGCTCAATAATATATTGAATTGTTTCATACTGATGTCTGGGGACCATTTAAAATTGAAGAAAGTGGATGATACTCGTAATTCATAGCATTTAGTAAATATTTTAGTTGATATGGATATATCTAATTAATGAGTTATAATTAAAATTAAATTGATATGTTCAAACAATTCAACAATGAAGTTGAGAACCGGATTATATAAGAAGATTAAGTATATACACTCAAATCAAGGGGGATAATAACTTAACCAAGAATTCATTGATTACTTATGGGATTTTGAGATATTATCCCAACTGACTCCTCAATACACGCCCAAGTGGAATGGTATGAGCGAATGGTGGAACCACGCCCTGTTGGATATGGTGAGATCAACAATGATTCAAGCGACTCTTCCATTATCCTTTTGGGGATATGAATTACAAACAATGGGACACATACTAAACTAAGTACCAACAAAATTTATATATGGTATTCCAAACGAGTTCTAGAGTGAAAATAAATCCATATTATCGAATTTACAAGTGTGGGAGAAGCGATGTGTTTGTTAAGGACTCTTCACGTAACAAACATGCTCCCTGAGGGATAATGTGATCCTTAATAGGACACCCCAATGAAACAAGGGGATATTACATACAAAACCCCTTAGACAAAAAGTCAGTACTATCATGATACACCATTTTTAACACCCCATGTTTTTTCTAAAAATAAATAGAAATTCTTGGAAATTTTTTATGTAGATATTTATAACTACACTTTAATCATAAATTTTCCCCTTCTATGTTTTGAATTTCAAAAATCTGTTATTTACAATTGTGTTTAGTATGTTATTTGGAGTCTAATGGAACCTAATTGTTTTTTGATGAATAGTAGAATACCTTAATGAATAGTAATATGATAGTAATATGACCCTAATGAATAGTAAATTTTATTATTATTTTATTTTATTAAGGATTTATGATAATAGAATCTAGGTTGATTTTTCATTTTGATAAATAAGTAGTTACAGAAATAGAATTATTTATTTTTGAATTCAATATGATTTTATTTAAAAATTCAATTATTAATATTTAGAAAATTACTTTCAAAAAATCGACTTCATTTTTGAAATATACACGTCAATAAATTGTTAAGGTGAATTTTGGGAATCTTTTTGAAAAAGTTTATTTTTCGGTTAATATTAAAAATTACAGTTTTTATTTTCTGTGTCTTAGTCACATAATTAATGATATAATAATGATGTTATAAATCTGGTCCACTTGTGTATAGTTTAATAAGATGTGAGGTGTCCCAAGTGGCTTATTCCATTGTCAAATAACTTGGGCAAGCACATGGTTTTTCAAATAACTCCCATGAGGTGTCCCTTGGAAATTATTAAAATATTCCCTTACTTTTCCTATATATACCAACCCATTCCATCGTCAACATCATTAACAATTCCTCCTAAATAATGCTCGGACCTACTCACCTTCATAGTAGTCCTCCCAATGTTTCCTCAAGCCCCCATTTTCCAAACCATCATGTTCTAAGGGTTACTCTACAGGGTAAGAAAATTCTCAATTTCATTCTTTTTTCAATTCAAGTTCTCTTTTATGTGGTATAACCTTCATGTTTCCACACCATGTTCTTAATTGCTTCTTATTCATGATCTTCTCTATATTATGATTCATTTTTGGATGGGTGACCCCTGTCCGTATCTTTTTAATATTTTTATAAAACCATGTTGCGTAGCCGTTAGGCTGCCGAATTTTTTTAAGAGATTTCTCACTTTTTTCATTTATTTTGAGTTCCTTTGATATTATTTCATTACATATTCTTACCCAAGAGGAATGAAATCTCCATAAATCATTTACATTATTTATTTTATCATGTTTATAGAAACATACACATCATTATTCTTCTCCTCTACCACTTATTTAAGGAATAAAAACATTGTTTGTGATGTGTCGAATTACCGTCATCGTGGATGATGTGATTTCAATTTCCATTAGTTTTTTCAAGTCTGGTATTGAAACCATTTATATGGTTTAACCAAGTTCTAATATATGTTTTAGGACTCACCCATGGTTCTGGAAATCTATTGTACTCATTGTTATAATTTATAAGACAAAATGTGGTTGTTATTATTAAAGAAAAACTATAATGATCTACACGAAAATCATTATTGTTTTTACTTATGAATCATCCTCATATCAAAAAACCAAAATGATACATTGTAGAAATAATGGTTCTCGAAATTTTAAAATACCTTTCCATTCCTATTCTATAATTTCACTTCCAATCGACCAGAACATCCACCATGAACCAATCATGGAAATCATGTTAAGAACTCACCCAATAATAGTGCAAGGAGAAAAATACTAACAATTCAAGGTTTAAATGATGTTATAAAATGATAATATAAGATTTTATAAAATAGAATTAATTTCTGTAAAATACTAATAAATTTTTTTTAACCATTATACAAAAATATTAAACAAGTTTGATGTAAGACAGACCTGAGGTAAGGGAATTTCTAACCTGATTTCCATTATTTGGTTTAACGTGCTACCTCATTATTTAGGTTCTATTTAAATTAATTGTGTGATGTATTATATTTATATTATGATTTATTATGTTTATTTAATGTATATATACATACTCTGTTCACTCTATTAATTCTCTCTTAAATTTTATGATGTTTATACGGTGCTTTTCATTAAAATTCCTCCTTTTAAATTTGGTTTTACAAAATCCCAAAGAATAGTTTTTAGGTAATTATTCATGTTTTATGATTTTATTTTGGTCATTGGGAAATATTTATGATGATGGGTGGGACCTATATCTCACTCAAATGCATTGGGTATGTGTATGTTGGAGGTTTTCCGTAAGTTTAATCCAATTGTAACTACGATGGTTACACAAAGTAAGGTTGCAGTGAGGGTTACATTATATGATGTAGCCAAGAATGGTTACAAGATTATGTATGAAAATCCCCAAGATACCTTCATGATTATATTTATGATCTAATGTTTTATATTGATCTTTTGTAAATCTCATGTTACACAAAGTAAGTATATATGGGTGAAAAGAATGTCTTTTAGAAATGGTTTCATACGTTACGAGTATTCATGGACTAATGTAATTTTTCCTTATTTTCCATCCCTTACTGAGATTTTGTGCTCATCCCATGTTTTTAAATTATTTTTTACAGGTTAATGGATGTTTAATACAAGGAAGTAAGCCATGTTAAATGTTTTATAATTTTCAATGAGTCTTGTTTTAAGTTTTAATGTTTTATATTTTGAAAAAAATGGAAACTGTTTTTATGGTATCCACTCTATAATAATGTGTAATGTCTTGAATGTAATGTCCTAAATATCTAATGCTACAAAAATTAACTGATATTAAATGTAAAATTAAGTATTTTCATGAATAAATTCAAGAATATGTATTTAATAAATCCAAGTCCTTATAGTTTTTTTTAGAGGTTGGTTTAGATAACTTTTGGGGTTATGGTGATGTTAATAGAATTCCATAAATGATTTTCACCCTCTGATTAATTTGAAATGTTGTATAATTTAAATATTACCATGTTACTTCATCTAAGACATGTTTTTCAGAATGGTTATCTTTATAAGAAACATGGATGCTGAAGAGGAGAAGCACCGACAAAATGACATCCTTCCGAAACTTCAGCTCAAAATGGTAGGTATTGGAACTTAGCAGTTTGTGACATTAATGGCTCAAATAATGTAGGAAATAAATAGTGGTGAAATACATGAAAGAGAACCAATATATGTACCACAATGGAACATGACAGTAGTGGAACATTTTATGAGACAACATCCTCCTGCATTTAATGGATCTTCTGACCCCGTAGCTGATAAATGAAGGATCAATGCCCTTGAAAATATATTCGATGTTGTGGGATGTTCAGACAATCAAAATGTAATTCTTTCCATTTATCATTTTGAAGGGGAAGCTGATCAGTGGTTGTCAATGGAACAGAATATCAGGGGTAAAGAGGATTTTTATGCCTTAGTGTGGAATGAATTTAAAATTATTTTCGTTTAAAAATATTTTCCCATGGTGGTGAAAAATATAATGGAGAAGTAATTCATTGAATTGAAATAGATGGAGGAAGATTCAGTATATGTGTATGAAGTGAACTTCACCTGACTGGCGAGGTATTCTCCAAATCGTATTCTTTATCTTGATAGCAAAATCAATAGCTCTTACTCAGGATTGAAGCTAAGGTATCGAAGGGCATTATCCTCCCTTGAATTAAAAAGTTATAAGAAACTTGTCTGATGTGATGAGAGGGTAGAGATGTAGTCTTCTAATGATCATGTGTATTTTGGGGAAAAAATAAGAAGAGGACCAGTTGGAAAGAAATGGGTAAGAATCAACCAAAAAATCTGATTGTAAGAAAATACAATTTCCAGTTTGTGAAAAGTGTGGCCAAAAACAACCGAAAGAATGTATTAGAAAAACTGGGACGTGTTTCAAATGTGGGAAGTTTGGACATATGGCCCGAGATTGTAATTAAAATGATCCAAAAAGTAATCCAGATACGCAAACTGTAAAGTGTTTAAAATGTAGTGACATGGGTAATTATGCAAATGCCTGCCCAAACAGAGATCTGAATGATGCAAAGAAGCCAGACTACAAGTATAAAGGTGTAGTCAGATCTTTTGCGACTACATCAGAAGATGTCCGGCAATCCAATGAATTTTTATCAGGAACATTATTTGTTCACTCAAATTTTTCTACTGTTTTGTTTGATACGGGGTGTACACATTCCTTCATCTCTAAGAAATTTTCTAGTAAATTGGGCATATCACCTCATCAAATGAAACCATAACTTGTTGTTGAAACACAAGGGGGAAATTTTATAGTAAAGATGAATTATAAGAATCTTTCTATCGTGGTCTATGGAAGGAATTTACCTGGAAACCTTGTTGTTTTACCCTTAGTTGATTTGGATGTTATTCTGGGGATGGACTGGCTTTCTGATTATCATGCTAAGATTGAATGTAGAGCTAAAGAAGTTGTTATTTAGAAAGGTTTTATGTTTTTATACAAGAAATAACCCATACAATTGATAACATATCAAGAAGTTGAGAAACTATAGAAAGATGGAAATGAAAGTTATCATGCTCATATTATTGAAAACAAGGGAACTATTCAAGTTAATGATGTGCTAGTGGTAAATGAATACCATGATGTTCTTCTTGATGAGTTATCCAGTTTCATACCTGATTAATAAGTGGAATTCACAATTGACTTAGTTCCTAATGATAAGACAATTTCAAAACCCCAATATTGTATGGCTTCAATAGAACTTATTGAATTGAAAAATCAGTTGTAGGATTTCCTTTACAAAGGCTTCATTCATCCTAGAACTTCCCCATGGGGAGCCCCTATTTTTTTGTTAAAAAGAAATATGGATACATGATATTTTTCATTGATTGTAGAGCATTGAATAACATAACTGTTAAAAAAAGCATCTATTACCTCATATTTATGAATTGTTTGATCAGCTCCAGGGAACCCAGTACTTTTCCAAGATTGACTTGAGATCCGGATACCATCAGTTGAAGGTGAAGGAGGATGACATCCCATATACAGCCATTCATACTAGATATGGGAATTATGAATTTGTTGTTATGCTATTTGGATTAACTAATGCACCTTATGTATTCATGAATCTTATGAATATAGTATTTCATGAGTTCTTCAATATATTTGTGGTTGTATTTATTGATGAACTTCTTGTATTTTCAAAAAACAAAGAGGAGAATGAAAACATATAAGGGTTGTTTTGGAAAAATTAAAATAAAAAAAACTATATAGAAAATTCAGAAAGTGTTATTTTTGGTTGCAACAGATTTGTTTTATTGGGAACATTGTAAATAAATATGGAATAAAAGTTTATACATTCAAAAAAATGTATTTGATGAATGGAGAAGACCCAAAAATATTACAGATATTCACAGTTTTCTGGGCTTTGCAGGTTATTACCGACGGTTCGTTAAGAACTTTTCATGGTTATCTAGCCCAATAACTAAGTTAAAATGGAAAGGGGTTAAATTTGTTTAGATAGAGGAATGTGATTTTTGTTTTCAGGGACATAAGAAGAGATTGGAGAATGCTTCAGTTTTGGCCTTACCTTCTCGAAATGGTGAGTTTATCATCTACAGTGATACTTCTTTGAAGGGACATGGTTGTGTTTTGATGAAGAATGATCAGGTAATTGCCTATGCTTCATGAAAACTTAAACCTCATGAGATAACTTATTGCGCACATGATTTTGAATTAGCAGTTGTGGTTTTTTATATGAAAATTTTGAGGCACCGTCAATACCGAACCAAATGACAAATATATACTGACCATACAAGTCTAAAGTATATATTCAATTAGAAGGAATTAAAAATGTGGAAGAGAATATGGATAGAACTGATAAAAGAATTTTGACTGCATGATCAATTACTATCCTAGGAAAGCTAACAAAGTGGCGGATGCCTTATGTCGGAAACATCATGCATCATTAACCATGATACATTTTGAACGTGATCCCTTGATTAATGATTTTATTAGTTTTTTCTTAGAAGTTGTTAGTGCAAGGAGTACATCTGTTTTGTTTTAGGTTTCAGTGCAGTCTTCATTGTCAAAAAGAATTAAGTGATATTATAAGGAAGACTATGAGCTATAGAAAAAGGTAGAATTGGTTAAAATGGGTATGTTTCTAGAATTGAACCTTTATAAAAATTGTGATTTAAGATTTGTAAAAAGGCTGTGTGTGCCTAGTGATTCTCAGTTGATGAATGATTTGTTGTGCGAAGCTCATTGTTCTCCATTTTCTATTCATCCTGGCAGTACTAAGATGTACAGAGACCATCGGGAGTATTACTGGTGGGATGGAATGAAAAGATATATTGTTGATTTTACCATGAAATTTTTGACGTGTCAACATGTTAAAGCAGAGTGGCAGTTACTGAATGGGATTCTTCAGCCTATGCTCGTTCCAGTGTGGAAATGGGAGAATGTATCCATTGACTTTGTGGTGGGGGTACCATAGACTTCTCAAGGTAAAAATGCTACTTGTGTTATTGCTGATCAGCTAACAAAGTCGTCACATTTTCTATCTATTTGGGATACAATGTCCTTGGATCAGCTTTCTCGATTTTACCTCAAGGAGATTGTCAGGTTACATGGATTTCCTCTTTCCATTGTCTCTAATCAAGATCCCAGGTTCACTTCTAACGTTTGGAGGGACATCAGAAGTCGTTGGGTAGAGAGTTAAATTTTAGTATATCTTTTCATTCTCAATCATATGAACAGTCAGAATGAATGATGAAAACATTAGAGGATATGATTTGAGCTTGTTAAATGGACTATCAAGGAAATTGGGATCAACATCTTTTTTAGTTGATTTTTATTATAATAACATTTTTCATTCCAATATTCAGATTACACCTTTTGGGGAATTGTATGGGAAGCAGAGTTGAACTCCATCGTTTTGGGATGAAGTCTGTGAGAGAAAGTTGATGGGGCCAGAATTAGTAGAATAATTTGCTGAGAAAGTGAGGATGATCCAGTAGCACATGAGGACTGCTCAGAGCAGATAGAAATGTTATGCAGATAATAGAAGCAAAGACTTACCTTTCGAGGTAGGTGACCATGTTTTCCTAAAAATCAATCCTTGGAAATGTGTGATACATTTTAGTAAGAAAGGAAAGCTAAGTCCATGGTTCATTGGTCCTTTTGAAATCTTGGAGAAAGTTGGAACAGTTGCAAATCACATAGCTTTTCCTTCAAGCTTGTTTCAGGTACATAATATTTTTCATGTCTCAATGTTGAGGAAGTATGCGCCAGATTCATCACATGTCTTGAGCCCAGAAGAAGATTATCAGAAAAAAAACTATTCTTATAAAGAGAATCCAGTTCATATTCTTGATAGAAGGGAATAGGTATTTCTGAATAAGGTAATCCACTATGTAAATCTTTTGTGGAGAAACCACAAGGTTGAATAATCAATATGCGAGTCTGAAAATGCTATGATGGAAAAATACAATCAGTTTTTTAATAAGTAAGTAAAATTTTGAGGATACAATTTTGAGAAGGTGGGGATAATGTAACACCACATTTTTTTTATAAAAATAAATAGAAATTCTTGGAACATTGTTTTAAGTGGATATTTTTAACTTGCGTTTAAACATAATTTTTCCCCTTCTATATTTTTAATTTCAAGAAAATGTTATCTATAATTATTTTCAGTATGTTATTTGGAGTCTATTGGAGCCAAATTATTTTTTGGTGAATATTAACAAACCCTAATGAATAGTAATATGACTATTAATGTGACCCTAATGAATAGTATATTTTATTATTATTTTATTTTATTAATGAATTAAGATAATAACATCTAGTTTAATTTTTCATTGTGATATAGCAGTAGTTACATAATTAGAATGGTTAATTTTTGAATTAATTATTCTTTTATTTAAAAGTTAAATTAATAATATTTAAAAAATTCTTTTCAAAAAATGGATTTTTTTTGAAATATACACGTTGATAAATGGTTAGGGTGAATTTTATGATTTTTTCTGAAACATTTGATTTTTTTTTGAATAGTAAAAAATATAGTTTTTAGTTTAGCTATGTTATTGAAATAATTAATGATTTAATAATGATTTCATAATGATTTCATAAATCTGGTAGAATTTTTTATAGTTATATAATAATTGAGGTGTGCCAAGTGGCTTATACCATGGGAAAATACCATGGGAAAGCCCATGGTTTTTCAAATACCACCCATGAGGTGTCACTTGGAAATTATTAAAATATTACCTTACTTTTCCTATAAATTACAACCCATTCCTTCATTAACATCATTATCAATTACTCCTTAATGAGGCTCTTTCCTCCTTAGCTTCATATTAGTCCTCCCAGGGTTTCCCTATGCCCCCAACGTACCAACCATCACGTTCTAAGGGTTACTCTACAAGGTAAGAAAATTCTCAATTTCTTTCATTTTCTATTCAAGTTCACTTTTTTGTGGTATAACTTTCAAGTTTCCATACCATGTTCTAATTTCCTTCTAATTCATGGTACAATATATATTATGATTCATTTTTGTATGGGTGACCCTTGTCCCCTACCTTTTTTATATTTTCTAAAACCATGTTACGTAGCCTTTAGGCTGCCGAAATTTTCTTTGTGATTTTTCACATTTTAATATTATTTTGAGTTCCTTCCAAATTCAATCATCATATCTCATTACCAAAGAGGCCTTAAAATCTCCATAAATCATGTATATTCTGGATTTTATCTTGTTTATGCAAAATTACACATCATTATTCTAACCATCTCCAAATTATTTAAGGAATTGAAACATTGTATGTGATTTGTCGAATTACCGACATCGTGGATTATGTGATTTCAATTTCCATTAGTTCTTTCATGTCTGGTCATGAAAGACATTATATGGTTGAACCAGTTTTTAATATATGTTTTATTACTCACCCATTGATCTAGAATTCTTTTGTACTCATGGTTCTAATTTATAAGACAAAATGAGGTTGTTATTGTCAAAGAACCACTAGAATGATCTAAACGAACGTCATTAATGTTTTAACATTTGAATCATCCTCATATTAAAAATAAATATGATAAATGGTGTAAATTATTGTACTAGAAATAATAAAATACATTTCCCTTCCAATTCTGGAATTTTAATTCCAATCTACAAGAACATCCACTATGAACAAATCATGGAAATTAGGTTATGAACACACCCAAAAAGTGTGCAAGGAGAAAAATACTAACAATTAATGGTTGAAATGATGTCATGAAATGATACTATAAAATGTTATAAACATGAAAACATTAATTTAAAATACTAATAACACTATTTTAACCATTATACAATATTTTTAAACCACATTAAAGTAAGACATACCTGAGGTAAGGGAATTCTTAACCCGATTTCCATTCTTTGGGTTAACCTTCTACTTCATTATTTATGTGCTATTTAAATTGATTGTGTGATTGATTATGTTTATATTATGTTGTATTATGTGTATTTAATGTATAAATACATACTCCATTCACTCTATTATGTAACTCTTCAATTGTATGATGTTTATAAGGGGTTTCTTTTAAAAATCCTCTTTTTACATTTGGTTTTATGAAATTCCAATACAATGTTTTTATAGAATTATTCATGTTTTATGATTATGTTTTGGTTCTTCGTAATTATTTATGATTAATGGTGGGACCTATATCTCCCTCAAATGCATTGGTTATGTGTATGTTTGAGGTTGGTCGTATGGTTACTCCAAGTGTATCTGCGATGGTTACACAAAGTAAGGTAATCGTGAGGGTTACATATTATTAGGTAGCCATGAATGGTTACAAGATTATGTATTTAATTCACCATGATACCATTATGATAATATTTATATTCTCGTGTTATTTTTTGATCTTCTTTAAATCTCAGGTTACAAAAAGTAAGTATATATGGGTGACAATAATATCTTTTGAAAATGCTTTCATATGTTACGAGTATTCATCGACTAATGTGATTTTTCCTTATTTTATATCCCTTACTGATCTTTGGTGCTCATAACATGTTTTTAAATGATTTCTCACAGGTTATTAGCTGTCTAATTCAGGGAAGGAAGATGTGTTAAATGTGGAAGAATTGTTAAGGTGTCTTGTTTTATTTTTTAATGTTTTATATTTTGAAAAAATGGAAACTATTTTTATGGTATCTACTCTGTAATAATGTGTAATGTCATGAATGTACTATCATAATTATCTAATCATATAAACATGAAAATATCATCAATCTAAAATTAATTTATTTCATGACTAAATTCATGATTATGTATTTAATAAGATTGTGTCCTTATAATTTTCCTTCAAAGGGAGAACATCTCCAAAGGAGATTGTGGGAGAAAGATAGAATTCGATGAAGGTGAGGCTTAAAGTAATTAGATGTTGGTATATGGGGAGATTCCACAAAGCCTTATGGAACAATGAACTATTATGGAGTCAAAATAACTCCATAGGAGTAAAATAGAGGTTATAGTACAAGAACAATAATGTTTTCTAATTACAGAGGATAATGAATAATTAGATTATAATAATGATCCTCTAACATATAAGGAAGAAGCAAGTGGAACAACTATTTTGAAGTTGATATAAGCCAAGAATTATAAAATTGATTCCATGTACCAAAACCACGTCTAGATCTTGGTAGATCCTTCAGTTGATGTAAATCCTATTGGTTTCAAAATGGAAATTCACGACGAACTGTACATGGAAAAATAAGTAAGTACCTATAACACATGACTGGTTGCTAAAGAGTTCAAATAGTGTCATGGCATTGACTATGACGAAACTATTTCACCGGTTTCAATTCTAAAATGATTCATAATTCTATTGGTTATTTTCTCATACCATGATTTTAGATTTGGAAGATGGATTTCAAAACAACATTCCTTAATGGGAACCGTAGAGATGTTGTATACATGTCACAACCTAAATGATTTATGAATGAAAATGATTCAAATAAGGTATTAAAGTAGCAGAAATCCATTTATAGATTAATGAAATCATCGAGGTCATGGAACATTCATTTTGATGAGGCCATAATGAAATTCATTTTTATCAAGAATGAATACAATCCTTGTGTCTAAAAATGGTTTAGTAGGAGTGAAAATGTTTTCCTAATAGTACATGTTGATGAAATATTACTTATTGGAAATGAGATACTAGTTGTACTATATGTTAAGGAATAGTTAAATCAATGATTCTCTATGATGGAATTTGGTAAGGAATCATATATTATTCGGATGTAGATGCGGTGAGAGAGATCCTAGAGATTTATGGGAATATGTCCAATTACACACATTGATAAGATATTGAAGAGATTTAGTATGGAACAATCCATGAGGGGATTACAACCTGCATTAGACAGAAATCTTCATTCGAAAAAATGTTTCCTTAGATGCACGTGGAATGAATGATAATGGCATGAAATATATACACATTAGAGATTGATTTTTTCATGTATTCCATGCTATATACTAGGCTGGATGTCACCTATACATTGACTGTGGTAGGCAGATATCAAGGCGGCATAGGTGACCACTATTGGATGGAGTGAAAGTCTATCATATTGTATTTGAGGAGTTCAAAGGATATGTTCCAAGTTTATGGATGAGATAAGAAAATAGTCAACATTGGATATGTAGATGCTAGTGTCCATATTGATCAAGATGAAAAGACATAGCAAACAGGATACATCTTCACTTTGAATGGAGGTGCATGATGTTGGAATAGCTCAAAGCAATGTGTAGTTGCTTATTCTACAGCAAATTTTGAGTATATCGTGACTTCTAATAATCTAAATAGGTAATTTGGATGAAAATGTTCATCCAAGAGATGGATGTGATACCTTGCCAAAGTGATCCCATCACACTGTATTGTGATAATACTACAACAGTGGCTCTCGCAAAAGAGACATGGTCATATCAGTAGACGAAGCACATACTTCAGAAGTACCATCTATTTTGGGATTTTTCTCATATAGGTGATATTGAAGTGATCATTATTTCCATGGAACACAATGTGGTGGACCTCTTTTCTAAATCATTGAATCAACAAAATCACAGTCACAATTTACTATCTAGCGGATTGAATATCGTTTGAAGTTAGCTCTCATACAAGTTGGATTTTTTTGAGTTGGTTTCCTAGAACCAACTTGTTGTAGTTTTGACTCCATGGATATTTAATATTTTTCAATAATATATATCTTATTAAATGTTTTCATTGATCTACATGAATTTGATTTAATAATGACCTACAATATTTATTGAATTGTTATGGTCATGGAAGATGTTCGCTATAATTAGAATCGTGAAGTGTTATAAAAATATTCTTAAAAATAGTTCTACAGTTGCATTACATACATTGATGGGAGACATAGCATACAGATCACCAGGTGTAAGTACTCGTAAGAATATGATACTTCCTCTCATGATTATCACACTTGGAAATCTCCAAGACCTGAGATAATGAGTATATACCCTCTAGTAGGAATTTTGCATGTTTTTGTGTCATCTGATATTTGTATCTGCATGCATGTCTAATGATTCATAGACTTTTAGATTATCAATAATACGAATCTAGACTCACACTCTTTTAGTTCCAAACAAAAAACGTCAAGTAGTCAATTAGTGGGATATATGGTACATTTGGTGTATCAAGTTCATGTCATTGTTGCGACATTATGTTCTTTCTTTAGGGTTACTTGACTTATTCCTAGATAGTACTCTTGGACTTTAGGAAAACTCATCTAATGAAGACCAGAATGAATCCTAGAGGTTCACATACTATGTTTTTCTAGTGGTATCGATTAAATTATATTATAATTTCCTTAATAAATATTTTTATCAAGAATGTATAATAATTTTATTGAAGTTAAAATGATGGCATAAATTAAATTAATATGTATTAACCGAATTGTGGGTAAAATATTTTACTAATTTTTATTGAACATTTAATAATTATATATTTACTAGTTTGAAAATTATATTTTAATTTAAGAGAATAAATAATTTATTTTTTTATTCGTCTATTCTATAAATGGAAGTGGAGTTCGAGCAGACCAAGGTCGGTCCACTAGTAAAATTTATATTTTCAAGAAAATAAATAAATATTTTACTAGTTTGAAAAAATAAAATCAATCATCTAGTATTTTGTGACGCAAAATTTTATTTATAATTCTATTTTGCGCATGTTGGTGAACCGTAAATAATGATGTGGTAATATTATTATTATCATGGGTTTTCTCTAAGGTTATGAATATTTTTAATTGTTGTTACACAATTAAATATTAAATTTGAAACCACATGTCTGTAAATAAACACATGTAGTTATTTTTCGTTGTACCGAACTACTAAACTAGTGAATTGAAAATTTTTGAGCTAAACAATTTCCCTCTGGAATCCTTTTCCCTCCCCTCTCAAGAACTATAGATATTAATCAATGATTAAGAAAAAGTGATCAAGAACTAACGTCAAAAGACACTTGCTTCTCCACACTAGCACCTATAGAATGATTGGTGTCTATCAGAGGCTATCAGAGCACGTGTGGATCAATTATGGAGAGATTCTATTTTGGATCCTTTCTAGCACGAAAAGATAAATTGGAAGCGTCATTCCGGATGATCTACTTCATCAACGATTACAATACTGAAGATCCAGGTATTCTTTTCATTATGAAATTAATTTAATTAATTATCATTTTGATGTGAAAGATCTTCTATAAAGGTTTCATTCATATTCCCCCTTTATTTAAATATTTGATTCTATTCTGTGAAGATAGGTTTTTATCGTCGTATTTATATTGGAATAATCACTGATCATGGTAAAAACTAATGATGGTCGCAGGTCCAACCATACCTTCGTTATGACCAAATCCTAAGTACCTTAGGGGGACTAATGTAAACCGACTCATGAGAATGAAACAAAGCATTTATCCATTCCAAATGGAAAAGAAGAAATGATACATTGTCTTTTCACTATCCCTCATAAAATGTAAAAACCAGTGATTACCCATGATCCCTAGAAAGGGGACTTATACATGAGGATTCCCATTTTGGTCCCTATGTTACCATGGGAATGTAAAAAGAAAGAAATTTTAGTGTCCCACACCCTTTATTGGATTTCCCACATGGTGCCACTTACCATTAGTATGTAAAACTCAAATATATTCAGTTATTTAACTAATGTTTTTATCATACGGGTCTTGTAGATTTGGAAGAGGTTTTATCTTGATTCTAATGGAGTAGTTAGTGGTGTGGATTCATAGGATGTGATTGAAATAGAAGGGAATTATCAAGACTGGAAGGCAGAAATCCAAAAATAACCCCATTCATTGTATCATTTGTTCATTTAGGGTGGAGTACACTACGCATGGAACATTTCCATTCTGGTGGAGGCTATGTCCATATATCAATGTGGTACGCGAACTTTGATTTTCCTGTATGTTGAGGTGGTATGTGGAACAAGATGTCGTTCACATACCATAGAGGTAAGCAGCCTTAGGGTTTTTCTATAATCCATTGTGTATGCGGTGATGGATTCCATCTGTGTAGAATAACATTACGTGCTGTAGGGTTTGGTCTCTGTAGCATGGTGATATGGTGTATGCTAGATTATAAAAGTGGAATTGGTCATAATGTATAATGGAATTTCATCCAGGAAAGGGGTATGGTTTTCGGTTTACCAATTAGGTGAATGGTTTTCCCATTAGGTTTATGATATTTATATATTTAAATTCTTCCTTCATTTTTTATGGTTCAGAGAAAATGAATACCGAATTGAATCCATTCGTGGTTCTATATTTCATCAATCATTTTCCATCTATGTATTTCTTCTATAAACTCCATTTTCTCTTAAATTCCTCCTCTTTTTCTTTTTTTTGAAGATCTCCTTGTGGTCCATTTTATAGAGTTCTAGAGAAGTTGTTGTTTTTTGGTTACATGGAACCATTTGTGGAATCCTTTGAATCAATTTCCTAGCACGTATACAACTCAGTCCATATTTATTTACGAGGATATGGTATGTAGCGGCGAAAATCACCACCTCGATATCATGAAAGGCATGGTTCATGGGAAGCCACCATCCTGGCCAGGTCCATGAATTGATTTTTAAGGGATGGTGTGTGGGGGGACATCTCTCTATCACGCTTCACCAACGACACAGTTTTTGGGGTCACCGTTTGTTGGTGGAAGTTAGACACCTCCATTCTACCAATGATGTGGTTCACGGGGTGGCAGAGTTATACTTCAATTATTCCTAGACTAGCCTAGTTCTCTAGCCAATGGCTCACGAGACTTCATTTTGTGTTATCTATATGTATTGTTCATTTCAGGGGTGATACCTTCCTTGGAACAATCACAAAATTTTGTACGCAGATTTATTATCTTTACTTACCAAATTTGGAATAACCAACATTCTTTTTCAAATATTCCATCAATATTTTAGTTTTTCCATGACTGAGTATGATTGAATTTTCTTCATCATTATTGTGGAATTATGGAGTCCAAAAAATGCACCCCATTTTAATGGTCTATAATCAGTTTAAAGTGGAGGCTATTCCAATGTAAAAATTTTCCCAATTTGAATGGTCATATAATGATCTAATTTTTTCCTTATCCAAGGGAGTCATAAAGTGTAGTTTGACTATTTATAGGGTCACATGGAAATCCCTTCAAACATTTTGGCATTTTCATTATCCCCTTAATTTTTAATTAATCCTGTTATGTCAAGGGATTAGTGGGTATTACATGGTTTTTTTCTTAGGCCGACCTTTACATGTTTTTTACCTAACATGGTTTGTGTCTCTTGATGATTTTTGGATTGCTCAATGTTTTGACTAAACTATATATAGCATAGGTTTAGTGGTCTAGTACTCGGATTTTTTTTTCAGGGTTCTCATTGTGTGTGTTTACAATGGAGAGTGTTTTTTATTTTTCATTGGAAGTCTAGAGACTTGAAAACTGTAATATCATTACAAATGTTTTAGGTCTAACAAATTTTACCATGACTTGTGCTGTAAGTCGCTCAATTTAGAACTCATTAAATAATGATGTCCTAGAGAATATCTAATATGGATGTGGGGTCTTTCTTGAGCACAACTTCTAATTTCTATATATGGGGCATTAAATCCATGGGTAATACAAAAGTTGGAAAATGCCTCTCCTAAGGATGAATTTTACCTTGGATGACAGGACATTGTTGTGGGAAACATATACAGATTTTCTAGGGAAATGTTCACATAGAAAAAAAATGGTTTCTACAGGACACTATCCATCCATTACCGATGGCCATGAAATTTGTATAGAATATTGGATTCGTTTTCTTTTTGAGGGTTTTAGTGGGTGGCATGTTAATGGAACAATGTCTAAAAGTGAGAGGGAATTTATATTGGTTCTGGTTTACAAACCACTCATACCCAAATATTACTTGTGCGAAGGAGGGATAATGGATTGTGTATTATAACATCATACAACCAGAACATTTTCCACGAAAATTTAGCAAGAAATGTTTTATCCCCATTACTTATTAGGGGGTAATGTTGTAAAAATTAATTTGGGTGTTCTCTAAAACTAGTAAATGAGGTGAGACTTAGATTTCATAAAGGCGTACGGTGATAGGAAATTCGTGTCTTTAGGATGAGTTTTCCTTTGGGTGACATGCCATTTTTTTGGGAACATATACAACGCCGATGTGGAATATTTTTATAGTCAAACAATGGGGTCTTCATGACACTAATGATCGATTTGTGATATCTATGGATTATTATGTAGATTCAGACCCTTCAGAACAGATAATATATTTTTTGAAGAAGGGTTCTTGATCATGGAATAAGTGTATTCATGTTGAACATTACCATGAAAAATAGGAATAAATTGGGTCATTTATATCCTATTACCCTAAGTTGTTTCCTTATATAGGACTGAACCATGAACATAAAAGGAGGGAATACTTCTTTTTAATGGTCGGATCTATGATATGACATTCATATGTTAGTGCATATATTGTGATGATTGTAATCGAGTTGTACGTTGTTCATTTAAGGATCATTCCTATGAAGATCTGGTTCACATATATAGATGAGTCATTCTTATTTTGGATGCATATTCACAAAAAAGGAGGCTTGTGTGTCAATATTTTATATTAAGATTAATTTATTGTTCATGGTCAATCGGGGAAAGGTAATTTGACATGTGTTGGAATATGGGTGAAAACTAGGTTTTGAGTATATTGCAGTTTAAACATCATTCCATTAAACAATTGATATATAAATCCAAAGAATATAGATGGAAATCAAGAAAATACGTTCTGATATGTCCAGTACATGGGTAAGGAGGATATCATAATCCATATATTTTAGGGATCATAGATTAGGAGAAATGATGTGGGCATTCGAATACATTACGCTTGTGAAAAAATGAAAAGGCTCTAATGGGGGAATGTTTTTCTTTGGTTGATAGGTAGTTTTATGGGAAGAATATGTAGATCCACCGAGATGTTGTGGGATAGACAATTAAAGGTGTACATAAGACACTATGAATCCATTTATTATAGGAATTCATAATTTTGAAACTACATTTTCACTCGGAGGAAGGAGTTTGACACATGGTGGGAGTCTTCCTAGATACATTAGAAGCATTAGTTCTAGGATTTACACATAGAGTTGTAATCTCCCCTAAATAGAACTAAATTGTATATGGGGTGAGGTATTGTGATTCCCACAGTGGGTTTGGGCCGACATTTGAGGATCCTAGAACCCATTGATCATCCACCCTACCAAGTTATGATTCATATGCAGGGGGATGGGATTATTTGTTATGTTTGGGGTAACCGGAAGTCTAATTTCATATGCATTGGACATTAGACATACAATATAAAGGAGGAAACACTAATATTCCTTTTAGTATCACTCTAGTTGAATAGTCTTTGTAGATCTATTTTCACTGGATCTATAGGCAGTCCTCTGTCGATATTCCAAAGCCCACATGAGCTATGCTTGGTGTCCGAAACATTTATCGACAAAGGTCTCACTTAACCCCCTTGGGATGGTAGGATCATAGAAAAGTACATTGTTGGGTCATTGAGTTTAACACCATACAAGTAGAGTCCTAATATTAATGTACATGGATATTATATTTCTTTTGTAGAATACATTATATATCACCCATAGAGACAATGAAATTATATATTAGATTAGTGTCCTTGGAAACTCGGAAGACATTCATCTAGCACGGGGAATGATCATCAACATCTCCCATAATAATTATCTCTATTAGTTTTCATAACTAAAATCATTATTTATATCCTGGGGAAAATAAAACATAAAAAGGGTGAGCTCAAATTCTGAGTAAGGATAAAATATGGGAACATAATATATACCACAAACATTAGAAAGTAAATAGAAGAACATAATGTTTAAATATCCAAATCATTAGTGAGGGACGAAATCTTGGAAATTCGTAAGGAAAAAATCATAAGTGAGAGTGACCATGATAACATATCATTGACAAAAAACATGGAATTGTGTTAAATAAATAAGCATATAATATTATTTCCATTGTAACCATAACATTTCTCCCAAGACCATCATAGTGCATAATGTCCTTCATTGGACCAGGTTTACTTATCATTCAAGCGATGTATTACAGAACATTATTTCATTTTTGTTTCATTAATGTTTATCTCATGTGATATTATTCATTAACCAATTAATTGGAGGATGATTTAATTACCACCCCTCTCATAATGAATTTATTCTTACATGTTCCACAAACACTTATACCATTCACCATAGCATAACACAAGGAACCAATAATGGGTTTCTTGAAAATAGTTCCATCATAAAATAATACTTATAAGATAAATGGATTTCATAAGAATAATTACATCAAAATCATAATCAGATCAATGTAATAATAGGTACAGAAACATAACCCAGTGTAATATTATATGGAAAATAAATTTGATAAATCACTTGAGCTTAATTCCTATGGAAAATATCCTTTATATATTCAGAACATTTTTTTCTCAAAATGATGTTACAATTTAAAAGAAATGAATTTAGTTGAAAATAAACATGAAATAGTGTACAGAAGGCTTCATATAAATTTTTCATCATGATACTGTAATAATACAATATTTCCATATAAGTTAAAAAAAACATTCTCCTCTTACTTTTCCCAGAAAAGTCAAAAATTTCATCATATGGTAAAAAAAATTCCTTCCATTCCATTTAATTAAAGTAATAAATTGGTAAAAATGAACTTAAACAATAATTTAAGAAAATTAATAATTTATGAATGAATTATTATCAAACATCGATATGAATTATAAGAATACCCCCAATAAACACTTACATTTAAAAATTTCGGATAAAAGTGAGATTCAAAAATTAACCCTTAGGTAAGATCTGATATTCTAAACTAATTTCCTATGATACTTTATAATTAATTATAAAACGTTATTAACTTATTCAAGAATCATGTTCATTATATATGGTCATATTCTCCATCGTTTTATAACTATTCATTGTTATTTTTTATTCAGGTTTTAACAGCTTTATGATCGTATGCATGTTTTGTCAAATAAGTTTTCATTCTCCTTATTAGTTAATATTTATGTCATTATAAAATAATATTAACATAATAAGTACCATATTTATTTATTATATACATTTATATAATCATTCTTTAGTGGTTATCAAGTAAAACGAATCATATCAGATTGTGGAGATGGTAGGTCATACGTATGAAAGAGCGACGATATCCTTTCTATAATTGTTTAATGGTATTCATTTTAATGGTTTAATATATATAATAATACATATAATATTATAAAAATCATATATAGTTATTATATCCATTTTAATGCCTATACAAGTAAGTTGGTGGAGAAAAACAGAATACACCACGACGTAGAGATGGTAAGTCGTACGTACACAGACCTGGTGATTTAGTCTTTATTAAGATGGATAGAAAGTTTAATATTGTTGTTTCATAATTATAATAACATATTAAAATATTATTTGTACTGTATTTATTTTTCTATAATGAAAAAATAATGATGTATAATTAAAATTATAAAGAAATATGAAAAAATCAGCAAACGAAATTACCTCTTCTCTAACATGTTCTATATAGATATCCTCTTAATGAAACTAGAGTTGTTCATTTGAGAAGAACATAACCTATATAAAGTAAATATGGATGTATATAAGAGAAATTTTTAGGTTATGGACGAACATGAAGGCTTAATGGGTTGTGGATAAATGAAGGGGGGAGGTGCACTTTTATAATAGAGGCGAGGGGAACTTTTGGAAACCTCATAAATATTATTTTATAACAAAATAAAACCCCAATAAAAACCTAATAAAGGTCAAAATATCAAATATTATATGATATATTTTTGTAATATTATAAAATAATAAAATTTAGACAAGTTTTTGTGTCCATTTAAACTTTATCATCTCAATTTAACATATGCTATTCTATTTAATTTTAACTAGCGCAACAAGTATTTCAATATTAAAAAGGTAAAATATATACTTATTAGATGTAAATATGGTAATTTATAAATAACATTGACCATTTTTTATGATTTAATATTTATTAATTTTTCTAAAAATGTTTTAGTATTTTTATATAAATTAATAATACTCATTTTTGATAAAAAATTAATAGTGTCAATTTTGTCACTATTCAATTAATTGATTTTTAAAAATATAAATATAATATGTTAACAATGAATAAATTATTTCCTCAAATTATTAAGAGGTAAAGGGTATATATAACATTCATTGGACATAATAATTACACAAATAGTGTTTTATTTTAATATTTTTAATAACATTTAATTTATATCTCCATTAATAAAATAATTATTACAATAATGTTGGGTAATTATTTAATATACTTATATATTGATTAAAAATTAAATATTAAATATTTCAGTGAATATAAATTTAATATATTTCGTTAGAATAAATTTATTATAATTTATCATCTATAAAATAAAACATTAAAAATGGTATACTTATTCATGTATAAATTTTACAACATTAACTTTATATTATTTAAAATAATTTAAAGGTCCTAATCTATTATATAAGGCTAAATATTTTCCATAATATCACATTTGGATTATTATTATAGAGATAACATGGAAAAATAATATTTGGGCTTTTTTATGGATATTTATATGGTTATTAGGATATTAATAAAATTTGATTCATTGATTTCTCATTAATCAAGTAGTATTT
The DNA here is from genome assembly GCA_963277665.1 of Viscum album. Classification (NCBI taxonomy): domain Eukaryota; kingdom Viridiplantae; phylum Streptophyta; class Magnoliopsida; order Santalales; family Viscaceae; genus Viscum; species Viscum album. Next base: position 774,176,774 of record OY728159.1, on the reverse strand, counting down.
ACATAATCAAACAATAAAACATTAAGGTAATTATATATTTACTAAAAATTAAAAATAAATTACCATTTTAGGTTATTTTTTTTATTTTCATGGAGTAATTTTTATCTATGATATCACATAGTTATCCCTATATCAAAATTATTAAAATGACAAGAAATGTGAATTTTACACATTGTCACATTCATACATTATATTAATATTTATGTCATTTTCATTGTCATGTTAACATTAAATGACTATGATTCGACCTAAGATGTTAAAGGTATTATTTTATTCATCATATAGGATTTTATTTAGATTTTATCATCATTTTTACCCTGATCACAGGATTTGTTACCCTAATTTACACAATCTACTGTTAACTGCGTTAAATAAAAATTACTATAGTTACTATTCATAATATCCAAATAAAAAAAATAATCCCATTATTATAATTTTGAAACATTGATTCAATATATTTAATTCATTTAACATAATTCAAAAATAATTGGAAGCAATTATTTAAAAAATAAATCATGTTGTCAAAAACCAAAAATATGTTTTTAAGAAGTAATAATTTATCAAAAGATTGTCTTGTGTTTATGTACAATTGAAATGTGTAATTACTTCAAATGACTCTAATTATGTTAAATGATAAAAAAAATATAATTACACTTTAAAACCAATTATAAATATAATCTATTTATAAAAATAAAATATATGAAAATGTTTTTTTGAATTATAATGCAGTATTTTTAACTATTCATTAAAATATGTATTAAAAAACAATCTAAAAATTAAAAAATGTAATTTATTTGTCCCAATTCCAAATAAGAAGTTTATTTTTTCAAATATAATATATAAAAGTGTTTAAAAATATATTTAAAATGGGCACTTTATCAAATGGAGTCAAAATTTCTATTTTTTGTAAAATTCATCTTTTATCTGAATAATTATATTTGTTCTTATATCATGTTATAGAAAATAAATATTATGAATGTTAATGTAATATAAATTTCATAATTTGGTTAAAAATATATATATAATCTAGTTTATATCCAATTAAATAATAATAATTTAATAATAAACTATCATTTTATACTCAGTACTGCGTACAACACAAGATATTGTGGAAGGTCGCACAAGCGTGTAATGAATTCCATGTCAGTGTTATGTACTATGATTGATTTGGGTTTTCTTATACAAAAATCCAAGTATAGTTCTTTTATACTTTGAACAAAATCTATACTCAGGGTTGTGTAAAATAAATACATTCAAGAGAACATGAAATTTTGTGTAACACGACCAAGAATATTGTATCGTATAATGGAAGATAATATGATGTTGCATATAACTCAAACTAATCATTTTTTAGCATTAAACCGAATAAATCAATGAAATTAATGAGTATTCTCATAAATTCCTGGGGTGTTACATTCTACCCTCCTTAAAATGAATTTCACCCTCGAAATTTCTTGGGGATATAAACAGTTTACTACTTCATATTATCATTTATTAAAACCCACACATTAAAAAGGAATACCAAAACATCATTTTAAAAAAGAATGTTTGTAACATAATAATTTCCCAATGTAAACCATCAATGGGATTCCGCATATAAGATCATAGAGGGGATGTGAAAACATGGATACATAAGAGAAATCTAACCATCATGTTCTGATAGATAGTGAGAGCGAATTAGGTTTGGATAAATTTAACTACCAAAAAGCCATATTTCTACAATGATTTAAGGGACCATATGATTAATTGGATTAGAAGTTACTAGGACAATTTTTTTTGTTTCACGATCCTTTTCCGATTGTTGATGATTTTTTTGCATGTGGAAAAATACTTACTTTATTTCTATACTATCTCACCGCTGGTTGTTCCCTAAAGAAGTTCCAATTATTTTATTATTTAATTAAATGAGTATGAATTTATCAATCTTGAAGTGTTCGAATATCATGCAATAGAATGAAATGTCATTCCATTTATCCCACCAAAAAGGATAGAACATGTTATCAAATTTTCAAAAGTCCACCTATGGTGAGATAATACATTTTTTAACTAATTTCATCTGATGTATAAAGTTATAATTTCTATAAATTTATTACCATATAATCCATATAAAATATTAAAATCCAAAACAATAAATAAATTCTCAATTATTCTACTTATCAATTATTCACTATATATCGTAAGATATCTCTAGTTGGTCACATTCCAAAAGTGTGAACACCTTCTTCTTGTATTCTCTTATGACATGGTAACAAACTAAATTATCATATATTTTATATAAAACATACATGTTTAATTTTTACAAAACATCATGGATTATTCCTTAATTCCCAAATGGTTTTATACTTCATCCATGATAGCATAACCATCTTTTTAACAACTCTATATAAGTTCCTAAGAAAATAGAATCATCCAATTTATTTATTCAAATACAACATATATTTATCAAAACATCATTATCATAAGATAAAGGAATCATTTAGTCTTACCTATACCTTTATTACATGTTCTCTAATAATATATCCTTACCAGTAAATTAATATTATTGATCCTTAGCACTATTTGACAAATAAGTTCCTATCATTATACTGAAAACACTTGTATATTATATGATTCATATAACCCAATATTTGAATTCCAAAGCATATACACCTAAATCATCCAACATTATTCTCAATACCATACTCAGGATCCAACATCTTCATCTTTCCTAAAATAGGAATAATGTCTTATGGTTTCCAAACTAAGTCTTCCTAGGTTTAATGTAAAAAATACTAGAAGAACATAACTTACCTTTCACAATACATTTACAATCACTTTTCCTAAGTATTATGACCAATACTCTTACCATCGTCATGATTCTATTCATTATATTTTCAATTCATAAATCGATCATTATAATTCCCATAATTTCTAAATTTAGAAAATGTAATAGTTAACTATGTTCTATGTAATTTAGGCTATTGACTAAGACTGGAAAGAAATGCGTGAGAAATACAAATCACATATTAGAAACACATTATTATGGTAAATTACTTATAATATTTCAATCAATGATATATTTGTTTTATCTAACGGTTAGTCATGATTATGAAAAAAAACCGAGGTTTGTAACCTATACATTACATATCCTTAGGACATCCCTAGATATATCATTGGAAATATCTATTGGGATGTCACTAATGGTATCACATCCTATATTCCAAAGGCTGAATAAACCTTTCCTCTAATAAAAACGGTAGAGAAATAGTAATGACATACACAGACATCTCATTTTATTTGAGGAACACATAATATATTACCTAAATAGACACCCATTTAACTGTATTTGGAAACATAGAACACATTCTTCTATCATAGTGAAAGATAATTGAAATCTACAATAAAGATATTCCCTATCAGGTTTTCTACCTAAAACCAATATTTATATCCTAGGGAAATGAAAACATAAAAAGGGTGAGGTGAAATGCTCTATAAGGGTGAAATTTGAGAACATAAAACAGTCCATAAACATTTGAAAGTAAAAACATTAACATAATGCTTAAATATCAAAATATTGAGTCATGAAATAAATAATGGTTGTTCGTAAGGCATAAATCATATGTGAACATGACAATGAGAACATAGAACTGGCATAAAACATGGATTTTTTCCAAACAAATAAGCACAAAATATAATTTCTATAGTATACAAGGCACTGTTTCCCAGACCATCATAGTGGATAATGTACATTACTAAACTGGGTTTACTTACCGTTCAAGCCATGTATTACTAAACCATATTTACATTCCGTTCCAACCATGTTGATCTATAGAGATATAAATCATTACCCATTGAATTGGTGTAAGATATAGTTCCCACCATTCTCATAATAATATCATTCTTCCATGTGGCACAAATACATAAACCATTCACTATAGAAAAACCCAAGGAACAAAAAATCAATTTCTTATACATCGTTCTCTCATGACATAATCCATATAAGATAAATGGATTTCCTAATAATTATTCCATTATAAAAACAATGAAATAAATTCAATAATATGGATTGAAACATAACACTGTGTAATATTATATTGAATAAAATTTTGATAAAACACTTGAGATTAATTCGTGAGGAAAATATCCTTCTAGATTTAAAAACTATTTTTATTTTCAAAATGATATAAAATTTTAAAAGAAAATAAATTATTTGAAAATAAAAATGAAATTTTGTAGAGTATGATTCATGGAAATAATTCATCATGAAACTATAAAAATCCTTTGATGCTATATATGTTAAAAAAACATTCTGTACTTACATTTCCCGGAAAAGAAAAAAATGTACACCGTATGGAATGAAAAATAATGATTCCTTCCATACCACGTACTAAAAGTCAATAATGGGTAAAAATGACTTTATAAATATATATAAGAATAGTAAAAATTATATGAAAACATTTTTAGAAAAAATGGATATGGATAATAAATATACCCCAAGAAAACACTTACATATAAACAATCTCAGATAAAAATGACATTTCAAAATTATCCCTTACCTTAGGTCTGATATTCTTCAATGTGTCTGAAAGTACTATTTAATTAATTGAATAATTTTATTAACATATTTGTGGATCATGTCCATCGTATATGGAAATATTCTCCTTTGTTTTTTTATAAAACTCATTGTTACTCATTATTCACATTTTAACTACTTTATGAATGTATGCTTATTTTGTCAAATATGTTCTGGTTCTCAGTAATTGATCATATTTATATAATTATAAAATTAAAATTCATTAATAAATACATTATTTATTCATTCTATACGTTTATATAATCATTTCTTATTAGTATTCAGGAAGAACGAATCACATCACATTGTGGAGATGGGAGGTAGTATGTATGCAGGAGCAAAGATATCATTTCTATAATTGATGAAGGGTATTGAATTTCATGGTGTACTCTATTTCAGAATCCATACAATTTTATAACAATAATAATAATATATAGTAATTATATCCATTTTTATACTCATCCATGTAAGGTGGTGATGAAAATCATATTACACCATAACGTGGATATGGTAAGTCGTACCTACGCACACATGGTGGTTTAGCCTTTATGAAGAGGGATATATAGTTGAATATTGTTTTCTCAAAATTATAATAACATATCATTATATATGTTCTATAATGTAATTTTTCTATAATTAAAACACATTATGTTGAAGTATTATTATGGAGGAATATGAATAAATCAGTGGAGGATATTACCTATGATTTGATGTGTTCTATTTTGATCTCCTCTTAATGGAACTAAAGTTGTTATGTTGAGAAAACCAGAACCACTTGAACATAACATGGTATGTTTACAAGTGAAATGGTTAGGGTATGGACAAAAATGAAGGCTTAATGAGTTATGGATAAATGAGGGAGGAGGTTCCCTTTTATAATAGAGGTGAGAGGCACTTTTGGAACCCTCAACAATATTAATTTATATTAAAATCAAACCCCACTAAAAACCAAAAAATGCCGAAATTTAGGAAATGAGATTATATATGGTTATAATATTATCAACCAATGAATTTTAGACATGTTTAAATGTCTATTAAATTCTAATATTATCAATTTAACAATTAGTTATTCTATTTCATTTTAACCGGAGTAACAAATATTTCAATATTAAAAGGGAAAAATATTTACTTATTTTATGTAAATTAGGTCATAAAAATAATTTATAACATTAATGACAATTTAAGAATTATTATATATATTTAGAATTGATTTATTATTTTTATATAATTTATTAAATTGCTATTTTGATAAATAATCAATTGTGTCAATTGTGTCAATATTCAATTTATTGCTTTTTTAAGACATAAAGAAAGTAAATTCACGTAGAATAAAACAATTACTAAAATTATTTTTGGTAATTAATTAATTTACTTATTTTTTGATAAAATATTAAATATAAATTAATATAATGAAAATTAAATTTAATATATTTCATGAGTATTTTTTTATTATAATTTATGTTCAATAAAATAAAACATAAAAAATGTTATACATATTAATGTTGAACATGAAAACTTTAACATTACATTAAATAATATAATACAATGGCTATAATCAATTCTATAATGCCCAAAATGGTCACTAGATTGACATTGGTTTTATTATGGTAGAGATAGACACTTAAAATAATTATTTTTAATTTATTCATACTTTTTTATGGTTATTATGAATTTAATAAAAAAATTATTCATTGATTTCTCATTTGTTATTTAATTTTTACATCATTATAGAATAAGACATTAAGGTAATTATTTATTTCATAAATATTTACAATAAATTACTATGTTTTAGGTATGTAATTTATTTTTCCATGGACTATTTATTTTCTATGATATCACCTAGTTATCCCCATATTAAAAATATTATACTTATAAGAAATTTGAGTTGGAATTTTTTTCAATTTTATTGGTTTTATTATTATTTATGTCATTTTCATTATTCAGATACACTTAAAAGACAAATCTTGAAAACTAAGTTATTAAGTGGATAATTTTATTCATCCAATAGTATTTATTAGGTTTTAGTATCATTTTATTCTCTTTATCATAATATTTCTTACACAAATTTAACCGATATACCGTGAACCTAATTAAATAAAAATTAGACTAGTTAATTTTCAAGAAATACCAAAAAATAAAAGTAACTGATTAACAAAATTAGAAAGCATTGATTCCAAATATTTAATTAATTTTTCATAATTAAAAACATAAATTTTGAAGTAATTAATTTAAAATTTATTATCGTTGTCAAAAACCAAAATGTAGTTTTTTAAGATGTAAAAACTTATCAAAATATTGTCATGCATTTATGTAAAGTTTTAATGTAAAATTACTTACACTAACTAAAATTGAATTAAATTATAAATAATTTATCAAATTACACATTAAAAACAATTAAAAATATAATTTAATTATATAAATAAATTATATGAAAAATCATTTTTGATATAAAATGCAGTATTTTTTACTATTCATTAAAATATGAATTTTTTTTTTAAAAAAAATTCAACAATAGTAATTTTTTATGTCCCTCTTCCAAATAAGAATTTTATTAATTAAAGTGAAAAATATAAATGTGTAAAATTTTTTATTTTAAATGGGATTACCATCAAATGGTGGAAAAATGGTTTTTTTTTGGAAAATACTTCTTTCATCAGAAAATTTTATTTTTTTATTAAATCATGTTCTAGAAAAAAATAAAATGAATGTTAATGTTATATAAAGTTCATCATGTGGTTATTAATATTTATAACTATTAGTTTATATCCCATTAATTTAAAATATTTTAATAATAGACCATTGTTTAATGAAACTCGGTACTACGTACAATACAAGCTATTGAAGAAGGTTTCTCTTTCATGTAATGTATGCGAATTCAATGGTAATTTTTTTAATTCGTCATTCGGTGAATCCTATAACATAAAAAAATCATTATTCTTTTACTCATTGAATAAAATTTAGACTCAGTGTTGTGTGAAATGAATTCAATCAAAAAAACATCAAATTTTCTTTAACAGATCCAAGAAGAGTGTAGTGTATACTGAAAGCTAATATGGTGTGACATATATCACAATATTATCATGGTGTAGCATAAAACATAATACATCAATGAAACTAAATAGAATATATCTCATTTAATCTATCAGTGTGACATTCTATCCCATTAAAATTGAATTTCTCCCTTGATAATCATTGGGGTTATAAATGGATTACTACATGAAAGATTACTTTATAGAAACTCATATCATAAAATGGAATAGAAAAAAATCATTTTAAAAAGGAATGTTATAAACATAACTATTACCCAAACTAACACATCAATGGGATTCCACATAGAAGATCATAGGTGGGTAGTGATAACCTCGATATAGAAGACAAATCTATCCACCACATTATGATGGAAAATAATAGAGAATAAGGGTTAGAGAAATTTAAGAGAATATATTTCTAAGATGATATAAGGGACCATATGTTTCATTGTATATTATTGTACTAGGATAAATTTTTTTGTTTCAATATCATTTTCCTAAAGTTGATGAATTTTTTAATGAGGATAAATACATACTTAATTTCTTCCCAAAGTCACTATTGGTCATTCCTTGAACAAGTTAAAATTCATCTATTATTTGATGAATAGAATTTGAATTTATCATTCCTGAAGTGTTAGAAGATAATGCGGTACAATGTTCGACCATTCCATCTATCTCATCAAAAAGTTTATAACTATTTTTCAAATATACAAATGTCCACCTATGCTGAGATAAGACATTTTTATAAATACAGTCATCTGAAGATTAACATAAAATTAATATAAATTTATAACCATACAATCCATATAAATGAATAAAATACAAAACTATAGATAATGTCTCACTCACTCATCTTAACATTTATCCTCCATGTATCACATGGTTTCTCTCTTTTGTCACTTTCCAAAAATGTGAACACCTTCAGCATGTATTCCTTATAGGCATGGTAACAACCTAAATTATCAGATATCCTTATTTTAAACCTGCAGGTATCATTGTTAAAAAACATAGTGGATTGTTTCTTAATTATGAAAAAGATTGTACTTCTTTAATGATTGCAGAACCCGCTTGTCAACAATTCCATAATAAGATCCCATGTAACTTGCAACCTTCAACTTACTTATTCAAATCCAACATATCTTTATCCAAACATTATTATCATAACATAAGAAACACATTAAGGGCTATATTTCCATTTATCAAATGTTCTCCCAGAATATCACCTTACCCTTAAATCAATTTTTTGGATCACTAGAACTATAAAATATATCCTTCCTAATCATTATACTAAAACAATTATATATTTTATGATTCAAATAACATAATATTTTAATTCTGAATCACATACACCTAAATTATCCAAATTTATTCTTAAACCATTACTCAGGATCTATCATATTGTTCTTACCTAAAATATGAATCATTTCTTATGGATTTGAACTTCATTATTCTAAGGATTAATGTAAACATTACTAGATGAACATAAATTACCATTCACATTTAGTTTATAATTTATTTATCCTTAATAGTATGACCAATAATCGTACCCTCATCATGATTATCTTCATGATATTTTAAATTAATAAATTTATCTTTATAATTCCCATAATTTATACATTAATAACATTCAATGGTTAACTATGTTCTATGTAGTTCTGGAAATTGACTAATACTAGAAATCAAAGTGTGAGAAATAAAAATCACAGATTAGAAACACATATGTACGGGAAATTACATATCATATTTAAAACAATGATATCATCATTTTATCACTAGGTTGGTCACGATTATAAAAAAATACAAGGTTTTTAATCTATTCATTACCTATCCTTAAGACATCACTAATCATATTCTTAAAAATTTCCCTAGGGATCTCAGTAGTGTTTTCAAATCCTATTCTACAAAGGTTGACTAAACCTTCTCTCTGATACCAACTATAGAGACCTAGTGATTTCGTACATGTAAATTTAATTTCTTTTCTGAAACACTTAATATATTACAGAAAAAGATGCCTAATAACCTTATTATTTTATTGCCTTTAGAAACTCAGAACAATATTATTCCAGATTAGGGAAATATCTTCAACATATCCAATAAATATTTTCCATAATAGTTTTAATACCTAAAAATTTTCATTAAATGATGAGGAAAACAATATATAAAAATGGTGACATGATGTTCTTAGTAAAAGTAAATATTGAAAACATAAATGAAAACAGATACAGTAGAATGTAAAAACATTTACAAAATGTTTAAATATAAAAATACTAATTCATGAAATAAATAATGGATTTTTGTAAGGTATAAATCATAAGTGAACGTGACCATGATAACCTATAATTTACATAAAACATGTAATTTTTGAAAACTAATGAAAACATAATGTGATTTTTGTAGTATCCAAGGCATCACTGCCCAAACCATTACAGAGGAAAAGGTCCTTTACTAATCAAGGTTTAGGTTTGATTCCAGTAATGTATTACTGAACTAGATATACTTTCGGTTCTATCCATATTTATCTCTTGAGATATAAATCATTACCCAATGAATTGGAGGATGATATTGGTCCCACCCATAACATAATGAAATTATTCTTACATATTCCACAAAAACATAAACCATTAACCGTAGCATAACCCATGGAACAAAAAATGGGTTTCTTAAACATCATTACATGATAACAGAATCCATATAATATAAATGGATTTCAGAAAAATAATTTCTTCCTAATCACAATCAAATAAAATTAATAATAAGCATATTAACATAACGCTATGTCATCTTAGATGGAAAATAATTTTTATAAACCACTTGAGATTAATTCATGAAGAAAAAATCCTTTCTTATTTAAAAAATGTTTTCTATTATTCAAATTCCATTTAGTTTTATGAGAAAATAATTTGGTTGAAAATAGATATGAAATCTAATAGAGGAAGATTCATGGAAATAAGGTTTCATGAAACTATAAAAATCTGTTAATTTTGTAAAAGTTAAATAAACATTCTCCTCGTACTTTTTCCAGAAAATTTAAAATGTACGTTGTATGTTTAAAAAATAATTATTCCTTTTATACCATGTATTAAAAGTCAAAAATGGGTAAAAATTAATTAAAAATTAATAATAGTAATCATTTTAAGAATTTTTTGAGAAAACAAGGGAATGGATGAAAAACATACCCCTAGTAAACACTTACGTAAATAAAATCTCGGATAAAAATGAGTTTGCATTGTTATTCTTTACCTTATGTCTGATATTCATCTTATGTGTCTGAAACACATGTTTAATGATTTAGATAATGTTATTAACTTATTAAATAATCATGGTCATCACATATGGTTACATTCTCTTTCGTTTGTTTTTAAAAATTCATTGTTACACATTATTCTAGTTTTTACTTCTTTATGATTGTATGTAGGATTTATCGAACATGTTCTGGTTCTCCTTATTAGGTAATATTTATATCATTATAAAATGATATTAACCTAATAAATACCAAATTTATTGATTCTTTACATTTATGTTGACATTATTTAGTGGTTATAATGTAGAACTAATCATAGGACATCCTGGAGACGGTAGCTTGTTCGTACACACGAGCCACGATATAATTCCCATAATTGTTGAATGGTATATATTTGATTTATGGAATATACTTCAGAATAAATATAATTTTATACTATTTAATTATAGTTATTACATTCATTTTTATACCCATCAAAGTATAGTGGTGGTGAAAAACAGATTACACCATGGCTTGGAGACAGTAATCCATACGTATGCACGAGTGGTGATCTCATCTTATATGGATAGATATAAAGATGAATACAATATTTTACTAATTATAATAACATATATGTTTATAATTTATACTATATTTATTATTATTTAATGATAAAACTCATGATGTATATGAAGGATTATAATGAAATATGACTGAATAAGTAAAAGAGATTACCTCTTCTTTGACATGTTCTCGTTAAATCTCCAATTAATGTAACTAGGGATGGTCTTTTGAGAAGACCAGAACCTTGATAATGAAACTAGATAAGTTGATAACAGAAATGGGTAGGTTCTGGACAATAATGAATGATGAATGTGTTTTGGAGAAATGAGGGTGTAGATTCCCTTTTATAATTGATGTGAGGGGCACTTTTGGAATCCTCAAACGTTTTATTTTATAATACTATAAAACCACACTCAAGAAGCTCAAAAATGTCACAATTTATAAAATGAGATGATATGGGGTTTAAATATATTCAACCCATAAATTTTAGACAACATTCTGGGTCCATTAAAACATTCATTATTCAATTTATCACTTAGTTATTCAATTTCATTTTTACCGAGGTAATAGATAATTCAATAATTTAAGGTTAAAATATTGATTTATTTCATGTAAATTAGATTATAAATAAATAATTTAAAACAATTTTTACCATATAATAATTATTCTATATTTTAATAAAAAGTTTCATTTTTTAAATAATTTAATAAATCTCTATTTTGATAAACAATCAATAGTGACAGTTTTGACACGATTCAATTTATTGATATTTAAATATATAAATATAACCAGTTAATTTTGAATAATCAATTTTATTTTATCCCTACAAGTTCAAGGGTATCTATAAAATTCATTGCACATACTAATTATTATAAAATATATTTATTTTATTAATTTTAATATTATTTATTTATTATCTTCATTATTAATAAAATTGTTACAATGATTTTGGGTAACTATTTAACATGATAATTTTTTATTAAAATTCAAAAACAAAATATTATAATGAAGAAAATTTAATATATTTCTACATAATATATCATGTACAATTTATATACTATAAAATCAAACATTAAAAATGTTATAATTATTAACATATTAATGTGACAACATTTACTTTACTTTAAATAAAATAATATAATGGTCATAATGTATTATATAAGTTCTAAATGGTCACTGTATTGACCTTTGAATTATTATGTCTATGATATACTCAACCATTAATATATGGTCATGTTTTTGGATTTATTTATGGTTATTAGATTATTAAAAAAAATTCATTGATTTCTCATCAACTAATAAATTTTTACATCAATAATGAATTATACATTAAGGTAATAATTTATTTCATAAAAATTAAAAATAAATTTACATGATTTGGGTAAAGATTTTACATTTCAATGGACTACTAATGTTTGATGATATCACCATGTTATCCCTATATTAAAATTTTTATAATTATAATAAATGTGAGTTTGACATTTTGTCATTTCCATTTGTTTTGTTAATATTTATCTCATTTTCATTTTCAAGTTGCCCTTAAATGACTATGTTCTGAACCTAATATGTTAAAGGTATAATTTTATTCAATATATATGTTATTGGTAGCATTTAAAATCATTTAATTATCCTTATCATATAATTTTTTACACTAATTTACGTAAATTACATTTAACCACGTTAAATAAAAATTAACGTAGTTACTATTCATAATAACAAAAAAAATAAAATTAATGTAGAGACCCAAAGCCTGACATACATGGACATTACATTACTTTTGCGGAATACTTAGTACATAAAAAAAACACACACACAAGGATCATAATAGTTTAATGTCTTTGGAAACTCGGAATATAATCTTCTAATCGTGGTGAAAGATCTTCGACATCTCCCATAATGATCTTCCTTTTTTTTACCTAAAACCTTTCTTTATATCCTGGGGAAAAGAAAACATGAAAGGGTGAGCTCAAATGCTCAGTAAGGGTAAACAAAAGAAATATCAATCACATCATATTCATAAGAACATAACATTTTGGAAATCTTAACCTGCAAAAGAGAGCATAATTTCATAACATGAGATAAATCATAGTAGTGAAATGAAATCACAATAATCATAACTTAAAACATGAAACTTTGTGGCATACACACATTATCATAGAGAATCATTTCTTGTTAGTCAAAACTCATTGCCAAGACTATCTTAGTGGACAAAGTCCATTTCTGAACCGAGTCACCCTCGTTTCAGTCCTGTTTCACTGAACCGGTATAACCTACCGTTCCAGCCATGTCTATCTCATGAGATATAAAATCTTTACCCAATGCATTGGAGGGAGATATAGGTCCCACCCATCTCATAATGATACCATTTATATGTGTGACACAAAATCATAAATCATACATCATTGCATAACCCATGTAATAAAAATGGGATTCTTAAACAACATGACATCATAAAACAATTCATATAAGGCAAAGGAATTCATAAAAATAATTCCATCACAACATAATCAAATAAATGTAATGATAGGGATAGAAACAGAACCCTATATTATCTTATATGGAAAATAATTTTGATAAAACACTTGAACTCCATTCTTGAGGAAAATATCCTTTCTACATCAAAAACACTTTTCTTTTAATAACATGTCATACAATTATAAACTAAAAGAAGTTGATTAAAAATAAACTTCAAAACTTGTCAAGGAAGATTTTTGGAAATAATTTTTTAAAAATCCATTCATGTCGTATAAGTTAAAAAAACATTCTTCGCACTTTTATCGGAAAAGTCAAAAAGTACCTCGTACGAAAAACGAAAAAAGATTCCTTTCATATTTTTTACTAAAAACTCACCGAATGGTAAAATTGCATTTAAAAAGTTGTAGGTGGATGGAAATAATATTACATATTGAGGAAACATGGATGTCGGTGATAAAATACACCCCAGTAAATACTAAAGTATAAACAATCTCGGATAAAAATGAGATTGTGATATTTCTCTAACTTAGGTCCGATTTGCTTCGTAAGTGTCCAAACCTCGTGTATAATGATTTAAATAATGTGATTGACTTATTACAGAATCATATTCATTGTTATGATATCAAATATGGTTCACTTGTGACTTTATATTACCCGTTCTTTTGTAAATTCCATGTTAAAGAAGCGTTTTGGGTAAAATCGTTTCATTTATCGTAGGTGTTTGGACTTATTGTTCTTGACATTATTATTAATTATATCATGATTTAATTACTTAAAGAATATAAAATATGATTTCTATATCATATATATTCAGTATATATATATATATAATAGATAGATAAATGAAATGAAACACACCGTTCATGGAGACGGTACTCCGTACGTACGCATGAACACTATTTTCCATTCCTTATTGTCTTGAATGGAAGTAAGTAGATGACATACATATATATATATACATAAATCCATAAGATTTAAAATTTCATATATTTCATTATTATTCATTATATATACTTTATAATCATTCTTGAATGGTTAATGTGGAGAATGAATCTCATCACGCCGTGGAGACGGTAGTCCGTACGTACGCACGAGCGATGATATCATTCTCATGATCGTGAAATTGTGTTGAAGTGTGTGTATACTATTTCAGTATCAATATCACTTTATAATAAACATATATAGTTACTCATTACACCATTATAGCCATCCAATTAAGGTGGTGGAAAAAAATAGATTACACCACGGCGTGGAGACGGTATTCTGTACGTACGCACGCGCGGTGATTTCCTTTTTCCGTAGGATGGATAGAAGGTTAATTGGATTTGTTTCATATTTATAATAACATGTAAGTGTATAATAAATACTGATGTTATTACTTTATCATGTAACTACTAAAGAAGAAGAAGTTGAAGAAGAAAGAAATTGAAAAAGATCGGTAATGGATATTACCTCTTTTTGATGCGCCTTTTCTTAACCTCCACTTAAAGAACTAAGGATGGTCTTTGAAGAAGATCAGGACCTCTAGGATGATACTAGGGAAGTGTAGAAGATATTTGGACAGGTGTTGTCCGATCTTGAATGCTCAAATTGGTGTGAGGAGGAGAGGGAGGAGGTGCCCTTTTATAAGGGAGGAGAGGGGTACCTTAGGAAAATCTCAAAATATTATTTTATATTAAGGTAAAATTCGGGTTATAATGGTTCCAAAGGGTCTTATTTCCAAGATAAAGTGGGGATGGGTCGCAATCCTCTCATCCAATAGGATTTATACATGTTTATGTTATTATTTTAACCTTATCAATAAGATTTAACTCTAAGTTAAATAATTTAACTTTTACCGTGTCTTTTTGTTTTCTTACACTATATGGTTAATAAACATACTATATCAAGCCAAAATAACCCAAACTTGTTTATTATTAATATATATAATTTTATCTAAGTCATTTGGCCGAACCTTAGATTTTTAGGAATAAAATAACAATTTATAATATAATATTTGTTTTAAAAACTAATTTATGTCAATTTTGACACTATTTGGTACATGATTTTTATGAAATTCATAACAGAATGATAAGTTCGAACCAAGTTACTTAAATAGACTATAACATGTCATATTAACCTATAAAATTAGTGTAAGTCATAAAAAGTCTCAAATTACATTTATTTGGGCATTTATAACATCAATTATGTCAATATTTCATTAATAAGGCAATTACTGCATCATCTTTGTGTCATAATAAATGATAATTATTTAATCCCTAAAAATTCTAAATAAACACCTATGATGTATATAATTGTATTATCTTTCTGGAGACTAATCATTTTTTAATTTTCATGAAGTTTGTCACTAGATTAAAATTATTATACTTATAAGATTTAAGAAAGTGACATGTTGTCACATTCTTTGGTTTTAATAATAATTAAATTATTTTCATTGAAAAAATTTAATTAAATGAATATAATCCGACCCTTAGGTGATATGGGTCGACTTTTAGTCATCCAATAGTATTTTGACATTTGTTAGGGTAATTTTAAAATATTATATTTAACCTTAATTACCTGATTTACCTTTAACTATGGTAAATAAAATTTATCGTAGTTACTATTCATAATTCCCAAAAATAAAAAGTAGCTTATTAACATAATTTGGATCCCCTGATTCCAAATATGGAATCCATTTTTACAAATTCAATACACAAAAGTTGAAGAAATTATATTAAAATTAATCCCGTTGTCGAAAGAAAACGGGTTTTTTCTTTAAAACATTGCAAAAGATTGAATTGATTTAACCTACGAATTCTAGGTAAAATCAATGCTAATGACATAAATTATATTAAATGGTAAAAATATATTATATTTATTCTTTAAAACCATTCAATATTATAATTTAACCACATAATATATTACGATGAAAAAAAGTTGTTTTTAATTAAAATATAGCGTGTTTTTAATATTCATTAAAATATGAAAGTTATCGGAAAAATATAAAAACTTTATTTAATTTAAATTTTTATATCCTAATTCAAAAGAAGAATTTTATTTTGTCAAATTGAACATATAAACATGTCAAAAAATAGATTTAATGTGGGTGCGCCATCAAAAGGCGGCAAAACTGCATTTTTTAAAAAATACTTATTTTACCCGAAATATTTATTTTGTTCTTATACCATGTTCTAGAAATGTGTAAGATGAATAATAAGGTTATAGAATTCAAAATTTAGTTAACACTATTCATAATGGCTAGTTCATAACAATATTATAATAATATATCGTTGTTTAGTAAAACCCGGTATTGCGTACAACACACGCTATCGAGGAAGGTCGTGATTGCATGTAATGCAAGCCAAATCAGGGTTGCGTGTTGCGCAAGAATCCTTCGTTGTTTCGTATAACACAATCCAACCATATTTCATTTATACATTGAATATATATATATATATACTCAATGTTGCGTAGAATAACTATTATCAAAATTGTGTGTAACACGATCCAAGAATAGTGTTGTGTATACTGCAAGCTAATACAGTGTTGCGTATAGCTCAAGGTAATCTTGCTGTAGCACAAGACATTAATGATTTTAAAAGAATATTTTTTATAATATCACAGTGTGTTACATTCTACCCCCCTTAAAATGAATTTCTCCCTCGAAATTCGTCCGGGTTATAAATTCTTTACTACTCGAAAGTTTGTTTAATAGAATCCCACATCGTAAAAAGGAATACCAAAACATGCCTTTAAAAACTAAAGTATGAAATGTAACAGTTACCCAAATTAACTCATCACTGGGTTTCCACATAGGAGAACATTGTTGAAAATATGGATATTAAACAAAAATCTAACCATCAAGTTCTGATGGAGAGTGGTAGAGAACATGGCTATGAAAAATCCCACAATCGCAAAGCCATAAATTTGTGATGATCTAGGGTACCATCTGATTCATCATATATAAGATCACTAGGACAACATTTTTGGTTTTCAATATCATTTCCCTAATGTTGAAAATTTTGAATTAGAAGAAATACTTACTTGATTTTGGTACAATATCACTATCGTTCGTGCTTTGAACAATTTCCACTTAATCTCTTAAAGAAATGAAGTTGAATTTGTTATTCGTTAAGTGTTAACAGATCATGTGATAGAATGATGGGTCATTACATCTGTTTCAAACAAAAGTGTAGCAATAGTTATCAAATATAAATAAGTCCGTCTTTAGTGAGGTTAATCATATACGATTCCAAAAATGAACTTATACTTCATATATCATACCGCTTAATAAAATAAAACTAGTTTCTACTAACCAGGGACTTTCTATAGGCCAGTGGTATGCGATAAAGGCCCGTTGCACTTTAGTTGTGGGTTAGATTCCCACAGCCTTGGCCGACGCGATGGGTTGTCGCACTTCCTGCAGGTTGTCCTTTTTCTAAAACTACATTATTATAACATCCCATCAATAATATCAAAAAAAGTTCTATCCTTAAACAATAATTAGCATATGTCCAACATAATCCATTCCAATATTTAGGCTTATCAAAAATACTTCGGTCCAAGCACATAGTATAAAGAAAATGATTACTTGAAATGTCATCAACCAAGCATGTGAATACCATCATTTATCCCCCATATATATATATTGTTGGTCACATTCCAAACATTTAAAGGCCTTAATCATGTATTCTCTTGAATACCCATTGAACCTTATTGAAAATATGAGTGCTTTTAAAAGATAACTCTTTCCACATACCAAAATCCTCAAAATTATATATACTCAAACCGTGATATCACTTAGTCCTTATATCAATCATGAGCTCATGAAAACTATCAAACATTTCATTTTCTCCTAATCCCTTCATTATGCGCATATCATCTACTTTCCAAAATATTTGAATCACTTTTCATGGTTACCGGTACCTTAAAATTATTGAAAACCACAATAGACCAATACATAAATATTTCAATACACCATAAAAGTACCTCAACAACATTATTCTTGAATACCAATACATAAACACTTCAGTCCATCCACTTCAATGATTGTCCTGGAATAAGTCCTTCCTTAATTTAGAAGTAACTTTTTAGGTCAGGGCATTGAATTGGGTAATGCCGATGTTCTCCGCAAATAAGACATTGAACTCCATAACAGTCTGTCACTCTATGACCCTTTTCTCCACACAGATAACATCGGTCCCTCCATTTGAGGTATTCCTCAAGGTTCATCTTCCCTTCTTTATAAATCTCAATCTTCCTTTCTTTATGCTCCTCAACATGTGAACATGAATAATAGTGTATCTTCCTCTTCTTTAATGAATTAGTAATACAACTAAATTTCACCTTGTTAATCATATATCACGATGATTGATTCGGCATAATCATAGTATCTTTCTCTCTAGGAATTAGACAATTTTTTTTCTTGTAGTCACCAATTTGTCCATTGGATTCAATGTTAGCCGAATTCCTTATGGTTCCCTCAATTCACTAAAAAAAGAATATTGTGAGAGGAAAAAAATCATGCTAGAGAAAACAACATAGTAAAGGGGGATTACCCTCAATATCTAACATCTTACTATAAATTCTAAGATCGTTACCGTAGTTCTAGGACTATATCCTATACGTATACTTATCCTTAGGGACATCCCTAGACATACCTTAGAAATATCTCTAGGGATCTCACTAACGTTCTCACATCCTAGTTTCCAAAGGTTGACTAAACCTTTCCTATGATACCAACTGTAGAGACCCGAAGCCTGACGTACATGGACATTACATTACTTTTGCGGAATACTTAGAACATAACAAAAACACGCACACAAGGATCATAATAGTTTAGTGTCTTTGGAAACTCGGAATATAATCTTCTAATCGTGGTGAAAGATCTTCAACATCTCCCATAAAGATCTTCCTTTTTTTACCGAAAACATATTTTATATCCTGGGGAAAAGAAAACATAAAAGGATGAGCTCAAATGCTCAGTAAGGGTAAAAAAAGAAATATCAATCACATCATATTCATAAGAACATAACATTTTGGAAATCATAACCTGCAAAAGAGAGCATAATTTCATAACATGAGATAAATCATAGTAGTGAAATGAAATCCCAATAATCATAAATTAAAACATGAAACTTTGTGGAATACACACATAATCATAGAGAATCATTTCTTGTTAGTCAAGATTCATTGCCAAAACTATCTTAGTGGACAAAGTCCATTTCTGAACCGAGTCACCCTCGTTACAGTCCTGTTTCACTGAACCAGTATAACCTACCTGTCCAGCCATGTCTATCTCATGAGATATAAAATCTTTACCCAATGCATTGGAGGGAGATATAGGTCCCACCCATCTCATAATGATACCATTCATATGTGTGCCACAAAATCATAAATCATACATCATTGCATAACCCATGTAATAAAAATGGGATTCTTAAACAACATGACATCATAAAATAATTCATATAAGACAAAAGAATTCATAAAAATAATTCCATCACAACATAATAAAATCAATGTAATGATAGGGATAGAAATAGAACCCTATATTATCTTAGATGGAAAATAATTTTGATAAAACACTTAAACTCCATTCTTGAGGAAAATATCCTTTCTACTTCAAAAAAACTTTTCCTTTAATAACATGTCATAAAATTCTAAACTAAAAGATGTTTATTAATAATAAACTTGAAAACTTGTAAAGGAAGCTTCTTGGAAATAATGTTTTAAAAATCCATTCATGCCGTATAAGTTAAAAACACATTCTTCGTACGTTTGTCGGAAAAGTCAAAAAGTACCTCGTATGAAAAACGAAAAAAGATTTCTTTAATATTTTTTACTAAAAACTCACCGAAGGATAAAATTGGATTTAAACAATTGTAGGTGGATGGAAATAATATTATATATTTAGGAAACATGTATGTGGATGATAAAATACAAACCAGTAAATACTAAAGTATAAACAATCTCGGATAAAAATGATATTGTGATATTTCTCTCACCTTAGGTCTGATTTGCTTCGTAAGTGTCCGAACCTCCTGTATAATGATTTAAATAATGTCATTTACTTATTACAGAATCATATTCATTATTATTATATCATATATGGTTCACTTATGACTTTTTATTACCCGTTCTTTTGTAAATTCCATGTTAAAGAAGCGCTTTGGGTAAAATTGTTTCATTTATCGTAGGTGTTTGGACTTGTTGTTTTTGACATTATTATTACATATATCATGATTTAATTACTTAAAGAATATAAAATATGATTTATATATCATATATATTCGGTATATATATATATATATTATATAGATAAATGAAATGAAACACACCGTTCATGGAGACGGTACTCCGTACGTTCGCATGAACGTTGTTTTCCTTTCCTTATTGTCTTGAATGGAAGTAAGTAGATGACATACATAAATATATATATACATAAATCCAGTAGATTTAACATTTCATATATTTCATTATTTTTCATTATATATACTTTATAATCATTCATGAATGGTTAATGTGGAGAATAAATCTCATCGTGCCGTGGAGACGGTAGTCCGTACGTACGCACGAGCGATGATATCATTATCATGATCGTGAAATTGTGTTGAAGTGTATGTATACTATTTCAGTATCAATATCACTTTATAATAATCATATATAGTTACTCATTACACCATTATACCCATCCAATTAACGTGGTGGCGGAAAATAGATTACACCACGGTGTGGAGACGGTATTCCGTACGTACGCATGCGCGGTGATTTCCTTTTTCCATATGATAGATAGAAGGTTAATTAGAGTTGTTTAATATTTATAATAACATGTTAGTATATAATAAATACTGATGTTATTACTTTATCATGAAAAAACTAAAGAAGAAGAAGTTGAAGAAGAAAGAAATTGAAAAAGATCGGTAATGGATATTACCTCTTTTGGACGCACCTTTTCAGAACCTCCACTTAACGAACTAAGGATGGTCTTTGAAGAAGACCAGGACATCTAGGATGATACTAGGGAAGTGGAGAAGAGATTTTGGCAGGGGTTGGACGAGCTTTAATGCTCAAATTGGTGTGAGGAGGAGAGGGAGGAGGTGCCCTTTTATAAGGTAGGAGAGGGGCACCTTAGGAAAATCTCAAAATATTATTTATATTAAGGTCAAATTCGGTTTATAATGGTTCCAAAGGGTCTTATTTCCAAGATACAGTGGGGATGGGTCGAAATTCGCTCATACAATATGATTTAGACAAGTTTAGGTTATTATTTTAACCTTATCAATTAGATTTAACTCTAAGTTAAATAATTTAACTCTTACCGTGTCTTTTTGTTTTCTTACACTATATGGTTAATAAACTTAATATATAAAGCCAAAAGAACCCCAAGTTGTTTACTATTAAAATATATAATCTTATCTAAGTCATTTGGCCGAACCATAGATTTTTAGGAATAAAATAACAATTAAAAATATAATATTTTTTTAAAAAACTAATTTATGTCAATTTTGACACTATTTAGTACATGATTTTTATGAAATTAATAACAGAATGATAAGTTCAAAACAAGTTACTTAAATCAACACTAACATGTCATATTAAAATAGAAAATTAGTGTAAGTCATAAAAAGTCTCAAATTACATTTATTTGGGCATTTATAACATCAATTATGTCAATATTTCATTAATAAGGGAATTACTGCATCATCTTTGTGTCATAATAAATGATAATTATTAAATCCCTAAAAATTATAAATAAATTTCTATGATGTAGATAATTGTATTATATTTCTGTATAATATTCATGTTTGAAGTTTCATGAAGTTTATCACTAGATTAAAATTATTATACTTATAAGATTTAAGAAAGTGACATGTTGTCACATTCTTTGGTTTTAATAATAATTAAATTATTTTAATTGAAAAAATTTAATTAAATAAATCTAATCCGACCCTTAGGTTACATGGGTCGACTTTTATTCATCAAATAGGATTTTGACATTTGTTAGGGTAATTTTAAAATATTATATTTACCCTTAATTACCCGATTTACCTTTAAATATGGTAAATAAAATTTACCGTAGATACTATTCATAATTCCCAAAAATATAAAGTAGCTTTTTAACATAATTTGGATCCATTTATTCCAAATATGGAATCCATTTTTCCAAATTCAATACACAAAAGTTGCAGAAATTAAATTAAAATTAATCTCGTTGTCGAAAGAATATGGGGTTTTTCTTTAAAACATTGAAAAAGATTGAATTGATTTAACCTACGAATTCTAGGTAAAATCAATGCTAATGACATAAATTGTATTAAATGGTAAAAATATATTCTATTTATACTTTAAAACCTTTCAATATTATAATTTATTCACATAAGATATTATGATGAAAAAAAGTTGTTTTATTTAAAATATAGGGTGTTTTTACTATTCATTAAAATATGAAAGTTATCGGAAAAATATAAAAACTTTATCTAATGTAAATTTTTATATCCTGATTCAAAAGAAGGATTTTATTTTGTCAAAATGAACATATAAAAATGTCAAAAACTAGATTTAATGTGGGTGCGCCCTCAAAAGGCGGCAAAACTGCATTTTTTGAAAAATACTTATTTTACACGAAAAATTTATTTTTTTCTTATACCATGTTCTAGAAATGTGTAATATGAATAATAATGTTATAAAATTAAAAATATAGTTAACACTATTCATAACGGTTAGTTCCTAACAATATTATAATAATATATCATTGTTTAGTAAAACCCGGTATTGCGTAAAACACACGCTATCGAGGAAGGTCGCGATTGCATGTAATGCAAGCCAAATCAGGGTTGCGTGTTGCGCAAGAATCCTTCGTTGTTTCGTATAACAGAATCCAACCATATTTCATTTATACATTGAATATATATATATATATATATTCAATGTTGCGTAGAATAACTATTATCAAAATTGTGTGTAACACGATCCAAGAATAGTGTTGGGTATACTGCAACCTAATACGGTGTTTCGTATAGCACAAGGTAATCTTGGTGTAGCACAAGACATTAATGAAATTAAAAGAATATTTTTCATAAAATCTCGGGGTGTTATAATTAACCTATTAAAATAACATGGACCCAATGATTTAAAATATGGAATCCATGTTTCATAATTTAAATCATATAATTTATATAAATTAATTTAAAATTAATTCTCTTTTCCAAAAACCAAAAAGTAGTTTTTTACGAAGTAAAAACCTATCCAATGATTATCATGTGTTTATTTCGAATTAAAATGATAAATTACGTCCAATGTTCATAATTGGATAATATGATATATGAGTAATATATTTTGAATTTAATTTCTTTAGAAATATAATTTATCTATAAAAATTAATTAGATGAAATAGTATTTCGGAATTAAAATGCATTATTTTCCACTATACATTAAAATTTGTATTTTATTAGAAAAATATCAAAATTCAAAAAAAGTTCAATTTTTATTTCCTTCTGCCAATTAATTAGTTTATTTTATCATATATAATATATAAAAGCGTGTAAAAATAGATTCAGAATGGGTTCTCCATTTAATGGCGGCAAATCTGCATTTTTTTGGAAAATATTTATTTTATCTGAAAAAATGAATTCGTTCTTATATCATGTTCTAGAAAAAATATAATATGCATTTTAATGTTATATAAAATTTAAAAAGTGGTTAATAATATTAATAATTGCTATTTTATATCCCATTAAATAATTATATTTTAATAATACACCATTGTTTAGTGAATCTCTGTAATTCGTACAACCCAAGATATCGAGGAAGGTTAATCATGTGCGTAAGACAGACCATGTTAGTGTTATGTTTTGTGAAATATTTCTTTGGTGTTGCTTATAATATTATCTAAACAAATTTACTTTATACATTAACCAATATTTATACTCAGTGTTTCATGAAATGAATTCTATAAAAAAACATGAAATTGTATGTAACAGAAACCATAAATAGTGTTGAGTATACTCTAAGCTAATACTATGTCTCGTTTAACACAAGTTAATCTTGGTGTAGGAAAAAAACAAAAAATAAAAGAATTTAAAATAATGTTTCTCATAAAATATCAGGGTGTTACAATGTATTGAGGATGTAGATGCTATGTAGTTTAATGTCATTCAGCTTGGATGAATTAATCGGGTTGCTTACTGTCATGTGATAAGGATATCTTCGTTTTTGTTTAACATCATGTAGAAAGGAAATTGAAAGATCATTCAAATTTTCTTGTAGCATGGATTAATTCATCATGATTTTTACTTCCATTCGATTAGGACATCTTTCATACAGTTTTACTTCATGTTTAAATGACGTTGATGACATAGTTTAATCTACATGTTTTTGGGACGAAATATAAAAGGGATCATTCATAAATATGATATAATATGGATGGGATATTCTTGGTATGACCATACATGATTGGGAGAATAAGGTGTAAACCATGATTCTGGGATCCCTCAATTCAAGAGGGATTATGTAAGGCTTATGAAAAAATGGGCGTATGAAAAAAGAAAAATCTTGTGATAAGGATGAATTTTCATTAGGTTGATAGGTTGTTTTTATTTGAAACATATGAAGATCCAATAATGAATTTTCTTAATATTCATTATATGTTTTCTAAAAGAAATTATCCATCCATTTATGACAGTTGTGGGAGACAATGATGATCCATGATTCCCAGAGGCATTATGTTTGATAGATGTAAATGTGTTTTATGGAAACATGATAAATATATAGACGATTATTAGTTCTGAGGCGCATCATCATCTACATATATATGATTATTATATAAATTTAAGCATGGTATTTTAAAAAATTCTATATGTAAGAGTCCAGATTTTAAATCCCCTGCATCTATATACATATCACATGCGGGGGGTTGGGTGAATTTTTTTATTATGCGTGGCTTGAACCATGATTTCTTGCCCGAGTGTCATGAGATTTTTACTTCATTAATAATAGTTAAGCGAATTCCTTTTTAGTCTATATATACTCATATTTATGTGTATTGAGGGAAGTGATTTCCTATTTCTTACATTACCAGCCCACACATTTCGTGAAAATAAATAATTCTCGTTTACTTGTGGACTATCGATCCACCACATATCCAGCATAATCAAAATTAGAAAACACTAATTGTAGAATATCACTCCCTACAGTATTGTATAGGATGTAATTTTTACCACCATGAATGTACCTCATGAAAATTTTCACTTCCACCATATGTTCTTACTTCAAATTTTTCTAAATGAGGCATCCTAAGAATATTTCCTGTAAAATAGTTATTTGTGTCATTGTCATGTATAGTAGGCATACAAAGATAGTCATGTATACTTGGGGATCTAAAGATGACTCATATTCATGATTTCCTTATTTTTTTACTTACCACAATTGAATTCAACATTGGTTTGGAGTCATGCATATTAAATTTCATCAATATCTCTATGGAATACTTTTCCGGAGAAATAAAAGTGTAATCCTTATTCTGAATCTCTTTTAGCCCCATGAAATATGTGATTTCTCCAATCACTGAAATTTGAATTTCTAATTTCACATGATTTGAAAAATATTCCATTGATCTTTTCTATACTAAGTGATATATAATATAATCCACATAGACCGAAAATATAAATTTTTATTACATTTAGTACATTACATGGAGGTTGTGGTCGAAACCTACTATTTTATATTTGAGCTTCCTCATATTAGAATCCTGATAAGTGTACCATGCTCATGGTGCATTCATCAGAACATAAAGTTTATTGTTTAATTGGTAAAACATTCTTTCATAATTACAATGAATAACATCCATAGGTTTTTAGGTCAACTAGATATTTAATAACTCTTTTTAAGAATGTATTTTTACAATAATTTTATACATTTTGGATAAAATTTAAATTTCCATGGAAAAAAAACTTATTGACTGTAGTCTAAAAACTAGTGGAAATTTTTCTTCAATATCAACACAACTAAGATATGAATATTCTTTTCTAAACCAATAGATCCTTGTTTTTTGTCACATTATCATGACCATCTAATATATTATTGAAAATCCATATTTGTACCAATAAAATTGTGTCTTTTAGGTCATGTAACAAGATCTAATGTTTGGTTCTTGTAAATATGATCCAACACATCATTCATGGATTCAAACCATTATACATATTTCGTACATTCTTCAAATGTTGAAGGATTGACAACTAAAAAGAATAAATATTGCGCATTAGTCCACATTTTACTTATTTTTGTGGATGCAGTCCAATCCCGGATGATATTGGATTGATCATTTTCTATTCTTGGATTTCTCCAATGAGGATCAATGGAATTCTCTCAAATCATGGTTTCCACTTATGATTATTTTTCATATTCAATATAATTATGGGAATCATTATAGTTTTGTACATCTTCCACTATATCTATATTTGGATTTATCCAATGTTCGCATTCTAAATCTCATTATATGACATCATCATAATAATTCCTTGATGAATTTTTTGTTTTATCTTTAATGGTGTTTATATCATTTAATACCACAATTTTTCCAACACAATTACTGAATCATATGTAGGATTTTCTATTTATTGAACATCCAGAGAATATTCCATCATTTTACACATCACCATAGTTTCCATGATTTAATTCATTTTTTGGGAAAAAACATGTAATTCCAAAAACACAAAAATAATTTGACATGGGCTTCCATCGATTTAACAATACATATGGTGTCCCAGTTTCACCCATATAAATCCATATACAGTTTTGAATATAAAATGTAGTTTTAAAATTCCCATTCTAGTAATTTTGATAGATATGACTCTAAATCAGTATTATTTTGACCATATTGTTTACATGTCGACTCTTATGTTCAATAACTCCTTTTTACTATGGGGTTCTCACAACAGCCACATCATGTTGTATTCCATTCTTTTATTGGTAATTTTCAATCTTAAGGGATTATATTTTCATCCATTATAATTCCACAAATAATGGATTATCCCTCTAGTTTCATTCAAGGGGATTCAGTGATATTTTTTTCAAGCAATCGTAAACTTGTCTTTTCATAAGTATAATAAACACCCAATCAATTCTACTGTAACAATTACTGGAAAGAATGATTTACCATTCTCTATGCATTTAGAATTATTAATCATGCAACATACATTATTATGGATGAGATCATTTGTATTTGATTCCCTTTTATTATTATCTGATATAAAGTACATAACAATATTCCTCATATATAGGAATCATAAATCATTTCCCATCCATCATTATGACTGGGTATATCCATGTCTATATTCAACTTATATATCATTTCTCTGTCCTATTGATTATTTTGACCCAACCTATGGTTCCAATTGTCATTAAATTCATCAATATTTCGGTATAAAACATTTTATCTACTATCAACCAAGTATAATATTCTATATAATCTACAAAATTTTAGGAGAGAATATCAGGTATTCTCTTTTACAGTGAACCCATTTTGATTGAACATCAATATAATCTAGGAGTCAGAGAGTTGACTCACACTAATGAGAATGTGACATAGACCAAACACATTAAGAAATTCAATTTTATTTAGCTCTACATTTTCTAGTTTAGTATATCAAGTTCATTTTTATTCAATGTAACATAATTACCAAATATTAAAGTTCCATCAACCCTTTTATTAACATTAATTAATAGGTATGAATTTCCCATTAAATTTAATAAACACCCACTATCAAGAATCAAAGTTATGTTTTTCATTCTAATTTTGGGAGCTATTTCTGTAAGGTTGGAGTTCTCATTTTTATATTTTCCATCAAAGAAATGATTGATTCAGATAAACATGGTGATTTCCTTTTAGTTATATTTCCATAGTGAAATGGTTATTCATATTAATACAAATATTCTAAAGAATAAAATATGTTTTTAATATAAATATTTTCATGATGGTGAATATTACCATATCTCTATGTATGTATGAATTTATCATATCATTCATATTCCTAAATTACATATCATTTTTTATAAAGTTATAACATTTAATTCAATATACACAGAGTTATTTCTATGATAAGAAGTTGATGGTGAATTATTTCTCCTTTTCAAAACTCCTAGCTCTTCAATATTCAAATAACTTCGTGTCTCTTTGTAATATTATTAGGTATGGCCTAGATAACCATTGAATTGAAACCTCAGAAGTGGGAATGTATTCTTAATTCAATTACTCCTCATTTATCCTTACTAATTTTGTTTTAATGCTTCTTATTTTTGGATATTAGAGGAGATTTTGATGTTAATCATTCTATGTGAATTGAGGGATTCTTTTACCATACATTAGGTGACTTTTCAACATGTCCAACATTCATCATGACCTTATGTTGTCCCACTTTATTTATAGCATTTGACGATTCAACATTACAATCCATTCCAATGTTTCCCATGTATTTAGGTCTTTGATCATTACAAATATTTTTAAATCTATCAGAAACATTTTTCTCTCCCTCCATGAGCTCCGCATCTGAGAACCGTCCAAAATATATTATATTCATTATTTTATTTGAAATTTCTTACTTTTGAGTATACTCTTAATTGTAACAACTAATTTTTAGAGTCCATAAACTGTATTGGTCTTCTCTTCTATTATGGAGGTGTGGTAATTGATGATGTATGCATGTTTTTTAGTTCTGACCATTAGTTCCAAAAAAATATTCTATTCTTTCATGGGTTGTGGACTTTACAATCACTAATTCTTCCATATGTTCAGTTTTATCTTCCTACTGATAAACATATTAGGATTAAACATCCACAACTTCTCTCCATTTTTATGTATCTATTAATTTATGTTGTGAAGCATACCAATATCATCATTATGTTGTAACATTACATCAACATCAACACTCAACTGATGATATTTATGTTTAACTTTTTATGGTTCAAACATGTCAATCATAGACACTATAGATTCTTGGTTTCTAGATTTAAACTATGGATATTCTTCCACAATGAAATAATTGTCATTATCCTTTTCATTATAGATAAAACTAATTTTCAATATTTTTTCCAGATTTAATATTTCCACATTGAAGAATCATTTTCTGAGACTCATGTAAGTTTCTATCTTCACTATAATTATCATCGAACTTCGTAGAGCACTAAGAAGCAACGATCCCAGTTCTACCATAATGAAAACATGAAAATGATGCCTTTCCATCAAATCTACCTTTACATCTCTTGAACTTCATGGGAAAAGGTAAATTAATTATTTTTCATCACTATCTTCATTAAAATAATATGATGAAATTTAGTGTTTTTTTAGCAATTTGAATACCATTTTCTTTCTGACTAGTTTCATCGCACTATATGGCATGACTATCATTACAGAATTGACCTGACTACTTAGTAAATCATCCATAGAATGATTACAAGTCCCATTCCTAAAGGGATGACACTTTTATATTATATTGAGGAGGAATCCGTCTAAAAAAACTAATTCCCAAAGTCGATGTATTTTATCTTTTCAAAAATCCCTCAATTTCTCTAACAACAACAGTGATTAGATTAAATTAGGAATCAGTATTTTCAATAGGATTCATGTTTAGATAATAATATCTTTTGTAAAAAAACATGCAGTTTAACCTCCTTCAATTTAATTTTTCATTCATAATTATTTTTCCAACGTAGACTTTACTAAGGCGGAACTCATCACTTACAGATAGATCTAATCAAGAGCTATGGTGAGGGAATTCTTCTGTTTTGAATATACATAACTAATTTTTCTATCTAAATCATTCATAAACATCCATGTAGGATTAGTGACATGAATTGCATGAACATTAGAAAAAAGGGCTTCCATTCAAAGAGATATTCTCTGACATCACATCTTAGTAATCCATATTTAAATGTTTATTCCATCAATGAGGAGTAATCTCTTTAAATTAATTATATTATCCATTATATTTAGGATGGAAAGATTTAACAAAAACAACATTTATCCTCGAAAACCACATGTGGAAACCTGAAACACCCGGAGATGGGAGGGTCAAATTATGGTGTCAACTTTTTCTTTTAAAGTGACTGATCTTATTCATATGTTGCTTGCAACTCAATAAATATGTATGATGGAATAGAGTAGTAATAATACAATTACATTTAGAATGAAAAAATGAAAAATTTACATTATTCACCACCAAGGGATACATCCATGGAGTATAAACTGACATTATTTTGGTTGAACCAAAATTCATTAATCTATACTAACTATATAATACATATATTTGGTTATAAAAATATCATCCTAGGAACACTTCCTTTATATGAATTTAAGGATAACTCAATGCATAACTCATACAACTTTTATTGACTCCCCATTGCTCACTATTTTTGGTGAAGTCTTAATCAGATTATCAGCCTGAAGGTATCTTAATCATATTGGAAATGAAGTCATTGTCTCTATATATAATGATACAATTCTTTCATCTTAGTCCCAAATTGATGAACTTGAAGGAACTGATCAAATAATCTGGTTGTTCAAAGCATACTAGAATCACACACTTACACGTGTGCACAACATAAGCCCTTGCACGGAAGATTTGGGATTGTCATAGAAGATGGATTTCGTGTGACCCTAATTTTTACTTCACCCCTTATCTTTAACATATCCACACTAAAATTTTCACGTGGTATTTTTTGAATAATGGAACACTTTTCAGACAATTTTACCTATATACTTCTCTTTTACATGCATGTCTTCCACACGAAAGAGGAACATGATATTCAATGAAATGTTCTCTTTGTTAACCATATTGAAGCTGCCTATTTATTTTTATAGACTAACCTACATGAATTTTTCCAATGAATCTACATCGATTCATGTAATATTCATTCTGAGCCAAAAAACCACTTTTTACGCTGCATTGGGTTCATATGATTATTTAGCGTAGCCACCTATTTTGTGGACATTTAAATGATTCACACACTTTTTTCAATTATCATATTTCGTTATATTTATCCAAAATAATTCCATGCATTCATGTTCCAAAAACCCATTAATTATTTCATAAACTCCCTTTTCCAAATACACTTTTATCCATTTTTCCAATTTTTTGACCCCAAAATTTTGAATGTAGTATGAAACAATACCACATTCAGTAATGTTGTCTTCCTGAACTATATGATCCCATTCCCTGAAAACATTTTGATATTCCAATGAGGTTTGAAAAGAAACACAACCCATACACAATTTACATCAAATAACATCCTTATTTCAAAATAATATTCCCACTAATTACCTAGACCCAGAAATAGAATATTTTTGAAAAAAACTATGGCCCATGATGGTCATCGTAGCATATGTTATGAAGTTTGGAGCCTTTGTGGTGTCCTAGATTTATTTATGGTTAATAATGTCTTGAGAATATTTTTATAGATGGGTTGGAGTGGTATGGATTGGTATATTGATTTTTATATTATGGAGCATGATCAATTATGTGTAATATAATTTAATATTATATGTGATAATATTAACTAATAATACTTTCAATGCAAATATTTATAGTTTTATGTCATCATTTATTGATATGTTAGTGGAATCTTATCCACTGTTATTTAGAGATCATGAATCTCATCCTCTTGAGTAATGCTATTGACCCATTAATTACAATGAGGTTGACATATCCGTGGTTAATCTTCCAACTAAGTGAGTTATCATAATGGTTCATCATCCACATGATAACTTATAACAATTTTATATCATAAACTATGTTGTTCATGTTGATGGAATGTCATTCTCAAAATATAGATACCATCGATCCATCATCTACATATCAGAGTTATCATAGTGGTGTATCTTTCACATGGAGGAGTTGTATTGGAGGGGTATTATCCACATAAAGACCCGATTTAGTTGTATATCAATCAAAATGAGTGAAAAAATGCGGTATATCATCCACCTAAAGGAGTATTAATGATAGTTATTCATCAACTTGAAGACATTCTTTAGTTTTATATAATCCGCATAATGTGTGATAATATAGGCTCATGGTCTACATGAAATTTTTTCCATGATGATTAATTATACAGTCATAGACTACTTTTGGTGGTTCATCATCCACATTGTCTTAATGACACCACATTCAGAAAGAGATGTCTAATTTTACATTGATGATTTAATTTTTGGCATATAATTTTATCATTGGCACCATATATCATTAAATTGTACACACTATTCACAAAAAGAAGTGTTATATGACATTCATCTTAAAGCTGTGTTCTGGCCATGGCCATATAATACCATTCCAGTACTAGCCAATGAAGTTAATGTATCATTTGTCTGGGTTATAAAGCATTAAATGATGGGAAATATTATTTATTCTTATTTATTAATTTAATTTAATTTCAAACCGTATCATGTATATATTTAGATATAAATTCATTGCATGGGTAATTCTTAGTATTGGATTACTATGTTATAATCATACATTTCTCAGGAACCCACACATCTATGAGGACTTCATGTTTTCTAACCCATGTCAGTGGAAAGTATTTAAATATATGGATAATTGTGTAGGAAAAGGTTTATTGGAATCATGATATGGAATCGATCCCATACTCACGAAATGATTTGTGGAACAATATATTTTTTTGGCCAAATTCAATATAATATTGCAATGATAGATATAGTTTATACTTTTTTGAAATATTTTACATGTACAGTAAATCATTTTCATACCATAGCAGTTTATTTTAGCCATTTCTCTAGGACATTTCATTCATTATTTTCATTATACTGGTGCATTATTATTATTATTATTATTTATCTATTTCATAAAAGAATTTACTCAAGTATATTATCATATAAATGAATAAAAAATATAAATTAATCCATTAAAAATTAGATTATTTAAATTGGATCCACGAATTATTTTTGGATATATATTATATCAATAAAAATGTATATAATAGATGAATATAGTGATATAGAAATAGTTCATGTTTTAAATGAAGCATCATGACCGTAAATTAGAAGATTAAAGATGGATTGATACTGGTGTAAAGTAATAAAATCTGGATAATGATTTTTCAATCAAGTATAGTATCCTTACAAGGTGAGATGTTGGTAGGAGAGGTACGATGTAAATGGAATTGGATTAACTTACTATGAAAAATAATTTTCATTTTTTTAATCCATAGAAAGAAATTAACATTATAAACAATATTTTAAACATGAGATAATCATGGAAGTTCCTCTATGTACTTTCCAATAGCCTCTCTTTATTCAGCTTACATGTTGACTACAATGCGCTTTTTGATAGAGGCCACACAATATTGTCTATAAATAAATATATTAAAATGTATTTTCCTCCAAGAATAATATTTCAAAATCTAGATACATGAAATTTATTATTTTAAGTATATATTCTGAAAATTAACTCATCATCATTAATAAAATTGAAGATATAAAATATAATAGTCCTAGATAGATCCTCTGATATTATCAATGTGGGCATCCTCAAATAGAAAAAATGACTTCAAATCCAATTATTATATTAGGATGAACTAATTTTCAAATAGTTACTCTAAATTGAGGTCCATATGACCTCGTATAGATATATTGGTGTGGGGATTCTATGAAAAAAATTCCATTAATTATTTTTTATCTTATTTTCATTCATTTATAATTGTGATTCCTTCATCCTCTAACATCAAATCATTTACCAAATTAGTGAATTTTTAGTTCTACTATGTGATCATGGAAAATAATTCAAGTCCAACTTTTATTTATTTTGATTTTTTCCATAATTTATCAAAACCATTCATTATTCTCCTATCATGTTTCACTTTTTAATTTTTTTTATTAAAACTAATATTATATAAAATTTTAAATAAATTAAATCCTATATTTTTGGAGAATGGACCAAAATATACAATAATATTATCCTATTTTTTATATGTTTGAAGTGGAAATGGATAGGAGGTCAATGTTCATCAATCATTAACAAGGGCTTGATTTTTTTTGTAATTATTGGTAATAACAGAGTAACAATACTCAAGTATAGATGTCCCTAAATAATTAGCTTCAAATGATGCGATGGACACACTAAAAGGAAAAGGGTAGAATAACCATAGGATGCCGCTAATTATATTCTCACCAACACCATTGAGAATAGAAATATGTAGTTGGTAAATCACTCTCTAACCTTTCTATAAGAAAAAATAGTAGGTAAAAATTATAGCAACATAATAACATTAAAATATCTTTTATCCAAACCTATCAAAACCACCTCTTCTCATCAACCCTATAAAATATTTAATTTAATATGATTTCTAAAATTCTAAAATTCACAACTCAAATCAATTATATTTTTATAAATGACCTAAAACATAAAAATCTATTTTCTTGTTCACTCCATTTTTTAGATACAAAATAATGTTAACCTAATATAATAAACCAAGGTGATAAAATCATTTTATCACACCCCATGATAAAGAACGAATCCCCAATTCATCCTTCCTTATGGTTTATAGTTACTTGTAAAAAAGATGGTATAGTATCCAAAAAGTATATATCAAACCATTCCATTAGTCAGCTACCTCTATTTTAGAAGTAGGTGTTCTTATTAAATATTGATACTTGTTCCATCAAATTTCATGTTAATTATCCTAGGGATTCTACAAGGTTAAGTCAAGATCATTTTTCCCATTCTAAATTGATATTTTATATATGATAATGGATTATATAATAAATTCGTATGGATATTTTTATTATGTTCATGTATCCTATATATGAAAAAGTCTAGGTTGTAAGGAATGATATTTCAATTCTATTTTTATATCATTATTCATTGAAATTTCATAGTAAATGATTTATGATTAAATATTTATATTTTTCTATATATTTCTATTGTTTTAAAAGGGATTATTTTCATAAATCATAAGTTTCACATATGGCCAGAAGGAATTCACATGGTTTCTTGTGAATGATAATCTATTTAAAAAATTGGTTTTTGTTGACTTATGTTTAAATAAAAATTATATGTTGCTTTTCTAAATATGTTCCTACTGGAACATTACACGTCCAACAAATGATTATTGAAAAATATTACTAGAATGCTATGACTTTTAAATGATTATATGTGAGATAATACATGTCTCATGAGTGTGTTAGTTAGAATAATCTCAATCATGAATTAGTAAAACATTTATTCTATATGGTGTTTGTTTAAGGTTGAATGGATTCAATATATTATTATATACCACAAACAATGATATTCGGAATTCTGATAAAAATGTTTTCTATGTCATATTTATATAATTATAGATATATTTCAATAAAGTATCATTTTTTTATCATCATGGATTGGGGATAAGCATACCACACCACAAGTATTACAAAATCATATTTTGTGTATCCCCCTCCTATTGATCACAAAAAATAATAGAGTCTATTGAAAGTGAAATATATGACGTCATATAAGTTGATGTGATCCTAGAAAACCATGTCTAACACAACTTTATATCTTAAAATAAGACATCAATAACTCTTTACGGTTATTGGTGTAAAATATTCTATTTTGTGTTAGAAGTATTCTGAGTTTTCCATCATCAATCAAATTTTCAAACACTATTATAGGTCGTTGAAGAATTCTACACATACTAATTTTTGATCAATGAATCAATGGTAGAATTCATTTTATTTAGCAGTACATTTATCTATGGATTTCCTAGAGGGACTTTGAGAGACACTTTTTTGATAACTTCTTTTCTAAGACTCTTATAGAAGATATAGCTTTGTAGTTTATTAATATTTTTAGTTTAATGTTTATTGATAGGTTGTGTTTCCTAATTTATTATTATTTTTATTTTATCCTACATTGGAATATGATGATATTATATGGGTCATGGTATTTGAATATGGATTAAGGGTATCAATTATGCAATTACTGAATATTGTTTGGCTGAGTACACTATTTTGGGGTTGCGAATCATGTTGTCATTATTGTGTAGATCCATATCTGATACATATTATAAAAGTTGAATGAATATTATTTCTGTGAATATATTGAGAAATTTTGAAGAAGGGAAATTAAATTTTAGAATTTCCTCACTAAGGAATAGGTTGGTAGGATTTCTGGGGAAGTGGTTCATCACTTAAATTGAGTGATAGGGTCATAGATGACTGTTGTTAGTGTTATAATAGTTTTTTATTATGATATGTATTCAAAATAATTTTGTAGTATAGTTTGAGGAATGTTCATATTTGACAGGGTGTAACACATATTATTTATATCAAGAATGGATCTGGTCAAATTATGGGTTCATGAGTAAATCATGTAGTGATGTATTACTAATAAATTTATTAGCCTCTAGTCACATGGAGTGTGTAGTAGATCAGGAACCCATGTGTAATGGGTACAAATTACAATGGGTGATAACCCTAGGAGGATTCAGGCATCACAAGCTTTCAGTTGAAATTTTTAATAAATATATGAAATTTGTCTAAATTACTACCATTTAGGGTAGGTAAAAATATATGTTTCGAGATATAAATCTTGAGGAACAAATAAAATAATTGGTTTAATTTTATTTGTGTTCATCAAAATCATAAAAATATTATCATATAAATAATGATTTTGCAATTTATTTTGAGTACCTATACGGGATGGATTCCATATAAATTTATTAAGGGATGTGTTAACATAGTATCCAAATATGTCTATTATGTGTTCAGTGATCAATGTAAGGGGTTTTGTTAATTAATAATTCATATTAGTGATAACGCTAAATGATGTGATATGTGAAATGTATGAGATAACTCGGTTTCAATAAAACATAATATTATACCACATATGATTATATTTTCATCCATAGAGTATGACTAGTTGACCAACATCATGTCATGAGATTGATATTATTGTTTTTATGGAACTGCTTATCAATGGATGGGGGTGATCAGGTCCCAATTTGTTGTAATTATTCTTGGTTATCAACATTTTTATACCATTGTTTTAATCCATCATCGATCAACTATATGATGAATTTTATGATGATTTCGTAAGATTATCACCATAGAAGGAGATAAATTTTATTATCCAGATCATGCTTATTCTAGAGCCTAAAATTTATTTCTTTTCATATAAAATTGATTCTTTAGAACATCTAGAGGTGACGAATCATGTAGAGTATTTTTAAAAAATATATTCAATTTTACCCAATAAGTCACCTCAGTATTAGCATGTATTATTTTCCTAAGAGGTGGAGCGATATTTGTGATTCTATATATATTATTAAAGTATAAAATTTGAGATAGTTAATAATTTTTATCCTATTTCATTTAGTGATCAAATATTTTATCATTTGAATGGATAAATGTGGTTCTCCTTGAAAACATGTGTTTAGGTTATCAGTAGATTTTAGTGATATCCCCATATATCCATCAGTCATATTTGAAAATAATGTGTAGACTATATCACTATCCTGTTATGTTTCCTAGTTCCACTAAGATGAAATTTTTTTATGTACATGATGAATAAGATCATTCATTTTTATCTATACACATATAGGTCAATATTTATTGATGAAATATTGGTAAACTCCATTAAAATATATGATGATACGTATAATGTGATTATAATCATTAGAAAAATATGACATAATCATAGGTATTCTACCATCTATAAGTGTTGATGAAAATGATTTTATATTCTTATAATTTGATTATAATCATTAGCTATGTTTTAGTATTGATGAAAATGATTTTAGAGGCATGGAATACCACTAAACCAAGAGAATTTTGAACCAATAGTTTCTTAAGATTTACCTAAGAATGATATTAAGAAATGTTGTTTATTTTTATTGATATATTATTATTATATGTTAATCATTGAATTCAATATTTTGGTAGCATCAATGAAGACCTAGATGATGAAAGGGTTAATGTTTGTGTGGTTAATGTCTTATGAGAGAGATGTTTAGAAGATAAAATATTTACTTACATGCTAGTAGATGTTCAAAATACATATAAGGATAGGGGTATATATTAGATAATTATGAATTAGGAGTCTAAAATAGAGTATTTCTAATAAATGATGGAATAATTTCTACGAATAGGCCTAATATTCTGATACCACATGAGAAAACATAAATGATTCATAATCTAGATATAGTAGTGTTATTTCTATTGATATGGTTTTGGAAGCACTAATTTTCAATGATATGATGGTGGATTATACTAACAATATTATAAAGAAATATATATTATATCTTCATAATTTAAACAAATGAAATATTATTTATGATGAATAATATAGTTATTTGATTTAATGAATACATAATACCTTAGTAAAGGGAAAATTATATTCAGTTCAATGTGTAAGATAGCTCAGGTTTAATCGGTTGTGGTGAATAAAAGTGAGTTGAAGGTAATGGGAATCGTTATTAAAATTCCCCATGATGTTTAGGAGTTTTAGAGATGTGTGGTTGTTTCATCCATGAGTATTACCACTTCACTCATTTTGTGTGTGAATGAGAGTTAAAAAACTATCAACTTTATACATTAAAGAAGGAATATAAATGTTGTGGGTTTGAACCAAATGATTAGTCCTCATACGATGATGATATCCATTATATATGGGTTCATTTGGTAGTACCCTTTATCATACATGCCTAGATGATGATGGATTTATACACTATTAAAAGGGGTAAATGTAAGGGATTACAAAGAAACATTACTCCTTATATAAGTAGTACTACTATCCTGGTATGAAGAAGGATGTTATGGGGTTTTTTAATTATTCATCACCTATAAATGGGTGAATTCTAATTATCATTAACACATAGACATTCTTTATTCATCTCCAATTACTATGTGGGAATGGGATACTATGATGATGGACATAATGATAGGATAGTGATGGTTATTTCATTTCTATGATAATCCATGAAACCTATTTAATAGATATGATTGGTAGGATAAATGACTAGGGGATATAGAGAATCTAGGAATGTATATACATCATTACCAATCCAAAACCCCATTTAACATCATGCTTCTAGTTGAGGTTATATAATAATATTGTTATGAACATTCCCTAGAAAACGTCTTACCATCCTTAGATTCATATGAAGCCTAATCAACCCATATATATGTTAAGGGACCTGATATGGAAATGTGTCCTTTATTTTTATGTTTCAAGGCATGTGAATATAGTGAGTATATCATTCACAATGAAAAACTATTTTGTGTTGGTTTAGATGGATCCATTTGAGGTATTTTATGGGATATCATTCCAAAGTACATTGTTCTTATTAAATGTATGGGACTAATATGTAATAGGATTTAGTCCCTTGTAAGAGACATTTAATGTTATTTATTTGATTACAAAGTAGTTAGAAACTACTATAGATAGGTATATATCTTATGTGGACTGAAACTACTATTTTCTATAGATTTATTTGGTTTGATGTGTTTTTCAAAGAGTTTTAACTTATATGGGACATTAAATTGTACATGGAATGGGTATATTAGCACAAATATCAATGTATTTAGACATGGTTTTTAAGAAAATTACTATCATGGAATAATTATTACTTCTTACATAGTGATAGAGTTCCATTCATGAAAAATAACATGTATCTCAACTTCAGAGAAACCATTCTTTCCCTTCTCATGTCATCTGTATAGATGACATTGAGTTTGAAACTATTGAAACTTTTGAGGAATGAAAAACAGTAATATTGTATTATAGATGGAATAAAATATGTAATAATAATAACCCATAGGTACATGTGATGTTTTAGAACATTCATATATTGGTGGAATCTGTGGTGGGAAATTACAATATGTTTCCCCAACGGTCAAATATTTTTACTGAATTGATCAGTAATACGTTGTATTACATATTGGGTATGAGATTCCATATTTTTGTAATATATATTTGTTATGTGGATTTATATTGTATTAAAACTCATTTATTTTAGTATACTATGAATATTGGAGGGGTTTGGTGGATCTGAGGGTTCATTTTGGTATGATTGGTAGGATGTTACAATATTTTCATTTTGATATATTTCATAGGGTAGCTTGTGGACTTGCACCTAGTACTTGGTGGACGTAGTAAGAGTGGTTAGAGATCCATGTGGTCTATTAGGTGTACAAAGACCCTATAACTAGTACTAGAAATGTATAAGGTACTTGGAGGAAAACTATAGTGTAATATGGGGGTCTGAAATTAATTTTGTAAATTATAATTGACTAAATTATTTAATAATTTATTAAAATTTAAAAAACCTCCACCTCCTATTTACTCTATCAATTAACACATCATACCATAATTATATCAATTATATTTTCTCCACATGGTGGATATTTATATTTTATTATCACAATTTATAACCATATATCATATGAAATCACCACAGGTAATACTAATTTTCCAATTTGTGTCCACATTTGTTTTAAATTATAACTCATGTTACTCTATTATTAGGTACTTTTTTTCATTTTGAACAATAGTGTCCAAACCAGCTATTAGTTTTTAGAGTGTGAGGCACTACACTTCCTAAGTAGATGGTCTCTTATATTAATGTAATATTTTAAACGTGTGGAATGTGTCTTATGAAATAAGATACGCATATAACATATTCATAGTCCTTCAAAAGTGATTTAATTTATTCAATGAACTCTAACATCATGAATGAGATAAAAAATTTCCATGGGCCATCAGTTTTCAGATGGTATTATTTTTTATGGTGACCTAGACCATAATTTATCATACAATGTAAATATATCCTGAAACATAATATGTGATTACTATATTATTTTTTAACCTTTATAGCCCCATGGTTATCCAAAACTTATTCTTG
Source organism: Viscum album (assembly GCA_963277665.1). Lineage (NCBI taxonomy): Eukaryota > Viridiplantae > Streptophyta > Magnoliopsida > Santalales > Viscaceae > Viscum > Viscum album. Next base: position 774,135,067 of record OY728159.1, on the reverse strand, counting down.
GTTTGGAATGGCTTAATAATGCAATAGACTTGGGTTGGGTAGTGTTGTCTGGAGTTCATGAGTTGGTTAGTGGCTTGTGAACATGACCCATTATGTGTGAAATAAAATTTATGTGTTATAGAATTTAAATTCATATGTTTTGGTCATAAGTAACAATCCATTATTATTGAATATTTATTAGTGGTATAATGGTGTCCATTGATTTATATGTTGTTTCATGTCCACATTATGTCGGATATGTGGTATCCCATCCCTCCATGTTGACTTAATAATCTATCATTAACCATAAGTTTGATGAATAGTTTTTACCACATACACCCATGGGGGGTGTCTCGTTAGTGTATTTAATAAATTGGTATTAGAATAGAACATTATGTTTTATTGAATTCGAACCATGAATCACCATTCATCAAAAACATAAAATAATATTTTTTAAAAATGGAATCACTATAAAATAGATTTTGAATTTGTATGTATAACTTACATTCACCACATTAAAAAATATATATAATCATCCAAATCAATATTAATCTATTTATAATCGATTATTAAATAAGCACATAGTTATTAATTGTAATTTTTGGCATTATAAATATATTTTCATAAAAAACAATATTCTTATTTTTGTTAAGAAAGTAATTAAATTCATTTTTTTCTCATTTCTAAATTGAATTCATAAAAAATATCACTTTTTAAATAATTATATCAAAAATCACATATGTTGAAATTTTCGGATTTTTATTGAAATGAATGATTTTTAAATGATTAATGAAAATACTGATTTTTCAATTATGTTCAATTAATTTCATAAAATAATATATTTTAAAATACCCATTGATTATTTATTTATATTTAATGATATTTAAGATTAATTTTAGTCAAAAAATATAATTATATCTATTTGAATAAAAAATTATTCATTATTTGGTTTTAAGTATTTTTTAGGATTAAGAGAGATTTGTAACACCCCGACCCCAGCTACCCAGAGTCGGTGCATTACTTCGTAACATTGGCATGATCACAAAAGATCAAGTCTCGAAAGACCGATTAGTTTAGTAGCCTTGGAAACACTAGATACATTCATAAATGTTACATTACAACATAATGTGAAAAACTACAATAACAAAGTCTCCATAGTCCACACTCATATCCTCTTCTGACTATCCATGCAGGTCATTCATAAAATACTTCTTCACATCCTGGAAAATATTAATACATTGAAAGGGGTGAGCTCAGATGCTCAGTAAGGATAACAATATTGTGGAAGCTTTCAAAAATAAACATCAACATTTAAGGCAATGTATAACTAAAAAAAAGCCTTTTAAACATGAACTTCAAAATAATATGGCAAAAGAAAAATGAAATAATGCCATTACTTACTCACATGGATATTCTACTAGACGAATAATCACATGAAATATCAATAACCACTTTCATAATGAGGGAATGTATAATGCCGGACATTCTGAAACATTTTGTCAAGGCCTCGACCAAGACGTCTAAAATGATTAAGGCCTCGGCCAAAACCATAAATCAAATTGGGAAAGGGCCTCATCCAATTCCACGTCTAGTTGTCTCATGAGACCTACCGATGCATCAAGGAGCTATAGAGGGTTCCACCCGTCACATATTAAGTCCAATACATTCCTCATATGAATAGGTTTAAACATAACATAAATATTCGTATTAACACTAGAATACGAAATGTCAACAATTTCTCCATAAACTATGGATGGTATAAAATAACACATCCACAGTCAAATATTTCACAAAATGTTCAATGGATGTTTTGTATCATAAATCAATTTCAATTAAACTTAAAACCCATCAAAGGATGTTGACATGGATGAAATCAAATCTATTTGAGATAAATATCTCTCCTTTTTGAAATCATTTAAAAGTCCCATAATTATAAAATAATACATTTACTTTGAAGATATTCTTATAATCTTGTTAGGGAAGCTTCGATGAAGTTATAATGGAGGAAAATAGCCGCACCCGCCGTATAAGTTAAAAAACATTCTTACCTTAAATTTGTCAAAAAGGTCAAAAAGTACATTGTTTGGAAAACGACGGTAAGATTATTATCAAAAACGTAAAAGGGTATAAATGACTTTAACCCATTTTCCATTTAATAGTAAAAATGTTTTGAAAGAAATTTTTAAAAACATGGATGTGGATGATAACGAGGTCCCAGTAGATAGTTATGTATAAACAACCTTGGATAATGAACAGGTTGTGAAGTAAACCCTTACCTTGTACTTTTCCTTGGTTGGGGTAGGTTAACCTCCTGTATAATGTTGAAATAATTGTTATTAAATTATACAAGAATCATATACATTCATATGATATCATATATGATCTTTTAACATTGCTTTGTTAACAATATCTTAGATTTATCGTTGTTTCGGGTGGTAACTTACTCGTTTTCTTATATGTTTTGTTACGTAAGACATGTTTTTAATGGATAGGTTGTATCTTATTCAAAACCAGAATGATATCATGTCCTTAAACATTATTTTAGAATCATCAAATGATAATTATACTTGAATGGATACGACGGAGAATGAATCTCATCACGTTCGTGGAGACGGTAGTCCGTACGTACGCACGAGCGACAATATAATTATTTTGATATTAAAATAATATATAATTTAATGGTATATCATATATACAGAATCATTATCATGTTATATTTATTATTTATATCATTATTATACCCATCTAAATAATAATATATTGAATAACAATTACACCACGACGTGGAGACGGTAAGCCGTACGTACGCACGTATGGTGACATGTCATTCAAATGATGGGTAGAATACTGAATATGGTTGTTCCATATTTATAATAACATCACAGTATATAGAAGATACTGGAGTTATAATTTTAGAATTGAAATAATAAACAAAGAGGGAGTGGAAGAAGAAAGAAACATGAAAGAGGGTGATGAAAATGTTACCTCTTCTTCGGGTTCTTCCTTTTGATTTGATCAAAAGGACTCCATAGGATGGCTTTCTGACTAAATTAAAGCTTCTAGGATGAAGGGAGAGAAGTTGGGAGAGTATTTGGGCAAAGTTTGGCCGAACCAAAAGGCTTTAAAGTGTGAATAATGTGGTAGAGGTGGGGGCCTTTTATAAGAGGAGAGGAGGGGCTCTTTTGGAAAGATTGAAATGTTACATTATTGTACAATGCTTTTCGGATTATAAAGGTCCCACACTTATATAATTCGTGGCTAAGTTGATAAGGGTTAGAAATCTCTTCATCCAATAGGCTTTGGACAAGTTTAAGCCTTGGATTTTGCATTATCTTCTCATTTTATTTAAATCGTTAAATAATGAGGTCATCGCCGCATCATAAAGATGTCATAAATAATTTAATTTATTTAATGTCTAAAAATTATAAAAAAAACTACTATGATGTAGTAAATCTTTATATCTTTCTAATGAATATTTATAATCAAAATTTGGACTTGTGTAACCCCACATAAAAACTGTTTTAGTAAAACAACTCATGTTTGTGTCAATTTAATTTTAACATTAAATAAATATATATTAATGTCATTTTCCAACTAAAGTGGCTCCATGGGGTCCCCAAGTTGACCCATGGGTTTTCTTGGTCGGCCATGACTCATCCAATAAGAGTAGGACAAGTTTCATGCTCATCTCATATTATTAAAACATTATTTGTACCTTAAACTACACTAATTACCTCTAATCGCGATTAAGAACTTAAAAGTTACTATTCACCAAAAATTTATTTTAATCTCATTGAACCACATTTTACTTCTTAATGACAACCACGTATGTCGGATTTTTGAAAATCAAATCACAGAAGTGGTAATATTTTATTTAAATGAAAAATCAGTTATTTAACTACCACTTAGTGGTTTCACTATTCATCAAAAATTGAAGTTTTTCAGAACAAAGCCAAAATTTCACCGTAAGCTATAATTGATATTCTGAATTCAAAAATGATGTCTATTTTACAAAATTCCAAACATATAAGTTGCATTAATTAATTTTATAATTAATTCCCGCTGTTACAAAAAATGGCGTGTTTCTAAGAAACAATTTATATCAAAAGATTGGCAATTGTTTATGTCCGATTTCAATGTTAAATTAATTCCAATGACCACCATTGGATAAAATGGTAAAAATATATTCTAATTATACTTTAAAACCACTAAATAGTATAATTTTTCACTAAAAATTATTTCGATTTAAAAAGTTGTTTTTAAGTATTTTTCACTATTCATAAAAAAATTAGAAGTTCTCAGAAAAATACCAAAAATTCAACATAGGCTAATTTCGATATTCCGAATCCAAAGATGAAGTCTATTTTGATAAATAAAATTTATAAAATTTCAAAAGGTAGGTATTACTATTCACAACGGCTAGCTTAATTAGTTGTGGTGTGTGTTAGAGCTCGAGGTTGCGTACAACACACGCTATTGCATTATTCGAAGGGAAACGTACCGTGGAAGATTGGGGTGTTACATTCTCCCCTCCTTCAAATAATTGCGTCCTCGCAATTTCTAGGGTATTACTGCATAAAAAGACTCGGGTGGTTCTTCATCATAAGTTCCTCAGGTTCCCACGTTGCCTCTTCCATTTTATGATTTCTCCACAAAACCTTTACCAGACGAGTCGTTCGGTTTCTCAACACCTGCTCCCTCACATCAAGAATCCTGACGGGCTCTTCACAATAGGAAAGATCAGGTTCCAGTTCTAATTCCTCATAGGTGAGTACATGCATTGGGTCAGGCATGTATTTCCTCAACAGAGATACGTGGAAAACATCGTGAACTTTGGAGAGATTTGGCGGCATCGCCAAATGATAAGCTACAGCCCCAATACGATCTAGAATTTCGAAAGGTCCGATGTACCTGGAACTCAATATACCTTTCTTACCAAAACGTATGACTCCCTTCCATGGAGATACCTTCAAGAAAACATGATCACTAACTTGAAATTCCAAATCCTTCATTCGATTATCGGCATAGCTCTTCTGCCTACTTTGAGCTGCTTTGATGTGATTTTGGATTACTTTCACCTTTTCCACCGTTTCCTCCACCAGTTCTGGGCCTACAAGTTTTCTTTCACCAACGTCATCCCAACAGGTTGGTGTACGACATCTCTTTCCATATAACGCTTCATATGGTGCCATCTGAATACTCGAATGGAAGCTATTGTTATAGGAAAATTCTACCAGTGGTAAATATTGATCCCACATACCCTGAAAGTCAAGAGAGCATGATCTCAACATGTCTTCTATGGTTTGAATAGTCTGTTCTGATTGTCCATCTGTTTGAGGGTGATAGGCAGTGCTCAAACGAAGTTCAGTATCCCAGGCCTTTGGAAGACTTTTCCAGAATCTTGAAGTAAAAAGAGGATCACGATCAGAAACAATCGATAGGGGTACTCCATGAAGTCTTACAACTTCATTAATATATAGTCTTGCTAGACGTTCAAGTGGTAGATCCTCCCGTATATCCAGAAAATGTGCTGACTTAGTAAGTCGATCAACAATGACCCATATTTCATCATTCCTTCTAGGAGTCTTTGGTAGTCCCATGACAAAGTCCATCGTAATATTATCCCATTTCCACTCAGGTATGGGAATAGGTTGAAATACTCCACCAGGATGTTGCCTTCCAGCTTTCACTTGTTGACAAACCATACACCTCGACACAAAATCAGCAATCTCCCTCTTCGTATTGTCCCACCAAAAATGTTCCTTCAAATCTCTATACATTTTGGTGCTCCCAGGGTGTATAGAGAAGTTGGAACTATGAGCATCATCCAGAAATTCCCTTTTTAGATCAGGTATATCGGGAACACAAAGTCTATTCCCGAATTTCAAAATTCCATCCTTATACACAAAGTCCCTCAATCTTCCATCATTCACACCTTTAATCTTCTTCTGAAATTCTTCATCATTTGTCTGAGAACTCTTAATCCTTTCTAGTAATTATGGTTTGGAAACCATTTGAAAAAGCATTGATGTTTCACCTTCCCTAGTTATTCCCATGTCCATCTTCACTAGATCCAAGAAAATTGGATCTCTTTCAATTCTCATCGCATTCAAAACTCCATGGTCTTTTCTACTCAAAGTATCTGCCACCTTGTTTTCCTTCCCCGGGTGGTAATGTATCGTGCAATAATAATCCTTGAGTAGTTCAAGCCATCGCCTTTGCCTCATGTTGAGTTCTTTTTTTGTGAAAATATACTTCAACCTCTTGTGATCAGTATAAATCTCACATTTTTCACCATAGAGGTAATGTCTCCATATCTTTAAAGCAAAGATCACAGCTGCTAACTCAAGATCATGAGTAGGATAGTTTTTCCCATGAATTTTTAGCTGTCGTGATGCATAGGCAATGACCATATCATTCTGCATAAGGACACAACCGAGTCCTTTATTCGATGCATCACTATAAATAACAAACCCATCATTCCCCGATGGTAGAGTCAATACAGGGTAATTGACTAATCTTCTCTTTAGTTCTTCAAAACATTCTTCACACACTTTTGTCCAGACAAATTTAATCCCTTTACGTGTGAGCTTTGTCAATGGGTTAGCCAATCTGGAAAAATTCTGGATGAAACGTCGATAATAACCTGCTAAACCAATAAAACTGCGTACCTCAGTTATACTTGTCGGTGCTGGCCATTCTTGGATTGCCTTGGTTTTAGAAGGATCAACGAAAATTCCATCCTTAGAGACAATATGGCCAAGAAAAGAAATCTCATGAAGCCAGAATTCACACTTTCTAAATTTCCCATATAATTCATGTCTTCTAAGAGTCTTCAGGATAATGCGTAAGTGATTTTCATGATCTTCGTGGATTTTGGAGTATACCAAGATATCATCAATAAATACCACTACAAAGTCATCAAGATATTTCTTGAAAACTCTATTCATTAGATCAATGAAAACAGAGGGTGCATTAGTCAATCCAAAAGGCATTACTGTAAACTCGTAATGCCCGTACCTTGTTCGAAATGCTGTCTTTGGAACGTCTTCCTTCTTTACACACAGCTGATGGTATCCAGACCGAAGGTCAATCTTTGAAAAGTATTGAGCTCCATGCAGTTGGTCAAATAAATCATCTATGCGAGGTAGGGGATACTTGTTCTTTATTGTTATAGCATTGATCTCCCTATAATCAATGCACAACCTCATAGATCCATCTTTATTCTTAACAAAAAGAACAGGGGCTCCCCAAGGAGAAACACTAGGGAGAATAAATCCCTTATTACTCAATTCCTCTAGTTGTTTCTTCAGTTCAACTAATTCCACAGTGGCCATTCTATAAGGGGTCTTCGATATGGGCCTTGATCAAGGAATTAACTCGATGGAAAACTCAACTTCTCGTTCTGGAGGATGTCCAGGTAAATCTTCTGGAAACACATCAACATATTCTCTCACAATAGGTACATCCTCTATTTTAATATTCCTTTCCTCATCCTCAGTAATTTCCTTCTCTTCCTCCCCAATAATTGAATTTAGTTGAGCTACTGGGGGTGGATCTAGATAAGAATTATGTGGCGACGATTCTGCTCTAAAGATAAGGTGTTCCTTATCATCATCATCAAGAATCGTAACCTCTTTCCTCTTACAATAAATTTTTGCATGATGGTCCGAAAGCCAATCCATACCGAGGATTATATCAAATTCAATCATGGGTATGATGATGAGATTAGTAGGTAAAGAACATTTAGGTGCTCTAATGGGAACTAATCGACAAAACATTGTTGCAACAATACTTCCCTTAGGGGTTTTGACCGACAAATCCCTTGTTAAATCAAATTGGAAATATCTAATTTTCTTAGCAAATGGGGAAGATATGAAATAATGCGATGATCCAGAATCAAATAATGCATTTTCTAAACTTGAGAAAACCATTAAATTACCTGCCACCATGTCTTTAGGAGCTTCCACCTCAGCAGTAGTGATAGCATAAGCCTGGCCTTGATCCCTTGGCCTCTTCTGAGGTAATTTCCCCTGACGTTTAGGACATTCATCTGCATAATGTCCCTTCTCTCTACAATTATAACATTCTATGTTGACAGCCGCTTTCTTTCCCTTGAATTCATGAGCTTGGTGGCCTTTTTCACCACACTTGTAACATACTCTTTTTCCTTTTAGACAGGCACCAGGGTGCTTCCTGCCACAATTATCACAGGGTGGAAATTCATTTCTACCCTTCTTCCCTGTTTCCTTATTTCCTTTACCAGAGTTTTCAGCGGATCTCTTCTTATCTTGCTTTGATTTAAAGTCATAAGACTTAGAGAATTCCTTTTCCGTCTTGATAGCGCACGAGACAATACCTTCGTATGAAGAGAAGGTTTGTGATACTAAAGCTCGACGGAGAAATGGTTTCAACCCATTAAAGAAACGATCATTCTTACTTCTTGGGTTACGTATGTAATCTGCAGCATACCTTGCTAACCATGTAATGTTAACCACATACTTTGCGACATTCTCATCCTCCTTCTGCCTCAGACTCAGAAATTGCCTTTCCATATCCGCTCGATGGTCTCGAGGAAAGTATTTTTCTAAGAACAGCTCTTTGAACTCCTGCCATTCCATGTTTGTTAATTCATCATCTTCCTTTGTGTTTTGAATTAGTGACCACCATTTATCGGCGTCTCTTGTGAGGCGGTAAACTGCCATGATAAATTTTTCCCTTTCACTGCTCCCCAAAGCCTGAAATATTTTCTCTAGGGAATTTATCCATTGCTCGGCTACTAAAGGATTAGTACGCCCATTGAACGTTGGTGGTTGTTGCCTCATGAATCGATCTAACATTGATCCTCCACACTGTGGATCAGGGTGCTCCATACGGGTAACGTTATTATTCATAACTTGAGTAAGTTGTCCCAGTATGGTGATTAGCTGATCGACACCGATTGCATCACCAGCCCCACTATAATTATCTTGAGAAGGAGGGAAATCCCTACATGGAGTGCGTGCATTGATACTGTTTCCATTTCTTCCACTAGGCGCCATTTCTAAAAAATGGCATAAACTAGATCAGTTTATGAATCAAAATACATAATCCCATACTTATAAAACACTTAACATAAATTGAACTATTTATGGATATAATCCATAATCATAAAAATGTTTTCTTTGAGGAATTATATACTCATAAGCCCTTTATAATGATTTGTAAAGAATATGAGAGTTATCCTAAGCATATCCCCCGGGAGTGTCGTAACCAAGAGTGCAGCAAGGCCCGTTGTCGTGCACCAGTTCCCGTTCAAGTCTAGCTCAAAGCGGTGTTTTCGGGTTTTACCCCTAGGAACATCTGTGCCAGAGCCGCCTCTACCTGCTCGTATCCAGACAGGGATGTATTGCTCGGAAAACTCACAAAATCTCTACAATACCAAAATTCTAGGAAGTTCTTCTATACTAATCCTCAAAGTTCATCTTAGGTCTATGTGCTCTAATCAGAGTTTATCTAAATCTAGCTTCCAATGTTTGTACTAAACTTCCTCTGATACCAACTGTAACGCCCCGACCCCAGCTACCCAGAGTCGGTGCATTACTTCGTAACATTGGCATGATCACAAAAGATCAAGTCTCGAAAGACCGATTAGTTTAGTAGCCTTGGAAACACTAGATACAGTCATAAATGTTACATTACAACATAAGGTGAAAAACTACAATAACAAAGTCTCCATAGTCCACACTCATATCCTCTTCTGACTATCCCTGCAGGTCATTCATAAAATACTTCTTCACATCCTGGAAAATATTAAAACATTGAAAGGGGTGAGCTCAGATGCTCAGTAAGGATAACAATATTGCGGAAGCTTTCATAAATAAACATCAACATTTAAGGCAATGTATAACTAAAAAAAGCCTTTTAAACATGAACTTCAACATAATATGACAAAAGTAAAATGAAATAATGCCATTACTTACTCACATGGATATTCTACTAGACGAATAATCACATGAAATATCAATAACCACTTTCATAATGAGGGAATGTATAATGTCGGACATTCTGAAACATTTTTTCAAGGCCTCAGCCAAGACGTCTAAAATGATTAAGGCCTCGGCCAAAACCATAAATCAAATTGGGAAAGGGCCTCAGCCAATTCCACGTCTAGTTGTCTCATGAGACCTACCGATGCATCGAGGAGCTATAGCGGTCTCCACCCGTCACATATTAAGTCCAATACATTCCTCATATGAATAGGTTTAAACATAACATAAATATTCGTATTAACACTAGCATACGAAATGTCAATAATTTCTCCATAAACTATGGATGGTATAAAATAACACATCCACAGTCAAATATTTCACAAAATGTTCAATTGAAGTTTTGTATCATAAATCAATTTCAATTAAACTTAAAACCCATCAAAGGATGTTGACATGGATGAAATCAAAGCTATTTGAGAGAAATATATCTCCTTTTTGAAATCATTTAAAAGTCCCATAATTATAAAATAATACATTTACTTTGAATATATTCTTATAATCTTGTTAGGGAAGCTTCGACGAAGTTATAATGGCGGAAAATAGCCGCACCCGCCGTACAAGTTAAAAAACATTCTTACCTTAAATTTGTCAAAAAGGTCAAAAAGTAAATTGTTTGGAAACGACGGTAAGATTCCTTTAAAAAATGTATAAGGGTATAAATGACTTTAACCCATTTTCCATTTAATAGTAAAAATGTTTTGAAAGACATTTTTAAAAACATAGATGTGGATGATAACGAGGTCCCAGTAGATAGTTATGTATAAACAACCTTGGATAATGAAGAGGTTGTGAAGTAAACCCTTACCTTGTACTTTTCCTTGGTTGGGGTAGGTTAACCTCCTGTATAATGGTGAAATAGTTGTTATTAAATTATAAAAGAATCATATACATTCATATGATATCATATATGATCTTTTAACATTGCTTTGTTAACAATATCTTAGATTTATCGTTGTTTCGGGTGTTAACTTACTCATTTTCTTATATGTTTTGTTACGTAAGTCATGTTTTTCATGGATAGGTTGTATCTTATTCATAACCAGAATGATATCATGTCCTTAAACATTATTTTAAAATCATCAAATGATAATTATACTTGAATGGATACGACGGAGAATGAATCTCATCGCGTTCGTGGAGACGGTAGTCCGTACGTACGCACGAGCGACAATATCATTATTTTGATATTAAAATAATATATAATTGTATAGTATATCATATATACAGAATCATTATCATGTTATATTTATTATTTATATCATTATTATACCCATCTAAATAATAATATATTGAATAACAATTACACCACGACATGGAGACGGTAAGCCGTACGTACGCACGTATGGTGACATGTCATTCAAATGATGGGTAGAATACTGAATATGGTTGTTCCATATTTATAATAACATCACAGTATATAGAAGATACTGGAGTTATAATTTTAGAATTGAAATAATAAACAAAGAGGGAGTGGAAGAAGAAAGAAACATGAAAGAGGGTGATGAAAATGTTACCTCTTCTTCGGGTTCTTCGTTTTGATTTGATCAAAAGGACTCCATAGGATGGCTTTCTGACTAAAGTAAATCTTCTAGGATTAAGGGAGAGAAGTTGGGAGAGTATTTGGGCAGAGGTTGGCCGAACCAAAAGGCTTTAAAGTGTGAATAAGGTGGTAGAGGTGGGGTCTTTTATAAGAGGAGAGGAGGGGATCTTTTGGAAAGATTGAAATGTTACATTATTGTACAATGCTTTTCGGATTCTAAAGGTCCCACACTTATATAATTCGTGGATATGGTGATAAGGGTTCGAAATCTATTCATACAATAGGCTTTGGACAATTTTAAGCCTTGGATGTTTCATTATCTTCTCATTTTATTTAAATCGTTAAATAATGAGGTCATCGCCGCATCATAATGATGTCGTAAATAATTTAATTTATGTAATGTATAAAAATTATAAAACAAATACTATGATGTAGGAAATCTTTTTATCTTTCTAATGAATATTTATAATCAAAATTTGGACTTGTGTAACCCCACTTAAAAACTGTTTTAGTAAAACAACTCATGTTTTTATCAATTTAATTTTAACATTAAATAAATATATATTAATGTCATTTTCCAACTAAAGTGGCTCCATGGGGTCCCCAAGTTGCCCCATGGGTTGTCTTGGTCGTCCATGACTCATCCAATAAGATTAGGACAAATTTCATGCTCATCTCATATTATTAAAACATTATTTTTACCTTAAACTACACTAATTACCTCTAATCGCGATTAAGAACTTAAAAGTTACTATTCACCAAAAATTTATTTTAATCTCATTGAACCACATTTTAATTCTTAATGACAACCATGTATGTCGGATTTTTGAAAATCAAATCACAGAAGTGGTAATATTTTATTTAAATGAAAAATCAGTTATTTAACTACCACTTAGTGGTTTCACTATTCATCAAAAATTGAAGTTTTTCAGAACAAAGCCAAAATATCACCCTAAGCTATAATTTATATTCTGAATTCAAAAATGATGTCTATTTTACAAAATTCCAAACATATAAGTTTCATTAATTAATTTTATAATTAATTCCCGCTGTTACAAAAAATGGCGTGTTTCTAAGAAACAATTTATATCAAAAGATTGGCAATTGTTTATGTCCGATTTCAATGTTAAATTAATTCCAATGACCACCATTGGATAAAATGGTAAAAATATATTCTAATTATACTTTAAAACCACTAAATATTATAATTTTTCACTAAAAATTATTTTGATTTAAAAAGTTGCTTTTAAGTATTTTTCACTATTCATAAAAAAATTAGAAGTTCTCAGAAAAATACCAAAAATTCAACATAGGCTAATTTCGATATTCCAAATCCAAAGATGAAGTCTATTTTGATAAATAAAATTTATAAAATTTCAAATAGTAGGTATTACAATTCACAACGGCTAGCTTAATTAGTTGTGGTGTGTGTTAGAGCTCGAGGTTGCGTACAACACATGCTATTGCATTATTCGAAGGGAAACGTACCGTGGAAGCTTGGGGTGTTACAATATTTTCAAGACAAAATTCCTTATATTTTACAAATTTATGTTATAATTAATTCTACCACATCCATATATTTATTTAAGAATATTATAAACCATATTTTTAATTAATCGGTAGAAATATCATAAAAAATCCCTTTTTATTATTGATTATAATGAATAATTACCATGTAAAATATTTATCACCTCAGTTATGGTAAAACAAGTAAATCGTGGTTAAATTTATCTATTAGGACATTATAATTTCCCAAGAACTTTTCTTTAGATAATGTTTTTAGAGTTGTTAGATAATTACAATCAAATATTTTAATTTATTGAAATTTATCATATTCTAACAATTATACTGACATATATATTTTTCAATAATAAAAAATTAAATATGAAAGTCACTTTAACTTTATGAAATTTAATATTTTATCATCTGGTTAAAAAGAGGCTATTTGAACATATAAATTATTATTTTTTATATGAACACATTATTTTCCTAATATTAAATATGTTTTAATTTTTATGTTTGTTATAATTACCCTTAATTCTTATGATACACTGATGAAATGTTTTCCTAAATAGTAGAAATAATATTTAAATAAAATAAAAATATTTAAAAAAATATTTTCTTAATTAATTGTAGTGAGAATGATTTTGATATATAATTATAATGTATATGGGATGGTAAAATTCTCTATATTTAAAATACAAATATATTTTCTTAACATAAACTAAAATTAAATGATTAGACCAAAAATGATAATAATTATATTTAATGTTATTTAAAATTTTATTAGATTATGTAATGATAAAAAAGTCAAGAAATAGAACATGGAGGGTAGGGAATCCTAGAAAATTACATATCATTATAATTTTTGTTCTAATTTTCACCACAAATGTAAATTTATAACCCTAAATGATTGAAATACATGTCTTGATAATTAGTGTAAAAAGGGTTAACAGTGGTTAAACTAAAGATATATGGGTTTTGAATGAAAAAAGAACATGTATAAATACAATTTAATGAGTTTATATCAATCTAATATCATTTGTAAACCTAAATTATTCAAATATTTAACTATATTTCTGTAAATTTTATGTTATAATATTTTAATGTTTTGAAATATTACAAGAGTGAGCCTTCCCTCCCTTATATAATGACTTCCCACCTCTATAAAAATTTACACAATATTGAGAAACCCATCCTGAAAAACACATCCAAATTCTACAACCAACTTCTTTATCCATTATTTAGACGTAATGGTCTTGTTCATAGTCAACTACTAGTTTCCTTAAAATGGGATCTAATGGGGGTCTACTAAAGAATAGGTAATAACCACACCCTACCCCATTCAATTTATTTTTTATTATAGATCATAAATATATATGGTAATTATCATAAAATAATAATTTCAATATCCTCATTGTAGTGATATGATATTTTGATTATGAAACCTCCAATATCGATCCTGTTTTCAATCAATTTTGAAAATAATGTATATATCAATTGTATATGCAGACTATCACCTCCATATAGAGATATAGTCATTTAGAGAAACTATCATTAATCATTATTAATAATGATTAATATACTATATGTGTATATATTAATTAAATTAAATTAATAATTACCATTATAAATAATTGTGTATCATCTATATTCGTACATTATAACCACTAATAAAATGACAAATGTCGTTCATGCGTATGTGTATATTACACCCTCCACGGGGCAATGTTAATTTATTTTCATTAAATTGTGAAATGGATATTATATAAGATTTTATTAATCGAAATAATATTATAATTAATACATAATAATATTTTGGGATTGTTAAATAATAATGATATTATTTCACTTTTGATAATTGAAATTTGGAAATGTTACTCATGTATATATATATATGATCATCTCGATGTTGTAACCCAATTTATTTTTCTTCAGAAGAATAAATAGTTAGTTATAAAATTATAAAAAATTTACCAAAATTGTAAATATGAATTTGTTATTATTCTTTATATTATGGAACAATGTCCCCCTTAACAGTGGTCATAATATTGAAGCAATTTTATAGATATGAAATTAACATCTTCTAAATGCCTCTAATGAACAAAATATCTTAATTATTTAATTATAAAATGTTGTAATGTGAAATAAATTTAAAAATTAAATTGAAATAGAATATTAATAAATTAGATAAATAATTTATGAATATAACAAAGGATCAAAAATATTGAACATGTCATGTTGGTCTTGGTGTATGGTTTTTTATGTCAATTTACATTTTTGGTTATATACTTTCTTAAATAATTAAATTATTCCAAGATGATGTGTGAAATGGAATTTTTTATTTTTTTTTAATTTATAATTTTTTTTATTTTCATTTATTTCACCAAATAAATATTTTGATTAATTTCCAATTAAATGATATGTTTTTAGTAATGATTATTCATCTCATATTCATTAATTTTGAATATATGTTTTTTTATTCACCTCTCTAATTTCATGAGGTGTATACAATACCACTTAACACGTTACATCATTTATATATTCATATAAATTGTATTTAATGTTTTATTTGAATTCATTTAATTCACATTCATAAATTTTAAATGATACTTGAAAAGTATTGTATTGACTGTAAAATGTATTCATTTTTCATGTATTTCCATGTAAAAAAATTTTAAGGGATCATCATATCTAAATTTCATAAACCTATTTGTATTTATGATCAACACAGTATTAATTTTGTATACATGTTTAAATTAATTTTGTTAGAATATTGATTATAGAATCATGTAGAATATTTTTTACTGATATTGTTCTTATGTCTTCTTATAAATAGTGAATATTTCTATTTCTATATATATGTTTTGTAAAAAAATTTCTGGAATTTTCTTATTAAACATTCAATGATCTCTTGTGGTCATTCTCAATTTACACTAGCTTCAATAAAAAAACTAAAAGTAATATTTTTATAACTATTTATATGAGACACCTTTTCATTCATTACCAATTTTTTAAATTAATTTTTTATATTATCACATATATATATATTAACCTCTTTTTCACCACTATGAATATTTATTCCTAAAAGAATCCTTTTAATTATTTAATTTATATTTTAAATGAGATTTTTTAACAACACTCAAGAGTTTTTAATGTCTTTTTAAGGGTATTTATATTAAATAATGAGAAAAAAGTGTTTATTTTTCTAAGGATACACATGGGATATATTATAGTCATACTGTCTTTATTTCTTCTCTATATGTGTTAACATTGTGTCAAATAGAATGTCATTAATCCTGTTTCCTTTTCATTGGTAGACCAAGCTATTCTTGTTTGGTGAATTTAGAAGAATTCATGTGTTTTATTTCATATTATTATAAATGGTAATTTTTTATAAATATAAGGATGTATAGTGAACCCAAATACAGAACAAATACTGTTTGATATGTGACATGTGGGTTCATAGTATCCCTCCAATGAATTGTGCAATGAGATGGGGCTAACCATTTATAGGTTTATCCATTGCGACTTAGGTTATTTACCATGTAGGTTAATTTATTTTTAAATTTTATATGATATATAATTATAACAGCATTACATTTTAAAATAACACTACATCAGATAAAAAATTCTCCACCGAACACATAGCGTAAAAAGACCCCAAAATTTTACTACTTAATTATTGACACTGTAACAAATATTATAAAATATATGGTATGAATAGTATTATATAAAAGAATAAATATATATAATTTAACTATAAAATTAACAATTATTGATTTATTAATTTGAAAATTTCATAGAATGAATATTTGGATCCATTATAAATTTTAGTTAATAAAAATATTATTTTTTTAATTTATCATATCAGTAGTTTCTTATGGTATATTTTTAATATTTTTTTGAAAGATTCTTCTTCTAGTGAATAGTGAAAACATATTGTTTTTTATTGAAGACTGTATTTATTAAATAATGTGAAAAGTGTCATAACATTATAAAGTAGTTTCAAAATAAAAAAGTTCTATTCTATTATAAATAATTAAAGTACATTCATTGGAATCCATTATATGGTTAAATTTAAAAAAACAACAATTTTAAACAAAGAAGTAACTTTTATGAAAAAATGCATTAAATCTTGCATCGTGTTCGTATAGTAAAAAAATTAAATTTATAATTATTTTTGAAAAGTTTAATGAAATTTTTTAAAGAGTAATATATTATTGTTTATATGCATGGGATTAGAATATATTCAGTTTAGGATTAAAAATTACATTTATCTAAATAACGGTTCTCAACACATTTGACCTGATTATTTTATAAACAATCTCAAAAAATTATATTGATTGAATATGAAAAAAATCATTCTATATTTTTATTTAATTTTAATATATTGGAAATAAGATATTTTAAATTTAAGTCATTATGAATACTAACCATGGGAAAATTTATCACCTCCATAAAGGGTAAATTAGGTTAATATATGTAAAAACTAAGTGATAAGGACATAATATGTCATCATAATTCTTATTTAATGAATTTAATTCTATCCTTGTCACAATAGGGTCAAAAATCACTCATTTTATCGGATCATTTACTTGACACAAGCTGTTATATTATTTAAAACTGATAAATAAAATGTCACCATTATAGTTTTAAAAATCTATTATGTGTAAACATAAGAAAAAAATCAATATATAAGGAAAATGAAAATTATTTTATAAGATTAATGAGTTTTTATAGAAAATTATTTATATTATTTATAAATTTTATATTTAAATAAAATTTTTGTTCAAATGTTATACATTATTTAGCTAATTTATAGATAAATAAAATTAATTGAATTAATTATATTTAATGTAACATAATTTGTGTAAGTTAATGTGTCCATATAATTTTATTGAGTTACATGACGTATTAAAAGGGATAAAGAGTGTAATATTAAAATTTATCTTATTTATTAATATATTAAATTTCAAATTAAATTAATTGTGTTAAAAGTGACATTTGTAATATTTTATAAATGAATAATATTTTATTAAATGATTTAAAAAACATAAAAAGCATATAGTTTGAAAATTGATTAGGATATTGATGATAATATCAATTACAGTCCATTTATGGTAAATGTTATACCATGTAGAAGCATTTATGACTTAGAGGGTGGAAAACCTTAATATTATCGTAATTGTGAAATGAGTTAATGGCGTGTTAAAACCAGAAGATACAAGTTAAATCATAACAAAAAAATGTTCAAATTTTAATATATGATCATATTTCTACTAATAATAATCATATCATTTTATATTATCAATTTCGAATCATTTTGAAAATGAAATTAATTTATATTAATTTAATATTTAAATAAATTCATGGAACCGCACCCCCCCCCCCTTAATTAAAAACGGGAACATCCTCCCCAACTTCATTACACCACGTTCATCCATATATAATGACCAAAAATAGACTATTTCCCTTTTAAATATCCCAATAAATAATATATATGATCTGGGACGATCAAAATACCAACCATTGGATCCTTATGAATAGATCCAATGGAGTTCCTCTAGATAAGAGGTAATCACTTTAACCAATCACTTAATTTTTTACATATTATTTTAACTCCAATAAATCTATTCTATTTTTCAAAAAAAATTATGTATTTTAAATATACCGAAATATTTAAAAATATATGAGACCATAATTACCCATCCACTATCACATAAAATGACAAGTGAAAATATCTCTCGTGCATATTTACATATTAATGAATTAACATAGTTAAACAATTAATTTATCATCATAATATTTTTTGGATAGAAAGATTTATGGGTTCTATATTATTATATGGTATAGAAAAAAATGTAATAAAATTTAATGAAAATATCATATCAACCATCTTTCATTCCAAATAGCTAGGAACTGAAAATAGTGCTAATGTGAACTTGTGAAATATCAACTCCACAAAGCGTTGTGCTTAATTTTTAGTTAATATTTCATTAGATTGTAATGAAGATTTTTATTATGAATATATATTTATTATGTAAAATATATATTAGTCTGTAAATTAATTTTCATGTTTATCTTTATTTTTTTCATCTGTTGAAAATTGAAAATAAGGATGATTCTTATGTACAACAAACTGTCACAATTAATGGGGTTGTTTATTTCTACATATCGAAAATTTATGGTTTAATATAAAAAAAATATATAAATATTATTTTAATTTAATTATTAAATTTATTGAGATTATTCAAATTTCATAAAAGAATTAATTCTAAAAATACTAACCCAAAATGTACATGAATATTGAAGTAGTTTTTACCTGAAAGAGTGATTTTATGAAGGAATTGTTCATAAATGAACTATAAAAAATTATAAGTTAGTTATATATGGTATGATATATTTCATTATAGTTCTACAATTTTTTTATATAAAAATGTAATTTTATACATGTGGTTTAGACACATACAATGTACTTTTAACCAGATATAGGGTTTCTTAATCTCACTTTTTCTTCAATGAAACATATTCCTTATATCCAACTTATATCTTTTGTGTATGTGTATACTTCAAATTTATATTAAGTATCATTATTATTTTTGATTTATTGAATTTATTTTATCATATTATGTTATTATTAAATGGCTATAATGTCTAAAATGTTATCAAAGTGGAAAGGGTTTATTGAAAAACTCATGACTATTTAGGATCATTTATGTTGAAGTCCCCATTGGGGGAATATTTTTCTCCCATATCGATATTTTATGTAATTTTACTTGAATGATATCTAGATTACTCACCTATGATTTAATTAATATATTTTACCAATTTTTTAATTCCTACAAAATGGAATATTATTTTAATTCCAAATGAGTACCTTTCTTTCCTATTTTCAACAATGTGAATGGAATATTTTTATCATATATGACAAGAAATTATATCCTCACTATCATAATTTTTTTTTGATTCTTCAGTAATATTTTTATAAGATCATTTCAATGAAAAAATATTCTCCAATACAATCAAATTTTTCAAAATTTAAAAATTTATGTTTATGAGTGAAAATATTTTTTCCAAAATTTTTTTAACGAAACTTATATACTATTTATATTCATCAATGACAAGAACCCATATTTAAATTATATTATATTGAAAATATGTTATAATTTTATCACAATGATTATTTATAAGGATTTTTTATTAATTATTTTTTTTGCAGATATAATATTTGATATCACTCGTTAAACCACTATAGATGGTTTATGATTATGTTAACTGATTACGATATTTAATCACCATTCATTTTTTAGTTTTTAATACAAATTTTTACATTGGTTATATTTCAATCTTTTTAATATGAGGAATTATTTGGACTTTGTATGTGATCATAGATACCCCATCTAGCCCCATTATGCATCAGTATGTTTCATGAGACACACTAGATGGGGTTATATCAATGGACATACACATTTTTCTAGATGTCAGCGAACACAACCTTAATGGTATTTTTTTGTGTCATTACAGAGGCCTTGATAAAACGTTTTTGGTGACTCAAAATATTTATTACTTCATTGTGAAGTATGTTATTTATATCCTTGTGAAAATTTGAATTATTATGATATACCTAAATAATTTTCTAAATCATGTGGATATTTATATATAATTTGATTAACATAGTTAATTTTTTTCATTATTACATGATATACATTACTTGTATTGTATTCATTCCCATTCTAAGAATATTTATCACCTGAATATTATGTTTCCTTTCCCTATAATACCTATAATATTCTTATTATTGACATGTAGTGATATTCCTGAAAGAATATGTATTCCCTAAAAAATTTAAAATATTCTATTTTATGTTTCAAAATTTAATGAGAAATTCATGAATATATATAGTTTTCCAGGGATATTAGAATACATGGCCTCTTTTAAAGTGATATCATAGGTATAGTTCCAATTTAATAATGTATTCTCTAGCACAATGCTACAAAATATGTGGAATAAAAATATGGTATAATATCATGTTTATAAGTCAAATTGGAAACTCGATATAGGAAAATAATGATCACGAAACATAATCCTATGACTTACATTGAGAATAATTATTTGTATAATATAACTTCCTAATAATTAATAGGGTTTTTATTATGTGGTTCCAAGCTATGATTATTTTTTATCATACTATTATTTTTGATTTAGTTAATGGTAAATAATAGGAGGAATCATGATAAAAATGAATGTGATGGGCGATGTAGTGACTATCAAATACCAGAATAGATGATTAAAAGATTGAATGATATTATAATAATTCATAATTAGTTATCATGATATATAATTAAAATTTTATTGTTATATTACTCTTATAATCACCAAATAAGAAATGTATAGAGTTCATTGAGAGCACATATAGTGGTGAACATAGTGGAAAGAAGAAATAATTTATTTCTTTTCAAAAATTTGTAATGATACATCATGAAGAATGTCTCAATGGACTATGAAAGTGTATTATGTGATGAAAATAATTCAATAATTTAATTAATTTATGAGGAAAAATTAAATGTAAAATATTGATAAATAAATTACCACACATAGTACATTTTTAGTTCAATTCATTTTGTGTGTTGAATATAGGCATTATATAAGTTAGTGTATAAATCTGAGGGTTAACTAAATAACCAAAAATAAACAATTTATATTGATATATATTATTTTTAATGATTTAGGTTTTTATGTTTCTGGAGATGAGAATAATTTTTTATAAGTATTTTGAAATTATTGATAATGGAATCATAAAATTATTAATGATTAGTCCTTGATATTTTAAAATTTTTTTTGGAAATCAAAATTTAAATGATATTGATAACATATAAAGGTGTTTTATTATAAGGATGTTACATTTAGAAAATATTAAATTTATGGGATGGTAACACTTATCATGTGTTTGATATTGGGATAGACATAAAGTATTTGTAGATGATAAGTCTAAGGATAAAAAAAATATAGATGAATATATACAAAATATGATGGTTTGTGTCATATGAGTTTAACATAATTAAAAAAAATATTTTAGACACATTTAGGGAAATAAAACAAACTGTTTTAGTATAGGTCTTATTAAAAATGTTTTTTGGGTAATAAATATTTTATATTTTATGGACATATGTTTAAAGTTAATTATAAAAAAATACCAACATGAATACGTTGCTCAGTTTTTTCAAAATTATTAGTATAAAAGAGTTATCAATTTTTTGGGGAATATATATTATAAAAAGTCATAGAATAAAATAGGGGATTTTATAAGAAATGTAATTTCAAATGATATACATCATATTCTTGTCAGTTTTATAGTTTTAGAGAAATCACAACCCACATGTCGTGTGGTATATCTTTCCATCTAGAAAGGCTGTCGATAGTGACCCCAGAATTAAAGATAGATATGGTTTTTTTCCTACAATTGGCTGATGTGATTTAGGGTATGTATGATATTATTTATACTACAAAGATTTAATATAAAAATAATAATTTTATTTAGAGAATCAGATTATATGTCCAATCTTTTTTGGTATTTTTATTTTATTATTACAATTATAAGAGACAATTAAATGTATTGATGTATATATAACAATTTCAGTTTAACTGAATGGATTAAATAAAAAAATTAGGATTTAAATGTTTAAGGGTATGATATATATTTTTATTCCAAAAATAAATATTTTTTATGAAATTGTTGTTTTATGGGACATATGGAATAACAGAAAATTTAATGGTTTTTAAGGTATTTAGTATATGTGATTATAATATTAATATATATGGTCTTTGATATTATTTAATGAATTATCATGCATTATGAAATATATTTGATTAAATTTTTCGGTTTTGAATATAGTTGTTAATATTATTAAGGATTATTAATGTTTAATACTCATGGAATTGATTATGTTTATCATTTGATACAATTTTTTTTTATTAATGTATGATTTACCACATTTGATAACATGGGATAACCATATTGGTTTTGGTAAATATTTATAAGATGAATGAATTAATATGAGTTTAATTATTTGATAAAAGTCATTTATCAATACAAAATCAGCTCGAATATCAATTCTCTAATAGAAGAGGTGAATTTTAAATAGATCAAAACATAATAAATGGTTGACATAGTGCTTACAAAATGGAAAAATAAACTATGTTTATTTATTGAGTATATCATTTAGAGATTAAATGAAATTTTTTATTTTATTAAAAGGAAAGTGAAATAAAATTATTATCCATTTATTTTTCATACTAATAAACCATTAGTATTCTAAGGCATCAAGAATTTACAGTTTTGTGATGGTTAATTTTTACATGAATATATTTTGTATAAAATTATTTTATATAATGGGATCAATTTTTCTATTCCCTATTTGTATTTTCACTTCCCACTAATTTGTTCATATTTTGAAACAAACGTTTATGGTCACTTTACCATTTTCCTTCCCTGGTATTTTAGGGAAAGAATAATTAACAGTTTTTTGATATGTTCTTTTGATGTGGTTTTTCATATTTAAATCCACTAATAACAAAACAATTTTTCATATAGTGAGGATGCGTCTTTTTGAATGAGGATAATGTAACAACATGATATTTTAAAATAATGTTGTGTTTCACATTGTATATGTCAAGCAACACTAAAACAAAATAAATCACCAAAATTATTATTTTATGATGGACATTACAACCATGTCGTTAAATTTTATGGTATGATTTTTATTAATTCACATTAAAAATATATATATTTTTAATTATACAACAAATTCATTTATCATTTTTTTTGAAATAAGTACTCACATTTTAGTAAATGTTTTTTACCCTCTAAAGGTAATGTATCATTAAAAATATTTTCATTTATTTATATTTTAATCAATTATAATTAATTTATTGAGCATATACAAATTTCAATTTTTTTAAAAAATATTTTTCAGTTAGAATATCAAATTATTGTGATGGGGAATTTTATTTTATTTTATTGAAAGGATTCATTTTGTAGTAAATACTGAAAAAATTATATTTGATGTAAAATTTATGTTATTCATCCATTTTTATAGTAAAATATTATATTAAAATGATTTCAAAATAAAATTACTTTTAAAATATTATGAATAATAAAAATATTTTTATTATAATAAAATACATGTTTAAATTTGGTGAAAATATTTTTTTAGTTATAATGGATTTTTCTAAAAAAATAGTTTTGTACTGAGCCAAATGTTTTTATCATATGGAAATAAATCTATTACTAATTGTTAATGAATTAAAATAAAAAAATTAAATTTATTTTTTTCTAATTTATTTTACATGTCTAAAATATTTTAATTATTTAATGATTAGATTAAATTTTTTTAATATTTTGTTAAAAATGGGATTTTGTTGGGTATTGAACACTTATTTTAAAATTATTTCCCTATACATTTAGGTATTAAATTTAATAAAATGTATTTGATTTTATAATTCATGATGTCAATATTTTATTAAAATGGATCGATGGTTTTTATTCATAATGTATTGTAATTCTGGAAAAGGGGACAACATTAGTAAAGGGTAAAATGGGTAATTGTAATTAAAATTTCCTAATAAGGCCATAAATCTTCTTAATAATTATTGTTGAAATAACTTTATTTATACCATGTCACCACACTCTTTAACGTTATGTGTTAAATATGAGTGACTCCATGAAATTGTCCTTAATAATATTTAATTAAAATAATGTTTAAAAATGACAATCTCTTATTTTTAAATATCATTATGTTTCCAAAAAAAGAAAAAGGAATGATATGACTGAAAATAGATTACTACATTGATATCAATGAAATTAATTTCTTTATAGAACATTAAATTATATTTTTATATATTTATTACTACCACGCGTTCTTATAAACCCTAATAAAATATATATTTATTTATGAGAAATCTAAAATAAATGATTTTTAAATGTATAAATGTTATATAATTTTAGTGAGTTAATATGTGCAATTAAGTTTATAAAATCAAATGAATTTATTATTTGGACTATTGTGTTATAATTTGAAAAACATTTTTTATGTATTTAATTTAAAATTAAATTAATAGAATTAAGATTGAAATAAAAATAATTTTATAATAAAAAAAAATTTATTAAATAATAAAAATTTTCTAAAGATATTATATTCATCCATGATAATTAGATGTTGTTGATAATATAGACCATGGTTTATTTATGGGACAATAATATTCATGTATTAAAATTTAATACCATTAGCGAGTAAGAACATTAATAATATGGCAATTGTCAATATGGTAAACTAGGTTTAAAACAAAATGATATTTTGAAAAAAAACCCAAAACATGTCCAAATTTTATTTGATAGATTATTTTGATTTATAATTATCCAATCACTGAATAATATAAATTTGAGATCACCTATATATCAATATTAATTTATATTAAATCGGTTTTTTATTTCCAAAAATGCCCCTACCTAAATTTTAAAAAGGCATGTCCTTTCTCATTTCTTTACACCACATTGAGATATATAGATCATAAAAATTCACTTATATATTTTGTAAATACTTCACAATATTCTATAGGTTCTTTTATAGACAAAAAACATTCCCATTGATCCATAATAAGAGATCAAAATGGGTTCTTCTAACGAATAGGAAATCACCTTAACTAATTTTCTTAACTTATTTTTGTAATTGATTTTTATGTTTTTTATTTATCATAAACCAATAAAATAATTTTCTTAAATGTACATAAATATTTTTATGATTTTGAATAATCCATTATGAACCCTATAATCTATCAAACGATAAGCGGTATTATTGTTCATAGGTACATATGATTTACGATCTCAACATGGAGATAAAATTAATTTTTAATCACCATATATTATTCACATTGATTATGATGGGATTAATATTTAACTAATATATTTATGAAATTATTACACTTCTATAATGATAATATCATATGTACCTTCTTAACTTCCAAATCATTATGAAATGATTACGTTGCTCTTGTGTATGTGTGGACTACGACCTCCTTGAAGTGATGTGATTTATATATAATGTCTATATTATTTGGATGATAATGATGAAGTAATTTATGAAAATTTATCATTTATAAGATATTGTAATTATTTTATAAAGTTTAATTATTATTTATCATTTTTCCCTCCATTTTAAATATAGTTTTCATGCATATATACGTCCTACCATCTCTAGGAATAGTTTAATTAATTTTTCTGTCACATTCATTTATTGGTTAATGTTTTAATGCCCTAATATTATAAAATAATGATATTTTATTTGATATCATTAATTACACACAAGAACACGTATAAAAAACAATATCTGAAAACGATCCACTATGGTATATTAATATTTATAAAAATTCAATCTTTATAATAACATATTTTACATGAAACACTCTTTATATCAGTTATTACATGTATAATAATTTTTTTCCAATATACATGACATTGATGATAACATACTTTACAAACAACAATGACCTTATCTAATTTCATTTTTTACTTGAAACACCAAGACTTACTGGATACAATAAAATTTATAATACAAATTAAAAAATCTCTCCTAGTTGTTATATTATAGGTTATCAAAATGATTAAAAAACATGTCAAAATGTACGGTTATATTATCTATTTATAAATTAATTATAAGTGAATATAAAAACTAATTATATATGAATGAAATAATTTTCTATAAAACTATTTTTATGCACCAACGAAATTTTATCATAATAGATTAAATTATTTGCTATTAGTTTATGATACTTCTGAAATATTTATATTATATAATAAATAATTTTTTTACATTCATCAAATATATTTGATTGGTATAATATAATACACGAAATAATTTTATGCATACAAAATGTATATTTCTAATGGTGGGTTTCCTCCCTTTTAACGGAGCACATATTTTACAACAAAATACTAAAAGTTTATTAAATACAATTTTAAAAATAGATTTCATTTATTAAATACTAAATTAAATATTATCATTGAATTAATTTTTGATATTCCTTAACCAAATTAAATTTTTTGATGAACAATTACAAAAACAGAATTTTAATTGAAAATTGGCCTTTCATATATATAATTTATAACGATGAATTATATTTTGAATTAATTTTTATGTATAATTACGAAGATATAGCATATATTAATTTCCTTCAGGTAATTTTTATTAATTATATGAATAAGTTAGATATAGAAATTTTTTCAATTTTTTGAACATTTTCAATTACAAAACTACTATCACGGCACAATTGTGGGACACATATCAATGAGATTTCATAAAAAATACATAATTTAATTTTTGTATAATAAATAAAATGTTTTTAATATGAATAATTTTTAATTTAGAGTAACCTAAACTTAATTGTTTTAAAAATTAATATGTGAAAATACTAAACATTAATCACCACGATTAAGGAAAATATATGCTTGTAATGGGACAAAAAATTTAAAATAAGGGTAATATTGAGATTGAAACATAACCCAAACCCAATTTATGGGAATATATAGACCATACCCCCTATTTTAAATAATAATGTTCCAAATTTTATGAACAATATGTATGAGATATATCCTAAGAGTGTTTACTTAATGGTATTTTCATGAGCTTCACTCCTCCACTATAAAAGTGAAATCAACCCACCTAGTTTTTAAATCCTCTAAAAAATTCATTC
Source organism: Viscum album (assembly GCA_963277665.1). NCBI lineage: Eukaryota > Viridiplantae > Streptophyta > Magnoliopsida > Santalales > Viscaceae > Viscum > Viscum album. The sequence continues at coordinate 774,107,269 of OY728159.1, read as the reverse complement.
TCATTTAAAACTATACAAAATAAATTCAAAACTATCCATCACCACATCCTAGGATACAAAATTTTTCTATAAATACAACCATGTATTTTCTAAGGCTCATTCGATATAGAGTTTCGTGATAAAATGGTGTGGTTCTTCAATAAGAAATTTTGTTTTATTTATAACTACATCTCTTCAATTAATGATATATATTTCTTAAATAATGACCTAAATATATTTAATATAATATATTTTTATTATCTTAAGGGTAAAAATAATAATTAAAATCACTTCATTCAATTGGGATATACTATAATCGTTCATGTGTAAGATGGACTATCGCCTCAAGAATCGATGATGTCCTTTCTTCCATTACCACCTTTAATTTTTGAGAATAATAATTGATGTATAGTTTATATATGATATTTATAAATTATTTATTCATTTGGAGTTATTACATACCACATATCTTCATGATTACCATTTTATGGGAATACGAAAATATCAATTTTGGACCTGTGGACTACCAAAACTATAAAGCAAGAAGATTAATTCAAGATATACATGGAATTCAGTACATATGTTTTTAAAAAATAGATGTGGGATATATGAAATAAATATGATAATATAATTATAATATATATGTTTATTATTTAATTTTTGTTATTCGAATATGACAAGAAAATTGATACATCATTATTAAATATGTGTAGCCTACCGTCTCCATGAATGATTTATTTTATTTCCAATATTGAAACATTATGGATTATTATAAATACATATATACTAAATATTTATAATATTTAAATATGTTTTTTCATATGTCAAATGATTAAAAAATAACCTATGTACTAGAAAATAATTACAGGTCAAAACATTCTAAAAACTCATGGCAATTAACACCTAAAATAGTGAAAATACAAAATTATTATTAAAAACATGTACTAATATATTATAAGAATCTCATATATGAAATTATAAATTTGATTATATCCCTATTGGAATTTTATTAAATGAATAAAACAGATATAAAAGTGTTCAAATATTGTTCATCCAAATGGAAGCACACGATAAGATATTTTTTTATAAATTTACATTTCATTTTACTTATTTTTTAGTGGTAACTGATTAAATTTTATATGGTGTAAAAACATAAAATTTGGAATTTAAAAACATGAATAAATATTTATTTATTGTATTTTTATTTTCACTTTTAAGTCCTTCATTTAATTGTATTTCGAATAAGAGTTACTATGTGGAAAATAATTTCATAACTCAATTAATATTTACTAAGTTATATTACTACATCATTACCGTTAAAATTATATGATTATATAATGAAATAATTTTAACTATCTATTTTTGTATCTAAATTTATTTTATGTGGATTTATAGTTGATATACATAATTTATTCACTATTTGATTCTCACATCAAATCTATGGTCTTCACATGGTTTTAAATCGTAATATCATTTTATTCTGGATTTCTTACATATTAATTTCAATGAAAAGAAATTATATGTCCATTGATTAATAAACCCTTTTAGTATTTTATTCAAAACTAATTAAATATTATTATCATTTAATAGAACAATTATGACATTGATTGTTACTTGAAATATTTTAAAAATTATTTTAGGAAAACCTGACTATGTTACTCACTTCGGTCAAAGATATGTTTTCTCTAAAAAAAATCTTATGAAAAATGTTGTAATTTTTTTTCCGGTGTCAAATTGATTTATAAAGGTTATTTTCATCCCTAATTTTTTTAATTACTATTTTTAAGTAATATTTTTTACAAATTTGTTTTAAAATCAAAATAATATTTTCCTTTAAAATGATATTAATGTTCTTTTTCATTAATTCAATGACAAAAAACATTATTCATACACCAATGGTTATAAGTTGAATTAGTAATTTTCATATTCATCATATAGATTCTTTATTAACATTTAAACCAAGGAATATTTCGAAATTGTATTCTATGAATCATTTTATTGTAATCATTAACATCTCATTGAAATATTAAATATCCTATGATAATTGGACATTAAATTTAACCTCAATATCCATATTATTTATCATGGATACGCATGTATCTCATATTTTACACTACTTTTTCATATCATGACTCTTTTTAAGGTTATGTAATTTATTTGAGAAATGAAGATAAATCATTCTACCTCAGTCAGTACATATATGTTATAGGGAACAAGTTTTATGGATTAGATTGATTATTCAGTATATGATAATTGATTTGGATAACCAGTAAAGGGTTTGGGTACTAGCTAATGAAGGACTCTAGATTCAATAGTACTCTCATGGGATTAATAAAATTTGAGAAAATACTCTAATTTGTTTCCATGTATTTAAAAATTTCATGATGGTAGATCTTGATAGTAATCAGCTTATGAATATCCATTGATATTTTGGAGAAAATTCTACCCATTAACATAATTAGTAATGAGGATAGATCATGAATTTAAATATCTTATAGATAGATCTTGATAGCTTTGAAATCCATCATTTCTCATTCCATTATTATTGTTATTCTATATTAATATTTGATAAGATAGAATATACATGGTCTTGTTTGATTCTCAAATGATTATGTAATTTGAATTATTCGATTATATAGTATCATTTCTATACTAATAATATTATATTGAGTTATTTAATGGAATTTGAGATCATTTATTTTTCATCAAAGGTTTATTATACCTGTGGATTCATTAGTTCACCAGTTTACTTTACTCTTACTGAGCATTTGAGATCGCATTTATTTTTCTGCCCTTTCTAATGATTCCATGATATTAATTATGATTAATATTCAGAGATATAATAGAGGGAATAAATATATATTTTTTAAAAACATTTGTTTTAATTTTGTGTATTCAAATGTAGTTTAATATTAATGTATGAATCTAGATTACCATTAATACTAAATTGAAAGGTCATGTGGGATATGTTTCCTTGTATCCTAAAAAATGTAATGGTAATAGGAAATAAATCTATGATAATAAGGTCTAGGTATTTATAGTTGTTATGAAAGGTTGTTTTTTAGAAACCTTTGAAACTATATTTAGGAAGACATTGATTATACAAAATATCAATTTGATAGGCATTCAAGATAAGTATAGATGAAAATATAAATGTTTTCATAATGTATAGAATATGTTGTCATTCCAATTTATATTTCCCTCTCTAGGATGTATAATTGGTTAAAATTTAATTTTTGATGTCAGTATAAATGACATTAAAAAAGTATGTGTTATGTGATGGGAGTATACCAAAATTAAGGATATTTTACATGAAATTTATTGATATAAAAAAATTTATTTAGAATAGGTATTAGTGTAAATGTAATTTGAGGAATAATTCCTTCACATTTAATAGACATATGTTTAAAGGTATTGATAAACATTTTTGTTGATATAAGTATTATATTATTAGTCATTATTAATTAAATAATAATTTTTATAGAATACTATATAAATAAGATTATTTAATTATTAAATTTCAAGGATTTACATAATATTTAAAATTTTAATATATTATAGAAAAAGGACAACATGTATACCAGGTGACAACCCATTGTATCGATCAAGTCCATATGAATTAAACCCAAAATCGAATAACAATAAGGTATTAAGGTGAACCATTATCCAAAACATTTCCATTGTTACTATGTCATTGTTTTTAGATAAAAATTTTGAAAAATAAATATTAATAATGAATCAATTGTGTTAATTTTATAGTATAGATAATAATTTATTAAGCAAATTGGTCTTTGTATATAGTTAGAGATAATATAAGTCCAATTTTACTCTATTATGGATACTATAATATGTAAAATAAATAATTTATTTCTTTACTAATAAAAATTATTTTTTCAATAAAGTGATAAAATGGAAATCGATCTAACCACAACAAAATTAAGAACTTATTCTTCTAAAATAGGAACATATAAATGAAGCATATATACTTATATTAATATATAGTAAAAGAAATAATAAAATTTAGTAAAATGATAATGAAAGAAAAATGTTATCATATTATATTCATATCCAAGGAATCATATGGTCCTTAAATCATCACATGATAATGTTATTGAGGCCACTAACTTTCCATTGATCAATTATTTTTTAATCATTGTCATATCTCACTATGAATAGTTATTTATGCTATTCCCCATTTCTATGTTTTCAATTCCCACCCATGTTCTGTTAATTATGAACCTAATCTGTGATCTTCATAATTCCCTTTATCTCTTATTAATAAGTTATTTTATTAAATCTTTACTATCTGGGTTATTCCAAAAAGGAATTTTTAATTACAAATCCCAAGATTACCAATATAAATATTAAATAGATGGGATTCAATTTATTTATTATGGGGATAATAAAACACCCTGGAATTCTAAAATAAAGATATTTAATTTGGTAGTATTTATGATACACAATATTAAGAATATTAGAGAATATTAGAACATTAGAAATTTCCGTGTAAATCCATTTAGAAAAACTAAATATTTATAATAGAAAATATTAAATAAAATAATGAGATTGAATTGTGTTATATGTAATATTAAGTTTAAATTTCAGTAGATGGAATACCGAGGTAATATTTCATTACCAGAGAGAATGACCCTCTCTGATGGCTTGCATTACATCAATGACTATTTTTTCCAGTAAACTATTAAAATTATTATTTAAGATAAAAATTATTCCAAGGGTATTAAATTGTTGTGTATGAGTTCTTTTAATTAACCTTTTTAAATATATAGTTCAATTAATTTGCTTCCAACTAATTAGAAATTAAATATAAAACCAAATAAATATATAGAAAAAAATAATAAATTATTTTTTGAATGATGATTTATCTAAATAAATTAAATTAATTATTTTTAGTGATGATATTAATGAGATATATATATATATATATATATATATTATTCTTTAAAATATTTTTTACATTAATCATATAGATTCAATAGGCATAATATATGATCAAATTGAATTTTATACTTAAAAATTTGTACTTTTATATAGGCATTATTTCCTCTTTTAATGGCGCCACTATTTTAAAATGTAGTTTTGAAACATTTTTTAATTATTTTTGAAAAAACAAAACTATTTTTATAAATATAAATGTAAAAATTATTATATGGTTAATTGATTTTATTTTTATGAAAATAACCTTTTTTGATGAATACTTGAGGTTATTTAATTTAATTGAAAAATAATTTTTTTAAAAAACATTTATAATGATAAAATATATATTAATTTTATTTTAATGAATAATTTTATCATTTTTAGTATATATTAATTTAATTTATCTAATTTGGATCAATTTAATATCTAATTTGGATATAATATCAATTCAAACTTTTGAACATTCTCCATTTAAAAACCCACTTTCCAGTCACTTATATAACATTAATATTACAATAATTTATTCCAAATATATGATTTGAATTTATAAAGATGGATTAATTATTCAAAATCAGTATAATTTTAAATTTAAAATATGTTCCACTAATTTTTTTACCAATGAGATAAGTAAAAAAACAAAAAATTAATCACCATGATTAAGGTAAAATTATGCTTACCAAGGGACTAAAAAATAAGCATATTTGTATAAATGGACTAGAAAATTTTCCAAACACCATTTTATGGACATACATATAATTTATCCACTTTTTTATAAAATATTGTTCATTATTGGATCATTATCATGCATGTAAGACCTCCCAATAGAGTATTAAACTTTTTATATTTACTGGAATTCCACTCCTCATCCACTATAAAAGGGTACTCACCTCCATCTCCTATTAACACCCATAAATACAACTATATCAACAAAAATATGACCAAATAAACTCACAATATACCTCCCACAAAAAAGGTCACTCAGTTTTTGATTACAAACCCAAATATTTTATTTCATGCAAACCAAAAAGAGTTACCCAAAAAAGAATTAATGCATGGAAACAAAAAGTTTTGTTTTATTTTTGTTTCAACATATTCAGTTATTATTTTCTAAATCATATATATTTACCTCAATATCATATATATACATATTTTTTTACATTATGGGAAATACCTAAACTCACACACACATCATTCCAATGGGATTCAAAATCATCATTCGTGTGTACGACAAGCTACCACCCTGCGAAATGATTTCATTCATTCTTCCATTTCCACAATTTAGGGTTGGGTAGAATAATAGAAATATTGTTTCTATATGATATACATGATATTTATAATTTATTTATTCTTTTTTAAATTTTTATATTGCACATAACATCATACATATCATTTTTGTAATATGATTACATTGTTTGGGGACGTTTGGACAACAACCTCCTCAAAGCAATGTCATTTGTTAACTCTACAAATTGAATGTGTTAAGGATGGATTTAATAAAAAATTGTACTTATCTGAAAAAATTATGATAATGAATTTATAAAATTGGAATATATCATTTTATTTTAATTATTTTATCATGAAATGAAAATGGAAGCCCCATTCATACATATGTGGCCCACTGTATCAATGAATAGTTTATAAAATTTATTCTCTCAAAAAATAATGCATTACTACAAATAAATATGTTATATTTAAATCATGTTTTATATACATTTAATTTTGAATCCATGATCTAAGTTATAGGGTCAAAAATATTAAGTCAATGCATAATTAAAAAATAGACAATTAATATAGGAAATAGAAAAATAAGGAACAAATATTAACAAACGAGTGATAAAATATAATAAATAAATCATAGAGTAAATTATAAATATGATTATGGTTCTAATGTAATTTAATAACATGATTAAAACAATTATTTTTTATAAATACATTTAAACCAAAATGATGCATAATATATGGTATTTCGCCACAATTTATATTCTACTTAGACTTCTTTTTTATTTTGAACCAACTAAAATTTATATTGTGTATAATCATAGAATTTTATATGTAGTATCATGAGTAATTTATTTAAATTTTATTTTACATTTTTTTGAATTATTTCATCATTTCAGATTTATATTAATTATTGCTAAGTGGTAGTGAATTTTATAACACAATTTTTATTGAGTTATATTACTTATTGAATGTCATTAATATTCTATGATTATGCGTATAATTAATTTTAATTATATATTGTATTATTTAATCTTAGTGTTTTTTCAATTTATATTTTTTATATGTAATATATTAATACGAATATTTTCACATTAGTGTTGCAACATTTTCAATGGATTGCATAAAAATATCATTTCATTCGGGATTTATCAGATTTGAATCTAAATGAAACCAAATTCATTGTTAATTTATTAATAAACCCTTTATTTTTATTATCCTATGGTAATTAATTATTACATTCATATAATAATACCATTTTTCACTATTTCATACTAAAAATGTGTTATAAAATATATTTATGAAAACAGAACTACATTTCTCTCTTTGGTCAGATATCAATTTTCTCTCAAAACACTGGTTCATAAAAATGATTCTAAAATTTCACATGCCTCTTAAAAATAAATTTTACCAAGTTATATTCACTATTTGGTAAATATTTTAAGAATTTAAATTAGTTTCTCATAGAAAATGGTAAACAAAAATGTTTTGTAAACATAAATTTTCATAATGAATGATTTTATTTATTTATTTCATTTCATCAACGAAAAAATCTTTAGTCATACTAAAATGGGTAAATATTTTATTAATTCCTTCTGTATTATTCATATCAAAATATTATGATAAATTTCACCATGGAATGTATATTCAGTCACTTTATTTATTAAATTTAATGTATTGATAACTTTCCCCTAGAAATATTCATATTCCCATGGAATTCGGCATTAAATTTCCCCTGATTATCCATATTATTTATCATATTATTATTATTACCTATAAAAATAAACAAAATTTAAAATATTGTGTATAAATTTAATGTATATGACTTATTGGCAGGATATTTAAAATAGTACGAATATTTTATAAGGATTATTGCTTGTGAATGAGACTGAATATTTGATATATGAGGAAAGTTTTAGTCAAAAAGTAATTATGCTGGGGACTAGTTAATGAAATCCTATAAATGCATTTGTAGTCTAATAATATGATTTTAATTTTTGAAAACCCCATTCTATTTGTCTCAAATAAAATTAAATAATACTAGTGAATATATCAGGATGATATCTATATTACGTATTGATATTGATAGTTCACATGGGATTATACCCAAAAACATAAAACTTGCAGAGGATAAATTGGGATAATAACTATCTTATGTATTGATATTGATAACTCATAAGTCCAAAATTATGCATTACGTCGATATTTTTATTCCATGTGATTATTTTATTTGTTAGAATATATATTGTTATCTTACAATTTGATCTGGTTGTTTTTGTTTAATTATTCAATCATATTTTCTTATTTTAATATTTATTATGATCTATAGATTTATTTAATGAAATTTTTTATAAGATATTTAAATTTACATGCTTATTATGCTGATTTATTCCTTATTTATTCTTTTTTAAAAATTACTAAGTTATAATTTGAGCTCACTCTTTTTTTCCATTTCTTTTGATTCGATGAAGTTTACTATGGAAGATATTCACTTATATAACAGATAGAGTAATGTTATTTTCAAAAAAATTGATTTTTTCCTTCAAATGTAATGTAAAACTCATGTATATATATCTAGATTACTAAGACAATTAAACTAATCGGTCCTCTAATATGCATTTCGTTGTATCTTATTCCAATACAATAGTATTAGGAAGCAACATGAGGCCACATGGGCCAAAGTAGATAAAAATATAAATAAATATATATCATTTATATATTATTATTTTCTTTCAGTATGTTATGAAAACCTAAAAAATTTATTAATTGTGAAATTATTGAAATATATCATATATGAAAAAAACATGTTATTACCCGAAATTGTTATTTTAACAAGTAATTGTTAATATATGGTTGAAAGAGGATTATAAATAAGTATTATATGTCAGGAAATATTTTATTATTCTTCTTGAAAAGATGTATACTAAATATATATTATTATACATTATGTTTAGACACATATTATGGATGTCTAACCTAAGGTATGAGTTATCCATCTTACATTTTCTTCTCTAAGACATATGCCATACTAACTACTTGGATTTTTTCTATTTTTTATATAATTCACCATGATAAGTAATTTAATGAATATTTTATATTTATTATATTTATTTATTAATTTATTCATTTTATTTTATTATTTCATGGGTCTTATGATTCAAACAAAACCAAAATGGTAGGAGTTTATTTTACAGTCTCTCTCTATTCAGGATTTCTTATGTTTATATCTTTATAAGGGTATTATATTTCATAAATATATTTATTTACTTAAATCATATGAAATTATTTTTTTCATAATCTGAAATGATTTTGGAAAAAATTATTACCTATATTTAAATTTATTATTTTTTTTAAAGCGAACACCTTCTTATTTTTTTAAAGACGTACATTTTCACCTTTTTCGGACAATGAAAAAGAAAATTTTTTAACATATAAAACATGAATACCATTCTAATCCATCCTAAAAAATATATATTCAATCATTTTACCATTACATATTTACAATCATTTGTTTATTTATAGTAGATACATTAACCCTTGTATGTTTTTTATATTATTAAAAGCTGTTTTTTAAAATGATAAATTTATTTTTATTATGAATGATTTAATGATTTTTTATCTTATATCTATTCCGTGTTGATATAAAAAAATATTGTAAAAATGTTTTACATGGAATATATTGTAACGAAACCATCAATATTACTTATTTGTTTGTTTTATTAATAACTGTGATTGGGGATATAATATTATGATACCCTACATCATATTCCATTATATGTTTTAGGATTCTGTATTTATTGTGATAATTAGAAACATTCACATCGATGGATTTCCAATGGTAATGAATATACAAATTTTGATTCAACCCTTTTAAACAATGAATGACATGGACGTATAATGTGATGGGTGAGCCCAACTATAGCCCATTTATGCATTGGTAGGTCTCATGGGACACACATGATTGGGTTTTGGCTAAGGCATTTCCAATTTATGTAGATGTCATGAAAAATTACATTTTGATAGTATCATATGACTTTGATGAGGAATTAAAATAATGTTTGAGAAGTATGGAATTATTAGTTCCATTATTTTGAAATCAATTATTGATATCTTGGTTAATATTTTAATTTTTAAGAAATCCATGTATATGATTCTATCAAATTTGTTTTTTTATCATGTATTATTTAACCATTGTTTTTTATTTTCATATTATCCATTATATATTTATAATCCTCTATATGGATAACCATAACAATAATATAATATCACCCCTTTATTATATTTTATTTAATCAGGATACAAATAAATGTGTTTTAATTGGAAGAAATGATAATTCTATAGGGAATAAAAGTGATCCAAATGGAATTTTTTTATTATATATATTAAAATTTATAGCGATGTTCAATAATATATCTAGTTTTATAAAAATAATAAACCACACGATTCCTTGGGTTTTGCTTTCCCGAATCTAGTTCATTTTTAATAATGTAACCTTTATCTCTTTGGTTCTATATTTTGGGTTTCATAGATTTTTCATGAGATCAACATGTTTTTCATATGCTTTATATGAGTTATGGAGGATCATTTTCCCATGGATTGTTTCCACATGCCTTCTGAATTTATAATTATAAAACTCTTTCCATATATAAAATCATTATTCCATGTCACATGATTTATATTCCATGATTTATTATTATGTATTTTTTTATGTTATACTAATATAATTCTATTATTGCATCATACCATTATTATTATTATCTTATGATCAAAGATTAAATTCAATTTTTAAAAATATTTTCTCCTATATTGAGAATCTATGATTAATAATATATTTACTAATATTTCCCTATGTTATGATTAATTATAATAACTGAATTATGTCTATAAAGGATTCTTGTTTGAAAAATTTTATGGGGGATGTTGAAGAATTAATGAAGAATAAGAAAATCAAGTTATAGTAGGAAAAATTTGAACATTATAAAATGGGTATTGTTATATTATATTTTATACAAATTATTTAAAAAACCAAAATGGTCATTGTGTATGTATATCCTCCAATATTTTCAATTTATGGTGTATGTTTTGTACAATTCAATGTGGGCGTTCTTTATTAGTGTCAAATAAAAAAATTTAAAGACTATATTTTATGGTATAGAACTAAGAGTGAGGGTTTGAGTTTCTTGTAATTTTTTTCAATGGTTTTATTAGATAACTTGTGGGGTTTTATATTTTTATGTATCATTGGACAATATGTTTCAGTTTGATCATGGTTTTTTGTGCAAATTATTTTTATTATAATAAGATATTACTCATTTACGGGATTTCAATCTCTTACCGAGTTTCAGGTATAATATTCCATTTAGGATTAAATTACATTTGGGATTACTGTGTGGGTTTTTATGATATGTTTTTTATTAGATAGTGGGATATAAAAAATAAATATATTTTTAAAGGGATTAATTAGGATGGTGATATATTGGGAGATATTTATAGCCAAGATGTGTATTACCTTTCCGGTTAGTTTTTATAATTTATTTAAGATATTTTGGAAAATTTTAATATATTATAACATTTAATAGTGATATATCAAAGTGATTAATTATATAATGAAATATGACTATTTTTAGATAAATATAAACCATATGTTTCACAGGTTATTTAACATGAGATATTATTTTACAGGAATTATACTAATGTTTTGCGGATGTAAACCAAAAGGTATGAAATCAAATTTGAGGACAAAAAAATCTTCAAATCTAAATTTACTAAAGATAATTACAATATAACTCTAGTAGTTTTGTAATTATATTAGTTTATCCATGGTTTCTATTATGAAAATATTTGAGATAAAAATATTATTTATTTATAAGAATGATTATTCATTTTAAGTATAACAATATCATGTGATAAAAATTATTGGTGTATTTAAATGAATAAAAATATGTTGAATAAAATTTCGTTAATATTCTATCCACATAATTATATGATTATTTTAGTGGTAATTTCATGAAATATTCAACTTGAATACACATTGTCTTAATAAAAATATGTTATTGTTGTGTAATCTATTTAAATGATGAATTTGAATTTTTCAGTTAAGTATATTTACGTTTTTTATAGCCTATATGGTAATGGATTACCACCACCATAGGAAAATGTTTTTGAAGTTATTATTTTATCCTATTACATTAATTTATAATGAATTTATTGTATTATAAATCACTTATGGAATTATGGTTTTGGGGTCCTTAACATTCATAAGGTAAAAACCCCTACAAAATTCCATCATATGAATATTAAATTTTTCATCTATGTATATATTTTTATTTCATAATACAGGAATTCTATTTGGGTACCACTTCATGTGATGCTCTATATTATGTTATCACTTACAATTATATTTTTAAAAAATTATGATTTGTTCACCCTTTTTACAATGTGGGTTTTCAGAAAAAAAAATTGAATATTCAAACCATAAATTATAGATTAAAAGAATAAATATTGAGGATGAGGTCTGTTTTATTGGTGGGAAATTTAACACACTAATATTTTAATAGAATATTAGTTTTGATAAGTTACTAGACAAGCAACATCAATCTTAAATGAATGACGAAATAATAATATTTTGAATATAAATGTTATAACATAATCCTTAAATTAGAGTGTATGAATAAGAGTAATAACATTATAATATATATATATTTATATAAATTTCCAATTAATTATAATTTTTTATTTATTATTAAAAAAATAATCACTCTATTTTTGTTAATGTTATTTAATTCATCAAAAACATATTTTCCTCTAAATGGGTTTATTGGTTTTTTAGGATAAAAATTATTAATAATTTCCACAAAAAATTAAAATTTATATTCTATGAATTGGACATAATATTTTAAATCATTATATTATAAATTATTATTGGGAGAAATATTGGTATTTTTTTTAAAATGATTGATTTTCTAATTAATAGTGAATAATATCTATTTTCAAAGACTCTCATTATGTTTCCGGAAATCATGTAATTTTAAATCTTCAATTAAATTTTTATTCTGAATTAAACTGAATTATGATATATTTTTTCCTTAATAATATTTAATTATATTTCAATCATTTATACTCCTGATTTTGATATACGTTATTTTCCATTTTAAAGATATTTGTTTCTAAAAAATGATTTTTCATTCCTTTTAATGAATTAATATTAAAATTAATTTTTCAAAATTCAAATTTTAATCATAAAAAAATGAAATCCATATTTGGAATCATGATGTTAAAATTTGGTATATATTTTGCCTTCAATTTTTTATTTGTGAATAGTACATGTGGTAAATATTTTACAGCGCCATAAGGGAAAAATAGGAAAAACAAAGTAATAACTATAGGATAAGACATTACCATAACCCAAACACTAATATTGTATTAGTGAGTTTATAAAATCCGTATAAATGGTTCAAATATATAGAATTTTTTTTCTATTTATCAATGATAACAAAATAAATAATTTTTCATGTATTAAAAAAAATTCCACCATCATTTCATTTAAGAACTCTAATATTTTATCACAATGATAAAAATAATTTTTTATCAACTAAAAATTTTAAATTTAATAAGCGTAATTTATTTCTAATTTGAAGTGATCATTTTGTTACCTATATTTTTACACAATTCCAAAATAATGGTTTTGCATACTGTAGAAAAATTTACAAAATCAATATAAAAACAATAAAATAAAATACTTTTGTATATATTTTTATTAATAAAAAATTATTGTGTAATAATAATTTATAAATGATAAGGAAATCGACTATATTTGATAAACCTTTTTATCATTCAAACATTAGAGTTACATTAAATAAATAGTCCAAAACATTAAATTTAAGATACATTATTTCTTATAATATTTTCTTAATTGATTTAAAAAATATATAAAATATAATATGAAAACAGGGATTTGATATGTTCTAAAATGTAATATATATACCACTTATTTTCCACGTTATCTATTATATTATAATTTATAACCATTAACTAACCAAATTTTTGTTGTCATTATTATGGATAAAATTGGATAATATGATGTTTAACTATATATATCCTATTAAAAGAGTGTTTTGATCTTAAATCATATTTAATTATAAAATATTTTTAAATAATCATATTATATATTATTACTGGGAGAAATAATGGTATTTTTGTAAAATGATTGATTTTTTAATTAATAGTGAATAATATCTATTTTCAAGGACTCTCATTCTGATTCCAGAAATCATGTAATTTAAAATCTTCAATTAAATTTTTATTCTGAATTAAACTGAATTATGATATATTCTTTTCTTAATAATATAATTAATTATATTTCAATCATTTATACTCATGATTTTGATATACTTTATTTTCCATTTTTAAATATTTTTTTCTAAAAAATTATTTTTCATTCCTTTTTATGCATTAGTATTAAAATTAATTTTTCAAAATTTAAATTTTAATAATGAAAAATGAAATACATATTTAAAATCATCATGTTAAAATTTGGAATATATTCTGCCTTAATTTTTTTTATGTGAATAGTACCTGTGGTAAATATTTTACATCACCCTGAGGGAAAAATAGGAAAAATAAGGTAATAACTATAGGATAAGACATTACCATAACCCAAACACTAATATTGTATTGGTTAGTTTATAAAATACTTATAAATGGTTCGAATATATGGATTTTTTTTTATTTTTCAATGATAACAAAATAAATAATTTTTCATGTAATAAAAAAAATTCCACCATCATTTCATTTAAGAACTCTAATATTTCATCACAATGTTTAAAATAATTTTTTCTCAACTAAAAATATTAAATTTAATATGCTTATTTTATTTCTAATTTTAAGTGATCGTTTTATTACATATATTTCTTACACAATTCCAAAATAATGTTTTTTCATACTGTAGAAAAATTTACAAAATAAATATAAAAACAATAAAATTAAATACTCTTATATATCGTTGTATTTATAAAAAATTATTGTATAATAATAATTTATAAATTATAAGGAAGTAGACTATATGTGATAAACATTTTTATCATTCAAACATTACAGTTACATTAAAGGAATAGTCCCAAAAATTAAATTTAAGATACTTTATTTTTTATAATATTTTCTTAATTGATTTAAAAAATATAAAAAATAAAATATGAAAACATGGATTTGATATGTTCTAAAATGTAATATATATATATATATACCACTTCTATTGCACGTTATCTATTATATTATAATTTATAACCATTAACAACTCAAATTTTTTTTGTCATGGTTATGGATAAAATTGGATAATATGAGGTTTAACTATATATATACTATGAAAATATTTTTTTGATCTTATATCATATTTAATTATATAATATTATAAATCTTAACCAAATATACTTGAATTTCACCTTATAGTATTTTATTTGTGTGAAAATTTATAAAATTTCCCCTTCTATTAAAAAAGGACACCCTTTATCCAACTTCTTTACACCACATTGATCCCCCTAGCTTGAAAAAAACCAAAAATATTATCATCCCAACATCCTTATATGAGAGCTAGAGGTTTTTTTGTTAATAAAACTCCATTCATTGGACATTAAAAATTGATATAAAGGAGGTTTATCAAAGAAGTGGAAATTATCACACGATACACTGTTCAGTTTATTTGTAATTATACTACCTAATTTTATTTATAATTCATCCTAAAATAATAAATTGTGTATCAAAAATATAATGGAAGGTTATTATTATTACGGAATAACCATTATCCACCGTCTTTTCCATTATAATGGGAATTAATGTGTCATGTTTTCATACCTGTGGGCAGCCACCTCCAGGTTGATATATAAATAATTTTACATCACCATAACTCATGGTATGTTATAATTAAGGATTTAATATACATATATATATTTGCTTATATATATAATATTATTGACATAATTTCCACTCAATATATTTAATATATCCTCAGTTTTCTTTAATTTTCATCCTGTGATAAATGATAACATCAGTCATTGATACATATGGATTACCACCTCTACGATGCGATGTAATTAGTTCTATATCAACCTTAAAATAGATTATATATATGAATATATTTTATTAAATAATATTATATTTTTCAAATAATCAACTTCCAGGAATGATAAAATTATAATTAACTAATTTCTATCATTTTATGTCATATACTAAAATGATACTCATATATTTCTATGGACAACAATCTACATTTTATAACAAAAATAATTTTTCATAACCACCATAATTATTTTGTTTAAAAGAATAATTAATTTTTAAATATGATAATTATTTCATCATGATATTATGTACATGATAGAATAATGGAACCATAATCCATGGTCATCCTGTCAAATATTTTTTGGCTTATGAACCAAATAATAAATACACACATAACATGAAATTAATTAGATAAGATATTGATTATGACATGTTTGAGAGTGGAAAAAATTTGATTTAAAAGTAAAAAATGAATGTTAATCAATTAAAAAATTAATAGATTATTATTATTCAATATAATGGAGAACATAATTTCCATGTGACATATGAAGGTATTGGGTTTCGTAAATAAATTTAGTTTTATTGGTATATATCACATATTCATTGATAGTATTATGAAAAGATTCATTGTGAAATTACCTATTCTGGGATTGTGATGCAATTAGAAATGTTTTTTGAGATTTAAATTTTTTCACATAATCAATCTATTGATTAATTCTCAGTTCATTGATATGATCATTATTAAGGTTATTCATATCAAATTTTCCTTCTTTTAGATATATGTTCTTGTTACAATCCATTATTAATTTAGGAAAATTATATGGGACCCTTGTCATTTTAATCAATGAACAACTTTAATTCATTGTATTTAGAGTTTCCTTATATTTTATTCCTTCCACATGATTCTGATTCAATTTTTTCCTATATAAAAATGATTATTATGATAATATATAATTCTATTTGGGGATTTTATTTTTAGAAATATCCATTGGGAAGGGGTCATATTATCCTATTTTTATGATACATATATATTTTCTTATCCATTGATTAAGAATTTAGTATAAATGTAAAATATCAATTTCCACCCTTATTGATTATAAAGAGATTGATAATGTTTATTAAATGTCACAATAATGAGGTATCTTATTTTAGATCAAGAAATAATCAATTAAATATATCTGTTTTCAAATATGTTATCACTAAAAGTATTGTTTACAATTAAATGGTTTAATATGGACATTTTAAATTATTATTAATTTATTTTAAATGGTTTTATTATGTAATAGTATTTACATTGTTACTATGAACCATTTTTTCATCGATTACAAAAGTGTCAAATTAATATTTTATTGTAACATATTCAGATTAACAGCCAATTTTCACCACTATTAATATTTTTTTCCTAGGAACATTCCATTAAATGAATCAAAGGATATTTTTAATGAATTTTTTTCCTATTAGTTGTTAAATTTTAATGTTTTAAAATTGATTTACAAACTGGAGGGGGTAGTTTTTTTCACGAAAAGTTTTTATGATATTTTAATGGTATTTCAATTCACTTGTGATAAAAAACCTCAATGACATATATGATCAATTGAAGATATATTGAAATGATTAAATCCAAAATTCATTACCAATGTGGTGTATGGTTATTTCAAAGTCATTATCATGGAACCCATTTTTCATGGGTATTTCAATCCATTTAAATTTTGGTGAATTTCTTATTTCAATTTATACATTTTCTAGATATGGAATATAGAAATTACTGATGAAACTATTATTGAGGAGTAGACTAGATACTTAAAGTACATTATCAAACCTGTTATTGGTGGGTCCATTATAGCCCTCCAATTCAATTGGTAGTGATATATATTTATCAAGTTATAGGTTTGTGTAAGTATATTAATGTAATATACATGGTATGTTATTCAATTAGTAAAAGTGATTTAATAAAAATGAATTGATGTACCATTATTTTTTTGCAATG
Source organism: Viscum album (assembly GCA_963277665.1). Taxonomy (NCBI): domain Eukaryota; kingdom Viridiplantae; phylum Streptophyta; class Magnoliopsida; order Santalales; family Viscaceae; genus Viscum; species Viscum album. The sequence continues at coordinate 774,089,100 of OY728159.1, read as the reverse complement.
ATTTCATTGGATTGAAATGGATCCATTACCCATGAATTATTCTCAAATGTCTCGTGATTATAGAGTTATATAGTAGATATTGAATATTAATGATTTATAAAATGAATTATGTTTTATATTCCATATTTTATGGGTAATAATTTTTTTGTAATTCCCATGTACTTTGATACTATAATCACACCCTTATTATCATCATATTCCAATTATTGAAATTAAATTTTCATTGATCATGTTTAACCCTTAAAAGTATTTGAGTAAAACATTCATATTTTCTAATTACATGCTGTTAAAAGAATAAGTTTAAATAAATTATTTCAAAAAATGATTAATGTTTGAAAAACATTATTATATATGTTTATCACTAAACCTGAAATAATAAAATAAGAGTATATTGTAGAAAATGCACAATTGAAGAAAAATATTTTGTCATGTAAGGGGTTTTAGTGATTCTATAAAATACTAAACCTAAAAATTCATTAGGTATATAAGTAAAACAATAACTCCACTAGATATTGTATGTTTATTATTTTTGTGATTTTTTATTGGTTATTAGTATTAAGGCCTTAAATTTAAAAGATTAATTTTTTAGAATTGGATCAAGAAGTAGGTGGTTACAGTTTCTTTAATGTATAATCCACTTATAAAATTATATCCATGGCATATCATCTACATAGAAGTTATTGATGTTGGTATATTGACCTGCCACATAGTGATATTGATGGTTAATTCTACACGTGTTATATTCATATTAATAGAGAATCATCCAATTGGAAAAGACATCTCGGTGGAATACCATCATCCTATAATGTGACATTGAATCTTTACCATCCAATAAAAATCATTGAATTAGTGGTTCCTCATGTGCTTAGTGGCCAATTTTTTTGTATATTACCCACATTGAGTGTGGTGGTAGTGTTTCTTCATCCACCTAGATGAGTTTTATCAATGGATATTCATCCACAAACCCTCATATTTTTTTAATAATTAACCCACCAAGAGTTGTTAATACCCAATTCACTTAGGGATGCCTCATTTTAAATTGAAGAATGAATTGGTAATTCATTATTCTTTTCATGGTTATTGATTGTGATTAATGATTAACATATTGTCTTATATCGGTAGAGTTATATTGATTATCCCCAAGGTGTGTTCATGCCCTCAGAATTCCATCTCATTCCAACATTTTATAAATTATGTATTTTAACATGTAGTTGGTTTCTATTCCATTCCATGTATTGATTTGTTTTTAATTTATTTATTTATTTTCATTATTATAATTTACTATAGAATACAAAGTTTTATTTACTAGACTTGTTAGGGATGGTTGGTGGTATCATATAGAGTAATACTCTTTGCCTACTCAGGAACAAAGATACAAGGTCCTATAATTTGTTTAATGACTGAGGTATGTGAAATGAACTTATTCTTCCAGATATATGAGTATGTGGTTCTTATTTTTAGGTGATTTTTGGATCAAATCATGGACCCCTAACCCTATTTGTTCATATATATAGTTTTTGTACTTTTTGTACTACATTTACTATTATTTGGAAACAAGATATCAATTTTATACTTTTACAACTTTTATAACATGTACAATAGTTAATTTTTTATAGCATGGGGAATATATTTATCTTTTTAAATGAACATTGTGGTGATAATCAAAATACCTGTAACGTATTATAATGATTTTTTCTTATTCATCGTATGTGGTATATGGTTCTTTGTAATCAACTAGGTGTGGACTACTTATTCCATTTATTAGACCTCTCCAACTGTATGAATCCTCTACAGTATGAGGAGGTATATGTAAATTATTTGGCACTTTGTTTTATCTCATTGGAGTTGAACATGGTTAGGGATTTTTTATATAATATCGATAATTTAAATTTTACCGAATGTTTTGAATTATAAGTAGTAAAAAATGATATGTAATTTGGTGTTATGAGACTATTATTAGTTATTTAGGATAAAATCTTAAAATTCATCAATATTACTTATTAATAATGAATATATATATTTTCCTATCAAAATTTTTTCCCATTATGTGGTTTTTTCAATATTCGGGTATGAATGTGACAATATGAGGTCATACTGATCTCAAATAGTAGAGATTCTTAGTGTTTGATTAATAATACAGTTTTATATTTTGAAAAAAATTTATTATTATATATAGAACATTACATAAATAAAGAAACATTTTTTTGTAATATGATTTACAGATAATCCTATCTCATTATAATCTGTCACTATTGATGGATAGTGTGGTATATTATTATCTTAATCATTCAATGGTTGTATGCATTATTTTCTAATTGTGATCATTGTACATTCATTATTTCGAAAATTATTATTTTTAATTTGATTATGGGTGCTCATATATGTTTTTAATATCGTTATATTTTAGTAGTCAATATGGAATAATGTATTAATAATAAGATATTCAATCAATTTTAATTGTGGAAATGGTTTTTTTGGGAATAAATTATAAGTAAATTGATAAAATGACTCACCAACTATTTCATTGTGTGTTTTTGTAGATCATAATACTTATTGGAATATATGTATCTCAAAATTATTATAAAAGTATTATTATTGGTTTATATGGATTCTGAGATGTTTTTCTATTGATGTGAGATGTGTTCTCTATTTTTATGTGGGATTAGTAATAAATTTTATGATCATAATAGATCCTATTAATTTAAGGACCAATAAAGGCATTATATATGTTTTTGAAAAATCACATATATGGGGATACATCAGTTACATACCAATTAAATTATGGATTGGATATACAAAATGTGATTAAAAATACTTATATTCTTCATTTAAAATATATTTAACAACTAAAATTACGTAGAATAATATCAAAATAATGGTATTGATTAAAATGTTAATATATCAACAATATTATGGAATATATTTCTCAAATTCATTGTTATTCAAATAATATATGGAAAATGTGATAAATCGGAGAACATAAATTAATAAAATTTTTAGTTAAAACATGATAAATTATAGATATAGTATTAGAAGTATGAAAATATTTTAATACATAAAAATTATCATATGGATGATTTTTTTCAACTGAATTTCTTTTTTTTGTGTGGATCATTTGTGGTTTATGAGAGTATCTTTATGAATTTATAGTTATAAAAAAATTCTGCATCTTTTCAAAAATATTTGTTTATTAAGTATTGGAAGATAAATAACACAATTATACAAGTCTTCCATTCTCTGAATTCCATAGAATATATATTTATTATGAATGAAATAATGGGAACACTCTCAATATGAAGAATAAAATTTAAATATAAATAATATTTAAATCAGTGTTTTAACAAAAGTGTAAAAAATAAGATAATGTTTAAGAAATTAATTCTAATGAAGATAAAGTGGAGGATATGATGTTTTATACATTGATATCATGCATATTGAGAAGTGTTTATCAAGGCAATTAAAATTAATAAAGAAATATTTTACTTAAAGTGTAAAAATTTAGATCAATATGAAAAAATTTATTCAATTTTCCAAAAATGAAGGAATAATAATGTGATTTTTACTATTAGTCATCTAAATTAAATTAATGAAATTAATTAAAAATTTAATATGAGTTCATTATAAATGAATGGAAAATTTATTAGTTTATAAAAATTCAATAATAGATAATTTTTTGTATTAATTATTATAAAAAACAAGTTAACGTTGAGACGAAGCTAAAACTCCATGACAAATAGAGAAGAAATTTTAGTTCAAAATATATGAATGATGATAAGTTCACATAGAGAAATGAAATATGTGAGAAAAAAAGAATAATTTGATATAGTGTTTATAATTATGTTTTATTTAGAGGAGTGTACATTAAATAAATAAAAATTTAGAAAATGTGAAACAATTATAAACAATGTCTTTATAATATCTAACGATGTTTGTGTTTCAAATATTTTAAGTGAATAAAAGGGGTCAAAATAAATTAAATATTTCAATTTGTATCTTTTTTAGGAATATATGATAATTAATGTCCTTGAAGAGTTGGTGAATGATAAATAAACGAAACCTAAAAATTGACACCAAATGTTATTGTATGTTGAATTCTAAGTTAACATGATAATTATTGATTCTTGTAAGGCCATTCGTGTTGTTAAATAATTCTCAAATGAAACCTGAAAGGGTTATGAATCCCTTATTACTTTTATGGTAATAAAAAATGCCCACACTCAATTTGAGTACAAGGCCTTAGATGTATAGATGATAATGATGAATTGAAATAAAATTAAAATTAAAATAATATAGTTATGAAATTCCATAAATATGAAAAATTACAAAATCAATACATGAATGAAAAACATAAAAACATTGTGAGAAAAAATTATAAATGAATGAATCATATGATTAGAGGAATTAATTAATATTTAATGAAAAAATATCAAATGATAGATAAAATAAGAGGAAAAAATGTTCAAATGGAGGAAGATGTTAACTTCAAATAGCAACATGGTTATGGATGGTTCCATTTTATGGTAATTGGTAGTGCTATGGTGTTTGAGTAATTCTATTAAAAAGATTCTATTTTAATGAAATGTATTAATATAAAACCATTTTATTTAGTTGGAAACTTTTGAGGGGGGTCATCCGACTCAAAGAAGATACATTTAGATAAAATATGTTAATATTTATATTGAGATTATGTGACCCCATGATATGATTTGCATTTTTTAAAATAAATTTAATCTTTTTAATATTCATTATTTCACCCAACAATAAGTGTAGATTTAATTTGACACACCACCATGTTTAATTGAAATGTGACACAATATTAAAATATTAATTTTTAATGAGAATGTTGTCTCCTTGATGGTGGAATATTTTTAATAAGTGTTTAATAGAATAATGTGTACCATATTATATCTATTTATCTGATTTGGTTCATTGGAATAATTTTTATCCTTTAATTTTATAAAAAAAAACATGTTGGTCGAAGTGGATACTCATGAGGGGGTGAATTGTGTTCCTATTAAAAATTTCTCTTAAAAAGATTATTATTAAAATCCCCCAAATTAAATAACAAGATAAATTGTACTGAATTTGTAATACAATAAAGGGTCAGTAATGTTATAAAGAGATTGATTAGTTCTCAGTTAATCTAATCTGAATATTAATTAACTTTTGAAGTTAACCTAATGATTTACAATAAATACAAACACTTGCTAGTTTAACAATCAGAGTTACTATAAAAAGGATTTATATTACAATGTACATATCAGTGGAATAATAAATATAGTTTAAAAAAAACAAAATAAGCACAGCAGTTTAAAATAAAAGGTTCAGTCTCATGCTAAGACATAGTCCTCTCATACAATTTATATAAATTTTCATCCACACCCATGATTGGGGTAAAAAACAGTACATAGACTTTCCAGGTACAAAGAACTCAACCATAGTTCTTCGTGGGAAAAATATACAAACAATAGCACACAGGCTATCAAAGTCACACTTGACATCTACCACATTCCAAAGTGGGACAAATGATTGATTCAAATTTTTTGTGAGATAATTTAGAAATCCTGCAGTTTAACACAAGATATAGTGTCTGTCTAAAAATACATAGCACACAAAGTGCTCAAAAAAAATTGAACCAATGAGAGAGATTAGATATGTGTTTATAATTCACTAGTGATTTGAAGTGCTGCTATAGACTCCTTTTGATTAAACAGAAATGCTTCTCAATCCTTCTCTGGTTTCTGTCTTGAAAACAGAGTATCATTTTCTTCCTTGATTTTCAGGTTTATTTTGATCATCTTGAGTGTATGAACAGATCATTTTAGTTCTTCACTCATTGACTAAGATTCATCTTGTGTTCTCTTCTTTTCTGAATTGCCTCATATATGTCTAGTGTTCTTCATGTATGCAGGTGTATAGATGTCGTCTTTCTTTATTGTGTATATTCAACTCTCTCTTCTCTGCCACTCAATATTCCTTTTATACCTTAATCTATGGATATTGAAATGATTACCTTTTCATAGGTATGAGGTATGTTCCATGAAATTCCAACAACCCATATTAATTAATAGCAGTTTCATAAAAGTAACAAAATATGATTGTTAACGTTATATTAATAATATTGAAAAATTATAGAGTTTGAGTAGTAGTGACTTGTTAACAGTCATCTTCTATCAGTATCTCTCTGTTGGTAGACTTTTAATGGTGGACTTTGTATCATTGGATGACTTGTATTGGTAGTTGTTACTCCATGTAACAGTATCTCTACGAACCGATATCTCTTTCTATCTGCAGCTTTGGTCTAACGATAACTTTCTTGTACCGGTAACTCCTTATATTGGTGGCTCTTTCTGTATCGGTAGGTATTCCCATATCAGTAGCTATGCTTATCAGTAGACTTGATCTATCAGATACATTTCCTAACTGGTGACATTTGTTTATCGGTATCCATTTTATATCGGTGACCTTTGTTTATCGGTAGCCATTGTCTATAGGTAACCTTTGTCTGTCAGTAGCCATTATGCATACCGGTAACCTTATTCATATCAGAAGACTTCTGTACCGGTGTACTTAGCCTTGTATCAGTAGCTATGTATCAGCTTGTATCAGTGATCATCATATCGGTAGCTCTTGATTTAACAGTAGGCCTCTCTTTTTTTCTGTATCAGTAGCTATGTGCATACTGGTGAACTTAGCACTTATCTATTCTATGCAAAATATATCCATATTGAGATATAATTATTTCAAATTGTGTATAAACATAGATAAACATTATTTTTTATTATCAAAGCATATTAATACATAATTCATATTATCAAAACAGGTGATGTCAAAAATATCCACCATTTTGGTAATCACAAATTATGATATTATATTCCAAAATAATCAGTAATGTATCAGTATAAAGGATAATTAAATGAAATTTTTTCAGAGGGAATAATAAAAACAATGTACTAGAATTAAAAAAAAATATTATAATCATAAATATTAAGCTCATACTTCTCATATTCCTCCACATTACTCCATATCAGTTCTCCCTTTTTTATGATTTCCCCCCCTTTGTGATTAGAAAAATGATGGGAAGAAATAATGAGAGAAGAAACATAAGGTAAAAGAGAATGAAAGAATTGATATATTCCTTGAGGAAAAAATACATAGAAATACTGAATTGAACCCAAAAGAATACAATTTATTCATATCAAAGATCATATCCACTAATCAATCCACCACCTCAGCATGAGATTTTCCCTTGGGATCAGAAGAGGATTCAGGCGTGGTGGATGTAAGTGGAGGCTTTGGAATACCAGAGATAATCAGAGGAGGCTAAGCTACTGAGATAGTTCCTGGCCTATACTGTGTAGCTCTCTGGGTGATCATAGGAGTGAGGCTCCAAATGTCTTGGGTTAGAGTCATCTGAGGAATTGAGGTAGACTGAGCAGAGGAAGGAAGGGATGGAGGTACAATGATAGGGGTACTATCTACATGAAAGAATGGTAGCAATAGATTCCTAAAGTCCCTAATGATCTATCCTCTTATCTCCATAGTAGAAATGAAATCATCCTTGTTTTCCATAAATTTTTCCAATGATGGAGTCAGTTCCCTGATAATAATTTATTGTTCTCTGAAGGCTTGATTAATAGGATGTAATTTCAGATTTTCCAAAAGAAGTTAGAAATGGTTGGTCAACTTATTCTTGGTATACAGTTTCTGAAAATAAGAATCAACATTATAACTTACTTCTTTCTGAGAGGCAGAAGTTTCTCCCATATAATATTGAATAATTTTCATGATATCTCTAATGGTAGTCACCACCTAGGTCATGGAAGATGAGTCCATAGAGCCACTGGTTGATGTTGAACCAAGCTCCTCATTCATTAAAGTTCAAATCTGATCCAATCTACTAAAGGTCTGGACGCAAGATAACCAATAGAAAAAGTCACTGTTTCCTTGACACTTTTAGTTATCCCATTGATATGATTTTTCACTAAAAAATCCTGGTTGTTAACATGCTTCTGTATAGAATTCTAAAATTCTTCCAAAACTGACACCATCTAGCTAACTACACTCTTCACAAAATCCAAATCCTTGTCTGCGTGAGATTTATAATTCATGTAGGATTCTAGAGAGACAACAGATTTCTTTAGAAATTCAACATCCTCTGCCATGCTCGATAATTGATTCTAAAAAACCATGACTTCATCCACCATCTCTGTCACAGTGGTTGAAACACTACAACCAAGAGAGAGTTCAATATATTTTTCCAAGTTGCTCAACTCCTCAACAAATCAAATCTCTTAAATCAGAAATAGATGTATTCAATGACTCTTTCATCTCACCCTTTAAATACACAAAGTCATCCATGGTTACCATACTCACAGGAACAACAACATTTTCTCTTTCTGACACAATACTACCAACATAGACATTCATAAGAGATTGAATGGATGATACTAAGGAGGCTTCCATTTTTCATATCTTTTCTACAAATAATAACTTAAGATAAGACTTCAACTGGTCTAGATCATCTTTTCTTACTACATCCTCAGGTCAAAACTTAGAAAAGATATTATAGTTAACTTTTGGTCTATTCATGGGCGTCTCATCTTCAAAATCATGGTAGTCCAACCCACAAACCACAAAACCTCGGTCTTCAGCCCAGTCTTTAATTCCATAAGCTACTAAAACATTTCCATGTCTAGTTGGATTCTCCCCCTCAACTAGTGCATTCTCCTATATAGAAATAGCATCCTCATCAGCTCGGTCATCCTCAGATGAATATTCCACAACCATCTCCATTTCTCCAACAGTAGGAGGCTCTTCAAGAATAGGTGATGGTCTATCAACTTCAATAAGAACAGCCTCTAAAGGAACATCAGAACATCCAATCACTGGACTCAAACTCAATGTTGCAAAAGCAGATTCTTCAATATCATATTATATTTCTTCTTCCTCATTCTTTGGGGCAGCATCCTTCTGATCTTATCTCTCCTGGTCTTACTTATCCACAAGTGCCTGTTCACTTTTTACTCCCAACACAGTTTCTGTACTAGGTAGGTCCAAAGAATGATTTTCCTTTTAATGTGATAACATTTCACGATTTGGTCTATGAGGTATATCCGGATCTCCTCCGTCTGCTGCAGAGGAATGTTCCACATCTGTATCATCACTATACTGTGGATCCTCCTCATCAGGTCCTAGACCTAGATCTCTCTTATCTATTGGTTTATTTGGATGGTCAACTAGATCGAACTTTTCATATTTCTTCTCATCATCAATAACCTGCTGCCTTCTCTATCGGTTCCAGGTAATCATTATGTACATACATACTGTGATTGTGATTCCAAAATTGTTTCTTACCACCACTGTCTCATCTTGAGACTCAGATACCCCCTTTAATTTAATCATAATAGATATCAATTTGGAAAATAATAATGCATTGGTTTTTTATTTTGGTCATATCATATCCTCTATTTAAATCATTAAAAGCCTGCACAGATTCACATTTACACCATATATTAAGAGATTCAACAACAAAAATATCTTGATACTTAAGAATTGAAATTCCCCCTCTTCATGGACTTAGCACATGTTGAATGTACATGAACAAGAATCTATTTTCCCCATCCATCTCTGTAGACACCACCATTCACTACTTTCCACTACCGGTGAGCTCCTATAAGTAAGTCTCATAGTCAAATATATCACTGGTAGGATGTATTGTCTTCGATGAATAACCAAATACTCTTTAATGTGGTACCTTAATGAATTAATCCCATTCAATGGATGAAAAATCTATTTCCTTGCCATTTACCAATGAAACCATTCTATTCTACTTATCATATTTCTCAAAGTGCACAAAAGCATAGAACTCTATTATCCGCTTCGGATAATAAAGACAATTTTTGTTAGTGAAACATTCTAGCCATCTCTTATCCTCCAATATTCTTAGAGTTGTCGATTTTCTTGGAAAAATCCATTCTGCACACAGCTCCTTCCCGATTAAAATTTCTCTATTTTTCAAGTTTCGGTTCACTAGACGCCTCCCCAAAACTCATTCTATTAACAATACTACTTGTATCAGGCCCTGTCTTCTACTTCTTCACATTCGTCCCATCAAATGTATCTATGACAGTCGGAAGATTGGTTTTTTCCATCTCTGGATTGAATAACTTAGGGTTTTCGTGAGATTCGGGGATTCAAGGAGTTGGGTTTGAGAGAGGAGAGTTCAGTGGGTTGAGAAGTAACTAAGTATTAGTTTTTATCATTTAGGAATCATAAAATAAATAAATAAAACATAATAATTATAGTACAAATGATACAGATTCCAGCGGCCAATGACACGAAGTTTAAAACAGCGCATACTAACAATAGTCTTATACCGGTTAGAATTCCTAACTGTGAGGTATATCGGTGTGGATCACTAATAGGGATGTATATTAGTGAGGTTCACTAATAGTGAGGTATATCAATGAGGTTCATACCGGTGAGGTTTCTATTGGTGAGGTTTCTAATTGTGAGGTTTCTACTGGTGAGGTTTCTAACGGTGAAGTTTCTAATGGTGAGGTTTGAAAATATGATGTTTCTAACAGTGAGGTTTCTAATGCACAGATTCTCATTCCTAATTCATGTCTAATGTACCTTAACCTATCCTAACATAATGTCTTGGTGAAAATGTCAGGTAATTGATGTTCAATACCTATAAATTCAAGAGTAATATCACCTTTTTGGTAATGATCTCTCAAAAAATGGTTGCTATCATCAATGTGTTTGGTTATATAGTGAGACACGAGATTCTTTGATATGTTAATTACACTAGTGTTATCAAATTTTATTGATACATGTTTAAAATCATATCCATAGTCCAATAAAGTATGTTTTATCCACAGAATTTGTGCACAATAACTACCAGCAGCAATGTACATTGCTGCAGCAGTAGACAATGCAACAGAATTTTGATTTTTACTAAACCATGATACTAGGGACTTACATAGAATATAACATTTTGCGGAAGTGCTCTTTCTATCTATCATGAAACCAAAAAAGTCAGCATATGAATAACTTATTAAATTAAAATATTGTCCTTTTGGATAAAACAAACCTAAATTTTCAGTATGTTTAAGATATTTGAAAATTCTTTTAGCAGCAAAAAAATGGGATTATTTAAGATTAGCTAGAAATATTGAACACATACACACACTAAAAATAATATCTGTTTGACTATCTTTAAGGTAATGTATACTTCCAATCATACCTCTATAATTTGTTTGATCAAATGGTTTCACAAATTCATCCATATCCAACTTACAGGTGGTACTCATGGGTGTATCACTTTCCTTCATAATATCTAAACCAAAATGTTTTAAAAGATCCTTTGTATATTTAAACTATTTTAAAATAATACCATTTTCATTTTGAAAGACTTTAAATCCAAGAAAATATTTGAGTTCTCCCATTAAACTCATTTCAAATTCATTTTGCACACTATTTGAGAAATCAATACAGAAAGTATTTTTGTACGATCCAAAAATAATATCATCAACATAGATTTGTACTATCAAAACATCTTTAGAGATTATTTTAATAAAGAGAGTGGGATCAAAAATCCCTTTAGTAAAACCATTTGAAATAATAAAACTACAAAGTCTATCATACCAAGCTCGTGGAGCATGTTTCAAACCATATAATGATTTAGAGAGTATAAAAACCCGATTTGGAAAATGAGGATTGGTAAATCAATGTGGTTGTTCAACAAAAACATCTTCAATTATAAAAACATTTAAAAAAGCACTGTTAACATCCATTTGATATGACTTTAAATTCATATGAGCAGCATAGGCAAGTAGAATCCTAATAGCTTCTAATCTAGCTACAGGAGAAAATCTTTCCTCATAGTATATTCCTTCCTCTTGACTATACCCTTGTGCAACTAGCCTTGATTTGTTCCTAAAAATATTTCTAGATTACTCAACATTATTTCTAAAGAAACATTTAGTGCCTATGGCCAAAGTGTCCAAATGTCTTTCAACTAATTCCTAGACTTTTTTTCTTTCAAATAGATTTAATTCTTCCGGTATAGCCATTACCCAAAATTCATCTTTGATTGCATAATTGATATTTTTAGGATCTATCTGAGAAAGAAAAGCTTGATGGTCAAACTGGTTTCATAGAGATGCTCAAGTCTGTGTCCCTCTATCAAGATTACCAAAAACAGCCTCTAAAGAATGATTCTATAGAATCCTAGTGGATCCAGTAAAGGTGGGACTAGAAATTTCAGGTTTTTCTATAGATTCAGGTTCTACAGAAAAAGTTCTGGAATGTTTTCTAAACTGGATGTCTTTAAAAAAGGTTAATTAATATTATCATTAAGGTTCAAACAGACAAATCTTATTCAATATTATCAATGGAAGATTTGGGTTTAGGTGTATCAGTTTCATCAAACATGATGTGATCATATTCTTCCACACATTAGGTTCTTTTATTAAAAACATTATAATCTTTAATAAAGATTTAATAACCTAGGAAAATTCTTTAATCACTCTTGGATACAAACTTGTCAATGTTATCTTTTCTATTGAGAATAACGACATTGAATCCACAAACATTAAAGTAATTAATCTTGGGTTTCCTACGGTTCCACAACTCATAAGGGGACATTTTGATAACAGGTCTAATCAGGAATCTATTAATAATATAACAATCTGTATTTATAGCTTCATCCCAAAAGTAAATTGGTAGGTCATACTCATTAAGAATAGTTCTTTCAATTTCTTGAAGAGTTATGATTCTTGTTTCTTCTACACCATTCTGATGAGGTGTCCAAGGGGTAGAGAAATTGTGACTATAACCATTGTGTGAGGAATACGATTCAAATATTTTTTGACTTATGAACCAAAAAAGAAATACACACTTAACATGAAATTAATTAGATAATATATTTATTATGACATGTATGAGAGGGGAAAAAATTTGATTCGAAAATAAAAAATGAATTTTAATCAATTAAACAATTAATAGAATTTTATTATTCAACATGATGGAGAATATAATTTCAATGTGACAGATAAAGGTATTGGGTTTCATAAATAAATTTAATTTTATTGGTATATATCACATATTCATTTATAGTATTATGAAACGATTAATTGTGAAATTACAAATTCTGGGATTGTGATGCATTTAGAAATGTTTTCGAGATTTAATTTTTTTCACATAATCAATCTATTGTTTAATTCTCAGTTCATTTATATGATCATTATTAGGGTTATTCATATCAAATTTTCCTTCTTTAGGACATATGTTCTTTTTACACTCCGTTATTAATTTAGGAAAATTATATATAACCCTTGACATTTTATTCATTGAACAACTTTAATTCATTGTATTTAGAGTTTCCTTATATTTTATTTCATCCACATGATTCTGATTCAATTTATTCCAATATCAAAAAGATTATTGTGATAATATATCATACTATTTGGTGATTTTATTTTTAGAAATTACCATTGGGAATATAACACCCCAGGTAAATAAATAATATGAAATCTTTATATTTATCTATATTTGTGAATAAAATATTAATATTACTTTAAAGGGGATGATATGCTCAATGGCGTACCCAAAACGCAACAACGAGTTTCTTGGGAATCTTACGTTGCACTCTAATAATAAAATAATATTATTTTAAATGGTAGTTAATGCCTAACCATTGTAATGGAGGGAATAAACAGAACTAACTACAAAATAATTATATATGTTTGTCAAATATTTTTTACTCTTTAGAATAAATTTTAGAGTATTAAAAATGCAAATGAATCCAATTTTTAAGAAAAACATTCTAATATTCTTTAAAAGGTCGATTAACCGCCTTTTGATGGGGAACCCCTTTTAAATCCACTTTTTGAAAATTTTATAAGCTCTATTATTTAAAATAAACATATTATTTATGATTGGGACATTTAAATTTACCTTGGGTTAATTTTTGGTATTTTTCTGACAATGTTCATTTTTTAATGAATAGTGAAAAATACTGCATTTTACATCAAAATTGCTTTTTAATATAATTTAATTATATGGATATATTATATTTTTAATTTTTTTTAAAGTGTAATTATAATATATTTTTACCATGTAATTCAATTATGGTCATTGGGAATAATTTCACTTTGGAATTAGGCATGAACAAGAGCCAAACTTTTCATAAATATTGTTTCTAAAAAACCCGCTATTTGTTTTGACAAAGGGAAGTTTTTTTAAATTAATTATTGAAATTTATGTGTTTTGAATTTGCTAAAATTAATTTCATATTTGGATTCAGAAGGTCCAAATTATGTAATTAATACTCTTTTGTTTTTGGACATTAACAACGGTAATTCTCTTTAATTATTTTGATTAATGAGTAATCGGGTAGTTAAAGATAATAAGATAATATCATAATAATAAAAAATGACAAAAAAATGTGTCCTAAGGCTAATGGTTGTCTCATGGCAGACCAGGGGATGTCTTTTTCAAAACTTGGGGGCCCCATTAAATCACTTTTGTGAGAAAGTGACTTTTTATCTATTTATTTTTAAAGAATGTTAAATATAACAAAGAATGTATCACCTAAGTAAAATAATTTTAATATAGTCTAAATAAATGATATTTTGGACCATAAATAGTAATTGGAAAGCTAAAAAGATTTTCTACATCATAGTATTTTTTTTTATAATTTTTAGACATTAACTAAATTAAATTATTTATGACATCATAATGATGCAGTGATGACCTCATTATTTAACGATTTAAATAAAATGGAAACATACTGTAAAATCTAAGACCAAAACATGTCCAAAACCTATTGGATGGGTGGATTTATAACCCTTATCACCTTATCATCGAAACACATCAATGTGGGACCATTAAAATACGAAACTCATTCTAAAATAAAGTAAAAATTATTTACTTTCCGAGAGTGCCCCTCCCCTCCTCTTAAAAAAGGCCCCCACCTCTACCTCCTTACCCACACTTCCAAAGCCTTTTTATCGGCAAACCCCTGCCCATTTTGTCTCCCCACATCCCTCTATAACTCCTTGAAGACCCAATTTTTGCATAATCCTTTCCAAGGAATCCTTTTAGCTCAAATCATAGGAAGTTACCTGATTTTAAGGTAATGTCTTCACTTGAGTCCTTTTGTTTTATTTTACTTATCCAAACCCCTAAACTCTTTTTATTTTTTTCTTTTGTAAGAACTAAATTATCTTAAATATACTAGGATGTTTTTATAAGAAATATTCGAGCTACACTTACACACACCTACATCTAATGGTTAAATAACATACTGTTTCTGTGGATGGAGAATTTTTGCCTCCCGAAACGATGATTGTTCAACATTATTATAACACCTTCAAAGGTTGACATTAAGATGAATATATATTTATATATGATATATAAAATGTTTATGTTTTACTTAAGCTTCTGTATTTTTCATTTATGGCATACCTTTATGGTTTCCATTATGGGTAAACGTGATATCTTCATTTAAGGAAGTGCGGACTACCGCCCCCTCAAAGTGATTTGATTCGTTAATACCATATGTGGTACGTATAATGGATATATTTAATGATATTATATATGATACCATACTGGAATTAAAATACTATTATGTATCATTATGTTTTAATTACATTAAATAATAAATAGAAATGGAAGTAGCGTTCATGCGTACGTAGGGCTTACCGTCTCCATGAAGGGTGCATTTCATTTATTAACTCTAAATGTTATGTAATATTATAAATACATGAATATACTGGATATATATGATATATATCATATCTACATCATGAATAAAATTCTTGATATAATGAACATTTGGCCACATGAACAACATGTAATTGTAAGAAGTCCACTTTCGACTTAAGAACCAAATATCGACAAAAAAAATATTATTAACATAAATTATTACATAATGTTTATGACATTGTAATAAGTGATATAGAAGGAATAATGAACTTGAAAATGGTTCTTAAGGAAGTATAAATTAACTCATGTTGATAATTCAGGAGATTAAATAATGATCGAGTCATGTCGGACACGAGGTAAGGGATCCTACTCCGCTCTTTCTTTTTAAGTACACCCTTTTATGTCATTCCTTTTAAGCTCATATTTCTTGTGATTGGTATGTTCTTTTATATTACTCTTTCTTTAATTTTTATGTTCATATGATTAGAGACCCTATTTCCTCTCATCAATCCATTTTGGAAGTTTTAAGTGGCACTGTTAGGCTGTTGAGTTTTCGTAAGGGGTTTTTCATCTCACTTTTATTCCTGTGAGATTTATGATACATCTGCCACAATTTCCTTTGAGTGGTGTATGTACTGCCCATTATTATACAATTTTTGTAGTATGATTTCATTTAAGGGTATTATCATCTTCTTTGTATGACCCTTCTTCCATGGGGTGTACGTTTCAAAAGTTACCCAACTCGGTAAGGGGACATTTCACCCTCCTCTTTTTAAAAGACTTCTTTTGTTATGTCTTTTAATTAACATACTATTATGTTGGGATATGTTCCTTTATATCCTTATTGATGTAAATTTTCTATCCAAGTGATGAGATTCCCTTTTTATCTCTCATCAACTCATTTTCTTAATTTTGAAGTGATGCCGTTAGGCTGTCGAATTTTACCAAGGGAACTTTTTAACCCAATTTTGATTTCTTTGGGTTCAACATGTAGTTATTGAATATGTCATCTTTTGAATAATTTTGAATGAAATTTTATTGTTTTAAAATTAATATCCAATTGTATTCGGTTTATTTATATTTGTCACACATAATTATGAGATTGATTTATCCTTGATTTAAGGATACCTTCTTTATTATGGATTTCTTCTCATTTTACATTTCTATTGAGACTTCATTGTTTTTATGCACCAGTTCACTCTTATATGGTGTATATACTGTCCTTTGGAATAGTATATCATGAATCCCTCTATTCTCATGATATTATAAAGTTCTAAATAAATTTTATTCCTCAATTTTTTTATTCAAGTGTCTCTCATTTTGTTAAAGACACTTTAACTAAAATATCGTTTTAAATGTTTTAATGATTTATTGTTATAAATATTTCTCATTAATATCCATGTTTTAAAAATGGTTTTAAGGATTTATTAATATGGATATTAATGGTTTAAAATGTGAAAATCTTCAAAGTGGTATGGGACCCTTTGATTCAAAAATCTCTTTATTAAATGTTTTATATGGTTTGGAAAATGGTTTTTAGAATGGATTCATTATTTCAATATCTTAAAATGTTATATTGTTATTAAAATGTGGGAATGTTATCTTTTTTTTGTGCTTAGTTTATGTTCTATTATTATGTTATGGTTCTGGGGCATTTTTTATGAATACGGGTGGTTCCGTGATAAACTAAGGGCGGGTGAGCCCGATATAGCTCTCCAATGCATTAGGTAACGCGAAAGAGTGAAACGTTAAGGTTTCTCCGAAGAGATTTTGGGAATATACTGTGGTGGGTATTCCAAACGTAACCAAGAGGGTTACTCCCTACGTAATAATGTTATGAATGCCTCAAGTTACCTTTTATGTCTTATGATTTCTATGATTTATTCATGACTTGATGAGGTATGTTAAAGTGCCTATGTTTTATGAGTAAAGTATGATTTAATTCTTATGTATATATGAACTCATGTTTCCTTTCCATATTTTTATAACCCTTACTGAGCTTTTTATGCTCATCCCAAGTGTTTGTAATGTTTTTCACAGGTCAAGGGAAGGGTACATGATATGATGATAGTGTCAAGGAAGTGTCAAGGAAGGATCCATGTTTTATTTTAAATATGTTTCCATTGATGGGAAAAATGAATACAATATTTTATGTAAACCAATCTGTTTAAATGTGGAATGTAATGCAAGTTTTATGATCTAATTCTCTAAAAATCTAAACCTGAAATGATCCTCAATGTTTAATCTTGTAATAACTCAAGATTATGTAAGGTTTATGGCTGGGGCCTCATAGTTGGTATCAGAGGTCGGTTTAGATAACTTTAGAGGTTAGGGTATTCTCTAAGCTCAACTGACATTACCATAATGGTTAGGATTTCAGAAAGAGTCCTAGTTTTAGATAAAGTGAATAAGTAAGTATATCTTAGTGGTTATCTTCCTCATTAGTACATGATGGTTTTGTTGATATACTGACACTGAAATTTCTGTTTTTAGTGAATGGATGGATCTAGCGGGCACCGATGTGACAATAGGTTTGAAGGAAATTGTGGTGGTTCGCTGATTAAGAGACTGGATGAAATGGGGGATTCAATGAGAAAACTCGTGGTTGTTCTAAACCAACTAGAAAAGATTCATGATCAACCACTTGAACCTTGGTATGATCTGTAATGCATCATGTACGAGATGACCAATCGATGTGGAATCTAAGGTAATAATTATAAAGGTAACCATTACAGTTTATATGATCCTTACTTTTGAGGTAATTATGGGTTATTATATGTTATTATGGAAAATGAAAGGCATGAGATAAACTTGAGGTTAAAATATTTTATGATTTTTTTTAAGATTTTATCTCGTTTTGGGGAATGTTTTAAAATTATATTGTTCTGGAAAAAGGACAACACGCAGACCGTGTGACAACCCGTCACGTCGGACAAAGCTGCGGGAATCGAACCGACAACCAAAGTGCGACTGGTATTTATCACTTACCACTGGACTACGTGAAGTCCCTGGTTATTTTGAATAATTATTTTTAGTTAGATGATTTTATGAATTAAGAGTAATCTTATTTTGGGATATCTATGGAAATTTATTAACCTATCATGGAGGATATGTGATTAGGTTAATTACCTTTCAATACGAGACATTAAGAGCAAATGATGTTGTTTGGAGATAAATGTTACAATTTAACTTGGAAGACTATGTGACTAAATCCTTCAAATATTTGGATTCCAATCTTAGTTTGGTTTACTTTGAATAATTTTATGGACAAATTGATTATCGAATGGTCCTCGTTGAACTTTGGGTTTTGTTGGGAAAATTTTGGAGATTAAGAATAGATTTTCTTTTTATAAAGGGTTATCCTTTTCTGGATTATCTGATCTTGTACTAACCTTTTTGGTTTTGGTTTTGGTTAAAGTCTAAAGACATGGGAATTATATAGTTCTCTTTTGTGGATTAGGTGATTCTATAGAAGTTTATTATAGTACTCTTAATGTGAACAAGTCTTCCTAAATACTCATCTTTTGGAGAAAATATGAGTTTGTGTAAGGAATCTAATAAAAGTTGAAAGTCAACATGATAAGTGATTATGTTTCCTTATGAATAAATTCCTCAATAAAAAGTAACTTAAAACAAAAATGTTGTCTATTAACTTTTCCTACTGGGGAATCGAATATCGTTTAACCCATCACAAGATTGTGATTTTCTTGTGGTTAAATTTCTCATAAACATGTTTTCTATCACTCTCCATCAGATCATGACCCTTTGTTTTTTTCCACCATGTCCATATTTTCATACTTCGAATCCTAGTATGGGTTAACTCAGGTGACCTTTGTACTTATCTTTCTTTATTTTAAAGTTATTTTTTTACCGACTCTTGTTCCGATTTGGGACTTTCAAGGATGTTTCCAAGCTCAATTTTAAAATTGAGAGGATGCAATTCTCAAAAGGGGGGAAGGATGTAACACCCCAGGTAAATAAAAAATATGAAATCTTTATATTTATCCATATTTGTGAATAAAATATTAATATTACTTTAAAGGGGAATGCTATGCTCGATGGTGTACCCAACACGCAACAACGAGTTTCTTGGGAATCTTACGATGCACTCTAATAATAAATTTATATTATTCTAAATGGTAGTTAACGCCTAGCCCTTTTAATGGCGGGAATGAACAGAACTCACTATAAAATAATTATATATGTTTGTCAAATATTTTTTACTCTTTATAATAAATTTTAAAGGATTAAAAATGCAAATGAATCCATTTTTTAAGTGAAAACATTCTAATATTCTTTAAAAGGTCGATTAACAGCCTTTTGATGGCAATCCCCTTTTAAATCCACTTTTTGAAAATTTAATAAGCTCTATTTTTCAAAATAGACATATTATTTATGATTGGGACATTGAAATTATCTTGGGTTACTTTTTGGTATTTTTCTGACAATGTTCATTTTTCAATGAATAGTGAAAAATACTACATTTTACATCAAAACTTCTTTTTCATATAATTTAATTATATGGTTATATTATATTTTTAAATTGTTTGAAAGTGTAATTAGAATATAGTTTTACCATGTAATTCAATTATGGTCATTGGGATTAATTTCACTTTGGAATTAGGCATAAACAAGTGCCAAACTTTTCATAAATATTGTTTCTCAAAAACCCGCTATTTGTTTTGACAACGGGAAGTTTTTTAAAATTAATTATTGAAATTTATGTGTTTGGAATTTGGTAAAATGAATTACATATTTGGAATCATAAGGTCCAAATTATTTAATTTATACTCTTTTGTTTTTGGACATTAACGACGGTAATTATCTTTAATTATTTTGATTAATGAGTAATCGGGTAGTTAAAGATAATAAAATAATATCATAATAATAAAAAATGACCACAAAATGTGTCCTAAGGCTACTGGTTTTCTCATGGCCGACCATCGGATTCCTTGTGCCAAACTTGGGGGCCCCATTGAATCTGTTTTGTGAGAAAGTGACTTTTTATCTAATTATTTTTAAAGAATGTTAAATGTAACAAAGAATGTATCACCTAAGTAAAATATTTTTAATTTTGTCTAAATAAACGAAATTTTGGACCATAAATAGTCATTGGAAATCTAAAAATATTTTCTACATCATAGTATTTTGTTTATAATTTTTAGACATTAAATAAATTAAATTATTTATGACATCATAATGATGCAGCGATGACCTCATTATTTAACGATTTAAATAAAATGGAAACATAATGTAAACTGTAAGACCTAAACATGTCCAAAACCTATTTTATTGGTTTATTTAGAACCCTTATCACCTTATCCGCGAAACACATCAATTTGGGACCATTAAAATCCTAAAGTCATTCTAAAATAAAGTAACATTTATTTACCTTCCAAGAGTGCCCCTCCCCTCCTCTTATAAAAGGCCCCCACCTCTACCTCCTTACCCACACTTCCAAAGACTTTGGCTCGGCCAAAACCTGCCCATTTTGTCTCTCCACATCCCTCTATAACTCATTGAAGCCTCACTTTGGGAAGAATCCTTTCCAAGGAAGCCTTTGAGCTCAAATCAAAGGAAGTTACCCGATTTTAAGGTAATGTCTTCACTTGAGTCCTTTTGTTTTATTTTACTTCTCCAACCCCCTAAACTCTTTTTATTATTTTATTTTGTAACAACTCCAGTATCTTCAATATACTAGGATGTTGTTATAAGAAATATTCTAGCTACACTAACACACACCTACATCTAATGGTTAAAGAACATACGGTTTCCATGGATGGCGAATTTCTGCCTCCCGAAACAATGATTGTTCAAAATTCTTCTAACACCTTCAAAGGTGGCCATTAAGATGACACTATATTTAAATATGATATATATTATGTTTATGTTTTACTTAAACTTCTGTATTTTTCATTTATGGCATACCTTTATGGTTTCCATTATTGGTAAACACGATATCTTCATTTAAGGAAGTGCGGACTACCGCCCCCTCAAAGTGATTTGATTCGTTAATACAATGCGTGGTACGTATAAAGGATATATTTAATGATATTATATATGATCCCAAACTTGAATTAAAATACTATTATGTATCATTACATTTTAATTCCATTAAATATGAAATAGAAATGGAAGTAGCGTTCATGCGTACGTACAGCTTACCGTCTCCACGAACGGTGCATTTCATTTCTTAACTCTAAATATTATGTAATATTATAAATACATGAATATACTGGATATATATGATATATATTATATCTACATCATGAATAAAATTCTGGATATAATGAAAATTTGGCCACATGAACATGATGTAATTGTATGAAGTCCACTTTCGACTTAAGAACCAAATATCGACAAAACAAATATTATTAACTTAAATGATTACATAATGTTTATGACATGGTAATAAGTGATATATAAGGAATAATTAACTTGAAAAAGGTTCTTAAGGAAATAGATATTAACTCATGTCTATTATTCAGGAGATTAAAGAATGGTCGAGTCAAGTCGGACCCGAGGTAAGGCATCCTACTCCTCTCTTTCTTTTTAAGTACACCCTTTTATGTCATTCCTTTTAAGCTCATATTTATTATGATTGGGATGTTCTATTATATTACACTTTCTATAATTTTTATGTTCATATGATGAGATACCCTATTTCTTCTCATCAATCCATTTTGGAAGTTTTAAGTGGCGCCATTAGCATGTCGAGTTTTCGTAAGGTGTTTTTCATCTCACTTTTATTCCCGTGAGATTTATGGTACATTTGCCACAATTTTCTTTGAGTGGTGTATGTACTGCCCATTATTATACACTTTGTGTAGTATAATTTCATTTATGGGTATTCACATATTCATTGTATGACCCTTCTTCCGTGGGTTGTACATTTCGAAAGTTACCCAACTCGGTAAGGGGACCTTTCACCCTCCTCTTTTTAAAAGACTTCTTTTGTTATGTCTTTTAATTCACATACTATTATGTTGGGATATGTTCCTTTATATCATTATTGATGTAAATATTATTTCCAAGTGATGATATACCCTTTTTATCTCTCATCAACTCATTTTATGAATTTTTAAGTGATTCCGTTAGGCTGTCGAATTTTACCAAGGGAACTTTTTAACCCAATTTCGATTTCTTTGGGTTCAACATGTAGTTATTGAATATGTCATCTTTTGAATATGTTTGAATGAAATTTTATTGTTTTACACTTAATATAAACATATATTGGGTGTATTTATATTTGTCACACATAATTAGGAGATTGATTTATACTTTATTTAAGGATACCTTCTTTATTATGGATTTCCTCTCATTTTACATTTCTATTGAGACTTCATTGTTTTTATGCACCAGTTCACTCTTATATGATGTATATAATGTCCATTGGAATATTATATCATTAATCCCTCTATTATCATGATATTATAAAGTTCTAATTAAATGTTATTCCTCAATTATTGTATTCAAGTGTCTCTCATTTTGTTAAAGACGCTTTAACTAAAATATCGTTTTACATGTTTTAATGATTTATTGTTATAAATATTTCTCATTAATAACCATGTTTTCAAAATGGTTTTAAGGATTTATTTATATGGATATTAATGGTTTAAAATGTTAAAAGCTTCAAAGTGGTATGGGACACTTTGATTCAAAAATATCTTTATTAAATGTTTTATATGGTTTGGAAAATGGTTTTTAGAAGGGATTCATTATTTCAATATCTTAAAATGTTATATTGTTATTAAAATGTGGGAATGTTATCTTTTTTTTGTTCTTAGGTTATGTTCTATGATTATGTTATGGTTATTGGGCATTGTTTATGAATACGGGTGGTTCCGTGATAATCTAATGGCGGGTGAGCCCGATATAGCTCTCCAATGCATTGGGTAACGCGGAGGAGTGAAACGTTAAGGTTTCTCCGAATAGATTTAGGGAATATACTATGGTGGGTATTCCAAACGTAACCAAGAGGGTTACTCCCTACGTAAGAATGTTATTAATGCCTCAAGTTACCTTATATGTCTTACGATTTTTATGATTTATTCATGACTTGATGAGGTATGTTAAAGTGCATATGTTGTATGGGTAAAGTATGATTTCATTCTTATGTATATATGAACTCATGTTTCCTTTCCATATTTTTATAACCCTTACTGATCTTTTTATGCTCATCCCAAGTTTTTGAAATGTTTTTCATAGGTCAAGGGAAGGGTTCATGATATTATGATAGTGTAAAGGAAGTGTCAAGAAAGGATCCATGTTTTATTTTAAATATATTTCCTTTGATGGGAAAAATGAATACTATATTTTATGTAACCACTTTGTTTAAATGTGGAATGTAATGCATGTTTTATGATCTAATTCTCTAAAAATCTAAACATGAAAAGATCCTCAATGTGTAATCTTATAATAACTCAAGATTAAGTAAGGTTTAAGGCTGGGGCCTTATAGGGAAGGGGTCATATTATCCTTTTTTATGAGAAATATATATTTTCATATCCATTGATTAAGAATTTACTATAAATGTGTAATATCTATTTCCACCCTTATTGATTATAAAGAGATTGATAATGTTTATTAAATTTCACAGTAATGAGATGTGTTATTTTAGATCAAGAAACAATCGGTTAAATATATATGTTTTCAAAAATGTTATCACTAATAGTCTTGTTTACAATTAAATTGTTTAATATGGACATTTTAAATTATTATTGATTTATTTTAAATGGTTTTATTGTGTAATAGTATTCAAATTATCACTATGACACATTTTTTCATTGATTTCAAAAGTGTCAAATTAATGTTTTACGGAAACATATTCAGATTAACAGACAATTTTCACCACCATTAATTTTTTTTCCTAGGAACATTCCTTTGAATGATTCGAAGGATATTTTTAATGAATTTTTTCCCTATTAGTTGTTAAATTTTTATGTTTTAAAATTGATTTAAAAACTATAGGGGGTAGTTCTTTTCACAAATATTGTAACGTCTCGACCCTAGTTACATAGATTCAGTGCATTATTAAATAACATTGGCATGATCACAAGAAAGATCAAATCTCGAATGACCAATTGGTTTATTAGCCTTGGAAACACTACATATATTCATAAAGTCTTACATTACATCATAAAGTGGTTAACTACTAGAACAACAAATTTTCTCTATATTACACACTCATATCCCCACATAATATCTATGTAGGTCATTCATAATTTACTTCTTCACTTCCTAGGAAAAATAAAACATAGAAAAGGGGTGAGCACAAATGCCCAGTAAGGAGAACAATATAGCGGAAACATTCAAAAATAAGCATAAATATTTAAGGCAATGTATAACTAAAAAAAGCCTTTTAAACTTGAACTTCAACATAGTATGGAAAAAGTAAAATGAAATAATTTCATTTACTTATTCACATGGATATTCTACTAATCGAATAATCAATGCAATATCAATAACCACTTTCATAATGATGGAATGCATAATTCCAGACTATCATAACCACATATCCAAGGCCTCGTTCCAATACTACAAATAATATTTTGTCAAGGCCTTGTCCCAAGACACTAGTTTGTCTCATGAGACCTACCGATGCATCGAGGAGCTATAGTGGGCTCCACCCGTCACATATTAAGTCCAATGCATTCCCATATGAAAAGTTTTAAACATAACATAAACATTCGTATTAAAACTAGTATACGAAATGTAAATACTTCATCTATAAACCATGAAAATAATTTATCCATAGTAAAACATATCACAAAACCTTCAATACAATATGAAAGTTTTGTTTCTTAATAAATCATCTCCAAATAAGCTTAAAATCAATCAATGGATGTTTTCATAGATGACATCAAAACATTTTTTAGAGAAATATATCTATCTATTTTGAAATCATTTAAGAGTCATATATTTATGAAATAAAACATTATCTTTGAAAATATTCTTATAATATTGTAAGGGATGCTTTGACGATTTTATAACGGCGGAAAATAACCGCACCAGCCGTATAAGTTAAAAAAACATTCTTACCTTAATTCTGTCGAAAAGGTTAAAAAGCCCCTTGTTTGGAAAATGACGGAAAAGATTCATTTATAAACCACTTATAAAAAGTCAAACAAGGGTATAAATGAATTTAACCCATATTATTGTAAATATTAAAAATGTTTTGAAATACATTTTGAAGAAACACGGATGTGGATGATAAGAGATCCCAGTAGATTATTACGTATAAAAAACCTCAGATAATGAAGAGATTGTGAAATAACCCTTACCTTGTACTTTTCCTTTGTTGGGGTAGGTTAAACTCTTGTATAATAGTGAAATAATTGTTATTAAATTATACAAGAATCATATACATTCATATGATATCATATATGAAATTTTAACATTGCTTTGTTAATAATATCTTAGTATTATCATCGTTTCGGGTGTTAACTTACTCGTTTTATTTTATATGTTTTGGTACATAAGCCATGTTTGTCATGGATAGGTTGTATATTATTCATATACAGAATGATATCAGGTCCTTAAACATTATTTTTAAATCATAAAATGATAATTATACTTGAATGGATACGATGGAGAATGAATCTCATCGCGTTCGTGGAGATGGTAGTCCGTACGTACGCACGAGCGACAATATCATTCTTTTGATATTAAAATAATTTATAATTTTATAGTATATCATATATACATAATCATTATAATGTTATATTTATTATTTACATGAGTTACACATCATTATTATGACCATCCAAATAATAATATATTGAATAACAATTACACCACGACGTGGAGACGGTAAGCCGTACGTACGCACGTATGGTGACATGTTAGTCAAAGGGTGGATAGAATACTGAATATGGTTGTACCATATTTATAATAACATCAAATTAAATATAATATACTGGATTTATTATTTTATAATGGTAATAACAAATAAAAAATAAGTGGAAGAAGAAAGGAACTTGGAAAAGGGTGGTGAAATCATTACCTCTTCTTCGGGATCTTCCTTTTGATTTGATCAAAAGGGATCCATAGGTTGGCTTTCTGATCGAACTAAGGCCTTTAGGTTGTAGTGAAGGAAGTTGGGAGAGTATTTGGGCAGAGTTTGGCCCAACCAAAATGCTTTGATGGTGTGAAGAAATGAGAAGGAAGAGTGCCTTTTTATAAGAGGGGTGAGGGGAACCTTTGGAAAAGCTAGAAATATTAATTTATAATAAATTCATATTCGGTTTTTAATTGCTCCAAAGTTGATTATTTAAATTTTAAGGTGGGGATGGGTCTAAAAAAACTCAACCAATAGAATTTAGACAGTTTTGGGTACTTATATTAACCTTATCTTTAAGTATTAACTCTAAGTTAATTAGTTTCACTTTTACAATGTCTCTTTGTATTTTTATATTATATGGTTAATAAACTTACTATATACATCAAAAAGACCCCCCAGTGGTCCATTAATGATACAACTATCATTATATATGTCTCTTGGACGAACCTTATATTTTTAGGAATTAAATATCAATTAATAATATAATATTTGTTTTAAAAACCTTTTTATGTCAATTTTGACACTATTCAATAGTTGATTTTTGTGAAACTCATAACAGAATGATTACTTCGAAAATATTTAATTAAAGCATTCCTAAAATGTCATATTAATATTTAATATTAGTGTAATTCATTAAAAGTTTCAAATTATATTTATTTGGGTATTTATAATATCAATTATTTTAAATTTTCATTGTTAGGGTAATTACTACATCAACATTGAGTCATAAATAAATTAAATTATTTAATCTCTAAAAATTTAAAATAAAATATCATTATGTAGGAAATATTTATATCCTTCTAATTAATATTCATAGTCGAAAATAAAACATATATAACCCTATGTAAAAATTGTTTTTCTAAAAGATATATGCTTGTGTCATTTTTGTATTCATTTTAACTTAATTAAAATAAAGTGTCCCTATCACCTACAAGTGGCTCCATGGGGTCCCCAAATCAACCCAAGATTCCTATGGTCTAACAAGTATCAACCCATAAGTTTAGGACACGTTTTAGGGAAATTCAGTATTATTATAATATTATTTGTTAACCCTTATATACCGGATTTACCCTTAACCATGGTAAATAAAATATTTACCGTAGTAATTATTCAAAAGGTCTAAAAATAAAAGATAACTATTTACACAATTTTAACATTATGATTCCAAATATCGAATCCATTTTTCCAAATTCAAAACACAAAAGTGGCAGAAATTAATTTAAAATTAATTCCCTTTGTTAAAACAAAAAGCGTGTTTTTAAGAGATAATAACTATCAA
Source organism: Viscum album (assembly GCA_963277665.1). NCBI lineage: Eukaryota > Viridiplantae > Streptophyta > Magnoliopsida > Santalales > Viscaceae > Viscum > Viscum album. Next base: position 774,061,042 of record OY728159.1, on the reverse strand, counting down.
AAGATTGACACTTGTTTATATCCGGTTTAATTGTAAAATTATGTCCAATGACCAAAATTGTATTAAATAGTAAAAATATATTCTAAATATACTTTAAAACCTCTCAAATTTATAATTTATCACTATTAATTATTCTGATTAAAAAAGTTGTTTTTAATTAAAATTTAGTAATTTTCACTATTTATCAAAATATTAAAGTTATCTGAAAAGTACAAAAATTTCACCTTAGGATAAATTAGATATTCCGAATCAAAAAATGAAGTCCATTTTAAAAAATAAAATATATATAATTTCAAAAAGTTGGTATTACTATTCATAACGGCTAGTTTGATTGGTTATGGTGTGTTAGAACTCAGTGTTGCATACAACAAATGCTATCACATTATTTAAAGAGAAGCGTACCGTAGAAGATTGTGGTGTTACATTCTCCCCTCTTTCAAATAATTTCATCCTCGAAATTTATAGAATACTTATCACATGAATAGACTCAGGTGGTTCTTCATCATAAGTTACTCGGGTTCCCACGTTGCCTCTTCCATCTTATGGTTTCTCCACAAAACTTTTACCAGACGTGTCGTCCTGTTTCTCAGTACTTGTTCTCTCGTATCAAGAATCCTAATGGGCTCTTCGCAATAAGACAAATCGGGTTCCAGTTCTAATTTTTCATGGGTGAGTATATGCGTTGGGTCAGGAATGTATTTCCTCAACAGAGATACGCGGAACACATCGTGAACTTTGAGAGACATGGCGGCATTGCCGATTGGTAAGCTACAACCCCAATTCGTTCTAGAATTTCGATAGGTCCGATGTACCTGGGACTCAATTTACCTTTCTTACCAAAACGTATGACTCCCTTCCACGGAGATACATTTAGGAAAACATGATCACTGACTTGAAATTCCAAATCCTTCCTTCGATTATCGGCATAGCTCTTCTGCCTACTTTGACCTGCTTTGATGTGATTTTGGATTACCTTCACCTTTTCCATCGTTTCCTCCACCAGTTCTGGGCCTAAAAGTTTTCTTTCACCAACGTCATCCCAACAGGTTGGTGTACAACATCTCTTTCCGTATAACGCTTCATATGGTTCCATCTGAATACTCGAATGGAAGCTACTGTTATAGGAAAATTCTATCAAAGGTAAATATTGATCCCACATACCCTGAAAGTCAAGTGAGTAAGATCTCAACATGTCTTCTAAGGTTTGAATAGTCCGTTCTGATTGTCTGTCCGTCTGAGGGTGGTATGCAGTGCTAAAATGATGTTCAGTATCCAGGGATTTCTGAAGACTCTTCCAGAATCTTGAAGTAAAACGGGGTTCACGATCTGAAACAATCGATATGGGTACTCCATGAAGTCTCACAACTTCATCAATGTATTATCTTGCTAGACATTCCAGTGGTAGATCTTCTCTTATATCAAGAAAATGTGATGACTTGGTAAGACAATCAACAATAACCCATATTGCATCGTTCCTTCTAGGAGTCTTTGGTAGCCCCATGACAAAGTCCATCGTAATATTGTCGCATTTCCACTCCGGTATGGGAAGAGGTTGCATGACTCCTCTAGGCTGTTGCCTTCCAGCTTTCACTTGTTGACAAACCATACATCTTGTCACAAAATTGGAAATCTCCCTCTTCATGTTGTCCCACCAAAAATGTTCCTTCAAATCTCTATACATTTTGGTGCTCCCTGGGTGTATAGAGAAATTAGAACTATGAGCATCATCCAGTAATTCTCTTTTTAGATCAGGTATATCGGGAACACAATGTCTCTTCCCGAATTTCAAAATTCCATGTTCTTACACAAAGTCTCTCAATCTCCCATCATTCACAGCTTTAATATTCTTTAGAAATTCTTCATCATCGGTTTGAGAACTCTTAATCCTTTCTTGTAAAGATGGTTTGGAAACCATTTGAAAAAGAATAGATGTTTCACCTTCACTGGTTATTCCCATGTCTATCTTCACTAGATCCCTGAAAATTGGATCCCTTTCAATTTTCATATTTTTCAAAACTCCATGGTCTTTTCAGCTCAAAGCATTTGCCACCCTATTTTCCTTCCCCAGGTGGTAGTGTATCACGCAATCATAATCCTTGAGTAATTCAAGCCATCTCCTTTTCCTCATGTTGAGTTCTTTTTGTGAGAAAATATACTTCAAACTCTTGTGATCAGTATAAATCTCACATTTTTTACCATAGAGGTAGTGCCTCCATATCTTCAAAGAAAATATCACAGCTTCTAACTCGAGATCATTAGTAGGATAGTTTTTTTCATGAATTTTCAACTGTCGTGTTGCATAGGAAATAACTCTATCATTCTGCATAAGGACACAACCAAGTCCTTTCTTCGATACATCACTATAAATAACGAACCCATCATTCCCCGATGGTAGAGTCAATATAGGAGCATTGACTAATATTCTCTTCAGTTCTTCGAAACATTATTCACACTCTTTTGTCCAAACAAATTTAATCCCTTTATATGTGAGCTTCGTTAATGGGTTATCCAATCGGGCAAAATTCTGGACGAAACGTCGATAATAACCTTCCAAACCAATAAATCTACGTACCTCAGTTATACTCGTAGGTGCTGGCCATTCTTGGATTGACTTGGTCATAGAAGGATCAACAGAGATTCCATCTTTAGAGACAATATGTCCAAGAAAAGAAATCTCATGAAGCCAGAATTCACACTTGCTAAACTTCCCATATAATTCATGTCTTCTCAAAGTCTTCAAGATAATGCGCAAGTGATTTTCATGATCTTCGTAGATTTTGGAGTATACCAAGATATCATCAATAAATACCAACAAAAATTCATCGAGATATTCCTTGAAAACTCTATTCATCAGATCCATGAATACAGAGGGTGCATTAGTCAATCCAAAAGGAATTACAGTAAACTCATAATTCCCATACCTGGTTCGAAATGCTGTCTTCGGAATGTCTTCCTTCTCTAAACACAACTGATGGTATCCAGATCGAAGGTCAATCTTTGAAAATTATTGATCTCCATGCAGTCGGTCAAATAAATCATCAATGCAGGGTAGGGGATACTTGTTCTTTATTGCTATAGCATTGATCTCCCTATAGTCGATACATAACCTCATAGATCTGTCATTCTATTTAACAAAAAGTACAGGGGCTCCCCATGGAGAAACACTAGGGAGAATAAATCACTTATTAATAAATTCCTCTAGATGTTTATTTAGTTCAACTAATTCTACAGTGGCCATTCTATAAGGTGTCTTCGATATAGGCCTTGATACAGGAATTAAAGCAATGGAAAACACAACTTCTCGTTCTGGAGGATGTCCAGGTAAATATTCTGGAAACACATCTACATATTCTTTCACAATAGGTACATCCTCTATTTGAACATTCATTTCCTCACCCACCGTCATTTCATTCTCTTCCTCCCCAATAATTGAATTTAGTTGAGCTACTGGGGGTGGATCTAGATAAGAATTAGGTGGTGACGATTCTGCTCTAAAGATAAGGTGTTCCTTATCATCATCATCAAAAATCGTAACCTCTTTCTTCTTACAATAAATCTTCACATCATAGTCTGAAAGACAGTCCATAACAAGGATTATATCGAACTCAATCATAGGTATGATGATGAGATCAGCAGATAAAGAACATTTATGTGCTCTAATGGTGACTGATTCACAAAACTTTGTTGCAATGATACTTCCCTTAGGAGTTTTAACTGACAACTCCCTTGTTAAATCAAATTGGAAATATCTAATTTTCTTAGAAAACTAGGAAAATATGAAACAATGCAATGATTCAGAATAATATAATGCATTTTCTAATCTTGAGGAAACCATTATATTACCTGCCACCACGTCTTTTGGAACTTCTACCTCAGCAGTAGTAATAGCAAAAGCATGGTCTTGATCCCTTGCCCTTTTCTGAGGTAAGTTCCCCTGACGATTGGGACATTCATTTGTATAATGTCCCATATCCCTGCAATTGTAGCATTGAACATTGGTATCTTCCTTCTTCCCATTGCAATCACGACCTTGGTGGCCTTTTTCACCACATTTGTAACAGACGCCCATTCCCTTCAAGAATATACTGGGGTTTTTCTTCCCACATTTACCACCGGATGGATATTCAACATTTCCATTCTTCCCCTTATTTCCATTCCTATATTGATCAGTAGATATATTCTTCTCTTTATTTTCTTTAAAGTCATAAGATTTATAGAATTCTTTCTCTATCTTGATAGCACATGAGACAATGTATTCATATGACGAGAAGGATTGAGAGACTAATGCTCGACGGAGAAATGGTTTTAACCCATCAAAGAAACGATCAATATTACTTCTTGGGTTACGTATATAATCTCCAGTATACCTTTCTAACCTTATAAAGTTAGCCTCATACTTTGCGACATTCTCATCCTCCTTCTGTCTCAGACTCAGAAATTGTCTTTCCATGTCTGCTTGATAGTCGCGAGGAAAGTATTTTTCTAAAAACAGATCATTGAACTCCCTCCATTCCATATTTAATACTTCATCATCTTCCTTTGTGTTTTGAATCAATGACCACCATTGATCAGCATCTCCAGTTAGGCGGTAAGCTGCCATGATAACTTTTTCCCTTTCACTACTCCCCAAAGCCTGAAATATTTTCTCTAGGGAATTTATCAATTGCTCATCTACTAAGGGATTTCTACTCCCATTGAACGTTGGTGGTTGTTGCCTCATGAATCGATCTAACATTGGTCCACCACGCTGCGGATTAGGGTGCTCCATACGGGTAAGTTTATTATTCATAACTTGAGTGAGTTGTCCCAGTATGGTGATTAGCTGATTGGAACCAGTTGCATCACCAGCTCCACTATAATTATCTTCAGCAGGAGGGAAATCCCTACATGGAGTGCGTGCACTGATAAAGTTTCTATTTCTTCCACTAGGCGCCATTTCTAAACAATGGCATAAACTAGATCAGTTTATGAATCAAAATACACAATCCCATACTTACAAAACACTTAACATAAATTGAACTATTTATGGATATAATCCATAATCATAAGAATTTTTTCTTTTAGGATGTATATACTCATAAATCATTCATAATTATTTGTAAAGAAAATGAGATTTATCCAAAGCATATCCCCCGGGAGTGTTGTAACCAAGAGTGCAGCAAGGCCTATTGTCGTGCACCAGTTCCCGTTTGAGTCTAGCTCAAAGCGGTGTTTTCGGGTTTTACCTCTAGGTACATCTGTGCCAGAGCCGCCTATACCTGCTCGTATCAAGACATTGATGTATTTCTCAGAAAACTCACAAAATCTCTACAATTCCAAAATTCTAGGAAGTTCTTCTATACTAATCCTCAAAATTCATCTTCAATCTATGTGCTCTAATTAGAGTTTATCAAAATCTAGCTTCCAAGGTTTGTAATAAACTTCCTCTGATAACAACTGTAACGCCCCGACCCCAGATACCTAGAGTCGGTGCATTATTACATAACATTGGCATGATCACAAGAAAGATCAAATCTTGAAAGACCAATTTGTATGGTAGCCTTGGAAACACTAGATATATTCATAAAGTTTTACATTACATCATAATGTGGAAAACTACTACAACAACATATTTTCTTCATATTCCACACTCATATCCCCACATAATATCCCTGCAGGTCATTCATAATTTACTTCTCCACTTCCTGGTAAATATAAAACATAGAAATGGGGTGATCTCAAATTCCCAGTAAGGATAACAATATAGCAGAAACTTTAAAAAATAAGCATAAACATTTAAGGCAATGTATAACTAAAACAAAAGCCTTTTAAACTTGAACTTCAATATAGTATGGAAAAAGTAAAATGAAATAATTCCATTTACTTATTCACATGGATATTCTACTAATCGAATAATCACATGCAATATCAATAACCACTTTCATAATGATGGAATGCATAATGCCAGACTATCATAACCACATAGCCAAGGCCTCCTGTCAAGACTACAAATAAGATTTTGTAAAGCCCTTGTGACAAGACACTAGTTTGACTCATGAGACCTACCGATGCATCAAGGAGCTATAGCGGGCTCCACCCGTCACATATTAAGTCCAGTGCATTCCCATATGAAAAGGTTTAAACACAACATAAACATTCGTATTAAAACTAGCATACGAAATGTAAATACTTCATCCATAAACCATGAAAATAACATATCCATAGTCAAACATATCACAAAACCTTCATTACAATATGGATGTTTTGTTTCACAATAAATCATCTCCAAATAAGCTTAAAATCCATCAAAGGATGTTGACATAGATGAAATCAAAACTCCTTTTAGAGAAATATCTCTTTCTATATTGAAATAATTTAAGAGTCATATATTTATGAAATAAAAATTTTTCATTGAAAATATTCTCATAAGCTTGTAAGGGAAGCTTTGACAATTTTATAATGGCTGAAAATAACCGCACTCGCCGGATAAGTTAAAAAAACATTCTTACCTTAATTCGGTCGAAAAGGTTAAAAAGCACCTTGTTTGGAAAATGATAGAATGATTCCTTTATAAACAACTTATAGAAAGTAATACAAGGGTATAAATGAATTTAACCCATATTCTTGTAAATATTAAATATGTTTTGAAATACATTTTGAAGAAACATGGATGTGGATGATAAGAGATCCCAGTAGATTATTACGTATAAACAACCTCGGATAATGAAGAGATTGTGAAATAACCCTTACCTAGTAATTTTCTCGGGTTGGGGTAGGTTAACCTCCTGTATAATAGTGAAATAATTTTTATTAAATTATAAAATAATCATATACATTCATATGATATCATATATGATCTTTTAACATTGCTATGTTAATAATATCTTAGTATTATCGTCGTTTCGGGTGCTAACTTACTCGTTTTATTTTATATGTTTTGTTACAAAAGCCATATTTTTCATGTATAGATTGTATATTATACATATACATAATGATATAAAGTCCTTAAACATTATTTTTAAATCATAAAATGATAATTATACTTTAATGGATATGATGGATAATGAATCTCATCGCGTTCGTGGAGACGGTAGTCCGTACGTACGCACGAGCGACAATATCATTCTTTTGATATTAAAATAATATATAATTTGATAATATATCATATATTCAGAATCATTATCTTGTTATATCTATTATTTACATGAGTTACACATCATTATTATACCCATCCAAATAATAATATATTGAATAACAATTACACCACGATGTGGAGACGGTAAGCCGTACGTACGCACGTATAGTGACATGTTATTCAAAGGGTGGATAGAATAATGAATATGGTTATAACATATTTATAACAACATCATAGTATATATATGATACTGTAGTTATTATTTTAGAATTGTAATAACAAATAAAGAAGAAGTGGAAGAAGAAAGGAACTTGGAAAAGGGTGGTGAAATCATTACCTCTTCTTCGAGTTCTTCCTTTTGATTTGATCAAAAGGGCTCCATAGGTTGACTTTATGATCAAACTAAGGCCTCTAGGTTGTAGTGATGGAAGTTGGGAGAGTATTTTGGCAGAGTTTTGCGAACCAAAAGGCTTTTATGGTGTGAAGAAATGATAAGGAGGAGTGCCTTTTTATAAGAGTGGTTAGGGGCACCTTTGGAAATGCTAGAAATATTAATTTATAATAAATTCATATTCGGTTTATAATGTCTCCAAATTTGATTATATAAATTTTAAGGTGGGTATGGGTCGAAAACAACTCATCCAACAGAATTTAGACAGGTTTGGGTACTTATATTAATCATATCTTTAAGTATTAACTCTAAGTTAATTAGTTTCACTTTTACAATGTCTCTTTGTATTTTTATATTATATGGTTAATAAACATAATATATACATCGAAGCGACCGCCAAGTGGTCCATTAATGATATAAATATCATGATATAAGTCCCTTGGCGGATCCTTAGATTTTTAGGAATTTAATATCAATTAATAATATAATATTGTTTTTTAAAAGCTCTTTTATGTCAATTTTGACACTATTCAATAGTTGATTTTTGTGAAACTCATATCATTATGATTACTTATAAAACATTTAATTAAATCATTCCTAACATCTCATATTAACTTATAAAATTAGTGTAATTAATTAAAAGTTTCAAATTATATTTATTTGGGTATTTATAATATCAATTATTTTAAATTTTCACTATTATTGTAATTACTGCATCATCATTGTGTAATAAATAAATTAAATTATTTAATCTCTAAAAATTTTAAATAAAATATCATTATGTAGGAAATCTATTTATATTTCTAATGAATATTTATAAACGAAAATACAACATATATAACCCTATTTAAAAATTGTTTTTCTAAAAGATATATGCTTGTGTCATTTTTGTATTCATTTTCACTTAATTAAAATAATGTGTCCCTATCACCTACAAGTGGCACCATGGGGTCCCAAAATCGACCCAAGATTCCTATGGTCGAACATGTATGAACCCATAAGGTTAGTACACGTTTTAGGTTAATTTATTATTATTATTATATTATTTTTTAACCCATATTTACCGGATTTACCCTTAACCATGGTAAATAAAATATTTACCGCAGTAATTATTCAAAATGTATAAAAATAAAAGTTACCTATTTACACAATTTTATCATCCTGATTCCAAATATGGAATCCATTTTTCAAAATTCAAAACACAGAAGTGGCAGAAATTAATTTAAAATTAATTCCCGTTGTTAAAACAAAACGCATGTTTTTAAGAGATAATAACTATCAAAAGATTGACACTTGTTTATGTCCGGTTTAATTTGTAAAATTATGTCCAATGACCAAAATTGTATTAAATGGTAAAAATATATTCTAAATATACTTTAAAACCTCTCTAATTTATAATTTGTCACTAATAATTAATTTGATTAAAAAAGTTGTTTTTAATTAAAATTTAGTAATTTTCACTATTCATCAAAATATTAAAGCTATCTGAAAAGTACAAAAATTTCACCTTAGGCTAAATTCAATATTCCGAATCTAAAAATGAAGTCCATTTTAAAAAATAAAATATATATAATTTCAAAAAGTAGGTATTACTATTCATAATGGCTAGTTTGATTGGTTATGGTGTGTTAGAACTCCGTGTTGCGTACAACACACGCTATCACATTAATCAAAGAGAAGCGTACCGTAGAAGATTGGGGTGTTACAAATATATTTTTTGATATTTTAATGGTATTTCAATTCACCAGTGATAAAAATACCACAATTTCATATATGATCAATTGGAGATATATTGAAATGATTAAATCCAAAATTCATTACCAATGTGGTGTATGGTTATTTCAAAGTCATTATCATGGTACCTATTTTTCATGGGTATTTCAATCCATTAAAATTTTGGTGAATTTCCTATTTCAATTTATACATTTTCAAGATATGGAATATAGAAATTACTGATGAAATTGTGATTGGGGAGTAGAACAAATTCATAAAGTACATTATCAAACCTGTGATTGGTGGGGCCATTATAGCCCTCCAATTCAATTGGTAGTGATATAGATTTATCAAGTTATAGTTTTGTGTAAGTATATTATTGAAATATACATGGTATGTTATTCCATTAGTAAAAGTGATTTAATAAAAATGGGTTGATGTACAATCATGTTTTCGCAATGTTTTCATTTTATTGAAATGGATCCATTAGCCATGGATTTTCCCAAATGTCTTATTATTGTAGAGTTATATGGTAGTTATTGAATATTAATGATTAATAAAAGGAATTATGTCTTATAATCCATATTTTATGGGTAATAATTTTTTGGTTATTCCCATGTTCTTTGATACTATAACCACACCCTTATTATCATCAGATTCCCATTAATGAAATTAAATTTTCATTGATCATGTTTACCCCTACAAAGTATTTGAGTAAACCATTCATATTTTTTAAATACATGTTGTTAAAAGAATAAGGTTGAATAAATTATATCAAAAAATTATTAATGTGGGAAAAAAATTATTAGATATGTTTATCACTAAACCTGGAATAATATAACAAGAGTATATTGTAGAAAATGTACAATTGAGGAAAAATATTTTGTCATGTAAGGGGTTTTAGTGATTCTATAAAATACTAAAACTAAAAATTAATTAGGTATATAAGTAACACAATAAATCCACTCGATATTGTAAGTTTATTATTTTGGGATTTTTTATTGATTATTAGTAATAAACCCTTAAATTTAAAGATTGATTTATTATAATTGGATCAAAAAGTATGTGGATACAGTTTCGTTAATGTATAATCCACTTATAAAATAATATGTATGGCATATCATCCACATAGAAGTTGTTGATGGTGGTATATTGACCTACCACATATTGATATCGATGGTTAATTCTACATGTGTTAGATTCATATCAATATAGAATCATCAAATTGGAAAAGACATCTCGGTGGAATACAATCATCTTATAATGTGACATTGAATCTTTACCATCCAATAATAATCTTTTAATTAGTGGTTCCTCGTGTGCTTAATGGCCTAATTTTTTGTATATCATCCACATTACGTGTGGTAGTAGTGTTTCGTCATCCACCTAGAATAGTTTTATCAATGGATATTCATCCACAAACACTTATATTTTTTAATAATTCACCCACCAAGAGTTGTTGATACCAAATTCACTTGGGGATGCCTCATTTTAAATTGAAGAATGAATTGGTAATTCCGTATTCTTTTGATGGTTATTGATTGTGATAAATCATTAACAAATTTTATGACATGGGTAGAGTTATATTTATTATCCCCAAGGTGTGTTCATGCCCTCAGAATTCCATCTCATTCCAACAATGTAAAAAGTATGTATTTTAACATGTAGTTGGTTTCTATTCCATTCCATGTTTTGATTTGTTTTTAATTTTTTTATATATTTTCAGTATTATAATTTACTATAGAATACGATCTTATATTAACTAGACTTGTTAGGGATGGTTGGTGGCATCAGATAGAGTAATACTCTTTGCCTACTCAGGAACCAAGATACTAGGTCCTATAATGTGTTTAAGGACCGAGGTAAGTGAAATGAACATATTCCTCTAGATAGATGAGAATATGGTTCTTATTTTTAGGTGATTTTTGGATCAAATTATGGACCCTTAACCCTATTAGATCATATATATAGTTTTGGTAATTTTTATACTACATTGACTATTATTCTGATACCAGAAATCAATTTTATACTTTTACAACTTTTATAACATGTAAAATAGTTCATTTTTTAGCATGGGGAATATATTTATCTTTTTAAATGAACATTGTGGTGATAAAAAAAATACTTGTAATGTATTGTAATGATTTTTTTCATATTCATCAAATGTGGTTTATGGTTCTTTGTAATCGACTGGATGTAGACTAATTATTTCATACATTAGACCTATCCAATTGTATGAATCCTCTATATTATGAGGAGGTATGTGTGAATTATTTGTAACTTCGTTTTATCTCAGTGGAGTTGATTATGGTTAGGGATTGTTTATGTAATATTGATGATTTAAATTTTACCGAATTTTTTGAATTATAAGTAGTAAAAAATGATATGTAATTTTGGGTTATGAGAATATTATTATTTATTTAGGATAAAATCGTATAATTAATCAATATTACTTAATAATAATGAATATATATATTTTCCAATCAAATTTTGTTCCCATTAACTGGGTTTTTCAATATTCGGGTATGAATGTGAAAATAGGAGGTCATACAGATCTCAAATAGTAGAGATTCTTAGTGTTTGATTAATAATACTGTTGTAGCTTTGGAAAATAATTTATTATTATATATAAGACATTACATAAATGAAGATAATTGTTTTTGTAATATGATTTATAGATAATCCTATCCCATTATAATCTGTGACTATTGATGGATAGTGTGGTATATTATTATCTTAATCATTCAATGGTTGTATGCAATATTTACTAATAGTGATCATTGTAAATTCATTATTTCCAAAAATATTATTTTTAATTTGATTATGGGTTCTCATATATGTTTTTAACATCATTATATTTTAGTAGTCAATATAGAATAATGGATTAATAACAAGCTATTCAATCAATTTTATTTGTGGAAATGGTTGTTTTGGGAAGACATAATAAATAAATTGATAAAATGACTCACCACCTATTTAATTGTGTGTTTTTGTAGATCATAATACTTATTGGAATATATGTATCTCAAAATTATTATAAAAGTATTGTTATTGGTTTATATGGATGCTGAGAAGTTTTTCTATTGATGTGAGATGTTTTTTCTATTTTGATGTGGGATTAGTAATAAATTTTATGATCATAATAGATCCTATTAATTTAAGGACCAATAAAGGCATCACACATTTTTTTTAAAAATCACATATATGGGGATACATCAATTGCATACCAATTAAATTATGGATTGGATATTCAAAAAGTGATAAAAATACGTATATTCATCATTTAAAATATATTTAACAACTAAAATTACTCTGAATAATATCAAAATAATGGTATTGATTTAATGTTAATATATCTACTATATTATGGAATATATTTCTCAAATTCATTGTTATTCAAATAATATATGGAAAATTTGATAAACCTGAGAACATAAGTGAATAAAATTTTTAGTTAAAACAAGATAAATTATAGATATAATATTGGCAGTATGAAAATATTTGAATACATAAAAATTATCATATGGATGATTTTTTTTCAACTGAATTAATGTTTTTGTGAGGATCATTAGTAGTTAATGAGAGTATCTTGATGAATTTGTAGTTATAAAAAAAGTATGCATCTTTTCAAAAATATTTGATTATTAAGTATTGGAAGATAAAGAAAACAATTCTATAAGTCTTTCATTATTTGAATTCTATAGAATATATATTTATTATGAAATAAATAATTGGAACACTCTCAATATGAAGAATAAAATTTAAATAGAAATAATATTTAAATCAATGTTTTAACAGAAGTGTAAACAATAAGATAATGCATGGGAAATTAATTCTAATGAAGATAAAGAGGTGAATATGATGTTTGATACATTGATATCATGAATCTTGAGAAGTTTTTATCAAGGTAATGAAAATTAATAAAGAAATATATTTCTTAATGTGTATAAATTTAGACCAATATGAATGTTTTTATTCAATTTTCCAAAAATGAAGGAATAATAATGTGATTTTTATTATTATTCATCTTAATTAAATTAACGAAATGAATTCCAAATTTAATAGGAGTTAATTATACATAAATGTAATAATTATGAGTTTATATAAATTCAATAATAGATAGATTTTTTATGAATTATTATAAACAAATAAGTTAAGATTGAGACGGAGCTAAAACTCCATGAGAAATAGATAAGAAATTTTAGTTCACAATTTATGAATGATGATAATTTCACATAGAACAATGAAATATGTGAGAAAAAGATAATAATTTGAGATAGTTTTTATAATGAGGTGTTATTTAAAGGAGTGTACATTAAATAACTAAAAATTTATAAAATGTGAAACAATTATAAACAATTTTTTTATAATATCTAACGATGTTTGTGTTTCCAATGTTGTAAGTGAATAAAAGGGGTCAAAATAAATTAAATAAATAAATTTTTATCTTTAGGTGGAATATATGATAATTAATGTCCTTGAAGAGTTGGTGAATGATAAATAATAGAATCCTGAAAATGGACACCAAATGTTATTGTATGTTGAATTCTAAGTTAACATGATAATTATAGATTCTTGTAAGACCATTCCTATTTTTAAATAATTCTCAAATAAAACCTGAAAGGCTTATGAATCCCCTATAACTTTTATTATAATAAAAAATGACCACACTCAATTGGAGTAAAAGGCCTTAGATGTATAGATACTAATGATGAATTGAAATAAAATTAAAATTAAAATACTATTGTTATGAAATTCCATAAATATGAAAAATCACAAAATGAATACATGAATGAAAAATATAAAACCCTTGTGTGATTATATTATAAATGAATGAATCATATGATTATAAGAATTAATTAATATTTAATGAAATAATATAAAATGATAGATAAAATAAGAGGAAAAAATTTTCAACGGGAGGAAGATGTTAACTTCAAATAGAAACATGGTTATGGATGGTGCCATTTTATGGAAATTGGTAGTGCTATGGTGTCTAATGAATTCTATTAAAAAGATTATTTTTTAATGAAATTTATTAATATAAAACTATTTTAATTAGTTGGAAACTGTTGAGGGGGTTCATCCGACTCAAAGAAGATACATTTAGATAAAATATGTTAATTTTTAAATTGAGATTGAGTGACCCCATGATATGATTTTCATTTTTTCAAATAAATTTAATATTTTTAATATTCATTATTTCACCCAACAGCAAGTGTAGATTTAATTTTACAGATCACCATGTTAAAATGAAATAGGACACAATATTAAATTATTAATTTTTAATGAGATAGCTGTCTCCTGTATGGTGGAATATTTTTAATAAGGGTTTAATAGAATAATGTGTACCATATTATATCTATTTATCTGATTTTGTTCATTAGAATAATTTTCATGCTTTAATTAGATAAAAAAACATGTTGGTGGGAGTGGATACTTTATAGGGGTGAATTGAGTTCCTATTAAAAATTTCTGTTAAAAAGATTCTTATTAAAATCCCCCATATTAAATAACAATATAAATTGTAGTGAATTTGTAATACAATAAAGGGTCAGTAATGTTCTCAATAGATTGATTAGTTCTCAGTTAATCTAATATGAAGATTAATTAACTTTTGAAGTTAACCTAATTATTTACAATAAATACAAACACTTTCTAGTTTAACAATTGGAGTTACTCTAAAATGGAATTATATTTCAAAGTACTTAGTAGTGGAATATTCAATATAGTTTAAAACGAAATAAAATAAACACAGTAGTTTAAAACAAGAGGTTCAGTCTCATGACAAGACGTAGTCCTCTAAAACAATTTATATATGTTTTCATCCACACCCATGATCGGAGTAAAAATCAGTACAGAGACTGTCCAGGTGAAAAGGACTCTACCACAGTTCTTGGTGGGAAAAATATAAAAACAATAGAACACATGCTATCAAGTTCACACTTGACATCTACCACGTTCCACAGTGGGACAGACGAATGTTACAGAAGTTTTGTAAGGGGATTTAGAAATCCTACAGTTTATCAAAAGATATAGCATGTGTCTAAAAATACAGAGCACACACAGTGCTCAAAATAAAAATAAAATGAACTAATGAGAGAGATTAGATATGTGTTTATAATTCCCTAGTGATTTGAAGTGCTGCTCTGGACTCCTTTTGATTAAACAGAAATGGTTCTCAGTCTTTCTCTTGTTTTTATTTTGAAAACAGAGTGTCATTTTCTTCCCTGATTTTCATGTTAAGTTTGATCATCTTGAGTGTATGAACAGAACATTGTAGTTCTTCACTCCGTGACTAAGATTCATATTGTGTTCTCTTCTTGTATAAATTGCCTCATATATGTTTGTTGTTCTTCAAGTATGCAGGTGTATGGAAGTTGTAACAACCTAATATTTTATGATAAGTATTCTTTTTAATTTATTTGATGTCATGTGTTTTATGCTACAACAAGATTATCTTGTGCTATAGGCCACACTGTGTTAGCTTGAAGTATACGCAACACTATTCTTAGATTGTGTTACACACAAATTCAAGTTTGTTTTATTATATTCATTATACGCAACATTGAGTGTATATATATATATATATTTTAAATGTATAGATGCAATATGGTTGGATTATGTTATATGAAACAACGAAGGATTCTTTCACAACACGTAACCCTGACTTGGCTTGCATTACACGCAATCGCGACTTTCCTCGATAGCGTGTATTGTACACAATATCAGGTTTCACTAAACAATGATATATGGTTATAATATTATTATGAATAGATGTTATGAATATTATTAACTACATTTTTTATTTTATAACCTTATTATTCTTCTTACACATTTTCTAGAACATGGTATAAGAAGAAAATAAATTTTTTCGGGTAAAATACGTATTATTCAAAAAATGCAGTTTTGCCGCCTTTTGAAGGCGCACCCACATTAAATTTAATTTTTGACATGTTTATAAGTTTAATTTTACAAAATAATATTATAATTTTGAATCAGGATATAAAAATTTAAATTGGATAAAGTTTTGATATTTTTCTGATAACTTTAATATTTTAATGAATAGTAAAAACACGCTATATTTTAATTAAAGACAACTTTTTCCATCGTAATAATTTATATAGTTAAATAATAATATTGAATGTTTAACAAGTATAAATAGAATATATTTTTACTATTTAATATAATATATGTCATTATCCTTGATTTTACATTGAATTCGTAGGTTAAATAAATTCAATCGTTTGCAATGTTTTAAACAAAAAATCGTTTTCTTTCGACAACATGATTAATTTTTATTTAATTTCTGAAAATTATGTGTATTGAATTTGAAAAAATGGATTTCATATTTGGAATCAGTGGGTCCAAATTATATTAATAGACTATTTTTTATTTTTGGGCATTATGAATAGTAACAAAAGTTAATTTTATTTACCATAATAAAAGGTAAATTGGGTAATTAAGAGTCAATATAATATTATAAAATTATCCTAATACTTGTATTAATACAATTGGATGATTATAATTTGTCCTAAGTCATATTTGGGTCGAAATAGAATCCATTAGAACCCACTTGGAGGTGATTAAGAGCTTTAGTTTATTTTATTTAAAGGAAAGTGAAATATGCCTCACTCAACTATAATAGATAAAGTATTTTTAATATAACTTTATACAGAATATAAATTCGTTTATAAATACTAATTTGAAATATATAATGTTTTTCTTTTTCATGGTAATTTATTTGTAATTTTTAAGAGTTATTTATTTACCATATTATCTTATACATTAATGATGTAGAAATTATTTATTTAGTGAAAAATCAATAATATAGTTTTTATTGAAATAGTAATACATATCAAAAGGATAAAAAATCAACACAAAACTTATTATTAGTTTATATATAAACCCTAATCATCTAATGGCCGAATTTGTGACCATTTGGATCCTTATTAAGGCGATTATGACACTTATATTATATTATTTTAAATGATGCCAAAGTTGTCACCTTCATAATTTAATAAATATAACAATTTAACTATTGTGATTTTAAGATGATAAATTCTAGTAAAAGTATTCATGTAAAATTTAATATATTTATCTTCATCATTGAATTTTATTTTTAATTTTTATGCAACAAATTAGTATATTAAATATTTATACAAATATGATGTAGTAATTATTTGTTTTAAGAGATAAACCAAATAAATGGTTTTAAAAATAATAAAATTAATATTATATGAACTATTTAATGTTCTCCACTAATTTTATAGATACATATGACCTTCTATTAATCTATTAAATCTTTTATTTAGTACATATTTTCTATATATATTTTATTTAAATTCAAATAAATGAATAGTGTCAAAATTGACACTATTGTTATTTTATAAACATAACATATTATAAAATTGTGTAAAAATCACAAAAATATGTAAAAATTATAAATTTAAACTTATATGTTCTAAAATGTTATAAAGTATCAAATTATGTACAGTTCACAACAAATAAGTAATTATCTGTTATAATTTAAAATTTTGTATGTTATTACAACAAATAAAATTAAATTGATTAAGTAAGGATAAATCAAGTTGATAATGTTTAAAATAATTTCCTAACATGTATAAATTTTTTTTTGTTGATGAAATTACAACCCTATCTCATATAATATTTGAATATGAGTCATTTATGGAGGTTTTTAAGTGGGGTTTGATTTATTATAAATTAATATTTTTAAGATTTCCAAAGGGGCCCCTCTCCTCCCTTATAAAAGAGAACATCCTCCCTCTCTTCCTCACACCACATTGAGCCTTCAAGCTCGGCCAAACCCTGCCAAATTCTATTCTCCACTTCCATAGAAACATCCTAGAGGTCCTGGTCTTCTGAAAAGACCAATTTTAGTTCCCTAAGAGGAGGTCTCAAAGAGGCGTTTCAAAGAAGAGGTAATGTCCGTTACCAAATCATTCAAATTTATTTCTTTTTCCACTTCTTCTTCTTAGGATGTTTCATTATGAAGTAATAACATCAGTATCCCTCATATACAGATATTTTATTATATGTATTAAACATCCCTATTTCACCATCTATCCATCCTACGGAAAACAAAATCATCGCGCGTGTGTACGTACAGAATTCCGTCTCCATGCCGTGGTGTAATCTATTTTCCACCACCACCTTACTTGGATGTGTATAATGGTGGAAATAATAACTATATACGATTATTGTAAATTGATATTGATTCTATAATAGTATACATACACTCCAATAAAACATCACGATCATGGGAACGATATCATCGCTCATGCGTACGTACGGAATACCGTCTCCATGACGTGATGAGATTCATTCTCAATGATTAACCATTCATAAATGATTATAAAGTATATATAATAAGTAATCATAAAATATATGACATAATAATGATACTGGATTAATTTATATATATATATATATATGTATGTCATCCAATTAATTCCATTCAATTCAATAAGGAAACGAAAACAACGTTCATGCGTACATACGACCTACCATCTCCATGAACAGTGTATTTCCTTCCATTTATCGATCTATTATATATATTTATATTCTGAATATATATTATATATAAATCATTTTTACATTATGGTTGTAAGTAATCATGAACTATGTAATCATATGAATAATTACAAGTTAAAACACGAACGACAAATGAAACGATTTTACCCAAAACGACACTTTAACATGAATTTACAAAAGAACGGGTAATATAATGTCATAAGTGAACCATATATGATATAATAACAATGAATATGATTCCGTAATAAGTCAATGACATTATTTAAATCATTATAAAGGATTTTTGCATACGTATTAAGCATATCGGACCTATGTTAAGGGATAAATTGGAAAATCTCATTTTTATCCGAGATTGCTTATTCGTAAGTATTTACTATGGTTCTTTCTATAATCCTTGTGCATGTTTTATAAAAGTGTTTTCATGTATTTTTAAAGCCCTTTTTACCCATTTTTGTGTTTTACTACATGGTATGTAAGGAATATTTCTAATGATTATGTTACGATGTACTTTTTTAACTTTTTCGACAAAAGTACGAGAAGAATGTTTTTTTACGTATACGGCATGAAAGTATTTTTACGGTTTTATAAAGCCTTATTTTCATGAAGCTTCCTCCAAAATATTTCATGAATATTTTAAAAATAATCCTCTTCTTTTAAAATTGCATGGAATTTTGTGAAAATAAAATGATTTTGAAGAAGAAAGGATATTTTCCTCAAAAATTCATTTCAAGTGTCTTATCAAAAACTGTAACGCCCTGACCCAAGTTACCTAGAGTCGGTGCATTATTACATAATATTGGTATGATCACAATAAAGATAAAATTTCGAAAGACCGATTGGTTTAGTAGCCTTGGAAACACTAGATATATTCATAAATTTTTACATTACATCATAAAGTGAAAAACTACTACAACAAAATATTTTCTCCATATTCCACACTCATATCCCCACATAATATCCCTACAGGTCATTCATAATTTACTTCTTCACTTCCTGGGAAAAATAAAACATAGAAAAGGGGTGAGCTCAAATGCCCAGTAAGGATAACAATATAGTGGAAACTTTCAAAAATAAGCATAAACATTTAAGGCAATGTATAACTAAAACAAAAGCCTTTTAAACTTGAACATCAACATAGTATGGAAAAAGTAAAATGAAATAATTCAATTTACTTATTCACATGTATATTCTACTAATTGAATAATCACATGAAATATCAATAACCACTTTCATAAT
This sequence comes from Viscum album, assembly GCA_963277665.1. NCBI lineage: Eukaryota > Viridiplantae > Streptophyta > Magnoliopsida > Santalales > Viscaceae > Viscum > Viscum album. The sequence goes on along the minus strand of OY728159.1, from coordinate 774,041,033 downwards.
GATGGAATGCATAACTCCAGACTATCATAACCACATATCCAAGGGCTCGTGCCAAGACAAAAAATATGATTTTGTCAAGGCCTTGTGCCAAGACACTAGTTTGTCTCATGAGACCTACCGATGCATCGAGAGGCTATAGTGGGCTCCACCCATTACATATTAAGTCCAATGCATTCCCACATTAAAAGGTTTAAACATAACATAAAAATTTATATTAAAACTAGCATATGAAATGTAAATACTTCATCCATAAACCATGAAAATAACATATCCATAGTCAAACATATCCAAAAACCTTCAATACAATATGGAAGTTTTTTTTCATAATAAATTATCTCCAAATAAGCTTAAAATCCATCAAAGGATGTTGACATAGATGAAATCAAAACTCTTTTTAGAGAAATATATCTTTCTATTATGAAATCATTTAAGAGTAATATATTTATGAAATAAAACATTTTCTTTGAAAATATTCTTATAAACTTGTAAAGGAAGCTTTGAAGATTTTATAACGGCGGAAAATAACCGCACCCGTCTTATAAGATAAAAAAACATTCTTAGCTTAATTCTGTCGAAAAGGATAAAAAGCACCTTGTTTGGAAAATGACGGAAAGATTCCTTTATAAAACACTTATAAAAAGTCAAAAAGGGTATAAATGACTTTAACCCATATTCTTGTAAATAGTAAAAATGTTTTGAAATACATTTTGAAGAAACATGGATGTGGATGAAAAGAGATCCCAGTAGATTATTACGTATAAACAACCTCGGATAATGTAGGGATTGTGAAATAACCCTTACCTTGTATTTTTCCTTGGTTGGGGTAGGTTAAACTCTTGTATAGTAGTAAAATAATTGTTATTAAATTATACAAGAACCATATAAATTCATATGATATCATATATGATCTTTTAATATTGCTTTGTTAATAATATCTTTGTATTATCGTCGTTTCGGGTGTTAACATACTCATTTTATTTTATATGTTTTGTTACATAAGCCATGTTTGTCATGTATAGGTTGTATATTATTCATATAAAGAATGATATCAAGTCCCTAAACATTATTTTTAAATCATCAAATGATAATTATACTCGAATGGATACGATGGAGATTGAATCTCATCGCGTTCGTGGAGACTGTAGTCCGTACGTACGCATGAGCGACAATATCATTCTTTTGATATTAAAATAATATTTAATTTGATAGTATATCATATATACAAAATCATTATCATGTTATATTTATTATTTACATGAGTTACACATCATTATTATACCCATCCAAATAATAATACATTGAATAACAATTACACCACGACGTGGAGACGGTAGGCCGTATGTACGCACGTATGGTGACATGTTATTCAAAAGGTGGATAGAATAATGAATATGGTTGTACCATATTTATAATAACATCACAGTATATATAATATACTGGATTTATTATTTTAGAATGGTAATAACAAATAAAGAAGAAGTGGAAGAAGAAAGGAACTTGGAAAAAGGTGGTGAAATCATTACCTCTTCTTCAGGTTCTTCCTTTTGATATGATCAAAAGGGCTCCTTAGGTTGGCTTTATGATCAAACTAAGGCCTCTAGGTTGTAGTGAAAGAAGTTGGGAGAGTATTTGGGCAGAGTTTGGTCGAACCAAAAGGCTTTGAAGGTGTGAAGAAATGAGAAGGAGGAGTGCCTTTTTATAAGAGGGGTGAGGGGCACCTTTGGAAAAGATAGAATTATTAATTTATAATAAATTTATATTCAGTTTATAATGGCTCCAAAGATGATTATTTAAATGTTGAGGTGGTTCTGGGTCTAAAAAAACTCAACCAATATAATTTATACAGGTTTGGGTACTTATATTAACCTTATCCTTAAGTATTAACTCTAAGTTAATTAGTTTCACTTTTACAATGTTACTTTGTATTTTTATATTATATGGTTAATAAACTTACTATATACATACAAGAGACCCCCAAGTGGTCCATAAATGATACATCTATCATGATATAAGTCTTTTGGCCGAACCTTAGATTTTTTGGAATTTAATATCAATTAATAATATAATATTTTTTTTAAAAACTTTTTTATGTAAATTTTGACACTATTCAATAGTTTATTTTTTTGAAACTTATAACAAAATGATTACTTCGAAAAAATTTAATTAAATCATTACTAACATGTAATATTAACTTATAAAATTATTGTAATTCATTAAAAGTTTCAAATTATATTTATTTGGGTATTTATAATATAAATTATTTTAAATTTTCACTATTATGGTAATAACTGTATCATAAATGTGTCATAAATAAATTATATTATTTAATCTTTGAAAATTGTAAATAAAATATCATTATGTAGAAAATATTTTTATCTATCTAATTAATATTTATAGTCGAAAATCCAAGATATATAACCCTATGTAAAAATTTTTTTTCTAAAAGATATATACTTGTGTCATTTTTGTATTTATTTTAACTTAATTAAAATAAAGTGTCTCTATCACCTACAAGTGGTTCCATTGGGTCCCAAAATCGACCCAAGATGCCTATGGTCTAACATGTATCAACAAATAAGGTTAGGACACGTTTTAGGGTAATTTAGTATTATTATTATATTATTTTTTAACCTTTATTTACCAGATTTACCCTTAACCATGGTAAATAAAATATTTACCGCAGTAATTATTCAAAATGTCTAAAAATAAAAATTACCTAATTACACAATTTTAACATCCTGATTCCAAATATGGAATCCATTTTTCCAAATTCAAAACACAGAAGTGGCAGAAATTAATTTAAAATTAATTCCCGTCGTTAAAACAAAAAGCCCGTTTTTAAGAGATAATAACTATCAAAAGATTGACACTTGTTTATATACGGTTTAATTGTAAAATTATGTCCAATGACCAACAGTTTATTAAATGGTAAAAATATATTCAAAATATACTTTAAAACCTCTCAAATTTATAGTTTATCACTATTAATTATTTTGATTAAAAATGTTGTTTTTAATTAAAATTTAGTAATTTTCACTATTAATCAAAATATTAAAGTTATCCAAGAAGTACCAAAATTTCACCTTAGGCTAAATTCAATATCCCGAATCCAAAAATGAAGTCCATTTTTAAAAATAAAATATATATAATTTCAAAAATTATGTATTACTATTCATGGCGGCTAGTTTGATTGGTTATGGTGTGTTAGAACTCGGTGTTGCGTACAACACATGCTATCACATTATTCAAAGAGATGTGTACCATGGAAGCTTGGGGTGTTACATTCTCCCCTCCTTCAAATAATTTCGTCCTCGAAATTTCTAGAATACTTATCACATGAAAAGACTCGAGTGGTTCTTCATCATAAGTTCCTCGGGTTCCCACGTTGCCTCTTCCATATTATGGTTTCTCCACAAAACTTTTACCAGACATGTCATCTGGTTTCTCAGTACATGTTCTCTCGTATCAAGAATCCTGATGGGATCTTCGCAATAAGACAAATCGGGTTCCAGTTCTAATTCCTCATAGGTGAGTACATGTGTTGGGTTAGGCATGTATTTCCTCAACAGAGATATGTGGAACACATCGTGAACTATTGAGAGACTTGGCGGCATTGCCAATCGGTAAGCTACAGCCCCAATTCGTTCTAGAATTTCGAAAGGTCCGATGTACCTGGGACTCAATTTACCTTTCTTAGCAAAACGTATGACTCCCTTCCATGGAGATACCTTCAGGAAAACATGATCACTGACTTGAAATTCGAAATCTTTCCTTCGATTATCGGCATAGCTCTTCTGCCTACTTTGAGCTGCTTTGATGTGATTTTGGATTACCTTCACCTTTTCCACCGTTTCCTCCACCAATTCTAGGCCTACAAGTTTTCTTTCACCAACGTCATCCCAACAGGTTGGTGTACGAAATCTCTTTCTGTATAATGCTTCATATGGTTCCATCTGAATACTCTACTGGTAGCTATTGTTATAGGAAAATTCTACCAGAGGTAAATATCGATCCCACGTACCCTGAAAGTCAAGTGAGCAAGATCTCAACATGTCTTCTAAGGTTTGAATAGTCCGTTCTGATTGTCCATCTATCTGAGGGTGGTAAGCAGTGCTCAAATGAAGTTCAGTATCCAGGGATTTCTAAAGACTTTTCCAGAATAATGTAGTAAAACGGGGATCTCGATCTGAAACAATCGATAGGGGTACTCCATGAAGTCTCACAACTTCATTAATATATAGTCTTACTAGACGTTCAAGGGGTAGATCTTCTCTTATAGAAAGAAAATGTGCTGACTTGGTAAGACGGTCAATAATAACCCATATTGCATCGTTCCTTCTAGGAGTCTATGGTAGCCCCATGACAAAGTCCATCGTAAGATTGTCCCATTTCCACTCCGGTATGGGAAGAGGTTGCATGACTCCTCCAGGCTGTTGACTTCCAGCTTTCACTTATTGACAAACCATACATCTTGACACAAAATCAGCAATATCCCTCTTCATGTTGTCCCACCAAAAATGTTCCTTCAAATCTCTATACATTTTTGTGCTCCCATGGTGTATAGAGAAATTGGAACTATAGGCATCATCCAGGAATTCCCTTTTTAGATCAGGTATATCGGGAACGCAAATTCTCTTCCCGAATTTCAAAATTCCATCCCCATACACAAAGTCTCTCAATATACCATCATTCACATCGTTAATATTCTTTTGAAATTCTTCATCATCGGTCTGAGAACCCTTAATCCTTTCTAGTAAAGATGGTTTGGAAACCATTTGAAAAAGAATTGATGTTTCGCCTTCCCTGGTTATTCCCATGTCCATCTTCACTGGATCCATGAAAATTTGCTCCCTTTAAATTCTCATATTGTTCAAAACTCCATTGTCTTTTCTGCTCAAAGCATCTTCCACCCTGTTTGCCTTCCCCGAGTGGTAGTGTATTGTGCAATCATAATCCTTGAGTAATTCAAGCCATCTCCTTTGCCTCGTGTTGAGTTCTTTTTGTGAGAAAATATACTTTAAATTCTTGTGATCAGTATAAATCACACATTTTTCACCATAGAGGTAGTTCCTATATATCTTCAAAGAAAAGATCACAGCTGCTAACTCGAGATCATGAGTAGGATAGTTTTCTTCATGAATTTTCAACTGTCATGATGCATAGGAAATAACTCTATCATTTTGCATAAGGACACAACCAAGTCCTTTCTTCGATGAATCACTATAAATAACGAACCCATCATTCCCCGATGGTAGAGTCAATATAGGAGCATTGACTAATATTCTCTTCAGTTCTTCAAAACATTCTTCCCACTCTTTTTTCCAAACAAATTTAACCCCTTTACGTGGGAGCTTCGTTAATGGGTTAGCCAATCAGGAAAAATTCTGGATGAAACATCGATAATAACCTGCCAAACCAATAAAACTACGTACCTCAGTTATAATCGTAGGTTCTGTACATTCTTGGATTTCCTTGGTCTTAGAAGGATCAACAGAGATTCCATCTTTAGAGACAATATGGACAAGAAAAGAAATCTCATGAAGCCAGAATTCACACTTGCTAAACTTCCCATATAATTCATGTCTTCTCAGAGTCTTCAGGATAATGCACAATTGATTTTCATGATTTTCATAGATTTTGGAGTATACCAATATATCATCAATAAATACCACCACACATTTATCGAGATACTCCATGAAAACCCTATTCATCAGCTCCATGAATACAGAGGGTGCATTTTTCAATCCAAAAGGCATTACAGTAAACTCGTAATGCCCGTACCTGGTTCGAAATGTTGTCTTTGTAATTTCTTCCTTCTTCACACACAATTGATGGTATCTAGATCGATGGTCAATCATTGAAAAGTATTGAGCTCCATGTAGTTGGTCAAATAAATCATCAATTCGAGGTAGGGGATACTTGTTCTTTATTGTTATAGCATTGATCTCCCTTTAGTCGATACATAACCTCATAGATCCATCTTTCTTTTTAACAAAAAGAACATGGGATCCCCATGGAGAAACACTAGGGATAATAAATCCCTTATTACTCAATTCCTCTAGTTGTTTCTTTTGTTAAACTAATTCTACAGTGGCCATTTTATAAGGGGTCTTCGATATAGGCCTTGATCCAGGAATTAAATAAATGGAAAACACAACATCTCATTCTGGAGGATGTCCAGGTAAATCTTCCGGAAAAACATCTAAAAATTCTTTCACAACAGGTACATGCTCTATTTGAACATTCCTTTCCTCACCCACAGTTATTTCATTCTCTTCCTCCCCAATAATTGAATTTAGTTGAGCTACTGGGGGTGGATCTAAATAAGAATTAGGTGGTGACGATTCTTCTCTAAAGATAAGGTGTTCCTTATCATTATCATCAAGAATTGTAACCTCTTTCTTCTTACAATAAATCTTTTCATCATAGATTGAAAGCCAGTCCATACTGAGGATTATATCGAACTCAATCATAGGTATGATGATGAGATCAGCAGATAACGAACATTTATGTGATCTAATGGGGACTGATTCACAAAACATTGTTGCAATGACACTTCCCTTAGGAGTTTTAACTGACAACACCCTTGTTAAATCAAATTAGAAATATCTAATTTTCATAGCAAAATGGGAAGTTATGAAACAATGTGATGATCCAGAATCAAATAATGCATTTTCTAAACTTGAGGAAACCATTAAATTACCTGCCACCACATCTTTCGGAGCTTCTACCTCAGTAGTAGTGATAGCATAATATTGGCCTTGATCCCTTGGCCTTTTTTGAGATAAGTTCTCCTGACGCTTAGGACATTCATTTTCATAATGTCCCATCTCCCTACAATTGTATCACTTAACATTGGTAGCTTCCTTCTTCCCCTTGCAATCATGAGCTTGGTGGCTTTTTTCACCACACTTGTAACTGACTCCCATTACCTTCAAGCAAGTATCGGGGTGTTTCTTCCCACATTTACCACAGGATGGATATTCAACCATTCCCTTCTTCCCCTTATTTCCATTCCCATATTGATCAGTAGGTATCTTCTTATCTTTCTTTGCTTTAAAGTCATAAGAAATAGAGAATTCTTTTTCGGTCTTGATAGCACATGAGACAATGTCTTCATACGATGAAAAGGATTGTGAGACTAATGCTCGATGGAGAAATGATGTTAACCCATCAAATAAACGATCAATCTTAATTCATGGGTTACATATATAATCTCCATCATACCTTGCTAACCTTATAAAGTTAGCCTCATACTTTGCGACATTCTCATCCTCCTTCTGTCTCAGACTCAGAAATTGCCTTTCCATATCTGCTCGATGGTCACGAGGAAAGTATTTTTCTAAAAACAGATCTTTGAACTCCATCCATTCCATATTTAATAATTCATCATCTTCTTTCATGTTTTGAATCGATGACCACCATTGATCAGCATCTCCAGTGATGCGGTAAACTGCCATGATAACTTTTTCCCTTTCACTACTCCCCAAAGCCTGAAATATTTTCTCTAGATAATTTATCCATTGATCAGCTACTAAGGGATTTTTACTCCCATTGAACGTTGGTGGTTTTTGCCTCATGAGTCGATCTGACATTGATCCTCCACGCTGTGGATCAGGGTGCTCCATACGGGTAAGGTTATTATTCCTAACTTGAGTGATTTGTCCCAGTATGGTGATTATCTGATCCGCACCAGTTGCATCACCAGCTCCATTATAATTATCTTGAGCATGAGGGAAATCCCTACATGGAGTGCGTGCATTGATACGGTTTCCATTTCTTCCACTAGGCGCCATTTCTAAACAATGTAATAAACTATATTAGTTTATGAATCAAAATACATAATCCCATACTTACAAAACACTTAACATAAATTGAACTATTTATGGATATAATCCATAATCATAAGAATGTTTTATTTGAGGATGTATATACTCATAAACCCTTCATAATGATTTGTAATGAAAATGAGAGTTATCCTAAGCATATCCCTCGGGAGTGTCGTAACCAAGAGTGCAGCAAGGCCCGTTGTCGTGCACCAGTTCCCATTTGAGTCTTGCTCAAAGCGGTGTTTTTGGGTTTTACCACTAGGTACATCTGTGCCAGAGCCGCCTCTACCTGCTCGTATCCAGACAGGGATGTATTTCTCGGAAAACTCACAAAATCTCTACAATACCAAAATTCTAGGAAGTTCTTCTATACTAATCCTCAAAATTCATCATAAATCTATGTGCTCTAATCAGAGTTTATCTAAATCTAGCTTCCAAGGTTTGTACTAAACTTCCTATGATACCAACAGTAACGCCCCGACCCTATTTACCTAGAGTCGGTGCATTATTACATAACATTGGCATGATCACAAGAAAGATCAAATCTCGAAAGACCGATTGGTTTAGTAGCCTTGGAAACACTAGATATATTCATAAAGATTTTTATTACATAATAAAGTGGAAAATACTACAACAACATATTTTCTCCATATTCCACACTCATATCCCCACATAATATCCCTGCAGGTCATTCATAGTTTACTTCTTCACTTCCTGGAAAAAAACATAGAAAAGGGGTGAGCTCAAATGCCCAGTAAAGATAACAATATAGCGGAAACATTCAAAAATAAGCATAAACATTTAAGGAAATGTATAACTAAAACAAAAGCCTTTTGAGCATGAACTTCAACATAGTATGGAAAAAGTAAAATGAAATAATTCCATTTACTTATTCACATGGATATTCTACTAATCGAATAATCACATGCAATATCAATAACCACTTTCATAATGATGGAATGCATAATGCCAGACTATCATAACCACATAGCCAAGGCCTCATGCCAAGACTACAAATATGATTTTGTCAAGGCCTTGTGCCAAGACACTAGTTTGTCTCATGAGACATACCGATGCATCGAGGAGCTATAGCGGGCTCCACCTGTCACATATTAAGTCCAATGCATTCCCATATGAAAAGATTTAAACATAACATAAACATTCGTATTAAAACTAGAATACAAAATGTAAATACTTCATCCATAAACCATGAAAATAAAATATCAATAGTCAAACATATCACAAAACCTTCAATACAGTATGGATGTTTTGTTTCATAATAAATCATCTTCAAATAAGCTTAAAATCCATCAAAGGATGTTGACATAGATGAAATCAAAACTCTTTTTAGAGAAATCTCTCTTTCTATTTTGAAATCATTTAAGAGTCATATATTTATGAAATAAAACATTTTCTTTGAAAATATTTTTATAATATTGTAAGGGAAGCTTCGACGATTTTATTACGGTGGAAAATAACTGCACCCGCCGTATAAGTTAAAAAAACATTCTTACCATAATTATGTCGAAAAGGTTAATAAGCACCTTGTTTGGAAAATGACAGAAAGATTCCTTTATAAACCACTTATAAAAAGTAAAAAAAGGGTATAAATGACTTTAACCCATATTCTTGTAAATAGGAAAAATGTTTTGAAATACATTTTGAAGAAACATGGATGTGGATGATAAGAGATCCCAGTAGATTATTACGTATAAACAACCTCGGATAATGAATAGATTGTAAAATGACCCTTACCTTGTACTTTTCCTTAGATGGGGTAGGTTAAACTCCTGTATAATAGTGAAATAATTGTTATTAAATTATTCAATAATCATATACATTCATATGATATCATATATGATCTTTTAACATTGCTTTGTTAATAATATCTTAGTATTATCATCATTTCGGGTGTTAACTTACTCGTTTTATTTTATATGTTTTGTTACATAAGCCATGTTTGTCATTGATAGGCTGTATATTATTTATATACAGAATGATATCAAGTCCTTAAACATTATTTTTATATCATCAAATGATAATTATACTTGAATGGATACGATGGAGAATGAATCTAATCGCGTTCGTAGAGACGGTAGTCCGTACGTACGCACGAGCGACAATATCATTCTTTTGATATTAAAATAAAATATAATTTGATAGTATATCATATATACAGAATCATTATCATGTTATATTTATTATTTACATGAGTTAAACATCATTATTATACCCATCCAAATAATAATTTATTGAATAACAATTACACCACGACGTGGAGATGGTAAGCCGTACGTACGCACGTATGGTGACATGTTATTCAAAGGGTGGATAGAATAATGAATATGGTTGTACCATATTTATAATAACATCACAGTATATATAAGATACTGGATTTATTATTTTATAATGGTAATAACAAAGAAAGAAGAAGTGGAAGAAGAAAGGAACTTGGGAAAGGGTGGTGAAATCATTACCTCTTCTTCAGGTTCTTCCTTTTGATATGATCAAAAGGGCTCCTTAGGTTGGCTTTATGATCAAACTAAGGCCTCTAGGTTGTGGTGAGGGAAGTTGGGAGAGTATTTGGGTAGAGTTCGGTCGAACCAAAAGGCTTTGAAGGTGTGATGAAATGAGAAGGTGGAGTGCCTTTTTATAAGAGGGGTGAGGGGCACCTTTTGAAAAGCTAGAAATATTAATTTATAATAAATTTATATTCAGTTTCTAATGACTCAAAAGTTGATTATTTTAATTTTAAGGTGGGGATGGGTCTAAAAAAACTCAACCAATATAATTTATACAGGTTTGGGTACTTATATTAACCTTATCTTTAAGTATTAACTCTAAGTTAATTAGTTTCACTTTTACAATGTCTCTTTGTATTTTTATATTATATGGTTAATAAAATTACTATATACATCCAAAATACCCCCAAGTGGTCCATTAATGATACCCCTATCATGATATAAGTCTTTTGGCCGAACCTTAGATTTTTATGAATTTAATATCAATTAATAATATAATATTTGTTTTAAAAACTCTTTTATGTCAATTTTGAAACTATTCAATAGTTGATTTTTTTGAAACTCATAACAGAATGATTACTTCGAAAAAATTTAATTAAATCATTCCTAACATGTCATATTAACTTATAAAATTAGTTTAATTCATTAAAACCTTCATATTATATTTATTTGGGTATTTAGAATATCAATTATTTTAAATTTTTACTATTATGGTAATTACTGCATCATCAGTGTGTCATAAATAAATTAAATTATATAATCTCTAAAAATTGTAAATAAATTATCATTATGTAGGAAATAATTGTATATTTCTAATGAATATTTATAGTTGAAAATCCAAAATATATAACCCTATGTAAAAATTGTTTTTCTAAAAGATATATGCTTGTGTCATTTTTGTATTCATTTTAACTTAATTAAAATAAAGTGTCCCTATCACCTACAAGTGGCTCCATGGGGTCCCAAAATCGACCCAAGATTCCTATGGTCAAACATGTATCAACCAATAAGGTTAGGACACATTTTATAGTAATTTAGTATTATTATAATATTATTTGTTAGCCGTTATTTACAGGATTTACCCTTAACCATGGTAAATAAAATATTTACCGCAATTATTATTCAAAATTTCTAAACATAAAAGTTACATATTTACACAATTTAAACATCCTGATTCTAAATATGGATTCCATTTTTTCCAAATTCAAAACACAGAAGTGTCAGAAATTAATTTAAAATTAATTCCCGTTGTTAAAACAAAAAGCGTGTTTTTAGGAGATAATAACTATCAAAAGATCGACACTTGTTTATCTCCGATTTAATTGTAAAATTATGTCCAATGACCAAAATTGTATTAAATGGTAAAAATATATTCTAAATATACTTTAAAACCTCTCAAATTTATAATTTATCACTATTAATTATTTTGATTATAAAAGTTTTTTTTAATTAAAATTTAGTAATTTTCACTATTCATCAAAATATTAAAGTTATCCGAAATATACCAAAATTTCACCTTAGGCTAAATTCGATATTCAGAATCCAAAAATGATGTCCATTTTAAAAAATAAAATATATACAATTTCAAAAAGTATGTATTACTATTCATAACTGCTAGTTTGATTGGTTATGGTGTGTTAGAACTCGGTGTTGCGTACAACACACGCTATCACATTATTCAAAGAGAAGCATACCGTGGAATCTTGGGGTGTTACAGAAACCATTTTTCATCTAAGATAACATTATTTCATATGTGTATGATTCAAGTATAATGTCTCTATGATTTACATGGTTTCACTTTTCTTATTATGAAATGATATCCATTTATTTTATATGAATTATGTGAAGATGAGATGATGTTTATGAAACCCATTTTATTTATTGGGTTTTTATGAATGATGTATGTTTATTTTGTGGCACAAGTATGAATGATTTCATTATGAGATGGGTGGTACCTATATCTCCCTCCAATTCATTGGGTAAATATTTATATCTCATGAGATAGACATGGCTGGAACGGTAAGTTAATCCGGTTTAGTGTTACAGGACTGAAACGGGGAGTGAACTCGATTAAGAAAGGGACTTTGTCCACTAAGATGGTCTTGGCAGCAATGCCTTGGCTACTATGGAAATAATTACATGTTCTTAATGGATGCCACAATTAAATGTTTTTTTCCAATGTTATGTTATCATGATTTATGTTCCGTTATGATCTATGCCTTATGTAATTCCTTGTTTTATGTCGTTGCTCAGGATTTTGATGTTTAAACATTATGTTCATGTTTTTATGTTCAAATGTATATGGTATGTTTTATTTTAGCCATGCTTACCCTTACTGACCATTTGAGCACACCCTTTTTATGTTTTATTTTCCCCTGGATTAAAAGAAAGGTTTTAGGTAAGGAAACAAAAACTGGAAGATCTTTATGGGAGATGTTGAATATCTTTCACCACGATTAGAAGATTACGTTCCAAGATTCCAAAGACACTAAACTGTTATGGTCCTTGTGTGTCTGTTTTTTTTATGTATTAAGTATTCTGAAAAAGTAATTTAATGTCCATGTACGTCATGCTTCGGGTCTCTATAGTTGGTATCAGAGGAAAGGTTTAGTTAACCTTTGGAAACTAGGATGCGGAAATGTTAGTGAGATCCCTAAAGATATTTCTAAGGTATATCTAGGGATGTCCCTAAGGATAAGTATAAATATAAGATATAGTCCAAGATCTATGGTAACAATCATAGAATTTAACCTATGATTTTAGATATTGATGGTACTTCCCCATTACTATGATGTTTTCCCTAGCATGATTTTTTCCTCTCACAAATTTTTTTTGTGTTTTATTCAATGGAGGGAACCAGAAGGAATTCAGTTAACATTGAATCCAATGGAAAAATTGGTGACTATGAGCAACAAAATTGTGTAATGCCTAGAGAGAAATATATTGTGACTATGCCGAATCAGTCATCATGATACATGATTAACAAGGTGAAATCTAGTGGTATGCCTAATTCATCAAATAAGAGGAAGGTAGACTTTTAGGCATGATCACATGTTGAGGAGCATAAAGAAAGGAAGATTGAGATTTCTAAAGAAGGGAAGAAGAACCTTGAGGAATACCTCAAATAGAGGGGAAGATGTTATCTATGTGGAGAAAAGGGTCATAGAGTGACAGACTGTTATGGAGTTCAATGTCTTATTTGTGGAGAACATGGGCATTAACCAACTCAATGCCCTGACCTATAAAGTTACTTCTAAATCAAGGAAGGTATTATTCTAGGAAAATCATTGTAGAGGATGGACTGAAGTCATTATTTATTGGTATTCAAGAATAATGTTGTGAGGTACTTTTATGGTGTATTAGAATATTTTTTGTATTAGTATATTGTGGTTTTCAATAATTTTATGGTACCGGTAACCATGAAAAGTGATTCAAATATTTTGGAAAGTAGGTGATATGCTCATAATGAAGGGATAAGGAGAAAATAAAATTTTTTATAGTATTCATGATCTCATGATTGATATAAGGACTATGTGATATCATGGTTTGAGTATATAGAATTTTGTGGATTATGGTATGTGGATGGTGTTAACGTTTAACTGCATTCTTGTTTTCACTAAGGTTCAATGGGTATTCATTCTTCAAGAGAATACATGATTATGGTATTCACATATTTGTAATTTGACCAACAAGATATATCTTATGCTATATTGGGGATAAATGATGGCATTCACGTGATTGTTATGTGACATTTCAAGTAATCATTTTCTTTATACTATGAGATTGGACCGAAGTATTTTAGATAAGCCTAAAGATTTGAATGGATTATGTTGGACATAAGTTAGTATTGTTTAAGGATAGAACTTTTTTCGATATTATGGATGGGATGTTATAGTAATGTAGTTTTAGAAAAATGAAAACCTGCAGGACGGGCGAAAACCCATCGCGTCGGACAAGGTTGTGGGAATCGAACCCACAACTGAAGAGCAACTGGCCTTTATCGCCTAGCACTAGCTTACAGGAAGTCACTGGTTAGTAGAATCTAGATTTATTTTATTAAGCGGTATGATATATGAAGTATAAGTTCAGTTTTGGAACCATATACGATTAATCTAACCATAATATGGACTTATAACTTTTACTAACCTTATGTTTGAAACAGATGGAATGAACCATCATTCTATAACATGATCTGCTAACACATCATGAATAACAAATTCAACTTCATTTCTTGATGGGATGAAGTGGAAATTGTTCAACTCACAAACAATAGTGAGATTGTACCAAAATCATGTAATAATTTCTTTTAATTCATTAACTTTAGGGAAATGGTCTTAAAAACCAAAAATGTGGTCCTAGTGCCCTTATATCTGATTAATCAGAATGGTACCTTAAATCATCACAGATTTATGGCTTTGTGATTGTTGGATTTTTCATAGCCATGTCCTCTACCACTCTCCATCAGAACTTGATGGTTATATTTTTCTTCTATATCCATATTTTCACCTATGTTCACCTATGTGGAAACCCAGTGATATGTTAATTTGGGTAACAGTTACGTTTCATACTTTAGTTTTTAAAGTTAGGTATTGGTATTTCATTTTACGATGTCTGTTGCAATTAATGAATCTTTCAAGTAGAAAACCATGTATAACCCTGACGAATTTCGAGGGCGAAATTCATTTTAAGGGGGGAAGAATGTAACAACCCGATATTTAAGGATAAGTATTCTTTTTAATATATTTTATGTCATGTGTTTTATGCTAGAACAATATTATCTTTTGCTATACGCCACACTGTATTAGCTTGAAGTATACGCAACACTATTCTTAGATTGTGTTACACACAATTTCAAGTTTGTTTTATAATATTCATTCTACGCAAAATTTAGTGTTTATATATATATATATATATATATATTAACTGTATAAATGAAATATGGTTGGATTATTTAATACGAAACAACAAAGGATTCTTGCACAACACGTAACCCTGACTTGGTTTGCATTACACGCAATCACGACTTTCCTCGATAGCGTGTGTTGTACGCAATATCAGGCTTCACTAAACAATGATATATGTTTTTAATATTATTATGAACTAGCCGTTATGAATATTATTAACTAAATTTTGAATTTTATAACCTTATTATTCATCTTACACATTTTCTAGAACATGGTATAAGAAAAAAATAAATTTCTTCGGGTAAAATAAGTATTTTTAAAAAAATGCAGTTTTGTCACCTTTTGATGGCGCACCCACCTTAAATATAGTTTTTTACATGTTTATAAGTTCAATTTTACAAAATAAAATTATAATTTTTAATCAGGATATAAAATTTACATTGGATAATGTTTTGATATTTTTCTGATAACTTTCATATTTTAATGAATAGTAAAAGCACGCTATATTTAAATTAAAAAGAAAACATATTTCATCTTAATAATTTATATAGTTAAATTATAATATTGAATGGTTTTGAAGTACAAATAGAATATATTTATACCATTTAATATAATTTATGTCATTATCCTTGATTTTATATTGAATTTGTAGGTTAAATAAATTCAATCTTCTACAATGTTTTAAACAAAAACCCGTTTTCTTTCAACAACGGGGTTAATTTTAATTTAATTTATTAAAATTCTGTGTATTGAATTTGAAAAAATGGATTTCATATTTGGAATCAGTGGGTCCAAATTATATTAATAGGCGACTTTTTATTTTTGGGCTTTATGAATAGTAACAATGGTTAATTTTATTTACCATAGTAAAAGGTAAATTGGGTAATTAAGAGTAAATATAATATTATAAAATTATCCTAATACTTGTCTTAATACAATTGGATGATTATAATTTGTCCTATGTCATATTTTTGTCGAAATGGAATCCATTAGAACCCACTTGGAGGTGATTAAGACCTTTAGTTTATTTTATTTAAAGAAAAGTGAAATATGTCTCACTCAACTTTAATAATTAAAGTATTTTTAATATAATTTTATACAGAATATAAATTCGGTTATAAATACTAATTTTAAATATAAAATGTTTTTATTTTTCATGGTAATTTATTTGTAATTTTTAAGAGTTATTTAATTACCGTATTATCTTATACATTAATGATGCAGAAATTATTTATTTAGTGAAAAATCAATAATATAGTTTTTATTAAAATAGTAACACATAACAAAAGGCCAAAAAATCTGCACAAAACATATTATTAGTGTATATATAATCCCTAATCATCCACTGGTATAATGTTTTACCTTTTGGATCCTTATTAAGGCGATTATTACACTTATATTATTTTATTTTAAATGATGACAAAGTTGTCACCATCATAATTTAATAAATATAACAATTTAACTATTGTAATTTTAAAATGATAAATTCGAGTAAAAGTATTATTGTGAAAGGTAATAGATTTACCTTCATCATATGATTTTATTTTTAATTTTTATGCAACAAATAATTATATTAAATAATTATACAAAAATGTTGTAGTAATTATTGTATTAAGAGATAAACCAAATAAATGGTTTTAAAAATAATAAAATAAATGTAATATGAACTATTTTTTGTGATCCACTAATTTTATAGATACATATGACATTTTATGAATCTATTAAGGCTTTTAGTTTGAACATATCTTCTATATATATTTTATTTAAATTCTAATAAATTAATAGTGTCAAAATTGACACTATTGTTATTTTCTAAAAATAACATATTATAAAATTGTGTAAAAATCACAAAAATGTTTAAAAATTATAAATTTATATTTATATGGTATAAAATGTTATAAAGTATCATATTATGGACAATTCACAACAAATAATTAATTATTTGTTATAATTGAAAATTTAGAATGTTATTACCAGAAATAAAATTAAATTGATTAAGGATAAATCAAGTTGATAATGTTTAAAATAATTTCCTAACATGTCAACATTTTATTGTTTGATGCAATTAAAACCCTATCTCATCTAATATTCAAAAATGAGTCATTTTTGGTGGTTTTTATGTGGGGTTAGATTTATTATAAATTAATATTTTTAAGATTTCTAATGGTGCCCCTCTCCTCCCTTATAAAAAGGCTCCTCCTCCCTCTCTTCCTCACACCACATTGAGCTTTCAAGATCGGCCAAACCCTGAAAAATTCTCTTCTCCAGTTTCCTGGAAACATTCTAGAGGTCCTGGTCTTCTTCAAAGACCAATTTTAGTTCCCTAAGAGGAGTTCTCAAAGAGGCGCTTCAAAGAAGAGGTAATGTCCGTTACCGATTCTTTCAACTTTATTTCTTCTTCCACTTCTTATTCTTAGGTTGTTTAATTATAAAGTAATAACATCAGTATCAATCATATACTGATATGTTATTATATGTATGAAACATCCATATTTCACCATCTATCCATCCTATGGAAAATGAAATCACCGCACGTGCGTACATATGGAATACCGTCTCCACGCCGCGGTGTAATATATTTTCCCTCACCACCTTACATGGATGGGTATAATGGTGTAAATAATAACTATATATGATTATTGTAAATTTATATTGATTCTTTAATAGTATACATACACTCCAATAATACTTCGCGATCATGGGAATGATATCATCGCTCGTGCGTACGTATGGAATACCGTCTCCACGACGCGATGAGATTCCTTCTCAATGATTAACCATTCATAAATGATTATAAAGTATATATAATAAGTAATAATAAAATATATGAAATAATAATGATACTGCATTTATGTATATATATATATGTATTTCATCCAAGTAATTCCATTCAATTCAATAAGGAAATGAAAACATCGTTCATGAGTACGTACGGCCTACCGTCTCCATGAACGTTGTATTTCATTCTATTTATCAATCTATTATATATATTAATATTCTAAATATATCTTATATATAAATAATTTTTTACATTCTGGATGTATGTAATCATTGTCTAGGAAATCATATCAATAATTACAAGTTAAAACACAAACGACAAATGAAACGATTTTACCCAAAACGATACTTTAACATTAATTTACAAAAGAACGGGTAATATAAAGTCATAAGTGAACCATATATGATATAATAACAATGAATATGATTCTATAATAAGTCAATGCCATTATTTAAATCATTATACATGAGGTTTGGATACGTACAAAGCATATCGGACCTAAGGTAAGGGATAAATTTGTAAATCTCATTTTTATTCGAGATTGCTTATTCATAAGTATTTACTAGTGTTATTTCTATCATCCTTGTCCATGTTTTATAAAAGTGTTTTCATGTATGCTTAAAGTCCTTTTTACCCATTTTTTACTTTTACTACATGGTATGTAAGTAATCTTTCTAATGATTACATTACGAGGTACTTTTTTTACTTTTCCGACAAAATTATGAGAAGAATGTTTTTTTACGTATACGACATGGAAGGATTTTTATGGTTTTATAAAGCCTTATTTTCATGAAGCTTACTAAAAATGATTTCATGACTATTTTAAACAAAATCCTATTCTTTTAAAATTGAATGGCATTTTGTGAAAAGAAAATGATTTTGAAGAAGAAAGGATATTTTCATCAAGAATTCATTTCAAGTGTTTTATCAAAAACCATTTTTGATCTAAGATAACATTATTTCTTATGTGTATGTTTAATGTATAATGTCCCTATGATTTACATGGTTTTACTATTCTTATTATGAAATGATATCCATTTCCTTTATATGGATTATGTGATGATGGGATGATGTTTATGAAACCCATATTATTTATTGGGTTTTTAGGAATGATGTATGTTTATATTGTGGCACAGGTAAGAATGATTTCATTATGAGATGGGTGGGACCTATATCACCCTCTAATGTAATGGGTAATGATTTATATCTCATGAGATATACATGGCTGGAACGGTAAGTCAATCCAGTTCAACGTTACGAGACTGAAACGAGGAGTGAACTCAATTCAGAAAGGGACTTTGTCCACTAAGATGGTTTTGGCAGTAATGCCTGGGATACTATGGAAATCATTACATGTGCCTAATGGATTCCACAATTACATGTTTTATTCACATTCTATGTTATCATGATTTATGTTCCATTATGTTCTATGCCATATGTACTTCCATGTTTTAAGTCGTTGCTCAAGATTTTGATGTTTAAACATTATGTTCATGTTTTTAAGTTCAAATGCATATGGTATGTTTTATTTTATCCATGCATACCCTTACTGAGCATTTGAGCTCACCCTTTTTATGTTTTATTTTCCACCAGAATTAAAAGAAAGGTTTTAGGTAAGGAAACAAAAAGTGGAAGATCTTTATGGGAGATGTTGAAGATCATTCACCACGATTCGAAGATTACATTCCAAGATTCCAAAGACACTAAACTATTACGGTCCTTGTGTGTCTGTTTTTGTTATGTATTTAGTATTCAGAAAAATTAATGTAATTTCCATGTACGTCAAGCTTCGGGTCTCTACAGATGTCGTCTTTCTTTATTGTTTATATGCACCTCCCTCTTCTCTGCAGCTCAATCTTACTTTTATACCTTAATCTCTGGAAATTGGAATGACTACCTTTTCATAGGTATGAGGTATGTTCCCTGACATTCCAACAACCCACATTAATTAATAGTAGTTGCATTAAAGTATCAAAATATGAATGTTATCATTATATTAATAATATTGAAAAATTATAGAGTTTGAGTAGCGGTGACTGGTTAACAGTCATCTTCCATCAGTAGCTCTCTGTTGGTGGAATTGTAATGGTGGACTTTGTTTCAGTGGATGCCTTGTATTGGTGGTTGTTACTCTGTGTAACAGTATCTCTATGAACTGATAACTCCTTCTATCTCCATCTTTGGTTTATCGATAACTTTCTTTTAGCTGTAACTAATTATATTGGTGGATCTTTCTGTATCAGTAGGTCTGCCAATATCGGTAGCTATGCATATCGGTAGACTTGATCTATCAGAGACATTTCCTAACTGGTGACATTTCTTTATCGGTATCCATTGTATATCGGTGGCCTATGTCTATCTGTATCCATTGTCTATAGGTATCCTTTCTGTCAGTATCCATTATGCGTACCGGTAACCTTATCCATATCAGCAGACTTCTGTACCGGTGTACTTAGACTTGTATCAGTAGCTATGTGTCAGCTTGTATTAGTGATCATCATATCGGTAGCTCTTGATATAACAGTAGGCCTCTCTTTTCTTTCTGTATCAGCAGCTATGTGCATACTGGTGAACTTAACACTTATCTGTTCTATGCAAAACATTTCCAGATTGAGTTAGAAGTATTTCAAATTGCGTATAAACGTCGATAACCATTATTTTTGATTATCAAAGCATGTTAAAACATAATTGAGATTATCAAAACCGGTGATGTCAACAATCTCCCCCATTTTGGTAATTACAAATTTTGATATTATAATCCAAGATTATCAGTAATGTATCAGTATAAAAGATAATTAAATGCAATTGTTTCATAGGTAAAAATAAAAACAATGTAATAGAATTAAAACAAATTTATCAGAGGTAAAAGTATAAAACAACTGTATTATACTCATAAATATTAAGCTCATACTTCTCATATTTCTCGACATTGCTCCATATCAGTTCTCCCCTTTTCTTATGATTTCTCCCCCTTTGTGATCAGAAAAAAGATGGGAAGAAATAATGAGAGAAGAAACATAAGGTAAAAGAGAATGAAATAATTGATATATTCCGTGAGAAAAATTACATAGAAATATAGAATTGACCCCAAAAGAATAAAATTGATTCCTATCAAAGATCCTAGCCACTAATCAATCCACCACCTCAGCATGAGATTTTACCTTGGGATCAAAAGAGGATTCAGGCATGGTGGATGCAATTGGAGGCTTAGGAATACCATAGAAAATTAGAGGAGGCTGAGCTACTGAGATAGTGTGTGGCCTATACTGTTTAGCTCTCTGGGTGATCATAGGAGTGAGGCTCCAAATGGCTTGGGTTGGAGTCATTTTAGGAATTGAGGTAGACTGAGCAGAGGAAGGCAAGGCTGGAGGTACAATGATAGGGGTACTTTCTACATGAATGAATTTTAGCAACAGATTCCTAATGTCCATAATAATCTCTCCTCCTATCTCCATAGTATAAATGTAATCATCTGTGTTTTCAATAAAATTTTCCAATGATGAAGTCAGTTCCCTGAGCGTGCTTAATTGTTCTATGAATGCTTGATTGATAAGAAGTAATTTCAGATTTTCCAAATCAAGTTAGAAATGTTTGGTCAACTGATTCTTAGTATACCTATTCTGAAAATAAGAATCAACTTTATCCCTTACATCTTTCTGAGAGGCAGAAGTTTCTCTCATATAATATTGAATAATTTTCATTGTATCACTAATGGTAGTCACCACCTACGTCAAGGAAGATGAGTCAATAGAGCCACTAGTTGATGCTGAACCAAGATCCTCATTCATTAAAGTTCAAATCTAATCTAACTCTACTAAAGGTCTGGAAGCAAGGGAACCAATAGAAAAAGTCATTGTTTCCTTGACACTTTTAGTTATCCCACTGATAAGATTTTTCACTAAAAAATACTGGGTGCTAACATGCTCTTGTATGGAATTCTAAAATTCTTCCAAAACTGACACCATCTTGCTAACTACACTCTTCACAAAAGCCAAATCCTTGGGTTCTTGATATTTATAACTTGTGTAGGATTCTAGAGAGACAACTGATTTCATTAGAAAATCATCATCCTCTGCCAAGATCAACACATGATTCTAGAAAACCGTGACTTCATCCACCATCTCTGTCAGAGTGGTTGACACACTACAACCAAGAGAGAGTTCAAAATATTTTTCCATGTTGCTCATCTCCTCAACAAAACAAATCTCTTAAATCGGAAATAGATGTATTCAATGAATCTTTCATCTCACCCTTTAAATACTCAAAGACATCCATGGTTACCATACTTGCAGGCACAAAAACATGTTCTCTTTCTAACACAATACTATCCAAAGAGGCATTCACAATAGATTGAATCGATGATACTAAGGAGGATTCCATTTTTCTTATCTCTTCTACAAATAATGACTTAAGATAAGACTTAAACTGGTCTAGATCATATTTTCTTACTACATCCTCAGGTAAAAACTTAGAACAGATATTATAGTTAACTTGTGGTATGTTCATGGGTGTCTCATCTTTAGAATCCGGGTAGTCTAACCCACAAACTACAAAACCTCAGTCTTCAGCCCAGTCTTCAATTCCATCAGCTACTGAAACATTTCCAAGTCTAGTTCGATTCTCCCCCTCAACTGGTGCATTATCCAATATAGTAATAACACCCTCATCAGCTCGGTTATCCTCAGAAGAATCTTCCACAACCATCTCCATTTCTCCAACAGCAGGAGGCTCCTCAGGAATAGGTGAAGGTCTATCAACTTCAACAAGAACAACCTCTAAAGGATCATCATAACTTCCAATAACTGGACTCAAACTCAAGGTGGCAGAAGTAGATGATTCAGTATCAGATTATGTTTCTTCTTCCTCATTCTCTAGGGCAGCCTCCGCCTGATCTTATCTCTTCTGGTCTTCCTCATCCACAAGTGCCTCTTCACTTCTTACTCCCAACATAGTTTCTGTACTTGGTAGGATCAATGAATCATTTTCCTTTTATTGTGATAAAATTTCAAGAGTTGGGCTAGGAGGTAATTCCAAATCTCCTCCGTCTACTACAAAGGAATCCTCCCCATCTGAATCATCAGTATACTTTGTATCCTCCTAATGAGGTCCTAGACCTGGATCTCTCTTATCTTTTGGTCTATTTGGATGGTCCACTGGATTGAACTTTTCATATATCTTCTCATCATCAATAACCTGATTCCTTCTCCATGGGTTCCTGGTAATCTTCATGTACATACATACTGTGCTTGTGATACCAAAATTGTTTCTTACCACCACTGTATCATCCTGAGACTCAGCTACCCCCTTTACTTTAATCATAACTGAAATCAATTTGGAAAAGAATAATGCATTGGTTTTTGATTTTGTTCTGGTCATATCCTCTATTTTAATCATTAAAATCCTACACAGATTCACATTCACACCATGCCTTAAGAGATGAAACAACAAAATATCATGATACATCAGAATTGAAAAGTCCCCTCTTCATGGACTTAGCCCATGTTGAATGAACGTGAACAGGAATCTATTTTCCCCATCCATCTCTACAGCCACCACCATTCACTACTTTCCACTACCAGTGAGCTCCTCTAAGGAAGTCTCAAAGTCAAGTATGTCACCGGTAGGAGGTATTGTATTCGATGAATAAACAAATACTCCTTCATGTGATACCTTCATGAATTCATCCCATTCAATGGATGGAAAATATATTTCCTTGCCTTTACCAATGAAACCATTCTATTCTCCTTATCAAATTTCTCAAACTGCACAAAAACATAGAACTCTATTAACATCTTCGGATAATAAAGAAAATTGTTGTTTGTGAAACATTCTAGCCATCTCTTATCCTCCAATATTCTTAGAGTTGGATATTTTCTTGGAAAAATAAATTTTGCACACAACTCCTTCTCGATTACAATTTCTCTATTTTTCAAGTTCTGGTTCACTAGATGCCTCCCCGACCTTGTTCTATTAACACTACTACTTGCTTCAGGACCTGTCTTCTAGTTATTCATATTCATCTCATCAAAGTCATCTCTGACAGTTGGATGTTTGGTTTTTTCCATCTCTGGATTGAAGAACATAGGGTTTTCGTGAGATTCGGGGATTCAAGGAGTTAGGTTTGAGATAAGAGAGTTTAGTGGATTGAAAAGTAACTATGTATTAGTTTTTATCATTTAGGAATCATACAATAAATAAATAAAACATAATAAATATAGTACATATGATACAGATTCCGGTGGCCAAAGACACGAAGTTTAAAACAGTGCATACTAACGGTAATCATATACCTGTGAGAATTCCTAACTGTGAGGTATATCAGTGAGGATCACTAAAAGTGATGTATATCAGTGAGGTTTATTAACAGTGAGGTATATCAATGAGGTTAATACCGATGAGGTTTCTACTGGTGAGGTTTCTAACTATGAGGTTTCTAGTGGTGAGGTTTCTAACGGTGAAGTTTATAACGGTGAGTTTTAAAACTGTGATGTTTCTAACGGTGAGGTTTCTAATGCACAGTGTCTTATTCCTAATTCATGTATAATGTACCATAACTTATCTGACATAACGGATTGGTGAAAAAGTCTGGTAATTGATGTTCAGTACCTATAAATTCAAGAGCAGTATCACCTTTTTGGTAATGATCTCTCAAAAAATGGTTCCTTACATCAATGTATTTGGTCATATTGTGAGACACGAGATTCATTGATTTGTTAATTGCACTAGATTTATCGAATTTTATTGATACATGATTGAAATCATATCCATAGTCCAAGAAAGTATGTTTCATCCATTGAATTTGTGCACAACAACTACCAGCAGCAATGTACATTGCTGTAGCAGTAGACAATGCAACAGAATTCTGATTTTTACTAAACCATGATACTAGGGACTTACTTAGAATATAACATGTTGTGGAGGTGATCTTTCTATATATCTTTAAACCAGAAAATTCAGCATCTGAATAACTTATTAAATTAAAATATTGTCATTTTGGATAAAACAAAATTAAATTTCCATTATGTTTAAGATATTTGAACATTATTTTAACAGCAAGAAAATGGGATTATTTAGGATTAGCTAGAAATATTGAACACATACACACAATAAACATAATATCCGGTCGACTAGTAGTAAGCTAAAGTAGACTTCCAATCATACCTATGTAATTTTTTTGATCAACTGGTTTCCCAAAATCATCCATGTCCAACTTACAGGTGGCACTCATGGGTGTATCACATTCCTTAATAATATCTAAACCAAAATGTTTTAAAATATCCTTTGTATATTTAATTTGTTTTAAAATAATACCATTTCCATTTTGAATGACTTTAAATCCAATAAAATATTTGACTTCTCCCATTAGACTCATTTCAAATTCATTTTTTCACACTTTTTGAGAAATCAATACACAAAGTATTTTTTTAAGATCAAAAAATAATATCATCAACAGAGATTTGTACTATCAAAGCATCATTATAAATTATTTTAATAAAGAGAGTGGGATCAAAAATCCCTTTATTAAAACCTTTTGAAATAAAAAAACTACTAAGACTATCATACCAAGCTCGTGGAGCATGTTTCAAACCATATATTGATTTACAGAGTAGAAAACCTGATTTAGAAAATGAGGACTAATAAATCCATGTGGTTGTTCAACAAAAACATCTTCAATTATAAAACCATTTAAAAAATCACTTTTAACATCCATTTTATATAGCTTGAAATTCAGATGAGCAGCATAGGCAAGTAGAATCCTAATAGCTTTTAATCTAGATACAGGAGAAAAGCTTTCCTCATAGTCTATTCCTTCCTCTTGACTATAACATTGTGTAACTAGCCTTGCTTTGTTCCTAAAAATATTAATAGATTCCTCAACTTTATTTCAAAAGACACATTCAGTGACTATGGTCAAAGTGTCCATATGTCTTTCAACTAATTCCTAGACTTTGTTTCTTTCAAATTGATTGAATTCTTCTAGTATAGCCATTACCCAAAATTCATCATTGATTGCATAATTGATATTTTTTGGTTCTAACTGTGAATGAAAATCTTGATGTCCAACCTGGTTTCATAGAGATGCTCTAGTCTGTGTCCCTCTATCAAGATTACCAACAACAGCCTCTAAATAATGATTCTATAGAATCCTAGTTGATCTAGTAAATGTGGGACTATAAATTTTAGGATCTTCTATTGATTCAGGTTCGACAGAAAACGTTTCTGGAACGTTTCAAGAACAAGATGTATTTACAATAGGATCAATGATTTTATCATTATGGTTCAAACAGATAAATCATATTTAAGATTTTCAATGGAAGATTTGGGTTCAGGTGGATCAGTTTAATCAAACATGATGTGAACAGATTCTTCCACACATTTGGTTCATTTATTAAAAACTCTATAAGCTTTACTAAAGATTTAATAACCTAGGAAAATTCTTTCATCACTCTTGCATATAAACTTGTCAATGTTATCTTTTGTATTGAGAATAATGACTTTGCAACCAAAAACATTAACGCAATTAAACTTAGGTTTCCTATGGTTCCACAAATCATAAGGGGACTTTTTGAAAACAGGTCTAATAAGGAATCTATTAATAATATAAAAAGCTTATTTACAGCTTCATCCCAAAAGTAAATTGGTAGGTCAAACTCATTACACATAGTTCATGCAATTTCTTGAAGAGTTTTGTTTCTTGTTTCTGCTTCACCATTCTGATGAGGTGTCCTAGGGGTATAGAAATTGTGACTATCGCCATTGTGTGAGCATTAAGATTCAAATTAATGATTTTTAAACTCATGACCATGATCACTACTCAAGGACTTAATCTTATGTTAACTATGGTTTTCTACATATATGGATTATTTAATAACTTAAGAACATGCTTCACTTTTGTGAGCTTAAAAGTATTCCCAAGTGTGCCTAGAATAGTCATCATCTATGACATAGATATAGTGCATCCAGTTTAAACTAGAAACTCTATAAGGTCCATACAAGTCCATGTGAACAAAGTCGAGAGGATGAGAAGTTGAAACTTCTTTCTTTGATTTAAAAGAAACTTTATATTGCTTTCAAATTTGATAGGGATTACAAGCTTTATCATCTGGGAATTCAAGATTAGGTAGGTCTCTAAATAAGTTTTTCCAAGTCATTTTTCTATGTGAATGAATATTGCAATGTCCTAATATTTTTTTCTATATCCAAGAAACATTATGAAAATAATTTAAGCAAGTAATGTTCTATTTAGCTAAGTAATTCAAATAAAATGCATATACATTATCAATTCTCAAAGTAGAATATACTAAAATATTTTTAGAATTAAAAACATAACATGAATCACATTAAAATTTAACATTGATTGCATCATCACACAACTGAGAAATACATAGTAGGTTATATTTAAGTCCATCAAAAAATAAAACATTATAAATTAAAACTGAATCAGTTTTACTAATCTCGCTTAAGATGACAATTTTTCTTTTTGAATTATCACCAAATGTGACATGGCCTCCATCGACATTTCTTAAAATCCTGAAGCATGAGTAATATCCATTCATATGCCTTGAACATCCACTATCCAAGTACCATACCTTCTTATGGGAACTTTTCAAGAAATCTTCCTAAAGAATAGGTTTAAACAGAAAATGATTTTGGTACATAGATTTTCCTTAGTCCAGACAGGTTAGCATGTAAAACTTTTGGTACCCGAATTTTTCTACTAGGTCTCATGCAATAAATAGATTCAAACGATTTTTAAAGATAATCATTATTTGATATATATCCATGTGAATATCTAGTTGAAGCATATGAATTTCTAGAACTAGAACTAGTAACATTCTGTCCAGATATAGGAATAAATCTATTTTTTGTCATCTTTCTCTGTCTCGGATGATAGCCTATTCCAGTGGTATATTTTGGTGCCACTTGTTTTCCTTTAATTTGAGTTAGACTATTCCTTCAATTTGTTAACTGTTCAAAATATTTTATAATTTTCTCATTTTATAATTTCAGTTTAGTATTTTCCTTATGTAATTGAGAATTATTTTTCATTTGCTATATCAAGTGCTGATTTAACAGAGCTAGTCAAAGCATGTTGTTTCTTCAAGGTCTTATACATTTCCTTCAATTCATTATATGTTTATTCTATCATATTACAGTACTCAAATAACTCTTCTCTAGTCTTGTTTTCAGATTATGAAAAATAATCAACTCCAGAATAATAAGAATTTAAAGCAGGAGTATTAAATGATACCTCAGATGTGTTTTTCATGAAACACATATTATATTTTTGAGATTTTTCATCTTAAGAGGAATCAGAATCACTTGAACTATCTTCTGATGCATTCAAATTTTCTTTCATATCTTTCTTATATTTATTGTCCTTATAATCATTTTTCTTCTTAAAATTTAACTTCGGGAAGTCTGCTTTCACATGTCCTTTACTCTTGCATTCATAACAGACAATTTCATCACACTAATCAGACTTTTTCCAATCCTTATTCCAATGGCCTTTATTGTCATATTTTCCATTATAATTTGGTTTTCTAAAGAATTTATTCTTCATGTAGAACTTCTTGAACCGTCTGGCTATCAGAGCCATCCCATCATCACTATCAGAATCTATACCTTCACTTGTTGAGATTTATGTAGGCATGTGAACTTTCTCCTTGTCCATTCTCTTTGAGGAAGTATTTTTAAGTGATACTAACTGTAAAGACCCATAAATTTCAAGGAATTTTTTTTTTCTTAATTTTCTTTGGAATTTTACAAGAACGCAGTTTCTGACGGTGCCTGATTCCGAGGCCGGGTGTGCCCGGAATCATTTTCTGAAGTTTGGCTCGGGTACGTTCAGTGAACGGACGAGCGGGTTTTTCTAACTTTTGAACCGGTGCCCGGAATCAAATTCTGAGGGCACCGATGAAATCGCAGCGCCGGTATTTGCTTAGAAACGCCTCTTCCGGAGTTGCGTTTGCTCAGACGTGGTTTTTAAATTTTGCGGCTTTAAGTCAGAAATAAAATAAAGTTTGTGCGACAACTTTATTTTATTTCACTTAAGCTGCTTGGAAGCCACTTGAAGCCACTTAAAGGCGGCTTGAACTGAGTTGAACTGGATAGGATGCTATCCAGAAATATCCTACCCCCTTGGTAGGATATTTGTGAGGCAGGGCCCGCACGAGCCCCGCCGTTTCTTTCGCTAAGTAACGCACCCGCGAAAACCCGTCAAAGTAACTGAAAAGTCAACCGACGCGTTTTCTTTAATTCTTAACAGACCATTTAATTGGGCGGTTTATTTCGTG
Source organism: Viscum album (assembly GCA_963277665.1). Classification (NCBI taxonomy): domain Eukaryota; kingdom Viridiplantae; phylum Streptophyta; class Magnoliopsida; order Santalales; family Viscaceae; genus Viscum; species Viscum album. Next base: position 774,011,702 of record OY728159.1, on the reverse strand, counting down.
AATTAAATGGGCTGTTTCGCTCGTTGAATTAATTCAACGAACTGATGGGTCGTTACTTACGCTTTTGCGTTTGTTGGCATGTTTATAAAATAAGACCAACCTAAAAATCCTTTGAAAGGATTTGAGAGAATCTTGTTTCTTCGGCTCCCCGCGAAGAACGCGAAGAACGCGAAGAACGCGAAGAACGCGAAGAACGCGAAGAACGCGAAGAACGCGAAGAACGCGAAGAACGCCGGCGACCGGAATTCGACGACGCACACCGAGATCTGCGACGTCGACGAGCTTTACCCGCGACGTTCTTCGGCGACGCCTCTTCTTCCGCGGCCGATCCTCGTTCGGCAACTAAGGTGAGAATCGGATCGTTAATTCTCCCTTTTTAAATTTCATAACAACGGATTTAATTAATTAAACCGTTTGATCTTGATCCGGAGATTGGCGACGCGACGCCGGATACCGCGACGACGCGACGATCCCCCTTCTTCCGCGACGAGCAATCCCGCGACGATCCCTCGATCGGCAACGACGACGACAAGGTAAGGGTTGATTTGAAATATTTTCCTTTCCCGTGATTTTATTTCTTTTAAAATGAGGAACCGATCACGGAACAATTTTAAATTTATTTAAAATTGTTGATTTGGTCGTTTCTTGTTTCTCCCGTGGTTTATGACTAACGCGGAGGGTACGGGTCTAACAAACAAGACCCGGCAACCCTCCGCCGATCTTCCTTTTTGTGCGGATTTGGCGGGCGACGGCAAAAGCACGACGCAAGGGCCTTTGGTTGATCCCGCAGTAAAGAACGAAACCCGGGAGGAGCAACGGCGCAGACGAGAAGGAAATCGGGTCACCGGAGCGACTCCGGCGGCCTGCGGAAGCCGGAGGTGGCGCGGGTCGCCGGCGCGGCGGCGCCGGCGGCCGGAGGCGGCGGCACCCCGCGGGTGTCCAGCGCGACACCCCGCGGGTGCCGCGGGTGTCCAGCGCGCCACCCCGCGGGTGCCGCGTGTGTCCAGCGCGACACCCCGCGGGTGCCGCGGGTGTCCAGCGCGACACCCCGCGGGTGTCCAGCGCGACACCCCGCGGGTGTCCAGCGCGACACCCCGCGGGTGTCCAGCGCGACACCCAGCGGGTGTCCAGCGGCACCCCGCGGGTGTCCAGCGCGACACCCCGCGGGTGTCCAGCGGCACCCCGCGGGTGTCCAGCGCGACACCCCGCGGGTGCCGCGGGTGTCCAGCGCGACACCCCGCGGGTGCCGCGGGGTTGTCACGCGGCACCCCGCGGGTGTCCAGCGCGACACCCCGCGGGTGCCGCGGGGTTGTCCCGCGGCACCCCGCGGGTGTCCAGCGCGACACCCCGCGGGTGCCGCGGGGTGGTCACGCGGCACCCCGCGGGTGTCCAGGGCGACACCCCGCGGGTGCCGCGGGGTTGTCACGCGGCACCCCGCGGGTGTCTGGCCGACACCCCGCGGGTGCCGCGGGGGTGTCACGCGGGGCGGCGGCTTTCCCCCGCGTCGGCCGCTCGGCCGAGCCGAGCCGGACCGGCCCTGGCCGGGCCGGGCCGGGCCAACCGAGTCGGACCCGACCCGGTTCGGGCCAACCAGAGGGGGGGGTCGGGCCGGGTCGGCCCGGACCCGGACCCCCCGTCTTCGGACGGACTTCGTTCAAATGGCCGTATCTTGAGCTTCGGGCCTCCAAACGACCCGCCGTCAGCGGCAACGCGATCCTTGGATCGAGACGGTCGTTTCGGTTTATTATACTCAAGGTTTCGGAAGACTTTGAGTTCGGCCGGGTTGGTTCGTACACGAAACCAACCGGGCCCTCGGAGCGGAAACGCTCATAACTTGAGCTACGGACGTCCGATCGACGTACCGTCAGCTGTGGTAGTTTCCTCTAAGTGAGACGGAACTTTTGGCATACTCCGCCCGGGGATCGGACACAGGCGGAGTACGGTCGGGTTGGTTTTGCCCTAAAAACCAACCGGGCCCCCTGGGACGAAAATGTCAATAACTCTCAGACCGGGCGTCCGATTGACGCGTCGTCTGTTGCGTTGAGATCCTGTTGTCGATACGGAACTTTTGGATACATCAACTTCGGACTACGTGTCAGTTGATGTATCAGCCTCTCGACTCGTGGAGCGGACCCTCCTAACGAGCTCGCTATGTGCGGGAACCCTAGTGCTGGCTGTGGCTTCGACGACAGAGCAGAGATCCTCCGTGGACTGCGACGACGACAGAGCAGAGAATCCTCCGTGGACTGCGACGACGGCAGAGCAGAGATCCTTCGTGGACTGCGGCGACGACTGTGCAGAGATCCTCAGTGGACTGCGTCGACTACTGCACTCAGCGATCCTACGTGGAACAGTGCTACCGAACCTGTGTGAGCTGAATCTTCTTTTTACCTTGAGCGGTGGAGCGCTTGGGTGTAGCGGCGGACCTGTGGTTCTTGACAGTGGTGGTGCGCTTGGATGCAGCAGCAGACCCTTGGCAGTGGAGCGCTTGGTTGTAGCGGCGGACCCGCGATACTCTACGGAGTGTGTGCGCTTGGTTGTAGCGACAGACCCGCGACGGTGGAGACGCGCGTGCGGAGTACGGAGACCGTGTAGATGACTGAGACCTGACGACTGCTTGACCGACTCGACTTGGAGTGAGTCGACTAGCCCAGTGGACGGAGCGCCCAGTAGTTGGCAGCAGACCCACGGCGGACGGAGCGCCTGGTAGTTGGCGGCAAACCCGCGGTACTCGACAGGAGGAGTACCTCAGTAGGCTATCTGGGTGAGCGCCCGGTATTTGGCAGCAGACCCTCAGCGGACGGAGCACCCGGTAGTTGGCAGCAGACCCGCGGTACTCGACAGGAGGAGTACTTCAGCAGTCTTAGGCTAGTGAGCAGTACCTCGGAGTCGTGACAGGACCATTGTACACTTCAGAGATGGGGCTCTTCAACATTTACGGTTTCGATAATGAAAATCCTGGTTGAGCTGAATCTTATGTTACTCTCCTTTGTGGATTGTGTTGAACTATCCTTTGTGGATTTACTGTTTACTCTCCTTTTGGATTTGAGTCTTGCTTTCCTTTGTGGATTGAGTTGTTCTTGAGCTCGTGAGCAGAGCTAGAATTGGGGACTTAGGTATATGTATGGGCATATACCTAAGTCAAGTCAGATGTTACTTCGTGATTGCATCTTTCTTTTGTGCTATATCCTTTGTGGATTTCGGGAGACCTTCGGGGGTCTCGGGGTCCTTACTGAGTAGCTTATACTCACCCCTGCACGGGTTATGCCCGCACTTCGTGGTGTTGGTTGCAGACGACGGACAGCGCTGATCGCGGTTGGGGCGTGGAGCTGGACGGTACCTGGAGGTGGACCACTGGGCAGGACGTGCTCGGAGCGGACGTGGGACCCGAGGAGCCTGGAGGCTATCTGTACCCACCCTTCAGGTGGGATTGCCAGTGGACGACACGAGGCCGCCGTCTTTTCTTCAGTTGCTGTACTTTACTTTTCAGTTGTACTTTACAGTTGGGCTTGTATTTCCGGCCCCCTTTAGTTTTCTGCACTCTGTAGTTACTTTCCGCTTGCTGACTCTGTGGTGCTTGTTTACTTTTCAAAGGCAATGCCTTCCCTTTTTGTTGGGATTTACGCCTTGGTGCTAGTCGCCAGCCCCTGGCCTATGGAAGGCGGGCTTGGGGTAGTCACGGCACGGGCCCCGAGGACGGGTCGTGACAAATTGGTATCAAAGGTGGTCGGTTCTACCGCAGACTCTGATATTCCTTCTATGTGAAGCAATAGTGTTTAGCGTATTGAGTGTGGTTATCAGTCCAGGGAGTCCAGTGTTGGTGCGGCGGCCGACGTATCCATACACCAGGACCCTGACTTCTGATTTCCGACTTAATGCCCGAAAACATTGATTGCATGTGTGTTTCAAGTTTTCTTTGTGATTACTTGTGTCAGCTCACCAGGTATACTGTTCTGACCGTGGCATACTTGTTTTTTTCAGGATGGCACGACGACAGCAGCCAGCTAGGGTTCCTAGAGAAGGGCGCGACGACAGCCCGCCGAGCGACGAGGCCTCGGTACAGGGCCCGTTGACAGCAGAGGCACCGACGATACCTTTACCCGCCGAGCCCCCGATGCTTCCAGCACTGGCAGCTGACGACGCACGACGCCTCGGAGCTCTGCATGAGTTTCAGAGCCAGCGACCACCCAGGTTCCGTGGGGAGTCGGACCCCCAGGCAGCCGAGGACTGGCTGGAGGCGGTCGTCCGAGTTTTCAGGCTAGTGAGGACACCAGCAGACCTCATGGTGATCCTCGCGGCGAGCCTACTGCACGCAGCAGCCGGACGCTGGTGGAGCCTGATGCTCCAGGTACACGATGAGGCCACCCTCATCTGGACGGACTTCGAGAGCCTCTTCCGCTCAGAGTTCGTCCCGGCCACCCTCCGTGCGGTGCGCATCCAGGAGCTTCTTCAGCTGCGGCAGGGCAGCTTGACGGTCGCTCAGTACGCGGCGAGGTTCACCGACCTTTCTCGGTACTCGACAGACATGGTACGGGACCCCTTCTTTCGGGCCCGGACCTTCGAGCAGGGATTGAGACATGAGATCAGGGCATCGCTGATCTCTCTTAACATACCGACTCAGACAGGAGTACTAGAGCGGGCCCTTCTGATCGAGAGCTTCCTTGCTGAGTCTACACCAGCACAGAGACCCACCGCAGGGCGGCACGTAGCGGAGTCTTCGGTAGCAGGTAGCCGACAGATGACTCAGGGTTCCAGGCAGACCAGACCTACCGGTGGACGACTGCACGACTCAGGCTCAGTTGTGCGAGGGAACCGGGGTGGAGTCAGAGCCAGGCGTGCCGAGAGTGGGCAGTGTTACTCCTGTGGCGGGATTGGTCACATGGCTCGTGATTTTCCGACCCGCCATGCTGATGATCAGCAGTTAAGTGAAGAACCTCCCAGGGAGAGGCAGAGGTTCGACCGTGGCGGTTCGCAGGGAGGAGGCGGACGAGGCAGAGGAGCTGGCCGCGCAGCAGGAGGTGGGAGACGCTTTGAGGCTCTGCCACCACCACCACCAGGAGGTCCGCCCCGACCACAGGGAGTAGGTGAACATGCAAGAGCTCAGCTTCAGGCAGCCGAGGCCTTCGATAATGGAGCTCTGGGAGCAGATGGACAGGAGAGGAACTAGCTCCAGACCTGGAGACTTTTGTTCATGTTGCTTCTAGTTTTGTTGATGTATGTTTGTAGATGCTTTGTGTCTTTGTACTTGAGCTGCAGTAATAAAAGACACCCTTTCTTGTGGCATTTACTTCCCTGTCCTCTCTTGTGTTGTTACTAAGAGGTTCCAGTTTTGACTGTTGACTTGACCCTCACTTGTGAGACATCTACTGGAGGAGACCCAGTTACCACACACTGATGCCGACAGTGTGAATCAACCCTTGGAGGCGAGAGTAACGGTCGGATCTCTTGGTAGTAGCGTCGAGGCCTTACGACGTCATCCTTGGTATGGATTAGTATCATCCATCTCGGGATTGACCGTATTAGGCGAAGAATGTGGTTCATCCAGGGGATGAGACCAGGTTTCTCTTATCGGAAAAGAAGAAATCTAGCAGCTCTAGTGGGACCAGAGGTGGTCCGGGCCACGATAGAGAAGGTCCAGGTGAGCACATGGAGCGGAAGGCTCAGATGCATGCTCAGTACCGCCTTTTGTATCCCTAGTTTGTGTTGAAGCTTTACGAGGACGTAAAGCCCTGTGGTGGGAGTAATGTAAAGACCCGTAAATTTCAAGGAATTTTTTTTTTCTTAATTTTCTTTGGAATTTTACAAGAACGCGGTTTCTGACGGTGCCTGATTCCGAGGCCGGGTGTGCCCGGAATCATTTTCTGAAGTTTGGCTCGGGTACGTTCAGTGAACGGACGAGCGGGTTTTTCTAACTTTTGAACCGGTGCCCGGAATCAAATTCTGAGGGCACCGATGAAATCGCAGCGCCGGTATTTGCTTAGAAACGCCTCTTCCGGAGTTGCGTTTGCTCAGACGTGGTTTTTAAATTTTGCGGCTTTAAGTCAGAAATAAAATAAAGTTTGTGCGACAACTTTATTTTATTTCACTTAAGCTGCTTGGAAGCCACTTGAAGCCACTTAAAGGCGGCTTGAACTGAGTTGAACTGGATAGGATGCTATCCAGAAATATCCTACCCCCTTGGTAGGATATTTGTGAGGCAGGGCCCGCACGAGCCCCGCCGTTTCTTTCGCTAAGTAACGCACCCGCGAAAACCCGTCAAAGTAACTGAAAAGTCAACCGACGCGTTTTCTTTAATTCTTAACAGACCATTTAATTGGGCGGTTTATTTCGTGAATTAAATGGGCTGTTTCGCTCGTTGAATTAATTCAACGAACTGATGGGTCGTTACTTACGCTTTTGCGTTTGTTGGCATGTTTATAAAATAAGACCAACCTAAAAATCCTTTGAAAGGATTTGAGAGAATCTTGTTTCTTAGGCTCCCCGCGAAGAACGCGAAGAACGCGAAGAACGCGAAGAACGCGAAGAACGCGAAGAACGCCGGCGACCGGAATTCGACGACGCACACCGAGATCTGCGACGTCGACGAGCTTTACCCGCGACGTTCTTCGGCGACGCCTCTTCTTCCGCAGCCGATCCTCGTTCGGCAACTAAGGTGAGAATCGGATCGTTAATTCTCCCTTTTTAAATTTCATAACAACGGATTTAATTAATTAAACCGTTTGATCTTGATCCGGAGATTGGCGACGCGACGCCGGATACCGCGACGACGCGACGATCCCCCTTCTTCCGCGACGAGCAATCCCGCGACGATCCCTCGATCGGCAACGACGACGACAAGGTAAGGGTTGATTTGAAATATTTTCCTTTCCCGTGATTTTATTTCTTTTAAAATGAGGAACCGATCACGGAACAATTTTAAATTTATTTAAAATTGTTGATTTGGTCGTTTCTTGTTTCTCCCGTGGTTTATGACTAACGCGGAGGGTGCGGGTCTAACAAACAAGACCCGGCAACCCTCCGCCGATCTTCCTTTTTGTGCGGATTTGGCGGGCGACGGCAAAAGCACGACGCAAGGGCCTTTGGTTGATCCCGCAGTAAAGAACGAAACCCGGGAGGAGCAACGGCGCAGACGAGAAGGAAATCGGGTCACCGGAGCGACTCCGGCGGCCTGCGGAAGCCGGAGGTGGCGCGGGTCGCCGGCGCGGCGGCGCCGGCGGCCGGAGGCGGCGGCACCCCGCGGGTGTCCAGCGCGACACCCCGCGGGTGCCGCGGGTGTCCAGCGCGACACCCCGCGGGTGTCCAGCGCGACACCCCGCGGGTGTCCAGCGCGACACCCCGCGGGTGTCCAGCGCGACACCCAGCGGGTGTCCAGCGGCACCCCGCGGGTGTCCAGCGCGACACCCCGCGGGTGTCCAGCGGCACCCCGCGGGTGTCCAGCGCGACACCCCGCGGGTGCCGCGGGTGTCCAGCGCGACACCCCGCGGGTGCCGCGGGGTTGTCACGCGGCACCCCGCGGGTGTCCAGCGCGACACCCCGCGGGTGCCGCGGGGTGGTCACGCGGCACCCCGCGGGTGTCCAGGGCGACACCCCGCGGGTGCCGCGGGGTTGTCACGCGGCACCCCGCGGGTGTCTGGCCGACACCCCGCGGGTGCCGCGGGGGTGTCACGCGGGGCGGCGGCTTTCCCCCGCGTCGGCCGCTCGGCCGAGCCGAGCCGGACCGGCCCTGGCCGGGCCGGGCCGGGCCAACCGAGTCGGACCCGACCCGGTTCGGGCCAACCAGGGGGGGGGGTCGGGCCGGGTCGGCCCGGACCCGGACCCCCCGTCTTCGGACGGACTTCGTTCAAATGGCCGTATCTTGAGCTTCGGGCCTCCAAACGACCCGCCGTCAGCGGAAACGCGATCCTTGGATCGAGACGGTCGTTTCGGTTTATTATACTCAAGGTTTCGGAAGACTTTGAGTTCGGCCGGGTTGGTTCGTACACGAAACCAACCGGGCCCTCGGAGCGGAAACGCTCATAACTTGAGCTACGGACGTCCGATCGACGTACCGTCAGCTGTGGTAGTTTCCTCTAAGTGAGACGGAACTTTTGGCATACTCCGCCCGGGGATCGGACACAGACGGAGTACGGTCGGGTTGGTTTTGCCCTAAAAACCAACCGGGCCCCCTGGGACGAAAATGTCAATAACTCTCAGACCGGGCGTCCGATTGACGCGCCGTCTGTTGCGTTGAGATCCTGTTGTCGATACGGAACTTTTGGATACATCAACTTCGGACTACGTGTTAGTTGATGTATCAGACTCTCGACTCGTGGAGCGGACCCTCCTAACGAGCTCGCTATGTGCGGGAACCCTAGTGCTGGCTGTGGCTTCGACGACAGAGCAGAGATCCTCCGTGGACTGCGACGACGACAGAGCAGAGAATCCTCCGTGGACTGCGACGACGGCAGAGCAGAGATCCTTCGTGGACTGCGGCGACGACTGTGCAGAGATCCTCAGTGGACTGCGTCGACTACTGCACTCAGCGATCCTACGTGGAACAGTGCTACCGAACCTGTGTGAGCTGAATCTTCTTTTTACCTTGAGCGGTGGAGCGCTTGGGTGTAGCGGCGGACCCGTGGTTCTTGACAGTGGTGGTGCGCTTGGATGCAGCAGCAGACCCTTGGCGGTGGAGCGCTTGGTTGTAGCGGCGGACCCGCGATACTCTACGGAGTGTGTGCGCTTGGTTGTAGCGACAAACCCGCGACGGTGGAGACGCGCGTGCGGAGTACAGAGACCGTGTAGATGACTGAGACCTGACGACTGCTTGACCGACTCGACTTGGAGTGAGTCGACTAGCCCAGTGGACGGAGCGCCCAGTAGTTGGCAGCAGACCCACGGCGGACGGAGCGCCTGGTAGTTGGCGGCAAACCCGCGGTACTCGACAGGAGGAGTACCTCAGTAGGCTATCTGGGTGAGCGCCCGGTATTTGGCAGCAGACCCTCAGCGGACGGAGCGCCCGGTAGTTGGCAGCAGACCCGCGGTACTCGACAGGAGGAGTACTTCAGCAGTCTTAGGCTAGTGAGCAGTACCTCGGAGTCGTGACAGGACCATTGTACACTTCAGAGATGGGGCTCTTCAACATTTACGGTTTCGATAATGAAAATCCTGGTTGAGCTGAATCTTATGTTACTCTCCTTTGTGGATTGTGTTGAACTATCCTTTGTGGATTTACTGTTTACTCTCCTTTTGGATTTGAGTCTTGCTTTCCTTTGTGGATTGAGTTGTTCTTGAGCTCGTGAGCAGAGCTAGAATTGGGGACTTAGGTATATGTATGGGCATATACCTAAGTCAAGTCAGATGTTACTTCGTGATTGCATCTTTCTTTTGTGCTATATCCTTTGTGGATTTCGGGAGACCTTCGGGGGTCTCGGGGTCCTTACTGAGTAGCTTATACTCACCCCTGCACGGGCTATGCCCGCACTTCGTGGTGTTGGTTGCAGACGACGGACAGCGCTGATCGCGGTTGGGGCGTGGAGCTGGACGGTACCTGGAGGTGGACCACTGGGCAGGACGTGCTCGGAGCGGACGTGGGACCCGAGGAGCCTGGAGGCTATCTGTACCCACCCTTCAGGTGGGATTGCCAGTGGACGACACGAGGCCGCCGTCTTTTCTTCAGTTGCTGTACTTTACTTTTCAGTTGTACTTTACAGTTGGGCTTGTATTTCCGGCCCCCTTTACTTTTCTGCACTCTGTAGTTACTTTCCGCTTGCTGACTCTGTGGTGCTTGTTTACTTTTCAAAGGCAATGCCTTCCCTTTTTGTTGGGATTTACGCCTTGGTGCTAGTCGCCAGCCCCTGGCCTATGGAAGGCGGGCTTGGGGTAGTCACGGCACGGGCCCCGAGGACGGGTCGTGACACTAACTTTCTTTATGGTCGGTCATCTTATTCCTTATTTAAATTTAATTATTCTTTATACATCATCAACATACCAATTAATTCTTCAATAGGCAGTGGACTTATGTTACACGATTCTCTTATTGAGACTGATGGGCCTCTCCATATTTCTAAAAGAAATATTTGTATTCTCATAATCTTCTCCTTTACAGGAACATATTTTCAAAGTGAGCTCATAGTGTTAAAAATCTCATTGAACTTGAGATACATATCATGAAATAGGTTCATTAGACGTCATTTTAAAGTTATCATACTTAATAGTGTAGGTATTCAATCACATTTCTATAACATTTTTTGTTCCCTCATGGGAAATAGCCAAAGTGTCCTAGATTTCATATGCAGTTTTACAAGCAGATATTCGATTAAATTATTCATCTCCTAAATAAAAATACAGGGCATTCATTGCTTTACAATTATTGTTGTATGAATTTTGAGTGGGATTATCCCAAGTTGTTCTTTCAGTTTATTGAATCTTATATTCAGTCACTGTAGTAGTCCAGATGTCAAATCCCATGCTTTCTAAATGAATTTTCATTTTATGATTCACTTAGGAATAATTTATACCCTTACTGAAAGGTGTCATGTTGGTAGATTCACCTTCTAGACTATTATCCATAATTAGATTTTAGAAAATATATTTAATGAGATAATATTTAGAACTAAAAGAAATTTAAGATCCTTAAGATACAACTAAAATCACAGTTGAAAAACGGAGTATTTGGAAATCCATTATAAATAACAAAAAACCTCTGATAACAAATGTTGGTCGGACCGGATAGTCAAGAGGGGGGTGAATTTAGTTCCAATTAAAAATTATTGTTAATAATATTCTTATTAAAATCCCCCAAATTAAATAACAAGCTAAACTATAGTGAATTTGTAATACAGTAATGGGTCAGTTAAGTTCTCAATAGATTGATTAGTTCTCAGTTAATATAATCTGAAGATTAATTAACTTTTGAAGCAAACATAATGATTTACAATAAATACAAACACTTGCTAGTTTAACATTCAGAGTTACTCTAAAATGGTTTTATATATCAAAGTACTTTTTAGCGGAATAATCAATATAGTTAAAAAAAATAAGCACAACAGTTTAAAACAAGAGGTTCAGTCTCAAACCGAGACTTAGTCCGCTCAAAAAATTTATATAAATATTGATCCACACCCTGGATCGGGGTTAACAACAGAACAGAGACTGTCCAGGTACTAAGACCTATACCATAATTCTTTGTGGGAAAATTATAAAAAAAAAATAACACATAGGCTATCCAGGTCACAGTTGACCTTAACCACATTCCATAGTGGGATATAATAAAGTTATAAATGTTTTGTCTGAGGATTTATAAATCCTCCGATTCAGCACATGAGGTAGTGTGTGTCTAAAAATACAGAGCACACATACTGCCCAAAATTAAAATAAAAGAATCATTGAGAGGGATTAGATATGAGTTTATAATAATCTAGTGATTTAAAGAGCAGTTCTGGACTCCTCTTGATTAAATATAAACGATTCAAAGTCCTTCTCTAGTTTTTGTGTTTAAAACATAGTGTCATTTTCTTCCTTGATTTTCATGTTCAGTTTGATCTTCTTGAGTTAATGAAGAGATTGTTGTAGTTCTTCACTCCTTGACTAAGATTCAGTTTTTGTTGTCTTCATGTATGAATGGACTCATATATTTCCTGTGTTCTTCAAGTATGCAGGTGTATGGATTTCGCCTTTCATTATGTTGTATATGCACCTCTCTCTTCTCTGAAACTCAATCTTTTTTTATTCCTTAAGCTCCATCAATATGAATGATTACCTTTTCATAGTAACGAGGTACAAGTCCCTGGCATGCCAACAACCCACATTAATTTATAGCAGTTGCATTAAGTTATCCAAATATGATCATTAAAATTATATTAATAATATTGAAAATGTATATAGTTTGAGTAGCAGTGACTGGTTAATAGTAATCGTCCATCAGTAGCTCTCTGTCAGTAGACTTGTAACAGTGGACTTTGTATCAGTGGATGCCTTGTATCGGTAGTTGTTACTCCTTGTAACAGTAGCTCTATGTACCGGTAATTCCTTCTATCGGTAGCTTTGGTCTATTGGTAAATTGTTTGTACCGGTTACTAATTATATCGTTGGATCATTCTGTATTTGTAGGCCTTCCCGTATCAGTAGCTATTTTTATCAGTAGACTTGATCTATCAGAGGCATTTGGTTACGGGTGACCTTTGTGTATCGGTAGCCATTTTCTATCATTGACCATTTTCTATCAGTAGCCATTGTCTATTGGTAACCTTTGTCTATCGGTAGCCATTATACATACCGGTAACCTTATTCATATCAGTAGAATTCTGAACCGGTGTACTTAGCCTTGTATCATTAGTTGTGTATCTGGTTGATCAGTGATCTTCATAACAGTAGCTCTTGATATAAGAGTAGGTCAGTCTGTTTTTCTGTATCAGTAGCTATGTGCATACATGTGAACTTAACACTTATATGTTCTATGAAAAACATATCCATATTGCATTAGAATTATTTCAATGTGCGTATAAACATGGATAAACATTATTTGGGATTATCAAATAATATTCAATCACAATTGAGATTTTCAAGACATGTGACGTCAACAAAACATTTTAAACATTTGGACATTTCCTCATTAAATACATAATTTCTCATCATGTGAGCAGTATTAATATTAAAATAGGATTCTTAAATATGGTGAATATTTTAATGTCTCTTGTTTTTGTGTTGGCTCAAAAACGAATCATGATTTGATTTTTTTCATTTAGTGGAAATGATATGTTATGTTTCTTTGATCAGAAATCAATTTGGAGTGTTCTGTTGGCATTGTAACATGGTTATGGTATATTTTTGCAGTGTTGAGTGTTACTTGGGTCTTTTGGATTGTTCTGGGAAGTTTCAATGGAAAAGACAACATTATTTGAGGTAGAACTACATGGATCATGTTTTAGGGTAAACTGCATTGCTCTTTCTGGGTAATCGTGTTGACCATTTTGAAATGTCACACAGTTTGGGAAAATCATGTGTTGGAGGTGCATGACCATGCAGGATTCTCTATAGCTCTGCAAGAAGGTTACCACATGTTTTCTACACGATTTGATAAACCATGCGTGTAATAAATGTGGGCATGAAGCCTTAGGCTATGGTTTTTTCATGGTAGTCGCACGGTTTGGTAAACTGTGTCGGTAAACTTTTTGGCATGTACTTGATTGTTTTTTTAGTTTTCCTTTCGCATTTTTTTTTTCTTTTCCCTCTTTTATTTCCTATCGTTATTTTATATTCTAATGAATATTGGAGTATTTCAACTTCATTTCTCATACTCTATAGATTTTTATTTTTATCCTCAATCAAGGATCTTCTCTTCAAACCATCAAAAGATATAGGACCACATTCAAAAGGCCAACTGATGCATGTTTCCTCCTCATTTACTTTCTGTCTAACAGATTGATTTTTCTATCGAAGATAATTTTTTGGTATATAAAAGGAACCGGGATCAACATTGATAAAATTTTAATTGGAACTCAATATCAATCAAACCTACTTCTAATAGTCCAAGAAAGGTGATGAATACATTTATTTGTGTTTTAACGGTCATTTTTGAAGTGTGTCTTAAAGAATTCAATTTTTGTATTTTTAGAGGAACCATATTATAACTCATGAATTATATTAAAATAATAGTTTGACCCTATGGGAATCTATTGGGAATGGATGAATCTATTTTGGATGAGCGAGGCTGGGTTAGACTTCATTGGTCCTTAAGTAATTTTCACCGGTGTTCCAAAATCAAATAAATTGTTTTGTTTTGTATTAAATAATTTTGTTAACATAATCTAGCTTGTTTAAATTAATTTGAGGCATTCAATTCCTCATTATACAAATTGTGATAATTTTCTATGTTGTGAAATTCAATCATCCAAATTGAATCTATTTTATAAAGTGTGAGTTTTAAATTGTGAATATATAATTGCATGAATTTCCTAAGATATGACCCTATGGGTCATGACGTGTGTGGTCTAATATGACCTTGGGAAGGAATGTCGATCACGATTGGGTGTTGAGATGTCAGATTGAGGTGGTGAGGTCATCATGTTAGGTGGGGACCATGATACTTGAATGGAAAGTACATTAGATTTTAGTGACATGGTAACAGGGGAAAACATACTAGTTAGTGTGGCTTATGTTCCATTATTTGTTTATTTCCACTAACTCTTGCTGACCAAATCACCAATTGATTCATGTGTACATAGTAGGCCTCCCTTGATGATGGGATTTTGACCACTTATGTGTGTTGAGGCCCGTGATAGTTGTGGAATAGGTATATTTGGTTTGTGTTTGATTGTTGTAAAAAGCCTTGAGGAAGGTGTGGAGCCTTCAGCTGATAGTGATGAGGCTATCAGGTTGGGGGATGAGGCTCTCCCAGATTGACGGTGTGGGCCTGGTTATTTATTTGAATAAAAAACAATGTTCATCAAATTATTGTACCATTGGATGACTTGAGCTTTTGATTGGTCATTTAGTGTCTAGGACCATATTGTTTGGGTGTTCCATATGGATGTTTGTACTTGATACCTGAGGTTCTAGGAATCACATGTTGCAGGGTTTCATGATTAAGGTGAAACATGAGGATTTACCTAGACTTTGTGACAACAAAGGTATCGTGGGACATTGTCAAAGGAACTTCTCTATTTTCGAGGTATCATATTTGGTCGTAGAATGTAATGGTTACCTTGTGCATTTTGAGCACTAGATATATATTGTTTATTACTACAACATACTAAATACTATAATTATTTCACCACACCAACTTAAACACATATGCACGGTACGTACAATTGGGTGTTATCTTACTTAGATTTATCTCACACCCTGCACATGTGGTCTTTTAGGACACATGTAGACTTTGTGAATCTATATATATGTAAAGGACCATCCTCAAGATACAGATCATAGTAGTTGATTTCAGGGAGTGACATGGACCTTGAGGTCATTCTTAACTAGAGTTATACTTTTTTGTAGCTTTTAGTCATTTATCAACAAGATTGTTTTATATGTAGGTAAAGAGGTTTTGTAGGGGAAATTTTTTGTACTTGACAAGTATATACAACTATGTGTGTTGAGGCCCGTGATAGTTGTGGAATAGGTATATTTGGTTTGTGTTTGATTGTTGTAAAAAGCCTTCATGAAGGTTTGGAGCCTTCAGCTGATAGTGATGAGGCTATCAGGTTGGGGGATGAGGCTCTCCCAGATTGACGGTGTGGGCCTGGTTATTTATTTGAATAAAAAACAATGTTCATAAAATTATTGTACCATTGGATGACTTGAGCTTTTGATTGGGCATTTAGTGTCTAGGACCATATTGTTTGGGTGTTCCATATGGATGTTTGTAATTGATACCTGAGGTTCTAGGAATCACATGTTGCAGGGTTTCATGATTAAGGTGAAACATGAGGATTTACCTAGACTTTGTGACAACAAAGGTATCGTGGGACATTTTCAAAGGAACTTCTCTATTTTCGAGGTATCATATTTGGTCGTAGAATGTAATGGTTACCTTGTGCATTTTTAGCACTAGATATATATTGTTTATTACTACAACATACTAAATACTATAATTATTTCACCACACCAACTTAAACACATATGCACGGTACGTACAATTGGGTGTTATCTTACTTAGATTTATCTCACACCCTGCACATGTGGTCTTTTAGGACACATGTAGACTTTGTGAATCTATATATATGTAAAGGACCATCCTCAAGATCCAGATCATAGTAGTTGATTTCATGGAGTGACATGGACCTTGAGGTCATTCTTAACTAGAGTTTTACTTTTTGTAGCTTTTGGTCATGTATCAACAAGATTGTTTTATATGTAGGTAAAGAGGTTTTGTAGGGGAAATTTTTTGTACTTGACAAGTATATACAATTATGGAATGCATGATTTTTTTTATAGTAGTATCAACCAGATGTGTTTGGAATGATGATCTCTTTATGTCTCACTACTTATTTGTATATTTTTTTTATTTTGTGATTCCTCTATTTGCGGGTCTGGATCGGGTCTGCGAAGTCATATTTATACTGTATGTTATATTATTATACTCAGACTAGTGCATTATATTTCCCTAGTAGGTATAATATCTCCAAATTTTGAAATTACACCATCGCTACTAGTCGGTCACCTTTAGTATTCATGGAGGTGCACCAAATTCAAGTGGAAACAAATTTGATAACACATTTTTGGTGTTTTTTTAATTTATGGACATTTTAAATTGTATCAAAGGTGTTTCATGGAACTTTTTTCATAGCATTACTATTTGGGTTATGGTATACTAGTGATTTTGTTGCCTGGGGAAAAGATTTATAAATTGTTCTATGGTTCTTGTATCCCATTGTATGAAGGAAATACCATGTTTCCAGAGGTGTTTTATGTTGTTCTATTTTTCCTAGATTATTTTTTACAATATTTCTACCTTAGTGGATCACTTAAAGTGTGATATTATTGTTTGTGATATGTTACTCTCTATTCGGTGAGGATTGGGATGAAAATATAGAACATTTTCCCAGTATTTCATGGAGGTTGAGATTCTTGTTTTGTTTTGGTTTTTGATAGGCACATCATAGGATATTTGAATTTTATAATTGAATGGATTCTTTAAAAAGTGAATATACCATGTAATATATATAAACTTCTATGATATGTGTGAATTTATTTGTTATATTTAATTGATATTACATAATTGTTATATATTTGTAATTTTACGTGGCATTAGAAATGGGTTTGACTCTTATAGGAATTGGAATATACTATGGATGAGGTGATTTAGATAACTAGGACTAAGAAACTAGGTCATCGTATTGAGGAAAATTAAATTTTCCAGATGGGTGTGGCCTAGGGATATTGATACATGCCTCTACTAAGGGAGGGTAAAGGGGTTCTATTGCTGAGATTCCATGGGGCACGATTATAGTGGGGGTGAGTAAGGGTATTAAGAATGTTATTCCTTTTTACTAATTTCTTTATCTCTGTTATATATATGTTTTAACATGTATGTTTTTATATATATGCTGGATATCTAAAATTATTTGTTATTAATCACGTCCCACCTGGATGAATTAGATGGAGAATCAAGAATTTGATGACAGAGTGCCATGCGGGCATGGAAATTTTCATACACCTGGGGTTTAGCCGGACCATGAGCTCCATGTATAGGCTCAGGTTCAGGATACATTATAGGTAGGGATGCTTCCATATATGATAGTGTTTTGTCCATGACATGAAAAGTAGATCTGTTCGAGCTTGGTACATGTCATGAAGTGGTTCTACAAAGGTTCTTAATGAGTAGAGAAATCAATGGGATACTTCACATAGGTTTTCCAGTTACTACAACCATATCTATTCTAGGTTGAGGGTCGAATGAATGCACCTGCTAATGAATATAGAGCATGTTGATGATTTTTGAAAAGCTCAACATGCCACTATGGAAGAGGGTCAAGCTGGTGACGTACACTCTCAAGGGTCCAGCTAAGCGTTGGTTGGATGTGTAGGTTCCAGGTGGCAGACATGAGGGACAATCTTAGAAGGATTTTGAGGCTTGGTTTATCGAGCACTTTTTCCAACAGATGCTTATGGTGGATAGAGCTCGGGTGTTCTTTAGCCATCAATAGGGGGACATTTTCGTCATGGAATATGATGTTTTATTCAATTAATTTCCTCGCTTCACACCTGGTATGATTAGTGATGAAACATTAATGATGAGGTGCTTCATGTATGGTTTATGACATGCCATTTGGGTGAAAATAATCATCATTAGCATGACCTTGTTCTTAGATTTTTTGAAACAAGAACTCCTAGCTGAGGAAAAACAGACAGGTTGTTCGACATGATCCGAGTGGAAGCTTCAGGTGATGGTTTAGATGGTAGGAAACGAGATCAGGATGTCTTCCAACAGGGGAGTCAGGACAAGGAATCAACTAGACCACATCTATGTGGATCTTTGTGGGTTTTTATCCCATATGGGAATCCAGGACATGTCCACAATGAGTGTGATTTTCCACTAAAGGGGTGTTAGGATTTTGGATTGGTAAGACACCTTGAGAGGTTCTGCAGGTAGTCACATTTGGCATCTAAAATACATGGACCATGGTCAGTGTAGGATTCAGAGTACATTTTAGGATTGGTAACATGTTACAATTTTACAGGAATTACTACACATGGAAGAAGTGTCAGCGAATGTGGGTCCCAACTATGGGATCATTGGTCAGTGGATAGTGCATCTCAACATGGAGGATAGTCTATTGGAAACTATGTGTCAGGCCAGGTTCATGTTGGGGAGCTTCCTAGGTCTGAGCAATCTGGTGAGGCGATGATGGTCAGAGTTATCTTGCGGGAATGGCCATGATTTGTTTTATATTATTTTATAATGGCCTCATGTGCCATGTAAATTTTGATTGAATGGGGTTCACATACATTATATGGACTGACCGTATGTTAATAAGCTGGTTGAAATCATGTGGGATGTCTTATAAATAAATATATATAAGATGAGGTTATTAGAATCAGTAGAATCTTTGGATGCAAGTTCGAGGTTCCTTGGGAATAAAGGCCCTGAAAAAATTGATTACATGATGTGAATTGGGAACATGGGAATCGAAAAATTAATATTTCAATGGATTGTGTGGAACCATTATTGTTTTTGAGAAGCCATCCGATGTGGGACCTCATTGTTTCATGGCTTTCACAGGCTCGAGGTGGGAACTGATACAGAGCAGGATGTGATTAGGTATTGAGATAGAAAAAGGATTACCTGATTATGCGCAGTGTGAAAATATGTCATCAAAGGACCATGGGTCCAGAAATAGATAATAGGACATTTGTTTCAATTCAAATTTTTGTTGGATTGGATCAAATTATGTTTTTCTTACAATTGGGAGACCTCCATGAAGAAATGAGCATATACCCATGTGACCAGGATGGCCCATGTTCTTTTTAATAGGATTGGTAAGTGTGGAACTACCACTGGGTTTCCTCTTATAGCTTAGGATGATTTCTATTATGTTGGGAAAATTTTAATGTCCTTGGTTTTTTAGTCGGCTAAAAAAACAATCCGGATTTGAAAATATCATTTACTGAACAAGATACATTTTTTCACTGATAAGAACTCTTTTCTATGAAATAAGTTGGATTTATATGATTATCTTATGATATTATAGCGGCTTGGAGAGTTCCCAGGGTGGTTTGGTTTGGATCTAGGAGAATTGGAGGAGTAATAAAATTCTTTGCAGTAGTAGGTTAAGGATCACAATTTAGGGTAAATATTTCGGCCCATTTTAGGTAACAGTGTGGCCCATTTTGAAATGTGGCATGGTTTGGGTAAATCGTGCGTGGAAGGTGCACAATCATGAGAGTGTCTCTTCATCTTTGGTATAGGGTTACCAAACTACTAGAACACACCATGGAATACCATGTAGGGTATCCATGCAGGCATGGATCATTGGAAGTTTCTATCACAAAAATACTGCATGGTTTTGAAAATCGTACAGGAAAAGCATGCGGCCATTACACGATTAATTTTTATTTTTCCTTTTATTTTGATTTTCCTTTTTTTTATTCGTTCCTCTAATTATCATACCTCATCATTCATAGCAAAGTGTTTCACCATAATTTCTCCTCCCCCACCAATATTTATCCCCCTCCTCAACCATTTATCTATTCTTCAATCTATTGAAATCTATTAGACTTCATTAGTAAAGAAAACCCAATTCATTCTTCCTCTTTGATTTTTTATTTCCTAATAGAATGATTTTTCCATTGAATCCAATTTTAGGTTATATTATGGAAACTCAGATTTACATTGATCTGCGTCGAATTGGACCTCGAAATTGGATGTACCTATGTCTATGAGTCTAATGTATGTGTTTCATACCTTTAATTGTGTTTTCATGGATGTGTTGGGGGTGCGACATAATGAATTAGTCTTGGGTATTTTGATATGGACCCTGTTATACATCATGCCTTATATCAAAATTACCATGTGACTCTAAGGGATTCCATTGGGCATCCCAGATCTTTTTTGGATGAGCGAGGCTATGTTAGAGGTCTTTGCTCTATGGGGAATTTTGACTACTGAATCCAGAATCATCTAAATTGAATCATTTTTTAAAATTTTTTTATTTAATTTAATATGGATTGGTAAAATGAATTTGAGGAATTAAATACCACTGTATATAAATTGTGACAATTTTTTATATTGTTCAATTCAGTCATCTATGTTGATTTTCTTGTTTAATGTATGTTTTTTAAATTGTTTCTATATATTTTCCTTTATTTCATGACATATGACAGAAGGGGTCATGAGGGGCATTCCCAGAGATGACCTCAGAATGAAATGTTCATATGGATTGGCCATTTAGTTATAGGATTATGGTCATGAGATCATTATGCTGGGCATAGACCATAATACATGGATTGCATGGCCATCATATTTGAGAAACGTGATCACAAGGGAATGAGGGGAGAGTTGGTGTGGCCTAGGTTCCCTTATTTGGTGTTTCCTTCTCACCCATGAAGGCCAAAGTGGTGATTGAGGCATTTTTACAATGAAGGATTTTGTTATAGAGGGGATTTTGACCACTAATGTGTGTATTGGTCATTGATTGTTTCAGATTATGAATTATATTATTGGGGGTGATTTCTTGTAAAAATAAATTGTGGATGATTTATATCCATCAATTGATAGAAATGAGGCTATTGAGTTAAGGATTGAGGTTACCCATGATTCAGGTGATGGACCTTGATATTTATTTGAGGATATACATTATTGTTCCTATAGTTACTGTGAAATGGGATGATTGAGCATTAGAGCATGGGTCAGAGGGACCGGGATACTATTGTTTGGGTATGACTTTGGGATGTATGTACATGAGACATGAGGTTTCTGGAAACACACTGTGTAGGGTTATGTGATTGACGTGGAACCTAAGCCTTCCCCTAGACATTGTGACTATATTGGCACCTCAGTCTAGTGTGAAACGACTCTCTCTATTTTCTGATGTTTTAGCGTTGGCCGAGGAGCGTAATGGTTTCTTTGTGGTTGTTGTTCACCCGAGAAATATTGTTTATTATCGCAACTAACTACTTACTTTTATATATTACACATTCTTGTGTAAACACATATGCTAGGTACAGAGAATTGAGTGCAATCCTATTGAGATTCATCTCACACTCTGCATGGGTCCTTACAAACTTGTAGAGACATTATGAATCTATGTATTGGTAAACAACCAGACCTAGGATCCTGAACATAGTAGTTGTTTTCTTGGGGTGGCATGGTCATTGACGTCGTTCATATCTAGAGTGTTACTTTTTTTAGCTTTCATCCATGTATTAGAATGATTATTTTAAATATACACAAAACTTTTTTATATTGGTGCATTTTTTTGTACATGACATGTATGTAAAATAATGAAATGCATGATTAGGATGTTTTATATTCGAATCTACATGTGGTGGTCAGAATGTTGATATGTTAAATTCATGTAACTTATTCTGTTTATATAATACTTTCACAATTTATTTATATTGTTCTCCGTCTGCCATTTGTGAGCCTGGTTCATGTAACAATGATCTTACATCTACTGCATGTCACATTATTATACACAGACCAGTGAATTATCATTCCCCATAGTGTATAGTCTCCCCAAATTGTAAAATTACACCCTCACTGCTTTTTTGTAGACTTTAGAATCTATAACGTTGTGCCTACTACTAGTAGAACCCGTTATGATAAAACTATTCGATTGTGTGTTCAGTTCAGTGAACTTATAAATGGAAATTTGAAAAAAATATTCCATATTTGAAATCAAAATAATTTATATTATCTAATATTTCCAGGTTAATTTCTCACTATATTGAATATTACATATAGAAAAAAAATACATAATATGTTTAAAGTATGAATTTGTATATCGACAGAAAAAGAAAATCTATAAGTCTTAAAAATTACCCATAAATTCCCATAAAAATTTTAATTTAATTTTTACGCTTTATATAGCATATTATATAGAATTAATAATTTTGGAGCCTTTTGGATTGTGAAAAACGTGGTTACACACTCTCTTCCTAAAAAATTATATTTTCCCGACTCACCCCACGTATAAAATGACACCCACTCTCTTATCTTATTCCCCCATTAAAAACCTATTTCCTTGAACAATAAATACCCAAATAAATTTATTATTTCCTTAATAAAATCCTAGAATATTTATTTTAGCGTTAATTCCATCCTAGTAATGGTTTTGGTGAAAATAAGAAGATGTTGTATAAAAAATAGGTAACGTACCTAACTTTGTGTTATAGTATATTTCTTACTATAAATCGGTTTTTAATTATTAGAATATTATAATACAAAAAACACAGTATAATACATTAAAGGATTAGTTTTTTTGGTTATTTACATTCCCAACAAAAATCTCATATTTCATCAATTTGGTTATGAAATCATCATTCATGTGTACTGTGGACTACCACCTCACGAACTCGTGTAATTTGTTTTCCATTACCACCAATCGTAAAAGGATATTATTTAATATTTATTTTTTATATATTATATATAGGATAATATTATTATAAATTAATAATGATATTACATATGCCTTCTAATATTATATTTTATGGGAACAGAATAACATCGTTGGTGTGTATGACGGACTACCACCTTAATAAGTGATGTGATTCATTCATGATTTTCAAGAAATGTTATAATGATGGGTTTAATTAATAAATGGGATATATATGAAAAATACTATTTTTTCATTTTAATATGTTATTTTTATCATTATTTCATTTATTTCATTTAGAAAATTTAAACATTGTCCATGAATACGTATGAACTTCCATCCTCATTAACGATTTCTCACATTTTCAAAATAATCCTTTTTTGGCCTCTAAAAATAAATTTATTACAAATAAATATAATATTTATAACATGGTTAACATTACTGGGATTTTGAAACAATGATTAATGTTATAAAAGGGAAAATAAAAAATCAAAATATTCACAGAAAGCAAAGTCATTATTTCTAAATAAGTGACTTTAACAATAAATTCTCAATAAATGGTACTTAAGTGGTAATTAGAAACAAATATCTGATTTTATATATGTATATATGGTGCTTTGATAAGTTTAGTTTGTAAATATAATAATTATACAATATTTTCAAATGTATACGACGGAATTGGACACATAGATTATGATATTACAATCTCACTTTTTACTTAACTGAGACACTTGAAAAATTCACAACCTATTTGTTTTATGGGTTATATAAACTAACCTTTAATTGGTTTTAATTTTATATGTAAAATTAATGGGATTTTCATTTATATTTTGGGATATCTCTTTCATAGGGATTACATTTCAAAATTTATGAAATCGATAAAGTGTTTTTTCTCAAATTCTTTTCTTGGAGACATATGTTATGTTACGAACCTACCTGTCATATAATGTGAATATATATCTCATTGATATTTTATTTAATTAATATAATTATATTAATTAGAATAAATTTAACATTAAATTCTATTATTTTATTGGGATTTTGTTCAATGTTACCAGATTTGAAAGGGGATTAAGTTTCCATATCATGATTTTTCAGGATTACTAATGAATCTACTTCCAATAATAAATTATTATGCTCTATATATTATAAATATCTTGTATTTTAGAGTATTATCATTATTTATGGAATTTAATTTTCCCCTTTTATATATATTTATTAAGTCAATAGTGCAATAAATTGTTTTCATGAAAAATCATTATTTTTTCACACCTTCTTTGAGAACACCATTTCAACTAAAGAAATTTATTCTAAAATTCTTATCAAAAATCATATATAGATTAATAAAATTAATAATTAATTAAATATTTAATTGTTTTATTTTTATTTTTTTAATGTAATCATTATATTATTTCTCTAACAATGTATGTTTTACTTTTTGTGAAATTTTCAATGAATGTTTTTTCTTGGAATGCATGAAATGAATGAAATTTCATGTCATAATAACATTTATTTGGATTGAATGTTCCAATATATTATTTCAATCTTATTTGTAATGATTGTTTTATAATTTGTAATTCTTCTAAGAGTGTATTTTACAGCATAAGGTATATTTCACATAAGAAATTAATAAAATTATTTTTCCTGTATTCTAATCTTTTCATTGTTATTTTTAGAGAATTCTATGTTCATATTGTTTTATATTTAAAAAAGATTTTTTCATATGAAAAATGGTTATCTTCTTTAAATTATGTTTTCAATAATTTATAAATATTATTTTATGTGTTGTAAATTTTTTTATACAAAATAAATTTTAAAAATATTTATGTTCAAAAAAGTGTTTTTAAAAGGGGAAATGATATTTTCATCTCAAAATGTTTTAAATTATTTTTACTGGCTTATTTATTTTTTATAATTATTATTTTAATATAAAAGGATTTCCAAAATGTTTTATTATTTGTTTGATTTATTATTACATTTAAAATAATGAGTTATATTCCTATAGATATGTTTTGGATGGTCTTTTAAAATAATTTTACATATCAAATGACATTAGTTGATGTTACATATTCAACATGGGGGATATGATCCAAGGATACCAATATTATTCTTTCCCAAAATGGATTTTTCAAAAGTTATCATGGTTTTTGCGAATCATTTTTTCTTGCATGGGTTATACCATGAGGAAATGGTTATGAATTCCCTTTAATTTTACATATTATACTATGATGAAATGATGAAATGTTTATGAAACCCAATTTCGTTCATGGTTTGTGATTTTTTTTGTTATTTATCTTTTTTTTAAAATATAGTTTATTTTCATTATGTGATGGTTCAAAACAATATCTCCCTCTGATGCATATGGTAATTATTTATATCACATGACATAGTGAAGACATGAATGGGGAGATTTCCCAATTTAGTAAGGGATTTTTCCATTATGATAGACTTGGGAGTGAAAATTGACTATTATGATGGTTTTCAGAGTAAACTCGTTATAGTATGATATCCTGGTTTGTAGTCCATGATTAATTTGTAATTTATTTTCAATTATTTTTCCCATGATAAAATTCATTGTCATATTAAAATGAATTTCCCTCATTGATCATGTTATTTTATTTCCATACAATTCTTATCACATGAAATTCTGATCATAATTCCATGACATAGGATTATTATATTTTATTTGAATTTTATGGTTTTAATATTTTATTAGTATTCTCCAATAACCTTATTCTCTATTTAGGCTTATGTATCTCCCTTATTAAGAATTATTGAGAATCTGTGCTCACCCAGTATTATGTTTCCCTTTTGTAAGTTATTAATAAAGTTTTTGTGTAAGTTATAGTGCAAAAAGTACTATTTGGGGTGATTTTTATTCTATATGGTGTGGTTATTTAAAAAATTAGACAATTGCGTTTATATTATTCAAATATGATAAACAATTATGGTACACAAGAATATAATTTTATTATTCAATGAATATTAACCATTAAATATTAAATACTTATATATGAAAATCCTAGGTATATATAGTTGATATTAGAGTATAGGTTGAGTTAAAATTTCAAAACTAGGATGATAAAACAATAATTGGTCCTGTAAAGAATCATTTTAGGATAGGTTTATGGATATGTTAATGCATATGGAAAAGTATGAAAACTTTCGTAAAGGAAAGAATGATTGGATTCCCTAAAATTATAATAAATTCAGGAAACTAAAAATGGATATGGATCTTGCATAGAGGTACCTATGGGAAATAACTATAAAAATGGATCATTGATTTGGACTCATTCGTCACCTCAAGGTCAACAATGAGCCATGCTACAGACCTATTTTGACTCTCCTGTTGGGATATGCCTTTGAAATTACAAAAATATTTATAAACATTCATAATGAATTTAAATAGGTGATGAAATTGAATGACCTCTGATAATCTTATGGTTTTATAGACTAAAAATATGGTTTCTCTATTTCGACATAATATGACTGATTCTTCAAGATTATGAAGTTCCCCATTATGGTTAGTGTTAATCACATTATTTTTATGGTTAATATTGATGTCTCAGAGCTAGAATATTTCTGTTAATTATGAATGTAATGGACAATGAATATATTTTCCTCTAGAGAAAATTAATTTTATGGGATTTTGAATAAAAAAATATAGCTATGATTATAGAAATTACTCAAGATATGAATCATAATGGGAATATAAATAAATTGAACAAGGAAAATATAATATTGATTTATTCATTAGTAAATGTACAACTTCATTCAGTGGGTCTTTAGATCCACTAGTTGTTTGGAAACGAATCATCACGAATACAAATATATTTTTATCCTCTAGTGTTAAAACCAAGAGATGATCATTTTAGACATGCACCAGTTAGAGGGAAAAATATCACTGGTGGTATATTCTTGAGAATGTAAGGAAACATTTTGAAAATTTTTCCATGGATTATGTGGACTTCCAGAACTAATATTTTTATAAGTAAATTAATTTTATCCAACAAAAAAATATTAATGAGTTTCAGGAGTTTAGTAAAATGATACTAAATCCATTGGTACCTATGAAGAAAATTTCACCATACATGTGAGGTATGAATCATGAATTATCATTCATCCTAAATGTAAGATAGATCAATTCATCAGTTTCTAAAAAAACATTCATTATGGGTGTCATTAATAATATACATTCATTTATATGAATATATTTTTGGGTGTTCTATCAAGTTATAAATTGGTGTTTGTGTGACAAAAAAAATTCAATATTTTGTTAAGAAATGAAAAAGTTGAATTCAAAGGAACATCTCAAAAACCATAGAGAGAAGAGTATCAGATATCCATTATGCTCAATGTGTGGGATGATATATAGAGAAAGTTTTTTAATGATATCTAAAGAATGAATTAAGTGTGTAAAATGCACTATTTATAGGGCTAATGTGGAAGATAATCCAAAAAAACATTGATTGTAATGGAAAATATTAAAATATTTGGAAATATCAATGGATAAAGGGATTCCTTATGATTATTGCACATAATCTCCCCTCCTTAGTTGTGAATTTAATTTTTTGTATAAATGATCCTAACGAAAATCACAGTGTTCATCAGTTGGTGAAATTCCATTTGATATTAAAACTATATTATATATGTATACATGTATTTTTATATATGGAAACCATATTTTATATTCGATAAATAAAATAATGAACCCATGATTCTTATAAATTTGTTCGTGTATAAGAAGAGAGATTATATAACGAGTAATGGGTTAAATAAATTTTGATGTGTACATATCTCAATGTATGATTATATTAATATTTATGGATACCATTACATATTGAAGATTTTAAGGTCGATCTTAATATCAACATCATTGTAACTCATTTTTGGTTATATATGATGGGGTTTTATGAAGATTAAAGATGTTTTAAGATGCATTTATGGAACTATAACCCCTTTTTTGAATATTTTTTAGTGAAAAGTTTTTCTAAATATGATTTTATTTAAAAATTATGGACACATGATTAAGTGTACTTGGAACTATTTAGATTTTTTTTATCTTAGATGTTAAGGTAATCACGAGTTTTATTTTATTTCCAAACAAATTTAGAACATATCATTGCTTTCATGGATGATTTATATATAGATACTCTTTACAGAATATGTATTAAAGAAAATGTAAGGATTAATGGGGAATGTAATTGGGGGGGTATTCAATCGATGGTGGTGTTTCGATCTGATGAGGATGGTTAGGGTGAGTAACGGCGGGTTAATGATGGGATGACGATTTCTGGTGGTTGGTATCACCGACGACCTACTACGATGTGATGATGGAGGCGCGCGATGTTAGGATTCCCGGCTCGAGGCGGTTGTGTGTCCCGAGGGGTTGCGTGGACCGAGGCGCGGAATATATTTCGGTCGAAATTTATGATTTGAAAAATTTGAAAATTGGATTGGACTTCTCGGGAACTACGAAGATATGTGTTGTTTTGTGTTCTCATACCTGCTTGTTCAGTTACCGGTAATCCTTAAACTGGCTTTTTAGAAAATGAAAAAATGGCTTTCAATTCATTTATGTGATGTATACATTTTTTTTGTGAGAATTTGTTTCTCTGAATTTATTTATGGAAAAACATAAGGGTAAATTAAGAAATTGGTACATCAACACATCTAAAATACATTACCCTATCCGGATAATAGTGGAACATTTTCTACTTCCACCAAACATCTCTCTCAGTTCCATGATATTTACCATATATAACTCTTAAGGAAATATATTCTCAGTATATCACATAGGATGAATGTAGAGGATATACCATTGCAACATGATATTTAGTATGAGTAATTACTACCGGAGGCATTGGATCATACAAAGGAAGTAATATGGAACAAGACAACACACCAAGAAAATGTTATGTGAGGAATATGAAAGCTTGAGATATTATTGTGAAACATGAGGATGTAATGATGTACAAGTTTAATAAGTTGTTAGACATAAAGCAGTTAATTTTGAGGTAAAAGTTAATATTAATGTGGATATAATTTAAATCCCCATGATTTTTTGTAATAGAAATTTTCAAAAAATTATAATGATTTTGAAATTTTTTTTAAAATAAAATAATTCATCTTGAAATATAGCTAACATTGATTTTCAACAAAACATTACATAATATAAAAATATTATTTTTAAAATAATAGTTTTCACCAAGATTTTTGAATTGTGGTTTGGAATATGGTTAACTAAAATATGATAATATATGGTCTATAAATGTTTGTAAAATTATTTCTTTTGTGACCAATTAATTTTATATGAAAAAAATTATTTTGAAATAAAGGTAATCATTTCTATAAATGAATATATCAGGCAACACAAAAATTGTTTTATTTATATAATTAGAGAAATGATTTTTTATAATGATTTAATAATTTATTTATATTATATATTTAATCATTTGTTTATATTTCATCAATTGTGTTTACAATATTAGAGTTAATAAAAAATCCATTTTTATGCATAAAAAATATATTATTCTAAACATATATTGTTCCTCATTTTGGAAACATAGTTTAAAACTAACTGGTTAAAATTTTATAAATTTTTAAAAAATAATTTTAATTTGTGAAATTTACATATCAAAATTATATTAATATAAATTTCAGATAACTATTTTTTAAGACAATGTTTTTATGATTATTGAAAAATAATGTTTTTAATGAAAAATTATAATTATTTTTTAGATTTTAAAAAATTCCAAAATGTTTTAATGTGGATTAAAAAAAATATTAGTTCAATAATTTATAATTTATTCCAAATTTATTCATTGGAATAATTTTCACATAGAATCTATGGGATTAATAATAGATTAAATGTATAATCTTCTAAGAATGTCATTTGTTAAAATTGAATAAATTTTTATAATCATAAATATTTTTATTTTAGGTTATCATAAAATTATTATTTTTCTAGAATGAACAGTAAAAAGCGTAAAAAATATTAACTGTCATTTTTTGTAAAAATTAGTTTAAGGTGTGTTAATCTACCAATATAATTATTAAAAATAACAAAACAACATTTACACCACCAATATTAATTCCATATTTTGGCCTTATATCTTCTATCATTGACAATTCCCAAATTTGGATCCTTGTGTAATGTAAAAAATATTGGTAAACTATTTATTTTCAAAAATTAAAATCGTGCTAATATCTTCATTTTTAAAGGAATCCCACTCTAATTTCATCTTCACAATATCCAAACGAATTTTTTCCACCAATAATATTCTAAATCACCTCATTACTTCCATAATAACATCCAAGAATCATTATCATGGTCATTAATCCATGCTTTCAAGGCTTTGGGTGAAAATGTAATAATATTATCTGATGATGAGGTAGTACCCCTAAATGATAATTTTATTTATTTATTAATTAAAACATGATGATATAATAAAATCAGTATCTTTAATATATTAATAATTTTTCCTTTCAATGTAATTACCTTCAAACATTTAATTATTCATCAAATATGTTACGGAACTATTATTGAAGTGAATGGAAGAATACTTCTTTGTGAACCGATGTCATTCGTTTTTCCATTACGACATATCAAGACTAGATATAAAGATGGAAGTAATATTTATAAATTATATATATGAAATAAATATTCTTTGTAATCATTAAATTTTTATTTTCTACATACATTCAATCTTATTAGAATAAAATAGTGTTTTTCTTCTGTATAGAGGACTACCATTACATAAAGTGATACAATTCATTAACACATTAGAAGAAGTTAATAAGGATGAGTTCAAAGAACATATTTGAATGATATGTCATAATAATTATTATAAAAACGATGTATTTTTTAAATATGTTTCTTTCTTCCCATATAAAGAATTGAAATAATGTTCCTACGTATGTATGGCCTTCCATCTCCATCAATGGTGTTTTATATATTAAATAATTACCTATTATGGATTAATATATAAAAATATTTACTAAATATATATGATATTTATATTATGATTTACAATATTGATATTGTGGAACTATTATCAATGTAATAGAATAAAAAAAACATTCACAGAAAAAAAAGTAGCAATATCCTGAAATGTTATATTAACTAGAAGTTGATTTTAAAATGGTAATAAAGAAAAATTAGTAAATCATATATCCTATAATATAAATATTTAATATTAAGTAATAAATTTATAATTTACATATACTTTTTAGTGTATTTTTGAACATGTATGATATAATTTGATACATAAAATAAGGGATTCTCATCAACATTTTACTTTTGTGTGACTCATGCTAATTTCCCCACCAATTTATTTAATGTGTGTATATATTTCACATTAATTTATATTATTATTATTATTCTGAAAATTATTGTAATTTTAAATATCAATTTTATTATTTATCTTTCATTGGGTTTATGTTTCAAAATTTACCAAAGTCTTAAGATATATTTTCATTAAATATAATTATTAGAAAATAGAGTTTTGTTATGCACCTACCTTATTCTATGAGATTTATATATTTTCAATATGACATGTTATACCATTAATCTATATATTTTCATGATATTCATTTTTTAATGTTTATTTTATCATTCATGGTTATTACAATAAAATGTTACCAAAGAGGTACGGGTTTTATGTTATAATATCATCGTTTAAAGGGATTACTATTGATTATGATTTAAATTATGAAATATAAAAAACTACATAGCATGAGACAATTATATTTTCATCTCCTATGATTATTTCTATAGAATAATTTATCCCATTAATTTTACTCTATTTGTGAAATTAATATTTGATTAAAAAAATATTTCTAAAAAATCTATATTTCCCCCTCTGTAGAAAACCCATTTCTCATCAAAATATATGTTTTATAATTATATATTAAAAAATGTTTCAAATTATTGATGATATTTAATAATTAATTTTTAACTATGTTTTACTTTTTTTAATGGAATCATATTGTTATTTTCCAAATATTTCCCAATTATATTTTTTCAAAATCATAAATGGAATTTATGTTTTTAACATATACGACAAGAACCAAATATGTTTCCTTCATGGAAATTATTTTTCTTTATATATTAATTTATATTAATATAAGGTTATTCTAAATTAAAATGATTTTAAAAAGGTATTTTGTTTTATGAGTTGTCTTTTAAATGAATATAAAATTATAATCAATAAATATTTTAAATACATTTTTATGATTACTTTTCTATGTTATTAAGGTTATTTTCTATGAAAATTATTATAAAAATGAAATGTGTTTTAAAAATGTTTTTTCAAATAATAAATTATATTTTAATAAAAAATATTTTTAAATTATGTTTTCAAATTCTTTTATATGAATTCAGGTATATATTCAATGAAAAGGATTTCCAAATGTTTTATGATTTAATATGTTTTTTTAGTGGAAAATTTATTTTCAATGAAATGTTTTAAGTGACATATAATGAATTTATTATTTATTTCAAATAATATTTACACTGAAAATAATTTCTAAAATGTTTTAGGAATTTTTAATTTTTAAAATACACTTTCAAAGAAATGTTATTTTCTTCATAAAATATTTTAAATGATCTCTCAAAATAATTTTTAATCAATAATGACATCTAATGATTTTAACTTTTCCATACTATGGATATGATCCATGGATACCATTCTTAATCTTTGCACATATAGTTTTTTTATGACGGAAATAATTTTTTTTACACATTATTATCAACCATGTGTTACACTATAAGGAAATAATTATTAAACTATCTTCTTATCACGGTTAATTCAAGGATGAATTGATAAATTTTTTTTAAACCCATTTAGTTTAATTGGTAATAATATGATTAATTTTAACGAACTTTTTTATCATAAAATTATAATTATAAATATAAATTTTTTTTGGATCTATATCTTCATACAATGGATTGGGTAATGATTTATTTATCATGAGAAAGAAAATAATTGAATGTGGAGTAAAGGTTGTTCTACAAGGGTCATTGTCTAATATGATGGTCTTGGTAGTGTACCATAACTATGATGATGCTATATGTAGTAAAACCATCCCCCTATGATAGCATTGTCATTGATGATTGAGTTATATAGAAATATATTTCTATTATTATGTGTATTCCACAGTTTGATGGAATATTCTCATTTTATGCCCTTATGACTCATGTTCTTTTACATTATTTTGATTCATGTCTTTTGAAATACCAATATTTATACCACGAATCAAGGTTATGATATTTGATTTGTAGGGTCCGGTTTTAAGAATGAAATGATCATATTCTCATACACTTATTCTCATGTTATGCTTATGTATAATTCTTATTTACCATTATCGATCATATTATCTCACACTTTCTTATGTTTTAATTCGTCAGGTTTGGAAGACTAGTTTTATGTAGGGTAATTCTATAATAAATACTAAGTGGAAAGATAATTATAAGATGTGTTGAATATTGATCACCATATAATAACATTTTTTTTACAGTCTCCAAATACCAAAAACTATTATAAACCTAGGGGGTTTAATTTTTTAATCTAAAGAGTACTCATCTATAAATATAAAATATTTTAATTTGATTTTCCTTTGATTATATATATTGAAGTTAAAATTAATATATAAAATGAATTGCGTGGAATATGTGACTAAATGGGCCATTATTTATTATCATTTATAATAAAAATTTAACTTTGAATTATATTACTCAAAATTTTTACCACAAAAAATAAGAACATAAAAGAACCTTCAATATTGAGGATTCACTAATTTTATTACAAAAAGAAAACCATTTGTTTTTTATAGAGGATATTCATCACACATGATGGCTGATATTAGTTTTCAAATGGATTTTAAAGAATATAAATAATATTTTGTTCTGATTGGGAGTGATGGGTAACAAAAATTAAAGTACATGGAACAGTTGAGAATAAATTGAATAAAGTTAAGTTAAAAAATACACTCAATATTGACAGATTGTAGTTAAACATGCGCAGTTTTAACCAACTACATGATAAAGGGAATGAAGTGATTTTTTTAATGGACATATTCCTGGTGTAGTGAAAAAATTATGGTTATATTGTGACTGGAGGACCATGGGATAAAAATAACATGTTTCTATTGGTAGATGCTTAAAATTATTATTATTTACTCTGAAAATATGATAATTATTAGTTACACAAAAGACTTGTATATTATTTCAAAAATTACATAAATAAGATATATCATGGAGAAAATGGTCATAATATTCCTATATTATAGAACAGAGTAAATTATATTTTATTCACATGATATAAAGGGCTGATTATCAAATCATCACAAAAGAATGAATATATTCAATCATCTCAATAATTTAAATTAATTCATTATGATTTTTTTATAAAATTATGACCAAAATAACTAATTATCATACATAAATTATTAATTTTACTAAATAACATGATCAAATTACATCTATTATTTTCATGATTAAAAAATCAGAGTTTTTGATGATGCTTAAAAATTTTACTAGATGAGCTAAAAAAGTGTAGTTTCTCATTGAAGAAACTTCAAATTTGTATTGTAGGTGAGTATAAAACTGGATTGATATAATTATTCTTGGTAATTCTTGGTATGTTAATTGATTTTAATAAACTATTCACACTTAAGTCAAAGGTCTCAATGAATGAACAAATAAAATATTATTGGATAAAGCGAAAAAATTGAGAGGATTAAAAAATTATACTTTTTGGTGGAAAGAGAATAGGGAAAAATTTATGATCCCAGACTAATGTGTATCTTATTAAAATTTAGTTTCATCATTACTTGATATGTTCTATAGTAATACACTTATAATGATTGTCCTAATTCAATTGGATACTCATTTTTTATAAATGATAAATGAGAAAACATTTGAAAACAATATTCAAGATTCATTGATAGAGGATCCCCTAGTTATCATCCTAAGGGAAGGGGATATAAATTATATGACAAGAAATCATGATCTATATATGAATATTGAAATATTAATTTGTTTTATAACTAATAAAATGATAATATAAACCAATAAATGATTTCTGTAACTAATTGAGTGGAATTAAAAATTACTGGGCACCATACTAGTTGTTCATTTTTCTGAAAATTATAGTTATATTGATATTAAAGATTATGATTCAACATTTATAATAGTGGTTAAAATACTAAAATCAGTTCATTTTAAGTAGATGATGGTGGTGAATGTTCAGAATATATTTTTTTTCAAGAATAATTATTTAATGATGGGAGAATTTGAATTAAAAGAACACATGCCTATATAATTTTTCAACTAAAACCAATAAATGTTGATGACACTTTAAATAGTCAACAATAGTTGGTTTGAACAAATGAATAATTAATAAAAAGTAAGATGAACATATCTTGAGGGTTTTTACCTAGGATAATTGATAATACTATTATTAGAACACAAGGAGTATTTTTTAATAAGAAGGACACATCAATAATTGTTATTCTTAGTTGAAGTGATATGAATTGATATAATATTTTCACCAGTAGAAATACTTTACGAGAGACAAAATATTAATTATACTTCTTATCAAAGGAGAAATAATTTTTATTGAAATGTATGACAATTAAACCACCCTCAATGGTGAAAATGAAGAAACTTATAGGAGCATAAATGTTTAATATTTTTATAAGATAATAAAATTAATTTATTATTTAATAATTCACTATATTAGTTAAAAAATCATCATGGACATTGTCATCAATTATTGAAAAATATTAGAGTATTATATATTTTTAAGAAGGATCAATAGGTAAGAATCAGAACATCAATGAATATGAATTTCTATCTCTTATTTCTCTTATCTATAGAGATAATATTATATATACTATAAATTTAAAAATGACTTTATAATAGAATTTAAAATAAAATGAATGAGTTTTTTTGAGAATTTTATGTTTGGAGATATACTATTTTTCTTGAATCACAAAATTTATCAATGTATGATATCAATATTTATAAAGATATGTATTTCATAGAAAAATTTAATATTTCTTGTATATATTATACAAGGGCAGTTTCGTATCTAGTTGAAGTGGTAATTAAAATTTTTTATGATTATTAAGGTAAATAATTTTATCAAATATTGTACAGAAAACACATTAGTAATTTAATATGTTTTTTCACTTTAATACTAGGAATTTTATATATAACACATTATGTGAATGATAAATATGTGTTTTGAGAGAATAACAAATTGGTATAGTGAAACCAATTTGAATTTATATTATATGTATTCATGTATTTAGTATTAAATATAATACTAAACGAAATTTTTTAATATAGGTATTTTTTACTGAATAATGGTTTGTAATTATTGATTATTGGAATTCCACATTCGTTGGATGATTTTCATGAAATATATGTTTGAGATATGTAGAATATAAAATAATTTTTTTTCTAACGTTGTCTATAATTAAAAAGGTGTATATTATTGTTACACAAGAAATAACATAGTTAGTGTAGCAGATAACTCATCTTGAATATCTTAAAATGAAAAATAATTCTCAATTTCACAGGTCATGTGAAAATCAGATAAGGATCAATCATTAATGAAATATAATACAATATTATCGTTAAATTAATATTTATTTAAATTAATATTCCTAAAAAAAATATTTAGAAATAATTAATGGTAATTTTTTTTTCTGAATAATGTAACATGTAGAGAACACAATTCCCATGACATTTCCAATGGATGCATTTCATATGTGGATGTTTATGTTGGAGTATGATCACATTCTATTCAAGGGTGAGGTATATTGTTCCATCCCCTCAATAACATTTTATCTGGATTTTTTTCAAAAAATTATGATGAAGAATCATAAATAAAAATATATTATTTTCCAAAAATAAGTAAGTTATATATTGATAAAAGGATTATTTATATATAACGAACCAAAACATGACAATTCTAAAAGATTCCAATGACGGTCCGCTACATGGGGATGTAAAAATAAATTAATAAAAACCCATTCTTAGGTGTATGAAAAACAAGGTATACAACTAGAGTATACAATGGAAGAAATATATAAATTAACAAAACCAATAATTTCATGAAAAACCAGCGAAGTCATATTTGTAAAACATGAAATTTCTAAAAAAGTACATATATGACCACCCTTCCCCACCAAAAATTTTAGCAACAAAGATAACAACTAAAAATAAAAACAATCATGCTACATAATATCCATCCCTTTAAATGAGTTGTAAAAAATTACATATATATTTATCCCTAAATGAAAAATAATAGTGTGAGAATAGATCCCAAAATTATATAACCAAGAAATTCATACAAGTTATAACATAAATAATGAATTAGTTAGTTTAAAAAAAAACGCATTTAAAATCATTTTTCATAAAAGAACAACATTTTTTTAAATTTTCCATTATATTTCATAAAAACTATTATATTCAACAAATCCTTGATTATGTCAAAAATAAATCAATGAATTTAATAATTGGATAAATGTAATTGATACATGATAATTTGAAAATTCATCAAAATAATCCTAAAAATACTATCATGAGAGAAACCATTTAAAAATGATAATGAAAAATAATTTGTATTTTAACTATAATCATAAATTATTGAAAAATGAAATCCAAAATCTAGGTTTATGGTGGATCTAATAAATATAAGAAATTAATTGATTAGAAACTTAAAGGTGACATAAAACCACTTACAAAAATAGAAACAATGAGAGGGAAAAGTATATTCTCAATTCACCTAATGTTACACAATGTGCCATGTCTGTGAAAGACATTTCTTATCTAAAACTACATATCAAATAATCTATATGAAAAACTAGGTCTGTAGAAATAAATTAATAATTATAATATAATTTAAGATAGTTTTATTTTTCCATAAAATACATTTCAATGTGAAATAGGTAAATTTCAATGAAATAAAAAAACTAATTGAAATGATATTAAAGAAATATGTGAATTAGAAAAAGTTGTAAAGATGCCCATACATCAATAGTTGAGGATTCACAATCCCCTTTGACAACAAATGTTGGAAACAAGTAGATCAGCCCTTGAACGTGTTTAAATGAAAGAAAAAAATTAAAGGGCTGATAGAAAGCACTGACCAATCGCATTTTGGACCTCCGACATAGTAAATGGAACTGCTGCAACCAATATAAATCAAGAATTAGAAACAAATATTCCTAGGTAGTAGAAACACAACCATTATGATGATTAATTGGTGACCAATGAGATCTAGAGGGAGATTGATCCCAAAATATCACCCCAAATTAGCCAAAGACATGAACTGGATTCCATCACATAAAATGGGAGAAGATACATACAAGCATTTTGAAAAAAACTTGTTAATCATGATCAATTCCAATTGTGAACTCAACTATCTAAATGAATTCAATGTATTTATAAATATTCTAAACTAATGTGGGGCCACTGGATGATGTTATTATGATTTACCTGTTAAAAAATGATATAGATTCATTTCATGTAATGTTTCATGCTCTTAAGTGAACTCACTACATCATTCATACATCAGATTTAAATCATGAAACCAATTCATGATATAAATTATCCTAGATGTGAGAGAATAGTATAGTTTCTAGAGAAAAACCATAATCTATTTTTAATGATATATGAACCCAATGATATCATTCTAAAACCCCTGAATGTATTATAACCATAATCCATGAATTCTAAATAACCACCATCCACTTTATTATTTTTGTCATTTTCCCTATAAGTAACCAAACACACCAATGAAATTGAGATTAATATAAAGAGTCATGAAGTATTTGAAAATATTGTTGAACAATGTTAATATCCATCCAACCAAAACACTTTATTTCCCCATAATGTATTCAATATCCATGACATGAAAAATGGTAAAAAACAACAACCTTGTAAAAAAATCATAATCTCACACCCCATTGTTATCCTTCCTAGAATTAAATAACATATAGACCATGGTAACAATTTTTCTTCATAGTAACATCCCAGGGGGATTAATAATATAAATTGTTCGTTCAACCATGATAGTGTATGGATAAAGGTAAATATGCTCATATTGAATCACATGGGAAGTATCTGGTTGAGGAATCCACAACAAGGAAACCTGAAAAACATCACATATGGTAGTCAAATAAGAGATATTGTCTTACCATAATCCACATTTCTAGGAAACTTAAAAATATCAAATGGTCTAACAATACTCAATGCATAATTAAACTATTTACCCAATTGGAGGAATTTTATACGTGGTAAAACTATGATAAAAATTCTTTCACTAACTACAAACTCTAATTTATAAAATTGATTGTCTTCATAGGAAATCAGATGGCATTACCCCATGATCGACCACTTCCACATGAATTGCACCCTTTCCATCTTCCCCTATACAATACTTGTTCCATATCAGTACTTCTCTGATAAATCTTCCAAAAAAATTTATGATCTACATGGACACCCATGAAGTTCCTCAGAAGGGGAAATCCTCTTCGATGATTAATAAATATTTTTTATTTTAAAACATTACCAATTATAATTTTATTTCCCATGAACCAACAAAATCAAGAACACCTTGCCGAACTATATCATTAAGAACATGGTTAACTCTTTATATGTTCCCATCCTTATGAAGATGATATTTTAGGATAAATATAATTTGGATAACCATTTCAACATTAAATAATTTATAAAACTATAGTTTAAACAACATGTACCTATCAGATACAATCATATGGGGAACCCAAATAAGACTCAGAACGTATCAGATATAAAATTATTTAAATGGATTCATTTTCCAAATATCATTGATAGTGAATAAATTAACCAACATCAACAGTTGATAAATTATCACACAAATCAAATCCTTCAAAAAACGATTATATGGTAAAACAAATAATAATCCTATAGATAAATTTTCCCAAAATCATATCGCAATTCCTATGTGTCCTAATAAACTAGCAGGTCTCTAATACATTCCATAATTCTTAGACTTGTGAGACACCATGATGAAAAAAATATAATTGACTATATCAGTTATTAAAACTAATACCAATGTCTCATGTCATGATAAATCGAGGTAGTCTCATGGTTAGAATACCATTAAAAATGGTTCTATCCATCCACCAACTCTTTTCTTAAAAAAATAGGAATAACAAAAACTTATTCATAATTAAATTACGCCACTGGGAGATGGATACATCTAAACCATTTTATCATAAACATTTATGATTTTACTAAAGTAATTTCACTCCATATCATATAACACCTCAATGAAAATCAACTCATAAAATGGAAATTTACAATTAATCAAATCCATGTACACATTTTTCCATGTTATTACACTCCAAATAATAACTTATTAAAATACTCAGAAGAGACCCTCTTCCATTGATTACATCACTTAATGAGTAAGAAATTTTCTGATTAGATTATCCATTACCAAATTTCATTTCATGGGAGTATAATATTTATCAAAATTTAATGTTTTATGATACAAATCACATCATCTATATCGCCTTTTTAGATCCCCCTGAGTGAAAATATTCTTCAGGATTTTATGAACAATATTAAACAACACAGTCATAACACCCATAGGCATTACAGAAGATTTACAAAATACCAACATTAATAATCAAATAGATTCCAATTTTTCATTTAATTTTTGTTCTTGTGAGTACATGTTTTTGATGGGACACATATTATTTATCTTTGGGGAGGTATAGAAAAAATTTCTTACAAACACAATTCTTAATCATCTAATGAACTAATGAGTAATGAATTGGTACCATTACAGGCATATAACATGAATAACTCGAGGATAAGGATAATCATGATAGTTCATCAGATTCAAATCATATTATTTCATCAATGGGTTTATAATTATAAATAATATTGATAATTTATGAGATTGTATCTATGAAAAGTTATCAATTTTCTAATATTTAATCATAAGAAAATGGAAATAATACCATTAAATGTAGCTTACAAAATCATAAAAAAATGGGCAATAATGATATAACATGTCATAGGTTGTACAAAAACCACATGAAAATTCATATATGGTAATAACCTAGTATTTATCACAAAGAAGGAAAATTGAGACAAAATTAATCTACTGATTTGGTAACATTAGAAACACAGACCCTGTAATGACCCGCCAATTCTCGTTGGATTGAGAGTATAATGAGTCATTAATAGGCCTTATGTGTCGTTCCCAAGGCACAAAAAGATGAAAATAAATACCTAGGTCTTCAATTAATGACTGGGGAACAATTTTTACATTAGAAAAAACCAACCATCCAAAGGATATAATATCAAAAAACTAAATGATGTATGTCAACAAAAGATTCAAGTCGTACATTACCAAATGGTAACTAAACTATTCCACAATACAACCCACAAATCAATACACCCAACACAATATCAGAGTACTATGTGATAGAATAAACAAGATACCCAAAATAATCAATGACAAACTCCATGGCTCCACACTAATCTCCATGCTCCTAGCACCACCACATATCCCAAGCATCACCATGAACCACTTACAATGAGATGTTTTACCTTTAATTGTATCCCAAAATACTACATCTTCAAAACCACTAAATTTTAAAAGTAGGGGGTGAGTACTAATACTCAATAGTTATTCCCCAAATGACATTAATACACATGCCTCTTGGATAAAAATGTTATCACATTTATATAAAAAAGTTTATATAAAATAATCACAAGTGAATCCAATAACATGAGACAAACATACTCTTACCAAGAAACCTCACCGAAACTAAGAACCAAAGGGAAATACAAACAATAATTCCACAATCCATATCACCATTTTACATTAGTATAATAATTTTTATCTTTCAAATCAATTCCCTACAAGACAAGAAAAATAGTGGGACTTCCTCCCATCATGTTCACCCCATTCTAAACTAGAGGTACTTCCCTAACGCTACCCATAATGGTGGTTCCTCAGACCAATATCCTTCAACTTCTATTGTGAGACTTCCCACCCACATCCACACAACCTACACCATCCTGAAATCTCATCCAACCAACAAGAACAAAGAAACGATTTCGTATAGTAAGCACACAACCATTTTCAACACATTCCAATTCACTAAAATAAATCACCATTTATTGAAAACACCATTTAATTATTTTCTATGACAATAACATTTCAAGTAAAATTATTTACTAGATACCATTTTTCATCAACCATTTTTTTGATAATAATCCACTAAAGATTTAAAAATCATCATTTTAAAATAGCATAATAAAGCCCCTCTAGCAACAATAAACCATTTCCCCTTAAAATCCCCCAAATCATCACCAAATGGAATTCCAACAAGATTAGCACATAATTGTCACAATTAATTTAAATAAAACAATTTAATTGTTGTAATAATCTAAATTATATAACCAAGTGATGTTGATAGAGAAGCTATCTACCTTTATGGTACTGGCTAAATTTGACCTACAAGAAATCGCACCCCAATCTGGGAAAATGCTTCATGAAAACCGCTCTAGATCATCTTCTCTATCATCCAAAAGACATAAATAAATATCCAAGGAAACCCCAATAGTAGATCTATATGAAACAGATGTAAATATTGGATACAGAGAGAGAGGGGGATATGAAGATCTAGAGGAAACCACAAAAAAACCAGGAGAAGAGACTTACCTGGGAGAAACCACCTTCAAAACATCAAGAAACACATTTGAATCACTTCAAAAACGAGTGGGAGAGCACATTAAACCTATGAGAACCAAAAATCCCAAGTGAGTCTTGAGTGGGATAAGATTGGGAGTGAACTATACCAATCCTGAAGGAGCCTGACTTTAAAAACCCTTCCTTTAAGTGGTCGCATAGTTAGTCTGCATGGTTTGAAAACCTGTGCGCCAACCGTGTACACACAACTGTCTCAAGAGGAGGGGTCCGCATGGTCGCATCACACAGTTTTAAAAACCATGTGAATTCCATGTGAAGCCTACAGCCACCCCATGTACAGTTTCATGGATAACCTGTATAGTCTCCCCAAACTGTTCTCAAAACGCGCCCCCTATGAAATGCCTCCAAACATATTGAAAACCATCACAAACCCTCCAAACCTCTTTTAAACTCATACCATGTTCTTTAAACACATAAAAAATCATAAAAATGAAACATACCTCAAACTGGCAGTGCTAAATTCTCCCCTACATTAGACTTTCCATCCTCAAAAAGTATACGACAATTACCCAACTGAAAGAGTTTCAGAAACTACTCTTTCATTTCCTTCTCACATTCTCATGGCTTAGCTAGATCCTAACCATGTGATCAGAAGGTATCACCTTGACAAAGACCTAGATGCTTTATTGATCAATATCTTGGTACAGATTGTTTATAGGCAAGAGAGGTCCTTATGTGACGTTTCTAAGGCCCCAATGGCTGGAAATAAATGATGAGGTCTTTGAGAAATGATTGGGGAACTATTTTCCCTTTAGAAAAAACCAACAAACCAAACGATCCACTATCAACAAACAATATGATTCATGTCAACAAAAAAACCAACTCATACATTAACAAAAGTAAACTACACTAT
Organism: Viscum album; assembly: GCA_963277665.1. Classification (NCBI taxonomy): domain Eukaryota; kingdom Viridiplantae; phylum Streptophyta; class Magnoliopsida; order Santalales; family Viscaceae; genus Viscum; species Viscum album. The sequence goes on along the minus strand of OY728159.1, from coordinate 773,968,545 downwards.
TCAACAATACAACCCATAATCCAATACAACCAACACAATATCAGAGTACTATGTAGAAGACTAAACAAGAGACCAGAAATAATCAAAGACACACTCCACGACTCCACACTAAGCTTCATACTCCAAGAAAAACCACATATCCAAATCATCACCACCAAAAAAATATTCTTTTAAATAATACCATATATTATTCACTTAAGACCATGTAATACCCATTTATTAATAATTTCTTATTAATTTAAGGCTTCAGGTAATAACTTCTTAGATTATCTTACATGTTTTGACGTGTTATATTTGATCCTCTTACTTATATCATGATTTAATTATTTAAATAATATAAAAATTCTGTATAAATAAAATATATTAATATATAAAATATTTAAATATTAAATTAAGTACACCATTCATGGAGACGGTAGGTTGTGCATATCCATGAACATTGATTCTTATTTATTCTCATATTGAAATAATGAGAGTAATTTTCATATCTTTTTATAAATATATAATTACATTCTAATAGAATTATAATATTTATATGTCATATAAATTTACTAAAACCTTCCTTAATACATTACTTGTAACATGTGAACGACTCACGTCGTTTTGAGGTGGTGGTAGTCCACACCACCACAAATGATATTATCACATTTACAAAAAAATGAAAGAATGAACGTTGAATTTATATAATAACTAATTATTTATATGTAAATAATAAATAAAATATATATCATATAAAAAATTGTGTCCATAATACCTGCCAACCATGATAGGTGATAAAAGAAAAAATAACAACATCATTTTGTGAGGCAATTATCAGCCATACAAAAAGATCATTACCAATTAGATGGATGTGTATGAAAGTGTATGTTGAACATATAATATAGAAAATTATTAGTTTTATGATGATTATGAGGTTATTATATATCGATTAAATAAATATAATTGAAGTGGTTGAGAAAAAAATATAAATTAATGGAGCTTGGGGATGGAGTTTACATCTTCTTTGGGTAACTCCCTTTTTATTGCAGAAAAGGGTTTATATTGTTTGATTTATGTAAAATGTGATGAATTAAATATGAATTTTTGGATTTTGGGATGTGATTTTTTAGGAGAATGTATTATCATATGTATCATAGGAAGTGTAAATAAGGGGGGAGTCGATGACATTTTATAATGGATGGAAATGACACACATGGTATTGTTGGAAAACAATTGTGTGTTACCAATGTATTACATATTCCCCAAGTTTCAAAATGGACCATTAAGGATCCTTAGATGTGTAGTGGATGAAATATTGTTATCAAATAGATTTTGTACAAGTTTCAAAATCAATTTTGACCTTAATTCTATGGTTTTCCCCATTATTATGTTTAATTTTACTTTCATTGTTGTAATTAATTTTAATCACCCTCACTTCTATTTTTAGAAAAACAATATGTATATATTATTTGCATATATATATCATAATTATTAAAAACATTTATACATATTTTGTAAAATTATGTTAATAAAATATGAAAAATTATGTTTAAGTCTAATCTCACATACATTATTAGTAATCCACCTTTTAATGTGAGAATGATAAAATGTTCACTAAGATTATATATCTAAATTCAACAAAAAAATGATTCTATTAACATTAATTGGATTAATAGATATATAATTTTACTATTGTGACTTTAATACCAATTTAATATTTAATTTCACTATATATATAAATTAGATGAAAATGACTTTTTGAACTAATAATAAGAAATTATTACTATTCATATAAAAAAGAAAGTATATCACCATAATCCCAATATTTAACCACAAGAAAAATTTGTAATTATGTGTTCAAAATATATTTATTTATTAAATTTATTTTTCTAAAATTATCAAAAATTATATTTATTATTATTCACAAAAGTACCTAATAATTGTTCATTTTAGAAAATAGTATTTTGAAACATATAAAGGCATGAAAATATAAAAATGTTCATTATTGTTATGTTTTAACATTAATAGGAATATTTAATTTTATTTATTAAAATTAATATTTCCATGAGTAACATATAGGTTATAACTATCTCAATTAATTAATTATAATAACAAAAAGGATGTTTCAAAGAAAATTGTTGTTGCAGGTAATAAAAACCTTGTCGGTGTTGCGTGTAGTGAATGATAATATAAGTATTAAATTTTGGATCATGAAATCTATATGTAAAGTATTAATATTTATATATATATATAATTCATTTTTTAAATGAATAATATACAAAATAAATTATTTATTAAAAAATTATTTAAAAAAATATTAGGGTGTTATGTTCCACCCCTTTATAATGAATTTATCCCTCAAAATTCATTTAATTTATTAAAGGTAAATATTTTATTATTCCTTTCAAAGAAAAACACATTATAAAAATGAATAGGAAAACTTATTTTTAAAAATGAATGATGGAAACATAACTGTTACCCAAATAACATATAACTAGTTTTCCTCATGGAAGAATATATGTGTGAAGTCAACAGATGGACATGGATGATAAATAAAACTATCATACTTTAATAGAGTGCTATAAATAACTTGTTTAGGATAAAGTTATGATTAAATCCATATCCCAAAAATAGGCTTGAAAATGGTGATTGATATAATTAGAATTGATGATAACAGGACAACCCCTGTTATTTAATATTCATTTCTTAAAGGCTATCAATTTTCACTAGGATATAGAAATAAATGATTTGAGTACAATCATACCCAATGATGTTCCGTGATCATTTTCCATGTCATCTATATCTATAAAATTGAAGGTGATTTTTTTCATTCTGAATCACAAACAAATAATGATATTCATGTTAATTAATCACATCAATCAACAGTTACGAAAAAAATAATGATATTTAAAATGGTAATTAAATATCAAAAAATCCTCAGGAGGTAAAAAAATACTTTAACATCACAAAAATTGTTCATGTTTTACTATCGATATACCATAAATGGTTAGCCTTATTAACCTTCCAAAATGTAATTCACCATGTATTCCTTAAATAAATTTATATCTTATTTTGAATCATTTTCATAAAATCATTGAAATATATATTTATTTGTGGAATATAAAACGTGATTTTATTAATCTAGAATCCATTTAGAGGGATATAATCAAACTAAACATCACTATTATATAAATAATTAGATTTTAATAGGGCTTCATCATACAAAATCAAACATAAAATGATCAATTTTGGATGAGATGATAAGTGTGTCATAATTATCATATTTCACTTCATCCATTGTGATAATCCAATCGTTACCTATTTCAAATTTCCTCATATAGTGTTGGGTCATCTCATCCACATTAGTCCTTACAGTTTGGAACTTATTAGCTTAATTTCAAAACACAAATAAATTTAAATCCTAAAGTGTTGGAGATGAATTATGTAGGGAATTCACATTATTCACATCATTAGATAACTTATTAACATTACATGAACAATGATACACTTAATTACCTTTCATTACAAACATAACATTTTTAGTAATCCCCTTATGAAAAATCCATCAATGTTTCTTCCCACACATTGTTTATAATGGGAGGCTCATTTTTTCTCTAGTGTTGTCAGATTTTCCAATGAACTCCATCTTTATTTTCATCATAAAACCATAAAATTTATATAATATGTCAACTTCCATTTCCACATTGATTTCTAATTTTTCATCTTCTTCTTAATTTCTATAGTCTATTATATCTATGGTCATTCTTTATCTAGGTTTTTGGCAAAAAAATAATCAATCAATTGTTTTTCATGTTGGATGATAATTTCTAAAGAGTTCCTCATCAGCATTTTGAAATTTTCTTAAAAGGAACCAATGGATTCATTATAATTTTTATTAAGATATATTATTTATTTTTTGTATATATCATTGAAGAATAAAAGGATATAAATTATTAAATAATACGTTCCAGAACTCACCCTATTATATTCAGAAAAACTTAATTTTTTACATCATATTATATATAAGATTCAACCACTGATCCACCTCACCGTCGAAATGGTAAACATACAAAGTGAATTTTCATTCTATGTACACTACAGAATGGAATACATCATTTCAATAAGACAGCTCCATTTCTTAGATACTAATGGGTCATTGGAAAATGTAATTGAATGTGGGTTTTGACTCATTATGGCAACAACATATCATTTTTTTTCTTCTTTTCATTAATGGATTTTCACCATAATTAATAGATTGAGAAATTTATATGAGATCAATAATGATTTTTTTCATTGCATATCTTATAACATTCAGTTATTTCAAAGGATAATAATTTCATTGTAAATTTTATTCCCCATTAAAATGGTTCTTTCATGATCAAATAATTTAATAAAACAAAAACATATATTAAGAAACAATCATCATAACAGGGAACTAAATAATCATCAAAACAACAAATTGAATTTCCTAATGATAACACATTCCTTATTAATATATGAAACCATAGGTTTATCCATTTACATTCATAAACATATAATATTAAAATCCAATATATAGTTTCATGAATAGTTTTGTAATTTCCAAGGCCTATCCCTTATGAGTGTCAAAATAGGTGCGCAGTAAGACCTATTGTCAGGTATCTGGTTACAATCGAGTTAGGCCCAATGTACCTTTTTAGATTTGAAACCCCAACTTACATATATTCTTGAACAATTTCGACTTTTATTATCCAAATAGAAATGTATTTCTAGGAATCCACTTTCTCTATCATTTTCAAAAATTCAAGCACAAATTCCTATACTTTTTGTCATCGTAAATATTATCCAATGTTTTATCCATATTCATATCTATAGAAATACACTTGGGGATCTCACTAAATATTTATCATCATAGATTCCAAATTTTTATTATAACTTCACTTGGGAACCAACTATATTGACACAGTATTAATGTACATGTCCATTACATAATTTTTTCAGAATACATAAAACATATATAAATTGACTCTTAATGTCTGTATTTTTTTAGTTCCTTTTTAACTATTGTTTAAGGAAGACAATTATTTATGACCGAAAAGAGTGGTAAAGAAAAACAAATTTTAAAACACATTATTAGTCATATTATATATTAATGTGGGAAAAATGGTATCATTATATAGATATAATATGAATAACCCAAGATTAAGAAAACTAAAGATACATATTCATATATGTATCATAATATTTCATAAATTCTATTTTATTCATAAACATTCTCAACATGCGTTGAGATTGTAGCCATAAACAATTTCCAATTTGGTAAAATTAAATCATAACACAATGGAAAAAATTAAATTAAATGGATATTAATATATCATTAACATAATAATATTCCAAATATAACATGGTGATGTTTTTATATTCACCAAATGTAAAAGAAATATAGGTTCATAACTTGTCATGTGTCTCAAAGATGAGAAATTGAGAAAAAAATTACTTTACCAGTTAGGTAACTTATGAAACATAAACACCATGAAATAATGATAATAAAATGGGTAAATACTCATATATTTAATCTTTAGTATAGTATAATACATCCCTAGGATGTATATATACCACAAAAAAATAAATTATTGGTGAATAAGTCATGTGTCTATTAAAGTAAAATTTGAGATGAAATTCTCTTACGATATGTATTATCTCTATTTGTACATCTTAAAAATCCAACAAAACTAATATAAGATTCAAATTAACATACCAAAATACCAAATTCCTAAATTTAATAACATATATGATACACTTATGACTTTATATTATATTTTTATTACAATTTCATGTTAAGGTAATGTTTTAGGAAATAACTAATTAGTTCAGTGTATGTTTTTTGACATGTTCTTCTTGATAATCTTACATAGATCATAAAATGAATAATTAAATAATATAAAAATGATATATATATATATATTTCATACATATTACATTCTTAAATATTCAGATTAATCTATAAAACAAAAAAAATATAATAAAAAATACATCGGCCATGGAGGTAGTAGGTCGTATATAAGTTGGAACTCTACTTCAATGTTATTGTCGTATTAAAGGAATGAAGGTAAATTAAATATATTTATATAATTATATAAAATAATTCTATTAAATTTTTCATTTATTATATATAATACGTGTTTACTGAAACCATTCTTAGTATATTTATTGTAATGTGTGAACGAATCAACTCTCATTGAGGAGGTGGTACCCCATATTTCCAAAAATAATGTTATCGTATTTACACCAAATATAATGAATAAAAGTAGGATATATATATAAATATATATATATATATATATTATAAGTACACATACATCTAAAATTCAAAAAATATCTTATAAATATTTTTATCATCACAAATTCAAACCACGAGTGTTGGAAAAGGAAAAAATGAAAAACATCATCTTATGAGTCGGTAGTTCACCGCATAAAAAGATCGTTGCCCATTAGATGGAAGTGTGTGTAAGGGTTGGTCAAAAAATTAATATAACAACATCACATTGTATTGAATATAATGAGTTTATTATTTTATTATTTAATAATAATAGATGAGGTGGTGGAAAAAGATAATAAATGAAAGGAGATTGAGAAAGGAAGTTACATATTCTTTGTGTAACTTCTTTTTATTATGAAAAAATAGATTCCTTTTTGGATTTTTACACAAATAGAGGATTAAATAAGGAATTTAGATATTTTTTTAAGTCAATTATGCATATATTTTATGATCGTAAAAGTTTTTAGGGGTGTAAGGAAGGGGGAGAGGTGGTGGCCTTTCATAAGGGAGATAAATAACACATGTGGTATATTTTGGAAATGAATTGTGTGTTACCTAAGTATTAATTGTATCCAGGTGTAAATATGGACCATTTGAAAACCATATAGGTTTTCAATCAATAATATGTCCATAAAATTGGTTTTTTATAAGTGTATAAGTCATTTTGTCTGTTAAATTTAAATTCACGTCCCATGTTATGCTTAATTTTACATTCAGTGCTATAATTATCATTAATCTCAATCACTAATATTTTGTTACACAATTTATGTTGACCATATTAGACTTTAAATATCATATTTTTAAAAAACTTGTAATTAATTTTTATAAAATCTATTAATAGAAGATGAACTATTATGTTTAATGGTAATCTTTGAGAAGTAGCGAGAAATTAGATTTTTAAAGTGAGAATGTAATAAATTTCATTACGATTTTAAATCTATATTCAACCCAAATATGAAAAATTTGACCTAAATTGTTTTAATATTTCTGTAATATAAACATTTTAACATTTAAATCAATTGAAAATATAATTTATCAATTTATATAAACTAGATGAAATAGCAATTATGAATATAAATTTAGTAACTCTTATTATTGAAATAATTATTTTTCTCAAAAAAATACCAAAAATCTAGTCTAATATTTTTTTTTGTAATTATAAATTATAAAATTAATTTTTTACCAAATTCAAATTCATATATTTTCTAAAATTAATTTTATTATTTTTATATAAGGACAAAAAATTGTCTATTTGAGAATATAGTATTTTGAAAAATATTGTGACATTAACAATATTAAATCTTCTATTATCAAGATGTTTTACGATAATGAATAAAATTTAACAATAAATTTTTTCTATTAATATTACTATATTTAACTTCCTGATTATATATATCTCATTAATAAAATAATAATAAAAAAATGATGTTTCATAAAAACTCGTTTTTTGCATGTAACTAAATACTTGTTAGTGTTGCATGTAGCGGAAGCTAATCTAAGTTTTTTATTTATTTAAAACAAGAAAAATCTAGATAATTAATAAATATAAATATGTTTATATATTTATATATTTATATATATATATATATATTCAATTTTTAATGATGTTCAATATATCCATTAAATTAAACTAAATTTATAACAAAATATATATTTCCCAAAATATCTGTATGTTACAATAATAAACGATAATAAACTCCAAAAATAGGTAATAACACCATGTGTTGAGTTCATTCATAACCACTAATTACACAAGGTCATGTTTAAGGTATTTCTAATAACTGAGGATTAATTGGTTATATTTATAACAAAATACATATTTTCCCAACATCAAGACAAACCATAGTCCCATTTCCAAAGCATATGATAAAACATCTAATTTTGAATATGGTTTCAGAAGATTCAAAACTAATGATGATATCAACCTCTACGTCAGTTTATAGAAGTGAATTGACATTTTTCATTTAACTCAAACCATACAATCATAAAGGTTAAATTAATTATCAAGGATGAATGGTTAGAAAATTCTTTTTCAAACACCCTATAATAACAAGCCACCCCAACAAACACTATATCTGAAACAAATTTTTTGGATTAAACGAATACATAACCAATTTTTTCTTTTAAATATCTAGTATGACACCACAATAAAATATAACATTCCCTTGAAATTACCATCTTGAATCTAGACTTCAATAATAGAAATATTACCATTAAAATACAATTTCATTATAGTTATATGAATGATATCGAAATTATTTGTGTGATCATCATGTGAGATAAAGTACAACAAATTATCATTACTAATTAAGAAATATAATATTCCAGAAAATGATGAAATGTTTTATTAATCAAAGCCATAAATATAGTTGTAGTGTGAGAGTGAATACATGGAATATTTAGAAACATTCAATTCACAAACCATATCCCAAATTTTTTCATATGTATATCCTTCTCTCGAACACTAAGGGGGTGGTAACCTAACCAATGAAAAAAAATGAAAAAAAAATCCACCTGAAGTTGAGAAAATAATAATAAATTATATGAAATAGATATTTATACTTTATAGTAACCCGATTTAAATATTGTGAATTATTTTAATGTCTATAGATCCATACTTTATTCTAATAAAAGTGGATTCAAGAACCCTATGATGACACTCTATGATGAATTAATCCGTTATCTCGGAGGTTTGTAAGTTAGAAATTTTTTCCACTAAATTAGCGAGTTCGATATAATTGGATGACAATGAAATAGGAATCATAACAGTTAGTATGCTATGAGTAAACTGAACCTATCTCTATGGAGTTAGAATAGATAAAAATCTTGAAATAACTCTACATATGAACCCAACACTATATGAATGGGAAAAATCAATAAATTGTCATCTAAATCATGAAAAAACAATAAAATACTTGAGTTCACCCATAAATATTGAACAACATGACCCTCCTCCCAAGACCAATAATTCCAATAACCCTAGATAATAATAATGAATTCATCATGAGACAATAACTAATATTTATGATAATAAATGGAAATCTAAACCATACTTTTGATCATCTAACTCTTAGAAAAAAGTAGGAGATGAATATGAAGATTAATAAACAAGAAATCCTAAACCACTTCAAAGTGGAATAATATCAGTTGATAGGTGGAACAATTGAAACCATGTTTGTACCTCCATCACAATGTCTTGGAAATTTTCGACATAAACAGAATAAACAATAAACACAAAAATAACATCTCAATTTATATAAACATTATTAATGAATGATTATCACATATATAAAACCGAGATATCGCCAGATAGGATTCAATAATCATTGTAAATCTAACAGTAGTCTTCCATTCTCTAGATTCTACTAGATTATAATGTGTAGTATAAATAAATCCATTATCATCTCTTACCTGATCATTTTTAGCTACATGAACATCTCCCATGGATTGAGGATATGGTCAACCATGCTTAGAATAAACAAAACCTTAAACCCTTGGTGAATGTGGGTAAAAAATTATTAAATAAGGAAATCATTTAATAAAATTTCATATGATATCTAGATTGTCATGACCCATACCTTGGGGCCCATTTCGTGACTTCCACATGCCCACCTTTCCTATGCCAGAGGCTAGAGACTAGTACCAAAGGCGATAATCCCTAAAACTGGGAAGGTGTTGCGTTTATAAAGTGTAAACACACATAACATAGTACGAACTGGAAGTAAAACACTATTCAAATATGTATACAAAGGAGTTCTGCAAATTAATAGGGGCCGTAAATACAAGCCCAATAATAATATACAAGTACAGCTATAAAACAAGTACAACTGAAGAAAAAGTAAAGCAGCTACTTGGTTGTCCTCTGAGGATTCCTACCTGATGGGTAGGTACATAAGGGCTCCTCATGAATCCATATCCATCAATATCCTCCGTGTACCGACTCATCGTAAGGCCCACATCTAGGTACCATCCAGTCATACTACTCTGATCCTTAGTCGGTGTTGTGCATCATCTGCAACCAACACAATGAGGTGCAGGCATAACCCTTGTTGGGTTTAGTATAACGATACTCAGTATGGACCCCGAGACCCCCAAGGTCTCATAGAATCCAAAAAGGATAAAACATAAAGAATGAAATCAATATATAACCTCACTTAGTTATATTCCCATAAATATACCTAAGTTACCATGTAATGCATCTCAATCATGGGGTAATCAGGAAAGTTGCTGACTCACCCCAACTAAGATTTTATTATAGGGATTGTATCAATATGAACCCTCATTTGCAGGAGAACTCTTCCTCTATCGAGTACAGTGGGCCTACCACATCACATAGAGGGGAATCCCACTAACATGGAATGCTTAGGTACTCCATCTATCAAGTACTGTGGATCTTCTGCGCTCACATAGAGGTGCTCCACACCGTGGGTCTACTGCGCTCACACAGAGGTGCTCCCCATCGTAGCCTACAGAGGTACTCCATGAATCGAGTACTGTTGGTCAGTCATGCTCACATAGTTGTGCTCCCCACAGTGGGTCTGACTCAACACCGAGGCGCTCCCCACTGGGCTAGTCAAATCACTCCATGTTGAATCAGTCAGTAGTCGTCAAGTCTCATCCAGTTACTAGGTTCCCGTACAAATTCCCTCTCATCTATAGAAGATCCATTCCACAAGCTGCTGGTCGATACTCCAACTGTCATGAAGACCCTTGAATATGTATCTCAATGGACCACCACATCATAGAGATTTCAATGCAACATATGGAATGTCAATCAGACAACTTGTCTATAAGTTATTAGCCTTTTAGTCCCGGGGCCTAGTTGTATTTGTGTACGATCCAACCTAATCATAAATCAACTAAACCTCGAACTACAGTGGGGTATACTCAAAGGGACTGCTGCACTCCATGAAATCCAGTTCCTCTGACGGTTCGTCAAATGGATGTTCAGTGCCGATGATATGGCCAAAGAAAGTAAAGGGGCTATGTAGAGGGCTTGGGTCTGGTCCGACCCGGTCGGACTGACTCGACCCACACCAGTCTGGGCCGACCCGGTCGGGGTCGACCATGTTAGCCCGCTAGGTTCGGCCTGGTCAACTGGGCCTGGACCGATGGACTGCAGGGTATGTTCGGCCCGTCGTTCGTCACGTAGGTGGCTCGGCCCCGAGGATGGGGCTGGTTCGACTAACGCCGCGAGGAGCGCGACTCGGGTGACTCGGCCCAGAAGGTCGGGCCGGTTCAATCATCGATGTAGCGAAGCACGCCGCGGGCCGTCATGAGAGGCATGCACAGATCATTCGGTTCGGCCGGGAGCCGGGATGCGGCCCAGGGAGGCTGGCGGGTCACACTGGAGGCTACAGGAAGGCCGGCGGGGCGCACTGGAGTCCACAAGCATGTTTGGAAAGGTGCGCGGGAGGGCGCAGGCAGGCCGGCGGGGCGCACTGGAGGCTGCGGGCAGGCCGGCGGGCTGCGCTGGAGGCCGTCGGCAGGTCGGGCAGGGCCCACGAGAGGCCGCTGGCAGGCCGACACAGCAAGCTGGAGGTCGGGGGCCGGCCGGCAGGGCATGCTGGAGGCCATAGGCAGGCCGGCGGGGTGTCTGGGCAGGTGGTCGGGCTGGCCGGTTCGGGGTGGATCGGGCCGGCACGGGCCGACAATGTTCGACCGGGAGCACCGTTGCACCGTGGGGGTGGCATGGTCGGCGTAGGCTGCGAGTGATGTGGCCTTTTTCGTTGCTTCCTTGGTGTCCTTGTTGCCTCTTCTTCGACAAAAATACAACAAAAACAAGATAGGCGGAGGGGTCGGGCCATGTTGGTTTTTCCCACACCCTCCGCGTTTAGGGTGGCATCAATTGGATGATGAGTATGATGCAAAAAAACCCCGTTCTTCATTTTGAGTGAAAGGAAGAACATATGTAATGATCATACATATTTAAGTATAAAACTTTTCCTTTGATTCACCATTCGTCGTTCGTTGACGGAGTCGCGGAAGTTGGTCATCGAAGACAACTCACAAAAGATGAAGCTTCAAAGAAGAAGTCAAAGAAGGAATAGCTTTCATCATTCTTTGTTCTTTGTTGGAAGTTTATGTTATTCATTAGAGAACTCCTTTTCTCCCAAGATCTCCTCCAGAAATGAATAGATGTTCCAACCCAATAATAATAATAGATTTTGATATCTTTTTATTTCATTTCCACAACATTCAAAAGAAAGAAAAACTAAAATAAAAGGCTCCACATAATTAATGTGAAGGATTAGGCATAATAAATTATGTGTTAGCCCAGTTAATTAAAGGGGAGGTGGTGGCACCATAAATGATATAGGAGTTCAAGGAACTCCCCCTCATTAATGAGGGGAGTTGAGAGATTTTCCACTCCTTCCATTATTTGGGGGGTTTTGTCACATGTGGTCCCTAAATCGTGTCCTCTCATGGGAGGTTTTGTTCGGGTGGGCCACACCACCATAACCTCTAATGGGAGGAGAAGGTGTGGTGGTCCCACCTCAGACTCCCATGATGAGTTTTTAACCACCAACACTCACATGTCAGCTCAATAAAATAATGTGTAGCTCAAATTATTTTTTTATTTTATTTTAAGAAAACCCAAAAACTAAATTCTATCCTCAAGTCACTATTATCAAAATGAATGTCTACTTAAGAAAATACTGGTGCTACAACTTCATCGGTGCCCTTTGATTTTAGTTCTGAGAACTGGTTCCAAATATATAAGAACTCAATCGTACGTTCACTGAATGTACCCAAACAAAACTTCAGAAATTGATTCCGGGCACATCAGGCCTCAGAATCATGCGTCGTAAATTTTCGCAGACTCATAAAATTCGCATGTATTAAAAAAATCCAAAGTGTTTATGGGTCATTACATTATCCCATCCTCAGGGATTTATGTCCCCATAAACTACAAATCGAACTAAGGGAACAAGTGTGGGTACTAAGAACACATCTAAGCCTCTCACTCTCATGTGCTCTCCTAGAGGTTTCCGTGCTGCTAGAAAATGCGCACCAGTGGTATTGACCATCCACATAATAACCACTCCTTTCGATCCTCAATCGCCAATAGATACTCCTTAAATTTCTCCCCATTTTTGAAGTCCAGATCTCTATGGTTGATGATGTGAGATGGGTCGTGCACATATCTTCTCAGCTGGGATACGTGGAAGACGTCGTTCTACCGATGCAACTGAGGTGGTAGTGCTAGGCGGTAAGCCACCTCGCATACTCTGCCGAGGACCTAAAAAGGTTCGATGAATCCCAAATATAACTTGCCACTAGATCCAAATATCTGTAAACATCAGCTGGGTGAGACCCTTTGAAAGAAATCGTCTCTATCCTCAATCTTTAGAGGTCTCCGTCTCTGGTCAGCATACGACTTCTGCCTGCTCTGTGCAGTCTTCATCCTCCCCTTGATGACCTGCACCTTCTTTGTGGTAGCTCGTACCATCTCTAGTCCCACTAGTTCTTACTCCCCTGGGTCTTTCTAGCAAAGTGGTGATATGTAAGCTCGAACATACATGTCCCCAAAAGGTGAAATCCTGATGGTGGAGTTATAGCTATTATTGTAAGCAAACTCCACCAATGGTAAGTGATCCAACCACCTGCGGTCGAAGTCGAGGATGCATGCACGGTGCATGTCCTCAAGAGTCTGAATGGTCATCTCATTCTGGTCATCTGTCTTAGGATGGAATGTAGTGATAAGAAAAATCTACATCCCGAAAGCCTCCTGCAACCCATTCTATAGCCGGTATGAAAACTTTGTGTCACGATCTCAGACAATAGAAGAAGTTACTCAATGTTTCCGCACAATCTCATGCACGTAGAGGCATCCAGAGCTCTCTACTGAACCCTTCACTCTGATCAGTAGGAAGTTGGTCGACATGGTGATTCAATGAACAATCACCCAAATTGATTCATGGCCCTTGGATGTACGTGGAAGACCTATCACGAAGTCCATGGATATCCCATATCACTTCCACTATGGGACCTCTAAAGGATGGACCAAACATACTGGTATTGGTGATTCACCTTCACTTGCTGACGAGTGAGGCATTTAGAGACAAACTCTACTACCTCCTACTTCATACCTAGCCACCAGTTCTGTCACCGAAGGTCCTAGAACGTCTTCTCCACTCTGGGATGTACCACAAAAGGGGATGTGTGTAACTCTCTCAACACTTCCTCCTGACGTGACACTGGTTCCATAGTACGTCCTCTGAAAAGGATGATGTGCTCCCCACCTTCAGAAAATCCATCAGGTGTATGCCCTGTGGATATCTCAGCATGTTGTGTTTCGGAGTCCGTGTCTCCATGTTGTGCCTCCATGACTCATTGATGAAGTGGGGGAGTGACGGTAAGAGACTGTACAAATGTTTCTTCATCTCTATCCACAAAGGATATCTGTAAGGTAGATATCTACTTTGTCGCCTCGGCTAGCATCTTAATACCAGATCTCCTAATGAGTGCATCTGATACAATATTCCCCTTTCCAGGAGTATAGACTATCTCGAATTCCTAGTCCGAGATGAATTCATGCCATTTTTGTTGTCTAATGTTCATATCCTTCTGAGAGATTATATACCTGAGATTCTTTTTTTCAGAGTAAACTGTAAAATGATCGTCCATCAAATAGTTTCACCACATCATCAAGGTAAAGGCTACCGCTGCTAACTCCATGTCATGGGTAGAATAGTTCTACTCTTGTTGTATCACATGGTGAGAACCATACGCGATCACTGCTCACTCTTACATCAGGACACACTCGATTCCGGTCCATGATGCGTCATAGTAGACAACATACCCTATTCCTTCCTCTGGAATCCTCATGATGGGGATCACTAGTCATCCTCAGCCTCATCTCCTGAAATCCCTACTAGAATCTCTCTGAAAACATGAAGGGTTTCCCCTTCTTTGTCAATTATGATAATGGTGCTGCATCTATGGAGAATTCTAGTACGAACCTTCGATAGTAACTAGCCAAACCCAGGATACTTCGTACAACTGTCACACTCCTGGGTGGCTCCCAAAAAAGTACCACATCAATATTCACTAGATCCAGTGCAACTCCAGCCTCCGAGATGACATGACACAGAAAGTGAACCTCTCAAATCCAGAACTAGCACTTAGAGAGCTTACCATAAAGTTGTTTCTCTCGGAGTTTGTCCAGTACTACCCACAACAGGTAGGCTTTCTCCTCCTCAGTAGTATAGTAGATCAGAATGTTGTTGATGAATACTATGACAATGTGATTGATGTATGGCTGGAAAATCCTTCTCATGAGTCCCGTGAACACTATTAGAGCATTGGTTACGCTGAATGGAATAACCAAGAACTCATAATGGTCGTGCCGACACCTTAAGGTCGTCTTACACACATCCTCATCTCGAACTTGGAGCTGGTGATAGCATGATCTGAGGTCCATCTTTGAGAACCACCGTCCTCCCTTCAGCTGCTCAAAGAGGTCATCAATCCTCAGGAGTGGGTACTTATTCTTCACGTTCACCTGGTTAAGGGAACGATAGTCTACACAAAGCCTCATGATCCCATCCACATTCTTGGTGAATTGAACCAGTGTTTCCCAGGGAGAAACATTAGGTCGGATGAATCCCTTCCCCTACAAGTCCTCTAGCTGTACTCGCTGCTCATGAAGCTCTGCGGGAGCCATCCGATATACTGGTGTAGATATTGATGTTGTACCTGTGTACATGTCAATGTAGATGTCCACCTCTCTGTTAAGAGGTATTCCTGTAAAATCATCAGGGAAAACATGTGTGTACTGGTCCACCACTACAAGATAGCTCAGAATCTCCACATCAACTTCTCAAACGGTAAGGCAGGCCAACTGATGAGTGATCAGCTGCACCCTCCTCCGAGTAAGTCTGTCCTATTCTTCAAAGGCTCCCTTCTCTCAAGTGAAGGTGAACCTGGTCACATCTGTGCGTACACATTACACTTTGTGCCTGATACAGTCGGTATGAGCATGGAATGTAGATAACCAGTCCATACCCAAGATGAAATTGTATATCCTCAGCGCCACTATGAGGAGATCACATCCGAAGATCTCACATCCTAGAGTAAGTTCACACTATCGGCACTAGTGCATGATCGTCGAGTCTGCTCCCGTAGGAATCTATAGCTGTAAGGATCTAGCCAACAACTCCATCAGAATCTATGATCTTAGAACGAGGGCATTGGAAATGAAAGAGTGACTGGAAACTCTGTCTCTAAGAACTACAACTAAGGTGGAGATGAAACAAGTCATACCTCGAATCACCTCTAGAGCGCAATGGTCGTATGCCTTAACTTCCTGAAGTTGAGCTGTCGCATGTCCATATGCTCCCAATGGTCGGGGTGGACCTCCTCATTATGGTGGGGGTAGCACCTTGAAACGTCTCCCACCGCTAGCTGCCCGACTAGCTGCTCTGCCACGTCCGCCTACTCCCTATGGACTGCCGCAATCGAATCTCGGTCTCTGCCTGGGCGGTCTTTCGATCATATGCTAATCATCCGAATGGTAGGTCAGAGAGTCACAAGCCATGTGACCATGCCAGCCACATGAGTAACATTGGCCGCTCATGACATGTGTGTATCTGCCTCGGGTCCCCTGTACAACTGATCGTGAGTTATTAGGACTTCCTCCGGTGGGTCTGGTCCTCTTGGACCTCTGAATCATCTGTCTATTGCCAGCTGTAGAATACTCCGCCACATGTTGACTAGTGGTGGGTCTCACTATCGAAGACTGGTCAACAAAGAAAACTCTCCACCAAGACGGATCACTCCAACACCCCTACCTATGTCAGGATCCTAAGGGATATCATCAAATCCCTGATCTCTTTCTTGAGCCCCTATTTTATGGTCATGGCCCTGAATAATGGGTCCTACACAATATATGTGGAGTAGCATGAGAGGTCGGTGATCCTCGCTGAGTACTGAGATACCATCATGCTACACTGATGTAGATGATGTAGCTCTTGTATCCGCCCCACATGAAGGGTGGCTGGGAAAAACTCCACCCAAAATAGGTTATCTGTCCATTGTAGGGTCATCTCTTCATGAACCTGGAGCATTATGCTCCACTATCTGCCTACTACTTCGTAAAGGGGACTCATGGAAAGGATACCCATAAGGTCTGCTGGTGTCCCTGCCTTTATGAAGACATTCACCACAGCTTGCACCCAATCCTCAGCGACTTGTGAGTCCATCTCTCCAATGAACCTAGGTGGCCTCTAGCACTGGAACTCGTGAAACGTGCTCAAGTGTCATGCATCGTCTGCTGCTGAGGATGATGGAATCAGTGGCCCAATGGGTGGTGGTACCTCTGGTAAAGGGCCATGCACCAAGGCCTCGTTGCTTGGTGGGATATCTATGTGTACGAATCTCAGGGCTCTAGCTAGTCATCCGCAGGGAGGCATCCTGAAAGAAAAATATGTGACACAGTCAAAGATTATTAATGTTGAGCTGATCGAGTAGAGATGGCTTATAGAGAAACTTTTGAAAACTCACATGCAGTCATTGTTTTCATGCACTGAGTCAAAAATCAATAGTTAGGGTACAAGTGTATGGATACATCGACCGCCACACCAACATTGGACTCCCTGAATTGAAGACCACATGCAGTACCCTTAACACTATTGATTTACAAAAAAGTAAGATCAGAGTCATATGTTCTATGGTGGAACCGACACCATTGATCAAATTTGTCATGACTCTTCCCTCGAGGCTCATGTTTTTACTACCCTAAGCCCTCCTTCCATAGGCCAGAGGCTAGCGACTAGAAGCAAAGGAGAAAATAACTAAAACTAGGAAGTTATTACACTTATAATGTGTAAACACACATAATAGAGTACGAACTGTAAGTAAAACATTATTCAAATCTGTATAAAAAAGATTTTTGTAATGTAAAATGGGTCGGAAATAAAAGCCCAATAGAAAGTAAAAGTAAAACTGAAAAACAAGTAAAACTGAAGAAAATGTAAAGCAGCTACTTGTTCATTCTCTGAGGATTCCTACCTAATGGGTAGGTATAGATAGCCTCCTCAACACTCCATGTATGTCAGTATCCTCCTTGTACTAAATCATCGTAAGGAACACCTCTGGGTACCGTCTAGTCCTACTACTCTAAACCTTAGTCAGCGCTGTCTGTCATCTACAACCAACACAATGAGGTACGGGCATAGCCCGTGCAGTGGTGGGTATAATGATACTCAGTAGGGACCCCGAGACCCTGAAGGTATAACAAATTCTGAAAAAGATAATCCTCAAAGAATAATATCAAAAAATAACCACTCTTAGGTATATGCCCATAAATATACCTAAGTTACCATGTAATCTATCTCAATCATGAGGTAAACACAAAATTTATATACTCAACTCAACCAGGATTTTATTCTTGGGGTAGTATCAATCTGAACCCTTTGATGATGGAGAACTCCTCCGCTATCTAGTATAGTAGTAATTCCATGACAAACAGAGGATATTCCCTATTACTTGGACTGTAGAGGCACTCATCCTATCAATTACTATGGATCTGCCGTGCTCACACAGACGTGCTCTCCACTGTGAGTCTACTATGCTCACACTTAGGCTCTCCCCCTCATAGCCTGTTGAGGTACTCCACATGTCGAGTATCGTGGGTCTACTGCACTGACATAGTGGTGCTCCCCTCCATGGGTCTATCGTGAAACCATGGCGCTCCACACTAGTCTAGTTGAATCACTCCAGGTAGAATCGATTAGCAGTCGAAAACTCTCATCCAACAACTTGGTTCCCGTACAAATGCATGATCATCTTTGAAAGACCCGCTCCATAAGATACTGGTCGATACTCCAACTCTCAAGAAGTCCCTCATAGAAGTATCTCAAAGTTCCATCACGGTATAGAGGTCTCAACGCAATAGACAGCGCATCAATCAGATGCCCAGTAAATAAGTTATTTGCCTTTTAGTCCAGGGGGCGGTTGGATTCGTGTACGAACCAACCTAACTGTAGCTCAACTAAACCCGGACCTCCAGTGGGGTATACTAAAAAGGACCTTCGTGCTCCACGAAAGCCAGCATTGCTGACGGTTTGTTCAACGGACGTCCAGTGCCAGAGATATGGATGAATAATGTAAAGGGGGCCTGTAATGGGCCCGAGACTGATCCCACACGATCGGACCGACTCGACCCAAACTAGTTTGGTCCCACCCGGTCTATGTCGACCAGGTCGGACCCATTGGGTCTCACCCAGCCCATTAGCCTTGTCAGCCCACTATGTTTGGCCCGTTCCACTGTGCCGAGCCCAGTGGACTGCGGGGGCAGTTCGGCCCGGTGGTCGCCGCATAGGCAGCTTGACCCAGAGGTTGGGGCCAGTTCGTCCAGTGCCGTGAGGGGTGCGGATCTGGCGACTCTGCCCAGAAGGCCGAGTTGGTTCGGCCAGTGACGTCGTGAAGGACGCTACGGGCTGGATCGGGAGGCCAGCGCGGCTCATCTAGTTTATCCGGGATCCGTGGGGTGGCCTGAGGTGGTGGGAGGGGCGTGTTGGAGGCGGCAGGCAGGCAGGTGGGGTGGGATGGAGGCCGCGAGTAGGCTGACGGGTAGCGCTGGATTTCGCGGGTAGGCCAACAGGGTGTGCTGGAGGTCATCGATAGGATGGGTAGGGCATGCGGAA
This sequence comes from Viscum album, assembly GCA_963277665.1. Classification (NCBI taxonomy): domain Eukaryota; kingdom Viridiplantae; phylum Streptophyta; class Magnoliopsida; order Santalales; family Viscaceae; genus Viscum; species Viscum album. The sequence goes on along the minus strand of OY728159.1, from coordinate 773,948,616 downwards.
GGTCTCAGGCACGCTGGCGGGGCACACTGAAGGCTGCGGGCAGGCCGGGTAGGGCACGCGGGAGGCCACGGGCAGGCCGGCTGCGTGCGCTGGAGGCCGCGGGCATGCCAGGGACGGCACGCGGGAGGCCGCGGGCAGGCCGGTGGGTCGTGCGGAGGTCGCAGGCAAGCCGGGAAGGGTGCGCGGGAGGCCGCGGGCAGGTTGGGCAGCGCAGTCGGAAAGATACGGGTAGGCCAGCATCGCTGCTTGGGCCGACGCGTGCTGACGGTATTTGGCCCAAAGCACCGGCGCGCCACGAGGGACGCGCGGTTCGCGGAGGCCGCGGGTAGCACGACCATTGTTTTTGCCGACTTCGTCGCCTCATTTCTGCTTCGTCGCTGGAAGATCAACAAAAACAAGATCGTCGGAGCGGTCGGGCCATGTTGGTTTGGCCTGCACCTCTGTCTTTAGGGTGGTATCAATTGGTTCATATATTTTAATCACAACAAACCTCGTTCTTCATTTTGAGAGAAAGGAATAACATAGTAAAAGATCATACTTATTTAAAAGTAAAACAATATCTTTTATTCATTGTTCGTCGTTCGTTGACGGAGTCGCATAAGTTAGTCATCGAAGACATCTCACGACGACTGAAGATTCGAAGAAGAAGTCAATGAAGGATCAGCTTCCCTAATTCTTCGTTCTTTGTTGGAAGTAGAGGTTCTTCGTTGGAGAACTCTTTTTCTCCCATGCTCTCCTCTAATAATGCATAGATGTGCCGACCCAAAAATAAGTAGTGATTGTGATATCTTATTATTTTATAGGCACATCATTAAAAATAATGATGAATTAAATTAAAAGGCTCCACCTAATTAATGTAAAATATTGGTCATAAAAAATTATGTGTTGGCCCAATTAATTAAAGGGGAGGTGGTGGCACCATAAATTATACAGGAGGTCATGGAACTCCCCCCTCATTAATGAGGCGAGTAGAGAGATTTTCCACTCCTCTCATTAATTGGGGGGTTTTAGTCTCATGTGGTCCCCATGTCGCAACCTCTCATGGGAGGTTATGTTTGGGTGGGGCCCACCACCATAACCTTTCATGGGAGGTTAAGGTGTGTCGGTCCTACCCCCGACACCCATGAGGAGGTTTTAACCACCAACACTCACATGGCGGCTCAATAGAATAAATTGTAGCTCACATTATTTTATTATTTTATTTTAAGAAAACCCAAAAACTAACTTCTATCCTCGACTCACTACCGTCGAAGTGAATGTCATCATAAGTGAATACTGGGGCTGCGAGTTCAACAGTGCCCTTAGATTTCACTTCCGAGCACAGATTCAATATTTATAAAAACCCACATGTACATTTACTGGATGTACTCAAAACACATCATAATTTGATTCCAGGCACACCATGCCTTGGAATCATGCCCCTTAAATTTTCGCAGACTCGTAAAATTCCCATGTATTAAAACAATCCACAGGATTTCTGGGTCTTTACATTGATTTTCGAAAATAGTTAAAGGTATTCAATGATTATATAAAATTAGTCTTTTATGAAATGGGAATCTACACTAATTTTAGAAAATATATTATTGTCCCACAAAATTTTTAGAAACATTTCTTGAAGATAATTAGTTACCATTGCACATCCTTTTCATTAAAGAGGACACACCATGACCAAAATGTTGACCAACTAAAGATACACTAGACATGTTCACCCAGCGATGACTTTCTATGACATTGATTCATAATCCACCTCCTCCAAAAAATACATAAGGAACATAAAACCATTATTTACCAAATATCATACCTCATCCACATCCCAAATTTAGGTAATTCTGTTAATCCTTGGCATTGATATAAGTTTCAATGTGAACCAAATACCTAAATTGTTGGAAATAATCTATCATGCCATTCTATCCATAATCTATGAATAGAAATTGAAATCCATTTCCAAAACAAAACATTTTATGTCAAAATAGTTTGTTGGAGATTTTATTGAGGGATTCATATGTTATAACCTCATGCAACATAGCTTACACAATTGATTCCCACCATCAAGATCCCCATCCATCATTAATATACGTTTTATATGACAGCTTAAAGTCATCATATGTCTCTAAAAAATTTAATACCTGCTCAATCATCTCTAATCACTCCTCATAATTATGGGGCCCTTTTCACCTTGAAATATATGTGGGTTATACAAATAAATTATTATACATGATCAATTAATAAACCTAATTTCTTGATGGCCACTTGACCTAAAATCAGAATTGTGATGATTACAACTTCCAGAAAAGAAGTTTCTTCTGAAGGATTCTCCTATAGAAACAATCTCTTAGCTTCTCATTTTGTTTCACAAGATCCATTCTCAGAGGAATTTTATACTAAACACATTACAATGGCATGTTATTTTATGTGAAATATGTAAAATATTTTGAAAATATTCCAAAAAAGATAAATAATTAATATATAAAATATTAATTTAAAATACAAATCATTTTTAGGAGAATAATAATGTATTGTTAAATGTTATTTAATCACAAAATTTGTGCATTTCATATTACATCAACAACTATATCCCTAGAATGGGTAAAATCATTGACCACCCATGGTAACTCAGAATATGTCATTAATGAACACTTTTTATGCCCATTTTATATACATACTTTATGAATTTAGATGATCATAACTCCAGTCTATCAAGACACTAAACCACACCCTGAAAATTGTTTGATCACTTTTGGCTAGGTATTAGCAATGGTGCAAACGTTTAACAAACAAACTAGTGTAAAAATAGAAGTTATCCATGAAGGTCTACCAAATTCCTATATATAAAAAATGAAACAAAAACACAATTCTCATGTGTAACAATAAGAACTTATACAAACAAGGTACAATGTAGAAGAAAAAAACCCATTAAACAAAAAATTTCAATCAAAACATTCCGAAGAATATTGATAAAACATGAAGAATATAAAAAATTCCATGTGTAACCATTCATCACCAACAAAACATCTATTGATGAAGTTAATTACCAACCAGATAGACTGGTATGATACATAATTCACATCTATTTGATTGGGATCTTTAAGAAAACATCTACATTTTCCCAATGGAAAAAACATTGGTTTAAAGATAAATCCTACAAGGGAAATCCAAAATAATTTATTAAATTTCTAATATCATGAAATCACTAGTTTTGAGAATAATATAAATCAATATACAATTATTTAAATATATAAAGTTACTTTTTTTAATATACTTTAGATTTAATAAAAACCAACAATTTTCAATAAGTATATGAATATATCACGAGGTAGAGAATGAAGTAAACAATTGTAAAATAAAACCATGGAATAATTATATTATGATAATGTTATGTGAATAACCATTAAAATACCATCATGTGATATAACAATCAAATGTTAAAAATAACCCATTTCAGTTGCAACATATGGGTATAAATATATGAAAAAATAGTAATGTCCCATTATAGGCCTAAGTTGAATCCAACCAATATAAAATCTACTAGAATTTCACACACTAATGTGAAAAAATAGTTCATGGAACATTAAAAAATATAGTAAAAATCATGTTCATGATGAACCCAATGTTTTCTATTAATTTATGTCTTTTAGAAACCATTTTAATTATGATTTCACCCTTAAACGAATTTAATCAATAACTATGTTTGAAAAAATAAATTTTTAAACAATTCCCCATTTAAAAAAAATACTCCTTTTAAAACAAATCTATTTCAATTTTAAAAATATCACTCTAAATGACCAATAAAAAGGAATTGATAAGAACATAAATCCATTCATGAATTATGTCCACTTTTATAGATACACCATCCTCGCGTATGGAGGAAACACATTATCCTTCAACAAGATATATTTGAAACAAAATTACTAGACAATAAAATACAATGAAGAAGGTAGAAATAAAATGGATAGATGAAAAACAACAAATAGTCATAAATATTATCCCCAAACCCAACCATCCCAACTACCATGGTAAGAGGAAATGAAAAATTAGATCAAACCCGTTCATGGGAGAAGTGAAAAAACATAAATAGGGATAATTAGATTAACATACCTATCATTAGGTATATAGATAAATAAATCTCCAAAAATCTACCTAAGGAATGAGAGTGAGGCATGAATAATAAATGTGGGAAATTTCATACATTAAACAAGAAAAAATGATTGATCCTGAGAAATCCATGTCGTGAAACCCTTTTAATGCATGAATGAAAAAATATTATATTTATAATGAAAAATAATAATCATTGGATGAATTAATCCTAATAAACCCATTCCCAATGTGAAATGGATTCATGGATTCTATGTTTTGATACTCTGAACCGAACTCACATTATCTATCCGACAATGGATTCATGCCAGGTAGTAAGTTCAAAGAGTGAATGTTTCTATCAAGTAGTGTGTAATCCAAATAATAATGAAAAATTTTATATCTAACGTGTATGATTTTTTAAACCCAATTACATCCCTCTCAAACCTCTATATAATTATGCCAAAACTCTACTAGTTAAAAAAAGTCCTACATCATTGGAAAATAGGTCATATTCACCACAATGTAATAAAACAACACTGAATATGAAACCGAGTACAATAAAGTATCAATAATTAACTAAAATAATTTCACAAGATGTAATAATATAGTTATAATATTTATTGTTAGTTTTGAAAACAATAAAATCAGTGTTTGAACCATTATAACATTTTTATTGTTTATGAGAGTTGGGTATTTGGTCCGAAAAACTATTGGAATAGTTTTTACTATATAAATATTAAAAGACAAGTGGAAATATTGGTTTTGATGATAATTTATGTTTCCTTAATAAAAAAATAAATTATTGTTGTTCATATTTCTTGTTTTTTATATTGGGTTCTGTCATATAATCATAAAATAAATGAATTATGATTCATTTATATGTTTTTTGGGATTTTTGTTTTATAATTGAATACACAATATAATGGGGGTATTTTTATGATATGAATGTGGTTTTAGTTTGAATTTTATCATATAATATAGTTCTTTAATATGGTGAATTTATATATGGAGAAGTTCAGTGGATGTTATGTATTTTATGAATTTTTGATTATCATAAAAAATGTTTTTATAAAAAAACATAAATCACATTGAATATTATATGAATTATTATTGTTACAAATTATTTGAAGAAATTTTTGAATCCTTAAATTTTATGATAGATTATTTCTATATTCCATCGATGTGTTAATTGTTTATTTGAGAAGATAGAAAATATCAAACTTCAAATGAGGAAATCGTATCATGATGAATCTATATAATAATAATATTTATGGAGAGATAAATCCCAAAAATAATAAATGATATGGTTATACACTGATACACCTAAATATAATTTAAATAGTTCTAGTATGGAATATTAGAAAACATATTGAATTTATTCACACCAAGATTTAGTTCTAAAATATGAAGATTCTTTAATTGGGAATTCAAGAAATAATTATCACTCCACAAGTACTCATTGATTGTTTTGTCCTATAGATTTTTTTTGGGAAAATTGGAATTCACTAATATAGAAAAAGGTATCACTATGGAATCCATGAAAATATTGAAATTCTAGGTTACCTAGAAGATATTATTTTTTATCTGTATGATCCCGGACTTCCAGGAGGTATTTTATTTTTTTAGATTTTGGTTTAAACCAATTTATATTGATTACCAGAATATATACCTAGTGGATGATGAATATCAGGGCTGTTCTAGTGGTTCAAGACACAAAGGAAAAGGGAAATGTCACATCTATTCATGTTGCATGGTTGGTGGACATTTAGATTAAACTCTACACCCAATATTTAATAGTGAGGCAGATGTGTGCAAAGGTACTGTAAACCATGCTGGTGGGAGATACAAACCACAAGAACATTAGATAGAGGAATTAATAATGGTGGGAACATATTTATTCAATAAGTGCATGAATCCCCATGTAATTATAAGACCCAACCATCCTTAGATAGTGGTTGGTTCACTATTTGCCCCAGGTTTGGTAATCCATGCAGAAAAACTGTGTTCCATATTAAAAAGTAAAAACTTATTATTTTCCCCAAATGATTTTAATTATCCCACAAAATCCTCACCCCACCTACCCCTTAACCGTAGTTACAAACCATATCATCTTATTATTCCAGTGGGCTGATCTCCCTCGATTCTAAGTCATTTGGTGGGTCATTGGATGCAGATTGATGCCTTGAGTAATTGTAATGCCCCTCTAACTTCTCATTTCATGATTTTGTAATATAGAATTGTTATTATTCATCTAAAACCATAATACCCACTTTTACTAGAGGATCATAGGTGTGGGATTCATGGGGTGTTTGAATCCAGATCCATGGATAAGATTAATGATATATTTGTCTTCAAATTTTGGGAAGGTGGACTACACGTTATATCAATATATTTATTGTGGATTTTTGATTGTGTGTTTTTGTGTTTACTTCCTACATGTTCTGAAATTTCTTCAATTTGTATATTATGGTAAATTTTATGGAAAAATTATAAATTAAATCCCTTATGACCCCCATGGGTTTCATTTTTGTAACATAGACTGATTTATGTCCACTCATGTAGTGCACCTACATTCCCAAATTTGGAAGTTATAATATTATGCATAGATTTTCATTATGTTGATATATATCCCAAAAAATATATTGATATGTTATATTAAATTATTAATGAGACAAATGGAAGTTCTTTCATATTTTTTAAAATTTTATAAAAGATTGTATGGAACAATGTGAAAACTGATTAAATAATTTATTATGAATATGACCATTGACTTATGAAATTGAAATTGAAATGAATAAATCGGTTACAAAATTTGTAATATTGAAATTGTTAAATGGGTTAATATACGATAATTTGTGAATATTTTATGTGAACTAATGTATGAAAAGTTTTTATTATTCAAAATGGCTCTTTGAAAAAATGGGATATCTGTTAAAGGGGTTATTCTAAGTATGTGGTAAATGTGATTAATGGTTAGGGCCTGAAGATGATTCACGTGTTGAGTGAAATGTTAATTTTTATAGTTATGTATAATGAATGTGTATGGTTTGTGATATGTTATTTTTGATAAATGGATGAATAAGAATTAAAAGATGTCTTGATGGGTGGGATAAAGTACTGATGATCCTCACATGGGTCATGTTAGACTGATGCTCTAAACCACACATTGAATAAATAAGTTAGGGATCCAAAATGCTGCTCTAGGCCCCTAAGGATGAATTTGATTATTAAATAGATGGGTGATACAATGTATTTATGGTAACTATTGTTGACGGTACCTAGTCTGACACTCCTCGGTATGTGAAAGAAGTAATTTATTTATGGTATTCCCTAGTGGGTAAGGGAACATGATTTAGTACATTGTTAATTGTGGTTAATCTATTTGGACCATTTTAAATTTAATTAAGTTCTTAATAGATATCTTAGGTGATGAAATGGAATTACTATTTCAATGGTTAAAGTTAGTATTGTTAACTAAGGACACATGAGTTTTTTTATTGCTTAAAATATCATTATTTTATAATTTTATGGACTATATAGTTAGTATTGATTTATTTTAGATACATTTGGTAGTGGCCTACTATGTTTTACTCAAATCCTACTTGAAGGATATTAGGTTCCATGTTCGACTTTTAATAATGAAGGTTATGGAAAGAGTGAAGTCCATTTAATATGGGAGTTAAGTTGGGATCAGGATATGCATGTATGAGGACATGACATGGATTTTGGGTCCATTTTATAGGATGCATCCATTTTTCTTTATTGGGTAGTTTCCATCACATTGGAACTATTATAATGACATGACATATCAACTATTTCATTTTTATTTGTACCCACTTTCAAGAAATGGTTGGTTTTAGTTTTTGTTTACTATTTCCATATTTCTAATTGTTTTATGTCCTAACATTGTATGATTTAGAGCATATATTCTCTATCTTTTTTAATTGGAATGACAAAATTAGTCGGAGATGTCTATAATACAAGGAGGTGCAATTGAGTTTTTGTGATGACCTGGCTCCGGAAACTAATTTACTAGGCCTTAGGTTGGGGATGATATAATGTTTTATCCTAGAGGTATTTTATATGCCTATATAATTGGGATGGTACACTAGAGGTTAGAATGTATTGGGTGTTAAATATGTGCTCATGTATGGGAGTTCTTAACCCATGTATGAGGGAAACCCCAAATATAAAGGGTGGGAATTGTTGTTCTTGATGTGTGTTTTTATAGTTGGATGATATTTCAACATTAGTTGACGAACATGGTGTGTTATGTGAATGTTTCATGATATTTTTTTCATAGAAAAAGTGGCATTAGTTCATGCATTCATACATCGTTATAGGAACCTAGAGATATATGTGTCATGCATCATGGAAGGAATATATTGGATGGGGGTGTGGGGAATAAAAATTAGAATTCAGTTTAATTCCATAAAAATTTGAATAATTTTTTTTCAAGTAAGTATATTGAAAATAGTTAAATTATGAGAATGTTAAACAATAGTTAATGAATTGTGTCTAGTAAAAACGTGTAAATGAGATAAAAGATGATAGTAACGAGTTATGAAAGGGGAAAATTGACTAAGTTGAAATATTTGTGATGTGAAAGAGGATATTGTTTAAAGAGGTGTCTAATGAGAGACTTGTAACTCAGTAAACTGATTTATCCTAGGTTGGCCATGACCCATGTTAGGGATGATTCCGATTGGGATAGTGTATGCAATATGGGTTGCTTATGTCCCATGTAAATCCTTCCAATGCATAAACCATGAAATATATGTGTTATTGATTTAAGATATCATATTATCATAATAAGAACATGTTATGATGAAAAACAGTTGTAACAGGGTTATAAGATGATCTATATGAGCACTCTCATCCATAGGTGGAGCACGAGTACCCAGTGATTCATGGTATCATCAGATAAGAGATGTATGGTGAGATATTCTATCATTTTTTACAAATGAATGAATGAGTCCCATGGACCGTTATGATGAGTATGTTTGAGATAACATTAGTTTTTTTGCTGCAACATATTCTGACCTGTACTAGAGAGAGTGGACCAGATGCAGCTGAGTCCTATATTGAATCTATCCGGAAAATTATTATTCTAATACTGACTCCCCTGGAGAAGAGAGTCATGCTTGATGCCTGTGTTTTGAGATGTCATAAAAATATATGGTGGGATATCATAGTTTAGATTGAGTATATAGAATGTATGTTGGGGAATAGTTTCAAGGAAAAGTGAATGGATAATTCTTATCCAAAGAATCATAGGTGATATATGGATGAATAATTTTTGTCGATGGCCTACGGAACTGTGTTAGTGAGTGATTTTGTTGGATATTTCATAGGCAGATGTTTTTTCTGTAGAGTCCTTAGGTTGACATATATGGAAAATACATTTCTTTTTGTAAATTTTAAATACATATCACAAACTGAAACCCAAATACTGTAGTAGTTTATTGTCTTTGGAAACGTCAATCATAATATTCTAATCATGGAGAAAGATCTTCAACATCTTACATAAAGATCTTACCTTTTTTTCATCCTAAAACAGATCTTTATATCCTGGGGAAAATAAAAAATATAAAGGGTGATATCAAATTCTCTGTAATGGTAAACATTTAACAAATAAAAAAACCATAAAAAATTTAACATAAAAACATGAACATAAAGTATAAACATCAAAATCATGAGTGATGAAATAAATCTAGGTAGTATGTATGGCATGGAACATAATGAAATATTAACCAAGATAGAATAGCATTGGAATAAAATTTTTAATTTTTGAAAACTAATAATCATATAATATAATTTCTATAGTATATAAGGCATTTCTACCATGACTATTATAGTAGACAATGTCCATTGCTGAACCGCGATTACATTCCATTCCAGGCATGTATTACTGAACCTCATTTACTTTTTGTTCTAGTCAAGTCTATCTAATTTGATATTAATATTTACCAAATACATAGGAGGGAGATATAAGACCAACCCATCTTATAGTGAAATCATTTATAAATGCACCACAAATCATATATAATTCATCATAGCATAACCCATTAATGAAAATTGGTTTCCTAAATAGAATTTATTCATAATATATTCTATATAAAAGAGTGTTACATAACTAATGAAATAAAATCAATTTAATAATATGGATAGAAACAATAATATATTTAACAGAGTTAACATAGATGGGGAATAATGTTTTTTAAACACATGAACATTGATCATAGGGAAAATATCCTACCTTCTTCAAAAAGTTTTATTTTCTAAAAATATCATGCAATTTTAAATGAAAGAACAGTAGTTGAAAATAAACATCAAATATTTTAGATAAAATAATTTTGGAAATAAGGCATCGTTAAACCATAAAAAAACCCTATTCAAGCCACATCAGGTAAACAAAAACCTTCTCCTTGTACTTCTTCCATAAAAGTCAAAAATGATACTCATATGGTAAAAAAATTAAGATTTATTCCATACAATTTAGTAAATGATAAAAAAGGGTAAAAAGTACTATAAAAATATATGGAATAACAGTTAAAATATTATGAATTTTTTTTATAAAACAAGGACATATATTATAAATAAAACCCTTGTAAATAGTTTAATATAATCAATCTCTGATAAAAATGTGATTGAAAAATATCCCTTACCTGAGGTCAGATTTCATGGGAATGTGTCTAAAACTCATGTACAGTGGGATTAAACATATTTTTAACCTGTAAAATACAATAATAATATTTATCATATCATATATGTTTCGCATAAAACTTTATATTTCCCGTTAATTTCTCAATTCAATGATAAAACAACATCTTGGGTAATAATCATTATATTTATCACACATGTTTTGAATTGATATTTTTGAGATAATTACATATATAATGATTTAGTTACTTCCATAATTTTAATAATGATTTATATAATATATATTAAAAATATAAATATATATAATAGATTGATAAATGTAATGTAATCAACAATTCATGGAGACCGTAGGTCGCACATATGCATTAACGCTTTTGCTGTTACCTTATTAAGATGAATGGATATAAGTAAATGAAATATATATATATATATATATAGTAGAATTATTATTTCATATATTTCTAGATTATTTATTATATATACTTTACAATCATTATTGAATGGTTAACTTGGGGAATGAATCTCATTGTGTAAGGGATATAGTAAGCCATATGTACGTTCGAGCGACGGTATCCTTCCCATAATTGGGGAATTGTATTAAAGTGGATGGTATATAATATCTCAAAATTATTTTCATAATATAATAATCCTATAAAATTTTTTTCCCCCATTATAAACATCAAAGTAAGGTAGTGGTGAAAAATAGATTACATAATGGTCTGTAGACGGTAAGTCATATGTAGGCATAAGCATTGATTTCGTTTTTTGTAGGATGGATAGGAGGTGAAATATTATTGTTTAATATTTATAATTAAATATAAATATATGAGTGATACTAATGTTATTAAAATATAATGAATCAACTCATTAAGAGGGTGTAGAAGATGAAAGAAATTTTAAATAATTGGTTGAAGTGATTTCCTCTTCTTCAACAAGGCTCCATTAAAATTCTTCTTAGAGCCCTAGAGTTGGTCTTTTGAGAAGACTTGAACCTCTAGAATATAACTAGGGATGTTGAGAAGAGAAATGGGAAATGGTTTTCTGATTTTAAAGGATCAAAATGGAGTGAATATGATAGGGAGGAGGTGGCCTTTTATAAAAGAGGAGAGGGGCACTTTAGAAAACCCTAAAAATATTAATTTATTTCAAAATAAATTTGGAAAAATGGATTCATGATTTAACGTTTAACCATGGAAAACAAAATAATTATTGTAATAACTATTCATAATGTCTAAAAATTAAAGGAACATATATACACAATTTGAACCTTCTAACTCAAAATATGGAATACATTTTTCCAAATTCAAAGCACAGTAGTTCTGGTAATTAATTTATAATTAATTTCTATTGTCAAAATGAAATAGATGACTTTTAAGATTTAATAACTATCAAAAGAGTAACATGTTTTTATGTCAAAATTAAAAATGAAATTTCTTCCAAAGACCGAAATTAGATTAAATTATAAACTTATAATCCAATTAAACTCTAAAACCATTTAAAAAGATAATATAACTATATAAATAAATTAGTTAAAAAGTTAATATCGAAGTAAAATGCATTATTTTCAGTATTCATTGCAAAATTAATTTTTAAAAAAATATATAAAATTCAAAAAAAAGTTAATTTTCTTGTCCCTCTTCCAACTAAAATGTTTATTTTGGGAAATTTAACTTATAAAAGAGTCATAAACAAGATCTATAATTTGTGTTCTATCAAAAGGCGTTAAAATTAATATTTTTAAATTACAATTCATTTATAAAAAAAATTATTTTATTCTAATATCATGCTCTAGAAACTGTGTAAGATGAATGATAACATTATATAAAATTCAAAATGTGGTTAATACTATTCATAACAGATAGTTTATATCCCATTAAATAATAATATTTTAATAATATATTATTTTCTATTGAAACCTGAAATATTGTAAAATGAAAACTATCGATGTAAGTCACTATTGTGTGTAATGCATGCCATGTTAATGATGGTTGTAGTTCAAGATTCCTTTGCTATTGTGAATAACATAATCCAAACATAGTTCAATTATTCATTGAGAGAAATCTATAATATGTGTTGCGTGAAATGAATTCTATCAAAAGAACATCAAATTATGTGCTACATAATATAATAATGTTGTTGCTTAAACTGAAAGCGAATACGATGTTACATACAGTAAAAGTTAATGTTGGTGAGGCATGAAACACAAGTATTCAATGAAATTAAATGAATTTATCACATATATTTTTAGGGTGTTACTTGTACTATTATTGATTGTGGATGAGGATACATTGGTGATTCACTTCTATGATAGACATAGGCATGAGATTGTGTACCAGGATAATATCTTCAACCTAATGTTATTTGTTTAGGTGATAGATCATGATATTATTTAATAGGAAAATCAAATTGAATCTTATTGTGGTGGACCCATGGTTCTTGATGGGAGACTTGGTGGTATAGCTTCTGATGATAAGAAGCACCGCATTGAGATTTTCCATCAAGGAGGTAGTCAAAAGGGTAGTAATAAAATGGAACCATCATTATAGTGAATTGATCATGTTTTCTTCTATTCTTGTGGTAAACTAGAAGATGTGTGAAATTAGTGATCCCGGTCACCATTTCAGTGCTGACCATGCAACAGAATGGGGAATGTGTTGATGTTCAGTGATAACCCTATATTAGTGGGTATTTCGGGAAGCCTGAGGATCACAGAGAGTGCATGTTGGGGTTCAGATACCCAATATCAGAACGATATTTGGATCTATACTACACATACCATCACAGGTGGTAGATGTGGGACTTCATGGAAAGATGAGTATCATTATACTGTTAGTGACGCATCAGACTGAGGCATATTGTTGAGGGTTATGTATCCTTCATGCAGATCATCATACACCTAGATGTGGAAAGTATAGCCAATATAATATTTCAGGTATGAATATTCTGTATTACAGTCCTTCTAGGGACTTTTTTGATTTACATGCCTCACATTTTATTATTTCATCTCATTTTGGGGTTGTGTTGGTCATTTAAACTGAGTGAATTTGTGGAGTAATGCTGATTGGTACTCTATTAGAGGTTAAAATAGACATTATTATTTAGTGTAAGGGTTATTCTGTTGATGTGTGTGGGTACATATTTCTATGGTAATTTTTTTGTCTGATTGATATGTCATGTTTTGATCTGATTTTGTCCATGGACTAGCTGGTGTTGAATCAAGACAATAATGAAAATTATCATAGAAGGGTAAAATTTATGTCAAATGATGGAGATCTGTATATCCATCATTGTGAATGATATGTCCATCTAGGCCGTGTTGGGCTAGTTTTTCACTAGTTGGGTGAACTCACATCCCAACATTCTTATCTAATGCTTGATGATGTGGGAGTAGAATAACATTTATTTCCTATTATAGATTATTAGTTTCAATACATGTTTTATGAGGAATTTTCATGGACACAATCTAATAGATATAACGAGTTCATGATTGATTATATATTGTGGGAAGACCTGGTTTCTATTTTCCATATATAAATGCACCGAAATAACTCATGGAGGTTCAAAATATGTATGAGAATTTTGAGAAGAAAGGGTTAATTTATCCTAGTTCATCACCATGGGGAATGAATTTTCCGTAGATGGATGACTGATCATTGTTGTTGTGTGTTTATTATAATAATATGAATCAAATGTACATTAATAATTAAAACCCTCTTATGAGTATCGGTGATCTCTTTGATCAGATAAGATGTTGTTCAATGTTTTCTAATATTGATATAACATTGGGGTATCATCATCTAATGGTGAGACCTTATGATATACCATTAACCACACTCATAATCATGTGTGGTTTGATGGATTTTATTATGATTTTTTGGGTTTCTAATGTGCGGATAGTGTTTACAGCCTTAATGAATTGGAAGATTCATCCATTCCCAGATCAGTTTGAGGTTTTATTTTTTATGACAAGTATGTATACTAAAATACTATAACGCCCCGACCCCAGTTACCCAACGTCGGTGCATTATTACATAACATTGGCATGATCACAAGAAAGATCAAATCTCAAAAGACCGATTGGTTTAGTATCCTTGGAAACACTAGATATATTCATAAAGTTTTACATGACACCATGAAGTGAAAAACTACTACAACAACATATTGTCTCCATAATCCACACTATTATCCCCTCATAATATCCCTTTAGGTCATTCATAATTTACTTATTCACATTGTGGGAAAAATAAAAAACAGAAAAGGGGTGAGCTCAAATGCCCAGTAAGGATAACAATATAGCAGAAACTTTCATAAATAAGAATAAACATTTAAGGCAGTGTATAACTAAAAAAAGCCTTTTAAAACATGAACATCAACATAGTATGGAAAAATAAAATGAAATAATTCCATTTACTTATTCACATGGATATTCTACTAATCGAATAATCACATGCAATATCTATAAAAACTTTCATAATGATGGAATGCATAATGGGAGACTATCATAACCACATAGCCAAGGCCTCATGCCAAGACTAAAAATAATTTTTGTCAAGGCCTTGTTCCAAGACACTAGTTTGTCTCATGAGACCTACCAATGCATTGAGGAGCTATAGCGGGCTCCACCCGTCACGTATTAAGTCCAATGCATTCCCATATGAAAACGTTTAAACATAACATAAACATTAGTATTAAAATTAGCATACGAAATGTAAATACTTCATCCATAAACCATGAATGGTATAAAAATAACACATCCACAGTCAAACATATCACAAAACCTTCAATACAATATATAATTATTGTATCATAATTAATCAACTTCAAATAAGCGTAAATTCCATCAAAGGATGTTGACATAGATAAAATCAAACTCTTTTTAGAGAAATATCTCACTCTATTTTGAAAACATTTAAGAGTCATATATTTATAAAATAAAACATTTACATTTAAAATATTCTTATAAGATTGTAAAGGAAGCTTCAAATATTTTATAACGGCGGAAAATAGTCGCACCCGCTGTATAAGTTAAAAAAAACACTCTTACCTTAATTCTGTGGGAAAGGTTAAAAGAAACATGCTTGGAAAACGACCGAATGATTCCATTATAAACCACTTATAAAAATTCATACAAGGCTATAAATTACTTTAACCCATATTCTTGTAAATAGTAAAAATGTTTTGAAATACATTTTTAAGAAACATGGATGTGGATGATAAAGAGATCCCAGTAGATTATTATGTATAAACAACCTCGGATAATGAAGAGATTGCGAAATAAACCCTTAACCTTTACTTTTCCACGGTTGGGGTAGGTTAACCTCGTCTATAATGGTGAAATAATATTTATTAAATTATACAAGAATATGATATCATATATGATCTTTTAACATTGATTTGTTAATAATATCTTAGTATTATCGTCGTTTCGGGTGTCAACTTACTCGTTTTCTTTGATATGTTTTGTTATGTAAGACATGTTCCTTATGGATAGGATGTATTTTATTAATATCCATAATAATATCAAGTCCTTAAACATTATTTTTAATTCATCAAATGATAATTATACTTGAATGGATACGATGGAGAATGAATCTCATCGCGTTCGTGGAGACAGTAGTCCGTACGTACGCATGAGCGACAATATCATTCTTTTGATATTAAAATAATATATAATTGGATGGTATAACATATATAAAGAATAATTATCATGTTATATTTATTATTTATATGAGTTAAACATCATTATTATACCCATCCAAATAATAATTTATTGAATAACAATTACACCACGACGTGGAGACGGTAAGCCGTACGTACACACGTATGGTGACATGTTATTCAAAAGATGGATAGAATACTGAATATGGTTGTACCATATTTTTAATAACATCATAGTATATATAATATACTAGAGTTATTATTTTATAATGGTAATAATAAAGAAGAAAGATGTGGAAGAAGAAAAGAACTTGAAAAAGGGTGGTGAAATCATTTCCTCTTCTCCGGGTTCTTCCATTTGATTTGATAAAAAGGGATCTTAGGATGTCTTTATGACTAATTGAAGGATACTAGGATTAAGTGAGGGATGTTGAGAGAGTATTTGATCAGATTTTGGCCGATCCAAAAGGCTTTGAATGTGTGAGTTAATGAGAAGGGACATTGCCCTTTTATAAGAGGGGTGAGGGGCACCTTTGAAAAAGCTAGAAATATTATTTTATAATATATTAATATTCAGTTTCTAATGGCTCAAAAGTAGATTATTTAAAGGTTAAGGTGGGGATAGGTCTAAAACCACTTATCCAATAGAATTTAGACAGGTTTGGGTTACTATATTAACCTTATCATTAGTTATTAACTCTTAGTTAATTAGTTTCACTTTTACAATGTCTTTTTGTATTTTTATATTATATGGTTAATAAACTTACTATATAAATCTAAGAGACCCCAAGTTGTCCATTAATGATAAAAATATCATGATATAAGTATCTTGGCCGAACCTTAGATTTTTAATAATTTAATATCAATTAATAATATAATATTTGTTTTAAAAATTCTTTTATGTCTATTTTGACACTATTCAATAATCAATTTTTTTGAAACTCATAACAGAATGATTACTTCGAAAAAAGTTACTTAAGTCACTACTAACATGTCATATTAACCTAGAAAATTATTTTAATTCATTAAAAGTATCAAATTATATTTATTTCGGTATTTATAATATCAATTATTTTGATTTTTCACTATTATGTTAATTCCTTCATCATCATTGTGTCATAAATTAATTAAATTATATAATATCTAAAAATTATAAATAAAATATCATTATGTAGGAAATAGTTTTAGATTTCTAACGAATATTAACAATAGAATTTATCTTATTTATAACCCTATATTAAAAATGTTTTAGTAAATAAACTTTGATTTTAACTCTTTTAACTCTTCTTTGAATTAAATAATAACAAATGTCCTAATCTAATCCAAGTGGACCTAAATGATAATATTTTATTCCTAAGGTTCTTTTCGGTCGAGATACACTTGTCTAATAGAATTAGGAAATATGTTAGGGTAATATTAATATCATTTTTACCATCAATTATCCTATTTAATTTTAACAATGGTAAATAAAAGTAAAAAGTTACTATTCACCAAATATTATTTTCATCTCAATGAACCACATTTTACTCCTTGATATTAACTATGTCTCTTGGATTTTTGATATTACAATCACAGAAGCGGTAAAATTAAGTTTTATGAAAAATTCAATTTTTTTAACTACCACTTAGTAGTTTCACTATTAATCAAAAATTGATGTTTTTCAGAACAATGCCAAAATTTCACCCTAAGATATAATTGATATTATGAATTCCAAAATGATGTCTATTTTACAAAATTCAAAAAATTAAATTTGAATTAATTAATTTTATAATTAATTCCCTATGTCACAAGAAAGAGGATGTTTTTAAGAAACAATATATATCAAAAGATTGACAATTGTTTATGTCCAATTTCAAAGTGAAATTAATTATTATGAACACCATTGGATAAAATGGTAAAAATATATTCTAATTATACTTTAAAACCTCAAAATAATATAATTTATCACTATAAATTATTTTGATTAAAAAATTTGTTTTTAAGTATTTTTCACTATTCATAAAAATTAGACGTTCTTAGAAAAATACCAAAAATTAAACTTATGATAATTTCGATATTCTGAATCCAAAAATGAAGTCCATTTTGAAATATAAAATATATATAATTTCATAAAGTAGGTATTACTATTCATAACGGCTAGTTTGATCGGTTGTGGAGTGTTAGAACTCGATGTTGCGTACAACACACGCTATCACATTATTCAAAGAGAAGCATACCGTAGATGCTTGGGTGTTACATTATCCCCTCCTTCAAATAATTTTATCCTCAAAATTTCTAGAATACTACCGCATGAAAAGACTCAGGTGGTTCTTCATCATATGTTCCTTGGGTTCCCATGTTGCCTCTTCCATCTTATGGTTTCTCCACAAATCCTTTACCAGACGCGTCGTCCGATTTCTTAGCACTTGTTCCCTCGTATCAAAAATCTTGATGGGATCTTCAAAATAAGACAGATCGGGTTCCAGTTCTAATTCCTCATAGGTGAGTACATGCGTTGGTTCAGGCATTTATTTCCTCAATAGAGATACGTGGAACACATCGTGATCTTTGGAGAGACTTGGCGGCATTGCCAATCGGTAAGCTACAGAACCAATTCGTTCTAGAATTTCGAAAGGTCCGATGTACCTGGGACTCAATTTAACTTTCTTACAAAACGCATGACTCCCATCGATGGAGATACCTTCAGGAAAACATGATCACCGACATGAAATTCCAAATCCTTCCTTCGATTATCGACATAACGCTTCTGCCTACATTGAGATTCTTTGATGTGATTTTATATTACCTTCACCTTTTCCATCGTTTCCTCCAAAAGTTCTGGGCCTATAAGTTTTCTTTCACCAACGTCATCCCAACAGGTTGGTGTGTGACATCTCTTTTCGTATAACTCTTCATATAGTGCCATATGAATACTCGAATAGAAGCTATAGTTATAGGAAAATTCTACCAGAGGTAAATATTGATCCCACATACCCTGAAAGTCAAGTGAGCAGGATCTTAACATGTCTTCTATGGTTTGAATAGTTCGTTCTGATTGTCCATCTGTTTGAGGGTGGTAGGCAGTGCTAAAACAAAGTTTAGTATATAGGCTTTATGAAGACTTTTCCAGAATCTTGAAGTAAAACGGGGATCACGATCAAAAACGATCGATAGGGGTACTCCATGAAGTCTCACAACTTCATTAATATATAGTCTTGATAGACGTTCTAGTGCTAGATCTTATCTTATATAAAGAAAATGTGCTGACTTGGTAAGACGATCAATATTGACCCATATTGCATCGTTCCTCCTAGAGTATTTGGTAGCCCCATGACAAATTCCATCGTAATATTGTCCCATTTCCACTCCGGTATGGGAATAGGTTGCAATACTCCACCATGATGTTTCCTTCCATTTTTCACTTGTTGACAAACCATACATCTTGACACAAAATTAGTAATCTCCCTCTTCATGTTGTCCCACCAAAAATGTTCCTTCAAATCTCTATACATTTTGGTGCTCCAAGGGTGTATTGAGAAATTGGAACTATGAGCATCATCCAGCAATTCCCTTTTTAGATCAGGTATATCGGGAACTCAAAGCCTCTTCCCGAATTTCAAAATTCCTTCTTCATGCACAATGTCTCTCAATCTCCCATCATTCACAGCTTTAATATTCTTTTGAAATTATTCATCATCGGTCTGAGAACTCTAAATCCTTTCTAGTAAAGATGGATTGGAAACCATTTGAAAAATCATTTATGTTTCACCTTCCCTGGTTATTCCCATGGTCATCATCACTAGATCCATGAAAATTGGATCCCTTTCAATTCTCATATTTTTCAAAAGTCCATGAACTTTTCTGCTCAAAGCATCTGCCACCTTGTTTGCTTTCCCCGGGTGGTAGTGTATCGTACAATCATATTCCTTGAGTAATTCAAGCCATCTCCTTTGCCTCATGTTGATTACTTTTTGTGAGAAAATATACTTCAAACTCTTGTGATCAGTATAAATCTCACATTTTTCACCATAGAGGTAGTGCCTCCATATCATCAAAGAAAAGATCACAGCTGCTAACTCAATATCAAGAATAGGATAGTTTTTCTCATGAATTTTCAACTATCATGATGCATTGGCAATAACCCTATCTTTCTGCATAAGGAAACATCCATGTCCTTTCATCGATGCATCACTATAAATAACAAACCCATCATTCCCTGATGGTAGAGTCAATATAGGAGCATTGAATAATCTTCTCTTCAGTTCTTCTAAACATTCTTCAAACTCTTTTTTCCAAACAAATTTAACTCCTTTACGTGGGACCTTCGTTAATGGGTTTTCCAATCGGGCATAATTCTGGACAAAACGTCGATAATAACCTACCAAACCAATAAAACTGAGTACCTTAGTTATACTCGTAGGTGCTGGCCATTCATGGATTGCCTTGGTCTTAGAAGGATCAACAGAGATTCCATCTTTAGAGACAATATAGCCAAGAAAAGAAATCTCCTGATGCTAGAATTCACACTTTCTAAACTTCCCATATAATTCATGTCTTCTCAGAGTCTTCAGGATAATGCGCAAGTGATTTTCATGATCTTCGTATCTTTTGGAGTATACCAAGATATCATCAATAAATACCACCAAAAAATCATCGAGATATTCCATGAAAACTCTATTCATCAGATCAATGAATATAGAGGGTGCATTAGTTAATCCAAAAGGCATTACATTAAACTCGTAATGTCCATACCTGGTTCGAAATGCTTCCTTCGGAATGTCTTCCTTATTTACACACAACTGATGGTATCCAGATCGAAGGTCAATCTTTGAAAAGTATTGAGCTCCATGAAGTTGGTCAAATAAATAATCAATTCGAGGTAGCGGATACTTGTTCTTTATTGTTATAGAATTGATCTCCCTGTAGTCGATACATAACCTCATAGATCCATCTTTCTTTTTAACAAAAAGAATAGGGTCTCCCCATAGAGAAACACTGGGGTGAATAAATCCCCTATTACTCAATTCCTCTAGTTGTTCCATTAGTTCAACTAATTCTACAGTGGCCATTCTATAAGGGGTCTTCGATATAGGCCTTGATCCAGGAATTAAATCAATGGAAAACTAAACTTCTCGTTTTGGAGGATGTACAGATAAATATTCCGGAAACACATCTACATATTCTTTCACAACAGGTACATCTTCTATTTGAACACTCCTTTCTTCACCCACAGTAATTTAATTTTCTTCCTCCCCAATAATTGAATTTAGTTGAGCTACTGGGGGTGGATCTAGATAAGAATTAGGTGGTGAAGATTCTTCTCTAAAGATAAGGTGTTCCTTATCATCATCATCAAGAATCGTAACCTCTTTCTTCTTACAATAAATCTTTGCATCATAGTCCGATATCCAATCCATACCGATGATTATATCAAACTCAATCATAGGTATGACGATGAGATCAGTGGATAAAGAAAATTTATGTGCTCTAATGGGGACTGATTCAAAAAACTTTGTTGCAATGATACTTCCCTTAGGAGTTTTAACTGACAACTCCCTTGTTAAATCAAATTGAAAATATCTAATTTTCATAGAAAACTGGGAAGATATGAAACAATGTGATGATCCAGAATCAAATAATTCATTTGCTAAACGTGAGGAAACTATTAAATTACCTGCCACCACGTCTTTCGGAGCTTCTACCTCAGCTGTAGTGATAGCATAAGCTTAGCGTTGATCCCTTGGCCTTTTATGAGGTATGTTCCCCTGACACTTAGGACATTCTTTTGAATAATGTCCCATCTCCCTGCAATTGTATCATTGAACATTGGTAGCTTCCTTCTTCCCTTTTCATTCACGGGCATGGTGACCTTTTTCACCACACTTGTAGCAGACACTCATTCCCTTCAAGCAAGTACCAGGGTGTTTCTTCCCACATTTACGACAGGATGGATATTCAACCTTTCCCTTCTTCCCCTTATTTCCATTCCCAGATTGATCATCAGATCTCTTCTTCTCTTTCTTTTGTTTAAAGTCATAAGACTTAGAGATTTCCTTTTCTATATTGATAGCACACGAGACAATGTCTTCGTATGACGAGAAGGATTGTGAGACTAATTTTCGACAGAGAAATGGTTTTAACCCATAAAAGAAACGATCAATCTTACTTTTGGGTTATGTATATAATCTCCAGCATACCTTGCTATCCTTATAATTTTAGCCTCATACTTTGTGACATTCTCATCCTCCTTTTCTCTCAGACTCAGAAATTGCCTTTCCATATCTGCTCAATGGTCACAAGGAAAGTATTTTTCTAAAAACAGATCTTTGAACTCCCTCCATTCCATATTTGATACTTCATCATCTTCCTTCATGTTTTGAATCAATGACCACCATTGATCAGCATCTCCAGTGAGGCGGTAAACTGCAATGATAACTTTTTCCCTTTCACTACTCCCCAAAGCCTGAAATATTTTCTCTAGGGAACATATGCATTACTCAGCTACTAATGGATTTGTACTCCCATTTAATGTTGGGGTTTCTGCCTCATGAAGCGATCTAACATTGATCCTCCACGCTGCGGATCTGGGTGCTCCATACAGGTAATGTTATTATTCATAACCTGAGTGAGTTGTCCCAGTATGGTGATTAGCTGATCGGCACCAGTTGCGTCACCAGCCCCACTATAATTATCATGAGCAGGAGGGAAATCCCTACATGGAGTGTGGGAATTGATACGGTTTCCATTTCTTCCACTAGGCGCCATTTCTAAACAATGGCATAAACTAGATCAGTTTATGAATCAAAACACATAATCCCATACTTATAAAACACTTAACATAAATTGAACTATATATGGATATAATCCATAATCATAAAAATGTTTTCTTTTAGGAATTATATACTCATAAACATTTCATAATTATTTGTAAATAAAATGAGAGTTATCCTAAGCATATCCACCGGGAGTGTCGTAACCAAGAGTGAAGCAAGGCCCGTTGTCGTGCACCAGTTCCCATTCATGTCTAGCTCAAAGCGGTGTTTTTGGATTTTACCCCTAGGTACATCTGTTCCAGATCCACCTCTACCTGCTCGTATCCAGACTGGGATGTATTTCTAGGAAAACTCACAAAATATTTACAATAACAAAATTCTAGGAAGTTCTTCTATACTAATCCTCAAAGTTCATCATAGGTCTATGTGCTCCAATCAGAGTTTATCTAAATCTAGCTTCCAAGGTTTGTACTAAACTTCCTATGATACCAACTGTAATGCCCCGACCCCAGTTACCCAGAGTCGGTGCATTATTACATAACATTGTCATGATCACATGAAAGTTCAAATCTCGAAAGAAGAATTGGTTTAGTAGCCTTGGAAACACAAGATATATTCATAATGTTTTACATTACATCATGAAGTGAAAAACTACTACAACAACATATTGTCTCCATAATCCACATTACTATCCCCCCATAATATCCTTGAAGGTCATTCATAATTTACATCTTCACATCCTGGAAAAAATAAAACATAGAAAAGGTGTGAGATCAAATACCCAGAAATGATAACAATATAGCAAAAACATTCATAAATAAGAACAACCATTTAAGGTAGTGTATAACTAAAACAAAAGCCTTTTAAAACATAAAAATCAACATAGTATGGAAAAATAAAATTAAATAATTCCATTTACTTATTCACATGGATATTCTAATAATCGAATAATCACATGCAATATCAATAACCACCTTCATAATGATGGAATGCGTAATTCCAGACTATCATAACCACATAGCCAAGGCCTCATGCCAAGACTACAAATAATATTTTGTCATGGCCTTTTTCCAAGACACTAGTTTGTCTCATGAGACCTACCGATGCATTGAGGAGATATATCAGGCTCCACCCATCACATATTAAGTTCAATGCATTCCCATATGAAAAGGTTTAAACATAACATAAACATTTGTATTAACAATAGCATACGAAATGTAAATACTTCATCTATAAACCATGAATGATATAAAAATAACACATCCACAGTCAAACATATCACAAAACCTTCAATACAATATAAAAGTTTTGTATTATAATAAATCAACTTCAAATAAGCGTAAAAGCCATCAAAGGATGTTGACATATATGAAATCAAAACTCTTTTTAGAGAAATATCTCTTTCTATTTTGAAATCATTTATGAGTCATATATTTATAAAATAAAACATTTTCTTTGAAATTATTCTTATAAGCTTGTAAAGGAAGCTTCAAAGATTTTATAACGGCGGAAAATAGCCGCACCTGCCGTATAAGTTAAAAAAATATTCTTACCTTAATTCTTTCGAAAAGGTTAAAAGAACCTAGTTTGGAAAACGACGGAAAGATTCCTTTATAAACCACTTATAAGAAGTCAAACAAGGGTATAAATGACTTTAACCCATATTCATGTAAATAGTAAATTTTTTTGAAATACATTTTTAAGAAACATGGATGTGGAAGATAAAGAGATCCCAGTAGATTATTACGTATAAACAACCTCGGATAATGAAGAGATTGCGAAATAAACCCTTAACGTTTACTTTTCCTTGGTTAGGGTAGGTTAACCTCCTGTATAATGGTGAAATATTTTTTATTAAATTATACAAGAATATGATATCATATATGATCTTTTAACATTGATTTCTTAATAATATCTTAGTATTATCGTCGTTTCGAGCGTTAACTTACTTGTTTTCTTTGATGTGTTTTGTTATGTAAGCCATGTTTGTTATGGATAGGATGAATCTTTTTAATATGAAGAATGATATCAAGTCCTTAAACATTATTTTTAAATCATCAAATGACAATTATACTTGAATGGATACGATCGAGAATGAATCTCATCGCGTTCATGGAGACGGTAGTCCGTACATACGTACGAGCGACAATATCGTTATTTTGATATTAAAATAATATATAATTGGATTTTATAACATATATACAGAATAATTATCATGTTATATTTATTATTTACATGATTTACACATCATTATTATACCCATCCAAATAATAATTTATTGAATAACAATTACACCACGACGTGGAGACGGTAAGTCGTACGTACACACGTATGATGACATATTATTCAAAGGATGAATAGAATACTGAATATGGTTGTACCATATTTATAATAACATCACAGTTCTTATAAGATAATGGATTTATTATTTTATAATTGTAATAACAAAGAAAGAAGAAGTGGAAGAAGAAAGGTACTTGGAAACAGGTGGTGAAATCATTATCTCTTCTTCGGGTTATTCCTTTTGATTTGATCAAAAGGGATCTTAGGATGTCTTTATGACTAATGGAAGGCTACTAGGATAAAGTGATAGATGTTAATAGAGTATTTGAGAAGAGTTTGTCCGAGCCAAAATGCTTTGAAGGTGTGAGTTAATGAGAAGGGAGAGTTCCCTTTTATAAAAGGGGTGAGGGGAACCTTTGGAAAAGCTAGAAATATTATTTTATAATAAATTCATATTCGGTTTCTAATGGCTCCAAAGTATATTATTTAAAGGTTAAGGTGGGTATAGGACGAAAACCACTCATCTAATAGAATTTAGATAGGTTTGGGTTACTATATTAACATTATCATTAAGTATTAACTCTTAGTTAATTAGTTTCTCTTTTACAATGTCTCCTTGTATTTTTATATTATATGGTTACTAAACTTACTATATACATCCCAGATACCCACAAGTGGTCCATTAAGGATTAACCTATCATGATATAAGTCTCGTGGATGAACCTTAGATTTTTAGGTATTTAATATCAATTAATAATATAATATTTGTTTTAAAAAATCATTTTTTTTCAATTTTGACACTATTCAATAATTGATTTTTTTGAAACTCATAAGAGAATTATTACATCTAACAAAGTAACTTAAGTCACTCATAAAATGTCATATTAACCTAGAAAATTATTTTAATTCATGAAAAGTCTCAAAGTATATTTATTTGGGTATTTATAATATCAATTATTTTAATTTTTCACTATTATGGTAAATCATGCATCATCATTGTGTCATAAATATATTAAATTATTTAATATTTAAAAATTATAAATAATATATAATTATGTAGGAAATCGTTTTAGCTTTCTAATTAATATTTACAATAGAATTTATCTTATGTATAACCCAATATTAAAAAATGTTTTAGTAAATAAACTTTGATTTTAAATCTTTTAACTCTTCTTTGAATTAAATAATAAGAAATTTCCTAATCTAATCCAAGTGGACCTAAATGATAATATTTTATTCCTAAGGTTGTTTTTGGTCGAGATACACTTGTCCAATATAATTATAACATGTGTTAGGGTAATATTAATATCATATTTACCCTTAATAACCCTATTTACTTTTAACCGTGGTAAATAAAAGTAAAAAGTTACTATTCCCCAAAAATTATTTTCATCTCACTGAACAAAATTTTACTCCTTGATATTAACCATGTTTATATGATTTTTTTAATTCCAATTATAGAAGCGGTAAAATTATGTTTTACGAAAAATTCAATTTTTTTAACTACCACTTAGTAGTTTCACTATTAATCAAAAATTGAAGTTTTTCAGAACAATGCCAAAATTTCACCCTAATCTATAATTGATATTCCAATTTCAAAAATGATGTATATTTTAAAAATTCCAAACATAAAAGTTGCAATAATTAATTTTATAATTAATTCCAGCTGTCACAACAAATAGCGTGTTTTTAAGAAACAATATATATCAAAAGATTGATAATTGATTATGTCCAATTTCAAAGTGAAATTAATTATAATGAACATCATTGGGTAAAATGGTAAAAATATATTTTAAATATACATTAAAACCACTAAATAATATAATTTATCACTATAAATTATTTTTATTAAAAAATTCATTTTTTAGTATTTTTCACTATTCATAAAAATTGGATGTTCTGAGAAAAATACCAAAAATTCAACTTAGGATAATTTCGATATTCTGAATCCAAAAATGAAGTCTATTTTGAAATATAAAATATATATAATTTCAAAAACTAAGGTATTACTATTCATAATGGCTAGTTTGATCGGATGTGGTGTGTTAGAACTCGATGTTGCGTACAACACAGGCTATCGCATTATTCAAAGTGAAGCGTACCGTAGAAACATGGAGTGTTACAAAGAATCATGATGATAACATAATGAATCTTGAAATAATATTGACTAACCAAATGGAAAATATTTTATATTCCAAGATATCCAAATTACAATTTTTGGATCAATGGGGTGCGTTTCAGGGATTACATTATCCCTCAGGATGGCATGTTAGTGGACCTAGAGATAGTGAAAGTAGTTTTGTATTGAGAGAAACATAAGAATGCTTATGTTGTCCAATGTTTTCTGGGATTAGCTGGTTATTACATCAGTTTCAACAATGATTTATCTCAATTAGAATCACCAGTTTTATGTTTGATCAAAAGGGGTATCTTGTTTTAATAGAATGTGTCATGTGATAATTCATTCCAATAGTTGAAGAAGAGGTTGAATAACATGAAAAATATGACTTTTCATGAGCCATATTTGAGGAATACATTTTTTTTTGATATTTGTAGTGTGGGGATTTTGGTAGATTTGAGTCTAGATGATTGGGATGTTGTGTATGGTTCATGATAGTTGAGGCCTAATTGAATAAATTACCCTACGCATTATCATGAATTAGCTATAGTGGTATACACCTTAATGTGTTGGTGCAACAACTTACTAGAAGAACATTTTATGGTGTATAATGATAATTAGATCCATATGTATATACTCTCTCAATGATATTTGATTATTAGGTTGGGAATATAGGTTGAGTACATACAATCATTTGATTTTGAGCAATTTTACACACAATGAAAGGGGAATATTTTTGTGGATTATTTGATGTGGAATACACAAAATAAAGGGATTTTAGAATCTTGTTCTGAGTGTAGAATGATGGAACTATTCTCTTAGATTCATTTGGAGATGCAATATGTCCAAGGAAATGTGAGCCTTGCAACCTTGGTAGTTGAGTCCGCACTTCTGACAATAGGAAAAGAGAATTAACATGATGATTTAGAATGTGTGGCCTTGAACGAATGTTATAATGGTGGGGTGTCACCTTCTTTTTGGACTGTTGGTGTCGATGGATCATTTATATTTGTGGTCATGATGGTAAGACCACATGTATGTGGGAATGGTTGATGCATGAGTTTCATTCTTTTAATTGGGATTTTTTTCCTCATTTTTCCAAAATGTATAGTTATTTTCATAGGCAATATTGGAGTCCTTGGATGAAGAAGGAGGTTGCAGGTTTTGTGGCATGATGCATTACCGGTCAACATGTGATGGATGAGAATCAGTAGACAAGTGGATCATTTCTTCCATTACCCATTTAATAACTTAAATAGGATTACATGATGATTGATTTCATTTTTGTTATCCCAAAGACCCCTTGGATGAAATATTTGATTTTTTTTTTGTTTTTGATTAGTTCACTAATGTGGATCACATTTTTTCAATTTCGAGAAACATTCACTATGGAACATCTTTGTGATATGAATGATCAATAGGTGGTGCGGTATCATAGGGTGACATAAACTACAGTTTTAGATCATAAATCAAATTTTTCATCATTCTTATGAAAGAAGTTGTAGAAGATATTTTTCACCAATATGTTTTTTGAGTATTACGTTCCACCCAAAGATGGAAGGGTAGTCATATTGTACTTTCCAATTTTATGAGGACGTGTTGAGAGAGAGCATCCTATTTTTTGGATCATGGGAAAATAATTTGTTTCCTGTAGATTTTTTATACATCAAAAGATAGTAGGTAAATACTTAGAGGGATCCATTTGAGGTACTCTAAGGAAGACCATTCTGATCACCTTTGTATTTGATGGAATCTGGAGAATCAGAGTTTTTGGGAAAGAGTCTTGTGTAGGAGAGGTTATAGATGTGTCATTTCATATGAAAATCTATATAAACAGTCCATATTATTAAGAAGTGGTAGGTGGATTAGAATCGTATTCCTCTGGATTTTAGGTGGGTGATCATGTGATTCTTATAGTGTCTCTAAGATTGGGTCACCATAATATTCAGAAGTAGGTTGAGTTATCCCCTAGGTATGTAGGACATTTTGATATTTTGGAGTGGAGTAGATATGTGGTGTATTTATTGGCTCTTCTGTAGTGGTATAGTGGTATTCAAAATGTATTTTAGGTTCCACAACTCCATCGTTATCACCCCAACCAATCTCAAGTGATTTACATTATGGATGTTGAGATTGATGTGGATGCATCATTTATGGATAATCTAATAAATTTTTGGATCATAGTGATAAATTACGGAATGGAAAGTCTATTACATTGCTTCAATCCCCATGGATTCATATGAATGTTCAAGAAGATACATCATAGAGAGAGATCCAGACAAGAGGGATTGGTGTATAGATATATTTTTGTAAGAAGCGTAGTTATTCATGTATTTTTGGATTCATGAATAGTTTTATACGGTTGGGAATTTGTAAGATCCCGAACATTGAAGTGGTATTTCCTTGTAAAAATATTGGTTTAAACTACATTATTTCAATTAATGGAATGTTTAACAGGTGTGTGAGGAATCGTGGTGGTGTTAAGGGGGTTTGTGATTCAAAATAAAATGGAAATTTCCAATACATAAATGTCTCGTTGTTGGAACATGGTTAGAGTAAACCATGCACCCACACCATGAAATCCAAGAGGTGGAGTGTGTGGTTAGTGAAAACCTTTTACGGGGGAGATCCAAAATGAGAAACACTTGATATAGTAATTCCACATGGGTTGATCACATTTTTACAAAACGTATGGGGATTCCAAAGTAATAGTGTAATTTAAACCATCATAGATAGAACTCATTAACAGTTTTGCACATAGTCATGAAAGTCGTACTGAAAATATGTGTATTCCATTAATAAATGAAAATTGTGGTTTTCTATTTCATGATTTTGAGTATACAATAATATTTGCACCCCAATTATTGTTCTCTCAACCCTGGCGAGGAACAAATTCGACCCATGATTACCCTCGTAATCTCTCCTTCAATTCTTGGACATTAAAAGTGCCTTTTTATGGATTGATGGTCCATGTATGTCTAATGCTTCACTTACATCTGTTTTCTAGATTTGGGCATGTATATTTTTTATTTTTCATTTGAATCTATAAAAACCTAATTTCCAAGTATATATTATGATGGATATAAAAGTGGTTTTGAATAAGTATCTATGGATAAGATTATAGGTGGTTTTGAATTCAGATTCAATGTAGGTGGTCAATAAGTTATATACCATTGTATTATTCTGGATTTCTGCATATGTGGTTCAGTGTTTACTTACCACATGTGGTGTAATTTATATCATTATTATGATATTGTAAAATAATTTTCTAAATGATAAATTATATTCCTTCTGGTCCTCAGGGGATGCATTGTGGTTTTTTTAACCAACTTAATGTTACTCATGTGGTGCGTCAACATTCCCGAACATGGAAATTATAATGTTAATCATAATTTTCTTTGTGTTGATATAGAGCCATGATAAATATGTTGATATGTCAGATAGAATTATTAATTAAACAACTTTTAATAGTGAATTTCTATTGTAAAAGTCATAAGGTATTTTTTGGAACATGGTGAAAAGGGTTAAACATTTTATTATAAATTCATTGAAAGTCTAATAAATTGGAATTAGATATATATAAATGGGTTAATAAATGTGAAATGATTAATGTGTTAAATGGGATAAATTATGATAATTTATAAATATATTATATGAATTATTTTTTAGAATTGTGTACTATTCCAAATGGGTCAAGGTATACAAGGTAAATGGGCTAAACGGGTTGTTCTATATAAGTGGTAATTGAGTCAATTGGGTAAGGATTGAAGATGTTTCCTTTGTTAAGTGAATTATGAATTTTGAACATTATGTGTAAATATTGTGTGTGATTTTTGATATAATATGTGAGTTAAATGGATGAATAAGAATTACCAAATGAATTTAATTGGGGGATAAAGGACTAATGATCCACCCATGGATCTGGATAGAGTAATGCACTAAATCCCACCTAGAATGTATTGGTTATAGAGTAAGAAAGACGGCATTGGCCCCTATGGATGCATTTGATAATTACATGGACTGGTACTCTATAGTATGTCTGGTAAATTTGGATGAGGATACCCGGACTAATGATCAAAGGTAAGTGAAAAAAGTGTCATGTGATATGTTGTCCCTGGTGAGTGACGTAACGTGATTTATTACTTTGTGAACCTAATTTGACATATTTGGACTGATGTACTATTAATGTATTGATTATCCCATATCAAAGGTTATGAAATGGAATTAATGATAGAAAGTGGTAAAGTGAGCATTGTGAACTAATAACTCCAGAGACTTCCTTTAAATTTTCTTCCATTATTTTATACTTGCATCCACTATCTTTTTAGACTGGATATTTTTTAGACACACTTGATGGTGGCCGTAAAATTTGTAATCACACCCTTCTTAGGGTTATATTGGGTAACCATGTAGTTTTCATTCATATAAGTTAGGATGAGTGAAAATTCCATATTCTTGGTGAGTTGAGTCGAGTTTGGGATATGCATGGGTGAGGATCTATCAATATAGTGAAGAAACATTTTTATTATATTCTTCCATTTTTCCTTATTTTCATGTTTTCATCACATTTGGTAATATTAACTTCACATGACATATCTACTGTTTGATTTAGTTTTTTGCCCAATTTTTGGGAAATGGATTTTAATTGAGTGTTTTGTATATTGTTAACTATTTCATTATATCTACTTGTTATCTATTGTAACATACTGTAATATAGAGGTTATTTCCTCCCACTGTGTTTATTTAGACCCTAACTTCAAGTAAGTGGCCTATGGAATACATGGAGGTGATCTTGATGTTATGTGACTTCCCTAATTTGGGCACGGATTTAGTGTCCTCCAGGTTGTGTATTTTTCACTTTGGTTTGATATATTTAGTTGGTGATTCCATAATGTGTAATATAACATGTTAGTTATACTAATGGTTTATATATTTGAGATAAATCCCTACATGTATGAAATTTGTTTACGATCCACTACATGTGACAACGAATACTTTAATGTTTTTATAATAATTTTTTATAATCACCCTAATATCATCACTAACTCATTCTTTTGTTTCCTTAAAAAATTATACGATAAAAGAATTTATTGATTGATATAAAACATAAGATATAATTTTTATAATTTAGAGGTGAAGATGGGAATGGGAATTATATTTCGATTTGAAATTAAAATTCAATGTTCTATAGACTATAGTTTGGTGAACATAGAAACTACTGTAATGGAAGGTACACTAATTTAGAAGAGAACAAAATGTTGTATTAAAAAAATTATAGTTTGTAATATAGGAAGAGGAAGAAACATAAAACCATTAAGTGGATACTATATTCATTATTTATTTTCTGACATCATATTACATAATATATGAATTTGTAAAACTCTTAGGAAGTGGAGGTCTACTAATATTGAATGTGTCTGGAGATTCTAATAATATTCTTCTTTATTGATATTATTATATTAAAATTTATTCATTATTCCATAGTCAATATGTATATAATATGAGGTGTGGTTAAAGATTTGTTTTTCATTTACTGGTAATTAATTTGATTAATTCATGAAGAATACAAGAGGAATCAATACTATTAGATTAAGGGATGACTGTCTTTGTGGTTAATAATTATTCTTGCATTGTCATTAGAAGATAATTTTTTACGATTTTGTAAGAAAATGTAACAATATATGGGATATATTTTCAATTAACATGTATTAATGAATTATCCATTCTCATTGCAATTATTTTTGTGTTTTGGAATGTAGATATTGTTATAATTAATTGGAATCATTAATATTTTATATTTGTGAAGTTGGAAAGTTTTAACCATAACATAGTTGATGCATTAACAGATTATGAATGTTGTTTAGTGAATGAATGTAATATAAATTGACACATTGATTCCACACTGTATTTTTGTAATAGTGTGAATCCTAATACCATTATGAATATAGTGCCTCTACAAGAATCGGGATTGCTAATTAAATTTGTGAAATTTATTTATAAAGTTAGAAATTTTGGGTCATGGTTAAGGATAACATTGTTTGAAATAATTATTTATTATTTCAATGGATGAGAATAATTCACTATAAGAATCATGCGTAGGGAATGTTAGAAATTTTACTAATTTATCATATGTTATAAGATAGTGAAGAATTCATTATAATATGCGTGATTGGGAAGATCATTCTACCAGATCCAGCAATTATAATCTGTTTTGGAGATTTTTATATAAACAAACGAAAAAAACTATCAAAATCCTTATTATTCTAAAAAAACACCCTAACAAATTTAATGGTCACCCCTAGTTGATTATAAATCTATATTTTCTTTTATTAGGTTGATTTTTTCTTTATGTTATTTGATTGGAATTGAATTTTATGATGATCTAATACTTGTTTCTTCTATTATATTGTCATAATATCTATGTATTATATCCATGATTTTAGATATTGTACCTATAGATATATGTGATCAAATTTTATTTTACATTCATTATAATAATTATTTTAGGAATAATCTCAGTGGTTTGATATAAGATCATAGATTTTAAAATTTAATAGAATATAAAATATAATTTACATGATTCAAAATGATATATGATATTGAATGAACTAATAGAGTTTTTTGATTAATAGTATTTGATTATTAATAATGATTGAATTATTTATATTGAACTAAAATTTGATTCAAATGGTTTTTAGACGATTTTGGATTTCCTATATTTTTTGTCTTTACATTCATAATATCTTAATTTTTAAAATATGTGTTTTTTAAAAAGAATTGAAACTATTTTTGGATTAATTTCTAATTGAATTTTTCTTCAGTTGATGTGGATTTTGATGAATAATATATTATTAATGGATAATTATTTTGATATAAATACATATATGAGTGATGAAATTTTTTATTATTCATTTTCAAATGACTATATAAATTATTACACAATGGGTTTGTGTGTATGTGAGAATAATATATTTCATGTTTGAACTATTTTTGAAACTAGTAACCATTATATATAGTAAATAAAATATTTAAATAGTGATAAAAATGGTAAGTGAAATATTGATTTACCATGTACCAGGTGGTAAGAAAAATATTAGGTTTGTATTTTTAAATTAGTGATAACTATATTCATGTGGTGGAACTGACCATGTGATGACTCGATTCTAGATGGTAGAATGGGAATTTTTGTCCGGTAATATAATGTCCTTTATATCATTCAATGATTAAATATAAATTTTTTTCCATAAAACATCATGAATTTTGGAAAAAAATAGCTTTGATGGATTTTTTTTGGATACACGGACTTTTCATTGAATTTTTAAAAAAATATGATTCCTTAGAATTCTGGAAAATGAAAAGATTATTGGGGATATTTATAAAAAATTTATTTAATTAAATAAATAAATTATGATAAATTGTTTATTTCAAATAAAATTTAAACCATGAAACTAAATTCATTTTTGCAAGAGATTATAGTTTGAAATTGTTGAATATTAAATGTTTTGATATCATGGTTTTTTAATTGGTTTTTACTAATCAATATGCAAATAAAAAACATATTTATAATCTGATTGTTAACTCAAATTATGAAATTGGCTATTTATCTTCATGGTATGTTATATTTGAGTTGTTTAGAATATACAATAGATTTTATTTGTACTCCCTATAATTAGTAATTTTTTATTAAATGGAATGTGTTGTCATAATATGGAATTGGTGAATAATTTTAAAATAATTATGGATTATTCCTAGATATATGTTTGAGAAATTGGATTTGGTGTTTATAGCCTTTGTATTTATTAATGTTACTTACATTATTATATCATGTTTATATGTTTAACTTTTCTCAATGTTGGATATGAAAATTATAAAAACTATTGTTCCATATATAAACATTCAGTGAATTTTATAAAATATTTATTTAAATATATGTGAAACCATCCTACTAGTAAAATGTATTTAAGGGGAAAGAACTTAATAAATTTTTTATTTTTATCCCTTGAAATGAGTTATCCATATTTTGTTATAATGGAATGTAAATGAGGTAATCGGTAGATTTGGAACATGGATTATGCTATTACCACAAATACAATGTCTTCCCTTGTGAATGTGAAATGTGATTAATAGGTTAGATGTTGTGATATGACGTACACCATACTAGTGGATATTGTGGTCTCATAATGGTGTTTCAACAAAGAACTACATTGAGCATGGGTGAGTTATCAAAATGAAATTTATTCCATTTTTCTCAATGAAATCATAAATAGTTTTAGAATTTACATTCTAGAGAGGCTTGTAGTGGGTAGGGAATCCTAATAATGAATATAGTTGTGAGTTTTTGATCCCATGTAGGCAACATTATGATTGGGGGTCCATGGCTGAACCATAAATCTACTATTTAATAGAGGTTAATCATTGATCTTTTTGGAATTCAATAATGATATATTATTATTAAATAATATAGATATTTCCCTATGGGTCATGGTATGGGATAAAAATTATTACAGGTGAAATATTACTGTCACCACAAATGTGGTCATTGATTATATATCATTGGATCCCTAATCATGTCCAAAAAATTCCATGGGGTGTTTTACGATTAGATTATAAATATTATGTTTTCTAAAGACAATCAATGTCCCTTATTCGAGTGAGGTGGTAGTGACCCTGAAGTGGGATGTGATCCATTTTAAAGATATATATTATGAGGTAGAATTAAAATATATCAAATATTGATGTTTAAGATCCATGGATGAACCCAACATCTGTTATCATGTGGTGAAGCTTCTTTATTTACGAAATAAACTTAGGGGAGATTGTTAAACCTTAAGAAAGTTAATGTCCTCTCTAGGTAAGCATACCACCACTTTAAAAAATTATTCATAGTTTGTCCATAGCCCAAATTTCGTAATATTTTCTTCCATGAATCCCTATATAATTGAGTTAATAATTTGTAGGGATCAACATCCACTTGGCATATCACATCCACCTCACTCTAAAAAGTACTTATGATAGAGTGATAGAAATTATCTTGTATAATACCTAACTATAGAACACTTATAATTTATATGGGACATGGGGTGTGGCACCAAGACAGTGTGTTACCATCCATGAGTAATGTATTGGAAATATCAAAAAAATGGGTTTTAAATCATAGGGCATGATCCCTTGGGAATGAATGACTTATACGATTCACAAAAACATCCCTATTATTTAAGTTCATAAATGTTGTAGGTACCCCCCTAGGTTTAAACCCAATAAAGGGTTCATACATAGCCCATATACCACAATAATGACCGCTTTGGCCCACTGCCTCATACTATTATTCATTAATAGTTCCCACATCCTACTAGGTGGGCACCCTACTGCATATGATGTTGTATTATTGTTCTTAAAACAATAATAATGATAATATATAATATATATTATTTTTAGGATCTATATAAATATGTAAAAGATAAAATGATAATTTAAATTCATTGAATGGAATTGTATTTGACATTTTATTTTGAATAGATAGAGAATCAACCGCAAATATTTCTATAAAATATGGAATTTCCATTCTCGCTATATATATTTTTGGTGAAAAAAGATTATCCCTTAATTTTATCAATTTTTAAGAAAAACTTCATAAAGTTCAATCACTCCATTCTATTGAATATATTTGATTGAGGTCATCACAATGGACCAAAACCAGTCGAAAATTTGATGGTCACCAATTATATGGATTCCCTAAAATCAATGTAAATTAACTCTTTAATTTTAATAACTATCATCTAAAATTCCTTAAAACATAACCATGTTGAGTCAATAATGTTTCCATATGACTTTTCCATTCCTCTATGTTTTCAAAATCACAAAATCGTTTTCTTAGGGATAATTATATTTCCCTAAGAAATATTTTCTTAATGAAATTTTTTCCTCTGTAATAGTTTTATCCTTACCCTAGGTTTTAAATTCATATTCAATGTCTTCTCAATAACAAGTCTAGCCATATTTTATTAAGTAAAAAATTTGGATCCTTATCATAATCCTTGGAATCATATTCTTTCATGGATATAGTGAATATCTATTTTCATAATCCAAATTCTCTAAAATTTAGATTCTGAATTCTCTGAAATTTATCCAATGATATCATTTAAATTTTGTCTCTAAATTATCTAAAATATAGACTCAAAATTATTTGATATATATACTATGAAATCTATGAAATACAGAATCTAAATTAATTATAAATAACTCTCCAAATTCAATATAATTCAGACTCTAAATTCATTAGAATTCAGACTCTAAATTCTTCGAAAAATAGAATCTGAATATCAAATTTTAGTCTCTAAGTTCCATTTTTCAATAGACATGAATTTTTTATATTTGGTAATGATTATTGATTTTTCATAAAAAATGTTAATGTTTCAATGAAATAATGTCAAAAAAAAATTTATTAAATAATTTTTGGTTGAGTGAAACATGTATAGGTCCCTTTGAGATTCAAAGAAAAATATGACCATTGGAGGAGGGAGCCGACCATTGATGTTTTTCTTATAAATGGAGCTCATTCGAATGATCTTATGATCGATGATCTCATTAAAATATCATAGAGATAACATACTATGATGTAATTTATTATGATAGAAAGACTATAAGGTCGTGAGCATTTTATGAACATTTTGTTCAACGGTGAAGAACTTTTACATCTGGATTCATGTGACTCCGATTATTTCTGAGTAATATTGTGGGACTCTAGGGATAAGAAGAAATTGGTTCCAATTAACATACTATTCATGGGAATTTAGCAACATTAAGATAGACTCTGATTGTCTTATCGAAGGATTTCCCTATTTTGGGTAATACATACATTAATGAAAATATAAATAAAGAAACATTTATCCATGTTTGTTAGATACACTACTAATTTGGACACACGATTTCCTACTTGTTAACATGATTTTTGTTTCATAATTTATTTCCACTCTCTTTTTTTAAAGAATTAGTGTATATATTTTATAATTTCTTGTACATTTTCATAATCGGATAAATAATATCGTATATGCATTCACGTAGAATCTTTCACTATATAAACTATTCTTATGTTTATTTTTCATATTCATATTTATGAACCCTAAGAATTTTAATTCAAAGTTTTAGAACCAAAGAGGGTTTATGAATTGATTTATTTAACATTGAAAATAAAAGCTTTCTTTAATGTTAAAAATAATTTTTTTAAATCTAAAATTCACCCCCTCTTGTAACTGAGAATCTACATATACGATATAGATATTACAATTGATATTCGAGGAAGGTATATGAAATAATTATACTCTCCAATAACATTTATTTCTCATTTTTTTCTTGTTCTAATTTTTTCTTTCTTAACATGTCATGATTATGTTTTTCTTAAATAATTTTATCATTGTTTATAAATTTTCACATATAACAATCCCTGTGGAAAATTATTTTCGTATAGAATGGTAGGTATAATTTTTTTCCATTGATAAATTAAATCCTATGAAACCACTATTATTTAATGGTAATGACTAGTTGTACTAGAGATATAAGATGAAGTCTCTTTTTATTAACACTGGAGTATGAAATTTTTTAATGCTCAATGTTGATTAAAAAATTCCAGAAATGGAATTCAGAACCTTCACCCATGAAGAAAAATATGAATAGAATCTAAATTACATGGTACTCAATACATTGTTATATTTAATAACTAGGAATATATATAGTATAATATAATATTGTGAAGTTTCCAACTACATTTAGAAGAAACTATAAGTTACACAGTTTGGAACATCTAAAGTGATTGAAACTATAAGAATTATGTTTAAAGTTGAATATCATGGAATCATATTTCATTATGGAGAACCTGTTTGTAATGTACAACAATGATTTATGACCATTGCTAATAGTTTTCAATATATGGGAGAGAATTTTCTCTATGATGAAGTTATTATGGATACTATATTTGATATCATGGATAATGAATGGGAATAAAAAAGGACCGTTATTAATAAAAATATAAATTTATAAAACATTAATCTTGATGAATTATTTTGAACTCTTCTTCACGATGAAGAAAATTATGAGTTATCATGATTGAAAAAAAAAATAATGGTAATGGAAGTGTAAAATTCCCTACTACATCTAATATAAAGACTCTTAAATGGGTAACCAGATCTAAAGCTATGAAGGATATTTTTATATCAGAATCAAGTGACAATGATCATTTAGAGAATGAATTACACAATCTAACATGAAGAATTATCAATATTGTAGGAAAGAAATATTTCTAATAAAGATATAATAACAATTATATAATGGACAATAATGATTCTAAACAAAAATTCAATGAATGTAAGATATCTAGACATATCATACCTAATTTTCATATTCATAAGTTAAAATTGAGGATGGAAAAGCATTCTAAATGAAATGAAAATAAATATTTCAAATCCAAGGATATGGATGTCCTAAAAGAAAATGGAACATGGAGTGATAGTGGCGGTGACTCTTTAGATGAATCAACAGAAAATGACTCTTCTTGTTAGAATAATATTAGTCTTATAGATAGTGTATCTATTTAATATCGTTTTCTGTTGGTTGTAGAAAACAATGATGAATCCCTAACCAATATTTCATTAAATTAAAATTTTTCAAACAAAGAATATTATGAATCATTAGATACTTAATATTTCTCATCTGAAAAAAACCATAAATTCATTTGAAGGAGAATCTTGATTTTAAAAACTTATTGAAAATGAATATTGTAAGATAAAAAAATTGATAGAGAACAAAAATTATAGAATATATTTTTTAAACAAAAGAAGAATCATATATTTCTATGTTTATTGATAAAAAACTCTTTATTATGAATGTGTTTCAAAAAACACTAATGTAGTAAATTATGAGAAGGATAAAATTTCTATGGATGTTGAAAATATTATATAAATGAAAAATATTTTTGTGAATAACCCATGTTCTAAAAAAATGACTTTGAGGATGTAAATTTTGTTATGAGACTAAAATCCAAAAAAAAATACTCAATGACTCTGTAATAAAATATTACTTCAGGATGAATGTAAATTTAGAAAATGTATTCACAACATCTTCCTTTGAAGAATAGTTCTAGATTTGGTTATACTCAATCAAAATCAGTTATTAGTAATAATTATTTTTTCCCCAAAGTGCATCCTTTTGTACTAAATTTCAATGTGGTTGACACTGGGAATAAAATCGGTCATTAAATAAAAAATAATAATTAGTTCTTTTAGAGAATATATTTATAAGTAAATGTGTATTTCTAAGATCTTAGTTTTTTAAAATTCTGTATCAATGAAATTTGGATTTCAAATTTATAACTATTTTATTTTTAGGAAAATAATGAAAGTACCAACAACAGTAACTGGTACATAGAATTTGGAAGTCCCCATCATATGACTGGTAACAAAAACTTATTTTAAAAGATTATCAAGATGAATGATATAAAAGTATCCTTCAGAGATAATTCTAAAGGAGAAATTTTTGGTATATGTCACATTGTTCTTGATTGAAAAACATTGATTTCAAATGTTTTATTTGTTAATGGTCTTAAAAAAATATCATTAGCATAATAATATTATGATATGATGTTTACATATTGAATTTTAGGAATGATAAATTCTTAGTAAAATATTTAAATGAATAATTTATTATTTATGGCCATATGCATGAGCATGTTTATACAGTAATCATATATACCATAGGACCCAAGACCTACCTTCCTTCAGTGCAATGGAAGTTCAATAATCATTATGTCATAGAGGAATAAGACATTGTACACTTAAGAACATATAGAAATTTTCAATAAAAGGAACTGTTAAGGATCAACTGGATCATAGATTTTTTTCTATAAAAGTTTGTGATCCGTGTTAATTTGAAAAGCCACATAATTCAATCTTTAAATCAATATGTGAAGTATCAACTTTTGATGCATTACAGTTAGTGCATATGGATCGTTTTGGTCTAATGATACAAGAAATATTGGATAAAAATATTTTTTTTTTGTTTTAGGGGATGATTACATCAGAACTAATTGGGTCTATTTTCCTGCAATGAAATATGAAACCATTTTTTATTTTAATACATTTATGGACCATGTTAAAATGATAAAACCCTTCCATTGATATATATTCGTAGTGATCATGGTGGAGAATTTCAATATTCAGATTTTGAATATTTATTGTTGTAAGATACTAATTATTCATAAATTTCCACACCTAATAACATCAGAATAAAATAGTGTTGTTTAAATAAAATAAAAAATTCTACACGATATAAGTAGAACCATGTTTAGTGAATATTATATTCATAATTTATTTTGGGCCGATGTTATTAGTACATCTTATTATTCTATAAATCTAGTTTTAGTCATATATTTTCTTAAAAAACATCTTATGAATTCGAGATAGGTCAAAAACTAAAACATTATTACGTAATTGATTTTGGATGCAAAATATTTATTTTGAATACTAATGATAACTTACATAAATTTTCAACAAAATCATAAGAAGGAATATTTGTATGATATTCCAATAATTCTATGGATTATAATGATTTTAATAAAAAAATACTTTAATTGTTAACGAAATAATGCATGTTAAATTAGAAGAAATTAATCCTTTTTTTATCAACGCCAAACTACATTCATTGATTGGATATAAAAATCTGATTATTATCAATTAATAAAAGATTATTCTAATATGTTAAATACTCATGAAAAGGATTTTCAATTATTTACCCATAATATTTTCTTCCTTTTTTGATGAACAAGATTTACAAAACCCAAATTAGTTTTTTTCTTAAGAATCAACTTAGTGATAGAATAATTGTTGATGTAAATCAACTTGTAAGGACTATAAGTTAGTTATGAAATGATGTAAAACATATATCATTACTTTCCCAAGTAGAACCAAAAATCACTGTTAATGCTTCAGGTGATGATGATTGGATTAAATCCATGCATGATGAGGAAAATGAACTCAAAAGGAACCATGTCTGGACTATGGTTAAAAGACCAGAGGAAACTTCTATAATCTGAGTAAAATGGGTCTTCAAAAATAAATGTGATGAAAATGGAATCATAGTAAGAAAGAAAGAAATATTAGTTTCTAAATACTATAATCAACATGATTGAATTGACTATGAAGAAACCTATGAACAAGAATATAGACTTGAATCAATTTGCATTTTACATGCCTTTGTAGCATTCATTAATTACAAACATAATCAAATGGACATAAAGTGTTATTTCTTTAACAGATGTGTTCAAGGGTAAGTTTATGTTTTACAAAATCCTATATATTAAGACACAAAACATACAGACCATGATTTAAGACATAATATATCATTATATGGATTTAATAAAGCCCCTAGAGCCAGATATGATAAAAATACTTGATTTTTGTTACAAACAATTACGTAATGTGAACTGGTGATCCAACTTTTTTCATAAGGAATGTTAAGAAAAATATTTTGATTGCTCAAATATCTGTCGATGACAATATATTCCGATCAAATCAATAATATTTAATTGATTCATTTGAAATTCATATGAAATATGAGTTTGAAATTAGTTTGATGGGTGAGTTAACATTTTTCCTTGGTTTACAAATTTCTCAAGAACCGGAGGAACATATATTTTTCAACATAATTATATTAATGATCTTTAGAAAATTTATGTAAATGGAAACATTAAATTTATAATCAATCCAATTAGTTCCTCAAATTATTATGATCCTGATGAATTTGGGAAACCAGTAGATCAAACATCTTTTAAAGGTATGATATGATGTTTGTTATAATTAATGGCATGTTTTCCAACCATAATTTTTTTTAGTATGATGAGGTGCAAGATATAAAAATAATCCAAAGGAATTTCAATTAAATGAAATTAATTTTTTATATCAATTTAAAGGGAAATTGGATTTAGGGATTTCTTATTCATCTAGAAATGATTTTTTTTATATGTTTTTCAGATGCTGAATTTTATGGATGTCTAAAGGATAGAAATAGTACATATAATAATTCTAATTTCATAAGAGATTCATTAGTTTCTTGTTTATTCATGAAGAAACACATAGTTTCACATTCCACTGCTGAAGATGAATATGTAGTAGCTGAAAGTTTTTTAGCTCAATTGTTGTGGGTGCAACACACACTCGCAGACTATGGAATGAGTTTTACTAGAAAAAAAATAGTGCATGATAATACAAGTTAAATTTCCCTAAAATAAAATAATGCACATCACTATCATTCAAAACACATTGAAATTATCCTTCACATTCTTATAGATCACACACATAAATGGGATATCATTCATCATTTTATCGAAACACAAGATCACCTTACTAATATTTTTTAAAAATAATTACCTACAAATATATTTTAATACATTAAACAAATGATAGGAATGAAAACTATAAGGTAATTTTTATATTAATTTTTTTAAACACATATCATTACATTAAGAAAATCTTTTTCATATAGAGTACATTTGTTTATTAAACAAATTTTTTTTCTTAATAAAATTTTTCATAATCAAAATTTTTCCATTATTCAAATTTTTCTAAATCAAAATTTCATGAATAAAAAATTTCCTTTCTTTAATTTTTTTTGAATATAAGAAGAACCTTTTCATATCTTAAAATTCATTCTAATCAATTCTGATTGTCTTATTCCTTACATAAATCGACATAATTGTATTTTTAACTTGTCGGTATTTTTATCTTGTTTTTTCCATAAAACAACAAAAGATCCGAATCCACCAAATCCTTCATGGTAATTCATCTCAACCATCTGATCTGATCGTACTTATTTAAACAAATGGATCAAATAGGGAATTTTAATTTTCACCTAAAATCCTATATAAAGTCCACATATTCTTTGTCCCAATTCAGTTTTTCAAGTCTTTGTGTGCCTAATATCTACTCCTATTCAAATTTGTCATTCATTTTTTCATGATTCATACACATCGAATGTCTCTTGATGCTCCCCCCAGAAAATGGTGTCTTTCAACCGAGTAAATCATGGATTGAAAAATCTATAGGGAATGATTTCATGACCCAAATTTCATTAATAAGTATAATTTTTTTATTATGAAGAATATGAAGCTGAATAGATGGGATAGTATTTGTCTTACCACGATAAAGAGTAAGGATTCATTTTATCCTCACCTTCTCATTGTTTTTTATGATACAATTTGTTTTTATTAAGAAGGGGGAATAGAAAGGTATTCTTTTTAGAGCTATGGGAAAGCATATTCTTTTTCTTTCAATATGTCATTCAATATATAAGGAATTCTAT
This sequence comes from Viscum album, assembly GCA_963277665.1. Lineage (NCBI taxonomy): Eukaryota > Viridiplantae > Streptophyta > Magnoliopsida > Santalales > Viscaceae > Viscum > Viscum album. Next base: position 773,903,724 of record OY728159.1, on the reverse strand, counting down.
ATCTACGTGAGGCAATTTTCTGCACTAATATGTTTTGAGAAAAGTGAGGAAGCATTGAGAAGAAAATACAAATTTAGTTCCATAGACTCAAGGGAGATAAATAATAAAAGAAAAACAATCTTTCAGTGAATATCAGGATGTTAGCCTTGTGGGTAAAATGTATTCTTATTAAAAAAAGGTTACTAGGACTCCTTAAAGGAATGTGGTATCATTATTTTGGACTTTTGGTTAACCAAAGAATAGTAAACCTAGTGATGTACATCCTTCTAAAAATCGCCAATATAAATAATGGAACTCTGAACTCTCAGATAATTATTTATTATTCCATATTTTCAAATACCGTAGTTCTTTTTTTGAATCCTTTCAAATTAATTAATGTTCCAAACCATGAAAAATTATCATCTGGTTTCTAAGTGATTAATCTCAGTGGAGGATGAAATATGGTTTCAGTGCTAATTTAAGAAAATTTTATTCCCTTTCCGAAAGATAAGTTCAACTGTTAGTCATGAAATGGGAATTATAAGAATCTTCATAGAAAGCTTAGAATAAGAATAATGATAAATAACATGAAACCAAATAAAAATCTATAGTTTTCAAATCTTGGTCTGCCCCACGAAATATGAAAAATAAAAAACCATTCTAAGATGAATTAGTAACAATGTCGAGGCTGTATAAGAAAAAAAAGAAGGGGGGAGATCCAAGATCTGGACTACACCCTACTTAGGAAAAATCCTTGAAAATAACAACATCATAAGAACATCAAAGGCAAGAAAAAAGAAGACAATGAAGAAGAAAATGTCAGAAGCTGAAATTTTTCAAGCCTTACTCAAATATAGAGAAACGGCCTCTGACCAGATCTAAGAACCTGAATCTATTCTCTAAGAATCATTTCCTTTAGAAACATCCAGAAAGAAAATGAAAATTCTAGAACCAGTAGTGTAATTAGAGATAGTTCATGATGACGTAGAAGAAGAACGAGAGGAATAAAAATACAAAAGTTTGGATTTTATTGAGACAGTGAAATAATACCATTACATGGAAATTCCTTCAAAGAAGCTTTCAATCCAAAATTCTCAGGTTGAGTCAACCTAAACTTTTTCTCAAGGATAAGGGGATGGTGGACTTGGAAAGTTTGATAAACCTACTGATAATCATAGTAGAAACAATGATTTCATTTAACCTAATTTTTTTATGGATGATTCTTACAATGAAGAGGTTGATAAAGATAAGATATTCCAACTCTCTGATAGTTAGCATGATACTCTAAATGCAGATAATGTTTTTCCAAAGAGGATAAAGGAAAACAGATGGTTATTGATATGAGTAAGATGAATGAAACTGAAAAATACAACAAGGATGTTGGTGGATCATCCAAGAGAAAAGATGAAGAGCTATAAAAAATATCCTCTCTTGCAAAGGGAATCAGATTATAAAATATCGCCTTCAATGGGTCCGAATTTCTTTGATCATTATTTGAAGAAGATAGTGAATAGAACAACTTGTCACCCTATTATTCATTGGATATGTTAGTTTCTTCAAAACTCAATCAATCAGAATTCAGACCAGTTAAGCATGATCATGGAAATGTTTCTCATGGATGAAGTTGATTTCCAAACATTTCATATTGGTTATGATGCTCATAAATGATCATGCATGGAAATAATTAAATGGACTAGAATAATGATTAAAGTTCTGAGAATATTTGCTGAATTCCAAGATTTAGTAAAAGATTATTTTTTTGAGTCACATGATAAAATCAAAAACCGTTCAACATATTTTTTAGAAATACTAAATCTTGAGAAAGCATCCTAGAATCAAGAGGGTATAGAACTGAATGGGAAGATAAATTCAGTTGCCTTAAATTTAAAGAGTGAATGGAAGCATAGGGAATAGTTGGAAGAGAGGTTCAATTCGTAATAATAGGTACTAACTTCTTAGGCGTAATTTTTAATGTCTGATGAACAAAAGATTAATGATCTCGAAAATAATAATTGGGATCAGTATGAATTTCTAAAGAGGTTTGAGGATGATCATAAATATCTCACGATGTTGAGGTCTACCTAGTGAAAGATCATACCAAAAGAAAAAATGGATGAATTATTTTTCATGTAAATCCAATATTGTGTTATATTATATTCATTGTAACTCTTTTTTCTATTATAATTTAAAGATTTCAATCATTCCATTATTTTTTTTTGTATATCACTAACCATTCAGTGAAATTTTTTAATTCGCCCATTCCTTTTTTAAAATAATAAAGGGGAGAAAAGAATGTTTAAAAGAATATTAATTTTAATGAAGAGAATTTCAATAGTAAGGGTAGTATTAAGTAAGAAGTATTACACTTAATTAAGATTTTAGTATGAAATAAAAATTCACTTCACCATGAATGTCAAGTATACAATTTTTACAGATTTTAAAACCTAATGGGAAGTTATCATATTTATTATGGATCATAAGTGATGGGAGGTATGTTTTTCATTTTTAGATAAAAAATAAATATCCTTATAACATATATTTTTTTATAAAAGTTTGTTTTGTCTTTTTAAAATAGGGGGAATGGTGTGAAGTAAGGCTTATTTATGACTTTTCCATTACCATATGTTTTGATTATAATAAACAAATTTTCTTATGGAAAATTATATTTCTGTACGAATTATTTCCCTAAGTAAATTATTTAACTCTCTAATAGTTTTATCCTTACATAGGTATTTAATCCATTATTCAATGTCTTCTAAAAACTAAGCCTAAACAATTTTTTACAAAGTAAAAAAATTTGATCCTTATCAAATTCCTTGGAATCTTATATTTTCTTATATATCGATATTTTTTGTTATCAGACTCTAGATTCTTGAAAATTCAGACTTTAATTTCTATGAAATTTACACTCTATATACTAAAAAATTCAAAAAAAAATTCTATAAAATTAATAATTCTAATTAAATGAAATTCAGACACTGAATTCCTTCAAATATAGAGAATAAATTCCTCATAAGTTGGACTCCAATTTCCCTATTATTTTTCCCTATTTCCATAGAATTATGACTTTTAATTACTCAAAACTCACACTTTGAGTTCATTATAATGCTTACTCCAATTTTCTTAGAATTCAATATCTGATTTACTCATAATTTAGAATATAAATTCCTCAGAAATTGGATTTCTAATTTCGTAGAATTCATACTCTAAATTCATGAGAATTAAGACATTTAAATATTTGAAAAACAATATCTGAATATTCATCTTTCTAGAATCTTATTAGACTCAAATTTCCATTTTCCTGTGGACTAATATATTTCATATTTGGATATGTTACTTCATTCTCCTTACACATGTTTTTTTAAATGAAACGATGTCATACAATTTTTTTATAACTAACCATTGATTGAGTGATATGTGTATAGGTCCCTCTGTGATTCAAGGAAAAATATTACAATTGGATTATGGAGATGAACATTGAAGCATTTCCTATAAATTAGAGCTCATTCGAAAGAGATCATGATAGATGATCTAATTACATGAACATATAGATAAATGTTTAGATGTAATTTATAGATAGAGAAAGTCTCTAGTTCTTTGTTCATTTTAAGAACATCTTGTTCAATTGTGAACATCTTTTTTTCTTTCTTTATGTCACCATGATTTCTAATAAGTACAATCGAGGGCTTTCGGAGATAGAAAGATGGAGGTTCAAACTACCTTATGGTTCAAATAATGTGGTGATAGTAAGACAGAATCCAATATTCTTATCATGGGCTTACCCTTGTGTGGGTAAGATGGAATTTCTTGAATTTATAAATAAAGGGACCATTAACTAAGGTTTTGGATTACCCTACTCTTTAGGTTAAACAATTTCGACATTATTTAGATGATTTTTGTTTCATTTATTATTTTTGGATATTTTTGTTAAAGGATGAAAGAATAGCCTTCTTATACTTTCATGTACATTTGCATAATCTGATAAACAAGATTCTATATACTTTAAGGAAGAAAAATTTTCTATGTAAACAATTCTTATGTTTCTTTATTATATTCTTATTTACAGACCCAAAGCACGTTTGTACCATAGTTGTGAATGAAAGAGGGTTTTTGAATTTTTACTGATTAACATTGATAAATGTGGATTTCATTAAGGTTAAAAATTAATGTTTTTTTAATCTAAAATTCACCCAATATTATAATTGAATGTTTCCATATATTATTTTGATCCTACAAACCAAAAAATTTATACATTGTGGTGGTCTTAATTATTTTTTTAAATGAGGCACTATAGCCATTTTTCCACAGATATATATATCCTCCAAATATTTTACTGGTGAAATTTTTAGGACACACCACCTAATAACATGGCGTGGTCCACACCATGATGTCTGTGTGATTTTAAATTTTTATTTTGAGAAATTTCATGGGGAATAAGAAACCTTCATGTTTTAAACCATTTTATGGTATTTTAAGAAATTCAATACTATTGGGTTCACTATGTTGTATTCCACACCATGATTGGGATACCTAATGTTCATATATAGTTTCCAAATCCACCATGATAAATAACATTCTATTAGAAACATTATTTGTTTTACATAGGCGACCTACCAAATCAATCCTCTCTATATTGTGGGCATGTTAAATGTCTATTATTGTAAGAATCATAAACATTACCCGTGTGAATTAATATTTTTATGGCCTATGTGGTGGTGAATAATAAATTTACTAATATATGAAATCTCCCAGACGATCTGTATTTCAAAAATCATCATCTTTTTGGAAAATAAATCCTTCATCATATTTTTTGACAAACACAACTATCAAATTCATTAAATGATTTTTTTGGTTCAAAATCTTCCATTTTTTAATCGATTAGAACACCCAAACTTAAAAAATATCTAATAATAAATAAAAAACTAAATTCATTCAACATGAATCTTTTCAATTTGTGTAACAATGATTCATTAATCAATATATAGAAGCCCTAATGAAAAATTATTGATGTCATAAAAATGAGTCGAATGAAAGTTTAATAATAGAAAAATAAGTATAATATATTATCCTCATCCATTCATACAAACCATTTTTCTCATTTATCTTCATAAAATATTCATGCATAACCTAGGGATCATGAAATGGGAATAACGACCCCCGTGGTGTGATTGAGTTAAAACCATTCCCAAAATGAATAATTAATTTTTTTTATTTTATTCCATGTTCCAAATTAGGTGTTGGGTGTTATATGAATGGAATATAATACCATGTATTATCCCATATCATATGGAATTTTTAGAGTGATATGTCATTGATCCCCCCTGTTAGTAGTGATCCATATAAAATAATTGTGTTTTGTGGGTGTGAGCCAATGTGGACACAATATTGATAGTGGTTCCAAGTAAAAACCATGTTTCATATGTAAAATAGATTGTGAACATCAATTCCTTATGAAGTTAATGTTTTTACTGATGTAATAACTCAGTATTTCTTTATCTTGTTTAAGTCATAAAATTTGATTATTAGACTATGGGACTTATGTCAATTCATTGGAAATAATGGTAGGTGTAGTGGTTTTAATGTTTTGAACTATAAATGAATCAAGAAATATGGATAAAATATTTAAATAAATTTTATAGGTTATATAAAATGTGGGCTTGGGACATCCAAATTTGTTAATTTAGAATATATTTTATTATAATAGTTTTTAAGGATAAAATTGGAAGACATTATAAAATATATGATGTGACTACTCAAGCATAATCAAAAGGCCATGAACTAAAATGGGTTTCAGTAGATGGAGTGTTTAATAACTCTTATTTTGTATCATAGAACAATTATATATTTCTATTTACTAATTTGGGGTCATATTCATAGTTGGCATAGGGTTATGAGTGTCACAACACCAAGTAATTGATATACTTATAATATTAAATACATTAAACAAAACACCTCTAACATTTCATAAATTGTGAATTCCTCAACGATTATTTATTTTTATTATAAATATGTGATTCACATGGGTGTCCAAACAATGTTTTTTTACCAAGGATTGAATACTGTTTTTTTAACATCGAACACCTTACGATTTGTATTATAAAGAACGTATTAGTTTAGATAAATTAATTTAATTAAATTATTAATTTATTTTTCTAAACCCTAGTTCTAATCTATTTAATCCTCACTATTTATACTGTACAAGTTTAATATCATAACCTATAGATATTTAAATTATGTTTTTTCACCATGGTATAGAACATTAAAATATAAATGATTAAATATCAATGAACTATGATAAAATTTCATTGGGCTCATCATCTGTCAAACAATTCTATGATATCTTAATCGAAATCATCTTAAATATATCATTCACCAATGATCATTATAATAATGGGGTCATTATTTAGTATATTTTATTTAATCATTGGTCGTTTTTTTTTTCATAGAATTAATAAACTTTTTGGAATACCCAATTTCATTACAAATTCAAACGACTCTACCAATTTGAAATTTTATTACTCAGTATAATTTAATTATGGATTATAAAAAATATCTATAATATAATGTTTTAGTATCAACAATAATTTTATGAATATGTTTCATCTAATGATATTATTTACTTTGGAACTTCTTGGGTTTCCTCCCATCATCATTCCCTACTGGTGAAGTTTCATGTGGTTGTTTGACTATTTTTTGGTTGAATTTGAGACATGACTGAACCCTTGGCTTTTGGTTGGTGTATTTGTAAATGATTATTATAGTATCAATTAATATGATTAACCTGTAGTATATATTAACTAGATAAATTGTTTTGAAAAGTTTAATTTTACTATTTATAGTCATGTGAAAGACTTGAGAATAAATGAATAGTCACAAAACAATGAATAGAGGGATAGGAATTCATTTTATGAACTAGATGATAAATGGTAAATACTTTTGGATATGTCTAATGTGACATTAATTTCATATTAAATGGGCATGGGAATGATTAGTGGACCATGAAATCATTGGTGATAAAAACAATTATTGTAATATTACCTAATATATTATATGGGTTTCAAGATAGAACACATTTTTAGACTTCTTTCAATGGTTTTTTTCACACTAATTTAAATAAAAATAGGCCATGTGGTGGGGCCAAATGTTGAGTGACACTATCTAGACAACATCAAATTTACATGGAGTATATAGTTGGTACTCATGGTTTCTCGACTTGCTATGTTCCTCAGTTAATATGTCTTTTGATTGTGTTTTTACATGAGATAATGTGTAGTGCTACATACAAATGTGAGGAATTGGATGTAAATCATGTGCAGACTAAGGGAAACATAGTATAATTTTTTAGATAATCTACCTATTGTGTAATGTTATTTAATTATACAAATTGGATTGGAGAGTATTAGTACCTAAGAAAAATTTTATATTGAAAATTAAAGTGTCATTTTGTCAACATCAATGATGTGAAACAATATCATGGAATCAAATCTATTAATAGAATTTTTTTTTGAAAATTTTAAGACTCAATTGGGAATATTAGAGGCTTGTTGTGTTTGGAATCCACCATAAAGATATGTATTTGTTGGGGTATGTTTCCCCAACATACATTGCATGGATAACATGTATTACCCATCCAAAACTACATAGGGTGTGGGTATATTATCGAAGAGTTAGTACACACTAGTATGGGCTCCAATGAGACATGGGTCCTCCACTAGGGTCAACGTCCCCTTAGCAGTGATGTGCCATCAGTGAGGTGTGGGTCCCAAAATATATATCACATGAGGTTATTTTGGGAAAATATAATATGGGAAACATTAGATAATGATATATAGTGACTCTCCATCCTTAAATGTAAATGATGATAGATATATTCCTCTCCATCTCATTACTGTCATTCAATTCCTTTCAAGACAATATCTCGTTGTTCGAATCCCTCTACTATCTTAGGGGATGAGTAGAAATTTTATTTCATTTTTTCTTCCATATATTTTAAGGAACACTATATAGTATGTACATACTCAATCATTCATGGTATTTTCCTACATATGTTATGTCTTATCTAAATGATAGGAAGTTATGAAATTTCATTAGAGAGACTAGTGTTTGTGGATCGTAGCCAAACTCTATGAATGTGATCATAGGTGTTAATAGGTATTTTAGGTTGGTTGAACGTTACTATATCCTCCTTAACATTTTTTATGGGATCACATTTATTTCGGGTTGGGATTTTTCTCTTACTTTTAATTCATTAGATATATTTATGTTGATTCATCCAAACTATTTTCGGGGTTATAAATATTTTTTATACTAGGGTTTGTAAACATATATTAATCATGAAATTATATTACGTAAAAGGATCTGGGAGTTATAATATGTTAATTTGGCCATGCCCAACCATTTTAGTAATATTACTACTCAGTTCTAGTTACATACTATGGCCTATAGGATGACGGATTGCGTAATCACACTAGGCTTAACATTGGTCATGGTGTGTCCCCAGTGTTTGAGTTCATGATATAATGCTTTATGAGTAGTCTTCCCTTGGTATTAGTTTGGAGTGACCTATGTTACGAGGATTGGAATGGGAATACATGATAATTGTGTTGTTTTTTTCTTATGTTTGGATATCATTCCTAACAAACTATGTATGGTGTTGTTTCCAATAAATCCAAACATGATGACTCTGATTACCTTCATATCTTATCTCAATGATGAGATAATGGTTGAAGGTAATATTATACTTTTTCACTCATATTAGAATTAGTATTTGACTTATAATTTCTTCTTGAGTAACATACAAGATATTATAACCTAACCAGCAAACAAATTTTTTTCTTTTGGAATATCCCCATAATGATATCCAACTACAATTATGAGCCAGGGTCATGAAGATGAACATTTTTCTAATGAAGCATCTCTTTCAGGGACTATTTCAGAGGTATTCCCAACATGAAATCAATGATAACTTATTTTAACTATTGGAAAACACATTGAAAACCTTCGAGAACATTAGTATAATGTTAATCCATATATTTAACAATTGATTACTCCAATGGGATTTTCTAATTATATGGGATGGATGAGTACACTAAGTGAGTTTTAGTATCATAGACAACTAATGTTTTGAGGTGGGAAATAAAATGTAGCTTCATATGTTTCTAATGATTTAGTGGTTCTTGTTAATATTCCCAGAAAAACCATAATAGATTAGATTGATTCGGCTAACCGTAGTCATATCCATAGAGACGTAGAGAACTTGTGTTGTGTTATACCCAAACCAATAATAACAAGAATCTCATGTGGATAGTTTTTCATGAATGTGTTATTTGATGATTATTATCCTATGATATTTCACGTTCTGTGAATCATGGGATTTTAGTTTTACACAGGTGTATTATGACTATTATGTAATACATAAGAGGTTTTTTGAACTTATGTTTTAACCTCTTGATATGATGCAAGATAGATACTATTGAACATTGTTGTTTGAGTATGTATTTTTAGGGACATCTAATTGGGAATAATATCCTTATGAATTCCTAATAATATCACTTTGCTATAGATAAAATTTGGAAAATATATATTTCTTACGTCGGGGCATCAGTTGGATGAATGATACTGTGGAAATTGTGGTGTAGATTTATCTTGCGTATACATCATATGTTGGACTATATGTTCATTGTAAATGAATTCATAAAACAATCATGCTTAGTCTCTAACATGATTAACACATGGATCCTCCAATTATCGAGTTAGCTAAGAGATTGTATGTGTTATGCATTTTTTGGGTTGGGTTATATGGAGCATTATTATACAACCTTTGCACTGTAGATTTGGTACATGAAATTGATGAACCTCTATGATAGGGGAAACATCGCGATCAAATACTATCTTGTTTCTATTAAGGTAGACCCCTCAGAGTCATATATAAAAGGGGTTGTTGGATCCCTAATTGGATGAACTCTAGTGGTTAGTTGATAGAATAATAATCATCCACCACCACAATATGGTTGGCCACATCATGCTCAAGGAACAATCGATTGAGGATGTGCTTAGTGAAAGTCTATAATGGGATTCGAATATGGTGTCCAAGAAATGAATTGAGGTATGATTTTTTTAAGAACCATAGATTTTAAAATTGCAACATAATTTTTGATAGCATATGAGATTCAAAATAATAATCATATAACAGAATATAACATTGAGAGACATTAAAATTTTATTTCATTTTTAAATATTTCTACAACACTGACAGATTGTAATGCACATAATAGAAATATTAAAGGAAATATGATAACCTATTAAATTATTATAATTTATTCCTGACCATTATAACATACTCATTTATCATTAACAAATTAATACTAATAATTAAATTATTTAATATTTGTTTTAAAACTATATGAAAAAAATGAATGGTGATATTTATCCAATATATTAAATAAGATTCAATTGAACGTAAAAGAAATATTTTCTGAAAAAAGTATTCTTATACAACATAGTTTAGTAACGCTTTATGAAGAAAAGAATACAGTTATTTTAATTAATTTTAGAAAAGTTATTTTATTAGTTAAAATTATTATTTTAAATAATCATAGAACTTATTTCAAAGAGTATTTTTTGGATTTTTGCGAACATTTTCATTTGTCTATGAAAAGTGAAAAAACGATTTTTTATTGAATACTTACTTTTCAATTTAATAATATACAAATATTTATTTTATTTTAAAAAAATTATAGTGTAAAATTATATAAAATTTATTACATTTTGACAAATTTATGTCATTCTGATAAATTTTATGTCCAATATAAATATAAAAAATTTCTATTAATACGAACATTTTCTTATTGAAGACCCATTTCCTCATCACTTCTGTGGGTATAGTTTCAAATTTAATTCATTCAGTTCAATGATTTTAATGTTAAACAGTGGATTATGTTTTTTGAATCAAGAAGATTTAATGTATCTCATATGTTCAATGCATATTTTTACTAAATTAATACTGAGTACAATAAATGATACTTACCATGGTTGAGGTAAAAATTGGTTTTTTGTGGAGTTAATTTAAGAAGATCATGGTTAAAATTTTCTAAGAACATATAACTATATTATTTGTTTTCAATATATCCACCTTATACATCCCATTTTATAATCTATTGGTACTTTGAAACTATATTTATGTGAATTAATTTATAAATTTTAATTATTTTAAGAAATTTCCTTATTTTTTATGAGTCTTTCCTTTCTCCACATATAAATCAAGCACCATGCACTCACTTATTCATACATATAAATACATTTGGAATGGAAACATTGATTCATAATCTCTCCCAAACATCCTTATACACATTATTTTTATTGTTACTCCCAACTGATCATCCCAATGGTCTTGAAGAATATATCCAAATGTGGTTTCTCTTAGAAAAGATAAAAAATATCATTTTTTTATGACATATTTTTCCAAAAATATATATTTATTAATAGTTGCAATATAATAATAACAACATATCCCAAATAATTAAATGTTATTATTTTTAGGAAATTATATTTATCCATATACACTTCGATCAATTGGAAAAACCATCAATATTTTGTATGTTGATGTACTGCCTCGCGAACCGATGTATATTTTTTGGCATCCCCACCACTCAAATATATATTTGATGACAGATTATTTACATTTATATGATATTTATTATTTAATTATACATAATTAAATCTAATGTAACATATAACTTTAAAATTTCAATTCCATTTCAAACATGATGATGTTTCTCGTAAGTTTGGCAGCCTACCACAATGCAATATGATGTGATATATTTTTAACTTACTTTTATCATGATGTATAATACATGAAAAAATTATAAAAAATAATATATATATATATATATATGTGTGTGGGGGGGATATTATTTTTATTTTGGGAAAATTAATATATCATAATGTTCATTTCACATTCCCTCGTTAAGGGAATGATATCGTCGCTTGTCAATAAGTTTTAACAATCCCATATACAAAGTGATGCAATTAATTTTTGATGTAAAATTTTCATAAATGGATCTTAAAATGTATAAAAATATTAAATATTATATTTATAATAGTATATTTTGTTTAAAAGATATATATATATATATATATATATATATATATATTACACCAAAGATCCATAACATTCTTGATAAAACACGCAAGAGAAAACATGACAATTAATATCTGAAATGTTGAAAATAATGAAATATTATCAATAAACGATGGATAAAATGTTATTATTGAATCATATATGATATTATAAATATTACTATGTATATATTATAAATTAATAACATTAAAAACATTATACACATGGTATGAACATGTACGAAGTAAATAATACATGAGATATGTTTTTGTCATTCCAATTTTTGTTCAGTCATACATATACAATATTCACCACTTATTTCATTTTTTATTTTGTATACAAAACCCCTTTAATATGTTATATAATTATTATCTTTATATTCCATTTATTTTCAATTAATGTCATTTCTTTTATAAGGCTTACAATTCAGAATTTACCAAAGTAGAAAGGGTGTATTTGGCAATCTCACAGTAAATAAGGATTTATTTTCTATAAGACTCTTATTGGGAAATTATATGATATTTATTACATAAAATAAATATATTTTCATATAATGTTGTTATGAATTAACTTTTTCATGTATTACTACTATTTTACCACTCTTTTGTACTTAAAATGATTTAGAAATAGTGTTTATCAACATAAGAATTTCATTCCCTCTTCAGTGGAATTTTTTTTCACCACAAACCTTGATTTATAGAAAAATAATTTTTTTCAACCAAACGATTATTATTAATTGTAATTTTTCCCTTTAAAAAGTGTTAGTTTTTTTAATGAATATTCATATATTTTTTCCAAAAAAATTAGTTTTTGGATTTTACCAAAATATTTAGTAGACTCATTGTTTTAAGGGGTATGTCATGTTGAAAAATTTCCACAATTATGAAAAATTAAAAAATTTATTCTTATTTGAAATCATTTAAAATTTTATTTCCATTAAAATAAATTTTGAAAACATTTTGTGATTTTTTTATCAAAATGAAAATTTTAAAATCTAAAGTGTATTTTTTAAAATGGTTTTAATGATATGTTCAATGTATTTTTTATTCATAAATTTCAAAAAATCCACTATATTTATTATAATATAATAAGGATATGTTGTATTTATACAAAAATATTTATTTCCAGAGATGTTTAATTATATTTTTGATTGGTTTGTAATATTTTATAACCCTTCACCATTTTACTCAGGACGGTTTAGGATTATGTTTACTCATTTGGTTAATTATTCAAATATAGTTTGATAGTTTTTAAATAAGAATTTTTATGTTGATTATGATTCACCCATTTAATATAATGAATTTTTTGGGGATAACAAGTGATTGGAAGGTCCTTCTATAGCACCTCAAATATCGGGTATATATCATGAGTCAAACTAGAATGAGATTTGGTATAGGACCAACCCATTTATTTAGATGTCATGGAACAAGGCCTCACATATTTAGTATAGATGTATGACATTATTTATTCCATATTTACATATTTATATATTGATAATCCATATAATTATATTATTAGTTATAATATCTATGGTTATGTTTTCAATATCATGTGATTATTTATATGGAATTGTTTAATCATAATTTATCCATGCCATATTATATATTGATACTAATTAAATGTTTTTTTAGTTATCTACATATTCAGATTGATTATTATTTCTTTATTTAAATATTACAGTATTTATAACCAAGTTTTGAGCATCAAATATCTTGGATTTCTTTGGCTTTATATTCCACAAGATATTATAATGTGTGTTGGGATTGATATGACCGGATATATCCCGATGAATAATGATTCTATCAAAGAATATAAATTTTGCATTTTATATATTCAATTATAATATGTATTTAATGTATGCATCATGTTTACCAATAATACTAATCTATTTAGTAATTTGGGATATAATTCCTAATATCTAATGAAAATCAAAAAAAAATTACACCGCTGCTCTAGCATTATGGGTTTGGGGATACTAGAGTTTGTATCATAGATTTTTTTAGTAAAAACCATGGTAATTAGATTTTGAAAAAACATTAGATTTGGGAACAAATATATATGATATAAATATCAAATATGTATAGGAGATAATCAAAATTGTTTTTTGATGATGATATTATGTATTTTTTCATAACGATACATCACTCTCTTGATACTACAAGTGGACACCGTGTTTGAAGAGATGTACTTCAGGGAAATAATTCCAAATGGTGCCTTGGGAGTAACATTATGATCACCTAATTAACAATAATATTCATTAATATACACCTATTATGATTTTCTAGGGAAATATTAATTGGATAATTCACATTTTATTCCTAAATTATGATGAATTATTTGAAAATAAATATATCCCAAGGAAACCATGATTACAATTTTGACATTAGTTATGGATAAAACATTAAATTAATATTAATTCATTCATTAGTATTATTTTTATAAAATATGTTTCATAATTTTATGACCTAATATAGATTATTCCATCATTTATAAATGTGACATAACAGAATTAATAGGAATATTATCAATACATGTAGTAAAAAATGGTAGAATAATCCTTTCATTGATGAACATAAGAAAACCACTAGATTGAAAAAAGTCTTCAAAAAAGTTTCATGAAAGGAAGACATAGTTAAATGTGACATCAATATATATTAATAATTCACTAAATATAATGAAATTTAATTGAATAAAGGGAATAATTGTATGTTAGAAAAAAAATAATGTTAAAGGGAATAAGGTATAGATTTATTTTACAATATTTGGTACTTGAATAAGGAAAAATAATGGTACATACATAAAAGAAAAATTGTTTTCTTAATTATTGATGAAAGAGGCCACATTTTCATGAGTTAAAGATAATGATAAAATCTTAAAATATATTATACATCCAATATAAGTATATGGGGCATTACACAAATGATTTCACCAAGATCCAAGAACATATTACAGATATTGACAAAATAGTTCAACTCCATGTTTATTTTATTACTATAGATTATTTGGTCTGACTATGGTGATTTTATTACATTCTATATCTTTGTTAAGGGATTAATTTAATATTTGATGTTAAGGTAAAAATATTTATGAAATGTAAAATGATTATACAACAATTCGGTTTCTTATAGGATTTGAGAGCATATGTTGAATGGTACCATTGAAAAATAAAAGTGATTCAATGGAAATTTAAAACCTTAAGAATACAAATTATTAAAGTACGATAAACTCTACTAGGTTCATAATGATGAGAAAACATTGATATGTCTATTATTTTGTGGGTGACCATGAAAATGTTTTGAGTGTTCTCGGATCATGTTAGCTTTTATATAGTTTACTGCAAAAATTAATTTATGAAAAATATTCAAAAAATTATTACATTATATTGGGAATATTTTATTAAATTCTTATGGTTTAATGGTGATCAAGGTACTCACATATTTGGAATATGACATTAAGGTCGAATTAATATTTTATGAAAAATGTAATGTTGATTTATAAACATTTCTTTTAATTAAATTGAAACTAAATTTATACATAAATATTGTGGATGTGTCTTAAGGATAACAATATATGGAAATGATTAAGATGAACATTTGGTGTTATTTGGAATATTTTACCAACTGTTTGGTTTTTATTAAAAACATGAGGAATATATTGTTACTCTTTTAGGGATAATACAATTTTTAAAAACAAAATGTATGTGATTTAAGGATAAAAAGTATCAAGGATATTCATTTCACGTAGTAATAAATGAATTAAAAACTGATCGACGAATAACCAAAAGATGCAATTGTTCCTTCAATATAAAAATATATCATATATGTTTATTTCATTAGAATATTTGAATATATTGTTGAAGTTTCCCTCATCATGTGGTTAAAAATTTTGAATAAAAATTATATCCTATTACCATTATAATAAATAAAACCAAATAGTCCATTATCACATAACAAATTTGAAGTTTTTTGCTTGTTGAGTTTGTATTGATAATTAAATAGCTTGGGATTAGTGACCTAGAGTACCCACCATCATTATGTGGACATTAATCTATCCATCCAAGTCCATATGATAAAATACCATCTATGTCCACATTATTGGAATCCTAATTACTTGATTATTCAAGATAACCATAGTGCTTCCCATTATATCATTTTAGTATGATATTTTATTAACCCCTCTCATGATGTGGGATTTTAGGAAAGTTATATTCAAATTTCAATAACCTTATAAATGAGATCATGATTAAATTACGATGATTTAAATTTTTTTATGTGGCATATAATATATCATAGTGAGATTTTACAAAATGGTTTTCTTGTCACATATGTGGGTATAACGTTAGTTTTTATCATGTTGATTCATTGAATGTAATTTGAAAAAATATATTCCATACAATGAATCATAATAATATATTTATTATTTAATAATAAAAATTATTTTATATCTTGATTAACAGTGAAAATATCAAAAATTAATTACCGTAGTTGAGGAAAAAATGAGTTTACCGTAGTGTTAAACTAAGAATATAATGGATAAAATTTCTTAATAACATGTAAAATATTATTTGATGTAAAACATTACACCCTATAATTTTCATTATATTAAATAGGGTGGTTTTTAATTACTTTCCTTCAAAACTAATTTATTAATTTGGAATCATTTTGAAATTTTTTTTATATATTCAACAATGGGACCCCTTTACCTACTAATAAAAATTCACTCCATTCCCACAACGATTCACACCACTCTATCCATTTATGTAATCCCACCCCTGAAAATATATCACTCAATCATCCTTATAGACATTATAGATCTACTGGTCATTTCAAATGACCATTATTGTTGTCCGTAATAGGAGATCCAATTGAGTATTCTCTAATATAATTTAATTTCTTTAACAAAGATCATTCATTTTATTTAACAATTTTAAATGTTCAATTATATATAAAAACATAAAATATAATAAAACATGTATTCCACAAATAATGAGATGATATTATGTTTAATTAATAATATTTATCCTTATCCACTTAAAAAATATGGAAAAGTCATTGATCCTGTGTATAGAAGATCGCTGCCTCACGAATTGATTTAGTTCGTTTTCCATCACAAACATTTATGGAATTGATAAAAATGACTGATTTTCAACATTAATATGAAATTTATTTTATTTCTATAATTATATAAATTTATTATCCCATATAGAGTTTTTCAATCCAGTCAATTTCAAGTACGATAAACTATCTCATGTGTATAATGAATTGTCACATTGTGAAGTGAAATGATTTGTTTATCACATAGGATTTCATTGACTGTAATACAGGTAAAATAAATTAATATATGTCATATATATGATATTAAATTTGTTCTTGAAATCTAATATAAACCTAATTATATTCTCTTTCTCTAGTTAAGGGATTGATATTGTTGCTCGGGTATACATACGTCCTACCATATTTGTGATGTGATGTGGTACAGTTTATATGTACAACTCTCATAAATGGTTAAAAAATTATTTTCTAATTAAATATTATAATTATTATATTATTATATTTCTTTATATTTGATATATATATGTCCTATGAACATTTCTCGAAACATTCACATTAAAAAACAAGGAAAATAAAAAATGAAATAATGAAAATAAAAAAAAATTATTAAAAATGGGTGAAAAATGATAAAATATTATAATATATATTATTATAAATTTTATTACTATTATGGAATTAATTAATACACATAATTAAAATAGTTTATAGGAATTATATTAATATATGGCAGAAATCCAATGAGATGAAATGGATTCTCTACTCACTTATTTGTCCTTGATATATATATCATATTAAAAAATTATTTATCTCGTTTGGTTAATATAATGACCCATATAAACTTTTTATCATTAATCAATTTATCTTCAGGATATTTAATTTTTCATATGACTTTACAACCCACAACAGGATTAAGATTCAAATGTAAACAATGTGGTATGCGAATTACACAATCTCATCATTATTCGAGATTATTTTCCTATAAGTCTTTAGTAGAGGAATTATATTATATTATATTCATAAAACAAATTTAGTTTCATATCTTATGATTATTCATGATACATTTCATGTAAGAGTAAATTTTTCATTGATTGGTACCGAAAATGATTGAGAAAATATATTTTAAAAAATATGAATTTCTTTTTTTCTACGGTCGGAAGTCCATTATAATCTGTACCGATTATTTCAAAAAAAAATTATTTATATTATTTAAATAATATAAAAATAAATTATAAATATAATTTTATCCATTTTTAGTTTCTTAATTTTTTGGGAATGGAATCATCATTTCAATTTTAAAACACTGCTCTTTCAGCTATAACTGAAAATGAGAATGAAATATATGTTTTAATATGTGTCATATGAAATTTTTTTACAATCATGGTATATAAATGGTTTCTTGAATATTTCTGATATTTTTAACATCATTATGAATGAAAATTATTTTCAAAATTATTTTTTGATTTTTTAAATAGTGGTTTTCAAAAGTCAACAGTTTCATTTCTAAAAATGATGATTAAAGAAATTTTCCTAGTATTTATTTTACTAAATAAAATCAAACCTATATTTACATTTGGATTAGATATATTTATAATATAATGATCTAGTACATATTATTTATCTAGTGGTTTCATGATTAGATTGGTTGTGGATGTCCAATTTTATCACCATTCACCATGTTACTCATGTTGTTTGATGATTATATTTTTTGATTGGGGTGAGTAATAAAATTTAAAATGGTAGGGATTCAATTTGAAAGTTAATGATGATTATATTTTATACTATTAATAACAGTAGTGAATTTAATATTGTATGTGAATGTTAGGGCCTTCTATAGCTCTTTGATGCATCATTTGGATTAATGAGACACAGTATATTAGGTTTCGAATGGGGCCATAATTATTTATTTAGATTTATTAACACAAGTCCTTAATGAATTGTTTTAGATGTTAAACATTATGAAATCAATCATTATGAATTCAGTTAATGATATTAATAGTTATTATATTATTTTTTCTAATATGAATGATTATGTTTTCAAGCTCACATGATTATTTATCAGGCCTTATTTGATCACTATTTTTTCCTATCGTATTATTATCAAAATATTATTTTAATTTTATTAAGTTTTGTTAATTACAATGAAATATTTTTTTTATTCATATCTTACCCAATACGCTTACCCTTACTGAGAATCTAAACTAACCCGGTTCTCTTTTCTTATTTTTCCTAAGTCCCTAGGGACTATTTTGTGTTTAATTTATAAAGATATTATACAAGGAAAAATGATGTCATCAATGATAATACATGGTGTGTTTTATGACTTTAATTATAATAATTATTTAATAAAAAAATATAGTTTACCAAGAATACTAAACTATTCTATCCTTCAAGAAGTAATTACTTATAGATTATGCCAATATAAAAATGTGGACATCAGATCTAGGTAGTTTGGGTTGAGCATTATATAATATACGTATTTCGAAACAATGAACCATTACTTATAGACAAATTTTACTTTTATTATTTCATCTTCTTATCAAATTTCTATCAGATTATGTTCCATGTACAACCTTTTTACAATTATTTGTGTCCATAGATTTCTACATGAAGAGATACTACTATCTCAAACATCTTATGACTAAGAGTGATGACAGACAATGTAGAGGGATTCACATGAAAAAAATAGTATTTTTAATAAATCTAAATGAAATAAAAGTAGGTATAGATTTGATATCAAAAGTAAATTCTTAGATAGACTTTCAACATAGGATTGTTAGGTTCATATTTGATGATGGGGTGATATTTTCCATCAATGGAGAGAATGACCTTCTGAAAGGATGAGTGTCGATCGTGATTATGATTTTTCAACCAATATCCCATAACTAATTTAGTTTATCCCATAATGTAGTGGGATATTTAAAAAAAGTATCCATAATTTTTAGATTAGTGCATAAATTCATTCTTTAGGAATATTTATAGAGTACATCTGTGTTTTGTGTTTGAAAACTATGTAATATTGCCCCCAAGGACTAAACTAGCATCGTATACAATATATCAAATTCTTTATCCCAACATATGGAATCGAAGGGTCTAGTAATTTGACATTCAATAGAATGGGTTCATCATAAAAAGTGTGTACTCTATAGTTTCCAATGTGTTGTTCACTGTGATTTCATTTGGGATTATGAGATATGCTTTGACTATATTCTATGGAATCAGGTGAAGATTAGGAATAAGTAACTCATTACCTATATCAATTAAATGTTTTAGTATATTTATTGTGAGAGATGGTTAGCAATAATTTACCCTAATATAATAAAGTAGTAGTTGTGGGATTAAGAGGAATTCATTATATAGATGAAACTATGATCTTGTTATTGGAATCAAGTGTTCTTGGTAATAACATTTGGTGTGTTCAATGTACACACTATATTTATATAACTTTTAATTATATATTTTTGTATTAATTTTATTGGATCAAGGGTTCCCTTTTTGAAATAATCATTAACTCTGCATTAGAGGTGGTGAAAATGAAGAATTTACTGATGGTTCTATTCTTACTCTAGAAGTACCATTTATATTTTATGCACTCAATGAGTAAGGTATGGATTAAATAATATCACCTTCTACGGAATGAAATCTCTATACGTAGTCTAGATATGGACCAAGAAAATATTGTGTTATTATTTTCTTGAAAGACAGATAATATCATATATGAGGTGAAATGGTCTCATTGTTTAGAAGGGTACTATCGTTATTTTTTGGAAGTCATTTATTATATAGTGACCCCTTTCGATTCATCAAAATGAAAAGTGAAAAATATCTCATTTATTGAGAATTTTCAAAAATTCATTGAGGATCTAAGTAAGTGGTTGACAAATTATCATATTTGAAGAGTTCCAGATGATGGATTTATGTATGTGAAATTTTTTGATGCCTCTAAATATTGTCTCAGTATCATATTTATGTTGAGGTATATGTTTATTTCATATAAGTTTATGTTTTTGATACAAAATGGATAAAACTACACTATCTGCTAAATGTAGTCATAGTAGTGATATTTTCCATGAAGATTTAGATGAACTATGTTCTGTGTGAGTGTTTTATAATGTGATCTGACCACTAGAGTCCTGGTTAAATCTTTTCCCAATGATCCCTCTACATGGTATTGGGGTAATGTATGGATCTCATATAATATTATGACATAAAAATATTCTCTAAACTATTTAATGGGGAAATTATTGAAATTATTTTAGTAAGAAGTCATATTCATTTCATGTAACAGGATAAATCATAATAGGTTTACTCAATACAGTTCACCATAATGAAGGAGAGCTAGGATAATGCCTCCAATTGATGGAATTGAGTCCACCACTTCCCTGGTGTATGAGAGACACATTTTTGGTGGACATTAATTGTGGTGTTCTATTGAAAAAATTTATTATGTAGATGTGCTATATTTTTTGAAGGTGTAGAGTACAATATCATTATCACTGTATTTAAAATGGTTCATGATAATGTTTCATGGGGAGTCTTTGAATAAGTACTAAACATATCACTTAGTAGTGTATCTTATAATGATGATTATAAAATAAAAACATGAATGATCGTTTATTTGGGAATTATAAAGGTAGAGTGTTGTGGAGTTTAATTCATGATTTATTAACAATCAGTTGGTGATAGAAGGGAATCATTTTCCTAAAATTTTCAATCAATATCACTAGATCCCTCCAAATAAGTGGTATAGAATGATAATAATTTTCGATTAAGTCTTCAATGAAAATGAGAGGACAACATTCTGTCTAGTGTTTTTTATCAACTCCCCATGTCTTATTAGATACATATCATCTAGGAGAAACATTTTGTGGAGTTCCAAGGGAGATTTTATATTAATGATATTTACCATCATCAATTATCACAAATAATGATTGTGTAAAAATGTAATTATTGTTATATTTAAAATGACTGAATTAGTTTATAGGAGACCATCCAGAAATAATAATGGATGAGTGTAGTGTTACACATCTAGATAAACATCAATATTAAATGAACCCTTTGAGGATTGTGTGGATATTTTAAGATACATAGTGTTTTACAAAGTGTATCTCAATGAAAAGTTCTCTAAAAACTAGGTCATGGTATTTTATTATCTATGGGGTTCATCAAGCCATTTTATATCATTCTTAGGGAGTTTTATATTGATTAAAATTTTGATTTACCCATGTCAATTGACTGAGTATAGGAATATTTCAACATGTCTTGTATTAGTAGATATATTCATGAATATTTACATGTTAATTACTAAAGTGATATGGATATAGGAGAATGGTACACCTATTTAAAAATACCCATTCAAAATTGGGGATTTGAAATATATTTCCTTCATTTGGTGAGTTATTCCACTACTGATAATTCATTAACATCAAATGAACTTGTTGGAGAGACCATGGTATTGTTAGGGAAAGATGTCAGCTCTGGACATCCCCACAATATTTTCATGTCCTAGCCCAAAATGGTAACCCTAAACAAAATTAATATAATAGTTAAACCCAAATCCCATCCATAATAAGTTAGGGGCCAAATAATAGAACATATTTAGAAAATCAAACACATGGGAGTCCATTACCAAGTGTAAAATTATACACAAATGCAAATCCATTCAATTGCATAATATGTAAAATTTAATAATGATACTTTTTATTAATGAAGCACATTGAAAGCAAGATTACAATATGATTAATGAGTATGGATAAACATAAGGACCAAATACAATAGAAAAAATTATAAAAAAGAGTCTAATTATCTAACAAAAATTTTAATTAACATGAATCTACAACTCTAAAGTCCATCCATGAACAATATATCCTCACTAACACAACAAAGTATTAGTCCTATAAAGACTCTATAAAAATTTATTTCATATACAAAATACAACATACATGAATGATGAGACCATGCATGGGAGAGTATAAACGTACCTAGTAGGTCACTCAAAAATAACCAAACATATAATCAGAGAGAGAAATAGTCATATAAATATCACATAAAGGTGAGTCAACTAAAAGTAATGTGAAATCCCAATAAATTATCATATATTGACAAAAATGTTAATAGTATGTTTTAAACCTCAATAAAATTTTAGGGATTCAGTACAAATTTCAAAGGTAACATTTATATTGGGAGGTTCACTTCTTGTGTATCACGAATAATGATGTAAATAATAAATTTGGATACACTCACCAATACATTTAAATCATGGTGTGAAATTGAAATCATACTGTATTGATAAAAAATAATGGTATCAAGAGAAGGGAAAATGGGTTATACATAACCCTTTTTGAGATAATCTAAATAAATGTGATCACACGTCTTGCATGTCGAATGATGGATGCCTAACCCCACCTTATGAACTGTAGAGACCCAAAGCCTGACGTACATGGAGCTTACATTACTTTTGCAGAATACTTAGTACATAATATAAACAAACATAGAAGGACCGTAACTATTTAGTGTCTTTGGAAACTCGGAATATAATCTTCTAATCATGGTGAAAGATCTTCAACATATCCCATAAAGATCTTCCTTTTTTTACCTAAAAACGTTCTTTATATCCTGGGGAAAAGAAAACATAAAAGGGTGAGATCAAATGCTCAGTAAGGGTAAACAAAAGAAATATCAATCACATCATATTCATAAGAACATAACAATTTGGAAATCTTATCCTGCAAAAGAGATCATAATTTCATAACATGGGATAAATCATGGTAGTGAAATATAATCACAATAATAATAAGTTAAAACAATAAACTTTTTGGCATAAAAACATACTCATAGAGAATCATTTCTTGTTAGTCAAGACTCATTGCCAAGACTATCTTAGTGGACAAATTCCATTTCTGAACCGAGTTCACTCATCGTTTCAGTCCTGTTTCACTGAACCAGTTTAACCTGCCCTTCCTTCCATGTCTAACTCATGAGATATAAAATCTTTACCCAATGCATTGAGGGAGATATAGGTCCCACCCATCTCATAATGATACCATTCTTATGTGTGCCACAAAATCATAAATCATACATCATTGCATAACCCATGTAATAAAAATGGGAATCTTAAACATCGTGACATCATCAAACAATTCATATAAGATATAGGAATTCATAAAAATAATTCCATCACAACATAATCAAATCAATGTAATAATAGGTATATAAACAAAACCCTATATTATCTTATATGGAAAATAATTTTGATAAAACACTTGAACTCCATTCTTGAGGAAAATATCCTTTCAAATTCAAAAACATTTTCCTTTCTTAACATGTCATACAATTTTAAACTAAAAGAAGTTTATTAAAAATAAACTTGAAAACTTGTAAAGGATTCTTCTTGGAAATAAGGTTTTAAAAATCCATTCATGCCGTATAAGTTAAAAAACATTCTTCTCGTACATTTGTCGGAAAATTCAAAAAGTACCTCGTACGAAAAACGACAAAAGATTCATGTCATATCTTTTACTAAAAACTCACCAAAGGGTAAAATTGTATTTAAACAATTGTAGGTGGATGGAAATAATGTTACATATTTAGGAAACATGGATGTGGATGATAAAATACACCCCAGTAAATACCAAAGTATAAACAATCTCGGATAAAAATTAGATTGTGATATTTCCCTTACCTTAGGTCCGATTTGCTTAGTAAGTGTCCGAAACTCCTGTATAATGATTTAAATAATGTCATTGACTTATTCCAGAATCATAATCACTGTTATGATATCATATATGGTTCACTTATTACTTTATATTACCCGTTCTTATGTTAAAGAGCGTTTTGTGTAAAATTGTTTCATTTGTCGTCCGTGTTTTGACTTGTAATTATTCATATGATTACTTAGATCATGATTACATAATTCCATAATATGATTTATATATAATATATATTCAGAATATACAAATATATGATAAATCAGTAAATGGAAAGAAATACACCGTTCATGGAGACGGTAGGCCGTACGTATGCATGAACGCTGTTTTTGTTACCTTATTGAGTTGAATGGAATTAAGTAGATGAAATACATATATATACACATAAATCCAGTATAATTATTATGTCATTTATTTCATTATTACTTATTATATATACTTTATAATCAATCTTCAATGGTTAAAGTGGAGAATGATTCTCATCGCGTCGTGGAGACGGTAGTCCGTACGTACGCACGAGCGACGATATCGTTCTCATGATCGTGGGACTATATTGGAGTGTATGTATACTATTTCAGTATCAATATCACTTTAAAATAATCATATATAGTTATTATTGACACCATTATACCCATCCAAGTAATGTGGTAGTGGAAAATAGATTTCACCATGGCGTGGAGACAGTATTCTGTACGTACACACGCGCGGTAATTTCGTTTTCCGTAGGATGGATAGATGGTGAAATAGGGTTGTTTCATACTTATAATAAAATATCATTATATGAGTGATACTGATGTTATTACTTCATAATTAAACAACCTATGAAGAAGAAGTGGAAGAAGAAATAAAGTTGAAAAATCGGTAACGGACATTACCTCTTCTTTGAAGCGCCTCTTTGAGATCTCCTTTTAGGGCACTAAAATTGGTCTTTGAGGAAGACCAGAACCTCTAGGATGTTTCTAGGGAAGTGGAGAAGATAATTTGGCAGGGGTTGGCCGATCTTGAAGGCTCAAAGTGGTGTGAGGAAGAGAGGTAGGGCGTGCCCTTTTATAAGGGAGGAGAGGGGCACCTTTGGAATAACTAAATATATTATTTTATTATAAAGACAAATTCGGTTTTAAATAGCTCCAAATTGATTTATTTAGAAGATAAGGTGGGTATGTGTCTAAATCCTTTAATCCAATATAATTTTGACAAGTTTAGGTTCCTATTTTAACCTTATCATTTATATTTAACTTTAAGTTAGATAATTTTACTTTTACCGCATCTTCTTGTTTTCTTACACTATAAGGTTAATAAACATACTATATCAAACCAAACGAACCCCAAGTTGTTTATTATTAATATATATAACCTTATATATGTCAGTTGGCCGAACCTTTGATTTTTAGGAATAAAATAACAATTAATAATATAATATTTGTTTTAAAAACTATTTTATGTCAATTTTGACACTATTTAGTAATTGATTTTTGTGAAAATCATAACATAATTATTAGTTCGAAAAAAGTTAAGTAAATCAATACTAACATGTCATATTAACCTCGAAAGTTATTATAATTCATAAAAAGTCTCAAATTACATTTATTCGGGTATT
The DNA here is from genome assembly GCA_963277665.1 of Viscum album. Lineage (NCBI taxonomy): Eukaryota > Viridiplantae > Streptophyta > Magnoliopsida > Santalales > Viscaceae > Viscum > Viscum album. The sequence continues at coordinate 773,877,276 of OY728159.1, read as the reverse complement.
TATAACATCAATTATGTCAATATTTCATTAATAGGATAATTACTGCATCATCTTTGTGTCATAAATAAATTAAATTATTTAATGTCTAAAAATTACAAATAAAATACCATTATGTAGGAAATATTTTTATATTTCTAATGAGTATTTATAGTCGAATTTATATTATGTATAACCCTATATTAAAAATTATTTACTTATTAAACATTGATTTTTACTATCTTAACCCTTCTTTAAATAAATTAATAATAAATATCCTAATCTAATCCAAGTGGGCCTAAATGATCATATTTTATTCCTAAGGTTGTTTTTGGTCGGATTACATTTATCCAATAGAATTAGGACATGTTTTAGGATAATAATAATAACATTTTTACCCTTAATTACCCTATTTACTTGTAACCGTGGTAAAAAAAGTAAAAAATTACTATTCACCAAAAATTATTTTCATCTCATTGAACCAAATTTTACTTACTAACATCAACTGTGTCTCTCGGATTTTTGAAATTCCACTCACAGAAGCGGTAAAATTATGTTTTATGAAAAATTCATTTTTTTAACTACCACTTAGTGGTTTCACTATTCATCAAAAAAATGAATGTTTCCAGAAAAATAAAAAAAATTAGGCCTAAGCTATATTTGATATTATGAACTCAAAAATGATGTCTATTTTACCAAATTCAAAGAATATCAGTTGAATTAATTAATTTAAAAATTAATTCCTGTCGTCAAAACAAATAGCATGTTCTTAAGAGATAATAACTATCAAAAGATTGCACTTGTTTATGTCTGGTTTAAATGTAGAATTACATCCAATGAACAACATTGTATTAAATTGTAAAAATATATTCTAAATATACATTAAAACCACTCAAATTAATAATTTATCACTATTAACTATTTCGATTAAAAAGGTTGTTTTTAATTCAAATTTAGTAATTTTCACTATTCATCAGAAAATGAAAGTTATCCGAAATGTACCAAAATTTCACCCTAAGCTAATTTCGATATTCCGAATCCAAAAATGAAGTCCATTTTGAAAAATAAAATTTACAAAATTTCAAAAAGTGGTTATTACTATTCTTAACGGCTAGTTTTAATAATATTTTAATAGCATATCGTTGTTTAGTGAAACTCGGTATTGCGTACTACACACGCTATCGAGAAAGGTCACGATTGTGTTTAATGAAAGGAAATTAAAGGATGTGTGTTGTGAAAGATCCTTTTAGTGTAGCATACAACACAAGACATTGATGAAATTAAAAAGAATATTTTTTATAAAATCTTGGGGTGTTACATTCTACCCCCCTTAAAATGAATTTCGCCCTCGAAATTCGTTGGGGTTATAAATGGTTTACTATTTGAAATTTTCTTTGATAGAAAACCACATCGTAAAAATGAATACCAAAAACAATCTTTAAAAACAAAAGTATGAAACATAACAGTTACCCAAATAAATTAATCATTGGGTTTCCACATAGGTGAAAATATGGATATGGAAGAGAAATCTAACAATCATGTTCTAATGGAGAGTGGTAGAGAACATGGCTATAGAAAATCCAGCAATCTCAAAGCCATAAATTTGTGACGATCTAAGGTACCATCTGATTCATCAGATATAAGAGCACTAGGACAACATTTTTGGTTTTCAAGATCATTTCCCTAAAGTTGATGAAATTCGAATTAGAAGAAATACTTTCATGATTTCGGTATAGTCTCACCGTTGGTCGTTCTTTGGACAATTTCCACTTCACATCTTAACGAAATGAAGTTGAATTTTTCATTCGTGATGTGTTAGTAGATCATGTGATAGAATGATGGGTCATACCATCTGTCTCAAACAAAAGGTTAAAAAAGTTATCAAAAAATACATAAGTCCATCTATAGTGAGATTAATGATATATGGTTCCTAAAATGGACTTATAATTCATATATAATAATGCTTAATATAATAAACCTAGTTTCTACTAAACAGGGACATCCTGTAGGCCAGTGGTAGGCAATAAAGGCCAGTCGCACTTCGGTTGTGGGTTCGATTCCCACGGCCTTGTCCGATGCGATGGGCTGTCGCCCGTCCTGCAGGTTGCCCTTTTTTTAAAACTATATTACTATAACATCCCATAAGTAATATCGAAAAAAATTCTATCCTTAAACAATACTAACTTATGTCCAAAATAATCCATTCCAATTTTTGGGCTTCTCAAAAATACTTCGGTCCAAGCTCATAGTATAAAGAAAACGATTACTTGAAACGTTACATAACAATCACGTGAATTCCATCATTTATCCCCCATATGTCATAAGATATATCTTTTTGGTCAAATTACAAACATGTGAATACCTTAATCATGTATTCTTTTGAAGAATGAATACCCATTGAACCTTAGTGAAAACATGAATTTAGTTAAAATTTAACACTTTCCACAAACCAAAATCCTCAAAATTATTTATACTCAAAAAATGATATCACTTAGTCATTATATCAATCATGAGCTCATGAATACCGTCAAATATTTAATTTTCTCATTTTCCCTTCATTATGCGCATATCATCTTTTTTCTGAAAATATCTCAATCACTTTCCATGGTTACCGGTACCATAAAATTATTGAAAACCATAAATATTCCAATATTCCACGATACTATATACAACATTATTTTGGAATCCCATTACATAAACACTTAATCATTCCACCACATCGTTGTCATATTCAACATCGCCAATGGTGATCGCATGCGACTTACATTTTTCCTTTTCCTTAAGTGGTTGCTCATATCGATCATCACTAACCCTTGGATTAGGGCATTTATTAGCATAATGCCCCATTTCCTTGCACTTGAAGCATTAAAGTGTAGTAGGTTCATTCTATGTATCCCTTCCTTTTTTTGCATCATTAGACATCTTATTCCCATCATTGCGGCATTCAAATTCCCGATGACCTTCCTTTCCACATTTGAAACATTTACTTGTCCCTTTAAGACAATCTCCACCATCCTTATTTCCACACATTGAGCATAAGGAAACATTCATATTCTTTTCACCATTATTCTGAGATTTCTCCATGAACTACATCTTTCGTTTCTTGTCAAAACTATGAGATGGATAAGTAACACCAACTTCTATTTCTACCTTGATAGCACAACGCACAATTTCTTCATAGCTACTGAAGTCTCTTATAGCTAATTCTCTTCGAAGATTTGGTTTTAAGCCACTGAAGAATCGATCAACTTTACATTCATGATGGATGAAAAATCTAGATGCATACCTTATAAGCCTTGTAAAATTCGCTTCATATATACCAACAGATTCATCATCCTTTTTCTTTAGTTCAAGAAACTCCTTCTCCATATTTTTTCGAAGAATACGAGGGAAGTACTTATTGAAAAATAGGTTTTTGAACTCATCCCATTCTATGGACTCAATTTCATCACTTTGCCTCATATTCTTGATAAGATTACACCATTGATCAGCTTCACCTTCCAAATGATATACTGTTAAGAAGACTTTATAATGTTCAGAACATTGAAGAATTGAAAATATCTTTTCAGTGGTATTGATTCATTGTTCAGCAACAAGTGGATCAGAAGTCCCACTGAAAGAAGGTGGGCGTTGCCTCATGAAGGGCTCAATAGAATATTGTTCCCTTCTCTGGTCATTTGGATGTCCAGAATGATTCATAGCTTGTGTAAGTATAGCAATAAGATTTTTCACTCCATCTCCCATAACATTTGTTTGTTCAGGAGGACAATAATTGCATTGTCCATTGCATTGATCAACGCGGTTCCTTCGGGTTCCAGCCATCGTCTAAAACCAAAAAATAATAGTGTGAGAGAAAAAAATCATACTAGGGAAAACAACATAATAAAGGGGGAGTAACTTCAATATCTAACATCTTAGGTTTAATTCTAAGATCGTTGCCGTATTTATAGGACTATAACCTATACTTATACTTAATCGTAGGGACATCCCTAGACATACCGTAGAAATATTTCTAGGGATCTCAATAAAGTTCTCGCATCCTAGTTTCCAAAGGTTGACTAAACCTTTCCTCTGATACCAACTATAGAGACCCAAAGCCTGACGTACATGGACATTACATTACTTTTGCGGAATACTTAGTACATAACATAAACACACACACAAGGACAGTAATAGTTTAGTGTCTTTGGAAACTCGGAATATAATCTTCTAATCATGGTGAAAGATCTTCAACATCTCCTATAAAGATCTTCCCTTTTTTACCTAAAAACATTCTTTATATCCTGGGGAAAAGAAAACATAAAAGGGTGAGCTCAAATTCTCAGTAAGGGTAAACAAAAGAAATATCAATCACATCATATTCATAAGAACATAACAATTTGGAAATCTTACCCTGCAAAAGAGATCATAATTTCATAACATGGGATAAATCATGGTTGTGAAATGTAATCACAATAATCATAACTTAAAACAAGAAACCTTGTGGCATACACACATAATCATAGAGAATCATTTCTTTTTAGTCAAGACTCATTGCCAAGACTATCTTCGTGGACAAAGTCCATTTTTGAACCGAGTTCACTCCTCGTTTCAGTCCTATTTCACTGAACCAGTTTAACCTGCCATTCCAGCCATGTCTATCTCATGAGATATAAAATATTTACCCAATGCATTGGAGGGATATATAGGTCCCACCCATCTCATAATGATACCATTCTTATGTGTGCCACAAAATCATAAATCATACATCATTGCATAACCCATGTAATAAAAATCGGAATCTTAAACATCGTGACATCATCAAACAATTCATATAAGATAAAGTAATTCATAAAAATAATTCCATAACAACATAATCAAATCAGTGTAATAATAGGGATATAAACAGAACCCTATATTATCTTAGAGGGAAAATAATTTTGATAAAACACTTAAACTCCATTCTTGAGGAAAATATCCTTTCAAATTCAAAAACATTTTCCTTTCTTAACATGTCATACAATTTTAAAATAAAATTAGTTGATTAAAAATAAACTTGAAAACTTGTAAAGGAAGCTTCTTGGAAATAATTTTTTAAAAATCCATTCATGCCGTATAAGTTAAAAAAACATTCTTATCGTACTTTTGTCGGAACAGTCAAAAAGTACCTCGTATGAAAAACGAAAAAAGATTCCTTTCATATATTTTACTAAAAACTCACCGAAGTGTAAAATTGTATTTAAAAATTTTTAGGTGGATGGAAATAATGTTACATATTGAGGAAACATGGATGTGGATGATAAAATACACCCCAGTAAATACCAAAGTATAAACTATCTCGGATAAAAATAAGATTAGGATATTTCCCTTACCTAAGGTCCGATTTTCTTTGTATGTGTCTGAACCTCCTGTATAATGATTTAAATAATGTCATTGACTTATTCCAGAATCATACTCATTGTTATGATATCATATATGCTTCACTTATGACTTTATATTACATGTTCTTATGTTAAAGAGCATTTTGGGTAAAATTGTTTCATTTGTCGTCTGTGTTTTAACTTGTAATTATTCATATGACTACTTAGATCATGATTAATTAATTCCAGAATATGATTTATATATAATATATATTCAGAATATACATATATATGATAAATCAGTAAATGGAAAGGAATACACCGTTCATGGAGACGGTAGGCCGTACGTACGCATGAACGCTGTTTTCGTTTCCTTATTGAGTTGAATGGAATTAAGTAGATGACATACATATATATACACATAAATCCAGTATCATTATTATGTCATATATTTCATGATTAGTTATTATATATACTTTATAATCATTCATGAATGGTTAAAGTGGAGAATGAATCTCATCGCGTCGTGGAGACGGTAGTCCGTACGTACGCACGAGCGATGATATCGTTCTCATGATCGTGGGACTGTATTTGAGTGTATGTATACTATTTCAGAATCAATATCACTTTAAAATAATCATATCTAGATATTATTTACACCATTATACCCATCCACGTAATGTGGTGGTGGAAAATAGATTTCACCACGGCGTGGAGACGGTATTCCTTACGTACGCACGCGCGGTGATTTCATTTTCTGTAGGATGGATAGATGGTGAAATAGGGTTGTTTCATACTTATAATAACATATCATTATATTAGTGATACTGATGTTATTACTTCATAATGAAACAACCTAAGAAGAAGAAGTGGAAGAAGAAATAAATTTGAAAGAATCGGAAACGGACATTACCTATTCTTTGAAGCGCCTCTTTGAGATCTCCTTTTAGGGCACTAAAATTTGTCTTTGAGGAAGACAAGAACCTCTAGGATGTTTCTATGGAAGTGGAGAAGATAATTTGTCAGGGTTTGGCCGAGCTTGAAGTATCAATGTGGGGTGAGAAAGAGAGGGAGGGGGTGCCCTTTTATATTGGAGGAGAGGGGCACCTTTGGAATAACTAAAAATATTATTTTATTATAAAGCCAAATTCGGTTTTAAATAGATCCAAATTGATTTATTTCGAATCTAAGGTGGGTATGAGTCTAAATACTTTCATCCAATAGAATTTAGACAAGTTTAGGTTCCTATTTTAACCTTATCATTTATATTTAACATTAAGTTAGATAATTTTAATTTTACCGTGTCTTCGTATTTTCTTACACTATAAGGTTAATAAACTTACTATATAAAGCCAAACGAACCCCAAGTTGTTTATTATTAATTTATATAACCTATATATGTCATTTCGCCGAAACATAGTTTTTTAAGAATAAAATAACAATTAATAAAATAATATTTGTTTTAAAAACTATTTTATTTCAATTTTGACACTATTTAGTAATTGATTTTTGTTAAAATCATAACAGAATTATTAGTTCTAAATAAGTTAATTAAATCAATAAAAACATGTCATATTAACCTAGAAAATTAGTTTAATTCATAAAAAGTCTCAAATTACATTTATTTGGGTATTTATAACATCAATTATGTCAATATTTCATTAATAAGATAATTAGTGCATCATCTTTGTGTCATAAATAAACTAAATTATTTAATGTCTAAAAATTACAAATAAAATAAAATTATATAGGAAATCTTTTTAGCTTTCTAATGAGTACTTATAGTCGAATTTACCTTATGTATAACCCTATATTAAAAATGATTTACTTATTAAACATTGATTTTAACTATTTTAACCCTTCTTTAAATAAATTAATAATGAATGTCCTAATCTAATACAAATGGGCCTAAATGATCATATTTTATTCCTAAGGTTGTTTTTGGTCGAATTACACTTATCCAATAGAATTAGGACATGTGTTAGGATAATAATAATAACATATTTACCCTTAATTACCCTATTTACTTTTAACCGTGGTAAAAAAAGTAAAAAGTTGTTATTCACCAAAATTTATTTTCATCTCATTGAACCACATTTTACTTACTAAAATCAACTGTGTCTCTCGGATTTTTGAAATTCCACTCACAGAAGCGGTAAAATGATGTTTTATGAAAAAATCATTTTTTTAACTACCACTTAGTGGTTTGACTATTCATCAAAAAAATGAAAGTTTCCAGAAAAATACCAAAAATTAGGCCTAATCTATATTTTATATTATGAACTAAAAAATGATGTCTATTTTACAAAATTCAAAACATATCAGTTGCATTAATTAATTTAAAAATTAATTCCCGTTGTCAAAACAAATAGCGTGTTCTTAAGAAATAATAACTATCAAAAGATTGACCCTTGTTTATGTCTGGTTTAAATGTAGAATTACATCCAATGACCAACATTGTATTAAATTGTAAAAATATATTCTAAATATAATTTAAAACCTCTCAAATTAATAATTTATCACTATTAATTATTTTGATTAAAATGGTTGTTTTTAATTAAAAGTTAGTAATTTTCACTATTTACCAGAAAATGAAAGTTATCCAAAATGTACAAAAATTTCACTCTAAGATAATTTTGATATTACGAATCCAAAAATGAAGACCATTTTGAAAAATAAAATTTAACAAAATTTCAAAAAGTGGTTATTACTATTCATAACGGTTGGTTTTAATAATATTTTAATAGTATATCGTTGTTTAGTGAAACTCGGTATTGCGTACTACACACGCTATCGAGGAAGGTCACAATTGCGTTTAATGCAAGGAAATTCAAGGATGTGTGTTATGAAAGCTCCTTTTGGTGTAGCATACAATACAAGACATTAATGAAATTAAAATGAATATTTTTCATAAAATCTCGGGGTGTTACATGAACAATGGCTGATCATAACATCTAAGGAAATGTGGATATATACATGACACTATTTGGAATTATCCCATAGAGGGTATCACATAGCTTAGAATATGATACAACATTTCACCATCGTAGGGATGGAACAACAGAATCAACCCATGCTTATAGTGTATATAGAAGGAGGTGATTATGGGCATTATGATACCCAATAAGGAGTATATGGTGTGTGAAATGGACACACGACATGTCCCTCTTTTTCCAGTCTTCCTATTGTCTATTTCCATGTAATGTGTCCCAATTCTAGGGTCAGTATACATTCCTTTAGCCATGTAGTGTGGGATATATACATGGTTAACATATTATGGATCTCTTGAAATATTTAAAAGGAATGTTATATTGTGACAATTGGTATCATTCAAAAACCCCAAACTCTATGGAAGGGGTCCACCTGACATGTTGTATACTTTTATACACTCTGTGTAAATCCAAATTTCATGAATTCTATCAGTATTTATTCATATCATTTGAAACCATATCATCTTTGTATCTAACTATGATTTTTTCTCTGATGTTTTGTATTTGTGGTTAACAAAGTGTAATCTATTATTGATATCTATATTCGAACCATATATTCTTTTTAAAAAACTCTTATAATCTAATTTTGAATGAGATGTGTTTTAAATCATGAGAAATTTCACTCCTTCAATTCAACATCAAAATTCACTAATCATAATAAACACTCTATCATGTTACAATCCTCTAAGTGAATATAGAAAAACTGACCCATAAGAACTAAAAATAAATTTATTCAATGAAACGGGCATGAGAGTTAACTTGAAACATTATAAAAATAAAACACCAATTATGAAAAATTATTTGGGAGAAAAAAATGATGAATAATGTGTTAATCTGAATATAATCGTATACTGATAGCCATCGTCAAAGGGAAAAAATAATTTTCCTGTTTAATAAAGTTACCAAAAAAAATTAATATAAAATTAAAAATTTATAGAAAAACAATTATTCACTGTTATAATTGAGAATGGATGATCCCTATTTTAATTTTTGTAATTAATTTTTCTATTTCAGTATAATAAATCACTAATGGAGAAATCCAAAAAATACCTACCTCAAAATGGATCGATCATTGATGAACTCGTTTGGGAAGGCATAATATTTTTTAAATCTAGTGTGTTAATTATAATCATTATAAATATCCCTAATCATACTAAAAAAATCCCCAATGAACTTCGATAGGAACCTCTATAGTTATGTGTAAAACAATATATATTGTTATATTGGGGTTATATATTACTGTTCTTTGTGTTTTAACTAAAATATTCAACATTGATTAAAAAAATAAAACTATTATTATTTATTTAATCTTTGATTCACTAAAATAATCATTATTTTAGAATTTATAACGATTACTAAACATATTTCATTCCTTATATAAAACCCACATTTTGTAATTTATCATTCTCTAATGGTTTTTGTTATGAGATTGCATTTGAATGAAAATACATTTCTCTAAAAAAACATCAAACATTTGATATATTTTATTTAATATTTTTAAAATATCATTTCTAATTCACTAATGGTCTCAGAACTCCATATTTACTAGTTCCTCAATAAAAAAATATTAATTTAAATATTCCAATTTATCATGTAGAAATAAATTTAGTTCTTAAATTATCCTTATATTCAAGTATCTTCAATCAATAATTTAAAACCCAACTAAAATATATAATGGATTTAATACCACATAAATTTACCTCAATCCCATGTTCTCTAATGAATATTCGCATGCTTTCTATGTACACATATCATAGGAATCAATTTCCAATGAAGGATATTCTCCTAGTGATCCTCAATTTGAATTACTTATTCTGAAATCGTAACCCCTTCATAAAGGGCTAGATCACCCATTTCAATAACATTTGACGGATAATGCATATATCTTCTTATCCATGAAACATTGATAACATTGTTCTCTTATACTAACTATGACAGAATGTATTAGGGAAATGAAACCTTGATATCTATATGAATTTTCATTGTAAGTGAATCTTATAGATATAATTATTCCATTGTTAAATTTTAATTTTCTGTGTTGATTTGAGACATTCAAGAACACATTATCTCGATAATAGAACTCAAAGGGTATAGATAATAAGAACACATGGGACACATTAATTTTTTTAGTAGACATAATCTACTCCAAGATAGTCTACACCTTCCACATTATCTCTATCACCAACTCTATGATCATTTTCACTATCTCACTAGGGTTCATTCATCACATTGGTGTCATAAATGGTATCCCGTACAAGGACTATAATGGTATCACTCTATTGGCTGAAGTGATAATTGTATTTTATGAAAATTCTATCAATGGAAAATGGTTCTCCCAGATGTGACCAAAATATAACATTCATTCCCTCAATATATTATAAATAAGCAGAATTGTCCAATATGTCTGACCATCTATCTAGGAATGGAATTTCATTCTAAACAATAACTGTGTCCTAAAATATTCATGAAATTCTCTGCACAATTGATATATAATGCAATAAACATAGTTTTAAATGATCTATAAGGAACCACTGTGGTGTTGGACTGTCACATGTTTGTACAAGAATCCCAAATCCCCGACTGATCACAACTCTCTATAGGATAAGAGGTGAGACAACTTGTTTTGTTGGTCTATGATCACCACGATAGTGTCATGAACTCTAGATGATCATTGTATTTCCATAACAAAAATCCATATAGATACCATAACACATCCACTCTTGGAAAAAAATTGGATACAATCAACCATAAAGTACTTGATGGACATAATTTTCTATTTATAAAGTGAAAGATCAATATATGAACATAGCTACACATATTATCATAATTAGACACCAAAACTAATATAGATTGTTTCTGTATGATTCCTCAAATATATTATTTAATTATAATGTGTATGTATTAAAATATGTCATCCCCTCACCACATATCATGAATGGTACCATCACATATCCAAAAAAATATGATTATATACAATATACCTTATGAATATACAGAAACATCACGCATTATGGATATCATATAATAAAATCAATCACAGTTGGTATCCCCAAATTGTTATTCACTAATGAATTGGAGAAGTGGTGTTGTCAACATTATTTATTGGATATACTATATTATACTTACATCCACAATAGTTGACTATAAATAGGATAACTTCTTTTTTCCTGTTCGTAAAAAGAGAAAAAAATATTTTTCTACACTTTCTATTTTCAATCGCATTCCCATTCAATGGAATATGTGATACCTTATAAGTATATTCCTTTAGGGAATCAATACATCACCACATCAATGGGATAATACAACAACTTGATAAAATATACCTGATACCCTTGTCATTATAATTGATAATGAATAGCTAGTGTTTCCATGTTATCAGTGTGAACACTACTACATCCATATCCAAATCACGGGTCCTATAATTCATCTAATGGGATCTAAATATCATTAAACCTATGAAATAACAACTTTACCATATATCATAATTCATCCATGAAAATATATAGAGTTTTTTCAAAACACCACATACTGAACACCCTCCTCTATATATCTCATTATGGTGATCTTTATAAATCTATACCACAAATCATTTAATATTTCGAAAATTTTCTATCCACATTAAAGGATTCCCCTTTTGGTTCAAGATATTTAGATGACCTATAACCCTAGAAAAATTGGTGATAAATGCTTGATAATATCATTTCCAACAAATGAATGAACCATACCTCAAACACACTGGGTGGCTCCATATATATCACTACATTGAACATTTCTAGTTATGCCACCACTCCTTCCTCTAAGATAACATTAAAAAGGATTTGTAACATTAAAATATAGAACTGAAACATCAATATAATCCTACAAAGATATTTCTCTAAATTTATTTATAGGACCATATAAAAATATTATACATTCTCTTCCATTTATGCAATGTATATGGGGATGTCATATATGAATACCAATATGATCTAATCTAATAATTTATTTAAAATCCATTTTGTGATTATCTTGACCATTTCTAGAATGTTCATAAAATATAAAGGCATAATTACTTACACAAAAAGACTATAGTGAACCCAAATTTTCATCTTCTATATATCATCAAATTAAAATTGGATTATTTGATAACAGTACCTTAGGTCAATATTCAAAAATGACTTCACCATATCCATCATTTCAAGGAGATCATCAATTCTCAACTGTGGATATTTTTTCGTGAAATTATACTAATATTGGTGATGATAATTCACTTTTAACATCAATCTCTCATCTTCCTTCTTGAAAAAAAACTTGGGTTTCTAGGGGAGCTACACTTGATATATGAAATCCCTACCTGTATGTATACTTCAATTATTCTATTATCACTCTTAGCTTGATGAAAGCTATCAAATATGTGGTAAATGATATTTGGGTAGTCCAAAGTCAAATGTATTTTCTCTATTATGCCTCTATGTGGGGAGATTAGCCTATAATGTTTTTAGGGAGGAAATAATCATACTCATCCCCAACCATAGGAAACTAAGGTATCGTAGCATCTATTTATCAAAGGGTCATAATAGTGAACTGAATTGAAAATGGTATTATGCTTTTGTGTATGAGCATATAATTATCAACAAATATTTCATTCTCACCAATGAATGAAAATCTCAACCCATTAACCAAGATGCATCACATATTCCATCTGAAGTAGTTTATCTATATATTGAATTTGGATATTTGGTATGTACATTCAATTTAATTACAATACATCACTATTTCTATGAGGAGATCCCATACAATGATCTCTATTCAAAATGATAAGTCACAATTTTAGTAGAAGAATTTTATAATTGAATCGCCCATGGTTGGAGTCACTAACCACAAGGGTATAGATAAAGAATCTACTAAAACATTTATGACTAAAACAATGGATTATTCGTTGAATGATTTTCCATTTCCTGTGTATATCAAAACTACATACAAAATTTTAATGAAAAATATCAATCCTCAAATCATACAGGGATCCTTCAGGTTGTACCAGTCCACTACCTACAACTATAATAATCAAAAAATGCTAGTTTATATAGCCTGGTGAAGACCACTTAGTGTTGGTTCTTGTGTGAATAAGACCTAACATCGACGAGCTCCAATAGCTCTCCCACCTCATCAGCCACATCTTATATACTATGAAACTCCGTACTTATGTTACTACCTAGTACATGGTGGCCTATAGACTTCTACTTGTTTTATAAAAGAAGGACAATGAAATTCAACAAGATTTAAAACCATCCATAATAAGAGAAAAATTACATCACCCATAGTTGACTAAAATATCCCAACGATCATTGAGAGAATAACCCTCTATCCTAATACCGCCACTAATGTTGTATCAAATTCCAGGATCCCTCAGCTGGATTTCATGTAGTATATAATATCATCCAAGATCCATGGTTTCCACTTCCAGAAGAAATAACCAGAAACCACTCTACTAAGTAGATTTCAATTAATAAGGCATGATCAATCATCCCAAAATAAGAAGGAATGGAAAGAGATAGAAATAAATTTTTAAGAACTCGCTAAAGCATAATTTCAATTGTCCCTAGTCAAAATATAAATGCTAAACAATAAATATGGTTTAATGTGATGGGTCTATGAACTTTAGGGTGTACTATATGACTATCATACGTTGCTTATGGATCTTTATATTCTTAAGGATACAATGAACCAACTATTTTTCAAAATTATATTCTAATTTAAATAGGACGGAAAGATCGCCTTTAGATATATTCTACACATTTTCCATCTATGTGACCAATATCCACAATCGAAATACCTATCAATAGAGAAGGATAACTTAAAAGACCACCATATTGTTGGTATGGTTCCTTAAAATGAAAAAATCAATATAATACCTCAAGCCATTCCGTTTTCCCTTGGGGTCTTCCAACAGATGAGCAGTCTTTTTCTCTATGAATCTTGATGTACACTCGGCATGCACACATAATCTTTAAATACTGGTGGAACTAATTTCTTATCAATAGTACGAATAAACAACTCCAGCATAGATCCTTGAACTAAAGCTTCATCACTATGTACATCATAATTACTATCTTATATTGGAATAATGTTGTGTTGTCATCATGGATGTATCATATTATAGTCAAGATTCACCTTGATCAAAAGATCGTATCTTGGAAGCAGAATCAACATGGTCATGGAAAAAGCACATTCATATTTGATGTATGTTCCAATGATTACCCTAAATCTATTTCACATAGGTATTGAGTCTTAAAATAGGTAAGCAATGTATTATTTGATGGGTATACTAGACATTATATGATCACTGAGTTCCATGAACAGAGAGGTAATCTCGAGACACATTAACATTGTACCAATACAACCCAAACAAATCCACCAAAATGAAAAATACCCAAAATATAGTCCTTAGACAACCTAGTATCATTGTACAGTCTTTCATGACCAAAAAGACTAGTTTTTACTTGTTCTGTAGTATGTTGAGAGTGACACATCTAACCCAAAACCAATAGGATAGGGTCAAGAGCATTATTCCGAGTAATCATATCTCACACATGGTAATCCATTATATAAAGTACATAAAACCACACAAGCACAAACAAAAATTTATATCCATACAATAATAAAATATATAAAAATTAAAATAAACATATTTTAAAATGTTTAATAACATATAAACCCATACCATTGTATAAAAAAGTGTTTAAAAAACATAAGGTTTGAATAAAATCCATTATAAACATATAAGGAAATCAAAATGATAAACAAAAGGATTATTTATGTCAAAATAATACTCTAAAAACATTCATTGATCAGCCTATACCTACTAAGAATCGCATATTCTTATCCCTATTTTGAATCTACTTAATGACTTATCTTCTCCATAAGACGCGACACATGTTGGGAGAGACAATGCTGCGTTGAGTGCATACAAACATAGTTGGAAACCCCAAAATCACCAAACTTGTAATCAATGGGAGACTGAAAAATAGATAAATATAAAACTAAGGTGAATCAATGAGAATGAATTGTAATAACACAAATACTCTCATTGAGGGGAACCAAGTCTCATAGTAGGGTCACAAAATCATTTTTATATGACATATTATGCTTACATATCAAAGAAAACATTCATAAAAGGGAAATAAAATAATAATTCCTCACTCATTTTGATGGTACTAATTAGATAGGTTACAGAAATTGGTATTTTCAATTCAAGGTATGAACTATAACTCATACAATTTTGATACATAGGTAGGAGAACACACCCATGATTTATGGGGGACACTTATTCCTAACATGGATAACCCTTTAGGAATGTAATAGTATATCTTGGATATCAAATATGAGATAATTAATCATATCTTATAGAATATTAATAGAATCTATAAAACGTTTCCCATTGGTAGGCTAACTGGATCAATCATAACGTAGCCCTTATATGTAATCAATCATCCTATAATCAAGATGTGATTAAAAATTTAATTTCATAGTGATAGACTAATGAAAATACCAAAAAATATAGTTTAATGATTTATGGGATCACTGAATTAGACCAACACTATATGTAGTAAAAAATGTTTAAAATGGAGACGTGGTTTCCCCGTTTTGTTAATTAATGATTGTGTCTCTGTCAGTGTCCCCTAGCTATGTCAATGTAATCCTACCCTTGTTTGAGTAAACTAGGCTTGTCCATACTCAAGTGTCGTAGGGGGTATACATAGGATCACCAGAAAAAATTTGACATGGTTTGTGGATAAATAACATGGTTTGGTGATACAAATCATAATGTATAAACCATATATTCCACTGAAGATCATCAACAAGGTGTGTGTTCTCCTAAACTATATCTAATTTTCATAGAAATCATTGTTCATCACATGCATCCCTCAAATACACCTCCGCCAATAGTTGATCCAATATTTATTCTCAAAAAATCATTTATTTGTGGTTCACCACATATATCAATCATTGTTTTCTTTGATTCTAGAAAAACATTTTCTTTAAAAATGCCACATGTCTCACTACGCACCCCCTTTCACATAATCTTGTGAAACTAAACTCCTTGAATCTAGAATCAAACTTTTGTGAACATCATTAACCATCAATCATAAAATAATCCATCATTTTATTACCAAAACATTAATATGTGGAAGTTATAGAATGAAATAATTGTCTGAAATAAGATCTTGAATAATTTCAATCAATTATCGAAATGATTCACCATTTAATAAATTACAATTGGGTAATAAAATAATGTAACACAATAGTGATAATCCAATAAAGGATGTGTTTGGAAAGATATATACAATAGTTTAATCATAATAGAATTTATTATTTAGATATCAAACCCAAAATAATATCAAATTAAATATAATAAAAACAAATAATTAATCAATTACATAATTCGATAAATTGTGATCCATGAATTAGTATCTAAATTAATAAATTCATGTTGTCATAAAAATAAATCAATGTTTGGGAAAATTCCAAAATAAAAAATTTTACCATGAATTGGAATGATTTTTTATGAAGTCATTATCACATAGGAGGCCATTGATGAATAAAATCTCTTTTTTTCATCTCAAAAAATCACATCAAGCATTCCCAACGTATCTCTCTATTGTAAATCTCTTGGTTATGTTACTATTTTGATTCAAACCCTATAGATATTCATAATAGTGTTATAAAAAAATATTTCTCTATGTTTTAAAATATATTATATAATAAATATATAAATTTATTTATAGTTTAATATTATCTAATATCAATATTTACTTGCACTGTAATAAACACCCAAAGATGAAAAAACATATTTCACACCTATGGTAAAATATGTATTCTATATTTCATGGAATCTTATGTTTTCCCATCCAATAGTCTATTTGGGGGGTATTTTATATTTAATGAAATCCACACATTCACACTTCATATAGTTACAGAAAATTGGATTTAAAATATGTAATTCTTCATGAATTATTGTATCAGACCCATGGATGATGCGCTTTCATGGGTGGGTATTAAATGAAAATTCAATAATTTAAATTATTATTTTCTAAAAATATAATTCTCTAAACATTTAATTTTATTAATTTATAATCTCAATAGTTATCCACATAACCCAAATATATTTACAAGGTGTACCTTCCACGTGGGAGATAACCCTTTATATTCAATGATGTAGTATCGAAGAACAACAATCAAATATTATTGGGTTAACCATCGATTATGGAATTCCTAATAATATTCATCGACATCATATTGAAATCATTATTTACACGCGACTGATAAAATGATGAGTTATGTATTTTATCTTTTTATCCTTTCACCATATTTCATATGATTTCTAGCATGGTACTATCTTCGATGAATCCTTGATTTCTTATAAAATATGCATGACACATATAATTATAAATAATATTATATTTTATTAATAATAATGAAAAAATTTTCCCTTCCACAATTTCTTAAATTAAAATCATTTTTAATACACAGCGGTCAATGATGTTTTTCTTCTTTATGTTTTATTGGTTTTATCACATTTTTCATTTTATTCTGCAGCACTTACCATGTTTTGGGTGTTGGATTGCAATTTTTTGATCAATGTAAACATATTATGGATCAACTAGATTTTATTTGTTGTGTTTAATGATGGATAAGAATTTTAGGACACTTGTATTTCCATATACATAGTGGAAACAAGTGATTCTGGATGAAATTATATTCAATTTCATGGTTTTGGGATTGATCAAATGATAAAATTTTGTTATTATTATCAACCTATTTAATGGTGGCTATTAAATATTTTATCAATAAATTCATATCATAGTGAACACATCTGATGTTGTCTCTGGTAATACTGCTGGTGTATGTGAAGGGATTGTATATGATTGGATAGTGTCAAATAAAATAGTTATAAGACATGTATTTGTAATAAATTAATTACTATATGATGTTTTATTTGAAATAATGCAAGTTGTGTAATACTTTTCCTATTCTACAAAAGGTTTTAGAAGTATTTAAATATCACACATATATCTGTTAGGCCAAGAATCAATATGAACCTACTATGAAAATTTCACGTTGGTAGGGAGTATATACCTAGAACCTGGGAGGTCCCACAAACCATGTTCATTAAGAAAATCCAAATGTACATGAATTTTAGAATGACATGGAATGTAGTGGGACATGGACATGAATGTTCATGGGAGAACACAGTCATGTACATTATGGGACTCATCTAGTAATTTTCTTGTGGATTCTATACCACTGATATCACCTTCATCGAGAATAATAATTATAACCCTATATAGGTTTTCTTATGTAAAATTATATGTATAACATGATTGTGATGTTTTTTATACAACATAAATATGATATGAGGTTGGTATATTACATGATTCCTTGTATCACTATTGGTTTATTTTTACGATTATGATTTTACTCTAGAGTGTCATTGGGGCTAGAAACCCCCCTTACCATTTATATATGATAAGGAATGGGTCCCCCATATCCTTCGAAGAGATAAGGTTATTACACCCATGTAATCACATGGGGTTGGTATCCTATATATGGTTTTGGTAACCCCACCCCTATCTAAACTATGATGTTACATGGTTACTCCACTAGTGTTGGAAATCCATTATCCATGTATTCATATTGATGATAAATGGGGTTCCTTCTATAAATTCGATGAGTTTACATTAGGATATAGTAATATAGAAAAAATACCTCTTGGAACCAAAGGAATACTCATCATCCTTTATACAATAATAAGATCACGACCTTGATATCTATCTTCAGTTGTATTCATCCATAGGTATACTTGTTTCTTGGGATTTTCATAATTCCTGTGGGTTAAGTATCTTTTATTTATTTTCCTTCCCCATTAGCTTTTTGGGAGTTCAAATGGGTAGGAAATTATTCATTCATGAATGGACCTAACTATAAATTTCATGTATTATATAGATTATATGTAGTATGATAGAGCCTTTTGAGGTTTTAAACTTAGAAGAGACTATTTGTAAATAATAATAGTGATAACTAGAGATGGAGGGTTTCTGTTTTTTGTTGTAGGATTCCATATCCACTTTAACAGTTATGGTAGGATAAAATTCATATCTCTTTCTTCATGTACATTTTCTCTTTCCCATAACATATATATGTATGTTTTGAAATATTGTTGATTTATATGTCATACATGAATTTTTTTCCTCTTAGGTTAGTACATTTTTATTTATCATCCATTGTTGTGAAATACATACATGTGTTGATGTATAGTTTTTCTTAATGAAAAGTCCTACCATTATTGGATATACGTATTGATTATAGTATCCATCCACTCTAATATTGGATAATGGATTTGGGTGTCACACTCTACTTATCGAATGTGCATTTGGGGCCTTAGTGGGATGGTTCTTGACCGAGTAGGACATATGGGATCCACATTCTATTTTTTTCCCATGGAATATTCATCTTCGATATAAGGTATAATCTTATTCATTACCTTACCTTTATATTATTCTGCTAACTTCCTTCCATTATCCACCTCTTCCTCTCTTATATATCCTTTATATATGTTTTTCCATTTACAGTTCATGATTATTGTTGGGTTTTTCATGTCATTTCCAAAAATAAATTGAACTTGGAAATTTTAGGGGATAATTCAATATGAATTTTAATTATTATATTCTCAATAAATTTGGAATTGATTTTATTTATTATCAACCAAGGGTGATTATTTATTTATTTGAATTTTTTTAATTTGTCATCAATTTTTTGTTTATTTATAATTTTATTTTTATGAATTATTTATATCCTGGTAGGTGGTATTTTTATTATAATATAAGATAATTTTTTAAATTTATAAAAACGGTATGAAATTCAATACCATTTTTAATTTAAATATATTTGGGATCATGGGTTTCATAATTTAATTTAGGGTTGAGTCATTAAGGGAGAGGGTTTGCTCTACGTATTCATTAAATTCTCTAGAGAAGACCCTCAAAATATGTGACTTTTGATCATATTAATTCTCCTTTATTATTCTTGCACTAAATTTTCTATACATAATTTGTCACCCAAAAATACCATACTTATTCCCAATATATATATTTTTATTTTTTGTACATGGAAGATGGTGCATTTTATATGTATTTTTAAATTATCTATGAACTAAAAGAATTTTATTTTGGAATTCTATAAGATTCTTCTCCATTTTTGTCATAATCAATTTGGTGTTCCATCAATTTGGTGTTCCATAAAATTTAAGTTTTTCAATTTTGATATTTTAATTCAATGATTATTTAGGAATTTTATTATTTTCTTATTATTATAATACATTGTAATTTTTTCCTTACCAAAATCTTATTTGATTATGAAAAATTATATTAATTTTACATAACATTCTGTTTAAATTATTATAAATTTTTTCTTATAAATATAATATCTCAATCATGATATATAATATTGATATATTGATAGTTTTTTTTGTATATTATACGAATACATGACCATTCAATGGGAAATTTCATATATGATATCTATATTTTATTTTGATGACTTTTTGCACACCATGATTTGATGAAATTACAAGGGGTATCTTTGATTTTATAATAGGTTTTATAATGATTATTTCTATTATTTTTCATTCTATGAAGATAAATTAAAATGTTAAAATATCATGTGATGTATAAAGGCATATTTCGATTGAATGATTTTG
Source organism: Viscum album (assembly GCA_963277665.1). Classification (NCBI taxonomy): domain Eukaryota; kingdom Viridiplantae; phylum Streptophyta; class Magnoliopsida; order Santalales; family Viscaceae; genus Viscum; species Viscum album. The sequence goes on along the minus strand of OY728159.1, from coordinate 773,856,235 downwards.
ATCTTGTTTAATTTATACTCAGACAACAAGACACATGTCATGTATTTTGTAAGATATATATTTATTTATATATAGTGTTAATATATTTATGAATATATGGGATATTATTGTGAAATATATTGCACATCAGAAGAGGTAACTAAATATGAGGAAAAACTAGTGGAAATGAATGACCTCAGGCCCACCAACCCATAGAACAACACCAGGTAACATATGAAAAATGTATGTAATCAATTTTAGGAAAATTATAATCATTGTATCACAACATATAGTTCATGTAATGAATAGTAAACCATATAATTTTACACTATACTCAAGTTATAATATCCATGAGATACCCAATTTATATATATATATATATATCAATATATTATATCCAAAGTACATGTGGTGAAGACAAAAATTGTAAAAATATGATATATTATTAAATATTTTTCATTAAATAATTTTAAATAATATATTACACAAAAGAAACCATTTTAACTATGAAAATATTATTATGAGATAGTTATTGCATAGATTTTGGATTAACATGTACGAATAAGAAAACCTGAATTAGGAAAAATGTATTGTGATATATATATAATGAATACATTGCTTTTCAGTTAATAATAACTGATAATTAATATAATACTAAAAAATTGTTTATCAAGAGAAATAGTTTTTTAATGTGAACAATTAATTTTGACCATAATAAATTAAATTTATCACTTTTGGTGAATGATTATATTGAAATTTATATATTATATGGTCAATAAAAGTTTCTCAAAATTCATTACATATGTTTTTTCCCATGTGAATGTAATAAATATTATTTATTCATAGAAATTTATTTTTATAAAAAAATGTTTTCATCAAATTATACACATTTATTTTTATATTAATTTTTTTCCCTCATAGTTATTTAATTTTGAAACATTGATTCCATATTTGGGATCATGAGGTATAATTTTTAAATTTTCCCGCTTTATTTTCATGGGATTTGAAGAGTAAATGTGGATACATTCATCACCATGGAAGACAGTAAATCATGTTAATAATGGTTCATATAAATTATAACTCCATAATTATTCCTGCAAATTATTATTGGATTAATGGATTTAGAACCATATCTCATTAGGCTGTAAATTGAAATTTTATGGACACTTTTCTATTAAAATGTCCATTATGATATTTGAAGCCAACGATGTTACAATGTGTCACACTCTTAGTGTTAAATATCAATTATGTGTCAACATAGAGACAAATGAAATTTATGAATGAAATAAAAAAAATTAAACAATTTTGTTACATTGAATATGGTAAATTATTTCTAATATATCATTTTTATGAGAACTATATTATAATTTCAACGTTGTTATTATTAATTTTATGTCAAATTATATGAATACTGTCAAAACTATAGTAAAATATATATTATAAATATATTATTTTACTAAATTATTTAAAAATAATTAATATATTGGAATGTGAAAAAGGTAGATAATATATAGTGAAGAATATTATCTCAACTATATTTATGAACTAAATTTTTCCTCATAAGTGAAATAATTACTTTTTATGTGTAAAAATGATGTTACCACGGTTAATTATAAAAATGGTTAACTAGGTACTTAGTCAATAAGATAAGTTCTAAAATGAAATAAATAAACAATATAATTTTAATTTTTTGATGGGATAATAAAACATTCCTTCCTTATATTCGAATATATTTCTATTTTTTTAATTTTCACTACAGAATTACATTATTATAATTCAATTTTTATTAAAATTAAAAAAGGTACCCTTCTCCCCAATAATAAATTTGAACCCCTCCTTTATATTCTCTAACCACTATGTTCTTTATATCATGAACACACCCATATATAATTCATTAATAAAATCCATATACACATTAATGTGTTGTTTTTATTCCAATAATACACAACATGGGATCCATAATAGGATATCAAAAATAATACAATAAAAGAATAGTTAATTCCCTAACTGGTTACACTAGTCATTAATTATTATTGACCTCTTATAGATCTACAATATATATCCCAAAATAATAAATTATGAATCCTAAATATAGTTAAATGATATTAGTATTATTAAATCACCAGTATCCATCATTTGTTTTATCAAATTGGAAGTGAAATTATCACTTCTACAAACATAAGGCCTATCATCTAAATATAGTGATAAAATTAATTTCCCAAAACCATATTTCATGGATAGTTATTATGATGGGATCAATATTAATACCTGATAATTATGAAATAATAATACTTCATGATTTATAATATATCATTTCATTTATGGAGGTTTATGTTTCAAATACCTATGTATTACATTATACAAACACATGTTTGTGGAATGTAAAGGTTTAGGTCCATTAAAAACACATTATCGTATAAAAATGGATCATGAATGAACTACATAAAATAACACTATTTTTTTCAAAATATTACCCATATATACATATCATATATAATAAAATTCGTCAAAACATAAGAAAATTAAATATCTGGAATTGTGAGCTCAGATTCAATGTAAGGTTAAACAATGAAGATACACAAGAATTACACAAGAATTAAGGTATGATAACATGATAACAATATTTCAAAACCATTACCTTCATATCATAGATCATAAAATTGAGTCAAAAAATATTTTATTATTTTTATAGTAGATGAATCCAATGGATATCAAATATCATGAGCCATGAGAGCATAACATTTGGATAAGACATATAACTGTTCCATATTCATTAGCGTATAAAATCATTTCTATTGCAATTATTGATAATTTTTAGAACTATATTAGTTGATTGGGGTCACTCCCAAACAATCCAAATAGTCATGGATCACTCCCAAGACAATAATATTGTAAACATTCCCTGATTGAATTGGGTTATGTCTTCATTCCACTCTTTTTTATCTCATGAGATATCAATCATTACCCAATAAATTTGAAGGAGGTATTTATTTGATCCATTATATAATGGAAATAATTAATATTTTGTCGATGGAATCCTAGAAAATCATTTATTTTAGAACGCTTGAAATGATATGGGATTTATAAAACATTCATCATATCATAACTGATGAAAAGAAAGTGGATATATGAAACATTTAATCATATCACTAACAAAGTAAAACAAGCATGTTTCCTAAAATCACAGCTTAATAAATAAGTAGAAAATAGATCTAAAGAATAATTATTGTATAATTGGATCATATCCGCAGAAAATATTATGCTAAATTAAATTATGTAATCTTAGGTGGAAAATAGTCTTAAAAGAAAACTTGGATCATTAATTGAGTTAATAACATTTCCATATTGAAAAATAATAAAATATTAACTTTTTTAAAAATAATTTTCAAATAATAAATAATTCAAAACAATATTTTATGAAATGATTATAAATTTTAAAAAATTATAAAAAAAATAGCATTCCAATGTGGATTTTTTTACACAAAAAAAATTATCAAATATCTTTATTTTAGAAAATATACATAGAAACATATAAATGAATATTTATTAATCATTTCAAAAATTTATTCTATAAAATATCATTTCCAATTTAAAAATAATTTTTTGATAAATAAAAATTTTCAAAATTAAATATATATTAAAATAACCTTATAAACGAATAAACGATTCATTAATGATAAGTAAAAACAATTTTAGAGGAAAATATCCTTTCCCAAATGGTATATAATTTTTAAAACATAAATTATTTTAAAATACATTTTTATTGAAAATAGCCTTTGTAAAATATATATATCTGTTTTTAACATTGGTTGGTCAAGGGAAAGGAAACATTCATTCATATAGTTCATATTAATAAAAATATATGACTCCAATGTTTTTATTAAATCATAATGGGTGTTGTTACGAAAAACACATTAATTTTTCTTTTAAAATATATTTTAATAAATTTAAATTGTGTTTAAATGTTTTTATGAACGATTTTATAAAACATTAAAAACATTTTTCAACCATTTTTAATAATGTTTTATAGAAAATAAAAATCAGATTTTATTAAAGAGAAAAATAAATATGATTTCGCAGAAAAATATTCTTTTGATCCCATGAATCTATTAAGGGAGGAAAATTAATGAAAAATTTTGTTATATATAATTATTTAATGTGGATGGAGATAAATGAGTTTCATGAGAGATATATCATAATATTTCACCATTGGAATCATACTAATGGAGAATCTCAATAGGCGATGAAATTGTAACATAAGAACCATACCCCATTCATAACATTTGGTATTAAGACCCGTGAAATAATAACATAATATCTTTAGAATAATTAAATTCATTATGTTACATTTCAATATGGTTTTATATACATGCATGGACCAATATTTGTGTCGATTAACACTTTTCATGTTTTTGAATATAAAATTTCTTGGCGGAGGCTCATATGATGTTTGGTATTGCTTAGTTATATACATCTAGAAAGCAGGGATTTCCAATTGTGTAATTAAATAACATGAACTGAAATCGTGTTTCATGGGAAGTTTTGAGGGATAAAAAACATGAAAGAGGGGTTCATATTATAAAATATTTGGAGGTTTCTATGATAAAATAAAATTTAAAGGAGATACATTTTCAGTGCATTTGGAATTTGAGGCATTACACGAAGTGAAAGGGGGTAAACAATGAGTAATTCCCCACTACCGTATGGTTTTAAGTGATTCATATCATTTCATGTTTTTCATACCCTAGAGTTACAACTCTCCTATCTCTTAGCTCTAGGCGACCTGCTAACCCATTCTTTGATGTTTTGAGAATTCCCTTGCCAAGGATCAATTCTTAGATCCTTCCATGGATTTGTAGTGATACATCGTTGATAAAAGTCATGTTCTACATCCAATCTTTGTGTTTATTTGATTATTTTATTATATTTTGTCATTTCTATGTGATAGAACATTATCTACACGTTTCTAACAGATATTTCCTAGTTGTTGGTTGGTACGGTTGTGTTGTGACATCCTTGGGTGGATGAAGTCATTTCAGAATAGGTAATCAGAATCCATTGTATTGATACATTTTCTTGTGATGAACATCAAAAACTTTTTGATTTTAGGGATTCATGGATTCTCTATTTAGTTAGGTTTAATTATAGTGTCATCATGATTTATCAACTAGGATTGTATTTTAATTAACCTAATAATTATATGAACATTATTAAAGAATTGGTATCAATCGCATAACGTTTTCATTTCATGTATGATGATAAAAATTTTCCTCTTTACATGCAAGAGAGAGTTAAATTGATAACTTAATTTTTTAATAATTTTTTTCTTTATTTACATTAGTAATGAACATAAAGCCGAAATTAAATGATAATTAATCGTCTATGTTTTTAAAGGCGCATGTTTAATAAACATGGTTGTTATTATAATTTGATTTTAATTAGATTGACGCAGATATGCATATTTAATGGTGTTGGTTAATAAACCCGATTATTATTGATTCTTATTATGAAATAAATTAGAGGTAGATTGAATTAACTGGTTAATTAATTTGTGATAGATTTTGATGTCATGTTGTTTATGTTACACGTAATTGGGTCCTATTAATAATGAATTAGAAGATTAAAGATAGAATAAGAAACAGTTGTGTGATAAAAATAATTCATTTACAGGTACTATGTTTCCTACTTGATTATTAAGGACATGTTCATTATTTATTGGATCTATATGATATTATTGTGTGTGAAGGATGAATTCCTTTTTTTAGGGTTAAGATCCCATATTTATAATGGATTCCTGCTACATGAGTTATAGTGTGATCATGGGATTTTTGTGCCTGGGGGTTGTTGAGGTTTGGGGTATAGGGAGGCCCATATGTGATGTGAACCTAAGATAGATGATCCGGGAGGGATTTTGTGGTATATGGGGAATGAAGGCCCAATTGTTTTGGAAACAATTGATTCCTAGAGTGTGGATATGCTTCGGTTTATGCATGTCTTGTTTGGGAGGACCCTAGGGATGAAGAAGTGGGTTGAAGGATTTCATACTCATTGGTATAGAAGTTGGATTCATGAAGAATATGTTGTTTTTTATCTTCTCCACTTTACCCACATCATGGGGAAGATGGTATTTCATACTCTCCTTCCAAAGGAGGCGAATAGGCGTGGGGTATACCATGTGATTTCTGTTTTTAGGATCTTGTAGTTGGATTGGTCTACACTCGTACTAATGTTGGAATGAAATCGATAGGTAGTTCATCTATTCACCATGTTGTGCCACTTATCATTGGTAGATTAGAGTGTATTCCTATAATACATATAAATATGGAATGTAGTGATGTTTTTAAGGAAATGAATAACTTTTTATCCCATGGGGTTCGATCTTTCTGGGATGCAATGTAGAGATTTAAATTTTGAGAACCTATGGATTCTGTATGGTTATTAGTGGAGGGAAAGGATATTTGTGGACAAACCAATTAAATTTAAATAGTAATTTTTAATGGTTATTTTATTTAAATGAATTAATTAACGTAATGAGAAATTGAAAAAAATAGGTAATGTAATTTAATACATCTATTTAAATGGTTGTGTGCGTATAGGATGCCTAGACTTAGCAATGGCAGTCATGAGTCTGAGAGATGTTAGATTCAATTGATTCTAAAAATATTTAATACCCATAGTGTGGTTGTGTTCTATTCTATATCCATGTACATTTCCTATTTCTATATGCTTTTCCACCTTTCCGTTTTAGGAAACTGACATCCTGTGGATTCTAATCCCTGGGGGAGTTTACCCAACATCCCGATGATAGGATGGATGGATAAATACCACTTTTCTCCACTAAATTATAGTAGATTTTACATTTTCTGCTCTGAATGATGGTTAGTTTTCTCCATATATTTTTTAGAAGTCCATAATCTCTAGTGGTTACAAATACACATATATTATTGACAATTATTCTGAAACACTATTATACATATGACATGTCTATGGTGTAACATAGTGAGGAACCTTACTTGGTGTTTGGTTAATAATGGCTTGAGGTATAATACACAATGAATGATAGATGTTATAATGGTTGTACTAGCTCTTGGAAGCTACCAAGTTACATTTGGTTATGTTTACGTGGGGGTGTGTTTCACGAGGTGTATGTTGTGGTGCTATGCCTAGGTGTTTTTGGGCTATCCATTTTGGAGAGATATATTCAGGACGTGCACCATTGGGGAAAAGAGGCCACATAGTGGGTATGTGGTTGTGGGTTACCCTTAATATTTGTATTATATATAATAATCTTGTATTCTATACTTGGTTAGAGTATCAATAGTGAGGAAGTGAACATAGAATACATGTTTATGTTATTTGTTAGCTTCAATTGTTTTTCACTGTGCTTTGACATGCCTTCTTTTCTTTTTCCCGAAGTGATATGGGGACGATCCTAACGAGTATAATATTTAAATCACCCTATATATATATAATATGTTTTTCAGGTTAGTTGGAGTAGGTGGTATATCAAGCTGGTCATTACTAGCTTGTGGGTTTAAGGAGCTGTTTGGGCTTTTGGGTTACTCTCATCATTAATTTCATTTGTTATTTTAGCTTTCAATTATGTTGTAGTAGTAATTGAATGAAATTACATTTGTGTACCTAGGTCTCATTTTTATTTTATACTGATTAGGACATGGTTTCTTTCTATATTATCTATCTATTCTGCATTTATTTCTCATAATTTTTAATTACTCTCCTCTGCATGTTTATTATACCCTTGGTGCTTGTCAGCATCCTGAGGCCTAATAGATGTGGGGCTCAAGGGCCAAATATCTCATCTCCCATTTCTAGCCCAGAAGGGGTAAAATTTATGGGGATGAGGTCATGAAAAAATTGTATCATGGACCAGGTTAAGGGATAGGATGGAGTTTTGTGTTAGGCATTGGTGAGGTTGCATGGGTTGGTAGGGTAATAGTGCCAGCTAAATTTACTAAGTGATATAAACAAGGGATACCAGCAGAGACATGGGTATTTAGAGTCCCCAATAATCTCAAGCATGGAACATTAAGTATAAAGTGGCTCATAAAGGAACTTGTAATGGTTATAAGGTGGAGACCTAGGAAAGGATCACGTTTCATTCATCATTCCATTTTTGTTTTAATGGGTAGAGCTTGGTATAGGTCAATCTAAATTGAATAAAATAAAAAAAATTAAATAATGTTAACAACTTCAATATTATTTGTCTAGAATCTGTTACTACTTTTTCAATTGTAGGTACGGATCCCGGTCAACATCCTCATAGGGTATTAAAAGATGATTTTCAACAGGTTTCACCAACAGAATGTTTTAAGGTAGAGGATGATAACAATAACACATAGATGAGAAAAGTAAAAGACTTCCAATGCCAATGTCTGCTGAGGGATGATGGATTTTTTTAGATTCATTCACATATGTTTTGTTTTAAGACATTAATATAACCTTTAGTTCGATATGTCTTTGAAAGGATCACAGGTTATTGTTGGCTGTGAAGATGCTATGTGGGGAAGTGAGGAAGTGGCAGATCATATTCCTCAAAGATTATGAGGAGTCTGGAGTCTCATGGGAGGAGTTATGAGAATAGTTCATAGTTTATTTTCTTTTATTGATCGCAAAGGTGGATAGGTATCCAAAGATGATTACACTTTGTAAGTGGTGCTCTAGTGCACAAGAGTTTGGAAACCACATTATGAGCCTTTTGGGAAGTGCTTTAGTCATGTTTCTGGATGTGGTGGTTGGGGAGAGGAATTTTAAGGATTCTTTACATCTTGGTATCCAGTGCCAGGTCACCCCATTTATGTTGATGGGGTCTATCATGTTTCTGGTAAGATCAGAAGTCATTGGGAGAAAGTTACCTAGAATTGGATCATTATGAGAGGGGAGTCAACAACATTCATCATGAATAAGTGTTGTGGTCAGGGTTACCCAGTCCTCAGGATCAATGAGCTTCAGATCAACCGGGGTAGGTCCTAGCCCTCCAAGTCTTGTTTCTCTAGAGGTTGAGGCTCTCAGACCTATTCAAATAAATTAGAGCCTTGTTTGTTATATAGGATAAGTTCATCATTAATGAGAGTGACTGACCATTATGAGTTGTCAGTGTTTGACTGTTGGATCACATCAAGTTCCATTGTTGAGGTTGTTCTACCTAATGATGTTGAAGAAGGATTCCCTAGTTTGGGATCAATAGAGAGATAATGTGGTAGACAAAGGATATCCATGAGATTCTCCTCATCCTCATAGAGAATAAAAATACCATGGAGGTGGTATCCAACTAGGTCAGAGAGTACACAATTTTGGTTTGTGTAAGCTCCACGCTTTTGTGTTTTCAACACCAAGAAAGGCAAACATTGTTTCAGACACCATTTTCTTGATTTCTACTTGGTTTCAATCCTTGATTGATTCAATATTAACCTAAATCATCATATCACCAATCCTTATCCATGGTTTGTTACATGAGGTATAGGTACTTCATGTTCCCCTGTTGTTGACTATGCCAATTAGAGGTCGAGTTGACCAGTTTGAAGTATCTAGAGATTGCAAGCTACTATTGGGTTATCACTACTGATGGAATGATTTTCAATTTTTATGGATACATCCCTATTATAGAATCCTCAACATGGATTGGTTGTATTCAGTATAGGCTACTATGGATTTCATTTGGCACTGGTTGTTTTCATTGATGTTAGTGGAGCGACATCAGTGTTCATTGGTGATTGAGGCCATTAGATGAGATATATTTGTGTTCCTTAATTGTCATCATGGATGACTGAGTAGATTATTAGTTCATCATAGATTATGATGTTGTTGTTTTTCCAGGGTCATAAAAGAGTACTTTGATGTCATTCTAGAAGCGGTTTTAGCACTACCCCCTCAATGTGAAATCGAGTTTGGGATCATGCTATAACCATACGTGTGTCCAATATCGATGTATTTGTATAGGATGATTCCTTTTGAGTTAAAATTGTTACGTACATAGATAGATGGTCTATTGTTGTGAAATTTTGTTCAGTTGGTTGTTTCACTATGGGTTGCACAAGTTCTGTTCAAGAAATATGTTGATGATTTTTTGTTGTTGTGTATCGATTATCATCTCTTGACCAAAGTGATAATGAAGAACAACTATCATGTTCCCCAAATTGATTTTTTATTCTCTCAATTTAAGGACACATGTTTGTTCTCAAGTATCAATTTGATTTAGGATATCATTAGCTTATAGTAATGGATGAGGATATTATGAATACTACATTATGTTGTCATCATGGGAATTATGTGTCCATTTTAATGCTAATCGGTGTGAATAATGCTCTAGTGGTGTTCATTTGGTTAATTAATGATGTGTTCCATGAGTTCTTGGGTATGTTACTAGTGGTTTTCATCAATGAAATCCTTTTTTACTCAGTGTATGATAGAGAGATAATGAACAAAACATAGTGCTATTTTGGTAATTTTTCTCTGTGATAAGTTATTTGGGTAGTTGAAAATATATGACATATAGGCTCGAGAAGTCCTTTTCATGGGGCATGTTGAATCCCATTTGGGATTATCTATTGAATCGTTGAAAAAAGATGTAATAATCTCTTCGGCATCCCCTATGATAGTGGAAGAGGAGAAATTTTTCACTATTCTTTTAGGCTACTATATGAGGTTCATATCCAATTTTTCCATGGTTGTGGATACTATAACATCAATGACCATAAAAGATATGGAATTTTTGTTGAATCATCATGTGCTATAAAGGATTTGAGTAGCTGAAGTAGAATTTGGTCACTGCTCCTGTTCATTGTCTTCAAACAGAAGGATGATAGTTTAAGGTTCAATATGATGCTTCCCACCTTGGGTAGGGATGTGTTCATAGGGATCAGAGATTAGTCATTTCTTATGGATATCAGATGTTATATCCTCATGACTGTATCTATTCCCCCTTGATCTTGAGTAGGTGGAAGTAGTTTTTCCACCGATGTTATAGAGACATTCCTCATAAGCGTGTTCTTTGTGGTCTTCACCGATCATAAAATCCTAAGTTATGTTTTCTCCTAGTGTGAATTGATCTTCTGCCAACCCTGGGTGATGGAGTTTTTTTAGGATTATGAATTCAACATTATTTATACATAGGTAAAAGGGAATGTTGTGGACAATGCATTGAGAAGGATTTCACACAGTTATGTTGTCTGGGAATCATGTGATTCATGTTGGGTTATGAAAGAACATTCAACCATATATCTAGAATATGGGAGTAATTGTGGGAAAGTAAGAATTTGTCAGAGTATGCTGAAATCATCTCTGGTGCATCTGGTTAAAGAGACCTAGTTTGGGGATTTTTTGGTAGAGGTCTGGAGAGACCAAGTTGTTTGTGGTGGTGCCACTGATGGTTGGTCTGAAAATCATTAACATAGAGTGTTATTTCAGTGAAGGATATTCATTCCTTTTGTTATGAATGATTTGGTTCTTGTAGTGATATATATTTCAATGTTATAGGTACATCCTTGCTCGAGAAAGATATATCAAGACTTGAGAGATCTGTATTGGTGCCCTGGTTTGAAGCATACTATTGCATATTGTTTGTCTTGAAGTTTTTTCTCTGACAAGGTGAAGGTCGAGCAACTTGTTCCTAGTGGTTTAAAATATCCATTAGATGTTCCTCAATTGAAGTGGTAGCACATATTGAAGGAAGTTTTTGCTGGTTTTCAACTACAATATGCTGGAAATGAATGTATATGGGGTGTATTGGACCATTTGATAAAATCAACCCACTTTATGGAGATCAAGGAGTTGACCTAAATGGATGTTTTGTCAATGTTGAATCTTGGGGAAGTATTGAGGATCCATAGATTCCTAAAGAAGATTGTTTTAGATAAAGAACCTCATTATACCTCTAGGGTGTTTAGGGGACTCCAGCATTATTTTGGGTCACATCTCTATCTAAGAAATGATTTTCATCCTTAGACGGACGATCAGACACAGACGACCATCCAGAATCTTGAAGACATTTTGTGCTATTATGTGTAGTATATTGGAGGTTCCTGGATGAGGTACCTATAATTGGTAGATTTCATTTATAACATTAGTTTTCACTCCAAAAATGGTATGGTTCCATTTGAATACATTTTTGGAATACCATTCCATTCTCAATTATGATGGACTTAGGTCAGAGAGTCAAAAATCCATAAGCTGAAACATTTAAAAACACAATAGTGAAGGTACAAGTGATTAGTTAGAGTATAAAGGTAGTTTAGGATTGTTATACATCTTTTAATAATAATTTGAGACCTATGGAGTTTTGAATTGGGGGGTCAGGTGTTTCTAAAGTTTATTCACCACTATGGGAAATGAATTTTTGGTCATGGGAGTTGGCTTTCCCCTCAGTTGGTTTGGTCTTTCTAGGTTTTTCCTCAGGTTGGAGCCATAAAATACAAGATAGTGAACCCCCGTAAGATTATTTAGATACAAGATGGTTTTCCTGTGTCCCAGCACCATCATTATCTTCAATATTACTCTCACATCATCTATTAGGGAGAAATCAGTGGTTGTCTTGATGCAACCATCGAGGAATGGCTGGTAGAGATCCAAGACCACCAGGAGAATGTGTAGTGTGGGCATGTTATGCCCTTGGTTTGTGTCACGTAGCAACACTAGGACATATAATAGAGTCCTTGGGAATATGATTTCTATATAATCACTAAGTGACCTAATATATTTGATGTTTAGATCTTATCCTATATCATTGTTGATTTGGTGGTTGTAGTCCCTTTCTATTTATGATATTAGTTTCTCTAATTTCTTGTTCTGTCTTACTCTCTATTAAGTGGTTTATACAATGGGGTATTTTATAGGAGATGACTATGGTTGTTTCTTACCTTTTCTGTTATTCCTCTATTGAGATGTTGAGAAACTATGTTGGAGAAGGCTTTGAGAGGTATCTCACAAGGCGGCTATTTAGATGAACCTTTTTTATTCTTCTATGGGTTGGTTTTGTGTTATTGAGGATGAGAATGTTTTGTGAGGCATCTCATGTGTGGGAGTAGATCCGTGTGGATCATCTCTTTGTGTGTTTTTAATGATCGATGTGCTCGATGGATGCTATGAAGAACTTTGGAGATGTTCGGTTACGTAAATGACGGAAGGTGTGATTACACATCATGTAACTAAATTACAATATAATAAATCATGTTTCTCAGGTTGCCTAGGTGGTTACATGGGTTTAATATGGGATTCACACCATGTAATATTTTGGATTTAGAAAAATAAAATAAATTAGGATGAGATTTGTTTTTTGGTGAAAACTAACCTTATTGCATTACATAGAATCAAAGGGGATTACATTTCGGGTAATTCCCCTCTAGTGTAATTTTTTATCTTTTTTCCTACGACTCAGGTTTATCAGAAACTACAATCGCAACTCCCCTCTCACATAACTCCAGGTTACATGGCATCCCCTTCTTCAATATTTTGGTAATTACTTCTAAAAGTATTTATTCATAGCTCCCTCCATTGATCCACAGTGATCCTTCTTCGATTTAAATTATGATTAACTGCCATTCGGGTTTTATATTTGATCATTTTCCACCATTTTTTATTTTCTAGGTGATGGAACATGATATATAGTATTATATTTGATATTTCATGGTTATGGGTTGATATAGTTCTGTTGTATCATCCTAAGGATGATGTAGTCATTGCGAGAGGGGTAATCCAGATCTGTTGTGTTGATCTATTCTCATGTGAGGAAAATCAATGACCTTATTATATTAGAGATTTTTAAATGATATATTTATTTATGTTTATTGGTATTGTTATCAAACATTAACCCTTGTATCGCAAATAAATTGAACTAATAATTATATGAACTGGATTAAATAATTGGTATTGATTACATATCAGTGTCATTTCTTGGTTCCAAGAAAATGTAATGACTTGGGATTTTATAAGTAGTTTGACATCTATGCCTTTCATAATTTATCATGATGTCCTTGATGAATATTGTTAATTAATGTAAAGATGGAATTAATTGATTATAAATAGGATAATTGGTTAAGAAGGCATGTTTACTAAATCTAGATGTTGTTATAATTTTATGTTTATAAAATTGATACATATATGAATGTTTAATGAAATTTTATAATTGAACTGAATCGTGTTTTTGATACTTGATAAAGGAATTAATGTCTTGATAAATTAATTAGTTAATTAATTTTTGATATCTTGTTTTTTGGATTATTGTAGTTGGAACCCATGAATAATGAATATGTTAATTCAAGTTGGAATACAAAACAATTGTGTGATATTCTAATTAATTTTTAAGGTATGAGTTTCCTGGTTGATTTTAATGGCCTTGTGCCTTACACATTAGATCAATGAGAGATCGTTGTGTCTGATGGTGAGATGTCATTTTTAGGGCGATGATCTTGGTTCCTTGTTGTTTCTTCTAGCTTGTGATCTGTTGTGAAACTAGGATGGATAAGCCTAAAAGGATGTTAGGGTTGTGGGGGCAGGTTGTCTTAGATGTGATTTGATCTATGGATGACTGATCATTGAGGGATATTATTGTATATGGGATAGGGAGGCCCAGTTTTTAGGGTAGTAGTTGATGCCAATATTTGTAATATGCATCAGTTAATGCATGTTGTTTCATTAAGGAGACTAGAGATGATGGAAGGGGAATAATTTAGAATTAATCTATGTGTAAAATATGGAATCTTGTTGAATATGTCGTTTTTCATCTATGTTACATTCCCCACATCAGGAGGTAGAGGTATATTCTTACACAATTTCCATGGGAGTCGAAGATGCACATTGCATGTCACATTGATTATTTGTTTAGATTCTCATGGTTGGATTGGTTTACACTCCTCCTATCGGTGGAATATAATCAACGGGTATTTCATTTACCCACTAGTTTCATACCCTTGTTTTTGGTAGATTGGATAATTTTCCAATAATACAAAGAAAAATATATTGTTGTAATTTTTTTTACAGAAATAAATAAATATTTAACCCATGGGGTTGGAGCTTGCTGGCATGCAATGGTGAGGATATAATTCTGACAAGCTATGGGCTCTGTTTGGTTATTCCCAAAGGGAATGGATCTTTGTTGATATACTAATGAAATGTAAATTGGAATATAGTAATGGTAAATTTATGTATAAGAAATAATTAATGTAAAATAAAACTGGCATAAAGGGTTAAATTAATTTATTGTACCTCTTTAAATGGTTGTGTTCTTGTAGGATATCATGTCTTGATAGTGGAAGATGAGAGTCTAATAGACCTTAGAAGCTGTTGTCTATAAGAATAGTTTATTCCCATATTGTGGTTGTGAAATAATTTATATCCATATTTTTTTGTTTCTATATGACACTCCACCATGTTGGTTACGGGGAGTGTCACACCATGGATTCGGCACCTTAGAGGGTGTTTTCCCCAACACCCCAATGTTAGGATGGATGGATGAAAACCTACATTAGACCCACCCTCTTATATTGGTAGTTAAATGTGATAGTATTCTTAGTGGATAGTTTTCCGCATATATTTATGTAGATGGATTTAATGTATTGTGTTTATTCATACACATATATTCTAGATATAGTTTCTTATGAACTACTATAGGTATGATGTGAATATGAATTAATGGATTGAGGATCCTTACTCATTGTATTGGATGTAATGTATTAAGCTATAATACACAATGTATGATACACATTATGTAGGATGTGGTGGCTACCAGATACTACTTGGTTACTTTAGGTTATATGGACGCGGTGGTGAGTTTCACGAGCTACATGTTGTGGTGCTTCAACAAGGTGTCTTCAGGCTAGTCTTTTTAAAGAGAGATGATATGGACGTGCATCATTGGGGAAATGTGGAAACACAGTGGAGAAGTGGTAATGGGGTACCCTTATATATTCATTATTATAAAAATTTAATTGTATGCAATATATGGTGAGAGTATCCATTTTGAGCATTAGAACATAATATACATGTTTTTGTGAAGAGTAAGTTGTAGTTGTTGTTCACTGTTCATTAATATGATACAATTATTTTTCAAAACATTTTTCAGGGAGGATCTATCTAAGTATACTATTAAACTCACCCAACGTATATATGAAAACTATTGTTCAAGTTATATAGTGAAGCTAGATGATCATTCTAGTTATTACTAACTGGTTCGTTGCAAGAGTTGTTTGGGATTCATGGTCATTTATGTATTTACATTATTTAGTTTTGTAGTTTTTCTATTCAGTTTTTGTAGTTCTTTTATGACATTACATTTTTATTCTTTTTTTATTTTATATTATTGTTTGATCAAGATTTGGTTTATGTTTATCTTATATCCCTCTTTGGAATGTATTTATGATAGAGGATAATTCCTCCCATCTACGTGTTTATTACACCCTTGGTGCTAGTCACCCACCCACATCCAACGAGTGGTGGGACTCTGGGGTCACATTATCTCTTCTCCCATTACTGGCCCAGGATGGGTACACATTGTGAGAGGGTTTTGTTACAAAACACCTTATAAGAGTGTATAGGTGAAGATATAATGTATGTCCCATAGAAGGAAAATTTACACAAAAAATCCACTCCTTAAAAATTAACATCATTCATAAACAATCAAGAAACAATTATAATAAATATTGTTTTATTATTAATCTAGACCAGAACCATACATATATATATATATATATATCATAATATATATTTTTTCCTTAGGACTATTCATTACTCATTTATAATCAATTCAGGTTTGAATAAAATTTCGGGTAATAACTTCTTTGTTTTCAATGTATTTTTTGATTTTTGATTTTAATAATTTTAATTATATAATGGTTAATTAATCTACATAAATTTAACAATTATGTAAATATAATATATATTCATTCTATATGTATTAATAGTAACCAATAAAATATATCCATGTTGAATGAAATGCAATGGTCATGGTGATGATATATCATACATACACTTCAATGAAATATCTATTTAATAAGGGATGGAAAAAAGTAAATAATAATTTTTGATTATAGAATCATTATGATTTCATATATGTAAAATAAAATAACTAAATATTACATTATTACCTTCAATGGAAATTATTAGTAAAAAATGAATTGTACTGCTTCACAACATGGTAGTCCACCAAAAAAACGAGCGACCATATCATATCCCCAACAAAAGGAAATGTATTAACGCATTTGTGGAATAATAATTATATAAGTATAATTATTATTAATGAATACTAAAAAAAATTTAACCTATCATTATAAACATCCATGAAAAACATAAATAAAAAATACACAACATCATCTCATGAGAAAGTAGTCCATAATACACACGAGTGACTATGTTGTTTCACAATAATTTGAGAGCTAATAAGGAAGACAAGGAATTTAAATTAGATAGGTATAAAAATTTCATAATATATATATATATATATGTGTGTGTGTGTGTGTGTGTGTGTATACATATTAATTACATAATTATATCTATCCATGAAATAAGGATATGGAAAAAAAATTTAAAATCGGTTTGCGAGGTGGTAGTCTACTATACACATGACTAACGATTTAGTTTACAATTTCATGGAAGTGGAGTTGAATATAAATTATACTATTAAAATAATAACATATAAGAATATTTGAGAATTGTTTTTAAATTATATCTTCATATTTTATGAATATAAGAATGAGGTGGAAGATGAAATATAAAAATACATGTTTAATAAGTTTACATGTTCATTGCAGTGCCTCTTAAGGATTATACCTAAAGGAATCAAAGGAGGTATTCCTAATAAAAATATGACCAGTAGGTTATGGTAAGGTATATATTGAATATATTTGTGTATGTATTTCCAAAAAATGTTTTTGGGAAGAGTGAAGAAGAGAGGAGTTGAGGTGTCCTTTTATATAGGGGAGATGACACATATGAAATTTTTGAAAATAATAATTTCTACCCATTTTTTACATTATATAAATATTAAAAATGTGTAATTTGTGAAATTTTGGATTTGATAGGGTCTAAACGTAGAGAATATGGATTTTGGAAAAACTTTTACTACAATTTACTCCTTATATTTTCAGTTTAACCCATCAATAAACATGTTTTATCCTAACTGTGGTTATTAATTTTTATTTCGTTCACAATTAATTATATAAAATATTTAAATTTCACTTATTAGATAATATTAATAATGATGATAAAAAATATGGAATCCATTTTTACTTTTAAAATCATTTCCAAATTAAATTTATTTCAACTTTTCATTGAACACTACTATAATTAAAGGTATTTGCAACGGGCCCAACGCAAATAATATTTTTTGCAATGGGAAACATCACCATTGCAAATAAGTCTCCGATTATATTCTTTTTATATATATATAAACTCTTTTGTGATGGGACCATCGCAAATACATATTTGCGGCGGACCCATATTCCCAGCACAAATGTTTTTTGAAAATATTTTTTTATACTATTTGTGACGGACGCATTGCAAATAATATTTGCGATGGACCCGTAATCCCGCTACAAATACATTTTTTAAGAAAAAATTATTTAGACTGTTTGCGACGAGATCTCGTCACAATGGATCCCATCATAAATAATAAATAAAATGTTTAAAAAATAAATGTAATAAAATTATGATTATTGAAAAATTAATTTTATTATTAAAAAAATAATAAATAAAATAAAAAGTATTAAAATTCACAATATTCAAAATTAAATATAAAAAAATCATATAATATTATTATGATTATTGAAAAATTAATTTTAATATTATTAAAAAAATTAAAAAATTATAATTCTAAATATTCACACAAAAATATAAAAAAATTATAAAAAATTATAATAATGATTATTATTATTATTATTAGTAAAATAAAAAAATATGAAAAAATATAATACTGAAAAAATATATTTAAAAAAATTATGATTAAAGAAACAATAATATTAATATTATTAAAATAATAAAAAAAAATAATATTAAACTCTCAATATTCACAAGAACAAATCATAAAATATTAAAAATTAAATTAGCTAATAATCCCACTAATATAAAAGACAGAAACTGTAAATAGTACATATTACAAAAAAATTAAATTTAAATGTTTTTGACATAAAAATCAACAGGGGGAGATCTTCTAGAGGAGGAGGAGGAGCTGAAGGAGCTGGTGGAGGAAACTACATCCCAAAACTATGAGTCAGACGTCGTATGTAATCAATCTGCTCATGATGCTCTTGCTGCAATCGATGCATCTCCACCTCATGTTGCTGCAGCAGCTGCTGCCATCGATGTATCTCCTCCTCGTGCTGCTGCTGCTACTGACATATATCTTTTTACTGCATCTACAAACTCTCTATAAGGTCATTCTATGCTCAGAACTACTCCTGATACTGTGAGCCAGAAGATGATGCCTCTTCACGAGCTCCTATCGAGCTGGACGCTGACATCGCTATAGTACCATAATATGTACCAGGAGTCACATGAGCTGATACCAACTATCAGACCCACTCAAAGCCATACTGAGTCGCCTGCATCCATGTCACCTCGTTGAATTGGTGGGCACTGGTCTAATCAGTCACCTCGCCCTGACCCTCAACCTATGTCTGAGAAGACGCAGCCTCACAGGACTCCTTCAAATCCAATTTGTAATTAAATTGTGAAAATATTATATAAAGTTAATTTTTAACCTGAAAAGAATAAGACAAACCACAATCTGATGCTGGTGATCACCTCTAATCTCTCTGGTGGAAGGATCACGGTACATCCTCCGATAATCATTGTACTCTGTAATATCGGGATGCATGACTACCTATATGAATATAAAATAAACTGTGTATATTGGAAGTTATATAAAATATTAAAAAAATACTTACAAGATGGTCTCTATGTGTACTGAATGTATGACTACAAGATCGATGTGTCACCTCCTGTCTCCCCCGGTTTGGCCGAACCAATGAAGACCTCCTCTAAAATACACCACCTAACCAGTGTGCACATAATCCATCCCAAACCTGAGAAGAAATGTACTCTGGTTGGTGGTCTCTACAGGACCCATCAAATACTAATTCTCCTACTTTCTTAATGGTTGTATTTCACAAATTGTTCCAAAACTTACGCAAATGCTCACGTATAGCCACCTACCATGCTGCATGGATATCATCATGCATGCTATCATCGATGGGATACCATAAAACCAACAAATAATTTATTATATCATGTTATTAATAAAATAAATTTTTAAAAAATATTATTTATTTAAATACCAACCAATGATTGTACATGTCGAGCTGCACATTAATGGGAATATGTTCCCATGTGTTCCGTGGCTAAAAAAAATAATTGCACAAGATAGTGGGAAAAACAGTGAAAAAAGAATAAATAATCAAACAATTAGTATATATGTAAATAAATTAATGAAATCTAACTAAAATATACAGGTCACCATACCTATGTGTGTGTGGATCGAAGCCAAGATGCGGACGTCACTTGGGTATAGGGTCAAGAATCATTAGTCGTGCAAGACCATTCCCCCTTTCTGTACATCCTGAACCACCAGTAGGATGAGGGTTAGATGATCCAACATCCCCCTCATCCAAAGGTTGCTCAGCCTCCTCTAACTCACGCAATAGGTCAGATTCCATCTGAAACACAAAATGATTGTTGTTAGCAGATAGTTGAAAATAACTATTATATATATATATATATATTAGTTTTGATCATAACCAGCATTTAACTATACTAATGTTCACCTTCATCATCATCTTCATATCTAACGATGTAAACATCTTCATATTCCTCCTCAGCATCATCAATATCCATATCAGTTTCACTTTCATCATCCCTTGTCATTTTAATTTCATTTGTAACATCATTAACATCATTGTCACCATGGACCATTAATTGTGGGGTGTCCCCATCGATATTCACTTTTCATTGTGAAAAAAGATAGATTTTGAGTAATATCTTGGGAAATTTCAATTTCATCTAATTCAGTGGAACCACATTCAGTTTGAGTAAATTTATTTTCACGAGATTTCATTTTTATTATGCTCCACCAATCACCCAAGTCTCTTGAAGTAGCACAGTACTTTGTGTAATAAATATGATGTTCCTGTTGTGCCAGTAAGAATGGTTCATTTACTGCAATAAGACATTTATATTTAATATCAACGATTCCATGATTTAGATGAACACAAAATCCTCTCTCAGTATCCTACCACCGACATTTAATCATTTTTATGTAATTTTGTCTAAGATTACGTTGCTCAATAATTTCATCTATAATGCCATAAATGTCAACTTCAGTTTCTCTATGATGTGATTCTCTCAAACAAACACCATAGTTTATTGTTTTTTAATCCCCATATGCACGTGTATGAAATAGAAAACTATTCACCACATATGAATTATAAGATTTATCCATTTTGGATGGTGGGTTACTCAATATATACAGTCGCTTATCAATTTTATCAGCATGTTCAGACAACTGAATATTTGTAAAAAAATTATCAAAATAATAAATAGTAAATTGAATTGATATTAAACCATTAATAATTTATGTTACCAACTTTTGAAACCATTGAGAAAAAAAATTACATGCGTTCTTCAGAAGCAGATTCTATAATTTTTGGAACTTTTTTCTTGATATGATTATCATATAGATTAAAATTAAAATATGTTTACATACTATAACAGAAATTATAGAATAAGTGATAGAAGAAATCATAGTAAAAATGTTGTAATTTCTTCACAGTTGATAAGAACATATGTATGAGCTCTGTGATGTTCATCATCAGAAAGTCATACTTCATGAACTCCACCGATGCCAAGATTTGGATGATTAAAAACTGATAATTGATTTTACATTTCATCATTAACATTTCCCTCCTTATGTCCTATGCAGTTTTGTTTTCAGGGATATTCAGATTCAAAATAGTTAGAGCATAAAAAAGAAATTTCCTCTTGAAAATAAGATTTAAAAATTGAGATTTCAACTTATACTTTGTTACGTACTTTTTTTCTTTAATTTCTTCATGCATCTCTCGAATTGGTACATCCATCGAAACTGTACTGGACCTCCACATTTAGCTTCATGTGGAAAATGTAATATCATATGTTCCATTGAGTCAAATAAAGAAGGTGGTAAGATTTTTCTTTATTTACATATAATTACAGCAACATCTTCTTCCAGTTTTCCTACCGCATCGTAGTCATTTTTCAATGCACAACTATCATGAAAAAAATATAATATTTCGGTTATTGAATCCCAAATCATAGAATTCAAAAAACCATTGAATCCAATCGGCATAAGTCTTTCCTTTATAACATGAAAATCATGAATTTTTAATTCGGTAATATGAACATTCATAACGCAGCTGCCCAAATTGGAAACATAACCATCTAGAAGTCTCAAATCTGCAATCCACTAACAAAATAATAAATGACTCTCTTTGGACCGTATATAAGCTACTTTTGGATTCATTAACCTATGTGATCTGTCATTTTCAAACAGTTCATGTTCTGGTCGCTTGTAAATTTGTGCAAGATCAAATTGTTCTTTTACAGTATCTTTGGTCTTACCTGGTGTATCCAAAACTGTATGAATTAAATTATCAAAATAGTTCTTCTCAGTGTGCTTGACATCCAATATGTGGCGGACCAAAAAATCAAACCAGTATGGTATATCCCAAAAAATGGTTCGTTTTATACAATTATGTTCTTTCCCAAAGCCATGAATTTTTTGTTGTATTACTATTGGCCCAAATGTGATGGGAGGTAATGAAAATAGAAAAATGATTTTAACTCTGTACCTGAGAACATTTTTGGATGTTCATCCCTTTAAATTGTTTCTTTTATGAAATGATATTTTTTCCTTCGAAAAGGATTATCGGTTGGAAGAAATCTGCGATGAGAGTCAAAATAGGATGGTTTTTTTCCATTGACAAGCATAATGGCTTTTCTGTCTTTCATATAGTAAGGACATGATTTCGGGCTATGTGTAATCGAACAAGATAACATTCCATATGCCAGAAAGTCACTAATCATCCACATCAATGAAGCTTTTAATTTGAAATTTTGTTTCACAGAATCATCATATGTACTAACACCATTACTACACAATGCGTTTAACTCATCAATCAATGTAAATATATATATTCTTTTTTAGATTTCCTGGGATTAATAAGGTCAAAACGATATAGGGCTCCTAAATCAACATCGATGGAGGTATATTGTAGGGGGTTATAAAGACAGGACAACATGAATATTGACTACCATAAGAACCAAACGTACAGAAACCGTCAGTAGAAAGACCCAATCGCACGTTTCAGGCTTCTAAAGAGAAAGGATGATGCAGATAATCAAACAGAATCCATGAATCACCATTAGATGTATGTTTCAAGATTTTACCAGTTGAAATATTGAATTTTTTCCACGACATCATTGGTGTTGTGTTATGAGACATAAATAAATGTTGCATCCTAGGTGTAAGGGGGGAATATCTCAACTGTTTTACAGGAATCTATACAGACTTCCCTGGTTGAGCTTCTTTATACATCGATTGTACACATGTTGGACAACTATCCAATGACTCATTTTCACCAGAATATAAGATGCAGTCATTTGTACGTACATGATTCTTCTGACAACTAAGGCCTAGATTATGAAAAAACCTCTTTCTATCATAGTAATTTGTAGGAAACACATTTCCTTCAGGTAACAGTGTTTTAAACAAAGAAAATATCTGATCAAAATAGTTGTTTGAAATTAAATTATCTGATTTAACAACAATAAACATTTCAAAAGCTTTTAATTTTCTTTTTATGTAACTAGGATATAAGGAATCCTCAGCAGACCGCAACAACTCATAAAATTTGGATGGTGCCAAAGCATGGGTTAAATCAATATCATCATGAGTTTTTGTTTGTTGAAAAAATGGACCTACAACATAATGTACTAAATATTGGAACTATGATGGATCCGGAATCAAGTTAATTAGTATCTTATCTTGAACTGCGTTCACCATGTTGATTCCAAAAAACATAATCTAGTTGAAAACCAAACAGAAAAAGATGTCCCCCAACCATGTCAAATATGTCAAACGTTTTCAGAGAACATTTTTTACAAGGAAACATAATTGTGCCTTCTGAATCATATTATGGTTTTGATGATGGAAATTATAAGAAAGATTCATCACCCTCAATATATAGAGGATTTAATCTAGAACCATTTTTATTTCTGCGCTGACTTATCCAAGCGCGATCATCTAATAATGACTGATGTCGACTTCTTTTTCCATATTTTTCTAATAAATATAAAATCATCCCTGTTTTTGAATAATTTGAAATTATAAAAATATAAACTGAGAAAATAAGAAAAATAATTACTACTACTTCATAATAATTACCATTAATTAATGATGACACAATTTCCAATGGATTGATGGCTACACTTTTGTCGGACGGCTCATATACTTGCATAATTCTCACACTGAAATCACAATGAAGAATCTGGTTGGAGGTACGCATATTCATTATTATATGAACGAGAATGAATATGCGTACCTCCTCCAAGATTCTTCATTGTGATTTCAGCGTGAGAAAGAAGCATGTAAATGAGGCATCAGACAAAAGAGCCCCATTTTCGTCAATGAATCATCGTCTTCCAACTGTCTCCGCCTAAAAGCATTTTAAAAAATATGATCCTACAAAGCATATGTAATTATTGTATACGAGATTGAATATGCCTATGTAGCATCACATTTTTCATATTGTTTTGAGTTGGTGAGAGTTGAAAGGAGAACAGTCATTGAGCAAATGGAGTGCCGTAAATCCACTGGAAATTGTGCCAGGTTCATGGAATTTACTAAAATTTATTAAATTTTTTTCTAACTATTCCTAACTAATTATTACTAGTTATTACTATTTATTTCTAATTATTACTAATTTACCAATACTTCGCAATACATAAAAATATGAAAACTGCTTGAATAATGAATGAAAATTTGGTAATCATCGTTCTGGAGATGATTACAAAATTCCCTTCATTATCGAAGTATTTTTTGTTTACTATTTATAATTATGTCTAATTATTATTAATAAAAAAATTATATTATCAATATTTATGAAAGAACAAAATTTATGTTATTAAAATAATAAAAAATTTATAAAATATTAAAATTATCAATATTCGCAATAGGATTATCTCTATTCTTAACTTGTTCAAATCTCAAAGGGTCACCAATTATCACGTCATGCCTAATATAATATTTGTGTCAGCCATGTCCAATGTAAACTCTATAATTTTCCTTGCATGGTTGATCACCTCCCATGTATTGTTGCAAAAGGACGACCAAAGTAATGTCGTTCTCATCTCTAAGAATCATCTCTCTCCCACTACATAGATTATTCATCATTAAAAATTTGAGGGGACATTAGTATATTTCCCTTAATTTTTCATGGAAGTATTGTCTATGTAAAGGGTCTTGTGATATTATTCTTATAGATGAGAAGGGAATGACTTGGGTTGTCCTATTGTTATGCTACTTGCATGGTGATTTCCCAATCAAGGACAATTATATCTAATTATATCTAATTTATACTAATTATGACTAATTATGACTAATTATTACTAATTATGACTAATTATTAATAATCATCACTAATTTTGACTAATTTTGACTAATTAGGACTAATTATGACTAATTATGACTAATTATGACAAATTATTACTGATTATATATAATTATATATAATTATAATTAATTATATCGAATTATATCTAATTATTACTAATTATATCCAAATATATCTAATTATATCTAATTATTAATAATTATATCTAATTATTACAAATTATATATATCTATTACTAATTATTATTAATTATAACTAATTATTACTAATTATTACTAATTATATCTAATTATTACTAATTATTAATAATTATAACTAATTATTACAAATTATATATAATTATATCTAATTATGTATAATTATATCTAATTATATCTAATTATTACATTTATTTCTAATTATTGCTAATTATAAGTATTTATTAGTATTTATTAGTATTAATTAGTAATTTTTTCTAATTATTACTAATTATTGCTAATTATTCCTAATTATTGCTAATTATTCCTAATTATAACTAATTATAGCAAAATATTACTAATAATTTCTAAATATTACCAATTATTAGTATTTTTCCAAATTATTAGTATTTATTCCTAATTATAACTAATTATTCTTATTTATAACTAATTATAAATATTTATTATTAACTTTTACTATTTATTAATATGTATTACTATTTATTACTAAGTATTACTATTTATTAATTTTTTTTAGATTTCATTACTATTTATTACTAATTATTACTAATTAATAAAATTTATTTCTAATTATTACTATTTATTACTATTTATTACTAATTATTCTTAATTATTGCAAATTATTATTAATTATTGCTAATTATTCGTAATTATTGCCAATTATACCTAATTTTTGCTAATTTTTTCTATTTATTTCTAATTATTGTTAATTATATCAAAATATTTCTAATTATTCCTAATTATTGCTAATTGTTATAATTTATTTCTAATTGTTGCTAATTATTGCTAATTATTTCTAGTTATTTCTAATTAATGCTAATTATTACTAATTATTGATATTTATTTCTAATTATTTCGAGTTGTACCTAATTATTTCCATTTATTTCTAATTATTAGTATTTATTGCTAATTAGTCATATTTATTAGTAGTTATTACTAATTATTAGTATTTATTACTAATTATTACAATTTATTACTAATTATTAGTATTTATTACTAATTATTCCAATTTATTTCTAATGATTATTAATTATTGCTAATTATTGCTAATTATTACTAATTATTTCTAATTATTAGTAATTATTGCTAATTTTTTCGTAATAATTGCTAATTATTCCTAATAGTTTCTAATTATTACTAATTATAAGTAATTATTCCTAATTATTCTTAATTATTCTTAATTATTCTTAATTATTACTAATTATTCCTAATTATTACTAATTACTCCTATTTATTAATATTTATTTCTATTTATTACTAATTATTGGCATTTATAACTAATTATTTCTATTTATTTCTATTTATTTCTAAATATTTCTAATTATTCCTAATTAATGCTAGTTATTTCCGTTTATTTATATTTATTGCGAATTATTTCTAATTATTTATAATTATTGCTAATTATAGCTAATTATTAGTATATATTAGTAATTACTGGGAATTATTATTATTTATTACTAATTATTACAATTTATTACTATTTATTACAATTTATTACTAACAATTACTATTTATTACTAATTCTTATTCATTATTCCAAATTATTATTAATTATTCCTAATTATTACTAATTATTCCTACTTATTACTAATTAATCTTATTTTTTAAAATTTATTGCTATTTGTTGGTAATTATTTCTATTTATTGCTAATTATTGCTATTTATTTCTAATATTTCCTAACTATTGCTATTTATTGCTAATTATTTCTAATTATTGCTAATTATTGCTAATTATTTCTATTTATTGTTATTTATTCCTAATTATTGCTATTTATTCCTAATTATTGGTAATTATTTCGAATTATTGCAAATTATTCCTAATTATTAGTATTTATTTCTAATTATTAGTATTTATTAGTAATTACTAGTAATTATTAGTATTTATTACTAATTATTACAATTTATTACTAATTATTATAATTTATTACTAATTGTTATTAATTATTTCTCTTTATATCCAATTAATACTAATTATTGCTAATTATTCCTATTTATTGCTAATTATTCCTAATTATTGCTTATTATTCCTAAGTATTTCTAATTATTACTAATTATTAATATTTATTCCTAATTATTCATAATTATTACTAATTATTCCTATTTTTTACCAATTATTAATAATTACAAAAAATTAATTATATATATTACTAATTATCGTTAATAATTAATAATTACTACAAAATAATAAAAATTAATACAAAAAATTTCAATTTATTAGTTAAAATATTTACTAATAACAAAACAATTTTTATTTAATTTAATTACAACTAATCAAAAGAAAAAAAATAACATAAAAAATTGAAATAAATAATATATTAAAAAAACATAAATACTTTTAAGGCTGATTATCAATTTATGCAGACGTCTTCACAACTTTTCATGAACAAAAACGTTAACTTAGAAAAATTCTCTCTCTACATTCCGAGTTTAGAGAGAAACATGATCAAAATTTTGAGAGGAATGAGTGGAAAAACCGATGGGGGTATATATAGGATAGATTATTTGCGACGGGTTACCCATCGCAAATAGTATCTTTTTTGATGGGTCCCGTTGCAAATACCAATGCCCACGTTAAATACTGTCGGCAGTTAAAAAGTTATTTGCAACTCGTCCCGTCGCAAATAGTATCTTCCGACACACCTTTTGCGACGGGACAACATCCCATCGCAAAAAGCTATTAACTACCGTCGGGTATTTGCGACGGGGCCCATCGCAAATAACTTTTATCCTCCGATAGTAATTAATGCGGGCGTAGATATTTGTGAAGGGTCTCGTCGCAAATAGTCCCTGCCGGAACACCTTTTGTGACTAGACAATATCCCGTCGAAAAAACCTGGTAACTTTCGCTGGTTATTTGCGAAGGGCCCCATCGCAAATACTTAACTATTTGCGATAGTGCCATCCCACCGTCACAAATAACCTTCACACGGTTTGGCTCGCTATCCGCGCCAAACAATTTGCGACGGGAGACGAAATCCCGTCTCAAATAGTTGATTATTTGGGATGGGTAGTTACCCCCATCGCAAATATCATATTGGATGGACCATTTGCGACGGGAAAAAAATCCCATCGCCAAAGTCCCGTCACAAAAAGCTCTTTTTCCCGTAGTGGAATGTAAAAAAATTATAAATAAAATCATGTTTTTCACAATTCATTGAAAAATGTTTCCTTTCAAAAAACAATTTTTAAATAAACTATAAGTTAATTTTTGATATCATTTGTTTAATTGTTTTTATTCAAATATATTTTTTAAATTTTTTGAAAATTGTCTCCTTATTATGTGAACATAATGTGATAATAATACATACTGTAAAAAAACATATTTAACCATAAAATAAGACATATTCATACCAATGTCTAGTAGTGACATAATATGGATGATAAATATTTGGATGAATATATAATATACTAATTTCATTAATTTAATTCACAAGATGTGACTTTAATGAAAAATTAATCGAAAGCACATTTGTTCCTAAAAGAATAGTTCTTCAAAAACATATTTCCATCAGGTTCCAAAGTATGATAAAATCCTTTAAAAGTAATTAGTCAACAAAGAAATAATTTTATATACATGTGTAAAAGATATATTATCATAAATTAGTTAATCATATTCATTACCGACATTCCAATGCCAAGGAGATAAATATTAAATTAAATAATTATATTTCAACAGTATGTCATGTTCCTTTAAAACATGGGGTTGTATGTAGAAAATTATGGTGGAAATTTAAATTATTCAAAAAAAACTGAATATAGAGGTTTTTTATTCAACCCCCTTCTTAAAATGTAGTTTAGCTTCAAAATTCACCAGTTATATAAAAATTTGGATAATTTTACCACATTACATATTGTGGTTCCCACATAGCTTCCTCAAGAATGTTGTTTTCACACAAAACATTGACTATGTGAGTGGTCTTGTTTCATATAACATTCTATGTTCGATCAAAAATCTCAATAGCTTATTCCCCATAAGAATGATCATGCTCTGGTGGTATAATTTCTTAGTTCAATGCACCTGATGGTTCAGGTCTGTTCTTTTTCAAGAGATATACATGAACTACATTATGAACATGGTAGTGTTACAGTGGAAGTGCCAACGAATAGGCTACCATCATAATACAATCAATAATTTAAATGGGTACTGATATACCTTTTGCTTCACTCTTCCTTATATCATTAGAGATTTTCATCTTTTACATGCGATTTGAAAAGTTTCTTATAGATCACATACTATAATGCATAAAGACAATTTTTTGGTCTCGATCACTATCAAATATCAAGATCCAAAATATAATGATAATTCATTCCATCGATCTCTAGTTATCATCATAATAAAATGTTTGTAAAAACTTACCCAGTATAAATAAATCATCATATAGTGATGTAATAAATTACTCTCTAAAACCACATCCAATTTCAACATAAAAAACAAAGCAATGTTTAACATTATGACCATCTAAAATTTAATAATATTTTTATAAACATCATTGAATGTCCAAAAATAATATTAACATTAATCCCCCAAGTTTCATTTAGTATCTATTAATGGTAATAGAATAAATAAGAAAAAAACTTTATCATATATTCTCCTGATTTTTGGAAATTACCAGAATTACCATAAAAACAGAATGAAATGATACATTCTACCTCATTCCATTAATAAAACCACCAATTATTGAAGATATCATTATGAAATTCCATAAAATCATTCAATGTTATCATTTACCACTTTTTCAGAAAATCATTATTCTATTCCTATGTTATCAATACTATCTAATTTGGTTTATCTAAAACAATTATATCTTTATACCAATATTATTAAATCAACATCAATAATATATTATGTTTTATAATTCACTTATTAATTTCATTTCCAAATATTAACACCTCTCTATTAATATATATTTCTATATCATTATATTCATTTAAAATATTAATAAAAATCCAAAATAAAAAACAAGTATAAAAAATGTATTGTATATTTAGTAATTCTATAATTCCAATAAATAAACACTTCATCCATTGTAATTCATTCCTAAAACATTTATTATGATTCAAAATATTATTCCTTAACAACCACTTCCATTCATATGAAATTTTTAGACACTTCATTATTTATGAAAAAACTATTTGTTGTACCACCATCCTGATCATTTTCTTGATATTTCCCCCATGGGAATAGATTATTGTAATTTACGTTCATTCCAAATTTATATCAATTTGTCAATAATTATTCTTTCGGATTACATTATTCTTATCCATTTCATTAACTAAATTTTTTATTTTTCATGGGAAAACACTTTAAATTTTTCATTCTTCTCCACTCATTAATCATATTCTCATTCTTTTGTGATATATAAAAGAGTTAATCTTCCCTTATTCATGAAATATAGGAAACATAATCTTCATTCAAATAATTTTTACACCATTAAACTCTTAATGAACAATTTATTTATTTTATTTTTTGATTCTGATAGTTGGTTAATGTGGACATAGTATTTTATATTTGTGATAACTGATTATGAAGAATCACTAGATACATCACTACAGTTATGAAACTATTTTATTTTTCATTAACACATTATACATCATATTCAAGGTTAATAAAGTTGTTTTTTCCTTCCATTGACTAAATCCAAAAGACATAATGTGAGAAACAAAAATCATAGTGGGATTAAAATATTAAAGAATAATTAATTATATGTAGTCTATGAAAAAATACACAATTTATATCTATGAAATCATATGTTTTACCATAGAAAATCATGGACATTATAAAATTGATTCATGATGGCTCATTGGGTGTTTTTTAATTTACAATGAATATCCACCGGGATTGTCAAATCTGGTACATAGTATGGGCCATCTTCGTGAACCAGTTTATGCTTGAGTAATCCTCAGTGTATCTTTTTTGATTTCATACCCCTGGGTATATCCGGTACATAACCACCTCCACTTTTTGTATGTAGATGGGGAAATATTTCCGAGAAACCACTAATTTTATCCCTCACAAATACTCTAGTATATTTTCATATTTATAGTATTATACATAGGCTTATACATAGATATATTCCTAGACATATCATTATGCATATAAAGAGTGATCTCCCAAATTTGGTCCCATCCTAGTTTTCAAAGTGTTACTATACCTGTCCTATGATATCAACCATATAGACATTGGATTTTCATACATATATATTATATAGTAGTATATAAACATTTTTTATATTATATATAAAAATTCCCAATGATCATAATGTTAAATTTCTATTGTAAACAAGGAAACGTTCACAAATGGTTCATAGGTGAGCTAAATCATCTATTTATATGTTTTTTATAATTATATACCTTTATATATATATATTAAACATAATAAATTTATTTATAACACGGGGAAATATGAAATTTTAAATTGTGATTTTTAATGCTAAAAAATGGTAAACAAGGAAGAAACATAATAATAACATGAGAATAATGGTATAATGACATGAGAATAACATTTTAAATCAATTCCCCATATATAAAAGATCATAATCATGAATAATGACATTAATAATGGTAGCTTATTGGATATTATTTATTAAAAAGTCAAGAAATATGATCCATGAGATATTTATACTATTGTAAGACATATAATTTTTGGATATATATAATAAAAGAAATGTTTTTCTTTGTTATTCATGTATAATTTTATAGACTATCGTAGTGGAATATATGATCTTCCCACAGAATTTAAGTAGTCATGTTTAACTCCCATGTCACTCATAATGGACAATGTCTGTTACCAAACCAAAATAACACCATATTCTGGTCATGTTTATTATATGAGGTATCAATATGCTCCCAATTCATTGGAGTTTTAAAAAGGTCCCACACATGATTAATGTAAATCGTATATATTTTTCAGTAATAAAAGAAAACAATCATAATTTCAGAACACATGAAAATCAATTTTAATAAAAAATTTCATAATATCATAACCCATGATGAAATATTTTCTATTAAATATTTCATCATGTTATAACCCATGTAAATGAATCAACTTCCATAAATATTTTTAATTCATAAATATAAACCATCTACGGAATTAATTTATATGTTATCATTATATCATATTCTCTATAAATCATAATGTTGCCTCAAAAGATGTTATGAGAGATCGAAAATGACTTTGAATGATCATTTCAAATATTTCATAAGTAAAATAGTCTTAATACACCTAAAAATATCTTCAAAGTATAAAACACATTAAAAATATTTTAAATGTAAATTATCATTGTAATTTTATAAATTATGTTTTAATTATCATTTTTAATATTTTTTAGGAAAAAATCCTTTCCACTATTAGAAACTCTTTTTTATAACATAAGATATTAAAAATCCATTTTTATGAAACATAACATTTGAAACAGATAAAGAATGATTTATATAAAATTTATAACTTTTCTAGAGGGAAAAAATAATTAAAAAATAGAGCAATGAATTAGTCCTTTTCATTTAAAATAATTTTAGAAACATGTAAAGGAATCCATAAACATAATTTAAGTAAATTCATGATGAAAATATCGATTTTACTATTAATTATTTTTTTCCAAACATAAAACATTTTTAAAATTATTATTTTTTGAAACAAACATTTTAATCTTAGAAATGAATCTTGAAAAAATTTTGCGGTCATTGTGATGTGAAAGTATGTTCATGCCATAAACATTAAAAAATAAAAATTCATTGTCATTTTTTTCAAAAACCAAAAATCAAAATATGTAAATTGTCATGAATATTCAATTTAAATATATTCTTAAAATGTAAAATGAGTTAAAGAGAATAATAGAATTTTTTTAAAAAACATTTTTTAAAATAATTTTCAGAAATCATCAATATAAGGGAAAAATGTTTTCGACCAATGAAAAAAAAAATATTATTTTTATTATTTAAATTAGTTAGGTCTATTAAATTTTATAATAGTTTAAAATGAAATTAAAAAAACCTTCTCATCAAAAACGACCATAATATTAGAAAATATAGGGGTTTATTTAAACATATATCATAATATTTCATGATTAGAAGAATAAAAATGATCAATTCTAATAAAAGTTAAGATTTTAACATAAAACGCTTACCACAAGGGGACATTAAATCCTAAGATCCATGAATTAATAAAATTTAATTAAAAATATAATATCATGAGATTATAAAAATTAAATATATTACATGTCATGGGGGTTATATATACACCTCATAAATATTAATGTTACCTCATCTTCCTTTATACTTGTTTGTAACTCCAGTAAAATAAATATAGTTTTATTATAAATCTAAACAAGAACCATGAATAATTATAACATACTATATATTAGTTACAATAGACCATTAATTACCCATTAATTATAAATTTCATTTTAAAATAAAGTTTAAATTAATAAGATCTATGTTTTCCTTGTATTTTTGGAATTTTTATTTTATATCCTTCTAAATTAATAATAGATCCATAATATCAACAATTTTAAAAATAATATAAATTTAATAAATATTCAATATAAATATATTTAGTGTAATCTATAAATTCTATAGACAAAAAAATTAAATATTCCATTCATTGATACAGTTGGCCCTGCATATGCTTGAACGTTGTTCCCATTTTTTTAATGAATTGAACCAAATAATGGTAAATAACAATATTTATTTATAGTTTCATTATAATGTAAAATATTTATTATTATTTTCTTATTACCTTACATTCAATGTGTGAGTTACAATATAACATCGCTTCATGAGGTTCTAGACTATCGTACACCACAGCTGCGTTATCCTCCAATGAATGGAAATATTGAGGTATATGTGAGACCATAGTTCCAAAAGAATACTTATTTTTATCATATCATAAATATTAGTTTCATATATCCTTATTTCCATCCGATTAAGATTGAAATGAAAACCACAGAACATCAGTTTGCAAGGCGGTGGTCTCCCATACACAAAAGCAATGTAATATTTTTACAATAGGATAGTAGATAATAAATTATATGTGGTATCAAAATTAAAGAGGTATAATATAATCATAAATATAATATATAAATATCAAATCCATTAGTATTTTTATTTTTGACATTTGGTGATGGATAATGAATAATACCAATTTATAAGGTGGTAGTTTTTCGTACACACCATTGACAATTTTGGATCCCTATTATTAGAAGTAGATATGAATATTAGTTTTTCAATAATAATATTACCATATCATTATATAATAGATATTGGTGTTATTATATTACCATAGGCGAATAATATTTTAAGATTTTGAAGAAGAAATAAAAAATGCATGTTTAATAATTATACCTCTTCTTTGGAGAGTCTCATTAGAATTATAGTAAAATGATTCATTAGATCGATTCCTAATCAAAATAATTCATCTAGGTTGTGTTAATGTAATTAAAAAATATATTTGAATATTTGTTTCAAAAAAAAAGTAAGTAGACTTTTAAATATGAGAGTAGAGAATGTGGAATTTAATATGTTGGGGGAGAACATACATAAAATTATTTAAAATAATAAAGTGTACACATGTTCATCACATACCACAAGGATCCAAAATGATTTATTATCAAAACATTGTGGTGATAAGATCTAAAATTTTAAATAATATAAATTTTATATAAAATATATGTAGGGACCATCAATTAATTATCTCAAAGTCTTTTTTACTTTATTAAATTAGCATAAGATACATGGAAAGACATCCTTAAGAACTTAATAGTTTAGTTACCTTGGTGAACTAGATACATACACAGAATTCACCATAATATTTATATCAAAAAAAAATTAATCTTATATAAAAATTACATTATTCCCTTTACTTTATCCTTACTTATCAATCATATAATACATCCATTTATCCTATTGATAATAAAACATAATAAATTAGAGATATCAGATGCTCAAAATGGGTATGTCTGCATTGTAATCAATGAATAAATAGGAAATAACAAATATGTAATGTTATATAAAACAAACCCAATAAATTTATTCAATACATGGTGTATAATACAGACAGAATAAAATATGATGAGATAAGTCCATTCAAATAATCACATGATAATGAAACAAGTCATAGTATCTAATAAATAATTAAAATAATAACATTGAATAATAATAATTGAACTCATAATGACAAAATGAATAATTTTGGACATATAAAACATATCCTTGTGACTTTTACTAAGTCATCTAAAACCATCGTTTTTTGTGCAAGACTCCCAATATCATCGAGTTTTGTGGAAATATATGTTTATAAATTGAAATTCCCTCAGCTATAACCATATATTGTTTTCCTCGTGAGACGTACTAATTTATGGAGGGATTATAGAAGGCCCCTCCAATAACATAAAATCCCATTGAAATCATCATATAAATTAGGTTAAAATAATAGTAATAAAAATTAGTATTGAATATTTAATACGAATTATAAATACCTTCCCTAATAATTAATCCTAGCCCTAATCCACCTAGATTAAAATTAATGGTGTCAACATATTACCTCGCCAATGAAACTAATCATAATTTATAAAGAGAAATAATAAAGATGGTGTCAATGAATTATATCCCCTGTAAATCATCAACAACACTGTGTAATTTATTCATAGATGAAAATTGATTTTGAAATCTAGCTTTAATCAATTTTCAAAGAAGATAAGCCTTCATTGAAAATCAACCTTTTTATCTTAAAACTAAATAATTTGAAAAAAACAATCAAGATTCATATATTTGAAAACAAAATAATAAATTTATAAAATTTATATAATTTTGGGAAAATAAATATCTATAAAAATAAATTTATTTACAATCAATGGAATATACACTAAAATTTTGATCATATTGGGGGTAATTCATTAAATGTTATATATGATAAAAAGAAAAATCATTTTACAATATAACAATGTTACAAAAGATCCACATTCAATAAATTAAAAGCACATTTATTCAAAATAATTTTTAATCAACATTGTGTAATAATGAATTTACTAAATCTTTTTTCAATTATAAAAAATTTATTAAATGATCATTTAGATAAATCAATTTCAATGAAAAAAAGTTTTTAACAGAAGAGAGTAATAATTTTATATTATCATGAAAACATTTTCTTAATAATTTTCTGTACTGAATAAGGAAAATATGGATGTTTTACATTAAAATTATCCGAACTAATGAGAAGAGAATAAAATAGTTTTATTTTATAATAAATATTCTTAATAATTCTACCAAATAAGTGTTTAATGAAAATAATTCAAAAAAAAGATGATATTATGTAATACACCATTACAAATTTGGTAACATTTGATTCATAAGGCCCATTAATGAAATAATATTAAATGAATCTATGAGTTCTATTAACATTAATTAATTCATCATATAACATAAAAAATATTAATATAAACACCACACACGATAAATAATAGTTGAAAATTGTGTATCTCACACTTTATTGAATGTCATATAGGAAACCACTACCCCATAATTCTTTTTGTTTGTAACTTTATTGACTGTCAATATAGTGTTTTTAAACATGTTATTAACTTATTCACAAACCATATTAATATAAATGTTATCACATATTCTTTTTTTATAACAGATAATCACCCCATCATTATTAATCATTCATTATTCTCGCTGTTTCAAGTGATTATTATCATGTTTTCAAAGGCATGTTTTTTCACTAAAGACCTTATTCTTGCACATGTTATATATTTCCATGAAATAAAAAATAATATCATTTCATAATTAAAAATCTTATAAATAAATTATAATTTTAAAATGAATCATGAAATATGGTTATGAAAATTGAACTATGTTATAATCATTGAGGTAGTAGGCCATATGTACAAATGAGTAATATTTCCTTTTTTATAATGATCATTATTTAATGAAGGTAAGTAATATTTTATCATTACGTAATAACTATAATAACACACACACATATATATTTATATATTAAAATATTCTAATATATATAATCCATGTGGTCATGTGATGAAAAATAGTCACATTGATTCAAGAAGTCTATAATCCATTCATTGATGTATGACATAATCCTTTTTAGTGTAAAAAATAAAATGATGTACTATCATTTAAAAATGAAACTTATTTCATGAATATAAAAATTATATAATTTTTATTAATTTTATTTATTGAAATTTATATTCTTACCATGAATGTAAAGCATTAGTGAAAAAAATTGCATCTCTTTGGGAGGTGATAATTCTCTATATACATAAGGGATGTAATCATATATCAATCGTAATGGAATATAAAAAAGTTATATATGATTTAATGAAACTAGTTGTATAACTATATTATATACATATTCATACCCATCCTTGAGTAGTGTTATTATAAGAATAGATTCCATCTATAACACCCCGAGGTTTTGAAAATAAATATAGAATGTAATTTTACAATCTAACCATTAAACACAACTTTTTCTCTTTTATGTTTTGAATTTAAAGTAATGATCATC
The DNA here is from genome assembly GCA_963277665.1 of Viscum album. Classification (NCBI taxonomy): domain Eukaryota; kingdom Viridiplantae; phylum Streptophyta; class Magnoliopsida; order Santalales; family Viscaceae; genus Viscum; species Viscum album. The sequence goes on along the minus strand of OY728159.1, from coordinate 773,817,896 downwards.
TAGAGTTGTCTTCGGTAAGTCATTTGGAGTCTGATAGAATAATCTTGGTTTTTTGTTAATAATAACATACCCTTATGAATAGTAATATGAATGGTAAATAATGATATTATTTTATTTTCTTAAATAAATATGATAATTGGATCTTAATTAATTTTTCAAGGTCACATACAACTAATTGCACTTCACGATTGTTATTATACGAAAAAACTATGACCATATTAAAAAATTAAATAAATAATATTTAGAAAATTATTTTTTAAAAATGGATTTCACTTTTGAATTCTACACATAAAAAAATGGTTAGAGTAAATTTTTGGGATTTTTCTGGAAAATCTAGATTTTTTTATGAATAGTGAAATATGATAAAATACCGTATATACAAATTATCTGTTAAATAAACTATTCATGACATCTAAAGTGATTAATGGCCACTTGGTTCGAACTCACATTCACTTCTTACTATTAGGGGCCACATGAAACAATATTTTTTTTTTGTCTTGAGAGAAATATTAAAATAATGAATTAAATATTCAAAATATAACCCTCTACTCCACTATAAAAACCCCTCACCACTCCCTCTTCTCTTCACACCTCTAAGAATTGAAGCTCCTCAACGTTCTACCCAATGACCATTCCCTAGTCTCTCACCAAGTCCAATAATCCTTTGGTCTTGCCAAAAGACCAAAACCCCTTCCCTTAAAGAGTTTCTCAAGGATGTTATTTCAAGAGGTAATGCAACCTTCTTTTTTCATTGGGTATCATTTCAATTTATCTTCATTTTTTGTCCTCTACTCAACTTCTCTATCAAAATGATCATGATAACTCCGTTAACATATATATAATGGATTTATATCATGTGAATGCAAGAACTATAAAAAATATTCTTATCCCTCAATATTATTTTTATAAATGAAATCAACGTCATCGAGGTTCCAATTTATAGCATTCATGGACGACGAAGTTTCGTTCTTCAATTTCTTCTTCATTACTATTATTAAAACCATATTTATGGTTGAACCAACTATAATATATGTATTATATCATAATTAATATTCAGGAACAATAATAAGTATATATAATTAAGTTATATGACAAAACTAGTTCATAATAATCCATATACCGCCGAATAATCAAAGTTGTTTTCATCTAATGATTCAACCTCATTCCATGTAACCAAATGATAGAAATGGACATTAACAATTTTTTATGTTCCAAAATAATATTTAATTTCAATTCTGGAGATTTACGTCTATTCCACTTCATTACTTAAATGCATATGAACTGAATATGAAAATAAAGGAAACGAACACTACAGAACTACGAAATTCAATACAATAACATGTCAATTAAGACATAAATGAACTAAACAGAATTCTGGAAAACTAAATACATGTATAATATTTTCTTAAATTAATTATTAACAATTATAATTTCATATTACAGGATCTTGAGTACAAGAGTGGAACTTGTTTGGAGTTAAGTTATGGGTTTTCCACTAGAACTTCTATTTTCATTTGGGTTACTTTTATTGTCTAATTTCCTCGATGAAATTATAATGTATTATTGTGTACTCCTCATAAATTATGTGTTAGTATTCTATATATGCACACCCACTAGAATCCATCCCTATTTTCTGGATAGTTACATGTTTTAAAAGAATCTCTCAAAACTATTTCCAAAAATACGATCCCAATACAAGGGAATTTCTCAATTTCCTATCTATTTTCAAGGGAAATATATAATATATTTATAGAAACAATTTTTCTTCTAAAACAAACTAGTTTTATTATGAAATTACTATCTTTCTTCAATTCTGGTTTTATAGAAATATTTTTCAAAAAGAACACTTTTTTTCGAAATAAAACAGTATTCATCTTTAGAATTGCTTAATGATTTTATAAGGGTGTTTTCATCTTATTCAACTCTCTAGTTGATTCCATGTTATTATTGGGTATAATAATTTATGAATTCATCTAACATATTTTATTTAATGGTTTATGAATAAATCTATTGTGCATGATCTATCCTAAAACCATTCACCATATTATTTCGAATGGTTAGTGTTTTATGTTTAATGATTGGGGAATGTAAGTTTTAATTCATATGACAGATTCAATAAGAATGTATATATTGTTTATGTTGATCCATACTCATATGAGGAATGCATTAGAATTATTCTGGGATTGTTGGGCCCTGCTATAGACCCTTGATGCATCGGTAGGTCTCATGAGACAAATAGACGTCGAATTGGCCGATGCCTTTCCCAATGTGATATGGATTTTGGCCGAGGCCTTAATCACTATATGTCTTGGATGAGGACATGAAAAAATGATTCATAATGTCAGGAATATGCACTTCCCTCATTTTGAAGCTAGTAAATGAAATTTCATGTGGATATTCAACTAGTAGAATACCCTTGATTATGTTTTATTATGTTAATACTTACTCATCTCATATTCCTGCCATAATATGTTCATGTTTTTTAATAAAGGCATGTGTTTTCAATAATTCACCATGTATATTGTTTATATTATCTTCTGCTGTATTTCTAACTCTTACTGAGAATTTTAGCTCACCATTTCCTATGTTTCATTTCTCTCAGGATATGAAGAAGTAAATTATGAATGACATAAAAGCATAATCTAGGAGAAATGATTTTTCTAGTGGAATAATTTAGTGATGTTTTTCCTTTCCATATGTAAATTTTATATTGTGTATGTAACTTGTTTCCAATAATACTAAACTACTCAGTCCTTTGGGATTAATATTCCTTGTATGTATGCCAACGTAATTAAATAAGGCACCGGCTCCGGGAAACTGGGGTCGGTTCCTTATAGTTGGTATCAGAGGAAGTTTATTAGAATACGTGGAAACTAGTTTTAGAAAAAGTGGAATTATGGAAGAGTACTTAAGATAGTCTTTGAGGATAAACATACAAGAATGTCATGGTATTTTGGTATGGAATAGTGTGTGTGGATCATTCAAGCAATACAACCCTGTCTGGATACGAGTAGGTAGAGGCGACTCTGGAAAAAATGAATCTTAGGGTAAAACACGAAAACACTGCTTTAAGGTAGACTCGAACAAGAAATGGTGCCCGAAAATAGGCCTTGATGCACTCTTGGTTACAACACTCCTTGGGGATATGCTTAGGATAAATCACATTTTTTACAAGCCATTATGAAGGAGTTTAATGTAAATATTCCTCAAGGAAACCATTTTTGTGAATATGGGATTATCCATGCATAGGTTCTCAATTCATTGAGTATTTTTAATTTAAGGTTATAAATTATGATTCATAACCTATTATACTTTATGCCATTATCTATATATGGTGCCTAGTGGAAGGAATGGAAATTGAACGAATGCACGTGTTCCATGTAGGGATTTTCCTCCGCCACAATATAATGATGTTGGATCCAGTGTTGTGACTGGTGCAGAGAAACTCATAAGTATACTTGGAAAACTTAATTAGGTTATGAATAATAACCATGCCCATATGGAGCATCCATATCCACCATGCGGAGGAGCCATGCTAGATCGCTTTATGCGACAACAACCTCCATCATTCAACGGGACTACAAAGCCGTTTGTAGTAGAGTAGTGGATATGTTCCCTTGAGAAGATATTTCTTGATTTGGGATGTAATGAAAGAGAGAAGGTTTTCATGGAAGTATATCAGATATCGGGAGATGTAGATCAGTTGTGGTCATTAATACAAAACACAAATGTGGAGGAAGAGATATAAGAGATGGAATGGAGGTATTTTAGAGAAATATTTTTATAAAAAAAAATTCATCGTGAGCAGCGAGCAGATATGGAGAGAAAATTCTTAAATCTGAGGCAGGAGGAGGATAAAAATGTTGCCAAGTAAGAATCTAACTTCACAAGGATAGAAAGACATGTTGTGGACTATATACAAAATCCAAGGAGCAAAATTGATCGATTATTTGATGGCCTAATGCCATTCCTCCGATGGGAACTGATATCCCAAATTTTTTCATCATATGATTATATAGTTTCATGTTCCATCATGATAGAAGAAGAATTGTATAGGTATTATAACTTTAATGGAAAGCAAGAAATGAAGAGGGTCGTTGAAAACCCTGGAAAAAGAAATATGGAAACAGGGATGAAGGAAAGAGTTGAATTTCCACCATGGGACAATTGTGGTAGGAAAAACACTAGTGTATGCTTAAAAGGAATAGATTATGTCAGAAATGTGGTCAGAAGGGCCATCTTGATGTAGATTGAAAAGGGAATAAGGAATCAAGTGATGTTCATTTCTATAGTTTTCAAGAGATGGGACACTATGCTAATGATTGCCCAAAACGTCAAGGAAATATACAACAGAAAAGGGCAAGGGATCAGGGACACGCTTATGCAATCACAACTGTAAATGATGAAGTTCCTAATGACGTGGTGGCAGGTACTTTAATTGTTTTTTCAAGTTAATCAAATACATTATTTGATTCTAGATCATTAAATTGTTTCATATCTTCTCAATTTTCTACGAAAATTATATATTTCCAATTTGATTTAACAAGGGAGTTGTCAGTCTAAACGCTTATGGAAAGTATCATTGCTACAAAGTTCTCTGAATAATTTCCCATTAATAAATAAAAATGTTCTTTTTCTTCTGATCTCATTTTCAAACCCATTATTGAATTTTATATAATCCTCGGTATGGATTGGATTTCGAACCATTATGAAAAAATTAATTGTAAGAAGAAGGAGGTTACGATTTTTGATTACGATGATAAAGAACACCTTATCTTTAGAGCAGAATTGTCACCACCTGGTTCTTATCTAGATCCACCCCCTATAGCTCAACTAAATTCAATTATTAGGGAGGAAGAGAATGAAATAACTGTGGGCGAGGAAAGGAATTTTCAAATAAGGTATGTACCTATTGTGAGAGAAAATGTTGATGTATTTCCAGATGATTTACATGGACATCATCCAAAATAAGAAATTGAGTTTTCCATTGATTTAATTCCTGGTTCAAGGCCCATATCTAAGGCCCCTTATAGAATGGCCACAATGTAAATAGTTGAACTATAGAAAAAAATAGAGGAATTGAGTAATAAGAAATTTACCTACCCTAGTTTTTCTCCATGGAGAGCCCCTATCCTCTTTGATAAGAAGAAAGATGAATCTATGAGGTTATGTATCGACTATAGGGAGATCAATTCTATAAAAATAAAGAACAAGTGTCCCCTACCTCGCATTAATAATTAATTTGACCAAATGCATGGAGCTCATTACTTTTCAAAGATTGACCTTTTATCTGGATATCATTAGTTGAGTGTGAGGAAGGAAGACATTCCGAAAATAGCATTCCGAACCAGGTACGAGCATTATGAGTTTACAGTAATGCCTTTCGGATTGACTAATGCACCCTATGTCTTCATGGATCTAAAGAACAGATTTTTCAAGGAATATCTCAATGATTTTGTTATGGTATTTATTGGTGATATCTTGGTATACTCCAAAAGCTGCGAAGAACATGAAAATCACTTGCACATTTTCCTGATGACTCATTGAAGACATGAATTATATTGGATGTTTAGCATGTGGGAATTATGGCTTCATGATATTTATTTTCATAGCCATATTGTTTCTAAGGATGGAATCCTAGTTGACCCTGCAAAGAAAAAGGAAATCCATGATTGGCCCATGCCAAAAAACAGAACTGAGGTACACAGTTTTATTGGATAAGCATGTTATTATCGGCACTTCATATAGAATTTTTCATGACTGGCTAACCCGCTAATAAAGCTCACACGAAAAGGGTTTAAATTTTTCTGGAAAAAAGATTGTGAAAATTTTTTCAATGAACTAAAGAGAAGATTAGTCAATGCTCATATATTTACTATACCATTGGGGAATGAAGGGTTTGTTATTTATATTGATGGTTCAAAGAAAATAATTGGTTGTTTCCTTATGAAAAATGATAGGGTTATTACTTATGCATCATTAAAACTAAAAATTCATGAGTAGAACTATCCTACACATGATCTTGAGTTATCCGCTGTAATCTTTTCTTTGAATATATGGAGAAATTATCTCTATGGTGAAAAATGTGAGATTTATACTGATCACAAGAGTTTGAAGTATATTTTCTCATAGACAGATCTCAACATGAGGCAAACAAGATGGCTTGAACTACACTAGGATTATGATATCACGATACACCAGCACCCGGGGAAGGAAAACTAAGGTGGCGGATTCCTTGATCAGAAAGGATCATGGAGTTTTGAGCTAGATGATAGTTGAAAGGGATCCTATTTTCATGGAGCTAGTAAAGATGTATATGAGAATAACCATGTAAGGTGAAACATCAATGCCTTTTCAAATGGTTTCAAAACAATCATTACTAAAAAGGATAATAAATTATTAGGCTGATGATGGGGAGTTTCAAAACAAGATAAATTCATTGAATGATGGGAGATTGAGTGAATTTGTATATGATGATGTAATTTTGAAATTTGGGAAGAGACTTTGTGTTCCCGATATACCTGATCTAAAAATGGAATTGTTGGATGATTCTCATAAGTCCAATTTCTCTATACACCCTTGTAGCACTAAGGTGTATAGAGATTCGAAGGAACATTTATGGTGGGACAACATGAAGAGGGAGATTGCTGATTTTGTGTCAAGATTTATGGTTTTTCAATAAGTGAATGTTGGAAGGCAACAACCTAGAGGAGAATGGAAACCCCTTCACATACCTGAGCGGAAATAGGATAATATCGTGATGGACTTTGTCTCGGGACTACCAAAGTCTCCTTGAAGGAACAATACAATATGGGTCATTGTCGATCGTCTTACCAAGATAGAACATTTTCTTGCCATAAGATAAGATATACCACTTGAATGTCTAGTATGAATATATATTAATGAAGTTGTGAGACTTCATGGAGTACCCCTATCGATTTTTTCTGATCATGACCCGTTTTTTACATCAAGATTCTGGAAAAGTCTTTAGAAGGCCCAAGATACTGACCATAATTTGAGCACTGCCTACCACCCAAAAACAGATAGACAATCATAGAAGATGATTCAAACATTGGAAGACATGTTGAGGTCTTTTTCACTTGATTTTTAGGGAATGTGGGAAAAGTATTTACCCCACGTATAATTTTCCTACAACAATAGCTTCCATTAAAGTATACAGATGGCACCCTTTGAAGCATTATATGGGAGGTGATATCGTACACCAACTTTCTGGGATGATGTTGGTGAATGAAAGCTTGTGGGCACAGAACATGTAGAAGAAACAATGTAAAAGGATAATATTATCCAGAACCATATCAAAATAGCTCAATGTGGGCAGAAGATCTATGTTGCTAACAGAAGGAAGGATTTGGAATTTCAAGTAAGTGATCATGTTTTATTTAAGGTATCTCCATGGAATGATATTATACGATTCAGTAAGAAGGGAAAATTATGTCCCAGGTACATCGTACCATTTGAAATTCTGGAACAAATTGGAGCCGTAGCTTACTATTTGGCAATGACTCCAAGTCTCTCCGAGGATTACAATGTGTTCAATGTGTCAATGTTAAGAAAGTACATTCCAGAACCAACACATGTACTCACTTATGAAGAAGTGGAACTTGAGACCGATCTATATTACTGTGAAGATCCTATCATGATTATTGATACTAGAGAACCTATATTGGGAAATCAGATGACTCGTCTGGTGAAGGTTCTATGGAGGTACCATAAGATGGAGAAAACAACATGGGACCCTAATGACCTTATGTTAAAGACATACCCGAATCTTTTTACGCAATATTTTGTGAATTTAGAGGACACAATTTTTGTAAGGTGGGGAGAATGTAACACCCCAAGGATTTCAAAATAAATATAGAATTCAATTTTATAATCTAACCATTATACAGAATGTTGTCACTTCTATGTTTTGAATTTCAAGAAATGATCATCTAGTGTTGTGTCAAGTATATTATTTGGAGTCTGATAGAACAAACATGATTGTTGGTAAATAGTAACATACCCTTATGAAAAAAATATGAATAGTAATATGACCCTTGAATAGTAAATAATGATATTATTTAATTTTCTTAAGGCAATATGATAATGGTATCTTAATTAATTTTTCAATGTCACATAAAACTAATTGCACATCAAGATTTTTATTCTTTGTAATAACTATGACCCTATATAAAAATTAAATTAATCATTTTTAGAAAATAATTTATGAAAAATGGAGTTGAATTTTTAATTATTCATATAAAAAAATGGTTAGTGTAAATATTTGGGATTTTTTTGCAAATCTAGAATTTTTTATGAATAATGAAATATGATAAAATATTGTATATACAAATTATGAGTTAAATACACTATTCATGGCATGAAAAGTGATTCAAGGCCACGTGGTTCGAACTCACATGCACTTATTACTATTTGTGGTCACATGAAACAATAATTTTGGGTTTTCTTGATTGAAATAATAAATTAATGAATTAAATATTCAAAATATACCCCTCTCCTCCACTATAAAAACCCCTCAACACTCCCTCTTCTCTTCAAACCTAAATGCCTTGAAGATCCTCAGAGTTCTTCCCAATTACCCTTCCCTAGTCTCTCCCCACGTCCTAGAGGCTTTTGGACTTTCTAAAAGACTAAAACCCCTCCCTTTAAGGAGTATCTCAATGAGGTTATTTCAAGAGGTAAAGTACCCTTCTTTTTCATTTGATTTCATTTCAATTTATCATCTTTTGTTATCCTCTCCTCACTTCCTCTATCCAAATGATGAGGATAACTCCTGTAACATCTATATACTGGATTTATATTATGTGAATGAGAGAACCATCATAAATATTCTTACTCCCTCCATTTTATTTTTATAAATAAAATCAACGTCCATGAGGTTCCAATTTATAGCCTTCATGGACGAAGAAGTTTCATTCTTCAATTTATTCTTCATTACTAGTAGTGAAACCATATTTATTGATGAACCAGACTATAATATATTTATTATAACCTAATTAATATTCAGGAACCTGAATATGTATATATAATTAAGTTATATGACAAAACTAGTTCATAATAATCCAAATACCACGGAATAATCCAAGTGGTTGTCATCTAATGATTCAACCTCATTACATGTAACCAAATTATAGAAATGGACATAAAAATTCATGATGTTCATAAATAATATTTAATTTCAATTCTGGAGATTTACGTCCATTCCACTTCATTACTTAAAATCAAGTGAACCGAATATGAAAATAATGGAAACGAATACTCCAGAACGATGAAATTCAATACAATAACTTTTCAATAAAGAAATAAATGAACTAACCATAATTATGGTAAAATAAATAAATGTATAATAGGTTCTGAAATAAGTTATTATAAATTATAATTTCATATTCCATGAGCTTATGTACAAGAGTAGAATAGGATTGGAGTTAAGGTAAGGGTTTTCCACCCGAAAATCCATTTTCATTCGAGTTACATTTATTGTCTAATTGCCTCGCTGAAATTATTATGTATTGTTATGAACTCCTCATAAATTATGTCTGATTATTCTATATATGCACCCCCAACTGGAATGAATCCCTATTTTCTAGATCGTTACATTTTTTAAAAGAATCTCTCACAACTATTTCCAAAAATATGAGCCCGATACAACAGAATTTCTATAATTCATATCTATTTTCAAGAGAAATATATAATATGTTTCTTGAAAACATTATTCTTCTAAAAACAGTAGTTTTATAATGAAAATATTATCTTACTTCACTTCTGGTTTTATATGATTATTTTTTCAAAAGAACTCTTCTTTTCGAAACAAAAGTGTATTCATCTCAACAATTGCTTAATTATTTTATAAGGGTGTTTTCGTAAAATTCAACTCCCATGTTGATTCTATGGTATTATTGGGTTTAATAATTTTTGAATTCTTCAACCTTATTTTATTTAATGGTTTATGAATAACTCTATTGTGGATGATCTATCCTAAAACTATTCACTATATTATTCCTAATGGTTAGTGTTTTATGTTTAATGATTGGGGAAAGTTAGTTATATTTCATAAGATAGATTGAATATGAATGTATATATTGTTTATATTGATCCGCACTCATATGAGGAATTTATTGGAATTATTATGTGATGGGTGGGGCCTGCAATAGCCGCTCGATGCATCGGTAGGTATCATGAGACAAATAGACGTAGAATTGGTCAAGGCCTTTCCCAATTTGATATGGGTTTTGGCCGAGGCCTTATTCACTAAATGTCTTGGCTGAGGCAATGAAAAAATGATTCAGAATTTCCGGAATATGAAGTTACCTAATTATAAATCTAGTAATTGAATGTTCATGTGGATATTCGACTAGTATAATACCCTTGATTATGTTTTATTTTGTTAATATTTACTCAGCTCATATTCCTGCCATAATATGTTCATGTTTGTTATTAAAGGCATGTGTTTTCAATAATTCACCATGTATAATGTTTATATTATCTTCCATTATAGTTCTTACACTTATTGATCATTTGATCTCACCCTTTCTTATGTTTCATTTTTCTTAGGGTATGAAGAAGTAAATTATGAATGACATGCAAGCATAATCTAGGAGACATGATGTTGCTAGTGGAATAATTTAGTGTTGGTTTTCCTTTCCATGTGTTAATTTGAACTTGTGTATGTAACTTGATTCCTATAATACTAAACTACTCAGTCCTTTGGGATTCGTTTTGTTGTATATATTCCAACTTAATCAGATAAGGCACCGGCTCCGGGAAACTAGGGTTCGGTCCTTACACTATCTATTTCGGTGGCGTTAATCCTCCATAAAAACAAATTATGGTTTCAAAATCCAATTTATGGATGTGCGGAAAGTTGAAGGTCATGTACATTATATTCATGAATATAACTAATTTTTAAAAATATATAGGTAGGGAAAAAGATAAAATCCCATCAATTAATAAAGATTACAAACAAATAGTAGGGTTAAAGATGACAAAACAATCTCTATCAAAATAAATAATATCTAAATGACACAAACTATGAACAACCTAATGAGACACTAAAAGTATATAAATTAAATAACATGTGTATGGGTGGGACCCTAACTACCCCTACATTGAGGGGATATACCACATGAATGTAATCCTCATTTCTAAGGGTTCTGTATCTTCTAGGATTCATGATCTTAATCAGAAGATCTGAATAGACTCCTTAAGAGTGAAAAGTTATCCTATAGTAACATTAGGAGTAGTAGAAGAAGAAATACATAAATCATAATTGAAATGAAAAAACTCTATTTATGATAGTTCTATGAGTCTAATTCCTATGATCCATCTTACAACCAACGACCCCATCTATATTCAATGAAACCAAATAAGTATCACCAGATGAATCCAATGGATGGGAAATTACACAGGATTCACCCAAAGATCGAATTTAACACCAATACATATTCCCAATACATCAAGTAGGTGGTCCTAACTCAGGATGAATTACATGAACATCATGAGGTTTATTGGGTTCACACAAATATAACCCATTAATAATTACAAGGTAGATCCCTGGGGGTATCAACCTTCATGGAAAATATCACATTTTGAATAAGACATGTGTCATACCTTACATTTCTTCCACTTCTTGAGGCCCCATAGACATTAAAATCCACTAAGGACAGATCATTATTAGAAGAAAAAATTAATACCATATCACTTGTACTGGACGAAGTATTGTTACACCATTCCAATCAAATGAAAAATTTCCACCACCTTCATCGGAAGCCTCCAAATATTTTTCCCCGGGATGCAACTCTAAGGAAATAACATAAAAAAGGCCAAGTAAATTAGATTTCTGAATATTACCATCTATATTTTTTCAAAATCCTATGAAACATAATAAGAAATAGTAGGTTTGACACTAGGATCAAATCAACATGTAGTATGGGCAGGAACACCCAGCTATTTATCATATATAATAGGACTAATAGAGGATTTATGGGGAACCTCCCCTTCAATAATGTCAGTATGAATTATCATATCATATCCATGGTTTTTTCATTGATAAGAAGTGTTCCCTCTCTCATTATAAAGTCATACATATGAAATCGGGAATAATCAAATTTCAACCACATTCCCATGATTATTATAATTCGAACAACATAATATTTTATACAATTCATCATTAGCATTCCCAATATTAAATCATTAGTGATATAAAATTATGATAATTTTTAATTTAAAAATTAATTTAGAATTGTAATTTAAAACAAACTATTACTATTTCCTTAATTAAAGTAAAAATCATTTCAATCTCTAAAAATAATTCAACCAAATATAAAAAACATTTCTCATTCAATTTCCATGTCAAATTTAATTAGGACCCTAAGAGTTGAGGAGACATGAAAAAATATTTTCGGATTCCATAAATTACTGTAAAGAATGGAAATTCTGATTCATATAAGAAAAGTTGAATTTTTAATGGTTGTTAAGAAAGAAATATTTCCCTAGTATTAGATTCGATGAAAACCTGGTTTGAGCGGGAAAAACTCATTCCCCAACTCTAATATCAGATCAGAAAAGGAAAGATAAAATGAAATAATATCATAAATAATTATTATATATTCAACCCATAAATTCTAAAAAAATTAATAATATGGATTCAAAAATCTTCAATCATACAATAATTGATTCCATGTTGTGACACCATCCATGCAACGATTATGTCCATGCCCTATATGATGCATTGTAAGATAATTGAATGATTTTCATTAAAAAAACCCCGAAAATCATGTTTTTAATCCTCCCAAATGCAAGACAGCAAAAATGTGCATCATCGAAGTATATTCAAATTGAAAAAAAACCATGATTTGAATATTCACGAGTCATGGATGGATCATTACACACCACAATATGCACATCTTTTTTCAAATTGTAATAACCATTATTGTTGCTCTAAATTATCATCATACCAAAATTATTTGGATTTTAAGGAGAGTAGATTAAATACAATATAATGGAATAATAAATAAACCACTATTCTTTAATTGAAGAGAGAAAGAATTAACATGTTCATGGTTGGAAATCAGAACCTAAAACATGATAATGCCAATGAAATTTCCAGGGATTGCTCCATAGAATACCTTTATCCCAACAAATGAATTTTTCAACCAAATTTAATTATTCTTAAAATAATGGGGTTATTGTATCAAAAATTTTAATAATTTTTTAATGATGTATATGATGAAATAAAAAACTGCTCGTTGAAGAACATTACCTCTTCTTCGGGTAACCTCCATAGGTAAGGAAGAAATCATTCATAAGATAGAGTTTTTCCCAAACTAAGGATTCTTGTATGAGGTTAGAATATTTGGTATTTTATATTTTTAGGTATTTTATGATCATAATTATTGTGATTTTGTGAATATGAGTAGATAGTGGTGTGAATTTATAAGTGATTAGATTGATACACATGTAATTTTTGAATAGAAAAAGGTGTACCCATGTTTTTTACATGCCACATGGGTGAAAGATGGTGTATTTTTTTCCTTGTATGTGATATTGTCTAAATATTGTCATATAATATATTTCATACAAATAATTAGTTCAATTTATTTTGTATCAACATATTTGAACCCACTGTGTAACTATTTTTGTGTTAAGAATTATAATTACTTTTTAATGTTTTTATTATTCATTATTGAAAAAAGTTATGTTTGCCTTATAATACAAAATGAATAATTTCTTAATAAAAATACGGAAACCATTTTTTAAAATTCCATTCACATAATTGGTATTATTTAATTAGAAATTATTACTACATATGCGACAAGAGAGATGATATTCATAGATAAAATGATCAACGGTTTACAATGGTTTTATATCAAATTTATACATGAAAAATGATTACAATGAAATACATTGGATTCAAAAATATATAATTGAACTACTGTTAAATTAAAACAAATTTTTAATATAATATTATTGTATAAATAATTGTAATGAAAAGATAGTTTTTAATATAAATTTATATGTTTTTCCAGTCCTCAAAAAATGAATCATTTTAGAACAATACCAAAATGTCATCAAAAGATAATTTTGATCTTGTGATTTTAAAAAATAATATTAATATTTCAAATAAAATTTATAAATTTAGAAAAAATAAAAATTAAAAATTTTCTGAACGGGATAATAAACCATCTTTTAGAAAATATATTGTTTTTTATGAGAACATTTCATTTTTATTATGAATGATTATTATTTTTATTATAATCCAGTAGATAGTTATCATTATCATAAATTAGTTAGTATTAGTCGTACCCTCTAGCTTAACGACTAGGATAAAATTGTATAGTATATTATTTTTAATTTCAGCTCATGATTTTGTGTTCTATAGGACATCAAAGATATTAAATTTTTCAAAATTGTAATTTTTTGCAAGGTCATGATTGTTATACTTTGCACTATGATTGGTGTTTCATGTCATAAAATATATCTATTTTTTTAATATATTAAAATATCCGGGTGTAAAATTTCAACAACCATAAATATATTTTCTCCTGTCAATTTAAAATTAATCTCATTAATCAAGGGTTCTACATTAAGAAATATAACAATTGAAAAAAGAACATCATAATTGGAATAATTAATAAAATCATATAATATAGAAAATGATTTATGAATGTCATATAAAATAACACATAATTATGTTTCCATGAAAGATAACATAAGTGGAAATGGTAAAAAATCATGGAAGTGAAGAATAAATAATTATAGGGAGTCGTATTGGTCATTAATCAAAAATTAAGATAATAATCAATGTGTTGTTAAGTAAATGGAAACCATAAATCAATGGTGATATGAAATTCCAGTTATTATTAAAATATATTGTTAATAGATAAAAATATTTGTTTCAATATCCATTTTTAAATAAGAGAAATTATTTTAATATATTTGATTATTAGGAAAAATACCTACATTATATAAATCTATTTCAGAAGAAAAATTTATTACAAGGTTTATGCATTGATAAATTTTTTATTCAATAGTTAACCAATGAAATTAATTTCCAAATATATATATTTTTATGCATGAATCACTAAAATACATTTTAATGGATCTTAATATCCATAATTGAATAATAATTCAATCAATATATCTTTAGTTATTATCATGACTGATTTTTTATCTTAGAATATCAAAGATTACTTAATCTCAATATGGTGAAGTAGTACACTATCCTATAAAACAACTTCCAATGATTAACATAAACGATTTCATAAACTATTTAACTCATGTCACATAAAAAATATTTTTATTAATATATATATAAATAATGCCAAATAATATTAGAAATTAATATATCAT
This sequence comes from Viscum album, assembly GCA_963277665.1. NCBI lineage: Eukaryota > Viridiplantae > Streptophyta > Magnoliopsida > Santalales > Viscaceae > Viscum > Viscum album. The sequence continues at coordinate 773,802,527 of OY728159.1, read as the reverse complement.
TAAACATTTAAAAAAAGTTATATCTCATCATCATCACATATCAAACAAATTAATATCTTCACAAAAAATTCTCTTGAAAGATGGTAATAACTAAAATTTCCATAAAACTAATTGGATAAAAATGCATTCATACTTATTATTTATTTTAAATATATATTATTGTATACATTATTTAAATCCAAAAATGTGGTAAACTCCAACAACTATAGCACTAACGACATTTCCTACAAATCCTTAATATATTATAATGTGGTGAGTATAATACAATTTACTTTTTCCATATTAATAATATATTTTTCTCAACCTCAATTTCTCAAAATCATGAACGTATTATGTCTTATCAATACGTTAATATTTTTTCCAAAAAAGTTCAAATTTAAAATTAATCAAAAAAATTTTTAGTGATACTATTCAACATAAAATTTCAAAACCATCATGATAAATTATATTAGTAAAGTAATTATACTTTAAATAATATAATTAATAAAATACTTTTATAGCATATTTCATCAACCTATATATAAAAGTGGAATAATTATTCAAAATCATCTATTGTAATAGTCTAAGTATGTTCATGAACCCCAATATCCTTCTGATATATTTTCTACAAACGAATGGGTCTTTAATATTCATAGTTCCCCACATCCTTATTAAGAAAGTACTTCACATTGTAAGATTGTTTCTTTCCCTTTGAATCAAAATCATTGTTCATGTTTTTCCACCATCAATGAAAACTCATATTGTTTTTAAGAATGTATTATAGTGTATCCTTCTATATGTATCACATGTTATAGAATCCTTATTCACCTTATTCACTTTATTATTTTCTCACCCAACATATTCATTGATTTCATCCCATAGAAGAAATAAAACATTGATAAATTATCCATTTCTTGATAAAAAATAATAATATGTACTAATATGATTTTATTTAAAGGGATTATTTCCTTTCATTTAATTTTATTAACCCATCAAAGAAATAGTCCATATTTATTATTATATTTCATAATTATTTTTTGGATAATATTTAAAATAGTAACGATATCTTGACACATATAATCAATTTCCTCTTCTATATTCCCTATAATTATGAACTTTCATTCAATGTCTTCTTGTTTATCACGAGTTATATATTTTTTTAAAAATATTTCTTTGAAATACCTATACTACATTCGTTGTTATTTCCTCCTCATCCATAGTGATTGGAATAAATGATCGCCATTAATCTGAATATCCTAAGAGATGATAAAAATCAATAAAAAAATATTATCTTTTAGTACATCCATGTGACATAAAAATATTTTCATAATAAATTACACATTTCTCATCTAAAAACTATTTGAATACCATTGAATGATGGGTGATGAGGACACAAGAAGAAGTCTGAAATTTTTACACTACATGGTGTAACAGAATGCTGATGCATATGAGAATGTTTATTACTCAAAACCTATGATATATACCACAATATAGTTATATATTGACTAGTAATACATTTATATCTACCTTCAGCTTCTTTATCATTTCTAGTATGAAAATATTGGCATAGGGTATATGTGTTTATGTGGTTCCAAATATAAATGTAGGGAGATATTTCTAAAGAATTTCATACACTAGATTATATATTAATATTTCCATTTATAATGAACAATACAAAAAATATGGAAAACATAACAGAGATAATATCATAAATTAATACATGATTTTAATGGGAATTGTTTTTTCCACTCTATTTGGACAGGTAAAGATAATGTGAATTATCCTAATAATATACCATGTTATTGGAAATCTTGGTGTATAGTAATGCCTATAGACATACACCAGGTGATGATCAGGTCATGCCCAAATTCCACTTTTCTAGAATATTACACAAATATACTTCAATAATAGAAATAGGTTCGGTTGTAGTATCTATACATGTATCTATTTGATATGAAATATAACCTATTTTTCTCCATAACAAATGATTATGATGTTACTATATACCTATCCTCAAATTCAATCATATTTTTATGTTAACTAATTTATGTTTTCTAAATTCTAGTTCCCAAGGCATTTACTAATAATCCTATGATAACAACTATTGAGAATCCAACCCCAATATTCTAGATCCAATCTTTTCATTATTACATTATCAGTAGATACATGTGATTTCAACCCAACATGTTTAAAAGATTATTATTCATTCTTAACTAGATAAATACTTGAAATTGAAATTATATTTTAATACATAAAATTAAAAATGAATTTTATATTAGAATATAATATTCTACATGGGTTATCAATTTACTTCAATAAAAAGATAATTCATATTACCATTGAGTAATAAAACATAATAAAGTGGCATGCTCAGATGCTCAGAAAGGGTACGTTTATAGTGGGACAAGTGAATAAATAAGACATAATAAATATGGAGAGGTAAGTAGTTGAAACACATATCATTTAATAAATAACATGAGCATAATATGGATGGAATAAATTATTTTTTAATAATTCCATATAAATAAACTCATCATCTTGAACCATTAAAATGAATATTATAACTATTAAAGAAGTCTATGAATATCAATAATTAGAATCATAATTATGTAATTCCTATGGATTTACTTCTAATACATAAAAACAAGGATTTTTACAATACCTGTAATACTTTAAAGGGATGTGAGAATACATTTAATATCATTGACGAATGTTAGACGAAATAATATATAGTAAATTATAAAACCATGAAATCTAATATTTTCAATGTATGTTCCAATACATATATATAACTGGGTACGAACCTAGACAAAACAATATGTAGTCTGCCTCATTAGACATACTGATGCATCGAGGGGAGATAACAACTGCCACCTATCACCTACAATGTCCAATGTATCCATCAAATTAATGGGGTTGAAAATAATCATTATAAAATTTCTATTTTAAAAAAGAATATAAAATTAAAATACTTTACCCATCCTAGTTACATAATGATTGACTATATTGAGTAAAATGAATTGTATCAAAATTTTATATCCCCAGTCAAACTGATCATATGCCATCCAGAGAAAAAATATAGATATTTTCATTAGAATATATAATATTAAATCATAGGTAAAATCCATTCAAGATATATTTAATAGAAATGTATTTAGAAATATAACATGAAATATTTCTTTAGAAAAATAAACATTCTTTGAAAATATTCATATTATTTTAATACTATAATATTTGTAAAATAATTTAAAAATAATTTTCTTAAAAAGACTTTTATAAAATAAATGTTTTTAAAAATTTAGGAAGAATTGAATATTTTGAAATAAATCGATAAACAAAAAAATTAATCTTTAACGAAATCATTTGATTGATGGGGGTTATTTTCTACATGTCATAAAATTTCAAAAGAAGATTACTTTTACATTGTACAGTGGTTAGAGAAGTTACACATTTATAAAATATTAAATAGATTAATTTCATTCCTTTATTTAAATAAACTCAATCATAGGTAAAATATTCCTTAATAAATCAAATTTTTGAATCAAAAAATGAAAAACTTTATTATATAATATGATTTTGGAAGAAATATTTTTTTCAAAAGACGAGTGAAATGAATTAGGATCATCTTAAAAACATTTTCATAATATAATTCTGTACTAAATATTGGGAAAATAGTACTATTATTTGAAATAAAATCATTAGTAGCTATATTAAAATAATAATAATTGATTTGAAGAAATAACTATCAAACAATAAACCCATTCTAGAATTTTTTAAAAAATAATGAAAAATGTAGACATTGTGTAATAAATCATTTCCAATTTGGTAATTGATGAATCATAAGAACCTTGTAATAATTAACAATAAATTAATTTATTAATTCTAGTAAGATAACATAATTAATTACATAACATTAAAAAATTAAATTATATAGCACATACAAGAGAAATAAATAGAGAATCTTGATTATGCCTCATGGATGTAAAGGTGTGGCGAGTTACCATTACCTCACCCATCCATTTAGAAAAAAGTATGTTAACAACTTATATATAATTTTAAAATAATAAATCCCTATTGATGAAATATTTTATTATTTATAATATATTATATGATCTGTTTATTACATATTTTCACTCATATGTTAGCAATTTATTATTAATTTCATAGGTTCAGGTTTTAATAGATTTTATCCAATGCATGTTACATTATGAAAGATCTAGTTAATGGACAAATTATATTGATATATGATAAACATAATGTGACACCCTAACACCATATGCCAAGAGCTAGGGATACCTTTTTTACATTTTTATGTTTATATGTAAACAAATCATAATGGGATAACCAGTTTAGTAATTTTGGAAATCCAAATTACATACACGAACCTTACATTAATATGGAAACTCTAAAATACAATATTGTAAGCCCTATGCGAGTATCAATATTCTTATTTATTAACCCTTCATATAAGTCATAATAAACATCTTGGTATCCTATAAAAAATAATTATCAAGTAAGGGGCGAGTTCATATGCTCTATAAGGGTATGCATAAAACTGAAGCTACTATAAATAAAAAGAATAAAAATTATAGAAATTTGTATACTAAAACAAATTCAATTTAACATAACTTGAGAATAGTATGACCATAATAAATAATACAATATAGATAATCACCTGAGAAAGAAATAAAAATAATTTGTAATATACTAGTTGAATAATCACTTGAAATATCCATAATAAAGGAACTCAAAATGTTGAATGTCTTGACTATCTAGATATATATTCAAAATTGTTAATATCAATATATATCTTCATTATAGTTTAAATCTATTTGTTGAATCACATATAAAATGTGTCATGATCCATCCTACTGACAATTATGAACTTCTTGGAAACCAATGTGATGGTTTTCTCGCCAACTAATTTCACCACATGAGACATTTCAATGCATCAAGGGGATATAGTGAGCCTTTACCCCACTCACAAAGTTAAATTCATTCCTCACATGAAAAAATAAACTACATAACAAATATTATTGATAATGTAGAATAAAAAATGTGATAAATTTATCCATAAACCATGAATGATATGAAAATACAAAATTCGCAGGAAAACAGATCATAACTTGTTTAATAAAATTGGGTAGATTTTCTAATACGATACCCACATCAAGAAAAAATAAAATCCAACAAATCTTGTTAACAATGATGAAAATAATCTAATAGAATTGTTCGAAATATCTTATGAAAAACACCCTTTCACATTGAATTCATTTATTTAAAATTCATTTCTTTAAAAATGAAAACATTTTATTTAAGAGGTAAATTGTAATTCAATAAATGATTCTTAAAAAAATAATGGTTTCATGATTTTTTATTAATCCACTCAAGGAATATAAGATTAAACTTATAATTATTTCCATATTTATGTAGGAAAAGTCCTAAAGCACCTAATTTGGAAAAGGATAAATGGTTTCCTCTAAAATCCACTGTAATAATAATAACATTGGTAAAAGACAAAAAATCTTTTTAGGATAATGTAAAAAATATTTTGGAATTATTTTATGAAACATGGACATTGGTGATAATTATTCCTCCATAAATAGATATGTATAAAAAATCTCAGATAATAACGAGATTGTGAAATAACACTTACCTCATACTTTTCAATAGTTGAGGATGAGTTAACCTCCTATATAATGTTTAAATAAAATTATTAAATTATTCCAAACCAATATCCATTATTTATGATACCATATATGTTTATATTATGAATTCGCATTACCTGTTTATTAGGAATTCAATGTTAGAAACATTTTGGGTAATCACCACAATGTTTATCGTATGCGCTCTGATTTTTTATTCATGATAGTAAAATCAAGATCATTATTGTCTTCTTCAAAAATGTTAAAAATTATTTTTTTATCATATATATTCTTTATATAAAAATAATATACATACATATAAATATATATATAATGGAATAAACCGTTCATAGAGACGGGAGGTCGTACGTACGTATGAACGATGTTTTTTTTTTCTTATTATATTGAATGGAAGAAAGTAGATGACATATATATATATAATTAAAATATAATTATAATATCATATATTTCATATTTAAACATTATATATGTATTTATAATCAGTATTTAATGGTTTACATGGAATATTAATATCATCATGTCGTGGAGAGAGTAGTTTGTTTTTACGTATGAGCAACAATATCATTTCCTTATTTAAAAAAGGGTTAAGATCGGGATGGAAAATTGAATATAAGTAATCAATAATATCTAATATTTATTATTTATATCCATAATATCTATTATTTTTCATATAAAAATCATTTGTTTATGAAAAAAAGTACACCATAGTGAGGAGAAATTAAGTCATACGTATGCACAGTTGGAGATATTTGTTTTGTATGATAGATAAAAAGCGGAATATTGTTATCTCAAGATCATAATAAAATCATAGAATATAAATGATACATTATTTATTGAATTATTATTAAAAACATAGAAATAGGATGTATTAGAAGAAAAGATCCTAAATGAATGGGATAAACAATTTCCTCTTCTTCAATGGTCTTCCTATGGATATCTTCTTAAAGACAACAGGGTTAGCCTTTTTGGAAGAACATCACCTCTAGAAAGTATGTATGAATTGAGAGGAGAAATTAGTTTTTTTAGGATAATCATGTTGTCTCAATGTAGTTTTAGGGAGTGAGGGAGGTTGTTCACCTTTATAATTTATGTGATGGGTAATTTTGTAATTCCACAAAATATTGAAATATAATGGGACTAATTAGATCCTAATACTTACAAATGGAACAGAAATGAAATTTAAAATATATTATTGACCATATCCTATCCCTTTTTTATTATTAAACTATTTTTTGTTATTTTTTAATAATTTTATAAAAAATAAATTTAATAAAATATCATAATAGTCATTTTTAATACTATTAATTTAATTTTGCATTAAATACATCAATAAAAAGTTGGAATTTGAAGATAATGTTTTCAAAAATCAATAATATATCATATATATTTATAAAATTTGTTAGACACTTTTATTCATCCAAAATATTTCAAAATTAATATTGTTAAAATAAATTATTTTATTTTTATGTTAATTAAATAAATATTGTTTTGACATTGTACAATACAATTTTGTAATTATAGAATATCATAAAAATTTAAAAATAAAATTCATTTTTGAAAGGAATATAATTTTGATCAAATTATAAATAAATATTCTCTCATAAGTTTATGTTATCCCTATATAGACATGTAAAATATATTAAAAATAGAGTGCTACTATTAAATATCACTGATTTAAAGAAAATAGAATTTATTTCCACGGAAATATATACATTACAAAACTCAATTTAGTAAATAATCTGATTGGGGTCAAGTATACTACATCCAATAATTTTTTTTACAAATTTTCACTATTATTTGAATCCTCATCATTTTATTTTAACCCTTATTTATCCCTTTTAATTCTTATCACGATATAATAAAATTTACAAATTATGTTTAATATAATTACTATAACATTAAAAAAGGCACATAAATGAGTTATTTATTACCTTTTATGTCTTTTACAATAATTTTAATAAAATTGGAAAATTTAAAAAATTTATGTCATTTAATAAAATATTATTTATATTAACATATCATGAATTTAAGTTTTGACACTATTCATTATAATGTCATATAAAAATGTCAAAATTATAAGATAAATTCAAGACAATACATCTAAAGCATTAATAACATTTCTAATTCATCAATGAAAATAAATAATGACATTCATTAACCCAGAATTTATTTATATTAGTATGTCTAATGTCATTTACTAGATTGATAAATTATTTAATCAATTACTACATCATCATTGATTCACCATTTATATTTATTATTTCATCATTAAAATTTATAAAAAATTATCTTGAGGTATATAAAAATTTTATTATTGAAATTACTATTTATAGTTGAATTTATATTTCTTATAGCCCAATTATAAAAATGATATAATTATTAAAAATGTTATTATTCCATTTTTAACCTAACATTAAATTAAATATTATAAATATAATATTCATAACCATGTGACTGAAAAAGTTTATAATTTCATCATATGGATGATTTTGGCCAAATAATATGAGTCCAATGAATTAAATATAATTTTTAAGATATCATTATAATATTATAATGTTATTTTTTTATCATTGATTACCTGGTTTACCATTAATTATGGTAAACAAAATATTAATGTTTCAATTATCATAAAAATTAAGATGGTCATATTAAACCAAAAAAATCATACTGATTAAAGCCATGACGTTCTATTTTTTGAAATTAAATTCATTAAAGTGGTAAAATAATTCTTAACACTAATCCCATAGACATGTTGATAAACTCAATTAATATAAAAATGATCAAAAGTTTAATAAGATTTTATATCCATGTTAAATAAAAATATATTTTAATGACATTAATAAGATTAATATATTATTAATTAACTTATTGTTTCACTAAAAACCAATTTAATATTTAGTTTAACATTAATAAATATTTTAAAGTAAATGCAATTTTGAACTACAATACATTATTTTTCACTATTCCTCAAAAAATAAACTTCATATAAAAATACCAAAAATTCAGCGTATAATAGTTTTGATAATATGTATTCAATAAAGAATATTAATTTTTCAAGTAAAATATATAAAACTATCAAAAATTAAATTTAAGATACAATCACCATTAAAAGGAGATAAAAAATTATCTTGCTTGTAACGTTAGTGAACAATGTGTTGTGTGTATAATATGTTTACCTTGGTGTATAAATATTTGTAATTGAAAAAATAAAATTTATTCTAAATTTAAAACAATTTAAATTATTGGGTTTCCAAAATCTCCCATCCTAATAAAATTATGTTCATAATATTTTTGAATTCTGGACCATTAACTGAGGAATTACTATTCAAAATTACATTATTGATATCCATCATTCGAACATGGGTTGATAAATTTTCCAGATTACAATAAATAAAGGATAATAAGATGTTCACTGTAGATAACAAATACTAGGGTTTCATGTATAAAAACATGTACATTAAATATAAATCTAACCATCATGTTTTTATTGAGAGTGATAGAGAACATGATCATGATAATGTTAATAATAAAAATTCTATAAAATTGTGATGATCTAAGGGCCCATTTAGTTCAACAAAAAAGAAGGTACTAGGATATGTTTTTTGATCCAATATCATTTTCCTAATGTTTTGGGATTCTTTTACTATTTATATAATCATAAGAGAAAATAGAAATACTTGATTTCATTTAATTTCCTTATAATAATATTATAATATTTTTGTGCTTTGATCAATTTTCACTTCATTTATTACACCTAATGATGAATATTCAAGAAGATTTGTTATTCCTCAGTAAATTTTTGTGAATCATAATTTTAACATGTAATTATTTCATCTTCTTAATGAATCGAAAAAATGATCGATCAATGAATAGAATAAATCATTTTTTTCTCAACCAATAATATCCAACGTTCAACGTAATAAATTCCAACATAAGACTCATCCAAAATACATATATCTACATTTTTAGTCTAAAAAGGCCTATATATTTCCAAAATACATTACATTCTCCAAACCACATAATGCATAACTTATTGTAACATACCATTATTATATTAAAAACATTAATGAAATAAGTTATTATTCCAATTAGTTTATGAAGATGTATTGTAGTAAAACCCTTATTTATCTCATTATTCTTATAAGTACAGAACTATTGATGATTTAATTATATAATCCAAATACACATGAACATTAATCAGTTTTCTTCACACTTAATCCATTAACTACACTTTATCATCTTATTCATTAATACCTCATTTATTTCATTTCACATTTATAGTCTATTTATCATTAGAATTATAACCATTTCCTGTATAATGTTTCAGATTCTAACCATTTTCCATAAATCATTGAATAATTTGACAAACATAGACCATATTCATATAGTAATGAAGAATCATTTTTAGGATCATTAAATGATGCAATCTTTCTATCAATACATACTTCCAGAGGATTAACCACATATGTTAATTACCAAATATAAAGGATGATATCCTATACTTATCATTTTCAATGAAGTAATTAAAATGGTTATTTATTCTAATTGTTTTTCAATTATAATTTCCATGGTTGATGGTAAAATTCAATGTATACCAAATTGAATTCCCTGATCCTAGATTCCTATATCTGGTGAATTATTTATTACATTTGAATGTTTATAAGGAAAACATATCAATTTTTTTTAATATTTTTGGAATGAATGATTTCATACATGAATGTTACATTACAAGTAATATTCCCAGATTTAAAAAAGATAAACTATGATCAATATCATACATGATATGTTATATCGAGCATTAACAAAAAACTAAATATTATTATTTAAATGTGACTATTTTAACATATCTGTTTTAATGGAGGGAATGAGTAGTATTACTGAATTATGAAAATATGGTTCACACATGTTTAAATAATTATTCATTGGATATAAAATTTATTTGAAATGGAAGTAAAAACCAGTTGAATTTAAAGGATGTGTTTTTATGAAAACCAATTGAAAAATAGAAGAAATGTGTGTAATATAATATCACCCTTTATGTATTTTTATTAAATAAAAAATATATGTTATATATTCAATTTAATGTTTTACATCAATCTTATATGTTTTATAAATATGATATAAGAATATATTTAATTTTTCGAATACAATAAATATTTTTCTAAAAATACACTTTTACCTCCTTTTGATGGTGAACCCTTTTTAAATTTAATTTTTAAATCCCTTATATGTTCTATTTTATGAAATAAAAATATTATTTAGAATTAGAACCATAAAATTTACTTTGGATGAATATTTGATATTTTTTGATAACAATCCTTTTTGGATGAATATTAAAAATACACTAAATTTTAATTGAAAACATCTTCTATGAATTGATATAAATTAAAAGGTTAAAAATTATTATTTAATGGTTATAAATTATAAATGGAATATATTTTTATAATTTAAACCAATGTTGGTAATTATAATAAATTTTACATTTTAATTAGACATAAACACATTTCAATATTCTGGTAATTTTTATATCTTAAAAACACAATTTTTCTTTTTTACAATAGAAATTAATTTGAAATTAATGACTACATTTTCTGTGTTTTGAATTATGTATAATAGATTCCATATTTGGAATCATATGATCCAATTTGTGTAAATCTGTACCATTAATATTTTGACATTATGAATTGTATATTCAGTAATTATTTTTATTTACAATGGTTAAAGGGTAAATGTAGTAAATAAAGTTAAAAAATAATATTTTAATAATACTAAACATGCATAAAACGCATTTTAATCCTATTGGATTAGTTATTTCTGACTATGAGAATCCTTAGGCTGATTTTCTGGAATTTTAGACACACATGGGAGTGATAATAACGTGTTATAATAATTAATTTCATGTAAAGATAAAAGTAACATAAACAAGTATATTCTTTCAACACAATTTTATTTGTGGTTATATAATTGATATATTAGACGATATATAATAATTATAAAGATAAAAATCATTTATACATCATTCTATTTTAATTCTAATTTTAGATATTAAATAAATAATTTTTACTATGACACAATGATGATGTTATAGTTGGTTCATTATTAAAGGATTTAGATATATGATAATATAACATTAAAATAATCTAGTACTCACCCGTGATTTTGCATGGTGAAAAAAAAATTATTAGTTCATTTTCTCTCATGACGATATGGTTCACTACATTTATGGAGGAAATACAATATTTTGGAAAAAAAATAAACTGGGAAAGTTAACTGTAAAATGACTAGTAATTAGAAACATAAATTAAGTGGAAATAATTTGATGAAAGGAACAAAATTTTCTTAAAAATGTGAAAAAAAAACTTGTTAAGAATATCTTCGTAATCTATTAACAATATAGATTATTATCGGAAATAAAAATTAAAAAACAATGTTGAAAATAACTGAATAATGCTTGATTTTCATTTTCCATGCAATTACATCATGAAATATTGGTTTATTTGATCAGACTTTTAGTTTATGCTTTCCTTTATTCTGAGTTTCAGTTTAAGGTCATAGATTGTTTTAGTAGGGGAGTCTGGAAACATTCTTACATATCTTTGGACCACATCATCAACATCAAACACTTTAAAAATAATTTCCTACATGAAGAAATTAATTTAATGAATAAGAAGCAGATAATATTAACAAATAAATTTATTGAAGTAGAATTCGAACAGTTTCCAACAGAGAAAAAGAAATTCAGTATATTTGATAGTCAGAGAAAACACATATGAAATTATGGAATTGAATATTGCTGGTTCTGATGATTTTATAAAAATAATGGTGAATAAAAATTATAAACACATACCTATGTAGAAGAAATATTTGTTGTCAGTGTAAAATACCCAGTTTCAGTGTTCCAAGCAACACCTAAATTACCTTCATTATGTTATCTTCTAAATATAATGATTGACCATGATCTGAAATAGAACTACACATGATTAGATGATCTACAAGAGAGTTGCATAGGGTCAACAGAACTGCACATGATCATCTACAACAAAATTGTACATGATCATCCTACATATTTAACTTGAACCTCTAGTCTTTGTTGGTGAATCCCAAAGATCGAGTGATTTAATGTTAATAAAAATTAATAAATTATGTGCAAATAAAACAAAAATACATAGTCACTATGAGTCATTAAAACAATAAAAAATGTGATCAACATAGAGGATTCATTTGAATATATATTGATAAAATCCAATATACCAATAAAAAATATTTTATGAAGATAATGTTTGAATAATTGTTGAAGCTAACAGAAGTAACAAAGTCTGCAAGAACATATTTAGGTTGGAAAATGTCTCCAGCTTCTTTATTGTCCTGGAAGTGCATCCTATAGATGAAAATCAAAATATATACAGTAATAAATAGTAATTAATATTTAAATATGAAAATACAATGTAACAGGTAAATGGAATATGGTTGCAGTAATATGAATGAATGTTCTATAAATACACAGTATAGAGATCATAGGATATAACTAAATTGTGACATAATTCATATGTGAGGAAATTTTTTACGTCGGGAAAGTACAAAAAAATATAAAGAAATCATACATTTGGATGTAATTATACTGACTATTCTATCAATTTCATACAGTTTAACAAAGATGGATGTTTTTTGAAGTAATGTTACATGAAACATAAATGAAAATTAATTTCTAACTTGAGGGTTTTTATTGTAAATCAAATATAATGAAAGTAAAAAATTATAGTTAGATAGAATGAATGAAAAAACTTTCATCTATTTTAAGTTTTATGTCAAACAAAACCGATTTTTGAAATAGAAAATACCCGCAAACATAAACTATTAAACTGTTTTTATTAAAAAAACATTTTTTAATTTCATTAAATATTAATTATTAAACATAAGCTCAGAAGCATAAGTTTATCAAAATAAATTAGTAAACATACACTATTAAATAGTTTTGATAAAAATAAATAAGCTTCTGGTTTAATCAATCAACCATTTGTTTTAATGTTTATAATTTAATTAAACACAAATTATTAAAACTAAAATTGAACAAAAATTATTAAACAAAAATTAAACACAATATATTAAACAGAATAACCATCCGTTTTAATGTATATAATTTTCCCATCACGTGGATAAATTATTAAATAGAATAACCATTTTTATTTCCATTAAATATATTTTAGTAAAAAGAAATGGTTAAATAGAAATTGTTAAACAAAAATTAGTAAACATAAATTATGAAATAATATTTATTAACAAAAATAAGAAACTGTTTTTAACAAATAACCACATGTTTTAAACACAAAACCTTAAGTTTTAATGTATATTTTTCACTAAATAGAAAATATTAAATAGTAATTAATAAACAGAACATGGATTATGTATTTTAGGATTTTAAAATTACAATACAGTGTATTAGTAAACTACAGTATAGTTAGAAATCACAGTGGATAAATTATTTGTAACAGGATTTAGTAAACATATAGATTTTCAGACAATGTGTTACAATTCCAACATTAGTGAAAGAAACTATTAAAACATTTTATATTAAAATAGTTTGAAAAAATTATACCATTTTTAAAACATATAGTTTGCAGATTGGAGAAATTATAGATTGCAGAAATTATATATACAGATTGCATATTGCAGATTGCAGAAACTATTAAAACATACATACTGCAGATTGCAATGATTATACATACAGATTGCAGATTGCACAAAGTATTAAAACATTCAGATTTCATAAATTATACAGTTCTTATTAAAAGAGTTTTCTACAAGTGAAATAAATTATTAACTCAATCAAAATAAAATCACCCACTACTAAAAAATGTTAAAATTACAACATTAGTGATATAAATTGGAATACCTGTATAATTTCCTCAAAAATCATCAGAATGGTAGTAAGAATAAATTATATATGAAATGGAATAAAAATCAATCATGTATCATACATTTCAACTAAGAAGTAATAAAAACATGGAAATAAAAAATTGACATTGTTAATTCAATATAATAGACATTGTTTTGATACCAGGGAAACATAGCAATATGTTCACAAAAATGGTTTAATTAGAAAAAGGAAGGGTAAAAAATATAAAAAATAGCTGATTTTTTTAATAGTATATGGGGTGTTCTTTGGAAAAAGTATCTATTCATACATCCTTGTCAGTAATAGCCTACTGAGAATGATGTGTGACTTTTATGCAGTGGTCCAAAACATCTGTATGTTCGTTGAAAGTATTGTCAACCCCTATAACAATTAATAACAGCGGTAGAAAAATTGAGAAATTTGTTAATTATACAGTATATAATCAACATAACTATGATGTTTACCTATTTTTATATGAGAACAATAAATTAAATTTGTTTTATGATTTTAAAATTGTAAATAAAAATGGAAAAAATCAGTATTTTCTAAACCAATGATGTAGAAATAAAAAAAATGAATAAAAAAACATCTACCTGAATAGATGAAACATTTGTAGTTGTTAGAAATCCAATTTCATTCTTGTAACTGACTCCTGAACATCCAGCACTTTCATTTTCCAACAACACAAGTGTAAATTTAATATTATAATAATGTGGTATATAGTTTGTAATAAATTTAAATTAAAAATGTAAAATTATAACCTCTTCCTGGTCAATGGTAATAATTGTGAAGATTCACTATGATAATGAACCAATATTAAAAGGTTAAATAGATCTTTTTTTATGTGAATTTTATATAGTTATTAATGCAATTTATGAAATTGAAATATATAGTTACCTGGAAAGCATACATCATACTCCTTTTTCTCTGACTAATTGCATGATAATTACCCAAAGAGGGGTCATTGTTGGTTTCCAAGTACTGTCTCATTATGTTGGCATACCCTACCCATACGGTGCTGTTAATTCATAAGCCTCTATAAGAAAATACAAAAACTTTGTTGTTAATTATAATATTTTAATCAAATGAATTTAGAAGAGAATCTTACTAACCTATCATCCTCTGAAACTGTTTGGATGTTTTGGTTTGTAGTCCCGATTATAGGGTACGAAAGATGAAGATGTCCAATAATTTCTAAAACATTTTAAAATAAATTTAAAACCATTTGAAAAACATTAAAACATTATGAAGGCATTATCAATTGAAACAGTATTATATTTTACAAGAAATGATCAAACTCATGAGATAAAATAAAATCACCAAATCTCTAATAATAATTTTTTTGTTTGTATTTATAATGATGAATTATGATTATAATACAAAGGGAATATGAAAGATTAAATTAAAACCACTACACATAAAGAAATATAATTTCATAAATAATTAATGATATAGTAAAACTAAATTAACCCTTTATCCACATAGATACCGTCATTGAAACATGATTACAAATCCTATCAACCAGAATTCAAGAAAACTGAGAATAATAATTTAACTAAGATGATAGAATAATGGAAGGAAATAATCATTTGTTTTGAAAAACGTGTGGAAGGAAAAAAATATAAATAAAATAGAATTATAAAAAAGGTAAGAGAAGAGATATAATAACTAAATCTATTATAGAATTTTTTTTCTCTCACAGACTGAATGACCCTTTGTATAAAGAAGTCCAAGATTATTAGCTAAAAGCATTAACTAAACCCTCAGGTTCCCTTTCAAACACATGTAATTAGATTCCATCCAATCTCCTGATGAGAAAATTAATAAAAAATGATCTGCTAACTAGTTCTGTAAAATATATGCAAACTAGTTGAGTTAAACAACCACCTATGATGATGACAGAATACTTCAAAGATCATTGAATGATTTGATTTCATCCGCAACCATAGTTGAGAATCACCTGAGTATACTTTTATATTGATGGATGTGGTAATGACCAAGCCCAGATATAGCATTGTTATTGGGGGTCTATCCCCATGTAGAACAGTAACCTACTTCATTTGAAGAGGTAGACCTTGAATCACGCAACATCGTTTATGTTCTCCGTTTCAACATATATCATTGAAGATGCTCAGATATTTTAATCCCATTCACTGAAGAGGGGATTTGGAGACATCCATTTGAGTCTTGATGATGATGTCCAAAACAAAAACCTATCATGAAGATAAAATCGATGTTAATTTAGACAACAAAAGGGCTATTGAGCCCAGCCATTCCTAGATGTAGATTTCCTCGCCCTCCGATTTGGAGACATGAATACCCATGTTTATCAATATTACCTGAGTTGATGAGTGAAAATCCACTAGAATGGATCAACATAATAAATTAGGCATAAAAAAGGAGTCAATTTTCATTGTAGGAAATGAAGATTGGCCGGTTGTATGCGGTTCTTGATGTAATGTGGCGGAAACCAAGACAAAGAGGAAGTGAGAAAAAGGGGTTTCATAAGGGGATTAAACCATTTATTGTTCCTCTCTAAATTAATTCATGATAGAAATAAATTTAAAAAATAAAAAATAGTTGAACATAGTAAATTTATACAACATATTATAAATATAATTCGCCACTTCTCCCATATTCATCAACAGGCAGATCATATTCCATGTTCATTTGAAAAATACAATATAACACATGTGAATGTATATCGAAGTTGTAAAAATTATTCCATATACTTACCATGGGTGATTCAAAATAGAGACAATACCTTATTCTTTGTTCCCAAAATAAGGAACCATGCCCATAATACTGATATGCAATGCTCAATATCATATCCCTATATCTTAAATCCTGCAAAATAATTCGAATTATAAAAATATCACACCAAATTAAGCCATGAAAAGTGATTTCGATGCAACCTCAAATTAAAAAATGGACAATCTTATCACCTGGTCATCAAGAGCAAGAAAAATCATTATTTATTTCTCCAATGCTCAACATTGCTATGAAGTGAACTGCTCATGAATGGTTCATTTCTACACATAAATGATGCTTGCAATAACTACCAACCCATATTTAGTGAATACATGAATATAATCATTAACAACAAAAG
Organism: Viscum album; assembly: GCA_963277665.1. Taxonomy (NCBI): domain Eukaryota; kingdom Viridiplantae; phylum Streptophyta; class Magnoliopsida; order Santalales; family Viscaceae; genus Viscum; species Viscum album. Next base: position 773,784,880 of record OY728159.1, on the reverse strand, counting down.
TCATATATATTTTGTGAGGGAAATAAAACACACATGGATAGTGTTCTAGTTTAGGGTGACTATAGGAGTAGTGCAGGGAATACCCTAGGGTTTTAAATTACCATCTAAGAAGGTATACTGAAAATTCATAGATAAGCTTACAAAAATAAAAAAAAAGATTGTTAAATTACCAAGACATATATATATACACAAAGATTAAAAAATTGAAAAAAATTCATAATGAAAATAGATTATAGATAAAATTCTTCAATGAACCATTATATGTTGTGAAACTAACCTTGAAAGGAACATCATCGGTTCTAAAACTAATCATGCAACATATTTCTGCATAATAAGAAATCCATGTACATTGTAATGAAATAATAAAAAAATATATTTTTGACATCAATCATGTTATTAGATTTTACATACTAAAAATCTGTGATATTAACCAAAATTCCACTGGGTACAAACATAATGTCCGATTATGTGATGAACATCTTGGCATGATTGCTTCTCCAGCATGACAAAACAAACAAATTAGTATCTCCCTTTGAAATATAATTGCATTCAAGGAAAAAATAGAATCATTGAAACAGATATACATATCAAAAATTACCTGAAACACTGACTTCATGAAAGATGCAAAAAAAATGTATCATACAAATATTGACAACGACATAACTTAAGGGTGACCAGTACCTAGGTGTCGAGATACTGCAACTGAAATTTACATAAAGGTGATGCTAAAAGACCGTAAAACAATAATGGATCCTCTAGGATAAATAATGTGAAACATGAAGCTATATTCAACCAATAATTAAATGATGACATAAAAAGGATAATATTTATGGTCATGAATTTAAGGAGTTATGTAGAGATCAATCCCATTTTTCAAAACATGAAAAACATGATTAAGTCCATCACATTGAGAGATGAAAATCTGAAACAAATAATTAGTATGGAAATTTGAATGAACTTAAAAATGATGTGGTGTAGGATTTCCTTGTACCAACTTCAATTGAACCATCACTTTTTCCATTCAAAAACCTGTTCTTCAATGAGTAGCCATATTTTGAAATCAATTGAATTAACAAATCAAAACCCTTAGAAATAAAAAAACACCAGTAGGTCTTCAATAGAATATTAAAGAATAAAAATAATAGATTGAATTTACACATAAAAGCAGTAGTAAAGAGAATAAAGTTGTGAGAGTACCATCACAATCGGGTACCTACTTCATTAGAACTATCATTTTCACAAAAGAAATATGTTTTCGATATAAAACCATTTCTGGAAATCAATAGAAGAAACACAACACAAAATATAAAAGGAAAAAAATCACAGTAAGTGTGCATTAGGAATAAAATAAATAAAAAAACAGTATAATTGAACATGATCCAATTACCATGAAGTGGAGACTGGTGTAGAGGTCAGAGCACTCAAAATTTGCAGTGGAGACTGCTCAGTAACTTGCAAGATTGTTAACATACCTGCAACTCAATCATTAAATCCATAGATTTATTCCACATTCCTTGAATTAACATTAAATGAGACTATTGGATTAGGGTAGTTAAAACCATTGTTTTTAAAAAAATCATCTAGGCAGGTATACTGAAAACTTGTAGGTAAGCTAATAATAATATAGAAAATTTTGTTAAATGACTAACACATATTCAGAAGTGATGCATTTTTTGGTAGTGATCAACCATGTAAAATATTACCTTTCATTGTGCAATGGTACACTAGATGGTGCATTAAATTGAATCAATCATAAAATAGAAACCTCACCTCCAAAATGACACATAACATTATCAATCCTCCATGTTACTAGTTTCGGTACAACATCAATCTTTTCTCCCGCAACATAATCCCATTCTCCATAGCATCAGCTAATAATTTTTTTTCCCATACATGAAACCAAAAAGGTTAGTTGTTTCGTAAAATCATGAAGTGGTAGCATATCCATGATATAATGGAGGTAAAATTAACAGAAAAATGAAAACATACCCCAATAGAACATATTAAAAGGATAAAAAACTTCTATAGTAGTATGGAATTGATCCTTTGCAGATGAAAAGCATCATTTTACATAACCTGATTAAATTAATTGGATTGGTTTAGTTTGACATTGAAAAATAAAAATCCTCACCCAAACTGTCAATAGTATAATGTTTCAAATGAAAAATATGAACTGATACAAGTAGATATGTGATGTTATTTGGGATATAGTCAAACCTGAATCAACATGCACGACTTCTCTCTCCATTCTTCAATTTTAAACGAAGTAGAAATAATGAAGCGATAAAACCTGAGTGTTGATGATGATATCAAAAACGAAACAATTAAAGAATATGAAATCCTATGAAAATGATGAGGTATGTTGAGGAGTAGAAGGATCTGAGAAACGGGTTACCTAGTTGAGCCGTTAGCTAATGCAGATATCCTCATGTTTCGATCAAGGGATGTCGAAAACCAAGATTTTCAGATAACCCTAAGTCGATTACAATAGTAGCATCATGAATAATATTGATATACACTCCGAGTCATTGTACTAGATGTAGAATGAGAGGAGGCGGGTATACTGAAAATCCATCGGTAACTTGCAATATTATTAACATACCTTAAACTTAATCATTCAATCAATAGATTTATTCTACATTCATTGAATTAACTGCAAATGTGACTATTGGATCAGAGTAGTTAAAACCCTTGTTTTTTTAAAAAATCATCTAGGAAGTTATACTGAAAATATGTATGTAAGATAATAATAATATAGAAGTTTTTGTTAAATAACCAACACATATTCAGAAGTTATGCATTTTTTGGTCGTGATCTACCATGTAAAATATTACCTTTCATTGTGAAATGGTACACTGGATGGTGTGTTAAATAGAATCAATTTGAAAAGAGAAAATTCACCTCAACAATGACACCTAACTTCATCAATCCTCTATTTTATTAGTTTTGGTACAACTTCAAACATTTCTCCCGCAACATAATCCCTTTCTCCATAGCATTAGCTAAGAACATTTTATTCCCTTAAATGAAACCAAAATGGTTAGTTGTTTCATAAAATCAGGAAGTGGCATCATATCCATGATATAAAGGAGGGAATATTAGCTTAAATGTGAAAACATACCGCAATAGAACCTATTAAAAGGATGGAAAACATTTTTAGTAATATGGAATTGAACATGTTTCTGATGACCAGCATCATTGTACAGAACCTGATTAAATTAATTGGTTTGGTTTTGTTTGACATTGAAAAATAACAATCCTCACACAAAATTTCATCACCAGAAAGTTGCAAATGAAAAATATGAACTGATACAAGTAGATATCTGATGTTTTTCCGAATAGAGACAATCCTGAATCAACAGGCATGGCTTCTCTCTCCAAGGCTTCAATTTTAAACGAAGTAGAAATAATGAAACAAGAAAACCTCAGTGTTGATGATGATATCAGATCCAAAACATTTAAAGAAGATGAAATCCGATGAAAATGATGATATAGGTTGAAGAGGTAGAGGGATATGATAAACAAGATACCTTGTCGAGCTGTTAGCTGATGCAGATCTCCTCACGTTTCGATAGAGGTATGTCGACAACCACTATTTTCAGAGAACCCTTAGATGATGCCAATAGTAGAATCATGAAGAATATTGATATAAAATCCGAGTCACGGTCCCAGATGTAGAATGAGAGGAGGTGGAGGAGCCGGAGGCGGACCATGTGGATAACGTGGAGGCCGAGCAAGTGGAGAAACCAGATACAGAGGTTTCAGAGATGGAGGCGGAGAAACATGAGGTATAACTTGTGGTTTTATGCAAGAAACCTTGGTAGATCCGATGATCCAAAGATGGAGGAGCCAAAGGTGGAGCACATATCGGTGGAGGTGCGGATGGAGAGGGGATTCGAGCAGGGGAGTGGGAGACGGGAGTCGCGGAGGGGAGCAAGGGAACCCTAAGCGTGGATGAAAGATGAGGTATACAGAGGGAGCCGAGTGAAAGACATTGAGCTCGGAGGACTGCATTTGGCAGAACAGCCCGATAGTATGAGGGTAAATTTAGGATTTTTTTTATTTTATGGTGATGTGGCTACCTGTGGAGGCGACACATTTGGCTGGAGAAACCCATCTTTAGTATATATAATGTATATTATTTGAGATAATTAATTTGTTACATGAATTATCTAGGCCAATATGACATTTTAGGAATGACTAAATGTTTTTTATAGAATCAAGTTGTTATTTTTTTTAAAACAAATCATGTAAGAATAGTGTTCAAAATGAACTAATTCATAAATTATAATATAAATTAGTTTATTAAATGATTTTAAACTCTAAAAAATCTATGATTCTAAAATATATATAAAATAAGCACAAATATTACACAAATGACATTTATTTGTATCATTTTACATGATATGTTAATTACATGAACCAAGAATATTTAAATATATTGATATCACTATAAGATAAAAAAGGGAAAAATAAGGGTTAAACAAATACAATAAATACAATTAAGTACTGAATACTAGACTAAAAATTATTAGTTAATCGTTATTTCAAAAAAATCATCTTAAATTCTAATTAAATGATTTTTGGATTATTTTTAATCAAAATTTAATTTATAATTAATTAATATTTCAAGTCTTTTCAAAAGTGCATCTCCTCTTTATTATAAAAGGACACCACCTCTACCCACATACTCACACCTCTCAATATTTGTGTCTCATCCAAATTATGCTCATATAATCTCCCATAATCCCAAATCTCTTCCTAGAAGCTTTTACCATGACCAAATAGTAATTCAAGAAATACCTTTGGCTGAAATCAATAGAAGCGACCCATTTTAGAGGTAATGCCTTCTATCACGTTCCTTTCCATTATATTTCATATCCACTACCTATGTGCATATATTCCTTTTATTACATAATAATAACAATATCCTAAATATATTTTTTTTTGTTTTTATGAGATTAATTTGATCTGCACTTACAGAAACCTGTATCTATTGTATATGAAGATTATGTTTCTGCGTACGAAAAATTAATGTCTCACGAAATGAGGATTGTTAAATTTTCCCCTACCACCACTAATGGTGTCCATTATGATAGAAATGTATATATATATGGCATATATTATATTTATTTTCAAACTATTATCCCTTAATATTTATTTACAACCTAACATTATGCATTTTAAATGTGTAAATGTGATAATATTATTTGATTAAGTGAGGACTACCACCCCCTCAAATTGATTTAACTCGATCATGATATACATGGAATGTATAATGGATATAATTAATGATCCTATGTAAAATATACCAAATAGATATTATAATTTTATTAAAATATACTTCTGTATCATTTATTTTTCATTCCATTAATATGAAAAAGAAATGACTGTAGCGTTCAAGTGTAAGTAAGGCATACTGTCTCCATAAATGGAACATTTCATTTCTTATCTAAAAAATTTAAGTACAATAACAAATACATATATATGGATATATATGATATTTAAATCGTGAATATCATTCTTTATATGATGTAATTATGACCACATGGACAATTTCAGTCCAAACAAGTTCATTTTTGACTCTTGTACCAAATATCCACAAAACGTCTAATATGAACTCGAATAATTAACTAATTGTAATAATGTTGTAATAAGTGATATAAAATGATTAAGACTCTTTAATAAAATCATAAAAAGTAAAAATTAACCTATAATTATTATTTAGGAACACAACTATTTTACAGGACGATTCAGAATTAATGAATGGGAAATTCTTAAACCTATTTCCATTCTTTGGGTTGATATTCTACTTTAAGATTATGTCATTCTATGAATCTGTGAGAAATTAATTTTGATATATAATATAGTATGTATACCCGTTTTTTGTGGATTTATAATAAATACAAATAATCAATCTATTTTATTAACGAAATCATCATTATTAGGGAATTTCTATACTCAATTTCCACTCATTGGGTTTTACACATACATCGTTGATTATATAATTCCATGATTATGTGTGGAATCACTATTTATTTATTTATGTTGTAATTCCCATGTCACTTTGTGTGGATATAATTTTACTACCCATAATCACCCAAATGATAAATTCTTATGTCATTTATATGAACATTGTAACAGAAATTATAACTCAATCTCATTTCATTGAGTTAAATATCAATTTCATTGGTTTTGTTTCTCCAGGAATTTTTTTGAATGACATATGATTTTTTTACACTATATATATCAACTTATATTGTGAGTATTTGTCTCTTCCACAAATAATTATGTCATCAATTAATCCTTAATCTATGAATACAATCCTTGAAATGGATTTTATCTCAAAATACATTCCATTGAGACGTATTTCTTGTTATGGACCATTTCACTTTTATGTGGTGTGCATACGGCCCATTGACATATTATATCATGAACCTCATTATTATAATTATGTTATAGGGTTTGTTTAATATTAATCTCTAAATAATTTTTCACGTTATTTTCTCATGTTGCAAGGGACTCATTAACTAATACATTATTATAAATATTTTAATGATTTAATCATTAAAATAATTTTCTTTAATTTCAATGTTCTCAAACTTTTATTAATAATATATATATATAGAAATTAATTTTTTAAAATGTTATTTTGTTTAAAATATTCAAATTGGTTTGGGATAAGTTGATTAAAAAACAATTTATTTATTTTTTTTAAATGGTTTTGTGAATGAATTGAATATTTCAATATCAGGAATTGATTTATTCTAATTAATGAGTGATATGTTTTTAATTTCAATGTTTTATGTGTTTTGATAATGTAATGGTATTAGGAAATATGATAGGTGTTTACATGAAAAACCTAATATGGATGGTTTCATGATTAACCAAGGGTGTGTAATCCTATGATAACTCTTCAATTCATTGGGTATCATGATAGAGGTAAATGATAAATATTCTATTAAGAGATTTCAGGAATATACTATGATGGTTATTCCAAATGTAACTATGAAGTTTACTCTATATGTATTTGTGAATTCTACAATGTAAGTATTATACAGATGCCGCAAGTTACTATTATGTTTTATTATTTATATGGGATTTTGAAGGAATATTATGATTACTTGATGTAAGTTATGTAATTTATGTTTTAGGTGTGAAAATAATGATTTTTTGAAAATGATTTTAGAAGATTTAAATATTTATGGAATAGTGATTTTTTTCTTTATTTGATGTTCCTTACTACTCTATTTATACACATCCCCAGTTTTGTAAATGTTTTTCATTGGGTATAAATAAGGATAAGTGAAATGAATAATTCCTGAATGTTTTTATGGAGAATAAAAATTCTTGTTTTTCTTAAGGTTCTTTGTTGTTGTGGAAAAAAATGGATAGAGTAGAAGTATCTAAATTGTAATATTTTAGATATAATGTTATAGTTATGGGAAAAATTTCTAAAACACTAAACCAATAAAGATACTCGATGTGAAATAAATTCAATTGTTAACATATCTCATGATTTATAAACGTTTAAGGTTTATTCCATACGTTACAGTTGAATGTGTAAAATGAAATATAGTTATTATTTTGAGAGTATCAATATTATCCTATTTTAACTATGCATGTTAGTCATAATACACATCTTGGAATCCTGGGAACAATAAAACATAAGAAACAGGTGAGATCATATGGTCCAAAAGGAGAAGTATGAATTAGAATCTATGATGAATAATAACCATAAGAATTAATTTACGGTGTGTATGAAAAAACAATCCATATAACATAACATGAGAATAATATGGGAAGAATAATTGATAGCATATAAATAATCCCATGAGCAATAAAACATAATTATTGATGTTCTACTAGATTAATAATCACTAGAAATATCAATAATTAATGAATTCATAATTTTGGATGTCATCAATATCAAATATATCCTTAAGATAGTAACATTCATGATGTATACTCATTATATTAATTTTTTTAGGTAGAAACCCATCTTATTTGCGTCAAAACCTATCCTCTTGATAATTTAATACTTTTTGGAAATAAATACATTGGTTTTGTCACCAACTGATTTCACATCATGTGATCGGCCACAAAATCGGCAAGTTATCGCTAGCCCTGCCAACCACATACTATGTGAAATTCATTCCTCATTTGAAATCATAAAGAATATAAACATTCATATTTAAAACACAGCATAAATATGTGAAAACCTAAACCAAAATCCTTGAATGGTAGGCAAATAATATATCCACAATCAAACTAATCATAAAACATTCAATAAAATAGTCAAGATTGTATTTTATTTGATCAAACACAATCAATGATAAAATTAATCAGTGTAAGATGACTTATAAGATAATAGTCCAATAATATAATTATAAATATCTTGAGAAAAATACCATTTTACTTTAAAACCATTTATTTACAAGTCACGAATTTATAAAATAAAATTATATATTTATGAAAAAAAATTAAACATGAAAACAAATATTCAAAACACCAACAAATAATTATGGAAATAAAACAAATTCACTCCATATAAGATAAAAATAAACATTATGTCTATATTTGTTTTCAAAAAGTTTTAAATTGCCTCACACAGAAATTAAAAAAAGAATCATATAAGTACTATTCTAAAAAGTTAACAGTGGAAAAATACATAAAACAGTTTAATTATAATTGTAAAAAAATTCAAATTATTTTTATGAAACTAGGACATGGATGAAAATTATTCTTTAATAAATATGATTGTATAAATTATGATAGATAGTAATGAAATTGTGAAATAACAATTACCTCATACTTTACATTAGTTGAGGGTGTGTTACCCACATATATAAATTTTAAATTATTTTATAAAATTATAATTGTGACAAATAAAGTAATTAATAATTCATATATGATTCATTTATGATTTTATATCACTTGTTTGCTAACAATTCCAAGATAAAGCATTATTTAGTATAATAACCACATTGTTTGTCATTTGTGTTTTGAATCATTATTCTAGATCATATTACAAAGAAAATGATTTAATTACATCCAAAATTTATTAAATAATTTATATATCATATAAAATTAGTATATAAATATATATAAATAAATGGTATATGAAATGGATTACACTATTCTGGGAAACCGTAGTTCATACATACGCGTAAACAATATTTCAATTTTCTTATTGTATTGAATATAAGAAATAAAATGACTTATATGTATAATTATATATTATTTATGTTTATTTATTATTTATTATATTTCATATTTAATCATTATATATATTTTTGTAATCATTTTTTAATGGTTTACGTGGAAGGTGAATCCAATCGCATCTTGGAGACATTAGCTTGTACATACATATGAGTGAAAATACCATTCCTTTATTGGTAAAATAGTGAGGAATTATATTGTATATTAATTGTATATAATAAATATATTTTAATATTTATTATTTATATCCATTATATCAATAATTATACCCATCCAAATAAGTTTGTGATGGATTTAAATTACACCATAGTTATGAGACGATAAGTCAAACGTATGCACACATGATGATGTAGTCTTTAGAAGGATTGATAAACGAAGGAATATGGTTGTACCATAACCATTGAAACATATAATTATATAAATGGAACTATATATATTAAATTAGTATAGAAAAAACCTTGTAATATGAAACAAAATATGAAAATAACATAAAAGAATTGTGAAAACAATTACATATTTTTTGATGGACTTCTTTTTGATCTCCTCTTTGGGACACAGGGGTTGGAATTTTTGGAATACCAGGACATGAGTAACATAACTATTAATATATTTTTTTGAAAAATAGCAAGGGGTTGTTCAATCAAGGTAGTCCAATGTAATGTGAGGGAGTTAGGGAGGGGTGCACTTTTATAATTGATGTGACAGGTAATGTTGAAAATCCCCAAAATATTAAAATATCATAAGACTACCCTACATCCAAAGACATAAAAAGGTCCCAAGAATGAAATTTAGCTGAAATGTTTTACCATATTATATCCCCTTGTGATTATTTAACATATTTTGGTGATTTTAAAATATTTTAATAATAAATTAATTCAATACGACATCATTATTTTCAAATTTAATTCTATTCATTTAATTTGGCATTAAATACATAATGAAAAATTGACAATTAGAACCTAATGATTTAAAACATCCATAATATACTTATAAAATTCATTATAATCATTTATTCATAAAAATTATTTCGAAATTAGTATTGTTAAAATCCAAATTTTTTATTATGTTAATTAAATAAATATTCTTTTAAAATTTACGATACATATAAGGTATTTATATAATCTCTAAAATATCAAAAAACATTAAATAATTTCATTATGATCAATATTGTAATTTATATTCATTCTTATCATGATTTATTCCCTATGTGGACACTTAAATTATATTAAAAATAATTATAGTTCTATTTTGTAACTATCTTTGATTTAAATAATATATAATTTAATTTCATCGGAAAGTGTTCATTAAACAAGTAAAAAATAAATAATAAGATGATAGAGGTAGAATCTTCTACAACCAATAATTTTTAACAGGTTATTGTTTTTTATCCTTATATTTTATAAAATTTATTTAACCCTATTAACTCTTAAAATGATATCATCTACTCTAAACATTGAGGGTTAATATAATTACTATAAAACTAAAAACACCCATTTAATGTGTCATTCATGGTATTTAATGTCTTATCCAAATCAATTGGATGATATCGAGAATTTAGTGAACATTATATTATTTAATAAAATATTATTTACCTTAACATATCGTCAATATCATTTTGGACACTATTCATTATTTGGACTTATAAAAAAACAAAAAAGATACTTAAAATTTGAAGCATGAATTATAAAACAGTAATAACTTGTCTAATTTGATAGTAAAAATTATTTATGTCATTAAATAACCCATGTTTTATTTATATTAATATTATTATAATCATTTATTTTATTATTCAATTATTTAAATAATAATAGCATCATCATTGTCTCACCATTATGTAAATTATTTTATCATTCAATTTTTTAAATAAATTATCATTATATAGAAGAAAATATTTAAAATAAATTTTTATAGTAAAATTTATATTTTCTATACCCCTGTAAAAAATGGTCCAGTTATTAAATATATGAGTATGATATTTTGATCTTATCATTAAAAAAATATTATAAATATAATATTTATACCAGTTTTTCTTATAAAGTATACAATTTCTCTATATGGTTTATTTTGGTCCAAGCCCTCACATCAAATAATATTAAGAGAAGTGTTAGGGAAACATTATAATATTAAAATATTATTTTCTAGCTTTAATTACTTGATTTACCATTAACTGTTATAAATACAAAACTAAAGTTAATATTCACAAAAATTAAGTTGATCCTATTAGACCAAAAATTTTATAAGGATTACTAAAATATATTTATATTTTTAAAATTTTAATTCACAAAAAAAGAAAAATTATGTAAAACGCTAACCCCATAGATGTTGTGAGAAGGCGAGTTAATGTAAAAATGTTCAATAAATAAATAAGTACTTAAATAAAATTTCAATGTAAAAAATACAGCAATGACATAAATAGGATTAATATATGTATAATTGTTCTATTTTTAATAAAAACCATTTAAATTTTAATTTAACATTAATAGTTATTTAAATGGAATGGGATTTTTTAACTACAATGTTTTATATTTCACTGTTCATTAAAAAATTAATCTTCATATAAAATTACAAGTAAATCATCGTAATATATTTTTTTATATTATCAATTGAATGAACAATTTTATTTTTCCAAATATAATTATAATAATTTTAAAAAAATATATTTAAAATAGGGTCTCCATTAAAAAGTGGTAAAACATAATCTTGCGAGTAACACAATATAACTATGTGTTATGTCTAGAAAAATCATAACATTGTTTTCAAATCGTAGTACCAAAAAATTAACTATATTCTAAAATAAAAAAATCATTAAATTAGGGTGCCAAAATTTTCCCCTCCATCAATAAACTTCATCCACATAATTTTTGTATATGTTTTTCGTAACATGGGATTGAGTATTTAAAATTCCATTATTGAAATTCCACATCGAAACAAGGGACAATATATGTAAATCATTAAAATACTGAAATGATTCTATGAAGGTAAACAAATATAACACATACTAGGATTCTATGTATGAAAACATAGAAATGGAAGATAAATTTAACCATCGTGTTCTGATGGACAGTGTAACCACCCCGACCCCAGCTACCCAGAGTCGGTGCATTATTGCGTAACATTGGCATGATCACAAAAGATCAAGTCTTGAAAGACCGATAAGTTTAGTAGCCTTGGAAACAGTAGATACATTCATAAATGATATGTTCCATCATAAAGTGAAAAACTACAATAACAAAGTCTCCATAGACCACACTCATATCCTCTTCTGACAATCCCTTCAGGTCATTCATAAAATACTTCTTCACATCCTGGAAAATATTAAAACATTGAAAGGGGTGAGATCAGATGATCAGTAAGGATAACAATATTGCGGAAACTTTCGTAAATAAACATTAACATTTAAGGCAATGTATAACTAAAAAAAGCCTTTTTAAACTTGAACTTCAGCATAATATGGAAAAAATAAAATTAAATAATGCCATTTACTTACTCACATGGATATTCTACTAGTCGAATAATCACATGCAATATCAATAACCACTTTCATAATGATGGAATACATAATGTCAGACTATCATAACTACATAGCCAAGGCCTCATGCCAAGACCACAAATAATATTTTGTCAATGCCTCATGCCAAGACACTAGTGTGTCTCATGAGACCTACCGATGCATCGAGGATCTATAGCGGGCTCCACCCATCACTTATTAAGTCCAATGCATTCTTCATATAAATAGGTTTAAACATATCATAAACCATAACATAATCATATCACATAAAACACGTATAAAGGAAACATAACATTTCCACCTTTCAATCACAAGATATCAATACAACACATTGATATAATAAAAACATTTTCAAAACCATTTTCAATACCAAAATAAAAGAAAGTTAAAACTTTGTATTTATTGTTCATTAAAAAAGTTGTGGCTTGTAGAGGAAGCCGAAACTCAAATAATGGTCACGGTGGCGGATAAGTCGTTGTCGCCGCATATGTATGGCAAGAAAAACATTCCCTTTTTGTTGTTTAGTAAAACGCTTTGTATAAAAAAGATTCCTTTTGAATAAACGCAAAAGTAAAAGGGATTTATACACCGTATAAATGAAAGTTGTGTATAAAACAAAATATGCCTCAATGAAAGGAGATTGAGACGAAGTTCATTAAAAAGAACATTTTTTTAAATAAAGTAGATATATTATGTGTATTCACTATAAGTACACATAAATAAAGTACAAATACAAGATAGGACATAATAAAATCATGACATAATTTGAAAGTAGGATTTTAAGCCAAAGAATAGAAATTGGGTTAAGAAGTTCCCTTACCTCGTGTCCGACTTGAATCGAACGCTCTTTAACCTCCTGAATAATAAACTAGAGTTAATATCTATCTTCATAAGAACCTTTTTCAATTTCACTATTCCTTTTATATCACTTATTACCATGTCATAAACATTATGTAATTATTTAATTTTATAACTGTCGTTTTGTCGATCATAGGTACTTGAGTCAAAAATAAACTTCTTATAATTACACATTGTTCATGTGGTAATATATCCATTATATCCATAATTATATACATTATGTATATATCATATACATCATATATATCCATTATATACATTCATTTATAATATTACATAACATTTAGAGGTAAGAAATGAAATGAACCGTCCATGGAGACGGTAAGCCGTACGTACGCATGAACACTACTTTCATTTATATTTCATATTTAATGGAATGAAATTATAATTATATAAAGGTATAATATAATTCCAGTATAATATAATGTATAATACCATTTATTCTATCCTTTGTACATCCCACATATGACATTAACGATTCAAATCACTTTGAGGGGGCGGTAGTCCACACTTCCTAAAATGAAATTATCACGTTTACCCATAATGGAAATCATAATGTATGATATAAATGAGAAATAAAGATTCATAAGGAAAGCATAAACATAATATATATATCATATATGAAAATAATGTCATCAAAATGGCCACCATTAGAGGTGTTAAAAGAATATTGAACAATCATCGTTTCGTGAGGCAGAAATTCGACATCCACAGAAACAATATGTTCTTTAACCATTAGATGTAGGTGTTTGTAAGTGTATCTCGAATAATTCTTATAAAAACATAATAGTATATTGAGGATACTAGTGTTTTTACAAAAGAAATGAACAAAAAGAGTTTATGGGGTTGGATAACAAAAATAAAACAAAATAACATAAGAGAATACATTAACTTAAAATCTGGTAACTCTTTTGATTTGAGCCAAAGGCTTACTTGGGAAGAGTTCTGCCCAAAGTGAGGCTTCTTGGAGTAAGATATGGAAGTTTAGAGAGTATTTGGGCTGAGTTTGGCCGAGCCAAATGGCTTGAAGTTGTGAATAAAGTGGTAGTGGTGGGGGCCTTTTATAAGTGGGGAGGAGGGGCACTCTTGGAAAGTAATGAAAAGTTAGTTTATTATATAATGAGTTTCATATTATAAAGGTCCCACACTTATATAATTCGATTATAAGGTGATAAGGGTTTGAAATATACTCATCCAATTGGTTTTTGACAAGTGTATGCCTTGGATTTTACATTATATTTTTATTTTATTTAAATAGTTAATTAATGAGGTAATCGCTGCATCATCATGGTGTCATAAATAATTTAATTTATATAATGTCTAAAAATTATAAAAAAACTGTCATGATGTAGGAAATATTTTTATCTTTTTGATGAATATTTATAGTAAAAAATATGACTTGTGTAACCCTATTTAAATTTTTTTTAGTAAAACAACTTATGTTTGTGTCATTTTTATTTTAACTTTAAATAATAGTAATTTATGTCATTTTCCTACCAAAGTGGATCCATGGGGTCCCCAAGTTGACCCATGGATTGTCGTGGTCGTACATGACACATCCAATAGGGGTAGGACAAGTGTAAAGGTATTTTCATATTTTTATAATATCATTTTTACCTTAAATTTCACTAATTACCTATAATCGCGATTAATTAAACTTAAAAGTTACTATTCACCAAAATATTATTTTAATCCCATTGAACCACATTTTACTTCCTAATGACAACCATGTATGTAGGATTTTAGAAAATCAAATCACAGAAGTGGTAATGATTCATTTAAACGAAAAAAATCAGTTTTTAACTACTAGTTAGTTGTTTCACTATTCATCAAAAATTGAAGTTCTTCAGAACAATGACAAAATTTCACCCTAAGATATAATTGATATTCCAAATTCAAAAATGATGTCTATTTTAAAAAATTCCAAACATATACGTTCCATTAATTAATTTTATAATCAATTCCCGCTGTCACAACAAATAGCGTGTTTTTAAGAAATAATATATATCAAAAGATTGATAATTGTTTATGTCCAATTTCAAAGTGAAATTAATTATAATGAAAACCATTGGAGAAAATGGTAAAAATATATTCTAATTATAAATTAAAACCACTCAATAATATAATTTATCACTATAAATTATTTTGATTAAAAAATTTGTTTTTAGTATTTATCACTATTCATAAAAAAATGGAAGTACTCAGAAAATTACAAAAAATATAACTTTGGATAATTTTGATATTAAGAATACAAAAATGAAGTCCATTTTGAAATATAACATATATATAATTTTAAAAAGTTGGTATTACTATTCATAATGGCTACTTTGATAAGTTTCGTTGTGTTAGAACTCGAAGTTGTGTACAATGCAAGCTATTGCATTATTGAATAAGAAGCGTATCATGGAAGCTTAGGGTTTTACATTCTCCCCTCCTTCAATAAGTTGCATCCTCGCAATTTGAAATTTTTCTTTAAAAATAAAAGGTTGAAAATAGAAAATACCTTTTTTGAAAACCCACATCAGAAATATGGTTAATAAAAATATAACTTTAAAAGATAGAAAGATAAGTAAAAAGGTCACCCAAGATAGCGCATAATAGGATTCTATGAAGATATGGATATGGAAGAAAAACAAACCATCAAGTTTTGATGGAGAGTTGTAGAAAACAGGATTAGGAGAAAGTTAACCATAAGAAAATCACAAACTTGTGATTGGTTAAACGGTCATTGAATCTCCAGTTGGAAAAGTTAACCGGCAACATTTTTGTTTTAAGTTAACTTTTATAAAGTTGAGGAATTTATTTAGGAGATTTACTAAGAACGTAAGGGAATATACATACTTGTCATGTAGAATTTCATTATTTAATAAATTTTTACCACAAACCCATCTTTCACTTCAAATGGTAACAGAACTCAAAAATATTCTATTTATCTTAATTTTATAAGGTTATAAATATTACCACATACCATTTAGATTAGGAAAAATATTTTTTAATAACCAGGGACTTCCTGTAGGCTAGTGGTAGGTAATAAAGGCATGTCGAACTATGGTTGTTGGTTCGATTCCTGTAGCATTTTCCGACGCGACGGGTTATGCCCCACCCTATAGTTTTTCCTTTTCCTAAAACTATAGTATTATAATATTCCAAAAATAATCTTCAGAAATGTTTTAACCATAAAAAATACTATTGAAAGTTCAACTAAATCCATCCCAACCTTTATAGTTATCCAAAATACCTCTTTCCAGACATTATCTAAAAGGTCACTTAATTCCAAAATCAATTTATCAGATTTCCCAAACAACGTAATGTTCCTATTATTGTCACATACTAAAAATATGATTACCTTCATCATATTAAAACCTTAATGAAAAAAAACAAGTACTGCAGTACAATCCTTATATATATCACATTATCCTTATAACTAGAATATAATCCTTGAGTCCAAAACAACCAATACATTAATTATTCCACTTCTACTGTAGTAATATCATAAGATTTTCCATGATCCCTTGGCCTTTTCTGTGGTAAGTTTCCCTGAAACTTAGGACATTCATTTTCATAATTCCCCATTTCCCTACAATTGTAGCATTCAACATTGATAGCCTATTTCTTTCCCTTACAATCACGAGCCTGGTGACCTTTTTTTCCACATTTGTAACAAACTCCCATTCCCTTTAGGCATGTACCAGGGTGATTATTCCCACAATTATCACATAATGGAAAATCCTTTGTTCCCTTTTCCCTTTATCTGTCACTTGTTCCATCATTCTCTTCTTCTCTTGCTTTACTTTGTTGTCATAAGACTTAGAGAATTCCTTTTCTATCTTGATAAAACACGAGACTATATCTTCGAACATTAAGAATGATTGTGATACTAAAGCTCGATGGATGAATGGTTTTAACCCATCAAAGAAACGATCAATCTTACTTCTTGGGTTACGTATATAATCTATAGTATGCCTCTCTAACCTAGTAAAGTTTGCCTCATACTTTGCGACATTCTCATCCTCCTTTTGTCTCAGACTCAAAAATTTTGTTTCCATATCTTCTCGATGGTCACGAAGATAGTATTTTTCTAGGAAAATATCTTTGAACTCTCTCCATTCCATATTTGATACTTCTTCATCTTCCTTTGTGTTTTGAATCAGCGAACACCATTGATCGGCATCTCCAGTGAGGTGGTAGACTGCCATGACAACCTTCTCCCTTTCGCTACTCCCCAAGGCATGGGATATTTTTTCTAATGATTTTATCCATTGCTCAACTACTAATGGATTTGTATCCCCATTAAATGTTGGTGGTTGTTGCCTCATGAAGCGGTCTAACATTGATCCTCCACGTTGCGGATCAGGGTGCTCCATACGAGTATGGTTATTATTCATAACCTGAGTGAGTTGTCGTAGTATGGTAATAAGTTGATCAGCACCAGTTGTATCTCTAGATCCACTATAATTATCTTGATCAGGAGGTAAATCCCTACACGGAGTGCGTGCATTGATACGGTTTCCATTCCTTCCACTAGGAGCCATTTCTAAACAATGGCATAAACTAGATTAGTTTATGAATCAAAATAAATAATTCCATAATTGTAAAATACTTAACATAAATTGAACTATTTATGGATATAATCCATAAAAATGTTTTCTCTGAGGAAGTATATACTCATAACCCTTCATAGAGGTTTGTAAAGAAAATGAGAATTATCCGAAGCATATCCCCCGGGAGTGTCGTAACCAAGAGTGCAGCAAGGCCCATTGTCGTGCACCAGTTCTCATTCGAGTCTAGCTCAAAGAGGTGTTTTCGGGTTTTACCCCTATGTACATCTATGCCAGAGCCGCCTCTACCTACTCATATCTAGACAGGGATGTATTGCTCAGAAAACTCACAAAATCTCTATAATACCAAAATTCTAGGAAGTTCTTCTATACTAATCCTCAAAGTCTATATTTGGGATATGTGCTCTAATCAGAGTTTATCTAAATCTAGCTTCCAAGGTTAGTACTAATCTTCCTATGATACCAACTGTAACCGCCCCAAACCCAGCTACCCAGAGTCGGTGCATTATTGCGTAACATTGGCATGATCACAAAAGATCAAGTCTTGAAAGACCAATTAGTTTAGTAGCCTTGGAAACACTAGATGCATTCATAAATGTTACATTACATCATAAAGTGAAAAACTACAATAACAAAGTCTCCATAGACCACACTCATATCCTCTTCTAACAATCCCTGCAGGTCATTCATAAAATACTTCTTCACATCCTGTAAAATATTAAAACATTGAAAGGGGTGAGATCAGCTGCTCAGTAAGGATAACAATATTACGAAAGCTTTCGTAAATAAACATTAACATTTAAGGCAATGTATAACTAAAACAAAATCCTTTTTAATCATGAAATTCAGCATAATATGGAAAAAATAAAATTAAATAATGCCATTTATTTACTCACATTGATATTCTACTAGTCGAATAATCACATGCAATATCAATAACCACTTTCATAATGATGGAATGCATAATGCCAGACTATCATAACTACGTAGCCAAGGCCTCGTGCCAAGACCACAAATAAGATTTTGTCAAGGCCTCTTTCCAAGACACTAGTTTGTCTCATGAGACCTAATGATGCATCGAGGAGCTATAGCGGGCTCCATCAGTCACTTATTATGTCCAATGCATTCCTCATATTAATATGTTCAAACATATCATAAACAATAACATAATCGTATCACATAAAACATGTATAAAGAAAACATAACATATCCACATTTCAATCACAAGATATCAATACAACACATTGATATAATAAAAACACTTTCAAAACCATTTTCAATACCAAAATATAATAATGTTAAAACTTTGTATTTATTTTTCATTAAAAAAAGTTGTGGCTTGTAGAGGAAGCCAAAACTCAAATAATGGTCACGGCGGCGGAGAATTCGTTGTCGCCGCATATGTACGGCAAGAAAAACATTCCCTTTTTGTATTTTAGTAAAAAACTTCATATAAAAATGATTCCTTTTGAATAAACGTAAATGTCAAAGGGATTTATACACCGTATAAATGAAAGTTGTGTATAAAACAAAATATGCCTCAATGAAAGGAGATTGAGACGAAGTTCCTTACAAAGAACATTTTTTTTAAATAAAGTAGATCTATTATGTGTATTAACTATAAGTACACATAAATAAAGTACAAATACAAGATAGGACATAATAATATCATGACATAATTTGAAAGTAGGATATTAACCCAAAGAATAGAAATTGGGTTAAGAAGTTCCCTTACCTCGTGTTCGACTTGACACGAACGCTCTTTAACCTCCTGAATAATAAACTGGAGTTAATCTCTATCTTCTTAAGAACCTTTTTCAAGTTCATTATTCCTTTTATATCACTTATTACCATGTCATAAACATTATGTAATTATTTAAGTTTATAACGGTCATTTTGTCGATCTTAGGTACTTGAGTCAAAAATAAACTTCTTATAAATACACATTGTTCATGTGGTAATATATCCATTATATCCATAATTATATTCATGATTTATATATCATATACATCATATACATCTAGTATATACATTCATTTATAATATTACATAACATTTAGAGGTAATAAATGAAATGCACCATTCATGGAGATGGTAAGTCGTACGTACGCATGTACGCTACTTTAATTTCTATTTCGTATTTAATGGAATGAAGTTATAATTATATAAAGGTATAATATAATTCTAGTATAATATAATGTATAATACCATTTACTCCATCCTTTATACATCCTACATATGGCATTAACGATTCAAATCACTTTGAGGGGGCAGTAGTCCGCACTTGGTAAAATAAAATTATCACGTTTACCCATAATGGAAATCATAAAGTATGCCATAAATGAGAAATAAAGAAGCATAAGGAAGACATAAACACAATATATATATCATATATGAAAATAGTGTCATCAAAATGTCCACCATTAGAGGTGTTAAAAGAATATTGAACAATCATCGTTTCGTGAGGCAGAAATTCACCATCCACAGAAACAATATGTTTTTAACCATTAGATGAAGGTGTGTGTAATTGTAGCTAGAATAATTCTTATAAAAACATCCTAGTATATTGAGGATACTGGTTTTGTTACAAAAGAAATGAATAAAAAGATTTTAGGGGGTTGGATAAGCAAAATAAAACAAAATAACATAAGAGAAGACATTACCTTAAAATCGGGTAACTCTTTTGATTTGAGCCAAAGGCTTCCTTGGGAAGAGTTCTGCCCAAAGTGAGGCTTCTTGGAGTAAGAGATGGAAGTTTTGAGAGTATTTGGGAAGAGTTTGGCTGAGCCAAATGGCTTGAAGGTGTGAATAAAGTGTTATTGGTGGGGGCCTTTTATAAGTGGAGAGGAGGGGCACTCTTGGAAAGTAATGAAATGTTACTTTATTATACAACGAGTTTCTGATTTTAAAGATCCAACACTTATATAATTCTAGGATAAGGTGATAAGGGTTCTAAATATACTCATCCAATAGGTTTTTGACAAGTGTAGGCCTTGTATTTTACATTATATTTTTATTTTATTTATATCGTTAATTAATGAGGTAATCGCTGCATCATCATGGTGTCATAAATAATTTTATTTATTTAATGTCTAAAATTATAAAAAAAATATCATGATGTAGGAAATCGTTTTAGCTTTATAATGAAGATTTATAGTAAAAAATATGACTTGTTTAACCCAATTTAAATTTTTTTTTAGTAAAACAACTTATGTTTGTGACATTTTTATTTTAACATTAAATAAAAGTTATTTATGTCATTTTCCTACCAAAGTGGCTCCATGGGGTCCCCAAGTTGACCCATGGATTTTCTTGGTCTGCCATGACACATCCAATAGGGGTAGGACAAGTGTAAAGGTATTTTCATATTTTTATAATATCATTTTTACCTTAAATTTCACTAATTACCTTTAATCGCAATTAATTAAACTTACAAGTTACTATTCACCAAAAAATTATTTTAATCCCGTTGAACCACATTTTACTTCCTAATGACAACCATGTATGTCGGATTTTTGAAAATCAAATCACAGAAGTGGTAATGTATCATTTAAACAAAAAATCAGTTTTTAACTACTACTTAGTGGTTTCACTATTCATCAAAAATTGAAGTTTTTCAGAACAATTCCAAAATTTCACCCTAAGATATAATTGATATTCCAAATTCAAAAATGATGTCTATTTTAAAAAATTCCAAACATATAAGTTGCATTAATTAATTTTATAATTAATTCCCACTATCATAACAAATAGCGTGTTTTTAAGAAATAATATATATCAAAAGATTGACAATTGTTTATGTCCAATTTCAAAGTGAAATTAATTCTAATGAACACCATTGAATAAAATGGTAAAAATATATTCTAATTATACTTTAAAACCACTCAATAGTATAATTTATAATGATAAATTATTTTGATTAAAAAAGTTGTTTTAAGTATTTATCACTATTCATAAAAAAATGGAAGTTCTCAGAAAATTACCTAAAATTTAACTTAAGATAATTTCGATATTACAAATACAAAAATGAAGTCCATTTTGAAATATAACACTTCTATAATTCTAAAAAGTGGGTATTACTATTCATAACAGCTACTTTGATTAGTTTCGGTGTGTTAGAACTCGAAGTTGCATACAATGCAAGCTATTGAATTATTGAATGAGAAGTGTGTCATGGAAGCTCGGGGTGTTACAGACAGTGATAGGAAACATGAAAAGAATAAATTTAAAAATAAAAAATCTATAAATATGTGATTATTTAAGAGAACATTTTATTAACAAAAAATGTTGGTACTAGGATAATTTTTTTCCAAAATTCAGTTTACTAACGTTGAGGTATTTTTTCCTATTTATAAATGCTCATGAGAAAATAGACATACATGATTTATTTCTATGGTATAAGAATAATCTTAACATTTATTTCCATTTCAATATTCTTTCACTTCATTTATTACATCTGAATATGGATATTCATGATTTATTTTTATGTCTTAAGAACTTTATGGAATCCTAATGTCTATATTTAATTACATAGTCAATTTACTAAAATCAAACTTGTTATAAAAATGTATCAAATAAATCATAATTTAGCAGAAAATATTTATATCCTTTTTTCAACATGATCCTTTACAACATATGACTCTTCCAAAATGAATCTATCCAAATTTGGAGTCAAAAAATGTCTCTAAATATCCGAAATATATTAGATACTCTAAACCTATTAATATAGATTTAATTTTCACACACCATTATACCCTTAAAAACATATGGAGATCAGTCATGCATCCAAAAAATTATTGAATATGTACTACAGACAACCATAATATATAAAATGATTTTTATAACATGTCCACCATTGATAAAATTATTATTGAATCAAAATACACATGAACGATAATCATTCTACTTCATTTTAAAAACATTAACCATGCTTCATCACCATATTCCTTAATACCTCATAAATTTATTTTTCCTCATGTAGTATCTTCATCATTAGAAGTATAACTATTTCGTGTCTATACTTTTTTATTCTATCATGTGTAGAAACTAAAATGACAATGTGAGCACTTAACATAATGATTTATTTAGGATTAATAATTTATAGGATCCTTAAATGAATCCCTCTTCTCATCAATCCATAAGCATAAAAAATTAACACAGGTTATACATTAAAAATTCTAAATGATGATATCCTATACATAGAAATTTAATCAATTTTATTCATAGGGTTATGTTTTATAATCATTAATTTCTAGTTATTTTTTCTGAGGATGATTCTAAACACCCTTTAATACCAAATGTAATGCCCCAAATTTAGAATTCTGGAGACTGTGAATTATTTATTGCATTGCCATAGTTATAATGAAACAAATCCCAAGGGAACCATAATTTTAAAATTTTTGGAAACCCAAATTATATACAAGAACCAAACAATACAATTGAATTTATAATATAAAATATAGTTAATCCTTTTAAAGACTCAATATTCTCTTAGATAAAACCTACATAATATTCATAACACATAGCATGGAATCCTTGGAAGAATAAAAACTAAGAACGAGGTGAGATCAGAATCTCATTGTAGTTAAGAATACAGTTAAGCTATTATGAATAATAATCATAATCATTAAATGATGGTTTATAGTAAAACAATATCCCTTTAATAGGATCTGAATATAATATAGGCATAATAAATTATACCAGATAAATTTTCACATGATCTAGAAAACACAACCATTCATATTATACTTGTAGAAAAATCACATGAAATATAAATGATGACAGAATGAATAATGATAGATGACTTCAATATCAATATCTATCCTAACTATAGTTACAATAAAGATCTATCCTCAATAAAATTTATGTCCATGCGTAGAAACCCATCGGATTTGTGTCAAGACATATACAAATGACAGTTTAAAACTACATGATAAAAAACATTGAAGTGTTTTTTTATAACTGATTCATCCGATGAGACCTACCAGTGCATTGAGGGCTTATAGAATTCCTCGACTATCACTTACTATGTCCAATTTAATCCACTAATGAAATCATAATCAACATAAACATTCATATTGAAACACTATCATATAAAATGTGAATACATTAATCATAAATTGTGAATGGTATCAAATTATCACATACATAGTAAAAATAATCAGAAAAACATAAATATAATCTGCTAGATTGTATCATAATATATCATCTTGAATCAAAAACAAAATTCAACATTTTATTGTGACATATATGAAAATAATCTTATTGAATACTTAATGATATCGTGTAAAAAATACCCTTTAACTTTTAAATCAGTTATCTAAATGTCACAGATTCATAAAATAGAACATTTTTATTAAAAAATAACATTTCAATCTTTAAAAAAGGGATGAAAAAAATATGTTTTTATTATTAAGGAAAATAAAATCTTGTGGTATAGGTTACAAATAAACATTATTTCTGTATTTGTTTTCAGAAAATTAATAAAGTACATTACTTGGAAAATAAAAAAAGTGAATCCCTTAAAACCAGTTTTAAAAAATAAAACATGTGTAAAAATATCTTAAAAAATTTTTAGGTTAATTTTAAAAAATTTCTAATTTATTTTAATAAAGTTTTACATGGATGAAAAATATTATTCAATAAATACTAGCATATAAACAGTCTCAGGTAATATTGATAATATTAAATAACCCTTACCTCGTACATTAATTAAGTCGAGGCTGTGTCAACCTCCATCATAATGGATAAATAATGTAATTAAATTATACTATAACCATATTCATTATTTATCATATCATGTATTATTTTTCTAGGAAATTATATTACCTATTTTTTAACAATTCCTTGTTAAGTGTTATTTCGACTAATAACCGCTTTGTTTATCATACATGTTTGGAATAACTGTTCATGATACTATTATATTGTTCAGGATTTAACGACAAGAATATAGTAAAACATGGTTTATATATATATTATATAATATAGATTTTGTATATATATGTATATATATATATATTGATATATAAAATGGAATACGTCATTCATGGAGACTGTAGGTCGTACGTACACATGAATGTTGTTTCCAATATCATATCATATTGAATACAAGAATGAAAGTGAAATTTATGTATATATTATTTTAAGTATAATTATTATGAAATATATTTTATAATTATTCATTATATTTATTTTTATAATCATTCTTGATTGGTTAATTTAGAAGATGAATCTCATCGTGTCGTGGACATGGTAGGCGTTACGTACCCACGAGTGACAATATAGTTTATTTTTGGTAAAAGGGTATGTAATAAGATGTTACAATAACTATGTATAATAAATAAAATGTAATATTTATTATTTATATCCATTATATCAATTATTATACCCATCTAAATAAATTGGAGATAAAAATAAATTACAACACAACATTGAGATGGTAATTCATACGTACAAAAACACAGTGATATTGTTTTTAATGGATTTATAATACAAAAAATATGGTTCTAATATAATAATAATGACATATAATGACATAAATTATATTATAATTATTTATTTTTTATGAAAATGACATTGAAATATGTTATTGAATAATAAAATAAATTAAAATATTTGGTAAAATAATTACCTATTCTTCAATGGACA
Source organism: Viscum album (assembly GCA_963277665.1). NCBI lineage: Eukaryota > Viridiplantae > Streptophyta > Magnoliopsida > Santalales > Viscaceae > Viscum > Viscum album. The sequence continues at coordinate 773,759,086 of OY728159.1, read as the reverse complement.
TCCTTTAGATCATAGATTAGAGAAACAATGGTTGACATTTTTGGAAGACCATGACAACCATAACATAAAAAATAATGTTTTTATGAAACATTTTAAGGGTTTTGTTGAGCTAAAATGGTAAATGTAGTGTGAGGTAGTGAGGGAGGAGCTATCCTTTTATAATTGAGGTGGTGGGAAATTTTAGAAGTAGTAAAAATATTAAATTATAAAAAGAGTATAATAAAAAAAAATGGTCCGTAAATAATAATTATAATATATTTTTGACCATATCATATTACCCTATAATTATTTAAGAATTTTGGGATTTTTAAAATATTTAATAATAAATTTTATCCATAATATATCACTATTGTATGAGTAAATAATATTTACTTAATTAGTATGAATATACATCATGAAAAAGTGGTAATTAAAATAAAATGGTTCCAATCATCTATAGTATATCTTATATATAAATAAAATTCATTAGACACTTTAATTCATCCAAAATTTATCAAAATTTATATTATTAAAATCATATACTTTATTTTTCTATTAATTAAATAAACATTATTTTAACATTGAAGAAACATATAATTTAATTATATAATTTATTGAAATTCAAAATAAAATTATATAAAAAAATTAACATCATTATTATAAAAATTGGCATTTACATTATTTTATCGGTTGATTTTTCCCATGTGGAAAAATAAAAGATATTAGAAACACATAGTGATATTATGTAACAATATTTGATTTAAATAATATATAATTTTGATTCATGGACAAGTTTCCATTATGAAACTAAAAATTGATCATAATGTGATAGGGGTCGAATATTCTACAAAAAATAATTATTTTGAAAGTTTTTATTATTTTTCAATCCTTATCTTTTTTACCCCTAATTTAACCCTTTTAATTATTATCATGATATCATATAATTAACACATTGAGTGGTAATATTAGAACAAAAAATTTATAAAATTCCACTAAATGTGTAACTTATGATATCTTTTTACTAATTTCATTCATTTTTCTTAAATTAAGAAACTTATTTATTTTATATCTTTTAAAAAAATTTATCTTAAATTTCATTAAATGACAATTTTGATACTATTCATAAAAAAAATAATCTTCTCATAAAAATAATAAAAATTAACCCTAATTTATTTTAAATATTAAAAATTAAAATAATAATTTTATTTTGTAGAATAAAAAATATTAAACTATCAAAATTTGAATTATAATAAAATTTCCATTAAATGGTGTAAAAAATGACATTGTGTGTAATGCATGCTAACTCAAGGTTGTGTGTATCGTAAGCTTATATTTGTATATAACGCATTATAAAAAATCACAAAATGAAAATATTTCAATGACATTGGGAGATAAAAATAATAATAATAATTAAATAAATATCATATTTATATATAAATTATAATTTAAAAAAATATTTTATGATGGTTCTATTATTTAAAATATGTTTCAATCAAAGATTTGGTAGGTTATATATTTTCATGAGTAATGTTTCCATTTTTTAATGATAATAATGGAAATAGGGAAATTCATATTTCTTATTTCATTAATGGTATTAATATCATATATATATATATATCATATTATTTATTTAAATATACAAATATATGTCATCCATTTGGTGTATTGGTGAAAGAGGGTCACATCATTTTGTGATGGATAAGGTCTTCATTTTCTCGAATGATTTTTTCCTTTTTTTAGTGTTAAACATAAAATGATATATTATGTTTTAATTATAATAAATATTTCATGAATATAATAATTATGTCATTTATATCACATATAATCACTAACATTTTCTTTATTTCCAACCATGTAAATATTTAATGAAAAAGGAATCACATCATTTCTCAAGGTGGTACTCGTTCGTATGCATGAGAGGTATTATGTAATCTCATATGAAATGAAACATAAAATTTTATAAATAATATAATGAATCTATATACATAAAAATGTTAAAAATATCATATATATATATATATATATTATCCATTATCATAACAAACTATAAGTGGGGGTAATGAAAAAACAAACAACATCTGTTCGCTAGGCGGTAGTCCTTGGTACACATGAATTATAAATTAATAACCTATTTGATGAAAGATTATATGGTCAAATGTAATTTCATTATTACAAGAATATCTATTTGAATGGTAGATTATTAGTCCATTATATCACAATGGTTGAATATAGATTGATGGTGTTGGTTGAAGAAATAAAATAATAAAGATCATTAATGAACATTTACCTTTTTAGCTAACCACTTTACATATCTACCAAAGCCTTAAAAAGATGGATTTAATTCCAAAATAAGGCTTATAAGAACAGGGTGTGTATTTTTTTAGTGACCTGGGTATGTATTTGTTTAATTAATATGTCTTTTGTTGTTGTAATCAATAGTGGACAGGGGTTGGCCTTTTAAATGTGAAGTGAGGAATACCATTTTAATTTTTTGAATGAAAAATGATTGACAACATTTTTCACATGAAAAATAGTCCAAAATGGGTTATTAAAAAGTATTATAATTGATAGTTCGATATATTTCAATAATTTTTTTAATAATATTGGTTAAATAAATTTAACTCTTAAATTTCCACTTTAACCCCAAATAAATCTATTTTTCCCTTAACCATGTTAATTAATTTATTTTCATTTCTATATTAATATTTTTTTAAAAAAATAAATTATTATAAAATATAAATTATAATTATTCAAAAAATTTAATCCATTTTTCAAAATTCCATTCACAGATATAGTATAATGATAATTTAAAATTACTCCTATAGACTTTAACATAAATAGGGTCTCTAATTATATAATCTTTTCATGTTTACCCTGATTTTAGATCAAATTTCAAAATTAAAATCATTCCAATTCATTAAATTGAATTAATTGATATATAATTGAACTAATTTTAATTTAGAACCAATTAAAAATATAAATTTACTTGGTAAATAATTTAAAAAAAAATCTATTTTCAATTAATATATAATGTTTTCTCTGTTCATCGAAAATTAATATATTTTAGGAAAATGCCAAAAAAATAACCCTATTAATATACATATATTAATATTTCCTAAATATATTTAATTGCTTCATAAATATAATTTTTATTTTTAAAAATTATATTTTAAATTATGTGTGTAAAATGATTCTAATCACCCTTTTAAAAATAATAAATAGTTGTTTGAAAAAAAAAATATTTTTCATTTCAATGATACATTATTAATTTTAAATTAATATAAGATAATAATTTCTTTTAATTTATATATTAATATTCATAAACACTTAAAAAAGGCTTGGTTATAATCATTTATTATATTCTTATTCATTTCAATTTGAGTATTCGTGTTCCAAAATCTTTCGATAAAATATTTTTTTAAGGAAATATTTCATAATGTCTATGGTGTTTTCAATTAAAGGGATATTATTTAATGTTTCAAACAAAATATAAAAAATGTATAAATTTAAAATCTCTTGTATTTACATTTTAGATCATAAAATACTCTATCCTTTTAATTTAACCCTAGATAAAACAGTTTTAATGATAATCATTGTAGTAAATGTTTACTATTATAAATGTTCATTTAAATAAGAAATTATGATGAAATTATGGGATAATATTAATTATTATGATTCCAAATATGAAATCCATTTTTTCAAATATTTAATCCACTTATCGAAATTCAATAATAATAATTTATTGAATTGAATTTAATATCAATCCTATAGAAATGTTGAAAATGCTGTTTTCCAAATGGAATCTTTTAAAATGTTTACAATGTTTTTAATATCAAAATTAAATATAAAATTGATTCCAGTAATCTATATTAGTTAAATTGATAAATTACTGAATTAATGTTACATTTAAAACCATATTAAACGAACATATTTAATGTAAATAAATTGAATGCAAAAATATTTCAAAAAAACAAGTGTTGTTCTCTATTTATTGATAATTTTATCATTTAAAATATTTACATAAAAAATATAATATAATTGATAAATTACTATATCAGCAACTAAATTAATTTTATCAGATAATATTTTTAATGGTTTGAAAATTATTTCTAAAATTGTTATGCTAAGTAAAACAATATCATAATTTAGAAAAAAATTCATATTTTGAAGATTTAAAATGTAATTATTATATTCTTATGTCTGGAAAACACATATAATAAATTCTATAAACTATATTAAAAATATTTTATATAAATTAATTTAAAATTATTCACCAAAAAACATTTTTAATCTATAAAGGTACAACTGCTTTATATATAGAAAACTAGTTTTTCAAAATAGGATTTCGTCTATTTTCAAATGGTTCAAATTTTCATTTATAATAAATTTTTAAGAAAATAATATATTTTATATACATCTATAAATGATATATTTTATAAATTTTTTTAATATTCATACCCACTATTCATAAGGCTATGCAATAACTATTTTATTAAATAATAATATATTAATATTGGGATTCATTTCATTAATTAGTTATGTTTTGTGTAATGTAAGATGTTGAAGAAATTATATTTTTTAAAACAATTCATAAAATCTAATGGTTTCACAATCATTAATACATTTAAGTATTTTGAAAAATAATAATGTACCGTGTCTGTAAGTGTGGACTACCACCTTTGTGAAGCGGTGTGAGTTTTTTGTCAATTTTATTTTTCTAGATCAAAAAAAGGATTGATTTAATTAATATAAATGATTTATTATGATAAAATAATAATTTTTAGGATGGTAATTTTTATTTTTATTTATTTTATTATAAGTGTTGAAAATTGAAAATAATGATCATGTATATATATGGTTGATCATCTCCAAGAATTGTGTAATTAATTTCAAAGTATAAATATTCTATATATATATATATATAATGAATATATATGATATTTATATGATTATTAAAAAAATTAGATGATGGAACCGTGTCAATGTATGTGTATTGATAATATTGAAAAACATTCTCATAAAAATGTAATAGTAGTATCCTTGAAATGATTATTTTAATAAGGAATTATTGAAAACTGGGTTTTAAAATGATATAAATGGATCAAATACGATATAATAATAATTTACATAATTATGGTATATAATTATAATAAATTTAGCTACTTATAATGTATTTAGTGAGATTTCTATGGAAGTAGTAGTTTTGGTAAGGGTTTACCATCTCAAATTATATTTTCTATGATATATGTTATCTTATAATAATTTAATCATTTATGAGGTATATATATATATATATATTTTCAATTAAATATCATTATTATAATATTTTTATGATGTTTAATGCTATGTTTTATGTTTTCATTCATGGGTCTTTAGATAGATGTTTCATCAAATAGGTAAGGGTTTTATATTATAATCTCGTCATTTTATCAAGATTATATATGATTATGTTTCTATTGAGGAAATATTATGATCTAAATATCTAGAAATATATACATTTATTCTCCTCATTATATTATTATGTAATAATTGTTTTAATTTCAGTTTTTCACATTAATTATTCAAGAGTCAGAAAATATGTTTTAATCAAAATTTAATTTATTTTACAATTCAGGCAAGAAAAGAATTTGTTTATATGTAAATATTATTTAAATATTATTTAGGTTTTTTAATATTATCTAATTATTTTTATATTAATTTTTATACAAGATCAGATTTTTACAAAATATTTTAAATGAATTTTGTTTCTGATTTCTGAAATAGTAACATTCTATCATTTTCTATAAAAGTGAGAAATGAATGTTTTATTTTAACATATAGAAGTAATGTCTTGTTTAAAGCACAATATTCTGATTATTAAATAAAAACATATTTAAATATATAAAACATGAATTTATAACCCAATTATCTTAATTAGACATCAATTTCAAGAATCCATTTTAAACTAAAATTTATTTTTCAGTTAAAAAATTTCCTTCAATATTTTGGAAATTTTTATGTTTAAAAACGTTTATTTAAAACTCGAAAGTATATTTTACCTTAAAAATAAAATGAATTTTGAAATGAATTTTTCATTTCTGATAAGTTCCTTTGATATCACATATGATTTACTAGGGTTGTGATCCATCTGGACCCGAATTTTGTATTATATGTGTGGTAAATGATAGTAATGATAAGATGTTCATGCTATATAATTTTTTTCTATGGTTTTTTTTGTAATGTTATGATTTATGTTCCTGTGAAATTTATATGAGTGAATTATGAATGTGTGATGGTTGGGTCTATTAAATCCTTCTAATATGATGGGTAATGATTGATAACTCACGAGGTAAATATTTTTTCCATGAAATCGAGTTCTTATTCTCAATTATATATATAGAAATGGATTTTATTTCCATTAGATTTCCATTTTCCTAGTTATCATGTCAACAAGTGGATCTGTGGACTTGGATTTCATGTCTATAATATTATTTAAGGACCTAGTTTCCATGTGCATATAGTTATTCATACACCTAGTTGTTATTTCTGTAATATTAGGATTGGACCTGGTTTAATCCCCCTATATTTGAGTGAGTACTTGATTTCATTTAATTAATATAATGAGTGAAAGAAATTTTATTTTTAAATGATAAAAATGTTATACAATCTTATTTTATTCCACAAACTCATGTATTATGACAATGTTATACTCTTACGGATCACCTTATCTAATTCATTAATGATTCATATCTTTTTAACTGACGTGCTTTATGAAATAAATAAATTACATGATCTTTTATATATAGTGTATGATATTCATCTGTTCTGAACTTTTTCTAATACCCTTAGTCTCATGTAATGTCTAAGTAATCATTTATATATATATATATATCATATTTTACCCTTACCGAGCAAATGTGACCACCCTTTCTTATGTTTCTATATAAGTTTGTAATGATGAAATTTCATAAATAAGGTATGTCATGTAAGATTACAATGTGGGATGATTATTATGGGAGATGGTGAAGATCATTCATGAAAAATATTTTTTTATATAGTATCTGAATAAACTAAACCTTTATAGTTTTATTGTGGGTCTTAATGTTATGTATTTACAATTTATATAAAACTATGTAATATTTATGTTTTAAATGTTCATTAAGTATTTTTTTTATTTTATAAATGTATAGTAATTATTTGGATAATTATTTTTGAGAAAATTTGTAAAAACCAATTAGATGCATCTATATATAGGATAGAAACCTAAATCCTTGTTAAGGAATAAATTATGTCAGGATCCTAAAAATAAATCCCTATCTAGGTTCTACATGTGGATGTGGATTTGTTGAAAATTCATGTTAAGGTAATTACCTTGGATACGTTTTTTGAGAGTATATCTCCGTAATAATTCCAGTGCTTATTAAATTTCCCCTACTATTCACCATGATTGAAACTCTCGAGGTATATTCTTGGGATAACACCTTTTTATTTATGAATAATTATGAATAAATTGAATTGATAATGATCGTGAATAACATAGGTGTCATAATTTTTTGTTATCTCAAGAGTGATATTTAAGAACATAGGTCTATTCACTCTCAATTGTGTAACATGATTCTTACACCTCATTTTATAGTCAATGCATGGAACCAAAAGGAATTTTTGTAATAATAAATATGATCTCTATTTCAGTGACTTACTTCATGAGAAACCAATGTGATTTCAATATGGGATGAAATATCTTATGACTATTATCAGTCAAATATATCCAAATACTTGTGGTAGGATAGATTATTTTTAACATTATAATGAATCATATAAGAAGAAATATTTAATTTAATCATTTGTGTGACAATGAATACCCATATTCATTGGGACATTTCATCCACTAGAAATTAAGAAATGGATCGATGTGATGGAGAACATATTTTCCATTATTTTGTACTCAATGTATGATAATTTTTCCATATCATTATATCATTTAGATGATAAATTAGATCAACAGTGTATTTATATTAATAATATGACGAAATATGATGAAATTTACTCAGATGAATGGTAATAGTTTAAGAGGATATTTGTGAAAATTAACATCCCTCATTCATTACACACACAAATGGAGGTTGAAATCCTAGATCATAAGTAGAGGATTGGTCAATCCTATAGTACATATAAGTAAAATTTTGTTATACCATAATTTTATTATTATGATTTCAGAATCAAACATGAAATAAAAATCTTTTAATAGTATAATGATTTGAATCCATTCCTTCAACAGGAAATATTAATAAGGGATGTTAGAATCAATGATGAAATCATTAAATGTGAACTGAAAGTGGAAATGGATGTTAGAAATCATCAAAGAATTATTGATAAGAAAACAAAGCTATATTCTCATATATTTTATATGAATTTTTTCAAGTAGAGTAAATTGTATTATTCATCTTTCTGCTTGACAAAATGTTGGAAGGAGCACCAATGTGAAGTCATGAAAGGAAGAAGAAAATTGTTCATTTTTGGGAAGCCTGAAAATTATGAAAATGAATGTCAATGTGGTTTTAAGAGGTGAATAAATGAAATATAATTATAGATAACCTAATATAATACACCTATAACAATTTAGTTAAATATATGTAAGTATTTTATGAATTATTGAAATTATTTCCCTAATTTTAGAGCTATTGGTTATAATAATCCAAAAGATCCTCATAATTTAATGGAATAATGGAAATCAAATGTAATCACAAATAATGGAGTTAATAAAATTTCATAGGGAAATATTATACACCACCCTAGAAATCTAGAATATGTGTTGACTATTTTATTAATAATACCCATGAAAAAATTGTACCATTGTGCAATTTGATGTGATTGTGTATATTGAATAACACACTCTATATAGATCCCATATTATTTCATAGAATTTAAAAATTATAATTGATATTTTGAAATAATTTTATGGTCTTATATCAATGAAAATATAAACCCAGTTGAATATGATTTGATATGATAGGATTTTATTTATTTAAAAAATGGTGAATAAAATTTTGGCGGCAAATATTAAATTTCTTGGACATTATTTTTGGAAATTTTTAATAATAATTAATTATTGTATGATCCTTTCTAAGTGATTAAAATTGGTTCAAAATAATTGTTATGGTGATTATGGAATAATATGAGATCAACTCATTCTAATTATATTGTTTTCATTCTTGTAAATACATATATTTTTTAACGTTAAGGTTAACTGCATAATTTAAGTATTAAGTTGAACTTTGAGAGTTATTTTTGAGGTTTTAAAAAATATATTTATTGAATTTATCTATATTGGATCTCCATTATTGATTATTTTTGTTTTGTTAAATATTTAGAGGTATATGGAATAACTTTTTAATTATATGATTTGTTAAATATAAATTTTAGTTCTTCATGTATGGAATTTTTTTCTAGACTAGTCATCATCTGGATCAACAGATGTGATTGTGGAGAAAATAGATTAAAGGAATTAATTATACATATAAAATAATTATATTAACTTAGTTTATTCTTATATATATTAATATAATTCATTGAACCATTATAAATGATATTTAAACAATAAATGTTACATATTTCCTTCAATTTTCATGAATTTATGATCAATTTTCACACCTCATTAATTTATTCTTTTGTTTTCATTAGCATTATCACGATCATTAACATTCATCTGATCAATGTTCTCTATATCTACCCACCATTTTATAAACATTAAATATTTCTTATATTTCTAAATTTTTAGTTCCCATTTGTTTTTAAATATATGGAAACCTATATTTGTACATTTTAGGAAAACCATTTTATTTTTCTTAATCTTTTAATGAGGAAGATTAGTTAACCCATTTTAAAATTACATTTAAAAAATGAATTTTAAAATCATTAATTTCTTATTTCCTAATTTTTTTCATATTTTGAGAATAAATATTTTTTATTGATGGAGAATTTAACATCCCATGATTTGAGAGTATATTTCCCTGTAAATAAATTTATATCTTGTATTACATGTAACCCTCAATAGAATTAAACCATGATATACTATAATGATATTATTATGTGAATGCTATTTTTAGATGGGATACTATTGTTTCTCCATAAGAATAAATAAATTATGAATAATTTATTTTTACATATATATTGAAATTAAATTATTGGTAACCAATTCATTATAAAATAAATTAAATTTATTTAAAGATATAAAAAAATTCGAAAAAATATAAACACACAATATATAATTTTCTTATTTATTAAGAAAATAAATATTGGGGATTGATATTAATTAGATCTACATATTTTATATTACATAAAAAAATAAACATTTATTTAATATATTTTATGCATTGTCTAAGAATAAAGAATGTTTTATAAAAAAAATAATTTTCTAGAAAGTGGGTTTTATTGAGTTTTTAAAATTGTATTTAAAACAAAATATTAAAATTATTGGAATTTAATTAGTTAAAATTAATTTCAAAATTTGAAACATGAATTTCAAAATTTTATAATTGGATCCTCTTATATTTTGAAATTATGAATAGTAATTAAGGTATCATTTATCACGGTTATAAAGGGAAAATGACATTAATCCAATATTAAAATAAGTGATTTGACAATAATTTTTCATCTCAGTTCATATTAGATGAATTATATTAAACCCATATCTCACTAGGCTCAAAATATATTTTCTTAATGGATTTTTTCCATGAAAATAATCTATATAACATTTACACCAATAACATATAGAAAATTTCACTATATTAGTTTTGAATATCTTTCATTTTCGTAGATAGAAAAAAAAATAAAGATATGAAATAGTTTATAGGTATATTTTTATGTTGTTAAATTATATAATATATTATACTATATTTATAATTTTTTGCCCTTAAATAATTACGTTAAATTATTGTGGAACATTGTTACATTCTAAATTTTATTAAGAGAAAAATAAAATAGACGATTTCAAAAACATTAAATGTAAACTAATTTTAGTAATTATTAGTATAAAATGAATTTTTATATACATAAAACATATTAGTGTTGCATTAATGTAATATATTCAAATACAAACATCTTATTTATCTATTTTATGTAAAATTAAAAGAATAGTGTCAAAAGTGAGAGTAATGATATTTGATCAAAATTTTTTTTATTAATTTTTATAAAAAGATAAGAATCCTGAAATAGTATAAGGTGGGAATGATATGGTCAAAATTTATATATAATTTACATTTATGAATAATTATTTACATTTTAGTAATGTTAAAATTGAATAAAATTAAAAATATTTTTGCCGTAGTAATAGTTAAAATTGGTTAACCAAGAAGTTAATAATAACGATGATGTTAAAAAAGTCACCAAAAACTATAAAATTCATTCAATTCAGGGGATTTCAACCCCATCTAAACATATAATTATATATTTATCAATTTAATTGATAATTTTATACGAATTTCATTAATATATGTTTATATTTTTAGACATTCAAAATTGTGTCCCTTCCCAAAATTATAATAGTGAATCACTCTATTCCCTTATTTACACCACATTGAGAATTATAGATTAAATATCTCCTGATAAAATCATCTCAAAAATCCATATTCAACATTTAATAGGTTTCCATCTTACCAAAAGTCTAACCCTATGATTTTTTACTTATTCTTTTAATAAAATCAATATATCTAGTTTAACATAAAATAATAACTCACATATCCTAAATATACTAAAATTGTATTATGATTATTAAATCACTATTATCCACCCTTTGTACCATTAGATGGGAAGTGAAAGTATCACTCATGCTTACATACGACTAACCATATCTACGTAGAGATATAATTCATTTTCTAGAACAATTTCTAATAGATGGTTATAAGGATGGGTTTAATGTTTATATACAATATTTATAAAATATTTATTCTTTTATAAATAAAACAACACTTCTATATTCTTACATCATACTTTTTTTTAAATAAATAAATTACTCATCCATATGTGTGTACTAACCCTTCGATGAAACAGTTGGGTTATTTAATTCATTTACACTATAATTGTAATATATAAAATATATATTTGATTAATATAAATTATATTTTTTATATAATAAGATTTATAAATGTGAAATTTTTTTTACTTTTATTTCACTCGATAATTTGATAGGTAAAAATATTTTCAATTTTAATGTACAAACAAAAATCTTGAGGAAAGGGGTAATAAGTTTTTATATATCCAAATTTTATGAATTATTATATTTATATAATTAATATATATGTGTTGACACTGGAAAACGTATCCAAAAAATTTTCTATATTCTTACATACATGATCCAAGATCGTAACCTGTTTTGTAAGCAGTGATTTGGTAAGTCGTAGGGCCTGAACAGAGTTACGGATTAGGAGTTATGGACATTTGAAGGTAGGCAATAAAACCCATTCTCGAATCCCATTTGTGAAGCCCCCTCCAAGATCATGATGACCCGCCATGAAGCAAGGAGGTGGGACAGATCCATGGGCCCCATTGATGTTCGCGACCTGCCCTGAAGACCAACCGTGATGAAAAGAGGCAAGATAGTTCCATGAATCCTTTTTACTTTTGCGACCTATAGCAAAGACCCAATGTGAAGCAAGGACTCAGGAAGGCTCCAAGAATTCATTTGACCTTCGCGAATCTGCCGCGGAGCAAGCTCTGTCTTCGCACTGACTGAGATCTACATCAGAATTCCCCTTGCCTATAAATACCCACCTCACCCCCATTCTCCAGGCGGCCAGACCGCCCTTGGATGGCCTATCTCCCAGTTCGTAGAGCTCCGCTTTCCATTGTAATGCTGCTCCGCAAGCCCATGCTCTGCGAGCAGCTTCCATCAGGATGCTGCTCTGTGATCCCATGCTCTATGAGGAAGTTCCAATGCATTGATACTCTGTGAGCCCATGCTCCATGATAGACCATTTCACTCTAAGACACCATTGCTCTGTGAGAGACCTTTTCTCTACAAGAGACCTTTCCTCCACAAGTCCATGATTCACGAGGCCATGCTCTGCAAGGCTACTTTGCGAAGACCTATCCTTTCCGAAGCTCCTTCCTTCAAGCCCACCAGTCCATACCAAGGTTGTTGTGCCCCCGCATCCCCTCTCAGGGTCACTACCGTGCTGCGGTCCCAGCCCTACAGGGCGGTCCCTTTGCTACAGTCTCTGACCCAGATGAAAATTAGATAGTCTTACCGCGAAATTTTTGGGCCAAGATGTTGATATTTTCTATTTTCCCTTGCACGCTCCCACCTTCCACATACAAGATTCCATGATTTGAGATACTCTTCTGCACACCACGAAACACCTTGACTCAGTATATTACTCTTGGTTCGTTTCTTGTGTCGCAAGTTGAGATTCTCCTCATCAATTCCCTAAGTACCTTGATTCAAACCATTCCTCAGGAAACTCATCCAAACCCTATCACATGGCTTCTATGCCATGTTGATCTAGAAAGGGCCGCATTTTCATAAGACTCAACAACATCCATTGCTAGGTTCCTTATGCCTAATATTCATATCTATATGACTTCAAACTATAGTTAACCCTATATGACAAATATAGGATGCCTTTTACTCAATATGAGAGATGCCTTGTGCACCAAGCATATGATGTCAATAGTCCTATCTACATGACTATAAAATGAATTACACCCTATGTTCCAAACATGGTATGCCTTTTACTCCAAATAAGATATTACTTATGCTCCAATAATGACATGCCAATAGTAATATCTACATGACCTTAAACTGTAATGTACCCTATGTTCCAAACATAGGAAGCCTCTTGCTCAAGACAATAGATTCCTTATGTTCCAAGAACATGACTCCTAATGCCATGACTATAGTGGCGTATTTTCAAGAGCACTAGAATCCATTCAAACATTCCATCAATACACCTCACGATTTGCATGTCCTTCATTCAGATCTTCATCCTCTTCCATGTCTAAAGGGAACCCCTAACTTCCTGGTCGCATGCCGCATCGGCTCACCTACCGTCCTGGGCCAATGCCCCAGAATTCTTAGGACAACTCTTTGTGTCAGGTCCTGTGATTCGAACACAGTCAGCAATCGACCTTCCTTTTTTCCACCATTTCAGGCTAACACTATATGGATGCTATGTTTCGAACATGGTCAACAATTATCCATCATTGCCATGCCACCCTCACTGCATTACGAATGTTGGGAATTTGACTCACACATTCCATAACCCTTTGGTTGATCATATTCAAATTCCCTTGGCATTATCCCTCTTGTTAACTAGTGCAAAGGAAAATTCATCTACCCACCAGTGGGTTGGGATACCATCATGGATAGATATGATGAAGACATTATGGGCAACTTCCTTTCTTAAGCCACATTCACCATTTCTGCTTCATAGCGTCACCAGAGCAGCTTCCATGTGTAAGCCCCAACCACCGTTGTCACTCTATAAAAGAACTCGGGCAACTTCCTTGCATTATCCCCCTACACTATTTCCAATCAAGTGAGGCACTTGGGAAGAATCCTTGCGTAAGCCCTATCCACCATTTTCAATCCATAGCGGCACATGGGAAACTTCCTTTCATAAGCCCCCTTCACTATTGCCACTCCATAGTGCCACCAGGGAAACTTCCTTGCGTAATCCCCATTCACCATTGTTACTCCATCACAGCACCCATGCAGCTTTCATTGCGTAAGAACCATCCACCATTCCCGGTCTATAGCGACACCCAGGTAGCTTCATTGCGTAAGCCCTGTACTGTGTTTCCCCTCCATAGCGGCACCCTGGAATCTTTTCTTGCATAACCCCTTCCACCATTTTTGCTCTATATCGGCACATGGGAAGCTTCCTTGCGTAACCCCCTTCACCATTTCAACTTCATAGCGGCACCCGGGATACATCCTTGTTTAAGCCCCATCCACCACCCTTCATGGAAACACCTTTGTGATTTGATCGTCTGGTCCTTACTGCCTCTTATTTCTCATACTGAGAATGACTCATGTGGGCTTAGAGTAGTAGGAATTGGACCTGACATCCTCTATGGGAACCCTAGAGTATATGCCCCACCACCAACCTGAACTATGTGGTCTTTGATCCTTGCCAAAGAAAGGTATGTAGGAAGCATCCCTGAGGTTCAAACCCACCATCCATTGGTCGTTCTGACCCCCTTCACAACGGTTCACCAACTTCTTGGATAGCCTATAGTAAGCCCCACCACCATCCTGAACTACATGGTCTTTGATTGTTTCCATGGTAAAGAATGTATGAAGCCCCCCCTGAGGTTCAATCCCACCATCTATTGGTCACTCCGACACCCCTTCACATTGGTTCACCAACACCTTGGGAAGAAAAGGGTGTAAGCCCCACCACCATCCTAAACTACCAGGTCTTTGATCCTTACCATGGTAAGTTTCATAGGATTCCCCCATGATATTCATGACATCCATCTCTCTGGGCCCTAGGTCCTCTTTCACATCTGTCCACCCCCTTCCTGCATGACGTTTACCTATGGACCTCAATCAACGGTAAGTCGTTGTTCCCCCAATTAGCGAGTGCAAATCCATTGTCCTCCCATTCAGCGGCAATCCATTGTCATCCTCATTCAACGATAATCTGTTGAAGTCCCTAATTGATGATAAGACATCGTCATATGAAATACAAGGACTTTGTTTCCCTACCATGAGAATACGTAGGAAGCCTCCATGAGGATCAATCCCAGCACCCATGTCTCATCCTAATCTATCCCTCTATCCCATGTGTTCTGGGAAGATCATTCCCCAACCTAGAGGATCCCATTCTTCTAGAATCCCATCCATGTGTCCATTCTCATAGGCCTCCTCTTATGGTGTCTCATAGAACTACACAGACTTTCATTCCCTACCATGAGGATACATTAGATGTCTATTCGAGGCTCAATACCAACACAATTGTCATCTTCATGATGGTCGTGTCTCATTCCCCCTCCACTCCATTCAACTCTCCATAATCTATACTGATTCGCACCCAGGCCACCACATCCTGGATGGATCATGCCATCCACCTCCTCGCAGCTCCTAGAAATATATGGGATGTAATTCACATGTAAGCCCAGCATGTCTCCGCATCGTTTTCCATTGTGTACACCCAGAATCATCACCCCTTCGAACTATGTGGGTTTTGATCCCTATCTTCTACACAAGGTACATAGGAAAACTCCATGAGGTTCAATCTCGAACAATGGTAAAAATTGGTGATCCCCCATTCTGGGGTGCACACTACCTGATCCACACTCAATGGTGTCCAAATCAGCCTTCACGGTGTGACATCTAACCTTTATGGGACACACCAACTTGGGTCTGCTCTTATCGAGTGTTCTCATCCATCCACTGGGTAAACCTTCCAGATGTTCCCTCTTAGGGATGTACCAATCTGATCTGTCTATATGGGACATTATGATCTCCTTCATTCAGTCTCTGCAAGATGTTAAACTCGTGGCCAACCTCATGATAAACATGAGCTTCCAGAGGAAAACCTCATAAGACATGCCTATGGTGTAACAGTCTCTGCTAGATGTCCAAATCATGGAATACCCCATTGTAAAAATGGAAAGCTGAGGAAAACCTCAGATACATGCCTTTGGAATATGATTTCCTGCATTCTATGCGGGATTACTCAGGTTATGCACCCATGAGATACCCTCTTATGAGGAAGAATACAGGTTCCCCAATGTCCACGCATCCAAAGATACCCCGACATGACTGATGTTGTCTTCTACTTTGACCGAGGGTTACTACCATGTCAAGGCCCCCTGGAATGTCCTGACAGAAGTAGTGTAATTAACTAACGTCCACAAAGATATGGCACAAGGAACGAGATTCACGAACTACAACTTAATCCATGGAAGGAAGAACCGACATCCCATCATCCCATTTTGATCAAGGAGAAGACTTCCCTGAAAAAGGTGTAGATGTCACCTACCTTTGGATAGCGGCAATGTGGGGAAAAAGACAGCACCATTTTCCCCCCAAAGGAGACGAACGCACTCATCCCGGCGAAAGCGTGGGAAAAAATATGATATTTAAATCATAATTAACATTATAGAGATGAATGAAACATGATCAATGTATATTGTTCAGAAATACGAAGTTGAATTTTCCAAGATAAATGAAACAGTTAAACCCTAGAAAGGATAATTTTAATAATGAATTATTTTTAAAAGTGGTTTTAAATGTCATAAAGAGAAAAATTATTATATTATATTATTTTAAATTATTCTATTATAAAATTATAATAAATTTACAGTTTGTATACATGTGGTTAGAGTTCTTTCATATTATTTGGATGTTAGGGTAGAGGTTTGTCATACCTAATTATCATCATTGGATATTATGATATGTTTTGAACTAGTATTTTTGATGTGGTTTGTATCATAAAATAGTCTACATTATATCTTGATTTTCCCCATCATCGTGAATATTTAATGTGTCATTTGATTTTATTCCTTCATAGGGATTATGATTCAAATGTTACCTATGTAGTAAGGGTTTTATGTTACAACCTCATTGTTTATCAAGATTTCATATGGTTATGTTTAAGATGGTGTAATATTATGATCTACCACTCAATAAACTCATGAATTTTTTTATCCACTATTTATTTATTCTTTATATATAATTTTCCTTTAATTTTACTCATCATTTGTAATCAAGGGACATAGATTATTCTAGTATAGAAAATTTATTTTATTTCTCTCTTGGATCGAAAAAACCTTTTTCTTACATATCCATTTTTTCTAAAAAAAATAATGAGGGTATTTACTATTATCTTATTATTTTTAATAATTATATAAAAATTTAACATTTCACAAATTGGTTTAAAATAAATCCTTCTTCATTTTATGAATGAGTTTCTTTTTACTTTTTGTCTAAAATATCAAAGGAATATATTATTTCTAACATATATAGATATAATATAATTTCAAAAATTCAGGACAGATCAATGATTTGATTCTACTAATAGTATTTTCTTGGTTGATTTTCATGGAATGGTTTTTCCAAAATATATAGGAAATATTTCTGTTTAAAAATGATACTTCATGTTTTAAAGAATATTTTACTCTTTAACTGTTGCAGTGAACTTTAAAAAGTTATTTTTAAATGAATGATATCATTCTATTATGCTAATTAATATTTACAAGGGATATTCCCCAATGATACAATAATTATTTTTTCTATTGATGTTAGTGATTATTATGAAGATATTTTTAAAAAATAATTTATTTTTCATTGGTTATATAATAATTTAATGATTTTTTATCTTGTTGAATTTATTAGATTGACTTATGATTATATGATTGTTGGGTTCCACAAATCCCTATAATTAATTAAAAAACGATTTAAAACTCATGGGGCAAATATGTTATTTGTGAACCTGATTCATGTTCATAATTTTATCTATTGACATGGATTTCCAATAAATAACATTATGTGTCGATGTTTATTTCATGTATATACATTTATAATTGGACATGGAATTCATGTCTATAAGATTATGTGTTAACATGGATCTCAGGTCAATGTTTTTATGTATGGACTTAGA
The DNA here is from genome assembly GCA_963277665.1 of Viscum album. Lineage (NCBI taxonomy): Eukaryota > Viridiplantae > Streptophyta > Magnoliopsida > Santalales > Viscaceae > Viscum > Viscum album. The sequence goes on along the minus strand of OY728159.1, from coordinate 773,740,520 downwards.
TTTCATGACCTCATATTATCAGTTGACCTGCATTCATTTGAATAAGTTTATACGATAGGTTGATTTAATTTCCATTACATAATGAGTGAAGTTGTTTCAATTCATGTTATAGGGTTATATATATTCTAAAAACTCAGGGATTATGAAAATGTTATGATCATTTGGATTATGTTTTTTGTTTCATCACATTTCATGTCATATTAACTTCAACGATATATGTCAAAACTCTATATTATTGTAACAACCCACCCCTCCTAATTGGCATGAGAAAGAGAAATCACTTTAATAGTCCTTAATATGCATCCATAGAATGAAAATCCTGGGAATAAATTGCATTGGAATCATTAAAAATTAATGGGGGATTTTCCATTAGAAAATAGAACAATTACCCATAATTCCATATCAAAATAAACTAATTCTTGTTAAATGATATCACTAAAATACAACTGAAAGAAAAAAATTGAAATTCGAATCAAAATAAAATTATTTACTAAAACATAATACTATAATATCAATGTACAAGGTGAATGAAAAAACTCAAAGAAACGAATAAAAACTCTATGTTCTAATAATCTCAAGGATCCAATTCCATGAAACATGAAATGAATCACAATGTTCTTCCATGGAGGAGTTATACGTTACCATTTACCTTGTCTTGATAAAAAATATCTACGAAAGCACAAATGTTCCAATGCATTGGTGAGTACTGAATCTCAGTATGTTTTCCCCAAATTACATCCCTTCTTATTTAACTATTATATAACGAGTTCCAAAATTTATATGAAATTTTTTAATAAAATATTCACAAATGAAAAAATATTTCTAAGATAAACAGTATTCCAAAAAAATTTACTTCAAATTAAAACATGTAATTTATTCATAATAATTACCTCTTTCCATTTTTTTACACACCATTCCAATCAACATATCCACATATTGAGACATATAAAAATTTATCCTTCATTATGAAAGATACATAGCCATTAGTGGTTTCACTTAGATCCACCATGTTTTTTAATGTTAATTAAATCATTTGATTCCTTACATAATTTTCACCGAGCACACGACCATATATCAATGAAGACATGTTAATGAAATATGCACACACAACTCCTAGTATTCCCAAAATCTATGCTAATAAAATACGACCAAAACCATTTATATTACTAAACAAGTATAGTGATTTTCTTCCAAACATATTTCCAAAAATATAAATAATAAGTTATTTTAAAATAAATATTTACAAAACATGTAACAAAATTACATTCCAATGTAAGATAAAATATCATAATTTCCACAAATCATCAATCAATAGGGATTTAATCAAACATATCATTGTATATTCATAATAATTTTCAATAAAACCCATGAATATTATATCAATCCTTAACATTATATATAGGGGGAGTCGAGAGTGATGCCACCTCCTACCTTGAGAATTTGGTGAAAAATAAAAATGACATGAAAAAATTTCTAGAAAACCAGGTTGAATATCCACAAACCTGATTTTGATCATCTCCGATATCATTAACAAATACAAATCTATTCATATTTGGAATCAATCACCATATATCTCTTTAGAGAAGATGTAAATCAAAGCAATTTAGAGGGTAAAGTAAATATATCTAAGAAAAATGACCAATAACTACTATAAATAGAGGCTTACTATGAGCTTCTAGATTCAAAACACCAACTGAAACCGTTCAGTATCAGGAAGAATAATGGGGGAATCATTCATTTCCATTGGATATATAGAATCATGAGTAAGAGATAATATGAGGAATAATGAGGTCTATAGAGCTAAATCCATGGTAGATCCAAAATTTAAGAACTTATTATCTAAACCATGCATGATTTGTCATACTGTTAAGTAATCTATGTGTTAACCATGTTCCTGACACTACCATAAGGATGAAGATATCATGGATGTCTCATGAATTATGAAAACTGTGTTTTAACCATGAAAAATCCCATTATCCCCCATTTCATGGTTTCTCCCATTCTTCCAAACAGTTTGTACAAACCGATCATATCTTATGTGCCTTTCCTTTTTCAAGTCACTCATTTGTAACAGTTTCTAAAAGGTGCTTCATGGTTTCCCAAACCATGAACCAATCATAAAACCATATAACCCCCCCCCACCAAAACACTTCATATATTCCCCAAACACTCCCAAACTCCACCCATATGCATTACATAATTAAAAGGCATAAAATTAGGGTTACTTACTTGAAACAAAGATCCAAAATTCTCCCAACCATTGGAATTCCATCCACATAAGGTAGAAAACCATTAGTGTCCAAGAAGACCATGGGTCATTTCATGAAAATTTCATTCTCGCATTCCTAGAACTCTTCTCAAATATGACCATGTTTCCACAAAACATATACTAGACCAATTCTTTTAACTTGTAAAAAAATATATCCACTATCCTCAATCCATATCTGAATATTTACCAATGAAGTATCTATATATAGGTCAATGTGATCCCAAAAAATCTCCCTGTTCTGATCAGTCTTATACTTTTTCAATTGAAAAACATGAGACACATTATGCACCTCACTGAACTGAGGTGGAAATGGTAATCGATATGCCACTTCACTAACTTGTTCCATTATCTCAAAAAGGCCTATGTATATAAGAGATAAAATTAAATGCTTCCCAAAATGACGATGTCTATCTTTTAGATATATCCTCAGGAACACAGAATCCCCATCAATGAAATAAAAATATCATCAATGGTCTTCAACATATGATTTCTAATAACTATGTTACATCTCTATATGTTTCCTAAACAACTGAATCTTCTTCACAGTATCTTAAACAATGAACAGACTAAACTGTTATGCCTCTCATGTTTCCACCATACAAAGTGGAGAACTATAAGTAAACACATACAATTCTTCAAAAGGAGAAATGTTAATTGATTTCTGACAACTATTGTTATGTGGGAACTCCACTAATAGAACACACTCATCCCAAAAACCCATGAAATCCCGAACACAATTCCAGAAAGTGTCTTCCAATAATTGTATCGTCCTTTTGGATTTCCCAAATAGAGTATGGTGATACACCATACTCATAGTAAACTATGTTCCCAGAAATTTCTAAATGGCTATATATAATTGAGATGTAAACATCAAATCTCTATCTAAATCGGTCAAAATGGTATTTCATTCCTCTTTATCAATTATCAGATATATATTTTGGACAAGTCCTGCTCCATATAAATTCATTAATATGGATGAAATGAGATGACTTTGTATGATGATCCACTATTACCCTTAAAGAATTGGGTTTCCAAACCATTCACATGAGAGTATCATAACTACTAGTCACTAATTCTCTACTATATTGTACTAATAATTTATGAATCCTTAAACAAACAGTTCCACTTTACATTACATACTAACGCACCAAAACCACTCATTCAATTCCATATACATCATCTATATTTTATGATGAAAATTCCATCTAAAATGTTGGTATGCATGAAGAAGTTGTTCCTGACAATCCATAGGTACGATTATCTGATTTCTGAACTACAACCTGGATTCCCTTCTATCACTCATCCCATAATTGTCTCCACAACAATGATTCTTGACCTTATAGACACACATTCTAAATCAGATGTTTTTTAGTATTAAACTATCATTAAATGGGCTAGAAATCAATGAATCTACAAAGAAAACCACAACATCACCTCAGTCATCACATTATATGTTCATGACAGTTAGGACGGACATCAACTACCACACATATGAATTTTATTTTTTCATCTAATCATATGAATATATGATTAATGAATAAGTTGCTTAATTTCCTCTTCCAAATGTATATATAAAACCAACATAAGACATTTGTCGATACTTTATCCATATTCATCACAATAGGTTAAAATATCATTGTCATAAAGTATTCCTCATGCTCGAATGATCTATTAACATATTAAATTTATCACCAATGGGATAATGACACTATGTTTTCAAATTAGATACTACAACAACGGATTATAATCATGTGTTGGGTAGTTCTTATCTTGAAACCATAATAGTCATGACCAAAATAATTAATATGGTCACCATTCATGATAATAAACCCTAAATCGTGTCCCAAATCATCACAATACACCATATAACCTTATCCATATTCCTTCAAAATCAACATTGGTTTTTATGTAAGGAAACCACTAAGCTCTTGAAAATACCTCTGACATTTCTTGTACCATTGGAATAAAACATTATTCTTTTTCAATGTCGTCATAATTTAATATATTCATGGAAAATCACAAACACCACCTTAGTAATAACCTGCAGGACCATGGAAACTAGGTATCTCAAATAAATTATTTTGTGGTTTCCATGATATAAAAGAGTATACATATTATAAATGTACAAAAACACATCTTTAAGAAATTACATAGCCATGAAAGAATAAATATTTTATATAAATATCAAACTTCGATAGTTTAGAATAAATTTCATGATCACTTATGATTTTCCACATAGTCACCAAGTGTTTCTAATTCGCAACCCTTTTTCTTTAATAAACCAATATATAATTCACAAACACCATCATAATATAATACTGATATTGTTGAAATATCTGATTCAACAATGACATAATTAATGTTCATTCCTTCATAATACTGGAAGTAATTACTAAATATTCATAATGAACATATTTTCATCAAATTTTTATCATCAACATTTCCTTCTTCCAAGATCACATTTGGGGATATCCTGATCATAATTCGATATTAGAGAACCACCGAGCTCCATGTAATTGATCAAATATATCCTCAATGTTTAGAAGTGAATACTTGTTTTTTTATCACAACATGATTTGGATTATGATAATCCACACACCAACTTAGAGTCCCAATCACCTTTTTGAAAAACATGACTACTGCTGCCTAGGGAGACATGATATAATTAAAAAACCCCATCGCTTTCTAGATCCACTAAATACACCATAATACAATTTAAATCTATTATTTACATCCAATAATATGGATGTGAAATATTAACTTACACTGTAAGGAGATAAGTTGTAACATCCACTTCTCTACTAGGTGGCAACCTCGAGAAATTTTCCAGAAACACTGATGGAATCATATCAACCACTTCTAAAAATAAATTCTTCTAAAACTATTACATGTATGCTAAAGAAAATAATTCCAACTCGTATGATATTATTCCAAATTATAGTTCTAACATGACTGATGCACCTTCCATTATAGTTTGGTATCCTCAAAAGAGATGTATGATGACACCTTCAGTCTTAAATCTGACTCTTTATGTACAATAGTTGATGTTAGTATTGAACGTTCTCAACCAATACAGACCTTTGATTATGTAAAATGATTCCATATCAAGCACATATAAATCTAATTTAAACTAAAATCCATCAATAATTATATAAAATTATCCATTCACAAAGGCCATACACTTTGTTTGACAAGGAGGAGTACGATGTTTTATCACTGAAGGCATCATCTTATTTTTAAACACATAAAATCCAGGTCATGAGATGAATTAAAGGAATGTAATTTTCTTATATCAATCAAATATTTCCATAGGATATAATTAATAATAATATAACCTCTAATGAACAATGGTCATGGATGATCATCTATGAAAACATCATCAGCTCAAAATAATTGCTTCCTCACTACACTGTGGTCTTTATTTCTCTATTGAGATTTACATTTTGAAAAATTCATATTAGTCCTGGAATTTCCATGGATATATCTATTATAGAGTGGGATATTGTTCTACATTAATAATTTAGTAAAATCTTATGATTTTTTTAAAACAAGGTGAGTTTTATAAACACGATACCTTAGTGCACATTGATAATAGAATTGGAGATGACACATCTTGTGGACATTTTGTCATGCCCTCTGTGTTGTGGTAAGAATTAACATCATGTGACATAGTTAAGCACACTATGAATATACATTAATGGTCATGGGTATTAGAGGAAAGTTACATTACCCTATGTTTTGATTCTGATGTGTTGCACCTCTTTAGAATATGATTCCATCATCATTCTCTTAATCCTAGAGTTTTAACCTCGTATCTTGATGAAAAATGTGCATCATTCACATATATTAATTATAGTTAGGGTATCATAATAAGATTATCTGGTTTCCCTCATGAGTTAGTGGTGTCAATATATTGAGTGATGCATTGAATCTATAGATGGATCACCTATGGATTAGGTGAACCACATTCTACAATGACCTCTTCCGACCCATTAATTAAATTTATAAATGGTTTCATTTTATAAAAACACCGGGAAATTCCATAAGTCTTTCTATGAATAGATGGTTTTTCATTTGAAATTATACCAAATAATATTATCATAATAGCTCATTCTAAAATCAAATATTTTTAAAAAAAAATCTATACATTCATTTGAAAATCATGCCATTTATGAAATATAGCAATCATGTTCCTTTCAAAATCACACATTTCAAATCATTTTACACATTTTTCACAATTCAACCCATTTCACCAAACCATTTCTAAAAATTAAATATTCATTCCAATTGGAAATTCATTTCCATAACACATGTCATTATCATCTCATTGGTTAATCCCATGACAATGAGATTTCAATTCAATAATGTCTCCAAAACACTTATCTATCCATCTCCCTGGTAAAATAAATGAAAAAAATAAAAAAAAATATGATTTTTTCTGATCTACATTTAATGTCATGAATATCCAACTCATTTATACCAACGGAACATATGGATTAGACCCAAATAAAATTCAACTCATAGATCGACATAACTGAGAGGTAATGGTTCCCTAAGATAAATAGAAGGACCTAAAGAGGTGTGATACTTTACCTTATCCCACACATTGATAAACAACAATTGAAAAATCACCAATTATCCAATGTAGTGGTGAGTAATGAAACTATATAGGTTTTCCCCAAATGAAATTATTTCCCACTTTACTAGAATAGAAAAAAATAAAATGTTTATAAAAACCAATTTATAAAAAAAAAATTAAAATAAATATTCAAAAAAACGAAATTTTTTCTCTGAAAAATGTTCTTCAAAACCAAAAATATTTAGTATGAAATGAAACCAAATAGATTCTTTAAAAACATTCCATCATTACTTTTTGGAATAACCCATTCTAATCCACATCTAACATACATTCCAGGTAGCCACCAAACATGTGATTTGAAAAGGTTATACAGAAGGCCTCAAGAAAGCCTCCCCATGCGATATAGGTTTCTAACATGTAGTGGCTGTCTAAAGGTGATGCTATGAAGAAACTATACCCTTACATCAGAGCAGATAAATATAAGTAAATAACCAAGAACATAGACAAATGTGAAATCAAAATAATGAATGATTTAAAACTATACAAGTTGTAAAAAATGAAACTATAGTAAAGGACCAATCAAACATATCATACATACAACCATTATTTCCCACTGGGCTGATCCATTGCATTAGAAAAAGTCTAAAGAAAAGAAAATAAAAAAAGAACCTACTATAAACTCTAGGTCATAACTTATACATAGTCCAAAAAACAAGTGATTCTAATCTAGTCTGGCTAATCAACTCCACATGAGAATCATTCCTAACCATGCAATCCAGGTCCTCCTCCCTATCCATCATACAAATGTGCTCAACGTAAACAAATAGAAGGTATGTATGCCCAATATGGTTCATGTACATGGGGTGGTAAATAAATATATGTATAGTACCCCTAATATTGAACCTATAAAAATCATACATATGTTTAGGATCCTACAATATGCTCATCCTTGTCAATATACAATCAGAAGAAAATATAAATAAACAATAGTTTATCTATAGGTCCAATACCTCAATCAACATAATATGATCTGGCTACTGTTGTAATATCTATAAGCACATCTCAACATTTGTGAATCTCAAAAAACATGTGGGCTACATACCCATGGCAGACATGATCGACATGAATATACTAGGAACCCATACATGGAAACTCCTTTCATCTTGGATACTAATCTAAGTCATCCCATAACAAGTACTCATAACATTACATTTTATATAACTTGGAACCTCAACCAATTAGTTCCCTTTTCGAAACAAGAGTTCCACAGAACCCAGGCCTTCAACATGAAATTTATCTGGTGTATCATAACTATAGTACATGAAGCATCAGTCTAGTGAGTAAACCATAAATATCTAACCAATAATGAATGAATCATCAGTCTGACACCTTATCCATATATATGTTTCTATGTGTGTATGTTTGTGTGTGTGTGTGTCTGAATCTCAAATAAACCATTTTTGGAGCATTATTCCAGCCTCTTAAGCATGGATTTAGGGCATCAGGACAATGGAACACTATCCATTAATTATACATTAATTTTCTAGAGCCTCATTCTGAAACCCTGTCAATAGTTTACTCCCTATTACCAGAAACTCAGTCCAGCACCAAACCATATATATGTGATGTCAATTTAAATATACTCAATAATATAATATAGTGTGAAAAGATCATCAGTCTGTCACTCAAACCACTAGATACAACTTTAATGAATATAGACCCTCATTCCAACAATTGAAATCATCAACATATGGATACACACTTTTAGATCATCAGTCCATCACTCACTGATATCATAGACCTAAACATAAAGACTATTTAAAAAAGCATGGAATCCCAATTATATCCAATTCCCCCTTGGGCATAACCCATGTCTCAAGATCAACAAACTAGTACATCATAATGACTGGAGACACATCTGTCTCAGCCTGTAACATCTCACCCCCATTGTCTCACACATCATCGTTGGTCCCAAGGAGCCACCAAAATCTATCTACACATTCACTCACACCCTTTCAATGACGTCCAATCAATTGGGACCATAGATGACCATATGGGAACCAACATAGATATAGGCATATCTTATTCGGTCATCAAAAATTGTATGCAAGAAAAGGCACCATCCCTAAACCCTAATAACCACCCAAATAATAGTCCATGACCTAACACTGGAAAAAAACCCTAGTAGATTAGAATGAACTCTAACTGATAATTAATCAATGAAATACTAGCACGATATCTAAAATCAATGCCATACCATGCATGCATTCTCAACCATCAACCGTGGAAGCTAATGTCCACATAACCAGAATCCATTCTTAGAAGGGAATCATCAAGAGTACTTTAGACACAACTATGTACCATAATGAATCTCATCAATAACCCCAATCTAAGGGTGTCAACCAAGATCTAAAGGCTCCATCCACCATGTTCATAAAATATTGTATTTTAACCTCAATTTTTCTTCCCTCAGTCACTTTTCCCAATACACAAGGAAATCTAACATCATCCAACAAACATTAATCAAATAATATCTTCAAGGATTCATCTCTGAAACCCCAAGGAGAACAAAATAGTATGCTCATTCCAGATTAAACACTGAGCTCACAACATTTACATGGGTCTCCCACTTCAAAAACCAACCCACTGATAGATTTTGAATCCAATCATATAGGAAATTATCCTTGGAAACAAAATTTTTTCATAACATCATTTGAAATACCTCTATATGTCAAAAAGAACCCACCATTTAAATATACATGAAAAAATGCCATGAATGGAATACTCAAACACCCAATTCCTACATCCTGGGCACAAAATACACAAAACCACAATGCTCAAAAAATTACATCACATGTATATTAGAGTACATGGTGTGTAATCTAATACCTCCACCTGTTCATGTTCAATTACATTTCTAGAGGAACAGGAGGCATTCCTATATAATTTTACATAATCTGTACCCAAAGTACACAACTTGTACGTTCCAAAAACAATTTTTCGGTGTTCTTTTCCACATGAAAAAACACATGAATATGTATAACTACACTACATGTACTCAAATTACAAATTATTTCATAAGAAAAATACTTCTTCCCTAAATAAGAAAAAAAACATGCGGTGTGTGTTCATAGAACTACATGCCATGTTGTCAAGATTTCTAAATGAGAATCCCCTACAGCTCCCTCGAAACCCCAATTTTCCCTCAAACAACCATATATTGACCACCCAAGTCTCTCTAGAAACCATAATAAACCAATAAAACATAATAAAGTAGTCTATAGGGATATGAACATAACACACCTAATAAGGCATACCTCATGGAACAAATGCAGAAACATGGGGTTCAAATCATCTCCAAGAAGCTATTGAACCATGATTCTATCATAATATTCACCACAATTGATGTCTAATAGCATCTCCCCTCCTCTTACCCCATTAGTATATAAATATTCTATGATGGAGAATCATTTACTCTCCACATATGTGTGTGGGAAACCTAAATGGAAGGGGATACTATTTTTGTTTCAATTTAATTAGTTAATTAATTAATCCCTAGTTAACAACCATCCAAATAACCCTATCCTAAAGAATTTTTATATCCCACATAATAAATCCCCCCTCTTACAGACTCAACCATAATGTTAGAATCTAAATATGATGCTCCTTTCAAGATATGCAGCCACCCGAAGCCACCTGACTAATTTATTATTTAATTAATTAATCATTACATATTCAGTCAGAACACCATCTACTTGATATTTTACAAAAATCATATCATAGGATAAAAACAATATTCTAGGACCAAAAGAGTGTGTAATAATATTATTCGATACCATATTATAGGGTAATGTTCTCATTTTACTACTTGTGAAAACAGTTTTAAAAATTTCATGGTTATGATCAAATTTCAAAATCTTAAAAACTCAAGTCTCTACAACCTCCCCAATATAGAGCTTCTTATCCTTGAGAATCCTCAATGATCTTCTAAACACACATCCTGCCCCATATGGGTCGTTAAAAAAAGATCAAATTGTTTCATTCTATAGAATGAATCCAAATGAACCTCACTTCAGATCTCCAAATATTGGGAATACACCCATCAATGGACAACCCACCACTTTCCCCCACTGTCAAACCACTATAAAAGTTCTTAAATGCTCCATGTCCATCTGATATTCCACATAAACATTTAAAAATATTCACCCAAATTATGGTTCACCCCACTATAATGTTCAACCCACATCTACCGACTATAATCCATGATGATTCACATCACGGTACATTCTATTCCAAAACATGATCAGTAGTTAAAATCCCATTTCACATGGTCCTCAGAACATATTAGACCCTAAAAACCCTAGTGTCACACCACCATACACGATTTGGTACTCCCCACCTTTGGATAATATTTATCATTTCCTCATAACAAAAATATTTTTCCCAGCCCATACCCAAATCAAAACCAACCCAGGATTTGTAAATGGCCAACTTCATCCCACAAGAGAATAACAAAAACTATTATTTCCCATTCTTGGAATCTGATAACATCACTCATGGTATTTGTCGGTATGTGACCCAACATGGGGACGTCTCATAAAAAAAGAGGATGGTGTGCTCCTCACCATACTATTTCACACACACCACTCCGTAATAAAAACCTCACATGGTCCCCCTCATCAACCGAAGGAAACATTGATATATCATGGCAGACAGCTAGTGATCTCTTATCATAATAAAGATGATTTTATAATATTGTGCACGATCATCTCTAAACTATGATTATACTATGATTTCATTGACTAATACCATCACAAACTCATCCATTCGAGAACATCACATTTTCTTCACAAGGAATAGGGTTACCATTCCCACAATACTCTTACCATAACAACAATGATTCTTACCTCACTCATGCATAATACCCAAATACAGATCCTATAATGTAAACACCCATATTTATTGATACATAAACAATGTGACATAGTGCATCACCACATCTTGTGTATCAAATATTTCTATCTCATATATCCATTACAGACCATTATTTAATCCATAAACAGAACCTGATCTGACTCTAATGAGAAACATCTCTCAAAAACACATCACATAATCCCTGACCAAAAAAACATGAACACTTTTTATGTTTTCAATCTATACAAAACCACTAGTATTAACTCAACTGCACCACCATTTCCTGATAAATGTACCTTAATACTTCATCCCTCTAAAAACCATCTACAAGATGGAAATACTGGCATATAAGCCCACAATATGAAAAGAAAAATGCATTTATCATGCTTAATCAACAAACCCAACAACACCCTTAATGAAAAAAATTTAGGATTCCAAAACACCGATTCATGCCTCACACAACTGATATCTTTGATAACATGGGCGACCACTCTCAAGGGTCTCCCTCAAAAGTCATAAATCTCATACTCTCATACATGGAAACATGTGATAATGGTCAATATGATCTCTCACCAAGCCATATAGGTCCAATCTCACGTCATTCCATGAGGTCTCACCACCATGTTCTACGCTAACCCATAGACTGCCACAAATCATAGAGAGTCAACATGTACCCATCTCATATTCACACCACATAAATTATAAATAACACTTATATGTAGGGTCAAACACTATAATATATTCATACACCATCCCACTATCAGCCTCACAAAAATAATTTAAAAGTGTTCCATAGCTCTACACAAAATCAATAATGACCTACACAGGTAACTAAACCAACTACACACAAAAATAAATAGTACCTCCACAATCAGGCGTCTTAGGATAGATCCATAAAACCTGACATCAAAATAAAATCTGTAAAATCGTACACGTGAAAGCTTATAACATTGGGATACGATGTGCCACTAATGATTCATGAAACATATCTTGCCTCTGTAGGAAATGATTAAAAACCAAAATACATGCCACTTGTGAATAGGTTGTGAGGCTAAAATACATAATAAACTATCTTGTACAAATAACATGTGCATCGATCGAAGAAAAAATCATATTCAGCCATAGCATATAAAATAGAAAACAAAAATCACAGTTCATATGTGAGATCCCAGCCTTTTCTAGAGTCATCATGGGCACAATTTTAGGTACTTTGGATGCTTTTGAGTACCATTAATTTTGGATAGGTGTCTTGGGTTGTGTTTGGGAATATTTTTAAGGAAATTGGGATGATATTGAGTTTTTCATGGTTTTCAAAAGGATTAGCCAACTCGTGCACAACATAAATGTGTGGAAAATGGAGTCAGCATGGTTGACGCATAGTTTTCCTAACTATGCACCATCATGCCATTTGGGGAGAGGAAGACTACATTTTTGGTGCATGGTTTATCCTAACTGTACGATCTCCCATATGAGACCATGAACGCAGAGCATTTTAATATGAGAATTGGTTTTAAAATCCCAAGAACCCCATAAACATACATAATATAACTTTAAACAAAGATTGAAAAATTCTAGGAGCTCCCAATGCCATATGGAGTGATTCCAATTATATATGAACACTGTTCCTTGAGATCTAAATCCCGGATGGAAGATCCACTATCTCCCTAGTATGTTGATTTAAACTCGTTACATCTCTCGTTCATTCTCAAATCATTCATTAATATTTTATAGATGATTTCGTTCATTTTCATTGATATAAACCTATGGGTTGTGATCTAGTTATAGGATTGGGGATATAGATATAGGTATTCATGATATTTGATGCCTTCGATCCTAATTTGGGTATAGGGATTTAGATCTGAAGCTTTATCGACATCGTTGTACTGCTCGGATTTTGGGGATTTCCATTCGGATAACATTCATCTATAAACCAAGGTAGGTGGTCTAAAATGAACTCTAATATTGATGATTTTGATATGTTTATGTGAGTTTATGATATTATATAATTCCTTGAAAATTGACTTCCTAAATTGTGGTATCTTTGAATGAGGATTTGACTTATGTTTTCATTAGTGATTAATTGATAATTTAATCACATAACAAATAGGGGGTGGTTTCCCAAAAAGATATTTTTTATATTTTTTATTTGAAAAGATTTTATAATTGAGATATTGAATTGATGGTGTAAAGAAACATAATTAGGGGGAATTAATTATGTAATTTTGTTTGGTTGTGAAAGATAATGAATTGGTAGAATTATGTATGTTCCATGATTTAGACCAAAGATAATTAACTGGTAGAATTAATTATGTTCCATGATATTGATTAAAGTTAATTAATTGTGATAATTAACTGTGAAATGTTGAGATTTGGTATGGATAATTAATTTTGAGGTATTAACTATGGAATGAGAATTGCGTTCTTTGATTAATAAATTGTGGAATTAATTATAGGATTATGAGCTTAGTTAATTTTGGAGTTATCAAATGCATATTGAACTATTTAACTAATTATTGGATTAGTAATGGAATGATGTGGAAAATTATTTTTATTTAATGAATGGTTAAATAGATGAGATTATTGTGGTGCTCTAGACATGGAGTTCTATACCAATTAGAAGTTGGGACATGGACATGGCATTCCTCCCCCAATAGTTATACATGATTGAGATTATGGTGTGCTAGGCCTGACAACCTACACTGAATGATAAAAGCAGTGCTATGAATTATGACCTATACTAAATGAGATTGCAGTGCTATGTATGATGACCTACACAAATAAAATACCATTATGTAGGAAATCTTTTTAGATTTATAATGAATATTTATAGTCTAATTTATCGTATGTATAACCCCATATTAAAAATTATTTTCTTATTAAACTTTGATTTTAACTATTTTAACCCTTCTTTAAATAAATTAATAATAAATGTCCTAATCTAATCCAAGTGGGCCTAAATGGTCATATTTTATTCCTATGGTTGTTTTTGGTCGAATTACACTTGTCCAATAGAATTAGGACATGTGTTAGGTTACTAATAATATCATTTTTACCCTTAATTACCCTATTTACTTTTAACCGTGGAAAAAAAAAGTAAAAAGTTACGATTCACCAAAAAATTATTTTCACCACATTGAACCAAATTTTACTTACCGACATCAACCGCGTCTCTCGGATTTTCGAAATTCCACTCACAGAAGCGGTAAAATTAAGTTTTAAGAAAAATTCAGTTTTTTAACTACCACTTAGTGGTTTCACTATTCATCAAAAATTGAATGTTTTCATAAAAATACCAAAATTTCACCCTAGGCTAATTTTGATATTTCTGAATCCAAAAATGAAGTCCATTTTGAAAATTAAAATTTATAAAATTTCAAAAAGTGGTTATTACAATTCATAATAGCTAGTTTTAATAATATTTTATTAGCATATCATTGTTTAGTGAAACTCGGTATTGCGTACGATGCAAGCTATCGAGGAAGGCCGCGGTTGCGTGTAAAGCAAGACAAGCTAGTGATGTGTGTACTGAAATATTCCTTTGATGATTTATATAACCTGAAACCAAAATATTTCACATAAAAGTCTCAGGTGTTACACAAACAACCTATTTGGGTCATCCTATTAATTAGGCCCAAACATGACCGTCTCGGTCCACACATAGATAAGGCATCCCACCTTGAATCCTAAAAACTACATCAAAAGCAAAGGTAGGATCATAAACCTAGGTAACCACCAATCGTATGGTTTTAACCTTGGTCCAAAGGCTTTATCCACCCAGATCATCCAATGTTAGATTTAAAACTCAACAAATCTAACCTCGAGTCAGTTTTTCGGATATATAATGATTTCCAGGAGGAACCCTCATATAATAATAGAATATAATCATCTAGAAATAATCAAAGAAACCTCATGAAAAACCCCATGGTATGCTCATGATTGACCAAATATTGTGCCCCTAACCCTCACTGGGGTCTCCCTTCTCAAAACCCAACCCACTAAAGAATTATAAATCCAAAATTCCATGAAATTATGATTTTGAGATAAATTTGTCCATAAAAATATATTTGACCTCTATATATATAAATTATCCCACTATTTCATTCTACATAAACAAACCCCAAGAATGGACTACTGACACACCCAATTCTAAATTCCATGCCACAAAACATTCCAACCCACTATGACAGATATATTAAAATGTGTGTACATTAGATTACATGGCGTGTACTATAATATCTCCACCTGGCCATGTACATTTACATTGATAGAGAAACATGTGATCTACTATAGTAAAACAATATTGTGTTTACCCAAATTACACAGTGTTTAGTTTCTAAAAAAATAATTCTGTGTTTTTTACATGGTAGGACACACGACCATGTACCACTACAAAACTTGTAAATAGAGAACACATAGTGTAAATTTGAAAATTTCTTATTCCCTAAATGGGATGATTACATTGGGTCTGTTCATAGGACCACATGTTGTGTTATTGTGATTTCTAAACGGGAAATCCCTGCAACTCCCCCAAAGCCCCTCTTTCCACCAAAAAAACCACAAATCATCCCACATGGTGTCTCTAGAAACCATAATATGGAAAAAATGTAAAAAACATATATATGGTTTTTGGGGGAAAAAATCACAAACCATGCTTTTATTTTTGCGTAAATATTGAATATCTCGGTTCAAATTCGCACACAGAAATTGATGCACCTCGATTTGGTCCTGATCTACTCCAATTAATAAGTCTGGTGACATATCCCCTCCTCTTCCCCTCTTATTATGGTCATCATATTAGAGGGGTAATCCCCTCCCTTCTTATGACGTGTGTGGGATAACCAAACAGGCAGGGGACTATTTTATTTTTAATTTAATTAGTTAATAAGTTAATTATTGAATTAATACCCCATATAACACTCATCCCGAGTCCTATAACTAAAATAGAGCTTATATCTCACCTAATAAATACCCCCAGCATTCTAGACTCATCCTAAATGATTGAATCTCAATATGAGGTTATATTTAAGAGATACAGATACTCAAAACCACCCACCAAATTTAACATTCATGTAATCAAATATTAAATTTTCATACAAAACTCTGAGATCTCAAAATTCCAAAAAAATAATATCTTTTGTTAAAATTCCAATTTTAGGACAAGTAGATTAGTCAAAAAAATTATTTGAGACCATTTAAAATGTATATAATATTCCTCATGATCAATTGAGAATAAAACTTTAATGATCATATCATATTTAATAATCCAGAATACTTGGGTCTATACACCACATATCATGATATCCACATATCTAAAAATTTACAATTCATTATGATAGTTCCATACACATGAGCGGGTTATCATCGATCTACTATGTCATCACACAATAATTAAATCCAATGTTTCATTTCAACTTTATCACTAAGAACAATTTTATTCATCAATAAAGTCATTTAAATGTAATATAAACACAAACCACAATGTTTTCCCCAAAACCATGTGAATATAATCAAGAAAATTCCATTTATATGAAAACAAAACTTAATTATAGAATCATTTTTATTGAATTATTATTCCCATAAATATAACCCACAAATTATTTTAAAATCATCATTTAAAAATAATGCTTTTAAATTACATTCTAACAAAACACCAAATTTCCCAATTACCACAAACCAACAGAGAAGATTGTTTTCATCGAATTTGTAAAAGTTAATTCCCAATATATATCATAAAGAACCATGAGTTTTAAATCAATTCTTCATATTATAAATATTGGAGTCGAGGCTAAAGCCACCTACAACATGAATTTGTACAAAATGACAATGAACATGTAAAACATCTACAAACTGGGTTGAATCTCCCCAAACCTTCCATGGTTATTTACCTATGTAATTAAAAATCGATATCTAATAAAATAATAAATAAAATAACATATATTAATCCAAAATGGATTTATATGTACAAAATCAATATATATTGAGATGTAGATCTATGGAAAACAACCATGAACTGAAAATAACGAAGACATACAATGAGAATAGGGCTTGGAAACACAAAGAGAAGCCTTCAGATCACTTCTAGACTAGTGGGAGAAGATTAGTTGTCTTTTGGGAAGAGATTATTTTGAGTTACATATTCATAATATTAAAAAAAGGCATTCTATGTCATAACATGTGATATCCACAATTGAATGATCAATGTTTTAAACGATGCACAATTTGGAAATAATGTGCCATCCCTATAGTAGACACTACTTTAAGGATGAACCACACACATTTCTACCACCCAGTTATAAAATAATCCTCCAACCATTTCAAATCCAACATATTAGAATTATGTAGTTTCTCCTAGTCTTCCACATTGTTTGTACTCCCATGCATAACCCATGCACCTAACGTTTTTCAATTAACTCATTGTGTACGGCTTCCAATATGTGTTTCACGGTTTCCCATACCATGATCCAAACATTCAACCATTTAAAATCTCTGAATGCAATCCAAAAATTCCCCAAACTCTCCGAATCCTTTGCCATATAGCATACATACTTAAAAATCATAATAAAAGGGTTACATACATGAAATCAGCGGTGCTAGAATTATGTCTTTGATATGCAGGGATAGGTTTTCAAAATCTATGATCTTGTAATCATAATAATTTTCTCATTTTTTATATAATTGATCGTTTATATCTCTCATTGGTACCCTAACAAAGTATTTATGATCACCGTTCTTTATGTTTTGGTTTCCTATGTTATGAGTAAATGTTTTACATATGATATAACTAAGAAGAGTACTATATTGGAATATATTTATTTGAGATATTGAATATCATTAACGTATATGTTTCTTATATATCATGTCTCTAATGAATAAAAAAACATATGGTTTCAGAATGTATCATAATGTTATCTTTTGAATATTCTTATAAAAATATGTAATATTTATATATGAAATGTTCACAACTCTATACATATTTATGTCCAAATGTGTCACACACTTGTAAAATCATGTATAAAAATATATACCAATGACATAAATAAAAAGTTTATAAATAAAAAATATAAACCTATGTCTCTCATTTTTTATTCATTAATATATATATATATTGAAACTCCATATTGTTATGCTATAGACACTGACAATTGTCATATTAAATAGATATTATGTATTCACATCCACAAAGGTGTATATTTAGGATGTGAGTAAAATTTTCTATGATACACCACCAATGGAACCTCTAGTATATTTTTAAATATACCATGTTTATTTAAGTCAGAGAATTGTAAATAGAAAAGTAACACTTATCATTCAATTAGTCATATCGGGTCATTGTGTGCTTACTAGATACACAAAAACCACATAAACACATACTTTTTCTAATGCTACGTCATTATATAAATTATTATCATATTCAAAATCATTAAATACTATCCCTAATTATGGTAAATGAATTCATAGGAAAATTAATACATTTACTAGTTATACCAATATGTGTATTCATAATAATGGGTGTATTCATGACTCGAATAATTGATTGAGAATCCATAATAAATAAATAATAATTCCAATAAAAAAAATTTATGAATCATTCAAATGGGGAGTTACTATGGCTATATTAAAGGGATGGAAATCTGTAACAACAAGGTTACCTATACATACAATTTTGTGGTTATTTTCTACCATAATAGGATAGAATATCTCCATAAAACATGTTATATCAACAATGATAGAAAATAAAGTGACTATAAATATTTCCATACTCCTGTACCTCATCCTATATCAATCTATAAATGTTTATCTAATAGAGGAAATTACCTAACTACATCCCTGTCTTGGACTATGTAGTCCAACTTGAAATTCAATTATTTAACTCATCACTATAACCCAAAAACAGTTATAATAATATATCACATAAACTATAGTCTATTTCATAATATTTAACCATAAATATTTTTATATGAACCTTTATGTTATACTATATCTAAATTCCAATCCCATTCAAAGATCTCATGGAAGCAACCCCAACCACCTCCTATTCTAAATAACATAATACTATTACTCCAAGGTCATTGTGATTATTTTAAGTCTCCATTAAATATTTGAAAATACCTATAACATTTATAAGTATACCCAGGTAAAAAAAAATTCTATTTAGTGTTTCCTTTTATAGTTTATCTTCTAATTTTAGTGAAAAAACTAAAACTTATAAAAAAACACCCATGCATTCACATACCAAAAGTTCAAAGATAAAATAGATTTTAGAGATAATATAATTTCATATTTCATCTCACATAACCAATATATAATAATACATAAAAATAAAATGGACTAACCCATTTAATCATTATAAACCCCACCACCATAAATACCCATTAATAAGTAATGTTACTAATGAATCCTACACCATACAATCTTTAACCAAACACTACCAGAAGAGTTTACTAGTCAATAGACCATTATATCATCATTACCAAAATGGATCAAAAGTCAAACCACTGACCAAACCAATTACATATGGACTTTCACTATTGGGTTCCCCATAATCAAATTATTATTTATAATCTTAAACCAATTATAAATTATCACTTGTCCAATGAATTGTTCCAAGTATATAACATAAATTCAGTATATGTGATTAATTAATTTGTGATCATTGAGATGTTTTAAAATCGTCAAACCTTGTACGTGACACAAATTACCATCCCAATGGACATACCAATCAAAACATATAATTAAAAAGTCACCAAGTGATTACTTATATTTTCAAAATAGATTCCCCATTAACATGAACATGCAACATAATTAAATGTGAAATGTTTATTAATAATATTGGGGAAACCTTCTAAAATATTGTAAGAGTTACATTATATAATATCTTGTCTTGATTTAACATTTTTTCAGAAAATAAAAAAAAATTAAAAATAGTACATAAATTGATATTTTTAATTTAACACTGGAATGATAAGAGAAACCACAATAGTGAAATGATTGATTTCCTCAATATTTCCTAGTTAAGTCTACTAATTTTCAAGGTTCAATGATTGGGAAATAAGAATCACATCATGGGTAGAGGGATGTAAATATATAATAGTTAACATGGGGATGTAGATATTGGGGTTTCAATGTTCATGAATCTAGAATAGGTATAAAAACAAGATGGATCTTGACTAAAAAATTTACTTACATAATCACTAATAATCATATTCATATATCATTTTGTACTCAGTTCTATTAAATAGGTGTTTGGTGGGGAAAAACACACTCAACGCATGCCCACCATCACCAAATAAAAAACTAGGAATTATTTTCCCCTACCGACATCATTGGAATCTCAATTTCCCTTACAAGTTAAATAGTTGTAGTTGTTATAGAATATTACATTTTACCAAATAATTCAACTTTCATCCAAATAATAAAAATATCATCCAAATCGCAGAAAAATATTTGAAAATTACTTATAATGTTATTATATCCCTAAAAAATCATAGATCTCATCTTTTAAAACCATTCATATATAGATTACCTATCGTAAAAAAGAATATAATACCATTATCGTATGATGATGCGATTATATGTGGATGTTATAGAGGTGATGAGATGTGTTTAAAAAAATATTCTAATCAATATATTGATATTAATTTATAAAGAATTATTTAGATACATGGGTATATAACTGGGATAATAATTTGGAATACTACAATAGTAACATTATAAACTATAAAGGCATCTATTTTATAATTCAACATTGATTCGGGTATTTCTCTATTGATGAGTCTACGCAACGGTATTTTGGGAAGATGATGTCCTTGTATCAATATTATGTTTATTTTTATTATTCATTTACATTATCATCTCCTAAATTAGTATGTATTTTTCATATGATTTTCAAAAAGATATATTTGATCATTGATTAATATATATCCTTATGTTATTTTAGTGTTCTTGATTATCATATTTATGGTTTGGCGCCCAATTTTTTTACAAAATATAAAATTGTTTTTGTTTTCTCCAATAATTAAAATGAAGGAATGATATATTCACTATTTATATTTACACTATCATTACTGGTTTTTTCATATAAAAATATGTTAATATAATTCTTAAAGGAATCATGTTAGAATTTCATTTAATGTCAAAATATACACATAATGTTTGAATAATGATATATATGTTTAATTTTATTTCGATGGATATTTTTTATCGGAATTTTATTATGGTATTATATGATATGATATACATAGAGAGAGATTTGATGTTAGAAATTTTCCAAATAGAGATGGGGTTTGATATATTTTTATAGTAGGTATCTTACATCGACTATATAATCACTATCTTTTTATTTATCATCTAAATATTGCATCTTTTTAATATATTTTTGTCTCTGTTATATTACTAGCTGTCATATTAATTTTTTATTATTAACCTAGTCTTGGTTTTTATTTGGGATATTTTAGTTTTCAGATAACAAGAAATGTGCACTATACATGAATTTAATTATATATTTCCTAACGAAATCCTTTTATTATTAATATTTTTCAATGATGAATCATTTAAATTCTTAATTATGACTAACTGCACACTTGTTCCATCCTTGTGTGATTAGGAATATGGATTAGGTTTTTCACATATTGTGTATATATGAAACTAATTTGACTGATATTTTATACATTTTAATTAGTTTTTTGGGGCACGGTGGGTATATGATCGAATATAGATATAAAACATGATATATTACCAATAAATAGACTAGGTAAAAATATTTATAGGAAATGTTCACATTTTTTTGAATTTATATGAATAAGTAAAATTGAATTACACATCAATGGATTTTATTTTTTTAATTTCTTCTTAGATTAGTGTCTGTTGTTTTATTATTCATGATTGATGATTTAATTTTTGAGTTTTAGGTATGATGTTTATTTAGAATATATTAATAGTATCATATAAAATTTTTATATTTTCCAAAATGTATATTAATTTTAATTTAATTTATTAAAACCATTATTGATTATTTTTCTCATGATTTCATTTCATGTTCAATTATTTTTTTGAAGATTTATTTATTGTATTAGTGAATTATAAAAGTACTTATTAGGTAACTTTTTTATTTAATTTGTTATGATTATTGTTTTAGAAATTAATCATTCAGGAAAAATCTTTCTATAGTACGTATAATGGAAAGAAATATAATTATAATGAATTAAAAGGGGTAATTAAACAATGAATTGGAAATTGTATGGGTATAAAGAACAATAACCTATCATTTCTAAGAATGATTTATGCTATACATGAAATTTTTAAAAATTGATTTTAAATAATTTTTTTCTTAATCTTTGAAAATATGATAATTTTAATCAATTGAATGGTTATATTTATATTGGTTTCATTAGAATGTGTTTATAAAAGTAATAGTTTTTAATTTACTTATATTATTGTATAATTATCATTTTCCATGATGTTTATTTTGTTTCAAAACATGTTGTTTTGAATTATTTATACTTTTTTTATTAATGGAGTCACGTTATGTGTTGTTTTGTTTTTAAATGTACAATTTGTGATATGATAAATTTTTAGTTTTTAAGATTCAAAAAAATGAGAAAAATCACAATGAAATTTAAAATTTACTAAACAACTTATTCAGTTACTATCATATGAATTTTTTTGGGGACGCAAAATACTGAGTGGATGGTTGTATTATATATTATTAATTTGTTTATTTTTTAAATTGAATATTATATATCTTGTTTTCAATATCCATGAAGATTTAATAGAAACCTCATATATTAAATTCTTCTATAAAATGATTCATGAAATTTAGTTTATTTATATATAAATATTTATTAACTAGATAAAAACATGTATATTCCTCTATATACAAAAGTAGTCTTTTATTATGCTTTTAAAAATGATACAGTTTTTTTTCAAGAATCAACTTTTCCAATTTTTATTTTTATTAATCATTATTTACATTTTTTTTCATGTATATATGATTTTTATTTATAAAGTATTTTTTTTAATTCATTCATGATATTATTGTTTATAAAATTTTGGGATACATTTCAGTTATTAATAATACATAGTTTATTGTAATTATTTTATATAAAAATTATTATAATAGAATGTAATGTTATTAGTTTTGTTTTTACTAGTATATCTTAAAACATTTCCATCATAAAATAATGTTTTGTAATTTTAAGATTTTTATTTTAATATCATATGATTGCATGTGAGAAATTAACTATTAACGTAATTTGTTTTTTTATTTCATTTAATTTTATATTATAATGATTTGTAGTATATTTAAAATTCATGAAAATTTTTAAATCTTTATTGGGTAGTTTTATTTTTAATGGTCTGACCATATTTTTATTTACACTAAAAAATATTTATTTCATTGGTACTGTTTTTAACATTGAAAATATTAAGATTTTAATTCTTTTAGTGAAAATTTGGAAATTCATATTTTAATTCAACAATATTTATTTGGATTCAAATTTTTATGCAATCTAAATAAGATTAATTATGTTTCAATAAATATATTTCATTAATATTGTCCCATTTTAGGTGCCATACAATGATTTCTATATTTATTATTTCTAACAAAATTATTCTTATGATACTATGTTTTTGAAATAAATTTGTAAGATAAGTTGTGATTTTTTTTTATTTAAAAATATTATTGGGATATGATTTCATAAATCATTAATCAATTTTATTTTTATGATTAAATCTATTATAAAGGAGGGATCTATTATTTGTGGAATGATTTGATTTTGGGGGTCAACATGAAATATCTTATTTTAATATTGTTTCATGATATATGTGTGTAATTTATTAGTTTTTTTACCTCATGGTTTTAGTAAGGAATATTTTGGTTTGAACGTTGTGTGGTATTCCTAATAATCATATTAATAATATATTTTAATTATATTAATTATGAATATTGGAAATATAATATTTTTTTGTTGAATGTCACAATAAAGGTCCATTTTTTGTTAGCCCTGCATATAGAAGATACCAATGGGTGTGAATAAAGGTATAGTAATTACAATAAAACATTCTAATGATCATTACTTGTTTTTAAAAACACACCTTCATATCAGTCACGTTAATTTTAGTGTGATAATAAATTTAAGGAGTGGAAAAAGTGATTTTTGCATGGTTTACTTCCCTTAGGACACACCCAAGGAGCATATAATGATGATGTGATAATATAACATATTAACTAATCACACCACATGATAAATTTTTAGATTTTACACATTGAACCTATGAGTGTAAATACCTAATAATATATAGAACTCATTACTCTCCTCAGAGAGATAGAACTCACTTATCCATTTTTCACATTGATCTTCATGTTACTGGTTTTTATCTTACACTGAAACAATGTAGTCATATTCTCTACTTTTATTAACATGATAGAAGTCCATGAGCCTTCTAGGAGATATTAACTTGGTAAAACATATTTTATATCAATATATCAAGTAAATATTCATAAAAGGGGAATTTCCTATTACATCATCATTCCCCTTAACATTTTAAAGAGAAAAATATATCTTTACTCTATTGGGAATATCTAAGTAACTATTTAAATTTATTATTAATTTGCAATTATTATTTCGGGAAAACGTTTCAAATTTTTTATCTCAAAAATCAAATGAATACCTATCAATTAGTGTCTGTCATTATTTTTATGTGGAATGAATGTTGAATGGTGGATAATATACATGACTCTACTACAATAGGTAATTACATCTTGTGTTGTAGTCAATCTTCCTCCTCTTCCCGGAAACTCATGATCTTGGATTCTCTATTTTTTTAATGTCCAAATAATGGTTAATTTTTTTTCACAACCACTATAATTCATGTATTTTATTTTCACATTTTTGGAATAGTGAGATTTTAGGGAAATAAATTTCACTAACACATCACATCGTGAATAAATCTTTATGAATCAAGCCCTATATTTTAGAAATAACACAATATCTATTACATTTACGGATTATATAATATTTTTAATATTTATTGGTAAAAAATAAAATCCAAAATGAGACATTATAATAATGAAAATAAACCAGGTTCTTATTTTGGAATTGTAAATACTGATGAACAAAACTTTTAACCTAATGTAAATTAACTATGATATGCCTTACTTTCCCTCAATAAAACATGATAAATTTATAATTAACCACCATAAATCATCTAAAATATATGATATAGAGTTACGAAACAATATATAAATAATTTATTCCAGAAAACGATTATTAAACATGATATGATGTTGATTCACCATCATGGAATAAAAAATGGAGTCTATAATATAGAACTCATAACCAAATGATTTTGTAGCTTGAATATTTTTATAATAGAGTGACCATCATTCATTATGAAAAGAATATAAATATTCACTTAATAATCTCCATACTTAATTAAGGAAACACTTCATGATTCCATGAGTCTACTTTATGAATAAACACATCCTATGAGTTATCCAATGGTTTTTTTTCAAAAAGTTTTCCATCAAAATTCATGATGGAATTAAGAATACAATTTGAATCATGTTTTTGGATGGTATACCACACCAACATATTAGGAATTATAGTTTATAAATTTCTATATTGAAATTAAATGTTCAAAATTTTGGAAAAAGACCTTCACCATGAATTTTAATTACATTTATGGTCTGATTGTTAAAATTTAAGGGTTTTATAAATGAATATATGGACTATGAACCATGAATATTTCATTCTAATAGAACAATATTATTACCATTCACATAATTACCTCATCAAAATATATATCCAAAATTAAGATCATGTACATATTAATAAATTGGATGCATATTCCATAGAATTTTCATAGAGACAATTCAATGTGATTTTTTTGGAAAACATTTTAAACATTCCTTTGATTTTTAGAAAATTTATATCTATTAATTTATAGTCATTAAACATATTAAATTAAAATTTTATGTTTAAAATTAATTTTCATCTTCAGAAATCCATATCTAATAAATCTAAATAAAATATTTATATAGAAATTTTCAAAAAAAGTGAAATGATATTTATAAGACCATCATAAAAGGTTTTGAGGTTGGGCTGGTCAATTTCGAAGTTTCAGATGAAAATCATCAATGGTTTATTTATTCATTTTGATTAATGATTATTAATACATATTAATTAAATAATATGTTTCCATAAAACCCTTGGTATTTATTTAAAAATATTTTTATTTCAAATCATTCTACTTTAATAACAAGTTTAATATTCTAATGTTTATTTTTTTATGGAATATATATTTAATATTCCATCACTTGACACGTTTTAAATTATACTGTAGATTTTTGGTGGATCTAATGAATATAATTTATGAACTACATTGGAAAATTTTATGGTGGGAAATATGCAACTTAGAATTAATCCATAAAGTGGAAATATGAATTTATATGTTTAATTTGAAGAAACACTAATTTTTCATGTCATATATTTTTTAAATGACTTTGATGATTTCATTTTTTAAATTAAATAATTTTTAATAAGAAAATATTAAAGGAGGATTTATGTGGATAAAAATAGTTACTATGTGGAATATTGGGACATCATATTTTTACTATTCTAAATATAGTCTATAATAATGTTATTTTCTATCTTAAAATAGTTCTACCTTAAAAAAATAATGTTATAATGTGGTTATTATTATAGTAAAAGGCATTGAGATCTAGTATTTTGACCATACAGTGAAAAATATCAAAGAAGTGAGACGTGAATGGTGTTTTTCATGGTTTCATGATTATACATATGTAACGCCCCTACCCCAAAAGCCCAGAGTCGGTGCATTATTACATAAAATTGGCATGATCACAGTAGATCGTGTCTCAAAGGACTGATTAGTCTAGTAACCTTGGAAACAGTAGATATATTCATAAGACTTACATTACATCAAAATGTGAAAAAAATACAACAAAATATTGTCTTCATATCCACTCAAACTATCCCAGAAGGTCATTCATAAAACATTTATTCACATCTTGGAAAAAATAAAACATTGAAAGGGTTGAGCTCAGATGCTCACTAAATATAACAATATAGAGAAAACTTTTATAAATAAACATAAACATTTAAGACAATGTATAGCTAAAACAAAAGCCTTTTAAACATGAAATTCAGAATAATATGGCAATGATAAAATGAAATAAATCTATTTACATATTCACCTAGATATTCTACTAGTCGAATAATCACATGAAATATTAATAACCACATTCATAATAATAGAATGCACAATACCAGACTATTATAACCACATAGTCAAGGCCTTGTTCCAAGAATACATATAAGTTTTTGTCAAAGCTTTTTTCCAAGACACTAGTTTGTCTCATGAGACCTACCGATGCATTGGGGAGCTATAGAGGGCTCCACCCATCACTTACTAAGTCCATTGCATTCCTCATATGAAAAGGTTTAAACATAACATAAACATTCATATTGAAACTAGCTTATGAAATGTCACCAATTTATCCCTAAAACATGAATGGTATAAAAATAACACATCCATATCCAAACATATCACAAAACCTTCAATACAAAATGGATGTTTTTTATCCTAATAAATCAACATCAAATAAACTTAAAATCCATCAAGGCATGTTGACATAGATGAAATCAACATAATTTGAGAGAAATATCTATTTTTTAAAGCATTTAAAAGATGCATCATTATAAAAGGAAACATTTACTTCAAAAATATCCTTATTATCTTGTAAGGGAATCTTCGACGATTTTATAACAACTGAAAATAGTCTCACCCACCGTATAAGTTAAAAAAACATTCTTACCTTAATTTTGTCGAAAATGCTTAAAAGGACCTTGTTTGGAAAATGACAGAATTATTCCATTATAAACATCATATAAAAAGTCAAAAAAGGGTATAAATGACTTTAAACTATAGTATATAAAATAGTAAGAATGTTTTGAAATATATTTTTAAGAAACATGGATGGGGATGATAAAGAGGTCCCAGTATATAATTACATATAAACAGCCTCGGATAATGAAGAGATTCTGAAATAATCCCTTACTTAGTACTTTTCCTTAGTCGAGGGTAGGTTAACCTCCTGTATAAGAGTTAAATAAATGTTATTAAATTATACAAGAATCATATACATAAATATTATATCATATATGATCTTTTAATATTTCTTTGTTAATAATATTTTAGTATTATCATCGTTTCTAGTGTTCATTTACTCGATTTCTTTTATATGTTTTGTTACATAAGCTGTGTTTATTATCCATTGATTGTATCTTATTCATATCAAGAATGTTATCAAGTCCTGAAGCATTATTCTCAATCATCAAATGAAAATTATTCTTGAATGGATATGATGGGGAATGAATCTCATCGCGTACGGGGATATGGTAGTCCGTACGTACGCATGAGCGACAATATCATTATTTTGATATTAAAATAATATATAATTGGTTAAAGTATCCTATATACAGATTAATTACCATGTTATATTTATTATTTACATGAATTAAACAGCATTATTATTCCCATCCGAATAATAATGTATTGAATAACAATTACACCACGACGTGGAGATGGTAAGCCGTACGTACGCACGTATGGTGACATGTCACACAAGGGATAGATAGAATACTGAATATGGTTGTACAATATTTATAATATCATAGTATGTAAAAGATACTAGATTTATTAATTTATAATGTAAATAACAATGAAAGAAGAAGTGGAATAAGAAAGGACCATGAAAGAGGGTGCTGAATACATTTCCTCTTCTTCGGGTTCTTCCTCTTGATTTGATCAAAAAAAATCTATAGGATGCATTTATTATCAAACTAATACCTCTAGGATGAAGTGATAGAATATGAGAGGATACTTTATAGGGGTTGGCTGAGCCAAAAGGCTTTGATGGTGTGAAATTGAGAGAAGGGGGAGCGCCCTTTTATAAGAGGGGTGAGGGGAATCTTAGGAAAAGATAGAAATATTATTTTATAATAAATTAATATTCGGTTTCTAATGGCTTAAAACTGACTTATTTAGAGGATATGGTGGGGAGGGGTCGAAATAACCCAACCATTAGGTTTTAGAATGGTCTGGGTCACTATATTAACCTTATCTTTTAGTTTTAACTCTTAGTTAATTAGTTTCACATTTACAATGTCTCTTTGTATTTTTATATTATATGGTTAATAAACATACTATAAACTTCCAAGAGTACCCCAAATGGTTCATTAATGATACACCTATCATTATATAAGTATTTTTGCTTAGCCTTATATTTTTAAGAATTGAATATCAATTAATAATATAATATTGGTTTTAAAAACACTTTTATGTCAATTTTGACACTATTTGTTATGTTTTTTAATTCATAATAGCTTTATTACTTATAAATTAATTCATTTAATCAGCCCTAACATGTCATATTAACCTATAAAATTATTTGAATTCATTAAATGTCTCAAATTATATTTATTTGGGTATTTATAATATCAATTATTTTAATATTTGACTAATAAGGTAATTACTGCATCATCATTTTTTCATAAATAAAATAAATTATTTAATGTACAAAATTATAAATAAAATACCATTATGTATGAAGTCGTTTTATATTTATAATTAAAATTTATAATTGAATTTATCTTATATATAACACTATATTAAAAAATGGTTTATTTATTAAACATTAATTTTAACTCTTTTGACTCCTCTATGAATTAAATAATAATAAAGGTCCAAATATAATCCAAGTGGACCCAAGTGGTTTATATTTTGTTGATAAGGTTTTTTTTGGTCTAATTATACTTAGGCAATGGAATTAGGACATGTGTTAGGGTAATAATAATATCATTTTTACCCTTAATTACCATATTTACTTTTAACCATGGTAAATAAAAGTAAAAAGTTATTACTCACCAAAAATTATTTTTATCTTATTAAATAATAATTCTTGATATTAACCGTGTATCTTGGATTTTTGAAATTCCAATCAAAGAAGCGTTAAAATTAAGTTTTATTTGAATTCGCAAATTCTCCTAGGAGGTGGGTAAAAGACGGTGAAAAGTTCAATAAAATTTTTATATATCTAAAATTATTATAAACTGAATCCAATGAATTAAATTTAAATTATATAGTTCTTATGTATCTATTTTTACCTAAAATAAATTTATATTAAATAAATTATTATTTAAATAAAATTTTGGTTTTAAACTATAACTCAGTGTTTTTCACTATTCCTCAAAAATTGAAAGTTTTCAGAAAAATAACAAAAATTAACCCTAAGCTAATTTTGATATTCAGAATCCAAACATGAAGTGAATTTTAGAAAATTAAAAACATATATGTTTCATTTATAAATATAAGATTAATTCCTATTAACAAAACCAAAAGGCGTATTTTTAATAAAACAATATCTATCAAAATATTGACACTTGTTTATGTCCAATATCAAAGTGATATTACTTAAATTGACCAGAATATGATTAATTTTTAAAAATATAATGTATTTATACTTCTAAGCCATTATAATTTAACACTATAAAATATTTAGATTGAAAAAGTTGTTTTCAGTTAAAATATAGTCTTTTTCACTAGTCACCCAAATATAAATGTTATCAGAAAACACCAAAAATTTATTGAAACTAAATTCCTATGTCCCAATTCTAAAGAAGAAGTTTATTTTGTCATGTTTAATATATAAAAGTTTCAAATATTGGACTTAAAAATGGTTCACCATTAAAAGGTGGTAAAAGTGCATTTTTTGAAAAATACTTCTTTTATCTCAAAAAAATGAATTAGTTCTTACATTATGTCTAAGAAACTCATAATATGGATTTTAAAATTATAAGGATTATATATATTTAAAAATTAAGGTAATCCTATTCAAACCCATTATTGAACGACTAGTTTGGTAAGTTGTGTTGATCTTGAACTCGGTGTTGCGTGTAGTGCAAGTTATTGAATTACATTGAAAAATAATGTACTATGAAAGATTGGGGTGTTACATTCTTCCCTCCTTCAATAAATTTCATCGTCACAATTTGATATAGTTCTTCAAAAATAAATGGTTGAAAATAGACAGTACCTTTTTGGGGAAACCCACATCGTAAATTGGGTTAATAAAATTTTGTATTAATAAGAGGAAAAGTGGAATGAAAGAGTTAATACCAAATTATGATATCAATTAGGATAACATTGATGTCAATTATAGACACATAATTGGAGGAAAAACTTAGATATTTATAGGGAGTGATTCAGGTCATCAATCACAAACAATTGTAGAATTGTGGGCCTTAGAGCCACAAATCTATGATAATTTAAAATACTATCGGTTCAACAAAACATAAGGTATTAGGATAACAAATTTTTGGTTTTAAGATGCCTTACCTAAAGTTTAAGAATTTATTTCTTCATAGAATAAGAAATGAAATATAATATATACTTATCATGTAGAATTCCATCCTTTAACTAATTCCTACCACAAACTCATCATTCACTCTAAAAGATAATAGAGCATAAAAAAATCTATTTATCCTATTCCTATATGGTTCCAAAAAACTGAATTTATAATTAATCTACCATACCCTTTAAAAAAAGTGCATTATTCATTCCAAGACATCACGTGGGTCAGTGGTAGGTGGTACACCCTAGTCGCCCTTCGGTTGCGAGTTCAAGTCTCACGGCCTGGCCAGAAGCGACGTGTTACCGCCCGACCTCTGAGTTGTCCTTTTTATAGAAATCCAAAAATAATCTCATACTATACTTATCAAAATAATTATGTCCAAACTCACAGTCCAAAATTTATAGGGAAGTTAAACACAATGAAGATCCTTTTTGCCACGTAATAACATATAAACACCTTCATCATGTATTCTTTTAAAACACTGAAACATCCTAAATTACCATAAAACCTTATTTATTACATTCATGCTCCCTTATTGACTATATAATACTAGTTATACTCCTTCTATCCAAAATAATTGTAAAATCGAACAATTATGAAATATACAAATCATTAATCACTTTCATGGTAGTCACTAATATCCAATATAATTTATCCAAATCAATCACTTATTATTCCAAAATTACAACCACATTATCAGAACCATATTATGGTTTATCTTTCTCTCAACCATATATTTTCCAAAATATTAACTTGCTATTGAGTCAGTTTTCTTGGTTCCACACAATCTCAAGCCCTTAATAAAATAGTACTGCAGTACAATCCTTATATACTCCATAATTATTATAACTAGAACATCATTGATAAAACACTCAAATGAAATAATTCTTTAATAACAACATAAGAACTCTAATCATTCCTCCTACCAGTGGTAGTATCATAACTTGATTATAATCCAATAGCATCATTTGGGGCATACTCTAATTATTTGGACATTTGATATCATAGTGTCCCAACTCCTTGCAGATGAAGAATTGTACATATGAAACCTTTTTCTTACCCTTACAGTCTTGTAATTTGTGTCCTTTTTCTCCACACTTATAAAAATATCCCATTCCCTTCATTCAAGTTCCAGGGTGTTTCTTCCCATAGTTATTACATATAGAAAAATTCTTCTTTTCCCTCTTCCGTTTATCCATCTTTCTCTCTTCCATCATTTTCTTCTCTTTCATGCCTTAAATGCCATATAACTCAGTGAATTCTTTACTTATCTTATTAATAATTGATACTATTTCATCATATGTTTAGAATACATGCGAGACTATTTCCTTTCTTAATGTTGGCTTAATACCGTGAATGATATGTTCATTCTTACTATTTGGATCATACGTATTGCTGGAGTTCACATTCCTTCTACTAGGAACCATTTCTATACAATGGCATACACTAGGTCAGTTTATGAATTGCAATGAATAATTACAAACTTGTAAAATACCTATCATTAATTGAATAGTTTAGGGATATAATCCATAAAAATATTTTCTTTGAGGAGGTATATACTCATAGATGACTTATAATGATTTTTAGTGAAAATGGTAATTATCCTAAGCATATCCCCCAGGAGTGTCATAACCAAGAGTGTAGCAAGGCCTGTTGTCATGCACCAGTTCTAGTTCGAGGAAATCTCAAAGTGGTGTTTTCGAGTTTTACCCCTATGTATATCTGTGATAGAGCCACCTCTACCTCCATGTATCAAGATGGGGATGTATTGCTCGAAAAACTCACAAAATCTCTACAATACCAAAATTCTAGGAAGTTCTTCTATACTAATTCTCAAAGTCTCTCTTAGGGGTATGTGCTCTAATCAGAGTTTATCTAAATCTATCTTACAAGGTTTTTACTAAAATTCCTCTAATACCAACTGTAACGCTCCGACCCCAGAAGCCCAATGTCGCTGCATTATTACGTAACATTTGTATGATCAAAAAATATCAAGTCTCGATAGACCGATTAGTTTAGTATCCTTAAAAAAACTAGATATATTTATAAGTCTTACATTAAATCATAATGTGAAAAACAATTACAACAACATCTTGTCTTCATATCCCCTCATACTATCCCTACAGGTCATTCATAAAACACTTCTACACATCCTGGGGAAAATAAAACATTGAAAGGGGTGATCTCAGATTCTCAGTAAGGATAACAATTTTGAGGAAACTTTCATAAATAAAAATAAACATTTAAAGCAATGTGTAACAAAAAACAAAAGCCTTTTAAACTTGAACTTCATAATAATATGGAGAAGACAAATGAAATAATGAAATTTACTTATTCACATTGATATTATACCAGTCGAATAATCAAATGCAATATCAAAAAAAACATTCATAATAATGGAATACATAATGCCAGACTATCCTAAACACATAGTCAAGACCTTGTGCCAAGACTACAAATAAGTTTTTGTCAAAGCCTCGTGACAAGACAATAGTTTTTCTAATGAGACTTACCGATGCATCGATGAGTTGTAGCTGGCTCCACCCGTTACTTACTAAGTCCACTACATTCCTCACATGAAATGGGTTAAACATAACATAAACATTTGAATAGACAATAGCATAAAAAATTTCAACAATTTATCCATAAAAAATGAATGGTATAAAAATAACACATCCACAACCAAACACTTTACAAAAACTTCAATACAATATCGATGTTTTGTTTCATAATAAATCAACTTCAAGTAAACTTAAAATCCATCAAAGGATGTGGACATAGATGAAATCAAACCTATTTGAGAGAAATATCTCTTTTTTGAAACTATTTTAAAGTTGCATAATTATAAAAGGAAAAATTTAAATAGAAAGTATTCTTATAAGAATATAAGGAATGCTTCGACGATTTTATAATTCTAGGAAAATAACCACACCCTCCATATAAGTTAAAAAAACATTCTTAACTAAATTTTGTCGAAAAGGTTAAAAAGGACCTTATTTGGAAAACAACAGAAAGATTACATTATATATATCTTATAAAAAAGTAAAACAAGGGAATAAATGACATTAACCCATAGTCTATAATATTGTATGAATGTTTTGAAATTCATTTTTTATGAAACATGGATAGGGATGATAAAGAGGACCCAATAGATAATTACATATAAACAACCTCAGATAAAGAAGAGACAGTGATATAAACCCTTACGTTGTAATTTTCCTTGGTCGAGGGTAGGTAAACCTAAAACATAATAGTAAAATCATTGTTATTAAATTATACAAGAATCATATACTAAAATATGATATCATATATAATCTTTTAATATTGCTTAGTTAATAATATTTAAGTATTATCGTCATTTCAGGTGTTTACTTACTCGTTTTCATTTATATGTTTTATTACATAAGTCGTGTTTATTATCCATAGGTTTTATATTATTAATATCAAGAATGATATCATGTCCTAAACCATTATTCTTAATACTCACATGAAAATTAGTCTTGAATGGATACCATGGGGAATGAATCTCATCGCGTTCATCGAGACAGTAGTCTGTACGTAAGCAAGAGCGACAATATCATTATTTTGATAATAAAACAATATATAATTGGGTGGTGTATCATATATAAAGAATAATAATCATGTCATATTTATTATTTACAAGAATTACAGACCATTATTATACCCATCCAAATAATAATGTATTGAATAATAATTACAGCAGGACTTCGAGACGGTAAGCCGTACGTACGGACATATGGTGACATGTCATCCAAGGGATGGATAGAACAATTAATATGGTTATACCATATTTATAATATAATCAAATTATATATAAGATACTTGAGTTATTATTTTAGAATGAAAATAACAAAGAATGAGGATGTGGAAAAAGATAAGAACTTGAAAGAGTGTGGTGAAAACATTACCTCTTCTTCGGGTTCTTCCTTTTGATTTGAGAAAAAGGGATCCATAGGTTTGAATTATGATTAAACTATGTCCTCTAGAATGAAGTGAGGTAATATGAGAGGATATTTGGGAAGGGGTTGGCCGAGCCAAAAGGCTTTGAAGGTGTGAATTTGAGAGGGGGGGTTCCATTTTATAATAGAGGTGAGGGGCACCTTAGGAAAACATAGAAATATTATTTTATAATAAATTAATATTAGATTTTTAATGGATCCAAAGTGACTTATTTCTATTATAATGTGTTGATGGGTCGAGACCACCCAACCAATTGGTTTTATAAAG
Source organism: Viscum album (assembly GCA_963277665.1). Taxonomy (NCBI): domain Eukaryota; kingdom Viridiplantae; phylum Streptophyta; class Magnoliopsida; order Santalales; family Viscaceae; genus Viscum; species Viscum album. Next base: position 773,704,076 of record OY728159.1, on the reverse strand, counting down.
GTTTGGGTCACCGTATTAACTTCATCTTTTAGTTTTAACTATTAGTTAATTAGTTTCACATTTACCATGTCTCTTTGTATTTTTATATTATATGGTTAATACACTTACTATAAACTTCCAGAAGAACCCCAAATAGTTCCTTAATGATACACATACCATTATATAAGTTGTACCTTAGATGAACCTTAGATTTTTAATAATAGAATATAAATTAATAATATAATATTTATTTTAAAAATGCTTTTATGTCAATTTTGACAATATTTGGTATTTTTTTTCTAAATTTATAACAGCATTATTACTTCAAAAATAATTCATTTAATAAACCCTAACTTGTTATATTAATAAATATAATTCTTCGAATTCATTAAACATCTCACATTATATTTATTTGGGTATTTATAATATGAATTATTTTAATATTTCATTAATAAGTTAATTACTCCATCATCATAGTATCAAAAATAAATTAAATCATTTAATGTATAAAAATTGTTAATAAAACACCATTATGTAGGAAACGTTATTATCTTTCTAATGAATATTTATAGTCGAATTTATATTATGTATAACCCTAAATTAAAAATGTTTTACTTATTAAACATTGATTTTAACTCTTTTACCTCTTCTTTGAATTAAATAATAATAAATGTCCTAATCTGAACCAAGTGGAAAAAAGAGGTTCATATTTAATTCATAAGGATTTTTCTTTTGAATTATACCTATACAACATAATTAAGACAAGTGTTAGGGTAATAATAATATAATTTTTACTCTTAATTACCCTATTTAATTTTAACCGTGGTAAATAAAAGTAAAACATTACTATTCACCAAAAATTATTTTTATCTTATTGAGCCACATTTTACTACTTGATATTAACCGTGTCTCTCAGATTTTTTAAATTCCAATCACATAATTGGTAAAATTATGTCTTATGTGAATTGGAAAATTCTCCTAGAAGGTGGGTAAAAGACGGTGAAAAGATCAATAAAATTTTAATATATCTAAAATTATTTATAAACTGACTTTAATGAATTACATTGAAATTATATAGCTATTATGTATCTTTGTTGACCTAAAATAAATTTAAATTACATGAATAATTATTTAAATAAGATTTTGGTTCTAAACTATACCTCAGTGTTTTTCACTATTCATCAAAAATTGAATGTTTTCAGAAAAATACCAAAAATTCACTTTAAGCTAATTTTGATATTCTGAATCCAAAAATGAAGTACATTTTATAAAATTGAAAAAATTTAACTTTCATTTAATAATTTAATATTAATTCCTATTGTTAAAACCAAAAGGTGTATTTTTAAGAAACAATATCTATCAAAAGATTGTCACTTGTTTATGTCCAATCTCAAAGTGAAATTACTTAAAATGATCAGAATTGGATTAAATGGTAAAAATATAATATATTTATAAATCAAATCCATTATAATTTAAAACTATAAATTATTCAGATTAAAAAAGTTGTTTTCAGTTAAAATATAGTATTTTTCACTATTCACCAAAATTTTAAAGTTATCAGAAAAACACAAAAAAAAAAATTTGAAACTAAATTATTATGTCCCGATTCTAATGAAGAATTTTATTTTGTCAAATTTATTATATAAAAGTTTCAAATATTGGATTTAAAAAGTGTTCACCATTAAAAGCCGGTAAAAGTGCATTTTTTTTAAAATACTTCTTTTGTCTGAAAAAATGAATTAAATCATACATTATGTCTACGAAACTCATTATATGGATTTTTAAATTATAAGGATTATATATAGTTCAAAATTCAGTTAATAATATTCCTAACTGCTTTTGAACGGCTGGTTTTGTAAGTTGTGGTGCACTTGAACTCGTTGTTGCGTGTAGTGAAAGTTATTGAATTACATTGAAGAAATAATGTAATATTAAATCATGGTGTATTAAAACATAGATACCATAAATTCATAAATAAAGTATAAAACATTTATTTACATGTTGGGACATTTCATAATTTAATATAGAAGTTATATAATGGTATTATTGACTGTATAATATGGTTAGCTAATTTATATAGTGTGTATCAAATATTTTTTATGTAATTTTTTAATGAAAAATAAGTATTGATAATTTTTTATGTATATTATTTACAATTATTTTTAAGAAAAATTATTTAATGAAAATATTTAATTTATACGAAAATTTGTTTATGTTAATAATTTCTTTGGAGTTTGGATATATATGGTTTATAAAAAATTATATTATGATTTATTTTCACATTTTAATACATTTAGTTTTTATTATTGGTACTATATTTTTAGTTTAGCGAGTTGTTGAGTTGATAATTAAAATATATTTGAAACATTATTATCATTGGATCAATCCCTAATAGTATCCATTTGTGGAAATATTTTTTAAATTTCAGTATGTGTTTTGTTTCTCATCTCCCATGCATTTATGTAGCTTTAACGGTGGGGCATCTAATCTATGATTGTAGAGTGAGATGCACACAAGATTGTTACTTGTTTATTGTGAGAGGGATAGATTATTACATGTGATTTTATAATTGTTATAATCAATATTTTCAATTTGAATTTATTAAATTTCATCATATTCCTTTAATATTTATGTGATAAACTAATTTTGATTCATAGAACCATATTTTTATACACTAAAACTGACCATAGATTATTATTATTATTTAGATAGTGAATTTTTAGCATGATATGTCTATTTATGAGAAATATGATTATGTTTTAGTAGGATCACATCCTATCACTAGAAAAAATGTATCATGATTCATGTCCTAGAGTAACCAATTATATATAGAAAGTAGTTATTGATTTTTGTCTATTTTTTTCCTAAATGACTTTTATTTTTATTGATATTCTTGTATATGTTAAATTATCATGTTTATTAAATATTGAATGGTGAAAGTATTTTTTATGTACACACACATTAAAATTTGCATTCAAAATTTCCAATATTTATTTACAAGCTAAAATTTATTTTTTTCATGATATTAAATATGTATTGAAAAATCTATTGTATCATACTATGGATTATGTAAAAGCATTACATATATTCTTATGGGGTTCATGTAGAGTGAAATTTAATTTATATTATATATTTTGAGAGATTATCCACTATAAATTTGACATTGAAAATGTTCTTGGATTCATTTTTATAGATGTGTTGAAATTTTGAGATGGTCTTCTACTATTTAGAGATACGATAGGATCTGATTTAATTTAAATTGGGTATCGTATATGATTTATCAGGTCTTTCCCAAAATATTAGCCATTTACATGTTATGTCATATTTATATATCATATTTTGTAATTGAATGACTATTTTGATTATTTTGATTTTTTATTCCAATTTTGGATTTGGTTCTGATAAAATCATAATATAACAAATAAATTTGGATTTCTTGTAACATCATTCATGATTTTATAATGAAATACCTTAGTTATTATTTTTTATTTTATAATTGAAATCATTCTTATCCCTAAATATAATTCCCATTGAACATGTGATATATTATGGTGATATATGAAGTGCCTATGATTTGGGGCATGTTATTTTATGAATGATGATCAAACATTATTTTCGAGTATCATACTGTAAATTCAAATCAAAGATCAATATATCACTAAAATTGGGAGGGGTTGAATCAGTTATACCAATATGTTTTATGTTTATTTATTTTGAAACAACCATCAACACCTATTAATGATATAATTCTCTACTAATTAAGTAACATATGCACGTCCACAGGAACAAAATTATTTACACGGTTCTCTACTCAACAATAATAGATAAATTATCGGCAGGGTTTTAAAACAATTCCATACCACGCAATCTATATGAAAAAAATCCTTTTGTTTGGATAAATAAATTAAGATATACCCTTACACTGGTATAACTCTATGTCCAATACAATAGTGCCTACCCTTATTTCAGACATGATGATTAAAAACTATTTTGTGTAAGGTAATGAAACCATCCCTAGTTGGTTTAAAAACATGTTATGAGGAAGCCTTATCATGTTTCACTTTTTATAACATTCAAACAAAATGTTTCACTTTCCTACCAATTTTTAGGTATAAACATCACTATTGGTATCTGAATAAAAGCATTATTTAATGGAACTATTTTATTCCCATTTTTGATTTCATAGACATAAAAAGGTATAAGAAATTATATTTTTTAATCAATATAGATCCACTTCAATAAGTCCATAGAATCCTATGTATGTTTACTTGATCTTGCCCGATAATTCTTCCTTACATTTTTTTAGTCTATTAAACAACCTCTGTATTGTTCTATTTGTAAATATCTCTTGTGAAAAACCTAAAAATTTATCTCTTCAACTATTTGAAACTAAAAATTACATCATTGAGATAATGTACAGTGTACTTACTACTATTTATAGGTGCACCATATGTGAAATGCGTGAGACCTTACTTTTGTTCTCCCACGCGACCAAATCTTAAGAAGAAAACATTTATTTTACATTTAGAATACAATTTTATATTTTTTAGTGTTGATCAACTCTTCTTGATTCTTCTCGAAACTTCTATAATATTCTCATAACATTAGCCAACTTTTAACATTCTAACCATTCTTTAGTCTAGTTCACAAGTCGTTATGACTATCTTCATTGAGCTGAAAACATATCAAAACATAATATAACTCATTTTGATGTTCTATATAATTAATAATACATGATCATTAAAAATATCAATACCGACTGAATGATAAACAACATTGAATCCATTCTTACATAAACATCAATTCAAATTTTAAAGAATTTTAAATCCCCATTCAATATTACATTAGAAGAAAACAACCCTTTATTGACTTATCCTAAAAATGTTCAACTACTACTCCTTTTTTTAATTCCTTAGACTAATGATCCAATGTATAATAGTGTCTACAATTTGATAGATTATTGGTAACACACAAATAAATATGAATAAATATCTATATTACTCTTATAAATTGGTCTCTTATTAACTTCATTGTATTGGTATCTAATTCACTCTGATTTAATGGTGTAAGGTGATTCATGATTGATCATAACCCAATTGATAGAAAATAGAAAATAGTTCTTCATTATTAACATAATTGAAAACAACGAAAATTTATGATTTCACTCATGACCCAACATTACAAAAAATAGTCATTCCTTGAAAATTGTGAACTACATTGTTTATTATCATTCAATTGATTTGTCACAAAACACCCTATTTTTGTTGTTAATTGGTCTTAATAATCTCTTCTAACATAACTATCCTTCCTCTAAGAGAATGGTGGAACACAATGTTAGATGGTACAATTTCAGTATCAACTTCATTCCACTTTTTCATATAAAGTTATCGAATAATCATTATGAGATATTCATCATGTGAATTAGATAGTCCTCGGGCTAGGAAAATACAAGGGATTGGTAGATTAGTACTTCAAAAACATCTAATTCAGTAATATAAATCATTATAAACGTCAATTTTTTTGCATCTAGGGAACCACAAACTAGTTTAGAGAAACATGAAAACATTAACAACAAATACCTTATTTAAATAGATTCTTTTACCACAAACTTATTATAATTATAAAAAAATCCTCATGAACTTGAGAAAATTCATATTGATATAGAATCATTTTACTAATGGTTGCAAGCACATATTATCACCCTTTCTATAATAAGTTTTTCATCACAAGTGATGACGATTACTTATGATATTGGAACAGTAAAAAAGATAAAATTATCCACATTTTTAGTATGGATTCTTTCAATCAATGATTCGTTTACCCATTCTGATCAACACTTCCATTCCAGACCCATGGATTGTCGAATGAACCTTATGACCAATAAAAATTCATTTAAAACTTATAGACCTTATTCGGCATTTCTCATTGGATATTATAATTATTGTAACCACTACATAGAATCACCAAAACATAAAATGTAAGGTGATTTATATTCTTGAAAGAAAATGTAAAAACATTTTTCAAAAAAAAAATCAAATTCCCAAATATACTCCTAATCAACTTGGCACCAATAATATCCCCCTCTATATTATTTTTTCATCCAAGGTTCATAAATCATGAATCATTGTAATAACAATATATTTATTACTTATCAAAAATCATAACATCATATTATGGATCACATATTATAAATTTTATTAGTTTGTGGGAAAACACATTGAAGGAAACAAGAATCATTGACATAAAAACCATGCTTTCAAACTATAGTAACATACAGTACAAATTCAAATTTCAAAATTTTTGTTTCCTTCACATTTGAAATATTCATACACTTTCCTATTGAGAAAATTTTTCTATAAAACCCAACAATCACATTGAACATATCACACACAAACATGACATGTTCAGAACCTAAACACGACTCCACCTATAAAAAATATTCCTAGAATGATATAACACATTTGAAATGATGGATTTATTAAACAATCTCCCACACTGAAAATACTACCCAATGACAATCTTAGAGTGTTTTAAATAAATAAATACCTAATACATGAATAGAAATAGCTTGTAAACCCATGCTCAACCTCAATTTGAAAAGTGATTCATTCAGTAAATGGTTTTTGAAAATGTCAGCATCATGGTAAGATTCCATACCTTACTCAATCATGAGTTCATTAATCTTAAATTATCCTTTGATAAAGTGGGTTTTTATTTCAATTGTTTTTAAAATTATGTTGTTTTTTGAGATTTCTTGAATAATTTATAGTAATTTTATTTCTACAACCCAACAGAAGATATTTCATCACATCAAGACGTATGTTTTTAATTGATTCTCCATACACATAAGTTTGGAGGTATCATGAGTGGAAGAATCATACTAATCTTCAACTATGCATTTATTAATAGAATTCTATTTAATAGTATGATAACTACAAATATTTTCCCCGTAAAGAGAACTCCACTATTTTTGGATCATGAATTACCAAGACTTATTTCCCCATCAATATCAATATACACAAACAAGTAAATTATTTTTGAACTATCAAACCTAATTAAAAAAATTAGTTTTTCCATCAATTTTTCTATGATTTATTTTCAAATATAATTGGTGCTATTTTTGAGAGTATATTTGAATATTTCATATAAGGTAACTATATAGAATATGTATTGTCTGGAGGATGAATAATATAAATAACATATAATAGTCTCCCAAAACACTTTTGAGTAAAATTACCTATCATCGCCATATTTATCCAGCATAGTTCCCATTGAAACTAGTGTGGAAAAATGAATCTATCATTTAATGATAAAATTATTAATAATATTCTTAGCATACTTTTATTTATAATTAAATATGCGTTTCTTCTATTATGATATTTGTTACCCAAGAAAATATTTCATTTCATCCATCATGGACATATGAAACACCTCTTTTATCTCAATAGAATATAATGAATATGTTCACTCCTCATTTTGAGAAAAAATTATATCGTTAACATATATAATAAAAATAAAAAAATCAAAAAAAATTATTTGATGTACAAATTATATTCTACCATTATATTTTCAAAATCATTATTCGTTAAAAATATTTTCAACTTGTTATACCATGACATTGGTTAATTTTTTAGTCCGTATAAGGATTTCATCAATTTTTACACATAACATTATTCCATCCCAATGACAAAATTACATTGTTTTTTAATGTGAAAATATTTATCATGTTATCCATTTATAAGAGATAATATCACATCGATCTGAATAAATTTAAATTTTCAATGTGAAATAATTTAATGAACTGTTATTTTTATTTTTATCCATTCAACTCAAGAAATATAATCATCAAAATAAATGTCTTAAGTATACGAGTAACATTCTCACCACAACCTTTCATTATTTCTAACCACTTCACTGTTGGATCAAATAGTAGATATATATGTCTATTAGATGGAATAATACAAGAGGGGGGGGGGGGGGTGAATTGTAGGATTAAAAACCTTTGAGTTTTAGCGACAAAGAGATTAGTTTAAATGATCTTAAACTAATACAAATACAAACACCCACAATTTTATTGAATGTAAAAGGTCTGATGTATTGTAATACTAATGTAAAGTAAAACAATTGTATTCAAGGTGAACACAATAATCAGAGTAATACAAAGATGTCAGAGTAATACAAAGATGAATGATTCTACCTTAAAGCGTATAGAATCAATCAATAAAAAAAGTAATAGAATGATTGTAATTGAAACAATTACAATTGAATATGTAAATAAGAAAGGAAACAATACAAATCCCTTTCTAATACAAGTAACAGCGGAAATGTAAAAGTATTACAATTCTTTTAACCCAAAGAGAAGGGTTATCCTTTCACCTAGGATAAAAGGTCTGTCTCACCAACACCTTGGTGATCCCTCGATACGATGATCGGCACGTCTGTCTGCCTATCCCGGACAGCCCTCGATACGATGATCGGCACATCTGTCTGCCTATCCCCGGCAGCCCTCGATTTTGTAGGTAATCGGAACCTCTGTCTTTCAACTACTTGAAAGCCCTCGATACGATGATCGGATGCACAAGGCAGATGAGAGAAGTCACAATGTCTCTCTCTAGAATCTTGGTATTTCACAGAATCTCTTCATTCGTTCTCTTCATTCATCATCGTTCTCTCAGCTTCAAATGACCTTCTATTTATAGGCCTCAGGATCCAACTGTCATATTGCCTCCAACGGTCATATTGAAACAGAAAGCACGACATCGTTTTGATTAGTTTGTAACTAACTCAACGACATCGTTTTGTTAGGACAAGAGATATATAGAAAAGTAAAACATGAGTATGATTCATATGCAATGAGTGTTTTTGACTAAGTACCAAAACAAATAATGAATATCTGAATAGCAGAGTCAGTACGATACGATTGACAGAGTCAGTATGGTACGATTGACAGAGTTAGTTCGATATGATTGACAGAGTCAGTACGATAGGATTGACAGAGTCAGTACGATATGATTGACATAGTCAGTACGATACGATTGACAGAGTCAGTATGGTACGATACGATAAACATGATAGAATAGAATTGTGATTTCCAAAGCATGATATAGAATACATTTGTGATTTCCAAAACATGATGTAAAAATCAAAATAGTACTTTTGACTTAACAATATCCCCCTTTTTGGAAAGCACAACACACAAATTAAATATAATAAGAAATACTTATCTCCCCCTGAGTTATTGAAAACTATTCTGAATAAGAAATTGAATACAACTAACTCCCCCTTAGGTTTGGACTTTCCTAAGGATTGTACTCGTAGATTTTACTTAAGAGTGTTGTAAAGCATTCTTCCCCTTTATAAAACATTCTCCCCCTTTGTAAACATTCTCCCCCTTTGTGATTTACAAAAAGAAAGGAGTAATCTTAAATTGTCTGAAAGAGTTAGTAAAGCAATACAAGACAATAGATAAAAGAAAAGGATCATAAGAGTCATTACAAAACAAAGAAAAGTTCCAAAAGAAAACAAATACAATAATCATTTGTTTTCTCTTTTCTTCTCCTTCTTTATAAGCTCATGAAGAACAGCTTTCATCTTCTTGATCCCCTTCTTGTCTTCAGAAATTGATTCTCCCTAAGTTTTGAGAAGCTCTTGTTGGTCCGGAAAAATCTGATCTTGATTTCTGATAGTCTCCTTCTGAACTTTGATTACTTCTTCAAGGGTAGCAATTCTGTTTTGCAGATTCTTATTATCCTTGGACAATACAGAATTTTGATTCTTCAGCAAGACCATTTCATCTTTGAAAGATGAAACCTTCGAGAATTCAGATTGAAAAACATTCATTCTCTCTTGCAAATCTTTCACTGAAGCAACATCGGCTCTTTGAGAAGGCAAAAGGTTAAACATTTCAACCGTTTCTCTGTCAATCATGTTGAAAGCAATTTCAAGCTCATTTGATAACCTTCTTATATCTTCAATTTCAATTTCATGATCATTGATTGAGCTCTCTGTTTTGTACAACCACATGGTCATTTTATTACATGCCTTCTTATGAGAAACTGATCTTTCTGATAGAACTTTCAAATCGGCTTCTACTGAAAAAACATTCTTCCTCAATTCTTTTACAGAGCCAAACTTCTTCTTTTGATTTTCAGTAATAAAATCAATCTTCTCTTCCAGCCTCGGGAAATAAGGAATGGTTTTCTCCACCCTTCTCAAAATATGAACAATGTAATCACTCTTCTTGAGAGAGATTGTAAGCTCTGAATCAGTATCCTCATCGTACGATGGTAGTTCATACGATCTGCTTGAGTCAACAACTGGCTGTTTTCCTTCCACTTTTTCTTTCTGTTTTCTTTCTTCTTCCACTTTGTCACTAATGAAAACAACTTTGTCAGAATGAGAGGATTGATCACCTTTCCTTTCTTGAAAAGACATCTTGTACGGAGATTGGGCTTGATCGGCATGAGGAGTTTGTTGAACACCTTCACTCAGCTTTTGAACCGATTCGTCTCTACTCTTCTTTGAATTTTGAAGAAATTCTAAAATAAAGTCTCCTTCTTCTACTTCTACTTCTTCTATCTCTTCCATCACTTGTTTTTGTTTTTCTTTCTCAGGGAGACTCTGTACGATGGGCTCTTGGTGCACTTCTTCTGTTAGTTGGGCACTAGCATCCTCAACCGCTTTCAAGACTTTAGAGACATAAAAGTCCTGAGCCTTTCTTTTTAAACGAACCATATTCTTCTTTTCAGCTTGAAGGGTTTCTTCTACCCTTACTCTTTCTGCAAAAGCCTCAGCAGGGTTAAGACCTAACTTCAGATCACCTTCCTTTCTTTGTTCCTTATCCTTTCTCTATTTTGCTACAACCTCCTTACTGTACCTTGGCGTCTTCTTCGGCTTTGAACTGGTTTGCGGATCAGACTTTTGAGTAACACCAGTAGATTGAATGTCTTTGGCTGGCATAGGTGCCGATTGATTCTGAGCCAATTCAGCTTCTACATCTCTGACAAAAAGTTTTGAATTCAGATCAAAACAGACATTCATATTTTTCATCGTACTCTTTCTAATCCATGAGGGCTTCAAATCCATGGGGTTTCCATTCAAAGGAATGTTACAGAACTTCATACTTTCAAGAATGAACTTCGTAAGGATAGCTAGACACATAATCATCTGGGACTTAATCCCTCCTGTCTTGACATTCTTAATGGTTTCAAAAACATATCCCCTGAGATTTACTTTTCTCATATTCACAAGATAGTCAAGCATAAAGATATCAGAAACTTTCAGATTTTCTCTATCCCCTTTCATTGGGATAAGAAAACCTTGCATCCATAAAGTTACAAAACGATTTTCTGGAGAAAGATGAGACACTTTTCTCTTTTCTTCATTAATAACAAACAAATTCTTTTCAGCACTTTCTCTATTAAACGTACCAAATTCCTCTGGTAGTTTGTGCGATGGACGGAAAGAATCCCCTTCTACAGAAACATTCAGAAAATGTGCCGCTTGTTTCACAGACATAGACAATTTTCTATCGTACATAGCAATGTTTATAGTCATGTCTTTGTCGAAAGAAACGGTTTTGTAAAACTGACAAACTTCATAAAAAAGAACCGGATCTTGAGAATCAGGCTTTTCAACACACAGATGTTCCCATACTTGAAACAAAATGATCCTCCTGATTGTAGAATCGTACGTATCGAAAAAGTCTCGAGATACTAACCTTTCCTTGTTAAAGTATTTCTCTGTAAAAGTCTTTGAAGACATTTCGGCGGGAGTATTAGAAGAGGATTGAGACATAAAGGTGATGCCGATGAGAAGATCGTACGATGATTTATAGCTGGTGGAGCAGAGCTTCGCCTGAAATCCTAAAAAACCAATGTGGGTTTGGGGAGGGGAGGGGGGCTATTTATAGGCGATAAATGGGTGACCGTTGATCTTCTACGGTCGAAAAAGGGTGACCATTGATCTTCTACGGTCAAGATTAGAGAAAACCAGATCAATGGTTAGGATTAAAACAAAGATAAAAAATGAAAAAAAACCTGCCGGAGAACATAAGGTAATTGTTGGTTTTGATATCAATCAAAAGAAAATACAATCGTAAGGAATCAAAAAAAATCATCTTACCGATGGAAAAAAAGTCATTACTATGAACTGACCGTACGATAGAAAACAATCTCGTTACCATGAACTGACAGTACGATGAAAAACAATCTCAATATCATCATCGGTTGATTCAATCCCATGATTGATTGATACGATGGAAAAGAATTTCAATACCATCATCGGTCGATTCAATACCAAGATTGATTGATACGATGGAAAATAATTTCAATACCATCATCAGTCGATTCAATACCAAGATTGATTGATACGATGGAAAAAAATTTCAATACCATCATCGGTCGATTCAATACTATTGATACGATGGAAAAGAAATTCAATACCATCATCGGTCGATAGTAAATGATACTATAAAACTGTCAATATAATAAACAGGAAAAAAACGAAACGATAAAACTTTCAATACGATAAACAGAAGAAAAAAATGAATGATACAATAAAAACTGTCCATACGATAAACAGAAGGGAAAAATGAATGATACGATAAAAACTGTCAATACGATAAACAGAAGGGAAAAATGAATGATACGATAAAAACTGTCAATACGATAAACAGAAGGGAAAAATGAATGATATGATAAAAACTGTCAATACGATAAACAGGAAAAAAATACACATATTGAGAGAGTAAATAGATAACGATCATAAGATAAAAAGAAACATAAAGAAATAGAAAGGAATGTCCTCCCCCTTTCTACGAGGAGTTGCTTACTATTAGGAGAGATGTAAAACAGGAAGTAGATATGAATGATTATTTTAATGTAATCATTCCTAGCTTCTGTTTTATATATTCAAATCTATCGGAGGGTAAAGGTTTTGTAAAAATGTCAGCAAGTTGTTCTTTTGTTCCGATGAATCGTAAAATAGTATCTCCTTTTTGTGTGTGATCCCTAAGAAAGTGATGCCTAACATCTATGTGTTTTGCACGTGAGTGATGTGCTGGGTTTTTACTAAGAGCTATGGCACTTGTATTATCACAAAGAATTTGAGTTTTGGAGAAACTCAAACCATAGTCAGTGAGTGTGTGCTGCATCCACAATACTTGATCACAACAACTTCCAGCTGCTACATATTCAGCTTCAGCAGTGGAGAGTGCTACTGAGTGTTGTTTCTTGAAGGACCAAGAAACCAAAGAATCTCCTAAGAAATGACATGTTCCAGATGTACTTTTTCTATCCATTCTACAACCACCAAAGTCAGCATCTAAAAAACTTTTTAAAACAAAATCATTTCCAGAAGAGTAGAAAAGACCTAAATCCATAGTGTCTTTTAAATACCGAAAGATTATCTTTACGGCTTTTAAGTGAGACTCTATTGGATTAGATTGATATCTTGCACATAAGAATACAGAAAACATCAAGTCGGGTCGACTAGCTGTCAAGTATAGCAAACTCCCTATCATACCTCTAAATTTTTTTTGATCTACTGGTTTCCCAGTTTCATCAAGATCAAGAGTATTTGAGGTACCAATTGGGGTGCTAATACTTTTAGTTTTGTCAAATCCATACTTTTTGAGTAAATCTTTAATATACTTATGTTGAGATATATAAGTTCCTTCTGGTTTTTGAGAAATTTGAAAACCTAGAAAGAATGTTAACTCACCCATCATACTCATTTCAAACTCAGATTTCATTAATTTTGCAAAAGAATCAGTTAATGATTTCTGAGCTGATCCAAATATGATGTCATCAACATAGATTTGGACAATCAAAACATTTTTGTTTTCCATTTTGATAAAAAGAGTTGGATCTGCTGTACCTTTTGTATAATTGTTTTGTAAAAGAAATCTTGTATGTCTATCATACCATGCTCTAGGGGCTTGTTTAAGACCATATAGAGCCTTAGTAAGTTTAAAAACATGATCAGGATGTTTTGGGTCTTGAAAACTAAAAGGTTGTTCTACAAAAACTTCTTCTTGAAAAAAACCATTTAGAAAAGCACATTTGACATCCATTTGAAGTAGTTTGAAATTGAAATATGCTGCGAAGGCTAATAGAATATGAATAGATTCAAGTCTAGCTACAGGAGCATATGTTTCATCATAGTCTATTCCCTCATGTTGATTATAGCCTTTAGCAAGAAGTCTTGCTTTATTTCTTACAATGATTCCATTTTTATCACACATGTTTCTGAAAACCCTTTTTACACCAATAACAGTTGTTTCTTTAGGTCTTTCAACTAAATTCCAGAATTTATTCCTTTCAAATTCATTTAGTTCATCTTGCATTGCTTTGATCCAATCATCATCACCTAAGGCCTCACTTGGACTTTTAGGTTCAAATTGGGAAAGAAAAGCAAGATGTTCTATTTCATTTCATAAGGAATTCCTGGTCCTTACAGGTTGATTTACATCACCAATGATGATATCACTGGGATGATTTCTAAGAAACAATTGATTTGGGTTTTGTAAAACCTGTTCATCAACATATGGTAGAAAATATTCTGTGGTAAATGTTTCAGGAATACTTTCTTGAACATTTTCCTTATCAGAATGCTCTTATAATAAAGGTTGATAAACATTTTTAGAAAACACATCCGAGGATGTAGGATTGGGTTGGTTGAAAAAAAAGGATCAGTTTCATCGAATTTTACATGTACTGTTTCCTCAACAGTACATGTGTTTTTATTGAAAACTCTGTAAGCCTTAGAGGTTGTAGAATAGCCTAGAAAGATTCCTTCATCAGATTTTGGTGCAAATTTGTGTAGATTATCTTTTGTATTCAGAATGAATACATTGCATCCGAAAACTTTGAAGTATGAAACTTTAGGTTTTCGGCCAGTCTATAACTCATAAGGGGTTTTATTAAGAAATCGTCTTGTTAAAACACGATTTATAGTATAACAGGCAGTACTAACAGCTTCAGCCCAAATGTGCTTAGCAATTGAGAATTAACTCAACATGGTTCGAGTCATTTCCTGAAGAATACGATTTCTTCTATCAACAACACCATTTTGCTGAGGAGTTCTTGGAGTTGAGAAATTTTGAGTAATACCTTTCTTACTACAAAAAGTTTCAAAATCTGAGTTTTGAAATTCACCACCATGATCACTATGAATAGTTATCAATGGTAGGTTTTTCTCATTTTTAACTTGAGATCTAAAAGTTTTGAAATAGGAAAAGGCTTCAGATTTCTTTGTAAGAAAATAGACCCATGTAAATCTAGTAAAGTCATCAACTAAAACAAATACATAGTATTTGCCTCCAATGCTTCCAGATTGTGAAGGACCAAACAGATCCATATGCACAAGCTGTAATGCATTAGAAGTTGAGACTTCATTAATTGATTTAAAGCTAGTTTTATGTTTCTTTCCAAATTGAAAAGGGTCACAGACTTTTGAAGAATCATATCTAAGATCCGGTAGCCCTTTTACAATTCCTTTCTTTGAGAGTTTACATAGGTTTCTCAAATTACAGTGTCCTAGTCTCCTATGCCATAGCCACGATTGGTCTTCTATTACACTTAAACAAGGTATGTTTTGGTTCCTAAGGTATTCTAAGTTAATAGTGTAAACATTCTCTTGCCTATGGGCAGATAGAATGAACACATCCTTAGAATTGTGAACTAGACACCTATCATTTCTAAAATTCACAAGGTAACCTTCATCACATAATTGACTTATGCTGATGAGATTGTGCCTAATACCTTTAACAAACAAAACATTTGAAATAAAAACTTTTCCAAGAAAAACAATATTACCTATACCAACAATCTTTCCTTGGGCATTATCTCCGAAGGTAACTTTTCCACCTTTTGTTTTGATAACCTTTTCAAAGAGATTTTTGTTTCCAGTCATGTGTCGAGAACAACCACTATCCATGTACAAAATGTTCTTGTTGGTACACTTCTCATTTTCCTGAAAAAGAAACAATTAGATTTTCGGAATCAAAACTTGTTTGGATCCAGAAGGGTTAGATAAAATAATTTTATGAATCCATATTTGTTTTTCAAAATGAGCTTTATGAAATCCTAAAGATTGAGTTTTGTTAAGAGAACAATCTCTTCTCCAATGTCCACCACATTGACACTTAGAACAGAAAATGGTTTTTTGAGGAACAAAATAGTTATTGCTAAAAACAGGTTTGGAATAAGTATAACCAAGACCAGAACGATTTCTCAAAGGTCTAATTTGAGAATACATCCTATCAAAGTTTTCTTTTCCATGAGTAAAGTTTTACAAACACATTTTCAAATATAAAATCTCTGACTTTAGTTTTAAAACCAAATTCTTATTTTCTAAAACATTTGAATTTGAACTATAGTTAGGCTCTAAAATATTTTTCTTTGAAATTACAGTTTCGAGATCCTTAGAAAGTTTATCCTTATCAGATTTAACTTTCTCAAGGGTTTTTAAAATACTTTCAAAATCAGAAGATTTCACATCAAGATCTTTAGAAAGATCTGATACTTCTTTAGTCAAAATAGAAATTCTAGAATTTTCTTTTTCAAATCTCTTTTTGAGTTTAGAATTTTCATTTTCAAGTAACTTAACAAATCTAGATACCTCTTCAAAAGAAGGTAATGTATCATCTTATGATGATGAAGATCCATCATTTGAAGATTCATAATATCCATTATTAGTATAATTTGAATTCAAAGAGACATTTGTAACAACTTCAGCATTATGTACCTTAGCCATTAGACAATGATCTTCAATTGGTAGTCTGGATAGAAGTCCAATATTTCTTTGTCCTGAAGTCTCATATTCTGAAGAATCATTTGAGGAATCACTACCACTTGCACTCCACATATCATTTGCTTTCAAGACTTTCTTTGTCTTATAAAACCTTTTCTTGTTTCTTTCATAGTGTTTCTCTTTTCTATCTTTCCTCTTCAGTAAAGGACAATCAGGCCTTATATGTCATGTTTTCTTGAATTCATAACAAGTTACCTCTGAATCTTTCCTATCTTTCTTTTTGAATCTATATTGAAAATCTTTCTTTCCCACAATCTTGTTCATCCTTCGAGAAAGATTGGCTAACTCATTATCCGGATGATTACAGTCACTTGAATCAGATATAACAACTTTCTTGGATTTCGACCTTGTAAGCCTTTAAGGTGTTTTAGCTTTAGATGCAAAAGCTACAATTCCATTCCCATTCTTCTTCTAATTGAAATCAGAATCTCTCTTCATTCTTGTCTCATGCTGTAGAAGAGTTCCAAAGTGTTCATCAAGAGTAATCTGGGAGACTTTTCTATTTTCATCAATAGCTGTCCTTTTTGACTCCCATTCATTTGGCATAATATCTATAATATTATCAACAAGAGCTTCATCATCAAGACCTTTTTCTCCCATATATTGTAAGCTGTTGACAACTGTCATAAACCTTTGTTGCACTTTACATACTGGCTCTCCATAAGGAAAAACAAATCCATGATACTCTGCTCGAATCATTGCTCTCCTTGTTTCTATAACCTTGGATGTACCAAAATGAGTAACTTCTAATTTCTTCCAAATACAGTTGGCTGCTTCATATGAAGATATCTGACTATATATATTCCTGGTCATAGAGCATAATAAAGTATTGCGTACCTTGTAATTCAGTTTATATTCTTGCTTCTCTTGGTTGGTGAAAGTACTAACTTCTTTGTCAGGATTTTGTAACCCCCAGTAAGCATAATAAAATTTTCTACACCAGTATTGATAACGAAAGTCTTCATACGATCTCTCCAATACTCATAATCATTCCCATCAAGGATTGGTGGTCTAGAAGGATTCAGATTATCTATTGATCCAATATTCATTCCTGCCATCTAATAAAAAACAACTTTTTTACTCCACACGTTAGTGTAGTAAGTATTCAAGATAGTAATAAGAAATAAAGCTAGTAATACAAATCAGTGGAAAACCTCATCTGATACCAATTGTTGGATCGAATAGTAGATATATATGTCTATTATATGGAATAATACAAGAGGGGGGTGAATTGTAAGTTTAAAAACCTTTGAGTTTTAGAAACAAAGAGATTAGTTTAAATGATCTTAAACTAATACAAATACAAACACCCACAATTGTATTGAATGTAAAAGGTATGATGTATTGTAATACTAATGTAAAGTAAAAAAATTGTATTAAAGGTGAACACAATAACCAGAGTAATACAAAGATGTCAGAGTAATACAAAGACGAATGATTCTACCTTAAAGCGTATAGAATCAATCAATACAAAAAGTAATAGAATGATTGTAACTGAAACAATTACAATTGAATATGTAAAGAAGAAAGGAAACAATACAAATCCCTTTCTAATACAAGTAACAACAGAAATGTAAAATTATTACAATTCTTTTAACCCAAAGAGAAGGGTTATCCTTTCACCTAGGATAAAAGGTCTGTCTCACCAACACCTTGGTGATCCCTCAATACGATGATCAACACGTCTGTCTGCCTATCCCTGACAGCCCTCGATACGATGATCGGCACGTCTGTCTGCCTATCCCCAGAAGCCCTCGATTTTGTAGGTAATCAGCACCTCTGTCTTTCAATTACTTGAAAGCCTCGATACGATGATCGGACGCAGAAGGCAGATGAGAGAAGTCACAGTGTCTCTCTCTAGAATCTTGGTAGTTCACAGAATCTCTTCATTCGTTCTCTTCATTCATCATCGTTCTCTCAGCTTCAAATGACCTCCTATTTATAGGCCTCGGGTTCCAACGGTCATATTGCCTCCAACGGTCATATTGAAATAGAAAGCACGACATCGTTTTGATTAGTTTGTAACTAACTCAACGACATCATTTTGTTAGGACAAGAGATATATAGAAAAGTAAAACATGAGTATGATTCATATGCAATGAGTGTTTTTGACTAAGTACCAAAGCAAATAATGAATATCTGAATAGCAGAGTCAGTACGATACGATTGACAGAGTCAGTATGGTACGATTAACAGAGTCAGTACGATATGATTGACAGAGTCAGTACGATACGATTGACAGAGTCAGTACGATACGATTGACAGAGTCAGTACGATACGATTGACAGAGTCAGTATGGTACGATACGATAAACATGATAGAATAGAATTGTGATTTCCAAAGCATGATATAGAATACATTTGTGATTTCCAAAACATGATGTAAAAATCAAAATAGGACTTTCGACTTAACATTCCCCACCATTATCCTAAATTTTCTAGAAAACACATTTTGTAAAAATAACATTTTTTCATTTCTAAGTATTTTGATCACATATATCACTCTTCTCAATATGATTTTAATCCTCATTCATAGAATTAATTCATTTTAAACGATCCCTATTTTTTCAAACAACTACTATCCTAAAATTTCAATATAAAGAATGTTTTTTATAAAATTACTTTTTTCCTTGTTTTAATATTTTTATTTTATCACCAATTATGTTTTGGGCTTCTACATGATTCTAAAACATAGAATGAGATGTTTATGATTCTTACACATCAATAGAAAATGGTTCTTCTAATTATTCATATTGTGCCGAATTGTAATTTTTTTTATACTTATATGATATTTCAACAATTATTCTTCCTAATTTTTATCTTATTAATCATCACATGTTGCTAAGATATCTTCATCATATTTTAAAATTACATTGACATCAATATATTTGACTAATATTTATCTTTCTTTATTGAAACATCTATATCCTCATCCTTCCAGATCATAGCCATGAAATATTAAAAATTAACCACTATGATCATACATTAAATGGTTTCAATCTTTTTATGATACATTGCATTACAAAAACTATTAGGTGTTTCCAACAAGGATTCTATTCATAAAAAATTTCATTATGAGTCATATAAAATTATGTCCTGATGAAAAAATAGTTCTTCATAGAAATATATTTTCTCATAGATTGCATCCAAAATGAAAGATATATTCCATGTTCACGTAACATAATACACATGATTTCATCCAAATATCTATTATTTCTCTCAGAAAAATGAATTTATTGTTGTGTGTATAGTTTACTTAACTCATGCCAAACCCAGATTCAGCAAATAACTATTGAATACTTAATTCCATTATTCCCCACTATTATCATTTATTTAAATCTTCTCATAATTTCCATAATCATTATTATCTCTTATCATGCTACTATTAAATATATTCCGAGCGTATGACTTATTTTTCAAAATAAAAAAACATGTACTGTGATTGAAATGACCAAGTAAATAAATAATGTTATAATACATGACTGTTTGTTCCTTGATCATGTGCCCACAAATATCAGAATAAATATGTTCTAGGGGTTGAGTTTAACGAATATAAAATTTATTATGTAAAATATTTTCAATGTTCCCTTTCTGATAAATTGTACGAACATCAATATCCACATCATGAAATATCAAGAATATCATAGAAACATTCTAAATTTTATAACATTCATATATATGTTAGAAACATATGTTCCAACAATTTATTCCATTACTAATTTTATTCCATCATGATAATTTTACAATAATTCCAATCGACACAAAAATGAATCACATTTTCATTGGAACATAGCCTCTTGTAACAACCTCCCCACCATTCACTCATTCAACAAAAAAAACTATATTTTCTTTGAAAAAATATATCATTCGTTAAAATATTGTGGAAAAAATAAAAATGTAGATTTTCAAAACATTAATGAAAATTAAAATCTTGGATTTTAACTTTTCATTAAAAATAGTAGCAGATCTAACAACTTTGAAACTGTGGGATTCATCATTTCTGAATACTACTCATACATATATGAAATCAGTGAAATTATTAAACAACATAATGTCTCCTAAATTATAATATGATCACCCACTCTCTATGATTCAGTTTTGTTATCCATTTGTATATTTGAGACAGTTTTCTACAACAAATTCGATTTGTTTCCCTATATCCATCTTCACATGTAGCTTCTAATAAATTTCATAACCCAATTTATGTGCAAGTAAAAAAATCAAGAAACCATTTTGAAATATGTCGAAGTTTATTACATCTTCAAAAATTATTTTATGTTGGTTTTAATCAATTTTATACTTTTAGAACATCCTATCACGTTTCTTCAAAAGATAACTATCAAATTTCATCCTTTGAGAGGACTGACATCCCCTTAAGTTTTTAATTTATTAATTCATGGTAATGATTTAGTATCATTGATTAAACTGACACATATTTGATTTATTCCCAAATCCAACACCAAACATATAGAACCCATAGAAATAATAATATCATTTTTTAATTACCTACTATCTGATATTATGTGCATGTTTCTCAACAACATTATTTTCATTCTCATTAGAATGTTGATGAGAAACAAATTTTTTCTCATCTACAATAATCTTCTTATTCAATTTTGATTATTTTCATCCATATTATAAACATAATTAGTTCTGAAATTTATAGATTAATAATAATTAGAAACTGTTGAATCATATACTATATTGGTTATTTGAACATACATGACTTCCCCAAACCTCTTTTTTTATTAAAACCCAATATTTCATTCTACCTTTTGAGGTAAGTTTTTTACATCCTTATTAGGATGACCATTGCAATTAATTTCACTACCATTCAAATTAATGGCCTTCCTAGTTTTATCTCATTGTTCAACATTAGAAATTTTTTATTGAACATATTCGAAATCATCTTCTATTCTCTATCAACATTACATTTATATATTCATTTCAATTATTTTCTTTCTCAACTAACTTATTTAGATAATATTACTATTAAAGAAACATTTATTTCTCCATAGGATATAATTCATTATTTTTTACTATAGAAAATTCTTTCTTAAAATTATTCATTGATTTGTAATATCTTATTATCTTCCTTTGATATTCTTTCAACTCTATCTTAATGTGAGTCTCAAACAATGTCTCTTATTTTATAGAACACATGATTCTAAAGACATCCTCATTAACTATTTCAATTAATTAATTTTCACTATAAATATTCCTAATCATTTGGGACTGATCTTCATTATCATCATCATCACCCTCTTTATAGAAAAAATATTCCCCATTATGATTTGGATAACATTAAATCCTTTCTCTATGAATAATAATTATTTATCACCACATTCCTTCTAAGATCTTATTGAAAATATATAGTCTTCCTCACTATCCTCTCCTTCAATTATTCTAGTGAAATTTATAGAATTGTTTTCAATAGGTACATAATCATGTCATTTCATGTGATTATTCCAAAAAATATATCTATAAATCACAGATCATTTTTAGACAAAAAAGATAGAAATACATCAACATTTTAACATTTATCACTTTCATATTCAAAATAAACATCTTATTATTCAATAGCCTCATGACACTTTTTAGACTTTTCTTTCTTATCATCCTTGAAATAAATTTCTATATAAATTTTTTTTTCGGCTGATAACATTCTACCTTATCATTTTATGGGTAATAAAAGAACTACAAAGATCATATAGATATATAGTTTCTGGATATCTATATTCCATAGATGAAAATTTGTAATCAAATGTATCAAGATGAATTATCATTATGTTTTCATTAACCGCTAAATCGTTATGATTATCACTAGGAAATATTTTTCTGTTGAAAATATCACACACTATTGTCAGGAAATTTCAAATACATTCATACTCGCACATTTTTTATCATCATACATCAGCTTCTATATTTTTAACATTTCATTTGGAATTTTTAATTTCCATAATAATTGAGATTCAAATTTTACCTGATACCAAAAGAATTAGGAACTCCATTCAATAATATAAATTCAATGTCACTATGTTATGAGAGTAAATAATTTTAGCTCCTCCATCATTCTCAGTATTCCACTTATCCACAGATATTATATGAACTATTTCATCATTAGAATAAATCCATATTTAGCTACATCTATAAAATAATACCCAAGATAAATAAGAAATGGAAACATTATGTCGTTCAAGATATGATTTTTCTTAACATCATAGACTATAATCTCCACAATGTTAACATAATTCATATTTTATATCACAAATTCTCATCAAATAAATTTTAAAAGTGTAAACAATTTTATCCTTCTATATGATTCCACTTGCTTATTCCCAGCCATAATAAATGAATCAGTGAGAGGGGGAGGGTGAAGTAGTGGTCTGTATTATTTTTAAATTATTGTATATTTAAACATCCTTCTACACTACTTAATGATCGAATGAATTTATGAAAAAAACATGAAAACATAAACTATAAAATTACAATTTATATGGTGTACTACTCGACAAGATAACCTACATCCTTGAAATGGTATGTATAAAATACATTACAACACAATCCACATGAAAATAATTTACTTGGGTGGATCAAATAATTAATATATTCCCTTACACGTGTATAGTAAAATTTTCAATACAAAAGTTCATCTTATTCCCAACGATAAATGATAAAAAATTGTGTAACATTTAATTAGGTATTCTCTTACTGGTTGAAAAAATGTTAATATTCATCCTTGTAATACTTTAATTTTGATAAAATTCAAACATAAATTATTATAATTCCTGCCCAGCAGAAGGTAAGAACACAACTCTATCTGATGGCTCAATCTGATTCTTCGTTATTGTTAATCTATTCAGAATAAATTTAAGAAGTTACACTCAAGAAACAATTTTAACAACTTCAAATATTCATCTAAAACCAGTTTTTGATTGCTCGATCTGATCTGGTAAGTCTTCCTTGAGATTATTCAGTCTATTTAACATCTTTATGAGTATTATATCTAGAATCTTCTATGGTTCAAAAACATCAGTACTCTATCTTTCTATATACGCACGTGAAAAATAATTCGTTGTTAGAAATTACAATTTATTTTATATTATTTATAGTTGAAAATAGTTAAATGTGTGGGAACATACAATTTTTTTTCATGCTTAAAAATATATATATAATGATAAATTTAAATTAAATTTTGAATGAATCTTCAAATATTTTAGTTCTTCAAAAATATTTTTATTGTTATGGAAACTTATTTAACATTATAAAAACACTCTCTATAGAAAAAAAATATATTTATTCAGTAACACATAGATGTTATTTTGATTTTATTTATTATGATAAATATATATTAGAGTAGAAGAAAACTCATTGTGATGATCTATGTCACTTGAAATCCATATTCATTCTAAATCTCCATAAAAACTCAAAATCATTCCACATTTAAAAAATTCATCACTAATCACCACTAAAAAATTTGATGAAATAAAATTATTTATTTGAAACTAGTTTTTTAGGAAATCCCAATTTATATGAACATCTATAAAATGTTTAATGTTTTATTATTTTACATTAATCCTCAGACTGCTGATCATATGATTGGTAGAGTCAAGAGTCTGATGGATTTTCAGTATTAGACTACTTCTAATGAAATGGTATGTTTTTTCACTGTGATGGATTAGAAACTACATAACAACAATGTAGAAGTCTCTATAAAACTCCAATTGAATGGATTTATTTAATGTATGAAAAATCAATTCCTACTTGAATGAAAAAAAATATAAATTTTTTTAACGAATATGGAGACAACCATTGTCTCTTACTTTTATATTGTCATACTGATAATACAAATCATATTTCATTGAAAATTGTTGAATATTGTGTTGATTAATATTAGGCTGGTTGGTCCAAGAAACTCCATGTTTTTATAATTCATTAGTCCCAATAATCTTTGTTTACCTAATCATTATGTCTCTGATATATCTATGGAACATCACATTAGATGTACTAGTTTGTGTACCAAATTACCTTTTCCAATTTTTCTATATCTATTGATTGATCATTATGGTATTTTCATCCATGGAAATGGAAAATATGAATTTTCGGATAATATGATGGATTTATCCATTAGTAATTCAACATCATTTACATTAGCAACTTCTAACATCAAAACCATCAAAAAATTATTACATCTCGTGATACTGACACTGATGGACTATGAATGGAAAACTACAAATTCAATAAAATTATTAAAATACCATTTTGTCCATAAACAACTTCATTTTATCATGAAATCATCATGAATTTTTTTACTTTAGGATCAATAGATATTCATCACACTAAAGGTTTCAAACACATACTCTCCTCATTCCATTATAAGTCTCACATCACAAGTTTTATAGAAAACATTAAAAATTGGAAGCATAAAAAAAATTAGATCATAATCAAATTTATTATAGAAAACATTTACATACACCAATGAACACCTTGATTCAAGATCCATGGTGAATATTTTTGACCATTTCACCCTGAAATGTTTTTTACAAAACGATGGAATTTATTATCCATTTATGTTTTCTCTTTAAACTCCATGAACATCTATATCTATTCTCAAGAATATACAACGGTTTATTCCATTCTTTGGAAAAAAGGATAAAATTTTCATCACTCACTACTATCATTAGGTAAAAGAAACATCCAACAAATATGGTCCAAACAAATACATATTAGAAATAAAGGACAGTAATATCCTATTAGGATATTATTGTTTATGCCATGTCTAACAATGGGTGATCACATATAGAAAGTGTTCATGAATAGCTTTTAGAATGAAAATAATCTACTCATTTTTCAATAGTTTTAATTTATTCAATTTATTTCATGAATATTGGGTTTAAAGGGATGATTAGTTTAATGTATTATGAAAATATTATTTTAAATTAATAAATTAATGATTTATTATAGTGTATGTTAAAAGTAATTGTATATGGGATTATGAAGTGAATGTAAATAAAATATTACTATACTTAGTAATGATAAAAAAATTTATAAATATTAGTGATAATACATTATAATTATTAAGGGGTATTTCTAAATTTCATCTCAACATTACTCAAATAATAGTTGTGGATGGACAATGATGAGAAGTGGAAATTACTGGTTAGGTTTATACTAAACATGATCAAAAAAAAATATTATTCCCAAAAAATTAGAAAAGCATATAATTAAGATAGAATAAGGTTTACGTATTATTCATTTATTTTTTAATCGTAATTATTTAATCATTGAGATGTCATTCTAGACTTGATTCGATAGAATAATGATTGATGAAATGGAACTAGAAATTTTTGTTTATGAAAAATTCAAATACCATGATTATATTGTTTACATCTTAGTTCTATAGAGATAAATTTTAGAGCTATTCATTAATAAAACATGAACATATAATTTTATTGAACAATTTGATTTCAATAAGATGAAACATGATTATTATTTTTTAGAAGTGTTAACCCTTGTAAAAACAAGAGAATTACAAGATTAAAACAATGTATGTATGTAAAAGAGTAATTGCATTTAGTTTTATATATTGGGTGATTTCTACAGAATTTTGTTTTGAATGAGAAACTTAGGGCATGATGTTTTATAATAATCCTTATAAAATATATTCTTTCATGTATTTTCCTGATAATGATAACTTATATGTTGTCATTTTTAGATTAGTTGATGTAATAGTGGAAAGTATTATATAAAAATGGAATCAAAATAGATTATAATTCAAGTTCAAAGCATTAAAATTTTCACTGAATTGATTTAAACGTAGATGGATATTTAAGGGGAATCAATGGGTCCATCTTTATACATTCCCCATGGAAGGATTCAACTAGAGTATGTCAAATATGGATGAGTGGGACATCATAAATCATTATTTAAAAGTCAACATTTTACAAGATTTGAGTATGGGAATACATGTAATTTGATTATATATTCTTGCGGGTTTAGTGAAATGTGTAGTAATATAGCATCAATACTAGAAATGATATTAAGTTTTAATTTTAATAGAATAAGTTTGGTTGGGTTTGGAGAAAATAATATATTTGGGAGCCCTTGTAGGTAGTATTGTTTTACAACATTGATCACTTAAGGGATTCTCTTCACTACTATATATGTATAAGAGGATGGTTAAAATAAAATAAAATATTTTAAATTTAATGGTATCATTTTGACAACTTCAACAATCTTGTAAATTTTACCAATGTTTCATCATCAAATTCATTCTTCCATTTTTGATTGGATGAAAAAAATTATTTATAATTTGGAGTTGATGTTGTTTTAACTGATAATAAAAATATAATGATGTAAATGGATTGAATATGGTTATAAATGTCAAGCCATCATTATCATTTTCAGTAGTATCTAAATATCATGGGGGATTTGTGTTAATAATTAATAAAATTGTGATATGGTTACAATGATTAATTAACATATTAAATTTCATGATCTATTTTAATTTTACTGCCAAAAAGTTCTCTTCGTGGGACAAAATAGAACAATAAATGTAGAGAGATATATATTAATCATACCAATGTGTCTCTAATAATGATTAATTTATTTTAATCCAATTTCAACATAGTGGGTCTAGTACTTGGGTTAATTTATGAAAAGAATTAACCACCACATAAAATAGTGGTAGATCGATTACAAAATGTATTCTTAGGGTTCATTTTAAATAATCAATGAATATAGATATAGAAT
The DNA here is from genome assembly GCA_963277665.1 of Viscum album. Lineage (NCBI taxonomy): Eukaryota > Viridiplantae > Streptophyta > Magnoliopsida > Santalales > Viscaceae > Viscum > Viscum album. The sequence continues at coordinate 773,676,531 of OY728159.1, read as the reverse complement.
TTTCAATTTAACCTTTTCCTAAGATGTATCATTTTTATGAACATTGTAATTATATAGAACTAAAAATCCATGTGTGTTAAATATTTAGATAGATACGATTTTTTCAATATAGTCTTTATAACTATGTGTTTCTCCTTGGGGAGAATACATTTTACCTCCCAAAAATGTTATTTATACATTGATATTTTTTAGCTTCTATCATAAGTTAAATGTGGTGATTGAAAAATAATGGCATCAATCACCTAAAATTGATAATATATTTGTTCATATAATTATAGATCACTGGTTTTTCAAAAGAAAATTTTCATCATAATATTATTTATTATGGGAAATGGAACATAATATTTCAAAAAAACGATTTTTATGATTTAAATATCCTCAACATGTTGTGGATCATTACACATAGAGTTTTCATTTCATATGTAGTGATAATGGAATTAATGATCACGTATTTTTAAATATAAATTGATTCATTTAGGAATTATTTTTAGATGAAATTGTATTATATATTATATAGTAGTGAACGATAATGTGAGGAATGTCAAATTATTTAAAAAACTCTTTTAATCATAAATTTTATATAAAATTCATAACTATCAATTTTGGGTTACAAATTTATGATTTTTATAGATAATATTTATTATTAGATAATATCTATTGATCTAATTACGTTTTAGATAATTATTTATTTGGAAAAATATTATAAAATATTATAAAATTTATGTTTTTATAGATTTTAACAAATATTACTAGAAATTTATTCATCATTTTTAGATAATGGATTCTCATATAAAATCCAATAAATTTATAGGATTGAAATTGGAATAGAGAATGAGATACTTTGTTTCATTTGTGGAAATATATTAGATAATTAATTTATAATAATTTTTAATTCACTCAAAGCTCTAACGTTTTTATGAATAATATTGTGACACACTACAAACATGGTATAGAATATTTTCAAATACAAGGATGAAATGTTATGGAATATGGATCAGGGAATTTAAAACCCCATCGGATAAATTACCCTTAACATAACCTAGAATGGGGAAAAGTTTATAACTAATTGAGTATATAGATTAATTATAAAAATGAAGAGACAATTTTCATTTATACTGATCATGTTACTTTTAATTAAATTTTCATAAATTATTATATCAATAAAAAAAATTCACGATAGTTATGTATTAACAAACACGTTGTTTTGATTAAATGTATGAACCATGAAATGTGAATGTAATTGTCGATACATTTATTAGGATTAATCTAAGATACGTCACACCCCGACCATTTAATTAATTTTATATTTAATAAATCTTGTCTCCAGGTTCTTTCGCCAACATTCAGGCTGGGTCTTGGCTTAAAATTGATGACATTTAATATTATTATGGGGTTTTAGAATTGGGTACGCTCATCGCATGATTGGCAGTATCTGTGCTGTAACACCCCAGGTAAATATAGAATATGAAATTTTCCTATTTATCCATATTTGTGAATAAAATATTAATATGACTTTAAAGTGGATGCTATGCTTGATGGCGTACCCAACACGCAACAACGAGTTTCTTGGGAATCTTACGTTGCACTCTAATAATAAAATAATATTATTTTAAATGGAAGTTAACATGTAGCCGTTGTATTGGCGAGAATGGATAGAAATATCTAAAATATGATTATATATGTTTTTAAATGTTTTTACATTTATCCAATAAAAGATAAAGGCTTAAAATACGGAAAGAATTCAATTTTAGGCGTATATGCCCTAGTTTTCACTAAAGGTTCACTTATCGCCTTTTGATGGAGAACCGTCATTAAATATAGTTTGTTCACTCTTATAAATCCTTTTGGACCAAATAAAACTCTTCTTAAGAATTGGGACATCAAATTTTACTTTGTATAAATTTTTTATATCCTTCCGATAAAGTTCTTTTTTTAATGAATAGTGTAAAATGTTGTATTTTAATTCAAAACATCGTTTTAATCTAATTTATTTGTATGATTAGATTATCTTTTTAATTGGTTTTAAAGTGAAATTAGAATATATTTATACCATTAAATCCAATAGTGGTCGTTGGAATTAATTTCACCTTGAAATCGGACTTAAACTAGTGTCAAACTTTTGATACTTATTGTTTCATAAAAACACGCTATTTGTCATGACAACGGGAATTAATTATTAAATTCATTAATGTGACTTATATGTTTTGAATTTTGCAAAATAGACTTAATTTTTGAATTCGGAATATCAAATATAGCTTAGGGTGAATTTTTGGTAATTTTCTGAAAAACTCCAATTTTTGATGAATAGTGAAACCACTTAGTGGTAATCAAGCAAACTGATTTTTCAGTTAAATGAAAGTTTACCACTAATGTGTATTGAATTTTGAAAATCCTACATACATGGTTGTCATTATTATGTAAAATGTGGTTCAATGGGATGAAAATAATTTTTTGGTGAATAGTAACTTTTTTTCATTAATCGCGATTAGAGGTAATTAGTGTAATTTAAAGTAAAAATGATATTATAAAAATATGAAAACACCATGAAACTTGTCCTACCCCTATTGGATGAGTCATGGCCGACCCAGACAACCCATGGGTCTATTTAGGGGACCCTATGGAGCCTCTTGGGTGAGATAATGACTTTAATGCCTTTTTTTTAAATAAAGGTGAAAATGACACTAACATAAATTGTTATACTAAATAAATTTTTAGAAGGGGTGATACTAATCATATTTTTTTCTATAAATACTATTTGGAAAGATAAAAAGATTTCATACATCAGGATATTTTTGTTATAATTTTTAGACATTAAATAAATTAATTTAATTATGACATCATGATGATGCAACGATGACCTCATTAATGAACAGTTTAAATAAAATGAAACGATAATATAAAATATAAGACCGAAACTTGTCCAAAAAACTATTTTATTGGAATATTTTGAAGCCTTATCATCTTATCTTATAAATATATCAACGTGGGACCTTAGAAATTCGAAACACTTTTGAAAATAAAATAATAGTTTCATGATTTCCAAAAGTGCCCCTCCTCTCCTCTTATAAAAGGCCCCCACCTCTACCTCATTTCACACACTCTTCAAGCCTTTGGCTCGGCCATCCCCTGCCCATTTACTCTCTCCACATCCCTCTCCTCATCCTAGAGGATTCCCTTTGGGCATAATCCTTTCAAAGGAATCCTTTAGGCTCAAATCAAAAGGAGTTACACTTTTAAAGGTAATTCATTATCTCATGTTCATTTGTTTTATTTTGCTTTTACAACCCCCTAAAATCTTTTTATTTACTTCTTTTGTAACAACACCAGTATCTTAAATATCCTAGGATGTTGTTATAATATTTATTCGAGCTACACTCTCACACAACTACATAAAATGGTTAAAGAACATACGGTTTCCGTGGATGGCGAAATTCTGCCTCCAGAAACGATGATTGTTCAATACTAATTTAACACCTTCAATGGTGGCCATTATGATGTCACTATTATTATATATGATATATAATATGTTTATTCTTTCATTAATCTTAATTATTTTTCATTTATGTCATACCATTATTGTTTCCATTATGGGTATACACGATATCTTCATTTTAGGAAGTGCGGACTACCGACCCCTCAAAGTGATGTGATTCGTTAATGCCATACGTGGGACGTATAATGGATGGATTTAATGTTATTATATATTATGTTATACTGGAATTATAATATACCTATATATCATTATTATTTCTTTCCATTAAAGTATAAGATAGAAATGAAAGTAGCGTTCATGCGTACGTACGGCTTACCGTCTCAATGAACGGTGCATTTCATTTCTTATCCCCAAATGTAATGTACTATTATAAGTACATGTATATAATGGATATATATGATGAATGATACATATAAATGATGAAAATAATTCTGGAATTAAAATATACATACCTCTCATTTAGTTTTAATTCCATTAATATGACAAAGAAATGAAAGTAGCGTTCATGCGTACGTACGGCTTACCGTCTCCATGAACGGTGCATTTCATTTCTTACATCTAAATGATTTTGTAATATTATAAATACATGTATATTATGGATATATATGATATATATTATATCCAAATCAGGAATGTCATTCTGGATATAAAGAACCTTTGACCACACGAACAACATGTAATTGTAAGAAGTCCACTTTCGACTTAAGAACCAAATATCGAAAAAACAAGCATTATTAACTTAAATGGTTACATAATGTTTATAACATGGAAATAAGTGATATAAAAGGAATAATGAACTTTAAAAAGGTTCTTAATCAAGTATAAATTAACTCAAGTTTATTATTCAGGACGTTAAAGAATGATCGAGTCAAGTCGGACCCGAGGAAAGGGATCTTACTCATCTCTATCTTTTTAGGTGCACTCTTTTATGTCATTCCTTCTGAAGATCATCTTTCTCGTTATTGGGATGTTATTTTATATTACTCTTACTTTAATTTTTAAGTTCATATGATGAGAGACCCTATAATCTTTCATCAATCCATTTTGGAAGTTTTGAGTTGCACCGTTTGGCTGCCGAATTTTCGTAAGAGATCTAACCTCTCTCTTTCTTTTTATGTACTCTCCTTTATGTCAATTCTTTTAAGCTCCTCTTTGTTATTATGGAGGATGTTATTTTATATTCCTCTTGCTGTAAATTTTATTGTAATGTGATGAGTTACCCTATTTTATCTAATCAATCCATTTTTGGATGTTTTAAGTGGTGTCGTTAGGCTGCCGAGTTTTCGTAAGGGATTTTTCATCTCACTTTTATTCCCGTGAGATTTATGTTACATTTGCCACAATTTACTTTTATTGGTGTATGTACTGACCATTATTTTACTAGTTGTGTAATATTCGTTCATTTATGAGTATTTACATCAATTTTGTATTGTCCTTCTTTCACGGGACGTATGTTTCGAAAGATACCCATGTCGGTAAGGGAACCTTTCACCCTCCTATTTTTAAAAGACTTCTTTTGTTGGGTCTTTTAATTTACATATTGTTATGTTGGTATATGTTCTCATATATCCTTATTGATGTAAATTTTATGTCCAAGTGATGAGATACCCTTTTTTTTATTATCTCTCATCAACTCATTTTGATGTCACGCCATTAGGCTGTCAAGGGAACTTCTTAACCCAATTTCGATTTCTTTGGGTTCAACATGAAGTTATTGAATATGTCATCCTTTGAATATGTGTGAATGACCTTTGATTATTTTACACTTAATATCCACTTATATTTGGTGTATTCGTTTGTCACACATAATTATGTAATTCATTTATCCTTAAACCAAGGATACCGTCGTTGTATGGGACTTCATCTCAATCTCCGTTCGTTGAGCCATATTTTGTTTTATACACAACCTTATTTTATACTGTGTATAAACCCCTTTTACTTTTATGTTTCTTCAAAAGGAATCTTTTTTTATACGAAGCGTTTACTAAACGACAAAAGTGAATGTTTTTGTCGTACGTATGCAGCGACAATGACTTCTCCGCCGTCATGACCATTATTTGAGTTTCAGCTTCCTCTAAAAGCCATGCATTCTTTTTTAAAAGAAAAATAAATACCATGTTTTACTTTTCTTTTATTTTGATATTGAAAATGGTATTTATAATGTTTTTATATCAACGTGTTGTATTGATATCTTGTGATTGAAAGGTGGAAATGTTATGTTTCCTTTATGCATGTTTTATGTGATACAATTATGTTGAGGTTCTTGGGCATTATTATGAATATGGGTGGTTTCGTGATAAACTAAGGGCGGGTGAGCCCGATATAGCTCTCCAATGCATTGGGTAATGTGAAGGAGTGAAACATTGAGGTTTCTCCGAAGAGATTTAGTGAATATACTGTGATGGGTATTCCAAAACGTAACCAAGAGGGTCACTCCCTACGTAAGAATGTTATGAATGCCTCAAGTTACCTTTTATGTCTTATGATTTCTATGATTTATTCATGATTTTATATCCCTGTGTTTTATGGGTAAAGTATGATTTCATTCTTATGTATACATGTACTCATGTTTCCTTTCCATATTTTTATATCCCTTACTGATCTTTTTATGCTCATCCCAAGTTTTTTTGAAATGTTCTTCACAGGTCAAGGGAAAGGTACATGATGTGATGATAGTGTCAAGGATGTGTCAAGAAAGAATCCGTGTTTTATTTTAAATATGTTTCTGTTGATGGGAAGAATGAATATTGTCTTTTATGTAACCACTTTGTTTAAATGTGGAATTTAATGCAAGTTTCATGATCTAATTCTCTAAAACTTTAAACCTGAAAAGATCCTCAATGTGTAATCTTGTAATAACTCAAGATTAAGTAAGGTTTAAGGCTGGGGCCTTATAGTTGGTATCAAAGGTCGGTTTAGATTACTTTAGAGGTTAGGGTATTCTCTAAGCATAAGTGACATTACCATAATGGTTAGGATTTCAGAAAGAGTCCTAGTTTTAGATAAAGTGAATGAGTAAGTATATCTTAGTGGTTATCTCCCTCATTAGTACATGATGGTTTTTTTGATATACTCACACTGACATTTCTATTTTTAGTGAAATGATGGATCTAGTAGGCACCAAAGAGACAACAGGTTTGAAGGAAACTGTTGTGGTTCTCTGATTAAGAGACTGGATGAAATGGTGGATTCAATGAGGAATCTCATGGTTTTTCTAAACCAACTATCAAGGAGTCATGATCAACCACTAGAACCTTGGTATGTTCTATAATGCATCATGTACGAGATGACCAAATCGATGTGGAAGTTTAGGTAATAATTATAAAGGTAACAATTAGAGTTTATATGATCCTTACTTTTGAGGTAATTATGGGTTATTATATGATATGATGGAATAAGAAGGCATGAGATAAACTTGAGGAATATGTTATATTTATTGTTGATGAATTTATCTCTTTTTGAGGAAGGTTATAAAATTTTATAGTTTTTGAAAAGGGACAACACGCAGACCGTGTGACAACCCGTCGCGTCGGACGAAGCTGTGGGAATCGAACCCACAACCAAAGTGCAACTGGTATTTATCGCCTACCACTAGACTATGTGAAGTCGCTGGTTATTTTGACCAATTCTTTTTAGTTATATGATTTTATGAATTAAGAGTAATTTGATTTTGGGTTATTTATGAAAATTATTAACCTATCATGGAGGATATGTGATTAGGTTAATTACTTTTCAATACGAGACTTTAAGAGAAACTGATGTTGTTTGGAGATAAATGTTACGATTTAACATGGAAGACTATGGGACTAAATCATTCAAATATTTGGGTTTCAATCTTATATTGGTTTACTTTGAGGAATTTTATGGACAAACTGGTTATCGAATGGTCCTCGTTGAAATTTGTGTTTTGTTGGACAAATTTTGAGATTAAGAATAGATTTTCTTTTTATAAAGGGTTATCCTTTTCTCGATTATCTGATCTTGTAGTAACCTTTTTGGTTTTAGTTTTGGTTAAGGTTTGAATACATGGGAAGTATATATTTCTCTTTTGTGTATTAGGTGATTCTCTAAAAGTTGATTATAGTACTCTTAATGTGAACAAGTCTTCCTAAATACTCGCCTTTTGGAGAATATATGAGTTTGTGTAAGGAATATAATAAAAGTTGAAAGTCAACATGATAAGTGATTATGTTTCCTTATGAATAAATTCCCCAATAAAAAGTATCTTAAAACAAAAATGTTGTCTGTTAAATTTTCCTACTGGGGAATCGAATACCATTTAACCCATCACAAGTTTGTGATTTTCTCATGGTTAACTTTCTCCTAAACATGTTTTCTATCACTCTTCATCAGAACATGACCCTATGTTTTCTCATCCATGTCCAAGTTTTCATACTTGGAATCCTAGTATGGGTTAACTCGGGTGACCTTTGTACTTATCTTTCTTTATTTTAAAGTGATTTTTTTACCGACTCTTCTTCTGATGTGGGACTTTCAAGGATGTTTCCAAGCCCAATTTTAAAATTGCGAGGGCGCAATTCCCAAAAGGGGGGAAGGATGTAACACCCCAGGTAAATAAATAATATGACATTTTCATATTTATCCATATTTGTGAATAAAATATTAATATGACTTTAAAGGGGATTCTATGCTCGATGGCGTACCCAACACGCAACAACGAGTTTCTTGGGAATCTTACGTTGCACTCTAATAATAAAATAATATTATTTTAAATGGCAGTTAACATGTAGCCATTTTATTGGAGAGAATGGATAGAAATAACTAACATATGATTATATATGTTTTTAAATGTTTTTACATTTATCCATTAAAAGATAAAGGCTTAAAATATGGAAAGAATTCAATTTTAGGCGTATATGCCCTACTTTTCACTAAAGGTTCATTTATCGCCTTTTGATGGAGAACCATCGTTAAATATAGTTTGTTCACTCTTATAAATCCTTTTGGACCAAATAAAACTCTTCTTAAGAATTGGGACATCAAAATTTATTTTGTATAAATTTTTGGTATCTTTCCGATAAAGTTCTTTTTTTAAATGAATAGTGTAAAATGTTGTATTTTAATTCAAAACCTCTTTTTAATCTAATTTATTTATATTATTAGATTATATTTTTAATTGGTTTTAAAGTGAAATTAGAATATATTTTTACCATTAAATCCAATAGTGGTCGTTGGAATTAATTTCACCTTGAAATATGACTTAAACTAGTGTCAAACTTTTGATATTTATTGTTTCATAAAAACACGCTATTTGTCATGACAACAGGAATTAATAATTAAATTAATTAATGTGACTTATATTTTTTGAATTTTTTAAAATAGACTTCAATTTTGAATTCGAAATATCAAATATAGCTTAGGGTGAATTTTTGGTAATTTTCTGAAAAACTCCAATTTTTGATGAATAGTGAAACCACTAAGTGGTAATCAAGCAAACTGATTTTTCAGTTAAATGAAAGTTTACCACTAATGTGTATTGAATTTTGAAAATCTGACATATATGGTTGTCATTATTAGGTAAAATGTGGTTCAATGGGATGATAATAATTTTTAGGTGAATAGTAACTTTTTTTCATTAATCGTGATTAGAGGTAATTAGTGTAATTTAAGGTAAAAATGATATTATAAAAATATGAAAAAACCATGAAATTTGTCCGACCCCTATTGTATGAGTCATGGCCGACCATGAAAACCCATGGGTCGATTTAGGGGACCCTATGGAGCCTCTTGGGTGAGATAATGACTTTAATGCCTTTTTTTAAATAATGGTGAAAATGACACTAACATAAATTGTTTTACTAAAACAATTTTTAGAAGGGGTTATAATAATCATATTTTTGTCTATAAATACTCTTTGGAAAGATAAAAAGATTTCCTACATCAGGAAAGTTTTTTTATAATTTTTAGACATTAAATAAATTAATTTAATTATGACATCATGATGATGCAACAACGACCTAATTAATGATCTGTTTAAATAAAATGAAACGATAATATAAAATCTAAGACCTACACTTGTCCAAAAACTGTTTGATGGGAATATTTCGAAGCCTTATCATCTTAGCTTCGAAATATATCAATGTGGGACCTTATAAATTCCAAACACATTGGAAAATAAAATAATAGTTTCATGATTCCCAAAAGTGTCCCTCCTCTCCTCTTATAAAGACCCCCACCTCTACCTCATTTCACACATCCTCAAGAATTTGGCTCGGCAATCCCCTGACCATTTACACTATAAAAATCCCTTTCCTCATCCTAGTGGATTTCCATTGGGCAGAATCCTTTCAAAGGAAGCCTTTAGGCTCAAATCAAAAGGAGTTACACTTTTAAAGGTAATCCATTCTCTCATGTTCATTTGTTTTATTTTGCTTCTCCATCCCCCTAAAATCTTTTTATTTACTTATTTTGTAACAAAACCAGTATCTTCAATATACTAGGATGTTTTTATAAGATTTATTCGAGCTAAACTCTCACACAACTACATCAAATGGTTAAATAACATACGGTTTCCGTGGATGGCGAAATTCTGCCTCCCGAAATGATGATTGTTCAATACTCATTTAACACCTTCAAAGGTGGCCATTATGATGTCACTATTTTTATATATGATATATAATATATTTATTCTTTCCTTAAGCTTCTGTATTTTTAATTTATGACATACCGTTATTTTTTCCATTATGGGTATACATGATATCTTCATTTTAGGAAGTGCGGACTACCGCCCCCTCAAAGTGATGTGATTCGTTAATGCCATACGTTGGACGTATAAAGGATGGATATAATGTTATTATATATTATGTTATACTGGAATTATAATATACCTATATATCATTATTATTTCTTTCCATTAAAGTATGAGATATAAATGAAAGTAGCGTTCATGCGTACGTACGGCTTACCGTCTCCATGAACAGTGCATTTCATTTCTTATCCCCAAATGTAATGTACTATTATAAGTACATGTATATAATTGATATATATGATGAATGATACATCTAAATGATGAATATAATTCTGTAATTAAAATATACATACCTCTCATTTAGTTTTTATTCCATTAATATGACAAAGAAATGAAAGTAGCGTTCATGCGTACGTACGGCTTACCGTCTCCAGGAACGGTGCATTTCATTTCTTACCTCTAAATGATTATGTAATATTACAAATACATGTATATGCTGGATATATATGATATATATTCTATCCAAATCAGTAATTTCATTCTGGATATAAATAACCTTTGACCACACGAACAACATGTAATTGTAAGAAGTCCACTTTCGACTTAAGAACCAAATATCGACAAAACAAACATTACTAACTTAAATGGTTACATAATGTTTATAACATGGAAATAAGTGATATAAAAGGAATAATGAACTTTAAAAAGGTTCTTAATCAAGTAGAAATTAACTCAAGTTTATTATTCAGGACATTAAAGAATGATCGAGTCAAGTCGGACCCGAGGTAAGGGATCCTACTCCTCTCTTTCTTTTTAAGTGCAATCTTTTATGTCATTCCTTCTAAAGATCATATTTCTTATTATTGGGATGTTCTTTTATATTACCCTTACTGTAGTTTTTATGTTCATATGATGAGAGACCCTATTCTCTCTCATCAATCCATTTTGGAAGTTTTGAGTGGTGCCGTTAGGCTGCCGAATTTTCATAAGAGATCTAACCTCTCTCTTTCTTTTTAAGTACTCTCCTTTATGTCACTTCTTTTAAGCTCCACTTTGTTATGATGGGGGTGTTATTTTATATTCCTATTGTTGTAAATTTTATTGTAATGTGATGAGTTTCCCTATTTGATCTCATCAATCCATTTTTGGATGTTTTAAGTGGCGTCGTTAGGCTGCTGAGCTTTCGTAAGGGATTTTTCATCTCACTTTTATTCCCGTGAGATTTACGTTACATTTGCCACAATTTCCTTTGAGTGGTGTATGTACTGACCATTATTTTACTAATTGTGTAATATTCTTTCATTTATGAGTATTTACATCAATGTTGTATTTTCCTTCTTTCGCGGGGTGTATGTTTCGAAAGATATCCATGTCGGTAAGGGAACCTTTCACCCTCCTCTTTTTAAAAGACTTATTTTGTTAGGTATTTTAATTTACATATTGTTATGTTGGTATATGTTCTCATATATCCTTATTGATGTAAATTTTATGTCCAAGTGATGAGATACCCTTTTTTTATTATCTCTCATCAACTCATTTTGATGTCACGCCATTAGGCTGTCAAGGGAACTTCTTAACCCAATTTCGATTTATTTGGGTTCAACATGAAGTTATTGAATATGTCATCCTTTGAATATGTGTGAATGACCATTGATTATTTTACACTTAATATCCACTTATATTTGGTGTATTCTTTTGTCACACATAATTATGTAATTTATTTATCCTTAAACCAAGGATACCGTCGTTGTATGGGACTTCGTCTCAATCTTCTTTTGTTGAGCCATATTTTGTTTTATACACAACCTTCTTTTATACTGTGTATAAACCCCTTTGACTTTTATGTTTCTTCAAAAGGAATCTTTTTTTATACGAAGCGTTTACTAAACGACAAAAGGGAATGTTTTTGTCGTACGTATGCGGTGACAATGACTTCTCCGCTGTCGTGACCATTATTTGAGTTTTGGCTTCCTCTACAAGCCATACCTTCTTTTTTAAAAGAAAAATAAATACCATGTTTTACTTTTCTTTTATTTTGATATTGAAAATGGTTTTTATAATGTTTTTATATCAACGTGTTGTATTGATATCTTGTGATTGAAAGGTGGAAATGTTATGTTTCCTTTATGCATGTTTTATGTGATACAATTATGTTGAGGTTCTTGGGCATTATTATGAATACAGGTGGTTCCATGATAAACTAAGGGCGGGTGAGCCCGATATAGCTCTCCAATGCATTGGGTAACACGAAGTAGTGAAACATTGAGGTTTCTCCGAAGAGATTTAGGGAATATACTGTGATGGGTATTCCAAAACGTAACCAAGGGGGTCACTCCCTACGTAAGAATGTTATGAATGCCTCAAGTTACCTTTTATGTCTTATGATTTCTATGATTTATTCATGATTTGATATGCATGTGTTTTATGGGTAAAGTATGATTTCATTCTTATGTATACATGTACCCATGTTTCCTTTCCATATTTTTATATCCCTTACTGAGATTTTTATGCTCATCCAATGTTTTTTTGAAATGTTTTTCCCAGGTCAAGGGAAAGGTACATGATGTGATGATAGTGTCAAGGATGTGTCAAGAAATAATCCGTGTTTTATTTTAAATATGTTTCCGTTGATGGAAAAAATGAATATTCTCTTTTATGTAACCACTTTGTTTAAATGTGGAATGTAATGCAAGTTTCATGATCTAATTTTCTAAAACATTAAACCTGAAAAGATCCTCAATGTGTAATCTTGTAATAACTCAAGATTAATTAAGGTTTAAGGCTGGGGCCTTATATGTGCAGTCTCCCCTGGTGATTTGCGGGTGCCCATGTGGTGTGGATTGATGTGAACAACTTGTACGTGGTTTATTTAGTCATGCAACGAGACCGTGGTTACCCAGTTTTCAGAATAAGATAAATAAATGGGTTAATATTTAAAAAAATGTTTGATAAAAACAATAATATTATTGTTATTATTATTATTATTATTATGAATATTAATATTATTAATGATATTCTTATTATAATTATAATTATTATTAATTTTTAAATGAAATAATTGAAAATTATTAAATTAATGGAATTATTATTATTGTATTATTTTTATTACTGTTATTATTGTTATTATTAATATTTTTATTGATATTATTTTTTTATTATTTTGGATGTTATGGTTGTTTATATTTTTTTAATTCGTTATTGTAATTTTTATTATTATTTTGGTTTTTATTAGAATTATTATTACAATTTGTATTATTATTTTTATTATTATTTTTATTATAAAAGAATCATTACATGAATTAAAAAAAACCTAATACAAGTTCTCCCCCACCCCACCCATTTCCCTTTCCCAGACCTACATGATCCTCACTAACCTGCTCCGCCTCCCTCACATCTCTCTATGCTCAACCCCTCTCATCCATCATTTGCCTCTCTTTCCAGGTCCCCGCATCTGGCTTCTCTTGGACTCACCCTAGCTGCCTCGACATTAGACCACCAACCCCCTCTTACTCCAGGACACTGCCTCACACTCACCCCTACACCGCGCTTGTCGACCCTCGTGCACATGCCACCCTCACCTCCCCTTGGTTCCTCATTGGCTCTGTCACACTCTCCCAGATGACTCTGGAGCCTTTGAACTATCATCTTCCCTCACTTCCCAGCTCTAGCAGGTCACCAAACCCATTCCTCGGCCTTCACCTCTCTGATCTGGCCATAGCCGCCTCCCCGTCCAACCTCTCCACTCCTGAAGCAACCTCCTCCCTGTCCAGCCTCTCCAACCTAGCCAGATCGCCCCCACGCCCACTAACCAACCACCCCTTCCGACCTCATACCTATTTGGATTCTATACTCTGGCCCTCCACATTCACCGTCCCCCACTCCGGTTGAGTTCCGAACTTCTCTTGTGGTTTCCCCCTCTTCACCACTAGATTTTCGGCCATCCACATCTTCATCACCCCACTGGAGTTCTGACCTCACCCCCTCCTAACACCATCCTCAACACAATAACAAATCTGGTGACCCACCTTCTCCCCCTTTCTCCATCCAGCAGCGCATCACACCACTCATCTCTCCGGTTGAGTTTTACCATTTTTTATATTATTATTCCATCGTTGGTGTCATTCTATTTGGTTAAATTCAAATTGTTGGTCGGAGTGTAATCTCAAGAGGGGGTGAATTTAGTCCCTACGTGAAATTTTAGTTAAAAAAATTATTCTTAATAACCCCAAATTTAGAAACAGCCTAGTAAATTAAGGAAGTGGACATAAAAATGTTTAGTTGATCAACATTTTTCTCAAATGGTGATTAGTACTGAGTTGAATTCGAGTAAAACACTTCTTCAAATTTTGAAACAAGTTTACAGAATTAAACATATACACACACTAACCACAACTGACTACCAATGTTAATGAAAAACAATTTTCTGTTTTTGAAATTAATGAGCAGTGAAATATAGATAAAACAGAGTGCCACAAAATATAATAAACTGTATAGGTAAACAAGAGGTTCACTCTCAAGCCAAGACTTAATATTTTCAACATGGTGATCACCTGCCACCAAGAAATTTATTATAATAATAAACATGATACACGTCATGTATTTTTCATTACAATAGTTTTCATAAACTATCCTTGGTTGACACCCTCTATAAAATTTATTCATGGAAAAAACAATCAATACAGACCACACACGGTCTCTTCCATAATTATATGTGGGAAACAAAACAGATGGGATTATTGATGTGAGTATTTTTCAGTATCCTCCAGTTCATGCACAGGAAATAGTGTGTGAAATAGACAGACATAAACACTTATCAAAAATTTGAAATAAAAGAAACCGGTATATTTGATATTATGAGTTTGTGTTTATAAAGAACTATGTGTTTGCAATTCAGCTCCTGATTCCAAGGAATGAAGAATTTTATGTTTGATTCTATCTTTGGAAGTTGTCCTCCAAATCGATTTTTGTAACTCCATGTTTTAGATTTCATGAACTGAGTATTATTATTCATGTTTTGATCAAGATTTGATGATCGAGAGATGGAATCCTTGAAATTGTTCTCCTGAATTAATCTTCTTGATGTTCTTTTGTTCACAGTCTAAGAACCAAGTGGTTCATCCTTATTGTATTTGATCTAGAATGTAAGCTCTTTCTAATGTGTTCTTATTTCTTTTCTCATGTACACACACCCCTCTCTTCCTTTGTCTCCAATTTTATTATATTTGAGGTTTGACAACAATAATATGTAGACCACATGTGGTCCTCCTCATACCTCATAATGTCCCCATATACGGTATCATGATATTTCTACAATCCGCATTAATTAATGTCTTATGTATTAAATTTAACAAATATGGATGTTAGAATAATATTAAGAATTTGAATAAGTATGGATTATAAGAGTATATGTTGACTACTAAAGATATAATTTGAAATGGTAAGCTTCAACAATAAGTGTGCATTGGTAGACTTTGACAGTAACCTTCAGCAGCAACCATCAATGGTGACATTTCATCGGTAACCATTACATTGTTGACCTTTAATCGGAGTCATTTACATCCGTGAACAATGCAAATTTGTACATTGCATTGGTGGCCTTTCCATCGGTGAACATTACATCGGTGACCTTTTCATCAGTGACCATTGCATCATTGACCATTTATACTTAGAGAAATTTTGAACGGTATGCATAAATAATAGGGCAGTGATTTTAAAAAAATATAGATATTATTCTGATATAAACATGATTTTCAAATAAATGGTTATCTGGTAAGAGAATCATAATTAACACATAAATTAACCATGATTTGGGATTATGAAAACCTGATTTGTGATCATCAAAACAAGATTTCGGATTATCAAAATAGGATTTGGGAATATCGAAACATGATATGGGATTATCAAAATAGGTGAGTCCAATAATATTTTCCTTTTTGATAATCACAAATTATATCAGTATTTTATAATCAGTGTTATGAAAATTTTCTAAATATCTTCATCCCTTTTTGGTAA
This sequence comes from Viscum album, assembly GCA_963277665.1. NCBI lineage: Eukaryota > Viridiplantae > Streptophyta > Magnoliopsida > Santalales > Viscaceae > Viscum > Viscum album. The sequence goes on along the minus strand of OY728159.1, from coordinate 773,660,317 downwards.
CCAATATCTTCTCCCCCTTTGTGATTAAAAAATAGGCAGAATGACCAAAGAGATGACAAAATAGGTTTTTATTAACAAGGAAGCAAGATTACAACATAAAAAAAGTGTACAGAAGATCCCTATCAACTAAGAAATCCCACATTCAATCCACATTAGATATGTCCAAGGGAGAATTGTCTTTTGAAGATGAGGAAGCATATTTTTAAAGATGGAGTGATAGGCCTAGGAATGGAAGTCAACATGGTAGAAGAAATTACTACAAAGGAATCAGTAGATCTATCGTTTTGAAGTTCTCTGAGGAATCATAGGGTTCAGGCTTTTGATTGACTGTGTAGGAGTCATCATTGGTGCAAAATTGGTAGATCCTAAAGCAGCAGATGAATAAGGTAATGCTGGAGGAACAATGACAGGAGTGCAGTCAACCAGGAGGAAGGGTAAAAAAAATATATCTAAAATCCATAATTATACTTCCTCCTCTCTCCATAGCAGAGATAAAATAATCTTTATTCTCCATAAATCTCTATAAGGCCTGTGTCAAATTTCTAAGATGACTTACAAGATCATTAAAGGCTTTGGTGATAGGTGAAATCCCTATGTTTTCCAATAGCAGCTTAAAGTTACCATCCATACAATTCTTAGTATATAACCTTTTGTAGTATAAATAAACTTTAACTTAGATGGTATTTTATCTTGTGAAGCTTCCCGTAAATAATTTTAATCAAGGTTATGAATTTCCCTGGTAGTTGAAATGACCTGAGTCATATACTGAGGTTCTGAGGTACTGGCACTAGAGAACATATCAACTTATTCTATAAAAACCAATTTGAAATAATCTTGGTCAATAGTTGGAGCATTTGAAGATGATGCAGATACACACAGAGGTTTCATAGTGAAAGACAATTTGTCAATAAAAGATTGTGTCAACCCACTGATCATTCTCTACACATCAATATATTTTCCACTCACATGAGTCTCCATGGACTTCATAAAGTCATCAAACATAGTGACCATTTTCTGAACCACACTATTAATATATCTATGATCGTTTCCCACCTAAGAAATTGAATCCATATAGGATTTTAAACTCGCAATATACTAATTCATATATTCCATATAATATATAAATGCTCTAACGTGATTTTGACATTCCATTGCATCATGTAGCATGGCTGAGTGAGAGGTAGAAACTAGTATTTCCACTATAGATGTCATGAGTCCATGATTGTGAGAAACTATTTTCACAATCATTGTAGATTTCTCATCAATGTGTCTTTTCAAATATGACATCGATGATTCCAAATCTTCCTTCTTCACATAGTCTCCAGGCAGATGTACTACTGGCTGAACAATAGTAGTATGTGTAATTGAAGGGATTGGGGTACATCTGATAGGCTGGTCATCATCAAGAACTCCATCGTTTTTTTCCAAACCACCAAATCTAGAATCTTATGACCAATCTTCTATTCCATGAGCTACAATAACCAATCCAGTTCCAACAGGTTACTCCCTCTCACTTGTAGAAATATCCTAATCAATCATATTTTTCTATGCCATACATCCATGTGTAACTGCATTTTTCGAGGTTTCCACTACCACATCCTCTATAGAATCATCAACTATAGCCAATGCAATTATAACTTTAACTGTATCAACAACCTCTTCATTTACAATTTAAAGAATTTCTATTTTTCCTATCAAGAGGAATGAGACCTAGACACTCCTCTTCACTTGCATCAGCAGCTATTTCAAGGTCATCATAAATATATCCACTATCCTCGTCCTCACATGAGGACTCATTAAAGTCTCTAAAGACATTTTCTACCCCATATTCTTCACTATTTTCTTCTTCATCATTCTCCCTTAGTAAAATCTCCCATCTAGGTAGTGTTTTTTCTGGGCTGGTCTCACCCAAAGATATAGTATTTGAATGAGGATTTGATAGAAGGTCATGATTACTCCTGTCATATATAGAAGAATCATCTTTTTATTCCATAGCATTAGCCTTTTACACTTCATCTAATTATGCATGCTCCACTCCATCAGGCTTTATAACATGGTCTCTCTTATCCTTAGGACTAGTTGGATGGGTAACAGGGTTGAATTTCTCATATAACATTGCCTCATCAGAAACCCCTCTTCTTTGCCAAGGGTACTAATTTATCCTCATCAACTTGAAAATCACATTTTTAATGCAGAAAATGTCCCATACAACAACTGTTTCATTTTTATTTCCAGATAATCATTTTACCTTAATCATCAAGGATATCAATCTAGAATGAAACAATGCATGAGAATTGGAACTGGGCTTTGTCATATCACCTAATTAAATCATCTTCAACCTAAACAAATATATCAGTTGTCCATGCTTCAACATATTCAAAAGAAATACATCTTGATATTTCAATGTAGAAATTTCCCCTCTCCTAGGACACAAGACATGCTAAACTATCCTAAACATGAAATTCGCTTCTCCTTCTATTTCAAAAGCAATTAATTTCCTAGGGATCTGATTCCTTGTCAGTTCGGCTAAGTCCTCTTCATAACAGAAGAACTCACTAGTGAGAGGCTACAACTTTAGAGTAGTAGTCCAAAATATCCTCATATGGTACTCTTAAACACCCATCCCATTCAATAGAGGAGAATTTAAAACTTACTCAATTTACTATAGAAGACATAATGTTTTCATTCTCAATATGATAGAATTTCAGAACACATAACACTCCTTCAAAAACATCGAGTAATACGGTCTATTATTATTGGAAAAGTATTTGCCCCAACCTTTAGCTTCAAGTGCCTTCAACAATAAAAACCCACTCGACATCAGCCATTCCAAGCTCAGCTACTTCTCAACCATGATATCCCTCTTCGATAAATGAGGATTAATTAGATTTTTCACTGCTTGTCTTCCATTACTCGACTCGGGTAGATAGATTTTTGGATTTATAACATCTCCTTCATCATTGAAAAACAGTTGGTTCAACCATGCCATTTTAATCATGAGTGGTTCAAGGGTTTCAACAGAAGGTGAGGTTCTTACGATAGGGAGAAAGAGTTTCGGGAGAGAGTAGATGTGGATCGAAATGTGGTGTGTTCGTTATTTTTATCATTTATGGATCGAAAAAAATAATGTAAAATATATAAGTAATATAGAAAATGTTTCAGATTTTGGCAGAGAAAAATAAAAAAGAACGCAAAGTCCTAGAAAAGTCGAATGGTTAGGTGCCAATGGTGAGTTTCGAACAGTGAGGTCCCAAGGTGAGGTCCCAAGAGCGAGTTCCCAATAGTGAGGTCCAATGGTGAGGTCAAACAGTGAGGTATAACGATGAGGTCCAACGGTGAGGTCCTAACAATGATGTCCAATGGTGAGGTCCAACGGGGAGGTCCAACACTGAGGTCCAATGGTGAGGTCCCAACGGTGTGGTCCAATGGTTAGGACCCACGGTGAGGTCCTAATGGCGAGGTCCCAGGGTGAGGTCCCAATAGTGAGGACCAACGTGGAGGTATAATTGCGAGGTTTCTAACATTGAAGTCCAATGGTGAGGTTTCTAATAGTGAGGTCCAAACATAAAATTTTATCATACCTAACTCAAGTTTGATGTAATTTAACATCTCAGAATTCGAATGCGTTGTGAATATATCATCCAATTGATGTTCATTTCCAATGAATTCAAGAGTGATATCTTCACTTTGATAATGATCTCTCAATAAGTTATTTCTCACATCATGATTCTTTGACCTTGTATGAGATACCATATTTTTAAAGATGTTAATAGAACTTCTATAATCACACATTATATAGACATGTTTTTATTGATATCCTTAGTCTTGTAAAGTGTGTTTAGTACATATAATTTGAGCACAATAACTACCAGAAGATATATATTCATCTTCAGCAGTTGATAATGCTTCAAACTTTTGTTTCATACTACACCGTGATACTAGTGACTTGCCTAAAAAGTGTCATGTTTTAGGGGTTCTCTTTACGTCTGACAAGAAATGAGTAATTTCATCATATGAATAACTTATAAAATCCAATTATTGTCCTCTTGGATAAATTAGTCCTGTGATTTTAGTGTATTTGAGATATTTAAAAATCTTTTTAAACGCATTTAAAAGAGACTCAATGGGATTTGATAGAAAACATGCAGACATGCTTACACTAAACATAATATCTGATCTGCTAGATGTTAGATAGACTAGACTCCCAATAATAACCCTATAATTGGTTTGATCCACTATTTTTCCAGTTTCATCTGAATCAATCTTACATGTAGTACTCATAGGTGTATCACTACCTTTATTGTTGTCCAAACCAAAACATTTCAAAGGTCATTAGTATATTTACTCTGATATACAATAATACCTTTTTTTAAAACATTAAAATCCAAGAAAAATTTTATGTTCCCCCATTAGTCTCATTTCATATTCATCTGGCATCATTTTTGAAAAATAAGTACATAAAGAGTTTTTATAAGATCTGAAAATAATATCATCTACATAGATTTTTCTTATTAAAACATCTTGGGAAATCCTTTAAATAAAGAGAGTAGGATCTGTTATTCATTTAGTAAAACCTATTGAAATTAGAAATTAACTCTGTCTATCTAACCAAGCTCTAAGAGCTTGTTCAGACCATATTAATCTTTATATAGTTTATAAACATGATTTGCAAAATGGGGATTTGTAAAACCAGGAGTTTGTTCAACTTATATATCCCCAACTGTGTTCCCATTTAAAAATTCACTTTTTACATCCATTTGATACTGTTTGAAATTCAGATCAGCGATATAAGAACGTTGTATCCTAATGGATTCTAGTCGATCAATAGGTGCAATGGTTTCCTCATAGTCTATTCCTTTATCTTGACTATATCCTTATGCAACTAGTCTAGCCTTATTTATAACAATGTTTCCATATTTGTCAACTTTATTTCAAAAACCCCATTTAGTGTCCATTGTTAATCTGTCTTTAGGTCTTTCTACTAATTCCCAAAAATTGTTTATTTCAAATTGATTGAGTTCTTCCATCATAGTTATCACCCAGAATTTATCATTGATTGCCTCATTTATATTTTTAGGTTCATTCTATGAATGAAAGGATTGATGTTCAACCTGGTTTCTCATAGATGCTCTAATTTTTGTTCTTATATTTAGATCACCTACTACAACATTTAATGGATGATTCATGAGAGTTCTAATACCTGTAAAAAGAGTTGAACTAGAATCCTAATGGGTTTATATATGTTTAGATTCAAAATGCACATATTCTAGAAAATTTCAAGATCATGTGGTTTTCACTAAGGGTTCAATGTCATTATCATTAATGTCCAAAATTTACCTACCTTCCTCAAGACGTTTAACTATGGTTTTGGGTTCTTCTGGATCAGTCTCATCAAATTTTACATGAACTAATTCTTCCACACATTTGGTTCTCTTATTGAATACTCTATAAGATTTACTAGTGATGGAGTAACCTAAGAAAATTCCTTCATCAATCTTGGAATCAAATTTTTCATGGTTATCCATAGTGTAATGGATAAAGACATTTCCACCAAAAACTCTATAGTAATTAACCTTTGGAATCATATTATTCCAGAGCTCATAAAAGTTATTTTAATGAACATGTCTAATTAAGACACTTTTGATAATGTAACAAGCTGTATTAACAGAATTATCCAAAAAATAGATTGGTAGATTATAATCATTTAAAATAGTTCAGTAAATCTATTGAAGTATCCTATGTTTTCTTTCTACAAGTATTTTTTGAGGTGTTCTAGGAGCAGAGAAATTGTGATTATAGCTATTTTGTGAGAAAAAATATTCAAATTCTTGATTTTCAAACACGCAACCCTGATCACTTCTCATGGTCTTAATTCTAAATCCACTATGACTTTATATAGACTTGGATAATTTAATTAAGTAATAATAATCTTCACTTTTGTGAGATAGAAAGTATACCCATGTATATCATGGAAAATATTCTACAAGAACATAAACATCGTTCTTTTTATTTGAACATGGAACTATATATGGTCTAAACAAATCCATTAGAACCAACTCAAGCGATTGAGAAGTAGAAACTTATTTAATTTGTTTTAAAGAAACATTGTGTTGTTTTCTATTTTGGCAAGTATTACACACTTTGTTACATGGGAATTCCAATTTAGGTAAGTATCTATAAAATTCTTTCCTAGTTAGTTTCATATGCGAGTTTAAATAGTAGGGTCCTAATATTTTATGCTATAACTATGATTCATTATGAATAGTATTTAAACAAGAAATACTTTTCTCATCTTAAGAATTTAAATCAATAACATATACATTTTCATTTCTAAGAGTAGAAAATATTAAATCATTTTAAAATTAAAAACATTGAATTCATCATTTACAAACATAACATTAAATCCATCATCACATAACTGAGATATGAATCGTAAATTGTATATTAAACCGTAGAAAAAAGTACTTTTGAAATTATTATTGTAATAGGGTTACCAATTTCTCCTAACCAGATGATCTTCTCTTTTGCATTATCACCAAAGGAATCATGTCCACCATCAACTTTAATTAGGCTCTTGAAGCATGAGTAGACTTCTGTCATATGTCATTAACATCCACTTTCTATTTACCAAAGAGTCTTATAAGAGATAATTAAATAGTTTTTCTGTAAAAAGATTATGTTTAAGGTAACTTTGGTAAGAAGATTATCATAGGTCTAGAGAGGTTAGCAAGAAAAGATTTGGAACCCATAATTTTCTCATAGCTTTCATAAAATCAACTGATATGTTTTGAGACATGAAAACATTTTTAGGTATTTTAAAAAAATTAAAAGATGGTACAGAACATGAAAAATCATTGAACTCTCCATATTTTTAAACAAAATTATTTTTAATAACCCTTTTCTATCATAGTTGATATCCTGTATGAATTATGTATTTTGGAGAAATTTGTTTCCCTAGAAACTGAGTCATGTTATATTTACCTGTAATAAACTTATCTGTATCTCTTTATAATTTCTCATTTGATAATTTATGTTTGGTAGTTTCTATTGATAGCAGTGAACATTTATCATTCACAATATCAAAATAAAATTTGTAGTTAGCATTTATATCATGTTTTCTTTTAAGTAATTTAAATTTATCATTGAGTTCATTAAAGGTATCCTGAATCATTCCACATTATTCAAATATTTTTTCAACAGTCATATTCTCATAATTATTTGATTCACATTCATTCATAGAATAATAAATATTATGTATAATGAATTGGTTGTTACTTCAGATGTTTCTGTATTGAAACACAGATTTGCTTGTTTGTCCATTTTGATATCAGATGTATCAAATCCACATGATCTATCTTTTTAAGAACTCCAAGTATCATTCATTTCCTTTTTATATCCCCTTCACTTGTCATCTTTTTTCTTCTTAAATTTCACCTTATGGTAATCAGCCATCACATGGCCTTTTCATTTAAAGTCATAACAAACTATCTCATTTGTATTGTCATTCCACTATATGAACATTTGTCACTGTCTTTTATTACATACTATCGTTTATAGTTTTACTTTATAAAGAACATCTTCTTCTGGTAGAAATTATTGAATCTCTTGGAATGATGAGCCATCTCGACATCACTATCCGAAGTTGAGTCATCACTAATGGAAGTGTCTATAAGAGAAAGAAATTTTTATTTGTCTTCGATTTTTGAGGTAGTAGTCTTGAATTCAGTAGATTTATATCTTGTTTCTCCATCTATTTATTGATTTACCTTAATCTATTCTTCATACGTCATATTTTTTCCAATTAATCTCATCCTTTGAAACATACCTATATCACAGGATTCTCTTATGGAAATAAAAGTTCCACTCTATCTATCTGGTATTCATCAAAGTAATGTCATTAATTGATCCATTTAGTCCACTGGTTTCCCTATAAGAATCATGGTATTCAATATTTCATTGAAACTGAAAGACATTTTAGATATAAGTTCATCAGGTTTCATTTTATATTTATCATATCTGATTGTATAATTATTTAATCTCATTTCATTGAAATTGGTTGTTCCCTCTTGAGAAAAAACCAATGTATCCCAAATTTCAAAATCAGTTTTACATAAAAATATTATATTGATTTCTTCATCACCTATAGAATAGTAAAAAGCCATCATTTCTTTCCAATTATTGTTATATGTAGCTTTCGTCATCTGAGACCATGTATCTCTACCAGTAAGATGAAATTCTTGTTGTTCTTCAATTGTGACCCAGATTTTAGGACCCATGCTCTCTGTATACATTTTCAATTTTAATTTCCACTAAGAATCATTATTACCATTAAATAAAGGTGGCATGTTAGTAGCAGTACCCCCAACTCTATTATCCATTTTTAACAAGAATTTTATAAAACTGAAAATTTAAATATGATAGAAATTATAAGATCATTAAGATAAATAAAAAATAAATATTCATATGAATTTCACAACATAAAAAACACATATGATAGTAGAAAAAAGTTAGTCTATTTGATACCAAATGATTATCGGAGTGGAATCCCAATAGGGGGTGAATTGAGTTCCTACGTAAATTTTTTGTTAAAAACATTATGCTTAAGAAACCTCAATTTTGAAATAGCCCAGCTAATTAAGGCAGTAGAGATATACTTTTTTAGTTTGTCAACTAGTTCCCCAAAGGGTGTTTAGTCCTCATTTGAATTCATGTAAAAGACATCATCAAATTTTGAAACAAGTTTACTGAATTAAACATATACACACACTAAAAAAACTAACTATCAGGTTCAGTGCAGTACACTTTTCAATTTTAAAAATTAATGAGAAGATGAAAATAGATAAAACAGAGTGTAATAAATTATAAAACATTGTACAGTTAAAAAAGAGGTTCAATATCAAGATGATACTTAATCCTCTCCACTTGGTGATCACCTTCCACCAAGGAGTTTATATTAATAATAAACATGATACAAAGCATATATCGGGATTTAAAACAGTTATCACAAACATCCCAGGGTTGAAACCCTCTACAATTGTTCTCCATGGAAAAAAAATAATATGGACCACAAATGGTCTCTTCCACACTTATACGTGGTAAAGAAATGTAATTGAAGTTTGATGTGAGGATTTTTCAGTATTATATAGTTCAAGAAGTAGAGATAGTGTTTGTTATAGACTGACAAAAACACTTCTCTAAAATTTAAAATAAAAGAACACAATAGAGATGATATTATGATATTTAGTTTACGAATCTCTATATGTTTTCAGTTTTGCTCTTGACTCTATGGAATGAATAATTTTCAGTTTGAGTCTTTCTCTTAATGTGGTCCTCAAAGCAGAGTGTCGTAACTCCATTTTCTAGCTTTCAGGAACTAATAATTCTTCTTCTTGCATTGATTAAGAATGTCTAAATCACATTAGGAAACCTATATATTGTTCTCTTGAAATGATCTTCTTGATGTTCTTGGTTTCATAGTGTAAGCATCGATTGGTTCGTCCTTGTTCTTTATGATCTATCAAGTGTGCTCTTTATAATGTTTTCATTTTTTCATTTCTCTTGTACACACACCCCTCCCTTCCTCAGTCTGCTCTTTTTTATATTTGAGGATTGACAACAGGAATATGTAGAACATGTGTGGTCCTCCTGGTACCTTGTTCTATCCCCAGATATAGTCTCTTGATTTGACTACAATCCGCATTAATTAATTTCAGAAGATTAAATTTACCAAATATGACTGTTAGAATAATATTATGAATTTGAAAACATATTTAGTAGAAACGTATTGGTAGACTTGTAATGGTAGCCTTCGCAATGGTATGCTTCCATAGTAGTTGAGGATCGGTATCCTTCAATAGAAACCTTTAGCAGTAACCATCATCGGTGACCTTTCATCATTAACCTTTACATCGGTTACCATTCATTAGTGACCTTTACATCTATGACCTTTACGTCGGTGACCATGGATCAGTGACCTTGGAATCAGTGAAATTTGGATCGGTGAACTTTGCATCGGTGACCTTTAAATCATTGACCTTTTATACTTAGAGAAATTTTCTATTGTATCCTTAAACAAGAGAGAAGTGAGATTAATAGTACATAGATATTACATTGATATAAACATGATTTTCACATAACTGATTATCTTGTAACACAATCATATTTATCACATAAATGAAACGTGATTGGAAATTATCAAAACGTGATTTGGGATTATCAAAACATGATTTGGGATTACCCAAATCTGATTTGGGATTATCAAAACATGATTTTGGATTATTAGAACTGGTGAGTCCAACACTAATACTCTAAGTTGGGTTCAACACATTATTTCTCATTATTATAGATGTGTGGTTAATCAGTGGTGCATTGTTATTCCTCCATGCGATGTGTTGTTTCATCCACTCATTCTTTTAGGAAGGCGTTTCCAAAATTTTCATTCCCCACACAACTCATGACAATTGGTTGTTTTAAATAATTTTTGAAATATCTTTTGAAACTCCATAAATATAGTACCTAATTTGTTAGTAATGTTTTTTTGTTAGTTTAAAATGATTAAAATAGTTTTGGAATAAGTCATTGATTGAGTGTTGGGGTTTCCATATATGAATATTATTTGATGAACCTTTTTACCGGTTTAAATAGTTTAGAATGTTTTATAATTAATTTTTTGTGGTGAAAACATACCTTTACAAATGTTTTAATTAGGATAGACTTATTTTTAAAGCACGACATGTGATATGAAGTGCGTTATTTGATAAAATCCAAAAGTGTGTCATTTTCTAGTGATTTTAGGAACTGAGAAATGAGGGTATTTAAATGTGTAAGGACTGAAAATAGTGTTTTGTTGTGGCAATGATCTGTATTTAGTCACAAAATAATATTTGAGTGAGATTTTAGTGTTTTAGGCCATGGGTTTCTTCTTAAAAATGTTTTATTATTTTTTCATATTAGATTAGTGAATAGTTAACGTGTTTTCATTTAATGGAAAAATTGTTCATTTGGTTGTTCAAATGGTGAGAGTTAGTTTTTGAAAGGTGGGAATGGAGTATTCTTATGCTTTTGGGTATGCATTTTATTTTTAAATGTAATTCACATGTGAACATAGTCAGATCACAATGTAAGTATTTGTTTTGTCCTTTTGAAATTTTTTAGGAAATGATTGAATCATTTATTAAATGATGTTTGATTGGTGAATCATGAGAGAAAAGTTTTTTGGAAAGCGTTTGGGTTTTATTTGAAAGGGAGTAATAGTTAGACATGTCGAGTTAAAGGCTCGTGTGGAACCAGTAACCCAAGGGTAATTTTTGTACTAACATTTAATGATGATTGTGCTTTGGTGAAAGTGTTTGTCCGATTGGAAACATTGAATATTTTATGAAATGGTTTAAATGTTAAATGGGGTACTGGTCCAGTTGGCACTTTTTAATGTGAAAAGATTGTATGTCAATTTGGGGTAGCTCTTTTCTAGGGTAACCCTTTATGCGTGAATGCATAGGAATCATCCGTGTTCGGGGGTAGCCAATTTGTGGTTAGATGCATCACACAATTGAGGTACATACTACATACACATTATTATTATAACCACCATCAGTTCCTAAGCACCTTTTAGATAATAGAGTGACAGTTTCTGATCCACCCGGATTACATAGGTTGGTACACCCATGATTGGTTGTTAGGCCATGCAGTCTTTGTGACTAGATTGTTTATTTATATGGCTACTAGTTTTTTTATCGATTTAGGAGCATAACTATACTCTATTAGGTGGTACTGAAATTGAGTTCATCCATGGGACTGTTAGGGATATTTAGGGTTACCCATGGTCACTGGATTATTTTCATTTCTACATTACATTATGTTACAGTTGTTTATTTTCATATTACCCTACATTAATTTTCTACTGTAGCCTAACATTGATATATTTTGTTTTGAGTTTAGTTTATAAAATGAAAAATTATTTTTGTAATGGTAGGTCGCACGTGTTGTATTTACAAACGACAAAAACATGTTGCTTGTTTCATAATGTGAAAACCCTAATTTTATATTTGTATTTCAAACTTGTGTTAGTTAATTGTTTTGAGAAAGGATACGTTGGATTCAAGGGTTTGTCTTTGAATCCCTACTGAACATTTTATTGCACATGCATTTTTTATCATTTTAGTTGCAGGTTTCCACAACTCAGGATTTGTTGGATGAGTTGGTCATTGTTGAGCATGGTAGGACTTTGGTTTGGAGGTGACTAAGAAGGTCACATGGAGGTAACTAGAGTTTTTTTGTCTATTATCTTTTCCATACATACTGTTCAATTTTATTGTTATTTTAATTATAGTTTATTTATTTACCTTTTAGAGTCCAAATCATTCCCATTAATTTAAATTTGATACCGGAACTAGTTTTTAGCCTGTGGAGATCGGGAATGCCCATCGGGCCATGTTACAGACCGGCTCAGGTGACCAGTTTAGGGTTGACCTAGGATGGTCCGCGATAAGCAATGTTGTGAAAGGGGAAGATGATTAGTGTCTGTTGGTGGGTTAAATGGAGAAACTTCAAAAGTTAATATTAGATAAAGTGGGTGGTGTTTTTCGAAATATATTTATTATGCCGTCTAAGGTAATAGACCATATAAAAATATTATGATGTTGACTTCCAAAAGTTGAGAGATATATGATATTGTGGGTAGACCACATATGAATACATTACAGTGTTGAATTCAATCATTTATTTTAGATTATATATTGGTTTTTCCTATGGTATATAGTATAACGTTTTTGAAGAATATAAAAAATTATACTTTGTTAGTGAATCATGAACTTCCAATTTTTATTATAACATTATAGTTGAATTTTATTAGTATGGAATAATGAATTATGTTTTATAATTTTTTTATAATTGAATTATTTTCTGGAACATGAATGTGTAAAACTCTTATCAACTCAATTTTTATAACAATTAATCATTCTAACACATGTGGGACAATATTTACATGAATATTTTGATATGGTTATAATGACCAACATCAAAACTTCATGTTATTTTTGTAGTAGTATATCAGATCATGAAATTCTTAAATTTCATTCAAATAATGGAAACAATAATTGTGAATAAAATTGGTAAGATATATTTGAAAGTGGTATTTAGAAATCATAGGGTTATGATATACATCATCTTAGAAAGAGACCCTATATTTACATTTATATTGTGTATTAAAAAAACATATGTAGGTAAAGTAGAATATTGGTATAAAATATTGATTATATATGGATGGAAAAAATGTTTTATTCAAAATTAAAAAAATGTGTATCAAGAATGTATTTGGATTGTTATTATATATTTAGAAGCTCCTAAAGGATTAATTAATTCATTATATAATAATATTTACCATTCACTAATCTAGATAGATCCCTTTAAATTTATATATTGTGATATGTGTGACTCACCATTATTCATGGATGATATTGGATAGGTTTATCTTGTGGAACCTGATTTGGATAAAGAGAAAATGAAATGAGTTAAAATTATTTTATCGAAACATATTTTTTTCTTTTAGTTGATTCAATATTTATAAAAATTATTCATTATGATAGTTGAGATTTGGTATTGGTTTTCACATGCTTTTTAAATTGAATTTGAGTCAACCATGACACCATATGATGGTATATATTATTTTATTAATTATTTATGTTCATTTTATTTTATATTGGTCTAGATAAGGTAATATTATAGAATTATTCCATATTGAATAGTGGGTCATCAAGGTAAAATGGACCACAAATCTTAAACATGAATTTTATAAATTCAGGATCAATGAGAAATTCATAGTCACATGCATGCTCAGGATGATTGTGTAATTGAGACATGTATTTACATAAATAGGTGATATTTTCTTCTATTTTAATATAATTTAGGTATTTTCAACATCATTCATCCACATTAATATTATATAAACACACAGAGAAATCAATGTGAATAATTCCCCTCAATTTTCATTTTTATATTAGAAAAATATATTGATATTTTTGGGTTATGTATTTCTAAATCATAATATACCACTGGATCCTCAAAACATAGAATAGATTTCCAAAAACATTGAATGTAATTGACTAGAAAAATGGTATGACTTGAATTGAGAGGGAAAAAACATAGAAACTCAGCACAATTCCTCAAACTGACAAAATAACATTATAAAGACATCAATGGATGAAAAATAAATCAAACAATGCATGGAATTAATGTGGCTTATAGTTCTTTAGATGTAATGGGGTTTAATTCAAAATAATATTGATAAATAGAAGAAGGTTAAAATGACATGTACATATTTATTGTTTATTGTGACTAAAACCCATATATATATATATTGGTGAGAATATTAGTATAAATCAATGAATATAGTTTCCATACACATCCAATACTCATGGGGAGTACACAAATAAATTTTACCACTATATGAATCTATCCACTTGGTCAAATACAAATATAATAATTCGACCATCCTACCAACATAAATCTTATTATTTTTTGGCATTTCAAGCACATAATTATTCAGGACTGGTCAACTTTAGGTATCCTATAAATCTACATAGTTACTATTACATGGGATTTATTCCCATAATAGACCTCTAGATTCATGAATTATAATCTGAACCACTATTTTAATCTTCCTCTAGTCATGATCAAGATTTATATAATAACTTCTTTTATGTGTTATATGGACACATCCATAAAATGTTTCTCACGTGACTGAACGTAATAATCTCTCCCATGAGGATAATTATCCTTATATACCAGCAATACCTTCATTAGAATCCATAAATCAATTCTAATATGAGAATAACATTACAGTAGCATGGTGCCACGAACATGATTCTATTTTTCCATGCCCTAAAATGCCTAACAATGCCACCAAGATCCTAGACTACAATCATTTGATATCATTTACACTATATTTAAATATCTCTCAATATTCCACATCATGATCAATTTTCCTCTAAAAATATTTAGATAATGAGATAATTTTACATAATATTAATTAACCCATAATAAAACAATAAATATTTCTCTAAGAGACTCATACATTGAGAATCACAGAATAATCATTCTATATTATTTAAGAGGTCGTCAAATATATGTTTTAGAAAATATAAATACATTATAGATATTATATGTAAAATATATTCTACCACCAATTTATAAATATAACCAAAAGATAAAATTTTGACATAATACTCATAGGTTTTCCAACATAGGTAAACAAATAACTAGTGGCTCTCCTTTAAGTGTCTATATCTCCAATAAAGTCAGAATAAAAAAACTATGTAAGATTTAATACATCATTAAATATCACGAAAACTACTGAAAACCAATTAGATATTATAATGTACATATAATCTATTTTCAGTTTTCCCTTTATGGATCTTCTAGTAATATACTAATAATACCACTATATGCACACTGATTGTCTATATATAAACCATTATATACATAATGGTTTTGAAAACTGATTCATATAGAACCCTTAACTTGAACTAAAATTTTTATTCTATTATATGTTACATGTCATTACATAGATTAATTGTTTTACTGGGTTAATGGTAATTTGATTAACTGCACTAATTTTTAAATTTTTTATTTTGTAGAAAATGTATTTATTTTTAGTTTAGAATAATGTTATTAACTTTATCCCCCTTTGAAGCCACTTACCCAATATATATTTTTCTAAGTCATGATCTTTCTTCATAATTCATTCATACTGTTCATCGATCATCTCTTTAAGCTAATACTTTAATCATTTTTGAAATTTATAGTAATAAATAAATATACAAATGATGATGAATCTCCATTTTTTAAACACCTTATGGTAGTAGTAATGATTCATAATTTTGTAAAAATATATTCATTATTATACTACATATTTTAAGGACTTGTTTCCATTATCAGCTACCTATTACAACCCATACAACCCATGTTTCATCTAAAATAGATGATCTTTATTCTATTTTAATATATAATCAGTTGGTTTCTCCATATAAATCTCATTATCCAAATATCTATGATGTAGTGTAGTTTCAAATATAACTACCCTATATATAACCCGTACATGAAAATAATTAAAATGATAATATGAATCCTCAAGTGAATTATAAATTTTTAAATAACCTAAAAAAATATTTACATTTTAGTAAATAGATTCACAATAAACCTTCCATTTCACGTTTTAATACTATTATATTCATCCCTTAGATAATTGATCCATTAATATATAAACACTATTCTCTATATAGGTTCTTCTATTTCGATATTATAATATAAAAATGTAATGAATTCCATTAATTCCTCATTGATAACTCACATTATATTGAGATAGTTAATACTTGATACATCCTCTATAATTTCATGTTTTCCATCGACTATGATAAGCATAATTGGTAAGTGACTTTTTTACTACTGCACATGTATTTTTATTATAGAAAATTCCAAGAACTAATTATGTAACTTTACACTTCTATGAAAAAATAAATTCTAAATTTCTCCATATGGAGTTCTATCCTAAGATGTCATAATATTTGATAATTCAAGTACATCGTCCATTTAAATTACTATCTGAATATGAATTCAATTCAAAAAATCATTAAAATAATGTGGTGTTTTTTAAATAATTATAATTCCTAAACAATATAAAAATTATTGACAACCATATATTTAAACATTAATTTTTATTGTTCTTTTCTCCCATATTCAACATCATATTGGTGTTCATTTTTCCCTTATATCGTCTCATTTAAGAGAAAATTTCATATTTGAAAACCCATTTATACATTATTATCATCAATTTTAAATCAAAATCCGACATCAATATACCTCACTAATAGATACACTCAAGATTTAACCTCAATCTTACCAAATTCATTATCAAAAAAAGGATGAAGGTGAGTGATCAAAAAACATTGACATAGAAAATATTAATTATCATTATAGACTATAATTATTCAAGAATATCATTCACCAATGAAGAAGGACTCAAATTCACAATTTTAGATGTATAATTTATATCTGTTACCTATAAAATCTTAGAAAAATTGTATTGACACCTTATTCATCTTTCCCCCTCCAAAAATATGGATTGATCCTATGTATGACAATATTTGGTACCTTAGTTCATGGAATGACCATTATGAACTACATGCATTCCTTATAGTATAATCATGAAAAATAATTTCTCCTATATGTTCCAATGTTGCAAATATTAAAAATTTCAAATTAATTTTAATCAATCTTTGTGCCATGGGTATCCATAAAATGATGGTTCATTAAAATATAACATATTTTCTGGAGATAATTCCAATACCATCAGTGAAACATCACTAATTATGGTATGATTCTTAGAGACCCTTCAATGGAATAGACCTGAGAACTCCCCCCATATTTATATGAAATATCTCTAACTTTTAATCAATGGTTTTTTTAAAATCTATTTACGAAGACACCTTAAGTGACTTCTCATGTAAATGCTCTCTATTGGGATTTTACTCCTCGATTTGGAGTTTCATTATTCATCGAGTCTATATTTTCTTTTATTCCTTTAATAATTATGTGATGAAGATGTTCAATAAAAAAATAAGATATAGAAGTTGTTTTTCTAGCATATATTACCCTATCGGGAACTCCTATTAGGTGAAATGATTCACCATTTACTTCTATTGAAACAACCAAGGGATTACATATAATATTCGATGATCCACCCAAAAATGTAATTCAAAAATTGGATCAGCATGTCATGATTAAGAATTAAAAATAATCCTTAACATTGGTTTCTATTTCATTCCATTAAATTTTATTCATCCTCTATTTGATATGTAAATGGTGATATAACACGTTTCCACAATCATAATACTTTCTTTTTGAGACTGATAATCCTTAAAAATAATTCTTAATTATAATTATTTATAATCTCTCTCTTATATGTAATGTTAAATGAATCCCCATATTGAGTGACCATAGAGTGTGTGAGTATTATACAGTCATCAGAAGAATCATTTATATTCTAAAATTATATTTTTTGTGTAGTTATTGATTAAATATTCACTGATTATAATCTCTCTTAATAGGGTCCTTTTTTCTATTAATTCATTAATAATGGAGTACCTTATTCCGACTATGATAAATTTCACTTCACTTAAAATTCCCCATAATGTGACATTCCCATAAAAATATAAAACAGATAATTTTTTATGTAATATAATTTTTGTTAGATTCTATGATATCCTTGCAATAAATAACCTCATTCAGAATATGATCCCCAATAACTTCAAAAACTACATTATTCTTACAATTTGAGTTTAATTCCTTACTAAATATCATATCCAAATATTCCCTGAATGATAAAATTTAATGATATATCTATAATTATTTCACAAAACGACATATACTAATTCCTACTAACACAAAATCATGTTAATTTCACTAATATAATCATAAAATAGATTTGTCATTTATAATATCATGTCAAATAATCATGAAAATATAAATAAATTTTTATTTCATTTTCATTTTCTTGTATATTGTATAATGTATTTATATGTTCAATAATTGTCTTCACTTAATATTTGTTACAATTCTTGTTAGAGGATTGTTAAAACTGGATCAACCGAAATTATTTATTTTCTATCTATTTCTATAAACTTTTATTAAATTCATTTATCAATATTTCACTGAAAAAAATTAAAATAGTTTTATATTTTATAACCTCTATTTTTAATTTTATAGAAAATGAAATTCTTTATGGTACAGATTTAAATTTACAACATTAAATAACCCAAAACAATCTTTTTGAATTTAATGTAAATACAATAAATATAATTAATAAAATATATCTTGGAATTGCTAACCAAAATTCTCTTTTAAGGAAAAGGTTATAATGAGGGTATTGATCTGAGTTCTGAAACACATGTATATGATTTAGATATGTGAAACTCTATAAAAAAAAGATATGCCACCACTTATTGGGTTCAATCTAAATAAATCATAAGAATCATTTAGAACATTAAAAATCAAAAATAAGAATTAAAACACTGAAAATTGGACAAAATAGTGTAACATATTATCCTAAAATATTTTGATAATGCACCCACCCCATCCACGCATAATTATAAAATGTATTTTGGAAAATATACTCTGAAATAAATTTTAAAATGAAAAAATAAAATAATAATAGATGGAATAAATGTGGTTTGGAATTATTCCTACCCCATGGTTCATATAATATAATTTTTTTAAAATAATAATAAAATTACTGTAAAAATATGTATATTATAATGAAAAGTGATCATATACCATTAATTTATAGTTGAAATTTAAACAATAATCATGTTAACTAGTCCACACCACATTATTTTCTAAATATGGTGTGAACAACTAGATATAATCATCACAATGATCCCTCTATATAGAAAAAAGGTAACATGTACCAATGTTCTAACTCAATGATTTAAAACATTTTTTATTAATAACTGGATATTGGAATTTACCCTTCCATGTAACGATTAATGCACACATTAAATCTCAATGGATTCTATTATATGAGATATTTTTTACACACACTCCACATTAACCTTACATAATTGGGTTTCAAATTGTTACATCTATTTTTCATAGTTTTTTAAATTAAAAACATTAAAAATCATCACTCATCCACCATTCGTTGGATCTATTTTAGAAATCCAATGTAACTTCTTCTGGGCATCACTGGGACAAGTCAAAAATTTATTCTCAAATGGATACACCTAAAAAAATCTCTATTTATACCCTATTAAATTACCTCTATCCACATCAAAACTACAATATTATTCATTTTTTTTCAATACAGTAAACATTTTTATCTGTACAGTATGATGGTTCCCTCTCCAATGCTAATGATTTTAGGGTTTCTTAATTTTTTTTATATTTTTTATTGATAAATTCATTATATTCGTTATTCTTATCTATTGAATGAATTTGATGTTTATTTTACTCTAATAAAGTAAGTGATTCCATACACCCCCATATATTTGATATAATAGTTTCTGATTAATTATTTATATCTATATTTTTATTAATATAATGTATTATTCAAATATCTAAAATTATTTAATGATATGATTTGATTTTCTATGCATGTATTACATTAAGAACAAAATGCATATTTAAATGATAATTTCTGATTTCTACTTTAAATCAATTTATGCAATCTATGTTATTGAAAAAATACACAATCAATTTACTATACTATATAATCTATATTATATTGAGAATATTTTTTTATTCACCATAGATTAATCATTTCGTGATTTCAATTCTAAAAAAAATATTTTTCATCCAATATTGTAGTGGTGTTTATTTTGATAAACCCTAAATAATTTCCCCGGTTACTATTTTTTTATGATTGAATTATTTATTTTTTATATGTTTATTATTATTTAGAGAGGATTATTATTTGTAGGGTGGTTTGTTGTGCTCTATGAATTTATAAATGGTGTAATTATTCATTAATCATTTCTGAGTAATCCCAATTTGGAATCGTGGGGAATTGGTTAAAAATTCCATATAGTGGAAATTATACCCCGCTAGTTCCACTACTGTAGATTTTTCATTGGATATGTGATGGACTCCCCATGAGGTCTTATAGTCTTTTTTATATATTTGATCACGATATCATCAAGATGATATTATGATGGTTGTTGTATCACATAAGTCCCAAGGAAGATATTATATAATACATTATAATTGTTATTGTCTTTTTTTATTGACATTTTACTTGTTTTATGGGTACTTATTTGTTAGGGTTAATTATTTTTAAATATTAAATATGAAATAATAAAATTATATCAAACTTATATTCATAAAAAATTAATTTCATTACGCATATTTTCGTACTAACATTATAATGTTTCTATTATGGATGAACTTATATAGAATCATTGGTGAAATCTTACTTATATTTTTATCCATACCCTATAAACACAAATTTTTTAATGTAGATATAGTTTCAAATTATTTAGGTAATGAAAAAATCCTCTTAGACATAGTGAATGTAAATTATATGTTATAGAGAATGTTACATGTTGAATATAATGACTTGTTTTAATGACATGTGAATATTATGAAATTGTTTAATTCTTGTAATGTGAATTTTATATTAAACCTTTTTTCCTACAATATCTTGAATTCCTCATTACTGATTTATTTATTTAATTATACCATGATGTTTTACAATTTTCTATTTAATGGATGATGAATTTGATCAATTTTTCCAATTTTTTCATAAGTTTCTTCATTATTTTAACTTTTTTGTCATATGGTATATATTATCTTGAAAACATCATTTTGAAATATGTTTTTGAAGGTGTATCTTAGCTGATGTATGAATACGGTTTATTAGAATCATAGTTTGAATCAGACCATTATTAAATAAATATATATGGTGAATACATTACAAAATTATAAGGTTAATTCTTATATTTCTTGTTGTTATCCTATGAGGAAATATAATTCTCCTTTGACCTTATGATAGACTGTTAATGTAATTAGTTAAATTATATAGTTTCATCATCTAATGATTAATATTTTATCACTACCTTCTTATTTAATAGCTATTATTTAATTAATAGTGATCGAGGTTCACATTAGTTATTTAAATGGTAAAGGATTTCGTCCAATCAGTTTGTCACTATGTTAATATTCTATATTATTTATAAATAAATATAATGGAGTCCCAAATAATAAATTTTATAAACATAATAATAACTATGTAACAGTAAAAATTAACAATTATTTTTTTCTATAAGGATGCAATATTTGATCAATTAAATGATGGATTCTAGTTTTCTAATATTAATCATAGTTTTGGGTTCATTAAAGAATTTTTTTTAAAAGGTGAACTTCCTAGGATGGATGTATAATGGATATAAAATAATTATGAATATTTAAACATGTGATTTGAATTTAAAAATTCTCATATTCTATAATTGATTCTTAGAACCTATAAATTCCATTGGCATCTCAACACATTTTTTATGTTTCGTAAGGTTGATATTAATGTTTATTAAATTTTAAAGGTTGAGTTTTTTAGTGAATTGAAAATTACATTAAAAAATATCAAAAATTATTATATTAATATTCATGGGATATCTTAATGATCCATCCTATAAACATAATGATTTATCATTTTTCAAATGATAGATAGATAAACAATTTATATATTATAGGAATGTGTTATCTTCCACTTTGTTACTCATGACTAGAACCCTGATTAGACACCACTGACATAAAAAAAAATTCAACTTCTATTGAAAATGAAACATAAAAATAGAGAGATTATTTTTTGAGTAAGTTTAAAAATGATAGATATTGATAAATAATTCACGTATTAGGGGCCATGGTAGAATAAAATTGTAATATGATAATCTTATAAGAGATTTTAAAAAAATGTAACACCCCTGATAATTCAAAAAGATTAACATTTATTTGACAGCATATATGACACACAAAACCAAGATCATAAAGGAATATAATATCCTAATTTTTACAATGTCATTAAAATTAAAAAAATTATATATATGATATGTATTTAAATGTATGCCCTAGTGAGTGAGATTATGTTACACAAAAAAAATACATTCTTCGACCGCTTGTGTTATATTCATGATAGAGTTGTATCAGACAACAATATATTATTAAATTTTTTTATATGATAACATATAAAATTTAATTTAAATTAAAGTTTATGAATATGATAAAATAAATTATGAAAATACATGGTTGAATTCATTGGGTACTAATTAATTAGAAAGTAATATGAAACAAGTTGAATATAATGTGACGGTTTCTATAGATAACTAATATTATTGATAAAAAGCTATTTTATCATAAAAATAAAATAGAATAATGTTATTTATTTAAATTTAAATAATTTATATATTATAATTTTAACCAAATAATTTTGATATTATCCTAATATATTTTATAGACATAAGATAAGAATAACACAAATTTTACGCATAAAAACCTATATTTTCATAAAGTCCGTTTTTAGGCATTTTAATTGCTAAGAAATTTTCAATAAAATTTTTGGATTATTTAAATTTTTTTAAAAATTGTAAAGACCCGTAAAATTCAAGGGAATTTGTTTCTTAATTTTCTTTGGAATTTTACAAGAGCGCGGTTTCTGACGGCACCTGATTCCGTGGCCCGGAGTGCCCGGAATCATTTTCTAAAGTTTGGCTCGGGTACGTTCAGTGAACGAACGAGCGGAAATTACTAACTTTTGATCCGGTGCTCGGAATTGAAATCCGAGGACACCGATGAACTCGCAGCGCCGTTTTTCGCTTAAGGGGACCTTTTCCGAAGTCGCGTTATTTGCGGGAGGAAAGTTAGTTTTTGGGAGAATTATAAGAAGGTAAATAAAAATGTGGAACACTTTTTATTTTATTTTTGTTAGTTAACTTCTCCCAAAGGGAGTTAAAGGTGGTACCCCCATCCACTTAACCTCCCTTGGGAGGATTAAGTGTGGTGGGGCCCACACGAACCCCAACTTTTCATCTTCTCTAAAAACTCCCTTTAACCCCTCTTTAAATGACATGACAACTTGTTAATTAATTTGGAGTTATTTTATTTGAATTTCAAACTTTTGAAATTCAATTTGATTAAGTGTGTGAATAAAATAAGTCTCTAAATTATTTTATTTGGTTAGATTTCTCTAGCCTTCTTGAGAGCATTTTGGGTTCTTCTTCTTCTTCTTCAACTTTAACGAAGAACGCGAAGAACCTTCGAGCTCCGACGAAGAACGCCGCTCCTCTCCTTTTCGTAGCCGGTTGCTTTCGAAGATCGACGACGCCTTCCATGTCAACGAAAGGGAACGCCGCTTCCTCCTCGGACTTCCTTCATCGACTTACGAAGATTCGCCAACGACGTACCTCTTCGGACGTACCTCTTCGTCAACGGATTTGACGAACGATTACCGCGACGCCCGACCTCCGCGATGTTGTCTTCCGCGGGTCGTTGACGATCATCGATCTTGAAACCAAGGTAGGGGTTGTTGTTGGTTAATTATTTATTCTCATTCTTGGTTCTAGCTTGAAAATTTTGAGGTTTATTGTTAAGTGTTATCGACTAATGAGAGGGGGGGCCGGACCGCAAAAACACGGCCGAACTCCCCCTCCTCTGTTCTTGAATATTATTTCCTTGCGGATGTACGAGATGGTGTGGTGCCGTCGCACCACGCGGGAATCGCAAGACTATAATCGCGCGGCGCCGTCGTGCCGCGCCACGGGAAGTTTATCATGAACGCGACGCCATCGCGCCGCGTCGGAGGGAATCGAAGGTGCCACGGCTGGAGCAGGGCCTCGGCGGAGGGGCGCGGTGCCGTCGCACCGCGCCGGACGACGAACACCGTGGCCGGTTCCGGGCCGCGGTGAGACGGGAAGACCGGCGGCTCGCCCGGCCGCCGGTGTCGGAAGCCGGAAGGGGACCGGCTTTGCCAGTCCGTTGATGAAGAACCGGCCGGCCAGGTGGGCCGGCCGGAATGGAAAAACTGGGGGAATTTAATTCCCCCGGCCAACACAAATGCCCCCCCATTTATGAGGGGGGCGGTTTCGTTAAGGGGGGCAGGCGGCCCCCCCGTTTCCCACAAAGCAGGCCCCCACATGGGGGGCCGGTTCTCCAAAGGCGCGGCTCTTAAGCCGCGCCGCCACCATGTAAAGCAGCTGGGGCCTTACCCCCCGCGCGTGGCACCGAGCGGCGCCAGGCCGCGCCGCCGCCGGCCGGGCTGCTGCGCTGCGCCGGGCCGCGCCGCTGCGCCGGGCCGCGCCGCCGCACCGGACCGTGCCGCCGCGCTGGCCCGGGCCGCCGCGCCGGCCTGCGCCGCCGGCCGGGCTGGGTCGGACCAGGGTCGCGTCGACCCGGTTCGGGCCGACCCAGGGGGGGTCGGGACGGGTCGGCTCGGACCCGGACCCCCCGTTTTCGAGACGATTTCGGTCTTTTGGCCATAACTTGAGCCACGGACCTCCGATCGATGAACCGTAAGAGGCATTGCGATCCTTGGATCGAGATGATCGATTCGGTATATCACACTCAATGTTTCGGAAGACTTTGTGTTCGGACGGGTTGGTTCGTTCACGAAACCAACCGGGCCTTCGGAGCGGAAACGCTCATATCTTGAGCTAAGGACGTCCGATTGACGTGCCGTCAGCTTGGTTGTGTTCCACTTAGTGAGACGGATCATTTGGCATACTCTGGCCGAGGTTTGGACACAGGTGGAGTACGGTCGGGCTGGTTTTTCCTTAAAAACCAACCGGGCCCCTGGGACGAAAAAGCCAATAACTCTCAGACCGGGTGTCCGATCGACGCGCCGTCTGTTGCGTTGAGTTCCTGTTGACGATACAGACCTTTTGAATACATCAACTCTGGACTTTGTGACAGTTGATGTATCAGACTCTCGGCTCGTGGAGCGGACCCTCCTGTACGAGCTTGCTGTGTGCGGGAACCCTAGTGTTGGCAGTGACTGTTACTATGACTGCTACTACTACTATTGCTACTGTGACTGCGACGACGACAGTATAGAGATCCTGTGTGGATTCGACGACGACTACAGCACTCAGCGATCCTACATGGATCAATGCTACAGGTCCTGTGTGGGCCCGATCCTGTGTGGGTCTTTGCGCTCAGTGGTCCTGTGTGAACTAGCGCCTACAGGTCCTGTGTGGGCCCGATCCTGTGTGGGTCTTTTGCGGGGGATAGTTACCTATCGATCCTTCGTGGGTCCGACGACTTAGATGGATCAGAGATCATCTTTATCGTCTTTAGAAGAAGTTTACCTGTGTGAGCTGAATCCAGTTGCTTTCCTGTGTGGATTGTGTTGTGCTATCCTGTGTGGATTTCGTTTTTCTTTCTTGTGTGGAATACGTTTACATTCCAGTGTGGACTGAGTTGTACTTGGGATCGGAGGTTGGAGCGTATTGGAATTGATGACTTAGGTATATGTATGGGCATATACCTAAGAAGTGTCGGTTGTTACTTCGTGATTGTACCTTTCTTTGTGGTTTATCCTTTGTGGATTTCGGGAGACCTTCAGGGGTCTCGGGGTCCCTACTGAGTAGCTTATACTCACCCCTGCACGGGCTATTCCCGCACTACGTTGTGTTGGTTGCAGACGACGGACAACGTTGATCATGGCTGAGGCTTACAGAGCAGGACGGTACCTGGAGGTGGATCACTGGGCGGGACGTACTCGGAGCGGACGGTGGGACCCGTGGAGCAGTGGAGCTATCTGTACCCATCCTTCAGGGGGGATCTCCAGTGGACAGCTCGGTGTAGCGGCTTTTACTTACAGTTGATGTTTTCCCTTTCGAGTTGTACTTTACTTTCAGTTTGGGTTTGTATACTGGCCCATTTACTTTTCCGCACTTTCAGTTGTACTCTGTTTTTAATTAGTGTTTACTTTCCGCTTGCTTACTCTGAGGTGTTTGTTTACTTTACAAAGGCAATGCCTTCCCTTTTTACCAGGAATTATGCCTTGGTGCTAGTCGCCAGCCCCTGGCCTATGGAAGGCGGGCTTGGGGTAGTCACGGCACGGACCCCGAGGGCGGGTCGTGGCAAATTGGTATCATAGGAGTTCGGTTCTACCGCAAACTCTGATCTTTTCTTTGTAAAGCAATAATGTTTAGCTTATTGAGTGTGGTTATCAGTCCAGGGAGTCCAGTGTTGGTGTGGAGGCCGACGTATCCGTACACCAGGACCCTGACTTCTGATTTCCGACTTAATGCACAAAAACATTGATTGCCTGTGTGTTTCAAAGTTTTCTTTGTGATTACTTATATCAGATCACCAGGTATACTGTTCTGACAGTGGCGCACCTGTTTCCTTTTCAGGATGTCCCCACGACGGCAGCCAGCTAGGGTTCCGAGAGTCGAGTGTGACGACAGCCCACCGAGCGACGAGGCTTCGGTGCAGGGCCCTTTGTCATCAGTGGCACCGGCGGTAGCTCTACCCGTCGAGCCACCGATGCTTCCAGCACCAGCCGCGGACGATGCACGTCGCCTCAGTGCACTGAATGAGTTTCAGCGCCAACGACCACCCAGGTTTCGCAGGGAGACGGATCCCCAGGCAGCCGAGGACTGGCTGGAGGCAATGGTACGTGTGTTTAGGCTAGTGAGGACACCAGCAGACCTCCTGGTGATCCTTGTTGCGAGCCTACTACACGCAGCAGCAGAACGATGGTGGATCTTGATGCTCCAGGTGCACGATGAGGCATCTCAACTTTGGACGGAATTTGAGAGCCTCTTCCGCTCGGAGTTCGTCCCAACCACCCTTCGTGCGGTGCGTATCCAGGAGATTCTTCAGCTGCGGCAGGGCATCATGACGGTCGCTCAGAACACGGCGAGATTTACCTATCTCTTGCGCTACTCGACCGACATGGTATGTGACCCATTCTTCCGGGCCCGGACCTTCGAGCAGGGTTTGAGACACGAGATCAGGGCATCGCTGATCTCCCTCAGCATACCGACTCAGACAGGAGTACTGGAGAGGGCCCTTTTGATCGAGAGCTTCTTTGCTGAGTCTACACCAGCACCGAGACCCATCGCAGGGCGGCACGTGGCAGAGTCATCTGCAGCAGGCAGTCGAAGGATGACTCAGGGGTTCAGGTAGACCAGACCTTCGGGCAGACGACCTCAGGACACTGGCTCAGCAGTGCGGGGCACACACCAAGGAGCCAGTCTTTCGAGAGGCAAGCAGTGATACTCGTGCGGCGGGCAGCGCCACATGGCTCGTGACTGCCCGACCCGCCGTGCTGAGGAGCAGCAGACGGTTGAGGGACCACCGAGGCAGAGGAAGAGGGTCGACCATGGCGGTCCGCAGGGAGGAGGCGGACGAGGCAGAGGAGCTGGCCGAGAAGCAGGTGGTGGGCGATGCTTTGAGGCTCTGCCACCACCACCACCAGGAAGTCCACCCCGACCACAGGGAGCTGGCGGGCAGAGACAGGCACAACTCCAGGAAGCAGAGGCCTACGACCACGGCGCACCCGAGATGATTCGAGGTACTATCTGTCTCTATTCCACCCTTGCTACAGTTCTTATAGACACAGGAGCGAGTCACTCTTTCATAGCCACTGCCCTTGTTCGGAGCTCGGAGATTCCGACAGAGCCGTTGGCTCGATCCTTACGGCTAGAGACTCCAACGGGAGCAGACTCGACGATTACGAACTGGTGTCGGCAGTGTGAGCTCACTCTAGGAGGCGAGATCTTCAGATGGGATCTTATTGTAGCAGCGTCGAGGCCTTACGACGTCATCTTGGGCATGGATTGGCTATCTACGGTCCATGCGTAGATTGACTGTTTTAGGCGGAAGGTGCGATGTGTACGCACCGACGGTAGCAGTTTCACCTTCACCGGCGAGAACGGATCCTTTGCAGCACAGGATAGACTTCCGCGGAGGAGAGGAAAGCCCATCACTCATCAGTTGGCTAGCCTCATCCTTGGAGCAGTTGACGTGCGGAGTCCTGGTTTTCCTACAGTGGTGGATCAGTTTGGAGACGTTTTTCCCAACGACGTTCCAGGGATACCTCCTCGCAGAGAGGTAGACTTTTATATTGACATGTACCCCGGGACAACCCCAATATCCACTCCAGCATATCGGATGGCCCCCGCCGTGCTTCGAGAGCTACGGGTACAGTTGGAGGACTTGCAGGGCAAGGGGTTCATCCGACCCAGTGTTTCACCCTGGGCTTCCCCGATATTGTTCGCCAAGAAGGTGGACGGAAGCTTGCGACTTTGTGTTGACTATCGTCGCCTGAACCTGGTGACAGTGAGGAAAAAGTATCCGCTACTGAGGATTGATGACCTCTTTGATCAGCTCAAGGGAGCATGGTGGTTCTCGAAGATAGACCTCAGGTCAGGCTATCATCAGCTTAGAGTTAGAGACGAGGACGTGCAGAAGACGGCCTTCAGATGTCGGTATGGCCACTATGAGTTTTTGGTTATGCCTTTCGTCGTAACCAATTCTCCAGCAGTGTTCATGGCCCTCATGAACAGGATCTTTCAGCCATACCTTGATCGGTTTGTCGTGGTCTTCATCGACGACATTCTGATTTACTCTAAGACTGAGGAGGAGCACGCCTATCACTTGCGAGTTGTACTAGACACACTCCGAGAGAACCAGGTTTATGGTAAGCTCTCGAAGTGCCAGTTCTGGATACGTGAGGTCCACTTCTTGGGACACGTTATCTCTGAGGCGGGAGTTGCAGTGGATCCTGTGAAGATCGAGGCTGTGTTAGCATGGGAGCCACCCAGGAGCGTGACTGAGGTTTGGAGTTTCTTGGGACTAGCTGGATACTATCGGAGATTCGTGCCAGACTTCTCTAGGGTTGCGACACCACTCACATATTTGACGAAGGAGGGGAAACCCTTCGTGTGGTCAGACAGATGTCAGCAGATCTTCTAGGAGCTGAGACAGAGATTGACCAGCGCACCTATCTTGAGGTTGCCTGAGGAGGGAGTAGGGTACGTAGTTTACTACGATGCATCAGGGACCGGACTCGGATGTGTTCTGATGCAGGAGCGGGCAGTGATCGCCTATGGATCACGTCATTTGAGACCGCATGAGAAGAACTACGCTACCCATGACCTGGAGTTAGCAGTAGTGGTCTTCGCTCTGAAGACATGGCGACACTATCTGATGGGCGAGCGCTTTACAGTTTTTTCCGATCATCAGAGTCTCAGGTATATCTTCTCGCAGAAGGACCTGAACCTGAGACAGCGGCGATGGCTCGAGTTCCTCCAGGACTATGACTTTGAGATAGTCTATACTCCTGGGAAGGGAAACGTGATAGCTGATGCCCTCAGCAGGAGGACGGACATTCAGCTACTTGAGGTGGCGACAGAGCAGATAGCCTCTTTACAGATATCCTTTGTGGATAGAGATGGAGCAGACTTCCTCCAGTCTCTCACAGTCACCCCTCCTCTACTACAGCATGTCTGAGAGGCACAGCGTGAGGACGCTGACTGTGAGACACGACGTGCACAGATATCCTCGGGATAGTCACCTGATGGTTTCTTCCTTGGAGCAGAGCACGACATCCTTTTTAGAGGACGTACCATGGTGCCAGTCTATTTGCGAGAGGAGGTGCTGAGAGAGTTTCACACTTCTCCTTTGGCGGTACATCCTGGAGTGGCAAAGATGTACCAGGACCTCAGACGACAGCACTAGTGGCCGGGCATGAAGAAGGAAGTAGCAGAGTTCGTTTCTCGATGCCTCACCTGCCAGCAGGTGAAGGCAGAGCATCAGGTACCAGCAGGCTTGGTACAGCCCTCGGAGGTCCCGAAGTGGAAGTGGGATGGCAAATCTATAGACTTCTTGACTGGACTTCCACGCACTTCCAGAGGTCACGACTCCATCTGGGTGATTGTTGACCGACTCACCAAGTCGGAACACTTCTTACCCATCAGAGAGCAGGGCTCAGTGGAGAGCTTGGGACGTTTCTACGTTCTGGAGATTGTGCGGCTCCACGGCGTGCCATCATCTATCATCTCCGATCGAGATACTCTCTTTACATCCCGGCTTTGGAAGGGGTTACAGGAGGCGTTCGGGACGCAGCTATGTCTGAGCACAACCTTTCACCCTCAGACGGATGGTCAGACGGAGAGGACCATTCAGACTCTCGAGGACATGCTCTGCGCATGTGTCCTCGACTTTGGTCGTAGCGGGGAGGACCACCTACCCTTGGTGTAGTTTGCGTACAACAACAGCTACCACTCCACCATCGGGATGGCACCGTACGAGGCATTGTACGGCCGACCTTGTAGATCTCCTTTGTGCTGGACAGACCCAGGGGAGTCAGCACATGTGGGACCAGAGATGGTCCAGGCCACGATAGAGAAGGTCCAGGTCATCCAGGAGCGGATGAGGACAGCTCAGAGCCGGAAGAATTCATACGCTAACAGGAGGTGGAGGCCACTAGAGTTCGAGGATGGTGACCACGTCTTCTGGAGGGTCTCACCCCGACGTGGTATTCGGAGATTTGGCCGAGGCGGCAAGTTATCTCCGCGCTTCATCGGACCCTTCCAGTTCCTCAGCAGGATTGGCGAGGTGGCTTATCGCCTGGCTCTACCACCTCAGTTGCACCGGGTGCACGACGTCTTCCATGCGTCTCAGCTGAGGAGATACATGCACGACCCGACGCACATCATTGACCATAGGGAGCTTGACGTTGACGATGGGGAGACTTTTACGGAGGTCCCGGTGGAGATAGAGGATCGACAAGAGCGGGTCCTACGTGGGCGATCGATTCCTCTTGTGCGCATCAAATGGCAGCACGAGAACCTCCAGGAGAGAACATGGGAGTGGGAGGCTCAGATGCGTGCTCAGTACCCTCATTTGTTCTCCTATTTTTTGTTGTATCTTTATGGGGACGTAAAGCCCTGAGGTGGGAGTAATGTAAAGACTCGTAAAATTAAAGGGAATTTTTTTCTTAATTTTCTTTGAAATTTTACAAGAGCGCGGTTTCTGACGGCACCTGATTCCGAGGCCCGGAGTTCCCGGAATCATTTTCCGAAGTTTGGCTCGGGTACGTTCAGTGAACGAACGAGCGGAAATTACTAACTTTTGATCCGGTGCTCGGAATTGAAATCTGAGGACACCGATGAACTCGCAGCGCCATTTTTCGCTTAAGGGGACCTTTTCCGAAGTTGCGTTATTTGCGGGACGAAAGTTAGTTTTTGGGAGAATTATAAGAAGTTAAATAAAAATGTGGAACACTTTTTATTTTATTTTTGTTAGTTAACTTCTCCCAAAGGGAGTTAAAGGTGGGACCCACATCCACTTAACCTCCCTTGGGAGGATTAAGTGTGGTGGGGCCCACACGAACCCCAACTTTTCATCTTCTCTCAAAACTCCCTTTAAACCCTCTTTAAATGACATGACAACTTGTTAATTAATTTGGAGTTATTTTATTTGAATTTCAAACTTTTGAAATTCAATTTGATTAAGTGTGTGAATAAAATAAGTCTCTAACTTATTTTATTTGGTTAGATTTCTCTAGCCTTCTTGAGAGCATTTTGGGTTCTTCATCTTCTTCTTCTTCAACTTTGACGAAGAACGCGAAGAACCTTCGAGCTCCGACGAAGAACAACGCTCCTCTCTTTTTCGTAGCCGGTTGCTTCCGAAGATCGACGACGCCTTCCGTGTCAACGAAAGGGAACACCGCTTCCTCCTCGGACTTCCTTCGTCGACTTACGAAGATTTTCCAACGACGTACCTCTTCGGACGTACCTCTTCTTCAACGGATTTGACGAACGATTACCGCGACGCCCGACCTCCACGACGTTGTCTTCCGCGGGTCGTTGACGATCATCAATCTTGAAACCAAGGTAGGGGTTGTTTTTGGTTAATTATTTATTCTCGTTCTTGGTTATAGCTTGACAATTTTGAGGTTTATTGTTAAGTGTTATCGACTAACGAGAGGGGGGGCCGGACCGCACAAACATGGCCGAACTCCCCCTCCTCTGTTCTTGAATATTATTTCCTTGCGGATGTACGAGATGGCGTGGTGACGTCGCACCACGCGGGAATCGCAAGCCTATAATCGAGCGGCGCCGTCGTGCCACGCCACGGGAAGTTTATCATGAACGCGACACCGTCGCGCCGCGTCGAAGGGAATCGAAGGCGCCGCGGCCGGAGCGGGGCCGCGGCCGGAGCGGGGCCGCGGCGGAGGGACGCGGTGCCGTCGCACCGCGCCGGACGACGAACACCACGGCCGGTTCCGGGGCGCGGCGAGACGGGAAGACCGGCGGCTCACCGGGCCGCCGGTCTCGGAATCCGGAAGGGGACCGGCTTTGCCGGTCCGTTGAAGAAGAACCGGCCGGCCAGGTGGGCCGGCCGGAAGGGAAAAACCGGGGGAATTTAATTCCCCCAGCCAACACAAATGCACCCCCATTTATGAGGGGGGGTGGTTTCGTTAAGGGGGGCAGGCGGCCCCCCTGTTTCCCACAAAGCAAGCCCCCACATGGGGGGCCGGTTCTCCAAAGGCGTGGCTCTTAAGCCGCGCCGCCACCATGTAAAGCAGCGGGGGACTTGCCCCCCGCGCGTGGCACCGAGCGGCGCAAGGCCGCGCCGCCGCCGGCCGGGCCGGGTCTGACCCGGGTCGGGTTGACCCGGTTCGGGTCGACCCGGTTCGGGCCGACCCGGGGGGGGGGGGGGGGGGGTCGGGCCGGGTCGGCCCGGACCCGGACCCCCCGTTTTCGAGACGATTTCGGTCTTTTGGCCATAACATGAGCCACAGACCTCCGATCGACGAACCGTCAGCGGTATTGCGATCCTTGGATCGAGACGGTCGATTCGGTATATCGCACTCAATGTTTTGGAACACTTTGAGTTCGGCCGGGTTGGTTCGTTCACGAAACCAACCGGGCATTCGGAGCGGAAACACTCATATCTTGAGCTAAGGACGTCTGATTGGCGTGCCGTCAGCTTTGTTGTGTTCCTCTTAATGAGACGGATCTTTTGGCATACTCCGCCCGAGTTTTGGACGCAGGTGGAGTACGGTCGGGCTGGTTTTGCCTTAAAAACCAACCGGGCCCCTGTGACGAAAAAGCCAATAACTCTCAGACCGGGCGTCCGATCGACGCGCCGTCTGTTGCGTTGAGTTCCTGTTGACGATACGGAACTTTTGGATACATCAACTCTGGACATTGTGACAGTTGATTTATCAGCCTCTCGGCTCGTGGAGCGGACCCTCCTGTATGAGCTTGCTGTGTGCGGGAACCCTAGTGCTGGCTGCGAATGTTACTGTGACTGATACTACTACTACTGCTACTGTGACTGAAACGATGACAGTACAGAGATCCTGTGTGGATTCGACGACGACTACAGCACTCATCGATCCTACGTGGATCAGTGCTACAGGTCCTGTGTGGGCCCGATCCTGTGTGGGTCTTTGCGCTCAGCGGTCCTGTGTGAACCAGCGCCTACAGGTCCTGTGTGGGCCTGATCCTGTGTGGGTCTTTTGCGGGGGTTAGTTACCTATCGATCCTTCATGGGTCTGACGACTTAGATGGATCAGAGATCATCTTTATCGTCTTTTGAAGATGTTTACCTGTGTGAGCTGAATCCAGTTGCTTTCCTGTGTGGATTGTGTTGTGCTATCCTGTGTGGATTTCGTTTTTCTTTCCTGTGTGGAATACATTTACTTTCTAGTATGGACTGAGTTCTACTTTGGCTCAGAGGATGGAGCGTATTGGAATTGATGACTTAGGTATATGTATGGGCATATACCTAAGCAGTGTCGGTTGTTACTTCGTGATTGTACCTTTCTTTGTGGTTTATCCTTTGTAGATTTCGAGAGACCTTCAGGGGTCTCGGGGTCCCTACTGAGTAGCTTATACTCACCCCTGCACGGGCTATGCCCGCACTACGTTGTGTTGGTTGCAGACGACGGACATCGTTGATCTTGGCTGAGGCTTGCAGAGCAGGACGGTACCTGGAGGTGGACCACTGGGCAGGACAAACTCGGAGCGGACGGTGGGACCCGTGGAGCAGTGGAGCTATCTGTACCCATCCTTCAAGTGGGATCTCCAGTGGACAGCTCGGTGTAGCAGCTTTTACTTACAGTTGATGTTTTCCCTTTCGAGTTGTACTTTACATTCAGTTTGGGTTTGTATACTGGCCCATTTACTTTTCCGCACTTTTAGTTGTACTCTGTTTTTACTTAGTGTTTACTTTCTGCTTGCTTACTCTGTGGTGTTTGTTTACTTTAAAAAGGCAATGCCTTCCCTTTTTACCGGGAATTATGCCTTGGTGCTAGTCGCCAGCCCCTGGCCTATGGAAGGCGGGCTTGGGGTAGTCACGGCACGGACCCCGAGGGCGGGTCGTGACAAAAATAAACTACCTTTTTATATAGGAATAAAAAATTTATCATAGCAAAAATTTTTGGAATTTTTTCATTGAATTATCATTTTTTATGAATATTGAAAATTAAATATTTTAAATTAAAAAAATTTTATTGTATATTTTTTTTTCTATGGATATATTATGTAAAATATTATTTTCAATTTTCAGTTATATCAATTATGGAAACATTAATCCAATTTAGGTCATTGTAATGAATTTCACTTTAATAATGGACATAAAATCTTAACATACATTTTATCATTAGTAGTTAAAATTTGTTTATTGTTATTCAATTTGTGAGATTGAAATGAAATTATTTTCTGCGAGATTAGTGATTAGAATTTGTAAAAATTGATTCAATTTACATAATATGTATAATTTATTATTTAAAATATGTTAATTTGTTTGACCAAAATTAATATTTGATTTATTATAATTAATTATAATTACATAGATAAAAAAATATTAACATGGGACTAAACATTACATTTAAGAGTAAAAAAGATCGAGGTACTAGTAAAAAACCCCTTAGAGGAAAATATTTGACCCTATACCCCCTTTTTTGTAAATGTATCATTATTGGATTGATTTTTAATATGAATAACATGTTTGTAAATCCATATCCAAAAATATATAAAAATGATACACTACCTTCAATCTAAAAAGTCACTCACACATCCCACTTCCTAACACTACTAAAGTCAATTTGCCTCAATGGATATCTGTAAAAATAATTCTGGGTCACATTTCATCTAATCTTAGATGCCACACCTTGGTCATAAATCCGTACATGTATTCCACTAGGTGAAAACCTAAATAAGTTAGTCGAATAAGTGGTAACCTCCTTTCACATGATATTTTTTCTATATTTTCTTTCTCCACTATTAAACTATTTTAATTCCATGATTATATAATAAAACAAGCATCACAAAAGTAAATATATTTTATATTTAATGGGTTTTACCATCACTTACATTCAAATCCATTAAATGTGTAAAAACCATTCCATTCATATATATGGAACTATCACCTCAGCCAATGATAATTATTATTTTTTACATTACCACCTGTCATGGTTTGGAATTATGATGGAAACTATAATTACATATGAAATTTATAATATTTATAATTTCTTTATTTTATTTCATTTTTATACCACATATAACTATATACATTCTATTTTGTAAGAATATGATAGCATCATTTTTGAAATTGTGGACTACAATCTCCATAAATCGATGATATTCATTCACAAAATACATAGAACTTATAAATGATGGTTTTTTAGAACCTATGTTAAATATTTGAAACATATATGGAATTAAAATAATAATATACACATATATATATATCATTTAGTTTTCATTATTTTAAAATACGAGAGGGAAATTAAAGTACCATTAATTCGTATATACAGCCGACCATGTCCATAAATGATGAATTTATTTTACTATATCCTAATGTTGTTGATAATTAAAAATATATATGTGATATATATTACATTTAAGTCAATTATTAAATTTATGTTATGATGATGTGATCTAATTAATAATAACAATAAGTAAAAATCTAAAACAAACAAGACATACAAGAGAATTATCATCTAAAATAGTGAAACTAATGAATTTTTATTAACACACATGTAATGAGATAATATATTATGTTAGTATATTTTATTAGCAGTATTATTATGGTTCTGTTAAATGTTAATGAATTTATTTAAACAATTATACAGGCTATTAAAGGATGTTCACCTAAAAGGAAATGTTTGGTAATGGATTTTCATCTCACTTTTTTTAATTTTTGAGATAAATTCTATATTCACCCAATAATTATTTTTCTGTTGTGTATGTACAATCAATTTTGATGTATTTTATCCTAAATTAACATTATTTTAGGATATTAAAAGTTGCAATTGATTTTAATCTTTCATGGATTCCATGATTCAAATATTTCTCAAGTAGAAAATTGCTTCATCTTAACTTCCATTATTTCAGAAATATCATTTTATAGTAAACATAATTTCTTATATATGTCATAATTACTTAAACATTGATATATATTATTAGGATTCATTCATTATGGTTTATTTTTTATAATTTCAATTTTTTCATTTAATGGTATTTCAAATAATTGTTACCATGATGAGAATAATTCCATATCCCAATTCCTTTCCATGGGATATATTAGTTCCACATTGTCGTTAATATTCTAGGATTATGTTTGAAATCACTTTTTAATATAATTTTATATATTTCCACTTTTTTTATTTATATTTTAAATAAAGAATATATTTAATGGTTGATTTTAACTTCAACATTATGGCCTTTTCAGTGGTTTACATAACAATATCATTTTATTTGATATTATTTACAATTGAATTTATATTAGATAAAATTATTTGATAATTTTCTAAAAACATTATTTTTCTTCTAATCTAGTTATCCATGTACTTTTTCAAGTAATATTACTGTTTTCACTCTTTATTACTCAAATGGATAGTTAAAATGTTTTAAAGAAAACATGAATTTATGTCTTTCTTTAGTCGAAGAATAACTTTTCTTCTAAAAACCCTATTTTCTAAAAATGGTTTTAACCATTATAAAAATTAAAATATCAGTTATCTTTACTCTTTTTGTATTTCAAAATTTTTTTCTAAGAAATATTATTTTCTCAATAAAACAATGGCATTTTTCTGACTTGTAATTGTGAAAATTGAATGTTCTTTTTACCTCATACGTCATGTAAATATTTACCCAACATCATTTCATTGAAGAATCCTCTTCTTTTTTTAAAAAATAATATTTAATAATGTTATTTTTTAAAGTGAATTTCAAGGTCAATTATTTCAAAATCAAAATGATAGTTTCATCAAGAATATTTTGAAATTTCAAATTATAGTGTTTTAACTCATCAATAACAAAAACCCTTTCCTTTTATTCATCTTTGTATGTTTTTTATTGATTCTGTCATTATTATCCCTATGTATGGATGTTTGATTTATTTGAACACTGCTAGTATTGATATTCACATACTTTATTCCATTGTTCGTCAACATATAATATACAATTTTCAATGATCATTAGTTGTTGAATTTCTCATGATTATCCATATCATTTATCATAGATATGTTTATTGACTTAACCATAGACTATTTTTAATTATGGTGTTTACATTGATATTTATTTTATTTTAATGTGGAATATTGGTAAATATTTATCATTATTCAATGGGGTAATTCGATAAGGCATGTTCATTAGTAATAGAATATATCATGTGATATAATGAATGATTCGTACAGGAGGTGATGAGTAGGGAATACAATTTATATATCCCCTATATGATTTGAAAGGTTCTCATGTGTAAAAATAGTCCAGAAAATTAAAATATTTCTACCTATAAATTTACCATGTCTTTTGAATGGACTTGATGATATAGGTTTTCTTGATCCTCTTACATGATGTCCAATAATTATTAATTTCCTTCATTTTGATTCACTATTTATTATAAATGAGATTATCACTATGAAAAAATATATGTATGCATTTCATTCTAATTTTATTTAATAAAAATATTGGGTATTATGTAAAATCCCTTTCATAATTTATTTTTCCTCATCCAGATATTTTAAATATAATGTGTTGTCAGTTATTTACCATGCCATATTTTTTAATCACCCTCTCTAAATTTATTGATTAGAAGGAATGTGTCTTCAATTATTTCCAATAAATTTTGACTATTATCATTGACATATTAATGCTTCTATCGTACATTACCCTTATATAGAATTTGATCTCAACCTTATATTATTTCCTTTAATAATGATTTCATGAATTTTATCAATAATTATAAACAAGGATACTACAGATGGAAAAAATATATTATCCCCAAAATAATTTTTTTAGCTCTAATGTGGGTATTTATTTTTATTATAAGAATCATGTATGTTTCATATTTACTAGTAATAAAAAAACTTTGGTCTTTTAGCTAAAAAATTACTCATATATTTTAAAATTTTGATTGTAGCAAGACATCAGATCATGGATTTGTGTAGTTAGCTCTCAGTAGTTGGTATCTGATGAGGCTGAGTAGAAACCTAGGAAATAAGATTTAAGAAAAAAATATATTAGAAAATATAATAATATGGTGGACAATGAGAATAATTATTTAAAAATAATAAAAAATTTAATTTATATATTATGTGGGTATTCCAAGAAATAAATCACAATCTGGATACTGTAACTAGATGTGATTCAAGCACTCATGTGCATATGAGTAATAACTCTGAAAAGTTATGTCGGTCCTGACTCTAGCATAACTTCGTATGTGACAACATATCGTACTCTATAAATTATTTGATAGTCCCATGGGATACTCTTTGGATAATAAAAATTGTCTTTACAAACCATTATGATAGCTTGTATTTGATAATGACAATGAATAACTTTCACGACCCATCCTCAGGGCCCATGCCGTGACTACCCCAAGGCTGCCTTCCATAGGCTAAGGGCTAGCGACTAGCACCAAAAACATAAATCCCTATGCTGGGAAGGAATTTCCATTATGAAAGTAAATAAAAACAACAGAGTATGAAACCATAGTAAACAATAAGTAAATATTGAATACCAAAAGTAAGTCCCGAAAGGAAAGGGAGCCGGATATACATGCCCAACAGTAAGCAAAGTACAACTGAAAATCTTGTAGAGCTGCAGAAAAGTAAAACAGCCAAGACTAAGTCATCCTCTGGGAATCCCACCAGAATGGTGGGTACAGATGGCCAACATAGCACCTCGGGTCCATCCATCTGCTCTGTGTACGTATCGCCATGTGATCCACCTACAGGAACCATACATATCTACCAGTCTCTACCTTGATCAGAGATGTATGTCGTCTGCATCCAACACAATGTAGTGCGGGAATATCCCGTGCAGGGGTTAGTATACGGTACCCAGTATGGACCCTGAGAACCCCGAAGGTTTCCCAGAATCCACAATGGATTAACCAATAGAAGAATGATACAACCAATAATTATAAACAAACCCTACTTAGTTATATTCTCATACATATACATAAGTTATCAATCTCAGTTCGGCTCCAACTCTCGAGCCCATGAACAACCCAGTCCACACACTAAAGAAGTCCATCACATCGATGATTGTGATTGAAAGTCAAGACTCAACACACACAGGTATACATATTTCATATAGAGATAGGGATGATCTAAAGTAATCACTGATTCATCTAAGCTATTGCACCCATGTAGGATACTAGACCAGATAATCTATCAGGCCCACGTAGCATACTAGACCAACTACTTCTTCGGACCCACTCAGGATAAAGTACTAAAGTCATCATTGTCGAACCCATAGTGGATTCTAGTACAGTTGTCATCGCTACCGAACCCACAGAGGATTCCAGTACAGCTGTCATCGCTGCCGAACCCACGGAGGATTTCGGTACTGTTGTCGTCGCAGTTACAACCAACACTAGGGTTCCCGCACAGAGAACACTCGATTATGGGAGGTTCCAATCCTCAAGAAAAGAGTTCGATACATAAACAGTCATGATGTCTGGAATTGATGTATCCTGAAGTTCTGTCTCGTCAAAAGAAACCCAATGCGATAGACGGCGTGTCAAACGAACGCCTGGTCTGAGTGCTATAGGTTTTTTCTGTTTCAGGGGCCCGGATGTAAATATGCTCGTTCCAAACCCGTACATTTCCAATGTTTTCCGAAACTCACTTAGAGTATCAAAAAAGGACCTCCTCATCGTAAGGGTCTTAATGCCATAGACGGAGTATCGATTGGACGCAAAATCATGAAGTTGATCGCATTTATGTGAAACAAGGCCGACCTATCAAGCCCGGTGGGCTGGCGGGTTGGCTCATCCTGGATCGGTGGGTCTGACACAGATCAGGGATTGGCCCGGCCCGATACTATGTGGCCTAGCCTGGTGGGGCTTGGTCCGGGCCTTGGCAGGCCACCTGGCCCGCGGCCATCGCAGCCCGGCCAGCTGTTGGGAGCGTCTCTGCTAGATGGTCGAGCAACGCAAGGCAGGGGGGAGGGGGTGGCCCCTTGAATTCACGAACCGGCAACACCGAGTTGCGTCACACTCCTGTCCGGCCAGCCAAATCCGGACGGTCTTCCCAGCGCGACCGGCCTACATGGGCGGGCCGCTGTCCTCCTGCGCGGCACCTACGCTTGTTTTGGCCTCCTCCAACCCAGCCGGACGATGAGCTAGCAGGTTTTCCTTCCAAAGCGGCCCTTGGACCACGGGTTGTGGTCCTCTGCAGCGTGACGCCATGGGGAGTCGCGATTCCACCAGCCCGGCCGGCTACGACCATCCGGTTCTTCTTCGGCCGACTAGCCTGCGGTTTCAGGCTGCGGTTCTTCCACACACGGCTGGCGCGCGGCCACCACCTTCGCTCATCGCCGCCTCTTCCAACACGCCACCATCACGAATAAAATCAGGAATCATCATAGGGTCATCGGGCTGTTTTTGTTCAGCCCGCACCCTCTATGTTAGGTTGTAGAAGTTGGATGAAGGCATTAAAACTGATTCAACATGAAAGAGATAATTTATTCACGTAGAATTATACAAAAACCCTACCTCGAATATGATGTTGCACCTCGTTGAGCCACGAAAAGTGGATTCAAAAACGACATCAGGGTGCATTCAAGGAGGAAGCGTAGTCAACGTTCCTCTTAGAAATTTCTTCACCCTTGACCTGGAGGAAGAATAAAGGAATATGTTCTTCATGGAGAGAACGTATTTCTTTGTATTCTTTATGTTCCTTGCCAGATGAACAAACCTCATACTCTCCTTAGTTCTCCCAAAATTCCCAAAAAAATATTTTCAACGAAAATATAATAATAAGGGCTTCCCATAATATAACATTTCCACGTATATCAAATTAATTCAAAATGAAAATTGAATTAATTAGGTCATTTTTTTTGAAACATTAATGGGAGGGAGATGGAGAGGCTCTAAATTTCAGTTGAAGTCCATAGGTTCAAAGAAGGTTTAAGGGAGTTAAAGAAGGATTTGAAAGGTTAGGGGATTATATGGGCCCCACCCATAGTTAGATCCTCCCAAGGGATGTTATGTGGGGTGTGGACCCCGCCTCCAACTTCCCTTTGGAGGAAAAAACCACCACATAAAATAATTTGTGTATCACAACAAATTATTTAAATTATTAAGAAATCCCAAAATAAAACTTCTCCCCTCGTCAAAACACAACTGCGGTAAAGGTCCCCTTAGATGAATATCGACGCTGCGAGTTCATCAGTGTCATCATATTTCAATTCTGAGCACCAGTTCAAAAGATAGAAAAACATTCTCTTATTTTTACTGAACATACCTGAACAAAACATCAGAAATTTATTACGGGCACACCGGGCCTCAGAATCAGGCGCTGTCAGAAACTGCGTACTCATAAAATTCCCAAGAATTTATGAAAAAAATTCCTATAAATTTCTGGGTCTTTAAATTACCCCCACCTCTTGGATTTATGTCCCCATAAAGCTATATCACAAACTAGGGAAACAAATGGGGGTACTGAGCTCACATCTCAGCCTCCCACTCCCAAGTGCTCTCCGGGAGGTTCCCGTGCTGCCCGCGAATGCGCACCAGAGGAATCGACCATCCCCATAGGACCCACTCCAGTCGATCATCGATCTCCACCAGAACGTCGATGAATTTCTCCCCGTCATCGATATCCAACTCCCCGTGGTTGATGATGTGGGTCGGGTCATGCATGAATCTCCTCAACTGAGATACGTGGAAGACATCGTGCACTCAGTGCAACTGCGGTGAAGGGGCTAGGCAGTAAGTCACCTCACCTACTCTACTAAGGATGTAACACCCCATGGTTTTGAAAATAAATATAGAATGAAATTTTATAATCTAACCATTAAACATAACTTTGTCCCTTCTATGTTTTGAATTTCAAGAAGTGGTCATCTGGAGTTATGTTGAGTAAGTCATTTGGAGTCTGATAGAAAAAACTAGATTTTTAGTGAATAGTTACATTCCCTTATGACTATTAATATTCCCCTAATGAATATTAAATTTTATTTTTATTTTATTTTTTAAGGCTAGAAGATAATAACATCTTGGTTAATTTTTCATCGTGATAAAGAAGTAGTTGTATAATTAGAACTGTTAATTTTTGAATTAAGTATGCTTTTAATTAAAAGTTAAATTAATAATATTTAGAAAATTATTTTTCAAAAATCGGATTCTCTTTTAAATTATACACATCCAAAAATGGTAGGGGTGAATTTTTTGGTTTTTTCTAAAATTCTAGAATTTTTTTTGAATAGTAAATTATGATAAAATATGATAAATGTTAAATAATGATTTACTACATCATAAGTGATGCAAGAATCATGTAAGACCACCTCGTTTGAACTCAAATGTGATTATTACTATTAGGGGTCACATGAAACAATACTATTGGTTGTCTTGGGAGAAATAATAAAATAATGAATTAAATATTAAAAAATTACTCCTCTCCTCCACTATAAAAACCCCCCACCACTACCTCTACTCTTAACTCCTCTAAGCCTTCAAGATCCTCAAATTTATACACAATTACACTTCTCTAGTCACTCCCCACGACCAGGAAGCTCTTAGTCTTTCCAGAAGACCAAAACCCCTTCCCTTAAGTTGTTTCTCAAGGAGGTTATTTCTAGAGGAAAATCACCCTTCTTTCTCATTTGGTTTTATTTCAAATTATCTACTTTTGTTATCCTCTTCTCACCTTCTCTGCCCAAATTATCATGATAACTCCAGTAACATCTATATAATGGATTTATATAATGTGAATGGATGCACCATCATAAATATTCTTATTCCCTCCCTTTTATTTTTATAAACGAAATTGACGTCT
Organism: Viscum album; assembly: GCA_963277665.1. NCBI lineage: Eukaryota > Viridiplantae > Streptophyta > Magnoliopsida > Santalales > Viscaceae > Viscum > Viscum album. The sequence continues at coordinate 773,616,519 of OY728159.1, read as the reverse complement.
TTGAGGTTCAAATTAATATCCTTCTTGGACGACGAAGTATCGTTCTTCAATTTCATATTAATTACTGGTCATGAAACCAGATTCATGGTTGAACGAGACTATTATATATGTGTTATAACCTAATTAATATTCAAGAACCACAATATCTACATATAATTATGTTATATGACCAAACTAGTTCATAATATTCCAAATATCGCCGAATAATCAAAGTGGATGTCATCTAATGATTAATCCTCATTCCTTGTAACCAAACGATAGAAATGAAAATTATCAATTATTTATGTTAATTAATGATATATGATTCCAATACTAGAGATTTATAACTATTCCACATGAACTTCATTACATAAAAACAAGTGAACCGAATATGAAAATAAAGGAAAAGAACACTCAAGAATAACAGAATTCAATACAATAACTGGTCAATAAAGACCTAACTGAACTAACCAGAATTATGGTAAAATAAATACATGTATAATATGTTCTGAAATAAGTTATTAAAAAGTATAATTTCATATTCCAATAGCTTTAGTACAATAGAGGAACACGTTTGGAGTTAAGGTAATGGTTTTTTCCACCCGAACATCCATTTTCATTCGGGATACTATCACTGTCTAAATACCTCATTGAAATTCATATGTATTGTTATGTGCTCCTCGAATATTATGTTTTATTATAATATATATGTTTATAAACCAGAATCCTTCCTTATTTTATGGATAGATTCATGTTTTAAAAGAATCTCTCAAAACTGTTTCAAAAAATAAGAGCCCCATATAAGGGAATTTCTAAAATTCATATCTATTTTCAAGGGAAATCTATAATCGATTATTAGAAACCGTTATTATTCTAAAAACAATAGTTTTATTATCAAAGTACTATCTTAGTTCACTTATGGTTTTATACATATAATGTTACAAAATAGCTCATATTTTCAAAATAAAAGAGTATTCATCTCTAGAATTGCTTAATGATTTTATAAGGGTGTTTTCCACTAATTCAACACTCTTGTTGATTGCATGGTATTATTGGGTTTAATCATTTATGATGTCATCTACCATATTTTATTTAATGGTTAATAAATTATTCAATTGTGGATGATCTATCCTAAAACCATTCTCCATATTATTCTGAATGTTTAGTGTTTTATGTTTAATGATTTGGGAAAGATAGTTACATTTCATATGATAGATTCAATTTGAATGTATATATTGTTTATGTTGATCCCCTCTCATATGAAAAATTCATTGGAAATATTATGTGATGTTTGGGGCCCTCTATTGCCGCTCGATGCATCGGTAGGTATCATGAGACAAATAGACATGTAATTGGACAAGGCCTTTCCCATTGTGATATGGAATTGGGCAAGGCCTTTCCCAATGCGCATTGCAGTTCCTCCAGAACGGTCGGCTACGACCTACCGGTTCTTCTTTGGTCGAGAAACCTGCGGGTGCGGGCCTCGGTTCTTCCGCACACGGCCGGCGCATGACCTCCGCCTTCACTATTCACCGCCTCTTCCAGCACACCTCCATCATGAATAATATCAGGAAACATCGGAGGGTCGTCGGGACATTTTCATTCGGCATGCGCCCTCCGCATTAGGCTGTAGCAGTTGGCCAAAGACATTCCAATGGATTCAATATGAACGAGATAATTTATTCATGTAGAATTATACAAAACCCCTACCTCGAATATGACATTTCACTTCGTCGAGCCGCATAAAGGGGATTCGAAGACAACGTCGGGGCGCATCCGAGGAGAGTGTGTAGTCAACGTTCCTCGTGGGGATGTCTTCACCCTTGAAGTGGAGGAAGAAGAAAGTATGATGTTCTATGTGGAGAGAACGTCATTCTTCATCTTCATCACGTTCCTCGTGGGATGAACAAAACTTCTCCTCTCCTAAGTTCTCCCAAAATTCCCGCAAAAATATTTTCCAAGATAATATAACAATTAGTCCCTCCCATAATATAACATTGCCATGTATTTCAAATTAATTCAAAATGAAAATTGAATTAATTAAGGAATTTTTTTTGGAAACATTAATGGGAGGGAGATGGAGAGGCACCACATTTAAGTGAAAGTCCATAGGTTAAATGAGGGTTTAAGGTAGTTAATGAAGGAGTTGAAATGTCCGGGACTCGTGTGGGCCCCACCCTTAGTTAGATCCTCATAAGGGAAGTTATGTAGGGTATAGACCCCACCTCCAAATTCTCTTTGGAAAAAATAACCACCACATAAAATAATTTGTGTAACACAAAAAAATATTTAAATTATTAAGAAACCCGAATATAAAAATTCTCCCCCTGTCCAAACGCAACTACAGTAAAGGTCCCCTTAGATGATACCTATGCTGTGAGTTCATCGGTGTCCTCAAATTTCAATTCTGAGCACCGGTTCAAAATATAGAAAAACCCGATCGTACATTTACTGAACGTACCCGAAAAAAACATCAAAAATTGATTCCGGGCACACCGGGCCTCAGAATCATGCGCCGTCAGAAATCGCGTACTCATAAAATTAAAAAGAATTTATGAAAAAAAGTTTCGTGAAATTATTGGTTCTTTAAAATAACCTAAGATAATCCTTATTCCAAGGAAGGACCGATGAGGAAATGAAACTAATGATGTATTTATCTGAAGATTTTGGATCAAAAACCATTATAAGTATGTGATTTAATTAATAATTGTTATGGATATCCATCATACAAAATCTTGAAATTTTATTTATATGGTTATATAAATGGAAATCCATTATGTAGGGTGAAAAAAACTCTAGTCTATAATTACCATGATACATGGGCATATGAATATAGGATAATTGTGCATTCACACCTAAAACTATCCTATGTGATTCCCTAGATTAATTGACATTTTTTAATATAAATTTTTTTGAAAATTAATATAAATGAATTAATACATAGACTGCCTTTTTTATGTTATATATTAATTTCATAACAGTATTGGTTTAGGAAAATAGTTCATGGAAAAATGTTATACTTTTCACTATTTTATGTTCCTTATGATATGTTAAAAGTGTATTTTTGTTCATTTGAAATGAAGGTTATTTTTTTGGGAAACCATTTCATGAAATAATTGATGAATTGAAAATTGTTCAATGGACTACCAGAATATGACATTATATTTATTGAAATATATAATGTATGAATATTTTTTAAAATTTGTGGGATGTTAAATAATTACTCAACCACATGAAAATAATCAAAATATGTTTCCATAATACCTTGATTTTTTTTAAACCAATAATCATTTAAATATTCATAAATTTATTTCTCTGAAGCCCTAAACATATTGTTATTCAACAACATGTTTTTTATTAATGACCTCAATCACTCCTTATAAATATTACTTATTTTCATCAATGTATATATCACCAATTTTCACTAATGTTGTCCTACTTATAAAACTAGTTATATGTTAGTTCATGTGACCTTTGTACAGTCCATTCAATTTCTACTTAAAGATGTTCAGTGATCTCTTGTCATGTTTTTTGAATTCAATATAGTAAATATAAAACAATTTGATACCAAGGATGAGTTTAAATTGCAAGGACATAATTTAATGAAGTTGTGGTGATTGTAACACCCTGAAAATTCTAACAGTGTAACATGTATTAGATAGTTTGTATGACACAAAACACCAACTGTGTAAGAGAAAATATATCATATTCATTAAAATATATTTTCTATTTTAAAAAATTTCAATACATGATATAACATGAAATGAATGAAAAATTGGTTTATCTTGTGTTATATGCAATAAAGACCTTCTTAGATAGCATATGTTACACAAAAGATATAGTTTTACTAAACAACAATATATTAATAAAAAATTATTGTTTAATATAATAAGATATAAATGGGATATTAATCTTAAGGTTGTGAATATGATTATTTTACTTATGAAAATAAATTTTTGAATTCATTGGATATAAATTAACTACAAATGAATATTTTATCCAATTCAATATATAGGGAATGATTGTGTAGAAAAAAAATTTTATTCCCAGAAATATTATTTATCTAAATAAATTAAATTAATTACTATTTTTTATGAACTTATTAATTTATATATTATTATATCAGTAAAATATATTTTATATTCATCAATTAGATTTTATAGTTTTCATATAAGAAAAAACTAAATTACACACATAAAAACCGATATTTTTATAAAGGTGGGTTGAATATTTTTTTATGAATATATTTTAAATATATATTATTGAAATTTTATATATATTATATATCAAAATATACTTCATTTTTAGAGATGAATATAATTATTATCATAGGGTTAATTGTTTGAATTTTTCTATGAAGTATCATTTTTTGATGAATAATGAATAACACCGAATTTAAAACCAAAATTTATTTTTCATCTAAATTATTTATAATGACAAATTATTTTTTTGATTGCTTTTATTTTTAATGTAGAAAAATAATATATAAAAATAATCCAATTTAGGTCATTAGAACCAATTTCACTTTATATTTGGACATAAAAACTAACAAATCTATTGAAATATTTTTATTTAGAAACATTGATTGTCATCCCATCCAGATAATTAATTATAAATTAATTTATAATACTTCTATAATTGAAATTCTATAAAAGGGATTAAATATTTTGAGTCATAATAATTTAAAATGTATAATAATATAAAATTAGTTTTTTAATAGAATCATTTGTGAATGTGATTAAAATTAAACACTACAATAAAGAAAAAAAAATTAGTTTAACAAGAGACTAAACCATAAATTTAAGATCTATATTGACCAATAATAATTTTTAAGAAAATTGGATATAAATATTTCGACCCAATAGTCCCTTGTCTCTTGTTTTGATAGAAATTAGAGCCACATGTTAGAGGACACCCATTAGTGTAATTCCCTTTCCATTTATTTACTAGAATTCTCCTCTGTCTCATCTATAAACAAAGAAGAACCCCTCCCACAACCTCAGACATCTTAATAAAAGTTGTCTCTACTGATCTCTTCCAAAATGTCTGTTAATCATCCATCTCGTCAATGGATAATCCTAAAATAGGTAATAAAGTCATCCTAGAAGTCTGTTTGGTGGAAACAATAAGAAGTTTCCCTAATAAGAGGTAACATCCACCCTCAAGATATTTTTATTTATTTTCATTTTCCATACCCTCCAATATTTTTATACCATGATCATGTTATAATTCCAGTATCATAATTATTTTGAAATGACATTATTATATCAGATTTATCTAAACATACAATAATACACATATAATGAGAAATGGAATTACCATTTATGAATAATGAACTATAACCTTGTGAAATATTGAAGGTTTACTTTTCCATTACTATATCTCATAATTGTGAATGGGTGGACTAATGCCTCCACAAAGTGGTTGGAACAGTACGTTGGAGCGGTTCGCGAGACACGAAATGGTTCACAATGATGGACTATGATGAAGGGTTTATAGTACGAGGAATGATGGCTTATTGTGGGGTGTCTTTCCATTGGGGAAGTATATCCACTATGTACAATCAAAGGTTTTATGCAGACATCATGGAAAAATGGTTCGCGAAATGGGTGCGTTTCACGGTGGTAGGAGAATCATTATGCGGTGGATCAAATATTTGTTAAATCATGTATTAGTGGATATTGAGGATATAATTTCCTATTTATGAATCAATAATCCCGCCAATTATATGGGATAAAAAATATAATTTGTTAACATATTTTTTGTCTACGATTTCAACAATGTCTGAATGAGGTTCGTAAGTATGAATTCTACGAAAGACGAAGTGGTTCGCGCAGATGAAGATCCACCGAAGGGTTTTAAGAGAGAATGTATCCTAAAAAGGATGTGGTACATATATAAATATGGTGTGGTATGTATCTAGATAGTGAAGGTAGTCCACAACATATAACTGTTCGAGGATATATGGTGATCTGCAGGACAGTCTACGAACAAAGAACAGTTTGCGGAAAGGAGGGGTTTTTCGAGTCGTACATGATAGTTGAGGTAGAGTTGGTCCATGGTAGAATGGTGGTTTTCAGAAATTGAAGTGTTACATGAAAGAGTTGATCCACATACCACACTAGGTATATAGTATGTTGGAGGATCAAGTGGTTTGTGATTTTCACAAAGAGGCTTGCAAAAGCATCAAATCAATTTGCAAAAGTATTATCCAGTACCTAATAGTACCCAGGAAGGTGGACATAATCTATGAGTGAAAAGGAACTTCAATGGACCATCTACCTATAGTTGAGGAGTCTAGAAATAATGAAAATTTAGGGACCTACATGTCCTTAAAATATGTTTGACCTACAAGTCAATAAACTATGTATGGATTCCATTACAAGAAGAGTGAGTGATGGAAGAGGAAGATAACGACCCTTTCCACCATAAGTGAGGCAGATAAAAAGGCATATAGGGATACCCTTGGAGATGATGTGAGTAGACCCTAAACCTTGTAAAGTAAGTGATCCTAGGAATTAAATATTTAGCCCAAACATTGTACTCATTATTGGTAGTGAGCATTATGGAATTTGGTACATCGATGCATCTCTATTGTATGCTCCTTGTATGTAGCCCAGTTTGGGTGAGGCAATTAATAATCGATGTTTCATGAGCATGATTTCATATATGTTCATATATTTCTATGGGTGGAAGAGATAATAGATTTTTTACAAAGAAAACGTATACAAAAAGGATAATGTTTTAATCTGTCATACCTGAATTCCCCCCCCCACCTCTCAGGGTATTCAAACTAGTGGAAATAAAATTGGCATCAGAGGGAATGGTTGAAGGTTAGTGGTTCCCTCTCAAGATGATAAAATTGAGGTGACCTATCATAAATTTATTCTGATCTTTGAAGGAAATAATTTTCAACTACAGAAGAACTGGATGTAGCACTACTTCTGATCAGGAGGGATGAATGTCTTAACAGTAACTAAGCATGGAATATTAGCTGAAATTAATAGTTTTGCCTAATCAGAATATGAATGAATATAATTTGATGATGATGATAAAGTGATCAATTCTTTAAGGGGACCCCTATCAAATTCAATTTATACGAATTATATGTCTTGTACAACGTTAAATGCAATGTGAGAAGAATTGATGACCGTTTATGAGGGTAATGAAAAAGTATGAGAAGAAATGTTATAGGATCTTTGGAACATATATGAGGATATCATAATGAATCCAAATGAGACTATTGATTCATTACTTGATAGGATAAATATTATTTTGTAAGACTTGTGGTGTCTTGGAGAAGTCATTGAAGATATAAAAATTGTGAAACACAACTTGAGGAAACGTCCACCATGGTTCAATCCAAAAAAATTAGTATTGGAAGACATAGTAACAAAAGAGATGACCCTAGATAACGTATATTGTAACCCTGTAACATATGAATTGATAAATGATGATGACAATGTATTAAAAAAGGGGAAGTATAAGGAAGTCGCATTCAAGACCATGAAGAATCTCTCTATTGAAGATTGTCTAAAGGAAAACAAAATGGATGATTTCATGTTATTTCCCTCCTCCAATATGCGAATGGGGAAAGGAAACTCAAAGTTAATCTTCATATTTTTGGATTTCACTATGGAAGGATTCGGAATTTTGTAGCAAAGTATCCTAAGAATTATTATACTGATAAAGATAAAATTCCCCAAAAAATTATTCATAAAATGAGAAATGCAGGAGATGTTATATAAATATTTTCTCCAAAAAGATGAATATACATTCAAAATAAGATGAATGATTAGAATAATATGGGGAATAAGAGTTGGAGGACTGTAAATATCATAAAAAAGATGCATTGGTGGTAGTTGTCAGAAATTCAATCATAATAGAATAAATTTATAATGATGAAGTTTAATTAGATGGAAATTTTGAAATTCAGGTTGAATTAGAAGATTCTCTTAAAGAGGTAGATATTATGACAGCCAAAACTACGAAATATAACAATATTGTTTGTGATTCCAAACTCTATATGCCACAGTAGGAAGAAGGGAATTCTATGTGGAATATAGAAACTGAAAATCCAAGATCTTCAATGACAGAAAGCTATGAAAACTTCTTTGTGTACAAATTAAAAATTGATAAACATGAAATACAAATTAATTGTTTGAAGGAAACTAGAAAAGATCAATGAAACCATATCAAAAAACCAGAATAAGATGTGATCAGTATGTGACAAAAAATTTAAGATCATGAGAAACTACAAGGAAATTAAATCATAAAAGAAACATAGGAGATTATATTTGAGTAGACTGGTCCATCATAGTAGAAGAAACAACCAATTTTGAACGATATAGATGGTATGAGGCTCGATAATAAATCATTCAGAGTTTAAGTAATACAACAAGGCCCCACTCCATGATTTATGATCAATTTGGGTATGAAGAAAAATCAAATGATTCAGAGAATCCAAGAAACAACTGGTTGTGCATAATTTCCTCATATGAATGTTCCTCACATAATATTCTAGTGTTGTGGTTAGATGGGACATTGTAAAATTTTAGGATCCGAAGAAAAGAGGTACTATTTGGAATAAAACAAAAATAAGTGGTTGTAAAGAACTCAAAATTCCAAGTCATAATATGATGATATTTGTTTCAGGTTTAAAGGATTAAAACAAATGTCGAGATATTGTACATCAATGATGGAGAGGAATGGGTTGATACATATTGAATTGGTTCATAAGAAGTATCCAAATGTACCATGAAGAGAGATGGAAATTCAAAATTGATTTGAATCCCTACATGTTGAAGATATTCCATAATATGTTGAGGAAGATCAAGATTATCATTCCCTAAAGGGTATGAAGTCAAAGACATGGGTCAAAAACAAAATTTCTAGTCAAGTTATGGTTTTATAAATTGCATTCAGGGCATCAGATCGCACTGGGATATGGATCATTAATAGTGGATTCACTTCCCATATATCGGGAGACAAGGTTCTAGTGACCGGAATCATATATGATTAATAAATTATCATATTATTTGGTAATGATGAGGGCTTGAAAATTATTAGTTTTGTAAAATCCAAGTATGGAGGAAAGGACATAATATAATAAAATGTCTTGGTTGTTGTGGGGCTTAGTCACAACTTACAGAGTTTCAGTCAATTGTGTGACTCAGGGAATGCAATATGATTATTCAAATACTTTGTAACATCATGGAAATGGAAGGTTCTCTAATGTTTCAAGAAAAGCGTATTAAAGGGAATCTCTACCTCGTTAGTGGAGAAGATGATACGTGATTTGTGTACAAGGATAATGAAAACATGTTATGGAATAAGAGTCTTAGACACATATGAAGAGGTTCCATGGATGATCTGGTAAAATATGATGCAGCTAAAAATCTCCCTATATTCTCAATTTATTGTACTCATACGTGTGATACCTGCCAACAAGGGATGATCATTAGAAATACATATAAGTGAAAGGTGAAAAGGTCAACAAGATTGCATGAGTTGGTGAATGTTGATGTATGTGGGAAAATCTTGATGAGGGATATTGATGGAAGGAAATATTTTGTTCTCTTCATTTATGATTATGCCTAATGGCATTGGTTTCAATAATCACCCAAAAATATGAAATATTCAGTTCCATGACAAGATATCGATGGTAATGGGATAGATTCTTGGTCTGAAAATCTGGAATATTCTAAGAGTGAATGTTTCAGAGTTCACAAATTTCCAAGTGGAGGATTATCTTGAAAAACAAGGGATAAAGCATCATGTTATAAAGTAAGAACACCATAGCAGAATAGAGTAATTGAGGGAATAAATCAGGTTGTCAAAATATATATCTTGAAGAACACTCTTTGAAAAAGAACTTTCAAAGACTTTTTGGAAAGATGTAGTATTAACATTAGTATACCATTCAAACAAATATTTACATTGTACAAAAGAGGAGAAGAATCCAAAAGAATTATGGTATGGAATGATGCAGTCATTGAAGAAAATTTGAATATTCTGAAGTAAATGTTTCATTCTCAATAATAAGAAACATAAGATATATGAATCTTGTCGGGATGAAGGGATATTTCATGGATACTCATAAAAAAGATTATAATTTAAATTCGACTATAAGTGGATGGGGAAGATAGTTGAATGTCATGATGTGACTATAGTAGAAAATTAACAAAATCATCAGAAAATGCATGATCTGACTCAGGTGGATAATGATGAAGAGATTATTAGATTGAGAGACACTCCATGTTCAGAGGATGATTATGTATAAGAATCATATTATGAGAATAAATCAGTATCTATCCAGAGACCAATGAGAAGAGCTTAAATTGACCGACAAAACATAATTGGTGATCAGATATCTCTAGTGCTAACATGAAGGATGAATATTGTACAACAAAAATCATATTTATCACAGGTAGAACCTAAATTTTTTTATGATGCATTTGGAGATGAGAACTGCATTCAGGACATGAATGAAGAGCTTGAACAAATTGATAAGAATCAGAAACTAGAGATTGTTTCCAGACTAGAAGATAATAATTTCATAGTTATGAAATGGGTCTCTCCAAATAAAATGAATGAATATGGTGTAGTGATTTGAAAGAAGAATTTCTAGTGAGGAATTGATACTTGTATATTGAGGGTATTGATGTTGATGATATGTTTTCACATATTGAAAATCTAGATACAGTCATATTATTATTGTCTATAGTAGTGCAAAGAATGATTAAAATTTTATAGATGGGTGTGAAGACAACATGTCAGAATGGTGTTCTATAAGAATAATTCTACATTGAGAAACTAGATGTTTATAGAATTCATGAAAATGTGAACAGGTTCAATTGGTTGAAGAAGTCATTATATGGTTTGAAGCAAGCACATAGACCATGTGATTCGAGGGTTGATCAGTTTCTAAAAAGCATCGTTTTTAGCATGGTGGAGTTGATTACAATTTTTATTTCAATCATGAAAATAGTCAAAGGATGATGGTTATAGTTTATTTCAATGACATAATACATGGTGGTTTAATGAAGCAGAATGCAGATTGTTTTCTAAATTCATTAAAAGAGAGTTTGAAATATTGATGATTGGTGAGATGTCATTTTTCCATGGCATACAAGTGAAAAATGGAATGAATGACCCTTTTATTTCTCAATATATTTATGAAAAGGATGTTTTGGGAAGGATTGGAATGGATAATTACAATGAAGTGAAAATTTTTGTAGCTAAACGATAGAATCTATCATGAAATGATGAATGAAAGGATGTTAATATCCCAGAGTATAGATAAATCATTTGAAGTATGTTGTACCTTATAGTGATAAGGCATGATATTGTGTTTTCCACATGCCTAGCTGTATGGTATCAATGAAATAAAAAGGTGAGAAACATGATTTTATTAAAAAATAACACTTTATTATATAAAGGGAGCATTGGATTTTTGATTAAGGTATAATGGAAAAACTCAGCCACAGTAGTTGGGATCTACATATGGAGATTGGGTCAGATCAGCTGATGACAAGAAATCTATATCTGGAGGTCCCTTTTATCTTGGAGGAATGTGTATTTCATAGTTGAGAAAGAAACGATATTGCATCTCATTGAGCACCGCAGAAGCATAATATGTTTCTACTACACAATCTTGCATGAAACAATTGTGGATGAAGCATCAATAAGAAGATATAGGAATTGAAGTGAAATATTTTTTCAGAATATGTTGTGATAATTCATGTTCTGTAAATCATGGGAAAAAATACATGTCCATCACTCAATAAAAAAGAACATTGAAATAAAATAACATTTTATCAAGGAGTAGGTGGAGAAAGGGCATGCAGTGTTGGATTTTGTGCCTACAAAACCAAAAGTTGTAGATATTCTTACCAATGCCCTACACAAAGAAGCATTTGAAATGCATACACTGGCTTTGGGTGTCTAGTCGAATCCCCACACTTGAAAAAGATGAAATGTGGGACCCACTATCCATGAGGTATGTTGTGTTTTCCCTAATGCAGTGATATTTTTTCTTTACACAATTGTAGACATTCATGACATTCCCTTCAGGTTCATTGAAAAATGGGGAGAAAGTGTGACTATTCAGGGGGAGAAAAGACATGGGTAGAATGTATTATGTGGGGTAGTGAGATTTGGATATTTGAAGATGAGATGATTTAGTATGGGGAAGCTATGGTATACGGTGAAATAAATATGATATTCCTTGATGTGATCGATCAGATATTAGATATCATGACATGTGAGGTTCGTGATGAAACCAATTTATCGGAATTAGTTTGTTATCAACAATTGCTGATTATAATTTTTGAAATTAATTGATGTAATTTGCATTATACTATTGTTTCTCACGTCATTCTTGGAACATTAGGAATTATAGTATATGTTATGTAAGTTTTTGATCGCTATCTTAATCACAAAATTTGACTACTGCCTTATGATTGAAAGAGTTTTAACGAGGTCTCAAAATGTAAAGGATTGTTATGAGAAGAGTTGTCAACATACCCAAATGGGAAATTATTTGGAAATAATTGTTCAATATTCCCCTTCAGTATGTTTTGTGAGTGATTTTGTTTGTTGACAAATCCATATGATCGTGAATGAGAATGGTTGGTGTTTTATGAAGACATGTTTTTAAGGTGGTGTAGTTTCCCATTTTTTGAAAAAATATTTGGGCCTCAAATTGAAGAGTGTGATGTTGTTAAAAGAGTGATTATTTATTTTAGTGAACTATATGAATAATTTTGAATATAATTGTAATATGATGAGTACTGTGTACCATAATTCAGGGATCAGGTACCCTATTATAGGAACGGTATGCGGAGCAGCTTGAATGATAAGCCAGACCAGTTTGGGAAACTGAAAACAGTTCAGAAAGAGGGTTTGTGGATATTGGAGTACGGTATGTGATAGGATGTAGGTCTATAAGATGTATTTTCATTAAATATGGAGATTGAATGTGTAGGAGAAAAGGTTGTATGCAGAAAACATGGAAAAATATTCTGCGGAATGGGGGCAGTTCGTGGCTATAGGAGGATCGGTAGGTGGACGATCGATGAATTGGTAAATCATGGACTAATGGATATTAGAAATATCCTTTACTATTAAAGAATCATTAATTCCAATGATTAGAAGGGATACTTAATATCATTAGAGGACATATTTTTGGTCTGGGATTTCAACAATGACTAATGGAGGTTCATAAGGAATACTTCCACGAATGGTGAAGTGGTTCCCCTGGAAGAAATTCTACCAAATGATTTTGTAGGAGACTATACTTCGCAAATGAAGTGGTAAACAGAGTAAGAGGCATTGTAAAAAGATATTTAGAAATGTAAATCCATAGACATATAACTATTCAGGGTTGTATAGTGATTATCTTATGAAATCCAGGAATAGAGAATAGTTCGCGTATTCGAGGGGTTTCATATAGGAATACGTGAGAGGTGAGGTGGAGTTTTTCTATGGATGAAGGGTGGTCATAGAAGCATAATCGGTAAGTGAAGTAGGTGTTCCACATAACAAAACCAGTACCTATAACACATGAAGAGCATGTGGTACATGATTTTCAGAAGTATTCTTGCAAAATCATCACATCAGTTTGCTAATGTATTTTCAGGTACCTTATAGTACTTGGGATGGTGGACCTCATCTATGAGTGAAAACGTGACTTCAACATAGCATCTATATATAGTTGATGATGCAAGAATTCATGAAAATGGATGTTCCTACATGCCGATAACTTTGTATGACCGACATGTCGATAAACTACTTGTGGATTCCTTTCCAAGAGCAGGGAGCGATGCAAGAGGAAGGCGATGACCCATTCCACTAGTAGTGAGAATGAGAAAGAGGCATATAAAGTGACCCTTATGGAGGTAGTGAGCTGACCCTAAACATTGTAATGGTAGTGAGCCTTGGAAAATAAGACCTTAGACAAACATTGTACTAATTATTGTATTTGAGCCTTAGGGAATTTTGTACATCAACACATTACTGTTGTATACTCCTTGGACGTAGCCGAGTGAGGGTGAACCAAGTAAAAATTGATGTGTCATGTGCATGATTTAATTTCTATTCATATATTTCTACAGGTGGAAGACAGAATTTAGTTTTTTCTAACAACAAATCAATATCTTAAAGGGAGAACGTTTTAATTTGTCATACCCTAATTCACCCCCCCCAACTTCAGGGTAATAAACCTAGTAGACCTATCACAGACAATAAATGGATCATATAATGGTTGTTTTTTAATTAAACGTTTTAAATTTAAAAACAATATTATACCATATTTTTTATTTAAAAATACATATATATCATTTACATTTTATTATTCTAAAATATGAAACATAAATGAAAGTAGAGTTTATACATACATATGGTTTACCATCTCAAGGAGCAATGCATTTCATTTACAATATTATAATACTTTAGATGATTCTAAATACATATATTCAGGATATACTTGATATTTAAATTATGTTTTATATTATATTAATGATGAAATCAGGATAAAATTTGTAAGAACATCTTGTAACAAATTTAAACATACTAGGAAAATTGTTCATTTTACCCCAAATTTTTTGAAAATAAAGAATGGTTATTAACAGATGGGAAATTAGATATTATAAAAATTCAATACATGATATTATGATTATGATTATGGTTATGGAAAAAATTATTTACATGTTTAAATCCATTATACATGATGTTATTGTATGTTAAACTGAACGGAAATGAAGGGTACAAGATTATTATATCACTTTTTAAATTTATGATATAAATGTTATATTTAAAATGTACATATTTTTTGTGGTGTATTTCTTTCCCATTTGGATATATTATATCTAAACATACCAATATTTCTGGATATTTATTGTTCCACTATATGTTCCCATTCTATGGATCCCATGATTCAAAATTTACTCATTTTGTAAAGGGCTTCATCTCAACTTCCTTTCATTAAGAGATAATTTATTTTTGGGCACCTACATTAATATATGTATATATATATAAATATATTGTACTTACTACCAAATTTACATATATAATCATGATTCATTCATTATTTATAATTTTTTCAGTTCCAATTTGAATTACATCATCTATGGTGATTTCAATTAGTCTTTACCTAGTTGAAAAAAATTTCATGACTCAATTTATATCATTGGTTAATATTTCATCCTCATTATCGTTAATATTCATTGAAAATATGTGTAAAAAATAACTAATTTATATTTTCTTATTTATTGAATTTTTATTTGTAGTTACTTTTAAATCATCTACTGTATTTATTATTGGATTCTAACTTCAACGTTATAACATTTTCAAGGATTGACTTCACAGTTTCATTTTATTCAGGTTTTTTTTGCAGTTGAATTTCCATTTGTGGAATTTTTGTGGTCATTATATACCCCAACCCTTTAATTTTTTTTATAATCTAGTAATTCGTGACATTTTTCAAGTAATATTACTATTTTCTAATTCTTTGGTACTCAAAATGTTTTATAAAATGTATTTCATAAAACTCGATGACCTTTCTCTCAGTAGATGGAAAACATGTTTTCCTTTAAATGATATTTTATTCTATGAATTTTATAATTTTTTTAACACTTAAAAAATGTTTTTAAATAAAATTTTAACTTTTTTTCATTTACCAATGTTTTTAAATAAATTTTATAATCTGTTTTTAAACAAGGATTTTTCTAACATTTTGACCAAGCAAAGGGAATGTTATTTTTCCACATACGAAATGTATATATTTAACCTACATTAGTACAACACATCTTATTTTAATGACTAAATTATTAATTTTTAATGATAATATTTTTGAACATTATTTTAAAATAAAATCATTTTTATTTTTATTTTCCAAAAATTATATTTTCCCCCTGATGGGTTTTAAAAGATCATTTTTTCATTTTTCTATTCATAAATGAAGAAAAAAAAATTATTTTTAATCTACTTGGGATATGTTGTATCGATTACATCTTTATTTTTCCTCTAAACATTTTATTGATTGATTTTGAAAATTATTTTATATACATAAAATTACATGATACATTTGTATATACCATTGAAATATTCAATTTCATATTATCATTAGACATTGAATCTTTTCGAATTATCCATATTTTATTATCATTAGATGTTTATTTCCCAAAATGAATTCCATTTTTTCATACAATGTTTACATTAATATTTATTTTTTTCGTTGGGGAAATATTGATAATTATATATAATTTTTTTAATACATATATTTGATAAGGCTTATTATTTATTAATTGAATCATTTACTCGATATGAGGGATTCTTTTGAAAGGTAATGACATTTGATTCTCAAACTTTATATACCACCTTCATGCATCCACATTTTCTCATGATGAAAATGTGATATGAAAATTATACATGTTTATACCATAATTTATAAGAATTGTTGTTAATGGTCTTGAAGGTATATGTTTTCATGTTCAACATACTTGATGTACAATATTTAATAATTTACTTAATTTTGAATCAGTATTTATTATACATGATATTTTAACTATGAAAATTTTTAGGGATGAATTTGATTCTCATTTAATTGAAAAAATGGCATGTGGTTTTATTTTCATACCATTCCGTATGAATTTTTCATTATATAATTTTTTAAAATGGAATTTTTTCTCAATTATTTACCCTTATATTTTTTTTACTCACTTCCTCTTAGTTTATTGATTACATGAAATATGACATCATTTATTACATTTTCATATTGAATTTTCTCGATGTTTAACTATTTCATCTAGTTTACATGGCACTTTTTTGGGAATTTTACATCACCATTATTTTATTTTAATTCCCCATGATACATTAATTTTTAAATTGAATGATATTATAGGATATGAAAATAAAGTAATGTTTTTTTACTATAAGTAAAAAAATTATGGAAATTTGTGTATTTATTTTCAATACAGTACTCATGTATTTTTCTATTCTTCAAGGACTACTAAATAGTTTGGTCCTTTGGGATGTAATTAACTTTTATCATACTCCAATATAATGTATCCTGATACCTACTCTATGATTTTTGTGCTTATGTCACTATATAAAATACGTATGATCCAGACATTTTTAGGTGTGGTCTTTACTTTTAATTTTTTTTTCATTTTCATTGGGCCCCTTGTATTTGGATAAAACTATTTTGGTGTTTTTTCATAGTAGGATGATAAATGGAATGAATATGGAGGTGAGTTAGGTAGTTTTTATATTCTACTGGGATGAATAAGTCCTATAGATCTTCAATACATTTTTTTGGAATTTACAGTGTAGGGTCCAAGTAAAGGGTTTTAAGGATACTAACAATTTAAACAACCCTGTAGAAGAAACATGTAGATACCATGTAAGTCCTTGAGTATGGGATTTTGAAGACACTACAGTTTTACACTTTTTGTGGTTTGTTCTAACCATGGGTTTATAAAATATATTGAATAGAATCCATCATGGATACTGAATTTTAATTTTCTAATCGATATTTATTCTTTTTCCCTAGGATGAACCATATTAGACATTATTTTATAAAATTCTAAAGCATTTTCTAGCAAATATTTTCATGTATTTTATTAATATATATCTATAAATACCCCAAATAAATATTTACTCATTTTTATTAACCTCACCCCCTAACATTTAGGATCAATTTAAATATTTTTGAAGGATTTCATAACTTCTTTTCATAGGAATCAAACCCCACATTATAGAGATCAATCCTTTGTGCTCCTAGCCTATGGATTGATGCTAAGTCATCGAGTGAATCTTATTATAATTAATGGTTTTGGGTTATTACTTAGTTAAACCATTCTGATTGAATTTAATGTAATCAATAAAGAGGAAATGGTAGGATCCATGAACCATGTATTTCCTCAGTGGTGTGTTTGAATCATATTCATTTGAGATGGGTGTTCTAGAACATATTATCTAATATTTGTTCCAATTATTATATTATGAGAAATATGTTTGATCTTGACTGAACAATAGGAAAATAATGTAAATAAATTAATTTTCCAATAATTTATGATATTAAAAATTATATACATCCAAATTAATTACATTGGGTCCTCTAGTATTGAGACAAAGACATGTGGAATCCAAGTACGTGTTGAATCTATTGACATTCATGAAAATCATTTAGATTAATCATTTTCCACCAAGATATGTTTTATAAATGATAATTTTCATAACATTATGAATTTCAATAACATGTTATAATGGTGTGGTTAATTTTTCTGGGATCAGACATACTAAGATTAGTTTAATTGGTATGCCAGTGACATAGAGCTTTAAACAATAAATGAAAATTTGTTGATTTGACTATAATGAATTGTGATGAATTCTTATGATGTTATTATTTTAAGGATAAAACTACATTTTTTAATAGTTATAGTGATCTTCTTAGATGTTTTAATACTTATAGGTATTTTTATGGATGTTTTAATGATTACAAGGCTTGAAATAGATATTGTAATGTTTATAGGTCTATGTTTGGATCCTGTAATACATGTAGGGATTTCATAATTTTTCTTTGGATGATTTTGTTGTCTGTAGCCAAAGTGGGTGATGGAAATGGTTTGAATGGTACCTTAACATACCATGAGTGATCAGGTTTATTGTAGTAATTGGTTGGGGTTGATTATATTTTTCAACATGAAGCTCGAGGGTCAATGTATAATATCATTTTTATTATTAATTAATCAAATTAATACCCCATTTGCAACAATATTTAGTCAAATACAAACCTAAGACTATATTATTTTATACAAGATTATGTCAACATACTAATGATTACTCACACACTAGAAGGGCCTTCGTTTGTAACTTGAATAGATGTAATGGATTCATGGTTGGACAATGTAATGTGACCATTTAGTTAATATTTTGTTGCATGAGGTATCACTACATTGAGATGAGAAATACAAGGTTTTTTATTTTATGATCATCGTTTTTTATTTTATTACCAAATTCATTTATTTATTGATAGTGATCATTTCATTTATTTATTTGGAATATGTTCACTACATTGAATATTACTATTTAGATTAGTTTATTCTTCTCCCCTTTACTATTCTATTATTACCCATTGATAAATTATTATTTTCAATATTTTAAACTAATGATACTACAATTATTATATTTTATAAAAATGTACATTATGTTATACTCTCCCCATAATATTACTAACACCATCTACAACACAATGATTTTTTAAAAATTATTTATTTTTGAATAAATTAAAATTATTTAATGGAACGTGTTTGACACTATATAATGTACATATTTTTTGCATACATAACATTTTTTCAATATTGCGCTATACAAAACACAATTTTTATCATTCAGTACATGTAAAACTATTTTTGACTTGTGTTATACATAATATTTACCTTCATTTATAGAATATACTACACGAAACACCGACTTTTACCAATCTAATATATATTATTATTGTTATTATTTAATATGAAATTTGTAACATATATGTTGGAATGGAAGGAACGAATGTGACTAACAATATAATGAAAATATATAGTTTTCCCCTAATTATTAGTTATCTATCAATTAGAAATAAAATAAGCATCATTTTAAATAAAACTAAATGTTTTCTGAAAAACATTATCTTTTCCAAACGATTTGTTTATCGTGATTGTCACATATAACTGAAAATTAAATTTTAATATTTTTAGAATATATTTTTGAAAAAAAAATTATAACCACAATATAAAAATTATCTTAGTGTGAATTTTTTGGACTTTTCAGAAAAATTCTTCTTTTACAAATACTTAAAAATATAGAATTTTAATACAAATTTGTCTTTTTGATTGAATTATCTATAAGGATAAATTATATTTTAAATATGTTTTAAATTATAATTAGTTAGATTAAATATAAAAATATTCAATTTAGGTTTATTAAAAAAAATCATTTGGAAATTTAATATTAAACCATTATAACCCTTTGAACAGTTTTTAATTTAATACCACCTTTCACATCAATTCTATGATATTAATTTTAAATTCAATTATATTCTTTCTAGGAGTTGAAATTACAAAATAGATTACCTATTAAGAATAAAAATAATATATTATATATAATATATCTTTATTAATTTTTTACAATATTTATTAGTGGAAATAGTTAAAATTTATTACAATGATTAAAGGGAAAAACGAGTTTACATTATGGTTAATCATAGAAACCATGTGTAAGAATGGCCCAAAACATTATCTAAACCCCCATTTTATGGTAACATATTGACCCTTATGACCATTTCTTAGATATAAATGAGATATTTGCGATATATTTCCCTTAATGATACAGATTTAATAACTAATGCAATAAATAATTCCACAAAATGTATGTTTCGCCATTTTAATTTATATAAAGCAACATAATATTGGTTAAAAATATTATTATATACATTAAATGTCTTTTTTATATCATGAAAATTTATTTTACATTTTTATAGATTTTATAATTACAGTAAATTCTTATGAAATTCCAATATATGAATTATTTAGTAAATAATTAAATAAATTAAATGATAATAAAAAAATATAATTGAGGTAAATTTAATGGTTTATTCTGATAAATTAATATTTTTATATTAATATACCATGATAAAATGTTTTTGAAATAATATATTTTAATTAAATCATTGTTTTCTTTCTTTAAATGTAAATTAAATGAATAATTTTAAAATTGATATTAATGTCATTTTATAATAATTTATATTTTATTAATTGATTAATAATTACAAAAATTAATAACTTCTATATTTTTATTTTTAAATATTAATAAATATCGTATATGTTCCATTAATATACAAATTATTATATTTTAATATATATGTTGGATGTTAAATAGAAAAAACTCAGTTAACAAGGTTAAAAGTTAATGTGGATTTTTTCTCATTTCATTTTAATGTATAAATATTAATTTATGAAAAAATAGGATTTATTATTAATACATTTGATATCATATATATAATATGTGATCCATTTTTATCTAGTAGCTATTACTCTATTGTATTCTAAAAGAATAAATCACCTAGGTTAGAAAACAAGTTAAAAAAAGAAAAAAGAAAATGTTAAAATAAGGAATCAGAACATGCAACTAATGAAATAATTATAAAAACTATGTATAAATTTATTTTAATGGTGTTTTAGACTACATAATTCATAAAAACAATAAATTTTCAATTTTTGAGATACATAGGGTAAACATGAGAGACCAGTAGTAAATAATTTTATGGATTCACAAGAATATCACTCCTCCCAAACTGTAAAAGGGAACTCACCCTACCCCATTCATCACACCAATAAAGTAATTTTTCAGGGACATGAAATACCCGAATCAATTAAATAATTTCATCATATAATTATATAATACTCAATAACTGCATAAATCCAATGAAGGAAATCTTTTGTGGGAAACAAAAAGAAGGTATTCGAAGAGGACATAAAGTTCATCGATGACATTTTTTTGTTTTATTAATTCATCATACCCATTCAATTGTTTCTTTTATCATGATTATATATTAACCACTATATATTAATTATACAAATATTTTTTTATATTAAGGTCACTAACTATTACTTTACACACTTCTATCAAATTTCTTTTGAATCCTTGAGGTTCCGGGCACAGCGGAAATGCATGGGTGGATGTGCTCTCTTGGATTTTTGTCATCAGCAATGATCAATCCGGGATCAATACGATGATAAACACCAGTCTCCATGGATTGATTCACATAAATAGATAAAGAAGAAGAAAGGTCCTGGAACCAAAAAATTGGATCATCACAGGTTGATTATAATTAATTTAATTAATAGACAAGAAGTACCTTTTGGATTTTCTTTCTTTGTTTATATTCTTGATCATGTTTCAATGTGATTTGTCGTTGCGTCGTAGAATCCATGTATAGACTTCCTCTAGAGGTGATCCACACGTGCACCTCGTATCTATGGACGTTGCCAAAGGGGTCTCCGGGTGTTAGCGTGGAGAATATATTGCTTGCGTTGTCCACCTTAGATCATCTTGATCTGATGGAAGATGATCTCTCTCAGTTTTGATATCATTCTTGGAGGAAGAGTTCTTTTCTGCATTGAATATATTCTCTATAATTGTTGTGCAAAACCTTTCTATTGTGGGAAAATAGTTGGGGCAGTTGGGATATTTATAATCGGGTTTGAGGTTGTAGTGTTATGACAATAAATAAGTACATTAATCATTTTATTTATTTCATTGACTCTTATTGAAAAACCCCATTTCGAATAATTAATTCCTTGACAAGTGCCCACGCTGATTATAATAAATATCCTTTAATAAAGCAGTATTATATCTTCAATATCTAGACTAGAAAACTGCATGGCGTGAAATCATTAATTTACGATGTCAACTTGTTTTCCATAAAACAGCACGATGTGTAATCATTAATACACAATGCATACTTGTATTTCATATCATTTCCAAAATGATAACCACACATCGCGTAATCATTAATACACGTTGCGTACTTGTTTTCCATGAAAAACTACACATCATGTAATCATTAATAGATGGTCTGTATATCTTTTTTTCATTTCCTTCTTCCTTCATCATTAAAAAATTTTATTTCTTGAATAATTATTAAACCACATATGGGAATAAAGTTTATTCTACTTGCGATACTTGGATACACTTATTGTGTGACCCTCTAGGCCTCTTTCCCGTTGGCATTAGGCGAGCTTTCCTAATGTCCAAGATTACTGTCTAGAAATGGGTCAAGGCACCCAAGAGAAAGAAGATGAATCCGCATTGACATGTCACCTCATACGAACTCTTACTGTGTAATTTAATCCCTTTGTCTCAATATCTCATCAAGAAGGTATCAGGGAAGTGTCATAAACCTGTATGGTTGATCTGTCATTCTTTTACTTCTAGAAATAAACTCGTCGTGTCACCATGGCCATGGAAGTTTTTTGGAGGTTCAATTTCAATCAATGGGCCCAAGGTATATACTTCCATAAATATGGAATGGGAAAATCCTTCCTCGACTTATCTATTAACAACATGTCATTCGTGATGCACCCAACGTACCCAACTTCCCAGCAACTGTCTTTATGATATTTTTCATCAGAATATCTTAGTGTGCGAGTAATGACATGAGTTAATCATAATCTTCTAATTTAAGGACCATTACACATGCTCGTAGATATTAATGTCTAATGACACCAAAACATTCTAAATTACTACCAGTGGGTCTGTTCTCATAATATCCCACCTTGGAGATTACCAAGTGTGAACTCAATGGGAGGGAGTCTCGTCTTCTTACGAGTACTCACACATGACAGTTTGTATACTATTTTTCCTATCATAGTATGTCATCCAACTGTAGAACTTTATTTATGAATATTGTTATAGCATTTCAAGGTTCTCATCATAGCAGGGAACATCCAATACCTTGTCAATGAAACAAATATTCTAGGACACTATTATAGTATAGTCATGCATAATAATGAACAATATATTATAAGAGAACACTCATGTTATCAAAGTACAAAACTGTTGGTTCTTAGGACACCAACCCTTACAAACTCCCACTTAGACTAGAGCCAACTACTTACGACATTTAGTCCGCTAGACCCCACATGGTTATCATGTTTCTGCTGAGTTAAGTCTTTAGTCAAGTGTTCTCCCACGTTGTCTTTCGTGGAAATACTGCTCACTACAGCTTCACCTCTCTGAGAAAAATCCCTCAAGAGATGATACTTTTGAAGTATGTTTCTTTTCCGCTGATGTGACCTTGGCTCTTTTGCTTGTGCCACGACTGCAGTATTATCACAATTGAGTGTGATAGGATCTTTACTGCTAAGTACTAGATCCAAATCTTGGATGAACCATAACATCCATACTGCATATTTATCTACCTCAGAAGCTGTGATATACTCGGACTCTGCTGTAGAATCTTCCTCTACAATTTTTTTGAGCTCTTCTAGATCATTGGAACACCATTCAAACTGAATATGTATCCAATCTGCGACATCATATCATCTTTATCAGTATGGAATCTAGAATCTACATGTCCCCTTATGACTAGTTCCTTATCTCCTCCATAAAACAGGAACATATCCTTAGTAATACTCAGTTAATTAATGAAAGTCTTGACTTCCATCCAATGTCGGTCTCTTGGATCACCTTGATATATTCCTACCACAGATAATGCATAAGAAACATCTATCCTTATACATATCATAACAGACACGACTGACCCAATCGTGGAGGCAAAACAAATCCTTTCCATTTTCTATCTTTACTCATGGGTTTGAGGACACATTTTCATAGATATATGAATGCCATGTGACATTGGAAACAATACCCTCTTGGATTGTTCCATAATGAATATCATCAGTATCTTGTGAATGTATTACTCTGACTCAATCCCAGCATTATTTGGATCTATCATGATGGATCTTGATCCCATGAATATATGCTGTCTTGCCCAAGTATTTCATGGAGAAGAATTTATCTAACCATGCCTTAACTAACTCTATGACAGGTACTTCATTTTCAATTATTAATATGTCATCAACATATACTATTAGAAAAATGAATGCACTTCCACTAAACCATGTGTTGACACAAGTATCACGTTCATTATTAACAAATCCATATTCCATTACAGCATCATCAAAATGAATGTTACATGACCTTAATGCTTTCATTAATCCATTAATGATTTTCTGTAACTTGCATACATTGTTGGCATCCTTTGGAGTCGCATACCCTTCAGGTTGTGTCATGTAGACATCTTCCAGGAGGTTCCCATAGAGGAATGATGTTCTGACATCCATTTTCTAAATTTCATAGTCATAGTAAGCGGAAATGGCAAATAGGATTCTGATGGATTTCAGGATCACGACTGGTGAAAAGGATTCATCAAATTCAATTCCTTGACGTTGTCTACATCCTTTTGCAACCAGTCACGCCTTATAGGTGATGACATGCCCCTCCATGTCCAATTTCTTCATGAATACCCATTTATTACCGAAATTCATTAAATCTACTGGAGGATCTACCAAAATCCAGACATGGTTTTTCTACTAGGAATCCATTTTAGAATTCATGGCTTCTTTCCACATGGAAGCGTCTATGCCTTCAACTGCTTCCCTGTAGGTAATAGGATCATCATATTCAACAAATAAAGAGTTACCATCCCCAGTGACAAGAAAACCATATCGTTATGGTTCTCTTAACTTTCTTGTGTCCTACACAGTGCTTGTGTATCTGTAAAAGATTTTTCTTCCACGAGGCTTTTTGGAATCTGTTCTTGTACCAACTCTTGTCTATCTTGATCCTTGACTTCACCGAAGTCTATCTAGCTCCCACTATCTATTTTGGATATCTTCTCCCACTCAAGTAATATGTAGTGACTTTCCACTGAAACCTTTTAATCTGAGGGGTTTTACAGGTAATATCCCCTTGTTTCCTTCGGATATCCTATAAATATACACATTGTGCGTCAGGGTGCAATTTTTTTACCTAAAGAGGCCTTAACAAATCATTCCCTACCCCACACATGTAAATTCGATAACATGGCTTCGCGTAAACTCCATAAATTGTATGGAATACCATTTATTGATTTAGTTTGGACATGGTTTAGTATGTGTGATGCTGTTTGTAATGCTTATCCCCAAAAGGATAATGGAATACTCGCATGACTCATCATTAATCTCACCATGTCTAATAGGGTGTGGTTCCTCCTTTCACTTACACCATTCCACTGTGGTGTGTAAGGAGGAGTCAGTTAATATAGAATCTCAAACTCCCGTAATAAATCAATAATGTCCTGATTAAGATATTATCCTCCCTGTATGAGTGGAGTTTATTAATATTCTTACCAATCTGGTTATCAACATTTTTCTTGTATTTTTTGAACCGATCAAAGGAATCTGACTTAATACTCATTATTTAAATATATCCATATCTACCAAAATAATCAGTAAAATTTATCACGTACGAGAACCCACCACTTGCTTCAACTGGAAATGGTCAACACACATCTGTGTGAACAAATTATAGAATCTCTTTAGCCCTTTCATCTTTCCCACTAAATTGGGATTTGGTAATTTTTCCTTGTAGACACGTATGACATACACCATGTGGTTTTAGTTCGAAAGAATCTAAATACCCATCTTGATGTAATTTTGTCAAACGTTTCTCATTGACATGACCTAGCCGGTGATTCCAATGTTGGGTGTGGTATGACTCATGTGAATTAACTTTGTCATCAATTTCCATTACTTGGTTTTTGTACTCTAACACATAAAGGCCGTTATATAAATGTTCCATACTAAAACAAAGGCTATCTTAATAAAACTAGAAACATACACATCCAAACCTGATGTTGAATCCATAACTATCTAATCTGGATACTAAAATATTGTTTCTGGAAAAATAGGGTACATAATAATATCTTTTCAAAACCAATACCATACCAGAAGGCAATGTGAGGTGGTTGTTTCCGATGCTTTCGCCAGGGCAAGCGCATCCATCCATCCGCAGAGGAGGACGCGCGGCGATGTTGCCCCGTATTCCCACTTTCCAAAGGCGGGCGGCATCTATTCCTTGTTCAGGGACGTCTACTCCTTGATCGAAACAGGATGATGGAATACAGTTTAACGTCATGCTGGACGAGAGTGAACCCTTACGTGAATAAACGACGGGCGATGGGCTTGAACCTCATGGAGGCTTCCTACGTACCATGCCTTGACATGGATCAAAGTCCCCGTAGTTCAGAATGGCAGTGGGTGTCGGCGAACTGACGTAAATGAGGAACCTTGTTCTGATGGGAGAATGGCTTGAACCTCTAAGAGGCTTCCTACATATCATGCCTTGACATGGATCAAAGTCCCCGTAGTTAGGGTTGGTCACAACGGCTTTCCGTCAGACTGGAATTTCAGTTTAATGTCATGCTAGATGAGGGCATGCAGTTTAAAGTCATGCTGGACGAGGGAACTCAGTTTAATGGCATGCTAGATCAGGGCAGGCAGTTTAACGTCATGCTGGATGAGGGCACGTAGTTTAACATCATGCTGGACGAGGGAATGCAGTTTGACGTCATGTTGGGCGAGGGCACGCATTTTAACATCATGCTGGACGATGGCATGTAGTTTAACATCATGCTGGATGAGGGCACGCATTTTAACGTCATGCTGGATGAGGGCATGCAGTTTAACGTCATTTTCGACGAGGTATTGTCATGGCCAATGCCAGATTTAAGCCCACGTGAGTCATGCTCGGTGTGAGAAACAAGAGAAAGCAAGGACCTGACGATCACGCCGCAAAGGGTGCATCTGTGAGAAGCGAAGAGGGGCTTACGCGTTAGGCGGCCCATGGTGCTGGGACTTACTCCAGGATGGAGGCCCTAAGTGCAGTAAAGCGCAGCGAAAGAGGGATTTAGGACCAATGATGGGAGGTTCCTCATTCCCTATCACACCCTCCACTGACCTTGGTAGTGGGGAAGTACAGAGATGCAGGGGTGCAGCCATCCATTGGGGAACTAGGGTCACCCTTCTCTTGAGAACATACTCCACTACAGTAAGGATGATATAATCCCTTGTGGATGGGTGATTCCACTCTCGTGGAGATGAGTGGCGTAAAAAATGTTTGAGCTGGGGGGACCTTTCATGAGAGGTACGAGGCCGGGTTACGGTTTAACGTCGTGTGTTGAGGACGTGGTGCTTGGCAGTTTAATGTCCTATAGCTCAGACGAGGTGGGTTTACTCATCACCCCTAGTACTTACAAAACTGGTACCCTCTAGTCCTTGGGGGGGGAGGTACTGGAAAGTCCATGGTCAAGGGGGGTTGTGGAGCTAACCATCGTGGGGTCCACGTTAGCATGGCTATTTGAAGAAGCAATAGCTGTTAGCGTGCCTATGCGAAGAAGCATTAGGCGAAGCAATGCTACAAGTGGTATTGTCCGTGGGACATTGAAATCACATCGTGCATATTTGGAGGGTTGCACGGGAAGCGTAATTTCCAAGAAAAGGAGTGTGCTTTGCGAAACGGAGTTCCATAGCCTAAGCATTGGTCATAGGTGTGAGTGGTGGGTGCTTCGCGAAGTAGAACAGTATTCGCGGAGCACTAGCTCACGAAGAAGAGGTTCCTCGAGAAGCAGGGTGTTGCGAAGCAGTGTTCCTCATGATGTGTAATGATCCTGCCTTAACATAGGGATCACTAGTATAGGTTGGGTGTTTCAAAATGCATAAATGCTCCGCGGCAGCCCGAGATCTCGTGGGAAACCCCTTCCTTCGCGAATGCCCTTGAGCATCGCGAAGGGAATCTCTCTCGGAAGAGGGGCTCAAAACGAGACAAAGAAAAGGAGTCACGTAAAGTAGAAGTACCTCACGGAGCTCATAATTCCTGGGGGCAAAGGGTGCTTCGCGATTCGGGAGAGGAGAATCTGAAAGGTTGGATTGTCCGTCCCTGGGACTCAGGGGGAGCCCCGTATTTATAGGCAAGGGGCACCGCGAAGCCGAACTCACGCGCCGCCACCAGAGCTTCGTGGCGGGCTCGCGAACGTCAAACTCATTCGCGGAGAGTTACCACCTCTGGAGCTTTGTGGAGGGCTCACGAACCTCAAACTCGTTCGCGGAGAGTTACAGCCTCTGGAGCTTCACGAGACCGCGATGCTCGGGGTGCTTCGCGTCGGTGCTTCGTGAGACAGCGTGTCGGCCTTTTTTTCCATCCCTTCCTTTCGGGAAATATTTTGGCGCCAAAATATTCCCCCCTTAGACATGGAGCCGCGGAGGGTGAAGGATCGACGTCTGAGGGAAAATCGCCAAAATTGTCGGTGGTTCTTGATGAGATTTCGTGAAGAGGGCCCGCGGTGATGATCGAGGCCATGGATCCAGATGCGCCGCGATGCTCCACGCAGGTGAGGCGCGCCGCGATGCTTCGGGGTCACCGCCTATAAATAGGGGGGTCGACGTCTTTTATCTTCATGCGATTTCCTTGTCTTTTTGTCCTTCCGATTTAGCGAAGCTCTACGTACTCCGCGACTACTCTCCGCGACTCGAGCTTCACGGCGGACCATGGGTCTCCGACACCGCGACTGCGCCAAGCGATCTTCTGCTTATCGACCTAGGTCCGACTCTGCGGTTTGGCCTCCACACCGACCTTCGCGAGCCGTCTTTGCGGTTCATCTTCAGGATTCGTTCTGAAAAAATTCTTTTCTGAGTGTCGGAACTAAAATGGCCCATCGAGAAGCTGTATTGGGGGTGCTTGCAGACGCCGCCCGTCGGGATGAGATGGCCAACTGTCCAGGCCTTGGGGAGATGGTCCGAAGCCATTCAGACCATGCTTCTTTGACAGACCTGCTATTGGAGGGTCATAAGAATTATCTGCAGTTTATGAAGATGCCATTGTACGGATTCGGGTTGAGGGATGATGTCTTCATCCCTGAGGTCAGTAGGGGCGAACCAGCTTGCTAGTTCAGGAGTACACCATGTCATCACCAATGGTTCAGGGCGGCCGATGGTCATGCACAGGAGGACTTCACACCCGTCACCGCTGACTATCTCTACAACCATGTGAATGATATTGATGGGAAGCCACTGCAACCGGAGATGTCCCCTCCTCTCTACCGTACCATGCTGAAGGCGTCTTTTTAGGATTCAAAGAAGGAATGGTCTGATGAGTGGGACCTGCGCCAGGGCAGCAATTTTACTGATGACTGGGCCTGGGCCTACTGGGTAGGTGCCTCATGCGATGAGTTTGGGGACTACCTGAGGAGAGTGGGGTTATATGAGGCGGCATGGGCCCCCCAATTCCACATTTACCAACTGAAACAACTGATGCCGGAATTGCTGAGCAGATGGTCGTCTAGGACCAATTCCTTTCACCTGCATCACGGGGAGTTGGGTATCAGCCTGTGGGATGTCCTCTAGATTTCTGGGGTTCCGATCTTGGGGGCCATGTATGATGAGTTCCTCCGTGTCATGAGCGCGTGGGTGGATACATATAAAATATCACGACTGGCGTCAGTGCTGATGGAACTCGTCCCTGGAGAGGACAAGGAGGCAGTGAGGGATGCCCACTTTAGGATATGGTATAAGTGCTTCCTGAATTTCCCAGAGAATCGAGAGTTCCCTCCGAGGCCTCGAACTTGTCCGAGGGCGGCCCAGCGGGGTAAGGGGCACTTGTATTGGCAGGTCTTGGAGGACAGCCAATGGAAGACTTGGGGTTTCAGTGTCAGCACTAAACAACATCCAATAGTCAGGTTGGAGGAATTCATCGCGGCTCTCATCTACGGTTGGATTCTACTGGTGAGGGATACAAGCATGGGGGTGGGGCCCAGCTCATTTATTATGGCATCCATGTTGGCCATGGGGCAGAGGATCAATCTGGGGATTCCAATGCTCGCCAAACTGTACAGAATGATGTGGCACATTAGCGAGGCCAAGAAGCCTCCAAGGATATGCGGGCCCTTCCACCTCTTGTATGGGTGGATTGTGGCGCACATCAGGGGGATCTATGAGTATCCAAACCCTATTTCTCTGCTAAGATCAAACTTCTTCCCCTCCATCCTGAATGCAGTTGGGAGCTTCCCGTCAAACTAACTGTTCTGATGGTGCTGAATCAGGTGTGGAGGGCGGATGAGTTTAATTTCCACCCCTTCCCATTGCCGACGGTGATACTTACTGATGAAGGGTGAGGAACGGAAGAACATCGAGCTTACCTCCTGGCATTTAGAGGTGGAGTTTTGGTCGCACGAGTAGATCGTGAGCCCCTCTGCGAACCGTACACCCCGCATCAGTTTGCGAGGTAGTTCCGGTAGCTACAGCGGCTGACCCCACAGGTCTACTAGAAGGTGCGTCACGAGGAGCACCCGTGTGTGATGAGGCAGTTGTGGCTAATGTTCACATGAGAAGATGGGAAGATGCTAATTGCATTACCTCCATCCACCGCCGCTTTCGGATTGGTGAGGGAGTATTTCATTAGTTGGGAAGCTGCTTATCCAGGGGAGATGTTGAAGCAGCCAACTATTCGGGTCGGTGATGGTGGGCCTCCTCTATCTCGAGGTCGGGGTCAGAGGGCATCTAGGGCCTCTCGCGGTGGAGGGGCCTCCATGGCAGTGAGACCCGCAACAGCTGAAGGTGCGATAGCAGCGGCAGACCTGGTAATTTCGGAAGAGTAGTGACATCTGGAGGGGAAACCACCGAGGGGATTTCGTAGGATATCCACTCAGGCCCCGGGGAAGCGGCTGCGTCATATCGACATAGAAGATGATGTTGTCTTCCCGGATGCCTGGGACATTTGGGATTTCAACCGGCAATCCCTCATCCCACCTGAGATATGGACCCACATGAATCACCTCGGGATGGAATTACCGGGCATAGGCCCAGTCCAGGTCGGCTTCATGGCGTCTCCGGCGGAGGCAGAGCAATAGCTAGACGAGCTGGAGGATTATGTTCACTCCAGTGGTGTCCCTCGCCAAATGACAGATGGGGTGAGGGTACTGCTAAATCGAATGGTCCCCCCCACAGTTATTAGCTGCCGATATGAGGGAGAACTTCCCCCTGCCGGAAGAATCACAGGGCTCCTCTCGGGAGGATGAGGCTGGAGGAGGGAGCCCGTTGGAGGAGGTCGTGGTCGGAGATCAAGGGTCAGATTCCGACGACTTCGTTGAGGCTCTCGAGGTAGCATTCCGAACTTCTTTCCTTACGGTTCATTCTTGGGCCACTATGGAATTCTCACTTTTGTTTGAGCCACGCATGAGGAACTTGTTCGCCGGCCTCATTCTCGCCCCTCGGCGGGTGATGATGCGGGACCTTCAGAACCCGCGCCTATGGCTGCATCCAGTTCCGCGTCTGGTGGGACCAAAGCAACCGAGGTAGCTCCCCCAGAATCTCCAGACCTTCCAACAGTATACGGAGAGCCTCACCTCGGGGTCCCGTCGTTACCGGCTCGAGAGCAGCACCAGGAGGTCGATCTCCGTAAGTTTCCTCTACCGGTTTCCTTGTCGTCATGTGTAGACTATGCCAACTAACGTTTATGTCCCCCATTGTTGTACAGTTCTCCGACTGGCGTGGGCTACTGCGGCAAGGCTAGTCGCGATGTCTGGTGGCGTCCCCCCTAGGGTCATGCCGGTGATGGTGGCGATAGTCCCCCCATATCCTTAAGCTGCAACACACATCATCACCAGCGGGACCACCAGCAGGGTCGTGCCTGAGGTCATCGAGGTGGACTCCGATGAAGAGGACCGGTCGGCCGACCCTAGTCATGTCGTTCCTGCTTCGGCGCCTGATACCGCGCCAGATTCAATTCCAGATGCAAATCCCACCGAGGACTTCCTGCAGGCGTATCCTACGTACGAGCCTGCCAATCGAGCAGACTGGGACGAAACGACTTTCGATGAGGAAGACAGCAGCATAGTCTGCCGCCGGTCGTGGAAGCTAATCATACGCTTCATCATAGACACCCACCAAGCACTATGGATGGCCGAAATGGACAGACTCCTCTTGCTGTTGCGCGAACTGTGTGCTGGGGGAGTGGATTCCCAACGTCCTCACACGCTCATCCGAGATCTTATGGCTGAAAGAGAGGTCCAACAGATGCAGACCCAGGCAGATGAGTACTCAGCCTCTCTTAATGCACAATCTGAGCTGATCTCCCGGTTGAAGGCCCAGCTGGCGGATGCAGAGGAGATTATGATGCATGCATCTGGAAAGATGGTTGCCGTTCAGGCTGAGGTAGAGAGGGCCAGAGCAAAGGCTGACGAACTGCGCCCCGCCGCTGCTGAGGAGGAGCGGGAGCTGAGTCAGTGGCAGTAATCCTTGGACGCCACAAGCCAACTGGTGGCGGAGCTGCAACGCTCTTTTGAAGGGGTCAACCCGTCCATGGGGGGAGTCAACCCCCCAGGTATTTTAGCATGCCAAAAAACCTTTTATTGGTACTTTCGTTCTTCAATTTCTTCCTTCTTTGTTTTGAATGCCGTAGTGCGCACGATTTCCACTGTTTGAATTGCCTTGTTACATCCCTACAATGTCTGCAGGACATTCGACGATAATTCCCCAAGCCCACGTGGGTCGAGACCGATGTGATAAATAGGAGATAGTTGTCTCCTCGTCCCACCTAACATAGGAGTGGAAACTATGCTCCGGGCATCCGGGATTTAGATTACCAGTCCGGATTTCCGAAAGATGGGAGAGGCTTGACCAGAGAAGGAACCTTTTCAGAATATCTGAATTAATGTTTCTTCGGTGTGACCTCATGTACGAATGGTGCAACACTAGGGGCACTGGAATCAGTCCGAATAGACGGAAACGAGAAGCGTGAATTACGACGCCCAGGATTCGGAGCATTGTGGGGATGGCGTGACAATAAGGGAAAACCGTTAACCATGGAGGAGACGCGGTATCCTTACTTTGTTAGCCTGTAATGGGGATAAAGATGAGGGTCAACCGTTGACCATGTTCGAAACACGGGACCATGTCACAAATATTGTTGGTCGATCTTTCGGGACGTTGACCCAGGACAGTTGGCAGACCATAGGTCGAACATCCATATTGTTAGGGGGTCCTTCCAAACATGACCAGTCCTCCAGAATGTTGGCCCAGGATGGTAGGTGAGCCGATGCGGCATGAGACCAGGCCGTTAGGGGGTCCCGTGAGACATGGAAGGGGACGAGGGTCCGAATAAGGGGCACGAAAATCATGGAATATGGAGTGATGGTTTGTCCGAACAGAATCCAACACTTAGGTAGTTACAGCACCGTAGTGGGAGTACACCATATGGGTGCATTGGATTGATCATGGATCATTCCTTCTCTCAGATAGGGCCTCTATGGAGAGGGGATTTACCACTTCCCAATGTAATCTTAGGGCATTATGAACTTTTTCAGGGCATAATTGCAGCTACATAGTTCCCCCCGAGGGGTCAGGCCAGAGGGCCAGAAATGGGGAGGGACAGGATTTTGCGATTCCTGGGGATGGACCCTAGGTGAATTTCCTGGGTGTCTCTAAGTATCCCATGAGGATGGGAATCAAGTCGTACGTAGTTCTAGAGGCACAGTGTAGTCATAGATCAGCACTGGCAGGTCAAATCCTCTCTGGCATAGGCTCTGGTGCATCCCATGATTAACACGGGGCATCCTGAATTTGTTCAGGGTAGAACCATAGTTTATTTACATGCATTGAGGGCACATGGATTCCCGTAGTTTAACGTCATACGATAGGACGTGGAATAAAAGGGAAGATCCCAGAGAGCGTATGGTGCGACAGATATGAAACCGATGTGATTGAGGACTTGGAGTCCAAATCACACCACGTACCCCCGGAGGAAACTCTTCAGGTCGAGGGACCAAGAGTGATGATTAGGCTGGGCCTGAAGCAGAGTGGTCGGGCGTTCCTACGTACTCCATGAGAATTGGAATCAATCCATACATAGTTATGGAAGTGTAGTTTAACATCATGCGGGACGATGAGAAGCCCGACCGTGTTGGTACAAATCCTGCCAAAACTATTATTCCCATGTGAGTCGTTCTCGGTGTGGGAAACAAGAAGTAGTGGTGGGAATTTCCCGACACAGAAAGGGCGCAGGTTAGGGAAAAGGGACGCTCGGTGAATACCAGCCCAATGACACTAACACGATCATTTCACGCACCTAGATGCACAAAGAGAATGAGCCGAGTATGACAGAATTCCACTTGAACATGAGGAAGTGGAAATGTGTGAATCATGGTGCTCGAGATTCAGATCACGATGATGGTGGCGTGACGATGGAGGATAACTGTTTACCGTGGTGGAAACCCAACATCCATATCGTGTTAGCCATGAATGGGGACAAACAAATGAGGGTTGACCATTGACCATGTTCAAAACACGGGACCATGTCACAAATGTTGTCAGATATCCTTAGGGACGTTGGCCCGAAATGATTGGAGGGACCTTAGGTCCAGCATTCATGGAGAGCTCTTAAGCCTTGTATCCATGTCGTTGGACGGTCCTTTTGGATGTGGAAGAGGATGAGGATCCAAATAGCGAGCTCACGAAGCATGGTCATGGGATGAGGAGGATGTCCCTATGAAAATCCCGCACTTCGGGCTCTTTGTCAAAACACATCTGAATACGACAACGATACGTATTAGATAGAGGGAGAATATTCCTTTCCCATAGGGAGATCTTAGTTTAGGGTCGTAGAATTCGGACCATGGATGGGAGGAGACATAAGAGGCACATGGTGGAGTAACTCAAACACCTGGTGTGACTAGGAATAGAAGGTGTGTACGGTGCGGTGAACAACCTGACGTGAATGAGGACGTAATCCCATATCACATCGCGCGACCCCCTTTGGAGAGGTTTTAGGTCAAGGGACCAAAAGAGAAAGTTAGGCTGGGCCCGCGAGGAAGTGCCCCGGTGCTCCTACGTATCTCATAAGAATGAGAATCAAGCCTCACGTAGTTCTTGAAAGGTGACATGGTAAGATACCAATGCCAGGGGAAAAGGGGATTGCGGGTGTGGACCTTTCACTAAAAGAAGCAAAATTTGGTAAATCTTGTTTGTCCTTTAAGGTGAGTGGTTTTTTTTGTGAAGCGACAGGCCTAGAGTAGTAGGTCGTGGTGTCGCCACAAGGATCAATCCATGATGAGCATTGAAAAATGGCATGGCACGTGACCAATACCCAATGTGATGTCCTCTACAACGAGGTCACCACAATGCAGTGCTGTTTTTCGTCATGCGGGCGGGATGATAATATCACAGTTTAGGGTCGTATGATAGGACCAAACATGCATTTTGTCGTCATGTAGCGTAGACGTAGAAGAGACGATGCTAGGCAGGGAACGTGCGTAGTGTTACAAAACACAATTTATGGAGACATGATCCCACATCACATTGTACGCCACTCGGAGAGGGAGATCTTAGGCCGAGGGGCCTATATAGAGGTAAGAGGTGAAACAGGGGGGAGAGACTGGCTTCCTAAATGGGTTTTACCCGAGGACAGGGCATCCGGGCGGTCCTACATATCCCATGTGGATGGGAATCAAGCTGAACGTAGTTCTATATGGATCTTAGTTTATGGTCTTAGAGCTCGGACCATGAATGGTAACAACTTCCAATCTTAGCACAGACGTCATCCTGATCCCTAAGCCCACGTGAGTTAAACTCGGTGTGGGAAACAAGGGGGAATCTTTATCGCAATACCTGGGGTGCCCATCACAGGGGAGTTGGTAGAGAACCCCGAAGGACACCTTGAACGCGGCTTGTTTCCCCATTGCGCAGACGTGCACGGAGGAAAAGTACCAAGATTTCCGAGACTCTACAGGGACACGATGAAGTGATGAAGGGTGTGAATTGTGTACCCAACATTTTGGGCTAAATGGGTTGGCGTGGAGATAGAGGAAAACTGTTAACCATGGTGGAAACGTAGCATCCATATCGCGTTAGCCTGAGGTGGGAACAGAAAACGAGCATCGACCACTGACCGTATTCGCAACGCGGGATTTTATGGATTTGTTGTCTGAAACCCTCGGGGGCGTTGGCCCGTAACGGTAGGAGAGACCTTGGGCATAGTATCCAGGTCATTCTTGGGGGTCCCTCCGGGTGTGAAAGATGATGGAATCTGTGATGAAGGGATACACAAAGCCTGGAAAGAGGGTGCGGACGTGTCTGAGTAAAGCTTGGCAATCCAGGTAATAAACCAGAGTACTCTTAGGCACATTGGTGAACCGTCAAAAAGGGGTCGACGGAATAGCTCAGGAGGGAGAGGTACATGGCGTGTTCATTACGAGACCGATGTGAATGAATACATAATCCCACACCACACCATATAATCCTCTCATGGAGGAAGGGTAGGCCAAGGGGCCAAGATGGGATGAAGATTCCCGATAGATGGGGCTGGACCCGAATCCTAGACATTCAGGTGGTCCTACGTATCCCATGAAGATGGGAATCAAGCCACACGTAGTTATCTAAATGTAGTTTAACGTCATACGGGGCGAGGATGGGATTAATATACCCCCAAATGAGGGAGGTGTACTGTACAGTGAATAAAACGACGTGAATGGGAAAATAACCTCATGCCACGCCATACACTCCTATAAGAGAGGACCTGTGCCGGGTCCCCAAAAGGCCAAGGGGCCTAATGGTTAGTCATTGGTCAGGGAGGCCTGACCTGCTTACAGTTTAATGTCTTACAATGAGGATGAGGGTCGGGGACCCGAGGAGGCCAAGGGGCCTGAGGCTGGGCCTCGTAAGGGAAGGCGTACGGCATGGTACATGATCCCGATGTGAATGAGGACATAGTACCACACCACACCGTACACCCTGGGTAAGAGGTTGGGCGGAGGGGCCCGAAAAGGACAAGGGGCCTAAGGACAGGCATTAGTCAGGAAGGCCGGACTGGTCTGCAGTTTAACATCTTACATGAGGACGGGGGCTGGGGACTCGAGGAGGCCAAGGGGCCTAAGGCCAGGCCTCGTAAGGGAAGGCGTAGGACATCATACATGATCCCGACTTGAATGAGGACATATCCCCACACCACACCGTACACCCCTTATAGGGGAATTGGGGTCGTGGGCCCGACCGCTGGCACCACCCGGGGGGAAGTTTGTTACTTCGGGATGGGGTAGAACGAATCATTGCACTCAATGTTTGGGACATCTCGGGGTAGACCCGAAGATCTAGGACACTGTTGACCATGTTTGAAACCCAGCGTTACTATGGTGACCTGATATGGGAGCAACAAATGAGCGTCGACCATTGACCAAATTCGCAACGCGATACTTCTATCAGCTTGTTACTTGAAAAACCCTCGGGGATGTTGACCCATATCGGTAGGAGAGACCTTGGGAATAGTATCCAGGCCGTTCTTGGGGGTCCCTATGGGTGTAAAAAATGATGGAATCCCAGCCAAGGAGTGGGTGAAGCATAGCTGTATCCATCCACGAAAGAGGCGAACGTCTCCAGGGGGGACATGCAGCCGGGTCGAGGCTCGCTCGACGTGAGTTGGGGAAAAAGTGTGCACCATGCCATATGTCTTGACCTAAGGGGAAGATTTTTGCTTTCGGGCTGGGCCAACGGACGAAATGCCCGTGCGTTCCTACATATCCCATTAGGATGGGAATCAAGCCATACATAGTTCTTGAAGGCCATGCAGTTTAGCGTCATGCGGTGAGGATGTGGAAGGATAGAATAACGGGAGTGGGCACATGGTGCAACCCTTACAATCCTCTTATGAGCGGAGTTGTATGAGAAGGGATAAAAAAGCCTACACCTCGCTACACAAAGATCCTCCAAAGAAACTATTCCCAGGGGGGATAGTGGAAGAGAAAATCTTGGAGCTGGGCTCAAGACGAGGCGTCCGAGCATTCCTACGTATCCCATTAAGATGAGAATCAATCCACATGAAGTTCTTGAGATGCAGTTTAACATCATGCGGGACAAGGATGCATCTCATTTAGGGATTTTTGTACCTCTCGTACCCCTCGTGGTTTAATTTTCATGATCACAGTCACTCTCTTTTTTTATCTAATCTTGTTTTAAGTGTTTTTGGACGATAGACATGATTTCAGGTGGCCAAGGAATTGGGCCAAGAAAGAAAGAAGCCAAAGTGGACTGATTTTCAGTCCACCGGCCAACCGGTGGCCTCATCACCGGCCAGCCGGTGGTGCCTGAGCCCGAGCCCTCTCCCTTTTTCAAAGCACCGGCCAACCGGTGGCCTAGCACCGGTCAGCTAGTGGAGCCAGTCAAACTAGCCGTTGGGCTTTGACCAGGCTTGTCCACTTGACTCCCAACGGCTCCGAAGGCCTCTCCAAAGGCTTAGAAGCCTCCCAAAGGCCATATGAGGGTTCCCCCTCTATAAATAAAGGACTAGGAAGCCCCGGAAACTTAACCAAGCCAAAAGGAAGCCCACAGACACATTTTTGATCATTTGGCGAACCTCCGGCGCATTCCACCAAGGAACCTCCACTTGCTCCAACTCAATTCCACAACCAAGGAGCACCACTATAGAAGCTTGGGTGCGTCCTTCATCAACTCCAATCAATCCTTTGGCGCCCAAGGCTTCTCTCCATTACGGTTTTTCATTTATTTATTTATTTTGAGTATAAATTTGGGTTTGTGCCTACAAACCCCCATCTCTTTCTCTCATCCTCTCTTTTGGGTTTTCACACCACCTTCAAGGTGTGAAGAGGTTAGTCAAGCCTTCCCTTTTAAAAGGCTTGAATCAAAGGTGAGCTAGCCTTCACCTGTAAGAAGGCTAGTGGGTTCTTGCTCAACCATTAAAAGAAAGTGGGTTCTTTCTTAACCGTTAAAAGAAAGTTGTAATAGGTTCTAGACTAACCTTAAAGTCTAGTGGGTTTCTTGCTAAAACCATTAAAAAGAATGCGGTAGTAAATCTCTCAATGGTTGAGTTGGGAGCGGAGACGTAGGCTTTGGTTTAAGCCGAACTCCGTTATCAATTTTGTGTCTTGCCAATTTTATTTCCGCTGCATCTTTAACATTGATTTTAAATTGTTATTTATCTTTAAAAGGCAATTCACCCCCCCTCTTGCCATCACTCTCCGCCCAACAATTGATATCAGAGGAAAAATTTGAGTAATACCTTCACCGGTTTCAAATTTAAGATCCATTGTGATGGCTTCAACTTCTTTCGCCCCCGAAGGATATTCTTTGGGTCGGGCTCCATTCTTTGATGGAACCGACTATAATTATTGGAAAACCCGCATGACCAATTTTCTTAGAAGTATAGGTTATCCTATTTATAAAATTGTCATGCATGGTTACTCTCTATCTTCTCCCGATGAATCCAAATGGACTCAAGCCGACATTAAAAATTTCGAACTTGATGGAAAAGCCATGAACGCTCTTCATTACGGCCTTGATCGTAATGAATTCAATCGAGTTTCTACATGCACCTCATCACATGAAATCTGGAAACTATTGGAGGTTACCCATGAGGGGACCAACAAAGTTAAGGATACTCGATTGGACATGTACCGTCAAGATTTTGATTCTTTTACCATGCATCCATCTGAAAATATTACTGAAATGTTTACACGTTTTACTGATGTTTGCAATGGGAGAATGTCCCTTGGTGATGATGTGTCTGCAGAAACGATGGTCAAGAAGATCCTTTGGATCTTACCAAGCACATGGGCACCAAAAGTCACGGCAATCCAAGAAGCTAAAGACATCAAGAACATGCCGGTCGAAGAGCTCATCGGATCCCTCATGACCTACGAAATCACCATGTGGAGGCAAGCTGAAAAAGAAGGCAAACCGATCAATGTTCCAAAGAACATCACCTTCAAAGTTCAAAAAGAAGAATTCTCCTCCTCCTCCTCATCTTCCTCTTCAAGCGGCGATTCAGAAATGGAGAATCTTGCCCGGAAAATGCACAAATTCATGAAGAAGCACAAGAAGAAGAAATCCCGCAAGGCTCAACCCAACGAAAAATCCGAGCCCGAGGTAACATGTTACGGGTGTGGAAAGAAAGGCCATTACAAGCCCGATTGTCCACTCAACAAGAAAAAGTCCAAGCAAAAGGAAAAGAAAAAGGCTTTCAAGGCCACATGGAGTGATAGCTCCACATCCTCCTCCTCCTCCTCCTCAAGTGACAACGGTAAAAAATGCCTAATGGCATTTCATGAGGTAACCTCTTCCGACTCCTCATCCTCTAGTTCTTCAAATTCTTTTAATCATTTGTCTTATGAGGATCTCCAACATGCGAGAGATCAATTGGAGGAAGGTTTTCACGAACTTTCTTCCAAATTTGTTGCTTTAAAAAAGAATTTCAAAAAACTCTCTTCCGAAAAGGAACAACTTCTCAAAGAAAAGGAGGAGTTGTCCCTCAAGATCCAAAACCTTCCCGATGTTGATTCTATGGAATCAACAATCAAAGATTTAAGGGAATCTCTTTCCAAGTTCACCCAAGGGGAACAAAATTTGACCAAATTGCTTGGTTACCAACGTTTATCTAGAACCACCGAAGGGCTTGGCTATTCCAAGCAAGCTTCCTCTTCCCATGATCCAACTATTTTTATAAGGGGGAGCTCTCAAAATAAATTTTGTAATTATTGGAAAAAACCCGGGCACTTAATCTATGAGTGAAATTGCAAAAATGCCCGGTATGGAAGGCCCAAAACTATTTTCTTTAATGATGAATTTCATAGGAGAAGACCCGCCACTAGACAAGAATGGATTGAAAAATCCCTTTTAGTGAGTCTCACCGGACCAAAATTTGTCTCGGTTTCAAAAACCACTCCCCAGTTATTTGTTGTTTTTTTGGGGGAGTTAGGATCGTTTAAGCCTTTTTGCTTTATTTTCAAAATTTTCGATTCAAAACTTTCAATTCAAAATTCTCAATTCAAAATTTTCGATTCAAAACTTTCAATTCAAAATTCTCAATTCAAAATTTTCGATTCAAAAATTTCAATTCAAAATTCTCAATTCAAAATTTTCGATTCAAAACTTTCAATTCAAAATTCCCAATTCAAAATTTTCAATTCAAAACATTCAATTCAAATTTCAAAAATTTCAATTGGTTTAAATTCTCTATCTCGTTTTTCAACGTTTCCCTCAATCAAGTTTTATGCCCCGTGCTATTTTGATAATCACAAAGGGGGAGAAATTCTTGGTTGATTGGGGGAGAAATATTTTTCTCTTGTTTTTCTTTACTTTTCAATTTATTCTTTAAAGCATGCCTCTCATTTCAATCTTTTACATTGCTTGTTTTGGTGATTGTGATCATCAAAATAGGGGGAGATTGTTGTACCTCTCGTACCCCTCGTGGTTTAATTTTCATGATCACAATCACTCTCTTTTTTATCTAATCTTGTTTTAAGTGTTTTTGGATGATAGGCATGATTTCAGGTGGCCAAGGAATTGGGCCAAGAATGCAAGAAGCCAAAGTGGACTGATTTTCAGTCCACTGGCCAACTGGTGGCCTCATCACCGGCCAGCCGGTGGTGCCTGAGCCCGAGCCCTCTCCCTTTTTCAAAGCACCAGCCAACCGGTGGCCTAGCACCGGTCAGCCGGTGGAGCCAGTCAAACTAGCCGTTGGGCTTTGACCAGGCTTGTCCACTTGACTCCCAACGGCTCCGAAGGCCTCTCCAACGGCTCCGAAGCCTCCCAAAGTCCATATGAGGGTTCCCCCTCTATAAATAAAGGACTAGGAAGCCCTGGAAACTTAACCAAGCCAAAAGGAAGCCCACAGACCCATTTTTGATCATTTGGCGAACCTCCGGCGCATTCCACCAAGGAACCTCCACTTGCTCCAACTCAATTCCACAACCAAGGAGCACCACCATAGAAGCTTGGGAGCGTCCTTCATCAACTCCAATCAATCCTTTGGCGCCCAAGGCTTCTCTCCATTATGGTTTTTCATTGCTTTATTTATTTTGAGCATAAATTTGGGTTTGTACCTACAAACCCCCATCTCTTTCTCTCATCCTCTCTTTTGGGTTTTCACACCACCTTCAAGGTGTGAAGAGGTTAGTCAAGACTTCCCTTTTAAAAGGCTTGAATCAAAGGTGAGATAGCCTTCACCTGTAAGAAGGCTAGTGGGATCACTCTCCGCCCAACAGGTATATGTTAGGTACAGTAAGTAATTCGACGTGAATGAGGACGTAATCCTACACCATACCGTACAATCCCTCAAGAGGGTATGTCGGGGAGAACCAAATGTCCTGAGGCCATGCCGCGGTCAGGGAGACCTGACCAGCTTGTGTTTTAACGTCTCGCAGTGAAGACGGGGGTCATGGGCCCAAGGAGGCCAAGGGGCCTGAGGCTGAGCCTCGGTCAGGAAGGCCTGACTGGCTTGCAGTTTAACGTATTGCAGTAAGTACGGGGGGAGATCTTATTTTAAGGTCATAGAGCTCGGGCCATTTTGCAGTTTATCGTCTTGCTGGATGAAGATGCAGTTTAAGGTCATGCGGGACCATTTTGCAGTTTATTGTCTTGCAGGACGAAGATGCAGTTTAAGGTCATGGGGGACCATTTTGCAGTTTATCGTCTTTCAGGACGAAGATGCAGTTTAAGGTCATGCAGTACCATTTTGTAGTTTATCGTATTGCAGGATGAAGATGCAATTTAAGTTCACGCGGTACAATTATGCAGTTTATCATCTTGCAGTACGAAGATGCAGTTTACGGTCATGCAGGACTATTTTGCAGTTTATCATCTTGCAGGATGAAGATGTAGTTTATGGTCATGCGGGACCATTTTGTAGCTTATCGTCATGTAGGACGAAGATGCAATTTAAGGTCATGCGGGACCATTTTGCAGTTTATCGTCTTGCAGGACGAAGATGCAGTTTAAGGTCATGCAGGACCATTTTTCAGTTTATCATCATGTAGGACAAAGATGCAGTTTAAGTTCATGCGGGGCCATTTTGCAGTTTATCGTCTTGTAGGACGAAGATGCAGTTTAAGGTCATGCGGGACCTTTTTAAAGTTTATCATCTTGCAGGACGAAGATGTATTTTAAGGTCATGCGGGACCATTTTGCAGCTTATCATCTTGCAGGATGAAGATGCAGTTTAAGGTCATGTGGGACCATTTTTCAGTTTATCATCTTGCAGGACGCAGATGAAGTTTAAGGTCATGTAGGACCATTTTGCAGTTTATCGTCTTGCAGGAAGAAGATGCAGTTTAAGGTCATGCGGGACCAGCTAGGATCAGGCGAAGTACCTCTTGAGGAACCTGGCGTTGGTGGGAGGGGTTATGCGCTCTCTATCCGTGTTCACCAAGGAGTATGCGACATTGGGGTAAACCTTATGGATGACATAAGTCTCTTCCCATTTGGGTTCTAACATGGGTGGTTTCATACCGGGAATCATTGGTGCTCGAAGGTCCAGTACCAGGTCACCCTGTAGAAAAGAGCACAGATGAACCTTCTTGTTGAAAGCCCTCGCTATCATATCCTGATGCCTTTCCAGATTGTGCAGGACACGAAGTCGTTTCTCATCCAGTGATTCTAATTCAGCTAGATGGATTTCGGCTACCTCATCTGATGTCTGGTGATCATAGACTGCAGTGCGTAACGATGGCAGCTGGATCTCAATGGGTAGGACGGCTTCAGCTCCACACACCATGGAATATGGGGTCACCTGGGTAGAGTTACGAGTCGTCGTCCGATAAGCCCAGAGGGCATTGGGGAGCTTGTCTGGCCAACTTTTCTTGTTCTGACCAACCATCTTCTACAGAATTTTAGATAGGGTTTTGTTCAACACCTCGATCTGTCCGTTTGCCTGCACGTGCTAGCGGGAGGTATGGTTCGAATGGATGTCGTACTTGGCATACAATTTCTATAGTTCAGCCGCTCGGATGTTTGTGCCGTTATCGATGAGGACAGCGTGAGGGACCCCAAACCGGTTGATAATATTGGAGCTCACAACGTCAACGATGGAACGGGCCTTGACCTATTTGAGTGGAACTTCCTCTACCCACTTGGAGAAGAAATCTGTAGCAGTCAGGATGAACCTACACTAGCGAGCTGTTGTCGGTGGATATGGTCCCACTACATCAAGTCCCCATACCTCAAATGGCCAAGAGTACATGGTGGGGTGGAGGGGCTCCGGCGGCCAATGCACGAAGTTGGCGTGAACTTGGGATGCGTGGCATCGCTTGGAATACTCAATACAATCGTGGATCATAGAGGGCCATAAGTACCCCAACCTCCGGATTTGATGGGACAGCTTCGGCCCAGCTTGATGGGTGCCACAGGAACCGGCATGAACCTCTTGCATAACTTGAGGAATCTCTACTCCTTGAATGCAATGGAGGAGGACGCCATCGGAGCTCTGCTTATAAAGGATCTGTTCAAGACTGGGGCCGCTCTGGAGGGTAAATTCCAGCGCGCGAC
Organism: Viscum album; assembly: GCA_963277665.1. Lineage (NCBI taxonomy): Eukaryota > Viridiplantae > Streptophyta > Magnoliopsida > Santalales > Viscaceae > Viscum > Viscum album. The sequence goes on along the minus strand of OY728159.1, from coordinate 773,571,637 downwards.
GTCGGACTCGCTCGCGCTCGGCCCGGTCGTCCGGGAGGCGACCATTTTGGAGATACTCAACAAAAGGTGCCCTCCAGTAGGGAGTTTCTTCAACCACTGTGTCCGACAAACCCGGGACCCCTGACATAGAGGGTCCGGTGGTGAGATGACTTACCCGCAGGCCATCATTGTCCTCTTGGGTGATGGGGGCAATGAATCTCTGGCGTGCCACATGTATGATCAAATAATCTTTCTCGGGTTCTGCGAGCGATGCGGCTAAGCCGGCCAAGGCGTCTGCTTGACCGTTATGTGACCGTGGGACATGGGTAATCAATGGTCGAGAAGAGAACTGGGCTATTACATAGAGGGTGTACTCCAGCAATGGTACAAGCTCCGGCTTCCTGACGACGTAGTCACCATTAACCTGTTTGATTACCAGCTCGGAATCTACTTTCACATGTAGATGGGGCACATTGATCTGAAGGGCCAACTCGAGACCGGTGATGAGAGCCTGGTACTCTGCCTCGTTGTTCGTACAACCTTCTGACAACAGGAACGAGTACGGCAGGACGGCTTGTGTCGGGGTAATGAAGACAATACACAGGCCCACTCTGTTGAGCTTAGGATCGTTGAGACTCCTACCGGTGGGGCTCCGGGAGGCATCGCCGAAATGAATTTGCCAACACGGGACGACATGATCGACTGAGAGGATCATCTCATCATGAAAATCCAGGTCCAGGGATTGATCCGCAGAGGTTGGATGGGAATATAAAAAGTCTGCCAATGACTGTCCCTTAATGGCCTTCTGAGGTACGAACCTGATATCAAACTGCTGGAGAATCACTGCCCACCGTGCTAGTCGAACAGTCCGCATGGGGTGGTTCAGGATGTACTTTAGTGGGTCTACCCGGGAGACCAATTTTACCTCACGGTGCTGCAGGTAATGTCACAACTTCTACATGGAGAAGACGAGCACAAGGCAGCTCTTTTCGATAGGGGAGTATCTGACCTCCGTATCAAGAAGCATGCCGGTGAGATTGTAGAGACTGTTCTCGGTACCCTTGTTATTCTTTTGGGTGAGCAGTGCACCGAGGGAGCATTCTAGGGCGGTCACGTAAAGGACCAGTGGCTTTCCGGAGACGGGTGGCATCAAAACCATAGGTTGGAGCAGATACTGCTTGATTTCCTCGAAGGCGGTCCGACACTCCTCATCCCATTCGTAGGCGGCACACTTCTTCATGAGCCGGGAAAAGGGCTTACACTTGCTGGCCAGATTCGAGATGAATCGGCGTATATAAGCTAAGTGGCCTTGGAGGCCTCGAAGTTCCCGAATGTTGCTCGGGGGAGGCATTTGGCTGATGGCCTTGATCTTCTCTGGGTTAATCTCAATACCTCGATATCTAACAATAAATCCCAGAAACTTCCCAGAGGTGACCTCGAAGGCACACTTCAACGGGTTCATCTTCAGGTGACAGGAACATAGGAAACCGAACGTCTTCTCGAGGTCCTTGAGATGGTCCTAGAACTGATATGATTTGACCACTAGGTCATCTACGTAGCATTCCACCAGCGTCCCGATAATCGGCTTGAATATGCGGTGCATGGCCCTCTAATAAGTGGCACATGCATTTTTCAATCCGAATGGCATAACCTGGTAGGAAAAGGTACCTTGGGGAGCCCGGAAGGCAGTAGACTCCTCATCCTCGGGGGCCATCCGGATCTGGTTGTCCAAGGAAGAACCATCCATGATAGAGAGAGCTTGGAACCCGTCTGTGGCGTCAATCAATAACTCCTTCACCGGGAGTGGGAAGTCATCCTTTGGGCAGTGGCGATTAAGGTCACAGAAGTCAATGCAGAATCTAATATGCCCATTCTTCTTCCTGACTGGCACAATGTTGGCAAGCCACTTGGGGTACTGGACTTCCTTGATGAAGTAGGCTTTGATAAGCTTGTCAACTTCGGCCTCAACCATAGCACCATGAGAAGGATGCATATTCCTAGGAGGCTGCTTAAATCCACGATGGTTTGCCGGGAGGCCAAGACGGTGAACGACTACCTAGGTATCTAGTCCTGGAATCTCGTTGTAACTCCAGGAAAACACGTCACGATGTTGATTGAGGAAGTCTACGTATTGCTGCCGCTCCTCATGGGACATGGCTGCACTGATCAATGTGGGTTTTGGATCTGCCTCGCTACCAAGGTTCACCTGTACCAGTTCATCAACCGTGGTAGAAATTCCTTCCTAAAAGGCCGGGAGAGCATCCTCCAGGTCTTCCTCTCCACCCGTGGGGGGATTTCCCGTGACGGGAGATACTTCTGGGCTATCAAAACCTGAGGGGAAGCTGGTGCCGGCTTGGGCAGCAGTGGTCATCATATCAGGAGACTCACTCGCCATTGAGACCATAACAATGAAGGCAATCGACCCAATCCCATCTGGACATCGACCTAAGGGGCCACGTTTCATGATATCAAAGCAGTGGTGACGTGTTGTCCTGAGTCATTTGATTCCATCCCTGCAGAAGAGACATGTATGGTGCACCACCGTTGTCATAAGCTTGACATCCCAGTACAGTACATGGGTAGGAGGTTCCGGGATCACCTGAGCCTGGTTTATGTAGGAGTACAAGGTAATTTTCTACTGTCGCTTGGACACGAGAACATGCCTTCCTTGTGTACCCGAAACAACAAAACATTGCCCCATGTCGGGGGTCGTGGCCTCCAATCGGTGGATCGGGAGGATGTAGGCGTCATCCATGCTTTCCCAGGGATCATTTGTGACCGGGGTGGGTTCATCCTCACTTACTAGGATTTTCTTATCCTTAATTTTTTAATAACAATCATCCAGATAGCGGGCCTCAAAAGAGGAAAAAGGAGACACATCTCCTTAGAGCATGCCTACTCGACCGTTGAGTGAGTATTTGAGGCACTGATGATACGATGAAGGGACTGTTGCATGCAGATGGTGCCATGGCCTACCCATCAAGGCATTGTAGGCGGTGTCCTAAGAGACGACCATGAACTTGGTGCTGGCAATTAAGCCACCGAACTGAGTCTTCAGGTAGATCATACCGACTGGGGTTTGCTCGGTCCTGTCGTACCCCTGGATTCTGAGGTCAGAGGGAGTTAAGTCACCTTCAGACAGACCCAGCTTTCGCAACATCCGAGTTGGAATTAGGTTGATTCCGGAACCCGTGTCAACGAGGCAGCAGCGGTCTTACACACCATTGAAGTGGCCAGTGATGTACAGCGGGCGAATATGCCCCTGTATAAGAGGGTCCTCATCTTCACCAGAGAACGTGATAACCGCCTGACATTCGGCGTTCTCAATTGTTTCAGTATGGATGGCTTCTGCAGCTGCTACCTCCGTCTCAAACTGGAGTGGGCTCCTTAGGGCCTCGGAAAGTGCCTCGCACATTTCAAATGACAGGAGAAGGGCCTCGAGGATAGAAATTATTGCCAGTATGCTGGCCAGGTGCTTCAGGACATCATACTTTCATGCCAAACACGAGCCTCTACCTACAGGAGGTCGTTCGACAATTGGAGGCATAGCGGGTCCTGCCGGTTGAACCAGCAATTGGCTAGTACTAGGTAAATCCTGCTACCTACTAGTTGATGCCTGGAGAGTAGTCTCCAGACTAGGGTCGGAAAGCGGAGGCTGGCCTGTAGCCGGGCGAGACTGACTGTGATACGAACGAGGCTGCTCTCCCTGATCTAGTAGCACAAACAACGGTGGAGGTAGATCCGAGGTCGTTAGCTGGGGTTACACGTGCTGACCACTGCACTGAGCCTGCTGTCTGGTCTCATTAGCATGCACGACTTGGCTGAAAGTTCCTGCTGACGTACCTCGATGACCGGCGCGGTTGCGATTCCGCTGACGTTGACGTCGGCTGGAAACCCTGGGGAGGTTCTCCTGGCGTTCCCCCTCGTCGGGAGTCATATAAGGCTTTACCAGCTCCACGGTGTTAACCGAAGCATTCCCCTGACTATCACTCGAGGAGTCATCCACCACCGGGCAGATTCTGGGAGGAATCCCCATTTCATGGGGCATAAAGTCGTCGAGAGTGCGGGATGACGACAACACTGGCGGAGCACTTTGCTTCTTCTTGCGTCGTCGCTATTTGCCCTTTTGGGAAGTGGTCGGCTGTGAAGACGATGCAGATATACCAGCTACTTATTCTGAAGGTTTTGGCTACTTCAGGTGCACCCGGATGATACCATGGGCATGGACGATGGTTTTTCGAGTCATCCAGTTGTCATATTTCTGGGATCCGCAGCTGGGAACCTGTTTCCGCTCGCCTTCGCAGTCGCTGCCGATCTCTGACCCTGCAAAGACACCCGCCACTTGTGCTGGTGTCGGGCTCAACCTGACTATGTTGTTGTTGACTTGGTCTGGAAGCCATTCTTTAAACACATATCATTGCTTGAGAGTGTGCCCCAGAATCCGATGATAAGGACAGTAGTTCGGTTGATCGGTGAGATGCGCTTCTGCCGTCCTTCTGCACTCGAGCAGGTGCACAATCCCTTGCTCTAGAGCACTTCGGAAGTAGCTAGGGACCTAATTCTCATTGAATGAATAAGTCTGGTGCCTTATTTATATATTGGGGGCCCTGGGGGCCTGGCCCTGATGATGGGACGGGGGGGCCTGCCGAGGAGGCGACACTTGATTGTCTCGCCTAGGTGGAGGTGGTGCATTGCGCGGGGGAACCTGTCGATTCTGATGCGGTCTCTGCTGGGTGGGAGCCTGTGCTTGAGGTGGAGGACCTCTGCGGGGTTGCAGGGATGGTGCCGCTGGCATAATTCTAGCTGCCTAGGGGCTTCTATTTGGGCCACCGCGGTGGGTTTGGCTCTGGCGGTCCTCCAGGATGGGATCATAGGGGGAAACGAACGTGCCTGACTAGCCTGTTGCAGAGCCTCCTCAAGGTGCTGAGCCTTATCTGAGAAATCTCTGAATCCTCCAGGATAGTTCTGGGTAATTAGGGAGGGTACCATATCTGTTTTGATGTTCCCCACACACATCGTCAGTAATTTCTCCTGAGTTAGTGGCATGTCGAGGGAATATGTAAGTCCCTTCCACAGGGCGATGAAATCTGCGACTCGCTCATCAGGCCTTTACTTTCACTTGAAGAGGTCTTCAATGCTAGTCTTCCGCGTGGTGGAGCTGAACTAGTATAGGAACTACCGACGGAGATCCTCCCAAATGGTCACCGATCTGATAGGGAGCTGGTTGTACCAGATGAATGCGGGACCTTCCAATGTCTGTATGAAACATCAGAGCTTGGCAGCTTCTTGCTGGGCCGGGGTCCCCAACATGGGGCTGCACCTAGAATAAAATTGAGCCAAGTGCTGGGGCGGGTCCCTTGTAATGTTTAAGGGAGAGAAAGTGGGGTTCCCAAAACCCGGGGGTGGGGGAATATCATCCACCCACGTGGGATACGGCTTGCCATCTGGTAGGACCGCCACCTGCCGCGTTTCCAACGCTTCGAGGCGGGCTGTGAGTGCCGCTATCAGATCATCCGGGTGGGGGTCCCTGTCTTGACGGGGATCCCAGATCACAAGTGCGTTTCCATATTCTTCAAAACAGTAGATGGCTTCGTCACTCATGGATCAATTGGCCGAACGACCTGTGGGGCGAATGGGGGAACCCTGAATGGATTCTTTAGATTTCCTTGTCGTTTGGGGGGGGGGGGGGGGTTGGCGAGACGTATCGTTCCCTCTTTCCGTAAGTTCCAGATTCTGCCCTGTCTGCAGAAGTAGCACGATCAGGGTTGCCCGAAGGCATCTCACCGGGGGGAATTTTTCCTGCCCCTGCTGCCCCGGCCTGGGATTACCATAGTTGGGTCGCCGCTCCGCAGCGCGCTCAGCCGAGAGTTCATCAACTAGCCTCCTCTGCTCAGCAAGCTGCTGGCGTAATGTGGCCTTCTCGGGATCTTCGTCTGTTTTCTGCACAGAGGCAGACGGTTCGTAGTGCTTGATAGTTCCGACGTGCTCTTTACCCTTGATGGTATTCCAACCGAGTACCAGCGACTCTGTGGGTACGGGGAGGCCTAGCAGGTTCCTCTGCTAATGGTTAACCCTCCCTGATGGGTCCAGCAGTGGCGGTACGCCCTCAGGGGGGTAAGTCTCCATCATCGAATTCAATCTCTTCTTCCTTTTCCACTACGTCAGCCATGTGGACCGCGAACCTTCTCGAGGGCATGTCCTCAATGTCGCCTAGCGAATCGGGCTGTCGTCGGATAGGGTCGAAGAGTAAAGCAGCATAGTTTCCCCAACCACGGACTTGCACATGGGGGGTAGCTTCCCTGATGACTCTGCGGAGGACTTTGAAACTCTGAGAACATTTCCGTTGAAGGGTGCTCTGAAGGCCTGATGACTCAGGGTACTGGGCCACAAGGAGTGTGGCCAAATCGATCAGGCGGAATTGCTCGCCGATTTCTTCGAAGTGCTCTTGACTTCTGGGGTACACCACCCGCTCATAACGAAGGCGGAAGTGTGTCGCCCATAGGGTTCGACAAAAGCACCCCACTTCTTCAGGGGTAAGGGACTCTGGTGCGGGAATGTTCAGCGCCGCCGTTGGCTAGAACTACTCCAGGAAGTAATCCGCTGCGAGAATGCTCCAGAAGCTCCTGGGTTCGGACTCGGGGTCTGGTATTGTATTGCCCCACTCGTCAACCGGGGGCGGCTGAGGGACCGGTAGTGGTACCGAGGCGGACCTCTGGGATAGTAAACTGGGCGGCGGAGAATATGGTGAATGAGCTGACTAGCCGCTGAATTCCGGGCCATCCTCTGAAGAGTGAGGTGACCTGGCCACGATGTCACAATATGATGGGCTAATAGCCACAGCTTCCGGCACAGGAATCACGACTGCCGGCGATAGGTCATGTCATCGCTCTACAGATGTCGGCCCCCAAAACATCTCTCCGTGATCTCTGTTAGAGGTGGAGGGTGCTTCTGGTGACAATGGTGGTGATTGCACGGTCGAGACCTATGGAATTTCCACAATATCTTCCTCCTGGATGTACCTGCGGAGGGAGATGGGAATCTGGTGGACCTCATATTCCAGGAGAATGAGGCTAACACATCTGGTTCCTGCCCCAGTCTTTGATACGGAGGAGCGAGGAGAAGGTTCCATCGCTGAGTCGCATTCCGATTCAGAGTCCGAGAAGCGGGCATGTTTGATCTCCACCCGGGCCTTCCCAGGATTCTTCTTGTGGCGGCGACGACCCACTCTCCTGCCTCGTGGTGGCTCTTCGGGACAGGGTTGATCCCTAATAGGTAGCCTTGGGGCGGCGCTGGCACCGTGACGGAGGGGCCCCCCGCTCGAGATAGCCGAGGTGCGAGGGGAACCAGGGAAAATGTCAAAGGGTACATGGGGAGGACCTCCACGGACAACAACCATGTAAGCGGAGCCTCTACTGGAATCAGTTGGAGCATGGGGAGGACCTCCATAGTTGATGCTGGCGGAGCGAGGTTGACCTTCACTCCACATGTTGTTGGGGCGGGGAGGACCTTCGCCCGTTGCAGAGAGGACGTAGGGAGGGCACCCACGTTGGAGAAGGACCAGATGGACAGTGCCTTCAGATCGGCGGTCGGGGGCAGGAGGATGGACTCCATACCCTATATAGTGGGCACGGGAAATGTTTCTGCGCCGAGCGTCACTGCAGCTAGGCAGGTCTTCCTTCGGGATGGGGGTAGCATGAGGCATTCTTCCTTGAAGAGCTTCGGATCGGGGATGGACCATGCTCTGTGTAGTAGTGGTATGGGGAGGACCTTCGTACGAGGTGACATCACTGCGGGTTGGTTCGCAGTGATCACCGCTCAGGCCTGCAACCCAGAGAGTCAACCCAACCTGCCAGTGGGGTGGTTGGGGTCTCGAACCTGGTTGGGTGAAAGGGTGCCCCTGATTAGTGTATGCAGGGACTCCATGATGCATGTCGGCGGTGGCTCGGGACACTATAGCTGTTGACGTCGACGCATTTGGGCGAGCGTCCTTAACCCGGGCCTGGCGCTGACGTCGGGTCAGACGAGCTGGCGCAGGTGGTGTAGGGGTATTGCCTGCCTGCACTTCCTGTGGAGTCGTATGGTGGCGCTAACGCGGCCGGACGGGAGCCCTTGCCTGGAGCCCTTGGGTCGGGACCCTGAGAAGGGCCGAGCTGGACGGTGCCCGCCTCATCAGCGTAAGGAGAGGAATCATCGAGGCGTTCTGGGGATAGTCTCCCGAAACGGTTGAACATTGGGGTGGGGAGCAGGGGCTCCCTATGCGGCCTGTTAGGGTGGCGTTGACGGCGGGGCCTGGATGCCTCCACGTCCAGGCGGGCCATATCCCGAGTTGGGATGACCCCTTCCTCCTCGTACCTACGTACGAGGTTGTTGATCACCCTTCGTTGGATGACCTATGATGGGGAAAGGGGACGTGGGCGCCCCATATTCTGCGATGTGGCGGCCATCGTGGCGGTAGAGGCGCCATGCGGGGTGGTTGTGGCAGTGTTTCCCCTGCCCCTGCATAGGTGAGCGGGCGCTGATCGTGTCTCTGTAACAGCAACCTGGTTCCTAAGAAACGAAAGGATCAACTCATCAGCACTGCAAGGAAAAGGATTGACAACCAGTGCCCCAATGTCCTTCCATTCTCCACATCTGTAAGAAGGATCCACACCAACACGCTGCAGAACGAAGTGCCCCACATTCTACTTCCCCGAATGCCGGTGAGTTTCATGGAAGGCCCGCTATTTTCTTGGCAGGACCAGACGCCGGATATCTGGATCTGGTGACACGTCAATATACTGGTGTCTCGAACACTACTAATCTCCACATTGAGGATAAGAATTTCACATCGGGTTCACCATTTCTGTTTCCGACAGTTTCGCCGGGGCGCGCGCATCCGTCCGTCCACAGAGGAGGACACACGGCGCTGTTGCCCCGCATTCCCGCCTTCCAAAGGCATGTGACATTCGTTCCTTGTTCAGGGATGTCTTCTCCTTGATCCAAACGGGATGATGGGATGTCGGTTCTTCCTTCCGTGGATTCCTCCTCAGAACTCATCACCTAGTCCGGGTCTCCCTAATAGATTTAATACGTTGTTCGTGAAACTCTTCCCAGTTCCATGTTTCCATGGATGCCGGTTAATTAAACTGCTTCTGTCGGGACATTCCAAAGGGTCCGGTCAGGGCAGCAACCTTCAGTCGGGGGAGTAGTCACGTTGAGGCATCAGTAGAGTGTCTGGATGCAGGGGACCTAGCATGTCTGTCTATTATCCCTGGTCACAGGGCTTCTCGAGGGAGTGGAGGCCCGAGGCATCCCACATAGAGCGAGGGGAATTATATTCCATAGACACATATCTGAGGTTTTCCTCAGCTTCATGTGTTTAACACAGGGTATGCCGCAAGTTTAACATTTAGCGAAGATGGATCAACCCGATCAGAGCATTCTCTAGAATGGATCGGATTAAGGGATTTCCCTTGAAGGGGTGCCGATACCGGGATAAACCCATGGGCGGCTGTGAAGTGGAGTGGACCGACATGGTCTCACCGGGATGTGACGGTCCGAGCGGGAATCAGGGCGGATGATTGATGGACGAATGAAGTGGATGGTGAAATGGCAGGGGACCATCGCAAGGGAGACGGTGAAGTTGGGATTGAGCCTCAAAGAGACCTCCTACGTATACCCGTGGTAGGGAATAAAAGTCCACATAGTTTGGGAGGGTGCCAGTTGAACCGACATGAAGGTGGACCTTGGCCCGACGGATGTCTTCAGTGAACCAGCGTAAAGGTAGACCTTGGTCCGATGGGCATCATCAGCGAACCGACGTGAACGTGGACCTTGGTCTAATGAGAGACGGGCTTGAACCTCGGGAAGGCTTCCTACGTACCATTCCTTGACATGGATCAAAGACCTCATAGTTAAAAGGGTTTCGTCGGCAAACCGACGTGAAGGTGAACCCGTGGGTCCACTTGTGGTGGGCTTGAACCTCGTTAAGGCTTCCTACGTACCATGCCATGACATGCAAAAAAGTCCTCGTAGTTCGGAAGAAAATGGGGGCTTGGCACACCGACAAGGAGACTGTTTGGGCCAATGATTGTTGGGAATGAGTTTCAGGGAGGCTTCCTACGTACCATGCCTTGACATGGATCAAATTCCTCATAGTTCGGGTGGTGACAACGGCTTGTCGTCGAACTGGGATGCAGTTTAACATCATACTGGACGAAGGTGGAACTCGACGTGAATTATATGATGGGTGCGATTGAACCTCATGGAGGATTTCTACGTACCATGCCTTGACATGGATGAAAGAACTCGTAGATCAAATTGGTCACAACGGATTTCCGTCAGACTGGAATACAGTTTAACGTCATGCTGGACAAGAGTGAACCCTTACGTGAATGAACGACGGGCGATGGGCTTGAACCTCGTGGAGGCTTCCTAAATACCATGCCTTGACATGGATCAATGTCCCTGTAGTTCAGAATGGCGGTGGGTGTCGGAGAACCGACGTAAATGAGGGACCTTGGTCTGATGGGAGAATGGATTTAACCTCTGGGAGGCTTCCTACATACCATGCCTTGACATGGATCAAAGTCCTCGTAGTTAGGGTTGGTCACAACGGCTTTCTGTCAGACTGGAATTTCAGTTTAATGTCATGCTAGACGAGGGAATGCAGTTTAATGTCATGCTGGACGAGGGCACTCAGTTTAACGGCATACTAGATCAGGGCAGGGAGTTTAACTTCATGCTGGATGAGGGCACGCAGTTTAACATCATGCTGGACGAGGGCATGCAGTTTAACATCATGCTGGACGAGGGCACGCATTTTAACATCATGCAGGATGATGGCATGCAGTTTAACGTCATGCTGGATGAGGGCACGCATTTTAACGTCATGCTGGATGAGGGCATGCTGTTTAACGTCATGCTCGACGAGGTATTGTCATGGCCAATGCCAGCTCTAAGCCCACGTGAGACATGCTCGGTGTGAGAAACAAGAGACAGCAAGGACCTGAAGATCACGCCGCAAAGGGTGCGTCTGTGAGAAGTGAAGAGGGGCTTACGCGTTAGGCGGCCCATGGTGCTGGGACTTACTCCAGGTTGGAGGCCCGAAGTGCAGTAAATCGCAACAAAAGAGGGATTTGGGACTAATGATGGTAGGTGCCTCGTTCCCTATCACGCCCTCCACTGACCTTGGTAGTGGGGAAGTACGGAGATGTAGGGGTGAAGCCATCCATTGGGGAACTAGGGTCACCCTTCTCTTGAGAACATACGCCACTACAGTAAGGATGATATAATCCCCTATGGATGGGTGATTCCACTCCCGTGGAGATGAGTGGCGTAAAAAATGTTTGAGCTAGGGGGACCTTTCGTGAGAGGCACGAGGTCGGGTCACAGTTTAATGTCATGTGGTGAGGACGTGGTGCTTGGTAGTTTAACGTCCTGCGGCTCGGACGATGTGGGTTCACTCATCACCCCTAGGACTTACAAAACCGGTACCCTCTAGTCCTTGGGGGGGGAGGTACTGGAAAGGCCATGGTCAAGGGGGATTGTGGAGCGAACCATCGAGGGGTCCACGTTAGCATGGCTATGCGAAGAATCAATATCCATTAGCGTGCCTATGAGAAGAAGCATTAGGAGATGCAATGCTACAAGTGTTATTGTCCGTGGGACTTTGAAATCACATCATGCATACTTGGAGGGCCGCACGGGAAGCAGAATTGCCAAGAAAAGGAGTGTTCTTCGCGAAGCAGAGTTCTCTAGACTTAGCATAGGGAATATGTGTGAGTGGTGGGTTCTTTGCGATGTTGAACAGTATTCGCGGAGCACTGCCTCTTGAAGAATAGGTTCCTCGCGAAGCAGGGTGCTGCGAAGCAGTGTGCTTCGCGATGTGTAACGACCTACCATAGCATAGGGATCACTAGTACAGGTTGGGTGTTTCGCAAAGCATAAACGCTCCGCGGCTGCCCGAGTTCCCTTGGGAATCCCCTTCCTTAGTGAATGCCCTTGAGTTTCGTGAAAGGCATCCCTCTCGGAAGAGGGGCTCAAAACGAGACAAAGCAAAGGCGTCACGCAAAGTAAAAGTACCTCACGGATCTCATGATTCCCGGGGGAAAAGGGTGCTTCGCGATTCGGGAGAGGGGAAGACGAAAGGTCTGATTGTCCGTCCCTGGAATCAGGGGGAGCCCCGTATTTATAGGCAAGGGGCGCTGCAAAGCTGAACTCGCGCGCCGCCTCCGGAGCTTCGTGGCGGGCTCGCGAAAGTCAAACTCGTTTGTGGAGAGTTACCGCCTCCAGAGCTTCGTGGTGGGCTCGCGAACGTCAAACTCGTTCGCGGGGAGTTACCACCTCCGGAGCTTCGTGAGACCGTGATGCTCGGGGTGCTTCGTGTCGGTGCTTCACGAGGCAGCATGTCGACCTTCTTTTCCGTCCCTTCCTTTCGTGCAATATTTTGGCGCCAACAGTGGTAGTCTCCAACAACTACAGTAGAGAGTCTGGCTCTGTTGGCTGCTCATAGATCCACCTCACCTTGGTCAATATTTCTGAAGCTACTTGGTTTTCATATTTGGTTACAGATGTGAGCACCATAAGTAGTATCTAATACCCAATTGCTATAAATAGATAGATTTCATTCGATAAAAAATTCACATGAAGCATCCCCATTCTTCCTTGGCGGGGTGGAGTTTTTCTTCCAGTGGACCTTCTTGCCACATGAAAAACAAACTGCCTCTTGTTCTCTTGCCTCCCCTTTGATCTTCCTTTTCATGGAAGGCCTTGAAGATTCTTTGGGCTTAAATATCTTCTCCTTCCCTTTAATTTTATTCACCATGAGGACAGAAGGCTTTTCACGCATCATGTCATTGTCCACTTGGGGAATGAGGATAAGATGATCAGACATAGGCATCTCAATTTTCTTCATGTTGAATTTCACAACAATGTTGGAGAAGCTCATGAGGAGTGATGAAAGAATGAGATCGGTACCCAGATCTTCGGGGAGTTTAAACCCAAGAACATATAAGCGCTCAATGTAGCCAATGACCTTGACTACATGAGGCCCAGCTGGGGAACCCCATCCATGATTTATATTAAATAGAACCTTGGAGATCTCAAACCTTTCATGTCTTGCTCTCTCCTGGTATAGACCATAGAGGTGATCAAGTGTGATATAGGAAACCATGTCTTCATGAGACTTCATGAGCTCACTAGACATTGATGATAGCATCAAACATTGAACATCAAGTGCAGCGCTCAAATGTTAATCATAGGCCAAAAAATATTCATCACTCGCCCCTTGGGCAGGAGAATCCGGAAGAGAGGACTTCAGCATGTAATTCATTCATTCATGGATTAGGATACCTGAAGGCACCTAAAACAATATTGAACGTTACTACTGGTGAGGATATTGTCTTTATCCAGAAGTGATCGCAGAGAAATGGTGGTTGACGAGTTTGTCATATTTATTCTACAAATTAAAAGAGCAGATTTATCAGTACATTCTTGATTATATTTTATGAAGAATCATAAATGAATTTATTAATTTTCCCACTATTTTATCAATCCCAATGGCCCTCAACATTGAACGTGAAATGTTCAGTTTCTTTGACATTATAGTGTCAAGGATCCATATTCCCCTTCGCATAACCCCAACAAGGGTTGGTTAAGCTTTTTGACAGTATGTAGGTAGGAATATATTTTCCAACTGTGAGCTTAAAGTTCCTTGATATGTTTAGTGGACTCCGCAATCCCAAAATCCTGACATGGATTTCCTCAACTCTTGCCTCCAATATTACATCATGTATAGGAATGACTACTCCTCTTGATGTAATATGGTTAAGTCTACCCAAAACCTTTCATAAGGGCTTCCTTTATAAATGTAAGTGTCCCAACAATGGTTGGTCAAACATATATATTTATTGAGTCTTGACCTTAATCAAGTAACATTAGGATTGGTCTGATTTAATATGGTATTGAGGGATTTAATCCTTTATGCGTAGTTTTGCATTATCACATGCTTGTTAATATTAAGTGGTGATTGCTTAAGTGATTAACCATGTTCTAATAATGTTTATGTATAGTCTGATATTTATTTTATTCCATCTTTGCATGATTGTTCATTTTATTAACTATGTGATCGCGACAACACATACATAATAAATAAACCATGCAATTAGATAGGAAAATAATAAGATGGCATGATCATGATCTTTTTCTGGTTAGCTTATCTGTCAGTTTGATAAGGAAACCCTGACCTAGGGAAAAACACCTTGAACTGATGGTACGTGTTTTGCAGCTCCCACATATCCACCTTAGTATCTTCTTGGGTTGGTTTCTCCTTAGCTTCAGGTTTTCAACCCTCTCCTCAAGCTTGGGAGAACCTCCATTACATGGGTTTTACATTAAAAAAACCATGGGCATGTCGGCCCTACATTTTATTGTAAGAACACTCTCAGGCCAACAAATTTCAATTAAACAAATTTATATGAAACCAATAACACTTAAAAAGGGTCTTTGGTCTAGCTCATGATCATCCATAGCATGCAACAACATTTATGCATCTTCAGAATCCAAATTATTGTAATCATTCTATAATTTAAGATAATTTGTGCTTGAATTTAATTAATTATGATCTTATAATTAATCAATTCTTTATCTTAAATTCCTTTCTGAATTTCCTTGAGATTTTTCTCATCTATATCACCTGTACAAGTCTTTGTAATTTTGGATATAACCTTGTGAAATTTCATTTCTGGAAAGTACACGGCGTGTAGTTTATATTTAAATGGTGTGTATTTCTTTTCACCCTTTATCCAAAGTACACACCAGAGGCTTGGGTGTTTTTTATATACTTCTGAAATTTTAGAGTACACGGTGTGTTGATTAATCTAACACGTCATGTACTTCCTTGTTACGCAGTTACCGGCCTAGTAATCCCATTTATGCAGAAAAAAGCTTCTCCTTGTACATGTTTTTACCTGGACCGGATCAGACTACACAACGTGTTGACTCAACATACACACGGTGTATTCCTATTCCCATGCGCCATTCATTTCTGGTCAAAACTGGGTAATAAATACTCAGGTGTACTCAATTCACATGGCATGGTTTGGCGGACCAGTACTGGTTCATTGAACCTAAGTACACGACATGTAGTTTTCATTACATGTCGTGTATTCCCATGTTGTACAGATAGAAAGATCGGCTCCTCCATATTAGTTCCTCATTTTTATTTTAATCAAAATTAAATTTAATAGGTCGTTTCGGTGATGTTAATCGAGAAATGAAGGATGAAGAACAGATCTCGTTCATTTAATTTAATAGAAAAATTTATCACGAATTGAATCAAATATAAATGCATAAATTTTCAATTAATATTAAATAACTATAATAAACATTGTAACCTTTCTCTGATTCCAATTGGAGGTTCCAGGCATAGCGGAAGCACGTGGGTGGATGTGCCCACTTGGCTTTTTGACATTAGCAATGATCAATCCAGTATCAATATTGTAACACCACAGGTAAATAAAGAATATGAGATTTTTATATTTATCCATATTTTTGAATAAAATATTAATATTACTTTAAAGGGGACGCTATGCTCGATGGTGTACCAAATACGCAACAACGAGTTTCTTGGAAATCTTATGTTGCACTCTAATAATAAAATAATATTATTTTCAATGGTAGTTAATGCCTAGCAGTTGTAATGGTGGGAATGAACAGAACTAACTAAAAAATGATTATATATGATTGCCAAATATTTTTACTCTTTACAATAAATTGTAGAGGATTAAAAATGCGAATGAATCCAATTTTAAGCATAAACATTCTAATATTTTTTAAAAGGTCGATTAACCGCCTTTTGATGGGAAACCTCTTTTAATTCCACTTTTTGAAAATTTTATGTGTTATATTTGACAAAATAAAATTCTTATTTAGAATCGGGACATCAAAATATATTTTGTGTAAATTTTTGGTATCTTTCCGTTAAAGTTCATTGTTTAATGAATAGTGAAAAATGTTGTATTTTAATTCGAAACCTTTTTTTAATCTAATTTATTTATATGATTAGATTATCTATTGAATTTTTTTAAAGTAAAAGTAGAATATATGTTTACCATTTAATCCAATAGTGGTCGTTGTAATTAATTTTACTTTGAAATCGGACTTAAACTAGTGTCAATCTTTTGATACTTATTATTTCATAAAAACACGCTATTTTCTCTGACAGTGGGAATTAATTATTAAATTAATTAATGAAACTTATATATTTTGAATATTTTAAAATAGACTTAATTTTTGAATTCAGATATCAAATATAGGTTAGGGTGATGTTTTGGTATTTTTTCTAAAATATTTCAATTTTTGATGAATAGTTAAACCAATAAGTGGTACTTAAAAAATGATTTTTCGTTTAAATGAAATTTTACCACCTCTGTGTTTTGAATTTCAAAAATCTGACATACATGGTTGTCATTAAGAAGTAAAATGTGGTTCAGTGGGATTAAAATATTTTTTTGGTGAATAGTAACTTTTAAGTTTTTAATCGCGATTAGAGGTAATTAGTGTAGTTTAAGGTTAAAATAATATTTTAATAATATGAGATGAGATTTACACATTTCCTACCCTTATTGGATGTGTCATGGCTAACCAAGAAAATCCATTGGTCAACTTGGGGACCCCATGGAGCCACCTTGGAAGGAAAATGACATTAATATCTTTTTATTTAATGTTAAAGTAAAAATGTCACAAACATGAGTTGTTTTACTAAAAAAATTTATAAGTGGGGTTATACATGTAAGATGTTTTACTATAAATAGTCATTGGAAAGATAAAAAGATTTCCTACATCATAGTATTTTTTTATAATTTTTAAACATTAAATAAATTAAATTATTTATGACTTAATGATGATGAAGAGATTACTTCATTATTTAATGATTTAAATAAAATGAAAATATAATGTAAAATCTAAGACCTAAACTTGTCAAAAACCTATTATATGGGTATATATCGATCACTTATCACCTTATCCTCGAATTATATCAATGTGGAACCTTTTAAATCTGAAACTCATTTTAAAATAAAGTAACATTTTATTACATTCCAAGAGTTACCCTCCTCTCCTCTTATAAAAGGCCCCCACCTCCACCACCTTACACAAAACTCTCAAGCCTTTGTCTCGGCCAAACCCTGCCCATTGCATCTCTCCAAATCCCTATCTTCATCATTTAAGCCTCACGTTGTGCAGAATTTTTTACAAGGAAGCCTTTGAGCTTAAATCAAAGAGAGTTACCCGTTTTAAAGGTTGTGTTTTCTCTTGTGTTCTTATGTTTTATTTTGCTTCTCCAACCCCATAAACACTTTTTATAATTTTTTTTTGTAACAGAAAAAGTATATTCAATATACTAGGATGTTTTTATGTTAAGTATTAGAGCTACACTTACACACACCTTCGTCTAATGGTTAAAGAACATACTGTTTCTGTGGTTGGCGATTTTCTGCCTCATGAAACGATGATTGTTCAATATTCTTTTAACAAATTTAAAGGTGGCCATTATGATTCCAATTTATTTTATATATGATATATATGGAATTTATTTTTACTATATTCTTATTTATTTTATATTTAAAACATACCTTTATTCTTTTCATGTTGTGTAAATGTGATAATTTCATATGAGGATGTGTGGACTACCGCCCCCTCAAGTGATGTGACTCGTACATGCAATACATGGAATGTATAAAGAATGAAATTAATGAACATATGTGACCTATATAACATATATATTATACTGGAATTATAATATATATATATATTTGATTTATTTTTAATTCCATTAATATGACAAAAAAATTAAAGTAGTGTTCATGCGTACGTACGGCCTACCGTATCCATGAACGGTGATTTTTGTTTTTTATCTCCAAATGAAATGGAATAGTATAAAATGAATATTTAATGGATATATATGATATTTTAATCATTAATTCTATTCTGGAAATTATTTACTTATAACTACATGGGCAATCATTTTTCAAACAAGTTCATTTTTGACTCATGTACCAAACATCGACAAAAACGTCTGATATTAACTAACATTATTAAAAAATTATTATAAAATTATAATATGTGATATGAACTGAATAATAATCTTTAAAGGGGATCCTTAGGCAATTATAAATTGACCAATGTTTATTATTCAGGAATATAATGAAACGAACAAGACAAGTCGGACTTGAGGTAAGGGATCCTGCTCCTCTCTTTCTTTTTAAATACACTCTTTTATGTCATTCCATTTAAGCTCATCTTTCTTGTGATTGGGATGTTCTTTTATATTAATCCTACTGTAATTTTTATGTCAAAATGATGAGGGACCCTATTTTCTCTCATCAATCCATTTTGGATGTTTTGAGTGGCGTCGTTTGGGTGTTGAATTTTCGTAAGAGATCCAACCTCTCTCTTTATTTTAAAGAACACTCCTTTATGTAACTTATTTTAATCTCTTATTTGTTATGTTGGGGGATGTTATTTTATATTCTTCTTTCTGTAAATTTTATGTTAATATTATGAGAGACCCTATTTGATCTCATCAATCCATTTTTGGAGTTTTTAATTGGCTCTGTTAGGCTGCCGAGTTTTCGTAAGGGATTTTTCATCTCACTTTTATTCACAAGAGATTTATGATACATTTACCACCATTTCCTTTGAGTGGTATATTTACTGCCCATTATTCTAATCATTGTGTTATATACTTTCATTTATGAGTATTTACACCAATTTTTTATTGTCCTTCTTTAATGGGGTGTATGTTTCGAAAGATACCCAAGTCGGTAAGGGAACCTTTCACCCTCCTCTTTTTAAAAGACTTCTTTTGTTATGTCTTTTAATTTTCATCTTATTATATGGGGATATGTTCTTATATATCCTTATTTTCGTAAATTTATGTCCAAATGATGAGATACCCTTTATCTCTCTCATCAAATCTTTTTCTAAAATTTGATGTGACGCTGTTAGGCTGTCGAATTTTACCAAGGGAACTTCTTAACCCAATTTCAATTTCTTTGGGTTTAACATGTAGTTATTGAATATGTCATCCTTTGAATATGTGTGAATGACCTTTGATTTTTTTACACTTAATATCCACTTATATTGGGTGTATTTATATTTGTCACACATAATTATGAGATTGATTTATCCTTAATTTAAGGATACCTTCTTTATAATGGATTTCATCTCATTTTACATTTCTATTTAGACTTCATTGTTGTTATGCACCAGTTCACTCTTATATGGCATATATACTGTCCATTGGAATATTATATCACGAATCCCTTTATTCTCATGATATTATAATGTTATGATTAAATGTTATTCCTCAATTATTGTATTAAAGTGTCTCTCATTTTGTTAAAAACCCTTTAACTAAAATATCGTTTTAAATGTTTTAATGATTTATTCTAAAATATATTTCTCATTAATATCCATGTTTTCAAAATGGTTTTAAGGATTTATTTATATGGATATTAATGGTTTAAAATGTTAAAAGTTTCAATGTGTTATGGTACACATTGATTCAAAAATATCTTTATTAAATGTTTTAAATGGTTTTTAAAATGGTATTTAGAATGGATTCATTGTTTTAATGTCTTAAAATGTTATATTGTTATTGAAATGTAGAAATGTTATGTTTCCTTTATGAATTTTTTATGTGATACTATTATGTTATGGTTCTTGGGAATTGTTATGAAGACGTGTGGTTCTATGATAAACTAAGGGCGGGTGAGCCCGTTATAGCTCTCTAGTGCATTGGGTAACGCGAAGGGGTTAAACGTTAAGGTTTCTCCGAAGAGATTTAGGGAATATACTGTGATGGGTATTCCATACGTAACCAAGAGGGTTACTCCCAATGTAAGAATGTTATGAATGCCTCAAGTTACCTTTATGTCTTATGATTTCTATGATTTATTCATGATTTTATGGGGTATGTTAAAGTGCTTATGTTTTATGGGTAATGTATGATTTCATTCTTATGTATACATGTACTCATTTTCCTTTCCATATTTTTATATCCCTTACGGTGCTTTTTATGCTCATACCATGTTTTTGAAATGTTTTTCACAGGTCAAGCGAAAGGTACATGATATGATGATAGTGTCAAGGAAGTGTCAAGAAAGAATCCATGTTTTATTTTAAATATGTTTCCATTGATGGGGAAAAACGAGTACTATATTTTATGTAACCACATTGTTTAAATGTGGAATGTAATTCATGATTTAGGATCTAATTCTCTAAAACTCTAAACCTGAAAAGATCCTAAATGTGAATTATTCATTTAATTCAATATTATGTAAGGTATAAGGCTGGGGCCTTATAGTTGGTATCAGAGGTCGGTTTAGACAACTTTAGGGATTATGAGTTTTTTTAGACACATGATTAGTCCCTATATCTATTATTTCAGTTGAATCCTTGTTTTATAACTTTTTTCAGGTCATGTAAAGTCGGTTATGAATGGAAGTATAATGATGTAAAACAACATTCCTATCTCTTCCTGATGACATGCTTTCAATAATTATTTCAAAGTCGTGTTCGGATGATTGTGAAACATTTTCTATCATACAACTCAATTGCAAGCCGTTGTTTGAGATATCAAACACCTCCACTATACCTCGTTATCATTGTGGATCATTTGTTGTATTTAGAAAAATAATATTTTCACAATATTCTCATATTTTCAAGAACTGTAAATATTATCAAGGTATTTTCAAATATTTTACCTTATCACAAGAATTTGAAGCATATTATGATTTTAAAAATGGTGCTGAGGGAGGAGACCCTTGCACAACCTATTTATATTTGCTTTTAAAATATATTCTCTCATCACATACTTATGGTATTTTAAAAGGACCAATAATAGAATGTTTCAACTCAAATTCTGTCAGACTATTTTATAGAAATCATGTTTTATCAGATGCTTTGGAATTATATGTCATACATGATTATTTTCGAAAACTGTTTTTCTATGAACACCCATATGACCCATGTTGTACAAGGTGTATTTGGATGGAGGAAGCAAATGATTTTTAAGTATCTCTAAATCATTGTTGTAATGCAAGGTACTTCTACCTATGAGAGAAATATGACGATGAAACTGAGTGGACGCCATGATCAAGGTATGATGTTATTTATTTTGGGAATCATTTTATATTATCTTATGGTGGTGAAATAAGACTTCAAGAATTAAGATGTTGAGATCGTAATTAATTTGGAAGAAAATGAGAGGTATAAGGAAACTATTGAGATTAAATCATGTTAGGGTTATTTTTGGAGTTTTATAAAAAGGACAACACACAGACCGTGTGACAACCCGTCGCGTCGGACAAAGCTACAGGAATCGAACCCACAACCAAAGTGCAACTGGTATTTATCGCCTACCACTAGACTACGTGAAGTCCCTGGTTAGTTTGACTGATTCTTTTTATTTAGATGATTTTATGAATTAATAGAAAATTGATTTTGGTTTATCTATGGAAATTTATTAACCTATCATGGAGGATATGTGATTAGGTTAATTACTTTTCAATACGAGACTTTAAGAGAAACTGATGTTGTTTGGAGATAAATGTTACGATTTAACTTGGAAGACTATGTGACTAAATCCTTCAAATATTTGGGTTTCCATCTTATATTTTTTTATTTGAATAATTTTATGGACAAATTGTTTATCGAATTGTCCTCATTGAACTTTGGGTTTTGTTGGAAAATTTTTGGAGATTAAGAATAGATTTTCTTTTTATAAAGGGTTATCCTTTTCTGGATTATCTGATCATGTACTAACCTTTTTAGTTTTGGTTTTGGATAAAGTCTAAAGACATGGGATGTATATAGTTCTCGTTATTGGATTAGGTGATTCTCTAGAAGTTGATTATAGTACTCTTAATGTGAACAAGTCTTCCTAAATACTCATCTTTTGGAGAAAATATGAGTTTGTGTATGAAATCTAATAAAAGTTGAAAGTCAACATGATAAGTGATTATGTTTCCTTATGAATAAATTCCTCAATAAAATGAAACTTAATACAAAAATGTTGTCTATTAACTTTTCCTATGGTGTAATTGAATACCGTTGAACCCGTCACAAGTTTGTGATTTTCTTGTGGTTACCTTTTTCCTAAACATGTTTTCTATCACTCTCCCTCAGAACATGACCCTATGTTCTCTCCACCATGTCCATGTTTTCCTACATGGAATCCTAGTATGGGTTAACACGGGTGACCTCTGTACTTATCTCTCTTTATTTTAAAGTGATTGTTTTACCAACTCTTGTTCCGATGTGGGACTTTCAAGGATGTTTCCAAGCCCAATTTTAAAATTGCGAGGACACAATTCCCAAAAGGGGGGAAGGATGTAACACCCCAGGTAAATAAAGAATATAACATTTTTATATTTATCTATATTTGTGAATAAAATATTAATATTACTTTAAAGGGGACTCTATGATCGATGGCGTACCCAATACTCAACAACGAGTTTTTTGGGAATCTTACGTTGCACTCTAATAATAAAATAATATTATTTTAAATTGTAGTTAACGCCTAACTGTTGTAATGGCAGGATTGAACAGAACTATCTAAAAAATGATTATATATGTTTGTCAAATATTTTTACTCTTTACAATATATGTTAGAGGATTAAAAATGCGAATGAATCCAATTTTAAGCGTAAACATTCTAATATTCTTTAAAAGGTCGATTAACCGCCTTTTGACAACGAACTTCTTTTAAATCCACTTTTTGAAAATTTTATGTGTTATATTTGACAAAATAAAATTCTTATTTATAATCGGGACATCAAAATATACTTTGTGTAAATTTTTGGTATCTTTCTGATAAAGTTCATTTTTTTAATGAATAGGGAAAAATGTTGTATTTTAATTCAAAACCACTTTTTAATCTAATTTATTTATACGATTAGATTATATTTTTAATTGTATTTAATGTAAAATTAGAATATATTTATACCATTTAATCCAATAGTGGTTGTTGTAATTAATTTCACTTTGAAATCGGACTTAAACTAGTGTCAAACTTTTGATACTTATTATTTCATAAAAACACGCTATTTGCTCTGACATCGGGAATTAATTATTAAATTAATTAATGAAAATTATATGATTTGAATTTTTTAAAATAGATTTCATTTTTGAATTTGGAATATCAAATGTAGCTTAGGGTGATGTTTTGGTATTTTTCTGAAAAACTTCAATTTTTGATGAATAGTGAAACCACAAAGTGGTACTTAAAAAACTGATTTTTTGTTTAAATGAAATTTTACCACCTCTTTGTTTCGAATTTCATAAATCAGACATACATGGTTGACATTAAGAAATAAAATGTGGTTCAGTGGGATTAAAATATTTTTTTGGTGAATAGTAACTTTTATGTTTTTAATCGCGATTAGAGGTAATTAGTGTAGTTTAAGGTAAAAATAATGTTTTAATAACATGATATGAGATTGAAACATGTCCTACCCCTATTGGATGAGTCATGGAAGACCAATACAATCCATGGGTTAACTTTGGGACCCCATGAAGCCACTTTGGAAGGAAAATGACATGAATATCTTTATATTTAATGTTAAAGTAAAAATGTCACAAACATGAGTTGTTTTTCTAAAACAATTTTTAAGTGGGGCTATACAAGTCAGATATTTGACTATAAATAGTAATTGGAAATCTAAAAAGATTTACAACATCATAGTATTTGTTTTTAATTTTTAGACATTAAATAAATTACATTAGTTATGAAATCTTGATGATGCAACGATTACGTCATTATTTAACGATTGAAATAAAATGAAACGATAATGTAAAATATAAGACCTACACTTGTAAAAAACCTATTTTATGGGTATATTTAGAACTCTTATAACCTTATCCTCGAATTATATCAATGTGCGGCTTTTTAAATCCGAAACTCATTTTAAAATGAAGTAACATTTCTTTACATTCCAAAAGTTCCCCTCCTCTCCTCTTATAAAAGGCCCCCACCTCTACAACCTTAAACACACCTCTCAAGCCTTTGGCTTGTCCAAACCCTGCCCATTTAATCTCTACACATCCCTATTTTCATCATTGAAGCCTCAATTTGGGAAGAATTGTTTCCAAGGAAGCCTTTGAGCTTAAATCAAAGAGAGTTACCCGTTTTAAAGGTAGTATTTTCTCTTGTATTCTTATGTTTTATTTTGTTTCTCCATCCCCCTAAAATCTATTTATTCATTTATTTTGTTACAAAACCAGTATATTAAATATAAAAGTATGTTTTTATATGAATTATTAGAGCTACACTTACACACACCTTCGTCTAATGGTTAAAGAACATACTGTTTCTGTGGTTGGAAATTTTCTGCCTCACGAAACGATGATATTTCAATATTCTTTTAACACCATTAAAGGTGGCCATTATGATGTAACTGTATTTTATATATTATATATATGGTAATTATGTTTACAATATGCTTATGTATTTTATATTTAAAACATACCTTTATTCTTTTAATGTTGTGAAAATGCGATAATTTCATATGAGGAAGTGTGGACTACCGCCCCCTCAAGTGATGTGACTCATACATGCAATTCATGGAATGTATAAAGAATGCAATTGATGAACATATGTGACATATATAACATATATATTATACTGGAATTATAATATATATTTATATATGTCATTTATTTTTAATTCCATTAATATGACAAAAAAATGAAAGTAGCGTTCATGCGTACGTTCGGCCTACCGTCTCCATGAACGATGCTTTTCGTTTTTTATCTCCAAATGATATGGAATAGTATAAAATGAATATGTACTGGATATATATGATATTTTAATCATTAATACTATTCTTGAAATTATTTACTTATAACTACATGGGAAATCATTTTTCAAACAAGTTCATTTTTGACTCATGTACCAAACATCGACAAAAACGTCTGATATGAACTAACATTATTAAAAAATTATTATAACATTATAATATGTTATATGAACTGAATAATAATCTTTAAATGAGGTCTATAAGAAATTATAAATGGACCATGGTTTATTATTCAGGAATATAATGAAACCAACAAGACAAGCCGGACTTGAGGTAAGGGATCCTACTCCTCTCTTTCTTTTTAAGTACACTCTTTTATGTCATTCCTTTTAAGCTCATCTTTCTTGTGATTGGGGTGTTATTTTATATTACTCCTACTGTAAGTATTATTGTCATATGATGAGAGACCCTATTTTCTCTCATCAATCCATTTTGTATGTTTTGAGTGGCGCCGTTAGGCTGCTGAATTTTCGTAAGAGATCCAACCTCTCTCTTTCTTTTTAAGAACAGTCATTTATGTCACTTATTTTAAGATCCTATTTGTTATGTTGGGGGATGTTATTTTATATTACACATTAGGTAAATTTTATGTTAATATGATGACAGACCCTATTTTATCTCATCAATCCATTTTTGGAAGTTTTAATTGGCGCCGTTAGGCTGCCGAGTTTTCATAATTGATTTTTCATCTCACTTTTATTCCCAAGAGATTTATGCTACATTTTCCACCATTTTCTTTGACTAGTATATGTACTAACCATTATTCTAATCTTTGTGTAATATACTTTTTTTATGAGTATTTACACAAATTCTTTATTTTCCTTCTTTCATGGGGTGTATGTTTCGAAAGATACCCAAGTTAGTAAGGGAACCTTTCACCCTCCTCTTTTTAAAGGACTTATTTTGTTATTTCTTTTAATTTTCATCTTATTATGTGGGGATATGTTCTTATATATCCTTATTATCGTAAATTGTATTTCCAAATTATTAGATACACTTTATCTCTCTCATAAACTATTTTTCTAAAATTTGATGTGACGTCGTTAGGCTGTCGAATTTTACCAAGGGAACTTCTTAACCCAATTTCAATTTCTTTGGGTTCAACATGTAGTTATTGAATATTTCTTCCTTTTAATATGTGTGAATTTCCTTTGATTATTTTACACTTAATATCCACTTATATTGGGTTTATTTATATTTGTCACACATAATTATGAGATTGATTTATCCTTAATTTAAGGATACCTTTTTTATAATGGATTTCATCTCATTTTACATTTCTATTTAGACTTCATTGTTGTTATGCACCAGTTCACTCTTATATGGTGTATATACTATCCTTTGGAATATTATACCATGAATCCCTTTATTCCCATGTAATAATAAAGTTCTGATTAAATGTTATTCTTCAATTATTGTATTCAAGTGTCTCTCAATTTGTTAAAAACCCTTTAACTAAAATATCGTTTTAAATGTTTTAATGATTTATTCTAATAAATATTTCTCATTAATATCCATGTTTTCAAAATTGTTTTAAGGATTTACTTATATGGATATTAATTTTTTAAAATGAAAAAATCTTAAATGTGGTATAGGACACTTTGATCCAAAAATCTCTTTATTAAATGTTTTAAATGGTTTTGAAAATGGTTTTTAGAATGGATTCATTGTTTTAATATCTTAAAATGTTATATTGTTATTGAAATGTGGAAATGTTATGTTTCCTTTATAAATGTTTTATGTGATATTATTATGTTATGGTTCTTGGGCATTATTATGAAGACGAGTGGTTCTGTGATAAACTAAAGGCGGGTGAGCCCGATATAGCTCTCCAATGAATTGGGTAACGCGAAGGGGTTAAACTTTAAGATTTCTCTGAAGTGATTTAGGGAATATACTGTGATGGGTATTCCAAACGTAACCAAGAGGGTTACTCCCTACGTAAGAATGTTATGAATGCCTCATGTTACCTTTATGTCTTATGATTTCTATGATTTATTCATGATTTTATGGGGTATGTTAAAGTGCTTATGTTTTATGGGTAAAGTATGATTTCATTCTTATGTATACATGTACTCATGTTTCCTTTCCATATTTTTATATCCCTTACTAGGTTTTTTATACTTATCCCATGTTTTTGAAATTTTTTTCACTTGTCAAGGGAAAGTTACATAATATAATGATAGTGTCAAGAAAGTGTCAAGAAAGAATCCATGTTTTATTTTAAATATGTTTTCGTTGATGGGGAAAAACGAGTACAATCTTTTATGTAACCACTTTGTTTAAATGTGGAATGTAATTCACGATTTATGATCTAATTATATAAAACTCTAAACCTGAAAATATCCTCAATGTGAATTATTCATTTAATTCAATATTAAGTATGGTTTAAGGCTGGGGCCTTATAAAAATGATGATAAACGCCAGTCTCCATAGATCAATTCCTAGAAATATAAAAAGAAGAAGAAGGGACCGGAAACCAAAAAAGTGGATCATCATAGGTTGATTATAATTACTTTAATTAAATGAAAATAAATACCTTTTGGGTGTTATTTCATTGTTAATATTCTTTATCATGTTCCGATGTGATTTGATGTTTCATCATAGAAGCCAAGTGTAGACTTTATCTAGTGGTGATCAACACATGAAACTCGTATCTCAGGACATCGCCAAAGGAGTCTCTAGGGTCCAGCGTGGAGAAACCATTTCTTACATTTTCCACCTTAGATCTTCTTGATCCGATGGAAGAGGATCTCTCTCGGTCTTGAGAGCGTTCATAGAGGAAGTGGTTCTTTTTGGCCTTTAATAAATTCTCAAGAATTGTTGTTCCCAACCATTCTTTTGTGGGAAAACAGTTGCGGTTTTGAGGATATTTATAATTGGGTTTGATGTTGTGGAGTTATGAAAATAAATAAGCACGTTACACATTTTATTTATTTCATTTACTCTTACTGAAAACCCCCATGTCGAATAATTAATACCTTTACATGTTCCATCACTGATTATAATAAATATCATTTAATAAAAAAATATTATATCCTCAAAGTCCTGACAAGAAAATTATAGGGCGTGTAATCATTAATACATGGCATGTATTTGTTTTCCATAAAACTAAACGGTGTGTAATCATGAATACACGATGTGTACTTATTTTTCATTTACTTTCTAAAATGAATACTACATGACGTGTAATCATTAATACACAACGTGTATATATTTAACTTGAAAAACTACACAGTGTGTAATCATTAATACAAAATGTGTATATCTTTTTTTTTCATTTCCATATTCCTATATAATTAAAATGAATTAGGCTTCCTTGAATAATTATTAAACCACATACAGGAATAATCTGTATTCTACTTGAGATACTTGGATACACTTAGTGTGTGACCCTCGAGGTGTCTTTCTCATTGGCATTAGGTGAGCTTCCCTAAAGTCCAAGATTACTGTTTAGCAATGGGTCAAGGAACCCAAGAGAAATAATATGACGCCACATTGATGTATCACCTCATATGAACACTTACTATGTAATTTTATCCCTTTGTCTCAATATCCCATCAAGATGGTTTCATGGTAGTGTCATAAACCTGTATGCTTGATCTGTCATTCTTTGAATTCTAGTAATAAACTCATCATGTCACCATGTCCATGGAATCTGTTCAACAGTTCTATTTCAATCAAAGTCCCCGAGATATCTATATCCATAAATATGGAAGGGACAAATACTTCCTCAACTTATCCATTAATAACATTTCATTCATGACGCACCCAACGCACCCTACATCCCCCCAAATCTCCTCATGACGGTTCTCATCTACAAATCTAAGTGCGCAAGTCATGGAATTAGTTAATGATAATATTTCAGTTCAAGGACCATTACACATGCTATTAGATAGTAATGTCTAATGATACCAAAACATGCAGAATTACTACTGCCAGGTCTGTTATCATAATCTCCCATTTCTGAGATTGCCAAGTGGGAACTCCATGAGAGGGAGTCTCATCTTCTTACGAGTACTCTCGCATGACGATCTATATATTATGTATCCTATCATAGTATTCCATCCAACCGTAGAACATTATTTAAGAATATTGTTATAACATTTTTAGGTTCTCATCATAGCGGGAATCTGTGATGACCTTATAAATGAAACAAATATACCCGAACATTATTATATTATTTTCATGCAAAATAATGAAAAATATATAATAATTGAACATTCATGTAATCAATGTACAAAATAGTTGGTTCTCAAGACACCAACCCTTAAAAACCATCGTTTAGATGTACGGCCTGATTACAGCCTCCAATTCAAATTTAATTTGTTTTTCCATTACCATTTTTCTAGGAAGGAAAAAATTAATTATATATATTGTATTTATGATTTATATATTATTTGGGAATTATTATATAACACATTCTATTATTCATTTATTTTTTGTTGGAATACGTTAATGTCATTCTTGTTTACAACACACAACCTCCCCATGAATCGATGCGATTTGTTCACACTACTAATGGAATGTATTAATGAAGGGTATAATATTTTGTTGATATATATATCATAATTATGAATATTTATTGGTAATATATCATATAAAATTGACTACTTTAATGTAAAAAAACGGAAACAACATTTGTGTGTGTACGACCTACCGTCTCCATAAACGGTGTATTTTTATACCAATATGTTTGTTTAATATATTATTCTAAATAAATATATACTGAATATATTTTATATTAAAATAATTTGTATCATTTTTTATATTATGAAATAATTATCAATGTTTTAGGACCATATATAACATTTTAATACATGAAGGAAAAAAGAGGTTATTACCCGAAAAAAATATCTTTAATGCAGAATGGTAAATAAACGAGTAATATAATATCATAATTAAAATATATATAGAAATATATATATAAGGTGGAAATATTATATATTTTAAACAAAAATATATTTTTTATAAACAATATATGAAAAATCATGAATACAGTCACGAATTAAAGTAATGGGTGTAAAGCTCACTTTATACTTCTGTGAAACACATGCTATGTACACCAAATCATTTTTCATTATGGTGTAAATATATCCATGTATTGTAATTTATCATTTTTATAAATATTATTCGGTTTATTTTAAAATAAATTTTATTATCTATCCTTCATATAGATAAATTTTTAGAGATATAAATGTGGTAAAAGATGTTTTCCTCAATATTATTTCTCTATAAAACATGAAAAGTTGTACACCTATATAATTTTATAGGGTGTATATATTTCCCCTTTCACATTTTATATCATATATATCAGTATTTTCATGATAAATTCTTATTCATGTATTATTATTTTTTCACATGATTTTTGATTCAATGTTACCAATGTGGTATGAGTTTATTATTACATATCATTGTTTATCGAGATGGTTTATTAAGATGCTTCCACTAATGAAATATTACTATCTATATCTCTATATATCTTATCATTTTTTTCAAAAAAATTATTTATAATATATAAATTTATTTTTATATGTCACTCTTATTTTTACAAAATATAATTAAGAATATGTTTTTAATAAAATATGAAATTATTTATTTCTTTAATTAGAAAAATATTTCCCACCAAATCCATGTTTAAAAAAAATTTTAAAAATGATATAATATTGTAATATATTTTTAAAACATTTTTTATTAGGTTTCACCTTTTTAAAAAATGTTTTTAAAATGAATATTGTTATTGAAATTCAAGGATCTTTTTACATATTAAGAAAATGTTAATTGAATCTTTTGTGATTACCTATAAGTCAAGTATAGAATTCCCCTTTGACAATTGTGGAATATTTCATTATATGTTTTAAATAATATTTACCAAAGAAACGTTTTACAATAATATTATGGTAATATTTCTAAATTGAATTTATTTACAATGAAATTAATCTATATAATTTTTTAGGATTTGAAAATTTATTAAAATTGATAAAATACTTCACTATTATTAATTGAATGTTATTTTCAAAAAAAAAAATTCAATATATTTTATGATTAATTAATTTTTCCAAATTGAAAAGTATATTTTAAATATCAATTTTTTAAAATTATTATCTAATTTTACTCCACATGTTTTTATTGTGGTATCAAAAAAATGATTATGAAAATGTTTTATTCATAAAAAAATGTTTTTCAAATAAAGGTTTTTATCATTAAAACATTTTACTTTGTGATCACTTTAAATCCCCTCCATATATTGTGAAACTCTTTGATATATTTTATTATTTAATTAAGATATGATCCAATGATTCCATTATTATTATTTATTTGAATTGTTTTATGTTTAATAAAACATGATTATTGTGAATCCCATTTCTTATCAATGGGTTATACTGTGATAAAATTCTTAAGAAATCCACTTCCATTAAATGGTGTTTCTATGATTAAATAATTATAAATCTAGTCTTTTTTATATAGGTTATGAATTTATGTAATTAGTATTATAACCCACTTAATTTCAGGGGTTAAGTGATGATGTTTTTGAATATAATCTCATTTCATGAGTCATAATATAAGGAATGTTTTCTTATATTGTGGAACATGTAAATATAATCTCATTTTTAATAGGTGAGACCATCTCTTTATAAAATTCATTGGGTAATGATTTATTTACCATCAGATAAACATGGAAATAATGGGTAGTGAACTCAGTTCAGTAGTGTAATGTTTCCCCTTAGATGGTCTTGGGGGTAAATCGTGACTTCTATGATGGTTTTGAAGTAATCCTCCTCTACTAAATTTGTCAAGGAAGTAAACCATGTCTACGAAGGTAGTTTATAGAGGGAACCCATTAAAACAAGATATCGTTTTTAGTAAGACATGAAAAATATGGAAATAATTTCATATTATTCTTTTTCTTCCACAATTTGATGATTAATAAATATGTTATGCTCTTAAATATTATTCTCTTTGATTCCATTAGGATTAATGTCTTATGAGAGAAAAATATTTCGTCAATGATTTTTGTTTACGATCCTTATTATGGAGGGTAGGATTTTGAAATGATACGCTTTTGTTCCCATAATATAAGGATCACTATTATATGTCTCCTTAGATACCCTTAAGTGGAATTAAATATCACTAATTACAATGTTTTATTTCCCCATGATATTAATAAATGTTTTATGAATTTTTAATGATGGGGAATATATTAGTTGAAAAAATTAAAGAAATTTATCTTGACAAAAATATTTTTTTCTATGTTTCCAATGGGTATAATTGTTATGGTCTTCTAGAATGTGTTTATGTAATATATTTAATTTTCAGCAAAAAGGTGTCATGTCCATTTATGTTAATTATGTGAATCCGTTTTTTGTTTCAATGGAATGGTTTAGTCAAAAACTATGAAATAGTATGAATAATGATTATTGATATTTTCTTGGATGTCTCCAAGGATAATTTTAAGGATATGTTAATTTATTCAAAAATTCCATAGAATAATGGTAATTGATAGATATATTTGTTTCCTAGATATAAATTTATATATAGTTATTAAAATTGGATGTGGCTTTGTAATAGATTTTCCATACGGTGACAACATCAAGAACATCGTATTGAGCTATATTTGATCTTGAACTGTGGATGAAAAAAGACCTTACTTTATATCATGATTGAAAAACACAATGGATGTGATTTCGAAATTCACAAACTATTTACCAAACATCAGGAATGTTTTATATATAAGTTGAAAATGAATTATATAAGATGAACCAAAGGTGTTATATATTAATGAATGTTTCAGGATTTAGACATCCTATAAATGAATATTGATGACTATTTGGTCTCTGAATATGATTAGTGTTGCACACATAATGATATTTAGTGTTTTTCTATGGAGGGAACCATAAGGAACATGAATAGAATTTAATTTTATGGAATATTTTATTATGATAATCGATGTTGATTGAATGATGGAATATTTTAATTTTTTATTATGCCTAATCTGTTTTCACAGATCATGATTAAGAATGTGCACCATAACCATCTATCATACCCTCCCAAATAATTTCACTAATGATATCTCTAATAGTTTAGGGGATGATACTTATTGAAAAATGAAGATTCTATTTCTAATATGTTGAGAATAAGGAAAAATCCCCCATGGGAATGTGTTTATGTTATAGGAATTTTTTTTACAGTGAAAAAAGAGGACAAAAATCATGTAACAGGAAATGGAAAATGATGATCTTAGTTAATGAAATGGATGGGAATATTGGTGTGACTATGATAAAATCAGTGGATAAAATAGTATTATTGTGGAACCTATCAGAATTAATATAATCTATGTCCTTAGGGGAAATATTTTGATGAAAATATGAATGTTATTTTGATTAATTGTAATACTTTTTATGATAAATAGAATACAAATGGCTTGTGAAAGGAAACATGTGTTATAGAATAATACAATAAATAATAGTCAACTAATTGATAATGATGTCAAATTAATGAAGTATTTATTTATTAGAAATGAATGATTATGTTATAAAAATCATGGAATATATATATATATATATTTATATTGTATAGTATAATTTTTTCACAACAGTTTTGGAAGGATATATTGAATTTTTATTTAAAACCATGGTGATATATTGATTATGGGAAGAGAAAACTCTACAAGTTCCAAAGGATATGGGAGGAATGATCATTATGGGTAAATATATGATCGATATGGATAAATTAATTTCGGTATTATTAATGAATTCATAATAGATAAATAATGTTTATGAAATTTGTTTATTGTATCATAAATTATGAGTAAATAATATTTCGATTTAAGGAAAATATCGAATAATATGTTTTCTATATAAGGATTGAATAATATTGTATGTTTCCAATAAATTTGTATATTAATTCATAATTTTACCACGTTTCAAGGGAATAAATAATGAATTCTTTCAAATAATTGGTATATGATAATCATTAACAACATTAGGATATATCAATTTAGTAACATTTATAAAATTTTTGATTTTCTTCTTTTAGAAGCATCAAAAGGATATCAATTTTTGAAAAGGTTTATATTGAAGAATGAATGATTTTTTAATGAATAATGTTTGATAATAAGATTATTTATTAATATAATATAAATTGTGATATCTATTTTTTCAATTATATATAAATATGTATAAGTTGACTCATCATTCAACTTATGGATCTTAGTTTCCTTTATTGCTTTTGAAACAACACATTCTCTTTTATTTCATGATGTGATAGAATAATGAAAATCTTATCAAGTCTTACAGATGAATAAGAATTTTCTTATAAAGTCGAATGAAATAATGAAAGTATATAGTCATGCAAAAAATCAGAAACATTAGGAAAATAATATTGAAATATAATGGTTCCCTACTATTATCATTTTTATGTTATGAATGATAATTTTCAAGACTATATTTTTGGATTATTATCATTATTCATCTCCGGACCATGTTTGGTATCAATATCCATTAGTATTTGGGTGTTATTGTTATTTTCCATTTTATTATTTTCACTTCCAACTTATTTTCTCCTATGTGGAAGCCTATTTATGATTTTTTGGGAAACCATTATACCTCAAACCTTCTCTTTTCAATGGTTGTTTTAGCATTTATTTTTAAAATGTGGGATTCCATGAAACGAAAAATCTTGTATTAAATAGTTTATGACTGATTTAAGTATTATTTATACAAAAACAAAGTAAATTTTTCTCCACATGAAACAATTATAATATATTTTATTTCATGAACAACTATTTCTGGCTTCTATTACACTTAGCACTGAGTTTCTTTGATAACTTGTGTTAAATTCATGATTGAGAATTACCAAAATACATTGCATTATTAAAATTATAACTTGATATGATATATATTATTAAAACATTCAGATGATTTGAATAGATATTATTATCTAAAATTGGATAATATATAGCTTTCACATGTATATCAGTTAACTATCAATTACAAAAAAAATATATAAGAATCATTTTAATAAAAAAAAATTAAAATATTTTTACATCAAGTAAGTTTAATCGTAGTTGGATCACATAATTTAAAATTAAATTTTATTAAATTAATAAATTTAATTAATAAATTTTTAATATTTTTTCATAGATGAATTAAAAAATTATATTAAAGTTAATTTTTGATATTTTTTTGAAAACGATTCTTTTTTATGAATACTATGAAATACTGAATTTCAATTGAGAACTACCTTATTGTTCAAATTATATATATAGATAAATTATATTTTAAAATTTATTAAAATAATAATTAGTAAAATATTATATCAATTAATAAAATTTGGGCCATTATAATTAATTTCATTTCAAACTGCATATAAATAAATTATAAAAATTCGAACATTTTCATTATAAAAACCAGTTTTCTTATCATGATTGTGCTATTAATTTTAAATACAATTCTATTTTTAAAATGAAATTAATTTAAAAATATTTATTCAATATTTTGAGTAATAATTATTTATAATTTTTAATAAGGTAATCATATTTTTTTCCAAAATATTTAGTGGAAATAGGTAAAATTAATTACAGCCATTTCGGAAGAAACCAGTTACCATGGTTGTTAAACACCGAATATAATTTGTATTAATTAAAAAACACATTTAAAAAACCTATTAGATGGACATATATAGACCCTCGTGACATTAGGATCTAATTTTATAAGTTTATTTAACACTTCTAAATGAAGGTGACCTGAATAATAAGTTAAGTAAATTAGTAGAAGAA
Source organism: Viscum album (assembly GCA_963277665.1). Taxonomy (NCBI): domain Eukaryota; kingdom Viridiplantae; phylum Streptophyta; class Magnoliopsida; order Santalales; family Viscaceae; genus Viscum; species Viscum album. The sequence continues at coordinate 773,536,039 of OY728159.1, read as the reverse complement.
AATGGACCTTTCTTACTTTTAATTTCTATAATGCTTTAGAATACGAACAAAATAACTTAATTCCATTTATATATATTATTTTTAAAGATAATATATATGTTCATCATAATAATTTCTCTTTAATTTTTATAAAATATATAATTACATTAAATTATTATGAAACAAGAACATAAAAATTATTTAGTTAAAAATTATATAAATAAAAATATTATAAAAATATAATTTTAAAAATTATAAATATATTTCTATCTTAAATTATTTCTTTAGAAAAATATAATTTCTTTTCATTTTTTTAAATTTAATTTATTTGATTCATTCATTGTATAGCTTTTTATGAAATTAAAATAATAATTTTTAAAATTTCCATTATTTTCATTTAATAATTACTGTATCTTATTAATTGATTAATCTTTATTTCGAATACTAAATTCATTAAAAGGGAATTTTAAATTTTATAAATATTTTCTTATGGACTATTCAACAACAAAGTTTTCTTCTATTCTCTATATATTGACTGTATAATAAATAAACACATTCAGCATGGTTACGTTTAAAGATGTCATTTGCGCATTACATACACTTGTATAAATGTTAATTTACATCATAGATATGATTTATAATTCATAAAATAGATTCATTTTTTATAATTACTTATTAAAAATTTTATAATAAGGATCATTGTAACATAGTTTTAAAAACTAAATTACTTATGTTACAAAACAAATAAACATAATGAAAAAAATATTTATCTTAATGAAACAAAATATTTAAGGAACCTAACGTTCAAAAAAATATTTTGAAATATTTTTTGGTGGTTTCGATAGGAAAAATACTACATAATAACCTTTAATTATCAGTTTTGGAAATAATGTTTGGTAATATTTACCTTCCAATAGTTATTAACTGTGATCATTTAGAAGAATGCAACTTCTCCTCAACTATAAGAGGGCACCAACTTTCACCATTATTCAATCTTATCTGGCCATTTAGTTCAAAAAATCCAAGACCATATCATATATGTTATACCACTCTATCATTATTTAATCCTCAATTTTTGATGAAATCCATCCAAGGATGTCCTTTGGTGAAAACCAATAAGCAAGATCCAAAAAAGATTCCACTTTCTTCAATGAACATTTCTGTTTTATTTATTATGTAAACCCATTACATTTAATTAAATAATTATAATATATTAAAATAGGTTTCATAAATAAAATTAAATGTTATTATGATATGGTTACCACCTAAAAATTCAAATAAATCCATCAAATGGCTTATGGTATAATCATTATCGTGTATGGCGTACATCTACCAAGCGATCTGGGGCCTTTCATTTTTATTTTCCTACTTTCAAGGCAAGGAAAAATGATGTATATACTAATTATATATGGTATAAATTATATATTTTCTATATTTATTAGTCGGTAAATATTATATAACACGTTATTTTATGCTTCCATTTTCTATGAATAGGATAATGTCGTTCATGTGTATAGCGAACCACATCCTCGTGAGGTGAAGTGATTTATACACACTAAAAATGGAATATACTAAGGATTGGTTTAATATAAATTTTATATAAATAATATATATATTTTATTATTAAATAATATAATTTTGTAAATAATTTTTTTATTTTGTAATTAAAATTATATGGAAATGGTGTTCAAGTATACCCAAGGCCCACAGTTTCAACGAACAATGTATTTTATTACCAATGTATATATTTCATAAATTATTATAAATGAATATATAATGAACATGTATGATATCAATATCATTTTTATAATTTTGGGGTAGATCAAATCATATCATAAGTAAGAGGACCATGAATTACATGTTAAAACATGTATTAAAAAAGATGTTGTTTGTTGAAGGCTTACATTAACATGGAATTGTCAATAAAAAGTTATATAAAGTCATAAATAAATTATATAAGGTGTTATATATTTGATATATTTCAATAAAATATCTACAATAGTCATATATTTTTAATATATTATGGTTGAACAAGTACGATGAGATTCAAGACATAAGGTAAAGTATTTATAGCACAATTATTAAATTTGTGAGACAAATGATATATTAACTACATATTTCATATAAATAGAGTATATGATTATCATTAATATAAACTTTTATTCTTTATGATAATAATTTTTTAATTATATTGTAATTTTTTAATATCTCTTTCATGGGGTCATGGTTTTATTGATTTCAAAGCACTATGAAAATGTTATCAAATTTCCAACATTGATACACATGTTATTTTATAAACCAATAATATATTTGGAAGAGAATATGATATCAATTTTATATTTTAAAAAATTAATATACTTATTTAAATTATACTTTTATCCTAATTTATATTTATTCATTCCTGGGGAATATGATTCAAGATTTCAAATGTGCTATGAGTTTATGGGTATAATCTCATTTTTTATAGTGATTGATTATGAATAAGATTCCACTGAAGAAATATTATGATATATATAACTTTAAGAAACATTAGTTTTATTCTTCTATAGTTATTAATTAAAAAGTCATTTAATGATACTACTTCCCCACTCATTGTTTCCTAATTTAATTAAGAATATGTTTTATTTATAATATATGATTTAATAATTTATTCAATTTGAAAAAAATCATTCAAAATAATTTATTCAAAAAATGATTTAAAAAATTATATAATCTTATTAAATGATTTTATAGAAATTTTATCCATGTCTTAAATTTACACCATTTTTTTAAAAGTAATATTTTTATCAATTTCCAATCATGGGTGTTTTTAATTTCGACAATGTTAATGGAATATTTTGTTTTTACATATACATAATGTAAAAACATATCTGCTCTCATTTAGTGAAGATTCCATAATAAATTATATTGAATATTTTCAAAATAAAAGTTTTTCTCAAATATTATAAAAGTATTATTATATTAAATTCATTTTCACCTAATGTAATTTTTGAAATATTTATATTTTGAACTGTTTTTAAAATTTATTTCAAATATTCATTTATATGTATTTAGGGATATTTTATAATAAAAATATTTTAAAAATTATTTCATATTTAAAAAATAATTTCATTGAGAAATTTATATTTTCTTGTATAAATGATTGAAATGATTTTTGATGCTTACTAAATATGTTCTCAATTTTTTTCCAAAGAAAAGGATTTTTAAATTTTTTTCTGTCTTAAAAATATATATTCAAAGAGAATTTATTTTCCTTATGAAATTATCCATGTAATGTTTTAAATACTTTTCTATATAAGATTAATTTTTTTTATTTTTTTTATTATTTACTGGGAAAATGATCCATTGGACTCATTCTAAAACATTCATAGAATTTCTTATGTTTTAGTTGATATGAAGGTTGTGAAACATGATTATCTTCTATGGGTTATACCATGATAATGTTCATGTTAAAATCCCTTCATTTCACAGGTTATTATATAATTAAATGATTATGATACCTGTCTATTTATAATTGTTTATGATATGATAGTATTATTATGATAACCCATTTCAACTCATGGGTTGTGATATGATGTTTATGAAACCCATCTCCTGTATGGGTCATGATATTATTAATATTTCATTATCTTGCGACACACACATATATGATTTCATTTAATGATGGTTGGGACCTATATCAATATATAATACATTGGTTAATGATTTGTATCATGAGATGTTTAAATTGATATAATGATGAGTGAACCATGTTCAGTAAGATAATTTTTCCATTAAGATGGTATTATAGGATATTTTTTACTAGTAATATGGTCTTTGATGTAAACCTTGACAACTAAGATGGTATTAGAAGTGAACATTAACTACTAATATGGTTTGGTGAGTGGATCCATTCAACTAAGATAACATCGGTAGTGATTCTTGACTATTATTGAAGTTAATTCATATTTTTATTTTTCTTCCACATTATTATTTCATAAACATATGTAATAATCACATGGACTATACTCTATAATTCCATTATGAGTTATGTTAGATGAAATTATAATATTTGAGACATGATCGATGTTTATTATAATTAACATGTAGGGTATTATCTTCAAATATTATGATAACTTTCTCATTCCCAAAATTCCCCCATTTTTGTATCTCATAATTTATGATTAATGGGAATATTGGGTCATCCTTTTATATGTTTCCTTTCCCCGAGACATGAAGATGCTTATTTTTTTATGTTTAATAAAGGGGCTTATCATTATTGTAATCATTGAAGATCATTCACTAGACTAAAATATTTTTTTAAATGTTTCCAAATGCAGAAAACTAGTATCTTCTTCAGTCATGTGATTTTGTAATTTAATTAATACTCATATAAAATTTATAAATATACACAAATGTTAATCCTAGTTATTTATTCCCCCTCTAATAGACTAGAGCCTCTAGTGATTGGGGATGTGTGCATGAGTTTAGGTTGCCAACCCCGAATCTATCTTATTATGGAGAACCAGGATTGTGGGATGTCAAAAAGTGTAATCAGAAAAGGATTTTCATTTATATTTATTTCTTATTTTGAAATTTATAATTTATACAATGATGTTTTGTGAAATGGGTATGTGTTTTTACATTGGAGTAGCTAACAGGTGTATAAGATCAAATATGAGATCCCAGGGATGGGTTTTTTGTTCATGATGTTTTCTTGTGTCATTTGTTTTTGTTATTTCACCTTGTATGATATAGATATTATAATATGATATTATTATTAGGATTTTACATGTGGCTCTATATGGAAATAAATTAGTATGCATGTGTAATGATAAAGAAAGTTGTATATATAAAGAAATGAATTCTTATTGATAGGGACATCTTTACCACTGGTGGAATACCTTCCCATATGAAATGTAAAATAAAATCCATTAATACAACTCATATAAAATATGAAATTAATTATTATGTTAGTATAACATACATGTTAGGATAAGTGGACAGTATTCTAGGCCTTGGGTTTTTAGTTTGTATCACATGTTGAGGTAATTGATGTTTTTTTTATGTTTTAAGGTGTGAAATAGTATTTTTAGTGAAATTTTAAATGTGTTGTCAATGATTATTGTTACTAGAGGGTGATAACCAGATCAATCCTAACACGTGTATTCTAAAACACCCTACATATTTATAGAATCAGATAGATGATCATGTACAAGAAAATGTTGTAGTTATCATCGGATCCAAGGAGAGGGAGACTACGTGCATCCCACCTTCATTTTATACTCTAAAAAGAGTGTTTTAGGTAATTTATCCAAATATGATTATTAGGGAAGGAGTTCCCAAGCAAGGAAAATTCCATATTGAGTCAGTTTAGAATATATTCAAGAACCTCAAGAAAACTACTTAATAGGGGATGATTCTTTTTTCATATATGTTTTGAGTAATTTCTTATTATTATTAGGATATAAGAGAGTAAGTTAAGAAGAAGTGGGGTATAACATGGACGGATTCAGAGATGATGTTTCATATCCTATTATATCCAAATGAATTGATGTATCAAAAGTCTTCTGAGTTCACACACATATGGTAGGAGGGTATATAGTGATGGACTATACGAGATGCTTCAAAAATGTGTAGTTCTTTTCTCCATCCTTGGATGCTTTTGAGGTCAACAGTATGAGTTGTTTTCAGTATAGTCTTAGTTATGAGGAAACATTGATGGTGAACATCATTAATCTAAGCATCTTTTAGGATATAATAATACAATAAACCATCTTAGAGGGATGTCTATGTTAGGCCTTGAGTGGTGGACATGTAGTTGGAATAGGGAAATCTGGGAGCTCATTAATAGGTATCCAAAAGAGCATATATGTTATTTCTCATTGGGTTAGTAGTTTGTAGAGCAGGCTGGGCACTGAAAAACCATCTCATATATGTGGTCCATTTGAGTGATTTAAATGTATAAATACTAACAAATAGTTCCCTCATTGAGCATATCCCACAATGGAGTTTCTTGGTTATGGTATGTTGGGATATCCTTAATGGTTTTACATAGGCATGATACATTACAACAATGTAAGGGAATAACGATTTGATCCAGATTTAAAAAGGACTCAATTACACTTTAATATAGTAGGAGCTAGAGATCCAGTAGACAATTATGAATAGGCAGTTGTTGTGGTATTACATTATAGGGGTGATAATACCATTCAAATGGATGAACCGTATGGTTTTAGAATGGAGCATAATGAAGATGGTTGAGTCATCTGCACATTATTTGTCTACACCAACTAGTTTTGATGCAGGACATTCTACCATCATAGTAATGTTACTTATATCATGTAAAATTGATTTTTATTATATAATATAGGATAATTTAATAAAATATAATCACCTCATAATTAATTTTTGAAGTTTTATTTTTGTGATATCTAGGAAATATGACCATAGACACAATGTTGGAAGTATGGTAAAAAGATGTCTAATAATGTTAGGAAAGTTATATAGAAGATAATATTAACAAATTTTTTTGGGGTCTATTTGTACGAGAAGGGATAATATTATATTTCATTAATTGTAAGAGTTATTTATTTTTGTACTAGGAACATATCAAATCTCATTGGAGGACTGTTTTACATATCTCTCTAGAAGGTTGTATTTATTCTCATTTCGGTTATTGGTATCTTCTAGATGTTCATGTAAGACCAATTCAGGGCTGATTATATTATCTCAACGAACAAATAGATATAACTAATCTATATAAACGAGAATTTTAGAAAAAATCATTTCCTCTATTTTTATTTCATTTTTTGTATACATATCTTAAATAATTCTACAACATAGAAACCATGTCGGGGATCACTTTCACAATTGAGTAGGTGTTAGTAGATTAAGTAGTTTATATCAGGCCTCAAATAATGACACCATTAGAGCATAATGAGTATAATTATTATTTATAAGAATAATAATCTAATGGATTCATATTAACTTGTACTTTTCAATGGCCTTATTATATTTTTTCAACAAAAAAAATGTGTTGAAACATTTCACTAATGTGTATATTATTGAATAATTACCTAGATGACGTTCAAAAACTTATATCCCCTTCCGTACATTATATTGATCTTCAATCAGGTAAATATTTCCAGGATATTATATATAATCTAGTTGTGGATATCGTACCATTATTTTATATTCAGATAATCATACATACATAAATCTACATTTACAATGCACCGTTTGATTTATTAGATTATGGTGATGTCATCCGGTCTGAACAACCCCCAGTGGTATTCATGTCCCGCTTGAGTCAAATTTTCCATCCATTCCGGATAAGTTTTTTTTGACATTTCTTATGTTGGAATCTCAATGTACCCCCCTTCAGTAAATTATTATTTCAAATATATTATCATCACTATAATTACACTGATAAAGCATAATATTTTCACAATTCTATCAAAATGAAACCTCTAGATTGGTCAAGTACAGTGCATGATATATGTCATTTCAGTTGATGGATTTGTAGTAGACCAATATAAAGATTCAGAAATTAAATCATGGGAGTGAACATTGAACACTACTGGAATTTATAGTTTTCCCAACGGTAGTATACCAACGGTTTAAAGAAACCGTTCGTATAGTGGAACCTTTGCAAACGGTTTAAACAAACTGTTGGCAATGTGTAAACTAATTGTTGATTTCCCAACGGTTTTCTAAAAACATTGGGAAATCATGATTTTATTTAACATATAAAAATGGTATTTTAAATAGTTGGTAAATATAGTATTTCCCAACCGTTATTAAAAACCATTGGGAATGATTTACCCCAAATACAGAACACCCAAGACCCCACTCTGCCTAATTATAGACAGAGCCTCATCGAGCTCCTCCTGAATTCATCTTAGACGTGAGACTCCTTCCATCCTATATCCATCTTCAATCACAAAAAATATTATTTCAAACATCAAATAAGTAAGTGTTACCTTATTTTTAGCAATATTCCACTTTTTTGGTGTTTGATGTTCTGATTAAGATAAATTAGGGTTGTTGTCTAGGGAACCCTTGGATTTGTTTTCTGTTTTTTTTCTACACATAAATCATGGTAAAGGGTTTGTTTATTGGGGTGATATGGTACTTTTGGTGGAATTTAGTTTAGTTGAAAATTGGATTTTGATTTGGATGAATTTTTGTTTCAATTTGGGGTGGGGGAGGGTGTGCAGATGGGGTGGGGGAGGATGACTAGGGCTATCCATGTGGGGTGGGGGAGGGGTTGTCTAGGTAGGGTGGGGGAGGGGGATGGGTTGTCCAAATGGGGTGGGGGTGGGGTGGTTTAGGGTGGGGGAGGGAGTGAATGTGGGGTGGGGGAGGGGCTGTCTAGAAAGGGTGGGGTGGATGGGTTGTCCAAGTGGGGTGACCGTAGGGCTTTCCAGGTGGGGTGGGGGTGGCTTGGTTTTCCAAATGGGGTGTGGGGGGTTGGGGTGTCCACGTGGGGGGGGGGGGGCTGGGTTGTCTAAGTGCGGTGGGGGAAGGGCTGTCCTAGTGGGGTGGAAACCCAAAATTCCATGTTTTAATTGGAATTTTGGTATGTTTTATTAGGTATTAGGTGAATGAGGCATTCCCATTCCTATTATGGGTGGTTTTAATCAAAAGTAATGATTTAGGAACAATTTATGATGTTGTTGTCTCTATTTAATCTCTTTTCACCTAACTTAACATTAAATTATATATCACATTTGGTTTTTGTTTTTTTAATTTCCAATTATGTTATTTGTTGTCGATGATTGTCTCATGTTAATTGTTTTCAATAGTTTGGCATGGAAATTGGGCATTTAATGTGACTTTTCCAAATGGGGGTGCCTCGATAATACTCCAAATATCTGTTAAAAATGATCAAATGGATTTTATTATTTAAAATGGAATTTGAAAGATATTTCCAAACTGATTCAATCTTGAGGAAAGTGTTTTATTAAAATGGGAATTTTTTAATAAGGCTTGTGTAATGTATTTTGTTATAGTATGCATGTTATGGGACTATGTTTGGTATTTAGTAACACATGAGGTAACTGGTGTGTGATAATGTGTTTTGAAAGAGATTCCATGGTTGGTTCAATATTATATTTACGTTTTGAGCCTATTAATATGTTGTTTTAATGATATTTTGAAATAGTTACCTATTGGTGTTACGTAATACAGTGATCATGGGGGATATTATATGTTTATTGGTGAAAAATGGGAGCTCTATAGGTGGTTCATGATTAAGACATATAATTACTGCTAAACATGTGGATAAACCATGCATAGTAGTGAATTCTTGAAATGTTTGATGTTTTTAGCCCTTTCTTATTTGGAGTTTCTTTTGATGCAGATTTTTCTTATTGATACCAATGTTGGGAATTTATTTTAGTTTCTAAATCGGCTAAGATCCCCCACTATGGATAGTGTATGCAACCTCTACCCTTATTTAATCATTCTATTTACAGAGCCAATGCAACCTCTACCCTCATTTAATCAGTGAAATCAAGTCATTAATTCATGTATTCATTATCACTAGCCTGTTGGAAATTGAATGATATAAACCCATCCTCAGATGATTTATTACCTTAGATAGTGTCAAACATATGGAATACGAGATTTTGAATTCATAAGTTAACAAGGATCAAATATTCCACTTCCCCCAAGATGACTGTACTAATATAACATTATAGTCAATTAAATATGGTTCTCATTGTACGTTGTATATTATCTATCCTTCATGTCCAATACTCACTTTTATTAGGGTGTGGTGCTTTTTACTACCCATGCTGGCATGTGTATACATCCAAACAAATGTTACATATTTCACAAGTTTAATTAAGTAATTTTGTTATCATTGACATACTTTATTATTAATCTCAAATTTAAAAATAAATGTTTTTTCTATACATAATGAAATTAAATATTTTTACAAACCATGAACAACCTATTAGTGTAGAAGCCAAAAATTTATTCACCCATGGGTGCGATTTACTTGGGGATATAATTAGGTAATGAAAAGTATGGCCATAGAGGTGGCAATAATGAGTTATTGAACATGAGTGAATGATTTTGGATGCCTATAACACATAATGGGACCTGAGGCATGTTCCACTTATAGACATAATGAAAATTAATATAAATAAATTTAAATTTAATTTATGTGTACTTGTTCTTTACAATATTGTACTAGTTCACTACATCGACTAGAAACTTCTTCCACTGTCGTTTACATAAATGTATTTTCTATTAAATTTCAATCCTATTGAATTGTTTATGACAAAATGACATATATAAATTCATTTTATAGAATGGACAGAAGTTGGATGTATGAAACTGATCGGATCTCAAGCGATTTTCAAAAAAATATGGAGAGCATTATAGATTTTTCATTTCACAATGCTTCAGATAGTGGTCGCATACACTGCCCATGTTCCAATTGTGTTGGTAGACCTTGGTTGAGACGTGACGAAGTCAGCTACCACATAACCAAAAATTGTTTTCAAGCAAACTACTTTGTGTGGTATCACAATGGGGAGAAAATGAAATCTCAAATTGGTGATGATCAAAATGAAAGGACTGGAATGAAGAATTTGTTAGATGACTGATTTCTATTTATTCGTCATCATGAAAAATAAAGGATTTAAACTCAAGAAGACTTCGATATGAGGACAGCTGATTAATCTAGTAAAAATGATGATATTGATAGGGTGAAAAAATTGAATGGTGCTTGCATGACTCCAGTATATCGACAATACGATAAAATGAAAAATATTGGATTTTTAATATGATTGTTTCATGGGAAAACTATGTATAGGATTTCTAATACAGAAATCGATTACATTCTTACCATTTTGAAGTATTTACATCCAAATGATGTAGATATTCCCTCAAACCACTATATGGAATGGAATTTAGTTGAGGAACTTGGATTTTCAAGGAAAAAAATTCATGCTTTCATGAAAGATTTAAGTTTATTATGGGAGGAAACCGTTGAATGAAATGATTGTATAAAATGTGGAACATCCTGATGGAAGTCGAAATCTAATGGAACACCATCTCCCATTCCACATAATGAGATGTGGCACTTTCAATTGATCCCCAGACTCCAGAATATTTTTATGTCTGATGACATATCAATAAAAATGAGATGTCATGATACCGAGAGAAAGAATACTAATGATGAGTTGGTTACTCTTGTAGATGGATTTTCATGGCAAAGATTTCAATCTCAACATCATTATTTTTTAGCTGACGTTCATAATGTGAGGTTGGGTCTTTCATGCATCAGTTTTAATCTGTTTGGGCAGATGCATACTTCTCACAGCACATGTCCAGTTTTTATACACATTTATAATCTCCCCCCATGGTTGTGTATGAAAAAACCTTTCACTTTCATGAGTATACTCATATCTGGTCCATTTAATCTCGTCATTGATATTGATGTATACATGCAACCATTAATAAAATAGTTGAAACTTCTTTGGGATGTGGGTGTGTGCATATACGATCAATGTTCGAAAGGCATATTTCAGATGTTTGTTGTGCTTATATAGACGATCAATGATTTTCTGGATGATGCAATGATGTCGAGATGGAGCATGAAGAGAAAACTTTCATGCCCAGTTTGTATGAAGAATACACGATCCAGAAGACTGAAACATCGTTGTAGTTTTAGTTTTATGGTACATCGACAATTCTTTCCAAATGATAATCTATATAGAATGAATTGTCGAAGATTTGATAATACTAGATAGAATGATGATCCACCTCAGTGTATGTTTGGAACTGATGTTCTTAATGAATTGAAAGATTTCAGTTTTTCATTCAGTAAAAGTCAAATGAAATCTGGAAAGAGAAAGAATGTTTGTACTGAAACCTGTTACAATTGGTGGAAGAGGAGTATCTTTTTTGATTTTCCTTATTGGTCAACCAAATTATTACATAATTTCATAGATGTAATGCATATTGAAATGAATATATGAGAAATTTTGATTTATGTTCTTCTAAATGTCAAGGGGAAGACAAATGATGATTTACGATCTCTACGTGACCTGGTGGATTGGGGCATCGGACTAGAAATGCATCCGGTGCATATTATCGAAAATAAATGGAAACGTCCATGTTCTTCTTATGCGATGACACCTACGGAAAAAAAATTCCGGAAGTATTAGAGACTATTAATGTTTCTGATGGCTATCCAAGCAACATATCTAAATGGGTCAACAGAAGAGAGTTGATGCTCAAATCATTGAAGACTCATGATTATCACGTTCTACTGCATGAGTTGCTTCCAATAGAAATCCGTCATCTTTTTTCCAATAATGTAAGGGTTACTATTATTTGATTGTGCCATTTTATTATAGATCTTGGTTATATGAAGTTTTCCAAGTATTTCTTGAAAAAAATTTGATAGGTTCCCCATTAAGTTTTTGTGAGTCGGAGAAAATAATTCCTCCATCATTTTTCACATGCATGCTCCATCTGACTATCCATATTCCCAATGAATTACTTCTCAGAGGACCTGTTTCTTCTCTTTGGATGTATCCAACTGAAATAAATATGTATACATTAAAGTCTTCTGTCTGAAAGAGGAATCATCTCGAAAGTTCTATCTTGAACGGTTACTTGGCTCAAGAATGTATGGATTTCTACACAATGTATTTGTCTAATCGTACTACATGAATGAACGGACCAATGAGAAATCAAGAAGAACAGTATGAGAAAATTGAACCCAGTTTTCCATCACTTCCTCAAACATGAGGAATTACTTGATCATATACATTGAAGACATTATTCCATGAAGAGCGGGAAATGGCACATCGCACAGTTTTGTTCAACTATGATTAGTTCGATGACTATATCAGGTAACTAAATTGAATATATATATCTTACATATATATCTGTTAAACTATTCATATTTTTTTATCTACATGGAACATAAATCAATGATAAATAAGAACAATCATTCTTTATCTTTGAGAATGAGAGAGACTTTTCATTGCAAAGAGTTTTCTGCTTGGTTAAAATTGAAGGTAAAAATAATACTATTTAAAATAATTATATCAATATTTAATTGAGTTTAATATTCATTTATATTGAAGGTATGACGTTTTTTTTCTGACTCTGTTTCTGAGGAAATAAGAGCATTGGATTTTGGTCCTAATACCGTGGTTCATGACTATAAATCAATTGTTATCAATGGGTAAAAATTTATTGTCACTGAACAAGCAAAGAACATGAGAACACAACATTATTGGGTTTGGTTACTGCCACAACAGATTTTTATGCAAGTGCTTTTGTTAGTATAATGCGATTTGAAAATATGGGATATTATGGAGTCATTGAGAAAATAATAATATTGGATTTTTACTCTCATGAATGAGTCACAATGATGAAATGCAGAAGAGGAGGTAGAGGGGGAGGGTGGGGGTGAGGAAGAGGGGGCTAAGGAGGGAGAGGACCATGATGGGGACAAGGACGAGGGTGATTATGATGGTGATGATGGTGATGGTGATGTGGGACAAATTGATCTGTTACATTTTTTTCTAATATTACTGAGATTTGATGTTTAATGTATTTTAGTTTTTAGTTTTATCTAGAACTGTAGTATATTATTGGAGGTGAGTTATTTTTATATATTGTATGTTTTAATGGATGTTGATGTTTTTTAGTGGTTACAGTGTATCTTTTGCATGTTTATAGAATTTTGTGTGTTTGGGAACTCCCTGGATAGCCCCCTCCTTCCTCAACCCTGGACAACCCCCACCATCCTCCATGGACTGCAGAAATCCCCCCGAACACCCCCCCCGGACAGCCCCCACCCTCCTCCCCAGACCCTGGACAGCCCCCCGGACATCCCCCCAGATAGCCCCCCACCCACCTCCTTGGTCTCCGGACATCCCCTCGAACACCCCCGAACAACCCCCCCGCACAGACCCCACCCTCCTCCTTGGCCCCCAAACAGCCCCCTCGAACACCCCTCAGACAGCCCCCTATACATTCTCCATGTTATGTGAATTATTCATTGTTTTATTTGGTTTACTTGTCAATTTTTATGATAAGGCATGGGATGCATGTTAAGGAATCATGGACGGACTCATCATCCTCAGGGAATTTATAATTGAAATTACAGGATCTTTGCTTTGATTTCTTGGTGAGGGATACCGGGATGGTTTCTATTACTCATTTTTTATGTGTACGAGTCAAATCCACCTCAATCCGAGGCCTAGTGTGGCCGGTATCACAATAACTGTGTCTCTTTTCTTTAAAATGATATGATTTTAAGTGAAAAAAACATACATACAGAAAACCAACCAAATGCATTCAGATTATATTGATACATTATCAAAAGGATCCCTAGGTCATATGTGATGTGTATGAGTCAACCCCGGCTCAATCTGAGGCACGGTGTGGCCGTCACCATTTGAAGTGTCACACTTTTGTTTGAAATGGATAACATTTTAAGTGAAAAGTACAACTGACATATAGAAAACCAACCAAATTCATTTTTATTGTGTTTATACTTTAGAACAATGATATTTGGGTCAATTTTGATGTGTACGAGTCAACCTCGCCTCAATCTGAGGTCTGGTGTGGCCGACACCAGTGAAAGTGTCTCAGGTTTATTTGAAATGTACAACATTTTATGTGAAAACAAAAACTGAGATACAGAAAACCGGCCAAACACATTTTGATTCTATTTAAACTTTAAGACAATGATCCATGGGTCATTTTTGACGTGTACGTATGAACCTAGCCTCAATTTGAGGCACGGAGTGGCTGACACCACTCGAAGTGTCTCTCTGTAGCTTAAAATGGACTTCATTTTAATTGAAAACAACAAAGGACATACGGTAAACTGACCAAACACTTTAGGATTCCATTGAAACATTAGGACAATGATCCATGGGTCATATGTGACATGTACGAGTCAACCTCACCTCAATCCGAGTTTCCGTGTGTTCGAGATCACTCTAAGTGTCCCTTTTTTGTTCAAAATGGACAACATTTTAAGTACGTATGGAAAACCAACCAAATGGATTCGATTGTGTTGATAAATTAGAAAGAGGATCCATGGGTAATATGTGACTTCTACGAGTCAACCCTGCCTCAATCCGAGGTGCGGTGTGGCCGAAAGCATTCATAGTATCTCTATTTTGTTTAAAATGGACATCATTTTATGTAAAAACAACAACTGACATATGGAAAACTGACCAAACGCATTCAAAATGTATTGATGCTTTAGAAAAAATATCCACGGGTCATATGTGACATGTACGAGTCAACCCCGCCTCAATCTGGGGCGTGGGGTGGCTGACACTATTCATAATGTCTCTCTTTTGTTTCAAAATGATATCATTTTAAGTGAAAAAATAAACTGGCATACGGAAAACCGACCAAACAAATTTGTATTGTGTTGATAATTTAGGAAAATGATCCATGTGTCATTTGAGACATGTATGAGTCAACCCCATATAAATCCAAGGTGCGGTGTGGCCGGTATCACTCTAATTGTTTCTATTTTGTTTAAAATAGACATGATTATAAGTGAAAAGAACAACTGGAATATGAAAAACTGACCAAACACATTTGGATATTGTTGATGATTTATCACAACGATCCATGGGTCATATGTGACGTGTATGAGCCAACCCGGGCTCAATCTGAGTCACTGTCTGGCTGAGATCACTCTAAGTGTCTCTCTTTTGTTTAAAATGGACAACATTTTAAGTACATACGGAAAAATGACCAAACTCATTCCGTTTCCGTTGAAAATATAGGAGAACAATACATGGGTCATCTATGACATGTACAAGTCAACCTCTCCTAAATCTGAGGCATGGTGTGGCCGACACCACTCAATGTGTCTCTCTTTTGGTTAAAATGGACTTCATTTTAAGTGAAAACAACAAATACCATACATAAAAACGACCAAATGCATTTTGATTGTGTCGATACTTTAACACAATGATCCATGGGTCATATTTGACGCGTATGATCCTACCCCGCCTCAATATGAGGCACGGTGTGGCTGACACCATTCATAGTGTCTCTCTTTTGTTTAAAATGGACATCATTTTAAGTGAAAACTACAACTAACATATGAAAAACTGACCAAACGCATTTGAAATGTGTTGATGATTTAGGAAAAAGATCCATTTGTCATCTGTGACATATAAGAGCAAACCCCGCCTCAATCCGAGGTTTGTTGTGGATGGCACCACTCTAAGTGTCTCAGTTTTGTTTCAAAAGGATATCATTTTAAGTGAAAACATCAACAGGCATATGTAAAACAGACCAAACACATTGGGATTGTGTTGATACTTTAGTAAAATGAGACATGTGTCATTTGAGACGTGTACAAGTCAACCTCATCTATATCCGAGGCGCGGTGTGGCCGGTACCACTTTAATTGTGTCTCTTTTGTTTAAAATAGACAGGATTATAAGTGAAAAGAACAACTGAAATACAGAAAACCGACCAAACTCATTCGGATTCTGTTGATAATTTATCACAATGATCCATGGGTCATATTTGATGTGTACGAGAAAACCCGGGCTCAATCCAAGTAGCGGTGTGGTCGGGATTACTCTAAGTGTCTCTCTTTTGTTTAAAATGGACAACATTTTAAGTACATACGGAAAACCAACCAAACACATTAGGTTTCAATTGAAACTTTAGGATAATGATCCATGGGTTATATATGACCATAAAAAGTCATCCTAGCCTCAATACAAGATGTGGTGTGTGCGAAACCACTCAAAGTGTCTCTCTTTTGATAAAATGGACTTCATTTTAAGTGAAAAAAACAACTTGCATACGTAAAACTGACCAAACAGATTCTAATTATGTTGATACATTATCAAAACGATCTATGGGTCATATGTGACATTTACTAGTCAACCCCGCCTTAATCTGAGGCATGGTGTGGCCAACACCATTCACAGTGTCTCTCTTTTGTTTCAAATGGACATCATTTTGAAGATAAAACAACAACTGACATACAAAAAACATACCAAACGCTTTCAAAATGTGATGATGCTTTAGGACTACGATCCATGGGTCATATGTGATGTGCAAAAGACAATCCCTTTTCAATCTGAGGCACGGTGTGGCCGACGCCACTCTAAGTTTCTCTCTTTTGTTTCAAAAAGATATCATTTTAAGTGAAAAAATCAACTGGCATACAGAAACCTGACCAAAGGCATTCGTATTGTGTTGATACTATAGGACAATTTTCCATGGGACAATTGAGATGTGTAAGAGTAAACCCTATCTAAATATGAGGCGCAGTGTGGCCGGTACCACTCTAAATGTGTCTCTTTTGTTTAAAATGGACTGGATTATAATTGAAAAGAAAAACTGGCATATGGAAAACTGACCAAACAGATTTAGATTCTATTGAAAAATTATAACAACGATCCATGGGTCATATGTGACGTTTACGAGCCAACTCGGGCTCAATCTGAGTTGTGGTGTGGCCCAGATCACCTTAAGTGTCTCTCTTTTGTTTAAAATGGACAACATTTTAAGTACATATGGAAAACTGACCAAACACCTTCGTTTTCCATTGAAACATTAGGATAATGATCCATGGGTCATATGTGACGTGTATGACTCAACCTTTACTCATTCCGAGATGTGGTGTGGCCGACCCAACTCAAATTGACTCTCTTTTGTTTAAAATGTACTTCATTTTAAGTGAAAACAACAACAAACATACGGAAAACTGACCAAACAGATTCTGATTGTGTTGATACTTTAGCACAATGATCCATGGGTCATATGTGACATGTACATGTCAACCTTGCTTCAATACGAGGTGCGGAGTGGCCGACACCATTCATAGTGTCTCTCTTTTTATTAAAATGGACATCATTTTAAGTGAAAACAACAACTGACATACGAAAAACCGACCAAACACATTCATAATGTGTTGATGATTTAGGACAACGATCCATGGGTAATATGTGACGTGTAAAAGTCAACCCCACCTCAATCTGAGGCGTGGTGTGGCCGACGCCACTCTAAGTGTCTCTCTTTTGTTTCAAAAGGATATCATTTTATGTGAAAACATCAACTGGCATACGGAAAACCGAGCAAACGCTTTCGGATAGTGTTGATAAATTAGGAAAACGATCCATGGGTCATTTGAGACGCGTACATGTCAACACTCTCTAAATCCGAGGAACGGTGTGGCCGGTACCACACTAACTATGTCTCTTTTGTTTAAAATGGACAAGATTATAAGTGAAAAGAACAACTGGAATACGGAAAACCGACCAAACGCATTCATTTTCTGTTGATAATTTATCACAATGATCTATTGGTCAAATGTGACATGTACGAGTGAACCCGGGCTCAATCTGAGGAGGGAGAGGATGATGATGGGGATGAGGATGAGGGTGATGATAATGGTGATGATGGTGATGGTGATGTGGGACAAATTGATCGGTTACATTTTTGACTAATACTACTGAGATTTGATGATTACTGTATTTTATTTGTTTTTTTATCTATAACCGTAGTATAGTATTGGAGTTGATTAAATTTTATATATTGTCTGTTTTCATGGATGTTTTTGTCTTTTAGTGGTTGCGGTGTATCTTGAGAATATTTATAGAGTCTTGTGTGTGTGGGAACTCCCTGAACAGCCCCCCTCCTTCTTGGACCCTGGACAACCCCCCACCATCCTCTGGGGACCCCGGACAGCCCCCAGGACCACCCCCAGACAGCCCCCACCCTCCTCCCTGGACCCCAAATAGCCCCCCGGACAGCCCCCCACCCTCCTCCTTGGACCCTAGACAGCCCCCCGAACAACCCCCGGATAGCCCCCCGCACAGCCCCCACCCTCCTCCATGGTCCCCAGACAGCCCCCCCGAACACCCTCCAGATAGCCCCCCATACATTCTCCATGTTATGTGAATTATGCCTTATTTGATTTGTTTTACATGTAAATTTTTAGGATAAGACATCGGTTACATGTTTAGGACTCATGGATGGACTCATCATTCTCAAGTAATTTAGACTTGAAATTCCAGGATGTATGCTTTGGTTTCTAGGTGAGGGAAACCAGGATGGTTTCTATTACTCATTTTTGATGTGTACGAGTCAACCCCGCCTCAATGTGAGGCCCGGTGTGGATGGTATCACTATAACTGTGTCTCTGTAGTTTAAATTGGATGATATTTTAAGAGAAATGAACAACTAACATATGGAAAACCAACCAAACGCATTTATATTGAGTTGATACTTTATCATAAAGATCCATGGGTCATATGTGATGTGTACGAATCAACCCCGGCTCAATCAAAGGTATGGTGTGGCCGATACCATTCGAAGTGTCACACTTTTTTTTGAAATGGATATCATTCTAAGTGAAAAGTATAACTGACATATGAAAAAATGACCAAATGGATTCGGATTGTGCTGATACTTTAGGAAAATGATATTTGGGTCAATTTTGATGTGTATGAGTCAACCCTACCATAATCTGAGGCACAGTGTGGCCGGAACCACTCAAAGTGTCTCAGGTTTATTTGAAATGGACAACATTTTAAGTTAAAACAACAACTCACATAATTAAAACCAAAAAAATACATTCAGATTATGTTGAAACATTAGGACAACAATCCATGGGTCATATTCGAACTATATGTGTAATCCTAGCCTCAATCCAAGGCACAGAGTAGCCGACACAACTCGAAGTGTCTTTCTATAGATAAAAATGGCCATCATTTTAATTGAAAACAACAACTGACATACGGTAAACTGACCAAAAACATTCGGATTCTATTGAGACTTTAGGACAATGATCGATGGATCATATGTGACGTGGAAGAGTAAATTGCGCCTCAATCTGAGTTGCCGTGTGGCCGGGATCACTCTAAGTGTCTCTCTTTTGTTTTAAATGGACAACATTTTAAGTACATACGGAAAACTGACCAAACAGATTCTTATTGTGTTGATACATTTTCACAACTATCCATGAGATATATGTAATGTGTAAGATTCAACCCTATCTCAATCCAAGGAGCGGTGTGGCCAACACCATTCATAGTATCTCTCTTTTGTTTAAAATGGACATCATTTTAAGTGAAAAAAACAACTGACATACGAAAAATTGACCAAACTCATTCGAAATGTGTTGAAGCTTTTGGACAATGATCCATGGGTCATATGTGATGTGTACGAGTCAACCCTGCCTCAATATGAGGCATGTGGTGGCCGGCACCATTCATAGTGTCTCTCGTTTGTTTCAAAAGGATATCATTTTAAGTGAAAACATCAACTGGCATACGGAAAAACAACAAAATGCATTCGGATTGTATTGATACTTTAGTAAAATGATCCATGGGTCATTTGAGATGTGTACGATTCAACCCCATCTAAATCTGAGGCACGGTGTGGCCGGTATCACTCTAACTGTGTCTCTTTTGATTAGAATGGATAGGATTATAAGTGAAAAGAAAAACTGGCATACAAAAAACCGACCAGACGCATTCGCATACTGTTGATAATTTATCAAAACGATCCATTGTAATATGTGATGTGTACGAGCCAAAACAGGCTCAATCCGAGTCATAGTGTGTCCGGGATCACTCTCAGTGTCTCTCTTTTTTTTAGAAAGGACAACTTCTTAAGTACATACGGAAAACTGACCAAATACATTGGGTTTCCATTGAAACTTTAGGAGAACGATCCATGGGTCATATGTGACGTGTACGAGTCAACCTCGTCACAATCCGTAACGCGGTGTGTCCAACACCACTCAAAGTGTCTATCTTTTGATTAAAATGGACTTCATTTTAAGTGAAAACAACATCTAGCATACGGAAAACAGACTAAACAGATTCTTTTTCTGTTGATACTTTAGTGCAGTGATCCATGGGTAATATGTGACGTGTACGAGTCAACATCACCTCAATCCGAGGTGTGGTGTGGCCGACACCAGTCAAAGTGTCTCTCTTTTGTTTAAGATGGACATCATTTTAAGTGAAAACAAAAACTAGCATACAGAAAAATGACCAAACAGATTTTGATTGTGTCGATACATTAGCACAACAATCCATGGGTCATATGTGATGTGTAAGAGTCGACCCCACCTTAATCCGAGGTGAGGTGTGGCCGACACCATTCATAGTGTCTCTCTTTTGTTTAAAATCGACATCATTTTAAGTGAAAACAACAATTGACATATGAAAAACTGACCAAACGCACTCGAAATATGTTTATTATTAAGAAAAACAATCCATGGGTCATTTGTGATGTGTACGAGTCAACACCGCCTCAATCCAAGGAGTGGTGTGTCTGGCACCACACTAAATGTCTCTCTTTTGTTTCATAAGCATATCATTTTATGTGAAAACATCAAATGGAATACGGAAAACCAAACAAATGCATTCAGATTGTGTTGATACTTTAGGAAAATTATCAATGGGTCATTTGAGACGTGTACGAGTCAACCCCGTCTAAATCCGAGGAATGGTGTGGCAGGTAAAACTCTAATTGTGTCTCTTTTGTTTAAAATGGACATGATTATAAGTGAAATGAACAAATGGAATGTAGAAAACTAACCAAACGCATTCGGATTCTGTTAATAATTTATCAAAACTATCCATGGGTCATATATGATATGTATGAGCCAACCCGGGCACAATCTGAGTCGTGGTGTGGTCGGTATCACTCTAAGTGTCTCTCTTTTGTTTAAAATAGACAACATTTTAAGTATATATGAAAAAAAACCAAACACATTCAGTTTCCATTGAAACATTAGGAGAACGATCAATGGGTTATATGTGATGTGTACAAGTCAACCTATCCTCAATCTGAGATGTAGTGTGGCCAACAACACTCAATGTGTCTCTCTTTTTTTAAAATGGACATTATTTTAATTGAAAACAAAAACTAGCATACGGAAAACCGATAAAACGGATTCTGATTATGTTGATACTTTAGCACAACCATCCATGGGTCATATGTGATGTGTACGACTCAACCCCACTGCAATCTGAGGTGCGGTGTGGCCGTCACCATTCATAGTGTCTCTCTTTTGTTCAAAATGTACATCATTTTAATAGGAAACAACAACTGACATACGAAAAAACTGACCAAATGCATTTGAAATGTGTTGATGCATTAGGAAAATGATCCATGGGTCATATGTGATATGTAAGGGTCAACCTCTCCACAATCCAAGGTGCGGTGTGGCCAGCACCACTCTAAGTGTATCTCTATTGTTTCAAAAGGATATCATTTTAAGTGAAAACGTCAATTGGCATTCGTAAAATTGACCAAATGCATTCGGATTGAGTTGATACTTTAGGAAAATGATCCATGTGTCCTTTGAGACATTTAAGAGTCAAACCCTTATAAATCTGTGGCACGGTGTGGCTGGTACCACTCTAGCTGTTTCTCATTTGTTTAAAATGAACATGATTATAAGTCAAAAGAACAACTGGCATAAGGGAAATTGACCAAACACATTCGTATTCTGTTGATAATTTATCAAAACGATCCATGTGTCATATGTGACATGTAAGAGCCATCTTGAGGTCAATCCGAGTTGCTGTGTGGCCGAGATCACTCCAAGTGTATCTCTTTTGTTTAAAATTGAAATCATTTTAAGTACATACTGAAAACTGAACAAACGCATTCGGTTTTGGTTGAAACTATTGGAGAATGATCCATGGGTCATATGTGATGTTTATGATTCAACATCACCTCATTCCGAGAGGCGGTGCGGCCGACACCACTCAACGTGTCTCTCTTTTTTTTAAAATGGACTTCATTTTAACTGAAAACAACAACTAGAAAATGGAAAGCCGACCAAATGGATTCTAATTGTATTGATACATTAGAAAAATGATCCTTGGGTCATATGTGACGAGTACGAGTGAACCCCACCTCAATACGAGGCGTTGTGTGGCCAGAACCATTCGTAGTGTCTCTCTTTTGTTTAAAATGGACATCATTTTAAGTGAAATCTACAACTGACATACGAAAAAATGACCAAACAGATTCGGAATGTGTTGATGCTTTAGGAAAAACATCCATGGGTCATATGTGACGTGTACGAGTCAACCCCATCTCAATCTGAGGAGAGGTGTGGGCGGCGCCACTCTAAGTGTCTCTCTTTTGTCACAAAATGATATCATTTTAGGTGAAATCATCCAATGGCATATCGAAAACTGACCCAACTCATTCAGATTGTGTTGATAGTTTAAGAAAATGATCCATGGGTCATTTTAGATGTGTAAGTGTCAACCCCATATAAATATAAGGTGCGGGGTGGCCGGTACCACTCTAATTATGTCTCTTTTGTTCAAAATGGAAAGGATTATAAGCGAAAAGAACAACTGGCATACAAAAATCTGATCGAACGCATTCGGATTCTATTGATAATTTATCACAACGATCAATGTGTTATATGTGAGGTGTACGAGCCAACCTAGACTCCATCCGAGTCGGGGTGTGGCCAGGATCACTCTAAGTGTCTCTGTTTTGTTTAAAATCGACAACATTTTAAGTACATATAGAAAACTGACCAAACACATTCAGTTTCCGTTGAAATTTTAGGATACTAATCCATGGGTCATATCTGACGTGCACGAGTCAACCGCACCTCAATCCAAGGCGCGGTGTGGCCGACACCACACAAATTGTATCTCTTTTGTTTAAAATGGACTTCATTTTAAGTGAAAACAACAACTAGCATACGGAAAACTAACCAAACAGATTTTGATTTTGATGATACTTTTTCACAATGATCTATGGGTCATATTGGACGTATAAGAGTATACCCTACCTCTATAAAAGGCATGGTGTGTCCAACACCATTCATAACGTCTCTCTTTTTTTTAAATGGACATCACGTTAAGTGAAAACAACAACTAACATACGAAAAACTGACCAAACATATTCAAAATGTGTTGATGCTTTAGGACAACGATCCATGGGTCATATGTGACGTGTATTAGTCAACCCCACCTCAATCTGAGGTGTGGTGTGGCTGGGATCACTTTAAGTGTCTCTCTATTGTTTAAAATGGGAAACATTTTAAGTATATACAGAAAACAGACCAAACGGATTCTGATTGTGTTGATACATTAGAATAACAATCCATGGGTCATATGTGACATGTATGAATCAACCCCACCTAAATATGAGGCACACTGTGGCCTGAACTACTCAATGTGTCTCTCTTTTGTTTCAAAAGGACACCATTTTAAGTGAAAACATCAAATGACATACGAAAAACCGATCAAATACATTCGGATTGTGTTGATACTTTAGGAAAATGATACATGGGTCATTTAAGACATGTATGAGTCAACGCCATCTAAATATGAGACACGGTGTGGCCAGTACCACTCTAACTATGTCTCTTTTTTTAAAATAGACAGGATTATATGTGAAAAGAACAACTGGAATACGAAAAACTAACCAAACGCATTCATAATCTGTTAAATATTTAGTACAAAGATCCATGGGTCATATGTTACGTGTATGAGTCATCAGTTCCTGAATCCAAGTCGCGGTGTGGCTGGCACCACCCAAAGTGTTTCTCTTATTTTTAAAATGGACAATATTTTAATTACATACAGAAAACAGAAAAAACTGATTCTGAGTATGTTGATATTTTAGCACAACGATCCATGGGTCATTTTTGAAGTGTACGAGCCAACCTAGCCTCAATCCGAGTCACGGTGTGGCCGAAACCACTCAATGTGTCTCTCTATTATTTAAAAAGAAGTTCATTTTAAGTGAAAACAACAACTGACATATGGAAAACCGACCAAACACTTTCAGAATATGTTGATACTTTAGGACAATGATCCATGGATAATTTTTGACATGTACAAGTTAACATCGCCTCAATCTGAGGCATGGTGTGGCCGGTATCACTCCAGGTGTATGTATTTTTTTTAAAATGAACATCAATTCTAGTAAAATTTCTGGTATACAAAAAATAGATCAAATAATGAATTGAATTCCGGATTCCACATATAATTGTCATCTCAATTATAAATTCAATTTTAAATGAATTATGTATGTTTATAATTATTTTATGAATTCTGATTTAATTTTGGATGTATATTGTCCCAGGTTTCATTATAAGTTAAATGTGTATGAATTTGTTTTGTATATGTTTGTGTCTGTTGGTTATGGAATGTATAGTAATTGTATATGTATGTGTTAGTTGATTATTACAGGTACAATAATTGTAAATGAGAGGGAATTGGAGGATGCTATGCAAATTGCAGCCTGCTGTGTGCAAATTGCAGCCTGCTACGCAAATTGCAGGATGATGTGCAATTTGCATTGCGTATGCTATGCCAATGGTTTCAAACCATCAGCATATGATTCTGAGTATAGTTTTTTACCAACGGTTTATAGTGAACCATTGGTAAAAAACATTTTCTAATGGGTTAGAAACAGTTGGGTAAGAATTCATATTGCTGGTTTTCCCAACGGTTCAAGCCAAACCCTTGGGAGAAACTATCCCAATGGTTTGGTACAACCCTTGGGATAGCTTCATTTTTTCCTACCTATGCCAACACTTTTAGTGTAAACCGTTGGGAAAAAAATTCCCAACTGCTTACTTCCCTATGGTTTTCAGAACCGTTGGTATAATATATACCGACGGTTCTGCAGCCTTTCCCAACAGTTTTGAACTGTTCGGAAGGACTGCATTTCTAGTAGTGGAATTTCATCAGGATTTGTAGTTTTCTTGGTTTATCAGTCTATTTTCATCTTTTCATCAGTGAATACTGTTATTTGGAACCACTACTATTTGGGATTATCAAGACTATGTGAATTTTTCTATCAAATCATTATATGGGAGTTTTCTAAGTGCTGAAGAGTAGGAATAACTCAATCAAAATCCTCACTTTTTATATGTCCGGAATGGATTATACGATACTCTAAAATGCATTCAAAAAAATACTTGGAGAATATTTGATAATGGAAAATCTTGTGGTTTTTTAATGCACTATATTACTAAGACCACATGATAGGAATTACCCAACTCGTGATATAGAATTAGTTTGTATTTCCCATTATGAGGTATTAGAGAAACTATTAGTTAGGATATAGATTTTTTGTATAAATATACCATAAGAGTCTAACGTACTTAATTTCATAGAAATATTTAAACGATCCAACTTGGTGGTCATTTGGGTATTTTTATTCTTTCATCAATGATTTAGTATTTAAACATTAAAATGTAAAATTCGGGGATGAGGCATTGATCAAGAGGACAATGAAAGAGCTGGTGTGTGAATCTTGTGATACTTGATGGACGTTGTCTCTCTTTGGGTACTAGGATATCGATGTTCATGAATATCAAGGACATTAAACTCTAACATTAATTATTTTAATAAATTTGACTTATGGCAGGATCATGACCATGAAATTATTAAATTCAGAGGGAATATAATTCAGGGATATATTTTATTTTTGTGACTAATTGTACCATGATTTACTGTGTAATTTTGAACTTTACACCACTATGAAAAATTGTTTTACATTGAAAAATATAAAAAATGACTAGTTTCATTCCTTGTTTGAATAATTTATTTTATGTTTATCACTTTTAAAAAGGGCATTGTTACTTGTTTTGATTATTCTGTTGTAGGAGGATGTGATTTGGAGGGCCCATGACGATGTCCAAGAAAAAAGGGCCAAACTGCACAGGATCCAAGCACACCAGTGGATTAATCCACACCCTGCTACTAGAAAGTGCATCCAATTGGGATGAAATTTTTTTTAGTCCATAATTCATTAGGATACATTTCAAATGAATATACACAAGACTCATATTTTCATCAGATGGCCCAACCGACATGATCTGTCCAGCACACCAAATCTGCATGAAGTCAAAAGTGGTGTTTTGTCATATGTCCCTATCTCATGCTATAGGTGTCCAACTTATGCCCAACGTTTAGTGGAGATATCCAAGAGGTGGTGCTACAACTTTTTTATTTTCTCCAATTATATTTAAGGCTATCGGGGGGTCAAAACACCTGTGACATGTGGTTTTATTATTTCTATGTGATCAAAATCACCTTCCCATTTTCCTATAAAATGGAACCTTTCTCTCCTCAGTGGAATTTTCGGACAAAAGAAAAAGATCTGTAATTTTGGACACCCAATGAAGTCCTATCATTATCCAAGGAGTTCTAGAGGCCCCTATCTGTATCATCCCAGATAAATAAGTAATACTACACTTTTCATATTTATTAATATTTTTGAATTATATATTAGTCATACATTAGAGGGGATGCTATGTTTGATGGGGGACCCGATACACAAAAACGGGTTTCGTTGAAATTATATGTTGCACACTAATAATATAATATTATTATTGTAAATGGTAGTTAATGACTAGGCATTGTATTAGAGGGAATGAATAGAACTAACTAAAATATGATTATATATGTTTGTTAAATGTTAGTACAATTTTCCAATAAAAGTTCTGGGCTTAAAATATGAATGAATCTAATTTTAAGCATGAATACTCTAATATTCATTAAATGGTCGATTTACTGCCTTTTGATGGAGAACCCTCATTAAATATAGTTTTAGTCATTTTTATATGTTATATTTGACAAAATAAAAAATTTTCTTTAGATTTGGGACATCAAAATTTATATTGGATACATTTTTGGTATTTTTCTGATAAAGTTAACTATTTAATGAATAGTGAAAAATACTGTATTTTAATTCAAAAGTTCCTTTTAATATAATATATTTATAAGGTTATATTATCTATTTAATTTTATTTAAAGTGTAATTAGAATATAGTATTACCATTTAAAATAATTTTGGTCATTGGAAATAATTTCATTTTGAAATTGGAAATAAACAAGTGTCAATCTTTTGAGAGTTATTATTTCTTAAAAACACGCTATTTGTTTTGACAATGGGAATTGATTTTAAATTAATCAATTAAACTCTTATGTTTTGAATTTTGTAAAATATTCATCATTTTTGAATTTTTACTATCAAATATAGCTTAGGTTGAATTTTTGGAATTTTTCTGAAAAGCTTCAATTTTTGATGAATAGTGAAACCACTTAGTAGAAGTTAAAAAACTGACTTTTTCATTTAAAAGAAATTTTAGTGCTTCTGTGAATTGAATTTTGAAAATATGACATAAATTTTTGTTATTAGTAAGTAAAATTTAATTCAATAAGATAGAAATAATATTTGGTGAATAGTAACTTATGACTATTACTTATTGCGGTTAAAGGTAAATAATGTAATTCAATTTAAAAAGAATATTATAATAATAAAAAATTAACTTAAAACTTTTCCTCACCTTGTTGGATGAGTCATGGCCGACCATGGGCATATTTGGGTCGATTTTTGGACACCATGGAGCTAGTTAAGAGTGATAATGACACATTTGAGTAATTAATATATTTTAAAGGAAAAATGACACAAACAAATATCTTTTAGTAAATTAATTTTTATATAGGGTAATATAAGGTATCGTTTCGACTATAAATATTCATTGTAAAGTTAAATATATTTCCAACATCATGGTATTTTTTTATAAAATTTAGGCAAGAATGAAATCAAATTATTTATGACATAGTAATGATGCAGTATATACCTCATTAATAATGGATTTAAATAAATAATATTATAAATATTAAAATAACTTCCAAAACAAGTCCAATTATTATTGGATGATTTTACTTATACCATGAGTAATATTATATTTGACTTTAATTATTTTTGGACCTCTAGAAACCCAATATCATTATATAATAAAATAATATTTTCACACTTTCCTATAGAACTGCCCTAATAAAAGGACACCAGTTATAGCCAATTCCTCACACCTTTCAAGCCTTTTTGATCGTCCATCCTCTTACCCATTAAGTTCCCTACATACCTATCCTCCTCCTAGAAACATTACCTTAGGTAGAAGGCACTTCATGAAGTTTTTTTTGGTTCTAACCAACGGAAGTTACCCAAATTAAAGGTCGTGGTTCCTCTTAACTTCTTTTCATTTATTTTAATTATCCAACCCATAAACTCTATTTATTCCATTTTTTATAATAACACCAGTATTTTAAATATAATAGTATGTTGTTGTGTGAATAATTTTAACTACACTTACACACACCTCCATCTAATGAGTGAAGAAATACTATTTCTGTGGATGACAAACGAACGCCTCAAGAAACGATGATTGTTCGATTATCTCCTACCGCCGATCATATTGGCCATTAATATGGAACTTTATTTATATATGATATATACAATGTATATATTTTCATTATGCTTCTGTATTTTACATTTGTATCCTACTTTATGGTTTCCATAAATGGTAAACATGATAATTTCATTTGAGGAAGCGCAGACTACCGACTTCTCAAAGTGATATGATTCGTTCTGGAATTATGTGAAATATATTAAGGGTAGAGATAATGATATAATATATGATATTATACTGTAATTATAATATACTAAGGTATCATTAAGTGTCCATTCCATTACAATACTAAATAGAAATGAAAGTAGCGTTCATGCGTACGTACGGCTTACCGTCTCCATGAACGGTTCATTTCATTTCTTATCTACAAATTTTATTTACATTAACAAATAAATATATATACTGTATACATATAATATATATATTAATTAAATAATGAATATAATTCCGTAGATAATTGTATCTTGACTACATGGACATCTTGTAATTATATGGTGTTCATTTTTTACTCAAGTAACAAATATCGAAATAACGACCGTTATTAACTTAAATGATTAAATAATTTTTATAACATGTCAATAAGTGATATAAAAGGAATAATAAACATGGAAAATGTTAGTAAGAAAGTAGAAATTAACATTTTTTTAATAATCAGGCAAAATACGTAAAAAACGAGTCACGTTGGAAATGAGGTACGTGATTTTATTATCTCACTTTTAATTTTATGAGATTTCCATTAATAGCCACTTATTCATTGCATGTAGAGTATTGTGTACTTCCATTTGATATATATAATCATGATTATTATTATATTCATGGTATTATATGATTAATTTGGTGGTTACTAACTTTTGGTCATACAACTCAGTTGATTACAAAGTGGTAAATGGTGTTTAATCTCACTTTTTATTCCTGTGAGATTTAGGATATATTTTCCACTATTTCCTTTTGTGTGGTGTATGTAATTCCCATGATCATAATATTTGTGTAATATAATTTCATTTATGAGTATTTATATCTTCATTATATGAAAATTCATTAATGTGGCTTACATTTTCTATGTTACTAAATCGGTAAAGGAACCCTTCAGCCTCCTCTATTTAAAAGACCTATTTTTGTTATATTTCTTTATTTACATATTATAATGTGGGGATATGTTATTTTATATTGTTATTGATGTAAAATTTATGTCCAAGTGATGATACACCTTTTTTATCTCATGAACTCATTTTCTGAATTTTAAACTGATGTCGTTAGGCTGTTGAATTTTTACAAGGGAACTTCATAACCCAATTTCAAATCTTTGGGTTCAACTTGTAATTATTGAACTTGTTGTCATAAGAATATGTGTGAATGACCTATGATTTTTTTGACACATAATATCCACTTATATTGGTTTTATTTATTTTTTTCATACATAATTATGTTATTGATTTATCCTTAATTTAAGGATACCATCATTATAAGGGATTTTATCTCAATTTACATTTACATTGATACTTAATTGTTGTTATGCACCAATTCACTCTTATATGGTGTATATACATTCCATTGAGATATTATATGATGAATCCCTTTATTCTCATGATATTATAATGTTCTAATTCAATTTTATTCCTCAATTATATATATTCAAGCATCTCACATTTTGTTAAAAAACTCTTGAACTAAAATATCATTTTTAATGTTTTATAGATTTATTCTTATAAATATTTCTCATTAATTTCCATGTTTTAAAAATGTGGTATAGGATTTATTTATATGAACATTATTTTTTTCAAATGATAATTCATTTAAAAGTTTCAAAGTGGTATGGAACACTTTGTTTCAAAAATCGCTTTTTAATGGTTTTGAAAATGATTTGATAAAGAATTATTTATTTTAATATCATGATTTTATATATTGGAATGTTGATAGGTTATCCTTCATTTATACTTGTGTTATGAGTTATGATTATGTTTTGGTTATTGGAAATTGTTTATGTATATGGGTGGTAACGTGACAAACCGAGGGCGGGTGAGCCTAAGATAGCTCTCCAATGCATTGGGTAACGTGACAGAGGTACACGTGATGTTTCTACTATGAGATTTAGGGAATATATTGTGATGGGTATTCCAAGTGTAACTACCTATGTTTTTGTGATCACTAAAATGTACATTTTATATGGATTCCATAAGTAACCTCTATGATTTATGATTTGCGTCTGTTATTCTTAAATTTTATTATTTCGTAAGGTGTGTTATGATTGAAAAGTATGGTTTCATATATTTGTATTTGTTGATGGGATAATGTTTTCGTCCATTATTTTATAACCCTTACTATGATTTTTATGCTAATCCAATGTTTTGGAAATGTTTTCTACATGACTTAATGATGAATAGGGTCAAGCATGGGATCAAGGAAAATTCATGATGTCTGAAACATGGAACTAGAAATGTCTCCTTTTAAGAGTTTTTATTTTATAAGAAAATTGATACCGATTAGTAGTGTATACATGTATCATTGAAGTAGTTATGTAATAGTTATGGAATAGTACTCTAAAACTCATAACCAGAAAAGATCCTCAATGTGAATTATTCATTTAATTCAATATTATGTAATGTTTTATGGTCGGGATCTTATAGTTGGTATCAGAGGTCAGTATAGAAAACATTATGTAATAAGAGTTTTTGTTAAACACATGGTTATTCCCTAGGTGTATTATTTCAGTTAAATCCTTGTTTTATATCTTTTTCAAATCAAGGATATTCAGTTACAACTAGAAGATGGAGGATCTCAAACGACATTCCTATCTCTTCCTGTTGACTTGCTTGAAATAATTGTTGCAAAGTCATGTTAGGATGATGGTGAAAATTTCTCTAGAATACAACTCACTTGAAAGAAGTTGTTTGAGATATCAAACACTTCCACTATACCCTATTATCAATGTGGATCATGTGTTTTATTTAAACAAATCACATTTTGACAAAATTCTCATATTTTCATGAAAGGTTAATTTTATCAAGGCATTTAAAAATATTTTACCTTCTCCCATGATTTTGAAGAATATTATGATTTTAAAAAAGGTTCTGAAAAAGGAGACCCATGCACAACCTATTTATATTTTCTTTTACAATATAGTCTCCCAACAAATACATATGGTATTTTAAAAGGACCATTAATTGAAAGTTTCAACTCAAATTCGGTCCGAATGTGTAATAGAAATCATGTTTTATTAGATGTTTTAAAATTATATGTCATATATGATTATTTTCCAAAAATGTTTTTATATGAACATCAATATGACCCATGTTGTACAAGGTTTATTTGGATGGAGGAATCAAATGATTATGATGGATATCTAAATCCTTGTTTCAATGCATGGACCTTCTACTACGTGAAAAAGATGGCGATGATGCCAAATGGAAACTATGATCAAGGTATGATATTCTTCATTTTGGGGGTCATTTTATTTTATCACATGGTGGTGAAATAAGCATTCAAGAATTAATATGTTGAGATCATAATAAATTTGGATGAAAATTAGAGGTATAAGAAAACTATTGAGTTTAAAACTTGTTAGGGTTATTTTTGAGTTTTATAAAAATGACAACTCGTAGGATGGGTGACAACCCGTCGCATCGGGAAAGGCTGCAGGAATCGAACCCACAACCGAAGGGAGACAAGGGTGCTTCAGCTACGACTAGCCTACATCATGTCCCAGGTTAGTATGACTTGTTATTTAAGTAAAATGATTTTATAGAATAAGAAAACGTTGATTTTTGGAACTTATGAATTATCAAATGGATATACTTAGTATAGAAAAATGATTTAGTGATTAAGTGATTAAGGTTGTTGTGGAATACATTCTCTCTTTTGAGGAATATTTATATTCCTAAGGACGATAGAATACTATGGGATTTCAATTGTGGAATAATGATTGAAATTTTAGTTTTGAATAATCTATGTTTTTATTATGGACATATATTGATTTTATTTTTTTATTAATTGATTAACCTATCATGGAGAATATGTGATTAGGTTAATTACTTTTCAATATGAGAATTTATGAGTAACTTGTGTTATTTAGAGATAAATGTTATGATGTATCTTGGATTTCTATGTAATTAAATCCTTATGATATTTGGGTTACAATCTATGTTTGGATTACTTTTGAATAATTTTAGGGACAATTGTTTAATTGAATGGTGTTTGATAATTTTGGGGTTTTGTTTGACAAATTTTGGAGATTAAGAGTAGTTTTTATTCTTGTAAATGATTGTCCTTTTTGGGTATTATCTGATCTATCACTAACCATTTTGGTTTTAGTTGATCTCTAAAGAGAAGGGAAATATATATTTCTTCTTTTGTGGATTATGTTATTATCTAAAATATTATTCTTATGCTTTTAATGTGACCAAGTCTTTTTGTATACTCATTGCTAGGAGAGATGATTAGTTTTTGGTAGAAACTTATTGAATGATGAAACTCTACATGAAGGTAAGTATATTTCTGTATGTTCTAATTCTATGTAGTAAATCAATTCCTCAAAATTATGAAATGGAACGTAAAACAAAAACATTGTTGGTTTACGTTTCCTACTAAGTAATCCATGACTATTAACACATCATAAATTTGTGATTTTATGGTAGTTAACATTCTCCTAATCATGTTTTCTATCACTCTCCATCAAAACCTGACTGTGTGTTATCTCTTCCATATCCATGTTTTCCTATATGGAATCCCAAAATGGGTTATATTGTGTGACCTTTTAACTTATCATAATTTCTTTTAAGGTGCCTGTTTTTACTGACTCTTTTCCGATGTGGTACTTTTAATGATGATTCCAAGCCCTGTTTTAAAATTGCGATGATGAAGTTCCCAAGGGGGGGGGGAGGATGTAACATACCAAATAAATAAGAAATACAACAGTTTTCATATTTATTAATGATTTTGAACTAAATATTTTTTTTAAATGAAATCGAACTCTATGTTCAATGGAGAACTTGATACGCAACAATGGGTTTCTTTGAAATCTTACGTTGCACACTAAAAATATAATATTATTATTTTAAGTCAAAATTAATGACTATACATTGTATTGGAGAGAATCAATAGAACTAACTAAAATATGATTATATAAGTTTGTTAAATGTTTTTACAATTATCCAATAAAATTTAGGGGCTTAAAATATAAAGGAATCTAATTTTAAGCAAGAATACTCTAATATTCAGTAAAAGGTCAATTTAACTCAATTTGATGGAAAAAATCATAAAATATAATTTTGGTCATTTATATATATTCTATTTGAAGAAATAAAATTATTCTTTAGATTCGGGACATCCAAATTTATTTTGGAGAAATTTTTGGTATTTTTATGATAAAGTTCATTTTTTAATGAATAGTGAAAAATAATGTATTTTAACTCAAAAGTGACTTTTAATATAATTTATTTATATGGTTAGAATTTTTTCTAATTGGTTTTAAGGGTTAATTAGATTATATTTTAAATATTTAATCTAATTTTCATCATTGGAAATAATTTCATTTTGAAATTGGACATAAAAAAGTGTCAATCTTTTGATAGTTATTATTTTTTTTTTAAAAACCATTTGTTTTGACAACGGGAATTAATGAAAAATTAATTAATGAAACTTCAATGTTTTGAATTTTTTTTAAATATGAATAATTTTTGAATTTGGAGTATCAAATATAGCTTAGGATGAATTTTTGGTATTTTTCTGACAAAGTTCAATTTTTGATGAATAGTGAAACCACTTAGTAGTAGTTAAAAAACCGACTTTTTCATTTAAATGAAATTTTACCGCTTCTATGAATTGAATTTTGAAACTCCAATATACATGGTTGTTATTATTATGTAAAATGTGGGTCAATAAGATAATTTTTTTTGGTGAATAGTAACTTTTGACTTTTATTTACCGTGGTTAAAGATAAATAAGATAATTCATGGTAAAAAAATAATAATAATACATAATTACCTTAAAACTTGTCCTGTTTTTATTATATGAGTCATGGCCGACTATGGGCATCATTGGGTCGAGTTTGGGACCCCATGGAGCCAATTAAAAGTGATAATGACACTTTAGATTAATTAATTTAATGTAAAGGAAAAAATGACACAAACAAATATCTTTTAGTAAATTAATTTTTACATATTGTTATATAAATTAACCTTTCAACTATAAATATTCATTGGAAATATAAAAAGTCTTCCAACATCATGGTATTTTTTTATAATTTTTTGACAGCTAATAAATTAAATTATTTATGACACAATAATGATGCATTATATAACTCATTAATAAATGATTCATATAAATAAGATTATAAATATTAAAATAACATCCAAAACATGTCCAATTGATATTGGATTATTTTATTTCGACCATTACACATCTTAACATCGAATTTAATTAGTTTTTTACATTTATAAACAGAATATCATTAAATAATAAAATAATTTGTTCACACTTTCCTAAAGAGCCACTCCTCCCCCTTATAAAAGGACACCACTTCTAACCAATACCTAATAACTCTAAAGCCTTTTAGATCATCCAACCTCGGTCCAATTAAGCATCATACATCCCTATCCTCCTTATAGAAGCCTTACCTTAGGCAGAAGTAACTTCGAGAAGTCCTTTTGGTACATACAAAAGGATGATACCTAAATTAAAGGTAACAATTCTTCTCAACTTATTTTATTTTATTTTTCCTCTCCAACCCCAAAACTCTTTTTATTAATTTATTTTATAAAAAACCTAGTATCCTCAATATACTAGGATGTTTTTATGAGATGTAATATATCTAAACATACACACGCCTCCATCTAATGGCTGAAAAACATACTGTTTCTGTGGATGGGAAACTAACGCCTCACGAAACGATGATTGTTCAATTATCTTATACTACCTCTATTGGTGGCCATTATGATGGAACTATATTTATATATGATATATATTATGTTTATATTTTCTTTATTATTCTTTATTTTACATTTATAGCCTACATTTATGGTTCCCATAATGGTTAAACACAATAATTTCATTTGAGGAAGTGTGAACTACCGCCCACTCAAAGTGATATGAATCGTTCATGGATTATGTTGAATGTATAAAGGGTAGAGTTAATGAAATTATATATGATATTATAATGGAATTATAATATACTTAATTATCATTAATTTTTCATTCCATTATAATATGAAATATAAATGAAAGTAGCGTTCATGCGTACGTATGGCTTACCGTCTCCATGAACGGTGCATTTAATTTTTTATCTCCAAATGATATGTACTTTTATAAATGCATATATATAATGTGTATATATGATATATATGTTATCTAAAAAATGAATATCATTATTGAAATAATGGTCTCTTGACCACAAGGACAACTTGTAATTACAAGGTGTTCATTTTCGACTCGAGTACGAAATATCAACAAAACAACTGTTATTAAGTTAAATGATTACATAATGTTTATAACATGGTAATAAGTGATATAAAATGGATAATAAAATTGAAAAATGTTCTTAAGAAAGTATAAATTAACTTTAGTTTATTATTCCGGAAAAAAAAGGAACAAACGAGTCATGTCGGGCACGAGGTAAGGG
Source organism: Viscum album (assembly GCA_963277665.1). Lineage (NCBI taxonomy): Eukaryota > Viridiplantae > Streptophyta > Magnoliopsida > Santalales > Viscaceae > Viscum > Viscum album. The sequence goes on along the minus strand of OY728159.1, from coordinate 773,499,221 downwards.
ATTTTCTTATCTCACTTATAATTTCATGAGATTTCAATTGTTTCCCACTTATTCATTGCAGATGGTGTATTTTGTACTTAAATTTGATAGGTATTATCATTATTATCTCTATATTCATGTTATTCTATGATTAATTTGGTGGTTACTAACTATTTTTCATACGACTCAATTGATTACAACGTGGTAAAGGGTTTCTTCTCACTTTTTATTCCTGTGAGATTCATGCTATATTTGACACTATTTATTTTTGTGTGGTGTATTTACTTCACATGATCATACTCTTTGTGTAATATAATTTCATTTATGAGTATTTACATCTTCATCGTATGAACCTTCTTTCATGTGGTGTACATTTTGTATGCGACCAAATTGGTAAGGGAACGTTTCACCCTCCTCTTTTTTAAAGACATCTTTTTGTTATGTCTTTTAATTTACATATTATTATGTGGGGATATGTTCTTTTATATCCTTATTTATGTAAACATTATTTCCATGTGATGATATACAATTTTTACCTCATCAACTCATTTTTTGAATTTTAATGTGACGTTGTTATGATGTCGAATTTTTACAAGGGTTCTTCTTAAGCCAATTTCAATTCTTTGGGTTCACCTTGTACTTCTTGAATATGTCATCCTATTAATATGTTTGAATGACCTGGGATTTGTTTTCACATAATATCCACTTATATTTGTTGTATTTATATTTTTCACACATAATTATGGGATTGATTTATCCTTAATTTAATGATACCATCTTTATAAGGGATTTCTTATCAATTTACATTTCCATCGAGGCTTCATTGTTGTTAAGAACCAATTCACTCTTATATGGTGTATATATTGTCCTCTGACATATTATATCATAAATCCCTTTATTCACATGATATTGAAAAGTTCTGATTAAATTTTATTCTTCATTTATATGTATTGAAGTATCTCTATTTTTTTTAAAAACACTTTAACTAAAATATCATTTTTATTATTTTAATGATTTATTCTCCTAAATATTTCTCATTAATGTCCATGTTTTCCAAATTGGTTTTTTGATATATTTATATGAACATTAATTTTTTCAAATGATAATTCATTTAAAAGCTTCAATGTTTTATGGGACACTTTGATTCAAAAATCTATTATTAAATGGTTTTGAAAATGATTTGATAAAGCATTGTTTATTTCCATATCTTGATTTGATATATTGAAATGTTGAAATGTTTTATTTACATTATACTTTTTTATGTGTTATGATTATGTTATGGTTATTTGCAATTGTTTATATATACGGGTGGTTCCATGATAAACCTAGAGTGGTTGAGCCCGAGATAGCTCTCTAATGCATTGGGTAACGTAACGGAGGTAAACATGATGTTTCTCCTAAGCGATTTAGGGAATATACTATGATGGGTATTCGAAGTGTAACTCTATACGTAGCTGTGATAACTACAATTTAAGTATGATATGGATTTCATAATTAACCTTTATGATTTATCATTTGTGTGTGTTATTCATAAATCTTATGATTTTATTAGGCATGTTATTATTGAAAAGTATGGTTTCATTTATTTGTATTTATTGATGGGAAATTTTTTTCCTTATTTTATAACCCATACTGATATTTTTATGCTCATCCCAAGATTTTAAAATGTATTCCACATGACATAAATATGAATAGGGTCATGGATGGGATCAATGAAAATTCATGATATCTAAAACTTGGAAGTAGACATGATTCATTTTAAGATTTTTTATTTAATAAAAAATGTATACTGAGTAGTGGTGTCTACATATAATATTGAAGTTGTTATTTAAAAGTTATGGCCTAATTCTCTATAACTCTAAACCTAAAAATAATCTCAATGTGAATTTTTAATTTAATTCAATATTATGTAATGTTTTAAGGCCTGGTACTTATACTATCCTCATTGGGGAATCATGTATGAAGTTGGAGTTCCACCTGAGCCTCCTCCTCCTCTCGGTGGCGAGATAAATGGTGGACGATCATTTTGTGGGAGCTACACAAACATGGGAGGGAGTTCCATCACATGTTATTGTACTAGTTTAGTATAATTTGTTTGTTTAATATTTCACTTATATTGTTTCTTGAAATGATTCCCCCTGATTGAATTTCATTTGATATAATTAAGTAGAATGCTTTTTATTTTAACATTAATTGAGTTGAGATTCCATGTTAGAAGCTTGGGTTGTTCCGATTAGAAAACACAATAATCCAATTTGTCTCACACATACATAAGATTTATGTATTATTTGGTAGACCTATTATTTTATATTTGATAACAAATTCTTGGAAACTTGATTGTTGTTAAAAGGGGTGGTTCTGTAAGAATCATTTGAAGAGGAAAGAGGGGAGTCAGGATCTTGAAAACCTTCAACCAATGAATTAAACAAAACCATGTAAAATTTCCAGACAACTAAACTGTAAAATATATATAGTGAACATGAAATGATCATCTTCTCTAGTAATTATTAATACACCACCATTATTTTTCAAATATTTAAACTCTTTAATTAAGTCATTTCATCCTAAAACTGTTTTCAAATCCAGCCCCTATTTTTGTACTTCTTATTTAAAATGCACCCTCTAAACCCACCAACGCTCCTTGAGAGATGACCTTGGATCTTCCCGATACTATAAATAAACCTTAAAATCATAATCAATTTTACGTGTCAAGGAATCATGGTAAAATTTTGGTGATGTTTCTGGGGAGTGCTTTGGTTTTTAGTGCGTTTTTATAAGGTTTTTGTAAATGTTGTGAATATTTATTTGTTTTCTCTTATACCATTTCAATCCATTTTTGTTATGATTTATTAGTTTTGTAGTTTTGGGCCATAAATTTTTCTACTTCGGGAGATTTAGCACCTTTTGAACCCGAACAGGAGATGACCCAACTTCAACGACACCAAGACACACAAGAGAACGCCTTGAAGGAGGACATACCACATATTGAAACTCTTCTTCACCCTTAATCTTCTTCTGGAACTAACATCGAAACTAAAATTATTGTGAATAAAATAGATGAAATCAATTGAACACTAAAAGAACTAACATCACCTGATGTTGATATTCATCCCACATATATTCAATTACAAGGAGAGACACCAAATTTTGAACTAAAATCTAGTTTAATTCATCTATATCCTAGATTCCATGGAATTCCTGGAGAAGATCCACACATTCACTTAATAGAATTTTATACTAATTTTTCTAACATTAATCGTGAAAATTTGGATGAAGAACAAGTAATGATAAGGGCATTCCCTTTTTCTTTACAAGACACAAAAAAAGATTGGTTTTATAATGTTAATTCCCCAATAAGAGGTTGGGCGGACATGAAACACATTTTTCTTGAAAAATATTCCCTAGCCTCTCGAACTACATGAATAAGGAAAGAAAATTGTGGGATAAGACAATCACAAGGGGAAACATTACTTGAATATTGGGAATTCTTTACAAGGTTATGTTCAAGTTTCCCACACAACCAAATAAGTGTTCAACTTTTAATTCAGTATTTTTATGGAGGCTTAATCCATATTGATCGAAATATGATTAATGCTGCTGGAGGTGGTGAACTAGTTTATAATATCCAAATTTCTATAAGAACTCTATTTGAGAACATGGCACAAAACACTCCACAATTTGGTTCATAGTCCAATTTACCGATTCAAGGTGTCCATTAGGTACAAAGTACTGAATTTGAGAATAAGGTCGACACACAGTTTAGGAGTTAAGTACCCTACATTAACATCTTTCTCTTTCGTAAGCTAAATCCCAATCTCCTCCTCCCATCCATTGTGGTATATGTTTTTCTGATAGCCACAACTCTGACTAATTCCCTCAATTGAGGGAAACCTCCGAGAGTTGTAAGGAACTATTTTCCGATCGCCCCGTTAACCCACCCATTAGGCAAGAACCTTACTATCCATCCAACCATGGGTAGAATGAGAACCATGCCTATAGGCAAGGGGGTATTCAAACCAACCCCAACAGCAATGGAATCAACCAAGTTAGAGTAGTCATCCACCCCCACCACCCAGAAATCCTCAACCCCCCCCAAAGGCCTTTCTAACAAACCCCTCCAAAACTCGTTCCTAGCCAAGAAGATATGATAAAAAAATGGCTTCCAACAATATTCAATTCCAACAAACCACTCAAGAATCCAAACAAGACCTTAAAACCCAATTAGGCCAACTATATAACAATGTGGGTGAAATTCAATGTCATGTTTCAGGAAAACATTCCCCTAAACTAGTTGTTAACCCTAGTGATAATGAAAATGTTAGTTCCATCACCCTTAGAAGAAGAAAACAACTAGAAATTAAAATGAATCATCCATTAGAGTCATCCCCAATTGAATAAAACCTCCATCCCTACCATTAATAATATTCCAAATGTTGAGGAACCATGTATTGAGAGAAGCCCTTCCAATGGAAAGAGTGTGTATATTGATGAGTCACCTAGCCCAACAATTCCTATTCTATTTCCTCAAAGGGCTAGCCAACCATGAAAACAGTAGGAAACTAAACATGATAAGGAAATATTGTAAATTTTCAAGAATATGCCGGTTAACATCCCATTGATTGATGTTGTGATGGAAATTACTTATTATGCCATTTTTCTATAGGAGATGTGTACGCACCGAAGGAGACATTAAGGCTATGATAAAGTGAGCTTGAGGAGGAATGATTCTGTATTGATATAGAGATCACTTCCCCCTAGGTGGAGTGATCGCAGAAAAATTTCATTTCCATGCACGATATGAGAGTATTCATTTTCAAATACTATGCATGATTTAGGTGCTTCTATAAATGTGATGCCTCAATCTATTTGCTCTATATTACAGTCGGGGAACTAAATCCCACTAGAATTATCATTCAACTGGATAACCGGAGTACCACATTCCCCTGTGGTGTGTTATAGGATGTTCTTGTGATGGTTCAAAATTTAAATTTTCTTGATGAATTTTTTGTGATTAAAATGGAGGATGATAGGATGAATGGACATGCCCCGATTATATTGGGGAGAACCTTCTTGAAAAATACCAAAGACATAATTAATGTCTATAATGGTAGATTAACTGTTGAATTTGGTGGTGACATAGTCCATTTCAATATCCTTGATGCCATGGATCCCCCCTCAGAAGTACATTCCTCTATCTCTATTAATTAAATTGATGAACTCTCTACCCCTGAAAAACTACTTTTCTTTCCCCCGATACCCTTTCAAAGTTTTCTTCATTTATAGAAATGGTAGAGAATGATTAATGCATTGATTGTTTTAGTGTTCTAGAAAGGTTTCATGCTTGTTCATTGATGGATGATTTCATGAACACAGAGGATCCACTGATTATAAAGGATACTTCTAAGCTCTGAAAAGATCATTCCTCATTCGAGGCCGATAACATTGAGAAGTTAGATGAGATTAGTGATCTATCACTTTCAAAAACACTCCCATAAATCAAAAATCCACATTAATTGGAACTTCAAAAAATGCCTCATGATTTAAAATAATCATATCTGGAGAATGGAAACATGATTACCATCATAATTTCTAGTTCACTCCATCTAGATCATGATTGGAGACTACTTGAACTTTTGAGGGAGTATAAAAAAGCATTGGTATGGACACTTTATGATATTCCTAGTATTAGACCACCAATTCGTACACGTATTATTTTGTTAAATGATGAGGCTAAACCAGGGAGGCAGCCACAACGTCGACTGAATGCAAACATCCTGGAAAATGTAAAAAATGAGGTAAAAAATAATTGGCTTCTAGAATCATTTACCCCATCTCTTACAGCCAATGGCTCAGTCCCATTCATGTAGTTCGTAAAAATATTGGCCTTATAGTAATTATAAATGAAAATAATGAATTGGTTCCAACTCATGTGCATAATAATTGGCATGTCTGTATAGACTATCGCCGACTAAACCAACATTGTAGGAAGGACCATTTCCCTTTTCCATTCATTGACCAAATTATAGAGAGGCTAGTGGGTATGTACCACTACTGTTTCCATGATTGGTATTCTGGATACCTTCATATCCATATTTCCCTCTGATGATTATGAAAAGACAACCTTTACTTTCCCCTTTGGTACATTTTCCTATAGAAGGATTCCATTTGGTCGGTGAAATGCTCTGAGGTTTTTTCAAAAGATGTATGGTTCGTATTTTTTCAGATTACCAAGAGAATTTCATTGAAGTATACATGGATGATTTCACTATTTATGGATCCTTTTTTTCTGAATGTTTGAGTAGTCTTGGTCGAGTCCTACGTCACTGTATTGAAAAGAATCCTTTATTAAATTATGTGAAATTCCATTTCATGGTGAGACAAGGTATAGTTTTGGGGAATGTGATTTATGGGAATGGAATCCATGTAGAAAAATCAATAGAGGACGTCATTTTTACCATACCATTCCACAAAAATGTATGAGATGTGTGGTCTTTCCTAGGTCATGCTGGATTTTACAGTTGTTTCATTCACAACATTTGTAAAATTTCACTCCCCCTCTCTCGATTACTCCAAAAATAAAAAGAATTTGTTTTTAGAAAATAAAGTGAGGATGCTTTTAAGAAGTTAAGATTGAGTCTCACATCACCCATTATAATCCAACCACCTCGGTGGGATTCACCATTTGAGCTCATGTGTGATGCCTCTAACTATGCAGTTGGGGAAGTCTGGTCACAAAGGGTTGATCGAGCTCAACGTGTCATTGCATATGCCTCATGTAATTTAAACCCTGCCTAAGAAAAATACTCCACAACTGAAAAATAATTCCTTTCCATTGTATTTTCCTTGGAAAAAATCTGTTCATACCTTTTGGGGTCCAAAGTCTTTGTGTTATCAGACCATCCAGCCCTCCGTTATCTCCTAATCAAACCAGAATCCAAGCCATGTCTCATTCACCGGATGCTCCTCCATCAGGAATTTAATCTAGAAATTAGAGATAAAAAAGGATTAGAGAATGTGGGGGCTTACCATATCAGTAGGATTTCCCATCCTCAAAAATTGACTCATCCCCATGTATTCCCATTAATGACATATTTCTTGATGATCAATTGTACCGAGTGCAAGATGTTATTCCTTGTAAAGAAGAAATTGTAAATTATTTGGTTGCATCTTTCATTCCTACTAATTTCAACAAAAACCAAGCCAGTCGTCTAAAACATGAGACTCATTTTTACATTTGGGATGACCCCTAGTTCTGGGGCACATGTAGAGAACAAGTCCTTAGGCATTGTGTTCCCCATATTTAGTTTCATTCTGTCCTTAGAATCTGCCACACTCTTGCTTGTGGGGGGAGCTTTGGTCCTCAATGGACTGCTCACAAGGTCCTTAATTCTGGCATCTTTTCGCCAACACTTTTTCAAGATGGACATGATTTTTTCAAATCCTATCCTTATTGTCAAAGTATGGGGAATGTCACCAAAAGAAATGAATTTCCACAATAACCATTTCTCATTCATGACATTTTTGATGATCAGCGTATTGACTTCATGGGGCCATTTCCTAATTCCTTTGGAAACTAGTACATTTCTATGGAGGTCTATTATGTGTCAAAATGGGTAGAGGCCCGAGACACAAGGACATATGATTCCAAAATAGTTTTGGAATTTTTGAGAACTCATATCTTTTGTAAGTTTGGAATACATTGGTTCATCATTAGTGAAAAGGGTTCACATTTCTGCAACAGAACAATGAAATGACTTTTGCATCATTAAGGGCTTGGTCATAGAGTGTCTACTACATATCACCCACAAACCAATGGTCATGTAGAGGTTTCAAATAGAGAGGTAAAATAGATTCTTGAAAAAATAGTTCAACCAAATAGAAAATATAGGATTTTTTGACTTTATGATTCATTATGGGCATATCATAAATCGTTCAAAACTCTCATTTGAATGTCTCCATATCATCTTATGTTTAGAAAGAGTTTTCACCTGCCTGTTGAGATGGAGCTCTGATCCTATTGGGCCATCAAAAAATGAAATTCTAATCTATATGGTGTATGTTCTCAAAGGAAAATGCAGATTCAGGAGTTGGAGGAAATGAGATGAGATGCATATGAAACCTCCAGAATTTATATGGAGAGAATAAAGGATGACCATAACCATCTTATATATCATCGTCGGTTTCGCATTGGGAAGAAGGTCCTCCTTTATAATGCAAGGCTGATGTTGCATCCATGTAAGCTTTGTTCAAGCTATTTTGGCCCAAACACTGTTATTTATGTATCTCCTATTGGTTTTGTTCAGGTTCAAAATGATGAAACCAAGAAAACCATCACAGTCAATGGGAAGCAGTTGAGTCACTTCCATGAAGCCCTTTCGTAGTTCATAATGGTGCAACTCCATATTCAAGAAGTAACGTACCAGTGAAACACACAAGGTTTTATCCTTCCTTATCACCTTCTCAATTATTACATTGAGGACACTGCACATTCTAGGTGTCGGGGATGGGTACATTACTAGGTTACATTTGAATTTTCATCATTTTTTATTTCTTCTCTTTATCACCTTCTCTATAGTATTTTCACTTTTCCTCCTCTTGTTATGTTCATTAATATTTTCATTGTATTTCTTCTTTCTTATCTTTATCGACTTCTATAGGTTATGGTAATTTTCCCCCCATCAATAATTTCCAAGATCTATGATTCGGTGACCATAAAGGGGGAAAAGTAATAATACCATAAAAGAAGGGGAAAATGAATATTTGTATGAACTTAACATATGGGAGTGATTTTTAGTGAATTGGTTTTCTATCAATTATATAATTGGTTATATCACTGTGATACATTTTAGATGATTGATGCCACTTATTTGTGTAGTTTTGGGGAAAACTATGTCAGTAATATCTCAATACATTTTTCACCAAAATACAAAGTTTGAATATTAGATACTTAATATAAGGTAAATATATTTTAAGTTAATATTTTTCAGCTTTAAATGATATTTCCATTCATTCTATCTTTATTTGATCTCTTACATTACTAAACCTGATTGACCTATGCATGTGCACATAATGTCCGACTATTTTACGCCCTCAAAAAACATTTTATTGTTGGGCTGGTCAAAAACCACGCTTCCTCAACATTTGATCATTTTATAACTATTGCAATTACTATTGTGAGGATATCAAACAAGGGTTGAGAGATGAGTGTGGGATTTTTTCCAAATGAAACTTCTAAAATACAAATATAATAAATGAGGGGAGTGATGAAATGTACAAAATATTGGGATATCTAAGTCAAGATCTTATTCTTTCTCTTCAGGGAATGCATTATTTAGTGGGTCTTGAAATTTTATTTCAATGGATGTAGGGTAGGTTCAGTAAAATTCATTTAAAGCAGAATAATTTTAAAATAACCTATATTTATTAGATTGAATGTGGAATGAATAGTATGGAGTGGTTTTCACACACACACATGGAGGGCTAGTGAGATGGTTGAAATTTTAATTCCTTTCTCATATTGGTGTCATGAATCTCTTTGAATTTAATTGTGATATGATTTTTGATACCTTTTTTTCCATTTTCACTGGGAGAAACTCCTTTGTGTGGTTCGCGCATTGATCACATTAGTTCATTGAATTAAAATATCCTCAAATGTTAAATATTAATTATGTTGTGAATATATATATGCCTTATTTTATTTTGATATGTGAAATTTCTTATGAGTACAAATGTTTTGGTGTGGGGGTGTGATCATACCATGATTCACATTGTAATTCTCACTTTTACACCACTTTGGTAATCTTGTTTTGTATTGAAAAATATAAAAATTATCACAAGTTTCATTCTATGTTTGAATCATTTTTATCTTATCATAGTTAAAAAGTGATATGTTACTTGTTTTGATGATTCCATTGTAGGAGGAGGAGATTTGGAGGGCCCATGGTGATGTCCAAAAAAATGGGCCAAACTGCGCAGGATCGAAGAACAACAGTGGATTAATCCGCACACTACTACTATACCGACATCCAATTGAGCTAACATTTTTTGGGCGGGTCCAAATTTCATTGGTCTAAGTTTCATATGAAGGCACCGAAGACTCATTCAGCAATCAGGTGAACCAACCTACATAATCGGTCCAATACACTAAATCTGCACGAAGTCAAAAGTGGTGTTCTGTGATCTGTCCATATCTTGTTCTATAGGTGTCCAAATTATGCCAAAATTATGATGGAGATAGCCAAGAGGGGGGATATAACATTGTTTGTTTCTCTAAACCGAGATAAGGTTGTATGGAGGTCGAAACACATGTGACGAGTGGTTTTAAGAATCCTGTGTTCTCAAAACCACCTTCCCATTTTCCTATAAAATGGTACCTTGGGCTCCTCATTTGCAAGTTCAGACAGAAGGAAAATATCTGGTATTTTGGAGACCCAAAGAAGTCCTATCATCATCCAAGGAGTTCTGGAGTCCCCTATCCTCATAGGGGAATCTAGTATGAAAAGTTAGTTCCACCCGAGTCTCATCCTACCCTCGATGGCTAGCTAAATGGAGGAAGATCATTTTGAGGGAGCTACAAAAACTAGAGACAGAGTTCCATCACATGTTCTTATACTAGTTTAGTATAATTTGTTTGTTTAACACTTCAATTTTTGTCTTGACATACTTCCCCCTGATGCATTTCATTTGATATAATTATGTGTAACTCTTTTTATTTCAATACCAATTTGGTTGATATTTCATGTGGGATTATTGGGTTGTTCCGATTGGACAACACAATAATCCTATTTATCTCACAAATAAATTTTATTTCAGTATTTTTTAATGACATTTTATTTTATATTTGATAACCAATTTTTGGAAACACTATTGTTGTGACAAGGGGTGGTTCATTAACTATCATTTGAAAATGCAAGAGGGGAGTCAAGATCTTGACAACCTTCGACCAAAGAATTAAACTAAACCATGTAAAATTTTCAGAACAATGAACTATCAAAGATGTGTAGTGAACATGAAATTATCTTCTCCACTCATATTTATTAATACACCACCTTTATTTATCTACAATTATAATTTTTTAATTATGTCATTTCATCCTAAAACTGTTTTAAAAACCACCCCTTTTAAGTAAATCTTATTAAAAACGAACACTCTAAACCCACCAACGCTCCTTGAGAGACAACCTATGGTATTACCTAGACTATAAATCTACCATAAAATCATAATCAATTTGATTTTTCATGACAGCAAGGTCAGGGGTCCACCTTAAGTATGGTTTATGGACATCAAGAACATTCTTCCTTTCTATGACTGACTATAATTTTATATAGGATTACCTGTAAGTAACATATGAGATTTTTTCATGATTCTAAATAGGAGGCATTCCATGTTAATGAAATTAGGAATAATTATCTTCATGCTAAATTCAAAAGTTTTTGGGTGAAAATGAGACAATTGGATTCATGGAGAGATGAATCACATTTTAGTAGGTGAAGTTGAAGCACTAGAGTCTTGTAGGGTTTCGTCTTCCCATGCACATTACATATTGTAAATGGGATTATTTCTATATAAATTTACTTATATGATTACAAAAAACACCCCCAATGGATGATGATAAATGGGTGATATTGGATTTACTATCATAGGTACCCCTATTTTACAAATCAATTAGACCATAGCCATTGATGATCTGGGTTCTCTCTACCTGATAGAGATACATTGACTACCTAATGTTCTATGGAGTATATTTTAAAAATGATATATTCCCCATATTAGTTTATTAATATTATACATAATGGTCTAGGATCATAGGTTAGTATGAGTATATACAATCATCCTCAGATATTTGGCCAATATGAGTTGATGATTCAGATTCTGTGGGTAATATTTTGAGGTTTTTTCGTGTATTTGTTTGTTCAAAGGGGTAAAAATTATAAATCATGTAGTTTTTACATAATAAGATGTTCTAGTTACTAATCGAAATATATTATTTTATCTTATGTACATAATACATTTTTACCCTCATTCCTTGTTAGAGTTTAGTGAGTCATCACTCGTTGGACCTAACGTCACACAAAAGATATATGATCATATATAGGTTATCAAAATGTCTTTGGTGAAAAAATATATATAAAAAAGATTACACTTTTCTATGGTGACCACATTTAGGTTTTGAGGTTTTCATCATGATTATCATTGGGCTTTTCCTGGGATTGATCAATGTCATATCAAGAAATTAGGGAAGTTTGTTCCCAGGCTTGTCGAGTTATTCGAGATAGTGGAAATGTTCGATCATATGGAATACCATTTAGACCATTATCAAAACAAAATTTCCCTGACCAATGTGTTTTTATGTCTCAGAAACATGTATATCATCCTGAACCTTCTTATGTGATCGACATTGATGATATGGTGATAGATGTTTATGCATCCAATGAGGATCATTTGATTCAGATTAGGGACAATAGTGAGATGAATATCTATTGAATACACATACCTCTAGTGGATTTTATTGGATGCATTATTGTTTTCAGGAAGAGGAAATGGGAAGGGATTCTGATATACTGACAATGATTCATGTCATTCTAAAATATACACCAATATAATACATGGAGAAAGTCATGGAAGAGCTATTTTATGTTTTGGAGGTTGTAATATCCATCCCTTTCAATGTGTATTCCTCTCTATTAATGTATTTTAATAATGTTTTAGAAACTTTATTTTAGTTCAAACCATGATATAGTTTTTAGGGTGGGTTGATAAATGTAATGATGAAGGAGGGATGTTGATATGTTTTTCATAGCTATAGGACTGACTATGTTTTCTTAGTCTATTACCAATTTTGGATCCCCTATTATTTAAATGGGTGGCTGATTTATAAAGAATCATGATGGGGATTTTGAATCCACTTCCATTTTTGGCTTATTTTTGGTTTGGAATAATTATCATTGTGGTAGTCGACCCCATGTTTAATGTGATCTAGGGAATAACATCCTCCATAAAATATGATAAATGTTTCACTAACGGAGGATATTTCATAGTACATTAGGATTTGTCACGGTGTACACTATTTTAGACAATTATGTCAGTTGTTCTAGTAGTTCTTGTTGTAGTATTTGTTTTATCATCATATCTAAAAATACTCTCAATCCCTAAAATAAAATTTGTAGTCACCTTTCCCCCTGAGCCTTTTGGTTCATCGGACAAATATTTTCGGTATTTTAGAACTCCTTTTAATAGGATTCAACCCTCACCATCTATATATCAAACCATAGAGATTAAATCCCAAGGGATATAGTTTAGACTTCCAATGTATAATATTTATCCCCTTTTTATCTCATATATAACCCTTATTGAAATAATTTATTATCATAAATTAATCTATAATAAGATCATCCAAGAACCATATAAGAAATTGATGATTTTTCTTCAGCTTCTTTTTATGAGGTGGGTTCTAGAACTTATCAAATAATGTCTACTTTAATTATCCTTGATTGTGTAATATGTGAGACCATATAAAAACAATGTGTATGTTTCCTAAAAATATATTTATCTTTTTTTTTTTTATAAAATTCAAATTTATATACCTCCCAATTTATCATGTTGGGTCTTTTACTGTTGATACTAAGACATGTGGCCACCCAATATGAGTAAAAACTATGGAAATTATTGTGTCATGGATAGATTGAATGTAGTTCCACATGAAATTTTGGATTTAATTGATTTTGGGATTAGCATTTTTATTTTTCACTTTTTGTAACAATTATGTGATTAATTGATATGAGATCACATGGACAACTATGTGGTTAGTTGGTTTTCTAACTACTTGGGGGGTTTAAATGATAAATTAAAATATAATTAATTAACCTAAATGACATATGATGAATTGTGATATAGAAATTATTATTGGGATCTACTTGAATAATATAATCATTATAGGCATTATCCTAGATCTTATATTTTGAATAGAGCATGAATGAGATTATTCATAACTTATAAATATTTTTTTGTTATTTCGTACAATTTTTTCCTTTCATAAGCCATGGGAGGGTGATTGAAATGGTTGGAATGGTCTCGTGACATGTTCAGATATATACATCATAATGTCAATGTATTGTGGGGATATCCAATGGTGTCATCCCAAAGCTCTACGGTAAGTCTATTATTTCTTGTAAAAAATTAATTGACTAAATTAATACACTATTTATCAATTTATATCATACATTATATATCTCTAACTGGATTGGTTTTGACATTATGGTGTTGATCATCTAATTTATACTCTATCCCTTGGCATGTCTTCATTTGGTACTTAGATTGATTTCATGGATGTAGGTCTAAATAAGGTAAAGGGACCATATTGTTGATAGTTTCTTCCTTCAAAATATGGAGTGTTGACATTGGACAAATATGGTTTTTCACAATGAGATCATAGAGTATTTATTTGAATGTTAGAGTCTACTGTTGATTGACTTTTATCATATCATTTAATTACATGTCATGTATTCATTACATGGATTATAATTATTTTTATAATATTATTCATCATCAATATATAATATTGTTATCTGTTGAGACCATATTTTTTCTACTTTTTTGTTTTATAACATCAATGTTATTATTTTATTTTTATAACTCTATAAAAGATGGTATAGCCTCCCCACTATATACCTTACAACCTCGATGACACTTTGTAGCCTTTGGCATATTCAGTGGATTATTGAAGGTCACAAGGAAAACCCTTATTTATTTACACGATGTTTTTCTATACCGTGGAGATGTAATAAAACATTTCATAATAATAATCAATGACATCGCATGTATTTTATCCGAATGAACAAACAATGAAATTTGAATTTTCTATTTACTGGATGATCTGTTTAGTGATCGAATCATAGAATGGGTTTTCACGAGTTGGAACAATAGGATATGTTTGATTTAATGATATTATATTAGCTCATTAAAAATTTAATGAAATTAAATGTGGAAAAAAGGAATAAATTTTTTATTGATAATAATAATATTGTAGTTGTTATTATTATTATTTGGGATTAGTTTTAATAAAAACCTAAAAAAATGGTGGTTCACTTTAGATAGTGTGCTAGTCCCTCTTCCCCCCTCCGGTCACTTGACACAGAAACCACCATACTATCCTATAGTGAATGACACCCCTCAATATGCTCCTCTTTTGTGTTTCATTATTCATCTAATTTCTTCAATGTTCTCATCTGATTCGAAGAGGTAAGACCGTCTCCCTCCTTATCCTCCTTCACTTTTTCCAATTTTGGTATTCCCATCACTCTACATGAATCGGCCTAAACCCTATGTTAGGGGAAACCCATATTGTTTTGGTT
This sequence comes from Viscum album, assembly GCA_963277665.1. Classification (NCBI taxonomy): domain Eukaryota; kingdom Viridiplantae; phylum Streptophyta; class Magnoliopsida; order Santalales; family Viscaceae; genus Viscum; species Viscum album. The sequence goes on along the minus strand of OY728159.1, from coordinate 773,483,892 downwards.
TCATCCATTGTTAGGTTTTTAAGGGCCTCTCAGGTATTTTTTGTGTGAATTACGACAACCTCTTCCGAACAAGAAGTGGTTTGGGTAATTTTGGTTCACATACACTATTTGAGGATGGGTTTTCATCTGAATCCATAGTTTGAAAAATTTTATTTGCGGTCCTTATTTTTTTCATCTTCATCTTTTAATCTGGGTGATTTTCTCCTTGAAGTAGTGTCTTGAGTCATTAACAATTTATGTAGAGCATTTTATCATATTTTCTTCCTCACACACACATACATAAATATTAATATATATATATATATATATATATATCTTCCTCATAAATATTACCTTATGGTGATGGGAATTTGTATTCTGTATGAAATGATATATATATATCTCTCTGTCTGTGTCTGTGTGTGTGTTTGTGTAGAATAATGTACGTGTGTGCGAGTGTTGGACAGTTTTGAGTGGTCAACTCCAAATCTAAGAAGTGTTGAGTGTCGGCTTGGTCTAATGAAAGGGGTTGGGGTCCATTCCATTTCCCTTTAATATAATGTATTCATTAATTAATTTATTACTAAATATTTATTATATTTGAACACATTTAGTATTGTCTTTAGATTAAATGACTATTAACTGTGAATTGAGTATGATTCTTGGTAGAATTGTTAAATGTGAGAAATGATTACCTGATATGAAATGACATGATTTTATAATAAAAACCCTTTAACAGAGCTTCATTGTCTTCAAGCTAAAATGAACATAGTATAATTTTATTATTTTCAACATATTTCATCGGTTATTCTTTTATACCTTGATGTATGTTTAGTATATAACATGACTGGACATGACCTTTTTGATGTTATAATATGAGTTTCCAATTTATGGAACATAGCATTGTATGCCTTGACATAAAGGATTAGATATTGTATTATATTCTAAATTAATTGACCCTTTCCTCATATATGTTTAAATGAAACAAATACAACCCATGGGTGTTTTCCCCTTTGGACATGGAATTTCCAAAGTATACATTTGAGTTTTTTTCATTAAATTGAACCATTGAGACTTGTATATGAATTTCAAATATCATTATAAATTGAATGAGTTATTTTAAAATAGATGGATAATAAATGGTAGGGTTCCTATTTTAAAATGAGTCTAATGGTATTAAATGGATTGAACCCGATGGATGGTAAGGCCATAACATTTATCACATGAAAATGTAAATTCTTATAATGAAATGTAATGACATAATGGATTTTTCCTTTGATAATGGTATTCAAAGTAGGTATTTGTCTCATGTATTAAATTATGAATATGAACACAAGTCTTATACCCATTTCTAATCATTCATTTTACTTCTAGGTTAAATAATTGGGTGGTATAAACAAAATTCACTATGTCTGATTTATGTTTTTTAATGTATATCCAATACATTTTATCCCACCTCCACTCCATGAATGATCAAATATATTGATTAATCCCTATTAAATAATAATTATTAATTTTCATATTTCAAATGGAACAATGTGGGTCTTTATGTGTAATGACTCACACCTAGAGCCACCTGATTGTTGTTCCATCTTGTAAATTATAAGGAATTGAATTGTTTGACTTTATAGACATATAGTAAATTGGAAAAAATATTTTCAACTATAGAATTTTGAATTTTCATAATAATTGATTCTGTTATTTCATACGGTATAATAACCTAGGATAATGTATTTAATTAATATATTAACTACTTTAGAGTTGAAGGATTGATTGAACATGTATAATATAATTATGATGATAACTAGAAACATGGATTGATGAACTGAATTTTTTTGATAGATGAATATTTTTATAAATTTATCATTGTATTTTATGTAGATAAAACAAGTATGATTGACACTAGGCTTATGAATTTTCCTTGATTAGATTTTGAGCTCATGTGATGTCGATGTGACTGATACCGAAGGGTTGATGTGAAATTTCATATTGTGTGTTTTAGATAAAAATCATGATTACTTTGATGACTGATGGAATGATGAATTTTTTTGTTCTTTTTGAGGGCTAGGCACACTAGTACTAAATTCATGGGGGTAGATTATATGTTTATGTTGGATTCATGAGGACTGGAGGCATAGTCACTGATTCCTGAGGAAGAGATTCTAGTTATATGTGAGGATTAGATTTTGTATATCTTTAGGGTGAGATTCTTGTTATGCCTAAGGGAGAGGTTTTTGTTTGCCTTAGTGTAGATATTTGACCCCAATATTAATCATTTCAAAATCATTAGATTTGTCAAGAATTAATAATGATTATATTTTTAGGATTAGTGTTTTAGAGTATTAGGGATAACTAGGACATAATAAATCAAATTTATACAATGTGGAAAACAGTACAACAGTATTAATTTGTTCGTCAATATAAGACAATTAGAAGTAATCCTGAATAAATTTTTTGATAAAAATATTCTTCAAATTTTTATTTATCTTACCCATCCTTATACATTGTGAATACATTTTTAAAAACTTGTGATGAGAACAAAAAACATTGTAAGGGATAAAAATAAGTAAATAAAATCATAGTCCCTTAATATTTATTAACATATGAAATAAAATGATTTATAAAAAACATCATATTAACCAAAAATCATAATGTTAACTTTTGGTATCCATATGATAAATACATTATATCTTTCACAACTATATAGGGAGTAACTTGCATGATTCCATTTGAAATACCCATAATAGTATATTCGGTAAATCATTAAGAATAAACCTTATGATTTAACTCCTTCTCATTTCCCACTACATTGGAGAACTATCAGGGTCTCACAGACCATTAAATTATCATATAACCACCTATATACATAAGAAATGTCTAATAACCATAAAATAATCCTAACTCATTAATAAGTATAAAAAATTACATTTAAACACCACAATCCTAATATATCATTTGACGATATTGATATAATAAATCCATTTTCAAAATAATTTTTAATACCCAAATACCTAAAAAGTGAATATGGTGTTTATGATTCTTTTAATAACATTGTGGCTTATATTGGATTACAAATTCCAAATACTGGTCACCGTAGAGGAAATGACATAGTCATCGCGTACATTAAAAAAATCAATTTTTTATTTAGTAAAATGAGTCATATATAATAGAATCTTCTTAAAAACAAGGAAACATATTTAAAATTAAAATGGGTTGAATATGGACCATATAAAAAATGTGTTGTATATTGTAAAAATATGCCTCAATGAATGGTTATTGAGATGAAGAGCCTTTCCATGGGTCCGAATCATCAGGTACAATAATAATATTTCTGAACAATAAATATAGATTAATTTCTACGTTGTTATAAACCTTTTTAAAATTACTTATATCTTTTATATCATTTACTATAATTTTATAAAAATTATATAATTATTTAAGTTCATATTAGATGTTTTGTCGATATTCGGTACTTATGATGAAAATGAACATGTTTTTTATGTCACTAGTCCATGTGGTCATAATTTCATCATCTCGAGAATATTATTCAGGAAATAATAATCACATTTATACATTAATCATACCTTTTATATCAAAACATTAATTATGTTTATGAAAAATTTACTACGTTATATTTATAGAGATGATAAGTCGTACGTGCGCATGATTAATGTTTTCATTTTTCATTGATCGTTATGGAAATAAGGTAAAAACAATTTTATCTTTATAATTTGATAATAATATAATAATAATAATAATAATAACTTATATATAGATATTTATATCCTAAAAATTACATGGTCAATAAAAAAAATGCATATTGCTCCATGGAGGTGATAATACACACATACGCACGAATAACATTATTCATATCTTTGGCATGGAAGGTAAGAACATAATTGAAATATTATTCATTTAAAATGATATTTTTTTCATGAATATCACATATGAATATTAACTCCATTATGATAAATAATATTGAAATAAATTTATGTAAAATGAACTAAATCGGTTCATAGGGGTGATAATTCACATGTACGCACAAATGATTAATTATTTTCCAATTAGATGGAAGTAGAAATGGATTTAGGTGAAAGGGATTTACATAATAAAATATTCGTATATTGAGGATATTAGTGTTATTATTTCACGTTGTGATAATAATATTTAATGGAAGTGGAAGAAAAAATAAAATAGTAACTCTTAAAAAATGATACATATTCTCTAGTTGATCTCTTTGTAAAACATCTTAACACATCTACGAAGTGTGTTATTCCTATTGTAAGGCCTCAGGATGTGGGGAGGGATTCTAGGACGAGTTTTGGTTTTATATTTTCTAAAACAAATGGTTTGGTAAGTGTGAGTAATATAGAAGAGATGGTACCTTTTAATATGAGAGGTGTGGCGCACCCATGGATGTTCTTAAAATATTAAATTAAAATAAAATAATTTTGTATCCAAATGCATAAATACCATGATATAAGAATATTTTTATATTTTCAATGACTATTTAAAGTTGAAGAAATCACTTTTATAAACACATTTTATTATTTTAATTAAAATAATTTATGTTTATAAAATATTTTCCTTTACATTAAATTAAAATTTATAAGTGTCATAATTACACCCATGTGGCTTCCAAAGGCCAAAATTGCATCCCAATTTTTTTATTGGTCAGTCATATCTCATCCAATAAGATTAAGACAACTGATATGGTATTTTTATAATATTATAATATTATTTAAACCCTTCTTTACCTAATTTACAATTTAACTATGGTAAATAAAAATAAGTGCTAAATTTTCTATTAATAATGACCCAAAAAATAAAAGGGAAATATTTACATTATTTAGACCTTCTAATTAGAAATATGGGATCCATTTTTCTAAATTGAAAACACAGTATTTTCATTAATAATTGTAAATTTAACCCCCCATTTTCAAAATGTGATACATGTTTTTTTAAATTTGAAAAACATCAAATGATTGACATGTAAAATAATTTTGAGGAAAATGTAGTTTTGTAATTGAAATATTGTATTTTCACTATTCATTACAAAAATGAATTTTATCATAAAAATACGAAAATAAATCTAATGTAAATATTGATTTTCTTATTCTAAAGAATAATTTTTTTTACAAATATATCATATAATGGTGGCCAAAACTTGATTTGAAAATGTTTCAACATAAAAAAGATTTAAAACTAACTTTTAAATATATTAGATCATTTTATGCTTAAAACACCATTTATTCTAATTTTCAGTATCTAAAATTAATTATATGAATGTAAAAAAACATTTAATATACATATGTGAACATAATATAGTCGGATTTTTTCATTCCTGCCAATGCAACGTCTAAGCGATATCTACCATTTAAAATTATAATATTAATAATGTATTATTTTTAAGTATAACTCTATCTTGTGTGAAACATAAGTTTTTAAAGAAACCTATTGTTGCGTGTAGATTATGCTATCATACATAGTTTCCTAAATTATATAAATTTAATATCCAATTTATATATATTAATATATATGAAAATTTCATAATTTATAATTTCATGGGATGTTACATCCTTTTCCCTTTTGGAAATAGTGTCATCAGCATTATATATCCTTATCAAATAACTGGTGGTATTTATCCCACATATAATTTTCATATTCCCATGATGCCTCGTCAGCCATATGGTTTTTACGTAAAACCTTAACCAGATGACTCACCTTATTCCGCAACACCTGCTCTCTGTATTAAAGAATATTTATTACCTATTCCACATAAAAAATATTTCATTCCAACTAAACTAATTCTATACTAAATAACATGAGATGGTTTTGAAAAATAAATTCACAAAATTGAAACATGGACAACATTGTGTACCTGGGATAAAATCTGAGGTAAACCGACTTTTTAGGCAACTGATCCAAATTTCTGTAGCATTTCATCATTTCAAATGATCCTTATTCTTCGTATTCTGTTTATACCAAAATGCATCACATTATTCCATTGTGAATATTTAATAATGACTTGATCACCTACCTCGAAGGAAAGATCATTCCTCTAGTTAACCACATTATTGTTCTCCCTAAAATGAGTTTTCCTTATGTTTTTTTGAATCAACTGAACATTTTCATCCATCACTTCTACCAATTAGGATCTTATAAACGTCCTTTCAATTAATTTATCCCAAAAATATAGAGTTTTACAATGATTTAAATATAATTTCTCTAGTGGTTACAATTATATACAAGAATGAATGTTTTTTATAAGAAAAATCAATCAAAGAAATATGAGGGTCCTATCATTCGAGTAATACATTGAACAAGAACGTAGAATATCCTCCAATTATTGAATTCTTCTTTATGTCTTCCAAGTAGATTATGGATATAAATCTATACTAAAATTTAATTTAGTAACCAATGACTTCTAAAAGCCTTTCAAAATTTTAACAGTGATCCTAAGAACATGATCAGATACAACATAGAGAGGAGATTTATCTAACATGTCTATCTCCTTAATATTCTATAGATATTGGTGATCATCATATATAATATAATGAATTGGAAGAAAATGATAATATTTAGTCAATCTATAAAAAATAACACAAATCATATTTTTACCTCGAGAAGTCTCTGGAAAACCCAATATGAAAACCATGGATATATTATCCCAGTTATAGTCTAGTTCTTGAAATGGATGAAGCGTCACTTTTGGGAACTTTTGTTATTCTTATACTGACTAAAATTCACACTCTTCACACTAAAGTCTGTTATATCTCTTTTTATTTCATCACAATAGTAATAATCTATAAGTTATATGTATATCTTATTTCTTCTAGGTTAAACTAACAACATAGAATAATGAGCTTCACATAACATCTCATTCATCAATTATGAATCACAAGGCACACATTACCTCTTCCCAAATATCAAAACACTGTACTTACTATTGTTATATTTAGGGAACTTGCCCATCTAAACCAAATATACCATTGTCTGCATCTCACTTTGTTCCTTATGCACTTTTTAAATTCTGTCTTATATAAATTATTTCACTAACACCTGAAAAAAATCGAAGAATATCCTGCACCAACATCATCGGAACCAAAATACATCAAATCATTAACCAAAGGATCGTGTTCCAAATGTATCATGGTTAATATAGCATTTATTTTACAACTCAATTCATCAACCACTTTTTTCTATTCCAGGATAGTAGGGAATAGTGAAATCATAATCCATAATTTTTTCCAACCATCCTCTCTAACTCTTATTCAATTATTTCTTAGTGAATATAAATTCATGATTTTTCTATAAGTATTCATTTCACATCTTACTATATATAAATGATACCTACATATTTTAATGAAAAAACTACATCCTCTAATTCAAAAAATAATTTCTAGTGTAATTAAACTCAAGTGTTTTCTATGGACAAGATGAATATGAAATTACCTGATCATTTTCAAGAAGGAAAAAATTATTTCCATTCACCGAAGCATTAATTTTGGGAAAAAATTCACATTTCCTAGAAGGTAAATCGAAAACTGGATCATTAAACAATCTTCTTTTGAATTCATGGAAAGAACCATTAAAATTTTTTCGAGATGAAGTTACCACATTTTAATGATAACTTTGACAGTGATCTAGATTCCATTGAAATATTTTAAATAAAACATCGAAAATAGCTTAATAAAAAATCTACGAATCTCAGTTATAATTGTGCGTCTTGACCATTCTTCAAATTTTTTTAACAGGATCAAAAGCTATACCATCATTAAAAATAATGTGACCAAGGAAATAAATTCATTTAACCAAAACTCCCACTTTCTAAATTTACCATACCATTTATTTATTTAATGGTCTAAAAAACCCTTATACATGTTTCACGCTCCTCTCAACTTTTATAATATTCCAATATTTCAACAATATACATAGCGAAAAACATATCCAATATCTCATGGAATATTTTATTCATAAAAACCATGAATACAACAGCTATATTAGTTATCCCAAACAGCATAACTAAAAAATAAAAATGGATATATGTAGTATGAAACACAATATTCAAAATTTCATATTCCTTTACATTTAACTGACGGTTCCCCAGCTAAAAGTCATCCTTTAAAAAATATTTATCTCCCAGGATATGATCAAACAAATCATTGATATAAGGAAAATGATACATGTTATAAACTGTGATGTCATTCACATCTCTATAGTCAATGCAATGTCTCATGGAACAATATTTCCTTTTAAAAAATTATGTAAAATCACCCAATGGTGATGTGTGGTGTAGTTGGGGTTTGGATTAGTGGTAAGCACCCCGTAATGCTACATGAAAAATGGGGGTTCAAAACCCATTGGGCACAGATTACTATAGCAGCACTATATCGGCAATGTTACAGCACTGTTGCAGCGGCGACACTGTAGATCGGCGGGTACTGTAGCGGTGGCAGGGCACTGTAGCAGCGGCGGTACTGTGCGGGTACTATAGCAGCCGGGTTACTATTCACAGAATGGAAATTAGGCCAAAAAATTGGGCCTACGGGCTATGTAATGGGCTATAAGCCCACTGGGCCTTCGGGCTATGTAATGGGTCTTCCTCTACCCAGTTAAAAGGGATACTTGATTTGCTTTAATAATTAAATGAGGCTTCGGACCCAACCTTTTAAAAAAACCCAATGGTGATGTGCTTGTTCGAATGAAACATTTATCTGATAACTCATGAAATTGCTTCATTAACTCTAAATGTTCAATGGGAGACTTTCAATAAGGTGGTATTGAAATAGACATATAATCACAAAATAAGTCAATAGTAAATTTAACTTTTGGATCATATATAATTCTAGGATACTCATCAAGAAAAACAAAAACATTCTTATTTACAACTGGCACATCATTAATATGAAAAATTCATTTGTTTTCAATAATATGTCGAAATGTTTCATTAATTTTCAACTTTTTGTAGTTTCTCATCGTATTGATATGTGATAGGAGTTAAGATGTAATTCATATTCACAAACTGATGGTTTTTTTGTCAAGAAACTTATTTTTCACTAAAAATAATCTTATCATGGTAAACAGAAATCCAATCGATACCTAGAATAACATCTAACAATACAAGAGGAAAACAAAAAGGGTTTCATGAAGATTCATTGCATATAAAAGGATAAATATATTTTAATAATTATTTTTTGTCACTAAATTCTCCCGAGGTGCTTTTTCTATAAGTTCTACATTAATTTCCTGTGGAAGAATTGAAAATTTAGCAAAAAATATAAAAAATGATGGAATCTGTAGATCGAGATTAAAACAACCCATTTTCAGAAAATGAATACACAAACAATGTACCCAATACAACATCATTTGATGGAACAACATCAACTAATTTAGTTGAAAATTATTTCACCAATCGTTTATATTTATAGACTAGTTGCTTCCACTAATTTGAGTTCTCTATCAAATACTCATTTGCATAATGATTGATCTCATTACACATAAAACATTTTACTGAATATAAATGTGAACTATTTTATTTCCACCAACCTTATATTTTTTAGTGAAATTATGTGCCTTATGTCCAATTTTTCTAAATCAGAAGCACTTACTAGAATTGAAAATGCATTCCCCATTTCATTATTTACCACAACATTCAAAAACAGTAAACATAATTTTCTTACCATAAAACTCTTTGAATTATAGTTCTCTTTGTCCTACCACCTCAACCTATTATTCTATTATTTTCCAATTAACAGATGATCCTTAAGAAAACTTAATTTCCCCATTCTCCGCACATCGAACAATATTTTCAGAAATTTTTAACTCAAAATTCGCCAATTCCATTAAATACAGCGGATTTAATCATGAGTAAAATTAATTGACTTTTCAATCAATATCACAAATGAAATTTGGAGCATACCATTCTAGATGAGTGAATTTTTATTCATAAACATCCACTTAGTAATCCTCCTACAAAAATTTCATGAATTGTTCCTCCATCAAATTTCAAACCACCGTAGAGAATGATTTAACATTTAACACGCCTTTGAATTAATCTCAATCAAAATAATAAATATCCTCAATGTCACTGATATTCAAAAAAATAAACAATTGCTGATCAAATTAAACTTTAAAATGGTAATCATAATGACTTTAATTTTGATTCTCTGAACACCGATACACCTCAAAAAACATTTCTAATGATTTAATCCACCCTTTATTATGAACATGGTCAGATGGTACTCTTGATAATATAGGATTTTATCTCATGAAATGCTCCAATACTAACATGTTCCTATGTGGTTGATCTGAATGACCTCATGCATGGATACCACTAGAATTTATAGCCTGATTCATCTATTCTATCACTGCAAAAAACAATTCAGTTGCAATTCCAACCATCTCAGGTTATTGATTTAGAAGGTTGTTTTCCCCTTTATGTTGTCTCATCATAGTTTCCCAATTTCTTTTTGGAAAACCTTTCCAAAAAAACATATCCTAGATGAAATAACACGGTAATCATCAAATGCTATATAATTCCGATTTGACCATAATGTAAAAATAAATTACATGTGTTCTATTATCAAATTTCCAAAACCCTAATGTTTTCTTAACTGACATCTAATAACCACTATTAGGCACCAGACATAAACATTTCATAAAAAGTAGTTAATTAAATAATTCACATTGAGCATATGTTTTGGATTATATTTTTAGGGAATTAGGACAAAATTAATATATAGTAACTCAAATTAGTATAACATGGATACCACTACAATAATGTCCATTTCATTGAAAAGATAATACATTTCAAATTGGAAATGATTTATTTTTCTTTATGTTAATTACTTGCCTTATTCAAATCTCTTAACCATCCTTAAACCCTGTTGAAATAATTTAAAAACAAGGTATGAGAACAAAATACTCATTAATGGGTATAAAATATGGATACAAAACGTTTCTCTATGAATATTTATAATCACTAGATATCATAATAATCCTTAAAAACATCATTGAAATAATATCTAATAAAGGTAAATTGTGACATCCATATCATACATACATTGTATCTTTCACAACAATATATAGAGAAAACATCATGGATACTTATATATTACCCATCATTGTATATACCCTAACCCTATTTAGAGAATCCTTATATTTTTACTCTGTTTCATTACCCACTACATTGGAGAGCTATCACAGGCTCACCGGCACCTCTTTTATTATGGAACCACCCATATACATAAGGAATTCCCATGAACAATAACATAATCATAACACATTAACAGTCATACTGAAAAAATCACACATATGAATTGGAATCATAAGATATCATTTCAAGATATTGAAATAATAAATCCATTCTAAAAACTATTTTCAACACCAAAATTTGAAATAATGGAATTCAACATTTACTTTTCATATAAATACATTATAACTTGTAATGGAAGCCACAAAAAATAATGGTTACAGAGGTGGAAAGGATTTTTCCATCACATAGATTAAAAACATTCTTATTTTTATATATTAAAAACATTCATATAAAAAAGAAACAATGAAATAAATTATTAATGAAAAAATTCAAAAATTGTATGAATATACATCATACCAAAAGGGGGTGTAAATTATCAAAACAAACCTCATTGAAAGTAGATTGAAGTGATGTCCCTTACCATGAGTCTGAATCATCATGTACAATCATTATATTAATGAATACTAAACATAGAATAATTTAAATTTTCTTGAGAATGTTTTTCATTTTTATTATTTCATTTTTATCCCTTATTACTAAGTTATAAAAATTATATAGTTACCTAAGTTCATATCAGATGATTTGTATATATTTGGTAGTTGATTCGAAAATGAACATGGTTTGGAAGTCACAAGACCATGTGGTAATAATTACATCATAACTAGAGTATTTTTAATGATATAATCATCAAATTTATAAATTAATAATACTTTTTAAATAGAACAATTAATTATAGTTTGAATAATAAAAAATGTAGTATTCATGAAAATGGTAAGTTGTACGTACACATGACTAACGTTTTTTTCAATGATCATTATTGAAATAAGGTAATTATTATATTATCTTTTTAGAATGATAAAAATATTATTATAATAATAATAATTATATAACTAGACATATATATATATATCATATAAGTGATTTGGGGAATAAAAATGATTCACATAACTTTGTGAAGGTGAGAGTTCAGACGTACGCACGAACGACACTATTGATATTATGTGCAAGCAAGGTAAGAGAATAATTGAAATATAAATTTTTAACAATGTTTAATATGACATGAATATCAAATATTTATATTTATTTTATTATTATAATTGATCTTGATATATGATAATGGGAAACAAATAATATTAATTCGTTGAGGCTGTAATTTACACATATGCATGAGTGATTAATTACATTCCCTATTGATAGAAGTAGAGATGCATTTGGGGATGATTACACTATTAAAATATAATTAAATTTATGATACAACAGTTATTATTTAATATTGGAATTAAATTATTTAATGGAAGTGGATGAAGAAATAATATAGAAACTCTTGAAAAAGAAAAATCTTCTTCAGTTTATCTTCTTTGAGGAACACATTCACAATAATAATAAGGGTGTTATACCTAAAATAAGGTCTCAATAATGTGGGGTGGGATTAAAATAATAGTTGGGGGATGATATTATCCAATCCAAATGGAATTTTAATTGTGAAAATAAGAGAAGATAGGGTACCATTTTATAGATGATGGGATGAGAACCCTGGTAAATTGCTAAATTTTTAAATTAATACAAATTAATTTATAAATAAAAATTAATCAAAAGGGAAATATGTCAAATATAACATTAGGATAATTTTAAATTCTCTCATACAATAATTTTTAGAGATGTATAGATTTTATTTTAAACCATATCTTTTCTATTTACACGTAGTTATTCTATATTTATTTTAAAAGTTGTAAAGAAATTATTCTTAAGATGTTGTTAATTTTACCTATATGAGAAATTTTTTCAATAATTGGTAATATAATGATATTTTAGACCTTATAATAGTCACTTTTTTGTTTATAATTATATTATTTATTTTTGAATAATTTAATAAATTACTAGTTTTATAAAACATTAATTATGAAAAAAATTCAATATTCATTTAATTGAATTATAATAAAATTTAACAGAGAGATAACTTCGAAAAAAACCATTTAATAATTTTATAACATGTCTTATTAACTTATAAAAATAATTTATGGAAAAAATTATATCTAATAATATTTATTTTAATCCTTATAAAATCATTTAATTGATTCCTTCGTTAATAAAGAATTCACTACATCATCAATGTGTCCAAAATAAATTTTTTTATTTAATATATAGATATTAAAATTAAAATAAAATAATTTACGATTGATTTTTAGATTTATATTTACTATTTATAGGAAAATTTATCACTTATATAAACTCATATTACAATTTTTTTAGTATAACGATATTTGTTTGTATCATAATTTGTTTTCTTAAAATTAAAAGTTATAAGTTTAATAATCATACCCAGGTTTCTCCAATACAATTTTCATCCATAGTTTTTATTTTATTTTCATTACACATCTAATAGGGTTATTACAAATGCTATTGTAGTTTTATATTATTATAATATCAAACTTACCACTATTTACATGATTTTCCCTTTGACCATGGTAATCAAAAAAAGTAGTAAAGTTACTATTCGTAATTTCCAAATATAAAATGGAACAAGTGAAATAATTTGGACTATAGGATTCCAAATTTGGAATCCTTATCTTAAAAAATAAAAACACATATGTTATAGTAATTAATATAAAATTAATCCTTGTTTTCAAAATGATAAATCAAGGTTTATTTAAAGTAAAAACTCTCAATAGATTGTCAGGTTTTTATATCAAATTTCATTGTGAAATTAATTACACTAGAAAAAAATTAGATTAAATGAAAACAATTATCTAATTAAATATTAAAAAAAATTAAAAATAAAATATAACTATATAAATAAGTTATAATAAATGGCATTGTTTAATTAAAATGAATTATTTTTCATTATTCATTAAAAAATAATTTTATCATAATAATAATGAAACTCAAACAATGTAATTGTGTATATACCTATTCAAAAAATAATTTTATGTTGATAAATATAACAAATAAAAGTGAGAAAAACTTTATATAAAAAGGGTTCACCTTCAAAAGGCAGTAAAATAACTTTTAAAAATATTAGAATATTTTATTCTTAGAATTTGATTTATTATTATTTTATACCTCTATATTTTTTTAGATTAAAGTGGAAAAAATTTAATAAACCATTATAAACATAATATATATAGTTATATTCATTCCCACCAATAAAACGTCAAAGTGATAACTATCATTTAAAAGAATAATACTAATAATTTTTTATTTTTCAGTATAACTCAATATTGTGTCGGACATAAGATTTCAGTGAAACCAATTATTTGTGATGATTACACTATCATACATACCATTCCATTTTATGTATAATTAATACCTAATATATAATTATTAATCGATATAAAATGTCTTATTTTATAATTACCTTAAATGTTACAAGAGGTGTCGTATGTTTATGGTATACTCCAAGTGATTCATCCTTAGTAGGAGAATATGCCACAGATTTAGGTGATCAATCCTGATTCAGGAAGATTTTCACAAAAACTTATGTACCTAACATGGTGTCGAAGTTGGTTTAGACAAATGGTGACCCTTAGGAACCTTGGAGGGTAGACTTTTATTTATTATTCATTGTTTCATTATTTATAAACTTATACATACTCACTGATTTACATTTGATATCATATAATGGATTGCGATTGATAATATGGGTTCCGAACTGTGGAGATTATTATCTCACAACATTCTCTAGAGCCATTGGGCACTCGAGTGGGACTTCTTGCTCCCTGGACTTCAGATTCATTTCATCAGTTGTAATATGTAAATGGGAATTATGAAGCAGAGGAATCGGCTCTTTCTTAGGATGCTAGAGGAGTTGACCATTAGATTCATATTTACTTTTTCTATTTTTCATTGATTAAAAATTTAAGTAAAAAGTGAAATTACATGAATTATTTTATGGAATTGGTGTTGTACATTTTATTTCTATCTATATATTATATTATTGTTCCTCCGCATTTCTCCTATTTAATATACTTCATCCATTAATTCTTGTTATTTATTATCTGATAAAATTTTGTGCTACTTTGATGGAGAGTGTATACTCTCCCAACTATACTATTAATAGATATGTTTTGCTAGTCAGAAGTGTCTAGCATATGATGAGGCACATTTAAGGCCCTGATATGATCATTCATGCCCTCATCTTAGTGGTGAGAATGGTTGGGGCATTACAAAGTTGCAAAAAATATAGGTTTTTTTCTTGTTTTCTTATTACTTTGAGATGGTAGGTAGGATTATAATAATATATCGTCACATGGTAAATAGTTATGAATATGAAAAATCACTATAACCTTGATGAAATTACAATGTGTCTCGGGTTTATATTTTTGTTCATATTGTTTAATATTAATATTGAATGTGATTTCCCCTAGAGTGATTGATATATTTTTTCATTTTTTATTCATTAATGGAATATATGGTATTTTACCCATGTCTTGATATGACAACAATGAAGCATTACATGCATTATATTAGGCACGTGGAGAAGTCACATGCCATGTAGTTTCATATGTAGGCTTATTTCTATTTTGATTTTATGCCTTCGGTGTTATTCAATTCTTGATTATATATCATGCTTATTGTTTATATGCTATGTTTCTTTATTACTTAGCATATATTGCCTATTTTCACTATAATTCGAATGCGCTTTCAAACTGTTTCAATGTATTATCAACTTTTGTTGACATGATTATCTTTGTGTAAAATATTTAATTGATGGGATATGATTAATGTAATTTATTGTTATTACAATGAGATTAAAATTCCTAATTATCTAGCGTGTGGGTGCTTTATGGATTGGTATATGGACACCAATATGACTGGACAGTTGAACATGAGCTTGTTTTAAAATGATATTTTTTTAAATGTTGAGGATATTAATATGTAATTTCAAATGAACTTGTTAGACATCTAAATTGTCAAATAGACCCAAGTAGGACAATTAGGACATGGTTCTTATGTGTAACCATTAATGGGTGTTAAAAACATGCAGAAAAAAGAATCTACTTTTATGTTTCAATTTAATGAACCAACATTGTATTATAGGGAACCCCCATGAAGTTCCTTAATATATATTACATAATAAATTAATTTATATTGAAATGTTTCTTATTATAATTAAATTTCATGATGTGTAAAATGATTCAATTAGGATCTGTGTTGAAACATAACTACTTTTACTTTTTCATTTAGTTAAATCCTTTAATTTTATAGTGATTGAAATATTAATTATTATATTGACAAGAAAATGGAATCCTTGGTGGTCTCCTTTGTTTAAACACTCGTATATGGGTAATCTATTTTTGGTGTTTCTATTGAACAGTACAAGTTGTGTTTTTTATAGGAAATATCTTTTTGTGAAATGGAATAAATGGAATGATCTTGAGACTGGTGATAATTTAATTTTTTACCCAGTTTACGATTCGATGCTTATGCACCCATAAGTGGCTATCACGTGGTAGGTATCACCCATTACTATAAATCCATTACAAGAACTATGACCGTTCTATCAATTTGGTGTCTTTTTTGTGTTTAGAAGTCATTTCTAATATATGGGCTCTTTTTTTATATTAAACCACTATTTGGAAAGGTGTCAATCTTTCCCTTATCCGGGTTATGGTTATGAGCATCAAGAAATTCTCAATTGCAGCTAGTTATAAATGCCTCCGGCATGGTTGGTCATGTTATAGGTCACTTGACTCTTTTTATGATCCATTTATGGATGAATTTTGATATCATAATCTTGTAAAATTCTTATACACAATCCATTATATACATGAATACATAGGAAAAAACCCTATGGGAAGTATCTTAGATTTTTTTGTACTTCTGAAACATTGGATAAGTATGGTTTCACCTACGTGGTTAGTGTCCAGTGTTAATTGATGATGAAAACTAGTTTAGTTTGGTGAAATTGTTGGGGCTTGAGTTGTTGACTACAATCATGGTTTATCTCCAAGTAGACTTAGAAGATGGTTTATGAAATCATGTTCATCCTATGGTTATGATTAATTTAAGATACATGGTTGTTTTGAAACATAAGTCATTTTGGATTATGTTTTTATGTCTTTTATAATGTTATAATATATGGAGTTTTTGGCCTAGGATTCTTTTGAGCAGCATTTCAATATCTTTTTTTGATTATTTGGATACTCTTAAGATGTGGAGTTTCATGTTGGTTTTTTTAAATGTATTTTCATTTTGGTAGGATAGACACAAAAAAAATATATTACTGGAGACTAGTTAAGATTATAAAAATGCTATTGAGGCATGTGAACTTTAAATTATGTTGTAGCTTTCTACGTAGCACAATATTTGAGTGGTTATCATTGTATTAAACCATTTATAAACATCACTAGTCACGGGATGCCTTTAGTGGATAATCATGAATGATCATGGGATACCTTAGGTGGTAAATGCTCAGTGATCCATTAATGATGGTACATCATCATGTGAATTTAATGATGGTACATCATCATGTGAATCCATGTATCATATAATGTATCAACATACATTGGTATATCCATTTTCCTTTTGGTAATTACTAATATCTTATTAGTATATTCTTCCTTGAGATATGATCATGTCACCTATCTTTATTTCATCACTAAAAAATTAAGAGAACATTGTTCTTAATCCACAATATATTTTAATTTTTTTGGGTGGTTTAAGTTGTAAATAAGTGCAGCATATTGAACGTTTGGTTCTTATAAAGGTTTGGTATGTCATAAGGGACCATTTGATTTATATGTAGGAATTACATGGACATAATCCTGTATAGTAAGGGTTTCCTCGGACATAACTACCAAGCTGATGCAACTCTAGGCTTAGTGAATGTTTTGATTTAAATGTATTGTCTTTTAGGAAGTTCTAACTCATACACATGGATTATAGACTACATTGTTTTAGTTCATTTCATTTCAAAAATATCTATCTAATGTTATCTTAGACATAATATTGGGCATGGTTACACTTAAATAAATGAACATCACCAGAATTCATGTTTGGGCTTCGGTTGATGTGTTCATGGTGATTGAAAGATACCTTGGATGTAGAAATCATATTTCACATTGTAATGTCTCGTGTATTTAATCCAAGCATCATATAAAATAGTCATTCTGATTGGATCAACTAGTTTTCTCCCTTATTCAATAGAGCGTTCAATGCAGGGCCATTTCTTGCATGACCTCAGGTGAGACGATTTTGGTTTTTGTTGGGAATGTCTTTTCTTGATCATATTTCTTGACCTAAATAAATATGGTTAGTGGGGAATAAATTTTTTAAACATTTAAAATCATTATCAACAACCACTATCACACTAGAGGTTTGTTTCATAGTAAATTATGATGGTGTAGGTATCGTGGCTAGAAATTGATTTCCCCTTTTTAATGTTTGTGACTTATAGTGGGTAGAACCAAAATTTATTTGTATATAGAGATGACGACATGGTAATTTCTCTGCATAAATTGTATTGCATAAGAGACATCTCAATTTTTCAGTAGGATAACAAGAGTTGGCTCATGTTTTGAAGAGATAAGTTGTTGTGTTCTTAAATGATTCTTGGAAGGGCATTTTGTGTCATAAAACATAATGTGAACGTTGGAATGATGCTTCAATAACCTTATAGGGTAGGTGACATTTACATTGATCCTAAAGGCTTCATGAGGATGGTATGTTCTATGGTTTAATTGTTGTCACATCCCATGTATTTGAACGAGATGAAAACCGGAATAAATTTGAATTTTTCATTATCTGGATGATCGATTTCGGAATTTGGGGTTTAGATCACATTTTGAGAGATGGAACACTGTAATGTGTATTATTAAAATAAATAAATAAATTTTAATAATATATAATTAAAATAAAATGGGAAAAATAAAAATAAAAAATAATTAAATTATAATAATAATAATAAAATAATAATTGTTGTTTATTTTATTATTATTATTACAATTTAGTTTTAGTAAAATTTTCACCAAAAGGGGTTCCCCTTATCCAGTGAGATACCCCACTTCACCCATACTGACATGCAATGAATCACCACCTTCTAATCCATCTATGGACAACACCACTCCCATGGGTTGTCCTTTTGCATTGTTATTCGTCTGATTTTTTAACGGTTCTCATCCAATTTGATGAGGTAAGGCCATCTCCCTCCTTCTCCTACTATTTTTCAAATTTGGGTGTTCCCTTCACCCTATATGGTTTGGATCAATACCAAGGTAAGGGTGAACATATATTTTGTGGTTTCTTCCATTAAAAGTATATGGAAAGGCCCACTCAGGCCTTATTCGTGTGTATTCCGCTAACCGTCATACTAGGAGATGTGGTTTGTGTCATTTTTTTTACCACCCCCATTAGATGTGACGTTTTATTTCCATTGGTTTATATCAAACAATTTATTTAAAGTCTATTTATTTTTTGGGTCCGTATTTTTTTATTTGGTTTTGTTTGTCCTTACTGTAGTGTATTGAGTTTATAATAATTTTTGTATAGCATTTTCACATCTTTATTAGAGAACACACAAATAAATAGGTATTCATATATATATATATATATATCTCATAAATATTCCAACATGTTAATGGGAATATGGTTTTTGGATTAAATTATATATATATTTATAATAATGGTTATGGGTGTGAGTGTGGGACAGTTTTGGGTGGTCAGCACCAAATCTATCTATTTTCTTGCATTAGATATGTCTAATGCCTCAGGTAGGGACCCATTCCATTCCATTTGAATTAGATTTGGAATTCATTAAATGATAACTACTCTTTTATTACATTTTAATTAATGATCTAAAGTATTTAGATTAAATTCTTATTAAAAATGATGTGTGTATAATTCCTGAGAGAAGTGTAAATTGTGATTAATGGTTTCATGATACAAAATGTCATGATTTTATAATAAAACCCCACAAATGAACATTCACTGTCTTCAAGAAAAATTAAAGTGAGTATAATTTTATGACTTACAACCTTATTGCCTTGGATATTATTTTATACCATGATGTACAATTGCTGTATAGAATTTTGAGACTTGGTTTTATGGGATTTATGAAATTAGTTCCCCCTTTTTGATGAAAATAATGTTATTCCATTATGTGAAGGTTTAGATATTGGATTGTATTTTAAATAATGTATCCCTTTTCTCATGTGAGTTTCATTGATCCTAAGAACCCCCATGGGTGTTTGGTCCCTTTGGACATGTAATTTCCCAAGGGGGAATTAGGGTTTTTTTCATGGCATTTTTTCAACGATATTTGACCTCTTCTCCCAAGTAATTGAATTTTACTTATTTTGTTAAATTAAATTATTGGTTTTGAATTAAATTTATAATTCATGATTATGTAGAAACCTTTAAAATGAGTCATATGGTATTAATTGAATTGACCCTAAGGTATGATATGTCAATTCCTTTTTTCTTACACATAAATAAATTATTATAATGAAAGGTAATTCCATAATAGATTTGGCCATGGATAATGATAAGTGTGACAATCCTTTTCCTCATGAATTAAGATATGAATACGAACATTTAACTTATACCCTATTCCATAAATCATTCTTACCAATTGGTTCCTCATGTTGGTGGTATAAACCAAATATCATTTTTTTGATTTAATTATTTAATGAATATTAAATACATATGATTATGTAAGAATGCTACGCACAACCAAATAAATTTAATAATCACTATAAAAATATTAATATTCATTTATAGACATCCCGTGGATCCCACTGTAGCTATAGGAATGAAGACTCGGACCTGTGGCCACCCGATTGGTGTTCCATCTTAGGACATTATTAATACATGGTCAATTTGACTTTAAATCCCTATAGTAAATTGGAACAATTTGTTACTTTATCATAGTCTTTTGAATAAGAATAATAATAAATTTGGTGATTTATTATGGTATAATAACATTTTCTAAACTACTTAATTAATATAATAATGAATTTTCTGGTGATTGATTAATTAAATAGGTTTGATATAATTTTGATGATAATTAGGAACCAAGAATAAATAAATAAATTGGTTTAATATATGATAACTTTTATAAATTGAACATGAATTTTTTTTGATGCTAAACCTTGTATGTTTCATTATAGACTTTTGGATTTTAATTTCAATGATTTGAGCTCATGTGATATCGATGTGACTGATACAAGTGGGTTTGATGTAGTTCGGCTTGTTGATTTTTTATAGATACAACTCATGTTTAATGTGAAACTTGATGGTTTGGTGCATGTTTTTCATACAACCTGAGGGATAGACACACTAGTACTAAATTCATAAGAGAACAATACAAATTTTAGTTATATGCCTAAGGGATATATAAATATTCACACAATGCCTAAGGGTGTGATTCTAGTTATGCATGAGTGAGAGATTTTTGATATGCTTGGATGAGAATCTAGTTATGGCTGAGGGTGAGGTTTTATTTAGCCTATGGGAAGAAGACATTAGTTTATTGTATATTCAGAGTGATTTATCCTTGTTAGGATAATCTTCAACTAACTTGGTTGATCCACCCTAATTTAGGGGGATCTATAAATAAACATAAGTGTATGGTAGGGTATCGATGTAAGTATAGCCACCATGTTCACATATGAACATGGGAAGGATATTGTTTGTTTATTCATATTTTTTTTTATTTTTTTTCATATACCTGCACACCTATTTACATTGTAAATAAATTAATAATTACAGATAGATTCTTTGGTTGTCTTACTAATAAAATTTTTATCTCAAACCCTTCTCGGGTGCTTTTTGGAACCCAAGTATATCATCTTTCTTGGAGGTCATTGTTCTAATTGATTATGTTGTGCCTTGTAAATGAGATATATGGATCCCAAGACTATGATCTTAATTATAATTAATGAGGAGTTGAACATTTGGATCATAAAATATTACATTAATTTATACTATTCAAATTGTGTAGTAACAAAAGACATTACATGCATCATCATATGGAATTTTTGTTGGCTTGTTAATTTTTATTTAGATAATATATAATTGTTACTCTATCTATCTTCCATTTATTATACTTCATCCATTTTTTATTTATCATAATTATCTATTAAAATGTTTCGATTCTCTGATATAGAGGGTATATTTTCCACACTATAACCCGGATACTCCCCTTGATATTAGTAAGTATCCTCTAGCATATTGGAAGGCATGTTTGATGTCATTTGGTGACTGATCCAGCCAACGTCTTAGTGGTGAGTCATGAAGGAACATTATATAATTATATATATTTATATATATATTTGTGTGTGTTTATTCATTCATAGAAATCATTTATGTAATTTATCACTTGTTATGATTGGAATAATAACCTATGAACATTCATTTGGACTCAAATATCACCCCATATACCCTCCCAAGGGATTTATATATCCTTTAGTGTTACTATTTTTGACACGAAACAACCTCTCACATACCCGTTCAACCCATAGAACAATAACATTTTCCCAATAAATTAGAGTTATATAATGGAACCAAACATTACATAATCTTGGTATATTTATATCTTTTCTAGAACATATTGAAAACTTTTGTCATTAAAAAAATATTATTTTGTTGAATTAAAAATGGGTTTAATAAATATTTAATAGTCACACTCATATCCCATGAATAAAATTAATTAATTTTTTACATTGGATCATATATCTAGTAGACGATAAGATACATTAAAGGATTTTTTATATATAAAAATTCCTTTAATGTATTTCAACAACATTTCATAAGGGAAAAAACTATTTCATTTTGAAATAAAATAATTAAAATATAAAAAATTCCAACATTTAATGTAATAATTTATCATAAAAACAAACTTTCATAGTAATAATCTAGGATTCCAAGAAAAAACAATCCATTATTAGGGGAAATGTTATTCATGCGGTGTATGTTAAATAAAATATTTCTCTCACATTTCAAGTCAAATGTTAAATGTAGACCCATTAGAAATGATAAGAAGATTTGATTAAAAATATTATATTGAAATTTTACCATTTGAAAAATGAACCTAATAAATCATAGGTTATTTTTTAAATCTTTATTCAAATAAATTTAATTAAAATATTTAAATAGAAGAAAAGTATTAAGGATTGAAGTTAGAAAGAGGTCAGTTATCCTCAAACACATTCTTTTGGCATATGGAGTATATAAATATAGGAAAATGAAATTAATTAATCTCTATAAATAACAATACTGTAATTAGTTACATATAATATAATGAATATGGATGAAAAAATATCATCCTAATAAATTTATGTATAAACAACCCCGATAAAAAATAGAATAACAGTAAAAAACCCTTACACACCGATAACTCTTGAATTATAATCCCTACGAAAGAAATAATTTAAATGAAAACAATACCTACAATAAAATAATGTTATTTATAATAAAAAAATCAAATGGGATGTAAATACACATCATACAAGAATATATGTGTATAACAAAACAAATTTCTCAAAGATGATAACTGTTGATGATAATCTCTTACCCCGTTGGTAACATTAAAATCAAAACCCCTTTGATGAAATATTTTTTATTAGACCATTAAATAATATAATTATAATTTATTTATGGAATAAAAAATCAAAATATCATTATATACACCTCATAAAAATAAATATGTTCATAACATCAAGCATGTCTAAAAAAACAATATCTAGATGAAGAATTCTACATCATGTATTTCTTGCTTCAGAATAACAATAACCACTAGTATAATATAATTTAATATACTATAGTTATATTAAATATCAATATCAATACTTATATGTTCATATATAGTCCCCTAATAATATTTCAACAACTTTTATTATTTATTTTTCATCTAAATTTCATTTTGAGTGTGTTAACTACTTCATTTTTTATTTTGGATATGGTTTGGATGTTGTAGTTTATGAAAATTGAAAATGGTTTCATAAATTAAATAATAAAAATAATGTTATAATTATTATATTTACTCATTAAATACCATTTTATATCCATTATTCTAATGTGTTTATAAACAGTAAATTTAAACCTTTTGTAAAGGCGATAGTCTGTATGTAGGAATGAGTAATGTATCCACTTTTTGATGAAAAATCAAAATAATTGCAAAAACATAACAGTAAAAAATAATTATGACATAAATAATATCACAAAAATTAATTAAATTAATTTTTTTTACAATTAATTTAAATCAAAAATTAATAAAAATTCACATTTAATTGTGGAGGTGGTGGTCCAAACGTATGCAAGTGTGCCGTTTTCGTTTCCCTATAGATGAGATAGTAAGTGGGTATATGAAAAATTAAAACTAAAAAAGTATAATTAATTATAAAAAATCATATATAAATATTAAATATTTCATAATTGAAAATCATGAATGATGGTGACAGATGATCAGTTATATTGTAATGTGGAAGAAGTAGTCTAAAAGTATGCATGAGTGATAAATTCATCTCCATTTTGATGGTGATGATTTGAGAAATGGTCATTCAATAATAATAATTACATAACAAAATAAAAATTATTATCTATTAAATATGTTCTTATTAATAAAATAGGTTTATAGAATGTGGAAGATGAGATAAAACTAAATGATCTTCAATAAGTTTTATAACAATTCTTTAACAGAACAAGTTTTAATTACATATTAATCCTATATTTTTTTAATAGAAGACTAACATTTGAATTAAAAAATGAAGGTATATTGGATAGATTCATCATATTTATTTTCGATTATATAAGGATCAAAATTTTTGAATAATTTATGAGAGTATATTTCCTTAAATAATTCATGGGAGGGACACTAATGGAATTTCATATGACATTCCAGTCATATAAGATCTCTTAAATGATAATTTGGATCCAAATGGCCATGAATTAGAATTTATCATAATATAATATTAAAATAAAATCATAAAAATAAAAAAATATTCTATTATAATTGGAATCCCCACCCATATCTATTAGTTTAACCACCCAATTAATAATCCAATTTTTCTAATAACCCTAGAAAACAAATTACATATTTTTTATTATCTGCAATAAGAGAAACAATATGGTAGATGTGAAAAATTATATAAATATCATACTTATAAATATGGAATAATTTTAAATCAATCTATTTTACATAAATTTATTAATTTATTTACATGAGAATCCAAATCACAATGAAAATCTGATTTGGAAAAATGAATTATAAAAAAAATTAATATACATCGATTATATTCCCTGAAAAAATAATTAAATAAATCTAAAAATATCTTAATTTATATATATTCCAAAAAGTTACTTAAAAATATTAATAAATTTAATATTTAATTTATTACTATAAAAACCAAGGGCACAAAAAAAATAATTTTTAGAAAAACTATTTTTTTTGGCTTCATGTGAACTTATACAGTAATCAAGAATGTTGACGGTTAATATATAAATAATTATATTATTCACAATTGAAGGAAACTTCTGTTATGTTTATACCAAATTGAAGACATAAATGGATTTTCAAATTATATAATTTTATTAAATGAAATTATATATTTAAAAAATAGTCATTTTACCAATTAACTAAAAATCAAATAACTTTTTATAAAATTCCCAAAAATTATTTCCATGATAATATTGAAGTAATGATTAAAAAATGATATTATTTATATCAAATAAAATTTATAATTATTATAATTTCAATACAAAATTTCTAAATAAAAATTATTTTTTTTGAATACATATTATTGAAGCACAAATGACATTACTATAAATTTTGTAGTTTTCAATTTTAAAACACGAAATACATTTCTATTATATAGAAAAATAATAATTATTTTTCATAATCCTTTTATTACTTTTCTTTTTTACAATTTTAAAACTACATTAGAATGATTATAATTATATAATATTATTTTGATTGTAAATTTTTGTCCTCTTAATGCTATATTTTTTCTATTAAGAATGGCATCGAGAAAAAAAATTCAAAAACTAATTCAATGTGTTACATTATCACCCATAAATTAAATATTTTCATTGAATTTTTTTTCTTCTCAATTAAGTGATCAAAATTTGAAAATAAATTTTTAAAAAATATATATTGTAAAAATATATAGAAAATATCATTTGAAAATGGGAAGTGTTAAATTTATTTGTTACCAAAAATAAAACATAATAACATTCCAAAATAAATAGAAAATTAGAATAATGTGATTATATAGTCTTAAAGGAGAATGTAATTTGAAAAAAAAAGTCTAATATAGAAAATATTAATGAGAATGTTAATGAAAACAAAACAATAAATCTATGTACGGTGAAATACCAAAAATTATTATGATAAGAGTGTAAAAAAATTAAATTTCAAGATCATATAATTAGAGTTAATAGATTAAATTTCTATCATGAATGAGATCATGATAAGATATAAATTCATAGTTTCATTATATAACATTATAAATCCTTAATACTTTGGATTTATATTCATCATTTTCTACTATAATATATAACATATGATTAGAAAGAGATAATTAAGAAATAAATTTTTTTTGAAGCACTAAAATTGACTTTTCATTGATCATAACATCCATTAAATAATAAAATGTCCTTCCATCTACCCATATATATTTACAAAAACAAATTCAGCATAATTTATCTAATATGGATGTATTCTAATATGATGAAATACTACATTACTCTATAAAACAACAACAACAACACCCTATGTTCAAAATAATCCTTTATATTATTATATAATAATAGAAATATTCTATAATATGTGTGACAAAATTTAAAACCAAAAAAATATTAATATTTGATAACATATTGTTATCCAATATCAACCTTTTCAATTTTCTCCATCAAACATAAATTAGATCATTATATCGAATACATTTATCGTATATTCCCATAAAACCGTATAATTACATGTATCACCATAGATAAACAATGATAATATAAATCATTCCATTATATTATATAGATAAAAATTATCCCAAAAATTTTATAAAAAAAATTAATAAACATCAGCGTAAATCACAATTTCAAAAAATCACTAATAAATTTAATGGTATATAATAGTATCAAATTTATGATATGAAAATCATTTATATATTTATCCTAATTAAAAGTATTTATCTCAATAAAATAAATAGATTAAGAGTTATATTTCCATTAATAGTATATTTAAAAAAATATTACATTACTATTGAATTGTCTTTTTATGAAATCTATTGTATTGAACATATTCATCAAATTATATAATGAAACAATACTAGATAAAAACCCTTAAATGTATTAAGGATCTTACAACCATAATATAATTGAAAAACTAATTATATGAAGTAATCTTAAATCCCAATTCAAAATCAATTCAATATTTCACATCATTTGTAGACCATTATCCATGATTCTTCTTCTTATTATTTTATAATTCATTCATACAAATGAAATATTATTCATGTATATAGATTATAAAACCCAAAATTAAATAATTATTCTTACATTTAACAAAATAAATACTATAAAATTTATCTAGATCATTCTTATTTCAAAACAGAATCTCTTTTTTATCCCTAGTAAAACCTTTACTCATTCATTTTTTCTAATCTATTTAATTATCATTCATCTCGAACATATAAATTAATAATTCCAATAATTTTTAATTTATATCCTTCAATCATCAATGATACCATTTGGAAACCAGTATTCCAATTCATTTAATTAACAATTAATTTTTATTTTCCTCAGAAATCACTTCTACATGGTCCTTTTTTCTCCTCCTAAAATATCTTCAATATCATTTGTGAAATTTTCTCAGATGAAAATTCCCACATTCTTGACATGTAATAAGTAAAATATTCTTTACAATATAGTAATCATGTAACCCTAATTTTTTTATTTGGTTTTTTTTTAAAATAACCTATGACAATGTAATTAATCATATATAGATATATTTGGTAATAAAAAATCCACAAAATCTAAATTTAAACATCCATTTCATTGGTATTCTCATAATAAAAATAATTCTGCCATCATTGATATTCAATAATAGCGTGATTTCTTCTGGTTCGAAATATTAAATAAGTCAAAAAAAACATTTTATGAACAACAAATATAATAGAATAAAAAAATAAAATCATTTAAAAAATAAATAATTTCTAAATAATTTCACATTAATCTCAATTTATGACACATTTTGTTTGAAATAGTATTTCAATTTTCATTTTATATTCAAATAACTCCAATAAATCACAATTTTAATGTGAAATAAGGAAATAGAATCCCATTGTATATTATAGATGCGAATGAGGTCGTAGTCCCACTCTTTATCCATTTGTGATGATCTGGTTAATACCCCATCTCCTACTTTATTGTTGTAAAAGCTTGGTGCATACTTTATAGAATCAGATCCTCATTATACAATGTATATATTTTTCATTTTACTGGAAGACTACACTATGTTAATTATAAATTAATATTTTCTTCTATATAAATGTTAATTGTAATGGTTTGGAAAACAATTTCACAATAATAGTGTCTAAAAATAACTAAACCACTATATGATACATAAGGATGTAACCCATACATTATATTAAAAATTAATAAATCTTAGTTGATAAATATTCATTACAAGTCATTGTAATCTGATCCATAGTAACAATAGTTTTTCTGTATTTCGAAATATGGACACATAAACAAAATGTTTATTATTTAAATTCATTATCTCCATGAAATTTCTTCAAATCTACAACCCTTTTAAGAAATATAATTCATAGAACCATTTCTTATGTCTTTTGGAAAGGGAAACATAATAAAGGTTGATATCATATGATCACTAATGGTAATCATAGGGGATATTAATTAATGATTGTGTTTAATCATATCATGAGTATAAGGGTACAAAACATGTTAATAAAATTTGATATTAATATCCCCAAAAGACATATAATCACGAGTAATGAAATGAATAACAACATTTCATAAGACAAGGAAGATAATTTAATAAAAAACAAGGTCCCAATATTTATAAAATCAATCAATGATAATTTGATTCAAGATTTGAATAGTTCAAATTATAAAAATATTATTTCGAGGCTACCTACCAGTACAGTAATCACATATTATGCTTGCGGTAAATGCCATTATAGCTACTTAATGTTTCGTATAACAGTCTATGTATCATCTTTTCTGAATTGGATAATATACCATATACCCTATGATGGGATTCTAATTACCTTACTTATACTATTTGAGCCCACCAATCATAAATCATTACCTAATTCACGAATGTATATAATATACCGTCTTGTTTTATAATAATGATCCATTCATATGTTTTAAACATAATTAAGATAGCATGTATCATTACATAAATGCCTAAATGAGGGAAATAAAAAAAATATTTATCTATATTTTATCTTCAAAATCATAAACATCTAAAGAGATAATATTGATTTTAAAATTTAATCATATACCTAGTAAATCATTTCAAATGTCAATGAATTTTGTTATAGAAGAAAATTATTTTATATGATTACTTAATCATTTCTTGAGAAGAATATCCTATTAATTTTGAAATAAATTATCTAAAATCATAAAAATACTAAAATAAATAAAATCATTCAAACAAACCATTTAATTGTTTAATGGAAGACTTATTTCAAATATAGATCATGATAGTGGGATAAAATATTCATGTTGTGTATGTTAGAATAAAAAATAATATCCCATTTTCAGTAAAAAAAATTACCTCATTTGGAAAATACAATATTTATTCACTAGAAAAAAATTCTAATAAAAAATGGTTAAAGTTGAAAATAATAAAAAAATTAGAATAAATAATAACATAATTGGACGCATTATAAAGAAAATATGTACATGGAAAAAATGAGTGCATGGCAGAAGAGGAAAATAATATATTTTTTCAACAATAACATTCTTTCTGTCTCTTGAGTGCTAAAAAAGAACTAAAAAGGTACACATTTATACTATATAAATAAATAATCGATATGAAAAGAAATAAAAATAGTCAAGGATATATTATATAATTCATCATTATAAATATAAATATAAACAATCCTAATAAAAATGAAATTATAACATAAAACCCATAACACTTTGGTAAATTTTTGAATCATAAATACAATTAAAGAAATAAATTAAAATCAAATACTAGAAATAATTAAAATTACCATATTAATGATATAATATGTCAATAGTGAATTATATAAAACTCATAAAAAAAGATTGGTGTGTAACATAACAAATGTCCAAAATATGACAATTAAAGAAGAGAAACCCTTACCACTACGTTAAATTTTGAATAATAACCAGTTTTATAAAATAATTTTAATATTAAAAATAAAAAACAATAATTTATACAGGTAAATTACATATAAAATAAAAATAGAATTTTTTTATAACTCAAAAACATGAATAGGTTCACAACATCGGTCATTTCTCGATAAAAAAATATTTCAATGAAGAACCCTTTCCTCTAGTTCGTCTGTCCTCAGAAGAACTCTTCCTACTATATAAAAAATTTAGATTTATTATAAACATGTAGTGAAATTATTAATATGTTTATCATCCTATATGATCTACAAATAAAATATCAACAACTAATTATTGATACATTTATTATCAGAATTATCTTTTTCAATTGTCTGTTGTTTCATGTTTTACAAAACATTCTATTTAGATGTTATACTCATTGCATGTTGATCATTGTTAAATCTTATCAATATTCATAATAATGTCATATGTATGAAATTTAATCATTATTTTCAGTTTTATAACCTTAAATATAATTATTTTCTTAAAAATGTAATCTATGATTTTAAGGAGAAGGTAGTCTTCATGTATAGAAGTGTGACGTTTCCACTATTCAATGGATGAATGAAATAAAGGAAAAAAATATTTCACCTTTATCGAATCATAATAACATAATTTATTATAAAATATATTCCATATTTATATCGTTATTACCATGCATAAATATAAAAAATAAAAAAGTAATCATATCACATCAAGGAGGTGGAAGTCCACACAGATGCTTGAGCAACATTATCATTTTACAAAGAACGAGACTGCAATAGGGTAGAAAACATATAAAAATTATATAAGAATAATAATTTCATAATTTTAATATAAAAAATTTAATATATCACAATAAGAATCAATGAATGCTGGTGAATGAAAATGAATTTTACCACTCTGTGGAGGTGGTAGTCCACACTAATGCAAACACGATACTTTCATCTCCCATTTGAAAGATAATATGAGGGAAATGGATGTATAATTATTATTATAATAATTTATCATTTTTCCATATATAAAAGAGTTATATATAATTTTTAATAATATATATATTTGAATGATCATCACTGAGATTTATACATCTTCTTTGAGAGACCTCTTTTATATTACACCTTAATCCTTGAATGAATTGTCATATGAAAAAAAGATATTGGATTACGGGAATTAATATATGAATATTTTTATTAGTGTATATAAAACATGTATGGGTAAAATATTTTGAATAAGAAAGAGATAAATTCCCTTTTGAAAATTTGTTGTGGGACATGTAAGGAATTTCATAAACAATTTCAATAATACAAGGACGTTTCACATAGAAACTATCCCAAAATTCCCATGACTTCAAATTTAGAATATAATAATTTTGGAATATTATCTATTAATAAAAATTAGTAAATTTAATGTGTAATTCCTAATCCAATATCTTTTTTTATCCCCCATATCTCTCTAATATTATTTTGACAATAGTTGTTGTAATAAAATTTAATTTCTTCTACAATTATTTATAAAAATAATCAAGTTGAACCAATTAAATTTGTTTAAATATTATGGATAAAATATAAAATAAATTTCACTATATTTAATTTATATAAGTTCTGGATATAATATCAAATAAACACATAATACAGAAATGAAACATATTTAGAAAAATTAATTTTAACCGTTTAAATTAAATTAAATCAATTCCATGACTTGTACAAACCCTAAAAATATCATTAAATTAGTTTATTGAATATATAATTTAAAAATTAAATTAAATTAATTAATAATAAAAAATTTAATTGACTAATTATTATAGAAAATCATTATCAGGGAAGTGAAATTTTTTTTAAAATAAATGTTTTAAAAAACAAAAATGAAATGATACCAAAATCAAGAATACAATTCAATACAACATAATTAATTTCATGATTTATAATTAAATTATACCTCTGATACATATTGAAATATTAGAATCCTAATGATAATTTTAAATTATATTATTTTGTGAATTTAAAAAACAATTTTTAAAAACAATAATTTTTTTATTCAATTAAAAATAAATATTTCTAAGAATGGTAAAAATAATTCACCCAAATATACTATTTAATTTATTATTTATAAAATTAAATTAATAGCCAAAAATAATATTGTTCAAATTTATCATTTTTATCAATAAAATATAATAAAATTCAGAAAATCGTATTCTTGAATCCAAAAGTGACATATATAAAAATTTAGTACATATATATATTATTAATTAATATAAACATTTTTATCATGAAAAAAAATTATACATTTATTTCATACAATTTTTATACTTATTCATTACTCGAATTTAACGTTTAGGATATAATAGTAACATTGAAATATTATTATGTATATTTTATATCAGTGTTCAATTAAATCATAGTGTTGTGTATTGAGACATCAATCGAGTATATTATTTCTTTATAATAATATTTTTGGATAATATAGTTCAATAAATATCAATTAATAATATTTGGATTGATTTGAGATATCTACATAGATTAAAATCTATTAATGTTCCACTTTTAGATTAATAAAGTAATTTTCTAAGATAATATGTATTTTTAAAAATTCATCATAGTTGATCATTAAAAGGATGAATAATATTTTATTGGGAATCTATATAATGTATCTAAGATAATTTTTTTACATTTGGTCGACATAATTAGTTGTTCTTGAGTGATTTTTCCATGTTATTTCCTAAATTAACATTCCTTTATTAATGACCTAAAAATTTAGAAATGAAAATTCCTCTTGAACTAATTAAATTTCTTCATATGTAAAATGTTTATATAAAATATAAACATTCTTTGTTTTTTGTTTTTGGATTTTAAAAGACTGTTAAAATTGTGATCATTTCAAATATATTCGTTGAATAGTTATCACTGGATTATTATAAATATAAGGCTTTAACAAATCCAATTTTCCTAGAAGAAAGATGTTATGGCTTGATCTCGTAGAATTTATCAATGTAAAACCCATTTGTTGGATATCATAAAGGAGAAGGTGTCACTAGTATTCACATTAGACCAAGAAAAATCCTAGATTTAACACGTTAAGCTTAAGCAGAACTGCCTAAGAGTGAAGTGGATGTTAATAGAGGTTACCAGTTGAGAAATGTTATATAAGCCTCCCTAAGAGTATGTCACCATCACACACCTTACCCTTCTGTCTTATTCAGGTTTTATAAGGTGTTAAGTAATAAGAACATAGCACCATTATTGTGTTCTTTATTTTTGTATAAAGAATATATATTTATTTTGTAAATAGATTTTAAAGAAAAATTATTATTTTTAGTTAATATTCAATTAAGAAATATATTTTGTGGAATTAATGGATTTTATAATTAAATCATATTTAAATGAAATTTTTATAATAAATTATATTTTATTAAATATAAATGATCTTATAATTTTTATGAATAAAATTATAATTTTTATAAAGGGTCGAAAGCAATTTTTTTTCAAAACCAATGAATTATCAATAAATGTCAGTTTCTATTTTAGAAGTAAAAATTCACATAATTATAAATTTTTATATTAAAATAATATCATTTGGGATTTTACAGGTTTGAAATATATAATAGTTAATTTTACATGATTTTCTGAGACAGTTGAATTTTTGGGTAAAAATGAAACACTTTGTAATTATATATTGTGTTTTATGACATCATAATAACCCAATAGTGATGTAATAAAATTATATAAAATTGAAATTTAGTATAATATATTTTTTACCCAGAATATAATTTTATTTTTATATTTTTTTTATTAATTTAATGGATCTTTAGTGGACCCTCCAATACTTATAAATCATTTTATCTTTTAAAACGATTCCATGAGAGTGTGACTCACATCAACATAAGAAAGACTAATATTTTAATATGTTTGATCATTTTACTTATACAATAATGTTTTAAACTCCCATATGTAAAACCCATGGGCACAAACCATGGGTTGGTTTATGATTTTGATTAATTTAAACTATGGTGTAAAAAACATAAATGATAAATAATTCCCTCTCTTTTCCAATATAAACCCACTCATGCTCCCACTTCTATTCACCATAAACCGTTTGAAAAAATCACTACCCATCCCCCTATATCATAAATCCTCCCATGGAACCCCAATCTCACAACAAGCCTCTCTCAAGCCCTCTCTTAAGCATTTGTGATTACACTTCAATGAAAGTGATTTCTTCCTCTCTCATTTTTTCCAACATTCATTATTTTTCTATACCCTTGTCTTGTCAAATAGAAATATTGGGGTATAATTTTTCACCTCCCCATACTTTCAAATATATGTTTTAATGTTGAAAGACCTATTCTATCTCATTATTTCCTCCCATATACAACTGTTACCTTACCGATATTCCGTAAGAATATCTCTCTTATCATTTACATTTAGGAATTTTTTTTGTATTGTGAATATAAAATCCCTGATTTTTTTTGGGACATGTATCTATATAACCTCATTATGATCCATTTTATGTAAATATGATGAGAAACCCCTTTCCCTCTCATCAACAATTTTTATGAATTCTTATGTCACGCTGTTAGGCTGTCGAAATTGAACCACGATTTTCCAAGCTAAAGTCACTGTGTAGTGAATACAAGGGCCATTTCTCAATCTAGGGTATTAACCATTATTAACATTTACTTATTGATTATATAATTTTATGTATGAATTTCACCTTCATTTATCATTGAATAATTGATGATGTTTAATAAATCCACGTGATATGATCCATGTGGCACACATATGCATGAAATGAAATGATTAAGAAGGGTGTGCCCTGATAGCACTCCATTAAATTGGTTAAATATTAGTATTATGATAAGTCATGGTCATTGATGTTTTAATCATGATAATTCATGTTCAATGAGGTTTTATTCATGATCCATGTTCAATGACCCTTGGATCATGCTAATATAATGTCAAATCTAAATGCCACATTTCAATGTTAAGATAATCAAGCTATGTCATGCCTTTATGTACATGTTTATCTTATCGTCAATTGATATGAATATTTCCTGAAATTCCCTATATTTTTCATGAAAGGAATTTTTTTACTCCATTAAATAGATTTATATACTAACCTTTTATTGTGCATGTGCTCAGGTTCTCACTTGCAATGCTATGTACGATGGAATGTATGTTGTTAGTTAAATAATGTTTCCAATAAATACATTTGTTTCAAGATTTAAGTAGCTATTTAATGTTACTAATCCCCATTTACACTACACCTACCAATAATT
Source organism: Viscum album (assembly GCA_963277665.1). Classification (NCBI taxonomy): domain Eukaryota; kingdom Viridiplantae; phylum Streptophyta; class Magnoliopsida; order Santalales; family Viscaceae; genus Viscum; species Viscum album. The sequence goes on along the minus strand of OY728159.1, from coordinate 773,448,085 downwards.
TATGTTTTTATCAAGTGAATATTTTATGTGAAATAATATATTTATGTGTGAAAAAAAGAGAAGTGTTGTTATAGATTGTATTATAGGATATGTTTAGTTAGTTTTAGGATTAGTATTAGAAACCCCTATTGAAATCCTTAGTGATAAGAATAAGTAAAATAAACACATACATAAAATTTGGTGAGTAATGAGTTTGTGGTATATCATTAAAATACATCCCTATCTTGATACAAACTGGTAGAGGTGTATCTGGCACAGTTGTATCTAGGGGTAAAACCCAAAAACTACTCATGGATATATACTCAAAGGGGAATTGGTGCACTAAAACGGGACTTTCTACGCTCTTGGTTAAGATACTGTCTGGGGATATGATTTAGTAAACTCATAAATTTAGTATTATCAATTGTAAAGGGAATAAAAAATTGCCCTAAAGAATATATGATTGTAAGTAAATAATTAATAACATAGATTGAAGCATATAAATTAAAATTTTTGGGAAAGAAAACTAATTTATAAGTCAACCATTATTTTCATTAGAATGATCTCTATCTGTTACCCCTTGAATTGAAATAATTCAAGCCGATAGATTGTAATAGGAGGAAATAAGCTAACCACCGGTGTGAAGATCAATGCGATGATATTTTTAATTAGATTCCAAATTTTATGAGAGTGGAAATCACAAACATTGTCACGATACTCTATTATTTAACTCGTTTTTTGAATAAAAAAATGGGTCATGAAAAATTTCAACCTCCCCTAAGAAAGAACAAGTTACAATCAAGTGCTTTATGATATAAATGTTTCCTACATTTAATGGATAATTTGATCCCTCAATTGATGATCAATTGATCAACCCCATTGAAAATATCATCTCCATCCTTTCGGGTTCGGAACAAGAGAATTTTCTTTGGGCTTCTTATCATTTGGAGGGTGAATATGATCAATGGGGGACATTGATAAAAAATATGATGTTTCAGGAATAAATTGAGGAATTTGAATGGCAGGTTTTTCAGAAAATGTTTTTAAATAAATATTTTCCTTGCACCCTCTTACATAATATGGAACGGTACATCCTTGCCCTCCATTCAAAAGATGACAAATCCATCAGAGTGTATGAGGAAAACATTTCAATTCATTCAAGATATGCCTTCAGATTTTCTATTACACCAAAATGCAAGGTTGACTACTTCTTTGGTGGGCTTAAACCTTGCCTATGGAAAACCCTAGTGATCGATGACTTTTAGATATATGAGGATATTTTCTGATGATCCCTCAAATTCAAAAGTGATATCATCAAATCTTATTCATATCAAGGGTATACGAAGTGTATGGTGGACATTAATTAGGGTGGTCTGATGGATAAATAAAATGGTTCTATGAAATTCCATCACCCCACTTTCTAGTGGTGTAGAAATAATCACCCTTAAAATTTCCAAAAGGGGATGAGGATATTCTTTAGGTGTGGTAGAGAAAGGAAACTTTCTTTTATCTTTCAACATGAAAAATTTACTATGGCGATATAGGAGAAGAACATTTCATTCAATCCTCAAAAAACTATTAATTACATCAACTATAAAGAACTAAGGAACCTTGCAAACTATTTCCCTATGCAATGGGTTTTGGGGGGGACCCAACAACCTCCAAGGGAGAAAAGGAGATAATTTTCTATCATTGCCACTGAAGTGAACCCCAAGAATGAAGTGGTGATATGTATGCCAATTTTTCATTAAAGAACATTGAACAATATTTTTGATTCTGGTTCTAAACATTCTTTTATATCCCTAAATTTTATTTGAACAATCCAAAAAACCACCACAAATCATGGAAGTAAATATGTTAGTGAGAAGGGAAAAAGGGGTAAATTATTTCATCCCATGAATATAATGCTTCCCCTGTCATAATTTGTGTATTGAACTTCTTAGGAAACCTCATAATACTTCCTCTGGTAGAATTTGATGAAATTATGGGCATGGATTGGATTTCCCTATATAGATCTAACATAAATTTCCATGAGAGGTCAATCACTCTTCATATATCTAACCGACCCCAGATTCTATACAAGTGCAAGGAGGAAGTTGAATCTTCCGTTAGCACTATCATCTCAAGCATGGATATTACTACACTATGAGAATACATATCTTTATCAAATGATTATGTCTAATAATGAATCTATTATTTAATAGATGCCTAATGTGAGAGAATTGAGTGAAGTTTTTCCAAAGGAATTGCAGGGTCTTCCTCCGAGAAAAGATGTTGAATTCTCAATTGATCTTATACGTGGTCTATTTCTAATATCTAAGACTCCATATAGAATGGTTGTTATGGAGCATGAGGAGAAAATGAAACAACTATAGAAGAATATGGATAAAGGGTTTATATGACCGGGTGCTTCACCATGGGGTGCATTAGTTTTATTCTTCACGAATAAGGATGTGTCAATATACATTTTCATTGATTATCGTGATCTCAACAAAATCACGATAAAGAAAAAGTATTCTCTGCCAAGAATTGATGACTTTTTCGATCAGCTAAGGGGGCACAATACTTCTCTAAGGTGGATTGTTGTCGGGATATTACCATGTACGGCTGATGAATGAGGATATCCCCAGGCATCGATTCGTACAAGGTACGAGCTCTATGAATTCATAGTAATTCTTTTCGAACTCACCAATGCTCTAGAAATATTCATTGACATGTTGAATAGTGTCTTGAGAGATTACCTCGACAAATTTGTGGTATTATTTGTAGATGATATTATAATATATTCCACAACCTATGAAAAACATGAGTATAATATAAGAACATTACTAGAGACCTTGCGAAAAGAGAGGATCCTTGATAAGTACAACAAGTGTGAGTTTTGGTCGAAGGAGGTCTCATTCTTGGGTCATATCATCACATGTATTTGGATATCGATGGATCCCTCATTGAAATATGTTACTGAGGGATGGAAGAAGCCACCATCAATAACGGATATCCATAGATTCCTAGGGATAGCTGGATATTTTTGCTGATTTGTGAGAAATTTCTCACAATTGTCCAACCCTCTTACCAAGTTAACTTGGAATGGAGTAATGTTTTCAAGGAGTGATTAAAGTGATGATTCCACTATAGAGTAGAAATTTAGGGTTATAACAATGCTTGTACCCATACTACCAATAATTGGGGAAATTTTTGTGGTATTCATTGATCCTCATAAGATTTTTCAAGACTGATTGTTGATAAAAAATGAAAAAGATGTTGCCTATGTTTCATGGAAATTGAAATTTCATGAGAAAAACTATCTAGCATATGATCTAGTGTTGAATGTAGTAATCATCACTTTGAATATTTGGATACTTTACCATTTGGGGAGAATTGTTAAATGTATATGGACCTCAAAATAATCAAGTATATATTCAAGTGGAAATAGTTAACCATGGTCCAATGATGATGGTTAAATCTAATCAATGACTATAACTGCTGAATCCATTACCCTCATGGGAAAGTGGAAAATTTCGAAGACACTCTATGTAGAATGGACCCAATGATTCTATCATTGATGATAATTGAAAAGGTTACAATCTTCTTATATTTGATTAAAATAGATATGGGAATCATAAATAAGTGAACATCATCATTCGTTTCACAAATGATTGCTCAACCATCTCATTTGAAATGGTTAATGGATGTTAGAAAGGATCGTGTGGGAATTCATAAGAATGTCGAAACTATAAGAAAATGGAAATCCTAAGATTTCAATGTTAATGTATACATAATTTTTAGATTTGAGTGAAGGTTATGCATTCCATAAAATCTGAAGCTAATGAATGAACATTTCGATGACACACATAGTTTGATTTTCTACATTCACCTAGGAAACAAAAAGATGTATCGAGATCTCGAAGAGATTTATTGGTGGGATAACATGAGGATGGAGATTTCATAGTATACCTCAATGTTCCTTGTATGTTATAATGTGGTGGTTGAGAGGTAGAAGTATAATGGGATGATGAAACCATTACACATGCCATCATGGAAATGGAAAAAAATCACCATGGACTTTGTCACAAGACTTGTAAAGACATTCAAAGGAAACAATGATATCTTGGTTGTGTATCATCGTACAATGAAAACACACTTTATTTCAATTTTATAGGATTTATCATTTGACCAAATGGATCATATATATATTGGATCAGTGGTAAGGATGCATGGGGTGCCACTATTTATTGTATTCTACCAAGATCCAAGATTCAACTCTATGTTCTAGATAATTTTTCCACATGCTCCGAATACTAAGCAAATATTCAGTACGACTTGTCATCCTCAAACTGATGTCCAATCTAAGTGGAATATCCAATCACATAAGGACATATTGAGAGAATAATTAATGAAATTCAAAGGAGAATGGAATAAACATCTTCTTATAGTTGAGTTCTCTTACAATAACAATTTTAACTCAAGCATCCAAATGGATCCTTGTGAAGGCATGTATGGGATGATGTGCAGGACACCGACATGTTCGGCTGATGTTGGGGTGTGAAAACTCTTATTTCAAGAAATGGTTGATGAAATGGTTTAAAACGATAACACCATCCTATAGAACATTAATGATGCTCAGATTTGGCAAAAAAAGATATGTTGATAATCATCAATAAGACGTAAAATTTGATGTCGGAGACATGGTATTCACTAGCATATCACCATAGAAGAGTTATATTAGATTTGAGAAGAATAGAATTTTTTTCCATGGTATAAATGATCTTTTTAGATCATAGATCGTAGTGTAGATGTGGCCTATCAATTAGAACTCCTTACAATCCTATCTTATGTACATTATGTGTTCCATTTCCCACTCTTGATGATGTACATACCTGACCCATCCGATGCACACAATCTAGAGGTGGTACTATGGGAGAATGAAAACACCTATGATGAGAAGAAGGTGGTGATCATAGATCACAGGGAAAGTGTTATGTAAAATATGATAATTCTCCTAATCAAGTTGTTGTGGTGAGACCACATGATTGAAGATGCAACATGGGAATCAGAGGAAGTGATGAAGTAGAGTTACCTGCACCTGTTTTAGTTTGGGAAAGGAAATTCCGAGGGAGAAATTTCTTAAGGGGGGATATTGTAAATAACAAAACAATTATTAATGAAAATTAGTATTTATAAAATTAAATGTCTTATTCTGTAAAATGGTTATATACCATATACACTACATTGGTTTTATGTTTTTGGATTTTAAAATACCCTAATGAAATTTAACCACTGCTAATATTGTCATTGAAAAATTATCCCATGATTTGTAGAAGTATAGGGGTTTCCCAAATACAATTTCCCTGGGAAAAGGATGAAATGGCATCATCCAGTAGAATTTCTCCATATGAAGCACATATTATGAGCTCAGAAAGGAGGTAGCATCACTGGGCTTCTCTTTTACCCAAGCCCAACTAAGCTTCAACACGTTAAGCATGAGCGGAACGACCTACGGTTGATGTGGAAGTTAATAGTGATTCCCACCCGCACCATATTATTTTAGCTTCTCTAAGAGTCTATCAACATCGCTCAACACACCCTATGACTTATGTGGGTTTTATAAGGGGATATCTAAGACGACCCTAACACCATTATTTCATGCATTATGTTTTTATAAAGAATATACATTGATTTTGTAAATAGTTTTTTTATGAAAAAATAGTATTTTATGTTAAAATTTACAAAAATATATTTTTGAGGAATTAATGGATTTTTTCATCAAATCATATTTTAATGATATATTATTACTAAATTACTTTTTATTAAATATAAATGATGATATAATTTTTAAGAATACAATAGAAATTTATATTATGGTTTGAAAGATGTTTTTTTGAAAACATCTGAATTTACGATAAGTGATGGTATTTATTTTAAAAGTAAATATCAAAATAATTTGAAAATTATATAGATAAAATGAATTTCATTTTTCAATTTACGATGAAGAAAATATAAAATGGTGATTTTTTCATAAATTGCCGAGATGGTCGAATTTTTGGGTAAAAATTAAATATCATTTAATTATATAATGTGTTTTATAAAATCATAATGACTAAATAAGGTTGTAATAAAATAATATAAATTTGGTTCTCAGCCATTATTTGTTTTAACTTTAATATAATTTAGTTTTTTAATTAATTTTATTGTGCCTTAGTGGACCCTCAAAGTCATAAAAAAACTTTTTACAATTTAAAACAATTTTCTTGAGAGTGTGACTCACCTCCATATATGAAAGCATAATATTTTAAGATGTTATCCCATTGGGATTATAAAATAATTTTTCCCACTACCCCTTTGGAAAAAACCATGGGAAAAACCATTGGTTATTTTATGGTTCTGATTAGTTTAATGTGTGGTGTCCAAAACATAAATAATAAAGAATTCTCCCTCTTTTCCTATGTAAACCTACCCAACCTCTCACTTCTATTTAGTCAAAATAATTTTATAAAGACACTACCATTCCCTCCACTTTCTGAAATCCTCCCAAGGTGCCATAATTACCAAATAAGCCTCTCTGAAGCGACTCCCAAGCCTTTGGGATCACACTTCCATGTAAGAGATTTCTTCCTCTCTCATTATTTCCAATGTTTCTTTATGTTGTTGTACACTTGTCTATTCTAATAAAAATGTTGGTGTATGATTTTAACCTCTTTTATGCTTCCCTAATTATGTTTTAATGATGATATATTTCCTTACCTCTCATTAATTCCTCCAATTTACACCTATTACCATACCAAAATTACATAGGGAATATCTCTCTTCTCATTTACATTCATGCAATTCCTTTTTTATTATTAATCTAAATCCCAATTAATATTTTGTGAAATTTATCTATATAACCACTTTATATTCAATTTAATGTACATATTATTATACACCCCTTTATCTCTCATCAAATGTTTTTTTGAATTTTTATGACATACAGATTTGCTTCAAAAATTACACCATGGTTTTCCAAGACAAAGTCATTGTGTTGTGAATACCATGCCCATTTCCCAATCAAATGTATTCACCTTATGAAAAATTACATATTGATTATAGAGTTTTATTTATGAATTAAATATTCCTTTATCATGGTATAGATTATTGTGTTTAATGAATCCATGTTATATGATCTATTTGGCACACTTATGCATGAAATGAAACTATTAATAATGGTGTGACTAGATAGCATTGTAAAGAATTGTGTAATGATTAGTATCATGATACATCAAGTGAAAAAAGGGTTTAAACATTATAATTCAAGTGCAATGAGGGTTCAATCATGGGCCATGTTCAGTGATCCTTATATCATTATAACATCATGGGAAATGATGATGCAACTTTTCTATGATATGATAATCATGTTGCATCATGCCTTTATATTCATGTTTCTCTTATGATACATTGATATTCATATTTCCTAACATCTACTATATTATTCACATTATGCTTTGTTTTCTCCTTTTATTCGATTTATATCTCCCCCCTTTATTATGCATTCCCTCAGGTTATACCATGTATTGATTATTACAAAGGAATGTATGTTGTCATATAAAAGAAGATTTCAATAATGGTGTGTATTTAATGTTTTATGTAGTTTTGTAATGTTCCTAATCCCCAAAGACCCTAGTTCAGTTGATATATTATGTTGTATATAGTGATGATTTTTTGTAATAAAATATTTTTATGTGTGGAATAATGATTAGGGTTTTTACACATTACATTAACGGGGCTGAAATTTTTTATGGATCTATGAATTTTATACAAATTTTGAAGTGCTTAAATTAATATTCAAAAAAAAACCCTCTATTTAATTTTAATAAGAATAGATATATATATGTTGTCAATTATGTTTCATCATGAATGGGTTTTTTTTATATTCTCATGAAGAATATCCATACAGTGGAATATAATTATCACTAATTATTTTAACATGATAAAAAAACCCAGTCTCAAACTAGAGGAGTGAATGCATGCCTTAATGTGTTAAATAAATTACATATATGTAGAAAATTTATAGTTCTAAAAAACTAAAAGAGTTTAAATTATATATTTTTATAGAATTAAAATAATCTCACATATATTATAATGGTGTAATTTCAGTAGAATTATTATTATGGAGTAATTAATACTACTTGGAATGAATAAATTTATAGTTATACTCATGATTTCCCCCCACTAGAACCCCTCTAGTGCATGTACCAATGTAATGTAAGGCACTAAAGCATGTCCCTAATAGGATATAGAATATATTAGATCATCATGGGTATAGAGAATATATTTTGGAGATATTATCCACACATTCCAATGAAAAATTTGATAAACCACTAACAAACTCCAACAAATAATATAGAATAAATAAAATATTCCAAAAATAAAGTAATGTAAAATATAAATATGGTCTCTAGATATGATTTCATGAATAATCATATGGAATAATAAAAATAAAAGTAACACCCTCTACATTATATAAAACTTTTAATTTACCATCTCAATTTCCTACTCCCTCCAAAAGATCTACACAAACTATTCATATATATTGATCAGGTTAACAAATATTTATACTCATTATGTCCCACCTATAATACCATATTAAAAGTAGGAAGAACATAATTAATTTTTATGTAAATAAATGATATTACATACTAATTATCTATGTTGTTAAACTAGAAATTAAACTCCCATGGATCAATTATAAAATCAAATAAATTTATATTAATATAGTGATCAAGAAAACATGTGAGAAGCTAAACTGTATCTAATTATCCAATGATATTTTATCCCTGAATGAAAACTAAATGAAACCATAGAATTACAATACATTATATATCAGACAACTAAAATATCAAATTATAACATCATACCCAAAACAAAATACATCTTACAATAACTATATTCCGCGTCATTTTGGGGTATATAATAATGGAAATTATCCTCAGCACCTCATCCCCTAGGGATGCCCAACCACAATACACACCCCACCATATCATTATATATATAACTTCAGGCCACCAAAACATGTACTTTTTTTACAAGGGAGTTTAGGTTAGGAGGAGTAGTTAGTCATACATTTATCCTATATTCTATGGGTATGGAAAAACCATGAACCAAAAACCCTATAAATGTGTTAGTGGTATATCACAAATATATTCTTGGAGTAGATTAAATAAAAATAATATGAATAATATTATAGATACATGAAAAAATAATAGTCTATAGATCAGTTTCGAGGAACAAAATTATAATATGATACTTGAAAGTTCATAATGATACCCACTTCCACCCCTAACTATAGAATATGTGATTATTCTATCAACAACCAATATACGCAAAAACCACACAACTCCCCTTCAAAAATCACTGATAGTTATATAAGAATTAATTATTAGAAACATTTTATTCATTGAAAAATTAAATTTTAGTGCTAACACCATTTAGTATCCATTACAAATTCACATTACATACATTCAAATAAACATGTATGAAACAAAATCTTCATTCTAATGATATAATTTAATATAAAATGTCTTCATTTATATCCACCAATTCACTTACTCAAAATAACCCATTTCAAATTTCATTCCCCTTTTCATTCATTTATTAATCATTAAATACATATATCAAGGAACTACAACATCTTACGTACAAAAACACCAACACGCCTCTACATCAAAAAACAAACCATGATCTTATAAAATCACTTGACCCACCTCCAAACAAAAAATTCACTATCTCCCAATAACCATATTAACCATAATAATTTCCCCTAAAATTATCACGACATCCCCCACCAAAATATACCAACCATACTAATACTAAAAATAACACAAAAATTAATACAAACATTTAAAAAATAAAAATGTAAGAGATAATATAAGAATAAAGAATACACAAATAATTTAAATATTATACTCATAATATTTCAAATAAAAAACAATTAAATTTTTTGATATTCACTTTTGATTACCATCATTATTATGTTTTACAATTTTAATATTTTTGTCTCACAATAATAAATATGAAATTTTTATATAATTATTTTCACAAAAATACGCAGAAAAGGAATAAAAAATAACATGTATATAATAACATGACCATTATGATTCCCTCAATTATAATCATTTATACTTTAATGTCATCAGTAAAACAATTCAAACTTTAGATATAAAAAAATTAATAGTAGGATAATGCCATATAGATACAACAATAATGTATAATGTTCAAATCACCTACCTTGACAAATGTTAAAAAACCACAACCCCAAGATAGACGAATAAAAATATGTAAAAATATCAATGACCACATAATAATCCTACAGAAATATATAACAAAAGTTCTAGAGATCACCAATCAGTGAGATAATAGTCACCTACATTCTGAGGAAATAATTTTTGAACTAATTTTATTTTGAAGGATGGATAAATATATAATTTTTTATCAGATTAACCATGACATGGTAATTCCCACACCATTGCATGGAAAATCATGGTGAAAAGAAAATTTACAATTGGAAATATATGTAAATTCAATGACCCCCTTAATCACCCCAAACATTTATCTCATTAATGGGAATTTGACCACATTGATTACACAGTGGAATTACAACTGAAATTTTTTACATTCCATAATGAATCTATCGATAAACCTCCATTATATAATTTCTTATATACATTCTATTTATATCTTATATCCATGAATCCTCCACTATATAGTGTTCTATTGAACTAAATATGGACCACCAAGACAACCTAAACGATCATTGGATCCTCCTCGTGCGTTATAGTAACTTCGCTATGGACCATATAAAAAAATGTCAATGGAATGAACTAATAAATAATGATCAAATAATCCTTTACAAAAAATATATATGTTAAATTGAGATTCTAATACTCAGAAAAATATTAATCATACCTTTCCCGTAACAAGACCATAAAAACTAATCAAACCCACCATAACATAATGTATATTTATTATACATATGTTGTACATCTAGATTCAAAATGTTATATACTCACTTAAAAATACCTTCTTGATCTACACAAATAGATATATCACCACAACAACACAATACTAATAGAAATTAAAGTATGGGCCTCTATACTAGGATCATTTAAATTTTTTCCCATTCATAAAATTAAATAAATATTTTTAATTAAAAAATATTCCAAATAAATTATAGATATATTTAAATAAGGAATCTCAAAATTTCAAAAACATAAACCATAAATAGAAAGGAATTAAAAACATAATTCTAATTAGTATAGAATCGAAATCTTAATCATAAAATAAAAAAAAACATTGAAATAACATAGGATTAAATTTAAACATATTTCCCACCTTATTGATTTTAATACCACCAAAGCATTCCACATCCAGAAGACATGAATCATAGCAATGATGTTTCGATAAAATAATGTATCCTATTGATCCAGAATCTCAACATGACATTCCAAAATGATCAATTCTTCTTCAAAACCAATATAACTAAAATTAAGTAGTGATATTAGTCATGAAAATATTTTCAATAGAATATAATGATGAAAACATTTCAAGAATAATACATTTGTGGAGAAAAAAACAATTGATAAACTACCTATATAACAAACTCTAATCCCTCAAATGGTATTATAAAATAATGATAAATCATGCTACCTCATCCTATCAAAAACATCATGTAACAATGAAAATGATACATAAAATTTATTCTAATAGATTCATTATAATGTAATATTGAAAACTATTATTATAGGGAAACTCAGTATGAGTAAAATAATATACCTGTAAATTCCAAATATCAGGAACCTATATGTGTAACATCTCATATTATTTCTAGATAATCTACTCCATTTGACCATACATCTGAAAATGACATTTTATGATACATAAAAAATCAGATCCAATTGAATGATTAATAATCATATAATTTAGAAAATTGATACAATGGTCTCAATCATATATTAATATTAAAAAACCATGATGAGACCAAATTAACACTTTATCATATATCGTCTCCATAGAATCAACATAAATTAACTCCATGATATTGTTGTGATGGGTAAAATTAATCAACCAATCCACAATCACATTGATGGTACCATATAAACCTAATATTTGGGGAAAATTATAATCAAATCCAAATAAATTTCATCAAAAATTCATTAAAGATCATCTACTAGAGGTAAAAACAAATAGAAACTCAATGATTGTTTTTCGAACTGATATAGAAAACTAAAATATGTGAAACTAGATACCATCCATTTCAACCATGGATAAAAAAAACATACTCTTCAAAAACCAGTAAATCATTGACATAATTGGAATCAATACTATAGTTAAAAAATGATAGTAAAAAACATCACCCTCACAATGAAAAGGGATAAATATTCTTAAAAATCTACACTAAATGTTGATCACCCAATGCAAACTCCAATAGGGAATCTCAATATAAAACATGATCTATTCATACCTCCAACATATGATATATTACCTAAGGCACCCCACCTACTACACAAATGAAGTCTGAACTATCTGTATGTACAAGAAAAATCCAATATCAATTTCCTCTATAACATGATACAATGTTCCATGAACCTTGATCCTTCTCAACTCTTCTATTACTTGTAAATACAATTATGAATTGGTATTCATTCAAAATGAATTTGATAATACACTCCCCTTTCATAGTTATTTTGAGACCTCGAGGTCATAATATTCTATAACTCTATCATCCATTTTTAAAAAATATTTAAATATCACAATGTAAAAACATATCACATTCCCTCGTGATGTGTGAAATAATATTATCCCCCATACAAAAATTATTTTAATGACCTGGAGTGAACAACATAAACTCATATTTAATGTGAGAAGTTTCATAATTAGACTAATGATATTGTAATTTTTTGAGACCTAGAAAAGGTGATTGACCATTATATCAACACACTACCAAATATTAAATGATAATTGATTTAAAAAATATCTTTCATAAATTATTATTTAGTATATAGAGAAAAAGATAATTAGTGAAAAGATCCATAAAAACCCAATGAAACATTAAATTATTTATATAATAGTCCCACCAATTCTTATTAAATATATACTAGGGGATAAATGTGAATTGATGTTTTACAAGAACCACCAATAAATGATTTTAATACAATGGAAACTAAGAACAACCCAAAAAAATTAGATGATGTCTTTGAAAAAATAGACATTAATGAAATTGTATTTACCACTACACATTACATAGAAATGATATTTCCAGGAAAATTATCTTCTAATATATAATATTAACACTTATAAATCCTTATATAAATTTATATAATGAAAAAACCACTTAGATAACTCTTAATTTCACAACTAATTTTCTACTAACATCAATTACATTTGCATATCATAGATTTATGTAACCATAATATAATCAAGGTATTACATAAATAATTATTTCCATAGCCCCTTGAAAATGACTGTTTAATATTTGAAATAAAAATTCAACACCATAAAAAATTAATTTGGTATTTCTCCAAATGACTGTGTATATGATATATTCCCCCATTAGCTGATACTGATTCTCTATGGATTATAAATCCATCATCAAAACCCAGATAACTACAACAACCTGATTAAAGAAACCATTAGTTCTTGAGTAGGGGTAATGGTTATTCACCATTACCTATTTAAACAGATGCTAATTAATACCCAATAAATACTCTCATCATAAGAATTTTTAATAAACAATGGATCACACCATAGAGATATATTTTAGTATAAGAATCAAATATTTAATTGGTCATCGATTTTAATCATTAATAAATAAAACTACAAATATTATATAACATAAAGTGACACTGAAATGTATCAAAAAAATATGTTTGAACATCATATTAAAATTGATATCACATTGAGAGGGTACTATCGCATGATTATTACAAAAAAAAAGTTTATTCTTCTAAAATTTATAGAAACACTATAACTAATCCCCTACACATACTAATAAATTAGGAATTTACAAATAAATAGGATATAAGTTAAATGATCCATCAAACACTTCATATAAATAAAAACCATTCTTATGCATGCAATTCCCGTTTCTAAAATAATTAGAAATTTTCAGAAAAAAATATATAACACATCCAAGGTGGGGATGCCCACATAAAGCCATATATGAAATTACGAAAAATCCCTGATCTATAAATTCATACCCATTATCATCCTATAAATTTTTTACACCTCAAAAATGAAAATATTGACTCATATTGTTTTAGTAAATTCCATGGATTCACTGCACTTGTATTTTATGACAACTTTTAGGGGAGGTGGGTATAAACGATCCAATTTTATTGTGAAATTTGTTTATGTAAATTCTTATTTAATGACAGGTTAATGTCAATTTTTCTATAATTCATATGTCTTTTATCCATAGTAATTATTTTAAGTATATAAAGGATTGAAAAAAGGGATTTTCTAGTCAAGGACATAATATCCTAATCCTTACCTTGTGTTGGTAAACTTCTATGAACTTTTTTATCCACTATAAAAAATTGAGAACATGAAATAAAATAACTCATGAAAAACAAAGAAAAAATATAATGAAATATCCAGTCTCCAGTACTTATATAAGACACCATTAAAAGAGTTTTTTAATGGCCCCCCTTAGTAATTTTACCTCCCAAATATCTTCTAGTCTCCCCATGATGGGGTCTTTGTAGTGCCTCGTAACAGTTCTTCAATGTTCTACCACAATATTCAATTTACATGTTTTCAACAAAGAAAATATTTAGTTTCAATATTTATTAATTCATTTTTATTATTTATTTTCTCAAACCTAGTACATCTAATAGACTATAATCACTAAACATTCTCCATATGGTGAATTTTTTTCAACACTTTTATCCTTATCATATATCCTCAACACATAGGAACTCCATGATGCAATTGAATTATTCCTCATATTTTTCAATTCACTGGTGTTTCTTGGATGCAATGGTTTCAATTTTATGATACAGAATCATTTTCATTTTTATAGATCATTATTGGGTTTTATGTTATTATTTTAAAATTTATCCTTCATTTTTTATATAATTTAAATTCCATAAATATTTCATAAATATCATTTTAAAATAAAATATTTTGGATGTCCATGATTTATCATAGGATCATTCATTATTTGAACTCTTTCAAAACTCATTGAAATGAAGTTATTGTATAACATTTAAATCACCTTAAGTCATGAAATTCGAAAATCATATGACAATAAAATTTTCATGAACGAATTATATAATAAAATCCATGAATTTAATCTACTTTAAAAATATTCACATGTTCTATGAATTTTTTTGTGGAACTACAGCTCACAATGTGTGTCCCTATTTCATCCATACGAACAATCACCTTTGGATTGAAGGAAATTCTTAGAATGTTTTATACTGACTTCAAATATTGTTATGATATTTAACATATTGAATATTATAACTCCTTAAATGATTTTGATATATATATTGGGTGGATTTTAACATCCTATGAAACTATGGTACATTATAAACATCCAAAGTATAAAAAATTCTAGTAACTACTGATGTGGAAGAATCTTATATGAGATTTCATTAATAAATGAATGAAATATCAATTTATCATTATGTAACATAGGCATGAACAGGTCAAAAATGATCCTAATATCTTATATAATTTATACACCTCACAAAATAAAAATCTCTCTTAAAAACATATATTATTTTAAAAAACATCTTTCTCAAATTTCAATATTGTTATAGGTTTTATTTAATCCTTTCAATCATTGAAGGGTTTTTTAAACAGTAAAATTATGGAAAATTATGATGTTACTAGATCTCAACGAATTAACCCAGGAATGTCTTCATCATTATATAATCATCATAATGTTTTGTACCCTATCATGATGGGTTATACTCTAAAATGTATTCAATAATATATGTGGCTAGTATCTTTTAATAATTATTACAATGAAATATTCCCAAAAAGATGATTTTTCCATATGAATTTAATCATAACATATATAGTCTTAATTATGGAGCACATGTACCCGTAATATAATTTATATACACTATAATGAACCATTATCACTAAAAATAGGGTTTATGGATTTATTATAATTTTAGTCATAATTATTATATGCACCCAAGGATGTATAAGTGTTGTACACATTGATGATATCAATATATCATATGAAATTCATAGAGTTCTCCCCTATACAAATTTCAATTATTCATATCATGTCAACACTGCCATGATTATTTTTCTTCTTTATAATTTATAGAATCCTTATTTGCATCACTTATCATTAATATTTTGATCATCATAGATATCATCAAATATAATGGAATCTTGATTCGGTTTTTCATATGATCCATTAGGAGGGGTTGTGTACTATTAATTTGTTTCTTATACCATGAAAATAACGGATTCTTCATCCTCATAGTTAAGACACCACTAATTGACAGAAAAATAAATCTTATTAGTGTCCGCTATGATATATCCTTCGTATTTGTTGTAAATACTAACAAATTAAATTTTAATTCAATATATGTGATTTTAATTTAATTTACATTCCAAATTATTTAAAGAAAAATTCCATATCATGTTATGGTGGTATGCAATTTTTTTAACAGTATTCTTTTTTATAATATGTGGTCTCTATAATAAATTCTTCTTCCTTTTCAGGGATGATAATTATGGTATGATTCACATATTGAGAGGACAATTAAACCACAATGTTTTTTCTTTTATCAATGAGAATTTGGTTTGTACACACAATGATTACAAGGAAAACCCTAGACAATAATATTATAGTCAGTAAATAAGATCACAATATTTTCAATAAATATATCTGACTTGAGATATCAAGCTCAATTCCTCAAATTTGAAATTACGAAGAAAATTTTTAGGAATCATATATTAAATAATGACCTCAAAAATGTATCAGATATTTTTAGGTTTATTAAAAATTACCCTCCCTTTCACATAGGTTTTAATAAACAATAAATTTTTCTTCATAATCATGTTTGAAAAAAAAACCAAAAATGGAATTTATTGTCATTAGAACACCATAATCCAACATTTCAGAAAAAAAAATCTAAAATTTAAAAATTTTCATGTTTAACTAAACTTATTGTTTCTACTCCTTGTGATATATATATCTTAACTGATCCACTCCATTTCACCTCATCCTGGTAGTGATAGCTTCCATGATTTCTATCTTATCCCATAATCCAATTATAACAATCTCATCCAACTCCACCATTATTTTCATTTATTCAATTAAATGAATGATTATTTATAAAAATTATCATATAATATAGTGTTTGTTTCCCATTATTATTCATTTATACAAGAAAGGTTCCGTTCAACTACTGTCTATCATGACTTCTAGTCATAAACATTTATGATCAATTTATATAGGATATTCTGAATTTTTT
Source organism: Viscum album (assembly GCA_963277665.1). Taxonomy (NCBI): domain Eukaryota; kingdom Viridiplantae; phylum Streptophyta; class Magnoliopsida; order Santalales; family Viscaceae; genus Viscum; species Viscum album. The sequence continues at coordinate 773,430,629 of OY728159.1, read as the reverse complement.
TCCCACCGTTCTATTGAATGCATGGTTTCCACCTATTTTCCTATATGTTCTTTTTGTGGGGACTATTTTTTATATAAAATCCACATTCACACACATATATTTCTCTCATAATTCTTAGTTTTTTAACCTATGCTATAATAACTATTGAATAATTCCATATTCTTTTAAATCATGATCACTCTAAACACATGTTAATATACCCAAAGATCCTTTGTCTCCCTTCATAACCTAAATTTTATTTTTCATATTTAAAATTTATTTAATTAATTAAACAATATAAAAATATTGGTTTCATATCCACCTTCCTATTTTTTTATTGTATACTCTAGAAGAATGTGACCACTTTCATATATCTTATCTATGTTTAAATGTTTATCATCCAAAAATTTCTACATTTTATAAAAAAATATCTTCTCTTTTTTAAGTCTACACACCTTTAATAATTCTAGTTTCATGGAAAAAAATATTATAATGAATTTATTATATTTTCCCATACGTTCTAAAACACAAAAAATATCCTTGGCAGATATATATCCCATTATTTTTATAATACTTTTGGTAAAAAATTTCTTAATGACTTTGAAAATTTAAACATATTTGTGAAATATTATAGGGTGTTTCTAATTATAATACCATATTAAATACTCTTATTTTTATTTGAAATTTTTTATGCTATCATTTATCGAAAAAACATCTTGTTTGCATTTATATATTTGTACACCAAGATTCAAAAAATTCAATACCGCCTATGAAAATAGATACAATATATAAATTTTTTATATGAATTGTCTTATCAGTTGATTTGGATGATTCATATTGAATAGTAACAAATTTTGATAGTATATTATCATGATAATCACTATTTTTTAGCTTTGATACACCTATATATCAACTTATGTAGCAAAACTACTTTTTCATCTTGTTTTTCATTGGGGTTTTTTTGCAGCCAATTCTGTTATGTAATTATTCACCTATGAAATTTGGTCATCTTCTATAATATCAATATCATTTATAAGATCACATATTTTATCTTTTTATAAAATAATTACACTCTTATTGATATTGTAATTTTTTCAAGGAAAGCTTCATTTTTTAGCATAAAATGTATTTAGCGTAGTTATTACCATCCACCTCATTTTTTCTTGACTGAATTTTATATCCATTAACATTAGAAATAATCATTCATTGATTTTGAGGGATACTTCATCATCTAACCTACTCATATAAGATAGGTCCTCACTTTATCCCTTACTCATTAAATTCGTTCAGAATTTTCATGAAGACTTAATTATCATTTTAGAGTTAATTTTCTACATCTTCCAAATCTTCCCTTAGAAAATCCTTAGTAATTATCATTATAATAAAATTCATCAAATTTATTTATTATGATGAAAATTTAAATATATTAAATAAAATCACAATTATATCATTTTAGAGGATTCATACCTTTGTATTTGTCATTTACTCATGTGATGACATTTATTAGAAAGTATAATTCTATCTTATATTTCTCACTCATTTGATTGTAATTTTATAAATTAGAATAATATTATTCATTCCATTAATTATGATTTCTTTAGTAACATTAAATAAAATATCCTAATATAATTTATTTTTTAAAAATATTTTATACTTTAATTAAGATTTAATTATTTTATTTTAATACTCATCAAGGTATACATTTATAATATCATCATAGGTGAAAATCATTATGATAAATCATTCTAGGAAATTAAATATAATATTTTCACAATTATTTATTATTCTAGAATATCTACAAATCATATAATATGATTAAAAATTTAAATGAACCTGTTATATAGTCATCTAAACTCTCACTAATATCCATCCACATGTCATAAAAAATTTCACACAATATTTAATGATTGGATACATTAATATTCAAATTTATTTCGTACAAACTTATGATATTATCCAAAATATCCTTAGCATTTTTATGTCCCATTTTCATGGTGTAGTCTATACAAGATAATAATCTAATCATAAAATTTCTATACATCCCATCTACTTAATTATTTTTATTATCACCATATATTACATATGCATCTCTCTAATGTGGATTATATCCATTATTTATAAACTCAGCCACCGAAATAACATATGATAGAAAATGTGGAGGAATGTAGTTCTTCAAAAAATGAAACTCATTTCTAGTAGAAATTTGTATTCTTATATTATTTCTAGGTTTTATAATATATAATATTATTTTTTTATATCAAATAAGAAACATAGATTATTTTAAGTACCACCTGTTTTATTGTGATATAGTTGGATCTTTCATAGGGGGTGGGTGAATTAGTTATTTTTTTCGTTTAAAAATTAATTCACATTTTATTAAACCCTTTTGGTTGGTTAATGACCAACTCTCACTCCTTATTTTTTCCCGTATAATTTCCCAATAAATTCAGAAATTAAAAAATAGATGTGATTTACCTGGTCTATCCATGATAACCTACACATTTATTGGTCTGTGTATCATTTTTGGACATTTTCTATCTACAATAAAACTTTTAGAATAGATAGAAACTATATCTGGGAAAAAAGTTGTTGAAAGATTATCTAAATTAATGATATCTATTTATTACAATAATATCCTATAGATGGGTACTTCATAATTGATCATATTGTTTAAATATTTCTCCAAACATGATTCTATTCATATAATAATGATTTCATTATACTACATTTCTATAACTGTTCAAAATTCATCAATAAAATTCCCTATGCAGGTACCTAATTGTGTCTATCTCCTGATGTAGTATGATCGTTAGCCTTGTTCTTCTACAATTAAAAATTACTAATATTTATAACATAATATGTTCTTTAACCCACCTCACTCCACCATTGTAGATTCATTGACCATATTTCTCCCCATGATTTTAAATTATATTTTATAAAAAAATATTTGGTTCTATAAATTTCATCACGAAGAAAATTGACCTAAAAAATTTACAATAGATTTAATTAAAATTGAATATGAAAATGAATTCATTTTAAGAATAAAATATTATAATTTCCAAAACATATATTTTCACCTATTTAATATGATAATTGATATGAAAATATATTAAGAACTATTAAAATATTTAAAAGTCATGTTACAATAGAATATGTTTTCCATTATACGTTTTGTTTTCTTTTATAAGTAAATTTCAAAAATAATAATTTTTTAAACTTATTAAATTTAATTCATATAATGAAATAGCATGTCATGATTTTTATTTGATTAATTTTTCTGACCGGTTATTATAAAGTTGATTTCCTAGTGAATAATAAAAACTCAAATTATTAAAATTTTTTAAAAAAAAATATTCATAATCCTGATATAGTAATGAGATAAAATATATGTATATTTTTTATCAAATTTTTTATTAATTAATTAAAATATTTTATTAGTAATATTACGTTAAATTTAAAAAATATGTCATATACATTTTGAACAGTAATTTATATTTTATTTTCTAAAAAAAACATTTTTATTTAATTACATATTTAAAAGAGTCCGTTTATTTTGGGATTAATATGAAAATAAAAAAACCCTCATTTGATATTTCATAAACAAATAAAATTAATAATTTCTATAATTATTTCACTAAATTATTATAATGTTATAATTGAAATTAATGATATATTTTTTTCTAAAAAACATATTTCTAAGATAATACATTTTATAGTATAAATAATTTTAATAAATTTTAGAGATTAAATAAAACATAATATATACATTATATTAAATATGATGTTATAAATTGGATAATATGTTCGATTTAATTTTAGGATATAAAAATATGATATCCCAAGGAAAATTAATCCCCACAAAAAAATGACAAAACAAATAAATTGTTGCTCGGAGTGGATACTCAAGAGGGGGGGTGAATTGAGTTCCAATTGAAATTTCTGTTTAAAATATTTCTTTTCAAAATCCCCCAAATTAAAAAACAATGTTAAACTGTAGTGAATCTATACAAAGTGTAAATGTTCAATTAGTTTCTCAATGATTGATTAGGTCTCAGTTAACGTAATATGAAGATTAAATTTACTTTTGAAACAAACTTATTAGTTTACAATAAGTATATATACTTGCTAATTTAACTATTAATGTAGCTTTAAAATAGTTTTGTATTTCAAAGTAATAGCAGTGGAATAAATATATAGTTTACTTATAGACTTATATTAAAATGAACAACAGAGTTAACCAAGAGGTTTAGTATCAAGCTGAGACTAATTCCTCTCAACAATTTATAAAAAATTATCCACACCCTGGATCGGGGTTAACAATAATGAACGACTGTCCAGGCCAAACAGGGACATCTACCACAGTTCTTTGTTGGAAACAAAAACAATGACCCGGCCACACAAGGACCTCTTCCATAGTTGTCGTGGGTAAACAAGAGTGAAAAATCTTGGTTTGACGATTTTTATATCCTCGATTTCAGAACAGGAGTCACTGTGTTAGTATAATGAACAGAGTACACACACTGCTAAAAAATGTGAGTAAAATGATCACTAAGAGAGAATGTATCAGAGTTTAGAAAACTCTAGTGATTGCTAGTGCAGCTCTGGACTCGTTGGATTTAGTAGAGATGCTTCTAAGTCCTGTAGTTTTATTGTTAAAAATAATAGAGTATCGTGATACAGCTTGATATCCTTCACAAGAAAGTGTGTTCTCTGATTTCTAGGGTTCTTCGTATGTTATTTAGTAGTGATGGATTGTGTGCATAAGATTTTTCTTTAGATATTGAAAAATTACCCTTTTTATAATTTTTTGTGTGTTCTTCAATATCGCATGTATATTCAAAGAAGAACTCTCTCTCTATGCCTTTTCATGCATCCATTTGTTTACTACAGCTCGATCTTCATTTTTATTCCATGAGCTTCGACAATGGGAATGATTACCTTTCTATAGATACGAGGTACGGTCTCCTGACATGCCAACAACTAACATTAAATATCATTAATTGCATTAAAAACATCAATTATGACCGTTAAAATTAAATACGAATTTATAGAAGTTCAAACAGTCTTCCTGACTATCGGTGAGTCATGAGATCGGTGAGGCATTTTGAATCTGCATCAGTTTCGGTTGCATCAGCATCAGTGTCTCAACATCATCGGTGTCATAGCATCGGTGTCTTAGCATCAGTATCTCAACATCGATATCTGAGAATTGATAGCTTAGCATCGGTATCTCAGCATCAGTATCTTAGCATCGGTAGCTTAGCATCAGTGTCTTAACATCGGTGTCCTAGCATCGGTGTCTTAGCATCGGTAGCTTAGCATCGGTGTCTTAGCATCGGTGTCACTTTGGACCTTTGATAGTTATCGGTGCGACCATTCATTATCGGTCTGACCGTTCATCGTTGGTGACTCAGGAAAATGACTATCAGTGAGTCAAGTCATGGAATTATTACAAAGCGTCTGTTCAATCTAGAATACTTCCAGGTCAACCATAACCATACATTGATAATTGATAAACATTTGTAGATATGATTTAAACACATTTAGAACAAGTTGAACAAAAGACTAAAAGGAAATAAATAAAAATACGATTTGTGATTATTAAAATAACCATTCCAAATAGAGTTCAACAATCTACCCCTTTTTGGTAATCACAAATCAATGGCATAAATGAAGAGGGAATATAGTATGTCATTCATTATGGCCCCCCTATAAAAACGAATATATTCCAACGGATAAAACATGGTTAGAGTAGCAACCAGAACGTATATATATAACTGAGGCATTCTCATCTTTCAACATTTCTCCCCTGTGTATACATACATGTGATAAATAGCCAGCATGGGATCGTATAAACATTTATTTCACCCATCCAGATACATGATTCATCCAGATACATGATCTCCCTGAGTTCGCATATGCATGCATGATTCCCCTATTTTCCCTCTGTGATTTATCTCCCCATTTGGGATTATCAAAAAGAAGAGATAAATAAGATAATCAAGAAGATTCCATACCAATAATGAGTACACATATTACAGACAAGAGGGAATAGTTCAGGAAAACAAACACCCTATCAAAAAATTAACAGTAACTGATATTTATCGGGGTGCAAGGGATATTTTCCTTAAGCAATCGTAGGAATTGAAGGTCCAAAAGGTTGTTGGCTAGAAGGTGGAACTGGACTTATGGTGAAGGGAGGTAGGACGACCCGAGCTAGACGAACTGTGGGTTCCAAGGTCACTTGCTGCGAAGAAGGTCGTTCTGATGGTTGTTGTTGAAAGACTGGTCTAATATTGGAAAGAGCTTGAGAAAAAGACATCTAGCTGAGAGCAACATCTGATGATTGCACAGTCTCAACTGTAGGAAAAACAACGGATTTTTCTTTCAGATGATGTTAGGGTTTTTGCAAGTTGATGATGTCCTGAATGACATCTCCACCGTACTTCAGGGATTTTGAAAAATCATCCTTATGTTGCATGAAATTTTCTAAAGTGGGGCGAAAATCTTTTACCTGCTGAACTTGATCTTTTAAAGCTTGAGTCATTGGAGGAGTCTCATATTATCATACAGTACTTTAAACTGATTCTTCAACTCATTCTTTTTGTAAATATTAGAGAAATAATGATCTATTTTCTCTTTAATCTCCTTTTAATCTTTTGTAGCATCAACCGAATACAACTGTACCATTTTATGCACATGATCACTATGCTCTTTCATTTTATTCAAAGAATATAAATCTAAAACCTTTCCGAGAGCTTCCATCTCTTATCTAACAACATCTTTTAAGGTATATAATTCATGACAAGTGATCTTGGTCACCATAGCATTGCCAGCCTGAGTAATAACCTGAGTAATCTAAGATTTTATCTTCTTGAAATCTACTTTCTACAAATGTTCTATCAGATTTCTTAAAACTTCCATCATACCAAAGATGGTTGTTCTGAACTCACCTGACAAAGAATCAAGATTGCTACCTAAATCCATAAGTGTTTGATTCAAAGAGGTAATATGCCTACCTGTCGATTCACTATAATTTCACAGGTATGGTTTGATAAGGCCTGCCACTCTTTGAGCCAAATCATCCATAGCAGAATCAGATTATGTCAAGGGGTAGGAGAAGGAATATAAGATAACTCACTTTTCACAATATCCCTAATATCTTGAATCAATTCAACCTTGAATTTATCAAAATCTGACTGAGAAACTGCCGAATCAGGTCTACCGTGAGACACTGAAGGATCAGGTCTGACATATACTCTTCAGAAAAACTAGGAAACGAATTGAGCCTTAACAGAATCACTCGTTCTTACGAGATCCCCTTATACACATTCCTCTTCCTCTGGATAGTTTAATCCTAGAACAGCAAGACCTGGATGCTCTTACCACGCCGCTTTGCATAAAGGGTATATTGGTTTCACAAACTGAGCTTGTCCAAAATTTTTAGGAAGGACTTCTCCATCCTCATCACTCTCCAACTGTTCTATCCTCTTAGCCTTAGGGATATTTTCTTGCTCAATAGTTTGGGGTTGAAGATCATCTAGAATCACATTATGACCTTTAATAGGTTGATCATCAGCATCATCATCATCGACATCACCCTTATCACCATCACCACCTTCATCATCATCATCATCATTAACTGATCTCTCACTTGAACTGTCTGTACTTCCGGATTCATACTCCTCAGAAGTTGATTCATTTGTCTTAATTTCTTCTTCGTCATCCAAAAGCGGTTCAATTTCTGGTAAATTGAGAAGACGACTTGCTGAACCAAATTCCAACCTTCTTCTCATTGGGATAACAGTATCAGGATCACTCCTTTCTCAATAGAAGATTCACCCTCTTCTTCAGCATTTAGATTCTAATCATCATCATCTTCTTCTTCTTCTGTTACATTCTTACTAGGGTTCACCCGTTTCTTTAGAAGCAACCACTTCCTCTTCTTCATCCGAATAGATCACTTTCTCACCAGGTTTTAAGCTAGGATCTCTTACTTACCTTGGTCTACTTGGATGATCAGAAGGATTGAAGGACTGAAATAACTTTTCTTCATCAGCAACCCATGCTTTCTTCCATGGGTTCCAATTTATTTTCATTATATTACAAATAACTTTATTGAAACAAAAGCTAACCGATAAGATACACTCATCTCCATCATCCACACAACCTATGATTTTCAGCATGGCAGAATTATGTTTAGAATAAAATAAAGTAATAGCTTTCTATGATGTTTTTATCATCTCAACAATATGCTCAGAAAAATATCTACATAGATTGAACTTTTCACAATTCAGAAAAAGAAATAGCAGAGAAACATCTTAATAAATTCCTGCCGAAAAATAACCTTTTCTCGGACATACTTGATGTTGAATAAATTTGAACAGGATTCAGTTCTCACCATCCAACTCACCGGAAATTATCCTTCGCAATTTAAACTTCCCAGTCAAAAACTCCATGGATAGCTCATAAGAAATATAATCAGTTGTGGGAGGAATATTACCAGAATATTCCTTGTATCTTCCATTGTGAGGTACTCCTAGACATTCAACACATTATTTTGATGAAAACGTAATCATTTTCCCTTTTAATATTGAAGACAATCTCGCAGCCTCTACTCCGTCCAAATCTATATCCAAGTTCAAATAGAACTCGTTCACCAGCTTCGGGTAAAATACTCTATCGTTATTACAGAACCACTCCTTCCAGCCTTGAGATTCCCACACTTTCAAGAGAATGGACTTTCAAGATAAAACCCACTCCGAACATATTTTCTATTTAGCTATAACTTCTCGTTTTTCAAGATTCAGATTCACATACCTCTGTGTCGTACTGCTCGACTCACCTCGATCACACTTGATAGGTGAAGTTCTTTCAGATTCCATGCTCTTTCTCTTTTTCATGGCCATTTTGAGGTTTTGAGACAATCTAGAGGATTCGAAAGATTCAATAGTTTTGGGTTAAAACGAATATATGAGAGAGTTCAGTGGTAAATGGAAGGTTAACAGTCTTTAGAGAATAGAATATCCATGTTTCATTATTTTTATCATTTAGGGTTATAAATAACAAAATATCGAATAAGTAAAATAGTGTCGCTTTAAACAGACAAAAAAATAATTTTGAAAAAAAAATATTACGACCCAATTGGTAGCACAAATCGACATGACAAATCATTTTGACAGATCAGTTTGATAGATCGGTTTCACAGATCGGTTTCACAGATAGGTTTGACAGATTGGTTAGACAGATCAGTTTGACAGATCGATGTGATAGATCGGTTTCTCAGAACTATCAAACCTAACTCTTGTTTAATAGAGTTTAGCCTTTCACAAATTAAGGGCTTGGTGAAAATATCAGCTAATTGATGATCAATACCTATAAACTCAAGAGTAATATCACCTTTTTGGTAGTGATCTCTCAAAAATTGATGTCTAACATCAAAGTGTTTGGTTCTAGAGTGAGACACAGGGTTCTTTGAAATGTTAATTTCACTAGTGTGATCACAGTTAATTTAAATATGCTTAATATCATATCCATAGTCCAAAAGAGTGTGTTTAATCCACAGAAATTTTGCACAATAACTACCATTAGAAATTTATTCTGATTTAGCTGTAGATAATGCAACTGAGTTCTGTTTCTTACTAAACCAAGATACTAAGGATTTTCCCAATAAATGACATGTTTCAGATGTGCTCTTCCTATCTAACTTACAACCAGATAAGTTATCATCTGAATAAATGACTAGCTGAAAAGATTGTCTTTTGAATAAGACAAGCCTAAGTATATAGTGTGTTTAAGATACTTAATTTTATTTTAACAGCAAGTAAATGAGATTATTTAGGGTTATCATGAAATCTTTCACACATAAACACACTAAACATAGTATCTGGTCGACTAGCAGTAAGGTAATGTAAGCTTCCAATCATACCACTGTAATTGGTTTGATCCGCTGGTGTCCCAGTTTTATCTACATCCAATTTACAGACTATACTCATAGGAGTATCAATTTCCTTAATACTATCCAAACCAAAATGTTTTAGAAGATCCCATGTGTATTTACTTTGATTCAAAATAATACCATTTTCATTTTGAAAAACATAAAATCCAAGAAAATATTTATGTTCTCCCATTAAACTCATTTCAAATTAATTTTTCATACTCTTGGAAAATTCAGTACAAAAATAATGTTTAGAAGATCAAAAATAATATCATCAACATATATTTGTACTATTAAAACATCTTTAGGACTTATTTTAATAAAAATATTTGTATCTGCAATCCCTTTAGTAAAAATTTTTGAAATAAGAAAATTACTAAGTCTATCATACCAAGCTCTTGGAGCCTGTTTTAAGCCATATAATGCTTTAGAAAGTTTAAAAACTTTATTTGGAAAATGGGGATTAATAAATCCAGGTGGTTGTTCAACAAAAACATCTTCAACAATAAAACCATTTAGAAAAGCGCTTTTGACATCCATTTCATATAACATGAAATTCAGATGAGCAGCATATGCAAGTAATATCCTAGTGGATTATAATCTGGCTACATGTGAAAAGGTTTCCTCATATTCTATACCTTCTTCGTGACTATATCCTTGTGCAACTATCCTATCTTTGTTTCTATCTATGTTTCCAGACTCATCAACTTTGTTTCTAAAAACCCATATTGTGCCTATTGTTAAAGTGTCGTTAGGTCTATCAGCTAATTCCCAGACATTGTTTATTTCAAATGTATTTAACTCTTCTTGCATATCCACTACCCAAAATTCATCATTGATAGCATCATTGACATTTTTAGGTTCTATCAGTGAAAGAAAGACTTGGTGATCAACCTGGTTTCTTAGGGATGCTCTAGTCAGTGTCCCTCTATCAAGATTACCAAAAACAACATCCAAAGGATAATTCTTTATAATTCTTATTGATCTAGTAAAAGTAGGACTAGAAATTTCAGGTTCATCTGTATGTTCGGGTTCAACAGAAGCAGATTCTAGAATATGTCTCGAACTGGATGTTTTTATAGCAGGTTCTTTAGATTTTTCATTAAGGTCCAGAACAGATAAATCTTCTTCATGATTTTAAAGAGAGGTTTTAAGCTCATGTGTATCAGTTTTATCAAACTTGATGTGAATATATTATTCCACACATTTGGTTCTCTTATAAAATACTCTATAGGCTTTTCTAGTTAATTAATAACTAAGAAAGATTCCCTCATCACATTTAGAAGCAAAATTTCCAAGATTATTATTTGTATTAATAATAAAAACATTACAGCCAAAGACTCTAATGTAACTATCTTGGGGGTTTCTATTATTCCACAACTCATATGGGGTATTCTTAAGAACCTGTCTAATTAAGACTCTATTAATGATATAACAAACTGTATTTACAACTTCTTCCCAAAAGTAAATAGGAAGTTCATACTCATTAAGAATGGTTCTAGATATATCTTGAAGGGTTCTATTTCTTCTATCTACTACACCATTCTGCTGAGGTGTTCTAGGAGCAGAAAATTTGTGACTATAGCCATTGTGTGATCAAGAAGATTTAAAGTCTTGATTTTCAAACTCACGGCGGTGATCACTTCTTAGAGTTTTAATCATAAGTCCACTATGGTTTTCTATAGATTTGGAATATTTAATAATGTAATAACAAGTTTCAAGTTTGTGAGCTAAGAAGTATACACAATTATATCTAGAAAAGTCATCTACTAGAACATATACATAGTTCTTCCCATTTAAACTATAAACTCTTGATGGTCCAAACAAGTCCATGTGAACCAAATCGAGAGGTTATAAAGTATAAACTTTTTTCATTGATTTAAAAGAAACTTTATGTTGCTTTCCCTTTTGACAGGGATTGAAAACATTTTCAATTGGGAATTCATGTTTAGGTAGGTATCTAACCAAGTTCTTCCTAGTTAGTTTTCTACGTGAATGGATGTTGAAGTGTCCGAATCTTCTATGCCAAATCCAAGACTCATTATGAAGAGCATTTAGGCAAGTAACATTTTTCTTAGCTAAAGAATTTAAATCAACTGCATAAATATTTTCATTTCATAAATCAGAAAAGACTAAAACATTTTTAGAATTAAAAAAATTTCAAAAATCATTTTCAAATTTGACATTAAAACCATCATCAGAAAATTGAGAAATACTTAAAATATTATATTTTAGTCCATCAATAAATTAGACTTTGGAAATTAAAACTCAATCAGTGTTTCCGATTTGGCCGAGGCCGATGATTTTTCCTTTAGAATTATCACCAAAGGTGACATGGCATACATCAATAATGATTAGTCTTTTAAAGAATGAGTAATCTCCTAACATGTGTCTCGAACATCCACTGTCCAAGTACCATACCTTCTTGTGATAACTCTTCAAATAGGTTTCCTACAAAATAGATTTAGATGGAAAATGACTTTGGTACCCAGATCTTCTTGGGTCCAGACAGTTTAGCAATCAAATATTTTGGTACCCACATTTGTCTTATGGGTTTCATAAAAATTACATAAACAAAATATTTTGATTGATAAACTTTATTTGATCTATAAATATGTGAATCACTTGTTTATGCATATGAATGTCCTGAACAAGAACTACCATTATTCTATCCAGATTTAGGAAGAAGCCTATTCTTAGTAATCTATCTTTGTCTAGGTTTGTAGCCAAATCTAGTAGTGTATTTAGGTGCCACTTTCTTTCCTAGAATTTGAGTTAGTGTATCCTTTCCATTTGAGAGCTTCTCTAAGACATTTCTAATATTCTCATTAGAAATTTTTAGTTCAGTGTTTTTCTTTAACAGTTGATCATTTTTCTATTTTTCAATAGTATGTTCGCTTTTAACAGTAGTAGTGAGATCATGTTGTTTCTTCAATGATTTTTATTTATCCTTATGTTCATTGCATGTCTCCTCCGTCATATTACAATATTCAAATAATTCCTCACTAGTCATGTTTTCAGAATCAAAATCAGATTCTGCATCATCTCCAGAATAATAAGAATTTAAAATAAGAGTATCTAAGGTTACCTCAGATGTGTTGGACATGAAACACATGTTGCATGATTCTTCTCAGAATTAGACATTTTAGATTCACTTGTGATGTCTTTAGATGCACTCTAGGTAGCCTTCATAGCTTTCTTTTACTTACTGTCTTTGTAATCATATTTCTTCTTGTATTTTAACTTTTGGCAGTCTTCTTTAATGTGTCCTTTTCTTTTTCACTCGTAGAAAACGACTTCATCACTTCAATCTGGATTATTATAGTCCTTCTTTAAATTTCCCTTATTATCATATATTCCTTTGTAATTTTATTTTCTGAAAAATTTATTCTTCCTATAAAATTTCTTAAACCTTATAGCTATCTGAGCCATTTCAGCATCACTATCAGAGTATGAACTTTCACATGTTGGACTGTCAGTTTGTATTTTAGCTTTTTCTTTGTCCTTTCTCTTTGAAGCAGTAGTCTTGAAATCCACTGATTTCCATTTTGGTTAATCATCTTCCTCTTTATTTACCTTGACTTCTTCCTCAAACATCATTAGTTTGACAATAATTTCTTTGACCGTAAGAGCTCCAATGTCACATGATTCTATGATTGAAACATATGTGCCTCTCCATCGGTCTAGTTTACATCTCAAGATTCTCATGATTTTTTCCTTTTCTGGAACAACTTTACCAAATGAATTCATTGTATTGACTATCTCATTGAACCTGAGATACATATCAGAAATGGTTTAATCAGTTATCATTTTAAAATTATCATATTTAATAGTATAAGTATTCAATCACATTTCATTAACATTAGTTGTTCCTTAATCAGAAACACCTAATGTATCCCAAATTTCATAAGCTGTGTTGCAAGAAAATATTTTGTTAAATTCCTCATCTATTAAAGAACAGTACATGGAATTTATAGCTTTACAATTATTATTTTAAGAAGTCGGTGTAGGTTCATCCCATGTTGTTCTTTCAGTTTCTGGAATTTTATATTGAGACTCTATAGCAGTCCAGATATAAAAACCCATACTATCTAAATGTATTTTCATTTTATGTTTCCACTGAGCATAGTTCGTACCATTAAATAAAGGTGGACTATTAGTATAAGCACACTCTATTCTATTATCCATAACTAGATTTTAGAAAATAAATTTAAAGAGATAAAATTTAGAACTAACAGAAATTTAAGATCTTTAAAGATGAAACTAAAATCATAGTTGAAAAACAGAGTAATTCAAAAATCCTTTAAAAAAACACACCCTCAGATACCAAATGTTGGTCGGAGTGGATACTCGAGAGGGGGGTGAATTGAGTTCCAGTTAAAATTTCTGTTAAAAATATTTCTTTTTAAAATCCCCCAAATTAAAAACAATGTTAAACTGTAGTGAATCTATACAGTGTGTAAATGTTCAATCAGTTTCTCAAAGATTGATTAGGTCTCATTTAACATAATCTGATGAATAAATTAACTTTTGAAACTAATTTACTGGTTTACAATAATAATAGACACTTTATAATTAAACTATCAAATTAGCTTTAAAATAGTTTTGTATTTCAAAGTAATAGTAGTGGAATAAATATATAGTTTACTTATAGACTTAAATTAAAATGCACAGCAGAGTTAACCAAGAGGTCCAGTCTCAAGTCGAGAGATAGTCCTCTCAACAATTTATAAAAAATGATCCACACCCTGGATCGGGGTTAAAAATAGTGAACGATTGTCCAGGCCACACATGGACCTTTATCATAGTTCTTTTTGAGAAACAAAAACAATGACCAGGCCACACAAGGACCTCTTCCATAGTTTTCGTTGGTAAAAAAGAGTAAAAAATCTTGGTTTGAGGAATTTGATATCCTCCAGTTCGGCACAGGAGTCAGTGTGTGAGTATGATGAACAAAGTACACACACTACTCAAAAATGTAAGTAAAATGACCACTAAGAGAGAATGTATCAGTGTTTAGAAAGTTCTAGTGATTGGTAGTACAGCTCTTGATTCGTTGGATTTATTAGAGATTCTTCTGAGTCCTTCTGTGGTTTTTCTCTTACAAAATAGTGTATTGTGATACATCTTGATGTCCTTTACAAGAAAGTGTGTTCTCTGATTTTCAGTGTTCTTCGTATGTTCTTCATAGTGTTGGATTTCATGCATAAGAGTTTTCTTTAGATCTTGCAAAATTCCCATTTTTTCACTTTGTCTTGTGTTCTTCAGTCTCGCACGTATATTCAAGGAATAATTCTCTTTCTATGCCTTTTCACACGTCCATTCTTTTACTGCAGCTCAATCTTCCTTTTTATTCCACGAGCTATGAAAATGGGAATGATTACCTTTCCATAGGTACGAGGTACGGTCTCCTAAAATGCCAAAACCTAACATTAAATATCATTAATTACATTAAAAACATCAATTATGACTGTTAGAATTAAATACGAATTTATAGAAGTTCAAACAGTTTTCATGACTATCGGTGAGTCGTGAGATCAGTGAGACATTTTGAATCTGCATCAGTTTCGGTTACATCAGCATCGATGTCTCAACATCATCGGTGTCATAGCATCGATTTCTTAGCATCAGTATCTCATCATCAGTATCTTAGGTTCGATATCTTAGCATCAGTATCTCAGCATCAGTATCTTAGCATCGGTAGCGTAGAATCGGTGTCTTAGCATCAGTGTCTTAGCATCGGTTTCACAACATCAGTAGCTTAGCATTGGTGTCTTAGCATCAGTGTAACTTTGGACCTTTTATAGTTATCTGTGCGACCATTCATCATCGGTGCGACCGTTCATCGTCGGTGACTCAGGAAAATGACTATCGGTGAGTCAAGACATGGAATTCTTACAAAGCTTCTGTTCAATCCAAAATAATTCGAGGTCAACCATAACCATACATTGATCATTGATAAAAAAAATTAGATATGATTTAAACACATTTAGAACAATTTGAACAAATTACTAAAATCAAATAAATAAAACTATAATTTTTGATTATTAAAATAACAATTCCACAATGAGTTCAACAGAATTAATATTCAATATTTAGATATAGGAACAAAATATCACTAAAAGATATATATAAATGGGTGTATCATGGAATAATATAGTATAACATATCTTATCCTCACTCATTTTGACAATTTTGACCTCAATTCTGTCAAAGTGATATCTCATTTTATATTAATAAATTAATATTTACCCAATTGTCACCCCTCTAAATAATATAATAACCCATTCACCATCTCATTTATCCTGAAGCCATTAACCAATTATTTACACCAATATTTAATAGAACTATTACCCAAAACTCTTATCCATTTCATATCGTTTCTGGCCTCATTATAAATCAACCATCAATAGAGAAGTCAGTTTAAAAAATTATTAATCATAATGAGAATCGTAAGAACACGTATTTGTTTCAATTAAATTTATTCAAATTCAAAAACCTATAAATATATTCTATATCTTATAAAATAATATAATTAGTATGATAAATATACTAAAATTATATTATGTCTATATAATAACCATTACCATTTTCCTCTTATCAATTCAAAAAATTAAACATCTCTTGTATTATGGTTAATTTAGCACCTCTACGGATAATGTATTTTATTTTCATTCACAATCATACATAAATGAAGCTAAAATTTTAAATTTGAATAAATATAATATTTATGGCCCGTTAAATATTTTTAACAAATAAATTGTCCATTATATTTGTTATATTCACAATAGTAGATAATAGTAATTTTTAACTCCCAAAACGGGCATACGATGAAATCATTAGTAAATTTAACCATTAATCTATTAAATAGTATAAGTTTTTTTCTCATGGAATTATAGATATAATAAAACTATAAAATTTAATTTATTTCTTACTTAATAATATAGAATGAATCTAAAATTATTACCAAGAAATAAAGAAGTAATTTTTAATTATTCAATCACTAACGATTAATATTAACTAAAAATTAGAAGTTTATAAATATAAAATGGATATAAATGACCAATATAAAATGTATTAAATAAAATAAGGTACTATTATATAATATTAATTATTATTATTTTATAAAAAATAGTTTTGTCGGACATTAAATGTTTTAGATATCCAATATAATTATTCCTTGTGGGAATTTCAATTCAATGAGTCATATTTCAGGATGTGAACCATGTTTTTTTTATTATGTAATTTTTAACATTATGTATTCATATAAAATAAGGAAATATAATATCTCAAGATTTTATATTTCATATCCATAATGCCCATTTTTTTCATTACATTTTTACAACACCAATGTGGTAAGCGTTTCTCATCTAAAATTTCAACCATTGATACATATGTTGAAATATAAACCCATTATCATTTATATTAAGTGTTTTTAAGATAATTTACATATTATAAGATGAATAAATCCAAAATCATGGTATCATATTTCAAATTTTTCATTCTCTCTTTTCAGGGTCATTAATGAAAATATTATAAAATCTGTGACTATTTTTTTCGTTGTCATTTTTTTCTAGTCTGATTTTGTATAAGTGCATAAATGAATGAATTATTTGTTATATATATATATAGAAATAAATTAATTTATTTTATCCCTATATATTTATTTATTTTAAATTCATTATTATCATTATGTAGAATCTTGATATTTTAAATGAAAAAATTATCTTTTATAGAATATGAGAAATGAAGCAGCGAATATAGAAGAGAATGTGACACATTATGACTATTTTATATTTTCCCTTTCCAATAAATTTGTTCTATTTAATAAATTATGAGTCACACAAGATAATGTATAAATGAGATATAATATATTATACCATTATAATAAAGCAGTTAAATTGGTGAGTATGAATAAAATTAACAAAATTATGAAAATTATTGTTTTACATTGAATAAAAATAAAATTTAAATCAATTGAAATATAAATTTATGTTACCTTAAATGTTATAGATTTTCTGAAATATTTTTCAGGGGTGATTTTTGTTCATAATTAAAAATAATATTTTACCACTTTGAGAAAATTTAATTTTATAAATTTAAATTAGTTCTTAAAATCCACCTATAAGAAATATCTACAGAACTTTTTTTGGGAATTTTCTGAAATGATTCATTTTTGGATTATTATAGAAAATTTTAATTTTCTTATAAAGAACCAGAAAATATCATGTAATAATTTTAATTATATGGATATTTTTCAAGTCCTTGAAAAATGATAGTGCGTGATTTTGAGTCTCGGGGTGCTCGGAACGAATTTATGTACCATTTTATGTACGTTTTATAAACGTGCGAGTGGGTTTTTTTAACATTTGAACTCATGCTTGGAATTTAAATATGAGGACACTGTCGAACTCACAGTTCATGTATTCTCTTATGGAGACTTTCAACTCGACCACGATAGGATGAGGGTGAAAGTTAGTTTTCATGTTTTTCAGGGAAATAAAAATAAATTTAAGAACCGACTTTTATATTATTTTTAACCGCCCATTTGAATGCTCGGTGGTGGGGACCACCTGAGCTAGGAAACCCCCCAATTTGAAATTAATTATGGGGACCACCCGACCCTTGAACACCCTCTTTAATGAGGGAGGTGACTCTTAGATCTCCCGTAATTAATTGTGCCACCTCCTATAAATTTAACTATGCCAACATCAACATAATTGATGGACAACTATAATTAACATAATAAAAACTAATTTAATATGTTTTCTATTTCATTTTGGTGGAATTATTGAGAAGTATTGGAAAAGGGGGATAACATTGGAGAAACACCTTTCTCCAACGAAGAACGTTTTCTCCAAAGAAGAACACTTTCTCCAACGAAGAACACCATCTCCAACGAAGAAAGTCCTCTCCAACATCGATCTTCTTAAACGACAATGAACCAATGTTTGTATTTACCTCCTCACCAACGTCAATGATCCTTCGAGGTAGGGGTGTGATTTTGAATTATCTTCATTAATTTTCTCTTACGTTGAATCTCTCCCAATGAGCAGCTTTCTACCGCTCTATTACAGAGGTTTCGGGCCAAACAAACATGGACCAAACTGTCTACAACCCTAGTGGTTTATGATGTGATATTTGTGATTGGGGAGTATGATGACCAGTGTCGGTGATTGGAACCATTTGTACTCGGGAGCGGCGGCCAGCACCAAGACCGGCCACGATGACGGTGGCGGCGCTACCGCGCCACCGGAAAAGGGTCGTGGCCCATCGGTCGCGGAACAGAAAGGGAGGCGAATGACGGTGGCTATCCATGGGAAGGGGAGGTGGGGGCTCGCGTCCCTTCCAACGGAGGAGTAGGACCCGCTGTGGAAAAGGGAGGATGGTTGGTCGAGCCGGCGGATGGAGGTGGAACGACGCGCGACCACACCACGTAGAGGAGGCTGGACATCCGGTCAGCCTCGATGGGTTGCCGCACCATGGGACGTCACACCATGGGCCGCAGCACCATGGGACGACTCACCATGGGCCTCCACACTGAATTCCTTCATGCGGGCCCAGCCAACTGGAACCGGGTCAGGTTGGGCCAGGTCGGTCGGACAAGACCAGACCAACTTCGAGTCTTTTCGTTCTTTTATCCATATCGTGAGTTATGAGCCTCTGTTTGACAAACCGTCTATGGAAAAGAAAACCTTGGATCGATACGGTCCTATTGGTATACCCCAATTGAGTTTTGTATAAGTTTAGGGTATGGCCATGTTGGAACATAAATGAATACAACCAGGACCTGGAGAATAAAAATCCAATAACATACAGAACGGGGAGTGTTATTGATGCACCGTCGGTTGAGTTGTGACCCCTATCATGTGGCGGTCATTTTTTATACTTCATCATGGGAAATTGAGGCAGTTTGAGTATCGCCTTGTGGCTTGAGGATAGGACCCTCCCAGAATTAAGCGAGCATAGTTCGGGAACCATGTAGCTGGCAATAACATGAGAAAGGGATCCTATGTGGTGTAGTGCTTTTTGATCGTATGTGGATCTTTGCTTTGGGATCCTATGTGGGTCTGTGTTCAAGAGTATCACTTGAATATGCTCTAGGAATCCATGTGAGACTAATCTAGGATCCTATGTGTGTCTGTTGTACTAGGTCCAACGTGGGTCTGCTGTACTAGGATACCATGTGGGTTTGATGATTTAGGATTGTACGTGGGTCTACCTCTTAACAGAGTAAGATGATTTAGTAGTTATATCTAATCATATCTGCTACCATACCTAAGTTATACCTAGTGTGAGCTGAGCCATTATCATTGTGGTATTCTTCTATTTGGTGTTACCTATGTTGTGCTTACCTTTGTGTTGTTAACATCGTGGTACTTACCTCCATGGTGATACCCCGTTGTTGTATTCTTCTGTGTGGTGTTACCTTTGTGGTACATACATTTGTTATGTTACCTTCGTGGTCTTATTTCCTTCATGGAACAATTGTACTATTTCTAAGTATTTGGGCCTTGTGTTTCCTCATGAATGAGTTGGGTATACATGATAACTTTTATATATATGTATGGGAATATACCTAAGTAGAGTTGTCAGATGCATTCATGCATTGGGGTATATCCTTTGTGGGGTTAGTAATAATTTTGAGGGTCTCGAGGTCCCCACGAAGTATAGTTATACTCACCCCAGTGCAGGCTACGCCATCACCTTATTGTGTTTAGTGTAGATGACAGACAACACTGACTGAGGAGGAGAGTACCAGGACCAGAGGTAGATCGGAGGTGGACATTATACTAGGTGTACCACAGAGACGACCGTTATAGATTTGTACCTACCCTATAGGTAGGATCCCTGGCGGGTGTCCACAAGAGATGTTTTAGTTTACTTGTACATTTCAGTTTTTTGTACCTTCTAGTTGGATTTGTATTCTATCCCCTTTTACTAACTGTACACACGCTTTTTTACATTAATGTTTACTTTTGTTCGTATCATGTGGTTTTCTTGGTTGAGTGTGTTTAAAGGATATAAAGGAAATGCCTTCTAGGTTTTAGGGAATACCCCATTAGGTGCTAGTCACCAAACCCTGGCCTATAGAAGGAAGGCATGGGGTTTTCATGGCACGGGCCCTGGGGGATGGGTCATGAAAAATTTGTATCAGATGAGGCAGTTCTACAATAGAACATTGGACTCAGATCTTTCAACGGAAATAGTGTTAAGTGTAGTGAGTGTGTTTATCAATTTAGGGAATCCAGTGTTGGTTTCGGTGGGAGATGTATCTATACACCAAGACCATAACATCTAATTTCTGACTCTGTGCATTAAATCACAGACTGTGTGCCTATTTTGAAAACTTTTCTTTGTAAACTCTTTGGGTCAGCTCACCAGGTATAACTTATTGACCATGACACACCTGTTTCTTTTCAGAATTCCTCCAAACAACCACCCAACTAGGGTTCCATCTATAGTACTTTCTGATAGCCCACCGAGTGACGAGGACGCGGTGCAGGGCCCTCTATCAGTAGATGCACCAGCGAAGGCACCAGTGGTACCTTTACCCATTGGGACACCGATTCCATCAGGCCCACCAGCGAAGAGTGCACGCCTTTTTAGTGAATTTCATGAGTTCAAGTGCCTAAGGCCACCCAGGTTCATGGGTGAGACGGACCCACAAGTGGTGGAGTATTGGTTGGAGGTCGTGGTGAGAGTCTTCCAACTGGTAGGGACACCAGCTGATCTCATGGTGATCCTAGCCGCCAGTCTTCTACTGGCCACAATAGGCAGATGGTGGAGCTTGATTCTCCAGGTTCATGATGATGTGACACTTCTCTAGGGGGAATTTGAGAACCTATTTCAGGTATAGTTTGTCCCAATAACCCTTCACGTTGTGCGCATATAGGAGCTTCTTCATCTACAGTAGGGAAACATGACTATGGCTCAGTACTTAGCGAGGTTCATCAACCTCTAATGCTACTCCACTGAAATGGTGTGATGCCCATTCTTCAGGGCCCAGACCTTTGAGTAGGGACTCAGGCAGTAGATCATGGGCTCTGATGATTTCCCTCGGCATCCCGATGTAGGAGGGGGTGTTAGAGAGAGCCCTCTTAGAGAAGAGTTTTCTTGCTGAGCAGTCACCAGTAGTGAGACCCACCATCAGGAATCGTATAACAGAGTCTTCTATAGCAGGCAGTAGACAGATGTCACATAGTTTTAAGTGGACCAGACCAACAGGTGGACGATAGTAGGATTCAGGGTCGGTTGTGTGGGGAACCGGAGATAGAGCTATTCATTCAAGGATCAGGTAGCGTTACACATGCGGCGAGTAGTATCACATGGCTCGTGACTGTTCGACCCGCCATACAGATGATCAAAAGATGGTCTAAGGAATGCCCAGGAAAAGACAGAGGTTCGACCGAGGAGGTCCACATGGATAAGGAGGAAGTGGCAGTGGAGCTGGTTGTGCAGCTGGCAGTGGGTGATGATTCAAGATGTCACCGCCGCCACCACCAAGTCGTCCACCCCGACCATAGGGAGTAGGTGGACAAGGGAGAGCTCTGCTCCAGGCACCCATGGCATATTGTAATGCCCCGACCCCAGTTACCCAGAGTCGGTGTATTATTAAAAAACATTGGCATGATCACAAGAAAGATCAAATCTCAAAAGACCGATTGGTTTAGTAGACATGGAAACACTAGATATATTCATAAAGTTTTACATTACATCATAAAGTGGAAAATTACTACAACAACATATTGTGTCCATAGTCCACACTATTATCCCCTCATAATATCCCTGCAGGTCATTCATAATTTAATTCTTCACATCTTGGAAAAAATAAGACATAGAAAAGGGGTGAGCTAAAATGTCCAATAAGGATAACAATATAGAGGAAAATTTCATAAATAAGAATAAACATTTAAGGAAATGTATAAATAAAACAAAAGCCTTTTAAACTTGAACCTCAACATAGTATGGAAAAATTAAAATGAAATAATGCCATTTACTTATTCACATAGTTATTCTACTAATCGAATAATCACATGCAATATCAATAACCACTTTCATAATGATGGAATGCATAATGTAAAACTATCATAACCACATAACCAAGGCCTCATGCCAAGACTACAAATAATATTTTGTCAAGGCCTTGTGCCAAGACACTAGTTTGTCTCATGAGACCTACCGATGCATCGAGGAGCTATAGAGGGTTCCACCCAACACATATTAAGTCCAATCCATTCCCATATGGAATGGTTTAATCATAACATAAACATTTGTATTATAACTAGCATAAAAAATGTAAATACGTCATCCATAAACCATGAATGGTATAACACATCCATAGTCAAACATATCATAAAACATTCAATACAATATAGATGTTTTGTTTCATAATAAATCAACTTCAAATAAGCGTAAAATCCATCAATGGATGTTGACATAGATGAAATCAAAACTCTTTTTAGAGAAATATATCTTTTATTTTGAAATAATTTAAGAGTCATATAGTTCTAAAATAAAACATTTTCTTTGAAAATATTCTTATAAGATTGTAAGGGAAGCTTCGAAGATTTTATAACGGTGGAAAATAGCCACACCCACTTTATAAGTTAAAAAAACATTCTTACCCTATTTCTATCGAAAAGGTTAAAAATGCACCTTGTGTGGAAAACGACGGAAAGATTCATTTATAAACTACTTATAAAAAGTCAAACAAGTGTATAAATGACTTTAACCCATATTCTTCTAAATAGTAAAAATGTTTTGAAATACATTTTTAAGAAACATGGCTATGGATGATAAAGAGATCACAGTAGATTATTACGTATAAACAACCTCGGATAATGAAGAGATTGCGAAATAAACCCTTAACTTGTAATTTTCCTTGGTTGGGGGTAGGTTAACCTCCTGTATAATGGTGAAATAATTTTTATTAAATTATAAAATAATCATATATATTAATATGATATCATATATGATCTTTTAACATTGATTTGTTAATAATATCTTAGTATTATTGTTGTTTCGGGTGTTAACTTACTCGTTTTCGTTTATATGTTTTGTTACGTAAGATGTGTTTGTCATGGATAAGTTGTATCTTAATCATATACAGAATGATATCAAGTCTTTAGATACTATTATTAATCATCAAATGATAATTATACATGAATTGATATTATGGAGAATGAATCTTATCACGTTTGTGGAGACGGTAGTCCGTACGTACGCACGAGCGAAAATATCATTCTTTTGATATTAAAATAATATATAATTGGATGGTATATCATACATACAGAATTATTATCATGTTATATTTATTATTTAAATAAATTACACATCATTATTATACCCATCCAAATAACAATTTGTTGAATAACAATTACACCACGACGTGGAGACGGTAAGCCGTACGTACGCACGTATGGTGACATGTCATTCAAAGGATGGTTATAATACTGAATATGGTTGTACCATATTTATAATAATATTAATGTATATAGGAGATAATGGATTCATTATTTTAGAATGGTAATAACAAAGAAGGAAGAAGTGGAAGAAGAAAGGAACTTGGAAAAGGGTGGTGAAATCATTATCTCTTCTTCGGGTTCTTCCTTTTGATTTGATCAGAAGAGATCTTTGGTTGGATTTCTGACTAAAGAATGGCCTCTAGGATGAAGTGAGGGATGTTTAGAGAGTATTTGGGCAGATTTTGGCCGAGCCAAAAGGCTTTGATGGTGTGAGTTAATGAGAAGGGAGATTTCCCTTTTATAAGAGGGCTGAGGGGCACCTTTGGAAAAATTAGAAATATTATTTTATAATAAATTCATTTTCAGTTTCTAATGGATCCAAAGTAGATTATTTAAAGGTTAAGGTGGGGATGGGTCTGAAACTACTCAACCAATAGGATTTAGATAGGTTTGTGTCATTATATTACCCTTATCTTTTAGTTTTAACTCTTAGTTAATTAGTTTGACACTTACCATGTCACTTTGTATTTTTATATAATATAGTTAATAAACATACTATATAACTCCAAGAGACCCCCAAGTGGTACATTAATGAAACACCTATCATGATATAAGTGTCTTGGCCGAACCTTATATTTTTAGGAATTTAATATCAATTAATAATATAATATTTGTTTTAAAAAAAATTTTATGTCAATTTTGACACTATTTGGAAAATATATTTTTGTGAAAATCATAAAAGAATTATTAGTTAGAAAAAAGTAAATTAAATCAATCCTAATATGTCATATTATCCTATAAAATTATTTTAATTCATTTAAAGTCTCAAATTATATTTATTTGGGTATTTATAATATCAATTATTTTAATTTTTCACTATTATGGTAATTATTGCATCATCATTGTGTCATAAATAAATTAATGTATTTAATGTCTAAAAATTATAAATAAAATATAATTATTTAGGAAAGATTTTTATCTTTCTGATGAATATTTTCAATCGAATTTATCTTATGTATAACCCTATATTAAAAATTATTTAGTAAATACACTTTGATTTTAACTTTTTTAACTCTTCTTTGAATTAAATAATAATAAATGTCCTAATCTAATCCATGTGGACCTAAATGATAATATTTTATTCCTAAGGTTGTTTTTGGTCGAGATAAAATTTTCCAATAGAATTAGGACATGTGTTAGGGAAATATTAATATCATTTTTACCCTTAATTACCCTATTTACTTTTAACCGTGCTAAATAAAAGTAAAAAGTTACTATTCACCAAAAAATATTGTCATCTCATTGAACCAAAATTTACTCCTTGATATTAACCGTGTCTCTCAGATTTTCCGAAATTGCAATCACAGAAGCGGTAAAATTAAGTTTTATGAAAAATTCAGTTTTTTAACTTCCACTTAGTAGTTTCACTATTCATTAAAAATTGAAGTTTTTATGAACAATACCAAAATTTCACCCTAAGTTATAATTGATATTCAGAATTTAAAAATGATTCCTATTTTACAATATTCCAAATATATAAGTTGCATTAATTAATTTTATAATTAATTCTCACTGTTACAACAAATAGCTTGTTTTTATGAAACAATATATATCAAAAGATTGACAATTGTTTATGTCCAATTTCAAAGTGAAATTAATTCAAATGAACACCATTGGATAAAATGGTAAAAATATATTCTAATTATACTTTAAAACCACTAAATAATATAATTTATCACTATAAATTATTTTGATTAAAAAAGTTGTTTTTAATTATTTTCACTATTCATAAAAATTGGATGTTCTCAGATTAATACCAAAAATTCAACTTAGGATAATTTCGATATTCTGAATCCACAAATGAAGTCCATTTTGAAATATAAAATATATATAATTTCAAAAAGTAGGTATTACTATTCATAATGGCTAGTTTGATTGGTTGTGGTGTGTTAGAACTCGATGTTGCGTACAACACACGCTATCACATTATTCCAAGAGAAGCGTATCGTAGAAGCATGGGGTCTTACATTATCCCATCCTTAAAATAAATTCATCCTCGAAATTTCTAGAATACAACCGCATGAAAAGACTTGGGTGGTTATTCATCATAAGTTCCTCGGGTTCCCACGGTGCCTCTTCTATCTTATGGTTTCTTCACCAGTTCTAGGCCTACAAGTTTTCTTTCACCAACGTCATCCCAATAGGTTGGTGTGCGACATCTCCTTCCGTATAACACTTCATATGGTGCCATATGAATACTCAAATGGAATCTATTGTTGTAGGAAAATTCTACCAGAGGTAAATATTGATCCCACATACCCTGAAATTCAAGTGAGCAGGATCTCAAAATGTCTTTTAAGGTTTGAATAGTTCGTTCTGATTGTCCATTTTTTTAGGGTGGTAGGAAGTGCTCAAATGAAGTTCAGTATCCAAGGATTTCTGAAGACTTTTCCAGAATCTTGAATTAAAACGGGGATCACAATTAGAAACAATCAATAGGGGTACTCCATGAAGTCTCAGAACATCATTAATATATAGTCTTGCTTCACGTTCCTGTGGTAGATCTTCTCTTATAGAAAGAAAATATGCTGAATTGGTAAGACGATCAACAATGACCGATATTGCATCGTTCCTTCTAGGAGTCTTTGATAGCCCCATGACAAAGTCCATCGTAATATTGTCCCATTTCCACTCCGGTATGGGAAGAGGTTTCATGACTCCTCCAGGCTGTTTCCTTCCTGCTTTCACTTGTTGACAAACCATACATCTTGACACAAAATCAGAAATCTCCCTCTTCATGTAGTCTGACAAAAAATGTTCCTTCAAATCTCTATACATTTTCATGCTCCTAGGGTGTATAGAGAAATTGGAACTATGAGCATCATCCAGAAATTCCCTTTTTATATTAGGTATATAGGGAACACAAATTCTCTTCCCAAATTTCAAAATTCCATCTTCATACACAAAGGCTCTCAATCTACCATTATTCACAGCTTTAATCTTCTTTTGAAATTCTTCATCATCATTCGGAGAACTCTTAATCCTTTATAGTAAATATGGTTTGGAAACCATTTGAAAAAGAATTGATGTTTCTCCTCCCCTGGTTATTCCCATGTCCATCTTCACTAGATCAATAAAAAATGGATCCCTCTCAATTGTCATATTGTTCAGAACTCTATGATCTTTTCTGGTCAAAGCATCTTCCACCTTGTTTTCTTTCCCCGGGTGGTAGTGTATCATACAGTCATAATCCTTGAGTAATTCAAGCCATCTCCTTTTCCACATGTTGAGTTCTTTTTGTGAGAAAATATACTTCAAACTCTTGTGATCAGTATAAATCTCACATTTTTCACCATAGAGGTAGTGCCTCCATATCTTCAAAGCATAGATCATAGCTGCTATCTCAAGATCATGAGTAGAATAGTTTTGCTCATTAATTTTCAACTGTCCTGATGCATAGGCAATAACCCTATCATTCTGTATAAGGACACAACCATGTCCTTTCTTCGATGCGTCACTATAAATAACGAACCCATCATTCCCCGACGGTAGTGTCAGTATAGGAGAATTGACTAATATTCTGTTCAGTTCTTGAAAAATTCTTCACACTCTTTTGTCCAAACAAATTTAACCCCTTTACATGTGAGCTTCGTTAATGGGTTTTCCAATCGGGCAAAATTCTGGGCAAAATGCCGATAATAACCTGCCAAACCAATAAAATTGCGTACCTCAGTTATACTCGTAGGTGCTGGCCATTCGTGGATTGCCTTGGTCTTCGAAGGATCAACATATATTCCATCTTTAGAGACAATATGGCCAAGAAAAGAAATCTCATGAAGCCATAATTCACACTTGATAAACTTCACATATAATTCATTTCTTCTCAGAGTCTTCAGGATAATGCGGAAGTGACTTTCATGATCTTCGTAGCTTTAGAGTATACCAAGATATCATCAATAAATACAACAAAAAATTCATCGATATATTCCTTGAAAACTCTATTCATCAGATCCATGAATACAGAGGGTGCATTAGTCAATCCAAAAGGCATTACAGTAAACTCTTAATGCCCATACCTGGTTTGAAATGATGTCTTTGGAATGTCTTCTTTCTTTACACACAACTGATGGTATCCAGATCAAAGGTCAATCTTTGAAAAGTTTTGAGCTCCATGTAGTTGGTCAAATAAATCATCAATGCGAGGTAGGGTATACATTCTCTTTATTGTTATGGCATTGATCTCCCTATAGTCAATACATAACCTCATAGATCCATCTTTCTTTTTAACAAAAAGAACAGGGGCTCCCCATGGAGAAATACTAGGGCGAATAAATCACTTATTACTCAATTCCATTAGTTTTTTCTTTAGTACAATTAGTTCTACAGTGTCTATTCTATTAGGGGTCTTCTATATAGGCCTTGATCCAGGAATTAAATCACTGAAAAACTCAACTTCTCGTTCGGGAGGATGTCCAGGTAAATATTCCGGAAATACATCTACATATTCTTTCACAACAGGTACATCCTCTATTTCAACATTCCTTTCCTCACCCACAGTAATTTCCTTCTCTTCCTCCCCAATAATTTAATTTAGTTGAGCTATTGGGGGTGGATCTAGATAAGAATTAGGTGGTGATGATTCTTCTCTAAAGATAAGGTGTTCCTTATCATCATCATAAAAAATCGTAATCTCCTTCTTCTTACAATAATTATTCACATCATAGTCCGAAGGCCAATCCATACCGAGGATTATATCAAACGCAATCATAGGTATGACGATGAGATCAGCAGATAATGAACATTTATGTGCTCTAATGGGGACTAATTCACAAAACATTGTTGCAATGATACTTCCCTTAGGAGTTTTAACAGACAACTCCCTTGTTAAATCAAATTGGAAATATCTAATTTTCTTAGAAAACTGGGATGATATGAAACAATGTGATGGTCCAGAATCAAATAATGCATTTTTAAACTTGAGTAAACCATTAAATTACCTTCCACCACATCTTTAGGAGCTTCTACCTCAGCAGTAATGATAGCATAAGCTTGGCCTTGATCCCTTGGCCTTTTCTGAGGTAAGTTCCCCTGACGAGTAGGAAATTCATTTGCATAATGTCCCATCTCCATGCAATTGTAGAATTTAACATTGGTAGCTTCCTTCTTCCCTTTGCATTCACGAGGTTGGTGGCCCTTCTCACAACACTTGTAACAGACACCCATTCTCTTCAAGAAAGTAGCGGGGTGTTTCTTCGCACATTTACCACAGGATGGATATTCAAACATTCCCTTCTTCACCTTATTTCCATTCCCATATTGATTAGCATATCTCTTCTTCTGTTGCTTTTCTTTAAAGTCATAAGTCATAGAGAATTCATTTTCTGTCTTAATAGCACATGAGACAATGTCTTCGTACGACGAGAAGGATTGTGAGACTAATGCTCGATGGAGAAATGGTTTTAACCCATTAAAGAAACGATCAATATTACTTCTTGGGTTACCTATATAATCTCCAGCATACATTGATAACCTTTTAAAGTTACCCTCATACTTTGTGACATTCTCATCCTCATTTTGTCTCAGACTCAGAAATTTCCTTTCCATATCTGCTCGATGGTCACGAGGAAATAATTTTTCTAAAAACAGATCTTTGAACTCCCTCCATTCCATATTTTATACTTCATCATCTTCCTTCATGTTTTGAATCATTGAACACCATTGATCAGTATCTCCAGTGAGGTGGTAAAATGCCATGATAACTTTTTCCCTTTCACTACTCCTCAAAGCCTGAAATGTTTTTCTTGGGAACTTATCCATTGCTCAGATACTAATGGATTTGTACTCCCATTGAACATTGGTGGTTGCTACCTCATGAAGTGATCTAACATTGATCCTCCACGCTGTAGATCAGGGTCCTCTATACGGGTAAGGTTATTAATAATAACCTGAGCGAGATATCCCAGTATAGTGATTTGTTGATCAGCACCAGTTGCATCACCAGCTCCACTATAATTATCTTGAGCAGGAGGGAAATCCCTACATGGAGTGCGTGCATTGATATGGTTTCCATTTCTTCCACTAGGTTCCATTTCTAAATAATGGAATAAACTAGATCAGTTTATGAATCAAAATACATAATTCCATACATATAAAACATTTAACATAAATTGAACTATTTGTAGATATAATCCATAATCATAAAATTGTTTTCTTTGAGGAAGTATATACTCATAAATCCTTCATGATGATTTGTAATGAAAATGAGAGTTATCCAAAGCATATCCCCCGGGAGTGTGGTAACCAAGAGTGCAGCAAGGCCCGTTGTCGTGCACCAGTTCTCATTCGAGTCTAGCTCAATGCGGTGTTTCTAGGTTTTACCCCTAGGTACATATGTGCCACAGCCGCCTCTACCTGCTCGTATCCAGAGAGGGATGTATTTCTCAGAAAACTCACAAAATCTCTACAACACCAAAATTATAAGAAGTTCTTCTATACTAATCCTCAAATTCCATCATAGGTCTATGTGCTCTAATAAGAGTTTATCTAAATCTATCTTCCAAGGTTTGTACTAAACTTCCTCTTATACCAACTGTAATGCCCCAACCCCAGTTACCCAGAGTCAGTGCATTATTACATAACATTCGCATGATCACAAGAAAGATTAAATCTCGAAAGACCGATTGGTTTAGTAGCCTTGGAAACAATATATATATTCTTAAAGTTTTACATTACATCATAATGTGAAAAACTACTACAAAAACATTTTGTCTCCATAGTCCACACTATTATCCCCTCATAATATCCCTGCTGGTCATTCATAATTTACATCTTCACATCCTGGGGAAAATAAAACGTAGAAAAGGGGTGAGCTCAAATGCCCAGTAAGGATAACAATATAGCGGAAACTTTCATAAATAAGAATAAACATTTAAGGAAATGTATAAATAAACCAAAAGCCTTTTAAACTTTAACTTAAACATAGTGTGGAAAAAATAAAATGAAATAATTCCATTTACTTATTCACATGGATATTCTACTAATCGAATAATCACATGAAATATCAATAACCACTTTCATAATGATGCAATGCATAATTCCAGACTATCAAAACCACATAGCCAAGGCCTCGTGCCAAGACTACAAATAATATTTTGTCAAGGCCTTGTGTCAAGACACTAGTTTATCTCATGAGACCTACAGATGCATCGAGGAGCTATAGCGGGCTCCACCCGTCACATATTAAGTCTAATGCATTCTCATATGAAAAGGTTTAAACATAACATAAACATTCGTATTAAAACTAGCATATGAAATGTAAATACTTCATCCATAAACCATGAATGGTATAACACATCCACAGTCAAACATATCACAAAACCATCAATACAACATAAAATCTTTGTTTCATAATAAATCAACATCAAATTAGCGTAAAATCCATCAAAGGATGTTGACATAGATGAAATCAAAACTCTTTTTAGAGAAATATCTCTTTTATTTTGAATTCATTTACGAGTCATATATTTCTAAAATAAAACATTTTCTTTGAAAATATTCTTCTAAGATTGTATGGGATGCTTCGAATATTTTATAATGGCGGAAAATAGCCACACCCGTCGTATAAGTAAAAAACATTCTTACCTTAATTCTGTCGAAAAGGTTAAAAAAGCCCCTTGTTTGGAAAAAAGACGGAATGACTCCTTTATAAACCACTTATAAAAAGTTAAACAAGGGTATAAATGACTTGAAACCATATTCTAGTAAATATTAAAAATGTTTTGAAATACATTTTTAAGAAACATGGATGTGGATGATAAAAAGATCTCAGTAGATTATTACATATAAACAACCTCGGATAATGAAGAGATTGCGAAATAAACCCTTACCTTGTACTTTTCCTTGGTTGGGGGTAGTTTAACCTCCTTTATAATGGCGAAATAATTTTTATTACATTATACAAGAATCATATATATTAATATGATATCATATATGATCTTTTATCATTGATTTGATAATAATATCTTAGTATTATCGTTGTTTCGGGTGTTAACTTACTCATTTTCATTTATATGTTTTGTTACATAAGCCGTATTTTTCATGGATAGGTTGTATCGTTATCATATCCATAATTATATCAAGTCCTTATATACTATTATTAATCATCAAATGAGAATTATACTTGAATGGATACGATGGAGAATGAATCTTATCACGTTCGTGGAGACGGTAGTCCGTACGTACGCGCGAGCGAAAATATCATTCTTTTGATATTAAAATAATATATAATTGGATGTTATATCATAGATACAGAATCATTATCATGTTATATTTATTATTTACATGAATTAAACATCATTACTATACCCATCCAAATAATAATTTACTGAATAACAATTACACCATGACGTGGAGACGGTAAGCCGTACGTACGCACGTATAGTGACATGTCATTCAAAGAATAGATATAATACTGAATATTGTTGTACCATATTTATAATAATATTACAGTATATAGGAGATACATGATTCATTATTTTAGAATGGTAATAACAAAGAAGGAAGAAGTGGAAGAAGAAAGGAACTTGGAAAAGGGTGGTGAAATCATTACCTATTTTTCAGGTTCTTCCATTTGATTTGATCAAAAGGGCTCGTAGGTTGGATTTATCACTAAAGGAAGGCCTCTATAATGAAGTGAGGAATGTTGAAAGAGTATTTGGGCAGAGTTTGTCCGAGAAAAAAGGGTTTGAAGGTGTGAGTTAATGAGAAGGGAGAGTGCCCTTTTATAAGAGGGGTGAGGGGCACCTTTGGAAATGCTAGAAATATTATTTTAT
Source organism: Viscum album (assembly GCA_963277665.1). Classification (NCBI taxonomy): domain Eukaryota; kingdom Viridiplantae; phylum Streptophyta; class Magnoliopsida; order Santalales; family Viscaceae; genus Viscum; species Viscum album. Next base: position 773,397,414 of record OY728159.1, on the reverse strand, counting down.
AATAAATTGATATTCAGTTTCTAATGGGTCCAAAGTGTATTATTTAATGTTTAAGGCGGTTATGGGTCGAAAATACCTCAACCAATAGGATTTAGACAGGTTCGGGTCATTATATTAAACTTATCATTTAGTTTTAACTCTTATTTAATTAGTTTGACACTTACCATGTCACTTTGTATTTTTATATTATATAGTTAATAAACATACTATATACCTCCAAGAGACCCACAAGTGGTCCATTAATGTTACAAATATCATTATATAAGTCTCGGGGCCGAACCTTATATTTTTAGGTATTTAATATAAATTAATAATATAATATTTGTTTTAAAAACTCTTTTATGTCAATTTTGACACTATTTGGAAAATTGATTTTTATGAAAATCATAACAGAACGATTAGTTAGAAAAAAGTAAATTACATCAATTATAATATGTCATAATATCCTATAAAATTAGTGTAATTCATTAAAAGTCTCAAATTATATTTATTTCGGTATTTATAATATCAATTATTTTAATTTTTCACTATTATGTTAATCACTGCATCATCATTGTGTCATAAATAAATTATAATATTTATTGTCTAAAAATTATATATAAAATAGAATTATGTATTATATCGTCTAATATTTCTAATGAATATTTACAATCGAAGTTATCTTATTTATAACCCAATATTAAAAATGATTTAGTAAATAAACTTTGATTTTAACTCTTTTAACTCTTCTTTGAATTAAATAATAATAAATGTCCTAATATAATCCAAGTGGTCCTAAATGATAATATTTTTTTCTTAAGGTTGTTTTTGGTCGATATAAAATTGTCCAATAGAATTAGTACATGTGTTAGGTTAATATTAATATCATTTTTACCCTTAATTACCCTATTTACTTTTAACCGTGGTAAATAAAAGTAAAAAGTTACTATTCACCAAAAATTATTTTCTTCTCATTGAACCACATTTTAATCCTTGATATTAACCATGTCTCTCGGATTTTTTAAATTTCAATCACAGAAGTGGTAAAATTTAGTTTTATGAAAAATTCAGGTTTTTAACTACAACTTAGTGGTTTCACTATTCATCAAAAATTAAAGTTTTTCTGAACAATGCCAAAATTTCATCCTAAGATATAATTGATATTCCAAATTCAAAAATTATGTCTATTTTACAAAATTAAAAACATATAAGTTTCATTAATTAATTTTATAATTAATTCCCACTGTTACAACAAATAACATGTTTTTAAGAAACAATATATATCAAAAGATTGACAATTGATTATATCCAATTTCAAAGTGAAATTAATTCTAATAAACACCATTGGATAAAATAGTAAAAAAATATATTCTAATTATACTTTAAAACCACTAAATAATATATTTTATCACTATAAATTTTTTGATTAAAAAAGTTGTTTTTAAGTATTTTCACTATTCATAAAAATTGGATGTTCTCAGAAAAATACCAAAAATTAAACTTAGGATAATTTCGATATTCGGAATCCAAAAATGAAGTCCATTTAGAAATATAAAATATATATAATTTCAAAAAGTGGGTATTACTATTCATAACGGCTAGTTTTATTGGTTGTGGTGTGTTATAACTCGATGTTGTGTACAACACACGATATCGCATTATTCTGAGAGAAGCGTACCGTAGAAGATTGGGGTGTTAGACATATGACCAAGATGATTTGGAGATAATACGAGGTATGATTAGTGTCTACTCCACCATATCTGTAGTACTTATAGATATAGGTTCTAGTCATTCCATGATTGCCACTGCCCTCATTCAGAGCTCAGAGATTCTGACAGAGACGTTGGCTCGATCCTTATGGCTATAGACACTTATTTGAGTGGATTCGATGATTATGAACTATTGACAGCAGTGTGAGATTACTCTAGGAGGTGAAAGATATGGCTGAGATCTCCTAGTAGTGGCTTCGAGGCCTTATAATGTCATCTTGGGAATGGACTGGTTATCTAAATTCCATGTTCAGATTGACTATATTAGGTGCAATGTTCAGTGTATTCGTGAGGATGGGACTAGGTTTACCTTCACCTGCAAGAAGGGAACCTTTGCAGCACAAGATGGGCTTTCCCAGAGGAGAGTGCAGCCGATCACTCATCTGTTGGCTAGCCTTACCCTCGGAGTGGTTGATGTGGAGAGTCTGAGCTATCCTTTAATGATGGACCAATATGTAGATGTATTCCATAATGATGTTCCTGGTCTATCTCTTCAAAGAGAGATTAACATTTACATTGAATTGTAACCTCGGACGACACTAATATCTACACCAGTGTATCGGATGGCTCCCACAGAGATTCGTGAGCTACGGGTATAATTGGAGGAATTACAGGGGAAGGGATTCATCCGGCCTAGTGTTTCTTCTTGTACAACCAAGATTTTGTTTTCCAAGAAGGTGGATGGGATCTTCAGACATTGTGTTGACTATAGGTGCCTGAACTATGTGACCGCAAAGAACAAGTACCCACACACAAGGATTGATTACCTATTTGATCAGCTGAAGGGAAAATGGTGGTTCTCAATGATAGACCTCAGATCTCTCTATCACCAGCTCAATGTACGAGAAGAGGATGAGAAGAAAAATACTTTCGGATTTCGGAATAGAAATTATGAGTTTTTGGTCGTGTCGTTCGGCGTGACCAGTGCTCAAGTAGTGTTCATGGGACTCATGAATAGGATCTTTCAGCCATACCTTGAGCACACTGTAATATACTTCATCGACAACATTCTGATCTTCTCTGCTAGCATGGAGGAGCATGCTTATCATTTGAAGATAATTCTGGACATAATCTGAGACCCCCAAATTTATGGTAATCCCCCAAAATTCTAGTTACGGATTCGAGAGGTTCACTTTCTAGGACATGTCATCTCATAGGCTAGAGTTCCAGTGGATCCAGTGAATATTGAGGCGTTACTTGCTTGGGATCCACTTAGGAGAGTGAAATAGGTATGAAGTTTCCTCAGTTTAGCTGGATACTACTATAGGTTTGTGCCAGATTTCTCCAGATATGAAACACATTTATATGCAATGATGAAGAAGGGTAAACCCTTCATGTGGTCAGAGATATGCCAGTGATGTTTTTAAGAGCTGAGGCAGAGGCTGACTAGTGCCTCTATATTAAGGCCTCTGGAGAAGGGAGTTGGATATGTAGTCTACAGGGAAACATCAGGGAATGGGCATGGATGTGTCCTCATGCCGGAGAGAGAATTTATCTCAAATGGTTTTTAAAATCCGAGACAACATTAGTTGAACTACGCTACCCATGACATGGAGTTAGCAGCAGTGGTCTTCACCTAGAAAATGTGGCAACATTATTTTCTTGGTGAATTATTTATAGCCTACTCGGACCTCAAAAATCTTATGTTTTTCTTCATTCAGAAGGAATTAAACTTGAGATGGGAACCTTGGATCGAGATCATCCATGTCTTTGACATCAAGATAGTCTATACTCATGGGAAGGGGAATGTTGTAGCCAATGTACTCAGCCGGAGATCTGTTATATAGCTGCTAGGTGAGGCGATGAAGCAACTGGCTACTTTACTGAAATCCTTTGTGGAAAGAGATGGAGAATATTTACTTCATCATATTACAGTCACACTCCACTTCTTCAAAAAGTCATAGAGCGGTAGCGTGGGGACATCAGCTGCGAGGCTCGACATGTTCAGTTATCAATAGGGCAGGGACCTGATAAATTTTATGAAGGTGGGGTGCATGTGATCCTCTTCAGAAGACGTACCATGGTACCAATGTTTCTTCAAGAGGAAGTAAAAATGGAGTTCTACACATCCCCTCTAGAGTTATATCCAGGAGTGGAGAAGATGTACCACTATCTCGGACGATTGCACTAGTGGCCGAGAATAAAGAATGTAGTAGTAGAGTTTTTCTCTTGATGACTCACTTGTCACCTAGTGAAGGCGGAGTATCCGATACCAACAGGCTTAGTGAAAAATTTAATGGTTTGACAGTGTAAGTTTGACATTATATCAAAAGACTTCGATACCGGACTTCCACATACATCTAGGGGTCATGATTGTATATGGGTGATCATCGACCCACTCACCATGTCGTCCCACATCATACTGATTAAAGAGAATGTTTTAGTAGACAGAATAGGACACCTCTTCGTGTAGGAGATTGTGCGACTACATGGAGTACCCTCGATTATTTTCTATGATCGTGATGAACGTTTCACTTCCCGGCTATGGAAGGGGTTGTAGGAGGCTTTCAGGATGCAGCTTTGTTTGATCACCACCTTCCATCCTCAGATGGATGGCCAGATTGAGCGGACCATTCAGACCCATGAGGACATGCTAAGTGCTTGCGTCCTCGACATCCGTCGCAGCTGGGAGGATCACTTTCCCATGGTGGAGTTTTTTTACAACAATATCTATCAATCCACCTTTGGGATGGCACCATTTGTGGATCTGTACGGTGGACCTTGCAGATTGACTTTTTGCTAGACTAACCCAGGAGAGTCAACACTCATGGGATGATATATGTTACGAGCTACCACGTAGAAGTTTTAGATCATCCAGGTTCGGATAAAGGCTTCAATGAGAAGACAGAAGTCTTATGCCTCTAGAAGGTGAAGACCTATGGTGTTCGAGTATTGTGACATCATTTTTCTATGGGTCTCACCCAGTTGATGTTTACAGAGATTTGGCAAGGTCGAAAAGTTGTCTCTATTTTTCATCGGACCATTTCTGGTCCTCAGCAGTGTTGGAAACGTGTCTTACCTCTTAGCTCTTCCACCTCAGTTGCACCAGGTGCATGACATCTTCAACGTATCCCTAATGAGGAGATACATGAACAACCTTTCACACGTCATTGAGCATATGGAGATGGACATCAATGATGGGGAAACATTTACAGAGGTTTCAGTAGAGATCGAGGATTGATAGGTACATGTCCTTCAAGGGTGGTCGATACCTTTAGGGCACATACGTTGGAAGAACGAAAACCTCCAAGAGAGAACATTGGATCGGGAGGATCATATTTTTTCTTAGTACCCACACTTGTTTTTCTAGTTTTTGTTTTGGATTTTCAGGATGAAAAGTCCTGAGGTGGGGATAATGTACAGAACCAGAAAAATCCATGTAATATTTATTAATTATATGAAAATTTTATGAGTCTATAAAAATTGGCGGTGCATGATTCCGATCCCCAGTGTGACCAGAAAGAATTTCTGAACTATTTTTTGGTACATTTAGAAAATGTGTGAGTGAGATTTTGTAACTTTTGAACCGGTGCTTGGAATTGAAATCCAATGTCACCGTTGAACTTGCATCGCCGATATTCGCTGAAGGAGACTTTCACCTCGACCGCATTAGGATGATGGGAAAGTTGTTTTCATGTTTTTTGTGGATGTAAAAATAAATTAAAGAAAAATATTTTATTTTATTTTTAACCTCCCATTTGAATGCTTAGTGGTGGGACCACCCAAGCTAGAAAACCCCCCAATTTGAAATTAATGGTGGGGAGAACCCGACCCTTGAACTCCCACTTTATTGAGGGAGGCGACTCTTGGTTCTATCCTAATTAATTTACCACATTCCCATAATTTAATTACGCCAACATAAATTTTATTAGTGGCCATATCTAATTATATTAATAAAACCTAATTTTATAAGATGGGTATTTAATTTTGGCGGAATTATGGTGAAGTGTTGCAAAAAGAGGTGTACATTGGAGAAACACATTTCTCCAACGAAGAAAGATTTCTCCAACAAATAACGCTTTATTTAACGAAGAACAAATTATCCAATGAAGAACGCCCTCTCCAACAAGGAATGTCTTCAAGGACAATGAACTGGCCTCTATTTTTCCCTTCCTAACAGACGTCATCAAACAATCGAAGTAGGGGTGTGATTTATATTTATATTAATTAATTTATCTTACATTGAATCTCTCCCAATGAGCTGCTTGCTATCTCTCTAATGCGGAGGGTGTGGTCCAAACGAACATTGTACAACCTCTCTTCCAACTTTTGGATTTATTATGAGATCTTCGTGATAGAGGAGGATGGTGACTAGAGATGGATATTTTCACCTGTGGGACTCGAGAGCCGCGGCTAGCACCATGACCGGCTGCGAAGACAGAAACAGTGCAACCTCGTCGTAAGAGAAGGGTCACAGTTAAGCAAAGGCGGTGGTTGGTGTCGATCAGTCATGAAAAGGGGAGGCTATGGCACACGTTAGCACCAACGAGTGAGCAGGAGTCGTGGCCCTGTGCCACAACAGCGAAGTGAGGGCGGCCGGTAGAGCCGGCTGGTGGTGGTGGTGTGGTGGCCAACCACGTCGTACGGATTAGGATGTCCATCTGACCAGCATCGGTGGGCCGCTGCACCGCGAGCGGCCGAACCGCAGGCAGCCCCACCGCGGGCTACCCAGTGGGCCGAGCCAGACCTAGTGGGTCGGTTCCACCCAAACCGAGTAGCGTCGGACCAGGCCAGGTCGGGCAATGTCGGTCCGACAGGGTCAGACCACACCCAGACCATCTTCGACCCATTTCATTCCTTCGGCCATATCTTGAGAATCGAGCGCATGTTTGACAAACTCTCTACAGCAATGGAAACCTTGGATCTATGATGTCCTTTTGGTATACCCCACACGAGTTTTGGATATGGTTGGGGTACGACTAGGTTGGAATAGACACGAATCCGACTAGGCCCTCGATACATAAAGGCCAATAACATACAGATCGGGCGTCCGATTGATGTATCATCTATTGTGTTGAGACCCTTATCATGTGTCAGACCTTTTGGATGAATCTTCGTGGGACTTAATGGTTGTCGGAGTGTAAACTTGTTTCTTCAGGATCAGAACCTCCCAGAAACAAGTGACCTAAGTGCGGGAACCCTGTAGCTGGCTGTAACATGATAAAAGGTTCATATGTGGGTATGTGCTTTTGGATCATATGTGGATCTATGCATTGGGATCATACGTGGGTCTGTGTTCGCGAGTGTCACTTGGATATGTTCTAGGAATCCACACGAGACTACTCTAGGATCCTACGAGGGTCTATTATGCTAGGATCCTACATGGGTCTGCTGTGCTAGGATCCTACATGGGCCTAATGATTTAGGATCCAATGTGGATCTGCCTCTTAACAGAGTAAGTTGATTTAGTAGTTACATCTAATCATCTTGGATATCGTATCAAAGATATACCTGGTGTGAGTTGATTCATTACCATTGTTGTATTCTTCTATGTGGTGTTACTTATGTGGTACTTACCTTTGTGGTGTTACCTTCAGGGTACATACCTTCGTAGGGATACCTTGGTATTCTTCTATGTGGTGTTTACATTATGGTACTTACCTTTGTGGTTTTACCTTCGTGGTATTCTTTCCATCATGGAACAATTGTACATTGGCTATGGATTTTAGCCGTGTGTTTCCTCATGAATGAGATGGGTATACATGATAACTTAGGTATATAAATGGGAATATACCTATTTAGGGTTGTCAGATGTTTTCAGGCCTTATGTTTTATCCATTGTGGGATTTTTGTGACCTTCGAGGGGCTTAGGATCCCTATTTAGTGTCATTATACTCACCCATGCATGGGCTACGCCCATACCTTGTTGTGTTTGGTGAATATGTCAGATATCGCTAATTGAGGATGAGAGTACCAGGACCAGAGGTAGTTTGTAGGTGGACATTAGATTAGGATAAAATTATAGACGACCATTCTAGAGATGTACCTACCCTATAGGTAGGATCCTTGGGAAATTTCCACAGGTGTTGTTTCAGTTTACATGTACTTTTCAGTTTTCTTGTACTTTCTAGTTGGGATTGTATTCTAGCCCATATAACTTACCATACACACTTTTTTTACATTATAGTTTACTTGTTTTCATAACTTGTTGTGTGATTTTTTGTGTGTGTTTACAGGATATAAAGAAAATTCCTTCCCAATTTTTGGGAATACACATTTCGGTGCTAGTTGCCAGCCCCTGACATATTGAAGGCGGGTTTGGGGTAGTCACGGCATGGGCCCCAAGGGACGAGTCATGACATTTATGTTGATAATATATTTATATTTATATAATTTACATGGATAAATTATATTTTATTTTTTTAATGTAAATTATTTTCAATTATATTACATGTTATCTCATTTTGTAATTTTGATCAATTTCATTTTTAATTTTGATATTAAAACATTATATTCTAATGAGAGTTTTTTATTTGGAATAATTATTTTTCATCTCTAATATAGTTATAATCTTAAATTTTATTTATTCAATTTAATGAAATAAAATTTTCAAAATGTATTTAATTTGGGAATAGTAATTATTTATAATATGTAATAATAAAAATATTTTTTTCTTTTATAATTACTAAAATCATTAACAATTAATAGACATGGTTATCATAAAATATGATTTAATTAGGGTTATACGTAAATTATTATGGTTAAAATTACATATATACAATTATAAAACAAATTAAATTGAAAAATATTGATCTTATAACCTATTAGGGCTGATAATTATCCATTTTGGTGGATATTGGACTGATAAAAATGATGGTGAAATTTGTTCCTTTGAAAAATTGTATATCTAACCTCTCCCATGCTAATAAAAGTCCACCGCCACTCTTTCCATATTCACACATCAAATTCCATTTGGTTCATAGAATACCATACCAAATAATTTCCATAATTTGATACAAAAATCCTAGATCCTATTTTATATAATAAATTTATCTAAGGAATCCTTTGGGGAAAACATAAATATTGTTTTTATAAATGAGGAAATGTTATAAAATGTGTATTTTTATTTTGGTTCCCCTTACCACTAATTAAAATATCAATAAACCATTATTATACAATATAATTATAGTATTTCAAATAATTATATTTCGTTATATTAATTTAATGACCTATATTTATCTCATCTTCTATCAAATGGGAAACTAATAAATAAATTGTGTGTATGGAAGCCTACCGCCTTGGTTACATATGTCTATTGTTTTCCATCACCACATTTATAGGATGGATATAAGGAATGATAAAACAAATTTATATGATATTTCTGATATTATTATATTTTTTTAATTTTAAAATCACAAATAACTTCTTATGTTATAGTCATTATAAAACATGATAATATCACTCGTTAGTATGGTGGACTATAACCTCATAATTTATGTGTTTTGTTTTAATTACACATTAAATTGAATGAGGGAATGATAATTTTATATATATATATGTGTTATATATGAAAATATATTTATTAATTAAAATTTATATATCATTTAATTCTTATCCCTTTCACACATAAATGTAATGATATTGTAACTCATTGATACATATGACATACAATCTCCAAGAAATGATGTGATTAATTCTCAATGTTCAAATTAAAATAATAATTTGAAAAATATATCTACCTAAAATTATTATATCAATAAAATTATTATAATTAAATATATTATTGGCATATAAAATATGTATAAGATGTATAATTTCTTGAGACAACATGTGTGAGAAAATGGAAATTAACACAAAAAAATAGTGAATATAATGATATATTATTATCGAAAGAGTGGTAGAATGGTAGAATGGGATAATATATAATATTATAAATATGAATATTTTTATGGTATGAATTTATAATAATAAGAAACAATATAAAAGAGATTAAAACATATTCAACCAAAATGAATATTGATGTAAGGGATTTCACTTAAATTTCACTTCAATTATGCATATTGTAATCATATGAACCTATTTTATTTTATACCATGTTTAATGTTACCCTTATACATGTAATATCATTATTCAATAAAAATTTCGATTTTTAATGATTAAATATTAATTATTTTATCCATGGTTAATTTACATTAAAATTTCCATGTGATAAATATTTATATAACTGAAATTCATTACATTGGATGTTATTTCTTATACATTTTTCTATGTGTTCTATAATTATGTGTGTATTGAATTTTGATTATTTAATGATTTATCAAATATTTTATGAAATCATTAATTTGATACTAATATTCTCATCATTTAGTATTTATCAATTCAATGATACGGTCATTTTAATGGATTATTTCAAAATATAATATATTCAGAGTTGTTTATTCATGAATTTATAGTGAAGGTAAATATTTTTTCATTGTTCAATATAAAATTAATTTCTTTCTCCTATAGTTATTAATTAATATTTTACATAACAATAACATTTTCCCTCTACATGGTACATAAAATGATTTGTAAATTACTTTTAAAAGAAATCCTACATTATATCTCTCTCCAAAAAACCTCTTTCTTAAAAAGATATTTTTATAAAATAAAAATTCCATTTATCTTTTTTAATATTCATAAAATTATTTATTAATGAAATTTTCCCCATATATTAATTTTTGAAAATTATGTTGAAATGAATTGTCATGTAATTTTTCAAAAAAATGATCAATTGGATTTAATCGAAAATGTTAAAAAAAATTTATTTAATGTGTATGGAATTTATATAATTTCATACCTTCCTGAAAAATAAATGTTTAAATCATAAAAATATATGATAGAAATGTTATTTTAAAAGTGAAACATTTTAATTTTTTTAAATTTTTTCATTTTAAAAGGTTATTTTTAATTTGAAAATGATATTTTCCTAAAGAACATTTTTAAATAAAATTTTAAGGTATTTATATTTATCAACCATGACTTAAATTTATTTAACTTATACTTCACAATAGAGATGTCTTATTGATACCTTCTATATTCCCTCTCTGGATTTTTTGACCATTTACACCTTGGAATGTATTAACATTAATATTCATTATTTGTTGTTGTCATCAAAATTCCCTTGAAATATTCACTTTAATTTTATAATTAGACATTAATTTTATTCTAAATATACATAATATATATCCTTGATAGTATTATCTCTTATACTATATATAATTTATTCAAAATCTATTTTACCTTGAATGTTATTTGAAATATTGATTAAATATTTGTAAATTTATATATTTTATTCAATATATATAATTTAATATAAGTTCTATTGTTCATAAATTAAATAAATTATACGATATATGATAAATATGTTGGACATGTAGATATGGGTGGCATAGTTAAGATAGCCAGTCAATGTATCTTTGATCCCATGAGATAAGTCAATTGGATATAATTATTTAAATTTGATTCTGGTGTGTGCATTCCCATTAGTTCAAAAATATCTTTAGAAATTTTAGGAAATTAGAGGGATTCTGATTTCATAGATCATAAAAATCCAATAATTAATAATTCCCAGAATTTGGAAAATTAATATTATTATCCATAATATTTTCAAAATGATATCATCTTTGGATTAATTTAAATATATGTGTATTAATTTGAAGGTTGGTGTTTCTAAATATTTAACTTTCCATATTGATTTTGATTTATATATTCATGATATTAATGATACGTGTCAAATAAAATGTTTTTCATGTTATTTGAACTATCCTATTTTTTATTTTTTATCACTTCATGGTGATAAAGTTATTGATTATAGAGAATGTGTGGCCAGTTATCTACCTTTAAAAATTATTTTTTTTATATTGATCATGATTTATTAACCCATTATTGATTATAGTATACATAAACGATACTAAGAATTTTTGAATTATATTATTTTATTTCAATTCCAAAAAAATTTGGTTGCATACCACGGATGATATATAATGATTTTTTAGAGAGAACGATGATTTTTTTAAAAATAATGTTGTAAATTGATTATTTAAATGTAATATTAGAATCTATTTTGTATCTAGTTCACAAATAATATTAAAATATATTGTCTATTGGGATGTGAACTCTTGTATGTAGTGCCAATTTAATGATGTAGAATCCAACTCTAGGATACAGGGGTCGGGGACATTGAAGTTAAAATTAGAGAAAGATTAAGTATAAACTTTGCAGGATAGATTTTGGAAATATATATCATGGAAAACAACGCTTTGATATTCTTCAAGAATTAATATAGAAGAACATCCTAATTCATTTTTATGGAGTATATTATATGGTTTTCCCAAGAAATACATAACATTATGGATACTAAAAGTGGACGTGGTTATAGAATAGGTGAACCTTGGGGAAATAATATTGAAATATTATTGTTCTTATTGAACTAAGAGTTACATGGTACATGACATATGTGCTTATTCATACCCACTTTGACACTCCCATGTGGTATGATTTTTATTATTAATGTTATCATTACAAATCATTATGAACTATTTCAATATTTTATGATAATAAATAAAATATACTAAACCTAATTACTATATTATTAAAAATAAATGGATATGATTTAGAAATCTTATAAATTATTTAATGGTTTTCACACATTGATTATTGTTGCTCACTCTATACATTATGGAATTAATCAATGTATAATAACCAAATCAATCATACTAATATTAAATCTGAAGAAAAATACAATGTCTATAAAGAAATAAATTTGATGATGACATGAGTAAATGATATTTTAATTATTCCTAATAATATATCATAAAATATTATTAACAATAAATACATTAAAAAATCTCAAAATAACCAAATAAAATAATGATATATTTTGTTAAGAGCCTGGGTGTCAAAGGCTATATAAGAAATATGAATAAATTATCATCAGGTCATAAATATGGAATAAGATAGTAAATAATGTTACCCCAAGGAGTAGGAAATTTTTTAATTTTGTAGAAGTATCTCATAGAGAAATGAATTATTGAAAAAATGAAGTGTGATATAAGGAAATAAATCTTATCATAGTTAATGATTCATATTTTTACCTTAATTTGTGGATCCTAGGAATTATCTGAGAGAATTGAATCTTTTAATGGTGAAAACCTATAGTAAGTAATGGATTAGGTTGAAATTAAATGGATGGAGTATTTATTTATTTGGATTCATGAATTAAATTTTATAAGTGTTTTTTTAACAATGTCATTATTTTTATAAGAAAAATGAGTCATATATGGTATGTGTTAAATATTATTTGCATATATGCCTCAATTATATTAAGGGTTATGGATTAGATCATTGGTTTACTAGTCTACGATTGATCATAAGGTCAATGTATTTATTTCCACTTTTATAGTATTTTTCCATGTTATAATTCCAATATTTGTGATATATAAAAATATAGTTATTTAAATAAATCTCATTGGTTCATTATATGTTTCAGTAAACAAATTATTTATGGAGGAATGAGATAGAAAATTTCAGGAATATGTTTAAGTGTATTTTAAACATTTAGGGTTTTCATATCATTTATTATTAGTTAATTATGGGTGAGTACACATTCGTAGTATTATAGTAATTATATTAATATGGTGTTCGAAAATGAAAAATCCAAAACCCATTTGAAAATACATCCTATTTGGTATGGATTTGAGAGTTAAACCCATAACTGAAGGGTAAAAATTGTGATGTAGCAACCAGTATCCTACATTATTTCTTGGTTAATATGAAATAATTTTTACATAAATGATTTGATGAAATGATATTATTAATGAAAAAATGGTGTTTACTTTTTGGATTAGAGATTAATGTATTATATTGGATAAAATTATCTAACAATATTTCTTTAGTATAATATTTTGAGATACAAGGAATGATTTTTAACTCATTTATGGATTATAAAATCTATTAAAAAGATAATTTTATTTTTTTTGTGAATAAATGTTCATTTTGGATAATAATTAATGGGAGTATTAGATGATGTGTAAATTGACTGAACCACAACCGATTGATGAAATTAATCTTATTAAATATAAAGATATGAATTAAGAATATTCTGGTATATTTGAGGATTGTAAAATAATTCTTCAACAATTTTTAAAAGGAAGTAAAGAAACTTAACATATTAAAATTATATCTGATGAAAACAATTGTCTTTTAAATCCTCATAGATTTATGTTTTGGGTCATGTAACCTTCCATTAATCATTTAATTTGTTGTGATAAATTATCTCTATATCTCCCTATAGTTATTTATGCTTTCCATACATGTATATATCATTATATTCCACCAGTGCCCTAATATTTTGAAATCTATTATGTGTTATTCACTATGAACATTGTATTTACCTATATATTTTTTAATGATTTTTTACTAATCATTATTATATTGGGTGTTTACAATGATCATATTTTCAATTTTCTACCGATCAATTACATATATCATGTTTAAATTGTAATAATGAAACATAATAAAGGTAGTGAGATTTTAACACCCAAATAAAAACAATTTGTGCTATATATGATATACTACCAGAACTAAAAAATTAATAAGTTAATAGTTCTATCCAATGTATTATGATATATTTAATTTTTATATAAATTGAACCTCTTTGATAGCTTTTGGAACACACAACCCTGATAATAATTGCACTCAAATATATTATAATGTTTTAATATAGGATATAAATTTGGGTTTATGAATAGTACTAACTAAATTGTGAATATTTTTGTTTCCAATTAATTAGTTATAAAACAACAGTCATTTGAAATAAAAAGATATCATTTCTAAAATATAATATTTTTATAAAAGATTGTTTAGTAGCGATTTACAATAAAAATTTGATAATAATTTTTACCAAATTTATAAAATGTATCAAATACAATGAAATTATTTTTTTAACCATCATATTAAATTTATCTTATGATGATTTTTTTGGAAATGATTCATTTTATAATGAATAAGTAAAAATAATGATTTTTAATTAAAATATAATTTTTCTTGTATATAATTTAAAAAAGTATATTATAATTTAAATTGTTATTAGAGTAAAATTTGTAAAATAATATTAAAATCTAACTAATTTAGTATGTTTGAATTAATTAAAATTTTTATTTTTATACTAAAATAGTTTATAATTATGAGATGTTTCTCTTTAGAAATGACTTTTTTCCCCGCATCTATGGGTATAATGTTAAATTGGATTTAACCATATATTATAATTTAATATTTAAAGACATATTACATTATTTTAATTAATCAAATTTATATTTTCTAATAAATGAAAAGTAATTTTTTATAATTTGAAATTTTAATGTCAGTAAAAATTGATTACTGTAGTTAAGGTAAAATATGACATACTAGTGGGGAAACATAAAATATAAGGCATTAAATGCCTTAATATAATTTCGAAACACCACATTACAAAAATTTATTGAACATATCTTTTTTGATATTGCTAATGCCCATATTTTTTTTAAGGCCCCAGCCTTAAACCTTACTTAATCTTGAGTTATTACAAGATTACACATTGAGGATATTTTCAGGTTTAGAGTTTTAGAGAATTAGATAATGAAACATGCATTACATTCTACATTTAAACAAAGTGGTTACATAAAAGACAGTATTCATTCTTCCCATCAACGGAAACATATTGAAAATAAAACATGGATTCTTTCTTGACACATCCTTGACACTATCATCACATCATGTACCCTTCCCTTGACCTGTGAAAAACATTTCAAAAACTTGGGATGAGCATAAAAAGCTCAGTAAGGGATATAAAAATATGGAAAAGAATCATGAGTACATGTATACATAAGAATGAAATCATACTTTACCCATAAAACATAGGCATATCAAATCATGAATAAATCATAGAAAACATAAGACATAAAGGTAACTTGAGGCATTCATAACATTCTTACGTAGGGAGTAACCCTCTTGGTTACGTTTGGAATACCCATCACAGTATATTCCCTAAATCTCTTCGGAGAAACCTTAACGTTTCACTCCTTCGCGTTACCCAATGCATTGGAGAGCTATATCGGGCTCACCCGCCCTTAGTTTATCACGGAACCACCCGTTCTTCATAACAATGCCCAAGAACCATAACATAATCGTATCACATAAACATGAATAAATGAAACATAACATTTCCACATTTCAATCACAATATAACATTTTAGGATATTGAAATAATGAATCCATTCAAAAAGAAACCATTTCGAAAACCATTTAAAACATTTAATAAAGAGATTTTTGAATCAAAGTGTCCCATACCACCTTGAAGCTTTTAACATTTTAAACCATTAATATCCATATAAATAAATCCTTAAAACCATTTTGAAAACATGGATATTAATAAGAACAAATAATTAAAACATTTAAAATGATATTTTGGTTAAAGGGGGTTTTACCAAAATTAGAGACACTTGAATACAATAATCGAGGAATAACATTTAGTCAGAACTTTATAATATCATGAGAATAAAACGATTCATGATATAATACTCCAAAGGACAGTATATACACCATATAAGAGTGAATTGGTGCATAACAACAATAAACCCTCAATAGAAATGTCAAATGTGATGAAATCCCTTATAAAGAAGGTATCCTTAAATTAAGGACAAATCAATCTCAAAAATATGTGTGATAAATATAAATACACCCAATATAAGTGGATATTAAGCGTAAAACAATAAAAGTTCATTCACACATATTCAATGGATGACATATTCAATGACTACATGTTGAACCCAAAGAAATCGAAATTGGGTTAAGAAGTTCCCTTGACAGCCTAATGGCGTCACCTAAAAATGAGTTGATGAGAGATAAAAACTGTATCTCATCACTTGGACATAAAATTTACATCACTAAGGATATATGAGAACATATCCCAACATAACAATATGTAAATTAAAAGACCCAACAAAAAAAGTCTTTTAAAAAAGAGGAGGGTGAATGGTTCCCTTACCGACTTGGGTATCTTTCAAAACATACACCCCATGAAAGATGGAAAATAGATCATTGATGTGAATAATCTTAAATGAATGTATATTAAACAAAGAGTAGAATAATGGGAAGTACATACACCACTCAATGGAATTTGTGGCAAATGTAGCATAAATCTCACGGGAATAAAAGTGAGATGAAAAATCCCTCACGAAAACTCGGCAGCCTAACGGTGCCACATAAAACATCCGAATATGGATTGATGGGATCAAATAGGGTATCTCATCACATTAAAATATAATTTAAATCAAGAGTAATATAAAAGAACATCCCCCAACATTACAAATAGGAGCTTAAAGGAAGTGACATAAAGGAGAGTACTTAAAAAGAAAGAGAGAAGTTAGATCTCTTACGAAAGTTCGGCAGCCTAACGGCGCCAATCAAAACTTACAAAATGGATTGATGAGAGAGAATAGGGTCTCTCATCACATGAACATAAAAATTACAGTAGGATTAATATAAAAGATCATCCAAATAACAAGAAAGATGAGCTTTAAAAGGAATGACATAAAAGAGTGTACTTAAAAAGAAAGAGAGGAGTAAGATCCCTTACCTCGGGTCCGACTTGACTCGATCGTTCTTTAATCTCCTGAATAATAAACTTGAGTTAATTTCTACTTCCTTAAGAACCTTTTTCAAGTTCATTATTCCTTTTATATCACTTATTACCATGTCATAAACATTTATGTAATCATTTAAGTTAATAATATTTGTTTTGCTGATACTTTCTTCTTAAGTCGAAAGTGGACTTCTTACAATTACATGTTGTTCGTGTGGACAAATGTTTATTATATCTAGAATTGTATTCATTATGTATATATCATATATTTCATATATATCAAGTAAATTCATGCATTTATAACATTACATAATCATTTAGAGGTAAGAACTGAAATGCACCGTTCATGGAGACGGTAAGCCGTACGTACGCATGAACGCTACTTTCATTTCTATTTCGTATTTTATATAATGGAATAATAATGATATAAAGGTATATTATAATTCCAGTATAATATCATATATAATATATTATTTCCATCCTTTATACATCCCACATATGGTATTTAACGAATCAAATCACTTTGAGGGGGCGGTAGTCCGCACTTCCTTAAATGAAGATATCGTGTATACCCATAATGGAATCCATAAAGGTAAGACAAAAATGAAAAATTCAGAAGCATAAATAAAACATAAACATATTATATATCATATATAAAAATTGTGACATCATAATGGCCACCTTTCAAGGTGTTAAATGAGTATTGAACAATCATCATTTCGGGAGGCAGAATTTCACCATCCACGGAAACCGTATGTTCTTTAACCATTTGATGTAGTTTTGTGAGAGTGTAGCTGGAATAAATCATATAACAACATCCTAGTATATTGAAGATACTGGTGTTGTTACAAAAGAAGTACATAAAAAGAGTTTAGGGGGTTGGAGAAGCAAAATAAAACAAATGAACATGAGAGAATGAATTACCTTTAAAAGTGTAACTCCTTTTGATTTGTGCCTAAAGGCTTCCTTTGAAAGGATTATGCCCAAAGGGAATCCTCTAGGATGAGAATAGGGATGTGGAGAGAGTAAATGGGCAGGGTTTGTCCGAGCCAAAGGCTTGAGGAGTGTGTGAAATGAGGTAGAGGTGGGGGCCTTTTATAAGAGGAGAGGAGGGGCACTTTTGGAAAGTAAAGAAATATTACTTTATTTGAAAATGTGTTTCGGTTTCAAAAGGTCCCACATTGATATAATTCGTGGATAAGGTGATAAGGCTTCGAAATACACTCATACAATAAGTTTTGGACAGGTTTAGTTCATAGATTTTACATTATCTTTCCATTTTATTTAAATCGTCAAATAATGATGTCATCGCTGCATCATTATTATGTCATAAATAATTTAATTTATTTAATGTCTAAAAATTATAAAAAAAATACTATGATGTAGGAAATAGTTTTAGATTTCAAATTAAAATTTATAATCAAATTTATGACTTGTATAACCCCACTTAAAAATTGTTTTAGTAAAACATATCATGTTTGTGTCATTTTTACTTTTACATTAAATAAAAAGTTATTTATGTCATTTCCCAACCAAAATGTCTCCATGGGGTCCCCAAGTTGACCCATGGATTGTCTTGGTCGGACATGACACAACCAATAAGGTTGGGACATGTGTATAGGTCATTTCATATTATTAAATCATTATTTATACCTTAAACTACACTAATTACCACTAATCGCGATTAAAAACTTAATAAGTTACTATTCACCAAAAATTTATTTTTATCCCATTGAACCACATTTTACTTCTTAAGGAAAACCATGTATGTCGGATTTTTGAAATTCAAAACACATAAGTGGTAAAATTTCATTTAAACGAAAAATCAGCTTTTATGAGTACCACTTAGTGGTTTCACTATTCATCAAAAATTGATGTTTTCAGAAAAATCCCAAAAATTCACCCTAAGCTATATTTGATATTCCAAATTCAAAAATGAAGTCCGTTTTACAAAATTCAAAACATATTAGTCACATTAATTAATTTAATAATTAATTCCTGCTGTCAGAGCAAATAGCGTGTTTTTATAAAACAATAAGTATCAAAAGATTGATACTAGTTTAAGTCTGATTTCAAAGTGTAATTGATTCCAACGACCACTATTGGATTTAATGGTAAAAATATTATCTAGTTTGACATTAAAACCAATTCAAAATATAATCTAATCATATAAATAAATTAGATTAAAAAGTGGTTTTGAATTAAAATACAACATTTTACACTATTCATTAAAAAAAATGAACTTTATCTGAAAGATACCAAAAAATTACACAAAGTAAAATTTGATGTCCGGATTCTTAATAAGAGTTTTATTTGGTCCAAAATAATGTTTAAGAGTGAATAAAACTATATTTAATGACAGTTCTCCATTAAAAGTCTATAAGTGAACCTTTAGTGAAAACTAGGGCACATATGCCTAAAATTGAATTCTTTCCGTATTTTAAGCCTCTATCCTTTATTGGATAAATGTAAAAACATTTAAAAACATATATAATCATATTTTAGTTATTTCTATCCATTCCCGCCATTACAACGGCTACATGTTAACTACCATTTAAAATAATATTATTTTATTATTAGAGTGCAACGTAAGATTCCCAAGAAACTCGTTGTTGCGTGTTGGGTACGCCATCGAGCATAGCGTCCACTTTAAAGTCATTTAAATATTTTATTCACAAATATGGATAAATATGAAATGTCATATTCTTTATTTACCTGGGGTGTTACATCCTTCCCCCCTTTTGGGAATTGCGTCCTCGCAATTTTAAAATTGCGCTTGGAAACATCCTTGGAAGTCCCACATCGGAACAAAAGTCGGTAAAACAAACACTTTAAAATAAAGAGAGATAAGTACAAAGGTCACCCGAGTTAACCCATACTAGGATTCCAAGTATGAAAATATGGACATGGAGGAAAAAACAAAGGGTCATGTTCTGATGGAGAGTGATAGAAAAAATGTTTAGGAGAATGTTAACCACGAGAAAATCACAAACTTGTGATGGGTTAAACGGTATTCGATTCCCCAGTAGGAAAAGTTAATAGACAACATTTTTGTTTTAAGTTACTTTTTATTGAGGAATTTATTCATAAGGAAACATAATCACTTATCATGTTGACTTTCATCTTTTACTAGATTCCTTAATCAAACTCATATTTTTTCAAAAGACGAGTATTTAGGGAGACTTGTTCGCATTAAGAGTACTATAATCAACTTCTAGAGAATCACCTAATCCACAAAAGAGAACTATATACTTCCCATATCTTTAGACCTTAACCATAACCAAAACCAAAAAGGTTAGTACAAGGTCAGATAGTCCAGAAAAGGATAACCCTTTATAAAAATAATATCTATTCTTAATCTCCAAAATTTTTCCAACAAAAACCAAAGTTCAACGAGGAGCATGACTCCTTGATATTTGGTTTAGAACAACCACGAGTTTCCTCATTGAATCCTCCATTTTATCTAGTATCTTAATCAGAGAACCACCACAGTTTCCTTCAAACCTGTTGTGTCTTTGGTGCCTGCTAGATCCATCCATTCACTAAAAATAGAAATGTCAGTGTGATTATATCAACAAAACCATCATGTACTAATGTGGAAGTTAAACACTAAGATACACTTACTCATTCACTTTATCTAAAACTAGGACTCTTTCTGAAATCCTAGCCATTATGGTAATGTCACTTATGCTTAATGAATACCCTAACCTCTAAAGTTGTCTAAACCGACCTTTGATACCAACTATAAGGCCCCAGCCTTAAACCTTACTTAATCTTGAGTTATTACAAGATTACACATTGAGGATCTTTTCAGGTTTAGAGTTTTAGAGAATTAGATCATGAAACTTGCATTACATTCTACATTTAAACAAAGTGGTTACATAAAAGATAGTATTCATTCTTCCCATCAACAGAAAAATATTGAAAATAAAACATGGATTCTTTCTTGACACATCCTTGATACTATCATCACATCATGTACCCTTCCCTTGACCTGTGAAAAACATTTCAAATACTTTGGATGAGCATAAAAATCTCAGTAAGGGATATAAAAATATGGAAAGGAATCATGAGTACATGTATACATAAGAATGAAATCATACTTTACCCATAAAACATAGGCATATCAAATCATGAATAAATCATAGAAAACATAAGAAATAAAGGTAACTTGAGGCATTCATAACATTCTTACGTAGGGAGTAACCCTCTTGGTTACGTTTGGAATACCCATCACAGTATATTCCCTAAATCTCTTCGGAGAACCCTTAACGTTTCACTCCTTCGCGTTACCCAATGCATGGGAGAGCTATATCGGGCTCACCCGCCCTTAGTTTATCACGGAACCACCCGTTCTTCATAACAATGCCCAAGAACCATAACATAATCGTATCACATAAACATGAATAAATAAAACATAAAATTTCCACATTTCAATCACAATATAACATTTTAGGATATTGAAATAATGAATCCATTCAAAAAGAAACCATTTCCAAAACCATTTAAAACATTTAATAAAGAGATTTTTGAATCAAAGTGTCCCATACCACCTTGAAGATTTTAACATTTTAAACCATTAATATCCATATAAATAAATCCTTAAAACCATTTTGAAAACATGGATATTAATAAGAACAAATAATTAAAACATTTAAAACGATATTTTGGTTAAAGGGGGTTTTACCAAAATTAGAGACACATGAATACAATAATCGAGGAATGACATTTAGTCAGAACTTTATAATATCATGAGAATAAAAGGATTAATGATATAATACTACAAAGTACAGTATATACACCATATAAGAGTGAATTGGTGCATAACAACAATGAACCCTCAATAGAAATGTCAAATGTGATGAAATCCCTTATAAAGAAGGTATCATTAAATTAAGGACAAATCAATCTCAAAAATATGTGTGAAAAATATAAATACACCCAATATAAGTGGATATTAAGTGTAAAACAATAAAAGTTCATTCACACATATTCAATGGATGACATATTCAATGACTACATGTTGAACCCAAAGAAATCGAAATTGGGTTAAGAAGTTCCCTTGACAGCCTAACGGCGTCACCTCAAAATTAGTTGATGAGAGATAAAAAGTGTATATCATCACTTGGACATAAAATTTACATCACTAAGGATATATGAGAACATATCCCAACATATCAATATGTAAATTAAAAGACCCAACAAAAGAAGTCTTTTAAAAAAGAGGAGGGTGAATGGTTCCCTTACCGACTTGGGTATCTTTCAAAACATACACACCATGAAAGATGGACAATAGATCATTGATATAAATACTCATAAACAAATATATATTACACAAAGAGTAGAATAATGGGCAGTACATACACCACTAAATGGAATATGTGGCAAATGTAGCATAAATCTCACGGGAATAAAAGTGAGATGAAAAATCCCTCACGAAAACTCGGCAGCCTAACAGCGCCACATAAAACATCCGAATATGGATTGATGAGATCCAATAGGGTATCTCATCACATTAAAATATAATTTAAATCAAGAGGAATATAAAATAACATCCCCCAACATTACAAATAGTAGTTTAAAAGAAGTGACATAAAGGAGAGTGCTTAAAAAGAAAGAGAGAAGTTAGATCTCTTACGAAAGTTCGGCAGCCTAACGGCGCCAATCAAAACTTCCAAAATGGATTGATGAGAGAGAATCGGGTCTCTCATCACATGAACATAAAAATTACAGTAGGATTAATATAAAAGATCATCCCAATAACAAGAAAGATGAGCTTTAAAAGGAATGACCTAAAAGAGTGTACTTAAAAAGAAAGAGAGGAGTAAGATCCCTTACCTCGGGTCCGACTTCACTCGATCGTTCTTTAATCTCCTGAATAATAAACTTGAGTTAATTTCTACTTCCTTAAGAACCTTTTTCAAGTTCATTATTCCTTTTATATCACTTATTACCATGTCATAAACATTTATGTAATCATTTAAGTTAATAATATTTGTTTTGCCGATACTTGCTTCTTAAGTCGAAAGTGGACTTCTTACAATTACATGTTGTTCGTGTGGAAAAATGTTTATTATATCCAGAATTGTATTTATTATGTATATATCATATATGTCATATATATCCAGTAAATTCATGCATTTATAACATTACATAATCATTTAGAGGTAAGAAATGAAATGCACCGTTCATGGAGACGGTAATCCGTACGTACGCATGAACGCTACTTTCATTTCTATTTCGTATTTTATATAATGGAATAATAATGATATAAAGGTATATTATAATTCCAGTATAATATCATATATAATATCTTATTTCCATCCTTTATACATCCCACATATGGTATTTAACGAATCAAATCACTTTGAGGGGGCGGTAGTCCGCACTTCCTTAAATGAAGATATCGTGTATACCCATAATAGAATCCATAAAGGTAAGACAAAAATGAAAAATACAGAATCATAAATAAAACATAAACATATTATATATCATATATAAAAATAGTGACATCATAATGGCCACCTTTGAAGGTGTTAAATGAGTATTGAACAATCATCGTTTCGGGAGGCAGAATTTCACCATCCAAGGAAACTGTAAGTTCTTTAACCATTTGATGTAGTTGTGTGAGAGTGTAGCACGAATAAATCTTATAAAAACATCCTAGTATATTGAATATACTGGTGTTGTTTCAAAATAAGTACATAAAAAGAGTTTATGGGGTTGGAGAAGCAAAATAATACAAATGAACATGAGAGAATGAATTACCTTTAAAAGTGTAACTCCTTTTGATTTGAGTCTAAAGGCTTCCTTTAAAAGGATTATGCCCAAAGGGAATCCTCTAGGATGAGGATAGGGATGTGGAGAGAGTAAATGGTCAGGGTTTGGCCGAGCCAAAGGCTTGAGGAGTGTGTGAAATGAGGTAGAGGTGGGGGCCTTTTAAAAGAGGAGAGGAGGGGCACTTTTGGAAAGTAAAGAAATATTACTTTATATGAAAATGTGTTTCGGTTTCAAAAGGTCTCACATTGATATAATTCGTGGATAAGGTGATAAGGCTTCGAAATCCACTCATCCAATAAGTTTTGGACATGTGTAGTTCCTAGATTTTACATTATCTTTCCATTTTATTTAAATCGTCAAATAATGATGTCATCGCTGCATCATTATTATGTCATAAATAACTTAATTTATTTAATGTCTAAAAATTAATTAAAAAAATACTATGATGTAGGAAATATTGTTAGCTTTCCAATGAATATTTATAATAAAAATTATGACTTGTATAACCCCACTTAAAATTTTTTTTAGTAAAAGATATCATGTTTGTGTCATTTTTACTTTTACATTAAATAAAAAGTTATTTATGTCATTTCCCAACAAAAATGTCTCCATGGGGTCCCCAAGTTGACCCATGGCTTGTCTTGGTCAGCCATGACACAAACAATAAGTTTGGGACATGTGTCTAGGTCATTTCATATTATTAAAGCATTATTTATACCTTAAACTACACTAATTACCACTAATCGCGATTAAAAACTTAATAAGTTACTATTCACCAAAAAATTATTTTTATCCCATTGAACCACATTTTACTTCTTAAGGACAACCATGTATGTCGGATTTTTGAAATTCAAAACACCTATGTGGTAAAATTTCATTTAAACGAAAAATCATCTTTTATAAGTACCACTTAGTGGTTTAACTATTCATCAAAATTGAAGTTTTTCAGAAAAATCCCAAAAATTCACCCTAAGCTATATTTGATATTCCAAATTCAAAAATGAAGTCCGTTTTACAAAATTCAAAACATATTAGTCACATTAATTAATTTAATTATTAATTCCCGTTGTCAGAGCAAATAGCGTGTTTTTATAAAACAATAAGTATCAAAAGATTGACACTAGTTTAAGTCTGATTTCAAAGTGAAATTGATTCCAACGACCACTATTGGATTTAATGGTAAAAATATTTTCTAATTTCACTTTAAAACCAATTCAAAATATAATCTAATCATATAAATAAATTAGATTAAAAAGTGGTTTTGAATTAAAATACAACATTTTACACTATTCATTAAAAAAATGAACTTTATCTGAAAGATACCAAAAAATTACACAAAGTAAAATTTGATGTCCCGATTCTTAATAAGAGTTTTATTTGGTCCAAAAGAATGTTTAAGAGTGAATAAAACTATATTTAATGACAGTTCTCCATTAAAAGGCGATAAGTGAACCTTTAGTGAAAACTAGGGCATATATGCCTAAAATTGAATTCTTTCCGTATTTTAAGACTCTATCCTTTATTGGATAAATGAAAAAACATTTAAAAACATATATAATCATATTTTAGTTATTTATATCCATTCCCTCCATTACAATGGCTACATGTTAACTACCATTTAAAATAATATTATTTTATTATTAGAGGGCAACGTAGGATTCCCATGAAACTCGTTGTTGCGTGTTGGGTACGCCATCGAGCATAGCGTCCCCTTTAAAGTCATTTAAATATTTTATTCACAAATATGGATAAATATGAAATTTCATATTCTTTATTTAACTAGGGTGTTACATTTTTGTTATTTTATCATCAAAACAAGGTGAATTAATTTTTTTTTTTAAAACAATTCTTGAATGTCATGTCCCAACCTATAGAAGGCCACCCCCTCTCACACCCTATTTATACTTATAAAACAATTTGTATCATCAGATTCATTAAAAATTCACCGTAATCATGAATTTATAAATCATGAGTGTGTTTTCTAAATATAAAACTAATTGTATGAAGGATTAGTCATCATAACTAATTTTTTTTTCCAAAGAAGTGGTAATGTAACAAAATGATTTTTTTGATTTTTTTACTTATTCCACCTCTGTAAAATATTATTACTTAATGTTCATATAATAAAATAAATATATAACATATAATGATATTTTATTAAGATGTGGGAATGAACTATATCCATATCATCTTGCATAAAATGGGAAACAAAAACTATATGTCATGTGTACGACATACTACGATCTTGAGAACTGATGTTACTCATTTTTCATCACCAACGTTCAATGAGGGATATAATGATGGATTTAAAAATTGTATAATATATTTATTATATTATTATAATTAATAAATTTTATCAATTATTCCTTCTAAACATCTATTCTATTTTTATTTTGATAACATCCATCGTGACAATGGAGGGTTACCACCTAACGAAGTATTGTTATTTTTTAACATATGCTTGACATGCACTAAAATATGGATTAAATTAGTGAATATTTGTGGAATTTATGAAAATAATTTTTTTTAATTAATGTATCACACAATTCCAAAACCTTCTACATGTTGGGGAATTCAATGTTTCGCTTGTGCACACACAGACCCTACTGTCTCTAGAAAGCAATGTGATCTATAATCTATGTTCAATTTTTAAATGTTATTTTGGAAATTTATCTAATAATGAAAAACTATATTTGTAATATAAATATAATTTTTATGTGATTAGAATATATAATATTCATAAAAACCATGACATTCATGAAAAATATCTCCTTATAAAACAAAGTAATTATCACCCAAAAGAATAAAAATAACTAACAATTATAAATTAATGGGATGTAAAATGAAATGAGGGGATCATGTATGATATTCTAAATATAAATATAGTTATGTAATGAATTAATAACATGATTAAAACCCTTAAACATGATATTTATAAACATTCAAAAAATGACACTTTATGTAACAAATATCATCCCAATTTCACATTATTGAGCCATATTGTAATGTTATGAACCAAATTTATTTTATATGTCCTATACGCTATTGATTTGACATGTAATATAATTATTTTTTATTAATTTTTTACGATTAAATTTTAATTATTTTATCCCAATTGATTTAGTTTGAATCTTTCTAGGTGGTAATGAATTTCATAACTCATGTTTTTTCATTGGGTTATATTACACTTTCGTTGTCTTTGATTTTATATGGGTATGTGTGTATTGAATTTAGATAATATTAATATGTATATAAACGTTGTTTATATTAATTTTATTTTGATGCACGTAACTAATTCATTGGATTATTCTCACATCATCATTATAATTTTTATGGGATTATTTCAAAATCTCATTTTAATGGGGATTATTCATGCATGGAATTTCATTTAAGGAAATTAATGGAAAATTATATACTAAACCATTTTAAATTTATAATCCATTTTAAATTAATTAATATTTCATGAAATATTATCATTTTTTATCTTTGGTAATGAAAATGATTGAATTTTTAGAATAATATCTTACTTTATTTCTCTCTTTGGATGAAAATAATTTTCCTTCCAAAACCATATTTCATAAATGTTTTTTCAAAAAAATTTAAATTATATAAATCATTAAATAATTTTTCATACAAATCATTTACTTTTGATCAAGTGTTATCAAGGGAATATTTATTTCTTTTTCGTGATAATACAAATTCGGATTTTACAAAAATTGTCAATGAAATGATTTTTTAACAAGTATTAAATTTATATAATTTCACGTAATCATTACTGATCAATGTTTTAAATATATATTTAAGTGATTGGTTTTTTTATATTAAAATAATCGTATCACACTATTTTTATTATTAGTTTTTTAATGATTTTTAAAAAAAATGATATTTTCCTTTAAGTAATTTAATTATAATTTTATAGTGTATCTATTCATAAAAATACATAACATTATTTAACTTATATTAAAAATCGAATATGGTATAATAATAAAATTATAATTATTATTAAGGATGGATTACGATCATTTTGTCCAAGAAACACATTAACATTCACATTCTTGATTTCTTTTTGTAGTTATTATCATTTCCATAAAGTAATAAATTTCTTGTTATCATTGGACATTAAATTTTTCCCAACATCCCATTTATTTATCATGGATATTTTTAACATAAAAATTATATGATTTAAAAAATAATTTTTTAAATTTAATGTTATTTGATTTATTATGGAAATATCGATAAGACTATATACTTTAATCAACTAAGATATTTTATTATAAAGAATATTAGAAACAAATTAAATTGAATATTTTATATATGATGAATTAATTTTACAAGAAGATATTGGTGATTTTTTTGTTATAGACAATCACATGATGCATCGATAATACTATTAAATGAAAATGTTGGCCGGTCATAGTCAAATGGGTTTCTAGTGTATACCTACCCATACGTTTTATGGTATTTGGTGAATGGTCATGATAGTAGAGGTGTCATGATGCCTCAATAGTGACATCAAATAATTTGGATTTCCCAGTAGTAATAATTTAGTTATTTTTACACACGATATAATTGAAATTATATTATCTTGAAATTCATATCATTTTCACATTATTGATTTAATGGAATGTGTTTACATACATATAATCTTCCATATATATTATTCATTATCTATTCATGAAAATCATGTTATTTATTAATCTAAATTTATTTATTTTTATTTAATTTTCCATATTTGTTGTACCTTATCTATTCAAGAAAGTCAAGTTATGGGTATAATGTAATGGATGTTTAGTTATTTGGCATTCGATGTTGTTTATGCATTATTTATCTTTCATTACTTTCACAAAATGTCTTCTATGGTATTCAACCATTGTGGAGAAAAAAATATCACCCACAATTTTTCCCTTCATATAATCTAAGAAGGATACAATGAATGGTATTAAACGATATTCTTGTGATAAGGATAATATTTTCGAGAAATAATATTTTAGAATTTTTGAATTAGAATGTTATACGAGAATAATTTATGTATCAATTTTATTAACATAGATAAATTATCTGACCCTTTGGAATGAGAACACCTTTACCTAGTTATATTATATTGAAGTAGACATTAGCTAAATTTTTATAAAAATATAGTTGTTACAATTGGAATTTTTTATGTTTAGTAGAATCTTGGTGAACTAAATTTAGTATAAAATATATTATTCAACATGACCCTATTATATTAATTGATGATAAGTATAGAAGAATAACCTAAATATTTTTATGGTATATATGTTGTGTTTTCACCATAAAATACATCATTTAAACAATAATAAAAATATAAAGGGTTTTGAATGGAATATACTAAGGGGAAATATCTCTAAGAATGGTTTTTTGGGAATGAATAGAGCATTACGTGGTACATGACAATATGGAGTATACAGAACCTAGATTGAAAAAATGGGTGATATGAATTGGATATTTCAGATTTTCCCATATATATAAGTATCATATATTTAAAAATCGTATAAAATTAACGGCCATGGTTAAACCTACATTTCCCTATATTAAATTTTTTTTTTCATTGTTTAGACATCCTATAAATGATTTTCTATTTTTTCCCAGAATGGATATTCTTGTTCACACTAAAATTTTTGGTTTCAATCAATGTCTTAAACCTTAAATAACTATGTATTAATTTAATATATAAGAAAAAATGATGATAATGGAATCTAAATTATGATGATGATAGTTATGATAGACATCAAGATCATATATAATCAGTTATCCTATGATATGATTAACTACAAATAACATTACCAAAACTCATAATTTAAAAAAGGATTGAATGATGGAGTTCACTATGTTCCTGAGTAGTATAGAACACTGGTGAAGGAGGGATTAATTTCCATCACATTATAAATATTCAATAAGGCACCAATGAATGTTCCTCAATGGAAAATGATAATGTTTTACAGGTTGAAAGTAATGGAATATTGGAATGAATTGACAATGAAAAACATGGGTTATTATAGAAGGAAGCAAATATAATCTTAAAGATCCAATAATAGTTCATTTTAATAACTGTGAGAAACCTAGGAATTATATATGTTTATTCTCTATTTTTCATGTTAACCCACTGAAAAACTAATATCCTATTTTTGAGATAAAATGGATTCTTTATTTTTTTAGATATTTGAATTAAATTGTTGAATATTTGTTTTTCAATTTTATTTTTGTTATGAATATTATGAAACATATATGTATTGTGTAAAATTATTGAAGCACATATTCCTTTATTAACATAAGAATTATGGATACCATCTTGGGAATTTGTGTTTAATATTTATTATATATTCATCATTTTAAAAACACATTTTTAGGTTTTCTATGATGGGATTATACCAAGATTAAGGATCTATTGGGAATCATTTATGTTAGTAAAACAAATTGGTTTATTATACATTTCAGTGAAAAAGTTATTTATGGATGAGTTCCCATATATTATATGGATATAAGTTTAATGTTACTGGTAACCTTTTAATATTATGTTATCATTAATGCTGAGGTAATTATGGTATATTATATGTTTGTAGTGTTATAGGAATTATATTAATATGGATTTTGAAAAAGGGCATACTACTAACTTGGTGACAACCCATCCCATCAGACCATCAAATAGGCATTGAACTCAAAATATATGGGAGACAAGGGTGATGGAATTACCCCTTGAATATGTGATGCCTTGGTTACCATTCCATTAAATTTATTTATACTATTTCATGAATATATATTTTTGATGAACCTATTGTGTTCCAATATATGATTAATTATTAATGAATTATAAAGGATAACTAGTTGTAACACATTGAATTTGGAAAATATTTTCAAATAAGTGGATAGACATGTCACTCTTTTATAGATTATAAAATTCACTTAATGTTAATTATAGTGTATTTGGTATATAAAAAATAATTTTGGATAATTATTTCCAGGATTAAGATATGAGCTGTAAATTTATCCAAGAACATTAGAGGGACAAATATTAACTTATGAAATATCAAAATATAAATTAATAATATTATATTAGATTCAAAAGTGGAAAATGATTCCTACACATTATAAAAAGGTCTTTGAAAAAAAATATCATATTACGTTCATATACAATAAATCAAATTTTCTTTTATGTCATGAAATATTTAAGGTTTTGAGGCCATTAAAATTCCAAAGATCAATCAAATTAATATTATCAGTGATCACCATCACTATCAATAATTATTTTTTATTTCATTATATGTTTATATATTAACTTACCACCAATTTTAATATATTTGGAATCATTATATGTGTTATTCAAGATTATCATTGAACATCCCTTAAAATCATACTAATATGATGTTTTGTAAAACCATTTTATTATGTGGGTTTACCACAATGTTACTGTCAAATTTCATCCCCCTCTTGTCAAGGTCATGTTTACATTATAATGATAAATTTTTTTGAAAGTGGGAATATTATTATACAATGATATTTTAAAAGAAAACAAATTAAATTTGATAAAATATATTACATCAAACACCAATGATGGAACTGAATTTAATATATTAAGATATTTATTTTTAATGATATTTGATTTCTTTATCATCATTAGGAACATTAAATCATATATATAAATAAATATTATTGTATTATATCCAAAAAAATATCTATTAAATTAATGGGTTTTAATAGTATGAAAACAATTTATTAAAATTATTTTATTATATTGATTATAAATAAAATAATAATCATTTAAAAGAAAAATAACTTCTTTCTAAAATTTTGTATTTAAATTATATTTAGTAATTCTATATATAGACAATAAGACAATAATTTCGACCAAATATTAAAAATTTATATGATTAAATGAAATTTATTTTAAAAATACTCATAATTTTTTTAAGATTATATTATTTGGATTTTTCTAAAATCACTATATTTTCATTCATTAGTTAAAATTCTGATTTTTTATTGAATCCTTACTTTTTATTTAAATAATTAAAAAGATAAATTATATTTTAAAATGGATTTTATGGTAAAATTTGATTATTTATATTGAAATTATCTATTTAATGTCATTTGAATGTATTTCATATTAAATTTTGATATTAAATTCTTTTACCATAATTGGTTGTCTATCTTCAATAACTAGATGTTTCATCGTATTTGTGGGTGTCACATTAAATTGGATTCAATAACATCATGACATCAGCTTATTCATTTCATGAACTCATGTGAACCTTCCAGTACAAAAGACGTTGTTGACTACCAATGTGGTTCGAATTTCTTATGTGGGGAGAATATAAAATTTTAACAAGTGATTAAACATACGAAATAAATAAAAAAAGTGAAATTATTACAAAAAACGAACACCAACATCTGATGATGATAAAAAATATAGAAAATGACCATAATACAAGGAAATAAATTTATCAGGTAATAATACTACATGTTCTCTTAAGAAAAAAAAATGACATAATGACAACACCCATGATGGTACAGACATCATGTCAATTTTTTTCATTCATGATCCATTAAAAATCCCAACTCTTCAATTTATTATAGTTCACTTGAACTTATCCTATAATGGAAACACATATTTTACTTGGGTACCAATTAGTAAGACCAAATACGATTTGAGTAAATCCCAATAAGTTATCACAAATGATATCTAAAGTAATCTCTACTCTATAACAAGGTATGTAGTTGTATAATGAATAAATATTACAAGAAAAAAAAGTAAATATTCATTAAATTTATATTATCTAATCAACCCCATAGGCCCCTTGGTTAATGGTGACACCAGATCCAATCATAATTGCATCAACTCGTTTTGGAGTATGAACCATAAACCATAGGGATATAAAAATTAATTCTTTCATTGGATTTAATTATTCATTTTGGTCTAATTTCATTTACCATACCTAGTAGCATTAGACCATGTACCAATTTATAGATAACATGAAATCTCAGTCCAATGTGAATATCTAGGGGGCCAAGAGCATTAGTATTCAACTCCCTTGGTATTTGGAGAATCATTTCCTGACCCAAAACACATTATTCACATCCATGTATTAGGTTCCTAGAGAATCAGTCTAGAACCTCAGGCGTATTTGAAGGATTTTTCACTGACCCACAACTCATTGATCGATACTTCAAAAATAAGACTTGTATCATATACATATCAAGTATCAATATCACTATCCTTATTGTCAATCAATTACATCTTTAAGGACAATTTCATTTAACAATAAATAACATGGATATTTTTCTTAATAACATAAAATGAATAGAAAAAATTAACTATTAAATGATTTACCATCTATTAACTGCATATCATTATCCTATAAATATTAATTCAAATATCCATTTGAATTTCATTATCAAACAAAGAAAATATAGATATATATCCATTTCATAAACCAACATTTTCTCCATATACAATTTCATTGTCATAATTTAATATTTATTGGAACACCCCACGTGATTCTATCAATCCACACCACATTAAATCCAATGGCCCCAATGCGATTCTCTGAAGAATCACAAAAAAATTTGAAATTAAATTCACCATTACAATTTTTAAACAATTTCCAAACATGGAAATGAAAAGGAACAACTACAAAATAATACAATAATTATAAATATGTAAAAATGAAATTAGACCACCTAAATTGAGATTGTTGATATACTCTCTCACAACTATAACACTCAGTTTTTTGTGGAATAGTGAAACTCACCAGATAAGTGAATATATAGGATTAAAACCATGGACCAAAATCCATAAAAAAGATACATAAAATGAAAGATCTAAAAATTTATAATGGTGGTATTCATCCATATCAATCAGGAGAGATGTATGGAAGAGAGAGGATCCTAAATAATGAAGAGATCACATATCATATAGGGTTATATTTCATCCACGAGTTTATTGATCTAAACATAATGATGTTATTAGAGACTATTAATCCTATCATGTTCCTCAATAGGAATTGGAACTCATTTTATGTCGAAAAAGGTCTATTAGGAATAAAAACTAGAATTTTTGGAATTATTAAATAAATTTTCAGCCGTTTAAAATCATACATGCATGATTTCCTAGGTAGGCCAAAAGGTTAGAAAAAATGTGTTCCATATCCATGATACCCTTATTATGGGGTTAAAGGTTTCTCATATTTGGTTGTATTGTTTTCCAAAACGTGCTCCATCTGGGGATTTCATCTACATTTTTGGGTAAAAAGTTTGGGGAGGGTTTCCACATTATTTAGTAAAACTATACAAACCCTTCCTATGGCTCAAAATAGGACCTACATCTTTTTGGGGAAAACACAGTTCTCTCTAACAATGAACCAACAATAAACAACACCATGGTATTAAAAATTACACAAATCCACCAAAAATGACCAAAAATATATATAAAAAAATGTTTGATTATTTTATGACAATAGAATTCCTGAAAATTTGTATTATATATCTCAAAAAATGTCCTACTCTTATAATATCTCCCTTCTTAATAGATCATCCATGTGCTTCACTCCAATGAATAGAAAATATTTTGTGGTGAAAAGGGGAGGATATTAAGCACACAGATCATCTTCTCTCTCCCATGATTTATCTTGAACTCTATTATGCTTCCACAACAAATGGACTAGCAGTACTATCCTTCCCCACAACACATTCTGACTATGATCCACACAAAAAGTCAAATTCCCTTGAATTGATGCGTCGATCTCATGATCATAATAATCAACATAGATCACATGATAAGGGTTATCATGATACCTATAAAAATGTGACACTTGAAAAATATAGTGAATGGAACTATACATATATGGAAGAGACAATCAATATTTTCCATGTTCGATCCTCTCCACAATATCATATGGTTTGATAAACATGAGCTCAAACATCCCCTGCCACCAAATCCAGTACTAACTGAATACATGAGACCCCATAAGAAAACATGATCACTCACTAATAATTAAAGAGGTTGATGATATCAATCAAACTATGTGTTTTTTATACCCTATATTGAATCCATATGTTTTTAAATCTTCCGAACCTGTTCCAATGTCTATGATATGAGACTCAATCCCACCAATTCTATCTCTCCCACCTCCAGCTGAAACAGAGGTGTCAAGATTGGCTTCCATAAAGCGATACATAAGTTACCATCTATATAGTTTTATGAAAAAAACATTTTTAGATAACTAAATCAACTCAATGTTCATTTCCCATTATCAACCAAAAATCAAGGATTTATTCCCATAGCATGTCCTCCAGCACCTGGATATTAGGCTCAGATTTCTCGTTTGTCTATAGAAAAAAATCCAAACTCCAAAATAAATCGGTGCCAGATTTCTTCTAATTCCATTAATGAAGTGTAATGTAATATGAAAATAAAAATTTGATATAGTACACTATTTAACCCCCTAAAATAGACAATCTCATTAATGTACATATATCCAATATAATAAAAAAGAAATATATATCTAATTGGAATTAAATGTCTATCATTCGTCAATCAACCTATAATACACATATAATGTCATCCCTTAATGTTTTCCTTGAATGAACCAGCATGAAGTCCATGGTAATGTCATATCGCATCCATTCATGAATTTGTAATAGTTTAAAAAAACATTTAGTTCAATATTTCCCATCATTCACTGACTACTAGTATAAGAACCATGTCGCAATATATAAAATATCATTTTTCATTCCTAGACATCGGTAATTTGTATGAATGTCATAGTACATTTTATCAATCTCAGGCATAATACCGAGTTTCATTCTCGAAATTCACACATCAAATCCTCTCACACATACATTAGAACAACAATACATTCCTCCTTATAGACTATATCAACCATATATATAGTCCTATTGGATGATGATTCCATATATTCAAGGAATTTTCACAAGGAAAACACTCTAGATCCTCATAATAAATATCCATGATCTGGCATAAAAATTTTGACACTATTAATACATATATGAGGGTTATCTAATATTAGACCATCAAGACCCCAATAGTTATATCATCCAATAATGTAATCATATTCCACTTCGATCTAGTATCTTAAAATACATGAGATTATGTATTTCATCTCAAATCATTGATCATATTGTTTCCTTTACAAACAATATACTATAGCTCAGATAAAAATGACAATATATAAAAGAACCATCTCTATTGGTAAATATTAAAGTCTCATTTTGAAAATATAAAATATAATCATTCATCGTTGGTATATACAATAAAATATTATTCTAAAAGGTAATTCCACCAACACATTAAGGAATAAACCATCATATTCAACTCAAGATCATTGAATGAAGAATCTATTTTTTTTCTCAACTACCACGATCCTTACATCATGACTTTATCACTCAATATCAACACTAACCCATGTATTATTTTTTTACATCACATTACATGCTATAATACACATTAATCTTGAGTTGGATCAAAATCATCATAGTAATCAAATGATTCATTAATTACTGTAGTGAAATCTCATAAGATTTGAACAATTCAATATTCATTAACTTATTTATCAAGCCTGACATAAGAAATTCCATCTGCGAAAAGTATCATCATATAATCTTATAATAGCTCACTAAAGAAGAAAATATATGGATATAAAGAACATTATATTGATTACCCCATGAAAAAACTCCTAAATTTTCATAGGACTAATAAACACTTTCCTCAGAAATGATATAACCAAATAAATCCAAATTTTGGATCTAGATTTAATACTTAGATAAAATGGTGTATAGGCTATGATTTATCTGTGTACTCAGAAAACTGTAATGATGATTGTATGAACATCATTATTCATATAGTACACTAATATTTCATCCACAATAACAACAACAACCTGATCATGGAATGGGTGGAATAATTTTTACATCAACACCACAAAAAAATAAATGATCATTTTCAATAATAATGACCTCAAAATGAAATCAAATACACCATAACAACTCATGATTTCTCTTCAATGAATATAAAAATGTCCCACACTCAGTTTATGAAACCTTGTTTTCATGACGTCCATGTATACTACACAAGCACTACTCAGCATGGAAATGAGGTCAGCAACACAATGTAAAGGATGTCGGTTAAAAAATGTCATCTGATTCATCTTCTGAATATCAAAAAATAATAGCGGTGTTCCATCATCCTTATTATTAATCATGACTAAAAAACAACAAGGTGACATAAAAGGATGGATAATTTCATTATCTGTCATTTCAATTAGATGATTATTATTCCATTTATGCTATGTTAGATCCATTCAATAAGGATAAATGAAAAATGGTTAATCTACAAGATGTAGTTTAATTTTGAAATCAATATCTCTCTCTAGTGGATTCCATGAGTTATCCTAGGGAAAAATGTCTTGAATACAATCCACAATGGGTGGGAAAACCCAATGTTTCACACCACCTATCATAGATGAGACGATTAACTAATATAGTGGTGATTTTCCCTATATTCTGATGAATTGTCTTTATACGACATTCTAGGATATAACATTTCCCCAACAAATAAACCTATATCCTGGAGAAGATGTAATTTTAAATCTAATATAGTAAAAATGAATATTTTATCATTATGATACCAATGAATCTATACAAAAAGATAAATCTATAAATGAACATTTCAAGTACATGTAGATTCCAAATGAAACTAAAGTATCCTACCTTAAGGGAAGACCCCTTTCATAAACATACATCTTTTAACTATATACCTAGAGGTGTTTCTGTTATCACAAACACACATACAAACTCCACCGTCAAACTCAAAAAATTATATATTTGAAAAAATACAATAAAATGTGTTGGTATAATATAAAATAAAATTATAGAACTTATAGAATCATAATGAGTTGTACCATTGACTATTAACAATTAAAAATCAATATCCACAAGTGTAGACCAAACTGCATACAACTGACATTCCCATCTATCAGGTCCTCTACTATGAGATCCAAAAGATTAAAAACCATGCTAATATATGTGATAATTCAATACCATATATTCAACCTAGATATGCACGTAATATATAAATCCATCTAACAAACATCAATGGGGTAAAAACCTTCCTTAGAATAATCTAGTTCATACTATGTACACCATGACTAACCATTGGTAATGAGTTCCTTCAAAACATCTTTATGTTTCCCATCCTATTGGACTATTATCACTCCACTTGTGTTCGAGGATACTGGGTATGATTATAACTTAACACACCGCATTTATGAAAATGAACTCATGTATTTACCAAATAATATTATTCATCTACATACACACTATGAATTCCACATATTTAGTAATTATTATCATAGAGATGCTTCCTACCATTGGAAGACAATCCTCTTAGGGATCTAAAGAAAACCCCATGTAATGTACTAGATCCTTCCTTTAGGTTTGTCTAAAAATCGAGATCTTTCTTCAACACCTCATCAAACATATTAAACTAAGAGATGCTCCCCTCGAACATAATCATCGATTTAATGACATATTTATTCACTCTCACCACATTTTTATCATCTCCTACTAGCAATTGAAAATATTTTAGAAAATTAATGAACTGTCCATTATATTCCAAAATAGAAAGAACTCCCTAATTCATCCAAAAAAATTATTCTTTCCTTCCAATATAAATGTATATAGGTAGAAGAGATAAAAGGAAATATCATATATGTCCTTCTATAATATTCCATCCAATTGTTCAATCTAAGCCAAGATATCCCACCAAATCGTTTCTTGACCTAATAACATATAACCAACCAACATGACTCATTTCTCAACATGGTTCAATAAATGATAATAAATGTTTTGGATAAATAGAATCCAAAACTTAGCTTCTTCACTACCACCATATCTGGTGAATGTTAGAGGGTGCTATTACTGAATCTCTAGTGGGAATTTAGATATATTCTATATAGACATACCTTTTTCTGTCTCACTAAACAACATAAATCCGGTGAAGTTAGCTTGAAATTTATTTCTCAATACTTCAGACAAAACTGTTAGTGCCTCTTGTCTTATAGTTTGAGGATCATTTAAAAAAATCACATCCTTTCATACGACAAAAAAATAAACTTTGTGGCGTGTATCTATAATTACAAGTACATTTCATAGAACAAATAAAACATTATTAAGATATTCAAATAAAATGGATTCACAAAAATTCAGTACTTTCTTCCATTACACACCACACAATGGTCATAACCAAGTCAGTATGAAAACCCTAATCCATCCCACAATTTGTATATGGATAAACATTGGAAAAAAGAATTCATATCATGTGTTCTTTATTAGAAAACCATTTTTACCAATTTTATATTTCCACATTTAAAATATTTCATCCATTATATATATATATATATATATCATTAGGAATGAATTATTTTCAAAATATTAAAAGGAGGGAAAACATTTTTTTCCATTAAATGCACTCATAAAATGATTATCCTTGCATTGTCACATAAAATACGTAGTTCCTATAATGATTCATGCATACTCAACTCCCATGCAATGCTTATAAATGATTAAAATATCATAAAAATAGAACCCCACACAAAGTGCATCACCCAAGGAGATATAATATCCAAATAAAATAGAAATCATTAATTTAAAGAATCCCACACAGTGTACATGGGTTTTACCCCACACTTGGGATTGCTACTCCAAGGACCAAGATAATTTCCGAAGACCGACTCATTATAGTATTCTAAATTCCATTCCCAAATAATAAAAAAACTAAACAAAAAATAAAACTCTAGTGATACTACATTGAATCATCCCAACACGAGAATGTTCATAAAATGACCTCTAATGCACTAGTTCATATTCATGAGGATTTTGACTAGTAGCGAGGGTATAATATTTATTGTGGGAGAGACTATAACCTCTTTATCAAAGTGATACAAAAGTGGAGATAAATCAACTATATCCAAATGAAAATAAAAACATAAATACATCTGTCTCATGATGAATACAAATAAGAAAAATTAACATAAACCAATGAATTAATCATGAAATACAATACAAGTGTAAAGTATCTAATAAAAAACACAAAATAAATACACAATGAAACCTCATAAATGTTTCCTAAAATAATGAATTGTTTCTTCATACATTATCCTCAATGAATCACAAATCCTCCATCTAGCATTAGTAACATTACATTGCATTGTCTTATAAAAATGAAAACTATATGGGTAAGAATATGGCATCCAAATTAGGGTATGATTAATAATTTTTAGGTAACCACTAATGGAAACAAAAGATATACATATTTCATAAAAGTATATTCAGTTTTATAATAAATAATTAAAAATATTAATAATTCATTTGGCATCAACTTTATTATTAATTAATAAACTACATAGGTTCATAGGTCCACAATGATACCCAAAGCACTAATACATGATTCAGTTAGTTTGAGAGTCTGAACCAAATCACATTAGTATATCAAAATTCAATATTTAATAAGATTTAATTATTAATTAATTTATAATTACATTTTTGGTACCATAATGAATCATTCCCAGAAACAATTTCTTGTGATCATTGTACATTGGTCCAATCCCAATATATCAGGAGCCCAGAGCATCAGTCATGAAACCTATGGGAATTTGGAAAATCATTCATTAAACCATAAATAATTATTAAAATTCAGGTATTAGGTTAATATAACATAATTCTTGCTCCCCATAGGTATTTGGATCATTATTTCCGGACCCAAAACTCATTGATATTTCATTTAAATATATGACATGTATCGTATACAAATAAAGGTTCAACATCATTGACCATATTATCAATCAATCACAACATAGTGAACCATTTAATTTAAAAATCAAAACCATGGGTCTCTACATTACTCACAATTAATTATATTAAAGCTTCACCATTAATCTATTTATATTTAATTAATCACGCATCTTTAAGCCTTAAACGGTAATCAAAAAAATCCTTTAAATTCAAAAACAAAACCATGAAAATAAATTAATAGTTAGATTCTATAAACTCATAATTTCCCTTCATAAATTAAATTTATCTTATTTTAAAGGAAATTGGGACACCCAATTGGATTCTAAAATTCAATGATTTTGTAACTCCAATAGGTCCCATTGAAATCTGGGAAAAATTTCCCAAATTTATGTGATAAATTTATCCCATTCAATTGTACTAGAATTTTACAGAATTGAA
Organism: Viscum album; assembly: GCA_963277665.1. NCBI lineage: Eukaryota > Viridiplantae > Streptophyta > Magnoliopsida > Santalales > Viscaceae > Viscum > Viscum album. The sequence continues at coordinate 773,356,026 of OY728159.1, read as the reverse complement.
ATGAAATATCACAATAACACACATATTAACATAATAAATTCTATAGAAAAAAAGTATTATACCACCTACTTTTTATCGTTGATGAAATATCAATAAACGATAACCCTCACATCAACATAGATCAGTAAAATTCTCAATGGAAGTGAAGATATAGGATCAAAACCTAAGACCATTATCCAACCAATAAATATCCATAAAAACCATGATAAAAATCCTCATAATTGGTGGAATTAATCATCTCAATGTAGAGAGAAATATGAGAGATATAGTACCCTAAACAAGGAAGAGATCACATACCACATAGGGTATTATTTATTCCATCGAATCATTGATTCAAAATAGAAGAGGTTTAATGAGCCTATGAATCATCTCAGTATCCTCCAAAAGGATGGTAATATTTTTATTGGTTGATGGATGCATTGGGGATATAAACCACTGGTTTATAAAATTTTAAATAAATTATCAGGGGTTTAAAATCCATTGTGAATGGTTTTCTAGTGGGTCACATGGTTTGAGAAACCATGAACCCAAAAATTTCTACCCTACTTGTTGGGTTAACAGTTACTCCTACAATGGTGAAATATTTTTAAAATTATTCTACAACCATGAATATACCCTCTAATTGAGGGTTAATTGTTTTGGAAATGTGGTTGCAGGGTTTTGTCATAGCGTGTTACACCTCTTATAGGTTAATGAGGGTTGAGTAGATTCTTAAAGAAAACCGAACAATATTATCTAACCATGAACCAATAATGCACAACCCTTAGCATTAAAAAATTAACCAAATTAAACTAAAATAAAACCCAATGTATGTACTGGCCTTGATTTTAATAAAAAATTATAAAAGAATATATTAAAATGGGTATGAGACCTCTACTAAAATGTAAAAACCATACATATGCTGCAAAAAATTATGTATTAAATGTAAGAAAATTGATTCTACAATAAGAATAAGCATAATATGTATTATATTTTATGGTAAACATTTTTTTGATTATTATAAGTGATAAAAAAATAAAAATTAATTACCAAGGTTAAGGTGAAAAATGATTTACCATGTGTAAAAAAATTTCAAATGTTTATATAATGGATAACATTATCCAAAACCCATTTGATGGTATTATATTTAACTTATATCCTCTATGGTTCTATAATGAACCAATTTCATGCATTTAGAAATATTAAAACGTTTGTTTAGTTTAATCATTTCCAAAATTCCATTTGTGTCCTCTCCCCTATATATAGAAGTCACGCCCTCTCCTCCCCCCTATGTACTTAGAAATCCATTTGCTTCAACAAAGAACATCCCAAATTACATAACATATCTTATACCACCACCCTAGAGACATATTCTGGTTAATAAATTCTATGAGGTAATTTTTTTGGATCAAACCTATAGAAGACTTCCCAAGAAGAGGTAAAATTATAAAAAATGTGTTTTTATTTTTTACCTTCTTAAACCTCATCAAAATATTATTATCCATGATTTTATAATAAACCCAAAATATTGAATATAAAATAATATTTTTTGGATATTTTTAAGCCCTATATACATACCATCTTTCGTCAAATGGTAAAATAAGTCGGCAATCGTCTCTACGATAGACTACCACCTCACAAATTGATGTAACTCATTTTCCATAAAAAACATTATGTATGGAAATAATGATGGGTTTTAATAAATTATATTTATTAGAAGATTTTATTTTACTTCTTTAATTTTAATATTATTTATATATTCATATATTCCATTCCATTTGAATTTTTAAAATTCCACTTGTGTGTATAAAATAATGCCACCTTGCAAAGCAATGTGATTTTCATTTATCATATGATTACATGGAACGAATTTGGGATAAATTTATTTATTAAATGTGATACAATTGAAATTATATTGATTCAATAATAATAATATTTCACCACTTCATTACTATTTTTCTGATGTATTAATGTTTACCCCAATCATGTGTCTATACGACCAACTAACTCCACAAAGAGACATGATCTATTCTGCATGTTCAATTTTAAATAATGATTAAAAATATGTATATAACAAAAAAATTATTTTTAAAATATTGATATAATTATATATATAATTTCACTACAAAATATTATAAATAACCCTAACTTTCTTGACAAAACACCCATGAGAAAACATGGAAATTATCAGATGCAACAATGAAAAAAATGATATTATATTAACAAACGGGTGGAAAATTATTATAAGGATATCAAAAATGATATAATAAATATGAATATTGTTCAATTATGAAGAAAATACTTGATTAAAACAATTAAATGGGATATAAAATCAGGTTCATCCAAAATGAGTACTAACATATGGGACATCCTCTCAAATTCTCTTCATTGAGGCATTTCATAAATGTATACACATAATATCATTTGTATGATGTATAAACTTCCCATTATCGATGTAATATCATAATGAATTAATATTTCTTGATATTTTAATTTTAATGTTCAATTATTTCCCACAAGGGAATTTTACTTCAAAAATTCCATGTGGTAATTAAATTTAGAGCCTATTTTCATTTTTTTAGGTTATATTATAAATATGGTGTGACAAATATTCTATGATTATGTGTATATAAATAGTTGATTATATTATGTGGAATATACAATTTTTTATTATTATTTATATTTGACACACATAATCAATTCCTTGGATAATTATTACTTCAATGTTATGATATTATAAAGGGTTTATTTCAGAATCTCTTATTAATCGAGATTGTTTATGCTCGAATTTCCATTGAAGTAAATTATATGATATTTTCAGAAAATTTAAATTTTGAATTTACAAATAAATAGATATTAATTAATATATCTATTAATAGAACCATTTTTTCAATCCGTGGTAATTAAAATGTGATGATAAAAAAAATTTAAATAAAATATGACTTGAATTATCTCTTCAATCAAAAAAAAACAATACTTTAAAAATAATGTTTTATAGAAATGTTTTCAAATATTATTTTAATATTTTTAAAATTATTTATTAAATACAATATTACTCATATTAAATTTTTTTATAAATTTTTTTCAATCTAATCTTCTTGTTTTTTTTCAAATCATATGTATTGATTTTATAGAAAATTGGAATATAATCATTTATGAAAAGTGTAGTGCTAGTAAAAAATTCACAATCATGTTTATCATTCAATGTTTTAATTATTCATTTATATTTTTCATATTTTTTTTGAAAATATTAGTTTACAAATGTGTTGTGAACTTTTTTTAAGTATGATTTTTAGAATGAAAATGATATTTTCTTTATGAATGATTTTAGTTATCTTTTTTTAATATATATATTCATTAATAATAAAAAAATTATGTTAAAAATAATCCACAAGTTATATATTGTATTAATAAAATTCTTATTCATTCCATGTACTATTTATGATCATTTTGACCAAATTATGTATATTAAATATCTATCTTGATTTATTTTTATAGTCATTACGTTTATCATGAAATATTTAATTTCTTATGATCATTGGAATTAAATTCTCCCTAGATATCCATATTTTTTTATCCAAGTTAATATTATTTCATACATATTTTATAATATATATATAGTGTTTTTCATTTTATTTTCTGATTGACTGGGAAAATACTGTAAAATGTATATTCTTTACTCATTATAGATATTTGATTTTAAGGCATATTTTTCATGACTTAAATCTATTATTATATATATGAGAAATGATTTGGAATCACAGATATTGGATATTCATTGATATATATATCCTCTAAATTATGTTTTAGTATCATATACCAAATCAGTATTCTTTTCCAAGATAAATGCTTTTCAATTAAGCAGCCCCACCTATTTCGAACAATCTTGTAAAAATTCTTGATAATATAGGTAACATGAATCCTAAGATAATGAAATACAATGATTATACATTTAATTCATTTATAATTAATTTATTATTATTGATGATATGTGTTTCAATGGTATTATCCCCATATTGATTTATTTTATAGATTTATCAATTAAATTAGATGTACATTGAGATATTTACATTTCCATACTTATTATTCCTTATATATTAATAATAGTCAATTTATTGATTAAATGTCATGGATTTTTAGTTATTTAAATTTCAATATATATTATTCCATATCTATTATTTATATTCTTGTTTATGATTAAATGGAATTTATATTTATATAATCACGTTTCCAAATTGATTATGCATTATTGATGAAGATTAATTAAATCATGATAGCTTCAATTTTATATAACCATTACAGAGAATTTGATCTCAAAAATGTTATTATCTATTTCATAGAAATAAAATATTCTTATTGTGATTTATTTAGATTAAGAACATATATAATCATGATATTTATAAATGAGAAATATGTGGTATTTTGGGTATTAATATGTTATATGTGAATAATTAATATATCTAAATTACCAAGATTACAACCATATTTTAACCCTTATGATGTGATCTATTGTGTATAGTTCGAATATAATAAATTGGAAACTAGTTCTTTGTTACTGGGTTTGGTTCCATTACACATTCCATTTACCTATTGAAATTCAATCAAAATGTTTTTCCAAGTTAAACTAACCATACCATATAAATTTATATAGTAATCCTTCTTATCATTATCCATATTAATCATATTGATTGGAAATAATGTTCCATATAATTTAATGAACTTTTATGTTCATTATTAACATTATTTGATTTAATTTATTGAAAATTAAAATGAATCATTTTAATGGTTTCAACAATCATTGTTTTTTACATTTTATACAAATTTTGGGAAAAATAATTATTTTTTAAAACATATTTATTGAACACCATATATGGATTTTAAATTTTTTATTCATTAACATGACTCCTTTTTAAGATCATGTTTTTTTAAATAATATTTTATTTTCTTTATTATATAAATTTATGATAAAAATTTCAAATTAAAATTGTATTTATTCTAGATTTTCACATTTGCTTTATAATTTCCCTGTAAAAGAATTTTTATTTCTGTAAAAATAATCCTTTTATTATTTATCCAGGATCTTAGGTATGTGTAGTGTGATGGAGATGTATTCATTATATGTTAAATTATATATCACTAAATTTTACTTTCATAATCACATAGTTTCAAAAAAAATATATCCATTATTCCAATTATTTTACACTATTAATAACTTGAATTTAATTATTTATTTTGATGTATTTCCACCTATATTCTAATATATAAACTGAATGGGTAAATTATTGTCAAAATTTCACACACTTAATCAAAATTTTGAAAAAACCTCACATATCAATGAGCCAGTACCCGGGTGGTAAGGGCTTCTGCTTGGCATCCAAGAGACCTAGGATCAAAACTGGGTGGAGGAGAATTTAGTGGGGGTACTCTAGCAGTATTGTAGCAGTTACTGTTCAATATTATAGCAGCCAAAACTATTTACATGATTAGGGCCTTTGGGCCATAGGTTTGGGCCTACGGTTCTGAAGGGCTTTCGTGTCATCAAAGGCCGTTGGGCTATAGGGCCATGAAGCCCCAAAGACTATGGAGTTTCCCAGTTCACATAGAACATGACCTTGAAGAGAATAAGATCAACAAGAGTAGTAGCCACCATAAGCAGAGAAAACTAGATTGGACGAATCATTGGGTATGTCAAGATCCATTGGGACCAGTCACTGTGTAGCTTTGTACATGGAAATGATAGCTGATCAACAATGCGAGGTGGGGAGCTAGGTGATCAATGACACATAATCTGGGGAGGGAAAATTCAAGTGGGATGGGCCAGCAGGTCATGTATTGTGCATGGTATTCTACTTGTCCTGTCGGGTCATGTATTTCGAGTAAGTCGAGCCTTGTGCCTTGGGCCTATGGGTTATGTACAGGTTCCCCTTCAACCCTTAAAAGGAGGGATTATCCATAAAAAATAGAAAAAATTCCTTCAGGCCATTTGGGCCAACTCAGTCACATAATTTCATTAGATACCCGTTTATATTCCATCGGACATTCAATTATGATTTTTGAGGGATTTTGATATGTTTTCCTTACATCATGTATATATTTTTATGCATTAGTCAAGAAGAAAATTACATTCCCTTCCATTGTGCTCAGTAATGTTTTATCTCTCCTGAGATGATATGTAAGGGATTGGGGAGGACAACTAATCCACTATGGGATTTAGTAAGTATGTTATGTAGTATTGGAAGAGATACTAGACATAGTATTATGATGTTTGGTTTTATATATTTTTTACAAATTTATAAGATTCCATGATCTTATGATATCTACTTATTTATAAAAATTGTCTTATATCATGATTCAAGACCTGTAATCTATGTTATAATGTGTATTATTCTTTTACATTATGTCATTGCACCATGATTATGGTTTCAAACCTACATGTCTACGACATGCTCAATTACGATATTTAATAGTGATTGTTGATTTTTACACTATTTTAACCTTTGATATAACCATTATTATGATCCACTTAACCTATTTTATATACACTTTTAGTATGTAAGAATTTATAATATGGTTATTTCAATTTGATTATTTAATGGGATATCTGGAAAACTTATTATAAATTAATGTCTCATTGAATAATTATATTTAGTGCATAGTTTAATGGAATAACATGGATTTTTCCACACAAATATTTTTTTCAATTCGAAAAATAACTTAAAATAAATGGGATCAATGATTTTTAATTGAATATCTATTTTTATTGATATTATAATTATTTTTGTTTCTATTCACGGTGATTCATTTGATATGAAAACTTACATGAAAATTATATTTTCATAACTCCATATAATATAGTATGGGTCAAAGGTATCACAATCGATATAAAATAAATGTTTAGATAAAAATAGTGTTCACTATGTTACCATAATATGATTATATGTAATTATTTGATACCATCAAGGGTTAGTGATTTTAATACAGATAATAATATTAATTTCATAAATATCATTTTTATGTCGAATGATATTAGATTTTATAATGTCTTATTATATTTGGTGATATGTTTAGTGGATGTAAATAAAGATACATGACAATTGTATATGAGTCTCTTAAGGGTATTGTATAATTTTATATTAATTAAATGTATTTTTTTGGAAAATATAAATATAAATTTGAAACAAATATGAAAAAGTAATATATTGATTTCATTGTATTTTTTTCAGGGATATGGTGTATATTGATTTACGGTTGAATTGGTTTCGTAGAATTTTGGAAATGAAAAGTAGTAATAGAAATGATGTGAAATTTAGTTTACTTTATTATTGGTAATTATCACAATAATAAATTTGGGGAAACCCTGAGGATATATCTAAATATTGGTAAAATCATAATTTTTTTGTAAAGTACTAGGTTTCAGGAACACTTTCATTGGAATATGTGTAAGGAAAATAAAATTGGTTTATTTATCAAGATTTTATTAGTCCCTTATTTCAGTTAATAACATTTATTATATAATTTCCTTGTTAATTATGTTTAAATGGGATGACATGACCATATTAACTGATATGATAACAATTACTATGGTAGGTTGAGTGTTGGTGAATATATCATTATACAAAAATATACAGATTTATAGTCATGAAAAAATTATTAGAAATATATATATAAAGATTATTTTATGATAAATATTGAAAGAATATTTACAAAAATTATCTATGATTTGATCATGGATATTTTATGGGGTACACAAGCATGTGTAACATTTCCTTTTTACAATGATTATTATAGAAAAAATTGATTTATTATTTTATATTTCATTAATCATAATAAAATCATAAAACCCATATTAAATTATTAAACAATATTTTATTTATATTCCAAGTAATTACTGTCGGTAAAATACGAATCACATAATTTTCTGGAGGTGGTGGTCCGGACATACATGAAAGGCATTATAATTTTTCATTCTAAGAATAAACACAAATAATATTTTTTAATAATAATAAATAGATTATTAGTACCACAATATTTTCATGTATAACACATATATTCATATAAATTATCCTTAACAACATTCATTTAAATAATTATAGAAAAATGAATCACATTGCTTCGTGAGGAAATGACCTATTGTGCACACAAAAGACATTATTGTATCACCAATATAATCAATGTTAAGAATATATATGTGATAGAGTACACCATAAGTTTAAATATGTTACAAATACAATATATGTACTTTATATAAACAATTATAAATATCCATGATAATTGGTGGTGGAAGATAAATGACATGAGTTTTGCAAGACAACAGTATTCCATTCACTTGAATGGTGGTTAACTATCCTATTTTATGGAAGAGGAGATCAATTTTTTTTAAGAAATAAAATTTTTAAAATATATGTATATTAGAGATATTTTTGTTATTATATTAGAATAATTCATGAATAATTGAAAGATTTAGATGAATAAATAAAATAAATATTCTATGATAACAAAAATACATCTTCTCAAGATAGCCTATTTAGGTAAGTAATTAATTTCTTAATAGGATGTATTTTAACAAAATATGCACTATTGGATTTAAAAAGGGATTTTAATTATATATATTCGTATTTAATGTCATATTCAATGGAATTTTATGGTTTAATGAGTAGTAGAGAGGTATAATATTTTGTATGTGATGTCAGTGGACCACTTCTCAATTTTGAAAAGAAAAAGTCTCACCCATGTTTATCACATTCCAAAAGTGTCCAAAATTTAAAAGTATAGTGAAATTTTTAATATTTAGAATATAAATAAGGATATTAAATATATATCATACATTTTATGGACATTTCAACAAATATAATTTTATATTTACCCATGGTAAATCTATTTATACTTTAACTTCATTAATCAAATTTATTATTTTCACTATTCATTTTGGTCATCAGTTATGTGGGTCTTATTAATGATAAAAAATTTATTATTATTCCAAATATGGAATCGATTTTTTAAATTAAAATCAAATAAATATAAAATTTTAATTTAAATAAAATCCTACAGACTCAAAGGAATATAGTGGTCCCCAAAAGGTGTGTTTTTCAGGTATTAAATGATTTTATAAAAAAATAATAAATAAAATTAATCATTGTATGAATACAAATTATTATTTTTTAATATGTTAACTGGAAAATTCATTTTAAATATTTATTATTATAAACTAATATAAATTTTTTAAAATATATAACTATGGTACACTATAAAATATTTTAAAAAAACATGTTTTTAAATAAAAATAATAAATTAAAAAAACAAAAAATAAATTTGATTTAATAGTTTTTATTTATATTAAATAAAAATATATAATACTATTAATTATTTAAATCATATTTATCATATAACATACATTTTAAAAGACAAATTTTTTTATAAATAAATAACTTCTTTACCAAAAATATGTGTTTTTACTATTCTCTGAAAAAATACTGTTTTCCAAAATTTTGTTGAGAAATGTTTTTATAATTCTTTAGAAAATAATATTTGTTTTTTAAAAAAAATTAATTTTTTTGAATATTAAATTTTATTTAAAACTTTAAAATAAAAGTACATAATTAGAAGTGTTTCTTTTTTGATTAAGAATCAACTTAATATTTTTTAATTAATATTACTATATTAAAAAAAATTAAATATATTTTTTATATATATACATATATTTCAAAAATTAATCTCTATCCTCTATAAAAATATTACTTTTAGTACGTTTTGTGGACTCAGTCCTCCACAATGTGACGTCTTCTATTTTATTCAACACTTTCAATCACGAGTGATATAAAGGATGTAATAGATGCATGAATTTTATTTATATTATATATATATTATCAAAAAAATTAAATTTCATTTTATTCATTTCCCTCAGAAATATTAAAAAATTCAAACATTAATCATGCAAATGTGTGCACAATCTCCTATAAGAGAGATAAGTTTCATTTATCGTCACCACCCATTATGTTTTGAATTAAAAATATAATAAACTGGTAAAAATGTTTTCCATAATATGATTTATATTAAGGGAATTATGAAAAAGTTTAATTACTTCTTCACCCACAGTCAAAAAACATAACGAGTTATATAAAAATTGAATGAAAAAATAGAATTAACCAACATTGGAAAAAGACAACATAAAAAATAAATAAAATATGATAATAAATTGTCTTTATTAAATTAATTAAATATGAATAAGATATATATTAATTTATCAAATAATAATAAATTAATTTTTTAGGATGATAATTATTTGTAAAAATTTATTGAAAAATAATGTAAGGGTATTAATATCAAATTCCTTATTTGAGACATGTTTAATATTATACAACTTATTTCATTTAAGTGGTGAATATATAATTTATATGTGAGATATTTAATCATTAATTATAATTAAATTATGGTATTTTATAATTAAATATAATCAATATCTTTCAATGGGTATTGATTAAAGTGCTACAAAAGACACAATAATTTTCTAGGTCTCAAATCTGATTGTTTGAGACGTGATCCGTTTTAAAAAATATGTTTCATTTGAATGGTGTATCCACTACACATGGTATTTTTTTTATTTTATTTTATTTTATGTGATTTTATAGAAATATCATGTCACCTAATTATTGTGGCAAGAGATACAATTATTCCCATAATAGTCTAGATCTTTGGAAACTCAATACCATTTTTTGTTGTATTTTATTCATAATCCTTATTATTCCATTCTTGGGTATTCCAGTCCCAATTTTTTATTATATTGTAGTTTTTCATCCACTTAATGTAAATTATGATTTATTGAAAATATGGTTTTTTACACATCATTAAATATGGTCTTTCATCAATGGTAATTTCATGTATTAAAAATATTCCTTTAATAGTCAAATGTCTGGGATAAATTTTTTGAATATAAAACATTATTTCATTTAGAAGGATCCATTATTTATGATCATTTTGAATTTGATTATTCTCGTGAATTTTTCAATTAATATTTTTTAAAATAATTATGGATTTAATGACTACCATAATCTTTTCTGTCAGTGTTAATGTTTTTATAAAATTAATTCTATGTTTTCACTTTGATTTTCTTTTATTTATTATAAGGGTTTCGACTAATATATTTTATGATTCATGACTGTTTGTATAATTTATATGTTATCTATTGGGTGAAATAAAATCATCATAAAAATTAATTATACTTATTTTCACTTAATTTATGGTATCATTTATATATTGTTTTGTGATGATTTTTTCATCTATGTTTTCATCTTTCAAGGATTCCATTATTATGCTAGAGATATTTTTATTGGAAACTATCCACCACAATTGTATGGATTAGTTATGATTATTTAATTATATTTTTTAATTCTATATATACATTCACTATATTTTTTGTTCATCATATTTTACATAATTCAGATTCAATGATGTTCACCCATAATGTTTTTTATTCTACTCGCATGGGAGAATGTAAGGGAATTATTTATATTATTATTCAAATATGTTTGATTATTGTAATGTTAAATATGTTTTTTTCCATACACATTTTGTATACAATGGGATTATAATAATATTGTTCCTTTTATTGGAATTTTAAAAAATTAATAGAACTCTTGATGATTATGGACTTCCAATGCAATTTGATCTTATACTATTATTGATTAAAATTTATTATAAATATAATAATTGTCTATTTCATTATAGGTTTCTAAAAAATCGACATTCATGGTGTTGATGACTCTAATGGTGAATTCATTAGACATACACAGGTTATGGGTGGGCTTTAAATTATATAGTCCCTATATTCATTGGTAATTATGATTATACAAAATGGGGTTGGGTATTTGTTTTATGCATTCCAAATTTAGTAAAATGACTTGAATATGTTGAAGATGATAAGTAATTTTTATTGAAACTTGTCCTTAATAATATATTTTTATGCCTTCTATTTTCCATTAAATAATTATGATATTAGTATATTTTATATTCATATATTTTTGTGTCATTGATATAGAATTCACACAGTTTCATGTTGATTATGTCTTCATGTACATTACATAATAATTACATATTTTTTTGATGTTTATGAGATGATTGTTTGATATATATATATATATATATAAGTTACATAGTGATTGACCTCTTCCCTTATTGTTTTTCAATTTCAAAATGTCTTGAAAACAAATTGAATGTGTAATTTTTAGAAGGATGACTTATATAAAATAATTTTTTTATACATTTAAAACATGTCATGAAAAAATTATTTTTATTTTTATTTTGGATATTGTAATTTTTGAAAAATAAACATGGTATTTATTATTTTATTTCATATCATAATAATCTAAATCTATAATAAAAAAACATAATTTGAATTTATGATATCTAATAATAATTATTGATATTATAAATATATATTTGGTTATATCCTTGATTTACAATTGGTATCATAGAATGTGTTAAATGTATGATTTTATTGGAACTTATTCAGGAGTGTTATTTTGGGGCATCAAATTTGGTAATAAAGGAATAATTTATATAAATTTAGAGATTATGATGTTTGTTAAGTATAATTTACAGATTGATATGTAAATTATTATCATATGTTAAAAGTTATATATTTCCATTTTGGATGTATATATGATTTAATGTTAAAGTAATAATGGAAATGTCATTTTTTGATTAATATTAGAAAACATCAGTGAATACCCAATGAATAAGTATAATTATTGGATAACATCATACTATATTCAAAAATTATAAATTAATTTCTTTGTTCATATAAATATATCAATGTTTGGATACTTTCATGTATATACATAAGTTGTTCTAAGACTACACCCTAAACGAGACACTGCAGATGTTTATTTTATGGTAATTCACATTCTCCTAAAGAAAATTTTTGATGGATTTATGAATCATGTAAATAAATTATGGAATAGAACCTAAAAGGAAAATAGAATTTATTAACAAAGGATTAAAAATGAGAGTAATAGGTTGATCATAAAGAGTCATTTATTCAAAAAATCCTTCATAAATTAATAAATACATGGATTGATGTATTTAGATTCATTTTATGGGATAATATCACAACCAATACTATTATAGTATTTAGTAAAATAGAACCATGATGATGAAGATAATATAGGAATGTATCATGAAATCACTAGGTCATTTAAAAATATAGGTCATATAAAAATTGATATCAATTTTAGAATATTCATATTTTCATAGTGAAGGTGGGTCCCCTGTCATAACCTATTGTATTTAGATTGGTGTTATAATTGAAATTTAATCCTAAAAATATAAATTACAATCATTATGAAGTTATATTAATTATTTATATTTTTTATATTATAAATTTTATGTGGATTATGTATAGAATATAAGAATTTTTATTGTATTTAAATTTAATTAAGGGGATGATAAATTTAATGGTGTAAATAACCTTAAAATAGATTTTATGAAATGTTTATGTTTTATAGTATAATATTGGAGAACAATTGATTCATTTATGTATAAATCTTTCAGATAATTTACACATTATGTCATAATAATAAATTGTGGCCTGAGATGTAATATTTATGTCAGATTATAATTTGTAACTTCTATTTAAATATTTTATTGATGATGTTTTTAGATATTTTCATCACATTTTTTTGGAATTATGATATATAGTGACTTGTGTGTTTCCATATGATATTCTCGTAAATATCATTTGTGGGTTAAATATGGTGTTTATTAATTTGGTAATATATAAAACTGGTTTTTATTATATTAAATAATAAAATGGGGTTTGGGAAAGGTATGTGGTAGACAATATGTGATTATGGAATATAAATACATTGGTATATGATCGTAAGAATTATGAGATCTGTTCGAGAAGCGGTATTTCATGTTGTGAGAGAATATATTTCAATGATTATTGATTTTATAATATTATATGAATGTCCAATTAAATTTTTCGTTGTTATTCGTTGTATTAATTAAAAAAAATATGATAACCTAACCCCAATTGTCTTAGGTTGAACCATGAATTATATATTTTGGAGTTAGAGTGAAACTGGTTCAAATATGTCTGATATATGTTATGATGAATGAAATGTATCTTAAATTGGAAGTATTAAAATGTGATGCATTTCCATGATTAATAACTCTAGTTTTTATTTAAGATTATTATCTAACATTGATTATCATCCATGTTAACTATTTTAGTTTTAGTAAAATTTAATGACAAAAGGGATCATATTACTAATGGATTCCATAGATTATGTGAAAATTGACCCACTGAACAACCAATAGAGATTATGGATTCAGTGAGAAGTATTGTGATCATTCCAAAATGGCTATCGTGATTTCTAATAATCAACACGAACAAAGATGGAATCCAAAACACAAAAAGTATTATAAATATGGAATCTCATATAAATTAAAGTCAATAACATGACAAATGAATTATGGTTTAATTTCCAATATGTAAAAAATATGTGATGAAACATGGGGTAACATTCTATATATGTGGTTATGATGGTCATCTGAATAACGAAATGTATCAAAAAGGGAGATCATAAAAAATCCACTGATTTAATTATAAGATATTTTGGAATTGGGCGGCTCAATGTCTCAATCCAAAGGCCAACATCTCAGATATCACAAAAACCACAAGAATAAGGAAAGTACTATACTGCAAATAGAAATGTATCATATAATAAGTTTTCAAACTATATTTTCTAGACTCCTAGGTCATGTATGCCTTATAAACTAAGGGATTATTATGTTATAATGAACACCTCTTCATTATATTATCATAAAAATAATTTTTAGGGATTCACGAGAGTTATTCCTTATAGATACACTATAACAACACACATTATACTTCTATGAGAAGTTATGAATGGGTATGATCTCTTCATAATGCATTCATAGCTATTTCATCACAAAGATAATTCCCACAACACATCCAAAATAAATTAATAATCATTAAGTGGCGTATAGTCCACAATGAGTTCACAATAGAAATATCTATCTATCAAATTATGAGGATGAAATTTATTTAATGGTGATAAAATATCACCGTAGGATAATAATATAGAAATACCATCAAATAAGTTAATATGTACTATAAAAATCATTACTCAATACACCCAATGCCAATAAAACAATAAAATATTGATAAGAAATGATTAATAAATCTATAATAAACAATAAGATATTAATTGATTGATAGTTATTACCATTGTCAGGTAAAAAAATATAAGAAAACATTAAAATTGTAATTTTAATAAAATAAATTTTAATTACAAAAAAACATAAAAATTATTAAAATTAAATTTATAAATTAAAAAAATTTATTAGTTCATCACAATAAGATTAGATTGGGATGTTTCTTTTAACTATTATAAATTAATTAAATTTAGGTGAATAACATAAATATATCACTTTTTCTAATACCAATAATTTTATATATAAAATAATTTTTTATAAACCATATTAATTTAATAATTATATATCTATAATGTAAAATAAACAAATAAATAATAATATTTCCAATTTTTGTAAGTTGTGATTATCCTTTATGAGAATCACGTGATATTTTATGAAATTTTTTTTATTGGTTTATTTAATTAAATATACACATATGGAAGTTAGGATTTTGATTTATTTTAATTCCCCATAACTCTTATTTAATGAATTTAATTTTTCTTAATATCATTGGAATATATAAAATTTATAATCGTTTCCTTTAAATTAACATTATCTTTAAATTTTAACATTTCATTAAAACATGTTTTTACAAGATACACATATTTAAATTAAAATTAATTTTCAAATACATATAATTTTAATTTTATAAAATTAGTTCTATATTTATTATTTCTATTTTTATTAATTAAATTTGAAAATTTCATATTTGGGTATAAATATTATACTATTATAATTAATGATAATATCCAGTATAATAGTGAAACAATTATTTTAAAGTTATTTTTTATTAATATCATCTAATTTATTACAAATAAAATAAATTTTATACATAAAATATTAAATATAATATTATTTTAATAAAAATATAAAAATATATTTAAACTCATTGATTTTGTAATCGGAAAAATATATGATTAAGAATCTATATTAGACAAATTAAATTTTTTTTCTACTAAAATCTTTATCTACAAATTTTATATTTCAAATTGAAAAAAATATTTTATAATTTATATTAATTGAATTTGGTAGAATATAAATTAAATTTTTTCCATTACACCTTAATTTGGTTATATGGGTCCGGTAATATTTTTAATAAATAAAAAAATTACTTAAATAAAAAATTGTTACTTCATTAAAATGAACTACTGTAAAATATTCAAAAAAATTGTAAATCCCCACAAACATGATTAAAAAACTAAATGAAATCATTGATATAGTATTTCTTATCCCAAAAAAATTTACAGTCCATTATTATAAATACATGGAGCCACATACAATGTAATAGTGTAAGTAACTTTTAAAAATATAAAGGGTGTTTCCAAAAGTACACATGTCTCCAATATTATAATAGGGGATCATTTACACCAATTAAAATGTAAAAATAATAATAAATGTTTTCTTAAAACTCATCCCAAATATCCAATTTAAAATTTCATTATAGTATCTTAATCTCTTGTTCAAAATATTTTATCCAAATACATCCAATTCCAAAGAGTTATCCAATAAAATATCAAGTCACCAACAAATGTATTATACCATTATTGAGTTTGTCACCATAATATTCTTATTACAAATATCATATATACATATTTATATCCTGAATTAAGTTCATAGATATTTTGATATGATATTATATTAATCAAATATATTTTATCAATCCCTCTCTATCCTCTAATAAAAAAATCCCCATTAGTGAATTTCAATGACTACCACCTCCACAAGTCATCATATTATATATTTTCATAATATTTATTCATAGAAAATAAAATTAATTAAATTTTATATTAAATATATTTTATATAATATATATATAATATTCAAATATATCACAATATCATTTATTTTCTTTTCCACTCTCTCATTGATAATTTGAAACATTAATCATGTATGTGTGTGAATTGTTACCTATAGGAGAAATGGGTTTCATTTATCATCACCAACAATAATGAATTTATTTTAAATCAGATTTTATATATAAATTATTTTCTATGAAAAAGTTAAAATTATGCATATTATTAAAATATTGTTCATCAAATTCTATTATGGTGAACATATATATGGAGTACTAAAAACATGGTAGAATAATCTCATGTAACTTATATATGTGAGAAAAATATATAATAAATAAATATCATATGATAATAAATATTAAAAACTAAAATATATAATGGAAAATACGTCCCAATATAGAATCTAAAAATATTAGGGTATTACTCAGGAATATTAAGTGTGCCAGTATAATCAATTTGAAATCAGATAAGGGTTCTCATATCAAATTCCTATCTTTGAGACACATTGGATATTTTTCAATTATTTTCATATATATTTTGTATATATACTCCTTGGGTGAGATTTCATATCATGAATTGTATTTTAATTTTTCTATTTTCAATTCAATTATATGACCATCATTTTATGTGTTTTCATTAATTTGTAACAAAATATAAACTATTTTATCTTCTAAATGTTGATTCATGGAGACATATAACATGTGAAGAATATTTTTCCATTATATGGTGAATTCAATATCCATGGATTTATTTTTATCATACTTTTTTTCTTTTGTATGATTTAATTGAAAATTCTTGTTACCTAATTCATGTGGCTTGTGGTATTGTTGTTTCTCAAGTAGTAACTATCATGAATATCCAAAATATTTTTATTTTGTTGTAATATTCACAAATGAACATTTTTCATCAATTATTGGATTCAAAAACCATTATATTTTATTATGTTTAATTTTATAATAATTGTTTTTAATATTAATATTTAATTAAACGATATTTTTATTACTTGTTTTACAATGCGGTCTTTCAATAATGGTAATATCATGTATTAAAAATTTCTATTTAATAATAACATATTTCAGATACAAATTTCTTATAATGATTATAATTTTATTTTCAAGGAAGTATTGTTATAAATTTCTTAAAAAAAATTTCGTTAAATGATTTTTATCTTCATTTATTGAAAAATACTTTGGGAATTGTCCCCTATATTCCCTTTTTTCATCAAACTAATTTATTATTCTAATATCTCTTTAAATTTATTATATAATTTTAAATTTTCATTTTCAAAAGTATTTTCTTTTAATTGTTTATGAATCATGATTCATCAACTAAAATATATATTCACGTTTTAGGGAAACAAAATCCGGATACTAAACAATATAATTAATGATCACTTTTTTCAGTGGTATCATTGAAAAATTCTATTGTTTGGTTTATTTTCATTTGGTTCAACATAATTCGTGGATAATATTTTCTTACATATGATATGATACTTTAAAACCATCCACCTTATTACTATTGATGTAATATGATCATGTTATCGATGTATTAATATAATATTATAATAATTTCCCCATATAGTGTGATCATGAAATTATAATTAATTCAAATTGGATTATGGTCATCTAGAAAAAATGTTAGTCTATTTTCATGGGCTATTGTATTGGAATTGATTATTTCAAAATCCTACTATGTACAATTATTATGTTGTGACTTGGTGTTATTTTACCATCAAACTTCTTTATATGGAAAATTTATAATAAAGGTATCCATTTTATTGAAATATGGAAAATAATAGGAATTATTGATGATTATATGCTGCCAATTTAGCTAAATAATGTTTACAAATTATCTATTCATTATAATATGGATAGATATGTTTTATTATACAAGATGTTACTTAGGGAATGGTAATAATGTTATTGATGATTCTTATGGTGAATGCATTTGTCATTATAATGTAGAGGATGTGGACTAAAATCATATAATTATTTGATGAATCTCTAGGTCTCATGAGACATAATATTTTTCAATATGAAGTATAGTTCATCCTAATATGGTGGGATTTTATAATTATAAAAAATATTGAAATAAAAATATCTTCTAATAAGGCCTTGATATTTGGTTGTTATTATCTAAAATAATGTATTCCAATAGTATGTGATCAATATTATTGGTATCTTTGTTTTTAATTATTTTCATTAACATAGAATTCTCAAAAATCAAGTTGATTATGGTTGTTTTTTATGGAATAAATATTAATCAAGTTGTTATTCTCCATAGAATTAGTCAATTTTTTTTATGGTTTCATTTTTTATATATATTTATACCAATAGAATCTTTGTTTTTAATTAATATTTATTCCATATTAATTCGATGATTTGTTTGTTATTTTTTTCATTAATATGATTTAGATCTCACCAATTCTCATATTTCCATTTCACCAGGTTATGGATAAATATACTAAAAATGAAATGTTTAGAATGATATCATGCATGAAAGTGTTTTTAAGAGATATAGATATATTTTTATGAATTCTATTTTTTTATATATCATGGTAAAATTGTCCATTTTATACAATGATATAGATTTATAAATTTATATTGTGTCCAAATTCTCTAAATATTTAAGCCAAAAAAGATCCATATGATGTACGAGATGAAATTATCAATATTAATTTTTTCATTATATATAGATATACCATTGATATTAAATTTTATACGAATTGAATTATGTAAATAATTTTTTTTGAAATAGATCTAGGTGTTCTCATATAGGGAATCACAAGAATATGTAAACATGATGAATCCCCAATTAAAATGAAACTATACAAATTATATATATATTACAAAAACTGAAAACATTGATATAAATAATATTTATACCACAATGATATAATGAATAAATCAAGAAATTAACAATATTTTTCCAATGCCTTACTCCCTGTCATTTTCTTATCATTGAGAAAGTAGTAAAGAAATATTTCTAAATTGAGAAAGCATTCAATAATTACAGAAACCTATTTTTTCTCTAGTGTATGTAATGAATTTCGGGGATCTATAATTTTGTTCCCAACCAATTAATTTATTAAGTCAAATGTGTTTACTATTATTGTTAATAAGAATATTCAGGAAATTCCCTAAGTATGTCATGAAAGAATAAAAATATAGTGACACATATAATGAAGAATATAGAATACATATACATGATAAACATGTGATAGTGGTAAATAATAATCATTAATGTCAATACATTTCACCATTTTAATAAAATATATTACACGATAAGAACACATATTTCATAAAATGTAGGATTGTTAAAACATAAATTCTTTAATTACGAGTAATCAACAATATTGGTATGAAAACATACCAAATGTGAATAATTTATCCCATATAAAAATTTAATCTTAATTTAATGGATAAAATCTTATAATATAAAATATGTAAAATTTTATATTGACACTATATAGAGAAATGGGTATACGAAAACTAAAATACTAGAATTATAAGAGCATAAGACACAAAAAGAAATAATGTGGCTGAAAATAAAATGAAATAACAAAAGAAGTGACAATTATTTTTCAAATGTATTATTTGTTTGGAATGGTTATCTACAAAAACTATAATATAATTACAAATAATTATATCAATTTTTACAAATTTCAAAATCTATTTAAAATATGTTCAAAGAATGATAATAACTTTGTGAATGATAATTGAGATACCAAAAATATTAACTTCTGGGAAAATAACTAAATCAATTTCCACATAAAAAATGGAACATTATTTTGCTAGTAAATCCCATGAAATAAATCTAGTATGATAAATAAATATTTATAAGTACTATATACAACATATTACTGTAACATGGATCAAAAATCTATTTTTTCTCAATGAATTGGAATTTAGACGGAGAAAAGTACAAGCTACTTCAGAAACATTCAAAAAACATATGAATGTGAGGTCTTATAAATCATCATTAACAAATGAAATTAAATTTGTGTCCATGATATGATATCTCAAACTGGTAGTATATACACCATTAGAAAAATATGGCAACGTAATACAAATAATTTCCCAAATAAATGAATTTATGTATAAACCCATTAAATATTATAAAAAATTGAATCAAATTTACTTTTTATGATAGAAAATTTAATTGAACCTAAAATATCATGATTAAAATATCATTAATTATACAATAAAACAAATGGGATTAATATAACCCCTAAAAATGAAATTATGCAAATAATATCAAACTGGCTCACAGAGAATAAGTTGACAAGAATCCCATTACCTATTATTTATAAAATCAATGCCAAATTTTAAAATTCATAAATAATCATTCTCTATATGAATACTATATATTATATCTATATTATTCTTATTATTTTTATAATTCATACAAGTTTCATATTAGAAGTGTTATTTTTCATTAGTTTTTAGTGTTATTAATTACAAGATCATTAATTTTATTTTTATGGATAAATTATAATTATTTATGACCCTTCAAACACAATTCATTAGTGACATTATATTTTTTATTCCTGATGAAATTGATAGAATGCATGATTCAGTAATACCTTATGATAGATGTGTGTTTTTCTAATTATTTAATTAAATATTAATATAACATATATAGAACATAATTATAAAAACATATATCACATTAAAATAGAAATTTTCATTATATATTCTTTCATTGAATAAATTCTTAGCATTGTTCAGTAAGGTTGTTAAATCAACCAACACATGAACATTACCTGATATAATGAATGATTATGATGTGGTTTGGAATTTATATTAAGATAACAGTATAAAAATTATCTTATTTAGTATTTATTACTGATATAAATTATTATGTAAAATCATTATAAAAAGAAGTAGTGGTTATGAAAACATTACAGAAATTGATGAAAATATTGTCCTCTTACTATTCTTTTTAATTATCAAATTAATGATGATCTTGGTTTTAATACATAATTAACAGTTTCTAATATCTTTTATAATATTAAAATAATAATTTCATATACATCTTATTTTTTACTAAATTGTATCATCAGATCCATACATTAATGATAGTGAAGGAAAACAAAATATGTTACATCTTGGAGGTGGCAGTTCCAAAAAAACCACCATTGGCAGTTTTGTTTTTTAATGGATAATGTATATCAATGAAAACTGATAATCTCCTTAATATAGTAACATTATTATATTTGAATAATTCAAATATGGTTATATTATTTTGTATAGAATTTATTTGATTTGTTATAATTATGAAAAAAAACATTGTTGATAACACAAATTTCGAGGACATAAATATTCCTTAGATGTATCCTTAATAATGGGGTATATGATATATTTAGTGATGAAAAAATGATTTCAAATGATTTGTATGGTTCATTAGAAGATAAATGGAAGAGTTTATGGGATAATGGTTTTTAGTTGAGTCTTGATCTGGTGAGATTTTTACACGTTTATAATTGAATATAAATGTAGTTTTGGAATTTCCCCATACATTTTCAACAATGTAATGTTACTATTTAACATGGAATGGACATAAATGGAATAAAGAGGAGATGAATGTTATAGTCATTAGAATAATCTCCCCGACCACTAAATTTTAAGAAAATATATAGTGTTTTTTTCTTATTTAAAATTTTAATCTTTTTCCCTAAATTAATTTTACCTTTTTAAATAATCAATAACTACAATACATAATTTTTGTGACCTATATTGAAATTGAAATATTTATATAAATTGATACTACTAATTGAAAATTTTAAAATCATTTTATGAAAATAAATTTCAAATTGTTTGGAAAAATAATTTTAAAATTAATAAAACTAATCACATTAAAATTGTATTTATAGAAATAATTTTTAATATATTTAATGTATAAATAATATGAAATTATATTATATAGTAATTTTAATGAAATAGAGTTTTTTATGATAAATAAATTATTTTATTTGAGGTTTTTATTGATGAAGAAAATATAATTTATATTTCTAATTAATGATTTAAATAAAATATTGAAAACAATTATTTGTTGGTGTTACATTTCAATTAGTGATGAAAATGAATGAAAAAGAATTTATAAACTCACAGAATATTTGAAAATTCTTAATATAGTCCTATATTTTCATATTTCATCAATTAAGTGGTTTCTAATCCAATAGATCATTCTTATTTAGTCATCAATTCTTATAAATAAAAAAATTCATGAAAATATATTTTTCAACTAAATATCACACTTTTCGAAAATATAACAAAAATTCATTCTATGTAATATTTATATGAGATTTAAAAACATTCCTTCGATTTTATTAATATTAATTCGTATATTGATAAATTTATTTTCTTAAAAAATCAAAATATATAATGGACAATTATTATTATTTGAAAATATTTAAAACATCAAAAAATTTATTCAAATTTTATATTGTTTTCCATAAAATTTTGATTTTACCACTTGTTAATATTCAACATAATTGTTTATTGATTATATGTTTATTTAAATAGAAATCAATATAAAATATGATGTAATATATTTAAAAATCATTGTGAACAATTAATGAAATTTTGAGTAATTTTAGTTAACCTAATCGAATTTATTTTATATTAAAATATTATATATTTATTTATACACATATTTAATAAAGTAGGATTTCAAATTCCTTATATATAATTAAACTGTCAATATATATCATTTTTTCATTTAATTATGATGTTTGCGTGAAAAAAGATTTTGAACACATTAAATTATTTACATATAAAAATATATTATGATCTTTTTGTGTCACATACTCTACTTGTAAATAAATTCCATCATAAAAATTTTAATTACCCCTTAGTAACAAAAAATCTCAAGCATATGTAAATGGTAAAAATGATTCAGGTATATTTTCTAATCATGTTTTTACCATAATATCATATGTATTATTAGGGAAAACATCTTCACATCCATAATGTTATCCAAATATTTATTTCTCTATTTCCACATTTTTCACACATTAATATATCTTATTTCATTGATGCATTTGTTATTGGTTCTACTTCACAAATTTCTTACATGAAAAACTATTGAATTATCATTTCTAATCAACTGTCATAACCCAATTATAAATTACATTCCTTCCTTTTATTATTATTTGAGTTTTAGGATTTAAATCGTTTTCATTATTTTATTAGTCTTGTATATTTTGTTGGCATAATAATAAGTTTTCTCACTCCAACACTTATACCAGGTGGTTCTATATTTGGAAATATTTTTCATTTTCCATTGAATCAATCGTTAACATGGAAGTATATAGATTCTAATTTTACAAAAAAAATTTACATGAGTAGTGATCATTATAATTGAATAATCAAAAATATTCTTCCAAAAAGTAGGCCCCAAGATGTATAACCTAATAACACTTTTGTTTTGCCCGATGGTTCTTACAAGTAAACTTGTATCAGACTCAAATCAATATATATCACTCTTATTTTACCATATGTTATTCATGATATAACATAGGTTGATTGGAGTTTAGTTCTCTCACACTAATAAATGTAATACATAGTAAATGGGTTTATAAATTACCAATTAATTTATTTAAATATTCTAATCCTAATAACCATTGAAATCTATGATCTCAAAATCTATTATATCATTCCTTAAACAGAATTATACGATCAAATTAATATATTTTCTCAACAACATACCATTCTCAAAACATGTTCCATTCATAGGTAAATAGGAAATAATGAGATTATATATTACTCAAAAAAATTAAATCTTTCATTATCCCTCAAATGAAATTAAGCACTCATTCATATAGCCACACAAATAGTCATTATATGCTATATTCCAACAAAATAGGTGAAATTATTAAAATAAAAAATGGATTAATTTTTAAATAAATGAAAAATAACTTTAAACACTATGTATCACTTTTTATTCAAAATTATTAAACACTTTATTAACACAACACCTTGTGTATACTAAACCAAGTATCTGTACTAGCCTAAATCGTGAGTTCCACAATAATAATCTCATAAAATATATAATTGAAATAAAATAAATATCAAGTGTATTTTTACCATTTAATAAATGTATTAGAAACATTAAGGAGGAACTATTATATAAACATACAATGATGTTTCACACAACCCTTATTAATATTTAGAATGCACACAAATTCCCTCTATAAATATCACATCACTAATTAAATGTGACATAAGTATCAAGAATTTATATCAATTATTATATCTATCTCACTAGTATAGGTAACAGAATGATAATTACCATTTTCATCATCAGTGAACTGTGTTAAATTTTTTTAACAATTTTTGTATAATTCCTATTTCAGTTATACAAAATATTGATTTCTAGATAGATTCATTTATCATCTTCATCATTGTGATCCATTTTTAACCAAATACTAAATCCAAAATAGTTATGATAATATCCCAATATATGAATGTAAAAACAGCAATCAAAATATTTATACCCATAGAAAAATATGGTTTTTAAAAGTTGATTGTATTAAATCAACTAATGAATCTCTTATTCAATCAATATCTATCTATAGTGATATTTTTATTTGGTTCCCTAAAATTTTTATTTAAAATCACCATTAAATACTTCATAATGGTCTAGAAAGAGAATATTATTTACCCAATAATATTACTGGGGATTTCCAGATGGGTTTATAGTCCAACGTCCACTAATTATACATCAAGTTGTTGACTGATTCAATACTCAAACAACACTTTCCTGAGTGATTATCCCAAGATACACTTGTTCCACAATAGCATCGACATTCCAATATACTGATATGTATTTAATTATTGTAAATACACTTAATAAAAACATTTTTATTATTTTTTAATATCATCATATACATAGAATGATATATTGGGTTCTCAATGTAACATCCCAATTAAGTAATTTAAAATATATTTTCTTTTATATGTGTATTTATGAATTAGATAGTGTTTTAAAGGCTAAAAGTGAGAATAAATCCAATCTTAAGCATTGAATACACTAATATTTTTAAAAGATTGTTTTACTGCCTTTTGATAGCAACCCATTTTAAAATAAAACTTTTGATAATTTTATAATCTCTATTTTTCAAAATAAAATTATTTTTTAGGATTAGGACATTAAAATTTAATTTGGATAATTTTTTTTTTATTTTTCTGATAATTTTCATTGTTTAATGAATAGTGAAAAATACTGCATTTTACTTCAAAACTGATTTTTCATCTAATTTAATTATATGGATAGATTATCTTTATTGTTGGTTTTAATGTGTAATTATAATATTTTTTTACCATTTAATCCAATGGTGGTCATTAGAATTAATTTCTCTTTGGAATTGGGCATAAACATGTGCCAAACGTTTCATAGATATTGTTTCCAAAAAACCCGCTATTTATTTTGACAACGAGAATTATTTTTAAATTAATCATTTCAATTATTGTGTTTGGAATTTGGAAAAATGGATTTTTTATTTGGAATAAAAAATTCAAAATTTTGTAATTAATACACTGTTGTTTTTTGACATTATGAATAGTAACGACGATAATTTTCTTTAATTGTCGTGATTAATTAGTAATCGGGTAGTAAAGGGTAAAAAAATAATATCATAATAATATAAAAAGTCCCCAAAATGTGTTCTAATTCTACTGGTTGTGTCATGGCCGATCATGGTATGCCTTGTGCCAAACTTTGGGACCCCATGGAATCACTTTTGGGTGATAGTGACACTTTATCATTTTATTTTTAAAGAATGGAGAATATCACAAAAGTATGTAACATCCAAGTAAAACAATTTTATTTTTGTCTATGTAAATGATTTATTAGACTATAAATAGTAATTAGAATGCTAAAAATCATTCCTACATCATAGTATTTTTTTATAATTTTTAGACATTAAATAAATAAATTTATTTATGACACCATGATGATATAGTGATTACCTCGTTAATGAACCATTTAAATAAAATGAAAAGATAATGTAAAATATATGACATAAATTTGTCAAAAACCAGTTTTCTGAGTATATTTCGAACCCTTATCACCTTATGCTCGAAAAATATCAATGTGGGACCTTTAAAATCCTAAACTCAATTTAAAATAAAGTAACATTTCTTGACATTTCAAGAGTGCCCCTCCACCCTCTTATAGAAGGCCCTCACCTATACCTCCTTACCCACACCTCTCAAGCCATTGGCTCGGCCAAACTCTTCTCATATCATCTCTCCACATCCCTTCATCCTAGAATCCATACTTTAGGAAAGAAGCTCTTCACTAAACCCTTTTGCTTAAACCAAGAGGAGCTGCCCAATTTAAATGTAAGGTCTTCTCTAATGTTCTTTTGTTTTATTTTTCTTCTCCAACCACCTAAACTCTTTTTATTCCTTTATTTTGTAACAACACCAGTATATTCAATATACTATGATTTCGTTAGGATAAGGATTTTATCTACACTTACACAAAACTCCGTCTAATGGTTAAAGAACATATTGTTTCTGTGGGTTGCGAATTACTGCCTCATGAAACGATGATTGTTCAATCTTCTTTTAACACCTTTAATGGTGGCCATTAATATGTCACTATATTTATATATAATATATATTATGTTTATGTTTTCCTTATGATTCTGTATTTTCCATTTATGTAATACCTTTATGGTTTCCATTATGGATAAACGCGATAATTTCATTTTTTTGGAAGTGCGGACTACCTCCACCTCAAAGTGATTTGAATCGTTAATGCCATATGTGGGACGCGAAAAGGATGAAGTTAATAATATTATATATGATATTATATTGGAATTATAATTTACCTTTATATCATTATGATTCCATTCCATTAAATACAAAATCGAAATGAAAGTAGTGTTCATGCGTACGTACGGCTTACCGTCTCCATGAACGGTGCATTTCATTTCTTACCTCTAAATGTTATGTAATATTATAAATTCATGTATATACTAGATATATATGATATATATGATATATAAATCATTAATATAATTTTGTATATAATATATATCTTACAACATGAACAACGTGTAATTATCAGGAGTTTATTTTTGACTCAAGTACCTATTATCGACAAAACCACCATTATTAACTTAAATAATTACGTAGTGTTCACAACATGGTAATAAGTGATATAAAAGTAATAATGAACTTGTAAAAGGTTCTTAAGCAAGTATAAATTAACTCACGTTTATTATTAAAAATATTAACGAACGATCGAGTCAAGTCGAACACGAGGTAAGGGACTTCGTCTCAATCTCCTTTCATTGAGGCATATTTTGTTTTATACACAAAAGTATTTTTTATGGTGTATAATCCTCTTTGACTTTTACTTTTATTCAAAAGGAATATTTTTGTATGATGTGATTTACTAAACGACAAAAAGGGAATGTTTTTGTCTTACATATGCGGCGACAATGACATCTCTACTGTCGTGACCATTATTTGAGTTTCGGCTTTCTCTACATGCCATAATTTTTTAAAAATAAAAAATAAATACCATGATTTAATTTTCTTTTATTTTGGCGTTTAAAATGGTTTTGATAATGTTTTTATTATATCAATGAGTTGAATTGATATCTTGTGATTTAAATGTGGAAATGTAATGATTCCTTTATGCATGTTTTATGTGATATGATTATGTTATGGTTCTTGGTCATTGTTTATGAAGACGGGTGGTTCTATGATAAACTAAGGGTTGGTGAGCCCGATATAGCTCTCTAATTCATTGGATAATGTGAAGCGGTTAAATACTGAGTTTTCTATGAAAAGATTTAGGGAATATATTTTGACGGGTATTCCAAACATAACCATGAGGGTTACTCCCTACATAAAAATGTTATGAATGCCTAAAGTTACCTTTATGTCTTATGATTTATATGAGCTATTCATGAATCTTATGATTTCATGAGGTATGTTAAAGTGCTAATGTTTTTTTAGAAAAGTATGATTTCATTTATTCTTATGTATACATGGACTATTTTTCATTGCGTATATTTATATCCCTTACTGAGCTTTTTATGGTCTTCCCATGTTTTTGAAATGTTTTTCACATGTCAAGGGAAAATTAAATGATGCGATGATAGTGTCGAAGAAGTGAAAAGAAAGGATCCAAGTTTTATTTTGAATATGTTTCCTTTGATGGGAAAAATGAATATTGTCTTTTATGTAACAACCTTGTTTAAATATGGAATGTAAAGCTTGAATAATTATCTAATTCTCTAAAACTCTAAACCTTAAAATATCCTTAATGTGTATTGTTGAAATATCTCAAGATTTAGTAATTTTTGAGGCTGGGGCATTATAGTTGGTATCATAGAGAGGTTTAGAAATCATTAGGATTTAGAATTCTATTAAATGATGATCCAAAAATATTTTTTTATGGTCAAATTGAAAATGATATAGAATTTGAAGATTACCATGTTTCTTCATCTAAGACATGTTTGTTCAGAATGGTTTTCCGCAGAGGAAATATGGAAGAAGTTCTAGGAAGGCATATAGAAGGAAATAAACTTTTGAATCAGCATCCTAAGATGGTCAGAATTGGAACTGAACAGTTTGTTGCAGTAATGGTGTAGTTGAACCAATCGATAAATTGTGGTGGTATCCATACACAAGATCAGTCAGATTAATCATAGAGGAACATGTCTGTGGTGGAACATTTCATGAGGCAACATCCCCCATCATTCATAGGATCATCTAACCATGTGCTAGCTGAAGGGTGGAGTAAAGCACTGAAGAAGATTTTCAATGTCATGGGGTGTTCAGACAATCAAAATAGTAGTCTTTCTATTTACCGTTTGGAGGGTGAAGTAGATCAGTGGTGGTCGATGGTTAATAATATTAGGGACGCTGATCATATCGATGCTCTTGACTACGATAAATTAAAAGGTTTCTTTCATGAGAAATATTTTCCTAAGGCTATTCGACATAGTATGGAAAATCAATTCTTGGAATTGAGGTAAGAGGATGAATCAGTGGCTGCTTATGAAGAAAGGTTCACTCGATTGTCAAGGTATGATCCAAATTTTATCAGTGACCTTGATAGTAAAATCAATTATTTTTACTGAGGATTAATGCCAAAATATATAAGGTCATTGGATTATCATGCATTAAAAAGTTATGAAAATCTTGTTCGATGTGCCAAGAAGGTGGAAATGGATATTTCTGATGATCAAGAGTTCTATAAAAACCAACAGAAGAAGACTCTGAGGTGGCAGGATAATGGTAAGAATTCATCAAAAAGGACTAATGGTAAGAAAACTATGTATCCAGTTTGTGATAAATGTGGTAAGAATCATGCGGGGGAATGTCTTTTGAATTCTGGAAAGTGCTACCGATGTGGTAAGATGGGACATAAGGCTCATGATTTCCCTGTAAAAGATCGAGGTGGTGGTAAGACCAAATCTGATTTACTGTCACGACCCCCTCCCCACAAAGTGTACCCCTCCTGGGCCGGCAATGTGAAAAGGGAGATAATGACCCCCGAGTCCCACCTCCAGTAGGCCCCAGGTTGGCGACTAGCACCGAGGGTATAGTAACATACAAATGGGAGGCATTACCCTCTAAGAGAACACATGCAGAAGAGATAGATAGAATAGACTCCAACCAACTCCAACTCATAACTGAAATATAAAAGAAACCCAAGTACATATATGAAATGTCATGCAAAAGTACTACAACTGAAAGGGAAAACTGAAAGTACCCAAAAGAAAGTAAAACGGCAGCGACCACGAGCCCGAACAGCTCCTCCTCCAACCACAAGCTAGTAGAAACCCACATGGTGTCCAACCTGCTCCAAGTGACCTGAAAAATAGTTTATAGATACATAGGGTGAGTATAACAGTATACTCAGTAGGATCCTCCCCAAGCCTCTCATGCAAAAGTAAAGAAAGCATGCTAAAGCCCAGTGAACAACAAGTGAAACTAACTCGTCACCTAAACAGGTATACTATGTTCCCAACCTCACCATGGCTACTCTCAACAAGTAACGCATACAAGAATATAGCATATAGTAAATAATATCAAGGGTACCCCGCTACTACTTCCCCACTGGTTTGCCGCTTTGCCATAACGACATACGTCCTGTGCATCTCTCTCCAAAGGCTTGCCCGCAGACACCTGGGCTAAGCTCCACAATATGCACCTCGTGAACCACATAGGCTTGTCTGCAGACACCTGGGCGAAGCACCACACCGTCCTCACAACCAAAAGTAACCAGGTAGTCTCCGGGATCCACCACAGCTCGAATAACGTGTATCATACGTCGGGTATAATACCTCAAGCCATTACAACCCATACTCTGAGTAAGGATCCTCAAGCCATCATAGCCTGTACACATTACACCTATAGTAGTTCGTAGGATACTATATCCAGAATATATGTGTGTGAATAACCACAAGTCATTACAGCCCTCTACACATATATATGGGGTAACTAACCGTTGTGCCTCATGGCACATGTATCTACCAAGAGAAGAGAGCGGGGCCAAAGGGGGTAGTCAGCCATTCGACCTCCCATCAGAATGTTGGGGAAAACACCCCCCAGGGCTCAAAATCCCCGGGGTGTCAGAGGCCCTTACCGACAGGGTGTAGTAGCGTATAGAAACACAAAAAAGTACAGAATATATAAGTAACTCACATCCACACTATGGGAATTACCTAGTATTAGATACAACTGCAGCTAACGTCTCTCAGACTCCAGGCTTCTACTTCTAAGACTAGGTATCCTATAAGCACACAAACATTTGAAGAGATTTATTAGATTACTCCATTCTCATTTTATCAGTTCCACTGTATGTTAAATAATTAATTTACCATGAACAATATACCACATTAAACTAAATTGGCATCACATTCAAAAACTACTCCTTTTTAGGATTCACATCACTATTAAATTCCAGTATCTCCATCCCCGGGGATTTTCACCATTTAATCAAACATTCATTACAGAATTACTTTTCCACATTCCCAGTAATTCTAGAAAAGCATCCTATGATTCTAAACACAATGGAGGCTCAACACGGTGAGTAGATATACTACCCGTCGAGTCTTTTTCGCCTATAGAAAGAGCATAGACCCATCCTCCATCGAGAGGCTAAACACGGAAATCACGTGGCATACCCTGCGTGTCTTCGCCTCCTTCGGAAAGAGGGTAAGCAAGACTAGCTGCCTTGAGAAGTGGGGAAAAGTAAAGCAGATAAACAACCAAACCAAACCACCAACATCAAACCATCACATTCATCTCATACCATCATCCTTGGTGTCCTCCCCGACACCCATATGCATAAACCGATGCATCTCGCCACACTAGGCGTCATCCGCTGCCACAACCACAAGGCCTCCACGCCTCCACATATCACAATAGCCATCCAGGCTCACATCACAGCACAAGCAGCAGGAAAACAAACATCACATCATGGGCTCTTGACCCTTTAACAAACAAGAGGTTAACTCAGAACCCTTTTAGAAATTACCATATAATCTGTTCTCTAATCCATATTGAATTAACAGATTTGTTATTCGTAGGTTCCAATCATGGATACCTAATCAGTAAGCTATCAAAAATAAATAACCATGCTTACTTCCCTAATTTTATTATCCTCAAATTAGAACAACCACAACAACGGTAATAACCAGATTAATTTATATGCCTCTTTATCTTTAGCCAATTAATTAACAATTAATTCCGGCTTTACGTTCATTATCAATTTCTATCATGAATGAACAAAAAATCAAAGAAAACATAGATATCACTATATCTAGGAAAACATGAGGCAAACAGTTATCACGGTATAAAGCAACAACATGCGATCAACCAATTCTTTTAATCCGGTTAAAGTATTTAATTAGGTCAATTTCATTGTGATCCAAAGGGATAAATCATGATAATTCTACGATTTCACATATACAATTAGAGAAGCCATGAATCCCCTACCTCAAACAGTTCCTCACGTTCTTTATCCACACAACAGGTCACGATCCTCCCCTCGCGACAACTGCATCCATAGGAGGATGCTGCGGTACGACAGTACCAACCAACCCCAAGAAAACCCATTAGAATCCTGGAAATTACATGGTATAATTATGGAAAGGAGGATAGGAGAAGATGAACCCCAAAAGAACGACGATACAACATACCTTATATCAAAGATTGATCGACACATCTTGGTTGCATCAAAACAAAGCGGAACCAATCCTAGGAGTAAATATTGATTGTGCAACTCCTACGAAAAGGATTGAAAGGTTCTAGTGCCACCTAGTTGAGAACAAAGGGAAAGAACAAGGGAGAATGATATCTCGTCCCTTTTTGAAGATTAAATGGGGCAACAGTTTAAGATCCGGTTAATTCTCCATTAAAAACGGATCACATTAACCCACGCAGTTTGACCAAGTAAAACATTCCAAGCCTTAGGAATAATTAATAAATGATTTATGGCATTTTAAACGGCCTTAAGAGCCTTTAAAAATAAGGCTTTAAATGTATTTTACGTCAAAGGAAACGCCAAAAGGGGAAAAACTGTAGGAGTCTGGAATCACTGTTCACCCACTGTTACTGTACATGAAACTGATCTGTGAAACCGATCAGTGAAACCGATCTATGAAACTGATCTGTGAAACCGATCTGTGAAACCGATCTGTGAAACCGATCTGTCAGACCGATATGTGAAACCGATCTGTCACACCGATCTATGAAACCGATCTGTCAGACTGATCTGTGAAACCGATCTGTCACACCGATCTGTGAAACTGATTTGTCAGACTGATCTGTGAAACCGATCTGTCACACCGATCTGTGAAACTGATCTGTCACACCGATCTGTGAAACCGATCTGTCAGACCGATCTGTGAAACCGATCTGTCACACCGATCTGTGAAACTGATATGTCAGACGGATCTGTGAAACCGATCTTTCACACCGATCTGTGAAACCGATCTGTCACACCGATCTATGAAACCGATCTGTCAGACCGATCTGTGAAACCGATCTGTCACACCAATCTGTGAAACCGATCTGTCAGACCGATCTGTGAAACCGATCTGTCACACCGATCTGTGAAACTGATCTGTCACACCGATCTGTGAAACTGATCTGTGAGACCGATCTGTCAGTCCGATCAGTGAGACCGATCTGTTATTGTTCATAAAACTGGAAACACTGTTCACAGAATTGGAAAATTTGCAAAAATGTTGGGGATAAGTCCCCTTGACCTCTCGGAACACCTCCAACACCAAAATTCACAAAGTAATGGACTGGAGAGGTCCGGGCCATTACATTAGATACCTCTCAAAACATTCTCGTCCTCGAGAATTAAAAACCAACCCAGAAGAAAAGAGGGGTCCAAACAACCACCCCATAAGATACCTCTCGGGGGAAAACCACCATGTGTTGTTCGAAAGATGGAACAAAACTACGACATCTGGGAACAAATAATCCATACCCAAACAATTCATTCACAACATCACATCAAAGGTACATAAATAAAACATGAAAGGTCCAACCACAAAAAAACATCATTACATGAAAGGAGTTAAACATTTAACAACTCTGGGTACTGAGCACGTATCTGTGACTCACGCTCCTAGGTACTCTCCTCCATGCCACTGTGTCGCCACAAGACACGAACTAAGGGGATAGAATGCCCATGCAACACCTTCTCCTTGTGGTCTTGGATCTCCACAGGTCGCTCCTCGAAGGTTGCATCATCATCAATATCGATCTCTCCCCAATCGATAACATGAGATTCATCATGAAGATAATGACGGAGCTGTGATACATGGAAAACATCATGTATCTGACTCATCTGAGGGGGAAGTTCTACTCGATATGCCACATCTCTAACACGAGCTAACACCTCGAAAGGCCCAACAAACTGGGGAGAAAGCTTACTTCCACGACCAAACCTTCGCATCCCACGACGGGGAGTCACCTTTAGAAACACATGATCCCCAACATTAAACTCTAACGGTCTCCTTCTTTGATCAGCATATGATTTCTCACGATCCTATGCTGCCTTTATCCTCTCACGAATCACCTGAACCATCTCTGTTGTATTCTTCACTAGTTCTGGTCCAAGAATTGCTGACTCTCCGACCCCAGTCCAGCACAACGGAGAATGGCATGGCCGGAAATACAAGGCTTCAAACGGCGCCATACCGATGGTAGAGTGAAAAATATTATTGTAAGCGAACTCTACGAAGGGTAATTTCTTCACCCATGAACCTACAAAATCAAGAACACAAGAGTGCAACATGTCTTCAAGAGTCTGGATTGTTTTCTCTGTCTGACCATCTGTTTGAGGATGAAAAGCAGTGCTAAGGCATAATTGAGAACCAAAAGCCTGCTGGAGACCTCTCCACATCCTAGAGGTAAAACGAGGATCTCAATCAGAAATGATCATCTTAGGAACTCCGTGAAGCCTCACCACCTCCTCCAGATACTTCCACGACAAAACCTCCACTGAGCTTGACTCCTTTATTTCTATGAAGTGGGCTGACTTTGTTAAACGATCCACTACCACCCATATAGCATCATGTCCTCCCGGAGTTCGAGGTAAACCTATAACAAAGTCCATTGAGATGTCCTCCCACTTCCACTGAGGAATCTCTAATTGCTGGAGAAGACCACCAGGAACACGGTGTTCGGCCTTCACCTTCTGGAAGACTAAACATCGAGACACACACTCTGCAACCATACGTTTCAGCCCAGGCCACCAGAACTGACTCCTTAAGGATCAGTACATCTTCGTCACACCAGGATGTACTGCCAAGGGTGAACTATGGAACTCTCGGAGAACCGTCTCGCGCATCGCTAAGGGAACAAAATGCCTGCCATGATACAACACTCGGTGTTGTTCATCCTCCGACCAACCATCTGGGGCCTCTCCACAAACAACTCTGTCTCTCCAAAATTCCACCTATGGATCACCCAACTGAGACTCTTCCACCTTCTACAACAGAGATGAATGCACCGTCATCTGGAAAAGACAACCTCTACCCCCAACATCTCCCATATCAAGATGCAAAGCTGCTAGCTCTTCCATCACTCTCCAGGAATCACCAGATTCACGCAAAACATCATTACGTGACTTTCGTCTTAGTGAATCAGCTACAACGTTCCCTTTTCCAGGTGTATATGATATTTCAAAGTCGTATTCCTGCAAGAACTCCATCCACCGATGCTGCCTCAAGTTCAAGTCACGTTGGGAGAAAACATACCCCAAACTCTTATGATCGGTGAAGACCACAAGGCGCTCGCCAATGAGGTAATTTCTCCACAACTTCAGCGCAAACACCACGACTGCCAACTCAAGATCATGGGTGGCATAGTTGAATTCGTGTGGACAGAACTGCCGAGACCCATAAGAAACAACTGACCTCTGCTGCATGAGAACACAGCCTAGCTCCAGATGTGAAGCGTCACAGAAAACATCAAACTGGACTCCCTCCGCGGGAAGAAAAAGGACTGAAGCACTTACCAACTTCTCCTTTAGATACTCGAATGCTGCATGACACTGATCAGTCCACTTGAATGCTTGATCGTTCCTGGTCAATGCTGTTAGAGGAGTCACCACCCGTGAGAAATTTTCTACGAACCTCCTGTAATAGCCTGCGAGACCAAGGAAAATTCGCACCTCTGACACTGTCTTAGGGGCTTCCCAAGACACTACTGCTTCTATCTTCGATGGATCCATAGCTACTCCCTGTTGGGACACAACATGCCCTAAGAAACGAACTTCTTGAGCCCAAAACTCACACTTGGACAACTTCCCAAACAACTGATGTTGGCGAAGAACTCCCAAAACGGCTCATAGATGCTCTGCATGCTCTTCTTCAGATGTGGAGTACACAAGGATGTCATCGATGAAAACCACAAAAAACATGTATAGGAATTCACGGAACACAACATTCATCAACCCCATGAAAACAGCTGGAGCATTCGTCATGCCGAATGGCATTACAACAAACTCATAATGCCCTTGACGACAACGGAAAGCAGTCTTTGGGATATCCTCATCCTTTACACGCATTTGGTGATATCCTGACAGCAACTCGATCTTTGAGAACCAACTTTCACCCTTCAGTTGATCTAATAGGTCATCAATCCATGGAAGTGTATATCTGTTCTTTATTGCCACCTTTTTTAATTGACAATAATCGACGCACAACTGCAAACTGCTGTCAGCATTTTTCACAAACAAAACTGGTGCACCCCACGGTGACACGCTTGGCCGAACAAAACCACACTCCAACAGACCATCAAGATGAATACGTAGCTCTCGTAACTCAGAAGGGGCCATCCTATACGGAGACATAGAGATAGGAGACGCTCCCGGCTGTAGCTCGATC
Source organism: Viscum album (assembly GCA_963277665.1). Classification (NCBI taxonomy): domain Eukaryota; kingdom Viridiplantae; phylum Streptophyta; class Magnoliopsida; order Santalales; family Viscaceae; genus Viscum; species Viscum album. The sequence goes on along the minus strand of OY728159.1, from coordinate 773,318,649 downwards.
CCAAACTTGATCTCTCGTCGAGGGGGTAAGGATACAACCTCTTCTGGGAAGACGTCAGGGTACTCCTCTACGACCCTAGGAAACGCCAACTGTTGAATGTTTGAAGAACTCAGCATCATCTCAGCCATCATGGATGATAAGGATGAAACTCGTCTATGACTCATCCGAGGATCCCTCTCACCAACAAACACCACTTCCTCTCCATCTTGATCAAAGAAAATGACCTTCTTCCTGTAGCAATCCACAATAGCCTGCACCGAATACAACCAATCCATGCTGAGTTTGACATCATATGGTTGTATTCGTAAACATAGGAATTCTCCCCAAGAGCGGTGCTGCCCCAACACTAGCTCACAGTCTCTACATACATCAAACAAGCAAGCTCGACCTCTAACTGGCGTAGTCAACGCCAAGGGCACTGGAAGCCTCTCTACCTCATGTCCCAAAGCGTGGACAAGGGTAGGGGATATAAAGGAGTGTGTCGCTCCTGAATCAAACAAGGAATACACCAAGGTAGAAAACAAGCAAAGGGTACCTCGGACGACGTCTGGCTCGCCTGGAGCTGGCAACGCTAGAGCATGAAGCTGACCACGACCACCTGCACGGCCTCTCTGACCCTGATAACGACACCACCACGACCGTGCTCTTCTCTCTGCGGACGGGGAGCGTCATGGGGTTGTCCTCTGCCTGCTCTATCTACCCTCTAGTGATCTAAAGCTGGTGCAACCTGCTGCTGCTGCCTCGGCTGGAACTGCCTCAACGGAGGAACCTGGTGTGGAGCGCCTGGTGCACGATGACTGCTCTGAAAAGTCGGGCACTCCCTCTATTGATGACCACGACCACCATAAGAAAAACAAGCGCCTGATCCCTTGGTATAGGCCTGAGAGTTGCTTCCTCCGTAGAAACGAGATGGGAAGGGCTGGGACCTACCCCCAGATGAACGGAAACTCTTCTGTCCTGAAAACCGGGAACCCCAGACCACAGCTCTACTTCGTGAGGAATCATGACGATTCCCCTCTCGTGACGATCCGATCCTAGCCAAAGTGTTCTCAACAACCTCTTCCCTCGCCAGCACCTCAAGATATGTCTTCCTCATAAATGGGGTGACCTGGCGCTGGATCTCTGGATGCAAAGCCTCCTCGAAATGCCTCGCCCTGGCCTCCTCATTTGGTAACAGGTCTGAAGCATATCGTAGAAGGTTCCTGAAACGGATTCCAAACTCTTGAACACTGGAGATCCCCTGTCGAAGGTTAAGAAGCTCCTAGCGACTGGACACCATCGCATTCGAAGAAAGAAACTCGACTCTAAACCTTTATCGAAACTCCTCCCATGAGATCGCTGACTCCTCATGATCCTCGAGGAACAAGAACCACCACTGTCTCGCTGCTCCACGCAACATCGTCACAACCAAGGACACCCAGTGTTCCTTCCGAGCACGAATCGAACTGAAGCCTATCTCGATCTCCTCCAACCAGTCTTCTTTGACGGCATCTGAAACGGAGCCCTCATACTTCTGTATACTCTGGCGCTGAAACTCTCAAAGTGTCTTACTCCAAGTGTCATATTCGTCAACCTCTACTCGGCGGTGATCTGCTGGAACATCCTGTTGGGCATCTTCTACCCAAACCTGATGAGGACGTCGACCTGGAGCCATACCTGTAAAATAAAAACTGTTAGAGCTCCTAAGCCTGGAATATGGAAGACTCAACATTAATTAATTAATTATTTTGTTTTATTAATTTTAGGTTACTCATCCCAAGGTCTACCCATTCAAACACAGGCACAGAGAATAATGATGCATGGTCCTTTCCTAGGTCTCTACCCTGCAACCAGTATTACATTGTTTAGTAGCCATCGTAAACTTAATGGTCCGTGCAACAGATCATAGGCGGCCCTGAACGCCTATGTCTCTGCCGGTCTCCAGTGTTTACCCCACTTGCTAAAAATGAATGACACTGTTTCCCTACCATCCCATGCATCCTCACCTGTGCCTAACTCCAAACTCCATCCTATCCCTCAACCAGAGCTCTGATACCACTCTTTCATGACCCCCTCCCCACAAAGTGTACCCCTCCTGGGACGGCAATGTGAAAAGGGAGATAATGACCCCCGAGTCCCGCCTCCAGTAGGCCCCGGGTTGGCGACTAGCACCGAGGGTATAATAACATACAAATGGGAGGCATTACCCTCTAAGAGAACACATGCAGAAGAGAGAGATAGAGTAGACTCCAACCAAATCCAACTCATAACTGAAATATAAAAGAAACCCAAGTACATATATGAAATGTCATGCAAAAGTACTAAAACTGAAAGGGAAAATTAAAAGTACCCAAAAGAAAGTAAAACGGCAGCGACCATGAGCCCGAACAGCTCCTCCTCCAACCACAAGCTAGTAGTAACCCACTTGATCTCCAACCTGCTTCAAGTGACCTGAAAAACAGTTTATAGATACATAGGGTGAGTATAACAGTATACTCAATAGGATCCTCCCCAAGCCTCTCGTGAAAAAGTAAAGAAATCATGCTAAAGCCCAGTGAACAACAAGTGAAACTAACTCGTCACCTAAAAAGGTATACTATGTTCCCAACCTCACCATGGCTACTCTCACCAAGTAACGCATACAAGAATATAGAATATAGTAAAGAATATCAAGGGTACCCCGCTACTACTTCCCCACTGGTTTTCCGCTTTTCCCCAATGACATACGTCCTCTGCATCTCTCTCCAAAGGCTTGCCCGCAGACACCTGGGCTAAGCTCCACAATCTGCACCTCGTGCACCACATAGGCTTGCCCGCAGACACCTGGGCGAAGCACCACACCGTCCTCACAACCAAAAGTAACCAGGTAGTCACCGGGAGCCACAACAGCTCGCAAAACGTTTATCATACGTCAGGTATAATACCTCAAGCCATTACAACCCATACTCTGAGTAAGGATCCTCAAGCCATCATAGTCTATACACGTTACACCTATAGTAGTCTGTAGGATACTATATCCATAATATATGTGTGTGAATAACCACAAGCCATTACAGCCCTCTACACACATATATGGGGTAACTAACCGATGTGCCTCATGGCACAAGTATCTACCAAGAGAAGAGAGCGGGGCCAAAGGGGGTAGTCAGCCATTCGACCTCCCATCAGAATGTTGGGGAAAACACCCCCCAAGGCTCAAAATCCCCGTGCTGTCAGTTTTCCTTACCGACAGGGTGGAGTAGCGTGTAGAAACACAAAATGTACAGAATATATAAGTAACTCACATGCACACTATGGGCATTACCTAGTCTTAGATACAACTGCAGCTAACATCTCTCAGACTCTAGGCTGCTACTTCTAAGACTAGGTATCCTATAAGCACACAATCATTTGAAGAGATTTACTATATTACTCCATTCTCATTTTATCAGTTCCACTGTATGTTAATTAATTAATTAACCATGAACAATTTACCACATTAAAATAAATTGGCATCACATTCAAAAACTGCCCCTTTTTAGGATTCACATCACTATTAAATTCCAGTATCTCCATCCCCGTGGATTTTCACCATTTAATCAAACATTCATTACAGAATTACTTTTCCACATTCCCAGGCATTCTAGAAAAGCATCCAATGCTTCTAAACACAAAGGAGGCTCAACACGGTGAGTATATATACTACCCGTCGAGTCTTTGCCGCCTATAGAAAGAGCATAGACCCATCCTCCATCGAGAGGCTAAACACGGAAAGCACATGGCATACCCCACGTGTCTTCGCCTCCTTCGGAAAGAGGGTAAGCAAGACCAGCTGGCATGAGCAGTGGGGAAAAGTAAAGCAGATAAACAACCAAACCAAACCACCAACATCAAACCATCACATTCATCTCATACCATCATCCTTGGTGTCCTCCCCGACACCCATATGCATAAACCGATGCATCTCGCCACACTAGGCGTCATCCGCTGCCACAACCACAAGGCCTCCACGCCTCCACATATCACAACAGCCATCCAGGCTCACATCACAGCACAAGCAGCAGGAAAACAAACATCACATCATGGGCTCTTGACCCATTAACAAACAAGACGGTAACTGAGAACCCTTTTAGAAATTCCCACATAATCTGTTCTCTAATCCATATTGAATTAACAGATTTGTTATTCGTAGGTTCCAATCATGGATACCTAATCAGTAAGCTATCAAAAATAAATAACCATGCTTACTTCCCTAATTGGATTATCCTCAAATTAGAAAAACTACAACAACGACAATAACCAGATTAATTTATATGCCTCTTTATCTTTAGCCAATTAATTAACAATTAATTCCGGCTTCACATTCATTATCAATTTCTATCATGAACGAACAACAAATCAAAGAAAACATAGATATCACTATATCTAGGAAAACATGAGGCAACCCGTTATCATGGTATAAAGCAACAACATGCGATCAACCAATTCTTTTAATACGGTTCAAGTATTTAATTAGGTCAATTTCATTGTGATCTAAAGGGATAAATCATGATAATTCTACGATTGCACATATACAATTAGAGAATCCATGAATCCCCTACCTCAAACAGTTCCTCACGTTCTTTATCCACACAACAGGTCACGATCATCCCCTCGCGACAACTGCATCCACCGGAGGATGCTGCTGTACGATAGTACCAACCAACCCCAAGAAAACCCATTAGAATCTTAGAAATTACATGGTATAAGTATGGAAAGAAGGATAGGAGAAGATGAACCCCAAAAGAACGACGATACAACATACCTTATATCGAAGATTGATCGACATAGCTTGGTTGCATCAAAACAAAGCGGAACCAATCCTATGAGTAAAGATTAATTGTGCAACTCCTACGGAAAGGATTGAAAGGTAATAGTGCCTCCTAGTTGAGAAGAAAGGGAAAGAACAAGGGAGAATGATATCTCGTCCCTTTTTGATGATTAAATGGGGCAACAGTTTAAGATCCGGTTAATTCTCCATTAAAAACGGATCGCATTAACCCACATGGTTTGCCCAAGTAAAACATTCCAAGCCTTAGGAATAAATAATAAAGGATTTATGTCATTTTAAACGGCCTTAAGAGACCTTAAAAATAAGGATTTAAATGTATTTTACGTCAAAGGAAACGTCAAAAGGGGAAAAACTGTAGGATTCTGGAAACACTGTTCACCCACTGTTACTATACGTGAAACCGATATGTGAAACCGATCTGTGAATCTGATCTATGAAACCGATCTGTGAATCCGATCTGTGAAACCGATCTGTAAGACCGATCTGTGAAACCGATCTGTCACACCGATCTGTGAAACCGATCTGTCAGACCGATCTATGAAACCGATCTGTCACACTGATCTGTGAAACTGATCTGTCAGACCGATCTGACCGATCTGTCACACCGATCTGTGAAAATGATATGTCACACCGATCTGTGAAACTGATCTGTCAGACCGATCTGTGAAACCGATCTGTCACACCGATCTGTGAAACTGATATGTCAGACCGATCTGTGAAACCGATCTGTCACACCGATCTGTGAAACCGATCTGTCACACCGATCTGTGAAACCGATCTGTGAAACCGATCTCTCACACCGATCTGTGAAACCGATCTGTCAGACCGATCTGTGAAACCGATCTGTCACACCGATCTGTGAAACCGATCTGTCACACCGATCTATGAAACTGATCTGTGAGACCGATCTATCAGACCGACCGATGAGATCGATCTGTTACTGTTCATTAAACTGGAAACACTGTTCACAGAACTGGAAAATTTGAAAAAATGTTGGGGATAAGTCCCCTTGACCTCCCGGAACACCTCCAACACCAAAATTCACAAAGTAATGGACCGAAGCGTTCCGGGCCATTACATTTACAGTTGGTAAAGTGTTTCAAGTGCAATGAGATGGGTCATTATGAAATCGAGTGTCCGAAAAAGAGCTCAAATGATGGTAAGCAGTCAGACTACAAGTAGAAAGGGGTGGTGAAATACTTTGCAACTACTTCAGCCGATGTTGGGCCATCAAATGAAGTGGTATCAGGTAATTATTTTTTTCAGAGTATTCCAGTGTGTTGTATGATTCAGTGTCTACACATTCTTTCATCTCTGAAAATTTTTCATGTAAATTGGGAATTCCCTCTCAATAAATGACTCCTGAACATATGGTAAAAACACATGGGGGAAATTTTTAGCCAAAAATAATTTATACGAATATTCCTAATCTTATCCATGGAAAGAACCTACTTGAAACCTTATTTTTTTTAACTCTAGTAGAGTTTGATGTTATCCTGGGTATGGATTGGCTCTCTGTTTACCATGATAAGATTTACAATAGAGCTAATGAAGTTTATTTTCCGAAAGACGTTCAGTTTGTGTACAAGAATAAACCCTTACTGTTGATAACATATTAAGAGGGTGAGAAACTTGTAAAAGATGGAAATGAATGTTACCTTGCACATATTGTTGAAAACAAAAGAACTGTTCAGATTAATGATGTGCCAGTGGCAAATGAGTATCCTGATGTATTTCCTGATGAGTTGCCTAGAATAATACCAGATCAGGAAGTTGAATTTACTGTTGGCTTAGTTCTTGATGTTAATACAGTTTCAAAACCCCCTTATCCAATGGGTCAAATTAAAATTTAGAGTTGATGGAGAAATTAAAAGATTTATTAGAGAAAGGTTTCAATCAGCGTAGCACATCACCATGTGGATCTGCTATCTTATTTTAAAAAAAGAAAGATGGTTCAATGAGAACTTTCATTGATTATAGTGCCTTGAATAACATCACTGTTAAGAACAAATATCCTTTGCCTCAAATCTATGATTTGTATGATCAGCTCCAGGGAGCTCAGTTCTTTTGAAGATTGACCTGAGATCGAGGTACCATCAGATGAAGGTAAAGGAAGCAGATATTCCGAAGACTGCATTCCGTACAAGATATGGCCATTATGAATTTGTAGTGATGCCTTTTGGGCTAACCAATGCACCTACTGTATTCATGGACCTTATGAATATATTTTTCCATGTGTTCTTGGATATGTTTGTGGTTTGTTTTCATTGATGATATTTTGGTGTTTTCTAAAAGTAAAGAGGAGCATGAAAGTCATTTAAGGGTTATTTTTAAAAACATAAAGGAAAAAAAATTGTATGGGAAATTTAGCAAGTGTGAATTTTGGTTGCAACAAATTTCTTTCCTTGGTCAAATTGTTTCTAAAGATGGGATTACTGTTGATCCCGTAAAAACAAAGGTTGTTGAAGAATGGCCAAGACCCATAAATGCAATAGAGAGTCGTAGTTTTTTTCTTTGGAAGGCTATTACTGAAGGTTTGTTAGAAATTTTTCGCGGTTATCTAGTCCAATGACTATGCTAACTCAAAAAGGTGTTAATTTTATCTGGACAAAAGAATGTGATGATTGTTTTCATGAATTGAAATGAATATTGATGAATGATCCAGTTTTGGAACTACCTTCTGAGAATGAATATTTTGTTATCTAAAGTGATGCTTCATTGAATGGAATTGGTTGTGTCCTAACGCAGAATGATCAGGTAATTGCTTATGCTTCATGTCTGTTGAATGCCCATGAGGTAAATTACCCTACACATGATTTGGAATTAGCAGCTGTGGTTTTTTCTTTTGAAATTTGGAGGCATCATTTTTATTGAGTAAAGTGTGAAATATATACAGATCACAAAATTTTAAAGTATATATTCACTCAGAAATAATTGAACATGAGACTGAGGAAATGGATAGAATTAATCAAGGATTATGATTGTACAGTTCATTAACATCCAGGAAAAGCAAATAAAGCTGCTGATTCTTTGTGTTGAAAAAGTAATGCTTCATTAACCATGTTACATTTAAAACGTGCTCCTTTGGTTAAGGATTTGATGAACATTGTCATAGAATTTGTTGGTGCGGGATGTTCTTCTGTTTTGTTTCAGGTATCAGTGAAATCTTCTCTATCAGAAAGAATTAAGCAAGCACAAAATCATGACAGTGAGTTGCAGAAAAATGTAGAGCTGGTTTAGAAGGGTATGTTTCTAGAATACAACATTGATAATGATTGTGTTTTAGGATTTGGTAGAGATTGTGTGTGCCTTGTGAATCACAGTTGAAGATAGAGTTGTTATGTGAAGCTCATAGTTCTCCGTTTTCAGTTCATCCTGACAATACTAAGATGTATAGAGATCTTCGAAAGTATTATTGGTGGGATGGAATGAAAATAGAAACTGCTGATTATACTGTGAAGTGTTGGACATGTCAACAGGTTAAATCAGAGTGGCGGTTACTGAAAGGGATTCTTCAGCCTTTACCAGTGCCATAGTGGAAATGGGAGAATATATCCATGGACTTCGTTGTGGGATTGTCGAAGACACCTCGAGGTAATAATGAAATCTGGGTTATTATTGATCGCTTAAATAAATATGATCATTTCCTTGCTATACCAGATAATTTTTCTCTAGATCAAAATTCCCATTTGTATCTTAAATAGATAGTCAAGTTACATGGAGTTCTCCTCTCCATTGTATCAGATCGTGATCCCAGGTTTACTTCTATCTTTTGGAAAGGCCTTCAGAAGTCGTTGGGTACTAAATTATATATTAGTACAGTTTTTCATCCTCAATCAGATGGGTTTTCAGAACGAAAAATTCAGAAATTGGAGGATATGCTATGTGCATGTTCGATGGATTATCAGGGATGTTGGGACCAACATATTTCTTGGGTTGAGTTTTCTTATAATAACAGTTTTCATTCCAGTATACTGATGGAACCATTTTAGGCATTATATGGGATGCGGTGTCGAACTACAGCTTTTTGGGATGAAGTAGGTGAAAGGAAGTTGAGGGGACCATAATTGGTTGATAATTTGGCAAAAAAAAGTTCATCTAATACAGAAACACATGAGAACATCTTAGAGTAGGCAGAAAAGTTATGCGGACAACAGGTGGCAGGATCTCTCTTTTGATGTAGGTTATCATGTTTTCCTCAAAGTATCTCCTTGGAAGAGTGTGATGCAATTTGGTATGAAACGAAAGATGAGTCCAAGGTTTATTGGATACTATGAAAGTATGGAGAGAGTTGGATCAGTTGTTTACCGAGTTTCTTTACCTCCAAGTTTATCTCAGGTACACAATGTTTTTCATTTTTCAATGTTAAGGAAGTACATGCCAGATCCATCTCATGTTTTGAGACCATAGGTAGTTCTGCTGGAAGAAAACCTATCTTATGAGGAACAACCGGTCCAGATTTTTGACCACAGAGGGAAATTATTGCGGAATAAGGTGATTCAACAAATAAAGTTTTTGTGGAAAAACCACATGATTGAAGTGGCAACATGGGAATCTGAAAATGCTGTCAGGGATAAATACCCCCAATTATTCGATAAGTAAATAAATTACGGGGATGCAATTTTATAAAGGGGTAAGGATGTAAAATCACAATTAATTAAATAATAATATATTTTCTTATCTCTATCTATTTATTAATTATATAGTTTTTTAAAGGCTAAAAATTAGAATAAATCCAATATTAAGCATGGAATACACTAATATTTTTAAAAGATTGTTTTACTACCTTTTGATGGAAAACCATTTTTGAAATAAATATTTTGACAATTTAATAAGATATATTTGTCAAAATAAACTTATTATTTAGGATTGGGACATTTAAATCTACTTTGGATAAGTTTTTGGTATTTTTCTGATAATGTTCATTTTTAATGAATAGTGAAAAATACTGCATTTCACTTCAAAACTTCTTTTTCATGTAATTTAATTATATGGTTATATTATCTTTATAATAGGTTTTAAAGTGTAATTATAATATATTTTTACCATTTAATCCAATGGTGGTCATTGTAATTAATTTCACATTGGAATTGGGCATAAACAAGTGCCAAACTTTTCATAGATATTGTTTCTAAAAACCCCCCTATTTGTTTTGACAAAAGAAATTATTTTTAAATTAATTATTGAAATTTCCATGTTTTGAATTTGGTAAAATGGATTACATATTTGGAATCATAATTTCCAAATTATTTAATTAAGACTCTTTTGTTTTTGGACTTTATGAATAGTAACGAAAGTAATTATCATTAATTATCGTGATTAAATAGTAATCGGGTAGTTAAGGGTAATAAAATAATATCATAATAATATAAAATGTCCCAAAATGTGTCCTAATTCTACTTTTTGTGTCATGGACGACCATGGGATGCCTTTTTCCAAACATTGGTACCCCATGTAATCACTTTTGTGTGATAGTGAGACTTTATCATTTTATTTTTAAAGAAATGAAAATATCACAAAAGTATGTAACACCCAAGTAAAATAATTTCAAATTTGTCTGTGTAAAAAATCTATTAGACTATAAATAGTCATTGGATGGATAAAATATTTCCTACATGATTGAATTTTTTTTATAATTTTTAGACATAAGTAAATTAATTTATTTATGACACCACGATGATGCAGCGATTACATCATTAATGAACCATTTAAATAAAATGAAAACATAATGTAAAATATAAGATATATATTTGTCAAAAACTTATTGGATTAGTATATTTAGAACCCTTATAACCTTATTCTTTAAAAATATCAATGTGGGATCTTTAAAATTTTAAAATCATTTAAAAATAAAGTAACCTTTCTTGACTTTTCAAGAGTGCCCCTCCTCCCTCTTATTAAAGGCCATCACCTCTAACTCCTTACCCACACCACTCATGGAATTGGATCGGACAAAATCTGCTCATATCATCTCTAAACATCCCTATCATCATCATAGAATCCTTATCTTAGGCATGAAACTCTTAAATAAATCCTTTTGGTTTAAACCAAGAGGAGTTACCCGATTTAAAGGTAAAGTCTTCTCTAATGTTCTTTTGTTTTATTTTCTTCTCCAACCCCCTAAAATATTTTTTATTACATTATTTTGAAACAAAACCAGTATATTCAATATATTAATATGTTTGTATGAGATGGATATGATCTACACTTACATACGCCTCTGTCTAATGGTTAAAGAACATATTGTTTCTGTGGATGGTGAATTACTGCCTCATGAAACGATAATTGTTCAATCTTCTTTTGAAACCTTTCATGGTAGACATTAAGATGTCACTCTATTTATATATGATATAAATTATTTTTATTTTTTCCTTATGAATCTATAATTTCATTTATGGAATATCTTTATGGTTTCCATTATGGATAAACACGATAATTTCATTTTTTGGAAGTGCGGACTACCACCCCCTAAAAGTGATTTGAATCATTAATGTCATATCTGGTATGTGTAAAGGTTGAAGTTAATTATATTATATATGATATTATACTGGAATTATAATATACCACTATATCATTATGATTCCATTCCATTAAATACGAAGTAGAAATGAAAGCAGCGTTCATGTGTACGTACGACTTGCCGTCTCCATGAACGGTGCATTTCATTTCTTACCTTTAAATGTTATGTAATATTATAAATGCATGTATATACTGGATATATATGATATATATGATATCTACATAACGAATATAATTTTGTATATAATGGATATCTTACCACATGAACAAATAGTAATTATAAAGAGTTTATTTTTTACTCAAGTACCAATGATCAACAAAATGACCGTTATTAAATTAAATAATTACATAGTGTTCATAACATTGTAATAAGTGATAGAAAAAGATTAATGAAGTTTTAAAATGTTCTTAATCAAGTAGAAATTAACTCATGTTTATAATTCATTAGATTAATGAATGATCGAGTCAAGTCGGACACGAGGTAAGGAACTTCATCTCAATCTCTTTTCAGTAAGGCATATTTTGTTTTATACACAACCTTCTTTTATACGGTGTATAAACCCCGTTGAATTTTACTTTTATTAAAAATGAATCATTCTTGTACTAAGAGTTTTACTAAACAACAAAAAGGGAATGTTTTTGTCTTAAGTATGTGGAAACAACGTCTTCTCTGCTGTTGTGACCATTATTTGTGTTTGGCTTCCTCTATAAGCTATAATTTTTTTAAAGAAAAAATAAATACCATGTTTTACTTTTCATTTATTTTGGTGTTTAGAATGGTTTTGATAATGTTTTTATTATATCAATGTGTTGAATTGATATCTTCTGATTGAAATGTGGAAATTTGATGTTTCCTTTATTCATGTTTTATATGATACGATTATGTTATGGTTCTTGGGAATTGTTTATGATGATGGGTGGTTCCGTGATAAACTAAGGGTGGGATAGCCCGATATAGCTCTCTGATGCTTTGGTTAACACGAAGGAGTTAAATTCTGATGTTTCTCCAAAAATATTTAGGGAATATAATGTGATGGGTATTCCAAACTTAACCACGAGGGTTACTCCCTACGTAAGAATGTTATGAATGCCTCAATTTACCTTTATGTCTTCTGATTTCTATGAGTTATTCATGAATCTTATGATTTCATGAGGTATGTTAATGTGCTTATGTTTTATGACTAATGTATTATTTCATTTATTCTTATATATACATGGACTAATGTTTTCATTCCATATTTTTATATCCCATACAGAGCTTTTTATGCTCATCCCAATTTTTTGAATTTTTTTTCACAGGTCAAGGGAAAAGTACATGATGTGATGATAGTGTTGAGGAAGTGTCAAGAAAGAATCCATCATTTATTTTTAATATATTTCCTTTTATGGGAAGAATGAATATTGTCTTTTATGTAACAACTATGTTTAAATGTGGAATGTAATGCTTGATTTATGATCTAATTCTCTAAAACTCTAAACTTGAAATGATCCTCAATGTGTATTCTTGAAATATCTCAAGATTTATTAATGATTAAGGCTGGGGCCCTATATTCAATCAGGATCACTAACCAAAATATTGAAATAGAATGTACATTATTTCATTAATATAAAATCATATTATAATAAAAAGTGTTATCTATATGTTATCACGTTAAATAAAATCAATCTTATCGTCACATAATATATGTTTAACAATAAACCTAATATCAAAAGTTAAATGAAATATTTTTTTATTCAAACTATGAATGTCTCATCCCAATCTCCTTAATCTAAATCCATTGAGTCATATATTATATAATTTTTTACATCCATTATAGAATCCTAAATATAACCACCCCTAATTAAAAAATATGTGACAATTATACAATTTATAAAATCCAAGTAATTTTATTTGATTTAGAGATTTAGATATATATGTCACATGATAATCTAATAAATTTAATGTCACCTTTAACAAATGAAATTTTTTCCTATTAAATATTAGGAACATATTAATTTATAGTTATTATTCATTATTTCACATAAATAAATCTACTTTTTATATCCTTATAAGAGTGACACTTTTACATTATACATTAATAAATTAGGTAAAGAAAATAGAATCATTGGAGAGTTCAATTAATAGTACAATGAAACATAAAACTAAAAATCATGGAATACATTTGGAATAAATATTATTACTAGACTAAAAAAACACCGTCAAGTCATAATCAATATGAAACTATGGGAATGATATATAATGGCTAGGATTTTCATGAATTTATTTTTAGAAATAATTTTGGAAAATTATGAGACTAGGCATTGAGATAGAATGTGATTATGAGGCCCAGTGTGCTTGAAATAGTTCACTGAAAAATGTCATGTTTTTAGTAGTAAAAACATGTGGATTTCCTAAAAAAGTGGTATTAATCTAAAACAGGTTCATAGATCAGAAATAGGAGGGAACCATTGTGGTCAATGGTGAAGATTTACTTTAGTCTATGCCTGACATTGGACGACGTGTGCCGACTATGAAAGATAGATTTTTGACAGAATCACAATAATATAATTAAATAAAAATTATTTTATTTTCAAATTATAATAACCCATTAACATAGACTCAGATTGGAAATATATTACCATAGTTGAGTTTGTAGTATGAGTTTTTCCTAGGAACAACATAACTTTTTTCAGTTTAGGCCATCTTTTGAAAACCTAGAATAGGGCGTAATCATCATTAAATAATTTAAAGATAAGAGATTTTGTTGATGTTGTGAATATTTCATATAAAAACATCGATATGGAGATATAAAAGGGCTAGACCCATAACCCTTGGTACATCAGATAATCATTAGGGAGATCTTAGAGAATTAATCCCCTTGATTGAACGACATAGGATTGGAGATTAGATCGTGGATCTTCACACTAATATATAATGATACTCTTTTCAACGATGACAACCCAATTGTTCCTCTTAAACGGCTGATCCAAACAAGAGGTAGGGCATTTGATATCTTTTTTATTTCCTAAAACCTTTTTCTATTCAATGATGAACATGGAGTAACCAATAAATTTGTTGATCAACGATTTGATCGCTATTGTGAGATTGTAAAATTTATTTGATTTTTTGGGAGACAGATATGTGTTCTTATTTTATTCTTGATTCATCCATCAAATAAAAAAAAATTGAGGTCGACACAAAAATGTCCATGTATTGTTCATTGGGCATTCATGTTCATTTATCTTCTCCCTTCATCCTCTCATGTTCATCATGTGTTCATCATCTCCTTACAACACATTGGAACCCACATGTGAATTATCGATGGTTGTGACCTTGATTCATGGAGAAACGATGTGAGATTGATGATCAGGCCCCATAAAGGCAATGTGGTGTTATGATGATGCGGGTGAATCACAATTTTTTCGGGGCAACATTGCATGAAAATGATGGAGGTAGTGGACATCGAAAACTCAAGGATACTACTATGAATTATTCGTGGGAGGTGGTGTGGGTCTATGGTTGAGATACATGAAGATGGATAACTATTAGGGAGAGGAATCTGATTGAGTTGCCGATGGAGGTGGAACGAAATAGGAGGCCGCGTTGGGGCCGACAGGAGCGAGAAAATGCAGGTGGTCACAAAATTGTCTGGGGGATGCGGTGAGGGGAGGCCACATAAGTGGTGGCTAAGAGAAATGTGGATCAGTGTTGTGTTGGAGGTCTTATTGTGGTGGAGATACTGTGTATGCAGTGAAGCAGGCCAAATTCATGAAATGTGGCTCAACACTGCCTTATCAAGGGAGGCAGGCGGTCAGGAAGGACCACATGCGGTGTAATGAAATGACCCATAGTATGGTCTAGTCTAGAGGAGCCATAATGGATAGAACTAAACCTGACCAATTCAGGTTGTGTTAAATAAGCCCAGTCCGGTTGGTTCGGGTCGGAGGGGTGGATCGGTCCTAGAACAAACCCCTATCCTCCCTTTTCAGTAAACCATACGTAGCATTCAGAACATGAGTTTTTTTTTAAATAAAATATAGTTTTTGGTCCCCTGATATGATAAGATCATTCATCATTAACCAATGTATGTTTTTATTGAAATTGAAATATGACCAAATGGCTTGAGTAGTTGGTTCTCCTATTATAAGCATCCTACTCACTGAATCGTTTGGTTGGCTGTGACTTGGTGACAATGTGATTTTGAAGATGCATGAATTTTCGACAATCGTCATGTTTTTTAGATTCTATGAGTTATCAAAACTCTATGTGTTACTAACATTCTTAGTGTTTTCAACACTCTATTGGTTATTGAAACATAGTGTATTATTGATATTGGGTGTTTTACTGAGACTTTGAGTCTTTTCATACTAATTATGGTC
Source organism: Viscum album (assembly GCA_963277665.1). Classification (NCBI taxonomy): domain Eukaryota; kingdom Viridiplantae; phylum Streptophyta; class Magnoliopsida; order Santalales; family Viscaceae; genus Viscum; species Viscum album. The sequence continues at coordinate 773,302,982 of OY728159.1, read as the reverse complement.
TTGCATTGGAGATGTGTCTCCCTCTTCTTTTGGAATGAGTTATGTAGAGTGAATCTATTCACATAATGTAATTTATACCTAGATAGTTTTTAGATATTCTTCTATGGAATGAGGATCGAGATACTCCATTCGCGAGTAACAGATTATTTGTGGGTTAGTTAGGGGAAGAACTCCATTGATTATGGGGCAGTGGTGTGGTGTGAGTACCTTCAATATCTATTTCTAGATATGATTAATGTGGCTCATAGTATGGATGATTTCTCCCTGAAATATGTTCTCTAGTTATGGGAGTACCCCTTCACTATGGTTTCATAACATGCGTTGGGCGTAATGAAGTGATGAATTTTTCCCAAGCTGCTGGAAACTACAGTAGGGCCTTTTAAAATTTTCTCGACGGAGTGCATCTTCAGAATTCTTTCATTGGATATGTAAGATCTCATTGTGTGTGTCCACCTAGTATTTTTTATTCAATTTGAAATTATTATTTGAATTTTGTTTCATTCTATGAGGTTAGAATATCATGATACTTAGTTTCTGAGATGAGTATATCTTGTTTTTTAAATATAGGATCTATAGAAATATATGTGTGTGTGTGTGTGGATATGATTGTAACTAATTTATTTATTTTTTTGGAATGATTCTTAAATTTGTTAGTATTTATCTTTTGTGGTTTTAGGGTGTCCTACTATGTATTGTATTACTTATCTGTGCACAGGATTTTCCTGGAACTGTCGTGTCTTGTGTATACACTAAATTCTATGAAGAAGTCCTAGATATCCCAGAACCATATAGTTCTTAGAGAGATACGATAGATGATGTGTGATCCTATGGTTTCAGAAATTTTTCCCCATACCTAACATTATGGTATGGTTTTCTAAGGATGAGTTTCAAGAACATCAATGTTCACTTTTACACACATAATTTTGGTGGACTTGTATGTATTTCATGTTTACATTGCTTTTTTCAATAGTCCTACTCTATTATTGGTATCTTAATAGTATTAATTCTTGTTTACTTTGTGTTTTTACATTTAGTAATGTTGTATAAGGAGTTTTTTATTTATAAGTACTTAGCTAAATTCCTCCCATTTTTTGGATATCCCTACAAGGTGCTAGCCACTAGCCTCTAGCGTATTGAAGGTAGTCTGGGGGTGTTTACAGAACAGGGCCCTCTGGGTCTGGTCATTACTGAGTAGTATCAGAGCCAGCGCATTCTACATTGAGAGAAAGTGTCTCTATGGTTTGTTTTGGGATACAAAGTTATGTATTTCAAGTTCAGATTTCTGGATAGGGAATCTGGTGTTGGTGTGGCAGTTAACATATCCATATATCAGGACACTGAATTCATCATTTCGACATAGTAAATGAAAACAATGGATGTAGGAAAAAATAATGATAAATGAATCATATAGGAATCAATTTTTCAGTCATGTACTTCTTGATTCAACTGACCAGAGATTCTGTATTTATTGTGGAACATCTTATTATATTTCTGAATTCCTCTATGTAGGAACCCATAAAGGATTCAACCGCATGAACATATGGATGAACCATTGGGTGATGAGACATCAGTACAATTATTTTTTATGGAGATAGTACCTCTTAGTGGTGCACCAGATGTATCACCTCCTGTAGAGAAGAACTTGGTGCCTGCAATACACGTGGTTGAGGAGCGCAAGCTGATCATGCCTCACTTGTTTCAATGATAGTGGCCCATAAGATACCGAGGTTATACCAACATGTGGGTGGATGAGGACTATATTGAACTGGTGATATTAGTTGTTTATCTAGTCAGGACACTATAAAATCAAATGGTGGTCCTGAAAGAATGCCTTCAGATGGCATAGTCAGACGATGGTGGGGTTTGGATACCCAATTATGTGATGAGGGAACTTTTCCATGGATATAGCTTTAGAACCATTTCATAGTGGATTTCTCATCATATAAGATATTTAATATGCATGTTTAGGAGCTTCTATAGCTTTGGAAGGATGACATATCAGAATATGAGTATTCATTGCGACATAATGACCTTTCTAGGTACTAGATGGATATGATAAATGACCATTACATCACGAATTATACCTTATATAGATGTATAATTAAGGACATCCCAGCCAGTGTTTTCCTATATGAATTCAAACATATTCTAGGGAGCTAGAGTGAAACATGGTGGTTTATATTTCCATGGTAGTGTAGATACAATCGATGGTACTCTGTAGTGGGAAAGAAGGATCACATAACTTGGAACTAGGATACATAAATTAGTCTAAAGGACATGGTCATGTGAAACAATTGGAGAGGAGGTCCATGTATAGGGTATACCGAGCTTATTACTCATTGAATGAGTCCTGTCATCCTAGAGGGATTAAATTCCTTTTATGTTTAAGTATGGGACATATCGATTGAGATTTTCCAACCCATCGTAACATTGATCGGGAAATGGTGGTTATACCATTAAGAAAGAGACAGTTACAGGAATAGGAAGAAATATTGGGCATCACACATAGTAGAGGAGATGGTAAATTAGTAGTTGTTGTTATACATTTTGACATGTTACCACCACCACCCCAAAATGATCTATATAAGGCTCAGGGAGATAGAGGATAGTGAAGGAGACAACTACATGTGGTCGAGGTGTATGAACTAAGGGATCAAACACTTATTTGAGGTATGGTGTGTCAATTATTCTTTGGGTACCATATTAATATAAACAAGTATTAATAAATAATTTTATTAAACAAATACTTTTTGAGACATGTATATTCTTGTTGAACCATTGACTCGACCCTCATGCTTGAATACTCCAATTGGTGGAGACAAAATAATCATACACTAATGTAGACAGTTTAGCATAACTCTTAGAGGTGAGAGTATTTATTGGGATCTATTTTTAGCGGTGATGAGGCCTTATGATAACAATCTTCGTTTGGAATAGTTTTCAACATTTCATACAATGATTAACTGTTTTGGGAAAATAATGTGGTTTATCGATAGTGTCTAATGAGGATTTCCATACTGGCGAAAAAAACACATGAATCATAGAATGGACTCACACAAAGAAGGTTGAAATTGATTTCTCATCTGCTGTTTAGCATAATCCTCCATGTAGTGGGCATTATGGGTCATCTGTTTCCTGTAGTGATGGTTGAGTTTCAGTAGATTCAGCAAATGTTGAGAAATGGGATTAGGCTATAGTTCCTCCAGGATTATTACTTATAGATTTTCTTTACCCAAGGTAAGGTGAACATAGTGACAGATTCATTCTACATGAGATCTATTCTACATATGTCGAAGGATACATCGAAGCAGTTTTCCTCGTTACAGTTAACCATTATAGTAGGAGAAGGAGTATCTTACATCCTATTAATGGTTGTCACCCCTCCAATATTATAGTTAGTTAGGGAGTAATTAATTGGATATTCCAATTATGATAATTTATATTCCCAAATGTTCACAGTGCATTCCCTTAAATGATTTTTAAAATGTGGGGAGAACGTCGTTCTTTTTGGAGGACGCACATTAGTTCTAGTTTCAATACATGTGGATGTTATGAGGGAGTTCCATAAATCACCGTTGGCTATAATTCATGTGTGGAGACGATATACTAGGACAAAAAATGTCAGTTATATTGGATAGAAATGAATAAGGGAGTTGCAGTGTTTGTCTATCAGTGTATCACTTATTCTCAGCAGGTGAATGTGAAGCACCATGGTCGAATAGGTTTGGATCAACACCTTGAGGTTACAAAATGGTTGTGTGTTGGGATATTGATGGAATTTGTAAGGGGTTTACCACATATGTATAGCGGATACAAAACCATCAATTTTATCATTAAATGACTCACCATGTTGGCCTATATCCTAGCATTTCAGAAGAAGATTTTAGTAAAAAGCATGGGACAACTCCATGTAAATGTGGTATTATGACTATGTGGATTCCCATCGATGATAGTTTTAGATTGTGATTCTCACATAACATCTTTTTTGTGTAAATTAATGTCAGAGTCATTTAGGATGTAGTTTTTCTTGAGCACAACATTTCACAAACAAATAGAAAACCATACTAAGTGAAAGATTCAGGTTCTGGAGGGCATTCTATCCGATTTCATGTTACAATTTTTGGATAGATTTGGGAGGATTACTCCTGAGTGATTGATTACATGAGTATTCATTTTGTGGTAGAACATGAATCTCAGTGAGAGAATGTGGGATAAGGAGGTTCAGATCTGTGTTAGAGCCCTCATATGATTGGGTAGCTATTGGTTTGTCTATTTGAAATTTAATGACCTAAGGACGGGAGAATGTAATGACTCATATTTTGTTTTTATTCATTTTAGGAATAATTTTTAAAAGTTAAGTGACCACGAACTATGTAGTTGTGTGATTCTAAGTTCCGGTTTTCCCATAACCATTTTGTGAACAAATTGTTATGTTTTTAATAGCACACATGCATAGTTTTCTTGAAAAAGATATATTACTCAAAAAGCGGTTCCTGAATCAAAAAAAATGAGGGCACTTATGTGTTCAGCATAAAATAATTTCATTAGGCTAGGCCTAAAATTAGTTATCATGCACTGGATATAAAATATTTTTTTCTGACATATTAGTAAATAAAAGAAAAAAATAAAAATATTTTATATTAAAATATTTATAACTCATGAATAGAGACTATGATCAAAAATCTAAGACCACTATTGAGTTAGAAATGTGTTTTTTCCCAAGGTGTCACATAAGTGTAGCTAGCGTAGGTCTTCTGTAGAAAACCATGAAAAAGATATACTCATCATTAAATAGTTCAATGATAATTTATTTTATTAGATGGACTTGTGCTTTCCATAAAAAAATACTTATGAAGAAATCCCACTGTTAGTTTCATAACCCTCGGAATGATTAAGAATCCCTTGGAAGAGCTTAGAGAAAGTGTTCTCTTGAGAGAATGACAACAGATCAGAGATTAGATTTTGGATCCTCACAAAAAATAATTTGGAGGATGTCTTTAGTGATGAAAACACAAATATTCCTCTTCATCGACTGATCCAAACTCAAGGAAGGGTGTTTGTTCTCTATGTGTTTTCCTTCCCCACTTTTGATTCAACAAAGAATGTAGACCAACCAAGAAACATTTGGATCCGTGGTTCGGTTACCCTCTTGAGATAGTAAAATTGTAAGGATTTGTTGAGAGATAGATCTATGTGATTATTTTATTCTACATTCTACATTCTAACTAGAATGAATAATGGATGACATTTAAAAAGGCCAATTTTAAGTCATTGGGTGTTCGTGTGCATTTAATTTCTCCGCTCAGTCTCTTACATTATTTGTGTGCTCTCCATCTCCTTCCCACACTTTGAAACCCTAGTGTGAATGATTGATCATTACACCCCTAATTCATGTCACAAATTTTGAGATTGAATATCCACCCCTATAAAGGCACTGTAGTAGTGATTTGGTGAAGGCATTGTGAGATTTTTCTGGGAATGTGGTGCCCGATAGATAATGCCTCGGTGCATGATGGAAATATGAGGCAGTGGATCTAGCTGGTGCTTGTGAGGAGGCATGGGTCTATGGGTGGTCTAGGTAGATGATGTGATGGTTGGGCGAGGCCATCGGTGTGGTATCCATAAGAGGTGGAACTCGGAAGGATATCGTGGCAGGGTCGGCGTCCCATGTTGGAGTAGGGAATGGTTGGAGAACAAGACGGTGGTTGTGGGGGACGTGGTGAGGAGAGTCTGCGAATGTGGAGGATAGATGAAACACATCGTCTTGCAATGATGATGGATCCTTTTATTGAAAATCTACGCGGCAGGTGGTGCGGTGGTCCAATTGTGTGAAACTTAACTCAACACCACGTTAGAATATGAGGCGTGTGGTTGGAGAATACTATATGCAAGACAGTGATCCAGTATAGGGCGTGGGCCAGACTGGAGGAGTTAGGGTTCTCCAGTACCCAGTAGGCCAAGTAGATTTTGACATGAGAAGTTAGGTTCAGGTCTGATCAGGTTGGCTGGCAGGTTAGGCTTGACTTGGTCTGAACACGTGAATGAAATATCTAGTAAAATGTCCATAACATTCAAATCGTGTGTCATTTTGACAGGATTTTTGCAGTTTTTTGACAATTGTAAAGGGATTTTACTTTTTATTTACTATACATATGTTTTTGTGGAAGGTGGAATTCTAAAAATTCCATGAGTAATAGGATCTCCTAGTATAAGTGCTCTATGAGTGGAATCCTTGAACTAGCTATGACTTTGTGACTATGTGATTTGGTGGCTACATGACTTATCAATACTTTGAGTATTATGGATACTGTGTGTGTTATTGAAACTCCAAGTGTTACTGACACTTCAAGTGTTTTAGACATTATGTGTGTTATCAATACTCTGTATGTTATCAAAACTCTAGTTCTTATTGGTATTGGGTGTATTACTAAGACTGTGTGTCTTATCATGTGGGAAAGGGTCCTCCAATAGATATGGAGATTCCTCAGTTTTGGAAATAGTTACGAGGAGCTATTCCATTCACATGGTGTGAACTATACATATATTGGATTTAGAGCTCCCTCGATGGACTGGGGAGTGGGTTACTCCATTATAGTGAGATTTAAGTTTTGCGTGTTAATTAGTTTATGTACACCCTCGATTGTGGGGTAGTTGTGAGGTGTTAGTCCATTCACTCTATATTCCTAGAGAGGATGCACATGGTACATATTTTGGAGAAGTCCTCTACCAACTGTGTTAAACATTGTGTGCCAGTCCACCTAACATGGGATTCTTAGCTTGTGATGGACGTAAGGGGGTGATGACCAGTCCCCTAGTGATGCGAAATGAAGACGGACTAGTAAAATGTTCATAATGGAGTTAATCTCTCATAAAGGAACTGTCTTAGATAGATGAGGTCATGGAGTCAGTCCCATGGTTTTTTTACAATTCAATCCTGTGATTAGAATTTAGATTCTAGTTATGAGGATGGAACCCCATGATATTTATTTTCTGAGATGAGTATATCCAGATGTTACTGATATATGTCATGAAAACATATAATGTGTTTATTTAATTTTACATCGTGTATTTATTTTGGGTGTAAATATTGTATTTAATAGTTTTATTCCTTTGTGGTTTGATGGTGCACTACTAAGTATTGATTTACTCTCTCCTGCACATGCTTTACCAGCACATGTAGTGTCATATTAAGAGAGTTGATGATTTGATGGAGTCCATGAAAAAGCAGCACTAGATGGTGCATAGAGTGATTAGACATTCATCTTGTACTCATTTAGTTTCAGAAAACAATCCATATACCTACCCTTTATGTAGGGTTTTCTATGGATGTGTTTCAATAACAAGTGTGTTCACATTTACAGACTCTTACTTTAAGTTGGCTTGTATTTTTTCCTAGTTTACAATCCAGTTTTCAGCTACCATACTCTATTGATGGTATCTTAGTGGTATTCATGTTTTTTTAATTGTTTCTTTTAAATTTAATAAATTTGGGCTTGGATTTGTGTGTGTTTTTATATGTAAATAGGAAAACGCCTCCCATTTTAGGGATATTCCTACTCAGTTCTTGTCACCATCCGCTTTCCTATTAGAGGTGGGCATGAGGTAGTCACGACCCGATACCCTCTAGGACAGGTCGAAACATGACATATCTAAGAATATACACTAAAACATCGATATCAATAATTATTTTCAAATACATATTGAATGAAAATATTAATATATCAAAAACCCTCTTTTTATTCATTGTACCAAGAAATTTACTTTTCGTCAAGGCCACGATTAAGACATCTTGCTAAATTTTATAGGTATACACCTAATACAAATAAACTATTTGGTTTAATCATAAATATCATTATAGCAACGGGATATTAATTTATAGGACCCAAAATCTCCCAATTATGTCTTCATTATTGACTATAGGATTCCACAAGGTCATTCAATCTATTTCCTTAGGAAACCATGAATAATTAAAAACATAGATTTCTATATAATTAATAATACATAATATAAAATTAGGATAAACCAGAATTATAAGTTAATAATAAAAAATATTAAAATACATATCTTCATCTCATCAAAAGGTTTAACATGATCATAATCCATCATGATGATGGTGGTGGATGTTTAAAAAAACATTGTCGAATTGTCAATAATAATCCCTATATAAAAAAAACTATGTAACCCCAACACCATTACACATGTCCAACATATAAAATCCATTCAATGTTATCCTAAAAAACATTAAATTATTTATTTTTTTAGTTCAAGCTATATATAAAAATTGGTATACGACTATGTCAATAATGAGATAATATGATTATAATCTATCTAGTAAATGAAGGAGGATGACTACAAAGGGATAAAACCAAAGATGTGTTGGTTATAAAAAATGGAATTTTTGTACTATAAATGTATATCCCAAAGAAAAAGTTATCTAATATGAAGTTATAAAATCAAAGGGATGAATTTACAAAACATATATAATATTAATTAAAATAATCCTCATAACTCAGGAAACTAAAATTGAGATTCCAAAAATACTCATTACTACCAAAACAAATAAATCAATAGACATATAAATATAGAATCCTTATTTTGAATGTATATATTCTGAACTATAAGTATTAATATAAAAATATATCCATATGTAGTAAATACACTATGCAATGGAAACATTGACTAGAAAATGTATTTTTTTCTCAATGAATATGAATTGACAATCTGAAAATACCTTATTGTTGTAGTTACATTCAAATAAAAAACCCCTTTAATTATTAGGATTTCAATTTTTATAAAAATTAAATTATTAAAACATAATTAATTATATAATAAAAAAATAAGTTGAACATAAAGCACAAATTTGTTTTTTCATAATACAAAACTTGTCTTAAAGAAATCGATTTTAAATTAAAACCCTATTAGTATAATAAAAATTCAAACCAAAACCCATCAAAAGATAAGACATGTAACTGAAAACAATTCTATTATTAATATATAAATCATGAAATAATATATCAAAAAGGTTCTATAAATACCACATAAATGATATTAGTTTCATATAACAATCAAATCTCATTGAGAGTAATATAAAACCAATAACATTATCTCTCGATTATGACATTCTAAAATGTACATTGACCTCCTGTATAATAAAAATATCTTTATTAATCACTAAATATATAATATTAATCATATAAATTTTATTTTATAGTATAAATAAATTTGACGTTCTCATAAAAAATTCAAACAATTTTTTACATCATGTGTTTATAGTTTTGAACATTTAAAATAGTTTCAAAATAATAGTTTCTGTGACAATTACTATTTCAAAGATAACAATTACTAGATAATTAAATATACCATAAGTCCATTCATATAATTATTTGTGTTTTTTAGCTCCTTTTATGACAATATTAGAATTTATCATTCAATATCAAACTATTAAAAATTATATTTATAGGATTCTTGATGATCGAGTTGGATTTTATGAATTTAAAAATTAAATATGGATATAACATCTACAAAACCAAAAATAATAAATATTAATTTATTAAATCATATTAAACAATTATTTTTCCCATATTTATTCATTGTGTTATTTCATTTTATTTTTCATCTAGTTTTTTATAGCTACCGAAACAAGAATATGCCCAGATTTAATGAATGATTATGAGGTCTTCTTATTGTAATATAATTATAACATAATCATAATGATATATTTTATAGTTTATTGTTTCAATATATCATTATTTTAATGTATTATAATTTTAATTATTAAATATTAAATTAGTGCACATTTTCATAAACAACTTTATCCCCTAAGTATGCTTCTTTTATATGTTTAAATAAATGAAAGTCATTTTTTGGTCTTATAATTAATGGGTTTTAAAATATATCACAGAAGAACCAAAATTATATCATAAAAATAATATTTATCATTTCATCACATTCCTATATCTATCATGTTTAGTTGGTGAAGGGGAATGAAACATGTCACGTTATAGTGGCAGCAGTAAGCACAACAAATGAATGAAGAATTTTTTATCAATAGATACGATATATAAATAAACAATTGTAATAACATAAATATAGTTAAATTATAGAATAAAAAAGTAACTAATTTCATTCTATTGGTTTTTATATAAAAATATTAAATGAATACAACAAAGAACAAAAAATGTCTAATTGAAAATACTCAGATTGGGGATGTGATTTTCCCAAAGAAGTCAACACTATAATGAGGAATTATTCTAACTAATGGTAATTATAATATTTAAAAAGATGTATAAAATTATATACCAAGTAAAATTTAATTTTTTAATTTAGAAATTTTAATGAAATTAGAATTTTGATGTGTTTATGAAATTACCCATTTATTAGTGAATGAAATTATAGTTTTAGGAGTAACCAATTAATTTTCAAACATATATATAATATCTTCAAATATAAAGTTCAATGGATTGAAAAAAATTGGGGAGAGAAATATTTTTGGGTTGAAGATGACTCGATCCACACTTTTTGTTGGAAATTTCGACAGTGTTAAGACTTTTTAGACTTTTTTTTAACTTTTCCATGTTTTACTTTTTCCATGGTAATTAATATCTAACATAAAAAATTAATTTTAATGAACATGTTTAGTATTTATATTTTTAAATAAATTTTTATTTCTAATTTAAGATTTTAAAATAATTTTATCTAAAAAATCTTGTGGCATGAAAATATAAATTTAAAATAAATACGCATAATGACATAAAAATAGTTAGTAGAGAATTATTGTTTCTCTAATTTAAATGTATATATGATAATAAAATTTCTATGATATTTATTATAATGAAATAAACTTTTACATTATAGAATTTAACGGGTATGAGTATTTGAAGGAGAGCCAAAACTGATTTTTCCCTTGAAAATACTTATTTTAATGAAATGAAAAGAAATTGTTTTTTTAATTGTGTTATAATATTAATTTTTATTTTTTTTGGTCATGTGATGAATAAGATCAAATAATATTTTAAAATCCATAAAGATATTTTTTAGAATAATATTTGAATTATTAAGTGGTTTTTATCATATAAATCATTCTATATAATGATAATGTCAGAAAAATTACAAGTTTCATGACACTGTATTTTTGTTATTAGAAAATACCATTTCATTAAAAGATAAAAAATATATACTATGATGATTTTTTGAGTAATAAAATATTTCAGTTCAATTTTTATTAATTTAAATTCCAAAATACAATAATTCAATTATTTTTTAAAATCATAAAAGACTGTGGAAAAAAATTGCAAAAACGAAATTTTCAAATATTAATTATTATTATTATTATTTAAATATTATTTAACTATACAATTATTGTAAACAAATTATTAATATGAAACCAAATATATCATTAATTATATGATTCTTGAAAAAAATAATTATATATCATGTAATTTTCCCATTTTTTAGAAAAATACATTTCAATATATTGAATCATCTTTTTATTTTATTTAAGATAATAAAATCTATTTTAATTATTTTAAATAAGTTCATTACTTTTTAATACATCTATTAAATGAATAGGTTAATGTTATTCATTCATCCTAAATCAATGATTATGTTTTAATGGTAATAAAAAACATTTATATTTTAATTTAAATATTTAATTGTTTTTTTATGATTGGTTTTATATGTGGAGTATGATATTGAATACATTTATATTTTTAATTTTAATAATATATTATTCTTTAAGAGTGTTACATCTAATGTGATCTAAGTTATATTTTTTAAAACACAATTCACTATGGGACTTGGTTAAATATGTTACATTGTTTTGTTGTGAGCATTGACATATTATTGTGATGTCATGTTTAATATTGTTCAACATTTTATGATCAATTGATACCTTGATTTCAAATTAATTAATTTAAAATAGTTGTATAATGATTCATGAATTATGATTTATTTTACTCACGATATCATTATTTTATATCATGTCATTATTAATTGATTATGTTATGATACCGACATGGTTCTCTTATAATATCTTGGTATCTTCTATTATGCATACCATTAATGTGAATTTTAGCTCAAAATTGTTATGTTTCCATTCCACATGGTTAAGAAGATTATTAATATGTATGCAATTTTAATATGGGTGGTATGTGTGGATAATATCCTAGGAAATTTTGAATTATTGTTTAAAATTAATGAATCCTTGTTTTAGTGTGAAAAATAATCATTATATGGGAAAGGAATTGGGGTTTTGAGAAAATTTATTTCATAAATATATAAACTCGTAACCTAAAAGTACATATGTATATATGTTACTCAAATATGTAATTTTGATATAATAATTATAATTTTTTACGGTCACTAATGTTCAATCAGGACCTATATAAAAATGATTTCATTATAGAATGCAATACAGTAGTACATGTTGTGAAAATCCTAGATTGTATTTTTTATCAATACACCTTAAAGTAATGAAACCATTTGATACATATAAATTAGTTTTAATTTTATTTAATGAATCATTTTTTCCTATATTTTTCTTCCTCTCTTCATCGATATATAGATGGTGTCATGTTTCTATTCAAGTATTAGGATACCATTTCATGTCTATGTATTGATTATTCATTTCCAACAAAATTAATATTCCCAAAATAGATATCAAATAAATTTTCACTATATATATAAATATGGAATATGATTTATTTAAATAATTAAATTCTATTATTTTTAATCAATTATCCTCTACCAAATCAATTATAGGTATTGCATTAAAATATCTCTAAGAATAATAATTCATTATTCATTATATTCTGAAATTATCGGAAAATTAATCCTTTAAAAAATTCATGAATTTAACATCCTTTTAATATATCAATTTGAGAAATCCACTATGTTGTGGTACTATATCTTATGCTCTGGAACACCATTTCACCCATAAAAATCATCAACACTAGTTAGATGTTGATTTCCCAACTAAAATAATAATGATTCACAATATCATAATGATATTTAATTCATTTAAGAATAGATTAGATTAAATAATATAAATTTTTATCTTATGTGGCTTTTAGAATCATAACTGACATTGCTGTACTTTGAACTACCAATGTATTATAGAATATAGGTTTTAATAAGGGAAAATGGATTAGATATGCTTACTGTTATTCATGAATAAAAAACTCATATGATCCTTATATCAAATGATCGTAGCCATATCATATTTGGACTAAATATCATATGATATATCCACATCATAAAACATTTTATGATATCATATGGACATATTTTACATTTAAAAACAGATATCTTGGATTTTTGAATCATTTATGAGTTTCTTGTAAACTATGGTTCTTAAAATGGATTATTATACCTAACAATGATTATGACAATAAAAGTTCCTTATAACATTGAAAGGTTCCCTATTAAGTATTCATCATTATTTAATTTTTACACTGGGTTGTACCCTATGGTAGTGGGTTGGGGAATATTATATAGTTTATACATTATGAATTCTTCATCTTCATAGAATAATCACCAAGGGTTATATCCAATGAATGTTAGTTGTACCCAATTATGTCTACTATGAATTAATAAGGCCTCATATTGTTGATTATCTGCACAATTAATCCTCCCTATACACTATTTTCATTATCCTCCACACCCAATGTTGGTCTTATACTTTGTTAAAATCATAGTTTTCATTACTTCCTATATTTTAGTCCATGTTCTATATGCACTGAATAAATAAATATAACCTATAATGTGAATAATATATATCCCCATAAACCGTTCAATTTACCACAATATTTTGAGATGTCTTCAAGTGTTAATAGAATTTATATACAAAACTTCAAGGGTTTCTCACTCAGTCAAAATTGATATAAAAAATCACACAAAAAATATCTTTACACTAAAATAAAAAAGTGAAACGTCCATATCTCATGAATGGATGTATTGACATCAGTTATTGATCAATTTTTCATAAATGAATTTGTCCCATTCTTCCATAGATTTTTTCTATCAATCTTCTTCTAGAGTGTTTTATAGAGTAACCTCATGATAAAAACTTATCATTAACCAATACATAAGAACACCAATTAACATATATGATGTCTGTATGAATATTTTTACACATTTTGTTTGATGAGAATATGCAACATATTCATTCGTTGCATAAAACACAGAAATTTTAATAGTTTCTTTATTATATTGCAAAAACACTATCTGTAAATAATACAACCATATTCAAGAGACCTCAACGAGAACATGAATCCTCCATACATACACCCCACAACATAGAAAAGGTAATTTTGAAAATGGTTTTTGAGGAACATAAATTAAACAATTTAAATGTTAATTTGGTCGATATAATTTTTATCCAATGGTATTTTATAATGAGTATTATACGACAGTAATTATCCTGTTAATATTTATCCAATGTGTGGTCAATAATGTCAAGACTCATAATAATACTACTAATACTGCATCATATGGATTGTTTTACAAAATAAAAAAACAAGTTACTAGTTCATCACTACCCCCTATGAGAGGTCCAAAACTATTTCTTCTAATGCATGTATCATTTTTAGGGAGAGAATCCAAACAACAGTCCTGAACAATTATATGGGGTAGATAGATATATAAAATATATTGAAAAATTATGGTCTATTACTGTAAGACCCCAGGTAAATAAAGAATATGACATTTTTATATTTATCCATATTTGTAAATAATAAAATTAATATTACTTTAAAGGGAACTCTATTCTTGATGGCGTACCCAATACGTGACAATGAGTTCCTTTGAAATCTTACATTTCCCTCTAATAATAAAATAATATTATTTTAAATGGTAGTTAACGCCTAGCCATTGTAATGGCGGGAAAGAATGGATCTAACTGAAAAATTATTATATATGTTTGTCAAATATTTTTACTTTTTACAATAAATGTTAGAGGATTAAAAATCCGAATGAATCCAATTTTAAGCGTAAACATTCTAATATTCATTAAAAGGTCGATTAACTACCTTTTAATGGAGAACCTCTTTTAAATCCACTTTTTGACAATTTTATGTGTTATATTTGACAATATAATATTCTTCTTTAGAATCGGGACATCAAAATTTAATTTGTGTAAATTTTTTGTATTTTTCCGATAAAGTTCATTTTTTAATGAATAGTGAAAAATGTTGTATTTTAATTCAAAACCTCTTTTTAATCTAATTTGTTTATATGAATAGATTATCATTTTAATTGGTTTTAATGTGAAACTAGAATATATTTTTACCATTTAATCCAATAGTGTTCATTGGAATTAATTTCACTTTGAAATTGGACTTAAACTAGTGTCAATCTTTTAATAGATATTGTTTCCTAAAAACACGCTATTTGTTTTGACAGCGGGAATTAAATATTAAATTAATTAATGAAACTTATATGTTTTGAATTTTTTTAAAATAGACATCTTTTTTGAATTTGGAATATCAAATATAACTTTGGGTGAATTTTTGGCATTTTTCTGAAAATCTTCAATTTTAGATGAACAGTGAAACCACTAAGTGGTAGTTTAAAAACTGATTTTTCGTTTAAATGAATGTTTACCACTTCTGTTATTTGATTTTCAAAAATCCAACATACATGGTTGTCATTAGTATGTAAAATGTGGTTCAATGAGATTAAAATAATTTTTTCGTGAATAGTAACTTTTATTTTTTTAACCGCGATTAGAGGTAATTAGTGTCAATTAAGGAAAAAATAATGTTTTAATAATATGAAATGACCTTGACATGTGTACTACCCTTATTGGATGAGTCATGGCCTACCAGGAAAATCCATGGGTCAACTTGGGGACCCCATGGAGCCACATTGGTTGGAAAATGACATTAATAACTTTTTATTTAATGTTAAAATTAAAATGTCACAAACATGTGTTGTTTGAGTAAAATAATTTTTATATGGGGTTATACAAGTCATATTTTTTACTATAAATATTAATTAGAAATATAAAAATATTTACTACATCATGATATTTGTTTTATAATTTTTAGACATTAAATAAACTAAATTATTTATGACACCATGATGATGCATCGATTTCCTCATTATTTAAAGATTTAAATAAAATGACAAGATAATGTAAAATATAATAACTAAACTAGTCACAAACCTAATGTATGGGTGTATTTCCAATCCTTATCACCTTATCCTTGAAATATATCCTTTTGGGTCCTTTAAAATCCGAAAATCATTATATAATAAAGTTATATTTTATATCTTTCCAAGAGTTCCCCCCTTTTCTCTTATAAAAGGCCCCCACCTATACCACCTTACCCACACCTCTCAATACTTTGTATCGGCCAACACCTGCCCATTTCATCTCTCCACATATCTTTATTCATCATTGAAGCCTCACTTTGGGCAGAATCTATTCCAAGGAAGCCTTTGAGCTCAAATCAAAGAGAGTTACCCGATTTAAAGGTAGTGTCCTCTCTTGTGTTCTTATGTTTTATTTTTCTTCTCCAACCCTCTAAACTCTTTTTATTCCTTTATTTTGTAACAACACAAGTATCTTAAATATACTAGGATGTTTTTAAGTGAAGGATTCGAGCTACACTTACACACACCTTCGTGTAATGGTTAAAGAACATACTGTTTCTGTGGATGGAGAATTTCTGCTTCATGAAATGATGATTGTTCAGTATTCTCTTAACACCTTAAATGGTGGCCATTATGATGTAACTATATTTTATATATGATATATATGGTATTTATGTTTTCTATATGCTTCTGAATTTTATATTTAAAACATTCCTTTATGCTTTTGATGTTGTCCAAATGCGACAATTTCATATGAGGATGTGTGGACTACTGCCCCCTCAAGTGATGTGACTCGTTCATGCAATACATGGAATTTATAAAGAATGAAATTAATGAAAATATGTGACATATATAACATATATATTATACTGGAATTATAATATATATATCTCTCAATTATTTTTAATTTCATTAATATGAAAAAGTAATGAAAGTAACGTTCTTGCATAAGTACGGCCTACCGTCTCCATGAACGGTGAATTTCATTTATTTTTATCTCAAAATTGTTATGGAGTAGTATAAAATGAATATGTAATGGATATATATGAAATTTAAATCATCAATAATATTCTGGAGATGATTTACTTATAACTACATGGACAATCATTTTCAAACAAGTTCATTTTTGACTCATGTACCAAACATCGACAAAAATGTCTGATATGAACTCACATTATTAAAAAATTATTATAAAATTATAATATGTGATATGAACTGAATAAAAATCTTTAAAATAGGTCCTTATGAAATTATAAATTGACCAATGTTTATTATTCAGGAATATAAAGAAACAAACAAGACAAGTCAGACTTGAGGTAAGGGATCATACCTCTCTCTTTCTTTTTAAGCACTCTCTTTTATGTCATTTATTTTAAGATTATCTTTATTATGTTTGGGGATGTTATTTTATATTAATCTTACTGTAATTTTTATGTTCATATTATGAGAGACCCTATTTGATCTCATCAATCCTTTTTTGGATATTTTATGTGGCGACGTTAGGCTGCCGAGTTTTCGTAAGGGATTTTTCATCTCACTTTTATTCTCGTGACATTTATGATACGTTTGCCACTATTTCCATTGAGTGGTGTATTTACTTCCCATTATTATACACTTTTTGTAGTATAATTTAATTTATGGGTGTTTACATCTTCATTGTATGACCGTTCTTCCATGGGGAGTACGTTTCGAAAGTTACCCAAGTCGGTAAGGGAACCATTCACCATCTTCTTTCTAAAAGACATATTTTGTTATATCTTTTAATTCAAAAACTATTATGTTGGGATACGTTCTTCTATATTCATATTTATGTAAATTTTATTTACAAGTGATGAGATACCATTTTTATCTCTCATCAACTAATTTTCTGAATTTCGATGTGGCGCCGTTAGGCTGTCGAATTTTTGCAAGGGAACTTCTTAACCCAATTTTGATTCTTCAGGGTAAACTTGTACTCCTTGAATATGTCATTATATTAATATGTGTGAATTAACTCTGATTTTTTTATGGTTAATATCCACTTATATTTTGTGTATTCATTTGTCACACATAATTATGTAATTGATTTATCCTTAATCTAAGGATATCGTCTTTGTAAGGGACTTCATCTCAATCTCTTTTCATTGAGGCATATTTTGTTAATACGCAACATTATTTATAATGTATATAAACCCCTTTCACTTTTACATTTATTCAGAAGGAATCATTTTTATACGAATCATTTTACTAAATGACAAAAAGTATGTTTCTTTTAACGTACGCGGTGACAACGTCCTTTTCCACCGCCGCGAGTATTATTTGATATTTGGATTCCTCAACAAGTCATAATATTTTTTAAAAGTAAATAAATACCATATACTCTTTTATGAATTTTGGTATTGAAAATGGTTTTGATAATGGAGTTGTTAAGTTAATATATTTATGTGATATATAGTTATTGAAATATGAACATGTTTTCTTTCATTTATAAATGTTTTATGTATCATGATTTTTTATGGTACATGGACATTTTTCGGGTGGTTACGTGATAAACCATATGACGGGTGGTGCCGTGAATACAGGACAGGTGGTTACGTTATAACCTCTAATGCATTGGGTGTGGAAGTTGGCCGTATGGCTATTCCATTAAGTATGTGTGGAAGTAGACCGTATGGTTATTCTATTTAAGTATGCTTATGTCCCAAGTTACAATTATATGTTATGTGTTATTTATATGAGTTTTATGGTAATCTTTCGGTTAAAAAGGGTAAGTAATGATCATTTTTTCAGGGAAGAGTTTTTTACTACTTCATAAAGGTGAAAAGTATTACTTTGATAAAGTATACATGTTTTACTTGTTTTTTCGAAAAACTAACAGTTTTCATTCATTGTGTATCCTATACTGAGCTTTTTATGCTCACCCCAAGTTTTTTTGAAATGATTTTCACAGGACATAAAGATTAATAGGGTCAAGGATGGGATCCTGGAAATGTCAGGCTATCTAAAACAATGAACTAGACATGACTCTTATGTTCAAGAGTTTTTATTTTGTGAAAAAAATGGAAGTTGAGTAGATGTGTATACTTTGTAATCATTGAGATGTAATAGTTGTGTCCTAATTCTATAAAACTCTAAACCTGAAAAGATCCTCAATGTGAATTATTCATTTATTTCAATAATAAGTAATTTTTATGTCCAGGTCCTTATAGTTGGTATCAGAGGTCGGTTTAGATAACTTTAGAGGTTAGGGTATTCTCTAAGCATAAGTGGAATTAACATAATGGTTAGGATTTCAGAAAGAGTCCTAGTTTTTGAGAAAGTGGATGAGTAAGTATATCTTAGTGTTTATCTTCCTCATTAGTACATGATGGTTTTTTGATATACTCACACTGGCCTTTTTGGTTTTAGTAAATAGCTGGATCTAGGAGGCACCAAAGTAATAGTGGATGTGAAGGAAACTGTGATAGTTTTCTGAGAGAGAAATTGAATGATATGGGAGCTGCAATGAGAACTCTTGTGTTAATCCTCAACCAACTATCTAGAGTCATGATTGACCACCCAAACCTTGGTGATTTATATAAGGAATCATATATGCGAGAAACAGATCCATACGGAACTACAGGTAATAATCATAAAGGTACGTGTGTTCAAAAAAGCTATGTGTCAAAGATGTGGAAAGAAACACCTAGGAAAATGTTTCAATGGGACAGAAATATGCTATAGATGTGGAAATGAAGGTCATAAATCAAAAACATGCCATAGAAAAAGGAAGCATCCAGTTGACTGGAGGAAAGGGAAAAAAGTTATTTCTGAGGGATCAATTGATTGTTTTAAATGTGGTGTGCTTGTTCATTATGAAAACACATGTCCTATGAAGATGTTTCGGGAATGGGATCACCAAGATCGTACAAATATTCGTTTACCAATACCTAATGTCATTCCGATTGAGGATGAAGAAACTGACAATGACCAATCAATGGTTTGGATTTATTTCTTAACTTTTTTTTTTCCTATTTTGGAATCATAGGATATGATTCATGATTTTGTTTGTAGGAAAGAAGTATTTTAGAATAAGTTGGAAAGGAATGGTTAATGGATCATGAAGAATGTTGAATGAGTAATAAGTCAACATATAAGGGCTGCAAGAGTTATGGTGAAATTCTTATGAGTATTAAGTATCTTTTGATGATGGGGTTACATTAGAAGTCTTTTTATAGAATGTGTAACCTTGATGTTTGATATATGAAAATTTTAGTCAAGGAAAAGTTATCTGTTCTTTGGTGGACATAGTTATAAAGAACCATTTGGGTTTATATGATCCTTAATTTTGAGGTATTTATGGGTTGAAATATGTTATGATGGAAAGTGAAAGGCATGAGATAAAATTGAGGTTAAATTATGTTATGGTTATTTTTAATGATTTTATCTCTTTTTGGGTAATTATTTGAGAATAATATAATTTGGAAAAAGGACTACACGCAGACCGTGTGACAACCCGTCGTGTCAGACAAAGCTGTGGGAATCGAACCCATAACCAAAGTGCGACTGGTATTTATCGCCTACCACTAGACTACGTGAAGTCCCTGGTTAGTTTGACTAATTATTTTTAGATATATTATTTTATGAATTAAGAGTAAGTTGATTTTGGGTTATCTATGGAAATTATTAACCTATCATGGAGGATATGTCATTAGGTTAATTACTTTTCTATACGAGACTTTAAGAGAAACTCATGTTGTTTGGAGATAAATGATACGATTTAACTTGGAAGACTATGTGAATAAATCCTTCAAATATTTGGGTTTCAATATTAGTTTGGTTTACTTTGACGAATTTAATGGACAAATTGTTTATCGAATGGTCTTCATTGAACATTGGGTTTTGTTGGACAAATTTTCAAGATTACGAATAGATTTTATTTTTATAAAGGGTTATCCTTTTCTGGATTATCTGATCTTGTAATAACCTTTTTGGTTTTAGTTTTGGTTAAATATAAATACATTAGAAGTATATAGTTCTCTTTTGTGGATTAGGTGATTCTCTAGATGTTGATTATAGCTCTCTTAATGTAAACAAGTCATCCAAAATATTCATCTTTTGGAGAAATCATTAGTTCGTGTAAGAAATCCAGTAAAAGTTGAAAGTCAACATGACAAGTATGAATGTTTCCTTATGTTTTAGTTAAGCTAAAA
The DNA here is from genome assembly GCA_963277665.1 of Viscum album. Lineage (NCBI taxonomy): Eukaryota > Viridiplantae > Streptophyta > Magnoliopsida > Santalales > Viscaceae > Viscum > Viscum album. The sequence goes on along the minus strand of OY728159.1, from coordinate 773,281,716 downwards.
AATAAATTCCTCAATGAAAAGTAACTTAATTTTTTTGTCTATTGTCTGTTCCTTTTGCGGAATCAAATACCATTTATCCCACCACAAGTTTGTGATTTTCTTGTGGTTAACTTTCTCCAAATCATGTTTTCTATCACACTCCCTCAGAATATGAACCTTTTTTATTCTTCCATATCCATGATGTCATACATGGAATCCTAGTATGTGTTAACTAGGGTGACATTTTTACTTCCCTTTCTTTCTTTTAAAGTGATAGTTTAATTTACTCCTTTTCTGATGTGGGGCTTTCAATGAAGTTTCCGAGCTAAATTTTAAAATTGCGAGGACGCAATTCCCAAAAGGGGGGAAGGATGTAAAACCCAAGGTAAATAAAGAATATTCCATTTTTATATTTATCCATATTTGTGAATAAAAATATTAATTTTACTTTAAAGGTAACGCTATACTCGATGGCGTACCCAATACACGACAACGAGTTTCTTTGAAATCCTACATTGCACTCTAATAATAAAATAATATTATTTTAAATTTTAGTCAACGCTTAGCCATTTTAATGGAGGGAAAGAAAGGAAATAACTAAAAAATGATTATATATGTTCGTAAAATATTTTTACTTTTTACAATAAATTTTAGAGGATTAAAAATGTGAATGAATCCAATTTTAAGCGTAACCATTCTAATATTCTTTAAAAGGTCGATTAACCACCTTTTGATGGCGAACCTCTTTTAAATCAACTTTTTGACAATTTTATGTGTTATATTAGACAAAATAAAATTCTTCTTTAGAATCGGGACATCAAAATTTACTTTGTGTAAATTTATGTTATTTTTCCGATAAAGTTCATTTTTTAATGAATAGTGAAAAATGTTGTATTTTAATTCAAAACCTCCTTTTAATATAATTTATTTATATGATTAGATTATATTTTTAATTGGATTTAAAGTGAAATTATAATATATTTTTAACATTTAATTCAATAGTGGTCATTGGAATTAATTTCACTTAGAAATTAGACTTAAACTAGTGTCAATCTTTTAATAGATATTGTTTTTTTTAAACACGCTATTTGTTTTGACATCGGGAATTATTTATTAAATTAATTAATGAAAATTATATGTTTTTTATTTTGTAAAATAGAAATCATTTTTTTAATTCAGAATATATAATATAGCTTAGGTTGAAATTTTGGTATTTTTCTGAAAAACTTCAATTTTAGATGAATAGTGAAACCACTAAGTGGTGCTTTAAAAACTGATTTTTTGTTTAAATGAAAGTTTACCACTTCTGTGATTTGATTTTCAAAAATCCGACATACATGGTTTTCATTAGGATGTAAAATGTAGTTCAATGGGATTAATAGAATTTTTTGGTGAATAGTAACTTTTCAGTTTTTAATCGCGATTATAGGTAATTAGTGTAAATTAAGGAAAAAATAATGTTTTAATAATATGAAATGACATTGACACAAGCCCTACCCTTATTGGATGAGTCATGGACGACTGGAAAATCCATGAGTCAACTTGGGGACCCCATAGAGCCACTTTGGTGGGAAAATAACATTAATAAATTTTTATTTAAAGTTAAAATTAAAATGTCACAAACATGTATTGTTTTACTAAAACAATTTTTACAAGGGGTTATAAAAGTCATATTTTTTACTATAAATATTAATTAGAAATATTAAAATATTTTCTACATCATGATATTTTTTTATAATTTTTAGACATTAAATAAATTAAATTATTTATGACACCATGATGATGCCGCGATTACCTCATTATTTAACGATTTAAATAAAATGAAAATATAATGTAAAATCTAAGACTTACACTTTTCACAAACCTATTTTATGGGTGGATTTCAAAACCTTATCACCTTATCCTCGAAATATATCCTTTTGGGACCTTTAAAATCCAAAAAGCATTATATAATAAAGTAATATTTTATAAGATTCCAAGAGTGCCCCCTTTTCTTTTATAAAAGGCCCCACCTCTACAACCTTACCCACACCTATCAAACCTTTGTCTCGGCCAAACCCTGACCATTTCATCTTCCCACATCCCTCTCTTCATCATTGAAGCCTCTCTTTGGGCAGAATCCTTTCCAAGGAAGCCTTTGAGATCAAATCAAAGAGAGTTACCTGATTTAAAGGTAGTGTCCTCTCTTGTATTCTTATGTTTTATTTTGCTTCTCGAACACTCTAAACTATTTTTATTCCTTTATTTTGTAACAACACCAGTATATTTTGTAAAATATGATATATTTATGTGATGTATTCTATCTACACATACACACACCTTCGTCTAATGGTTAAAGAACATATTGTTTCCGTGGATGGTGAATTTCTTCCTCACAAAACGATGATTGTTCAATCTTCTCTTAACACCTTTAATGGTGGCCATTATGAGGTCACTATATTTTATATATGATATACATGGTATTTTTTTTCTATATTCTTCTTAATTTTATATTTAAAACATGCCCTTATGCTTTTCATGTTGTGGAAATGTGATAATTTCATACGAGGAAGTGTGGACTACCACCCCCTCAAGTGATGTGACTCGTTCATGCAATGCATGAAATGTATAAATAATAAAATTACTGAACATATGTGAACTATATAACAAATATATTATACTGGAATTATAATATATATATCTCTCAATTATTTTTAATTCCATTAATATGACAAAGAAATGAATGTAGCGTTCATGCGTACGTACGGTCTACCGTCTCCATGAACGGTGCATTTCATTTCTTTTTATCTCCAAATGTTATGGAGTAGTATAAAATGAATATGTACTGGATATATATGATATTTAAATAATCAATACTATTCTGGAGATGATTTACTTATAACTACAGGGAAAATCATTTTCAAACAAGTTCATTTTGACTCATGTACCAAACATCGACAAAAAACGTCTGATATGAACTCACATTATTAACCAATTATTATAACATTATAATATGTTATATGAACTGAATAATAATCTTTAAAAGAGTTCCTTAAGAAATTATAAATTGATCAATGTTTATTATTCAGGAATATAAAGAAACAAACAAGACAAGTCGGACTTGAGGTAAGGGATCCTACCTCTCTGTTTCTTTTTAAGCACTCACTTTTATGTCATTTCTTTTAAGCTCATATTTATTATGTTTGGGGATGTTATTTTATATTCCTATTACTGTACTTTTTATGTTCATATGATGAGAGACCCTATTTGATCTCATCAATACATTTTTGGATGATTTAAGTGGCGCCATTAGGCTACCGAGTTTTCATAAGGGATTTTTCATCTCACATTTATTCTCGTGACATTTATGATATGTTTGCCACTATTTCCATTGATTGGTGTATGTACTGACCCTTATTATACACTTTTTGTAGTATAATTTCATTTATGTGTATTTACATCTTCATTGTATGACCCTTCATCCATGGGGAGTACGTTTCGAAAGTTACCCAAGTCGGTAAGGGAACCTTTCACCCTCCTCATTCTAAAAGACATCCTTTGTTATGTATTTTAATTCACATACTATTATGTTGGGATATATTCTTCAATATCCTTATTTATGTAAATTTTATTTCCAAGTGATGAGATACCATTTTTATCTCTCATCAACTCATTTTCTAAATTTTGAAGTGACACTGTTAGGCTGTCTAATTTTTTCAAGGGAACTTCTTAACCCAATTTTGATTCTTCAGGGTAAACTTGTACTCCTTGAATATGTCATTATATGAGTATGTGTGAATAAAATCGGATTTTTTACGCTTAATATCCACTTATATTTGGTGTATTCATTTGTCACACATAATTATGTAATTGATTTATCCTTAATCTATGGATACCGTCTTTGTAAGGGACTTCGTCTCAATCTCATTTCATTGAGGCATATTATTTTTATACACAACATTCATTATACAGTGTATAAACCCCATTGACTTTTACTTTTATTAAAAAGGAATCTATTTTATATGAATCATTTTTTTAAATGACAAAAAGTATGTTTCTTTTAACGTACTCAGTGACAACGACCTTTCCGCCGCCGCGAGTATTATTTGATCTTTGGCTTCTTCAACAAGCCGTAATATTATTTAAAATTAAATAAATATCATATAATCTTTTATGTATTTTGGTATTGAAAATGGTTTTTACAATGGATTTTTTATGTCAATATATTTAAGTCATATATTGTGATTGAAATATGGAAAATTTTTCGTTCATTTATAATTGTTTTATGTATTATGATTTTGTAATGGTACTTGGAAATTTTTCGGGTGGTTACGTCATAAACCATATGACGGGTGGTGCCGTGAATACCCGGATGGGTGGTTAAGTTATAACCTCCAATGCATTGGGTATGGAAGTCGGTCGTGTGGTTATTCCATTAAGTATGTGTGGAAGTCGATCGTATGGTTATTCCATTTAAGTATGCTTATGTCCCAAGTTACCATTATATGTTATGTGTTCTTCATATGGTTTTTATGGTAATCATTTGGTTAAAAAAGGGTAAGTAATGATCTTTTATTCAGTGAAGAGTTTTTTACTACATCATAAATGTGAAAAGTATTACTTTGAATAAGTATATATGGTTTACTTGTTGTTTTGAAAAGCTAACGGTTTTCATTCATTGTGTATCCTTTACTAAGCTTTTTATGCTCACCCCAAGTTTTTTTGAAATGTTATTCACAAGACATTAAGATGAATAGGGTCAAGGATGGGATCATGGAAATGTCAGGTTATTTAAAACAATGAACTAGAAATGACTCTTGTGTTCAAGAGTTTTTATTTTTTGAAAAAATGGAAGTTGAGTAGATGTGTATACTTTGTAATCATTGAGATGTATTATTTATGTTCTAATTCTCTAAAACTCTAAACCTGAAAAGATTCTCAATGTGAATTATTCATTTAATTCAATAATAAGTTATGATTAAGGTCGGGTCCTTATAATTACACAATTTTTAGAACATCTATTATCCTGATGACTGATAACCCCTTCTATGTTAATCCATTCGACCACAAAATTTTTCAGACCTCATACCTTTTCACCACAATGTCAATCATTGTAAAAAATTGTTTTTTTACTTGAGGCCAGATTTATTAAAATAATGGGAAATAAATATAAAAGTCTATCACCTCATTATTTGGAATAATATATATGGATTAATGCAGATAGATCTCATATGATTCTGATCCTTCAGAATCTATGAAATATACAACATGGAAAAAATCCAAAAATATCATTAATGATACCTATGAAAAAGTAATCACTCTATAAAAAACATTTTCTTTTTTATGTATAATGAAAAAAAAATTTCATATCAGTATACAAACAATATCAACATCACAATAAGAATAAAATCATTAGAATAATTTTGGATACTAATATCACATATTGCACTAGTATATCCCCCATTCTATTTTTCGTCTTTAATACATGAATCAAAAAAATTATATCCCCAAATATAATTATCCTCTAGTGATCTCGATTCTCAATATTTCACTCCACAAAAATCACTTCATCCTAAAAACCATAATCTCCCCAATAATAACCTAGAATCATTTTGAGTATAATATCAATGTAATGGTATGTAGATGAAATATTGGATTTTTTCCATTTAGGATAGAAGAACCTATCTATGTACACCCTATTAAACCGAAAACAAACACATTATATATATATATATATATCAATATAATAGAATGAAAACAACCACATCTAAAAATGTAATTCCCAAAATTAAATGAAACATTTAAGAAAATTACTCTCTAACATTATGTATAGTGGGATCTTCCAATGGATTATATAATATTTTTAATTATTCTATAAAAGAAATCATCTACTCAAAAATCGCCTAATCCTATTATATCATTCTCGTTATTGAATCTAGTTCAAGAATTACCAATTTTTTTTCCTTGAGTTAATGAAATAATTATCTTTTTGGGATACAATATAACACATCAAATATATCCAAAAAATTAAGAGTAATAATTATTATTATAGGAACACTCAATGTTATAAAAATTCATCACCCAATAATATATAAAATCAAGAATAAAAACACATAAAAAATTATATATGTCTAGTTTTATCTCTATATCCAAAAATTAATTTATTGATGAAATACTAAGATAAATAAAAAATGACTTCTAAATTATGTTGAGGACTATTCCTTATCATAAAATTTAATTAGGGATATCAATATGATATGATCATGTTCAGAACTCTTAGAAGACAGAACAATCATCGCCAATGAATCCACCATTCTCGACTAATGGATTTCTATTCAATTTGAAAAATTTATCAATTAATATAAAAAAACATAGATTGAATCATATAACACTATATATTTTTTATTAATTATAATCAAATATATAGAAATTTTCTCCCACCTATCATATGTAACATCCAATTTTATTAAAAAACATAGAGGGGTACAACGATTTGTTTTCACCGGCTAAATGAAAAATATAATGGCATGTACCCAGTTACTGGATTCTTCATCATTGGTGAAAAATATAAACTATTTTATGAATTAAATTCCTTGTTTATACAAGGATGAACTACAAAATAAGAGATACATATGTCCAAATACACCGCCCAACTTTGACAAGATAATTCACATATTCTCCAAAAACAACTCTAGATACTGATCATCCATTGACCACACCTCTACACAATTGATATAGAAAACATAATATCTTTACACCACCAAGTTATAATATCATAAATTAAACATCTCTAACTATATTAAAGTTGGTTTGTAAAATATCAATTAGTAAAAAAATTACAATATCAAATTCTTCCACATCAATGTGTAAATTTATACACTGCCTAAGAATTATCAACTCATATACTACATCCCAAAAGAAATATCCATGAGACATCCTAATAAATGCGTGGCTACTACATTCCAATTTTGAGTGTACATAATATTTAATGTCTATAGTACACATGGAACTATATCCACATTCATAGAGAAAAAATTAATACATTCTACGATAAAATATATCATATGATCTTTTTAGATGTAATTCCAGAGACCTATATGTGATAAAATACCCAGATATCAACAAAAAATTTGACTTTTGATGAAATAAAATAAAAAACATAAAATGTAACTAGATATTTTAGAAGATAGAGAATAATAAATTTTTTCAACATTTCATTGTAATAGCAAAACACTGATAGAAATTGATCATCTTGTTAGAATATTATTCACTTTTCAATTAAATTTACCAATCCATCTATAATAGGAGAAATATTTTAAATCATCCTCTACTAATATGTGTCTTGAAAAAAAACTATTATCATCAAAAATATAAGTTTTCAAAGAAACAAATAAAATTTTCATAAAAGGTTCTATTGAAACAACTTACTATGAAAAGAAATATCCATGAAAAATTCAATTCTTGTTCAAAAATATAGAACTTGGGAAGCTTTATATAATTTTTTTTACTTTAAATAACATCTATGATATGTCATAGGTGATCAACATGATCCTATAGTAACTTCAATTTCACTAGAATTTAATTAATGAACACCTCCAAAAGCTAATCGCAAATCACATGAAACATGAATTTCCCTATTCCCATAAAAAATTTATCATTCATTACATAAAAATATCAAACTATAAATTCAATGAGTAAATAATTTCACATCAATGTTGTCATTGGTATGTCTTCATCCTTCATCCTCTTATGATTAAATCATAATATATAATCACTCTCTAAAAATGATCTATATAATGTTAACTGATTGAATAAACCATAAATACTCAGTTCGTAATATTTTTTATCCTTAGCACCTAATTCATCAAAAAATAATATGTATATATTCGTAAACTATTTTCACCTTTCTATGTTATATTTAATAGAGAACCCAATTTTGGTGCACTGATATTTTTGAAACTATTACATAATAGATCATCGATAAGAATCCTCAACTAACGAAACAAAAAAACATTTGGATCTTAAAAGGATATATATAAAAAGGATAGTCATTTGTTTTAATATAGAACCTAAAATTATATCACATTGAGGGGGTAGTTTAACATCCTTTTAAGAAAAAAACACAAGTTAATTCCACAAATTGTTTTCGGTAAAGGATCCCATGCATTTATTGGACATAGAAATAAATCATACATATATAACAAAAGAGGTTCCAATGTTTGATAATCCATAATAAAATGATTCACAAAAAAAATACCACATGATAACAAATTGTAATAGAGAAACCAACTTTCTTTCAGTGCAAATCAAAAATTTCTAATCATAAATATAACTTTTCCATGTTATGACAACATCGTATATCAACACATTCAATATGAATAAACCCCAAATTTATCGATAATTAAAAAAAATCACCATGTATACATGAAATAAATCCAAAAGGAAATACTTGACTCTTATTGATGAAGAAAATTGTGTGATTCCCACTGATATTTTATTTTAATGATCATAAACACTCCAAGAGTATATATTTTTTTAAATTAATATGTAGGTAGATTGATGAAATTTAGTTAAAACCCAACGAATAATTTTTGTAAAAATTTTAAAGGATTTTTTAAAGACATATTCGTGGGTTCGAGGATGATTGAGACATATTAATGTATGTAGAGAAGAAAACGTGTTAAGAACATGAAACAATTATCATTAGAAAGCCATTTTAATTTCTCATAAAACCTAGTGGCATGTCAAACAATATCCTTTTGTAGCATAATCCCATTGTCTACTTGGATTCTGAGAACTGGATATTAAATGATAATGGACATCGTGTTTTTTCCTCTATGAGGCCACCAGTTAGCAATGAACATGCACATGATATCCAATAAAATCTGGTAATTTGAATCATTGCCTATAAATCCCACGGGTTACATGTGGATGATTTTGGGAACCTAGGGGGATTTTTATAGAAGCTCATGGTATTGTATTTTTTATGGTAAATGTTCAATTGAGTATTTAATATTTGAATTAATTTCTCACTACTAGTTCTTCATGTTTATTTAAGGAATTGGATATTATAAATATATTACATGGGTGGGCTTGGAATTACAAAATAAATTAGATTCCCATCAGAATTCCTATAAATACGTTTGAAACTACTCAATTTCTTCTAATGATATATCTTTCAAAATATTATTTCTCATTCTAGATTGTTTGAAGCAATTTAAATACTCATTTACTATATGTATTTTCTATTTCCATCAATGTATATTTTTTATTCCTTTAGATAATCGAGGATAAGCTAATAAGTGATTTCTTTCTACTGATCATCTCATATTTTTTATTTCCTTTAAATTTAGATATTACAACCATTAATGTAATGGGAAATGTTTTTCATTCCATTAAATTTAAAAAGAAGAGAGACTATTATTTTTTGGGATTCAAGCATTACTTATAAAGTGCCAATATCTATTATAATCTTTGTTACAAGTTATATCCTAAAATTAATTGACTGTTTTAGTAGAATTGATACCAATTAATAAAAGGGACTAATACATTAAAAACACATTTGATGAAGGTAATGAATGTGGGGGGGGGGAATTTATAAATATTTCTTAAATATATTGACCAATTATTGTTTCTCATTTATTAAAAAAAAATTTATTTCATTATTTTATTATTTAATTAATTTATCCAAATTGTTTAATCCAACAACTAGTGCTTAATATATTAAAAATTGTTATATTTAAATAACTCAATCGTTTTTTGAATATGTTAATTATTTCAATATAATTATATTTTATTCTTCTCCTTTTATTAATATATTTTTTTATATTTTTTTTCTTTCTCTATTGTTTATATTTTTTATTTATATTTTAATGAAAATATATTAAAAAATTGATTATTTTCATTTAATTATTAATGATAGGTTACCACATATAACTTAGAAACCTTGAGCCAATATTTAGCAGTTAATTTTTCTTCATTTGTTTACATTATATATTTAATATATGTTCATGGTGTTTATATTCAAAATATTTTTCATAATATTAAATTAATGGTCAATTTTTAAATGGACTTTTAGAAAACCCATGATGGCTCGAACGGAAAATAATTTGATCCTCATCCATGGTTTGATGGAAATAATTATTGTTATTGGAAAATCTAATCTCTAAATATTATAGATCAGTAAAATAAAATGATTATAATATTTTTATAAATAAAAATGATCTTACGACTAAAAATAATGATAAATATTCCCCTTATGAAATGGTTTCATTTTAATTAAATGGTAAATCTAATAATTCATTGAATTTGTTTTGGACCAATATAAATTTTGTTGAGTATTTAAATTGAAAACCACTTCTCAAATTTGGGAACATATAGGAGAATCTCAAGAAGGAAATAAAAAGGTCATGTATACAAATTAAATATAATTATTCAGTATGTTTAATGTTTATCCATGAATCCTATTGAATATATCATTGAATATTTTATTGATTAATTTATTATTCAATGAGAGAAATGTTTTTGGAGATTTTATATCAATATAAACGTTATTATGGAAAATAATTTATGTTTTAACATGTAATTGAGAACCTAAATTCAGCACATTCTAAGAATACAAAGACACGAAGAATATGGAACTTGGAGACATAATTGATTCTTTAATGAAATATAAGATTATTATGAGATGGAAACAGTTTAAGTAATATATGGTGGTCAATGAAAAAAAAGTATATCTTTTTCAAATATATAATAAATTATTGTTCAATATGTTAATATGAATCTTATTAAATCCAAAAAAAATTGTAATCAAGTACATGGATAATAAATGAGCCAACGAATGAGTCAAAAATGGAAATAAATAAATAGAATCCAATCTCATTAGTAGATAAAAGAAGGGCCAAATAAAGATTTATTATTTTTTAAAAATATATATTGATTAATAAATGTATTAAATATCTACAGTTATAAACATGGAGTGCCAGTAGAGATTCAATTTTATCATGTGAATGATGCATAATAAATCCCATGTTATTAAAAAACAATGTTATGGAATGTGGAGAAGTAAATTCTAAACATCATATTTCTTTTTCATATACAACTTTTTGAATCTACGACAATTATTTTTCTATAGGAATAATAAATATGATAGCTGTTTACGAATATTATTAAAAAATAAATGATCTTAAATAAAATTTCAATCTTGTTTTTTAAGTAAGAGATCATATTTTAAATGGATAATGTACAATGTTTTGAAAAAAAATGAAAATCCGAATATTAAATTATTGTAATTTATGAGTAAAAATTAAAAAAAAATCATTATGAATTTAGTCAAGGTTAATAAATGTTCATAAATATTTTGGGTGCAGCAATTCATAATTGAAATCATTTAGGTTTTTTTTTCAAAAGAATGTAGTTTTCTAAACAATTATAAATAGATAGCTTTGAAAAGTAATATTTTTCAAATAAATTATGTAATTATTGAAAAAAAAAATTTCATATCATTTATGTATGAAATTTTAAATATAATATTTTTTTTTTCCAAAATACCATTCATTTCTCATCTTATATTTCAAATAGGTTTTTTTTAAAATAGATTTCAAATTATTTTTAGTTAGTATTATTGTAATTATGATATGGTTTCAAAAATAAATTGTTTCTCAATATTTTTAGAAATGAGGAAAATCCCTAAGATGTTACAAGGAATATAGATAGTTGGTTACCAAGGCACATGGGTACTGATCCATTTGAAATAAATAATCTCAATGATTTATTAATTAGGGCATCTCACATTTAGAAAGATTCAAAGGGAAAAAAATAGACAACATACTTATGATTTGTTTCCCTAACTCATATTTAATTAGAGATTCATTATTCATTAATTTCTTCAAAAATAATTTACTATATATTAGTCGACAATGTAGTAGTGCTGAAAAAATTATAGTAGAATTCTTTTTTTCAATATCATAAATTATATTGGAAGGATTTTTATTACAACATCTTGTTAAAAATTTTATATTATAGATTTAGAATCTCAATCAATAGTAAATTTTATCTATCAAACCAAGATTTACATACAAAAATATCCCAAATATTTTCATGAAATTTAATAAATTACATAGACACACAACTATAGATCATAATGGTATAGTTCCATTGGAAACATGGACACATAAACTACCGGTTCACATGTCATCAACATTATATACAACTATGTTTATCATCACTAAAACCCTTCATAGAATAATGTTACATAATTCATTTCCTTATAACATAGGTAAAACAATCATAATAAATGGTTAACAAATATTTTATATATAGAACATATTGTGACTCATTAACAAAACACGAGCCTTATGGCGTGATAAGAGGATAATATCATTTGATTAACATACCTTTCATATAAAATATCAAAAAAAAAAGTTCATCAAGAAAATATTGGAATTTCAATAGACATGAATCATATATGATTCAAATAACATAACCCATGATAGTAAAACAATTGTTAATGAAATTTATTTGTGGAATACATATATGGATAGTAAATAATTTCCATAATAGTCATGGTTCATGAAAAGATAAACATAGTTAAATAGGATCACTCCCGAAACCATTATAGTAATCATGGTTTACACACAATACTCTTATAGTGTGAATGTTCCATTACATAATTGTCAATAATACCGATTATATTTTGATTTATCCACTGATATTTCAATCATTACCCACAATAGTGCTGTGAGATATAGGTTCCAATAATCAAAAAATGATAATCATTACAATTTATACCCCATGATCATACAAAATAAAATATATATGATTATGGGTAAATAATTGTGTTACAAAAGAATAAAAACATAACAAAAACCATGTAAAATAAATGGGTTTCATATATATTTCATCATACCATAACCCATAGATGAGAAAAGGGATTTATATACAGTTCATCTTAACATATCCCTTGGAAATTATATTAGATTCATAAAAATCATATCATTATGTTGATAAAACATCAGGTGAATTAATTAGGATTATACACATATATCTTATACCCAATATAACATTATACACACCAAGGATTTTATTCATTGATGAATAAAAATACCACAAAATATCATTAATTTTTTTTGTTGGAAATATATTTTATTTTCTGAAAATAATTTTTAAAAATCTATAAACATCAAAAATATTAGTGAATTTTTTTCTATGAAAGTATTATATGAAACTCATATAGGATAGTTTAAAACATTTTTTAGTGATGTTGAAGAATTATGTTCATGTCACACTCTGTAAGATAATGATTTCATTCACAGTTTTTATAAATGGAAAAATCACTTTTTGAAAAGACAGAAAATATTATTTTAAAACAATTATTTAAATTTCTAATAGTGGTTTAAATGGCATGAAAAAAACATTTCAATTTTCTTAAAAACATCATTAAGAATTTTTTTAAAAATATGGATATGGAAGAAAAAGTATTTTTCATCCAAAGTGTATAATATATACAATTTTTAATAATAATATTTTTTTGAACTCATAAGTACATAAATCGTGAAAGATGAAGGGACAACACATATTCAAATGAAAAAAAAGATAGGAAAAATTCATGAGTTACTATATTGATGGTTCATAATTGATCATCATCTGAGACTCAATCATAAACAATCATTATAACCGATGATATTGTAACAAAAAAATAATTACCACTTTGTTGTTTTTTTATTTTAAGAAGCATTAAAGATTAACATAAAATGAAACATTAAATATAATTAAAATAAGGAAATTCTTTATATAAAATATCAAATGGTTGTATAAACAAATCTAAAAAATGATAGGTGTGTAATATATCTTGTTTCCTAATGAAAGAAATTAGAGAAAAAAATACGTTACCTTACATTTAGACATCCACTATTCCTATTTGAACATCACATAAAACAAATATATGAATATTATACTTAAATATAATAATTTAATAATATTTTTCAAAAAAATTAATGAATTAATTATGAAATTTTATTTTATTTTATCTATAATTTCTTTTTAAGATCATGTTTAATGTAATAATTTATTTAGTTTTCATTTATGTTTTACATTGGTTTTTTATCCTCTTACATTGATAATTCTTCTAACATATCCAGAATGATAAAAGTGATATAAAAACGAAATAAATGAATATTTTATGTGATTATAGTAATCCAAACAATTTACAAAAATAAAATGATATTCACAGTAAATAAAGATTGTAGAGAGGATGTATGCAAGATCATTGTATCCATATTTTAATAGATGAATGTAATTAATGCTAAAAAATAAATTACCTTTAAAAAATAATTTTTTTCATGTATATAACATGTATTCATTAAATTTATCATTATTAATTTTCATTAAGAGTGTCTGTGGGAAATGAATGGCATCAATTCATGGGGTGGTAGTACACTATTCCCATAAACAATGTTAATATACTCACTACAAAATATATAATAATAATAATGTATATTTGATATTGAAATTTATTCACTATTTATATAGAAGAAATATCATTTAAAAAATATATAAATTATTATTTCCATCTATGATAAGGGGTGAGGGACAACTCATTTCATTAATTCATAAGGTGATATTCCGTCATACACATGATCAACAATTTTGTTACCCATTTTAGGAAGGAGGATTTGGTTTTTCCTCACTATCATTAAATAAAAACATCTAATTATGTTTAATATACTAAAATTATAATATCTAATTGTTTTAATATAATTTTAAAATGGTGGTTGATGAAATAAAATATAATGCTTGGCTGTGTATGTTACCTCTTCTTTGGATAAAATCATTTGGTTTTAACGAAAATATCTTTTTGGTTATATTTATAACTACAACATGTATTATATGAAATGTAAGGGAAGTAATAAAGTAATTTTTGTTATTCCTATCTAACCCAATGGATTTTTAATTTTCTTAAATAATAGAAGTTGGAGTTTCCATTTATAAGATGTGAAGAAAACATATTTAGATGTTTGGACAAGAAATAATTTTACCCTTGTTTTTCTGATTCAAAAAATATCCAAAATGAAAAAATTTAAAATATTATTGGAAAAATTTATATGAAATACCATAATCCAAAAATTATATATATTTAATAACATTTTCTACCATTATCATTCTATTTGATCCCCTGTAAAACCATTTTAACCATTACCACTATAATTTATTTAATTTTTTTATTATTAATTATTGTTAAAAATTTATGTTCAAAATGTTAGATAATATTTATTACTATTATTATAAGAAATATGGAATTGAAATTTCCAAATTCAACGAACATAAGAGGAAAATTGTAACATATCATAATCCCATAGATGTGACACAAGTGATTTTCCAAATAGAAAATTTTCAAATGTTTACAAAAATTGTATAAAAATTCAATATAAAATTAAATAATGTTTATGAAATCGGTTTAATGAAATATTATTTAACTTATTTAACTTTTAAAACAATTTTAAAATAAAGTATATCCTTATAAATTCTTTAATAATAAAAAAAGTTTTAAAAAGTTGTATTTTAACTATGAATCAAATAAATAATATGTTAACATAAATCTAATTATCACCAAAAAATATTTTATACTTTTTGATTCAAAGAATAAATTTATTTAAAAAATATTCAAAAAATTTTAATATATAATTTTAATTTTTTTCCCAAAAAATGTATTTTTTATCAGAAAATTAAATCTTCAAAACATATAAACATTACCAAAATTTAAATATTTTTTATCATTATGTATTCTTTATATAAAAAACATAATTCATAATATTTAATATTATTTTATTCAGAATCATAATTCCATGTTTAACAACTATGCCACAAGGGCCATGTGGAATTGTAATATAAATAATATACTGTGATCCCTTGGAAGATGCTATTGAGGGTAGTGAAATGTATTTTAGAACATTAAAATAATCAAAATAAATATTTCATAAAATATAAAGGTGTTACATTGAAACCTAATTAAATTTATTTCCCCCATCGAAATTCCATATTTTTGGTATAAAAAATGATGATTTTTCGACCTCATTACATCCTCAAGTTCTAACCTAGCATTTCTCATATTGTGGTTTTCCCCAAAAAAATGAGTACAGTAGTGATCTAATTTATTATAAAATTTTAAATTCGATCTCTAATCACTACATATTAATCCACATAATAAAAATAATGATCCAATTTTATGACCACAACGATTACTTCATGTGAACGGATAGGTATATACTTCATCGGGAGAGATATTTGGACTATATCATGGGCTTGATAGCTGTCTGGTAGAAGTTATAATCGATAAGATATAATACCAATATATTCAAGAATATCAATTTAGTTGATATAGCTATATATTAGTTTAAATTCATTAATTAATCTCAAAAGCTTCATCGATTTATAAATTCTTCAACACACATTTCCACCAACATCAAATTCTAGATTACTCTAGTGATTATCATCATAATATTTTTGTAGAAATTATGCCGTTGTAACTTGTTTTCATATTTCCCAAACTATATTATCATTCTACAGAACTTTGTATGGTACTAATATCATTATTTCACTAACATAACTCCTACACATTTATGATCTGTAATTTTTTCCATACATTGAATAAAATAGATCCATTGGAATACACGTGTGATGTCTATTTTTTATTATAACTAAACTAAAATAATATGTTGATCCCAACAACATTTTAAATACAATGAATAGTAACTCAACATATATTCTATGTTATGAATTATTCTATCAAAACAAACATATATCTAAGGATGATACATAATCCTAAAACTCAGCTATGTATTAAAATATTTTAGAACCATTTTCTCAAAAATCATGGGGTATCGGTGATCAGGGTTAACCACAACAGATTGTGGTACTCTATTAAACCAAAAACCTTCTTTAATATATATCATTGAAATATAATCAAAATAGAAATATTATAAAATATTAATATATTGTTTTGATATTGTAAGATATTGGAATATAACTCATATAGATTTATGTACATTAGATGTTTTGGGGGGTCCCTAAACAAAATACATGGTGTTGTTTTACCACTTCCATTAAAGTTTGGATAATGTATATAAAATTATCATCAAAATTTATCTATCAGCTGTAATAGGATGAAATTCGAAGAATCCGTAAAAATTTTTTGGGATATATCTCTTTATAAAATGCAAATATATATTATCATTCAAATATCTATCTTTCGTCGTGCTTCATAGATAAATAGAGAATGATAAACTATGATCATGCACTAATAACCAAATAAAAAATCTTATGGGAGGAATGTATACATAGTTCTTAAAATGTATCATTTTATCAAAAACAAGGTTAAACTCATGAAAATTTCTCAAATAATTTTGAATCTCTATACTATAAATATTCACCAATTTAATTTTTTCTGGGATATATTTTTAGACATAAAGTTGAGAAAGATAAATTTTTTTCCAATTCCATCAGGATTTATGGACCTCTCCACTAAAAATTGAACATATTAGATATTATATAATCTCCATCATGGATATGAAAGCACAATCCCTTCAACTCAATTCATTGGCCACCTTTTTCAAAATCCATTTGTCTTAATGTGTTAAGAAATTAAAATCATTAAGCTTCTATAACGATCTCTTTTGATGTATGTTCTGTTCATTGTTTGAATATATACATGAAAATATAATGAAAAAAATATATATCTTTCTTTTAAATGAAAATATAATTAATCTCTAATTAATTAAAAAATTAACTCAGATAACTATGAACAATAATTTGGTTAATTTTTCTTCAAGATCTGTCAATTTATGTGTGGAATTAGCTATGACCATGCCATTCTATATAATAACAAATCCCAATAAATTATTGGATCTGTCAATATAGATTAAAAAACCATCTCAATAGTATAGTTTTTTAGTCACATATTAACTGACTAATATTCTTTTCAATTCCTAGAAATTTTCTTCCCATTATTTTTACAAATGACTATGGATCCCTTTAATTTTAGTATGGTTAATTGATTATATATTCAATAAAAATTCTATATAATACATTGAAAATATTAATCCAAGACGTGAAACATTTAGATCTCAGACAATGTGTTTTTTTGGGGGAAAAATTTTGTATCCTTTTTATTTGATGTATCCACCAATATAGCCACTATTGATATTATATAATCAAAAAATGAAACATTTTTTTATAAAAAATCACAATTTTTTAATTTCTCATATAAATTCTCATTCCATAGGGTATATAGTATAATTATATATTCATCATAATGATCATCTATTATCATTGAATGTAAAATAATATTTTCCATATTGAATAAAAAAATTGGATGATGAAATATATAATGACTGTATTAATGAAATCCATAAAACATTATGGGTAAATTAGTAATCCAAAGTTGTATCACTCTATAATCATAGTGTATATGCATTTTATGGAATTATTTCTTAGGTATATCCATGGTATAAAACATAGATTGATTATATCTGGAATAAATTTAATTCTGAGATAATTACTAAGATCTATGTAGATGATCGAACAATTCATTAACATAGGGTAGTGGATACTTGTTCTCGATTAAGATATTTTTTATCTCTCAATAATCAAGGTAAATTTTCATTTTCCATATTTATTTCTTAAAAAAATAATAGGTGCACCCATGGTGACACACATGTCTATATGAATCCATTAAAAGGTTCTCCTACATTTTCATCATCAATTAGCTCAACCCAATCATGTTCATTTTGTTGGGATTTATTGAAATAGGTGTGCCATTAGGTAGGAGGTCTATTGAAAATTCAACTTCATGGTTCAAATAAATATTAGTAAATTCTTCTAAAAATAATTCATCATTCTACTACTCAATAGGGATTTCATTGGTGTTTTCATTCTCTCCAATGATTGGAGGTAAAATTTATTTTTAAATAAGAATAAAAACTTATAAAATGGATTTAATTTCTATGAAAAGGGCATACTAATCATTTCACTGATATAAAACTTATTTTTTTTATTTCAAACATGACATTCTTTCTAATATAATTTCTATGGTATTTATGTTGAGAAATCTTAAACATCTATAATATAACATACAATTCATCTATATGAATAATGAAATTATTCTCAAGAGTCACATTACCACAATCTTCAATTAGAGAGGAATAACGTACCTCAGATGAGATTATTTTATCATAAGGATTTTCAAATCCAATTTCATGTATAACCATGTTTGTGGAATCTTGACACCAATTGAATGTTATTCATACTTAAAATAATTTTTAGATCCATATATAAATAAGACATCAACATTTCTATAGTGGATTTTAAGTTTACCTTACAAAACAAAATTATCTCGCATCATTATAAATAGTTGACACATAAGATTACCCTGTTTACCATTGTTTCAGACATTGTTGATGTTGATAGTATTCATTAACCTCAAAATATGGACAATAATTAGTATAGGGCCCATAATACATAAAAATGAGTCACTAGAGTAAGGGGTATTCATTCTATGCATATTTCCATCTATTTATTTTAATCGTTAACATTTTCCATCACTTAATCATTAAATTTCCTGATTACATTTATCCAATACTTAAAATCATTAATAGGTTACTATATGAAGTTTCCTCCATGTTATATTCCTCACTTTGAACATTAAAAAAACTTATCATATTTTTTTATGGTTCTTAGTGTATCCCTATAACTCTATCATTATTTTTCAATAAAATCCTAGTGATTATTGGGAAACTCCAATATCTATTTCCACTATGGGAGAAAATGTATCAATTTATTTTTATCTACAAAATTACTTTATCATTAAATAAATTTGAACACATGGTTTAAATACAATGGAGAATCAATAAACATTGTATTTATCTTGGAAGGCAATTCCATAAGTGTTCCTCATATATCTTGTGAAATTTGCATCATATACACCAATGTAATCATAATCCTTAATTAATAGATCAATTAATTCCTTCTATATATTCATTTGATGAATTTAAGGGATGTCCTTATTGAAAAATAATCTCTAAATATTAACCCCTTTATAATGTCAATTTCATTTTTGTCATATATTATTGGAAAATCTAACCAATGATCCACTTCTCATTCAAAATGTTAGAAATCAAAAATTAAGGCGTTATCTTCAAAACACTAGAAAATTGAAAATATGTTTTTGTAGTACAAATCCATTGTTGTACCTCTCGTACCCCTCGTGGTTTGATTTTCATGATCACAATCACTCACTTATTTATCTAATCCTCTTTCAAGTGTTTTTGGATGATAGGAATCATTTCAGATTTCCAAGGAATTGGGCCAAGAAGGCCAAGAAGGAAAAAGCCAAAATGGACTGAAATTCAGACCACCGGCCAACCGGTGTCACACCAGCGGCCAGCCGGTGGCACCCAGAAAGAAGGGGTAGCTACTGCCTCCACACCGGCCAACCGGTGGCTTCAGCACCGGCCAGCCGGTGGCACCAAGCCTGAATAGTGTTTGCTACTGCCTCAGCACCGGCCAACCGGTGGCCTCAACACCGGCCAGCCGGTGGAGCCTGAGCCCGAAGGCCTCTTCATTTTGCAAACACCGGCTAACCAGTGGCTCTGTACCGGTCAGCCGGTGGAGCCAGTCAAACTAGCCATTGGGCTTTTGACCAGCCTGTCCACTTGGCCTCCAACGTCTCCGAAAGCCTCTCCAACGGCTCCAAAGGCCTCCAACGACCATATGAGGGTTCCCCCTCTATAAATAAAGGGACTTGAACCCCCGGAAGCAAAGGGAACATAGCCGGAACTATTGTGAAGCCAACAAACACATTTTCCATCATTTGGCGAACCTCCGGCGGATTCCTCCAAGGGAACCCCACTTGCTCCAGCACACTTCCACATCCAAGGAGCACCTCCAAAGAAGCTTGGGAGCGCCCTTCATCAGCTCCTTCAATCCATTGGCGCCCAAGGCTTCTCCAAATACGGTTTTTATTGTTTATTCATTTTGAGCTTTAAATTGAGTTTGTGCCTACAAACTCCCACTTCTCTCATCCTCCATTCTTTTGGGTTCTCACACCACCTTCAAGGTGTGAAGAGGTTAGTCAAGCCTTACCTTGTAAAAGGCTTGAATCAAAGGTGAGCTAGCCTTCACCTGTAAGAAGGCTAGTGGGTTCTTACTCAACCATTAAAAGTAAGTGGGTTCTTGCTCAACCAATAAAAGAAAGCTGTAATAGGTGAGCTAGCCTTCACCTGTAAAAAGGCTAGTGGGTTTCTTGCTACAACCATTGAAAAGGAAGCAGTTGAATCTCTCAACGGTTGAGTTGGGAGCGGAGACGTAGGCCGGGTTTTTGGCCGAACTCTGTTATCAATTTTGTGTCTTGCCTCTTTTATTTCCGCTGCACTTTCACTTTGATTTTTAATTTGTTAATTTTTTTTAAAAGGCAATTCACCCCCCCTCTTGCCATCACTCCCCTTTTTCTCCGCCTGACAATTGGTATCAGAGGGAAAATTTGAGTAATACCTTCACCGGTTTCAAATTCAAGATCTTTTTTTGATGGATTCAACTTCTTTCGCCCCCGAAGGCTTTTCTTTTGGTCGTGCTCCATTTTTTGATGGAACCGAATATAACTATTGGAAAACCCGCATGACCACTTTTCTTAGAAGTATAGGTTATCCCATTTATAAAATTGTCATGCAAGGTTACACTCTCTCCTCTCCCGATGAATCCAAATGGACCCAAGACGATATAAAAAATTTCGAGCTTGATGGCAAAGCCATGAATGCTCTTCATTGCGGCCTTGATCGTAATGAATTCAATCGAGTTTCCACATGCACGTCCTCACATGAAATCTGGAAACTTTTGGAGGTTACCCATGAGGGGACCAACAAAGTCAAGGACACTCGATTGGACATGTTTCGTCAAGATTTTGAGTCATTTACTATGCACCCACATGAAAATATTTCTGATATGTTTACACGGTTTACTGACGTTTGCAATGGTAGAAAGTCTCTTGGTGATAATATTTCTGCAGAGACGATGGTCAAAAAGATCCTATGGATCCTTCCAAGCACATGGGCTCCAAAGGTAACGGCAATCCATGAAGCAAAGGACATCAAGAACATGCCGGTCGAAGAGCTCATCAGATCTCTCATGACCTATGAGATCACCATGAGGAGGCAAGCTGAAAAGGAAGGCAACCCGATCAAAGTTCCAAAGAACATCGCCTTCAAGGTACAAAAAGAAGAAAGCACATCCTCCTCCTCATATTCTTCCTCTTCAAGCGGCGATTCCGAAATGGAGGATCTTTCCCGCAAAATGCACAAGTTCATGAAGAAGCACAAAAAGAGGAAATCCCGCAAGGCCCGCAAGGCTCAACCCAATGAAAAATCCGAGCCCAAGGTAAAATGTTACGGGTGTGGCGAGAAGGGCCATTACAAGCCCGATTTCCCACTCAACAAGAAAAGGGCCAAACAAAAAGAGAAGAAGAAGGCTTTAAAAGCGTCCACATGGAGTGATAGCTCCACATCATCCTCCTCCTCCTCCTCGAGCGACAACGGTAACAAATGCCTAATGGAATTCCATGAGGTAACATCTTCCGACTCCTCATCCTCAAGTTCTTCCAATTATTTTAATCATATGTCTTATGAGGATATCCAACATGCGCGAGACCAATTGGAGGAAGGTTTTCACGAACTTTCTTTCAAATTCGTTGCTTTAAAAAAGAATTTCAAAAAACTCTCTTCCGAAAAAGAACAACTTCTCAAAGAGAAGGAAGAGTTGACCCTCAAAATCCAAAATCTTCTCGATGTTGATTCCATGGAATCAACCATCAAAGATCTAAGGGAGACTCTAGCCAAGTTCACCCAAGGGGAACAAAATTTGAACAATTTGCTTGGTTCCCAACGTGTAACTAGAACCACCCAAGGGGTTGTCTATTCCAAGCAAGCTTCCTCCTCCCATGCACCCACTATTTTTGTAAGGGGGAGCTCCCAATTTAAATTTTGCAATTATTGTAAAAAACCCGGGCACTTAATTTATGAGTGCAATTGCAAAAATGCCCGGTATGGTAGGCCCAAGTCTATTTTCTTAAATGATGAATTTTTTAGGAGAAGACCCGCCACTAGACAAGTATGGATTGAAAAATCCCTCTTAGCGAGTCTCACCGGACCAAAATTTGTCTCGGTTTGATAATCCTCTCCCTGGTGATTTGTTGTTTTTATTTAGGGGGAGTTAGGATCGTTTAAGCCCTTTTGATTTCAATTTCAAAATTTTCGATTCAAACTTTCAATTTCAACACTTGGTTTCAAATTTTTTAAATTTTTATTCAATTTTTCGATTCAAAACTTTCAATTCAAACTGTTATTAAAATTTTTGATTCAAAACTTTCAATTCAAATTTCAAAAATTTCAATTGGTTTAAAATCTCCATCTTGTTTTTCAACTCTTTCCCTCAATCACGTTTTATGCCCCGTGCTATTTTGATAATCACAAAGGGGGATACATTCTTGGTTGATTGGGGGAGAAATCCTTTAAAGCATGCTTTTCATTTCATTTTCTACATTACTTGTTTTGGTGATTGTGATCATCAAAATAGGGGGAGATTGTTGTACCTCTCATACCCCTCGTGGTTTGATTTTCATGATCACAATCACTCACTTATTTATCTAATCCTCTTTCATGTGTTTTTGGATGATAGGAATCATTTCAAATTTCCAAGGAATTGGTCAAAGAAGGCCAAGAAGGCAAAAAGAAAAAATGGACTGAAATTCAGACCACCGGCCAACCGGTGTCACACCAGCGGCCAGCCGGTGGCACCCAGAAAGAAGGGGTAGCTACTGCCTCCACACCGGCCAACCGGTGGCTTCAGCACCGGCCAGCCGGTGGCACCATGCCTGAATAGTGTTTGCTACTGCCTCAGCACCAGCCAACCGGTGGCCTCAGCACCGGCCAGCCGGTGGAGCCTGAGCCCGAAGGCCTCTTCATTTTGCACACACCCGCTAACCGGTGGCTCTGTACCGGTCAGCCGGTGGAGCCAGTCAAACTAGCCGTTGGGCTTTTGACCAGCCTGTCCACTTGGCCTCCAACGGCTCCGAAAGCCTCTCCAACGGCTCCAAAGGCCTCCAACGGCCATATGAGGGTTCCCCCTCTATAAATAAAGGACCTTGAACCCCCGGAAGCAAAAGGAACATAGCCGGAACTATTGTGAAGCCAACGAACACATTTTCCATCATTTGGCGAACCTCCGGCGGATTCCTCCAAGGGAACCCCACTTGCTCCTGCACACTTCCACATCCAAGGAGCACCTCCAAAGAAGCTTGGGAGCGCCCTTCATCAGCTCCTTCAATCCATTGGCGCCCAAGGCTTCTCCAAATACGGTTTTTATTGTTTATTCATTCTGAGCTTTAAATTGAGTTTGTGCCTACAAACTCCCACTTCTCTCATCCTCCATTCTTTTGGGTTCTCACACCACCTTCAAGGTGTGAAGAGGTTAGTCAAGCCTTACCTTGTAAAAGGCTTGAATCAAAGGTGAGCTAGCCTTCACCTGTAAGAAGGCTAGTGGGTTCTTACTCAACCATTAAAAGTAAGTGGGTTCTTGCTCAACCAATAAATGCAAGCTGTAATAGGTGAGCTAGCCTTCACCTGTAAAAAGGCTAGTGGGTTTCTTGCTACAACCATTGAAAAGCAAGCGGTTGAATCTCTCAACGGTTGAGTTGGGAGCGGAGACGTAGGCCGGGTTTTTGGCCGAACTCCGTTATCAATTTTCTTTCTTGCCTCTTTTATTTCCGCTGCACTTTCACTTTGATTTTTAATTTGTTAATTTTTTTTAAAAGGCAATTCACCCCCCCTCTTGCCATCACTCCCCTTTTTCTCCGCCTGACATCCATTTCTTAGTAAATCAATAAAATAAGAACCTCTAATTTATGGTATATATTTCCACATATTGGACTCTAGTGAATATTATTCCCTCCTTTTCTCATTTGGAATTTCAGCATTATGTATATCTTTACAAAATTGTTTGAGAACATAATGAAGGTTTACATTCTATCTACCAAACAATTGATTTATAAGTAGGGAAATAATTTTATTATTAGTTTCATTTGGTATTAATGTAATTCTGTCATATTTTTGGATTTAAATAAATCCAAAAATCCTACATTGAGTAATAATAATCACATTGGGATGAAACATTGTTGTGAAAAATAATTTATAGATTGTCTAAAATGGACACCTTCTTATAAATACATCACACCTATGCTTTATCCTTGGTTATTAATGGAAATAATATATTTAAATCCTTCATGATTGTTTATAATTAATATTTATATTGATATAATTATATCTCCTAAGAGTTTCAAACATTATACAATGTAAGGCATGTTGTTGTTTACTAAGTAATTCCTAATTCAATCCTTAAGATCCTTTTTTCTGATTTTTTTACCCTTTAGGTACATGTATTCCAAAACCACATCAACATTTATTATGTAGAAATAAATATATTACCTCTTAATAAACATAATCTATAACTTACCATAATATAATGAGGTTACCTATACACAGGCTTAGTCTAATGGTCATCACTAAGGTATTCTCATAATAGTTTCTAAAGGATAAATAAACCTATAATATAATCCAAATATTAATGACCCTGTATTATCATATATTGATATTAAATATTTTTTATGAAAATTATATATATTCTACCAACACATTAATAGGTATAATGAAGGTACATATCCATAGAATACATGTAAAAATAGACAACTAGTTCAGAAGTACGCTAAACCATCTCCCACTATGTTTTTCAAAACTAGAACCCATATATAGATTGCAATAAATAATAAATTTATCTATATAATGGGGTAAAATATGAAATGGTGTGATTATATTGTTAGTATTGTTAAATAGAGGAGATACATAAACATTACACGAGGATAAGGGTTTTAAAAAACAAGAATAAAATTTGAAAACCATTCCTTATATAACAATGATCAAAATCATAGGCCATATTCTAAGGATTGGCATTATATATCATATGAATAATAATGGAATCATACAACATGATCCATTATAGTATGAAAAGGGAAAATAAAATATAATTTTTTAACACTAAAATGTAATGAAATTTATTTACATTTTAGTCAGGGGACATTTTCAATTCTATCATAGTGGACTATGTACGCATCCCAAACCAGTTTATAGTCAAGGATAACTCTCAATACAATCATAGTGGATAAAGTCAGTTAATTACTTGGGATAACTCCCTGTTCCACTCCAAATTAGCACATGCCCTTTCAATCATCACTCAATGCAATGGAGAGAGATATAGGTCCCACCCATCACATATTAAAAAGAAGTAAAATTTCTTCCACTAGGTCATAAAACATTTATCATATAAGAAGAATTTAAAGGGTGATAGTTTCATACTAATAACATAAATTTATAACCCATGGAAAATAAATGGTATTCAAATACATTTAATCTAGACCTAACATATGTAAATTAAATGGGATTCATATTCAGTTAGTTATAATCTGTGGAAAAGAAATAAGCTTTATTGAAACATTTCCATCATAGTCATATATCATTCTGAGAAGAATGTGGAAGTAAAAAATAGATCATATTTCAAGTAACACATATGAAATACTATAAAAATTTATCAATGATGAATAAAAATTCCATAGAAAATCAGTTAAAAAATTTTGATGATAATATTCTATCCATTTTGATATCATATTATACAAATCTAAAAACATACCATCTAGTTTAAAAAATTTATTTCAAAATAAGAGTATAATATTGTATGGAAATTCTAAATAAATCAACAAGTCAAAATGGAAGAAAATATTTTTTATTCACTACACTTTAAAACAATGATTCCTTTCACATTTTTATTAAAAGAGAAAATTACAACATTCAGAAAATGACATGATAATTACTTTTAAATAATATTTGGGAAATTAAAACAATTTTATAAATAAAATTTTATATTCTAAATGTATTTTTTATAAATAAACTCTTAATAATTTTTATGAGATTATGGATATTGAAGAAAAATCATTTTCAACTAAATGGGGAAATAATGATGATTATTCATTAATATTATTTTAACTCTTTATCATATAAAGAGAGGAAAATGAATAGGATGCTTGCATTATATAGAAGTAACCATAAGATATGAAAATTTATAATTTTATTTATAGATGGATTATAATATTTTATCATCAGAAACATAATCATTAACAATACCAAATGATTATTTTATTATAACAAAATAAATTACCTCTTAGGTTCCTTTTTATTGTTAAGTATCATTGAAGATTAACATTATATAAAACTATATATATAAGAAAAATAAGGATATTCATGTTACTCCATTACACACATATTTATTTAAATATCATTAGATACGATTGAAGTGTTACATATATTATTTCCAAAACATGGAAATTTGGTACTAAAATTTTCCTCTATTAAATTACAGTATAGAATCGTTAAAAATTTTAAATAATAAAATGTATATAATAAATCCATTATAGATCCATAGTGATTTGTATCAAACATATATAATTTTTTAAGAATTTTATTACATTTTTATTTATAATTAATTCTTAAATGCACATTTTGGGTCATAACTACTTCGATTTTTCAGGTATGTTTTGGTTTATTATTTTGGATTAGTTTACATTAATAATGCATTCATAATCTATAGAATTTATAAAAAATATCAATATATAATATATATTTAATTATATATATTTATATTAATCTCTAAAAGTTATATATATAAAATGAAAAACTACAATCATTGAGATGGTTGGAAATAATTACGTATGAACATTGTTTCCATATTTTGTTAGATGAACTGATATAAATGTAATTGATTGTTACCATTATTGAATAATTATTATTTAATATATATAATATAAATTTATTAACATAATCCATATTACATTCAATGAAAATACTTGGTGGAAAATAAATCACATTACATTGTTAGGTGATAGTCCATAACAAACACAAACGATGTTATAATATTATATATAGGATAGAAATTAAGAAGAGATAAATGCAAGAGTAATTAAATAATTATAAAAATATTAGAAATATTTAAAATATAAAAATTATTTTCATATTTATATTCACCTGTTATAAGAAATTATGGAAATTTAATTTCATCAATTCCTAAGGTTATATTCTACCACACACATGATCAATTGTGATGATTTCCATTCGAAGGAAATGGGGATGGTTTTATTTAATTTACCTAACATAAAAAACTCATTATATTTCATAAACTATTCTTTATATCATTCTTTTTAGAAAATATTTTATATTGGATGATGAAAAAATAAAATGAAACCCCTGGTTAATGACATCACCACTTTTCGAAAAACTCCTTTTTGATTACACCATAAGACTTCACATGTTTGATTTCTGACCAAACAAAGGATTATAATTTGAAAGAAGGTAATTGGGTTATTTATTTGGGAATGTACTTTATAAAAAAAACGTGTCTTGTATATTTGGAAATAGGAGAATATAGGGTGTCATTTTATTAGTGGGGAGAAGAAAAAGATGAATTTTTTGAAATGAATGAATTCAACCCATATTATTCCTAAGAACAAATGCATAAAAATTAAAATTTTTAAATCCATAAAATATATAAATATTAAATGTGATCATAAAATTTGAAATAAAAATTTTGTGTTTAATTTATAAAAATTTCCTTTTTATTAACCCCTCTTAATCTAATTATTTCCATAACCGAGGTAAATAAATTTTATTATCATAACTATTCATTATATTGAAAAATTACTATTCCCAAAATAGATGAAATTAATTATTCTGATTCAAAATATTGAATTCATTTTTCCTAATACAATTCCTATTATATTAATTTTTTAATTAAATATCAAACTGGGAAACCTACCGAAAAAAGTGTTTTTGCAAAGAGAAAGGATCCAAATATTTAAAAATATTTTATAACAATATTAAATTTGAAACTTATTAAAATGGCCTATATTAATTTATTAATATTATTACTAAAATAATTATTATTGTAATAAAATTTTAATACAATATTTTACATTATATTTGTTTAAATGAAAAGGATATTTTTAATAAAAATATGTATTTTTTACTATTCACAGAAAATCAAGTCTTTTGAGGAAATCCCCAAAAAAATCACCATCAGTTATTTTTTACATGCTGCTTCTTAAAATAATGTAAATTTATAAAATTATCATAAAATAATTTAATTATTTTTTAGATGAATATATAAAATCATTTTTTGACAAAATAGTATTTTTGAATCACATATGACTTGACCAAAAGTTATGTACATTTATATCAATGTCATTTAGTTATAAGAACCATTATAATTAATATTTAATTTGTGTTTATTCCATTTCATACATCCACGTTTTATAGCTAGTCTGTAATAGCCATGTTAAATAGTAATATAATTAGTATATCGCAGTTCATCAGAACTAAATTTAGGCTATAGCGCAAACTATAGATGGAATTCAATATCCTCGATATCATATATTTATTAAAATATTTAGGAGTTTCATTTGAATTTGTTACATTAAAATTCAAATTGTTCTTTATTTTTCTATAAGTTCCTAACCCATCGTAATATTTACCTCCAATCACAGTCAACCATAACAATATAGTATGATATTTATCGATGAGTTTACTAGTTTTTCAGGGGTATTCATATTAGAATATAATAATGAATCATTGATTTTATTCATAATATATTATAGGAAATTAAAATATCTAGATGATTTCAACTCTTTTTCACTATATATTACCGTGGTGGATATTTTGATATTGATGACTTTGTTAGATTTGGTTCTTATCATGGTTATCATCACCTCTTTTCACCTGTATAACTCCAAAAGAAAATATTGTTGTGAAAAGAATAAATTGGAACCTCCATGAAATATCTAGGACTCTCCTAAATGAATTCGTTGCTCATTAATATTTTTAAAATTTGTTTGCCCAAAATTCATTATTTTTCTTTATCCCACTCCTCATAAGTCCTTTAACACGAATAACCCCTTATAATATTTTAAAATGGAAAATTCCAAAATGTTTAATCCTTTAATTCTTAATTTTTAAATGATTTTCCCTTAGTACCAAAATTAATCTAGAAATTCATATCCAAAAATAAGATTACATATTTTAATATGGTCATGTAAATTCATGTATATACTTCTCAGTATTATATTTGTGGAAAAATACCCTAGACGCATCAATTAAAATAAAATTTGATTCGAATATTCTTATAAGACATCCAAAAAGTTTTTATGGGATTGAAAACCCAGTTATTAACCATTCTAGGAATTAATATTTAATAAAATTAGGGATTTTATATAAGTTTCATCCTCTCTATTACCCATGTCAATGATTAAATCAAAAGACAACCTATTGATAATTTTAATGGATAATTCAAATCTAAAACTCCTAATGGAAGTTCAGTCTTAACTGAAATATAACATTAAACTTTTCTATATCACCCTGGATGAAAATTTTTTAATAACACCACAAATTAAGAGAATTAGATTCTTTCCATTCAAGAAGAGTGAAACTAATTTTTAATTAACAACATATAGACTCAAATGATATGTCCTCATAGTAAACATGTTATTGGAACCATGTGGGTTTTTCTAAAAAAAATTGATCAATTAGGAAATATTTTCTATAAAAATGTTATACATGTCCCCAAATGATATGATCAAGACAAATATATTGATTTTTGTAAAACATTTTCACCATTTTCTTGAAAGAAATCCATTAAAATATATAAATATTTTTTTCTCATTTTAATAAAAAAACATTTTAAAATAGATGTAAAATGTGATTTTGGTAATGAAATTATTTATAAAAATATTTTTGGATAGTTACCTTCTAGTTTAGAAAATCATGAATCTAAAAATATTATATTAGACATTACCAAAAAACTAATCATTTTAATATAATCCCCTTGGGATTTGTATGATAGGTTAACTAAATTTAAATTATTAATTTGATATCAAAATTAGAAAATATAGTTCCAACTTTATTTAATTTTTTTAAATTATATGTTATTCATAATTTTTTTATAATATCATTCTTTGAGAATATAATAAAAGTATTTTAAAATAACATAATGTTATAAATAATATGTTTTTAATGAGTTTTATGAGAGAAAAAAATTATTCCATTAATTTAAATGTTTTTAATATTAAAATGAAGTGGTTTTTAAAAATTGTAAATACAAAACTGTTATTTAAAATATTTTCGGAATGGATCATTATAATGAAATTCGAATTCTAATGAGTATGAATTGTATGTTAACTCTTGTCAAAGTCTTTCAATCAGTAGAAAAAATGATTTATCAAAGCATTATTCAATGGTTATAATAGTGAGTAACTTTAGGATCCTTCCCAATCCAGTCCAATATAATTTAATTGAATTTTAAATAAATAATATGTCATTATTTCATGGTAAATAAAAATAGTTAATTTATTTATTATAATGAATTTTTATTTGAACATTGTATTTTTATGATGAAAATGTTAGATGAATACATCTACAAAATAAAATTATTAGTTTAACATGTCATTTAAATCGAAAATTCAACATCTCATTGGATAATAGGATGAAATGTGCTGTTAATATTTTGATACATGAAGTAGAATACATATTTGTATGGAGTTATTTCACCAATGGTATATTAATGAATCATACACTTATAAATTTTTCGGTAAAATATCTATTTCTCACTATCAAGTATAATATCACTATTTTAATCAGTATTTATAAAAATATTATACAACTCCCTCTCATTATGTATATTGTCTTACAAACAATTTTCATTGAGATCACTTTCTCAATGGTGATATCAATTTTGTTATTATTTTCACCAACCTTCACCATATTGATTTCATTACTAAACACCTTCCTATAGGACGCATTGATATCATAAAATTTATGTTGGGTATTGATAGCTTATAATAAATTTCAATTAATAACTTTCAAATATTAATGATTTTTCAAATTTTATTCAGATTATATTTATTATATGAAAATAAAAAAATACATTTTTATATGTTTTGATATGTGAAGTATGTATGATAATCCCAGAAAAAAATTCCCATCTAAAAAAATATATGGATTCTGATCCAGTGTAGATAATCCAACATATTTATAAATAAAGGAGTTGATATTTTTTTAAATATTTCCCCTGTTATGGAATAGTGAGTGGGAATTTACTACAACACATTATTTAGACTATCAGGAAATTTCAACAACCTAAAAAATGTAATATTTTTTAAAAATTATTGACGAAATTATTTTTCAATTAAATTTATTTTATGTCCTTAAATTTCATCATTTTTGTCTTATTTCTATGATACCTTTAAACTCTAAGAATTCATTACATGAGGGGGTTAAAATCTTATTAACAAAAAAAGGATCCAATAAAAGGCATTTAATTTTTCAAATTTTATTTCCAAAAAAGATCTATTTTATTTTGTTAATTGTTTTCTACAATTTTTTTCTAATTTATTAATTTCATATTATTATTATTTTACAAAATGAAATATTATTATTTTTTTATTTACATTGATTTTGTTTTTTAAAATATCTATTAGAAAATTTTGATGTTTTGTCACTAAT
This sequence comes from Viscum album, assembly GCA_963277665.1. NCBI lineage: Eukaryota > Viridiplantae > Streptophyta > Magnoliopsida > Santalales > Viscaceae > Viscum > Viscum album. The sequence goes on along the minus strand of OY728159.1, from coordinate 773,249,068 downwards.
TTACAGACAATATTTTTTTACCCTTTAATGATCATTAATGATAATTAATGTTGTTTATGAATATATCCTCCCACATTTTTAACACCATATTAATAATATAACATATGGAGAGAATTTAGTTTTTATATATGTTTCGTCTTTTGAATTGGTAGAGAATATTGAAAAACTTATTATGGTCTATATGTTTGATTATTTTCAAAGGAAAAATAATCATCGATATCATGTTAGTTATTTTTTTAATAATAAATTTTCATGTACTAATACAATTAATTTCCACATGTTTTTTATCTTTAAAAAGATTAAATTGGTGTTTATTTCAATGTTTTTTCATATTGATGATCTCAAAAAATATTTAAGGTCTTTTCATGATTTAATTTCAATGATATACATCTATATTGATGAAATTCTATTAGAACCCTATGACATATAGTTAGACAATTTTTGATGGATTGTTTGAGCCTAAAAATAATATTTTATGATCTATGTTTTCTTGTTGATGGTTAGGGATAATTCAGTTTGTGATTCACATGAAACATGCAGCACCAACCAGCCGATGTAGTGCCACCAGCCAACTAGTGGATTTTTGAACACCCTCCTTATTCTTAAAAACCTAACCATCTACATGATAAAAGAGAACAAAATATAATGTGCTCAAAAATAGTGGTTATTTTTCTTCGAGAGACCAGCTAATAGATGGTATAACTATTCTGTAGGAACCATATTTTAGTAAAACATCATTCTACCTAATTTAAGATGTTGGGTACCTTCTAGAATCAAGACATAATATTATATAATTATATTTATAGGGGGATAATTTCATCGAACATGTATTTAATTGACATAAAAACTCACAATGTAGTTCAAAATATTACTAATGGTATTAGAGCCTATAAATGGAGTCCCTTTGTGGCGAGGGAAATATACAACGTCTAACGTTATCACATAATCCCTAACACAAATGCATATAATTTCTCAAATTCTACTCCAAACTCGGTTTTCATAAATATTAATTCTTAATCTAGAGTGTATGCTAAAATTATTATAAACATTAAATCTAAAAAATTTATAAATCATTTATAGTGTTCTTCATATGAATTGAGTAAATTGAGGCTAAGCTACATGGTGATTTATTCTATGAAATAACATCATCGTTATTTTTTATTTATATTTATTCTTGACATCCATTACCATAAAAGGATATTGATTAATTTATATTTACTTTAAAGGGAATGGAACTAACCATTTGATGTTTCTATATTTTATATTAATGAAATAGTGTATATTTTAATTTTAGATTATTTTTATATCCTAAAATTTAATGCTTATTTTTGGTATCTTTTCAACTAATAAATTCTTGGGAACATCAAATTATATCCAAAATTGATTTATTTTGAAGTCATTAGGGATATTTTTTAGCAACTGATTAAATTCCTTATAGAATATATATTAATAGTTTTTCATTATTTCAATTAGATATCTATTTCTATCATTCATTTACTTAAAATTATTATTGTATAAATTATTTATTAATAACGTAAACATTTTTATATTTGAATCACATAATCATTTATTTTTTTTTGTTTTTTTGTCAGTTTTTTATTATTATTCTTCTATTTTTCAATTTAACGATATCAATTTTTTCTCTGTTGATTTTTGTAATGAATTATTAAAATAAATGTTTTCAAACTTCTTTTTATATTCATTTACTTATTCTATAAAATTAATCCTCCTCCATTTCCACTTTAACTAATTTTTGAGCCATAATATTATACCTATGTCGAGTGTGACCATTGGTAGGGGTATAGGTATTAGTGGCCTATTTTATTTAGGAATTTATTTTCAATCATTTAAAACATTTGATAAATTAATTTTAGGTCATATCTACTTATTGTGTCCTCTATCATTAATGAGTAGATGTTTCTAGTAAATATAGGAACACATGAAATATACCCGGTTCATCCTTGAAATCATACAACTAGATAGGTTTGGATAGATTTGTATGACCTAGTTTCTCCACTATAATACACTATGAAAAAGTACAATTTATCTTTAATGAATAAAGGTATAAAATCTTGTGAAACTATGTCAATATTTTTCTTATAGAAGCTTCCTTATATTGGGTTTGTAATACTACTAACCACCTTCTATATATATCTTCAAAAAATCATAGTTTTTTATCTTAGCTTATTTTTAATATTTCATCCATAATAGTTCTACCATTGTCCTCCACAACATTCCTTGGATTTGACTTCAAATTCAATATTATTCTATTAAAATATACTTATTGAACAACTTCTTCATCATGTAATCCTACCCAGTCTATTAAAATAATAAGGACAATAAATATTTAGGAGTCTAATACATATATTCTATCTCTAATCTTCTTCTCAAGACTCATTAATTTTCAAGAGTATTTTTATGTAGTTGATATATAGTTTATATTCTTCAACAAACATGTCTTTCATGGATTCATTGGATAATTTTTTTGAAAAATATAATATTTCTATATACAATTCATTATTATGGTTTATCTCAGTCATAGACTCTTTCTTCATAGATTCATACATTATTTTTAATTCCATTATATTTTTGGAATACCATTTAGAAATTTATATATTGGAAATCCACTATACATGGAAGGTACTTATTATATTTCAACTAATTCAAACCTCATTCAAATAAAGTAAATGTATTTCCTATAAATTTTACAAATACCCAACATTACTTCTTCATATTATAATCATATTATTTAAATACTATTCCCACAAAAAAATGCATCCATTTAATATCCACTGAAAATATCCACTAATGCATTGAACTGTGATGGGACATAAAATCCTTAATGGCTTAAAAACATTTCATCCATACACATATTAAATTTATGGATTATATAGTATTATTAGAAACATTCATAGTGATAGGAAATATCAGTGATGTATTAATTCATTAAAAAATTGATCACTATATGTTATTTTAATTAATAAATTATGCAACATTCAATGTTATATAAAATTCTGGTATCTTACCGATTAACAACTTCCTATGAAATAATTTATCTTATGAAGTATAAACATCATGTATAGGAATAAATTATTATATAGAATAAATCATACATGGTCCTCATATTATATGGTCCTGTATAAATCATACATGGGGTTGTAACTTATTAAATTTCTACATCTTATATGATATTCAAGTTTCTTAAAGACACATGTTATCATAAAAAAATTCATATTATAATTTCACCAACTTCATATGTTTTCTTATATATTCTAATTATTTATGATGTTTACAAAAAATTATCATTATTGTACCCTAATATATTCCTTTTACCCTATGAATGTCATCTATAAATACTTTTTAGTCTTTGAATTATCTAAATGATTAGTACATTAACAATTTGATTACTCCTTGTGAAATTTGACTTAACTAATGAAGTATTCATAATTTATGACTAATAAAAAAAGATTTTACCCTAAAAATATTTTTTATACCGCCTTGCAGTCAATTGAACATTATGAATTCTTCTTCTTTATGTCCATATATCATATAATTCTTCCATATACTCTATGATGAATTATTCAATCAATCTCTTGGTAAACACCTTTGTTAAAATATTGGTAATTATTACATAATGTACCCTATGTAGTCAAATTGATATACCCTATGATGATTTTAATATACCCAAATAAGAGCAAAGGGAATATCAATTTTGAATATTCACATTTTTTTACAAAATTTTCATTCTTCTTAAAGTAATAAAATAAAATTTCCAATTAACATAACATATTTTTTTGAATGAAATTATATCAACACAAATCATTATCCAATGGTTATACATAAATTAACAGACTATTGTTCACCTTCACTACCTTTTGGATGGATATTTGTCACTGTAGCTACATTATCCTCTTAGAAAATTTAAATTCATTATGTTCTTCACTATATGAATTACTTCAAGGTCTTTTATTTAGTTAGATATAACATTGTCTTCAATATTAATTTTTTTGAAATTTAGATCAGTACAAAAAACATCACATATAAGTGATTCCCGAGTATTCCTAAGAAAAATACCTATAAAATCCAAAAATAATTTTTATTTTTTCTTAAATATCATATATATTGGTAGCATAATCATAATAGGAGGAACAACTATAATTTTGTCAACAAATACAATCTTATTCATGGAAATTTCTATATAATCATTTTTTATTTGTGATAATTGCCATTAAATTAGTGTATAATTCAATGTGATTAATGTTTGTCTCATTTTTTTCTCTAACATATTAATAATAAAATAATATAAGATGTATGGATGGAATATCAATTACTCACTACTTATTATTCATGAGAAAATGTATTATAAATATTATATTTTTATCTTCTTATTTTTCCTTTTTTTAACTTGTTGATTGAAAAGTGATATAAAATATATTTTTTATTTTTACAATGATAATCTAGTTATTCATATTTAACTATAAATAGAAAATGAAAAAATGGAATATATGTTTTATAAAGTAGGATTTTAGTGTTATCCATAATGTTTTTAACATGTGATATCAATAATAATTTCTCATTATAGGGTTTGAACAATTGATTTTATCAATTTCACATTCTATAGAAAACTCCACTGATACTTAATAAACATTTATGAACAAAAATAATTATTCTACATTTATCCTATATTTTCATCACTAATTACTCCCTCTTTATGAACATGATTGATACCATCAATATAAGAGAATTATGTGTGGTCGACAAAAATTAATTCCAATTTATTAATTTTTTAGATATTCATGTTTTCTATATTTAAAAAACATATTGGAGTCCCATATTTATTATATGTTACCCTCAATGGATTCACTTCTTATATATTAATTATTGAATTTAGATATTCCATGATGACTATATTATCTTAATATCCAAATGGGATACAAACATCAAAATCAATACTTATTTTCTCTTTATTATGTTCTTTTCAATTAGCACATAGACACATAAAACACAATAAGAAGATTTTTATCCATGATATTCATTTATTACAGAAATTTTGCGAGTTACCTCTCTAATAGTATCCTCAATGCATTCTGGTTTGAAATCATTGTTATCACTTTATGCGTCATTTGTTGAAATTTTTATCCCAATAATAAATGAACTATATGTTTGATTAACTTCCATCCAATGCATCAATTTATGGGTAATTATTTTCATATTAATAAAATATAAAAATTATTATACAATTATTTTCCTCTAATTTTTGATAAATACACATTAGCTGGAAGCACCCATCTTGAACAAACCCTTGGTCGACCCGAAGCACTAACCAAACCATCCCAAAATAATGACTCATGTGCACCACTCCATATGCCAAAGGGATCCAAATTGTGTTTAAGGCCTTAATGATATGTGAGGAGACTATTCCCTCAAATCAAAGTACAGTAATGGAGGAAATAAAAAAACATATATAAATCCATCAATTTCATGATGCCTATAAAATATGTAAATAATTTATAGAATGCACTAAATGAATTTTTCATAAAAACACAACAAAATAAGACACATACATACTAGTCTCCAACTATTCTAACCACATAAAAAATTAAATAAATTTAATTTAATAATCAAGGCTATAAAAACACTCTAATTCAAAAAAATTCAAACTCTCTATGATGGATGAAAATATCTAGAGTGGAACAATGGATAAACATGAGTGGAGCCACTCAAACATGGATCATTGGGTATTGGGGATCCAACTAAACCAAAAATTCATGATATACCAGAAATTAGACAGAAGGTCTAAATATACACCAAAGTTCCCTTATAAGAGGTGAAAAATAATTCTTTGTAGTCCACCCACAATGGTGGTTTTAATATCTACTATAATAAAATTTTCATACAACACACATCCTTTCCATCCTATACAAATGTGACATACTACATAAAATATAACAATAAGAAAAAAAAAGAAACAAAAAGATATAAAAAAAATTAATATTTTAAACATATGGTTCAAGCCTCATACACATAAACAATACACCCTCTCTATGGCCCCAACTAGAGGAATTATGAAAATGGATTCCATAACCACAACAAAAATTATGCTCTCCTGGTTAATAGGAATTTCTAAGGATCAACTAAAGGACAAGCACACATGTCAAACCCTAAGATCTCATCCTAGGGATCAAACCACCAATCACATATAATAGTAAGTAGGATGATAATATTATGGACTTAATTATCAATAGGGACTCCCTATCGACAATATGGTACTCTACCATAACCAATATTTTGGAATAACAAGAAGGGTGAATGGGAATATCATTACATTATCGGACTTACCAACAAGCCTCGTTCCTATAAAAGGGGATAAACATATCAATCATCGTGAAAAAACTCAGTCTAATAATATCCCAGAAGTCTCCTCTACCATCATTTTTGATGAATAAAAACCTTATAACTCTAAATAATTTCTTTAACAACATGTTCAGTTATGAAAATCACCGTCCAACCAAAACACAATAAACTATACTAGCCACATAATAGGAAAACCCACATATGTTTTGGAAATAATAAATCCTATTGGTTATTTTTTATGAATTGTGTATGTCAAAAATGTTTGCGGATTTTTATAGAGTATGTTTTTCATGCAATGAGGGATGAGTGATTGTGAAATGCCTAATCTCACATTATCACAAAATATTTGATCTTTTAGATCGGTAAAATTATCGATCACATGGAAGCCTGAATATATGATCATGAGGAAGTAAAAAATGTATGATCCCTTGAATGCATGATGCTTCTAATAATATTTTGGTGTTAAATGTATGATCTCACATAATTGTGTTATGTATAATCACAATAGAGTGTTATATGTTTGACATTGAAGAGGTCAAATTTCAAATCTAATGGAGTTATATTGTATAATCGTGTTGAGATAAAATAACAAAACAGTTCTCACAAAGCAGAAAAAAATTTAAATAAATCTTGTGATGAGATCATATAAAGAACTTATAGGAATAATATTACTATCATAGGATATCACAATGAGAACCTACAAAGGGAATCATGATAAAGAATAATTTTCATTGGATCTCAAAGAGATGTCATGTGAAATACTTGAATCCAAAGCATGATTTTCGTAGGACCTCACAATTATATCATATGAAGTGTGTGAAGGATTTAAAGATGGAAATGATAGATTTATATCATGTTCATTCAAAATCATGAGACTATATGGTTTTCATTGTATCTCATAATGGGATCTCAGGAATATCTAGAATACAGTCTCATAGTCTAAATGATTATAATTAGATCTCACAATCGGATAATGGAATACACTGCATTAAAATGAAATTTATAACATGGATTACTTATGAAAAAAAATATGATCAATTAAAGTGATCACAAAAATAAATTTATTGAGATTATAGAGGTGGTGGAATGAACATCAATCTATTATTTATGGATTTATGGTGGTACATTTATACCAATAAATACCCACATAACCCATTATAAAGAATATAACATGTTTTTTTATTTTATTTTGATCAAATATAATGTATTAAATATGACATTAACAAAGTATTTAACTATATTCTCGCAATTTGTGTAATCAAAAGAAGGCCACTTGAAAGCATATAACAAAAATACCTCATTGTGTAAATTATTTGTAAGGTCATTATGTGTATAGCCAGGCATGTTGTTATCTCATTTTCCAAATGATATGAAGAATGTCTAATGATCCCCTTGATCAAAAGGACTCATGATCATTGTTATCTAGAGGTCTCATGGTCTATATGATTCAAATGTCTTGAAAAATGTTTCTCAATCAATGATCTAATGAAAAATGGTCTCCTTCTAGGATCTTAATCATGTTTTCCTGCATCAGGGTCTTAGGAAAGTGTTACAAGATAGGATATCACTAAAGGTATTATGTTCCAAGCTCACAGTAAGGTGTCTTGGGAAAGAAGTATCATAGAAATTTGTTTTTCACCATATACATGAATATGTATTATAATGTCACATAAATGTGTGAATAAACTCAGACATGATTAAATAAGAGTTTACTAATGTAGTACTTATCTATAAAAGGTGTTACAAAATAAGGCCATGTGGATGATGTTATGTCATTTTGTTCCCCATAACATCAAGTAGAAAAACGAATGTTATAAGTGTAACTTACACTTTCTTATTTTTTATGTGGAAGAGTTGAAAACAGTGTATAGAAATTTGTCAATAAGTTTAATGATATGTTGAGGTTCTTGATGAATATCCCAAGAACATATCATTATATAATGTAATTGATTCAGCAATATCTCAGATAAATTTATTTAAAAAAGGAAAGATTATTTCATAGGAAAATTAAGTATTAGAAGAATATGAGGTAGATGTAATGGAATTCTACAAATAAAATTGGAAATAATATATAGTGGATGTTCTTGAATCCATTTGAAAAAGGGAATAAATCTATTTTGGTGAAAGATAATTTCATAGAAGTTTTTAATTCAATTTTTTATTAGAATATTCTCATATAGAGAACTATATTTGGAGATCCAAACCAAAAAATTATAATAGGGTGTCTCATGATGGAAAAATCTATATACAGAAGAATGAAAAATATAAGTTGGAGATAAATTTTCATACTGATAATATTATATCTTATAATCCAGATAAACTAGATAATTTCATTGATTTCAAAATTAAGGGTAATGAATATTCCAATTTATTAATAGTTTTAATAAGAATATAATGGATCAAGTAAAACCAATTGAAGAACATGGAGAGGAAATTATCATACAAAGAAGGAATGTGAAATATTAAAAGAGAATATTGACTCCTAATATCATATTTCGAATCCATGTTTTAATGGTAATAGAATGAGTAATATTATACTTTGGATGTCCAAAAATATACTCAAGGGAATTTTCATATAATAATATTTCTTATCAAATATAAATGTAGTTATAAGAGTCCTCCATAAATATAAAATAGTTATTGTTGATGTCAAACCTTATGATACAACTCTATGGATGATAATTTATTTTGTAACAAATCAGTATCATATGATTCAGAGAACTAAGGGGTAAATTATTGGTATAGAAATGTTTCTTAATAATACACATCATATTAGTTTTTTTTGTCATGGAATGATGGGACAATATCAAAATGTGATCTCTATATCAAATAGGTACCAAGGATGGAAATGAAAAAAAAATGAATTCAAACAAATTTCAATACTTCATGAATGGTTACAAAGAATAAAATTATTGTTGGGGAGGATTATGGAACTTAGAAAGACATTTATCATTGAAACATTAAAGGGATATCATTAAGTAGAACCAATTTTGTTTTATATATCAGTTTAAGGGATCATCAAATCCGCGAAAATTGGAAAATAATATTCAATCTATGTATTATGATACTAGACCATTGAACTACAAGGATGATCAAGAATATCTGTCGACATAAAGTTGGAACTCAAAAAAATTGATATGAAAGAAAAGATATGAATATGAAGTGGTTGTAGTGACTTTCTGTGATGTATCAGATAACACTATAATACAGATCATTAATAGTTGATTCACTATACATATGATAGAAAATAATAGATTATTCGTATTGTTTTTATTAAAAGTAACATATTATACGATTTGGTAGTATTGAAGGCCTTATGATTATTGGATCCGGAAAATCCACGTTTGATGATAAATACATGAGACATGATAATTTATTAATCGTTGAATGTCTTAGTGACCACATGAAATGTCTAGGTCAATTATATGACTCTGGATATTCATTATAGATTAATAAGAATTTATAAATCATCAAGGGAAAAATTATGTTCTTCCCTCAATGAATTCACATAAAGTCGTATCTCCAACTTGTTAGTGGGGAAGAAGACATGTGAATTCTATCCAATGGAAAAAATGTATCATATAGTGGCATAAAAATATTGGTTATCCGATCTAAATAACCTTGGAATATTTGTTAAATGGGATTTTCATTGGGAACCCCCTATATATTGAGGTTATCATACTCATAAGTGGCATTCATGTCAACTAGGGACTATTACTCAAAATACATATGAATAAGAATTTTGATTGTCAACAGGACTACTTTAACTAGTTCATACTAACACATGTGGACCTATTTCACCAAGATCTATTAATTAGAATATATATTATTTCCTTTTCACTGATGATTTTAGAATAATAACATGTGTTTTAGTTACCCCCACACATCTATGGTGATCAGATGCATAGAACACTATCCAAGGGAAGTGGAAAATATAATTGATCAAAAGATTTAAAAGATCTAAACTGACAAGGGAACATAATTCAAAAATAACTAGGTGGGTGATTATATCAAGAAACACTAGACAAGGAACCTAATATTATAAGTAATGATATCATAAATGAGTGGAGTTGTTGATTGATAAAATCATATTATCTGTAATATGGAAAGAATGATACTGATTGAAAAATTCGATCAATATATATTTTTGACCAAATCAATTTTTAAATCATTCAACATTTATAATAGTTCATTATTATGTATAATAGATGAAAACTCTCTACTTGAGATATATTATGTAATTAATCCAGGACTGAAATACCATTTAGTCTTAACTAGAAGGTAATTTTTCCTCAATATTGATTAATTCGTGGCATTTGAATCACATTCATATGAACGGATATATCTCTATTACACAGGAAAAATTATATCATATAAAATCTTTAGTAAATGAGTTTGAAAATTTATAGAGTGAATTGATATTTTTTTGTATAAATTCATAACAATCTCTAATAATTCCATGAAAAATCTCATAAGAATAATATTAATGTTGTTTGAAGCTCATGGGGAGTGTAAATACCCAAGTTAAAATCACAATAATAGTAATATAATAAGAATAATATACTGGAAATTAATTCAATGAAACTTGTTGAAATTGATATGTAGAATACCATCATGGTTTAGACATATCCAAAATGGACATGCAGAATGTAGACATTACATCAAGAATCACTCTAATTATAATCACAAAAAATTAGAATAATATTCATAAGAATATATTTGGGTTGAATAAATAAATGAATAATGTGAACATATAGAAAATAAAAAGTCCTAAGAGATTGTTTCTAGCCCAAAAGAAAAAAAAATCTCAAGTCCAAATGTGTTTTACATAACAAGCTAAATGATGTTGGTAAAATAATCAGAATAATGTCATCACTATCATGAAAATAATACTTTCAAATAGAGGGTATTAATGTTGATGAATCTTTTTTTTCTATTTCATGGATGGAGACAAATCTATTTTTCTTATTCATGGAAGTGTAAATGAAATTTGTAGTATTCCATATGGATTTCACATTAAAATTTATGAATGTGGTTCCTTATAAAAATTATTATAATGAATATCCAAATAGATTTCTAATTCATAACCATGAATCTATACTATGTCGGTTAATGATGGCTCTATATGGTTTGAAGTAGGTGCCATGACCAGGCTATTCAGGACTTGATATTTGTTTGGAGAAGTTGGTATTCAATGTGGGGGAGTTTATTATAATATCAATGTTCATAAAAATTGTAATCAAAGGATAATGGGGATGGTATATTATGATAATTTAAGTTTTGGTGGATCAAATGAAGTTATGTGAAAGTAGTTTTCAGAATTCACTAAATGAAAATTAAAAATATCAATGATTGGTGATATAAATTTTTTCATTCGATTTCAGGTAAAAAAAAATAAGAGATGAGACATTTTTTCACATTCCTAATATACCAAGAATGATAAATGGTATTTAGGATTTAAAATTAAATATAAATTAATACTCTAAAATTTACAAGAAATAAATTTCCAATGTGTTCTGAATGAAATAGGGTCAATTTTAATGAATACAAATAGATCAGTGGATGTTTGTTACGCATTATAGAGACATGAATTTTTATTGTTTCTATAAACTGATATGTAGTACACTATCAAAGTAATCCAATTGAAAAAATACATGATACACTGAATTATAATGCTGATCATGACTCATTTTGGCTTATAGTACGTGGTAAGGATATCCAAAACCATTTCCTAGGGTTGAAAATGTTCATGGGTTCGCATGTGTGGGACTTGTCAAAACGTTTGTTCTTGATTATTATAAGTGTTGTCATAACACCTGAATTAGGGTATTGTTATAAACACCAATTTGGTTCAGTTCTTTCTAGTTGATTGGGTTTTTTATAATGTTTAATTATGTTGGTTAAGAATGGTTTCCAAGTAAGGTGTGAATATTGAGTGAAAAATGCCTGGTTGTCAGGTCTCACAGAAGCACAAAATTTCTGATATCATGGAAGTGATAATGTATTATACTTTAGATGTGTGAGACTTTCGATGTTAATAATGTGTGAAATATTTTATCTCCATATATAATGAAATGACTATTCATGAGGGAGCATAAAATTTATGATCTGATAGAAGATAAAAAAAATATTATCTCAGATAGCATGATTGTTAGATCTCCCAGGGAGGGAATATTTTTTCTCCCAAAAAATGAACTTATAAACTGATCTAATGAAGCCCCAAATAATTGTCAGAATATCTCTAATTACTATCATGTGATGCACATTAAAACATCGCATGATATTGGTAGGATCTCACAGAGAGATCATTCAATGCTAAATTAAACAAATCTTTATTTTTAGAGGATCTCATGGAGAGATCAAGTGAATCACTAAAATACAATTAATTATTTTAAAATTTTCTCACAAATAGATCATCTAAATAACATAATGAAATATATGGTGTAAATTATAAAAAAAATTCATAATCTTTTAAAATTAAGCGACCGTATGCTTTTTTATGGATCTTCTAATGGGATAGTGAAAAGAACTTGATGATAATGTCACTGAGAGTATAATTCTTATAGGATATCACGATGAGATATTGAAACACACATAGTGCTAATGATGAAGATAAATAAGTGAAATTTCAACATGACGTAGGTTTTCTTTTGAGGTGGTCATCTTAAGTGCATGATACAAGTTTTAAAGGTGGTGGAACGGATTCCTGTCCATGGTTTGTTGAGTTTCATTAGGGGATCTATGCATATAAATAACCCTAACACGTCATTAAAAAGTAAATATTTTTTATCAATTGGTTTGATCCAATGGATAAATTGTTTCACAAGACATGAACAATGTATTGTGCCATAGACATATGATTCTATTAATCAAAATAAGGATTCATGAAATGTTATCATAAAGAAGTATCATGATGTGAATTATGCAGAGGGTGTTTTTTCATAGGTACACCTGTTGATATCTCACGATCTACATGATCAAAACAATGTCTTCTGATCTACATGATCTATTGTTCTCATGAGCTTCATGATCTAGAGGTTCCATGATCCTCTTGATATGAATGTCTCATAAATGTGGTCTCATGCTTGGATCTCATGGAAAATGGTCTTTCTCCTAATACCCGAACAATGGGTCTTCTATCTAGATAATGTGAATGGTTTAAAATCAAATATCACATGAAATGGGATATGCACTAGTGTCTCGTGGAGGATTCTGTGGAGGGGTATTGAGTAATGGTTGTTGTAATCCTACAGATGATACAATATAATAAAGCCACACACAACTATGAATCGACATATAATTTATTTTTGAATAGTCTACTGGAGGAGGAGAGTATTCACATTAGAGAGAGGATAGTGAACATTAAAATTGTAAATGGATGTATCCAAGGTGGGATAGCGTTTCAAATATAAAAATTTTAATATATGTGGTATTTAATGTATATGGATCATTTAGACATTTCCTTTTAATGTATCTTTATCATAGCCCAGTGAGGGTGACCCAAGAAAAATTGATGTCTCGTGTGAGTGTTATAATTTCCATTAATTATACAAAACGATCAGGATATATAACATATTTTTTTTCCAAATAAAAAATATTTTAAGAGACAATAGATTTAAGTTTTCGTACCCAAATTCACCCCCATATTAGGGTATCTAACACAGTTGGGCGAACATTAGGGAATCCACCATTGTTCCCTAGACCTCTTCTCAACAGGAATCCAAAAGGGGATATCCTAGAAAAATATTGCTCAGGAGGGACATGTTATATGGTATCCTCTAGAATAAACCAAAACATGGGTGAATCCTACTCAAGGAACCCATGGTTAGACTCCCTACTCAAACTCAAAGAATATTAACCCAGATGTGCACCCTTAAGAAACACCCACCATGAATGAAATTTCCCAAAATAAGTCAATGGAAAGTATAAAAATAAATTTGAAGGGATCATATTCATAAGAGAAATCCCATAATTTCAACCTGTACACAATGAACATATTAGTAAAAACTGGTGGAAACTAGACGTAAACGTCAATCCACTAAACTAATGATCCCATCCAAGAAGTATCTTGATCCTATAACCCAACAACTATACATATAATCTCAGGATAACTTACTTTAAATCCTTGTGAAGGGGAAAACAGTGAGTGCACAACCAATCCTAATCCTATGAATAGACAACGCAACCCTAATAAAATCCAACAACTAGGAGATAAAATAAGTCTACTATCTAAAATAAATCATTTTAAATTACCATTCATAATGGATATAAATGTTGATAAGATTCAAATACTATTATCTAAATTTAATAACACTATGAATGGTCTATTAAAAAATAAAATTATTGGGGACAATTAAAATCAAACCACCTGTTCCAGAAAGGTACATAGAATATATTTCCAAGTATATTGTGTATAGTCTCAAAGTCGTTGCAGGACATGTAATTCTATATGGAATGTACAGACATGTGGTATGGCTATGTATTATTATATACACATGGAATACATTTGATATGTATATATTCTACTACATGTGGTGTATTCCTGATTATCGGGCCACATGGCCATGTCTCGTTTCATGGGGTGTACATAGAGTACACAATATGTTCTTCCCGAACTCTCTCACAAGTGCAGAAAACGTTTTTTATGTCAGTTAATTTTCAATTTTTACATTGATTTTTAGCCGGCGTTAATACAGAGGATGTTAGAAATATTTCTTTTTTACATCATTTATTTAAAAACCGATGTAAAAACCATAACATTCCGGTGTTTTTTACATCGGTTATTAATTAACCAACGTGAAAAAACCAGGGGGGTTTATCACGTCGGTTATTATATAACTGACATGATAAACCATTGTGGGGGTGTTTATCACATCGATTATATAATAAGCGACATGATAAACCATTTACCAGGCCATTATCACGTCAGTTATATAATAACCGACGAGATAAAATAGTGCGAGAAATGTTTATCACGTCTGTTATTTAATAACCGACGTGATAAACCCCTGGGAAATGGTTTGTCACTTCGGTTATATAATAACCGACGTGATAAACCTATCCTGGGGGGGGGGGGGGGTGGTTATCACGTCGGTTATTAAATAACCAATGCGAAAAGACCAATTTTTTTTAATGTAATGCAGTCTTGTACTCTCCCAAAAACAACCAGAAACCAAATCATGAATTCGTACCACAAAAACAGAAGTATACCAAAACAAGAAACAATGAAAAATAAAGAATATACATTGATAACATTTAAATCATAACCCACTAGACAACACCCCATCACCCCCGGAACAACCCCCCCCCCCCAAATAGACAGACCCCACCACACCCCTGGAAAGCCCCTCCCCCACCATCATGTAAACCCCTCACACCCTGCACAAGACTCCCACAACCCCGGACAGTCCTCCCACCCACCTCACCCCACTGGACAGCCCCCACCACACTCCTGGATTGCCCCCCGACCCCCTGGATAGCCCCAAACACCCATGGAAAACCCCCCACCTTCATGAATACTCTCACCCCCTGGACAACACTCCCACGCCCCTTGAAAGCCCTCCCACACCCCTGAAACAGACAAAAATGTTACCAAAAACAAACTATAACCCCCTCACCCCACTAGACTTCCCCCACCACACCCATGGACATCCCCGCACACCCTTGGACTTCACCACCACCCCCTGTACATCTCCCCGCCATCTTATATACCCCCACCCCCTGGAATGCACTCCCACACCCCTGGACATCCATCCCACACCCATGAAACATAAAAAAAAAGTTACCAAAAACATACGAGAACCCCCTCAACCCACTGGACAGCCCCCACCACGCCCCTAGACACATCACCACAACCCTGGACACCCCCACACCACTGGAATTCCCCCCCACCCCCTGGAAAACCCCCACCCCCTGGACAACCCCACCCATTCACTTCCCCACCACCACTTGGACAACTCCCCACACCGCTGGACACCCCCCCCCCCCCCCACAACCTTGGACTGCCCCCCTTGGTAGCCCCCAACAACCCTGGACAACCTCCCCCCACCCTCCTAGAATGCCCCACCACCACCTGGACAACCCCCTCACCCCACTGGACATCCCCCACCACACCCCTAGACACCCCCACACCCATGGATTTCCCTCAACCCCCTGGACATCCCCTCACACCCCTAGACATCCCCACCACCCCTGGACAACCCCCAACACCCTTGGACAACCCCCACCCTCCTGTATACCCCCACCCCCTAGACATCACTCCTACAGCCCTAGACATGCTTCCCACACCCGTGAAACAGACCAAAAAGTTTCCAAAAATAGACCAAAACCCCCTCACCCCACTGGAGTTCCCCCACGACACCCCTGGACAGCCACACCCCCAGGACAACCCCCCCCCCCCCGTCCTGGACACCCACCACCCCTGGATATTCCCCCACCCTTACACCCCCACCCTCCTGGACACCTTCCTGGACACCCCTTTGGGGGGCACACCGCTAGAAGGTACTCATCACTCCCACATGCGAATCTTGATCTCTCAAAATGTTTCCCATGTCGGAGTGATGAATACCTTCCAGCGGCATTCAGCCAGTCGAGGGATGGCGGCGCCTCCTCTCCCACCCCCTGGACTGCCCCCCCCCATCCCCATGGACACCCTAGACCCCCCCCCAATGGACAGACCCTTCCTCCCCACCCCACTGGACATCCCTCCCACACCCCTGGAAACCCCCCTCAAGCCACAGGACAACCCCGCACCCCTGCACACCCCCCCTGGATAGCCTCCCACTCCCCTGGACAGCCCTTCCAACCTCTGGAAAATGCTCCCACCCCCCCTGGAGTGCCCCCACTCTCATGGACACCAATGACCACCCACCCCCCACCATACAGCCATCCCCACACCCCTGGACACCCACACCCCACTGAACAACCCCCACACCCTTAGAACCCCTCCCCCCATACCAGAATCCATACTAGAAAAACCATCATAAGTAGACCAAAACAAGAAGTAGAGGAAAATTAAACATTCACATATATAACATTCAAATATTACACTGTCAACTTAAAAAAAAATCCAACCTAAATGACTACCATATACACAATTAAAATGACAATATTCAAAATTACATATTACACTACAAACAACTAAAATTAAATAAAACCTATAAAATAATTTGACCACTCCACTTGTAAGTGTTTGATGTCTTCAGCAGTATAGGGTTGAGGGTCATCAAATAGCAACAAATGAAAAGGATAGTAGTTAAACTGTATAATGAGTAAATCTAATTGAAATATTATGGAAATGTTTAAAACAAAATCTTACCAAGTAAAATATCACAACTATCCCAGTTGTTATTATTTCATACATAAATCTTAGCTTATAATATCCTGATTCGATGACAACTTGATGTTCAAAAAAATTCTGTTTGAATGATTGTAAATTAAATATATTATTTTTATGTAATAAATCAAAAAGTAAAAATTATAAATGGATATTTACCATCGCATTTACATATTTGATCTTTTCACTCATTTTCTTTGTGTTTTTTTAAAGTACGCCCATCCCTTATTAGAAAATAATACAAATGGGGTAAATTTAAAATTCATTATAATATATAAATCTATTGAGAAATTGTAACATACTTTTCCCATATATTCATAATACATTACCACACAATATCATGGATAGAACATATCCAATAAAGTGTTTTCTCCCTGGGGAAAAAACCCCTAACATCCAATGATCACTGATAAAAGATAATTTATGGTTAGTGGTTTTTTTATGTTAAAAGATAATGAACTCTTTGAGAGATATGTGTTTCATACCTCTCAAAAAACGTCATCATCCATCATTGTGTGACTATATTTTGTTTATGTATTTCAGCAATATAAATAATTCTTTGTTCCTCATCTAATGAACATGCTTTCGGGGAAATCAATTATGGGTCCATGAATCCATATTCATCTGTCATCTCATTCCTCTCACAAATTTTATAAAGATACCTAACACAAAACAGACATAAGTATACATTTTTAAAAAAATTAACGCAGGGAAAAGGTGTTAATACTTAGATGGAAAAAAATTTCACCATGTTGATGCCCAACTTATCTCCAGTAACTAGATCCATGATATCATTTTTTTAATCCCCACAGTTATTGCACATCTATAAAAATGAGCTTCCATTGGAAACTAATAATAGCTGGCCAAAAAATTTGAATATCTTGACAATCTGTAAAGACTACAATAATTTGTATCTGATGTCATTGCCATTTTTCTCTATTGTTGTCTATACAGTATCTCTTCACCTTTGAAGAATTCCTGTAAAAATAAATTGAAAAATATATTAGTTTTCAAATGATAAAACAAAATTAATAAAAAAATAAAATAAATGATATAAAAATCATACCTATATGGTAATGAGTCAAAGATGTCTGGATGGACAAATTAGAAAATGGAATATACTATGTCCAACTGTCATCACCTCATCTATATTTAATGGTACTTGAGCTGATATATCTATCGTATGATGTACAGTGACCCTATGATTCTCTACCTCCAATTTTTAATGATTAACTGTATCTCCTATACAATATACCAACCCATATGCAACTATATGATGTTGAGGATCATCAACATACAACTCACAATAAGTAGGAAGCTCCGATGGTGGATTAGGATAAATAATGGGGTCTGCAGGCTGTGGTGGGGGAGTGGGAGCTACTGGCGGAGGTGGAGGATAAATAATGATGTCTACAGGGGGAGGTGTTGGAGTGGGAGCTGCAGTCTGAAATTGTCATTGCATGTCTCCAAACAAAGACTGTACCAATGCTCTAATCCTTTCCTCCATCGTCGCATTAATATTATGAATTTCAGTATCCATGGATTAATTTTTTTATAAACTCCCTCAACATTAGAAGTTGACGAATACGACAACACTTTTCTTACCGATACACCTACCAGATATCCTCTTACACGAACAGGATGTTCGGAGTATCCCAATGCTATAGATAAAATATCGTGCCTCCTAGTTGTAGTAAATTCCCCCTGTTAGCTCTGCTCCTTAATAGAGTCTTGTATTAATTAATTGAACATTTCTGTAATGATTGATATTATATGAAGAAAATATTTATCATAAATAAATGAAATAGATATCTTATAATCCTCTCAGCTGCGGTTCTCGATTCTTCCGAAAGATATTTCCCTTTTTTCCCATCCAAGCTCTCTCCATGTTTTCATGTCTAGATGGAGGGGATGTAGGGGCCACCTCTCCAGAGATTGAAGACTCAGCTCTTAGTTTTTGAAATTTTTCCGCCATCCTTTGTTCTTCTAATAATTCATACCCTCCCCGTGATAAAATACGAGGGTATATATTTTTATATTGGATCTCCTGATGAGCATTCCTTGTTTTCTGTATATTAAGAATAAGAAATAATTAACAAAACATTAATAAGATCATTTATATAAGAACACTTATAAAATTTTATATTTCCCTTACCAAATATGACTCTTTTCTCCTACATTCAACAATTTGTCTCATTGTGTCTTCATCTATAAAAGGACATATATGACATGGATTGTCATGACTCCTATTACCAAAAATGAAATTAGATGATAGGTTTGATTAGAAATCCCACCATCTCCTAGTAGTCATCGAAAAGCATTTCATCCTGACTCCTCCAGGGTCTGGAATATCAAATGTTATCTGATAAAGAAGAGGTTAAAAATATTATATATACTAGAAACATTTAAAGAATAGTTAAACAATTGCAAAAGGTCTTACCAAAATCATCTTCCAAAACTAAGAGATTATCTTTTTATCCACACTTCTCTAGTAATAATACAAAATGCTTACTTTTCTCTTATCTTGAGTTGATATAAAACTCTAAAAATCATTTTTATTTTGACCTCTATTAATGTCATCATCATCAAACTCAATGAGTATCCTATGATCTTGCATACGGGAAAGTGCTAATCTGGGTAAATGTGTGCACCCACGTTTACCAACTCTTGAAATCTTTGTAATAATAGGAACACATGAGGAAGATTGGGGATCATGAAGAGGAGTAAGTGAATGTTCCTCCCTGAGGTATGACCAATATGCTAATCTCTAGAATCATGTGGTTGAACAACTGAATGATCTATCATTATTCTTCAAATCCAAAAAAAATTAGTTCACAAATATAAAAATTCAAATATTATAATACTACTATAATCAGAAAATAGAAAATTGTTCTAAGTTACGTAATAGTAAACATTGTTAATATGGAAATCATGTTAGACATTGATAAAGATTGTCAAGATAGTCATGATGGTAAACATGGTAAACATGGTAAACCTGTTAAACCTGGTAAACATGGTAAAGTAATTGTCACTGAACAAAAATAATAGATATATAATTCATGTAATGGTAAACATGAAAAATTAAACTAAACAAACAAAAAACAAACAAAAACTTATACTTATTTTGTTTTAATACATGTTTTAATAATGAATAAACATACAATATCTTACATTTTATGAAAAAAATAAATGTAAACAGGAAATAAACATATGTTACCTATAATTTTAGGAATGTAAAAATGGATTGTGTTCCCAAATTCATTCTTCAAGATCATTCCTTATGGCACAAACCCTATTTTCAACTTGCTCATCATTATGTTTTGTTAATAATTCCATGGTAGTAGGGATCTCACATAAATAATCATCTTCATCATGTTCATCCTCACCAAAATATTGTTTTTACCTTGTAAAACAACATCCCACTGCATATATGATTGATCTAATATATATAAAATTTGTTTTTCATGTGTTTCCATTATAAAATACTTAGTTATTTCATTCAATCTATTCAGATTAACAAGTGTCATTCAAAATTCATCGTGTCTGACACTATTGATTTTGAAAAACAATTTATAGTTAAAAACATGAACATTAATTTTAAAGTAATCAACCTCCCATATGTCTTCAATCACTCCATAATATGCACTTGATGGAGAAATTGGTTATTTTTTCTTAGCACTCGAAAAATGCATTACTTCCGAAAAACACCAATACACCACTATTCTGAACTGTACTTCTGTTTTCCTGAGCTTTCAAATGAAATTTATAGCCATTATTGTCATAACCAAACCATGTTATCATATTTTAACTTAGACCACCCACTATCCATTTTAATGTCTCAAATAAATCTGATCTACTAGGCTAGGCCTTTTTAAACCATGACAAAAATGTTTTGTTGTGCTCATTCAAAATCCAAATTTCTTTCTTCTTTGGATGACATTGTTTCAACTCATTATTATGTAATGTGATATACGATGTAGCATCAGCTATGTTATTCAAGATGTATTATTCAACCTTCTTCATCTGTTCAGCTGACAATGATTTGACTTTGAATCCACGAATCCCCTTTCCTTCATTATTAATTCGTTCATGGAGAGTTTGAGGCAAACCTATGTGTTGTGTTGCAGCCAAGTAGCTCGTAAAAAACTCTGCAACCTCCCCAGAAATATACTTTTCAATAATGGAGGCTTCAGGTCGATATGGATTCTTAACATACCCATTTAATATTTTCATATACATTTCAAAAGGATACATCCAACGAAGATATACAGAACCAAAAAGAATTATTTCATGAACCAGATGAATCATTAAATTCACCATTATGTCAAAAAAAGATTGAGGAAATTACATTTCCAATTGACAATGTATAAAAATTACATCCTTTTCCAAAATGTTCACAGCATTCACATCAATATCCTTATTTCAAATTGAATTGAAAATATAACAAAACTTCATTATAGTATTTCTATCATGGATGGGTAATATTCCACACAATTAAACGGGTAGAATTTGTTCCGCCATGATGTGAAAAACGTGTGATTTCATACCTATCAACTTCAAGTCATTCAATGAGACAAACTTTTTTACATTTTAAGAATAACCTTGAGGCACTTTGATATCATGAAGACACTGAAAAAATCTAATTTTCTCCCTCTTCGATAATGTATGAAAAGACGGGGGAATAAATGTTCCTCATCCTTTAAGAGTGGGAGCTAACTCTAAACGTATTCCAATTGATAGTAAGTCTAATCATGCATTCAACCCATCTTCTATATTTCCTTTAATATCTAACGATGTTCCAATAAAACAATCAAATATATTCTTCTCCACATGCATGACATCACTATTAAGTTTATATTCATGATATCTCCAATATGGTAGCTCAAAAAATATTGACCTCTTATTCAAAATATGTCTATCATTACCAGATTTTTGTGTCTTTCCCAATGTCACATCAAGGTTTCTCACCCTCTCAAAATACAGATCAGGGGATAATAGTTTTGGAGAAATATAAAATTATTGTGAGCCATTGGATGCCTTTTCTCATATTATATAAGGGTGATCCATAGGCAAAAACATTCGATGACCCATGTACACTGTTTTCCTCCCATGTTCCAGTTGACAATATGACGTCGGTTGTTCGCAAATTGGATAGGATTTATGTCCTTTAAAACTATATCCATACCAATTTCCATATGCCGGGAAGTCATTTATAGTGAAAAAAAATCACTGCATATAGTTGAAAATATTCCATTTTATAAGAATCATACACCCTAATAACATAAACCAATAAAAGTTTCAAATCATCAATCAATGGTGAAAAGTTAACATCAATATCATTTCTGGTTTGATTCAGACCATATATCATTATATTCAACATGAAATATTTTATCTTCATACAAAATTCAGGAGAGAGGTTGTAAATTACCAATAAAATAGGACATGAACTATGTGTGCTACTGAGGGTTCGGTATGGATTCATTCCATCTATGAAAAACCATAGTCTGAGATTTCTAATTTCATTTCCAAATTTAGAATACTACTCATCAATTTTCTTCCATTGCAGAAAATCAGCTGGAGGGCGTATTTTTCTATCACATAACAACTCATCAGCATGCAATCATAACCTTTTTTTCATCATGTGAATTATAAAATAAACGTTTAAAATGATGAATTATAGGAAGATACCAAAATACCTTTGACGGGATCTTTGTAATATCTACATCATCCTGTGATTTTTCATTCACATTATGCAGTGATATTTAACATTTAGGACACTCCGACATAAATTCATATTCCTTCCTTTATAAAATATAGTCATTCGGACATGCATGCATTTTCTTGAATCCCAATCCCATCAGGAATAATAATTTCCTGGCATTATAATGGGAATATAGAAGATCGATATATTTTGGAATAATGTCTTTCATCAGTTATAGCAGCTCTGTAAAACTTATGTCACTCCATCCATGTTTCTCCATTAGGTTAATCAATCTTAACCCTACCGAAAAAACCATAAAATCTATACAACCAGGATATAATGGTTTTTCATCATCACCATATAGATGCGCACCTGTTGATTCTATCTCAATTTGTTCTGCTGCAATATCACGAATCATTTATTCATTTCCATTGGATTTACCATCTTATGAATCATCATCATCAGTGACATTTCATCCAGTTTCACCATTACAAATCCAAGGGTAGTAACTCGGATAAAAACCATAACAAACCAGATGATCTTTTATCTCTCTACTTTTCAACTTCTTCATATTCAAACATTTTAGGAATGGACAAAAAAAATGTCACTACTTGGAACATTTCTTTTAGAAAATTCAAAAAAGGAATCAACACCTTACTCATATTCATTGCTCATTTGATGTGCCATAATCCAATTTCGACTCATTATTACATATAAAAAATATAAAAATAATACATCTTTTTAAGATAAGACAAATATATGTTTATATGAAAATATTCATAATTTGAATGTAAAACAATTTTGAAATATAAATCAAATCTATGCATATTTAAAAAAATATTCTTGAATATGACTTTAAAAAGAAAATATAGTTATATATAACAGTTTTAAATTCCATTGAATCCACGAAAAACCTGGGGCCTTAATGGTTGATAGAAAATTTGAGAAAATGTAGTATACCAGGGAATCCAATCAAATTTAATATAAATACTCAGATGGAGAAAATCACAATTTAAATACATTCATCACGGCACAATGGGGTCAGGATAACTAGGCATATTTGCAAACCACAACATCTTCTCCCCCATAAGCCATAATTTTCTAATAGTCTATGACTGGCCAAAATATATATAACCAAATAGAATCATATTGCAACACCAATATCAATGAAACAATACAATAATCATGTCATAATCTCAAAAACCATGATACAGTATTCAATCCCAACTGACGGTTATCCCCCACCCCCTTAGACACCCCCTAGACACCACCACCCCCTTGGACAGCCCCCACCCACTGGACCCACCCCCCCCCCCACCCCCTTGGACACCACCTGGACACCACCACCCCCTTGGACAGCCCATGACCCCCTGGACACCCCCCCCTTGGACACCCCCTAGACACCACCACACCCTTGGACATACACCCCACCCCTCCTGGACACCCCCACCCCTCCTGGACACCACCACCCACCTCCTACGCCCATGGACAACCCCCTGGGATAACCCAAACCTCTAGATAACCCCTCCCCACGTCCCTCTAGATAGCCCCCCCCCCCCCGAACCCTCTGAACCCCACCCCCTTGGACACCCCTTGGACACCACCAATCACTTGGACAGCCCCCCCCCCCCCCCCCAACCTCTGGACAGCCCCCCAACCTCTGGACAGCCCCCAACTCTTAGACAACCCCCACCCCTCTAGACAACACCCCCACCCCTCCTGGACACCACCCCACCCCCTACCCACATTGACACCCCCTGGACACCCCCCAACCCTCTGGACAGCCCGCCCATCACCTGGATAGCCCTCACCCCTCTAGACAGCACCCCACCCCGGATGGACACCACCCCCACCCCTACCCCCATGGACACCCCCTAGATAGCCCCACCCTCTAGACAGCCCCCCACCCCTAGGACAACCCCTCAAATCCACTGGACAGGACCCCACCCCCCTTGGACACCCCATAGCCCCTTGGGCACCCCCACCCCCTTCGACACCCACCATCCCCTTGGACCCCCCTCCCCCCCCACACACACACCTGGACTGCCCCCCCCCCCCCCCCCACCTCAATGGACACCCTGGACACCCCTCCAACACTCTGGACAGCCCCCCAAACCCTCTGAACACCACCCCCACCCCTTGGACACCCCCTAAACACCACCACCCCTTTGGATATCCCCCACCCCTATGTACATTCCCTCACCCCCTGGACTGCCCCCACCCCTCTAGACAGCACCCCCACCCCTCCTGGACACCACCCCCACCCCCACCCCCCTTGGACTCCCCCTAGACACCCCAACCCTATGTACATCCCCCACACCCCGGACAACCCCCAAACCCTCTGGACATGCCCCCACCCCTTGGAAAACCCCACCACCCACCCACCTACACCATTGGATTGCCCCCACCCCCTTCGACACCCCCACCCCTTGGACCCCCCCCCCCCCCCACACACACCCCTAGACTGCCCCCCCCCCCCCCCCCCCACCTCCATGGACACCGTGGATAGCCCCAACCCTCTGGACAGCCCCCAACCCCGGGACAGCCACCAACCCTCTTGAAATCCCCCCAGAACCATGGGATTTTAAACTCAAGCTATTAGTTTTGGCATATCTAGGGATTTCAACCTCAAGCTACTAGTATTGGTATCATTCCATTATTCAAAATGAGAACCATGAATTGTATCTCCTACTAGTATAAAATACTCTATTTTGCAATGAATTGGGTTTTTATAACATATAAAGACTTATAATAGTCCATGAAAATTAGCGACGTAAATAGATTATGGAACAGCAAAAAGTGACACCCGAAATAAAAAAAACAAGGATCCAAAACAAAAATTCCACCATGAAAAAACATATATACTTTTATAATAAATCACACTGGTACACGAAATGGGTGTATGACAGTGGTTTACATATAAATTGAAGTAATATAAGTGAATGAGATCATTAGTTGTCAATGACAACCAAAATTACCATCATTGCCAGGTATCTGTGAAATAAAAACAAACAAAATAGAAGTAAATAAAAGATGTAAAAACTGATGGGTGTTGGTTTTTTACATTAGTTATAATATAACCAATGTTAAAAATTCAGAGGCTTGGTTTTTTACATCGGTTATAAAATAACCAACTTCAAAAAGTCCTCAGTTCCCCCCTTTTTTACGTTGGTTATTTTATAACCGACGTAAAAATTCAACACTTGTTTTTTACGTCCGGTAATTTATAACCGACTTAAAAAACGAAAGCGTGGGATTTTTTATGTCAGTTAGTAAAATAACCGACGTAAAAACCATGTATGAAATATTTTCATGTCAGTTATATATAACCGATGTAAAAAATGGTGACGTTAAAAATGTTTCCTACACTAGTGTCTCTACCCATGTACACAACCACATGGCCTGGTACATGGCCACATCAAACTATATAGCATGAAATATTTCACATTGTGTTTAATCATAAATAAATAATCATACCTAAATAAGAAAGATACATGGTGTATATTGGTTAATCCATAGGATCTGTGATCGGGATTTTCCAAACTAAAATTCCCCTCAACGCCCGAACCCCACTGTTAGATAGAAAACCACAACATCAACACTCTAGGGATCCAAAAAAATATAAAAAAATTTCAAACATAAAAATTTATCTATGATAATTTAAAAAGAAAAAATTTAAAAAATATTCACCTCGAGGAAAAAACTAATGATTCTTCAATCTGAATCTTGTTATGAAACACCCACATGAATATTGTAAAGTCCCGAAAATTTCAAGGAAATTGTTTTTCTTATTTTTCTTTGGAATTTTACAAGAACGCAGTCTCTTACGGCGCCTGATTCGGAGGCCCGGTGTGCCCGGAATAAATTTCTGAAGTTTGGCTTGGGTACGTTCAGTGAACGAACGAGTGGGAATTTCTATCCTTTCAACTGGTGCTCGGAATCGAATTCAGCGGGCACTGATTGAACCGCAACGCCGGTATTTGCTTAGGAACGCCTATTCCAGAGTTGTGTTTACATGAGGGATGTTGTTAAAAATTGTGAAAGATAAAATATAAATTTAACACCAATTTTTATTCTTCCTTTAGTGTTTTTATCCTTTGGGTGGAAGTTGGGTAACTACCCAACTTCCCTTTGGAGGTTATGAGGGTGGTGGGGCCCACAAAAACCCCACCCCTTCATTTTTCTTAATCCCCAATGTAACTCACATAGAATTGTGGAGTCTCTTAATATTCTAACTCTCCCAATTTAATGTTGAAACTCTCCACCTCCCTTTTTGAATTTTGAATACATATCTCCGCATTTAATCATGTGTGTTGTCGCAATTAATGAAGGACAACTCTTGAGTTGTTGTGCCATAAAAATAATAGAGGGCTGTCTCTATTATTTTGTCTAAACTTTTTGTTGGGATAAAGAGTGGAGTTTTGGAAGAACGCTTGGATGAACGATATCTTCTCGATGAAGAACGCCGCTTCCACCGAAGAACAACGACACGTCTCTTTCCTTCCAACCGAAGCAGGAAAGGGAAGGCGCCACCTATGAAGAACTTCGCCAATGACAACATAAATTCCTCTGACGTTGACGGAACGACGTCCGTCAACCGCAACGACCAACTTCCGCAACTCGTCGACATTCATCGACGAATTTGAGGTAGGGAATTTAAATTGTGATTGTTGGTGAACCCTTGTTTACTCCCTTATAAATCTAAGAACGCGGATCAAATAAATATTATGTTGATCTGCGAAGATTAATTTGCGGGTTGGGATTATTGTTATGTTTCTTTTTATTTATGTGGTTGTAGGGGGTTTATGTGTTTCTTTACGTGATTTCTCTTCCGTCTTTTATCCGCGTATTTTCGGACCGCTTGATATCGATTAACGGGAGGAGGCCAGACCGCACAAACACGGCCTCCCCCCTCCCTTATTATTTGTTTCTTGTTGTTGCGGATGGAATGGAAGTGACGCGGTGTCGTCGCACCACGCGGAATCATGTGGCAAGAATGCGCGATGTCGTCACGCCACACAATCAATTAGTTTTTGAATCAATTTCGCAGTGACGCCATGTCGCTCCGAAAAACCGCAAAAGAACCGCGGTCGGAGTGGGGCCGCGGCAAAGGGGCGCGGCGCCATCGGGTCGTGCTCGAAAACTACAAAGACGATGCTATTCGTTTTGACGCGCAGATTGATGGGCGATGACGAAGCAGGCCGTTATGATGTTTGAATCCCTTCGTAGTGAAGATGGGGTCCCGGGGGGACCATAGGCGAAGACGGCAGCAGAAACGGGCCACCGGAGTGCGTCCGGTGGACCGCGGAAAGCGGCGGCGGTGCGCCGCCGGAGGGTTAGCGGCCGGCAAATCCGCCACCGGCCTCAATTAGCGGTGGGCGGGGGAGTCACGCACCCCGATCAGCGATTCGGCTTGGCCACGCTGGCCGAGCTGCGGCCGGGCAGTCGGGCCGCGGCCGGCCGGTCGGGCCGGACCGAGCCGGACCGAGCCGGGCCGGGTTGGGCCGAGCCCATCCAGGTCAGACCCGGTTCGGGTCGACCCGGTTCGGGCCGACCCAGGGGGGGTTGGGCCGGGTCAGGCCGGGCCCATACCCCCTGTTTTCGGGCAACTTTCGGTCAAATTCCTATATCTTGGGCTACGGGCGTCCGATTGACACGCCGTCAGCGGAAACACGAACCTTGGTTCAAGACGGTCGTTTCGGTATATCGCATTCAAGGTTTCAGAATACTTTGAGTTCGGCCGGGTTGGTTTGTACACGAAACCAACCGGGCCCTCGGAGCGGAAATGCTCATATCTTGAACTCCGGACATCCGATTGACGTGTCGTCGACTTGGTTGAGATCCTCTTAGTGAGACGGATCTTTTGACATACTCCGCCCGAGATTTGGATGCAGGTAGAGTACGGTCAGGTTGGTTTTTCCTTAAAAACAAACCGGGCCCCTAGAATGAAAAAGACAATAACTCTCAGACCGGGCGTCCGATTGACGCGCCGTCTGTTGCTTTGAGTTCTTGTTGACGATACGGAACTTTTGGATACATCAACTTCGGACTATGTGTTAGTTGATGTATCAGCCACTCGGCTCGTGGAGCGGACCCTCCCGAACGAGCTTGTTGTGTGCGGAAACCCTAGTGCTGGCTGTGACTACGACTTCGACGATGACGACTATGCAGAGATCCTTAGTGGACTGCGACGATGAAGAGTGCTGGTCTTGTATCCTATGTGGGTCCTAGCCGTGCTGGTCTTGTATCCTATGTGGGTCCCAGCTTAGATGATTCAGTGCTGGTTTTGTATCCTTTGTCGGTCCCAGTATAGATTAATCAATGAAGACAGCTGGTCTTGTATCCTATGTGGGTCCTAGCTGTGCTGGTCTTGTATCCTATGTGGGTCCCATATTAGATGATTCAATACTGGTCTTGTATCCTATGTGGGTCCCAGTAAAGATGAATCAATGAAGACAGCTGGTCTTGTATCCTATGTGGGTCCTAGCTGTGCTGGTCTTGTATCCTATGTGGGTCCCAGCTATGATGATTCAGTGCTGGTCTTGCATCCTATGTGGGTGCCAGCATAGATGAAACAATGAAGACTGCTGGTCTTGTATCCTATATGGGTCCCAGCTTAGATGATTCAGTATCTATGTCTGATCATCTCTCTCACCTTTTCGATGATGTATACCTGTATGAGCTGAATCCTGTTTTCTTTCCTCTGTGGATTGTGTTGTGCTATCCTGTGTGGATTACGTTTTTCTTTCCTGTGTGGAATACGTTTTGCTTTCCTTTTTGGACTGGGTTTTGCTTGGGCTCGGATGTTGGAGCCGAACGGAAATTGATGACTTAGGTATATGTATGGGAATATTCCTAAGCAGTGTCGATTGTTACTTCGTGATTGTATCATTCCTTTGTGGTTTATCCTTTTTGGATTTCGGGAGACCTTCGGGGGTCTCGGGGTCCCTACTGAGTAGCTTATACTCACCCCTGCATAGGAAATGCCCGCACTTCATTGTGTTGGTTGCAGACGACGGACAGCGCTGATCGTGGTGGAGGCTTGCGGAGCAGGACGGTACCTGGTGGTGGACCACTGGGTGGGACGTACTCGGAGCGGACGGCTGGACCGAGGAGCTGTGGAGGCTATCTGTTCTCGCCCTTCAGGTGGGACTTCTAGAGAATGGCTCGACGCTGCGGCTTTTCTTTAGTTGTTTTTTTCCCCTTTAATTTGTACTTTACAGTTGGGCTTGTATTTCCGGCCCCTTTTACTTTCAGCATAGCTTGTTACAGTTTTTACTTAGTGTTTACTCTTTTCGCTTGCTTACTCTGTGATGGTTGTTTACTTTACAAAGGCAATGCCTTCCCTGTTTATCGGGATTTCCGCCTTGGTGCTAGTCGCCAGCCCCTGGCCTATGGAAGGCGGGCTTGGGGTAGTCACGACATGGGCCCCGAGGACGAGTCCAGAAAAATTGGTATCAGAGGAGTTCGGTTCTACCACAGAACTCAGAGTTCTGATCTTTTATCTATGTGAAGCAATAGTGTTTAGCGTATTGGGTGTGGTTATCAGTTCAGGGAGTCCAGTGTTGGTGTGGCAGCTAACGTATCCGTACACCAAGACCCTGACTTCTGATTTCTGACTTAATGCACAAAAAAATTGATGGCATGTGTGTTTCAAGTTTTCTTTGTGATTACTTGTGTCAGCTCACCAGGTGTACTGTTATGACCGTGGCACACTTGTATCCTTTTCAGGATGGCCCCACGATGGCAGCCAGCTAGGGTTCCGAGAGTTGAGCGTGAAGACAGCCCACCGAGCGACGAGTCCTCGGTGCAGGGCCCTTTGACAGTAGAGGCACCGGCGGTACCGCTACCCGGCGAGCCACCGATGCTTCCTGCCCCAGCCGCTGACGAT
Organism: Viscum album; assembly: GCA_963277665.1. NCBI lineage: Eukaryota > Viridiplantae > Streptophyta > Magnoliopsida > Santalales > Viscaceae > Viscum > Viscum album. The sequence continues at coordinate 773,217,787 of OY728159.1, read as the reverse complement.
GCCCGTCACCCTAGTGCACTGCATGAGTTCCATCGCCAGCGACCGCTCAGGTTTCGCGGGGAGACGGACCCCCAGGCAGCCGAGGACTGGCTGGAGGCAGTCGTACGAGTTTTCAGGATAGTGGGGACACCAGCAGACCTAATTGTGATCCTCGCTGCGAGCCTACTGCAAGCAGCAGCGGGCCGATGGTGGAGCTTGATGCTCTAGGTGCACGATGAGGCATCTCTTCTATGGACGGACTTTGAGAGCATCTTCTGCTCCGAGTTCATCCCAGCCACCCTCTGTGCGGTGCGCATTCAGGAGCTTCTTCAGCTACGGCAGGGCAGCTTGACAGTGGCCCAGTACTCGGTGAGATTTACTAATCTCTCACGCTACTCCACAGATATTTTACGGGACCCGTTCATCCGGGACAAGACCTTTGAGCAGGGACTGAGGCATGAGATTAGGTCTTTGATGATCTCCCTCAACATTCTGACGCATGCAGAGTTGTTGGAGACAACCCTTCTAGTGGAGTGTTTTCTCACCGATCAGGCTCTAGTGACAGGGCCCTCCGCAGGACGGCCCGTAGCAGGGTCTTCTGCAGTTGGCAGTAGACAGGTGACGCAGAGGTCCAAACGGGCCAGACCATCAGATGGGCAGTCACTGGATGAAGATTCGGTTGTGCGGGGCACAAGAAGGAGAGCCAGCTACACGAGGGGCAGGCATTTCTACGCATGTGGCGGGCAAGGTCACATGGCTCGAGACTGCCCGACTCATCTTACAAATGAGAATCAGGTGGTAGAGGGACCTCCCAGACAGAGGATCTTCCATGGCGGTCCGCAGGGAGGAGGCGAACGAGGCAAAGGAGCTGTCCGAGCAGTAGGTGGTGGGTGACGCTTTGAGGCTCTACCACCACCACCACCAGGAGGTCCGCCCCGACCGTAGGGAGTTGGGGGACATGGGAGAGCTCAGTTTCAGGCAGCTGAGGCCTTCGATCATGGTGCTCTGGGAGCAAATAGACAGGAGCGGAACTAGTGGATACGTCTTTTGTACTTCTAGCTCCTTGTTGTTATTGTGTAGTGTCTTTGTATTATGAGCTGCAATAATAAAATATGCATACCTTTGTGATTTTTCCATTCCTGTCCTCTTTTGTGTTGTTACTAAGATGTTCTAATTTTGACTGTTGACTTGAACCTTACTTGTTAGACATCTACTGGAGGAGACCCAGTTACGACACACTGATGTCGACAGTGTGACTCAACCGTTGGATGCGAGAGTAACGGTTGGATCTCTTGGTAGTAACGTCGAGGCCTTATGACACCATCCTTGGTATGGATTAGAATCATCCATGTCGGGATTGACTATATTAGGAAAAGAACGTGGTTCATCCAGGGAATGAGACCGGATTTCTTTTATCGGCAAAGAAGAAATCATAACAGCTCTTGTGGGACCAGAGGTGGTCCAGGCCACGATAGAGAAGGTCCAGGTCATCTAGGAGCGGATGAAGACAGCTCAGAGCCGACAGAAGTCTTTCGCTGACAGGAGGCGGAGGCCACTAGAGTTTGAGGATAGTGAACACGTCTTCATGCGGGTCTCACCTCGACGTGGATTACAAGGATTTGGCCGAAGTGGCGAGTTGTCTCCACGCTTCATCGGACCCTTCCAGGTCCTCAGCAGGATTGGCAAGGTGGCTTATTGCTTGGCTCTACCACCACAGTTGCACCGGGTGCACGACGTCTTCCACGTATCTCAGTAGAGGAGAAACGTGCACGACCCGACACCAATCTTTGACCATGGGGAGCTGGTCTTTGATGATGGGGTGACTTTTGCGGAGGTCCTAGTGGAGATCGAGGATTGAAAGGAGCGGGTCCTACGTGGACGATTGATTCCTCTAGTGCGCTTCATATGGCAGCTCGGGAACCTCCAGGAGAGCACTTGGGAGCGGGAGGCTTAGATGCGTGCTCAGTACCTCCCTCGTATCCCTAAGTTTGTGGTGAAGCTTTACGGGGATGTAAAGCCCTATGGTGTGGGTAATGTGAAGACCCGGACATTTCAAGTAAAGTTTTTTTCTTAATTTTCTTTGAAATTTTACAAGAACGCAGTTTCTGACGGCACCTGATTCCGAGTCCCGGTGTACCAGGAATTAATTTACAAAGTTTGGCTCGAGTACATTTAGTGAACGAAAGAGAGGTAATTTCTATCTTTTCAACCGGTGCTCAGAATCGAATTCCGAGGGCACCGATGGAACTGAAGCGCCGGTATTTTCTTAGGAACACCTATTTCGGAGTTGCGTTTACACGAGGGATGTTGTTAAAAATTGTGAATGTTAAAATATAAATTTAACACCAATTTTTATTCTTCCTTTAGTGTTTTTATCCTTTGGGTGGAAGTTGGGTAACTACCCAACTTCCCTTTGGAGGTTATGAGGGTGGTGGGTCCCACACGAACCCCACCCCTTCATTTTTCATAATCCCCCATGTAACTCACATTTAATTTTGGAGTCTCTTAATATTCTAACTCTCCCAATTTAATGTTGAAACTCTCCACCTCCCTTGTTTGAATTTTGAATCCATATCTCCGCATTTAATCAAGTGTGTTGTCGCAATTAATGAAGGACAACTCTTGAGTTGTTGTGCCATAAAAATAATAGAGGGAGGTCTCTATTATTTTGGCTAAACTTTTTGTTTGGAGAAAGAGTGGAGTTTTGGAAGAACGCTTGGAGGAACGATATCTTCTCGATGAAGAACGATGCTTCCACCGAAGAACAACGACACGTCTCTTTCCTTCCAACTGAAGTAGGAAAGGGAAGGCGCCACCCATGAAGAATGTCGCCAACGACAACATCAATTCCTCCGACGTTGACAGAACGACGTCCGTCAACTGCAACGACCAACTTCTACAACTCGTCGACATTCATCGACGAATTTGAGGTAGGGAATTTAAATTGTGATTGTTGGTGAACCCTCGGTTACTCCCTTCTAAATCTAAGAACGCGGATCAACTAAATATTATGTTGATCCGCGAAGATTATTTTGAAGGTTGGGATTATTGTTATATTTCTTTTTATTGATGAGGTTGTAGAGGGTTTATGTGTTTCTTTACGTGATTTCTCTTTCGTCTTTTATCCGCGTATTTTCGGACCGCTTGATATCGATTAACGAGAGGAGGCCGGACCGCACAAACACGGCTGCCCCCCTCCCTTATTATTTATTTCTTGTTGTTGCGGATGGAATAGAAGTGACGCGGTGCCATCACACCACATGGAATCGTGTGGCAAGAATGCGCGACGTCGTCATGCCACACAATCAATTAATTTTTGAATCAATTCTGCGGCGTCGTTGCGTCGCGCCGAAAAACCGCAAAAGAACCGCGGTCGGAGTCAGGCCGCGGCGCCATCGGGTCGCGCTGGAAAACTACAAAGATGACACTATTCGTTTTGACGTGCGGATTGACGGGCGATGACGAAGAAGGCTGTTATGACGTTTGAATCCCTTCGGAGTGAAGGTGGGGTCCCGGGGGGACCATAGGTGAAGACGGAAGGAGAAACGGACCACCAAAGCGCGTCTGGTGGTCTGCGGAAGGCGGAGGCGGCGCGCCCCGCCAGTGCAGCGGCGCCGGCGACTGGCTGCGGCGGCATGCCACCGGAGGGTTAGCGGCCGGCGGATCCGCCGCCGGCCTCAATTAGCAGCGGGCGGGGGAGTCGCTCACCCCACTCCGCGATTCGGCGTGGCCACGCTGGCCGAGCCGCGGCCGGCCGGTCGGGCCGGACCGAGCCGGACCGAGCCGGGCCGGGCCGGGCCGGGCCTAGTGGGGTTGGACCCGGGTTGGGTCGAACCTGTTCGGGCCGACCCAGGGGGGGTCGGGCCGGGTCGGCCCGGGCCCAGACCCCCTGTTTTCAGACTACTTTCGATCAAATGCCCATATCTTGGGCTACGTGCGTCCGATTGATGCGCCATCAGCGGAAATGCGAACCTTGGATCGAGATGGTTATTTCGGTATATCTCACTCAAGGTTTCGGAATACATTGTGTTCGACCGGGTTGGTTCGTACACGAAACCAACCAGGACCTCGGAGCGTAAACGCTCATATCTTGAACTCCGGACGTCTGATTGACGTGCAGTCAACTTGGTTGAGTTCCTCTTAGTGAGACGAATCTTCTGGCATACTCCTCCCAAGTTTTGGACGTAGGTGGAGTACGGTCGGGTTTGTTTTTCCTTAAAAAACCAACCGGGCCCCTGGAAGGAAAAAGTCAATAACTCTCATACCAGGCATCCGATTGACACGACATCTGTTGCGTTGAGTTCCCGTTGATGATACAGAACTTTTGGATACATCAACTTCGGACTATGTGTCAGTTGATGTATCAGCCTCTCTGCTCATGGAGCGGACCCTCCCGAACGAGCTTGCTGTGTTCGGAAACCCTAGTGCTGGCTGCGACTGCGACTTCACTGACGACGACTGTGTAGAGATCCTCAGTGGACTGCGAGGATGAAGAGTGCTGGTCTTGTATCATATGTGGGTCCCAGACGTGATGGTCTTGTATCCTATGTGGGTCACAGCTTAGATGATTCAGTGCTGGTCTTGTATCCAATGTGTGTCCCAGTATAGATGAATCAATGAAGACAGCTGGTCTTGTATCCTATGTGGGTTCTAGCTGTACTGGTCTTGTATCCTATGTGGGTCCCAGCTTAGATGATTCAATACTAGTCTTGTATCCTATGTGGGTCCCAGTAAAGATTAATCAATGAAGATAGCTGGTCTTGTATCCTATGTGGGTCCTAGCTGTGCTGGTCTTGTATCCTATGTGGGTCCCATCTTTGATGATTCAGTGCTCGTCTTGTATCCTATGTGGGTCCCGTCATAGATGAAACAATGAAGACTACTGGTCTTGTATCCTCTGTGGGTCCCAGCTTAGATGATTCAGTATCTATGTCTGATCATCTCTTTCACCTTTTCGATGATCTATACCTGTGTGAGCTGAATCCTGTTTGCTTTCCTGTGTGGATTGTGTTGTTCTATCCTGTGTGGATTACGTTTTTCTTTCCTGTGTGGAATACGTGTTGCTTTCCTCTGTGGACTGGTTGTGCTTGGGCTCGGATGTTGGAGCCGAACGGCAATTGATGACTTAGGTATATGTATGGGAATATTCTTAAGCAGGGTCGGTTGTTGCTTCATGATTTTATCTTTCCTTTGTGGTTTATCCTTTGTGGATTTCGGGAGACCTTCGGGGGTCTCGTGGTCCCTACTGAGTAGCTTATACTCACCCCTACACGGGAAATTCCCGCACTTCGTTGTGTTTTTTGCAGACGATGGACATCGCTGATTGTGGTGGAGGCTTGCAGAGCAGGACGATACCTAGAGGTGGACCACTGGGCGGGATGTACTCGGTGCGGACGGCTGGACCGAGGAGCTGTGGAGGCTATCTGTGCTCGCCCTTCAGGTGGGACTACCAGAGGATGGCTCGACGCTGCGGCTTTTCTTTTCAGTTGATGTTTCCCCCTTTCAGTCTTACTTTACAGTTGGGCTTGTATTGCCGGCCACTTTTACTTTCAGTACAGCTTGTTATAGTTTTTACTTAGTGTTTACTCTTTCCGCTTGCTTACTTTGTGATGGTTGTTTACATTACAAACGAAATGCCTTCCCTGTTTATCGGGATTTACGCCTTGGTGCTAGTCGCCAGCCCCTGGCCTATGGAAGGCAGGCTTGGGGTAGTCACGACACGGGCCCCGAGGATGGTTCATGACAAAGATCTAGTGCGACTTGTGCTCTAATTCCAACGAATTATCCCTCTCACACTCTTATATATCTCCTCAACCCCTCCTCTATCATGGATTTAGGATGATATATAGTTGTCAGTAAACAAAACAATACGGGATAAAAGTGAGAAAAATATAAAAAAAATTGAAAAGAAGATGAAAATCAAGATATATAAGAAAACGGGGGCCATCCAGACCCAGTTCCCAACATAAGGTTACTCCCCACCTATGAAACCCACCAATTCCAAACTCAATTGAAAATTAAAAATTCGGAAATTATTTTCTGAATATAAGATATCACCAAATTCAGATGCATGAATAAATAAAATTTTATTATTTAAATATTTAACATTTTTTCAAAATTTGAGAAACTCGAAATTCCAACATAATCCAACCATAGACTAAACATCCAAATTTGGGAAAAAATGAGTCATCAAAAAAAATATATCGGATCTGCTGAAATGAGAAATTAAATTTTTTTCCCTTACAGAAAACTCGATATTATGAATATAAATTTCCCATGATATTATTAAACCATCAGTACATGGTTTGTGAAAAGATCGCTAACATAAATGATTTTGTACCCTAACAAGCCTTGGTGGTTAATAAGCTACCACGATCCATGCTAAACACTGGATATTCTAGGACATACATGATCATTCAATAACTGGACCCATAGCTCCCACAACACTAACAACCCATGGATCATTCATCAATGAATGATTTAATTCTACCAACTGCAAGAGTATAATTATCTTAACTCTTCAACCCAGAACAAAAAACCATGGTCCGCATTCAAAATACTACCAAATGTAATAGAACGATTTACCCTAAACATTCGCATAATAGTGCCAACCAAAAAATGAACCACCACCCCTTCCAAGAACACTAGGAATGATAACCCCATACTCAAAAAAACACTTGAAACATGGTCCACCAACCATGTTATCCTATGGTCCACTCTCCACCATAATCCATCATCAAGGATAAAACAACTCTTAGATTACTCACACGGACCAACCAGCAAGTCTCCTATCCAACAGACACGTGCCTGCTTAAAAATGATTTCTCCCAAAAATACAAACATACAATACTACCATCCATAAGAGAAAGTGATATATGAATAACATATCGCAAAATATCATGCTCAAAAAATATATAAACTAATAACCATAGGATAACATACCTAGACTCACTGACTATTTCCTATAATGTGGTCCATCCGCAATGAGATATGTCACCCTAGGCATTCTTATTTTGAAACGAGGAATATAACTCAATGAAAGATCCACCACGATACATTCTTCAACAAGGGAATCATTCCAAGAATAAAATATCCAAACCAAACTCCTACCATTCAACCTAACTCACAAAAAAAACCCAATAGGGAAGACATTAAACCGATATCAGCCTCTCAACTAGCCACAAAACCCAGAACACCACCACAAAATCATGAAATTGTGAGCACTCCCAGCACACCACAACACAATCCCACAACATCCTCGGGCATGAAAAATAACTTCTCGGGATTTGAAAATAATTTGAGACTCGATCCAAAAAAATCATCCCTTTGGAGAATTTCATCGATACAAACCCCTCCGAACTCCAAATCCCACAATAACTCACAATGGATTACAAACGCTCCCCAATGAATGTAGTTCATCTCCACCACCAAAAAATGACCCTAAAATGATCCAAATAACCTATAATTATATGAATATAACTCATAATTCAGTTCATCAGAATGAATTTATGTAACTATATGTTAAACAAATTACATAAATTTATGACATTAAAAAATTGAACCTCGATCATTAGTACAAAACTCACAGACATGAAAATGAATCCAATGATCTTACAAGGATGAATGATAAATGTCCTATTTTGATTATGAGAATATCTAAAAAATATAAATCATGAAAACTCACAAACATATGTTCATAAATATAGGTGAAAATAAAAAATAAATTAATAGTGTAATCCATTAACAACAATCCCACAAACCTAGTAACATGCACTTTCTATTGGAAGAACTATTCATGAAGCACCAAACATGTACTAATCACTATATTTGAAACAATAATATATATATTTTATACTAAATCATTAAATACAAAAAACAGAATTCTATTATATAATTTTCCCACGATCCTTAATAGTTTGAATAGACAAATCACCTGATCTGTCCAACAAAAGGGCTCATAGTAACCTCCCAAATATGCAGGATGCGGCCAACATGTGGTTAGTGAATAAATGGATAAAAGGGGATCAGTATTCAAGCAGATTATATTTCAATAATAGTGTAAATAAAAAGAATATATTCATATCCATGAACATTGGTATTTTAATAAATGAATAAATAATTGAAATAAACTAAAAAATGAATGGTTGATACATGATTAAAAAACTAAAACATACTAACACTGGCCTCCTAATTTTCTGATTGCATAAATAATAAAATTAACTAAAATATCTACATAGGTATATACAACCACACTGATCCAAACCACTTGTCTTTAATTTATGGTGTATAAACATATCAATCACATTCCAAAGGCTCCACCCGAGCATCTCCAAAAAAACATGCAACAATGGTACTCTATTGGATCCATAACATAATGTTCAACTAGAAATCATATATAATATATACATGTTAAAAAAGTGTCACATATATTGGTATCGAAATAAATATCATTTTGCCACCCCCAAGAGTGGTCCTAACATATTCTTTCTTATCATGTGCATGGAACATGCATTGTGTCTATCCTAGCCAAATGTGACTACAAGCATTAGAAATTACGAAAAAATAATAATCAACACGAGAGAAACAAATATGAAAATAGAAAAAATATACTATAGACTAAATCCTAAAATTTATATATCCATTATCTATCCCTAGAAAGAGGAATTGTGACACATGGCTAACAGGACCAACACACACATAACAAATTCTATATCAAGAAGGAGTCCCAATTTCCTATATAAGGACATATAAAAATGTTAGAACATATGATGTCATTATAGGGATCAAAATAATGTGCTCATATATCAAGATCTAATATTCCAATGGTTGATTCTGAACTAGTAGTAGGGACTCGGTATCAACCACACGATACACTACCTTGCCAATATGTCATGAAAAACATAATGGGTGAACTAATATGTTAGTGCATTGTTGGGCTACCTAACTAGTCCCAAGCCTATAAATCAGGCCATAAGAACAAGGTATACTATAGATTTAACTATCCATATCCCTATGAATCATTGGTAAGATATGTTCCTTTCACTCATCAAGATAATATATTAACTCCCTAGTGCTTCCTCAAAATATCTATGAAACTAGTTGAGGAGGGAAACAAATTAAATCTCTGAGAAAACTTCAAAATCCAATAATATAACAAATCTCTCCTCTCCCATAATTCGAATACCAAAATAGCCAAAAACCTCAATTAAATAACTCAAATAATAGGTTTAAATAAGAGTAACACCATCCAAAAAAATCCGATTAACTGTCACTGACCACATCACATGCTGACAAACATAGGGATGCCAACATGGTTCTAAAAACCTCATCACAACGGGACACTATACAAAGTGCTTCCCCACCAAGATATAGATCAGGTTTGACTCCCTATAAGGGTCTCATATAGAAACCAAAAACATCAGTCTAATCCTACTCAGTAATCCCATGGTTAAATTCCCATATCACACTCATAAACCACACACCTAGAAGAGAAAACACAATGAACACCCTTCTAGAAGGGAATTTCCCAAAAAAAATTCTATGTGTACTATCTCATACTTTCTAATAAAATCCTAGGCATAATAGATATCCCATTATTTTGTTCTACCCACAAGGATCTTAGTGGTCCCAAACTAAAGTAATCAGTCAAAAACCAAGAACAACCAAACTAACAATCCCATCTAAGAAGACACTTGAAAACGTATCATGGAACCTATACAATAAACTCAAAAACTCTCCTAGATTCCAAAAGAGAGTGTAATTTCTTAGTTCATGACCTAACCTACGAATCACTACACAAAATCCATCCCCTATAAGGATCCAACAAAATGCTATAAAACCTACCATAAACTCAAAAAGTACAAAAAAACATCTAAAAAGACTAGAAATTCTAAAATGATACATCTATTATTATCAAAATGAAAAAAAAAATAAACTATAAAAATGTAATAATATGACTCTAGGAATCAAATACACAATGAAACCCTTTTATTTAAAATTACACTGGTGTGTAATCTCTAATATGCTCTGTGACATTTACTTCTCCATGGCAAGAGTAGACATGGATTCTATATATGTATAAGAACATGGATAGGGAATACATGGGTTATGTCCATGTATTACTATATGGAGTGTCTTCTGGAGTACATGGACACAAGGAAATGTCTTTTTACAATAGTTTTACCTAGAATACATGGCATGTGCTTCCCAAAATATACCTTCCTGTGTACACAACCACATGGCCTGGTACATGGAAATGTATTACTACAAAGCATGTATATATGTTACTCATAATGTAATTATAAAAATATTTATATTCCTTATTTTGTAAGAACACACTATGTGTGTTCATAAATCCACAAACCTTCTTATCATTATTTTGGAATAAATATTACTAATGAATCTCTTATTCCTCCAAATTCTATCAAAAATCATTAAATCAACCCTTAAAGTGTCCCCAACAACCAAGTAACAATATTAATACTTTATAAACTAATGTATTAAGATTTTTGGTTGAAATATTAAGAAGGTACTAGCTCTTGGTGGAAACCGTTGAAGCATCGATGTGACTCATTTTTTGCAATAGGCATATGATGATCCTGCATGGCATGTGCCCTATGATGAGACATCCTTCTCCTTATCTCCCACTTCACTCTGCATGCTCTACTTATCCACTCTATCAGTTGAAGGAATCCATGAAGGTGGGTTCTGTATGCAGAATACAAAGGCATGATATTACAAAAGGAATAAAAACAATAAATAAATGAATAAATAAAAGAAACAGAAAAATAATATATAGATGAAAAATGGGTCTTGACCATGACCCAATGTTTGATATAATATTACGCTTCATTTATGTAAAACACCACATTATATACACAACAGTGAAGTCAAAATTTATATATGATGCTCCAAAAAGAAGATATCGCGAAACAAATACGATTAAATAAATAATATATAAATAATTGAATTCTAAATACTCATCTAAAATTAGAACATCATAGAATATCCCCAACCTCTTATTCTAGTTTAAACATCATATATTTAGACAAATTAGTTTTTTTAAAAATTATTATATATCTCATGAGTTGATAAATTACCATCTTCCAATCAAAACCCACAAGAGATTAATAAATTAAATTTTCCAAATTTTCAATAATATTAACAATGAAGTTCATGATAGCACTAATGAATTATTAAATGTTTTTTTTTCAATCACAATCATTAATCCCCCACAATACTTCACCTTTTGACCATTCCTATCACCCTTTAAAGAAATCGTTTATTTTTTTCATTTCAATATTAATCTTTTAAAAAATAAATTATCAAAAATATTTCATAGGAAACCTCCTTCCTCATTGATCATTCATTACTTTAGAAGACTATAATCACCATCCTACAGATTTTCCACCATTATAATTCTTTTTCTAAATGATTTTCCTTTACAGATAGAGATTCTCTATCTTGTTTTGGTCGAACCCCCTTGATTCATGAAAAATACTTGTAAATGGAATATACTAATACAAATTTTAGAATTTTATCTTATATTAATCAAAATATTAATAAATTATCTAAACATGTATATTTCATCATTTTTTAAAAAAAATTAGTAAAAAACATATAATTTTCATTGAAAATTATTCCTTTCTGTTGAAATCATCATAGATGTTTTATATTACTAAACTCATAATTAAGTCACTTAATATATGGGGGAATTCATTATTATTTAATTTAGACTAACTCTTCAATTTTGGATTTTAGAATATATAAATCTACATAAAATAGATTTATAGTCACATCAAATAATAGAAATATATTATACTATATTTTTATTGTTGGTCTTATTTGTTTATTTGAATTATTAATAATAAATAATAATATATTTTGATATTATTTAATAATATCCTTTAATTCATTTTAAGAAAACATGATATGAGATTTTACTTTTTAATCTTTTCTCATATTACATCAAATTATTATTTGATGTCTTCTATTATCTAATATTATTCTACAATTTTTTTACATTATAATTTTTTTATCTTTAAAAAGATTAATCACTTTCACATCAAAATCTACTTTTTATTTTCACACAGACATTAATCTTTTCTATATCATGTAATTTTATTAAGGTAGTCTACATGTTCATTTTAAAATGTGTATGTATTGTAATTAAATCATTCGTCTTCATCACTTCTCAATTGGAATTTATATATCATATCCTGTGAATGTGAGGTGTTGTGTTTTTGAGAAATTCCTTCATTATTTAACTCACTTTAAGACTAGGATTATGCACATTCTTCAATAGTAATTTAATTAATACACCTTTTTTATATGATTTTATTTCCATATGAAATATTAATTTTTTATATTTTTCATACCTTTGAATAAAAATATATTCATGTTCATCCTCAATTTCTTATTGTTTAAATTTATTATTTGGGAAGTCATTTGAAATATCCTCAATACCTTAAATACATAATCATTTAAACGGAAGTGAAACATTATATTTTTCATTTCTCTCTTATGATGTTCGTGGAGACATAAGAAAACGATTTCTAATATTCCCCATAACTTTTATAATCATGTTTTGAATCATTGTCAAATTAAAACAATATTTCCCTACACTTTTTATTAATTATTTTAATTGATTTTAATTTCATTTATTATATTTTTAATATAAAGTCATTCCTAAATATATATTTTTGGAGGGTGTTATATAGATCACGAAGGAGTAATTCTATAATCACTATAGGGGATAAAATATTTCTGTTAAATATATACAATAAAAACATCAAAATGAAATTATTATTTTTTTCAACTCTATTTTATCTAAATTATAAAATATTATTAATAATCACATTAACCCTTATAAATTATTAATCATCACTCTGATTATCATCAATATGGAATTACATAATCCTTCCTCTATAAATATGATTCTTGGACAGCTTATTCAACATATCTCTGTAATACATATTATCCAATAGGTCCAACAAATATATATAAAATATATTTACAATTATTGGGTGTAGTTATTATCATATATTGATGAATAATGTGACAATTATAGATTTTATATAAACTTCATTATTTATATTTAATTTATTAGTCATATATTCATATCTCCAAATCAGAGTGAATCCGATAATTACTATATCACTTACCCCAAGTCATTATTATTATAAATACATAATCATATAGATCATCCATCTATGAAAATTCATTACATAAAATTAATAAATCCTATATTGTTGATATGATTATGATTCTACCTAATTAAGGTTTGGTTTTTTTTGTGGAAAACTAGATTATCTTAGATATTTTTTAATTGTAATTATATCTAGTATGATCATTAATCAGGGGTAGCTTTAATATGAAATCCATAAACCTTTTGTATTTATTTTGAAAACATTATTCTTTTACACATTGTCAAAATATAACCATCTATTTATATTGTTTCTCATGGGTATAAAAAAGTTATATAGTAAATAAATTTTGGAAAATAACTCATTATAAATGTTCATATTGAAATAATGTTAATTTATTGGTTTGGTATGATATTTCACCCAAGATTTATCTTAAATAAAATATTGAAAACAAGTAAAATCAATCTCATGAATAAAGTCGATGAAAATATCCTAAAATTACCAATATCAATGCTTATAGTAGCCACCTACTAGAGAGGTCTCATTACTAGATCCCAATATATGAATATATATCTCATTGTACTTCTAGATATCTCCTAGTGGTTTTCATTATACTTCCTCCAAAATGTTATTTTATGATTCTCTCTAACCTTTTAATAACAATGATTTGACCCAATATCTCTATAGATGTATTATGTGTTTTGGGATTATTACTCTTAGAGTCAACATGAAACTTTTTATAGAATTTCATTAAGAAACAACATTTATTACTCTAGTATAACTATTTATGAGATAGTGTGTCACCCCATAGATTAGTCTGAGTTTTTTAAATAAATATTTTGATAAATATATTTCATATCATGCAACATCAAACTAAAAAGTATAATGTCAAATTTTATAGTAACAGATTATAAAAATTAACACATTATTATAATATAATGTTTTAATGATGAAAAATATATTCTTAAACTCATTTAAATTATTATTTTTTGTGAAATGATGTTAAGTATAGTTTAAATATTCAAAATTCATTATCTTATAATAAAGGATTTAATTATATCATATCATTTCAATTAGAATTTAAATTCCTACATTAATATGTTTTAGTTGATAAAATAATTTTTTAACTCAACAAGTCACTTTTATTCGAGGATATTGTGTTTTTATTTTTCTAAACTATTGTTAATTTGGTGAATCATAAAAAATAATTTTCTAAAAAATCTATTTCATTAATTACATAATCCTTTCCTAAATATGTCTAAATAATTTATTAAACATTTTTAACAACAAAATATATATTTATAATGTATAATAATTCCTTTAAATATAATAGGACGAATTTATAAATATATGATTTATATTATGCAACATAAGTTAAATATTAATTTTTTTTAAAAAAATGAGTTTGGTCATTTTAAATTTTATTAAATATTGAAAATATACCGTTCAGTTATTAATTTATTTGAAAACAAAATAATAATTAATTTTGTTAATTATAATTAAAAATAAAATTAATATATTTCATAATCATCAACCTTAATGAATATAAATTCCTTTATATGCTTAAAATATTTTTTTTTCTAGAAAACATAATTTTTATTATATGTTTTATATTAATGATAATTTTTATCTCATTTTGAAATTGAAAAATAAAGTAAAATAGATTTCACATATTAAATCATAACATTTAAATTATTTAGTAAGATTAATTTAAGATTCAAGTATAAAAATAATTTCCCAATGTAAATAATAATCAACATATTAAATATTTAAATTAGTTAAAAATGATAAATCAATATGTAATGAAACAAAATATTGAAATAAAAAAATCAAAACGGATGTAAAAAATATATCTGAACCACATAGTTTTCTAATTCACTCTAAATAATAATTTGGATTCCAATTTTAAGGAATTTTAAATCTCATTATATATAATGAAAGTTAATATTTACAAAAATGAAAACCCATGTATTTAAAAGTACTCCTTCACCACCACATGAATCCTAACATATTAATACTATAATCACAAAAAAAGATATATTAGATCCCTTTACCAACACTCATATATATTTCATATCTATTTTTTTCTCATCAAATGGAATCCATACAATGGTGGATTGGAATTAGAAAAGGATTCATCACAATGATTTATATAGGATATCTAAATCACATGTATTCAAATATATTACATATATTTTTATTCTACCAAATTTAAAAATATTATAAATGTCCTAATACAATAGAATATGTATAATGAAATAAATAATATTTATTTTCAAAATAACCATTATCTACCTTCTTCTAATTCATTTGAAAAATAGAAAATCTAGTCATTTTACATTGTGTTCACCTCATCTTTGGAAAATATATTTCATCATCCATCAATTACATATGAGTATTATTCGAAAAATATATTTAATGATTAAATATATTTATTATGACATCATTAATGTTATAAGAAGATAATTTTTTCATAATATTAATGATGTAAAAATAATGATCATAGTAATTTATAACACCCAAAATTATCATACCAGGACATATTTTATAATTTCAATATATTTTACATATTTTATTTTGAAATATAATTTATTTTGAATTAAATTATTAGTACTCCAAAAATATATAATTCTTGAAATTATGTACCATTGAACATCGAATGCTAACCAAAATGAAATCACTAAACTAGAAAATGAATATTATTAACATCTAACAATTTTTATTATTCTTAAATAAAAATAAGTAGAAAATATATAATAAGTGAATATAATATATTAAAAATAAAATAGAATAAATATGTATAATCTTATGAAAAATATAAATAAGGATTATTAGTTTATTTTATATGTTGTTAGAGCATGTCGGAATATGTTGAAATCTATTGTACATGTTCTTTGTCTGAATTTCAATTACATAAGACATGATTCATAATTTTCACAATGATTCTTTTAGATGATTTATTTAGTAAAGTATTTAATTCATATATAATCATTTTATTTTTTTCTTATATTTTCAATTAGATATAATGATATCCATTTTGTGTTTTTTTACTCATACAATACCAATATTGTAGGTTTTAATCATCTAATATTTTATACTTTTAAGAGATGTTTTTTAATGTTAGAACACTATATTTTTATCACACTGACAATTATTTTTAGAAATAGATATTACATATTATTATATAAATTTTCCATACATATAAGTGTGCTTATTCCATAACTGTAATGTTTTAGGATCTTATGAATCTTGAATGAAACTATTTTTTCAGGAATAATATTGATCATATGCAATAAATAACATCACACATTGTACACTTTTTATACAAAAACTACATAAATCCATTATTCACAACCTATGGAAATGAAAAATAAGAATGGATGAGCTCAAATTCATGGTATGGGTATGAATAATAGAAAAAAAATTAATGATCATATGATAATAATATTTGTATTAGAACATGATCATATAATAATATAATCATACCCAATTACTAAAATATAATACATCATAATTAATACCCTAACAATATTTAAAAAAACATAAAAAATTATAAGAATGTAGAATCATAAAAGGTCAATAATGATCTTTGAGGACACATTATAAGCATAATAATTAATTTTTGGGATACACATAACAAAAAAATATATTTATTATGGTCAGGGATCACATCCATGAAATTCAAAATGGATTGTCTTCACTCTCGATTCTATCAAATTTTTATTATAGGATCTCATAAAATAAAATCATAGTGGGAGATGTCTCTCATTGGTATGAGTTCATACTAGATTACATTTCTAATTCCCACATGAGACATTCATCATTACCCAATGAATTGGAGGGGTGTTTAATTTTTGGCACACAAATCACAAAATAAGAAAATATACTTTTTTTCTACATTGTCATAATTTGATCATCATATCATCACATCATAACATGTGGAAATGTAATAATTTTTATAAACATTACATCAAAGTATAAATCGTTGAAAAAAATAGATTTTGTAACAATATTATATTTATAATCATAAATTGTCGATATATGGAATAAAGATGTAATCATTGTATCACATTCCAAATAAACCATAATTAAAATCAAGGTATTTTTATCATAGATGAAAATTATCAATAAATTATCATTGCAATATTTCATTAGGAGAATAACGTATTCATTTTGAAGCCATTTATTTTATATCCAAATATAACAAATTTTTTGAGGAAATTTATTTTTTAAAATAAAAATATAAAAAATACAATTATGATTCAATGTAATGGTTGTTCATTATTAAGGTAATTTTTTTTTATTTATTGATAATTAAAACAAATATTTTATTTAGAACATTAGTAAAATGTTCCTTGTACAGAAAGATATATGATGATAATTTCAAAAACAATTTTTTAAAATTTAAATATTTAAAAAAATTCAAGAAAAATTACAAAAAACAACATTAAGAATTTTTTTGGAAATCATTAAAATAGAATAAATAGGTTTTTTGTCCTAAACATTGGAAAAAAGATTGGTTTTTAACATAAATGTTTTCTATACCATTTGAAGTACCTATGTGATAGAATGTTAGTACAAATAAAATATGATGAAATTAATTTTTATGAATATATATGAAATTGGATTTTTAGATAAAGATCATATAATTTCACTAATGTAATTTCAAAAATTAACTATCATTAGTAAAATGGTATTGAAATATAAATCGCTAATCAATTTTGTAACATTGGAATCATAATCTACATAATGAATAACATGAAATGAAAAAAATAATGTCATGAAAATATTGATATTCATGATTTAACATTCAAAATGGGTTGTATATTCACTTATTTATAAAATATATTTTCATAACATAACAATTGTTCCAAATAATACAAATTGAGATAAGAAACAAATAAAACCTTTATACTCAAAGAATAAAATACACATGAAAGAGAGAACCAAAATAATTTTTTTATATCAAAACAAAATTTCATGAATTTTGTTATGTAAAATATTCATGGGATGTATTACTAAATAGTAAAAAGTTGGGAAATATTGAATATGTCAAAAAAAATTAAATGTGAGATAATAAACCCCAACATCGCATTCTATCGTGCTCCATAAAAAATAAAATATAACATTTAATAAAAATTTGATTATTATAAATAATCTATAAAAACTTAATTGTAAATAATTATGATTTATATTTTCCTTAATAATTTATAATCATCATTTTATTAATAATTTCTTCATTAAAATGATCATTCATTTGAAAAATGGTTCATTTTCCAAATGGATTTTTTTTCAATGGTTCTAGTAATTTTACCTTGGGCATGGTTTCATTATCTATAAAATTATAATCTGTAAAAAAATTATAATATTTATTCATCATATATACTATTATAATTATTCATTTAAATATGTGTTGAAATTTTATTACCTCCTTTCATAGAGACGATAATCTATATGTACACATGAGTGATGTTTATGATTTTTCATGGTTGTAATGAATCATAGGTTATTAAATACTAAAATTTATTTAAGACATGTTATAGCATATATGTAATAAATATTAATCACATATATCATTCAACCTATGTAATTGGAAAATGAAAATTGAATCACATCGCTTCATGGAGGTTGTAGTCCACATGTACACATGATAGATGTTTTTGTTATTCAACAAATGGAAAGGTAATAGTGTTAATAATAAATTGTAATTCAAGATTTTTAATTGATTCATAAATATTGTATTTAAAAAAAGTATCTTTCATAATAGGAAAACCATAATTCTGGTGATGTACAATGAATCACATCATTATAAAGAGATAATAGTCCACACATAAGCATAGAGGATACATTTAATTTCCCATTTAATGGAAATCGTCTAGAAAATGGTTGATGCATTACCATAATAAAAAATAAGTATTTTAATGATAATGAATTCATTATTATAAAAACTATTGTATATTATTATTGGAGTTAAAAGAAGGAATAAACATTAAGAGTTCTGGTACAATGATTACCTATCATTTATTAAAAACATCTAGATCTTCTCCTATGAACCAGGAAACTATATTTTAGGACATATATAACATCTAACTCATGTACATACAGGTTCTGAAGTTGAAGTTTTATTATTTTTAGGATCTAGGTGGACTAATTTTCAGCTAATAATGGTGATGTGTGTCATTTTCTAATAGAGGAAAGGAAATCTGTTTTAAATTTCCAAAACATTAAGATATTATAAAGTCACATTCATGAATAACTGGTTCAAAAATACCATAATTTTATATTACATATTAAACATTATTGAATTTATTACAAAGAGATGGTTTATAAAGGTTTTTTATATAATTTGTACCATTATAAATTTTTTTAATGTTAACTCCCTTAATTAATAACTATAGTAACATATTTTTTTTCTTATAAATGTTATAAAATTAGTTTCATGGAAAAAGATGATACAAAATGGAAAATAGATGAAATATTAGACTACGTACCATAAAACATTCCCTATTTCGAAATAATTAGGATTTTATATCCATTTTCAAATATATTATAAAATAGGAAATAAAATTATTAGAATAGTTTTGGATTATTCATCTAATTTGACAATAATGTTCTGAAAATTGATATTTAATTAAAATATATACTATTTAACCATCATATATACATTATAATTATCCATAAAAATAATGGAACATCAAATTTCAAGTATAACATATTTATGTTTAGGTTTTTAATATTATTTAGTAAATTTTATGACTTTATAGACATGAATTGTGTCAAAATTATGAAAGAATTTAATTTAATTATAGAGTCATTAATCATTTTAAAAAATAAATAATAAAAATAAATAATTATTAAATAAAATATTCATTTATTAGTGACCATGAAATATTGATGTCATAATGTTCAAATATTATAGTTTTTAAAATAAAATTTATGGCCATTTTTTGATTTACTCTACTGAAAATAAGTCATCATCAAATTAAAATGGAACCAAATAGCTAAAAATATAAATAATGGATGAGGATAGTGAAACCCCACTAATAAAATATAATAATTTCCACTATATGGATTATTTTACTGTCATAATCCATAATTGTAACCATGCCATACCAGTTTTACCCTTTTCATGTTGATAAATATTTTACAAGTTTCATAATGACCATAACTAAAAGGGTCATATTCAGTAAATTTGAAACCCATAATTCCAAATATAGAGTCCATTTTCCATTATTAATTATCTATATGTGGCATAATTTATTTAAATAAAAATTCATAAATACCAAAAAATAATTTCTTTTATAAAAATACATATTAAGAGAAAATTAACTTATAATAAACCATGAATATTGTTAATTAAATGGGAATGAGTTAGATAATTATATATTAAAAGGTTAAATTAACACTTTAAGGCCATGTACAAAATAAAATTTGACCTTTAAATTACTTTATATCATTGAAATAAATTACAATATTTGAAAAATTATAATGTTTCACTTTCACTAAATAAATCTATCTTTTCAAAAAAAACCCAAATGAATACTCCCCATGATATATTTGGCATGTAGATTTAAAAACATCAATTAATTTATTAAATTCATTTTTATGAATTTGGAATAAATAATTAATAACATTTAAAAAATCTATGGATGATCATTTTTGAATATATATAACTTTAACTAAGAAATAAATTTTAATATTATTATTTTCATAGTAAAAGAATTAGGTAATTGTTAAATTGTGTGGTTTAAATAATTATTTTTATTATGGAATTTATTTCAACATATATTTGATAATTTAGTTATTCATATTAATACCTAACAACCTAATGGCTATGTTATGACAAATATATTTCAATAATCATATCTCTATAGTATAAAATGATCTGTTTTAACTCAATAATTCAGGTCATGAAATCTATCAAATATATATAATTTCTAATAAAAAAATATATACCCTAAAATATCAATGTGTGATATATATGGTTTTCCTAAAGTGTTATTGACTCATATCATTATTATTATCTATTTATTTAGTCAATTTTCAGTCTAATTTCGAATTCTCCCTTTTACAGGCCTTTCACCCAAACTGTATAAATAATGTATTGGTTACCATTATTATATCACTATGATTTAGATATTTTTTTAAATGTTGTTATTATATTGGGAATTCAATTGATAATTTTCTCTAAAACCACAATTATTTCCTTCCTCCAAAATTATTTTTAGGTTTCACATTTTTTTAACACTCTATTTCCCATCAGTTCACAATCCTACCAAAAGGTTTTCAGTAATTGATATTGGAATTTTCTTTTCAATCTAATCTGAAATCATTCTACAAAAAATTCCTAGAATCTATATTTATTGAAAAATATTCTTCTCTCAAAATATATTATTATTTAAGATAATTTTATACAGTCTTTGAATTTATTTTTCCCATCTTAAATGGAAGAATATGAATTTTTTATAAATAAACCATTTTTCATTGATTACAAATCTAAAAAAAGTTTCTTCTTTTAATTTTTTGTCATGAATGTAATATTATTATTTTATATATGTTTTCTATAGCAGTGATTCCTTTTGATTTTTGTTATTTATCTTAAAACTAAATTCCATTACAATTATTAAGTGAATTAATTATTTTTAAAATGTTTTCAAAATTTAGTCTTATTTTTAAATGTTTTTAAATTGATTTTATAATGTCCTTGTAAATATAATTTTCATCTATGATAAAATATTATATTATTTCATTATCTATGTTATTATTAATTTTTAGTGTAATGGATATAAATAAAATATAAGGTAAATGTTCCATGAATGATTTTATCTTTCTTAATAATCGATTGTAAATTATAAAAACTATCTTGTACGTCCTCTACACAATGAACTTCCTATATTTCATTCATATGATTAATGAACATTCAACTATATTCACATGTAAAAATTGATTGGGGAAATAATTTATTAAACCACATACCCATTATCAAAATGGTGTAAATAACATACACATAATTATCATAATTAAAGGTTATTTACCTCTAGTGTCACCTAATTTCATTAGAATCCTATTAAATTAACATATGTTTATCAATATAGGATTATTCATAGATTTTTGAATAACTTTCTTATTCCTAACTCATTTACATTTACATACTGTGATTTGATGGGTGGGACCTAAAATATATTTCCCTCAATTACAGTGGGTGATGTTTTATTTCCCTTATGATGATATTTATGTATTGGCGAGTAAACCTAGTCAACATTGTGAATATTTACACTATGTTTTGTGTTATTTTTTATTTCACATTTTATTATTCTTACTATGTCACACATTATATTTTTTCCACATTAAAATGATTCTAGGATCATGTAATATTTAATTCACTCTTCTAGAAGCCATATATTATGTATTATGAATTATTAAATTGTTTTCATTGTGTTTGATTATTCTAATTCGTTTCTTTATTCCTTTATTATTTTCAAATTCCCAAATATTTAATATATTCAAAATTCTGATCTTTTTTCCCTTACTCATCTTCTAATCTGAACATCTTTAGTTTCAACTTCCCAAGTTTATTATTAACATCGAATCATATAAAAAATTTTCATGGGTGTAAAATTTTTTATTTTATTTTGATTTTATATTATAAAAATATAAATTGTGTTTTTTAGTAGTTAATATTCCTTATATATAATAAAGAGTGTGGTTTTCTTCATAATAGGGGTTTTATAGTTCTCTAAAAATATAATACAGAATGGTTTTTGGTATGTATGTGACTCGATATTTTTTATTGGTATTGTAACTATTGACGATTAATATTACATTGATTCAGTTGATATTAATCTAGTATGGAAGGATATGTTTTTTAACACAATAACTGGCAGTATGAGTCCATAGTCTCATTATTATTATCAATGTTGTGTTTAGATAACATCAGAGGTTAAGATGTTTGAAAATATTGATAACATAATGTTTTTATAAAGTAATTGGATAATATGTGTATGGATAGTCATATATCTAAATTCAAATTATTTTTTTAGGTCTTCTAAGATTTTATTTTAAGTGATGGAATATATTTTTTTCAGGTTTTTATTCATTTATATGAAAAATTCACAATCATTTATTATTTTTTCCTTAGTTCATGTAAATAAATTTAAATAAATAAAATTCTGTTTATTTTGTAAAATATATATATATATATATTTGAGAAAAAAAATGATAAGGAATATATTAATTACTATGCAATTAATGTTTTTTTGTGGATAAAGGTTAAATTTATTTCTATGTGCATTGGATTCCATGAATTTTTGAAGTAAAATATTGTAAGATACATCTTCATAAATTTAGATTCAATTATAATAAAGAATTATCACAAGAATAAATTTGTGGGAAAATGTGTGTATCTTAATACAAGGAATGATCTTATGATATTGGTAAAATACTCTATTTATTGTTTCAAAGAAATGAGAACCTTTTATTTATTTTAAAAATGGGTTTTAAGATCTTGCTCTGATTCACCATGGGGTAATTAAGAAAAAATTTATTAGTTAGTAACTAATGCTATATTCACTTTTTGTACATTTAGAAGGTTTATCTAAAAACTAGGCTTTTCTCTTTTAGGTTTTATTCATAGTTTGATTAAAATTGCCATTACAAAAAAACAATGGATTTTAATAAAATTATATATCATGTGTTGTTAAAAAAGTAGTAATACATTCATTCATATTCAAATGTGAGATAAATTAAAATTATTAACAAAAAATTTATATTATAGGGGGAGTGCCCAACACCTCGATATGTTACTATGTAATTTATTTTATTAAATATTATTTAAAATAATTTTCATCTTACACATCACCAAAATAATATGAAAAAGAATATATTTTATTATAAATATCAATAATAATTACTAAATTATGAGTATAAAATGTTTCAATGTAAATATTGATATATTAACATTCATTTAAATAAGTGAATGAAATGAAATAATATTATTAACTCATAAATGTTCCGGAATTTATTTTCCTATAATTTTTTCCTTTATTTTAGAATTATTAATTTAAAAATCAAACATTTGAATATTATAATTATTAATTCAAAAAATGAATAATTTTTTTATGATCCCTATATAATATTTTCTGGACTTATAGTGATTTGTTTTCTGAAGGGTTGATTTTTTTATTAGTAAAAATAATGTTTTTATAAATTCTATCACATTTATGACGTAACCATGATCTATGAATTCCATAGAATATTAAGAATCGTTATATCCCAAATAATGATGTTGTTAATGGTTAGAACATAAATATTAAAATAATATTTTTAATCTAGAATCCTTTTTTTATCATTATGGAACAATTGATATAAATTATTTTAGTAATAAAATTTCGGTTAATTGTACTTATGTAGGTATTCGCAACATGGAATTCAATTAAACCATTATTCGAATATCAAATAACACATATATTTATCATAAGAAACCAAAAAAGTAAATAATATATTAAAAATATTAATTAAAAAATTATAAAATATTATTTATGTTTTAAAATTATTTTTTAATATTATACATTCACTTTATGTGTTTTATATTAAAGTTGAGTTTTATTAAATTTTCAAAATAAAAAAAATAATATTTTATTAAATAATTGAAAATATGATTTTCAAATTTTGAAGAATGTTTAATTAAAATTTTGTTAAAAAAATATGTTTTCAATGTAATAATTATTTACGATGGTAAATGGTTAAAATGATGTAAAATTTATAATCAAGAGTTGATATCATAAAATTACACAAAAACTCTTATCTAAATTTCTTAATGAGGGAATTATGAACCATAAATTATGTTATCTTGAATAATAATAATTATTTTTTCCGATTTCATTGAATGTGATGTATATTTAAATATTATGAAATTTATATCTACAAAAAGGTCCCACTACTAACTTATAACAGGACTTCATTATTTCTGAACTTTATTTCAAACAATAAGAATATTGTATAAACAAATAACTACTAAAAACCATTCCCATAACTAGTATCCATGTCCCAGAGGTTCTCGTCATATAAAAAGAACACCTTTTAAAAGGATTTATCTAATTAAGAAAGGTATTCCTCCCGTGGGTATCAAAATGACTCCAAATTACTCCATTTCATTTCATTTTATTATATTATATCTGTTGTAATGACCAGACATGTGTACCACACATTGGTTCCCATAGATAGACTACCAAATGACATTGGGCATGCCTCCCCGTATACCAGAGGTTGTTGTATTGCAACAGCGGCCTCATAGGTTTGTAATCTGGGAGACAATAACAACATTTATCTGATTAAAATGCATGTGTAAACAAATATACAATACTAGAAGAATATATAATCATAATCATTACAAAAGATTCGTTTAAATAATTCATTTATAAATTAATTAATATCTATCAATTAATTTAACCACCAAAATTAATTCCACAATTTATTGTTTCATCTCTATCAATCAAAAAATCATAATAACGTCCAATAAATAATTACACCATTAATTATCCCTACTCAACAACATCTATATAAAAATAATTAATTCACCAATCAATTTTTCAAATAAAAAAAAAATATAATTCTAAAATAAATTCAATAATTAATTATCCACGACATAATTTCAATGTCCCATAATAAATTCCAAAATTAATTATTCAGCTTATAACATCAATATCCAAAAATTAATACTATAATTAGTTTTCTAAAGTCAATGATCTCTTTATTTCATAATTAAATTTTCAATTAATTATTAATGATCTATAATCACAATATCCCAATTTCACATTTCATTTAATTAATAAATTCAACAAATTAATTAAATTAATAAAGATAACATTTGATTAAAAATTTTATTGAAATTCTATAATTTCATAAATATTATTGTAATGAAGACTATGTGAGTGAATTTTAGACCACCTTCCTCAATAAATGTGATGAATTCTTGACAACAGAGATCCCTAATATGAAGTAGATCAACCAAGAATGTCGTGATGAACCCGATCTAGATCCAAAAACTAAATCCACTGTTAGATGAAGAGATATCTCTAAAATATGGATCTAAATCCTAAAATAATAGATCTATATTTAAAAAAATCTTAATCTATATTCAATAGAGGAAACACATTTTTCATTTATCTGTGAAGATAAGTGGAAGAGATGGGAGGATCTAAATGAGAAGAACACCCATACTTAGGTGGTGCACAAATGATCTGTAGTGGATGATAGTGATGCATAGTGGAGCTTGAATACAATGTGGAGGTGCTCCGAGAGGTTTCTATCCAGGGAAGAGGTGTGTGGAGGAGCTATATTCACTGATTGCAGTGCGTTAATATGTTTTAGTCCATGGAGGAGGTGCACAGAGCCTTCACATCGATGATGGTGTTCCAAAAATGCTTCGATATGGAAAAGAGTGGTGTCTGAATGTTTAGGCAACACAAGAGGCATTATTTTAATAAGATGTGAATGGAAATTACACATCATGTATCCTCATTTAATTCTATGTAATGATTTTTAACCAGTTTCACCTTTTTATTTAGAAATCTAATCAATAAATTTAAGAAAACATTACTTAAATATTTCATGTGTTGAAATTACATTACACGAGGTAAAATCTGACATGTGGTGAACTCTAATTACATGTGGTGAAGTCTTATTTCTAGACATATCGACATGTTGTAAAATATAGATATAGGGGGTGCAATCTACTATTGTGACATTGTGACTTTTGGAAACATCATTATACATGGGGTTTAAATTTTAAAGGTTATGATTATTTAAAGTTGTGAATTAAATTCAAAGCAACCAATCTTGACCAGAAATTTAAAATGATTCTTACCTAGAATTTCCTGGGATCTTACAATCTCCCAAACTTATAAAAGAAATTCCATAAGCTGTAATCCCAACAAATATTATGAAAAGTTGTGTTTTTTATATCTCCCTATCTTATAAAAGCTTATCCTCATATTGTACACCCATGAATCTATAAGATTTACTGTAAAAAAGATCGCACAACTTATCATACACATATATTTCTATCTCCCATGTTTCATCTGGAACTCTTCCATGTTACCACAGTACAACAACTAACATCCCAATATTTCCCACAACAACATATCACTATGACCCAACACACGTACTAGATTCCCCACATGGGAATAATCGATATCATGGACGACTTCTACAAAATACCTAATATGTTTCCCAACTCACTATTCCTAATAACCACAAAGGCACTATCTGACATTGGTGCTTATCCTTCCAAACATAATATTCCTAAAATGTATGTACACCCATCACTTCCAAGGCCATCCTAGCCTGTCCCTATGTAATTTAAAATGAACAATGAATTTTCCTCATAGGAAAAAATCATTTTTATTTCTCCACCCAATAATTATTTATATAATTATCCCTACCTTTGGTGCATTGTAAACACCACATGCCATGTAACTCAACCACCAAGTCCCCTGACACACTGTATTTATTGACCCTTTGTCCCTCATGAGAACATTACACATAAAATATCGATGGTGTATCTTGCACCATCTAGATCCCCGTATATAAGGCTTCAAAATAACAACACCCATGTGTCCCCATATCCAACCAAAACTAATTTTTGTACCTATGATTAAATCCATATCTTTCCCAGTATACAGGGCAAGATGTTTATATAAGATACATGATCTATACTAATTAAAATTACAATAAGATGCTATTGATCAATTCCAACAAAAATCCTTCATTACCAACATTTACTCTATGGGTGAAAAAATATTAAAATCTAAAATTTCATGGCCTTCCCAACACACCAACATCTCACCACACTAATCTAAATCCAGATAGTCATTCACAAAAACCATAACCGAGTTCTCATAGTAGGGAATTTTCACTACCTATAATAACAACATAAATGATAAAATAGATAAAAAAGAGGATTTTTTTCACAACATTTATAATTTTTAATAAGAGGTATTTAAAAATAACTATATCAAGTATTTCACAATTTATCCTGCCACATGGTCAAAACCTAGGAACTATCACTATTGTCAATCATCATACAACTAGGCCCTAGTTAACAAGGGTAAACATGTTATTCCAATTTTATCATTTAGAAACCCATTAATTTTCATCATGCATCATTTTAAAATCATTCTCAATTTAATTTTAGGCACTATTTTATGTTAAATTTCATATTAAAGTATAGAGAGTTCATTTTCAACTATTTACCCAGAACCAATGTTTTCATGTGTGCCTACAATAATGCATGTAAAAAAATAATCTTCAGTTCCTAGAATGCTGCATCCAAACTCCACTCTTGTTCCATTTAGGTCCATGATTAAAAATTCAAAACATCTCATAAAAAACGCAAAAAACAAAAACTATTTCCTCCCAACTGTAATAATACTCTATTATATCAACAAACATAAATAACAACAATTCTACACTATTCACTAAGTTTCTCCCACCATAGAAGGGTTAACTACACCCATTCAAAATATCATAAATAATCATTATATCGTCCATGTGTACTATACACCTTTCCCAAATAGTAAGAAGAAATAACAAAAGAAAACATAGCCCTGATACCAATTTGTAGCATCCCAACCCTTATACAATTCAATAGTTCCCCATATCGGACTGCCACATGACCTCAGTTGTGCCTCCATGTATGCCAGAGGTTACCGAAAAGTAGTAAGGGTACATTAAGTAAATCATGGAGAGAATATACCCTCTTTTTTCAGAGTAAATAACTACTAGAAATAAATATACAGTAGTGGAATCATATATAATAATAAATAGTAAAAAACAAATATCACAAATTAAATAAAGAATTAATTATTATATCTCTATTTATTTGACCACCCCAACTAATACCACAATTAATTATTCCATATCAATCAATATAATAATAACATAAATAACTAATAATTAATTTTACAATTAATTATCCTAAATAAACTACTTAAATATAACAATAATTTATTTATCAATTAATGATAAAAATTCAAAAATATATATAAGTTTGTAATTAATTCAAAAATTAATTATCCACATCATAATTTCATAGTTTAATAATTAATTCCATAATCAATTATCCTGTTTATAACATCATTATCCCATAGTAAATTATACAATTAATTATATAATGTCAATGATCTTGATAACTTATAATTAATTTAAAAAATATTTTCTCATGAACTAGAATATCAATATCCCAATTTTATTTTTCATTTAATTAATTATTACACTATATTAATTAATTTCATCAAGAAAATAATTCCTAAACATCTAATTGAAATTCAAAAATTTCATACACATAAATTTATTCAACATTATGGGATTGAATTATAGACTGCATACATCAAGAATGATGAAAAATGCTCACTAATGGATATCCACAATTTGATGTATAAAAAGATAGAACACGACGATGAACATGGTCTAGACTAGAAACCTATATCCCTAGATATATATAAAAATATTATATAAATATAGATATAAATTCACAAAACCTAGAGCTATATTAAATAAAACTATTTATATATATCATAGTAGTTAAACATATTTCAATTATCTGGGAACAGGAGAAGAAGGAATGATAGATATAAATGAGATGAGAACCCCTAATCGAGAGGTGTGAAGATTGTATTTGGTTGAAGATAGTGTTTTGGTGGGGTTATTTAGTTTATGTCAGAGGTGTTCGAAGGAGTTTTAGTCCACGACCGAGTTTTGCTGATATTCATCATTCTAGGATGGCAGTGCATCGATGAGTTTCACTCTGTGGTGGAGGTATGCAGAGGTTCTGAATAGAAGAGAAATGTCTGCATTTACACTATTATTAAAAAGAGGGGAGCCCACAAGGTTAAATGAAACTAGATGCATTATTTTAATAATCTAGGCATGAAAATTACAAGATGTGAGTCCTTATTTCATGTCGTGTAAGGACATGTAATTGATTTCTAATTTTTTATAAGTAAATACCATCAAATCATTTCAAAAATTAATTAATGATTACACATTGTGAAATCCATGGACACATGACGAAATATCATTAAATGAGGGGAAATATTACTGTCTAACATGTTGATGTGTATTGAAGGATAGTTATATGGGGTCTAATATACATTCACGACAAGTTTACATGCAATGAAAACTCCTTACTAGATGTGTAAATTTTCATGTTTGGGAATTAATTTAATCCTTGAATTAAATTTAAGAAAACACATCCTGAACAAAAAATTAAATATATTCATACCAATAAAGTGACACGATCCTAAAATAATGTGAGGTCCCAATCCATTCCATGATTAGTATATTGTCTAATATGGGAATATATCACACGATATTTATTTCCTAAGGATCAAACCATAAAGAATCTCCCTTAGAAAGGTCCTCATAATGGGAAAAGTATTCACACAACTAAATAAAGGTGTGATTAAAGATCCTCCTCCTTAAAAGTGGGATTTTCATAAACTACTCCCCCTGATAAGGGACCAACGTCCTCATGCAGTGGCTTGAATACTATTTGTGATGGCCTTGTCCATCAAACGATCATGACATTGTTCTGTTTGGTCCAAGACCACACG
Source organism: Viscum album (assembly GCA_963277665.1). NCBI lineage: Eukaryota > Viridiplantae > Streptophyta > Magnoliopsida > Santalales > Viscaceae > Viscum > Viscum album. The sequence continues at coordinate 773,187,051 of OY728159.1, read as the reverse complement.
GTTTTTAAATTCCCTGGTCTTTTTCCCTCACACATAATTGTAATCAAGATTATGAGATTGAATTTCTGACTACCTACATCCATAATGGTGACAAACATAGACCCATAGTGATCCCCAATTTCAAGAATATCAACCAAAAACATGACAAATAACCCAGTATTGAACTAAAAACTAAATCAAAAGTAAATTGAAACAATATATTCTAAATATAATTCTAAGTGCATAATTACTATATCTAGATTCATGAAATATATATCCTGATCTAAGAGTGGATAAACACGTTTCTTTTATCTGATAATATGAGTTAAGGAGAATGATAAAACTATACGGGAAGAACACACATGTTTGGGATGTGTGTAGATGGATTTGGATCGATGATAGTGGAACACGGTGATGATTTGTTCCATTGGACGAGGTGCACTGAGGAGTTTTGGTCCAAGAAGGATGTGCACTTAGGAGCTTTAGTGCAAGATAGAGGTGCGCCTATGAGTTTTTGTCCAACATTGAGGTGATGGATAATCTGCATCGAAGTGAGAGGATCAAATATGCTCTGTTGTAGAGAAAAGGGATGACTATAAGGTTTCACGATACTATATGTGTTATTTTAATTATAAATCCATGAAAATTACATGATGTGAGAACTGATTTAATTTCATGTAATGACTAATAATAATTTTCTCATTTTTTCCCAATAAATACCATCTAAAAATTTAAAATACATTAATTAATGATCACACACTGTTAAATCTAATTACATGTGGTGAAATCTAATTTTCATGTTTATAAATTATATTTCATGACATTTTGATACATGGTGAAATATAGTTACATGGGATTTAATATTATTTTGTTCCATGTTGATATGTGAAAAATGACTTACAATGGGAGTAACTATCCATGGTTTTGAATTAATTTATGACATGAATTAAATTCAAAACAACCCAACGTGACTATAAAATTAAAATGACGAATACATTGAAAAATATGGTATCTTACAATCACCCAAACTTGGAATAACATGTCCTCGATGTATACTCCTATGAAACATTATGAAAATTTGGGTTCTTACTGTTATACATAGTTAATATATATTGTAATGATAAAATAATATATAATAAGTATCATAAATACAAGTAAATTTTATTATATTGATGAAATAAACATTATCTCAATTCCAACCATTCATTTAATAAATTAAAAAGTAAGTCTTGTTATTGACGGTTCATTGACTCAATAGAAAACATATATCATTTTTCCTCATCTACTTACATAGCTCGTTATAGAAATGAATTAAATGAATAAATATTATATTTATGAAATTATTTAGATTTGTAAATATAACTGGGCTATTATATTAGTGATATTAATAATACTTGATTGTTTTATTATTTACCTCAGAAAACATGCATACTTAGAAATATTATATATTATGGTCTTATTTTACAAAACATATAGAAATGTATAACTTTTATACATTATAAATGTTAATATATACATAACTATATATGTTTGGAGATGATAAACTCATAAAAATTTATTCAGAATTAAAACTGTTACACCCAGATAGAAAAGGAGCAATTAAAACAACCAACACATATTATCAATATTAAATGAAAATAAATAGTCACTAATTAAGAGGTGAATAAAAAACAGGGTTATAATTTTTTTATGAATAATTTTCAAAAATAGATTACTAATGATTATTTTTTATTATATTGTATTTCCAAGTGCGTTAGACAAATAAAAATCCCCGGAAATCGATCATTATATAAATTTAAATTCCTTGAGACATTTTGTTGTAATGAAACATATATATTTAATATAGGGTGACTAAATTGGAATTTTATTCATGTGTAATAAAAATTTTAAATTTCATGATATTCTAAATTCTATAAAATAATAACATTTTTCTCTTTCTTTTCAATCATTCCTATGTCCACAAGTGTTTATAGTCTAAATTTCCTCCTTTAATATATTATTTAAAATATGCAGTGAAATAATTTTCAATATTGTATATATATATATATATATCCAAATTTATAAACTATAAAATTATTATATCTTTTTTAATTATAAATTATTTTACTTTTAGTGGTGTCTCATTCATGCGCCTTTGTACCAATTGTCATAAATTCATTATGGGTTAATTATGAACCGTCAATTTGTTTCATGATTTTTTTATATAAGTTCTTATATGGGGTAATAAGATGTTATCTTTATATAAAAAACCATTTATTTCATTATTACATGGTTTTATATTCCATTTTATAACACATCGTCTCTTCAAATATATATTAAACTAAACAGATTACTAATGTGTAACTCACCTTCTCGTTTCATTTCAGTCCAGAATCATCCACATTATTGTCTATATTCATTATAAATGTTCAATATTCATTATATGTATACATAAAATATTTCATATGTTCATTTTAATTTTTCATTATATTTCAATTATAATTTTTAAATCTCATATATTTAATGTTCTCCATAAGGATAATTTTTAAATTTATTTACAAAATCTGGAAAATAATATTAATATTAATTTTTTTTGAATAAATTTTACCAATTTTATATAATTTATTATTTATCAGTAATACAATAAATGTTTTATTGTTTTAATACTTAAATTATTTTCATTTAATTCAATGAAATATTAATTTTTAAATGTTATCAGAAGAAATGGGTTTGTCTTCTTATTTTATAAGGCGATGTTCTACTGTTCTAGTAAATATATATTTTAGGTGTGTAAAAATAAAATATTAGTTCATTTTTCTTGTTTTTTATACATATTGTGTGATGTATGTTAATTATATATAATATAGGAAATCAATTACTATATTTTTTACTAAGTAATTGTCAATTGTGCATGAACATAATATTTCATCCTAAAAGTTTATTTTTTAAATTATTTTTATTTCAATAATTTAATTAATTATTCTAAATTAAGCTACCCATACCAAAATTTACTTAAGATATTATTTGATAAACTTTAAAAACATTATTTATATGGTGTAAATTTAAAATACTTTATTATGATTATTTAATTGAACATATGCCGTGATTGAATAAAATTCATCGGATACCCAATTAAATTTCATTGGTTTATTATGATTCAATTATTTTTATATTTAAGTATATTTTACTTATATTCAACACATATTCATTTACAAATAATAATGTGATGGATGGACTTTGACTAATATGTCCATCAAATCTATTGGGTATTTTTTATATATCATTAGATGATTTTAAAGGACTAGTATGTATTATCAATCCATTATGGGACTCTTTCTACTATATTATCTAATATGTCTAATGAGAATTTAATTATCTCTATGATGTAATGGTTTATCCTATTTTCACATTATTCTGTTTATATGATCCAATTACGTATACATTATCATTATAATATAATATGTTTTGGATTCTTGATTTTTGATCAATGTTTTTCATAGTATTATTATTTGACATTATTCCTTATTTATGTCCGCAATCCATGATGTTAATATTATTATCACATAAGCTCTTTGATTTTTTTCCCATATGTTAATGCTTTCTGAGTGTTTAAGATCAAGCATATTATTTTTAATTTCACCTAGATATGAATAATTCTATTACTTATGAAATTTAATGATGTCTATCATGTGTGGAGAACATTGTGATTGTATTTAAAAATTATTGAAAATTAAAAATTCTTTGGTTTTATGGGACACATATGAATTTGAGGGGAAATATATAGAGTTTATGAGTTAATGGTTTTTCCTATTTATCTAAAACTATAAACATAATGGGTTTTGGGTATGAAAGTGACAAAATATTTTTTATTGATATTTCATTGATGGATTTTAATGTGTGGCTCAGGTCAGTTCATATCAAAAAATATAAAAAAAATCTAGGTTTCGATAAAATACAAGAGAGTGGATTAGGATATCTCTTATGGTCTTATTCTGAATCCACCAAGACACGTAGCATCTCATGAATATAGTGTAAATATTTTAGCTCTTATAAAATGGAAGTATTTTTCTTGAAGGTGTTGGGATCTATTTTTAAATACATATATGGTGTCCAATTTCCAGATCAATATTGTGTTATCTATTACTTAACACCAATTTAATCATCATTTCTACCATAGTTTATATTCCCAAATTAGTTAAGAAATATTATTTATAAATAAATATATCAGAACTCCATGATTTATGGAAGGCTAATTTAATACTTTATCTCATTCCAAGAAAATGAAATCGATTCAATGTATTCATTTATAAATATACATAAGAAAAATTTCACATCTTCATACAATACACTAATTTTCATGATATACATAAAACAAAAAATTTACCCATATATTCCAATTTAAAATCATTATGACTTCATCAATCAATAAAATAGAACTACATCTTATAGTAACGAACATATTTTAATACTTATATAGGTATACCTTTGGTTTGGTGCTGTATTCTCAACAGGAAATGCACTGAGTCATAATGATATTGTTGTATTTAATTTTTCAACGAACATATCACCTTAAATCATATTAATTTATATATTATGTGGCTTTGAGTATATAACAATACTAAGGTATCTTACCTAGTTTCCAACTCTTTGTGAATTCAATATATTATTATGTAAGAACGTATTATTTCAGATTTTATTCATTCATGATAGATATTTTGCGTGATCATCCGATAATTTAAACATGTCCGTATTTTACATACGACATCTATCATATGATATTTATAAATACTGTGAAAATAGATGGTATCATAAATAATTTTTCTTTCTTACAAAATGTCAAGTTCATATTTCAATGCCATTATTTTTTTCTTGTTTCCTTAGATTCTTCATAAGGATAATGTTACCATATGAATATCATAACCTATGATTTACCTTGAATTCTAGAATTAATTTTTTTTTGAATTATAGAAAAAGGTTTTAACTTATGAATGTTGATTTTACACATTGAATTATAATTTACATCATTAATTATTCATCATCTTAAAATTTTCAATAGCTATTGTAATAAATAAAGGATGGTTTTACACTTGGATGTATATTGTACCTTAAAATTCCTTCATCATTAGGTTCATGAACTAAAGCATCTTACCTATTCCCAAAGAATCACTATTTTCACTAATTATTGGGTTTATTCCTTTTCCAAAAACATTTTTCACATAATTCTATGTACCTTACTGTTTACTACTCTTATACCATGTGGATATTTCAATGAAACCAATAATGTGAGTAGGATTTTTTTGGACCCGACGCCAATCTCCCAGATCCATTGCCTTCATTTATTACAATGGAATATAATCACGAAATATAGATCTCGATGGAGCGATTAGTTTAGTAGTACTGGTAACAAGATACATACATAGGGTATACATTAAACATGAAATGAAAAGAAACATATATGTTCTCTTGGGAACATCCACCTCTCTATGATTATCCCTACAAGCCAATCATACTATACATCTTCATGTCCAAAGTAAAATTAAACCTAAGAAGGGGTGAAATCAAATGATCAGTATAAGAGAACATTACAACAAATGATAACCAAATCACTATGGATGGTAAATAATTGAAAACACATTCTGTTAAAAATAAACATAAAAATAATATGGAAGTAATTTTTGATGTGTAAATATTGGGATAATTAAACATAATTATATGTATTCTACTAGTCGAATAAACTCATGAACTATTAATTTTTAGCTTCATAATGAGGGAAATAAATATGTTGGAAATTATAATACATACCATCAATGACTTGGCCAAAACATCTAAAAATGATTAAGGCCTAATCTAAAACCATATCTAAAAATGGGCAAGGCCTCAGCCATGTCTATATCTATTTGTCTAATGAGGCCTATCGATGAATCGATGGGACATAGAGGGACCCACCCATAACATAGTAATTACAATTAATTCCTCATATGAATTGTGATAAACATAAACAATATACAAAAATGATATTTTAACACCTTTCCACAATTTGTAATATAATCACTAACCATTATGAGTAGTATGAATAATAGTATCAAAATAGTACATCAAAAGTCCAATTGATCATAAAAAATTGTATATAATTTGGAATATGATATAATAAATCATTGGTCCCAATAATTCAAAATAATCATCATGAGTGTTGAAATATATGAAAATACTCTTTTCAAATCATCGAGTAATACTTGAGATAAATACTCTTTTACTTTGAAAATAATAGTAAATTTTGATAAATCAGTGTATAAAACTATAAGTGATGTAATATATAATTTTATTAATAAAATTTATGATTTTATAAAAATAATGGTTTCTAAAACAAATTATATATTTCTCTTGAAAATATGTATGAATTTGGGAAATTACCTTGAATTGGGCTCATATTTCGGAATGTATTTTAAATTTTCATTTTAAAACATGTAACTCCAATGATGGAAATAAGTATTATTTCTTAAAAATATTTATAAAATTCACACATAATTTATGAGTTGTACATAATAACATATAATACATTAATTGGGATAATGATAGACATAGTCTAACTCGAAAGAAAATGGAGGTTCGTGTATGAAACCATTACCTTAAGTATAAAGGTGTTCATCACATGATCATAATGACCTGAATAATAAAAATTATGATAATAAATTAATGATTTCATATCCCCATTTAAAATTATTTTATTTTATAATGACCAATTTAGGTTCATTCATGGATGATTGATGGGTTAAGAGATTCAATTTCACTATTTAGGGGCATTTTCTTCCTCTGTTTTCATGATCAATTTACTTATACTCATGTATGAAAAAAATGTAAAATGAGAATGTTTTTTCAAATATAAGTGGTATTTTATTATTTATAATTGAAAATATTAAATGGATTGAATTTTTTTTAATTATTTGGAGTGAATAGGAATCATTATATAAAACATTATTGACAATTGTTTGGGTTAATTTGCAGTTTTATATAACAATGGACTGATTTTGATTTATAAATGAAAATAAATTGTACAAAATGATTAAAAAAGATTCAATAATTTATAATACATATATTATAGTCTCAATCAACCAGTAAAATGGTTTCATGATCCAAATTTAACAGGGCAATATAAATTGAATACCCTTCGTCCTTGAATGTGATAAAGTAACACATCTTGGATGATGTTTTCATTTATGTTGTAAAATAATGGGAAATAAGACACGCTGAAGAATTAAAGAACTATCATAAAAACATTACAGTATATGTATGGTACTGGATTCATCATAAAATTTGGATTAAGGGAGCTTAGAAATGAAAAAGAAAAGAAACGAACATGAAATAATAGAAATGAAATGAGGAATTTTCCTCTTGAAGTAATCTCCCTTGAGAGCCTACTCAGGGAAGAGGTTGTGGACTTATTATTGGAAAAAGGTATTATGGACATGGGGGAGGTGATATTGAGGATATTTGGGTACAATATAGGCAAGTCACAAGTCTTTATATGATTGAAGAGAAGAGGGAGTGGATGGGTTATAGTAGAGGAGAGAAGTGATTTTTTATTATTATATTAATTATTTAACAAAATTTCTCAAGAAAAGAAATATTTTTCATTCTTTTAACCATGAATAGTAATATATATGTGTTATTTCAAGAAAACGGACATTTACATCAGCCTTGACTTTATGATCATGCATAAATTCACTTAATTTTCATTTTTTTGAATTATAAAATTTCACTATTAACAAAAAATTTGAGTATTTCATAAAACTCCAAACTAATTCACCCTAACCATTTTTCATAAATTAGAATTTAAAAAATAACTCTATTATATCAATATAACTTTCTATAAAAGAGAAATTTAATTTTTAAATAAAATCATTATTTACATGTAAAATATAGATTTACATTTGAAAATGATTTATAATACAATTGAAAATAAACTAATGGCTTATTAAATTATACTAAAATTATAGGGAAAAAAGTATTTATTTAGGAATACATTTTATAAAAATGAATTTTATTTAAATAAATATATTAGTTCATAATTGTAGTTAAATTACTATTACTCACAAAAATACAAACAATTAATTATTAATTTATAAAATATTATATTTCATTTATAAGGTGTCTAAAAATTATTTATACCATTATGGTTGTGGGTACTATTCATAATGGTCATATTACTATTAATAAGGGTATGTTACTTTTCATAAGGTTCAAGATACTATTCAAAAAAGTGTATGTTGGTCTTATTGGACTCTAAACATCTTAATGAATGCAACTATTTAGGTTAGTTTTTTGAAATTAAAATCACAGTGGTGGTTAAATTATCTTTACTAGCTTGGTTATTATAAAGAGTAGTTTTGTAGAGATACCTTGTTTCATGCATTCAATATTAAATTTATTTTCAAAATCATGGTGTGTAACATTCTCCCCTCCATAAAAAAATTGTCATTGAAATTTAGTAAATGTTACATCATAAAAATATTTTGATAGGTATTCTTCATAAGCTCCTCAAGCTCTCATGATGAATTTTATATTTTATGATTTTTCCAACGAATCTTTACCGGTCATGTTTCCCATTCCTCAACACCATTTCATTATTGTCTATAATCATAATAGTCTCTTGACAGTATGATATTTCATGTTCCAATTATATTCTTTTAGAAGTGAGGACAAGCATTGTGTCTGCTATGTACTTCCTTAACAATGAGACATGGAACACATTGTGTACTCTACGAAGGATAAGAGGAATAGCTAATTGATATGAAATAGATCCAATTCACTATTGGGTATTAAATGGTCTAATGTACCTAGTACTTTGTTTCCCCTTCTTCCTAATTCTTATAACTCCCTTACATCGAGATACTTTCAAGAAAATGTGATCTCCCACATGAAAGTCAACATCCTTCCTTCAATTATTGGCATAGATCTTTTGCATACATTGAGTTGCTTCGATATAGGTTCTAATAGTCATTACCTTATATACTGTGTCCTCCACAACCACAGGGTCCACATGCTACCTTTATCCAATTTCATACCAACATGTTTGTGTATGACATCTCGTTCTATAAAATGCTTCATAATGGTGCCATTTGAAATCAAGAATAGAAACTAATATTGTAGGAAAACTCATATAAAGTTAAATATTGATTCCACATACCTTGAAATTCATGTCAAGATGATTTTAACTTGTTCTATATGGTTTTAATGGTCATTTATAATTGCACATCAGTTTGTGGGTGATAAGATGTACTCAATCAATTGTCAGCATCCAAATCATTCAAAAGACTATTCTTGACTTTCAATGTAAATCATGGATCATGATTAGAAAACAAATTAGAGTTTCTCTCCATGAAGTCTGTCAAATTTATTCATATATAGTCGTTAATGGATGTCTAGTGGATAGTCTTCCCATATAACGATAAAATGTGCAGATTTTTTAAGTCGATCAACAATTACCATTATTGTATCATTCTTTATCATTGTGTTGGGTAATCCAGTGACTAAATACATGGTCATGTCATCCCATTTCCATGTAGGAATAGATAGAGGTTTCATGAATCCTCTAGGATGTTTTCATTCATCCTTCACTTGTTGACAAACTAAATTTCTTGAAAATTAATCAACAATTTCCCACTTCATGTTATCCCACCAGAAAATTTCATCTAATTCTTTATAAAGTTTAGTTATACTAGGTTTTATAGAGAAATTTTAGCTATGAGAGTCCTCTAATGACTCTATTTGCAGCTTGAGTATAGAGGAATCAACTAGTCTCGTCCCAAATTTTAGAATTATATCATCACACATTAAGTGATCCGACTACCCATCGTTGATAGTATTAATTGAATTTTGAATATTCTCATCATGAAACTATGATGTATAAATTTATTCCAATAATTATGGATGGGAAACCATATGATAAATTAGTGATTTATGACATTATTTGATAATTTTCATATCCATCCTCACTAGATCCTTTTACAATGGATCCATTTAAATAATCATTTTATAGAGAACTCCATGATCCTTCATTCTCAATGCATCAACAACGTTATTTTAAATTTTTGGGTAGTTGTGTATGTAAAAATAATAATCCATAAGTAGTTGCGTCCATATCCTTTTCCTCATGTTGTTTTGTTTCTATGAGAAGATATATTTAATGATCATATGATCCTTATATATCTCACATCATTCACCATAGATATAATATATCTATATATTCAATGAGAATATTACTATTACCAACTGAAGATCATGATTAGGATATATTTGTTCAATAATTTATAAATTCTTATATGCATAGGCAATAACTCTTCAATTATGCATAAAGAGACAACCATGTCGTTTCATTGATGAATCACTATTGAAAAAATATATCATTCTCTGATGGTAGAGTCCACATCGGAGAATTCACAAATCTCCTCTTCAATTCCTAAAACAATTGTTTCGGTGCGGATGTGAGTCGGGTTACGCTGTTCCGCCAGGACGCGTTCGCGCGTGCACCCGTCAACCCGAGGGGATGGGCGCGCGGCTTGTGGTCCCGCAGTCCCGCTTTCCAAGGGCGGGCGGCATTCGTCCCTTATTCAGGGGCGTCTTCTCCTTGATCGAAACCGGGATGATGGGATGTCGGCTCCTCCTTCCTTGGACGTCTCCTCGGAACTCGTCGCCTAATCCGGGTCTCCCTCATAGACTTAAGAATGTTCGTGAATCTCGTTCCCGGCGCCATATCTTCATGGACACCGGTTAATTACGCTGCTTCCGCCCGGACGCTCCACGGAGTCTGGGCGGGGCAGCAACCTGCAGTGAGAAGGCCGGGTGGCTCTGGGTGATGGGGGCGTGTCGTAACACTGCGGCTCTGCACGTCTGTCTTCCGTCCCTAATAGGGCTTCTCGAAGGCATGATGGCCTGAGGCATCCCGTACTAGGTGCGGGGAACTGTGTCACCTGAGGTTTTCCTCAGCTTCCCATGTTTAACACGGGGTATGCCGCGAGTTTAACGTCCAGCGGGGACGGCGTCGGACCGATCAACACGAAAAGTGGATCAGATGACAGAACCCCTTGCGGGGAACCTCCGACGCTGGGGCCAGCACATGGGCGGCTTCCCAAGTAACGTGGAGTGGAGTGAAGTGGCATGACCCCACCGGGATGTGGCGGCCCGGGTAAGGATCAGGATGGATGATGGAGTGAAGAGCTTGGACCCCGTAGGGGCTTCCTACGTACCGCGCGTTAGCACAGATCAAAGTCAGCGTAGTTCGGGTATACAGTTTAACGTCATGCTGGACGTCGGCAAGCCGACTCACGAAGAGGTCTAGGCCGCCGGGCGGAGGATTGAACCAAACCACCTCGCACAGAGGGGGGTGGAACGGCCGGGTGGATCACAGTTTCACGTCATGCTGGACGATAAAAGGGGAAATGGGAAAAGGGGCTGTGGGGAGGCACAGTGGAGATACACACGGGCAGTCTCCCACAGGGGCGGATTCATAGGTGAATCGACGCAAGCGTGAACCCTGGAGAGGTCCACTGATGGACGAACCGACGTAAATACGACCGGGACGACCAGGTGGCGGACTTGGACCTCAGGGAGGCTTCCTACGTACCCTGTATAGAAGACAGGGATCAAAGTCCACGTAGTTCATTCTGTCAGGACTTACGCACTTGAGGCAGCCCGGATGCGGCAAAACTCAGTTGGAAGGGACTTGGACCGAAAGCAGAAGACACCTCGGTCCCAGTCACACCCTCTACTGGCTTCGGCAGTGGGGAGGCGCAATGGAGATACACATGTGCAGCCTCCCACGAGAAACTAGGGGTTTGTAATACCCTGCCCCCGTAGGGAAAAGCCACTCCCATTAAATCGTCCCAAAAGCGGGACAATCCCGACATCCCTGCAGAGACGAGCGGGTGGGGGCCACGTCATAACCGGGGGAGACCCTGCGTGCAGAGCACGGGATCGGACGATGCGGACGGTTTAACGTCTTGCCGGACGAAGTACAGTTTTAACGTCGTGTGTTGAGGACGAAGCGGACGGTTTAACGTCTTGCCGGACGAAGTACAGTTTAACGTCGTGTGTTGAGGACGAAACACTTGGCAGTTTTTGCAGCGCGGACGATGTGGGCTAGGCAGTTTAACGTCGTGCAGCCTGGACGGATACAGTTTAACGTCGTGCAGGACGTGGTGCAGTTTAGCGTCATGCAGGACGAATGCTGAACAGTTTAACGTCTTGTAGCTCGGACGTAGTGCAGTTTAGCGTCATGCTGGACGATAAAGCCGCCGGTAGGTCCGTGTCACTTCGCGCGAGCCTAGGGGGGGCCGCACGGAAAGACGACGCACAACGCGGGCACCTGCGATGAAGACCATCGGGCGCCACGCAGGCGGGTACCCAAAGGGGGTCAAGGGAGGCGACCCTGGCGGATTGCGCGCAAAAGAGGAGTTTTGCGCGCAAAACCGCGGATCGGCGCGCAAAATGGCGGGCTGGCGCGCAATTGGGCTAGCGCTTCGCGCGCGGATGATTGGGATTGCGCGCACCGGGCTTCGGGTAGCGCGCGGGGGCAACGGCTCATTCTCTAACGAATGGCCACTTTGAAGATGGGGGTGCGCGCAATCGGGTTGGATTGCGCGCACCCGGGGGCAATTGCGCGCAAGAGGCTTCTTTTGCGCGCAAAGGCCTTCGGGTTGAAATTTGTTCAAAGGAAATGAGCCAAGGGGATTGCGCGCGAAGGCGGACCCCAAGGCTCGATTGCACGAAAGAAAGGAGGTTACCTGAAGATCGGCATTGCGCGCGGAAGGGATTGAATTGCGCGCACGGGAGACCGTTCGACTTCCAGAAACCCTTGAAACGTTGGGGGTCGCCTAGTATTTATAGGCAACCCCGGGCGCGGAATCCAAGGCGCGAGCGCGGAATTCTCCTCGCGGGCGCGGAATCGGGCACCGCGCGCAAGGGAGTTGCGCGCATCCCGGGGGTTTTGCGCGCGGATCATCATCTTTGCGCGCAGACCTCTGAAATTCCGCGCAAGGCCTCCGGGCCCTCCGAAACATTCTTCCGACTCCAAATATGACCTTGCTTTCCGCATCCGGAGCTTCGTTTGGGAACAACGGACTTTTCCGGCGTCTACAAAAGCCCCCCCTCGGAATCTGATCGGCGAGAGGTCGCAACGATCGGGTTCCGAGGGAGACGCCGGAATGCCGACGAAGAGAGGGCACGCAGAGAGCGAGAAGCAGCTCTGGAGGCCACCAGCCAAAGGGTACCGGCATTAGAAAGACTCATCCAGCACGCTAATCCCTAAGGGCTTTGTTTTGCCATTCCCAAAACATTTGCTTCCGCTACTTTGATCCATCTGTATGAATCAATATATTTATCTGCATCTTTTGGTTTAACATGCTCAACCACAATTCGTTGTCTTGCGGGAGTGTTAACCAAGCATCAGGCATCCACAATTGGGCCTGGATTCCTGGAGAAAAGAGGGAGGTCATTCCTAAGAAAGGAGACCTCAGACCTAATCAATGTACCATCCCCCCAACCTGTTCCAACACACGAGTGGGACAATGCTAGGGGCGTTGAGATTTTATCCGAACATAGGGAAATGAGAAAAGGTGAATCGTGCGTCCCGAATCCAGACATCCACAACGGTCGGCCTTCCAGGAAATGCCCGAGACGGTAGGCGGACAGCGGATCGACCATAACAACTGCAATAGACGGACCGAAAAAGGCCATCATTCATATTGCAGGAGGCGGACCACATGTCATCATGAATACCGCTTTGGGGTTCCTTCAGACACAAGGGTGGAAATCCAGATCAACAGGGCATGCGAAGCGTGGGGCGAAGTGACGATTTGTTCGGACAGAATCCAACGCTCTCAAAATTGCACCACCGTGGGGAGAGCGTATTAGGCGGATGCACTAATCTGGCCGTGAGTCACCTCAATTCTCAGACAGCACCTCTCTGACGAGGAAACCGTCGCTTCCCATCCTTGCGATGGGGCATCCCGAGCTGAATCGGGGAGAATATCACAACTGCACCACTCTACCCGAAGTCAGGCCAGACGGCCGGCGACGAGGAGGGGCGGGACTTAACGATCCCTGAGGCTGGACCCGAGTCGGAATGCCCGGGCGTTCCTACGTACTCCATCAGGCTGGAGATCAAGCCATACGTAGTTCTGAGAGTGCAGTTTAACGTCATGCAGGACGTAGGACCCCATTTGGGGAGATCTTAGTTTAAGGTCGTAGAGCTCGGACCATAGGGGTAGATCTTAGTTTAAGGTCTTTAGAGCTCGGACCATAAGGGCTAGATCTTAGTTTAAGGTCTTTAGAGCTCGGACCATAAGGGCTAGATCTTATTTTAAGGTCTTTAGAGCTCGGACCATAAGGGCTAGATCTTAGTTTAAGGTCTTAGAGCTCGGACCATAAGGAGAGATCTTAGTTTAAGGTCTTAGAGCTCGGACCATAAGGAGAGATCTTAGTTTATGGTCTTAGAGCTCGGACCATAAGGAGAGATCTTAGTTTAAGGTCTTAGAGCTCGGACCATAAGGAGAGATCTTAGTTTAAGGTCTTAGAGCTCGGACCATAAGAAGAGATCTTAGTTTAAGGTCTTAGAGCTCGGACCATAAGAAGAGATCTTAGTTTAAGGTCTTAGAGCTCGGACCATAAGAAGAGATCTTAGTTTAAGGTCTTAGAGCTCGGACCATAAGAAGAGATCTTAGTTTAAGGTCTTAGAGCTCGGACCATAAGAAGAGATCTTAGTTTAAGGTCTTAGAGCTCGGACCATAAGAAGAGATCTTAGTTTAAAGGTCTTAGAGCTCGGACCATAAGAAGAGATCTTAGTTTAAGGTCTTAGAGCTCGGACCATAAAGACATCCAAGCACGCCACATCGTGGTCATATCCCCTGGATATGCGAAGATGCACTGAGGGATAGTGTCAAGAGTGTCGAGGTTTTGCCTGGCCGGAATGGGAGGTGGAAAATGTGAATCATGCGGCCATTCATTCAAGGACTGGGGGCACCGGCGTAACGATATGGGAGTACTGCCGACCGTGGCGGAAAAGCAGCATCAATATCGCACTAACCGTTGGTGGAGTGAGGCAGCAAACGAGCATCGACCGCTCAATCGCAGGATTCATATCGATTTGCTGCCCGAGGCCATTGGGGGTACCGGCCCGAGTCGGTGGGAGAGCACTGAGGCATTGTGTCCGAACCGTTCACGGGGGCTCCACCCAGGGCGTAGACGATGGGTCCGAATGAAAGGGAGCACGAAGCCTGAAAAGTGGAAGGAACCTGACCAAGCTGAACCTGACACTCCTGGCAATAAACCAGAGTACTCTTGACACCGGTGGACCACGGCAAGGGGTCGGGGAACACGCCTTGAGGGTGACCTGAAGGCGGCGGATTCCCCAGAGAAGGGGGGAATCTCTAAGTGGTGGGGGGCTGGACCCGAAGCTTCAAACATCCGGGCGTTTCTACATATCCCGTAAGGATGAGAATCAAGCCACACGTAGTTCTTGAAGCGCGGCGCATCACAATCGGGCACCAGCGCGAGGAAGAGTGCGGGTCTGACCCTCGCACACAGAAGGAGCGGCATTTGATATTTCTTGTTTGTCCTTAAAGATGAATGGTTTTTCTTTGTGCGGCGACATGCCTGTGATTGAGAAATCTCTGGCGTCGCCACAATAATCAAGCCATGGAAGGCATTGATGAATGGCGTGGTTATTAACCAGCTCCCAACATGAGTGTCCCCCGAGGAGAACATCACGATGCAGTGCCGTTTCTCGTCGGGCGGCCAAGACGATCACAATTTACGGTCGTGTGGTAGGACCAGACAACACAGTTTAAGGTCGTGTGGTTCGGACCATGGAGGAATCCGCTTATTGCGGTACGGTGGACACGGCGGAGGTGGGAACATACCCAGCCCTGCGGTCACGCACGATTCCAGGAGGAGAGTCTTGGGATAGGGGTCTGCGTATGTCCATCACCCGAGGGGCAGAGATGCTAGCCTCCAGATATACTGGGCCCAGAACGCGATTGTTCGGGCGACTCCTTCCTCCTTATGGGGATGAGGGTCCAGCTACGCACGGCCCTTAGGGAGGATATCCGCATATATCCTTGGTGCTCAGATCATGGGAGCCTCGAACGACATCATTACCCTGGTTGGTCTGTCTAACGTGTAGAGGTGTACTGTAGGTCAGTATGAAGAGTGTCGAGATTCCACTACAACGCATAAAGGCGGAGTGTGATGAGGACTGCGCAACCAATGTTCAGAGCCTGAAAGAGCCGACATGGCGATCAAGGATGTTGCTGACGTATTCGCAACACAACATCCGATCGCGTCAGCCTAAGACGGGGCAAGCAAACGAGCATCAACCGCTCAATCACAGGATTCATATCGATTTGCGGCCCAAGACCCGCCGGTAAATCGACCCGGAGCGGTAGGAGAGCACTGAGGCATCGTACCCAAACCGCTAACGAGGATCCCTTTGAGTGAAGGCTCGAACAAGAGGAAGCGCGAGGCCTGACAAGCAACACAGGACTTGTCGGGATTGAATCTGACACTACGAGTCATAGACCGAAGTACCCAAAACATGTTAACGGGTCACCGGGAAGGGTCGGAGGACTCACCCTGAGAGCAACCAAAAGAGGGTAGATCCCCGTGATCAACCAAGAAACGGGGCTGGACCTGAAACACAAGCGTTCAGGCGGTCCTACGTATCCCATAAGGATGGGAATCAAGCCGCACGTAGTTCTTGAGAGGCAGTTTAACGTCATGCAGGATGATGAGGGGTGTGAGGTAGTCCCACACACGGGGGAGGCGTACGGCGCGGCCAGTAGACCGACGTGATTGAGGACATAATCCCCCGCTCACGCGATACGCCTCGCACAAAAAGGAGGGGAACTGGGGCCAGAGGCCCAACGCGGGATAGAGATTCCCGGGAAATGGGGCTGGGCCTGAAACATGAATGTCCAGGCGGTCCTACGTATCCCATAAGGATGGGAATCAAGCCATACGTAGTTCTTTGAGAGGCAGTTTAACGTCATGCAGGACGATGAGAGAGAAAAAAGGAAGGGGGGAGCAGAAGGCATCCCCAAACGTGGGGGGGGGGGCGTACAGCGTGATGAGCAAACCGACGTGAATGAGGGCATAGCCCCGCGCTCACACCATACGCCGCACACCCGGGGGCAACTGGGCCAAGGGCCCGAGGTGGGATGGAAATTCCCGAAGGATGGGGCTGGGCCTGAAACATGAAGGTTCAGGCGGTCCTACGTATCCCATAAGGATGGGAATCAAGCCGCACGTAGTTCTTGAGAGGCAGTTTAACGTCATGCAGGACGAATGCTGAACAGTTTAACGTCTTGTAGCTCGGACATAGTGCAGTTTAGCGTCATGCAGGACGAAACACTTGGCAGTTTAACGTCTTGCAGCGCGGACGAATGCTGAACAGTTTAACGTCTTGTAGCCTGGACGAATGCTGAACAGTTTAACGTCTTGTAGCCTAGACGAATGCAGTTTAACGTCGTGCAGGACGTGGTGCAGTTTAACGTCATGCAGGACGAAGTGCAGTTTAGCGTCATGCGGGACGACTGTGCAGTTTAACGTCATGCTGGACAAATGTGCAGTTTAACGTCATGCTGGACGTCTGAACACTCAGGCAAAGTATTGCTTGAGGAACCTAGCGTTGGTGGGAGGAGTGACACGCTCACCATCCATAGTCGCTAGGGAGTACGCGCCATTGGGATAGACCTTGCGGACAACAAAAGGTCCCTCCCACTTGGGCTCCAACTTGGGTGGCTTCCTGCCGGGGATCATCGGTGCTCTTAGGGCTAGCACTAGATCACCCTACAGGAAGGAGCGGAGGCGAACCTTCTTATTGAAAGCTCGAGCCATTCTGCTTTGATGCCTCTCCAAGTTGTGCAATGCGCGAAGTCTATTCTCATCCAGTGCTTCCAACTCGACTAGACGGGCTTCAGCAACTCTGTCCGGCGCTTGCTGGTCGTAGACCGCAGTGCGCAAGGACGGCAACTGGATCTCGATGGGCAGGACGGCCTCAGCTCCATACACCAGGGAATAAGGGGTCATCTGGGTGGAATTGCGAGTCGTCGTCCGATAAGCCCAGAGGGCGTTGGGGAGCTTGTCCGGCCAACTCTTCTTGTTCTAACAAACAATCTTTTGCAGAATGTTAGAGAGGGTTTTGTTGAACGCCTCGATCTGTCCATTCGCCTGCGCATGATAGCGAGATGTATGGTTCGAGCGAATGTTATACTTGGCGTACAACTTCTTCAACTCGGCTGCTCGGAAATTGGTTCCGTTATCCGTGAGGATAGCGTGAGGCACTCCAAATCGATAGATGATGTTGGAGGTCACGAAGTCAGCGATCGAACAGGATTTGACCTCTCTGAGCGGAATCGCTTCTGCCCATTTGGAGAAGAAGTCCGTGGCGGTCAGAATGAACCGGCACTGGCGAGCTGTCGCCGGCGGGTAAGGTCCCACAACGTCCAGTCCCCAGACTGCAAAGGGCCAGGAATACCTTGTGGTATGGAGAGGCTCCGGCGGCCGATGCACAAAGTTTGCATGAACCTGGCACGCATGGCACCTCCTGGCATGCTCGATGCAGTCATGGATCATGGAGGGCCGGAAGTATCCTAACCACCGAATCTGGTGGGACAGCTTCGGCCCAGTCTGGTGGGCGCCGCATGAACCACCATGAACCTCTTGCATGAATCGTGGGATCTCAACTCCCTGAAGGCAACGGAGGAGAATACCATCAAATCCGCGTCTGTAGAGGATCTGCTCCAGGCCGGGACTGCTCTGGAGGACGAACTGCGATGCGCGGCGTCGAACTCGCTCGCGCTCGGCCCGATCCGATGGAAGAATGCCATGTTGGAGGTACTCAACCAAAGGCGTCCTCCAATCAGGGGCTGATCCGACTGTCATATCTGGGGTACTCGGGGCTCCGGGCATAGGGGCAACCGTGGTGAGGTTACTTACCAACGGGCCGCGATCTTCTTCCGGGATAACGGGAGCGATGAGCCTGCGGCGCGTCACACGGACGATCAGGTTGTCCTGTTCAGGCTCCGCAAGTGACGTAGCGAGGCTGGCCAAAGCATCTGCTCGACCGTTCTGCGACCGGGGAACATGGACAATTTCCAGCCGAGAAGGGAACCGGGCCATCAAGAGGAGGGTGCACTCCAACAATGGCACAAGTTCCGGCTTCCTGACAACGTAGTCGCCATTGATCTGCTTAACGACCAGCTCGGAGTCCCCTTTCACGCACAGACGGGGCACGTCGATCTCGAGAGCCAACTCGAGGCCGTTGATGAGGGCATGGTATTCCGCCTCATTGTTGGTATAGCCCTCTGACAACAGGAAAGAGTATGGCAGCACGGCTCGCTCCGGGGTAATGAAGACGATGCCCAAGCCCACTCTGTTGAGCTTAGGATTATCGAGTCTTCTACCGGTGGGGCTCCGGGATGCACCGTCAAAGTGCATCTGCCAGCATGGATCGGCTCGATCAACCGAGAGAATGGCCTCATCAGGAAAGCCTAGATCCAGCGGCTGATCCGCGGAGGTCGGGTGAGCTGCCAGAAAGTCTGCCAATGCTTGCCCTTTGATGTCCTTCTGAGACACATACCTGATGTCGAAATGCTGGAGAATCACAGCCCACCGCGCTAGGCGGCCAGTCAACATAGGCCGGCTCAGGATATATTTCAACGGGTCTACCCGAGAAACCAACTGTACCTCATGGTGCTGCAAGTAGTGCCGTAATTTCTGTACGGCAAATACGAGCGCCAGGCAGCTCTTCTCGATGGGGGAATACCTAACTTCCGCATCGAGGAGCATGCGACTGAGGTAATAGAGGCTATTCTCTGTTCCCTCGTTGTTCTTCTGGGCGAGAAGGGCACCCAGGGACCGTTCCAGGGCGGTCACATAAAGGACCAGCGGCTTTCCGGATACGGGCGGCATCAGGACCGGAGGTTGAAGCAGGTACTGCTTGATTTCCTCGAAAGCGGTCTGACACTCTTTATCCCATACATAGGTGGCACCTTTCTTCATGAGCCGAGAAAAGGGCTTACACTTGACGGCCAGATTCGCGATGAATCGGCGTATATAGGCTAAGTGGCCTTGGAACCCTTGCAGTTCCCGGACGGTACCTGGGGGAGGCATCTGGCTAATCGCCCTGATTTTCTCTGGGTCGATCTCAATACCCTGGTATCTTACCACAAATCCAAGGAACTTTCCGGAGGCGACCCCAAAGGCACACTTCAACGGGTTCATCTTCAGGCATCGAGACTGGAGGAAGCTGAACACTTTCTCAAGATCTTTGAGATGGTCCTGACGCTGGCGCGATTTGACAACCAAGTCGTCGACGTAGCATTCCACCAGTGTGCCGAGGATTGGCTTGAATATGCGGTGCATCGCCCGTTGATAGGTGGCACCTGCATTCTTCAGGCCGAAAGGCATGACCCGGTAGCAAAAGGTACCTTGGGGGGCCCTGAAGGCACTGAACTCCTCATCCTCAGGGGCCATCCGAATTTGGTTGTATCCGGAGTATCCATCCATGAAGGAGAGGGCTTGGAACCCTGCCGTGGCATCAATCAACAGCTCTGTCACTGGAAGGGGAAAATCATCCTTCGGACAGTGGCGGTTGAGATCGCGGAAGTCGATGCAGACTCTAATCTGCCCGTTCTTCTTCCTGACCGGCACAATGTTGGCCAGCCATTTGGGGTACTGAACTTCCCTCATGAAGTTGGCTTTGATAAGCTTGTCAACTTCGGCCTCAACCATGGCACCGTGGGATGGGTGCATCTTCCTGGGAGGCTGCTTGAACCCGCGATGGTTCGCCGGGAGACCAAGGCGGTGGACGGCTACCTGAGGATCTAGCCCCGGCATCTCGTCATAGCCCCAAGCGAACACATCACGGTGCTGCCTGAGAAAGTCCACGTACTGCTGCCGCTCCTTAGAGGACATGGCGGCACTAACCAATGTGGGTCTTGGATCGGCCTCGGTTCCAAGGTTCACCTGTATTAACTCATCGACCGTGGCGGGGACGCCCTCCTCAAAGGCTGGGGGTGCGTCTTCCATATCCTCTCCGCTCGGGGAGGGATCGTCCACGGGAGAGACTGCGTTGGAAACTGCACTGGGGCTACCAGATCCTGCTGGGCCACTGGTGCTGGCACGGGCGGTCGCGGCCATCTCATCAGGAGACCCGCGGACCGTCAAGACCATGGCGACGTCCAACCGGTGAATCGGGAGGACGTAAGCGTCATCCAGACTTGCCCAGGGAT
Source organism: Viscum album (assembly GCA_963277665.1). NCBI lineage: Eukaryota > Viridiplantae > Streptophyta > Magnoliopsida > Santalales > Viscaceae > Viscum > Viscum album. Next base: position 773,165,806 of record OY728159.1, on the reverse strand, counting down.
CGCTTGCAACAGCGACAGGCTCAACCTCACCTGCCAGGATCTGCTTATCCTTGCTCTTGTAATAGTCCGCGTCCAGATAGCGGGCTTCACATGAGGCAAAAGGAGAGGCATCTCCTTGAAGCACGCCTACTCGACCATTAAGGGAGTATTTGAGGCATTGGTGGTATGACGAGGGAACCGCCGCGTGAAGGTGAAGCCATGGCCTGCCCATCAATGCGTTATACGCAGTGTCCTGAGAGACTACCATGAATTCGGTGTTGGCAACCAAGTCACCGAACTGGGTCTTCAAACGTATCTTGCCGACCGGGGTTTGCTCGGTGCGGTCGTACCCCTGGATCCTGAGGTCGGAGGGAATCAAGTCATCCTCAGACAACCCCAATCTCCGGAGCGTCCGAGTTGGAATCAGGTTAATCCCGGACCCCGTGTCGACAAGACAGCGCCGGACTTCAAGGCCATTGAACTGGCCAGTGACATACAGCGGACGGATATGTCCCTGTATAGGAGGGTCTTCATCCTTACCAGAGAACGAGATAACTGCCTGACATTCGGCTTCCTCGATCGTTTCGGCGTGAAAGGCCTCTGCAGCCGCAACCTCTGTCTCAAACTGGAGGGGGCTTTTCAGGGCTTCAGCGAGTGCCTCGCGCATCTCAGATGACATGCGCAGAGCCTCAAGGATTGAGAGCCTTGCTGGGATGTCGGCCAAGTGCTTCAGGACATCATACTTTTTGGCCAAGCGCGAGCCCCTGGTTGCAGGAGGTTGCTCTGCGGTTGGTGGCATGACGGACCTTGCCGGTTGGATCGGCGGCCGACTGGTACTTGGCGCATCTCGCTGTTCACTGGTCGCAGTCCGGGAAATGGTCACCGTACTGGAGTCAGGAGGCCGGGATGGACTCGTGGCAGGGCGGAGCTGGTCGCGACGCGGCTGAGGCGGTTCTGCCTGGTCCCACACCACAAACAGTGGCGGAGGCGAATCCGTCATCCCCGGATGGGGGGGCTGCGCGCGCTGAGCTCGGTTTTGAGCCTGCTGCCTAGTCTCAGTGGCGTGCACGGCCTGGCTGGAGGCACCAGCGGCTGTGCCCCGGCGACTCCTGCTGCTGCGGTTCTTCCGACGGTGGCGACGACCGGGGACACTAGGGAGGTCCACCTGGTGTTCTTCAACGTCGGGAACCGAAAAGGGATTTACCAGCTCGAAGGTATTAACCGAAGCGTACCCAATACCGTCATCGGACGAATCATCCATCACCGGGCGGATCCGAGGAGGGACCCCCATCTCCAGGGGCATGAAATCGCCGAGAGTGCGGGATAGTGGCGGAACCGGCGGGGCGCGCTCTTCCTTCTTGCGCTGCCGCCGTTTGCTCCTCTTGGAAGAGGCAGGCTGGGACGACGATGCCGAAGCAGCACCCGCAGATTCTGGGGGCTCAGGCTGATTCAAGCGCGCACGGATGATTCCATGGGCGCGAATGGTCGTCTTGCGGGCCATCCAGTTATTGTACTTCTGGGATCCGCGGTCGGAGACCAGCTGCCATTCGTCCTCGTTGCCACTATCGTCATCTGATCCCACGAACACGCCCGCCACTTGTGCTGGAGCTGGGCCCAACATGATTACATTGTTGTTAATCTAGTCTTGGAGCCAATCCTTAAACACATAGCACCGCTGGATGGTGTGCCCCAGAGCCCGATGGTAGGGGCAGTAGCGGGGGTTATTCGTAAGATGTGCCTCCTCTGGCCTCCAATACTCAGGCAATCGCACAATCCTCTGCTCCAGGGTGCTTCGGAAGTAACCGGGGACCTGATCCTCATGAAATGAGTAAGTCAGGTGTCGCGGGCCCCTGGGAGCGTGGTCTTGACGAGGGGCTGGAGGGGCCGGCCGAGGAGGTGGACCCTGATTATCTCGTCTGGGTTGTGGCGGTACATTACGCGGAGGGGCCGGCCGGTTCTGGGGCTGCCGCTGCTGGGCCGGGAACTGAGCCCGTGGAGGCGGATTCCTGTGAGGCTGTGGAGCTGGCCTCACCGGCAGCAGCTCCAATGGCCTGGGGGCCTCTATCTGGGCGACAGCAGCGGGCTCAGCCCTGCTGACTCTCCTTGCAGGAATCATAGGAGGCAGCGGGTGTGCCTGGCTGGCCTGTTGCAGGGCTTCCTCAAGACGTTGAGCTTTGTCTGAGAAGTCCCTGAACCCTCCGGGGTAATTCTGAGTGATCAGGGAAGGGACCAGCTCGGTCTTGACGTTCCCGACGCACATTGTCAGCAACTGCTCCTGAGTCAATGGCATGTCAAGGGAATACGTGAGACCCTTCCATCGGGCGACGAAGTCCGCGACTCGCTCATCAGGCCTCTGCTTGCACTTGAAGAGGTCTGCGATACTTGTCTTCCGGGTCGTGGAACTGAACTGGTAGAGGAACTGTCTACGGAGGTCCTCCCAGCTGGTTACCGACCCGACGGGGAGCTGGCTGTACCAGACAAATGCTGGCCCTTCCAGTGTCTGAACAAAGCAGCGAAGCTTAGCGGCCTCTTGCTGCGCCGGAGTCCCCAACATAGGCCCGCACCTCGAGTTGAAGTGGGCTAAATGCTGTGGCGGATCTCCAGTCCCATTGAAGGGGGCAAAAGTGGGATTCCCGAATCCCGGAGGCGCCGGCATGTCATCCACCCATGCTGGGTAGGGCTTGCCGTCCGGTGGGATCGCCACCTGCCGAGTCTCCAAGGCTTCCAAGCGGGCAATGAGTGCCGCCATCGGATCGTCCGGACATGGGTTCCAGTCCTGGCGAGGATCTCTAACCACGAGCGCATTGCATGGCCCTTCAATCGGGTCGTCGACCGGGTCGTCGAACTCGGCAGCTCGTGGGATGGCGGGCGGAGCGGCCCTTGGGGCAGCGGGAGGAATCCGAGCGGGATCTCTCAGGTAGTCACGCCGCTCGGGAGGGTGTGGCGAAACATAACGCGCCCTCTTGCCATAGGCAATGGCCTCTCTCCTGTCGGCGAACACGGCGTAATCACGGTTTCCCGGGAGAGTCTCATCGAGGGGTGGTTGTTCCGGTCCCTGCTGTCCTGGCCTGGGATCACCGTAGTCAGGCCGCCGTTCTGCAGCGCGCTCGGCGAGGAGCTGGTCAACCAGCCTCTTCTGTTCGGCGAGCTGCTGACGTAGCGTAGCCTTCTCGGGATCCTCCTCTGCCCTCCGCATGGAGGCAGATGGGTCGGCGGGCTTTGTAGCCTCGCTGTGCTCTTTTCCTTTGCTGACGTTTCGGCTCAACGTCAGTGCTTCAGTGGGTGCGGGTAGCCCCAGGAGGTTACTCTGATGACGAGTAACTCTCACCGATGGATCTGAAGACGGCTTGTCTTCGGGGGGGAAGCCCCCGTCGAGAAGTTCCAAGTCGTTCCCCTCTCCCGACAGGTCAGCCATATTGACCGTTCCTGTCCCTGGGGATATACCCTCGGGGCCACCCAGCGAATCGGGCTGTCGGCGAATCACACTGAAGCGTAGGGCAGCGTACTGCCCCCATCCACGGATATACACGTGGGGAGTGGCTTCCTTGATAACTTTGCGGAGTACTTGAAAACACTCAACGCATCGTTGTTGGAGGGCCTCGTGGTGCTCAAATGACCCGGGGTGCCGAACCGCGGGGAGCATGGCCAGGTCAATTTGACGGCACTGCTCACCAATATCCTCCAGGTGCGATTGACTCCCGGGGTATGGCATTTGTAGGTGGTGAAGACCGGAGCGAGTCTCCCGGAGAGTTCGGCGGAAGCATTCGAACTCATCCGGGGTGAGCGATTCGGGTGCATCAAAGCCCGGTCCTGCGACTGGCCAAAACTTCTCAGGGAAGTGGCCCTCTGCAAGGACGGTCCAGAAGCTCCACGACTCAAACTCGGGACCCAGATCTCCTTGGTCCTCTTCCATGGCTGGGAACGGACGGGGAACTGGTAGTGGTGCCGAGGCGGGCCGCCGGGCTGATGGGCTGGCCGGCGGTGAATACGGCGAGCAGGCCGATTGGCCTCCATATCCTGGGCCGCCCTCTGAGGGTGGCGGTGCCCTGGCTACCACATCACGATAGGACGGGCCGGCGAGCGAACATCCTGCCGTAGCATCGGTGCTCGCCGAGGGCGCACCAGATCGTGGTTCGACCGTCGGTCCCCAGAAAAAGTCTCCGGCTTCTCCGATCGAGACGGAAGGCACTTCCGGAGGGGCCGGTACCAACCGCAAGCTTGATCCTTGGGGGTCTACCAGGCCCTCGTTACTCCGGATATTCCTTCGGAGAGAAGCAGGGATCACATCGATCTCGCTCTCGGGGAGCACGAGGCTGACGTGCCGCATTCCTACCCCTGCCCTTGACTGGCGGGATTGTGGAAGGGGCTCTGTCGCCGAATCGTACTCCGCCTCTGAGTCAGAGAAGCAAACCGGTCGGATCTCTGTCCGGAATTCCGTAACATTCTTCCCTCGGCGTCGACGCCTTGCCTTCCTGCCCCTGGGTGGTTCTTCGGGGCAGGGCTGATCTCTGTCCTGGCGTCCTCCGGCCGCACTGGTGCTGGGGCCAAGAGGACTGGGAACCAAGGTGCGAGGGGCACCGAGACAGATATCAAAGGGGACGCGGGGAGAGATGATTCCGGGCAGGCCTCCGGGCCGGGATCGGAAGGTGGGATGACCCATGCCTCCTGGATCGGCCACACAGAGTAGATACTGCCGGTGAATAGCGCTACCGCGAGGTGGTCCGCGGTGGCTACTTCCAGTGCCAGCAACCGGGAGAGTCAACCCAACCTGCCTTTGGGGCGGTCGGGGCCTCGATCCAGGTCGGGCATAGGAGTTCCCCTGCTCAGGATGCGCAGAGGCCTGGCGACTGGAGCCAGCAGTGGCTTGGGCCAATGCGGCCGCTGTTGCTAGAGCCCCAAGGTGGGCATCCTCTTCCGCTCGTGCCCGACGTTGGCGTCGAGAAAGGCGAGTCGGAATGAGCGGCGCGGGCAGGTGGAGAGCCCGCTCTTCGACTGGAGAGGCCCGGCGGCGGTGTCGCCGTGGCCTGGCGGGAGTCCTTACCGTAGATCCCTGGAGCGAATCCCGGATAGGGTGATCCCGGGCCTCTTCCACCTCATCCGCGTAGGGAAGGGAACTGTCAGAGCGCTCCGGGGATAAGCTCCCGAAGCGGTTGGACGTTGAGATAGGCAGCGGTGCCTCCCTGCGCGGCCCTCGGGGGCGGCGGTGGTGGCGAGGCGCAGCCTCCTCAAGGTCTAGGCGAGCCATTTCCCTAGTGGGGATGACTCCCTCTTCCTCGTATCTCCGCACCAGGGTGTTGATCACCCTTCTCTGGATGACCTCCGAGGGGGAGAGAGGGCGTGGTCGTCCCGCAATTGCGGCTGCTGGGACGGCTGTGGAACGGGCAGGACCGCGCGGAGTAGCCGCGTCGGTGTTTCCCCTATCCCTGCGCCAGTGGGCGGGTGGCGATCGAGCACTGGATCGGGCGACCTGATTTCTGAAAGCAGGGAGAATGACCCATTAACACTGACAGGAAAAAGGAATCGACAACCAACCATTAGCGCCATGACGCCTTCCGTGGGGGGAACCCAGGCCCTCGACGTTGCGAGACGGAGTGCCCGATTTCACTTCCCCAGCCCCTGGCGGGTAAGACTGAATGCTTAGCCGGGCAACATGCCGGTCTTCCAACACCTCTGAAAGTCATCGGTCTTCGTATCGAGGAGAAGAGATTCACGTCGGGTTCACCATTTTTCTGTTTCGGTGCGGATGTGCGTCGGGTTACGCTGTTCCGCCAGGACGCGTTCGCGCGTGCACCCGTCAACCCGAGGGGATGGGCGCGCGGCTTGTGGTCCTGCAGTCCCGCTTTCCAAGGGCGGGCGGCATTCATCCCTTATTCAGGGGCGTCTGCTCCTTGATCGAAACCGGGATGATGGGATGTCGGCTCCTCCTTCCTTGGACGTCTCCTCGGAACTCGTCGCCTAATCCGGGTCTCCCTCATAGACTTAAGAATGTTCGTGAATCTCGTTCCCAGCGCCATATCTTCATGGACACCGGTTAATTACGCTGCTTCCGCCCGGACGCTCCAAGGAGTCTGGGCGGGGCAGCAACCTGCAGTGAGAAGGCCGGGTGGCTCTGGGTGATGGGGGCGTGTCGTAACACTGCGGCTCTGCACGTCTGTCTTCCGTCCCTAATAGGGCTTCTCGAAGGCATGATGGCCTGAGGCATCCCGTACTAGGTGCGGGGAACTGTGTCACCTGAGGTTTTCCTCAGCTTCCCATGTTTAACACGGGGTATGCCGCGAGTTTAACGTCCAGCGGGGACGGCGTCGGACCGATCAACACGAAAAGTGGATCAGATGACAGAACCCCTTGCGGGGAACCTCCGACGCTGGGGCCAGCACATGGGCGGCTTCCCAAGTAACGTGGAGTGGAGTGAAGTGGCATGACCCCACCAGGATGTGGCGGCCCGGGTAAAGATCAGGATGGATGATGGAGTGAAGAGCTTGGACCCCGTAGGGGCTTCCTACGTACCGCGCGTTAGCACGGATCAAAGTCAGCGTAGTTCGGGTATACAGTTTAACGTCATGCTGGACGTCGGCAAGCCGACTCACGAAGAGGTCTAGGCCGCCGGGCGGAGGATTGAACCGAACCACCTCGCACAGAGGGGGGTGGAACGGCCGGGTGGATCACAGTTTCACGTCATGCTGGACGATAAAAGGGGAAATGGGAAAAGGGGCTGTGGGGAGGCACAGTGGAGATACACACGGGCAGTCTCCCACAGGGGCGGATTCATAGGTGAATCGACGCAAGCGTGAACCCTGGAGGGGTCCACTGATGGACGAACCGACGTAAATACGACCGGGACGACCAGGTGGCGGGCTTGGACCTCAGGGAGGCTTCCTACGTACCCTGTATAGAAGACAGGGATCAAAGTCCACGTAGTTCATTCTGTCAGGACTTACGCACTTGAGGCAGCCCGGATGCGGCAAAACTCAGTTGGAAGGGACTTGGACCGAAAGCAGAAGACACCTCGGTCCCAGTCACACCCTCTACTGGCTTCGGCAGTGGGGAGGCGCAATGGAGATACACATGTGCAGCCTCCCACGAGAAACTAGGGGTTTGTAATACCCTGCCCCCGTAGGGAAAAGCCACTCCCATTAAATCGTCCCAAAAGCGGGACAATCCCGACATCCCTGCAGAGACGAGCGGGTGGGGGTCACGTCCAAACCGGGGGAGACCCTGCGTGCAGAGCACGGGATCGGACGATGCGGATGGTTTAACGTCTTGCCGGACGAAGTACAGTTTTAACGTCGTGTGTTGAGGACGAAGCGGACGGTTTAACGTCTTGCCGGACGAAGTACAGTTTAACGTCCTGTGTTGAGGACGAAACACTTGGCAGTTTAACGTCTTGCAGCGCGGACGATGGGGGCTAGGCAGTTTAACGTCGTGCAGCCTGGACGGATACAGTTTAACGTCGTGCAGGACGTGGTGCAGTTTAGCGTCATGCAGGACGAATGCTGAACAGTTTAACGTCTTGTAGCTCGGACGTAGTGCAGTTTAGCGTCATGCTGGACGATAAAGCCGCCGGTAGGTCCGTGTCACTTCGCGCGAGCCTAGGGGGGGCCGCACGGAAAGACGACGCACAACGCGGGCACCTGCGATGAAGACCATCGGGCGCCACGCAGGCGGGTACCCAAAGGGGGTCAAGGGAGGCGACCCTGGCGGATTGCGCGCAAAAGAGGAGTTTTGCGCGCAAAACCGCGGATCGGCGCGCAAAATGGCGGGCTGGCGCGCAATTGGGCCAGCGCTTCGCGCGCGGATGATTGGGATTGCGCGCACCGGGCTTCGGGTAGCGCGCGGGGGCAACGGCTCATTCTCTAACGAATGGCCACTTTGAAGATGGGGGTGCGCGCAATCGGGTTGGATTGCGCGCACCCGGGGGCAATTGCGCGCAAGAGGCTTCTTTTGCGTGCAAAGGCCTTCGGGTTGAAATTTGTTCAAAGGAAATGAGCCAAGGGGATTGCGCGCGAAGGCGGACCCCAAGGCTCGATTGCGCGAAAGAAAGGAGGTTACCTGAAGATCGGCATTGCGCGCGGAAGGGATTGAATTGCGCGCGCGGGAGACCGTTCGACTTCCAGCAACCCTTGAAACGTTGGGGGTCGCCTAGTATTTATAGGCAACCCCGGGCGCGGAATCCAAGGCGCGAGCGCGGAATTCTCCTCGCGGGCGCGGAATCGGGCACCGCGCGCAAGGGAGTTGCGCGCATCCCGGGGGTTTTGCGCGCGGATCATCATCTTTGCGCGCAGACCTCTGAAATTCCGCGCAAGGCCTCCGGGCCCTCCGAAACATTCTTCCGACTCCAAATATGACCTCGCTTTCCGCATCCGGAGCTTCGTTTGGGAACAACGGACTTTTCCGGCGTCTACAACAATCCACACATTATTTTTTCCATTTGAACGTACCCTTTTACATGTAATCTTGGTAATTGGGTTAGCTAAATGGTTGATGCTCTGAAACAAATTCTGATAATGAATTGCTAAACCAATAAAACCATATATATCAGTTATATTCATTGGAGTAAGCCATTATTGCATAACCATTAACATCATGGTATCAAAATACATTCCATCCTTAGAGATAATTCTTCCAAGAAAGGAAACTGATTAAAGCCAAAATTCACACATTATAATCATCCCATATTATTCCTTTCTTCTATGAACCTTCAGAATAGTGTGCTTGTGAATTTTAGGATCTTCGTAGCATTTAGAGTATTTTAATAAGTCACCAATAAATAAAATCATAAAGACATCTAGATATTACATGAAAACATTATTCATTATATTCATGAAAATAGATGGTGCATTATTCATTCCAAAATGCATTAATATAAAATAGAAATTCTCATACGAGGTTCGAAACGTTTTCTTTGGAATATCTTATATCCACACATTCAATTGATGGTCTACGTATCGAAGATAATTATTCAATTAATATTGATATCCGTGATGTTGAAAAAATAAATCATCAATTCGAGGGAGGGGATACTTGTTCTTTATTGTTAAATCATTGATCCCTCTATAATTAATGCATAATCTCGTAGATCCATCTTTCATCTTAGTGAATAGAACTGCGTAAAACCATGGGGAAACACTAGGGAAATTATATCATTTATCACTCAATTAATCTTGTATTTTTTTCAGTTCCATAAATTTCATAGTGTTCATTCAATAGGGGGTATTTGATAGTTGTCTTAAATAAAGAAAGAGCTCAGTAGAAAACTCAATTTCTAACTCTTGAGGATGTTTTGGTAAATCATCTAGAAACACATCAATATATTATTGAACTATTGTTATGTCCTATATTTGAACATTTATTTCCTTATCCATAGTTACTGAATTCTATTCCTCATCACTAATTTGATTCAGTAGACGTACTAGGGTGGATCCATATTAGAATCAGATGGTGAGATTTATGCTCTAAAAATAAGTGAATCAACACCATTCCCAATAATCGTAACATGGAACATCTTGAAGTAGATCTTTAATTAATAATTGGAACTCCAAATCATATAAAAGATTATATAAAATTCAATCATGGGTAGGATTATAAGGATAGAAAATGAATCACATTTATGTGTCATTAGTGAGACTGATCGGCACATATGTGTTTCAATGTTACACCCAATAAAAGTTTTATTAACAACTCCTTTATTAAATCAAACTGGAAAAGTCTTATTTTCGTGGAAAACATAGATTATATAAATGAATGTGATGATCTAGAATCAAATAATGCATTGGCAAGGATTGATGAAATGATTAAAGTACATGCCACAATGACAATAGAAAATTCAATATCAGTTGTTGCGATCGAATAATCATATACCTAATCCATTGTCCTTTTATGAGGAAAGATTCCTTGAATCCTGAGACAGTCATATGAATAGTGTCACATCTCCCTATAAATATATCATTGAACATTAATATCTTATTTTAATCCCTTACAATGACTAGAATAGTGGACATTCTGTCCATATTTCTAGCACAACCCTTTTCCTATTAATCAGGCACCGTAGTGACTCCTTCCACAATTAAAATAGGGTGGAAAGTAAAATATTCTCTTATTCCCCATTTCTGTATTTCCATATTATTGTGTATTCAGAAACCTCTTATTCTATTTCCTTAATTTAATTTCATAACACATATAAAAATTCATTTTTTTCTTGACAGCACATGAGACTATGTATTCGTTTGATGAGAGTGTTTATAAAACTAATGCCCATAATAGGAATGGATTTTGGCCATAAATTAGACGATAAATATATCTCCATGGATTACATATATAGTCAAAAACATGCATTGGTAACCTTATTATGATAGCTTTATACTTTTTAACATTCACATCTTTCTTTTCCCTAAAATTAAGAAATTTCTTTTCCAAATCAGGCTACTATTCATGAAGAATGTTTTTCACTAATAAAATTTCCTGAAATTCAATCCATTACATGTTTTATATTTCTTCCTCCTCCTTTTTATTTTGTATTAGTAACATACATTGATCAGAATTTCACGATAGACTATAAATTTCTATAACAACAATCACTAATTCATTAAATCCTTAGGATAAAAATATCTTCTCTAATGAACTTATCCATAGTTCTCTTACAAAATGTTTTTGAGTCCCATTAAATTATGGTGGTTTTAGTAACATAAATTTATCTAACATATATCCACCATATTATGGGTTCTGATGCTCTATATGGGTCAGGTTATTGTTCCTAACCAGAGAAGGTTTTCTAAGTATAGGTATATGTTGATTTTCACCATTAGAAACTCCCAATCCTACATAATTATCTGGAATATGATGAAAATCCCTACATATGATATGTGTGTTCATGCAGTTTCAATTATTCCAAATGGGTTAAATTTCTAAATAAAGGAATACGGTAGATTTGGATAGGATTTATAATGTATAATCTCAACTTAGAAAAATACATTATATAAATTGAAATCATATTCATGGATAGTCCCATAATCATAATCATGTTTTCTTTGAGGAAAAATTTAAATTTAAATGCTTTATAATGGTTTGTAATGAAAATGTAAATTATCTTATGAATTTATCCTGGGAGTTTCAAACCAGGTGCATAGTAAGACTAGTTTTCATCTACTATGATACCCCAGTTCAAGCCTAAAACTCTGTGTTTGATTTTTCAATCCTCGGAACATTTGTGCCAGAACCATGTCATCATGTAAGGTTCAAAAAGGAATATATTTTATGGAATGATCTAAATAATTTATTCCATAGAAAAATTCCATGATATTGTTTTATGTTTATCCTGAAATAATATTATAGGGTTTTGATCCCTAATCTACCTTTTCAAAATCTTATTTATATGTTCTCAACTAAAAATCCTTTGCAACCAAATATAATGAAACGACCACAATTGATCAGACTCAACGCATTATTTTATTAATTTGGAATATAAATATGGAATATGCATACTAATGGACAGAGTAGTTTAGTATATTTGGAAACATAATTAATACAAAAGCTCATCATTAAAACATGAAATGAAAAACAACATATAATTTCTCTTTGGAACATCCACTATTGTAAGGTTATCGCTCCATGTAAATCATAATATACCTCTGTATGTCCTGAGTAAAATAAAACATAATAATGGGTGACCACATATGTAATGTAAGGGTAAACATTACATCCAAAGACAAAAACAACAATAGTAATTGTGAATGATTGATAACACATGATTTGAGAAATAAACATGAACATAATATGAATGTAATTTGATATGAGTAAATATATTCATATTAATACATTATAATGGGTATTAAACTAGTTGAATAACCAAATGAACTATGAATTTATAGATTCATAATGTTGTAAATCCATATGCAGAACATTCTGAAACATATAATCAAGGCCTTGACCATGATATCTAAAAATTATTAAGGCCTCGGCGAAAACTATATCTAAAAATTGGCAATGCCTCAGTCAAGTCCATGTAAAATTGTCTCATTAGACCTAAAAATGAATCTATGGGATATAGTGGTCCCCAAACATCACATAATAATTATAATTAATTCCACATAGTAAATGGGATAAAAAACAACATATATGTATGATATGTTAATATCATTACTCAATCTGTAACATAATCACTAACCATTCTTAGTAGTAAGATGATTGGTATCAAAATAAAACATCCAATGTAAAATTGATCTAAAACTGTTAAATATAATATGAAATATGATATCATAAAATATTATACCCAATAATATAAAAAAATAATCAAGATTGTTGAAATATATGAAAATATTCTTATACAATCATCGAGTAATTCTTTAGATAAAAACACATTCATTTTGAAATGAATAGTTGTTTTGGGAAAATATTTGTATAAAAAAATAAGTGTTGTAAGATTGAACTTGTATAATAAAATTAGTGATTTTAGAAAATAAATTTTCTCTCAAAACACATTATACAGTGCCCTTGAAAATAGGTTTGAATTTTAAAAATTCCCTTGAATCGGGCAGGTATTTCATAAATAATTTTGAATGTTCCTTTTAAAACATGTAACTCCCACAAAATACAGAATGATTCTAGTTTTTATACATTCACATAACATTCATAAAAAAAGTATGAGATGTACATGATAATTGTTAAAAAATTTAATGGGATAATTAGAGACAAAGTGTAACCCCAATGAAAATGGAGGTTCAGGTCGGAAACCCGTACCTTAGGTCAGAAGTTTTTCCTCACTAGACCATAATAGCCAGAATAATAATATTTAGGATCATAAATTAATGTGTCTAAACCTAATTTAAATTTAATTGATTTTTTATAACCGTATTATGATTATTCATGGTCATTCGAGGGGTTAAGAGATTCAATTTCAATGTTTGGGTGGGTTTTACTCCTTGATTTTCATGATCGATTTACTTATATTCATGTATAGATAAAAATGTAGAATTAAAATGGTAATCCTAAATATAAGATAAATTTTATTAGTGAAAAAATATCATTAGACATGGTTATAAAATACAGAGTGTTATTGGGAGTGAAGATTAATTTTTATATAAAACTTTAATGACATTCTTTGGGTTAACTGGGTGTTTTTTATTACAACAACCTCAATTTTGATTTATAAATTAATATAATTTATAAAAAATGATTAAATATAGATAGAAAAGTTATATAACATATATTATTTTCTAGTTCACCCATTCAAATGTCTTCGAGATCATAATTGAAGACATGAATTGCAATTCCAAACCCACAATCCTTGAATGGGATAAATTTACACATCTCGTATGGTGTTTTAATTTGTAGAATAAATGAGGGGGAAATGAGAGATGATTGGGAATTCATCCTTTATCAAAATAACAATTTAGTACATGAATGCGACAAGGGTATTCAATAAATTAGGATGAAATGAGTTTTGGAATGAAAAAGATATGATGGAACACAAAATCAATGAAATGAAAAGTGGAATTTACCTCTTTAGTAATTATCCTTGGAAGCCTCTTTAGGGGAAATTTTTCTGTAATTTAACGCAATAAATAAAATGTGGATGTGGGTGAGAAGCTTTATATGATCTTTGGGATGAATTTACGCAAGGATCAAGGCTTGAGAAGATTGAAGAGAAGAGGGAGTGGGGGGTCTATGGGAGGAGAAGAATGATTTTTGATTATCATATTCATTAGTTCATTATTCTTCTCCAGAAAAGAAATAGTATTTATTTCAATGACCAATATTAGTAATATGTTCATGCGATTTAGATAAAATTTCCTTTTTATTCATACATTACTCAAGTATTAAAAAAATTCATTTAATTTTCATTTTTCCTAAATTATCAAATTTCACTATTCTCCACAAAAATGTGTTTTTTAAAACAATCCCAAAAACTTCCCCATAACCATTTTCAACATGTTGAATTCAAAAATGGACTCCATTTTATAAAAAAAGTTATATATAAGATACATTTTATTATCCAATAAAATCAATATTTACTTGGAAATACATATTTAAATTTTAAACTTATTTATAATTCTTCCAAAAATTAACTATTGTCTAACAAAAATATCCAAAAATAATAAGACCATGAAAAAATTATTTAGGAATAATTTTTTAAAAAATTATTTTTCTTTCAAATCAATTTATTAATTAAAGAATGTAATTAAATATTTATTACTCACAAAAATACCAACACATAATTATTAATTTCTAAAATTCTATATTTCATTTATAATGTGTCTAAATTTTATTTATAATATCATGTGTGTGGTTAATATTCATAAGGTTCATTTATAATTAATATGGTTATATTAATATTCATAATGTTAATGTTACTATTCACTAAAAATGTATATTGATCTTCTCAAACTCTAAACGTCTTATTGAATGTAACTGTGTATGTTGGTTTTTTGTAATTAATATTATAGAGGTGGTAAAATTATATTTACTGGATAGGTTATAACAATGTAATGTTTTTAGATACTCTATGTTTCATGCATTCAGTATTAATTTTTTTTTCAAAATCATTAGGTGTTACAAGATTCATTAGTTTTACTATTTTTTTCATGTGCACAACATCTTAAGACATCTCCAAATATTTAGAGAATATACAGTATTCGACATGAGGAATTACCTATCAATTAAAATCAACTCACACAATCATCTAATGGTTCTCCATACATTTAAATACTAATGATTATGTTAACATTCACAAGGATGGATATTCTTTAATTCGACTAGTTCCTCCTTATATGGAAAAAGTCATTATGTTCTTCAATATCTAGATTCCTCAAATCATATTTTCAACTATTTTACAATGTACCCTCCACATAATCAACTGTTGTTGAAAAGTAGAATTTCACACCAATTGACTTATAAAATATCTCCATAATCCTATCAAACATGTTCATCGTGATAAATTACTGACCATATTCTTTATATATAATGCACATGATGAATGATTCTTCCTCATAGCACAATATCACTAATATAAAAAATGAAAAGTTTTTCATTGAAAATTCAATACACAATAGTAGTCATTGAATCTTTATTTTGTATGATTTAAAAATGTAGGTGACATATAGGAGTTTTATGTACATGGATCAAATAAATCATAAGATATGTTGGAAGATAAAAAATTGTAACTTGAAATGTTTCTTTTCCACTTAGATTTTGTTACTCCATAACATGAACATCACCAAGAATAACACATATTCATCATTATCCCAAATAATAAATAAATCTTTTCCAAGTATAACCCTAGTTACGTATGGAAAGAGAGTATCTAAATGATACAATCTTCCAAATATATATCCTATCCATGTTCAAAAAACATATTTACCTTGTCTTTACAACTATTAATGACTATGAGTAATATTTTCATAGGATATGATAATAATGGGATTCGAAATCCATGATTACCACTAAGGGAGGTTCAATACTATGAATACATTAAATATATAACTTTTATAGATAGAAGCCACAGTACTGGATGATTTACAAGTGTTGATAGGTAAATAAAAATTTAATATAGTATACTATAATATAATTATTTTATGGTGGAACCTTAATTACCCAAATCACCCTGAACTACCTAATTGATATAATCAAATATTCACCTTCACTGTCGGAGTCAACACCACCATTTTCGTCACATTGACATGAATTAGAAAAAACGGTTTTACCTAAAAATGTATATATGAAACTAGAGACTCCTATAAATAAATTTATTTCACCTTTTCATAAGATAAAATTAAATATAATAATAATTACATTCTAATATAATACCAGGAATTATTACTTAATAGAGATATTTCTCCAATGAATAATAAAATATGACCACTAAGATTCCCTAAATTTTGAGGGTAATATATGATATTTTAACCATATCCATAAATAATCCCATGTCGTCTCACGAAAACTTCATTCCCTATGTAAAATAATCCACCATAAATGTGATGTATCTCTCATTAAACTAATATATTGGGGAATATAATTCTCATCCCTTAAATTAATAAATCCAAAATCAATCTATTACTCTGATGAATAACTCTCATCTCCAAATAAAACTATAAAACATTATACTTTAGTAAATTATAATACTTGAATAGCTAAAATTCTTTCCTCCATGAACCATACTCATCAAAACCAACTCCTCATCGATCTACCAAAGAGACTTTCTATAGATCTGCATCCTAATGGAATAATAGAACATATGATATTCAAAATCTATAAACATGTAAAATAAATCCAAATAACATGATATGAAATTTAATTTCTTTATCACTAAATTTAAATCATTTTAATATTTTTAAGAATACCCCAACTATAAATTATTTTAAAATATGATTTGTTTATAATTCAATGGAATCTACCATGAAGAAAATATGATATCATGTTAAAATACACAATATGATCAATGTATTTTTCCTATATAATTTGTTACCAAATCAATCCCTATTTAATCACCCTTTTGGACATCACATAATGAACATGAATTATATTTTTTCCCTACAAAACAAATATAATCCATAATTATATGTAACATGAAAATTAATCCTAACTCTAAACTAATTCATTAACACCCATCTTTAATGAACACCCCCCCTAAAGCCACTCCGGGGAAAAGAGCAATGTGGAACATGTTCCCCTAAAGTATACCTCAATAAGTCATGTCAAGGAAACTATCATGGTGATTATTAAGTAAATATATGGGTAAAATTTTAAACATAACAACTAGAATGATAAGATTTTCCACAAATAAACTCATAAAATATGATGAAATAAAAAACATAAACCTAATATTTGATATAATGTTACACGGAAATATGTTCTCCGAAATTAAAAGTCAATTGAAGAAATCCAATAATATTAACTCAATTCTAAATCACTCTATATAATAAGCATGTAATATATGTAAATTTATTTGATTTTCTCACATAGATCTATATATATAAAGTATAGGAATGGGTACAATTATACTTAGTATGTTCGTCCCTTGAACCAATGATAAAAATGGGGATGAATAATTCTAAACACACATTGTATAAATTATAGAATCAACTATTTTTATATCTATATTAACTTCCTCCCAACCTCACCAAGGACCACTCACTAAATCTTAATACATTTATAGTAATTTAGTTATCAAGTAAACAAATATGTATGTACCATGCATCAACATCATTAACAATATATTAACTATCACTCTAAAATAAAATAAGTTATTTCCCCGTCATCCGTTCTATATCCAAAAAACAAAAACATTACATCATAACCAGATAAGTGAAATCATATACTTCCTTTAAAAACCTCATACTACATGTTGTGAGAAACACGTTATGAAAAAAAAATCCCTATCTCATCAACCCCATAAATAATAAAACTACATGGTACTTCAAAACCTTTTCACCAAATAACAAAATCTCAAGGCATCAGAGCCAATACTATAAAGGGATGAGAGAGTGAGGAATATGTAGATTTCAGAAATCTGTATCACCTAAATCAAAGATGTAATGGAATACACCAAGAACACCACAAGATTATATGGGAATTTATTGTGTTATGTAATGTCCTGAGCCAAAATGCCACCAGAAACGGTGCCCTGAGCCTGATTGGACACATGGCCCCATGCGCATTGCCCCAAATTCTAGAGGCTACCGACTACCATGAAGGGCCTAGGTGAGTTAGTGGGGAGAAAATTCCCTCATTATCAGATTAGCATAGTTGAATCCAAAACATATATAAAATAGTTAAAGAAAAATAAATAATAGTAAACTGAATGTATGGAATAATAGAATACATATCAATAACCAGAAGTGTCTCATATCCAAAATTATGCAGATGGTACGCATTTGTAGAAAATTCTAGGATAGAACAAGGTAATTTTATATATTAAAAGTCCCAAAAGGTACCAAATACAAAAAATGTATCCCAACATCGCAACCCATTGATTGGTCTTATGCTCCCATTCTCTAAATAAATATTCAACAACCTATATAATGGAGACTTCCCATTAATATCCCACAATTATATAATCTATTTCGGTCCCTGAGGAGGCCAAAACAGAGTGTGAGATCAATATCACAATATGAAACCACCATGGTTTATACAGTTCTAATAGAAATTCTATGAACTTGATATCAAGTGTAAATAAGCATTAACATAAAATGTCCATTACCATGGAATAAGTCTATTGGAGTATGTAAAACTAACCAGCACTAAAGGATACCTACAAAAGTGTTACCTCCAAATAGGGAAGCTAAAAGAAAATTAAATAATGCACACTTCCACGTAGTACATTTGTCTGTATTATGAATCCCACATCCAATATATATAAAAAAGTCATGTATTCGACCTCCCATCCAAATAGTGAAATTAATACCACAAGGGCTAGATCCAAGGTTTCATGTACAAAGGAATTCATGTAATAAATCACGATCACCGAGGTCCAGATTCAAAGTGTTTGTCGAATGCATCCCATCGAGTCCCATGGGCATCCCGAGTGGAGACTCGGTTAGGCAGAGGTTAGAGTCATATGGGATGTAAATAGCAAGTCATATTCACATCCAAGCTAGGAAGATCCATGTGGTTTTAATGCCTATATCATTTCATGGAATAAAGACCCAAGTTCTAAAGTCATTCAATGTTGTCCACTACCGCGTTCCATATACATGGAGGGTAGTCCATGTAATATATCAAACAACTCATTCAATCATTCAATCATTCTAGATAATTAAACATTCCATGTGATTAAACCCCCTAACATTAACTTTCACAAGCCATTAGTATACCCACTCAAACTACCCATTTATCAACAACAATCATTTAAGAATACCCTCTCATATAAACCATTTAACATTCCATTAATCATTTTATATAGGTATCCCAACCCATATAATCTATTTATCATGTGAAACTATAAAAATATATGAGTAATACCATGATATTCATTGATCAAGGAAGAAGTAAATCTTATAAAGAAGGTATTCATGATATCAAGTAATTAGCAGGCTTCCTCTAACTAGAAAAGAATAGGAACACATCCCTTGTATAGTTTTAACCAGAATAAAAAATTATTATTTCATTAATCTAGTCCCCATGGATGAATCTGAAGCACGCAATGGGTGGAAATGAACCTAAAAAAACTAAATGAATCTGCACTAGTTCTGAGTAAGCATATGACAAGAAACATAACAAAAAAAATGAGGCCTCTCCAAAAGGTTTCTTGGGTAGCAAAATGGTATGATGCCCAAATATCTACCAAAAATATGAATGAATGTATAGAACACCTACCTCGCCTTGGTAGTATACATGTCATCCAGTTTCAGACCTTGATTCTTCCTGGTTCGGATGAAATTTGAAGAATGGATGAAGCATGAGATATTATGGAATATCATCTAAAATCCAAATTTCATAGTCATTATTATAATAAATCAAGAATGACTAAAACGAAATTGATTACATACTGATGTGGTTCCAACATGTCTAGCAGTAGAGGGATCGTAGACCTGATGACTTCTTGATCTAAAAATCTAGTTTACAAGGGTTTTGGTTCCAAAAACAAGAGGAAACTATTCTGTCTATCAAATATGAGTCTACTACCACTTTTATAACAAAATACCTTATGAAGGTACATGACGTGTAGGTCATGTACATATCGTCTACTACCCTATTTTGTTATTTACCAAATAGGATACACATCATAAAGGTCTAGCACATGGCGTGTAGGCCATGTACACAATGTGTACCTAGTCTACTTTATGATTTCAATTTCCTTTCCCCTTTCATTCCCAAAATCAACCCCACCAGCCCACGACCTTATGTAGGGTATAATCCACAAAGGAAATTGAAAAAACATTTAACCAAAAATGAAATATTATTACCTAATGAAATACTTGGGATCTTACAATCTTATCCCCTAATAAGAATTTATCCCCAAATTGGACTCTTAAGGGTGGTTATGATTCATCTAAAAACATCTCTAGCCACTAAGCAAGTACGTCAGTCTCCATCTCCCATGTCTCATATTATAAAAATATATGCTTCCATAGAACTTATACTAGAATAAATTACCATCCTCAAAGGACCTTTATGATCTAGTAAACTATATAAATCATATGCTCCTCAAAGGATGAATCAACATGGAGCTCATCATCCTAGGGATGAAAAATTTGAAACGATTTTGAGTTATAGCAGTACAAAAGATATACATTAATGTAATTATGCATGGCATCATACTTGTGGGGTTACTAAAACTGATATTAATTCTACCCAAATCATTCATTAATTTTAAATATATTGACATAATGTGGTGAAATCTTACTATGTATCCTAATTAACCTATGTCCCAGCCTCGGTTAAACACGAAATAAAACACAATAACCAACCAAAAACTCTAGAGGTCATACGAAAACTAGCGTATGATTTCTAAAGATATTGTGAAATAGCCGTCCTCTTTTGAATCATATGGACTTCCTCATTAGTATCATGAATGATATGATGTCCCAGTATAGCTACCTATCCCCCCTCTAACTATCACATGGGAGAACAACATGTCCTACCATATAAATCCCCATAATGTGTGACCTGTATAGTCTCCTAATAATAATTATTTTATGAGAAGTCAACCAGGGGAATGTTCCTCTCCCATAATACCAGAAAAAAAATTACCCATGCTCGCAGTATATCCTCCAGAACCTGTATTGTATGCTCTGACTGGCCATCAGTCTGAGGGTGGTATGTTGTGCTCAGAAGTAACTTTTTACCCAGTTCCAACTGAAAAATCTGCATGAAATGATATGTAATGTATGAAACCCTATCTAAAATGATAGTTCATGGGAACCCATGATGTTGTTCCACCTATCAGATGTACAACATTCCACGATAATCAAAACTAAAGTTCTCAATGGTATGAATTAAATGTGTGTCATTCGTAATACTTTCTACAACAACCCACATAAAATCTCTACCATGTGGAAAACTCAGTAAACCAGTCAAAAATTCAATCGCGGCATCATCTCATTTCCACTCTGGAATAGGTAACTGCTACAAATGATCATATGGTCTTTGATTTTTATCCAGCACATACTGACAGATGTAACAACTCATAAAAAAACCAACTATATCCCTCTTCATTCTCAGCCAACAATACTGATGTCTCATGTTACATTACATCTTGGTGACACTGGGATACCCTTCCCATACTGATGAAATAAACAACTTCATCATCTCCTTGTTCATATTCACTGGAACCCAAAAAAATCCATTGATACATATAATATCATCATCTTCTATTTTTGAAAATGGAAGAGAGTTCTCACCAGCCACACTATCCCATAGAACTAGGCATTCCAAATATGAGAGATTCCACACTAGAACTATGTATTGTAAGTTAATGTTTATATCTAAGTATACTTTTAAATTATTCCCATGTTTGTCATGAACCACTGGATTCATCTCAGAAAACAATTCCATATGATGGAACTTGCTACTATCCTACTGCAATGCCTGTATCTGAGTCATCCTTCTCAATACACTGGCCACTACATTCCCCTTACAATATATAGCATCCTTCTTTTTTAATAAATAACATTTCATTACATTTTACAAACAATGGATCTTCAAACTCTAGTGTCTTGGAAATCATGAATAAAAACATGAAATATTAAACACTCCTTTAAATCCCCAGGAAATGTTTCTTGAAAATTCCTTCCAATGTACAATTACTGCATCTCACAACCTAGAGAGATAAAATCAAAGGAAAGGGAGAGTAGAAGGCCCGGTAAAGAAATCAAGGGGATTAATTTACTTGTGATATCAATAAGAACTTGATGAAAAACATAAAGACATGAGAAATGGTAAAAGGGGCATATAATTATAAAAATAACATGAATAACAACTTGATTATGTGGCTAAAACATTCAATTATACAATAATGTACTTATAACCATGTTTCATCCCTATTGTGTTATAAAAATTACCAAGGTTATTCATTAAGGTATCGTGAAACTTGTCGTTTCTAGAGATTAATTCAGTACCCAATGAATTGGAGTGCTATAAAGGTGCACCCTTAATATTTCATTACCTTCATCTAAGGAACATATATCATAGTCATACATTTCATAAATAACCCCTAGACAACAAAGGAAATGTGTTCATTTGAAAATTGTGATGTTTTAAATGTTCTTAAAAATAAGATGGTTAAGTCATTTATAACCCATGGAAAGGGAGTGAGGGTTACATGAAAGTAAATTATAGAATCAAATATATCATTTTTTATAAGTATTAACACCCATAGATAAGAAATAGGTTTGGTTATTCCCATATGTAAAATAAGATAATTTCTTGTGAGAAATAGAGAGAGATTTTGAGATGAAATTTCTTCATCATAACGGCTATAAAACATGGTTTTGGAAAATTTAAAAGAGTGAGGATAAGGGTCTCCCATTCATAAATGGACCAGTTTTAAGTATAGGTAATGTAAAAAAATAAATCAGATAATTGTGTGAATATTTTAATGACACAACACAAGAAAATAAAACATGAAAAGAAAGAGAAAGTGTGATTTCTTATACCAAAATTCGACAGTTAATGGCATCACATAAACATTCATAAAATCAAATGATGAGAGTATAAAGGGTCTCTAATCATTTAGAAATTAAATGGTAAGTAGTAAGTATATATGAGAACAATCCCCCACATAATAATATGGAACTATAAGACATAACATAAAAGAAGACATGACATAAAAGAGGTGGGTGAATGTTTCCCTTACCGATTTGGTAACTTTCAAAACTTACACCCCATGAAAGAAGGGTCATATAAAGAATATGAAAATATCCATAAACTAAAGTATATTAAACAAGTACTACAATAATTTTTAGTATATACACCACACAAAAGGAAATATTGGAAAATATACCATGAATATCACAAGAATAAGAAGTGAGATGAAAATCTCTTACCACGTTGTATTAAATCAAATCGTATGACCAAGAATTAATAACCAACAAAAGAATCAAAAAATGCCAAGAATATAGAGAATCCTGATAATATATATCCAATGGAAGTAAAAAATACACCACATTCGATAAATAATTGGGAAACAATGGAAATCTCACAGAATTTAAAGTGAGATAAGAATCATTTACCACGAGGTATTTAATCAAGTCATATGCCCAAAAGTTAATAACAACCAAATGATTCATGGAATAACATGAATATAAATAAATTCATTATAATATATATCAAATAGAAGTACAAAATACACAAAATTAAATAAATTAGTGGGGAACAATTGAAATCCCACAAAATTAAGTGTGAGATTAGAAACCCCTTACCTCGTTGTTTGACATGACTCACTCGTTTGTTCCCAATTCTTCCTGAATAATAAACATAAGTTACATTATAATTTCATAAAAATATTTTTCATGTTAATTATTCCATTTATATTTATTATTAATTATCTATAACAATTAGTTAATTATTTGAGATCATAATGGACATTTTTTCAATGTTTAGAATTTGAGTAAAAAATGAACTTCTAATAATTATAAATTGTCCACGTGGTCAAAAGTCCATTATCTCTAGAATGAAATTCATCACTTAGATATCATATTTATCATATATATCCTATATATATATTTATTTAATTATTTGTCTATAATAGTACATAACATTTGGAGATAAGAAATGTAATGCACTGTTCATGGAGACGGTATGTTGTACAAACGCATGAACACTGATTTCATTTCTATATCATATTTTTAATGGTGTGAAATCATAGTGATTCATAGGTATATTAAAATTTCAGTATAATATGTATGCCAAATAGCTTAAATATGTTCATAAATTCAATCATTTATATGTTCCACGTATGTCATGAACAGGTCTTATCACATTGAGGGGGCTGTAGTCCGCACTTCCTCTAATGAAATAATCGCTTTTACCCAATATGGGAACCATAAAGGTTTGCAATAAAAGGAAAATAAAGAATCATAAAGAAAACATAAATATAATATATATCATATATAGATATAGTTTCATCAAAATGTCCACCATGAGAGGAGGTAAAATATAATTGAACAATCATCGTTTTGCGAGGTAGTAGTTCGTCGTCCACTGAAACAGTATGTACTTTACCCATTAGATGGAGGGGTGTGTAAGTGTATCTAGAATAAATCTCATAATAACATAATTTTATATAGATTATACTGGTTTTTTACTAAATAAATTATTAAAATGATTTTAGGGGGTTGGAGAAGAAAAATAAAACCAAGGATCTTAATAGAAGATGTTACCTTTAAATCGTGTAACTCCCTTTGGTGTGAACCAAAATGGTTTTTTGAAGTGTTTTCTGCCTATGGAATGGATTCTAGGAAGAATTGGGGGATATTGAGAACTTTCTTTAGTAGAGGATGGATGAGCCAAGGGCTTGAGAAGTGTGAAAAATGGGTAGGAAGTGATGGATTTTTATAAGGGAGAGGAGGGGATCTATTTGAATATTGGAAAATATTATTTTATTATACAATGATATTCAGTTTATAAATGTCCAAAAATCATTAAAGTATAAAATAAGGTGGAACATGTTCTAAATAAAATAATCCAATAAGAATTGGAAATGTTTCAGATATTTTTGTATTTTTTATATTCTTATTTATTTTATTCATCCATTAATTATGCAAACACAACATCATCATTGTGCCATATATAATTTTATATTTTTGATGTCTAAAATTTATAAAACATAAACCATGATGTGGGAAATGTTTTTGGATTTCCAATGAATATTTATATTTGAAATGATAACTTATATAACACCATATAAAAATTGTTTTAGTAAAACAATAAATGTTTATGACATTTTTCATTTTTACTTTAAATAAAAAGTTGTTAATGTCATCATCTTACCAAAATGGTTCCATGGGGTCCCAAAATTGACCCATTGATTTTCATGGTGATCCATTACTCATAAAATAAGGTTATGACAAGTGTCAGTGTATTTTTTTATTATTATAACATTATTTTTACCTTAAATTAACCTAATTACCTATAATCGTGTTTAATAAAAGTCAAAATTTACTATTCAACTAAAATTATTTTCTTCCCATTGAACCAAATTTTACTTAATAATGAAAACCAAGTATTTTGGATATTTTAAATTCAATTCACAGAAGCAATAAAATTTCATTTAAATGAAAAAGTTAGTCTTTTGACTACTACATAGTGGTTTCACTATTCTTGAAAATTTGATGGTTTTCACAATAATTCCAAAATTTCACTCTAAGATTAATTTGATATTATGAATTAAAATTTTATATCTATTTTATAAAACTCATAACATAGAATTTTAATTAAATAATTTTATAATAAATTCCCTATTGTCAAAACATAAAGCACATTTTTAACAAATAATAACCATGAAAAGATGTATTCTTGTTAATGTACTATTTCAAACTGAAATTACTTCCAATTGCCAAAATTAGGTAAAATGGTAAAAACATAATCTATTTACATTTTAAAACAAATTAACAAAATAATATAAGTATATAAATAATTTAAATTAAAAGGTGGTTTTGAATTAAAATACAACATTTTTCCTCTATTCATTAAAAATTAACATTATCAAAAAAATATCAAAATTCTATGCAAAGTAAATATTGATGTCCAGATTCTAAAGATTAAAATTACTTTGTCAAAATTAAAATGTAACGGTGAAAAAACATATTTTTAAAAAGTGTTCGCCATTAAATGGTGGTAAATGTCCATTTAAAAGTTAATTATGCTTAAAATTAGATTCATTTAAACTTTAACCCTCTGACTATTATTGGATGAATGTTAAAACATTTAACAAAACTATATTATCGTATTGACTTTTGTTTTATTAATTCCCACCAATACAATGACTAGGTGTTAACTATCATTGAAAATGATAATATTATATTATTAATTTTCAACGTAATATTTCAAAGAAACCCGTTGTTGTGTGTCAGGTATGCCATTGAATATAGAATACATTTAAAATGAAATTAATATTTAATTCAAAAATATTAATAAATATTAAAATTTCATATTCATTATTTTCCTGGGATGTTACATCCTTCCCACCCATTTGGAAATTGCATCCTCACAATTCTAAAATTGGGGTCTGAAACTTCATTTAAAGCCCTATATTAGAAAATGTGTCAGTAAAAATATCACTTTAAAAGAATGAAAGTGAAGTACAAAGGTCATCTGAGTTAACCCATAATATGATTCAATGTATGAAAACATGGATATGCAAGAGAAAAAAACAGTAAAGTTTTGATGGAGAGTGATAGAAAACATGATTAGGAGAAAGTTAACCACTATAAAATCTGAAACGTATGATGTGTTCAACGGTATTTGATCACCCAATAGGAAATGTAAACCAACAACATTTTTCTATTACGTTACATTTCATAATTTTTAGGAATTTATTTACTATATAGAATAAAAACACAAAGAAATATACTTACCTTCATGTAGAGTTACATCTTTTAATAAGTTTCTACAAATAAATAATACTTTCTCCAAAAAATGAGAATTAAAAAAGACATGGTCATAACAAAATCAAATTAATATTCTTCTATAGAATCACATAATCCACAAAAGAAGAAATATATATTTCAATTTTCTATAGATATAAAATAAAATCAAAATGGTTAGTAGAAGATCATATAATCTACAAAATGATAATACTTTATAAAAATAAATACTACTATTAATCTCTTTAACTCATAAAAAAGTACCCAATGTTCAAGAAAGACCATTCAATACAAAATATTCCTCCAAATTCATTTAAATAATCCAATCTAATATTGAAACCCAAGACACAGAATGATTTAACCACACATTCTTCAACAATAAATCTTAACATTTATATCAAAATAACATCGACTACTCTTAAAGTCTCATACATAAAATTAATTCACCTAATCAAATATTATTTATTCTTGGTTCATCAGTTTCTAGAAATATCCCAAATCACCATATGTCTAAAATAAATACATATATTCTTAGAAAATAAAAATTTTAACCATTCCTCCATAAATAAAATCATGTTGTATTTTATTTTCCATGGGCATATAGTATTCCAAAAGAGAATACATCCTCCAAAATAACATTTTTCATTTCATCACCAAATCATTTTCTTATAATAAGGATATCAATTTGATGAAACATAAGTTACCAAAATCAAATTATTCTGGATCCATAAAATCATTTATCTATAAAGAATAAGTAATACTAACTAGGTACTTCATGTAGGCTAGTGGTATGCGATAAAACCCAATCACACTTCGGTTGGGGGTTTGATTCCCACAGCTTCATATGACGCGACGAGTTTCCACATGGTCAACGTGTTGTACTTTTTTGTAAACTCCAAAAATAACCCTAATATGTTTTAACCATAAAGGTCTTATTATACCTTTCATTTTCATCCCAAAACATTAATATAGTTCTACTCGTATCCAGACAGAGATGTCTTTTCTTGATAAACCACTTACTCCATACTCACCAAAATAACAGGAGGCTTTCCTATATGTAAACATTTATATAGGGTTATTCATAATTTTTTCATTTTCTATTTACCATAAATAACTAAACTTCCATTTTATACCAACTATAACATCCCACCTTTTTAATACATAACATTTCATTAAATTTTGCAAACAGAGGATCTTTAAAATCTAGGGTCTTGGAAATTAGGAATAAAAACATGAAAACCTAAAGGCTCCTTTAAATACCCTTGATATTATTTTTGAAAAGATAATCCTTTGTAAAATTACTGTTTCTCATAACATGGATACATACAATCAATGGAAATGGTGAGCAGAAGGGCCAGTTATGAAAGAATATGAATTAGTTTACTTGTGATGTCAATAAGAACATGATGAATAACAAAAATACATTAGCTACGGTAAAAGAGGCATAAAATAATAAAAAGAACATGAATAATAATTTGAATATGTGGCAACAACATTTCATTTATACATTCATGAACGTATCACCAAGGTCCATCCCCAAGGTGTCATAATATTTACCAAGTTTATTCAACAAGATATCTTGAAACTCGTCATCTCTAGAGATTAATTCTATGCCCAATGAATTAGAGTGAAATAAGGGTGCATCATTAACATGTCTTTACATTCAGATGATCCATATATATCAAAATTAGAAATTTCATAAATAAACCATATAAAATAAATGAAAAGGCATCAATTCAAAATCATGATGTTTTAAAATTTCATAAAAAATAAGTTCATTAAGTTATTTTAACCCATGGAAAGGGAGTGAATGTTACATGTATGATAATTACAAAATAAAATATATCATTTTTTATAACAATGAACACCATTGAAAAAAAAATGTCTGGGTATTCCCATATATAATATAAGAGAATTTCTTGAGAGAAATATAGAGAAATTTTGAGACGAAATTTCTACAGCATAACAGCTATATAACATTTTTTTAGGAAATAATAAAATAGTGGAGACATGGGTCTCCCATCCATAAATGTATAATTCTACAGTAGAAGTGCAGAATAAAAAGAAATAAGATCATGGTGTGAATAATTTAATGACACGCCACATGAAAATGAAACTTTAAAATAAAGAGAAAGCTTGATTTGTTTTAAGAAAATTCGGCAGCCTAACGGCGTCACATAAAAATTCAAAAAATAATTTGATGAGAGTAGAAAGGGTCTTTTATCATTTGGAAATGAAATAGACAGTAGTAAAGATATATAAGAATAATCCCCTACATAATTAAATGGAACTATAAGACATAACATAAAGGAAATAATGACATAAAAGAGGAGGGTGAAAGTTTCCCTTACAGATTTGGTATCTTTCGAAACGTACACCCCATTAAAGAACGGTCATATTAAAAATATGAAATTACCCATATATTAAATTATATTACACAAATAGTAAAATCATAAGCAGTATATACAACACACAAAAGGAAATAGTGGAAAATATACCCTGAATCTCACAAGAATAAGAATAGAGATGAAAATCCCTTACCACATTTTATTCGATCGAATCGTATGACCAAAAATTATTAAACACCAAAAAAATCATGGAATTACATGAATATAAAGTGAAAAATTATAATATATATCCAATGGAGGTATAAAATAAACAACATTATATAAATAAGTGGTGAACAATGGAAATCTCACGGAATTAAACGTGAGATAAGAATCTCTTACCACATCGTAATCAATCGAGTCATACGAAAAAAAGTTAATAACCACCAAATGATTCAAAAAATAACATGAATATCAATATAATAATGATAATATATATCAAATGGAAGTACACAATACACAACATGAAATAAATTAGTGGTAAACAATGGAAATCCCACAGAATTAAAGGTGAGATAGGAAACCCCTAACCACGTTGTCTGACTTGACTCACTCATAAGTTCCCTGTTCTTCCCGAATAATGAACATAATATACATTATACATTCATAATAATATTTTTCATGTTTATTATTCCTTTTATATTACTTATTAGCTAGCTATAACAATTATTTAATTATTTGATCTCATGTCGGACATTTTGTCAAAGTTCTTACTTGAGTAAAAAATGTACTTGTTATAATTATAAATTGTTAATGTGGTCAAAAGTCCATTATCTACAAAATGATATTCATTATTTAGAATTCATATATATAATATATATCCAGTATATATATATATATATATATTTATAATAGTATATACAATTTGGAGATAAGAAATAAAATTCACCATTCATTGAGACGGTAAGTCGTACATACGCATGAACCATAATTTCATTTCTATTTTATAATTTTAATGGAACGAAAACATAGTGACTCATAGGTATATTATATTTGTGGTTTAATATTTATGTCATATATGTTACATAATATAATAAATTATATCCTTTATGTGTTCCACATATGCTATAAATGAGTCATATCACTTTGAGGGGGTGGTAGTCCGCACTTCTTCTAATGAAATTATTGCCTTTACCCATTAATTGAACCATAATGGTATGCTATAAAAAGGAAAATATAGAAGCATAAAGAAAAAAAAATATAATATATATCATAAATAGATACAATTCCAACATAATGGCCACTATGAGAGGTAATAAAAGATAATGGAACAATCATCGTTTCATGATGTAGTAGTTCACCGTCCAATAAAACAGTATGTTCATTACACATTAGATGGAGGTGTGTAAGTTTATCTTGATTAATTATCATAAAAACATCCCGGAATATTTGGGATACTAGTGTGGTTCTAAAATAATGGAATAAAAAGAGTTTAGGGGGTTTGATAAGTAGAATAAAACAAAATAACATAAGAGAAGTCATTATCTTTTAATCGGGTAACTCCCTTTGCCTTGAAACAAAAGGGCATTTTTAAGTGCTTTATTCCTAAGGTAAGGCTTATAAGATTAATAGAGGGATATTGGGAGCTTATTGGAGAATATTTTGGACGAGCCAAGGTCTGGAGAAGTGCGATAAATTGGTAGAATGTTAAGGATTTTTATAAGGGAAAGGATGGTCTCTTTAGGAATGTATGAAAATATTATTTTATTATATAAATATTTTCGGTTTATAAAGGTTAAAAATTTATTAAAGTCAATGATAAGGTGGCCCATGATTTAAATAAAACAATCCAACAATAATTGGACATGTTTTAGATATGTTTTTAATTTTTAGCTTCTTATTTATTTAAATCTTCCATTAATTAGGTAAACATTGTATAATCATTCTTTCATTAATAATTTTAATTATTTGAGGTCTACAAATTAAAAAAAATTCCATGATGTAGGAAATAATTTTATATTTCCAATGAATAATTATAGTCAAAATGATAACTTATATTACCCCATATAAAAATTGTTTTAGTAAAATAATAAATGTTTATGACAAAGTTTATTTTTACTTTCAATAAATATTTATTAATGTCATTATCTTACCCAAGTGGCTCCATGGGGTCCCAAAATTTACCCATGTATTTTATGGGTCGGACATTACTCATCCATTAATGTTAGGACAAGTTTCAAGGTAATTTTCTATTATTATTACATTATTATTGTCTTAAATTTCCCTAATTACCTTTGATCGTGGTTAACAAAAGTCAAAAGTTACTATTCACCCGAAATTATTTTAATCTTATTGAACTAAATTTTACATACTAATGACAACATGTATGTCAAAATTTTTAAATTCAATTAACAGAAGTGGTAAAATAACATTTAAATGAAAAATTTAGTCTTTTATCTATTATTTAGTTGTTTCACTAGTAATTAAAAATTCAAGGTTTTCAGGAAAATTCCAAAAATTCACTCTAAGATAAATTTGATAATCCAAATTCAAAAATGATGTATATTTTTTAAAATTACAAACATATAAGTTTCATTAATTAATTTTATAAATAATTCCCATCATCCAAACAAAAAGCGTGTTTTTATGAAATAATAACAATCAAACGATTGATCCTTGTTAATGTCCAATTTCAAAGTTAAATTAAATACAATGACCAAAATTGGTTTAAATGGTAAAAATATAATCTATTTAAATTTTAGAACCAATTAAAAAATTAATCTATCCAGATAAATAATTTAGATTAAAAGGTGGTTTTGAATAAAAATATAGCATTTTTCCACTATTCCTTAAAAATGATCATTATCATAAACATATCAAAATTTCATCCAATGTTAATTATGAGGTCCCGATTCTAAATATGAAAATTATAATGTAAAACATAATTTGTAAAAGTGTCAAAATTTAGATTTAAAATGTGTTCAAAATCAAAAGGTGGTAAATCGCCCTTTTAAAGTAAATTATGTTTAAACTTAGATTCATTTACATTTTTCGCCTCTGACTATTATTGCATGAATATAAAAACATTTAACAAACATATATTAACATATTTAATTATGTTCTATTAATTCCTTCTAATACAACGACTAGGTGTTAACTGCCATTTAATATTAAAATATTATATGTTTACTGTGCAACGTAAGATTTCAAAGAAATCCTTTGTTGCGTGTCAGGTATGCCATTGAATATAGATTCCACATTAAAATAAAATTAATATTTAATTCAAAAATATTAATAAGCATTAAAATTTCATATTCTATATTTTCCCAGGATGTTACATAATGAATGTATGCAATCTTGATGTCAAAGGACCGTAGGTACTCCACCCACCTTCACTGCCTCAAATTAATATCACAATACATAAAGATATAATTTAACCTTTTGTGGTCTGAGTACACCACAAAATGATCTTCCAATAAATAATGCCTCCAGTAGTGCAACACATGAATAATTACTGCTACTTCTAGATCATTCGTAGGGTGAATAATCTCTTTGGGCCTTAACTACCAAAAATTTTATGCCATGAATCGATATCCCTACATCAGCACTTCCCCTATCCCAATACCTAAAGCAACATAGTAATCCATGTAGCTATATCACTATGCTAGTATTATTTGGACTGGTACTAATGTCATCCTCCTTTTTAGCTCCAGAAAGGCTATCTCATAAGATTTTGAGAAAAAAACATCACACCCTTCTTAGTCAAACCGATAAAATGTTTTGTTATGATTGAGAATTCATTTACAAAACACATGTTATATCCAAATTTCCCCAATAAACTCTATATGTCAAAAATGGTCATAGGTTTTTCCCAAGAAACTACAGCTCTCACCTTCTTTATGTAAACTAACACTCATGTCTCCAAGATGACGTTTTCCAAGATATGAATATGACCCATCCAAAACTGAAAAATTGAAAGGATTGTATATAATTGACTCTCTCTTAGTTTATTCAAAATATATCATGATGGTTGACATGTTCATGTCGATTCAGTTAATACAACTAGTTATATTCCATGAATTCCACCACAAAAAGATCCATGTAATGATGGAACACTTGGTTCATCAAAGACATGAAACCTGATCCAATGTTCATGATACTAAACAGAATAAACAATTTCTCATATAACCCATACTTTTTATGAAAGTTTGAATGACGTATGTTAGTAGGACAAAACACACCTGGTTATATCCCCACATCAATTCCATATTTTAGAACACTCTAGATACTAAATGCTGATCAAATATTTCATCTATCCATGGAAAAGGATATCAATTTTCAACCGTCAACAGGTTCATTTTCTCATTATCCACATATAGAATATGATTTCAATATTCCTTTTTCACAAAATGGACTGTAAAACCCCATATGGAATTATTGGGTCTGATAAACCCCATCGCCTTAATACCGATTAGACATCTCTTGATGTCCATTAACTCTTTCATAGACATTTTATAAGGAGGAA
The DNA here is from genome assembly GCA_963277665.1 of Viscum album. NCBI lineage: Eukaryota > Viridiplantae > Streptophyta > Magnoliopsida > Santalales > Viscaceae > Viscum > Viscum album. Next base: position 773,132,459 of record OY728159.1, on the reverse strand, counting down.
TGGATACTGGTGCAGCTCCTGGAACTATCTCAATGGAGAACTCCACCTCTATCTTTAGAGGTAAACTACAAAATACATCAAGAAATATGTCTCTAATGAGATCAATCACTAGAGGAAAATCCACCTGACTCACTTCTTGATCATCCAAGAAAAATTGGATATCATTAATATATTTCAACCATGCCCCCAATGCTCAGGTCTAGCTCTGCTCTCCTACACATCAAATCAACCATAGTAAATAAACACCGCACCCTCAGGTGAAATGAATGTCATCGTCCAGCCATGCCAGTCAATAATTGATAGATAATCCATGAGACAGTTTAGTTAATGAATGATGTTAAACCTTGTAATCTTGAGGAAATAAAGATCTCAGATGATGTGACACCCTACGACCTCATGGGAAATATCTATATACAGGTACACATCACCAGTTCAAACTTCCAATGGTGTGTCTAGAGTCAAAGAACCATGAGAAAGAAAAACCAAACTCCCAAGTATCATTACCACTCTTACAGAGATAAAACTGTGCAATGCACCTATATCAAAGATAGTAGATGCAATGGTAGAATCTAATTAGATCAGAACTCTCACCATAGATGTTATGAGATCATGATCTAGTTGGGTTATTTGCACAGTATATTAATGTCATGTACATGACCGAGTGACCCTACCTAGCTACCAAGAGCTGATCAATCCTATAGTCTATGACAACATGGTGTATGGATAAAATGAACATGACCACCACAGTCCATACCTGATAGGCCTACACTTATCAAGCTCCCAGCCTGATGCAGATCTTAATGACCTTCTTCTAAAATTGATGCTAGAGCTGACACCCTACTGCTCAGAGTTAGAGGGAAGGTCCTATAAGACAACTATATGCTCCCCATCATTCCCCATGATCGGCACATGATTGGGTCACGATCGTAGTGAATTCTAATTTTCCCTCGCCATCGAAACAAATGGAAATATACTAATCTTCCTTCACCCACAACTTGAAAAGCGCTCACGTCGCGGGAAGCCTCAAAATGACACTTCCTACCTGAATATATTGATCTACTGGGGAGATAAAGAGAACATTCCTACACTATAACCCCAGTTTCCCTCATGTTACGCAATGAAATAATCACCTAATTCACAATATCAATGTTATATGTAAACATGAACACGTTGACCTAAGATTTGATATCATGTATGAGTCATTCCACAAAGCACCTCTCCTTCGAAAAATAATCAGTAAAATACATAAGTGTAAAATGTTACAGCTCTATAAATCTTGTCATATATTTCATAATTGGTTTCATTCCCTGTTCTAAATGAATAATCACTGAATCTTGCTCTTCTCTCATAGTCGCGGGGTAAAAGTAGTCATATACAAGGGTTTGGAATTAATCCCAACCAATATCATGCATCCCATTATCCTAGATTAAAACATCGTACAAGCACTTTGCTGCTCTACGTAGCACATAAGTCATGAGGTTTACCCTATACTTTAGAGGAGTCTCCATATGCTCAAAAATATCTAATTTGGTCTGAAGAAATATCTCTACAGCCCATGGTCTTCCATCCCAGGAAAACCTAGGATGATGATGCTATAGAGGCATTCGGGTAAGCTCATCCATAGTCAAGGCTAGGTGAGGTGCTCCCTAGATCGTCTGCAAATAAGGAAGGATACACTCCCATAACTATTCCCCAACACCTATGTCCTAAATAGCCTCAGTTACCACAACGTGTATTATCGGGTGATAAACTAATAGCCCTTGTCCCACCATCCACAAAGAATGGTCATTTCTTATTTAAATCCCTGACCCTAGTTACCCAGAGTCGGTGCATTATTTTAATACATTAACATTATTACAAGGAATCATGTCCCAATGGACTGATCGATTTAGCAGTCTTGGAAAATAGATTACATACATGATTGTTACATTACACTTCATAACATACAAAACATAAAAAATAATCCATCACGAACGTCATTATTCCCTTGGCTTAACCCTGCATGTCAATCACAATACACTTATTTAAATCCTGGGAAAAATGAAACATAGAAAGGGGTGAGATCAGATGCTCAGTAAGGATAACAATATAGTTGAAACATTCATAAATAAGCATAAACATTTAAGCCAATTTATAACTAAAACAAAAGCCTTTTAAATGTGAATTTCATCATAATATGGAAAAAAATGAAGTAATTCCATTTACTTATTCACATGGATATTCTATTAGTCTAATAATTATATGAAATATCACTAACCAATTTCATAATGATTGAATGCATAATTCCTGACTATCAAAACCACATAGTCAAGGCCCTTTTCCAAGACTACAAATAAGATTTTTCCATGGCCTTATGCCAAGGCACTAGTTTGTCTAATGAGAAATACCAATGCATCGAGGAGATATAGAGAGCTGCACCCATCACTTGTTAAATCCAATTCATTCCTCATATGAATAGGTTTAAACATAACATAAACATTCGTATTAAAAATAGCACACAAAATGTCAATACATTCTCCATAAACCATGACTGTTATAAAAATAATACATCCACATTCAAAAATATCACAGAACAATCAATAAAATATGTATGTTTTGTATCATAATAAATCAACTTCAAATAAGCTTAAAATCTATCAAAGGATGTTGACATAGATGAAATCAAAAGTATTTGAGAGAAATATCTCTTTTTTTGAAATCACTTAAAAGACACATAATTATAAAAGAAAAAATTTACTTTGAAAATATTATTATAATATTGTAAGGGAATCTTCTATGATTTTATAATGGTGGAAAATATCCACACCCACCGTATAAGTTAAAAAAAGACATTATTACCTTAATTCTGTCCAAAAGGTTAAAAAGGACCTTGTATGGAAAATGACAGAAGGATTCCATTATAAACGTCTAATAAAAAGTAAAATAGGGGTATAAATGACTTTAAACGATATTCTGAAAACTAGTTATAATGTTTTGAAATACATTTTTAAGAAACATGGATGTGGATGATAAATAGGTCCCAGTAGATAATTACGTATAAACAACCTCATATAATGAAGAGATTGTGAAATAAACCCTTACCAATTGTGTAACATACAAAAAATACACCCCATGAAAGAGGTATCATACAATGAATATGTAAATACACATAAAGTAATTTTTATTACTCAAAGAATACAGTTATGGGAAGTAAACACACCACACAAAAGTTAATAATGGTAATATGGCATGAATCTCGCGTGAATAATGAGTGAGATGAAAACCCCTTACCATGCACTTTCTGTTAGAAGAGGGTACATTTAACCTCCAATATGAAGACCTTATTATGTTATTAAATTATAAAAAAACTATATTAATATTTACGATATCATAATTTATTCATTTATGACTTCATACAACCCATTTAATAATAATTTCCATGTTAAATAACCATTTCGGGTAATAATCGCTTTCTTTATCTTATGCGTTTTAACTTGTTACTCATGATTGTATCACTTTGATCATGATTTAAATAATTCCAGAATATAAAAAATAATTTATATATCATATATATTTAGATTATAATTATGTATAATAGATATATATTTGAAATGGAAATCACTATTTATGGAGATGGTAGTCCGTACGTACGCATAAACGTTGTTTCTGTTTTCATAACGTATTGAACGGAACTAAGTTAATAAAATATTTGTAAGTACATATATATATATATATATCTAGGAGAATTATTATGTCATATATTTCAAACATATTAGTAATATATATTTTTAAAATCGTCGATGAATGGTGAATGTGGAAATGAATCTCATCGCGTCATGGATACGGTAATCCGTACGTACGCACGAGAGATAACATATTTTACTTAAAGGTGTGTAATTGGATGGTATATTAATTTTAAAGAGAAATTATTATGTTATTTTAATTATTTATATACATATTAGTCTTCATTATATCTATCCAAATAACATAGTGTTGAATAACAAATTACACCACGACGTGGAGATGGTAAGCCGTACGTACGTACGCATGGTGGCATTATCATTCATAATATGGATAGAATAATGAATATAGTTGTGAAATATTTATAATAACAACAAAGTATAGAGAATATACTGGAGTTATTATTTTATAATGGAAATAATAAATAGAGAATAAGTGGAAGAAGAAAGGAACTTCAAAGATGGTGGTGCAAACATTACTTCTTCTTCGGGTTCTTCCTTTTGATTTGATAAAAAGGGATACTTAGGATGGCTTTATGATCAAACTAAGGCATCTATGATGAAGTGGGGGATGTTTAGAGAATATTTGGGTAGGGCTTGGAAGTGGAAAAAGGCTTTGAAGGTGTTAATTATAGGGAAGGTCATGTACCCTTTTATAAGATGGGTGAGGGGAAACTTAGGAAAATCTAGAAATATTATTTTATGATAAATTCATATTCAATTTCTAATTGATAGAAAGTAGAATATTTAATGGATAAGGTGGGGATAGGTCTAAAACCACTCAAACAATAGTTTTTATATAGGTTTGGGTCTCAATATTAACTTTATCGTTTTGATATAACTCTTAGTTAAATACTTTGACATTTACCATGTCTCTTTTTATTTTTATATTATATAGTTAATAAACATACTATATACTTCCATGTGACCTCCAAGTGGTTGATTAATAATAAAACTATCATTATATTGGTCCTTTGGCCAAAAATTAGATTTTTATAATAGAATTTCATTTAATAATATAATATTTGTTTTAAAAACTCATTTATGTCAATTTTGACACTATTTAATAATTGATTTTTGCTAAAGGCATAAAAAATTTATTAATTCGAACAAAATTCATTTAAGAAATAATCACAAGTCATATTTACTAATAAAATTCGTTTATGTTATCAAATGTTTCATTTTATTTTTATTTTAACATTTATGATACCAATTATTTGATTCATTCATTAATACGGAAAATACTGCATCATTATTATTTCATAAATAAATTTAATTATTCTTGGTCTAAAAATTATAAATAAAATACAATTATGTAGGAAATCTTTTTATATGTATTATTAATATTTATAGTTGAAAATATAACATATATAACCCTATGTAAAAATTGTTTTCCTAAAACATATATGCTTATGTCATTTTGGTATTTACTTTATCTTAATTAATATAAAGTGTCATTATCAAATAAAAGTGGATCCATTGTGTACCAGAATCGACCCAAAGATTCCCATGGTTGGAAATTTATCAACCAATGGGGTTAGTACACGTTTAAGGGTAATTTATTTTTATTATTATGTTATTTTTTACCCTTATTTACCGGATTTTGCCATTTACCATGGTAATTAAATTAATTACCGATGTAATTATTCAAAATGTATAAATATAAAAGTTACATATTTAAACAATTTGGACCTCCTGATTCTAAATATTGAATATATTTTTCTAAATTCAAATCCCAGAAGTGGCAGAAATTAAATAATTCTCATTGTTAAAACAAAAAGCGTGTTTTTAAGAGATAATAACTATCAAAAGATTGACACTTGCTTATGTCCAGTTTAAATGTGAAATTATGTCCAATGACAAATATTGGATTTAATTTTAAACATATAATCTAATTATAATCTAAAATCACTCAAATTCATAATTTATCACTATTAATTATTATGATTAAAAAATTTGTTTTTAATTAAAACTTAGTAATTTTCACTATTAATAAGAATATGAAAGTTATCCGAAAATTACCAAAAATTTACCATAAGCTAATTTTGATATTCCGAATCCAAAAATGAAGTCCTTTTTGAATGATAAAATTTATAATATTTCAAAAAGTTCATATTGAAATTCATAACGACTAGTTTGATTGGATGTGGTGTGTGTTGGAAGTCAAAGTTGCGTACAACACACACTACTGTACTATTCAAAGAGAAGCGTATCGTGGAATCTTGGGGTGTTTCATTCTCCCATCCCCCAATAAATTGTGTCCTCATAATTTGAAATTATTTTTCAAAAATAAAAGGTTTAAAATAGAAATTATCTTTCGGAAAACCCACATCAGAAATTAAGTTAATAATATTTAGTTTTAATAAGATGGAAAGGGAAATGAAAGGGTCACCACAAAATTATGAACTCGATTAGGATAAAATTGGTGGAAATTAGAGACATATAATTGTAGAAAAAAAGAAATATTTATAGGTAGTGATTGAGGTCATCAATCACAAAAAAGTGTAAAATTGAGGGCCTGAAATTCAACAATCTATGATGATTTAAAATACCATTGGTTCAACAAAACATAAGGTATTAGGATAACATATATTTGGTTTTATGATCCCCTCACTAAAGTATAAGAATTACTTTCTTCTTAGAATAAGAGGAGAAGAAAAATATATACATGAAATGTAGAGTCCCATCCTTTAACTAATTTCTACCACAAACTCATATATAACTCTAAAAGATAATAGAACATAAAAATAATATTCAATATTACATATTTTTATAGGGTTCAAAAAAATATGAATTTATAATTCATATACCAGATTTTTTTAAAAAAAATATTTTATATTATTCAATCCAGGACATCACGTGTGCTAGTGGAAGGTGATACACTCTTTTTGCCCTTCAGTTGCGGGTTCAATTCTTGCGGCCTTATAGGACGCGATGGGTTTCCGCCTGACCTCCGGGTTGTCCTTTTACGGAAATCCTCAAATAATCTCAAACTAGAGTTATCCAATATACTTCTTTCTAAACTCATAATCCAAAATTTATAAGGAAGTTATACCCAATGAAGATCATTTTTTCTCTTAATAACATGTGAACACAGGTCTTCTCTTGTCGTTGGTTGAAGTTTTATGCATCCCAAATTAATTACTCGTTCATAGAACATTAGTATAGCATAAGTTCGGGGTCGATCCACAGAGAACCATGGCGTGCATGAATTTAGTTGATTTAATACTTAATTTGATGAAGTATGCAATGTTTAGAAATGATTGGGTTCATTTTTGGGTTTTGATTTAAACTAAACTGATTTACTTTGATGATTGGATACAGTTTGAAGGAAAACAATGGGTAAATTTAAAAAGTTATTAGAAATGGAATGAAAAGACGTTTCGGGGATGTGGTAAATAAGGAGTTCTTATGAAGATTGTTTAAATGGTTGTGATTTTCATAATAATTCAATCATTCAGGATTTCATTTTGTTACCAGATTTCCTTGGTTTGGTTCCTCTTGTTTGAAATTAGAGTAGTTGAATCCTTGGTCCGGTATTCAATGTCCTTAATTCTTTATTGCATTCAGTCCATTACTTGAATCAGTGAAAACCATCCAATGGTCATGGATGTATTCACCGTTACTTTTCTTTTGTATCGCTGAGAATCCTTCCCTTGGCCCGGCTATGAATTCTCAGTTATATTAGACAGTGGCTTAATAAGAGTAAGATGAATTACAACGATTCAAACATGGCTATATAAAACTATATAAAAATTATGATCCCATCATCCACAACCCCATCACAAGAGGTTTAGTTACACATAAAATTTAGGAGAGAAACGACACACGTGATACCTGACGGATTCATCGTGTAGGCGTTGAGGTAGAGTATCAGATGGTGGAATGGTGGAATAGCGGAATGACGACACCTCGGTGGCTTCGGGAATGGTGGTAGCAGAGCTTCTCCCTCCTCCAATGGTTCTTAACTCCCCCAAATTCGTAGGACAAGGCCTCATTTTATAGAAAAATAAAGTACATGGAGTGTATAGAAAGTACACACCGTGTACTTTTCGTCAACGCATTTTGGCGCCATTTTCTCTGCAGGCAGGTGCCCGAGCACGCCGTTCTTGACTTTTGCACACGGTGCCGCTTGCGAGTTGAGTGAACACGACATGTAGTGCCTCCATACACGGCGTGTAGCACTGCCAGCCCCTTCTAGAATAGAAGACACGACGTGTAAAAGTTCAGACACACCGTGTCTTCACCAACGGCCACATGGGCATGTGGACTTTTCTCAGCAACCACCACTTCTAGAAGGTGGTACACGGTGTGTAGCACTGACCCACACGGCATGCATCTCTTCCTGGTAGACATGGGTGTGTACTCCCTGCTTTGGTCCGTGTCCTTGTCTGGATTTACACGGCTTGCATAGAAAGTACACGCCGTGTAGTTTCAAAAATGTCACAAACTTCCCTTGATCCGTGTATTAAGCCAGAAAGCTCCTGCAAGTAAACAGATTCGCCAAAATCAAATAATATGTTCATGAAACCACATATATAGGCTGAAAACATTCTTTTATCTTCAATTATATATTTGGAAATGTATACAAAAATTGTGTGCATCAAATTCCCCCACACATAGTTGTTTGCTTGCCCTCAAGAAAAATCTCAACTTCTAATTAAGAGATCATATACTTTGAAAAGTAAGGTTTTTAGTTAATCAAACGTATAACTGATAAAGTTACTGAGGAAAAATTCTAAAAGGCACAAACAAATTCAATACATAAGATATTAAAATCATGCTTCATATATAATGTAATTAACTACTATCATCATCTTTCAACATATTGTTCAACCTTTCAAAAATAAGCATGCCACATGATGATTTACCTTACCAGTTAAAATCACACTCCACACTGAAGATGTTTTTAATCAAAGTTATACTCAATCCAAGGAATATACATTCTATCCATAGGTTTTCAAGATATCTTGTTCTCCATTTCAGAAAAACTGAATTACAAAAATCATAAGGGATTTGTCAATAAGGTTTAAATGCTTCTATGGAAAAGGGTTGGTAGGTTCAGATGTCAAAATAAATTCCGAGGCTTGAAAAAGGATGTCTAATTCCTTTAAAAATCATTGCATGATATTCAAATTAATGCTCATTGAAAATACATCCTTCAAAAGCCCAGTCAATTTCTTTTTTAATCGTTACCAACTCCCTTAGGTAAGTAGGTTTTATGGGAAAATAAGTAGCAAATTAGTATAAGGTCCCCTCGTTGTTTGTTTTTTGTTGTTTTTTTACAACAAAACACAAGGGAATCCCTTATTAATACAATGAGTACATGTTTGGAACCCATTCTGCCCCAAATAATCAAGAGGCACTCCCCCACACTTCATTTCATGGCTGTACAAAAATATGACATGTATTGAAAACTCTCTCTTTAATGCTGAAATGAATAATCATGAAAAGATTAAAAAGAAATACAGTAGGAAGGAAAATAGGCTTGTAATGTGGCTTCCTACAAAGGATGTTCATGGCTTCAATGGGCTTAAAAAGATTAAATGTAGTGTAGGTATCAAGATAAAGGGGTTGAAACAATCTAATGCCTCAATAATGTTAATGTAATTCAAAAATTTCGTCATATTTCGAAAATAAAAACTTGAAAATTCTGGTAGTGATTCATATCCTAAGAATCTCTCAAGAAAGAGGGTATTAGAAAAGAAATACGGAAAAGGGTTTAAAATACCTTTCAGGGGTGGAAAAACAATAAAGGGACAATCAGGCCATGACATGCATATAAATTATTGGACTAATTAATGTAATTTAATCAAGGATGAAAGGTTGTAATTGAAACTATATCAGTAATCATTTTAAAATACTTAAAAACTAAAAAACATGTAACCTTCACAAAAGTTCCTACGGATAACTCGAGCATTTATATGTCTGATTAACAAAAATTTCTTTACATTTAAAAATAAAGAGTCTAATAATGATGTCTCCTTGGTTAGTTTAAGGGCGAAGACTAAGGTGAAAGATATAGATGCTCCCCTACACTTAACACTACACATGGACCACCAAGTGCAACACCAAGGTAAAGGGTGGGCAGTGGGGAGAAATGGGGGAAAATGAGGGAAAGTAGTGGAAGAAGTAAATCCAAAAATAAGGAAAATAGAAATGAAAAAAATACTCCCCTCGTGAAAAGTGATGCCCAAAGCGAGCCATTCCTGTACCTGTGACTGTCGATAAAAAGAAAGAAGACTACAAACATGCATAACATCATAGCATAGAAAATGACAGAAGAGATATATAAGAGAAAGGATAATGTCACTATCATGGGGTCTCATTAAGGGAGGCATCATCCAGTACAGAATCTGCCGGGAGGGATGGCGCAGGAGCCGTGGAAGGGTGAGGCTCTGATGGGGCATCGGGAAGGGTAGCCGAAGAAGTAGGAGCCTCAGGTGCTAGACTTGGGATCGGAAGCTCAGCAGCAGGCCCTGGCCCGGCAGAAGTGGCAACAATAGAGCTCACCGTAGTCATCAAAACAGAAGCTGTGGCCGACGCAAGAGATGGCGGTGGAGCAGCAGTAGAAGGGCCAGGAACGGAGGCAGGGGCTGGTGGCAGAGGCAATGGAACACCATGATGCTGAGCAATATGTACCAACAGAGGCTCCATCCGGTCCTGGCGGCCATCCAGACGAATCAAATGGCGTGCAATGGTGTCCTGGCGGTCGATGATACGGGCCAACTGCTGCTCCATCGTGGCTAGGCAGAGGGAAATGGCCGGATCGACCGAGGGTGCGGGGGTAGGTGGGATGGGAGATGGGACAGAAGAAAGAAGGTCAGAAGAAGTGGGGTCAGGAGGAGGTGGTTGAGGGGGAGAAGCTGGAGAAGGTGGGGAAGGAGGCGCAGGGTCAGCAGGTGGGGCAGGGTCAGCAGGTGGCGGGGCTTGAGCCTGAGCAAGGACGTAGGCACCCCCTACTTCCGGACCAATCCCATGTGAATGAGCATGAGGAAGTGCATCTGCTGGGGTGAACTTAACAAGTCATGAGGTAATGAGGGATCGAATACCCCCAAGTGGTGGGAAAGACGGGTGGTGTAAAACCCGCCATTCAGGTTGCCCTGACGGCCGGTAAACATGGAGTGAAAATAGGAGGCAGCAAGAAAGGGGAGGTCCGGGTAGGTGTGCTAGATGACACAGGTAGGAAGCTCCATGTCACGGCCGGTCACGACCCCCATATCCTCATGGAGGGGGAAGAGTATGGTGCTGAAGCACCGGTAGGTGATGCGAAGGATGGGATTTGCTATAACAGTGCTCTTCTGAGAAGTGGGGGAGTACCGGTAGTCCGGCCCAACGATATCCCGCCACATGGCAATGAGGTCAGAGCGCTCGGGCCGGGTCAAGTCAGAAACGGGGGGTGGGGCGAAAGGATAGAGGTAGAAGCTGCAACCTCATCCGAACTCTGTCATCGTCAAAGAAAAACATCGGCCTCCTAGCCGGAATCAAACTACTGGCACCGCATCTCCAGGTGTCTCTCGGTACTCCACTCCATCGAACTCAATGGAGGCCGCAACTCCAAAAATAAATCTCGGAACACAGGAGTGCTGACCTTGAAAATCTCGAGGAGTGCGGTGTGCCCAAGAAGTACCTCCAACTCCTCCCAAATACCGAGCCACTGTGGAATGCTGCTGTCAAGGTATCGGCCGCTCAATGGTATCAGCCGATGAGAAAAGCGTCGGAGCCTGTCCTATGCGAGGTCGGTGACCGGGAATACCGTGCAGGGATAGGGAGCACCTGCAGGTCCCGACCCAGGTGCCGGTGCAGCAGTGGCATCTGGCTCTGGAGGTGGATCCGCCGAAGAAGAAGGTGGATCGGTGGAAGGGGTGCTCGAAGAGGGACCAGCTGCTGAGGATGATCGTACAGTGAAAGTGGCAGCTTGTGCAGTAGAAGGATGCCCCGCCTCATCTGAGGGAGTGATTGATGGCAGAATGGCCAACAGAGGGAGCTCAAAGACCGGAGCGTCGGGGTCCGGCTGAGTAGGTGGTCGGAGTCGGATCCGACGATAACCGGACTCCTCGCCCTCAGTGGGGGAGGCTGGCCACATCCCGCGTGAATGATCATGATCTACCATATCCTGAAATATAAAGGAAAAGAAAAAGAAAACAAAAAAAAAGAAGTAAATAAAACAAACATAATGTGAGAAATTTGGAGAATTAAAGTACACAACGTGTACTCAGAGTACACGACGTCTACTCAGAGCTGGAAGGTATCCCGTGTTCTCCGGAAATACATGATGAGGGTGGAAAGAGACCATGTAATAGGACACGGCGTGTACTGCACACGAAGAACATGGTCATGCAGAGGGGGAGACACGGGCCGACCACAGATATAGAGGACACGACGTGTACCGAACATACACGCCATGTTCTAGAACATGGGGTGACATGCCGTTTTATGTGCCACACATGGAGGGGCCAACACAAACAACGGACACGGCGTGTACCAAACACACACGCCGTGTAAATGAAAATGGTGTGTGAGACAGTGTGAAAAGGTGTATTCGGGCACAGGGAAACGGACAAGGTGTGTACCGAACATACACACCGTGTAAATTCAAATTTCTGAAAATTCATTCTGAGGCCGTGTTCAGACGTACATGGCGTGTGTTCTTCATTTATTGGTCGTGTACATCTGGAAGCCGAATGGTCGACCGATCAGAAAAAACACCCTAAACGAGTCTAAAAAATTGAAACAGAGGGTGTAGAATGGTGTACCTGGATCAAGGATCACAATGTGAGAGGAATTAGAACTTGAAACGCCCCAAATCGACGGATTTGGAAAAAGGGGGTTCGGACGAAGTTTGGGAGAAGAAATGGGAAGAAGGGGAAGAATCAGGAGGCCGTACAACATGGCCTCATTCCGGGTGGCCCGCGGCTTTTATAGCCGAGGTACACATCGTGTATTGAAAGTACACGCCGTGTTTTTTTAAGAAAAGTACAAAATTATTACAGTAAACTATATAATAATTATTAAAAATATAAATATTGAAAAATTATATTATACATAAGCCTAGTCACGAAGTATATTGGGAAATACCTGCCGTGTATTTTAAAATAAGAAAAATAGTAGTACAACCTTTGGTCCTGTGCTTGGGGCGGAATTCGAACCGGCAATTGGCTGATTTGAACGAACGCCTTCACCCACTGGAGCAAAGGTTGTTCTGCTGTTCATATTTATTTTATATATATATTTATTCTATACGGCTTATACACACGGAAAGAAAAAAACATGGCGTGTGGGTTTTATTTAGGAAAGGATGGGGGTGAAGTGGGGAGATTAGAGCGATTCGAAACCGTGTCTTGTGAACCTGGTGTCGAGACTTTTCCAATCCTCCAACTTCACCCGCATGTAATTTCTTATTTTTTAAAACCTTTTCATTTATATTTGAAAAATCATGGCACACACTGCCTATATCGGAGTACATGTCGTGTTGTTTAATTAAAAGAACAAATGATGGAAATGGGACGGTTGTCTGGATTCGAACTTGGGTCTTTTGAAACCGGATCACGATTCTAGCCAACCGGCCCATCCCCACCATGGGTTTTATTAAACACATGTATATATATATATATAGATTGACAATACCACACACATCATGTAATTAAAAAAGGAGGAACCTCGTGCCGAAGGTAGGTCAGGAGGATTCAAACCGAGTACGGCTCGAATAAACTCCAATGAATTTGTCATCGGCACCGACATCATCCCTGTGTAGTTATTTATTATTATATAGATTTATAATATTATGTTATTAAATGAAAAAGACTTAGTACATGTTGTGTATATAATTGGGCCACAGCATGTAACATCTGGGTTGCCTCCCAGGAAGCGCCTTTGTTTTAGGTCGCTGTCTTGACCTACTTACCTTGCTTACCGGAGGAGTATGGTGGACGACGTTCCCACCATGTTCTGTAGGATGGTAAGCTTTCAACCTCTTCCCATTTACATTGAATGGTTGACCATCTTCTCCAGATATTTCTACCGCTCCATGATGGAATACACGGATAATGTGGAATGGTCCCGACCAGCATGACTTTAACTTCCCTGGAAATAAGTGCAGAAGAGAATTAAAGGGAAGTACCTGATCACCAGGTTGGAAAGATTTTCATGATATCATCTGGTCGTGAATGGCTCTTGTCTTATCTTTGTAGAAATTGGAAATCTTGTATGCCTCTAATCGGATTTCATCTAGTTCCGACAGTTGGAACTTTTGTTTCTCTTCAGCTTCCTTTAGATAAAAATTTAGGGCTTTGATGGCCCAGTAGGCTTTGTGTTCCAATTCTACTGGAAAATGGCAGGGCTTGCCATAGATGAGGAGGAGCGGGGACATTCCCAGTGGTGTTTTGAAAGCAGTCCAATATGCCCATAAGGCATCATCTAACTTCTTGGACCAGTCCTTCCGCGTAGTGTTCACTCTTTTTCCCAGGATCTCCTTGAGCTCTTGATTGGAGAGCTCTACCTATCCACTGGACTGGGGATGATATGGTGTCCCCATCTGATGCTTTACTCCATACTTTGACAGTATTCCTCTCATCAGTGTGTTGTCGAAGTGGGTCCCGCTATCACTGATCAGTACTCGAGGCACTCCAAACCTGCTAAAAATATTTTTCTTTAATAAATTTATTACTACCTTGGTTCTGTCGTGAGCTGTAGCAATAGCTTCCCCCCATTTGGAAATGTAGTCGACGCAGACCAGGATATAAGTGGTCCCAAAAGATGGGGGAAAAGGACCCATGAAGTCTATGCCCCAGACGTCAAAAATCTCGACCTCCAGGATGGGGTGATGTGGCATCTCGGCTCTACGTCCCACATTACCCATCCTCTAGCACTGATCGCAATAGGAAACAAAGGCTCGAGCATCTCTATGCATGGTGGGCCAGAAAAATCCAGATTGCAGGATCTTAGCTATGGTACGGTCCGGGCCATGATGTCCTCATACTAGAGAGGCGTGACAGAAATCCAGGACACCGTGAACTTCATTCTCCGAGATACAATGATGGATCACTCCATCTGCACAGGATCGGAATAGTAGAGGGTTCTCCCAGAAGTACCTTTTCACATCAGAGAAAAATATTTTCTTTTGCTGGAAGGGGAGGCTGGGATGAACGACACCTGTAACCAGAAAATTAGTGATATCAGCATACCATGGTCGAGGTGTTTCACTGATCGAAAAGAGGTTCTCATCAGGAAAATCCTCCCTGATCTCCCGATCTGCTTCCTTCTCCAACTGTGGCAGCTCGAGGCGGGAGAGATGGTCAGCAATGAAGTTCTCACTCCCTTTATTGTCCCTGATCTCAAGATCAAATTATTGTAGAAGGAGTACCCAGCGGATTAATCAGGGCTTCGCGTCTTTCTTGTTGAGTAGGTACTTTGGTGCTGCATGGTCTGTATAAAGAATAACTTTAGACAACACTAAGTAAGAAAGAAACCTTTAAAATGCGAAAACCACTGTAAGCATCTCCTTTTCTGTGGTAGTGTAGTTGATCTGTACCTCATTGATCGTCCTTCTGGGATAATAGATAGGTCTAAAAATCTTGTCAAGTCGCTGTCCCAGGACTGCTCCCATGGCGTAGTCGCTTGCATCGCACATCACCTCAAATTGTTCCTCCCAGTTGGGAGAAATCATAACTGGAGCATCCACCAGGCGCTGCTTTAGACGATCAAAAGATCTAATACAAGTCTCATCGAACTCAAAAATGGCATCCTTTGTTAGAAGAGTAGTGAGGGGCTAGGCTATTTTGGAGAAGTCATGGACAAACCATCGATAAAAACCAGCATGCCTGAGGAAGCTGCAGATGGCATGGACGGAAGTCGGTATTGGTATTCTTGAAATGACTTCAATCTTTGTTGGGTCAGCCTCTATCCCCTTTTCTAAATTTATGTGGCCAATGACTATGCCGCTTTTCACCATAAAATGACACTTTTCCCAGTTCAAAACTAGGTTAGTGTGATCACATCATTCCAAAACAAGCTCTAGGTGTCGTAAACAAATGGTAAATTATTTTACATAAACGTAAAAATCATCCATGAATACCTCTAGGATTCGTTCCACCATGTCGTGGAAGATGGCCATCATACAGCGCTAGAAGGTGGCAGGGGCATTGCACATGCCGAAACACATCCTATTATAAGAAAAAGTGTTGTAGGGTCAAGTGAAAGTGCTCTTTTCTTGATCCTCTGGAGCAATGGAGATTTGGTTGTAACCGGAAAAACCATCGAGGAAGAAATAGAAGTTGTGCCCTGCTAGCCTCTCTAGAATTTGATCCATGAATTGCAAGAGTAAGTGATCTTTTATTGTTGCATCATTCAACTTCCGGTAATCCACACAGACTCGCCAGTCCGTGATAGTGCGTGTAGGAATGAGTTCGTTCTTGTCATTTGAAATCACAGTGATACCCCCCTTTTTGGGTACCACTTAGAGAGGACTCACCCATGGACTATCCGAGATGGGATAGATGATGCATGCATCCAATAAATTGATCACCTCCTTCATTACAACATCCTTCATGGGAGGATTCAAGCGCCGTTGTGGTTGCTGAGATTGCTTGGCACCCCCTTCAAGTAGCACCTTGTGAGTGCAAATGGTAGGGCTGATGCCCTTCAGATCAGCGACTGTCCACCCAATATCATGCTTCCACTATTTGAGAACCTGTAAAAGTGCATCTTTCTACTCCTATGATAGTTCTGCATTAAGTATAATAGGCAATGTTTGATTGGGTCCTAGATACCCATATTTGAGAGAAGATGGAAGAGGCTTCAGTTCGAGTTCTGGAGCCTTTAAAATTTAAGGCACAAGTTGTTGCACGTAGTCCCATTCCAAACTATCTGGAACAACTGCACGCTGCCAATAGTGGCCGCCCTTCCCTTCTATGAATTGCAAGTCTTCTGGCGCTTCCTCTAATAGAATATCTGGATCAGTTAAATTATTCAAAATAAAATAACATACCAGTTCATCCCCTTTTTCGTTAAAATGATTATCCATGGTGGACACATCATAACAGTTATCATTCTCTGATAAAGAAGCATGTTTGACGGCATTGAGGACGTTATAGGAAACTCTTTCATCACCTACCCAAAAAATAATCTCCCCTTTCGTGCACATCGATCAGGACCTTCCCAGTTTCCAAGAAAGGCCTTCCAAGTATAAGAGGTGCTTCTTAGTCATCTCCCATGTCGAGGATGATGAAATCAGCAGGGAGAATCGGCCTACCCACCTTGACCAGTACGTCCTTGAGTAGTCCCTTTGGGTGTTTGATGGATCGATCAGCAAGTTGAAGGGCGATGCGGGTAGGCTTGAGCTCGTGGAGTCCCAGCTTCTTGAAAACTCCGAGGGGCATAAGGTTCATGCTGGCCCCTAAGTCGCCGAGGGCTTCCCAAATTCATAGGATCCAATAGTACAAGGAATGGTGAAACTACCTGGATCTTGGAGTTTGGGAGGAATGGAATGTTGAACCACTACGAAGCACTCCTTTGTTAGTGCAATAACGCCCAAATCCTCCATCTTCCTCTTATTCGAGAGGATTTCCTTCATGAATTTGGAGTATGTTGGCATTTTTGTGAGGGCTTCCGCAAATGGTATGTTGTCATGTAGCTTCTTGAAAACATCCATAAATTTTCTGAATTGGTGGTCCAGCTTCCTCTGCTTCAATCTTTCCGGAATGGGTAAGGAATGATTGAATGGTTGGATTACTTCCTTTTCTTTATTTTGTAAAGCCACCTTCTGTGGGATATTGGATGAGGAGGGGTCTGTATTGGTACCTTTTTCTTCAACAGTGGGTGTGGATTCACCTTGCTATGTTGATTGGTTCTGGTGGAGCTCTTTTCCACTCCAGAGAATAACAGCATTGGCCTCCTCCCTTTGGTTCTTTTCGGTGTTCCCTGGTAGTGTACCGGGATGACTCTATGAGAGTTGATTTTCCAGCTGGCCAATATGATTCTCCAAGCCTCGAATCGAAGCTTCCTGATTCTGGAACTGAGTCTTAGTAGTAGATATGAATTTATTCATCAAATCCTATAACCTTGAGGTGTTCTCCTGCTGAAGTGGTTATTGAGCTGGTGGAGTAGGTGACTGTCGTGGCTGTTGTGGACAAAGGGTTTTGATACCCTTATTGCTGATAAGGACCCTGCTGGGGATGTTTCAGCCTTTGGAATTGGTTCTGATATGGAGGTTGGTTGTAGTTGGGCGGTCGCTGGGACGAAGTATTCTGCTGTTGTTGGCCTTAACATGTGTTCTGTTGATCTCGCCATGCCAGGTTCTGGTACTGATGGTACTGTTTGGGCCATCGATTTTGGGCAACATAACTCACCTCGCTCGTCGAGGTGCCTCCAGTTGAACCTGAGAATTCTCCCATGATGTGTTTATCACCACAATCGCCGCATTCTGGGTGGTGCGTCGCATGAACTTGAGATATTTTTTTGAGGTTCAATGCATCTATTTTCTTGGACCCAATGCCCAACTGAGCAGTTAACATAGTGGTAGCATCAATGTTGTTCATACTTTGCTTTTGTGTCCCCCGCTCGGAGTGCCACTGGAAGCTATTGGCTGAAATTTATTCCAGTACCTCAAATAGTTCTTCGGGGGACTTCCGCATCACCGTACCTCCAGGAGCAGCATCCAACACGGACTTGGAATTCGTGGTAAGTCCTCCATAGAAATTCGAGACTTGCATCCAGAGTGGAATTCTGTGATGGGGGAATTTTCGTAACATCTCCTTGAAGCGTTCCCAGGACTCATACAACGACTCAGAGTCGTGCTGCTGGAAGTTATGAATCTCATTCTGGAGTGTCACCGTCTTGGATGGCGGGAAGTACTTGGAAAGGAATGCATGGGCTCGCTCCTCCCAGGTGAGGATAGAGCGTTGTGGAAACCCCCTGATCAAGTCTTTTTTCCTTATCCTCTAGAGAAAATGGGAATATGAGAAGACGGATGGCATCTTCGGACATGCCATGGTACCGAAAGGTGTCGCAGATCTCCAGAAAGTTGGAGAGATGGGCGTTCGTATCCTCACTGGCTAGGCCTCCAAATTGGACTATGTTTTGGATCAGCTGCATGATAGTAGGCTTGATCTCGAAGTGCTGGTCCTAGAACGGAGGACGAACGATGACCGTATCAGCTCCGTGAATAGAAGGAAGTTTGTACTCCATAAGGGTACATCTTGGAGGTTGTTAATGATGAGGTGGAGCTTGCATAAACTGCTCCTGAGGGGAAATGTATGGTCGTGGGAAGAGATGCTATGGTGTTCGTTGGTAATCCCTTGAGAGGAATTCCATGAAGGCTCCAGGAGGTTGCTCCGGTAGACCAGTAGCGGGAGGCAGCTGATCTTGGTACTGATGCTCAGTCGCAGCGTCTACGGCTGGTGCTCCCTCTTCCTTGTTTTCCATGGGTTGTGGTTGATGGTTGTGAGTTTCTGTCTGTGTACGCCGACGATGAAGCAAGGTCCATTCGATTTCCGGGTCAAGCGGAACTAATTCCGAAGACTCGGCACTTCTGGATCATGTAAAGTGTCGAAATATACACTTGAAGCACTACACAACACAAAAACCGAAAACCAGGCGTAAAGGGGAAAAAATTTGAAATGGGATTAGAGAAGAGATTTTTGATAATTTTTTATTTTTATTTTCACTTAAACCAATTATTAACACAATTTAAATCTTTGCACTAAACCTAAATGGTAGTTCCCCAGCAATGGCGCCAAAATTTGGTCTTCGCATGTCGTTGGTTGAAGTTTTATGCATCCCAAATTAATTACCCGTTCTTAGAACTTTATTATAGAATAATTTCATGTTCGATCCACAGGGAACCATGGCATGCATGAATTTAATAGAGTTAATACTTAATTCGGTGAATTATGAAAAGTTTCGAAATGATTGGGTTGATTTTTGGGTTTTGATTTAAACTAAACAAATTTACTTTGAAGAATGGATACAGTTTGAAGGAAAACAATGGGTAATTTAAAAAATTCTTAGAAATGAAATGAAAAGATGTGTCGGGGATGTGGTGAATATGGAGTTCTTATGCAGAGTGTTTAAATGGTTGTGTTGTTCATAATAATTCAATCATTCAGGATGTCATTGTGTTACAAGATTTCCTTGGTCCGGTTCCTCTTGTTTGGAATTAGAGCAGTTGACTCCTTTGTCTGGTAGTCAACGTCCTTAATTCTTTATTACGTCCAGTCCATTACTTGAATTGGTGAAAAGCTTTCAATGGTCATGTATGTTTTCACCGTTACTTTTCTTTTGTATCTCTGAGAATCCTTCTATTGGTCCGGCTAAGAATTCTCAGTTATATTAGACAGTGGCTTAAGAAAATTAAGATGAATTACAACAATTCAAACACAGATATATAAAACAATATACAAATTATGATCCCATCATCCACATCCCTAGCATGAGGGGTTTAGTTACAGATATTAGGAGACAAACGACTCACGTGATACCTGGCGGATTCATCATGTAGACGTTGAGGTAGAGTATCGGAGGGTGGAATGGTGGAATAGCAAAATGATGGCACCTCGGTGGCTTCGGTAATGGTGGTAGCCGAGCTCCTCCCTCCTCCAATGGTTCTCAACTCCCCCAAATTCATAGGCAAAGACCTCATTTTATAGAAAAATAATGTACACAGCATGTATAGAAAGTACACGCCGTGTACTTTTCGTCAACGCGTTTTGGAGCCATTTTCTCCGCTGGAAGGTGTCCGAGCATGCCGTTCTTGACTTTTGCACACTGCGCCGCCTGCGAGTTGAGTGAACACGGCGTGTAGTGCTGCCATACACGGCGTGTAGCGCCGCCAACCCCTTCTAGAATAGCATACACGGTGTGTCAATGTTCAGACACGCCGTGTCTTCATCAACGGCCACATGGGCGTGTGCACTTTTCTCTGCAACCACCGCTTCTAGAAGGTGGTACATGGCGTGTAGCGCCGACCCACACAGCATGCATCTCTACCTGATAGACATGGGCCTGTACTCCCTGCTTTGGTCCGTGTCCTTGTTTGGATGTATACGGCGTGTATATAAAGTACACGTCGTGTAGTTTTAAAAATGTCAAAAACTTCCCTTGATCCGTGTATTAAGCCATAAATCTCTTGCAAGTAAACAGATTCACCCAAATTATATAATATGTTCATGAAACAACATATATATGCTGAAAAAATGCTTTTATCTTCAATTATATGTTTGGAAATGTATACACAAATTGGGTGCATCAAACACCTTCATCATGTATTCTTTTAAAACACTGCAACATCATGAATTACCATAAAATCATATTGATTACATTTATGATCCCTTATTCCTTATAGAATACTGTATATAATTCTTCTATCAAAAAATGTTGTAAACAACTACAATGATTGAATATATAAATCATTAATCAATTTCAAGGTAGTCAAGAATATCCAATATAATTTATCCAAATCAATCAAGTATTATTCCAAAATCACTAACTCGGTATCAGAACCATATTATGGTTTATCATTCTCTCAACCATATATTTTCCAAAAATATAAACTGTTATTGAGTCACTTTTCTGGGTTCAACCCAATCTAAAGTCATTAATGAAATATTACTATAGTGCAATTCTTATATACTCCTAAATTATTATAACCAGTACATTGTTGATACAAAACTCAAATGACATAATTCACTAACAACAACATAATAACTCTAATCATTCCTCCTCATATGTGGTATTATCATAACTTGATTATTATCCAATTGCATAATTTGGGGCATAATCAGATGATTTAGACATTGGTTCGCGTAGTGTCCCAACTTCATGCAGATAAAGCATTGTACATTTGGAACCTTTTTCTTACCCTTGTAGTCACGTACAAGGTGTCCTTTATCTCAACACATATAACAAACTCTCATTCCCATCAGGCAAGTTCCAGGGTGTTTCTTCCCACAGTTATCACATATGGGAAACTTCTTCTTTTCCCTCTTCCCTTTATCCATATTCCTCTCTTCCATCCTTTTCTTCTCTTGCTTCCCTTCAAAGCCATAGTACTGAGAGAATTTTTTACTTATATTATTAACACATGATACTATTTCTTCATATATTGAGAATACATGGGAGAATATTTCCCATCAAAACTTTGACTTAATACTATGAATGATATGATCCTTCTTACTCTTTGGATCATACATATTTCTGGAGTTCACATTCCTTCTACTAGGTGCCATTTCTGTACAATGGCATAAACTCGGTATGTTTATGAATTGTAATGAATAATTCCTAACTTGTAAAATTAGTAACGTAAATTGAATGGTTTTTGGATATAATCCATAATCATAAAGACGTTTTCATTGAGGAATTATATACTCAAAAACCCTTAATAATGATTTGTAAATAAAATGAAAATTATCCTAAGCATATTCCCCGGGAGTGTCGTAACCAAGAGTTCAAAAAGGCACGTTTTCGTGCACCAGTTCTCGTTCGAGTCTTGATCAAAGCGGCATTTTCAGCTTCTACCCCTAGGTACGTCTATTCCAGAGCCGCCTCTACCTACTCGTATCCAGACAGGGATGTATTTTCTTGGAAAACTCACAATATCTTTACATTACAAAAATTATAGAAATTTCTTCTATACTAATCCTCAAATTCATTCTTAGGTCTATGTGATCTAATTAGATTTTATCTAAATATAGCTTCCAAGGTTGTTTCTAAACTTCCTCTGATACAAACTGTAATTCCCTGACCCCAGATACCCAGAGTCGGTGCATTATTTTTATACATTGGCATGATAACAAGGAATCAAGTCCCGAACGACCGATCAGTTCAGCATTCTTGGAAAATAGATTACATACATGAATATTACATTACACTTCATAACATACAAAAAAATATAAATAATCCTTCACGAACAACATTATTCCCTTGGATTAACCCTACATATAAATCAAAATACACTTCTTGAATTCCTGGGAAAAATGAAACATAGAAAGGGGTGAGCTTAGATGCTCTGTAAGGATAAAAATACAGCAGAAACATTCATAAATAATTATAAACATTTAAGGTAAATTATATATAAACAAAATCCCTTTAAACATTATCATCAGCATAATATGGAAAAAATAAAATGATGTAATTCCATTTAATTATTGACATGGATATTCTACTAGTCGAATAATCAAATTCAATATCACTAACCACTTTCATATTGATGGAATGCATAATTCCAGACTATCATAACCACATAGTCATGGCCTTATTCCAAGACTACAAATAATATTTTGTCATGGCCTTGTTCCAAGACACTATTTTGTCTCATGAGACATATCGATGCATCGAGGAGCTATAGCGGGCTCCACCCGTCACTTATTAAACCCAATGCATTCCTTATATGAATAGGTTTAAACATAACATATACCTTTGTATGAAAAATATCATACGAAATGTCAATACATTCTCCATAAACCATGGACGTTTTAAAAATAAAAAATCCATTGTCAAACATATCACAAAACATTCAATACAATATGGGAGTTTTGTATCATAATGAATCAACTTCAAATAATCTTAAAATCCATCAAAGGATGTTGACATAGATTAAATCAAAACTATTTGAGAGAAATATCTATTTTTTTGAAATCATTTAAAAGTCACATAATAATAAAAGAAAACATTTACATTGAAAAAATTCTTATAATCTTGTAAGGGAATATTTTACAATTTTATAACGGTGAAAAATATCCGCACCCACCGTATAAGTTAAAAAAAAGACATTGTTACCTTAATTATGTCCAAAAGGTTAAAAAGGACCTTGTATGGAAAACGACAGAAGGATTCCTTTATAAACTTGTTATAAATTCTAAAACAAGGGTATAAATTAATTTAACCCATATTCCGTTAACTAGTAATAAAGTTTTGAAATACATTTTTAAGAAACATGGATTTGGATGATAAAGAGGTCACCGTAGATAATTACTTATAAACAACCTCATTTAACGAATAGATTGTGAAATAAACCCTTAAAAATTGGGTAAATGATGAAACATACAACCCATGAAATAGGTTTCATACAATAAATATGTAAATAAACATAAATTAAAATGTATTACTCAATTAATACAATTATGGGCAGTACGTACACCACAAAAAATTTAATAGTGGAAATAAGGCATGAATCTCACGGGAATAATGAGTGAGATGAAAACTCATTACCTTGCACTTTAATTTATTCTAGGGTATATTCAACCTCCTATATGAAGACCTTATTATGTAATTAAATTATAACAGAACCATATTAATATTTATGATATCATAAATTATTCATTTATGACTTTTTACTACACATTTAATAATAATTTCCATGTTAAATTAACATTTTGGGTAATAATTGGTTTCTTTATCGTACTTGTTTTAACTTGTTACTCTTGATTGTATCTCTTTGATCATGATTTAAATACATACAAAATATAAAACATGATTTATATATCATTTATATTTAGAATATAATTATGTATAATAGATATATATGTGAAATGGAAAACATCGTTTATGGAGATGGTAGTCCGTACGTACACATAAACGTTGTTTCTGTTTTCAAAACGTATTGATCCGAAATAAGTGAATACAATATTTGTAAGTAACTATATATATATATATATCTCTCTAGTAGCATTATTATTTCAGATATTACAAACATTTTAGTAATATATATTTTTATAATAGTTGATGAATGGTTAATGTGGAAATGAATCTCATCGCGTCACGGAGACGGTAATCCGTACGTACGCAAGAGAGACAATATCATTTACATAAGGATGTGTAATTAGATGGTATATTAATTTTTCTGAGACATTATTATGTTATTTTCATTATTTATATAAGTATTACTCATCATTATATCCATCCAAATTACATAGTGTTGAATAACAAATTACACCACAACATGGAGACGGTAAGCCGTACGCACGCACGCATTGTGACATTATCATTCATAAGATGGATAGAATAATGAATATAGTTGTGAAATATTTATAATAACATAAAAGTATTTAGAATATATTGGAGCTATTATTTTAGAATGGAAAAAAAAATAAAGAAGAAGTGGATGAAGAAAGGAACTTGATAGAGGGTGGTGAAAACATTACCTCTTCTTCGGGTTCTTCCTTTTGATTTGATCAAAATGGATATTTAGTGTGGATTTATGATCAAACTAAGGACTCTAGGTTGAATTTAGGTAATTTGATAGAATATTTGGGTAGGTTTTGGCCAATCCAAAAGGCTTTGAAGGTCTGAATTAGAGGGAAGCGGAAGTGCCCTTTTTTAAGAGGGGTGGGGGGAACCTTAGGAAAAGATAGAAATATTATTTAATAATAAATTCATATTCAGTTTAAAATGTCTCTAATGTGGATTATTTAAATGTTAAGGTGGGGACAGGTCTAAAACAACTCAATCAATAGGTTTTTGACTAGTTTGGGTCTCTATATTAACATTATCTTTTCGATTTAACTCATAATGATATAATTTGACATTTACCATGTCTCTTTTTATTTTTATATTATATAGTTAATAAACATACTATATAATTCAAAGAGATATCCAAGTAGTCCATTAATAATACACCTATCATTATATAAGTCCTTTTATGGAACCTTATATTTTTAAGAATTAAATATCAATTAATAATATAATATTTGTTTTAAAAATTCATTTATGTCAATTTTGAAACTATTTAATAATTTATTTTTGTTAAAGTCTTATAAACTTTATTAATTTAAAACAAATTATTTTAATAAATCTTATCCAGACATATTAACAAATAAAATTCGTCAATGTTATCAAAAATTTCAAATTATTTTTATTTTAACATTTATAATTCCAATTATTTGATTCTTTCATTAATAAGGAAAATATTGCATCATTATTGTGTCATAAATAAATTGAATTATACAATGTCTAAAAATTATAAATAAAATTAAATCATGTCTGAAATATTTTAATCTTTCTAATTAATATTTATAGTCAAGAATATAACATATATAACCCAATGTAAAAATCGTTTTTCTAAAAGATATATGCTTATGTCATTTTTGTATTTACTTTAACTTAATTAATATAAAGAGTCATTATCACCAACAAGTGGATCCATGGGGTCCCAAAATCGACCCAAAGATGCCCATGGTCGGACCTGTATCAACCAATAGGGTTAGGACACGTTTAAGTGTAATTTATTATTATTATAATATTATTGATTTACCCTTATTAAACGGATTTTTCCTTTAACCATGGTAAATAAAATATTTACCAAAATAATTTATCAAAATGTATAAAAATAAAATTTACCAATTTACAAAATTTGGACCTCCTGATTCTAAATATGGAATCAATTTTCCTACATTCATAAAACAAAAGTGGAAGAAAATAATAAATTCTCATTGTTAATACAAAAAACCGAGTTTTTAAGAGACAATAACTATTAAAAGATTGGCACTTTCTTATGTCCAGTTTAAATGTGAAATTATGTACAATGACAAATATTGGATTAAATTGTAAAAATATAATCCAATTATACTCTAAAATAACTCAAATTCATAATTTATAACTAATAATTATTTTGAATAAAAATGTTGTTTTTTATTAAAATTTAGTAATTTTCCTTGTTCATCAAAATATGAATGTTATTCGAAAAGTACCAAAAATTCACCCCAAGCTAATTTCAATATTCGGAATGAAAAAATGAAGGCCATTTTGAATTATAAAATGTATAAAATTTAAAAAATTTGGTATTATTATTCATAACATTAAGTTTGATTGGTTGTGGTGTGTGTTAGAACTCGAAGTTGACTATAACACACGCTACTGTATAATTCAAAAAGAAGTGTATCGTGGATGCTTGGGGTGTTATAACCTCCCTTGCGCCATACCACTAGTGGTCATTATGGTCGAGTGTATATATAATTCCAAACGCACACCTTGGGAAAGAACTATATTAAAGCATAAATCTCAAAGCATAAGACATGTCCAACCCTCATATAAACCTAGTCAAACCCACTATCTACTCCTAAATCCATGACACTATAAAGAATATCCCACTATCCATTAGAAATAATAACTCATGCCCACTCAAAATCTTGTCCAGGTGAAGTATTTATCCATCAATTCATGTTAGATTTACATTTGAGTTTTAATTAAATTACCCATTAAATTTAACCATGTGTTACCATTTTTGAATATATGAGGGGCCATTACAACTCAAAAACCGAACCTTGGTTACCATTCAAACCAATCATGTAAAAAGTTCATTTATCATTTTCATTCCCTAGGTTAATCATTTCCAAATACATAAGGGCTGATACTCCTTATGGATTGATATATGACATCACAAAATTATATTTTACACACAACTAACACAACAAAATGCACACCTATCACATCAACTATTCCAACAACATGTAATATCTAATGCATCCTATATAGAATTGAATAATGCATTCCATATGATTCAAAAAAGATTCAATATTGGTAATGAGATGGAACAAACTCAAATCATTAGTTTTAAACTAAAATATAACTCACAATTGAATTAATATTAATAGTATAAATCATGTTTGTCACACAATAGTGAAATCGAATCAACTGTAATAGTCAAAATCCTGAAAATGAGAAATCAATTCGAGCTAATTTGAATTTTCTTTATATGCGTGGTAACAACTCCTAGGAAATGTTTTTTAGAAAACGCTATTTTCTTCATATTTATATATAATGTCTCAAAATAGTAATTCAAATGAATGAAAACACCTTTAATATGACTTTGTAAAATCCCAAACCGGGATACCACTGCAAACAGTTCCATGATCCAGGTTGGCCATGTGGCATCAAGCGAATCTCCCCAAACTCCATAAGATGTCGACTAGTAGAAAGGGATTATGTTAGTTGGTGGGGAGACTATGCCCTCATTACCAGAGTATCATAGAATAAATCAAAACATATAGTAAATAGAGGATGAAAATATATAGAAGTTAGATGATAGTAAGGAAATCTAGAATATATATCAATAACCGGAATTGAATCATATAAAAAATTATGCATATAGTACAAGTATCTAGAAATAATCCAGGAAAACGCTTGGCAAGGAAATATTGTACAAGCCTAAAAAAATAACAGAAGACCAAATTGGAATCTGGGCATCATAACTATAACTTTGTCCTATTCTCCCATGCACAAAATCCACAGTCAAAAACCTATACAGTGATTATTCCCCTATCATCACCTATAAACTTATAATCTATTTGTGTCCTCTAGGATACCAAAATATAAAGTGAGATAAACAGCCCAGTAGACAACCACCAAGATCAATAAAGTTCGAATTGTAATTCTACAAATGTTATAGAAATTGTTAAAAAGTCGTAATGTAATGTTCATATTCCCATGCAAAAAGATATTAATTGTTTGTAAAACCAACCGGCCCTTTAGGATACCTGCAAAAGACTCATCTCCTAATAGGGAAGCTAAAAGTAAATTAAACATGCCCTCTGGCTACGCCATACATCCGTCTATATTATGAAACCCACAACCGTGATATATAAAGTAGTCTGGTATTCCATGGCCACGACATATAGCGATGTGTAGACTTTAAGGGCCAAATACCTAGTGTCATGTACCAATCCTCCCTGGGTAATAAATCTAGAATATGAAAGGACAAATCTAATGAGATTTCCCGATGAATCTCATCGAGTTCCATGGTCATTTCTGGTATAAAGTCATATAGTCACGTTTTGGGGTCCTAGTAGCTTAGAAATATAAATTCCTATGTGATCTAACTCATGATAGATCCACAGGGTTGCAAGGACCGAGGAATCCAACAAAATCAAGACCCATGATACATAGTGAAACCATGGAATCCCCTACCTCATTTATGATTCATGGAGAGTAGTACATGGAATTTATCTACCCATTCATTCAAGAATTCAATCATTCATTTTTAAGAAACATTCCATGTGAGTATACCCACTCAAATCTACATGAAATATCCATGATTATACCCCCTTATTAATCCCGCTAATCAACAATAGGAATATAGTCCCACCATACCATATAAATGATTTAACATGCCACTAAAAGTTTATATAGGTTTACCCACCCATATCACCAATCTAACGTGAAAAAATATCAAAATTGACATGGTATAACAAGTTAATCCTTGAGAAAAGAGGCAGTACATCTCATAAACATGATATTAAAGCTATCAATGCATTAACATTCTTCCACTAACTGTGTAAGAAAATGTATATACCCCTTGGATGGTTTACAAAAGTATAAACAAGTGATTTTCATTAAGGCACACACTATGGGGGACCCCGAAACAAGTAACATGTGTCAAAACACCCAAATGAAAATTAAGAGCATCCATATTAGGTCCAAATAGGCCTATGACAAGAAACTCGGCAAAAAATGAGGCCTAAAGGGAATGTTAGATTGGTGAAAAAATGGAGGAGCACCCTAAAATTAACCTGAAAATTTGGAAGAATGTTTAGAGAACATACCTCTCCTTAGCAGTACATAATTCATCGCATATCAAGGTTTAATTCTTCCGGGTTTGGAAGAAATTTGAAAAACTGATGAACACCTACATTTTAGGGCATATGTTCCTAAATCCAAATAGTTTATTCATTTTTTAAATGAATAAAGAACGAATTAAAATGAATCACGTACATACTGATGTAGTTCCAATGTGACCGATGACAGAAGAATTAGATTTCAGATGGCTTCTTCATCCGAAAACTAGTTTAGAGTGGTTATGGGTTCCCAAAAGTAGAAGAAACTACTCTTTCCATTAAATATGAGGCTACTTCCTCTTTTATAAAAAACCCCTCTTGGAAATTACAAAACATGTAAGCTACGTAATGGGTGTGTACAGCCCTATTCTTTTCTGAACAAGACATGCTACCCATCTTGAAGGGCGGTACAAGGCATGAAGTCCCTGTATATAATGTGTACCACTCCTACATGCATCTTTCACCCTATTTTTCCTTGTCACTCCAAGAAACAACCCAACCATCCCTTGGCCCAACATATGGTCTAATAAAAAAAGGAATGAAAAAAATATTTAACCCGAAATGAAATATATGTACCTCAAGAATTACTTAGGATCCTACATGTTACCTATGTATCATACATAGATTTTATAAAATATCTTGTTTTACAAAAATATAAATTTATTTCTTTCTTTTAATATAGTAAATGCATATTTTATTTTCCAATATTCAAAAAATTAGTTAATTTTTCTTTTCATATATCATTGAGCTTATTTGATAAATTGTATTACATGCAAGGCTGAGTCATAATAATAAACAATATAGTAAATAAATTATTTTGATATTTATCACCTTGAATGTGTTATGTAATTAAATATTAAAAATAAATAAGCTATGAAAAAACCTTTTACACTAGTATATAAAAACAATTCATTTCTTACCAATTAATTGAAAGTGAAAATAAAAACCTACAAAACATAATGAAAATGTTTTTATAAAACAACTATCATTATGCATTTGAATGAGTTTTATCATCATAAATAAAATTATATAATATTTTTAAGGATATTTATTATATATATAAACAATATATTTAATCAAATATTTTTGAATTAATCATAATTATAATTGATTCATAATATAAGATCAAATCAAATGTTTCATATAAAAAATGTATTATTCTAAAATAAATTTTTCATACAGTTTAATGGTATACTTTTTTTATTTTTTAAAAATATTTATAATATATATTTTATGAAATAAACTTGTTTTAAATAATATAGTCTAAATTATTCAATAGTTAATTTATGGTGTATTTATTCGATGAGTATTTTTTTGAATAGTTATAAATACTGAATTTAACTTGTAAACAAAAATTTCATGTAAACTAATTATAATGTTAAATTATATATTGAATTGTTCAATAAGAAATAATAGTTTAATTATACATATAGTATTCCAATTAATGACATTGAAATATTTTTTTACAGCAAATTTATTAAAAAACCTAGCTAAATTTTGAACATGTTTACATTAAAGCCCCAGTTTCTTGTATAATCTACAGGAATAATTATTAATGAAATATTTACCCATATTATAATTTAATTATGGAAGATGGATTATATGATTTAAATAAAAAAAATTCATAATATATGGTAATTTCATCTTATTTTTTTACCCAAAAAATTATATAATCCAATTAAAAATAATTACATCGATTATGGTTATAACATGTTTAATTAGTGGTTAATCA
The DNA here is from genome assembly GCA_963277665.1 of Viscum album. Lineage (NCBI taxonomy): Eukaryota > Viridiplantae > Streptophyta > Magnoliopsida > Santalales > Viscaceae > Viscum > Viscum album. The sequence goes on along the minus strand of OY728159.1, from coordinate 773,101,467 downwards.
TTCATATTAAGGAGAAAAATGGCCTAAATACATGCAATAACAACATTTTAAGGACATATATCGACAATATACCCTAATTTATAGAACATTTTTCATTATTTGAGGCCTTTTATTTAATGAATTCTAATAGAAATTAGATAATGAAATGTATATTCTTTGAGGTTATGTATTGGTCATAAAATTTATTACACCACTATTTGGATCTAATGAATATTGAGAAATAAACTATGAGATGTTAATTGTTACTATTTTAAATGTTAAAGGATAAAATAATTACTATTTTCATTAATGTCATGGGTAGAAATATTGTGGTACATGAGAAATATTCAACCTCATTTAATTCGTCATAACAAGTGTAATGGCCCTTTTGCCTATTTTTTAATGAAAAATGTGCAGAAAATATAATTACTTTAGCTATTGGAAGTTTTTAAAGTTATATATGGTCATTCAAGTATTTTTTTAAATGTATTAATAGATTATATGTGAAAAAAGTTTCTCTAAACCCATGATTACCATGTCTTTTTCCATGAGTTGATTCCTATTCTCATTCGACATTTATAATCATATAATGTTTTAGTTTATTATAATTATGTTATTTCTTTTTGTTGAGACTATAGTCCCAAAATAAATATCAAAATTTTAATTAATAAATTATTGATATATTCATCAAATATTGTTTCTATCATGTATATAATTTACCAACTGTCATTTTTCACAAGCATGTTACATCTAGCTTTGAATCATGTAATAAATGTTTTAATTAGTTTCCAGGATTCAAGTTAGTGGATATATTGAATTAGAAGAATGATATATACATTGAATTATTATGTGATAAATAAATATCATCCCTATCCATTGTTTCATATAGTTTATATAGCATAAAAATCATTGGATTTTATTCAACATTGATAGACAGGTTCACTATGATGTCTAATCAACTAATTATAATTGAAAATGAGATATATGATATCATTAATCTGACATTCCCATCACTTTAAAAATAAAGGTGATATATAGATCGTACTTGTTGTTTACTTCAATAAGGGAAGAGAGGTAAATGGATCATCATATAATATTATTCAATTATGGTGTTTCTAAGGATTGCATCATGTATGTAATATTATAAATATAAATTTATTTGTTATGTGATTTATATATATTCATACATTTTAATTAATTAATATTTTTTTAGTGAATTTATAAATTATAAAAAAGTGAAATTGATGTCAATATATTAAGGGTAAGGTATAATTTTGCAATAAATAATTTATTTAATGGTTTCTGTAATAGGTAACAGATTCCCTGTTTTTTTCATAACTAAATAATATGTATATATATTATTATATTTTGGTATCTTTCAGGTTCTATATTTACAAATAAAGGATATATTGCAAGAACTAATTTAGTTTTACTTTGCTCCAGACAATGTTGTATATTATTGTAAGGACAATGATTTCAAAAGATTTAAATTTTTGATAAATTTTTGTTCAACAATAAATGAAATGTAGAATTTTTATGTCATGAAAAACACCACATAAAATTGTTATCTGAGTTCATGATACCTAAATCCTTGAAGAGACAAAAAATCATATTATGTGATTATTGAAATATTTTTTTTGTTATATTACTATTCACCTAGTCATGTTGCAATTAGGAAATAAATGTGGCAATTCAATGAAATAGTAAGGAATGCATATAGATAACAATGGATTTAGTGTTATTGATATGAATCAATATCTTCAAACCAATGAACACTATATTCTTGAATCACATTATATAAATGTTTTTTTGTAACAAAAACATTAAAACAACAATTTTGTGTTATTTTTAATGTCATTACATTAAATTTTTCTGAAAACATGGGGATGATAGGGATGTTGTTATTGATCATGTAGGTGTTAATTTGAATGTTAGCTTTTATAACCTATATGATTAAACTGTTAGAATATACTTTGAAACATAAATAGTCATATAGAACACAATTAATTGGCACATTTGTACATATTTAATGGAAATTATGGAAATATTTTATATATATTTTAAACATATATACATGATAAAAAATTAACTAGTATTTAGCCCTTGAAATTGATTAGGATATGATGTTATTTTAAATAACATGTTGATTATGAATAAAAAATATATAAAATTATACTATGCACAAGACTTTTTTAATGAAATACTAATTTTTTTATGTTCTAAGAATATCCTATCTATTGAGAAGACGATTCTAGTTATTATACAAAAAATATAGAGGTCATTTTCAAAACATTAAATATGAATTATTCATGTATGGGTGGTTATAAAAAACTCTAGGTAATGGAACCTATGGAAAACATATTTTAGAAGTCATTGATCATTTTCTATGTATGGTCCAGTTAATTCTGAAACGATTATACTAATTGAAGAACAAAAACAAAAATCCCCGATATAAAATTTCAAATATTTTATATAGTATTAAAACTATGTTCATTACATAGTTTTTTCAGATGAAAATTTTTACATATGCATGAAAATCAATGTCACTGCACCTCAAATTTCCCTGAAGTTATAAATATATATTATAAAATTTCACCATTATTACAATTATACTAATAAGAAAATTCATCAACGGTCTCCCTTGTTTTCGAACATTCCTCCAATTCATTGATAAAAACAATGGGATATAGAAAAATTGGAAAAACAATCATTAATTATCCGAAAAAAATTATTAAAATTTCATAATAATATAGGAATTTATAAGTTTTTTAATTTTGAATTAGACTGGAAGTTCTATAACCAACAAATTGGTGAGAACAAACAAAGTCATCATTATAAAATTCCAATATAGAGTTATAGTTGAACAAGAATTTCAATAAGACTATAAAACAATGATTTCTCAAGTATATATAGTATTAGACATGTAAATAGTGATATATTAATAAATATTGATGCCCAGTCCATCTTAAGTCAATGAAATTCCTCTTTTTTAAGCAAATTCACAATTTTGGGAATGTAGAGATGAATTTAGAATTGATTTTAATATTTCCTTGAATGGTAATATTATACATTAGTTCAAATTATGTAATTTCACTACTTCTATCATGGGTAGTCACTAGTGTAAAGTATTCCAAGATATTGATCAGTTTAAAGAGATTTTCAATATTCTATATCTACCAATATGATTAACGATAACATAATTTCTAATTTTTTTTCACACAATCTAGAAAATAAGACATAACTATTCAATTTCTACTAGATTTCATCTTGAATATGAATTGAAGCTAGTTTTAAACTTTCTAAATTAGACACAATATCCTTTCAGACTTATTGGTCTTCCAGTTTTCATGCCCAAACATGATGGGAATCCCAAATACATCTAATAGTACAATGTTCAATATTAAGAGTGTTGTTCAATCACGTACTCATAGATATATCTTAAGACCAGTAAGTACTAAAACAAGTCGAAAACAACTCCATCAAATATATAATAAGTATTAGGATTAGATAAAATTATACAATTATCCCAATAAAGACACCCTTTTATAGTTATTGTGTCACTACATCATAAGGCAAGAGGAACATTCATTATATATTGTAACATTTAACATGTGTCGATGATTCAAAATACACATTTGTTGGAATTATTTTTCCTAATAAAACAAATATTATCATTGAAATCCTTCCAAAAAATGAGGCTTCACTTCACCACAATCTAGATAATAATAAATACAATAAAAAATAATTCTTTAATAATCAATATCAGATAGGTCATCATAGATCAATATAGATCATCCAACCTAAAACATATACCATAATATATGTACTAATAAAATAAAAATAGCATACCATAAACATAAAAAAATTATTAATCAATGATATAAATACTGGATGGTTGGAATGTTATGATATTCAATACATATAAACTAATATAGTAATAAAAAAAATAATAACATCACTCAAAGAACCAAACTCCAAATAAAACATCAACTTGATACATCATCCACCTCAAGAATAAACATAACATTATTTGGATCACATTCTAAATCAATGATGTACATGTACTATACAGGCATAACAAGTCAACATGGTACACATAAAAGAACAAGGTATTTGAAATAGGTGAGGGAAATAAATATCATAAGTAGTCCTATTGAGACACAATTTTTAACATATAAATGCAAATTTGTTTAATGCCCGTTTGAAATAAATCAATGAAAGTATTATTTTACATTTTTAAGGAAACATATGACATGTAAAAGAGGCATTCTATCATACTGATGATACAGTATCACTAATAATAATAATGTGAAATATGATAATATGTAACAACTCTTATAAATTATGATATTATAATACTATTATAAAAATGATGTTGAAATTTTCTTTCCCATATGTTCTTGTTTATTTTATAGTTTTATTATTCCCCATTTTCATTATTTATTATTTATTTTTTGAATATAATTTTAAAATAAAATTTCAGAATGTTTGATTCAAATGATGTCAGAAAGAGAAGAATAAAGGTAAAATAATAACATATTATAGATATAAGAAATTTTTCTCATGATCATCACTTTATGGTTATTTTATATTTTGATATAATATTTTATAATATTATATATCTATTTATCATTGGTTTTATTTTTTAATCCATGTCATTTTAAGATATATCATTGAGTATATGGTTGGATAATGATGTAGAGGTTGATAGTATATAGGGTGGTACATGTATGACTGATTCTATATTTTATCCTACCACCATGCTTCTTCAGTCACCATGAGGTCATTTAGTTTTGTCAACATCCTTAACCATGAGGTTATTCTTGTATTACCCAATATAAATATTATTTATTCCCACCTTTTACATATCCTTTTCAACAACCGCCCAGATAGGATGGTTTTTCATTGGTTCACATACCTACTTATTACCCATTATAACCATTCATTATACTGGGAACATCTCCACTCATATATCCCACCACCATATCCATAAATATATCCACCACTATCTGTATAAGAGGGTCCCATGAGTTTTCTCTTGAAATCATTACAGTTATCACCATAAAAAATATAGTGTACTATTACAATATATCTCTCACATATCAATAGGATACTACCCACCATGTAGATGCAACACTTTAGGGGTTAATAGATCCCCCATATTCTCATATGTGTCTAAACATTACTAATGGTGATCAATGATAAATTCATATATATTACATTCCTCTACTGATTATTTTTCTTGATTATCTAAATACCCTACCAGATGTTGAGGTCGCACAAAATGGGAGAGGTCTAGATATGGAACATACTAATATTGGTTCAATATAATGGGGACTGTGGGATAATTTGGTGAAATGTTATGAATTGTAAAATAATTTTTGTGAGGACTTTTTAAAAATAATAATAACATTTTGGATAAATAAATATGTTGGTGGGATGTTATATAACAATTCAAGAAACATTTATAGGTATAGGTGTGGTGAGCCAACAAGTCTGAATTGTAGGTTTTTTTATTTAAATAGAGAGTTTATATGGTTCCCAAATAAATAATGATCATTCGTGATTTCCCAATATCAAAATAAAAAGGGATTATCAGTTGTTGGAAGAGTCAAGTGTTCAATGTATTAGATAAATTTTTATATATAATCATTTAAATATTTTAAAATTATTTTTAAATTATAAATTACTTATTTTATTTATGTAAATTTAATTATAAAATTTCTTATTTTTTTGGATAATTAGACAGGAATAAAACAATTGTGAAATTAAAACATTCAAACTCAATGGGACAATTCACTCCCATATCATGAGAAAGAATACATAATTTAAAGTTTAAAATAATCAAATGGTCTTCCCTTATGGATTTATAATTTATATATTTTTGATGAAATCTAGTTTATGATGTATAATTAATATAGTGTCGATAATACCATACAAATCGTGTCCTTCTTCATAATATTTTTTTCTGATATGATTGTGTAGATTGAAGTGATTTATATTATTTTTCAATCACTCTGGATAGATGTTCATCTTATAGGGAACTAAAAATCAATCACCATCTACTCTCAACCAATAACATGTATGCACAATTACAATAAATAAACATCATTAATATTATTAATGATTTTTAATTATAAAATAAATCATTTATAAAAATGATTCTAAATAGTCAGTTAATTAAAATATATATGGTACATTTGGATTTAATATATATAGCATTTAACATAGACTTACCTCGTACATGAGTAAGAATTTAATTTTGATTAGTAATTTATATGTTATACGTTTGAAATTAATGGCTTATAAATTCTGTTAATGAGAAAAAATCCATCATTAGAAAAACTAGAATAAATAATCTTCCTACCTCTAAAAAAAGATATAAATCCTTGATAATATGTTTTTAAAATTATTTAATCGATATTCCATTGGATCCTCAAACAAATATTTTCAAATTAAACTACTTAAAGAGTTTGATTTGTTTCCGCATTCATTTTTCTCTCCATTTTAATTGATTAGTAGAATACAAGAAGATAAATATACTCTCTCACATTTTTAAAAATGATATAATTTTTTATTCTTTATGTTAAAACAATATTATTTAATAAATTTTTATTTTTAATACAAATATAGTATTAGAGTGATTCTTTTTCTTCATATTTCATTACATGAATAAAAAGCAATGAATATTATTTCTTCTAGCACTATGGAACCATATAGTCTATCAAATAATTCTTTTCATCCATATTTCCAATTTTATCTTTACTCTATCATAAATTTATCTCATATTAATTTATTTTTATCCATATTTTTGGTTTACTGATTTGCAGTGCATCGTCATCCAAATTTAATCAATACCTTAGCAACATCATAATTTATATTTCTCTGCACATTCCCACTAAAGTATTTCATGATTATAGATATAATTTTAGTTCTTCAATCATGATAGAATGATATTCAACTAATAATAAATTGTTACTTTATTAACATATATATATATATATATATAACAATTGCAACATTATGTGGCCCTCATCAGTAATTTATAATTATTCTTCTTTCATAGTAACACATGAATGTGTTATTTTAAATTTCAAATATTATAGGTAATTCAAAGCAGGTAATATTATTTCTTTTAAAAATCACTACATTCATTTGTTTTTCTTCATTTTTTATTCTTCATGTTTATTTTAATTAATACTTGGATGATTACATTTCCCTCCTCATATTATGGAATCATTCCTACTCCAGTCTCAACCAATTCATTTTTCAACACACAAAATCTATTCGTTATTTTTTCTACATTTTGATTTTATCTAGAAAATTATATTGTTCTCATGGGTTCTAAATCATTTATGGTTCCTAGAATATAATTTTTCATTACATTTTTTCCCTCACATGCTAGAATAATAATTATTAATATTTTTAATTAGAAACAAAATTCCAAACAATCTATAATACTCATATAATTATTAATATACTTTAGATGTTTTAGAATAATCTTATCATCAATTTTTATGAAAATGTCATACGAGGAGAGTATTACATCCAATTCATGTGGTGTAATACATAGTTATATGTTAAATGGGAATATATATCTTCAAAATGCGTTCACATAATGATCATGAAATTCTAATAGAAATCAAATAAATTTTAGTATTCATTTGTTAGAGAATATAAAAAAAGTCTTCGACCATCATATCATAAAACATAGGATAAATATAAAATCACACTTAAATTTACCAATCATTCTGAATTAATGTTTAAAAGATCTCATTATCTTTGTGGATTATCACATTAATTATTTCATTTTATATTGAGATCAATTATTCTTTCCTTTAAAGAGGATAACCATTACACATGTGAAAATTTATAGTAAATAAAGTGTTCTTATTTTACTTCCATTAAACAGGTTTTAATAAACATTATATTGGTTGCATTATTCCATAATTACCATTACAATGATCTAAAAAACAACTATAAAAATATTGGGTTTACCAATTAACCATATTCATGATGTAGGTCACTAGTGTAAAATTTACAAACAATAAAACCTATAATTGATTATCAAGTATCCAAAATTGATATATCATTAAAAATGATTAGATAACTTTTCCCTTGAGAAGAACATACGAAATATTCTTATACTTAGTGACCAAATTTTAAATATGTGTATTATTCAATGTTACAACAATATATAATGAATAAGAATTTAATTACATTTATATAGAATCAATTTTAACGATACAATAACTTCATTATAAAGAAATAAATATACTAATTATAAATACCCAATTGGAGTCTAATTCTTCAATAAATATTGTTTATATTATTTATTACAATTATATTTTCTTATGATAATTTTGATTCTATTTAGATTATTTTTCTATAATTTAATTGACATCTAATGTTTCATTTTGTATTTGTTTTCTTAGAAAAATTCATTAAATATCAAGGGTTGTGTCCTTTTCCCTACCTAAGATAGATGACGATATGGTTTTGAATGAGACCTAATAGAACATTGCTTGTATAATTCAGTTATATTTATTTTTACTTAATTTTATTGTTTATATTATTTTATCATTTTATATTTTTTTATATACAAGTCAATAGTTTTTCTTGGAGGAGAATTTGGAAAAAATCCCCACAATTTATTCCCATATGATCATCAACATCTAGTATTCGGTGATAAACTTCTTGGAAGAGTGCATCATTGACATAGGCATAATATTATACCATCATGTTACTGGTCTTATGTCAATGATTAATTGACATTCGATTATTTTATGGTCATAAGGGAATAATTTATTTCTGTAATCAAACGAGAAACTAAAAAATTGGAAGAATATACTCAATATTAACAGACAAAAAACGAATCGAAGATGATAAAAATGTATTATTTTTCATCAAAACTTCCACTAAAAATTATTGAAATGATTGATTCTTGTTTTAGTTTGATTATTTTTGTTTATGTTAATTAATATTTTCCTTTCAGTGATGATGTCAATCTTTCTACCACTGCCAATAAAAATTCTACTTCCCCTATTGGACTCGTTGATGAAGATGATGTTAGTGGTGTCAGCGGTGCTGATTGTGTTTATTAGTAAGGTTTGTATATGGGTTATCATTGTTCATATAATACTAATATTGAAGTAATTTTTAGATGTAGATATTATTTTTTTATTTAGAAAATGGATTTTTTTGGTTTAATTAATTACTGTTATATTAAATTATTTTTTGGTGTCCCTATTTCAACATATATTGAATTATTATATTTTGGATTTTGGTTCTATATTTACGTGTGAAAGGGAAGCTGAATATTTTATTTCTTGGTCTGAAAGTATATATCAATAGTTGGAACCCATGGTAATAAAAAATATCAATGGTTTCCAACATTGTGGAAAACTTGTATCCCGGGCTTCTAAACATGGATACATTCTAATGTGGAAGATCAAATTTCCACTTCCATAAACCATTGATATTTGTGAAATTCCATGTTTGAGACTATGGATATTTTCCTTTTTCTATGTTTTTCAACCATGTAAAGAGAGTAGGGAATAATTAAATTCATCCAAATTTTAGAAACATGGATATTTTTGTAATTCCATGATTGAAATAGGGGCTATAGCAAAGGAAATATTTCCCTGCCAATATGAGACAGAGTCACCCAAACCATGTATATTACATATCACCATTTTTTGGAGTCTATTTCCAATGTTATAAACCATGGCTATAGCCCGACCTTCGAGTTGTGTTAAATAGTATTATCAATCGGTCCCAATTCCTGGATTAAGAAACATACATTTCTTTAAAATCCAAAATATCTTTTTTTCATCGACAACACATCCCTTCAATTCAAATCAACTGATTTAAAAATTTTATATATTAGAAAAACAATTAATAAAAATCATTCCTTCAATTATTTATTTAAAATGAATGAAATTTTATAGAGATAATCAATAAATTTTCAAAATAATTTTTCAAGAGATTTCATCATGTACTCCATCCCATTTCAATTCATTTATCATGAAACCCTATTCAGGATTTTAAAAAAATTGTAAAAAATAAATAAATTTAAAAATAATCATATTATTTAATTGATAGATATTGACTTATGAACCACCAACTAAAATCATGGTATGTAAATACTCTTGTTCTACTCACTAATGGAGAGATGAAAGGCCATGATCGATCATAGGGGAATCACAAAAACATAATTAATTAAATTTGTATCACGATCCATTAATGACATGATGATACAATACTCTCTACATAAGAGAGAGAGAGTGGAATAAACAAGAAATCATGATGAAATCACGATTAAATATATCAAAAATAGATCCATTAAATAAAAAAGCTATTCAATTGTTTATTATTGAAGGTCAGAGAGAAAAATCATCTCTAGAGAGCTATGAAGTGTATAATAATAAATATAAATCAACATAGAGAAAAATGTTTGATGTTGAAATTAAAAAAAAGTAAAAACGATGATACAAACATATTACTTGTTGACAAAATTTGTTCCACCATCCAGTCCATGACCTACACCTATAGCCCAGTGGAACATAGTAGATGTTTATAATTTATTGTACAAAACATTATATCGATTTTTCGTTGTTAATTTACAATTTCATAACATTTAATTAAATATATTTTCATTTCTATAATATTATTTATTAACAAAATGATTTAATAATTTGTTAGGATCCATGGTTATTCTCTCACTATTCCTTTTTTCATATGTTACAAAAAATTATGGGTTTCTATGCGAAAACCCAAACCGAACAATAATCAACTCCTAAGGGGATCTGGAGGTATACCCTCGAGGGAGGTCCATCCATCACAGACTATATAGAAACATGGTTGAGAAAATTGGTCCCATAGCTCTCACTAGTCTCATGTAAATGACCTAAGTGTTACACTTGCGTAGGTATGGAATAGATGTACCGCATGGACTATAGGTTGAGTTTGGTTGTTTTAAGTCAACAATGGAAAATTTCAAATAGTGCGGGATTTTACCGATCATTGTTACCAAATGATGCATCGTTGACATACATCCAAGAGTAAAATTTCGAGTAAATTTTCTCCTTATATAACATTAATGGTAGTTTAATTTACCCACCATTGAACATTACTAATGTGTTCTATTTTCAGTCACTATATTATTTTTTATTTTCTATATTATGGTGTGATAGTCATAGTATCAAGATGTTAAAGGAGATTTTTACCTCTTCTATTAGAATGATATTTTTAATTCTAATGTTATTTAATTATTTTAATAGGCTGTATTTTCATTTATCATTAAGACATTTTATATTTTCTATCCTAGTTACCCAAATATCTATTGTATTATATTATTTATCCCATTGAAATGATGTATGGATGTATTTTTTGTTTCAACAAGCTCAATTTTATTTTTAACATTTATTGTTTCTTTGTTAAATAGTAAGAAATTTATTCATCTATAAATACATTATTATGTTTGGCTTCAGAATATAAGTAGACCCCAAAGGTTGGTAATTTATTCACCATTATATATCAAACATTAGGAAAACGATAATTTCATTTAAGAACGTATTTTGGATAAGTTACTTGGATTTATGGTTAGTATTGTTTAATTATTTTAATTTTTATATAAAAATTGAAATGTTATGTAATACTATATTTTTCAAATATTGGTCATTTCCAATATAAGGAAAGGTCTCAGATATATCTATTTTCAATGGTTATACATTTACCATGTTTAGTTAACATTTTATTTCAAAATTTTTATTTTCATATATTAAGTAAAAGTTGAAAAAATAAATATCATGGAAATGTTTTTTATTATTTAGTTTTGAATAATAATTGAAAATATGTTTATAATATAATTTCAGTAGTTTTTAGTGACCTTATTTGATGAAGATTGTTTTCCTTATGATGCTCTATTTTTTTCAACATTTTATTTGTATATCTAATTAGATAAATTATTTTATTAATTTAAATTAATTTTAGTTGTGAGTTATTTATTTATTTCTATTTTTAATATATTAAATTCTCATATTAATATATCATAAAAAAATATTAACCTGGTACTTTTTTTCACAAAACAACTTCAAAAAAAAAGAGGTAACATCCTTTTATTTTATTATTATACACTCACAATTATTCTATTGACATTGGACTCGAACATTCTTTGAATATATTTGTTTTTATATTTCAGTAGATTATTTCAAGGATAAAAAAAATGCAAATGTTGAGATGAATCACTTAATAAGGAAACCATAATACATTTCATGCCATCCTCGATATTGATAAAAGATTCATCTCAAACTTATGTCATTCTACCGTGATCACAAAGAATCTGCATCACCTTCACCATATTCCACTATTGTGATTAAAGAAAAAGTGTTGAAATGAATTTCGACATCATCATCTCTAATACTATTTATTTATTGGTATTCTATTTCTCCATTACAATAGTTCCTTCTTCATGTTTGTACATTAGAGACCTTGTTTAATATTTTATGATCCAAAATATATCATTTTGAAATTCTTTCCATCTAAAAAAATATCTGGTTCTTCCTCTTAGGAAAATGGATAGTAGGTTATGACCCCATCAATGGTATGGTGTTATAAAACCAAGTGAGGGAATGGTATTTGATTTATTTTAATGTAATCATGATATTAATACAATTCAAAAGTGGGGATTTGTTACATACTGCCCTCCTTGAGTAGTAGATGATATTGATGAGAGGATAATGATCATGGTGATCTAAATCTATATAAAGATATCTTGTGTTATATGCTTTATTAAAATGCATCTGTTAACACTGTTACTTATATATGATAAATTATTTTGGGTAATAATAATAATAAAATTACTATTCACACCCTCTAGTCACTACGTCAATTATAAAGGACCTAACAATTCATATCAGTGCATGGTTCCCTTTTAAGGAATTGTTTTCAAATGTTTTTTTCAGAAAACATTTATCCTAAACATAAATTTCTATTGAAAGGATCCACTATTTTATTATGGATAACTACGACTTTGAGATGTTGAATCTTATAAAACCACCAACATTCAATGGGGTGACTATGTCTATTGGATTATTAAAATGGAGGTATTTATTAAAAATATAGGTCTATATTATTAAGATATAATCTAAGATCAATATAATTTTGCTTATCAATATGTATAAGCTCTTACTAATATGGATGCCAAAAATGTTTTTGGTATTAATATTTTATGAATTACATATATAACACAATAATTAAAATATTTATAGTTATATATGATGATGTAAAAATGATTCTGACATTTGAAGGACCCTAAAGGTAACACATCAAGGTACTTCTAAGATTCAGATTATAAAGATACGTATACAATGAGATATGTTTCAAGAATTTGGAATGACTAATTAAGTGATCATAAATTATATGTACAATATATTCTCAAAATTTTGTTTACATCATGGTTTTACGTGGAGATAACATGAATAAGTATGCTCTGATTGAAATATTACATCAACATTTACCCAATAGATGGCATTCAAATAATTTTTTTATAGATGAAAATAAGTATTTTACTAAATATTATGTGGAAGCTTTGATCAGATCACTTCTTAATTATGAGTTTGAATAGAAGAATGATAATTCGAATAACCTTGATAAAAGGAGAATTAATTCTTTAAAATTAAATATAAATATTATAAAAAATTATTTTGATTATAAGTTAAATTAGTGTGAGGAGGATAAAATTGAAAATTTCATCAATGGTGTGTGCAAGTAAATAAATGGTAATAGAGGCTTTAAGAAGTGTATTCCATGAGTGTGTCAAAAAGGTAACAAAGAATTTTTTACAAAACTTAAAACCAAATAAATGTGGGTTTCTAAATTAATATGTTCTTCATTCAAAATAAAGGGTCATATAAAATCAGAAAATTCCAAATTATAATAATAGGGAAATGATATGAAATTTTATAAGTAGCAATGAATATGTAATCATGCAGGATTGAATTTTACAGAAGTGTCAAACTGAAGAGATAATTGTTCTTAAAGGGAAAGGGAACCTACAAATTTAATTTTGATGGTCAGTACTATAAATGGGAAACACAATGATTATAATTATAGTTTTGTTTAGTAATTTGATATAGGGAATGATTTTAAATAATTAATTGCTCCAAATGAAAATTTTCAATGTGATATCTTTTGAATATATGTATTTTATGGGGAATTGAAATGAGAAAATATGAATATTAATGATGAAAATAAAAAATTAAAGGACTTTTTGTCGTATTATAGGAGAGAAAATGTTTTTATATGCTGAACTGCTAAAAATTAATGATTAGAAAATGAAAATAAATGATTCTATGTAAAAAACTGATGAATTTTATAACATATGATTAAAATTATTTTTTAATGATTCAGATAAAATTTTAAAAGAATTTAAGATTCTTAATCATTAAAATAATAAAATGAAATATTTTATATCATTCCCAAATGTTAATGATTTTGATGACATGGTAGTTATTCAGAAAGGGAATGAAAACATTATAATTGAAATTATTGATCTAAAGAAAATATTATCTATTGTTTTATGACATGATAAATTGGATAAGATAATAGAAATTAAAAAACCGAGATATGATAAAAATTTTGTGGCTATAATAAGGCATATGCTTCATTTGTATTGAAGGATACTTCTATAAAGTGTTACAAATTCACATATTTCATGGAAAGTGGGTTCTAAATTAATATGATAGGTGAAATTTATTATTTTTTATATTTTAACTCTTTTTTTGAGGTAGTCTAAAATTTAATGAAAAATCTAAATGTTTGGAAAAAGTTTTTGGAGATGTTGGTATATTATCATTTATTATAATTCATAAAATTCAATTTCTTTAGAAGGATTAAAACAAAAAATAATTAACATATCAAAACTATGTGATGATTCTATAAATGTAACCATTGATGGTAAATAATGTCTTACCCATGAAGATAAAAAAATATTAATTCATTCTAATATAGAAGAAAATATATATTCTATGTATCTTTTAAGGACTAACCCCGCATAATGTAAACTATTTAATTATTGTATATATTGATCACATTCATTCTCATTGTAGGTTCATACATGTTCATCATCGAAATTTGTACAAGAGGTATAAACATGAACAGGTTCTGAAAAATCCAACGTTCATTTCAAGAAAGAAATATTAATGTGATTCTTGTATTAAAGAAAACAAGAACAAACAATCTTTTACATCGATAAATTTGGTTAATACTACTTGATTATTAGAACATCTACATGTAGTCTTTTTTGGAACAATGAGAACCCCTTTTTTAGGATCTAATAGTTATGTTTTTGTAATTGTTGATGATTTTATTAGACATACATGGAATATTTTCTTATCCAATAAAAGTGAAAAATATAAAAATTTATTACATTTTTCTAAAAATTCAAAATTTAAAAATGTCACGTAATTTCTCCTATTAGAATTGATAAAGGATTAGAGTTTTTATACTATGTATTCTAAAAATTATTTGAATATAATGGGTATTTTCATATTTTTTCCTCCCCTATATCACAATAATAGAACGGTGCTATAGAGTGTAAAAATCAATACTATTAATGAAATAAAAAGAAAAAATCATAATGAATTCAAACATCTAAAATATTCATGGTTTGATTCTGTTAGTACTTCTCTCTATATCTTAAATTGATATTATAAAAGACCCTTATTGAAACAAACCAACATATGAACTATTTAAAAAAAACACAATAAATTGTTATTTTAATGTTTTGGGATATTATGCATGAATTTTAATTTCAAAAGAAAATATTTAATGGTTTTATTCAAAAATTAATGACGGTTTATTTTTTAGATAACCTAATTATAAAATTACATATAATGTATAAAATAAAAGAACTATGATAATGGAATAGTCAAGAAATTCGAAATTCATCAAAATAATTATAAATATAATTCCCATTCTATACAAAATGAAAAATATTATATATAATTCAAAATTTATGATGATAATACTAAGAATAATGAGCCATAAATTTAGAGAGTATTATATCATATCATATTAAACCTTTAAATTTAAAAAATTAGAAAGATCACTCTTTTTAAAAATTTATAGAAAGTTATGATTCTTAAATCAAATGTACAAATAACTTATTAAATTAATATGATAATTAAGCCTTTATATCAAATTTTTATCCAACTAATAATATGTATTCATTTATAGAGTCAACATGTATTTCAAACATGCATGATAAACAAGATTAGTTTGATATAAATAGTTCATGGAATCCAGGTGAGATACTTAAAGATAAACTTTATCTAGCCACTAAATGTATTTTTTAAATTAAATTTGTAGAATACAGTAATAATGTTATAAATAAGGAATAATTAGTTTCCCATAATTATATTCAAAAATAATGAAATGATTATGAGAATCCATTTTATGTAGTTTATTGATGAGAATCCATTTAGAGTTTTTTATCTATTGATTTTATTACTTAATTTAATTTTTTATGAATGGATATAAATATTTTCATTTTAAATTGTGTAATTTTAGATGATTATATTGTTAAATAATCTCTTAGTTTCAAAAAATAATGAATTTTAAAATCATGTTTTCAAACACTCTAATGATCTATATGGTCTTAAGAAATATCATTGAGGATTGAATTAAAGACTGACATTGTAATTAATTCAAAATGATTTTGTTAAAGGTGTGGTTGATCTGAACTTATTCATATAAATAATTTTAAATGATAGACAGAATAATAATATTTAGGATGATGATATTATCTTTGGTAATAAAATGATAAAATATGTAATGTGTTTTCAATATTAATGGAAAATGAATTAGATATGAGTATAGTGGGAGAATTGAAATACTTTCTATGTTTGGAAATCAGTCAACGAAATGATGATATTCTTATAAATTATGCTATGTATTCCAAATTTATTTTTAAAATGTCTATACTTGATTGTTGTGAAACAGTTAGAACCCCTATGATTATAAACTCCAAACATGATGAATATGAATCCATAAAATCAGTTTGTGATAATCTACATAGGGGAATATTTGGATGTCTTATGTACCATATAGATTCTAGGAAATATATTATGTCTGATGCTTTTATGTGTTCTAGATATGATTCAAACTCCAATTAAAGTCAAATTTAGGACATGAAATGGCCAATTAGGTGTATTAATGGAATTTTTAGTACTATATTGTCGTATTATCATGAGAATTTGGTTTATTAACCATCTTAATCATATTTAGACTTTTGAGGTTTTATAAATGACTGCAAAATTAATTTAGGAAGGTGTCGCATTTTAGGAATAAGATTAATCACATAGAGCACTACTAAACAACTATCTGTAGAAATATCAAATTTTGAGGTTGAGTGTGTTATTATTACTAGTTGTTTCTCATAGAGTATTTGGACAAAAACATAATTGAGTGATTTAAATATTCATATTGATAAAAATAATATTAACAATAAAACAACTAGTTCAATTTCATTTTTTTAAAAAAAATCTCAACCACAATTATGAACTAAACACAATGATGTTAGATTTTATTTTCAATGAGATTTTTTAAATAAAGAAAATATGTGTCTTGAATTTATTCCAACAAATAAACAATTAACTTATATATTCATAACATCATTGGATTTTATAAAATTTGATAAAATTAAATTTTAACTGTGTATGATGGAAGAATAAATTATTTAATTTATAATTACAATTTTGATAAATATATTCCACAGTTAATGTATTTATTCAATAATTTAATGTTCTCTGTTACACTTAGATTATATTTGATTATTCAAACACATCTACTGGTTCATTTCAACAATAAATTTTTTTCTATATGTCACTGGCATTTTTTTTCTATGCCTAAATGATAATTATATCATAATGTTTTAAAATTTTCATTGTTTAACAAATATAATGTACTGCTTTTTTAGAATGTCTGAATATGAAATAATTTTTTATCTGTTTATTTCACTATTATTTTAATGTGTGTTTTTCTATATTTCAAAATGGGGGAGATTTTTTTTTGAAGATTTAATAATTTTATTCAAAGATGTTTCGAAATTTTAAAATTATTATGTTTTATAATATTAAAAAAGTTTTATATTGTTTTTAATTTGTTATTAAAAACATTATATCTATTTGTTTTGATAAGTTACACATTCATAACATTTATGTAAATAAAATTTTTCTTCAAAAATATTATTTATTAATAACATTGATTTACACTTTTTTATTATCTCATGTTATTCTATGTATATTCATTTTTTCTTTTAAAAAAATATTGTTTTCTATGAATGAAACGTAGTTAAACCATAAACCAATATTAATGTTACATATAGATCTACTATTGAGGAAGGTCTAGTAATCATGACACCAACAATATCAGGTAGGGAATAGTGATCACATAGTGCTTACCTGGAATATGTATAATTCTCAATAGTTATGCCTGCATTGGTTGGTCATGGTTATCCCACATATCTCGCATGCGGAGTGTGGCTATTTTTTGTCACCATTGAAAAATTTCCATACGTGTGTTTTTTCTATAGTGATTTACTATTATTACGAATTACAAAAATCTTTTACTCCTTTTTACACATGTTTTAATAATTGGGTATTAACAACATTATATTTATTTTTAATTTCATATTAACAAGATTATAACATTTATTTAATAATATTGATATTTGATTTAATGTTCCAAGAGATTGATTCAATAATAAATCAAAAGTAAATATCTAGATGATGAATTTGAAAATAAAGAGATGATAAACTTTTTTCTTCCACCAGATTGATAGAATAAAATTATTTGTCTTCTGGTTATCTATTGTGATCACAAAAAATCTTTACCACCTTCAACTTCCGCCATAATGTGATCAATGAATGGGAGGTGTAAATAATTTCTACATCATCTACTTATCTACGGTATCAGTTGTTTTATATTATTTATATTTTCAATAATTAATTCTACCTATTTTTTATCTAGGTTTTTGGTTTAATCATTTCCCATCCAAAATAAGTCAATAGGTTATTCATCTCATTTAAAGAAATGTCTGATTGTTCCTCTAAGAGAATAGTAAGCTACTATGTGATTCTTTTAAAAGCCTTGGATTATACCACCAGGGGAGAAAATGGTATATTTAAATATATATGTAATTCGGTTCTCACACCCATTAAAAATTTAGGATGTAGTGCATACCGGTCTCTATAGAAATTAGAGATTATAGATGAGAGGACTCGGATCATGGTGATCTGAAAATATATAAAACAACATCTAAGGTTATATATTTTATTTTTGTTACCTATATTAACACAATTATAACTCTGAAAAATTATTTTTTGTAATAATGATTCAAAATTGAATATTCACACACCCTTTAGTCATTACTTTCAAACCAAGTTAATAAACAGTACAATGTAATGATCCCCAAATGTACCACATACTAGATAATATTCTAGGTAAAATGAATTTCAAATTAGATGCCCCACCAACTATCAAATGGGCTCCCACATATAGTATATATATGATACTATAATATTTTTTCACATTTATACTCTAACCGGTCACCCAAGGGCCTTCAATATAAGGTTGATTTGGATCCTGTATAATTTCCATCTATCTGTGAAATCCCACTCCCATGATAAAATTATCATCTTTAAACAATGATTCAAATTCTATCCCACACCCCTATAAAAAATTAAAAATGAGAAAAACAAGGAAAACCTATGTATAATAGGTAGTGATGAAATAATCTAGATATCAACATGAAATGAAACAGACCAATAAGAAGACAAGTTTCATACCTTCAATTTAGAAATAAGGATTTATATAAACCAATGATTTTTTTAAATATTCAATAAGTTTTTAGAATATTACTTGACATATGATGATTATTATTCTTTATTTAGACATAATGGTTTGGTAACATATAAAAAATTCTATTAATATCCTTGAAATGTTATATTATTTCATCGTTATATTTTTTACGATAGAAATTGGAGATCATGAGATTAAGGGATGGATACAACATGGTATTAATATCAAATTTATATTGATATAATACATATTTAAATGATTTTTTAAAATTAATTTAGATGTTATTTCTAATCATGGGATTTATATTTGATTCTTTGTATTGTTGTGGACTTATATCACATTTTTTGGATTTTTGAATATATTGGTTATATTTTGATTTTATACCATTTTACAGATAATTTTCATGCTAATTTTTGAAGTTATATATGGTCCTCTTGTGGTATAAATTTTAGAGATTAAAATAGTTTTTAAAAAATTGTGTTATAGAGAATATATGACTACAGTATGTAAATACCTGGAAAATAATAGTATAAATGAACAATGTTATATGATTAAGTATAAGTTTCTTGATATAGCCTATGAGATTAAGGTTGATTTCATATTAGAATTTATATCCAAACTGATGAATATTTTATTAATAACATCAAACACATTCGTCAATGTGAATTAATTAGAAATATGATGATGTAATTTATTAAGTGGGGGTTTATTTATCAAAAGGTTCATTATGAATTTTATAAAAATAAACAAAAATTGTTTGATTTCTTTTTTTGTGTGCTACATCAATCTAAAACAAAAAAAATATAATTTTATTATACCAATTAAACCATGTTGTTGAATTGGTATGTGTGAAATATTATAACAATATAATTAAATATATATAACATAAATTTAAAAATCACTTTTAGTCATAATGAATTTAAATTTATATAAATAAAAATACTAGTAATTTCATTTTATTGGTTGTAAATTAGTTTCCAAAAAAATCTACATTATGCGTTATGAATTAATATTAGAAGAAAAATATTATATATTGATGATAATACTATTACCATTTTATACATATCTAATTAGTTAAGGATAATAAATTTGAATAATTACATTTTGTATTATACAATTATTTTTCCCCGTAAATATAGATTTTCAATATTTTTTTTATTATTTCATTAACTTTTTAAACTAATAAATATTATAATGTTAATTTGATAAAAATGAAATCATTATAGGATTATTATGACAATACTAACCATAGGTATATTTTTTCTGTTTTTCTAGTATGATATATTTTTGGGTAAATAGTAAAACATATCATTTTTATAAATAATGTTCCTTTCTATCGAATTATTAATATATACCTATGATTTTGAAATCTAAATAACCTTATTATTTGGAAATATGTATTTTATATGTGGAATTATAATTTCATTAAAAATAATTTTAGTTTTTATACCACTATTTAATTTTTTATATCATACTCCATTCCTTAAAAAAAATTCCATACATTATAAAATTATTATTCATTTTTTCAAAATTATAATTGATTCAAATAATATGGATTTAAAATTTGGAAACATTTTTTAACATTATATAATAACATCCATTATATTTTCATGTATAAAATATACATTATTTTGCTAATACAAGTTACCATGCTAATAATAAAAAGTGATAAATGGGTTAAACTAAGATGGAAAGACCACAAATATTATTTAAAAAAGATTATAAATTACTACATAAAGTTTTTATCAAACTTATCCCTTTCTACGTCAATTATTTCACATTTGTTTCACTAAATTTATTGATATTGACATCCAATTTGTGAAATATTATAGGTATGTACAAAAATTCCATACCATTTTTCTTTTTAAATGGAGTACCCTTATCCTTAATCCCCCTTATGAAACAAATATGGAATTTCAAACCAAAATCAGTCCAATACAATCATGTAAATTAATATTCACCATCAATAGGTTCTATTATTCATAATATTTCATCACTAAAAGGCATAACCCCATTTTAAATGGAGATTATAAAAGATGATATGTGTCAATATATAATTGTACTTGTCCCATTTCATAATAATTATATGCATTTATTTTAACACTAATTACATTACATTATATCAATATTATTACACATATATAATTAGAATAATATATTATTATGTAATTAGATTTCAATAATTACCAAAATTTCCATTTTTATGAAGAATAATTTAATTGGCTTTCGTGTGTCATATATACTACCACATTCAATGCCCTATGTGTTTAAATTTCATTTATTCCTATAAAATAATCTTTCTAATTTGGAATTTAATAATAATATATAATTTTTAGGTAGTTATTTATATTCTAAAACTAAAATCAATAATTACAATTTTTTCATTCAATTTAAAATAAAATCATCATCCATGTGAATATGTCACATGCAACATCCATGGAATAATTGAGTTTTGATTTTCATTTCATCACTACCATACATTGATGGACTTGAAATAGGTTTTATAAGAAAATAAGATTTCAGTGAAATTTTTAACATTCTATGAAGACAAATTTTACAAATGACTAACAATATTTAAGATAAAAAATCGTGGTAAATTCAACCATCCAAATATATTTAAATGAGTAAAAAATGATTTCTTCGTATTAGGAAGTGACTTAATATAAGATATATTTTCATTTCAAATTCCTCGTATTCTGAAATACCCCAAAAATAAACATAATATAAAATCATTATTTTTTGGTATGATCATATTATACCTAAATCACTTCAAAATTATCTATTTAATATGATATATTATTGATATGGTTCGTATAAGGAACTACTTGAAAAAATAAATAAATTTATATAATGTATGAATATGGGAATTTATATTTGAAATGGTATTATAAAAATAAGTAAATAATTAGTTTTTTTGTTTGTAATGGGGATATAAATGTTTAAATCATAATTTTGGAAAACACCATCCCTTTATAAGGAATCATAAAAACATATTCATTTATAGAATCATATCCAATGATCATAACGAAGAAACTATTTGAATAAAAATTATAATATTGTGGATAAAAAAAATATCAATACATTTTTCTTTTATGATTTAATAATGATTAAATTTGGTAGAATAATCAAGTAAAACATATCTATTATTGACAATTTCTAAATGGTCATGATTACCCACACACTCTATAAAAATAGATAACAACTACATTATATACGCATATAGAATAATTGTTAATTATAGTGTTTAAAGGTTATATAGATGATTAATTTTATTAATACTTGACTAATATTTTATGATTATTTTATAAGAGGATATAGCACATTTAAACTATATAGGAAATAAGGTAAGGGACTATTTTTAATAAATTTTATTTATAAAGAAATATTTCTTTATGTTCTCTGTGATAAAATTAATATGTTGTGATTTCATATTATGGATTTTATTTTATCATATTCATGGGATTTGAATATAAATATTTTTTACTCACATTAATTTCCCTTATATTCAAAATATCCCACTGATTAAATTGTTTTTTATCAAAAACAATTTTCATACCGTAAGGTTTTTTATTAACAATATTAATCTCGAATGATATATTACTTTAAGATTAAAATAAATTTTTGGAATTTTTATTTTAAATAATTACTTAATTGATATTAATTGGATATTCATTGGTTTTTACAAGTCCCCACAAAATATCACATCCCATTGATAGATATTTTATCCAAAGTGTTTATTATATATGAAACCGACCATATATATTCTTATCAATTGGAAAACTTTTTTATTTCACATCCTTATTCCTTAAATAGATTTAAATTTATAATTATATATATATTATAATAATAATTTTTTTTATTTTCCACTAATGACCATATTTCATGAAATTTATAGATATATTAATATTTTCTATATTGGTAATTTTCATCAAAATGAAATAATATTATTTTTTATCACATATGTGTTAAGATGTCTTCCAACTTAAATTATTTTTATATTGTGAAATCAATATAAATTTTTATGTTTTATAAGATAAATTATCTTTCATGTATATTTTAAAAGTATCTATTTTAAAATTATTTCAAAATTCCAATTATTGTTTTTCTTTCTAGTATTTATATCTGAAAACAACTACAAATTACTTTTCATCTATGTAATTTCCATTAATATATGTTATCATTGATTTATGACATATTTAAAATATATCCATCGACATTGTTTCTATGGATATATTCTTTATTTTGATTTACCTTTTTATAAAATAATCCATCACAATATTTCTCTTTCATAATTATATTCCATGTATAACCATAATTATTCATCATATTTGTTTCCTCTGTATATAACGAATTTTTAGATTAGTTTATTGAAGGGTGTTCACATTGATTCCATATAATGATTTATTAGGGAAATTATATTCCTAACTATATAACCTTTATCTAAATGTTTAAATAATATAAATATTCTATCAATAAAATCATTTTGACACATAATTCAAAAAATAATTTACTAATAAATACATTTCATCGATCTTCTGATGTATTTTCTTGGGAATAATTACTAAAATAATACATAATCAAAAATAAAAAAATATTTCATAGGTTAAAACTAAAAATTATAATCCTAACACTTATAGATTCTTAAAACAATATAATTTGTCCTAGGGAATATAAATATGGGAAATGGTGAGCTAGAGAGGCCAGTATGGGAATAAACATGGAAATAATTTATAACTGGTTAGTCATGTGATATAATCTAAAATAACTAGACTGTTGGACACTATAATTTGTTCAATGAGATTGGTTTCCAAATGAAATTAGTTGTGCCTCCCAATATTCTAGAGGTTACCAACTTGTATTGTGGGTAAAAAGAAAAATGTGTGGTGATTTTACCCTCTTATTAGTGTACAGCCACAACATATGTAATGTATAAATTTTTTATTATTTGTGGGAAAAATAAAAGTAAATCATTCAAAAAGTGTAAAAATGTGACAATGTATACATTCCATTAAATTATGGTGGATACACTACATGTAACATGGTCATAAAATTAAGAATAAAAATACCAAAATAATGAAAACCCTAAAAAAGTTCATGATTTCTACTCGGTCATAACATCCCGTGAACTAAACCATAAGTCCATTCATAATCTGATCAATAGGTTATTATCCTAATCCTATAATAGTTAAAAATAATTAGCTTCCATAATTTCAATGAAGGCTAAATAAGGGTTTCACTAAAACATAGTAGACCACTGCCAATGGTGTCTACAGAAATAACCACATAGTACAATGGTGTATGTAAATAACCATTAAAAAATTAAAATATTAATGGAAATAAATATCCTTTTCTCAAATTTTATCAATTATAAAAAAACCATTTAATCCCTATTTTCTCTGTGGTGAACAAAACAACTAACTATATACTGTCACAATGAAATCCTTCTCTATATAATAAGGGGGATACAAAATTTTAATCCCACAGGGGATTGACTAATTGATCTATTTATCAACATAACTCAATGAATAAGTCTGATAATCAAGCCATATACACATATTAAGAGACTATAATCTTATATTTAAATTCTAACCCAACAATTTAATCAGTGGTCCTGTAGAATCTATCTATCCCATCCTAATTGTGAACCTTAGTCTATATGATTATAGAATATATCCTTAGTCTGAAATCCAAACTCAACAATACAGTGATGCATGTACAGTATTAGTCCAACCCCACCCAAATGCCAACGCTGAGTCCATAAGTTAGAAGCATAAAAACTTTGTTTGAAATCATAATTCAGAAGATATGTTAGTGGGACCCAAGAGTCTGGCCAACGAAACCAAAATGAGGAGCTGTATTTCAGATATTAGGTACACATATACTCATTCTGACATCCCAACTAAAATAGTATATTTATGGGACCTAGAACATCGATCTTGAGCATCCTATGGTAGTAGAGTCTCCGTATAATACACCACTCATGAAACAAAACACATGGTCATGCTTATTTAACCATTTTTCACAAGTATCCAAAAATCATTTCTATTACTAAGGTCTCAATACACCATGAAATAAAATCATATTCTTAAAAAAATAAAAAATAATCATTATAATCATTATAATTATACCCTTAAAAACTTGGGGCTTAATATTTTAAACCCTATACCATTACCCAATGTATTAATTTAAATTTCCTTCCTTATCAAATAATCATCATATGATTCTCACAAAAATGGGAACCATGCTATTATTTTAAACCATCATTTTACTTTTATAATGAAACCCAATTTCTGATTCACCTGGAGTAATAGAAGTTCTTTTAAAACATGCCCCACTTCAAAAATATCATATTCACTCTTTGAAACCAAAATAGGATCAAAATATCAGAAAAATCATTCAAATCATTCAAAAATCCTTTCAGGAATTTCACAAAACTATAATATAATAATTTCAATTCCCCTTTTTTATCCATAAACACTAACCAATTTAACCATTGCAAATTATTCATTTCCATAATTTCCATATATCATATATTTCCCATTCAAATTAATATTTCCAAGGGATTTTTATAACCCATGGGTAACCTTGATTCCAATATCAAATAATCATCTAACCAAATAGGGCTTGTAACGGGTTTTCTCACCCCACACTAAGGGCCCTGATACATTCACTATCCAAATACAGAAACAACACATTAAATGAGGACATTGGAAAAAACACATACACAAATAAAACATTGAGACAATACAATAGACAGTTAAGAAAACCTCCCTCATGTTCATAGACAACCAATCATCCAAAAAAATCAATTAATTCAAAATAATTCGACCTGAACCACTATGATGAATAAAACCATAGAAAAAAAATGGTTTTAGAGCTTCATAATGAGAGTAAATAACGCAATAATTCTCTTCCACTATATTGAATGAAATGTAGTTGAAGATATAAAATGAGATTCATTTTTTTCCAAACGACACAACAAATTTCTTTGAATCAATTGAGAAACATCTAATGAGGAAGAGGATGATGCTAATTCTACACCCTAGTTTGAGGGGATCAAATGCGATGAATATATTTGAATAAAAATTTAATCTTAAGAGGGAAATGAGAATTTACCCATTTTATTTGGTTTATGGTTTAGCTACATGGTTGGCCAAACCTTGTGCTTACCGTGTGTCTCCCATATCAATGAGGGAACTAGGTCACAAAACATGGATATCCACACACATAATATAAAATACTGTGTAGTGGCCATGCACTCACATCTATTTGAGGGGTTTTTGACCCACATTGTCCTCTAGACTCACACAACATTATTTTCATAAACTATGATACATTTTCTATTGGATGAATGGTTTTGGTGCATGATTTCTTCTAATAATGAACCAACCAAGATTTCATCACATATTGGTCAATTTCATCTGTTTTATGTTCCCCAAATCCTTTGAACATCCAAGATACATATCCTACATATTGAAGACGTTTCATTGATATTTTTTAGGACAGTTAAACCAATATTTAAACAGATACTTACCTTCATGAATGGACAGTGTCTATCAACCTCTCGACCATATAATGGCTCGTTCCGTAGATTCACAGTGAATTCAACACAAATCCTCCATGGAAATCGGTTGGGCCATAGGGTCCACCTACCAAATTTTCTCTCCCATGTTAAGCCCTAATCTCAATCATTCTATAAAAGCACTCATACTAAGGTAATAGTTCTACCCTAATGTAATTTTCCAATTGTAATCCACAATATGGAACCAGATGCTCCTCAAAGGATTAATCCTCCTCAAGGTCATTATTTCCAACATCAAGAACAAGAGAAAAATACCATTAAAATCATTGAAACATTATAGAAATCATAATCGATAGGGAATTAAAATACCTTGTGATATTCAATTGGGACACCTATGGTTCAACTCACCCCACAAATCATGGCCCAAATCACTTGGATCGATCATACATTGTTTTTGTAATCCAACATGACCCAGGATCTGCAAAAACCATGGAACACATGGTTTTCCTACCACATTCCCAAACATATTTCATTCCACAACTCAAGGCCCTGACGAAGTTCCATATCCGTACAGATGAATAACAACCTAAGTATAAAGATTATCTAATATACATACCTAGTCAAAACATAGGCCAATTACCATTAAAAATATTGAAACACCAATAATCCTCTTAAGTGAACCCATCAGAACTATAAAACTAATCACATCATCTCCAAACTACTAATTGGAGCTTTGGTGATCCCCTCCATAGGATATATCTTTTCCTTAAAAATCATCAATTGGTTGGTACCTCCTTCATAAAAAAGTTAAATTGAACCAAAAAACATATTTTACAAAATACTCAACACATTTTCCAACTCGCTATACCCAACATCCATAGGAACACAATTCGACATTGGCATCTAGCATTGCCAAAAAAGGCCCCGAAATGACATCCATACATCCCACAATTTTGGAATAAGAGAAACATAACATCTCTCATGTTATCCTTCATTTCTGAGACACACATTAAATTTAAAAATAAAATCATATTTTATATATATATGTGCAACATTTGTTTACATTTCAATATTATATAAGAGGATCACTGACTGGCTTATCCTAAAATAGCTATATTCCACTGTTCACATATTACATCCTTCACTTTACATGGAACATTGTTACATATATAATACCACCATCACCTGACATAAATGTTTAATTACTCAACTTATGGTAAAATTACACTATTAAATAATCTACTACTCTTCATGCCATGATCATGTTCCACTACTGCCATCACCCTGCCTTATATGAACATTGTTTTCATAAATATTTAAAAAACATATGATTATGTTTTCATGAAAAACACCACATTAATTTTTTTAAAATGGTATTATCATTCCAAATCATCAACTGACAGAGGTTTAAAACTCACCACATCAGTTTCCATTTTTTCTTACGGAGTTGAGCTATCTAGTGATGAATCAGCCTGGAAATGTTCTGATTTTAAATAGGTATCCCACTACATTACATGAATATGAAACTATTAAAATTCAATTCATTCCACATTAACTCAAACAGAATTACTAAAGATCAATCCTGTCATATTCTAGGGTCCTATCTCTAAAAACATATTTCCATGAACCATTTTAATGTCTTATCACACTGATCATCGAAAACAAACAAGGCTTATTTGATTTATTTGAAAACCATCATAAGGATTAGTCCAATTAATTTCCTAAATAATTTCCATAAACAGGACCCCCATGGCCTTCCCATGGGAACCCAAATGTGTACTTCCTTGGGTTGTCATTGGAGTCCTTATTCAAGCATATCCCCTCCACAGTCATCCCCATACATCCATGACCATAATATTTATCCCTCATTAAAAATATCATTATCACCATTTCATAAATATTTTCAAACAATGAATGCTCATTCTCGAACTCAAACTGAACCAGAATATATATATGTGGTTATATAGGTTCCTATATAACAATAAAATAAAATAAACTTCTACATGTTCCTAGATTCTGAGAATGGATAGCATAAAATTCATCAACATCTAGTAAATCATAGGGACCTCATCCATAAATTGGTGATGTTGATCTTTTTACCTTTTGGGTCCTCATTTGAAACTCTATGAGAATAACCACCATGATGCCCCATATCAGACCAATAAATATTTATTTACATAGGCATAATTCTAATGCTCTATCAGTATAACATAGATAATGTCATTTTTTGGAAATTAAGGTCTATAATTGAAATTATTCTAAGAAGTCATAAACATATACCATAAGAGGTTATACATTATCAATGTCAATTATATTTTAAGGAAACCCTAACCTAACAATGATCTCGAGCTTCTCTCCCACAAATATATCACCCTCACTCAACTAACACCACACAATTGATATTTCCAGCCATAATTCACCCCCAATTCACAACCTTCTTCCTAGAAGTTATGACCCAACATTCCCTTTGGCACTATATCCAATAACCCCACTCTAGTTCTTCTAGCACATCCCTATAGATTCAATAAAAACATAATGATACTTCACACAAATCATTTTTTAAATTTTGCCTCGCATTTCAATGATTCCGACATTGATTTACAAATAAATGATTGGCACTAATCATGATCCTCCTATTCATCCATCCCTAATGGAATTGTGCAATTTTATTATGTCCACATAATATGGTCCCCAACAGAACCTTAAAGGTCGCACACTTCACTACATTCAAAAATTTACCATATCTATGAATATCATTAATCACACAAAACTATAGATAGTCCTAAATTCACACTCATAGAACAAACCATGTCTCCCAGTATGACAACCCCATCATAACCAAGGAATTATAAACATTTCCTCCAAACATCCAAAAAATTAACTCAAACAATACCTAATACATGACCCCGATCCCCTTGGGTCATTTCCATAACAAAATATTTCATCAAAACATTTTTTCCATTTTGTATTCTACCCAAAATGATGATTTTTCATCCTTTAATCATTATTAAAATTGATGATTAAGTAACCCAAATAATTCATCCATATTTGGAGCCAACCTCATAAATTACCACATGTACTAATGTTATTCTTATGAAAGACACTAATTCATAACATTGCACTATACCAATATTAAATGGCACATGGCGTGCGTCAACTACTAACTTTGAAGAACCCACATGTGCTTCATATTCAATGGAACATGTATATTCGGGCTAACCCCCCACAAGGTCACCCTCGATTTCCAAAAATCTCTTGTCTATAAACACAAATAATGTCCCAAATCCAAAAACCTTAATTTTAAAACATATCCCTATAAGAAAAAATGCATTGTACATCACTCCATTCATGTCAATATAATGAACTCAAAGCCTCCACCTAATCCTCATACATGATAAATCAATATCAACTTGACCAACCTCTATCACATATGATCCTTAATGACCAAAAAACAAGAACTCTCTAAACATGAGTCACATCTACCAAAAAACACAGGATTCACCTTTAATCCATTAATATAAATCCTCGACAACTCACTTCTCATGGGAAGAAACCATACCCCTATTTCAAAACCAAAATATCTAACCCACAATGAGAAACAAAACTCTAGGTCCCACAACAATGATATTCACCCACATAAATCGACTCCATAATATGAACACCTACTCTAGGGTCTAAAACACAACTATTAAGTGTCTCGACCTAAAAGATTTACAAAATCAAAATTAATATGGTCACAACATAAATGAAAAGACAATAAGAATAATTATATTATCTTAATCATCTAGGCCCATAAAGGTATCATATCCTATAACCCAAGGGATCAAAATTAATATACCTACATTGCCCAAACTATCCATACATATGGTCAACAACCAACCCAATGGTAATCACCACTAATGACATCAATATTTCCACCATTTCACATTTTTTGTAAACAAATTAGCAATTAAAAAAACCAGTAAATTCACTTTTCAAATCATTACATTGGAAGTCCCTAAAGATTCACTCATTACAAAACATTTTTATTAACCAATATTTCCTAATATAAATAAATTTTATTCAAATTAACATTTAAAATTATTTTTCCTTAAACACAGTTTCTAAGAAAAATAAACATGCATAATACAATGATTGAAATGTTCACTAACATCTTATTAATACCAATAAACAATCAATCACTGTCATCATATTGAATACTTATTAATCATATGATACTACATGATGCATGGACCGAAAGACCATCTATTTATATACTGATATAATAGATACAACCTAACAAAGAAAATAATATCATACCCAAGTGGGAAAATCCAGATGAATGTATCAAAAAACCATAAATGATGAAAATAGAAAATTAATTCCCACCCTAGGTAACTTGTGTTTTCCCTCCCATATGGGGAAAAAACCCTAGAACATGATCCTTAACAAGGGCTAACAAGATCATAGTCTCTTATATTCTATTACATAAATAGTAAGAAAAATACTCTAAAATAACACTACTTTATAATTTCCAGGGATTGATATGCACAATAACTTGTTCCCCAAGCCTTGTCACCACCTGACATCATGTGTGCCTATGCGTATATTAGAGGCTTTCAGCTAGTAGTTCAGGTATAATGAAGAATATTAGGAGCTTATACCCACTTATTAGAGTAACTACCCAATATAAATAACTTAAATAAAATGTAATAACCCATTGGAATAAAAAAGGATAGAATAAAAAATATTCATCAAGTAAGTATGTACACATACACTTATATGTTTTTTGATACACTACATTTTAGGTGGTCATATAATAATGAATAAAAACAAAAACCTTTGGAAATCAAAAAAAATAGTTATGGGTTCAATCCAGTCTACCCATATCATGATACATCCCATAATCCCATAAAAAGGAACACCTAGTCCTTAAATTGAACCTATTCTAGAAAAAATATTGTATCCTCGGGTACCCTATGTGCCATGGTGGCCCAAGCAGGGTGTCAGTACAACTTAGTGGGGCACCACTAACGATGTACAAAGAAATAACAAGTTTTTAATATAGTTTATTTATATAATAAATGTGAAATAAATACATGAGAAAAAAAAGAAGTATATCTCATGTAAAATTATTTATCAAATAACAATTTCATCCTTAATGTTCACTAGGACCAACAAACCAACTAACTAGCTCTAGTCGCACAATTAGCCCAATCTATTTTGTATGGATATGAAAAAATTTTAATCATATGTTTTTATTCACTAATTCATAAATTTATAAAATTTACTCACACAATCGAAATGAAAATCAATCCATGTATAGAGGTTATGATCATATGACCTCAGTCTGACATCCTAAACTACAAAATACTTCAGTGGGCCTACAACATTTGTATTTCCAATCCTAAAAATGAACCTCTATTCATATGTAAACAAAATAGAGCCTCAGTCCAACATCCTAACTCAGTTATATATTGTTGGAATTGAAAAATTTATCTAACCCAACCCGAACGAGTATCATTAGTTTATATATTTGGATCATAGAGCCTCAGTATGAAATTCTAAGTCAAACAATACATAAGTTGGCATTGTGACTTAGTCTGACCCTATAAAAAAGGGATCCTTATTTAATGTGTTATAAGCAAAGATCCTCATTCTAACATCCTAACTAACATAGTAATTCAATGGACCTAGGACATCAGTTTAGCCTTTCCCATGGGAGTAGAGCTTGAGTTCAATATTAACTAATATAGCTTACCATCTAAAAATGATTCTTTAATTACTTATCATATATAACCATGAATAATTTCCATTACTAAGGTCCCATTAGAGCCTAAAAACCAAATAATATCATCAAACATAACTCAAAATACTCAATTTGAATAATCTTGAATACACCATTTATAACATTGGGCATCCTCATTGAATAACTAAACCATTCCCCTAATTCTATTATTAACATTTAAATCCATATTTAATAATCGTTAATAAATCCTCTCAGAATGGGGAGTCATAACCCTATTACAACTCTTCATTAAAAATTTATAAGGAAATCCAGTTTCTATATAACGATGAAGCTAACTCCTCATTTTAAAACATTTCACACTTTTAAAAAATCGTATTCATCCTTTAAAACCACATATTGATAAAAATCAAAAACAAATCATAAAATTAATTCTAAAAGATTCTTATTCATTACAAAATACATTAATATACATATTTAAATTTCCTCTTTTTATCCATACTATGAAAATAATTTAATTATTACAACTTTTTTTTATTATTAATTGACTTATCCTAATGTTTACCAATTCAACTCACTATTTCCAAGTGCATATTACACCCTATGGGTAGTCGTAAGTCCCATCTTAGA
Organism: Viscum album; assembly: GCA_963277665.1. NCBI lineage: Eukaryota > Viridiplantae > Streptophyta > Magnoliopsida > Santalales > Viscaceae > Viscum > Viscum album. The sequence continues at coordinate 773,067,748 of OY728159.1, read as the reverse complement.
TCATTAACTGACAAAAAGGGGTATGTAAAGTGTTTTCACCTCACACATAGGCCTCAATTCATTTAATTTCCCGACAAAAAATATATATTAATACAATACATTAGAAAACCCACATATTTATATAAAACATCAAGACTGTTGGAAAAAGATTTTATACCACCTACCTCATGTTCGTAAAAAAATTATCATCCATAAGAAACAATTGATTTAATAATAATTGGCTTAAACCACTATGAATAATAAAATCATAAGAAAACAAGTGATCATAACATTAGATAGAGAGAAAACCAAACACAAAGTCTCTTCCAAAAAATAGAGGGAAACATAATCAAATAATTACCATGGTATTCTACTAATAGAAAATGACACCAAAAATTCATAAAAAATGGTGGAGAAACATCAATGATAGAAGTGAAGTCCACTGGTTCATCACCAAAGATAAATGTGTTAAATGAGTTGAAAACCATGGAATAAGAATTTATGATAGAGAGAGGAAAATAGTAATTTCCTCATTTTTATGTGGTTCATGATTAGGATGCACGGTTGGCCAAACTGTGAACTATCCTCGTGTCTCTCTCTATCCAGGAGGGAACTAGGATACATTTTAATGTTTTCCACCAACATAGTTTGAAATAAAATCTAGTGGTTGTGCGTCTACCTTTGTCTAAGGAGAGCTTGAGATGAAACAGTCTCTTAGAGGCATCTTGCACTATTTTTACAAACAATATACCCTTTCCTTTATTTCACATGTTCAACTTAAAATTATATACCAATGATTTTACAAACAAGATCTCAACAAAAATTATCCCAATTTTCCTCTTTTTTGTTCCTCGAATCCCCAAAAAAACCCCAAGAAAAATCCTACTCATTAGATCTATTTCATTGAATATTTATAATAGATAAAAACCAAATTTTAATCAATGACATACCACTTCAAAAGGTCGAGATGTTAATGATAAAACTATATCATAAAGAAAATTATTATAAAAATAGAGACACAAATTAAGGAGATGATATCATAAAGTCATCGACATTATAAAATAAAATAATACATTTTATTATAAACATAAATCATGGATTACCTTGAAGACCGTTATTATGATGTCGAAAAATAACCATGGTGGAATAGGGTCACACACTAATCCATCACATGGAATCTCTTGAGACATAAATGTTACACATTTCTTTTATGGTCAATATAATTGAATGTACATCCATAAAATATGTGAAAATAATTCCCATGGAATTAATATGTTAAATATAAAATGTACATAAATCAAAAGAATGATCAAACCTATTTGATGTACGTTAGATTCCTAATACTTATTCAATCTAGGACTGATGTAAAAAATCATTACGATTCCCAATAGAATATGTAATTAAATCATTTTTCATTTTATTTATGAAAATGAGTCATACTTCTTTGTTAATGAGTTTTAATTTTAACATTTTTTAGAAAGGAACTAGGATAATAATTATTTAAATAACACTTCACAGGTAATTCCGTATTAAATATGTAACTGATTTCATAAAAAATTAACAAAAATGTTTTATTCAACAAATAAATAATTCAACTATTGGGGTACTTTATACAATATTGATTTGGTTTATATGAAACTCATGGTTTTATTGCATCGTATGGGAATGAGTCTTGACACGAGACAATAAATCAGAATGTACACAAAAATATGTTTACCTAAAATTGAGAATTTTTAAGGGAACTAAAAACATTTATTAACTATATATGTGACAAGAATATTTAATTATTAATTTATTTAAGGTACAAATAAAAAAAATACAATAGTTAGATACAAATAAAATTTCATAAAATGGACAATAATAATGTGAATATATAATTGGTGATCCGCATTGGAGTTACTAAAGATCCATTACCTCGTGTCTGAATTCTCTCTATAATTTCACATAGCATTGTAAATAAAAAAATAATATTTATATAAAAATAATTATAATAGCCTTGCCAACTTATATTTATTTTTTATGTGGTCTATTAATTATAATTATTCAACAATTTATTATAATTTTCCACTTAGGTCGGTTACATGAGGTTCTTTTATCAATTTCAATGAAAAATTCATGGAATGATTAACAAGGTAAATATAATAAAAAATAGTTTCATAATATCAATAATTATTAATTATAATGACGTTTATTATTACATTATAAAATAATTTTTATATTTAAATAGTTTTTCCATGAATGGAATCAAAATTTAAAAAGAACCTTTATGTGTCATGTTTAGTTGTAAAATTTATAATTAACGTTTATTGTTAATATAATATTTGGAATATATAATAATATCATTCAATAATTTTAATAGTTTAGAAAAAAACCATTTTACACCTTTGATTTATCTTTTATTCCAACTGTGTTATTCTATATGGAAAATTAAAGAGAAAAGTCATCACACAGAGGCGAAAGACTGCACATACACATGATGATGTCTTCGTTTATCCAATTGTGATGAACAAAGGAATTAAATGTATATACCATTATTATATAAAATACAATAATATTAATAGTAATTTTTTATCACACTCCCTTTGATAGAATATCTTATAGGTTTTATAAGTATATAATAATTATCAAGGAACAATATGATATATTACTTATCACTTTGGATGTTCTCCTTTGGTCACAACTTAAAGAATATTATCATGGATTGTTTTAGATAAAAAATATAATTAGAATAGGGTAGAGGGTATGTTAAATATTATATAATATATTTTTTATATACATAGATTATTTATTTTTTTAGAGAGGTTTAGAATTAGTGGTTCTTATTATAATTTAAGATAATTAAATATTCGACTAATATATCAAATTGATAAAAAAGGAGCACATGTCTTTCATGGAATGTGCTAAAAATTATATGTTAATAGATTTTGGGAATGGATATGGTTGATAAATCCTCAACAAAAATTTTATAATCTCGTTTTTGTACATTTTTTTATGTCAATTATTTATATATATATATATATATATTTACTATTCTTTTTTTTCCCGAGGCCATAATTTTTTTCAATAGAAATTTATTTTTATTATAATTAAATAAAATAAATAATTTTTTATAGTCAAGAAAATATGAATATAAATATGAAATCTATTTTTTAAAATCAAATATTTTTCTCTGACAAAATTTATTATTAATATAAGCATGAGTAATGCATTAAAAAAACATTTTCATAAAATGTGTATTTTTATGAAATTTTTTTATGTTAAGGATAAAATTATGACTGTATTTTATTGTATTAAAAATAATACTTTTAATGAAAATGAAACAAAATTTAATTAAGCATAAAAAATAATTAATGACATACTCAAATATGTGAATGTTGTATTAAATAAAACAGATGAAATCAATTTTTCATTAAAACATTACCTATATTTTTAGAAGTGAAAATGATGGGTTTTTTGTTTCAACATATTATTTTAAAATAATAAATTTTAAATTTAATTTTATGGTATATTAAATATGGTTTTTAAAGAATTTACAGAATTATTTTATAATAATATCATAAAACTGATAACATTAGTAAAATTGGAAATTTAACTATTCAACTAAAAAATATAATATTTCAGAGAAAACTAAAAATGTCACCATAACATAATATTGACATACTAAATCCATAAATAAAAGATAATATTTTTACATTCCTATTATAAATTTTTTAGAAACATCGAAATTCACAATTTCGTTACTAATTTTTATTCATTCTGTTTTAACGATAACAAATGTTATTTTGAATAATTTAGTATTATAATAGTTTCTGATTTTCCTATTTATTATATTTGTTCATGTAATATAAAATACTAAAAATAATACTTTTTAAAGGTAAATAATCATGAGTATCTTTGGATGTTACATTCCCCACCCCCTACTAAAATTTTCCCTTGAAATTCCATTAATTATAATTTGGTAAAGAAATGAGGGTAATTTTTTCATGGAATCATTAGGTTTTTATATTATTGATTCATATATAAGTTTTCTAAATATTAATTTAATAAATTGAGCTTTCTTGTTGGGTAAATATTAGCCATTATGGTCAAAAATCTTCACGTACTTCTCCTCGTATGAGATTAATTTTTCTAAAATACACAACCATTAAATTCATTACATGTGAGGGATCAAGATAGTACTTCCTAATGATTGATACAAGTAACACATCATGTCTAGTGGAATATTTTCGGGTACTGTTATTCCATACAGCACATATCGGATGAGATAAAAAATATCAAATGGGATAATATATAACACACATAAATTACCCTTATCCCAATATCTCATGATACTCTTCTATATTGATATATAGAGGAAAAACATATCCCCAAACTAATAATTGATCCTTCATTGATTATTACGATCTCAACTCTCATGTCAAAACCTTACTTCATTATTTTATGTAGTATGGTCTTGAACTTTTCTCCCATTTCGCTAACAATCATAGGTTGTAAGAGTTTTGTTTTCACATAAATCATCCAAGAATTTATATGGGGATATTTGAATGTTATAGTGGAAACTATTATTATATGTGTATTCAACCAACAGAATATGTTGGTCCTAGAATCCCTAGAAATCCATAAGAAATTAGATATATATATATCCATTTGTTTGAAGATACTTGATTCATATTGGATTTCATTCTATGGATGATTGGTCCAATAAAAAATAATCATTATATTTACAGTATCCTAAAGACTCTTCTTTAACATTTAAGTGAACATAGGATCTTAGTTATATAGAACAGATAGTGGAGTTCTATGAAACATCAATATATATCTAATGTATATATATTCAAGGAGATCGATTGAGAGGTCCTCTAAAATATAAAATTAACCAAGTTGTATTTATTAGATGGTTGTCCACAACTAATATATAATTTTACCTTTTATCAATTTTTTTATCCTATGTGACAAAATAGTGATTTTTACCATTTTCATATATGTATGAATAAAGGTTACATCATCTCTTAGATGTTTTCTTCTCAACGGTCACCTACACACACACTAGTCAATTTGATGTATATTTAACAACCACCATCTTTATATTGTCCCACTAATAGAGATTATATAGGTTTCTATATATATTTTTGTTTCCAATGTGGATGGAGAAAGATGTTTTATTAGAATAATTATATAGAATATCCTTTATCATTAGATATGATGGAATATAATACATTTACCAAATCTCACAACAACTTCATCATCAAAATAAAAAATAATGGGGTTTACCTTACTCACATCATCCACCGTCACATATATATCCACATAATCGATTTTTTAATTCTCATCTAATGTAATGATGGATGGGAAATCATTTTTTAAAGATAGGATGATGCTACTTTATTCATGATTCACATGTCCATTCTTTTAATTTCCAAAATTATCATATCCAACTGAATCGATATCATAGATAAGGTTACAGAATATTTTCTATGTAACGTGTACGCTAGTTTATTTGAATTACCCTAATGATAGTGGATTGAGAATTCATGTTCCCTAATCATATCTTTTGATCATTGGTATATAATATTGGGATCATTAAATGTGAAATTATATTTTATATTATATTCATCCATATATATTTCACACATCTCTCTATATAGATAAATATTACAAATTATAATTGATAATATTGATATGGTCAAATGAAGTTCATGAGTTAGATATTTATTTCCATTCTCATTAAACTATCCAAAGGCAAAGACTATAACATTATTATTCTACATCTGCAAAATGATTAACCAGTTTTTTATAAATCTTTATGAAATAAAAAAATCACAACAATATTTTATACTGATTATAGGTGATCGGATTGGAATCATATTATGCGCCATCATGCACAATTTACAATTATATTTCCTTACATACTTCACTCCCTTCCATGTATCATTGGTTAGTATTTTAAACAATAATGAGATGTATACAAAAATAACGAATAATACCCAGTTTATCTATGGAAACTATGAATCCCCATCACCGATATTGATATTTTCTAATCCTCAATAACTATAGTCTTCGAAGGGTAAAAATATAAAACCTTACATAAAATAACATCCCCAATAATTATACATTATCCATGTTAAAAACATTTTTTATTCCATGAATATTACTCCTTATTCCATACCCTATTTAGCACATCATTAAAATTATAGCCATTTATCCTTTGTTTTGTAGTATTTAAGAATATAATCTATAATGAATATGATAATTATACAAATTATCGGATGTTTATAATCACTATATTCAGAAGGATCATTTTATAAGTAATTAATCCAAATTCATTGTTATTAACTAGTAGCAATTTTTCATTTTATGAAAGGTGGTCTTGGGAATTTCATTATTTATAAGATATATCTCGTTATATTATATTTGATGGTATAAATTATACAAGTATTTAGATCAACATAACATATCAAAAAATTAATCAATCTATTGTATTGGTTGTTTTTAATTATTTTGATCTAGTTGAGTTGGTGACAATTCATATAATGGCTCATAGACCCATACATCTTTTAGAAAAAGGGTATTGTTTCCACCATATGGTGAATCATTTAGGAATATGAATCCTATGTTTTTATTTTATCACAATTGATTCTTCTTAATTAAGTAGTTAAATTTAATACATATTATAAGAATTTATGTATATAAAAAAATTATGTATAATTTCAATTGAGATATCAACCTCTTGATGTGGAGAAATACTGGGAAATTCTTCCAGGAAAATATCGTTACAATCCCTTTAAATGGTAATATACACAATAGTGGCACTATACATTCCTTTAATAATTTGGGAAATATATTAGTGATACTAATTAATATATTATTTTTAAAAATCATCCAAAAAATATAGATCCTTCAACTTAGGATTTTATAGAATCGATTGCTAATTTGGGATATTGAATATTACATAATACTACAATCATTTAATGTGGGCTCTATATTAAGAAATTCAGTCCATTCCCAGTATAATATTAAATTAAAAAAAATTATTATGAAATAATTTACTAGTATATTGACAATAAATATATCAAATGGGGATAACTTATGTAATTGAGTTAAAATAATCGCTCCATTATCTATTTTCATAGATAAAGAAATATATATTTTTGAAGTGGTGTTTTCATACATATTATAAACATTAATTATAAGAAATATATCATATAAATAAAATAATATAATGAAAATAAATTTCATGAAAATATAATGAGTGAAACATTCATTTTTTGAGTCTTTTTTTGGTTATTTACAATATCCAATATAAATTTCTTAATGATTATAAATTGATTAATATGATTTAAAAAGGTAAAATATGCCCAAAGATGGAGTAACTCATACATTATTTAAAGAACATAACATATTTATCTAACTATTTTAAATCATTTTTATTCCTTGTAACGCATACATCAATAACTATATATTATTAGAAATATATATTCTGAAATCAATAATAATAGTTTGTGAAGAGAATGTGAATTAACCGAATCACATCCTCTTGGAGTTCTTTGCTATGTGTATGGCTTGGAATTTTTTCATGAACTAGGTTGTGGTTAATTTAATACATTACATTCCTTATTTATGGATGTTACCCATAGGAAATACTATTAATAAGATGTAATCCACTTTTTAGTATCTAATCATTAATCAAAATAAACGAAAACAAAAAAATATCTACTTTCAAAAATAATTTAGGATGTACACCAATATATAAGATTTAACTTAGACTTCTCTATGTGGTTTTAAAAAATGTTATTTCATCTTAATATAAAAAATAACCAAAACATCCTTTAAAATAAAAAATAATGACCAATCAATAGTAATCTTTTACTTCACAGTTTATAAAAATGATTTCAAAAAGGACATAAATCCAAGGATTTTGAAGAGTAGTTTATTATCAAGATTTAACATAAAAATACATCATCTTAAAAATATAAATAGCATATTTTGTAAAAACTAAACATAATAATAAAAAATCTTATTAAAATTATAATACAGTATATGATATCATGTGGGGAATACATAAGGAAAAGTGTGAGCTACAAATCCAATAGAATATACATGGAAGTTAATTATAAACAAAGATTTTAAAGTTATAACATGAAATCTAAAAGAAGGAAATCATAATCACATATACATGGAATATGATAATGATACCATAATATCATAAACATATTGATTCAGCATAAGACATGAAAACATAAACAAAAGTCAACTATCAGTCCAAATAAATTCATCTTATTGTTGACAAAGGTCAATTGGAGATTAGTTTAACAAACTAATACATAACATAAACCATCACTATATGTTAAGGTTTACCTATGGAATTGGATGGATATATAATTACATTATAAACCATTTCAAAATAGAAATTAATACATATAAATTCCACTTTTGTAAAATAAATCATACATAAATCTTAAGCATGACCAAACCTGTAAGAAGGATGTTGGTTTTGTCATTATGGTACAAGGCATAACTTGAGCATAAATCATAAATATTTTCAAATAGAGTAATGGATTAAAAATTTTCATTTTCATATTTTAAAATTATCCATATAGTTTATCATTATGTTAAAATATAGATATTTCATTGGTGTGATATTGGAGAAAAAAAACAAAAACATACCACATGTTTAAAGAATTATTAAATATTTAAATCATTCATTTAATAAAATAAAAAATTATTTATTTCCAAAAAACCAGTATTTAATAAAATTGTTATTCATAAAATAATAAAGGGTTCAGTGATATATATTTTTTGAAAACATTTTTTCATGTTGACCATAATGTGAGACAGGAAATATGAATGTTCCTAAAACCAAGTTTAATTAAAAGTGGAAATTGTTAGGGGAAATAAAAAATTTATAACCACAAATATAAAAATTTTGTTTTTTTTGGTATATATGCAACATTATTATATAAAAAAAGTGTACATCAGAATAATGTTTGTAAAAATGTTAGTAGTATAAATATTGTGTAATTGTGAATTCATAATAGAGGTACCAAATATCATGTAACTCATGTTTTATAGAGAACTACATAAGCACATGATGTCCTATTCGATAAAACAATTATTTTATAAACATTTCTAAGAACCTGCTCCATATTTAATTCATTTTTATGTTCTATTAATCTATACGTGTCTCCAATTTATTACATTATTTAATATTATGTCAGTTAATTGAAGTTCAACAGTAAATTTATTAAAAACATTTCTAGTACATTCAACAAGGTCAAAATGTTATGAAATAGATTATTAGTCTACATAATTTTACGATATTAGGTGCGTTATTATTATATACATTAAATATTTATACTGTTAAATATTTTCTCCATTAATGGAAATATAATTGAGAAGGTAAATTTATCTTCCATTTTAGTGGGTAAATATACTTTAATAATTTATTATTAAAATGTATTTTGAAATGCAAAATATTATAATAAAATTTTTATCTACTAATTACATAAACATTTATATAATTTATTCATTTATTATTTAAAAAATTTTATTCAATATAAAAAGATAAATAAAAAACACTAATATGAGAAGTTCTTACTCTACCCACACAAATGATGATGCCTTTTTTCAAATAGTTTTGGATGAAGGTACAAAATAGATATTCAATTATAATAACAACATAAAAAAATTTAATATTATTTTTTATAAGAATATAATTGATATATTGTGACTGTGGTTTTATATATAAACAATAATTGAGAAAATATGGTTTAAAATATTTCCTATCACATTAGATGCTACCATTTCTTTACCAAATTATGGATTTCTAGATTTCAATTTTTTAAATAATAATTCATTAAGGAATTGGTGGAGGTTGAATATATACTATGGTAGATTTGTTTACAATCCTTAAGGGTATTTTGATTTGAGGATATGTGAAGGGTTGCTGGTTCAATTTATTAACTAATATATTGGCACTGTTTCCACATATAACTCTATAATTATAAGTAAGAACAAGTTTCAGATTGAATGTGAAGCCATACTACAAAAACAAGATTATTGGAGTGGATAATAACATGAGATACTATCAAATTCCAAAAAAAAGTTAGACATTTTTTAAGTCATTTACTCATATTTTATTTTCTTTTATATTTTTCGGTTTTTACCAAGATAATTAATTATTAACTATGTAATATAAATTATATGTAAAAAATAAAATGGAACGTATTCTATATGATGAAAATATTAATTCTAAATATAAAATATTATTTATATAAATTTTTTTTGTATGAAAATTTATTTTTTATAGCACTGAATGTGACGGGAAAAAAGATTTTTTATCAAAATTGAAATTTTATGCCTAACATTCATGTTTAGGATAAAGTGTTGATTTTTTTATTCAACTAAATACTATTTTTTATTAAATTTATATTTATATTTACTTAACAATAAATTTTGTTCAAAAAAAATCCAAAATGTTAAAATATTATAAAGATAAATATTATATTAAATGTTTCTATTAAAGAAAAACCTAAATTATAAGGCACCAGCCTTGAACATTACTTAATCTTGAGATATTTCACGAATACACCTTGAGGATATTTTCAGGTTTAGAGTTTTAGAGAATTAGATCATAAAACATGTATTACATTCCAAATTTAAGAAAAGTGGTTACATAAATGATAGTATTCATTTTTCCCATCAACAGAAACTTATTTAAAATAAAACATGGATTCTTTATTGACACTTCCTTGACACTATCATTATATCATGTACCTTTCCCATGGTCTTGTGAAAAACATTTCATAAAACTTGGGATGATCATAAAAAGCTCAGTAAGGGTTATATAAAAATATGGAAAGGAAACATGAGTTCATATATACATAAGAATGAAATAATACTTTACCCATAAATCATAGGCATTTTAACATACCTCATCAAATCATGAATAAATCATAGAAATCATAAGACATAATGGTAACTTGATGCATTCATAACATTCTTACGTAGGGAGTAACCCTCTTGGTTACATTTGGAATACCCATCATAGTATATTCCCTAAATATCTTCGGGGAAACCTTAATGTTTCACTCCTTCACGTTACCCAATGCATTCGAGAGCTATATCAGGCTCACCTGCCCTTATTTTATCACGGAACCACCCGTCTTCATAATAATGCCCAAGAACCACAACATAATCGTATCACATAAAACATGCATAAATTAAACATAACATTTCCACATTTCAATCACAAGATATCAATAAAACACATTGATATAAAAACATTATGAAAACCATTTTCAATACCAAAATAAAAGAAAAGTAAAACATGGTATTTATTTTTCTTTTTTAAAAAAGGTATGGTTTGTAGAGGAAGCCGAAACTCAAATAATGGTCATGGCGGCGGAGAAGTCGTTGTCGCCACATACATACGACAAAAACATTCCCTTTTGTCTTTTAGTAAAATCATCATATAAAAAAGATTCATTTTTAATTAACGTAAATGTCTAAGGGGTTTATACACCGTATAAAAGAAGGTTGTGTATAAAACAAAATATGCTTCAATGAAAGGAGATTGAGACGAAGTCCCATACCTCGGGTCTGACTTGACACGGTCATTATTTAATCTCCTGAATAATAAACTTGAGTTAATTTCTAATTGTTTAAGAACCTTTTTGAAGTTCATTATTCCTTTTATATAACTTATTCCCATGTCATGGAAACTATGTAATTATTTAAGTTAATAACGGTCGTTTTAACGATCATTGGTACTTGAGTAAAAAATAAACCCTTTATAATTACAAGTTGTTCATGTATCCATTATATCCAGATTGGTATTCATGATGTAGATATCATATATATCATATATATCCAGTACATGCATGCATTTATAATTTTACATAACATTTAGAGGTAATAAATGAAATGCACCGTTCATAGAGACGGTAAGCCGTACGTACGCATGAACGCTGCTTCCATTTCTATTTCGTATTTTATGAAATGGAATCAAAATGATATATAGGTATATTATAATTCCAGTGTAATATAATATATAATATCATAACTCCATCCTTTATACGTCCCACATATGGTATTAACGAATCAAATCACTTTGAGGGGGCAGTAGTCCGCACTTCCTTAAATGAAGATATCGCGTTTACCCGTAATGGAAACCATAAAGGTATGCCCAAAATAAAAAATACTTAATATTAAGGAAAACATAAACATATTATATATCATATATAAATATAGTGTCATCTTAATGGCCACCTTTGAAGGTGTTAAAAGAATTTTGAACAATCATCGTTTCAGGAGGTAGAAATTTGCCATCCACGGAAACAGTATGTTCTTTAACCATTAGATGTAGGTGTGTGTAGGTGAAGCTCAAATACTTCTTATAACAACATCCTAGTATATGGAAGATACTGGTGTTGTTTCAGAAGAAATTAATAAAAAGAGTTTAGTGGGTTGGAGAAGCAAAATAATACAAAAGAACACAAGTGAAGGCATTACCTTAAAATCAGGTAACTCTTTTTGGTTTGAGCTCAAAAGCTTCCTTGGGAAGACTTATACCCAAAGTGAGGCTTCAAGGAGTAATAGAGGGAAGTGGAGAGACAAAATGGGCAGGTGTTGGACTAGCCAAAGGCTTTGGAAGTGTGGGTAAAGAGGTAGAGGTGGGGGCCTTTTATAAGAGGAGAGGAGAGGCACTCTTGGAAAGTAAAGAAATGTTACTTTATTTTAAAATGATTTTCGGATTCAATAGGTCCCACATTAATTTAATTTGACCGAAAGGTGATAAGGGTTCAAAATCCACCCATAAAATAGGTTTTGGACATGTGTAGGTTATAGATTTTACATTATCTTTTCATTTTATTTTAATTCTTTTATTAATGAGGTAATCGATGCATCATCATGATGTCATAAATAATTTAATTTATTTAATTTCTAAAAATTATAAAACAAATATCATGATTTAGAAACTATTTTTATCTTTCTAATGAATATTTATAGTCAAAAACCCGACTTGTATAACCCCATTTAAAAAATGATTTAGTAAAACAACTCTTGTTTGTTTCATTATAATTTTTACATTAAATAAAAAGTTATTTATGTCATTTCCCAACCAAAGTGGCTCCATGGGGTCCCCAAGTTGACACATGGATTGTCTTGGTCGGCCATGACACCTCCAATAATGGTAGGACATGTGTCAAGCTCATCTCATATTATTAAAACATTATTTTTACCTTAAACTACACTAATTACCTCTTATCGCGATTAAAAAATTAAAAATTACTATTCACCAAAAAATTATTTTAATCTTAATTAACCAAATTTTGCTCCTTAATGACAACCATGTATGTAGGATTTTTTAAAATCAAATCACAGATGTGTAAAAGTTTCATTTAAACGAAAAATCAATTTCTTTAACTACAACTTAGTGGTTTCACTATTCATCAAAAATTGAAGTTTTTTAGAAAAATACCAAAACTTTACCCTAAGATATATTTGATATTATTAATTAAAAAATGATGTCTATTTTACAAAATTCAAATCATATAAGTTACATTAATTAATTTAATAATTAATTCCCGCCGTCATGACAAATAGCGTGTTTTTATGAAACAATAAGTATCAAAATATTGACACCAGTTTAAGTCCAATTTCAAAGTGAAATTGATTCCAATGACCACCATTGGATTAAATGGTAAGAATATATTCTAATTTCACTTCAAAACCAATTAGAAATATAATCTAATCATATAAATAAATTATATTAAAAATAGGTTTTCAATTAAAATACAACATTTTTCACTATTCATTAAAAAATGAACTTTATCAGAAAAATACCAAAAATTCACAAAAAGTAAATTTTGATGTCCCAATCATAAAGAATAAGTTTATGTTGACAAACGTAGATTATAAAATTGTAAAAATATATATTTAAAAATGGTTTTCCATCAAAAGGAACTAAAACAATCTTTTAAAAATATTAGTTTATTCCATGCTTAAGATTGGATTTATTCTCATTTTAAGCCTCTAAAACACTATCTAATTCAATAATAGAAATAGATAAAAATATCTATTATTTATTACTTAATTGGGATGTTACATCCTTCCCCCCTTTAGAAAATTGTGTCCCAACAATTTATTTACTTATCGAATAAGTGGGGGTATTTATCCCTCGTTGCATTTTCAGATTCCCATGTTGCCCCTTCCATCATGTGGTTTTTTCACAAAACCTTTACCTGATTAATCACCTTATTCCGTAACACCTGCTCCCTGTGGTCAAGAATCTGGACCGGTTGTTCCTCATAAGATAGGTTCTCTTCCAGCTAAACTACCTCTGGACTCAAAACATTAAATGGATCTGACATATATTTCGTTAACATTGAAACATGAAAAAAATTGTGTACCTGGGATAAACTCACAAGTAAAGCCACCCGGTATGCAACTGATCCAACTCTCTCCAGAATTTCATATGGTCCAATGAACCTTGGACTCAGCTTTCCTTTCTTACCAAATCGCATCACACTTTTCCATGGTGAGACTTTGAGAAAAACATTATCACATACCTCAAAAGATAGATCCTTCATCCGGTTGTCCGCATAACTCTTCTGCCTACTCTGAGCTGTTATCATGTGTTTCTGTATCAGCTGAACTTCTTCTGCCAACTCTTCTACCAATTCTGTCCCCATCAGCTTTCTTTCACCCACTTTATCCCAAAAAGAAGGCGTTCGACACCGCTTCCCATATAACGCCTCAAATGGTACCATCTGTATACTGGAATGAAAACTTTTATTATATGAAAATTAAACCAAAGAAAGATGTTGGTCCCAACTTCCCTGATAATCCATAGAGCAAGAATGTAGAATATCCTCCAAATTTTGAATTGTTCATTCTGATTTCCCATCTGATTGAGGATGGAAAGCTGTACTAAAATTTAATTTAGTACCGAACGACTTCTGAAGGCCTTTCCAAAAGTTTGAAGTGAACCTCGGTTCACGGTCAGATACAATGGATAGGGGAACTCCATGTAACCTAACTATCTCTTTAAGATACAAACGGGAAAGTTGATCTAGGGAAAAAGTATCTCGTATAGCAATGAAATGAGAAGATTTTGTCAAGCGATCAACAATAACCCAGATTTCATTATTACCTCGAGGGGTCTTCGGAAATCCCACAACGAAGTCCATGGATATATTCTCCCATTTCCATTCTGGTACTGGTAAAGGCCGAAGCATCACTTTCAGTAACTGTTGCTCTACATTAACCTGTTGACATGTCAAACACTTCACAGTAAAATCAGCAATATCTCTTTTCATTCCATCCCACCAGTAATACTCCTGCAGATCTCTGTACATCATAGTACTTCCAGGATGAACTTAAAACGGAGAACTATGAGCTTCACATAACAACTCTCTCTTCAACTGTGAATTACAAGGCACACAAAATATTTTCCCAAATCTCAAAATGCAGTCATTATCAATGTTGAATTCATGAAACTTACCTTTCTGAACCAGCTCGACCTTTTTCTGTGACTCACTTTCTTTCTTCTGTGCTTGCTTGATTCTGTCTGATAGAGAAGATTTCCCTGATACCTGAAACAAAACAGAAAAACATCCTGCACCAACAACTTCTATGCCAATGTTCATCAAATCTTTAACCAAAGGATCACGTTCCAAACACAACATTGCTAATGAAGCATTACTTTTTCGACTCAAAGCATCAGCCACTTTATTTTCTTTTCCCGGATGGTAATGAATTGTACAATCATAATGCTTGATTAATTCTAGCCATCTCCTTTGTCTAATGTTCAATTCTGTCTGAGTGAATATATTCTTTAAACTTTTGTGATCGGTATATATTTCAAACTTTACTCCATACAAATCATGCCTCCAAATTTTAGACCAAAAACAATAGCATCTAATTCCAAATCATGTGTAGGTTAATTTAACTCATGAGTTTTCAATTGTCGTGAAGCATAAGAAATTACTTGATCATTCTGGATTAGGACTCAACAATGTCCTTTCAATGAAGCATCATTGTAGATAACAAACTCACCATTCCTGGAAGGTAGTGCCAAAACTGGAGCATTCACCAATCATCTTTTCAGCTCCTGAAAACAATCATCACATTCTTTTGTCCAGATAAACTTAACACCCTTCCAAGTTAGCTTAGTCATTGGACTAGATATCCATGAAAATTTATAACAAACCTTCAGTAATAGCCTGCCAAACCAAGGAAACTATGAATATCTATTACATTTGTGGGTCTTGGCCATTCTTAAACAACCTTTGTTTTTGCCGGATCAACGGTTATCCCATCTTTAGAAACAATGTGACCAAGGAAATAAATTTTTTGAAACCAAAACTCACATTTGCTGAATTTCCCATACAATATCTTTTCCTTTGAGTTTTTCAAAATAACCCTTAAATATCTTTCATGCTTCTTTTTTTACTTTTATAAAACACCAAAATATCATCAATGAAAACCACCACAAACTTATCCAAGAACTCATGGAAATTTCTATTCATTAAGTCCATGAATACCGCAGGTGCATTGGTTAGCCCAAAAGGCATTACTAAAAATTCATAATGGCCATATCTTGTATGAAATTCAGTCTTCGGAATATCTTCATCCTTTAACTTCTGCTGATGGTACCCCGATCTCAGGTCAATCTTTGAAAAAAACTGAGCTCCCTGGAGCAGATCAAACAAATCATCGATATGAGGAAAAGGATATTTGTTATTAACAGTGATGTTATTCAAGGCTCTATAATCAATGAAAAGTCTTATAGAAGCATCTTTCTTTTTAACAAATAAAACAGGAGCACCCCATGGTGATGTGCTAAGTCGAATGAAACCTTTCTCTAATAAATCGTGCAATTGCTCCTTCAAATCTAAAAGTTCAATTTGAGCCATTCGATAAGGGGGTTTTGAAATTGGCTTACATCAAGAACTAAGTCGATAGTAAATTCAACTTCCTGATCTGGTATTATTCCAGAAAACTCATCAGGAAAATCCTCAGGATACTCATTTACCATAGGCACATCATTAATCTGAACAGTTCCCTTATTTTCAACAATATGTGCAAGGTAACATTCATTTCCATCTTTTACAAGTTTCTCAGCCTATTGATAAGTTATCAACAGTAAGGGTTCATTATTTTACACAAACTAAAAGTCTTTCTGAAAACAAACTTCTTTAGCTCTACAGTCAATCTTAGCAATGGTAAATAGAGAGCCAATCCATACCCAGGATAACATCAAACTCTACTAGAGGTAGAACAATAAGGTTTTCAAGTAGGTTCTATCCATATATAAGGATATGAAGATTCTTATAAATTTTTTTTGCCATAAAATTTCCCCCATGTGTTTTTACCACAAGTTCATGAGTCATTTCTTGAGATGGTATTCCCATTTTACTAGAAAAGGATTCAGAGATGAAAGAATGTGTGGAAGCCAAATCAAACAACACACTGGCATAATCTGAAAAAACAAACAAAGTACCGGATACAACTTCATTTGATGGCCCGACATCTGCTGAAGTAGTTTCAAAGGATTTCACCACCCCTTTCTTCTTGTAGTCTAACTGCTTTCCATCATTCAAGATCTTCGTCGGACACTTGTTTTCATAGTGACCCATCTCATTGCACTTAAAACATTTCATTAACTATAAATCAAATTTGGACTTACCATCACATTAATCTTTTTTAGTGCAATCACGGGCCTTATGTCCCATCTTACCACATCGGTAGAACTTTCCCGAATTCAGAAGAAATTCCCCAGCATGCCTTTTACCACATTTATCATAAACTAGAAACTTAGTTTTCTTACCATCAAATTTTTTTAAAGAACTCTTCCCTTTCTCCTGCCACCACGGTCTCTTCTTCTGCTGGTTTTTATAGAACACTTGATCATCGGCAAACTCCATTTCCACATTCTCATCACATCAAACAAGCTTTTCATAACTTTTAAACTCACGAGAAACTAATGCCCTTCGATATTTTGGTTTTAATCCTGAGTAAAAATGATTGATTTTACTATCAAGGTCTCAGATAAAATTTGGAGCATACCTTGCCAATCGAGTGAACCTCTCTTCATAGGCAGCCACTGAGTCTTCCTCTTCCCTCAATTCCAAGAATTTTTTTCCACGCTAAGTCGAACAACCTTAGGAAAATACTTCTCAATAAACATACCTTTGAATTCATCCCAGTCAAGAGCATCAATATCATCAGCAACCCTGATATTTTTAACCATCGACCACTACTGATCTGCCTCTCCCTCCAAACGGTAAATAGAAATACTAACCTTTTGATTGTCTGAATACCCCATGACATCTAAAATCTTCTCCAGTACATTAATCCACCTTTCAGATAACACAGGGTCAGATGATCCTCTGAATGATGGGGGATGTTGCCTCATGAAATTTTCCACCACTGACATGTTCCTCTGCGGTTGATCTGGCTGATCTCATGCATGGATATCACCACCGTTTATCGCTTGATTCAACTGCACCATTACTACAACAAACTGTTCAGTTCCAATTCCGACCATCTCAGGATGCTGATTCGGAAGGTTATTTCCTTTTGTATGCATTCCTAGCACAGCTTCCTTGTTTCCTATGTGGAAAACCATTCTGAACAAACATGTCTTAGAAGAAGCAACATGGTAATCTTCAAATGCTATATAATTTCAAAAAAATTATTTTTGGATATTCATTTAATATAATTCTAACTCCTAAAGTTATCTCAACCGGCCTCTGATACCAACTATAAGGCCCCAACCTTGAACATTACTTAATCTTGAGATATTTCAATAATACACCTTGACGATATTTTCAGGTTTAGAGTTTTAGAGAATTATATCATAAAACATGTATTGCATTCCACATTTAAGGAAAGTGGTAACATAAAAGATAGTATTCAATTTTCCCATCAACGGAAACATATTTAAAATAAAACATGGATTCTTTCTTGACACTTCCTTGACACTATCATCATATCATGTATCTTTCCCTTGTCCTGTGAAAAACATTTCAAATAACTTGGGATGAGCATAAAAAGCTTAGTAAGGGTTATATAAAAATATGGAAAGGAAACATGAATTCATATATATATAAGAATGAAATCATAATTTACCCATAAAACATAGGCATTTTAACATACCTCATAAAATCATGAATAAATCATAGAAATCATAAGACATAAAGGCAACTTGAGGCATTCATAACATTATTACGTAGGGAGTAACCCTCTTGGTTACGTTTGGAATACCCATCACAGTATATTCCCTAAATATCTTCGGAGAAACCTTAACGTTTCACTCCATCACGTTACCCAATGCATTGGAGAGCTATATCGGGCTCACCCGCCCTTAGTTTATCACGGAACCACCGGTCTTCATAATAATGCCCAAGAACCACAACATAATCGTATCACATAAAACATGCATAAAGGAAACATAAAATTTCCACCTTTCAATCACAAGATATCAATAAAACACATTGATATAAAAACATTATGAAAATAATTTTCAATAACAAAATAAAAGAAAAGTAAAACATGGTATTTATCTTTCTTTTAAAAAAAGGTATGGCTTATAGAGGAATCCGAAACTCAAATAATGGTCACGGCAGTGGAGAAGTCGTTGTCGCCGTATACGTACGACAAAAACATTCCCTTTTGTCGTTTAGTAAATGCTTCATATAAAAAATATTCCTTTTAAATAAACATAAAAGTCAAAGGGGTTTATACACCGTATAAAAGAAGATTGTTGATAAAACAAAATATGCCTAAATGAAAGGAGATTGAGACGAAGTCCCATACCTCGGGTCTGACATGACTCGGTCGTTCCTTAATCTCCTGAATAATAAACTTGAGTTAATTTCTACTTGTTTGAGAGCCTTTTTCAAGGTCATTATTCCTTTTATTTCACTTATTTCCATTTCATGAACACTATTTAATTATTTAAGTTAATAACGGTCGTTTTAACGATCATTGGTACTTGAGTAAAAAATAAACACTTTATAATTACAAGTTTTTCATATATCCATTATATACAGAATGGTATTGATGATGTAGATATCATATATATCATATATATCCAATACATGCATGCATTTATAATATTACATAACATTTAGAGGTAAGAAATGAAATGCACCGTTCATGGAAACGGTAAGCCGTACGTATGCATGAATGCTGATTCCATTTCTATTTCGTATTTTATGAAATGGAATCATAATGATATAAAAGTATATTATAATTCCAGAATAATATCATATATAATATCATAACTCCATCCTTTATACATCCCACATATGGTATTAACGAATCAAATCACTTTGAGGGGACGATATTCTGCACTTCCTTAAATGAAGATATCGCGTTTACCCATAATGGAAACCATAAAGGTATGCCCAAAAAGAAAAATACAGAAGCTTAAGGAAAACATAAACATATCATATATCATATATAAATATAGTGTCACCTTAATGTCCACCTTTGAAGGTGTTGAAATAATGTTGAACAATCATCGTTTCGGGGGGCAGAAATTCGTCATCCACGGAAACAGTATGTTCTTTAACCATTAGATGTAGGTTTGTGTAAGTGTAGCTCGAATAATTCTTATAAAAACATCCTAGTATATTGAATATACTGGTTTTGTTACAAAATATATGAATAAAAAGAGTTTAGGGGTTGGAGAAGAATATAAAACAAAAGAACACAAGTGAAGACATTACCTTAAAATCAGGTAACTCCCTTTGGTTTGAGCTCAAAGGCATCCTTGGGAAGACTTCTGCCCAAAGTGAGTCTTCAATGAGTAAGAGAGGGAAGTGGAGAGACAAAATTAGCAGCGGTTGGCTGAGACAAAGGCTTTGGAAGTGTGGGTAATGAGGTGTAGGTGGGGGCCTTTTATAAGAGGAGAGGAGGGGCACTCTTGGAAAGTAAAGAAATGTTACTTTATTTTAAAATGAGTTTCGGATTCAAAAGGTCCCACATTGATATAATTTGAGGGTATGGTGATAAGGGTTCTAAATCCACCCATCCAATAGGTTTTGGACATGTGTAGGTTATATAATTTACATTATCTTTTCATTTTATTTAAATCCTTTATTAATGAGTTAATCACTGCATCATCATGATGTCATAAATAATTTAATTTATTTAATGTCTAAAAATTATAAAAACAAATATCATGATGTAGGAAATCGTCTTATCTTTCTAATGGATATTTATAGTCAAAAATATTACTTGTATAACCACATTTAAAAAATATTTTAGTAAAACAACTCTTGTTTGTGTCATTTTAATTTTAACAATAAATAAAAAGTTATTTATGTCATTTCCAAAACAAAGTGGCTCCATGGGTTCCTCAAGTTGACCCATGGATTTTCATGGTCGACCAAGAAACCTCAAATAAGGGTAGGACATGTTTCAAGCTCATCTCATATTATTAAAACATTATTTTTACCTTAAACTACACTAATTACCTCTAATCGCGATTAAATATTTAAAAGTTACTATTCACAAAAAATTATTTTATTCTCATTGAACCACATTTTAATTCTTAATTACAACCATATATGTCTGATTTTTGAAAATCAAATCACGGAAGTGGAAAAGATTCATTTAAATGAAAAATCAGTTTCTTTAACTACCACTTAGTAGTTTCACTATTCATCAAAAATTGATGTTTTTCAGAAAAATACCAAAACTTCACCCTAAGATATATTTGATATTATGAATTCAAAAATGATGTCTATTTTACAAAATTCAAATCATATAAGTTACATTAATTAATTTAATAATTAATTCCCGCTGTCATGACAAATAGCGTGTTTTTATGAAACAATAAGTATCAAAAGATTGACACCAGTTTAAGTCCAATTTCAAAGTGAAATTGATTCCAATGACCACCATTGGATTAAATGGTAAGAATATATTAAAATTTAACTTCAAAACCAATTCAAAATATAATCTAATCAAATAAATAAATTAGATTAAAAAGTGGTTTTCAATTAAAATACAACATTTTCACTATTCATTAAAAAATGAACTTTATCGGAAAAATACCAAAAATTCACACAAAGTAAATTTTGATGTCCCAATCATAAATAATAAGTTTATATTGAAAAAATTAGATTATAAAATTTTCAAAAGATAGATTTAAAAATGTTTTTCCATCAAAAGGCAGTAAAAACAATCTTTTAAAAATATTAGTGTGTTCCATGCTTAAGATTGGATTTATTCTCATTTTAAGCCTCTAAAACACTATCTAATTCACTAATAGACATAGATAAAAATATCTATTATTCATTACTTACTTGGGATGTTACATAAATATTATAAAATTTATAGGATGTATTATATATATTGACACGTAATAATGATATAAGTAATTTAAATTTATAAAATATACATTATGTTTAAAATATTATTTTTAAAATATTATTGAAACTATTTTCTAATAATTCCCCAAATGTGACAGTATCCGTAAAATCAGTAGTTTTAATATTAAACTAAAGATATCTTATATCATAAAAATATAAAAACAAATATTAGTATAAGACTTATATTATAAGAAAAAAAATTAATTTGATAAAATTGAATTTCTATCTTTTAATTAAATATCCTTATTTGAAATTTAAATACTACGAGATATTCCCATATGTTTAACGACTATAAGGATCATATGGAATTGTTTATTTTTTACATATGTTTCATGTCTTTTGGTATTTTATATTATTAGATGAAATATAAGATAGAAAAAAATATTATTTATAATGGGTAAATAATCACTAAAACCTCAAATCATCAAAATTTTATATGCTTTATTATTTTTATTGAATGGTGTTTACCAAGATAGTTACGAGATGTCATTAGATGTACATTTATTCTCTATTGGATTGACATGTGATTATTAATTATGATTTATTTATCTAAATATATCTAAAAGGGAAATAAATTCAATTTCTAGCAATGGGATATCTGCACAATAAAAACTGAATGATATTAAATTTCATGATTTTTGAAAACCTATATATTTCAATGGGGTTTTTATGATTTGAAAAGTTACTTATTTTTTCTATCGCAGATGTATGTATAGATAAATAAAAAATGAGGTCTTATATATTCCTCTAATACATTGGTTAAGGTGTTATATATCATGTGATGAAGATGTTTTATTTGTTATAAATCTGGTTTTGATAATATCACTTGGAATTTTTTAGTCGTAATTGTGGTATAGGTAAGAACAAAATGTTTTGTTTTGGTATTATATCATGTTTTCTCAACTCACATTGTTGGGATCTGGTATAATTATTGTTTATATACACTAAAATTTTCAGTTGTGGTTATTACATGGGATTATATAGTCTCAACATATATTGTGTGGGCATAATTCTGTATTATCCACGCTCAGATGTTTTTTGTGCTTATAATTACTATTATGAAATGATCCCAAGGTTATGCATTGATATAATTGATGTTAAGAGGTCCTTATAAGGTTTTGTATCTGTGTAAATGTTGTTATGATAAATTCAAGATGATATATTGCATTATTCCAATTATTATTCCATTCTCGTCTATATATTCATATGTCGATGTTATCTTCTCAGGACTTGTGTTTAATAACTGTTGTTTCCTCGCTCTTTTAATTCATGTACCATGTTATTTGAATCCTTATTCCATGAATCCTGAATTTTGAACTATGATTTTTGGGTATTATTTTCTTATGTAAATTTATTATAACCACTTTTTCATTTTATTCTCTCTTTTGATCTTTCATTTTTATCACCCTGTTTTTAACAAACTAAGAATATGAGCTCTCCGTTTCCATAGGTTTCCAACCACCGATTTATGAAGATGATGGTAACATTATTACTTTGTGGAGGGCGTATAATATGGTTCGATTATAGATACATCATATAAATTTTTTTTAAAAAATTATATAATTGGCCAATAAAGACATTATTCCATTTGTTCATGAGATTGTGTGATTATATTGTGAGATATTATGTTTGGATTATGAAAATCATATATAATAATGATATATTTATATTTGGTAATTATAATTAGTATCACAATCGGGTTTATTTATTTTTAGGATTGGATTAGTAATATTGGGTATTAGTTTAGAATGAATTAGCAAAAACCAAAGGGGTAACTCTAAGGGGCGGGTCTATCTATATGATAATAACCTGAAATTTTGATAGTGTATAGATATATTGGTTTTCATTAAAATTATAGTATGTAAAGGATACTAAATTTGGATGCATTTTATAGAATAGATTTCTCTAAGGGTATTAACCATAAAAAAGGATACTGATTATTAACTCAATTGTAACCTAGTTACAAAAAACGGCCTAAATTGGCACATGGTTTGACATCCATGGGGTAAATAATTTTCTAATACATTTTATATTTATGAAAAAATTATGAAGTATTTATTTATTAATTGTATTAATGTATTATATTAATAAATACAATATAACATAAATTAATGAAAATAATATTTAGAAAATGTACCAAAGGGTTAATTTATAGTTTCATTTGATATGATATATTAGCATTGAGTTTTTATAACAATATGAATTTTCAATCATTGTTTTTTAGATATTTTTTAGATCATTTTATATTTAAAATTATTTTAAATCAAGATAATAAAAGTAATTCAAAGAATCGTATTCGTCTAAAATCCATTTTTAATAACTAAATTACTAGCATAATTAAATGGTTCAGATTCATAGTATATTGATGTTTTTATCGAAAATGTGATTATCCTAGTTATACATTACTATTTGGGGATTATAAATTAATATTAATAAATTTTTTAATAATTTTAACTTTTTTTCATTAGAGGGTGATATTTTTTAATTATATTCTATTGCATTTTAAAATTTATGAGAAATATGTGAGATAGAATTGTATTTTTCTAAATTAGATATCTATTAAACAATTGGAATCATATATTAAATTGTATAAATAACATTGAAATTTTATGTTATGACATGTTTATATTTATGGGGATAACTATTGAAGAATAAATTCTCAAGGGATGGACAACACTTATGTTTAATATACTCTTGATGTTTATATAATAAAGGGTTGATTGATTTGTAAAAAAATTATGTAATATAGTAGAGCTAAACATGGGACCCCGAATTTACTGATGATAGTTTTGGTGATATTTATTTATTTTTGGGATCGTTGTATTTATAGGTTACTGTGTGATTTTATAACATTTTAGGGTTCAAGATAGTGTTAATTTCTAGTATTATATATTTTTTCTCCAGTGTTTAATGAAGTGGATATTCAATTGGTTTTAGGAAAGTTTTTTATGTAGAATATTTGTTTAGGGTAATTTAATACATGTGTATATGATTATATTAATGGATAATGTTATTTAATGAATGAAAATAACAAGATATTAGATAAGTGGGTAAGGTAGATGTCATATTAATGGTTATATCCTAAATGATTAATATGTAAACAAAATCATCACATATACTATTCAATGTAATAGAAATTGTTTTGAGGATGTAATTAATTTATGGGGGGATTTAATGACCAGATATTGTACGATACCTTTTTGTTATGAAGAAATATTATTCACTAGCTTACTCTACACACAGTACTAAAAAACATTATATATTATGAGCATTAAAACATGTATTTTTAAATTCATGGTATGAATTAGAGTAACCACATTATGAAATATAATTAGATGAAACATAAAATCAAATATTAATTTTATTGAAATTCATTTGATATAGCTAAAAACAATTAGATCATTTATGCATGAATTTTTTTTCTAAAACTACCGTAATATATAAGCATTGGTATTTTAGTAAACATTGGAATAATATTTGATGAAATTATTAATTCATTTTTCTAAATTAAATGTTTAAATATAAATAATGAGAACAAGTGTATTTAAAATTCTAAAAATTCCATTTCCAAATAAAAATGGGGTATCATTATATTTTTTATGATTTTATTAAATATTTTAAATTTGAATTATATTAATTTAATTTTATAAAATGAAATTTATTTTATGATTTTATATATCAATTTTATATTTGGATCATTTTTTAAATATTTCTACAATAATAAATTTGAACCTAAATAATGAAATATTCAATTTTTACAATTACATTTCCATTAATGGAATAGTTATTATATAACTAGGATTTAAAAATTTGGGAAAAAATTTTAAATAAATAAATTACTTTATATGTCAATTTATTATTTAAAAATATATTTTATAAATTAAATTCAGATTTTAATAATTTTATATCTCTAGTTTATTTTTAACAATTATATATTATTTTGATAAATTATATGATTTTTATTATTATGATCCACTTCTTGAAAAAGAATAAAATTCAATATATTTTTATTCAGGAATCAGTCAGTTCATATGTTTTGATTTATAAAATTTTATTTTCATGTATAATTGAAAAATTTATTTTATAAAAATACATTACCAAAGTAGAAAACTAAAAAGGTGCAAAAAAGGTATATATAAGAGTGAAACACAACAATAATGTTCAAAAAATGTGTTGGAATAGGTGGTTGATGCCTTTAACAACCTTATTCACTACCCTCATAAAAGAATCCAAATTTTAGTGATAATAATCTTCATAGTGACATCCCATTTTTGAACTTTTTTTGGAATTTAAAAAAATTTAATCCCTTTAATCATATAAAATGCTCACTCTTCTCCTCACTCCCACACCCCACCACAACCCATGTTGTTTAGACCGAACTCTACCCATCCACCACAGAAATATTATTATCCACTTTCAAAACATTCTAGTATTCTCAAAATATCATAACCCAATTCTGTTGAAATCCTTTCCAAGAAGAAAATCCAATACATGAGGTATAATTTTTTAAAATTCTATTTCTCATTTTTATTACTTTTTGTTTAAGTTATTCATTCTTAGATTCCGTTACAATATATTTAAATTATTACATGTGTATAATTATTATTCAATTTTTTTATTATAATGATGTTACATAAACTAAACACATTTCCCATTTCTATTTTTAATAATGAATATATTATTCATCTATAGTGTGGACTACTTCTTCCGTGACACAACATGTCTTGTTTTCCATCATCCATGTATAAAGATGTAAAAAATATAAAATTTAATATATAAGTATATTTTTTATTACATATTTTAGATTCTGAAATGATAACCCATATTACTCTACTTTCATACTCTATAGAATATAAAATCAACATACATGAATATGTGTGGACTACCTCATTCATTAGAGAATTTATTTACATTATGAGAAATAAAAAACAATGGTAAATTCAACCATCCAAAATAGCATTCTAGGAGAAAAAATTACTTCTTCAGTAAATTAAATTCCCTTATAAAATTTATATTATTAATCCTCTACATTATTAATGTAATATTTCATTCTAATAAATAGTAAATAATATCACTACATATCTAGTATAACAATTTTATAATAAATAAATTCACATTTATCCATTTAACATGGTATGTTTATTTTTTATTGTGTTTTATAACATAGATGAAAATTTATTTAATTTTATATGACATATTACATTGGGAAATTAATTTAAATAATTATATTATATAAGTAAATAAATAATTTGTTTCTGGAATGAACAAATGAAAAATTAACACATTTATAAACACAACCTTAATTCACAATGAAACATTGGAACATCCCCATCGCCAAATTCATCTTCAATAATCATAATAAAAAATCACATATAATGAAATTATAAAATTATAAATATTTATAAAACATCAATTCGAGTAATGTTTTCATTTGATAATGAGGAAATAATTTAGAATAATGAAGAACAAAACTGATATTACAAATTAGTTCAAAATAATAAAGATTACTAACATCTGATATCAATAATATATAACAAATACTTAATATAATTTTATAGAATAATTATAAATGATTATTTGAAAATGTTATATACATGAATAAATCTATAAGGTAAGTGATTAATATGGTCTTCTTTTTTGTATTTTATTTTATATATTATTTTAAATAAAGAGGAATTATGGTTAGGGGTTCATTATCATGAATTTAATTGATGGATACATATATCGTAATGTATCTTATTAAACAAGAAATATGTTGAAATTATTTCCAATTTCATTTAGTTGAACTCATCCATGTGTTTTTATGATTCATGCCACTTCATTTCATTATATGGACTTCAATTCAATTGATGCCAAATTTTAAGGAATTTTTTATCAAAATTTTATACAAACTTTAAGGGTTTCGAATACAAATCATATCTCAAAATTTTTATTATTTATGAAATATATTACATATATGTAATTTTTATTCTTTATAAATAAAACATCATAAATTTTATTAGACATTAATTGTGTTTTACATTACTTTTCAAAATCATTATTCCCATAGACTCATATTTTAATCTATGTGTTTCATTTATGTGAAACTGACCATATATTTTCTTTAAAACTGAGAAAATCTTTTCTCCCATGTCCATATTCATCATGTTTCATTTAATGTGTCCATATATATTTTAAATTAGTTGATTTTAGTAACATTATAATAGTATGATTTATTTTAAATGTTTCAAATATGGATTAATGACTTCGATATGAGTCATTATCATTAAAATGAGAAAAGTTACTTTTCTATTGTTTATGTTTGAAAAATATTTCAAATAAAATTATATATTTAGATGAATATTTTTATTTTTATAATTATAGTTTCTAAGATGAATTTTTATTCTCTTATATTTATAAAATATTTCTTTTAAAACTATTTCCAAATAACAAGGATATTGTTTTTCCAATGTGATGCTTCGTAACTATTTTTAGAAGTACTTGTCATCCAACTTTTTATCCTATGAAATGGATTATGTTTTATTGTTGGTAAACATAAAATGGTAACATCATCCTTATTTTTTATGTATTATATACTACACATCACTTTTGGTAAATAATACATCACTTTGTATTTCTTAATTCTCAATATTGTATCAAAGTAATTTTTCATCCAATGAATATACTCATTGGATACCCTATTTTTCATTTCATATATTGAAATGATTCATTGGGATTTCATTTATCTATTGAACATAGAAAATATTATCTTACCCATATACCCCTTATATATATGAAGTAAATACCATATTATTCACTACCCAAGTTGAATAGTATTTTTTAATAAATTAGATTGATGTAATTGGATGCCCATTTGTATTTAGTGTAATTATTTAGTTTTTATTATTTATTTATTGTTTATGTGTATCAATTATAAAAGGATATGAAACACATTTTTTATACATATCTACTCATTTCAAAATAAATCAAATTATTTTCATTAAAACTTTTTTGAACCCCACTTTTCTTTGTTGGGTTAATTAATATGTGATAACTGAATATAATTTCATTTTCACATGTACATTTGGATTAATTATGGATGGGGTGATATATTTTTTTCCAATATACTGGTTATAGTTTTACAACTCAGGAAAGACATATTTTTTGAATGTATATAATTTCAATGATGGTTTTCACATAATGTTTTGTGAATCTATGATTGCAGTTTAGAAATGCTCAAAATATTCTGTGTGGGTATATTTTTTGTTATCCTATAGACATATGGTTTTTAGGGAATTATATTTTTAAATATGATCACATAGTTTTTTGTTTTCAGAAATCTACATTATCTATTACCAAAATGTTGTGTGTGAGTATAATTATGGTTAAGCATTGATCCGAAGGTTGTCTACAGGTATAATTGTTGTTAACGTATACACACAAGTTTTTTATGGTATAAATTTATTTAAAATATGTTAAAAATTTTGTGTGCTTGTATATTTTGAATAACATTTGTCTTAAGAGTCTATTTGTGGACCAAATTGTAGTTAATTTATCTATAAACTAAGTTATTTTCTTATTCATTTGTTTATTCCACACTACCTATCATTTTATTTTGAAAATATTATACTCTCATGGGTCTTGTTTACTGAATAATATTTACATTATATATTACATATCATCTTATTTTATTCTAATCCATATATCATGTCTTTTGAAGTTTGAAATATTTTTTGTTGGGTATTATTCTCTTATGTATCTTGATTATTCCAATATGCTCATCTTATTCACGATTGTGATATTTACATTACATTTCTTGTGTTTTCTATTATTTGGATTCTAGGATCAAACCATTTATATGATTCCAATACACATGTTATGATGATTATTATAACATATTAGAAATTTAGAAGAGATGTAGGGTTTTTTTATTGTGGAAATCTTCTCACAAGTCATTTCAAATAAGTAAATTGTGTATGCTCTCATAGAAGATAGTAAACATCCCATTCATGGGATTATGTTATTTTTATATGAAATATAATTTTTATGTAATTTATATTATATAAAAAATAAATTTTTATCTTGGCTAGCTATATACGAAGTATAAAATTATATGCTTCAATCATTTATGTAACATGCATTAAAAATAGAAAATTAAAAATATTATATATTTCAATAATTTATTTTCAATATGATCTTTATTCTATTCTACCATTAAGGACATGATTTTTTTACAAAATCTTCATCATGAAATCATTAGAAAATTATTTTCTCAAAAAATCTAAAATAGGTAAAGAAAATTAATAAGTATATGAAAACATATTCCATACACATTCCCTTCATTTTAGTAATATAGAATTTCATATTTTCATTATGCTAATTTATACTACATATATAAATTAACAAAATTGAATGATTATTGATCATGAATACCTTAATAATGAAGAAAGATTTAACAACCTACCTTGGTAGAAGCATAAAAAACTACATCAAAAATGAAGAATACTAAATTTATTATCAAATCCCAATTATCAAATAAAAATCATCCATCAACCAATAGAACAAACCCTACAATTAAATTCTTGATTAATGCTAAAAACATATATATAAACATCCTTTACTACATATCCAAAATAATAATAATAGAATAATGGTGAATACATAAAGAGAATATAAAGATATATCACAATCTACCCAATGAATTTGAAGGATTTGGATGCACCATTTATTCTAGATGTCAATGACACACCTAAATGGTTTCATAGGATTTGAGTAAAAATGAGATAAGTAATCAAATAAGGTAAATGTAGAATTTTTTAATAAAATATTATTTACATCAAAATGATTTGTTATGATGCACATTATAGAATAGAGAATCCTGATAAAAATATATTCAATAATTGTGTCCATTCAAGTGGATATAACTGCACTTAATCACACTATAAATTTTACTGTTTGAATACACATATAACAACCATCATAACATTGTGTCATCATCTGTATTCATTTTGACCACTACCTTGACTTTTTCCATAATTAACAAGGACATAGATTCATCAAGCTTCATTTTTTCCATCTATCATCCCTGACACTTCTGTGCATAGTGTTTTCTTAAAGGGATATTATTTCACTATTACCTATGAAATAGAAATTTAATCATCTGTTGTAACATAAAGATCCACCACTAAGTTCCATGACTACCAAAATCTATACCCCCAATGAATAATATATAACCATTGAATATATGTATACAAAATGTTGAAAGACTGCATGATCTTCTAAACGTCAAAAAAATAGCCATCCCACATCAACCACATTATGACCACAACCACACCTCAACAACACTATTGAATAATGGATAATGATTATTCCTACGGCACCCCTCTGAAGAGTACCCCTTATAATTACCTCTACATAACTTCATATTTCCATTTCAACAAACATAAAACCCCCAAACCAGAATGTATATTGACAGAAAAAAAATTTCTTCTACATGTAGTATGTTAATTCTATATTTGGTGGAAAGGGGTATTTCAAGTAATGATAGTTGATGTTTATTTTTTCAGATTATTTTATAATTTAATGATGAGAAATAATTTATGTTATAATAAAATATTTGTATTTATAACACATTTATTGCTTAGATTTTTCAAGACTATAAATCATATCTTATGTGTTAGTGTATTATTTGAATTTTAAAGTTTGGGAGGGATTGTTAATTTCATATTTCCATTATTGTGTTATTTATTAAAGAGTTTAAATAGAGGTATATCTTTCATTATCTAAAAAATGTGGTAATGTATTTAAATCATTTCAAGGGAGTGGTTTATGAAGGATAAATTGACATATAATATGACATTAAATACCAATATTTGTATCCTAATATAGGAAATGATATTTCTAGATATGATTTATGACCCCTAACATGTTAGAAATTGAGGATATTACATTGGAAGTCTATTGATATGCCCTAACCCATACTCATTCCACCCCTATAGCGGGATGAGGTATCTATGTATATTTTTAATTTGATTTCCATAAACTCCCACTGAAATAATTCAATTTCGTTGATTATTGATAAGATAACTAGATCATCTTATTGTATTGTAATTAAATAGTATTTGGTAATTAATGAATTTATAAAATAATATGTCAAGGGAAATATAAAACCAATTTATTATTGATCATTTTTTATAAGGATATTTGATTCAATTATTAATTTTTTATGGTCCTCATATGGCCTTGGGAAATCGATTAATAAATATAATAATATTTAACCTATATAATGATATTTAAATATATAGGGATATTTAAATCTTATATAATATTGGTAATATATTTGGCCTAAA
This sequence comes from Viscum album, assembly GCA_963277665.1. NCBI lineage: Eukaryota > Viridiplantae > Streptophyta > Magnoliopsida > Santalales > Viscaceae > Viscum > Viscum album. The sequence continues at coordinate 773,035,050 of OY728159.1, read as the reverse complement.
CATTCAGCGATATTCTCAAACCCAGAGATAAATAGTATTGTTATTATATAAAAAAGATAAAAATCATCAATAAGGGTTTCATTTTTTGGGCTTTGTGTGGTCTCCCTCATCTAAACCGCATTTGAGGTTTAAATTAGTGAATCATTATAGGTGGGGATAATTATTATGAAATAGATGATAGATAAAATTTAGTTTATTTTCCAATAAATAATGATATCTCAAAATCATAAAAACTCATTAGTTGATTTTCATTAAATACCATAGGAATTTTAAATTGTTGATTATGTGTTCGTAAAAATGTCTCCCCAACTAGGATATATGAAATTTGTGAATTTTTAAATGATTTTATTTATGTAATTTATTCTATTTGAGATAGTTGACATACTTTGGAATTGTACAAACCTGGTAGATTTACCTCCTCCAGTGGAATCTATTCATAATCTGTTTCAGGTTTTCTTGTTTAGTAAATAACATAATGATCCACTCATGTTATTGATTGTAATGATTATAAATTATTTTATAATGTTTCTTTCGTAAATAATAATTTTAGGATTATTGATCATCTGAGTAAAGTCCCATATGAAAATTATATCCCATTGGAATTATTTTTTTAGATTATGTTATTGATTTATGGGAAACATGAGAGGAATAATTTCAAATTAGGGTATAATGGACTCACCTATTTATAAATCAAGGGACATGGGTATTTTTTTGGGGAGAGAATAACATAATGAGTATAATTTTGGCACACATGATTTCACTATTTGGAATTTATTATGATATTTAAACATTATTTTAATTTCTGTAGAGTTTGAAAATTAAAATGATAATTTCCGGGATTTATATTAGAAATAATTATTTACAAACATGGATAGATGGACAATGAATAGAGAATATGAATGTTATAAAATATGATCAAGTGAGTGATTAAATGTTCTTTTCAAAGTCTTAGTGGTTGTATATTAAACCCATTCCTTTTAATAAAAAATATTTTTTATTATTTTTTAATATAAATAATTAAATTTGGCCATCATCCATTTCCCATGATGTTCGGGATATGTATAAGGAGTTATTTATCCCGTATTTCTTGTTTCCCCTAATATAATGATAATTTTGGCATTACAATTTATTGACCAATCATAATATGTTCCACTATCCTCCTATAATTTCTATTTATTATCATCTATTTCCAATCTCATGCTCTAGTTGTTTCATGTGACATGGTGTTCCCTATATAATAATAATGTTATGGAGATTTCATATTTTTTGGTTTTCTAATATATATCTATAATATTTCTTATCACTATTTCATTTTCACGATGTTGTTTTACAAGATTATATTAATTTAGAACAATTTTTTGATTAACAATTTTTTAGTTTTTATATACTATAATGTTTAATTATTTTAATTAAATGTACCATTGATATAATGTTATCAATTTTTTTAAATTATTATGTAATATGATTTCAGTTTCAATTCAATGATTATTATTTTTAATTAAAATCATTTTACACGGATATTTAAAAATTATACTTGAAATACATTTTCCCACACAATTTGTTTGATGAAATAATTAATGGTTTTCTATAAAATAATAATTGATTTTATATTGTGAGTATGTTTTTTTAAATTTATTAAGGAAGAATTCATTATTATAAATATGTTTAATAATATGAAGACTTTTTTGGATTATTTAATGGTTTGATTTATTAGAATACACTATCTTTCATTCTTACTCTAATTAAAATTTTATAAAATATAAATTACATTATTTTGAATTATGTGATTATGTTGATTCCAATGGTTTTTTTTAATTATACGTTTTTTGATGTAGAGATTTCACATTATTAATTCTTTAATAATTTATTATATCTTAATTTTAGAAATGTTTCTGAGAAATATTTTTTAGAGAAGTGTGTATTTAGTGAATAATGACACCCGAGTAAGATTATTATCTACTATTTAACCTAAATTAAGTTATGTATAGGATAGGGGAGTCGTTTTGGTGAGGTCTGATTATAAAAGAGTGTATAAATTGTTAGAATGGCATCAAGGTTCCATCATGACTAAACTATAATCCATGATTCATAAATATTCCTTAGAGTCTATGAGGACATTTTCCCAGGAAGAAATCTACTTGGTGATGTCAATATATATTTATTTAATCCTTCATTCATGGATTTTCATGATATATATTTTTGGATATATATATTTTTTACGTGAATGTGAAACATTCTTCATGGAATACATATTTTTGTAAAGACTGGGATTTTTCTATGTAAATTTCTTTTTATAAATATATGGAAATATTAAGAGTCCACGAAAATTGATGGCGCGTGATTCCAAGGCCTCGTGTGTCCAGAATGAATTTCTAAACATTTTCTAGGGTACGTTATGTTAATGAATGGGTGGAATTTTATAACTATTGAACCGGTGCATGGAATTGAAATCTAAGGACACCATTGAACAAGCAGTGCCAATATTCACTTAAGGAGACCTTCCCCTCAACTGCAGTTGGTCGAGGGTGTAAGATAGTTTTTATAATTTTTTTGTGAGAAGAAAAATAAAATAAATAACATTTTATATTCTATTTTGAAACCACCATTTTAAATCTTAGTGGTGGGGACCACCCGAACTCCCTTATACTAGTAAAACCACCATAGAATTTCCCCAATTAATGAAACAACATTAATTAAATTTATAAACATAACTCAATTAAAGTTGGATCCTCACCTCTCATGGTGGGGGATCGTTGAAAAATAGGAGAATTAAGAGAGCTTTTGGAAGTGCATCCTCTATCGAAAAACCTCCTCCAATGAAGAAAAAATCTCCGACGAGGATGACGCACGAGCTCGGATAAGGTGCATGTTGCGGGAGCAACGAATGCCGAAATCCTCATCATCTTCCTCATGCAAAATCCATCGAGTGAATGGGGTTGGGGGTTTATTTTTATATATGATAATTAACTTTCTGTGGATTCATTGTAATCTTTATTCTGAACGATGATGACCCAACAAACATGACCATCGATCTGCAAAAAAAACATGACCTTTTCTATTTTTTCTTCGTGGTTTCATTTTGCGTTTTTCAATGCCAGATAATTATGCACACTAAAAACATAATGTTTTTTTGACCGCGATACATGGACTTCGATATCTTCACCCGAGGATTGTGAATATTTGGTATTCATATTTTTTTGGATTTGAAAGAAACTATGATGACCCATGGAAGTGGCGAGCGGCCAATAACCGGATTACAGTGGTTTGAGCAGGTGGTAGAAGAGGATGAAGGCCAGAACATCGGCCTACCGTGTGGAACTAGGGCAATGTTCCTCCACGAAACCTATAGAGGATGAGGTCACTACTCTTCGTTCACGACAGAGAAGGGGATGGTGGCAGACACACCGATCGACTGTGTGGAGGCATTGCGGTGTGCATCTGTGCCTTCTGTATAAGAGAGTGGTCGTGGCTTCTTAGCTGTGGCGATGTACCCGGAGGTTAGACGACAGCAGGATGGTAGTGGGAGGATAGCGATGCCATCGTGCAGCTAGAACGAGATTCGTCTGGTCTTCTAGTCGGACGTGTCATGCCGAGTAGGACCCCTCCAGTGGGTCCCACAATCCAGCAGAGGGAACCACAAGGCTCTGCCGGGATGGCTGAAGCTGAACTGCCCAATGGGCCATTCATAATACTGGGGAGCCCCTCACCCCTGTACATTTAGGGAGGGCCCGCCACTACAGACCGCACCCTGTCGGGCGTACTGCACCCAGCCAAGCGTTCCGCACTAGGCAGGTCGTGCTAAGCTTCCACGCCCATCATGCCACACCCATAACGGGTTGGGAAGTCCCCTTTTTATGTTGGACCAGACTGTACCATGTCGGGCCAGTCCTGAACCAAGTCGGGTGACCGAAACCGGGTTAGGGTGGTCTGACTGGGTCAACCCAGACACGGTCCCATCTAGACCCAGATACGGCTTTTTTACCATATCTTGAGAACCTGGTATCCATTTGACAAACTGTCTATGGAACATTGATCCTTGGATTGAGAAAGACCATTTGGTATACTCCACTTGAGTTTTGGATACTGTTGGAGTATGGCTAGGTTGGATCGAACCCGAATCCTACCCGGCCCTCAGAACAGAAATTCTAATAAAATACAGATCGAGAGTTTGATTTACGCGATGTATACTACATTGGGACCCTTATCACGTAACAATACATTGAGTTATTTCTTCATGGGACTTCATGGCAGTTAAAGTATTTACTAATGGAATGAGGAGAGGAACCTCCCGTAATAGATCATTCTTAGTGCGGGGACCCTGTGGATCGCTATATTTGAAGAATCTCTAGATCCAATGTGGGTCATCTTCAGATCCTATGTTGGTCATCCCTCAGTGATCCAGTGAGGTTTAGCACATACTGATCCTCGGTGGGTTATCTCCAGATCCTATGTGGGTCATTTTCAGATCCTATGTGGGTCATCTTCATTCTTGTGTGGGACAACAACAGAGCTTCTCTATGAAGTAAGATGATCTAGTAACACAACTAATAATCTATACGTTTATACTTATTTTATACCATGTGTGAGATGATTCTTTACCTTTGTTGAACACTTCTTTGTGGTGATACCTTTGTAGTATTCTTCTATTTGGTGTTACCTTTATGGTACTTACCGTCGCGATGTTACATGTGTGGTACTTCTATCTTCATGGTGTTACCTAGGTGGTACTTCTACATTTGTGGTGTTACTTTTGTGGTATTCTTCCCTCATGTGTGAGATGATTATATATTGATAACTTAGGTATATGTATGGGAATATACCTATGTATTGTTGATGGCTATTACTTCATGCTTTGAAATTGAGGACATGCTTTGTGGGGTATCCTTTGTGGGATCTGGGAGACCATCGGGGGTCTATGGGTCCCTACTGATTATTGTTGTACTCACCAATGAATGGGATACTCCCTCACCATGTTGTGTCTTCTATAGATGATGGAAAAAATTGATCAAGGCTGAGGGTGAATGGAATTGAGGCTACTAGGATGTGGACTATTAGAAGAGACATGATGTAGAGACAATCGTTCGAGAGTTATACCTACCCTTCAGGTAAGACCCATGGTGGCTGTTCACCGGAGCTGTTTTCAGTTTTACTTACACTTTCCAGTTTGTCTTGTATTCGGGAACCTTTACTTACTGCACACACCATATTTACTATATGGATTACATTGTGCTTGTTTCTTTATTTGTGCATTGGTTTTGTGAGTTTACAGGTTTAAAGGAAACCCCTTCCCTGTTTTAGCGATATAACTTTTTGGTGTTAGTCGTTAGCCCCTTCCCTATGGATGGAAGGCTTGGGGAGGTCACAACATGAGCATCAGAGGAGGGGTCATGAAAAATTGTGTGGTGCGCATCCGTGTCTCTGGTAGAGGATAGGGTTTTGACTGCTTAGTGGCAGCGGTGCACCCAGAGGGTGGCGGTCACCCGATAGTCCGTGGGAGGACATCGGTGTCGTCGCGCTGATGGGAGGAGAGTCAGCTGGTTGTTTGGCTGGCCGCATCATGCTGACCTGGACCCCTCCTGTAGGTCCTACAAGCCATCAGGAAGCGGTACTAGGCAATGCCAGGTTGTCTGAAGTCGAAAGGTCAAATGGACCATTCGGAATACCGAGGGAACCTCTCCATCCCCCCGGTGCGGCTAGGGTGTGCCCCGCAATGGTGGACCGCACCCAACTAGGTGGACCACACCCAGTCGAGCAGGTCGTGCCCCGCGCAATCCTGGATACCCCCTTTGTGGGCTGGACTGGACCGCGGCCCAACCCATCCGGGCGAGACCCAGACCGGTTCGGGTCGGCCCGAACCCATTCCATTTTGGACACAGATATGCCTTTTGGCCATATCTTGAGAACATGGCGACTGTTCGATAAACCGTCTATGGTATCATAATCCTCAGTTTTATATAGACCTTTTGGTATACTCTACAAATGTTTTGGATAATTTTGCAGTACAACCAAGTTTGATCGAACCTAAATCCTACCAGGCCCTCGGAATAGAAACACTAATAATGTATTGATTGGGCGTCTGATTGACGCTCTTTTTTTGTATTGGGGTAGTAATGATGTGGCAGTCCTTTGAGATAAATCATCATGGTACTCTATTTTTTGAAGTGTGGACCGATTGATTGAGGAGCAGAACCTCCCGAAATCGAGAATGATTAGTGTCAGAACCCTATGTATGGTTGTACTTGAAGAACCTCTAGATCCATTGTGGGTCATCTTGAAATCATGTGTGGGTCATGAATCCGTGATCTTGTATGGGTTATCACCTAACGATCTTGTGTGAGTCATCTCCAGATCCTGTGTGGGTCATTTTTAGATCTTTTGCGGGTCATCTTCGATCATGTGTGGGTCACTAGCAGAGTTTCTCGACGAAGTAAAATGAACTAGCAATACAAAAAATCATCTATAGTTCCATACTTAACTTATACCTGGTGTGAGATGAGTCTTTACATTTATTTCAAACTTCTATGTGGTGATACCTTCATGGTATTCTTCTCTGTGGCATTACTTTTGTGGTACTTACCTTCATGGTGTTACCCATGTGGTACTTCTACCTTCATGGTGTTTCATGTTTGGTAATTCTACCTTCATGGTGTTACATTTATGGTATTATTCCCATAGATGTGAGATGAGTATATATTGATAACATACGTATATGTATGGTAATATACATATGTAGTGATGATGACTATTTCTCAGTGATTTGAGATTGAGGTCTTGAATTTTGGATTATCCTTTTTGGATTCTGAGAGACCATTAGGGGTCTCGGGGTCCCTACTGAGTAATTTTATACTCACTCCTAATCTGGATAAACCCTCACCTTGATGTGTCTTATGCAGACGAAGAACAACATTGATCGAGGCTGTGGGATGTAGGATTGGTGGTTGCTTCGAGGATGACAATTAGACGAGACATACCACAGAGTTGACCATATGAGAACTGTACTTACCCTTCAAATTGGATCTATGGTGGGTGTTCACATTAGTTGTTTCTAGTTTTAAATGAAAATTCAAGTTGGGTTTGTATTCTTGAACATTTACAATATGTACATATCATGTTTACTATATAGTTTTCATTGTGATTGTGTCCGGTTGTGTGCTTGGTTTGTGTCAGTTTACAGATTTAATGGCAATGAATTCCAAGTTTTAGGGATATGTCTCTCCGGCGCTAGTTTCCAGCCACTTTCCTATGGATGGTTGGCTTTGGGTAACCACGACATGGGCTCCAGGGGATGGTTCACGGCAAATTGTTATCAAAGGACTCATTTATACCAAATTACTTGGACTCTGATCATTTAATCAGAAATAATTTTAAGTATTATGAGTGTGGTTCTCAGTTTGGAGAATCCAATGTTGGTGTGGCGTCCAACGTATCCATACACCAAGAACCTGACTTCTGATTTCTGACATAGTGCCTGAAAAAATGATTGTTTGTGTGTTTTGGAAATGTTTTATTTTTGATATCTTTGAGTCATCTCACCAGGTATAACTTAATGACCAGGGCATACCTGTTTCATTTCAGGATGCCTCCACACAGACAGCCGACAAGGGTTTAGGTTAGAGTACATGATGACAGCTCACCGAGCGATGAGGCTTCAGTGCAGGGCCCCCTTTCGGCAGTTATACCATGAAGTGGTGTACCAGTAGCATGACTACTCGTTGCGCAGCTGAAGCCACCAGCCCCAGCATCATAGGGTGCACGCCGCAAGAGTGGGTTGCACAAGTTTCAGTGCAAGAGGCCACCAAGTTTCTAGGGTGAGATGGATCCACAGGTGGTTGAGGACTAGATGGAGGCTGTAGTTAGAGTTTTTAGACTAGTAGGGACACCAGTTTATCTAATGGTGATTCTTTTAGCATGTCTTCTTCAGTAAGCTACAGGAAGATAGTGGATTTTGATGTTCTAGTTTCAAGACGCAGTCACTCTTAGCTAGATGTAATTTCAGATACTTTTTTGGGAAGAGTTTATCCATGCGACCTTATTATTTATGCATATATAGGAGATTCTCCACTGGAAGAAGGGTAGCATGAATGTTGCTTTGTATTCAATGAGGCTCCCCGACCTTTCATGCTACTCCATTGACATGGGGTGGGACCCTTTCATTAGGTCTCAAACCATAGAGCAGGGGATAAGGTGGAGGTGTTCGAGATAGCACTCTCAGTTGAGAGTTTCAATGGTGAGAAGTCACTGGAAGCAAGACACAAAACCAGATGTCACGCAACAGAGTCATATATAGTTTCTAGCAGATAGATGACGCAGAGGTCCAATATGACCAGACCTATAGGTGGAAGTGTGTAGGATACATGGTCAGTTGTGTGAGGCTCTCGAGATAGAGCATGGTAGGAAAGGAGCAGACATTTTTACTCATGTGGCGGGTAGGGTCACAATGATCATGACTACCCAACCCATCATATGGACAGCCATCAGACGGTCAAAGGACTTCCAAGGTAGAGGTGAAGATTCGAGAGGGGAGGTCCATAGGCAGGAGGTAGATGGGGCAGAGGAGCTGGTCGTGCAGTAGGCGGTGGATGGCGGTACGAGGTATAACTGCCACCAACACCTGGTGGTCCACCCTGACAACATGGAGTGGGTGGACAGGGAGAAACATAGCTTCAAGAAGCTGAGGCCTATGACCCCTGTGCTCCGGAGATGATTCGATGTTCAATCTATGTCTACTCAACCTTATCTGCAGTACTTATAGTCACAGGTGACAATAAAACTTTTATTTCCATGTCCCTCATTCGTAGATCGGTGATTATGTTAGAGCCGTAGGCTTGATCCTTATGTCTAGAGACTCCTATGTGAGAGGATTATATGATCACACACTAGTGTCGGTAGTGTGAACTTACTCTAGGAGGTGAGAGCTTTAGCTGGGCTTTTCTAGAAGTAGCGTCAAGGCCATAGGACGCCATCTTGGCCATGGATTGGTTATCTACAGTCCATGATCAGATCAACTGTATTAGACACAATGTACGGTGTGTCGATGAGGATCTGAATTTGTTTTCCTACATCAGTGAGAAGGAAACCTTTATATAATATGATGGACTTACGCGGAGGAGTGTGCATCCGATCACACATCAGTTTTCGTGCAGTAACCTCATGTAGGATGATGTTTAGATTCCAAGTTATCATGTACTGGTGGACCAGTACACTGATGTTTTACCTGATGATGTTCCAGGTCAACCTCCTCACAGAGAGGGGGACTTTTATATCATTTAGTACCCCAAGACGACACTGATATCTACACTAGCATATCGAATAGATCCCCCACAGCTTTAAGAGCTATGAGTATAGCTGGAGGACATGTCGAGCATGTAGTTAATTAGGCCCAGTGTTTCACCTTGGGCAACCCCAATTGTTTTCGCCAATAAGGCGGATGGGAGTTTGAGAATCTATGTGGATTATCAGTGCCCAAAATAGATAACCATGAAGAACATGTACCCACTCCGGAGGATTATTGATCTCTAAGTTTAGCTGAAAGGTGTACGATGGTATTCAAAGATAGTCCTCAGATCAGGCTATCACCAGCTCAGGGTATGAGATGAGGATATGCAGAAGATGGACTTCAGATGTCGATATGGCCACAATGATTTCTTGGTAATGCCATTCGGTGTGGCCAACACACCATCAATGTTCATGGGACTCATGAACATGATATTCCATCCATACATTGATTTATTTTTGGTAGTCTAAATCGACGACATCCTGATATACTTAGAAATATAGGAGGAGCATGCCTATCATATGTAGATAGTTCTGAACCCACATCGAGAACACCAACTTTATGGTAAGATCTTGAAGTACCAATTATAGATATGAGAGGTCCACATTCTGAGTCATGTCATCTCAGAGGTTGGATTTGCAGTGGATCCAACAAATATTGAGCCTGTTCTTTCTTGGGAGCCACCTCGGAGTGTGACAGATGTGCAGTGTTTTCTGGGGTTGGCCAGTTACTACCAAAGGATTGTGTCTGACTTTTCCTGATTTGCAGCACCGTTATCAGCATTGAAAAACAATGGGAAAACCATTGTGTGGTCAGAGAGATTTAATTAGTGTTTCCAGAAGCTAAGGTAGATAATGAAGAGTGCCCTCATCATGAGGCCACCATAGGAGGGTGTTCGGTACGTAGTCTACTACATCACATCTGGAACCAGTGTCAGATTTGTCCTGATGCAAGAACAAGAACTGATCACATATGGTCCTCAAATGCAGAGACAAAATGTTTAGAACTATGGTACCAATGACTTAGGGGTAGCTGTAGTGGTCTTCACCTTGAATATGTAGTGACAATAATTGATTGGAGAACATTTTAAAGTCTACTAATATCATAAGAGTCTCAGGTATATCTTCTTTCAGTATGACTTGATGATGATACAATGGAGTTTTCTTGAGTTCCTCCAGGGTTATGACTTCGAGATATTCTATACTCATGATTAGGGGCACATAGTAACAGATGCACTCAGCAGAAGATCTGGTATATTGTGTCCTTGTGATGGGGCAGAGCATCTAGGCACCTTGGAGATATCCTACATTAATCGAGATGGAGCAACTTATCTCAGTCTCTGATAGTCACTCCCCAACTCCTTCAGTGACTCGGGGAGGTGCTTCTATGAGACACTGAATGCGTGGATCGATGTGATCAGATATCCATAAGACAGGCACCTGATGGATTTTATTATGGTGGGGTGCACGTCATCCTCTTCAGAGGCTGAACATTTTTACCAGTGGTTCTATAGGATGTAGTGTTGAGGGGGTTCCACGGTTCCCCTATAGAAATACATTTAGGAGTGGAAAAGATATACTTGAACTTTCGGCATTAGCACTGGTGGCCATGAATGAAGAAAGCAGTGGTAGAGTTTGTTTCACGGTGCCTCACATGCCAGAAAGTGAAGAAATAACATCAAGTTCGAGTAGTCTTTATTCAGCCACAAGAGGCGTTGGAGTGGATGTTTGATGGAATTTCCAAGGACAACATGATAAGACTACCATGCACGTCTATGGGTCATGATTCTATCTGGGTGATCATTGAAAGACTCACCAAGCCAACCATATTTCTACCTATCAGAGAGCTGAGACCAGTAGATGGCTTTGGATGCCTTTACATGAAAGAGATTGTGTGGCTTCTTGTGGTTCTATCTATGATTGTCACGGATCATGATGCACATTTTACTTCATAGATAAATAAGGGGTTGTAGGTGTCGTGTGGGACATAGCTTCTGTCAAGCACCACCTTCCATCCTCATATGGATGGTCAGAAAGAAAGGACAATTAAAACCCTTGAGGACTTGTTGTGTGCTTACATCATTTATTTCGGCTACATATGTGACGATTTATTTCCCTTGAAGGAGTTCTCATACAAAAACATCTATCAATCCACCATCGGTATGGCACCATTCAAGGATTTGTACGGTCGGCCTTACATATCACCTCTACACTGGACTGACCCCAGGGAGTCATCACACATGGGACAGAAGATGGTACAGGCTACCATGGAGAAGGTGCAGGTCATCCAGGAGCATATGAAGACTACACAGAGTAGGCAAGAGTCATATGATTACATGAGACAGAGACCATTCGAGTTTGAAGATGGTGACAATGTCTTCTTATGGGTCTCACGTAGATGAGGTTTATAGAGATTTGGGCATGGCAGCAAGTTATCTCTGAAGTTCTACCAGACCTTTTTGGGTCTACAGTAGAGATGGAGAGGTGGCATACCGCTTATCTCGTCAACCTCAGTTGCAAAAGGTGCACGACATATTCCACGTATCTTAGCTAAGGATATATGTACTTGATCAATCGCACATAATTTACTAGGGAGTGGAGGGAATCAATGATGGGGTGACGTTTTCGGAGGTTTGAGTAATGACTAAGGATTGATAGGTGTGGTTCCTTAATTGGAAGTCGATACCTCTGGTGCGCATGCAATGGCAGCATAGGAACCTCCAGGATAGCACATGTGAGAAGAATGCTTAGTTTCATTCTCAGTACCCCCACTGGTGTCCCTAGATTGTGTTTTGGCTTTCATTAACGCAAATCCCTGAGGTAGGGAGAATGTAAAGACTCATATTTTTTCATGTAAATGTGATTTTTTGAATATATAGAAATATTATGAGTTTGAAAAAAATGGCGGCACGTGATTTTGAGACATGGTGTGCCTGAAATGAATTTCTAAACTTTTTTTCTACTACGTTCAGTGAACGCGTGAGCAGCAATTTTTAAATTTTGAACCGTTTCTAAGAATTGAAATCTGAGGAAACCGTTGAAATCGCATCGCCGATATTCACTTAAGGAGGCCATCAGCTCGACCATAGTAGGTCAAGGGTGGAAGATAGTTATTCAGATTTTCGTGGGAGAAAACATAAAATAAATATCTTTCTATTTTTCTTTATTGAAACCACCATTTTGAATCTTAGTAGTGGGGACCACCAGAACTCCCCTTTAATGTGATGAAACCATTAGAATTCCCCCAATTAATGTGCCGACATTAATTGAATTAATAAACATAACTCAATTAATGTTGGATCCCCACCTCTAATGGTGGCAGATCATTGGCAAAGAGGAGAATTGGGAGAGCCTTTGAAAGATAATCCTCCAACAAAGAACCTCTTTCATGCATTAATTGAATTTACTCGAAAAAAATTCAGAAATACATTCTAGCCACACCGGGACTTGGAATCATGAGCTTTCAATTTTCACAAACTCGTATCATTTCCATATATTGAAAAAAGAAATTTACATGGAAAAATCCATGTCTTTAAAATTTTATAAAAAATTACAATATGATTTTACTAGTATATTTTAAACTATCATTCTAGTGTTTATTTTATAATACTAGTCATGTATAATCAATGGTTTTATCCTTATGGTATTTCCATTTCCACACTACACACAAACGTTGATATTTATATTCATTTATTTTTACATCATGCATATAATGGAATAGATCAACTTCAAAATAGTTGATAAATTTTAACATCGGCTGGGATATAGATATTGTGAATGTAGAGTACATCCACCTATTACATGTATTTGTGATTATTCAATTAATTTAAAATGAATTTTTTATTCATCCTTTTCTACATTCCATAAAATAAATTTACCATTTTATGTATATGTTTTTATATTATATATTGAATTTTCATCTTTTATTTTAATTGATGATTCCTTTAATTCGGTTTAATTTTCTTAAGATTATAGTTAATTGCATTTTCATTACATGATTGAGATATTATATACTGTAAATATTAAATAATTTTTGAAAATTTTTTATATCATAGGTCTTACATATCTAATATATAATTTTGTAATTATACATTACTGGTTAGCTGTACATTTTAATTTTACTTTTAACTTGGATAAATCAATCCAGAATGATAAGAGTGATATTATAAGAAATGTTTTCCATTTTTTAGAGCTTTTAAATAATCATTAGGCCTTAAGATAAGATAAAATTGTTTTCATTACTAGATAAAATTACTCGTTACATTACTATCACCTAATTTGTGAACTTTTAGGCATTAAAATATGAAAATTCATTGTCATGATATATCTTACTTTTTTAAATATTATAGCGTATTAGTGAATTGATTTTAAAATAGTGTTTAAATAAATTAATTCTATAATTTATAACAATTTATAATTGTAATTTAGAGTATCTTAAATTTAAAATAATCCATTTCATAAATTGGGATGTGGAGAAGTTAGACCGCGATTCATTATGAGTAGAAAACTATTTCAAATTATAGAGTGTTGAAAAAGATAATCAAGCGATGTATTATTCTATTAGTATGTATATTGTTTCATCATGTATTGTTCTAGATATATTTTGACAAGGATAAGGTTGTATATAGAAGAAATGGAAATATTTTATCTCAAATATGAGTGATCAATAACTTTTTAGGTATTAAAAGTATTATAGTGGGGATAATTGTAATACAATAGAGTTACTATGAGTTAATGGTTGTTTTGAATTTTCTATCACATTGACATTTAATAGATTTTTATTGGTTTTTTGTGTGTGATTTAAGAAATATAGATTATTATGGTCTTCAAGGATAATATTTACTCTATCTATGGATCATTTATTTGGTTTCTACCTTGAAGATGAGGTTTTATTAGAATATATGATATTAAACAACATTGGTATAGGTTTTCCCTAATTTGTTTTAAAATAATAAATATTTATTCCATGAAAAACATCCATGTAATGTGGTGTTTATTGAAACAATTAGTGCATAGATTGATACTTTGTTATTGGAGACTATGAATTTGAACATTTCATTTGAGGTTTTTAAAAATTATGTAAAATTTTAACTCTAAATTTACAGATACCATTAAAATATATAATGAATGGGTAATTATGGTACCTAATTTAACATTACTCCGCATAAATATTCTAAAAAATTATTTATTTTCCCTTGAAAATATCATATAATGTTTTACTGGCACCCTTGGGTAGTATATAAGGCCTTTTTAATCTATATGATGGTTTATTGTCATGTATTGAAGGCTTCACATTGAATTTTTGGAAAGAAAATATTTAGATATAATTTCTCATAGTTTTATTCTACAATTAAGTCTCATATATTATAGTTTTGGGTTTTTAGATTAGTGTATCAAAATCATTATGTTTTTATTCATAATTTATCGTGATAAATATTGGAGGATTTTTTCTAATAATACGATCTTGAATCCAAAATTTATGAATTCTCTATAATGAAACATGTGGTAGGTGATTTTCATGCCATCTATGATATTAAAAAATATAATATGAATAATTATTTTGTTATGATTTAATAATAATTTTTATTATATAATTTTCATAAAATCATGATTAAATTGAAAATTTGATTATTAGATAAAATAGATTTTCTCATATGTTTGTTTTTTTACATCTATTGATGTCCTACAAATTCCATTAAAATTATTCGACAAAATAGACTTCATTTGATTAAAATGGTTAAATTTTATTTTTTCAATGATGGGATATGATTTGATGAAAATTAGAATTTTTATGTTCAACATATTCTGTGAAAATACACCTGGGAAGGATTATAATTTTAATTAATAAAAGATTTCATTATTTTTAATATTATTTCTTGATGAATAATCCCCCAATAAATTCAATTTCCCATGTAATCATTCAATGAATCATCATTTATTTATATTTGATATATTTTAGAAATAATGTTTTCCATTAATTTTATTTTAATATCCCATGAAATTTTAAAATAATGTAGTCATTGGTTTCATTTTATCTATTTATATTCATTCAAAAAATATGAATTTTTTTAAAGTAAAATAGATTTATATCTATCCAAATTATATTTTTATGCATTTTATGGTTTTATTTAAAATATTTATTCAAACATTTTATAATTATAAATACAAAAAATGAACAATAATTTTTAATTCATAATGTAAATATTATAATCAAAAGAATATGGGATAATTTTCCAAATTGTATTATTTTTCATTGTGTATTGGAAATACAAACTGTTATTGAAAACAATATTTTAATTTAAATTTTCAATTATGTAAAACTATATTTTGAATTAATTTTAGTATTATATTAGTAAATTTTTATTTAGAACAATACATTTATGGTTTTAAGGGGAATTTTGTTCTTGAATTTTTTATAAAAACATATTATTCATAAAAGGACATCTTTCTGAAAATGATATTTTTTCATTGGGTATCCAAAGATTATTTTTAAATAAAATTCATTGACTTATGTCTGCTGAATTATGAAAAATAAAACAAATATTTGAAATTACTTGGTGGAAATTTTGTAAATAGGTATCTTCTATTGGTGGTTAATATAATAAGTGACCATTGTAATTTTTGTTACCACCGTAAAGGGAAAATTAGGTAATTTTTGGTAAAAATAATATGATAAGGACTGAATAAGGTTACTAACACTTGAAATAATTTATTTTATGATTATATATAATATATAATCTTCCAAACGTTCATTATATATCATTTTCAACTATTTTAATGTGATTATAAGCATTATACTATTTTATGTAAATAAAATTTAAAAAAATTATAGTCTTGTGTTTAATAATAATAATATTTTGAACATGTGGATAACCAGAATATATATTTTGTTATAAAGAGTATTTATAACTCCATATTACTTTTCTTATTTACATTACTTTATTTTTTATTTATAATTTATATATAGTTACCTTATCTTTTTACCCAATGCTAATGCAATAATTATTCAATTAATGGAAAAATAAAATAAATGATATTGAATATATTTAAAGAAATATAATTTGAAATATTTATTGTCATCCAATAATCATATATATTATTATAACATGGTATATATTTTTTAATTTATTATATTTTAATTGTATTTTTTCAGGATGTTATAATAGTCAAAGTAAATGAAAACTTCTAAAATATACACTACTGCTGTTTTATGAAATTAATTCTTTATTAATTTAAAAAAAATCAACAAAATTTAATCATTATATTAGTTATTAAGATATAGTTTAAAATATAAATAATGGTAAACTTATCAGACTTTTTTTCATTTATAGTAAATTAAATTAACCTCAAATAGTTAAAAATATTGTTTTCTTAATAAGTGTGGAAAGGGTTAATGCAGTGGGAAGGGGTTAAAACAAAAAATATAAGCATACTAATATGAATAAAACATAAAAAATATTATTTTATTAGTTAAATGAAACTTATTATAATGCTATAATAGAATATAATCAATTTTAATGTTTTTGGAATCAAAATAATTTTATATTTATTCAATATTTTTTGAAATTCAAAAAGTTCACATACCCTCTATAATAAACAAGAACAACTACTTATCATTTCATCACACATAAGAAAAAATTTAGTTAATAAAATACCTATAAAACCCATTCATATAATCGTTACAATTATTATAGTTTTCCTTTTTTTAAATACCATCTGTAGTGGTCTCGTGATTTTATAAAAATGAGACATTTCGAAGAAGATGTACAAAATTTAAAATGAAAATTTTAGTTTTATTTATTATTACACCTCCTTATAATAATCCTAATATATGATTATATAATAACCAAAATATATCCCATATATTTAAATGATATTATCTCAATATAAAAACCTTTCTCATTCTCCACCATCCATCAAATGGGAAAGGAATACATCTTCTGTGTCTAGGGTGGACTACTACCTCACGAACAGATGTAACTAATTTTACCTTACCATCACTCATGAATGTATTATAATAATAAATTCTTCTCATATATATCTTATTAATTATATACAAAAAAGCACAAAATTCTATACCTTTCCATAATATAGAAAAAGATAATTATATTCATGCATACATGTAGAATACCACCTCCACAAAGTGATGTGAATGATTTTTAATAACCACATAACATTAAGGGTTTATATAATTATAATTGAATAATTTATGTGATAATTATTCTATTCAAATAATAATTCCAAGTTAAAATGAATCTTACATTCATTCATTGATTTTATAATAGTTTATTTTTTATTATAATCATTTAAGATTGTTTTCAAAATATTAATTGATTTATAAAATTGATAATTATGTATAAGGCCCCAGCCTTAAACACTACATAATCTGGAATTATGTTAATAAATTCATATTGATGATCTTTTCAGGTTTAGTGTTTTCGAAAATTCAGTCATAACTATTACATTACATCTCAAATATTAAATAGAATAAACTTCTACTCAGTATCCAATTTTTCATAAAATAAAAACTCTTAAAAACAAGAATTATATTCTTGATATAAATATTCTTGAATTATTTCTTTCTCTTACCCTAGCTTATATCATGTTAAAAACATTTCAAAAACATGGGATGATCATAAAAATCTCCGAAATGATTATAAAACAAGAAATGAAAACATTAGACCATCAATACATACATGTCAATGAAATCATTATTTTCAATCATTAAAATAACACACAAGTTCATAAGATTTATGAATAACACATGGAAATCATAAATCATAAATGTAACTTGTGTCATCCATAACATACATACTTTTTATCATTTACTTTTATGTAGGGAGGAACATTTGGAATACCAATCACAATATATTCCCTAAATCTCTTAGGAGAAACATTATCTTTTAACTCTGTCACATTACCCAGTTAATTTCAGAGCTATATTGGGCTCACCTTCCCTAGGGTTATCATGTATCCAACTGTATACATGAACAATTACCAAGAACCATTACATATTCGTAACACATAAAACAAAAATAATGGGAAAAAACAATTTCAGATTTCAATCATGATATATCATTTCAAGTTGTGGAAATAATAAATACATTATAAAAACAATTTTCAATAAAAAGATATTTAAAAATAGTATATGGTATTTATTTTTCTTTTAAAAACACTATGGATTTTAAAGGAAGCCAAATATCAAATAATGCTTTGGGTGGTGGTAAGGTTGTTGTCGCCGCGTAAGTTAAAAAGAAAAATTCCCTTTGTCATTTAGTAAAATGCAATTTATAAAAATATTCCCTTTGAATGAAATGAAAAATCAAAGGGTTTTATACACCGTATAAAAGTACATCTTGTAGAAATCAAAATATGCCTCAATGAAAGGAGATTGAGACAAAGTCCCTTACCTCGTGTCTAACTGGACACGTTCATTCTTTAATCACCTAAATAATAAAATAAATAAATGTTATACTTGATTGAGAACATTTTTGAAGTTATTATTTCTATTATTTCTCTTATTAAAATGTTATTAACATTACATAATCATTTATGTTAATAAATGTTGTTTTGTTGATATTTTGCACTTGAGTAAAAATGAACTCATTATAAATAAAAGTGTTCCATGTGGTCAAAAGTATATTATCTCTAGAATGAAATTCATGTTTTAGATATCATATATATCATATATATCCATATATATAAATATATTTAAAACATTACATAACATTTTGTGATAAGAAAGGAAATGCACCATTCATGGAGATGGTAAGTCGTACGTACACATGAAGGCTACATTTTTTTCTATTTCGTATTAAATGTATATAAAACATAATGATTCATCGGTATATTATTATTCCAGTATAATACCATAAATAATTTTGTTAACTCCGTCCTTTATTCATTCCATATATGGAATGAACCAGTCATATCACTTTAAGGGGGTTATAGTCCACATATTCTCAAATGAAATTATCGCATTTACCTATTATTAAAACAAAAAATGTATGATATAGATGAAAATTAAAGAAGCATAGGAACAATATAAATATAATATATATCATATAAAAATAAATCTCCATCTTAATGGACACCCTGAGAGGCGGTATGACATATTTGAAGAATCATTATTTTGTGAGGCAATAGTTCACCATCCATAGATATAGTATGTTTGTATCAATTAGTTGGAGTTGTATTAAAGTTTAGTTTGAATCCATTTCATAAAAACATCATATTATATTGAATATATTGTTTTTGTAATAAAATAATGTTATAATGAGATTTTAGGGGGCTGGATAAGTAAAATAAAATAAATGAACTTGAGAGAAGATGTTACCTTTAAATCGGGTAACTCCATTTGTTTTGAACCAAATTGATTAATTGGAATGAATTCATCCCAAACTAAGGATTATTGTTTCAAAATAGGGGTTTCAAGAGATTATTGGAGAAGAGGGTGGATGATCCATGGGGCTTGACAAGTGAGAGTAGTGGGTTAGAGTTCATGGCCATTTATAGTATGGAGGAGGGGCTCTTTAGGAAAGTTTGAAAGAATTATATTATTATAAAATTATTTATCAGTTTCAAAAGGTCCAAAAATTGTAAAATTCTAAAATAAGTGGCATATAATACTAAATAAAATAATTGAATATGTATTGGATAGGTTTTGGATATTATTTAATCCTTATCATTTCTATTTAACCCTTTGTTAACTTATTTAACTTTTATCATTTCCTCTTATATATTCATACTATATGGTTTGTATATTTACTACACAAATACAATAGATAAAAATTGGATCATTTATGAAAATTTTAATATTATTTAATTCAGTTGGACATATACTAGATTTTTAGGATTATTTTATCATTTAAAAAATTTTAAAAACTCATTTATGTAAATTTATAAGTTATTTATATCATGGATTTTAAGAAAATATATAACGACATTATTCTTTAGAAAACCTTCATTAATTACAATATAACAAGTCATTATTATCCGTAAAATTCTTGGATTATTTGAAAAGATTAAAATAAATTTATTTTAATATTTTTAATATCATTTATTTGAATCCTTTATTAATGAATCAATCACTACATCACCATTGTTTCATAATTAATATTGTTTATTAAATGTCTAAAAATTATAAATAAAATAAAATGATTTATTAAATCTAGGTAGGGATAAAATGAATATTTATAGTCAACGATATCACTAATATTACCCCATATACAATTGTATTACTAAAAGATATATGTTTATGTTATTTTTGTGCATAGTTTATATTAATAAATATAAAGTTTCATTATCAATCCCAAGTGGCACTATGGGTCCCAAAATCGACCCAAGGATGACCTTGGTCATAAATATCTCATCCAATAGTGGAATCACAACTGTGAGGTTAATTAAAAATTATTTTAATATTATTTTTTACCCAAATTTACCATATTTATCTTTTAACAATGTTAAATAAAATATTAACTGAAGTAAATACTCATAATATCTAAAAATAGAAGTTACATTTGTAAAAATTTGGGCCTCTTTATTCTAAATAGAGAATCCATTTTTCAAATGAATAAGACATAAGTGGAAGAAATTAATTTAAAATTAATTCACGTTGCCAAAACCAAAAATAATCTTTTAAAAAATAATACCTATAAAAGGTTTAACTATTTTTTGTGTCTAATTTAAGAGTGAAGTTACTTCCAATAACCCATGTTGGATTAAATTGTAAAAATATAATCAAATTAAACATTGAAACCAATTAAAAAAAATATAACTATATAAATAAGTCACACGAAAATATAGTTTTGAATTAAAATGCAGTATTTTTTACTATTCATTAAAAAATGGTCAATATCCGAAAAATACAATTAACATTCCCTATGTAAATTTTGATTCACTGATTCTAAATAATAATTTTATTTTGTCAAATTGAACATGTAAAATTGACAAAAACCTGATTTAAAAAGGGTTCTCTAGTAAAATGTTGTAAAATGGCCTTTTAAAGAATATTAGAGTACTTCATGCTAGATATCAAATTAATTCTCATTTTAAGGCACTAATATTTATTGAATAAATTTGAAGACATTTAAAAACATTAACAATAAATTTATAGTTATTTCTATTAATTCCTAGCAATACAACAGCTATTAATTAACTACCATTTAATATAATAATATTATTATGATATTTTTTTGTATAACTCAACATTGTGAGCTACATAATATTACAATGAAATCCGTTATTGTGTGTTGAGTACTATATTAAACATAGAATCCCCCATAAATGGAAATTTAATATTTAATTCAGGAATATTAATACATACGAAATTTCCATATTCTTTATTTACAAGGGATGTTACATCCTTCGCCCCTATTAGAAATTACTTCCTCAAAATTTTTGTTCACTTACCAAATAAGTTGATGTATTTATCACTAAAATCATTCCAATATTAACACATTTCTTCTTCAACCATATAGTCTTTCCAAAAAAAATTTACAGGATGAATTACCTTATTCTGCAACACTTGATCTCTACGATCAAAAATCTAGACGGGTTCTTCTTTATAAGAATGATTCTCTCCCTACTGAACTACCTCGAGACTCAAAACTTGAGGTGAATCTGGCATATACTTTCTCAACATTGAAACATGAAAATAATTGTGTACCTCAGAATGAAATAGGGGTAAATCAACTTTATACACAATTAATCCAATTGTCTTTAGGACTTCATTGGGTCCAATGGACCTCAGAATCAGCATTCCCTTCTTTCCAATACTCATCACACATTTCTATGGATAAACATTGTGAATGAAATTATCACATATCTGAAAATAAAGATCTTCCATTGGTTATCCACATAACGTTACTTCATGTTCTAATCTGTTCGTAATTGCTCTTAAACAGTTGAAATTATTCTTCCATCCTTCTACTAATTCTGGTCCCATCAACATCCTTTCACCAACTTCATCCCAAAAAACTATAGATCGATAATGCTTCCCTATGGTACCTCAAATAGAGCCATCTGTATACTAGAATGAAAACTGTTATTATTGGAAAATTCATCCAAAGAATGAAGTTGTTCCAAAATTCCCTGGTAATATATTGAGAAATTACGTAGCATATCTTCCAATGTCTGAT
Organism: Viscum album; assembly: GCA_963277665.1. NCBI lineage: Eukaryota > Viridiplantae > Streptophyta > Magnoliopsida > Santalales > Viscaceae > Viscum > Viscum album. The sequence continues at coordinate 773,012,638 of OY728159.1, read as the reverse complement.
TTGTTTGTTCTGACTTCCCATCTAATTGGGGATGAAATTTTGTATTAAAGTTTGATTTAGTACCCAACTACATCTAAAGAGCTTCTCAAAAGATAGATGTAAACATAATATCACGATCAGATAAAATTGATATAGAAACTCCATGCAGCCTTACTATCTCTTTAATATACCACTAAGAAAGATTATCTTGTGGAAAATTATCTTGACAAGGAAGGAAATGAGAAGATTTAGTCAATCGATCAACAATAACCCATATTTCATTATTAACTCAAGATGTCTTTGGTAATCCCACAATGAAGTCCATGGATATATTTTTCCATTTCCTCTATGGCACTGGTAAAGGCTAGGGCAACCTTTTCAGTAATAGACACTCTACATTAACATGTTGACAAGTCAAACACTTCATAGTAATGTCAGCAATTTCTCTTTTAATTATATTCCACCAGTAATACTCCAAACAATCTCAGTACATATTAGTACTACCAGGATGAACTAAAAACGGAGATCTTTGAGCTTCACATAAAAACTCATTCTTCAACTATGAATCAAAAGGAACACATAACCTCTTCACAAATCTCAATAAACAATCTATGTAATTTTTAAATTTTGGTAACATACCCTTCTATACCAACTCTATCTTTTTCTGCAACTCACTGTCTTCTTTTGCCACATGCATTATTCTGTCTTCTAGGGATGATTTCACTAACACCTGAAAAACATAGAGATATTTCTTGCAGCAATAACATTATAAAAAAATTTCATCAAATAATTAATAAAATGATATTGTTGCAAATGTAACATGGTTAATGTAGCATTACTCTTTTTACTTAAAGCATTAACCTATTTATTTACCTTTCATAGATGTAATGAATCGTGAAATCATAATCCTTTATTAATTATATCCATCTCCATTGTCTCAGGTACAATTATTTATTAGTGAATATATACTTCAAACTTTTGTGATCAGTATATATTTCGAGATTGAATCCATACAAATGATGTCTCCAAATAAATAAAGAAAAACAGCACCAGCTAATTCGAAATCATTTGTATGTTAATTTATCTCATGAGGTTTCAACATAAATGAAGAATAAGTAATTACAAGATCATTATACATTATAACACAACCATTCCATTCAAAAATCATCACTTTATATAACAAACTCACTATTTTGGAAGGAAGTATAAAAAAGGATCATTCACCAATCATCTTATCAATTCCTAAAAACAATCGTCACATTCATTAGTCTATATAAACTTAACACAATTTAAAGTTAACATTGTCAGTGGACTATATTACCATTCTATACTTTAAAAAAACCTCTGATAAAATCCCACTGAACAAAAAAAACATATGTCAGTTATATTTGGGGGTCTTTTCCATTCTTCAAATACTTTTGTTTTAGCAAGATCAACTATTATGCCATTTTTTGAAACAATGTGACTAAGAAATGATATTTATTGTAACAAAAAATAACACTTTCTGAATTTCCATTTAATTTTTTTTGAAGTCTAAATTACATGCCTCAAATTACATTTATAGTCGTCTTTAATTTTAGAATATACCAAAATATCATCAATAAACAAAACAACCATTTGTCACCTGATTCTACTAAGCCATCCGTGAAACAAGCTATTTAATTCTAGTTTTTACCATCTTAGGATGTTAATTTGGCAGTTTATTTCCCTTTGTATGCCTTACCCGTATAGCTACACTGATTCCTCTATGAAAAACCATTCTGAACATAGGTATATCTTAGACAAAGCAACATGGTAATATGTAAATTCTATATCACTTAAATTGTACCATAAATTAATATATAAATATTAATATAAAAATAAAATAACTCCTAATGTTATCTAAACCGAAATATAATACCATTTCTCAAACCTTAAGTATTATATTATATTGAATTAGCTTAATAAAATCTCATTGATGATCTTTTTATGTTAATAATTTTAGAAATTTAGGAAATAACTTTTCAATTACATCTTAACTATTACAAATTAGACACTACTACTCAGTATCCATTATATTCATTAAATAAAAACTCTTAATATAAAACGATAATTAATTTCATGATATAAATTTTCATGAATTCATCTTTTCACTTTCCTTATCTTGTACCCTATGAAAAAAATTCATAAACATGGGATGATCATAAAAATATCAGTAAGGGTTATAAAATAAGGAATTAAAAAATTAGTCCATAAACACATAAAAGTCAATGAAAACATACTTTTCAGTCATTAACACACCACAAAAGATCATCTGATTTTTGAATAACAGGTGGAATTTATAAATCAAAAATGTAACTTGTGGCATCCATTACATACTTACATTATAGCTTTTACAGATACATAGGGAGTTACATTTGGAATATCCATCACATTATATTCCCTAAATATATTATAAGAAACATTAACATTTACCTATGTGGAATTAATATCACCTAAATGAATTATTTTAATTTTAAATTTTATTTAATTTCCATTCATGATTTTTTTGGGGGGTTTTCCATGGTTTTATGGTGGAATGGGTGAGTTTTCGTAAATTGGGCAAAACTGTGAGCCCAATTACATATTTAAAAATATATTTTTTTCTTATATAACTCTATCATTTTTTAAATTTTTTTACCCATTACAATTACTTAATGGTCTCCCCTGACATATTAACTCTTCCATTGTAGTTTGGAGCCTTTAGAAATCCATAACCAGGGTTTATATAGTTTTTTATTTAAGGGATTGGGTCTGCCCGAAAGCCCAATTCCAATTTTAAAAATATAATTTGTTTAATTAATAAAATATATAATTTTAAGGACATTTTGGTGATTCTAAGCCTCCAACACGCCTGTGGAAGCTAGCCACGTGACCAACCTCTCTCTCCCCTCTTTGAAGTTCTTCTTCATTGCGATTGAATGCTGAACTTCTTAGGGTTTTTAAAATCGGGCAGATTTAAGGTGGTACATTCATTCCATCATAACCCTATCTATTCTTACTTTATTCCCCCATTCCTGTTCCTGAATGATCTCATAATCCTTTTTCAAACATGCTGTTAATTTTTGGATGTTTTTGAAATCAGATACTGGTATAATTTTGGTCGTTTTATTCAAAATTGTTTTGAATAAGTGTTTCTCTCTTCAATTTATTCTTTCTCCATAGGGTTTCCTCTCTCTTTCATTATGTTAGAAAATATCCAGAAGTAAGGGTTCAAACCTATAGTTTGATTTGGTGTCTTTTTAGTTAAATATTGTGGTCTAGGGTTGGATTTATCTTCCTTGTGATGCGGTGGTGTTGTTGTTGATGTTCTGCACCATGTTTTGAGGGATTCGACACTTTGGGTATGTGGTTCCATGTGTAAACAATTATTGATGAGTTATCTTGATAAATTTACTCATTTTTCATATTCCTCATATTTTCGGTGTTGTAAAAAAATAGTTTACAATTTATTTTTTAAAGTGTTTAATTTTATATTTGCATTTTAACTTGAAATTGGTTGTTTTCAGGGATTACTTGTGGGGTATTATTTGGGTGTATATTATAACATATGGAATTGGTTTACTAAATCTTTTTTGGCCTTAAATTCTTGTTTGGTAATGTATTAGTGTCATTTGGGCCTCAAAAGAGGGTTTTTGTATACATTTTATGTGTAAAACAATGTTGTACTCTTGTGAGCATTTTATGAAAATGTATGTTTTCATTTGAATCTTTTGTAGTATTATTCAATGAGATTTTTTAAAATGTGAAAGTAATTTTATAAATGTCTATAGGGATTCCAATTATGTTTTGGATATAAATCGGTAGGGTTTTTGGTCATAAAAGGGTGTTTTGAAATGGGTTTTGTGTGCAAGACATATTTACACCACTTGGGTTCATTTTATGAAAATTTTAAATGATTTAGTTGGTTAAACAAAGAGGGAAAAGGGTTCATTTGTACTATTTGGTATGTGTGTTCACCTATTAATGGGTTTTGAAAGGTGATATGAGGTTTTATGATGTAAAAACAATTTATAATATTTTGTATATTTCAAAAATGTTTTACTAAATTGTGATGTTGGAGCGAAACTTTTTTGTGGGTTGTTTCATGTATGTTTGATGATAAAATGATTTTGAAGGTAAAAAGGGTATTATTTAACAAGTCAGTCGGCTGTTATGAGAGTTTTAATATATTGGAAATGTTTTATAAATTTTTTTAATGGATTTGTGGAAGTGTTAAAGAAATGTGAAAAGTGTTGTGGGCTATTTTGATGTGAATCGGATTTCAAAACTCAATTTGAATGAAAAGTGGACTTTTGTGACTTTTGTAGTAAACATGAGGGCTGTTTCGTGAATTTATGATATGGAAATGATATTTCCATGTGAAAATTATATTCATTGACTTGTTGAACTTGTTTGAGCACAAAGGGAAAACCCGGCTATCTAGGTGGGTGGATGTGTACTAGTATGCTAGTGAATCTGTGGGGTTTGGCCTCTGTTCACATAGAATGATTGATGCTTAAAACATTAACTAAACTATGATTATGATGATTTGGGACCAATAGGTTATGGGTATGTTCCCTACTAGTGTATCATGCATGAAAACAGATATTTGTGATGGATACTCTCACTGAGATACGAGGTACCTCAGACCCACACCTAGCTAGTGCCTAGGGGTTATTTCCCATTGCTTGTGCTCACTAGATATTTTGTGCTTATTGTAGGAATATGGTTTGAGTGGTTGGAAAAATTAATTATCATTGTTATTTATTTTGAAAGTGTTTATTCTTTAAATTATCCCACCTAAAACAATTTTTATTTAATGTTTCATCTTTTAGAAATTGTAACTAGCATTTCATGTTTTTGAATACATTCATGATTTTTGTCATTAAATGTTTATCACTTGGAATTTATTAGTGGTGGTATACTATTGGGCTTTGGATAACACCCTACTTACACCCTTGGGTGTAAGTGGACTTGGTTATTTTTTTTTCGCAGGTTGGATACAGTTTTTAGTTCCAGTGGTTCGGGTTTCAAGCAGGTCCTTGGTGGTGAAGTCTTGTGGAGATGGCTTGAGGGTTGTGCCCATTGCCATGAGGGTTCATGGGAAGTTCCATTTTTTGTGTAACTTTATTATAGTCTTGTTGAGTTGATTTTAAATATATAATTCAGTTCTTATTTTTTTTGAAAAATACTGTTTGGATTGATAAATCTAGATTCGTTATATTGGATTCTTTAGTTGTTTTAAGATTATAAACTCGGGTAAATCATTCCCATTTTTTATTTTATGATACTTGTGAACATGTGAGGGCCTGTGGGGATCGAGAACCCACTTCGGGTCGTGTCACAGGCTGGTCTTGGTGCCGGTGTTGGCGGCGACCATATTCGGTTTGTGACAAAATGGTATCAGAGGAGGTTGAGGTTAACTCATTGGGCCATGTTATTTGGGGTAGAGTCAGGATAGTCTAGAGTTAGGATTGTTGGGACTTGGAATTTAATTTATGGGTAGTGTGCCTGATCACCACACCTCATGATGGGATTCATTTTTCCAGGAGAAGTCGGGATTTATCTAAGTCCTTTGGTTTTCTTGGTTCGATGATGATTAGGGGAAATGAAAAGAGAGTTGGGTTAATGGTCTTAGTGAGCTCGCAGGGCCTGGAAAGACATGTGAAGCCATGTATATTTCCTAGAACACTCTCTATGATAGTGAAGTGATTAGAATATGGCCTCCAACCATATGTCCATGTCACCCATTGAAACTAGTTTCCTCTCACATTGTCTTGTGCTTTAGTTTTGAAAACATGGAACTTTGGTTTTAATAAGAATAATGTTTTTGTAAAATGATTTTCCAATAAATAGGGAATATTTTGATTTATGACATAGAGGAACTGAATTTTCATAATTGTTTTGAAATGGAAAATGGTGTTATTACACCACTTTTTAAAGCAGTAAGTATATTGAAGTGTGTTGTGAAAAGAGTTTCTAATACAATTTTCTAAAAAATCAAATGGTGTTTTAATGTGATGAGATGTTTTGAAATTGATTTGAATATCATAAAAGTGAGTTATTTTATAAATAGTTCTGTCTTTCTGAAATGTTTTGTATGATGTGAATTGGGATTTTGATTTTGTGGTTAGTTGTTTTGAGAAAAAGGATGTGTTGGTCGACTGTTCTGGTTTTGAAAAGTGGATAGAATTTTTTGTTGTTTTAACCATTGGTATTTATGTGAGCAACCACGTGCATGGGGTTATATGGGATGATGGATGGTGGATGACACAACTGGATGAGGGTCAGGATGGATATGAGGAGGGTTCCAGGGTTGGCACAAAATCATGCATGTGTAAGGCCCATGGGGTACCATTGGTGGATACGCTAAACGATGAACCATTTGTTTTCAAGAAATGTTTTTAAATAAAAACAAGATGTCTTGATGAATTGTTTGGGATTTCTTATATTATGTGTTTTTGGAAAATGTTGATGTTGTGGGATATTTTGAGTCTAAGAACCCCTCCCGTTTGAACTGTGATTTGGGTTTATGTTTGGTATGTAAGTTTTGTTGGAGGACCGGTTAGTAGTCTCCTCTAATATATGTTTCGGGACACCTTAATGGCGGTTCCCTTCATGTGTTTGGATCTATTTTATGGATTTTTTTGAACAATGGACCATCTTTTTTGGGACCTTGGGTTCTCTCATTGGATAAGGTACTCCCCCATTAATGGTAAATTCATAACTGAAGTTCAACCCGGATTGTTTCGCCATTGGAAAATCCTCCAGTTGATCAATATAAGGACTATTTTATCGATCTTTGTTGATTGAGTATACACCCATTCATGTCTTTGATTTTAAGAACCTATTTTAGCGGGATAGTGCTCATGGAAGGTTGAAATAGACCTTAGTTTCTTAACATTCTTAATTCGTCGAAGCTGGAAGTGGTCTAGATTTGTTAGTTGGGGTGAGTGTCTCGATGGTGTCTAAGAGGGCCTTTGGGTTATTCATAGTTTCTTGGAAGCATTAGTTCATGTTAAACCTCCTGTGTGGGAAATATGTTCATTATAGGATATTATGGCCCCTTTCTAGAATTGTGTGTTTTTTTGGGGATGTGGTATAAGGTCCCTCTCAATGCATTGTTTATATCAGTCGCAATGGTCATGTTTGGTGATGAATTATGATGTCATTTGATCGATTAGCCATAAACGTGAATGTAGTTCAATCCTCTGAGATTCTTTGTTATGTTTGGAGAATTTATCCCTTGGATAAAATAAAAAAAATCTTTCATTTTATGAGATGGTGAGTATAAGTGTTCAATACTTCTATTGTTTCTCACCTAAAGAAACAAGGTGTGATGTGTGTGCATCTTCTAAGCCCTTGTTTTAGTGAAATATCGGGTTAGGGTAAAGTGTGTTTGGAATGTGTTATGTCTTGGAAAACATATCGGGGATTGCGGTGTAGTTGTTGGGTTCACCTAATGAATGATTCTCCTTCAGGCATTTTCCTAATCCTATCTACGAGGCCGAAGATGCTTCAATCATTTGTGCTCCTGCCTTAGGTCTCGGAGAGAAGCAGGCTAGTAGTCAGGGGAAATCAAAGGTTCGTTTAAACCCTTGTACAAATTCCAATCTTTAATATGAGAGATAGGAAGATTTTAAACCTATGGTTTCATCATCTTTCTTCTGTTGTTCATGTTCGGTGGAAATATGTGGAGGGCCTTGTACCCATGTCATCGCCCAATGTTATTCCCTCCCCCTTTGGTTTCCATTGAGTTTATGGAGAAAGGTTTGAAGTTTCCCAAGATAGGTTGAGAACATGTTTTTCACTTGGTTAGTAGTGACCATACCCCATAAAACCATGTGGATATAAGGATGTCCACTGTTAGTGCATGGTTTCCCAAACCATGCAGACAAACCATGTGGTCGTCCCAACTCTTTTAATTTTGGGGTCATTCTGTACCAGCCAGTGCTGGTCGGTTAAGACGGTTGGTTCTTATGGTGGGGAGACCTACTATGAGTCTTATATAAGTACTTTTGTAAATTTTTAATGTATGTATACCCTTTGTACTGGTCAGTCCATTCAGGCCTCCCACTATTAGTGTCCTGATTCTGTCTCGGAAAAAAATATAGGATGTCTCTTATGGTGGGGAGCCTGTTTTTTCCCTCGTACCAATAACTCAGACTTATCCATGGTCTTGGATTGGTTGTAGGTATTATCATTTCTAGATTTCAAGCTGCCTAAATCTTTCATAGGTATACATTGGGATTGGAGAGTGCCCAATGGTTTAGTTATAGAAAGGAAAGTGTAACCTTGTTCGATGTTGTTGTTTGTTTGGGTGAATTGATTGAGTCTTGTTCAGATAGTGCTTAAGGAGACTTATTTTGGGATAATGTATGGATATTATTTATAATTTCAGGAATGTGGATTAATTTGTGTTTGTGAGATTAATAATTAATTAATTGATCACTAGAGGTGTTTTGGCCTTTGGTGTTGAAACCTATCCAGGGAGTACCTCTTGGTTTCTAAGTTATATTTGGTAGTTTCTTGGGCCATGATGTGACTTTCTGGGGTGGAAAGATTTAATGGTGTAGAGAATTGTCACAAAAATAACTTATTTTAATGTTAATTCTATTTAAATTCCATTCATGATTTGTTTTGGGGGTTTTCCATGCTTTTATGGTGGAATGGGTGAGTTTTCGTGAATTGGGCCAAACTGTGACCCCAATTCCAAATTTAAAAATAATTTTTTTTTCTTTTACAACTCTTTCATTTTTTTATATTTTTCACCCATTTAAATTCTTAAATGGTATCCCATGACATATTAACACCCCCATTGTAGTTTGGATCCTTTATAAATCAATAACCAAGGTGTATATGGTTTTTTATTAAAGGGATTGGGCATGCCCGAAAGCCCAATTTCAGTTTTAGAAATCCAATTTTTTTAATTAATAAAATATTCACATATAAGGATGTTTCAGTTATTCGAAGCCTCCCACATGCCCATGGAACCCAGCCGCGCGACCAACCTCTCTCTCCCCGCTTTGAAGTTCTTCTTCATCGCCATTGAATGTTGAACTTCTTATGGTTTTTAAAATCGGGCAGATTTAAGGACGTAAGTTCCTTCCATTATAACTCTATAAATTCATACTCTTTTCCCCCAATTCTAGTTCCAACATTATCTCATAATCCCTATTCAAACTTCCTTTGAATTGTTGGATGTTTTAAAATTCAGATATCGGTGGATGTTGGGTCATTTTATTCAAGATTGTTTTGAGTAAGTGTTTATCTCTTCAATTTCTTCCTTCTCATTAGTGATTTCTCTCTCTTTCATTATGTTCTAAAATATCTAGAAGATAGGTTTCGAACCTATGGTTTTATTTGGTGTATTTTTGGTTAAATATTGTGGTCTAGGGCTGGATTTATCTTCCTTATGATGCGGTGGTGGTTCGGTTGATGTTTCGCAGCAAGTTTTGAGGGATTCGACACATTTGGTAGGTGGTTCCAGGTGTAAACAATTATTGATGATTTATCTTGCTTCATTCAATAATTTTTCATATTCCTCGTATATTGGTTGTTGTGAAAAAACTGTTTACAATTTATTTGTTTAGGTGTTTAATTTTATATTTTCATTTTAACTTGAAATTGGAGGTTTTCATGTGTTACTCATGGGGTATTATTTGGGTGTATTTTATAACATATGGAATTGGTTAACTAAATCTTGTTTGGCCTTAAAATTCTGGTTTGGTAATGTATTAGTGTCATGTGGGCCTAAAAGGAATGTTTTTAAATAAGTTTTATGTGTTAATCATTTTTGTACTCTTGTGATCATTTTATGAAAATGTGTGTTTTCATTTGAATCATTTGTAGTATTATTCAAGGTGATTTTATAAAATATGAAAGTGATTTTATAAATGTGTCTAAAGATTAAAATTCTGTTTTGGATATGAATTGGAATGGTTTTTGGTCATAAATGGGGGTTTTGAAATGGGTTTTGTGTGTAAGACATATTTACACCACTTGGGTTCTTTTTATAAAAATTGAAAATGTTTTAGTTGGTTAAACAAATTGGTAAAAGGTTGTATTTGTACTGTTTGGCATGTGTGTTAACCTATTAATGGATTTTTAAAGGTTAAGTGAGGTTTTATGATGTAAACAAAATTTATAAGGTTTTGTATATTTCTGAAATGTTTTATTAAATTGTGATGATGGAGTGAAACTTGTTTGAGTGTTGATTCATGTAACTTTTATGAAAAAATGATACTGAAGGTAAAAAGGGTATTGTTTAACAAATAATTGGGCTATTATGAGAGGTTTAATATATTGGAATGTTTTTATGAACTTCGTTAATTTATTTTTGGAAGTGTTAAAGAAATGCAAAAAGTGTTGTGGGCTATTTTGGTGTGAGTCAGATTTCAAAACTCAATTTGTATGAAAAGTAGACTTTTGTGACTTTTGTTGTAAACATGTGGGATGTTTGGTGAATTTGTGTTATGGAAATGAAATTTGAATGTGAAAATTATATTCATTGTCTTGTTGAACTTGTTTGAGAATAAATGGAAAACCCGAGTATCTAGGTGGGTGGACGTGTACTAGTATGCTAGTGAATCTGTGGGGTTTGGCCTCCATTTTACATAGCAAGATTGACGCATACAACTCAAACTAAACTATGATGATGATGATTGGGGACCTCTAGGTTATGGGTGTGTTCCCTACTAGTGGATCATGCATGAGAACAGATATTTGTGATGGTTACTCTCACTGATATATGAGGTAGTTGGGGCCCACACCTAGATAGTGCCTAGGGGTTATATTCCCATTGTTTGTGCTCACTAGATAATATATGCCTTCCATCAAAATACGGAATGAGTGGCTGAAAAAAGTAAGTATCTTTGGTATTTATTTTAAAAGTGTTTATTCATTAAATTAGCCCACCAGAAACTATTTTTATTTAATGTTCCATCTTTTAGAAATGGTAACTAGCATTTCATGTTTTTTAAAACTTGCAAGCTTTTAATCGTTAAATTTTTATTACATGGGATATATTAGTGGTGGTATCCTATGGGGATTTGGATCACACCCTACTTACACCCTTGGGTGTAATTATACTTGGTTATTTTTGTTGTTGCAGGTTGGGTACAGTTTTTAGTTCCAGTGGATCGGGTTTCTAGCAGGTCCATGGTGGTGAAGTCTTGTGGAGATGGCTTGAGGGAGGTGCCCCTTGCCATGAGGGTTCTTGGGTTGTTCAATTTTCATTTTGTATCATTGTTATAGTCTTTTTTAGTTATTTAAAAATATGAAATTCAGTTGTTATTTTTTTGTAAAATATTGTTTGGATTGATAAATATAGATTCTTTATATTGGATTATTTTGTTGTTTTATGTTTATAAACTTGGGTAAATCATTCCCAATTTGTATTTTATGACACCCAGACACTTGTGTCAGCCCGTGGGGATCGGTAACTCCCTTCGGGGCTTATCACGGGCCAGGTTAGGTGCTGGTTTTGGCAGAGACTTAATTAGGTTTTTCATAATTACCCAATGCATATGATAGCTATCTAAGGCTCACTCCACAAAGGTTTATCACAGAACCACCCGTATATGTAATCAATTATAAAGAAAACAAACATATTCAGAACACATAAAACAATCATAATGAAAAGATAACATTTCAACATTTCAAAAAAAAAAATATCATTTCATGATATTGAAATAATAAATCCATTCTTAAAACCATTTTAAATTCCAAAATACATAAAAAGAGTATATGGTGTTTATTTTCTTTTTAAATACAGTACAACATGTAGAAGAATTTAATATAAAATAATCATCATAGGGACAGAATGGTTATTGTCACCGCATATGTCAAAAAGAAATAGTCCCTTTTTTTTAGAAAAATTCTAGGTTGAAAAATATTCCCTTTGAATGAAAAGAAGTTTAAAAGGGGTTTATACATTATATAAAGGAATTTCATATATATATCAAAATATGAATCAATGAAAAGATATTGAGATGAAGTCCCTTAACTTGTGTCCCACTTGACTTGTTATTTCTTTAAAATCATGAATAATAAACTAAAATTAATTTCTAATTGATGTAATAACCTTTTCAAGTTTATTTTTTCTTTTTTATCACTTATTACACATTATAATCAATACATAATCATTTAAGTTAACAATGGTTGTTTTGTCGATATTTGGAACTTGATTAAAAATTGAACTTCATATAGATACAAGTTGTCTATGTGATGAAATGTATAATATCTCTAGAATGAAATTGATCGTTCAGATATCATATATTTCATATATATATATAGTATATATATGAATTTATAAAAGTACATAACATTTGGAGATAAGAAATGAAATGCGTCGTTCATTGAGACAGTAATACGTATGTACGCATGAATGTTAATTTCATTTCTATTTTTTATTTAATGGAATGGACACATAATGATACATAGCTATATTATTATTCCATTATAATATCATATATTATTTTATTAACGCTATCCTTTATTTGTTCCATTTAAGACATGAATGAGTAATTACATTTTGATGGGGCGGTAGTCCGCACTTCCTCAAATTAACTTGTCACATTTATTCATTATGGAAACCATAAAGGTATTCTATAAATTTAGATTATAGATGAATATAAAAAATATAAATATAATATATATCACACATTTATATAGTTCCATATTAATTTCCACCATGAGAGGTGGTATGAGATATTTGAACAATCATTGTTTCATGATGCTGTATATCGTCGTCCATAGGAATAGTATTTTTGTATTCATTATATCGAGGGGTGTGGAAGTTTATTTAGATTAATTCTCATAATAACATCCTTTAATATTGAATATATTTTTTTGTAATAAAATAATGGAATTAATATTTTTAAGGTGTTGGAGAAAGAAAATATAAGAAAATAACTTGAGATAATATGTTGCCTTTAAATCGGCTAACTCCATTTAGTTTGAACTAAATGAATATATGAAATGCCCTCTACCCAAATTAAGACTTCTAAGTTTAATAGAGGGATTTGGGGAACTTATTGGAGTAGAGTTTGAATGATCCATGGTAATTGAGAGGTGTTAGTAATGGGTTAGGGGTGGTGCCCTTTAATAAGAGGGAGGAGTGGCTCTTTTGGAATGTTGGATGGTATTGTATTATTATAAAATTATTTTCTATTTCATAAGGTACACACCTTATTTAATTCATCGATAAGGTTCATATAAGTCAAATTACGTCATCCAATAAGAATTGGACAGGTTTTCGATATTTTTTAATCATTATCTTATTTATTTAACCCTTTGTTAAATTATTTAACATTTACCATGTGCTCTTATATATTCATACTATGTGGTTAATATATTTACAATAAAATTCCAAGAGACCCAAAAGGTATCATTTATGAAAATTTGAATAATATTTTAGTCATTTGGAAAAATAAAAGATTTGTAGGATTATTTTATAATTTAATAAAAAGGTAATTTTTTTTAAAAAAACATTTATGTCAATTTTTAAATTATTCATATCATGGGTTTTACAAAAAACTATAAAAACTTAATTCACTGAAAATAATTAATTAATTCATATATAACAAGTCACTATAATCCCTAAAATTCATGGATGGCATAAAAAGTTTCAAAATTATGTTTTCTTAATATTTATAATATCATTTATTTGAATCCATTATTAATGAAGCAATTACCACATCACCATTGTTTCATAATTAAATATGTTTATTTAATTTCTAAAAAATTTTTATAAAATATCATGATGTCAGAACACTTTTTATATTTTAAATGAATATTTATGGTCGATGTGATCACTTATATAACCTCATATATAGTTGTTTAACGTAAAGATATACGTTTTTGTTATATTTTTTCATTAAATTAATTAATATAATGTGTCATTATCACCCCCATGTGTCTACATGGGGTCCCCAAATCGACCGAAGGATTCCTTTTGTCAGAATAGTCTCCAAAAATAGGTTTAGTAAAAGTGTAAGGGTAATTTAATATTATTATAATATTATTTTTTACCTTTATTTACTATATTTACCCTTTAGCCGTGGTAAATAAAATATTTAATGAAATAAATATTCATAATGACTAAAATGAAAAGATAACTATTTGCACAATTTGGACCTCTTTATTCCAAACATGGAATCCAAATTTCAAATTTCAAAACACAGAAGCGGAAGAAATTAATTCTATTTGTCAAAACCAAAAAGGGGGTTTTTAACAAAAAATACCGATCAAATATTGACCTTTGTGTCCAATTTTAGATTTAAATTACTTCCTCTGATCAAAATTAGATTAAATTGTAACAATATAATCCAATTAAAATTTAAAACAAATTATTATAATAATTTAACAATATAAATAAATTATATGAAATTGTAGTTTTGAATTAAAATGAAGTATTTTTTACGATTCATATAAAATGAACTCTATCAGAAAATTACATAAAATTTATCCTATGTGAATTTTGACGCCCTGATACTATGGAAGAATATAATTTTTTCATATAAAAAATATAAAAGGGAAAAAACTAGATTTAAAAATGGTTTTCTATCAAATTGTTGTAAAACAACCATTTAAAAATATTTGAGTACTTAATGCTTAAAATCTGATTCGTTATCTTTTTAATCCTCTAAAATTCATTGAATAAATGTAATTATATTTAAAAAACAGGTATAATCATATTTTAGTTAGTTTGGTTCATTCCCGCTAATAAACAGAAAAGCATTAATTACTTTTTAAAATAATTATAATATTATATTATTATACTGCATAACTCAATGTTTTGTGCAACATAAAATTTTAGAGAAATCTATTATAAAGTGTTGAGTATGATATCAAAAATATCATCCCCATTTAAATAAAATTAATATTTAATTCACAAAAAAAAAATAGGAAAATTACATATTCATTATTTACCAAGGATGTTACATTGTGTCCTGATTATTATTCTGAAGATGACGGAATAGGGAAATCTTTGACCATTTCCATTTATATAATCCATTCCCCACATAAGAAATTAATAATGTAAAAATTCCAAATGAGAATTAAATTATATAAATCATAAAATCTACAATTTTAAGGCATAAATAAAATGAATCATAAACTAAAAAAATTATTAATAATGTAAATAATTCAGGTTAGTTTATTATTTAGAAGGATAAAGAATGTATGTGATGGTTAGACTCAAGTTAAGTATCTTTCATTTCAAAACACCATTTTCATGTTTCCCTTAATAATATATCATCCATGTAAATATTTAGTAAATTTTTTTATAAATATATTTATATGGAAATAGATTTCTTGAAATAAATTTTATGACTCTTTTGAATTTCTATTAATGATTTTCAAATGGAATATTTTTATGGATTGTTTTGACATTCTTTGTAAACATAAAAAAATAATTGTCAATTCATAATTTTATGAAAATAATGAATTGTTTCATCATGTTAACCATTATTTCATGTTACTATTCCATATGTAGAATGTATGTTTTACTCTTATAAAATACATATTTCTCATTAATATATTATTTATTTATGAAAAATGGGGTTTAATGGAAAGATATATATCAATATATGAAATGTTTTTCATATGGGTAAAAATAATGTTTTTCAAATGAAATATTCAATGTGTTATGATTATGTTTTGGTTCTTGGTAATTATCTACAATAAAGTGTAGTTCTGTTATAAGCCATGGTTGAGTGGTTATATTATTAAATAAATATGGGTTATTCCATGATAAACCAATGTTGGGAGACCAAAATTAATGGTGAAAAGGGACATATTTAACCAATTAGGTTTATCCTTGGAGAATTTGGTAATATATTGTTATGTCTATTTTGACTATAAATACGATGGTTATTTCATTATTAACTATGATGTTTAGTCTATATAAAAATGTGATTTTTATCACCTATGTAACCTTGCGGGTTTCTAGATAATTATTTGTTATATAAAAACATTCCTCAAGAATCATATAAGATTTATTTATGATTTAAATTATCTTTTATATAAATGCTGTAATTTCACTAGGTAATTGAAAATATATTCTTCTTCATAATTTTTAATAATATAACTCTATAAAAATTTTATAATACTTTTATCATGATTTTAGTGAATCAATTACTATTTTTATTTTTCCTTTAATATTTATATGAAATAATTTTATATATTATATAGGATGAGAAGTTGATTTTTTGGTTAATAGAATATTTATTTTTACCCAAAAACATTTTAAGAAAACTATAAAATTAATTGAATAACAGTTTCTATAATTCAATATATGTCCTTTACTGATAATATCATTCTCATCCCATATTTTTTAAAAAAAATCAAATGGTTTAAATATACATAGTGGAAAAAAATATTTAAATTTTAAATTATTCAATATATTCCATGAAAACAAAACATGTTTCATTCTGAAACATGTAAACTATAAAAAAATTGATATTGATGAGAACTTTCTGATATATATATATATGGCTTTTTTACAAGAGTTATGTCATAACTCTCTAAAAATAGAATCCAAAAAATCTAGTTGACTTTTTAAAAGTGAGATATATTTTAAAGCCACTAGAATATGATATGATTTTGGCTCGGACTCTAAAAGTTTTATCAATGTGATGATTTATGTATCCTTATAGGTTTAGATAATTTTAATAAAATACCCTTTAACTATTTCATATTATGGTTTAGTTGAAATGATATAGAATTTGAAGAATATCACACAACTTCATCTAAAATATATGTAATCAGAATATTTTTCTATATATGAATCATGGAAGTTGTTGTAGTAAGGAACAATGGGGATGATATCCTTTTGAATCAGAAACATTTAATGATTTGAATTTGAATATAATAGTTTGTTATTTTTATGGTTTAGTTGACAGATGATATAAACGGTATTCGTATCTATTGAAGATATTATCCAAATATTCCATAATATAACATGTCTATAAAATATTTTTTTTAATTGGTAAGACCCTCTTTCATTTAATGGATCTTCTGACCTTGTGGATTCTAATTGGTGGATTAATACTCAAGTAGAAATATTTGTAGTTATGGGATGAAATGACCCTAAATCCTATAACCCAGATATGGTGTATACTTTATTTCATTTTCACTAGATAAATGTTATCACTTCCGGAATAACCAAATTTTTTAGTACTCTATGTAAAATAGATAAAAACATAAATTTTATACATACCTGAAAAAAATATAATTCACAATGTGTTTTGATACATAACACCATTATTCATTATATTTTATCCCTTAATATCTATCAAATTACACATCCTAGTATCATGCGGAAAATAAAAAATAAGTATATTGTGATCCTACATGCTCAGTATAGGAAATCATATAGTCAATTGTATTAAAAATAAAAAATAATAATCCATACATGTAGCTAAATAACTAAATACCAATTCATTTAATCAATAGAAGGATAACAATATTGATGAAATAAATAATGATCCAACAGATACATATATATAATATTTTAAGAGTGAAACTGATACAAGAATATTTTATCTAATAAATAGTGATATTTAAATAATTGATCTTATAATGATGGAATGTTTAATGATAGATATTTGAAATAATCAAGTTGATTCACAATATATCTTAAATCTTCGGGAAGAAACCCATCAATCTTTTCCAACTGATTTATCACGGGAAACATGTCTGTGCATTAAGGTATATGAAAAACTAGGACCCACCCAAAAATTAATAATTCCAATTTATTCTTATAAAACCCCCCAATTTTCATACATTTACAATATATCAATTTTTTGGAATACTTAATACATTACACAAATAGACACCGAATGACTAAATTAGTCTAGTGTAATTAAAAACTTGGAATCATAAACACTTGTACATAAGTGATCTAAATTTATACTTCTAGGTTCTTCGACACTAGAACCCTTCTCATATTCATAAAACATTATACCTATCTTAATAACTTATCTTAAAGGAAATATATAAAGGCCTGAGCTCACATTCCCGGTATGTGTAAAAAAAGGATACATGTAAGTATAATATTTATAAAATGATTACGAGAACATGATCATGAAAATATAATATCATAAAAAGAATATAAAATATCATAAATAAGAATCATTGGATAAATATTGGTCATTAAAAACAAATAAATCATAATTAAATATATAACATAATCCCAGAAATCATAACATTGTAATATGACATAGAATTCATTGAATATGCATAAGCATTGAAAAGAATTTACAATGTAGTAATGGAATTACCTCAAAACCCATCTTGGTAATATGGTTTCATTCCCCATTCCATATTTGTAGTCATGTTTTACTCCCAACGCCATCTTAGTACTCAAGGTTCAATTCTATGATGATCTTATTGGAAACAGTCCTTTACTGAACTGAGTTCACTCCGATTTCCATCCATGTATATCTCATAAGAAATAAATCATTACCTAATGCATTGAAGGGAGATATAGGTCTTTAAAACATAATAATGGAATAATACATTTGTGTCTCATAAGATCAGAAATCAATCATCAAATTAGAACACATGAAATGATATTTATTTTATAATCATCATTTAATCATAACGTGACCCATGGAAAACAAATGGGTTTCATATGTATAATTCTATATTAAAAATAAACCATTAGTAAAAATAATTTGAATGTTATAATTTAATAGTATCCCCATTATAACATAATAAACATAAAATAATTTTACCACACATTGATATCAAATTTCAAGAGATTAGTTGAAAACAATTATTGTGGAAAATATCCATTCTACTATAAAAAATATTTCATTTCATAAAATGTTGTACAACTTTAGAATAAAATATTTTATTTCAAAATAACCATATAATAATGTGAGAAACGATTTTTCTAATTAATGAGTCATGATGTTGTGAAATTCTATTAATATCATAGAAGATAAAAAATTTCATTTCTTACGTTTTCTAGAAAAGTCAAAAAGAATAATGTTTAGATATAGAAAAAAAATCCTTTTAAAATTTGTATTATTAAAGTAAAAATGGGTAATAATTACATCAAGAATCTATATTATATTAGACAAAAAAAATTAGAAACATTTTTAGGCAACATGAGAAATTACAAATAAATATTTCCCAATCCAGACTAAAAACCAAATAGTCCCCAAGTAATGATGCTTTTATGAAATAAATAATAACAACTTAATAATATATAGAATCTGATTCCACATAAATGAATTCAAATAATGAAAATAAAATATTATTATGGATAAGACTCATAAAAGAAATTCATGGAATGAATATACACCATGTAGAAGAAACAAGTGTTGTATAATGCATGTGTTTATAGAAATAATAGTGAGACATAAATCTAGTAATACTTGAGAAAATTTAGAATCATGAACTCTAGGAAATAATAACATCAATTAAAGAGTGTAATAATATTAAATGAAATAAATTAATTATATAACATGACTTAGGTTAGTATTTTTACAGCACAAAAAAAGTGAGTGGTGAATATGGCATGTATCTCAATGAAATAAAATGTGAGATGTAAATCCCTTACCTTATATATTGACTCTATTCGTACTCATGAAATAATAATATATAATAAATATAAATATATTATACATATTTTAACGACATATTTTTAATTATGACTTATATTATTTTCGTATGGACTTATATTACTCATTTATCAATAATTAAATAGTAATGTTATGTGTCTAGTAATATCTTATTTTTTAGAACATGTTTGGACTTATTTACCTTGGATGTATTATATAGAAAATCATTTCATCATCTATTGGAATATAAAAATTATATATATATACTCAGCATATATGTATTTCGTATGATTTATATAATATTTAAAATTTAATATATAATTTATTGAGACAATGTGTCGTACATATGAATTGCAGTTGTTTTCATTTTGTTATCATATTAAAATATTGAAAATTCTATGATATGATATAATTATCAAACCATTTTTAGGTTATATATCATATATACTCATAAAATTAATCATTATTATTTCAATGGGAAACATTGATGAATAACTATTCTCATTGCAACATGGAGGTGGTAAGCCATAGCTTTGCATGAGCTACATTATCATTACCAAAAGATTTGATGGTAAGAATTAGAGATATGATATTACGATTACCAATGTGTAATTATGTATTATTTATCATATATAAACATTAATACCAATATTATTTATAATTATAAAATATGGTTATGAAAGTTGAATTGTATCACTTCATGGAGACTGTAATCCATACAAACACACGGGTGAAAGATTCCCATTTCTAATTAGAATGGGGCTGTATAATATCACGTTTATAATCCTTATAATAATTAATCATAATTATTATTACTAATTTCTTATTTAATGATATATATAATCGATTTATAAAAGTTGTGTAAGAGTATAAATGGAGAGTGAGATGATAGATAAATTAGCTCTTCTTCAAAATGGCTCCTTTATATCTCTTCAAAAAGACTGTAGAGTTAGTAAATTAGGAATAATAGAACCTATAGAATGAATATATGGAAATTGATAAGATAATTTATTAGATTTTCGTTAATATATAAGAATCAATTTGATGTAATTATATGAGGGAGGTGGTGCCCATTTGTAATGAAATTTAGGGGAACTTTTTTGTCTCCACCAATATAAATTTATTGTAATTTCCATCAATGGAAATACATCAAAAAAAATTATTCAATCATAAGTTGACATGTGGTTATAATGCCATCAAAAAATTTATTTTATACAAGTCTGGTATTATTTTAAACAATTTCATTTTCATAAGACCTTTATTAATAAAATTTATTTTTATCCATGAAAAAATTATTTCCAAAATTAAGTGTTCATGATTTTTACATATGAAGTGTTAGATAGAAAATAAATGGAAAATGTGACCAAATTTGGAAAATAACTCATCCTATTTTAATTATTTGTATTTTTTTGTTTTTTAAATAATTCAATAAAATATTATTTTCATTAAATATCATATGTTCAAATTTTGAAAATATTTAATACGTTGATATTAAGAAAATTATTCCAAAAAGGATACATCAAACCAATTATCTTAACACAGCAATAACATTGAATATTAATCCAAAAAATTATTTTTTCTAATAAATTATGTTATTTTGTATTTATTTTAATTTTTATAATATCATTTCATTTATTTTTCATTAATTGTGTAATTAATTAATCAATAGTTTATAAAATTGTAAGATAAATATATCGACACTAAAAATAGAAAATTAGTTTCTATTATTTAGAAAAACATATTATCTTCTATAATAGCACATATCTTCTATAATATCATCAATGTCATCCCAATTTAGAAATAATATTCATATTAAATGTAAGATTGAGACATTTTGTCAGTAATTTTCAGTTTAATAATATTTAAGTCATTTTTAGATAAAACTATGTATAAAACTTTAAAATTTTGAATCTTCTTCATTAATGTCAAAATTAACATCATCTAATTAAATTTCAGAGAGTTTGAGGATAGTTTTTTTATTTATAATATTATATATTTATCACTCTTTAATTAATTTACCCTTAACTATAGAATTAAAAATTACTAATGTCATTTTCATATTATCCAAAAATAAAAAGGATCTAATTAATTTATTTGAAACTTATAATTAAAAATATTTAATCCATTTTTTATTTAAAATCATGTAATTTCTTGAAATAAATTTGAAATTAATCACGTTGAAGGATTGAGAAAAAGAGTTTTTATGTAAAAATGTCCAAATGACTTATATGTGTTTATATCGACATTAAATGTGAAATTTTTTTATGTAACCTAAATTATATTATATGAAAAAATAGTCTAATAATACAGTAAAACAAATAAAATATATAATTTTACAATATAAATTATTCCTATGAAAAATAAATTTTAAATTAATATTTATTATATTAAATTATTCACCAAAACATGAAACTTATCAGAATATGAAAAAAATCCATGAATGTAAATTTTAATTTTAATATTTCTAATAAGAATTTTAATTTTTCAAATAAAAATTATAAAAGTATGAAAATTATATTTAAAATTTTTTCCACATTTAAAGGCTGAAAAATTTCCCTTTTGAAAAATACAACATTTTATTCATAATATTGAATTTAATATTATATGATTCTTGTCATTTATATTATATGAGTGTCAAAAAAATCATTGAATTTTTAATATATATATTTAATAAAAATATAACACAAATGTTTTTTAA
Organism: Viscum album; assembly: GCA_963277665.1. Lineage (NCBI taxonomy): Eukaryota > Viridiplantae > Streptophyta > Magnoliopsida > Santalales > Viscaceae > Viscum > Viscum album. The sequence continues at coordinate 772,990,384 of OY728159.1, read as the reverse complement.
TTCATTTAAATATCATAGTCTTTGTACATTGAAAAATAATTTTATTCGAATAAGAATTTCTCTATTTTGAAATAGTTATTACTTTCATTTATATCTGACTGATAACCTAATGATTCATTTTGTTTACAATTTTAACTCATTTTTTTATAATTTAGTTAATGTTATTTTTTATTTCCATTCCAACAGCAAGGTGGAAACTATAAAAATATTTTAAGAAAAATATTAGTATTATGTTATTTATTTTTAAACCTCGGTCATCAATATAATGCATGATATCAAAAGAACTCGACATTGATGGTAACATATTCAAACATAGTATTGTGTTTTCACATGCTAGTATAAGTATTTCTTATAGAACCACATCTAAATGGTTTTGTATACAAATCAAGAATAACATTGTCCTTTCATATAACAGAGGCTATTTTATGGGATGCATAAAATGAAAAATATCAAAAATATTAAATTAATTTGATAAAATTGTATCAAAAAACCACAATGGAAAAAATTATAAACCCTTAAATTTAATTTCAACATTGAAATTCATTTGTGTTATTAATGTTCTTTTTATTTTAAGTTCATTTCATAAGAACCAATATAAAAACAATTAATACTAAAACATAGTTTTAAAATTGTATAGTTAAAAAAATGGTTAGAATTAAAACTCATAACTATATTTCCACATAGATGAACAGATGTGGGGTATGTAAACTAGGACATATAAGATAAAACAATCCATCATGTTCTGATGTAGAGTGTTGGAGGACATAGTGAGAATAAGGTTAACAAACAAAAAGTCATATTCCAAAGAGGATTGAAAAAGGTCATCGATATCAACAAAAACGATGATAATGGGACAAAAAAAATTTACAATACCATTTTCCAAAATGCTGAATAATTTTCCTGAGAATATGTACATAAATTATTTTATCACAATATCACCTTTTTTTGTGACTTCACAAATTTCTGAGTCATCTCTAATCTCGATAAATGAAGGTATATTTTTCATTCCTGATGTATTATGAGATCATGAAATCAAGAAATGTAATTATACAACATTCCTTATATCCTTATCCCAACAAAAAGGTTTACAAAAATTATCTAATATTAATAAATTCCCATATATATAGATAATACATTAATCACCAGAACATCTTCCAATGTTTCACATAAAACATTCAATTAATGGCTAGTATTTTAATCATACAGGAAGATGAAAGTACAGAACAATATAAATATAGTCACGAAATTTTATATAAATGGATTAACATTAATCCCTAAAAATCAAAATGTTTCTCTTGTTTGGAACATACAAAACATGTGAATACCTTCATTATTTATTCTCTTCAAACATAGTTATTGAAATAAATACTTATTGAAAAAAATGATTTCATTCTTCTCAAAAATATTATTGGATTTCATACTTAATTCCAATGAGGTCCTCAACTCCATCAGTGATAGCACAAACTAATTAATCAAAAATTCCCTCATTATTTCCATGGTAACCTATATATTCAATTTAAATTCTTCAAATCCAATATATATGAATCCAAACTTCATTATCTAAATATTAATAGCATATTAAGGGTTATACTTCCCTTAATATTATGTATCCCATGAATATCACATTTATATTAAATCCAATATCGATGTATTTAGTGCCACACAACATATCATAGTCAATCATTAATTAAAAACATATACAAAAAATACTAATATGTTTCATGATTCATATAACATATAATATGGATTATAAAAAATATACAGTTCAATAATACAATTTTATTCTCATGAATATACATAGACATCATCATATTATTATTTCATATACGATGAAATATGAATTATGTTTTAATGTTCTACAACCTTAATAAAATCATTATTATTATGCTTAATGTAGAAATACGGTTAGAACATCACATACCAATGTCATGTTGTTTTCAGTCTCTTCATCCTCAAAAGTTTAGCCAATTCTTGTACAACCTTCCAGATTCTCTTCAAAACATTTCCACATAAAAAATATATTTTCATAATTTATTTAGGTTACAAATTTTAAAATTTAAATCTTAACAATTTCATATCTTGTTACTAAAATTAAATTTGACCATAAATCATATTGTTAGAGATACATATCATAGAATAAAATCATATAATCATGAAAAATTACATAAAGGATTCATAAATAATGACACCTACTTTTTAATCAATGGTACTATAGGCTTATCATTAAATTCGTAACAATAAATATCATTATAAATATCTATTGGGATCTCAGAAATTTTTTATCATCCTATTTTCCTAATGTTAACTAATATTTTTCTCCAATACCAACAATAATGAACCAATAATATTTGAACTTTAACATGGCATCACTTTTTTGGAACTCGTAATACATTAAAAGAAATGTTTCCCAAATGAAAATAATATCCTAGTTCATTAGGAATCATAGAAAATTATATTATAATACATAAGTGATATACATTATCTTCCATTGGATTCTTCATGACTATAACCCTTCTTAGATACATCAAACATAATAGATATAATCATATCCTGGGGAAACTAAACATAAAAGGGTTCGGCATAGATTCATAGTATGGGTAAACTAGGATGATATGTAATCATAATCATGAACAAAAGGGTATGATGACAAGATAATAAAAATTAATGATCATACCCTTGATATCAATTATAATAAATAGGAATTAAGGAATAATGATTTGTAGTTCAAAAGAAAAAAACATAATTAAATAATGAACATAATCTATAAAATCATAATATTGTAATAAGATATGTAATATATGAACGTCGGATAAGAATATAAAATGACTTCCATATTAGTAAATTTGTCACTTCTTGGGCCATATTATTATCATGGGTTCACTCTTCCTACCATCTTGGTATCCATGTATTACTCAAATGACTATCATAGTTGTCAATGTCCACTACCAATATTATCATTTCCAAGAAATCCCTTTACTAAATTCTGTTTACTCCTATTTCCATTAGTCAATATCTCATGTGATAGAAATAAATACCCAATTATATGGATATATATATATAGGTCCCAACCATCTCGTAATGAAACTATACATATTTTTGAATCAAAAAAATAAATGATTCATCATATTAGAACCCATGGAATGAAATGAGTTTTGTAAACAATGTTCAATCATAAAATAACCAATAGAAATTAAATGTGCTTCCAAAATATAATTCCATATTAAAAATAAAAAATTATCAGGAAGAATGATAATTTTAAAATTTTAGAATATCTCTATTATAAAATAATAAACATTAAATATTGTTATATTAGATTAAACATTATTTTGATATATCACTTGAAATAAATTCAAGAAAAAAAATACCCTTTTTACTTTGAATGATGTTTTATTTTTAATATGAACCCAAATATTAAATGAAAATTTTTCCCTTGAAAATAACCCTTTATCATTATATTGAAATATTATAAACATTAACAGGTCATGATGGTTGTAAATTTCATTCCTAGCATACAATTTAAATAAACACTCATTTCATACATATGTCGAAAAAGTCCCAAAGTAACTAGTTCTTAAAATGAGAAAATATTCCTTTATTACCAAATTTTATAGATTAAAAATGAGAAGAAATGTATTCATGAATTCATAAGATAATTATAAATATATTTATGAAAGTTTTTTTGAAAACATGGACATGAATGATATACATTCTCCAACGAATGCTAAAAACTAGAAAATCCCCAATCATTGATGAAACTATAAAATAAATACACATGACATAATAATCATAATAATTTCATGAATCATGAAATAAATAATACAATGAAAATTCCATAATATTTTGTATAGGAATAATAAAAGACTCTCATGGAATGTATATACACCACATAGTTGGAAAATGTAGTTTATAAGCCATGTGTCCTACAGAAATAAAAGTTGAACATAAATCCCTTACTACATGAGTAACATTAGAGTTATGAACCCCATAAAAATGATAAAATCAATTAATTATCTTAATATAATTAACCAAATTATATTAATGATATAACATTTAATACATCTGTATATACACCACATAAAAGAAGATATTTGGTGAATATGACATGTATCTCACAGATATGAAAAGTGATATTAAATTCACATACCTTCTATCCTGACTCTATACATACTTGTGAAATACATCTATATAAAAATTATAAATTTATTTTACATGTACAATTGAACCATATTATGTAATACCATATATGATTGACTTACGTCCTTCTATTTACTATTTATCAAAAATTTCTTTATAATGATATATTTTAGGTAATATAAAATTTTTGTTTCATATATGTTTTGAGTTATTATCCTCGGTCATTTAGATTGGCCATGATTTCATCATCACCAAAATTATAACTATGATATATATATTCATTGTATATTTATTTATGGAGAATCATAAATGATGTGAAATAAAATAAACCTTCTAGGAGATGGTACACCGTACACAAGAATGATCTATCTTTTCATTATACCGTCTCATTAAAATGGAGAAAATAATATGATATATTATTATTATAGAATCCTATTTATGTTATATATATCATATATATTTATAAAATTTATCATTATTACCAAACATGTGAAATATTGATGAAAAAAATAATCACAGTGCATCATGGATATGGTAATCCATATATGCGCACAAGCAACAATATCATTTCCCAAAAGATTATATGGTAAAAAAGGTAGATATGATATTATCATTAAATAAGTATAATTATCTTCTAGATATCATATTTAAACATTAATCCCATCATAATTCAGAGTTATGAAATATTTTTCTGGAAAACTAATTGAATCTCTAAGTGAAGATGGAAATCCATATATACACATGAGCAATACATTCACATCATGTTTGATTGTAAATGGGTTTTATAATGGTGTAATAAAAGTAATAATAAAATTTACTAATCTTAATGATGATGAAGTGATTATTTTATGAGAAATATCAATCTTTTTAAGATTTATTTAAGATAATGAAAATAGAGTGATCAGTTAGAGAGATTACCTCTTCTTCAAAATAGGTCCTTTAGATATCATCTAGAGGACTCTAGAGTTGGTGCTTTGGGAAGACCAACCACTCTAGAATGTGGATAGGGAATGTAATATAAAAAACAATTAGAGGTTTTATAAATACCCCGAATGATAAATGGTTAAATGTCCAATGATACAACTAAATTCAACACATAATACCATTCCTTTTGTGAGCCTACTATATTCTAACTCCACAGTTAGAAATTCATTGGAGGATTAGCGATCAAGATTGGTGAAATCCTAGGTGGTTTCATAAATATTGTAAGAGTAAGGAAAAACACACTATAATTAACATGTGTTAGCCTTCGAGGAATTTTTATTATTTGATAACCCTTTCGGGCATGTGGTTATGCCCTATGGAGGGGACCACGTGTTTGTGCGAAATCTACTTGTATCTAGAAGTCCATGACCCAATGACTAAATTTTGTAAGTTTGATTGTTCTATAAGTGGGGAATGTTGTTACATTAGTATCAGAGAGGAAACCCAACATCAAGTGTGGTTTCACAGCCTGGGATTAGATGTACAGTCTATAATGAGGATGTTCTGCTCTAATGAGGGGGTGTGGTGAATGTAATAACCCAGAATAAGGAATGTTTAAATGGATAAATGATGTGCCTCACATAAATAAGGTGAAACTTTCTTTTCATGATCCCAACTATATATAAATCCATAGTAAAGAATTCTTTTTCTATAGTTGTGATTACGATGCTTTACCATCTAGGATGTTTCCCAAGGTGTGTGTAAGTGGAAAAATCATGTTGGAAAGAATAGGTGTTTCCTTGTTGGGACTGTCATTAGTCAAATGATCTATTCGTCTATATATCTAGGCCCCAATGAGGGGACCTGGTGTTTGTGGGGAAACTGGTGGAACCTATAGAGCGAGGAACCAATGACTATATTAATGCTTGTTTTCTATGATGTAAGTGGGGTCCAATTTTTACATGTTGATTGATCAGGAATATTTAATGTTGTGAAATGATATGAGGGAGGCAGTTTCCACTTATAATGACTGTGATGGGGGCTTTTGGAACCTCCAAACATATAAATTTATAAAAATAAATTCTCAATACAAATAGATCCAAAAATAAATTTATTCGCAGATAATATGAGCTAATATTATAATCTCATCAACACATAAATTATATAAAAGCACTAGTAAAATTTTAAACCTTATAATTATTGTTAAACCTTAGCTAAGATATTTTAATATTAACAATGTTAACAATGTTATTAAAAATAGGAGGTTGTAGCATTTACATATAAATTTACAATTAAACCATAAATGTCCATTTTATGATATTTTTTTGATATCTCCTCCCCTTATCCTTGTATAATATTTATATTATTTTAAATAATGTAGTAAAATATAATTTTTCAAAAAATATCTTATCTGTTAAATTTGACACTAATAATTACATTGACCTTAATAAAATCAATACAAAAATATAACATCAAAAAAATTAACATAACACGCCCCTAACATGTCATATTCATTAGTTAAATTCATGGATAAACTTTATTAAGTAAAATATTATTTCTCTTAATTTTTATAATTTCATTTAATTTATTTGTCAGTAATTGATTAATTAATAAATCATAATTTTGTAACTATTTATGATAATTATTTCCTCATTAAAATTTAGAAATAAATTTCTATGATGTATATAAATTTTTTTACTTCCATTGTAGATTATATAGTCGAGAATATATTTTATTTCTCCCCATTTTTACAATATTATACATATTAAGAGTTAGAGTGTGACATTTTGTCACTCCGTTTGAGTATATTAATATTTAAGACATTTTTATGGAAAAGTGTTCATTAAATTATGATATTTAAATCCTTATGTGTTATTTATATAGTTAACATAATAAAATAACATTTAGTCTTTTTTTGGATAGTTTATTAATATTTACAATATTATTTTTACCCTAAATTATCCAACATACCATTAAACATGGTAAAAAAATTCTAATGATGGTATTAATATTGAAAAAAAGGTTCATTTTTAAAGAAAATATATATCTTCTGCATAGAAGTATGTATTAAATTTTTCCAATTTTAAAACACATAATTTTCATGAATAAATTAAAACGTAATCTCAAATAAGTATCATGAATGTAGTTTTTTTAATAAAAAAATGTAAAAGGCTAACATTATCATAGTTTTGTGGGTTCATCTATATTTTATATGTGTTTTTTGTAGATCTACGTCGACTTGGTTTTATATATAAAGTATCAAGTACATGTGGATTATATATAACAGAAGATAAATTAACTGTTTCGTTAAATAGAAAATATCAAAAAGATTAAATTAATATTAAATAAATATTTCACAAAATACCAGGGTGATACGATTACTAAAACAAAAGGGTTGAATCACAATCAATAAAATCATTGATATAAAAAATGAAATTTTAATACTAACCCCAATAAAATAGGAATAAACGTAAATGTAACAACCCATGTATTTATAGAATAATATATTTTCATATCTATTAATATTTATGAATAATATATTATTATTACATTAATGTGGACACTATGTCCAATAACATACTCAATATGCAACAACACCTTTCTCAAAAATCATATGTTGCCCAAAACATTCAGTTATATCGAAAAATAATATTTTATTATTATTATTTTAAATAGTAGTCAATGCCTAACCTTTATATTTGAATAAATAAACAACAATTACTAAAATATTATTACACATGTTTTATAATTGTTATTAAATTTTTCCAATAAATTTTTTCAGCTTAAAATGAGAATGAATAAAATTTTAAGAAATTAATACATTAATATATTTTAAAGGTTGTTTTAAAGCCATTTGATGGGGAACCCTTTTTGAATCTAGTATTATTAAAATTTATAGGTTCTATCTGAAACAAATATACTTCTTTTATTCAATTTGAACATCAATTGTAAATTTTATTTAAATTTCTAGTAATTTTCTAGAAAAATTCATATTTCAATGAATAGTGGAAAATTATACATTTTAATTCGAAACTCCCATTTCATCTAGTTTATTTATATAGTTATGTTATCCATTTAATTGGTATTAAATTGGAATCCGATAATGTTTTATCATTTAATGAATTTTTTTTCCTTTTTATGGAATTATACATTTAAATTGGATATAAACACATTTTAAACATTTGATTGATTTTACTTATTAAAAACTATCTTTATCGTTTTAACAATAAAAATAAATTATAAATTAATTTCTTCCAATTATGTCTTATGAATTTGAAAAAATGGATTCCATATATGGAATAATAAGGTTCATATTTTATAAATAGTTTCCTTTTAATTTTTGACCTTATTAATAGTAACTTTTATAATTATTTCTATTTTACATGGTTGAATGATACATTTGGAAAATAAGGCTAAACAATAATATTTTAATAATACAAAATAACCAAAAAAAAGTTCCCTATTACTATTTTATGTGTTATGTCCAACCATGGTAATCCTTAGGCCGAATGATTGGAATTTGGGGGCCACAATGGAGTGATAATGACATGTTATAATACTAAATTTAATGTAATGAGAAATATAACTGTTGGTGAAAGTGGATACTCAAGGGGGAGGTGAATTTAGTTCCAGTTAAAATTTCTGTTAAAAATATTTCTCTTAATATCCCCAAATTAAAAAAAAAGTTTAACTGTAGTGAATTTATACAAATTATAAATGTTCAATTAATTTATATAAGATTGATTAGGTCTCAGTTAACTTAATCTACAGATTAGATTAAACTTTGAAACTCACTTACTGGTTTACAATAAGTATAAACACTTGCTAATTTAACTATCAAAGTAGTTTTAAAATAGTTTTGTATTTCAAAGTAATTAGCAGCGGAATATAATATATATAAATAGTATACTTATGAAATAAACTAAAAAGAACAACAAATTTGTCCAAGAGGTTCAGTCTCAAGCTGAGACTTAGTCCTCTCAACAATTTATATAAATTGATCCACACCCCGGATCGGGGTAAAGAATAGTGCAATACTATCCAGGTCAAAAGACCTCTACCACAGTTCTACGTGGGAAACAAACAACAGATCACAGTTGTCCAGGTCTTACTCAACCTCTACCACTATCAATAGTGGGAAATAAGGAGTTGTGGAGTTTGAGTGAGGATTTAAGAATCCTCTAGTTTAGCTTAGGAGACACTGTTTTTGTAAAATAAACAGGGTACACACACTGCTCGAAATGTAAAAAGAATTAATCACTAAAGTAAGTAAGAATGAGTTTAGAAGAGATTTAGTGATTGGCAGTGCAGCTCTGGACTTGTTTGGTTGGTCCGAAAGGCTTCTGAGTACTTATATGGTTTCTTCTCAGAAAACAGAGTTTCGTTTTCTTCTTTTGGTTCTTTGTCCAGCTTGTCAGCTTGAGTGCATGAAGTGATTGTAGTAGTTCTTCACTCAAGATGCAGCTTGTGGTTTACTTCAGAATGATCATCCTCAAGTATGTTTAGAGTTCTTGTAGTATAGATGTAGCCTTGCATGAATGCTCCACATTGGAATGCTTGTTGAGCTTTTTCATATTTCACCTGGTGTGCCTTCTGAGATCCTTGATTCTCTCTACTTCTTTACTTCTCCAAACTTCTCTCTTTTCGTATATCCTTTTTCAGTGTTCTCTTCCCTTCCCTTTATATCTTTTAGCTCCGTCAAAAAGGAATGATTACTTTTTGCATGGGTACTAGGTACGGCTCCCTGATATGGCAACAGAATTCATTAAATATCATTAACTTCATTAAAACCAAAAAATTAAACCGTTAGCTAAATAAATAAATAGTATTGAGATTATAGAGTTTGACTGGTTGGTCAATTAGTAGCACGTGTTGGTAAATGTGTACGATGTACTGTGTAATAGGTTCTTCAATCGGCAGATCTTTCATCTTGCATCAGATGCTCTATATATGTAACGACCCAAAGTTTCATTAATGGAAATCCTTCTTGATATAATTAAATTTCTCTTTATGATTATATAAAATGTCAACTTCCTGGGTTTTATGTTAACACTTTTGACCGTTGCTAATGTAACCGTTGAACAGTGATCACATGATTAGTATAAATATAGGACTTTAACAAATCCAATTTACTCAGACAAAGAAAGCGATGGCCTCATCCAGTAGAATTGCCACATACGAAGCCCATTTTTCAGAGCTCGAAAATGAGGTGGCGTCTTTGGGCTTCTCCCTTGACCAAGCCTAAGCTGAGCTTCATCATGTCAAGCTTGAACAAGACCGTCTACGGGAAAATGTGAAGTTGATTGAAATTACCACTCGAGTGATGTTATCTGAGCCACCCCAAAAGTCTCTCACCATTGAACAACTTACCCTTAGGTCTTATGCGGCTGTTTTAAGGGGTTATATAACAAATAAGTAGTACTATTTTCATGTAAATTATTTTTTTATATAATAATGAATATAATTTCTAGTCATTTTTTATACATTGTAAATAGTTTTTAAAGTACAAATGGTATGTTTAGTTATTATTTAATTAAGAAATATATTTTATTAAATTAAGGGATTTTTGAATTATATAATATTTTAATAACATAATAATATTATTAATAAATTAATTTTTATTAAATATAAATGATCTTTTAATTTTATGAATGCAATTAAATTTTTTTTTAAGGTTTGAAAGCCATTTCTGTCAAAACCCGTGAATTTTCGATAAATGTCGGTTTTTATTTTAAAAGAAAAAATTAACATATTTAGAAAATTATTTAGATAAAATAAATGTTATTTATGTAATCAGGACATCTAAATTATCCAATGGTGAATTTTTTATAATTTTTTGAGACAGTCAAATTTTTGGGTAAAAATTAAATACCGTTTAAATATATAATGTGTTTTATGACATCATAATGACCCAATAGTGATGTAATAAAAAACAAAAATCTTTATTTTCGGCCAATATATGTATTACCGTTAAAATAATGTGATTTTGGGTTTGTTTGACTGACTTTTCAAAAAATTAATTGACCACTCAAGACTTATTCAACACCTTGCCTTTTTATATTAATTTCCATGGGAGTGTGACTCACCTCCACAAAAGCAACCCTAATATTTTAAGAAGTTCGGAATTTGGCCTTATAAAATATTGTTTTTCTCATCCATTTTCCAAAAAACACGGGCAATAACCATTGGATGGTTTGTGGTTTTGATTAATTTAATGTAAGGGGATCCAAACCTAAATAATAAAGAATTCACTCACCTTTCCTATATAAACTCACCCAAAGATCTCACTTCCTCCCCACTCAATGCTTTTGGAGTTCATCCAACCTCTTCCTTAATTTCTCTAGAATCCTCCCAAGGTTCCCCAAGCTCCCAAGATGCCTTTTAAAAGCCTCTCTCTAGCCATTGGATGCACACTTCCTAGTACGGGTTTTTTCTTCATTTCTCATTTTTTTTCAATTTTCTTTAAGTTGTATTTACATTTTAATTTTAATTATGAATTTTGGGGTATGGTTTTTCAAATCCCCCATACTTCCCTCTTATTTTTTTAATGATGGGAGACCCCTTTCTCTCTCATTAAATGCCTCCCATGTACACCCGTTACTATGCTGAAATTCCGAAAGGAACTTCTCTGTGTTATTTTACATTAAAGCAATACTCTTGTATCATGAACCTAAATTCCATTAAAATTGTTGGGACATATATCTGTATGACCTCATTACTGTCCATTACATGTAAATATGACGAGGAACCCCTTTTTCTCTCATCAACCTTTTTTTATGAATTCTTATGTCACGCCGTTACGCTGCCGAAATCACACCGATTTTCTAGGCCAATGCCATTGTGTAGTGAATACCATGCCCATTTCTCCATCATGGGTATTCACCTTTATGAAAATTTACTTATTTATTGTAATGTTTCATGTATTAATTACACAATCCTTTATCTTGGAGTAAATGATTATTTTTAATGAATCCATGTTTTATGATCCATGTGGCACACTTATGCATGAAATGAAATGTTTAAGAATGGTTCGCCCTTATAGCGCTCCAATGCATTGGGTAAAGTATAGTATTATGATAGGTCATGTGCAATGAGTGTTGACTCATTCTAATTCAAGTGCAACGAGGGTTTACTCATTCTTTATGTGAAATGATGATTTACTCATGCTCCATGTGCAATGAGCATTGGCTCATGATAATTCCATGTTATGTGTTGTTTCCACATTTCCATGTTATGATTATCACGCTTTATCATGCCTTTGTGTTAATGTTTCTATTATTCTCTATTGATATGACTATTTTATAACATGTATTGTACTCCTCATGTTATTCCATGTGCATTCCCTTACTGGGCTTTATAGCTCACCCTTTTCTTATGCATGTCCTCAGGTTAACCCATGCAATGCTAAGTATGAGGGAATGTAGTGGTCAATTAAAGGATGTTTTCAACAAAGATGTTTTATTTCATGTTTCAAGTTTTTTTTGTAATTATCCTAAGCCCCAATGACACTAAAACACTCGATCTTCTTTGTTGTATGAAGTGATGTTTTATGTAATAAATCATGTTTAAGTTGTAATAAAAAGCAGGGTTGTCAAAGTTGGTATCAGAGGATAGGTTTAGTTATTTTTTGGATTAGGAAACCCTAGTAAAGCCTTAGATATAATACTAAGTATAATAAAAACATCCCTATGTTTTGGTAAGTACTGGGTAAGTGGTTTATCAAACAAATACATCCCTATCTGGATACGAGTAGGTAGAGGCGGCTCTGGCATAGATGTATCCTAGGAGTAAAACCCGAAAACACCGGTTTGAGCTAGACTAGAACGGGAACTGCTGCACGACAACGGGCCTTGCTGCACTTTTGGTTACAACACTCCCGGGGGATATGCTTTGGTAAATTCAAAAGCTTAGTATGAACCCTTATCAAGGGAATTAAAAAAAATTTCCCCTAAGAATATATGATAGAAAGTAGATCATGGAAATCCTAGATTGAAGCCTATAGACTCATGAGTTAAGGAAATAAAAGTTTATTTATAAGTCATCAACTTTTGTCTTTGGATTACCCTTTATGTGTTACCCCTAACTTTTCTGTTATTCCAGCCAATGGCCAGTAATGGGAGGACTCAGGCTGACAACTATTTTGAATATCAGTGTGATGACTATACAAATAAGATGCCCAATCAAATGGGAGCGGGAATCACGAACATTGTCACTATTCTCTCTCAGATAACTCATGTTTTGAATATAAACACAGGTCAAGAGGAATATTCAACTCCTCTAAGAAAGAACAAGTCGCTATCGAGAGCTTCATGAGACAAAGGCCTCTTAATTTTAGTGGATCATCCGATCCCACGATTGTTGGACAATGGATCAACTCCATTGAAAACATCTTCTCCATCCTTCAATGTTCGGAACAAGAGAAGGTTCTCCTGGATGCTTATCGTATTGAGGGTGAAGCTGATCAATGGTGGACGTTGATCAAAAATACGAAGCCTGAGGAGGAGATCGAGGCATTGGAATGGAAGGATTTCTGGAAGATGTTTTTCAATAAATATTTTCCGTGCACCCTCCGTCTTCATATGGAAAGGGACTTCCTTTCCCTTAAGAAAAAAGATAAATAATCTGTTGGATCGTACGAGGAAAACTTCACAATGATTGCGCGATACACTTTCTGCTTTTTTGTTACCACTGAATGAAAATTTGACCGCTTCTTTGGTGGGTCGAAGCCTAGATTGAGGAAAACATTAGTGATCCGTGACTTCGAAAACTATGAGGAAATTTTCAGATCTGCCCTCAAGGTCGAAATAGAGATCGCGGAATCATAGGGGTATCATGGGGGAAAGAAGTGTAAGGTGGACTTCAATGTTGCTGGTCTAATGGATAAATCCAACGGTGCTATGAAGATCCAGCACCCCACTTTCCAAAATTCCGGAAAGAAGCACCCTGGAAATTGCCTTAAGGGGACGAGAAAATGCTTCAGGTATAGAAGAGAAGGTCACATAGCTATTAACTATCGTCAAGAAAGACCGACGGCTATGATAGTGGAGAGGAATGCTCCATTCGAACCTCAACGTGTTGTTTAATGCTACAAATGCAAAGAATCGGGTCATTTTTCAAATTAGTGCCCTAATCCAACGGTTTTAGGAGAAAAACAACAACCTCCAAGGCAGCAAGGAAGATCTTTTTCCATCACTTCTGCCAAAGTGAACCCTGAAAACAAAGTGGTGACAGGTACGCTAGTTATTCATTCAATAATAGAGAACATACTTTTTGATTCAGGTTCTATGCATTCTTTTATATCTCGAAAGTTTAGTAGAACAATACCAGCACCACCACAAATCATGGAGGTAAAGATGTCGGTGAGTATGAAAAATGGGTAATAAATGCATCCCATGAATATAAGTCCCCCCCTGTTATAATCTGTGGATGGAATTTCCCGGTGAACCTCGTCATACTCCCTCTGGTGGAATTTGATGCAATTCTTGGCATGGATTGTCTTTCCGTATATATAGCCAACATAAATTGTTGGGAGAGGGAAATCACACTCCATATGGAGAATCGACCCCCAATTCTTTACAAGTGTCATGAGGAAGATGAATCTCCTTTAGCTCCATCATCTCAAACATGGATATTACTACCTTATGAGCATGCGTATCTCGCTCAAATGATTGAGTCCAAGGAAGAAACCATCATTGAAGAAATGCCTATTGCGAGGGAAATCATTGAAGTGTTTCTCGAGGAACTGCCTAGTCTTCCTCCTACAAGAGATATTGATTTCTCAATTGAAATTATACCTGGGGTGCTACCAATATCCAAGACTCCATATAGAATGGCTGTTGGAGATATTGAAGAGCTGAAGAAACAACTACAGGAGAATCTGGTTAAAGGGTTTATATGCCCAAGTGCTTCACCATCGGGTGCACCAGTCCACTTCGTTAAGAAGAAGGATGGGTCAATGCATATTTTCATCGATTATAGTGAAATTAACAAAATCATGATAAAGAACAAGTATACTCTCCCACAAATTGATGACTTGTTCGATCAGCTGTGTGGAGCACAATAATTATCCAAGGTGGATTTGCGGTCGGGATATTATCAAGTAAGGGTGAAGAAGGTAGATGTCCCCAAGACTGCTTTTCGTACTAGATACGGGCACTATGAATTCATAGTAATGAATTTAGGACTCGCCAATGCTCCAGAAATATTAATGGACTTAATGAATAGAGTCTTTAGAGATTACCTTGAAAAAATTTTGGTAGTCCTTATAGATGATATTCTAATATAATGCAAATCCAAGTAGGATAATGAGGATCATTTAAAAACTATACTAGAGACCTTGTGCAAGGAGATGCTCTATGAAAAGTACAGAAAGTGTGAGTTCTAGTTGAAGGAGGTCTCATTAATGGGCCATATCATCACAAGCAATGGGATATCTGTGGACCCCTCAAAAACAGATGCAATTGAGGGATGGTCGAGGCCAACATCGGTAAAGGATATCCGTAGCTTCTTGGGGTTAGCTGGATATTATTGATGATTTCTGGAAAATTTCTCACGATTGTCCAACCCTCTTACCAAGCTAACTCGAAAGGGAGTAATGTTTACATGGAGTGATGAATGCGAAGAAAGCTTCAAGGAGTTGAAAATAAGGCTTATCACTGCGCCCGTGCTCACTTTACCCACAAGTGGGGAACTTTTTGTGGTATTCAGTGATGCTTCAAAGAGGGGCATAGGCTGTGTGATGATGCAGAATGATAAAGTGATATCATATTCCACAAGGCAGATGAAATTCCATGAGCGAAACTATCCAACGCATGATCTAGAGTTGGCAATAGTGATCTTTGCCTTGAAAATCTGGCGGTATTATGTGGAGTAATGTGAGATATATACCGACCACACGAGTCTTAAATATATATTCACACATAATGAGCTTAATATGCTCCAGAAAAGTTGGATAGATCTCATCAAGGATTATGATTGTTTAATCCATTACCACACTGGGAAAGCGAACAAGGTGGAAGATGCCCTAAGCAGAAAAGATCCAGCGATTCTATCAATGATGAGAATTGAGAAGGATCCAATCTTAGAAGACTTGATGAAGATATAAATGGGAATCATAGAGAAGGTAACATCATCAATCCTTTCACAAATGATTTCTCAACCATCTCTTTTGGAAAGTTTAAAGGATGATCAAAAGGGTGATGTGGGAATTCTAGAAAAAGTAAAAGCTATCAAAAAGGGGAAATCCTCGGAGTTTAATGCTAATGAAGAAGGAATTGTGTTGTTTGGGAAAATACTATGTGTTCCATCATGTCTGGAGCTGAAGAAGGATATTTTGGATGACGCACAAAGTTTGAATTTCTCTATTCACCCAGGGAGCACAAAGATGTAACGAAATCTCCGAGAAAACTTTTGGTGGGATAATATAAAGAAGGAGATCTCTGAATATACATCAAAGTTCCTGGTGTGTCAGCAAGTGAAGGTAGTGGGGCGGAAGTCTAAGGGGATGATACAACCATAGCACATACCAGAATGGAAATGGGAGAACATCACAATGGACTTTGTCACCAGATTTCCAAGGCCTCCAAAGGAAACAATGCAATCTGGGTTGTTGTGGATCATCTTACCAAGGTACATCTGCCACCTCGAGATTCTTGATCGTGTCAGGACTGTGGCCTATCGACTAGCACTTCCACCTACCATGACCAAAGTGCAAGATGTCTTTCATGTATCCCTCTTAAAGAAGTACATACCAGACCCTTCACATGTAGTCTCTTCTGAGGTGGTACAATTGGAAGATGATCTCTCTTATGAGGAGAAACCAGTGAAGATCTTAGAGCATAGAGAAAAAGTTCTATGAAATAAGACAATGCCCCTTGTCAATGTGTTTTGGAGAAACCAAATGTTTGAAGACGCGACTTTGGAATCGATGGAAATGGTGAATCTGGGTTACCCACATCTGTTTTAGTGTGGGAAAAGGAAAATTTCAAGGGTGAAATTTCATAAGGGGGGAATATTGTAACGACCCAAAGTTTTATTAAAGGAAATCCCTCTTGATCTAATTAAATGTCTCTTTATGTTTATATAAAATGTTAACTTCCTCGGTTTTATGTTAAGAATTTTGACCGTTGCTAATATAGTCGTTGAACAGTGATCACATGATTAGTATAAATATAGGACTTTAACAAATAAAATTTACTCAGAAAAAAGGAAGCGATGACCTCATCCAGTAGAATGGACCCATACGAAGCCCATTTGTCAGAGCTCGGAAAAGAGGTGGCGTCTTTGGGCTTCTCCCTTGACCACGCCCAAGCTGAGCTTCATCATGTCAAGCTCAAACGTGACCATCTATGGGAAAAGTGGAAGTTTATTGAAATTACCACTCGAGCGATGTTATCCGAGCAACCCCCAGAGTATATCACCATTGAACAACTTACCCTTAGGTCTTATGCGGCTGTTTTAAGGGGTTATGTAACAAATAAGTAGTACTATTTTCAGGTACATTATTTTTGTATATAATAATGAATATAATTTCTAGTCATTTTTTATACATTGTAAATAGTATTTAAAGTAATAATGATGTTTTTAGTTATTATTTAATTAAGAAATATATTTTATTAAATTAAGGGATTTTTGAATTAAATAATAATATTATTATTAAATTAATTTTTATTAAATATAAATGATCTTATAATTTTATGAATGCAATTAAATTTTTTATTAAGGTTTGAAAGCCATTTCTGTCAAAACCCGTGAATTTTCCATAAATGTCGGTTTTTATTTTAAAAGAAAAAATTAACATTTTATGAAATTTATTTAGTTAAAATAAATGTTATTTCTGGAATCAGGACATTGAAATTATCCAATAGTAAATATTTCATAATTTTCTGAGAGAGTCAAATTTTTGGGTAAAAATTAAATACCATTTAAATATATAATGTGTCTTATGACATCATAATGACCCAATAGTGATGTAATAAAATACGATAATCATTATTTTCAGCCAATATATGTTTTACCATTAAAATAATGTGATTTTGGGTTTTTTTGACTTACTTTCCAAAGAATTAATGGACCCCTCAAGACTTATTCAACACCTTGCCTTTTTAAATTAATTTCCATGGGAGTGTGACTCACCTCCACATAAGCAAACCTAATATTTTAGGATGTTCTGACTTTGGCCTTATAAAATACTGTTTTCTTCTTCTCTTTTATAAAAAACATGGGCAAAAACCATGGTATGGTTTTTGGTTTGGATTAATTTAATGTTAGGGGACCCAAACCTAAATAATAAACAATTCACTGACCTTTCCTATATAAACCCACCCAAGATCCCACTTCCTCCCCACTCAAAGCCTTTTTAGTTCGTCCAACCTCTGCCCTACTCTCTCTATAATCCTCCCAAGGTTCCCCAATATCCCAACAAGCATCTTTCAAGCCTCTCTCTAGCCTTTGGAAGCACACTTCCAAGTAAGGGTTTTTTCTTTCTTTCTCATTTTTTCAATTTTCTGTAAGTTGTATTGCCATTTTAATTTTAATTATGAATGTTAGGGTATGGTTTCAGACCTCCACCGTATGGATCTATTATTGTTTTAATGATGGGATACCCATTTCTCTCTCATTAGATGCCTCCCATGTACACCTGTTACTATGACGAAATTCTGAAAGGAACTTCTCTTTCTTCTTCTACATTAAAGCAATACTCTTGTATCATAAACCAAAATTCCATTACAATTGTTGGGAAATGTATCTATATGACATCCTTACTGTCCATTACATGTAAATATGATTATTAACCCCTTTCCCTCTCATCAACCTTTTTTATGAATTCTTACGTCACACTGTTACGCTGCCGAAATCGCACCGATTTTCTAAGCCAAAGCCATTGTGTAGTGAATACCATGCCCATTTATACATCAAGGGTATTCACCTTTATGAAAATTTACTTATTGATTATAAAGATTCATGTATGAATTAAACATTCCTTTATCATGTAATAAATGATTATGTTTAATGAATCCATGTTTTATGATCCATGTGGCACACTTATGCATGAAATGAAATGTTTAAGAAGGGTGCGCCCTTATAGCGATCCAATGCATTAAGTAAAGTATAGTATCATGATACGTCATGTGAAATGAGTGTTGACTCATGATAATTCATGTGCAACGAGGGTTTAATTGTGATTTATGTGCAATGAGGATTTACTCATGCTCCAGGTGCAATGATCCTTGGCTCATGCTAATTCCATGTTAAGTGTTGTTGCTACATTTCCATGTTATGATTATCACGCTTTATCATGACTTTATATTCATGCTTCTATTATTCTCTATTGATATGCCTATTCTATAACATGTATTTTACTCCCCATGTTATTCCATGTGTATCCCCTTACTGGGCTTTATAGCTCACCCTTTTCTTATGCATGTCCTCAGGTTATCCCATGCAATGCTAAGTACGAGGGAATGTAGTGGTCATGTAAAGGAAGTTTTCAATAAAGATGTTGTATTTCATGTTTTAGGTTTTCTTTGTAATTATCCTGAGCCCCAAAGACACTAAACCTCTCGATATTCTTTGTTTTATCAAGTGATGTTTTATGTAATAAATCTTGTTTATGTTGTAATAAAAAGCAGGGTTGTCAAAGTTGGTATCAGAGGATTGGTTTAGTTATTTTTGCGATTAGGAAACCATTGTAAAGCCTTAGATATAAGACTAAGTATAATAAAATCAGCCCTAAGATTTTGTAAGTACTGATTAAGTGGTTTATCAATCATATACATCCCTGTCCGGATACGAGCAGGTAGAGGCGGCTCTGGCACAGATGTATCCTAGGGGTAAAACCCGAAAACCCCAGTTTGATCTAGACTTGAACAGGAACTGGTGCACAACAATGGGCCTTGATGCACTCTTGGTTACGACACTCCTGGGGGATATTCTTTGGAAAATTCACAACCTTATTATGAACCCTTATTAAGAGAATTAAAAAAAATTCCCCTAAGAATATATGTTAAAAAGTAGATCCTGAAAATCCTAGATTAAGCCTATAGACTCATGAGTTAAGGAAATAAAAGATTATTTATAAGTCAACAAATTTTGTCTTTTGAATAACCTTTATGTGTTACCCATAACTTTTCTTTTATTCCCTCCAATGGCCGGTAATAGGAGGACTCGGGCTAACAACCATTTTGAAGATTAGTGTGATGCTTGTACTAATGAGATGCCCAATCCAATGGAAGCGGGAATCACGAACTTTGTCACGCTTATCTCTCAGAAAACTCATGTTTTGAATAGAAACACGGGTCAAGAGGAACATTCAACCCCCTAAGAAAGAACAAGTTGCTATCAAGAGATTCATGAGACAAAGGCCTCCTACATTTAGTAGATCATCTGATCCCACGATCGCTGGACAATGGATCAACTCCATTGAAAAGATCTTCTCCATCCATCAATGTGCTGAACAAGAGAAAGTTCTCCTGGCTACATATCGTATGGAGGGTGAAGATGATCAATGTTGGACGTTGATCAAAAATAAAAAGCCTAAGGAGGAGATCGAGGCATTTGAATGGAAGGATTTCCGGAAGATGTTTTTTGATAAATCTTTTCCGCGCACCCTCCGTCTTAAGATGGAAAGGGACTTCCTTTGACTCAAGAAAAAAGTTGAAGAATCTATTGGAGTGTATGAGGAAAACTTCACAAGCCTTGAATGATACACTTATGGATTTTTTGTTACCCCCAAATGCAAAGTTTCCCGCTTATTTGGTGGGATGAAGCCTAACTTGCGGAAAGCATTAGCGATCCGTGAGTTCGACGGCTATGAGGAAATTGTCCGATGTGCCCTCAAGGTTGAAATAGAGATCGAGGAATCACAGGGGTGTCATGGGGACAAGAACCGTAAGGTGGAATTCAATTCTGGTTGTCCGATTGATAAATCCAATGGTGCTAAGAAGATCAAGCACCCCACTTGCCAAAAGTGCGGAAAGAAGCACCCTGGAAATTGCCTTAAGGGGACGAGAAAATGCTTCAGGTATGGAAGAGAAGGTCACCTAGGTGTTAACTGTCGGCATGAAATACCCAAAGCTGGGATAGAGGAGGGGAATGCTCCATTTGAACCTCAATGCGTTGTTCAATGCTAATAATACAAAGAACCAGGTCATTTTTCAAATCAGTGCCCTAATCCAAGGGTTGTCGGAGAAAACCAACAACTTCCAAGGCAGAAAGGAAGAGATTTTTCCATCACTTCTGCCAAAGTGAACCCCGACAATGAAGTGGTGACAGCTATGCTAGTTATTCATTCAAGAATAGAAAACATACTTCTTGATTTAGGTTCTACGCATTCTTTTATATATCGAATGTTTAGTAGAAAAATACAATCACCACCACAAATCATGGAAGTAATGATGTCGGTGAGTACGGAAAATGAGACAATCATTGCATCCCAAGAATATAAGTCCTCCCCTATTATAATCTATGGATGGAATTTTCTGGTGAACCTCATCATACTCCCTCTGGTGGAATTTGATTAAATTCTTCGCATGGATTGGATTTCCTAATACAGAGCCAACATAAATTGTCAGGAGAGGGAAATCACACTCCATATGGAGAATCGACCCCCAATTCATTACAACTGTCATGAGGAAGATGAATCTCCTTTAGCTCCATCATCTCAAGCATGGAAATTAATTCCTTATGAGCAGGCGTATCTGGCTCAGATGATTGAGTCCACGGAAGAAACCATCCTTGATTAAATTCATACTGTGATGGAATTTGCTGAAATGTTTCCTGAGGAACTGTCTGGTCTTCCTCCTAGAAGAGATGTTGAGTTATCAATTGAACTTATACCTGGGGCACTACCAATATCCAAGACTCCATATTTAATGACTGTTGTAGAGCTTGAAGAGCTGGTGAAACAAGTACAAGAGAATCTGGATAAAGGGTTAAATTCCCAAGTGCTTCACCATGGGGTGCACCAGTCCTCTTCATCATGAAGAAGGATGAGTCAATGTGGCTTTGCATCAATTATCGTGAACTTAACAAAATCACGATAAAGAACAAGTATCCTCTCCCACAAATTGATGAATTGTTCGATCAGCTGCGTGGAGCACAATAATTCTCCATGGTGGATTTGCGGTCGAGATATTATCATGTAAGGGTGAAGAAGGAAGATGTCCCCAAGACAACTTTTCATACAAGATAACGGCACTATGAATTCATAGTAATGAATTTCAGACTGAACAATGCTCCAGAAATATTCATGGACTTGATGAATAGAGTCTATAGAGATTACCTTGACAAATTTTTGGTAGTCTTTATAGATGATATTCTAATATACTGCATAATCAAGGAGGATCATGAGGAGCATTTAAAAACTGTACTAGAGACCTGGCGCAAGGAGAAGCTATATGAAAAGTACAAAAAGTGTGAGTTCTGGTTGAAGGAGGTCTCATTCGTGGGCCATATCATCACAAGCAATGAGATATCTATAGACCCCTCCAAAATAGATGCAATTGAGGGATGGCCGAGGCCAACATCGTTAAAGGATATCCGTAGCTTCTTGGGGTTATCTGGATATTATCGACGATTTGTGAGAAATTTCTCACGATTTTCCAACCCTCTTACCAAGATAACTCGAAAGGGATTAATGTTTACATGGAGTAATGAATGCGAAGAAAGCTTCAAAGAGTTGAAAATGAGGCTTATCACTGCGCTCGTGCTCACTTTACCCACAAGTGGGGAACTTTTTGTGGTATTCAGTGACGCTTCATAGAAGGGAATAGGCTGTGTGCTGATGCAGAATGATAAAGTGATATCCTATGCCTCAAGGAAGTTGAAAATCCATGAGAGAAACTGTCCAACGCATGATCTGGAGTTGGCAGTAGTGATCTTTGCCTTGAAAATTTGGCGGCATTATCTCTATGGGGAGAAATGTGAGATATATACCGACCACAAGAGTCTAAAATATATATTCAGACATAATGAGCTTAATATACTCCAGAAAAGATGGATAGAGCTCATCATGGATTATGATTGTTTAATCCATTACCACCCTGGGAAGGCAAACAAGGTGGCAGATGCCCTAAGTAGAAAGGATCCATCGATTCTATCAATGATGAGAATTAAGAAAGATCCAATCTTCATAGACTAGATGAAGATGGACATGGGAATCATAGAGAAGGTAACATCATCAACCCCTTCACAAATGATTGCTCAACCGTCTCTTTTGGAATGTTTAAAGGATGCTCAAAAGGATAATGTGGGAATTCAGAAAAAAGTAAAAGCTATCAAAAAGGGTAAATCATTGGAGTTTAATGTTATTAAAGAAGGAATTGGGCGGTTATGGAAAATACCATGTGTTCTATCATGTCCGGAGATGAAGAAGGAACTTTTGGATGACGCACAAAGTTCGAATTTCTCTATTCACCCAGGGATCACAAAGATGTATCGAGATCTTTGAGAAAACTTTTGGTGGGATAATCCAAAGAAGGAGATCACTGAATATACATCAAAGTTCCTGGTGTGTCAGCAAGTGAAGGTAGAAGGGCAAAAGTCTAAGGGGATGATGCAACCATAGCACATACCAGAATGGAAATGGGAGAACATCACAATGGACTTTGTCACCAGACATCTAAGGACTCCAAAGGCAACAATGCAATCTGGGTTGTTGTGGATCATCTTACAAAGACTGCACACTTCATTGCTATTTGGGAGGATTTCACTTTGGATCAACTGGAATGGATATATATTAGGGAAGTGGTAAGGTTGCATGGTGTACCACTATCTATTGTGTCTGACTGATATCCAAGATTCGCCTCTATGTTTTGGAATAGTCTTTAACATGCTCTGAATAATGAATTGAACTTTAGTGCGGCCTATCATCCTCAAACTGATGGCCAATCCGAGAAGACTATCCAAACACTTGAGTATATGTTGAAAGAGTTCTCAATGGACTTTAATGTTGGATGGGACCAACATATTCCTCTGGTTGAGTTCTATTATAATAATAGTTTCCACTCGAGCATCCAAATGGAACCATATGAATCCCGGTATGGGAGAAGGTGCAGAACACTGGCATATTGGGATGAGGTCGGTGAACGTAAGCTGATTGGTCCCGAAATGGTCAAGGAAATGGTGGAGATAGTGAAAACCATTCATCAGCATATCAAGGCAGCCCGGATTCGACAGAAGAGTTATGCAGATAATCGTCGATGGGACCTTGATTTTAATGTTGGATACATGGTGTTTCTACGCATATCTCCATAGAAAAATGTCATGAGGTTTGGAAAGAAAGGGAAGTTATGTCCAAGGTACATCGGACCCTTCTAGATTCTTGATCATGTCAGGGCTGTGGCCTATCAAGTAGCACTTCCACCTACCATGGCCAAAGTGAAAGATGACTTTCATGTATCCCTCTTAAGGTAGTAAATACCGGACCCTTCACATGTACTCTCTTCTGAGGTGGTACAATTGGAAGATGATCTCTCTTATGAGGAGCAACCAGTGAAGATCATAGATCGTAGAGAAAAAGTTCTAAAAAATAAGACAATGCCCCTCATCATGGTGTTGTGGAGAAACCACAAGTTTGAAGACGCGACATGGGATTCAGAGGAAAAGATGAAGCTGAGTTACCCACATCTATTTTAGTGTGGGAAAAGGAAAATTTCGAGGGTGAAATTTCTTAAGGGGTGAATATTGTAACAACCCAAAGTTCCCTTAATGGAAATCCCTCTTTATCTAATTAAATGATTCTTTATGTTTATATAAAATGTCAACTTCCTCGGTTTTATGTTAAGAATTTTGACCGTTGCTAATATAGTCGTTGAATAGTGATCAAATGATTAGTATACATATATGACTTTGACAAATCCAATTTATTCAGACAAAAGAAGCGATGGCCTCATCCAGTAGAATTTCCCCATACGAAGCCCATTTATTGGATCTCGGAAAAGAGGTGGCATCTTTGAGCTTCACCCTTGACCAAGCCGAAGCCGAGCTTCACCATTTCAAGATCGAACGTGACATTCTACAGTAAAAATGGAAGTTGATTGAAATTACAACTCGAGCAATGTTATCCGAGCCACCCCAACAGTCTTTCACCATTGCACACCTTGCCCTTAGGTCTTATGCGCCTTTTTTAAGGGTTTATGTAACAAATAAGTAGTACTATGTTCATTTACATTATTTTTGTATATAATAATGAATATAATTTCTAATCATTTTTGATACATTGTAAATAGATTTTAAAGTACAAATGGGGTTTTTAGTTATTATTTAATTAAGAAATATATTTTATTAAATTAAGAGAATTTTGAATTAAATAATATTTTAACAGAATGATATTGTTATTAATAAATTAATATTTATTAAATATAAATGATCTTATAATTTTATGAATTCCATTAAAATTTTTATTAAGATATGAATTCCATTTCTGTCAAAACCCGTGAATTTTCGATAAATGTCGGTGTTTATTTTAAAAGTGAAAATTAACATATTTAAGAAATTATTTAGATAAAATAAATGTTATTTCGAGAATCAGGATGTCTAAATTATCCAACAGTGAATTTTTCATAATTTTCTGAGGCAGTCAAATTTTTGAGTAAAAATTAAATAATGTTTAAATATATAATGTGTTTTATGACATCATAATGACCCAATAGTGATGTAATAAAATTTTATAATCTTTATGTTCGGAAAATATATGTTTTAAAACTGAAATAATGTGATTTTGGGTTTGTTTGACTTACTTTTCAAAGCATTAATGGACCCCTCAAAACTTATTCAACACCTTTCCTTTTTAAATTAATTTCCCTGGGAGTGTGACTCACCTCCACATAAGCAACCCTAATATTTTAAGAAGTTCGGACTTTGGAATTATAGAATATTGTTTTCCTCCTTTTCCAAAAAACAATTGGAAAAACCATGGGATGGTTTGTGGTTTGGATTAATTTAATGTAAGGGGACCCAGACCTAAATAATAAAGAATTCACTCTCCTTAACTATATAAACCCACACAATCTCCCACTTCCTCCCCACTCAATGCCTTTGGAGTTCGTCCAACCTCTGCCCTACTATCTATAGAATCCTACCAAGGTGCCCCAAGCTCCCACGAAGCCTCTCACAAGCCCCTCTCTAGTCTTTGGAAGCACACTTCCAAGTAAGGGTTTTTTCTTCCCTTTTCCTTTTAGTCAATTTTCATTAAGTTGTATTTTCCTTTTAATTTCAATTATTAATGTTGGGGTATGGTTTCTCACCTCCCCCATACCTCCCTTCTATTGTTTGAATTATGGTATACCCCTTTATCTCTCATTAAATGCCTCCCATGTACACTCGTTACTATGCCGAAATTCCGAAAGAAACTTCTCTCTCTTCTTTTACATTCAAGCAATACTCTTGTATAATGAACCTAAATTCCATTACAATTGTTGGGACATGTATCTATATGACCTCCTTAATTTCCATTACATTTAAATATGATGAAGAACCCCTTTCCCTCTCATCCACCTTTTTTATGAATTCTTACGTCATGCCGTTACGCTGCCGAAATCACACTGATTTTCCAAGCCAATGCCTTTGTGTAGTGAATACCATGCTCATTTCTCCATCAAGGGTATTCACCATTCTGCACGTTTACTTATTGATTATAAAGTTTCATGTATGAATTCCAAATTATTTTATTGTGGAATAAATGATTATTTTTAATGAATCCAAGTTTTATGATCCATGTGGCACACTTATGCATGAAATGAAATGTTTAAGAAGGGTGTGCCCTTATAGCGCTCCAATGCATTGGGTAAAGTATAGAATCATGATACGTCATGTGCAATGAGTGTTGAATCATGATAATTCAAGTGCAACGAGGGTTTACTCATTCTTTATGTGCAATGAGGATTTAGTCATGCTCCATGTGCAATGAGCCTTGGCTCATACTAATTCCATGTTAAGTGTTGTTGCCACCTTTTCATGTTATGATTATCACTCATTATCATGACTTTATGTTCATGTTTCTATTATGATCTATTGATATTCCAATTGTCTAACATGTATTGTACTCCTCATGTTATTCCATGTGTATTCCCTTACTGGGCTTTATAGCTCACCTTTTTCTTATGCATGTCCTCGGGTTATCCAATGCAATGTTAAGTACAAGGGAATGTTGTGGTCATGTAAAGGAAGTTTCCAATAAAGATGTTGTGTTTCATGTTTTTTTTGTAATTATCTTAAGCCCCAAAGGCACTAAACCTCTCGATCTTATTTTTTGTATCAGGAGAAGTTTTATTTAATAAATCATGTTTAAGTTGTAATAAAAAGAAGGGTTGTCAAACTATATACCGGTGACTTGGTTCCATCAGTTCCTCGAGTTCCATCGGTAGCTCTTGGACTATCGGTGGCTCGCTGTATCGGTGACTTTACTTGTATCAGTACACTTACTCTCTCGGTAACTATCCGTGAACTGGATTTATCGGTAGACATCTGTCTATCGGTAGCTCTTGTCTGTCGGTAGCTCTGGTTTGTCAGTTGGTAGCTCTGGTTATTGGTGATTGTCTGTGCTTGTATCACTAGACTTACTCTATCGGTATCTACTGGTAGACATGCACATCGGTAGATCTATACATATCGGTGACCTTTGTGTATTGGTGACTCTGCCTATCGGTAGACTAAGTCTATCGGTTCACTGAGTACAGATAGCTCTTTATCAGTAGCTATACGCAGATTAGTGACTTACACTTATCTGTTTTTATGCAAACAACATCTGACTGGGTTAGAATTACTTCTGTACTCATATAAAACTGGATAAACAATGATCAACATATTCTAGAGATTATTTTAATATTATTATCATCTTGATCATAGAATATCATAGATTTTAAAGAATTAAAATATAAATATACATTAATTGGGATTATCAAAGTATATGAAATCATAATTGAGATTATCAAAATTGGTGAGGTCAACAATCTCCCCCTTTTTGATAATCACACCTTATAATATTATAGTTTTAAAATAGTGATAAGTTTTATCAGATTATATATAATTAAATTCAATTTTCTTAGAGAAAACAATATGTTATAGAACATAATTTATCAGAGGTAAAATAAAATGTGATAGTATTAGAGATAAAATAAAATGAAATTATATCATAGGTAAAATTTAGTGGTTTCCAAGAATTAAATGAAATGGTATCATATGATTAAAGTAAAATCACTAGTATCAAAGGGGCAAAGAATGATAGCTCTTCCTTAAAGAAATAATTCCCCCATTGATACTTTATCCCCATTATTTATTCTCCCTTTAAGACTTCTCCCCCTGGGTGAATACTTCTCCCTCTTTGTGGAATCTTGGTAAAATATTTCTCCCCCTTTGTGATAATCAAAAAGTGTGAAACCAAAGGGAAGAGTAATAAAATAAGAAAAAGATAAGTCATAAAAACTAGTTTTATTTAATGTTCCAAATAAGGTATAATGGAAGAAAACAAAATACAATGGATTCCTATCAAACAGTCTAGCCACTTGTTCAATCCACATCCACAATGTGAAATTTTCCTTTTGGTTCAGAAGAGGATTCAGGTGGAGAGGAAGATGGTGAAGGTTTAGGAATTCCGTAAATGATCATTGGAGGCTGATCCACATAAACTATTCCTGGGCGGTAATGAGGAGATCGTTGGGTGATCATAGGAGTGAGGCTTCGAATTTCTTGGGAAGGAGTCATCTGAACCGGAGAAGCTGCAGAGGTAGAGGCACGCAAAGACGGAGGGGCAATAACTGGCCTATAATCAACATGCAGAAAAGGCAGCAATAGATTTTTGAAGTCCATAATTATTCCTCCTCTTCTCTCCATAACAGATATGAAGTCATCCTTGTTCTACATAAATTTTCCCTACACTGGAGTCAATTCTCTTAGCTTGCTGACTTTTTCTCTGAAGCCTTGATTGACAGGAGGCAGCTTCATATTTTCTATCAGAAGCATGAAGTGACTAGTCATTTGATTCTTTGTGTAAATCTTTTGGAAATATGAGTCCACATTATCTTTCACTTATTTATGATAGGTAGAATCATCTCTCATGTAGCCTTGGAATAACTTCATTATTTCTCTAGCTGAATATCTGGTAGAAATAACAACTTTGCTCAGCTCGGATGAGTCCACAGAGGAACTTGTTGAAGCTGAACCATGCTCCTCCTTCATCATAGCTCAGATATGATTCAAATCTACTGAGCGTTTAGAATAAATAGAACCAATAGAGAAGGTTATTTTTTCCTTGATGTTCTTGGTCATCCCACTAATAAGATTTTGAACATGAGAATCCTGGGATTTAACAATATCTTTCATGGAAGTTTTAAAACTCTTGAACATTGAAAACATATGTCTTACAACACTTTTCACATAAGATAAGTCCTTATCTTCTTGGGATTTTGATCTCATGTAAGAGTCTAAAGAAACAATAGATTCCTTTAGAGCTTCAAGTTCTGCATCAAGTCTAGAAACTTGAGCCTGGAAGTCTTTAACATCTTCCCCTATCTCACTCATAATGGTTGAAAAATTACAAGCAAGAGAAAGTTCAAAGGATCTTTCAAACATACTCATCTCCTCCGCAAAACTGTGCATCATCTCATCAACTGAGGCACTAAAAGACTCATTAAACTCATCCTTTAAGGATTCAATATCTTTCTTGGTAATTAAATCAACAGGTGCAACAGCAATAGATTCTCTTTATGATGCAAAACTGACCACAGAGTCAGTCATAACCGATTGAATTGAAGAAACCAGAGAAACTTCCATCTTCTTTATCTCTTACACAAAGCTATCATTATGATTTTTCATTAAAGTATCCAGGTCATGCATTCTGACCACATCTTTAGATATCAATTTAGTCTCAACATAATAAACAATTTTTGGCCTATTTAGAGATGCTTTATTGTCAGAATTAGGATAGTCTAAACCACAAACAACAAAACCTGGGTCTTCTGCCCAATATTCAATATTAACAGCCACTATAACACTTCCAATCTTGGTTTGATGCTCCCCCTCAACTGGTGCATCCCCAAAAAAAACAACAGCATTCTCAGCATGTCTTTTATCTTGAGGAGAATCTTCTACTATCATTTCCATCTCTACAGTAGCAGGAGGGTCTTCCAAAGTAAACAAGGGTATGTCAACTTCATTTGCATCCTATGCATACACTAAAGATCATCCAATCATTGGACTAAGGCTCAAATCAGCTGACATAGATGCTTCACTCTCATGAACATCTTCTTTATTATCTACAGCAGCCTCTTCAACATCCTCTAAAGTAGCTTCATCCTTATCTGATTTATGTTGATCTATATTTTCAGGAGCTGGGCTTGGAGGTAAGTCAGGGTATCCTCCTTCATCAGCAAAGGACTCTTCCTCTTCTAAATCATCACTGTATTCTGTATCCTCTTCATTAGGTCCTAGACTTGGATCCCTCAAATCCTCAGGTCTTGAAGGATGATTCACAAGATTAAATTTTTCATACACCTTCTGGTAATCATTGACTCATTCTGCTCTCCAAGGGTTCCAATTTATCCTCATGTATTTGCAAACTGTGGATGTGATACAAAATTTATTCTTTACTACTACTATCTCATCTTGAGACTCAGCTACCCCTTTTACCTTGATCATCACAGAAATTAACATAGAAAAGAATAGGGAATTTGTCTTTGATTTCGACCGTGTCATGTCTTCCATTTGGATCATCAGCAATCTGCACAAATTCACCTTTACACAATGTCTTAAGAGGTGCAGGAGATAGATATCCTGATATCTCAAATTTTAGAAGTCTCTTCTCCTCGGTATCAAGACATGTTGAACAAATTTGAACAACAATCTGTTCTCTCCATCCATTACTGTGGTAACTACTTGTCTTTGATTTCAATCACCAGTCAGCTCTTCCAATGCAGTCTTATAATAAAAACATTCACTAGTATGAGTCATGGATCTCGAGACATATCCAGATACACCATCATGTAGATCATTCATACTATCATCCCATTCCACAGATGAAAGCGACATTTCATTTCCATTCAAAAATGAAGTCACTCGGTTTTCATTCTCAGATTTGTCAAAGGTTACAAACTCGTAAAACTGTTTCACTATCATTGGAATGTAAAGACCATTGTTGTTCGAAAAACACTCCACCCATTTTTGATCTTCAAGCACATCAAGAACTAAGGACTTGATAGGAAGAAACCACTCTATGCACAGCTCCTTTTCAATCACAATGAATCTATTCTGCAGATGAGGATTCACTAGTCGTCTCCCCGACCTAGTTCTAGTACCACTGCCACTTGCTTCTTTCTCGGACTTCTGCTTATTTTCTTTCGGCTCAATAGTGTCATCTATGACGGTAGGATGTTTGGTTTTTTCCATCTCTGGTTCGAGGTATTTAGTGTTCTCAAGAGATTTGGGAGCTAAATTTTGAGGGTCAAGGTTTGAGGATCGGTGGATTGATAAGTAGATAAGACATAGTTTTTATCATTTAGGGATCATAAAATAAATAAACAAAATGAAATAAAGAAAAAAAGATTCATATTCTTGAGGCAGACCGATGTTTTAAAACAGTGCACTCATTTGTGAGAATTCTTATCGGTTTGGTTACATCGGTGAGGATTTTACATCGGTGAGGATTTGACATCGGTGAGAATTTGACATCGGTGAGAATTTTACATCGGTGAGGTTAGCTACCGATCATGGTTAAACATAACTAACTCATGTCTAATGTAACTTAACCTATCTGAACTCAAAGGTTTAGTGAATATGTAAGCTAATTTATGTTCAGTACCTATAAAATCAAGAATAATATCACCCTTTTGGTAATGATTTCTCAAGAAATGGTGCTTTACGTCAATGTGTTTAGTCCAAGAGTGAGACACAGGGTTCTTCGAGATATTTATTGCACTAGTATTATCACAGTTGATAGAAACATTCTTAAAGTCAACTCCATAGTCCAAAAGAGTGTGTTTCATCTATAGAATTTGTGCACAGCAACTACCAGTAGTTATATACTCTGCTTCCGCAGTGGATAATGCAATAGAATTCTTCTTCTTACTGCCCCATGATACTAAGGATTTTTCTTAATAAATGACATGTTCCAGATGAGCTTTTTTTATCCAACTTTCAACCAGCAAATTCAGCATTTGAATAACTCATTAACTCAAAGGACTATCCTTTTGGGTAAAAAACCTAATTTTACAGTATGATTAAGATACTTAAAAATTATTTTAACAATAATTAAATGAGATTTTATTGGGTTAGCTTTAAATCTTGCACACACACACAAACTAAACATAATATCTGGTTGACTAACAGTAAGGTAATGTAGGCTTCAATCATACCTCTGTAATTGGTTTGATCCACTGGTTTCCCAGTTTCATCTGCATCCGATTTATAGACTGTACTCATGGGAGTTTAACACTCCTTAATACTATCCAAACCAAAATGTTTTAAAATATTCTTTGTATATTTACGTTGATTAAAAATAATAACATTTTCATTTTGAAAAACCTGAAATCCATGAAAATATTTGATTTCACCTATTAAACCCATTTCAAATTCATTTTGGATACTATTTGAAAAACCAGTACATAAGGAATGTTTAGAAGATCCAAAAATAATATCATCAACATAGATTTGTACTATCAAAACCTCTTTAGAAACAAATTTAATAAAAAGATATAGACTAGAAATCCCTTTATTAAAACATTTTGAAATAAGAAAATTACTAAGTCTATCATAGCAAGCTCCTGGAACTTGTTTTAAACTATATGAAGATTTAGAATGTTTAAAAACATGATTTGGAAAAAGAGGATTAGTAAATCTAGGTGGTTGTTCAACAAAAAATCTTCAATTATAAAACCATTTACAAAAGCACTTTTGAAATCCATTTGATATAACTGGAAATTCAGATGAGCAGCATAGGCAAGTAAGATCCTAAAGGATCTTAATATGGCTACCAGTGCAAAGGTTTACTCATAGTCCATACCTTCCTCTTGACTATATCCTTGTTCAACTAGGCTATCTTTGATTCTAACTATGTTTCCAGACTCATCAACTTTTCTTCTAAAAACCCATTTAGTGCCTATTGTCAATGTGTCCTTAGGTCTGTCAACTAATTCATAGACATTGATTCTTTCAAATTGATTTAACTCTTCTTGCATAACAATTACCCAAAATTCATCATTTATAGCATCATTGACATTTTAAGGTTCTAGCTATGAATGAAAGGCCTTATGTTCATCCTGGTTTCATAGAGAAGCTCTAGTATGTGTCCCTCTATCAAGATTACCAACATCAGCATATAAAGGATGATTATTTATAATCCTTATTGATCAAGTAAAGGTAGGACTTGAAATTTCAGGTTTATCTATAGGTTCGGATTCTATAGCAGTAGATTCTAGAATATGTCCAAAACTGGATGTTTTTACAACAGGTTCTTTAGACTTATCATTAAGGTCAAAAACAGTCAAATCTTCTTCAAGATTTTCAAGAGAGGTTTTATGCTCATGTGGATCAGTTTCATCAAACTTGATGTGAATAGATTCTTCCACACATTAGGTTCTTTTATTAAAGACTATATAGGCTTTTCTATTTAAAGAATAACCATGATATATTTCTTCATCACTTTTAGAAGTAATCTTTTCCCGATTAACCATTGTATTAAGAATAAAAACATTTCATCCAAAGACTCTAAAGTAACTAACTTTAGGTTTTCTATTATTCCCCAACTCATATGGGGTCTTCTTAAGTACTAGTATAATTAAGATTCTATTAATAATATAACAAGATGTATTCACAGCTTCAGCCCAAAAGTAAATAGGCAGGTCATATTCATTAATCATGGTTCTAGCTATTTCTTAAAGGATTATATTCATTCTTTCTACCACACCATTCTGCTGAGATGTTCTGGGAGCAGAAAAGTTGTGACTATAGCCATTGTGTGAGCAATATGATTCAAACTCTTTATTTTCAAACCCACGGCCATGATCACTTCACAGGGATTTAATATTAATTTTACTATGATTTTCTATAGATTTATAGTATTTAACAAACTAAGAACAAACTTCACTTTTGTGAGCTAAGAAGTATACCCAAGTAAATCTAGAAAAGTCAACTTCTTGGACATAGACATAGTTCTTCCCATTTAAACTAGAAACTATTAATGGTCCAAAAAAATTCCATGTGAACCAACTTGAGAGGTTGAGAAGTAGAAACTTATTTCATTGATTTAAAAGAAACTTTATGTTGCTTTCCCTTTTTACAGGGATTACAAACTTTGTCATTTGGGGATTCATGTTTAGGTAGTTCTCTAACAAAGTTCTTCCTAGTCAATTTTCTAAGTGAATAGATGTTGCAGAGTCCTAATCATCTATGGAAAAGACAAGATTCTTTATGAAAAGCATTTAAACAAGTAAAATTTTGTTTGGCTATATAATTTAAATCAACAGCATAAACATTGTCATTTCTTAAAGCAAAAAAATACTAAAACATTCATAGAGTTAAAAACATTACAAGAATCATTTTAAAACTTAACATTAAATCCATCATCACATAATTGGTAAATACTTAAAAGGTTATACTTAAGTCCATCAGCAAATAAAACATTAGAAATTAAAACTGTATTGGAGTTACCAATCTGGCATAGGACGATGATTTTTCCTTTAGATTTATCATCCATGGTGACATGGCCTCCCTCAACCTTTATTAAGATTTTGAAGCATGAATAATCTACAGACATATGCCTTGAACAACAATTGTCCATGTACCATACCTTCTTGCAAGAACTCTTCAAACCAGTTTCCTACAAAATAGATTTACACAAAAAATGATTTTGGTACCCCGGTCTTCTTGGGTCTATAAAGGTTAGCAATCAAAGCTTTAGGTACCCATATTTTTCTTATGGGTTTCATTTAATTTACAGAATCATTAGATTATGAAATATAATCGTTATTTGACGTAAAAGTATATGAATAACTAGTTGATTCATTGGAATTTTTAGAACTGTAATAAATAGAATTTTGTCCAGATTTAGAGATAAACCGAGTTTTAATGAAATGTCCATGTCCATGTTGGTATCCCAAACTAGAAGTTTATTTAGGTGATACTTTCTTACCTAAAATTTGAGTAAAAGTATCTTTTCCCTTTGTGAACTTTTCTAAGTCTTTTCTAAGTTTCTCATTAGACATTTTCAGTTCAATATTTTCCTTTAACAGTTGAGCATTATTTTCCATTTCTATATCAAAGGTAGATTTAGCAGTAACAGTGAGAACATGTTATTTATTTAATGAATTTTATTTTTCTTTAAGATCATTACATGTTTCTTCCATCATGTTATAGTATTCAAACATTTCATCCTTAGACATATTTCCATCATTTTCTGAATCATTGTTATTTCCAGAATAATAATCATTTATAACAGGGGAATCATGTACCTCAGATGTGTTGGTCATGAAGCTCATGTTGGCACGATTCTTCTCAGAATCAGAAATTTCTGATTCACTTGTGATGTCCTCCGAAGCACTCCATGATTCTTTTGTAGATTTCTTGTAATTCATGTCCTTATAATCATATTTCATTTTGACTTTTATTTTTGGACAATCATCCTTGATGTGTACTTTCCTTATGCACTCATAGCAGACTATTTCATCATCCTTGTCAACTTTCTTCCAATCCATTTTCAAGTGTCACTTGTTTTCATACTTTCCTTTGTGGTTTGATTTCATGAAGAATTTCTTCTTCCTATAAAACTTCTTGAATCTCCTGGATATTTGAGCCATCTCAGCATCACTATTAGAGTCCTAATCTTCACTTGTTGAACTTTCAGTTTGTATTTGCATTTTCTACTTGACTTTACTCTTATAAGAAGTAGACTTCAAAGCTACGGATTTTATTTTAGGTTCTTCATCTTCCTCCATGTTCACCATGAGTTCTTCCACATACATCATAATATTACTAATAACCTCTTTTAAAAATAGTGCTCCATTGACACATGACTCTGTTGAAACAGAAGTTCCTCTCCATCGGTCTGGCAAACATCTCAGTATCCTCATAATTTGTTCCTTTGGTGGAACAACCTTTCCAAGTGAGATCATTGTATTGACTATCTCATTAAACCTGAGATACATATCAGAAATAGGTTCATCAATCATCATTTTAAAATTGTCATATTTAATAGTATAAGTATTCAATCTCATTTCTTTAACGTTGGTTGTTCCATCATGAGAAACACCCAAAGCATCCCATATTTCATAAGCAGTTTTGCAAGCAGATATTCTATTAAAATCTTCATCTCCTAAAGCACAATACAGAGCATTCATAGCTTTACAGTTATTATTGTAAGCAGTCTTTATAGGTTTATCCCAAGTTGTTCTTTCGATTTTTGGAATTTTATATTGAGACTCTATATCAGTCCAGATATCAAAACCTATACTCTCTAAATGAATTTCCATTTTCAGTTTCCACTAAGCATAGTTGGTTCCATTGAAGAAAGGTGGTTGGTTAGTAGCAGCAACATCTAGTCTATTTTCCATAAATATATTTTAGAATAGAAATTTTAAAGAGATAAAATTTAGAACTAACAAAAATTTAAGATCTTTAAAGATGCAACTAAAATCACATTTGAAAAGAAGAGTATGTCAAAAATCCTTTAACAAAAAAAAATCCTTTTATACCAACTGTTTTTCGGAGTGGATACTCAAGAGGGGGTGAATTGAGATCCAATTTAAATTTCTGTTAAAAATATTTCTCTTCATATCCACCAAATTAAAAACAATGTTAAACTGTAGTGAATTTATTCAGATTATAAATTTACAATTAATTTCTCTAAGATTGATTAGGTCTCAGTTAACTTAATCTGAAGATTAGATTAACCTTTAAAACTAACTTACTGGTTTACAATTCGTATAAACAATTGCTAATTTAACTATCAAGGTAGATTTAAAATAGATTTGTATTTCAAAGTAATAAGTAGTGGAATACGATATATATAAATAGTATAATTATGACTTAAAGTAAAAAGGAAAGAAAATTTATCCAAGAGGTTCAGTCTCAAGCCAGGAATTAGTCCTAAAAACAATTTATATAAATTGATCCACACCCTGGATCGGGGTAAACAATAGTGCGATATTGTCTTGGTCAAAAGACCTCAACCACAGTTCTATGTTGGAAACAAACAACAGCTCACAACTGTCCCGGTCTTACTCGATCTCTACCACTATCCATAGTAAGAAACAAGGAGTTATGGAGATTGAGTGAGGATTTATGAATCCTCTAGTTTAGATCAGGGGACATTGTGTGTGTAAAATAAACAAGGTACACACACTAATTGAAATGTAAAAGGAAGTAATCACTAAAGTAAGTAAGAATGAGTTTAGAAGAGCTTTAGTGATTGGCAGTATAGCTCTGGACTTGTTTGGTTGGTCAGAAAGGCTTCTGAGTCCTTCTCTGGTTTCTACTCAAAAAACCGAGTGTCGTTTTCCTCTTTTGGTTCTTGGTCCAGCTTGTCATCTTGAGTGCATGAAGTGATTTTGGTAGTTCTTCAATCAAGATGCAGCTTGTGGTTTTCTTCAGAATGATCGGCCTCAAGTATGTTCATGTTCTTGGAGAATAGATGTATCCTTGTGTGAATGCTCCGTGTTTGAATGCTTGTTGAGCTTTTTCCTTTTTCACCTGGTGTTCCTTCTTAGTTCCTTGATTCTCTCTGTTTCATTACTTCAACACACTTCTATCATTTTGTATCTCCTTCTACAGTGTTCTCTTTCCTTCCCAATATAACTTTTAGCTCTGGAAAAAAAGAATGATTACTTTTTTACATGGGTACTAGGTACGGTTCCCTAATATAGAAACAGAATTCGTTAAATAACATTAACTTCATTAAAACCAACAAATTTAACCATTAGCAAAATAAATAAATAGTATTGAGAGTATAGAGTTTGACTGGTTGATCAATTAGTAGCTCGTGTTGGTAAATGTGTACGGTGGAATTTGTAACAAGTCCTTCTATTGGTATCTCTTTTATCTTGCATTGGTTACACTATATACTAGGGACTTGGTTCCATAGGTTGCTCTAGTTCCATCAGTAGCTCTTGGAATATCGGTAGCTCGATGTATCAGTGACTGTACTTGTATTGGTAGACTTATTCTATCGGTAACTATCTGTGAACTAGCTCTATCAGTATACTTCTGTCTATCGGTATCTCTTGTCTTTCAGTAGCTCTGGTTTTTTAGTCGGTAGCTCTGGTTATTGGTGATTGTCTGTGATCGTATCAGTATACTGACTCTATCGGTAACTACTGGTAGACATGCACATCGGTAGCTCTATACATATCGGTGGCCTTTGTGTATCAGTGACTCTGTCTATCGGTAGACTAAGACTATCAATAGACTGAGTACTGGTATCTCTTTATCAGTAGCTATACGTAGATTAGTGACATACACTTTTCTTTTTTTATGCAAAACACATCTGATTGGGTTAGAATTACATAAGAACTCATATAAACATGGATAAACAATGATTAACATATTCCATAGATTATTTTAATATTATTATCATCTTGATCAAAGAATATCAAAGATTTCAAAGAATTAATATATTAATAAACATTAATTGGGATTATCAATGTATATGAAAGCAAAATTGGGATTATCAAAACAGGTGAGGTCAACAATAACATAATCATGAATCTTCATACTAAAAATAATTTTATATGGGGTAATATAAGTGATCCCTTCAACTATGAATATTCATTAGAAATATAAAATTATTTCCTACAACATGATATTTTATTTATAATTTTTAGACATTAAATAAATGAATTTCATTATTACACAATGATTATGTTGTGATTACTTCATTAATAAAGGATTCAATTAAATGATATTATAAATACTTAAAAAATATTATTTGACATAATTAATGCCATACAGTAGTTCTCTAGTTGAGTATGCATTAGGATTTTTTCAATGTTCTTTTTGATATTTCCATGTTTTTTGAATTTTTAAAAAGTCAAGTATGAATTATATCTAAAATTTACAGAATTCATAACTTAAACATTAAAATAGTATATTAAATGATATTAAATTACTAAAAATCATATATTCGTATAAATAGTTATGCTAAGTTAAAATATGTCATAAATGTCATTTTTGTTAGTCTTCAATCATGATATGGTAATTAAATTAACCCACATTGTTTATATACCATGTTATCACTCTATGATTAAAAGGGTAAAATAAGGGTTAAACTAATAATATAAGGATAAAAAAATATATTAAACTTGTCTAAAAATTAATGGATTATG
The DNA here is from genome assembly GCA_963277665.1 of Viscum album. NCBI lineage: Eukaryota > Viridiplantae > Streptophyta > Magnoliopsida > Santalales > Viscaceae > Viscum > Viscum album. The sequence continues at coordinate 772,951,022 of OY728159.1, read as the reverse complement.
TTTATTCAAACTGAAATCATATTCTCTTAGAATTATATATGTTTTGGATATTTTTTAATCGAAATTTAATTTATAATAAACTAGTATTTTATGGACTTCCTAAAGGTACCCATCTCCATATTATAAAAGGTCAACAACTCTATCAACTTAATCCAACCACTGATGACCCATGGTTCATCCAACATATTTTTAAATAATCTCTCAACATATCTCACTTTCCCCTAGAGGTCTTACCTAGGGAATAAGGCAATTCTATGAAAACTCTTGCTGAAATAATAAAAAGTCTCCATATTTATAGGTAACTCGTTCCTTATAGATCCTCAACATTATTATCCTTCTACACTCCCAATGCTCTTCTTATTCATTGATAACATAACTACACTAGTATTCTCAATATACTAGTATGTTGTTATCAGAATAATTATGTTTTCAATAACACACACCACTATCTACTGGATATGTTCATATTGTTTCTGTGGATGACAAACTACTACTTCACGAAATGAGGAATGTTCAATCTTCTCCTACCACCTCTTATGGTGGACATTATTATTGAACTCTATTTATATATGATATTTAATATATTTATATTGTGTCTATTGTTATTTTTTATATTTATAGAATACATTTTGCTTTCCATAATAAGTGAATATGATAATTTCTTTTGAAGAAGTGCATACTACCACCCCCTTAAAGTGATATGACTCATTTAAGACATAAAAGGAACATATAAAGGTTGTAATTAATGAAAATATATAACATATATATTATATTGGAATTATAACATACCTATGTATCATTTAATTTTCATTGCATTAATTTGAAAAAAATGTAAGTAGCGTTCTTGCATATAGACAGCATACCATCTCCATGAATGGTGAATTTCTTTTAGTATAACAAAATTTTATGGAATATTCTAAATAAATTTAAACTATCTATATATAAATAATGTATAATATTTTTGAGATGATTTACTTTTGACCACATGGAAGATTTATATCAAACAAGTTCATTTTCGACTCAATTACCGAATATCAACAAACTGACAAATATAAACATAAATAACTATGTAATTTATATAACATGATGATAAGTAATATAAAATGAATAATAAAATTGAAAAATGTTCAAAATCAAGTTGAAATTAACCTAATTTTTTTATTTAGAAATCTATAATTGGACAAGACAAGTCGGATTTGAGGTAAGGGACTTTGTCTCAATATCCATTCATTGGTGAATACATTGATTTATACATGACATTATATTATATCGTATATAATAAACCAATTTTAACATTTATTTTTATTCCAATGCTTTTCAAATGAAATCTTTTTTATTTAATTGTTTTACTAAACCACAAAAGGAATGAATCTTTTCAACATACAGGACATCAATGAACATTCCACCGATGCAAGTAATATTTGATATGTATCTCCCTATATATGGTGTAATATTTTTAGTAAGGAAAAATAAATTCCATATTTCAATTTTAGGTATTTTAGTATTGAAAATGGTTTTGATAATGGATTGATTATTTCAGTATCTTAGACAAATAAATGTGATTCCAACGTCGAAATTTTATCTTTCCATTAAACATGTTTTATGTGTAACAGTGTTTTTGTTGTTTGTGGGAATTATTTACATAAACATGTGGTTTAGTCATAAATTGAGTGTAGGATAGCCTATGATATCTGTCATATGAATTGGGTATAACTTTGGAGGTAAATTTTAGGGTTTCTTCTAAGAGATTAAGTGAATATATGGTGATGGGTATCCCAAACGTAAACACGAAGGTCACTACCTATATAGCTACGAAAGATACAATGTTAGAATGTTATAGATTCCACAAGTTACCTTTATGAAAAATGATTTCTAAGAGTTATTCATAAATATTATGATATCAAGAGTTATGTTAAAGACCTTATGTTTTATGATTTAATAGTATGATTTCATTGATTAGTATGTATTCATGGACTAATGTTTTCTTTTCTTGTTATATATCCCATAATATTTTTTATTCTCATCCCTTGTTTTTGAAATCTTTTCACACGTTATAAGGAAGGGTAAATGAATAGAATACTTCAAGAATATTTTTATCAAGAAAAATAATCCTTATTTTTTAGGCGTTTTATTATTCTGAAAATATATAATAGAGTTTAGGTGTCTACATTGTAATATTTGTTATGTAATGTATTAGTTATGGCCTAATTATCTAAAAATCTAAATCATAAATGATCCTCAATGTGTAATAATTATTAGTCGTGATAAAAAATAATGATTATGTAAAGATAAAGGCTGGGGACTTATTGTATATTTTAAATGTCAGTTTAGATAACATTAAAAGTTTGGATATTATTAAATGAATATTCCTAAATTATTTTTACTTTATGGTATGATTGAAATGATATAGAATTTTAAGATTTCCATGTGGCTTTTTCTAAGATATGTATGTTTTCATAGTGATTTTTTGGAGAGGAAACATGGAAGATATGATGGGATGACATCAAGCGGGAAACAACCTACAATATCAATAACCAGAAATGGTCTAAATCAGTACTGAATAGTTTTTTGCTTTGGTAGAACCATTGAATTAGGATAAAAATGGTGGTGGTATAAATTCATGATATCATCTAAAACAACCACAAAGAAACATGTCTATAGTGGAGAATTTAATGAGGGAACATCCCCCATCTTTTATTGGATCATCTCACCATGTGCTCGCTGGAGGGTGGATTAAAGCACATGAAATGTTATTCGAATTCATGTGGTGTTCTTAATTACAAAATGTTAGGCTATCTATTTATTGTTTTGAAGGAGATTTCAACCATTGATGGTCTAGGGTTAAAAATATCATGCATTGTGAGGAGAGTTATGCTGTTGATTAGGATGCATTCAAAGGTATGTTCCTTGAGAAAAAAATTCCTATAGTTGTTCGACTTTGGATGCCATAACAATACATAGAATCAAGGTAGCAGGATGACTGAGTGGCTTCTTATGAGTCCAAATTATTTCGAATGGCATGTTATGCTCTAAATTTCATATGGTTTTAGGATAGTAAAATTAATCATTTTTAATCAGGTTTAAAACCAAAGTATCAATGGTAATTAGCATCTCATGAGTTAAAATGTGAAGATAAACATGTTCAATGTGTGGTGAAGGTCGAAATGGAGTTTTTTTATGATAATGTGTTCTTAAAAAAATTACGATGTAGATGAGGATGATTAAAGGGTATAACTCTTCAAAAAATTATAATGGTAATAAAATTAAAATTTTTGGGGCACAATTTTGGTAAAAAGGACACCAGGGAATGCATTTTAAATATTGGGAAGTGTATTTGGTGTGGTAAAATCAGAAATAATTCTTGTACTTGTACTGGAAATGATCTGGGTAATTGTAAGACAAACTAGGATTTAGAGTCAGTGAAATATTTTATGTACAATGAATTGGGACTTTATGAAAATGAGTGTCCAATGAAGAACTCAAATGATGGAAATCATCCAGACTACATCCAGAAATGGGTGGTGAAATTTTTTACAATGACTTTAGCAGATGTTATTCCATCAAATGAAGTAGTCGTAGATAAATTCTTTGTTTATTAAAAGTATTACATTTTGTTGTTTGATTCTAGGACTACACATTCTATCATTTTTGAGAAATTATCTAGTAAATTTGGAATTCCATCTCATAAAATGGATCCTAAACTTGTATTAAAAACACCTAGGGGAAATTTTGAGACAATAATAAATGATGAGAACCTTTTTCTCTATCTAATCATAATGAATATACATACAATCCTTACAAATATTTCTCTAGTAGAGTTTTATTTTATTTTGGTTATGGATTGCCTTTCTATTTATCATGCTAAGATTGACTATATAGATAATGTGGTTGGTTTTCTAAATGAATTTATTCTTGTGTACAAGAATGAACCATTAGTTTTGATAAAAATTTGGAATCTGAGAAACTGGTAAATGATGGAAATGTTTTTTATCATGAATATATTGTCGAAAAAAATGGAACTGTTTTCATTAAGGTTGTTCTGGTGCAAAACGATTTTTATTATATTTTTTATGATGAGTATCCATGAATAATACCTGATTAAAAATTTGAATTTACTATTGTCTTGGTTCTTGATTCTAATCCAATTTATAAACCTCCTTATCAAATGGATCAAATTGATCTTTAAGAGTTAAAGAATCAATTAAAGGAGTTATTATATAAAGGTTTCATTTGACCTAGCACATAATAATGGGATTCCCAATTCTTATTTATTAAAAAAATCTATTTCAATGAGATAATGCATTGATTATAGATCCTTTAATTACATCACTATGAAGAACAAGTAACATTTTCCTCATATCAATGATTTGTTTGATAAGCTCTATAGAGCTCAATAACTTTTGATGATTGACTAGAGTTTGGGGTACCATCAGATAAAAATAAAGGAAGAGGACATTCTGAATTCAACATTTCGTACTAGATACGGCCATTATGAATTTTCAGTTATTCATTTTGGTTTAAAAAATTCACCTACTCTATCCATGGATCTTATGAATAGAATTTCTAGTGTGTTTTTGGATAAGTTTGAGGTTGTGTTTTTTATTATATTTTGGTATATTCTAAAAGTAAATTTGAGCCTGAATGTCATTTAAGTGTTGTATTTCAAACCAAAAATGAAAAGAAATTGAATGTTAAATTCATCATATGTGAGTTTTGGTTACAAAAAATTTAATTCCTTGGTCACACTATTTCTAAATATGGCATAACTGTTGATCATTCTAAAACAAAAGTGGTTGAAGAGTGAGAAAGGCTATCTATTATAAACATGATTTTTCATTTTCATGGTTTAGAAGGACATAACCAAAGGTTTAATGAAAATTTTGTATGGTTATCCATCACACTAACTAAGATAACTCAAAAAGGACCTATGTTCATCTTAAGAAATGAATGTGATGAATGTTTTTAAGAATTGATAATAAGATTAGTGATTTCTCTAATTTATGAACAACCTTCTAGAAATGGTGAATTTTTTTTCTATAGTGATGCTCCGTTGAAAGGACTTAGCTATGTGTTAATGCATAATGATCAGGTAATTTCTTATGATTCACATCAGTTGAATATTCATGATTTAAAATACCATACACGTGATTTGAAATTAGACGTTGTTGGTATTTTATTTTAAAAATTAGGGGCATCATCCGTACGACATAAAGTGTGAAATATATATTGATCACAGAAAATTGAGAAATATATTCACAAAGTAAAAAATTTATCATGATACAGAGTAGATGGATGGATTTAATCAATTATTATGAATGCACAATTCATTAACATCTATGTATGGAAAATAATGTGGTAGACACTTTGATTTGAAAGTGTAATTCTACATTGACCATGAAATATGTTTAATTATATCCTTTAGTTTTTTATATGATATATTATGGATTGGATTTTTATAGTGTAGGTAATTTCTCTATTGTTTTTTATGAGGATTTTAAATTATCTCAATCATACAGAATTAATAAATAAATAAATTAAGACACCAATTTGCAGAAAAAGGATGAATGGGTTCAGAGGGGTAAGTTACATGAATTTAATATTGATAAATACTATGTTTTCAGGTTTGGAAATGGATTATGTGTGCCTTGTGATTCATTGTTGAAGAAAGAGTTGTTATGTAAATCTCATAGTTCTCCTTTTTCAGTTTAACTTGGATGTACTAAGATGTATCATTATCATCAGTTGTATTACTGCTGTGATTGAAAGAAAAGTGATATTGCAAACATTACCTTTAGATATTTGATTTTTCGACTGGTTAAAGTAGAGCTGTAGTTACTCAAAGAGATTCTTCATCCTTTTGTAGTACCAAAGTGTGAATAGGAAAATGTGACCACATATTTTGTAGTGGTATTACCAAAGACATATCAAGGAAATAATTCAATCTGGTTATTGTTGATTGATTGACTAAATATTATCATTTTATTCCTATTTGAGATACTATATATGTAGATCAACTTTATTGAATGTATATTAGTGGTATATTCAGGTTACATGGAATTCATATCTCCATTATATCTGATCATTACCCCAGGTTCACTTTTTACTTTTGGGAGGGCCTTCAGAAGTCATCTGAAACTAAATTATATTTTAGAACATTTTTTCATCAACAATCAGATGGGTGGTCAAAACAAATAATTCAGACATTAGAAGATATGTTACATGAATGTTAAGTGGATTTCTAGGGATGTTGGGACAATAATCACACTTTGGTTGTGTTTTTTATAACAATAGTTTTCATTATATTATACAGGTGGCACCATTAGAAGCATTTTATGGAAAGTGAATTCAAACACCAGTTATTTGGGAAAATGTAGGTGATAGGAAGTTGATGGGAGCATAATTAGATGAATTTATGGAAATAATATTTTAGTTGATTTAGAAGCACATTAGAATAACTCCTAGAATGACTAAAAGTTATGTGGATAATTAAAGCAGGGTATTTCTTTCAAGGTAGGTGATCATTTCTTTCTCAAAGTTTCTACATGGAAAAGTGTTTTGTGTTTTGGTAAGAAGGGGATTCTGAGTTTACGGTTCAATGGAAACTATGAAATTCTAGAGAAAGTTTGATGAGTTTCCTTCAAAGTATAATTGCCTCCATGTTTAACCAATGTATATAATGTTTTTCATATTTTAATATTGAGAATGTGTATAGTGGATTCAATCTCATGTTTTGAGTCCATAGGTAGTTCATTTGGAAGAGAATCTTTCTTATGAGAAACAGCTAGTTCAGATTCTTAACAATAGAGATAAGGTGTTATAGAATAAGTTAATTCATCTGGTAATGGTTTTTCGGAAAAACCATATGGTTTAAGAGGCAACATGGGAATTTGAAATTGCGACTAGGGATAGAACCCCCACTTATTTCATAAGTGAATAAAATTATGACGTTGTAATTACCAAAAGGGGGAATGAGTATTTATCAATTAATACATTTTCATATCTATTAGTATATATGAATAATATATTTATTTAAAATTAAATAGGACACTTTTCCTAATGGTGTACTCGATTTGAAACAACGGGTTTCTCCAAAATCTTATGTTGCTCACAACATTGTGTTGTAACAAATAATAATATAATATAATTATTATTTTAAATAGTAGTTAATTCCAAGAGATTATATTGGAGAGAATGTATATAACTAACTATAATATTATTATACACGATTGTTAATTGTTTTTACTTTTATCCTACAAATTATGGCATCTTAAAATTAGAATTAATATAATTTTAAGCATTAAATACTATAATATTTTTAAAATGCAGTTTTCCACATTGCGATGGAGAACCATTTCTAAATATATTTTTCCCTATAATATATTCTATTGGAAAAAAATATAATTATTCTATAGAAATGTAATATGAAATTTTACGTCGGTTTAAATTTTGGTATTTTTCTAATGAAACTCAGATTTTAATGAATATTGAAAAATATTGCATTTTAATTCGACACTGCATTTTTGTATAATTTATTTATATAGTTATTTCGTCATTATAATTGGATGAAAAGTTTAATTGGATTATTTTTTTATCATTTTATCCAATTTTGTCCCTTAGAAGTAATTTCACATTTAAATTTGACATAAACACATGTCAATCATTTGCTGGTTTTTACTTCTTAAAAACCTGCTTGCATGGTTTGACAACGTGTATTAATTATAAATTAATTTATGCCAATACAATATTCTGAATTTGAAAAAAAAATTAATATATTTTTAGATTTAAAAATTCCAAATTTGGAAAATAGTTATATTTTATTTTTGAAATTGTGAATAGTAAAATCAGTAATTATATTTATTTTCCATTGTTAAAGAGTTAATCTCATAATTAAGGTTAAAAATATTATAAAAATTAAAAACAACCCTAAAATATGTCCTAATTCACTTGTATGAGTTATTTCCAACCATTAACATCCTTAGGCTGAAATTTTTGCATTTGGGATCCAATTAGAAGTAATAATGACATGTTGTAATAATTAATTTAATGTGAAGAGAAATATTACATAAAAATGTATCTTATTATTAAAAAGTTTATATGGGATTATATAATTGATATTTTCAATTAAAATAGTCATTATAAATATGAAACTATTTCCTAAAAAATGATATTTTATTTATAAATTTCTGAAATTAAATAAAAAAAATTAATTATCACACAATTATAATGTAGTGACTGCTTCATTAATAAAGGAATCAAATAAATTATACTAAAAAATATAAAATAAATATTATGGGACCTTATTAATTTCATCCATGAATTAAACGAGATATCATTTCATGATTGTATTGATTCAATGTTTTTTCTCGAAGGAATCTAGTTTTAATGAATTTGTAAAAAGTCAAGAATGAATAGTGTCCAAAATTTACAAAATTTAAATAATAAAATATAAAAAAAATATTAACTGATAATAAATTCTTAAAAAAAATATCATTCGAAAAAAACGGACAATATAAGTCCAAATATTTCATTAATAAATATTTTTGGGTTGTTGTACATGATTTGATAATTACATTAAACCCCAATTTATAAGTAACATGATATCACTATAAGGATAAAAATGGTTACAAAAGGGTTAAATCATACAAATAAGGATAAAAATAATATTAAATACATGTATATAAATTATAGGAGGACCGATATTTGAACTAAAATCATATTATATTAGAATTAAATGAGTTTTGATCATTTTTAATCGAAAAATAATTTATGATAAAATAATATTTCACAACATTCTAAAATTTCCCCTCCCCCTCTTATAAAATTCCACAACCTCTACCCACATAATCACACATATCAAGACCCTTTGTTCATCGATAAAATTATCAAATAATCTATTATCATCCCTCCCATCCTTTTTGAGTCCTTACTTTGGGTATAAGAAATTTCAATGAAACCTTTTAGCTGAAATCAAATGATGTTACCAATTAAAGATTTAACATCTTCTCTAAAGTTCATTTCTTTTATTTTACATCTCCACTCCCTATGTTCTAATTATAATTTTGTTATCCTCAAACACCAGTCTCTTAAAAATACTTTGACTTTGGTATGAAATGGATTAGATCTACACTTACACACACCTCTACCTAATTGATACGAACATAATGTTTCAGGTTCTGGCGAACAACTGCCTCGCAAAACAATGATTGTTCAATTTTCCCTTACCACATCACATGATGAAAATTATGATGGAATTTTTTTATATATGATATAAAATATTCTTATATTGTATCTATGATTATATATTTTTTATTATATTATAGCATTATTCTTTCCATAATGTGTAAATATGATAATTTCATTAAAGGAAGCATGGACTTCCTCCCCCACCATGTCATATGACTTGTTCAGTCCATACATTGAATTTATAACATATTTCATTAATTAACTTATATAACATAGATATTATACTGTAATTACCTCAAAAATATGTATCATTTAGTTTTCATTGCTTTAATATGATAAAGAAATCAAAGTAGAGTTCATTCATACATATGTTCAACCATCTCCATGAACGCTGCATTCCATTTCTTATCTAAAAATATTATGGAATATAATAAATAAATATATAAATAATATATATAAATCATGAATAATATTCTTGAGATGATTTATTTTTTCCACATGGAAAATTATTATCAAACAATTTTTTTAACCAAAGTACCAAATATCGACCAACCGACCAATATGAACTTAATTAATTATGTAACTTTTAGAACATGATGATAAGTAATAGAAAATGAATAATAAACTTGAAAAATGATCTGAATCGAGTAGATATTAACCAATGTTTATTATTACTGAATTTTAAGAACGAATGAGACATGTCAGATTCGATGTAAGGGTCTTTTTCTCAATCATCTTTCATTGAGGAATATTTTGATTTATACATAATATTAATTTATATAGTATATATTCAACCCCGTTTGACATTATATTCCATTCCACAATTTTCAAGAAGAATATTTTTTTAAGTATTTTACTAATAAAAAAATTTAATGTTTCTTTTTAACCTACGCGACAACAATACCTTTTATCTGATACGAGCATTATATGCTATTGGGCATCCTCTTCAAACTATAATGTTTTTAAAAATGATAAAGAAATATCATATTCATTTTTTATGAATTTTTGTATTGAATATGGTTTTGAGAATTGATTATTTATGTCAATATGTAGAACTGATATCAAGTTATTTCAATGTGGAAATGGAATGTTTTCTTTTTAGTTGTTTTTGTGTTATGATTATGATATGATTCCTAGTAATTATATATCCGTACAGGTGGATTCTTGATAAACTATGGTTGGGTGATCTTGTGATATTTCTCCAATTAATTTGGAAATGGGATGAAGGATAATGTTAAGGTATATCATAAGATATATAGGGAATATAATATGATGGGTATTCCAAACATTACCATGGAGGTTACTCCCTTAGTAGCTATGAAATCTACAGCATAAGTAAGTTATGGATGACACAAGTTACCTTTAATATTTATGATTTATGTGATTTATTCATTAATCTCAGGATTTCATTAGTTATGTTAAAGACCTTATGTATTATGAGTGAAAAATATGATTTCATTGATTTGTATGTACTCAGGGAATAATGTTTAATTTCCATATTTTATATCCCTTACTAATCTTTATATGCATATCCCATGTTTTTGAAATGTTTTTTACTGTGTTTAATGATGGGAATATAAAAGAACAATTCATGAATATTTTTATCAAGAAAATAAATCTTATTTTTTAGCCGTTTTATTTTTCTGAAAAAAAAATTAATATAGTAGATGTGTCTACATTATAATATTCGAGATTTAATGTAATACTTATTGCCTTATTCTCTAAAACTCTAATCCTAAAAAGATCCTCAATTGGAATTGAGTAAAATTCTTGATCCAAAATGAAGATTATGAAATGTTTAACTTTGGTGCATTAAGAAAACCATCATAAGTAATATGGTGAATGGCATTAAAATCTAACTTCTAGATTAAAACTAATAAAAAATCATCCAAATAATGAATAAGGATAAAATAAATACCAAATATCAAAATTGGATCATATCAATAATAAAGTTATTATGTCATTGACGAATATAAATACCACATAGTGTTATGAAAACAATTTTGAGAAAAATAACCGTTACACATTAAAATAAAATTTCAAAAACCTAACAATGAACATTAGAAATACCTACCACAATATTTATCCTTTTAAAACTTCTAAAATAATCTTTAAAACATTTATTATTATTGATGGTTAGATATTCAATTCATGTCCTACAAATTCAACCAAATATTCCATTAACAATTTCAAAAAAATTCCAAACAAAAATGTTTTGAAAATTACATGATGAATTCATACAAAAAATATGATTAAAATTAATATTTAGAAAACATATATTTACGAGATCAATTTAAAGGGGTTAAAATATTTTATGAAAGTTTTTATAATTCATTGATTTTTATTAAAAGAATGATTTTTTTTCAAAATAGAATAAGGAATATGAATTTGATAAAAACAAATTTCCAAATATTTTTATCTACCAAATTGTAATAAATTTTTGTTATTACATTAAATAATTTTGGAATAACTAATTTATATGAGAATATATTGATCATAATATATAAATATAAAATAATTCTTGTATGGGCTAGTTATACAAAAACAATCCCGATTAATGATGAGATTGTGAATAAACTATAACCACATTGGTAACTTATGAATCATAAGATCCATAAAATAAATAACATCTAATATATGATTTTATACAAGTAAGTTAAATAGATTCCTGATATAACATTTCAAATAGAAAATATATTCACCATAGAATATAAATAGTTGATGAACATGGAATATGTATCACGGAATTAAAGGTGAGATGAGAAAACCATACCTTAGGTTCAACTACCAATGTGTGTGTCTTAGACACCACCATAATAATTATGGGTTTATTATATATATATATATACTAAATTACCATACGATTTATGTAATACTATATATAATTTTATTATAGTTTTCCACCTCCTTTTTATTATCAATTATTTATTAGAATCTCTGTTTGGGTTGATAATTGATTCACTTTTCATGTACGTTTTTTTCAGTAATATAAGACCTTTTAATTTGATCATGGTTACATGATATATAAAATGATTTCCATGATATTTTATCTGTATATATTCCTTATATATGCATTTATAGTCATCTATTAAAGATAGAGATATAAAAGGGATTATAGCATTCATGGATTTAGTAAGTTATGTGTACGCATGGATGTTTTTTCCATTTTTATAGACAAATGGAATATACAAAAAATTATTTTTAAATAATCATAATATTAATAGTTATATTATATACATAAGTTATGTTAATCATATATGTCCTTATCACAATACATGTTGAAATAAAATGAGAACATTTGTCATCAGTATGTGGACGTGGTCGTGCACATGTATGCATAAGAGACATTATTGATTTCCAACAGTTTAGAATGTTAGAAGACAAGTATAATATTATATTTATAAAAGTATGTTTATTTAATTTTTAAAATTTACAATCACTAACTAAATCCATACTAATTTCCATGTAAATAATATGAAAAAATAGAATCTCATCGCATCGCAAGGTTGTAGTCTCCCAATCACATGAGAAACATTATTGAACCCCCACCCCACTGAATATTATGTGATAAGGTATATGTTACTTCCTAATTAAATAAGTACAACAATTTTATAATTATTATATAATTATTTTAAATCAACAACTATTCGTAACCTTTATTAGTGGTGAGGTAAAATGAATTACATTAGCTCACGAGGAGGATATCCTCTATACACAAAATCAAAATTTTTGTTTCATATATTATGGATGAAGAGAGGGATATTGTTTAATAAAACTACATAATAAAATATCAGTATATATAATATACTATTTTTATTATTTTTTCATATTTGGGGAAGATTGGTTCGATTTAGAAGAAGATGTAAAATGAAAATATATAATTAGTAATGCTTCCTCCTATACAGGAAACCTCATTAGGTTTAACATAACGCCTTTCATGATTTGAATTGTGATATTTATAATATCAATAGTATGTGGGGAGGTAGTAATGGATGTTATTTTTCACATTATGTTTCTAAAAAATGTGTTTGGAACTGTTAATAAGGGTAGAGATAGGGTATTTTGTTACTAGTGGGGGAGAGGATACACATGTAATAGGGAAAGTAACAACATTTTCCCCTAGAAAAAAAAATCCTAAAATGGGTAATTATAGGCAATAATAGATTAATTGTTTTAAATATATCCATATAATAAGGTTTTATATATGATTGAAGTCATTTTGAACCGTTATATTATAGGTTTAAAAATATATAAGCCCATTTTTAACTCAACCATGGTAAATAATTTTTTATTTTTTTATAATCCATTATTTTAATAAATTCTATATACAAAATTAGATAATATACATTACGAAAATTAAAAATAAAGAATCAATTTTTATAAATTAAATTTAGAGAATATGTACAATCTAATTTAAAATTAAACCCTTGAGGAGATGAAAGATCAGTTTCCCAAGAGAAAAATCACATACGTATGGAATGTTTTAATATAAAATATTAAATGATATTGTTTTTGATGAACTAAATCTGTTAGATTGTAAAAAACATTAACAAATTTTACATTATAAATTTAAAATATAATATAAATTTGTAAAAAATTTAAACTAAATTCACATTTCAATAAAAATAGTATTATTCATTTTTCAACAAAAAATAAATTTATTTAAAATATTCTAAAATATTAAGTAAATGATAATTATTAATTTTGTATTTACAATATTGGGTTCATTTTTTTCATTGAATTTTCTAAAACTAGTAAAACATAATTATATATTTTTTATGCTAATAATACATAATCATTTTTTTTAGAAAAATACAGTTTTCATAAAACAATTTTTTTTCATTAAAATGATTTTATTGTTTTCATAACTCTATAAGATTTTAATTTTTTTAATATAATTGTAATCCCTATAATTTTAATATTCTTATTAGTACTATTCATACCAGTCATCGTAATTATTATGTTATAATATGAATGTTTTGTAATGACTCAAATTATCTTCTTGATTTATTTTAATAATTTCATTGGGAAGATACTAAGTCCATTCACTAAGATGGCATGGGAATCTAAGTCTCACTGGGCCCAGAATAAATTTTTGTATAAAGATGAGTTTTAAAAATAAAAACACTCGTTGGGTAACTTTGAAAATTAATAACATCTAAATGGTATCCCAGATCAAAAATATGAGGGCACCATTTCATCTTTGACATTGACATTACCTTAAGTATGAAAAAACAACATCTGGAAAGAGATAAATGAAAAAGACTGATTTTTTATGTACCCGCCATTAATAATATTTTAATAAAAATATTTTTATATACACATCGATGATTGTTTCCATTTTTTTAAATAAATAATTTTTTCTAAGTATATGGTTTATATCATAATTCTAGGATTTATTTGAGATAAAGAGGAGAGACCAAGACCACAAGGTTTGGAATCCGATGAATGAGGATTCAAGGATCACGATTTATCATGGACAGATCAATGATAGAATGATGAACGACAACCATGATCATTATATGATGACCAATAAAATTTTTCTAGGAATTTTTTCATTTTCATCTTGATTTCTATATTCTATTCTTGATTTCAATGATGAATCTGGATCAAACCACTAACAGTTTGATCCATGAATCATTCGTTATTTTAAGATGTAATTATTACTTTTTTGGAGATGTAATCCGGTTAAATACATTTTTCAATTCAAGTACTCTTCCCCTTTATTCCTTATATGACATTGTTAGATTGAGGTTGACATGAACAATGACAAGATCTATCCATACTGGGAATTTATTATGTTGTTTCCCGCCATGTTCACCATGCTTTTCCGTTGAACCCCTATGGTCGCGGCTCGATGATTTCCAGGCAGATCTGTACATGATCGGAAACCCAAATCTATGAAAATTTGATCAAAAAGATAAAATTAGTATATATTGGGACCTGGGGATCACAAATCTATGATCAGATTTATTTTTCAACTAGCAGTAAAGGATTCGGAGCCCGTAGAAGGATCTATGGCAAGGGGTGGCACATGCAGTCATGTGCGGCGGTCCAACCATAAGATTGGTTTCTTGAATTTGTGGAGCCCGTGGAAATAATCATGGACGACGAGCGGAGGCCATAGTGGTGTGGAGTAGTGGCCCATGTAGGGTGTTGCATCAGGCCAGAAGACCAACCACGCAGTTGTGGGTGAGCCCAATCATGCGGTCCATGGAACCATGTGAGGGGTAGGCAGCCAACAACCTTTACTGGGAGAGTACGTGGCAGCCAACAAACCTGGACGAGATGAGTCAGCCCGCACCAGCAGGTTGGGCAAGAGAAAACCATGCCACTACAGGTTATACATATTTCCTAGAAGTACTAGCCCACCATTCCTAATGGGCTGGGTCCAGCATATCTAGTGGGCTGGGTTGACCTTGTGGGGTCGGGTCGGGTCGGGCGAACAAGGTAAGATAGTTCACAAACAGAACTGGGCCCTCTTTACAAAAAGCCTCATAACATTCAATAAAAAAGTCTGATTGATGAGTTTTCTATATCCTTTGGACACTTGTGATTAGGTAGTTCATTTGAGGTGGTTTTGTGACAGCTTAATAAGGGCCACTATAGTTTCTAGGCTACCCCTTGTATCCATCGTCATGGATTTTGTAGGATATTTCATATATATCACCTCAAGAGACAGAGTCCCAGATAGAGTTGTGGAATCAACCTTGGGACTGGAGTGATACTCTATCACCCCAGATTGAGTTTCTAGTAATTGATGTTACCTTTAAGAAAAGACTGTTAATCCACTTTCTAATGGGTTGTATTAGTAGGGTTCACGATATTCTTTGGAATCCCCTATATTACAAGCTATATCGGTAGGGTTCTTGGTATTCTTTGAAAATCACATTCATTATGGGGTAATACATATTGGTTTCATGGTATTCTCTAAGATAATACCCTCACATTATGAAATAATCTTTACCAGGGATGACATGAAGGCTGAAAGAGAGAGTTCTCCAAGAACGAGCACACCACTAGCAGAAATCCTGTGGTGGAAGTTTAGATATAACTTATCTGTTCTACCTTTTTTACTAGTAGTTTGAGTATATCTAGACATAAATTGAATCTATATGGGTGTATAACAATGTAGAGAGGACTGTGAAATATTTTTCGGTTTTCCCATTGTGCTTTACTGGTGTCCTACTGATTACTTCTTTACAAACCCATGCACGGTCAATTCCCGCACATATCATATCTTTTGCAGATGGATGATTATTTGATGGTGCCCTTAGAGGAGTTGGTCCTGGATAGTGACAAAATGGTTCCTTATGAGATCATATGGGCTGAGGTGTTCCAGAAATCTATCTACTGCAAATTGAGTACCCTTTTTCAGTTCGACAGACATTGTAGCTTTCTTTATTTTGGTGGTAATATATTCTTGCCCTGTTTTAATTTACAGTTATTCTTTTTGACATTATCTGTTGTTAGGTTGTAGTGGTATGCATGCATTTTTATAACTTAGTATTTTTACATTCGAACATATTTGGTTACTATTTGTGTGTGTGTACAAGTTCTTAGTTAAATGGATGCCATTAGTGTGATATGTCTTTTCTATGACAGTCATTTGTCCCTCGCATATCTGAGGTGGGCTTGGGATAGTCAAGACACATGCCCTGGGAGATGGGTCATCACAAAGTGGTATTAGATGGGGTCTGTTCAAAATTGGTACTAGAAGTCAGTGATGTTGCATTGGGGAAACAATGTTAAATGTTTTAGTTCCACTTTCAGGAATGGGAATCCAGTGTTAGTACGAATACCAATGTATATATACACCAGGACACTAGGCACCTGTTTTCAGACTCGATACATGAATGAACTAGTGATATTTATGTGAATGGAAAATCCATATTATAGGAATGAGTTGTGTCTTCAATGTCCTTATTGAGCTACCTCTCTAGATATACTCATTTTAATGTGGTTCATCTTGATCTGTTTTATGTTGTCTCCCTGCATATATCAAATCTGGATCACGACGCACGATAACGAGGATGAACCTCTTATGGATGATGTCCTAGAACAATAGAATATGTTAGACATAGAACCATAATGTGGTTTTCCTTCTATAGTTCAACCCTTCAGGTAGTAGTTTTTTCAAGAACTACTAGTAGAGGATTCCAATAGTCTCAGTGTGTTGCATGAGTTCCAAAGGAATAGTCCTCCATGGTTCAAGGATGATACTTACCCCTAGATAGCAGAGGATTGGATGAAGGTAGTTATTCGCATCCTTAGCCTTAGGAAGACACCACCCGATCAGATGAAAGTCTTAGTCGTGAGCCTTCGGAAGTGCATAGAGGGACGATGGTGGAGATTAGTGATCCAGACGCATGATGAGTGGACACTCTCGTGGTAGGACTTTGACCTCCACTTCAGGGGTGAGTTATTTTTGTAAATCCTACTATTAGTACGCATCCAATAGCTCCTTAATTTGTTGTAGGGTTTCAATACAATAGAGAAGTACTCAACGTGGTTTACCGAGATTTACCATTACTCCATTAACACGATGCAGTATTAATTCTTTTGGGATCATGATTTTGATCAAGGACTACACCAGGAGATAATGGTTTCCATGGTGTCTCTTAGAATTCCTATATAGAACAGGGTTCTAGAGAGTGATTTACTAGTGGGGAGCTTCCTGGAAGGTCAGGTGCTGGCAGCTAGAGGTACCAGTAGACATCAGGTGGAAGAGACCTCAGTAGTGGGTAGAAGGTAGTATACCAAGTGTCCCATACAGGCTAAGTCATTC
Organism: Viscum album; assembly: GCA_963277665.1. Taxonomy (NCBI): domain Eukaryota; kingdom Viridiplantae; phylum Streptophyta; class Magnoliopsida; order Santalales; family Viscaceae; genus Viscum; species Viscum album. The sequence goes on along the minus strand of OY728159.1, from coordinate 772,933,051 downwards.
ATGAAATATCTCTTGGATACTTGATTATTGGTACATTTCACCTATGATAGAGCAGGAAAACCAAAGGACATATTTTGTTTCATATGTGGTGGTCGTGGAAACATAGATGACTATTACTGACATTCCATACAGATAATTAGCAGATGGTAAACGGAAAACAGAGGCAGATGCAAAGGTTTGACAAGGGCATTTAGTAGGGAGAAATACATGTAATGGGAGAAGGATTATTAGTAGGAAGTGGGAATATGTTTGAGTTACTACACAAACCACTACCAGGTGGTCCTCCACGAGCATATGGAGGCGATAGATATGGGAGATTCTAGATTCAAGTGATGTAGGCTTATGAACATGTTAAAACAATGATGATTATAGGTATGATCTATGTATTATCCTCCTTATATTCAGTTCTAATAGAAACATGTTCCATTCACTCTATATTTTTTAGGGACCTTGATTGGAGTTCAGAGACTCTTGTAGAGTCACTGGCTCAGTCCTTACGTTTAGAGACACATATGGGAGTAGATTTGACGATCTCACAGTTGTGCCTACTGTGCGAGCTAACTCTTGGAGGGGAGATATTAAATTAGGATCTCCAAGTAGTGGTGTTGAGTCCTTATGACTTCTTTCTGGGCATGGATGGATTTCCCCCTGTCTACGCTCAGATTGATTGTTTTAGGTACAATGTGTGGTGTGCCCATGGAGATGGTACCAGGTTTTCCATTATCAGTGAAATGGAAACACATACAACGCAAGATGGACATTCACCGAGGAGGGAGTAGTCGATCACTCACTAATTAGATAGCCTCACCCTCAGTGTGGTGTATAGAAGTATTCCCTAGTTTATAGTAGTGTTGTACTATTATAGAGACATCATCCCATAGGATGTTCTAGTATTACACCCTCACAAGGAGGTTGAATTATGAATTGATTTGTACCCCATCACATTTCCAATATCTACACCCACATTGTTTATGGATCTCTCTAATATTTAGGAGTAGAGGGTATTGATGGAGGATTTTTAGAGGATGGTCTAGTTGAGGACTATCATATCACCATTGGAACCCAAAATTTAGTTTACCAATAAGGTAGATGAGTGTTTAAGGTTATGTGTAGACATTAAATTCCTGAACCAAGTGACCATGAAGAAAAATTATCTCCATGAAATAATTGACAACATCTTCGACTAGATGAAGGGAGCGAGGTGGTTCATAAAGATATACCTGAAATATAGCTATCATCAACTTCTTATATAGGATAATTATTTACAGAAGATAGCCTCCAGATTTTAGTATGGACTATATGAGTATTTGGTAATGTCGTTCCACATATCCTCTCCACCATTGATATGGAACCGTTTGAAGCTTTGTATGGGTGACCTTACAGATCATCATAATGTTGGACTTCCCTATGAGAGTATACACTTATGGGACTAGAGTTAGTGTGGGATACCACCAAGAAGGTACAGATCATCCAAGATTTGATGAAAACTATACAGAAAAAAAAAGACATATTCTGATAGGATATAGAGTCCCTTGGAGTTTGATGAGGGAGACCATCTGCTCCATTGGGTCTCCCATTTGTGGGGATTGTCGTGATTTGGTTGGGATGAAAAGTTGTCTCCATGATTCATCTTTCCTTTTCTGATCTGAAGAATAGTTTGTGAGGTGGAATACCACCTAGCTCTACCCCCTCATTTCCACTAAGTCCTTGATGTATTTCATGTTTCACAGCTGATGAGGTACATGCTTGACTTGTCTCATGTAATCGACTTGGGCGAGTTGGACATTGATGATGGGGTGATGTTTATGGATTTCCTAGTGGAGATTAAGGATTGATAGGAGAAGACACTTTATGGGATATTTATTCCTTTAGTGTACATTTTGTGGAGTCATGGGAATCTCCAGGAGAGCACCTAGGAATGGGATCCTCATATGTGTCCTCAACACCCTTATCTTTTTTATGACTAGCCCATGTTTTTCTTTTTGGGGATGTAAATACCTAAGGTGGGGAATATGTAATGAATGAAATTTTCCTCAAATCTATTCAAATATTATAATTTCAAATAAACAAAAATAATTTACTTTAAAATTTTAAGATTCTCATACCTGGTATTCCCCGAATAAATTTTCGAATAAAGATCAGTTTTTATATTAAAAAACTAGGACTAAAATATTGAACATTAATAACATCTAAAATTTTCCAAATAAAAAATATAAGGCCATTGTTACATCCAGTACCACAACATTACCATATGTAGGTCCAAACATCGACTTACATAGGCTAGTAAAAAAAATTATTTTTGATAGAAATGTCATTAAAAATGTTTTAATACAATTGTTTTTATTGATGTAGTTAAACTTATCTCTTTTCTATATTGTATTTAAAACTAATAATTTCCATAAATCCATGGTTACTGGTAAAACCCAACTATTTCATTGAAAAAAGTGGAGATATTACCCCTCTATGTTTGGAAAGTGACGAATGTGGTTCGAGGATTGAGATCGCTCGTGGACGGATCAATGACTGATCGATGAATGAAAAATCTGAATGTTCATCATCGAATGATCCAATTGTTCTAGGTATTTTTTATTATTCTTCATGATTTTTTATTTCTATTTTTGAATGCAACAGTGAATGTAGATCAACCCACGAGCAGGTTGATCCACAGATCAATTGTTCTTACTGGTTGGGTGTATATCTATTGTGGGGATTGAATCTCCTTAAATGAATTTATAAATATTATTAATAGTAACCTTTTTATTCATATAACATGGATGTATTTATGCTAACATGAAAAAGTCCATGATCCACCCATATTGGATGTTCATGATGTTTCTTCCTTCACCAGTCTCTGTACTTTATTATTGAACCCCTGTGGTAACGAATCGATGACTGTCAGGTAGTTCCGTATGCGATCAGACAACTAGATCGAAAGATATTCATCCTTAGAGATCGCAGTATTTTATATCGAGACCTGAAGATCAAAGATCTATGTTCGGATAATTTTTTTGACCAGAGGTGAGGGATCAGAAGCACATTGAATGAGTGGAGGAGTGTGGCTGCGCAGCCACCCGACAATAGGCAGTTGTTGGATCAATGACCAAAAATTGTAAAACCAAATATAATAGCCGCAATAGGTGACCATAGTCCATGGAAGTGGGTATTAGTGGTAGCGAAATGGCACTACATCATGATGGAATAACTATGACTGAACCGTGGGTGTGCGTTGAAATGCAGTTTACAGAACCACATGTGGGGGAGGTAGACAACAAGTAACCAACTTTGATGGTATGGAGAGGACACAACAACCACTGTGTCAGGGTAAAAGGAGTCTACCCGCTTTAGTCGGATAGTTTAAAGAAAACTAGGATAGACCTGTAGCCCATTGTGTTGGTTCGACAGACCCCAGGCTAGGTCCGGTTGGGTCAGATAGACTAGGTCGGACTGGCTCAGACACAACCAAACCCTCTTTACAAAAATCCTCATGACATTCAAACTGTAAGTCTGATTGATTATCCTTCTACATCATTGGGACTCTGTTGATTTTTCATTCCTGTTGACATGGTTTTGTTAGACCTTAGTAAATATCAATGTAGGTGTGGATCATCTCATTGGAGCTTTCCTTGAGGGTTTAACATAACATTTCATAACAACCCCCTTAAGAGACAGAGTCTCAGATAGAGTTGTCGAATCCTATTTAGGAGTTGAGTGATACTCTATCTCCCAGGATTGAGTTAATTATGTATTAACGTAGAATCTGAGAAAAGTGATTTAATCCTCCTTCTAGTGGGCTATATCAGTAGGGTTCACTGTATTCTTCGGAATCCATTATATTACGAGCTACATTGGTATAGTTCGTTGAACTCTCTTAGAATCCTTATAAGGCCCCAACCTTAAAACATTACTTAATCATGATATAAGTCATTAATTCTACTTAGATGATTTTTTTAGGTTTAGTGATTTAGAAAATTAGTCCATAACTATTTCATTACATCTCAAATATTAAAAAGTAGGAACTTCTACTCTATCCATGTATATTCACAACAATAAAACTCCATAAATAATTCAATAAATAATTTCATGATATAAATATTCTAGATTTTTTTCATTCGCTTAGACTTCGTTATTACCTGAGAAAAACATTTCAAAAACATGGGATGAGTATAAAAAGCTCATTAAGATTTATAAAATAAGAAAATATTATCACATAAATACATACAAATCAATGTAATCATAATTTTCAATCATAAAATACAATATATTTAATATACATCATGAAATAAAATGATTTATGAATAACACATAGATATTATAACTGTAACTTGTGGAATCTATAACATTCTTACATTTTAGCATTCACAGCTATATAGGGAGTTAGGTTTGGAAGGCCCATCATAGAATACTCCTTAATTCATTAAGTATAAACATTAACCTTTACCTCTATAATGTTACCCAATTCATTGGAGAGCTATCTTGAGCTCACCCGCCCAAGGTTTATCTCAGAACTACCCATATATGAAATCAATGTCCATGAACCAAAATATAATGATAACACATTATCAAGAATAAATGAAATGTAACATTTTCACAATGCAATCACAATATATCAGTTCAATAAGTTAAAAAAATCAATGGACAATCAAAATAATTTTTAAAACATTTAATAATGTGAAGTTTGAATCTAGTTTTATCATACCAAATTGAAACTTTTAAAAAATCACATTAAAACAATCATTTCCATATAAATAAATACTTCAAATTATTTCAATAATATGGACATAAAAGGGAAGGATTCTTACGATTAAATCATTAAATCATTTAAAACATTGTTTTAGTTAAAGAATCCCTTACCACATGATAAATAATTGAATAAAAATAATTAAAGAATAACATAAAAAGAAAAAATAAATATCACAAGAATATCTAAATTCATGATATAAAATGTCAAATATGTTTTATATAAACCTTATTGGATAATAAATGTTCACAATATCAAGATATTCCTTAATTAATGGATATTGAGATGTAGTCCCTTACGAAAATTAATCAGCCTAAGAGGGTCACATTAATATTCAAAAAATGAGTTGATGAAAGTGGAAGGGGTCTCTCATCAAATGAACATAAATTTTACTATAATAAAGATATATAAGAATATATCCCAACATAGGAAAATGAAAATGAAAATACAGTACATAAAATTAGTCTTTGACTAAAAGAGCATGGTGAAAGGTTCTCTTACAAAGACAATTTTGTAAATAAAATATATCGATTATTATTATTCACTATATGTACACATAATGAAAGTATAAATAAAGGACATGATAATAGAATTTATTTATAAAATAATCCTAGTAAGACATAATCATGATGAAAAATTTTATCCCAAATAATGGAAATTGGGCTATGGAGTTGCCTTACCTATTGTCTGACTTATCTCATTCGTTCATTAATTTCCTGAATAATAAACATAATTTAAATTATAATTTCATAAGATCATTTTTGAAGTTAATTATTCGTTTTATATCAATTGTTACATTAAAATAACAAATATTTAATTATTTGAGCTCAGATCATACATTTTGTCGATGTTTGAAATTTGAGACAAAAATGAACTTGTTATAATTACAATTTGTCCATGTAGTCAAAAAAAGTATCCCTTTAATATAATTAATATATATATCATATATATCATATATATATCATATATATATCATATATATACCATATATGTATCATATATATATCATATAATATATATATATATATATATCATATATATAATATATATCCAATATATATGTAGTTGGAATAGTTTATAACATTTGATGATAAGAAATGAAATGTACCATTCATAGAGATGGTAAAACGTATGCACGCATGAACACTACATTCATTTATATTTCATATTTAATGGAATCAAAACATAATGATACAATGGTATATTATAATTCCAGTATAGTATAACATTTATATATGTTACATAATGTCATTAATGCAATCCATTATACATTCCATTAATGGCATTAACGAGTCGTATCACCTTGAGGGGGCGGTAGTCTACTCTTCCTTAAGTAAAATTATCGTATTTATACAACATGAAAAGAATAAAATAATGTTTTAAATGAGAGTTACATAAGCATAGAGATAAAATAAATATGATATATATCTTATATAATTACAGTTCCATCATAATGGAAACCAAAAGAGGTTGTAGAAGAATATTGAATAGTCAACATTTTAGGAGGTAGTAGTTCGCCGTCCAGAGAAACAGTATGGTCCATACCCATTAGATGGAGATGTGTGTAATTGTAGATTGAATCCATCTCATAAAAAACCTATTATATTTAGGATACTTTGTTTTTATGCAATCAAATAAAAATAATAGAATTGTAAATGAAGAAGTAGAATAATGGAAATGAATTTTTGAGAATAATTTACTTCTTAAAATGTGTAACTCTCTTTGATTTAAGCTAAAAGGATTCCATGAATTTCATTCTTCCTATGGGATATAATCTACAAGAAATATGGGAATATTGGTAGATTCATGGAGCATAGTTTGGATGAGACAAGGGCTTGATATGTGTGTGTAATGGGTTGGAGATGTTAATGTTTTATAAGAAGGAGGAGGGGCTCTTTAGGAAAGTTTGAAAGTATTATTTTATTATAAAATGATTTCCAGCATTAAATGTCCAAAACTCCATAAAATAAAATATACTATGAAGATCTGTTGAAATAAAAATCATCCAATAATAATTTTTTATGTTTTGTATATTTTTTAATCCTTATAAATTTTATTTCAAACTTTTTTAATCTTACTGTATTTTCAAATTTTTAACATGTTGAGAATCAAAATTATAACAAAACATGAAAAATATCTAATTAATTATTCAATAATAAATTTTTTGTTTTATTATAACAATTTTTTTGAGTCTTATATTTTTTTTAATTTTATAATATTTAATAAAATATTTTATATCATAATTAATGAGTTGTGTACATTTTGACACTATTCATATCTTGACTATTTGAAAAATACATAAAAACTTGCTTAATTCAAAAAAACTTCATTAATTCAAATATATCATGTATATATCTTCTAAAAAATTATTGAATGAAATCAAAATAACCAAATATCATTTTTTAACATTTATAATATCATTTATTTGAATCCATTTGTAATGAAGTAATCTCTTCTTAACCATTATGTCATAATTAAATTTATATATTTAATGTCTAAAAATTATAAACACAATTCCATGATTTAGGAAATCATTAATTTTTTAATGAATATTTATAGTAAAAAATCTAACTTATAGAACCCCATATAATTTTTTTACTAAAAGATATTTGTTTATGTTACATTTTCCATAAAATTAAATTAATTTTTATAAAATGTTATCTTCACATAAATTTGGCTCCATGGGGTGTCAAAATAAACCCATGTAGGATCATGGTCGTACATGTTTCATAAAATAGGGTTATGACACACGATAGTATAATTTAATATTATTTTAATATTAACTTTTACACTTATTTACTAGATTTACCCTTTAAAAATATTAAATAAAACATTTACGGAAGTTACTATTCATAATGTTTGAAAATAAAAGTTATATATATTCAAATTTTGGACCTTTGGATTCCAAATATGGAATCTATTATTCCAAATTAAAAACACAGTAGTTTCAGAAATTAATTTAAAATTAATTCTCATTGTCAAAACCAAAAAGCATGTTTTTATAAAGTAAAAACCATAAGAAGATTGAATTTTATAAGTCCAATATTAAAGTGAAACTACATAAAATTATAGAAATTTGATTAAATGATAAAAAAATTTATTACACATTAAAACCAATTAAAAGAAAAATCTATTCATAAAAATAAATCAGTTGAAAAGACAGTTTTGACTAAAGATGCAGTATTTTTAACTATTCGTTAATAAATGAACATTATTAGAAAAATACCAAAATATCATCAAAATTAAATTTTTTATGTTATGATTATAAAGAATATTTTTGTTTTGTCAAATAAAACATATAAAATTGAAAAAAAAATTAAAATTGGTTCTCCATCCAAAGGATTAAAATGACTTTTAAAAAATATTAGAGTATTTCATCCTTAAAAACATATTCATTCTTTTTTGAACCCATTAATTATAATTGCATAAATGAAATATTTTTAAATAAATATATAAAATAAAAATATAGTTAACTTTATTTGTTCCTACTAATTAAATAGCAAGGCGTTAACTACCATTTAAAATGATAGTATTATTATATTATCATTCGGTAAAACTCAAAGTTGTGTGAAATTTACGATTTCAAAGAAAAACATTCTTTCATGTGGAGTAAACTTTCAGAAAAAGAATCACCATTAATTTATTAATCATTTATTATTCATAAATATTCAATGAAATGAAAAGTTATTATTCTATAAATAACTCGGTCTTATCATCCTTCCCCCTTTTGGAAATTGATACCTCAAAATTTTTAAATTGGGATTGGAAACATAATTGAAAGTCCCACATGGAAAAAGTGTCAATAAAACTATAACATTGAATGAAATATATAAAAGTGTGATGGTAACCCAAGATAACACATATAAGGATTCCGTTTAGAAAAACACGGATATAAAAGAGATACTAAGTTTCATGTTCTGATTGAGGGTGATAAAAAATATTATTAGATTAAAATTAACCACCATAAAATCAAAAATTTGTTATAGGTTTAACAATATTTGATTCCCCTATATAAAAAGTAAATGTGAAAAAAAATTATGTTCTTTTTAATAATGTTAGAGTATTTATTAATGAGACTGAAAAGGGATATAAGGAAATATCCAAACTATTCAGGTAGTGTTTCATTATTTAATATGTTTCTACCAAAAACTCAGCTTTTCTCCAAAAGATGAGTTTTCAAAATTACTTTATCACACCTAAAGTGCTAGGATAAACTAATATATAATCTCATAATAATTAAAAGATAAACTATATATTTCAACTATCTTTTTACATTAACCAAAACATTAATGGTCAGTACAAGATCAAATAATCTTGAATAATGATAATCTTTTATAAAAATAAATATTACTCTTAATCACCAAAACTGAACAAATAAAACCCAATGTTCAATAAATACCATTAAATAAAAAATATCCTTAAAATCTATCAAAATAATCCAAACTATGCATGAATCCCAAAATTTAGAAGGATTTGATCAAATAATCTTCCATAAAAACTGTTACATTTATTTCCAAATAACATATTCTACTCTAAAATTCTTATACTAAAAAAAATTTAACTAAATCAAAAATTCTCTATGATAGGTAAATCATTTACATAAATAACCCAAATAACTATAAGCCTATAATAAAAAATATATTCTTCCAAAAATAAAAATAAACCATTACTCCACTAATTAAATCTCATATCATTCTATTTTACTTAGGTATATTGTGTTCCCAAAAGAGAAAACATCTTCCAAAATTAAATTTATCAAATAATCACAAAAAAAATTTACTATACTAGAGATATCAATTTGAAAATTCGTTATTTCCCAAAATCAACTTATTCTTGATCCATAAAATAATTTCAATAAAAATAATAAGTCCTACTAACAAGGGACTTCACATAGGCTAGTGGTAGGTGATGAACCCTTGTCTCCCTTCCATTGTAGGTTGGGTTCCGGCAACCTTGCCGAATTTGATAGGTTTTCACCCATCTTTCATGTTTCCTTTTTATGAAAATCAAAAATAACCCTAACACGATTCAACATCAATGGTTGTCTTTTGCCAATCATTTTCATCCCAACTCAAAATGAACTCAATATCTTAATTCATAACTTAATTTAGGATGTCTTATATATATTTACACTTTTTATACCTCTATAAAATAACAATATTCCAAAAGAAATAACATCGTACCTTTATCACGGTGTCCATCTAGTTTCAAAGTCATATTGTTCACGTAGGTAGATGGTAAATGCATTGAAACAATGATTTAGAGATCCTTTATAATAATATGCTTCCTTTATCCAAATACAACTCAAAAAACTTGGGTCATATGGGTATTCATAGAAAAATAAATTTGGAAATTAATTATTTATGACATATAATTTCAAAACACATGATAAAACCTTCTTTTTATAAAACAATTGTACCGAGTTTGAGTTGAATGTTTCAATAAATAGTCATTTTAAAATACAATAAGTATGTGATGAAAGACTTTAATTTAGAAGATAATTTAAATAGGTTTCACAAGGGTCTCTTTATCACCTTTTTCAAAATCAAAATATGCTTCAAAAAATTGTGATAATGTAAGATATTTGATAATTTCCTTATAATATTTACATTTCTAGAAAATATTAGAATATTGAGAAAATATTATTTTACTGAATATAACCCATGATCCACGATGGTATCGATGTATATTGGAGATGTTTGATATCTCAAACAACAACTTGAAAGTGATATTTTTTCTAGAAAAAGTGTCACAATCATCTGAACATGACATTGAAATTATTATTGCATGCATGTCATCAGGAAGGGATAGGAATGATGTTGGAGATCCTATTCCTTCCATTTGTAACCAACGTTCCATATTCTGAAGAAGATATAAAATAAGGATTAATTGAAAGAATAGGCAAAGGGACTAAACATGTGTTTAACAAAAACTCACAATCCCTAAAGATTCTAAACTGATCTCAGATACCAACTATAACTTCCCAGCCATAAAACAATACATAATATTGATTTAAGTCAGTAATTATACATTTATGATCATTTTAGGTTAAGTTTTTTAAAGAATTAGGCCATAACTAATATATTAAATCTCAAATATTACAATGTAGACTCTTATACTCTATCTAGGTTTTTTCCACAATAATAAATCTACATATATAATACAAGAATTATTTTCATTATATAAATCATCTTGAATTATTCCTTTCTATTTACCTTCATTATACCATATGAAAAAATTTCCAAATCATGGGATCAACATAAAAATCTCAGTAAGCATTAAAAAATAAATAAAGGAAAACATTATTACATCAATTTATACAAATCAATGAAATCATACTTTTCAATCATAAAACATAATCGCTTTAAAAAACCTTAATAAATCATATAATTTATGAATAACATATATAAATCATAATTGTAACTTATAGGAGCCATAAAATACTTAAATTTTTTCATTTCAAACTACGTAGGGAGTTACATTTGGAATACGTATCATGGTATATTTCCTAAATCTCTTAGGATAAACATTAACGTTTATATTCATCATGTAACCCAATGCGTTGGAAAGCTATCTCAGGCTCACCCACCAATGGTTAATCTCAGAACCAACTATATACGTAATCAATTCCCATGATCCATAAAATAATCATAATGTATTTACAAGAATAAATTAAACATAACATTTCCACATTTCAATCAAAACATATTTGTTCAAGATATAGAAAAAACAATCTTTTATCAAAACCATTTTAAAACATTTAATTACGAGTATTTGAATCAATGTTTCCCATATAACTTTGTTAAATTTAAAGTAATTTACCCTTTAAATCATTCATTTTCATATAAATAAATACTTAAAATCATTCCTAAAACATAAGCATTAATGAGAATAATTTATATGGTTAAATCATTAAGACATTTAAAACAATGTATTAGCTAAGGAATCCCTTACCACTTGAGAAACAATTGACTAAAAATAAATAAATAATAGCATCAAAGGAAACTATAAATATCACAAGAATATAGATGGTCATGATATAAAATATCAATTATTTTGTATATAAACTTTATATAATAATAAAAGTGTATAATATTATGATATGCCTAAATGAAAAAAGATTGAGATGTAGTCCATTACAAATATTTTGTAGCCTGACAATGTCACATTAAAATAATGAAAATGAATTGATTAGAGAGAAATGGTTCTCTTGTCACATGGAGATATAATGTACAGAAATATGGATATTGAAGAATATATACCAATATATGATAATTTAAATTAAAATACATAACATAAAAGAAGTATTTGACTAAAAGACCAGGGTGAGAGGTACCCTTACAAATGTCATTTTATAAATAAAATTGATAGATTATGTGTATTCACTATAATTACACATAAAGAAAGTATAAATACATGATATTATAAAAAAATTATTTCTCAGATAATAATAGGATGACATAATAAAGAAGTGTAATTTTAATCCAATGAATGGAAATTGTGTTAAGGGGTTCCCTAACCTCGTGTTTAACATGACTCATTCGTTATTTAATTTCTAGAATAAAAAAATTAATTTTATTTCTACATTCTTCATATAATTTTTATCTTTTAAAATACCTTTTATATCACTTATTACTTTTCAATGACGATTAGTTAAATATTTGCGTTCATATCGGACATTTTATAGATGTACATAATTTGATTCACAAATGAACTTGTTATAATTACAATTTTTCCATGTGGTCAAAAGTCCATTATGTCCATAATATTATTCATATATATATATATATATATATATTATATAATATATATCCATTATATATTTATTTACAATAGTCCATAACATTGGGAGATAAGAAATGAAATGCACCGTTCATGGAGACGGTATGTCGTACGTACGCATGAACACTGCTTTCATTTATATTTTAGATTTTATGGAATTAAAAATTAATGATACATAGTTATAATATAATTCCAGTATAATTTTATATTTTATACATGTTACATAATTTCATTAACACCGTCATTTCAATGTTCCCTGTATGGCATGAATGAGTCGTACCACATTGAGGGGGTGGTAGTCTGAACATCATCAAATTAAATTATCTTATTTATACATCATGAAAATCATAAAGGTATGTTATAAATGATAATTAAATAAAATAATATATAAAATAGATATCATATATATCATATATATTTATAGGTTAATCATAATGGCCCCCATTAGAGGTTGTAGGATAAAATTGAACAATCATTGTTTTGTGAGGCAGTAGTACACCGTCCAAAGAAATAGTATGTTCTATAACTCTTAGATTGAAGTGTGTGTAAGTGTAGCTTGAATCCTTCACATAAAAAAATCTTGTATATTTCAGATACTATTTTAGTTATGTAATGAAATAAAAATTATATAATAATGAGTGAAGATGTACAATAGTTGAAAATAATTTTGGTGAATACACTACCTTATAAAACAAGTAACTCTCTTTGATTTATGCTAAAACTATTTCTTTAATTGCCTCCTGCCTAGGGTAAATCTTCTAGCCGAAATAGGGTGATGATGGAAGAACTTTGGAGAATAGTTGGATGATAAAATTGGATTGAGCGGAATGTGTAATGGGTTATAGGTGGTGGACGTTTATAAGATGAAGGAGGAGCTCTTTAGGAATGTTTGAAAGTATTTTTTAATTATAAAATGATTATTAGATTAAAAAGGTCTATTACCCAATAAAATATAATATAATATTAATATATGTCTAAATAAAATAATTCAATATTAATTAGACATTGGTTGGATATTTTTTAATCCTTATATATTAATTTAACCATTTTTTTACTTTTTCCAGTTTATCAAGCCTTTTACACTTTGAGAATCAAAATAGTTACAATAACCTGAACAAATATCAGATTAAAAACCCAATAAAAAAATTTTAGACTTATTATATGTATTTTTCCAAATCATTGGTTTTTTTAATTTTATAATATTTAATACAATATTTTATATTTTAAAATATAAATTTTTTCAATTTTGACACTATTTATATCATGAATTATTTATATATCCATGAAACATGATTGATTAGTAAAAACAACATTAATAATAATATAACATGTAACTATAATCTATATAATTTGTGTATGATATCCAAATAACCAAATTGAATTTATTATAACATTTATAATATTGTTTATTTGAATCCATTATTAATGATGCAATTATTGAATCACCATTGTGTCTTAATTAAATTTATTTATTTAATGAATAAAATATATAAATGAAATACCATGTTATAGTAAATAATTTAATATTTATAACGAATATCTATAGTTGAAAACATCACTTATATAACCCCATATAACAATTTTTTTATTATAATATATATGTTTATGTTACATTTTCCTTAACATTTAATTATTTTTTATAAAATGTCATTTTCCCATACAAGTGGATCCACGGGGTCCCAAAATCGACCCAAGGATACCCATGGTCGGACATGTATCATCCAACAGGGTAAGGAAAAATTTTATCATATTCTAAAATTATTATAATATTCTTGTATGCAATTATTTACTAGATTTACCCTTTAACCATGGTAAATTAATATTTACAATAAATAATATTCATAATTTCTTAAAATAAAAGTTACCTATTTTAAAAATTTGGACCTACTAATTCAAAATATGTAATCTAGTTTTCCAAATTCAAAACATACATGTTGCAGAAATTAATTTATAATTAATTATCATTGTCAAAACCAAAATGTGTGTTTTTATGAAGTTAAAACTATAAAAGATTGACTTTTGTTTATGTCTAATTTAAAATTTTAATTACAACCAATGAAAACCATTGTATTAAATGATAAAAAAATAACATAATTACACATTAAAACCAATTAAAAGGACTATCTAATCTAGTAAATAAAGTAGATGAAATGACAATGCTGACTTAAAATATAGTATTTTACACTATTCATTAAAAAACAAACATTATCATAAAAATGAAAAAATTTCATCAAAAGTAAATTTTTATATACAATTCCAATGAAGATGTTTATTTGGTCAAAAAGAAGATATATAATTGAAAAAATCTAGATATAAAAAGGTTTCTCCATCAAAAGACGGTAAAATGACCTTTAAATAAATTATTTTATTTTTCATGCTTAAAATTAGATTAATTATTGTTTAAAGCCTTTAATTATTATTGAATAATTGTAAAAACATTTATTAAATATGTAAAATCATGATATTGTTAATTTTATTATTTTTACCAGTTCAAGGGAAAGGCGTTAACTGCTTTTTAAAATAATTATATTATTATAATATTTTTCAGTATAACTCAAAATTGAGTGAATCATAAGATTTCAAAGATACCAGTTATTGTGTTTTGAGTTTTCATTTAGAAAAATCACCCCCTTTAATGTAAAAATAATTTATTTTTCATAAATAATAATTGAAATGAGAATATATTATTCTATAAATACATGGGTCGTTTAAATATCCTACGTTTCAGTGTAATACTGATTGTGTTCATGGAATTCTCTATGAGAATATTCTTTATATATAATATAATCTTGACCAGTGATGACATCAAGGGTCAAGGAGTGAGTTATCCTGGAATTATCATTCCATCATCTAAAATCCAATGGAGGATGTTTGGTTGTGACTTATCCTTTCTACCATGCACCTGGTAGGTTCACTATATCTGGATATCCTTGGTGTATGTAATGGTATATACCAGTGAAGAGATGACTATACATTATTTTGTGGTTTTTCCATTGTGGAATTATGGTGTCCTACATAATACTATTTTACTCCCCCTTCATGGGATTTTCACACAAGTTTTGTGTCTTCTGTAGAGGACCAATTATTTGACGAAGCCATTGGACAAGTAGGACCCGGACTAGGACCAGATGGTGCCTTGTGATATTAGATTGGCCGAGTATTTCCAGACACATTTCTACCACATCATCAGTATACTTTAAAGTAGCTCACACATTGTAGTTTTCTTTCTTTTGATGGGCTTGTATTCTAGCCATGTTTCACATTACTTCTTTTATTTTTTCCAACATTGTTATTTGGTTGTATTAATATTCCTAAATTTTAATTAATCAGTGTATTTACATTCCCGAATCATTGGTTAGGAGTAGGGTGTGTGCGTACATGTTCCTAGGAAAATTTTAACCATGTGTGGTATTGGTCTACTCAGCAGTAGTCACCGGCCACTAGCCTATTTGATGGGGTCTTGTGGTAGTGATAGAATGGGCCCTAGGGGATGTGGTGTGAAATGTTTAAAAAAATATATTTCTATAGAGTATCAATTTTTTTATAACATAGTGTTGTGTGAATTTCAAACTATCAAAAATATTTAATAAGTTTTAAAAAACATATATATTACATTCTTAAGTAATTTCATTCTTTCTAATTATTGGTGTTGTTTTTGATATATAATATTGAATATTATATTCCTAATTTAAAATCATAAGGTGTGAGATTATACTAATGATAAATAAATTATGTCCTCACAATTTAAACATTATATTAGTAATAATTGGTTGGAACATTGAAAATACATTTCAGGAAATCTCATATCATTAAAAGGTTAGTAAATAAATCTCTGGAAAATACATATTGTAATGTGAGATGGATTTCTGGAATAATCAAATTAATTGGTTTCAAATTTAGACAATATTAGTGGGAAATAATGATAAGTACTTGGACGAAAAAATAATTTTATAAAGAGTGATAGATGTCATTGACCACAAAAAATTGGGTGATATTGTTAGGTTTAATTAATAAAACACATAATTATGTAATGGGATAAAAGGTTGTCAGTTCATTACAAATGAATGTATTATGATAACATTTTTGTTTCTGGGTCCTTTTCTAAGTGTTATGAAATTTTTTTAACATATGTAAATATATGAAAATATTCAAAGTTTATATCATTATTCTTCATAATCAAAAATTCCTCCTTTATTGGTTATTTGATCAATTTTAAAATCATATCTTCTTCCTAGAAATGAATATCTAAAAACATTATCCCTGGATAACTAAAACTATATTTTAAAAATTTGTATGATATTTAAAATTGTAAAAATAAATTCATCATATAATTAATAAAAATAGTATGGTTAGAAATATATATTCGAAAAATCTAATGTTCATCTCAATCTATTTCAAAAAAGTATTTATTATTAAGTCTCTTTGGAAACATGTCAAAACAAATTCAATTTTTAAATTGTTTTATGAAAGTTCATTAAATAAAATTTATATACCCTAAAAATATAAAATTTCATCTTAATGTCACATTAAAAATGTGATCATAACATGAACTCATTAAAACCTTAATAAAAATAGACATGATTTGAAGAAAAAACTCATGTGTTTGAATTTATTCAACAAATCAATGGTTATATTAAAATTGGACTATGATTTTATAAAAAATCAAACAGATAAAAATTTTTATAGTTTCCCACACTATCCCATAATCATTTCAATATCTTCTCAACATCATCCACATAATAACTTTTATCATCCACATATAAATTTTCTTCAATGAAGTTCAACTTTGTGCTAAAAAATATTCTTGGTCACTGATACCGTTAAAAATATTTTGTGTTATCCTTAATGAAAAATAATGTATGTATAGTTCTTATGTATCTTATAATTCATATACCAACAATAAAATTGATAAAAATACTAATATAATACAATCCATTATTCTAATCACAAGAACATTAATCATTCCACTCCGTCAATAGTAATAGAACAATATTGACTTTGATCCCTTAACATATTCTAATGTATATTACCTTGATACGTTTGGAATTTGTTTTCATATGATATATCCATATATCTGAATAAATGATCATTGAATTCATATATATTTCCTTTTCAAAGAATATCATTGTTTCCTTTCACTCAATACATAATAAAAACTCACATTATACTCAATAATGTCCCATGGGGTTTCATTCCAAAATTAAAACATTGTGGAAAATCCTTCCTTCCATTATTTCCCTTATCTATTATTTTTATCTTTAAACCCCTTAATATCTTACATCCCATTAAATCCATTAGAAATATTGAATTATTTATCTTTCTTTATATCATATGATATTATAACCCTGTATCATAATAATGTTTGGGAAACTAGTTCCCTTTGAAATAATAGATTAATCCCATTATAGAGATGATCATCCTTACTTTTTGTATCATGTGTTTTTATATATTCCCTTTCCCTTATTCCAAGATAATTTTATATACAATATAATACATTTTACTTTAGCATAATACTATGTGTAATAATTTATAATCCCCTAATCATTGAAACATATAAAATATAGTAATTAAATAATGCACGGATAATCTAGTAATAATAAGAATTGGTTAGTTATGAAATTTTTAAAAAATGTAAAAATAATGTCAACCCTTAATAATGGGTTTGGAATGAAAATATAAGGAATATTAATAATATACCTTAGGTTAGTAAAACCTATTTCATAATTGGTACTGTTTTCATGTATTGGGTACCGCTCGAGACAAGCCCAATGCTCCATTTCGGAGTTATAAACCCTTAGTGCATCTATGGCAGAACCATTTCCACTTGTAGAATCAATGGATAGAGGTATTTCATAGATAAAATAGATAACCTTTATCTTAATATTATGTTCTTCAATACTTGTTCACAATTTATATCATGGGATTATATTCCCATTAAAATGTTTTTCAATTTCATTTTCCATGTTTTTCTACTAAAATTTCTCTAATACAAACTGTAATGACCTCCACTCCAATACCCTAGAGCTAGTGTAAACATTATTAAATTTTAACTAGACAGAATGTATCACTTACCAAAGGATAAAATAGTTTAGTAGTCATTATAGACTATATATTAATTAGAATTTCACATACATTAAAAAAATTAAATTCACAATTTTTTTCTTTTATAAAATTAATAATCCTCATAGAATATCCCGGCATATCAATCCCAAAAATCCATTTAATTTGGATAATAGTACTGTATCATTAGATCTATCGATCAATCAAAATGATATCTATAAATGGCCCCCATATTTCGCATTCTAAGTCCAATTAATTAATCATATGGATAGAGTGTAACCTATTTAACTTAAAATATCTTATTTAAAACCAAAAATATTATTTATTAATACACACCCCAATCAAATAATCATAATCCTAAAAAATTATATTAATATTGGAAATAGTTATACAATTAAACATCCACATTAAAACTAATCAAAAACTATCCAAATAAAAAATATGCATGATATTAACAAAACCTACTGTATCATAAGTAAAATAATGGGATAATGTCATTGAGAAATTTAAATACCATAAAAATTAAATTAAAACCATCTAGAGAAAAATAATTATTGCTATTCATAAATCATGTTTTCAACAAAATTCATGGAACATTTTGAAAATAAATTTATTTAAATATATCAATTTAATTTTTTTAAAAAAGTAAATTTAAGTAATGGGAGGTCATGAAGGCCAAAAATTTCATTCTTCATACACATCAATGTTATGATTTTTGTAACATTTTCAAAAAAAGAAAAAAATTCCTTATTTTGGAAATGACATGACTTGTTCATTAAAAAAATTAGAGGTAAAATATCTCTGAAAATATATTTAATATTTCTTATATAATAGTTTACAAAAAAAATTCAAACATTTTTAGAAAACAAAAAGTTTGATGTAAAGTGGTTTTCGACATAATGGAGAAATAAAGTTGGATTTTCATTAATTTTATTTAATCATTTTAATTGATAAAGTCTACATAAATAGATGTACTACCAAAAACAATAACGAATAAAATTAATATAAGATAATATATTCATTTTACGATATAAATATCAAATACATTCCCTAAGCGATACTTATATAAAATCTCGAAAAATGTTGGGATTGTGACATAAACCCTTACAACTTGGTAAATTATGAAGCATAAGACCCACAAAATCAATAACATCGAATGAAAAATTAAATATAATTAATATAAATTAATTTATGATATATAAAATAAAATTTTCATTATATAAACCACATAAAAGGACTCTGTTTCGAATATGGAATATGTCTCATAAAAGTAAAAGTGAGATAAAAACTTGTAACATTAGGTTTGAATTCCAAGGTATGTATCAAAAAATATTGTATAACAAATATTGGTTAATTTTAAATCTATTAAATAACCATATCTATATATATATTACCATATATTATTTACTAATATCCTTTTATACACCGTCTTATTATTAATTCAATGTTAAAATCACTGTTTAAGTTGATAATTGTTTTATTTTTCACATAAATTTTATTCTCTTAAATTTTGGTCCTATTACTTTATTTAGTGATCCATTGTATAAATAATATAAATTTTTTTATAAATATATAATATATTAATTATATATTTATTTAAATTAATCCATTAAATATAGAGAGTGAAAATAGATTACACTGTTATTGGAGATGGTAAGTCAGATGTTCGCATGAACATGTTATCCATTTTTTTCACAACAGATCGAATGAACAGAAAATAATTGTAAATAAACCATTCCATAATATTTTTTATTTTAAAATATATAATTTTTAATAATCAGACCTATCTTTACTAACATACATGTAGAAATAAAATGAAACAAATTTCTCGTCACTGTGTTTAGGAAGTAGTAAACACGTACGAACAAACGACATTATTATTTTCCAATAAAATTGAATTTATGAGTTTAGATCTTATATTATATTTAAATAAGTATTTTTAGGTCATAAATATCTCATTTAATCATTTATTGTTAATTACCAACTTCAATGTATATCATGAGTAAAAAGTGAACAACATCACGTTGCGACGAAGTAGTCTACCGTACACACGATCGATGTATTCATATCCCCCAATGGATTGATAATTATAATGTCATATGTGATAAAATATTTATATATAAATAATAAGATTATTATTATATTATATATATTATAAATTAAACTACATTTAATCCTTTAGATTTGTTGATCGGCTCGTGAGGCAGTAGTTTTCCATACACACGTTCAAAAGTTTCATTTACCATTTGATGGAATTGGAGAGGGTTATAAGTTATTAAATTAACATAATTACATATAAATATAGATATAATATAATATTCATATTATTTTTTAAAATTTGTGTAATATTGGATGGTGTTAAAAGAAAATGTAAAATATGAATGCATGGCTAAAACAATACCACTTCTTCCTGAAACTACGTTTTGTTTAACAGTATGTCCCTTTATATTTCATTTATTATCTTTAAAATGACACTATGTTATGGGAGAGAATTATGGGAGGTATTTCATTAGTTATATTCCAAAAAATATTTTTTGGATGTGTGAATAAGGGATAATAGTGGGTGGCCTTTTATTAGTGGGAGAGAGGACACACATGGAATCGTTGAAAAGATAAAGTCATATCAAGGATGTTCTCATTCAAAAAGACAATAAAATATTTAATTTCAGATCTATGGTGCGTTTTTTATATTATTATTGTCTATTAAATGTAATTTAGACAAGTTTAAGGTGATATTAACCCCAATCGTATTTATATCAACACTCTAATAAACACATTTTTCTATAATAGCGTTCACTAATTGTTACAGTTTTCTATATTAATTGTTGTCAAAATTTAAGATAAAATTTTCACACACTAAAAATAATGATGGTTTAAAAAAATAATAAATTTTTCAAAATTATATTCACTTATGTGAGGGAATTATATTTAATTTAATCCACAAACACAATGAAATAGCAATATTCGAAAAATAAATTCCCAATATACTAAATTATTTTAATATTAAAATTCTATAAGAAATTTAATAAAATAAATCTGGTTAGTAAAATTTTGATATTCATGAAATTAATTTTCATTATATATTATTTAAAACATAATCTAGTTTTTATGTCATTTTAATGTAAAGATACTTTTGAAAAAAGTTGTATTTTCAGTATTTATCAAAAAATAAATATTTTAAAAAAATATTTAAAACATAACAAATAGATATTTTTTACAAGTTGATTTAAAAATTTAAAGTTAATATAAAAAAATTATAAAATAACTAAAACATAATTTCAAATTATTATCACGATGAGAGAATGAACATCTTATTAGAAAAGTAAATTATATTAGAGAACTAAAAATCCATTTAAATGATTCTCATTTTATTTATAATTAATTTAGATCCATTGAATTTATATAAAACATGTGTAAACCATAAAATGTTCTTAATTTAGTTGTTATTATTAATACCCACCATCTTAATGGATATGTTATAACATTTATGTATTAATATTAAAATTTTAAAAGAGTGACTTGTTCCTTTAAAACTATGTGTTTTGTGCATTAAAAAGAATCATTGAGAATCTATTTATTAAAAAAACATATAACGTCATGTAAACGTATGAGTGGAATTTTATAACATTTGAATCGGTGCTCGGAATTGAAATTTGAGGGCACCGTTTAACTCGTAGAGCCAGTTTTCGCTTATGAAGACTTTCACCTCGACGGCAGTGAGTCGGGAATAAAAGATATTTTTTGGCTTTAAAAAAACAATATAAAGTACAACAATTTATATTATTTTTAAGCTTCCATGTGTTGAGTGCGTTGGATAAGACCTCCCCTTGGAGGTTGGTGGTGGGACCGCCACACCCTAACCTCCCATTAGAGGATATGGTGGAGGAGCCCACCCAAGCATAACCTCCCATGGGAGGATATTTGAGGTGGGGACCACCAGAGTCGCAAAACCTCCATAATAATGATAGGGGTGGGGACCGCCCGACCCCTATTGATGGTGGATGATGAAACCTCTCCACTCTCTCTCATTAATGAGGGAGAGACTTGGACCTCACTGCACAATTAATTGCGCCAACACTTGTGATTTAATAAGGAGATCCTGTTGGTATCCTCCAAATTAATGAGGCAACACTCGTGCGTTTAATTTGGAGGAGTTGGGATTTTAATTATCATTTTTGAATTACGTGCCAATATTTAAAATAATAAGAAAACTATTATTTTATTTTGGTTGGCATTCTCTTCTGGTGGGATTGTTGGAGAATGCTCCCAACGAAGAACCATTCTCCCAGTGATGAATGCGAAGAATGCGAGGAACGCTGGAAACACCCTTTCTTCTTCGGCTTCTTCCTCAGACATCCTCCCCGGTTACCTACCGATGTAGAGACGCTTCCACAACCGTTGTGTGAACAAAGAAGAGGAAGTGTAAGGTGGATGCAACAGACAACGACTACGCCTTCTTCCGACGACTTCACCGTCGTAGCCCGAATTTTTAGGTAGGGAGATTTGTGTTATTTTATATTTGAATATAATCCTCGTTCTTCGTCAAACAAAGATATGCAATGAGAATCACCAATTTCTATCACGGTAACGAGGATGGATCGGGCCACACAATCACAGTCCGACCTTCCCTTTGTTTCTTCTTGTTCGAAGACAAAGGCATGGCCATGAGGCGACGACGACGAAGACGGCGAACAAGGGTTGTGCTCCCCGCGGCCTCCGTGAACCGCGCCGCCACTGTGCCGCCGCCCCATGCTTTCCATTCCCTCGCGCACTGCCCCGGCGCGCTGCCCGCGTGCCCCGCGCGATGCATGCATGCCCTCCGCGCTGCCCGGTACCCCCACGCCCTGCCGGCGTGCTGCCCGGCGCCCCTGCGCCCCGCCGACGAGCTGCCCGACGCCGCTTCCCCTGGCCGGATCATTTCCAGGCACCCCCGCGCCCCTCTAACGTGATACCCAGCGCCCCCGCGCCCCACCAGCGCGCTGCCCGGGAACCCCGTGCCCCACCTTCGCACTGCCCGGCACCCCCGTACACCACCTGCACGCTTCCTGGTGCCCCCTCTCCCCGCTGGCGCGCTGCCCGGCAACCTCGCGCCCCACCGACGGCCTGCCCAGTGCCCCTGCGCCCCGTCGGCGGCCTCCCTGGCGCCACCGTACCCCATCAGTGGCCTCCTTGGCCCTTGCCGGTGGCCTGCCCAGCACCCCAGCACCCTGCCCGGTGCCCCCGCGCCCCTACAGGTAGCCTTGCCAGTGCCCATGCACCCTGCTACCTCCTGCCACGGGCCCCCGTGGCCAACCCTGCGGCCTTTTTCACCCTTCTGGTGACCAGCTGGCCTACCTGTGCCCCGCACGGCCTGCCTGCTGGCCTTTCGGGCACTGGACTCCTAAGTCGCCTGTGGCATTCCCTGCGGTGTCACTGGCCAAACAGGCCTGGTCTCCCGGGCCGAGTTACCGAGCAGCCTAAGTGGCGACTACCGGGCCAAACCACCCTCGCCGTCCGCTGGGTCAGGTCCAGTGGAGCAGTTCAAAATATAGCGGGCTAATCTTCCAAATGGGTCGGGTCAGACCCAACGAGTCTGACCGGGTCGACCCAGACCGGGTCGGCCCAGACTGGGTTGAGCCGAGTCGGTCCGACCGTGTTGGACCGGACTCGGGGCCCATTACTGACCCATACCTTCTTGTGCCATATCGTTGGCACATGACGTCCGCTTGACGAACTGTTAGCAGCGCTGGTATTCTTGGTGCATCGCCATCTATTTGAGTATACCCCACTAGAGATCTGGGTATAGTTGAGTCACGGTCAGGTTGGTTCGTACACGAATTCAACCAGGCCCCCAAGACTAAAATGCTAATAACTCACAAACCGGGCGTCCGATTGACACACCCTCTATTATGTTGAGACCCCTATGACATGGCGGTATTTTGAGATACTTCCACCTGAAACTTCTTGACACATGAAGTATAAACCAGCTGCTCGTGGAGCGGATCCTCCTGGAGAAGAGCGTACATAGTTCTGAGACCTAGTAGCTGACAGACATGAAAATTTATAAACCGATTCGACTCGGAGTGACTTGAAGAGACCAATGGGGAGAACCCGGTATTTGGTGGGAGACCCATGGCGGACAGAGCGCCTGATAGTTGACAGAAGACCCATTGCGGACAGAGTGCCTGGTAGTTGGCAGCAGACCCATGGTACTCGATAGGCGGAGTACCTCAACAGTCCAGGGTTTTTGAGAAGCGCCCCAGTGTTGCGACATTCACACTGTACTTGACAGAGGATAAGTTCTCCAACAGTCATTCTTTCGATAATGAAAATCCTGGTTTGAGCTGAGTCAGTGACCTTTTTTTTCCTCATGATTGAGATTGGTTACTTGATAACTCAGGTATATGTATGGGCATATCCCTATGTAATGGTTATCCGTTGATTTCTTGATTTGTGGTTTATCCTTGTTGGACTTTGTGAGACCTTCAGGGTTGTAGGGTCCCCACTATGTGTCGTTATAATCACCCCTTCACGGTCTATGCCAACACTTTGTTGTGTTGAATGAAGACGACAAACAACGCTGATGGAGGCTGAGAGCACCAGGACAAGACGGTACCCGGAGGAGGACCTTACAACATATCAGTACATGGTGGAGTCTGACAGACGTGGTGTTCTGTGGAGGCCATTTGTACCTACCCTTCAGGTAGGAACCCAAGAGGATGATATATGAGCTACTTTCACCATTCATCAGTTTTCCACTTTTCCAGTTGTACTTGTTTTCAGTTGTATTTGTACATTACTGTTGGGCATGTGTTCTGGCCCCCCATTACTTTATGTACTATTGTTATACAGTTTTAACTTAGTGTTTGCTTCCACTTTTACTCTGTTTTTGTGTTTATACGATTTATAAAAGCAATGCATTCCCAGTTTTATGGATTTACGCCTTTGGTGCTGGTCACCAACCCCTGGAATATGGAAGGCAGGCTTGGGGTAGTCACGATATGGGCCCCGAGGGATGAGTCATGACAATGAAAACCAAAACATTTATCATTATATAAAAAAATGTATATGATTCATTGATTTGGATATGTAATGCACTATTAACCATGTGACATTAGTTTCATAACCCTTTATTTGATGATATTGTTAATTTTATCCTAGAATTTGTGGATATAAGAACTTCCTCTCTTTTGTTTCATGTTTTACTACATTATACATTGTTAAATAGAATTATGATAGATTATAAGGGAGACTTTGTGTTATCAAAGAAGGTATAATTGATAGCAAATGGAAATGTTTCCTGAATTTTATATTGGTAAATAATTTTTTTGATATTTTGATAGAGGATTTGTGCTATTTTTGATTCCCAAATGAAGAGAAATTTTTTGACTAAAACAAAATGTTCCCCTTTATCCATTCATCGTAGTAGTACTATGATGTATAAATAAAAAGGATGTTCGGACTATCATATTTCTTTTTTTTATTACTAACGATTTTATTCTAATATAAATATTTACCCTTTTTAGGAATTATATAGAATGTGATGTAAATATCTATATTTTGGGATGAGGTAAGGGAAATGAAATTTTGGGAACCATTATTATTAATGGAAAATGTTGAAAAGATTTAGGTAATTTAGAAACATATTACGACAACTCAGATTATAAAGAATCATTATACAAATAACTAGAGGAAAAATATTTATTTCTATGTTGGTGATAATGTTTATTCAAAAATTATCTCCATGGAAATTTATTATGTGTTTTGGTTAAATAGCAGCGATAATTAAATGATATATAAGACTTGATAAAATTCAATCAATGGTTTAGTTAATTTCATACATTTTTTATATGCCTCTCAATTTATCCTAGGTACACAATGTTTATCATAGTTTAATGAAATGTAAATTAGTATCGAATGAATCTCCGGTTTTATTCCTATAGATAATTATGTTTGAAGGTATTCATTATTTTATTAACATCATTCTCAAATTGTTGACCATTGAGGGAATGTATTGTGGAACATCTTAATTCACCAAATTAACGATTTTTGGAAAAATAATCTAGTCAACAATGAAATGTGGGAGTCTAAAAATTCCAAGATGGAAAGGTATCCCCACTTGTTTAATAAGTGAAATATTTTAGGAAAAAATTTTCAAATTGGTGGAAGAATATAAAATCAAAGAATATTTTATAATAAATAATTCATTGGTAATATATCATAGATTAATATTTGTTTCATGAGGAAATTTTTTTTCCAGAGAAAAAAGAATTTATTTCTAAACAAATTGAAATTTTACGTGTAATTTTAAATTGTATAAAATTAATTTTAGATCAAAACATGTTATTTTACATTGGAAACTCAAAAATATCTTCAGATTAAATATTTATAATTTTACTAAATGTATTATTTTTCAATTAATAAGGATAATAATGATTATAATTGAAAAATATATTTTAATTTAATGTATTTTTATAGTGATTTTATATTTTAGTTTTTTATTAAAATTTAATTTGTTTTAATTCAGATAAAATAATAAAATTGTGGTATTTTAAAATAATTTTAATCGTAAAATTAGTATAAAATAAATTTATACATAAAATTATGATTATTTGTTTTTTCATTATGTTTTTTGGAAAATTGAATTTATGATTAAATTTTGAAACTCTTATATTATATATTTTGAAAAATTTATTCAATATATGGGATCTTTAGTTTATGATTATTTAATTGGTAATCTTTTATTAGTGTGTAATATGAAAAATAACCATAGTAAATTTTTCTAACCATGATAAGGGTTAAATCATGTAATTAAGGTAAAAAAATAGCATACACTAGAAAATTACCCTAACACTATTCATTGTAATATTATATATTCATACAAATGTAAATATATGCCCTTTTGTTTCCATTTGGATGGTATTATGTACTTTATATTATTTTATGTTAACAAAATTTTAAAAATCTCACTCTCTAGTTTTTAGAAAATATAATATTTTTAACGTGAGGATAACTATAGGATATGATAAATTAAAAATTATATTTGGAAACATAAATGTTAGATCTATTAAATGGAAATTTATGTTTAATTTATTTTTAATAAATAATTACCTTAAAATGTATACAAAACAGTAAGGTGATAATTATTTATTTTATAAAAAAATCAAATAAATGGTATTAAAAAAAATTAATGTAATATAATATTTAAAAGTTTATATGATCAATGAATTTATTAGACATATATTTCTTATTATAGATATTTTATTTTAATACATTATAATTCATAAATTGTCATTTTGTTAGAAAAGTCAATGTAAACGAATAGTTCAAAAATTAAAATCATTAATATTTAATAGAAATTATAGATTATTAAATTAATTAAATTTAAAAAAAGTATTATGTTAATAAATTTATTTTTATATGGATTAAAATAAGTTCTATGTTCCATTCATTGGTTCTTTACGATTTATACTAACAATCATATTCCAAAAATAGTAAAAAGCATTGTTTTCTCTATAATTGGGAAAATGGTTTATGAGAGTGGGGGTTAAAACTAATAGATAAGGGTTAAATTTGGTCCAAACATGTAATAATATCATATTATGAGAGTAAACTAACTCTTAATTATCTTCATTTAAAATAATGTCTATTCGGATCCTTTTATATATGATAATTAATTATGGATAATTTATTATTTTTAGGAAATTCTAAATTTTCCCCTACCCACTCTTATAGAATAGCACTACATATTCTCATTTATTCAAACCTAAAAACCAATTTTTATTATCAAATAACTTCAAAAATACATTTATACATTCCATATGTTCACTATAGTGGTATTTGGTGGATAAATGTATTTATTATATGGATTAATCTATAAATATGTGGAGTCTTCCCATAGAAGTGGCTTATTTTTTTACCATGTGTTTCATATTTATTTATTATACCCCCAATCATTCCTAAAAATGATGATATAATAAAATATTTATCTTCCATGAATAGATATGTTTTTATTTTAATGTAATAACCAATATCCATCTCCATCCTCCATCAAATGGGAATGAAATTTAGCATTCGTGTGAATGAAGGGCCACAACATCGTAAACAAAAGTTTTCATCTTTAACCACCATCTAGCATGGATGTATTGTAATAATGTAATTATTATATATATATTATTTTCATGATATATAAGGAAAAAATGTTTTCTAAAATTTTCATACACTAATAAATGATATCTCACTTCATGCAAACATATAGACAACCTCCTCCAAGATGCAAAGTGATTAATTTTTCATCACCACAACACATGGATGATAATAATATCTATTATTAGATAAATAATTTTATATTTTTGATATGGTGATCATTTAGTATATATATTATGTAACATTATTTCAATTATGATTGTTGAAAATTGGAAACAAAACTCATTCATTCATACGGCCTACAGTCTCAATGATTCTTTTATAGTTAATTTTTCATAACCATCATTCAAGATTAGTTTTAAAAGAATATTTTCTATATAAAAATGTTAATTATAGAATAAATATCATTCTTAATATGTTCAAATGATGAAAAAGTTGATCATTGTCAATTTAATGAATCAATTTTGGGATTATGAAATGAATATTTTCAAAACATATGATTATTATTTAATTAATGAAATTATTCAATATAGCATTGTGAGAGATAAAATATTAAGAATAATAAAATTTTAAAAAATTATTTATAATTTAAATAATTATCCACTATTTTTTATTTTGGATTAAAAGTAATATATGCCACATTTTTTACTCATGTTAAGGAACTTTTTTAAAATATTGTCTTTTAATGTTTTCCTTCAAACACTCTTTTTCTCCCTGTCCATATTTTTAAAATTATATTATATATGTATTTATATGGACATGAATGAAAAATAATGTATATAATTTTTTTTTTCACATTCTCTTTTTTTAGACTAAATATTTTAATTGAATGTTTTTATATACTTTCAAAAAAATTAACGCCCTATTTTAATATATTCAATTAATTTATCTTTTCGCATCATTATAAAAATTATTTCTTGTTTTAATTTTCCTAGTATAAAAATTTGTTTCTTCAAAGGAAACCAATCATTCTATTAATTTTGAGAATTTTATATCTAAAAAAATTAAAAAATAATGAAATATCAATATTTTAAAATGATATTTCATGGGTGAAACAAATATGTCCCTAATAAAATATTTTACGTGTTATGATTATGTTATGGTTTTTTGGAATTGTGTATAAGGATAGGTGGTTCTTTTTTTAATTAAGGATGAGTGGTAATGTTTTTTACCATGGATGGGAGGTTTTGGGATAAACCAATGTTGGGTGATCCATTTATCACACTCAAATGCATTAGGTAAAGGGATAAAGTTATCTTTTTATTTTTCTCCTAATAGAAAATGTGAATATATTTTAATTTTCATTCCTTGTACAACTGTAATGGTTATTTGAAGTTCAACTATGATATTTTCTCTAATTATAACCATAATTGTTATTAATTGTGCAAATTTGAGGGTTAAAATATATGGATGAGTGATATTAAATTGGAACCTCAATATACCTACATGATTTATCAATGATTAATAGGGGTTTCTTTCAATATAGTAGGATTTCACAATGTGTTTGAATGTATATACTTATTTTTATGGCTGAAAATTATATCATTGTGGAAATTTTATTATGTGTTTTTAAGGATTTCAAATTAACCTTCGTGTGTTTGGTTTATTACATTAAGTTTTTTTTTTGAAATGATTTCTGATAAAAATTTGAAAGAGAATTTGATTTCGTTAGTAAAAAAATGTTTTTTATAACCAATTTAATTTGAAAATAAAAATGTTACATCTATAATTATTCATGGACTAATAATTTCATTCAATTATTATTGATGTATTTCTATGCATTTGGTTCAAATCACATGATTTGAAAAACATTCACATGGTTTAATAAAGGGTAATGGAAATGTAGATGTAATGTTTATTTTATGAATATATTTTTGGAAATGAGAACATGATTCATGTTAATAGTTATATATAGTATAAATTATGTATACTTACAAGAAGAATAAAATTTATATATATATATATGGGTTTATTATAAAATATTTATAACCTTACAATCTAAAAAAAATTTAAAGGTTTTTATGAATTTAAGAATGTTAATTTTAGTTTAAAGTCATAAGAATATGTCATGTATAGGGTTTGGTACTTACTTATATGATTATGTATTGGGTTGATAGAGGAACTAGTGGACAACATGTTATTTTGTTTTTAGATTTGTGAAAGGTTGATGCCCTAAAAATATTGGGTAATGAGGCTTTAATATCGTAGATACAAGTTTAAAAGATATTTATTCACCTGTAGCAAGAATTTTGTCATTGAATTTATTGGATGAGTATTCTATATTAGTCTTAATACATTATATTTTTAACAACAATTAGTATTTTTATTTTATTTTGAGAAAATGTTATGTTTTAGGGTGATATTTCGAAAATGGGGTTTTTTATAAATATATATTTTAAGGAGACAACATTATTTTTGAATTGGGATATAATAAAATAATAGATTTTCTTTACTTTCAATTAAATATATTTTTGTGATATTGAATACTAAATGTTTTGATATCTTTTTTAATGCTTTATTTAAGTCATTATTTATATTATAATAAAATAATGATTTCTCTTTATTAACTTCTATTGAATGAGTTTTTTATTTACATGTTGAAATATATTTGAGTCATTTGGGAAACCTTAATAATTTTATAATAACCAAATACATGTCATCTTTGATATATGTGATTACATGATTGGTCTAAATCCACTAAAACTATGGATTTCATTCTTTATTTGTGATAATTCATTAATCGATGTTAGATATATGTTAATAGGATGTTATGGATTGGTTTATTAGTAACATTATTTTTCATCAATTAGCATATAATATTTTCAAATGTTTTATATAATGGATTTCTAATGAAATGATTTAGTATAATATTTATATTTATAATTGATTTTTAAAAAAATATTCCTATATATTTATCCTTACTATATAATGTCTTTATGGTTTAATATTTCACTAAAAAAATATTTACTTAACTCTGTAAATGCTTGAATCATTTTGATATAAAGAAAAACACTTAAATTCTTTTGGAGATCTATCAAGGGACTCATATATCGATTTTCTGGGTATGGTATTTATATTAATTGTCTTTTATATATGGTTTTAATATAATTTTTATGGTTTTGATTATATATATATAATATTAATAAATGATATCATGAAAAAATTTGTTTTTTAAATTTTATTTTGTAAACAATTAAACAAAATATATGTTTTTAAGAAAACTTATTTTGTAATTAAAAGATTTAAAATGAGATTATGAATTTTATATCATCAATATTTCATCAATTATCATCCATCACAATTATGATTTTATAATACAAAGGTAGAATCATATTGATTTAATTTTTTACTTATTTTAGATCATTTATGTTTTAAAAATCATTTAATTAATTTTAAAAAATGAAGGATTTCTATAATTTTTAATATGAATCTTCCATCAATAAGAATCACCACATCATATGATTTTTCATAAATTTAGTCACATAATATATTTTGTAGAAAATTATAATAGTTGATTTAACAAGGTTAATTTTTTCATCAATCATTCCATATATCTTTATATTTTTTTGTTCCTCAAAAAAGTTACCTAAATAAGAATAATAATTCTTTGTCCTAGATGGTAAAAATTGACAACAATTTGTTTAAGACAATTAATATGTAAATTACTTTAAACTCAACTTTATCGGTCTCTTTTAATATATTTTTATTCATTTAGAAGATATTTTTTCAATGTTGAATAAATTCAAAATATTATATCATTGAACATTATTTTTTTATATTTAAATACATAAATCTCATATATTTATTCCACTGTAACTTAATTTTCATTAAATTCATTGATCCCAGAAAATATTGGGATTATGGGATTATGTTTAATTGAATTTTTAAATTGGGTTATCTTAATTTAATTTATCAATTAATAATAATTAATTTTTATAAATATAAATATTTTTAATTAATATTATATGAATACATAGAAGGGTCTGAGGAATAATTAATTTTGAATCTGTTTATTGTGTCGTTTTTGTTATAAATTTTATAATGTCCAAGGAAAAACTATTTATTTTTAAGAGTTCATGAAGAGGAAAATATTTTAAATAAATTATTCAAAATTATAATTAATATTTTAGAAAATAAAAATATATTTGAGGGATAAATAATGTTATAGTAAATATTTTTCAAAAATCTATTTGATTTATATTTTATCTTTATGGTGTTGAATATATTTTAATTATATAAAAATTGTTCTCTTATTTTGTATTAATTAATATTTATTATAAATTATTAGATAAAATATATAATCTTGGTTCTGAAATTTTTTCAACCTTTAATTAAAACAAAAAATGTATAAAAATGTCTATAATAGACAATTTTTTTATTAATCTCATAAATCATATTCTAGGGGAAAAACATTAATAAATATATATATATGTTATGGGTTTTGTATTATCTCATAAATATATTAAAAAATTGGAATAAAGGAAAAAAATTATTTTTTGGATTCAAATGGTAATTATTAAAATAAAATTCATAAAAACCAAATGTGTTATGATATTTTCATAAGAACTGCACATTCATTTTATAATCATTAAATTAAAATACATTTTTGACGACTGAAAATTTAGATGTTTGTAACCAGGGGTTCAATGATATTGGAGAATATGGGTTTCCCCGATTATATGGTTATTATATTCCTTGGACGAGAACCAGAACTAGAGAAAAGTTGATGCGGGTTACCCAAGAAATATTTAGAAGCAAATAGAACTTCTTCCACATTCTACTTGTTTCAGGTTTGTCTAATTGTAACATTATGATTAATTATCCTATTTAATTGACACAAAAAATCTATAATGGAATATACAGTGTGAGTGTTTCTATTAAAAAACATAACTATATGTTTCGAATCTTTGTCCAACCAAGATATGGAGATAATTTTGATTCTTCAATTAAGGAAGAATATTAATTGATGATCGTTATTCTTATTTGAGGGTTCCATATATAATAAATAAAAATCCATAAACACTAATACATATGTATCATGAATTAGGTATCTCCAACACCTGATCCCTCGTGTATATGCTGAATAAGTATTAGTTTTCATTCCCATAATAGGTGGTCTTCACACCGCACCATAGTTGTTCGACAATGAAAACCTTTCATTCAAATGTTGAGACTTGATGGGGAATAGGGAATCAAAAACTAATTCACTACTATTATAGAAAAAAATCATCACAAAACTTATGATTATATCATTGTTAATTAATAATTTGGTTATATTCATAAAGTAATGGTTTCTAGATTTATTATGCACTTCCCAAAAAACCTAATTGAGGGATACAAATGTGAGTTGACCCAAGCATAACATAAATTTATATTGCATAAATTTATTTTAATATTCACTACATATCATGATTATACACCTTTTTAATACCATATAGTATTAGTGTTATAGTGACTAGATATAATATCATCAAATTTCTGAACAACCATAAACTTCTCCCCCGGTTATTCTTCAAACTAGTACCCTTTTTATAAATATCATCTATATAACCTCAATAAAAAATCATGGTGAATGATGACATATCAATTAATGGACTAAGTATCTCAATAATGGTTAAAATGATAGTTATCACTGTTAAATTAACATAATATGATCATCATGGTATGATACAATAATTTATTCGAAGTTCTCAACAATAAATATTTATACCTATAAAATCTTATATAATTATCTTCAAAATAATTTCAAATTGAGATTCATTATTAACAGGGGTGTTAAGGTAGGAATAATTATTCATGATATATAATTTTGCAATGTTTCATCATAATCCTTATAAATAATAATTTGTTTATCAAATACATTAAAAATCATGTTCATTTATGATCATGTAATGATATCTATAAATAATAAAACTCAGGCATCAATGATTCAACATATCTAATTGAAATATTGTCCACTGTTATAATATCTATATTTTTTGATATCAATATCACATTACCTAATGATGTTGACTTATTTAATGGATCATCATGTGAAATAATGAAGACCAGAATTATGTGTTCCACAATATCGAAAAAACATTCATCACTATAACATAGAACAACCAATAGAAAAATGGTTTTATAAAAATGTCATCATCAGATAATCATAATACACATATATAAAAATAATTTATACCATAATAATTAAATATCCCCATTTAATTATAATAAAATCAATGTATTTATACAAATAATAATAATACCCATAAAAACATTTAGATGTTTCTTTGAAAATATTTAAAAAAATGACGCCATTAAAAAATAATAAAAACAAAATATTAAGGAAGATATTTAGGAAAACATTAATCACATAATTTTATATAGGAAGTATCTAATAAATGAATTCTTATTCGGGTACAAAAACTTGTTTTTGTTATAAATGATTGAGAAGGATTCATTTCACACATTTTAAAAATGTCTAAAGGTTACGTTTTTTCAAAAAAAAACAAGATTAAATTTAAAAAATAAAAAGGAAAGTATAATTTTATTTAAAATAAATTTATATAATTATTTTAAAACATAAAATAACATTAAAAAAATTAAATTACATGAACAAGGATGAATAATTCTTTGAACAATGAAGAAATAAAGTTACTCATTATTAAAAATAAATTTTATCAATCAGATTATGTAACATGGATAAGATAATGATATAGAATCAGGAATACCCAAAAAAGGAGAATAAGTCATATATGGTTTAATGTATAGGAATCATATTATTTCCGTCATTTTAAATTTAAGATGGACAATCCCGAAAAAAATTAGATTGTAACATAAGTCTCATTTCTCAAGTCTCGCCTTTTTTCGTATGGATTAAACCATCTTATATAATAGATAACTATTTATTATAAATATATAAAAAAAATATTATTATAAAAATGTTTATTACAATACTTCATTTTTTTATAAATTTCAATTATCCCATAACTAAATTTTTTTTCATTAGTATCATTATTTTGATGAAAATATATATGTTTTCAATAAATGTTTTAATTATATATTTTTTGAAAATACACCTTTGTAAGGACATTCAAATCTCAATAATCTTAATCATATTTTAGTTATATTATTAATTCATAATATAAAAGTTTATAATATTCATTAAACATTATGGTGAATAATGAATTACAACACTTCGTGGAGACTTTATACTGTACCTATAGATGTGTGATGTTTTCACTCTTTGATGGATGGAGTGAAATAATGGAAAATAATAATTAACCAATAAATAAAAATA
This sequence comes from Viscum album, assembly GCA_963277665.1. NCBI lineage: Eukaryota > Viridiplantae > Streptophyta > Magnoliopsida > Santalales > Viscaceae > Viscum > Viscum album. The sequence continues at coordinate 772,897,067 of OY728159.1, read as the reverse complement.
TATATATCCATTATTTAAAATATATTGATTAAATTTTTTCTCATTAAAAAACATGTGAAATAGAAATGAAAAATTAATCATGTCTCTTCATGAATGTGGTAGTCCCAAAGTACACATGGGTGTGTCATCGTTTTCTTTCAGATGCAAGGATATGATGGTAATTGATAACTTATATATAAGAAATCATTTTTATGGAAGAAATATAATATATTTATAAGTTATATGTATTTATATGACCATAAATGAAATATAATGATGAAAAATAAAATGCATCACTTCATAATGAAATTAATTTGTACATACACATCAATGATGCATTTATTTTCTATCAGAAATAAAAGAGATTTAAAATTGTTGATAAATTTATATAACTAAAATTTTGTATAGTAATTATAATTATTTCAAAATGTTGAAATGGTTATAAAATATTTAAAGGTGGTACATGAAAAATGACGAATGAATAACATAAGTTAAAAATTATAACTCTTTATTTATAAACCACCTTTAAACCTATTTTTAAGGTCCCTTTGGATGATATTTTCTGACGAGATGAACCTCTTGGATGAGAATTTGTGTTTTGGGATGATATTTTCCTATGGATACATTGTGATAACTTTGTAAAGTTTTATAGATAAGATAGTATAAGGGGATATCTTTAATAAGTGATATTAGTGCCCCACATTTAATTATTAATAATAAAATAATATTATTAAGTCAATATAAATGTACTTTGGATCCAATGTGATATAATTTCAATGATGATGTGAGATAAGTTCTATATTAAATAATATATTATGGTTTATACATGTTTTTGGTCATTTTTACCAATATCACTTTAGATTAACCTTTTATTAACCCCATAACATTTACCACGATAATGAATTTTAACCTCAGTTACTCTTTATAAAGATAAAAAATGATACTAGAATCATTATTATATTCTTAAATAATGATTCAAAATTTGGAATATAATTTTTAAAATTAACTAACATTATGTAGTAGATATTTATTTTGAATTTAGTCCACTACAGAAAACAAAAATAGATTTTAAAATACATACATATTTAGCATAAAATTGATTTTTTTCACACTTGTTGCATGGTAATAACCACTGTATGAATGTCTAACAATAAATTCAATAATTAGTAATTAAAATTAACTAAATTAATTCATCAATAGTGACTACCTCAATAAAAAATCATTTTATCCATAAAATATGTTTCTTTTAAAAAACATATTTTCTACAAAGAAATGAATTTAGTTTCACCACTAACCAATTGATATCCTATGAAATAATATTATATATGAGGAAAAAAAGTATTTTTTTTATTAATCTGTAAGGATTTTTAATTAATAAAAAATAACATTTACATGAAATATTAAATATAATAATTCTTCATAACAATAAATAATTCCAAATAATTATTTAGGGTCAATAGTATTTTATATGTGCATTAGAAATAATTTAAAATATTAATATTATATATACATATATATAATATGATGTAATTGATATTATAATTTTAAAAAATTACATACATATGTATAGAGTTTCACATAAATTGTGATATCCAAAAATACTAATTTATTAAAGATAAATATAAAAAATCACAGGTTGGTCTATTCTACCCCTTATAAGAATTTTTCACTCAAAAGTTCCTCACATTAATTCAAAAAATGTGTTTATTTTACCTCATTACATCCTTAAGTGACCACATAGCATCCATAAATTTATTGTTTGTCCCAAAATAATTGACATGGTAAGTTCTATAGTTTCATAGAACTGTCTATATAAAATCCAGAATCTCCACCAATTGATACTCTTATAAAAGATCCTTCTTTGATTGTGAGATCTATACATAAAAGAAATTTATATGATTAGATGTTTTCCATTACAAAAGTGATACATATAACCCATCATGAACATAATTATTAATTATTGGATGTTCCAAGAGTTATGAAACATTCCCAATAAAATCAAAAATCTAAAAATGGATGATATATCTTGATATCAGATATCCCTTCTTTTCAGATATCATAACCTTCTACCATGGATATGTATGTGTTTGGATTGTCTCACCAATATTGAACACTAAATTTTTCTAATGATTATGAACATAATTCTTCATTCATATCTGATATTTATTGACATTACACTAAATAGATCTAATAATCAATTCTATTTCTTGGGAAAACAATTGGTCAAAATAGAGTTGATTATCCAACATCATCCTCCCCTGTTGGATTTAAATTCTAATAGTCTTATTGTTTATCATATGTATAAATATGAATGATCATGTTAAATAAATTGAAGTATAAAAATTTAATAATTAAATATGATGATCCCAACATACTTTTAAATCTCTAAAACGGGGTCTTATCATGTCCTTTAAGATTTGAATTGTTTTATTATATTTATTTCTTTTTAATTTTGATATGTTCTATTATAGATAAATCATATATTCATCATCTATCATATACTTCTCTATTATTTTAACGTTGATCAAAATCATTGATCATGTATAATAGAATATGGTAGTCTATGAATTCATAACACATTAATGATATTTATCATAAAATATAATCAATGGAAAAATTTAATGAGGTGTTATATTCATTTATTTATTTATTTTGAAACTTAGAATAATGTTCATATGAAAATGATTTAAAATATATTTATATTTATTTTATTTTCTTTAGAGAATAAAAAAGTGATCCTAAAATAATAATAATCTATAAAATCTTATGAAAATTCAGTGATGTGACATTCCAATATCATTTTACTCCAAACAAAATTACGATGACCTTTTTATGTGTTGATATAGACAACTGGTAGATAATGTAATCTATTGTGGTCGTATATAAATGAATAAATTTCTATTTATATTGTTGAAACTAATAATTCATTTTCAAAAATAAATCTTTTGATTTTTTAAAACATTACATATAAATAAAGACACATGTCAATATTAATAATCATAATCAACAAAACTATCATTCTAAAAGATGTTGTTTTATTATGTAGTATAATTTATTAAATTTTTGTTCAATTTTGATCGATGCAATTTTTTGTTATGTTTATTTCTTCTTTGATATTCCACTATGTGAGGTTCTCCAAGTGAATCTCTTAGTATTTATATACTAATAATTTCTCATCAAATTCTATGTGATTAAGGGATTAATAGAATATGAATATAGAAAATATGATCACTTATTTTTGGATTTTCTACTAGGATGAAACATATCATACTCTTATATTTTTTGGTTCTTTTGATTCATCAAAACATCATATTTTATTAATTTAATGGATTAAAAAGTAGACCATATAAAGGTTATGAAACATAGGATACATTATAATAGGATGAAATTCGTTGTTACTCCATATAGAATTTGTATATCTTCTATTATCATTTCATATGAAGTGATGTTTTAATAAATATCATTTTAATGGGGTAACATACAAACATGGAAAAACCAATATCATCATCTGAATTCATGTTTCACAAGGCCCATAGTGAATTCATCGTCAAATGATGATGAATACCAAAAATAAGATATCATATAAGGAAACCTCTTAATGATTTTAAACTCCATAAGATAAAGGATAGGATAGAGACATTATAGTATCATAATATATATAAAAAATACATCATATGTAAAAATTTACAATCATAAAGGGAAATACAAGATGATGTGGAAGAAAATTCTAAATGAACCATTAAAGAATAATAATTATGGATCCCAAAGAATCCCATGGTTCCAATTCATCGTGATCATATGCCACTGACATCCCAATGCATTGGAATGAAACCCAATTTAAAAGATCCGCCCTCTATAGGACACACATCCCTTTACATTTGTCCCAAAAAATAGCGTATATAAGTTCCCTCGGGAATAATGAATGATGTGATCCCTAATGATCTGTATGATTCCCCCAAGAAAAAATATTTTTTTTATCAACATGAATTTGTTTTTTCTTGAATAAAATTGGTATCAAAACATTTAAAATGAAAAAAAATCATATAAAATAACTATTTGGTAATGTTTTCAAAAACATTTCATATTGAAATATTCAAATAAATATGAGATATCATATATTAATGAGGCCTAAGTGGATTGATAAAATATAACTCAAGAATCCATGTCATAATTGAATATGAAAATATTAATATCAAATAAAAATTCATGGAATGTATTCCCAAGAACTAAATTTCAATCCTAACGTGAAGGTGTACACAAATAAGACAAACATGAAACACTAGCCAGCATAGCTAAAATATATTATGTCGGAACCCCAAATCCCTAGAAAGGAAACCCAGTGGCATCTAGGGATCCATGTGAATCCTTTATGGATTGATAACACCATTAGGTCTCATGTGTGTCTATTTTCCCCATGTACCACAATGTTTTCTAATGTGTAATTACATTAATATTGCATTCCATGACAATGAGTTCAAATTTAATAAACAATTTCCATGGGAAAACCAATTTATTTCATTCACAAATTTTGATAATACATTTTTATCATGATATAATCAAACATATATTCATGAATATCCATTTAAATTTAAAAAATAATTATTGAAGAATTTTATTAATAAAATCAGGAATATAAATTCTAGTTTATGATGAATCCCCATTTTGAAAGCACATTCCATTCACATGAAATATCAACCATTCAATTACATAAATCATAACAAAATTAATGAAAAAAACACATGGATCTATGAGGGAGGGACCATTAGATAAAGTCACTTACCTCAAGAATGAAAAAAACATTCCATTCTAGACCATTTTTTGGATAGGAAGCGATCATCTTTTGATGAACCCAAATCAAATTAAAAATAATTAAATTATTAATTTCCATTCATGAACTAGTGATCTGGTCACATAAGTTGTACAAATCTATAGAAGAAGAGAATAAATCAGGTTATAGTGGATCCAATATACTGAATTAATCCCAATAGAGATTAATGAAGCTAATCAGGATAAAAATCCTTTAATAGATAGATAGAGAAAGGTAAAAATGTCACCATGGAGCCTCTAATATAAATGAAATCGAATAAGGGTTGATAGAATAGGGATACATGATTTTATAAAGAATTAATGGATGAAATTATATGTTATCTCATACTAATTCTTACACCAGTGGGACAACGTAAATCACTGGTTGGTCGATGGTGGCACACTAGCAAGAAAGTGGGTACATGAATAGATCATGCAACTTTAACCCCTCCATATGATAGATGATGTAACAAGTATCCATGTAATGGATTTTTCATCCTCCCCCAACTAGCTGAAACATTCCTTCTACTCCTAACTACTAAAATCCCTTCTCCCAACCTAGGAATGACTAATAATTCTGAAATAAACATAAAAAGCAGTTTTTATGTGATTCTATATAACAAAGTGTGATCATTATCTCTAATATTAAATAATTATATCCCCATAAAGGATTAGAATCATGAAAAAATGTATTTTATTCCATTACTAAATTAACATGTTAAAAACCACCAATGTGTTAATATTTTCCTTACCACACTACCATAATACTTGAATCAATATGATCATCCTTCAGTGAAGAAATATACCCTATAAATCCACTATCTAAACATTACATTGAACCATTTAGTTTTTAGGATCACTCCTAGTATCCTTCATCATGATCACATGGTATGGATATGGATGATACTTATTTACTTGGTAATCATAAAACATGTCGTTGATATATTTAAAAAGAAGAATATAAGTCCAATCAATAATCCATCTTCTCGAGCAGCTTAAAAATCATAAATATGCGGACATAATGAGGTAATAACATAACCTTTAACCCCCAAAAAATAAATATTATATGAGTTAAACTATGTAATAAAACCTATCAATAACATTAATTTCAAATAGATAGATACATTTATTTGCATAAGATTTATAGTGTATGTGATATAAATATAATATTCTCCTGATCAAATACATGATATTTATCATCACCTGGACAATGCTCAGTCTAACAAAAAATTATTCTTTGAAAATTTCTCAAAAATTGCTATTTTTCACGGTCTCTCGTACAATGTGTCAAATTGATCTATCCTAATTGAAACATGATAACTATTTTAATGAAAATATTACACTATATAAATATGTTTCTCCCAAACACCAATGAAGCTAAACACACATTCATGAAGCATGTCATCATGAATATAGAGGGTTTTTTTGTCTGTCCATCCATTAGAGAATGATAAGTTACATTCATCTTCAACTGAGATACCTTATTTTCATTTAATAATCTTCTATATATGGATTTTAAGAATTTTTCTCAATCTAAAATGATATTCAATGTACCACTATGATGTGTAAAAATATACATCACAAAAGAGATCACATGATTATTTACCTTTTTTTAAAAGAAATATATCAATTATTTGTTTTGATTTCATGATTCGGTGAATGATCAACATAATATAATCCATGTCACCATTATTATGAGGTATAAAAATCATTAAATCAATAGATATCTCATTCCACATTCATATGAGAATGGATAATAGTCACTAAAAACATGTTGGCCTCCAATATTCTTCCATAATTAATTTAGATGTATATAGTAGTAGATATTTGTAGATCTTGGTTGTATGGACTTATTATATTAGAATGAATCCTTCATAAATACCTATATTATATAAATCTAAATAAAAAACCAACCAAATTATAGAAAAACCACATTAGGAGACCGATAGCATACACCTGATGTCTCCCCAATAAAATGACTGCTAGAAAAGTGCTAATAGTCTATATCATTAGGCTACTGAAGCCAAATTTGATCATCCATAAATGATAAATCCCAAGAAAGAGCTAAAATGCCTATCTTTTTTCTATCCCTTCTTCCAAGAACATATCTAAAAAAAATCTCATTGATGTCCACTCTTGTATTTATTCATTAACGTCAAATATTATTTTTTTCTTCTCAATGTGTCTATGACGATGCTCTTTTTTCATGGGAAGTATGAAATGTAAAAATGGATGGTCTAATCACAATCAACACATCACCTTTGTGTCATGTTAAAATACAACCATTTAATTATATAATTCATACAATTATAGTATGAATACAAAATAAACTACTTCATGATGAGGTAGTTATGCCATGTTTTATTATCATGCATTAGTATACCCAACTAATAAACTGATTGGAGTAGTTCTTCTCATGTGGGTATAATTAAAAATATCCAAACATTACCATAAATATTTCATACAGTATATGAAAAAAAAAATAAGTACGTGATGTGTCACATAAAATATTATAGTGCAAACCTTTCTCTTGAAGGATCATGAATGGATTTGAAGTCAATCTCAATTTAAAAACACACAAATGACAACTAGTACTGATTTATACAAAACAATTCACACCCAAATGATTTAAATCAATCATTAGAGATGAAATCTCACAGAAGCCTCAAAAAAAGAATCTACAAAAACAATATAATTTTAGAAAAATATGAATTTCAAAAACATTTACTGGATTCTCTGATGACATCACTATGTAAAAATTCATAGGTTTCATTATGTGTCCATTTTCAAAATACACATGGCCATAAATTTTTACCACCTGAATAAAGAACATAAATTTTTATATCTCACCATATAGATGATCTTGTATCATGATTCAAAGAACTATATGCAACTTTTAATCATGCTCCTTCTCTTTATGGGATTAAATACGGATCACATCAAGAAGGGACCCATAAATACTCTAAAATTGTGGATGGTTTGATTCAATACATATATAAACATATTGAGACCAAAAAGTATAAATAAAAACTCATAATTTATATATATACTCATGTAAATAATAATAGATATACATTTATCTCAGAGCATAATTTTATGGTACCTAATATTTGATGAATTTTTTAAACCCACTAGGCTACCAGGGGATGATTAAAAATATCATCAACGCTAGGAAACTGATATTTATTTTTATTTGTAATGTAGTTTACTTTCAAGTAAAAAAATACACTTTAAAATACACTTTTATTCATTATTTTTAATGATCTTTATGGATACACAATCTGAATTTCTATGATGAATAAATCCATAGGCCTCAATATCCTCATGACAAAATTTTATCACAATAAATATTGTTCGTTCAATATGGTATGAATGTAAATAAATGTGTATCATCCCAAGAATAAATTTTATTGATAATGGACTTTATTATACTAAGGAAACCTATATAAATCCTCAATAAAAACATTAAGATACTAACTAATCAGCATAGTAATAGGACCATTAATAAATGAATCACCAACATCAAGAAATATCTCAATCAACTAGTGAGAAATCATTTCCCCACTAGTGGAAACAGGACCTTCTCTCCTAGATCTGCAATCACATACATTCAAAAATACATTATTGATTCTAATATATGGAATTAATAGAATAATTAAATAACATCATTCAATTTTATCTTTATATCAACACATAGAATCCACACTTATGATGAGAACAAATATGTCAGGATTAGGAACCAAAAAATCCCATTTTTTATAGTTTTTAATCTCAACCTAACACGTGGTTAAATTAAGACCCTTCTCATAAATCATCACTAAATTATTTAGAATTTCCATCATGAAAGGAAATTTCTCCAATTTAAATAATAACACATAAATATCATGGGTATGAAAAAATAATGGGTTTTCGTAGTATAAAATAATGCCATAAACATTTATGATGCTATTTAACCTTCACATATCATGGTAACGAGCCCTTCTTATGTCTCCATTAGTATATACATGACCCCATATATAATTTCATCCTCATCATACCCATTATTCCCAAGGAATGTACAAATATTTGAATATGTTGTCAACCAACTAGTGATAATACATTTGATCTAAATTGATATCCCATGGTAATGTTTGATATTTCTCTACATCCTTTAGATTCACTCTAATATAAATTTTAGAAATGAATATATATCCTTTAAGTGTCACACTACATGGGCTATCCCTTACAATCTTGATTACGTTTTCCCTTTCTCCCACACAAATTGTTGACCACCATTCTCATACATTATGTTTTTTTTTCAAATATTCCATTACCTTAATGTAGGTCACTTTATTTCCAATTTTATCCCTAATTTGTAAAATGAAAACATCCTACTATAATTAACTATCCAAAAATTTATGTCTTCCTAGTTATGTTAGCCTTATCCATAACTACCCTTTCGAAAATCATAATGAATATTAGTGGGAATATGGGAATATGTTAATAATGAATATTAGGCCACAATACCACCTAGAACCTCATTTGTATTAGATATTCATTGGAAATAAGCTCATGCGATATGTGATCCAAAATATAATTTTGGGTTTCATAATATATGAGAAAATGATATCACTACTCCATGTTCATAAATTCTCACATCGTCTCCCCTCACACCATCTCAGGATAAAACTACTGATTTAAGGATTTAATGAATGCAGTGTATGTGAGATCCTCATGATACATGGATTATATTCTAGTTTCCAAATACATACTTCTTTTCCCATCATGAATATAATTTGGGAGACTAACGAGGGTTCTTTAAAGAGTTTTTAGTAGAAATAGAATCCACTCAGTTATATTAATCTATTATTAGGATTCATAGAGACCCTTATAATCAGAAAATATTAGATGATGCTGCATTGGGAATTCCTAATATTAGTCCACCTTCTATTCTAGTTTAATAAAGGTGACATGATGCATGGAGTGAATTATTTGGATACTAGTTTGTAATAAAAGTTATTGAATAAAAGAATTCACTTATATGAAATTCTCGGTATCATCCCCTTAATTACTTGAAGATGTTTTTCTTGGGGGGATAGGTACTATAAAACACGGAGAATGAAAACATTATTGAAAAAACATTATTTCATTAAAATAATTTGATTTTAGATATGTAAATCCAAAATGATAAATGTATAAATAATGATACTAATACAACCATATACATCACATGGTAACTCATGTTTTCCCGCTATGTGAGAAGGCTAGCCACACTCCCACAGAACCACTTGAGTTCTGATAGTCCTACCTTTTGTATATCAATAACCCCAAACACAAGAGGGTGATACATGTTAAGGATCATATTATTTAATGATAAAATCGATCTGGAAACAATTATTAAGAGACAAACTTTGATCAACCCCTAATTTCAAAAAACATTAACAAACCATGAGTCCTAAAGTATCTTACCTACCACTATGGGAAGGATACAAGCGCTAGTGTATTATTGAATGAAATATTGAAGTGATTTATTTTTCTTATAAAACATATAATAAGATAAAAATACTATAGTATAACATAAAAATTAAAAAACAAATAATATTTCCAAACAAAATAATTTTTTTTTGTTTCCAGTAGTATGGATAAAATGGTAAAAAAAATTAATAACCACTAAAATGGGACCTGAAGAAACTATTTTTTATATATTCTCAAGATAATATGTCATAAACATCCTAACCAAACATAAGTAAAAAATCAGTAGATGAAATATTTATTTTATTTTCTTCCCCATTACCTATTTCGTAAATAAAGTCAAAAACACACAATGGAATGTATGATTTTAATATTAATCACCAAAAAGTTACTAGAAAAATTCAATAAAATTTATATTCAAAGTAATTTATTAGTTTATGAGTAATGAATATTTAAAAACAATTTAAATGAAATTATTTTCCATAAAAAATGATTGGTTCACTTTTCAAAACATGTCGTATTATAATGTGAAATTTAATATGGAATAACATGTTTCATTGGGGATTAAGTACATGAATAAAAAAAGGATTCCAGAATTAATGTCCCAATTATATTGGTAAATATGAATGTTAAATAATAAATCAAGTAATGTTTCAATTATAACCAAAAGGATACCAAGACGTGATGTTGTAAAAAAAGAAAAAACTCAAACACTAACAGATATAGGTATTCTCACTATCAAAGATCCTCATTTTTGGGATTGGATACACACGAGAAACCATGTAATCATGTGATCCTACAATTATGACAGATAATTAAACTAATACTTGTGTATTTCTATTTTCCCCTAGTACCCGAAGGTCTCCCAATGTGCTATTACATCATTATTAATATCTTAAGAACCATGTTCATATTAAGTAAACAATTTCTTATAAAAACCATTACATTTCTATTAAAAATTATCAAAATAAATTTTCTATAATGATACCACACCACATTCTAGATTAAAAATATAGTTTTATTTACAAACAAACATTAATGATTTTTCAAAAACATATTAATAGAATATTATCTTATTTCCAAAAAAACCATTTTGAAAAAAAAATCCACTGCCTCCAAATGTCAATATTAAAATATCATAAATATATAATAATGAAAGAATACGAACACAAGATCTTCCATAGGAAAAATTAACATAGACACACCTAGATGATGAAAATGGAATAGTATTATCATTTACACTTGAAATGGTAGGGGAAGAGTCAAGATTTTGAAGAAACAAGATAGAAAGAAAATACAATCAATTCACCATGATTATAATAAATTCATAAATCTATAAACATAAGGTAAAAACTTAATGGAGAATAATAAATGAACAAATGTTATAAATGATCTCACTTACTAGATTTCATGAAATAGAAATTCAAGATACAAACCAACAAGAAAATATTTCCATGTAAAGAAGGATAGATAAACAATAATCAACAATGAGTCTCAGAACTGATAGTAATAAAAATATAGGTGAGGGGTGAGGGTTATATGAGTTAGGTATGAACATTTTGATAAAATTTTATTTTATACCTTACAAATTGCACACCATGTAGTGTTACCGACATGGTGCTAGGAATCACCGACTAGCTGGTTTTTAGCCATATTGCCTATAAATTCCCACAGATGAGACTAACTAACCTACAGACATGGTGGTGATCTTCCAGACTACACAGGTTATCTGATAACTACTTGTTGCCCCCAAGTGCCAAAAAATAATATTCCGGCTAATAAATGGATGATAATTAATATATAAAAATTATAAATTTCTTTTATACCTAATTCCATATATCAAAATATAGAAAAATTACTATTTGGTTTGTTAAAAAATAAACTATGTTATTTTAAGCTTTTATAATATTAATTTTTTAACATAAATTAATTAAATAAATTTATCAGTTTTTTAATTCAGATAGTTTCAATTTCCACTTTAGAACATTCATCAGGATTTTAAAATATATTCCACATGCATTTTTTTGTGAAATGTATATTTTAATACAATATATACTAAAGTTACAATTATTGTTTAATTAAATGGTCTTTGTATGTTTAGATGATTACATCAGTATTTAGAAAATTCAATCAATATAATAATTGAAGTTCATGAAAATTTTATATTTATTTTTTATCTATTTTAAACACCATATTGTATTTTGTCCACTATTATACCCAAGAAAAAAATATTCTATTAAAGAGAGTATCTACCATGACTCTCATATTATCTTCATAAATATTTTTTATAGAATATCCTAATTTCACCATAGTTTCCATATATTAATCATGTTAGTAGATGAACTATTTTTTATGTAATGACTATGTATTGGAGTACATGAAAATTAAAATCCGACTAGGACACATATTTTTTTATTGAGATGAATATGATTTCAGGTGTGTTTGAATGATATACTATATATTAACAATTGATGTTGGAAAATGTTTAATTATTTGAGGAAACTATAAAGTGTCCCAAAAGGAAATAATTCAAATATATCAAGAATAAAAACTAAAGTATCCATTAAATAATAAATTTCATTATAAATTATTTTTTAATGTGCCTAAGAACATTTATATATAGATCATCATGTGAAATGAAAAACATTATTTACTAGAAGTTTTCGATTACACCTCTTAGAGCATCCCACATTCTATAAGATGAAGTATTTATTCTTAGATATGAGTATGAAAATTTTGAATTTATACCTAACAAAATTTTAACATGTATTCGTCAAAAATTTATTACTATAGTAAATAGTTTACAATTTTTGGGTGAGAAAGAGTTAACAAAAAATAAAATTGTTGAAAGGATTATTCATAATATTCCAAACTCATTGGAATTCAAGAGGAGAATACTTAAAGATACTATGAATTTTAAAATCATATTTTTTGATGGAATATTTTGAAAATAATACAGAATGAGAGAAAATATAAATGAGAGGCTGAGAAATATAAAAGGAAGAATATATTATAACTTTTTTCTACATTATGTAACCCTAATTGTAATGCTTTTAATAAATTCTCTATCATTTATAAATCTATTTTTTTAAATTTCTAATGTAATAATTCATGTCCATGTAATTTATTGGAAAATAACAATGTTCATATGTATATTTAAAAAGTGATAAATAATCTTTTGATAAATTTAAACTTAAAAAATGTTAATTTTAAATATTTTAAAGTTATGACAGATTAGTAAAATGGTATATGATATAAATGTATGAAATGTTTGCATTAGAAAGTATTGTCCAAAACTGATGATTAATATTTAAAAATCAAGAAGATATTAAAAAATTAGATGAAATAAAATATTTAAATATTTATTTACATGGAGTTGTCATAAAATTGGTGCATCTTCCCAACATAGATTGAATGATATGGGAAAAGAAATCCTGTAAAATTTGGATTCTACTCAGGCACTCTATATAAGGAAAAATGATTCACCTAAAGGGTAATGGAATAATGCTTATAAAATTTTAAGCATCAATTTTAAATTTAAATATACTAATGATGATTATTATTCAACATCATTAAAATATTATAAGGATGATCTATTATATTCTAGAAAATTCAATTTTTCAGAAGATGAAGAAACAAAACCAACTCTCACTAAAATGTGTTGATATATATCCCTTTTAAGTCATGCAATTAATAAATTTAAATGTAATTATGTGATTTGTAAAACAAATATTATTAAAGATAATAAATTAATTTTTAAATTAATATAAAAATAGCATAACATTCAATTGTATGTAATTCAAGAACTAATTATTCCCATCACAAATCAGTTCATAGAGATTCAGTTAATCAAAATTATATTGATCTTAATTTATTTATCATATTTTTTTCGATCATAGATCTATTGAATGTAATACAAATTTTTATTTTCAACTGAATACTAAATATTTTTTTATAAATTATATTTTATCCAATTTTTAATCCAAGAAATTTTTTTTTATAAAATGTCTAAAAAATTAATATCATCTAGATCATCATGTGTAATATGATGTATTTATGATAATAATTATGTTTAATTTGATTCTTTTTTAAAAAAAATATACCATTTTATTAAATATCAAATATGAAATACATGGATTAAATAATATAATTTAAATAATGGTCATATTGTTTTCCAAGAAGATTTTATTTTAGAAGAACATTGAGTTTCAAAACATTATAGAGTTAGAAATATATAGTCTCCCTGAAATTTAATTATATGACCTAAATATACCAAAACATGTTTTGTTACTATGAAATTAATTTTATTCTTTTATATGAGATAATATGTAGTTCTATAAGGAAGAACAAATTTTAAATTAATGGAGGTTCTACTCGAAAAATGCATTTTTAAATTTTAATGTTGTAAAATTTAAATAAATTGAAAGAAGTAAGAGTTTTATTTAGATAAATTTCATGAGTTGAAAAAATCAAATTTATTGACATTTCATTTCATTGAAAATATCTTAATACATATGTATTAGTATACGTGGAAACAAATAACAGAATAAGGTAGTTATGTAATGATGAAAATTTTGTGTACTATATGATTGAAAAATTTATTATTCATTCTTATGAATTAATCAATGTTTTATATATTAATATCTTTGGAGATACAGACACACACAACATATAATATGTATTTAATTAGAATTATCTTTGTTATCATGAAACTACAGTCCTATTTTTTATGTAAAGGATTCTATAATATTATATCTTCTATACATTAGAAAAAACTTCTTGGAAGGGGATGTTGGGGATAAACTAGAATTTAGGTTTAGTTAAAATAGAATTTCAGATCTATTTCAATTCATTATGTAATATATATTAGGTTTTAAATATAATAGTGATTCCCCAATTCTCATTGTTAACTAGAAACTACAGTCTTATTTATGTTTTGTTGTTATATAAACAATGTTCAATTTCTCATACATTTTCTTAATAGATTCAATTCCCATTCATGGACTAGAAGAAGTCCCAAAATTACTTACTTCTATGTTTATTTTTCTCTTTAAATATAATAGTATAGTTACAAACATTTTATTATAAATATAATGATGGAATTTTTATTCGTTATTACACAAATAATAATTTTTATACTGTTTATAATTAAATAAAAAATGTTGTTATGGAAATAGATTATAAAATGTTTAATGAATATGATTATTTTATATTAATAACCTAAAATATTTATAAAATTCTGATGATGTTTTTAAATGATATAGTTTTCCTCAATAGAAAATATTGTATATCTACCAATCATATCTCGTCTAAAATATAGACAATCATATCTCAAATATTGATATGTTATATCAAATGAATATAGACATCCATTATTTAATGATCATCCTGCCACTTTACCAAAAAATATGTTCTTCTTAATGAATCATCCATCAGATGATATTATTGGAAATGTACATTAGGTTTCGGAAACTATAAGTTCTTTGGGAAATCATTATAAGCATAATGATTTCTAGTCCACATTTAATACTAAAATATTATATGATTCTTTAGGATTTCAATTTCAGATATGGTCCATGTAATAAGATCCCTATTAGATTTAAGGGATCCATGTTTATACCTTGGTTTAATGTCAAACTTATCATCCTCTAATTTCAGTAAAATTGGTTTTTAAATATGAAATTTAATAAATTGGGGTCATTTTTATAAATAAAATATACTTATCAATAAGGAATATAGTCAACAAGAAGGGATAGATTATGGTGAATGATTTAAAACAATTGATAGATTAGAATCTATCAATCATTATTTTCTTGTACATCTTAATAGGAATTTACATTATATCAAATGGATGTAAAAACTTACTTCGATAATAGATACACTCAAGATTATGTTAATATTAAACAAACTCCATGTATTGAAGATACTTAATTTGTTGATAAATTATTTAAATGTACTCAATAACATAATTTAAAAAATATATTCAAAGGAGTATTGTATGAAATAATTACCAGATTATTCACATTAGAATAATTTTATTAAGGTCCAAATCCATCCATTTTCCTAAATAAAATTTTCAAAAATTCCATCTATCATCAACTTTTGGTTATTGATATTATGTATAGTTCACCTCATAAATCCATTTCTAATATATTTTCTAAACTTATGAAAAAATAATTTGACAGGAACTTGATGTAAGAACTTAACTTCATCCTTTGTTTAATATTTATCTAAAACTAGATGGAAATATTTTAATTAAAAATTTATGAAAAGTATTTAGTTTTGAATGGTAATTATACCATATTAATAAAATTTCATCAAGAAAATGTTTTTATAATGGAATTGGTAAATCATTAGATCAAAAACATTATAGTATAATGTTCAAAAGTTTGTTATACCATAGTGTAGATTTACCAACACTACTTTTTCTAGTACAATTATGTATAATTTTTCATGAAAATTAAAAATAATTTCATATAGAAGGGGAAAACTAATATTTAGATATCTTAAATATACATCAGAACATGGATTATTCTATTCAATAAGAAATAATTAAATTTTATAATGTTACTCAAATATTGAATTTAGATGTAATTCATTAGATATTAAATAATATAAGAAATATTTCATTTCCTAAAATAATATTTGGTCTCTTGGTATAATAAGATAATACATTTTTTTCACTCTCCACATATGATGAATAATATATAGTAGTTGGAAGTTTTTGTGATCGTGTTTTGTGGAAGGACCTGAATAGCATGGATTATGTTTTGAGTTTTACTCAAACTCCAATTCATTATGACAACACATGTTCCAATTACTTATCAAAAAAAATAGTTTTTAAATCCTGATAAATGTATATTTATAAATAGACCATTTCTATATGGACCTCACATTTGATAGGATATATCATTCTTGACCTTACCAGAATGTCAAAGGAGCTTACAAAAAAGTTCATCAAAACCTTTTATACTTGATAAATTTAATTTTTTAAATAGATGTATTAAATGATAATTAATTACTAATATTAAATACACATCATTATTTATATCACTAATAACATTAAAATCTACACTATCAAAAAGGGGGGAAATTGTTTTTCAATGTATTTGAGTTTGAAAATTAATATTTTTTCAAACATTAGTAATTAAAAGAATAATAGATATAAAAATATATCTAATTAATAAATTTTCATGGTCATGATGTTTTTATATTGATTACAATTATCATTATATGATTAATTTCATTGCTAATAATTTTCATGAACCATCCTCGAATGTGGAAGGTCATCCATTAATTATAGCTGAGGAATTAAAGAAGGTTTATATAAAACCCTATGATTATAAAATAGTAAAATCATATTCGATATCATATTTAAGATGTAACAATAAAATTGTTATAAAATATTACACCATGATACTTTTTGATATATTTTTCTTTAAATACATTCATTCTCTTCGATAACATGCAATGCACAAAACACTAGGGTTAAATGAAAATTGGTACAATATTAAAATATTATTATCTAAACATGGACATCATAACCAAGATATTATGTTTGTGTGTATTAATAATGCTGACTAAAATATAAAAATTATTTAGTTGGTATATGTTTATAATAAATTTAGTTGTTATTTATTTATAATAGATGATATTAAAATTATTTGAATGAAATAGAAAAGTTTCTTGCAAATTATAATATTCTAATAGGTGGTCCAGTAATCATTTTCGCACATAATTTAAAATTAATTTTCACCAATTTATAATTTTTTTTAAAAAAAATATTTTTTAAATATACATATAAATATTATATTTTTGGTAAATTAATTATAGTTTTCTAAAAACAATATTTTTTTTGTTGTATAGATAAACGTACTAATTTTTATTGAAAACTTTTATTCTTCTTTAATAATTTACTATGTTAATATATATTATAAATTATATGTAATGTAATATTAGTGAAACTATATAAAAATAAAATTAATTTTGTTTATTTTTATCAAATTTCATATTTAATTTTTATAACAAAACATTCAATACATATGATAATTTTCTCATTTGAAAAATATTATTTCATCGCATCTACTATTTAATTTTAAATTAAAATATACCACATCAGTTAATTGAACTAGGAAAATTAGAATAAATATTTTTCATATGAAAAATTTATATTATAAAATAGCTAAAACATTATTTTTTACCTAAATGAATATTGAAAACCCTAAAAATTATTTATTGTTGTCAAGGGTACTATAAGAGTTTCAATGGTTAAACTAAGATTATAAGGGTTAAAAAAATTTAAAACGTTCCAATAACTGATTTTATAGACATATTTCCATGATATTTTCCTTATGTTTTGATAATGACCCATTTTGGGGTGTTTTGTATGATAAAAATGAGGGTATCACTTTATCTATTCAAAAATATGTTGTGTGTATTCTCCACAACATTAAAAAATTACCCCCTGTCCTCCCATATTCACATATCAAAAAAAAATTTAAAAAACAAACTATTATATAATTATATACTTCCATCACTACATCCAAGATGAAATGGTTATATCATAAATCCTATCTAGAATGGTCTTATGTTAATCTTAAATATATACCATGAAGAAGAGGTAATGTTTTTAACTAAGATTTTTTATTTTACAGCATCTTATAAATCCTAGTATTCACCATAATAAAAAACCAGTAAAAAAAGTATGTAATATATACAGAGATGTTATTTTGTTAATTTGATAACCTATATCCATCATCAAATCAGTCTAATTGTAAGAAAAACAATCTACCGTGTGTATAGTGGACTTTTTTCTCGTGAATCGATATAACTAATTTTATTTGACCACTATTTAAGGCCAAATATAATGAAGGATTAAAAATATTTATATTATATGAATGAAATATTAATTCTTTTAGAATTATGACATCACTTATACCTTATTACATACCATTCTCTTGGGGGATATGATAATGTCGCTCGTGTGTATGGAGGAAAATCCCCTCATGAATCAAAGTAATTCATTTACATATACTCTCTACATAGAAGGTGATAAGGATAAATTAAAAAACCACAAGACTTATTTATTAACACTATATACTTTTGAAATATATAATCTCAAACCTAACCACTTACGTTTGAATCCTTTGAAAAATAATAATGTCGGTCTGGTGTACCTTTAGACTACCGCCTACACAAAGTAATGTGAAATTTTTATTATTTATTTCTACATATATGGAAATAAGGATGGATTTTAGAAATATAAATTATACATAAAACATAATAATTATTAATTAATAGTTACTTATGATATATTTTCCTTTAATTCCATCAATTTAGAAAAATTGAAAAAACATTCATGGGGTTTTACATCATACCACCTCTACAAATGGTGTAATCCATTCTATATCTCTATCTTTTTGGGAGTACGATAAATACATATTTATTGAATATAGAAGACAAATATAATTTTTCACATTAGGAAAATGATTAATCTATAAAAATATAGAGTAGGTCAAAATTATGGAAGTAAAACATTCAAGAAAAATAAAGCAATTATAACAATAAATGGTGATTCTAAAAATTAATTGACAATAAATTGGAGATAAAAGACTATAATTTATTCATATATTGTTTTATATAAATTCATATGGTAATTTAATATATTTATAACAATCCCATATTAATTATTAGTTATGGTTTCAAACGTACAAAGGATATCAAACCTGAGTTAAGGGTTTCTAATATCACTTTTAATTAATGAGACATGTTATATATTCTCAAATAATTCCATTGTGTGGTGTATATACATACAATTTTGATATTGTATATCATTAATATCATTATATTAATGGAATTTTATCATTAATTTTATTTTTATTTATTTTTGGTGTATTATGATTCATTACTTATCAAATATGTAAGGGTTTTTTAATAAATTCAACATAATTCGAAATTGCTGTTTGAATTATAAAATTGTGTATTTATCTGATATTTAAGTCATAAAATAAATTTATTTTTAAATTATATGGTTATTCATGATGTTTTTACGTAATATTACTATTTTGGGCTCATTGGTACAAAATGTTATATGAAAAACCAAAATTATATATCTCTTTGGTCAAAAATCCGTATTCATAAAAATTTATGTTTAATAAACATGTTTTCAAAAAAAATTTATAATTTTAAAAATAATTAATAAAATGAAATATTATCAATTTTTTATTCTCAAAAACTGATTTTAAAGGAATATTCTTGTAATTTTTAAAACAACTCATATTTGGATTTTACCAAAAATAAAGAAACACACCAATCTTATTATGTATATCACATGAAGGGAATTTTCGACCATCATTACCACTAAATCTTCAAACAAAATGTACAATTTTTGAAATAGTTATTTTAAATTAATATTACATAAAATATTTTTATAAACTTTTTAAAAAAAAATCAATGTGAAAGTGTTACTTTCTATAAAAATGTTATTAATTAAATTTTTATTAATTATTGATTTTTCATTGAAATAAACCATTAATTAAACTTACACTACACTAGTGATATATTATTTTGTAGAAAACATTATTATATATTTAAATGGTTCATGATCTATTAAGGAGGATTTATAATTTTATTATCGTTATCCATATTTTCTAGATGGTTTAAGAATGTGTTCATTTGATAGGGGTATGTATTAAAATTTTGTATGTTTGTTTTTTGTACGAATGTTTATCAAGATTATGTTTTATCCATTCACTATAAGGAATGAATTGGACACTGTATGTGATTGGTGTTGCCTAATTTTTGAAATCCGAATGAGGCAAAAAGAAAATCTCATGACAAAAATTAGGTGTCCAAATTAGACAGGTTTTAACCCATTCTTGGGAGGTTATCATAGTTTCATATGTCCAAAAATCATGCAATCTCTATTTATAATATTATTTATTGATGTTCATTTTATTATTCAATTAGAAAGAATATACATGGATATGATTAAATAATATGTGATTATTTATATTGATTTTTTTTGTTATAATATAGTTGTTCCATTTTATTCAATGTTTATTGAATAAATGGAATGTGTTTTAGTTATTTATAATTTTATATTTAATGTGGTTATTGATTAATTATATATTCCAATATAATATTACCTTTACAAAAAATCTGACTGACCCATTTATTTTTTATTATTTCCCCCATATACCAAAATGTTATTAGTGATTGATATACAAGGATATTATACTGGGAATAATAGAACTATCAAAGAAAACCCTTTTGTAATTGATGTTTTTATATGTATATAAAAATATAGTATATAATTAATTTACGATGTTTAGTAAACTATTCTATACTTTAGTATGAGATACCTTTTATCTAATTACAATGTAACAATATAACCATCGTTTATAGACAATTGGGTTGAGGGTCTATATAGTAGGTATCACATAATTTTTTTTGAACCCATGGGAACCATATTTTAGACAAATATAAATTATGGAACATAAACCTATGCAAGGTGTTATTGATAAGCATATAATAGAAATATAAATTATTTCTACAAATGATAATATGATTTGTTTACTTAAATATATATCCACTACTGCACACTATATGTGGATGTTTAACTATCATGGTTGTACCTAGGGGTAATAAAATTGAAAATGGTGCCTCGAGCATCAATCAATTTTTACCTATTATACCGAAATGGGAATAGTTATACACTTTGATGGAGTATCATGGGGGATATCCCAACGATAATTCAAATTTTCATTATAAACCATTATGATTATTTTGAAAATAATTTTTATGATTTTAATACATTCGCATTGAACCCATGTTTATGATTATGCGATGAACCATTCATAGATTTTTCAATTTATGTCAAGAGTTTAAATAGTTTTGGTTTTATACATTATGATTCCTAATTTTTTGATATATTATATTTTTTTTACATTTTATATATATTTCTCTTAGTATAAGAAATGTGAACCATTTCAATGCATGAATTCCATTGAATAAGAATGATCATTTCATAAAAGGATTTGAGCTAGTATTTTAAAGGTAACTAGTCTCCCAAAAATTCTCATCATTAATGGGAATGGAGTTGTTTCCTGTTAGGAGAGAGAAATAATTTTCTATGTAATATTAATTTGATTGTATCTAAGATACAAAAACTAAATCAGAGAAAAAATAGACATGGTTGAGAAGGTACAAAAGGGTTTTCCAACATTTGATAATTGTAAAAAATTCACTCTATTTCATTCCGTAATGGAATTAATGTTTTCTATAAGTATAGAGATAAATTTATACATGATCGTGATTTAAAGAGTAAAAACCAAGTTTTTAATTTCCAATGATTTAGCTATAATGAAATGGGGAACTTCGTAAAATAATTCCTCAAGCGTCACTAGAATATACATATGAAATATCTTAGAGGTCTAGGTCAACTATATGCTATTAATATATATTAAGTTTATTGATTAATTTTATTTTTTTTGGATTAAATATTAATTTTATAGTAGAATATTAATCAATTATTCTCTTGTTTTAATATTATTTTTTAATTTATAAAAATAATATGTAAAAATTTTCTTTAAGCATTTCAAATCATATGTTGAATAGAACCAATGACTAAGATATGTGATTCTATGGAAAGTTGGATTTCACTAAAAACACAATTTTTCGGACATAAAAATTTATATGATTTCAATATATCATGATAACAATGATAAAATGATGTTTATGGGAAAATATTGGTAACCTTGAAATCTTTTAGTGATTTCACGGTTTATGTTCTCTCTTCTTGAGTTTTATAAATTTATGATTTTATGTAATATATTATAAAATATTATATTTTTTATTTTTAGAAGAATGCATGTTTTATTGATGGTTTTATAGTAGTAATGGTGTTCACATATTTGGAATGTGACAATAAGATCCAGATTATATTTTCTTCTGAATGTCATGTGTAATAATGAACTTCATTTTAAATCCGGCCATATATATTTTGGATGAGAAAAATATTAATTATTTATGGAATGAAAAATGTTTAAAATTTGGAATTATTGTATAATTATTTATAACTAATTTATTTTTATTAAATAATAGTGTAATATAATGTTACTCATTTTAGGATTTTACATTTTTTTAAAAGATGATGGTTGGGCTTGAGGTATTAAGAAGTAATTTTTGGATATTCATTTCATTGAAAAATAGGTGAAGTGGAAAATGTCAGAATCAAAACCATGGGATAAAATTATGATTATAAAGTAGAATGATCCCAATATGGTATATTTTTTTATATTTATATATAGTAAATTAATCCCTCAATGTTTAGAAGATGATATTGAAAAAAACTTGTTATCAAACAATATTCATTTCTGATGACTCGGGGATATTTTTACCCTTAAAAACATATGTTTCTTTTAATACACATCTATGGATAACCCAAAATCATTTTATTAATGATCAGAATCACTCTATATAATTACTTTTTCTTTTCTTCAATGTTCATTTATTTACTTACCACCTATGTTCTCTTTCATAGAAACCTTATTATGTAATAATTCTTGAACATCATTGTACATACCTTTATCTCTTATCAAGAGATTGTTTTATTGGCCATTATAATTATATTTGATTTAAATAGTGGTTTTTAAAACTAATAACCATTGATTACAGTGATAAATATTACATTTGGATGACCTCAAATTATTTAAGGGGGGAGAATGTAAAGCCTTAAACATTAAATGTCACACCCTATTTTTTCATTTCATGTCATGGTTTTGATCCGGTTCATTGAAAATACCAATACTTTTATTGGGTGTTGGGAGAGATTGATTTTGAATTTTAAACTACCATATATTTCTAATAAATATAATTTGTGTTCTCTATTTCTTGTTTAGTAGTTTTTAGAGAAAGGGTGGTTACTTCATGATTTGAGCCAACCGTGAGCCCATTTTCAGATTTAAAAACATATTTTGATTCTTTTATAACTTATTAATTTTTTATCCCTTTTCACTCATTAAACTTACCAATTTTCCTAAACGGACATATAAATACTACTATATCCCTTTCTACCCCTTATAAATTCATAAGCATGGTTAATTGGGGTTACTTATTTTGGTATGGGGCCAGCCCATGGGCCCATTTCCAATTTTAAAATTTTAATATTTTTTCTTTCATATCAAATGAAAATTTTAATATTTTTAGGTGATTATAACTACAACTCTAATACAATACCCATATAATCACCCCAATTATCTATTTTACCACTTTGGAGATCATATGATTCTTGGATTAGGGAAAACCTTTCGAGGTCTCTCAAATTGCCTAGAATCGAGAAGGTAAATTCTTTACACTATAAAGCATTCCATTCATACTCTTTTTTAAACAAATCAACATTAAATGGTTCTTATAGACCATATTATACCTTCAATTATGTTTCAATCCATTCCTTTTTCTCCAAGGTCACATATCTGATGGAAGACTGAGAGTTTTTTTAGTGGAAAAGGTTAGATTCCTTCTCCTTTCTCCTCCCTCTTTTTCCTCCTTCATTATTTCATGGTATTATAATAACCCCTATTCATGATTTACCTAGGGATCTACTATACTATTATTTTAAATGGTTTTTTTTTTCATTTCGGTTTGGTCTTGATAGGATTAAGGTTTCTTAACCCTCAGATGGTGATATTGGGTGTGGGTTTCTATTACCCCAAGGATTTGGGGTAGGATATACCTTGTAAATTCCCTTATCATTTAAGATTAATCATTTTTTTATTTTTTTATTCATCTATATATGGTCATTATTATTGTTTTATCATTTTTATAATTTTCATGTTGTGAAAAATGGTTTTTTAATCCATGTTTTGTGAAATGTAGGGTTGTTTTTTCATAAAAGTGCACACCAAATGTTTGTTTAAATGTTCAACTGTATTTAAAAACTATTTTTTGAGGTTTGTAATATGTTTTATGGTATTTTATACATTTTAGAGTATCTTTTATAAAATATGGATTTTAATTTCTATTTTATTCAATGTCAAGTGCTTAAAATAAATTTTTGTGTTTAAAAGGCCGTGTATTGTGTTCGGTAAATTGCCCGGTTTTCTTTTATGTGTTATGATTAATTTAAATATCATTTCTATTGATTTATAAATGAATTTTAATAATGTGTAAATTTTATTTTGGGTCCTCATATGGCTTTAAAATTTTGATTTGGGTTTACAATCAAATGGGTTTAGGTTTACAACGTGTTTTGGCCCGACTTGTCAGAAAATGGCCTGTTTCACATCCTAATGAAAATGGATGTGTTTTGAATATGTAACCTGAACGTTTTAAGGGATTTAGGAATGTTTTTTTCATCAATAAATTATTTGTAAAAACATTCTTAAAAAATTGGAATTTAAACATTTGTCAAAGGATTGTTTTGAGAAAAGGCTTAAATGGCCTTTTGGAATTTGTTTTTTTTTTCTTCAAATGGTTTCCATGGGTATTTCATGTTATATCTTTTATGGTAATTTTATGGTTAATGAAAATGATTTATTACTTGGTTTTGGGTCTTCAAAATCTGGATTGTTATTTTATTGATGTGTTTCTGTCCTTAAAAGTGAATTTTCTTATGTATTTTAAGTGAAAGTCCTCGTCATACTCCTTGAAATTTTTTACGAATCTTTTTAGTGGATTATTGATTCGTGAAAGAAATATGAAGCATGTTTGCAGTCTATCTATGTGTTTATGGTTTGTTAATGGAGTTATTATGTGGAATGTGTATTTTATAATATGTGTATCTTGATTGAGACCTAATAGGAATCTCACGTATCTATGTGGGCAGACATTTACTAGTATGCTTGTGATTTCGTGGGGTTTGGACCCTGTTTGATGTAGAAAGTTTGATGATGAAAACACTAATTAAAAGATGATGATGATGTTTTTGGGGGGTCCACTAGGTTATGTGTATGATCCATACTAGTTTCTCATGTGCACAATAACAAATATTTATTTTTGTTACTTTCACCGAGATACGAGGTACCTAGGGCTCACAACTAACTAGTGCTTAGGGGTGTTCCCATAACTTTTGCTCATTGGAAATTTTGTTCCCACCATCAGTATATGGTGTGATTTATTTGTAAATTCAGTATTGTGTGTGATTTATTTAATAGATTAAATTCTTTAGATAATCCCTCTTGAAAACAATTTACATTTGGAAGTTTCACCTCTTGGAAAATTATGAATAGAATTCTTGTCTATAAAACATGCAAGTTTTTTTTTGGTATTTTTTTATATAGAATGGGTCCTCATTTAGAAAATATACCTTTATATCTTGTATTTAAAAAATGAAATATATGTTTCTTTTATTTTAACGGTTTTTCATTTGAAATTGAATATCGGGCTAACCCACTGAGTTATAATACTCACGCCTATAGTCTTCTTTTGTTTTTTTCCCTCATGTAGGTTTCAACATGGGTTTGATCACCTCGGGAGACCTGTGATCATTATGATGGAGAGTGAACAGAAGGGGAACATGGAGTTATTTGTTTATCGGTTTTGGCCAGGTGACTTGTTGGTTTTGGGTTACTTTCATTTTCTTGAACAAATAATGTTTTATTTTGTTTTTATATAACTGTATTTTGGGATGTCCATTTATTACTGATGTTTTTTTGATTTCATCTTTATGGAAGAAATTGTTCCCTTGTGTAATCTATTAATTCCCTTGGCGCTTGTCTCTATCCTTTGAGGATCGAGAACGCCTCTTGGGACTTGTCGTGGGTTGGCCCTTGTGAACGTTTTGGGGTCGACTTGGGCTGGATTGTGACAAAATGGTATTAGAGGAGGTCAACTCTTAGATGAACTTTCATTTTTGAGTTCCCTTGTTATTTGGGGGTATTTCAAGGAAGATGGATATGATTTTTGGGACTTCAGGGGTAACTTATGGAAGAGTGTCGAGAACTCTTTCTCGTTCTGATCCTCAACATTCCACAAGATGTCCGGTTTTATTAGTTTACTTTTTTCTTGTTGATTGTTTGCTATTGGGATATGACAATGGGAGTCTGAATAATGTCCTTCATGAGATCACATGGCCCAGAAATCCATGTGGATCTAGGGAATGGTTTTAAGAAGACTCACTGTGTTGATGTTGTGTTTGATATATGGCCGCCAACCATATGGTCAAGTCACCCACCGACACTAGTTCACTTTTGTGGGTTTCGTGGACCATACTTGAATTTTGAATTTTTATTTTGAAAATACTTGTATAAGATTTTTAAAAATGGGTTTTAAATTAAGGATTTTATATTTAAAAGAGGAAAATGTGTCTTCAAAAATTAAATATGAGAATGGTTTTTGAAGGATGGGTTTTTGGGGTAAAGGAGATGTCAAAATGATATAACGAGATTGGATTATCCATAATCTAACCTTGTGGTTTGTTGAAATAAAATGATGTGAAAGTGTGAATCATTTAATGGTGAATCTGAATCATTCTTTAAATGGGTTGTTTTGGGATGTTGAGAAGTGTTTTAATTTGATGAATTGGTTTTGGAAATTGTTTTTGAGCGGTTGGTGTTTTCCATGAAAGGGTATTGTCTTCAATGACCATTAGATAATGAAATGATACATTGCTGAATATTATAAAAAGGAATAGGGTTTTTTTGGGGCCGCTTGGTTGTTTTAAAAGTTATTAAAAATTAAAAGGGGTAGGTTTTATGAAAATAGGTCATGATGATGTGTGGTTTTATTTGTGAAATATGAAAAGGTTTTTTTTGACATGATGGTTATTGTTCCTTTTAGAGGTACATGATTTTTGGAATGATGTTGTTTTGTTTTAGCCTTTGGTGTTTTCATGGGTGCTCATATACATGGTTGTATTGATATCTACAATTATGGCCTATATGTCATGGTGTTTGGGGTTCCTAGGTTGGAATCGAAATATACATGTGGGTGAGACTTGATGAATCACTATTGGTGGATATGGAAACCCACCAAACTAGTTTGTTTTTCAAAATTGTTTTGAGATGAAAAATTGTGGCATTTGTTTATAAAACAATGTTTATGTGGCTAGTTTTTTCAATCTCTTAGAAAAGTTATTTATTCATTCAGATTCCTTGTAATCTAGAGTTCATACTCTTGTTGTGTCTTGAGATGAGATCATTTTGTTGGCTCAGTTTTGGAGTAAGGTTCATTTGTTTTCTAATTATGTGTTTAATGTTGAGATGTGTCCATGAATAGTTCTCCATTACAAATCATTCATATTGGTCAACGTAAGGAATCCTTTAAAATTTTAAATCCATCTCTTAGAATGATACCTCAACTTGTCTGATGAAGTAAAGAGCTGTTTGGGCTTGAATTAATGTGTCTTTAATTTATGTTGATTCTCTCAGTTTTACTAGTTGTGCTCTGTGATATTTATTCTTTGTCATTATGTTCCTTGTTCAATATTATCCTTGTTTGGAGTGAGAGAAAATAATGTTCTATACCTCCATGTTCTTGATTTGATAAAAATATATTATTGAGGAAGAGAGTTTCATGGAGTCTTTTGATCTATTTTATCTTTATGGGAGTATTATATGGTACTGTGTTGAACTAATTTATGGAGTAAAATTAGGGGGTTATCATGCCATGACTTCTATTCAAGATATGCTTCATCAATCAGAGCTCCAGCCATAGGTTTCAGAGTGAATTTTAGCGTGATGTCATGAGTCCTAGTATTGTGGGTAGTATTTCCAAGATTATACCTCTACCATTTACATGTGGTAATTACATTGTTTATTTTGTGGTTTCAATGTACCAATGATTGGGTCTCCTTCCCTCCCCTCCCAAATTAGTGGAGTTTTGGATCCGTGCATAAAGTGTGGGCCCAGTTCTTGCCGCCTATATTCGAGAGTGGGAGGCCTAAATGTTCATGTCGTGTTCCTCTCAACATGTGTTTTTAGGTTGTTGTAGGAGTGTTTTTGTGGTCCTGTGTGAGTGAGGCTTGATTCTAGATAATGTTCAATCCCTTTTTGTTCGTTGTAAGTTGGGTTCTAATGGTGGGAGACCCACCACAGGTCTCGTCAAGTCTTCCTCATATGAACTTATTTAGTGGTTGTTATTTCTTAATAGTGGGGATTCCATCTGATAATCCAATGGAATCATTGGTTTTCATGAGTTCTCTTTGTTTTGGGTGATTTTTTTGTTTTTTAGTATAAGTCCCAACAATCGGGTGCATGGTTTCGTTGTGGAGGTAGTGACTCAATCATTCGGTTGATTCTCAAGTAGTGGGTGAGAGTTGGTGTTTTTGTTGATGTAAGTGGATTAAGTTCTATTAATGGATGATGATGTTTCATTGTATTAGTTATCTGGACCTTATAGATAATTAATCCTTAGGTGTTGAACAATCAGCTTGAACGTGTTATGTCTTTCCCGAGGTGGAAAGCTTTAATGGTGGGGAGAATTTTAACACCTATGTTTTTCACATTTCATGTCATGGTTTTGATCCAATTCATTGAAAATCATGATCTTTTTATTGGGTGTTGGGTGATTTTAATTTTCATTTTTGAACTACCATATATGTTTTATCACTCTAATTTCAGTTCTCTATTGCTTGATTATGATTTTTCGGAGAAATGGTGGTTATTTCCTGATTTGGGCCAACTATGAGCTCATTTCCTAATTTGGAAACATATTTTTTTTCTTTTATAAAAAATTCAATTTTTAACATTATCGAATTATTTTACATCTCAATTGTCATACAATAACATATTAAAACTACCATATACTCTTTGACCCCATAGAAGTTCATAATCATGGTGAATTGTCGTTAGTTATTTAGGTATTGGGCTATCTGATGGGCCCATTTTCAGCTTTAAAAATATAAATTGTTTCTTTTATATCTATTTCAATTTTTATTATTTTTTGGTGATTTTACATTCATCACGAATCCAATACCCCTATTCTGACCCCCATTATCGATTTTACCTCATTGGAGATCATATGAGTCACAGATTTGGGAAAACATTTCAATGTATCTCAACTCTTCCAGAATCATGAAGGTAAATTATTTCATCCATAAATCATTCAATTTGTACTCTATCTCCAACAAATCATATTTCCTTGGTTATTAATGATCTTATGATACTCTCTAAGATGTTTCAATCCATTACTTTTTCTCTAATGGTATAGATCCAATTGATGACGGAGAGTTTTCTAGTTAAAAAGGTGAGATTCCTTCTCGTTTCTCCTGCATTTACTTCCTCCTTTCTTTATATCATGGTTTTATAATCTACACTAGTAATGATAGACCTAGGGTTATACTCTCCTATTATTTGGGGGGGGGGGTTTGTTAGTTTTTGTTTTTTCGTCATAGGTTTAGGGTTTGATAGCCCTCTAATGGTGATACTGGGTGTGCATTTCAATTATGTGATGGATTTGAGGTTGGATATCCATTGGAAATGCCTTTTGCATTTAAGATTAATCATTTTGTTAGTTTTCTAATATGATATATATGTTTATTATAATTTTTTTATCATTTGGATAATTTTCTTTGTGTCAAAAATGGTTGTTTAATCCTTGTTTTGTGAAAGGTAGTGTTGTTTTGTCATAAAAGTGCACACCTAGTGTTTATATAACTGCTCAACTATCATTCAAAACTATTTTGTGTGGTTTAAAACCTGGTTTATTGTATTTTGAATATTTTACATATTCATGTCTAAAATCTATAATTCAATTGGTGTTTTATTAATTTTCAAGTTCATAAGATAAAGTTTTCTGTTTAATGGGCATGTCACATGTTCTGTAAATTACCTAGTTGGATTTATATGTGTTATGTTTCATTTAAAAATTACTTTTTTGTGATTTTAAATGAATTTTAATAATGATAAATGTTATTTTCGGTCCTCATAGGTCTTTCTAATTTGGATTTGGTTTTACAAAAAAATCATTTTTTGTTTACATCATTTTTTGGACCGAGTTGTCAGAAAATGAATGGTTTCACATCCTTATGAAAAGGTTGTGTTGTGAATATGTAACCTAAATGTTTTGAGGGATTTATTGATGTGTTTTACTACTATAAATGTTTTGTATACACCTACTTAATAAAAGTGTAATGCATACCTTGGTCGATGTAACATTTTGAGAAAGTCTTAAAGGCCCATTTGGCATTTTTTTAAATAGTATCCATGTGTATATCATGATCTATCATTTGGGGCAATTTTATAGTCCATGAAAGTGATTTATTAAATGGTTTTGGGGCTTCCAGATCTCTTTTGTGTTAATGATGGGTTTGTGGCCTTAAAATATCTTTTTTTAACTTATTTTATGTGAAAGGCCTCGTTAAACTCTTTGAAATTGTTTTACAAATATTTATAGTTGTTTATTTATTCGTGAAACATTGTGAAGCATGTTTGTGGGATATTTGTGTTTTTATGGTTGGTTAGTGTAATTTTTATGTGGAAAGTGTATTTGATAATATGTGTAACTTGATTGACCACTAAAGGGAATCCCCTGTATCTCTGTGTGTGGATGAGTACTAGTTTTCTAGTGATTCTGTGGGGTTTGGCCCCTGTTTTACACAGCAAGTTTGACGATGAAAACAAAAACTAAACTATGATGATGAATTTGTTGGGGGAACAATAGGTTATGTGTATTATCCCTACTAGTGTCTTCTGTTCATGAGAAAGGTTACTTATTATTGTTACTTTCACCAAGATACGAGGTACTTGGGGATCACAACTAAATAGTGCATAGGAGTGTTCCCTGGAATTGTTCTCATTGGAAATTTTGTACTCACCATCATCATAAGGTGTGTTCGGTTGGTAAATTAAGTAGTGTGTGTGATTTATTTAATATTGTAAATTATTTAAAGTACACCTTTTGAAAACCATTTTCATTTTGAAGTTGCAACTCATTGAAAATTATTACTAGAATTTTTTTTAAAATCATTATTTTTTTATAGTATTTTTTTATAGAATGCGACCACATTTAGAAAACATATCGTTATATCTTGTACTTATAAAACTAAATTTATGTTTCTTTTATTTTAAAGGATGTCCATTGCGAATAGAATATAAGGCTAATATAACGAGTTTTAATACTCACGGCTATAGTCTTCTTCAGTTTGTATCCCCTTTGCAGGTTTCAGCTTGAGTTCGATCACCATGGGAGACATGTGATAATTATGATGGAGAGTGACTAGAAGGGTAACATGGTGTTATTTGGTCATCGGGTTTGGCCAGATGAGTTGTTGGATTGTTTGCTACTTTTAGTTTCTTGTGCAAATAATGTTCAGTTTAGTTTTTATATGAATGTATTTTGGGTTGTCCATTTCTTTCTTTTATTTCTTTGATTGTTTATATATGAGAAACATTGTTCCCTTGTGCACTATATTTATGACCTTGGTGATTGTCTCCATCCTGGGGGGGGATCGGGAATGCCACTCGGGACTTGTCACGGGCTAACCCTTGTGTCTGGTTCAATGTCGACTCGGGATGGTTCATGACATCAAATGTGGAAAATCATATTATATTGTTCATATTATTGGGAAAATATTTAGAATAAAATGTAACATACCAAGAATTTATGAAGTATTTATCTTAAACATAATTTTATCTTGTTGATAGCATTCAACTCACACTACTAGGTTAAAATGAACCTGAATACTGAATTAAAATGTTATTATTTAAACAAAATCTATATAACCAGTCTATCATGTTTTTGGGTTAAAATAGTAGTAAATAAATTATTAATTTTTTTTCATATTTAACAAATAAAATAAGTTGTTATAAATTTATATGTAATAAATTTATTATCATTTGAATGAAAAATAAATGTTTTTTGATAATGGAATTTTTCTAAAAGCTGGTTCAGTCAGGCTTAGTGAACATAATTAAAAATTTATTTCTAACACTAAAATAAAATAAATTTTAAAAAATTTACATAATTATATATATATATATATATATATATATTTTATTTGTCTTATTTTCTAATAATTTTTTGAATCTTTTAATTTTTTGATGATTGAAGATAAATATTGATTCTTATTTAAAACAACCATTCATTTAAATTATTTGCAATGTTATATTAAATTTTAAATTGGATTAAGTGTAAAATTAGTTCAATTTAATTACATTTTTTATAACAATGAAATTTCAAACACTTTAATATTTAATTATAGTATTAAAAAATTATGTATATATGAAAAAAAATTCATTGGAAACTTTCCTTTCATTGCATTATTTTTATAATTTTAAATTGAATTAGATTACTTCTGTGAATCGAAATAAAAAAAGGATTCTGTAATTTTAACTAGAATAATATTTATTATAAAATAATATTATGATATCATTTATTATAATAAATATTTAATTGAGTAAAAATTAATTATCACAGTTTATGTAATCACCTGTTGAATATGGGGTTTTAATAAGGATGATAAGGGTCAATGAAATACCTAAACATGACCAGTATGAATTTTTTCTATATATCAACCATATAATATATATGGTCTCATTATGACCCATTATATAGGCTTTTTGAATGAGGAAAAAATG
The DNA here is from genome assembly GCA_963277665.1 of Viscum album. Classification (NCBI taxonomy): domain Eukaryota; kingdom Viridiplantae; phylum Streptophyta; class Magnoliopsida; order Santalales; family Viscaceae; genus Viscum; species Viscum album. The sequence continues at coordinate 772,863,315 of OY728159.1, read as the reverse complement.
GGGTATCACTTTTTGTTTTTGAATATTTTATATGTGTCCATTCCACCAGTTATAAAATGAGAATCAATGTAGTATCTTATTCAAAGTAAAAACCTGCAACATATCTACCAATTCCTGATTAAATAATTTATCATCTTCTTTAACAAAATCATACATTCATTTTGTAGATCATAAATCCAATACATAAAGGCTTTAGGTGAATATTAATAAGGATTCCCGATGAAGATGAAATAATTTTAACTATTCGTCTCCATTTTAAATATTCTTATAACGACATTTAAACTTATAAAAATGTGTCTAAATAATAACCACACAATATCATATATAATGAGATTTTATTATTTTAATTTAATAACCGATATTGATCATTAATTATATCAAATGTAAAATGAAACTGTCAGTCACATGGATGGAAAACTACATCCTCACGATGTGATATAATTCATTTTCCATCACCAACAATCAAGAATAGATACAATGAAGTAATTAACATATTTAGATGATATTTATAAAAATTTTATACTTATGTAATTATCATATTACATGTACCTTCTTACAATCAATTCTGTTGGGGGATACAATAGGGACACTCGTGTGTAACACAAACCACCACATCATGAAGCAATATCATTCATTAATCTCATAGACATTTAGTGGAAGTTATAATGGATAATTTTAATGTATTTATATGATAGTTTTGACAACAAAATACTTATTAAAATATAATATCACATATAAATTATTACCTTGAAATCTGTTGGAATATAATAATGTTACTTGTTCATATGTGTGTACTATGGCCTCTACGCAGTGATGTAAAAATATTTTATTTTTAAGTTATGTTATAAGGTGGTACATTATTAATATAATATATATATATATATATAATTATATTTATTATTAGAAAATAATTTAGAATATATTTTCTTTTCATTAAATCCATCAATAATGTTGGAATCAACATTCATGTATATATATGACTGACAGTATCCACGAGCAATGTACTCTATTTTCTATCTCTATAATTTATAGATTATGATAAATGAATATTTAATCAATTCATAGTAAATTTATATCATTCATTACATTTTTTATATTCTTTAACTATGGAAAAAATCAAAATACCAAATTACAAAACTAAAACATAAATAAAAAACCAAGTAATTATAAACAAAATAGTAATTTTAACAATGAATATATAATACACTGGTGATAAAAACCCTTAGGAATATCATATATTTTATGTGATAAATAATTATAGTATTACAATATATATATATTTATAATAACCATATATTCATTACATAGATGTTTTAGACACAAATGATGGAATTGGAATATGAGGTATCTATTTCTCATCTCACATTTACTTCATTGAGTACAATGCAATAATAACAAATTATTACATTATGTGTTATATATCAATACAATTTTTATATGTTAAATCATGAATATATTTATATTAATCATATTCAATGTTTTATTTTCACAATATTTCCCATATGGATCTTTTAATTCATACATAACCAATGATGAATGTGTCTATTTCAAAATCTCACCATTATTAGCGATTTTTTTTATGTGTACCTCATAGAATATTTTGGTTTGTCATTATTAAATTAAATTTATTTAATAAAAAATATTTTATTCATTAACATTTTCATTTAATAAGACCATTTTCAATCGTTGTTAGTTAAAATTATTTGGAAAATGATTTCAGAAATATGAAATATTATTTGTATCTTTAGTTAAAAAATATTAATCATCAAAATTATTGTTTTCAAAAAACAATTGCTTTTAACCTACTAAAATAATTTTTTGATGAATTTTTTTGAATCATTTTGACTAACAAAAAATTAATTAAATCTTTGTTTCATTTTTAAAACATGGCCCAATTAGATTTTTCTGAAAATATTAATGGAACCATCGTTTTAATGTGTATAATATAAAGATATTTATTCACTATCATGAAAACTAAATGTTTAATTCATTATTTAAAATTTTTAAAAGGTTATTTTCATATATTATTTTTTAAATTTTTACTAACAAACACTTTTATAACAAAATGACATTTTATTCAAATGTATTTAATGTCATTTTTAACGAATTTTTATTTCACAATTATGTAAACCATTTATTGTATTTATAATATAATGTGAATAGTTTGTATTGAAATTATACTTATTCTTTATTTGGATTGTTTATGATCACTTCTATTAAAAAATAACCATTTTTTAATCATTCACTATATTACCCTGGATGGTATATAATAATTTTTATTTTATTGGGGTAAATATTAACATTTTATATGATAGTTCTTAATTTGAATTTTTATGTTGAATATGTTCACCATTTTCAAATGAGTAATAGATATTACATAATATGTTATAGATTTCTAACATTTATAGATATACACTATATGCATCAGCATGACTATTGAGACAAATCTTTTGGCCAAATTAGATTAGTTTATACCAACATATTCAATCTGTTTTTGAAATGTCTTGACATTAATATATTTACAAATTTATGAATTCCCACATTATAAGGTTTCTTATTGATTTACATGTGATTATTAAATTAGTTATAATATCCATGGATAATATTCATGATCACATGATTATTTATATAAATTTATTGATACATATTTATCTCATAAATATTGTTCACATTTGATTAGTTAAATGTCTTGTTTTTGAGTTTTTTACCTTTCTATATTGATTATGAATACATATTCTTGATAAACTAACATATATTTTCACCCATACAATGAATTTAGGCTCACCACATTCTTAAAATTCATTTCCCTAGAATTTCAGGTTATGTTTTACGAGTTATATATAATGATATGCTATGAGGAATAATTTAATTCCCAAAGAAATCAATTTTCGTATTTTACGTTTTCAAATGTATATGAAATTAATGGATGTATACATTTTACCTAACATAAAATTCCAAAAAAAAATTATAAAATCAATTTTAAAGAATAAATTTCAAAACCAAACATATAAGAACATAAGTCCATTGGACACAAAATATAATCCAAAAACAATTAAAAACAAATATAAGATTATTAGGGTTACTCAAACTGTATAATCCCCAATGAATCAATGTTACATGAAAAAAATCATATTTACCATGATAAGGCCTTAAAATAGTTGGTCATCATTTCACAATTCTAGTTATATTCGTGTAAATTAATCATTTCTTCATTGATTTCGTGTGACAATACCTGCTCTTTTTTTATCCCCTATAATTTTTGGCTATGAAGAGAAACATAGATCGATCTTTAATATATTTTATATTAATCCTCCTTAGAAATATAAATAATTAAATATCCATCTAACATCATTACCTTTAATTGTAGGAGAGGCAATATCCCTACATTTTCTATAGAATGTGATGTCCCCCATAGAATGACATTCCATAATATCTGTTAAGATTGTTCTACCTTTTTCCCTTTGTTGAATTGGAGGATCCCGATGACCTTGCCAAGATAGAAATTCTGTGATCCACACCCATAGGTCATTAATATATTGTATTCATATTCATTCTCCAAAACAGATTTAGATAATGATTCTTTATTACTCACATATTACTAATCATCATAAATCTGGTCCTTAGGAACCTATAATACATTCAATGATGCATAAATCTTATTATATTTGGAATTAACTATCTCTAATCCTTATACAACTAACTTAAATGAGCTTTCTCCCCATAAAATCTTGTGCCTTTTATCCACCTTTACATTGGGACTCACTTTTTTTTGTTACAAACAATTAATTCATGTGTCATGCTTTACTCTGACCCACTAATTTCAAATTCTGAAATTCCACAAGATGAAATTGGATTCAGTGGTTTATGTCACATTTCCATCATATCTAGTGTATACATGGACTTCACAATAGATTACAGTGACATAATAAATGTGATCTATGTTACACATGGTACCTTATAAGATGATATATGTTGAGCCTTTCCAACCCCCAGAGATGTGATCAAAGTGATATACACCCTTCCTTACATCCCCAAACACCATTTTAGCACAATAGTCAATCTTCTTAGAGACACCCGAGCCTTAGAGAACTGGACATATCCCTTTTTGAGAAACAATATCCTTGATTAATCATTTTGGGACCGAATGATCAACTGTAAGTCCAGGATGATGACCATCGCTCAACGACCCCCTATCGTCATGTGGACTAATGTCACTAATTCAAATAAACTGGGATTGACTCATCATGTCATCCTTCAAATTAGACTCCAGATATCTATAATAAATCCATGCATCTAACATTGGGTAATTTTTATATTCGTATGACTAAACACCCATGTCATATTACCCATTCATTTTCACAATGAATGGAAATAAGATAATGACTCGAAGAAATAAATCATCTTGTATCAGAAAACATCCCCAATTGTGATTAAAAGATACATTGTCACTCTTTCGGAGACATTAGCCTCCACAAAAATTATCCGAGAAATTTGGTTATACGTTGATCTAGATGACCTTTAAATATAAATAAAATCCAACAAGGTTCCCTATCAATTAGAAAATCAAAGATTCTAAAAGGGAATTGGGAGTTTGGGAGATATTACCAAAATCAGTATTGTCTAGGAATCTTGTTTCATATAAATTTAATAGGTCCACCAAAAAATTAACAAATGGTACATGTTGTAGATGTGGAGGGATTTATCCCAAACATGAATTATGTTACCTCTAAAAAAAGAGGATCAATATTGGCTTTTTGTTGAGGAGACCCACCATTGGGCAATCCTAAAATCCCTATTTGATAATGAAAACCCATCTAAATGTGTCAATTAATGGTTGTCTCTATATAAATTGAGAAATTAAGATAAAATTCAGAAGTGAAGAGGCATTCAAATGCTCCTTGAATGAATGTGTGGGATAACAAAAACCATTGAGAAAATTTCTCACATTAGGGGATTGGAAGATCTGAGGGAAGGAATAGATAATGTTGGGGGTGGAAAATGTAGATATGGGGTGACACCAAGGGTAATTATCAGGTGGTGAGGGTACATACCCTCCATTGGGGAAGGGACTGCCTCAATAACCATTGCTATTAGCATAGAATTGGAAGCACCATCTCCATCACCCAGTCTCCCCTCCAGTATTCTCACTCAAATTTTATAGTTAACCAAGACTAATAACCAATTATATCCATTGTGATATGATACCATGTATGTAGTGATAATGTAACAAAGTGGCCACTAACTCATTCATATCAGGTTCTGGGTCTTTATAGTTTAATCATTTCATGTAAATATTTTATTGTTTCCTTTATATTATTTTTTAATTGATGGGGAGATATTTTTTTATAATATAAATAAAAAAATTCTTATTATCTTGTGAGTTGTTACTAATTTTCAAAAAGATAACTTTATATTTTACTTTAGAATAATATAACTATTAATTTTTAGAAAATTATAATGACATATGACATTCATTTTAGAAGAATATTTTTGAACATGTCATATATCAATGAACAAATTTTTTTTGAATTAATTATTAAAACCTATATATGGACATCAGACAAAATAATTTTTAATTCCAAAATTATATTTCTCTTTTTTTCTTCATAAATGTTTCCTACAATAATTATCCTTCTTAAAGTTTTAGTAGAGAATATCATAATGAAATCTATAAATTTTTATCTCCATATAAAAATAGTAATAATATTGAATGTTGGAAAACATTTCTCTTTAAAAAATTGTGATCAAGTTGAATATCTATTTTTGATAAATCCAAATCGTATCTCTTATTTTGAAGATATTATTTATAATATTTAAAATAATGTTTGAGAAAATCATGTGTCATTAAACTCACATCATAAGAAGATTAAATTATATATGAAATCATTGTCGAAATAGAATTTATATAGGAAAATTTAATTTCATTAACCATGATAAAATAATTTTTTACAATATATGAATGGATATAGAAGTTCCAAATAAATCCAAAACATATGATTTGACAATTCATAATTTATGTTAAATTTATTATCTAAGATTTTATATATTTCTTTTTTTATTATTCTTTTTTAAAATCAAAATGGGGATAATTTTATGAAATTTTGATTATCATGATGTTTTCATTCTATTTGTATTATCTTATATTCCATGGATATTTTAATGCCCTAATTATTCCCAATGGAGGGTGATCACTATTTATGTTAATAGAGATAATTGGGGAGATTTTTTTTATTCTATAATAAATAATGTACAATCATTATTTAAAAAACATGAAAATTCAACATCATGAAGTCCAAAGAGATATTTCATTTTAATTTCAGTTTCATTATTTCTATTTTCATGAATTCTTTATGTTTTCCAAATGGGTGATATTTTTTGAGAGTTTTATAAAAATAATTCACTATATTAGAAACCATAGTATAAATAATATGAATTTTATTTAAAATTGTTTTTACATGTATTATTAGGAATATGAATAATGATATTCAGATCCTGATAAAAAAAATATAAACATATTTACAAAAATGTGGTGATTGGATTTTTCAATGTCAAATTCCTTGCTCTAAATAAATGATGCACTATAGTAGTGATGATGTATATCATCAATAGTTGAAGAAACATTATGAGATCATATATACATGAATATTTTACTATTATGGTCATTCAAACATAACCTAATTATTACATAATTCTACTCTTGGAGGTTATAACAACACTTACTAAAAATAAATCCACATCTAATGTATTAGAAACATACTCAATGTATCCAATACTGCAAATTTTTTATTTGTTTTTAAGCATTTTAGATTATTGATATTCTGTAAGCTTTTCATTAGTTTAAATATTAATTTATATTTTATCATTGTGATATACTGTTGTGTGGGGTTTTCCATGTAACGATATTAGTAATTCTTTTTTAATTATTATTCTCTAAATCCTTTGTGATCGAGTGATTATAGTGATATAGAAATATGAAAAAAATATATGATCAATGGATTATATGATAAATAGTAGAGGAATCATAAGAATCCTTTTTATTGAATTTGTTCTCATATAGATAGTTATAATTGATGAAAAATTGTAGCAACTATACAACATAAAAGGACATTGTGCTCGATATATTTCATAAGACACAACACCGAGTAGTAAATAAAAGGTAACATTTATAGAAATATTATTATTTAAATATGAAAATTAAAAAATTATTAATCATTTGTATGGAATTAATAAAAATAATTTCATTATAAAATATACATATAAAGGTCATAGTCCATATAATTTTATTGAAAAAATCATAGGAAATAAACATTCAATTTTTATAAATGACACATTATGATTAAAAAAATCATTTTTTATAAAATTTCGTTCTATTTATTTTTATGATAAAAATTTATTATTAATTTCGATAAATAATTTAATATTATTTCATAAAATGATATTTATTTTCGAAATCATCATATCAAAATTCCATAGAGTGAAGTTTTGTTATTTTTTCTAAAAATATTTAAATTTTTAATGAATACAAACATTACTAATTATTAATAAAGACAATTTTCTAATTTAAAGAGATGTTTTTTAAAAATATATATATGTTTATAAAATTAAATAATATAATTTAAAATTTTTTATTCAATCTTAGAACTGAATATTTAAATTTGTAAAGACTAATTAAATTTTTCTAAAAATGTAAACAATCTATTGGTCTTTGAAAATAAAAGTATAGTTGGAAAATTTCATTTGGTATTGATTTTATATAATGGTATAAATAAATTATTTTGTTTATTATTCAATAAAAAATCATTAAAATCAATTTAGTAAATGATATTAAAATAAAATGATTTTTACGCTTAAATATGGTATTTTAGAAAAAGATGTTTTCATTTATTTTTTGATCTTATGAAAAAAATTAATTTAAAGAACCTATAAAAATTTATCTCAAAAAAAATTATTCCATATATATAATTAGTTTTTTTAATAAATACCCATTTTTTCAAAAAACAATTTCGATAACATGGAAGAAGTTATGTTATTACTGTTAATGTTAAAATGAATTTGAAGAGGTCTATCATGTAGATAAAATTTAAAAGGTTCCAAAACATTTCTAAATATCATTCGTTGAGTTTATTTGTACACAACAAAATCTTTTAATTTAATTTACAGTTCCTTCATTCCAATAGAAATGAATACGATATATATATATCAACCACTGGAACACTTCAATATGTTTCCTCTCTCCCAATTATAAATGGATGTCTCATATCCTAACAAATCCACCCATAATGTAAATTTTAGTTTATATAACTAATATAAAATACCATCCTTACATACACACCCAGACTCCATAGGTAAAATTATTTTTTGAATACAATCCATTGAAGGATTATGTTATATATAAAATAAATTTGTCCAAATAAGATGTATAGTCCTTTACCATGAATTTTCATTTTATTTCTTCATCTACCTCCATTAAATATTATTCAAACATTATCAAATAGTAAAATTATTATATTTCAGTTACTTAATTTTTATTTATATTGATATAATAACATACATGCATCTCATATTCTATCAATAGTGAAATGAAACCATCAATCATGTGTACGGTAGACCACCATCTCACAAACTAATATAATTCAATTTCCATCGCCACATCCAATGTATAGTTGTAATGATGGATTCATGTATATATATATGATATTAATGAAATATAATCATATATCTATATATCTATATATTTTTTATTGTATTAAATTTCCATTAATTGTCTAAATGATAACATTGTTCATGTTTACATGTGCATTAAAAACAATAAAATGTGATCGGATACACTTTTCATCAAAATATCACAATAAATGTATATAGTAGTTTATTTAAATAGGTAATATTATTTTTATTGGATAATCATTATTATGGAATAAATAAATGATACTTATTTTTATTTTTTCATTATTTTTGAGAAAGGGTAATTTTACTTATGATTACATATGCTCTAACATCTACATGATTATAACATAAATCCTTTTTTCATAACAACATTAATTGTTTGTTTAAAAGTATAATTGGTTTATAATAATGTTTACTATTCCATGAATATTGTTCTTGAAATTATTTACTAATTAAAAATTTTACAATGGTAAATATACTTTATTTATTTTTATGTTATGAATTGATCATTATTATAACACTCAACATGGACATAGTTGATTGTGTAATTTAATATCTCATGAAAATAAATGAAACCAATGGTTTAAAATTTTTTATTAAACCAATAAATTTTTAAAAAGAAAATGAATTATTTTTAAATGTTTATTATATAGTAGATAATGATTTTATGTCACAAACAGTCTCAATGTAAGAGGGATTTTACAATAAAAACAACATTTTATGTGTCTTATAATTTATTTTATTAATATTTTTCATCCATTAAAACATTCATAAAATTATTCTCTATATGTATCTAAGTGGGAATAAAAGAATAATAGAGGAAATTTTAAATCTCTTTTCAATTTTATTCAATTTATTTTTAATGGAGTAATGTTTTATACATAACATTTTTTCAGTTCTTACAATTTGAAAACAGGGAATGTTCTATTTTAACATTTTCAACATTGGTGTATTTTCCTAAAACCACATCCTTTATTATATATTTTAATTCCCTTATAACATTACATTATTTATTCAATGAAACAACATTCATCCCTTTTTTTTGATTATTTTATTTTTAAAAATTAGGTAATAATGTTAAGTGATATATCAATATCTGAAATTTATTTATTTATTGTTTGAAAAGTATATTTTTATGAGTCTGACAGTGAAAATAAAATAAAATATTTGTTTTATAATTTTTAAAGTCCTTTTAAATTGTTTAGAAATTGGTGATCACGTTATTTTGTCTATAGCATTAAGTAATTATTATGCTACCTAATTAATTATGTTTTAATTTAACCATGTAGGTTAACCCCCATGTAAGGATTTTTGTAAGGGTACTTGAATTGTTATATGAATATGATATCACATAGAACTATAATGAATTTTATATAATTTATAATGGTTTTTATTTTAAATAAACTAATTTCATATGGTAAACTTTTTTGAACTTAGATATTATTCGCTTTTGAGAAAAAAATAAATTTTTAAGAAAAATATTTGAAGGTTGTCATTTTTTTAGGAACCATCATGGTTATGAATAATTCATTATGTTTTCTTATAAAATGTTTTATAAAAATATTAATTAGTAAAATTGATTTCATCTGTAATTAAATTACTATTTGAGTTTAATGTTTATTATGATAATGTCAAATCACGCTTATATAACCTTCCAGATAATGAATTGGACTAACTGGATTCCCTTGATATTTTATATGTATGATAAAAAATATTTTGTGATCATTCACTACTTGGAAATGGTTTTAATAATTATTATGCATGATTTGAAACATTTATAATGACTCTTTATAAAAAAATCTTGGTATATTGAGAAATTCACACTTATGTTTATTGGGTATTTTAAAATAAATTTTCAAATTTATATATAACTCTAAAACAATGATTTTGAATGTATTTTGGTTTCAAAATATTTACTCTTGATGTAGTATTATTTATATAGTTAAAAAATTTTCATTTGATTCAATATCAAATACATAAATGTAAATATTTTTTTAGCATCAGATCAAGTAGCTTAGTTTTATTGCTATTATACTTTTGCAGTTAAAAAACGATCTTTCGGATAGGATATAAAATTTTTTATAAGCAATAAAAAATTGAAATTCATGGATATAACATATCCGAGATTACATATATTTCTTTTAATTTGGATTAAAAGTGATATTTTAATAAATATAATTTTATGAAATATTTAGATTTCAAACATATTCTATGTGAGGTTTCTAAACATTAGTTATATTATTATAAAAGTTTTTTGGAAAAAGTTCTTACATAAATTCACATAATATACAATTAAATTTTTTGGTTCATTACCTCTATCATTAGTATTTAAAAATAAAAATCAATTTATTTTCATTGTGTAAAAAATAATTTAATATATTATAAAATAATTTTAATGTTATTATTGACAGAATCAGCATTTCAAAAAATTGATCAATCTATTATCGCATCAGAATTTTTACAAGCATATCAATATAAAAAATGGAGTGGGTTAAAATATATATTTATTTCTAAACTAAAATCCACTACCTCATGTATTTTATAATCCATAAAACACTATAATAAAAAAATATAATCAGATAATAATAATATTTTATGAATTTTTATAGTGATTGACTATAATGCAAATAGAATTTCACACATGATATGTTTTCATATGTTTGATGATGAAATATAATTTAATTAATTCCTATTTATATTATTGTATGTGTAATGGTTCTATCATTCTCTTATACTTATGGATCTTAGCCTTAATTTGATGTCATACTATGTATTGAGATACAGGCATTGTAATATCTCTTTTCATTATATCCAAACATAAATACTCTTTTTAGTTTTTGTACATCCTCAAATTTGTTAAATTATTTTATAATTTCGAACTATGAGATTAATCAAATATATCTATATTTAAGTATATTTTTGATGATACAAATACTCACTCCCTTACCTTGCCATTATAAAATGATCATTTTTGAACATATCTAGAATTATTACATTCATTAAAAGTTTAACATCTTCCTTATATGGTTATTTATTCCTCAGATGGATATATGGAGGAATATTCCAAGAAAAAGATATGATAGGTCTCAAATACTCAGTATTTGAACATATATTTTATGAAAATCCATTAATAACGGATTTCATATAATCCACGTCATAGAAAAACTTTATTGAACATTCTAATTCAAAGCGTAATTTGTATTTTTCTCCTTTTTATGGTGGTTGTGTTTTGAGAAGTTATAATATTTAAACAAATTCGTGAACCTACATAAGTGTATATTTAACACTTTCTATGTGAATATATATGTCATGATTTTATGTTTCATAAATATATAACATTTTATCATAATGATACTGCCCCAATATTTTCAATATTGAAATTACCACTGTCAACCCTAAATCAGGGGTTGGGAATGTTTTTCATTAATTTAAAATTAGTAAGAGGCATAATATATCACTATGTCAATCTACATAAGGATATATCATAGTCCCTTATTTGATTTTCCAATGTAGATTACAAACCCTTCACCAATAAATGGTACTATGATCATTGGTGTGCTAAAATACATTTAATTTTTTTCTTTAAATTATCATCAAATTCATATATATATATATATAGTAACATGGCTACCTTACATAAGAACTTGGTTTATGGATTATAAATTTTTTATAAATCCCTCTCAACGAATAAATAATATGCATATGACCTAAGGAAACAATAGATCTGGGTCACTGTGATTGGTCTAGATCATTTCTTAATAACTTTAATCATTGAAGGGTCTACCAATATACCCTTATAAGATATTATTTGATTAAACAATGAATCCTTGTGTTTCTAAAATTAACTATTAATAAATTTTACATAAAAAAATCCATCATTGATGTCATTAATACAATCTTAAAATGGTCATCATTTTTTTTATAAAATTTGAATATATATGAATATCATTTATAAATACAATAATAAAATTATCAAAAAAACATATAATGAAACTATTTCTTAGATACAACCAGAATGTGGTGTAATTTTTTTGGATAAATCAAAATCCATGAATTCATAATGATTATAACTCATACAAAAGTCAATATTTGGTATATATTATAAATTGGACATCAATGGATGATATCCCAAAATAAGGCCTTTTTATTAAATGTATTATACACCATGAAACTGATAAAACTTTTCATCAACATGAGTTAAGAGATACTTTTTCATGATATTGACCGTATTAGGTTCCTATTAATAAATAAAAATATGCAAGGACCCATATTAATTATTAACAAAATGAAAAGCTTCGCACCATGGTGACCCAATCATGTATATGAATCCATTTTCTAGATTTATTTTGTGTTACATATTCTATTCTTCCAAACATAAGTAGCTTAATTCTATGTTTATCATTTCAATTTGGCATAAACCCATGTAAGAGTTATATTGATAACATGACATAATAATTTTACAGAATAATATGAAAATAATCAAGAAATAAATCATAATATTCCATAAATTTATGAATATTTACTATATTGAGTTTATCCCCATCCATTTGCGATAATTATCCTTTATAAATAGCTATTAAGACCCATAAAATAGAACTAATTTCCATTGGATTTAAATATTCATCCTCACATCGAAATACAATGATATGTTCATTTAGAATGTCAAATGTGACTTCCCTTGTGAAATAATTGATTTGGGTTATATGTAAATTAATCATAAAATGTGATATATAAAAAAGTACTCAACCCGGGGATAATCAAATGATTTATCAAATTAACATTCGTAAAAACATATATCGAAGAGGAGTAATAATGGTTAGACGATATCATCATGACACTATAATTTCTACTACCAAAAAAATATCAAATAATTTAAGTGGTGATGCAGTTTTGTTTAAAAAAATAGATATTAAATTATTGGTAGATCTAGAATTAAATAAGATATTTTCTGTTTTAGATTTCATTAAATGTTTACCTCTCAAAAAAAATTTCTCCCTCCACACATCAATTATGATATAAAAGGCCTCCTGATTACCCTTTTTTATATGGCGGTTACTAATGATATCATAATAATTAGCTCTTGGATTAGGGAATTTAATCACATAAATCTAAATATCCTTTAATCTAAAAATTTCATCATTAAAGATTTAATTATTCTTTAACTATGTTCTTATTATTTATCATGTCATCGCTCATCGACAATCACTAGCTTGATGGATAGACATTTAACACATGAATTATTTCCCAATTCATTTAAGAAAATTTCTTAAGTAATTTATCCAACATTTTTGGCACGTATTTCATTGGATTTTATTTCCTCCATCAAAATTTCCATTGAGTTATCACAAATCATTGTTTTTCTATTTTCCAATAAAACTAGAAGATTAATTAGTGATCCTATTCTCCATTTATACAATCAAGGAATTTATAATAACTTCTTGAGAGATTTCATTGTCAGTTATACCTAGCTCCTTGGTAATACTTGGTTTCATACTACTAACTAATCAATAAATATTTCATTTAGTGTGATGATAAAATCTAATTTTTCCTTATAAATTATTGTATATTTTTCTTATATATACTCAAAAATTAATTATATTTATGTTTTATTAATAAAAGTACTATTTCAATCATACTGTGAAGTGTTTTGGAATTTATATAATGAAAAATATCTCTTAAAATTTTCCCATTAAATGGGATATATTCCTTTATATTAGCTATTGTTATTTGACTAAATCCCACCAATGATCAGCATTGTTTTCTATGTTGTAGATTTAAATTTAAAATATCAAATTCTTATAGAAATTAGGAATTGAAAATATATTTTCCACTCCGTTAATAGATTTCAATTCATATAGTATATTATTATTTCCATAAAGTGAGTGTGTATGTTTTCTCATAAAATACGCACAGTCATGTTTCTCAGACTTTTTTTCATTAATAAGATTAATTATTTTTATTTTAATTCTCATACATTGGTATAGTTGTTTTAACAAACCCATAAGACAGTTAATTTCATCTCTAAAACCATTTGATTTATCATGTAGTTAGTAATTTCATTGCCGGTCCTATTTTTTTAGCATAATTATTTCTTCATGCTACAATGGACTAAAAAATTCCATTTTTTAAGAATCAATATAAAATAATTAATGGTAGAAATCATATATTAAGGAATATTATTCTAGAGATTCACTATATTATCACCCCATATTATCAATATATGAATATTTTAGGTTAACACTAAGAAAGTTTTAAATCATCTTAGGATTTTATAGGTTTTACATCATATTTTAAAAATCCTAAAGAACCAAATATAATTTAAACCATAGAATATTCAAAATAATATAAACTGAGTACAGAATATGTTAACATTTCATCAATTTATATGAATATTAAAGACATTTAAAAATTATAAACTCCCGATAACTATAATGTTTTTCTGTCTTTGAGATTAGAAACATAATCAAATTATTTATGAAAAATATTCAACAACTATAAAAATTAGTATCCATATTAGTAAATTATAAATAAATATCATTCCTAAAACCTTCCATAAAAATCATGTGGAAGGAAAACATAATATATGGTGTTCTCAAATGCACAGTAAGGGTCAATAAGTTATATTTCAATCATAAAAGAATATAATATGATCATAGTGGTTTAAAAACATAATTACGTGAATATTCTAAATGTTAAAAATTACTACTAGGAAAATATTTTATTATAAACTATAGAATCATGTTATATCTTTATGAATAATTAAAAAGGGTTTTAAATATTAAATTTTTCATTCAAGTGTAATAAAATAGCAATGTAAAATCATAATAATAGGAAATAAACTTTTTTAGAACATAAATCATGAAAATAATTTCCATTATTTAAATCAAAATCACATAATATTTTTATATCAAATTAACCAATGAATTGGAAGGATTTTATGTACCCTCCTATAATATAATAAAAAATATATATTTATGTTTTCCATTTTATTAGAAAAATCATTAATAAATTCACCAAATCAGAACCCATAGAATTCAAATGGGTTTCATAAATATTTTATCACTACATAATAATAATACAAGTAGAGAAATAACATTGATGGTATCATCAGATAATATCTATAGTTAATCATAATAAACATAAAATGATGTTGACAAACATTAAAATATCATTAAATGAGCATTAAAACCATTCATTAAAAATAGAGAAAATATACTATTAATTTAGTGTCATTAAAAAAGAAAATTAACAACATATTAAGGGAAAAAATTTCATTGAAAATAAAAATGGATTCCTATAAATTAAGCTTTATATCATACAATTTTCATCATGGTAGGAAAAATTATTCATGTAGTTAATGTTCAAATAAAATTCCATTCTCATTTATTTCATGGAGACCTGAAGTTACTCATTCCGAAAATAGAATTAATATTTCAATAATATATTTTAAAAGAATCCTAAATGGTTTAATATGGATATAAATAATAATTTAATCACAAAAATGAATATTCTAAAATAAAAAATAACAAATATAGACCTATATTGATATTTTCATTAACTAAAGAGGAAATAATGTCGGCCATTCTTTAAAAATTATTTTAACAATCATTTTTTTACCAATGATAAGGTAAAAAAATAAAAAAAATAAAGATATGAAAATAAATAGATTTGAGGAAAATTATTTTTTTAAAAGTATAAAGATAATATAATTTCCCTCAATAGAAATTTAATATACAAAACTTTGAAAATAATTTTGATCATAACATAAATCTCATTCCATGAGATTTTTCATACTTCTTTTGTGTTGAAACACACTATGTAGTAATTAATGATATATAATAAAGTGATAATTTTATAAACCTATTATATATATATATATTAATATATATATATTAAAATTTAATATTCCTTTTAATAATACTTGACTTTTAAATTCATTTTTTGGTGAAAACATGTCTTCTTTCTGTATATAATTTTTTTGATGCTTCTTATTTTAAGTCCTCAGTCATAATTTCATTATATATAAAAAAACAGGTAATAAATAATATATTTATTAATATAATTCATTTTTTAACCGTTAATAAAATTTAGTGGTGAAAAATTAATACATTTCTTCATGGAGGCGGTAGTCGAAACGTACACATGGGTGATGTTTCCACTATTCAGTGTATTAAATGAGAGATAGATAAATAATAAATCACTTTATAAAAATCAAGGATATAACAGTAATATCTTATATAGATAGAAAACTTCTCTATATTATCATTCATGTAAAATAGAAATTAAAAATGAATCATGTGCTTGGTGGAGGACGGCGTTCCCACATACGCCTTGGAAATGTTATTGTTTTCCAATTTTGGAAGGGTATTATGGTAGATAATTTTATATATATCTATAATCATAAATATATTGTAATATATATATATACATTAGAGTAAATTAAATATCCATTAAAGGGAGGTGATGATGAAAAAGACATCTCTTAATGGGGATGGTAATGCATAAATATTCATGAAAAAGTTTGTTATTTTACATTACATAATAATAAGATATAAAATTGTTGTTATGACAACCCTTGTATTTATTAAACATTAATTCGAGATTAATTATATAATAAATCATATAATAAAACCAACAAAATCATGGATTTTTTTTCTTCCGGTAATTAAATACATTACATAACAAATTAAAATATAGGGTACATCAGTGTTATTGAAAACATCCTTCACATTATCATAATATTCCATCGTTCTTAAAATTTCTAAGTATAACATGGGGAATAATTAGAATGGGATGTTATATAAAGCCCATTATGTGATAAAACAAATCAAAACATAAAGACTATATTACATTTTAGATAATAGTAATTTCAATGGAACATAAAATGGTAAGGTATAATATACATGGAAAATGATCCATAATATAAAATGATAATATAAAATAAACAAGGGAATATGGAAACTACTTTAAATATGTAATCATACTAATAAGTAAAGGATATCCTAGAATACATCAAAACAGTATTGATAAATTAAAGTGATGGATTGGGTTCACTCTCTAATCCCTTATATTATGCCTCATGAGACTACAAAATTACCCAATGCTTGGAAATTATATATAGGAACAACCATCATAATCATGTCATTTACACACAAAAGTGGGAACCATTGATCATATTACATAATAAAATATTTCATCACATTTATTTCCATGATAAATTATTATGTGTTTGTTAAATAAAATTCCCTAATTATTTATTTATAGGTTCAAATAAGTGAATACCATTTATTAGAAATTTTTATGGGAATAACATATAGAACTATTTGGTATGGGAAATCCCTGTAACTTTTTGGAAACATAACAAAATTTAATTAATATTAAAAAATGGTTAGATAAGAGAAAAATAGTTCCCCATATGTTTTAGTAAAATTTATAGAATGGGGGATATGAAATAACATATTCTAACATTAAAAAAAATTGGAATTAATTGGAATAATACTAGATGGTATCCTTAAAAAACATTGCATGAAATCATAATATGATAATTTCAACAGCGTAATAAGGGTTCATACTAAATCATATTTTGTATTAATGATATTTGTAGGAATGACCCTTTCCTTTTAAATAACATGTCTATTACTACGGATGATGAATAAAAATTCCATAAAGTATAATAGGATGAAAAAGTTTATTACATAAATAATGATCCTGAATAAAGAAATGAAACATAGTATCACGTTTTTTATTTCGGCATATTAATTGATTAGGTAAAGGATAAAATGAGAGGAGATAAATAAAATCAATTTATTAGAAAATAAAATGTAAATTATAGGTATATTTATAAATTAATTATAACCCAACCATTTGCGAATTAAAAGCCCAGTTTCAAAGGAGATTCTTGAATGGAAAAGAAGACATGGAAACTCCTTACTAAATCTCTACTTAGTTAAGGGTTATGTAAATGCTATAATGAGAGGATATAATGATATATCATTCCTTGGACATTAATTTGATTTTGATGAGATTTTTATAATGTAATAATAATATATCAAATTAATATTCAACATACTTAATAGTAGGAAGGTTATTGAATAGAAAATAAGAGAGGGAGAGACACATATATTAATAAATAATGGAATGGTAACGAATTTGGTAAATTATATATTGAGTTGGGATAAATGATATATAATTATTAATAAATTAATAATAATGTAATGTTACATTTATAAAATCCTGAAAACTAATCCATTTCATAATCAAAATGTTATATATATAAATAATATTATTGATTGGAAACGTAGTGGGAAAATCAATTACCTTGAGAGGGGGATTCCAAAAAAACATAGGAGGAGATTCAAAGGAGTTTTTGGTAATCTTGGGATGAATTTTAATATGGTATTGAATAATAAGGAAGTGATCCAATAATATGGAGGGAAGAGGGAAGGGAGAATGGTTGTTTTTATATAGGAAAATTGAGGGGAGTTCTTTAATATTTATGAAACAAATGGTTTGGATTTTATATAAAAAAATAATCAAAAACCAAAACCATTCTATATTTCTTCCAATTGATTCATCCAAAGAGGAGTTTTTTTAAATTTTTTTATATATACCAGGACCAAAATCATTAATATATTACCCATGGTTATGTGGAATTCAATCATGTTGATAAAAAACTTTAATTAAAAACATGAATATATAATTTTTTTGAATGAATCATAAAGGCTTTATAAAATTATTGAAATATCCTCAAAATATAATTATTTCAAATGAAAATCAAATTTTGGTATTTTTTAGCCTTTATATATTGTAAAACATCACTTTTTCATTAGTATTATTTCATAATACACAACTTCTTTTTATTCCATATTTACTTTCAACCTGAAAATTTGTTTATCTATCAAAATTATAAAAAAGTAATTGGTGGATAATTTGGACATTTTCATTCCGAAAAATATTACAATTTATCAAAATAATTTTCTAAATATATAAAAATTTAATTTTTAAATAATAATTTATATTTATTGAGAAATGATTTTTTTAAATGATAATTTTTGAACCCCTATAACAATTACATTTAAAATCATAAAATTATTATTATCATTAAAATTTAATAAAAATTATTTAATAGTTTTATTTTTTAAAAATATAATTTATTTTGAAAATTCCTGAATTTAAAAAAATGTAATGTCTTAATTTTAAATACTTTTAAAAAAAATACAAATTGTTTCTACTCTTGTGAAAATTTTATTTTTATCAGAATAATTTCAGGATTATTTAACTAAAAAAACTGAAAATATAATCATTATTCGGTTTATATTAAAAATATTAATATTAATACTATTATTATGACATTTCTTCTTGACTTTGTTAATTAAATATCACACTATGTTAACATATTTTCTTTTCTCCAAGGTAATAAATATTTACTACAAAAAAAATTCGTATAGTCCAAAATTAAGTTTAACATGGTACCAAATAATAATTATATTTCTTCCAAATATGGAATTCATTATACCAACATCAATCGAAATAGGTGGAATATTTTAATTTAATATAATATCCAAAAGATCAATGAAAAATGGTTTTTTGAAGAAAAAAAACATTTTTTAAGGAAATTTGTATTTCTCATTAACTCCAAAACTAGAAATATTCAGTCTAGGAATTTCAATCAATAATTATATATATAATGAAAATATATTTTAAATATATAATTTTAAGTATTTATTTTTATTTAATTAAATTGTACCATCATTATTCATTAAAAATTAGTTTTCAAAAAAGTGTATCAAATCCTTAAATACATATATTCTACAATTCAGTATAAAGATATCTCAAATTTATTTACATTATTTGAATAAAACTCAAGAAAATATATATGTTTTAAATATAACTAAAATTAATATTTTAATTTTAAAATACATAAATTTTGAAATAAAATGAATATTTTAAATTAATGGGTATTTTCCCTATTCAATGAAAAATATCACTTTCTAAAAAATACCAAAATATCACCCTATGATAAATTTCATATGGTGTAATAAAAAATGAATATCATTTAAAAAATATATTATTTATATTATCTATAAATTTTATAAATTTGTATATAAAAATTAATAAAAATCATAATTGAATAATAAATATTTGGTAGATATATTGAGATTACGAAAAATCGGGTGATTATTTACTAGAAATTCATCAATAAATTTATTTTTATTTGGATGTAAAATTTATATATTTAATAAATAATTTATGTTTTTATAAACGCAAATTTTAGGTTTGTGTTATAATGGACATACTTATAAATCATTATTTGTTTGGATTTGGTATTGTTTATTAGAGAGGTTATGAAACATAATATTTACATTTTAAAAACATGTGGCGTTTCATTCTTCCAAAATTTAATAAATTGCATCCTGAAATTTTTAACATGATATTTTTATGAAAATTTATATCAATTTAAAATAGTTTAATTCCAAACCAGCATTATAAAAAGTCAAAATAAAACATTTACTTGAAAATAGTGAATGTGAAGTATGAATATCATCATAAAACATAATTTCTGAGTTTGGGAAAATTAGTGTGATGTAAATATATAGTAATGAATAAAAAAATAACTCCTAATAACTAATAATGTGTGATAGATAACATTGTTAGAATAAAAAAAATAGCAACAAATATCATAAATCCTAGATGGGTGAAAAAACCATAAATTCAACATATGTTATCTGTATTTGACACCATTTTTGTGGAAAGATAATTTTTATAGAGTCATATAACTCAGATTTCAATATTTAAAACAAACATAAAGAAAATATAAATTCATTAAAATTATTATCTCATCATTGAATAAATTTCCACTACAATCTCGTCTTTTTTTTCAAATGATGAGTACTTAAGATGATTTTTTTATGTCAAAAGCACAAGAATAATCATCTTGAGGGTCCTAAAATCCACCAATGTATAAAAATATATTCCATTAATCTTTACTAAATATGTGAAATATTTCATATGTGACAACTGGGTCCTGGTGATAGCATAGACACCTCACCTTAACATGGTCATCGGATCCTGGCCCACCAGGTACCACCAGTTTCCCCGAAGACATGTAGTCCCTACCCTGGGGCCCATCCATGTCCCAAAACGAGTCATTTAACTGATGACTGTCCCCACAATCCAATCATGATTAATTGTGCAGTTCTAATCAAACAGGCTTCTGAAAAGGAAGGTGTACCTTGCTGACAATAGTCTTATCATTTAGTGATTTAACCCTTTATCATTCTGGGTTGTTACTGCATAATGTAAGATAACAAGGAAAATGAATAAATATAAATACATTAATAACCTTAATTCCAAAATAATTCCAAAGGATTAAAATGGATCATTCCTTTAATAAATAGTCGTATTTCCCAAATAAAAACAATAACCTGAACAATAAATAATGTTGTATCCTAAAATCATGTCTCAAAAACATTTACACCTCATAGAATTATATAATTATTCTACAAATAATACATTATATTAAACATAATTGAAAAAATATAACTCATCCTAATAAAAATATATTTAAATATCATTAATAACTTGAAAATAAAAAATTCATGGTCATATAATGTGTTATGAAAAATATACTTAATCATGCTAAAATTGAATCACATAAATCATTACAAGAAGTATCAATGCTTATAAAAATAATTTTAGACATAGAAATGTCTTCCCATGACTCTTTATGTTTATCCCAATATTAAAAAAATGACAAGTGTTATCAATCCCTCAATCATGTGTTTTATAAAATTTAATCTTATCATAGAATAACTTTTATTAGTTATTAGTACAATTCATAATACGTTTCAACTCATGATGTAAAAAACTATTTTGGAACAATAAATATATGTATCCTGATTCATATATCAATAATGAAATTCATATTTTACATCTACAACAGAGTTAACAAATACTAATACATAAAAACATCAAACCTTACCCTTGAATGGTTTCTATGGAATTTTCCTTTTCAGATTCTAGGATTTAACACTTGAATTAAGGTATTGACTAAGAAAATGTCCATATTCTTCACACATAATACATTCAATTACTAAGGGTGTCATATGATATAATTCATCCCCTTATATCATTCTAAATTTCTATCGAATCAAGATATATTATTTCCTATGTTATCCCATATTAATCCTATCTGATTTGTAATGTGGCATTTCCCCTTGTGTTTCTTTTTAAATTTTTTAAATGATGGATAATGAGTATTATTTCCTTTATCAAATTTATTTGATAAAATTACTTGAGTTGTTATCCTAATATTCTTTTATTTCTTTAGACATTCATCTATATTATATTTGTCAATTTTTATTTTTGATATCTGGATTGGAATAATAATGAGATATGTTATGTGATCTCCCATAATGTTAGAAATCAAATTTATGAATTCAGCACATTTTTTAGAATTTTTTTATTGAATTGGTTCCTCCTATTAGCATCCATTAACTAGAATAATAGAACAATTCTAGAAGATTAATTTCAAAATATTAACCACACAATCATGAATCTAATAAAATTTATAATATAACATATAAATTACATATATTCCATAAATTTTGAACTTATGGGATTCAATATATTTTATCCAATATCTATTTCCTAACATAAATTTTAGGTACATTTTTTCCATAAAATAGTTCATAATGATATGGTGAATTTAACAATTCACAACCCCCTGTAGTTTAAAACACACTGTGTTGAAATGTCAATTATTGGGCACCATTTACAAAATGTGGCAATGTTAATGTAGGATTTTTAGTGTTATTACTCATAGGTACATATGTTCTTGATCTAAATACACTTATGGTATCTATAAAAGGATTTATTTTCATGGAAAACAATTAATATATAATTTAACAAAACACATTTTTTTCGAATACTTAGTAATTTCCATATGTCATTCAGTAGATATTTGTAATCCCAATACCAAAAATAAGCAGACATCCCTCTGTTACCAAATGTGACAATTGTTGTCTTTATCACACATTAATTGATGATTTAATATATAATAATACTCAAAATAAACCGAAAAAAATTTTATATTTATTGTGTCATTAGTAATTTAGGTGTATTAAATAAAATCATAAAGATGGGGGTACATAGGAATTATTTAAAACATCAATAACATGCTCATGATAATTTATTGCTCATAAAAGTTCATTAGATAACCTAGGGTTATACATACAAATTGGGAGAGCAGTAAATATAAGTATATGTTTAAACAAATAATAACATAAAGAATTAATTTCATGTTTGGAAATAGGAATTTCAATGGTACATAAAATGGATAGGACTTATATACATTAACAATGAGGTATGATATAGCCTGATAACAAAAACGCGACATGTGAGTGAAAAAACAACCCTAAACATGACATCATTAACATAGGTCACCTATAACTAGACGGACTACAAAACATGGTCTAAATTTTTTTGGGATTCATTGGTTTCACTCCATATTCCGTTGCATGACCTCTCATGAGACTAAATCATTACACATTACATTGGAGTGTTATGTGGGATCCCCAATCATAATCGTATCATGTATATACATAAGTGTTTAGCATATATCATATCATAAATGAACATATTCTACTAAAATTAATCTCACTATTTAGGATAGTGGGTTATATATATTGATATCCACAATAAATGACTTATATATAAAAATATGTTAATACCCTTGACTGAAAATGGGTGTGAGTATACACCTCACAAATTTTCATAATGGGAAAGCATACATAGAATTTGGTAACAAGACGATAGTACATGATGATTAATAATATTATTGATTGAGATATAAATGGTTCTATAATAAAATGGAATTAAAAAATAATGCATGAGGGATATGAAATAATATAATATAACATAAATTTTTTGGAATTAATGGGAAAAAGATAATGAGGGTTCTTGATAAAAACATAGCATGGAAAATCACAGGATAATTTCGGTTGTATCATGGGGGTATATAATGATCCCTAAAAGATAATAATTCTATTTAATGGGTTCACTAATAACATGAAAATAATTACGGTTTAACTAGTATTTGTAAGATCATTGAAATTCAATATTAATTGGAATAAAAATTACATTACACACATATATAATTTGAATAAAGATGAGAAATAGATGATACCATACTAAAATTTAGTAAACTAATGACTTAGGTAAATACTATATTTTTGGGGGATAAAAGATATAACATTATTAGGTTATGGATTTTCAAATAGAGGTATATTTATAAATAGATAAAAATATAACCATGGGAGAATTAAATTTATATTAACAATGTAGGTTCTTAAATTTAAATGATGACAGAGAATTCACGTACTATATATTTCCATTGTAAAGACTTAGGTAAATTCTATAATCAGCGGGTAAAAATAATATATCACTTATATAAATTCATTTTTATTGAAAATTTATTATTATATAGTCTTAAAAACATAAAAAATTGAGAATAAAAATGATATATAAAAGGAAGGTGTTTTAAAGGAAAAGAAGAGACTGATAAATCACTTAAAAATTAGGTTTGGCAACGACTTAGGTAACTGAAATAATGAGTCGAGGTAAAAAATATATCAGTATTTGTATATAATTTGGACACTAAAGTCACACTTAATATTTGATTGAAACAAAACTACTTGATAATATAATTTCTAAATAAAAATAATTTTAATGAATTGAAAATAAGGGAATAAAATACCATACCTTGATTGGGTTATTCTGAAGGCATGGGAGGATTTTATTTACATATATGGTGAACTTTTAGAGTATATTATAGAATGAGGATATATTAATGAAATTATCCATGATTTTTAGTAATGTGTAAGGGGATATTCAGTTGTTTTATATATGGAAATCGAAGTGATTTAATTATTTTTTCCCAAATAATGATTTTACAATCTATATAATAAAATAACTAAAACCACAGACATTCACATAGTTATTTCCCATGATTTCAAAAAAGAATTTTTTTCATTAATTTATATATATTTATAATCTATATATATTTTTAAATTATTCCACACTATGGGTTATTTTTAATTAACTAAAATACTGAAGCAATATTCATTTTTAAACAATTTCCAGATAAATATGCTTCCATGTCTACATAATCATATTCTATAATATAATATAAATATAATTTAAATGTAAATAAATCTTATTAATATAACACATGAATTATTATAATATTTTAAATAAATTTAATATAACATGTTACTTTTAAATTACTTAATATATCAAATGAAATTATAATTTTAAATAAATCGGTTTTTTCTATTATTCATTAAAAATAAAAATTTTCTAAAAAGAAGAAAAATTTAAACCTTTGATAATTCTGATATTATTATATAAAAAATGGATTTCATTTTATGAAATAAATTATATACATTTTCTATAAATTATTATATTTTTTCTCTAAAAAAATTAACAAACATATTCAAATAAAATATATTTATAAAGAATAAAATAAAATTATAATGATTGAGTGATTATATACTATGAATTTATCAATAAATTTATATTTATTAAGAAGTTTATATATATATATATATATCATGAAAAAATAGTATTCTTTATACCCTTAATGTTAATGTCTATGTTATAATGTTCGTATCAAAATAATTATTGTTTGTCTAGGTTTTGTGTTGTGTATTGCATACCCTATTAAACATAATTTTCTATTTATAAAAACTCAAGGTGTTAAACTTATACCATCATCAAGAATAGTTTTTATTTTATTCAGTATATTGATTTGATTATTTTTAAATGGTTGTAGAATAATTATAAGTTGAAGAAGAAGAATGAAATTTGTAAAAATCGGTAATGTCCTTTTCCTCGTCTTTGGGAAATAGCTTTTTAATATCATCTCAAGGACCCTTGGTAAGACCACGTAATAATATAATAACCTATATAAAGTGTATAGGAATTTTTATAAGATTTTTTAGTAGCATTTTATAATGATAAATGGAAAATGGTGATTGAATAAGGGAGGATAGGGTTATTATTTTCTAATTAAAGGGAGAGGCATGGTTATAATTATTTAGAATATCAAAATACAGTAAAATTATTCTCAACGTAAAGTGGAATAAAAGTGTGATAAATTAGAATATTGGATGATATAGGATCAAACTATACTCATACTGTATGGCCTACTTATATTTTTAGATTATTATACTTATCTATTTAGATTAACCTCTCTTTAACCATTTTAACCATTACCATAGTTATTAATTTTTAATATCAGTTACAATTCATAAAAAATGAAGTTGGAAATTAATGAAATTTGGAAATGATGATTAAAATTTAAAATATGAATTTATCATATTCAATTCATATAATTACTATTAATTAAATTCAAAATATATAATCGAAAGTCAAGAATACAGGTTTTTAGAAATATTCATTTCTACGAATTAAAATAAATATATTATCATTTTATTCTTTGTAAAAAATGTAAAATTAACCAAAAAACATTTTATAATATTTATATATATATTATATACATTTAATAAATATAATTTATCAATAGTTATTAATTTATTAAAAAACATAGTATGTATAAAAACAATTTTTGAAAAATATATCCATCTTTCTCAAAAAAATATTATTTTAATATTATACAGATTAATAAGAAATGAATTCATATTATATATTTAAAAATAATATGATTTATAATTTTAATATTCAAAATTAATTTTTAGAAAAGATATAATAACTATTTGATAAATCGTTGATGATAAAAACAATTTTTTAAAACTAAATATTTTAAAACAATTCAAATGGATCAAATATATTTATGAAGTTAATTATAAATTATTTTTTGAAAATTGAATTTTATTTTAATACATTATAATGATATTCATATTATAATGTATAAAAATTTCTCACATAATTGCTATTTTTAATGTAATGAAATATATCAAACATTTCAAATTTATTGAAGAGAAATATCGTCTAAAAGAATTCAATGTTAAAAAAAATCCTTATCCCTAAACTTCCACTTACTGGATAAGATATTAATATAATGGAACCAATATATAATTAGGTGAATTGAACAATTGATATTGATAGATATCCTCATATTTTCTTATCATATTCTACTAGAGAGAGGGAGATATTTTAGTGGAAAAAATTAAGAAAAAACTAAAAAATGATTGTGGTAATGTTATGATTCAATTTCTATTTTTATAGAAGGAACTAAAATAAATCCCTGATAATATATATGAATCAAGAAGGAGTCACTTCTCATTACTGATCCCTTTAAATTAAAAAAAACAATATTTTCATTTTATTAAAAAAATGTAAACATAAATTTAGTAAAATCCTCTACAATACATGTACTATGTAACTACTAATAATATCTACATGTAAATAACATTCAACCTCAGCGTTTCGGAAAGTATAGAAACATTTTTTAAATGTATAAATTATGAAAAACTTAGATTAAAAATAAATTTATAACAAGTAAGGAATAAGGGAAGATTAATATAAGTATAAACTATTAATACATGATATCTATTTACTGGCTAAGAACATGTGATTGATATCATTACTCTAAGATATGTGGTATATTGGAAAAATAATATATTCCATGAATAGATGTTTATGGAGGTAAAATTATGTATTCATTAGTTAGTATTAATATTCTAATTAAAATAATGATTTAATATTTTAATACATGTACTATATATGATGGATACCTTACTATTGAAAATAGATAATGTGTCCGTTAGAAAATTAATTTGTTAATTAAAAATAAAATATTTTCATTTTATGAAACAATATTTTTACCTATAATGATTTATTAATATTTTGGTTTCATCCTAAAATTTAATGTAATGATATATTGACTTATGTGAAATTCAGATAAAATTTACAAGTAGAAATTGAACATTAGAAAAATTTATATTTTCATAATTATTATAAATATTCACAATTATAAAAAAACCAAAATTATTGAATACTATTTGAGGATATATTAATGTAAACCAATGTAAAAAAAATTAATACTTTTTTTAATAATAAATAATTTTTTTATTAAATAAGTTTTCTTTTAATGTTTTATTATACCCAAAACCAAACTAAAATGATTAAAATCATGTACCATATTTTATTATAATGAAAAAAGATATTTTCAAATTATTATCTTTTATACATTTTAATGTTGATATAATTAGTTATTTATTAGCTGTAAAGTCCATAAGAAAACTAATAATTAAATCAAATAATACGATGTGGTAGAAAAATAATATTGGTATAATATCATTTCATATATTTTAAATAATATTATTTGACTGCTACATTTTTCCACTGAAAACTGACAATATTAATTAATTTTAAAAGAGTAACTAATAATTTAAACCTCTTCACCAATATATATTAACCCCAAAACCACATAGATGTATTTACTATAATTTCTTCACCCAAATATCAAATTCAAATCATATAATTATTCATTCATTCATTCACATGTTCTTTAATGTTCAATGTTAGTTATGAATTTCCTTTACTTCTCCATATTTTTTATTGGTTTTTTTGATAAGAGAGTATTGAAATTTTGTTTCCCCATTAATCAATTCCTCAATATAATTCATATATATATTATTTAAAATTTATTAACGGTGAAGATTTTCTAATAAATTTTTCTTAATCTCATATCATGTGTTTATAATTTCAAAAAATAATTCCCTCACATGATAATGAATGTTTATTTTTAAAAGAATCATTTTTATCATTATTTTTTAGTGTTGCATATATAGAATTTGTAGTATTTTTTACCTATGAAAGGGTAAGACATGTTTCATTTTTCTATAGAAGGGATTTAAATAGGAATACACCTCATATTTCCCAAATTGAACTTTTCAAATAATTTTCATTATCATATAGTATTTTTTCTTAATGGATTCAGTATAGAAAATACAAATAAATATTATTTATAGTATAAGATTAAATATTTTCATTACCCTAATTTAGGATTTTAATATTCATGAGGAGTGGAAAGAGTGTTTTAATGTTGTAAATAAGGGAGAACATGAATTATTTATTTATAAAAAACAAAAAATATAGATACTTCCCTATTATATCATTCATGGTCTATAGTTGGATACATCTTGGGTAGTGTCGTGGTAGATACGTTTTTCTAAAAAAATGGAATGTATAGTTGATTCGAACCTTTTAAATTATTTATTTTATATTAGTGGTATATTATAACAAACTAGTCTAATTTTTATATTATAATGTTTCAGTTTAATTTTAGTGATATTTGTATCTAAATTGTGGACATCAAAAATAACCATGGTCAGTTTTGATAGGGTGAAATGATGTGGTATCTAAACACTATGTAAGGATAATTATTTATAGGGATAAAGAGATATGATTAAAATTTCATGGATTGGATTGTTTTATAGAGTGATAATTTATGGATCTAAGATGAGAGTCAAAGGAAAAAATATTGGTATAGGTAGGTAACATTGTGGTCATGATCAATGTAATTTTCAATATAGGAAATGATTGTTAATATTTTATGGTTTGAGACCCATATTGATGGTCATTGGTTTTAGATCTGTATTAATTGTACTACAACATGATTTTATTTATTCTCACCATTCGATGGTCTATTCCATCAAAATTGCTGTAAGTAATTTTTCTCTATTCTCTTGTTCTGATATTTATTCTCAACAAAACCCTAGACATCAATATAGCTTTGTTTGGATCATCATGGGTACTTTGGTGGATCTTTGATCCCTTGAATTCAGGTTATTAATCAATCATGTTCTAGGGTTCTCATATCATAAATTTATTTCATTATATACTATTTATATATACTTTAGGAGGATATAATACTATTGTTTTTCTTAGTTTTGATAGAAAATTTCAATGTTTGATAGATATATAATGTGATTTTGGTTTTATGGTGTATTTTTTTAGTTTTTTAGTGGTTATCTGTTGTCTTCCATTAATATCCCTCTATTTTATATTTGAGTATCATTCCTGAATGGTAAACCCATTTCCATACATTTCATATCTATTTTAAAAATTGATTATTCATTTTTTAGTCATCATTGAGTAAAATATTACATTTATCTAACAAGGATAGTAATAAAATTTTAATTGGAAGGGGATGTTAGGATAATATATTTTAAACAATTTCTTCTTATTGGTGATTAATTTATTGACTAATATTATTCTATGTAGGTTCCCATGATATCATTTTATTATATAAGTTTGGAATAATTTTTAAATAGTTCAAACATTTTAGGAACTGTAATGGAATAAGAACGTATAAACAATGAATTATTGTTTAATATTTTTATAATGAACATGATTTGATTAATAAATAATAAGTTAATATAATATGAAATTTATTATATTTTCTTTGTAATGGTAATTTTCGATTTCCATGTATTTAGTGGCAGTTTTTCGTAGTTGGTGTCACTTGGTAATGAGTTTTTATATATATATTTTCTATGACTATAGATGAAATGACATTATATGTCATATTTTGTGTTTCATTGCTGTAGTTGTGAGGTGAGGATATCATGGTTGGTGTGTTATAGTTACCCAATTATAATGAATTAATTATAATAATTATAATTAATTGATTAATATGAAATTAGAATGTTTTTGTGATTAATAAAATTGAATTTAATATGTTAAGTTAATGTATTGGAATTAATTTATAGTATTTAAAAAATATAGGAATATAGTAGGTGGAGTAATAGTGGAATTTGAAATATTATGGTTAAAAATATTTATTGGTTAATAGGTAATAAATATATAATTGGATAAATATATGTGGTTGTTGTGGTGGTTTTCAGGGTTTTTGTGTTATTTATGTTTCAAATAGTGGTTTCAGTTGTTGTCATTATGGGGAGGTAATGATATAGTAATGGGTTATGGGTATAAATATGTTTTCTTACAATGTAATCCCATGGATATGTTTATATACTACTATATATTCATTATATATATATTATTTATTACACAACACCACCTATGTTGTGTAACACCACAGATGACCAAATGATATTTTGTTTTCATGGTATACTACAAACATGAATAATTCATGTAGTAATATTGTATGATTACCCACCCCATGCATTATCATTTATAAAAACGGTGTGTTTATATTGGGAGGAAATGTGACATAATTGTTGTTATGTGGATGTTATAGGGTTATGTGTCCATGTTGTTTTATATAGAATAGGTATGTGGTATGTAGTTGTGGTCATATGGTTGTAAATGTGATGTGGTTATGCTGATTTGTTATTTGGATATGGAAGATATGGGGGTTCCAATACATATTTAATTGGGTAATGTGGGATACTAGATCATTGGGAAAGAATGTGTACTATACCATTACTAAATATATATATGTGTATATATATATTCATGATTATTATATTTCTATTATATAATAAGAACAATCCTTAGAGAGGACGGTTGTTAGTTGACATATGATAAGTAACATGTCAATTTAAATATTTATTCACCGAGTATTTAATATGGTTCATCCAAACTATTATATGATTTTATTTAATCGAATATAAATACTATATATATATAACCAACATTATATTATATATCTAAATTATTTATATATAATAGACAATATTTGTTGATGAATATTAACACTATTAAATCACAATGTGGTGATTGTTGGACTAAAAGTGTTTTCCTATATAAATCACTCTTTTATTCATATGTACTTCTATTATTAGAGATAAATTATATGCATTATTAAGATATAGATTAGTTTAATTATTTTTTGTGGATTTTTATTAGTGAATTATTTTATTATTACTAAGAATATAAAGTGTATTCCTTCCATTATGTGTGATTCATAACCTTTGAAAATGTAACTAACCTATGGAGAATAATATGGGAACTTATAATATCAAACATATGACGACTATAGACTATAGTGTTGTTATACTGAGTACGAGTCATGATAGATTTGTTTCAGAGCTTTGGATAAGATTTATGATGTGAACAAGAGCCCTAAAATAGTAAATACTGCATTTTATTTGTGGGATATAATTTCATTCCTTTTTAGAATGTGATGTTCAATGGGTATACAATCTAATATAAAAATTATATGAAGGTGAGAAGACTGAAGGACCAAACACTCATTCATTAAACATATGAATTATTATGTTTATTACAAGGTATATATATTTGTTTTTGAAAATGATTACGATTGTTCACACTTATTATTGGATTTATACATATTTTGGAGATTAATATAATATTTGATTAATAGTCCCTTAAAATATTCCATATCATGGGATATGTTGTTTTTGTTTTCATTTGTAGAGATTTTAGGTGGATGATGTCTTCATGTGGATTGTGTTTGCGTGGTATATAAATATGTTCAATGGAATTGTAAAAAGGATGACCTTGAGGAGGAGGATTCTTGATTTATGTGTTTTCCTGAGTTTTAATTCTTTTCTTCTCTAAATAAAAATGTATTTTTGTCAAATTATGAAACAATGATATGGTATAAGGATATTGAGATGTATTGTGGATTTATTTTAATAAATAATTTAAAGTGTGTATGTCATGTGTTTTTTGTTTAAAGCTATTACTTGATAGTGGTGGATTCTATATAAGGTGGATTGGAGTGAGTAAAATATTTTATGGGACATGTTTCATGTGCATTATTGACTTTAGTTTGTATATAGGATATTAAAATAATAGTGTAAGAATTAGTTTCCCACTCTCTGATAAAAAAGTTAGAGTATGTGTGTTCTTCGATTCAAGATCACAAATTCAACCAACAATGGTCCGGATCTTTACCCAAATCAAAAATGTAAGAGTCTGTAATCAAATAGTGCATTTATATCTACATATACATTTTTATTCCCCCATTTTCAGGCTGATTATATATAATTATGTGTTCATGGAGGATGTGGTAATCTTGAATACATTTTTATTATTATAATTATCGCAACCGGGAATTCATTATAAATCTCAAAGAGTCAATATGTATATAAAGGATATTGTTTTCATTTTAGTTAGTGATTCCACTGGTTGGTTGATAATTGAATCTTTTTATCCTATCTGAATATGATTTATTTTATCCATGATCGAGAGGTAGCTTTTTTACCACTTCATTTTTTAGTGGATGAGTCCATTAACATTTCCTCTCGTTGACCTTTTGTATTGGTTATGATAGAATTTATGACCTATTTCAAATAAACCCTTTACAGATGTTTCTAATAGGTACTTATATGTACTAAAATGGTGCTATGGATTTGGAACTATATATATGATATAGATAATGAATAATAATGAGTTGGGATATTCTACATCATAAAGGACCTTGGACTGAACAAGGTCAAAATGCTGGACATCATCAAGATAAGTGATGTAAATAAGTTAGGTGAAATCAATTACATAATTTGATAATTACTATACAAATAAGGTTTTATATTATTTGAGATTCCAATTTTCATTGTTCAATTTAGTTTTTTTACCTTGATTATCTTGGGAGCTTCAGGCCTCTTTAATTCCCCTACATTACTATTAGAATTAAGACTTATGGAGAATAGAATTATAATTCTTTTAGGGTTCACTACTCCAGTTCAATGCTAGTCTATAATATGTCAATTTTTTTTGGGATGTGAACTGGTCTTGGTTTTATTTCATTTATAGTGATAGTTAATCCTGACATATTGAAAACAATATTGGTTTATCTTAATCATAGATAACATGTACATTGTGTGAGTGGGTACTGATTTCACTCATAGGACAGTTTCTTTCGTTAATGTCATAAGATTGATTATGGGGTTTATTAGAGAGTAGGATCATTTTATGGATCATATATTATTAATCCTATTTTTTCAATTGGTATAGGAGATTTTAGGTTTAGAAATGGTTTTAGAGGATGATTGGCCCATTGTTTTGGAAGTGATTCCAAATGATGTTCTAGAAGAGCTCAAGAATGTAAAAAATTAATTTTACATTGAATTTGGCAAATAAAGAATTGTTGGTGTCTCTTAAATATATGTATTACCCTATATGTTTTCATATTGGAGAAATATTATGGTCGACTTCATATTGATGATCTATTGAATAAGGTTGTCTTCTGGCCCAATTTTTCACCCTGGTGAGTTCATTAATTGTTTTCTATGATGTATGATAGTAATTTATAGAAATTTCATGAATATCTTATATTATTCAATTTTACATTAATGAACATCTACCTCATATCAATGATTAAATAATCATTCAATTTGTTAAAGGGATATAAATTTTTCAAAAAGACTTATTTACATTCTGGGAGTCATTGGATGAGTGTAATGGGGGAAGATCTTATAAATTCTACTTTTAGGAGTCTACAATTATAGTTCATGGTGATTCCATTAAGTGTTACTAATACCCTAAATATTTTCATGGAAAGGTTGAACATAGTGTTTTTTGTGTTACATGACTAGTTCATGGTTCTTTTCTTTGATGATATCGTATAACATTTATTGTTTTAGGTTATTCATGATGTGAACATAAGGGTTGATTGGTAATTCCTTCAATAACATAATACATATAAGAATTTATCCATATGATAAGTTTTGATGTGTGAGATAAATTTCATTATGTTTATCTCATATCTCTGAGTTATAGATATTAATGATTTTATGGTATATATTGTATTTTATTTTATATAATCCACGATGATCGTAGAGATCCATAGTATTCAACAACATAACATCACCCATAAGATTTTAATGTTAAACTTCTTATAGATCACATCACATTAACAAAATTTATCATATAAACAATTAGATATTTGAAAGGATAAATTAGTGATAAGGATCATTTTATCACCTCAAATAGAAGTTAATCACTTCTCAAACACATTTCATTATAATGGAGGGATTCATATTAAATTTTTTTAATGATTCCCACGATATTGAATGTTATATTATAAAAAACATGTAATAATCTAATATGTATTTGGGAATTTATGAAAAAAACATTTTAATTACACAACTAATGATTATATGCCATTAGATGTGGAGTTTTCTATAGTTTTTTTAATAATAAAACATTATTGATGATATTTTCAAATGATTTATAGACTTTAGGAGACTATATTACATCTTCTCCCAGATAGATTCAAAATTTTTCAATCAAAATTTTTGGATCTCATCAAAAATTATAGACAAATATCAATTAAAATCATATAAAATAAGAACGTTATCCTCATTTGATAAACATTAAATATCATAGATATGTCTCTAATGAGGCTACTGATTAAGTGGGTGACTATAGGAGATATTGTAGATTTTTATTTCAACATGGATACTTTTTGTGGTGGTGTCTTCTTGTACCATATGATATTACACCCTTCCTGTTTTAGTAGCTAGAGTAATTTCCAATCATCAATCCAAAGGTGAATGTGTAGATATATCAAGTTATCTATTGTAATTACCTATATGTATGGTAAGTGTTGGTAATTATTTTATAGTAATATTTTTATTACATAAAAAGCATGAGTGTCATTTAATTATGGGTTTTATAGATCACCACTATCTTTATATCCTTGCACATAAAAGAATTATCATTTATTAGGGGTTTTAAATTTTTTTAGTAGATGATGAGCTTGGTGTCAGATTTCATTTCTTCGTGTTCAGTCTACCATAGGCTAACATGTAAGAATATATTTATTGATTGTCAATTTTAAAAATTATATTATCCTTAATAAAAATTGAAGGGAATATTGTTGAAATTCATTATTTGACTTCATCGAGGTCATGGTTGATGTGTTTCCATCTAGGAAGTTCTATAATTATTAATAATGTATCATCATATCTTAGTAATCAATAATTTAGTTTAAGTTGATTCTTTGGAATGTTTTTTAGTATATTTGGTTTTTTACCTTCATGGGGTTAGGAGGATTATAATTTTTTTTAAATTATAATTACAAATCAACAGTACGAAAGTCTATACAACATTATTTTTATATTCCCTTATCCCTTATCACAACATTTCATCCAAATATATATGATCATATATAGTAAATAACATATATATTAGATAACATATTGTGTTCATGTATTCATTGTTTTCCAGGTTTACAAAAGAAAATTAAATTTTTTATTGTATACCTATAATAATAGCAATCACATATCCATTATTTTACCTCCACTAAAAGAGTTCTACGTGATGCGTTGCATGTCAATGTTATTCTAGAATGTTGGTGGATGGTTATTGATTCATTGAGCATAATTATATATCATAATCTAGATCATGTAAATCTAATTCATGATTGGATAAACATGTCAAATTAACATCAACAAATAGTGTTAGAGGTGTGTTCAATTCTCATGTTTAATATCTTATAGAGTTATGGTGTTATAGATTAATATGTGTGGGAGTGAGGATTATAAATACAGTCACAATATCAAATGTGTCATTCAATTTTTTTTTTCTGGTTTGATGTTGGATTTGGTTTTTATCATTTATATTATTTCCCTATTCAGTAGTGTGTAAGTTATTTTATTAGGATGTGATTTATTTCATAGAGGTATCTCATGAGGAGTATGGTATAACTAGTTCATTATACTTCTAGGATTTAGTTTTTTAGTGGAACGAATAATTTGTTAAGTAATTAATTTAGACGATAAATAAATATTGGTCCCCTACGCTATAGTTTTGAGTTTCTCGAGGTGGAAAAATATTGTTTATCTATCCATCCAACAGCCCGAAGGCCTTTAATTTTTTTTATTATAGATAAACCCCCTTTTAAGGGTAGAAGGGGAAAACCCAAAAGACATCATCGACATAAGAAAAACCATGAATCGATGGTCAAAGAGAGAAAATAAGACTAGAAACATGAAACTGCCCCTCCCTAGCATGTGATCTTGACGAAGATCTCCACCATTGCAAGGTTTTCTGGAAAGCAGGTGTCCTCTGTCAAAGCATAGGCCCGATCCGATGGCCGACGCCATACCCTCTCAAACATCCAAATCTGTCCAAATCTAAAAATATGCGACACATGATCTAAATCCTCTTCTGGGACCTTTCAATGTGGTCGAGTACAAACAAGCTGAAACACAATAAAATTGTTCTTTGCCCTCCCTTAATCACCATTAGAATACAAAATCACCATTAGAACACAAATAACCACATATGATCACATCTTGGATGCCTGGCCACTAGAAAAATCCCCACCACAATGAACCCACACCCACACTTCATCTCCGCATCAACAAGAAACTCAAAGGGGCAGGAGCTACCATATATGGGCTGTCAGGTGAGTGCCGCCTAGGGCTAGAATACCCAGCATGCACACAAGAAGAGTTCCACCGGAAAGGGAAACCATGTTGACTTGCCCTAGATGTGTCGCTCTAGGATGAAACCGGGTAGATATGAACATAGTTAGAGCCAACACCAGATGCCAAATCAAATTGTCTCATGAGATTAGAGATGAGGGGAAGCATCAATAATCGAGAGCAGGTCAGTGGAGGCAATGTCGACGCCAATAAAACAACCACAGGAAACCAACAACTAAGAAAAGAAAATCCAAACCATAAGCCACTTCAAACAAACCACACAATCAATGAATCACCAACAAACCCGAACCATGATTACTCCCCCCTCCAAGCTTTTCCATAGGTGACCTCGGACCACTCCAGAAGTTACGGGGCCATTGCTGAGTCACTCCACCCCCAAACCCTCCAAGATCCAAGAAAACCATAGCCGAAGGCACTGC
Source organism: Viscum album (assembly GCA_963277665.1). NCBI lineage: Eukaryota > Viridiplantae > Streptophyta > Magnoliopsida > Santalales > Viscaceae > Viscum > Viscum album. The sequence goes on along the minus strand of OY728159.1, from coordinate 772,824,878 downwards.
TACAAGCCAACCAGAAGCCGACTCTCAATCTGCGGGATAGCCGAGACCCGCGCCGGTGATGCACCCACACGCCACCTAAGAAACAGACCATCCACAGTAGGAGAAGCCTCCCGACGTCAAGGCCTGTGTCGATGCTCCATCCTCGGGCCATCCGAGGTCCAGAAATCTAGAAGCCGCAGACAACGCCTGATGCCGGAGCCAGCAACAGCGTGCCACTGTTGGGCCATCCGAGAACCAGGATAGTCGAAGCCAAAATTTCCACCACCAGAGTGGGACTCCCAAGTCGAAGAAGCATCGTGCTGATATCTGGAGGAGGTCGATGAAGCCACGTCTCGAGGACAAGCCGGAGGAGGGGAGGAGGAAACTGTAAAGGGAAAACCCTAGCTTCCATGTGGGGAAAGGACATGCCGCTCCGAGGCATGATGGAAAAATATTTTTTATAGTATTCAAAAATTATAAGACATGAGTTTTTATGTATTATGGAAAAAATGATGTGGTTGTGACGTGATTAAATAAATATTGTTCTATAGTGTTGTATTTTTCATTTCTAGTCTTTTATTTAGAAAGTGATGTCATAAATGTTTCAATCACATTTAATGGAGGATTATTTACTAGTGTTAAACTACATTAAATATGGTGTCCCTTTTCATGGTATTGGGTTTGGGTTATTTTTTTTTTGAAAAAATAATTCTAAAATAAGGAGAGTAAAAAACACATTGTTTTTTATTTTGGTGTGAAATTCCATGGTGGATTAAAAATGTTCATGGTCATATCATCACAAATAATAGTGATAATAAAAAAAATGTTTTAATGGGTGCTTCATTTTACTAATATAGGGTTTGAGAAGATGTATTTAATGACGAAATAATAGTTTTGGTTGGTTAAGATTTTGTTTTGGTAAAACATTCCATTGATAATAGAAATATATGGAGATTATTAATAAATAAGATCCATTATTATGGACACTAATTTAATGTTTTATTGATTAACAAGAACCATGGGGAAAATTGAGATCTAGTGGTTGGAAATAATACATCTTTTGAAATAGGGTATTTAGTAAGTATTAAATGAGGAATTGGTAATAATGTTCAAATATATGAAATATAAGTGGATTTATTGATTTCATTTTATGATTATAGTAGTGCAATTTTTTTTAATCAAGGTGGAAAAAATTATTTCTACATAGTAGTTTAAATATAGTGATGGTCATTATTGATGATATATTATTTTTAATGTGGACCTTGAGTTGTTTTTTTTCTATTATATATTCTTTAAAAATTTAATATTACTTATACACTAACAACTGATCTAGGAAATGTATTTGATGCCTATATATGGTTTTTTTATGTGTGTACTTGATATATTTGACTTCTGTGGGTGTGTGTAGATAACTTATCTATGGTCTCCCTCTTCTTATTGAAGGCATGCTGTATTTTTCTGAGATATAATGTGGATGCGGAATGGTTATGAGGATGTTATGTGGTGTAATTATGTTGTATCTAGATATAGTTATTTTTTTTTTGTTTTGAAATGGTTACAAATATGTGTTATGTGGATACAGATGGGATGGTAGTTATAGGAAATATTTCATTAAGGAATGAATGTTATTAGATCAGCCAGAAATTAACTTTTGGTTACATTACCTATGTATATAAAATAATTATCTGCATAATAGTTGACATTATTTAGGATTTAGTGAGTGATAATTTGTGATAATGGTTTTTCGATAATTGGGAATTTTTAATTTATTGGATTATTTGTTTATTTCACGAGTATTTGTTATATATCTTCTACATTCGAGGAAGAGTTTCCAAGGAGGAAATTTTGATTCCTATATATGGGATAAACAATATCTATTATATAATTTAAAAAAAGGGGATAGGGATAGTGATCAACCTACACATTAATTTCTTGTGGTGAGGTGGTCATTAGAGTTTAAATTGTTGGGTTATGGGTTATATTTTTATATTTATTAAAGAAAAATAATATTTTTGTATGTAATTACAAAACATTTTGGGATATAGGTTGTTTTAATTAATTTAGATGGATTTTACCTATAGTTTTTTTGTCATTCATATAAATATAAATAGTAATGCTATAGAAATTTCTCAGTTAATCAAATAATTTCATATCCTCTATTTTTAAAATCGTAGTATACTTTTTATGAGTTTGAAAGGAAATAAATTTTTTATGTTTTCTAGTATAGATTATAGAATTTAATTTTATAGACATTGATTTTATTATGTGGCAAATAGAACAATCAAAATTTCATAACACAAAAATATTTATGTTTATAGAAAAAAAATCTACATCCTGGTATCATTTTAAATTTTTAAATTTATTAAAATTATATTTTTAAAATATTTTTATTATAATTTTATATATTAATATTTACAATTTTTTAATTTTCTTCTAGATTTTTATGTATCATAATTGAAAATGTCTATGTTATGTTTTTGTTTATTTTAAAAAAAATTATTCAGCATATTATTTGAATTTTTTTCATATTTATTTATAAATTTAATGTTTTCCTTTTTTACCTTAACACCATTTTAACTAGGGTTTTATTTTATTCTTAACTTTATATAGGGATTGTTAAACATTTATATTATTATCAATTGATGCTATGATAGCTGATTTTATAATAAATTTAAAAACCAACCTCTGTAAAAAAACATTGGTGAAAGGGACCAAATTTCTTGAACAATTCCTTTAATTTTCATTAGTGTTGTGAAGGTATAGGTAATTCATTAGTTTTTTCATATGTTTAGTATGTTTAATGTATATTTATAAATATATTTATTACATTTATAATTTTATATTTATTGGACGGTTTTGGGGGAAGTTTAAAATTATAAAAATTGATTATATAAATATTACACATGAAAAAAAATTTGTACTATTTTCCATTGAAACCTTTTAAATATAAAAAGTATTTACAAATGCTAATAAAATTTTATGAATTGTTTGAAAATAATACACACCTAATAAAAAATAATATGTATGAGTTATATTTTTATATGGATTGATTTTTTTTCAAAGTAAATAATCCTACACATATGAAATATTTTATATGGATGAAATTATATTAAGTATTAATTTTATTTGTCATGAATTTATACTAAAATCCAATTATTCCTTATATAATTATAATATAACATGATATATGTATTTTTTTTTGATAAATGATAAATCATTTTCTATGATTATATTATATGATTAATTAAATTCAATGGAATAAAATAAATTACATATCACATTTCCCTTTATCGATTCAAGTGTAATTATAGGAATTAATTAATAATAAAACATAAGAAATTGATTATTAAAATTTGAGGTTTAGTCCCTTCAAACATCATAATTATGGGAAATTAAAAAATTACAACACTGAATAATAAAAATATAACACATTTCTAAAAAATATAATTCACACCATATTTCTACAACACCACATCCTATTGAATCCCCCATGTGAGTATTTTGAAATTTTAAAGAAATTATTCATTTTTAATGTAAAATTAAATAAAAATACCTATGTTAAATAAAATTTAAGGGATTTTTTGATGAATTTAAATAAGAACAAGAGAGGTTAGTTGTCCTAGTGAGATGATACATCAAAGATCTTGTGTTTTTATTATTTTATAGATTCATAATTCTCTTCCCACGTTGATTACTCTTATAATAATACCAAAAACTATACGATCATCAAGCGTTCGTAGATTACTAGTAATTCCATTCAAACACCCTCTATGATTCGTCGTCATAGTAATTGAGTCTAAGTGAGTTCATTGTCATTCCAAAACACTCTCATCTTTTCTAGATCAAACACTGTTTTTTGTGGATCAATAAATCCCTTTTGTTTTTCATGTGAAAGTGGTATAATCAAAATTTTGTTTAAAGTGTAAAAAAGTCAATACAAACATAGGATGGTAAGAAATCACAATTTCATCAATGAAATTGATGACGATGAGGTTTTTATATGAATATTTTGATTCATGTTATAACCATTGTTATTTTTTAGGAATGATTATTTTAAATAATACATCATGAATATGGATAATATTAATAGTGTAGGGGTGTCCTATCTTTGGAATTTTAAGGGGATATATTAATTCAATAAGGAAAAAAATAAAATTGGTGGAACATATGATGTTAAAGAGAAACATTGGGCTATGAAAAAAATACATGATGGGATAGTCTATATAGAAAATCAGTGGAGGAATAGTGTAAATTACATGTTTTAATAATTTAGATATTTTTAAAACAACCATTTATAACACATATAAAATTATACACTATATTTTTTCAATATAATATAAGGTTGTTGGGGAAAAGAGTTGTAGAGGATGAGAGAGAATGGGTTATAAGTAGATACCTTTTGTGGTATCGCAAGTGTCTATTATAAAATTTAAATAACCATTAAGAACCATGCCCTAATTCCCATGTTTGGTGGTAAAATATATTTTTAGATCATGGGTGAGAGATAAATTTTTTTTTGGCGTGTGGGTCTAATATATTCAATGGTTTTAGAGATATGATCTCTCAGAGAGATTTTTTTATTAATAAGGCAATTAATTATACATTTATCTATCCTTTTTATCTAACAATAGACTCTAACCCAAAAAAAAAGTTTCAGGGATATATTTTTTTAATCTGTGAATGAAGTGATATGTGTATATGATCATGTTGGTATCAACATCAAAATTATGATGAAGATGAAGATCCATTAAATGTGTTTTCATTAATGATGTATTGATTTTTTTCCAATTCAATGACTTTTTAGTCAACGATCATTGAGATGATGATGGTTGTGTTGAAAATAGGGTATTAATGTTTTAAATTATTTTCAATATTATGAGGACTAATTTGAAAAATAAACATCATGAAACTATAGTACTGGATTTGTTGGGTGCTATATAGCCTGGAGTTTTATGGGGTGAAATTAATTCAGTATAGAGAAAATGAATACGAAGGAACGTGAGATGGTATGGTGGAAAATTATGGGAATAAGAAACATTAATATAGAAATATGGAATTTGGAAAGTAGGAACTAGAATAGTGTAAATTTCTTGAAATAAAAAAGTGTAAAATATTTTTGTGATATCTTTATATAAAATAAATAAAATAAAAAAAACATAAAAATTAAAGATATGAGAAGTGAGGATATGAATTGATATGTATCCCTATAAATAGAACTAGGTTTTGAGTTTTATGTTTTATGAAAACATATTCATCAATTATGGAATATTGATACATTAGAATGAAGAATCAAAAATAAGAAATAGTGAATCAATGATGCTGTGAAATGATATACATGATGGTTCCATATATCAAATGTATTCTTAGTAATATATATAATAGGTGGAATATCATATTTTTTATATGGATGAATGATACATAAAATCTAGGAATCATATATGAGAGGTAAATTCCTTTTTGTGGAGAAATACATTTGTTGTGTGTGGTGTTGTAACTTCTGTTTGATTAGAAAGATGATCAATTATGGAAATTTTTTAATTTTTTTATCATAATGAGTTATATATTTACTTAGTTGAGATGATAGTCTCTCCCATAAAAAATTATAGATCGTGTGGTTTTATTTGTGTTTGTCAATAAACATTTTTATACATGTAAAAGTTGAAAAATTTAATACTAATTTAAATAGGTAATGTTAAGGAATAATTTAAAAAACAATAAATAATTTTTCAATATTTTTTAATAGAGAATATAAAACAATTTTATGAACTATTGTCATTCATAAAGAGTAGATTTATTATAAAATTAGAATTATGTATTATAAATCTTGTCATTAATAATTTTATTAATAATGGTCATAAATTGAATTGAATCTACTGAATATAAAAAACTCAAGCCAAATGTGTTCACTACCTATATTTTTATGCATGAAATATAGTATAAAAATTATTTGTTGATATCTATTTCAAGTGAATTAAAAATTTACGTATACAATTGGTTTATTTAATATATAAAACACCACCTTTTTTATTTATTGAAAACATACTATGGTTGAGGTATATAGTCCGGTAGAGATGATTCCGACATTATTTAATGTTGTTGATATGATAAAAATGGTGATAGAATGTTGTGGATGGAATGGAAGGTATTTCAGATTTGTTGGATGGTTAAATTATGTTAAGATCCTTATTTAATTCCTTATAAATTAGATTATTTTCTTGAATTATTTATAAATTATAATTATTAATTAAAATCATTGGATATATTCTTCAATGATAGAGGAATACAATCCTTGTTTATGGATGGTAATTAATATAGAAGTGAATGGGGAGGTATTTTTAATTATTAATTTTGATAATACTTTTTTTAATTATGTTTAGATTGAAAATAAGCTAATGGATATAGAAATAACCATGGAATAAATACTTTTTGATTTTTAATATTGATGTTTTAATATTTCAATTTATCATAAAATAATATAAAAATATTCATGTCTAATTAATATTTACTAATTATGTGATATTGAACATGATTCATTTGCATATTGGAATTATTTAACTACTCAATAGTCATTTTATATGGGATTTAAATAACAAATATAGCTTTAGATTAATGTAGAGTTTTTCATTTACCTGTAGATTGGTTGTGGGAAATATATATCCTAATTTTATCTAATTTATTACACCATGCCACTTAATATATTTTGGGACATTGTTACTAATATTTTCATGGGTTTATGATATTTCATAACATCATTGTACTAAAGTTTATATATGGGAAACTACTCCCTTTTCCTCAAACAATGTTCCAATTTTATTATTTTGTTATTAAAGCGGGTCTCTAGGGTATTACTATTATGGTTTATCTATTAATACTGGCAGTAATTTATATCAGTTATTAAATTCATGTATGTGGTTAATTTTTTAAATTATGGTTATTGAAGGGTACCCATGTTATATCCATTCTTCATAATATGTTACTTACATCAATGTGACAAATCTTGGGTCCACCTTGGGGGGGCTGGAAATACAGTTGACCTATTTAGGATATGAGTTTGGTTTTTTTATTCACAATGGATTTAGTATTCTTCTTAAAAAATTTGGAGAGAGGTTTTAGGGTGGTCTGATAAAATAAACATGTATTCTAAACCATATATAGCAGCTTTTATGGTCTACATGAAGGAGTTGGTAATCATGTGGTACATTACTATCTTATGGAGTTTAGTATAGAGTTTTTGTTATTTAGTAATAATTCCATAAGAGTGGTTATGTGGATTTTTTTTATTTCCATTTTTTTAATTATTTTACATTAATGTATTTGGATTTATATGATACTATTTATTTATATTTTGGAGCATTTTGTTGAATGTTTTCTATTTATTAGAAATATTTTATGTAATTCATCCTATTTAAGTATTTCAAACCTTCTGTTGTAGTTACCAAACCATGGATAATTGATGGTGGGATTTGAGGGCCACATCATTCATCAATATTATACTATGAGGTGGAATATTGTTGTTTTATCATTGACTATTTGTAACATAGATTTTGGTTGAGAGATATGGATGATCTTTTAAATAGAAAATGATGAGTATTTCATGAGTAAAATTATAAATTATATTTGATAGATATAATAAAAGAATAAATCATGAGGGACTCATTATGAAAAGATATTTTAGGTTCATAAGGAATCCGACACAATAAACATGTTTTTATTAAACATACAATAAATAATGAGGTTTCTTTTGGGGTAGATACCAAGGTGAAGATCAAGATTCGTGATTGTTTTCACCTAGGATGGATTTTTTCACTTAATAAGAACAAGGGAAAAACATTATTAATACATATAATGTATTACATATTATGGGACTCATGAGTCCATATACATTTTAACTTATTATATTATGGATTCAGGTTATAGTCTCTATCGGGATCACATTGAATAGGTCTATCATGATACACTAGAAGTCCACCACAATGTTTACATTGAAATAAATATATCTCCATGAAATTAAATTTTAGAATTTTTAGTTTCATATACTATCAAACTACCTTGATTCAATTTTTGATCAAAATATGATAGGCACTTAATAACATAAAGTGATTTTATTTAGTTGGATTTATGTTATTATAGAGGTCTTGAATTTTTTTGTCTTTGATATGTTTTGGGGAGATTCCCAACATGGTGATATTTTGTATTTGGTTAATATAAATGATTTAAAAGAATATTTAGTGAATATTCATGATCAGTACTAGGGATAGTTTCAATCGTTGATAGTGAATGAATTTCCATGAAAATAAAAATTATCTCTTATATTTTGTAGTTAAATTGTGAGAGTGATCAATATTTATTTCATCAATCTTAAACAATATTTTTAATATCACATACAAAATGATAAATCTTGAGAAATTATTTTTGAAGTGGCTTTGTATCTGGAGATCGAGTATAAAGTCTTCATATTAATATTTATGACGTTTCTTAAATATTTTTGGAATAATGAGGTCATTAGAAGGATTATATCATGGACTAGACCATAGTTAAATGGTTTTTTAGGATACTCCATGGGGTAAAGTTGTGACTAGAAGATTTTGGTTCCATTTTCAATAGATTGTTTAGAAACTAGGGATTTGGTTCCTTTATTCATTATCTTATTTCACCACATTTTATGATAGATATTGTTTGAGATAGAGTTATAGTTAGGTGCCTCTCGAATTTTGATGTCCCCATATATGGAAATTTCTTCCCTTTAATAGGATCATTGAATTCACATTGAAAATCATCTATAGAGAGGTTTTATTCAGAATATTGTATTGCCTTGGGGTTCTTTAGTATTGATCATGAATAATGAATATAGTGGTCAAAGATAGTGTATTGATTATTACCACATGAACTAAGTGACAGAGATGAATCATTAACAGTTTCCAAGATTAATGATCAATTTAGTTATTTTATGTATTCTTTTTGTTTCTCAATGAAACAATCTATTTTAATGATATCATTATATTTGATATATTGACGATGATATTTTGGCGATTTCCATCAAATATCATTATAAAAACTATGAGGGAATTATAATTCACTCTTTTTTTGGAATGTTCTCTCCATTCTCCTAGTTTATATAAAATCTATTTTTTGTGAGTTCTTTCAATTGATTATATTAGTGTTTATTGATGACATCTAGATATATTATGAGAGTGGAGGATGATATTACTACTATACACCATGTTATTAGAAAATTTGATGATATATGGTGATAATACCCCGTTACCTTATAGTCTTCTTTGGTGTTACTTCTGACTGAATCATATATTTGTGGTAATGATGTGGAGATAAGGTAGGATCATTTTGTTTTTGTAGATTACTTAGTGGTATGGTATAAAGATGAACTGAATTGTGTGTTATTCATAGGGAGGTTCTTCAATTCTTCTATTAAACCCAAGACGATTATTTTTTATTGCACAGATATCCATTGGTATTATATCTTCATGAGGTTTATGTAACATCAATAGTGTTAAAGAAATATATTTTTTTAATCAATTTAATTTAATTGATATATTGTGTTATAAAGAACACCTAGTTTTAATAAGCCAAAATATACAATTAATATTCTTTTTTTCACAAAGATTGTTATAACTTATCAATCATACATAAAGGTATGAATTTGAATAATAGAATTTAAAATTTAAATATAATATTTCAAAATAAATAAATTATATTGATAAATAAGTACATATTTATTGGCACATTCTTTATAATGGTTAAAAATATAGTTTAATGAAAATGATATCCATTGAATTGTTTGAAAATATAATAAAATTTTCAAAACAATTATAAAATTTAATTTAAATGATTATATTATTCTTTTAAATTAATATTTCACAATTATGTTCTACTGAATTTTTTACAATTCTATGATAATATTACATTTTTTGATTAATAGAGTAAAATACTAATTTCTACTGAAAAAAATTATTTAAATTAAATTAAATAAAATGTTAAAATGGGTAATAAAATTTTTAAAAAGTAAAATTCGTTTAATTATATTATTATTAATTAAATATAGGCCATTGTAATAAATATCATATAAAGCATTGATTTTAAAACATTCTATGCTTATGTCTATATATTTCATTGGAAAACCTCTTTTTCTCTGCATTTGTGGGTTTAGAATTAAATTATTTTCTACCACATAAATGAATTAAAAATTAAAAAAATGATAATTGATATTTCTAATTATTATAATTAGTATTATAAAATAGGTTCAACTAAATTTTTTTAAATAATAAATTTTAAAAATAGGGATAAATAATTATCATGGTTAAGATTAAAATAGGGTTATCTGAATGTTAAATTAAAAGTATAAGGGTGAAAATGACATAATCACTTCTCAAATTTCTATTTTAATAAAATATATTTTACTTTTTTCATCTTTGGGTTTTGAATGATCCATTTTAGTTCCTTTTCTTGTGTGTAAAATATGTGTATATTTTCATATTTTAAAAAATTTTAATTGTGTCCTCCCCGCCACTTACAAAAAGACACCCCTAACCTCTCATATTCACATATGAAAATATTTTTTGATCATAAAGGTGTACCCAAAATGGATTCTATAAATCCATACAAATATCTAATTGTATATATTTTTATTAGAAAACCATCATAAGAAGTCTTCTGGTGCTAATTTTTGGATGTTGTTTGAAAAATAGGTATTGTTCCTAACTAAGTTATTTTATATTATTTCATCTTCCACATCCCTAAAATCCAGTAAAAAAATTCATAAATAATATAAAAATAATATAATATATATATTTAGGTTATTATGTGATTTTTAAAACCAATATCTTTCTGCACATCTATCAAATGGGACATGAAACTATCAACCATGTGTATGGTTGACAACTGTCACATGAACTGATGTAATTAATTTTCTATCACAAACACTAAAAATTATATATAATGATGGTTTTTACATATTTATATGATAAATATGGAATTATTATAATTCAATAATTATATCATCACACCTACCTTATTTACATTTAACATGTATGAAAATGATTACATTGCTCCTATATAATTGTGGACTACCGCCTCCACGAAGAGTTGTGATATTTATTTAATTTTATTTATATATATATATGGAAATAAGGATAGATTTTGTAAATAAACATTATATTTATTTTATGAAATCTATTCATGAAATTTGAATTTTTTAACATTCTTTCATTCCATTAGTCAAATAAATGGAATCAATGTTCATGCGTTTGTATAGTCTGTCGTCTCTATGAAATGTGTGATTCATTTTTCTATATTGAATTTTTATAGATGTTTCAAAATAAATTTATAATTGATATATATAATATTTATATGGAAATTATAATTTTCTAGATATATTAACCATGATCAATGGTAAAGGATCAAATCTACCTGACAAAAAAACAAGAAAAAGTCAGTTATTAACTAGAACGTGGTTTTAACAAGTAAATTTTAATAAACGACTGAAAAAGGTTATAATTAAATACTATATTATCTGATATATATTATACATTTCGATAATATATTTACAATAATCCAATATTTATTATATATTATTTTCAATTGTTTTTTAGGAAAGTAATATTTATGATAAGGTATTTTTGTCTCGTGTTTATTTATACGGGACACATGCCATATTCACCACTTATTTCTTTTTTGAGGTGTATATTGACAATTAATGTATTTTATGTTAATTATAAGTATACATATTGGATAAAACTATACATATAAGTTCTTGTATTTCATTGGTATTTTTATTTTAATGTAATCATAGTGGCATAGGATTATTATTTTAATCTTATTACTTGCTATGGTTCATTGTGATTATGCTTATGTTAATGAAATATTATAATATATCCCAAAAGGAACTCATGAATTTTATTATCTTGTGGTATTTTATTTAGATAATATATCTTCCTTTCATTTTACTCATATTATGTAAACATGTATATAAAATAAATTATTTTTTGAAAACTAAATTTATTTCGCTATTTTGTTGAAATAAATTTTTCATACATTTTATGTTTTATATAAAAATTGAAGAAATGTATTTCATGTTATTATATTATTTTCATCATTTTATTGTGCATGTATTTTGTTTTCTAAAAAATAGAATTAAATTAATTTTCTTATTATTTTCTCAATGAGTCACTCATTGATTTTTTTTAAAAAATTGAATGGAATGTTTCCACACAAGTGAAACCCCTAAAAGAAACATTTAAGCATTTTGAACACCCACTAATTTAAATCATACATTTTAATTTTAAAAAAAATTATTAAAAAAATGAATTTCCAAAATATTATCAATATTTTTAGTTTTAAAAATGTGATATCTGATGTTAAATGTTTATTTCCCTCATGTGTTTTTAAGGATATTTTATTTTTATTTTTATTCATTAACAAAATAATCCTTTTGGGTTGTTCATGTTTTACGGGAGATATGATCCAATGGTAAATGTTTTTATATTTCTTGGTTTTTATTCTATATGATGATAAGATGTATACAGAACACATTAATATTTCATGGGATTGTAATGTTTTGATATAGAAATGTTTATAAAACTTGTGAATTTTCGATGAGTTATGATTATAGATAATTATTTTTTGAATCTATATGAAATTATTATGATTATGTGACATAAGGGTTTGTTTAATCTATTCAATTAATTTTCTATTTATGGATAAATCATGTGTAATTTATTTTACTAGTCTCGTTGATTTCATATTCAAAATTTTATATGTGGACACGGTTTCAAGTTCATAAGGTTATGTGTGGGCCTAGTTTTAGGTCAATATTTTTTTATAATTACATTGTTTTAGGAACAACATCTTATTCATGGACTATAATTCATGTCCATATATTTATAAAATGAAAAACATTCATTTATTTGTCTTAATGAGTGAAAATGTTTATATTTATAAATGTTCATGGTATTATATACTTATGAATTTTCAACTTTTATATTCATATTTTACTCTCTCTTGGATTATATTCATTGATTTCCATTATGATCCATTTATTATGAACATCTCAATATTATTCCATGACTCATGATTTTGATCATTGTTTTCAATGGTATTATTTTCAAATATAAATCAATTCTATCATACCCTTATTCTCATGTTATGTTTAAATAAGTATTGATTTATCCCTTGAATACCATTACTGAGCATCAAAGATAACCCTTACTATGTTTCCTATACATATTTAATGAAAAATGGTTTTATGTATTACAAGACTATAAGGCTTACTATGTGGGAAGATCATTACAGGATATGTTGATTATCTTTCCTGGAATAATAGGATTTTGTAACTAGAATCCAGAGACACTAAACATTTACATTCATCAAGAACATTCTTTTGAAATATATTTATTTGAAAAGTTTTAATAGTTATGAATGAAAATCCTAGAACCTTAAAAAATGATACAAAATGGTTTGGAGATTAATTTTGGTTTTCCATTATGATTAAGTTTATTTTAGAGTTCATATACAACTACTTTGTTTTACAGAAGGTAAGGTCTAGAAATTGTAATTATGGTGGTTTTATTAAGTTCTCGATGTTCAATGGTGGAAGTGAGGTAATATTCTCATTGACATAGTCACTAAACTACCTATATATATATGGGTGTATATAATTCTAATTGGTTATTATAGATCATTTTTGAGGTCCGATCAATTTTTGGCTTTTATAGAATCAATCTCAGTGGATGGCATGACAAGGGAGTATTTTGGAAAGATTGTGAGGCATCATGGGGTTTCATTTTTGTTCAAACAAAAATTTTATTTGTATTTTATCACATAGTTATATGTTAGTATCCATCATTATTTTTTATCTCAATAATTCGTTAGAACAAACATCAATCCTTATAAAAGTGCCCAGAATGAGGTAAAATCATGACATTTGAAGACATGTTTTATGAATGACTTTATATATTTAGGCTATTTGGTGAAGAATATATGTTTAGTTGAGTTTAATTTTAATAATAATTTTACAATGTCTTTTATATGGACCTTTTATAAGAGTTATTTGGTCAAAAATTCTATCTATATTATTTTTGATTGGCGTAATAAAGATAGATATTCACATTCAGTAATTAGTGATTTGCACAACATCAAATGTATTGTTGGTTCCTGAGCATATTAAAGATCATATGGATCATAAGAATCCATATACTAATCATACGAAAAATAAAGTGGAATTTAACATTAAAGATTATGTATCCATTTTTTATATACTTATCATGGTTATTACCGGTCATTTATAGGAGTAATCTTTCACCCCAGTTTTTTATCCCTTTCTAGGTGTTAGATCATGTCCTTATTTTTACATATCAATTTGATATACCTCAATATATGAAGTTTATTCATGACATATATCAAATGTTATTGTTTATTTTGTACCTTCATGATGACTCTCAATCCATTCACTAGGGTGAATTAGTATTTATGCATGATGTAATGCTTGTAAAATGATTTGATGGGATTCAACATCTCAAGAAAATGTGTTTTGTGGCCATGTTTTTCATTGGGTTCATTCCCTTTGTAAGTTCCTTGGTTTGCAAGAGTTCACATTATAATTAATGTCACAAATGTGAGATCAATATCTATAGTATTATAATTTATTTAATAGAGGTGATATATATCAATTTTTCATGGATGAGATGATAATTGATATTGTTTGAATAATTTCATTTATTTTTATATGTTGTTTTTTTATTATAGAAAGAAGCATATTTGAGTTCTATCTTGGATGGGTTAATTTCTTCCCTTTAAAATCATTTCATCAAAATATTGACTTTGATTATCTAGATATATAATCATTTCATATGTATCTGATATTTGGGAATTTTTATTTCATAATCTCTTATATGGTTTTGTCTTAGGTGTGGAGGGATTCAAGGGTGTTCTAGGGTAGATTCATGATTTGAAGACGTTTATGCGTTTTAAAATATTTTTTTAATATTTTTTTATTTCTAGAGTATTAATAGACTTGTGGGTACTTATAATAGTTTATTTATTTGTTTTAAAAATTTGAACAATTATATAAATTTCTTCAATATTAAATTTGGAAAAATTTAATTTTGAAAAATATGTTAAACATGATAATAAAATCATACTCATCAATTTATAGTATTAAGAATCTATTAAAAAATATAATGTATCAGTTATTTCATTATACAAATTAATTTTTTCACATTAGTATTAATCATACACAAATGAAATTTATTATAAATATGAAATTATTTTAGGAATTCAATATATGTATATTATAAGTAAAATTTGAGTCCTATAATATATTAGATTATTAATATATTTAATCTCATATATATTTCAAATCTATTATAAAAAAATCAAAATGTATGTTCTCTAAATTAAAAAAAAATTAAAATAACTAGAATTGAATGTTTCATGTGTTTTTTCACTATATGGATATGAAAATAATTATAGAAATTAATTATTTAGAAAAAATTTTAAAAATAATTTCATTGTGAGGGGAATTACATTATCCTTATAATTTTTAAGGGAATTAAAACAATTTATTGATGAATAATAAAATTCTCATGAATTGTTTAAAAAATGTAACTGACTCTATATTTTAATTACAATGTGTCCTGGTGAGCCCCCCTCATATGAGACATGGGAAATTTTATGAGAACTAATAATAATTGATTTTATTTTTAAAATATATGTTTATTTTATTTTAAATTTATACTATTTAAATATCAAATGAAATTATTATAGGTAAGGGAAGTCATCTAAGTGAGACACCATAATAGATTCAATTCTTATAGATTTTATTTTCATTTTAGAAGACACTTTACCTCTTTAATTACCTTAGAATTTATTTCAGAATGTGCTAGATTTTAAATCTTAAATGGAGTATTTTATGTTGCATTCATATAATATGTTCTTTTGAATGACCAGTCTAATTGATGGAAGATGTTAATTGACTTCACATGAGTTCATTATCCATTAAAACATATCTCTTCCATTCAATTATATTCAAAATAGTTTCATAGTAGGCATGGGATCCAAAAATATCTCTTTTAATTCATTTTTGAATGTGGTTTAATCATGTTTAGGTTTATAATGGGTAAATAGAGGAGACTAATCTAGGAGAATAATATACTATAATTTAATTAATAGAAGATATTATGATTTGGTTTTGAGGAAAAATATATTTATTCATATTATTATCTCTTGACATTTTCCTGATACATTTTTTATCTATTGTATCCATATAATTTCAAACATAACTAATCTGTAAAAAATTGAATAGAAATTTAAATGTGGACTATTGAAGAGAATAGTTAAAAATTGAATATGTTTTAATAAAAACTATATTATTCTTTATTTCATATTTTTAATAGAATATAGTTATATCTATAAATATGATATTTTTTGATATATAATGGTTTTTTCTTATTCTGATTTTTATTAATTTTCATAATTTATATGGAAAAATTAACTCAAGTATTTAAAATTTTAAAAAATAGTTTTAAAATAATTTGAAACATTTTATTATTTTCTATTTTTTATTTTTGGAATATTATTAATTCATGCATATTTTATTCAAATTAAATAATTAGTTTATTCCAACCATATATTTTTTTATAATATAAAAATAATTAATGTCATTTATTGAAATCCTAGTAAGGTTTTCCTATATAAAAATGGTGAAATGATGTTGATTTTATTTTATACTGGTGACATGATTTAGATTTTAATATAATGTTTTGGATGATGTGGAAGGTCTTGCAAATATATTGGATAGTTAGATCACGTAGATAACATTATTTATGTCTTAGTATTTAATCTTATTTTCCAAAATGTTATAATAATGATATTTATTAATTATCACTTTTAGATTTATTTCTCATATATATAAGAATAGTGTCTTAGGGGATGCAATAGTGGATGGTAATCAATAGATAAATTATAGGGTTTATCTTTTGATTTATTGATAATGATGATGATATTTTATATAGTTTTATGGATAGTAAATTATTTAATAATAAATAATTTTATAATTGTTGTAAATCTAGTTTATTTTAATTACTAATGTGATAACATTATAAATGACCAAATAATAATATTAAATTGTTGATTACATATTAATATTTAATAATAAAAGAATAAATGAACATGGTTTTAATGTTATTTGTAATTAGTTTTGTAATATATAGTAACTAAAGTTGGAATGTAATGTATAATGATACACGTATATAAGTCTAGTGTTATCTATTATCTCTTATATTTGTTCTTTGTTATATATACATATATATATATATATATATCATTATGTTCTCTCATTTAATTTGTTGGAAAACCATAGTGAGTTTGGGTGACTGATTCCTATTTTTTCCATGGGTTCTAGGTGTTTCTCAACATCTAATAGGTTAGGGATAAAAATGGTTAACTACATCCTCTGCCCCAAAATATATTCTTTTTATTATATGTTTTTATGTATATTCGGCCTATTTTGGAATACATATATAGTATATATTCTTGTACATGTTATAATGTATCTTGTTTGTGACATATATGTTTATTAATGTTGTAGTGGCTTAATCTTATTGCATATACTTATATTATATATGTACTTATACATGGGTTTTAATTCAATAAAATATGATTTATATTTACAAAGGGGTTTGAGGTTTCATTGTCTTACATTTTGATGAGATTTTACTTTTGATATATGGATTTAAATATATTTACCCAGATTTGAAGTGCGACTTATAAACTGGATAATGGAACCCAAATATAAGATGATGGGGTTTTTGGGTGACTAATTCCTTGGGAAATTGGTTATTATGTCTTCATGTGAGAATGAAAGAATGGTCAGTAGCAGGTTTAATTGATAAAATTAATATTATCTAATTAATTACTATCAAGGCAAATAGTTAATACAATGGATGTAAATAGAAATCAATAAAATTGTTTTTATAGTATTTTAGAGCTAAATGATCAAACATTACTAGTGAACCATCTTAAATAATGAGTGATCCGGGAAACAGTATTTAGGAAATATCTACTTTTCAAGGGATTCACATCACTTTTAATTTACATTTTAAACCCTTGGGGACACACAAATATATGAATTTTTCCTACATTGATTTACAACCCACTGATGAATTCTTCACATAAGGTTTCTCAACCCAATTTCTTGTCCATTTAGATATATAGAGTAACAATGAATAACCTACATTTTGTTTTGGATAATATAACATGACTCTAAAAAATTATTCATTTTATGATCTAGAAAAAATTTATCACATCTAAAATATGAATAAGTATGAATAATAGAAACATGATGAACACGAATAGATATAAGTGTTTAGTTATTAATATAATATCCATAATTAATGGATCAAATGATTTGTGTTATGTCGATATATGTAATATATTTCAATATTGTGTATCATAGTATAGTTTATGAATATCCTCAGTAATGTTAGATTAATTGTTCTATCAATGTTAAGTTATAATTTATTATAATGAGTAATTGATGTAAAATACATAATTAGTTTCACTTTATCCTTCCTAAGGGAAAATGTGAATATGTATTCATTGAATGTGATTGTAATACGTAATAAAACGTTATTTATAGTGTAATATGTTACTATACTTAATATAACACTAACAATCCATAATAAATAGAATTAATTTCCATGGGAATATTCCTATGAAGAATCTGTGGAAATCTATTCAAATAAAATGAAATTTAAATTTGAAACTCATGTTTTTTCCGGAAACCAGTGTTAAACATTAACTCACATGATAAGAATTTATTATTATATATAATTAAAAAAATTAAAATTAATTATAATCAATATAATTAATAAGTATATATCAAATCAGTATATTAATGAAAAAAATCAATAAAAACATAGATTAAATTAAAATTTATATTACATAAAGTTATAAAAAGCATAGTATCAATGAAAATAGTCCTTTGAGGAATTGTGGGATGCAAGTTATAGTAATTCCAATCCAATTTTTTGTCACACCCTGCAATTGGTCACACGTTTATGATAAGATATATCCAAAATATAATTACAGTTACAGTCTATCTGAATTTCATTGTGTGGTCAATTGAAATATTAATGTGGTGTGGTTTAAAATTTCAACATGTTGTCAGTTAATTTATCAATCTGTGGTTGGATATTTTTTCAATGTGTGTATGATCTGATAACCAACATGTGGTTTATTAGTTCAACATTTTTGTTTCAATTTTTTCATGTAGTTGATTCAACACTTATAAAAATATTCATTGTCGTCTATCAAATACCGTTCATTCTGTTGAGTTTATTCTTGTGATCGATTCAATACATAAAATATTTTAAACTACATGTATCATGGAAAATCTATTGACATGATTCATGTCATGATTCCTCACGTTATCACATTATTATCTTTATATAATCACTTGGATTTTGTGTGTAGTTACATATCTTTTGTTTATATAGTCACTTTGATTTTTTTTCATGTGATCACATGGATTTTAGTCATGTTGTTAGTCAAGACCAAGCTAGGGTTTTCAATGGTATAATAATATAATGAATCATATTATATTTATTATTAACCAATATTTGGAATTACTTTTATAAAAAATCAGTTCACAAAATATATGACCAAAATTAACACCTTAATAGTAATTATATATAAACAGTAACATTTATTTTAAAAAATTAAAGCACACAAATGCTTTTTTAAACTAATATTAGGAGGTAAAAATGGTTGTGTTGAAAGTAGGGATAAATTATAATTAGGAAATAAATAAAAATTATAATGATGAAAATATATATATATATATATATATATATACATATATGTATATAATTGTGGACAAAAGAGCTTGATCAATATTCACCACAATTTTATAAATAAAAAAATGAATATATCAAAATTTCACCAGCATTTTGAAATTGATGAAAATGATTAAAAAAATAACTCCCTAAATAAATAAAAATAGTTTAAAGTAAAATATTATCCCATTACAATCAATAAACATTAATGGAGTATAATATAACCATTCAAATGTTATCATGAATTATAAAACTATACAACTAAATGACTGTTGAGAAACCTTAATCAGAATGAAAATAACCCTTAAATTGTTATCATCAAACATATAAATCTCCAGTATAATTATAACTATAAAAGAAACTATCCACTCTAATGTTAACAATGAAAACAATAATATACCCATTAATTAATGCATTTTTCATACACATTAGTAGAAACTACATTTTGACATATATTTTATAAGACACTAGGTTTTATGATAATTTAAATATATATTAATCACATGATATTGAAATATTAATGAATATGTCAATTCTCTAGATAATATATGATATGGGCATACATATTGGTTGCTGTGTAATGGTAATTACTGAAAAAACTAATATCACAAATTTACATTCCATTAAATTTAGTTTATAAAGTTAAATTTCTATCATAGAAAGGTAAATTTTGACTTTAAAAAGTTTAACTAAATCTAGGGGTTTAGTAAAAATTACATCATATTCATATTTTTGGTAAAAAGATTCCAAAATAATTTTTTCTTTTTGAACAATATTCATATTAAAGTTATTATAGAAATCAATATGTTTATTTCAAGAGTGTGGTATTTTTTAGAGATATAAATTATAGAAGTATCATCAGAATAAATTGATATATTTCCCAAAAAACCAAATTAATAAAAAATATCCATAAATACATGGAATAAAAGGATACCATATAAACATAATCACTCTCAGTGGCTAATAAAGTTTCCCACTTTAATTTTTTGGATCCCCATGAATCTAATCATATTCCATTAATGTGAACCATAGTTATTGTGGTTTTACTATCTATTTTGAAACCGTGAAAATAAGAATATAAAAACCATTCTATAGAAAATTAATTGTCAATATGATAAAAACATTCAAGGTTCATATATCATATAACATAATAAATTAAACATTTAAGTAGAATTGAATGATTTTATTTGGTGTTATATTGGAATCTGTATCATTTATATACTAAAAATGTTATATTTGGTATTGGTTTTGTAAAATAAATTACTCTACAATAATATAATTAAACATATTTGTGTCAATAGTTCTTCAATATTCATCATAATCTAACATATAATTATTAATGAATTTAATATTTTATCCTTTAAAACTATAAAGGCCAAAATAAAATTATCCAATTGTGTATATTATTTTGATTGATTAAGCAATATAAAATATTTCATTTTTGGTATTCATAATCCCAATAAGTACATAAGTTCATCAATTTGAATCATATTAATCTTCAAATACATTAAATTATTAAAATCATTTCAAATCAAATAACTTCTAGATCCAAATATAATATCATCAATATTGATTTCCATAATTAATCTGTTTATTAAAGATATTTTAATCAATATAGTTGGATTAATATTTCCCATTTCAAAAAAATTTTCCATAAGAAACAATGATAACCCTTCATAGAAAGTTTGATGATATAATTTCCAACCATAAAGTGTTTTCAATAATTTTAAAAAATATTTAGTTTAATATTCATTTTTAAAACCTTTGGGGTAGTTTTTAAAAAAATAATTTCATAAATATATACATTAAAAAAACATTTTCCCTCAATTTGAAAATGATTATTTTCATAATGGGATTAATATGAAAAAAATAATTATTATCAGATCTAATTGAACAATTGGGGAAATATTCTCTATAAAATCTATTCCTTCATCTTGATACAAACCTTGAGACCATAATCTATCTTTATCTTTAATTATTTGTAATATTAATTTAACATATTTCTAAATATATGTTTATTTCATGAAATAAAAATTATTTTTCGGGGGTTAGTCAATGTCACAAAATTTATTACTATTAAAGATATTTAATTCTTAAATCATTTCAGTACTCTATTTTTAATCAAATGTATCTTTATCCTTACTTTTATGTACAAATTTAGAAATAAAAGAATGTTAATAAAAAATATTTCTTTTGGAATTACTTGAAATATGACCAATTACTTTTTAAACAATATCTACTTTAGGAATATTTAATTTTTATTCAGGATAATGACTCTTCCCCCTCATGATATATATAAATATCTGAATTTTCAAAATAAAAAACGGTAAATCCATAAATACTTCATCTACGTGGTGTAAATAATTTTTTATTACATTATATTATTTTCATCATATTTACCTTCATATATTATCTAAAAACCAAGGTTCATTTTTTATAAAATTTATATGCCTTAATAGAATTAAATTATCTATAGGAAACACCAAAAACAAATTTTAAATCAATCATTTCCACTAAATATTTTGTTTTAATAATAACTACATTACACCTAACTACTATTACGTGAAAAATTATCAGTTTTCATCCTTTTCATAATTATTTTGGTTTTTTAAGAGTGGGAAATGACAATATATATTATAATATGAAATTGATATTTAATATCTTCTGGATAGAAATACATTGGCATGGAATGTGCAATTAACAATATATTATTAGTTTCTCCTAAAAAATTATTTCCCATTATAACCTTTTATTTTTATTTGGGGTCATATGGTATAAAAACATCTTTCTATGACAATTTTTATAATAGAATTTATTAAATTATATATTTTAAATATACCAATTCTATCACTTACTATGATAAAAGTAGTTATATTTTCTATTTACAACCAATTTATAGTAGTTAATAAATCTTGAGTCTTAAATTTTAGTTCAATGAAATATTTAAATGTAAATCTAATATAGCCATCATCATTAACAATTAAAATAATTTTTTACATTAACACTATATTTTCTTGGGGATAAATATATATACATATCTGTGTGTATCTGTGTGTGTGTGTGTTTGTGTTCAAGGAGTCTAGATGTTTATTCCTCGGTAATGGATTTTGATGAATCCATTTGTTTCTTACCTTTTTAACATGAATCACTTAAGTAGGTGTTCTCTAGTTTCATTTCAAGAAGATAAATTTTTTTTTTCATTTTTGGAAGGCTTGTGTAAAAATTCTAATACTTCACAGAATCTTATCTTAATCCATAGAAAATTTATTGATGTTACAAATTTTAAACGTTTTAAATTCAATTTTGATAAATAGATAAAATTAATAGAAAAAATATTGACCATCAAATTTTTCATTTGACACGATATAATATTATTCAAAAACACAAATTTTTATTTTAAAATTTCACATTCATATTATAATATAAAAGTTTGGATATAGTTTTAAATTTTATATTTAAACATTGAAGGAAAAAAATTAAAAAATTTGAAATAAAAATTCCATATTATTTAAACTTTTACTTATCATTATAAGTTATAATTTAATGTAATACTACCACCATCAATATTATTAAAATATATAAATTTATTATGTAATAATATATATATCCTGATCATCAACTATCCAGATATGATAAAACCATTTGTATGTATCCCATATAATATTCATATAAAAATTATCTAAAATGTCTTCGGTACACATCCAAGAATGGGTCATATAGGATATGTATATAAATATTTTAGAATCCACATAGATGTAAATTATATTTTCAAAAGAAACTGATCGAAAAATTATTTATAAACACAATATAGAGTGCGAACAAGTGGTTTCTGAAATATCTAGGGGAATTTATTTTCAAAATGGCAATCCATTTGGAATTTAAATCATGTAATTGTTTATATAAATCCATTTGAACCATTAAATAAAAGGATTTATATATTATTTTTTCAAATTTTATCATAAAAAGTGTGATTTTTTATTTATAATCTTATATAATCTATTTATTATTTCGTAACACTCTCTCCCTTGGACCAAAGTAGAAAGATAATGATTTACTCTTACAATTAAATTTCTATATATTTATTATTCTTGTAATTTATAATAAAACATGATTAATTTATTTCCTACAAATTTATAATGGTGATTAGTTTGTATAATATTTTTCAAAAATAATACTATTTTTGATCATCACATAATTTATCATCTGATCATAAAGTATAATTACATAGTTTTCTTCTTCATGCAACATATTGATTACCCGTATTCATTATATTCTTAAATAACACAAAAAATAATAAAATACTAATGATATATTCTATGAATAATGTTTTAATAATAATCATTAGAATAATTAAAAAATTAATAATGACAACTAGAATAATAATGGTGAATATAATGAATTGATGATTCTTTTAATATTTTGTTCATCGATTCTTTTTTTTCAAAGAGATTAATCCCTTTAATATAAATATAAATTATAACTATAAATATCATTCCTTTTGTCATTTATTTTTGTTATTATTTTCTATAATTTTGTCAAAACTCGTTCTAGTTTAGTTAGTTATTATGTACCCCTTTATTTTCATTCATATTAGATAACGTCATTATAGTCTTCACATTTATTTCTTTAATTCTTAAAAGGGTAATTTATATTTCATCTTATTGAATAATAATTATTTATTGTACCTTGGTAAACCTATAAAACATTTTCTACGTCACTAGTTTTAAAAGTCAATATAATTAGAGTAAGTGGATCCTTTAATATTTTTATTTGAAATCAATATAACTATTTTTCAAAATTTTTCTTGATAAATATTTTTAATTATTATTTATAATAATCATTTCTTCCAATGTATTTTCAATAAAACATTAAACTAATTTATATCTGACTTTTAAAACAGAATTTATTTTGTAAAACTCATTAATTTAAATTAAATTGACAGGAATTATCTACACTTTTTCATATGATAGTCATACTATTTAAAATAAACATAAAATACATGTAACATTTGACTCATTATTTCTTATTCTCCCATTTTTATCTCTTGATAATCAATTATTAATAGAACAATTTTAGTTCATATATTTACATTTGAACCACAATGTTGAAATCTAAAAAATATATCTAACAACATTATTAACAATTAAAGATTCTTGATCAATGTCAATTAGTTGTTCAAGTTTCTCCATGACATTCAAACAGTCAATACTGAGGTGTAAATAAATAAAATTAATAAAATATTTCAAATTAAATTAATTATTTATGAAAAAACTGGGGTGTCTTATAAGTTTCCATCAATTATCTTCATTAATTCTAATAACCCAAAAAAACTATACATTCAGATTGATATTTTATATTATGATTTTTTAGCATAAATAAAATATGACTATGAAAAATACAAGGGACTCCCTTGGATAACAATATTTTTGTCTCAATGTGATCATGGTTTCATAATAAATAGTGTGAATAATATACAACTTTAAAATTATATAATGAATTGCTATCAAGTTTAGTAATAAATTAAATGGAATTATAAACACAACTGAACATAGAAAATTTGATAGTACATTGTATCTAAAATAACCAACTCTACTCTTCACATATTTCAAACAAAGAGCTTTTTGAAACTCAAAATCTATATAATATATATATAATTTATTTATTATCAATCCTTTAAAGAATACTTTTATTCCCCAATGAAATAAATATATATAGACTTTTAATCACCTTGATTCACAACCAAGTATAGAATATTTCAATCATGGAGTCACAACCCGATTACACTATTTCTTGTGCACCTAGAATCTTAACCTAGAACCTAAATGTTTCGTGTAGTATAACCAGACTCATACCATTCATGAGTGGTATAATTGATAATTTATCGATAACAAATATAACACGATAAATTAAACACCATAGAAATATGATGATCTTGAATGACTCTGAGTGTTGAGGAAAAATGTTTCTCCCAACTCTAATGGATCAAATTATTTATGTTCTTCCAAGATCACTAAAAAATTTCCAAATTCGATATTACAATATATTTTAAGAATATATTGATCCAAATAACATTTCATTTCCTATTAAACTAAATATTTTGATATATTTCATGTATATAAGATTAAAAAAAATAAATTTGTATCACATGATCCTTCCTAAAGAAAAAAAAACATGTATATATCATTGCTGAATGTTTTTATTAATTAGTAAAAATATGTTATGTATTGTAAAATTTTACTATAATTACTATAAGATTAAAAATAATCAATAAATAGAATTAAAGACCCTATAAAGTTTTTTATAATACATTGGGTGAAACCAATTAAAATTTAATAACATTTTATTCAAAACTCATGTTGTTCAATTAAACCAGTATGATAAGTTTACAAATGATAAGAAATGTTAATAATATATAATTATTTAAAATAAATTTAATTATAATAAATATAATGATAATGTATTTAGGATTTCATTAGATCAATGAAAACTTTTAATAAATACTAATACTAAATAAAAATGTTTCAAATATTACTAGTATTAAAAATATAGTATAATAAAAAACACTCAAATGAAGCATAGTAGGTGTCTTCTTATAGTGGGACTATCCTCATTGTTATTTATACCTAGAATAAGGTAATGTTTTTCCAATGCATTAAATTATAAATTATCCTACTATTAATATGAATCTCATTTTTTGGGTGATCAGAACATCAATGTGTGGTTAGTCCCAATTTCCAATTGAAAATTATCTATTTTTCATAATGTTATCAAATAGCATTAAAATGTATTGATGATCACGGTTTAAATATATATTCAACGGTTTTATTGTGTTATTTTTCAGAGTCTATGTCTATTTGATACCTCACTAAGGTAAATTTACTATATGATTAGTTGAATACATTTTGGCCGATCACATATCATCATGTTGTCAGTTGCTTAGTTAAGTCAATTTCAACGACATATCTTGTGGTCACACTAAAATAAATTATCGATCCATGATTATATAATGACATAGAATTAAAACACATGTATATTACATAATTATTGATTTATATTCATTACATTACAAAAATAAATTCCCAAGGACCTTGATTGTTTTGTTTTATTGGAAACATCGAAACATACTCTTCAAACTTGGTGAAAGAACTTCAATATCCCCCTTATGTATCTTAACCATTAGTGATATTACTTAAAACCATTACTTATATCCTAGTGAATGTAAACATATAAAATTGGTGATCTCATAAACTCAAAAGGGTAACAAGATATATATTTAATAACAATGTTATTATAAGTTTACGATAATATTATCGTAGCAATAGAAGATAATACCTAGCATATAATATATCATTATCTTGAGTAATGGTAAAATATTGGTGTTTCATAACACATGAATCATAAAGAAATTAAATAACATGAACTATGCTAGTATTTCATAGTAATAGATATTAAATGTGTTGTAAACACATAACAAGTAATATCATTCCTTATAAGTCAATGCTCATTGCCAAAAACCTATAATGAAACTACAATGGGATGAAAGATACTAAGTGGACCACACAAAAATACCTAATTGTATCCCTTTACTTATAAGGGATCTAATTTCAACATTTTACCATAGTGTACCGGGTTTCCAAATCGTCCCATACTGGATCAAGACACACATGTTTCCCATTTCGGATCAAGACACACCGCATTCCCATTCCAGTTCAAGCATGTCGACTTTTTTCCCATCATTGTATCGTGAGTTATAAATCATTAACCAATGGATTGGATGGATTTATATGTCACAACTGACACTTAACAACATCATACATTAATGTCTTTCATGATAAAAAAGTGTATCATTCCATGACCAATAAAATGAGATGGGTTTCATAAACATCATATTAACAATCAGTGAAATGAAATGGGTAACATTTAAATTTTATAATATCATTTACAAGGAGAATTATATTTGTATCAAAATCAATTCATAAAAGTATTACCCATGAATTGAATTGAGTTTTTGAAGTATGTAACCAATTAAAGAGAAAAGAGTGTCATAAACAACATTACATCGAAACATAAAACTTTAATTAAATAATATGAATTTCATTCTTAGAACCTATATTTATGACTGAAATAAGAATCACTATCATATTTTCCCAAATCATTTTCTTAATTATCTTATATTCCACAGATCGGAAAATAGTACCATTACATTTATATAAAATGAGTAACCTTTGGTAAATAAATTTTATGTTAGTTATTAATACATGGATTATAATATTTTATCAATGTAATCTTGATCATAATGAATCTAGATAAATTCTGATTTTGTAACAATAAACTCTTAACACATTGAAAACATTAAATCATAATTTCCATTGGAGAATAACATTACATAAAGTTTAATATTTTATAAAAATAAGTATATTAATGATATAACATGTAATATAGAATTATAAACATATAATATGAAAATATAGGTTCATAACATGACATATATCTCAAAGAAGGAATGTTAAGACAAAATTTCTTTACCTCTTTAGTAACGTTCGTACTGTACACCACATTAATCAATTATCATCACATGTCTGTTGAAATACCAATATATTAAATAATAAGATTCATAGAATACATTCATGGGAATTATATACACCATATATATGAATTGTTAGTGAATAAGGCATTAGTCTAATTGATATAAAAGTGGTAGGAGAAAACCCTTACCTTATGTCATGACATTCTTAGTACACGTTCAAGCCTCCTCTTCATTGGGCCACTCATCATGGTTTTCACGAATTGTATTTTAAGATTGGATTTATTACCAATGGGTGGATTATATGATTAATGGATGGATTTCTAATTGAGAATTTGGTATGTTTTGGCTGAGCAAATGGGCTTGAAATGTTTGTAGAATTGAGATCAGTGAGTGCCTTCTTATTGGGGGGGGATGGGAATTCTTGTAAATGTTTGAAATGGAA
Source organism: Viscum album (assembly GCA_963277665.1). Classification (NCBI taxonomy): domain Eukaryota; kingdom Viridiplantae; phylum Streptophyta; class Magnoliopsida; order Santalales; family Viscaceae; genus Viscum; species Viscum album. The sequence continues at coordinate 772,796,083 of OY728159.1, read as the reverse complement.
ATTGCACTCCCTTTTTACAATATTACGTGGCTAAACTAATAATAAAAATATTATCTATTAGAGGTTATGGTATAAATATGAATGAAAAATAGATTTTGGTCAAGTGTGTATGTTATTTTGGGCCTCATGTTTATGTTTAAGTCCTTATTTAAACAAATGTTTCACTAAATCATGGTAATTAATTGAAATAACTTTCACTAATCAATTTGATGAAAAAATATGTTTAATGTATTAGTAATTATAAATTATTTTTATTCAAATTCATCAATTTTTTCATATTATTGTCATATAAGAGTTCAAAATTAAATTAAATTTAATCATGTAGATGTTTCTCAAAAGCTGTTTTTAAAGTCACTGTTTGAAAGGATTTTATATCAAATATCAATGTATGATTTTATTAATTTATATATAATTTATCTACTTATAAATTTAAAATAATTAAATATAAATTTTAAACATATTAATAAATTAGATGAAAAGGAAGTTTTGAATTAAATTCAGTTTTTTTCATTATTCATAAAAAATGAAACTTCTAATAAAAATAAAAAAATTCATCAAAATTAAATTTTTATGTTCCTATATCTAAATTAATGGTAAATTTTTGATATAAATTTTTTAAAAATATCTAAATTTTGAATGAAATTCAGGGTTTCATTCAAATGCATTAGAATTTTCTTTTAGAAAAATACATTTATTATTCATAATATATATACCAGACATGTACAGTCAAAAGTGAGAACATATGAACGTTTATTATGATTAAAGAAATCGTGCGCATAAAAGAAGGAATGAGACTACCGCTTTCCCACATCCATAAGAATCAATATTTCAAATCATACTACGGTAATATTTTTCCATAACCATATTCTTCAGTATTTTCCCATTGATACAGAGAATTACCATGATTGATGATCTTAAGAATATTAGGGTCAATCCTTATTAACACCATGGAAGATGATAGGGGAAACATGACCCTTGGATTGTTTGATTATTCTTTCCACATCCTTTTCTTTGGGGGAGCATAAATGAATCCCTTGCTGTCAAATTTTTTTTTCTTCCCATGTGTGATTATTTCTTTGAATAAGGAATTATTACCGCTCAATGCTTTAAGAAGAGTGTGGTCAATAGTTTTTTCATAATCAATAACAATCCCCCACCAATTTTTATTTTCCGATGAGATTTATATTTTCTGAATATCTTTCTCAGAATTAACTTTTTGTATTTCAGTGATAGTATCCCCATATCTTGGGTCCTATATTATAATATCCACGCCCTTAGATGTATGGAGAAATGTCCCATAAAATGGGATTTTGTATTACTATTCATCAAGAATAAACATTTAGGATCCCCACTAGTGGCTTGACCATTATTGACAACCTCATAAAATCATATTTATTGAATGGACATACTGAAACTGGATGCAAGGACATAGAAGCATGAAATTGGGATTCCCTCTCATCATTCTCAGCATATTCCTCTTGAGTTATACCGGCTTCTTCCCTAACCCCATCACTCCATTTATTTTCTTTGATGCTTTAATTTTCATCAACTGAATGAGGGACACCAATATAACACAAGGTAAAAAGTTTTAACAAATTTGTACCATCTTCCGAAGAATGATAACAACCCAAATCTCATTTCAATATCTAATAAATATCATCGACTATAGGGTTCGTTAGTGTAACCAATAGTGGTTTCTGAGATGCCGAGACCACTTCACATGGGATCATGTTACCTGAAGTGAAAAACTAACTCATTGTTTTCCACATTCAACAATCATTTATTCCAGAACCATGCACATCCCAAATACCTCCATGATCAATTTAAAACTAAAATAAGGTACTAAGGCACCATTTTTCGTCTATTGTATCATATCACACTTTCAAACCTTTAACATGTGTCTCTTCTTCATTCACTTCAACCAGAAATCACACACGGACTCAAATATGACTGACTACAAAAGTTTAAACTCATCACAAATATAAATAAAATAGGAATCAATATATTGGGTTAACACATCTACATTAATAGAAATTTGTGGTGAGACTGGGTGACACATAGCCCAAGCCATGTTGTCCCAAAATAAATATTACCCAACAAGATTAACTAGAATTTAATTAATAGGGGGATTATGAAACAGGATTAGCAGTTCAGGTAGTCTCACCAAAATTTCTATAGTCAGTGATCCATGCTTCATTTATAAATCATATGACCATTAGAATGGGAAGAATAAAGATCCATTCCATCTATATGGCATATATTACTAAGTGAGAACTAGATCTTCTTCTAAATAAAATATTATCATCCAATTATTGGATTAAAGTAACCCCGCTTTAGGGCATTCCTATAAACCCCATGATCTAAAAATATGTCTATAAAAAATATCCACTGATGGTCGAAATGGAGGAAATCTTGCGAAAAATTCCAGATTCGTTAGTGAAGATGCATTAGAAATCACCGGTGGAATCGATAGTTTCTTTGAACCATTTAAGCATTCTAAAACCATTGGGATGAGGTTAATCAGAGGGAAAGTGGAATGTAAATAGTTTTCTTGAGTGGATAAAACAATGTAAATCTACATTCGTGGTGGAATGATGATGGTCCATCCCCTAATGAGGGGGAGGGGTTGGTCTGAGGGCCATCGACATTAAGACGCAGGGAAGGGGGAGATGGTGAGTGTGACCCTATCACTCTGATATCTCATTATGTAAGACACATATTTATAGTATTTTATTAATTATTATCTTATTCCTATAAAATATATATAATGAATATCAAAAATATTGATTGAATATATACTATATAAATTTTTATTAAAACATTTATCAAAAGTGGGTTGTTTAATTAACTGGGAAAATATTTTGATTGTATATAGAAAATTAGTTTTCATATAAAGGTTTTTTATCTATAATTGAATAGTTCTTACCTTCATTTATATCTAATTGATAACATAAGGATTCATTTTATATACATGTATAAATAATATGTTCATACATTTTTTGATAATATTTTTCTCTTCCATTCCAATGGCCAGCTGTGTAACCAACCATAATGATAAATTGATAATTGAATAAATGAAATGAATCATATCAACAAGGAAAAACATTATTTTTTTGGAGCATACCAGATTATAAATTTTTAGTTATCCATTCTTGACGTAGAGTAGTGATCTAGATTTATGACCTTCTATAATTTTCCCAGGGTTTGTTCATGTGCGGAAAATTCACAATAGGAAGAATATGTGTAGGTATGTGGGGAAATTCATTAGTCAGATGAACCATGTGGGAACATGAGTGGGACCAAGGGAGGGGAACACCTATCTGCAAGGAATCCGACAGTACGTGGTGGGAAAGGACCCAATGACCACGTTAAGGCAGAGTGTCTGTACTATTAGTGGGGAATATTTTTTTATAGTTTTTATCAATACAGAAACCTATCCTTAAGTGTGGTGCACTAGAAAATATGACTTTTAGGTTCCATAATGATGGAGTTATATTTTCAAAGGGTATGGGATTGTAACACCCCATAATGATACTGTTTTAAAATGCGAAATAATATGGCTCATGTCAACAAGGTGAACCTTTCATTTCAGGATCCTACCATCTTGGACCTTATATTTATGCATGAATGGTTTGATGTAATGTGAATGATGGGTGACCTCCTCAAAAGATTCCCAAGGTGTGTGAGTGTAAGGATAAATCACATAGGAAAGAACATGTGTGGGCATTGGGGACCTTCATTAGTCAGATGACCCATTTGGGAAAATGGGTGGGCCATAGGGATAGGACCATGAGTCTGTGGGGAAACTGTTGGTACATTGTGGGCTAAGACACAATGGCCATATTAAGGTGAAGTGTATGTGATGTCAAAATGGTAAAGTTATAAACTTTGAATGTATAATAATAATTTGATTACAATATTAACTATATATTGTAGTTTTTTTAAAATGTGGTCTTTCATATAACGCAAGCAATCAAAGGAACTCTTCATTGTGTGTAACACTAAAAATAATTTTGCGTGTGTACCAAAAGATAATCATTGTTTTTTGTGTAAATCAACCATAACTTCCTTTTGGGAATAATTTGATCCTTACATAGTTCTTTCATATAGAAAAATATATCTTCATTATTGCAAGAAATGAAAAATTAGAAATTAATTCAAAAAATAATATTTAACAAAATCATAGGGAGTTACCCTCTAATATATGTAAAATGAATTTATCCCTAATAATATTTTAGGGTTTTTATAGTATAATATCTACTTTTTTCCTTTCTAATTACCAAAAAAATATAATAATTAATACAATAAAAATCTTCTAAAAATGATATTGGATAATATATAGGCTACCCATTGTAACTCCTTACTAGGATTCCTCATTAGAGAACATCAGTAGAATGTGAGAACTTCTACATCAAATAAAATAATAAATAATCATAGAGATTGACAAAATATTTATGATCACAAGAATTTTGGTGATCCAAATAATGTTAACAATCTCAGAACCATAAAATATATAACTATAAAGAGTTCTTTGATATCATAACAAATAAAAAATAAGATAACATTTCATGCTAAGAATCTTTTATTAAAGATGAATATTTTTTCAAATTTTGATATGATTTCATTATTTAATTACCATTAATAAAAAATCTGGACCTAATGGACTGGTCATGATCAATCTGAACTTCACATCCTACAAAAAAAGGACGGAGCAATTTAATCCATTTTTGAAGCACTAAAAGTTCATGACACCCATTAAAAGTCATCTGATATATCTTAAGTTACAATTTACAAAATTTAGTTTACAAAATGTTATCTAAAATGCATAAATAATCTATTGTTATTTAAAAAATTATTCTCACAAACATCCTTTATAAATTAACTTAATGTTACCATAAATTGGTAACCATATAACACTTTATAAGAAAAAAATACAATACATTATAATTAATTTCCCTAAATTTCTCCAAATACTGCTTCTCTTTGATCCCTAATTTATCATAATGTTTCTCTCTATTGTCATATAAAAATCACGTGAATATGTTCATTATTTTTTCTCATGAAAAATATTAATAATATAAATTATCATAAAACCATATTTAAAACATGAATTCTTTCATATTCTAAATAATATTGTTTATATTCCTTAAAACCTAAAAGGTAATAAACATCAAACATGATAACATGGAACACATTCTCAATAAATATATTATCAGTTCTATGTTAATTGTTACTATATTATTTACTTAAACCCAATAAATAATCACTTTATTCAAGCTAAACCTGATTTTCTAAACTTATTGAACACATTAAGGTTATACATCCCATAATAAAAATATCACATTAACATAAAATCACTTTTATACATATTCAACACCATTAAACATATCCTTTCAATCCCTTAATTAAAAAATTATACAAAAAATATTTATATATTTCACTATTAGTATAACATAATCATTCTATTCCAAAAAATAAATATTTAATTGATCCTACAACCTTCTCATATAAATAACTATGCCTCGTCATCTTATTCTATATACCCTCTTCCAAAATAAGAAATAAAAATCATGAATTAAACTCTTTCAAACTCAATTTAAACTTTTAAATAAATAATACTATTATAATGACACTTTCCATTTATATTTTATTTGTGGTCTCTTTTTCATCAATAGAAAAATCATTAATTATACCAAATTTCTAATTTTATTCATGAGCCTTCCAACTAGAATATCAATTTCGAAAATTCACATACATTCCATATTTTAAAGTTGAAGAATTGATATAATATTTTAGAGGAAAATAGTCACATCCTTTTAATTCACTAAACATTTTATTTTCCATTAGAAGTTACTTGATATGTTTCATTCTTTTCCATAGTAAAAATAGCTTCCTATTCCTCAAAGACATTCACATGGGTTCTTCTTTCAACATTTGAAACAAAATGGAAATTGAATCCTCTTTCTGCGATGGTCTCTATTACCCAATCTCTCTATGAACTCTTCACTTATATACAATCATGATTTTTAGAGTGGTAAAACATGAATATTGAAAATCCTGTTTTGTGAAAAAATGATTATACATTATTCAAACATCCTTTATATAGTGATCATCATATTTAACTTTTCATCGGAAAGTTGTCTATCACATTCAATTTTAATAGAGTTCCTTTTATATTATTCTGTTGAATGAAATAATAATGTGCAGTGTCAGATGCACTTATCATAGAGTAAAACTAAATAGTCAGGAAAAATCACCTATTGGATGTCTAAATTAAAACATTATTCATTAAATCTATAACACCTTAGGATTATGTTGATAGGCATCCCAATTCATATTATTATAAATGTCCCTATATATCTCTATAAATTTTTATCATCCTAGTTCATGAAGGATGAATAAAACATTCCTTTGGTACCAAATACAATTAATAAGGATAAACATATATTGAAATTACATAATTTTAAATGAATATTCATCACCTTAACAAAAATATAGGAATGATTAAATAAATAGTTTAGTGTATTTATAAGTATATAATCATAATATTCGAACTTTCTGAATGATATTTAACATATCCCTTAAATAACATCCCATTTAGTAATCATACATCATATCATTTTTAATAACTTGATGAGAGGAAACATATTAAAGGGGTGATCATATATTCACAATTTGGGTAAACAAGGGAGATAAATAATCCAAAAATGTACATAAGGGTGTGAGAACATGATCATAACAAAATATGATCAACCCTATATATAAAATTTCATAACCATGTCTCATGGATTAAATAATGACAATTAATAATACATAAATCATAAAAAAAATCAATGAAAAAAACGGTGTGATCATATCCGTGTTATTAGGAATTGAATTTTTGGAAAAATACTAAACATGTAATATCATTACTTATATTTCATGTTTTGTTTCCAAAAACATTTTATGGATATTTATAGGGACTATATCTACTGGGTAGGACACACTACCATCCCCAATTGTAATTATTTTTTACTATGGGTAATATCATCCCATCATCCCATAGTGGATTGCGTATCCCCATCTTCCCATTATAGATCTAGTTTCCATATCATCCCATTATGGATTCATAAACACATGTTTCCCATTTTTCACCAGGATGCACTTGTTTCCATTTTTGGATCGATCCCATCAACTTTGTTTCCATCCTTATATCATGATATACACATCTTAAACCAACTCATTCTAGGTATATATTGGTCCCATACATCATAAAATAACATCACACATATATGTTCCAAAGGATATTAAAACATTTTTGATATCTTGATCTATAAAAACAGATATATTTCGCATACATCGTATCATAACCCATGAAATAAAATGGGTATTTCAAAATTTTCATCATTTCATTACATATGAAAATTAGATTAGTCTCTTAATCATTGCATCAAATCATATCCCATGAAAAAAATAAAATATTCATAGGCATATAACATGTGGTAGAGAAATGGGTCTCATAAACCTCATTCCATGAAAACATAAACCATTCATGAAAGAATATGAATATCATTATTGTATAATATCCCTGGTAAAAATTAAAATATTAAATATTATGTCATCTTAGATAGAGAATTATTTTTAATGATCAAATAGAATATTTCTTATGGAATATATTATTACATTGAAAATCCATTTATAAACCCATTTCTAAATAAATTTAAGGAAATATTTTTAATTTACTTTCAATCATTTATTACGGAAAATATATATTTCTCTTTGAATACACTTCTTAAATCATAAATATATTTTAAAACCTTTTTATTTTAAAATAACATCATGAACATATAAATAGTTCTAAAACTAATATTGCAAATCTTTTTTTGGAAAACATATTTAAAACTCATATTTAATGGTGAAAAACATTTTAAAAACCGTTTTCATTTAATATTTTTTAAATATTGAATGTAGGATTGAAATCATTTTGAAAACCCTATTTCTAAAAAAAATTATTTGAAAACAGATAATTAATACTAGAAATCATCGAATACATTTCTATGGAAACAAAAATGTCAGATTATAAAAAATAGTATTTGAAAATCATTTAAAACAATATTTGAATATAAAATATTTTTGAAGAACATTTTCTATGAAAACCATTTTAAAATATTAGAATTTCCAGAATATTAGGAAAAATATATCTTTAAAAATATACATGTAAACATTCAATGCTATATTCAACTTAATGAAGGCCATGATTTTGGGTAATTCTATACCTACAGAACAATCATTTTTTGCAATAAAATTTTATAAAAGTGACTTGATTTAAAAATGAAAAAAAATAACCATTTATAACAATATTGTAAAATAGTAAAACATTAGTTAAATGACCATTAAACATTAGAAAATTTTATTTAGACATTTTTAATAAAACATTTTTAGAAAATATTTATTTTAATGAACACATATTTCTAACCAAAAGGATAGACATAGACGTATTTTCTAAAAAATATTTGCTTAATTGCCTTAAGTACCAAATAGTAGAAAAATGGTACCATTACAAGGATATATCATGAATAACCCTAGGAGAACGCAATTCATGAGAGTTAATCAGATGTGTATTATAATATTTAATTGATGAATATAGTATCATAAACAATCTTGATCGATGATGTGATTGTAACAAAAATTACATACAACATTGGTAAAATTAAAATCATAATCCCCATGAGAGGATAACATTACATGAAGAATAAGGTTTCATTAAATGAATGGGATTAATTTTATAAATATGAAAATTTATGTATATTCATCTCATTCAAAATTATAGTTGTATAAAATTGAACATATCTCAATGATGTAAAATAGATGAAAATTTACTTTACTGATTTGGTATCTTTTGATCCACAAACCCTCTAAATTAAATTTAAACCAATGGATATGTAAATGAACATATATTAAAATATAAAAATACTACAATACATCCATGGAATGTAAATAAAGCACAAAAAAATAATTGGGTGCTGATAAAATCATATGTATCAAAAAATAAAATTGAAACGAGAAAACCATTACATTATTTTTTAACATTCTTCTCAAACGTTTGAACTTCATATTCTTTATTTAACTATTATTCTTTTAAACTAATCAAATTTATGGATTTTATTTATTCCTAAAGGGTGTATTATAGTATTAAGGGAGGGATTTTTTTGGTATATTTGTTTAGGGTTTGGTTGATCTAGATGTCTTGGTATGTGTATGGACGTAAAATGGGAGCATGCATTTTTATAGGGGGGAGGAATTCTTTTAAATTTTTGAAAATGGAATTCCCCCCACTCATTCCCCATGTAAATTTGATAAAATAATTGTAATAATACATTAAAAGGGACTATATTTTATATATATGAACATCTAATGGATTTCAGACCAGTTTATAGGTTATTTTGGGCCTTAATATAATTGTTTAGTCATTTGCTAAATGAATTTTTCACTTAATAATTGTAATTAATTTATTTCAATTTCACTAATAATTTGGGAAAAAAATTAGTTTAAATTTTTATTCAATATATATTATTAGTTTTTAAAATATGTAATCCATCATTATAAATTATAATCAAAGATATGGAGAAAATTAATTTAATATTAATCAAGCAGACATGTTATGGAAGAATTTTTTAAATAGAAAAGTTCAAATATCTGAAATGTTTCAATATCCAATTTTAATGTGAAATTGGTTCCAATAAAATAAATTGGATTAATTAATTTAAAACTTATCTATTCATGTTTTTAAATTTATTTAATATATAATATTAATATATAATTAAATTATGAGAAACCAGTTATCAATTAAAATTTAATAACTCTCACAATTCACCAAAAAATGTAACGTCTTACAAAAATAAAAAATTTCACCCAATGTAAATTTTGATATTCATAATTCATAAATTACATTTATTTTATAAAATAAAAACTATTAATGTGTCAAATCAATTAATTCGAATGGGTTTCCCACTAAAAAGAGGTAAAATGTACTTTACATAAATGCATCTTTTTTCATGAAATTGGTTTTAATGTTATCTTATACTTATAAATACTATTAGATTTATATTATAAGTATTAATTGAATATATAAAATATAAATTTTATTAAACACATCTATAGAAAGAGGTTCATGTAATTCATTTGAATAAAATTGTGATTTTACATAGAAAAATAGATTTCATCAAAAATAAATTTAATTATCTTAGAATAGTTCTTACATTCATTTATAACTAATTGGTTGAAAAATGAATAATTTTATATAAATGTGTAAATAATATTTTCATACATTATTTAATATTATTCGTAACATCCATTACAATGGCATGGTGGTAACAATAATAATATTTTAATATCTATATTTATACTATATTATTGTTCGTTAAAACTCAATCATTCATGTAATGAATGATATCAAAGGAACCCAGCATTATGTGTGCAACACAAGCCAAACATAGTGTTTTGTGTACTTAAATTCAGTCTATGTGTTGTATATAGCATAATATTAACATCCATTTTCATATTATCCAAGAATAACATAGTTCCTTAATATGAAAAAAAATTTGAGTGTTGGGTGAAATGAATAATATTAAATTAATATAAAATAAATCAATTAATAACTATTATGGAGTGATAGTTTCTTATTTTAGTCTCTTAGTGAATCTTTTTGTTGTTTATTATATTTTTTTCTTGTAGTTTCTTTGCTTTTATTCATGTTTTTGTCTAGTAGTTGTCATTATTTTTTTAAATATAATAATTTTTAAACACATTATATTTGTGTTATAAAACCTAATAGGGATGATTATTTCATTAAAATAATTTCAAATAATATATTACAAACATAAAAATAAGAATAATTATAAATTATAATTATTTACATTTTATATAAATATTGTAACCATAAAAATATTATTTATAACTCCTGAAGGAGAGAATAAAATATTGAAATAAAAGATAAGAGAAATTATAACTATGAAATTATCTAGTACTATAGCAATAATAAAATCTATCAATGATACACATAAACACTGGCCATGTGTTAACCTACATTGATACCTGATTCATTGTATTTTACATTATTCTATCAAAGAGGACTACATAGGTTTGAAATATTGTTTTACTCTATTGGTGAAGTGTTGTATTCACTATCTATTCACTGAGCCTTTAGTATGCTTCATCAATATTTTTTGGAGTGGATTCGAAGAGTATCATACTAAAAATACGTGTATATATTTTAGGTTATTAATATGGATTTGGTGATTGTTTTATAAATTACTACCTCATGGTGGTTTTTAAGGAGACATGATTGTCAATATCATTTCTATAGGTGTGGTTTATGATTTATTTTCCTTCGGTATTATTCATTATATGTCATTAATGTATTGGTACTCAACTGTTACTATTTATTTATGTTATAGATATTATTGGTGTATCATTTATATTCCCTAAAAAATATTTGGGGTAATTCCTCCCATTTGAGTATCTAATTCCCTGTATGTAAATCTCCCAATCATATACCATTAGAGGAGATAATAATGGGTCACAATTATCATGAATTTTAAGCTATTATTGTTACTAGTGGTGGTGGGTAATGAGAATAAATATATAATTTGATAATATGAAATCAAGAGGGTTTATATTTTTTTATTGTGTTTAGTTACTTAAATATTAGAATTTATTTATTCTTATTTTAGAATATTTTATTTAAACATAAATTATTCAATTTTTAATGATTTTAGTATATTTTTATCTTATTATATTAAATGTTTTCTTATAATTGACAGTTCCATAGCTATGACAATGTGTTCTTTCAAATATTTCTCTTCGAATTATGGTTTAAGGACCAATAAGATAGATTAGTTTCCCAACATGATGATTTAAAAATTTTTAATAGTACTGTACATCATATCTATTATTCCATAGATTTATTTGAGGATAAGTCATTTATAAGACTGTTCAATTGATGTTAAAAAAAATTCTATTAAATCAGATCCATAATTAGTGGCTTGAAATGATATTTGTGTCATTTTGTTATGATGAATAATGTGAGTTTAACTTTTGTAATATATTGAAAATTTATATGAATGAGTGGCATCTAGAAAGGGAGATAAAATGCTTGTAGGTATGGAATATTGTGCTGAATAAAGAACATGGTCAAGACAATATTTGTTATAATCATCGACAATAAAATATTAAAAATAGTATTTTATTATAAAGAAATTAGAAACCAATTTAGAATGTCTTATAAAATATTTAATGTCTAAATAGAACTCATGATATTACCATAAGAAGAGATTGAGGTAACTAAATAAATAGATACTCAAATCTCTCAAGAAAGAATAATTGTGAACTAGTTTTTTTATTTTTTGAATAACATTTATAAATCTATGATTGATTTTAAAATTCATTTATATTTGAATTTTGATTTATTTATTGGTTGAGGTATTCTTTTCTTATTATTTTTCCATTCTAAATGTTTTAATGAATGATAAATTAGAAGATATTCCTTTTGATAAAATAAATTATCCAAAAAAGGGATCTTCTTTCTTTTAATATGATTTAGTAGATATGAGGAGTTTATTAGTAATTATATAATATAAAAATTATTATAATATAATGACTGGGAAATTTCATATTTTTTTTAATTATATGGAATTATTACGAGACTGGGAAAATTGATGGCACATGATTTCAAGGCCCAAAGATGCCAAAATGAAATTTTTGATCATTTATTATGGTACGTTCTGTAAATGTTCGGGTGCGAATATCTATCTTTTGAACTGGGGCTCAGATTAAAAATTTGAGGACAACGTTGGACTCGTACCGCTGGGATTTACATAAGGGAAGATTAACTTTTTTTGGAAATAGTCGGACATAAAATTTGATTTTTGGATTTTTGGAAAAATAAATAAAATAAAAAAGATGTTTTTTCAGAAAAAGTTAAGGGGTAATGGTGGGACCATAGTGTAATGCCGAAAAATAAATTTCAGTCATTTAATTACTTGATCCTCTCGTTGTGTAACTCCAACACTTGGGATGTATTAGATTCATTTATTATGATTCACTAATGAATAAAAATAATGAACCAACAAGGGAGGTTATTTATTTTTATTAATCATATCATTTGTAGGGGTTTTTGGAACCTAATGGAAACACTTGACGAAGTGCTGGCAACATCTTCCCCCATTGAATAATGGTGTTTTGACGATTCCCATTGATAAATTGATCTGGAGTTCGATGAATGATGAATGATAAAACACACATACCTTCTTCTTCTTGAGCATGAAATCCCAACGTGTTCAAGTAAGGGGATTTAAATTGATTATGTGTTTATATGATTTTCTCAATCCATTCATGATTAAAAAAAGAACACAAATGAACCAACTAATTGGTTGATCACAGACTCATTCGTTTAAGTGGGAGGATGTCATGGGGATTCATTTTGGGGTTTTATTTAATATTTTGGTAATTATTGTTTCACCCCCATGTTATAACACTAACATGGAGGGCATGGGCCGAAACCAAAAATACATACACACTCTGCTGAGCTTGTTCTTGATCCGTTATTTCTTGGACAAAAGTTCATCTTGACGCCAACACAAAACCAAAGGCCATGCTATAAAGATAGCATCTTGGGATGCTCGTTGGTGAATATGGTAAGATAATAGAACATCCAGAGCATTACTGGTGTCCCTTGGATGGGCCAGTGGTGAGGCACCCCCAGCGTGGCACCACTATCGACCGACTGCGCTGGCGACTGGAAGCGCTTGTGACCGGTACTATTGATGACCAAAAGTGCTGGCGACTGACAGAAGTTAGAGTATGGTGGCGCACGAATCCTTTATGATAAAAAAAGGTGGCTGGCCTTTACTGGCCATGTCGACGGTGGACGGCGCACCACGACTCTAAGCCGTGAAAGAAGGGTCCCTTCCCCGTGCCTCGGTGTTGGGAAGACCCATGCATGCGGGTCTCTCCTTTGACCGGTCCAAACGTTCTAGTCAGCTGGAGGGGCTCCACCCTCGCAACACTGTTTGAATGTCAAATGGAAAGAAGTCCATCCGTTGGGGAGCTGGAACCGTGCCCCACCGGCGGTCGCGCCCAGCTAGTGGACTGAACCCAGTTCAGCCAGTCCGAGCTTGGCCGACGCATTCTGGGTTGGGCCCAGCTAGTCCAGGTCAGGACTACCCAGACCGGGTCTGTAACGCCCCGACCCCAGCTACCCGGCGTCGGTACATTACTTCGTAACATTGGCATGATCACAAAAGATCATGTCTCGAACGACCGATTAGTTTTGTAGCCTTGGAAACACTAGATACGATCATAAGTCTTACATTACATCATAATATGCAAAACTAATAACAAAGTCTTCATAATCCACACTCATATCCTCTTCTGTCTATCCCTGTAGGCCATTCATAAAATACTTCTTCACATCCTGGAAAATATTAAAACATTGAAAGGGGTGAGCTCAGATGCTCAGTAAGGATAACAATATTGCAGATGCTTTCATAAATAAACATTAACATTTAAGGAAATGTATAACTAAAACAAAAGCCTTTTAATCATGAACTTCAACATAATATGGAAAAAGTAAAATGAGATAATTCCATTTACTTATTCACATGGATATTCTAATGGTCGAATAATCACATGCAATATCAATAACCACTTTCATAATGATGGAATACATAATGTCAGACTATCATAACCACGTAGCCAAGGCCTCGTGCCAAGACCAAAAATAAGATTTTTCAAAGCCTCGTTCCAAGACACTAGTTTGTCTCATGAGACCTACCGATGCATCGAGTAGCTATAGCAGGCTCCACCCATCACTTATTAAGTCCAATGCATTCCTCATATGAATAGGTTTAAACATATCATAAACCATAACATAATCGTATCACATAAAACATGCATAAAGGAAACAGAACATTTCCACATTTCAATCACAAGATATCAATACAACACATTGATATAATAAAAACACTTTCAAAACCATTTTAAATACCAAAATAAAAGAAAAATGTAAAACATGGTATTTATTTTTCTTTTAAAAAAAGGTATGGCTTGAAGAGGAAGCAAAAACTTAAATAATGGTCACGGCGGCGGAGAAGTCGTTGTCGCCGCATACGTACGACAAAAAATTCCCTTTTCTCGTTTAGTAAATGCTTCGTATAAATAGATTCCTTTTGAATAAACGTAAAAGTAAAAGGAGTTTATACACCGTATAATAGAAAGTTGAGTATAAAACCAAATATGCCTCAATGAAAGGAGATTGAGACGAAGTCCCTTAAAAAGATCATTTTTTAAATAAAATAGATCTATTATGTGTATTTACTATAATTACACATAAATAAAGTACAAATACAAGATATCACATAATAATATCATGACATAATTTGAAAATATGAGATTAACCCAAAGAATAGAGATTGGGTTAAGAAATTCCCTTACCTCATGTCCGACTTGACTCAATTGTTCTTTAACCTCCTGAATAATAAACTAGATTTAATATCCACCTTATTAAAAACCATTTTAAATTTCATTATCCTTTTTATATCACTTATTACAATGTTATGAACATTATGTAATTATTAACTTAATAACGGTCGTTTTGTCGATCTTTGGTACTTGAGTCAACAATAAACTTCTTATAATCACAAGTTGTTAATGTGGTGAAATAACCATTATATCCAGAATTATATTCATGATGTAGATATCATATATATCATATATATCTAGTATATACATTCATTCGTAATATTACGTAACATTTCGAGGTAAGAAATGAAATGCACCGTTCATGGAGACGGTAAGCCGTACGTACGCATGAACGCTACTTTCATTTCTATTTCATATTTAATGGAATGAAATCATAATTATATAAATTTATAACATAGTTCCAGTATAATATAATATATAATATCATTTACTCCATCCTTTATACATCCCACATATGGCATTAACGATTCACATTACTTTGAGGGGGCGGTAGTCCGCACTTCCTAAAATGAAATTATCGTGTTTACCCATAATGGAAATCATAACATATGCCATAAATGAGAAATACAGAAGCATAATGAAAACATAAACATATTATATATCATATATAAATATAGTGAAATCTTAATGTCCACCTTTGAAGGTTTTATATGAGTGTTGAACTATCATCATTTCGTGAGGCAGAAATTCGCCATCCACAGAAATAGTATGTTATTTAACCATTAGATGTAGGTGTGTGTATGTGTAGCTCGAATCCTTCTTATAAAAACATCCTAGTATATTGAGGATACTGGTTTTGTTACAAAAGAAATGAATAAAAATTGTTTAAAGGGTTGGAGAAGAAAAATAAAACAAAACAACATTAGAGAAGACATTACCTTAAAATCGGGTAACTCTTTTTGATTGGAGCCAAAGGAATCCTTGGGAAGAGTTCTGCCCAAAGTGAGGCTTCTAGGAGTAATATGGGGAAGTTGGGAGAGTTTTTGGGCATAGGTTGGCCGAGCCAAATGGCTTGAAAGTTTGATTGAGGTGGTAGAGGTGGGGGCCTTTTATAAGTGGAGAGGAGGGGCACTTTTGGAAGGTAAGGAAATGTCACATTATTATAAAATGAGTTTCGGATTTTAGAGGTCCCACACTTATATAATTAGAGGATAAGGTGATAAGGGTTTTAAATATACTCATCCAATAGGTTTTTGACAAGTGTAATCCTTGGATTTTACATTATCTTTTTATTTTAAGTCAATCGTTAAATAATGAGGTCATCGCTGCATCATCATGATGTCATAAATAAATTAATTTATATAATGTCTAAAAATTATACGAAAAATACTATTATGTAGGAAATCGTTTTATCTTTCCAATGACTATTTATAGACAAAAATATGACTTGTATAACCCCATGTAAAAATTGTTTTAGTAAAACATTTCATGTTTGTGTCATTTTTTACTTTAACATTAAATTAAAGGTATTTATGTCATTTTCCAACTAAAGTGGCTCCATGGGGTCCCCAAGTTGACCCATGGATTTTCTTGGTCCGCCATGGCACATACAATGAGGTTAAGACATGTGTCAAGCTCATCTCATATTATTAAAACATTATTTTTACCTTAAACTACACTAATTACCTCTAATCGTGATTCAGAACTTAAAAGTTACTATTCACCAAAAAATTATTTTAATCCCATTGAACCAAATTTTACTTCCTAATGACTACCATGTATGTTGGATTTTTGAAAATCAAATCATAGATGTGGTAATATTTCATTTAAATGAAAAATCAGTTATTTAACTACCACTTAGTGGTTTCACTATTCATCAAAAATTGAAGTTTTTCAGAACAATGCCAAAATTTCACCCGAAGCTATATTTAATATTCCAATTTCAAAAATGATGTCTATTTTACAAAATTCCAAACATATATGTTGCATTAATTAATTTTATAAATAATTCCCGTTGTCACAACAAATAGCGTGTTTTTAAGAAACAATTTATATCAAAAGATTGACAATTGTTCATGCACAATTTCAATGTTAAATTAATTCTAATGAACACCATTGGATAAAATGGTAAAAATATATTCTAATTATACTTTAAAACCACTAAATATTATAATTTATCACAATAAATTATTTTTATTAAAAAAGTTGTTTCAAGTATTTTTCACTATTCATAAAAAAATTGGAAGTTCTCATAAAATTACAAAAAATTCAACTTTGGATAATTTCGATATTCCGAAAACAAAAATGAAGTCCATTTTGAAATATAAAATTTCTATAATTTTAAAAAGTGGTTATTACTATTCATAATGGCTACTTTGATTAGTTGTGGTGTGTTAGAACTCGAAGTTGCGTACAATGCAAGCTATTTCATTATTGAATGAGAATCGTATCATGGATGATCGGGGTTTTACATTCTCCCCTACTTCAATAAATTATGTCCTCGCAATTTGAAATTTTTCTTTGAATACAAAAGGTTGAAAATAGAAAATACCTTTGTGGAAAACCCACATCGGAAATAAGGTTAATAAATATATAACATTAAAAGAAAGCAAGATAAGTACAAAGGTCACCCGAGATAGCCCATTCTAGGATTCTATGAAAATATGGATATGGAGGAGAAACAAACCATCAAGGTCTGATTGAGAGTTATAGAAAACAGGATTAAGAGAAATTTTAACTATAAGAAAAATCACAAACTTGTGATTGGTTAAACGATCATTGATTCCCCAGTAGGAAAAGTTAACCGACATCATTTTTGTTTTGAGTAAACTTTTATAAAGTTGAGGAATTTATTTAGGAGATTTACTAAGAACGTAAGGGAATATACATACTTGTCATGTAGACTTTCATTCTTTAATAAATTTTTACCATGAACCCATCTTTCACTCTAAAAGGTAATAGAACTCAAAAATATTATATTTATCCTAATTGTATAAGGTTCAAAATATTAACACATACCATTTAGATTAGTAAAACTATTTTTTAATAACCAGGGACTTCTTGTAGGCTAGTGGTAGGTAATAAAGGCATGTCGCACTATGGTTGTGGGTTCGATTCCTGCAGCTTTGTCCGACGCGACGGGTTATGCCCCACCATGCAGGTTGTCCTTTTCCTAAAACAATAATATTCCAAAAATAATCTTCATAAATGTTTTAACCTTAAACAATACTATCCAAATTTATCCAAAATACCTCTATCCAGACTTTTTCTAAATGTTTTTTAAATTCCAAAATCAATTATAACATCAGATTCCCCAAACAAAGTAAAGTTTATCTTATTGTCACATACTAAAAATATGATTACCTTCATCATATTAAATCCTTAATGAAAACAACAAGTAATACTATACAATCACATTATCCTTATAACCATAATATAATCCTTGAGTCCAAAAGCACCAATACATTAATTATTCTGCTTCAACTGTAGTAACAGCAAAATATTGTCCTTGATCCCTTGGCCTTTTCTGAGGTAAGTTTCCCTGACTCTTAGTAAATTAATTTGCATAATTCCCCATTTCCCTACAATTGTAGCATTCGACATTGGTAGCCTCTTTCTTTCCCTTGTAATCACGCGCCTGGTGACCTTTTCCCCCACATTTATAACAAACTCCCATTCCTTTTAAGCAAGTACCAGGGTGATTCTTCCCACAATTATCGCATAATGGAAAATCCTTATTTCCCTTTTTCCCTTTATCTGTCTCTTATTCCACTGTTCTCTTCTTCTCTTGCTTTAATTTGTTGTCATAAGACTTAGAGAATTCCTTTTCTGTCTTGATAGAACACGAGACAATATCTTCGTATGACGAGAAGGTTTGTGAGACTAATGCTCGATGGAGAAATGGTTTTAACCCATCAATGAAACGATCAATCTTACATATTGGGTTACGTATATAATCTGCAGTATGCCTCGCTAACCTTGTAAAGTTGGCCTCATACTTTGTGTCATTCTCAGCATCATTTTGTCTCAGACTCAAAAATTGTCTTTCCATATCTGCTCGATGGTCATGAGGATAGTATTTTTCTAGGAAAATATCTTTGAACTCCCTCCATTCCATATTCGATACGTCATCATCTTCCTTTGTGTTTTGAATCAGCGACCACCACTGATCGGCATCTCCAGTGAGGCGGTAAACTGCCATGACAACCTTCTCCCTTTCGCTACTCCCCAAGGCATGGAATATTTTCTCTAAGGAGTTTATACATTGCTCAGCTACTAATGGATTTGTACCCCCATTAAATGTTGGCATTTTTTGCCTCATGAAGTGGTATAACATTAATCCTCCACGTTGTGGATTAGGGTGATCCATACGAGTAAGGTTATTATTCATAACTTGAGTGAGTTGTCCCAGTATGGTAATAAGTTGATCAGCACCAGTTGTATCTCTGGATCCACAATCATTATCTTGTGCAGGAGGGAAATCCCTACACGGAGTGTGTGCATTGATACGGTTTCCATTCCTTCCACTAGGCGCCATTTCTATACAATGGCATAAACTAGATTAGTTTATGAATCAAAATACATAATTCCATACTTATAAAATAATTAACATAAATTGAAATATTTATGGATATAATCCATAATCATAAAAAGGTTTTCTTTGAGGAAGTATATACTCATAACCATTCATAGTGGTTTGTAAAGAAAACGAGAATTATCCTAAGCATATCCCCCAGGAGTGTCGTAACCAAGAGTGCAGCAAGGCTCATTGTTGTGCACCAGTTCCCATTCGAGTCTAGCTCAAAGCGGTGTTTTTGGGTTTTACCCCTAGTTACATCTGTGCTAGAGCCACCTCTACCTTCTCGTATCCAGACAGGGATGTATTGCTCAGAAAACTAACAAAATCTCTATAATACCAAAAATCTATGATGTTCTTCTATACTAATCCTCAAAGTCTATCTTTGGGCTATGTGATCTAATCAGAGTTTATCTAAATCTAGCTTACAAGGTTAGTACTAAACTACCGCTGATACCAACTATAACGTCCCGACCCCAGCTACTCGGAGTCGGACATTACTTCGTAACATTGGCATGATCACAAAAGATCAAGTCTCGAAAGACCGATTAGTTTAGTAGCCTTGGAAACACTATATACATTCATAAGTCTTACATTACATAATAAAGTGAAAAACTAATAACAAATTATTCATAATCCACACTCATATCCTCTTCTGTCTATCCCTGCAGGTCATTCATAAAATACTTCTTCACATCCTGGAAAATATTAAAACATTGAAAGGGGTGAGCTCAGATGCTCAGTAAGGATAACAATATTGCGGAAGCTTTCATTAATAAACATTAACATTTAAGGCAATTTATAACTAAAACAAAAGCCTTTTAATCATGAACTTCAACATAATATGGCAAAAGTAAAATGAGATGATTCCATTTATTTATTCACATGGATATTCTACTGGTCGAATAATCACATGCAATATCAATAACCACTTTCATAATGATGGAATGCATAATGCCAGACTATCATAACCACGTAGCCAAGGCCTCATGCCAAGACCACAAATAAGATTTTGTCAAGGCCTCGTGCCAAGACACTAGTTTGTCTCATGAGACCTACCGATGCATCGAGGATCAATAGTGGGCTCCACCCGTCACTTATTAAGTCCAATGCATTCCTCATATGAATAGGTTTAAACATATCATAAACCATAACATAATCGTATCACATAAAACATGCATAAAGGAATCATAGAATTTCCACATTTCAATCACAAGATATCAATACAACACATTGATATAATAAAAACACTTTCAAAACCATTTTCAATACCAAAAAAAATAATGGTAAAACATGGTATTTATTTTTCTTTTAAAAAAAGGTATGGCTTGTAGAGGAAGCCAAAACATAAATAATGGTCACGGTGGCGGAGAAGTCGTTGTCGCCGCATACGTATGAAAAAAACATTCCCTTTTGTCGTTTAGTAAATGCTTCGTATAAATAGATTTCCTTTGAATAAACGTAAAAGTCAAAAGAGTTTATACACCGTATAAAAGAAAGTTGTGTATAAAACCAAATATGCTTCAATGAAAGGAGATTGAGATGAAGTCCCTTAAAAAGATCATTTTTTAAATAAAATAGATCTATTATGTGTATTTACTATAAGTAAACAAAAATAAAGTACAAATACAAGATATCACATAATAATATCATGACATAATTTGAAAATAGGAGATTAACCCAAAGAATGGAGATTGGGTTATGAAATTCCCTTACCTCGTGTCTGACTTGACTCAATCGTTCTTTAACCTCATGAATAATAAACTAGAGTTAATATCAACCTTATTAAAAACCATTTTAAATTTCATTATCCTTTTTATATCACTTATTACAATGTTATGAACATTATGTAATTATTTAAGTTAATAACGGTCGTTTTGTCGATCTTTGGTACATGAGTCAACAATAAACTTCTTATAATTACAAGTTGTTCATGTGGTGAAATAACCATTATATCCAGAATTATATTCATGATGTAGATATCATATATATAATTTATATCTAGTATATACATTCATTCATAATATTACGTAACATTTCGAGGTAAGAAATGAAATTCACCATTCATGGAGACGGTAAGCCGTACGTACGCATGAACGCTACTTTCATTTCTATTTCATATTTAATGGAATGAAATAATAATTATATAAAGGTATAATATAGTTCCAGTATAATATCATATATAATATCATTTACTCCATCCTTTATACATCCCACATATGGCATTAACGATTCACATCACTTTGAGGGGGCGGTAGTCCGCACTTCCTAAAATAAAATTATCGCGTTTACCCATAATGGAAATCATAAAGTATGCCATAAATGTGAAATACAGAATCATAAGGAAAACTTAAACATATTATACATCATATATAAATATAGTGACATCTTAATGGCCACATTTGAAGGTGTTATATGAGTGTTGAACAATTATCGTTTCGTGAGGCAGAAATTCACCATCCACAGAAACAGTATGTTCTTTAACCATTAGATGTAGGTTTGTGTAAGTGTAGCACGAATACATATTATAAAAACATCCTAGTATATTGAGGATTCTGTTTTTGTTGCAAAAGAAATGAATAAAAAGTATTTAAAGGGTTGGAGAAGAAAAATAAAACAAAACAACATTAGAGAAGACATTACCTTAAAATCAGGTAAATCTTTTTGATTTGAGCCAAAGGCTTCCTTGGGAAGAGCTCTGCCCAAAGTGAGGCTTCTAGGAGTAATATGGGGAAGTTGGGAGATTTTTTGGTCATAGGTCGGCCGAGCCAAATGGGTTGAAAGTGTGAATGAGGTGGTAGAGGTGGGGGCCTTTTATAAGTGGAGAGGAGGGGCACTCTTTGAAAGTAAGGAAAAGTCACTTTATTATAAAATGAGTTTCGGATTTTAGAGGTCCCACACTTATATAATTCGAGGATAAGGTGATACGGGTTCGAAATATACTCATCCAATAGGATTTTGACAAGTGTAAGCCTTGGATTTTACATTATCTTTTTATTTTATTTAAATCGTTAAATAATGAGGTCATCACTGCATCATCATGATGTCATAAATAATTTAAATTATTTAATGTCTAAAAATTATAAAAAAAATTCTATTATGTAGGAAATATTTTTTTCTTTCCAATGACTATTTATAGTCAAAACTATGACTTGTATAACCCCATGTAAAAATTGTTTTAGTAAAACATTTCATGTTTGTGTCATTTTTTACTTTAACATTAAATAAAAGGTATTTATGTCATTTTCTAACTAAAGTGGCTTCATGGGGTCCCCAGGTTGACCCATGGATTTTCTTGGTCGTCCATGGCACATCCAATGAGGGTAGGACATGTGTCAAGCTCATCTCATATTATTAAAACATTATTTTTACCTTAAACTACACTAATTACCTCTAATTGCAATTCAGAACTTAAAAGTTACTATTCACCAAAAAATTATTTTAATCCCATTGAACCACATTTTACTTCCTAATGACTACCATGTATGTCGGATTTTTGAAAATCAAATCACAGAAGTGGTAATATTTCATTTAAATGAAAAATCAGTTATTTAACTACCACTTAGTGGTTTCACTATTCATCAAAAATTGAAGTTTTTTTGAACAATGCCAAAATTTCACCCTAAGCTATATTTGATATTCCGATTTCAAAAATGATGTCTATTTTACAAAATTCCAAACATATAAGTTGTATTAATTAATTTTATAATTAATTCCCGCTGTCACAACAAATAACGTGTTTTTAAGAAACAATTTATATCAAAAGATTGATAATTGTTAATGCCCAATTTCAATGTTAAATTAATTATAATAAACACCATTGGATAAAATGGTAAAAATATATTCTAATTATACTTTAAAACCACTAAATAGTATAATTTATCACAATAAATTATTTTGATTAAAAAAGTTGTTTCAAGTATTTTTCACTATTCATAAAAAAATTGGAAGTTCTCAGAAAATTACAAAAAATTCAACTTTGGATAATTTCGATATTCCAAATACAAAAATGAAGTCCATTTTGAAATAAAAAATTTCTATAATTTTAAAAAGTGGTTATTACTATTCATTACGGCTACTTTGATTAGTTGCGGTGTGTTAGAACTCGAAGTTGCGTACAATGCAAGCTATTCCATATTGAATGAGAAGCGTATCATGGAAGCTCGGGGTGTTACAGGGTCAGACCAGACCCGGACCTAGTTTGACCCACATATTCTTAAAAGGGCCATATCTTCTAAATCATACTTCTATTTCGTAAACCTTCTACGACGTTGGAACTCATAGGATGAGGAGGTCCTTTTAAGATAAACCACATGGGATTTGGAGAATTTTTATTTATGGATGGGTTGGATCAGACATTAATCCAACAGGGCCCTTGGCACTAAAATTCTTTTAACTAACAGACTATGGTTTTGATTGGTGTTCCATATATTTCATTGGAAACCTTATTAACAGATGGTCCTTCGGGTCACTTATAAGTGGGACATTATGGAGGATGAAATATGGTTGATGGATTGTGGAGTGTATCCCCCATAAATTTGACGTGCTTAGTGCAGAAATCTGGTGGTTGGCTATGACGTGAAGAAAGTATAATGATCCTTTATCCTTCAACACCTAGTGATCCTATGTGTGGGTTAGCACCTAGCGATCCTCTGTGGATCAGTACCTAGTGATCCCTTGAGTGGGTCACCACCCAGCGATTTTTTGAGTGGGTCAGCACCTAGAGAACCTTTGTGGGTCATTACCTAGAGATCCCCCATGGGACAACACCGAGCGATCCAATGTAGGTCAGCACCTAGTGATCATATGTGGGTCAACACCTAGAGACCCAGTGCAGTCTAGCAGCAAAAGCCTCTCAAAAGAATAAGATGATCCAACATTAAGACTAATCATATTTATTAATGATCATTATTTTTTATACCTAGTTTGAGATGAGTATTTTACTTTGTGTTTTTTGATTGAGATCTTGATAGGTAGTTTTTCTTTTGTGGAATTCGCGGAGACTATCGGGGGTCTCGAGGTACCAACTGGGTGTTGTTATTCTCACCCCTGCACGAGCATCGCCTACACCTCGTTGTGACTTGTACAGACTATGTGAAACCTTGAATGATATTTGGATTAAGGACTAGATGGTGTACTGAGATGACCGGTTGACACCTAGAGATGGAGTGACAAGTTGTACCTGCCATTCTAGTAGGATCCTTAGAGTATGACCTCATGAGCTATTTTTCCATTTTAATTTATTTTCTTTTAGTTGGGTTTTTATTTTGGCTCATTCAAATTCAGTTTAAACTTTTACATTCAGTAGTTATACTACGTGGTATGTTCTTGTTGTGTACCTGGTATGTGTGTTTGCAGGTTTAAAGGCAATGCCTTCCCATTTTTAGGGATATTCTTTTATGGTACTAGTCTCCAACCACTGGCCTATTTATGGAGGGCTTGTGTTAGTCACCGCTCGATCCTTGGGTGACGAGTCATGACAAAGTGGTATTAGTGGGGTCAGTTCTACCAAAGAACTAATACTATGACCTTTTCAATGGGGAAATAGTGTTAAGTGTTTTGAGTTCATATTTCAGTCCTGGGAGTCTGGTGTTTGAGCAGTAGCCGACATATCCTTCCAATAGGGCCCTGAATTGTAATATTTGACTCAGTATATGAAAACACTCATTGTGTATATTTTTTATAATGCTTTTATTTTTTATCTCTTTTTAGTCATCTCAATAAGTATAACTTATTGACTATGGGACATCTATTTCTTTACAGGATGTCGCCGCATAGACAGCCAACCAAGATTCCAGTGAGAGATCACGATGATGGCCCACCAAGCAATGAGGCATCGGTGCAGGGCCCTCTTTTGACGATCTTACCTTCAGGTGTTGTTCTTGAAGAACAAACACATGTAGGGAAGAAATTGCCACTAGCCCCACCTGCAGATTATGTACGCCGATTGAGCATGTTGTATGAGTTCTAGAGATAGAGGCCTCCATTTTTCATGGAAAGAATGATCCACATGCAGCTGAGGACTGGCTAGAGGTTGGGGAAAAAGCCATCCACCTTTTGGGACACCACCAGACCTGATGGTGATCATAGATGCTCATCTCTTCCGTGGAATAGAAGGGAGATCATGGAGCTTGATGCTCTTGTTTCATGATGAGGCAACCCTAACCTGGTTGGAAATTGAGGGTATCTTCAAGGTGGAGTCCATTCCAGCGACAATATTCTCTATGCATATTCAGGAGCTACTACCCTTACTGCAGGGTTGCCTCAAAGGGGCCCAGTAAACATCGATATTCCCTAGCCTCTCTCGGTACTCCACTGAAAAGGTATGATACCCATTAATCAAGTCCCAGACCTTTGTGTAGGGTCTCCGAAAGGATATCATATGATCGATGATATAACTCAATATATCTATGCATGCTACAGTTCATGAGCGAGTTCTATTAGTTGAGAGATTATTAGATTAGAAGGCACTGACAGTGAGAACCACAACCAGAAGACAGCTAGCTGAGTCATCTACCACAGGAAGTAGGTGGTTGAAATTGGGCTCTGAGTGGGGAAGACCTTCTGGAGGACGACCCCAGGATGCAGGGTCGGAGGTGTGGATCTCGTGAGGCAGAGTAGGTCATATGAGGACTAGATTTTTAACTCTTGTGGCGGATATGGGAAAATGGATTACGACATTCTGAATCCACGCATGGATTATTTTAGTATTGTTGAGGGAATACTAAGATAGGTATGGATATTCGAGGATGAAGGTCTACAGGGTAGTAGACGTATTAGAAGATATGGTCGTGCAGTAGAGGGGGGCGGTGATTTGAGGTTTTACCACCACCACCCACAGGTTGTCCACCCCGACCATATGGAGTTGGTGGATAGGGATGAGATAATCTTTTGGAGGCGGAGGCTTATGACCATGGTGCTCTATATATTATTCATGGTATGATCTATGTGCACTCCAACCTAGATGTAGTACTTATATACACAGGTTCTAGTCACTCTTTCATTTCCAATGTTTTCTTTTGGAACTCAGATAATCTAATGGAGTCGTTGGCTTGATTCTTATGAATAGAGACTTCTATATGAGA
Organism: Viscum album; assembly: GCA_963277665.1. Classification (NCBI taxonomy): domain Eukaryota; kingdom Viridiplantae; phylum Streptophyta; class Magnoliopsida; order Santalales; family Viscaceae; genus Viscum; species Viscum album. The sequence continues at coordinate 772,768,963 of OY728159.1, read as the reverse complement.
GGATTCAACAATTATGCTCTGGTGTAGGTAGTGTAATATCACTCTATGTGGTGAGGGCTTCAGCTGAGATCTCCTAGTACTAGCGTCGATTCCTTATGACATCATCTTGGGTATGGACTTTCTATCCATAGTTCATGCTCAGATCATATGTTTTAGGTGTAAAGTATAGTGTGTCCATGAGGATGAGACCATGTTTTTCTTTACAGGTGAGGAGGGAACCATTACAGCTCACGATGGACTTTCTTAGAGGAGGGTGTAGTTGATCACTCCTCAGTTGGAAAGCCCCACCCTCGATGTTGATGATGAATGGAGTCTAGTTATCTTATAGTTATGGATTAGTATGCATATGTATTTCTTGAGGATGTTCTGGGACTACCTCTTCATAGATATGTAGACATCTACATCAACATGTACCCCATGACAATGCTGATATTTACACTAGTAAAACAGATGTATCCCGCAAAGATTCATGAGTTGAGGGTACAGATTGACAACTTACTAGATATGGGGTTCATAAGGCCATGTGTTTCTTCCTGGGTAGCCCATATTTTGTTCACCAAGAAGGCATCTGGAATTTTTAATCATTATATGGTCTATCGACGTCTGAACCAGCTGACCATGAAGTAGAAGTATCCACTCCTGAAGATTGATGATCTTTTCGAACAACTGAATTGAGCATGGTGGTTTTTGAAGTTAGACCTCAGATTAGGCTATCTTCAGCTCAAGGTTAGAGGTGAGGATATACTGAATATGGCCTCCAGATATAGGTGTGGCCACTATGTGTTAATGGTGATGCCCTTCGGTGTGACCAATTCTACATCTGATTTCATGGGACTCAAGAACAGGATCTTCTAGCCTTACCTGAATCAGTTCATGGAGGTCTTCATTGATGAGATCATGGTGTACTCAGCGTCAGAGAAGGATCGCGCGAAATCCATCATGACCCACATGATAATCACTATCCTGAATTTTATTTACAAAACCTCAATGAATAATGGGATTATAACATAGTAGAACCCACCCTAATAAGGTTGAATCATGAACTCATTGGCCAACAATGGACAACATGTTGATTGGTGGGGGAATGCACAATAACATAATAGAATCAATAATTTTCTTATATTTCTTGTCTAGTGATCATATAAATGGGATACCTATGTTGATACCATATAATACTATTAAAGAATTTGAATAGACCACTCTTTTCATTTAATCTATCATAAACATGAATGGGAAATCCTATAACTCAAAAATGTTAAATAATATTAATTTAATTAAATTAGTATGACAGAAATCTAATCAAATATTGTTCCATTCCAAGATTTCGGATTGATCATTGGTACTGAATGTACATGACAACATTGAATAACACCCCGTTATTTTATTACCTCTTGATCCACTTTGATTTGATTGTAATTCATTCTCTAGTTGAATCCACAAATAATGAATGTATAAACCACCAATCAAATTATATGAGGGTTATGTTATTAGACCTATAATTTATTTATAAATGATTATTTATAGAGGTTTAACTCGGTTAGGTTATTCTAAAAATTATATAAATTATTATATTGTTTTCATTAAATTTACCTACCAATGGGTGCCTCAACCATGAGTATAGTGTCGACCAGCCTTATTGAAGACCAAGTGTAAACCCAATGTTTTGAAATTGACCATTGTCTAAAATTACTCATTTGATGTCATAAACATTATATATATAAAATTATACTAAAATAATGCATGAAGGTTCATTAAAATATAATAATAATTTTTATATATAAATTCTTGGGACCCAAGATTCCCAAAAACCTTGCTATCTCAGATGATAAATCCAGATATATACATATAAATATTCAATGTAAAAAATACATCAATATAAGAGTCACTACATTATACCATCCATCATGGCCTTTCACCCAGAGAGAAAAATATACAAATGATTTGGGGGTATTAGGTCAACATCTAACTCTTTATCTCTCAGTAGCTCCCCTTCATGCTCTTGTGATGCAATAACACATGAACTAATGAACGTGTCCTCCCATACAGGATCCTCTCTTGATAATCCTTGGTCTCCATTGGGTACCCCATGTGGGTTTTTTCATCCTCTATGTTAATCCATCCCCAATCAATAAACATTTTAGGATTGGTCATATATCTATTAAACTACAAAATACGGATGACATCATGCAATTGGTCCAACTGTGGGGGTAGGAATAATTAATAAGTTTCACCAACCTTCAATAAGATCTTGACCGACTAGATAAATCATTAGGATAACATTCCTCCCCGGTCAAACCTATGTAATCATTATCATATGGATTATCTCATGAACATATGGTATCCCTTGTTGAACTCCAAGTGTAAACAATATCTATCTATTTAAGATTTATTTCATCGTTGTACTGCCCTCATATTCCTGTGGATTACTTAGACCTTATTATTTATTACTTACTCAATCACTGGACCAATAAGATATTTTCTCACCAATATCAGTCCAACCTAAAGGTGACCTACATTGTCTCCCATAAAGGGACACAACATGTCTGATAACAATACTTGAGTGATCGTTAATATTTGAAGAAAACTCTACCAATAGAATGAGATCCTCACAGCTCCAGCTAAATTCAAACTATCAAGTTCATAGAATATACTCTAATGCATTTATACTATACTCTATCATCAAAATTTTTTGATGGTGAAAAACTATTATAATACATTATTGGTTCCAAAAAATAATTGTACAAGCCTCTCCCTAATTATCACTTGAACTGGGTATCATAGTAATAGATAATTAAAAATTGAACACCATGAATCAAGATGATATCATGCACACAAAAATTTGAAATACACTTCACTAAAATATTATTCGTGTTGGAATTAATGTGTTATAACTTCATTAGTTGGACAATAATAACCCATATTACATCCTAGTTGCTCACAGTCCATGGAAGCCCTATTAAAATATCCATAGATATTTCATCTCAAATCCACAATGGGATATCTAAAGGCTATGAAAGACTAGAAATAACATGACGATAAATTATCAACTACTGATATGTGATACATAGAGAAAATAAATCAATGACCCCCACCTCATGTCTTCAAAAATTAATCTCTCTTGTATATCATTTCTATAGTGGTATGTATAAAGAAGGGGGAATTCTAAAACTTCCACATCAACTCCTCACCCAACGTGATTGAAAACACCATTTATCCTTATAAAAGGATCATATTCTCCATTACATTAGGAAATTATATCTAATTTATATCCTATAGATATCTAGTCACAAAGAACCTCATAGTCGATCTCACCTAACTGATCCTCTCTCACACACTATTTAATTGCAACATTCACCACCACCTAAAAAATAAAAAAATCATTCCTATATTCCACCAGGGTTATCTATAAATAACTAATATTATCATTTTCATCCTCTAATAAGAGATAATGAGACATTATTCAAAGGGAATCTACCACCACATTTACCTTATCATTATTATGGACTTTCTTGGCATCATAGTACTACCCATATTCTGACCAATAAATTTATATTAGGACATAAAATCTTGGGAATAAGATTAACCTAATACACTTGTGTAATAATTAAACAAAAACAATATACTCCCATAATATTGTGTCTGCACCTATTCAGAGTGAGGACTTCTGAAACATACCCAAGATAAAGATTTTTGTAGTTATTCATATGGGTTCTCAACTACCTCGACTCATATGTGATCACTGCCTACCTCTGCATCAACATGAATGTCATACTAACTCCAAATTAATTGAAAAACCCTACTATCACGACCCGTACATCGAGGTTCGTTCCATGACTACCCCAAGCCCGCATTCCATAGGTCGTGGGCTGGTGACTAGCAACAATTGCGTAATTCCCTAAAACTGGGAAGACATTGCCTTTATAACCTGTAAACACACACAAATGATATAGACATAAGTAAACTTTATAACAAACAAGTGAGTATAGTATGTTAAAAGGGGCCATATTACAAACCCAATTAGAATGTACTAGATACTGAAAGTACAAATGAAAATGAGGAAAATATAAAAACAGCTACTGGGTTATCCTCTGAGATTCCTACCTGAAGGGTAGGTACAGATCACCTCCTCAGCACTCCATGTTTTTCCATCTCCTCTATGTACTGACACATCTTATGGTCCACCTCTAGGTACCAGTCCTGTTACTCTTAGCCTCAGTTAATGTTGTCTATCGTCTGCATTCAACAGAATGAGATTCGGGCATAGCACATGCAGGGGTGAGTATGACGATACTAAGTAGGGACCCTGAGACCCTCAAGGTCTCCAAAAATCAAGAAGCATAGACCAAAAAATATGAAATCATCAGATAACCTCACATAGGTATATGCCCATAAATATACATATGCTATCAAGTGATCCATCTCAATCGTTAAGAAAACACAGAAAAACTGACTCATCTCATCCAAGATTTTATTATAGGGGTAGTAGCATTTCAAACCCTTTGTTGTTGGATAACTCATACTTTATCATGTACAGTGGTCATGCCACCACATCCAGGTGCTTCCCACGAACCTTGGATTATTGAGATACTCCTTTTGTCGAGTACCATTGGTCTACCACGTCACTCAGAGGTGCTCCCCACCGTCGGTCTTCCGCCACAACCAGGCGCTCCCCCTCTTAGCCTACAGATGTACACCTCCTGTCGAGTACCGTGGGTTTACCGCCAAAATTAGGTCCTCCTCCACCGTGGATCTTCCGCCACAAGCAGGTGCTTCCCATTGGGCTACTCGAGTCACTATTAGCCAATCGGTCAGCAGTCATCAAGTCTCATCCAGCTACTAGGTTCCCGCACTAATTCACTCTCGTCTACAGAAGATATGCTCCACAGGAAACTATTCAGTTATCCAACTTTAAAAAGTCCCATTAAAAATTATCTCAATGGTCGGCCACGCCATTGGGGTCCTAACATAACAGACGACACATCAATCAGACGCCCGGTCTGTGAGTTCATAGCCTTTTATTCCCAGTGGCCTTGATGGATTCGTGCATGATCCAACCTGACTGTATCTCAAATATACCCAAAACTCTAGTGGAATATAGTCAACGGTACCTCCACACACCATGATTACTAGCACCGCTAATGGTTCATCAGACGGGCCATCGGTGCCAACGATACGACCAAAAGAAAGTAAAGGGTCATAGTGGGCTTGGGTTCGGCCCGCCTGGCCCAACCCAATCTGAGCAGACCGTGTTCAGGTCGACCCAGACTAACCCGTTGGGTCTGGACCGGCCCTTTAGGTCAGATGGCCCATTACCTTCAGCCCGGCCCGCTGGGACCCGCCCAGCAGTCCGCGAAGAACCGCGGAGAGCTGCAAGGGTGCATGGCAGCTCGGATCGGCCGGGGGCGGCTCCTCCTAGAAGGGCAACGTGAGGGGCCTGTTCGACCGGGGCATCGTGATGGCACGACCGGGTTGGATGGGGGCTGTACGCCTGGTGCGCGGGAGCCGGTTCGGTCAACTGTCGGAACACCATGGGGGAGGCGCATGTCACTGAGGTCGCAGGTGGCGCGGTCTTTTCCTTCGTTGCCTTCATCGTCATTTCGAATAACACAACTCTGAAGATCTTCATGGGGATGGCCCATGTTAGTTTGGCCCGCAACCTCCACGTTTACGGTGGTAGCAATATGTTCATCAATAACAAAGCAAAACAACCCTCCCGCAAAAGGAAAACATCCTTATTCTTATTTTTGAAAAAAAGGAAGTGCATGGGATTGAATTGTACTTAAATAAAATTAAACCCATACCTTTTTTGATTTTCGGTGAAGGAGACGCGGGGAAGAAGAAAAATAGTTCGGAAAAGATGGACGTCAGTGTTTTCCTCAATCGTCGGATGGTGCGTCGGCTCGTCATAGTCAAAGACGTCCTATATCATAGAAATTCCCGAGGAAGAAGGTCGAAGTCAGGGTCAAAATTCATCATTGGTGGAGTGTTCTTTGTGGAGGAATCATTATTCATTGGATATTATTCTCTCTAGAGATCTAATCCACCAATTTCAACCTTTTTCCAACAAATGAATAGATAGCCCCTCCAAATAATTGATTATCTATTATTTGTATTGATGGGTTTAAAATTCAGATTGTAGCAGTTAATTAAATGATATGGCTCAATTAAATAAAGGGGGATGGTATACACCATTAAAAGATGGGGGTTGTGTCACCATTATGTTAAGGAAGGTCAAGAGACGCTACCTCATTTATGGGGGAGTAGAGAGGTTTTCCTCGATTAAATGGGGGGTTTTGTCCCAGGTGGTCCCCACACAGTAACCTCTCTTGGAAGGTTAGGTTCATGTGGGTCCCACAACCATATTCTATCCTAGGAGGTTAAGGAGTGGTGGTCCCCACCTCCAACATCCACATGGGTGGTTATAAAAGATAATATAAAATAAAACATGTGTTTATTTTATTTTATTATTTCCATGAAAACACCCAAAAACTAACTTTCATCCTCAACCAACAGCCAATTAGTTGAATGTTTTCTTAAACACATATCGGCGCTGTGAGTTCAACAGTGTATTTCGATTTAAATTCCACACACTAGTTTAAAAGATAGAAAAAACCACTTATACATTTACTGAACATACCCGAACAAAACTTCATTAATTGACTCCCAGCACACCGGGCCTCGGTATCACGAGCCGTCAACTTTCACGGACTCAGAAAATTCTAATATATTTAAAAAAAACATGTAAATTATGGGTATTTACATTCTCCCTGCCATAGGGTTTTATTTCCCCATAAGCCATAACTCAAAATTAAGGGAAAAAGTGGGGGTACTGAGCACGCATCTGAGCCTCCTACTCATATGTTCTCTCCTAGAGGTTCTCGTGCAGGCAACGAATGTGCGCCAAAATTATTGACCGTCCACGAATGAACTGCTCCTGTCGATTCGGAATCTCTAGTGAAACCTCTGTAAAAGTATCCCAATAGTTAACGTCCAGCTCTCCACGGTCGATGATATGGGAAGGGTCGTGCATGTATCTCCCCAACTGGGATACGTGGAAGACGTCGTGTGCCCGGTGCAACTAAGGAGGAAGAGCTAAGAGATATTCCACCTCGCCATCTCTGTAGAGTAGCTAAAAAGGTCTGATGAACCTCAAAGATAACTATCCACCATGGTCAAATCTACGTAGACCTCACTGGGGGGAGACCCATTTAAAGACGTGGTCACCATACTCGAACTCCAGAGGTCTCCTTCACCTTTCGGAAAACGACCTCTTCCTTCCCTGTGAAGTCTTCATCTTCTCCTGGATGATCTGCAGATTCTCTGTGGTAGCTCGTACCATATTTGGTCCCACATGTTCTAACTCCCCTGGGTCAGTCCAACTCAAATATGATCTGTTAGGTCTCCCGTATAACGCCTCAAAAGGTGTCATCCCAATGGTGGAGTGATAGCTGTTGTTATACGCAAACTCCACCAAAGGCATGTGACCCTCCTAGCTGCGACTGAAGTCGAGGACACAAACACACATCATGTCCTCAAGGGTTTGAATGGTTTGCTCAGTATAGCCATCCATCTGATGATGGAAGGTGGTTCATAAACGAAACAACGTCCCAAATGCCTCCTGCAACCCCTTACATAGTCGGGATGTAAAACATGTGTCATGATTGGATACAATCATTGATAGTACTCCATGTAGCCTCACAATATCCTGTACATAGAGTTGTCACATGCTCTCTACTGATCCCTGGTCTCTGATTGGTAGAAAGTGGGACAACTTGGAGAGTCGCTCAACGATCAAAAAAATTGAGTCGTTACCCCTGGATGTATGTGGAACTCCTGTCACAAAATCCATGGATATCCAATACCACTTTAAATGTAAGAAATCTAATGGATGATCCAAGACAACTGGTACCTAATGCTCCACCATCACTAGCTGAAATGTGAGGCATCAAGAGATGAACTATGCTAATTCATTCTTCATTCCCAGCAACCAGTGTTGTCGTTAGAGGTCCTGGTACATCTTTTCCACTCCTGGATGTACCGCTAGAGGGAATTTGTGGAACTCCCTCAACACATTATCCTGAAGTGACACTAGAACCATGGTACATCCTCTGAAGAGGATGATGTGCTTCCCACCTTTAGAAAATCCATCAGGTGGTTGCCCTGTGGATTTCTGAGCACGTCATGCCTCAAAGTCAGTGTCCTCAAGATATGACTCCCCGACTCACAGATGGAGTGGGGGAGTTACTATAAGAGACTACAGGAAAGCTTCTCCATCTCTATCCACAATGGATATCTGCAAAGTGGCCATCTACTCCTTCGCCTCACCTAACAGTTGTATACCTGATCTCATACTGAGTACATTAGAAAAAATGTTCCCCTCGCTAGGAGTACAGAATATCTCTAAGTCATAGTCCCAGTGGAGCTCAATCCAATGTTTTTGTCTCAGGTTTAGGTCCTTTTGGGAGATGATATACCTGAGAGTCTTGTGATCAGAGTACACTAAAAAGTGCTCACCCATCTGATAGTGCCACCACATCTTCAAGACGAAGACCACTGTTACTAACGCCAGGTCATGGGTAGCATAGTTCTTCTCGTGCTATCTCAGCTATTGAGAAGCATATGTAACCACTTCTTTCTCTTGCATCAGGACACATCTGAGTATGGACCCTGATGTGTCACAGTAAACTACGTACCCTACACCTTCCTATGGAAGCCTCAAGATGGGGGAACTAGTATACCTCTATCTCAGCTTATGAAACTCTAATGGAATCTATCCAAACACAAAAAGGGTTGTCCATTCTTCTTCAATGCTAATAGTGGTGATGTAACTCTGGAGACATCTAGCAAAAATCATTGGTAGTACCCAACCAAAACTAGGAAATTTCATACATCTATCACACTCTTGGGTGACTCCCAAAAAAATACCACCTCAATCTTAACTGGATCCACTGCAACTCCATCCTCTGATATGATATGACCCAGAATGTGAACCTATCGGATCCAGAAATGGAACTTCTAGATCTTACCATAATGTTGGTGCTCTCCGAGTTTGTCCTATACTACCTGCAAATGAGAGGCACACTCCTCATCAGTAGTCGATTAGATCAGAATGTTTTCAATGAAGACTACAACAAAGGGATGAAGGAATGGATGGAAGATCATGTTCATGAGTCCAATGACCAATCTTGGAGCAATGGTTACACCTAAAGTAATAACCAAGAACTCGTATTGGCGGTACTGACATCTAAAAGCTGTCTTCTGTACATCCTCGTCTCGAACTCTGAATTGGTGATAGCCTAATCTGAGGTCTATCATCAAGAACCACTATGCTCCTTTCAGCTGATCAAAGAGGTCATCAATCCTCAGGAGTTGGTACATGTTCTTCATGGTCACTTGGTTCAGAAATCGGTAGTAGAAACAAATCCTCAAGCTCTTATCTTCCTTCTTGGCGAACAGAATCGGGGCTTCCCATGGAGAGACACTGGGCCGGATGAATCCCTTCCCATGTAAGTCCTCTAGTTGTCCCCGCATCTCGCAAAGCTCAGTGGGAGCCATCCGATATGCTAGATTAGATATTGGTGCTATCATGGGGTACAGGTAAATGTAAAAGTCCACCTATCTGGGAGGAGGTAGTCCTATGACGTCATCTAGGAAAACATCTATGTACTGGTCCACCACTATAGGATATATCAGACTCTCCACATCAACATCTTTGATGGTATGGCTGGCCAACTGATGAGTGACTGTTTTCACTCTCCAAAGAGAAAGTCCATCATATGATTTAAAGGATCCCTTCTCACTGGTGAAGGTAAACATAGTCCCATCTATGCAGACACACCACACATTGGGCCTAATACAATCTATGTGATCATGGACTGTAGATAACTAGTCCATACCCAAGATGATGTCCTAAGGCCTCAACGCCGCTACTAGGAGATCCAAGATGAAGCTCTCACATCCTAGAGTAAGATAACATTTCCGTAACTAATATGAAATCATCGAATCTGCTCCGGTATGAGTCTATATACATAAATATCGTGCCAATGCCTTCGTAAAAATCTCCAAGAATCGAACGAGGGTAGAGGCAATGAAAGAGTGACTGGATGATTTTTCAATAAGTACTATTGATATGGTGGATTAGACATAGATCATACCTTGAATAATCCCTAGAGCTCCATGATCATATGCCTCACCTTCCTGGAGCTGAGCTCTCCCATGTCCACCTGATCCCTGTGGTCGGGGTGGACCTCCTTGTGGTGGTGGTGGTAACACCTCGAAACGCCATCCACTGCCAGCTGCACGACGAGCTCATCTTCCATGTGGACCACCTCGATCAAATATATATCTCCACATGGCCAGTCCTTCGACCATCTACTAATCATCCAACCGTATGGTCAGACACTCACAAGCCATGTGACACTACCCACCGCATGAGTAACACCTCCCGATCCTGGCATGTCTGTCCTTGCTTCTGGTGCCACACACAACCAATCCTGAGTCATGCGGTTGTCCCCCTATCGATCTAGTCTTCTTGGACCTATGTGACATTTGTCTGCTACCTACTTCAGAAGACTCCACTACCTATCGACTGGTGGTGGATCTCGTTGCTGGAGACTGCTCAATAATGAATCTCTCCACTATGATGGCTCTCTCTAGCACTCCTACCTATGTCGGGATGGTGAGTGAGATAACCAGATCTCGGATATCCCATCTAAGCCCCTACTCGAAGGTCCGAGCCTTGAAGAATGGTTTCCACATCCTATCGGTGGAGTAGTGTGAGAGGTCTATGATCCTCGCTGAGTACTGAGCTACAGTCATGCTACCCTGCTGCAGGTGAAGTATCTCTTGTATGCGCATTGTGAGAAGGGTCTTTGGGGAAAAATCTACATGAAAAAGACTATCAAAGTTTCCATAGAGAAGTTTCTTCTCGTCGTGGACCTTGAGGATCAAGTTCCACCATATGAACACTATTGCCTATAGAAGGCTGGCACAAGAATCTCCATGACTTCTGCCGGTGTCTCTACCAGCCGAAAAACTCTCACAATAACCTCTAGCCAATCCTCAGCCGCTTGTGGGTTTGTCTCTCCCCTGAACATGGGTGGCCTCTGGCGCTGGAACTCATGCAACGTTCTCAAGTGGTGTGCACCGTCTGCTTCTGGGGCTGGTGGCATCAGTGGCCCAATAGGTAAAGGTACTGGTAGTTCCTCAACTGGAAAACAGCCCTGTACTAAGGCCTCGTTTCCTGGTGGGCTATCCATGCACACCACTCTTAGACTCTAGATAGTCGTCTGCATGGAGGAATCCTGAAAGAAACAGATGTGACATGTTCAAATTTTATACTTGGTGAGCTGACCTAGTCGAGATTATGTAAATAAAACTTTTGAAAACACACAGTCAATCAGTTTTATTGTGCCATGAGTCAGAAATAATATTTTAGGGTCCTGGTGTATGGATACGTTGGCCGGTGCACCAATACTAGACTCCTTGAACTAAAAAACACACTCACTACACATAACACTATTTCTTCACAGAAAAAGATTAGAGTCCTAAGTTCTACAGTAGAACTGACTCCTCTGTACCAATTTGTCATGACCCATCCCCCGGGGCTCGTGCCTTGACTACCCCTAGTCTACCTTCCATCATCCAGGGTTTGGCAACTAGCATCATAGGCGTAATTCCATTAAACTGGGAAGGAATATCCTTTATAACCTTTACAAACACACAACAGATACGAACACGAGTAAACTGTATAACCAAAAAGTGATTACAATAAGTAAAATGGGGACATAATACAAGCCCAACTAGAAAGTTCAAGAAAGCGAAAGTACAAGTACAACTGAGTAAAAGGAAAAACATCAATTGGGTCGTCCTTTGAGGTTCCTACCTAAAGGGATAGTAGAGATCGCCTCCTCATCACTCCACTTCTGTCTATATCCTCCATGTACCGACACGTTGTATGGTCTACCTTCATGTATCATCCAGTCTTGGTACTCTTAGCCTCTGTTAATGTTGTCTGTCATCTGTATCCAACACAACATGGTGCGGTCATAGCCAGTGTAAGGGTGAGTTTAACGATACTCAGTAGAGAACCTGAGACCCTCAAGGTCCCACAACATCCCACAAGGATAAACCTCAAAGTCTGAAATCAACAGATGACATTCCTTATGTATATTCCAATACATATAACTAATTTATCATGTGATCCATCTAAATCATGAGGAAAACATAGAAAACTGACTCATCTTAACCATGATTTTATTATAGGGGTAGTATCATATAAAAATCATTGCTTCTAGAGAACTCCACCACTATCGAGTATAGTGGGCCTACAACCACAACCAGGAACTTCCCACAAACCTTGGATTTCTGAGCTCCTCCTCCTATCGAGTACCATGGGACTAATGCGTCACACAGAGGCGCTCCCCACCGTGGGTATGCCGCCACAACCCGGTGCTCCACCTCATAGCCTGTAGTGGTACTCCTCCTGTCGAGTACTGCAGTTCTACCACCCCAACCAGGCGCTCCTCCACTGTGGTTCTACCACCACAATTAGGTGCTCCCCACCGGACTAGTTGAGTCACTCTGGGTCAATCGTCAAGTAGTTGTCAAGTCTCATCCAGCTACTGGGTTCCCGCACAAATGCTTGCTCGTCTCCAGAAGATCCACTCCAAAAGCTACTGTTCGATGCTCCAACTACATTACGTCCCATGAAGAAGAATCTCAAAGGTTTCCAACATCATAGGGGTCTCAATGCAACTGACGGCGCGTAAATCGGATGCCTGGTCTATGAGTTATTTGCCTTTTAGTCCCGGGGACCGGTTGGATTCGTGCAAGATCCAACCTCTTCGTATCTCAAATATACCCCAAACTCATGTGGAATATACGCAAAGGGACCTCCACACTCCAATATTTCCAGCACCACGAACGGTTCATCAAATGGACGACCGGTGACAAAGATATGTCAAAAAGAAAGTAAAGGGTCGTAGTGGGCCTCGGTCCAGTCAGACCCGGTCGGCCAGACCCAGCCCGATCGAGTTTGGGTTCACCGGGCCTAACCCATTGGGTTTGTCCGGGCCCGTTGGTTGGACCATCCCATTAGTTTTGGCTCGACCCGCTGGGCCCAGCCCAACCGGCCGCGTGGAACCACGGAGAGGCCCAAGGGCGACGGGAAGCTCGGCCCGGCCCGGGGCGGCTCACCCTGTAAGGGCATCGCGAGGGGTCGGTGAGGTCGGGGTGCCATCAGGGCATGGCCAGTTCAGCCAGGGGTAGAATGACCTGGGTGCAGGGGTGCAGCCGGTGAGGCCAGGGAGGGTGGCAATGGTGGTGTGGCCTTCGAGGTGATGCAGCACGCGAGGACGGCATGACCGGAGATCGCGGCGAAACTAAGGCGCGGTGCGGCCAGTGCGCAGGGGCCAGTTCGGTGGGCCTTCAGAATTCCATGGGTGCAACTCATGTCACTCAGGACACGAGTGGATTGGCCATTTCAACTGGTTCCTTCATCGCCTTAATCTCCATTTCGAAGAACCCCACAAAGAAGATCGACGGGGGGTCTGGCCATGTTAGATTGGCCCACACCCTCCATGTTTAAAGTGGTAGTAATCATTTCATAAAGAACAAAGAACAAAAACCCTCCCTTAAAAGAAAAACATCCTTGGAGGAAGCATTCTTCATTGGAGTCGACGTTCTTTGTCGGTGGAGCGTTCTTCGTGGAGGAAGCATTCTTCATTGGAGACTTTTCTCTGAAGAGCTCTAATCCTCCTTTGCCAACCATTTTCCAAAAAATTAATAGACAACCCCTACAAATAATATATTATATATTATTTAGTTTGATGGGTTTAAATTTCAAATTTTAGTATTTAGTTAAATAAGATGGCACAATTAATTAAAGGGGCATGGATAAAACCATTAATAGAGGCAGGTGGTTGAATCATTATGGTAAGGGAGGTCAAGAGACTCTCCCTCATTTATTAGGGAGTTGAGAGGTTTTCCTCAATTAATTGGGGGGTTTTGTCCCGAGCGGTTCCCACACCGTAACCTCTCATGGGAGGATAGCTTCGGGTTGGCCCCACTACCATAACCTCTCATGGAAGGTTAAGGTGTGGTGGTACCCCCCTCCAACATCCACTTTAGTGGTTATAAATGATAAAAAAAATAAAACATGTGTTTATTTTATTTTATTATTTCCATGAAAAGCCCGAGAAACTAACTTTCACCCTCGACCAACTACCATTGTGGTGAAAGTCTTCTTAAGTGAATACTGGCACTGTGAGTTAAACAGTGTGCTCATATTTTAATTCCAACACTGGTTCATATGTTAGAAAAACCCACTCGTACGTTTAATGATCTTTCCCAAAATAAGCATCAGAAATTGATTCTGGGCTCACCGGGCCTTGGAATCACACACCGCCAACTTTCACAGACTCGTAAAATATCCATATATTTAATGAAAATTGACATGGACGTTTTGGGTCTTTACACCTACTACTTCATGCCATCGTATTGCAGTCTCAACAATGGATCACTAAAAATACTCAACCTCAACTCCTCAAAAAGTCTCAAATATACAGTATTCATAAAAAAATACTTCTTTTCTCCGTCAGGGTGGTCAAAGGGGGTTTAATCCTATATAAGTTATCCAAAACTACATTTTAGTACATCATCATGCCCAGAAAACATCTCACCTCTATCATTATCATTGGGGGATCCCACCAAAGACTTTTCTAATCATCACCCATGAAAAATATAAACCATGAAAAATAATGACATTCCCCAATATTTTAATTTTTTATCAAATACTATCACCTTGAGAGATGACAATAGATATGATCCTCATAGTGAAATTCTAGGATTATCTTCAGTTTCTCTACGAGCTCCTCCTTTGATGTGTAGTAAGTGAATTTTCATAAATGAGGAAAACAAAAAATAGAACCACATATTGATTGAAGATGTGATTTATAAGAACTATAAAAATTATGGGTAAATTAATATCATCAAATGTTAACACTATAAACTCATAATTTCTATAGCAAAATAATAATTCCATCATTTGGAATATCATCCTCATGAACCATCGACTACTTGTAGTCAGACCTAAGGATGATCTTTGAGAACTAGATTCAGAATCAAAACCAGTAAATGATGTCAAAAAACCTTAATAATGGGTATATATTCATTATCCATACCTAGTTAAGGAGAATATAATCAATGAAAATCTGCATTCTACTATCTTCCCTTTTATTAAAAAAATGGAACTTCCTAAGGGTACACAAAGGGTCTTATGAAACCCTTCTATTAAATGTCCTTTAACTATAACATTATCTCCCAAATCTCAATAGGTTCTAGATGACATGCTATAGAATATGTCATTTTATACCTGAGGGGAATGACATTGCATATTTATATCTCCTTCCTTGGAGGCAGACCTATAAAAAGGTTAGTTAAGACATCCATAAATTCAACGAATACATAAGGATTCCAGATTCTTGAATAACCCATTAGTTTAAGGGGTGATCTCAAAAATATTTGGGCAATATTATATAGATTACAACCCACAAGACCCACTCTCTTCACCATGAGTAGTCTCTCACACATTGGAGAATCTCATCCCATTTTTTCAAAATCATCTATATCGTCGGTTATAATGAAATATCTGGGAATGCAATATAGAAAACCAGCCCACAAACAAGATGACATCAAACAGATTCATCATGATGATCACAATATCCCAATAGAAAATCTCTCCATGGAATAAAATCTATCACTAATGGAATACATATTATTTCCAAGAATATATCCTTGTAGAATCCTACAGTTCTTGAAAATGGTCTATTATCTCGAGTAGAATATATATATCTTACCCAAGGGATAAAGAGATAATGGGGGACTCAAACATCTTTATACTAATTCTTGGGAATTAGAATAAAATTAATAAATCAAACCTCAATACTTATAGCACATAACATAGTGATATCCATCCATAGACAACATCTACCCATGTCCTCAAAGGATAGATCTCTATCCCTGGTGTGGGATACCATGTGAAGGATGTGGTGGTGGTGGTGGAAGTTGCTCTGAGCATAAGTCCCCACCATATTATCATCCATATAAATAACTAGATGGTATTATTTCGACACTACCTTCTTAGTGGGTTTCAATGACCATGCAAGTGAGATCTCTAATAATAGAGCAGCATCTACCATGGTTGTCCATCAACCATATACCTATCTGACTTGGCACGATGGGTTTGCAAATCATATACCATAGGACTGCTCCCATTACAGGAATAACAATGGCCCTATCCTACGAGATTTAATAATCAATAATATCCCTTATAAGTATATCCATGCATCATCATCCAATAATGTGATGGTATCCTTTTATGTGACCTCATCATCTGATGGATATTTCCTAGTGTAGATAAATAATCCTCATGATGTCCACTATTTTCTCCAACCAACCAAAATCTCACTTCTTAGAAAATATTATTCATTAGAGAACATAATAACACTATATTACATGTGGTAATGAATATGGATTCCACAACGGAATGAATTTATTCATAAATACCATTCATGATCATCCTTATCTAGAAGAAGTTTTCTCGTACAATATCCTAGGATTATCATGTGAGTTTATTTCACCACATGTAATAAAAATTCATTTAAACATCACAATACAATATCATAATAAGCACACATATCCTAATATAGAATAAGGAAAAGGGGAAATTAACCTCAAAAGTACTTTTTGGAATTCTAATAATGAATACATCGTATTATCAGGATTCTATATTTATAGACACTACTTGTACCCTATTTCTCAATAGAATAGATTGATGTTTGGTAAAACAATCTTATTGGATAAGTTTAGAACTAGATTGTGAACTCTACCCACTAACTCAATCCATTCCTATAATTCATGGGGATCTAGATCACTAGGGATACTCATTGGATTCTCATGGAAGAACTCATGTATGGTGATAATCTTGCATCCATCATCATCATGAACTCCTAGAACTACATGATAATCAATAAGTAGCATTACTAGTTACTACTCACCCTGAGAGAACACCTCCTAGGATGGAGCTTAATTTTAGGTCTCATCACTAAATATATCTTATTTATAACCCAGAATCAATAACCTTTATTGATGTATTCACGGAGTCATCGGGAAATAACTCAATCCATACCACGTCTAGATGAGCATATATAGGGTGAAATGACTAAAGAAGGATTGTAAAAGGAATTTTTCCTATAGGATGCATGTAACACTATTCCCTATAACCAATATATCATTATTCCAAGTTGATGAGAAGGAAATCAGAGTCCAATTGAATGCATACATAAACTTTCACCCCAGCATTGGGTTCCTAGGCCTCAAATCTGCACACGTGTCACTCTAACTAAATTTACCTTATCTAAATAAATTCATTAAATGGGTACAACTCTAAACACTATCCCATATAAAGAACTCCTCAGATACCAGTATTCGGTGGCATGTCCTACCGCAGAACTCTTGGTCCATAGTATATCGGGCAATCAAAACTGGTAGACTGCCTTCCATAGGGTTGGGTATTATAATACGATCCAATGGTGAATAATATAAAATAGTAGGAGAAATCCTAGAGTACCAGTTCAGATGCACCCATCCATCTCTATAAAATAGTGTCGAGGAATAATAAAATATAGAAACATATAAATTAAATCATTCAAGTCATAATATTTGGATAAAAAAAGAGTGTGTGATAGTATAAACCAAATCGTAAAGGGGAAAAATACATGCCCAACATTGAAACAAGAACCCAACCTAACAAAAACTGATATACAAGAATGTAGATAGATTGAGATAATTGAATTCTAATCATATACCACCATATATAGTCAATGAAACCATGTATCACTATGCTCTGCTAATGTCTCTAATGATATTCCTTTCGTTAGAACAAGACGCAAAACATGTTGGAAAATCTTGTGCAGTAGTAAGTAAATACATGTATTCCTTGACAACCTCAATAACACCAAGGAATTAATAAAATGGAATAGAAATTCTATTCTCAAACCATATAAAATTGAAAAACCACAAAATATATGTATTCTCAAAAATAAACATAGTAGAGAAAGAAAATGGAATCTTCATCTACTATCACATAAAGAGATGACTAGTCCTCATGTAGACCAAAAATTCCATCTATGATTCCAACAAAAATGGAAATCATCAGATAATCTGTTTGGATGGGTCTATCCCTTGTCAATACACTCGATAGGTAACACAACCCTGACTCGAGTGTCGGACTCATTTATATATAAAGAATGAAGGTAGGGGAGTACCACTCCCTATATTGTGGTCTCATGCCTCAATGTGGGGTATTCCCAACTCAACATATGTTAGGAGTATAAGATATTTTTATCTATGTGAGGAAGAAGAATACTGACCATGGAACCACTATGATGTCCCTTCCTTTATCATTTTCACCACAAGGTGTCTCCTAAATACGTGTCATGGTTAGGACTCCTCACATAATATTGGACATGAAAAAATGAATTTCATTATCATATTTTAAAAGGAATATGACATTGCATTTCATTGTTAGAGGAAAAATTCTTATTCTCGATGAAGGATATATGATAAGACTAATTTTCTAGAGGAATACACATCGTGTGTCTGGATGCACATGGGTGGTAACCATGCCTCAATACTACGATGTGTTCCTCCCATGAAATGTCTTGGAAATCCATTTCATTCTACAGAACATGTCTACCTGGATCATGGCCTTAGAATATACCAATGTTCCTAGGAATATACACTTGAAACACAACATGACGAGATTGGTATAAGCACATGGATTGTTTTAATGGAAACATGACATGTATGACAACATGGGGTATTAGGGAATGTACAGATTTTACAAAACATTGATATTAGGGTAGGTTCGCATGGATTTTGGTAATGAACACACAATGTGTAATTATTTATTCAAAACACTAGAGAGTATTAAAAAAAGAGATCATGTCACATATTCTTTTTCATAAAAAATCATGTATTCTCATTTATTATGTAATCATAAAATCATTTATGTGGATCTCGATCCTCAATTACTACCTCAGAACACACTATTTGAACACTCAAAATCAGTGGTGGGAATTATTAGATGGACAATTTTATGCCCCTGGTGGCCAAAAATCATATTTCATTCCCCCACATATGAACATCCTGCATCTCATAACACCTCTGATTAAAAATGAAACTTTCGATTCTAGATACATGAATCCAGACACAATATCTATCCTAATCCAACCAAAAAAACCGTGAATTTCATTCACATGATCTCCATGAATTCAATTGTTCAACTATTATTGACCCCTCCCTGGAAATGTCAAACTATGAACTCATTGGATAACATCAAGGAATGGGAATAATTACGGGGGAATATCCCAATAAGAAAAGTAAAAAAATTATTTCCCATCTATTCCCATCTAGTGATCATATTAACTAGATATGTGAAGTGATAAACTTTCATATAAGGAACATATTGTAAAAATAATCAAAATTCAATTTATTAGGCTCATGGAAGAAAGGAAAATATGTAATTCAAAGTTGTTATGGAATCGATGTAGGATTAAATCAAAGGGTATAAATACAATCAATGAATTTTCCCTACCTTAATTTAGGATTGACATTTTGAGAATAATGTGATATCCAGTAATGAAGAATACCCTTATTTCCATTTCTTCTTCAATCACATTGATCTGATCATACAATATTGTCAAGTATAATCCACCATCAAATTACATCTTCCCCTCCTCTCATATTCATCCAGAAATATATGGATAAACAAAAAAAAATTATTGTTGAGTATTTTTTGATGTTTCTCTAGGTTATTCCATTCAATATAAATTAAATAAATTATTAAATTATTTTAATTAAATTCCCCCGCCAACAACAGCCTTAAGAAAACATTGGGAGAAGACAAACCATATGTCTTTCATAGTGTAATCCTCATATTCTAGAATCAACAATGGCCTCATATTTCCTATATAAGTTTTTGAAAAAAAATTAAAAAACCTTTTACACTAGAAAGATTCTTCCACATGAATTAAAATATTTTAATATTTTTTATATTAATTTTGTAGTTCCTATGACTCCCAAAAACCATGTTGATGCTAATGATAAAACTAGATATATATATATATATATATATATATATTATATGGAAAACCCCATTATGTCTTGTGTTTCTATAGGAATGATAGTTTTCTATGTAATATCTTTTGTTGGTTTACATATTGAAAATTGTTTTCCCGTGAAGAGGAGGAATGTGAGAATAAATTAGGGATTGATATCAAGGAGAGAATTTTTATTAAATATGATGGTTACATGATTCAATATATTAGTTATGATGAAATTAGGACTGATGAGAAGCTTGATTTTTTAACATCTATTGTATTTAATTACAATATTTACAAGGAGTTTAATACTCATGAGAGGAACTAGGATCATTCTTCTGTGTTAGAAGAATCATGGGAGATTGAAAAGGAGGCCATTACACTTATAAACTAGAATAAAAATATATTGACCCCTAATTGTGCAGACATTTTAAAGGATCAAATATAAAGAGTTTACAGTGTTAAGGGGAATCCTGTTAGTTTTGATTAAAAAATGTGTACCCATTTATAGAACACCAATAATAATAACAATGATTATAAGATAAAAATGGAGGCCACTATGGTTTTCATGAATAGAAGGATCAATACTATCATTCTTATTCAATAATTGGTAATAGTAAAATGAAAAAAAATGGTGTATCTCATTAAAACAAATCAAATCATTGACATAAAAATATTACCCAAATATAAAAAATCCTATGGTTAAATGATCCATGAGTACAATAGTCTGAATGTTTCTAAATCTATATGAGTATAGGTAAAAAAATTAAAGAATAATTCCCCTAAAATAAAATCTGATCAATCTATTGGTTTACTCTAATTGATTGATTAACAATAAACAAACAATTGTTACATGTATTAATATAGATTGATTAACTTTGATACCTACCATCAATCAGGTTATTATATAATTTGAAAATATAATGAATATGAAAACTCCAATCCAAATCAAGATTTTATATGTCCATCATGGGAATGCTAGTTATCATGTTTAGAAGGATCCCTATAGAATTGGTCTATTATTTTTATTTATTGGAGGATTTTTTAATGCTCTTTTGAAATTATTCCTTTATGTATTGTTGTTGTTTGTGATTTCTTTGTGTGTCGTTTCCATATTCTTGGAGTTATTCTCAATCATGGCTTATTATAGGAAATTATTTTCTATAATTTAAATTTACTTCAAGTAAGTGAATGGATTATCATATGCCATTATTTTCAATATATTTAGTTGTACGGTATCTCAATTGATGTTGAGTTGATGATGATGTGATTTCTTCTAGATATATATTGAACATAAACTACTTCATATTTCATATAATGGAGGAGTCTTGGTATAAAATATAGGTGATATATGCAATTTTGAGTAATTCTTTGTAATAGTGGTTTGATTCACATTTAGGTCCTTAAGCATGTAATCCTTCATCATGTACATATACATTCAATTTAACAAACATTAAAAACATAAATTTGGTTTTCAAAATCCATAGTTTTCATAATTTTGAATAAAAACATAATATGATAATAAATAGTTCCAACTATAGTGTTCAGGAAACTATTATTCCTCATCATGGGAATAAAATATATTATTTTCATGTATAAATTCTGTTAGGGTTTTTTACATCACAAATAGTATCTCTAAGTTTATTCTTCATAAGAAGTTTCGGACAGGCTCTATGGGCCTTTTAAAGTACCCTTCTACAAATTTAATTTGATAATAATATAATATATATTTTCTCTATAATGGATATTTAAGTATAAATTAATGTTTCATTATTTTATTTATTGTTATAAGAGTGGAGGTATCTCAAAAAATATTCCATAATGTCCTCCAAAAATACTTTCATCAATAAAGGATCAACATTGTGAAATGTATCTACATAAATTGGAGTGTCTGTTTGAGTAGTGACCCCAATATTACTAATAAAAATTGACATCATAGGGTTAATATGTGTATCACATGAATTATATCCAACTATGAATTTGATTCCATTGATTATAAAATTAATATATTTTTTAGTTCATTCCCATTATGATGCTCGGGTATTTTACCAACAATATGTTATTGGACATCTTAAATTTCCTTAGATTAATCATTAACAATAATTGTTTTCATAGTTTTAACCTTATAAATGTATTATTCTTTGGGATTGGTAGTATTAGTATGTAAGGAAACCATTTTATATAGATTATGTTAATTGTTTAATTTAAACTATGTAATTCTATTAATAAAAACATTATAGTATCTGGAAACACATTATTTATTAAAAATCCTTAATATATTCAATGAAAACACATTGTTTTTGTAGGATTAGTGGACATTGACACTATATCAAGTATAAAAGTTCACTCAATGTGTTCTTTTATGAAATTTATTAATTTTTCTACATTATGGTAACCCCTAAATGATTGTGATGTTCTAATGAATGTGTCATCCTTGTTGGAATTCACTTTTGGCCACAGAGCTTTTCTAACCTACAAATGATCAATTTATCAATTTATATTTATAGGATATATCACATAAAATATTTGAACTACCTATGATTCCATTATGAATTTTTTTCTTATAACCTTCCATAATAAAAATCACATTCCAAAATCCAAAGTCATCAATGTTAATTGAACTCCTATTATTAACCATGTTTCAGGAAAAATAATTACATCTAATGTTAAATAATCTAACCAATTTTTTCGTTCGATAATGAAAAAATATGGAATATTCTTGTGTTTAGTATTTATATGAATTATAATAGATACATGAATGTCTTCTTCTATAATATTAAATCAACATTTTATTCATCCTACATCATTCATCCTATTATTTTATTTAGAACATATAAATAAAAATTACATATCCAATTTATGATAATACATATGTACATGTTCCACATACATGAAAACAATGTCATTATGAAATTTATTTGAAATTTTGAAATAATATCATTAATATAAGGACTCATGTTCATCCATTATTCTATTTTTTAATATACATATTTTAGTCCATTATTGAATGAAATTCCTATGAATTTCATCATTGTTTAAAAAATAATGAAAAAACCTCTATTAAATTGTACTAAATGAAATGGATACCTTTATACTTCCTAGTAATGGGGATTGGGACAATATCTCATAGGAAAGTTTCTTCAGCCATAAGGTTACTACTATGGTTTTGTTTTGGGAGGCTCATATTATCTATATCATATATATAGTCCATACTGAATTCATTAGATTCCCAAATAATATATTTCTCTACAATATATCATTATTTTAAAATTTTATTTTTTACATGTTATTTCAAAATATATATAGAAAATTCAATGGTTTATATAATCATTTGATATATATGTCCACAAAATCATATTTCTCTAATAATGTGAACCCTAATATAAAATAAAGAAAATGAGAAAAATATTTCTAATTAACTTAATCTGATGATAGTTGCGTTTTCCATACATAGAAAATACATTAGTTCAATAAAATAATTAAATGTATATTATAAAAAGGAAAAATCCATTCCTAATGTTTGTTGGGAATTTTTTGGTATAATTCTGAATGAATCCACATTCATTAAATAATACAACAAAATGTGAAATTATTTTGATTTTGGGTGATTTAACATCAAATCATTAATAGATACACCACTTTTGGAATTTTATGAATTCCCCAATATAGTATTTATACCATTAAAAGGTTATAAAATGAAATTATCTATTTTATACAAGTATGGTAAGTGTATAGAGGAAGAAGAGTTTATCATATATCATTTTTCGCACATACAGTCCACTTATCTGCATGTAAATCCTATATAACCAAACCTTACATCAATATTTTATTATTAATTTATTAACATGGAAACAAAACTATCATGTATATTATATCCACGTGAATGACATAATTAATGTCTCTTATTTATTAAAAAAAATTGTATAACAATTTAAGAAAAATAGACCACATTTCAATACGATTTTACATGGTTTTTCAAAAAATTACTTTATAAAGACTAATATAATATCTTGTACATTAATAAGATATTCATCACCTATTAGTGGTTGTAGTTTAGTAACTTCTTCTAATATACCATTGAATGATGTCCTCCCAGATCAGTCTTAATGTTGTCAGGGTAAAATTTTAAAATATCCAAGAAACATCTTCTTTGAATAATGTTTTCACCTACCTGAATCTGTACCTTATTTGCAAATGGGATACCACCGAATTACAATAATGTTATACCATGAAAAATACTAATTAGTTGGATATTTATTTCTCCTATCATATAATATGGATAATAACGTGAAATCGGCATTTCTATGAGAATAAGAAAACATAACAGATAAATCATATATTAATTTTTGATCATTGACCAATAGAGTAAAATAAATCATAATAAATTTACTCTTTTTTTGGAAATGATATATGAGGAATAAAAATAATGACTTTTCCTCTCAGGAATAACCTTAATGGAAATTTGTAATTTTCCATCATAACTAACCATGTATAGTGTGCAAAATATTACACACCAAAGGGATTCATTTCATCATTTAATTGTATGATATATAGAATTCACGACACATTTCCAAATTCTTGATACTCAAGATAAATTATTTTTCACAATATATAGAATTTAGGGTGGACATGTTTCACATATTGATTTTTTATCTCTATTTCATCTCATTTTCTATGTTTCTCCTCAATTGCATATAAGCATAAATATATTGCAATGACTATATTATAACATAACACATTTGATGGACTTGATTCATCTTTATATATCATGTTTCACCACACATAGGGTTTTGTTTGTATTCAATAGTCATTACAAAACAATGTTCATTAAATTGGATGAGATTGTATTCATTAATTGATCATACCCACATATCATATCATATATTTATCATCATCTATTCAATAAGAAATAAAATTATCTTCTAGAATAATGTCATTCAAGAGTGAAAAGTATGTTTGATGATGGGGGATCTCCAACCATTTCACTATATTAAATTATATATTTTTATCCTGGATGACAACATTTTATATTTAATTGAGAAATCAGATAATTCAATCTTTTCGTATATCAGTAACATCAAAAAATTGATTTGGAAAATTAAAAATTCCATCACCAACTAGCATTATGATTTCTTTAATATGATCTCTATAATAATTTACACATGTAATCATATCAAATGATCAATAAACCATAATTTTATCTCCATTATCATTTCCACATGTATTAAAATCAAAAGATCTATTAAAATCAATTCTAAATTACTTCCAATCTATATTTTTTTTCTTCTGTAGGTGTATTCTAAAATTTTTAGCTTCTATATATTACATGAATGATTAAGTTTTCATCCATGTCCCCTAGATAAACTTGTCTTTAAACCAGAATAAAAAACACTACAACTAATGGGATAATGTACATTTATCAGGAAAAAAGGAAGACAATATCAATGTGTAGAGTATTTTTGATATTAAAATCCAAAATCCATTTCATACTATTATAATACATTATATGAAAAAATAGAAAATGTGGAAGATAAACAATATTAATTTTTTATGAATAATTCTATTTGGAGTGCTCACATTATGCAGTGAAATATAGTCACATTACATTAGAAAAAATGTTATCTGAATCATAACAATGGGGTTATTGGAGTCATCAATGTTAGTTACACCATTTAATTGCATCAGGATAAATTTACGTTGGGCATAATTAATATAATTAAATACCATACTGTTTTCTTAGAGATAGATTTTTTGAAAAGTTGAAATAGTGATATGTTTCTGACATGGACTCTTCCATATATCCATTAGTCAAATCCTCTAACTTCGAAATTATTAGATGATCAAAATGGATTGGAAAAAAATTCATCTTTCAAATTGAAGATTTAAAATTGGATATGACTCAGGTCGTTAATTATTTTCATCCACTAGATTTGTCCCCTAATTATTTGGTCACTATTAATGTCATGACCCATCCCCTGGTGCCAGTGTCGTGACTACCCCAATCCCCCCTTTCATAGGTCAGGCGTAGGTGACTAGCACTTAAATAGAAGGTTCAACTTGTTGTCATGAGTCATATCATTTTTCAATTTAGTCCTTTATAATTAAGGGGTGTTATAATTAATGAATTTTTGGATATAGCTAAACCACACTTTCATGATGAAATTAGAGATATCAGAAGTGGATACACTTTTTCTTCATGGTTATATGTACTAGCATGGGAACCATATAACAACGCCATTATAAAAATTAAATTATATATACTATACATTTATAATGACCAAAATAGTGACTTTTACTAGACCAAAAATATCAATAAAGCATGGATTAGATCCTAATTCATGATAATAATTTGGAGTTTGTTTCATTATAGAATATCCACTGAGAATAACTTGCAATCATTTAGTATTTTTCTTCATTCCAGATTCAATCTCTTTAAGAATCATAGGTAGAGTCCTAATCAATTATTTCATATTTGTGCTACTACCTCAGTACTGTGAAAGGATATATTTTTTTCTTTTTTGCCTAAATATTCTGATTGTATATTCCTTTGAACTATTAGTTCATATTTTATTTTGAATTCTCACTCTCTCCCATGCTTCAAAACCATTTTTTGTGGTAGTGCCCGACATGTTGCATTTTATATAGATTGGAAACAATGATATGATGCATTACATTTAATATTTAGTCAGCCCTTTAGAAAAGTGATATTTTAGTCAAAGAGTTGAATGTAATACGAAGAATTCATTTTTAAAAACATATTTATGCATTATCGATTCTTCAAAGATTGGGGATTTCAATATATTTCAATCATCTATTTGGATCTTTTTTTCTAACATTATTCCATTTATAATTGAGTAAAATTGCACATAGATGGATCATTAAAAGGGAACCCAAGTACCTCATAGTTTTTTGTTTTCTTTGAAGATCTAAATGGAAGTATTCATGGTTGATTATACAGATCATGTGGAAAGGCAACATCACTTGAATTAATTATACAATTCATCATTAATGTCGTCTATTTTTATAGATGAAAAGGATGATAATGTTTATTGATGGATGGAAATTCAAATATCTTTGCTAAATCCATTTGAAATGGTACATTTCACCATTTATAGAGGATCACTTCTCAATGGATGGATTGTATGTACTTAGTTATGGGACACATTTTAGTGGTCACAAATGTTTATTGGGAGGATAATTTTGTAGAAATGGATTCTCTTAAAAAGTATTCAGTATCGAGATCACTTGGTCTGATGATCTCGTAGTTGATTTGGTTCTACTAAGTGAAATATATTGTAACAATGTCTTGATATTCAGATATTTATAATTATTTATTTTTTCAAATAATACCTCATTCTTTTAGTTGGGTAACCTTATAAAAATATTTTTTGAGTAGGACCATGAATACAATCTATTCCAAACATGAATAAATCATTAACTTCATCCTTTTACTATTTTTTCATAAATTTGAATTTTATCCAATTATTATTCATATAGATCCTATTTTTTAACAATATTCTTATTTTTCAAAAATTAAATAAAAACACAAAAAGTATGTATATAACATACTATTTTTTACAAACATAAATTATTACAATTATTACAATTAAAAATATAATTATAAATAATATATATTTATATATTATATAAATTAATATATATTTTTTCTATGATTCATAATAAAATGATAAACACATTCATAAAATAAATATTCTATTAGAAGAAACTTATTCTTCTCTATTCTTGATGATTTTTGGACTAGTGTGTCATAGGTAACTTAATGAACTCATTGCTGTTTAAATTAGATGACTGATGTGAATTTCATGTTAATATAATGAGTTTCTTATTTATGTGTGTCGTGAGAATTGAAAAACTGTTATAACATTGTATAATTATTATTCATGAGATGGCATGTTATCTAAATACATAATTACTGTGATTCTACATCAAATTTTTTGAACATCATCAATAATATGATGTTATAATTTACAAGAAGATAAAATCAACATTTGAATTTGACGTAATCATTTTTAGTGATCTTAGGGATTTAACTATTTGGTTTTGAGTATTTTGGTTTCAATAAGGTATTGTAATTAATATTTTAGTTAGTTGAACAATTTGCCTCCTTCAATACAAGATTTTGGTAATTATTCATTTATTATTGATGATATCACCCATGCATATTGATTCACATTTATTTATATCTCTTAATGTATTTCTTTTCTTAATATTTGAATGGGATGTAATCACTATAGATTTTGATGCCATGATTCAGTAGAGAGAGCCATTTATGCTACCACCATACACAAAAACCAAAAACCACACATTAATGGAAGAACTATTACATCAACATCAGTATTTATGAACATCAGATAAAACTCATAGTGTGTTTAAGAAAACTAAAACTAGAAATCCATATCCTATAAATGTGTTGAGGATGTCAAACATTTGAAATAATGGCCAATAAAATAAGACGTTAGAGATTGATATCATTACATAACACTTGATGATGAAGAACACCAATGTCTACTAAATGAAAAAAAAATTATGATTAAAAATGGTTTTCGAGATGTGAACATGTGATGTAAAAATGAAAAAAAATTTACAAAAACTAATGAAATATCAGTTGAGATATCATTAAAAACAAGTTATGAATATTATAACTTCAATTTTATGTTTCGATTCACCCAAAAAATAAAATTTGGATTCATGAAATATTCACATCTTATAAATGTTAAATAATTCAATTATAAAATCATGAACTATTCATGTTGTTTTAAAATCAATAAATGGATTTATTATTGTTAACCAATACCACTAAAAAATAAAACCATTATTAGAATTAAATAGATAATAATTGTTAATTGTTTCATTAAGTAGATCTTTCTATGAAATGGAAATGTTATTTATTTACAAGCACTAAGAAGACACGATAAATGGAGACTTTATTTGCACTAACAAACCTGTATAGATAAATAACAGTTTTTCACAATGCGGATTATTCAACACAGAATTATATCCTAAAAAACAACGGAAAAGTTATTTATTAATTATACAAATAACAAAAATGAGAATAATATTTATTTTTTTATAAATAAAAATGTATAAAAACATATGAAAAATTGATTATATTTAATAAAATATTAAATGAAAATATATGTAAAATCAAATTTAATTAAATAATATTTTAAATAGAAAACTAATTAAAAATAAAAATTAATTATGTATAGATTTAAATGAATGAATATTAAAAATTAATAAATTAATGTTTATTATAAAAATTTCAAACCAAATAACGATTAATATTAAAAAATTTATAAATATATATTAAAAAAATTATAAATTCAGAAAACCATAAAAAATAAAATGACTACAAAAATAAAAAAATAACATTTACGAGTAAATATTTAAAATAAGTGAAAACTATTTTATAAAATTGAATATATTATAAAAATATTTTGGATAATTAATAAATTATATAAATTACATGAATTCGGAAAAAATAAAAAATGAAATCTATTAAAATCAAAATAAGTATATATTAAAATATATATTTATATAAAAATATTATAATTTATTATTTCAAAATAGAATAGTAACTAATTTTATAAATATTTAGATTAAAAAAATGATTTTATATTTTCACTCTAATTCTATTTTTATTTCATTATTAGGGAATCCCACTTCATAACTAGGTTGAGATGAAACCATTATATGACCCGAAGGCTTAATGGAAAAAATTACATAGAATTACGTGGCCTATAATCTTATTGGAAAAAGGCCTAAACAGTTATATCAAAAACATCATCTATCGTAGTTATCTCATCATGTCTTTGTCCCCTCCTTTACCTATATCAACTTGTTAGTTCTCTTATACCCATTAATATCATCCAACGATCGATCATACTATCATTTCACCCTCAATGTACTCACTATATTCATACACACAAAACTATAAGCACCCACGCTCTACATGAGTTGCTCCATAGCTGGGAGGCATTGTTCCATAACAACCCTTGATGGTTTGGAGGAAGTGTTCCCCAAAGGACATATAATTATGTCCCAAAATACCATTAGGTATTAATATTAATTTTACTATAATATCCTACTACAATACATAATATATCTTTTTTCCCTAGTGGAATTAAGAGTTTCAACATCATTTTTAAATTTTTAACTATAAATAAATAAAAAATCGATCCATCTCAAATTAAAATATATAATTTTAATTATAGTTATTAAAACCACCAATAAAAAATAATTAATAAAATATATAAATATTGAGAAATATTGTGTGAATGGAATCAATTTTTTAAGAATTTAAATGTTACTTTTCATCAAAAAACAAAAATTGAAATTTCTAAATTTATCATTATTCTTATGGATTTCCACTTCAGTATTAGGGAAAAAATGATGATAAAATATTCTAAAATTAGTATATTTAATATGATGTAAAAACATTATAGTATTTATTAATAACATTATAAATTTCATAATCCCAAAACCGAAAACATGATTTTTAGTTCCATAAGCAATGGAAAACCGAATAAAGAGCGAACAATAACACGAAAGAAAATACACTTTGTTTGATAATTTAACAAAATATAAAAAATTATTCTAGGAGATAATATATATATATATATATAATCATACCTAAAACTATTTTATGTAAAAACATTAAACAAGATTAAAGTATTTTTATTTATATGACATGACATTAACAAAAAATTAAATAAATATTGAAGTTCATATAATCAAAAATGTATATATCGTCGTAAAACATAATAGTATTGATATAACTGAACTATTCCAAATCTATTGTTTTTTCATTTTTTATTTCTGTAAAAATTATTCATAAAACATACTTAACACATTCAACTACTCTTTTTTTAAAATGAAACATTTATTATAAACTAATGAATTATATATAAGAAACATTATATTTGATAGAAAAAACTTGTATTGACAAAAATAAAAGTTATCTACCATAAAAATTGTATATTAAAATTTTTTATATCCTCTATCAAAATGTTTACATAATTATACCTTTTCAATGAAATTTAATTTCATATATAAATTCAATAAAATAAGTATAATGAGAAAAATTTCTGATCATTGAACTAATTGAATAGAATTAATATTATTAATTCATTGTTTTTATCAGACTTTTATGAACTCCACCAAATGTTTAGTATAAAAATATGTATTGCATTCATATATTATGAAAACACATAACATAATATTACCACTATAATATTGAATATTCAATATTAATGAAATTATAATGAATATTATTTCATAATTATATTACAGTATCTTTACCTATAATACAATGGAGGAAAGCAACATCCAATATCTGTATTTACCAATTATTCACAAATATAATTATCTCTAACATCATATCATATATATTTTATAGTCATTGAAATAAAATATATATTTTTAAAAACCAAAATGCATGTGTTATTATTTTGGATAAAAATAGAGTAGAGATACTTTATTTGATATGTAATTAATTAAGCCTCAATAATTTATATTTCATAATAAAATAGAGATTGAAATTGAAATTTGACTCAATGACAGAAAACAATAATATAGGTATTAAAAGATACTCACAATTAATATGATTCAGGACATCATTTTTTAATATTCTAAATAAATAGTTCGTCAATTAAATATCAGTGTATATTTTATGTTAATATTTTACACATCAATTAACTTGGAATTTTATAATGGAGCTGATTCCTAATGAATGTATTTATTTTTCAATGATTTCATCAAATTTAAAAGATCATGTATTATGTAAATTTTAAAAGAAAATTCATTAAATTTTATATAATATGAAATATAAAATATAATAACAAAGACCTAATATGTCAACATAAGATAAAGGCTAGTTGGATAATGTAAAAAATGAATTTTACGATCTCTAACTCTATCCACCTAATTATTATAAAATAATAGTTGTGACATATGAACAAAAATACCAAGCACGCCTACTATTATATAGAACATATGTACCAGATATTTATGTATACCATCCCCTATATTATGTATGAATCTATATGATGTGTTATGTACTTGGAGATCCCTACCATGAAACATAATGTACATTCTCTAGTTTGAATAATGAGTTAGTGTAATAGGGAATGTATGCTACATAAGCTATATCTATCTTATATAATCTGAAAACATAGTTGGTGGAGGCGAACTAATATAACTATAAATCAGCTAATTCATTTTTCATAACTTAGCCTTAAATGTAGTTATATCTTCCTTGTGCACTACCACTATTAATACCACACTACGATGGTAAACAAATATTCATAATATGATCACTCACCTCGTGTCCTATTATATGGATTGAGTTTTACATCTTTTCCAAAGTAGTAGTAAAAAGTTCCATCCAACCTTATGGGATACAAGTCTCGAGCATCACATTCTCATTAATGACATTACAATATGATATATTAAAAATTTATATAATTTAAAAACATTTAAAATACTAATATTAATGAAATTATTATAAACAATTAGATATAATATTATTATAAACCACACTTGATGAACCCATAAAAAACATTCTCTATTTATCATTCTCACTATTTTCTATTATTCATTGATTTTGGTAATGAAGTGGTACTAAAATGAACATCATCATATCTACTATTTGATTTATCTATTAATGAATCAAATGTTTCAGCAATCATTTTCTCCTATTGTAAATGGAACCATATTCGCGATAAGGAATTACTGTATAAATTCAATAACATTTTATCTTGATGAGATATCCTAGATTAATGTAACATAAAATTATAACCCAGGTTCTATCTAATAATAAAAAATTAATTTTACAATATAATTTCATATTCAACAATTTTTGTACTTGAATGTCTTCATCTTTCCAAGTGGTGATAAATTTATCCCATGTATCTACATCTAAACCCCCATAAATATAGAATATTCATTAATTATGTCTCTTCCAAAAATTATAAAATTTAGTCATTTTTTTCTTAAAATATATCCATTTAATTCCTAGAAATTATAGCCACTTATTTTTAATTTTTATCATTTGGGGATGTCTAATTTCATCTATAATTGAATATATTCCAAATTGGTCTTATGAAATAAATTATATTTTATGTATGTTATATTAAATAATTTATTTTAGACATTTTAACATTATAAACTCTTAAAAAAATAATTTACTATCTTTTCAACACACTTTTAATCATGATATAAAATTTTAATCTCACAATGTCTCTGTATGGCCATGTAACTCAAAAAATAGTTATTATATGACTTTAGTTATAACTATAATCAAGTTTAATTTTTATTCTTACTTATCCATGATCAAGTGAATGTTTTTTCCAATATTTAATCATTTGTATTCCAATATTGGGTATCATCTTATCGAGTTAATAATAATAACACTTTGTCCTAGAAGGCTCACAAGTATTGCAAAAAATAATTTTTTGGAATAACATTTTGATATTATTAAATATGAAAATTATAAAAGATATATCAATATAAAATACATAAATATACCTTGGAAAATATTCCAATATCATAATTTAAATAAATTAAATGTAAGAATTTTACGATTTCAACTTTACCTATATTTTGATATAATAAAATAATTTCTAAATCTATCAAATTAAATTTTAAATAAGGGTGCTAAATATATAAATAAAATTTTAAAAAGAAATTTGAAGCAAATGTAAAATCTGTAAATTTTGATACAAAAATATAAAAGTAGAAAAAGAGATATTAAATTTTTATCTTTCAAAAAAAGACAGTGATTTATGTGGGTCCTTCGTGTGATTTGGGACAAGGATTTACATGAATTTATAGATTTAAATATATATGTATATATTTTTACATGTGTAAAATTGGAAAAAATATCATGATAGGATTAATTTTTCAAAACATTTTTTTGATTAAATCAATAATTTTAAAATTTTACCAAAGAACCATATATTATAAAAATATATATATATTTAATGATCTATGTTTAAAATATTTTTTTAAAACAGATATTAATAAAAAAAAGTAAAATAGAAATTTTCCTTAATAATATTAAGAGTAATAATATCTTTTCAAATATTCCTTTTACAAAATAATTTCATTTAGAATTTAATTTTAATACATCATATTCATTTATATCATTAAGTAACATTGTAATTGGTTTAAAAACCGAAAATAATTCAATATCATTACGACCATTCCCATCACCCAAATAAATTCAATCTTATTAAATTAGATAAACCATAGATATTTTTATGGGTTGGTGACAAAAAATATATTCTTCATATATTTCATCATGATAAATAGTTCTTATTTGGAATTAAAACATTTCATATCAATAACTATAAATCCATATCCATTATGTTTCACACCACTAATATAATCAAACATGTCACACTTAATCACTAGTACAGGATAATAAATATATGTAATCTACCATATATCCTCAATAAACAAAAAATATTTTGTTTATGATGATATTGTTCTTGGATCAATGCAATTGGAAAATATATTTTTTAACGATGGAAATTGAAATATTATTTTTAATCATTCCGTTGTTTTAAATTTTTGAGGGTAAAATATGGAATCAATAATATTAAAACAACGCCATGTGATCTTACTAAAACATTGTCTTCACGAAACCCACTTAAATAATTTTGATGCTGATAAATAAGCCTTTTAATTCCCATTAATACATGATAAAATATATTTTTTTAAATTTTTCAACCATTGTTCATTTATTTTTATATTTCAAACCTTAAATTCAACAATATGAGTATATTTAAGGGGTTAAACCTCACATATGTTATTAAAAATTTATAAATAGTTATATATCACATCATCATGTGCAATTAACATTACAGTTAATCTATATATACATTTACAATTAGTAAAAATAGTAAAATTTCATGTTATCTGTTGAAAAACATACTACACATTATAAAAATAATCAATATATAACTCAATAGATTCATATGTAAAGTATTTTTGATAATAGATTCCACTGGTCAATGAATGCAATTAATATACCCATTTACAATGTTAATATATCCTTAAAAAAATATATCCTTGATATATAAATTGTCCCACATATTATTCTCTCTCACACTAGATGAATCATCAGACAAACCTTTATATAAAAAATGATATTGAAATGTTCATTTCAAATTGATAATGTATATGGTCGTATTAATTATCCAATAAATCTAAATAAATTTGTCTATGAAATTTCTCTTGATTGAATTGAAAAGGTAACACTCCATGATGTTACAATTTCTAAAATTTATTAATAATATATCACTCAATGAAATGGTTTCTAATAATTTTTTTAACACATTAAAATTGTGATATTTTATACTATTAATCTAAATACAGATCAAGGATGCCAAATTTTTTACATTTGAAAAAATACAAGAGGGTAACTAAACACCATGTTGAATTTCTCAAAAATAAATATTCTTACCCTTTTTTAATTTGTGAAAAGAATGAGGTATATATATTCCCATTAATTTCATATTAGGATATAAGTCTAAAAATATTTTTATGAATATTATGTTCAAACATCCTTGTAACCCATCATTTTCCTACCCTTTAATATCTACAAAATTTCCTATCAAAATAACACATATTTTTTCCTAATATTGCATAACATCAATGTTCTTTTTTAACTTCAAAGAACAATAATATGGTAGCTCAAATAAAATTCCATGTTTATTCAACATATTTTATTTCGATAACATGGGAATCCTTTATTTATATATATGGAATCAATTTTTCAGATTTTCATTACATTCATCAGCAACCAATGGTTTTGAAGAAATTTCATATTCATTTCAACAATTAAAGGCGGTTTTTGAATCATCTTTTACAATGATATATTCAAAAAAAATTATAATTTACATTGTATAATGTATTTATTTTATTATTAAATTTGATATATGAAGTCCCTTTATCAAAAAAACGGATAACAATTATATCATATAACATTATATCCATAAAAGTTTCCTTATATCAAGAGTTATTTATAGTGATAATTTTCATGAAAAAAATAAAATAAAATATATTATCATGTATGTATGGACTAAAATAACCCAGGGATCAAATAAAAATTCAAGATCATAAATTAATTGTGTTAAATATAAATCAATATCATTCCATAATAATTTTCTTACATAAACATACTTGATCATAAAA
This sequence comes from Viscum album, assembly GCA_963277665.1. Lineage (NCBI taxonomy): Eukaryota > Viridiplantae > Streptophyta > Magnoliopsida > Santalales > Viscaceae > Viscum > Viscum album. Next base: position 772,732,580 of record OY728159.1, on the reverse strand, counting down.
ACATATTTTCTGCTAAAATATATATGTGATGAAAAGTTGTAGACAACTATAATAATATAAAAAACTATGATCTATACTAAGGCTCTAACCTAGATTCATTCCATAATATTCATATTCTCGTTCATATATTTAATAAAACTTTTAAAAAATTTGATAATTTTTATCAAATCTATTCAATTGCGGTGAATCGGTAGGAGGATATAGGATTCTATTAGGGATGTACTAATATGTATGACACCATTCCTATTGTTCATATTTTAAATTTGAAAATAAATACATCAAATGGTGAATTATTTTATCAAACTAGATTGATATTCTTGATTTTTTAGTGTATGTTCTTAATAATGATGCATAGTTGTTGTTTTCATCCATTTTATATCATGGTGTTCGACATTTAGTACACTGTGATAAAATTTAATAATCATTTATATATAACACATAATAATTGGTGATACAATGTCACTTTTTGTACCCTTACCTCACTAGGTATGATTATTTCCCTCATCATTGGATTATGGAAGTTAATTTCCATATTGAAGTAACTTTTTTTATTGTTCTGGAAATATAGTGATACTTATAACAATCCAAAAATGATTTTCTTCATGTCAACTTGTCTTATCATTACTGATAACATTATAACTTTAGTGTAACCATGGAAAATAAGTTTCTCATTAAATATTTACCAATATTTTATCACATAATGTTTTGAATGTTTTTATCTCTAAGATTGTGAATTAATTCATCACGAAGATCCTCTATCTCTGGAAAAACAACTTTGTTCTCATTAGATCATAACTTGTTTCCAATTTCAAAATAAAATTTTAAGACTATATAATTATGATTATATCAATATAAAATGATATTTTGTTTGACTATTTTGTATCTATATTATAACTTATGTAAACATTTCACACGTGGAATTGAAAATCATATCACCGTTTTCGATATTTCATTTTGAAAATATGCCTGATATTATCAACCCATTTTTCATATTCATTAACAGTTCTTTAGAAATTTATCCAATTAAGAACCATTAACAGTCTAATGTTGAAATATAAATTATTAATATATTAGAATATATACACATATAAATATATTATAACATATAATATATCTATTATTGAAACTAATTATAACTGAAAATCATTTATAAACAAAAAACAATTTGACACTAAAAAATTATAATGATAAAAATATAAATAAAACAAATATATATATATATCTAGTTGAAACCACAACCCAAATATACATATAATTTATAACAATTTTAATTTATACTAAAAAAATTTCTAACCACAATATTTTAATAACCAAGAAAAATTTATAATTCGACCAAATAAATTTAAAAAATGATGAATTATATTTTTAATTTCCAATTAATTAACTAATATATCGAAAATATTAAAAATTATTATTAAACATTGACATTCAAGTTGAATTCCAATGATGGTGGAACTCGAATATATGAAGTACAATGCGGCTTTAGTGGGCCAAATGTGGCCAACAAAAGTGGAAGCTAGTATATCGATGTTAAAAGAATATGAATAAATATAAATGATGTTGAAAATTGGTCAAAAAAGGATTTGAATTATTGGAGGATCGAAATTTTTATTTTAGAATATTATGGTTTTTGAAAAGTGGTAGATAACAAAATGAGGAGAACTCATCAGTCAAATAAAGCAAGATTGAAGAAAATTGATCCCAAAAGCGTAAAAAATTTGTTGATCAAACCATTTGGAATGCGGTTTGCATGCGATCATGAGTCCCACGGAAAGGGTATTGAAAAAGGGATGATGAAAAAAATGAGAATATCAACCTTATATGAAATTGTTTATAATCATTTAAAATTTATTTTTCTATAATTTATTTTTAATGACTCCCTCTGTTAATATTAATGTTGATTGAAAAATAACTAATGTTAAAATTACGATGCCAAATCATAAATTTCCACCAGAATTGTACTACTAATGTGATATATTATTAATTCAATAGATGTTACAGTTCTTCCATAGCACCCTCAAAAATTCAAAACCACTTTTTTTAATCTGATATTCGTATAGGATTATGCAGTTATTATACTACTCATGTAAGCACCTAAATACACACATGTTTTTCATTAAGGTATCCCTTTTAACAACAGGTAGGCCTATGAATCATATAAAAAGTATGAAATATTAATAAATAACATGTGTAAACAAATACTAAAAATTGAATCTATTAAAAAATATTTAAAATAATGACATATTAAAAATAAAAAATACGTGAAAAAACATAAGAATTAATTAAAATTTAATGAATATTAATGAATATATTATAAAAATATTAAAAATATGATTAAATAATATTTATTAATTATATATATATATATAAATAAATGAATTAAAAGTAAAATGTTCCAATCTAATACTTAATATATAAAATAAATTACCAATTAATGATTAATAATTAATATTTGGTCAGAAATTTAAATATACATTGATTTTGTTCAGGATATTTTGAAATATATTTGTGTTTCTAAAAATTATAATATATACTCATATATTTAAATATATTTTACAGACATATAATAATAAATATATATGTATAGTTTCTGTGTGTGTGTGTGTGTGTATGTGTGTATATATATATGAATACAATAAATTATATAATATGAACATAAATATGTAAAATTAAACATGAACTATATTTTATGTTAAATATTTATTTACAGAATTTATATCATTATATATTATTTATAATATAAGTATAAAAAAATACAGAATGTATGGTTGATTTAGAAAAAAATATATATTGTCTTACAAAAAACACAAATATACCAATAAATATGTATGTTTTTTTCTAAAATAACATAATTTGAAAATAAATATATGATATTATCTATATAGAACATTTAATGAAATATTAAATTAAATATTCAGAAAATAAATATATTTTATTTATATATATATATCTATATAGTTTTTATATGAATCATGTTTATATATATATATTATTTAATGTATTCATGGTAACCTTTACCGTCTCTAAAGATGCATAGAGAAATGAAAAACCTATTTCATCATTAAATAACCTATGTATATAATGTAACATTTATCATATATACATACACAAACATAAACAGACAGGCCTATACAGACATATATACAAGAATGTACACATACACATAAAGACATATACACATACAGAGAAATGCATATACATTCACAATAATGTATATACATGCACATGCATACAGATTCTCGTACACATACATACACAATCATTGCAATATATACATACAAATTAACACACCTACACATACACACACATACATAAACATAAACAAACATATATACACATACATATAAGGACATACACATACATATGCATACACGTACACATACATACATACATACACAAACACACACTAATATATATATTCTTACACATACATGAACATACACATGAATATATACATGTATATTCCTACAGACACATCTACATAACTACTCATCCATACAAATCCAAACACATTCATACACTGACATAAACATGTATTCTAATATGTAAAAATGCATTAACATATACATAGATACACATATGAATATACATACATAGACAGACATAAACACACACACAAAAAATACATATATTGAATTATATAAACAATTGTACACACAAATATACTTTTTATGCATAAATGAATTGAGCAACCATTAATTTACAATTTTTCAATTATCACACTCCGATATAATTTTAGTCCATAAGAAGGATTATCATTACCAAAATAATTATATTAATATATACTTATATTTATTAAATTATGTTATATATTTTTACTTAAGGCCATGGTGGTTTCCAAAAAATAAAATAACACATAAAAACCTATTGTCCATTATATAGAGATCATAGTCACTCCAACGATTAACCCATTCCAATGCCAACATATTTGAATTTTGAAATCTTAAAAGCCCGCCTTTTTATTTGTCAGAGGTCCATTCATCTTGGACTAAATCTCATCCCCCCCCCCCCCGCACATGTTTTATGCTACATCAGTATATACCAGGTTTTGTCCCATTTTTTTTACCATCGCTATCATCCTTCGCCATTAATGCCCCTGAAATATAGTTTACTGTTTATATATTTAAATTATGTAAATAAACAATTAATATATCACATTTAAATATATATATATATATATATATATATATATTAATTTAAAAATTGTTAGAAATTTTTAAATTTTTTAATATAAATTTTATTGTTTTTCATACAAATAAGGAATATTATAATGATGATAATTTTTATTTCAAGAAGAATTATATATTTAAATATATAATTTATTTTTATGTTTAATTATTAATATGTATGTATATATATATATGAAAAAAGACACATATATAATTATAAATATACATATATTGTAAATATTCTTACGCATATTGTAAATCTAATATATATATAAAAAATTATTTAGATATAAACATAAAATTCTATTAAAATTGAAAATGAGTTTTATTTGATGTATTTATATAGTCTATATATTCAATATTTTATAATATATATATAAATAAGAATAAAGGATTAAAAATAAATATAATTATTATTTATCTTAATATAGCTATTTATTTTTATATAAAACGTATTTAATTATACGATAATATTAATGTAAAAAATATATTATAGACAAAATATTTCTATGGTTTTTTAATGTTGAAAAAAGGTAAATGTATCTTTTTATCATTACTATAAAATGATGATAATGTATAACCTTATATCAAATATATTTTTAGCACGAAAAGACTACCCTGTTATCAATGCTTCATTTTAGCACTAATAAAATCCACTTCTTTATATAGAAGAATTCAATATTGTGATATGAGTCATCATAATTGTACACATGATAATGGGATAATTGTAATCTCTTTGTGAATAAAAATACATCATAGAAGTTACCAAGCCACTAACAAACATAGTCAAATTAATTTTTATTATAATTAAATCAAAATAATACATCACTAATACAGTTTACATTATATTCAGTCCATGAACAAGACAATATCAATGATAAAAAATAATTTTTCTAAAGTTTCGTTTAAAGTGGGACATTTTTTCAGTTATATAAAGGAGGAAATATAGGGGTCCCATTCTTAGTACAAAAAAATTTAGGATAAATTTGGTCAATATCCGTGCTATTCTAATACTATTAAAATTCACCTTCTATCGCAACTTTTTGTATCACTAATACAGGGAATCCTTTGTAAGTTATTTTTTAATTCCTGTAAAGGGACACATTGTTATCACTAGAAATATTGCTTATAAAATATATACTACATTATCATAATGTTAAAATTAAAACACAAAACATCATCACACAGAAGAATATATAAAATTTATAATTTAATTTAAAATAAAATTACATCACAAATATTACAAAATTTTATTTATTGAAATGTAAAACAATGTAAATTACATTATCAATTAAATTTTTTCACAAAATCAAAAATTTATTTCATTATTTTTGGAACCTAAACCCCTCTCAAATAATTTTTATCATGGTGTCAATTGTCAAAAAACCCACCCACAATATGAGAAAAAAATCCACCCATTTGCGAAACAATTTATTATGTTAGAAATAAAATAATCAAATTAATTAAACATAAATGTGAATAAATACATTATTAACATCTTATTTCTAAACTAAAACAACAAAATTTTTGATATATCATTTACACTATCTATTATTTTAAGGTTCTAAAAATTCACAGATGAGTCTAATGACTTTTTATTTTTTCATAATGTATTAATCAAATTTGAATTATTTTTCACATTTTTTAGTATTTCACATATGTTTTGATATAAATATCATATTAAAATAATACACAATATATTTGAAGTCATATCAGTTACACTGTGTATCATATTTTGATGTGGATAATTTTTACATGTCACAAATGAATTATGGATTATTTTCCAAAATTATCCAAATAATATGAATATGGTTCCTTGGTTTTGAGTATGTGATGTGTGTTTTGAATTAATTTTTCAATTTTAAATAAATAGGCCCACTCAGAGCCATACTAGTCCTACAATGTGTCGTGTTCGTGTGAGGTTGAATCATAAACATCGAATATGACTGGATGATAATTTTCTCAATGTGTCTAAGAAATCTATATTTTTTTCATATTTGGGTGTGTCATGTATCTCTTTTACTAAAATGTGAATTTAAACCGAAAAAAATAATTTTGACTCATACTGGTCTAATAATAAGTTGGTTGGATGTCATATTAATTCCAAAACAACAAAATTAAATTATGAATACTTTATAAAATAAAAAAAAGATCATTTTATCTTGTTTTTTAGTAAATTACATATGTTTGAACTAAAATGTCAATTTTAAAACCGAGAATAGACCCATTGAGTCATACCATGTAAAGACTTGCAATTCCCATGGAAATTTTTTTTCTTAAAAACTTGTAAATTTTACGAGTCTGCAAAAGTTGACGGTGCATGATTCTGAGGCCCGGTGTGCTCGGAATCAATTTCTGAAGTGTTGTTCGAGTACGTTCAGTAAATGTACGAGAAAGTTTTTATAACTTTTGAACCATTTCTCTGAATTGAAATCTGAGGGCACTATTGAACTCCAATGGTCGTTATTCTATTAAGGAGAATTTCACTTCGATGGCAGTGGGTTGAGAATAAAAATTAGTTTTTGGGGTTTTTAGATATTGAATTAAATAAAAATAAAGTGTGTGGATTTATATTTATTTTTTCGATTGAAATCTCTTCATGAGAGTTGCAGGTGGGACCACCACACCTTAACCGTCCATGACAGGTTATGGTTGTGGGGCCCATCCAAAATAAACCTCTCATGTGAGGATTAATGAGGTGGGGACCACCTGAGACCACTTAACCTCCCTAATTGAATAATTGTGGTGGGAACCACCCAACCCCTATTAAATGAGAGGAAAGGAAAACCTCTCATCACACCTATTAAATGTGGAGGATCCTCTTGATCCTCCTTCATATTAAAGTTTCCAAAACACCTAATTAATGGGGCCAAATTCTCCCATTAATTTGAATGTTCCAACAAATGTTTAGTTTTTGAAATCATGACAATGAAATAATAGATTTTAAAATATATTGTTTGGAACATATTTTCTTTTTGGGGAGAGGAGAGCTTTAGAGAAAAGGAGTTATCCAACAAATAACCTCATCTTCCAATGAAGAACGTCGGCAACAATCTTTTTTGAACATCTCCTCTGGACACCTACCGACGTGGAGTGTCATCCATAGCCAAGGTAACTTGGGATTGGAAGTGTGCGGCGGACAAAACGAACAACGAACTCCTTCGTCTTCTTTCAAAGACTTCAACCTATTTGACCGACACTCAATGGAAGGGGTTTTATTTGTGTATTATCCCTTTTCTTTTCTAATTTTTGTATGAAAATGAATCGATGTGGAGATTTTAAAATAATTGTTTTTCATCATAATTCTTTGATGAATCAATTGATACCACCCTAAACGCAGAGGGTGCGGGCCAAACCAACATGGCCCGAACCCTCCTCTGATCTTGTTTATGATGAACTTCATCTTGGCGATGAGGCGACAGAATGATGAAGGTGGCGATGAAAAAGGCCACGGTACCCCGTGGCCACCGTGAACCGCCTTTCCCCTGTGGCACTCTGATGCTCCCGGCCATACACCTCCGGCCCGCACCGCATCAAACCAACCTGCCCGGCCTCCTCCTGGTCGTTGGTCCACCTGGCCATGCCCTGCCCGGCCACCGCTAGCCTGCATCATCCCATGTCGTGCTGAACTGGACCTTCAAACCACCTCATGGCCACCTCCCGGCCGCCATCCCGCATGGCCATGAACTGCACAGCTGAACGCTGCCAACACGCTTTCCGGCCTTCACGGGCGCCATGCACGCCTCCCTGAACTGGCCAGTGCCGGACCGACTCGATTGCAAACCGACCAACCCAGCCACCTCTTAGCCACCAGCCCGCCTGGCCGTGCACTGCTCGGCCGAATGCCACCGGCCAGCCTACCGGCCTCCTTATACACTCTGCGCGCCTCCCCGAACCGGCACAAATGATGGACACCACGTGCCCTGCCATCCTTCCTAAGATGACTGCCTTGTGTCCACCCTACCGAGATGGTGTCCCGGCCTCCTCGTAGCCTCCTGAACAAGCCGGTGTCCCGGCTCAATCTCGGCCACCCGGGCGAGCTGGTGTCTCGGCCCCCTTGCAGCCTCCCGGCTAAACAGGCGTCTCGGCTCCCTCGCGGCCACCGGGTCGGGCCGGTGTTCTGACCCCCTCATGGTGCCCTGGCCGAGCCAGCCTGGTCGTGACCTCTGGGATGATCTGAACCATGCTGCGCCCTCGCGACGCTTCGGGATGAACGGACCCCGAACCCCAGCTGAACCGGCCTCACGGCCCGCTGGGCTGGGCCCACCAGGCAGGGCAGTTCCTAACATGTTGGGCCACCCAATGGGCCGGTCCAGACCCAACAGGTCTGAACAGGTCAACCCAGACTGAGGCGGCCCAGACTAGGATGGTCCCAGTCAGTCTAACCGGGTCGGCCGAGACTGGGCTGGGCCGAGTCGGTCCGACCGGGTCAGACCAGACCTGGACCCAATACAGACCCTTTACTTCTTTGGCCATATCTTTGGCATCAGACCATCGTTTGAAGAACCGTCAGTGGCGCTGGTATTCATGGAGAGCGATGGTCCCTTTGAGTGTACCCCACTGGTGTTCTGGGTAAAGTTGAGATACGGTCAGTTTGGATCGTACACAAATCCAACTTGGTCCCCGGGAGTAAAAGGCTAATATCTCACATACTGGGTGTCCGATGGACACACCGTCTCTTGCATTGCGACCTCTATGACATGGTGGACCTTTGAGATACTTCTTTGTGGAACTTTGTTGCAGTTGGAGCATCATCCAGTAGTTTTTGGAGAAAATCATCCGGAGACAAGTGAGCATATTTGTGGGAACCTAGTATCTGGCTGAGACCTGACAACTGCTGACCATTTGACTCGGAGTGATTCTACTAGCCCAGCGGAGAGTGCCATGGTGTTGTGGAAGACCCACAGTGGGGAGCCTCTTGGTTTTGTGACAGACCCACGGTACTCGAGAGGAGAAGTACATCAGCAGGCTAGGAGGAGGATCACCTCTATGTGAGCACAGCAGACCCAGGGTGGGTAGCGCCTCTATGTGAGCGCGGTAGACCAATGGTACTCGACCGGAGGAGTACATCAGAAGTACATGGTTAGTGGGAAGTTCTTTTGTGTGACATGTCAGGCCCACAATACTCGATAGAGGAGGAGTTCTCCAGCAGCAGAGGGTTCATATTGATTCTATCACTAGAATAAAATGATGGTTGAGATGAGTCAGTAACTTTTTGTATTTACCTCATGATTGAGATGGATTATTTGATAAATTAGGTATATGTATGGGAATATACCTAAGTGGGGTAATCTATTTCTTTCAAACATTGTGGTTTATCCTTGTTGGATTTTGTGAGACCATGGGGGTCTCGGGGTACCTACTGAGTATCGTTATACTCACCACTGTAGAGGATATGCCCGCATCTCGTTGTATTGGTTGCAGGTGACGGACAGCGCTGACTGATGCTAGGAGTTCTAGGACTGGACGGTACCTGGAGTTGGACTATACATCATGTCGGTATGTAGAGGAGACTAATAGACGTGGAGTGCGGAAGAGGCTATATGTACCCACCAATTAGGTAGGATCTGTGGTGGATGATCTACGAGCTTACTTTCACCATTCTTCTATATTTTCATTTTTAGTTGTACTTGTTTTCACTTTTACTTGTATTTTCTTGTTTAGATTGTATTCCTGCCCCTCTACTTTCAGCACTCTTTGTATGCAATTTTATCTAGTGTTTTGGTTCCAGCTCATATACTGTTGTGAGAATTTTCATTTTTAATGGAAATGCCTTCCCATTTTAGGGATTTATGCCTTTTGTGATTTTCTCCAGTCCCTGGCCTATGGAAAGTGGGTTTGGGGTAGTTACGGTATGGGCCCTGGGGGACGGGTTATGAGAAATTGGTATTAGAGGAGTCGGTTCTACCGTAGAACTTAGGATTCTGATATTTTTTGTGAACCAATAGTGTTAAGTGTACTAAGTGTGGTTTTCAGTTTAGGGAGTTCAGTATTGGTGCGGTGGCCGACGTATCAATACACTAGGACCCTGACATCTGATTTCAGACTTTGTGCATGAAAAAACTGATTTCATGTGTGTTTTAAAACGTTTTCATTATGTCAGCTCCACCATGTCAGCTCAATAGGTACAATCATTTGACCGTGTCATATCTGTTTCTTTTAGGATGCCTCCACGTGGATGACCAGATAGATCCCCGAGAGTTGTACATGCGGATATCCCACCGAGCGATGAGGCCTCAGTGTAGATACCTTTTCATGTAGAGGCACCAACTGTACCACACCCCGTTGGGACACCAATGCCACCATCGCCAGCAGCAGAAGATTCACACTACATAAGCGCATTTCACGAGTTCCAGCGCTAGAGGCTACCTAGGTTCCAGGGAGAGATGGACCCACAGGTAGCCAATGATTGGATAGAGGCGGTGATGATAGTTTTCCGACTGTTAGGGACACTAGCCGACCTCATGTTGATTCTTGCTAGATGCCTTCCACATGAAGTAGTGGAAAGATGATATTGTTTGATGCACCAAGTTCATGATGAGATGAAGATTCTTTGGGTAGACTTTGAGACCCTATTTCGGGAAGTGTTTTTTCTAGCGACTCTTCGTATACTGCGCATACAGGAGCTACTTCATCTGCAGTAGTGCAGCAAGACATTGGAAAAATACTCAACGAGGTTCACTTATCTCTCACGCTACTCTACAGATATGGTGCGAGACCTATTATTCAGGGCCCAAAACATCGAGCAGGGACTCGGGTGAGAGATCAGAGCTTCGGTGATCTCACTCATCATCTCGACGCAGGTAGGGGTGTTAGAGAGATACCTATTAGTGAAGAGTTTCTTTGCTGAGAAGTCTCCAGAAGGAAGATCCACCCCCAGTCGACACGTTGCAGAGTCTTTTGCAGCTGGTAGTAGGCAGATGTCGCAGAGGTTCAAGAGGACCAGACCAGCAGGTGGACGACCGTATAACTCAGGATCGGTTTTCCGAGGCACCCGAAGTGCAGACAGACCTTCTAGGAGAGGACATCGTTACATATGCGGCGGGTAGGGTCACATGGCTCGTGACAGTCTGACCCTCCATTCAGATGATTGGAATAATTTCGAAGGACCGCCCATGAGATTACATTGATTCGATGAAGGCAGTCCACATGGAGCTGGCAGACGTGGCAGAGGAGCTGGTCGTTCAGCTAGCGGTGGACGACGATTCGAGGTGCTATTGCCACCACCACCTGGAGGGCCACCCCGACCACAGGGAGTAGGTGGACATGGGAGAGCTCAGCTCCGGGCAGTTTAGGCTTACGATCATAGTGCTCTGGAGATGATACGAGGAACCATCTATGTCTATTCCACCATAGCTGCAGTTCTTATAGACACATGTTCCAGTCACTCTTTCATTTCCACTGCCCTTGTTCAGAGCTCAGAGATTTCGATGAATCTGTTTGCTTGATCCATACAGCTAGAAAATCTTACGAGAGAGGACTTAATGTTTATGAACTGGTACCAGCAGTGTGAGCCTTCTCTAAGAGGTGAGATCTTTGGCTGGAATCTCCTATTAGCGGCGTTGAGGCCTTACGAAGTCATCTTGGGTTTGGACCGGTTATTTACACTCCATTCTTATATTGACTGTATTAGGCGCAAGGTGTGGTGTGTCCGCACATATAGGGAATAGGTATACCTTAAAAGGCATGAAGGGAGCCTTTGCAGCACATGATGGACTTACATGGAGGAGGTTGTAGCCCAACACTCATTAGTTTTCCCACCTTACCCTCAGAGCAGTTTATGTGGAGAGTCCGACATATCCTGTAGTGGTGGACCAGAACGTGGGTGTTTTCACTAAAGATGTCCCAGGTCTACCCCATCATAGAGAGTTGGAATTGTACATTGACATATTCCCCAGGATGACATCGATATATACACCATCATATCAGATGGAACCCTCTGAGCTTCATGAGTAGTAGGTAATGCTAGAGGGCTTGCAGGGGAAAGGATTCATCCAGCCCAGTGTTTCTCCCTGGGTAGCCACAATTTTGTTCACCAAGTAGGAAAATGGGTTCTTGAGGCTTTTTCTCAACTACCGTCGCCTATATCCGGTGACCATGAAGAACATGTACCCACTACCAAGGATTGATGACTTCTTTGATCAGCTGAAGGGAGAACGGTGGATCTTGAAGATATACCTCAAATCAGGTTATCACCAGCTCAGAGTTCGAGATGAGGATGTGAAAAAGACAACCTTCAAATGTTGGTACAGCCACTAAGAGTTCTTGGATATGCATTTAGGCATTAACCAACCCTCCATTAGTGTTCATGGGACTCATGAACAAGATTTTATAGCCATACCTTGATCTCTTTGTTGTAGACTTCATCGACGACATTCTGATCTACTCGACTACTGAGGAGGAGCATGCCTTCAATTTTCAGGTAGTACTGGACACACATCGAGAGAAGTGGCTTTATGGTAAGCTCTCAAAGTGCCAGTTTTGGATCCGAGAGGTTCACTTTTTGGGACATGTCATCTCTGAGGCTGGAGTTGTAGTGGATCCAATGATGATTTAGGCTGTAATTGTTGGGGAGCCACACATGAGTCTGTCAGAGGTACGAAGTTTCCTAGGTTTGGCTGGTTACTACTGAAAGTTTCTTCCAGACTTCTCTAGAGTTGCAGCACCACTATCAACCTTGAATAAGAATGGGAACCCCTTTTTATGGTCGGAGAGATTTCTTTTAGATCATTCAAGAGATGAGATAGTGGCAGACTAGTTCCCCATCTTGAGGCATCCAGAGGAAAGCGTAGGGTATGTAGTCTACTACGATGCATCAGGGACCAGACTCGGGTGTGTCCTGATGTAGGAGTGATTAGTGATCGCGTATGGTTTTTGGCAGCTATGACAGCATGAGAAGAACTATGCAACCCATGACCTGGAGTTAGCAATAGTGGTCTTTTCCTTGAACATGTGGCGACACTCTCTGATGGGCGAATGTTTTACCATGTACTTTGATCACAAGAGTCTTAGGTATATATTCTCTCAGAAGGACATGATCCGGAGACAACAATGATGGATTGAGTTCCTCATGGATTGTGACTTTGAGATAGTATATAATTTTGGGAAGGGGAATGTTATTGCAGTTTCCCTAAGCAAGAGACCAAGTATACAGCTGCTAGGAGAGGCAACATAGAAGTTGGATACCTTACAGATATCCTTTGTGGATAGAGATAGAACATCTTTTCTACAGTCTCTTACAATCACTCCCCCACTTCTTCAACGAGTTAGGGAGGCAAAACATGGGGACGGTGACTACAAGACATGACGTGATTAGATATCCGCAGGACATGCATCTGATGTATTTTCTGAAGGTGGGGAGAACGTCATCCTCTTTAGAGGGCGTAAAATGGAACCAATGTCACTTCAGGCAGAAGTGTTGAGGGGGTTCCACATATCCCCTCTAGCAATACATCTAGGAGTGGCGTAGATATACTAGTACCTTCGACGACAGTATTGGTGGACAAGTATGATGAAAGCAGTTGTAGAGTTTGTCTCTCGATGCCTCACTTGTCAGCAAGTGAAGGCAGAGCACCAGGTACCAGTAGACATGGTTCAGCCTTTAGAGGTTCCCGAGTGGAAGTGGGATGCGATATCCATGGACATCATGATGGGTCTTCCACATACATTTAGAGGACATGACTCTATTTGGGTGATCACTGACCGACTCACAATGTCGGCCCACTTCCTACCGATTAGAGAGCAGAGTTCAGTAGATAGAATGAGATGCCTCTATGTGTAGATGATTGTGCGGCTACATGGAGTACCTTCATTTATTTTCTCTGATCATGATGCACGGTTTACTTCCCGTGTATGGAAGGGGTTGCAGGAGGGTTTTGGGATGCAACTTCATTTGAGAACTGCCTTCCATCCTCAGATGGATGGTTAGACTAAGTGGACCATTCAGACCCTCGAGGACATGTTGCGTGCTTATATCCTCGACTTCGGTCACATCTTGGAGGATTACTTACCATTAGTAGAGTTTTCATACAACAACTTCTATCACTTCACCAAAGGGATGACACCTTTTGAGGTGTTATACGGGTGACCTTATAGATCACCCATGTGCTGGACATACCTAGGGATTCAGCACTAGTGGGACCAGGGGTGGTACGAGCTACCACAGAGAAGGTGCAGATCATCCAGGAATGGATGAAGACTGCACGGAGCAGGAAAAAGTCATATGATGATAGGATAAAGACACCTCTGGAGTTTGAGGATGGTGACTGAGTCTTCCTACGAGTATCACCTTGATGAGGACTACGTGTATTTGGCTGACGCGGAAAGTTATCTCTGAGATTCGTCAGACCTTTCCAGGTCCTCAACAGAGTAGGTGAGGTGGCTTATCGCCTGGCTCTTCCACCTCAGTTGTACGGGGTGCACAACTTCTTCCATGCATATCAGCTGAGGTTATATGTGCACGACCCTTCCCACATCATTGACCATGGACAGCTAGAAGTCGACGATGGGGTGACTTTTACAGAGGTTCTAGTGGACATTGAGGATCGAAAGGAGTGTGTCCTTCATGGATGTTCGATAACTCTAGTGTCCGTTCGCTTGCAGCACGGGAACCTCCAAAAGAGAACATGGGAGTGGGAGGCTCAGATGCATGCTCAGTAACCCCAATGTTCCCTTAGTTCGAGTTATAGCTTACAGGGATGTAATGTCCTTCGGTGGGAGAATGTAATGTCCCAGATTTCTCGTGGAACGTTTTTTCCTTAAATACAAGGGAACTTTACGAGTCCGCAAAAATTGACGGTGCATGATTCCAAGGACCGGTGTGCCCGGAATGAATTTCTAGAGTCTTGTTAGAGTACATTCAGAAAACGTACGAATGAGTTTTTATAACTTTTGAACCAGTGCTCAGAATTGAAATCTGAGGGCACCGTTGAACTCGCAGTTCCAGTATTCGCTTAGGAAAACATTGACTTCGACGGAAGTGGGTCGAGAATAAATGTTAGTTTTTGCGGATTTTATAGATTGAATGAAATAAATATAATGAGTGTGGATTTATTTTTATTTTTCTGGTTAAAATCTCTTCATGGGAGTTGGAGGTCATACAAGCACACCTTAACCTCACATGAGATGTTATAGTGGTAGGGCCCACCCGAACTCAACATCCCATGTGAGGATTAATGTGGTGGGGACCACCCGAGACCACATAACCTCCCTAATTGAATAATAGTGGTGGGGACCACCCGACCCCTATTAAATGAGAGGAGAGGAAAACCTCTCAACCCCACTCTTTAATATAGAGGATCCTCTTAAGCTTCCTCCACATTAATTTTACCAACACACCCAATTACTGGGGCCAAATCCTCCTATTAATTTTAATGTGCCACCAAATTTTTAGTTTTTGAAATCTTGCCAACGAAATAATAGATTTTATAATATATTATTTGGAAAATATTTTCTTTTTTAGGAGAGGATATCATGGGAGAAATGGTGCTCTCAAATGAAGAACATCATCTTTTAAATAAGGACAACGACAATGTTCTTCTTCGAACTTCTCCCCCAGACACCTACCGACGTGGAGTGTCTTCCACAGCCAACGCTACTTGGGATTGAATGCGTGCGACAGATAAAACGAAAAATGAACTCCTTCGTCTTCTTCCCTCAACTTCAACATCGATGACCGACAATCAATGGTAGGGGGTTTTATTTGTGTATTATCCCTGTTATTTTCTCATCTTTGGTTGGAAATTAATCGATGCAGAGATTGTAAAAAAATTGTTGATCATCGTACTTATTTGATGAACCAATTGATACCACCTTAAATGCGGAGGGTGTGGGCCAAACCAACATGGCCAGACCCCTCTGCCAATCTTGTTTATGATGAACTTTGGAATGACGATAAGGTGACTTAATGACGAAGGAAGTGATGACAGAAGTCGCGCTAACCACGGCATCCATGAAACACGCCACCCCCACGGCACTCCAATGCTCCCAGACGAACACCGATGGCCCGCGTTAGCCCGCACCGCGCTGAACCGACCTGCCCTAAATCCTCCCTGCCTCCGGTCCACCTGGTCGTGACCGGCCTGGCCCAACGCCATAGGCCCACCTACTGGCCTCTGCTCATGCGGCCCGCGCTCCTCACCGACATGGCACGCGCCGGCCTGAGCAACACCGAAGAGGTCTGCAAGCCCCCTCCCGGCTGCTGGCCCACCTGGCCGCACCCTTCCCAGCAGAATGCCGCCGGAACGCATGCTGGCCTCCACACACGCCATACGTGCCTCCTAGAACTGGACCATCTGCCAGCCTCCACGCTCCCTATGTACCTCCCCGAGCTAGCTCCCTCACTGCCTCATGGAAGATACAATTTCTTGGCCTCCTTGTGGTATCCTGGCCAAGTCAGCATCCCATCTCCCTCATGGACACCTGGTCAAGCCAGTGTCTCTGCCCCCTCATGGCCTTCCGGTAGAGCCGGTGTCCCGGCTCCCTCGCGGCCACCCAGGTGAGCCGATGTCCCGGTCCCCTCACGGTGCCCCGGAAGAACCGGCCCGGTTGTGCCCTCTGGGCCGAGTCGTGCCAGGCCGCGCCCTCGTGACGCTCCGGGCCGAATGGGTCCTGAACCCAGGCCGAACTACCCTCGCGGCCTCCTAGGTCGGGCCCAGCGGGCCGGACCGAACCTAACATGCTGGCCCACCCAATGGGCCGGACCAGACCTAATAGGTATGACCGGGTCGACCCATACCAGGTGGGCCCAGACTAGTTTGGGCCAAGTCGGTCCGACCTGGTCGGACCGGACCCAGGCCCACAACTGACCCTTTACTTTCTTTGGCCATACCTTTGGCACCGGACAACCTTTTGATGAACCGTCAGCGGTGCTGGTTTTCATGGAGCGTGATGGTCCGTTAGAGTATACCCCATTGGAGTTTAGGGTAAAGTTGAGATACAGTTAGGCTGGATCATACACGAATCCAACCGAGCCCCCAGGATGAAAAGGCTTATAACTCATAGACCGATGGTCCGATTGACACGCTGTCTGTTACGATAAGACCACTATAACGTGGTAGACCGTAGAGATACTTTTTGTGGGACTTCGTTGAAGTAGGAGAATCGACCAACAACTTATAGAGCGGATCTTTTGGTGATGAGTGAGCATTTGTGTGGTAACCTAGTAGTCAGATAAGACATGAAGACTACTGACTGTTTGATTCCGATTGATTCTACTATCCCACCAAGGAGTTCAATGGTGTCACGGATGACTTGTAGTGGAAAGCACTTTGGTCTTGTGGCAGACCCACATTACATGACAGGAGGAGTACCACAGTAGGCTACGACGTAGATCACCTCTATGTGAGCGCGGCAGACCCACTGTGAGGAGCGTCTATATGTGAGCACGGCAGACCCATGTTACTCGATAGGAGAAGTACCTCAGTTGTCCAAGGATAGTGGGAAGTGTCTATGTGTGACACGGTAGGCCCACTATACTCAATAGAGGAGCAGTTTTCCAGCAGCATAGGATTTAAATTGATTCTATTCCTAGAATAAATTCCTGGTTAAGCTGAGTCGGTAAATGTTTGTATTTACCTCATGATTGAGATGGATTACTTGATAACAAATGTATATGTATGGTCATATACCTAAGTGGGGTTATCTGTGGATTTCATACATTGTGGTTTATCATTTTTATATTTTGCGAGCCCTTGAGGGTCTCAGGGTCCCTACTATGTATCGTTTTACCCACCCCTACACGGTCTATGCCCATACCTTGTTGTGTTGGTTCCAGACGATGGACAACACTGACTGAGGCTGCGATTAATATGACTGGATGGTACCTGGAGGTGGACCACACGACTTGTCAGTATGTGAAGGAGACCGAAATACATGGAGTGTTGAGGATTCTATCTATACCTACCCTTTGGGTACGATCCATGGTGGACGAACCAGGAGCTGCTTTTCACCTTTCAGTTGTTTTTTCCTTTTCAGTTGTACTTGGTTTCAGTTGTACTTGTATCTTCTTATTGGGATTGTATTACAGCCCCTCTACTTTTAGCAATTTTTGTATTCAGTTTTACTTGGTTTTTTTCTTCCAGCTCGTACTCTTTTTTGTGCATTTTCTTGTTTTAAAGGAAATCCTTCCCAGTTTAGGGATTTATGACTTTGGTGCTAGTCCACAGCCCCTGGCCTATGGAAGGCGGGCTTGGGGTAGTCACGACACGGGTCCCAGGGGACGGTTCGTGACATACCAGGCACATTTTGTATCATATTGTTGTATGGTGGATTCCTAACCATTAAAAATGACTTATGGTTGATTTTATTATTGTATCCAAAAATTACAAATTTGTTTTCTTTTTTAATGTATGTTACATGTGTTTCAAACAAAAATTACAATTTTAAACATAAATTCTCACTTTGATTCATACCAGTCATCAGATGTGTCTTCTAGACTAATGGTCAATAACTATATATGAAGACGACATAATGATTATAATACAATGGTATCCAAACATTGTAAATGTGTTGTTATGGTTTTGACTATATGACATATCTTGTTAACTAAAAATTCTTTTTAAACTGAAAAATATACTTTGAGTCTTTCCTACCACGTCCTGTGTTAGTTTGATTTGAGACTGGTTCTAATATGTCAAAAAAGAATTATGATACATTATATCAATTTATCAAGACAATATGAATTGGTTTTCTTGGTTTTAAATTTTTGGTACAGGTTTTGAACTAAAAATGTCAATTTTAAACTGATAATGTACACATTAAGTCTTACTCAGTACACCATGTATAATATTGAGTTTCGGCTAATTCCTACATGTCAAAAATTTCATATGGATCATTTTTATAACATATCAAAATAATATAAATTGATTTTATTGTTTTTGAGTCTAAAATGGTTTCTTGAACTAAAATTATTATTGTAAATAAATTGACACACTTAGAGTAATACTAGTCACACTGTGTGTCAGATTAATGAGCAGGTGATTTCAATATAACAGAAATGACATCTGGACAATTTTCATATTACATTATAAAAATATGAATGCATTTTATTTTTTATGATTACGTCACATGTATTTTTTAGTAAAAAATATTTTAATCTGAAAACACACATATCTAGTCATACTAGGAACATTGACTATCAGTTATATATTACAATGATTCTAATACCTCAAAAAGAACTTATCTATTTTTTTTCTTAAGTATCATGAAATTAAAAGAATTTTTTATTAGTTTTCAGTGAGTGGAACATGTTTTGAACTAAAATGATAATTTTAAAAGGATAACATACACATTGATTCAAACTGGGTAATATTTCTATCATGTTGAGGGGTGGTTGATTCCTACACATAATATATCAATTATTGGTAATTTTCAATTTATATCATGGAAAAACCAAAGGGGTTTTATTATTTTGAGAATATAACATGTGTTTTGAACTAAAGTGTCAATTTAAAAAAAGTACATGGTTGTTGACATACCATTCACATCATGCATCAAATATATGTGTTATTGATTCATACATGTCAAAAAATACATAAAAACAATTTTACTAATGTATAAGTACAATATGAAATTTTTTTCTTGTTTTGAGTATGTCAAATGTCATTTTTTCAAAACATTCAATTTGAACTAAAAACACACACATTCTGTAATAATGGTCACATTTTTTTCAATTTATTGTGTGACTCAATCATGCATGAAACAAATGAATTATGAATAATTTTCATAAATAATCAATGAAACATTAGAATTCTTGATCAATTTTTAGTGAGTGACACATGTATTGAATAAAAATAACAATTTTAAACTAATTAAATAATCACTGAGTCATACTAGGTACACTATATATCAATTTGAGGTGTGGATGATTCCAACACATCAAAAATGATTTCTGTATTGTTTTCCTAGTGTATTGAAACATCCCAAATATGTTTTCTCTGTATTAAATATACGAATATTTTTTTGAACTAATATATCAAATTTAAATATAAAAATATATTGAGTCATACTGATCACCATATTCATTTAATTGATTTTTGGTGGATGCCTAGACATCCAAAATAACTAATAGAGCATTGTCCAATACTACAAATAAAATTTCCAAAACATTTCATCAGTTTTGATTGTGTGTGTTTTTAATTAAAATCTAAATTTAAATTGAAATCATGAAATTTCAGTCTTACCGATCGCGTCGCGTGTCTATATGAAGTGAAATTGATTCCCTTATGTTAGAAATTACATATGAGTAATTTTTTAATAAATCATGAAAATTAGATAATTTTTTATTGGTTTCAGTGACTGAAACATTTTTGGAATGATAATGTCTATTTTAAACTGATAATAAGGACATTGATTCATACTAGGAACACCATGTATTGTATTGAGTTGTTGATGATTCGTAGAAATTGTACTTGATCTATGTGTTATCTCCATATCATATCGACATAATCAAAAAAAATTGAAGGGTTCTGAGTAGCAGACATGTGTTTTGATATAAAATATCAATTTTAAACTAATAAAATTCCCTTTGAGTCGTACCTAATAAACCAAATATTAGGTTGAGGTGTTGTCAATTACAAAACATCACCAATAAATAGAAGGGTCAATTTCCTATAATATCCAATAAATATAAATGATTTTTAAAAAATATGAGTATGTGATTTTTTTAAACTAAAATGTAAATAAAAAAACATCCACTATGATTTATACCAGGAACGATTCATATAGATTTCATGTGAATAAAATTTCTACACATACTAATAAAAATTTATTAAAATATCATTTTTGAATTCATTCTTTTTCCATTAAACTATTGAAAATTTCATTGGTATATGCCTCCTTACAAATAAAAATATCATTAATATAGCATAAAATATCGTCTTCATATGAAAGGAATTTTTTCTCTTTACACATGCTTGTTGCAGGTAGTTGATTGAAATGACTAACAAACAAAGAGATCTATGAAAAACTAAATACATATCAGATTAAAATGATTATGACATTAAATGAAAACCAATAAATAAAATAACGAATAATATAAAAAAATATGTTGTATAAATTCACCTTTTCATGATATTTGTATAAATTATTTACCCATATACCAATATCCCTATAATCAATTTAATCTTTGAATTCCTATCTCTCAATAGCACAAGAATATTATACCATATTGAATTCTATATCATACCTGGAACACTAGCTATTGGATTGATGTGTTTCTTGTTCCTAAAAAAATATAGATAATAAATGAATGTTTTCTTAAATTACCAAATCAAATTAAATGTGTTTTCTCTATTGTTTGATTTTCATGTGTTTTTTAACTAAAATACCCTTTTTATACTAAAAACCTAAAAATAGAATAAAACTAGGATTTCCATGTATCATTTTGAGCTTTGATTGATTCTAAAACATCTCAATATGGATTTTAATCCTAGAATTCCCTGATCAATTGTGGTTATCTAATAGTATTTTTAATTGATTACATGGAATGTTTAATATATTATAGATTAAAAATAAAATTTAATCATAATGATTTCATTGTCCTTATTGAGTGAATAATCATATTACATGATTGAATCATGAGTATATCATCCCTCTTAACAATATATTTTCAAAATAACAAAATAAATATCTGATAATTTTTCTAATGAAATTAACAATGAAATGGTAGATAAAATGGTGTGAAAATTAACTACATAAGTATTAGGAAGAAGTTATTTCATTTTATATGTATACATTCTGATAGAATGTACTCTTTACATTGATTTATAAATAAATTTATTTCTTTTTATTAAAGTTTAGTAATTTCAATAGTCCATGTTGAAATATATAAATATAATTAAATAATACACTAATAGATATTTTAAATGGAATTATAGTTATCATAAAATACACCCCTTCAGGGATTCTATTAATTTATTAAAAATGATATATATCATTAATTTTGAAACATAAATCTACAATTGTTTCGGTCTATTTTTTGTATGTTACTTGTGTTTATAAAAAAATTCAATTAGAATCTAAAAACATAATCATTGAGTCATAATGGGAATAACATGTATCATATTGAGGTTCAGTATGTTACTATAAATCACATAATGTCTTCTTATTCTATAATGCATTCATCATTGAGGGATATCAAACAATATTTATTTTTCATAAAAAGTAATGTTGATTACATTGTCCAATAAAAAGGAAAAGTTGATCAGCATGATTGTATCTTCATTTTAGATGAGTAATTTCTATATTATATTTTGGAAATTTAACAAAATAAGTTTTAAATAATTATGAAAATGAAATTTATAAAATTAATGAAAATTTTTTGAAAAAATTAACCAAATCAGTAATAATAATTCCATTATTTATGATATTTGTATACATTCAGACACAATGTATTCTACCCATTAATTTTTAAAAAATCTTGTTTCTCTTGTGAAAATTAATAATGTCCACAGTCCTATTAGTACTAGAAAAATATAAATAAAAAGGATTAATAAATACTATAAATTAAATTTTAATAATCATCTAAAATAAATCTTCAGGGATTCTCTATTATTGATGGAATATGATATATTTTATAAATATAAAAATATAGAAATCACGATATTTTTCATTATTTTTTTTTCGAACTGTAGAAGCAACAGTAGAAATATATAATTTTGTTCGATATATATTTTGAAAGTAGAATATTATTATATTTCAAAAACTAACCTGAGTACCCCAATATTTCTATAATTGTGCTTGCTTTGGCATAGAATATAGGTAATTCTTGATCCCCAAGGGTCAATGACTAGCACCGAGCATCATACAAAATGAATGTGGGAACGATTTTTTACATCAGCATTGCAAAAGAAAAAGTCAAAGTAATTTATTCATATAAAAGAAATTCCAAAGGGAGATATGTCTCTGAATTCAAACAAGAATAATAAACCAATGTAATGAAACCATGTATCAAAAAAATCAGGAAGGAAACTGATTGTCAAAGGTTGGAGCTCTCAATTTACATGGATCAACATCTACAACCACCTCCAAGTGGTCCCTTTCCCCTACCTGGTCCTCGATGGAGAAAATCGTCAAACACCCAATGGAACAAATAGGTTATGAGATGAATATCCTAGTAGGGACTCACTATAGATTCCATAATATATTCTAATAATAAATTAACAAATGGGAGATTTTAATTAAAAATAAATTGGTTTTGGCATTTTAAAAGTACAGTTAAAACAATTCATGATTTTCATTTCCAAATATGTAAATGCCTTTAAAAATGGAAGTTTATTAAACAAGTAATCACATATAAATTTGTTGAATATTTATAAATCAATTGAAATTTTCAAATATAGATTCAATATAAATATTTATTTAAATAGTATAAATAAATTCACATATCATGTAAAATAGTTTATAAGAATGGTATATATTCATTTGAAATATAAACAGTTCAGAAACAAGATCATATTCCTAAGAAGTTATAATAGTTAATAGCAAGAGTAAATCCACACTAATGGTGGCATCGATATATATATAAATATAGGTATGTGTGTATCTTTGATCTAAGTCTAAATATTATCCTTCACCATTACCAAAAGGATGGGATGTGAATCATTTATCTTTTTTAATGTTGTAATGACAATATTATTGTCTAAATAACCCACTAATTACCTATGTATTTCATGGGATCTAGTAAAAAAAATTATGGGAAAATTATTTCATGATACCATAAATGAAAATTAATCTGATTCACTATTTCATATATACTAATTTCCATTTGAAAACCATCACATGGGTTTTTAATAAAAAAGATGTATTTTCAAAATAGAACCCAAAGGTTCCTATCAAAACCATGATAATCCATTTCAGAATTAAGGATTTTAAATAGATTGACAATCTTGTTTTCACACCCCACTTCGAAAAATTATATTAAAAAATTTAACTTTTGATAAGATTCCATGCATTTCATAATAAACACCTAAGTCAAGGGAATTGGGTTTTTCCCCAATATTTCATCAAAATCATTATCCTCAATTATATAAAAAATATTAATTGAAAAAATTTCCATCCCATAAACAATTTAAATTAAAAAAATTAAGCACTATAATTTCTGATAAACACACCACAAGTCATTCTAATTGGGGGTTTTCAAGTTTCATGCTAAAACTCTATTTGTAAATTAACAATTACATATAATTAGGTTTTTTCAAAAAAAAATCCATTTATTAAAAATAAATTACATTCTATTCATTCAAAAAAATAAAATAAAATAAATCAATTTAGATAATACATAAATTGGGTAGCGTGATGATACCACCTAACTCGATATCATAGGATCTTGAATCACAAAGCCATATATGAAAAAATATAATAGAGATGTATAGAAACAAGGAATTATGAATAAAACCTATGTTTAGATACAAACAAATTGGTATTAGATCCATAATACAACATAAGATTCTAAAAAATAATTGGGGTATAAGAGAGATAATGGTAAATAGATATCAAGAGGAGGAAACAAACCAAGAGAAGATCGAAGGGTTTTCATAAAGCATAGAATCAATTTCAAGAGGGATATGAGGGTCCAAAACACTTATTTGGAGATCCATGGATGGGATAAATAATGTTGGGATTATACTGGTCCTTAGGGGACCTAAAAGAGGCATTCAAGGGTTTCTAAATGAAATTTGATTAACAAAAAATATATTTTCAGGGAATCCTAGGAATAGGCTCATGGTTTACAAAAACCATACTAATGGTGTGTGCCTATTTAAAATGGTCCACATGTTTTTTCATAATAGGTTATATGGATTAAATAATTTTTACCCAACTTTGAAAAATCACACTTCCTTTTTTTCCTGTTCTCTCTGATAGGGTGTACTGTTTGGGAAAACTATGAGCCAACTGTCCAATATCCTAGAATTTTGTAAAAAATTAAAAATTCCACCTAGAATAACCTCAAATGAAAGACAACAAACTGTTAGAAAAAATGGTTTGGAAAAACAAAAATCAGTAACATGATGGTATGAACTAATAACCATAGGAAATTTATGTCCCAAAAAATCCTCAAAAGAATGTAGCATCCTAAGATTTTGTGGATTATTTTTTTCAAATTAATTGAATCTTGTTGAACAATTTTAATTTTTAGCCACACTGAAAAGAGTTTGTTTTATATGAAATCATTATGTTTTTCTTACCTTTACTAGATAAAACATTAATTCAATCTTTTTCTATGAATAAAAATATTGTTTTCTTTTGTTACATGCAACAATGACTTTCCTCGATGGCATAGGTAACATGCATAATAAAATTTTAACAAAAAATAATATAATACGATTATACCTAAACTTGATTTTTTATTTTAGGTTATGAAAATTATTAACTATCTTATATAAAATATATGGTTCAAAAAAATATAAGATTAATTGAGAGTTGAAAAATTAATTAGAAATTAAAATATATGAAACAATTGAATATAAAATGAAATTTTTTATTTTTTATTCTCTCAAAGGTGTTTTAAATTAATAATTAAAATTAATTAAAATTATTAAATGATATTATTATAATATATAAGTTATATATTCAATTAATTATCTTTGATATTCATCTTATAGATTTGATATACATATTATAAGAACAAACTAATTTTTATGCATAAAACTATATTATTTTTAAATGTAGTTGTAAAGCCTTTTAAAGGTGAAACTTGAATAAATCATATTTTTTGAACTTTTTTAAATTTAATTATTTGAAATATAATATATATTTCAAATCAAAACATAAAAATTATTTCAGGATAATTTTTTTTTTAAATTTTTAGGTCATAATATTTTAATGAATTTCTAAAATAATGGATTATAATTCAAAGCTGCTTTTTCATCAATTTTATTTATAACATTAAATTATATTTTAAATTTTTTTAAATGAATAATTAGATCATATTATTTTCAAATTATCAAATGGTTTTAATTTTAATTAATATAACTTTTAACTTTTGTATAAATACGTAGCATACATTTGGACGTTGTTACTTCAAAACCCTGTTATGTTGTCCTGTTTGCAGGATTAATTTTAAATTGACATCTTCCAATTATGTGATTATAGTTTTTAATTAATTGATTCCATATTTTTAATAAGAAAAATTTATAACATATAATAATTTAAAATTTTTTTGACCAAAAGTATTAGTCAAACTGTTTTTAATTAATTATAACATATTAGAGAGAGATTAGGTTAGTAAAGCACAAACCTTAAATTTAAGACCCCAAACGACATATAATCTTTTCCAAAATCAATTTTACAGTAATTATTCATCCATAAACCTTAAATTACTGGACTTTTTGAGTTTTTTATGATTTTTTATTGGTGTAAACATGGGTACACCAAACTTTTTTTTCAAAAATTCCAAGTGTATCTTCTCCCTTCTCTATGAAAGACCACATAATCTTCCTCTTATTCCCACCTATCATATGGTTATTATTTGACATGATCAAGTGAATACATTTCTCTACATCCCTACCTTACTCTTTTAATCCACTCATTATTCGTAAATAATTCAATTGAAGCCTTTTTTCATAAAGAAAAAGGATTTACCTGATTAAAAGATAATATCTTCTATCAAGATTCTTTATTTTATTTTATTTTTCCATCCCATAAACTCAAATTATTTCATGATTGTATAAAAAAATTATTTTCAAAATACTAGGATTTGTTTTTGATAATTTTGTGACCTAAACACACACACACATCTATCTAATCAGAAATGAAACTAATATTTTTGTGTATGGTGAAATATCACCTCACTAAATGATGATTGCTAATTTTTCCATTATTGCAACTCATAGTGGATGTTCATTTGGAATTTTTTTTATATATTTCTTATATTATAATTATTATGTCTTTAATATATTTTATTCCTTTCACATCACATACCACTTTTACATTCCAATAAGTGTAAATCCAGAAATATATTTTTAGGAATTGTGGACTATCTCCCCCTTAATGCCATGTGATTTGTTCACAAACTAAATAGAATGTATTAGTAATGGGTTTAATGAATTTAAATGATATATAACATATAATAATTATTCTATAATAATTATATATATATATATGTAAATATACATAAATTTTATTTTCCTTCTTTCATTCAATATGATAATAAAAACAGAAAAAACCTTCATGCGTACGTATGACCTACCATCTCCTTGAACCATGTACTTTATATCCTAATTATATATTATATAGATTAATATGATTAAAATATAATTTATATATAAGAAATTTAAATCATGGATTACATTTTGGAAATCATGATATATGTATAAGGACCAAATATATAACAAATTATGACGCATGCGAAGAATAAAGTGAATAATACCCGAAGAGAAACCTCAACATAGGATTGATAACAATGTTGTAATATAAAGTCATAATAATACCTTATATGGTATTAGATATAATAATATGATTACTTAAAAAATATATAATAGATTTATATTTAATATATATGAATCATTCACTATTATGAAGATGGTCAATACACAAGGTAAGGTAATTTCATCTCACTTTTTATTTTCGTGAGATACATGCATTAATCAATACCTAATACATTTGTGTTGTGTGTATAATAACCATGGATTTATTATGTGATTATTTTACATTTTATTATTTGTATTTAAACATTGATTTATTTTTTTTATTTTAGAGGATTTATTTTTTAAAAGTTACCAAATAGGGAGAGTAGTTTTGTCTTAAATCAGCATCTATGAGATACGTGCAATATTATGCACATGTATTTTTTCATGAGTTTTATATACTGGCTTTGAAATGCAACATCATGACTAAACTAATTTTAATGATATTTCATTCTTTATTTAATTCCATTTTATTACATGTGATTTGTGGTTCAAATTTACCAATTGGAAAGAGTTTATTGATACAATCTCATCTATTCTCAAGATTTTTTATGTTTATGCTTCCATTGATGAAATAATATAATCAATATCTTAGGAAATCTAATTAGTTTTATTACACTATTTTTATTCAACTTATATTCATGTACAAGTTCTTTTTTTCAACTCTTTTGTATATAATATTGTTTATATTGACTTTTTAATAAATCCAGACATTACCGTCTATTTGTTGCAAAATCTATCTTCTTTCCAAACCACATTTTCTAAAATAGACTTCCAATAATATTCAACTAATATACAATGACAATTAAAATAAATTATTACCCTTTTACCAATTATTTAAAATAAATATTCATGTTTTTTTTTTCAAATGAGGCACTTTTTTTCCATTTTTACCTTGAAAAAATAATTTTCTTTTATACCTTGTATGACATGTATAGATTTAACTCTAGTCAATTAATCAGGGCATTGTTTTCATGTTAAAAATAAATTTTCTAATGATATTTATTATAAAAAATATTTTTGATGAAATGGTTTTCAAAAAATATTCATTATTCTTTTTATTGTTTATAAGGATTATTGTTTTAAAAAAATATTCATGTTTCTTTAATAGGATTTCAAGGGAAATTGTTTTAAAAAATATTTTCAATATTATATTATACGTTTTCAAGGAAATTTTTTTCCAAAATTTTTCAAGTTCCTTTTATATGTTTTCAAGGAAAATTATTTTCAAAACATTTTAATATTATACCTATATGTTTTCAATGAAAAACGTTTCCAAATTGTTTACCAATATTTATTTATATCCATTAAAGATTATTTTCAAAAAAAAATTATTCAAAGAGGTTTTACTTTTTATGGATCCTTTTTCAAATAATTAGGGTTATTATTCTCATGAAAACTTTTCAAAATACATTTTCTTGTTATTTTACATTTAATATGAAATATAATAATATTACTCATTATCTTTTAATAAATGATCCAACGTTTTTATTCAAAATACCACATGAATAGTTTATTATTTTGACGGAATGATGCTTGCGACACTTTTTTCTCTTCTATAGGTTATATGCTTTTGTAACATGCTTATTTCCATGGGTTATTATTTTGATGAAATTATTAGGAAACCAATATTTTATAATAGTTTATTAATTGATAACATTTTCATGACAACCATTTCTTTTCATGGGTTATGATATGATTGTTTGTGATTTCTTGGATCATGTATGTATGAATTCATTATGATATGGTTGGGACCTATATCTTCCTCTAATGCATTGGCAGAAAATAATGTTTTTATAAGATCAATGGGTACATGAGAGGACATCCCATGCCCGGACAAATAGGGTACACTAGAGGACATCCCAATCCCAAAAAAGAGGGCCCACAAAATTTAATACCAAGCACAAAACAAGAGGGCACACTTGAGGTCATCCCAATCCTGTGTCAAGAGTGTACATGATAGGATACCCTAATTCTGAATCAAGAGGGTACATATGAGGGAATTCCACTAACAAAGTTGGTACATGGATGATTAACCAATACATAACATGCCACAAAGTCCATGGTGGTCCACCTTGACATAAGGCTTTTATATTCTTATATGTGTGTACAATTACATGTTTTATTCCTTGGTTATGATTTCATGATTTATGATCTTAATTATATTTTGATCCATGTCTTATAAATTTCCAATATTTAATATGATCTATAATATGCAAGGTATGATCTTAAAATTTTGTTCTTATGTTTCATAACCTCTTTTCATATTATTCTTACACATTTAATTTATTTACCCTTACAGATCATCTAAGATCACCCCTTTTTTTGTTTCTTTTCCATGGGTTATGAATATAGGTTTAATGTAGATGTAAAAATGGAGGATCTCTTTATGGGGGATGTTGAATATATTTCACAATGATAGGAGATTTTATTTCCATGTTTCCAAAGACACAAAGGTAAAATGGTTCTTGGGAATGAATATTTGTAATTTAATAATTATTTAACTAATATGATGTAATATCCATGCATGTTAAACCTGGGTCGCTATAACTAGTATCAAATGAATGGTTTAGTAAACCTTTTGAAAATAAGAAGAGAAAATTTTATTGATATCCCATGGTGTATTTATTATAATATGACTAGGGATATATCTATGTATATGTATATGGAATATTTAATGATTTTTTAATAGTCTTGAAATCATAGAAAACGATTGATTAAGTGGTTTTCTAGAAATATATACCTTTCTAGATACTACAATTGGGTGTGGCACTAACATAATTGTACCTAAGTATAACATATATGAAAATATTTCCTATTATAATTAAGGGTAAAATCCTAAACACCAATGGGCCTTACTACATAGCTGATTTGACACTCTCTGGGGATATTCGTTGTTAATTCAAAAACCCAGCCAAATCCATCATGACAAATTTAAATAATTGATAGCTATGAATAACATATGATAAACCTAATATGTAATTGTTTATGAAATTAATCAAAATTTAGACATCATATAAGTGGTTTACATGGTTATGGGGTTCCTCACTCTGATAACTATTTCATACTCTATTCTTCTAGTTCTTTGTAATGGTTGGAACTAAAACAAACGAAATTAAAGTGATTATAATGGAAGATGATGTGATTTTTTTCTGGAGAAAAAAATCTATTGGGGAAGGGATATAACATCTCATTTATATACTCACCCAAATTTCCCAATATCTGAACCATTATGGTCTACCAAATGATAAAAGAAGGGAAAATACTATATTGAGTCCTTTATGAGTCAATTTCAACATTCTATTATAGGGACATTTGATCCAATCTTTATGGAACATTGGATCATTTCCAATGCAATGATATTTTTAATTCCTCAATTTTTAGAACATGTGATAGGTATTGAAATTATCTATCATCTATAAGGTGAAGTATAAACATGGTGGAATCTAATAAAATATATGAGGCCACAATGAGAAATTGACTCAACAAATTAGAACCAATTCAAGAATATATTTTTTATTAAGTAATTTCCTCAGATTGTTCATACAAAGATAGAAAATCAATTCCTTATGAGTAAGTAGAATGATGATGAATCATTTCATGTTTTTGATGAAAAAATTATAAGTATTTAAAGGTATTTTTCAAGTATAATCATTAAACCCAAAAGAAAAATTTATTGATTATTTGGTGATCAAAAACTTATTATTCAAAATCCCTTGGGTATTAGAAAATTTAGCATCTGTGAATAAGTGGATAAATGTGCTATAATGGTGTAAATGGTTGTTGGATTTGTGTATCAATCTCATGTTTTTTTAATGAAAGTTAACATAGAGTTTAATGGAAATTGTAAACCCAGGGAGAAATAAAAATTAGCCTTCTGTTATGCACAAATTGTGAGAAGAAGCCCAAAGGAAATTATGATAAAGGGACTAATTAATGTTTTAAGTGTGGAAGGGATGATCATCTAGTTTCTAAATGTTTAAGGGGTGGAAGGAAGTCAGATAACAATACCAATAATGATAAATCTTCATATATTAAACCTCCCACAGTTCAATGTTTCAATGTAATGGAGTTTGGCCATTACGCAGACATGTTCCCCAATCGAAGTACTGTTATGATTGATAATCCACCAAAACCTCTAAATAAAAAGGATTAAGTGAAATGTTATGTGATTTTAATAGATTAGGTAAACTAAAAAAATTATGAAATACTTATCTTTCCATAATTATTTGGGATTTTTATGTTCCGTTTTTTTATTAATGATCCCTATAAATTTATTATTGTTCTTCTTTTAGTGAGATTTCATGAGATTTTTTAAGAAATAAAGGGAGAATTATATTTGAGAAGGGTAACAATGATTACAATTTACTGAAATTCTTCACTATCTCACCATATGATGATTTATTCATATTGTATAACCTATTATTAAAATATGATGTTATGGATAACTAATGACAGATGGGATGGAATATTAGGGATGTCATGGTATGTTAGTTCTTAAAAATTGAAGAATTTGCCTTCCTTTTGGAGAAAGATGTGATTTGGATCAAGAACAAAAAATGGTGAGCATTTCTTAAAATCTGGAATGTATATCTTTTTAGGAATATTTGTTAACTTTTGGAGAAAAGATCATGAAATTAAAAATGTTATCCAAGTTTCAAATTTTTTATGATTAAAATATTTTGTTAAATAATCACATATATATGGATTTTGGATTCCTAACTTTCTCCTGAACATATTCTATATCAATCACTATAAAAACATTAAAGTTTGGTTATCCCTTCATGTCAATGTTTTCACATCCCACCCATGTTCCATTATATTGAAACCAAATTATATGTTACATTAGGTAACAACTTTATTTCAAAAATTCCCTTTTAAAATGAAATATAGTATTCATTTTTACGATGTGGGCTTATATGAATGAAATGTTAATGTATTAAACCTTTGGGAACCTAATATAATTTCATGGAAACAATATATTTTAATGGTTTGTAGATTATAACACCTCGTTATTTTGAGAATTACTTTTTTTATTTAATTTTATATTTTTTGTATTTTTCATTTGACAAAACACTAAAAATAGTTTATTTTATATTAAATTACTATGTTATTATTAAATTATCCTCAAACAACATAAATTTTATCATTCTCTACATGGATCATCAAGGTCATATTTTGTTAGACATAATAATGAATTGTCTCGGGGGCATGCAAAACATGCATGACTGAGGTTTAACAAAAATTAATATATCATAATTAGATATAACCTAAACATTAAATTAGTGTTTATGATTATTATTAACTACAAAATGAAAATATATGGTTTACACAAATATAATATTATTTATTAGTTACCAGGTAATTATAAATTATAATATTAGAAAAAATGCATATAAAGGGTATATATTTATTTTTTATGCTCTGAATGGTGTTTTTTCGTAACAAAAAAATATGTTTACAATTATTAAGTGTTATTATTTTAAAATATATGTTATATATTCTATAAATTAAATTTAATATTCATTAAATATATTATATTGACAAAATAATAGAACAAATCAAGTTTTATGCTTAAAACCTTGTATTTTTTTAAATGTATTTTTACTGCCTTTTACATAATAGATTGTTTTAAATAAAAATTTTAGACTATCTATAGATTTTATATATAAAAATAAAATTAATATTTGGAATATAAACATAAAAAATATCTTAAAATAATGTTTTATTACTTTTCTATTTGTATTAAGTTTTTTAATGAATAGTAAAAAATATTGGATTTTAACAGAAAAAAATTGATTTTCATTTAATTTATTTAAAATGTTAAATTTGAATTTAAATCATTTTAAATGATTATTTAGATTAAAAATTTATAAAATAGTCATATTAATATAATTTTGATCAGTTTCAATTGAAATATTTGTATCAAAAAATGTAAACGTATAGGGCATTTTTACTATAAAAACCCCATATGTTGTCCCATTAGCGGGATTCATTTTAAATTAATTTCTTAAACTTATATAATTAGAATTTGGGAAATTTATTCCATATTTGTAATCATAAAAATGTATATATTATATTAATGTAATCTTAGTTTTTGACCAAAATAATTAGTGAAAGTTTTTAAAATTAATTACAGCAATTTAGAGAAAAATTATGTTAATAATGTACAATACAATAAATTTAAGATCCAAAAAAACATAAAATTTTTTAAAAAACACTTCTATGGAAATTAGCAGTTTATTAATTTTCCATTATTGAGTTTTAGTGGAATTTTATGATTTTTATTAGGAACAAATGTGGGTACACCGAACATGTTTTCAAAAATTCCAAGTGTGTCATTTCCCTTCCCTAGAAAAGTCCACCACCTCTCCATAATATTTACTGCTATAAAAGAAATTAGGATAGGAAAATATTTTCCAAATAAAATTATAAACATACTTCCATTCCTTATTCAATTCAACCTCTTATCATAACATTATCTAGTGATTTCTTTTGGCACAAACCAAAAGGAGTTAACCAATAAAGAGGTAGCATCATCTCTCTAGCTCATTTCTTTATTCTCTATCTCCACGCAATAAAATAACTTTTTCCATTATTATATAATAAAAATATTATATTAAAAAACTATGATTTTTTATGTCATTTTTTTACAAACACTTATACACACATCCATCTAATGGGTAACGAACTTACTTTTTAAGTAAACAGTGAACTACAACCTTACTAAATGATAATTTTTCATTTTTCTTTTACCACCTCTCATGGTGGACATTATAACGAGAAAACTATTTATATATGTAATATATTATATTTATTATTCATTTAATATTATTTATTCCTTTTAAAACCCATACCTTTTTAATTTACATTTATTGTAAATATGATAACTTTATTTGAGGAAGTATAGACTACAACCCCCTCAAAGTGATTGATTCACTCACACACTCATGGAATGTATTAGTGATGGGTTTAGTGATGTTATATGATCTATATTATTTTATAATTATACTTGAATATTTATATATATACATATATTTATTCTTATATTTAATTTTATTTTTTTCATTCACTGCATCAATAAAAATCGAAACAACATTCATGCATACGTACGGCTTACCATCTCCATGAATAGTTTCTTCCATTTCAAACATATATAATCAAGATATTATTATAACAAAATATATAATATAATAATGGTAATTAAATCACGTTTTAAATTCTTCAAATTGTTATATAAATATATGGACTAAAGTTATTGCAAATTAAGACACATGCAAAGAACAATGAAAATTTTACTTAATGTGAAACCTTAACATAGGATTGTAATAAAGGAGGTAATATAATTACATAATAAAACCATATATGGTATTAGATATATAAATATTATTCTATAATTTATTTATAGTAAACTTATATTCATTATACACGAATGTTTTACAATGAATAATATATCTAAGGAATAATTTAAGGGAATTTAATTTCACATTTTATTTCTGTGACATACAATATTTATTCAAGAAACATTAATTTTATGTGGTTTCTATAATACCCATTGATATAATGTATAATCATTATTATTAAAATTATTTTTACATATATATAACTTTTATGATTTTTCTTTTAACGTAAATATGTTTAGAAAGTTACTGAATCGTTAATATAATATGGACATAATTTTCCTTATTTAAGATATAGGCCAAGGGAGATTTCTATTTATTTCCCTGATGAGTATATAATTCCTTTGAAATGATAAATCAAGAATCTCATTATTTTCATCAAATTTTAGGATTCATTTAATAATATTTTATTACATGTAAAGTGTGGTTCAAATTTACCTTGTTGTAAGAGTTTAACAAAAAATTCTCATTGATTTTTTAGATTATTTATATTTATGCTTCCCTGGATGAAATATTCTGATAAATCCCTTAATAAAAGTCATCAAATTTCATCCGTAATATCTAGTCATGATATATTCATGTCTTGGTTCCATTTCTTCACTCTTTGTTATGTAAGATAGTTAATAAAGTGTTTTTATTACATCCCTACTTTACCCTCTCTTCGATCATAAATTTATGTTCCTTCAAATCCCTAATATATAAATAAGGTTTAAAAGAGTATTATACTTATCTCATATGATCATAAAAATAAATTATTTCACATTTAACATTAACAAATTATTTAAAATTATTCTTCTTATCACTTTCTAATAGAATAATTTTTATATCCTTTTTACCATTAAGAATGAAATTTTTTCCCCATGTGACATGTATGAATTTAACTGCCATCAAATTATTGAATATTTATTTTAATATTTAAATTATAATTTTGATAAGATATTTTTTTTAAATATAACTTCAATGAAATGTTTTTCAACAAAATTTCAATCTTCATTCAAAATTTATCAAAGATAATTGTTTTAAAAAATGTTTTTAATCTCTTTTATATGTTTTCATGGAAAACTGCATTGAAATGTTTTCATGACCATTTTATATTTTTAGGGAAAATGGTTTTCAAAATGTTCTCAATCTCTTTCTTAATTATTTTCTAGGAAAATTGTTTTAAAAAAAATTCAATCTAATTTTATATGTTTTAAAAGATAATGGTTTTCTAAAGTATTTGAAATATTTAATTTCAATAAATCATTCTTTTATTCAAGAAGGTGGTATTAATTTGTTAAATTATTTTAAAGAACATTTTTCAAATATGAATGGATTTTTATCACAATAATTAAGTTAAAAATATATTTCACTGTTATTATCCATTGAACATAATATCAGTTGATGTTACTCATTCCATTATAATGAATTATCAAATGTTTCCATTCATATTCATTGTAGAATGGTTTATTTTTTGATTGAGTGATGTGTATGACACTTTTTCTAATACCTTAGGTTATATTCTTTTTCAAAATGACTTCTTTTCACATGATAATCTTTTGATGAAATGTTTATGAAACTTATTATTTTTCTTAGGTTATAATATGAATATATTTTTATGAAACCAATTTATTTAAAGGTTTTTGCTTTGATTGTTTAGGATTGTCTGCCACATGTGTGTAATATTTCCTTATGATATTGGTGGGGAAAATATCTCCCTCTGAAAATTAGTGTAATTATAGTTTTTTATGTTCTCAAAGGTTACATGGGGGTAAATTAAAATCCAAATATAAGAGGGTACATAACAGGATATCGCAATCCATAAACAAGACTCCACATAGAAGGAAATACTAATCCCAACACAATAGGGTATACATGGAGATATATGAAGCCTAGAACCAGAGGATACATGGAAGAAAATCCAATCCTTAAAACAAGATGGTACACTGGAGGGAATTCCATTCCTAAATAATGAACATGGATGAATACTATAGGAAAAACATATTATAAAGACATTAGTAGGCCTTTTTGATATAGGGTTTTAATATTCTTATGTGTCTTATGAAATTCTATTTTTTATTCATATGTAATTCTATAATGACTTATATTATTAATTCTTTTATGATCCATGTCTTATGAACAAAAAAATTTCCTTATAAACATTAATATGTAGGGCATGATATTCAAATGTGGGTTTCATGTTCGATACAAATTGTTCATGTTATACTTGTGAATTTCATTATTTATGCATACTAACAATCTGATCTCACAAATTATTATTCTTCCTTTCCCCATGTTATGAAGATGTTTTTTAGGTATAATTACTAAATACAGATGTATTTATGTGATTTTTCGAATTTATTTCACCAGAATAGAAGATTTTGTTTCCATGATTCCAAAGACACTAAAATATTATGGTCATCAGGCATGTATTTTTTTAATGAACCGATTATTCATTTAAAATGATGTAATATCCACTTATGTTAATATTTGGTTTCTATCATGATTAGTTCATGCCAGAAATAGGAGGACACTGTTCTCACAATAGTGCATCCCTCTCCCACATATTAAAATATTCAAAAATGTGCTACCATAACACATGAACATAAGGATTCATCCTCAAATGAAGAACATTGGTTTAAGAATCAACAATCCTATCTGGTCGTTCAGTCCGGGATAAATTACGTTCTATCTCATGATCAATCAATACATTAACATGAGATAAATAAAATAGATACTTTAATAGGTATGATACATTGAATACCTTATTTATATACGTCATATGTAGTTGATGTTATAGACGATATGAGACTTTCCCATCCTTGTCGTCAACCTCATAAGGTCTC
This sequence comes from Viscum album, assembly GCA_963277665.1. Lineage (NCBI taxonomy): Eukaryota > Viridiplantae > Streptophyta > Magnoliopsida > Santalales > Viscaceae > Viscum > Viscum album. The sequence goes on along the minus strand of OY728159.1, from coordinate 772,694,781 downwards.
AAAAAATAGGGAGAATGTTTCCTTTTCCTCCAATGTCTTTGACATCCCAACCGAGGTGAAACCATAAAAAACATAATGTCTACAATTACTAATTCCAATGGTTTGTGAAGAAAATCTACATATGACTTGAATTTTATTTGTTCCATAAAAATTATTGGGTGAATCAAATGAATAAATGATTTATTCACTATAATCGAACTCGGTCCAACCAATGAACTATCACCAATATCCAACCAACACAATTTAGATATGTATTGATGTCCATAAAAGTCCTCAAAAAGGAAAATTCTAGTCATAGATTGGTAATTATTTTAATAAAAAAAACTCATCCAACCCAGTGTGATCATCCCAAGATCCATAAAAGTTTAGAACTGAAGCATAGAGAGTATCTTCAAGAATATGTATAGCACTTTCTATATGGCCCTTTGACTACGGACGGTATGCCATGATCAAATAGATGTGATATCTCAGTGCCTCCAAACAGCCACTACAAAAAAAATTATCCAAGGATCACTGTTAGAAACTATAGCATAAGGAACATAGTGAAACAAACTGTCTCTTTTATATAGAGATTTCTAATCTACTCAACATTGGTTGTATCTTGAATGGATAAAAACTAATATAATAGGTTAGAAAATCGATCAAAACCCATATCACATTATTATTTTTATTGGTACATAGTATCCCAAACAAAAATTATATTAATATCTCAACCCACGTCGATATAGGTACTAGAAGTGGTTGAATCAAACCTGAATGTTTTTAGTAATCCTCCTTAACCATTTTAGATAAATAATAATGGGATACAAACTCAAAAATGCCATGTCTCATATCTGGCCTCTATAACTACTACATTATTTTATTGAAAAAATTTATGGTTCCTTGGTGCATTGCCTGATAAGAAATATGGAAATCCCCAATCACAAGGTTCCATAATAAAGACAGTACCAAAAATAATATCTGAATGAATATAATTCCCTCTTTGGATATTTACCATTATAGAATATTCTCCCCACCATTAAGGGATTCTATAATTCCATGAAACTCAACATCAATATTCTATTCCTAAAAAATCAATTTGACAATAGGGGATGTTAAATGAAAACCTTGCAAGTAAAAAATATCCTTCTAATTCATGGGGTCTGACATGAGACTATGAAAATAGAGCCATCAATTTCAAAACATTTAATGATTCTTCACTAAAAGGGTCATAAATTTCCTACTCAAAGTATTTGAAATGTGATTCCCTTTTACAAGATTATAATTGATGTTGAAGTAGAAATATTATAGGTATTCCACCCAACACCCCTGGAGGAGGATTAAAAATATTTTATAGAAGATATAACAAAACCACTTGTTGGATTAAAATAGGTTAAACCATTATCTTTAAAGGTAATTCAACTGAATCATTAGTATGGGAATCACCGCTACATGTTCATGGTCATGGGTCAGATAATTCTTCCCTTGTGTCCTAAGATGATGGGATACGTAATAATTGTCGTGATCACATTTCATAGGATCATAGACCAACTCTTTGGTCAATGCATCATAGAATACCACATATCCCTAAATAATCTCTAAAGAGTAAACAATAAAGTAGTAGTAAAAATGCATTTCATCTGAACAACAGAACATTGAATTTTAAATTCCAATAAATCTTGACTCCCTTCTGAGATAGATCAGTCATAAGATAATACATCCTCAAGAATTCTATAATGACCCTATGATAAAAGCATGATAAACCTTGGAAGCTAAAAATATCAAAAAAATTAATTGTTGTTCCCAGGTCATAAAAGCCTTATCCATTTTAGTGATAACTAATATTTCATGTTCTAACACCATGTATAAAATAATTTATCTTCCCAGATCTATAAATCAAATTTTGAAAGAATGGAATAATGTGGGTGATTTCAAAACTATCTCAGAACTATTCTCTGATGATTCTCATGACCCTCCTCATATAAATAGTAAATGATAATTCCATACATAAAGGCTAAAATGATTTTATCAAGATACTTGTGCAATATTTTATTCAGTAAATACATATAATGTTTAGGAGAATTTGTTAGACCAAAGGGAATGAAACAGTACTCACAATGGTTCTACATTCTCTAAAAGGCTATTTCGGAATGTAAGATTCATTTATATTCAACTGATGTAAACCATATTGATAGATGATCTTTTAGAAAAACTTTTCCCCTTTAAAATAATCAATGATTTCATTAATATATGAAAATGGATAGCTTTTATTTTCATCACTCTATTCTGATTTTAGAAATAAACAAAATGAAGTTGTAAAACATCAGCTTTCATAGAAACTAGAACCAATACCTCCAAATTTGACACATTGATGCATAGAAATTATTTATCAAGAAGGTAATAAAACATGGACTACAGCTCTTTCAATTCTACTATTTCCATGCAGATAGAGGGAATAAAAACTGGTTCAGTACTAGGGAATATGTTGATAGAAAACTAAATATCCATTACCGGTGGCAGAGTAATGAATTTTAAAGGACACATGTCATGAATCATGATAGCGTCTTGAGGGAGAAAACCCCAAATATTCTATCCTAAGATCTAAAGAAAACAATGATATCATTTTCATGAACTCTAGATAAGAATTTCCCTGTCATATATTCCATGGGTTCCATTATCCTTGGAAGACATGAGACCCACCAATGGTTGTATTGAAGGACACCCATCAAATATAACAATAAAACTAGTATTTATTATCAATCATCCAATCCATATAGAAAATAGCATTAAATAATTTATTTTCAAGATGTATAAAACTCAAAGAAATCTCAGCATTCGATAGAGAAATAACACACGCCTGACTATAGAGACCCTTCTCTATCTTTGTACCAAGTTGTTTAGTAATATCAATGGCATAATATCAAAGCTCCCAAGGAAAACTTGGAATATTAGCAATATGGGTTGAAATAAATGATTGAGAGACACAAGTATAAAAAATAAGAGTCACTAATGATGATGAAATAATAATGGTACCTCTTATAGTCGCTAGACCCATATCCGCTTCCTCTGAAGAATCTTCCAACTATGTGATAAAGATTCTATCAGATGTCTATGGATAAAACCTTTTTTCACAAGAATAATTTGATAGAATAACATTTTTAGATGTTATCAATGATCCTGTGTGACAATGTGCAGTTGAATAAACATCGGATATCCTCTATATGTGACCTCAAATTCAATTGGAGAAATAATTATTTGGTGCCTCAGTGAAAACATGTTTTGAGAACCCTAGATTTCAACCATGGTAGAAAATCAAAGGGCTTCTTCTAGAAACTAATGGAGTTCTAGGATGACCCTACTATCGATAACCACCATGAGAATGTTCACCCTTATTCTTTCCCTTATTGGAATTACCACTACCACTAGAGTGAATGATTATCCCAATATCCCTAATTTTCAAGCATAGACCATCTCGACTATAAATGTTCTATGAGGACATAAAAATAGAAACTAATGCTTTAGAAAGAAACTATGAGAATGGATATCTAGATGAAGTCCCAAATTTAACCATCATGACTTTATCTTCGAATTAAAAAACATCAATAGCATTAAATACAAATCCTTATAAAAAGGTTCATATAATATTTCATTGTCCAATCTACCAGCTTGATTTTGAAAAACACTTTAGATTTAGCCAACAACAGGTGATTTATATAGAACTATTTAGTAAAAATAACATTCATGTCCTTCCACTACAATCTCTCATGCTTCTTCATAGTCAAAATAATATCCCACCATATTATTCTTGGTCCTTCCTACATAAAGTTTTCACACATTAAGATGATTCTTTTAGGTGTGTCCAAAAAACCCAAACAAATGCTTCATTCGGCTCAACCACTCCACATCCACTTAAAGATTATTTTAGACTTTAAATGGTTTGAGCTTATTTTTAAGGAAATATTTATAAAAAAATATTTAGAACATCTCTATTAGGTTCAACAACTGGAGCATGAATTGTAAAATGAGGCGATGCCTTTCCGAGATCATATACGGTGAACCCAATCACCAAAAATGGAATCTATTCCATGTGTTGATTTCCCACATAAGGTTTAGTAGCATCATTCACATGGATTAGATTCTAACATCATCTCAGAGTCATGAAAAAACATGGTGTTAGTAGACAAAAGAAGAAAACGTCATATTAACTCTCAAACAGAGTTATTGGGGAATTTAATCACAACATTTAGATAAAAATGATTTTTATTTCACTCTTTCCAAATAAGAATATGGAAAATTACTATAATTAAACTTTCTGGCATATTTACCTAACCACACATAGTGACATGACATTCATTGAAGTGAGATGTGGCTATAAGGTTAATCACAACAACCTTCGGAGTCCCAAATGGTATACCCAAATGCATACTGACTTCAAGAAAAGATGCCCAACCTAGTGATCTAATAACACATTGTCAAAAACCAACATAGATTCATTGGTAACCAAATAAATTATCTAACCCTGACATATCCTATAGTAACATCCTGATCCCCATGGTTCGGAAAATTCCTCCCAGCATCATACAAGATGAATGTGTGACGAATTTTTGCCATGAATATTAATGAAATAAAAGAGGCAAGAAAATAAACATATAAAAGAAACTCCTCCTGGAGATACGTACTATAGTTGAAAAAGTCATAACAACCCAACGTACTATAGCCATGTGCTAGAAAAATAGTAATACACAATGCCCTTGTACCAATTAAAAAAACCCTTTAATTCCATGAATCAATAGCTAAAACCACATAAATTTTTTTCTTTTATCCTACTCGAATTTGGAAGGAGAAAATCTACAAACACCTAAAGGAACAAGAAATGTGTTTGATACAAAACATAGAAGTGTCTCACCATGGATTCTATAACAGATTCCAATATTAAAATAACCAAATAGATCACTGAATTTGAAAATAGTATTGGAATTTAAAAATCCAAATTAAATCAATACATGATTTACAATTCAAAAAGATGGAAATAATTTTCATTTAATGAAAATAAATTTAGAAAACACCACATTTCAATTGATGGAATATTTTTAAAATAATGGAAACTTTATAAAATAGTTTAAATAAATACATCAAAATAAAATATTATATAATAATTCATAAGACATCTAAAAAAGTTTCCAACAATAGAATATATTCATTTGAAACACAAAAAAGTGAGGGAAATGGTTATATTTTTAAGATGGTATGACTGTTTTTGGCTATAGGGACTCTACACTCATGGTGATAAGATAATATGTACATATATCCCTTTGTTTCATGACAAATTAGTCTCATATATATCCCAAAGGGATGTGATGTGCTGTATTTATTGTGTGGAACATTGTAAAGTGTAATGTGATGTAAAAATAACTCACTATCAACAAAAGGCATTCATGTGATATAGTACAAAACAATGATTTTAAATATATTTCAAGAAACCAAATAATTCATTTAATCTCATTCTCCATTTCAAATATGTCACTTTCCATTTATAAACCATAACATGGGTTTTTAATAATATGATATCATTTTTAGAAGATAGAACCTAAAAGATAATAAAAATCCATCATTAATAATTTCACAATTTCAGATTTGATATAAATTCACAATTTAATTTTCTCAATCCACTTTCATGATTTAAATTAAATAATTTATCTTCTTTCAATATTCTTTCATTTTCAAAATAAACACCAAATTTAATTAAATTGTGGTTTTTCAAATATACTATTAAGGTAATTAATATAATTGAAAAAAAATCAATAAAATATAAAATTTAAATTAGACAATATAATCCTCAAAAATATCTATTATCAAATCCCAAATCAATGGAATTGATTCATTCCCAATTAAAATGAAAAACTAAATTTTTAATCCGCATATTCAATGGAATTGGGTTTTCCAATAAACAAATTGTGATCCCCTTAATAAAATTTTTTCAATTTCATTTAATTAAAATATTTTCAATTAATTAAATCAATTTAGGTTTTAGATAGGTTTTTCATCACAATGGAACCACCTACCTCAGGATCACGAGATCATGAATCAGAAATACATATACTGAAGAACACAATATAGAATGATGAAAAAATTATCTTTCAATAAAAACTAGTTTAAGATACAAAAAAATAGTTATTAGAATCAAAATACATCATGATAATCCATGGAATCATTGTGAGGATAAGAGAGACTAAGGGAGATTGGTATCTGGGTGAGGAAACTAACAGTGATAAAATCGCAGGGTGTTCCACAAGATTGGAATATATTTTTTGAGGGATCAGAGGTGCCAAAAATTTTCCATAAGAGATGAAAGAATGAGAAAACAAATTTAGGCTTCTAATGGTCAATGGGGTTCTTAAATAGGGTTTCATGATTTTATAAAAAAAAAGTTTTATTAATTAATAAACCATCAACATGGTTTCCTATGAAAAGGTGCACATGTTAAACAAATTGTATTCAAGACGTGTGCCTATTTAAAATGGGATTACTTGTTTTTTCAATGATCAAACATAGATTAACTAACTATGTTCCAACCATAAAAAATTCCACGACCCAAAATTTCATGGAATTCTCTTAGATGGTATACGGTTTTGGAAAACGGTGCAGTAGGATACACTATTCAAAACTCTAAAAAAATCATCCCGAAACAACCTAAAATGAAGCCCAATCAATTCATGGAAACAATTGTGTTTTTGGAATACCTGAAAGTATTAAGATGATGTTATATTATATAAACCCTAGTAATTATCCATTTTTATTAGTTGTTGGTCTTTTGTTCTCATGGACTGCCATCATTCGATGATTTGAATGATATTTATTCATAGCCTTTAAATATAAATTTTTTTTAATAGAACATTTAATGTTGAATGTGATTTTATTTTTTAAATGTTAAATGCAGTTTATTTTAAATTTATCAGCATCAGTAATTATGGTTTGTATTTTGGGTATACATGCATTGAATCCAGAAAATAAATCATTAGAGTATCCAAATGGATTATAATGAATAAATAATTATTCCTATATAGGAATTATTAATGAAAGGAATTAAAATATATTTTATGTGAAAAAATTTAATATTTTTACCAATGTATTGTGTGTATTAAGAAGAATCATTAATTATTAATTTTTCTTCCAAATATTGTTTCTCTATTGTCTACTATTACTTCGTATTACAATGGTTCCAATGAGAATAGTTGGGTATAACTGATGTCAGGACTAATGAGTATAAATTTTTATTCACATGGTTTTATTTTCCTTGTGTATTATAATATGCATTGAAATAATTATGAATTTTTTTATTCCTAATTAATGTTATAGATGAACTATTGAAAAAACAAGAAAAAAACTCATGTATAAATTTTTAAATGAGGCACCAAACCTTTCAGGATTGAAGATTTTGATTACATTCTCAAGAACAATATAGTATGTAATGGACTCTCTATAAATATATTCATCCAAAAAATTATGAATATATCACCACTTTTTTACATTTTATCCACAATAAAATTAAATGTTGATAAATAAGAATGCCTATTGGGAAGGCTATCAGAACAATATGAGGATATTATTTATTGGTTCGTTGATATGTTATATCATTTTCATTAAAAATTATTATTCACAAACATCCTTTTGTTTAACTGTAATAACATTCTTCTATTCATGACTTTTTTTTGTAATTGTTGAAGTTTTTTTATAAAAAAACTCAAAAAGGAATACATATTTTTTGATTTTACGCTATCAATATCAAAGAGTCTATATATGAATGATCTAATATCATGATTAGACTTTTGAATATATGCATCATCTATTAAAATATGTATCTCGATTCTTTTCTTGTTAGATACAAGAATCTAGACTGTCACAACACATATTGGATGCTTTTTTTATATTGAATATCTCATTGGATATTTTATGTAACGCACTGACCCCAGTTACCCAGAGTCGGTGCATTATTTTAATACATTGGCATGATTATAAAAAATAAAGTCCCGAAGGACCGATTAGTTTAGCAGTCTTGGAAAATAGATTACATACATGAATGTTACATTACAATTCATAACATACAGAGCAACATAAATAATCCTTTATGAACGCCATTATTCCCTTGTCTTAACCCTACATATCAATCACAATACACTTCCTGGAATCCTGGGAAAAATTAAACATAGAAAGGGGTGAGCTCAGATGCTCAGTAAGGATAATAATAGCAGAAACTTTCATAAATAAACATAAAGATTTAAGGCAATGTATAACTAAAACAAAATCCTTTAAAACTTGAACTTTAGAATAATATGGAAAAGTTAAAATGAAATAATTCCATTTACTTATTCACATGGATATTCTACAAGTCAAATAATCACATGCAATATCAATAACCACTTTCATAATGATGGAATGCATAATTCCAGGCTATCATAACCACGTAGCCAAGGCCTCGTGCCAAGACTACAAATAAGATTTTGTCAAGGCCACGTGCCAAGATACTGGTTTGTCTCATGAGACCTACTGATGAATCGAGAAGCTATAGCGGGCTCCACCCATCACATATTAAGTCCAATGCATTCCACATATGAACAGGTTTAAAAATAACATAAACATTCGTATTAAAACTAGCATTCGAAATGTAAATACATTCTCCACAAACCATTAATGGTATACAAATAACACATCCACAGTCAAACATATCACAAAAACATTAATAAAATTTGGATGTTTTGGATCAACATCAAATAAGCTTAAAATCCATAAAAGGATGTTGACATAGATGAAATCAAAACTATTTGAGATAAATATCTCTTTTTTTGAAATCATTGAAAAGTCACACATTTATAAAGGAAGTAATTTAAAAGTGATTTTTGAATCAAAGTGTCCCATACAAATTTGAAACTTTTGAAGAGAAATATCATGTCTATATAATTAAATCCTTAAAAACATTTTTAAAATATTGACATTAATTAAAAATATTTAGAAAGATAAATCATTTACAACATTTAAAATTTGGATCTTGATAAAGAGTACCTTTCACAAATTCTTAAAATATTCATTTTGAAATCATTTAAAAGTCACATTATTATAAAATAAAACATTTACTTTAAATATATTTTCATAAGCTTGTAAGGAAACGTTCAAAGGTTTGAAAATGGTAGAGAATAACCGCACACGCCATATAAGTTAAAAAAAGACATTCTTAACTTAATTTTGTCGAAAAGGATAAAAAGACCTTGTTTGGAAAATGACGGAAAGATTCCTTTATAAACTTCTTATAAAATTTCAATCAAGGGTATAAATGACTTTAAACCATATTCTTTAAAATAGTAAGAATGTTTTGAAATACATTTTTAAGAAACATGGATGTGGATGATAAAGAGGTCTCAGTAGATAATTATGTATAAACAACCTTGGATAATAAAGAGATTGTGAAATTAAACCTTAACAATTTGGAAACATACGATACATACAACCCATGAAAGAGGTATCATACAACGAATATTTAAATACACATAAATAAATTTTTATTACACAAAGAATAAAATTATTGGAAGTACATACACTACACAAAAGGTAATACTGGCAATATGGTACGAATGTCACGAGAATAAGGAGTGAGATGAAAACCCCTCACCTTGTAATTTTCCTTGGTCGAGGGTAGGTTAACATCCTTTATAATAGTTAAATCATTTTTGTTAAATTATACAATAATCATATACATAAATATGATATCATATATGATCTTTTAATATTTCTTTGTTAATAATATTTTAGTATTATCGTCGTTTCGGGTGTTAACTGATTCGTTTTCCTTTATATGATTCGTTATGTAAGCCGGGTTTTCTATGGATAGGATGTATCTTATTCATATCCAGAATTATATCAAGTACATAAAAATTAATTTTAATAATCAAATGATAATTATTCTTGAATGGATATGATGGGGAAATGAATCTCATCGCGTTCGTGGAGACGGTAATCCGTATGTACGCACGAACGCTACTTCCATTTCATTTTTCTATTTAAAAGGAATGAAAACCAAATTATGCATTGGTATATAATTATTCCAGTATAATATAATATCTTATATTGTCACGTAGGTTCATTAACACCATTTTTAATACGTTCCATGTATGGTATGAATGAGTCATATCACTTTGAGGGGGCGGTAGTCCGCACTTCCTCAAATGAAATTATCGTATATATATACAACATTAAACGAATAACAATATGATATAAAATGGAATTACATAATCTTATATATAAAATAAATATCATTAATATCATATTTAATTATTGTACTATCATAATGGCCACCATTAGATGTGGTAGGAGATAATTGAACAGTTATCTCTTCGTGAGGTGTTTGGTTTCTATCTACAGAAACATTTTGTTCTTCACCCATTTGATGGAGGTGTGTGTAAGTGTAGTTATAATAATTCTAATAACAATATACTATTTTATTTAGGATACTGTTTTCGTTACAGAATAAAATAATAAGAAGGGTTTAGTGGTTGGAGAAGTAAAATAAAAGAAAAAAAGCTAAGAGACATCGTTGCCTTTAATTTGGGTAACTCCTTTTGGTTTGAACCAAAAAGGGATCTTGAAGTGCCTTCTTCCTAAAGTAGGGCTTCTAAGCAGAGTAAAGGAATGTAGGGATCTTAATTGGGCAGAGGTTGGATGAGCCAAAAGGCTTGAGAGGTGTGATTAATTGGTTAGAAGTGGTGTCCTTTCATAAGGGGGAGGAGGGGCTCTATTGGAAAATCAAGAAAATATTATTTTATAATTAATTAATATTCGGTTTCTAATTCCTCCAGAGTGTATTATTTAAAGTTTAATGTGGTTATGGGTCGAGAACCACTCAACTAATAGAATTTATACAGGTTTGGGTCATTATATTAACCTTATCGTTTAGTTTTAACTCTTAGTTAATTTATTTGACCCTTACCATGTCACTTTTTATTTTTATATTATATAGTAAATAGAGATACTATATACATCCAAGATAACTCCAAGTGGTCCATTAATGATACAAATATAATGATATAAGTCTATTGGGAGAACATTATATTTATAGGAATAGAATATAAATTAATAATATAATATTTCTTTTAAAAACTCATTTATGTCAATTTTGACACTACTCAATAATTGATTTTTGATAAAGTATTAAAAACTTTATTAATTCTAAAAAAATTCATTTTAGCAATCCTAACATGTCATATTAACCAATATAATTACTTTTTGTTGTTAAAACTATTAAATTATATTTATTTTAACATTTATAATATCAATTATTCCATTCTTTCATTAATAAGGAAAATACGACATCATTATTGTGTTATATATATTTTTTCTTCTTCTTTGTCTAAAAATTATAAATAAAATAACATTAAGAAGTAATAATTTTTATATTTTAAATGAATATTTATAATCAAAAATATAACATATATAAACCTATGTAAAAATTGTTTTGCTAAGAGATATAAGCTTATGTCATCTTTGTATTCACTTTAACTTAATTAATATAAAGTGTCCCTATCACCTACATGTGGCTCCATGGGGTCCCAAAATCGACCCAAAAACGCCCATTGTCGGACATGTATCCACCAATAAGGTTAGGACACATTTTAGGGTAATTTATTATTATAATAATATTATGTACTAACCCTTATTTACCGGATTTACCCATTAACCATGGTAAATATAATATTTACCGAAATAATTATTCAAAATGTCTAAAAATAAAAGTAACCTATTTAAACAATTTGGACATCCTGATTCCAAATATGGAATCCATTTTTCTAAATTTTAAACACAGAAGTGGCAGAAATTAATTTAATATTAATTCCTATTGTCAAAACAAAAAGCGTGTTTTTATGATAAAATAGGAATCAAAAGATTGTCACTTGTTTATGTTCGGTTTAATTGTGAAATTATGTCAAATAACCAAAATTGTATTAAATTATAAAAATATATGCTAAATATATTTTAAAACCACTCAAATTCATAATTTATCACTATTAATTATTTTGATTAAAAAAGTTGTTTTTAATTAAAATTGAGTAATTTTCACTATTCATCAAAATATAAATGTTACCAGAAAAGTATCAAAAATTCACCCTAAGATAATATCGATATTCTTAATACAAAAATGAAGTCCATTTAAAATTAAAAAGTGTATAAAATTTCAAAAAGTGGGTATTACTATTCATAACGGCTAGTTTGATTGGTTGTGGTGTGGGTTAGAACTTGAAGTTGCGTACAACACACGCTAGGGTATTATTCAAAGTGAAGCGTACCATGGAAGCTTGTGGTGTTACATTCTCCCCTCCATAAATAAATTGCATCCTCTCAATTTGAAATTGTTTTTTGAAAATAAAAGGTTGAAAATAGAAAGTATCTTTGTGGGAAAACCCATATCAGAAATTGGGTTAATAAAATTTAGTCTTAATATGAGAAAAAGTGAAATGAAAGGGTCAACACCAAATTATGATCTAGATTAAGAGAACATTGGTGGAAATTAGAGACACGTTATTGGAGGAAAAACGTAAATATTTATAGGGAGTGATTGAGGTCATCAATCACAAACAATTGTATAATTGTGGGCATCAAAGCCACCAATTTATGATGATTTAAAATACCATAGGTTCAACAAAACATAAGATATTAGGTTAACACATTTTTTGTTTTAAGATCCCTTCCCTAAAGTTTAATAATTAATTTCTCTGTAAAATAAGAGGAAATATATATATACATATATATATATATATATGTGTGTGTATTTATATATACTTGACAAGTAGAGTTTCATCCTTCAACTAATTCCTACTACAATCTCATCTTTTACTCTAAAAGATTTAATATATATATATATATATTCTATTTATCCTAATCATATAGGGTTCTAAAAATAATGAATTTATAATTCACATATCAGACCCTTTAAAAAAACTACATTATTCAATCCAGGACATCACGTGGGCTAGTGGTAGGTGATACACCCTTGTCGCCCTTCGGTTGTGGGTTTAAGTCTTGAGGACTTTCAGGATGCGATGGGTTACCACCCAACCTCTGGGTTGTCCTTTTATAAAACTCCAAAAATAACCTTTCAAACTAAATCCCTTCCAACCATTATACTTATCCAAAATACTTCTGTAAACTATCAGTCCAAAATTTATTTGAAAGGTAATCATAATGTAGATCCTTTTTTCCGCATAATATCATGTGAATACCTTCATCTTGTATTCCTTTTAAACACTAAAAAATCCTGAATTACCATAATACTTTATTGATTACATTCATGCTCCCTTATTCCTTATAGAATACCGGATATACATCATCCATCCAAAAATGTTTTAAACTTCAACAATGATGGAATATATAAATATTTAATCTGTCTCAACTCATTCAGGAATATCCAAAATAATTTACCCAAATCAACCATATCTTATTCCAAAATCGGTACCTCAATATTAGCACCATGTTAAGGTTTATCTTTCCTTCAACCATGTAATTTCCAAAAAGATTAATTCACTGTAGAGTTACTCTTCTTAGTACCATAAAATAAAAAATCCTCATTCAAATAGTACTGCAGTACAATCCTTATTTATTTCTAGTACATCATTGATACAACACTTAATGAAATAATTACAAAATAAAAACATAATAACAAAAGCCATTCCAATTCATCTATGGTAGTATCATAACTTTATTATTATCCAATATCATCATTTGCGGCATAGTCTGATGATTTGGACATCGGTTTACATAATGTCCAAACTCCTTGCAGATGAAGCATTATACATTTGAAACCTTTTTATTTCCCTCGCAGTCACGTACATGGTGTCCTTTTTCTCCACACTTATAACATACTCCCATTCCCTTCAAGTATTTTACAAGGTGATTCTTTCTACATTTATCACATATGGGAAAATCCTTCTTTACATTATTCCCTTTATCTTCCCTTCTCTCTACCATCCTTTCCTTCTATGGCTTCCCTTCAAATCCATAGGACTCTGAGAATTATTTACATATCATATCAACACATGATAATATTTCTTCATATGATGATAATACATGGGAGACTATTTCCCTTCTAAATTCTGGCTTAAGACCATGAAAGATATGATCTTTCTTACTCTTTGGGTCATGCTTATTACTGGAGTCCTCATTCCTTATACTGGGATCCATTTCTAAACAATGGAATAATCTAAGTCAGTTTATGAATCACAATTCATAATTCCAAACATGTAAAATAACTAACATAAATTGAATAGTTTATGGATATAATCCATAATCACAAAAAAAATTCATTGAGGAGGTATATAATCATAAATCTTTCATAGCGGTTTGTAAAGAAAATGAGGATTATCTTAAGCATATCCCCTGGGAGTGTTGTAACCAAGAGTGAAACAAGGCCCATTGTCGTGCACCAGTTCCCATTCGAGTCTAGCTCAAAGCGGTGTTTTCAGGTTTTACCCCTAGGTAAAGGTGTTCCAGAGCCGGCTCTACCTGCTTGTATCCAGGCAGGGATGTATTTCTCGGAAAACTTACAAAATCTCTACAATACCAAAATTTTAGGAATTTCGCCTATAATAATCCGCAATGTCTATCTTAGGGTAATGTTCTATAGTTAGTGTTTATCTAAATCTAGTTTCCATGGTTATTGCTAAACATCCACTGATACCAACTGTAATGCCCTGACCCCAGTTACCCAGAGTCTGTGCATTATTTTAAGACATTGGCATGATTACAAGGAATGAATTCCAGAAGGTCCGATTAGTTTATCAGTCTTGGAAAATAGATTACATACATTAATGTTACATTACACTTCATAACATACAAAACAACATAAATAATCCATTATTAACGCCATTATTCCATTGTATTAACCCTACATATCAATCGCAATACAAATCTTGGAATCCTGGGAAAAACAAAACATAGAAATGGGTGAGCTCAGATGCTCAGTAAGGATAATAATATATTATAATCTTTAATAAATAAACATAAACATGTTAGGAAATGTATAACTAAAACAAAATTCTTTTAAACATGAACTTCAGCATAATATGGAAAATATAAAATGAAATAATGACATTTACTTATTTACATGGATATTCTAGAAGTCAAATAATCACATGCAATATCAATAACAACTTTCATAATGATGGAATGCATAATTCGAGACTATCATAACCACATATCCAAGGACTCGATCCAAGACTACAAATTAGATTTTGTCAAAGTCTCATGCCAAGACACTAGTTTGTCTAATGAGACCTTCTGATGCATCGAGGAGCTATAGTGGGCTCCACCCATCACTTATTATGTCCAATGCATTCCACATATTAACAGGTTTAAACATAACTTAAACATTCTTATTAAAACTATCAAACGAAATGTCAATACATTCTCTACAAAACATGAATGGTATAAAAATAAAACATTCATAGTCAAACATATCACAAAAACATCAATACAATATGGAAGTTTTGTATCAACTTCAAATAAGATTAAAGTCCATAAAAGGATGTTGAAATAGATGAAATCATAACTATTTGAGAGAAATATATCTTTTTTTGAAATCATTGAAAAGTCACACATTTATAAAGGAAGTAATTTAAAAGATATTTTTGAATCAAAGTGTCCCATACCACTTTGAAACTTTTGAAGAGAAATATCATGTCCATATAAATAAATCCTTAAAATCATTTTTAAAATATTTACATTAATAAAAAACATTTAGAAATATAAATCTTTAAAACATTTAAAATTCGGATCTTGATAAAAAGTACCTTTCACAAATTCTTAAAATATACATTTTGAAATCATTTAAAAGTCACATAATTATAAAATAAAACATTTACATTCAAAATATTTTTATAAGCTTGTAAGGGAATCTTAAAATGTGTAAAAATGGTGGAGAATAACCGCACCCACCGTATAAGTTAAAAAAAAGACATTCTTAACTTAATTTTGTGGAAAAGGATAAAAAGACATTTGTTTGGAAAACGTCAGAAAGATTCCTTTATAAACTTCTTATAAAACGTAAAACAAGGGTATAAATGACTTTAAACCATATTATTTAAAATAGTAATAATGTTTTGAAATAAATTTTTAAGAAATATGGATGTGGATGATAAAGATGTCCCAGTAGATAATTTCTTATAAACAACCTTGGATAATAAAGAGATTATGAAATTAAGCATTACCAATTTGGAAACATACGAAACATACAACCCATGAAAGAGGTATCATACAATGAAGATGTAAATACATATAAGTAAAATTGTATTACACAAATAATACAATTATGGGAAGTACATACACCACACAAAAGGTAATAGTGGCAATATGGTACGAATCTCACGGGAATAAAGAGTGAGATGAAAACCCCTTACCTTGTACTTTTCCTTGGTCGAGGGTAGATTAACATAAATTATAATAGTTAAATAATTGTTATTAAATTATAAAAGAATCATATACATATATATGATATCATATATGATCTTGTAGTATTTATTTGTTAATAATATTTTAGTATTATCGTCGTTTCGGGTGTTAACTGATTCGTTTTCCTTTATATGTTTTGTTACGTAAGTCATGTTTGCTATGGATAGGATGTATCTTATTCATATACATAATGATTTCAAGTCCTTAAACATTACATTTATTCATCAAATGATAATTATTGTTGAATGGATATTATGGGGAAATGAATCTCATCGTGTTCGTGGAGACGGTAATCTGTACGTTCGCATGAACGCTACTTCCATTTCATTTTTCCTTTTAAAAGGAATGAAAACCAAATGATACATAGGTATGTAATTTTTACGGTATAATATAAAATATTATATGTGTTACTTATGTTCATTAACACCATATTTAATAAATTCCATTTATGGTATGAACGAATCATATCACTTTCAGGAGGCGGTATTTCGCACTTCCTCAAATGAAATTATCGTATATATATACAACATGAAATGAATAATGTTATGATATAAAATGGAATTACAGAATCTTATATATAAAATAAATATAATTAATATCATATTTAATTATATCGCCATCATAATGGCCACCATGATAGGTTGTAGAAGATAATTGAACAATCATCGCATCGTGAGGCGTTTGGTTTCCATACACAGAAACATTATATTCTTCACCCATTAGATGGAGGTGTGTGTACGTGTAGTTATAATAATTCTAATAAAAATATCCTAGTATATTTAGGATTCTTTTTTTGTTACAAAATAAAATAATAAGAAGGGTTTATGTGTTGGAGAAGTAAAATAAAAGAAAAGAAGCTAAGATACATCGTTACCTTTAATTTGGGTAACTCCCTTTGGTTTAAACCAAAAAAGGGATCTTGAGGTGCCTTATTCCTAAGGTAAGGCTTCTAAGAGGAGTAGAGGGATGTAGGGAGATTAATTGGGTAGAGGATGGACGAGCCAAAAGGCTTGAGAGGTGTGAGGAATTGGTTAGATGTGGTGTGTTTTTATAAGGGGGAGGGGCTCTTTAGGAAAATATAGAAAATATTATTTTATAATTAATTCATATTCGGTTTCTAATGGATAAAAAGTGGATTATTTAGAGGATAAGGTGGGGATCGGTCTAAAACCACTCAAACAATAGAATTTATAATGGTTTGGGTCATTATATTAACTTTATCTTTTAGTTTTAACTCTTAGTTAATCAATTTGACACTTACCCTGTCACTTTGTATTTTTATATTATATAGTTAATAAACATACTATATACCTCCAAGCGACCGCCAAGTTTTCCATTATTGATACACCTATCATGATATAAGTCTCTTGGGATAACCTTAGATTTATCGGAATAGAATATAAATTAATAATATAATATTTGTTTCAAAAACTCATTTATTTCAATTTTGACACTACTCAATAATTGATTTTTGTTAAAGTATTAAAAACATTATTAATTCTAAAAAAAATTCATTTAAGCAATACTAAAATGTCATATTAACAAATAAAATTCGTGAATGTCATCAAAACATTGAAAATATATTTATTTTAACATTTATAATATCAATTAGTGGATTCTTTCATTAATAAGGAAAATACTGCATCATTATTGTATCATATATATTTTATCTTTTTCAATGTAAAAAATTTACAAATAAAATACCATTATGTAGGAAATATTTTTATATTTTTAATGAATATTTATAATTGAAAATATAACATATATAACCTTATGTAAAAAAATTTTCTAAAAGATATAAGCTTATGTCATTTTTGTATTCACTTTAACTTAATTAATATAAAGTGTCCCTATCACCTACAAGTGGCTCCATGGGGTCCCAAAATCGACCCATAGATGCCCATTGTCGGAAATGTATCCACAAATAAGGTTAGGACATGTTTTAGGGTAATTTATTATTATTATAATATTATGTATTAACCCTTATTTACTAGATTTACCCTTTAACCATGGTAAATAAAATATTTACCGAAGTAATTATTCAAAATGTCTAAAAATAAAAGTTACCTATTTAAAAAATTTGGACATCCTGATTCCAAATATGGAATTGATTTTTCCAAATTTAAAGCACAGAAGTGGCAGAAATTAATTTAAAATTAATTCCCGCTATCAAAACAAAAAACGTGTTTTTAAGATATAATGACTATCAAAAGATTGACACTTGTTGTTGTCTGGTTTAATTGTGAAATTATGTCCAATGGCCAAAATTGTATTAAATGGTAAAAATATATTATAAATATACTTAAAAACCACTAAAATTCATAATTTATCACTATTAATTGTTTTGATTTAAAAAAGTTGTTTTTAATTAAAATTTAGTAATTTTCACTATTCATCAAAATATAAAAGTTACCAGAAATGTACCAAATATTCCCCCTAAGCTAATTTTGATATTCCTAATAAAAAATGAAGTCCATTTTGAAAGATAAAGTGTATAAAATTTCAAAAAGTGTGTATTACTATTCATAACTGCTAGTTTGATTGGTTGTGGTGTGGGTTAGAACTCGAAGTTGCGTAAAACATACGCTACTGTATTATTCAAAGTGAAGCGTACCGTGGAAGCTTGGGGTGTTACATTTTACATTGTACCCCTCATTAGAAGGTCATGTTTGGTTGTTTATATATGTAATAAACAATCATGTATTCCATGTATAATATCTATATAAAAAGGTATCATAGTCTACCTAATTCACATTTGATAGAAAAAAATGTGGCAATGTTTGTTTCTTCTTCTAAGATAGATCTTTTTGGGGAATTTCTCTCTTAAAATATGTTGGCGGTGGGGGTGATCTCCATGTATTGGTTGTTTTTGTGTTGTATTCTCAATTATTCCATCTAATAACATTTTATAACAACTCAAATAACTAATTATGATATTCTTCGTGAGAATATAATCATGCCTGCTTCTTGTCAATTTTATTTATTTTTATACAAATTATCATTTAATTTCTCATATTGTGTTTAGGGTAACACCAAAAAACATAAACCTCCAATGCACCCCATAATTTATGGACACTTAAAGGTATATGATTGTATATATTTATTGGGTATAGATGACGATGAATCCTCTATATAGGTGGGTTGAAAAAAATAATACAATATGTAATCATGGTTATGAAAACTCATTTAAATAAAGAAAAAATTAATTATGTAACACTTAAATATGATTCACACACTTTTTTATTTTTCTTCATCAATTAGTATCTCATCTTTATTAACACATGACACCTTCCATAGAACATGACATGGAAAAAATGTGGCATTTGATTTCAATTTATCAATCTGAATACAAAAAAATTAATATTTTTATATTTTTGTATCATGTGGAAAAATGTATTCCTATTTAATGAAAATATAAAAAAAATCAAGTGAAGTATACCCAATTATTTCTATATGGTAGGGGTACATTGGTTTTTTCCACATTTCTAATTTTTAGTATTCAATTTCTTCTTCATAATTTAATAATTATTTTTTAATGTGATTAACACACATAATACCAATAAATGTTTTAAAAATAATAATTTTAATAAATTTATCTTCTCATGATGACCAATTAATGAATTCCATATTTATTAGTTTACTAACTGTGCATACATCTATGGTGGGTGCATGTTTATTTTACCTTAAGCATCGCTGAATGGATACTTTTTTGAATTTTCTGAAAGGCTCTATTATACATTCTAGTTATAATAAATATTCATTTCATTAATTTATCAACTAATATAAATACACTCATAAAGGGATAATGAAGTGTAGTTAAATGTATCATTAATTTTTTTTAATAAAAAAATATCATTTTATTAACATAATATCTTCTCAAATTAATTCCGTATGCATGGGAACGAAATTCTTCCACGAATCTACATCAACAAGAACAAAAAATGTAGTGGTGATCCCAATGTAACTTCTGAACAAGAACTTCTTATAGTTAACATGATGTCCATATCCATTCCATCTAAAAATAAATTTGATCCCTTTAATTCTCAAATTAATATTTTTTTCACACTCTGTTATGCTATTGTCCTCCTACATTTTTTGCGACAAAGGTTTTTCAATGTATTCCATTACCATGGATTGATCATTATAAATATATTGTTCATCTTGATTGGTAGCATTATAATCTGGATAATATTTTTGATCCTCTATAATGGGAGGAACATCTTGTTGAGAAACATGATGTTCCTTAAGAATGGGAGAATCAGCATTCACTAAATTCAATATCAATAAATGTGGTTGAACATTTAATATAGATTATGTAAATTTAGTGGTGAAAAGATATTAAAATGAGGTAACAAAATATATATTACCAAAGAATATGGCCAGAATATTGAACTAATTTTTTAAAATTGTAGATGGAATTGTATCCCTCTATGGAGTATCCAAATCACATTTTTGTTGTCTCTTATACCATACGAGGCCCCAAATATATTAGAACCACTCTGAATTGATTATGAAATTCCAATGAATAGGTCTTCCTTAATTTAATTGACATCAGATCTATCAGTTGTTTTGGTTGATAACATAACTATTGACTGCATTGGTTTAGTAGGATATTACACATAATATAATTATATATCCAATGATACAGTTAGAAATAATTTTCATTGTACCCTTCCTTATCGAAATCAAATTTCTATATTATAAATTCATCTTTTTAAACTACACTCTTGTTACCAACCCACCTTCATTTAAAAATATGCACATGGAATATTGTAGAATATAAATATCATTTTTTTATAATACCAATGTATGAAATATTCGTAGAAATTGGATTTCTATCGTTGGTTCTAGTGAAATCATTCACTATATCCACAAGTGTAACTGTACTAATTTTCAAGTTACTACATTCAAAATTTTCATTTGTATATAACATATAAGAATTGATTACATTATCCATATAAGAAAAAACATCCACGCTATTCCCTTCAAAAAACCATTGAATTCGTTCATGAAATGACCCAATATTTTCATTATTCCCCATAAAAATATTTCATCATAACCGTTAAATAAACTATTAATAATGTATTTTATTTTCTTATTTTAGCACGTTATGGATTCCAATACATATAAATTACTTGTCTGTCTAAAAATATAGACATCCAATACACCTCAATGAATGATAAATGGTTAGATAAAAAATTCATTTAAATAGTATTTGTCAAAAAAAATATTCTCAAAAATCCATCACCAATAAGACACTCGGTACGATGATATTTTGGAAGACCAATTATTTCTACATCGAACAAGAATTTGGTAAGGGATTCAATGGATTCTTTAACAACATATTCTCCCAAATAAAACCTTATGTAATATTTTTATTTTTGAACAAACCTTTAAAAAAACTATATATCATTCATTGTGGTACATCCACCCATAATGTATGAGACCCCAATTTAGAATATATCTTACCAAATGAACTATCATATGAAATATTGTTGTAGGAAAGAGAATATCTATTTCACCAAATATAAAAGTAATTTCCTCTTCCATAGTAGAAACATTCATTTGGAAAATAAATTTCTATAAATATCATTGCTAAAACATTCAAGGTTAATATATGATGAAAATTCATTGTAAAAATTAATTGTGAAGATATGAGTATTTGATCATGAATCAAAACATGAAAGTCATTTGATTTGAGACCCTTGAACTTTTAATCCATCATTTACATGTTATTATTTATATTTCATGAATACCCCTCTATATAATTTACATCATTGAATTTGTTATATAACTCATATATCTCATGACTAGAAATATTGTATGTATCTAGATGAAAAATAGTATATTTTTTACTCTTCACTGGTGTCAACTGTTCCAGTATCCCCATGTTAATATTGTTCAACCTAGAATTTATTTCATTTTCAATTTTTCTAGTTACATTTACAAATGTTAAAATGATACTATCATATAAATTTTTCACATGCATTACATCAATAATATTATGAATGTACAAACAATTCTAGTATAAAAATTCCAAGAAAAATATATGTTTTTCAAATTTATATTTTATGGTTTTTTAAAAAAAAATACCAAAACTATGTCAAGAAAAGTTTTTTCTCAAATAGTAGGTCACATGTGAGTGGATATGGTGTTTTACTATCTTCAAAACTCCCACTGAATTATGTATAACAAGATTAGTATTTATGTTAATAGGTTTCAAATATATGATGTTATAACAATATAGTCTTCGATGATTGTTTAAACCTAATTGACTAAGACATTTTCCACAAGTGAGACACCATTGAGTTCCTTCAATTATATATCCTGAAATATTTCCATATGTAGAAAAGTCATTTAGGTTTTGGTACTACATGGTACTCCATGTGAAATATTCATTGGAATTTTAATTATAAAATATAACACCTAAATTCTATAATATTTTTAATTATATTATCATTGGATCCAAATAAAAATAAATATCATTACCCAGTTTTTTTACACCTAATATAAAAAAAGATAACTTGATGTATTTTCATTTTATTCATAACTGCATAAGAATGTTAAAATTTAACAACAAAATAATCATTATGCTACAACTTATTCATTGAAAGCACAATGTATTCAATCCAGCTATAAATAGAAAAGAAAAAGGTTTCCCTTCACCTTTCCATATTCAGGAAAATCAAGATAAATTTTATTCTAATGAGAAGTGTATTTTATGTGACAATATATCCCATCATTAATTCTTGTATATGCGTACCACAACAATTTCCTTGTATTCTTCTCACATCCATATTGGTTCATAAACATGGGAATGAGTGGAATGTAAAATAGAACATTCATATATCCTCATTCATCAATCTTGTATCAAGGCACACAAAATCATGGGGATTAATTAATTAATTCATAGTATATGGGAAACATTATAGAGTCATTCTAATATGAATTTATTCTTATAATGATCTTACCCATTAAATGATGTTTCCTTTTAATATCATATATTTGGAAAGGAATCCAAGAATCTTGTAATAGAATATCATTCATGAGTGGAATTACTTTAGTAACACTAATTTCATTTTTTTAGTTTCATTAATTTATATTAAATTGCTTCATAATGGATTAAATTATTTTATATATAATACCAACTTTATATAATGGAATCCATGAACATCTCTTTTGTTTTTTAATGATCTTTCTCAATTTCATGAAGAATATCTTCGATATTTATTGTAATTTCCCCAATATGAACTTCAAAATCATTCACACCTATAACAATATCATTGATATTGCTTTCTTTATTGATCACAATTTTATTAATAACATATAATCCCTAAAACTTAGTTCCATTCCAATAACTATATACATTCACATTTTCTTCATTCTTATTCCAAAGTTTATCATTTAGATATTTTACATTATAGATCTTGTGTTATTTTATCTCCCCTAAACTAATTATTCCGGAATATAAATATCGTAAAACCAAGAATAGGAATTGAGAAGGGTTATCTATATTATATATTGATAACATGATGAACTCAAAACATAATGTTTTTTTGTTATTTGATTTGTATACATATATTTTTTATTTATATATATCCTAATTTTTTGGTAAAATAAATATTCAATAAAATAAATATATAAATAAATTGTGTGTTCTTGTAAAATATAATGGTTCATTCTTAAATAAAAATTTAATCTAAAATAATCTATTATTCTAAAATAATAATTCTCTAATGATGCATGACGATATTATTTTGTAGTGGTGGAACTCATTGATGGAAAAAATTTGATATATATATAAAGACTAAATTAATATAATTAAATTTTTATCTATTGGAAAACTCTTATATCATAGAATTTTTTATGACATTATTAGGTGGGATTACAATATGAATAAGGAGTTAATGTTTATTCATATATTACCATGGTATATGGTAGGTAATTATTCTTTTCAGTGATAGGTTGATCATGAGAAGATTTTTATATTTTTCTATATAAGGAAAACATTGATAGGTTTTAATCACAAGGTATTCAGAACATTACATTTCAATAAACTCTTGAGTTTAAATATAATGAAACTGAGACCTCATGCTAGGGTTATCAAGCTATGGGATAAACTGATGAAATATCGAATTTATTTTTCATGAATGATACAAATAAAAACAATTCATGTGGAGAAGATTAATCATAAAATAATATAAATGATAATTATTATAAGGTCTAGTTTTGTCTGTCCACTTAAACATATGATAAATAAGTGTCCCAATGGGAGGTTCAAAAAGCCTTATCTAACTCTATTGAATGGAGTATAATACCAACTACCTAGGATAACATGATAACCAAAATCATACATGGTGGAACTAGCAATGAGAATCAATATCTAAAATATTCTAGACAGTAAAATTCTTAAAATAGATAGAAGAAAATGAAATGAATGACCCACTTTCTAATTGTCACCGAGGTTGAAATGAATTCGGATGGAAGCCTCAATAGAGTCATCTGGGGGAAACAATTATTATGTGTAAAAATTTATAGAACTAGGTAACTATGAGTAAAAAAGTAGCTTAATTAAGCAACATAATAATTATATGAAACATAATATTGTGTACACTCTATTTTTGTAACAATCTTACAAGAATTAACTTTTAATACTACATGAGAATATCGATCATTTTTGAAAATGTACTACTATATATTTTTATGTAAAAAAATAAAAAAATTATTTTAGTTCTTAATCCGGGTAATAAAATGAAATAGCTAGAACTTTTTGATTATAATTACTAGGATAAAAAATGATACATGTAACATGGGTCAAATGATGATCTATGAATAGAAAAAAAAAACCCTAACTACTAACTACTTAAAAACAACACATAACATGATATCTAGGAAGTGTTTTTTCAATTAATATATGGTTCCTTCATCTATATCATCATTACTGCATGAAATCCATGAAAAAAATGAGATAAATTTTCAAAAATAAGATCTCTTGTGGGATTAATTCGTTGATAACTCATTTGAATAAATAGACCATAAAGATCCATAAAACCCAATAAGCAATTGAAATCATTAAGTTTGAGGAGTTAGTGTTTATTCATTTCACCACATGGTACGTGGTGAGCGATGTGGATTCTCATTTGAAACATGATTATTATCCATATATGATCATTTTTTGGGTGAGAAAGATGTTGATATTTTCCAATAACATTGTCTTGAGAACCCAATATTTGATGAATCTCTTCATTTTAAATCAACTGAACCTAATGTATCAGGTTATGATTCCCAGGTTCCATTCCTATTTTTTTATGTTCAAATTCAATCAATGTATCCATTTAGAAACCCATTACAACCAATTAAAATCATTAAAAATCACTTGACACAATAAAAAAACATTTCATAAATTAATGTTAAAAATATTACACATCCTAATAGGGATAACTACCCACCATTAACATCATAATAAAGATTTATATAATTAAATCACCTTATATAAGATAAAGAATAAATGTAAAACATTACAAATAAGACATTATAACTTGAATGTACTAAAATAAAATGAAAATTCCATTCGAATAATCCTTTTTTTCGAGAAATATAAAAAACCCAATGTTCAAGATATAGAATTTGATTTCATGAACTAATATTTTTCCATACGAATGTATGAATTAATTGATATAGATATCATTAATATTGTTGCACATATTCACATATCATTGTGTGTTTATATGAATTAATCTATATATGTATATATATGTATATATTTATAAGTATCAAAATTAAAATGAAATAATTTTTCATTAATCATTATAAATTATAATAATTTAATCAAATTTAAAAAACTAAATTTACTTTATTTCGTAATTCCTTTAGAAATTAAAAATAAATCTAGATATATTAAAATGAATGGGGTTGTTATCCTTGAGGTTGGAGTGAATGGCTATAATTTTTTTATTTTAATTCATGTGACTATGAAGGATACTAGGAACTTGAAGAAAATAACCAACTATGAACTATAAAAGCTCTTCTAACATATCATTTTCAAACCTGAATGCATGTGATAAATTGGAAAATTATTTACAATGCACAGATATGAGCTCTACGAAATCACGGAGATATATTATGATAAATGGGTGAAATTTACATGAGGTAAAGGGAGATAAATGAGATAAAATCTCTCAAGGTGAGGTAGATTGGTTGGATAATCATTGATGTACATCAGGGAAAATAAGATCTATTGAATGCACCATTCAAGCCCATTTAGGATATGAAAAAAAAACAAAAAAGTTTGAGGAACATAAGCAGATCACAAGTTACATACCATTGGTTTTGAAATGATCAATTCTCCCAAGATGTTTGCGAGAGGGAAATGGCAATTCATAATTTATATAAGACCTTGAACGGTGCAAGGATATAGAACTCTTCTAGGATTATATTTAAAAGATCATGTTGATGTTTATCATCACTTTTCGAAAAGCACTAATGATGATAGTTTTAATCAGTACTAAATTAATAAGAACTGATAAAACCCATCATTATCAGGGAAAAAATCATTAAAATGCATTTAGTTATCTACACTAGAATTTTAGCACAAATAAAGATATGTTTTATTAGCTCTTTATATTTAGCTCAAATACAGACATATATAATTAATTATGAAAATATAATTAATATAATAAAAAAAATTAAATGTATATAATTTTAATTAAATATTTATATAGTTATAAATCTATTTAAGGAAGGGTTAGTATGTATTTATAAATATAATTATAAATATGTATATATATAATTATAAAACAATAAATATTTTTTTAAGTAAAAATATATTAAAAGAACTATAAATATGGTTTATAGATATAATTATACCTATATAATTAAAAAGATACTTATATAATTATATAAAATATTATAATTATTTTTATATTAATATACGAATATATATAAATATAAATATAATAAAAATATTATTGAAATAATTTTATTATAAATTTGTTAAATTATATATATATAAACATATATAACTGTATAAATACTTTATAAAAATATTATAAATATTAATTTATAATTATTAATATATGATTATAAATTTAAATATTTTTATTGAGATATAAATATATAAAATTAAAATATATAATATTATTATTTAAAAATATTTATTATAATGTTATTATTAATTAATTATTAGATTATTTTTTTATATTTATATAAATAACTTTTCATGTATATATATATATAATTATAAATATATAAATTTTAAAATATTAAAAAAAAATATTTCTAAATAAATGTATGTATAAATATAAATATATTTATTTATAATTAGTTATTTCCAAATATATTTCGATAATTATATTTTTTACATTATTAATGAATATACAATGTTAAATGTACGATTGTTAAAAATGGGTGAAGTTGAATAAATAAAAATGAAGAGATTTGAAAATTTACAAGAAATTGATATGTTTTATCAATTATAAATATTAATAACAAAATAAAAAATTAATATATACTAAAATAAATATGAATAGATATTTATAATATTAAAATGTTTTAATTAAACATGTATAAATTGTAAAAATTAATATATTTATAATTATAAAAAATTAATAAATATTACAAATGAAACTTATTTATTATTAAAAGAAATCATATTAAAAATGATTATGTATATTTAAATAAATTCAAATAAAATTTTAATATTTCAATTTGAAAATTACTAAAAATTCAATTTAAATATATTAGTTTTAAAAAATTAATAAATCTTTTCAATGTTAAAATACAATAAACAAAAACAATAGTATTCTTCCAAATTATAAACATATTTAAAATATGACAAGAAATGAAAATAAATTCATGTATAAAAATTTAATAAAAAAATAAAATTCAATAAAATAAAAGAAAGATATTGTAAACCATCGGTCAAATCCCCTGGTCTTGAAATTTATTAAAAATAAAACAATGTGAAAATAAAATGGAAGAGGGTATGTGGAAAACATTGAGTAAATACTTTTATTGGAATGAAATAATAGAAATTAATAAATAAAATTTAATAAAAAATTTCTTTTAATACATTTATTCATATAAGATTAACTAGACGGAATGAAAAAATGTGGAGAAATGAATGAAATATTTAAAAAATGCATTAAAATAACTTGTTTACATATATTTCAAACATATTAAAATATTAAAAATTGATAAATAAAATTCATTAAAAATACATATATTTTTTCAAAAAAATGGTCATTAAAATATAAATATGAATAAAAACTGAAAAAATTCAACAAATTTATATCATATGTAAAAAATTGAGTATACATCAAATGTTAAATAAGTCATTTCATACATACACATGTACACATGTTCTATAGAGATATATGTGCATCCCACAAACATGTGGACATATATATATGCATATATATATTTTTACATGTACAGAAACTATATATACACTAACTTTAATTAGATAAGCACAAATTAATATTCGTCTAAACATATTGACAAATAAATTTATTTAAATATATAATTTAAAATACAACATATTAAAAATATTAAATTTAGATTAATATTTTTCAAATTGTTTAAATATATATATTAATATATCATATTTTTATGAATTATATAGATGTTTCTTCTTATTATTATATATAATCAAAAACATGTATGGTAATATAAAAATGGAAATTTTATATATATTTGTACAGTTTTAGTAAATTTTATACTTAGCACTATGAAAATAAGAAATACAGATGAACCTTTTTCATTGATAAAAAATTTGGTAATAATGTGTACTCTTTTATCGGTTCTTTGTTTATAACTGATAAAAGATACCTTTATTGGTGATTTTGGCTTGTAATTATAATGTCTACTCTTGAAACACCCCAGAATTATATGATATTTCTCTTTTAAATTTAATATCTTTGATATGACATTTTTCAAGTGACATTGAGTTTAGAACTACAATATACTATTAAATATTAACATGATAGTTGGAATAGTAAGGTGACAGTTAGGAATAGTAATATGCACATTATAATAATAACATCATATCTGAATGTATAATAAACTTTTAGATATATGATAAACTAATATTTTATATATTTATATAATAGAATATATAAATAATTGTTTTACAAAAGATAAATTAAGTGTTGGTTTTTTGTGAATAGGAATGTCTATTTGTAGTTTTATAATTAATATATTGATTAAAATAAATAATTATTTTTGTAAAATATAATTACCAATGAATATTTCCATTCATAATAAATATAATATATTGTTAGATGACCATAATCAATTTTTCAATGTATTATAAAATCAGTAATAATATTAAAATTTTAATTTTTCAAACAAATTATATTTTCATTTAAAAAATAAATTAATAATTTTCAGAATATTTTTATCATAAAATGGAGTGCATTTATCAAATATAAACATCAAAAAATGATTTGGTTGATTTTTTTTATTCTTATAAGATTAATTATTTTTTAGGAATAATGGGAAATGATAATTTATGGTATTTATCATTATAAGTAAATAAATGAATTATTGATTCATGGATGATGTATGGATGAGGTAAGAACTCATTAGTTTGAACTCTCATTTTCTAGTTAATGAATTTATTCACAAGGAGAAATACTAGTGAGAGTCATGAGCCAAATTAATAAACTAATGAATAAAATAATCAAAGAACATCCCTCTCTTCAAATATACATACCACCACTTCTCCTTAAACATTATAAACAATAAATATTTGACTAAATTTTTCAAAAATCCTTTCAAAATAGACTTTTATACATCCAATGTCTGATACTCATTCAAAAAGACAGAATCCATGTGACTTAAGGAGGATCCCAAAGAGATGATATCCAATAGTTAAAATCCCAATTCTAATTTTATTTATTTTTTCTTATAATATCTTAAACACCCTGATCCATTGATTCTTGGAAACTCAATACTCATAAATACATTTGAATTTCACATTTTCAAATAAATTCCCATCATAAAATATATTAATTTATCCTTTTATTTGAAAAATAAAAACATTGTATGAGATGTGTCGATTCACCTCCATCTTGGATGATGAGTTTTCATTTTCCATTAGCATCCTCATTTCTGGTCATAAAAACATTACATTGGTTTAGCAATATTTTAATATACATATCTTATGTTATATAATTGACTGAGACTAATGCAGTAACATTATATTAAATAGAACCATAGTAGTTCTTGATGGTCGTAAAATAACAAAAATAAATGAAGACATTTTCATCAACATTTTATTGATCAAAATAACATATAAAAAATGTTTTATGATACAATTTTAACTTATAGATGTTCATTAACCCTAAGTCATTTAACCTTTGGAGAAGTTATTCAAATTTTTCATGTAATCCCATATTTATTCTGAAGGGAACTTACCATAAAACCCAAAAACAAACAGTTCATGAATAATGAAATTAACCCTTATAAGTCATTGAAATAGCCAATAATGAAAATAATAAAACTATTATAAATTTTTTTAATGTTTCTTAATTATTTTATTAATTAATCCACTTTGATTATCCATGACATTATATACAGGTGATTAATTCATTAATACATGAGTTAAGGGTTCCCTCATCTCACTTTTTTTGTTAGATATGAATAATTCAAGAATTATTCATTATGTTTAGTGAATTTATAAATAAAAGTAATACGTCATTGAATGAACCCATATATATTCATGGTAAGTTTTAGTTTATTATTATTAGCTTTATTGGGCTTACTGTTTTAATGAATAAAAAGTTGTAAGAGAATTCTTAACCCAATCTCCATTATTTGGTTTAAAAATCTACTCCAATGAATGTTTCATGATAGGATTATGTGTGAAATTACATATTATGTTTTATTTTGTCTTTTTTTGGGTGTATTTAAATCTGATTCACAATAGTTATACTTTGGTATAACGCTCTCACATTATTTTAAAAATACATTATTAAATGATTCTTTTTCAATGTTTTAAAGTGGGTTTTTTAAATATATTTAATGAGAGAGTTTCCATATATCATGATTCATTAATTTCATGAGAAATCCTTTACCATTTTAAAATATTATTTTTAAACAAACATTTTTCTTTTATAATTTCTAATCATTTTATATAAATGATTTTAAATAGAAGTGTTATATCTGATAAGAATTTATTAATTATTTTATAGTTGTATTTACATTGATTTCATCATCCTTTTTTGGATCTCATGATTAATTAATTTTTGGTTACTCGTAGTGTGATATTCCATATTTTATTGAATTTTTTAAGATCATTTTGACTCTGGTTGTGTTATGTTGATACTATTTATCATATTAAACTGGATGGTTTATGATTATGTTTATTATTTTGGGAATGTTATGAACGTTCCATATGATAGTTTTAATATGAAATTATATGTTTATTTTGTTTCTCCCCTTTCATATTAGGAATGAATTGGACATTCTATGTTACGTGGAGACACGGTATATTCCCTCGAGGTATCGTTAGGTCTAATGAGAGAAAAATGATTGGGTATCCACTGGGGATATACCCATTTCTATATGGTTTCTTATCCAATTCCTTAACAATATGTTTATGTTGTACCAAATTACGAATTACCTCGTAATGATATTTTTAATTGATAATCTATTTGATCATTAGACTTGTAGAATATACATGAATGTGTTTAATTATGATGTGATTATTTATATGGAATTATTTGATCAAATTTTATTCTCTACCTATTATAACCAAGATTATGTTTTAATGACATGTGTTTTAAGAATTTTACCATTCATAATTTTTAGGATTATTTATGATAGACTATGTTTAATGGGTTCCCTTACTGAGAATATGAGCTTGGAAGTTTTTTATGTTTTATATTTTTACCAAGGATGCCAATATTTATATTAATATTGACATGTAGGGATATTCTAGAATAATAGGGGTATTTAATATGGGGTTACTATGTTTTATTTCATTATTGTTTGTAATGTAGTGCTTATATTTTATCTATTTTACAAACCTACTTAACTACTTTTTTACTTTGAGATGTGATCACTTCTACTTAATACCGATGTAATAAATTTTTATACCATCTCCGGGATAATAGGTTTAGGGTATTTATAGTTAGTATCATATGAATATTAATAGACTCATTGGAAACTAGATTTATGTAAACATAGATTAGTAAAATATAACTATATAACTACCATTGAGATTATTCCCTTTATAACCATGATTATTATTTTTAGATTAGTTATGCATAATTTTTTTATGTTTTTCACTAGTTATAAAAATATATAGTATAATCTAGTGTATAGATTTTTTAGAAATGGATCCAAGTTGAAAGAATTGAGAACTTTTCAGCATATGAATTTAATTTTAGGATTTCCATCAAATACAAGATATGATGTTGGTGTTGGAGATGCAACTACAGATAAAAAACTTATAACTATACTGAAAAAACTGACTTATGTTATGAGAAATAACCTTACACACTAGTAGAATCCGGATACAATACTTGGTGTGACAAAGCTAGCCTGATTCATGCAATAAATACCCCCATCATTCAATAGGTCTAAAAACACATTTGTCATGGAACAATGGATAAGTTCCTAATAGAATATATTTATCTCTTTTGGAATTAATGAAAGGGAAACGTTTATCACACCAAATTATCATATCTTAAGTGATGCAGATCATTGGTGGTCATTAATTCTAAACACAGTTGATGAAGATGAAATTGAAAATATATATTGGAAGGATTTTATGAATAATTTCCATGGAAAAATATTTTCCTCATGAACACCAAGTAGATATTGATAGAATGTTTTTGGTTCTGAGATATAAATAGGATAAAAATGTATCTATGTATGGATCCAACATTAAATGTTTAGAAACAAATGTCACAGAATACATACATATTCTATGTGGAAATATTGATTGTTTCATTTTCGGTCATAAAAAAATTATACAAAGTGAACTAGGGTAACACCCCAGGTAAATAAAGAATATGACATTTTATATTTATCCCTATTTGTGAAGAAAATGTCAATATTAATTTAAAGGGAACGCTATGCTTGATGGCTTACCCAATACACAACAACGAGTTCCTTTGAAATCTTACGTTGCACTCTAATAATAAAATAATATTATTTTAAATGGTAGTTAACACCTAGATGTTGTAATGGCGGTAATGAACAGAACTAACTACAAAATGATTAGATATGTTTGTCACGTGTTTTTTCTCTTTACAATAAATGTTAGAGGATTAAAAATGCGAATGAATCCAATTTTAATCGTAAACATTCTAATATTCTTTAAAAGGTCGATTAATCGCCTTTTGATGGAGAACCTCTTTTAAATCCACTTTTTGACAATTTTATGTGTTATATTTGACAAAATAAAATTCTTCTTTAGAATTGGGACATCAAAAT
Organism: Viscum album; assembly: GCA_963277665.1. Taxonomy (NCBI): domain Eukaryota; kingdom Viridiplantae; phylum Streptophyta; class Magnoliopsida; order Santalales; family Viscaceae; genus Viscum; species Viscum album. The sequence goes on along the minus strand of OY728159.1, from coordinate 772,660,872 downwards.
TTACTTTGTGTAAATTTTTGGTATCTTTCCGATAAAGTTAATTTTTTTAATGAATAGTGAAAATGTTGTATTATAATTCAAAAACACTTTTTAATATAATTTATTTATATGATTAGATTATCTTTTGAAATGGTATCAAAGTGAAATTAGAATATATTTTTACCATTTAATCCAATAGTGGTCGTTGGAATCAATTTAATCTTGAAATTGGACTTAAACTAGTGTCAATCTTTTGATACTTTTTGTTCCATAAAAACACACTATTTTCTCTGACAGCGGGAATTAATTATTAAATTAATTACTGTAACTTATATTTTATGAATTTTTTAAAATAGAAATCATTTTTGAATTTGGAATATCAAATATTTCCTAGGGTGAAATTTTGGTATTTTTTTGAAAAACTTCAATTTTGTTAAATAGTGAAACCACTAAGTGGTAGTTAAAGAAACTGATTTTTCATTTAAATGAATCATTTCCACCTCTGTGTTTTGAATTTCAAAAATCCAACATACATGGTTGTCATTTAGAAGTAAAATTTAGTTCAATGGGATTAAAATAATTTTTTGGTGAATAGAAACTTTTATGTTTTTAATCGCGATTAGAGGTAATTAGTGTAGTTTAAGGTAAAAATAATGTTTTAATAATATGAAATGATCTAGAAACATGTCTTAACTCATTGGATGTGTCATGTCCGACCAAGAAAATCCATGGGTCAACTTGGGGACCACATGGAGCCACTTTGGTTGGAAAATGACATAAATAACTTTTTATTTAAAGTTAAAATAAAAATGTCACAAGCATGAGATGTTTCAATAAAACAATTTTTAAATGGTGTTATCCAATTCATAGTTTTGACTATAAATATTAATTAGAAAGCTAAAAAGATTTCCTACATCATGATAAATTTTTTATAATTTTTATACGTTAAATAAATTAAATTATTTAGGACATCATGATGATGCAGTGATTACCTCATTAATAAAAGATTTAAATAAAATTAAAAGATAATGTTAAAACTATAATATACACTTGTCAAAGACCTATTGGATGAGTATATTTCGAACCTTTACCACCTTATCCTATGAATACATCAATCTGGGACCTTTAAACACCGAAAATCATTTGAAAATAATGTAACATTTTGTAACTTTCGAAGTGTGCCCCTCCTCTCCTCTTATAAAAGGCCCCCACCTCTACCACCTTACACACACAGTTCAAGCCTTTGTCTCGGCCAACCCCTGCCCATTTCATCTCTCCACATCCCTCTATTCAACATTGAAGCCTCACCTTGGGCAGAATCCTTTCCAAGGAAGCCTTTGAGCTCAAATCAAAGGAAGTTACCTGATTTAAAGGTAATGTCTTCCCTTGTGTGCTTTTGTTTTATTTTTCTTCTCCGAACCCCTAAACTCTTTTTATTAATTTTTTTGTAACAAAACCAGTATCTTAAATATATTAGGTTGTTGTTATAAGATGTATTTGAGCTACACTTTCACACACCTTCGTCTAATGGTTAAAGAACATACTGTTTCTGTGGATGGCGAATTACTGCCTCACGAAATGATGATTGTTCAATATTATTTTAACACCATCAAAGGTGTCCATTAAGATGTAACTATATTTATATATGATATATATTATGTTTATTTTTCCTGAAAGATTCTGTATTTTTCATTTATGGCATACATTTATGGTTTCCATTATGGGTAAACATGATATCTTCATTTTAGGAAGTGCGGACTACCGCCCCCTCAAAGTGATTTGATTCGTTAATGCCATATGTGGGACGTATAAAGGATGGAATTAATGGTATTACATATTTTATCATACTGTAATTATAATATACCTTTATATATTTGTTATTTCATTCCATTGAATACAAAAAAAAAGAAATAAAAGTAGTGTTCATGCGTACGTACGGCTTACTGTCTCCATGAACGGTACATTTCATTTCTTATCTCCAAATGTTATGTTCTATTATAAGTACATATATATAATGGATATATATGTAATATATCACATCTAAATGATGGATATAATTCTGGAATTATAATATATATATATCTCATTTTTTTTAATTCCATTAATATGACAAAAAATGAAAGTAGCGTTCATGCATACGTACGGCCTACCGTCTCCATGAACGCTGCTTTTAATTTTTTATCTCCAAATGATATGGAATAGTATAAAACGAATATATACTGGATATATTTGATATTTAAAACATCAATACTATTCTTTAGATGATGTACCTATAACTACATGGAAAATTCTTTTCCAATAAGTTCAATTTTTACTCATGTACTGAACATCGACAAAAACATCTGATATGAACTCACTTTATTAACCAATTATTATAACATTATAATATGTGATATTAACTAAATAATAATATTTAAAGGAGGTACTTAAGCAATTATAAATTGAAAAAATTTTATTATTCAGGATATTAAAGAACGATCGAGTCATGTCGGACACGAGGTAAGGGATCCTACTCCTCTCTTTCTTTTTAAGTACACTATTTTATGTCATTCCTTTTAAGCTCATATTTATTATGATTGGGATGTTCTTTTATATTAATATTACTGTAATTTTTATGTTCATATGAAGAGAGACCCTACTTTCTCTCATCAATCGATTTTGAAGTTTTGAGTGGCGTCGTTAGGCTGCCGAATTTTCATAAGACATCCTACCTCTCTCTTTCTTTTTAAGTACTCTCTTTCATGTCATTTATTTTAAGCTCATATTTCATATGTTTGGGGATGTTATTTTATATTCCTAATTATTTACTTTTTATGTTCACATAATTATATACCCTATTTGATCTCATCAATCCATTTTTGGATGTTTTAAGTGGCACCGTTAGGCTAACGAGTTTTCGTAAGGGATTTTTCTTCTCACTTTTATTCTCGTGAAATTTATGCTATGTTTTCCTCTATTCACATTGAGTGGTGTATGTACTGACCATTATTATACTATTTTTATAGTATCAATTCATTTATGGTGTTTAAATCTTCCTTTTATGACCCTTCTTCCCTGGGGTGTACGTTTCGAAAGTTACCCAACTCGGTAAGGGGACCTTTCACCCTCCTCTTTTTAAAAGACTTCTTTTTTATGTATTTTAATTTACATATTATTATGTTTGGATTTGTTCTTCTATATCCTTATTGATGTAAAGTTTATGTCCACGTGATGATATACCATTCACTCTCTCATCAACTAATTTTTTGAATTTTGAAGTGACGCCGTTAGGCTGTAGAATTTTTACAAGAAAACATCTTAACCCAATTTCGATTTCTTTGGGTTCAACTTGTACTTCTTGAACATGTCATCCTATGAATATGTGTGAATGAACTAGGATTGTTTCACACTTAATATCCACTTATATTGGGTGTATTTTTATTTCTCACACATAATTATGTGATAGATTTATCCTTAATTTAAGGATACCGTCTTTATAAAGAATTCCATCTCAATTTACATTTCTATTGAGACTTCATTGTTGTTATACACCAATTCACTCTTTTATGGTGTGTATACTGTCCTTTGACATATTATATCATGAATCCCTTTATTCTCATGATATTATAAAGTTCGGAATAAATTTCATTCTCCAATTATTTGTATTCAAGAGTCTCTCATTTTGTTAAAAACTCTTTAAAAAAATATCATTTTAAATGTTTTAAAGATTTATTATTCTAAATATTTATCTTTAATTTCCATGTTTTCAAAATGGTTTTCAGTATATATTTATATGGACATTAATTTTTTAAAAGTTTAATTCCATTAAAAGCTTCACAGTGGTATGGGACACTTTGATTCAAAAATCTCTTTTAACTGGTTTTTGAAAATGGATTGATTAATTCAATATCTTGGAATTACTTATTGTGATTGCAAATGAAATGTTGTTATTGAAATGTTTATATTTTCAATTTTTTATGTGTAATGATGGTACTTGGACATTTTAAGGGTGGTTACGTGATAAACCATATGACGGGTGGTGCCGTGAATACTAGGACGGGTGGTTACGTTATAACCTCCAATTCATTGGGTATGGAAGTCGGCCATGTGGCTATCCCATTAAGTATGTACGGAAGTTGGCCAAATGGTTATTCCATTAAGTGATATGTGTGGAAGTTTACCATATGGTTATTCCACTTAATTATGTTTATGTCCCAAGTTACCTTTATATGTTATGTGATCTTTATATGGGTTTTATGGTAATCTTTTGGTTACAGAAGGGTAAGTAATGAACTTTTATTCAGTGAAGAGTTTTTACTACTTCGAAAAGGTGAAGAGTATTACTTTGATAAAGTATACATGGTTTACTTGTTGTTTTGAAAAACTAACAGTTTTCATTCTTTGTGTATCCATTACTGAGCTTTTTATGCTCATCCCATGTTTTTGAAATGTATTTCACAAGACTTAACATGGAATAGGGTCAAGGATTGGATCAAGGGAAATTCATGCTACGTAAAACATGGAACAAGAAATGTTTCTTTTTAAGAGTTTTTATTTTATGGAAACTTAGTAGAGGTTTCTACTTTGTAATCTTTTGAGATGTAATAGTTATGTCCTAATTCTCTAAAACTCTAAACCTGAAAAGATCCTCAATGTGAATTATTCATTTAATTCAATATTATGTAAGGTATAAGGCTGGGGTCTTATAGTTGGTATCAGAGGTCGGTTTAGATACCTTTAGAGGTTAGGGTATTCTCTAAGCATAAGTGACATTACCATAATGGTTAGGATTTTAGAGAGAGTATTAGTTTTAGATAAAGTGAATGAGTAATTATATCTTAGTGTTTACCTTCCTCATTAGTACATGATGGTTTTGTTGATATAATCACACTGAAAATTCTGTTTTAGTGAATGGATGGATCTAGCAGGCACCGAAGAGACAACAGGTTTGAAAGAAATGGTGGTGGTTCTCTGATTAAGATACTAGATAAAATAGGGGATTAAATGAGGAAACTTGTGGTTGTTCTAAACCAAATATCAAGGAGTCATGATCAACCACTTGAACCTTGGTATGTTATGTAATGAATCATGTACGAGATGACCAATCGATGTGGAAGTTCAGGTAATAATTATAAAGGTAACCATTAGATTTTATATGATCCTTACTTTTTAGGTAATTATCGGTTATTATATGTTATGATGTAAAATGAAAGGCATGAGATAAACTTGAGTTTAAAATATGTTATGATGATTTTTGATGATTTTATATCGTTTTGGGGAATGTTTTAAGAATTATATAGTTTTGGAAAAAGGACAACACACAGACCATGTGACAACCCGTCGCGTCGGAAAAAGCTGCGGGAATCGAACCCACAACCAAAGTGTGACTGGTATTTATCGCCTACCACTGGACTACGTGAAGTCCCTGGTTAGTTTGACTAATTCTTTTTAGTTAGATGATTTTAGGAATCAAGAGTAAGTTTATTTTGGGTTATCTATGGAAATGATTAACCTGTCATGGAGGATATGTGATTAGGTTAATTACTTTTCAATATGAGAATATTAGAGCAACTGATGTTATTTGGAGATAAAAGTTAATTTGTACCTTGGAAGACTATGTGATTATATCCTTCAAATATTTGGGTTTCAATCATAGTTTGGTTTACTTTGAAGAATTTTATGGACAATTTTTTATCGAATGGTCTTCGTTGAAATTTGCGTTATTTTTAGACAAATTTTGGAGATTAAGAATGGATTTTCTTTTTATAAAGGATTATACTTTTGTGGGTTATCTGATCTCATACTAAAAATTTTGGTTTTGGATTTTGTCTAAAGTCATGGGAAATATATATTTCTCTTTTGTGGATTAGGTGATTCTCAAGAAGTTGATTATAGTACTCTTAATGCAAACAAGTCTTCCTAAAAACTCGTCTTTTGGAGAAAATATGAGTTTGATTAAGGAATCCATAAAAATTTGAAAGTCTAAGTGACAAGTAAGTATGTTTCATTATGATTTAGTTAAGCTCAAAAATAAATTCCTCAATGAAGAGTAACTTAAAAATATGTTTTCTGTTAACTTTTCCTACTGGGGAATCGAATACCGTTTGACCCATCACAAGTTTGTGATTTTCTTATGGTTAACTTTCTCCTAGACATGATTTCTATCACTCTCCCTCAGAACATGACCCTTTGTTTTTTCCTCCATGTCCATATTTTCATACTTGGAATCCTAGAATGGGTTATCTCGGGTGACATTTGTACTTATCTCCCATTATTTTAAAGTGATTGTTTTACCGACTCTTGTTCCGATGTGGGACTTTCAAGTATGTTTCCGAGCCCAATTTTGAAATTGCGAGGATGCAATTCCCAAAAGGGGGTAAGAATGTAACACCCCAGGTAAATAAAGAATATGACATTTTTATATTTATCCCTATTTGTGAATAAAATGTCAATATTAATTTAAAGGGAACGCTATGCTTGATGGCTTACCCAATACACAACAACGAGTTACTTTGAAATCTTACGTTGCACTCTAATAATAAAATAATATTATTTTAAATGGTATTTAACACCTATACGTTGTAATGGTGGGAATGAACATAACTAACTACAAAATTATTATATATGTTTGTCACATATTTTTACTCTTTACAATAAATGTTAGAGGATTAAAAATTCGAATGAATCCAATTTTAAGCGTAAATATTCTAATATTCTTTAAAAGGTCGATTAATCTCCTTTTGATGGAGAACCTCTTTTAAATAATTTTTTTTACAATTTTATGTGTTATATTTTACAAAATAAAATTCTTCATTAGAATCGGGACATCAAAATTTACTTTGTGTAAATATTTGGTATCTTTCCGATAAAGTTCATTTTTTAATGAATAGTGAAAAATGTTATATTTTAATTCAAAACTTCTTTTTAATATAATTTATTTATATGATTAGATTATCGTTTTAATTGGTATCAATGTGAAATTAGAATATATTTTTACCAATTAATCCAATAGTGGTCTTTGGAATTAATTTCATCTTGAAATTGGACTTAAACTAGTCTCAATCTTTTGATACTTATTGTTTCCTAAAAACACGCTATTTGCTCTGACAGCGGGAATTAATTATTAAATTAATTAATGTAACTTATATGTTTTGAATTTTTTATAATAGAAAATATTTTTGAATTTGTAATATCAAATATAGCCTAGGGTGAATTTTTGGTATTTTTCTGAAAAAACATCAATTTTTGATAAATATTGAAACCAGTAAGTGGTAGTTAAAGAAACTGATTTTTCATTTAAATGAAACTTTTCCACCTCTGTGTTTTGAATTTCAAAAATCCAACATACATGGTTTTCATTAAGAATTAAAATGTGGTTCAATGGGATTAAAATGATTTTTTGTTGAATAGTAACTTTTATGTTTTTAATCGCGATTAGAGGTAATTAGTGTAGTTTAAGGTAAAAATAATGTTTTAATAATATTAAATAACCTAGAAACATGTCATACACTCATTGGATGTGTCATGGTCGACCAAGACAATCCATGGGTCAACTTGGGGACCCCATGGAGCCACTTTGGTTGGAAAATGACATAAATAACGTTTTATTTAAAGTTAAAATAAAAATGTCACAAGCAAGAGATGTTTCACTAAAACAATTTTTAAATTGTGTTATAAAAGCCATATTTTTGACTATAAATATTAATTAGAAAGATAAAAAGATTTCCTACATCATTAAATTTTTTTATATTTTTTATACATTAAATAAATTAAATTATTTATGACATCATGATGATGCAGCGATTACCTCATTAATAAAGGATTTAAATAAAATTAAAAGATAATGTTAAAACAATAACATACACTTGTCAAAGACCTATTTGATGAGTATATTTCGAACCCTTACCAACTTATCCTAGAAATACATTAATTTGGGACCATTAAACGCCGAAAAGCATTTGAAAATAAAGTAACATTTTGTAACATTCCAAGTGTGCCCCTCCTCTCCTCTTATAAAAGGCCCCCACCTCTACCACCTTACACACACCTTTCAAGCCTTTTTCTCGGACAACACCTGCCCATTTCATCTCTCCACATCCCTCTCTTAATCATTGAAGCCTCACTTTGGGCAGAATCCTTTCCAAGGAATCCTTTGAGCTCAAATCAAAGGAAGTTACCTGATTTAAAGGTAATGTCTTCCCTTGTGTTCTTTTGTTTTATTATTCTTATCCAAACTCCTAAACTCTTTTTATTAATTTTTTTGTAACAAACCCAATATCTTAAATATAGTAGGTTTTTGTTATAGGAAGTATTCGAGCTACACTTTCACACACCTTCATCTAATGGTTAAAGAACATACTGTTTCTGTGGATGGCGAATTACTGCCTCACGAAACGATGATTGTTCAATATTATTTTAACACCATCAAAGGTGGCCATTAAGATTTCACTATATTTATATATGATATATAATATGTTTATTTTTTCCTTAAATCTTCTGTATTTTTCATTTATGTCATACATTTATGGTTTCCATTATGGGTAAACGTGATATCTTCATTTTAGGAAGTGCGGACTACCACCCCCTCAAAGTGATTAGATTCGTTAATGCCATATGTGGGACGTATAAAGGATGGAATTAATGGTATTACATATTTTATCCTACTGTAATTATAATATAACTTTATATATTTATTATTTCATTCCATTGAATACAAAAAAAAAGAAATGAAAGTAGCGTTCATGCGTATGTATGGCTTACCGTCTCCATGAACGGTACATTTCATTTCTTATCTCAAAATGTTATATACTATTATAAGTACATATATATAATTGATATATATGTAACATATCACATCTAAATTATGGATATCATTCTGGAATTATAATATATATATATATATATCTCATTTTGTTTTAATTCCATTAATATGACAAAAAATGAAAGTAGCGTTCATGCGTACGTACGGCCTACCGGCTCCATGAACGGTGCTTTTAATTTTTTTATCTCAAAATGATATGGAATAGTATAAAATGAATATATACTGGATATATTTGATATCTAAAACATCAATACTATTCTGGAGATGATGTACCTATAACTACGTGGAAAATTATTTTCCAACAAGTTCAATTTTTACTCATGTACTGAACATCGACAAAAACATCTGATATGAACTCAATTTATTAACCAATTATTATCACATAATAATATGTGATATTAACTGAATAATAATATTTAAAGTAGGTAATCATGCAATTATAAATTGAAAAAATATTATTATTCAGGATATTAAAGAACGATCGAGTCATGTTGGACACGAGATAAGGGATCCTACTCCTCTCTTTCTTTTTAAGTACACTCTTTTATGTCATTCCTTTTAAGCTCATCTTTATTATGATCGGGATGTTCTTTTATATTAATCTTACTGTAATTTTTATTTTAATATGATGAGAGACCCTACTTTCTCTCATCAATTGATTTTGGATGTTTTGAGTGGCGCCGTTAGGCTGCCGAATTTTCGTAAGAGATCCTACCTCTCTCTTTCTTTTTAAGTACTCTCTTTTATGTCATTTATTTTAAGCTCATATTTCATATGTTTGGGGATCTACTTTTATATTCATCATTATGTAATTTTTATTTTCATATAATGAGATACCCTATTTGATCTCATTAATCCATTTTTGGATGTTTTAAGTGGCGCTGTTAGGCTGCCGAGTTTTCGTAAGGGATTTTTCATCTCACTTTTATTCCCATGAAATTTATGCTACGTTTTCCACTATTCACATTGAGTGGTGTATTTACTGACCATTATTATACTCTTTTTATAGTATAATTTAATTTTTGGGTATTTAAATCTTCATTGTATGACCCTTCTTCCCTGGGGTGTACATTTCAAAAGTTACCCAACTCTGTAAGGGGACCTTTCACCCTCCTCTTTTTAAAAGACTTCTTTTGTTATGTATTTTAATTTACATATTATTATGTTGGGATATGTTCTTATATATCCTTATTGATGTAATTTTTATGTCCAAGTGATGATATACCATTCACTCTCTCATCGACTAATTTTCTGAATTTTGAAGTGACGCCGTTAGGCTTTAGAATTTTTACAAGGGAACATCTTAACCCAATTTCGATTTATTTGGGTTCAACTTGTACTTCTTGAAAATATCATCCTATGAATATGTGTGAATGACCTCGGATTGTTTCACACTTAATATACACTTATATTGGGTGTATTTGTATTTCTCACACATAATTATGTGATAGATTTATCCTTAATTTAAGGATACCGTCTTTATAATGAATTTCATCTCAATTTAGATTTCTATTGAGACATCATTGTTGTTATCCACCAATTCACTCTTATATGGCGTGTATACTGTCCTTTTACATATTATATCATGAATCTCTTTATTCTCATGATATTATAAATTTCGAATTAAATTTCATTCTGCAATTATTTATATTCAAGAGTCTCTCATTTTGTTAAAGACTCTTTAACAAAAAATATCGTTTTAAATGTTTTAAAGATTTATTATTCTAAATATTAATCTTTAATGTCCTTTTTTCAAAATGGTTTTCAGTATTTATTTATATGGACATTAATGTTTTAAAATTGTAATTCCATTAAAAGATTCAATGTGGTATGGGACACTTTGATTCAAAAATCTCTTTTAAATGGTTTTTGAAAATGGATTGATTAATTCAATATCTTGGAATTAATTATTGTGATTGCAAATGAAATGTTGTTATTGAAATGTTTATGTTTTCAATATTTTATGTGTAATGATGGTATTTGGACATTTTACAGGTGGTTATGTGATAAACCATATGACGGGTGGTGCCGTGAATACTAGGACGGGTGGTTACGTTATAACCTCCAATGAATTGGGTATGGAAGTCTTCCATGTGGCTATTCCATTAAGTATGTATGGAAGTTGGCCAAATGGAAATTCCATTAAGTATGTATGGAAGTTACCTTTATATGTTATGTGATCTTTATATGGGTTTTATGGTAATTTGTTTGTTATAGAAGGGTAAGTAATGAAATTTTATTCATTGAAGAGTTTTTACTACTTCGAAAAGGTGAAAAGTATTACTTTGATAAAGTATACATGGTTTACTTGTTGTTTTGAAAAACTAACAGTTTTCATTATTTGTGTATCCCTTACTGACTTTTTTATGCTCATCCCATGTTTTTGAAATGTTTTTCACAGGACTTAACGTGGAATAGGGTCAAGGATGGGATCAAGGGAAAGTCATGCTACCTAAAACATGGAACTAGACATGTTTCATTTTAAGAGTTTTTATTTTATGGAAACTTATTAGAAGTTTCTACTTTGTAATCATTTGAGATGTAATAGTTATGTCCTAATTATCTAAAACTATAAACCTGAAAAGATCCTCAATGTGAATTATTCATTTAATTCAATATTAAGTAAGGTATTAGGCTGGGGTCTTATAACTAGTCTCCCAAACATTCTCATCATATGAGGATATTTTATAATGTTCCATCAATATGGTGAAATAATTTTCCAATAAATATGGATTATAAGGGGATCATGATAAAAATAAAGATATTGATTTATTTGGAAGAGGAAATAAGGAAAAAGTTATTATGTGAATAATAGATTTCTAAATTGAAATAGATATGGAATGTAATATCATGGAACATGCCTATTGGGATTGAGAGTTTGTTACAAGTTTAGATAAAAAGTCTACTAGTACCATGACATAATGGGCATGAATGGAGTCAAAAAATTTCAATTCTTCAACTGTAAGGAGGGGGTACACTATGCACATGATTATACAAGATGTCAAGGAATCATTCTTATTAAAAAAACAATTGAACAATTCCATGATTATGTAGTCACAAAATCATGGGATGAAGTTCTTAATGATGTGGTTCTGGATACATTATTCACCCCCTCAAATTTATCTAAATATTCATTAGATAATAGATTATCTAATTCCATTATATATTTCTAGTTTTCTATAAAAAATAGATATTTATAATTCCCTATGAAAAGTAATTTTTTAGAAAAAACCCCTAGTGGATACCATTTTACTACATGGATGTGTTAAAAAGTTCATATTATGAAAAATAAATGTGTTTTAATTATAGATTTTAATATCAGAGGTATAGTTTATTTTGATATATTCTTTTGTATGGACTGGATTTCCACATATAATAAAAATATTATTTTAATGAGAAGGAAATTATTATTCATGGTAAAGATATGGAATTTATCATCATTATATTAGATTCTTCATTATTTGTGTAATATCTACATCCACCATCAGTACCACCTATAAATGATATTCATAGAGAAGAAGATAAGATAAAACCTATTGATGAAAAGGGTGATCTTGTGATTCAGGATGCCACTATTGTATAGAAATACATTGATGTTTTTAGAAGAATTGCATTGACATCCTCTAGAGATGGAAGTTTATATTTATATTGATTTAATCCCTAATGTAGGACCTATATCCAAGATTCACTAAAGAATAACCATCGCAGAGTTAATGGGGTAAAAAAATTAACAACTGGCATTTAGTGAAATGGGATTTATATTCCCTACTATGATACCATGGGGATCTCCTCTACTTTTCATTATGACTAAAGATTGATCTATGAATATGTCAATTAACTATAGGTATATTGATAAAATTATGATAAATAAAAATTATCATATGCATCAAAATGATGAATTATTTTACCAAAATCATGGAGATCGGTATTTTTCAACGATTTAGATTCATTTTAGATATCATCAATTTCATGTAAATGATGATGATATTCCATAGAAAGTATTTTGAAAAATGTATGGAAATTATGAGTTTTTAGTACTTCCATATTCACTAACAAATGCACCCTATTATTTATAAATATAATGACAAATTTATTCATGTAATAGTGTGATATTTTATTTTTATTTATTAATGATTTAATTCTGTATTCCCAAAACTATGAAGAACATGAGGACTATTTGTGGATTTTATAGAGACTCTTAGAAGAAACAAGTTATTTGGTATGTTTAATTTTTTTGATTTATGTATTCAAATAGGTTGTTGATTTTCCACATGGAGTATATTAATTAAATCACATTTGATCATGTGAAGGAAAAGGAGTTCCATAAATGTCCTACAACAATAAAAATAAAATACTTACATTTTGTAATCCGTATATTAGGTTATAATCAGTATTTTTTTTGGAAATTTCAATAATTAACTAAATCGATAACCAAGATTACTTGTAATGGGGTTATGTTTATTTGGAAAATTTAATGTGAATAATTATTTTATGTAATGAAATGGACACTGGTCAATGATCCAATATTTACCCTACCATCAGTAAATGGTGGGCTTCTTATTTATAAGAACACATTAATGAATGTAATTGGTTGTGTTATTATGAATAAATATATTGTTATTTCCAATGCTTTTATACTATTAAATACTCATTAACATAACTATAAAACTAAAGATATTGAGTTAGAAGATGTAAAATTCTCTCTGAATATATGGAGATACTATCTCTATGGTAAAAGATGTGAGATACATACAGATCACAATTGTTTGAAATATTACATCACATTGAATAAACCCAACATGAAGAAAAGATGATGGATCAAACTACTCAAGGATTATAATTTTTCATTGAACTACAACCTAGGAATGGAAAATAATGTATCATACATATAGAACATGAAGGATCATAGAGTTATGAACAAAATGATGATTGAATGGGTTCCTATATGCATGGATATAGTAAATGTTGATATGAGAATTAAAATGGAAGGTAAAACTTTAATACATTTTCAAATTGATTCAAAACCAAATTTATATATAACGATAAAAATTTATTAGTCTAATGAAAATATTAAGTTGTAAATGATAGTAACTTGGTAGACTTGGATGGAATTTTTAATGTTGGTAAGAGGCTTTGTACTTCAGAAATAACTAGAATAAAAATAGAAATATTGGATGATTCTCATAGCTCAGATTTTTCTATACACCTAGATAGAACTGTGATCTACATAGATTTGATGGTATAGTTTTGGTGGGATAATATGAAGTGTGAAATTATTTATTAAGTATCAAAATGTTTAGTTTGTTAATAGGTGATGGATGAAAGACGTCATCCTAGAGGATTACATTAACCAATGACTATTTTTACATGGAAAAAGGATGACATTTATATGGAGTTAGTCATTGGATTATAAAATACATGAAGACTTAATCACAAAATATGGGAAAATTTGGATCGAATTACCTAATATGAATAGTTTCTTCCTAAATGATAGGATTTTCAACTCGTCTACTATGAATAAATGTATATTAAATATTTTGTAATACTTCAGGGTCAAACTATATTGATTATCCCTTATCAAGATCCCTCTTTTAAATCAAAATTAGGAAATATCCTTCAGAAAGCCTCTAGAATGTATGCTTCATTTGAGCACAGCTTATCATCTTCAAAAAATAGTATGTCTGAAAGGACATCTCAAACAATAGATGATATGTTCATATCATTCTCACTAGACATCCAAGGTATATGTTATCAGCATTTAAATTATGTATAGTTTTCATATAACATTAGATTCCATTCAAATATTCACCGTGTACCATATGAATCATTATTTAAAAAGAGATTTTTTACTCAAAATTGCAGGTATGAAGTTACTAATAGAAATCTTGTAGGCCCATACCAAGTGATAGTATCAACAGAAAAGGTAAATAATTTTCAAACCCATATCAAATCATCACAATGATTGAAATATAGTTATGGTGAAAAATAAAGATAGTATTTGCGTTTTCAAGTGGGATATCATGTCATTCCAAAAAAATCTCGAGGTTATGGTGTCATATGGTTCAATAATAAATGGAATCTAAGCCCTAGGTACATCAGATATTCGGAAATTAAACATAGAATTGGATTTATTTCATATCATTTTGAAATTCCACCTAGCCTTTCTAAAGTACATGATGTGTTCGACATGTCATTATTGATGAAGTACATGTCAGACCCATCACATGTTTTCACTTATGAAAAAATATAATTGGAAAACTATTTATCATTCTGTGAAAATACTATCTAAATTATATACACTAAATATTACATGTTAGAAATCAGATGGCATGGTAGTTAAATGTATGTTAGAAAGATCATAATATTAAAGAGGTGATGTGGGAACAAAAGGGAATAATGATAAATAACAATCGAAATATTTTTTTGATGTGACATTCTAGACATTTCAAGTAATTGATTTTGGAAGTAGGGTATAATTAAACACCCAGATATTTTTTGTTTTATCTCTTTTAAATTTCTCAACATTAATCACTCATGTTTTATGAAACATCGAGTTTAATACTACAATAATTTTTAAAATATTAACATGACCACTGTCATAGTATTTTTACCATTAGGAATAATAATTTGTCCATTAGAATAATAAAATATCCTATTATAGAATAAATAATGTTTTGGTATCTCACAAATAAAAATATGATATATTAATATCATGGAATTAATAAATAATTAATTTAAAATTGATAAATTAGGTCATGTTATTTTTTTTAATTTTTACAATTATTTTTAATTTTATAATCAATAGAATTATTTAAATGGAAATTTATATTATTAAAATATATTCATAAATTAATATTTTGTTTCAATATAATTATAAGATAATTTGTGGAGACAAAGTTAAATTTTCAATGTGCTCCAAAATCTTCTATAATATTAAAAACATAATTTTTTGAATAAATTTTTATATTATTTAAAACAATAAATTTAAAATTTAGAAAAAAATTTAATAAATTTATATCCTTTTTAAAATCCACATGACAAAAAAATATCAGGGTATATTTTTGTGATTTTTTAAAAATAGTTGAATTTTTTGGGAATAATGAAATATAGTAATATAAGGTATTTGAGAAGAACATTAAATAAATGAATTATTTTGTCATGTATGATATATGAGTGAGATAATAAGTCATTAGTGTGAATTTACATTCTCTAGGTACTATATGTTTTCATCAGAGTCAATTCTATTTTTATTCTTGAGCCAAAATAATAATAATAAAATTAATCCAAAAACACCCAACTCCTCAACTATAAATACCACCCCTCATCCCCACTTTTCCTCACACCATCTAAAAAATTAATGGTTGATATATTTTTCCCCAATTACTTCCAAATAAAATTTCCCACAAATGAGACCAATTGGTCTTTCCAAAATAACAAATCCAAATTTCTTAAAGAGGTTCCCAAGGAGATGATATCGTAGAGATAAAATCAACATTCTTCACTTTTAAGTTATATTCATTTTTATACACTTCTATCCTACCCTATTAAAAGATTCAAGGTAAATACATTATCTTGAATATACTGTAACTTTATTATTTTTAAATGAATATCCATCATTGAATCTCTTCTCTTCTCCTTTTATTTTTAAAAAGTTGGAATATCTTATGTGATGTGTCAATTCACTACCTTCATGGACAATGAGTTTTCATATTCAATTAAAACCATCATGGATTGTCATAGAACCATTATTATAGTTTAATAAGATTTTAATATATATATTACAATTTATATCATGTTTTGGGACCAATACATTAACATTATATTAAATAAAATGACAGAAGTTTGTGATGGTCGTAAAAACCCCCATAACCAATTAAGACATTTCCATCCAAATTTAATCTAATAAATCATTTTTTTAATATATAATATAATGATATATAAGATTATTTAATCTTACTGATTGTCATTATTAGTGCATAATTATTCTTTTATTGAAGTTATCCTACTTTTAAATGTACACCTATATTTACAATCAAGGGGATTCGACTATAAAACCATGAAATAAACCTTCCTAGAACAATGAAATTAATCATTATAATTCATATAAATGGTAATAAATGAAGTTAATAAAATTATAATAAATAAAATATATTTAAATAGGTTATAAATTATGTAATTGATAAATATAATTTTATTATACATGACATTAAGTACAAGTGTAGAACATTTTGGGACATAAGGTAAGTGTTTCCTCATCTCAATTTTATTTTTGTGAGACATGCATTATTCATGACTAATTCCTCATGTTTAGTGTATGGATACTTCTGTTTTATATATTATATTAGGAATTTAATTATCATCATTGTATTTTTCATTAATAATTATTAATTTTATGGGGAATATGGTTTAACTGATTATAAAGTAGTAACGAAATTTTTGACCCAATTTAAATTCATTAGGTTAAACCTATATTCCAATTATTATTTCATTAAAGGATTATGTGTGATATGAATATTGATTATGTTTTGTCATATTTCAAATTTCTTCATATTGATTTATAATTATACACGTAACTGATTCATTTATTTAACAGTAAGAAATCATTATCAAATTCTCTCTGAAATGATTCTTATTCCAAATTTAAAAAGAATTTTCTAAAAAATATATATCGAATTAGTGGATTTTCCGGATTTCATGAAGAATTAATATCTTGAGGAATCTATTACATGTTTATAATGTTATATTAAATAAATATTTTTCATTTATAATTCTAAATCTATTTAAATAAATGATTTCAATGTAATATTTAATTCCTCTCAATAATTAATCAATGAAATTATTATAGTATTTTCATCAATTTCAAAAAATATTTGCTAGTTCATATACTTAATTGGGTTTGATAACTAATGAACCCATCTAACAAATTTTATTCAATTTAGTATAATTAGTTTTACTATGGATGTGATATTTTTATAAAATTCACAATATTACACTAGGTGGTTTATGATTATGTTTATTGTTAGGGGAATGTTTCTAAAATTTCACATTCTTGTTTAAATAATAATTTATATGTTGATTAAATTTCCAAAAATTCATATGGGGAATTAATTTATCTTAATAACTAACATGTCAGGCCTTCTGTTGCAGACACTTTCGTCGGGGTGTGCACATATGTCACACAGAGGATGCGTTGTTGTTGCCCCACATTCCCTCATTCCAAAGGTGGGAGGCATCTGCTCTTTATTCAGGGACATATGCTCCTTGATAGAAAAGGGATGATGGGATGTCGTTTCTTCCTTCTGTGGATTCCTCCTCAGAGCTCATCACCTAGTCTGGGTCTCCCCCATAGATTTAAAATGTGGTTTGTGAATCTCATCCCGACACCATATCTTCATGGACACCAGTTAATTATGCTGCTTCTGTCAGGACCTTCCAAGGGGTCCAGTCAGGGCAGCAATCTTCGGTTAGGAGAATAGTCATGTTGGGGCATCACTGGCATGTCTTGACGTTGTGGATTGGCATGTCTATCTTCTGTCCCTTGTGATAGGGCTTCTCGAGGGCACATAATCCCAAGGCATCCCACATTGAATGTGGGGAATTGTATGTCATAGGAAAGTATCTAAGGTTTTACTCATCTTCCCATGTTTAACACAGGGTATGCCACATGTTTAACATCCAGCAGAGATGGATCGGACGAATTGGAACACTGGAATGAGTGGATAAGATTGAAGAACCCCCTTGAGGGAACACAGATGTTGGGTACAACACTTGGGCGGCTTCCTGAATACTGTGGAGGGGAATGAAAGGGAATGATCCCACCGGGATGTGGTGGCCCAGATCATAATCAGGATGAATGATGGCTTTGGGCTTGATCCTCGAGAAGATTTCCTATGTATCCCAGTTATAGGGAATCAAAGTCTGCATAGTTTAGTGATATGGTGGGACACCTGAAGTGGAGACCCGTTAGAATGGACGCACTAATGGGACCCAGAGGAAGTAGAAACTTCAGGTTAGTGCATGAGCTTCTCGAGACATGTGGGCTCGAGCAAGGGAGTCATCAGGATGAGACATGGCTGTTAGGCTTGAACCTCATTGTGGTTTCCTACATATCCATGTGGCACGGAATCAAACTCATCGTAGTTCATGTGGCTGATATAGTTTAACGTCATGTGGGACAAGAACGGGGCTTACACCCTGAGGCGGCCCATGGTGGCGGTGAACCGGCGTGAATGGGGACCTGGGGTCCAGATGGATTGGGGATTACACTCGGAGGCGACCCATGGTGGAAATGGGGTCTTGGCACGCCGTCACGGAGAAGGTTGGGGTCGATGGTTCATCAGGATTGATCCTCCTGGAGGCTTCCTACATACCATGCCTTAGCACTGATCAAAGTCCCTATAGTTCAGGATAGTTGGAGCTTATTCTCTGAGATGACCCATGATGGTGGGGATTGAACCTCATGGTGGATTCCTATGTACCATGCCTTAGCACGGATCAAATTCTACATATTTCAGGATGGATGGGGATTACACTCTAAGACGGCCCATGATGGTGGGGCTTGATCCTCGTGGGGGCTTTCTACATACCATGTCGTAGCACGGATCAAAATCCTCGTACTTCGGGATGGATGGGGATTATGCTATGATACGTCCCATGATGGTGGGGCTTGAACCTCTTGGAGGCTTCCTATGTACCATACCTTAGCACGGATCAATGTCCCCGTAGTTCGGGATGGATGGGGCTTACGCTCTAAGATGGCCCATGATAGTGGGGCTTGAACCTCGTGGAGGCTTCTTACGTACCATGCCTTAGCACGGATCAAACTCCTCATATTTCGGGATGGATGTGGGTTTACTCTCTGAGAAGTCCTATGATGATAGGGATTAAACCTCGTGGAGGCTTCCCACATACCATGCCATAGCATGGATCAAAGTCCCCATAGTTCAGGATGGATGGGGCTTAAGCTCTAAGATGGCCCATGAAGTGTCATTGTCAGTGCTCACTCTAAGCTCACGGGAGTCATTCTCCGTGTGAGAAACAAGAGGTTGTAGGGACATGATGATCACCTCGCAAAGGGTGCGTCCATGCGAAGCAAAGAGGGGTTTACACGTTGAGTGGCCCATGGTGCCAGGACATACTCTAGGATGGAGGCCCGAGGGTGAAAAAGTGAAACGGGAGAGGGACTTGGGACCAAAGAATGTAGGAGCCACATTCCCTATCACGTCCTCCGCTGGACTTGGGAACCGAAGTTGAAAGGAGGGAGCAATGTTTCCCACCACACCCTTGGATAGCCTTGGCGGCGAGGGAGTGAGGAGGAACAAGGGCATTGAATCCTTGAATGAAGGATAGGGGCTTACACCAAGGTGGTTGCCCTTCCCCGCAGACAAGCTCCACTCCAATAAATCACCCCATGTGAGGGATGACCCCACCATCCCTGGGAAGACGAGTAGGCATGGACAATGTCTGAGGCGGGGGGACCCTGGGTGCGAGGCAGTGGTCTAGGTCATAGTTTAATGTCATGTGTTGAGCATGGGGTGCTTGGTAGTTTAATGTACTGGAACTCAGATGAGGTGGGTTAGCTCCACACCCATAGGAAATACATATCTGCCGCCCTCTGCCCATTTTGAAAGGGAAGGCATCAGCAAGGCCATAATGAGGGGCTGTCCTGGAGCGAACCATCAAGGGGGCCACGTTATAGTGGCTATGCGAAAAAGAAATATACGTTAGCATGCCTATGCAAAAAAGCATGAGGTGATGCAATGAAATGGGAAGAATTTTCCAAGAGACTTTGAAGTTTCTTTGTACAAGCCTAGAAGGACGTACGTGAAAACCTTGTATAATACGAATGCTCGAGGTGCACAAGACACCTGCAAATAGCACCCGGAAGGAGGGCATCAGGTACTCGCACACATGGGGTGCCCGGAGAGAACCTAGGTGAAGGGAACTGAAGGATTGCGTGCAGCCCTTGGGGCTGCGCGAAATAATGGGAGACTAGCGCAGAAAGCCCCGGGTTGGCCCGAAATAGGTGTTTCTTGCGCGAAACAGGGGTGCTGAGACTTGAACGACTAGAATGGATTGCGGGTAAGGGGGAATACATACAAAAATTTGGTGAGGGCCACACGTAAGGACAGGGGGCGTGCAAATATTGCGGGTAACTAACATGCCTGCGTGCAATGGAAGAAATTGTGCACCAGGGGAAGACCTCGAAGGGGATGGAGTTTAGTCTATGCCAGGGGGACCTTGCACGAAGGAGGATCCCGAGGCGACATGCCGCGAAAAATAACCTTACATGAATTCCATATTGTGCAAGTGCGTAAATCCAATTTTTATCATGAGAGGTGGTTTGAATTTTTTAGCCTCGAAAAGGTAGAGGGTTGCCTTATATTTATAGAAAACTGGCGGCTCAGAATTTTAGGGTTGCACGAAATAATCACGCAACCGATGCGGTGGCGTGAAATGTCAACCGTGCGGGGCGCAGGTGCGAAATTATTTCGCACCGGCACTGGGAATTTTCACAAATCCCGGTACCGTCAGTGTGGGACATATTTTTTCGCACAATTCTTCTTTTTCGCGCAAAAACTTTGAGGCCTTCGGACCAGACCTCCGGGTCCGAATATGACATCTCTTTTTCATTTCAGAACTTTCTTCGGAACTTATAAACTTTTCGTTGTCCACAAATTCCCCCCCCCCCATGGAATGGGATCGGTGAGAGGTCCCATCAATCGGGTTCCGAGGGAAATGCTGAAATGAAGGGCCTATGGGATGCTGGCACGCAAAAACTCGAGCGGCGCGAAATACCCCAGTCTAGCCCAGAACCCCCTTTTTGTGTGGGCACGGAACCCCGAAATAGCCTATAAAATCCAATGTAGGCCCCATGCTCCGTACGGTTTTTCTCGCGCGATCAGCTCATAGCTCTCATGTACGAAATTGCTTCCGTTCTGGAGTGAAAACTACTTGGCTGCGCATAATACCACTAAGATTTAGCGGCCTATTACATGAAAACCTGGGATTTTCTGTGCCACACTCTATGATTTTGCGCATGCCGCTGATTTTTCTATCCCGGCTCCCAGACATCGCACCAACCATCTAGATTTCGTGCAGCCTTTCTGAACACTTAGTTGAAAGAAGATGGCCGCAAACCGGGTTGATGAGGGGGAGGCTGTTGCACACAGAGCTGAGATGGCTACAAACCCCGAGGTTTACATCGGAATGTGGGTGGTCTTCAATAACCACACCCTATTCAAAATTCTAATTCCTGCCCAAAAAAAGTATGCCTTATCTGATAATTTGTCGTTGTGGGACTTTGGCATTCTGGAGGAGGTTCCCATGCTGGGCTTCGAAGTTGATACCTCGCGGTCATGGGTAACCCGTGAAGACAACCTTCCTCAATACAGCATCAACAACAACGGTCGTCCATCCAGATAAACTAGGAACACGGTTGTATATGTCTTAAATTCCAGGACCAGGACCATTGCTAGGGGTGATCATATTTCAAAGAACTCACCAGCCCTCTACAAGAGGATTTTATGCCAGAGCATCACCGACGAGACCAAAGGCTGGCTACTGGACTGGGATCTGCAGTTTGGAGGCAACTTCACCAGTGAGTGTTCTTGGGCGTACTGGTTTTGCCACACATGAAACCAATTTGGGGTTGAGTTGCAGCTTATCGGTATATTCGAGGATGTGTGGACATCAGAGTTCCACTACTACTTGCAGCCTGAGCTTGGACTGGAGCTATTCACTCAGTGGTCCCCAGACACCAACACATTCAATCTTCACCATGGGGAAGTCAACATCAGTATCTGGGACATCCACTACATCGGGAACATCCCTTTGGAAGGCCTTCAATACGATGAGTTCCTCCCACCGATAAATATCTGGGGTGATAGGTCTCAAACCCACATACAAATATGTCACCTGCTGGAGTTGTACAAGGAGAGTCTGAAAGTCAATGACTTCCTGAAGGACATTTCCTACAAGGACGAGTTCGTCCGGTCCTTAGAGAAGGACCCTGAGGTCAATATGACAGGGCGGGGAAAGCAGTGCCCAACTGAGGTTCAACAGAGAAAGAGCGGATCCTACTGGAGGATCCTGGAGGCAGGAAAATACCAAACATGGGGATATAGAATTATCTTAGCTCGGGACCCGAATGTCCGGTACGCTGGATTCCTCACCACGTTCCAGAGTGGGTGGCTCTTTCCGGTATGGGACGTAAGGATGGTCATCCGCCCCGCTACCTTGGTGATGGTGGAAATCATGGCTGCCAAGAAGAGGTTAAACCTTAGTGTCCCCGTTCTGGCATGGTTGTACGCCATCTAAGGGATAATCATGAGAGGGGGTCACCATAGAGATTTTGTGGCCCCTTCCAGATCTTTCATGGATGGGTTGCGGCTCACTGTGGTGGTTACACCTTCCCAAATGCCATTCGTCCCATGGGAAACGGCATGTGACCCTCTCTACTGAATGTTGTCGGGGTCATGCCAATGACGCTCAACGAGGAGGGGGTACGGATCAGTATTGGTAACCATGCCAACTTCGCCTTTATCCCATTCCCTACCCCAATTGGTCAGCTAGTAGATGACGGTCAAGGCTCGCTAGAGCAGTAGGAATACTTCCAAAGCATCAGAGGCAGGGTACTCGTGGCCCGGAATGATGGGATGATTTTCTGAGAGTCTTAGGTTCTGTCCCAGTTCTCTAGAGAATTCAGATGAATCCAACGAATGCTGAAGAGGGCATACACAAATTTCTGAGAGGAGATTCATCCATGTGTTCTTCGTCAGTTGTGGAAGATGTTCACAACCTACGGCTCTAGCGACATCATCACTTTTCCTCCCACCAGGGCCGACGCGAGCCTCTCAATTTAATATGCTGAACATTGGAACATAGCATACCATTAGGTTATTCAGCAAAAGCGTGTCTGGAAGCTCAAGGTTGACAGTGGGGAACCTCAGTGGTGAGAGTGCAGGTGGGGTGCCGCTAGGAGAAGAGGACCAGAAGCCCCTCAGGAAATGGGGCCATCACGTGTCGGGAGCTCAACAGCGGGGGCGTCACATGGCATGGTCGCACCCTTGTTTCCTGGAGGATGAGGGCCCCACAGGGTGGCAAGAGAACTTCCTGGGAAGCAAATAAGATATTTTCTTCAACCTTCCTATGATGTTATCTTTCCTGTGTTGTGGTCCACATGGATAACCCTGTGGTAGTCAATTAGTACTGAATCCCTTTGGAAGAAGATAGTGTGGGATGGGATCTAGTTTCCCGAAGTCGGGCTTGTCCAGGTCGCCGATAGAGTGGACTTCCACCGACGGCATGCGTACCAAATGCCCATGGACACATACTCATGCCAATGAGGATGGTGTGTGGAGCCACCTCTCTTGGTAAAGCTATTGCTCGGCCAGAAGCATTATCCGGAAAGGATGCCGCTAGGGGAAGAAGACGGCGATGAATCAGAGGGAGATGAAATAGTAGAGTGGGCCGAAGGAGATGGGGGAGGTGAAGGAGTGGGAGAAGGATAGGGAGAAGTGGAGTCCGAAGGTGAAGGGTCGCAAGGGGAATCCCACTAAGGGAGTCTGTGGGAAAGTGGTGAGATCATCAGCTCTGACATGGATGCGACCGAGCTGCTTGAGGTAAGCTTCGTCCCTTATCTTAACTTATGTTCTCTTTCCTTTGCAATCCATTAATCCACTTTTTCTCTATTGGGCATGAGCATATCAGTACTGACCAAGCTTCTCTGGATGAAAGAGGGGAGGAGGCCTCAATAGGGAAAGGTGGGGCACCGACCCTCGTTATCGAGATAACAAGTGCTGACGGATCCCACCCCATGATAGATCTTGTAGTGTCTAGAGAAATAGAGGATGATGTCTCGGGTTCCTATAAGTTCCTTTCTTCGACACCAGTACTCACTATCGTAGGAATCACCTGATCAGTGTGCTCCTTGTCAGTACAGTGATCATGGCGTGGAGGCTTTTCGGGCTGCTGAGCCCGGGCAATCTGTTAGCATGTTGATGGAAAATGTGCCACCCCTTCCAGAACATGCCTCCCAAACCGAGTTGGATCTGGAAACTGGTGAACAGGGAGCAGCAGACATCAGTGGTGCTACTGGCAGGGCATGGTCGGAAATCGACGCAAGCACTACCAGGATAGAGGAGAGAGACGAGTGTCACCCAGATAATGAGGAGCCTATTCCCCTGGGAGGAATCTCTGAGGAATACCCTGCTACTTCCCTATTGGCTTTCATCCCCAACTATTGTCATGCTGATCCTAATGAAATCGATGCTTCAGATTCGGAAGCGACCGAGGAGATCCGGATGACAGGACACAAGGGAAGGAAGTGCATCCGTCATTTTCTCAATCAGCCCCAGGGGGAATTGATGAAGCAGATGGGGTCCCTCCACACTTTTTTGTGCTTACTGTGTGCTAGAGGGGTGGATGTTCAACGTCTTCATCTGACGGTCCGTGAGTATATGGCTGAGAAGATGCATGAGTGCTGCCGGCACACCGATTTCATCCGGTGCCAGGAGGAGTCGGGGAGTACTTGGGCATTTCTGGGGGTGGAGAAGGAGGTCTGACGCCTCGAGGAATATGAAAAGGATCATGAAGAGTTCATTGAAAACTTCTCGGAGCTTGTGGAGAAATTGAGGGCCTAGCTGGCGGATGCTCATGATCAACTCATAGAAGAGAGTCGCCAGGTAACGGAGCTCCAAGATGAACAGGCGCGGGCATAGGCCAGGGCTGACAAATTGCGCTTCACAAATGCTGATGAAGAAATAGTTCTCATGGGACAGGAGGTAGTCTTGGATCCCACCATCCAAAAATTGGGGGCATTCGAGAGGTCTATCATGGAAGCGAACCCTTAGGGGCCCTATTTTGGCCACACCCATACACTTGTCCCACCTTACTTCTTTCTATTCTTCTGAACTGTATATATAGAAAAATTTACTTACTTTCCCCTTTACTTAACATACTTGTCCCTCTGGCTTAACATGCTCAACTATAATCCCAAAATAAATAGAAATCCATGCCTAAGATCACGTGGGCTGTGAGAAAAAAGGAGGCATGTACTATCACATCGTTCAATTGTGCGAACGTCAAATAGGCTTCGGGCATTTGAAATTCAAACCAAAGTTCCCAAGGAGATGAGGGAGGGCCAACAAAAGGCATAGGACCTCATACCAATCGATGTATCGTCCTCCCAACGAGCTCTCATGCATGAGAGATGCAATTCCAGAGGAATTGGAATCAATCCAAACATAGGGAGATGAAAAATGTGAATCACATTACCCAAATTCATAACACTATGGGAGGGGCGTGATGATGGAGGATAGCTATTGATCGTGGTGGAAACATAGCATTCATATAACATTAGCCTAAAATGGGGACAACAAATGATGGATGACCGCTGACCATGTCTACAGCACTGGGAATAACTCCAATATCGTCAATCGGTCATCCGGAACATTGGCCCTGGACAGTAGGTGGACCATAGGTCAAGCATCCATACAATTAGGGGTTCCCTACAAACATGATGAGTCTTCTGGAACTTTGGCCCAGGACATCAGGGAAACCACAGGTCAAGCATCTATACGGTTAGGGGGTCCCATCAGATGTGAAATAGGATGACGATATGAATAAAGGGGAATGCGAAGTGTGGACAGTGGAGTGATGGTTTGATCTCATGGAACCCATCACTCCCAAGATTATGCCACCGTGGTGGAGGCACATTAGGAAGATGTATTAATATATTCATGCATCGTCCTTAATTTTAGACAGGACCTCTCTGGTGAGGGAACTGTCACATCCCCATGTCATTATGGGGCATTCTGAACTTATTTGTGGAAAATTATGTAGTTACACAACTCCCCGAGAAGTCAGGCCAAAGGACCGATAGGGAGGGGGGATAGACTTGTGATTCATGGGGCTTTACCGAAGACGAAATGTTTGGGCATTCCTACATATCCCATAAGGATAGGAATCAGGCCGCACATAGATCTGGAAAGGATCTCAGTTTAAGGTCTCAAAAATCAAAGCAAGGATGGGAAAGGAGAGCAAGAGACACACGATAAGTTGGTTATGAAACCCGACGTGAATGAGGACATAATCCCTACATACAAGGTGTTCCCTAGGGAAGTGTTCTGGTCAAGGGACTAAACAAAAAATTAGGTTGGGCCCGTGGGGAAGTTCCCTGGCGCTCCTACGTAACTCACGAAAATGAGAATCAAGCCATAAGTAGTTCTTGCAGGTTGTCACGGTATGTTATGGTACCTATGCCCTGGATGAAAAGGGGCATGTGGGTCTAGCCCTCGCACCAAAAGAAGAGGAATTTGGTGTATCTTGTTTTTCCTTTAATGTGAATGTTTTTTCATTTGTGGAGCGACCAGCCAAGGATAGAAATTCCTAGCATCACCCCAATAATCATTCCATATACGGGTATTGACAAATGGTATGGTAACTGAACGATACCGAACGTGATGTCCTCATTGGAGAGGTCATCACAATGCAGTTCTGTTTTTCGTCGTGCTGCTGGGACGATATCATCACAGTTTATGGTCATGTGGTATGACCAACCAGCATAGTTTAAGATCATATGTGTTGGACTTGGAGGAATGAAAATTAAGATATAAAGCATACCCGACGTGAATGAGAACATAATCCCACACCATCACCGTTTGTGATTCCGGGAGAGGAGCCTTGGGCCAATGGGCTGATGAGGGTTAGAGTATAAGGAGAATGAGACTCTAGCCTTTAGCAGAGCTGGGCCCAGAATGCATTGTTCGAGTGACCCCACATATCCCATGCGTATGAGGGTCAAGATGTGCATGGATCTTAGAGAAGATCCCAGCCTATAGTCTTAGGGCTTGGATCGGTGCACCCTCGAGAGACATCGTATTGAAGCTTTGTCTAATGAAATATAGAGGTGCACTGAGGGTTAGTGCAATGTGTGTCGAGATACCACCTGGACACGATGGGGTGGAACATAATGTGAATCATGCAACCAACATTCAGGGCTTGATGAGGCTGGTTTGATGACAAAGGATTACTTCTGACCATGTTCGTAACACATCATCTTGTTGTGTTAGCCTGAAATGGGGCAAAAAAATGAGAATCAACCACTGACCATGTTTTCAACATGGGATTTGTATCCATTTGTTGTCTGAAACCCTCAAGGGCGTTGGCCTGTAAAGGTAGTAGATCCCTTGGGCATTGTATCAAGACCGTTTTTTTGGGTCCCCAGGTTTGAAAGATAACGGGGGACCGAATGAAGGGGAACACGAAGCTTGAAAAGTGTATGTAACTTTCCTAAGGTGAATCTGACACTCCAAGTCCTAGACCAGATTACTCTGAACACATCGGAGGACCACCGAAAAGGGTTTAGGAGCTCAATTTGAGAGCGGACAAAATATGGTGGATTTCTAGGGAAAAGGGGGGGCATGGAGCAAAAAACCCTAGACCAACCCTATATATCCCCCTCGTGGAGAGGGGCTGGCCAAGAGGCCGAGGTGAATGGGAGATCATGAGATCTATTAAATGATGGGGCTGGACATGAAATATAGGTGTTCAGGCGGTCCTACATATCTCATAACGATGGGAATCAAGCCACACTTAGTTCTAGAATCACAGATTAAAGTCATGTATGGCGATGAGAGGCATATCGTCCGGGGGTGTGTATTGCATGGCGAGCCATCCGACATAAATGGGGACATATTCCCACAACACACCATTAAATCCCACAAGAGGTAACCTAGGTCGGGGGCCCGAGAATTCCAAGGGGCCTGAGGCTGGACCTCAGTCAAGAGGGCCTGACTAGCTTACAGTTTAACATCATGCAGGATGAGCATGCAGTTTATGGTCATGTGGGTCCGTAGGGGCCTGAATGTTGGACCAAATGCAGTTTAAATTCATGCAGGACCAAATTCATTTTAATTTCATGCATGAGACAATTCAGTTTAGGGTCACGGGGGAATAAATTCTCAGGCAAAGTACTGCTTGAGGAACTTGGCATTGGTGGGAGTAGTTATACACTAACCATCTATGGTCACCAGAGAGTATGCTCCATTGGGATATACCTAATGAAAAATGAAAGTCCCTTCTCATTTAGGATCCAACATGGGTGGTTTCCTGCCGGGGATCATTGGCGCTTTGAGGTCCAATACCAAGACACCTTGTAGGAAAGAGCGGAGGCAAACCTTTTTGTTGATAAGGAGGCTAACCTTCAATGCATTCGTGGATCAAGGAGGACCAAAAATACCCTAGACTCTGAATCTGGTGAGATAGTTTTGGCCCAACCTGATGGGCACCACATGAACCAGCATGAACCACTTGAATGACCTATGGAATCTCGACTCCTTGAAGGAAACCGAGGATAAAACCATCAAATCCGCGTTTATAGAGGACCTCCTCAAGGTTAAGGCCTCTCTGAAGGTTAAACTATAGCGCGTGGCATCGGACTCGCTCGCGCTCGGCCCGGTCTAACGAGAGATTACCATGTTTGAGGTATTCAACCATGGGTTTCCTCCAATCGGAAACCACTTCGATCACCGCTTTAGAATAACCCAGGGTTCCTAACGCAAAGGCACCAACAGTAAGATGGTTTACCCGCGGGCCATCATCATCCTATGGGGTGACCGGAGTAATGAATCTTCGATGCACGATGTAGATAATCAGATCATCCTGTTCAGGATCTGCATGTGAAGAGGCCATACTGGCTAAAGCATCTGCTCGACCATTCTATGACCGAGGGACATGGATAACCTCTGGCTGAGAAGGGAATTGGGCCATTAGCCAGAGAGTGCGCTCTAACAATGGTACGAGCTCTAGATTCCAGACTGCATAGTCTCCATGGACCTGTATCATGACCACCTCGGAATCCCATTTCACATGAAAATGGAGAACGTTGATCTTAAGGGCCATCTCGAGACCAGTAATAAGGGCCTGATACTATGCCTTATTGTTAGTGCTGCCTTCGGAGAATAGGAATGAGTATGGCTGGATGGCTTGCACCGGGGTGAAAAAGACAATACCCAGGCCTACTCCGTTGAGCCTAGGATCATTGATCCTCTTACTGGTGGGGCTCTGGGAGGCACCATCAAAGTGCATCTGCCATCATGGGATGGCTTGATCAACTGAGAGAACTCCCTCGTCATGAAAATCCAGGTCTAGTGACTGGTTCACAGAGGTTGGATGGGCAGCTAGAAATTCTGCCAATGTCAGCCCCTTGATATTCTTCTGGGACACAAACCTGATGTCAAAATACGGGAGGATCACTGCCCACCGCACTAGTCGGCCAGTCAACATGGGGCAATTTAGAATACATTTCAATGGGTCTACTCAAGAGACCAAGTGTACCTCGTGGAGATATAGGTAATGTTGCACCTACTGCACAGCAAATACGAGCATGAGGTAGCTTTTCTCAATGGGGGAGTATCTGGTCTCCGTATCGAGGAGCATGCAGGTGAGGTATTAGAGGTTGTTCTTCGTCCCCTCATTGTTCTTTTGGGTGAGAAGGGCGCTAAGGGATCGTTCCAGGGTGGTGACATAGTGAATCAGTGGCCTCCCGAAGACAGGTGGCATCAAGGCTGGAGGTTGGAGAAAATATTTCTTGATTTACTCTAAGGAGGTCTGTCACTCCTCATCCAACTCATAAGTGGTGCCCTTCTTCATGAGGTGAGAAAAGGGCATACACTTTCCAGCCAAATTTTCAATGAATCTGCGTTTATAAGCTATGTGGCCTTGAAGACCTCGAAGCTCCCGAATATTGCTTGGGGGAGGCATCTGGATGATTTCCTTGATCTTCTCTGGGTCGATATCAATGCCGCTGTATCGAAAAACAAAGCTAAGAAACTTCCAGGAGGTGACCCCGAAGGCACACTTCAATGGGATCATCATCAGGTGGCGGTAATGAATGAAACTAAATACTTTCTCCAGGTATTTGAGATAGTCCTGGCGCTGGTGAGATTTGACCACCATGTCATCCACATATCATTCCACCAAAATTCCCATTATTGGCTTGAATATGTGATGCATGGACTGCTGATAGGTGGAACCTTCATTCATCAGTCTGAATGTAATAACCTTGTAATAGAAAGTACCTTGGGGTGCCCTGAAAGTGGTATATTCCTCATCCTTGGGGGCCATCCAAATCTAATTGTATCTAGAGTAACCATACATGAAGTAGAGGGCTTGAAATCTGGTCGCAGCGTCGATCAACTATTATATTACTGCAAAGGGAAAATCAACCTTCGGACAGTGGCAGTTGAGATCACAAAAGTCGATATAGACTCTGATTTTCCTGTTCTTCTTCCTGACTAGTATGATGTTGGATAAAAACATTGGGTCCTGAACCTCCTTGATGAAGTTGGCTTTGATATTCATGTCAACTTCAGCCTCGACCATGGCACCATGAGAAGGGTGCATCTTTCTGGGTGGCTGCTTGAACCGCCGATGGTTTTCGGGGAGAACGAAGTCATGGACAACTACATGAGGGTCTAGTCCTTACATCTCATTGTAACTCCAGGAAAACACATCACACGGTTGTTTGAGGAATTCCTTGTACCACTGCAGCTCCTCGAGGGACATAGAGGCACCAACCAACATTGGTCTCGGATCAGAATCACCTCCGAGGTTCAGTTGTACCAAATCGTAGATAGTGGTTGAGACGCCTTTCTCAAAGGCAGGGGGATCATCCTCTTTATCTTCATCTTCACATATGGAGGGATCATCCATAGGGGGAGCTGATACCCGCTTTTTCGGCCATGGTCATTGCATTGGGGCACTCTGGCGCCATTGATACCATTGCTATCAAGGCTATCGTCCCAATCCTATCTGATCGTCGGTCTAAGGGGCCACGCTTGATAATATCAAGGTAGTAGTGGCGGGTCAGCCAGAGCCAACATATCCCTGGCTGGAAAAATAGAAAAGTATGACGGATAGTCATTGTCATGAGGCAGACGTCTCAATACCTGATGGGAGTGGGAGGCTCTGGGATCACTAGACCTTGGTTCATATAAGAATAAGATGTGATCCTCTGATGCCATCGGGATTTGGGAGCATGATTACCCCTAGTCCCAGAAATGAGAACACACTGCCCTATATCAGGGGTTTTGGCCACCAATCGATGGATTAGGAATACGTATGCCTCATTCAAGCCTGTCCAAGGATCAGTCGTAGCGGTAACAGGCTCAACCTCGCATTCCCGGACTTTCTTATCCTTTCTCTTGTAATAATCGGCATCCAAGTAGCGGGCTTCTCAAGAGGTGAAAGGAGAAGAATCACCTTGGAGTATGCCTACTCGACCATTATTGAGTACTTGAGGCATTAGTGATATGATGAGGGGATAGACGCATGTAGGTGGAGCCATGGCCTACCCATCAATGTATTATATGCGGTGTCCTGGGAGACAACCATGAATTCGGTGCTGGAAACGAGGCCATCAAACTGGGTCTTCATGTGGATCTTGCCGATCAGTGTCTGTTTTGTCCAGTAATATCCCTATATCCTTAAATCAGAGGGATTCAGATCATACTCGGATAACCCTAGCTTCCGCAGTGTCCATTTTTGGATAATGTTGATCCCGGAGCTACTGTCAACGAGACAGCGACAAACCTCCATGCCAATGAATTTTCCAGTGATATAAAGTGGGCGGATGTACCCCTATATGGGGGAGCCTTCATCCTATCCTAAGAACGAGATGACAGCCTAACATTAGGCATTCTCAACTGCTTCATCCTGGAAGGCTTCTACAGCTGCTTCCTCCATCTTAAACTAGAGGGGCCTTCTTAAATCCTCAGTGAGTGCCTCACGCATATCTGGAGATAGGATAAGGGATTCAAAGATGGAGATACATGTTGGTATGCTGGAGAGGTGCTTTATAACATCATACTTTCACTAAAAAAACAAACCTCTACCTATAGGAGGCCGCTCTGCGACTGCAGGCATAACGGACCCTACCGGCTGGACCGACGGCTGACTGGTATCGGGGATGTCTCGCTGCTCACCAGTCGAAGCTTGGAGGTTAGATGCCAGATGTGGACCGGGTGACTGAGATCGGCCTGTGGCTGGGCGAACCTGATCACGAGACAGCTGAGGTGGCTCTGCCTGATCCAGTAACACAAACGGTGGCGGATGAGGGCCTGTCAACACCGGATGAAGAGGTTGTTCATGCTGAGTTCTACGCTAGACCTGCTGACTGGTCTTAGCATCATACTCAGACTAGATTGAGGTGCCAACTGACATGCCCCGGTGACCCATATGGTCGTGGTTCCACTAACGTTGGTGTCGGCTGGGGACATTGGGGAGGTTCGTCTGGCGCTCCCCAACGTCGGGAGTCATATAGGGATTTACCAACTCGGCGGTGTTAACCGAAGTGTACCCTTGACTGTCACTCGACAAATCATCCACCACTAGGATGATTTTGGATGGTATGCCCATCTATGGGGGATTGAAGTTGCCTAGAGTGGGGGATGACAACGTCATTGGTGGGGCGTGCTGCTTCTTCTTGCGCTGCTGATGCTTGCTCTTCTGGGAAGAGGCCGGCTGAGATGATGACACGGAAGTGGTGGCCACAGCTTCTGAATGCTCCAGCTGATTCAAGCTTGCATGGAAAATTCCATAGGTGCGGGAAAATGTCTTGCGAGCCATCCAGTCATTATACTTCTTAGACCCGTGGTCAGGAACCTGATGTCACACACCTCCGTCATCGCTACGACTATCTGATCTCACAAAGACACCCACCACTTGTGCTGGGGTTGGGTCCAACATAACTATGTTGATATTAATCTGGTCATGGATCCAGTCCATGAACACATAACATTACTTGATGGTGTGCCCCAGGATCTGATGATAAGGGTAGTAGTTGAGGTGATCAGGGAGATGTTCCTCTTGTGGCTTCCGGCACTCGGGAAGTCGCATAATTCTGTGCTCCAAGGAGCTATGGAAGTATCCAGCTATCTAAGCCTCATCGAACAACTAGGTCTAATTCCTTCTGTCCGGAATGGGGGTTCTAGGAGATTTACCCTGACGGGGGGCCGGAAGAGCCTGCTGAGGGGGCTGAACTTGATTATCTCTCCTAGGCGGTGGTGGCGCGTTACGCGGAGGCGCCTGCCTATTCTGGGGCGGGCACTGCTGGGATGGAAACTGTGCCCGTGGTGGAGGGCCTCTGCGAGGCTGCAGAGCGGGCTCCACTTATAACAACTCTAGTTACCTGGGGGCCTCTATCTGGGCCATAGCTACGGGCTCGTCTCTGGAAGCTCTCCTTGCTGGAATTGCAGGGGGGAAAAGGTGTGCTGAGGCAGCATATTGTAGAGCTTCCTCAAGGAAATGGGCCTTATCCGAGAAGTCTAAGAACCCTTCGGGATAATTCTGAGTGATTAGGGAGGGAACCAGTTGCGTCTTAACATTCCCCATGCATATATTCAGTAATGGCTCCTGAGTCCGCGGCATGTCAAGGGAGTATTTGATCCCCTTCTACTGGTAGATAAAGTCCGTAACTCATTCTTCAGGACTTTTCTTGCACTGGATGAGGTCTGCGATGTTCGTCTTCCGTGTGGTAGAGCTGAACTGGTAAAGGAACTTCCTATGGAGGTCTTCCCAAATTGCCACAGATCCAACAGGGAGCTAGCTGTACCAAACAAAAGTTGGCCCCTATAGAGTCTAAACAAAGAAACAGATCTTGGCGGTCTCCTGCTATGCTGGAGTACCTAAAATAGTCCCACACCTTGAGTTGAAGTGGAAAGGCGTTGCGGTGGGTCCCCCATCCCATTAAAGGGGGAGAAAGTGGGGTTTCCATATCCTGTGTGTGCCGGCATGTCACCCACCCACGCTGTGTATGGCTTTCCATCTAGTGGTACAGACACTTTTCGCGTTTCCAACTCTTCAAGGCGGGAAATGAGTGCCGCCATCAGATTGTCTGGATGCGGGTATCTGTCATGACGGGGATCCCTAACCATAAGTACATTGTCAGGCTCCTTAACGTGGTAGATGAACTCGGTGGCTCATGGAGTGGCTGGTGGAGTGACCCTTGGGGCGGCTGGAGTAACCCGGAACGGGTCCCCTGGGTGGTCCCGTCTTTTAAGAGGGTTCAGCGAGACATATCGCGCCCTCTTTCCATGGGCTCCGACTTCTACCCTGTCATTGAA
This sequence comes from Viscum album, assembly GCA_963277665.1. NCBI lineage: Eukaryota > Viridiplantae > Streptophyta > Magnoliopsida > Santalales > Viscaceae > Viscum > Viscum album. The sequence goes on along the minus strand of OY728159.1, from coordinate 772,625,967 downwards.
TATGGCATGATCAGGGTTTCCTGGGAGAATATCTCCGAAGGGAAGTTGTTCCTGCCCTTGATTCCCCGACCACGGATCATTGTAGTTGGGTTGCCGCTCTACAATACGTTCAGCCAAAATTTCATCGAGTAACTTCTTTTGCTCAGCAAGCTGCTGACGCCGCGAGACCTTCTTAGGGTCCTCTTCCATCTTCTGCACTGTGGCCGATGAGTTGGAGTTTTTGAAAGATCCAACATGCTCTTTTCATTTACTGACATCCCGGCTCAGTACCAGTGACTCGATAGGCACATGGAGACCTAGGAGGATCCACTACTGGCGATTAGTCCTTCCTGATGGGTCTTGTGGTAGCACGTCCTCATGGGGGGGGACCTTCCCATTGAGAATACCTTGCTCATTAGACTCTCCTATCAAATTGGTCGTGTTGACTGCCACTCTTCTTGGGGGCATGTCCTCACAACATCCAAGTGAGTCAGGATGCCAGCGAATCGCACTGAAGAGGAGGGAAGCATACTACCCCCAGTCACAGACTTGCACATGGGGGGTAGCCTCCTCGAAAACTCTCCGGAGTACTTGAAAACTCTGAACGCACTGTTTTTAGAGGGTCCTATGGTGGCTAGGTGACTCAGGGTGTCGAACTGCAGGGAGTGTGGCAAGGTCAACCAGGAGGCATTTTTCGCCGAATCAAATACAGGGTCCGACCTTTGACTGCCCCACTCGTCGACTGAGGGTGGCTGAGGAATTGGCAGTGGTGCTGAGGTGGGACACTAGGATAGAAGGTTGGCAGTGGATAATACAACGAACGGGCTGATTGGCTGCCGAATATTGGGTTGTCCCCTAAGGATTGCAGGGACCTGGGCGCCATTTCATGGAAGGATAGACTGGTGACCATAGCTCCTTTACCAGAAAAAACGTCTGCCGGGGGCGGGTTACATCCTGGACCTTCCATCATTGACCCCCAAAATAGCTCCAAGGTAGAGGGTGCTTCGAGAGACGATGGTGGAAACTGCGTGGTCGGCCCATGGAAGTATGTCGGGGTCCGGTCCTCCTGGATATATCTTCGGAGGGAAGCAGGGATCCTGCGGGCTTCGTATTCTGGGAGGACGAGGATGATGCGCCTCATTCCTACCCCATCCCTTGACTCAGTGGACTGAGGGGAGGGCCCTTCCACTAGATCGTACACAGAATCAGGTTCTGTGAAGCGAACTAGCCTAATTCCTGCCCGGCCTTCCCTATGATTCTTCTTGTGGAAGCGGCAAATTGCTCTCCAGCCTCTGGATGGTTCTTTAGGGTAGGGCTTATTTCTGACATGGGGTCCTCCGGCTGTACCAGTGCCAGGGTGGAGAATGTTTCCACCCGAGGAGGTCGGGGTGCGAGGGGCACCTGGACAAAAGTCGAAAGGGACATTGGGAGGACCTCTATTCTGGAGAGTGGCCAGACATGAAATGCCTCCATGCTCGCTATTCACGGTAGGGGGAGTGACCCCGTACCCAGTATAGTGGGTGCGGGAGAGACCCCCATGTGGAGTGTTGTCATCACAGGGAAGACCCTCACCTAGGTTGAAGGTGGCATGGGGAAAACCTCCATGCCAAGATTGGAAGTAGGGAGGGCCTGCACCTTACGTAATGGTGGTGTCGTGTGATCCCCCGTGGTGGGAAGAACTAATGCGAATTGGTCCTTGGTGGCAATCACCTGTTCCGACGACCGGGGGAGTCAACCTAACCTGGTTGTGGGGCGATTGGGGCCTCGATCCGTGTTGGGAGTATAGCTTCCCCTGCTCAACGTATGAAGGTATTATAGAATATGAACCAGCAGTGGTTTGGGCCACATTAGTCGCTGATACTGATTCCCCACAACGGGCGTCTTCTTCTACCTGTGCCCGATGCAGGCATCGAGTCAGGTGGACTGGATCCAGTGGTGCAGGCGCGTGGACAACCAGCTTCTCAGCTCGGTGAACCGGGCGGCGACGCTGACACAGCCTGGTGGGGGCCCTTTCTAGGAGTCCTTGAAGTGGGACTCTGATCAGGTCGGCCCTGATACCTTCTACTTCATCGGCGTAGGGGAGGGAGCGGTTGAGGCACTCCAGGGACAAGCTACCGAAGCGATTAAATGTTGGGGTGGGGAGCAGTGGCTCCCTGCATGACCCTCGGGGGTAGCGTGGATGGTGAGGCAGAACTGCCTCAAGATTTAGGTGGGCCATATCTCTGGTGGCGATATCCCCCTCCTTCTCGTACCTACATACATGGTCATAGATTACCCTTCGATGGATGATCTCTGATGGGGAGAGGGGGCATGGGCACCCAGCAGTCGTGGTGGTCGTGGTCGTCGTGGAAGAGGTAAAACCATGCGGGGAAGTCGCGTTTAGGTTTCCCCCTTCCCTACGTCGGTGGGATGGTGATCGAGCTCTGAAGGAAATGACGTGATTCTTGAAGCAGGGAGAGGAACTCATTAATGCTGCTAGGAAAAGGAATCGACAACCAGTTCTCGAACACCATTCCATCTTCCATGGTTGGAAAGAGGGATCCATGCTTAAAACATCGAAAAATGGAGTTTTCAACATCCTGTCTATCCCATCTTCGGGTGAGTTTCACGTCAGGCCTGCTTAGTGGGACCTGGTACCGGATGACGAGGTCAGACGACATGCTTATCCACTGATGTTCTGAATGGTACTAGCCCCCAAGATGAGGAGAGTAATTTCACGTCAAGATCACCATTTCCTGTTTTTGATTCTTTCATCAGGGAATGCACATCCGTCACGAAGAGGACATGCTGCTGTTGCCCTGCATTCCCACTTTCCAAAGGTGGGTGGCATCTGCTCCTTATTCAAGGATGTCTGGTCCTTAATCGAAACGAAATGATTGGATGTCAGTTATTCCTTCGGTCAAATCCTTCTCTGAGCTTGTCACCTAGTCCGGGTCTCCCTCATAGATATAAAACATCATTCATGAAGCTCTTCTCAACACCATATCTTCATGGACACCAATTAATTATTCCACTTCTATCAGAACCTTCCACGGGATCCAGTCCGGGCAGAAACCTTTGGTTAGAAGAGTAGTCAAGTAGGGGCATCACTGGCGTGTCTTGACGGTGGGGATGGGCATTTTTGTATTATGTCCCTTATGATTGGGCTTCTCAAGGGAATGGAAGCCTGAGGCATCCCACATCAAACGCGGGGAATTTTATGCCATAGGCATGTATCTGAGGTTTTCCTCAGCTTCCCAGGTTTAAAATAGGGCATGCCGCATGTTTGACCTCCAGCGAAGATAGATCAGAACACTATATTGAGTAGATCAAATTGAAGAACCCCCTGGAGTGAACACCAATGTTGGGGCCAGCATGTGGGTGTCTTCTCGAATACTGTAAAGGGGAATGAAAGGGCATGATCCCACCAAGATGTAGTGGCCCGAATCAGAATCAGGATGAATGATGGATTTGGGCTTGAGGCATGAAGAGACTTCCTACATATCCCCATGATAGGGAATCAATGTCTGTGTAGTTTGGTGATATGGTGGTACACCTGAAGTGGTGACTCGTGAGAATGGATGCATGGATGGGACCTAGAGAAAGTAGATCCTTCAGGTTAGGGCATGAGATTCCTGAGACACATGGGCTCGCATGAGGGAGAGATCAGGATGATTCATGGGTGTTAGGATTGAACCTCATGGAGGTTTCTTACGTATCCCCATGGCGGGAAATCGAAGTCTTCGTACTCCATGTGGCCGATACAGTTTAACGTCATGCGAGACGAGAATGGGGCTTACACGCTGAGGCTGTCCATGGTGGCGGTGAACCAGCGTGAATGGAGACCTGGGGTCTAGATGGATTGGGGCTTACACTTTGAGGAGACCCAAGGTTTAAATGGGGGCTTGGCACAATATCACAGAGACTGTTGGCGCCGATGGTTCGTCGGGGTTGAACCTCATGGAGGCTTCCTACGTACAATGCCTTAGCACAGATAAAAGTCCCCGTAGTTTGGGATGGATGGGGATTACGCTCTGAGACAGCCTATGATGGTGGGGCTTGATCCTCATGGTGGATTCCTACGTACCATGCCTTAGAACGGATCAAAGTCCCCCTAGATTGGGATGGATGGGGCTTACGCTCTGAGATGACCCATTATGGTGGGGCATAAACCTCATGGAGGCTTCACATGTACCATGCCTAAGCACGGATCAATGTCCTCATAGTTAGGGATGGATGGGGCTTACGCTCTGAAATAGACCATGATGGAGGGGATTGAACCTCGTGGAGGATTTCTTCGAACCATGCCTTAACACGAAGCAAATTCCCCATAGTTCGGGATGGATGATACTTATGCTCTGAGACGGCCCATGATGGTGGGGCTTGAACCTCATAGAGGCTTCCTATGTACCATTCCTTAGCACGGATAAAATTCACTATAGTTCGAGATGGATGGTGGTTTACTCTTTGAGAAGGCCCATGATGGTGGGGCTTGAACCTCATGGAGGCTTCCTACGTACCATGCCTTAGCACGAATCAAAGTCCTCATAGTTAGAGATGGATGGGGATTATGCTCTAAGACGGCCCATGATGTGTCATGGTCGGTTCTCACTCTAATCTCATGGAAGTCATGCTCAGTGTGAGAAAAAAGAGGTTGCAGGGACCTGATGATCATGCGGCGAAGGGTGCGTCCATGGGAAGTGAAGAGCGGCTTACGCATTGAGCGGCCCATGGTGCCAAGAATTGCTCCCGAATGGAGGTCTGATGGTGAAAAAGCACAGAAAAAGATGGACTTGAGACCAAAGAAAGGAGGATCCCAATTCTCTATCATGTCCTCCGCTGGCCTTGGGGACCGAAGATGAAAAAGGGAGCATATTTCCCCACCACACCCTTGGCTGGCCTTGGCTCCGAGGGAGTAAGGAGGAAGAGGGGCGTTGAATCCTAGAAGTAAGGCTAGGGGCATACACCAACGTGGCTGCCCTCCCCACGGACAAGATCTACTACAATAAATCACTGCCTGGGAGGGATGACCCCACCATCCTCGTAGAGACGAGCAGTCGTGGAGAATGTCTGAGGCGGGGGGAACCTGCATGCGAGGCACGAGGCCAGGTCACAGTTTAACGCCATGTGTTGAGGATGGGGTGCTTGGAAGTTTGACGTCCTGCAACTCAGATGAGGTGGGTTGGATCCGCACCACTAGGAAATACATATCTGGGGCCCTCTACCCTTTGTGGAAGGGAAGGAATCAACAAGGTCGTACTGAGGGGGGTGTCAGAGAGCGAACCATCGGGGAGTCCATGTTAGCATGGCTATGCGAAGAAGCAATAGCCGTTAGCGTGCCTATTTGAAGAAGCATGAGGTGAAGCAATGAAATGCGAAGAAGTTTCCAAGGGACTTTGATGTTACTTCATACAATCCTTGAAGGCCGTATGGTAAAATCGTCTATGATATGAATGCCCGGGGTGCCCAAGGCACCTGTAAATAGCACCCAGAAGGAGGGAATCGGGTACTCGATTATAGGGGGTGTCGGGGGAGCACCGAGGTGAAGGGCGCTGAAGGATTGCATGCAGCCCTTGGGGATTCCCGAAATAAGGGGTTCCTAGTGCGGAAAGCCCTGGGTTGGTGCGAAATAGTTGTTTCTTGCGCGAAACAGGGGGCTGAGACTTGCGCAACTTGAATGGATTGTGCGCAAGGGGGAAGACTTACACGCATGCGGCGAGGGCCACGTGTAAGGACAGGGGGAGCACAAATATTTCCCGAAAATAACGAGCCTGCATGCAATATATGGAATTGTACGCCAGGGGTAGAGCCCAAAGGGGTTGGGACATAGCCTAACCGAGGGGGACCTCGTGCGAAGGCGGATCCCGGGGAAACTTGGCATGAAGAAGAACCTTACCTGAATGCCATATTGCGCATGCGCGGATATCCATTCACGTGCACGAGAGATTGTTCAAATTTTTTATACCAGAAAAGGAAGGGGGTCACCTTTTATTTATAGACAACTGGCGGCGCGGAATTCCAAGGTCGCATGAAATAATCATGCGACTGATGCTGCGGCGCGAAATGTCGACCGCGCGGGGCACGGATGCAAAAATTTTTCGTGCCGGCACCAGGACTTTTTTCAAATCTTGGTACCTTCTGTGCGGGACATATTTTTTCAAGAACTTCTCCATTTTTTCACGCAATATCTCCAGGCCTTCCGGACCATGAATCCAGGTTTGAATATGAAATCACATATTTTTTTAGGAACTTTCTCTGGCACTTACGCACTTTTTGGCGACCACACCTGCTATAGAACCTTGATCCATTGGAAATTCTCATGAGACAAACTAATTTGGTTATTGGATGAGCCTCACCAGTTTATGTATAGTGTCTTTGATGAAGCCCTGAATATTATTTATGGTGTCCAGTATTATGCATTCCATTATTATAATGTTAGTTATTCATAATCCATGTTATTATTATACACATATAAATATCCATACATCAGTTTCATTCTAAAGTGATTATTTATATTGAATTGTTTTATCATTTTTTATTAATACCATAATATAATCCATATTTTCATTTTTTGGATTATGATTTTGAGTTATTCACTTTACATTATTGTTTTTGTTTACTTGTGATAACATTCGTTGTATGATTACCCTTACCGAGCATATGAACCCACCCCTTTCTTATGCTTTATTTTTTTTACAGGATTCAATGATTTATATTATGATTAACGTGAATGGATAATATAAACGAATATGGATGTTTCCAATGGGGGTATTATCTTGTATTTAATTTCATGAAGTAATGTAATAAGTATGTTTATTACATTTTTTTGAAATCTATTAAACTATTTGGTCATCTGGGATGCCATTACATTTACTTTGTAAAAAAATTATAATATAAGGCACTAGCTCTATGAAGATGGGGTCAGGTCTCTACAACTCTTTTATCAACTCATTATATTTAGCGAAGATAAAATCCATCCCTTTATCAAGTGTTAACTATTGTAGTTGATACACATCACCTAGTATAGGGATATATTGGGAAGTACTCTTTTAAACAAGTCATTAAATATTGGTCATAATTTTCGCAAGCCAGGTTATCTAATTTTTTTTTATATTTTAATATAACAAAACACAATTTCAATAAACTAAAATAGCAATAAAATAATATTCACTCTGATACATGGGGAGAACATTCAAGATTTTCTAAGATCTAGTCATATTAGAAATATATGAGAAAATATATATTTATCACCAATCATATACATCTTTATATAAAAATATTATTATTATTACTACTAGTTTCAGTATGTCATCAGCAACATGGGTGAATTGTATGGATGGAGGGCTTGGATACTACAATTATGGGTTCATGTACCCAAGGAATCATCATTATTTTTTAGTTTGATGATGGAGGATGTAGCCAAAATGACATCAGATAACCAAAACATATAATTTACTCTATATCTATTTCCTTAAATCCATTTATTTCCGCATTGTTTTTTTATTAGAATAAGTTTTATATTATGGTCATCCATGGTTATTTCCACTTATTATTTTGACTATTGTTATAATAATTACTATAGTACATGCAATATTATAATAAGTACATACATTTTGGAATAAAAATTCAAGTCCCCAACATAAATTCAATTATAAATTTTATAAAATTTCACACAAACTTTCCCAATAAAAATAACAACAACAATTAAAATGATAATAATAGTAACAATAACATTGTTTTTATTTTTATTTTATAGTATGATTTAGTGGGTCAGAACATTAATACAAAATATGCATCATCATTCTATATTGTTATGGATGACGAGGCTCATTCTTCAAAAATGGAATATGATTAATGGAGGTGTCACTATGAAGAACATGATTATGGGTAAAGGAAGGGTGATGGTGAGTGTGATTTTAATCGATAGGTTAGAAAATGAGGTTTTCTGGTACATTACAATTTTTGAAACATATGAACATACACTACATTTTATGTGTTGTACTCTTATGCATGTGAAATACGGTATGTATGTGAAGTGTGTTGTGGTCTTGTATGGGAGTGGTATTTGATGCAATAGGGAATCTGGAATAGTGGATCCTTATTCTTGAGGAATAAATGGTGGTAAAAAAAATTGGGGTAAGTGGACATCAAGTACATGACCATTAAGGTAGAGTATAATGTATCAAGGAATTTGGGTTTTTCAAATAATGAACATAATCTAGAATAGGCGATATGGGTCAAGATTACTCTTTAATTTAATAGAAAAAGATCCAAAATTGAAAAGGGTATATACCATTTAAAATAATAGTGTAGACAAATGAATATCTTTGGGTGAATGAAAACCTTTTCCCCAAGGATGATAATTGTGGAGGTACCGATTCATTAGTGTTGGTTTAGCTAAAATAATGAAAAAGTTTGATGATGGTAATGGTTTTGCTTCAGTAACCCTAAAAGGATAAGACACATGGATTACTCCAATATCTCATGGAATGTGTCTACTAGGCCATTAATAAATTCATAAAATGCAATTTTTAATATGGATTATGAGATACATTACACCATGTATTGGAGAATAATTTGAAAATGTAACTCACAGTCTGACCGAGTTACAATGGCTGAGTTTGATTATGGAAATGATTTGATGTATGGATGAAACAACTCTTTGAAACCATCCATGGTTTCTTTTATTTATACTCGATTTCCATTTTTTAAAGGGGTGGAGTCCCTTTAGAATATGAAAAATATATGAATTATATTTCAATATGTGTAAAAATAAAAAAAATTAATAATTTTATTAAAATATACCTATGGATATCCTAAAATTATAAATTCTTCATTAATTATCATTTATTTTAATCAATTAGTTAACTGCTTCAACAGAAACCTAATTCATGACCGCTTCCACTGGAGTTTTATTAATATATGTTTGTTGGAAAAAATAAACAAATAAAACCTTGGATAATATTATTTTTAAATATATTACTGAATGGAATTAAATACATTAACTCAATTTGGTTATTTCGGTGGATCCCAAAATCATTAGGGTCGTAACATCATTTTCCTAGTCATAATGAAAATGGATTTAATACTCCTCTCAAATTTTGAATTTCATTAGTAATTGTTTTTCACTGCTAATAATATACGATCATTTGAACATTCATTCTATTTATTTTTATATTATTTCATTTTCATTGTTTCATTATTGTGTGACTAGTAATAATTTTATTAGTTTTTTTTATTTATTTTATTAATTCTATGTTATTTTAGGTAAATGTTTTTAGATACATGTCTACCAAAATAATTTTTTTAATAATTCCCATATTATTAATAATTATCAATTTATATTAATAAATTAATTATTATTTATTTTAATATTCTATTTTCAATTAAATTAATAGTTACATTAATAATGGAATTATTTCAATCATTATTAATATTGATTATTATAATTATTGTAAATATTTAATATTATAATTAATATTTAATAATATAAACAATAATTTTTTATAATGAAAATTATAACATTTTTTCTATAATAATATAATTTATAATAATTAATATTTATGTAATTAATAATCTAATACTTAATGGAAATTATGCTCATTAATATTGTAAAGGTTAAATGTTATGCTTCATAACAATAAGGATTTTAAAATGTAAATTATTATTTTTGGTTGAATTTGTATTTATTTAAATTATGTTTTATATGTTATGTTAGTTAGTTAAATTTAATTTATATCGTATTTAAACTTTTTAATTTATATGGACTGAATGCCACATACTTCAAACATAATAATATTTCATATTGGTTTTTTCAAAAGACACTAAATAATAATTTATAAATACAATCTAAATAAAATTTTACACCCTTAATGAACAGATATAAAATAATAGAAAATAAAAATAATTTCACCCAAAAATAATTAAAACGTAATTTTAATACTGCAATATTATATTTTTTTAACTCTTATATGTATGTTTACGATTGTTTTACATTATTTTAATTCTTAATTATATTTATAGTTTTTTATGTGTTATTAAATTTACTTTTATTTAAATTATAATATATTTTATTTAAATATATTTCTTAAGGTGTAGAAATTATTTTTTTAATCAATAATTTTTGTGTCTTGTGAAATAATTTAGGTTTATTATAATGAGGAAATTTTATTTATTTTCATGAAATTTTTATATGTTTGGGATATTTTTTTAGTTTCCATTAAAATTTTTGTTTCCTATATTTTATAATATTTTAGTGTTACCTAAAGGTAATTTAATGATTTTTCCTATGTTTAATTTTATTATCTTTTAAATATTATTAAGTCGAACTATAAGTAAAAAAGAAATAAAAATTTTAAAATTAAAAAACATGACATTAAATTGTCGAATATAAAAAAGAAACTCAATAATTTTATATATAGAAAATCCAATATAGGATAGAATATATATTTCCTTCAAATAACTTATTTTAATATAAAATATATAAATGAATTAGTACAGTCACTATATATGGTATGGTTTTGTTCCACATGATGGTGTGTGAATGGGAGACCCATATTGAGTGATTAAACCACTGTGTTGGGGTGCAGAATGATGACTGTGAGAGGTATCTTCTTCATGCATTGGAAAATAAAAATATGATTCCACAACTATGAATTATCTAGAGAATGGGTCATGTGCATATCATCATGTTCATTTGATCCTTCTCCAATTCTATTAGTAAAATGAGTTATCCTTATCTGTATGGGGGACCATAAGTTCTGTAATCGCTCTGTCGTGAAAGGGGACGCACGGGAAGTGTGAACTAACACAAAACCGGATAAGGAAAACTATGAATATCCAGGAAAAAAATGGATCACATGACTAATTGTGCACATCCGCAATTGGAAGAGACTGGACTACTTGAGGAGTGGATTCTTCCTATGAAATATTTCTGGTATCACGTGAAGCAAGACATGGTCTACATCAACTCCCTTATAGATACTTGACATAATAAATCTACAAGATGAGTGTTGTGAATAGGAAACTCTTCTCCATGGGTGGGAATATCATATCCATGAGGTGGAAGGTCAAACATACTCTTGTGTATAACATGATTTGGTTAAATTGTATCCTCTACCGTATTATGGTATGATTCCTTAGAAAAAACACATGGACCATCAGATTACACATGGGGATATTATGTTCTATTTGAGAATGTATTTAATAGATTCAAACTGAACTAAAAAAGAAAATAAAAAATAATAATTTAATGTTATTGACTTACTAGATCTTGAATCCATCTTCTATGATGACTAAGATAAAACATAGACATTAGTCTTCCACATGGTTCATACTCGACCTGCTATTATAGAAGGAATCACATAATACCCATTCCCTTGATAAAAAGTGAGTACTTCTATACCATGTTTCATGATACTCATCACATCATTAGTACTACTCAGAATATTCCCCCCCCCATCATCATTATAGAATCAAGAACATATAACTATCTGTGTTGATCTATTATATATTGGAAAAATCAAAACTGGAGCCTGAATCTACTTCTTGGTTCCACTCAACAATATGAATATGAATGAGAGACATTATAAATATGGAATCATGAATCCAATCATTGAAATATATGGGATGATGTTTTAAAAAATTATATTACGTCATCTAGAATATATAAAACGACATGTGATATTTGTTTAAATATTTTGTTACTAACATCCAAAAATAATAATAACATGAAATTAATTAGTCAAAAAAGAAGCTATCCACTATGACAAACTATGTTGGTCTTCCGTCCAACCAGAAAACCCAACCAAGCCTATGGAAATTCTAGAATGGCATTCCCAATACTCATGGACTTACAACAAGAACTGGGCACCAATGATTTCAAAGTGGGACAGATTTATCCCAATAAAAACTAATAAAAAACAAAACAGAGCATGAAACAATACCAGAAAGACCCCTAAACCTTGAATACAAATAAATATACAAGATAAAAATATATTACTATCTGTACAAAAAAAGAAACTAAATGTAGAGAACGAATGACCTGATCTTCACATGACCTCATAGTCACCACCAACCACCAAACCAACCAGCTCCATATTCAACCAAAACCATATAACTGAACCTAAAAAATTACTCATGTATACCAACACCAGGTGGAAAAATTATAGTGTAAGATTAAATAGATCCTTAGGTAAGATCCAAATATGTTATACATTTACATTCTTATAATAGTTCATAAACACTGGTTTAAAATACACTTATAATATATGGTTTTATCACTTTAATGAACCAAGAAATCTTACCCCTTTAAAAATAAAAAACAATCCATTATAGTTTTTAAAGATGGTTTCCATTTTAGAACCCAATTTAAGGATCCACTACTAATATAAGGAACCATACTTGGTGACAAAAAACTAATACCCAGAATAAAATAAATAGGGAATGTATACATATACTTACATAGAGGATAACAATGTGAAAAAATAAATCAGAATATATAGATAATCATCATCATCATTTCCCTAAAATCATATAAGAAATCCCTCAATGTAATCACTTCAACTAACCTTTCGATGTATTGTGCATATACACAGTCCCTAAAAAACTGAAAACTATAAACTAGCTTCACCAATGGTACAAATAACCTGGACTCTCAACAAATCATGGGGTAAAATTTTGTATAATCAGGAACCAAAAAAACCATCACTCAATACTCTAGATGTAATTGAAGAATCCCATGATAATAATAAATGGGGAATTATGAGGTCATGACGTTCATGGAATGAACAATTTAACCAATAATAAAACCATTCTTTTCTAGAACAAACTCAGGAACACCCTATATGGATTCTCTCTCCTCTGAGGGATAACCATATAGTTTTTCATCACACGTCAAGCCATTCTCAGGTGAAAACTATGGAAACCCATAATGTAACTTTGAAACCAATTTCCCAAAACACCACAAGGTACTGCAAGAACCATACATTTAGAAATCCAATTCAATCCAAACCACTTCCAAAACCAATAAAAATAGACTATTTATCTTTAGAAGATGAAAAATGGGCCTAGAATTGGGAAACAAATTTGAAACCACATATTATATTTTGGAACCAATGAGTTACACAAAAAATGGGGTTATTGAGGAAACATTGAACATGGAAGGGAATGATAAGATATATATGAATAGGGAAATGAGTTTCCAAAATCCAATGATTAAGTTGAATTTCTGTGAAATTTGTAATCATTTTTGTTCCAATACATATATAATCCTCAGGCACATATACATACGCCCACATCTAAGGAGACACATTCTGAAATCCCTAAAATATAAAATGATTCTATTTTAGAATCACAAAATGCATACAACCCATTACAAGAGTCCACACATAAGAACCAAACCAGATAAGTCTACAAAACCACACCCCATGATCAATTTCACATATTAACACACATCCTATTTTAATAAATACCAAAATCACACCAGGCTCAATTCGAAAACCCCAAAATGAATTTTATTGACCATTAATAATTTTATCGAACTCTTTATAGACATATAAATATATGCATTATCATGGAAATCCATTGAAATGACTATATTAACCAAATTAAAATCCTTTAAATTTCATAAATAATTAACACTAACACATCATAATAAATGGAATCACATTTAAAATCTATTTATTAAATCTCATGCATCGAATGGAATTTATCAAAGAGGATATGGATGGAAACACCTACCCAAGGTTGTGCGAACACAAAAAACCCCTTATAGGAAGAATAATAAAACCCCTGAAGTAAGAAACATGCCCAAGAATCAATGGAATCATCCAAAATTTTCCAACCCAAACCCTAGGGTTTGGAAAATAGAGATCCATGATATTAATGAGTTGGAAATAATAGAGAAATAATAGGATCGTGGAAAAAATTCCAACACATCAAAGGAAACTCACCTAGAATTGAAGGAGGAGCACCAAGGATCCAAGGATAGCCATAGGGACGAGGTTTTGTGGGCCCAATCCTATGGAGAAACCAAAAACTAGAGATAAATCCAAAATATTGGTTAAAAATTTATGGGGGAAGAATTAATTTTACATTTTTAATGAACCTCGGAAAGTCCAATGTGTTAGCCACATAATTTCCCAATCTATGCGATAACCTTACACAACATACTGGAGATTTTGGACACTCACATGGGCAAGCAGCACTATTTGATAATCCATGATCCAACCAAGCAATTTAGATCTATCAAATTGCAGAGCCTGACACATGATTTCTAGTTGGTTTAACCTAATTGGGAACACGTGATTCACCTTGTCTGAAACACCAGCCACGATCCACAGGGTTATGCCTTGACCTCTCATGGTTTGGAAAAACTATGCTCTTACCATGAAACTGAAATAATAAAAGAAATAAAGAACTAGAAATACACTCTACCTTGACCAGCTACAAGTGTTTTCCCCAAATCATTCACTGGGAAAAAACATCCAAAAAACCTCCAAATCTAAAAAATTCTCAGTGTTAACTCTACCTGAACCTCGAATAAAAGATCTAACATCCATAAAATAATTTTAAAAAGAAAATAGAAATTTCGGGGTGTTAAAAATATCTTCACAAAACAAATTTCTTCTCACAAAAATTCACCATGATGAAATAAAAAACATAAAAAGTTCTCAATGTTGAACAAGGTCAAATAGAAAAATGATTCACAGTGTGACAGTTAAGTCAAAAAGTCAAACTAGACCCGCTCGATGTAAAACATCAAGGAGGTGAACCCTAAAAAGGGTTATCCTTTCCACATGAAACCATATAACAATACAAAACCTACATGGGAACACACAACTTGATCTCGAACCACCTTGAAACATTTTAAACCCACATTAGAAACTCAAAAAAAAAACAAAAACCAAATTATCATTCATTAATTGCATACATATCAATAATATATAATGTGAGCACGACTAAAAACCAAATCCAATATGTAAACAGTTAAAACAAAACAAACAACCCAATTCATTGCAAAACTATGAAACAACATGAAATTAAAACCGTCATGACACAAGAAATAAATACCCACAATGATTTTATAACATCATAGAATAAAAAATAAAAATACCGCTATAAAAAATCAACCATATCCACTCCAACACTATAGACAATAGATATGGAAAGGTTCCTCAAACCCAACAGTTTTTATCTGCATGAAAATATTTACTCCAGAGCATATGGATGGATCCTTGGTGCTTTAATTAATCTTCTTCAATATTATTTTTAACTGAAAACCTCCAGCCAAGACTTCCTTTTTTGGGAATTCTTCTTGAAGAACTTCTCTATATGTCCCACAAGGCTACATCACTAACATGATTTTAATGAATTGTGACAAGGTGTCTTCAAGTTCCTGAAATGAACACCTTAAAAATGAATTGTAGAATGGCCTGGAGAATGATAATTTTGAACCAATAAAGGAGACTCCTCAAAAACATGTTCCTTTATTATACACTTTTTTTATATGGAGAACATTAATGATAACAAATAGAATCGATATTTCTTATACCTATATGATTCTCTCTAGGAAACAACACAACTAGAGATGAGTCATCGAACAACTTATCCAATTTATCTACCCCATATTAGAAATCACTCCTTGATTTCCAAAAATTAACACAGATGATAAGAGAAGATTTTATTTGAACATCTAATGTTATCTCCAAAAATATAAAAACTCCTTGAAGAAGTCAACATGGGCCTTCTATATCTGTTGGCCTTGCTAAATACCCAAAAACACTACCACCTTCATCGGCTTCACATCCTATGGTATGAACCAATGGATAAAATTGGCCTGAAACACTTCCCATGACATCCCATTTCCAATAATAGAGGGATGATCACATTACATTGATCCAAACCATGGAAATTATAATAAATCAAAAAGAATGCATTCTCATAGATTCGGGCATTCCTAATGTCATGAATATGATTGTCATTTCTACAAGACACTCCTTGACCTCTAATAGTCATTAATCACTGTTGAAAATTTGTAACAAGTGAGAATAACTAGATTCTTCCACTCTGCTAGAGTTATATGAACGGACCCCCCAACTAAAAACATTCGTCAAGAAATTTTGTCTTTATTCTTGGAGGAAAACTCTAAAGAACATAATGAAAAAAATACCCAACCAAAACCCAAGTTGAAACAAGATCCCAAGAAAATAATTTGTCTTATATCCTAACAACCATAAAACGGAGCCAAAATCATCATCAAAAATCAGAATTTATTTTCTAATAGAACTTATTTTAACATAAAAAATGATTTTTCCAATCCAAATCAAAAAATGAATTCTACATTCACAATAAAACATGCTCCCTAAAATATTTTCAACTCATTTAAAAATAAATTTTAAAAAAATCATTTTAAAATAAACTCACACTATTCTAAAATTATTCAATGCATAAATCACCCCAAAACTCCCAGAATTGGGAACTAATGGCCATAGAATACCTGACGACATGGTCTAGTGGACCATACCTTACGAAACCAAAAGAATCAAACATTATCCTGAAATAAGAAATCAAGCTCCACATGGGTCTTTAATCCATTCAAGCCCACCATCAAACACTGGTTCACTTCCATTTTCTTCTCCCAAACCCTAAACCCAAAGACCATAACAAAAGACCCATGTAATGGACAACCCCATGAAACTAGAAGCTTCTGATGAGAAAGTGTTCGTGATTTACTTCCCATACCTACCTGTCAAGCCCCAAAAATCATAATATCCAGTACATATAATGAACCCAATAAAAATATACTCATTTGACTCCATTTTATCATGTACCATGTTAGGATTCTATCCAACCAGACACCACTCCTGACCAGTGACAATGTTTTGGGGACATTTTTGATACTCCTAGGACGGTGAAAATAACTGGGAATCAAATTTATCATATTGGTAATGATTATCCAAATATGAACAAACTAAAAAACCAACAAGATCATACAAAAATACCAAAAGGATCCATAAACCTTGAATAAAAACAATTACATATGATCTAAATATAAAAATATCCAAACAAACAGAATCTAAAAATGAAAATAAGAAAATATTCTGAAATGACTCAATCACCAGGTGACATCTTACTCACCACCAATAGTAATACTATTCATCTAAAAAAGAAACTCGAACAATAAGTTGTTTTACAATATAAGGATAGTCACCAAGGTGGTTCATATAACATAATCACCCTATATATGGAGGCCAAGAATAACTCTCACATCCTAAAGGGTGATTGTTATCTATCCCTCAAGAATCTTGAATGTGTCATTCCCTTGTATTTAAATATCTTTTGGGGTATAAAGGGAGTAATGATCAATGAATCTAATATAATATACAGTGACTCCATAGAAGATAACATGGCATTGATATGGTTTAATAGTTTCTCATGGTGAAATGTGATGATATATGGTCGCTCTACACACTGTAATTCATTGAACATCACAACCTATAATCAGTAGTAATTCATTCATTAATAATTAGTTGATCATAATTGAAATATTCTATAATCATTTGCAAGTAACTCATTAATAATTAGATAAATAATATTTATTAATTGGTTATTTTACAGTTAATTATTAGATAATTATTATTTAATCATTAATTAAGTAGTAAATATATAGTTTTTTGTATTAAATAATTAATTAATTATTGGTTATTAATTAATTCACCTTTAATTAATCCTTTGTTAGTCATTCCTTCATCAATGATCAATCATTTATTATTCACTGATTAATAATTATTTTAATCTTCTCTAATCATTCACTAATCACTAGTTTATCATTATGTAATAATACATTAAACATTAGTGAATCATAAATTAATTATTACTTTATCATACATTAATTACTCATTATTCATTAATTAATTCAAATATATTATGTAGTTACAATTGATTCAATTATTAGTTAATTAACATTTAATCATACTGTAATGGATCGTTATTAATTTTTTATTCATTATATAGAAAATTATTATCCCTACGTTACTCATATGTATTCATTTTTTAGTCAATAGTTTATAATTATATTTTCATTAATTAATAATTTTTTTCAATACTTAATTATAAGTGAATCGACGTTTCAAAAATATTTATTCATTATCAGGTTTGTATTAATTAATAATTTTTTTAACTATATTTAAGCAACAATGTTATACTAAATAATAATCTTCATATGATAATAAATCTATTAATATTGATAATTATAAATTATTTACAAAAAATATACTATTAAATAATGATATTTTCCATAATAATATAAAATATTATTTATAAATTAAATCTTAATAACAAATAAACTATGAAATTAACATATTTAAAATCAATTATAATACTAAATATATAATTAAATTAAAAGTAAATAAGAAACAATACCGTTAAATGATGTTTTATAAATTCCACACATCATCAATTTGGAACTCCTGTTTAGTCAAACAAAATTGATTCAAAAAAGGGAACAAATACCATTACATTTTTTGAGGGATATGATGTTGAATTGGAATTATATATGATGAATTTAATGATGAAAATGGGTGGTGGGTGTATATAGGATCTTGTGAAAAAAAATTATCCAGAAAAATCCATTTGGCTATAATTTAGGAGAAAAACATTAAAACCCAAAACGAATTTCACTTCAATATAGAAAATATGAAATTCATGTGTTACTACTTTTTTCCTCTGTTTCCATGAAATTGATCCAAGTAAATGGAATAAAAAATGTGGAATAAGCATCGATTCATGAAGACTAAAACTAAAAAGCATAAAGGTTGATGTTTCTATTTATATAAATTTAATATTATTTCTAACCATGGTTTAATTTAATTATTTTTTAGAAAAAATGTATATTAAAAAATCATTCTTCTTCCCATCTACATCTATAGTATGATAGCTTCAACCACATATTCTTACTTCAACCAATACTCACCCTCTCTTATTTAGACCAGGACATTTTTTACCTCACTCACCACACACCATACCACCATTCAACTAAACGACATCTCCTATCACTTTCTCTTCTGGACCACACTAGTTATATTGAACCAAACTCATTTCCTCATAAAACATATATCATATAGAGTCTATATGAATAAAAATGATTATTTTATCACAATCTAAATTATAGTATTCAATATTTATTATGGTACCTTTATCATTTTACATAAGACCTTTTTCATTGTTTAAAAAAATGATTTATTAATATACTTTATTATGCACTCTCTTTTATAATTTTTATAAAAAATAGATTATACCAACATTCATTAGTTCCCAAAAAACACATATAAAGGTGTAATTTATTATTTACTTTTATCATAAATAACAGTTTTATTTATTTCCAATTATTGAGTAATAATAAATAAAATCTATATCGATTCTAAAAACTGTGACAAAAATAGGTTTTATCAATACTTATCAAAAAATTATTTCAATGTTCCATCCCACCACCACTATTATGAGCACTAATACCCCCAAAACCTACTCACTTGTGATGCCAAACATTTCTTAATTAGCACCCGATGTCCCATCCTATTTTTTTAGTTCCCACCACACCCCATGAAAAACCACCCATGTGCGCCTCGACCGGGATTCCAACCTCATAACTCTAACTACAAATTCATATTCCCTTTCCTCTTATCCATGTGGATAGCTTCAATGTTACGTAACATATAATTTTATTTTTAAATATATTCTGATATATCCTTTTTATCCATATATTTATTCTTATATTTATATATATTTATATATTTAATTAAAATAAATTTTAAAAGTATGTTTCCATTTGTGTGTGCATTTATGTGTTTGTATATATATATATATATATATTTATATTGTGTGCGTGTGTCCATATACACACATATATAACTAAATTTATATACATTATATATAATTATTCTTTTTACATAATATTAGGATATATATAATATATGTGTTGGTTAACACAAACACACATAAAGACAATATTTTCCAGTATATAAATTGTATATAGATTTTCATAAGTGTATATATATTTACATTAAATATAATTTATAATAATAATTTTTACGTTGTTTATATACTTAAAAATATATTTTTAATTTTATTAAATACTATTTTATATAACTAAATATTTATATATGAATATATACAAATATGAATATATGTGTATGTGTTTAATTTTAAAGAATAGTACAATTTGATAAATGATATTACTTGAATACAATAATATCCATATCAATTTAATCCATATCAATTATATCCACATCTTCCAACAAAATACAATAATACCCTCTTAAGAGAAGCATAAATTCCATCAAATGTTCCCAAATTAGGATGACTTAACTAAAATGTTAGTTTTGAAGGACTATTGGGCCTTTAATGACCATGTAAAAATAGTGATCAGGACCCCTAGTTAACATGACATGGTACATTTCTTAATATTTGATGTGAAATTATTCAAATCATAAAACCACTACATTATCAAAATTTATGATCAATTTCAGTTAAATTAACGTACTAAAAATAAGTTTGTAGTAAAATTGGATTATTAATTTTTTCTATTCCTAAACTATTACTAAAATGAATAAAACTAAATACTATTTTTTTATTATTAATTAAAATTTATTTTTAATTATATCATAAAATATTTTTCACTAAATAAGTTATATATTATGATTTTGTGAATATTAGTTATTATAAAAATCATATTTATATAAATATATTACATTCCTATACTAATAGAAATTTAATATTATATTATTATATGCATTTCAAAAATATATAGGTCTCCTTATATAAGAACTGATGAATGTGTCCTTTATCAGTATAAAAAATGGTACTAATGAAAAATTCCCTTTATCAGCATTGGATAAAATCCTTGATAAAGGTGGTCTTTTATGCACAATCTTTCGCATTAATAAAGGAACCACTAATCCATTAATTTAGTTAACAACGATAAATGAACTCCATTTTTAAATGTTTTTGTTGATGAATTAGGATGATTCAATAATAGTGTTTGATAATAATTACAAACACTTTGGGTCATAATTAATTAGTTAATTCTATTATTTAATTATGTCAGACATGTTTGATAATTCATGATTGAATTTATCAAAATAAACTTCCACAATTTATAAAACACATTATTCCAAGATGAATAGTGTGGTCAAAAAACATGTCAAATCATATTCCAAATTAAATAAAAATTTTCTATAAATAACAATTATAAAATTTTAATTTCTATTAACTAATAATTTATAATATCGATATATGAGAACTCTTCAATTTTCACCTAGAAAAAACCCCAAGGTAAGAAAAACTTTTCGAGATCAAAAGTAGTAGTAAAATATATATTAGGTTAATTTATGAGCTCAAAAATACCATTTATTAATTTAAGTACGAAATTTCAAAAATAATAATGAAAATTCACACTCGAATAATAGTATTTTATAAATAGTATATTTACCTTTTTTAATGACTAAAATCATGGTAGCTAATTTAATTCCCTAGGAAACAGTAATCATAAAAGCATCATTCATCATCTTTGTTAGACTAATTTCTATAGAAGTAATTACCCTCATTCAGTGGGTCCATAGATTATGTAGTCATATTATCATGGGTAAATTATTTTTGAAAACATAGTTTTTGTATTAAATATATTAATTAGAAATAGATTATAGTATAATTTTACATCTTGGTTTGTGAGGATGGATAGTGAAATACCCTAATTAATAAATATAAATATGCACAAAATTTAATATTTTTCGTGAAAATTCATTAAGATATTATTTCAAGTAAATTACACCCATCAATGAATATATGTTAGATAGTTCATTTAATTGAGAATAAATACAGTGAATAAAATAAGAAACATGTTTCTATCACTCCAAATATATATTTATATGCCTCAAATTCATTCATCAACACACAAATTATGATTGAAATATTCATTTCTTTTCTAAAACAATTTATTTTTACATAATTGAAATCCAATATTTTGATTCATATGATGAGTAGATTCTATTTCCCTTACAACATACCATTACATATTATGATGTAAACCATTAACCTCATCATACATTTCCCATACTATGAGATTTGGAAGAAAACCCTTAATGGTGATGTCAGATATTTTTTGGAATTTCCACATTAACTTACCTTTTTTGCGGGATATAGGAAGCTTTCACACACTGTAACTGGGTTGCACACTATGCAATTTTTGTGGGGTGCATGCTGTGAAAGGGGATTCACACTGTGAAATATTAGACATCCTAAATGGTGGTTTCATGTTGTGAATGTTTTAAAACAATGGTTTTTAATTCGAGGTGACATATTTTTAAGCATAATTTTACATCTTGGATTTCACACTATGAAATTTTGTTATACATCATGAAAGGGCCCATGTCTTATTTTAAAACATTCATACGTCAGTTTGTCTCGGTCCTTTATTTTCAAACTCCTTCATCCTAAACCTAGGGTTTCTCCTAGGTGTTTTTTGAAGACACTTTTCTTTCTGGATCAATCTATTCAACATCTGATCACTAATGCGATTGTGGTGAATCTCTCTAACTTAGTCATCTTCCCACATTTTGGCTTCCTTTAATCATAATATCACTATTGGGTGTCATGTTCAGATCTATTGATCTATGTTGCATGTTCGTTACTATATTATTTTATATCAATTATGAGATCTTGTTCCGGATGTTGTTTCTTGGTTGGTTGTGGTGTAGTGGACATTCGTTCTTGAGGTATGTGGTTTTTTCCTTTTCCGTTGGCCCACTTCTTTCAAAATTGGGAGAATCCTAATATGTGGTTATTCAATTCTATGTATTTTAGTGATGTTGTTAGGTTTTTTAGATTTTGAATTCTATTATCAGTGTTTGTAACATGGTATTTTAGCATAGTGGTTCTGTATCTAGAATAGGATAATAGATCTTGTTGTTTTGAATTACAAACTGATTCATAATGAAATATTGGCATGATTTTTTTTATGTGTTGTGAATTTATTTCAAATAAAAATGGGGTTTCCCTAGTTATTGATAAATGGAAAGAAAAGGGGGTATTTTGGAAACACTAACATGATATTTTAAATGGTCGTTAATTATTTGTCATGAAATGTGTAGAAGAGAACATGGGTTACTTTGGGTACTTTGGTGGATGGTTTTGCATGTGTCCAATGTCTTTTGTTTTGTTATTATCTATTAGGTTTGTCCTAGGTATTTCCTATGTTTCTAAGAATTATTTTTCTGAAATTATTGGGGGGGTTACACTTGGGGTATTCATCTTCTTTCTAGGCCTATTTTTCTAGGAACTTGTTTGTGCACTAGATTATTGTGGTATGAGTAGCCCTTGGCCTAGACCTATAGTATTCCTTTGTGTTGTGATTCTTGTCCTTCTAGTTTTTATAACATCTATTTATTATTTAATATTGACATGTATGTTTAGTCTTAAGAAATTTTACATGGAAAATGTTATTAGAAATTTATATACCTTATTTAGTTTAAAACTGTAGAAAAGGAAAAATTTTACAATATTTTCAATAAAAAAGATTTACTACTTATCATGCCATGTTTTTTTACTTAAAATGAGAATAGAGTAATTTTTATGCAGATGCTTGTTATTGGATTCCTGGGTGGGATCTTACTAAGCATGATAGATTACACCATACACACCTCCTTGGTGGTGCGTAGACCACTACTTATCTTTCTGTGTAGGAAAAAGAAAGGTGTCGTAGGGAGGTAGTGAGGTTCATGAGAATAGGTTGTATAGATAGAGGTGAGATAGTGGTATTTTTTCCATGCAATAATTTGATGTATCTTATTGGGTGGTCTCATTTATATTTGGACTTGTCCTTCGAAGTTTATAGCTAATTTTGTTTTAGTCTATTTCTACAGTTTTCTTACAATTATGGAATATATATCTTCTCTGTCTTCTGTTGTTCCTTTTTGTTTAGTACATATATTCCTTGTGGTTGTTCAAGTTGGATGAACATTTTCCCACTAATTTTTCATTTGATGCCCAGGTTCTAGTCATCAGCCTGTGGGGATCAGGAATGCCCTTCAGCTATGTGATGGATTCAGTTGGGTGTATGTTTTGAGGGTACACCAGGTTGGTTCCTTACATTTTGGAATCATAGTATTTATGTACTCATGATACCTTGTCTTGGGACATCAATTAGATTTGATATAGGATTATAAGTACTTGAGAGGTATGTTGTGATATGTTCATGGCCAATGCTTGTTGTAACGAGACTCAACATTCCATGGGAATTTTTTATCTTTATCAATAGTGATTGGGTTTTTGTTTTAAAATGTTCGTTTCTTCATATATGTTTTCTAGGTTTAATTGTGATTTGTTATATTGAATAATCATTCTTATGTTTCGATGTGTATCATTATGCCTCTGAGTCATCTTCCACAAGTTCATCAGGGGGTACACCTTATGCTACTCAAGGGAATCCACATATTAATTAGAATCATATCAAGAGTATCATACAAGTATTCTATACTATTGATAAATATGTACCACTGATTCAAAACATTGTTTTTTAGGTAAAACTAAGAGATATAGGATATAGAGATCGACTATAGGAATTCATTTAGGAGAATCCAACATCCTTTAAAAGAATGACTAAAACTCAAGAGGCAGAGGACTGGCTGGAAATGATCGTTCAGATCTTCAACATTCATCAGACACCTAAGAACATCTAGGTAATGTGTGCGGTGTTTAGACTCAAGGGTTTTGGAAAAGGATTAAGGGATTCTATGGTCTTGGTAGACAGGCACATGGAGTATTATTAGAAGGTATTAAAACCCCTATTGTTTTAGCAGTTTGGTCAAAAAAATTTGATTCTAGTGAAGTCTTAATAGTTCATATCATTAAAGTAGGGATAGTATTCTTTGTCAGCATACAACGACCATTTTTCAATGCATCTCCATATTTCACAGAACGTAGTGAATAATGACCAGTAGAAGGTACATAATTACCAGCAGGGTTGATGGATGGATATCAGATCGCATATGTTTATGCTGAATCATAAAATCATTGCAATTATGGTGGGTAGATCTATGATGATAAAGAAGAATATGGAAGGCAATGTTGGATTTTCCACTTCTTCTCTTCCATCAATTGGTTGATTTAGTGGTGCTAATGGGAATAAGATAATGTGGCATGATAATCGTAGAGGTGGTGGAGGTGGGTATTAGTGTAAACCCTCCTCTGCACTATCTTGTGTATCTATAAATGTTCCTCTAACTTTCTATCAATGAGAAATGTGATGACAGACTAGATATTTTTATCCTTTACCTAGGACGATGTGCAATATTTTTGGTCACATTGATCACTTACAAATTCTTATGTCAGGATATGAATACATCTCCTTATGTTTTGGGTTTTTCTGTTCAAATGGATAATATGGTGTAGTCAGAAGCTACGAAGACTATAGGCATTTAACCACAAGCCTTGGGAGTGAAAAACCTAAATGCAGCAGATGAGTTTCCAATGAAAGTTAATGAAGGTATGGAAATAGTGAGTGGTACTATGCTTTTTACAAATTATGTTGAAACTTCATTATTTGATACTAGTGCCTCCCAGTCATTTCTGTCTTCATGTTTTGTTGGTATGCATAAAAATCCATTGGTACTTATGTTTTTTACTATGTAGTTATCAATACCTCTTGGAAAGAGGAAAAAACAAGGGTTTTAGTGTCCTTCGTTTTCATTAATGGTATCCAACATAGAGTGAGTCTGTTATTTTCTCATTCTTATTATTGATCTCTTTGACATAATAATCAGTATGTATTATTTTGTTTCTCATAGAGATAAATTTTGGTTTTAATCATTAATGAGTCTCCTTTTTTTCTGATGGGAGCTCTTATGTATTTCAGGGGGAGTGGGAATAGAGATATAGTCATGTAGGTCCCTACCTCCCAAATGTATGGTTCTGGGGTTTTCTTTATGTAATGATCATTCTTTTTAGGTTAATATTGTTACTTTAAATTTTGGATTAGACCCAAAGCCAGACCATGGTCTGGCTGGGGTTTTTTTGGGGAAGAAGGGGGGAAACGTGCTAATGGGTGGCTGCAGGCTAGGTACACATCGTGTACTTGTCCTATACGGTGTGTACTCACCCATCATGAGGTGTAGCTGGTCTATCTTAGGAAAAAATTTAGGGTAGTACAAGCCTTGTATATTTCCTACACATCATGTACTTTCCCAACTAGTTTTTTTATAATAGTCACAATAACCTTATTTTATGACAGATAGATGGGTTTCCTTCAATTTTTAGATCCAAAACCACCGTAATCTATTTTTTTCATATCTAGAAGCTTATTTCACTCTGATTCAAGTGAAATCTATCATGTTGGAACTGCATCAGAAATTACTGGATTCCTTTTTAGTCATTATCGATTCTTCTGAGAAACATCTACATTATTTGTATTTAGTATCATATTACCTAATATCATGTTCTTCATCTGTTCATTAGATTTCTTCCAAACCAGGAGGAATCATGAATTGATATTGGACTAGCTATCTAATGTCGATTCTAGATAGGTTTCTTATAATTTCATTTGGAATTTTTTTGGTGATTTTCAAGAATTTGGATTTTTCATCGCTAGCAATACTTTCTAGTGAGGCCTTTTTCATTGAAATATTTTCTTGTCTTAGGCTTAGTCATACCTAGTGAGGATCACCATAGGTTCATATTATGTGTGTTTAGTCCCATAACCTGATTCAAGGTCAACCAAGGGGTTCAACTGAAGGAAATAATCTATTTATCCATATTAAAACCACCCCATTGGTGTGTGATGTGATTACAATGATGCTCATTAATGCCTTTATAGATCAAAAAACATGATTAGGATATGTACTACAACCTTTATTAATTAATATCAAGTAATTCCATATCTATTTTGATAGTTTGGCGTGTTAATTAGATAATATTTCTGGGTATGCCTAAATGTAATGATTAATGTATTGTTAAATGGTTTATATCGGAGGCTAGGCCCATATTTTGGCAGTTGATAATTGGGATTCATGCATGGGTATACCCATGTCATTTGAAGATTGATGTGAGGGGGTATACTCACATGAAATGTTTGTTAAATTGAATGACTGGATTCTTGAATGAATGGATATAGAATGTGGTAGTGGATTGGTTGGGTGGACTCTTCCCCTTAGGCCTTGATTCTGTAGGATGCCTCGGGCCTTGCTACCTCGTGGATCCATCTTTCTTGGGCTCACGTTGGACTTTCTATTTCCATGACCCAAGGACTGCAACTAGGGACTAACCAGGTTTCTAGCAGGGATGACCATGGGACTCGATGTGATTATTTATAAAATCTCATTAGATCTGGACCTCTTTTGTGTATGTTTATTACATGGAATACTTGGTCTTCTGACACCTTGTAACATTCCCTTGTGGTATACACATCTTTATACATCGTGGTTGTGGATTATAGGATACAGAAGAATGTATAGTGTGGTCATGTGACATGTTTAATTGGTGTTTAGATTCCTTGTTATGGGATGAACCTATTACATGTATCCTTGAGGGATTGTTGTTTTTACCTAGAACAGTAGTTTTATTCCATGGGAATATAGACATTATGTTACTATATTTTTACATTGGCTAGAAATTTTGGAGAATTTCTGTTAGAACTATATAGACCAAGGTGGTTTCCTATTGGAATTTTTATCTCACACTTGGTTAGGGCCTCTATGGTGACCCAAACATATTATATGGTTGTAGTTGATGATAGGTATTTCCCTAGTATAGGTTTTTTGTTGTGTTTATGGAGTAGGGGAGCATAGGAACAAGTTGAGATGTGTGATTCTAGAATTTTTTTTTTTTCATTTTATGACATTTACTATATTAATTTCAATTTCAATTTTTTTCCTTTCTTCTAGATACATGTATTATCTGCCTCATTTTGAATATGCGGCACTTTTGGTTTTTTTTTTTGTATTCATGTCCTCCATTCCTTACATTTATTTGACATCTATTTATTTCACTTTTTTATTTACGGTATGTTTTAACTTCCTCTATGATACTCTGGTAATGAGGGGATAATATACGTCACTTACTCACCTAGTCCCTTGCTGTTATTCGGTAGCCTCTGGCATTTTTAGAGATGTGCTTGAGGCCATGGGTCCAATCGGGCTTAGGGCCCCATTTTATGTGGTATTTGGGTTCAGGGACATTACAAAATGGTATCAAAGGATGGTTTTTATCTGGTTTGACATTCTATATGTCAAAATTATATTGGGATAGAAAGTAAATGGTTTTTTGTAATAAATAGTTCCTTACAGTAGCTACCCCACATACAAGGAAAATCCAAATTGCCTCTACTTATGTTCAGATTTTCTATATTTTGAATATTATGGTTGATCTTATTTCACAATTGGGTGGAACACATGATTTATACTTTTACAATTGATGAAATTTTTTGTTCTATTTTAGTTGAAACCAAATGGTATTAGGGTATTCCATATCATGCATCATATAGACACATTTTAGAATCACATTCTATACATTATGACATTCCATCTAGGATGGATTATATATTTCATGCTATTGTGATAGTTTATGTGATAGTTGTTCCTGTTATTCTATTAGTTGGGTGAATTATATATAAAGGGGTGACATAATATTTCAATTCATAAAGAGTATGGGCCCTTATGTATTGTGAAATGATTCACTGATATGATGTAAATGTAAAAGAACCTGATATATATGGTTTGAATGGGAGCCAATTTTTAGTTTCATTAGGTGTTATGGTCCCTCAAGGATTCTAAATTTGGTAAACCCTTGGTGAAATTTAATAAAATAACTGAATGTGAAATTGAATCAGGAAATTATAGATAGAGACTTTATCTAGAATAGATATTGAGTGGAAAAGTTGCATAGTTTCTAGGTGTTCATTGGTTTTTCTTCATATAGTCCTAGATTTAGGAGAAGGTTGTTAGTTAGATTTAGTTTCTAAGAGGTTTTTGACTGATCCTATACTTATAGATATGTTCATTGATGTTGTTATTTCTTGAGGGGTGTGTTTGGCATTGTAGAGACATTCCACCACGATGACCTCTAGTGGTATGACACGAGGTAGGTGATGACCATACATTATAGATGGTAGGCAACAGGCTACCTATTGATCCTCATGTAGTGCCAGCTATGGGACATGAGGTTGTTCCCTACATAGGTGTTGAAGAAAATTTTCATCAAGGTCCACTTTTAATATTCTCATATGATCTAGGGAGCACCACATCCAGGCTTAACTATGGCTGAGATTTTATGGGTATTATAACATTAGTATCCTCCTATGTTTTTAGGGTATGGCAGATCATGGGATATAGAGATGTGGCTAGAGGAAAAATTAGTAAACATTGAGTGTTAAGATACCCCTCCATAGTGGAGGGTCAAGTTCACCATTTATATTGTACGTGGAGAGCCAAAGCGCAGGTGCGATGTTTTGAACTAGGATGATGGACTGTGGAATAATGGATGGGATGAATTCCAAACCCGCTTCTATGTTTACATTTACCCCATGACTCTACATGCTGAGTGGGATACTGAGTTTATGCATTCAGAGATGGATGTGATTATGGTTATGAAATACTCAGCATGATTTATAGAGCTACAACATTTTGCATTGATGTATCTTACTAATGAGCTGTCGTGGCCGATACGCTTCTTGGAAGGTCGAAAAAAGGCTATATAATCTCAGGTAAATGTGTTCAGGTTGACTTCAATCCATAAGATTGTAAATCAAGTGTTGAATACAGAGTGGAACTAGAGGGAAGATCGGGTATAGAATAGGGGAGTGTGGTTTTATGCCCATGTGGATCTACCTTTTTAGGTAGGAAGTGTCGTTTTTATGTTTTCCGTGACATGAGTGCTAGTTGGGAAGTGGGTACATACAACATGGTGTTTTTCCATCTGTCTGGTAAGGGAGTCCATGTGAAACCAATGTGCAACCGCGACCCAGTGGAGTGCCGAGATTGTAGTAGGATGGGACAAATATAGTAGTTTTGTAGGATCTTCCCTCTATCTATGAGTGGTAGACGTCAGATCCAATGATGGGTTTAGGAGAATATTCATCATCTCCTTATCAAAATGTAATTTGGAGTATTGTAGGTCATTCAGTCTAGGGTAGTGGTGGTCGGGGCCGTGGTATCCAGACACTGAGATCTCAAGAATAGAAGTGCGGATCACCTCACGATTTCTAGGTAGGGTTACAAGGCTGCGATGCAGGCTAGACATATGTCG
Source organism: Viscum album (assembly GCA_963277665.1). Taxonomy (NCBI): domain Eukaryota; kingdom Viridiplantae; phylum Streptophyta; class Magnoliopsida; order Santalales; family Viscaceae; genus Viscum; species Viscum album. The sequence continues at coordinate 772,595,721 of OY728159.1, read as the reverse complement.
TGCAACATACCCGACAGGAGGAGGATCCCAGACCATCTATGTCGATAGGTATGATCATTGGGGATTATATTATTTCATCTACTCATTTCGATAAAGGTTCCTCTCATAGTTTTATCTCCGTACAACTTTAAAAAATCCCCAGGCTTGTGGATTCACTTTATGAGGGTGTTTTGTCTCTAGACACACCGTTTAGAGTTACTACGGGGTATATACACTAGTGTATGGGGTGTACCATTGAGGTTGAAGGTTTCACATCATCTGGGATCTTTATTTCCTCACGATGACTGGGTTTGATGTCATTATCGTAATATAATTCCTCATAGATTATCGAGCGTACTTTGATGGCTGTCATTGTAGGGTGACTTTCACATCACTAGAGGGTTAAATATTTATTCAAAAGGGTGAATTCGATGTAAAGGTGATAAAATCTAGACTCGAGCATCATGGGCTAAGAAGGATGAGATCCTGTATTACTAGTGTTTTTATGGGTGATCATGGAGTATTCTAGGAATGCATTCCTCCAGTGGTTGAGTCTTCGTGGACATTGTTTCTGAAACCTTTTATAGTTTACCTCCGGAGATAGAGGTGCAGTTTTCCATTGAGCTTGTACCAGGTGTTGCACTAGTTTTCATTTCTCCATACATGATGGATACGAAGGAGTTTCATGATGTTAAGAGGTATCTAGAGGATATGGAGCGAAGGATTTTTTTAGACCCAATACTCCTTTGTGGGGTTCTCCAATCCTTTATGAGAAAATGATTATGGAAATCTTAGTATTTTCATCTATTATCAGAAACTAAACCAGATGGAGGTTAAAAATTAATATCCATTTCCACAGATAGAAGATCTTTTTGATCATCTTCAACTAACTCAATTGTTCCTGAAGATTTAAGTGGGGGTATGATATCACCAAGTGTCTGTTTGACCTATAGATATATCTCAGATAGCCTTTCATAGTAGTTATGGGTTATACGAGTGTCTAGTTATTCCATTCGGTCTCATTAATGTGTGGAAATTTGTCATGGTCTTGATGAATGTAGTGTTCCATACTTACTTGGATTATTTTTTATTATGGTTTTCATGTAGGATATCATTGTGTATTCTCAAAATTGATATGACCATTCCATCCATAAAGGGATTATTTTGAATACAATGAGAGAGAATTAGTTATAGGCTAAGATCAAAACATTACCCTTTTGGATGGATCATATTTGCTTCATGGGTCACATAATCTGAGAGACAAGAGTGTTAATGGACGTAGAGAAGTTGAGAGTTATAGATTCATGGAAACATCACTAGAACAGTATTGACATATGGAGTTTATTGAGGATAATATGATACTACTGGAATTTTATAATGGACTTATTATGAATATCATCACCATTGATGGGATTGACTAAGAAGCGTGTGATTTTTGTGTGGTTAGAATCTTGTTAGACAGCCATTCGAGAGATGAATGGGAGATTGTCATCTGCACGAGTCCTGATTCATCCAGATCAGGGCTAGATCTACATGGTGTAATGTTACACTTCCGGTATTGGGATGGGGGCAGTGTTGATGCATGTAGATCATGTCATTGTTTATGGGTCTTTCCATCTATGCAGTCACAAGAAAAATTATCCTACAAACGATCTCGAGTTAGATACAGTTGTTGACCTGTTGCACTATTATAGGCACTATTTACATGGAGAGTGTTTTGTGATGTACACAGACCAGAAAATCCCCAAGAATTACAATCTGTTGCGTGATCTAAATTTGAGCCAGGGAATGTGGGTGGAGTACCTGCTTTCCTTTGACATCAAACTTGGATACATGCCTACTAAGGGAAATGCAGTAGCTGACGCACTGAGTAGAGGGACTCAGATACAGGCAGTGCAATAGGTAGTAGTGAGTGGAAGCATATGGAATTGTTCCCTGAGATGCATATGGAAGTGCACGATAGACAGAGCTAAACTGTTCAATAATCCTTAGCTATGATATCGACCCTACTAGACAGAGTTAGGATGAGGTAGATATCGGATTATAAAGGCCTAGTTCTATGGGAAGCTGTGGAATGTGTGGACCCTCATATTGATTGGATGGTAGGTGTTGATGAGATTCTGTATATCCATGGACATGTTTGGGTTCTAGTAGATATATGTGTGGAGATAATTTGGGGGATTCATGCTTCAGCTGGGGCAGTGCATCCAGGGGTCACCAATATATATCGTGACTTGTGACGATAGTATTGGTGGTTGGGAATGAAGAGATACATAGCTAGTTTTGTTATGAGGAGTACCACGATTCAGTAAGTAAATGTGTAACATAAATGACCTGATGGTATTTTACAACAGTTACCTATCCTATAGTTGAAATGAAATTATTTTGGGATGGATTTTGTGATTGGTTTACCAAAGTCACCTTGGGGTATCAGTGTTGTTTCATATGTTTCTACGATAACAAGGGCCACACATTTCTTACCAATCAAGGATACCATCAGTGTTGATGATCTTGGAATGTTTTACATACAAGAGGTGGTAGGATTTCACAGAGTCCCACTCACAGTCATTTTATATAGGGGCTCCCTCTTTGTGTCTCTTTTCTGGAAGAGTTTTCAGAGAGAATTGGGTACATGGGTTCTTATAATCACTACATACCACCTTTAAACTAATGGCCCAACATAGCATACGATAAATGTGTTAGAGGACATGCTGCAAGCTTGCGTCCTAGATTTTGGGGGCTCTTGGGAGGGGCACATTTCCCTGGCTAAGTTCACCAATAATAAAAGTTATTGGGAAATGATACATATGGAACCATATGAATCTTTATATGGTAGTCCATGCCAATCTCCCATATTCTACATAGTGGTAGGATATGTAGATTTATTGGGACCGCGTCTCCTGAAAAATACATCTGAGTAGGTCCAGATGATTTAGAAGTGGATGGCTACTACACAACCTCATCATAAATCATACCCTGATCGCTATATATGACATTTAGATATCATGGTTGGGGAGTGAGGTTGGGACACAAATGGATTAAGAGGGATGGATTAACATTCAACAAGATATGTCGGGCCATTTGAGATTATGGAGTGAGTCAAGTCAGTTTCCAATCGGTAGCAGTTACCATAGAGATACCGAGCCATGCACAAAATCCTCCATGTATCGATGCTACCTCGTTATCAGTTAGACTGGTCACACATTTCTCTCCCCATGGAGGATGAGTATTAGGTTGATTCATCCGTTGAAGAGATTCTGATTTGTATCATTGATAGGAGCACAAATGTTCTAGGCAGCTGGACAATTCCACTAGTACAGGGGATATGGAAGAATGGCTGTTTAAAAGATGATACATGGGAGATGGTGGCTGACATATGTGCTGAGTGGCTAGAGTTTTTTCGGTGAATCTTGACCACCCTTTGTAGAGAAATTAAAGGAATATTGCTATAAGGGGGAAGAATATATGATCCGGGGTTTTACTTGAGGTACAGATCTTTCTTTTCTGGTTTATGTTGTCACTTTCCATTTCGGATTATACCCTAATCCAGGTCATGGGATAGTTGGGTAGTTTTTGGGAAACGGGGGGGGGGGGAATAGGATAAAGGATAGTTATAGGATATGTACATGTCGTTTAATTTTTTTACACTTCGTGTACTGGCCCATCACGATGTGTATCCATTCAGGCTCAAAAAAATACAGTTTGGTACACGTTGTGTACTTGGCCTACACATCAGGTACTTTCCAAGTGGGTTTTTTTTATAAAAGTGGTTGTATACTCATATTTTAAAGTATAAAATGTTATCCTCCATTATTTAGAGCCAAAACCACCCTAAACTGGTTCTTCTTATCTAGAATCCATTTAGACTCCAATTCATGCACTATCTTTCACATTAAGACAACATCGATGAGTACTTGATTACTTTTTAGTCATTAATGATTCTTCATAATAATGACTGTGCTATTTGTATTTAGGATAATATTCCCTAATATCATGTTCTTCACCATTATTTAGATTTATTCCAAACCTAGACAAATTAATACTTGTTGGATGAGTTGTCTACTACCGAGGTGAGGTAGGTGGTCTGTAATTTCATTTAGATTTTCAGCTACTTTTTGGGTGCTTTGGTATTTTGACTTTTCACCACCCATTGGAAATTTCGGTGAGGCCCCATTTTTAGAGAGAGTTGCTTTCCATAGGCTTAGTTAGACCTAGGGGGATGCTTGTATGTTTTGGTTAGATGCATTGGAACCCGTTACATGATTCATGGTAACCCAAGGGAAGCACCTTTAGGAAATTACATATTTATGCCTATTTAAACCCCCCAATGGGTGTGTTCTTGTGCTTTCGTAGTTAGAGGAAGACCATTAATGCCTTAATAGATGGAATAGTTTGATTACAAGATTTAATTCCTCCGTTCTCAATGAATATAATGTTATGAAATTTTAATTTTGATAAGTTGTCATGTTAAATGGATAATATGGGTGGGTGTACCTATATGAAATGACTAATGGCATGTTATATGGTCTATATAGAAGGGTAGGACCATATTCTGGTAGTTGATAAATGGTTTTCATTAGTGTTTATAGTCATAGTTTATGTAAGTTGACACGAGTGAGTATACTCACATTGAATTTTTGATAAATTTATTGATTGAATACATGAATAAATAGATCTGTAATGTGGTAGTGGACACCTAGGGATGACTCTTCCCCTTGTGTCATGATTCTATGGGATGCCTCGAGCTTTCCTACCCTGTGGATCCAGCAATCTTGGGCTTGTGTAGGAATTTTTTTCCACACTCCTATGACCCCAACTAGTGTGTAACCGAGTTTCCACTATGGATTCCTATGGTACTAGATGGGATGCCTTGTAAATTATCCTTAGATCTAGCCCATTGTGGTCTAGGTCTATTACATTGTTGCATTTTTCTGCTGACATCATGGATCAATACCTTCTAGTCTACACTTATTTATACAATGTGGCAGTGGGTGAAAGGATACAGATAGATGTACGATGTGGATTTGTGACTTGCTAACGTTAAATTTAGCTACCTTGTTAGGAGTGGAATATTTTTAATATAGCCTTGAGGGACGATAGGTTTCACTTATTACATTATAAAAATGCCCTGAGAATACACACTTTATTTACTAGTTTATTCCACTTTCTAGCTCTTTTGTAGAGTTGTTGTTAGAACTATATAAACTAGGGTGGTGGCCTACTGGTACTTTTATCTCATACCCAATTTCGGCCTCCTTGTGGACCCAAACAGATTATATGGTTAGAGGTGATGATATGTGAAAGAAACCTATTACAGGTTGTTTATTATGGCTTTGGAGTACGAGATCTTAGGATCAAGGTGAATCGCTCGATGTTGGGAATCCTTTTTTGTATTTTAATATTTTTGGGAAATGTATTATATTACATTTACATGTACCTTCTTTTGAATATTTCTAGATACATGTATCATACGCCTCATTTTTATATGATATATATCTAGTTATTTTTAGGATTTCATATCTTTCTTGTCTTACATTCATTTGACTGATATTTATTTCTCTAATACTATTTATATTATGTTTCGACTTCAATTGTGATACTCATGTAATTAGGGAATAATCTCCCCACTGACTCACCAAGGACCTCACTACTATTCGGAATCCTCTAGCATTTGGGAAGATGTTCTTAAGTACATGTTACCAAATAGGCTCGAGGAACCATTTCATGCGGAATCTAGTTTTGGGACGTTACATCAAGAGCTTAGGATTTTGTTTCCTATTATTGTATTTCAGCACAATGAATGTTCTATAATTATTGATCTTCATATTTTTTTCAGAAATTCCTGAAATTTATCAAGATTATTTCATTGGACTTCTTCTTGAGAGAGAGGTAGTGTTTAAGGTTGATCTGGTTCTATGTTCACAATTGATATTGATCCATTCATATCAGATGTAACAATCAGAGTTGAAATAACGTGAGATTCAGTTGGATGACCTATTGTAGAATGGTTTTATTTTCTGTAGTGTTTCCCCTTTGGTATCCCATGTGATCTTTTAACAAAAGATTATTGTTCACTTTGGTTTTTTATGGAGTATCCGAATTTTAATTGGTATACAGTTAATAATATATAACTCTTACCTCATGTGGATGAGATGTATGATCAATTAAAGGGGGGAAATGTGGTTTTAGATGATTTATCTTAGATTAGGTTATCATTACCTCATTATTCAGTAGTCTGATATACCAAATAAAGACATCAAATTAAATTATGTCCATTATTAATATATTGTGATTCCTTTTGTCTTATCTAAAACTCCTCTAATTTTTATGGAATTGATGAATTAGATCTTACACCAATATATCGAAACCTATTTGTTTATGTTTTTCTATGATATAATAGTTTATTTGAAATACAATCATGAGAACAAGAACAATATTATTTTGGTTATGGAAATTTTGAGAAACAACCATTTCAATTGAATTATTTTGAATTTAGTTTTTCGATTCATGAAGTAATGTTATTGGGAAAAAAAATTTACAAACATGTCTTATTGTTGATCAATAAAAGGTAAATCTTGTTTTGACATCGGTGGAACCTCAATACGACATTGAAATTTATAACATCCTTGGATTTGATGGATACTACCAACTGCTTGATAATGATTTATATAAGCTAGCATCACCTTTAAAAACAATTACATATAATGTTTTGAAATTCATATGGGATGTGAAATTTCAGTCTTCCTTAGATGAACTAAAAAGGATTCTAACATGAGTGCATATTCTATTCTTTCCATAACACTGTAACGGTTAAATGTTTTTTTATGATTATTCTAGTGCTAATTTGGGATGTGTGCATATAAACAATGACTATTTATTAGATTGTGACTCTCATTACGTTCAACCACATGAAAAGAATTACCCCACTCAGGATTTAGATCTTGATGCAATTATGCTTGAACATAACTTTTTGTGGATCTACATCATTCGAGAGAAGTTCATGGTCTTATCAAATCCTAAGTGTCTGTGTTATATCTTTTCTCAGAGGGACATTAATCATTGGTAGATTAAATTGGTAGAAAACCTTCAGAATATTTTCTTCGATATCGACTACACCCCAGGGATTGAAAACAATTATGAAGATGAGATTAGCAGAAATGTACCATCTTGGGAAGTTATAGAATCAATGGATGGGTGGAAATTTATGGTCATTTTCAATTAGTAGTACATGGAAACTCAATAATATTATTTAGGCATTGTTTTAAGCATTATTCAGTTATCATCATCTCTCTTGGAGTCTATTTTTCGAATTCAGTAGCAGATTGATGATTTTAGACGACATGACAATTCCTTTATGGTGGGGAGACTGATTATAGCCAGTATCTTTCATTAGATGGTATGTTCTACATCAGGAAGCAGGTTTTCATCCTTCCATATGTAATAATTTTGGTCTGGTTTGATTGAAAATAATCTTCTTGGGATCTTCATCTCAGCACAGTAGAAGATATATTATGACGTGAAGCAATGATTCTAGTGGGTGGGTATGAAGTGTGACATTGTAGATTTTGTTTCCTGCTATTACACCTGCCAACAGATAATGTTAGAGCACATGAAACCTTCTAGATTATATCAAACTCTTCCAGTGTTGATCTGGAAATGAGATGAGGTATCAATGGATTATGTTTCTGGACTACCATGGACTCCATGAGGGAAGAATTATATCTGGGTGGTTGTTGATCAATTGACAATGTCTTATCATTTAATTTTAATCAAAGACCCCACTAAGGTTGAATATGTAGGAAAGTTGTATGTGCAAGAAATTGTGAGGTTACATGGGATACATTCCATTGTTTCAGATAGATATCCTATATTTACCTTAATGTTCTAGAGGATTATCCTAAAGGAATTGGGAACTTTCGACAGGTTGAGAATAACTTACCATCCTCATACAAACAGTAAGATGGAGGTTGTGATTCAGATATTAGGGGATATCATCTGTGCTTCTGTCTTGGATTTCATATGATTAGTGGATAGCCATATAGGATTGGTTTAGTTTTTTTTTTCAACAACATTTATCAGTTAATGATAAGAATGGATCCCTTTTAGGTGATATATGGTCACATATTTAGAGAAAATCTTTGTTGGGATGAGGTGGGTGATGTATATTTTTATGGACCATGTTTTGTTTAGGAAATGTCTACAAAGATTCAGGATGTATAACAATGTATGCATACATCCCCATGATGATAGAAATTTTATTGAGACCGGCGATGTTGATATTTGGTGTTTTTCATAGGTTATTCTATTTTCTTGATAGTTTATCCTCGGTTGGGTCACTGTTAACTTGGAATGAATGGATCATTGGATCCAAGATTTTCTGTATCATTTTAGGTCTCTGAAAATCTTATAAAGGATTCTTATTGGTTAACATTACCTAATTATTATATTTTTATTCATGATGTTTTCTATATATCTCAGCTCTAGAAGTATCACCCTTATCCCACTCATGTTGCGAGTTTGGAAGAAATTAAGTTAGATCTAGATGTTTCTATTTTTTAGAAACCAGTAGAGATCATTGACTCTCATGGGAATTTATTATGTGGGAAATAAATTTAGTTGTTCAGAGTACTATTAAAACACATATTGGATTCTATAGAGACTTGGGAATCAGGTTCGTTGATGGGGGAGTAGTGGCCTCCTATTTTTCAAGGGATTACAACATCTACATGACTTCCTAGGGAAGGAAAGTCTTTTTGGTGTGGAGTTTGTAACATAAAATTACCATTTTATTAGGTTTTCCCTTAACCTCATCGTATTTTCTCCCTCCTTCAAGATTGGTAGGATACCTATATTGGTAAATTCTGAGATTTTTTGGACTTTCAAATTAAACTAGCCTTTTCTACATGATGCTAGAATATTTCATATTGTGTAACTTCATTACGGACAGTGTAATTATTATTCGGTACTATCCATGTAAGGGGATTAATGTTTTAAAATATTACACATCGTGAATGGTGTCATCATTTTGGTAATTTTTTTAAAAAATGATTTTTAATCTGAGGTGATGGATTTTTTTACATACCTATACAGAGTGGATTTCGTGGTGTGTAACTGTATTACACATCATGAAATTGTCTTATTCATGTTTTCAAACAAGCGCTTGGTATTTTTTCATGGTCCTTTCATTCAATACTCCTTCATCCTAGACCTAGTGTCTCCCCTATGGGTTTTTTGAAGAATATTTTCCTTCTGGATCAATCCATTTGACATCTGATCTCTATTGTGATTATGGTGCATCTCTCTAGGTTTGTCGTCTTCCCACTTCTACATTTCCTTTTATGGTGATGTCACCATTGGTTGGTGTGGTTGGATCCAATTTTTCATGTTGGGTGTTCCTTCATTTATTCTTCAAGATTCGTTGTGAGATCTTGTTCTAGATTCCATTTCATGGTACGTTATGGTTTGACAGACATTCATTCTTAAGGAATGTGGTTTTATCCATTTCCCCTAAGAATATGTTTTCTAAATTTGATCAATCCTAATATGTGAGGATTTGATTGTAGGGATTTCATATAAATTTTTTGTTTCATTTATTTTGGATTGTGTTATAGGAATGTATGCCTGAGTTTTGAGGTATGTGGTTCTGTCTCTATCATATGATAATGGATATTGTTGTTTTACTATACAAACGAATTTTTAATGAAAGATTGGAATGCATTTTTTTTGTTTTTTGATAAGAGTTTTCAATTAAAATGGGTTTTCCCTAGTTATTGATAAATGGAATTAAAAGGTGTATTTTTGAAGTAGTGACATGATATTTGAATTGGTTTTGAAATGGTTTTAAAAGCATTGAAATAAATTTTGAAAAAATAGCACATGGGTAACCTTGGGTACTTAGTTGGAAGGTTTATCTTCAGTCCATCATCCATTGTTTTGTGATTATCATGGAGGTTTGCCCTATGGAATTCCCCTATTTTAAGGGGCTTTGTACTAGAAGACAGATATTTATATGGTTGGGGGGTTATCTCCTGGGGTATTCCTATGATTCATAGTTCCTTGGTTCTAGGAACTAGTTTGTTCACTTGATTATTATGGTACGAGTAGACTGCTTCCTAGGCCAGTGGCATTCATTTGTGTTGTGATAGCTACACTTTTGTTTTTTTATGAGATAGACATGATATGCCTGTTCATTGTTGTGAAAAATTATATGTAAAATGTTCTTCGAAATTGATATTCCTGCTTTTGTTTAGAACAATGGGAAAAGGGATATTTTAACCATTTTTTCTATAAAACCTCTTCACTTATTATCATGCAATGTTTTTACATTAAACAATCATACCAGAATAGTTATACATAAACTTATTATGGAACACCCATTTGGAATCCTACTAAGCATATTATCTCACACCAGGCACACCTCTTATATTGTGTGTAGACCTTTGTTTGACTTCAAATGTTGGGAAAGGTAAGGTTCTATAGTGAGGAAACAAGGTTCTTGTCAGTTGGTTGGGTATCTGGTGGCGATACAATGGGTGTTTTTACAATACATCATTTTCAGTAGCTGTCTCGTTTGGGTAATATGTAGTTAGACTTTTCTTGTACATTTTTAAGCTTCTTTTGTTTTTATATGTTTCAATTTTTTTCTTATATTTATAGAGTATATATTTTGATCATATTTCATTGTTACTTTTTTCAGTAAATATATTACCTGTGGTTGGGAGGTTGGGAGAAATTGTTCTATATGATATGTAATTAGATGCCTAGGTACATATCACCAGCCCGTGGGGATTTGGAGAACCCTCTAGGTACGCGATGGATCAGGTTGAGTGACAGTTTTGAGGGAACCTTGGGTCTGTTTTTTACAACCAAAATGGTAAAAATTGATTTTTTTCCTTGTGGTATTGAGAAATAATGTTAATAAAAATTAAGATGAATACAAATAATGCGATGATATAAAATATTTTAAGGCAATCAATGATGTTATAACCACCCATATAAAAAACATAAAATAGAAACTTGATAAATTTTTCAATTTTAAGTAATGAATTCTAAAAATATGGTATGGGTATCTATATAGAAATTTTTTTTCATGTGAAAATAATACATAAAATTATAAATAATAATTTTATTCAAAAGAAAGTGTGGAATGCATTAAACATGTTCTACTATTTGAATATTATATTTTTGAAGAATTATTTTAATTATAATTTTCTACAATGGATGATTTAGGGGTGTTGAAATCAACCAAATAAAGGAACTAAGCTATTGATTTATTCAATTTTAATAACTAGATTCTAATTTATAGACACAAATAATTTTTTTATCGACAGCCTCATAATATTGTATAATCTATCTAGATGTTTTTTTATTATGGATGTAGTATTTAAAATAATTAATTTTAATTTCTAAATGTTACCAAATTACATGTTCATATTTTTAGAGGAATTGTTATTTTTTAAAAATAATAGATAGTAATTAAATATTATAAAATAACATAAAATAGAACATAATTAATTAAGTGGTAGTAAATATTTAAAAAAATTATATAGATCATATGCATTGATATTAATCTAGTAATGTATCAGAATGATATGTATAAATTCATGTTAATTCCCATGATAATGGATTTTTTTATCTAGGATGGATACAATATATTCATTTGTTATGGAAAATTGTGTCATACATATTATTTTTAGCATACACCCCTATTAAATATTATATTTTAATTCTTGTTGAAAATGGGAAACAAGTGAAATACAACCATTAATGGGTTGGTGATGCTCCCTCATCCAAAAAAATCGATTTAAATATTTTATATGGTATAACATTATAATATTAACATTTATATAGAATATATTCACAAAACCACAACACACTATAAAAAATTGATATTTTATTTATAGTGTTTTTTAGACACAAGTGTGCAAGGAAATCATTCTAGAGATAATGAAAATAACCGTTTACAAAATCATACAAAATATAACTTCATGAGGTAAAGGTTATGCCATCTAAAATTATACATTATAGAAATTACTTTGGTGTGTTTTTGTAAAAATTGTGTGGATTTATCAAATTTTCAATTCTATTTGTTAATAATTATTGTCAATATTATTATTATGGATTTATGAGATGGAGTTATTATTAATCTATAAGATGTTTCTGTCATATTATATTGAAAATGAAGGGGCTTCGCATAAGTGTTTGGAAACGATCTCAGCTCCCTTAAATATCTAAATGGGATGATTAAAATGGAAACACATATATTATATTATTGTAAAGATGACCTTCATGACCAAGATAAGTACAAATGTTTGATGTTCTCTCTACAAAAATTGGAAAGTGACTGTGATGAATCAATTTATTGAGGATATGGAAGTTTCAATATTCACATATTAATTTTATCAAATGTAAATGGGATGTATGAGAATACATTCACAATGATCCATATATTAATTTAAATATATATTTAGAAATGTTTAACTTTGGTATAATGGGTTGAGATGGATAAAGATGATTTGAATAGGACATGAACCCATTAGAATGAGATCCAAAAATGTGGATATGTTCATGTCATAAATAAGGATCAACTATGTCATCTGTGAACATCATTTATTACATCATATATATAATTCCTCAGTGTGAAACCACATAATATTTATATGGAGATATGAAAAATAGGATGTATTTTATATTCGAACATTAACATACATTTGTTTATGAATTATCCAGTTCTACATATGCATGATGCATTCCATGTGTAAACATTATCCAAGAGTGCATAAAAATTAGTATGTTCTGGGTAAACAATATCTAGCTATGTATAAATGAATAATTTTATGTGTTATAATAATAAAATATATGTAATCATTATTTTATAGGAATTGACCTACATAATCAGGATTTATCCTTGTAAAAATCTACACATAGAGGAGTTTAAAATTTCCACATACTGAAAATTTTGAGATTTCAAAATGTGTGCTAAAATGATAAATTAAATTTTTTTTATTCCAAAGTAGTATGAAATGAATATAAACAAAAAATAAATATAAATGTGTGTGTGATTAAACATATTTGAATGAGGATATTAATCTTCATGGATACGAGTAGGATGATCAAAACAAAATTATATTATGATTTTTTTCTTAAAATCATTCCTATTAAAATAATTCATATAATCTATGATGTGTAGATCATAGTTCCAATATTGAAAATCATGAAATTATATGGTGGTTCCAGATGATATAAATCATTATCCGAAGGTGATTCTCCACACAATGAATGGGTGTTCGACACCCCAGATTAAAGTTTCATGTAAAGGTACATGAATCCATGCACACATGGAGTTGTGTCAAAAATATTTAAATAAAATTTATCTTTTCTATCCCTTTTAGAAGTAAAATATCCCAAGTCTTGTAGATTTTTTAAAAAGTGAAAATCCAGATTGTCTCATGGGAGCATTGATATTTTATTTGAGATTTGATGATAAGACATATTCTGATGAATATTTTAATTTAGTGATAAGGCAAAATAATTGACTAGCCCAAAATAGAATATTATTGAATTTTTGTTGGAATTGTTCCTAGTAATCCTTATCCGTTTATAGATTCTAGGATCTATTGATCATTGGGGTATTTTTAGATTATAAAATATCTCAATATGGAAAATTTGAGTTTTTCTATTGTTGAAAAAATAGATATTTACATAATTATTTATTGAAAAAATATTCAAAAAAAATTAATTAAAAAACATTCATGGAATTAGAATTCATGTTAAATTATGAGAGATATCTTCAAAATTATTAATAAATTCATGGAACTCATTCATTCAGATAATAAGGATGATTACAACAGTACCAATATATTGATGAAGTTTAGGGAAATGGAAAAATTAGTATCTAATTACTAAAAACTATTATTTAAATAAATATCCCAAACATTGAGTGAAAAATGTGGTGTGATAAGGAATATTTTAGGAGGATCCTTGAAGAACAATTAGTAAAAATTATAGGGATTCCACTAATATGGGTCCAAATTTGTTTGATAAATAACATCAAGAGGTTATAGCTAGTTTATGTAACCCTTAATTAAGGGTCTATATTTATCATAAAAGGCCATAAATTTTCTGAGATTTTTTATGTTATTACAGGTCATAATGTTTGAATATGTTTTTGAAGATTTCTTGTAACTATACTAAATTAATTTATTATAGAGAAAAAAATCTATCTACTTCTTATAAACCTGTTATAGTGTATACATTTAGTGTTTAACCTTGTAAATCCTTTGGTTTGCTTATATTCAATTACTATTTTATAATATTGAGGCTTCAAGACATAGGAATATTGGATTGAGGATTTAATTAGACAATAAAGATGATATAAAATATGGATTTTTAAAAAGAAAAGTGATAACTATTTCAATCCCCCTCTCATTGATCTCACATAACATGGGATCTTTAACATCTATTAGGGATAATCTTTGTTTCCATTTAAGATTCCAAGGATAGGTATGTTGGATCACAATCCTTTCAACAGCCGAGGAGTAACTATTTTTTGTTTTGTTAATATTCATGCATGGATGAACCGAATTCTTCCATATCAGCTAGAATAATGCCTTGTGATAATTGATGTTGAATCGATTGGATTTTATCCACTTAAAAGTTATGATTCCATAGATTTTAAATAACAATTTAATATTTGAAGGGGTGTTAAAGCTATAAATTATTTTATATCATCTCTATCTAGTAATATATATATATATATATATAATGGGACTTATAACATACAATGAGATGTGTATAACGATGGAAAATATTAATAAAGTAAATATAAATATTCAGCATTCAAAAAATTATATTTATAGATAAATTATTGAAGACTTTTAAATTTCTGATGATGAGGATATAGTTGACTAATTTAAACTATTTCATGATATTTTCATCCATATTAATGGGTTTTCATATTATATGGATGAGTTCATTATTGAAAATAAATGGATGATTAATTTTCCAAAAATATTTGAATCAAATATATTAACTCTACAGGTGATTTGTGACATATCCATTGATAAACAGTATAATAACCTCCATAAATATGAATTGTGAAAATATCATGTTTGAAAAAAGAATTTAATGGAGGATATGTAATTTAAAACCATTATGAAACAAAAGCATAAGGAGAATAAAGATGAAATTAATAAGGTCTTGAATCATATAATGAATGTATTGTGAAAAAAAGCTATTGGCATTATATCTAAGACAAATGGATGATGGAATTAATAAAAGGCTATTATTCCTCTCAAATATTTTAATTATGGAGGCATTGATAACTTTTTTATTGAATAATAAAATAAAAAATACAAAGATAATAAAAGTTGTGATTATTAGGAAGAATTTACAAAGGGATCTTACAAAAAAATTTAAACTGTTATATTCGAAGAAATAAAAAAAATTAATGAAATATCATGATGAAATTGATGACTAATGAAAAAGGTGATGTCTCAAAATCACCCTTAAGAGATTAGGATGATGAATATATTCATCATTGAACTATTTTTTTGGGGTTAGAAAGCATGGAAAAACATAAACAATTGATGAGGATGAAGAATAATAAGACCACAATAATTATTTGTGTGCATATGAATTGGAATACATCCATGAGAAGAACACAAATATAAATAAGAGAGTAACTATAGTCAAAAAAGTTAAATTAAACAATGAATTCAAGAAGAGGGATCTCAAAAATTGGATCATAATTTCCAAGGTGAAAGTTAAAGAAAATAATATTATATAAGAAGATATCAAGGAATAAAGTCTTCAAATGTATAAGAGTTTCAATTGGTGTAGTTTTAGATACATTGGAGATAAAAATACATAGATATCTATAAGAGATAATTAAATGAAAGATATGGAGATTCGTGATGAATCACACAATACTTCTGAAAATACCATCCATTAGAAAATATTTATTTGTCAATTATAAATAATCATGTCATATTGAATCTAGTTTTATTAGTTGTTTTTACAATGATAACAAAACTCAAAATTATCAAAGAGATCAAAATTTTATGTAATGTTATCGTACTATAAAGCTAAATGATGATGAATTCAAAAAGATAAAGACCCTAGTGAAAAGGGAAAAGGCTAAATGATTCCATGATAGCATTAGGCCATTTGAAGAGAGACATGTTAATATATTGAAATATACTTCTTCAAAGGATAATATTAGTGGAACATGTAATTAAGGGGAAAATACTATTGTTCCAGGTTTATCATGCCCATACCCTTATATTAATACATTTTAAGAGGGTGATCATCCTGAAAAAAATGATTCCTTCTATGAGATGAAGAAAATAATTTTATATAATGAAATTTTGATCTGATTATTCAGTATTGATTACTCCACAAACAACTAAATATAATAAGAATAACATAAGGATATTAAGGCTTGAGTAGGATAATAACAGTCATTGCGGAAATCAAATGGAAGCACAATAGTGTTTTTATAAAAAGGAAAAGTAGATATTCAAGAGAATCTGTGTTGGATGTGAAAATAATTTCATTGTTTACAAATGGATTTCATAAAAATAATACCATAACCAAAAATATGATGAAAAAAATACTAAAATCATATTAATAATGTGTATTCATTGATCACGTCAATGATTAGAATTCATATAAAAGATTTTTCATAAGGAGAACCACATAATTACTATGAATTCTAATAATGAAAAATTCAAAATAGTAGGAAGGGGGATATTATTAGGAAATAAAATAGAAATAAAAATAAAACCATGATGGGGAGATATTTAATAGGCTTGATTCTATAATTAAGATATAAAAACACACTCCAGAATCCCATTTATTTGGTTACGATACTCACCTATAGGGAATTTTAGGATATAAATTACCATGGAAATTATTATTAATTTAATAACTATGTAATGCAATAATTTAGTGTCTATCATTGCGTACTTCTATATATGAATCAATCATGATAATGGTAAAATGATTCCAGCATTTTTGGGAGATACAATATGAACATAGGTTTCCAAAAAGTGTTAAAATTCATCAAATTTGAAATTTTGGACGTTCCATTAATAATGGATGTTGAGGTATTCCAATAGCACTATCTAAACAAGTTTTGGTTTTAAATGACATGTTTATAATGGGGGAGTGTTTTTTGAATAATAATATAGAGATAATGTGGATGATTTTCCTTTCACATAATATTTTATGTGTATATTGAGATGGTTTCATAATACATGTATTATTGGTAAGTTGATTTTTCTACCCCTAAATTGAGAAACTGGAAAGTGATATCAGATGTTAGAATTTCCAAAGGACCACCTAGATTTCATAGTTCAGTCAATCTGAATTTCTGATATGATCCTTACCACATATACATATATTTGACTAAATAAATCATCATCACTAATGTGTATATGCTTCTATCATTATCTAAAAGACTGGTCTAAGTAGTGATAAAAAATAAATCTTGAAGAGGAATAAATTTTCTCAACAGTTCAGTTGGATCCATTCTTCAATTTGCAATTGTATTTATTATCATTAAAGTGGGGAATAAATATTTATACCCACTTATATGAAAATGATAATTCATATTAAAAACAAACACAAATGTGTTTATTTATATTTTATCTCTATAGTTGTCAGAATGTATATTAAGGTGTTTCATGATGGATTGAGTTTCCACTCGATGTAAGTGGATTCCATATTAAATATAAGTTGTAGGAGGTGGCCATAACTGTTTTAAAAGGCTTTGATTCCCTTGATTACATGGTTGTTTGTATATATAGGAAATCCCATACATACGATGATTGGAGATCTCATCCTAATTCCCATGACATGTTCTAAAGTCAAAAATTCATATATACAACAATCAGTAGGTGATTTTGAAGAATCTAGATATTGCGGAAATTAAAATTTCATTATTCAAAGATGAAATATAAATGAAGTTAAGACGAAGAAATAGAAACCATACTTCATATTAAATATTTAAATGATTATATATTAAGTGTTTACACACTCATGGATAATGGCATGATAAGGTTAAATATTCTCCAAAGAGCACCAAAACCCATTTAAAAAAATAGGATAAATTGATAAGTCATTATCACACATAGGGAACAACTATAACAAGTATAAAAATATTCAATTCCATTACATGGAAGATTTGTTATTTTTTTGGTAATAATCTCATTGTGTTATAGGTGAGAAAAAATAGAAATGTATTAGATGCATAAGAGTCATCCTAATACTGAATAAATATCATTTGGTATTGTGTATTCATGAATTCATACCTATATAATCATTATCCATGTGTTTGTAATCGTTGTTCTTATCTACATAAATATTAACTACCTAGAAAAGAAAAAGTAATCTCTTAAATTTTAAAGACCTGGAAATCCCATGGGAATTGTTTTTAATACATGGGAATTTTACGAGTCCGCGAAAATTTACGGCACTTGATTCTGAGGCCCGCGTGCCGGGAATCAATTTTTGATGTTTTTGTTCATGTACATTTAGTAAACGTACGAGTGGGTTTTTATAACATTCAAACCAGTGCTCGGAATTGAAATCTGAGAGAACTGTTGAACTCGTAGTGCTGGTATTCACTTAATGAGACATTCACATCGATAGTAGTGAGTTTAGAATATAAGTTAATATTTTGGGGTTTCTATAAAAAAATTAATAAAATAAAGTGTAGATACACTTTATTTTATTTGATCCTCCATTTGGTGTGTGGTGGTTAAAACCTCCACATGGAGGTTGGATGTAGGGCCTTCACACCTTAACCTCTCATGGGTGGTTATGGTGGAGGGGCCCACCCAAACTAAATCTCCCATGAGAGGATTAATGTGGTGGGGACCACACGGAGGTTAACCCCCTATTAATGGGAGGAGAGGAAAACCTCTCAACTTTCCCTCATTAATGAGGGAGAGCCTCTTGATTCCTAAACTCCCCATTAAATGGGGAGAAACTCTTTGACCCCCCCCCCCCCCACCTGAATGGAGACAACTCCCCTAACTACTAATTTTTCAAATCTCCCTTAATTAATTCATGCCAACTCTCATGAATTAATTAGGGGGAGCCTCCTAAATTAATTCTCCAATTTTAACTGGTGTTCCAAAAAAATAATAGAATAACTCTTCCTTCTATAATTTTCATTTGGCATTTGGGTGGATGTTGGGAAGGAGGATTATTGGGAGAAGAGAGAATCCTCCCAACAAAGAACGAAGAACACATTATTCAAATGAAGAACACCGGGGACGATCCTTCTTAAAATTGTTTCCTAGAAACCAACCAACATGGTGCCACATCCACAACCATTGTGAAAACACTGAAGTGGAAGTGTGCGGAAGACGCGATGAGCGGTGAATACGACTTCTTCTCGCGACTTCATCACCGATTCCCGACAATCCAGGTCGGGGGTTATTTAATTTTGATGCTTTTTTTCTTCTTCTAATTATCGAATTAAAAGGAATTGATGCAAAGGGATGTAATTAATATTTGTGCATCTTTTTTTTTCGATGAACCAATTGATACCACCTTAAACGCAGAGGATGCGGGCCGACCGAACATGGCCCGACATCTCTGTCGATTTTTCATTCATGTGATGTTCTTCAACGTGGCAACGAGGCAACGAATGCGACAATAAAAAAAGCTACGCTACACATGACCTCCATGAACCGTGCTTCCCACGCGGTACACCAGTGTTCCCGGCCGAACACAGCCAGCCCGTGCCGACCCGAGCCACGCCAAACTGGATTGCCCGGCCACCACGGAAAACCGGCCCGCCTACCTGAAGGCTTCCTGACACCTGCCCGACCACCTGCTGGCCCTCCCGGCGCCTTGTCGGCTGCCTGTCGGCCTCCCCAGCGCCCTGCTCGGTGCCCCGCCGGCCTGCCCAGGCCGCCACCAGGCCTGTCCGGCCATTTTCTGACATTCCCAGCACCCTCCTGGATCCCTACCGGCCTACCTGGTGCCATGCTTGGCAGCCATCCAGCCTGCCTGAACCGTGCCCCGGCTTCCGGGCCGAGTCGCCCAAGCCACACCCCTCGCAGAACTAGCCGAACTAGCCTCAGTCTTCGTGTCGGGCCGCCTACACGGCGACCTCCGTGCCGAACCACCCATGTAGTCCGCTAGGTCAAGACCAGCGGACTGGGCCAAACCTAGAGGGCTGGCCGGGTTAACCGAGACCGGGTCGGCCTAGTCTGGGTTTGGCCGAGTTGTTCCAACCAGGTCAGATCAGGCCCATTCCTATAACTTTCTACTACTTCCTATGGCCATATCATTGGCACCAGATGACCCTTTGACGAACTGAAAGCAGTGCTGGTTTTCTTGGAGCATGAAGGTCCCTTTGAGTTTACCCAACTGGAGTTCGAGGTAATGATGAGATACGGCCAGGTTGGATCTTATATGAATCCAACCGATCCCCTGGGACTAAAAATCCTATAACACACATAACGAGAATCTGATTGACACATCTTTTGTTTCCTTGAGACCCCTATAAGGAGGCGGGCCTTTGAGATACTTCTACGTGGGAATTTTTGACAGTTGGAGTATCGACCTGCAGCTCGTGGAGTGGACTCTCCCGGAGATGAGCAAGTGGAGTATGGAGAACTAGTAGCTGGATGAGACCTGGCGACTGCTTAACTGATTTGACTCAGAGTGATTCGACTAGCCCAGTTGGGAGTGCCTAGTTGTTAGCGGCAGACCCATGGCGGAGGAGCGCCTTGTAGGTGGAAGCAGACCCACGGTATTCAAGAGGAGGAGTACCTATGCAAGCTATTTGGGAGAGCGCCTGGTAGTTGGTGGTAGACCCATGATGGGGAGCACATATGTGTGAGCGCGATATACCCACGGTAATCAACTGGAGGAGTACCTCAGCAATTCAAGGTTAGTGGGAAGTGCCTGGTTATGGTAGCATGCCCACATTACATGATAGAGGGGGACTTCTCTAGCATCCCTGGTTTCGTCAATCTGAATAAAAATCCTGGTTGAGCTGAGTCAGTAACTTTTGTGTTTACCTCATGATTGAGATGGATTTCTTGGTCGCTTAGGTATATGTATGGGAATATACCTAAGTGAGGTTATCTTTTCATTTCATACTTTATGGTTTATCCTTGTTGGATTTTGTGAGACCTTGAGGGTCTCGTGGTCCCTACTGGGTATCGTTGTACTCACCCCTGCACGGGCTATGCACGCACCTCGTTGTGTTGGTTGCAGACAACGAATAGCGCTGACTGAGGATAAGAGTACCAGGACTGGACGGTACCCAGAGGTGGGCCTTAAGACGAGTCGGTACATGAAGGAGGCTGACAGATGAGGAGTGTTGAGGAGTCCATATGTACCTACCCTTCAAGTAAGAATCAATAGAGGACCCCCAGTAGCTGATTTAATTTTTCTTCAGTTGTACTTGTTTTTCAGATGTACTTGTACTTTCCTGTTGGGCTTGTATTTCCGGCCCCTTTTACTTTTCATCACTCCTTTGTATACAGTTTTCTTAGTGTTTTACTACCAACATGTACCATGTTGTGTGTGTATACACTTTATAAAGGAAATGCATTCCAAGTTTTAGGGATTTTTGCCTTTGGTGCTAGAAGCTAGCCCCTGGCCTATGGAAGGCGGGCTTGGGGTTGTCACAGCACGGGCCCCGGGGGATAGGTCATGACAAATTGGTGTCGGAGGATGCAGGTTCTACCGTAGAACTCAGAACTCTGATCTTTTCTGTGAAGCAATAGTTTTATGGGTACTGAGTGTGGTTTTCAGTTCATGGAGTCCTGTGTTGGTGCGGCGGCTGACGTATCCATACCCCAGGACCCTCACTACTGATTTTCGACTCAGTACACGAAAACAATGATTGCCTATGGGTTTTCAAATGTTTTTTTATGTCAGCTCAACCAGGTTAGCTAACCAGGTATAATCTTTTGACCGTGTCTCTTCTGTTTCTTTCAAGATTCTTCCCCAAGGACAACCATCTAGAGCCCCGAGAGCTGTACGCACTAATATCCCAACAAGAAAAGAGGCCTCGGTGCTGGGCCCTCTTCTAGTGGAGCCACTAGTGGTACCACAACTTGTTGGGCCACCAATGCAATCGGCCCTAGAATCAGACGATGCACAATACTTGGGCATGTTTCACGAGTTCCAGCACCATAGGCCACCCAGCTTCAAGGGAGATACGGACCTAAAGGCAGTTGAGGATTTCCTGGAAGTTGTGGTGAGATTCTTTAGACTGTTAGGGACACCAGTAGACCTTGTGGTCATCATTTCTGTGATTCTCCTTCAGGAAGTAGCAGACAGATGGTGGAGTCTGATGCTCCAGGTGCACCACGATTTGAAGCTACTCTGGGCTGACTTCAAGAGCCTATTTCGGGCGGAGTTTGTCTCAGCCACCCTACGAGTAGTACATATATAGGAGAAACATCATCTGTAGCATGGCAGCATGATTGTAGCTCAGTACTCAGTGAGGTTCATATACCTCTCATGTTACTCCACTGATATGGTACATGAGCCATTCATCGAGGAATGACCCTTCGAGCTGGGACTCAAGCAAGAGATCAAGGCTTCGATGATGTCCCTCAGCATCCTGGCGCAGGCAGGGGTGTTGGAGCGAGCCCTCTTAGTGGAGAGTTTTCTTGATGAGCAGCCTCTAGTGGCGAGAAACACCATTAGTCGACATGCAGTGGAGTCTTCTATAGCTAGAAGTAGATAAATGTTTCTGAGGTCCAAGAGGACCAGACCTATAGGTGGATGACCGCATGACTCAGAATCAGTTGCATGGGGAACTCTGAGTGGAGACAAATCCAGACATGCTAGGAGCAGATAGTGTTACTCATGCATCAGGCATGGTCACATGGCTCGTGACTATCCGACCTTCTGTTCAGAAGATCAGCAGACGGTCAAAGGACCACCCTGGCACAGACAAAGATTCGATCGAGGTGGTCCGTAGGGAGAAGGTAGGCGTGGCAGTGGAGCTGGTTCTACAGTAGGCAGTGGGCGATGATTTGAGGCGTTATCGCCTCCACCGCCAGGAGGTCCACCCCGACTACAGGGAGCTGGTGGAAATGGTAGAGCTTTGCTCCATGCAGCTGAGTCTTACGGTCATGGTGCTCCGAAGATGATTCGAGGTACGATCTGTGTCTACTTCACCTTAGCTGAAATTATTATAGACACATGTTCCAGTCACTCTTTCATTTTCACTTCCCTTGTTCGGAGCTTGGAGATTCCAAGACAGTTGTTGGCTCGATCCTTCCTGATAGAGACTCCTATGAGAGCAGACTCAATGATTTCCCACTATTACCGGTACTGTGAGTTTACAGTAGGAGGAATCATCTTCAGATGGGATCTCCTTGTAGTGGCGTCGAGGCCTTAAGACGTCATCCTGGGTATTGACTGGTTATCTATAGTCCATGCTCAAATCGATTGTATTAGGTGCAAAGTGCGGTGTGTCTGCCTGGATGGGATAAGGTTCACCTTCAATGGAGAGAAGGGAGACTTTGCAGTGCATGACGGACTTACTCGGAGGAGGGTGCAAACGATCACTCATCAGTTGGCCTACCTTACCCTCATAGTAGTTGATGTTGAGAGTCCGAGCTATCATGTTGTGGTGGACCAGTACGTAGATGTTTTCCTTGATGATGTTATAGGACTACCTCCATGCAGAGAGGTGGACTCATACATTGAGTTGTACCCCAGGATGACACCGGTATTTACTCCAGCATATCGAATGGCTCCCGCTGAGCTTCGTGAGTTGTGGGTACAACTGGAGGTCTTCCATGGAAAGGGATTCATCTGGCCCAGTGTTTCTCCCTGGGTGGCCCTAATTCTATTCACCAAGAAGGAAGATGGGAGCTTCAGGCTTTGTGTCGACTACTGTCGCCTGAACCAGGTGATGGTGAAGAACAAGTACCCACTCCCGAGGATTGAAAACCTCTTTGATCAGCTGGAGGGAGCACTATGGTTCTCGAAGATAGACCTCAGATTAGGCTATTAACAGCTCAGAGTTCAAGACGATGATGTACAGAAGACGACCTTCAGATGTCTATATGACCACTACGAGTTCTGGATTATGCCTTTCGGCATAACCAATGCTCCATCCGTGTTCATGGGACTCATGAAAAGGATATTCTATCCATACCTTGATCACTTTGTCGTAGTATTCATCAATGACATTCTTATCTACTTGACTACTGAAGAGGTACATCCCTACCATTTGAGGGTATTACTGAACACACTTAGAGAGCACCAAATTTATGGTAAGCTCTCGAAGTGCTAGTTATGGATTTGAGAAGTTCACTTTTTGGGGAATGTCATCTCAGAGGATAGAGATGCATCGGATCCAACGAATATTGAGTCGGTACTTGATTTAGAGCCACCTAGGAGTGTGACGGAGGTACAGAGTTTCTTGGGATTGGCTGGTTACTACCGAAGGTTCATAGCAAACTTCTCCAGAGTTTCAGCACCACTATCAGCCTTGAAAAAGAAGGGGAAACCCTTCGTGTGGTCAGAGAGATGTCGGTATATCTTCCATGAGATGAAGAAGAGGCTGACTAGTGCCCCCATCATGAGGCTTCTAGAGGAAGGTGTAGGGTACGTAGTCTACTGCTACGAATCAAGGATCGGACTCGGGTGTGTCCTGATGTAGGAGCGAGAAGTGATCGCTTATGGTTCTCGTCAGCTGAGACACCATGAGAAGAATTATGCTCCCCATAACTTGGAGTTGGAAGCATTTTTCATCGCCAAGTAGATGTGGAATCACTATCTAATGGGCGAGTGTTTTACTGTGTACTATATTCACAGGAGTCTCAGGTATATCTTCTCTCAGAGAGACATGATCCTGAGACAGCGACATTGGCTTGAGTTCATCCAGGACTATGATTTCGAGATAGTCTATACTCTTGGAAAGGGGAACATTGTAACTGATGCACTAAGTAGGGGATCTAGAATACAGCTACCAGGAGAGGCGATAGAGCAGCTGGCTTCCATATAGATATCATTTGTGGATAGAGATGGATCATCCTTTCTACAGTCTCTTACACTCACTCCACCACTTCTTTAGTCAGTCAGGGAGGTACAGTGTGGAGACACTGACTGCGAGAAACAATGTGCTTAGATATCCACAGGGCTGGCACCTGATGGATTTTCTGAAGGTGGGGAGCATTTCATCCTCTTCAGAGGATGTACCTTGGTACCAGTCTCACTTCAGGAGGATGTTTTTAGGGAGTTCCACACATATCCACTAGTGGTACATCTAGAAGTGGATAAGATGTACCAGGACCTTCGACAATGGAACTGGTGGCCAAGTATGAAGAAGGAAGATTCTGAGTTTGTCTCTTGATGCCTGACTTGTTAGCAAGTGAAGGTAGAGCACCAGGTACCAGCATGATTGGATCATCCTTTAGAGGTCCCAGAGTGGAAGTGGAATGGGATATCCATGGACTTCGTGTCGGGTCTTCCACGTAAATGCAGGGGGCCCGACTTGATTTGGGTGATCATCGACCGACTCACCAAGTCGGCCCACTTCATACCGATCATAGAGAAGGGTTAGGAAATGAGCTTGGGACGCATTTATGTGCAAGAGATTGTGCAGATACATAAAGTACCTACTTCTATTGTCTCTGATCATGAAGTACGATTTACTTCCCGGCTATGGAGGGAGTTGCACGAGTCTTTGGAGACGTAGCTTCTTCTGAGAACCGCCTTCCATCCTCAGAAAGATGGCCATACTTAGAGGACCATTCAGACTCTGGAGGACATGCTCTGTGCATGTCTCTTCGACTTCTGTCATAGCGGGGAGGATCACTTATCTTTGGTGTAGTTGGAATACAACTTCATCTATCACTCTACCATAAGGATCGCCAATTATGAGGCTTTGTACGAGCGACCTTGCAGATCACCCTTGTGCTAAACAGACCTAGGGGAGTCAGCACTGGTGGGACCAAAGATTGTATGGGCTACCACAGAGAAGGTTCAGATCATCCAGGAGAGGATGAAGACTGCACATAGCAGGAAGAATTCATATGCCGACAGGAGACGAAGACCTCTGGAGTTTGAGGATGGAAACCACAACTTTCTATGAGTCTCACCTCAAAGAGGTCTACGGAGAATTGGTCGAGGCAGCAAGTTATCATCGAGATACATCGGAACTTTCCAGGTCCTCAATAGAGTAGGTGATGTGGCTTACCTCTTAGCTCTTCCACCTTAGTTGCACCGGGTGCACGACATCTTCCTTGTATCCCATCTGAGGAGATGCGTGCACGACCCTTCTCATATCATCGACCAAGGAGACTTGGACGTTGATGATGGCGAGAATTTTACGGAGGTCCTAGTGGAGATTGAGGATTGATTGGTGTGGGTCCTATGTGGTCAGTTGATACCTCTTGTGCACGTCTGTTGGAAGCACATGAACCTCTAGGAGAGCACATGGGAGACAGAGTCTTAGATGCATGCTTAGTACCCCCATTGGTTCCCTTAGTTCAAGTCGTAGCTTATGGGGACGTAAATCCTTGAGGTGGGGAGAATTTAATGTCCCAAAAATCTTAGGGAATTTTTTTAAATACATGGGAATTTTATGAGTCTGCAAAAATTAACAGCGCTTGATTCTGAGGCCTGGTGTGCCCCTAATCAATTTCTGATGTTTTTTCAGGTACATTCAGTAAACATACAACCGGGTTTTTATAACTTTTGAACCAGTGCTCGGAATTGAAATCTGAGGGCACTGTTAAACTCACATAACCGATATTCGTTTAAGGATATTTTCACTTCGACAATAGTGGGTCGAGAATAGAAGTTAATTTTTGTGGTTTTCATTAAAAAAAATTAATAAAATAAAGTGTAGCTACTCTTTATTTCATTTGAGCCCCCATTTGGGGTGTGGTGGTTAAAACTTCCTCATGGAGGATTGAGGAGGGGCCACTGCACCTTAACCTCTCATTAGAGGTTACGGTGGTGGGGCCTACCCAAACTAAACCTCCCATGATGGGATTAATGTGGTGGGGACCACACGGGGCTTAACCCCCTATTAATGGGAGGAGAGGAAACATCTCTACTCTCCCTCATTAATGAAGGAGAGCCTCTTGATTCCTCAACTCCCCATTAAATGGGGAGAAACTCCTTGACCACCCCCACCTTAATGGAGCCAACTCCCCTAACTTTAATTTTTGCCGATCTCCCCTAATTAATTCATGCCGACTCGAGTGAATTAATTAGGGGGAGCCTCTTAAATTAATTCTTTAATTTTAACTGTTGTTCTAACAAAATAATAGACAAACTCTTCCTTCTCTTATTTTCATTTGGAATTTTGGTGGAATATGGGAAGGAGGATTATTAAGAGAAGATAGAATCCTCCAAAAGGAGAATGAATAATTCGTTATTCCAACAAGGAATGTCGGAGAAAATCCTTCTTCGACCCTAACACCTACCAATATGGAGCCACTTTCACAACTGACATGTGAACTCTGAAGTGGAATTGTGAGGTGGACACGACGAATGATGACAACGTCTTCTTCCCACAACTTCACCGTTGACGCCCGACAATCTAGTTTGTGGGTTATTGCATGTTGATGTTTTTATTTTCTTCTTATCATCATCTAATGAAAGGAATTGATACAAAGTGATGTAATTAATTGTTGTTCATCTTTTTTTCTTAATGAACCAATTGATTCCCCCTTAAACGTAGAGGATACGGGCCAACCTAACATGGCTCGACATCCTCCATAAATTTTTCTTTCTTGTGGTGTTCTATGAAGCTTCAACAAGGTGATCATGGTGACAATGAAAAAGGACATGCTACCCAAGGCCTCCACGAACCGTGTTTCCCCCACGGCACACCGGTGTTCCCAAATGAACACCGCCGGCCCACACTAGCCCGAGCCTCACCGAACCGGCCTGCCCGGCTGCCACCGGCAACTGGTCTACCTGCCTGCGGCCTGCCTATGCCCCGCTCAGCCTACCCGGCCACCTGTCGGCTGACCCGAAGCCCTTTCGGCCACTTACCGGCCTACCCTTCGCATCGCCGGCCTACCCTGGCTGCCCCCCAATCTGCTCAGCCATCTTCCTGCCTACTCAGTGCCCTACCCGGTTGTTCCCCGGCCTGCCCGAACCGCGCCCCTCGCGGTGCTGGCCGAACCAGCCCTGGCCTTCGGGCCGAGTAGCCTATGCGGCGAGCTCTGGGACGAACCGCCCTCATAGTCCACTAGGCTGGGGACAACAGACTTGGGTAAAACTAGCGGGCTGACCGGGTCGACCCAGACATGGTTGGCTCTGTCTGGGTTTGGCCCAGTTGGTCTGACTGGGTCGGACCGGGCCTAGGACCATTACTAAACATTACTTCCTTTGGCCATATCTTTGGCAGCAGACAACTATTTGAAGAACCATCAACTGTGATGGTTTTCGTGGAGCACGAACGTCCCATTGAGTATACCCCACTTATGTTCAAGGTAATTTTGAGATAACTTCAGGTTGGATCGTACAAGAATCTAACCATGCCCTTGGGACAAAAAATCTTATAACTCACAGACCAGACATCTGATTTAGGCACCGTCTATTGAGTTGATACCCCTATGATGATGCAGAC
Organism: Viscum album; assembly: GCA_963277665.1. Lineage (NCBI taxonomy): Eukaryota > Viridiplantae > Streptophyta > Magnoliopsida > Santalales > Viscaceae > Viscum > Viscum album. The sequence goes on along the minus strand of OY728159.1, from coordinate 772,567,151 downwards.
CTTTGAAATACTTCTACGTGGAATTTCATGACAGTTGGAATATCAACCTGTAGCTCGTGGAGTGAACCCTCCCGGAGACAAGTGAGCGGTGTACAGAGATGTAATAGATGGATGAGACCTGAATACAGCTTGACCGATTCGACTCCGAGTGATTCGATTAGCCCAGTGGGGAGCGTGTGGTAGTTGGCATTAGACCCACGACGGAGGAGCGTCTGGTAGTTGGTGGAAGACCAAGAGTACTCAATAAGAGGTGTACCTCTGTAGGCTCTTAGGAGGAGCTCTTGGTTGTTGGTGGTAGACCCACAGTGGGAAGCACCTCTTTGTGAGTTCTGTAGACCCACAATACTAGACAGGAGGAGTACCTCACCAATCCAAGGTTAGTGGGAAGCACCTGGTTGTGGCGGCATTCCCACTATACTCGATAGAGGAGGAGTTCTCTAGTTGTCATGGTTTCGTCAATGTGTATAAAAATCTTGGTTGATCTAAGTCAGTAACTTTTGTGTTTTACTCATGATTGAGATGGATTACTTGGTAACATAGGTATATGTATGGGAATATAACTATGTGAGGTTATCTGTTGATTTCATACTTTGTGGTCTATCCTTGTTGGATTTTGTGAGACAATGAGGTTTTCGAGGTCCGTACTGAGTATCGTTATACTCACACTTGCACGGGCTATGTCGGCACCGCGTTGTGTTGGTTGCAGACAACAGACAATGCTGACTGAGGATCAGAGTAGTAGGACTAGACGGTACCCGGAGGTGGACATTATGATGAGTAGATGCATAGAGGAGACTGACGGATGTGGAGTGATGAGGAGGCTATCTTTAACTACCCTTTTTGTAGGAATCCCCGGAGGATGACCCAGTAGATGCATTACTTTTTCATCAGTTGCACTTGTTTTTCAGTTGAACTTGTACTTTCCTGTTGGGCTTGTATTTTCGGACCCTTTTACATTTAATCACTCCTTTGTATACTATTTTTCATAGTGTTTTACTTCCATCTAGTACTCTATTGTGTGTGTTTATACTTAATAAAGGCAATGCCTTCAAAGTTTTATGGATTTTTGCATTTGCTGCTAGTCTCCAACCCTGGCCTATGGAAGGTGGGATTGGGTTAGTCACGGAAAGGGCCCTAGGGGACGGGTCGTGACCTACATATGGTTCATCACATCTTCACAATATTGATATTTGTAGGGATTATCCTATGTAAACATCCATAATCAGTGGCATTTAGTATTTATGAATACTAACAAATGTGATATTTATGGTTTTATTTTATAATGAGGAAATATAATGTGATTCTTCCACATCTATAATTAATGGTCATAAACATACTTGAAATGATTATGTAATCATGGTATGTGAATATTTATTTTTACCATAAAGGATGTGAATTTAATGGTTAGAGAAGAATAAAATAATGAATTTCTAGAAAAATAATTCTAAGGTGATTAAATTCGGATCTTACTATTGTGTTTTACATGGATTAAAAAAAATCATGAAACTGAAATTGGACCATGATTCAAGATGAGATAAATAATCATCTAATGGTTATGTTTTGTGAAAGAGATGATTATTCCATTCCAAAAATGAAAGGGCCACATCACAATGCATTAATCCAAGATCAAATGTAGATAATTCAAATATATTTGAATTTCAATGATATTGTGGATCCATTTTGGAAGGAAAATATCACAATTCTTGTTAGAGTTATTAAATGTAGAAAATCTTGTAGATCTCAAATCATACATGATCCCTGATTTAAGATGAGAAGATATGACACAATTTGGTGTCTATTTTAATGCTTTGAGAATATTGAGGATTAAAATAACTTAAAAATAAATTATTGTGGGATTTTTTTAATGAATATGTCCCCATAATCTAGAGACTTTTATGGATGTTTTGAGATCAATATTATAGTTGGATTCTTGATAATAATAAAATATCCCCATCATGAAAATGGGAAATTTCCTACTTGTGGTAATGGAATATTTTTTTAATTCATTATGAAAAAATATTCCTATAATTTATAATGTAACAAATTTTATTTAATGAAGAAGTTGTGAACTAGAGAGAGAGAACACTTCAATGCCTCTATGAAATAAAACAAATATACTATGTTTGAGAATATGGGTTCTTCTAACACTATCATTATTTTATAAAGGTAATGATAAAGGGAGATGTAGGAACCACAAACTACTTCCACATATATCATCAAATCTAATATATAATCAATAAAAGAGGAAAATGTATCCCAAATAATAGGGTATATTAAGAAACGAAGGACAAAAGTGAGGATTTTCATGCATTGAATAAAAATTCATAGAATTGTTTGGAGGAGTTCAGAAGTACCCTTTATGAACTATTAAGAGTATGTATAAAGATCACACCTAAAGGTCATAAGAATGTTTTTTAGATAGATTCATAGAGTAAAAGGAAAAATAAATAATCCATTTATAATTCTATGTCATGATCAATTTAAGACTAGATATTACCTTATATTGGTCAGAGATTATTTCTAGATATTACCTATAAATGTTTTTAAAACCTAACTACTAAATATTCAAAATTTATCTGTATTGGAGGATACTAGGTATTATAATACAACATGACCCAAAAAATGAGTATTATTTAATGGTTATTCTTTATAAATACTTCCGTTTAATCCCTTTCAATTACAACATTTTTAGGTTGTCGATGTGAGAAACAAGATTAGTGGATTTAGGATTTAACTATACACTAAAGATGAAGTAATGGATTATTTAAGATAATTAAAAAAGATCAATGATCTACCACTCCCATATCCTTCATCATTCTTGACCTGGTATTTTCAATGTGAATGAGATGGACTATACATCTCATGAAATAAAATAACATGATAAAAATTTCCTCACAAATAAATTGTACCTTATTATAATAGTCTCATAACTTATTATACTAATACATTAAATTTATAGGAAAATGTTTATTATATATATAAACCACAAAATAATTAAATTAATATTATAAAATAATGAATTAAATATGATTTATAATGTACAATTGGAATTCCTAGTTGAATATACATCTTATTTTCACCCGTGTTAAAAAATTAGTTTTTCAGATGCACAAGAAATAATTGATTTAAAGAAACATTGCGATGATTTATATTAAATGAGAATAATTGATTCGGAACCTAGAAAATGTAGGCATATAAATTATAATCCATCATACAATATTATTATTAACCAATTATATCATGTTTTATGTATATATTATCTTCATATATATCATTGATAAATGAGATTATTACTACCTAGTCCATTTTTTGAATGATTTAATGCGGGTTGGTGGTCGAGTATGGATTTACATAATAGTTGTGGTTTTGAAAAAAAATAATTCAAACAAAATTATAATGAAAACCATTATGCTTTTGTTATTTTGGTAGATGTTTTCAAATAAAGGTCCAAATATAATCCTTACACAACACATCATGAACACATTGTAAAAGTGTATAGATGTTGTCATGAATATATTACCTTGAGTGATCACAAAAAAACCCTAAGATTCACTGAAAATATTTCAAAGAATAATATTATATTAGTGAAAACCCACGAACTAATTAACTATAAAAATCAGCACAGCCAACCATGACCAAATATGAGAAACATATATAAATGGTGATCATCTATATTAAAATAGGATATGGAAGGACAGAATGAACTATAAAATCATGATCTAATGTTATAGGATTGAAATATAGTGTATCATGATAGGAATCACCTGTGGGAAAAAACATTAATCAACAAAGAACATAGACAGAAACATCTGTAGAAACCCAAACCTAGATACTCAAATTGTACCCATGTCAGTCCACTTCCACCTCAACTGAATTGACCAATCACCATGGGTTGGAAACTAGTTATTTTAATATAAATATTTTTTTAATGATCTAGCCACTTTATTCATAACTATAATTCATGGATGGTGTCTATAATAGTTACAACATGCCTTATTTATAAGTTGTATGTTTTAAAAAAAATAAATCATTAACCAAATAGCTGAAAAATAGTGAATAATAATGAAAAAAACTATACTATCTATATAAATAGATAACATAATAAATCACATACATAACATAAAAAACCGAGCTAAAAATAGTATCATGAAAAACTAGGTCTTTGATGATGGAGACTAGATAGAGAAAATGAAATGTTTTTAAAATACCTCTAATTTCAACACCAACCACTTTTTATCCAAAGTGGGAACCTACTAATCTATATAGGAAGGATAAATTAGAAAGAAAATGATTTTTCCGATCTGACTGCAAGATATGTGTCAGATCAATGAGAGATTGCGAGGGAGTGAATAAAAATAATTCTTTGGTTTTATTCTTATTTCCAAAAAACCATCACCACCTATTTAGATTATTAATATCTTATTTCCACACATATTAAATAGAATAAATATTATAGAGCATAGAAATACATGAGGTTTTTTTCTCAACACAATAAGGCTAGTCCATGGTGTGATCATTGAATATTCACTAATAGAAAATTCAATATCATAAACCTATTATTATAAACATGAATGTATTATTTTAAGACCATGTAAAACATCTCCAACAATTTTTTGGTAAACCTCATATATAGGTGTATCCAACACATTGTAATGAGAATTTTTTGGGTAAAAACCAATGAAAAATTCTTGAATAGACTACTTATATGTTATGGTGTGTTACAAGTCATTATTCTTCTATAATTCATTTCGTAAATAGCTACAAGATAAATTTTTGATATTCATGCATTAAAAACATAAAATAATATCAATTTTGTATTATTATTAATGATGGGAAGGGTTATTAAAGAAATAGACAGATATAGAAACTACTTATATATATATAAATATATCTATCTATCTTCAAAGTGACCATAATGGCCAACTCACCCCTTATTATTCATAAATTCATGATTATATTATATTCAATTTATACTAAGTTCATGCATCATTTCAAAACCTTCATTCTTATATGTGTGGAATTTTTAAGACCTGACCCACCAGGGACCCAGTCAGAACTAACGCAAGCCTGCCTCTATATGCCAGGGTTTGAGAAAAGGACTAGAATAAATAACCTAAATTGGAGGCATTTTCTTAATTTTCACACACACACACATAGCCAAACATAAAAATATTGATTTATATAAGAATAATAATAAAAATATATAAAATATATAGAAAACCAAGCATTAGAAACCTCTATGGTGTAAAATTGTATGAGAGTGAAAAATAAAAATAAATGGGGAAAATTGTACATCCAAGAAGAATTATTTCCGAACCTAAGAAAAATGTATTGTAAATGTGTTAAGAGGGCTAGAACCCTGATCTCAAAGATCTGTCCACCATAAGTGATCAAATTCACCTTATATCCCTTTACTCATATATAGTCACCACTAACTTGTCTGTCATTAGTATAAGACATCAAACATATGGTAAAATCTTATTCAGGGGTGTGTATATACATACCTAGTAGCAAACCTTGATAGATGAATGCGAGTAGAAATTGAAATGATAGGAAAAAATGATTGTCAATAGCATACCCAAATAAATTGGCTAAAAATATATATATATATATATTCAAACCAAATAACTCAAAATGAGAGAAAAGGGGATCATCATATAACATCCCATTCAAGGAAAGGAGTTCCATCAGTTCTAGAAGTTTATCATTGATTCATATCATATCACTCATCTATATTGAAGGAAAACATCAAAGTCAAGCCACACCTCACAACTATGTCACACAGTCAATGGGAAACAATCTCTAGGTAGAGGGATCTTGAAAGGGAAGACATTAGTTTGTCACATAGTTTAAATGTGGAGGACACATTCCCCATTACAATAAAATGGTTCAACATAGAAAAAATCTATAGTCCCCATACCCTGGTATGACATGATAGTTTTCCGTAGAACAAATCTTTAGGACCCATGACATATCCAAGAGGAGGGTGCCACTCAAGTACCATAGAAAGAAACCATGCCTAGTCTATGATAGAGGTATCCAATCTATTAGTCTATATTGGACCCATGCCCAAACATATATTAGGATGAAACTCTGGTATTTGAATACCTATTCCCCAATAATGAAGAGCAGTTCCACTCTTGTAGCTGTTAGATGACCCATTCCCAGCCCATTTGGAGGTTTCCACTCTCATAGTTGATAAACCACACCTAACTTTATAGGAGGTTTACAATAGGAATTTAGATATATGAAATATTCCATATCACTTATGAGGTTTCCACACTATATATAGGTAGAGGACCCATGCCCAACCTAACATGATGTTACCACTGTAAGGCCCATGGTGATCCTACATGATCACTACCATCATCGAGAAACTCCTAAATAATATTCATGCCTATATTATCACTCATAAAATATCAAAATCATCTAAAGGATCCAAATTCAAGTTCTATGTGGTGAAAAAATTAGGATAGGCTACTCGGGGAGCGAAAATCTTAGATTAAATGAAGGAGATACGATTTGATAATGTTTCCTAAATAAGAAATAAGGGGTAAACAACATTTGAAGGGAACCAAATGGTTTTTATTCTCAAATAAAATCATGGATGTTTCCTTTCATGTACACATATCACATCCCATTTAGTTCTATATGGTGTGTAGAGGGTCTACATAATGTTTCTGAACCACCCGAGGTCCTTCCTATGCTCACTGGCTATGTCCACGTACTTTCCCCGTGTCTATGTACACTGTTACATGGTGTGTCTCTTGACATCGGTTCTACCCATAAATCTCTCCACACTCATGTAACAAGTCACAAGGTGTGCTCTTGGCCATGGCCATCACTACTAGGATTTATGTTATTTGTGACAGGTTATTTACGAGGAGATCCCGTCGCAAATGAGATTTTGCGATGGGGTCCCGTCAAAAGTAGTCTATTGTAGAGAATGTCGTCATAAATAATATTTTTTATGATGGGTTGTTGTAAAAAAACAATATGGGATGGGAATTTGTCTCGCTGCAAATAGATATCTGATTATATAGATTATATATATAAGAACCTATTGCAATGGGCCCGTCGAAACTAATTATTTAAGATGGTATTTTTTCCCATTGAAAATACTTATTTTAAAAATTTATAACTCGTTGTGAGGGGTCCTATCCCAAATACTTAATAAAAAAATATTCAATAAAATTAGGATAAATTATTTTTTGAAAATAATAATAATATTAATACTATTAATGTAAATAATATTATATTATATAATAACAATTCTAATATTAATAATATAAAAAAATACTAATATAATATTAATAATTAAATAATACAAATAAAATAATAATGTTATTATTATTACTAATATTAATGAAAAATTAATATTAGTATAATTAAAATAATAAAAAATTTATAAAATATTAAAATTCATAATATTCAAATATAATAAAAAAATAAAAAAATATTGTTATATTTATTAGTAATATAAATAATTATTAAAATTATAATACTAATAAAAAATATTAAAATGATTAAAATAATAAAATAATAAAAATAATAAAAAATTAAAAAAATTAAATTATGAAATATTCTCCCCAATATAAAAGAAAAACTCCAAATAGTTAAAATTAGAAACCTTAAATTCAAATGTCATCAACATTAAAAAAGCCACAAGAGGGGATAGTATTTTGGAGGAGTTCGAGGAGATGGAGGATATAGTGGAGAAACTTCATCACTAAATTATGAGTTAGACGATGCATGTACTCCATCAGTTCAGGATGCTACTGCTGCCATCGACGCATCTTCTCCTCGTAATATTGCTGATAATGAAGCATCTCTTCTTACTTCTTACGCAAACACTCTTTATGGTCTCTCTGAGCTTGCAATTACTCATGATACTGGGATCCAAGAAGATAATGCCTCTCCACGATCTTCTCTTAAGATGGACATCGACATCATAGGGATATCATAATAAGTCCTAAGAGTAAAATGATGGTAGATTCCAACTACTCGCCTCTTCTCGGAGCCATATTGGGTTGCCTGCATCCATGCCACCTCATCGAAATGGTGGGCTCAAGTCTGATATGCAATCATAGACTAACTCTCACCCTATGCCTGAGAGGTCACAACCTCCTATGACTCCTTCAGTTCCAATTTGAAATTATAATAGTGAAAATATTATATGTAGTAACTTTTCAAAAATAAAAAATTAATATTGACCACAATCTCATGTCGGTGATATCCTCTAAATTGTCCGATGGTTGGATCATTGTACATCCTCTGATAAATTTTGCAATCTGTAATATCGGGCAGCATGACTTCCTATAAGAATATAAAATAAAATGTTTATATTTAAAGTTATATAAAATATTTAAAAAAGTACATAACAGATTCTCTTTTTGCGTACTGAATATATGACTACCAGCTCGATACTTCACCTCCTATCTGCCTTGGTTCTGTCGACCCAATGAAGATCTACTCTAAAATCCACCACATAACTAATAGGAACAAAATCCATACGAAATATAAGATGAAATGTACTTTGGTCGGTGGGCTCTACATGACTCATCAAATACTTCTACTATCGCTTTTGTCATTTTCTTCCTTTTCAACTCATGTAAAAACTAATGGAAACATGCACACATATACACATCCCATTCCGCATGGACGGAGACACAATTGATATCATCGGTGGGATCCCATAAACCCTACAAATAATTTATAAACTCATGTTATTAATGAAATAAATATCAAAATAAATATTATTTATTTACGTACCAACTAATGATTGAACATGTCAACCTATACATCAATGAGAATATGTTCACATGTGATCAATGGTTGAGAATAATAATTACACAATATAGATCTCCCCTGTACAATATCTATATGAATAAAACTATGAAAAATGATCAAATAAACATATAATAAGTATATAAATAAATTAATTAAAGCTAGATAAAATAAAGAGGTTACCATACCTTTATGTGCATGGATTGAATCCAACACAAGGACGTTGCTTAAGGATAGGGTCATGAATCATCATTCACTCAATACGGTTCCCCCTCCACACACCCCATAACCGCCAGTACGTTGAGGGTCAGATGATCTCAAATACTCCTAATCCAATAGTAGCTCAACCTCCTGCAACTCACCAAATAAATCATCATCCTTCTGAAACACAAATTGATTGTTGTTAGAAAATGGTTGAAATAACTATTATATATTGATTTATATTAGTTATGATTATAAACAGAATTTTACTTTGTCAATGTTCACCTTCATCATTATCTTCATATCTGATGATATCATTGTCTTAATATTCCTCCCCTGCATCATCAATATCCATTTGATTTTCAATTTCATCATCACTTTCCATTTCAAATTCATTTGTAAAATCATTAACATCATCATCTCCATCGACCCTTAGTTGTGGAGGATCAACATCAATATTCCAGTCTCTTTGTGAAAAAGATTAATTTTTATTAGTCTCTTGAAAAATTTAAATTCCATGCACTTCAATAGAACCACTTTCAGTTTGAGTGAACTAATTTTCCCATGATTTTATTTTTATTATACTCCACCAATCACTCAGGTCTTTTTAAGCAGTACAGTACATTGAGTATTAAATTTGATGTACCTATTGAACTAGTGAAAATGGTTCATTTCCTATATAAATAATTTTACATTTAATATCAATGATTCCATGAGATGGATGAACGTGCAAGATCCTCTTAGTATCCAACCACTGACCATTAAACATCTTTAGGTAATTTTTTCATAGATAACACAGTTCAATAATTTAATCTAATATTCCATAAAAGTCAAATTCTGTTTTTCTAGGATAAGATATTCCCATGAAAACTCCACCATTCATTGTTTTTTGTTCCCCATATGCATGTGTCTGAAATCAAAAACCATTCACCACGTATGAATTATATGATTTAACCATTTTGGATAGTCGGTTACTAAATATACACAGTATCTTATCAATTTTATCACCATGTTGATTCACTTGAATGTTTGTAAAAATATTATCAATATAATAAATAATTAACTGAATTGATATGTTAAACCATCAATAATTTATGTTACCAGTTTTTAAAACAATTGAGAAAAATTTATTTTGTCAGCGTTCTTCAAGAGCAGCTGCTATAAATTATGGAAACCATTTCTTGATATGATTACCATATAACATATAAATAAAATAATTTTACTTACTATAACATAAATAATAGAATAAGTGATATAAGCACATACATTACCAATGATTTCATTTCTTCATAGTTGAGAAAAACATAAGTATGAAGTTTGTAATGTTCATTATCTAAAATCCATCGCTCATGAACTCCACCGAAGCCAAGCTCTGGCTGATTAAAAATTGATAATTTATTGTCCAGTTCATCCTCAAAATTTACCTCATTCCATCCCTTGCAGTAGTGTTTTGAGGGATATTCATATTCAAAATAATGAGAGGGGAAAAAATAAATTTCTTCTTGCAAATAAACTTCATTAATTGATCCTTCAAATGATTATTTGTTACATAATTTTTTCTTCAATTTCAGCATGCAGATCTTGAATAGATACATCCATTGAAACAGTACTAAACCTCTAAATTTTTTTCATTTGGAAAATTTTATATCAAATGCTTAATTAAGTCAAAAAAAATCTCACAGAATGATTTTTTCCAGTTTATATATAATTACAAAAACATATTCATCTAGTTTATTTACAATATCATAGTCTTTTGTTTCTACACAAATGTCTCAATAAAAATATGATATCTTTATTATTTAATCCCAAACCAAGTAATTCAACAAACCCCTGAATCCAATTGGCATAATTCATTCCATTATAAAATGGCAATCAAGACATTTTAAACTATTAATATGTGCACTCATAACACATTATCCCAAATTGAAAGAATAGCCATCTGAAGGTCTCAAATCTATAGTCCCTAGACAAAATAATAAGAAACTCTCTTTGGATGGTGTATAAGATACTTTTGGATTCATTATCCAGTGTGATCAATCATTTTCAAATAGTTCATGTATCGGTCTCCTGAAAATTTGGGAAAGATATGATCAGGACTCTACAATATCTTTGGTCTTACCAAGGGTATCAAAACTGTACGAAATAAATTTTTAAAACCATTCTCAATATGAATAAAATCAAACAAGTGGCGGACCATCAAATCAGAACAATATGGAAGATCCCAAGAAATGCTCTGTTTTATCTAATTGTATTCTTTTCAAAAGACATGAATTTTCAGTTGGGTTATTATTGGTCCGAATAGGATGATAGGTACTGAAAATACAACTAATTTTAACTATGTACCAATGATCATTTTTGGAGGCCCATAAATTTCAATTTTTCCTTTTCTGAAATAATATTTGTTCCTCCAAAATGGACGATCTGTTGGAATAAATCTGCAATGACAGTAAAAATAGAAAGGTTTTTTTATTAATTGAGAAGCTTAAATGTTTTTTTGTCTTTCATCTAGTAAGCATATGATTTCGGAAAAAGTGTAATTCAACCAGATAACAAGCCATATGCTGGGAAGTCACTAATTTCCCACATCAATGTAGCTTTTAGTGGGAAATTTTGTTTCATATCAACAACATATGTTTTAACACCATTACTCTATAATGAATTTAACTAATAAATCAACGGTTTCAAAAAACTTTAATATTATTTTTTTGGATGTCCTGGGATTAATAAGGTAAGAAAAATATAAGGATCCTTCATCAAAAAAAATTTAGGTAAATTTTATGGAGTTATAAAGATAAGCCAACATTAATACTAACTACCATAAGATCTAAATGGATGGAATCCATTTTTAGAAATACACCATCACGCCTTCTGGGATTTAAAATAAAAATACAGATGCACTTTGTCAATATGATTCCATGAATCACCATCTGATAAAAGATTCAAGATTTTAGAAGTTGTAATCATGGTTTTGTGTCATGAAATCATTGTCATTTTGATCTGACACATAATTAAATATTGCGACCTAGGTGTAAGTTGGAAATATCTCTACAATTTTAATAGAATCAATCCAGAATTCCCTGGTTGAGTTTCTTTATACCTCGATTGTCCACTTGTGTGACAACTGTACACTTAATTATTTTCACCAGAATATAAGATGCAATAATTTTCACATGAATGCATCTTCCAATAAATAAGGCCCAGATTATGAACTAACCTCTTGCTCTCACAATAATTTGAAGAAAACACATTTCCTTCAGGTAAGAGAGTTATAACCAAACAAAATATCAAATCAAAGCAGTTTTTTGATATTACATTATTAGATATAATAGGTATAAATTATTCATCTTCTTCTAATTTTCTTACCTTGAAACTAGAATATAATGAATTCTCAACAGCCCTTAAAAACTAGTAAAATTCAGATGGTGACAACTTTGGAGTTAAATCAATATCATATTGATTATCAGTTTTTTGAACAGCTGGACAGACAACATCAAGTACTAAATTTTGAAACCATGATGGATCTAAAGTTAGCTGATTAGTATCTTCTATTAAACTGTGTTCACCATGTTGATAACAAAAAACCTAATCTGGATAAAAAACAAAAGACAAAATATGTCCCCCAATGTTGTCAAATGTGTCAAATGTTCTTAGAAAACATTTTTTAAAATGACACTTAATTGTTCCTTCTGAAAACAATTATGGTTTTGATGATGAAAATGATAAGAAAGCTTAAACACCCTCAATTTATACATAATTTAAACCAGAACCGTTTAAATTTTTCTTTTTATTTATCTATGTGTGATCATCTAATAATGAATTTTGTCAAATTTTTTGGTTCAATATTTTTCCAAAAAAATATAAAATCATTAATATTTTTGAATAATTTGAAATAAGTAATATACTATCCAAAAAAGAGAAGATAAATAATTACAACTGCTTCTTACTAATTACCACTAATTATGGGTGACAAAATTTCTAGTGGATTGGCTGGTACTCTTTTGTCGGACAGCTCATTTACATGCAACATTCTCACATAGAAATCACAACGAAGAATCTACTTGGAGGTACGCATATCCATTCTTGTGGATATAAGAATGCATAAGCACACCCTTGACCAGACTCTTTATTATGATATCAATGTTTGAAAGATATATGTAAATGAGCAGTCAGACAAAAGATCCCCATTTTCTACGATGAATCAACTTTCTTATAACAGTAACTGCCTGAAAAAATTATATAAAATTTGGTCCTATGAATGCATATCAAAACTCATGCAAAAATGATTATATATGAATACATGGAATCATATTTTTCATAATTTTTGGAGTCATTGAGAGTTGAATGCAATAGAGTCGTCCTGAAAAAGGAGTACCACCAATCCACTGGAAATTTGACCAAAATTTTACAATTTATTCTAATTATTCCTATTTATTACTATTTATTCCAATTATTCCAATTATTCCAATTATTCCTTTTATTCATAATTTTTCCAAATTTTTCCTATGTTTTCTTATTTTTCCTATTAATTCTTATCTATTCAAATTAATTTCTATTTATTCTTATTTATTCCTATTTATTTCTATTTATTGTTATTTATTTTTATTTTTTCCTATTTATTTCTATTTATTACGATTTATTTCTATTTATGGCTATTTATTGCTATTTATTGCTATTTTAGAAAATTTATTACTATTGATTACAATTTATTACATTCTATTACTCTTTATAACTATTTATTGCTATTTGTTAATAATTATTACGATTTATTACAATTAATAAGTATTTGTTAGTATTTATTACAAATTATTTATAATTATTACTAATTATTATGAAATACTACTAATTATTAGTATTTATTAGTATTTTATAGAATTTAATTGAATTTATTAGTATTTATTACTAATTATTAACAATAATTAATAAATCTAAAAAAATATTACTAATTATTACTAATTATTACTATTTATTAATAATTATTACCAATTATTACAAATTATTACCCATTTTTATTAATTATTACTAATTATTACTAATGATTACTATTTATTACGAATTATTACTATTTATTAAAAATTATTACCAATTACTACTATTTATTACTGATTATTACTAATTATTACTCATTATTACTAATTATTACTAGATATTACTATTTATTACTAATTATTAATATATATTAATAATTAATACTTATTATTTGTATTTATTACTAATTGTTAGAATTTATCACTAATTATTATTATTTTTAACTAATTTTTAGTATTTATTACTAATAATTACTAGTTATTACATATTATTAGTATTTATTACTAATTATTACTAATTATTACTTTTTATTCCTATTTATTTCTACTTATTACTAATTATTAATAATTATTACTAATTATTATTATTTATTACAAATTGTTACTATTTATTTCTAATTATTAGTATTTATTACTAATTATTAGTATTTATTAATAATTATTATTAATTATAACTATTTATTTCTATTTTTTACTAATTTTTACTATTTATTACTATTTATTACTATTTATTACAATTTATTACTAGTTATTACTAGCTATTACTAGTTATTACTAATTATTACTAATTATTTGTATTTATTAATAATTATTTATTATTTATTACTAAGTATTTTTAATTTATTACTAATTTATTACTAATTTAGTACTAATTATTACTAATTATTACTAATTATTTCTAATTATTTCTAATTATTTGTTTTTATTAGTAATACTTTGTAATAATTAGTATTTGTTAGTAATTATTGCTAATTATTAATATTTATTACTAATTATTAGTATTTCTTACTAATTATAAGAATTTATTAATAATTATTAGTATTTATTACTAATTATTTTTCTTTTTTTACTAATTATTTGTATTTATTACAATTTTCTACTAATTATTACTATTTTTCCTAATTATGTGTAATTACCGCAAATTATTACTAATTACCTTTAGTTATTACTAATTGTCATGAATTATTATTAATAAGCATTAATTACTATTAATTACAGAAAATTACAGCTACTAAATACTAGTTACCGCTAATTATTTATCTTCATTAATAATTATCATTAATAATTCTTAATTACTACTAATTACTAATAATTAGTACAAATAATTTCAATTTATTATCACTAATAAACAATAATGACAAAACAATCTAAATCTAATTTAATTACCACTAATTAACAATAATTCAAATTAATATAAAAAATTTAAATAAATATTAAATTAATTAATACATAAATAACATTAAACTTGATCTCTTATAAGTGTAGACTACGTCAAAACATGTCCATAAAAAAATATTTTACTCAAAAAAATTGAAAATCTAAAATTAGAGTTTAGAGAGAGAGATAGAAAGTAGAAATTGGAGGGTGTAATTAAAAAAACTGATGGGGTATATATATGTTAGATTATTTTTGACGGGACAATTTACAAAGAGATGCACATCGCAAATATTACTATTTGTGATGGGACCCGTCGCAAATACCTTCGACCGCATTAATTACTTTGGGCATTTAAAAGGGTATTTCCAACGTGTTCCATTGCAAATAGTGAGTTTTCGACACACTATTTTTGAGTGGGAAAATCCCCATCATTTATAGTATTTACCTATGCCGCATATTTTCGATGGGGAGACACCCCCATTACAAATACCCTTCACGCGGTTTGGCGTGAAAACAATGCCAAACCTTTTGCGATGGGACCCCATATCCTGTCACAAATTAAATATTATTTGCGGTGAAATATGTTCAATGTCCCCAATAATCAGTTTGATGAATTATTTGTGACAAGATCTATTCTCGTCGCAAATAGCCCATTGGAAAAGGCCATTTTTCCCATAGTGCATTCATGTGTACTCCCAGAGTACATTTTGGGCTACTAGAATAATGTCACATGGCATATGGGTGTCCCACCTGGTGTGTGCTTCTTATAATTCTTTGAAACACTAGTCATTGTAGCCAGGGCCCGATACACCATGTGTTTTTCTAACTACAAGACATTTAGTTGGGAGTTTTCTATAAATTTAGTTCCATGCCCACAAATTTATATTCATCTCCATCACATAGAATTAGTGTTCTTTTTTGTGAAATCATAGGGTAATGTCCTTTTTTCATTTCTAAAAATCCAATAGCTGAAAATCGGATTCCCATATGTTGATTTGGTTTTTACACAAATCATTTTTTTCTTTCATTGTCCATTATTTTTCAGATTTTGAATCCATGAATCCATAACTTGTTTTTTCCATGGTTTATCCACATAACCATCCTTTGACCCTAGTTCACTCCTCTCACATAAAATCAGTGAAAATTCATGGGTCAAAACAAACTCATTCCTTCCCTAAAATTTCAAATCATTACCCCATAGTTAAATGATGAGTAATGTAAAAATTAATTTTGGGAAAGGAATAAAAACAATGGATTATTAATCATTTTCAAGTGTTCAAGTCTAACAAACACGAATATGGATATCTAGGGTGAGAAACAAAAGAATAATCAATTAAACTGGTACATGTGTTTTTTAAGGTATAATTAGTGTGGATGAAAGTTATATATTTGAACATGCATGATATATTTAATCAATAATGGATGAATCCAAAAATTGACAAGCCCAACTAGGAGATTGATGCTTTCATTCTCATGGAATATATATGAACCCTGCATTTTACTACACACATAAACCTCATTTATTACATAAAATACACTCTTGATACAATATATAAGATAAAGTGGTCTAGTTTCATTGGGGCTTAGGAACTTTACATAATAGCTTAGATCATAAAATAGACAACATATTTATTGAAAACATTGTTTACATGGCCACAACAATCCCTTGTACTTAGCATTGAATGGGATAACCTAAGGACATGAAAAAGAAAAGGGTGATCTATAAAGCCCAATATGGAAATAAATATGGAATAACATGACGAATAAAATTCATTTTAGACAATAGGCATATCAATGGAGCACAAGAGAAATATGAACATAATGGAATGATAAAGCATGACAATCATAACATGGAAATGTGGAAACAACTCTTAACATGGAATTAGCATGAGCCAAGGCTCATTGCACATAGAGCATGAGTAAACCCTAATTTCACATGAAGCACGAGTAAATCCTTTTTGAACATGAATTATCATGAGTCAACATTCATTTCACATGAAGTATCATGATACTGTACTTTACTCAATGCATTGAAGCGCTATTAGGGCGCACCATTCTAAAATCTTTTATTTCATGCATAACTGTACCACATGGATCATATAACATGGAATCCATCAACATCATAATTTATTCCATGATTAATTAATGTGGAATAAATACATTAAAGTACCATTCAATATGTAGATGTTCATAAAGGTTAATACTATTGATGGAGACCTAGGAATGGTATTCCCTACAAAATGATCGTGGCTTGGAAAAACGCGGTGCAATTTCAGAAGCATAACGTCATAACATATGGATTCATGGACATAATTGATGAAAGAAAAATAGGGTGTCTCATCATTTTTACATGAAATCGATAGTAAGGGGAATATAGACACATGTCCCAACAAATAAAATGGAATTTAGATGCATAACACAAAAACAAATACATGGATGTAAAAGAGGATAGATAAATCTCTCACGGAATTTCGGCATGGTAAAAGTGGTACATGAGAGGCATTAATGAGATATAAAGTGGTCTCCCATTATCCAAACATAATGAGGTAAGTATGGGGGAGGTGCTAAATCATACCTCTACATTTTTAATTGAAACAAAAGTCATAACAACCGAAAGATAATTGGACAAAAATGAGAAAGGAAGAAATCCTTTACTTGGAAGTGTGATCCCAAAGGCTTGGGAGAGGCTTCAGAGAGGCTTATAGGGATCTTGGGGAACATTGAAAGGATTCTAGATAGAGGATGTAGGGGTTGGTCAAACTAAAAAGGCTTTGAGTGAAGAGGAAGTGGGAGCTTGGGTGGGTTTATATAGGAAATGAGAGGGAATTCTTTGTTATTTAGGTTTAGGTCACCACAAATTAAACGAATCAATACCACAAACCAACCCATTGTTTTTTCCCTTGGTTTTTTTTTCCAATGTAGAGTAGAAGAAAATATTTTATAAGACCAATGGCCAATCTTCTTAAAATAATAGGGTTGATTTTGTGGAGGTGAGTCACACTCTCATGAAATCAATTTACAAAGACTAACTATTTTACAAGTCTTAGAGGGTCCACTATGGTTTTGTAAAATAATTAAAAATATATATAATCACATTATTTTAATTCAAAAACATATATTTTCCAAACATAGTGTTTATAGTATTTTATTACAATATTATTTGGTCGTTATGATGTCATAAATCACATTATATATTTAAACGGTATTTAATTTTTACCCAAAAATTCAATTGTCACAAAAAATTATGAAAAATTCACCATTGGAATATTTCGACAATTCTGATAACAAAAAAAATATTCATTTTATCGAAATATCTTTCTAAATATGATAATTTTTACTTTTAAAATAAAAACTAACAATTATTGAAAATTCATGGGTTTTGACAAAAATAGCTTTCAAAACATAATGAAAATTACAATTGTATTTATAAAATTATATGATAATTTTTATTTTATAAAAATTAATTTTATAATAATAATAACAATATTTTATTAAAATATTATTTAATTCAAAAATCCCTTAATTCATCAAAATATATTTCTTAGTTGAATATTAACTGAAACAACTATTTTTGCTTTAAAAACTATTTACGAAGTAACAATTATAAAATGAATGCACATTATTTATACAAAAATAATGTCTATAGTCATAGTGCTAGGGTCATGTTACATAACCCCTTATAACACCCACATAAGACTGAAGGTTATGGTGTCTAATAGTGACAGACTGTTGGGGTTGCTCGGATAACATCGCTCGTGTTGTAATCTCTATTAACATCCACTTATCTCGTAGTCGGTTCTGCTCAAGCTTAATGTGTTCATGAATGGCTTGGGCTTGGTCAAGAGCGAAGCCCAATGATTCAACCTCCTTTAAGAGCACTGACAAATGGGAATCTTATGGGGTATGTCTTCTAGATGAGGCCGTCACTTTCTTTGTCTGAGTAAGTTGTATTTTTTAAAGCCTTATATTTATAATAATCATGTGATCACTTTTCAACGACTATATTAGAAATGGTAACAATTCATAATGGTATTTTAAAATTCAGAAATATAAAACCATGTATGTTCACATTTTATTTAACGATAATAATAAAATAAATTAGATCGAGAGGAATTTCCATTAATGAATGTTTGGGTCATTACAGAACGCGCTCACCAATGATTGAGATGAGTAATTGTGTTCATTGCGCTTCGATCTACTTTGATTTGGAGTCTCATCGTTTCCCGGTGTAGATTCCCCTATGTATGAGATAGTTAAAGTCTCTCGGGGACCCCAGGATTATACATCTCACACTATGTAAATCTCCATATTAAATTATTTATATAAAATCCAATTTGTAAAATTCAACGAAAATATATAAATTAAATTTTTTATTTTAACTAAACACACCTTTCAATGGTCTCTATTTCCAAGTGCACCCAGACAAACAATTTTAGGTCACGTATTTGGTAAAAATCACACACTATACTCAAGTTTAGTCTTAGATTTCCAATCCAAAATTATATTTATGTGTTATAACATTTTCTTTAATAAATAGTGGGAGTATAATTTCAAATATAATCAATATTGTTATAAAATTATTTCTTAGGCACTCTGGGACAAAATATTGAACAACGTCTCAATTTCTGGCTCCAAAAATATAAATATAAATATTTCTAATTATTTCAATTATAAAAAATATGGTCTCTAAATATGTACCTCTATCAAAATTATCATCACTGGAAAGAAAAACTAAAAAAATTATCTAGATACTCAAGTCGCATCATTCTTTTATACTTCTTGGATATCTCTTTCATGCTCTCTTTCTAATCTAGTAGATGAACCAAGGGGATGGTTAGTCCACACATTTCCATCTCTATTCAATCATCTATCGCCATATGTCACTCTAGAAAAATGGTTTTGTCCTCTATTTCATGTTCACCCTTATCTATAAAAGGCATAGGTTCAGGCATGTATCTTCTCTGGTGAGACACGTGGAAGGATTCGTCCACTTGATTCAATTGTTTAGGAAGCGATGTGTGGTAAAAGACCTCATGAACACTCCATAATATAATAAAAACCCTGATTATCCTTTGGGGATAGCATGACTACCCAGCTGAACCACTACAATCTTCATCATCTGGGGACTATTCAGAACATATGGTCTCTGTGATTTAACTATAAGACCACACAATGTCAATTTGCATAATATTTTCATCATATTTGGGAAATTTTAATCTCCCCATTAATGACATAGACCCTCTTCAATGTGACATACACCATATATGGACCCACAAGAGATAATTATCTAGTCTCTCTCCATAAAAAGTTCATCCATTAGTGTATCCCATATTGGGAATCAATAAGATCCATGTTAATAGTATTTGTGGTATTTGTTGTCATATGAAAACACTACCAATGTCATGTGATAATCCCATCTCCAACTGAAGTCTTACCTGAAATCCCTCACATATCCTCCAATACCATGATTGTGCACTCAGTCTACCCATATGCCTTGGGTTGAAAGGACTTAATCATCCCCATATGGGTATAGAATAACCCTACAGGCCTCTCCACATCCTTGACATGAACATTGAATCACGATCAGAGAAAATCGTTAATGGAACCCCATGAATTTGAACTATATATCCTACATATATCTTACCATAACTCCCCACATGAATTTCCTCACTCATACAAAGGAATTGCTCCATCAGTATGAGTCATTAAACTATCACATAAATGGAATCATGGACCATTGTTATCCATGGAATCCCTATGAAAATGTACATGGATATGTCATCCCATTTACTCTCTGGTATCTCAATGGAATGCAAAAAACCTTCTGGAACCAAGTGTCTAGCCTTCAGATATTATCATGTGAGGCACTATGAGATGAACTCATCCACCCTCAGTCTTATTTCGGCCCACCCAATACACCACAAATGGTCTCTATACATATTCCCCATACCAGGATTTAAAGCCAAAGGATATGTTTGAACTCTTAAATCTCCACATCCTGCATCATGAATAGGGATATCATCCATCCTAGTATTAGGATGATTTGACTCCCTCTTTCACAATATCTTCATGGGGAATCTATCATGGATATCCTCTTGTGAAATACCTCACAATCGATATTACCCAAATGGGATTCTCTCACATTCTCGCAAATTAGATGAGTAAACCATTATCAGTTATAAGGAAGAAAACATCCATAATTTTGATAGTACCAAATGAGACTTGGACTTCCTACTAAGGGAATATTCTTCCATTTTTCTCTTCCCAGGATAATATACTACCTTGAAGTCATAGTCTGGCATGAACTCCAACCACCAATGGTGTATCAGGTTCATGTCTCTCCTTATTAATACGTATAAGAGAATCAGATGATCTGAGGAAACCATAATGTAATATCCACAACATAATTCCTCCACATTATCAAGGTGAGGGCTACCGTGACAATCTCTATGGTGTGATTCACATAGTTTTTCTTATAGGGTCCCAAATTCCTCAATCCATATGTAATAACGTCCTTACACTACATCAACATGCATCAGAGACCAGCTACTAAGGCAATGTAGTACACTACATACTCCATTCCCTCCTATGGTATTCTCAACATAGGAGTTATTTCCAGCCTCAGTCTCAACTCCTCGAAGGCCCTCTTTTCAGTACATCATCCATGAAAAATAATGTGTTTGACATGTCAAGGTAGTTAATGTAGATGAAATCCTAGAGAAGTCTACAAAAAACCTCTAGTTTTATTCCACCAATCTAAGAAAACAAATAACCGAAGACATGTTCTTGGATAGCTCTCAAGATAACATGTCATCGTTATTTTCTTTCTCTATAGACAAACCACACTTAGAAATGACAAGCCCCTATCAGTGAACATCATAAATACATTAATGTAACTTCACGAAATTTTTATAATGTGAGTTCTCCCAAAATAAATCTAAGACAACCATTAAGTGCTCAGGATTCTCCTCCTCTGATGCAGAGTAGTTGTTTTTTTCATTGATATATAAAAAAATTATCCCATGTATAGGTGGAAGGTTTGGTTAATGAAAGGCATAAATATTGTGTGGTAATTCAACCCGCTGAAGGTTATCCCTAAGAAATCATTGTCTGTATAGCTACTTCGTAATTCTAGATTTGGGATATCACCTAAAGAACTATCAAATGATGGCAGAAAAAATTGATATTGGTATTAAAGAACTAGATCACACCTCAAAACATGTCAAATTGTTCATCAATCTATGGTAATCAGTCCATGTTATTTATCATTTCTTGGTTGTGGTGAATATAACCCACAAAATGTTGCATGCACTCATCCTCCTTTTTCACAATATGAAATAGAGCTACCATGGGGGATACACTTGTCCTGATGAAATTATTCTCTCAAAAATACTTCAACATCCATTGGAGATTGAAAATATCAGTATGAGCCATTCAATATGACGTAAAATATATCATAGCTTTCTCAGTATACATGTTGATACAAAACTACATCACCTACCTAGGATGTAGTCCCAGAATATCCTCAAGGATATAGTCCATGAATTCCCCATCAAATGAAGGAATCTTGATGTATGGAGATTCTACAGAACAAAGGTATACACATCCAAATTATGGGTGAGGTTCTGAAGCCTCTTGATCAAAAAACCTGGTCTCCCTACCACGATATATATCTCTCCCATAATGGAGAATGTCATCCCATTACTGAGAATGCATTTTACCCATCTTTGATGATGGTAGATATGTTCTCAATTAATGGAAAAACAATCAATAAAAAATATTTATTTATATGGTCCCATATTCCTAAAAAAAGGTCCCACATTAACCTCCCCCGACAAAGAAATTTATTTCACTACCGGCATAAAAAAGATACAGATGAAGTATTCGGCATTTGAACCTCAAGAAAAATGTGATGGGCCAAAATCTCAACAGGGAGATCTTGACCTCACACTAAGTTTATAATTATGAAGGAATGAGTTTCACCTATTTATACTAGTACTGATGCAAGACTATAAAAATCAAGATCATACCACTAATTATATAGTTTGTTATAGGGTTATAAGGGCCCATAACCTATAGTAGTCCACATCCCCAATGGTCAGCCCCCTGATCCTTACATGGTCTGCCTAGTAGTGGTTGTGGAATCATAGCATAGCATGATCTTCCACCCATAGATATTCGTCCTTGATCTCCACTTCCTCCTCTTCCATCAAGTTCTCCCTAGGGACCACCTGGTACTCCCCTAAGAGATCAATAATTACAGTTTTTCCTTTAAAACGGAAAAATAGTAGCTATCTTCAAACTCTCCTTAGCATGTCTAGTCAGAAATTTTCCTGCCATGTGGCCTATCACCTCACAACCAAAGACCAAACCCAATATGAGATACCTTGGTCATCTTTGTAGTCCCAAACCATGTTCTTGAGCCTGATCCAAGGAACATATTCTACATTGAGATCATGTCAACATACATATACTAGAGGCTACATGAGGACTCAGCTCTATATATCCAAGTTACACCTCCAACTTCCCAAAATCCATCTTATAAGAAACTCTCCATCACAAGCACCTACTCTACAACCCTATAATATATGGGAATTCTTATGGGTACAATACTATCTAATATCTCTCTGTGGAGTTATTTATCATACATAAAATCTCTAAATTATCCAACTAATATAATGTCATGGATGTTCCATGTGTGTTTTATGAAACTCTCAGCATACACCTGCATTGTCATCCCTCATTATGGTAGATCCAAAATCACATGAACTCAAATCGAGTGAAAATAATAGGGGTAGAACATCTCAGTGAATAATCTATTGAATTAATTCTATGAGAGTGTTGTATCATCATATACATGGGTAACAATACTCCACTAGTTCCCATATTATCCATGGGAAATGATATATTATAGTGAAACCACCAAATCTATTATTGTCTAGATGTTCCAGAAAACATGGACCACAAACTCTAGGCAAGACCTCGCTGCCTGGCGATATTGATCACCATAGAATATTAGTTCCATTAGCACTAGACCATGCAGAGTGCACTAAGATAGTGTGAATCCTCATCCTTCCTTGTGGGTATGATATAATTCTCAATATGCGGGGGTTCTACTACCCGAACACCTAGAGGAAGAAAATCACAGGGCGGATGATTAACTGAGGCCTCATCACTCATTATATCATTTTTATGATCTGAAATTGGTAACAATGTGGGTTGTTGTTGTGGAGACATCCTTAAAAGTTAATCATTTTATACCATGATCTGATAAACAAATATATGTATATATATATTTACAATGGAGATATGAATCAACAATGATATTCAATGACTAAATATTATATTATTCACTTACCATATGATCTTTGCAAAACAATGTTCATTATAACGATTTGAGAAGATGGTAGTCAAGGTCCAAGTGAATGGATATGATGCCATCCTCACCAATAGTAGATTCACATGCTTATGAGTCTCACGTGAGATACTTTTCAATGTTTATCTAATATGTAATAGATACTCATAAGGGAAATATACTAGACACAATTATGTGGAACAAACTGCTCTGATTCGAATCAGTCACGACTTGATCCAGTGGATACTGGGCCAAAACTACCCTATGCCCACCCTCATAGTGCAGGGGTTTGTGATAAGCGATGAATGTCATGACTTACATAGAAATCCATTCCATAATAAACCTATACACATACACAAAATCATATCAATGTATACGTTCATTGTAATAAAAATAAAAAATACCAACATTTTGAAGATAAACCAATCATGAAAAACCTCTTGGGTGTTAAAGAGTATGATAGTGATAATAGAAAATTAATAGTTAAATACATGCCAAACCAGAGGGATGTCCCAAACTACTAAAACTATAATTTAAACATTATATGGTATAAAATTCTATATCTCCATTATTTGTCCACGATACATAATTGAATGAACCATGTATCCATAATATCCCTTGTTTTAACCGTCAATATTTTGGTCAACTATATAAGTCAGGACACATGCTGGAAAATACCATGCATGGGAGATTATATAAATATTTTTTTGGACACCCTAAAATATAATGGGGATGATGAAAGAGATGTGATATCAAGAGAAATACAGTAAAACAATTAACCAAAAGCAAGGTAGTAAATGGAATTAAAATACATGACTAATATATATATGATCAAAAAAAAGTAACACATAAGATATAGAGGGGGTATCCATATCATATTCCATCCTAGGAATTAAGTTCCATCAATTCTAGATGTCTCTTATTGATGCTTATCATATTGCACATCTTCCCAGAATAAAAACATATAAGTCAAGCCACACCTCTAAATGATTTTGTAATGTTGAGGGGAAAGAATCTATAAGAAGAGGACTAATACCCTAGTAAAACAAGAGAGTGAAACTAGGTAATAATCTATAGAACCCATACCCTGGTGCAACAAGACTGTGCCACATTTGTAAAAAACAAATTGAAAAAATCCCTATTATACATGAGGGTTCTACTCAAGTAATTAGTAGTGGTCCAATGCCACTCTAGTATTCAATAGGGGTACTAGACTTATTCTAGCTAGAGGGTAACACAGTAGTGGTCGGGGACCCATTCCTTGATAAATATGTAGGGTTCCACTCAGATAGCTTATAATGGACCCACACACATCCCAGATTGTGGGTTTCACTCTCATAGTCATGAACATGTATCATGTCTCCATAGGAGGGTTAAACTCGTAAAGTATATATAAGATTCATTCCTAATCCCATAGGATTGTTCCATTCCAAAGATAGGTAGATGGACAATACCCATCACATCTAGAGGTATCCACAATAAATCCCCTTGTGATCCCTCCTGATAAATGTCGACACCAAGCGCCAACCAAATAATTGTCTTACACAAAACATCTGATATCCTAACCAAATATACACAATGGATGGAACTATAACCTTCTATGTGGAAACAACATAATAAATTATACTCACAAGAAAAATCCATGTCTAATAGATGGTCATACAAGTGGTTAATGTTCCTTAAAATGGGACTAAGGGGTGAAAGAAATGTACGGGGACCCGCACAGTGTGTGGTCCCACTCTATAGTATGTTGGTGTCTTGAAAGATACATTGATCACTTATCATGTAATAAAATATGTAATATATAGGGTATATACATCATGTTTGAACCACCCTAGGTCCTTTATAAGTTCCCTAGTGGTGTCCATGTGCTTTTTTATTTTCCATGTTCTTCATTACATTGGGTACCTCTCCACAGGGGGTTCCACATCTGTCTCCAGTTGTGTCCATATAACTCTGAACATGGAATGTGCATGGTTCTTCCATTTCCAAAGTATAATCGGTGTACATTTCAGTCCACCAAAAAATATTCTATGATTTTTTGGCGTACTGCATTGCGTGTAATACATCTAATTCAGTAAAACCCCAGCCACTACAACCAGGTCCCAACACACTATGTGTTTTCCTATATAGATAGTGTGTAGTTATTATTTTTATAGAAATTATTTTCCATAAACACATGTCCGTTTCAATATTTTTAATGTCATGTATATCCTCATTCTCACTCAAAATTGTAGGGGATGGTCCATTTTATTTGCTTAAGGTCATTTGTTGCAGGTAAATTGGATCCCCATTTGTTTGTTTATCTTCCAAACACATCATGTGTTTCTTCCATCACCAATCGGTCTTGTATCTCAAATCCATGGAACCATAACCTATTTATAACATGGTTTATCCCCCAAAATTATATTTGATCACGAATCAATTAATTGGATGGAAAATCATCATGAATTTAGGGGTATGATTAGACTAAGTCCCACCCAACAATATTGAATATAACCCCATGGAATAACGATGACTAAAGTGAGGCAATTTGGAAATGACGGAATAAAAAATAATTGAGTCAAAATTTCTATTTTTACTTTTATATCTTGTTTTGGGAATCACAAATGTCTTTTTCCATACTAATCGTACTGACCATGCTGATCGTACTGACTATACTGATCGTACTAACCACGATGATCATACTAACCATGATGATCGTAAAGACCATGCTCATCGAAATGACCATGCTGGTCATACTGACCATGCTGATCATACTGACTATGCTGATCATACTGACCATGCTGATCGTACTGACCATGCTGATCGTATAGACCATGCTGATCGTATAGACCATACTAATCGTACTGACCATGTTGATCGTACTGAGTATGCTAATCATACTACCTCTGTCAATTGTACTGACTCTGTCAATCGTACAGACTCTGTCAATCGTACTGACTATTGTGCATCATACTCACATTGTATCATATCAATACATTACACTAAGTAATACTTATAGTACTCATACTTTACTTGCATTACATTCTTTTTTTGGTCCTTTATCAAAAAAACATGTTTCATATTAATCGTAGCCATGATTATCACGTTCATATATCTTTTGTTTTACACAAAACGATGTCGTGGAATTAGTTATAAACTAATTAAAACAATGTCGTGTTTTCAGTTTCAATATGACTGTTATAATGCCAGGTGTCCAAGTCCCTCCAACTTTTTTGGAGAAATATTACCGTTGGAGGAAATATGACCATTGAAAACTGATGCCTATAAATAAGAGGTCATTTGAAGCCAAAAAATATTCGTGTGTATGAGACTAATAATTTTGTGCTATCAAGTTCTAGAAAGAGATACTGTGACATCTCTCCTTCTTCGTGTGAAAGCCTTGAAACCACAAAACGTTAACACCTCATTCTTTGTTTTTGTATTTCTATAAGTGATTTTTTTGTGCTTTGTGAGAATGATCATCGTATCAGGGGCTTTCAAGTGACTGAATGACAGAGGTGTCGATTACCTACAAAATAGAGGGCTGCCGGGGATAGGCAGACAGACAAACCGATCATCGTATCGAGGGCTGCCAAAGATAGGCAGAGAGACGTACCGATCATCGTATTGAGGGATTACCAAGGTAGTGGTGAGACACCTCTTATCCTAGGGAAAAGGATAACCCTTTTCTTTGGGTTAAAATAATTGTAATACTTTTACATTTCCGCTGCCAATTGTATTTGAAAGGAAATTTTTTTGTTTCATCTTCTATTTCATATACATTTGTAATTGTACCAATTTCACTAATACTATTACATTTTATATTGTCAGATTCTATATTATTTATGATAGAATATCTCACTTTTACATTACTTGGATTATTGTATTCTTTTGAATACAATTGTTGTACATTTCTTAATAGTATTACATTTGTATCATACCTTTTTATTCAATACAATTATGGGTGTTTGTTCTTACATTAGTTTAAGATCTCTTAAACTATATTAAGTGTTTGATCCAATGTTTTAAAAATTCAATTCACCCCTCCCCTTGTATTTTCCCATCTAATTAACATATACATCTATGTATTCGATCCAATAATTGGTATTAGAGGAGGATTCCACTGATTTATTTTACTCGCTCTATTTATTTCAATTTTTCATTTCAACTATTTACTACACTAACATGTGGAGTGGAAATGATTTTGTTTTATTAGATGGAAGGAATGAATATTGGGTCAATTAATAATCTAAATCCTTATAGGCAACCAATCATTTATGGGAATGATTATGAGTATTGAGAGATCTAATGAAGACTTTTGTTATGAATATTGGTGTAGACAATTTTATTATGCTTACTGGAGGTTACAAAATTCCCGACAAAGAAGTTTGTACTTTCACTGATCAAGAGAAGCAAAAATATCAAATGAATTGAAAGGTACGAAATAATTTACTATGTTCTATGACCAGGAATATATATAGCCAGATATCTTATTGTGAAGCAGCCAACTATATTTTGAAGAAATTGGAAGTAACACATTTTGGTACATCCAAGGTTATAGAAACAAGAAGAGCAATTATTCGAGCAGAGTATCATGGATTTATTTTCCCCTATGGAGAGCCAGTGTGTAAAGTGCAAAAAATATTTATGACAATTATCAACATATTACAATATATGGTAGAAAAAGGACTTGTGATGAAGCTATTGTAGATAAGATTATTGATATAATTCCAAATTAATGGGAGTCAAAAAGGACAGCTATTGATGAAAATAGAAAAGTTTCCTAGATTAATCTTGATGAACTCTTTGAACTCTTCTACAGCACAAGACAAGAATGAAGAGAGATGCGGATTTCAATAAGAAGAAAAATAGTAATGGAAGTGTAGCTTTTACTACTTCATCTAAATCTAAAACACCTGAAAGATCCAAAGCTATGAGAGTTGTTATATCAGAATCAAGTGATAGTGATCACTTGGATAATGATTTAGCCAATCTTGCCCCAAGGATGAACAAGATTGTGGGAAAGAAAGACTTCCAATACAGATTCAAAAAGAAATATAGGAAGGATAAGAAATATTCAGAGGTAACTTGTTATGAATGTAAGAATGTGGGACATATATGACCTGATTTTCCGTTACTAAATAGAAAAGACAAAAAGGAGAAACATTCTGAAAGAAATAAGATAATGTATTACAAGACAACGAAAAATAAAGTCTCTAAAGCAAATGATACCTAGAGTGCAAGTGATAGCAATTCATCATAAAATTCTTCAGACTATGAATCCACAGGACAATGGAATATTGGACTTATAGCCAGACTACCAATTGAAGATCATTGTCTTATGGCTAAGGTACACATTGCTGAGGCTATTACAAATATTCCTTTGAATGAAAATTATACTGATAATACATATTATGAATCTTCAGATGAATCTTCATTATCAGAAGATAATACATTACCTTCTTTTGAAGAAGTTTTTAGGTTTTCTAAATTACTTGAGAATGAAAAATCTAAACTTAAAAAAAAATTTATAAAGAAAATTCTAGAATATCAATTTTAACTAAAGAATATCTGATCATTATAAGGATCTTGATATGAAAACATCTTATTTTGAAAGTATTTTAAAAACCCTTGAGAAAGTCAAGACTGACAAAGATAAACTTTCTAAGGATCTAGAAAATGTAATTTCTATGAAAAATGTTTTCGAGCCAAACTCTAGTTCAAAATCAAATGTTTTAGAGGATAAAAACATAGTTTTAAAACTAAAGTCTGAAATCATTTCCTTGAAAAAATTATTGTCAACCTTTACTTACGGAAAAGAGAACTTTGAAAAAATATATTCTGAAATTCGTCCTTTGAAAAATCATTCTGGACTTGGTTATACTCATTCCAAAGAGTTTTTTAGTAATAACTACATTATTCCTCAAAATAACCCATTTTTTTCTAAGTGTCAATGTTGTGGGCACTGGAAAAGAGAGTGTTCTCATAATAAAACTCACTCTTTAGGATTTCATAAAGCTCATTTCTCAAAACAAATGTGGATTCCAAAAATTCTTTTATCTAACTTTTCTGGATCCAAACAAGTTTGGATTCCGAAAAAGTAATTGTTTTTTTCAGGAAAATTAGAAGTGTACCAACAAGAATATTTTGTACATGGATAGCGGTTGTTCTCAACAGATGACCGGAAACAAAGATTTCTTAGAAAGGATTATCAAAACAAAAGGTGGAAAGGTTACCTTCAGAGATAATGCTCAAGGAAAGTTTGTTGGAATAGGTAATATTGTTTTTAATGGAAAAGATCTTATCTCAAATTTTTTGTTTTTTAAAGGTCTTAGGCACAATCTCATCAACATAAGACAATTATGTGATGAAGGATACCTTTTGAATTTTAGGAATAATAAATTCTTAGTTCACAATTCCAATGATGAGTTCATTTTATTTGCCCATAGGAATTAAAATGTATAATCTATTAACTTAGAAGACATTAGGATCCAAAATTTACCCTGCTTAAGTGAAATAGAAGACTAATCATAGCTATGTAATAGAAGACTATGACGCTGAAATCTGAGAAACCATTGTAAACATTCAATGAAAAGACTTTTAAAGGGACTACTGGATCATAGATATGATTCTTCAAAAGTCTGTGATTCTTGTCAATTTGGTCAGCAACATAAAATTATCCTTAAATCAATTAATGATGTTTCAACTTCTAATACATTACTGCTAGTGCATATTGATTTTTTTGGTCCTCCAAAAACTGGAAGCATTGGATGAAAATACTATGTATCTATTTTAGTTGATGACTTTACTATATTTACATGGGTCTATTTTCTAACAAAGAAATCTGAAGCCCTTTCCTATTTCAAAATCATTAGAGCCCAAGTTAAAAATGAGAAAAACTGATCATTGATAACAATTCATAGTGATCATGGTGGTGAATTTCAAAATTCATATTTTGAAACTTTTTGTAGCAAGAAAGGTATTACTCACAATTTCTCAGCTCCAAAAACTCCTCAGCAAAATGGTGTTTTTGAAAGAAGAAATCGTATTTTTCAGGAAATGACAAGAACCATGTTGAGTGAATACTCAATTGTTAAGAACTTTTGGGATGAAGCTATTATTGCTGCCTGCTATACTATAAATCATGTTCTAACCATACCTTTTCTTAATAAAACACCTAATTAATTATGGACTAGCCGAAAAACTAAAGTTTCATACTTAAAAGTTTTTATGTTCAAAGTATTCATTTTGAATACTAAAGATAATCTACACAAATTTTCACCTAAATAGGATGAAGGAATCTTTCTAGGCTATTCCACAACTTCTAATGCATACAGAGTTTTCAATAAAAACAAATGTACTATTGAAGAAACAGTACATGTTAAATTTGATGAAACTAATCCTTTTGTTTTCAACCAAACCCAACCTACTTTTTCAGATGTGTTTTCTAAAAATGTTTTTCAACATCTGTTAGAAGATCCTTCTGATGAAGAAAATGTTCAATAATGTTTTCCTGAAACTTTTACCCCAGATGAGTTTCTACCATATTTGATAAAAAGGTTTTACAAAACCCAAATCAGTTGCTTCTTAGGAACTATCCCAGTGATAACATCACTGGTGATGTAAATCAACCTATAAGGACCAGAAGTTCATTAAGAAATGAAATAGAACATCTTTCTTTTATTTCTCAATTTGAACCTAAAAGTCCAAGTGAGTCCATAGGTGATTAATATTAGATTAAAGCAATGAAAGGTGAACTAAATGAAATTGAAAGGAATCAAGTCTGGACTTTAGTTGAAAGACCTAAAGAAACAACTGTAATTGGTGTAAAATTGGTTTTCAGAAAAAAATGTGATGAAAATATAATCATTGTATGAAATAAAGCAAGAATTATTGCTAAGGGATGTAATCAACAAGAGGGAATAGACTATGAAGAAACATATTCTCTGGTAGATAGATTTGAATATATTCATATTCTATTAGCCTTTTCAGCATACTTTAACTTCAAACTATTTCAAATGGATGTTAAATGTGCTTTTCTAAATGGTTTTGTTAAAGAAGAGGTTTTTTTGGAACAACCTCTTGGTTTTCTAGACCCAAAACATCCTATTCATGTTTTTAAACTTACCAATGATCTATATGGTCTTAAACAAGCCCCTAGAGCATGGTATGATAGACTTACAGGATTTCTTTTACAAAAAAACTATGAAAAAGGTACAGCAGATCCAACTCTTTTTATAAAAATGGAAAATAAAAATTTTTTGATTGTTCAAATTTATGGTGATGATATCATATTTGGATCAACTCAGCAATCCTTAACTGATTATTTTGCTAATTTAATGAAATCTGATTTTGAAATGAGTATGATGGGTGAGTTAACGTTCTTTTTAGATTTTCAAATTTTCCAAAAACTATAATGAAAATATATATATCAACATAAGTATATTAAAATTTTACATAAAATGTATGGATGCAACAAGACTAAA
Source organism: Viscum album (assembly GCA_963277665.1). Lineage (NCBI taxonomy): Eukaryota > Viridiplantae > Streptophyta > Magnoliopsida > Santalales > Viscaceae > Viscum > Viscum album. Next base: position 772,534,155 of record OY728159.1, on the reverse strand, counting down.
TGTATTAGCACACCAATTGGTACCTCAAATACACTTGATCATGATGAAACTGGGAAACCAGTAGATCAAACAATTTTTAGAGGTTTGATAGGGAGTTTTCTATACGTGACAGCTAGTCAACCAGACATAATATTTTCTGTATTCTTATGTGCAAGATACCAATATATTCCAAAAATAGTCTCATTTAAATGTCGTGAAGAGAATCTTTTGGTATTTAGAAGGAACTATGGATTTAGGATTCTTTTACTCTTCTGGAAATTACTATTTTTAAATGTTTTTTAGATGCTGACATTGGTGGTTGTAGAATGGATCGAAAAAGTACATCTGGCACGTATCATTTCTTAGGAGATTCTCTTGTTTCTTGGTCCTGCATGAAACAACACTCAGTAGCACTATCCACTGCTAAAGCTGAATATGTAGTAGCTGGAACTTGTTGTGATCAAGTGTTGTGGATGCAACACACACTCACTGACAATGGATTGATTTTTTCCAAAACACAAATTCTATGTGATAACACCAGTTCCACAGGTCTTAGTAAAAACCGAGCGCATCACTCTCATGAAAAACACATAGGTATAAGGAATCACTTTCTTAGGTATCACACACAAAAAGGATATATTAATTTACAATTCATCGGAACACAAGAACAACTTGTTGAGATTTTTACAAAACCATTACCTTCCAATAGATTTGAGTTTATAAAACAGAAGCTAGGAATTATTAAATTAAAGTAATCATTCATGTCTACTTCTTTTTTTCCACCTCCTTACATTATGAAACTCTTTTATTATAAAATGGAGATCATTTTACTTATTTTTTCTCTATCTTTTACTTTTTGTTTATCGTATTGCCTGTTTATTGTATTTACTGTTTATCATATTAACTGTTTATCATATTTACTATTTACTTATCATTATTTACCTTTATGTTTATCGTATTGATTGATTAGTTACAATTTTTATTTTATTTTCTATTGGCACGTCCGTTCATGGTAATGAATTTCTTTTCCATCGACACATCCGTTCATGGTAATGAATTTCTTTTCCATCATCATGTCTGTTCATGGTAATGAATTTATTTTCCATCGGCACATGGTAATGAATTTATTTTCCATCGGCACGTCCATTCATGGTAATGAATTTATTTTCCATCGGCACGTCCGTTTATGGTAATGAATTTCTTTTCAATCAGCACGTCCATTCGTGGTAATGAATTTCTTTTCAATCAGCACGCCAGTTTATGTTAACAACTTTGTTTTCCATCGACATGACGATTGATTATATTATTTATCTTTGCATGATTTTGTTTTATTTAACTATTAATACTATCTAAACCAACAATTACGTTACGATCTCCTCTAGGTACATTTTTTTAAAAAAAATTATTCGTTTTAATCCTATCTGTTGATTTATTTTCTTCTAATCTCAACCGTAGAAGACCAACGGTCATTCTTTTGCTGCCTATAAATATAACCCCCCCTCCCAAACCCACACCTGTTTTTTAGGAATATGTGGCGAAGCTCTGATCCATCGATTTAAGTTATCGTGCGATCTTTTAGCAGCTTCACCTATATGTCTCCATCCCTTACCAATACTCCTGCAGAAATGTCTTGAAAGACTTTTTCAGAGAAATAATTTTTTGAGAGAAAGGTTAGTTTCTCGGGAAATTTTTGATTCGAACGATTCTACAATCAGAAGAATCATTTTGATTCAAGGCTGGGAGAATTTGTGTATTGAAAAACCTGTTTCTCAAGATCTGGTTCTTATTTATGAAGTCAGTCAGTTTTACAAAACCGTATCATTTGATAAGAACATGACAATCAACTTTGCTGTGTACGTTATAAAGTTATCAATGTCTATGAAACAAGTAGCCCATTTTCTAAATGTTCCAATAGAAGGTGATTCCTTCTATCCATCTCATAAACTACCAGAGGACGTTGGTACGTTTAACAAAGAAAGTGCTGAAAAGTCTTTGTTTATATTAAATGATGAAAAGAGGAAAGTGGCTCAACTTTCTCTAGATAACAGATTTTTGACACTATGGATGCAAGGTTTTCCTATCCCAAGGAAAGGGGATAGAGAGACATTGAAGGTTTATGATATTTTCATGTTAGACTACCTTGTCAACATGAGAAAAAAAATCTCATGGGATACATCTTTGAAACAATTAAGAATGTCAAGTCAGGAGAAAACAAATCCTATTTGATAATGTATCTAGATATTCTTACAAAGTTCATTCTTGAGAGCATGAATTTTTGTAATATTCATTTGAAATGAAATTTGATAGATCTGAAGCCATCCTGGATTAGTAAGGGTACTTTGAAGAAGTTTAATGTTTGTTTTGATCAGATTTTCAATTAATTTTTTATGGATTTAGAAGCTGAATCGGCTTAGAATCAATCGGCACCTATACCTGTAAAATAAAATCCTTCTGTTGGTGCTCCTCAAATGTCAGATCCGAAAACTAGTTCAATTCCTAAGAAGAAACCGAAGTACAGTAAGGAGGTTGTGGCCAAGTGGAGAAAAGATAGGGAATAGAGAAAAGAAGGTGAACCGAAGTTCTGTCTTGACCCAGCTGAAATTTTTTCAGAAAGAATAAGGGTAGATGAATCCCTCCAAGATGAAAATAAAAATAAGACTCTTTTGAAAAGAAATGATCAAGACGTTGATATCTCTAATGTCCTGAAAATGTTTGAGGATGCTAGTTCTCAAATAATGGAATAAGTACATCAAGAACCTATCGTACAGAGTCTTCCAGAGAAAGAAAAAGGGAAACAAGTTTTGGAGGAAATACAGGAAGTTGAAGAAGAGGAAGGAGACTTTCTTTTAGAATTCCTAAAAAGTTCAAAGAATAGTAGAGAAGAATTTTACCCAAAGCAGAGTGAAGCTATTCAACAAGTTTCTCATGCCGATCAAGAACCTATTGAATCTTTTGAAACTCAGAATTAAATTTCATCTCAAGAAGAGCAAGGTGCTAAATATTCTCATACTGAAAAATTTATTGTCATCAGTGATAAAATTAATGAAGAGAGAAAGGATAAAGAAAAATAAAAATAAAAAGGAAAAAAACTGGTTGATGACTCAAGCCGATAAAATGAACTAGATTCGTTCGATGAAGATATTGATTTAGAACAAAAAATCTTTCTCAAGAGGAGTGATTACATTGTTCATGTTTTAAAGAGTGTGGAGAAGACTATTCCTTATTTCCTTAGGCTTGAAGGAAAAATTTATTTTAATACTGAAAATCAGAGAAAGAAGTTCAACTCTGTAAGAGAATTGAGAAAGAAATTTTTGTCAGTTGAAGCTAATTTGAATGTTCTATCTGAAATTTTGGCCACTCATAAGAAGGATTCCAACAGAATGACTAAGTGATCATACAAAACAGAGAGCTCAGTGAATGACCATGAGACAAAAATTGAAGATATAAGGAGGTTATCAAAAGATCTTGTGATTTCTTTCAATAATCTTGAAAAAGAAACAGTTGAAAGGCTGAATCAAGTTACTCATAGAGCCGATATTTTGTTAGTAAAAGAGTTGCAAGACAAAATGAATGCTTTTCAGCCTGAGTTTTCGAAGGTTTCATCTTTTAAAGATGAAATAGTTTTTTTGAAGAAACAAAATTCTAGGTTATCCAAAGACAACAATAATTTTCAAGAAAGAATTGATACTCTTGAAGAAGTAATCAGAGTTCAAGAGGAGACCATCAAATATCAAGATCATATTTTTGATGACCAAAAAGAGCTTCTCAGATCTTAGGGTTATTCAATATTTGAAGACAAGAAGGAAATCAAAAAGATGAAAGTCGTTCTGCATGAATTTATAAAGAAGTAAAAGTAAAGTGAAAACAAATGACTATTGTATTTGTGAACTCTAATATTTTGATATTCTAATGAGATTTATGTTACTTTTTTCCATTGCATTGTTAACTTCTTTTCTAACTCTTTCAGGAAACTCATGTTACTCTATTCTATTTGTAAATCACAATGGGGGAGAATGGTTTATAAAGGGGGAGTGTTAAAGAAAACACTTCTAAATCAAGGAAAATATAAGAATACAATCCTTAGGAAAGTAAATACATAAGGGAGAATTAGTTGTATTCAATTTAAATTCAGAAGAGTTTCCAATAACTCAGGGGGAGATAAGTATTTATTGTTGTTTTTAGTTTGTGTTTTGTGCTTTCTGAAAAGGGGGAGATTGTTGATTCAAAAGTTCTATTTTGACTTTTATATCTTGTTTTGGAAATCACAAATGTATTTGACCATGCTAGTCGTACTGAACATGTTGATCGTACTGACCATGCTGATCGTACTGAACTTGCTGATCGTACTGACCATGCTGATCATACTCACCATGTTGATCGTACAGACCATGCTGATCGTACTGACCGTGCTGATTGTACTAACCATGCTGATCGTACTGACAATACTGATCGTACTGACGATTCTGATCGTACTGACCATGCTGATCGTACTGACCATGCTGATTGTACATACCATGCTGATCATACATACCATGCTAATCATACTTACCATACTGATCGTACTGAGTATGCTGATCGTACTGAGTATGATAATCATACTGAATCTTCCAATTGTAGTGAATCTATCAATCGTAGTGACTCTGTCAACCATACTGAATTTTGTGCATCGTACTCACTTTGTATCATATCAATACATTAAACTATGTATTACTTATAGTACTCATACTTTACTTTCATTACGTGCTTGTTTTGGCCCTTTATCAAAAACACATGTTTCATATTAATCATACTCATGATTATCATATTCATATATCTTTTTCTGTAACCAAAACGATGTCGTGGAATTAGTTATAAACTAATTAAAATGATATAGTGGTTTCTGTTTCAATATGACCGTTATAATGCCAGGTGTCCATGTCCCTCCGAGTTTTTTAGAGAAATGTGAATGTTGGCGTAAATATGACCATTGGAACTTGAGGCCTTTAAATAGAAGTTCATTTGAAGCCAAGAAATATACATGTGTATGACACTGATCATTTTGTGCTATCAAGTTCTAGAAAGTGATACTACGACTTCTCTCCTGCTTCATGTGAAAGCCTTGAAACTACAAAACGTGAATGGATCGTTCTTTGTTATTGTATTTCTATAAGTTCTTTGATTGTTCTTTGTGTGTCCGATCATCGTATAGAGGTATTTCAAGTGATTTAAAGATAGAGGTACTGATTACCTACATAATCGAGGGCTGCCAGGGATAGGCAGACAGACAAACCGATCATTGAATCGAGGGCTGCCATGGATAGGCAGACCGACGTACCGATCATCGTATAGATGGCTTACCAAGGTGGTGGTGAGACACCTCTTATCCTAGAGCAAAGTATAACCCTTCTCTTTGAGTCAAAATAATTTTAATACTTTTAAATTTCCACTGCCAATTGTATTAGAAAGGAATTTTTTTTGTTTCCTTTTCTATTTCATATACATTTGTAATTGTACCAATTTCCCTTATACTATTACATTTTATATTGTTAGATTCTATATGATTTATGATAGATTCTCTCACTTTTACCTTACTATGATTATTGTATTCTTTTGAATACAATTGTTTTACATTTCTTAATAGTATTACATTTGTATCATACCTTTTTATTCAATGCAATTATGGGTGTTTGTTCTTACATTAGTTTAAGATCTCTTAAACTAACTTAAGTGTTTGATCAAATGTTTTAAAAATTCAATTCCCCCTCCCCCCCTCTTGTATTGTTCCATATAATATACATATACATCTACGTATTTGATCCAACAAAAATTTATTAATATTCTACAGGAAATCATGTCCAATGAACACAAACATGGATTTAATGGGTGACAAACAAAATAATAACCATTTAAACGATTACATATGTTCATACCATGATTGAATTAGCACAGATTAATTAAATAGAATCATTCAAGATGAATAAATATTTTCCATAAATTAAGAATCCTTGTAATGACTATTATTACATTTATATTGGATAATTATTCTTTTCAAACTATTCTCACTAATGATTTAAAGGATTCATTGCGTTCATAATGATTCAATATGCTTTGATGCGGAGTGTTGTCATCAACGTATGTCTATTAAACAAAAGTGGAGAGGAAGGAAGACTCTTGGGGATCAAAGGATTATGTGGATAACCCCAATAAAATATTCATAATGAATTATTTATAGAAAATATTGTAATTTAATTTAATTAAAATAAAATTGCAATTATTTATTTTAACTAAATGCCCCCATACAAAAGTCACTATTTTTTAAAGCCACACGTTGAACAATTTTATGTTCTGCCTATGGTAAAAATAATGTTCTGGACTAAATAGTGGTCTCATATTTATATTTCATGATTGAATTTAATATTTATAACTTTTTCCTTTGGAAAATTTCTTCATATAATATAAAATATATTTAATATTTTTATGAGAATGATTTTTGCCACACCAGAACATACAATCATACATCGTCTCATTGCATGGATTTAAAAATATATATAGATACATTTAAATGTATTAAATGGTAAAAATAAGGACTCTATTGACATATTTAATTAAAAATAAAATTTTATAAGATCACGTTTAAATTTTTATTTTATCTTCAATTTCAAATAGTTATCATCAATAAATTTTATGTAACCATTTATTTCTTTTGATCCAACATTTTCTTAATATTTTTTCTAATTTTTTTTGTAGGTCACTACGGAGTTGTAGTATCATTTTATATGTAAAAAAGTAGTTTTTAAAGTAATTACTCCTTATCATTTTATACAACCACCATTTTCACCATGAAAACCTTGTAATCCAATTACATGAATCATATATTTCATTTTTTAGATGTTCAAAAACCGATCTAACCAATTCTAAATAATCTTAAATATTATTTATTTATAATATCTATATTTTGGAAACTCTGATTTAAATATAGAATAATTCGTGAAAAATTGAGAAATATCATTTCAAGCATAGCTCAGAATTCATATGTGGTTCATTAATGTCTTACAATGCTCAATGAATTCTTCTATGACTTAAAAAATTCATATTCAAAAAGTTTTACATAGCTTTATGATTTGTTATGAAAATTTAAATTCATATATGAAATTCATAAACATGATCAAATTAGAATATCCATGAAGGGTACGTCATAAACTATATATTAAATTCATTGTATCTAATGGTAATTGATACACTAACATTTAATTTCTTACTAATTGAAATTATAAAAATTTTCAACTACAACACATGAATTCAAGAATTATGGAATCGACTTCAATTAATTATCAATATTTCCAAAACAACCACAAACACCTTCAAATTTTCTAAATAAATAATTTAAATATCATCTTAAATAGGACACAAAAAAAAAATACTATGTTCGAGAATGATTAATGATTTCTTCACAAAATCCAACCAAATATAAATATCCAATTAAATCGAAAAATAATTAGTATCTATATAAATACTTTATTCTTAGTGAAACATATCCATTTAATATACATCTTCATGAGAAGAATAATTTTCAAAGTACTCAAAATCACTTAAATATCTATTGGTCATAACGATACCCCTTTTAGAATATGTTTCCAATCAAGGAATATAAATCAATATATAACTCAATAATCATAGATATGAATTATAATTAAATAATTTATACATATTTGATTGAAATAGGTGTATGGAATAAGAATAATTAATAATTATATCATGATGAAGTAAACACCAGTTATTTATATTCAAATTTATCAAAGATATACCTATTTATTTTTCAATCAACACTTCATCACTACCATCATCACAATCAATACTTTAGATTGACATAGTTGTTATGATAATGGATAAAATCTTCATCAATAAATAAATCATCATGATTTAAATTTATTTCCTCAAGATGATAGATATTTCCATGGATATGTTATTAAATATTATTCATTATGTACTTCATGAAACAGTTAGGATTTTTCATACATTTACAATAATTAAACTAAAATTTACCCATTTTAATAATTCATTCTAAAAACATGCTCTCTATAACAGATTATTCAATCGATTTCCTCCTATATAGTTTATATCCCCCATGGTTATGAGTAAATATTTTAATCATAACATGATTTATATTTATTTTTCTTACTACATAATCAAAAAAATTGTATAATTTGATGGGAGAGTGGACTTAACTGCATATATTATCATTGTGAAGGGTGAAGTTGAACATCCTACATAAACCACAAATTATAAAGTGGATCCTAAGAAAAACACATAGTAAACACTTATACTAATATTTAAATTGTAAATATAAATTCAAAATTAAATTCATTCATCTATATAAGATCTTTGATAAAATAATATTTCATATAAATATCCATATATCTTGAATAAAGAACTATATTTTTTTACAAATTGATAGAACATTGATTATCACACCTATGAAGTAGAGGAAAATAAACATCAATCTTAAGATCGTCCATTTGTGTCTTGGCCGACATAAATTGTGCTATGTAATGTTTATAAACCAAATATTAATCATTTTCTGTGCTTAATCTATAACGATTATAGTTCTTTGTCTTCTAAAAATCACAAATTTTACCAATGTTTGGTACTCCACTATATGTTGAACATCTATCATCAAAAGTGTCAGGCCGTTCTACATCCTTCTAGACCAAATACCAATATTCCCTTCTATATATAATTTTAAAACCTATTAGATTATTCTTACGATGTACCTAAAAATCCTATTTCTAAAAATAAAATGGGACTCTTTTGGCGCACATTAAATACAATATCAATAACAAAAAAAACAAATATATCCAATTTAGAAGTTGTAAAATAAAACAGACATTCAATTAGCCTTTTTATTTCAATTAGATTCTCTTATCTTCCATAATAATCTTTAGATAGTTTGGATTCCTCTAAAATTGGGTATCAAAGTAGCTTTAAATCCTCATTTCAAACCATTTTAGATGATTCCTATCATAATTTTTTTTATAACTAAAAATGTGGTCATTATCTTAATAATTATATAAACCCAAAAAGTACATAATATCCTTATGAATTAACATTCTAGAAATCCCATTGATGACTATATAAAAATATTCACAAGCATCTTCATCAGTTTTATTAAAAAAATTAGCAAAAAAAATAATAACAATGAGATATGCCTATTTTTCAGCCGTAATGTTGATAATGTAGTCTAAACATCCTTTTCTAAAATTAATTCTCATGAAAATAGTGTATAATATAGAATAAAAACTTAATGGGGCTTATTTAATCCCATATAAGGCCTTTTATAACCTACTAACAAGATCGTAATCTTCTCCTTGATTGAAACTGCTAGGATTCGAAATGTTGAACTCATCCTTCAAATAACCATTGAGGAACTGATATGTAACATCCATTTGAAAAATTCTATAATATATTTGAGATAAAATATAAATAAATACTATTCATGCCTAAATCCTTGATACTGGTGAAAATGTATCACCAAAATAAACTTCTTCAACCTATGATTATCCTAACACATATTTTTTTTTCTTTTTTTAAGCATAACATTTTCCATTCAACTTGTTTCAGAAAATACAGTTAGTACAGATTGGATTATCCTCTTTGGAGTTAGACTCCAAGTCCAAAATAAAAATTTTCTTATTATTGTTTAATTCTATACTCAAAGAAGTAACAAAATCATGATACTTTGAATATTATTCAATATATATTGGATCAACTTTACAAAAAAATTAGTTATACCTTTATATCCACAATATCATTCTATTTTATTCTTGTCATCCATAATTTATAATGATGTTTTGAATTATAGAATTCCATCTTAGTTATCGATGAGAAGAATGATGTGTTACTCATAACTAGAAATTTATGAATTTTTTGCTTCAATGTATGAATATTCTAAACACAAATCATTAAAAAAAATTCAGGTTATCTAATTTAAAAAATCATCATCACTTTCAGATCATTCTATATCATTGGTATCATATTCCATCAATTTTTCTATAACATTCACATCATTGTTGACAATAATTGTTATAGGATTTTTATAACAATGGTATCTATTTCCATTTGTAGGGTTTCTCATGAAGATACAATCAACCCCTCTATTTCCAAATTTTCCATGTTTTTAAACATTTACATTCATTAAACAGATATTCCAAACACTTAAATATAGTCCAAATATGAATAATGTATTAATACCAATCATAAGGGGATATTTCTAAATTTCTAATATGTGATGAATGGTTTTGAATGTGAATTGATTAAAAACTTTCTTTCATAAAAATCGAATATTGTCATGCATTATTATCATTTTATGATCCATCTGCACCAAATATTATATTCATCCATTCATCTATGTGGTGTCATTGCTTCATATATGGGCCACTAAGTTAATTTTAAATTTCATGTTTTTAATGAGAATAATTATATTTCTCAATAATAAATTATCTTCCTTCATTATTCCTGGTCTATTTTGGAGCATTATAACAATCATTTTCATAACATCCTATAAAACATTTAAACATTTTAGATCCTTAATCTTTAACAAATAAAACGTAATAGAAGTAATAAGATTGAATTCATCAATAAAATATATAATATACATATAGGGATTATATTATTTTTTTCTCATCATTGCATAAAAATATGAATGAATATTATCCAAATGATGATTAGATAAAATCTCTTCCATCTATTGTAAATGGTTAATAATCTTGTTTTTTTGTCATGTTTATAACACCAATATCATTCAATATCCAATACAAATACATCACAAGAAATGTCTCCTTGGGTGACCTTATTTATGTTTCTTTATCAAAAATTATAAACCCACCAATAAAAAAATATATTATTTCATTTTAGATATTCTATGTATCCATCATCACCAACATAAAATATTCTTATTTTAGTGCATTTTCCTCTTTTCACAACTCTTACGTAATAAATATTCTTACTTGATAACCAAAAAATTCTAAATACTATTTTTCATCCTTACTGAACCTAAAAACACTAAATGGGGTTTGTTTCAATTCTTACAATACACGTTTTTTTTGGATTTTATGTTTTATTTTCAAAATATTATTTTACCAACTCAATGGATATTAAGTTTTCCCTTATTTAAAATAGTAAGTGAGACTTTATTTCAATTTCATATATCATTTAGAATATAAAATATCCTATCATAAGGGATGATAATCCGCAATCCATGATCCATGTAGATTCCTATTGTGATTTTTTATATAATATTTCTAGAACCAATGATTTCTCATGGTCTTTTCTTTTCTTCTCAGGAGTTTATGCATTATTTAATCACATATTTTTTAGGATGGTTGATGGAATATGTAATAATTTTCTTGGTTTAAAGTCTTTTAAACCACCCTCAGTATTCATTAATAATATTAATCATATTCTATGATCTGTGTTAAAAATTCTTAGCATATTAATGATATTTCACCCATTGTGAGGGCCAAGACTCCCAAAAACCATATTTTCGAGCCTCCATGGAATAATATTTTACGGATAGTTTATCTAAAACAGATTTTATATATACCAAAAGCATATATTGTAAAATAAAAGACCATTGAAATCGTACATCACATTATAAACAATATTTTTTCTAGAATTTATTACTTTGCATCATTCCATATATGATTAACCAATATGGTTCCATTTTTTAATTCAAAATTATTGGGATTTATTTATATTTTTTTCTAAATATTAGAATTTTTATTAAACACTACAAAATCATTAGTTGGAATTGATTTTAAATCATGTTTATTTATCTAGAATTTTAATATTTTTGAGAGTCACCATATTTTAATACAGAAATAGAATTCTAAATTTTCACCTTCTTCACACACATTTTACAAAAATTCTAGGAAAAAATCACACCTAGATAGTGATTTGTATTTTTCTTATTCTCCCTATATATTGATTGAAAAATATTCAACATCTAAAACAGAATTCCAAATCTAGATCAATAGAAGATCAATTTATTAAATATTATAGCAACCTCAATTGTATATATTCATACTCTTTCTCCTTATCTTTAACCCTTTATTTTAGTATTTTTTATGAGTCTTATCATTATGAAAAATATAATTTAAAACATAAATCGTATCTAAAATTGTTCATCATTATTCTATAAGAATAGAATCTTTGTTCTTAATTTATATATTAACATTATTCAATATCCTAATCATCATTTCTAATTTTAATTTTATGAAAAAACATTCCAATATCTCTTTATAATAAATTCAATTTTAGTCTCCTCATATTCACATTCAAATCCCCTTTCCTAATTATTTTCATATTTATCATTCATATTAACAATGGGATGTTTTTTAAAAACCTTATCCTTATATGTCTCAAATTCATCTTTTACTTTACTTCATTCACATTATTATGACATTAAATTCCACATTTTTTTTAATATTCTTACCCTTCCCTTATAAATGATCCATTAATTTATTTTATTTATTCTTATAAAATATTTTATTTTCTTCCTCTTCCACATCATTGTCATATTTATCGTCCAATCTAAAGAATTATTTTGTGAAGTTCCCAATAGGTCAACATCTGAATCAATATAATGATATCTTTTCCTATGATTTTTTTCCTCTTGTCATTTATCTTTAGACATGGAAAAAAATTCATCAAAAATATCCTTCAACCCCACATTAAAATATGAGCTTCCCAATTAATCATCTTAAAAAAATTCTATAACATCCATGGTTTTGATGCTTTTAAAGAAAATTTCATATATAACATTCCCATATTATGGAATTCATTATTTGTTCTCATCTTGTAAGAAATTTTAATGTTATGTAAGTCATCCATAAAGAGTGTTTCTAGATTACTATCATAAAAAGATTAAAATTTAATTTTTGAACATGTCATATAGGATGAGTAAGAACTTTTCAATGACTATATAATCTTCTAACATCTCACTAAATACCTTGATCAATCTCATAATATAATTTAACCTTATAAACAACCCATCATTGTTTTCATAATTTTAAATAATGAGTTACTTTTTCTTCTACCTTTAAACTATATTTTTACCAATATATCTTTTGTTTTACCTTTGATGATATTCCTGAGCATTTCCAAAAAACCTTCTCTCCCGTAATTACATTAACATTGATAAACTCATAAATTTATAGGGATAAAATTTATAATTACTCAAATATCTGTCACACTTTATATTCATAGTATATTCTAATATTTTGTTATCACCTACTATATGTGGTATTAATTCATCTGTTAAAGATTCCATGAAATCATCCATGATAGATAAAAGGTATGGGACATTTAATTAATCAAAATATGATAACCATTCACATAAAATATAGGAATAAACATGTTTTCACGGAATTTAAATTATCAATTATAGAAAATAGGAATATGAGACTGAATATTCAAACTACCGATCACAAATGAAGGGGTAACATCCATGTCCATCCCATTGTATTGGGCTTGGTAGGTGGTGATAATAACCTCATGTGGCATTCCATAGACACCAAATAAGCTAAAAATTGATATGGTTTTAATACAATAACTAGAGTGGCGAATGGTTTACCACTTAAAAAATGCATATAAAGATACTGAAGAACCATTGAAATAAAAATTGAAAAAATATGCAATATAAAACGATAGAATGATTCATGATTTAACATTAAATAAATAAAAGTTTTTGTAAGGCATTTTATAATTAAGACTTGATATAAATAAACTAAGATAGTAAAGAATCCAAACAATAATCAAACATTGGATCCATGGTGCAACCCATTTAAACTACAAGAAACTATTTTTCATGAATTCTGTAACTCTAAAAATCTAAGACAACCAATATCAATGTGCTCCACTAGTAAAGTATAAATCTATCTATCTCAAAAATCAGGTAAGATAGTGTAAAAATATTCATTGTGGGGCATATGCCGGGGTGATTATAATAGACCAAAGGGAAACATCAATAGACATTCACCACTTTTCACTAATAACACAATCATTTTTAGTTAATATTTTTATAAAACAATATGAGGAGTAAAAGCAAATTTAAAATATTTTATAAAACTATAAATAGATAATAAGATTCTATAGAAGAATCTATAATCCCAAAATTAGGGGATCATAAAATATTTTCAATAACTTAATGTTTCTCTTAACAATAGTTGAAATTATTTATACTATATCATGGAATTTCAAATCCCTGATTACAGGGACACACCAATGCAAAATACTAGCCTTCCGAAATCATTATGTTACCATGGTGACTCTCATATATTATTAATACATAATATTAAAATACAATATAATGTAATGATAATTTCATGTACACACACACAAGTACACATAGACAAACACCCATGCATAAGATGCACTTCCCAAAATGGTCATTGATCATGGTAACTTCAATCCAATAAACAATTTCCTAATTCAATTTTCAAAATTCCTACAAAACCATTCTAAGAACCCTCATAAAACCCCCCTTTTTTTATAAAAATATTACTTTATTCAAAAACATCAATTTCAAATCCCACGTGGTGTCACCTACATCCCAAAATCAAGAATGATATCAACCAGATATAATTCTAATAGATTATCCATTTTTGGAACTAAAATTATAATTAAATGATTAAAAAATAACTTATTATCATGATATATTTTACATTAAAAGGAATAATTATAGAGGAATCCTACATACCATAGATACATTCGACATAGTGATTTTTAGATGACATATTAGATCTCACCCCTTCCATTAGTTTCCCTATCATCTCTAAATATAAACATATCAAAACTCATCATATCCCATAGATTCGTGAATAAAAACATTTACCAAGGGCTCTATCTATGAATAACTAATGTGGTCAAGTATGGGAATAATGAAAATTTCCATAACCATGGATTTCAAGGTTAAAACACTCAATGAATCTAAAAAATCCATGTTTCAATGTTTTTGATAATAAAAAGATTCCATGGGAAGAATGAAAATTTAAATCCTATGTTAATGGATGAATAATGAATCTTTTCATGGATGTTTTGGGATATAATGTCTGTTTCTATTCAATAAATTACCAATCACATTGTCAGCCCTCATGGATCATCAAAATTTTATCTACCCATGTGAATTGAGTTTTCCCCAAAAAAATTAATTTTTTATAGTTTCTTGGAGGTGGAGCATGATTTATCCTAACCATGAATAAACTCTACACAATCAAAATGGCTTCCAAAAAATCCTGAAACCTCTTATAAACATCCAATGATTTAACATGAATTTTTATACTAATAAATAAGCCCCAAATTAGCGGAGTACCATAAAAAAGGGTGTTATATTGTCTCCACCAATGATATATTCATTTTCTAAATGATATAATAGGATCACCCATTACACCAATATGAACATATATCATTACAAATTATCTTATTTAATTTTATCATGATTTCATAATACTCATTCCAAGGAAATAGGTCTCACAAAAATGCATTCCCCCATTTTTCTATAATTCAGTCAATTTCTATAATAAATTTCATATCTTTCTGAAGCATAACTTGATCCCAAATGATCACATTACATGTAGTGTAATTTCCCGAACCTCTCCAGTCAATTCCATTTCTAAAATATAGTGTCTGAGGTGTTCTGGGAGGTCAAGGTGACTCATCCCCAACACTTTTCCAAATTTCTAGTTTTTTGAAAAATGTTTCCAATTCTGTGAACAGGGAAACTGTATCCTTATGTGTACAATGTCATTGGTAGCCATATTATAACAATGCAACAGTAGCCTTATGTGAGCAGTGTCATCAGTATCCGTATGTGAACAGTGCAACAATATCCTTATGTGAACTATGTCAACGATATCCTTATGGGAATATTTGAACGATGGACTTCTATGAACAGTGCAGTGGTATCCTGAGGTGAAGAGTGTCATCAGTAGCCTTATGTGAACGGTTCAACGGTAGCCTTATGTGACCAGTGTCATCGGTAGCCTTATGGGAATAGTGCAACAATATCCTTATGTGAATAGTACAATGGTAGCCTTATGTGAACAGTTTCATCGGTAGCCTTATGTGAACAGTGTCATCGGTAGCCTTATGTGAACAGTGCAACGGTAGCCTTATTTGAATAGTGTCATCGGTTGCCTTATGTGAATAGTACCAAAACAACCTTATATAAAAAGTGTCGTCATTAGCCTTATGTTAATAATGCAATGGTAGCCTTATTTGAAAAGTGTGATCAAGAGCCTTATGTTAATAGAGAAATGGTAGCCTTATGTGAATAGTGTCATCGGCTTCCTTATGTGAACAGTGCATCGGTAGCCTTTTATGAACTATTTAACGGTAGCCATCTGTGAACAGTGTCATCGGTAGCCTTATGTGAATAGTTCAATGTTAGCCTTATGTGAATAGTGTCATCAGTAGCCTTATTGAACAATGCAACAGTAGCCTTATGTGAACAGTGTCATCGGTATGCTTATTTGAACAGTTCCAACGGTATGCTTCTATGAACAGTGTCATCGGTAAGCTTATATGAACAGTGAAATGATAGCCTTATGTGAACATGTCATCAGTATCCTTATGTTACCAGTGCAACGGTAGCCTTATGTGAACAGTGATTTTAGAACGGTGAGGTTCCAACGGTAGCCTCTTTTTCTTTTAACAAATTTCGATTTCGTGAAAAGTGATTACAACTTCAAACAGTTCCCCCCTTGGACGTTTCCATTGACATAAAATGCATTTAAAACCTCATTTTAAGGACTCTAAGGCCAATTAAATGGCCATAACACCTATATTAATTTTTCCTAAGGCTAAGGATTCATTTACTTGGTCCACCCACGTGGTTTAATGCGATCCTCTTTTAATTGAAAATCAAGCATATCTTAAATCCTTGCTCCGTTAAATCTTCTAAAGGGATGAGATATCGTCCTCCTATGTTTTTTATCTTTGTTAAGTGTAACTAGGCACTCAAACTATTCATGACATCTCATAGGAGTTGTGAAATCAAACATTCCTCCTTGGATTGGTTCCCCTCTGTTTTGATGCAACTAAGTAGTATCGATCAATATTCGATATAAAATATGATCTATCACCATTCTATTAGGTTCATCTACTCCTCTTTCTTATTTACCATTTATGGAATGCTATCTCTATGTTCCCAATGGACATTTCATGGGTGTTTAACGGTGTGGTGGTGTCTCTATATCTTTGGGTGGATACAGTTGTCACACTGGGAGGAGATCGTAACCCATTATGCAGACCATTCTTATATAAAGAACATCAAGAACCATTTCATGTAGAATATTCATTCAATCTCTATTATTTTACATCTAACTGTATATTTATCATGTTTTATCTCGTTGGACCACAATGGAATTGACCTGTTAAATATTTGATCCGGATAAATAAATTGATATCGAATATATGTTATTGCCTCTTGTTTTTCTAGATAGTGTGATATCAATGCTTTCAATTTTAGTTTTTTTCTTGATAGAAATCTGTAATTAACGTAATGATGGAATAAATTTATGATTATTTGGCTAAAGATAAAGAGGAATGAAAATGAATTTTTTGTTGTTTTCATTGTAATTTAATGTTAATCAAATTGATGTAGTAAGCATGTTTACTCAATTTTGATAGATTACTATTTTGGATCCCTGAAGTCGGAACCTAATAATAATAATTCAGTTAATCTATCATGGATTAAATAACTGGATATTTGATGAAAGACCATTCCTTGAAGGGTTCTATGCTGTCCTCTTGCTTGTTTTAGGGCCAAGAGCCCAATTGATATGATGTTTGTTTTCTAGGGGCTTGTGTTGTGAGGTGATCCTCGGAGGCTATTGTGATTTGTGGGTGTAGGGAGGCCTATTAGTTGTGGCAGCATTTGACACCTAGAGTGGTGAGATGCATCGGTTTATGCATGGGGGTGTCAGGAGGAAACCAAAGATGATGGAATGGGTTAGATATGAATTTTTGGATACTTACTTATTCTAGTTGGTATTTTATCTATTTTTACTTTCCACACTTCTCAAGGAAGCTATTTTTCTTACCCTCTTCCAAAAGGGGAGATGATGCATGCGGTATGCCACGTTACTTCAATGTTATGTTTTCCAAGGGAGGATGGGTCAATGCTCTTTCTATAGCTTTAAAATACTCGAAGGGTAGTTCACCTACTGACTATATCGATCCCCTTGTGTTTAGTAGCTTATATGTTTTTCTATAATGCCTGGGAATATGGGAAAGTAATAATTTTGTTAATAAATGATTGAATAAGTGATGTTAACCCGTGGGGTTGGAACATACTAGGACATAATTTTGAGGTTGCAATTTAAAGGAATAGTGGAATTTTAGTGTTATTCTAATGAAATATAATGTGAAAATTGTTAATGGTTAATTAATGATTAATGAATTAATGAACATAAAGTGAAACTGATAAAAATGGAATGATGTAATTTAAATAATGCTCTATAAATGGGTTTGTTCTTAACAGATACCTAGTCTTATAAGTATTAGTCGAGAGTCCGAGAAACGTTAGCTACAGTTGTTTCGAGGACAAGGTTATTCCAATAGTGTGGTTATGAGCTATATTATATTCTGTTATTTTTTTGTTTCTATATATAATGCCACCGTGTCAGTTAGGGAAACTAACACCCCATGGATTCTAAGCCCTGGGGGTTGTTTCCCCAAAATTTTTATGGGAGGATGGATGGCTAACTACACCCTTTGGCCACACTCACTTCTCTTGGTAGTTACATGTGCTGGCAGGAAAAACGGTTAGTTTTCCCCATATATGTGTGTAGAGGGTTGTAATGGCTGGTGGTTATTCACACACATATATTCTGGATATAATTTCCTATGGACTAATAAATATATTATGTGTATAGACTGTGATGGCTTGAGGATTCTTGCTCAGTGTGTGGGATGTAATGGCTTGAGGTCTAATGTCTGATGTATGATACATGTTATGCGAGCTGTGGTGGATCCCATAAACTACCTGGTTACTTTCTGCTGTAGAAGTGGTGGTTTTGTTGCACAAGGTGCATGTTTTGGTGCTTTTCCCAAGTAGCTGCAGGAAAGCATTTTAGGAGATAGATGCTTAAGATGTGTGACGTTGGGGAAAAGCAGAAATCCAATTGGGATGTAGTAGCAGGGTACATTTGATATTAATTATTATATGATATACTCTTATATGCTATACATGGTGAGGTTATTCATGTTGAGGCTGAGAACATAGTATACATATTTAGGTGTCAAGTTAGTTTCACTTGTTGTTCACTGTGAATTATCATGATTTCTTTACATTTGTTAGAGAGGCTCCAGGGAGGATCCTACTGAATTTACATTTATACTCACCCTATGTATATATAAACAGATTATTAGGCCACTTCGTGTAGGTTTTAGATACAAATGGTTTCTACTAGCCTGGGGTTGTAGGATCCGTTTGGGTTTGTGGTTGCTGCTGTTTTTACTTTCCTTTGGTACTTGATGGTTTTCTTTTTCAGTTGTTATAGTTTTTCATGGAATTACATATGTGTACTTGGGATTTCATTTATATCATTTTCTAAGTTGGTGTTTGTTGGTGTTTGTCTTATCTCTCTTTTTTTGCATGAGTTCTCATAGACGGTAATGCCTCTCATTTGTGTGTTTACTATACCCTTGGTGCTATTCGCCAACTCGGGGCCTGATGGATGACGGACTTAGGGCTCATTATCTCCCTCACATTTTCGGCCCATCAGGGGTACACTTTGTGGGGCGGGGGTCATGAAAGAGTGGTATCAGAGGTTTGGTTGATGGATAGGACGGAGTGAGGTGTTAGGAATAGGTGAGGTTGAAAGGGTGGGTAGGGAAAAGGTGTCATTCGTGTGTATAATGTTATGTAAACAGCGGAGACCTGATGAGACATAGGCTTTTAGGGCCTCCTGTGATCTGATGCATGGTCCATTAAGATTAAAATGGCTACTAAATGAGGTGATACTAGTTACATGGTAGAGACCTAGTTAAGGATCATGCATCATTATACATTGTGCCCATGTTTTAATGGGTATACCTTGGGATAGGTTAACCTAAAATGAATAAATGAAAACAATTAATTTGTTAACAATGAGTCTCCTATATTTTGGGTTTCGGCGCACTAACTATTTTTTATTTTAAAGGTGTGGCTCTTGGTCAATTTCCACATCTGGATCGCATAGATAATTCTTATTAGGCTATGCTATTAGATCATTTCAGGGTAGAGGATGACGATGAAAACACTTGGAAGAGGACACACTGATCATTTCAGTGAAAGAGTCTATAGAAGTACGAGGGATGTGTTAACGATGTAGTCACAAATGACTGGTTGGAGGAGGTTGGGATTGTCTTCAGTTCGATCTGTGATCAGATTCAGAGCTGGTTGTCTATGTTTGTGATGATGTTGTGTGGACCAGTGACATAGTGGTGGCTTTTATTTCTCAAGTATCATGAGGAGTCAGAAATATCATGGGAGGAGTTCTCAGAGAAGTTTGGAGTCAAGTTTCATTATTCAACCCGGAAGGTGCCCAATCACCCGGAGCATCGTATTCTTTGATAGGGGAGATCTAGTGTTAGAGAGTTTGGAATCCTTTTCAAGAAAATTTTATGACATTATTTGGATATTTTGACTGATGTTGTGGCTAGGGAGAGGCTTTTTGAGGGGTCCTTTCATCCAGAGATCTAGCGCCAGGTCACCCCATTTTTTCTGAATTCATATCTCGAGGTGATGGTGAGGGAATAGGTCGTTGAGAAGAGTTGACTAGAACCATATCATCATGAGAGGGGTGTCATCATGATTCCTCATGAAGAAGAGCAGTGGTCCGGGGATCGTGGATTTCGAGGAAGAAGAGTTTCCCTTTAGCCGAGGTTATGTCCCATCCCTCAATATCTTATTTAATAGGGGTTGGTGGATCATATGCCTATTCCTTGGTATCAGATGATTGTTTTTCTTATGGTTTTCGTCATTAGGTTGATAGAGGCTGTAGAGGATGTTGTAGTCAACTTCATACTTTAGTGTTTCCAGCTCTATGTGAACCACATGAAATTTGAGGTACCGTTAGTTTTTTTCTACCTTGGTTCTTGCCTTGTTTGATTCAGGAGTAAAACACTCCTTCATATCACCAACCCTTATCCATGCTTTGTGACTTGATGTAGAGAGGCATCTAGTGCCCATGGCATTGACTACGCCAGTTGGTGGTTGAGATGACTTGTTTTATGTTTTTAGAAACTTTGAGCTAGTTATGGGGAATCACCGCTCTTGGGGAGATTTCCAATGTTTATGAATACAACCATATGATTTCATCCTCATCATGGATTAGTTGTATTCTGTGCAGGCTATCAGGGATTACTTTAGGAGGCATGTTGTGTTCTTCGATGTGGATGGAGAATTGATGGTGTTTGTTGGATAGAAAGACCCTCAGATGATTCAGAGGCATGTTATATCTTAATCATCCATGATGGATGAGCTGATGTTGAGCCCATCAAAGGTTCAATAGTTGGTGTTTCCTAGGGTCGTAGAGGAATACCATGATGTCTTTCCAGAAGTGGTTGTAGAATTACCCCCTCGACAAGAGATCAATTTTGGGATCGAGCTACAACATAGAGCATCTTCTATCTCTTTGTCTCCAAATAGGATAGCCCCTTATGAGTTATGAGATCTACATATATAGTTTGATGGTCTATTACAGTGTTGTTTTTCTCATTAGAGTGTGTCACCGTGGGGTGCACAAGTTATTTTTCTAAAGAAGGATGATGGGAGATTGTGTTTCTGTAACGATTATCGTCACCTAAACAAAGTGACAATAAAGAATCACAATTCTCTTCTATGGATTGTTGATTTATTTGATCAACTGATGGGTGCATGGTGCTTTTCAAAGATTGAATTGTGATCAAGATATCATCAGATGCATGTGAATGATGAGGATATCCCAAAGACTTCATTCTATTTGTTGTCATGGGCATTATGAGTTCATTGTAATGATGTTTGGTGTGATGAATGCACCCACTATGTTCATGGGATTGATGAACACTGTGTTCTGTGAGTTCCTAGAAATGTTTGTGGTGGTTTTCATCGACGAAATCCTTGTGTACTCCATGTATTAATAGGATCATGTGGAGAATCTACACACAATATTTTGAGTTCGTCGTCAATATAGACTATTTTTAAGTTGTATAAGTGTAAGTATTGGGTTTTATAAGTATATTTCTTAGGGAATGTTGTGTTCGAGTAGGTAGTAGTAATGGATCCATCAATGATAGAAGTTTTTTTGTCTTTGGTAGCACCCAAGACAGTGTTAGGGGTGCGAAGTTTTCATGGTCTCGTTGGATACTACAGGAGGTTCATTGTTGATTCATCTCAAGTTTTGAATCATCTGATAGCTCTAACTAGGAAAGATCAGACGTTCCTATGGGATTATCAGGTTCAGTTATCTTTCATGTATCTAAAGGAGAAGTTATTAAGTGCTCCATTTCATTGTCTTATAGCATAGAGAGTTTAGTTTTTGGATTTCTGGTATTCTTCGCATCTTGGGTTAGGTTGTGTTATGAGGTATTAGAGATCAGTGGCTTCTTCTGGGTCTCAGAAGTTGCATCCCATGAACATAACTACACCACCCAAGATATTGAGTTGTCAGCCTAGGTTTTTTCTCTAATGTTGTTGAGACATTAACTCACTGGAGAGCACTTTGTTGTTTTCAATAATCATAAGAGTTTCATGTATGTTTTCTCCCTGCCTAAATTGATCTTATGAGAGCGTCTACGGATGGTGTTCTTACAAGAATACGACTTCGAAGTATCATATTCACATGGAAAGGGGAATGTTGTAGCTAATTCAATGAGTCGGATGTCACGTAGTAATGTAGTGCATGAATCTGGTGATTTAATAAGAGTAATGGAAGAACAATCTGCATTACTTCTCGATATGGGAGATGTAGGGGGAAGAGGTTGACTCTTTCTGATTACGGTGAAATCATCTTTGGTGTAGTAGGTGGAAGATTTCTAGTTTGGTGATCATTAGGTGGAGGTCTAGAGAGAATGAGTTGTTTGTGGGGAGGCCCCTAATGGTTGGATTGAGTATGAACAACACCGAGTGTTGTATCATGGTGGAATATTTATTCCTTTGGCGATGTGTGAGACAGTTCTCAGAGAGTTCCATAGGTCACCTTTAGTGGTGCATCCTAGCATGAAAAAGATGTACTGATCCTTGAGAAGCCAGTTTTGGTGGCCTGGGAAAAAGCATGTAGTTGTGGAGTTTGTGTCTTGACGTTTGGTCAACCAGAATGCGAAGGATGAATACCATGTTCTTGGTCATCTACTCCAGCCAATAGATATTCCTCACTGGAAGTGGGAGGACATCTCAATGGACTTTTTAATGGTTTACCTCGAGCTTAGGGAGGACATGACTCTATTTGGGTGGTAGTGGGTCATTTAACAAATTCATCCCACTTCATAGAAATCAAGTAGTCGAGCTTCATGGATGTTTTGTCGTGGTTTTATCTGGAGGATGTGATGAGAATTCATGGAGTCACAAGGACTATAATTTCTAATCGAGAACCTCATTTTACCTCCAAGATGTGTAGAGGTCTCCATCATGCTTTAAGTTCTCAGCTCTGCCTTAGCACAACGTTTAATCCACTAACAGATGGTCAGCCAGAGAAAACCATCCAGACTCGTGAAGACATGATGTGATCTTATGTCAAGGATTTTGGAGTTTCATGGATGAATCACTTACCCTTGGTGGATTTAACATACGAAAATATTTTTCACTCAACCATAGGTATGGAAACGTTTGAAGCCATGTTTGGGAAACCTTGACATTCTCTGTTGTGCAGGATTGGGGTCAGAGAGTTAGCAATTCTCATACTGAAACTAGTAAGGAATACAACAGAGATGGATTAGGTGATTTGTGAGAGGATGAGGTTTGTGCAGAATGATCCCAAATCATATTCCAATCAAAAGATGAGAACTTTGGAGTTTGATTTTGGGGAACACATGTTTTTTAAGGTGACTCCCCATCATGGGTAGTGAAGGTTTGGTTATTGGAGTAAGCTTTCTCCCCATTTTGTTGGTTAATTCAAGGTGTCGGCTCATGTTGGAGTTATGGCGTATCAAGTAGCACATCCCCTGTAGATGAGCCAGATACATGATGGTTTTCATGTGTCACATCTCTGTCGTTATCTTCATTATGATAATAAAGTCATCAATTGGGGCGAGATCGATGTTGATGATGATGCGACCGTCTAGGAGTGTATGGTAATGATCGAGGATGTCAAAGAGATTGTGTTTCATGGGCATTCTATTCCAATTGTCTGTGTATGGTGGCAACACGATGGAGGTGAGGAGAGTAAATGGGTACGTGAGTGGAAGATACATGCTCAGTACCCAGAGTTGTTTGAAGTTTAACTCTTTTCATGTAATGATGTTTGCTTTGTGGTTGTATTCCATTTGTGTTTATGAGATGGATTTCTTTGGTTGGTTATCGTTGCTTTCTCTCTTTGAGAGGTATCTCAATGGGTGGTTGTTCGGACCACTTTTATATTTCATTTAGATTGGTTTTGAATTCTAGAGGATGAGAATGTTTTGAGAGGTATCTGATGTAATGGCCTAGAACTCTCTGGTCCATTTCATTGCTAAAATTTGGTGTCTGAGTTGTTCAAAGAGGTCAAGGTTACTTATCCCCAACTCATTGCCAAATTTATAGTTCTGTGAATAGTGTTTCATGTTCTGTGAATAGTGAAATGGTAGCATTATGTGAACAGTGACATATGTATCCTTATTTGAACATTTCTACAGTATATTTATGTGAACAATGTCATCAGTAGCCTAATATGAATAGTGTCATCGGTAGCCTTATGTTAACTGTGCCACTATATCCTTATGTGAACCGTTTCATCTATAGCCTTATGTGAACAGTGCAACTGTAACATTATGTGAATAGTGTCATTAGTAGCCTTATGTTAATAGTGCAACAGTATCATTGTGTGAATAATATAATCAGTAGCCTTATGTGAAAAGTACAAGGGTAGCCTTATGTGAACAGTGTCGTGGTAGCCTTATGTGAACATTGTCATGAGTAGCCTTATGTGAATTGTGCAACGGTAGACTTATGGGAACAGTGTCATCTGTAGCCTTATGTGAACTGTTCCACGATAGCCTTATGTGAACAGTGTCATTGGTAGCCTTTTGTGAGTAGTACAATGGTAGCCTTATGTAAACAGTGTAATGGCAGCCTTTTGTGAACTATGTCATCGGTAACATTATCTGAACAGTGCAATGGTAGCCTTATGTGAACAGTGTCATCGGTAGCCTTATGTGAATAGTGCAATGGTAGCCTAATGCGAACAGTGTCATCGGTACACTTATGTGAATAGTGTCATCGGTAACCTTATGTGAATAGTGCAACGGTATCCTTATGTGTTCAGTGCAACGGTAGCCTTATGTGAATAGTGCCATCGGTAGCCTTATATGAACAGTGCAATGATAGCCTTATGTGAATAGTTCCATTGGTATCCTTATGTGAACATTGCAACTTTAGCATTATGTGAACAGTGTTATCCATATACTTATGTGAAATGTCCAACAGTATCCTTATGTGAACCGTGTCACTGGTAGGCATATGTGAATAGTGCAATTGTAGCCTTATGTGAACAATGTTTCTAGAATAGTGAGGTTAAATTGTAGACTTTATTTCCTTTTCTAAATTTTGAGTTCATGAACAGTGTTCCCGAATGGTGAGGTTCCAATTGTAGCCTCTTTTTCCTTTTCCAAATTTCATGTTCCTGAATAGTGTTTCCATCTTCTTATAGTTTCACCCCTTTGACATTTCCTTTGATGTAAAATTCATCAAAAGCATAATTATTTGGACATTAAGTCCGATTAAATGGCCATAAAATCTATATTAATTTCTCTTAAGGATCGGGATTCATTTACATGGTCAAACAGCGTGGTTTAATGTGATTCACTTTTACTGAAAATTTCAATGTATATGAGATATTAGAGTCCCTAGTTGTTCATCATTTTTCCTAGAAGTTAGATGGCCGAACCTTTCATTCCATCTGGTAGCAGATGCATAATAAAACATTCCTCCTTGGATTTGTTCCCCTCTATTTTGTTGCAACCATGCAGTATAGATCAATCTTCAGTATAAGGTATTGTTTATCTCCATTCTTTTGGGTTTATCCCCTCCTGTTTATCTATTCTTAGTTATGGAATGTTATATCCATGTTCTTAATTTACTTTTCTTGGGTGTTGATTGGTGTGGTGGTGTCTCTGTATTCCTAGGTGGATATAGTTGTCATGGGTGGAGGAGATCATTACCTATTGAGTGGATCGTTCTTGTATAATGAATTACAAGAACCGTTTGAGGTAACGGATTCATTACATCTCTATTCGTTTATGTGAAACTGTATAAATAGAATGTTTTAGCCCGCCGGATCACAATGAAATTTACATATTAAATATTTTAAACAGATAAATAAATTGGCACCGATTTTATGTTATTGCATGTGGTTTTTCTAGATAGTGTGACATCCAGGATTAAATTGATAGCATTTTGTTCTTGATGGAAATTTGTAATGAATGTAAAGCTGTAATTTATTGATAATTATTTGGCTAAAGATAAAGAGTCATTTAATTAATCTGGTTGTTGTTGTCATTTTAATTTTATGTTAATCAAATTGATGCAGTAAGCATATTTAATCAATTTATGATAGCTTACTTTTTAGGTTTCTAGAAGTAGGAACCTATGAAGAATAATTTGGATAATTCTTTATGGATTAATGAAGTGTTTGTTTGATGAAAGATAAATCATTAAAGGGGTTTTAGTTACATTTTTGCTTGTTTAAGGGATAAAACCCCAATTTATTTTTGTGTTTTTTTCCTACTGCTTGTGTTGTGAGGTGAGCCTGAGAGGTTTTTCTGATATGTGGGTGTAAGAAGTTCTATTAGTTGAGGTAGAAGTTGACACATATAGTGGAGAGATGCATTGCTTTGTGCATGTGGGTGTCAGGGAGGACACCCATGATGATGGAACTGGTTGGATGTGAATGTTTGAATGCTTGCGGGTTCTTGTTGGTTGTTTATATTTGTTACGTTCCCCACTTCTCAAGGTAGCTAGGTTTCTTACCCTCCTTCCAATATGGGTGAAGACACGCGAGGTCTGCCACATGCTTTCCATGTTTAGAATCCCGTGGGAGGATGGCTCTATGCTCTTGATATAGGTGGAAATTACTCAACGGGTAGTTTTCCGACTAACCATGTTGTGCCCCAAGTGTTTAGTAGCTTATATGTTTTTCTATAATTCCTGAGAATATGGGAAAGTAATAATGTTGTTAATAAATGATTGAATAAATAATTTTAACCCATGGGGTTGGAGCTCATTGGGACACAATTCTAAGGTTTCAATTTAAAGGAATTGTGTACTTTGACTATGATGCTAATGAAATATTATGCCAAAATTGTTAATGGATAATTAATGTTGAAATAATTAAGGAAAAAAAGTGAAACTGATAAAAAGATAATGAAGGAATGTAAATAATGAACTTTAAATGGTTGTGTTCTTATAGGATGCCTAGTCATAGAAGCGGCTGCCGAGAGTCTGAGAGATGTTAGCTACAGTTGATTCTGAGACTAGGTTATGCCCATAGTGTGGTTGTTAGCTATATAATATTCTATACTTATTGTGTTTCTTTATGCTACTCCATGTTTTTAGTTAGCACAACTGACACCCCTAGGATTCTTAGCCCTGGGGGTTGTTTTCCCAAACATTCTAATGGGAGGATGGACGGCTGACTACCACTTTTGACCATGTTCTCTTCTCTTGGTAGTTACTTGTGCTGGTGGGAACATTAGTTATTTTTCCCCAAATACGTGTGTAGAGGGCTGTAATGGCCTGTGGTTATTCACTCACATATATTCTGGATATAGTTTCTTATGGAGAATTATAGGCATAATGTGTATAGGTAGTGATGGCTAGAAAATCCTTACCCGTTGTGTGGGCTGTAATGGCTTGAGGTCTAATGCCTGACGTTTGATCCACGTTATGCGAGATGTGGTGACTCCTAGAAACAGCCATGTTACATTCTTGTGTGGATGTGGTGTTTTTTTTGCATGAGGTGCATGTTGTGGGGCTTCATCCAGGTGTCTACGGGAAACTATTTTTGGAGAGACATGCTTAGGATGTGCGACATTGGGGAAAAGAAGCAAACCAATGGGGTACCCTTGATATTATTTATTATATTAGATACTCTTGTATGTGATACATGGTGAGAGTAGCCATAGTAAGACTGGGAACATAGTATACATATTTAGGTGGTGAGTTAGTTTCACTTGTTGTTCTTTATGCTTTGGCTTGATTTCTTTACATTTTCATGAGAGGCTTTGGGGAGGATCCTACTGAGTAAACTATTATACTCACCCTATGAGTATATAAACTATTTTTGGGGAAATTTGGTGTAGGTTGGAGATCAAGACGTTTTCTACTAGCATGGGGTTGCAGGAGCTGTTCGGGCTTGTGGTTTCTACTGTTTTTACTTTCCTTCTATACTTGTAGGTTTCCCATTTCAGTTGTAGTAGTTTTACATGACATTACAAACATGCACTTGGGATTTATTTTATAATGTTGACTGAGTTTGAGTTTTTTGGTTTTTTTCTTATATATCTCTTTCTCATGTGATCTCTTTGAGTGTAATTCCTCTAATTTGGGTGTTTACTTTACCCTCAGCACTAGTCACCAACTCAGGGCCTACTAGAAGCTGGACTCGGGGGACATTATCTCCCTCCTCAGATTGTCAGCCTAGAAGGGGTAAATATTTTGGGAAGGGGGTTGTGACATGTATCACCCCAAGATTTATCAATAAATTTAATGAAATCCTTGAAACATTGAGTCTCTTAATAATAGAACTTTTTTTAATTAAATACTTATAAACTATATGTTAAAAATAATTTTTCCTCTTCTATGATTTGAATTTCAATAAACAATCATCTACGATTGTGATTAGTATGTTATTTGGAGTCTGATAGAACCAACCTATTTCTTTTAATAGTAGCATACCCTTATGAATATTAATATGAATCTTATGAACAATAAATCTTATTTTTTATTTGTATTATGGTTATAAGATAAAGACAACTTGATTAAATATTCAAGGTGATATGAAATCAGTTACAGTTTAAAAATTGTTATTTTTTGAATAAATTATGAATACATTTAAAAATTAAATTAATTAAAATTTAAAATTTGTTTTCATAAAATTTATTTCAATTCTAAATTTTAAACCTTGAAAAATGGTTTGGGTGATTTTTTCGGATTTTTCTAAAAAACTATAATTTTTGGTGAATAGTGAAATATGGGAATTAACAAGATATGATGAATAAATTAATTTTTGCATCATGCTTGAGTCATGAATGATTCTAATCGCAATTTTTGGTAACTCACATGCATATATTACTTTTTTGGGTCACATTAATCAAAATTATTCAAAGTCTTTGGAAAATATAATACACTAATGATTAAAATAAGGTAAAACCCCCTCCCCTCCACTATAAATACTACCCTCACCATCTCTACCTCTCACACCACTCAGAACTTGAGACATTCCTATGTTCATCCAAATAATCTTACAATGCCCATCCCATGCTTATAGGACCTAATGGTCCCACCAAATGTCCAAAATTACGGCCCATAAGGAAGATATTAAGAAAAAGAGATCAAGAGGTCAAGATACTCTTTCATTTTCATATGTTTTCTTTTAAATTATTTTATTTTCTAATACTCTCATCTCAGACCACTACCCAAGAGTCTGGAAATATATATTATTATATAATTTATAGATTTTTATCGTATTTATGAAAAAATAAATCATCATTAGTCATTTTTTTCTTCCTCATATACTAAAAAATATCTTCATTTGTGATGTGTCGATTTACAGACATCATGGGTGATGTGTCTTAAATTTCATTTACTACCATAAAAACTTGTTATAAAACAATTTTAATGTGTTTCATAGATTGTAAAGTGTATCATATATCCTTTTAAGGTTCTGTAGATATCATATATACATAATATTATGTTATATAATGAAACAAATTTTATGATTATCAACGAACTGTAAAAATGATCTAAACGGATATCACTAACGACTTATCTGATAATTAATACACATACAATATAAGATTTATCAAATCATTTAATATTCAATAAAAATATTAATACCAATTCATTCCTCCCATGTAATTTTATTTCCATATGACATGAAAATAAAAAACTAACCGTCTATGGAAATCATGTAATGAATGCACCCGAAACAATGAAAAAAACAAAAAACTAACAATTAAAGGGTTAAATAATGTTATTAAATGATAATATAAGGTTCTATAAACATTTATAAGTTTCTTTAAGATATTATTTACACCATTGTAACCATTTTTTAGATGTTTTAAACATGTCTCAAGTAAGCAAACCCGAAGTAAGGGGATTCTTAACCTGATTTCCATTTTTGGATTAACCTTTTACTTACTTAATTATATTGTACTGAAATTGTGTTTGTGATGAGTTTTCATAAAATGATATTGAATTATTTGTATTAATAATGTATATAATTATATCATCCACTCTAGTATGTCGCACATCAACTAGATGATATTTGTAAGGAGATCTTTTTGTAAAATATTCTTTTAAAATTATCTTTTACAAAATTTAAAGGAATAGTTTTTATGTAATTATTAATGTTTTAGGATTATTTACTGGTTCTTGAGAATTTTTTTGATGAAGTATGGGAACAATATCTCCCTAAAATTCATTGGGCATGTGTATGTTAAAGGTTGGGTATATGGTTACTCCAAGTGTTACTGTGATGGTTACTGAATAAGGTAGCCATGAGGTTTGTATTGTAAGGTAGTCGAGATGGTTAAAAATAACAAGGTAGCCGAGAGGGATACATGATTATAAAATTAATGCAGCAACACTCATTTATGGTTCTATTTATGTTATTTATTATTTTTATAATTCTCGTAGAATGGGATTGTTTCATTACGAAAGTATATATGCGTGAAAAATATGCCTTTTTGGAAATGAATTCATATATTTACAATTATTCATGGATTAAGGATTTATTTACTTATTTTTATATCATTAACTGAGATTCATGTACTCATCGCATGTTTTCAAATGTTTTTTATAGTTTATTAGAATGTCAAACACAAATAAGGAATTGATGTTAAATTTTATGAATTTTTTTCAGTGAAAACTTTTTTATTTGAAAAGTTTTATATTTTGGTTGAAATGGATATTCTTTTAGTGGTATCCTCTCTAAATAAATGTGGAATGTTATGTTTGAATTATATCCCATTTCACTAAAGATCTAAATGTGAAAAGATCCTCAATGTGAAAGGAATTTAGTTCTTGAATAAATATATGATTATGTAATGTAACATGGTTGGTTCCTTATAGTTGGTATTAGAGGATGATTTAGATATCATTAGGGGTTAAGATAATGGTAAAATAACACCATAAATGATTCTTCTATATTTTTAATTTTAATTGTTATTGAATTTAAATATTAACATGTATCTTTGAATAAGATATGTCTGTTTAAAATTGTTTTCCACAGAAAATATAGGGAAGCTGAAGTGGAAAAGAACCGATAGAAAGATATCCATTCAAATATGTATCTAGGAATGGTTGTGATTGGAACTGATTTGTTTGTGATAGTAATATATTAGATGAAATAGGAAATAAATTGTAGTGGCATCCATGCAATAAAAAAACAGATCTACCTCAAAAGAAAAAGATTATAGTAGAACATTTTATGAAGAAATAACCTAATACTTTCAATGGATCTTCTAAAATAGTAGAAGCTTAATGATGGATGAATTCCCTCGAAAAGATATTTGATGTTATGAGATGTTCATATAATCAAACGGAATGTCATTCCATTTATTTTTTTGAAGACGAATCTTATCAGTGGTGTATAATGGTTAAGAATACCAAGGATATAGAGAATATTTAAGCCTTAGAGTATGATGAATTTCAAATTTATCCTTCAAAAATATTTTCCTAAGGAAGTTGTACATAGGATGGAGAAGCAATTACATGAATTGAAGAAATAAGAGGATGATTTAGTGGATGTGTTAAAAATAATACTTCACCCAACTGGATAGGTATGATCCAAATCTTATTATATATATTGATATTAAAATACACTGTTTTTATATAGGATTTAATCCAAGATATTGAGGGTATTATCTTCATGTGAGTTCAAAAGTTATAATAAACATTTCCAATATACTAAGATGGTCGAAATAGAGTTTTCTAATGATCCCATGCACTTTGAAAAAAAGGGAATAATATGTCTATATTGAATGGGGAATGTATGAATTAATCAAATAACCTTGATGGTAAGAAAGTGCATTTTCAAGAAAGATAAATGTGTGGAAAAATCACCTAGGGGAATGCATTACCGAAAATGGGATGTTTTTTCGATGTGGTAAGTTTGAACATATGTCCCAAAATTGTAATGAAAATGATCATAAGACTAATCCTAATAAAAAATCTATAAAGTGTTTTAAATGTGTTGAGATTTTCCATTATGAAAATTCATACCCAAAGAGAGATACGAATGATTCAAATAATCCAAACTATAAGAAAAAATGAGTACTGAGATCATGTGTGACAATGCCACCAAATTTTGGGCCATACAATGAAGTTATATTAGGTACCTTGTTTTTCTACTCATATTTTTCTAATGTTTTATTTGATACATGGTCTACACATTATTTTTTTCTAAATAATTTCCTTATAAATTGGAAATATCACCTCACTAAATGAGATAAGAACTTATTCATAAAACAATTTGGGGAAATATTACAATAAGGAGGAATTATGAGAATCATTATATAGTTTTATGTCGAATTAGTTTACCTTAAATCCTTGTTGTTTTTTTTGTAGTAGAGTTTTATGTCATCCTGTGTATGGATTGGATTTCTATTTTTCATGCTAATATTTATTTTAGAGTAAAAGATGTTGTTTTTTAGAAAGTGTTTTAGTTTGAAACCATATAATTGATAACATATCAACAAGTTGAGAATCTTTTGAAAGATGAAAATGAAAGATACTTTTCTCATAATTTTTGAAATAAGGGAACTGTTTAGATTAATGATGTACTAGTGGTAAATTACGATTTCAATGTTTAGTGATGAGTTACCTTGTTTTATACATGATTAGGATGTTTAATTCACAATTTAATTAGTTCATAATACTAAGCCAGTTTCAAAACACCCTTATCTAATGGCTCAAATGGAATTTATTTAATTAAAAAATTCGTTTCATGAGTTTCATGATAAAGTATTCATTAATCATAGAACATCACCATTTGGTTCTCCTATTTTGTTCGTTTAAAATAATGATGGTTCCAGGAGACATTTCATTGATTACAGATCCTTGAATAACATAACTGTTAAAAACAACTATCATTTGCCTCATATAGAGGGCATGCTTGATCTCCTCAAGGGAGCACAATCTTTCAAAGGACGACCTGAGGTCGGGGTAACAAAAATTGAATTTAATGGAAAAACAGATCCCAAAGACAGTGTTCCATACTAGATAAAGGCATTATGAATTTTTTTCTAGGTTTTTTGTGTTAAATAACGAACCTGATATATTCATGGATCTTATGAATAGAATATTTTCTGAATTCTTGGATACATTTTTAGTTGTGTTTATTAATGAAAATAATGTATTTTATAATTTTAAATAGGAGAATAAAAAACATCTTAGGGTTTTTTTTGAAAACCATAAATAAAAATAAACTATATGTAAAATTCATACAGTTAGATTTTTGGATGCAACGAATATATTTTCGTGGGAACATTGTAAATTTGGATGGAATAATAGTTGACGTTGCCAACACAAAAGTGGTTGATTAATGTACAAGACTGGAAAATGTTACATAAATTCATCATTTTCTTGGACTAGCATGTTATTACTGGCATATAGTTTAAAACATTCCATGGTAATCTAGACCGATAACAAAGTTAACACAAACGGGATTAAATTTATTTTGAAAGATGAATGTGATGTATGATTTCTGGATTTGAAGAAGTTAATGTGGAATCCCCCAGTTTTGGATCTACCTTTTATAAATGTTGATATTTTCATATAAAAATATTCTTTATTGATGGTACCTGAGTTGTTTCTGAGGTAGATTGAGTATGTAATTGCTTATTCTCCAAGACAACTAAAACCTCATGAGTCAAAGCATCCCAGACATGTTTTTTAATTAGTAGATATGGTTTTTTACATTGAAATTTTGGAGACATATTTCATACAGATCCAAATGTAGAATATATACCGAACATGAAAAATTGATGTATATATTCTATGAGAAGTAATTAAACATTAGGTAGATAAGATGGCTTGAACTGATAAAGAATTTTGATTACACAAACAATTGCCATCAATGAATAGAAAACAGTGTGGTGGATACATTGAGTTGAAAACATCTTGCATCATTAAACATGTTTGTTTTGGAACATGATCTATTGATTAATGATTTGATGAATTTTGGCATAGATGTTTTTTGTGCATAAAATACCACTTTTTTGTTTTAGGTTTCAGTGCATTCATCATTATCATACAGAATTAATCAATCATGGAGGGAAGTACATGAGCTTTAGAAAAAGTTAGAATTGGTTAAAATGCATATGTTGATATAATTTAACCTTGATATATATTGTGTTTTAAGATTTGTATAATGATTATGTATCTCTTGTGATTCCTTTTTTGAATAATTATTTGGTGTGTGAAGCCCATAATTTTCCATTTTCAGTTTATCCTTGCAGTAAAGGGTTGTACATAGACCTTCAGAAGTATTTCTGGTGGGATGGAAATAAACATGATATTGAGTATTTTACAATGATTAATTTGTCATGTACATAGGTTAATGTAGAACAATAGTTACCTAAGGGGGTGATTTAGTTGTTTCTAGTGCTAGAGTAGAAATTAAAAAATGTATCCATGGACTTCGTGGTGGGACATCCAATGACTTCAAGAGTTAAAAATGATATTTGGGGGATTCTTGAACAATTTACTAAATCTTCACATTTTCTTCATATTTTAGATAAAATGAATTAACATCAACTTTCTCTACAATACCTCAAAGCAATTTTCATGTTACAAGGAGTTCCTACTTCCATATTATCTGAATGAGATCCCAGATGTAGTTATAATTTTTTTAATGGCCTTTTGAAGTCATTGGTCATAGAAATAAAAATTAGTACCACTTTTGATCCTCAATCAGAAGGGTAATCAGAACGAATGATTCATAATTTTGATGATATGTTTCGAGTTTGTTCAGTGGATTACTAGGGATGTTGGGATCAATATCTTTCATTATTTGATTTTTAATATATTAACAGTTCTCATTCTGGTATATAAATTTATCCATTAGAGGCATTGTATGTGAAGTAGGGTTGAAATCCATATTTTTATAATGAAGTCAGGGAAAGGAAGATCATGCGACAAAAATTAGTAGAGGAAGTGTTGGATAAAGTTAAGATGAACAAAAAACACATGAGGACAGATTAGAGAAGGTGGAAAAGTTTTGATGACAATAATTGGAATGGATATTATTTAGAGGTAGGTTATCTTGTTTTTCTTAGAATCACACCATGGAAAAGTGTTATGCATTTTGGTAAGAAAGGAAAGCTAAATCCAAGATTCCTTAAACCATATGAAATCCAAGATAATTTTGGACCCTTCACCTACCAAGTAGATTTTCCTATTACTTTATCATAGGTACACAATATTTTTTAATGTTTTGATGATGAGAATTTTTGTGAGAGATTCATCTCATATTTTGAGCCTATAAGTAGTTCATCTAGAAGAGAACCTTTCTTATTAAGAGAAACCTATTAAGATTCATGATCATAGAGAGAAAGTATTGTATAATAAGGTAATCTAACATTTACTGGTTTTGTGGAGAAAAAACATATATAATAAAGAAACATGGGAAACCGAAAATTATTTTTATGAATTGTACCCTCACTTGATTAATAAGTAAATAAAAAAATTATTAGGACACAATTTCTAGAAGGGTGGAAGAATGTAAAACCTCAAGGTTTTACAAATATATTTAATGATATACCTGAAACACTGATTCTCTTCATAATGGGACATCTTTAAAGAGATATTTATAAACAACCCATTAATCATAAATTTTCAGCTTATATGATTTGAATTTTTAAAAATTGACATCAATTATTGTGATCAATAAGTTATTTCTAGTCTGATAGAACAAACATTTTTTTAATAGTAAGATACACTTAAGAATATAAATATGAATAGTAATATTAATATTAATATAATTCGTATAAAAAGTGAATCCAATTTTTTTGTCATAATATGACAAGATAAGTACATCCTAATTAATTTTTCAAGGTGATATAAAATTTGATATAGTTTTAAAATTGTTATTTTTTTGAAGCAATTCTTATTTTATTTAAATATTAAATTATTCATATATAGCAAATTATTTTCAAAAAATAGTGTCCATTTTTGAGTTCTACATGTCAAAAAATGTTTAGGGTGATATTTTTGGGATTTTTCTGAATTTCATGGATTTTTGGGGAAAAATAAAATCTGATAATTTAAAAAATATGTTAACTAAATAAATTTCTAAAATATGAATGAGTCATGGATGTTTTAAATGGTCCTTTTTTCGAAGTCACATTAACCTCTTACTATTTTGGGTCACATGATTCATGACTATTTTTATTCATTCGGAAAAATATTAAACTAATGATTAAAATAATGCAAAACCCCTCCTCTCCTCCAATATAAATACTACCCTTAACCCCCTCTTCCCCTCACTCCAATCATGCCTTGATACCTATCAATGATCTACGAAATTATATTCCAAAGACCATCCCCCACATCCATGTCCTTTTTTTCTCACCGAAATGAAAAAACCAATAGCCTTAAGGAGGATCTCACGGAGAAGAGATCAAGAGATAAAGATCCTCTTTCATTTTCTTATGTTTTACTCTCTCCACCTCCCCTAATCAAAGAGGAATGAAAAATGAAATATTATTTATTATATGGATTTTTATCATTTTTATGAAAAAATACATCATTATTCTATATCTTCGCTTCTTCTCATTCTAAAAATAAAAACACCCATAGTGATGGGTCGATTTACCAACGTTGTGGATGATGTGTCATCAATTTCCATTATTTCCTTCAAAACTATTTATAAAACCATTTTAATGGAAGAAATATATATTAAATATTATGATATATCCTTTTTAAATTTCATTAGTAATCATATATAAATAATATTATGTTATATAATGAAACTAGTTCATGATTATTAATGAACCACCAAAATGATCAAAATTGATATCACTAAAGATTTGTCTAATGATTCATCATCATACCATATAAAAAATGATTTATGGAATAATTTAATATTCTTTTAAAAATTTATACCATTTCATTCCACTTCTATAATTTCATTTTCAAACGATATGAAAAATTAACATAAACAGGGCCTGGAAATCATGTAAAGAACGTAGAATAAATAATGTAATGAATAAAATACTAATAATTAAAGTATAACAAAATGTCATTAAATGATTATATAAGGTGTTATTAATATGAATATGTTTCTTTAGGATATTAATAACACACATTGACAAATTATGAACGAGTTTTATACATGTTTAAAGTAATAAAAACCTGATGTAAGGGAATTCATAACCAAATTTCCATTATTTATATTATGTTTAATTATTTTTATTTATAGTGTGTATATATATTTCATTAACTCTATTTGGACACACTTAAATTATAAGATATTTTTAAGGATATTTTCTTTTAAAATAGTCTATTAATATTCTGTTTTACGAAACTCAATGACAATGTCTTTTTGCAAATAGTCATATTGTATGATTATTTACAGGTTCATGGGAATTGTTTATAATGATGGTTGGGAACCATGTATCCCTTCAATACATAGGTTATGTGCATGTTGGAGGACATCTGTATGGTTACACCATGTCTAAATGTGATGGTTATAGAATAAGTTAATCGTGAGGGTTACAATGTAATGTACCCGCGAGGGTTA
The DNA here is from genome assembly GCA_963277665.1 of Viscum album. NCBI lineage: Eukaryota > Viridiplantae > Streptophyta > Magnoliopsida > Santalales > Viscaceae > Viscum > Viscum album. The sequence continues at coordinate 772,496,020 of OY728159.1, read as the reverse complement.
CAAATCATCAGGTAGCCGAGAGGGTTATAAGATTATGTAATTAATTCCCTAACACAACTTTATGGTTCTATTTATGTTAATTATGTTTTTAGGAAATATTGGGTAAATCACATGTTTCACAAATAAGGAATATATGGGTGAGAATTATGTCTTTTTTAAAATGATTTCATATGTTTACAGGTATTCTGGGGATAATATTTTTATTCATTTTTTATAGTCCTCACTAAGCTTTTTGTGACCATACCATTATTTTAAATTATTTTAAAATATATAAGTATGTCTAATACAAATAACTAAGCCATGTTATATGTTATGAATATTTTTCAAAGAAAACCTGTTTATTTGAAATGTTTTATATTTTTGAAGAAATTGACATTGTTTTTATGGTAACTACTCTATATAAATGTGGAATGTTATGAATGTATTATATGAAAATTGTCTAAAGCTATAAACATTAAAAGATCATTAATGTGGAAGAAAGAGAGTTGTTATTTAAAATTAAAGATTGCATAAATTAACAATGTCAGGTCTTTATATTACCAAGGTTTGGTGTATACATCTTTAGTTGAAATAAATGAAAGACATTATGGACATCACTAAATCTCGGTGCTAAGGATAACCGGTAAGAAACATCTCAAATCCATTATATAATTAAAAACTTACTCCCATAACATGGAGATAATATCCATTTTCTTCCCAATAAATCATGAAAAATTATTGATGAAGCATTTAATGAGACACGATCTCTCTCATTGAAAAAAAAATATTTGTAGTCATGGTATACCAATAATTTAATTTTAAATTAATGGTTCAAAAATAATTCATATTATTAATCCTCTTTTTCCAAATAAATTTAATCAGAAATAATAGTCATTGAGAAGAATAATACATTTTCTTTTATTAGTATAGTCTTTATATATATTAGTAATATCTGTCATCAACTTCCATTGGTCACAAGACACACTAGACATGTGAATATTGGTCATTTGACTAAAGTATTCTTCTAAATTATTCCCTTACCCAGGTGTATATATCAAGTTTATGTCAACGATTTCAAGATACATCATCCCTCAATATTTCATCTGGTTTATATATCATGGATAAAATATACGCTTCATGATATTATGATCATTGAATACTGTGACACTATTTCGAAATAGTTAGTGGTGTCATGTTTTCAATACATGAACCCTTATTTCTGATTCCATGATACGTGAATGATAATTCATTTCATGTGTTAAAAACTAAAATGATTCATATGGCACAATCAAATCTCCCCATTTGAAAACAAAATCCAAATTAGTTCAAAATGCATCACAATTATTTACATAACTAATATATTTTTCTGGGTAGAAGATAATCTACATTAAAGTGAGTTGAGCACTATGAACATGGAAGTATTTTCTATAGTTATTATTCTATTATATTGGAATCTCCTTCCATGTATAGGAATTAATAGGAAATGAAATAATTGGAAAATCGTAAATGAACTGATGATAATTTCCTACCAAACCTAGAAGAAATAAAATATTGAATTCATTCATGGGTGGCATCCGTGTAGTAACTAATTTGATATCTATAAGGTCAACTAACATTATTTCACTAGAGATTACATTCCTGGGGAAATGATGCAATTGAAAATATTCCACAGATAAAATGTTTAGTGTAAATATGATGATGATACAACATGATAAAAACAATCTATTAGTTATTCTCATTGTAATCTAGGTTCCTAGAATAAAAAAAATCATAAAAGAATAACACAAAAAATTCAAGCTGCATATTGAAGATATTGTTTATCAGGGATTTAAAAACAATAGGTTCATTCATCAGATAAAATTGAATGACCTCAAATTAATACTGATCATATCAACCTTGAAATGTTGTATTCATAATATATTTTTTCATATCCCTAATTTTATGGTATCATAATTTTAGTTTAATCATATAGAACCACATGGATCCCTTTAATTGATTAAATAGAACATCAATTTCTGGAAGAGGATATTAGTTCTTGATCATAACATGGTTCATTATATGGTAAAAAATAATAATTAATTTTATGTGTCTTCCTTCTTTATGGAAAAAATTGGATTAGAAAAATCTGATATGAACGGATTGATGAAATATTATATTTCCAATTAATCAAGCTATAACATTAATTATTATAGCTTAGTTTTATCCATTCAGAGTAATGTGAAAAAAAAAGTATTAGTTTTTTAGAGTACATAAATAATAATGTAGATTTCATACTGATGTGGTAACAATAAGAAATAATTCAAAATTATATGCGAGTACCATTCCACTATAAATGGAATATTCCTATTCTTATTTTCATCAATATATACCATGGTCAATTATATCAACTATCTTGAGATGTTTTCATCCATTGTTACCAAACGTCCTACATTTCCTGCATTAATATCCCAATACCCATTAAACTATAGAATAAAACCATCATCGGATTTAAAAGTCACTTTTATAGAATAATAGTCATTATGACCATCAAATTCAGTTACCCAATCCATTCAAAAGATCATATAAAAATGATCCATATCTCGAACCATAAACACCTAGGGAAACAATATCACAATAATTTTAATGAAACAGGTTTGTCAATGAACCCTCTTCACACCCACTTCATGGAATGTATCTTAATACTCATGATGTTAGGTATCAACTCAATCTATTATCTGAATTGCATGACATTATGAGTTTAACAATGGTGTCACACCACATATCCACAATCCTATATCTAGTTTTGCTAACAAAATGCTTACAAACTCTCTTCATTTTTTCCTATAAAACATTATATATTACTGTTCTTAATTACAAAATTAAAAAATATTATTTCCTCTTATACATTATGAGTATATATTTGGGTTCATTATTTATAGAAAAATAATAAAATAAATAAAACCCATGTACACTGTATCAAGAACAAATTATTTTCAACATTTTAAAAATGCAATAATCCTGGATGGATCTTCAAAATATATCACAATTCGTTCAGATTTTCTATCTATATAAATAGGTAATGTGTATTATTTTTTTTATAATATGGTGAAATGGATAAAATATAAGTGGTTGGATTATACCCTCAGTATGTGAAAATATACTATTAAATAATCATTCCAATAAGTTGGCAATAATATTAGTGCTTCAATATGTGAAAGCCATATATCTCTAATCAACCTGAAACCATGTTCATGTTGTATCTATGAAAATAAATAAAAATAATGTTATATGATACTGATCTCATACTGATAGAATAAATATTTATAGGCATCATAATAAAAATATAGTGTCTTTGTTCTGGGAAATACATTTTTCGTTGAGGTTATATTAAAGATATCTTAATGAACCTAGTAAGAATACATTAAACACCCAAACCTATTTTGTCTCATTAGACATGTTGATGCATCAGGTGGCTATATAATTTTGGGCCTCACCCATCAGTAGATTTATTCCAATGAATTCATCACAATAGTCAACAAAACATTTTATACCATTCCCTAAGGAACCATTTAAAAAATAATAACATGACTATCCATATAATTAAATATATATAAATTCGATATATAATCAACTTGGGATTATGGTCTATAATCATCTTGTATATTGATATATTTCCCCTTGACAATAAATTATATAAAAGATCATACCCCTTTTAGAGAAAGAATGGTTATGAACCAAAAATACACATTTATCATGATAATCATCATTCATATTCAAATAAAATGATTTACATCACAAAAAAATTTTCCACATATGAATAAATAAATACTTTATCTAGGTGAAATTCCTCCAATCTGAATTTTTTGAATTTGATTATCACACTATATTAGGTAACTATTATATGGTTAATTTTTTATTGGAATAACATTTTCATATTACATCTAGTGAAAAGATGTTTATCGTTAAAAAATACCAAATCATGTGTTTAATATAGTGAACAAATGATTTTTTAAATGAAATGAAAAACACAACCATAAAAATATTTATTCAAGTACTATCACAAAATAAGAGATCAAGGATCATATTTTTTTATACCAATAGATAAATACCAAAAATTATAAAATGATAATATGTATATATTATATGCTAAATCAATAAATTTTATCCTAATTAGGGTAAATCATTTCAAAAAATATAAGAGAAATGGAAGAAAAAACAAAAAAAAACTTTTAAAAACATTTTTATCGTTATCATAAAATACGAATCTGTATATATCATTCAATGGTTAAAATTCGATGGGTTATGTGAAATAATTTCAAAACATTATATATTAAAAATAATTTCTAATTATGGATCCTTGAAACTACCTAATGGATACATTGGATAAATGGGGAGATAAAGAAAAATCATGTATATGTGAATGGAAAGACAATTTTGTTTAAATATCGTTGATCAAAATCTTATTTAAAAGTAGGGGAAAAATTAAAATGTTTCCAAATTAATTTTCAATAATGAATTATAAAAATTAATAGATGATAAAATAATATGGTTGGAAAACACATGCATGGAAAAAAAATTTAAAATGAAGCATTATAACTCAATGAAAAGATATTTGAGGTATCGATATCTTTTATAGGTGAAAACCCCATAAATAATGAAATAATGAAAAAGGGGTTTATTTCAAAAAAAAGTATGAAATGATATAATTTCATATTATACAACAACATTTCAAATGTTCCCATATTATATTATATTAATTAAATATAAAGATAATAACTTAATGAATGAAATTGGTGTCACCAAATTTACTTTTGACTAGTTTAACACATGATTCAAAAGAAACTTGAACAAAAGGTTGTGGTCTATAGTATATTGATAAATGATTTACATGAAAAAAAAATATAAACATTCCTTGGATTTTAAAACCATTCATCACTATAAAAATGAAGCATCATCATAATTGTAACATGTCTATACGAATCGAAATTGATACCAAGAAAAACCTTACGACATGAGAAACACTTTAATGATAACCTATTTAAAGAGTAGTATAGTAATTGAACTCAAAATAAAATTATTAATGTTTTATTCATGATATTATATCTCAATTATGTAGTATTCACCCCACATAAATGAAATTATGTTCATAATAAAAATCAGGTATCAAAGAGAGGAATTTGGGATAAAAACCCTTAACTCGATCCCGATTAATTATGCACAAGAAACACACATCCTACATAATTATATTGGGATCATTAAATACATATATAATAAAATTATTAATAAATATTACCATTTATATGCCTCATTTATTATAATTCTATATCTATAAATATTTGTTAGTTTTAACTAATTTACACCATTGTGTGAATTAAATCATTAACATTTTGATCTAGATTCATAAAAATGATTTTGGTATTAATTCTTATTATGAATGTCACTATTCAAAGAAATTTATGTGATGTACAAAATTTTTCATATGATATTTTTTTAAGGTTATAATTAATTTCTTGAATGTTTTGGTTAGAATCAATGAAGTTGAAATCATTAATGATCATGTTTTGGTGATTATTAATGAACGAAAGGTGTTTTATTAATTAATAAGTTAATACTAATATAATAACTATAACCGTAAACCTAAAATTAGCTATATATTCATAACATATTTAATTGAATATAACATATCATATTCATCTAATATATAAATTCATCACATTGTTATATTATGTGGTTAAACAGACCTACCATGAACCTACCCTGATTAATAGATAGTTATGTGGTGGTTTACATGAAATTTAATTATAAAAAGAGAAAAAAATCCAATTTAGATTTTATTTTTATGAAATACAATAATTATAAATATTTCAAAAAATATTATAATTTATATAAATTCATTAGTTAGAAATAATATAGCATTATCTTCTTAGGTATATCGTTTAAAATAATTGAATTAACAATTACTGTATGTTAATAATATCATAAATATTTACATATATTTTTTATACTAGGGCCTAAATGATATCATAAAAATCTAATTTCTCCTTTTATCCAATCATCATGACCATACATGTAAGTTGATGATGAAAAGAAAACTGAAAATAAATTATTCCATGGAGGTGATAGACCACACATATGCACATTTGAATATTTAATTTTCAATTGAAATAGTGAAAATAGTGATCTTCACTATTATTTTAAAATTATCAAAATGTTATAAATATTAATTCTTTTTATCAAAAATCCAATTTAGATAATTCGTGTAAGGTGGTGATGGAAAATGAAAAATGTTTTATCATGGAGGTGGTACTCCACACAACACAAGAATTTGGGTTTAATATTGGTTAATAGAAAAGAGAAAATGAGATTAATTAGTATTCCCATAAAATAATAAATTTATGTATATAACCAATAATGATGTAATTAATTAGGTTTACTAAAATTATAGTTCTAAAAGAGAAATATTAATTGAATATGTTAGGTTAAAATAATTACTCACATTGAGCACTTTGTGAGTCCCTTATAAGATCTCTTGGAAATACAAGTAATGGACTATTATTGGGTGAATCAAATCATAATATAGAGATAGAGTAATATATACGTAGTAAAATTATATTTTTTAGGAGAAACTTTTAAATTGTGGAGTTCCTTGAATGGGTGGTGAGAGGATAGTTTTATAAGTGGTGCGAATATAATTTTTATAATTATATAGACATAATAAATATAGTTCAGATGTTTAATATGAAAACAGGGTCATGAATTAGGAATTAATTTAATGGGGAATATATAAGGTTCAGAAACACATTATACAGTCATTTCTATAAAAAAAAATTATTGTGATTCAAACACTTTACCCATTGAATTTTTATTATTTCCCTTTTAGTTTTTTCTACAGTAATTGATTTTTATCTATAGTATCATAATCATTATACCTAAATATAATGTTGTCCATATTTTATTATTTTCAATCAATTATTTAGAATTTTAAATAAATTTCATTAAATTCAATTTGTTAGTGTGGCATAAACTGATTTTTAAATAAAAATGTATAATGTATTAGAAATAAATTTTGGGAAAATATTACTTATTTTGAGAAATAGAATATTTATTTTTCAATTTATTAAATACTATTTTTAAAAGTATAATGTAATGTGAACAATAAAATAATATTATTCAAAAAACTATTAATTTATTATTATATACTAATAATGTTTTAAAAATACTATATTTTTTAAAAAAATCATTTTCACAATATAGCTAAATTTGATTATTTTTGGAAAAATCTCAAAATTTGTCTTAAACATATATTATTATGATTAATACATAAAAAAATTAACTTTTCCAAATAAAACTCAAAAAAATTATAATTTAAATTTTTTAATGAAATCATCAAATATTTTGAAAAAAATGATTTAATAGAAAATTAATAGTTTCATATATTAGTTTTCATTATTATTAATTCATATAATTTTCATAGTAACTTGGTTTTTTGTAATTATAATTATAAAACATAATTTATCATCATTAATCATTAACTTCATAGAAAAAAATTGCATATCTATTAAAAGGATAATATTTTTAGAACAACACTTTTCTAAACAATATGAAATCATCTTAGAAATTTCTGGTGAACTATTTATTTTTAATTCATACTAAAATTTTCCTTAATTTTCATTACATGTATGATTAATGATGTTGTAAGTCATATTAATTACTAATAAATAAACAGAAATATTTTATTAATCCTGAATAAATATTTTTTTTTGTCTAAAAATAAAATAGTATCATTTATGATATGTTTTTTGTGCCTAGAAAAATATCGAATACATTTTCATATTTAAAGGAATTAATATATTAATATAATGATGTTTTAAAAAAGTAATATTAAGTATAGATATTAATCAAAATATTCCTAATATTTTAGTTTAAAAGGATAATACCATGCATGAGTGGGGACACTATTTCATGGTCGTAATAGTATACTCAACTCCATGTATTAATTGATCATCCCCCATATAATTATTCCTTCACCATAGTAAGGTTTCAAATAGAAAACAACAGTTTTCCAAGAATTATACTAGTTTACCTGATTATAGGGTTATTAAATAATATAATTACAATTTTTTATATGAATTTATGAGGTCGGAGGCTGATTCGATCGATCTCCACATATTTACATTAGTGGATTATTGAAAAAACTCTTAAGATACCCATTATTGATACAATTGTTCCACTTCATTGGATTTTCATTATAATACATTTTTTAGTGATGTGAATATCCACACCAGAAGCATCTGGCTTCATTACTATGATGTGGTGGATAAGATACTGGTTATTTGGCTCCCTACATTCCTAGGTGTACTCCTCCCACTTACATTTGATTCATGCATAGAGATCCATGACACATAGGAATAGAAAATGGGGTCCCATCCATTATGAATTATGGAAATATATCTTTCTCCAACAAGTTACTTGTTCTTCATTTTAATATTTTTCATAAGAAAAAACAAGGTTATTTTTAAACATACCTCATATTGTAGTACTTTATGGGATATTCAGTCCTTCATTGTTTCACTAGACGCTACCTTCAATGTAAATAAAATCATATTTCTGAATTCATAATCATATTTATTCACTAACATATTAACATATTTTATTAGGAAGAAATATGTTGTCTTCTCTGGATAGAAAATGTGTAGAAAATTTTTTTATCGAAAAAAATCCTAAAACCCCTCCCATTTATAGTTAATAATCAACTTTTCAGGAATTGTTAAATCCCAACACCATAATTCCCAATACCCTATCATGTATGTTTATTTCATAACATTATCTCATAAGGGGTTCTAAGGTTGTCAAAAAATAATTATCCCATACTCATTAAAAATTATATATCTTCAGGTCTTGAATCACCTCATAATGTCACTATGTTACTCTTAAGAGACTACTGTGAGTGATTCACGTGAGGATGCTACTCTTCTTGATGCCCCTTATCAATATCATTGAAATCCAACACAATACTATAGACCAAAGTTTTCTCCCCCTATGTTTTAGGTAGAACCACATTCCCTCACACAACCCTCTCATTGGATTCTTATTTGCCTCAATTGTGGAATTTCATTCTAAAACAACTACATTAATTCCAAAATTATTTAATTGTAAATAATTTATCCTATGATCAATTATATATATAATGAAGAAAATTAAAAATATCAAAATATCGAAATAAAAAAACAATGTTCTAATTTTTCATGGAATGATGTTCCTTAACTAATTCATGTAACATAACACTCATCATCTAAACTGATGATGATGAGTTGACAACATGAATATAAGTTTTTTTGAATACTTTTTTTACTTTCAATTCTATGGTACCTTGAATTTATGTATAAAATGGTTGGCTATGTAATTTTATGCAATACATTTTAGGTTTTTGCATGTATTATCTACTTGATACTATACATATTCAAGGACTTCCCAAACAGATACCATTTATAACATCTCTAATAATTACATTGTCTTGAGTTGGGTCCTAGGTGATACATACCTTATGTGAAATTCTGAAGATTCAAAAGGTTTTAATTTAATTCTTAGTGTTTCACAAAATAAAATTAAGTGGGATATTTTACCCTTAAACACACACACAAACATACACTAAAACAATGATTAAAAAGAATATATAATCAATGAAAGAGACAAATATAAGGTGATTCATTAGAAAATATCTACCAACTGAAATTAATGACAAGAAAAAACCATAGTGATAATAAAAATAAAATAACCAAGACATATATGACTCTACATCCATGAAACGATCTGTAACCATGGTGTAACCCCTCTAAAATCATGGACTTGACCATGAACATAAGCTGTTGGAATGGTGTAGCATGATTGATTTGGATGATGATTGAATAATAATGTAGTGTTTACATTGACATGGAACTATATTTTATCTACCTTGAAGACAACTATTGGGCACTATATCATCTTGGGCATTGTATATAGTGTTACTATTGCTCAACGTACTTCTAAAACCCAACACTATAGTGTCATAGACATGGGGGGCTGTGATGTTGTAGAATAATACACTTAATGTGTAGCTGGTGGAACAGTGCAGTGTTATATTCATTATCTCATTTGATCTATGGTTTTTATGTTATGTGAAACTATAATAATCTTTATGTAATTATGATACAAAATTTAGTGATGTTATTTTACCTATAAATGCACAAATTGATCATTTAACAAAACACATAAATATTTGTGTCTTATGTTCTTCTTCTATTTATTCTGTTACATTGTACTCTTTTTTTCTGCATCTTCAATCCTTTTGGTTGATGTAGCTCATAATATTTCTGTAACAAATGTTACATCACCAATCATTAAAAAACCCCACTATAAGGTGCTCCACTTGTTATATATGAATCATATCCCTTTTATGTATCAATGAATATAATGTATACATATACATCGTTGTGAATATGTAAGGATGAGTATAAAAAACATAGTAGGCAACGTCATGAGACATTCCTCAAATGAATGTAAGACCAAAATCATGTTTTATGTTATTTTTATAAAATAGTATGAGGATTAAAAAAGGAAATTAAAAAAATCATGGACAAAATATTAAAAAATTTACTTATTTTATTAATTTTTTCCAAACTAATTATAATGAGAACAAAAATATGTTTCTCCAAAATAAATTCCTATTCTAAAATTTTTAAGAATAGATTATATACACATCTTATCTTATTAATTCCATGATTCCACTCAACCTCTAATCCATGACATGGAAATCCCAAAAATGGTCATATAATCATAGCGACTTACATCCATGATCCATTCATAATTGATTATTTATAATATATTGGAAAGATAATTTCACATATCTTCATACACACACATGCCCATGCATAACATGGAATTCCAAAAATGATCATGTAATCATGGTAGCATATATCCATGATCCAAATTTCTAATTACCTTGTACCAACTCATCCCAAATCATATAGATAGGTCCCATCAAACACACTTTTATTTACTAAATGATTCACTTTTTTAAAAAAATTCTGGTTCAAATAACATGGGTTATTACCCACACCCCCAAAAAATTAGAATAACTAGAGGTAGTTTAAGTAGATTTTTATAAATTAATTTAGAAATATAATTTTCATTGAATGTAAAAAAAATAAATCAGTTGCGTCTAATCTTTCTCATTCTTAAGAAAAATAGAATTATGGAAAAACCAACAACATTAAATCTGTCTAAAAAATATATAGTTTAGATGACCTCATATATCTGACCCCTTACTTCCATTTTCTAAAAAAATCCAATGAAAATTGATTAAAACAGATATGATCACATATATTATGTTATATCATCTTTGATATCGGGATCTGTTTAAGAATATATTACATGATCCAATACTAGAATGCAGAATGTAGTCCTCAAATTTGATTTCCATGATCAAACACATGAATAATAGTCAAAATCATAGTGTAAACAATAGAGATGATATAAATTATAATAAAAGACCATTCCAAATCATGTTCCTCAGTTTTCAGTAAAATAAATAATATTTTGGGTATGTTTCTAAAAATTAAGTGAATTTTTGTGCAATTGACTTCTCATAGCATGTTTATGATGTATAATTTCCAAAATCACGAATTAACCATGTAAATTAGATCACTATTAAAATATTTTAAATCACATGGTTAGCCACATTATTTTTCCAATCCATTCACTAACCATACACCTTCCCAATGACAGTCAAACATGTCCCATGGCATCCTCTTACTAAACCATTGTATCTCATATTCATGCTTAAATTGTGAACCATAAGAGGGAATAAAAACCCTTATAAAAACTTGTAGAAACGTCCGGATTAATGACCCATACATTTTTTATATTTAAATAAACCATTAAATTGAGAAATAATTAAATTTTGGGGTGTTACCATAGAGATATTTTATCCACTACCACCCATGGGACCACAGATAGTGTCTATCAGAGATCACTTGTGGCCGAATTGGGGAACTTTATTACTAATTAGGGTTATTTCAATACAACATTCTCTGTCAATTTTAATGAGTGATATATACTATCCATAGACATCCAACACATCCTAGAAAATAATAAAAATAAAAAATAAGGTTCACCTCTCAAAATGGAAATGTTTAATCCAAGGTATGATTCAGGAAAACACATGGTCAAACATCTCACTAATATCATTGTTTGAGTACAAAAAATTTGAGATTATCCAAAAATAATGTTACATGCCTCTTGATAGTGTTTTTTTAAATATCCCATACATGTTCATATAATACATTTCAATGTGAAAATAGTTGGTAAAAAACTAAAGAGGCTTCCTAAAATAGATCATTAATTTGAAATTAAGTTTGAAGAGTTATTTTTTCTCACATTCCTTTCATGAGAAGTAGCGTGATGAATCTTAAATTTTCTTGTGTAAGAGAACATCCATCAAATTCAATTAATTTTTTCTTCTTCATAATAGGAAGTGTTCTTTAAAAAAATACATACTAGAAGTCACTTCATTTATATCTCTATAATCATTTTTAACGTAATAAAAAAATCCACTACTCTTATTCTTTAACTATTAATAGTAATATATCGGATACACATATAGTTTGTGTTGAATTTAATAACCTTCATTCTATAATATGTGAGGTCACACAAAAACAACACCATAAACATTTGAATTTGAAATTTTTATTCATTTTTGAACTCTTAACATCCATCAAATTATCATATATACTTCATTCATCCCTTCCCACTTCTTCTTCATGTTTTTCAAATTATTCTCCTAGTTATTGAGGTTTTAGGGAACCTATTTTAGAATGACCAATAAGTTATACTCGTAACTAATCCTCCACCTTCAACCACACCATGATCATTATAACATGAATCTTATTATGAAATTGATTGAATAAGAAATAAAATTTTTTGATGTCTAAAACATGATGAAACAAATTTTTCCTCATTTGATTTAATATTTCATTAGAATATATAAACACTAATTATTTTATTTTTCTATATAATATCTATAAAAATGTATAATTCCAATGTAATACGCACCCCATAAGCCATATGTATCTCATCAATATAATATTCATTTCACACCAAAATCATACCTCCATGAAATGTTTTACTCTAGAAGCCTAAAGTCTCTTTAATGTCATAACCCATACATATGATGTTGTATGAGCCAATTTATAGAAGGGAACAAAGTTAAATTTTCTGGAATATGATGCTATATTCTTTACATGAAATCCATGTCCTGTATAGAGGTGTTATAGTCTACCACATAACGTCTTATGTGCAATACTTGGAAAAATTTTCAACTCCAATACATGAATTCTATACTTCGTGAATTGAACTCAGGGCCTTATAAATCATTAAAAAATAATTCCAAAGACCTTCAAGGAAACTAGAACAATGTAATAAAACAAATATAAAAAACACCAAAAATAACTCATTTTGAACTTGATAAATTCATTGAAAAAAACAAAACAATATTCATATCCAGATCAACATATCTAAGCATTATTCACTATATGAATAACATATTCTAGAGGAAACTAACTAATTTTATATAGTTCTTCAGGACACCAAGAATGTACCATGTACTACAAATAATCCTAAATCTCTTGGTCAGAAAAGATGAATTTAACTTCTAGTATCTCCAAGGTTGCTTATAATATAGCATGTGAAGTAAACCTAAATGTTCAAGAAGGTGGTGAGGACATAATAATCAGTGCAAAAACACCAATGGTATTTCAGAACTATAATAACTAAATTATTGTATGCAATAAATTATATACATAATTTCCAAAATATATGAAAAAAGTGTTTTAAATTCATCAATGAAAACATAATTTCATATTAACAATACAAAATTCATAAATATATATCACTAAAAAATAGTAACCACTGTGTTAGGAGGGCCCATACATTATTTTCAAACATTGGGAATAACTCAGATATGAGATGATGCATGCATTCCACAACTTATGGTTGGTAAATCTAGTAATTGTGAATAAATCAGAGATGAATATATATAATCCCACTCACACAGACACAAATACATACATACATTCATTCATTCATACATACATACATACGTACGTACGTACGTACGTACGTACGTGCGTACCGAGATACATACATGAATGCATGCATGCATCCATACATACATCCTGGATTTCATTCTTGTATCTATACCTATATCCATGCATAAATATATATACCCATCCATACATCCAAAAATAAATACAAGAATCCATGCAAGCATGCATAAAAACATTCATACATATGTTAACACATGTATAGATATATGCATCTATACATACAATATATACACATATACATGTATATACACACATAAATATATAAACACATATATACATAAATTTATTCACATATATATATATGTTTTTTGTCATCACGCACTAAAGAAGTCAGGGTCCTAGACTCATTATGGTAGAAATAAAATAATTTATAGAAAAATTGTTTTTAAAAAATATATCATAGGGAATCGGGGAAGGGATTAGTCTATGTTAGGGTACCTAAATCTATCCCACTCAATCAAAAATGTTCTCTATATATGGAGTAACCTCTCATGATAATCATAACTCAATACAAAAAATTTATGTTAGATAAATTAAATTCAACATATATCAAAAGATAAATTTGGTAAATGAAGTGGAAATATCCTATGCTGTCATGTTCAATAAAACAAATTTTCATTACATAACAACAATTTATAATAGTAGTGGTCATGATTAAAACAATATTTCCATCAATATAAATCAACATGGAAAATAATAAAGTAAAAATTAATGTACATGAAAAATTTATAGATATCCAGGATTCAACAAACCAATAACTTACATGAAGTAATAAAGGAGTTTCAATATCGATAAAAGGAAGTAATATATTTCTAAATATACAATTTAATCATATAAATAACTATTATGAATGTAAGAATGTAAATTGTAGTACAGTAATAATTTTTTTTAATACAACTATGTAGTAGTTAAACATGTCGGTCAGAGTATCTGTGATGTAATGGGTATAAAACCCCAATATTTCAACACATAATTACTAGGTAAAGTGATGTAAGGAAAAAAAAATAATACACCATAAATTTCGGAAACCTATTGGTATGCTAGTTGAGAAACTATTTCAGAACTAGCTATGGATGTGCTTGGTATAATGATTATAAAAAATAATTAAGAGTAATTAGATACAAAAGTCATCAATTAATGTTGAATTATACCACATAATATTTATAAATACTTATAAAAAATTTATATTAAATTATAGATAAATAGTTCTATTAGGACAACAGATTTTCATAAAATATTTGGAGAAGGGAGAATCAAAAGAAGAGTGTAATTTAGTAAAGGATGGGTTTCCCAAAGTAACAATATCTTTAAAGGTTTTATATAAAATTTCAGACATGATAAAAATTTATAAAAATAATTTTAATTATCAAGTGTATAGGATAAATGAATCATAGCACCAAAAGGTATCTATCATAAATCACTTTTACCCAGTCAACAATCCCACCTACCACATCTCCATGGAATAACTCTCCTAATCATAGGTTAGGTGTAGTCTTTTATATATAGTTCATTAATGATTAGTTTTTATAGTATACATCTAATATTTATCATAAATAATACTCAGGGGGAATTATTTTTTATATCCCATAAAAATTATGAGGGTTTAACCTAAGAGGATACCAATATCATAATGCTTTTCGTCAAAGTGGTTTATCATTTTATTGATGGATGGGGATCGCATACAAGCCTAAGATATATATTAATGAATATAAGAAATAAAATATGGAAACAATGTTACATGACAGAACATTTATATAATTTACAAAACTATTATTCCATCGAAAATTCTTATAACAATGTTAAAGAGTTATGAGGGGTTAAAAAATAAAACAAAAATAACAAGGTACATAAGACAAGCATGTGGAAATGAATATCGTAATAATTAAATAGATGAACTCAATAAAAATACAATAGTATTTTTATAAACAAATCACATAAGGATATTTATTAATATCTCTTTAAAATTGAGTAATTCATTATTAATAGTTTTTTAATAATAAAGGGAATTCATATTGTAGGCATGGACAGAGAACCACCAAAAGGGTCAAGACCACATACCAAAAAAACATGTCATCATTAACCAACCCCATGATCATCCAATAGATCCTAGAAACGACTAAACCAAAACCCCATTACCAAATCAACCAAATCACCCCATCTCCATAACCACATGAAAGTACAATCTAAGAAAAAATCTATAACCTTGAAAAATGTATCCAATAATATAACAACCTAAACCCCGATTAAATATAAAAAACACATATATTGATTTCTCCCTTGAAAATGACGAACACGTTGCTAACCCGCAACTTGACCACTTTACACCAAAATAGTGACATACATAGACTAAAACAACGACATGAGCCTCCTTAAGACAATGGAGTTGAAGTCCCCATGGTTTTATTTGAACTCAACCATACATCGATAGAATTATTCATGAAATACATACATCCTTGTAATGAAATTTGTATAAGAGATACGATGATATGAGAATGTAGGATTGATTTTTATTTAATAAATAAAAGAATTTATGAATAATTAATGAATGACGGTGGAATGGAATGGTAGAATGAGTCTTTGGAGAGGCCAAATGATGGAATCAAGGTGGTTGAGAAGATTAAGAAACTCGGAAGACCATAATAATGAAGTTGGTGGGGGTGAAATGAATAATGTGATCTAGGGACATCGTGTACCAGGAAGAACCCATGGGCCACATTGGTCTCCGACCAGTCTAGTGAGTATGAGGTGAAAGGCCACTAGGAAGATGAATCCACCTATAGGAATGTAATTGTAGTTGGAATCTCCTCCTAGATACCTAAAATATTGAGACCTCTTCCATTCCTCAAAAACAATTATATACACTTAAGAATATATACTCAAACATAAGATATCAAGCCCATCTCATTAATAAATATACACCAAGTCAGCCAAAATTTAGAATGTAAATAACTATACATTATTTATCCCTGAGTTTCTAAATAAGGATATAACTATAAATCAATCAATATAGATAATAAATACATCATTACAAACTATCCAACATAATACTTCTCTTCTCTAAGATATACCAGGTTATACTTACATAAATACATTGTATTCTATAATGTGGATGATATATACTATGAAATCCATTTTCTCAGGATATACAACTCTAAAATCAATGAAATCATTAATTTATATTAGTATCTCTATTACATTAAAAAATGAACCGAAAATCTTATCTCAAATAAACAATTTCATTTCTAATTCACTACTCCTAAATCTGATCTAAGCCACTAAAAACTAAAAAAATCCTATATCTTGAAAATTCATATTAACTAAAATAACCAAAATAGGACCATATCACTGATAGAGGAGGGGTGAATCAGGGATCTCCATTTATAAAATTAATTTTTTTTAATTTCCCCGATTTATTTTTCAATACAACCATTGTTGCTAGTTAAGGCCTCGATCCACTATTCAAATGATGCAGTAAAAAAACACAGAACACGTAGATTTACAAGGTTTGGTACAAAGGCCCACCCATATCCATGTTGGTTATTCATCCCAACAAAGATTCTTCACTTTATTAGAAGATGACTAAATATTATAATTGGATAAACCCCCTAATAAAAAATTACATAAACCCCGCAACTTCACTACACCTATTTATTCTTCTAGAAACATGTTATACCCCCAGCTTCAGCTTATCTCTTTAGATGGCTTGATCCATGTATCTTCAACAAACTATAATTGAATCTATTGGTATTTATCAATGATTATAATCACCATTAATGATTAGTGTCATCAATGAGATAAAAGATATGTCTAAGAATTCTTACTTCTGATTGATGTTGTAGCCCCACTTTATTGGGTGCAAGTGTTGCAGACACTTTCTTCAAGATAATTAATTATGAAAGAATGATCTTGCTTAATCTATCCACTTTGTTTGTTATTTCTCAATTCAATTTTCACACAAAAATTTTTCTCAACATGTGAATAGGCATTCATATGTTCATATATGTATGCTTGGTTATGTGTTATCCTACCAGAACAATAGTTTTCTTTCTTTATTCCTTTCACACTAACTGGTTATCAATGTTTCATAGGAATGAATTAATAGGTGATAAAGTATGTGGATTATCTAAATAATGTTAAATTAGCACTGCCTGGATGGGTACATGCTTTATGTGTGTATTAGTTTTCTTCAATGCCTCTTAAGGATTCTCACCACGAACTAGGAAGGCTTCATGTTTGGGTTTGTAGTGCAAACTACGGAGGTGCGGTGCACTGTACTAGTAGGGCTTCATGAACCGGGTCTTCACGATGTGACACTAGTGTGTAAATAATATGTTGTGTACTTGTGGGATTCTTATAATTCTCTTCATAATTTGATCACTTTGTCGGACAACTCTCATCATGAAAGAAACTATTGTGTGGTACTAGTTTTTTGCAAATCTTCATTGAGAATGTTTTTCACTTTTCAAAGGGTTATGGGATCACCTTTCTATGTAGTGTCTCTGTTTATTCAGAGAAATGAGAGTTCTCAATTTTCTCAACACCCAACCATCAGTCGAGGGCTCATTATTTATAGGCTTTGATAACAGTGTTGATCCACATTCAAATCTTATAGGATATTCTATGGAGATCAATTCTTTAAATGCCCGAGATCTTCAGTTTCAAAATCATCAAAATTCAGATAATGGTATGTCGAGAATCATGGTTTGTTTATGTTAAAAATGGGCTACTCATTTCACATGAATATTTAAAGTTCATTCATTTATACTTTCATGAAAATATAATCTGGAACACTTGAGTTCCAAGACCTGTCATCCCAATTGCATTTTCTCCAGCCGACACATGTTCTTCACGTTACATTGCATGCATGAAAGGGGAATTTCATGGATGATATCATTAAGTCCAAATGACCCTCAAGAATATATTATATCGATAATGGTAGACATAGATCGATCAAGGAGGCTTGGAATCATATCTATCATACTATACTATGTCGGGTGTTCTTCAAACAATCAGAGGTAGAAGAATATGGTGTGACCTCCCCTCTACCATTTGATCAACTCACATCAGATTCATACAAGATGGACTAGATCATATGATGAATATTGATGTGTGTGGACACAATCTCATGCAGGATCAGATGGATTGAAGTAGTTTTTTCTCAGCTGTAGTACCCTCAATGAGGCTGTCAGGCATCAATTCTCAAATGCAGCTTCTTCGCGGTTTTAATGTCAAATTGCAGTTTCTAGTTTTCAAAAACTTCTACTCTCCCTCCATCGATACTTCCTCATACAATATTCATGTTTACACAATTTTTCCCCCAATTATCTCTTCCACTATGCCACCTCTCATGGTGATGCTCTGATGGATCTCCCATGCGCCCCATGCACTGCCTATCTACGGCGGGCAATGCTGGCTGGCTGGCTGGGGTCATCCCCAGCCACCCACTCAGTGATGTGAGCTACTTCTCTAGCTGGTAAGTTAGTTGTCTAGCCAAGGTTAAATTTTTTTTTAAAACCCCAATATTAATAATTAAAACCCAATGTATACATATAATACAATTCCATATGAAATTCACCACAAAAATAATTCTAATCATCCTTATTCCCAACCATCATCCCTGTTCTTCTTCTACTCTATTTGTAATAACTCTTAATCATTAAATATCTGAATAATATTCTCAAACACTTCTTCCAATCTGAAAAAATAGGATGGATATCCCAAAAACATCATGCAATCAATAATCTCATTGCCTTCTACAAATGTGGTGAAAAAAGTGTCATTCATTGAAATATGTATTGAAACATAGGATCAATTCAATCAATCATTTGATTTGATTATGAAAACTCCAACCAGAATCACATTAACCATCCACTCACAAAGAACATATTGATTGGTAATTGACATCAAATTAAATAATTATGATCAATAATATCCCCCTATATATTATGTGTCAATATCTCCTAAGAACACTCTGTAAGAGTCAATATGTAAGCCAAGATGTTATCTCCCTATTATTAGAAATCAAATGAAAAGGGTAAGTGGGGTCTTGTAAAAAATAGTTTTTCCTTCCATTAAATAATATATTAATGAATAATTGATTTATAGGGATGATATCACATGGTTAACTTCGAAAAGATCCTTGAGTTAATAAATTATAAGTTAATGTCGGATAACCTAGTGTAGAAAAAACGAATATATGACCATGGTTTTCAGTGTTGTCTATAAAAAAACATGTATGTGAGATCATGCTTAGAATGTATCAATTCATATCCAAGGGGAGGGAAATAGAAATATTCATCAATTGAATACAAAAATCCTTCACAAAAATCAACAAACAATGCAACACCTCAATGGAGGAATTCATCTCCTTCAATTATATAAAATTTAGTAAAAACGAATTTATATATTTGGTGAATAAGGATAGAAATTTTATTATTATTAACGTGAGAGGAGAAGGATGATCACGGTGTTTTGGCCTAATCTCATCAAACCATTATTTTAGAATTTATTGGGTGAAAAAATATACAACCTAGTCATTAGTCAAAATATATTATAGATTTATATCTCCACCATAAACCATTTCTTTGATAAAATTATTTCCGATATAATTTTTCTTGGATCAGTATTTTTGTATAGGATTATTTGATATTTCAATGGAACTTTTATTATCACATAAGATCTTTAGTGTTTTATCATTTTCAATTTTCAAATCTAGTAGCTACACTTGCATCCAAATCATATGTGTACATGAATATATAGTTTAAACATATATTGGATCAACTTTTCTCAATGTTACTGAATAATGATTCCTTCTATACCAACTAAAACATCATTCTCCCAATAGGAAGGTTCTACCAGAGGTAGATCTCATGTTTGTACAATCATCTGCCCTATCATTATCTATACAACCCAACAATTTCATTTATGCACTATGTTTATATAAAATCCCATATATTGGAGTTCCTTTTACATATCTCAATATTATATTAGTTACTAATTAGTTATACACTTTTGGATTAATCCTGAATTGAGAACACAGAGTCACTATATAAGTTATATCCGGCCATGATGTAGTGAGATAAAAAAGGCTTCCAATGAATCGTCATAAATCTTTCTCATCAACATTGTTTCCCATGTCATCCTTTCATAATTTTGTTCCAACTGAAATGGGTGTTGAAAACTCTTTCCCATTTTCCATTTCGAACTTTTTCACCAATTCCCTTTCATAAATCTTCTATCTTAGAAATATGGATTTTTTTTGTTCAACCTGAAATACAAGAAAATAATTCATTTATCCAAGCTTGGAAATTTCAATGATTCTCTTCATTTTTCAGAAAATTCATCACATGTACCAATCTTTTAACCAAAAATGATAATTTCATCCACATATATAATGACTATGAGAGTACTAGAGGCCATTTCTCTATCATAAATGGATACTATCAGTTGTACCCTTGAAAAAAATCATATCCCTTATAGAACCATATAATTTGGAGTACCAGACTATATGGAACTATTTTAAAACATACCGATATTTTCTAAACCTACATACCATGATTTCATATTTTTCTCAAACAAACCCATATCGTTGTTAGATTTATACAACTTCTTCAAGATATCCTTTTAGAAATTCGTATTTCACACCCATTTGATAATCCTTATTGTGCTTTTGTACTCCAACAGCCAAGAACATTCTAATGGTTCACAGTCTTAATAGTGGCGATTTGGTTTCATCAAATTCAATTTCATCCATCGGTGAATATGCTATTTATACAAGCCTCACCTTGTTTCTTGAAACATACCCTTTCCCATTTAGATTATTTTTAAATACCCACATTGTGCTGTAAACATTTTTATTCACGGGTATCGATACAAGATCCCAAGGGGAATTGTTTTTAATTTGGTTATTATCCTCATGAAAAGATTGTATTCATACCACAAAATAAACTGATTAAGCAACTATATAAGGTTAAATTATAGAAACAAGTAAAATATAATTATAAATTATCAATCATCTTGTTGTTTTCACTGGAGGCTTTTGATTACCAATGATATTTTCTATCTCAAAAATGGTTATTTAATTTTTTTATCATTTCATTTTATTTTCATCAACTTCTTCTTCATCACTGGTATGTTCAGAATTTATATCAACATTGTTTGGTTCTATCACATAAGCTTCAAAATTATTTTGATCCATTATAATGCCATTTTCTACAAAATCTTCTAAATTATGATTATCATCAATTTTTGATTTGATATTATATTTACAATTTCTAAAATCTATGAAATCAACCAGATTTTTCATTCTATTATTCTAGCATATGTTGCATTTACCATCAGGTAGGTATACCATGAAGATTACTCCTTCTTCCTTTCCATCAAATTTTCGCAGACTGCTATTCTTAATCATTATTATACAGGGACTTCCAATAACTCTGATGTATTTAACAGTTGGATTTCTATTGTACCAATTTTCATAAGTTGTCATTTGTGTTTATAGTCTATTATGAAATATATTCTATATATGTATGATATTAATATATATTCTATTTATAAAAACATCTAGATTTTGTGTTCATCCAACATAGTTCTACTTATTTCAAATATGCTTCTATTCGTTGTTTTAGCTACCCAATTTTGATGTGGAGTAGACGGTGTGTTGTATTGATGCATGATTCCATGATTGAAAATATATCATTAAAAATAATGAAATGTAAACTCCTTACAATTATATTATTTATATTTCTAGATAAAGAGACCTATCCCTTTCTCGCTTGCCTTCAAAATGTTTTTAACGTTGTGGTAGCCAATGACTTTTGTTTGATAACCAGGAAATTATTCATTCGAGTGAAATCATAAATTAATGTTATGATATAAAAATAATCTCTTGTATAAATTTGTCTCATTGGACAACATATTTCTATTTGAATAAGTTCTATAAACCTTATTGTTAGAATATCCATGCCATTGTGTGATCTTTGCGTCAATTTTCATTTCTGACATAATTCATAGATTTCACCCCTTTATCTTTCTAATATGGGAAGATCTCTCAAAATTTCATACTATAGGATTTTAAAAATACTCATGTGACCAAGGTGGATATATATTCTATTCCATAGGTTGTTTCCATCCTTAAAAATAAAATAAAATGTATTAATATAATTTTCATTTTGAAATTGATTACCACTGGTCCTCTTCCATGAGTGGTAATCATTACATCCTTTGAACACTTGAGGACACAAGAATCCTTTTTTAACAACACCAAATTTCCATCATCACACAAATGGATAAACAAAGAAAAGTTTTCTTTAAACATACAATAAATAACACATCATTGGACTTCATCATTTTAGATTCAATCATTACTTTATCAACTCCCTTGATTTTTAGGGAACAATAATTTCCAAAGATCATGACTCCTCCCTTAGGATTTTTTATGTTTCTTATGAATTTTGTATCAACAATCATGTGTGATGAAAATCCACTATTGATAATCTATGTTTTTGTTTTTGTTAATCATGTCATGTGTGATCATGACTCTTCCCTAAGGACTTCATGTTTCTGTTTCAACACTATGTCCTTGCTGATCACATCTTCTAGAGAATTCTTATTTGTAGTTAAATTTGTTATGAGTTGGTAGATCAAATCAATTTTTCAATATTTCTTTCTTATATTGAGTAGATATTTGGTTTTTAGAATATATCTCACTCGTTCTATGCCTCACTTCATGTAGGGACATGTTATACCAACACAAATTTGTGTTATTCTAAAACACTCCAAAACACCGGTAATATCCTATAACCATTGATTTTACTCGTTGATATACACCTTTTCATGATGATTGTTTTTGTCTTCATTCTAAAGCTGGATTTTGTCTTTGTTGAGTGGAAATAAATCTTCAAGGAGAATTTACCCCTTAATTTAGATTAGAAGAAGATCTCACACAAGACTTTGTGATCCAAACATGTCTCAGATGTTCTTTTGGACCTGCATTGTTTGATATAACATATGTATATAGAGATTTGATGAGTTTTGAATTGAACTACTTCTTTGATACCGTCATTTCACTATTATATGATGATAATAATTTGAACTCAATAGCCTTGTTGAAATATTCTAGAATCTTATTGAAGTTATTCTCTTCTTCATGGAATTTAGAATGATTCATTGATAGTTATTGTTCATTGAGGTGAAGCATTCCCTCGTGTTATTTTACCATCAATTCCATTTTTTCTACATTTAGTTTGTTCCTTTTGATTTCTAATATATAAAAGGTTTCATTGTTTTTACATTCTTCTGTTTCCTAATTTATCTTTTATTTTTATTTCAATATCATTCTCATATCATTCTAGTGATTTCTATTTTTATTAATACAAGTTTCTAATTCATTTTTAACATGTGTTCTAGATTGGTCCATTCAAATTCAATATATTCACTATTGTAAGTATCAAACCCTTTTTCTACAAGATCCATAAAATTAGTTTCATCTTATGTTTGGATTCCTGGTGTAGAGTCTACATCTTTTTCATTTCTTATATATATCTTATTATCTCACCTGGAAATAACTTTTCATTTCTTCTACCAAATTGGACTAAATCATTTCAGCTTCAACAACATTTCATTTTCTATGGTTTTTATTCATCGATATTAGGATAAATAATGTTTTATTTGGAAAATTTATAGAAAATTGTCTTCTTCCATTATAGTTGTAACATATTTATGGTGATTTTACATTACCCTTATGCATTATATTCCATATTATCTATTATATAAGATTAATGTTTCTTTTTTATTATTCATCTTTATCATCATCATTAGATTCATTTTATTCTTAATCGTCATCATCTCTGATATTGAGTTATCTCCGGGCATCAAAGACAATCTCATCTTTGATATTTTTAATGAAAACTAATATCTTATGAATTTTATATGAATTGAGAATGTTATGTAATTCATCAAGAGAAGGATCATCCATATCATCCAAAGATGATTCTTTTGGAGAAAACTTATAAAGAAAATTTTTCTTTAGTTTTTTTTATGATAGTGTAGTCATCAAACATTTCTCCAAGTCCTTGAATATTACAGACAATTTCAATGAATCATGAGAGATAATTATCAATTTTTTCTTCTTCTCCCATATTGATATATTCTAATTTGGTCCTCCAAATTTTAATTTAGCTTCCTTTACATTCTTGTTTCCTTAATATATGCTCTCTAATTTTCCCCAATTTGTTCTGGCATTTTGAGTCTCGTAACCGTTGTGTATACTTTTTCTGAAATAAATATTAAAAGAGAATTTTGATCTTTTCCATCTACATGAATATTTAATTTATCGGTGATTGTCTTGAAACTTCATCAATAATAAGAGGGAATCCAAAAGTAGCAACATATCTAACTACAGGGCCATGAAATAAAATATAAGGTTAAATCCTATTATTCCAACTATGATAATTACTTCCATCAAAAGTAAGAAATCCCCTTCTATTAATACAATTTAGAATATCCATCTTCTCAAAGTAGTAGATCCTTATAGAGGGTGCCTAAATATTATAAGAATTGAAATACCCAAAATAGTTCAAGATCACTGAGATAAGAGGGGTAAATCAGTGGTCCCCTATAATAATATTTCATTTTTTGAATTTACACTTTTTTTCAATTCAAACTTGGTGGATGCTTAAGGCCGCAATTCACTATTCAATTGATGTTGTAATACAACAACACAGAACACATGGATTTAAAAGGTTCAGTACAAAGGCATACTTCTAGATACGTTGGTTATTATCCCAATGCAGATTCTCCACTTTATCATAAGATGATTTCAAATAGTAATTAGCTAAACTCCCCAATTATAATTTGTTTAAATCCCCAACATCACCGCACCATCTTCAAAATCTGGAAACTGGTTCTACCCCCAACATCAACTTATCTTTTAGATGGGTTGATCCATGTAGTTTCAACAAACTATAATTGAATATTTTGATATTTCTCAAATATTATCATCACTAATAGTGTCCAGTTGAATCATTACAACAAATTATTTGGCTATAATTTATCCTTTTGACAATATTACTGGCCTCAATTAGATGTGTGAATGTGGTTCACAGACTTTCTTCATGATAATGAATTATGTATGAATGATCTCGCAGAATCTCTCAACTTTGTTTCTTCTTGGTCAATTCATCTTGCACACACAAATATTTTTCCACATGTTCATGGGAATTAATATGTTAACATATGTATGTTTTTTATTTGTTATTCTTCCCGATCAATATTTGTCTTCCTGTCATTCTTTTACAGTCACTAGTTATCAATGATTCATAGGCATGAATTAAGAGATGAGCGTGTAGGTTATTTCTATACTACCTGTTATAGGCCCAATTCATGGATTGGTATGTGCTTGGTCTCTGAATCTGTTCTTCTTCACTACCTCTTAAGGATTCACACCATGAAGCATGAAGGATATGTGTTCATGTGTATACTACAAACTAGGGAGGTGCAGCCCCCTCTCCTAGTAGGGATTCACGAACCAGTTCATCACGAAGAAACTCATGTTTGTAAAGAATATTTTGAGCACTTGTGGGATTATACATCTCCTTTTCATAAGGTTATCACGAGAACAAAAAATTTACTCAGAAAAGTAAGTTTTGAGAAAAAAAAAATTCATTACGAAGCCCCTTTGAGAGTGATTATCACTTGTCAAAGGGCTGTGAGATCTCCCTTATTTGTAGTGGCTCTATTTTTTTTAGAGAAATGTTAGTATTAAATTTAAACAAAAACAAAACCTTGGTCAATGTATATTTATTTATAGGAAGAGATAAGATCATTAATCCATGTTCAAACACCATAGGATAAGCCATGGAAATCAAATCCTTGAATTCTCGAGATATTCAAATTTGAAATCTTCAAACCATGGATAATGATATTCTGAGAATATCAGTTTGTTTCTATTCAATGTGCGATCTTAATTTTATTTGAAGACATCATGTTCATGGACATAGAGTCACATGGAAATATCAATAATGAACACCAGAGCTCCAAGAAGTGGGCTCAAAATAATGTTTTCTTCAGCCCATGTCTGTTTTTCACATTACGTTGCATGAACAAAAATGGAATTTCAAGCATGATATAGTTATCTTTAGATTACCATTGGGCATATATTAGGTTGAGAATGGTAGTCGTGGATCAATCTAGAAGACTTGGCTTCATCTTTGGTGAACAGGAATGTGATGGGTTCTATTCATGCAATCAGAGGTAGAAGATGATGATGTGGCATGTCCTTGTCTATTTAATCAGTTCACAATTGATAAAATGGATTGGATTGGATTCTGGGACCTAGTAAATGAGATGAATTGTGCATCCATGATCTCACACTAGATCAGATGGATGACTAATGTTTTTTCACATCTACAGTACCTACATTGGGGCTATCCAACATCGAATATCAGACGTTGCTTCATCGTGGTTTAAATATCAATTTTTTTCATTTGGTTTTCAATGAAATCTCTTCTTCATCCACTGGTACCGCCCAATATAGTATTTTTGTGGGTGCGCTTTTCACCCGCCCACTAATATCTGCATCCATGCCCTACCGCACAGTGGAACACTGTTTTCTCTCCCATTTCCCCGTGCACTACTCAACTACAACTAGCCATGTTCCCTGGCTTGCTGGGATGTAGCTCAGCCTCCCACTCAGTGGTATAAGCTGCTTCCCTGTCTGGTTTATTGGTTAGATGGAAAAGGTCTATGTTTTTTGTATAAACCTCGTGTAAATATATGAATATAAGTATATAAACAATGGATTTAAACATTAATTGCACTACACATTTAATTATAATCATCTTCATCCTAAAACATAATCCATCTTCTTCTTTTACCCTTTTTGGAACACCTCTTATGTATTTAATTTCAAAACAATCTTCTCAAAAACTTCATATAATCATAAAACATTGGATGGATCCTTAAAACTCAACAGGAAATCATGTATTGCATTGCCTTCTTCAAATGTTAATAATTTATCATTCATTGACACATGTCTTGGAACGTAGGAATAGTTCAATCAATCATCTGGTTTGTTTATAGACACTCTAATTAGCACCACTTCAACCATCGAATCACAATTAACATATTAATAGGTCAATGAAACCAAATTAAATCACTAGGATCAACAGTAAAAAGAATTCACAATACTCACAACACAACAATTTTGGGACTATTAATCCAAAATTAATTTATAATCTACCATAATAGATAAATTACATATATACCATTATCCTTATAACCCTTTAAAATATCATAAAATGGTACTAATAAAATCAAAGGTACACCTACCAAAGCTTTCAAAAGGGAATACCTATAACTGATCTACACAAATAATTTAATTTATTCAAATATTTTCATTCATTAAAAGGTATATTAAGAAAAACCATACATCATTCTTAAAATCACATGTTAACTCATATGAAAGAATACCATTTTATATAACTATTACATTATAAATACAAGGATTAAAGAGGAGACCAAAAAAATTTATTTACAAAAACGCTATTTCATTAAAATATATATTATTAATTATACATATAATATATTCCATTTCATTTGAAATTCAAATCTAAATTACATTTAAATTATCATTTTCACTGTATTCAAAGAATCTACTATTTCATTCAAAAATATTTATCCCATTTAAATGACAGGTGTTAGTAGTCAATTATAGAAAATCCATGTTATTTTTTCTAAACCCATAACTAAAAATCCATTTAAAAAAGGACATGTTTTCCTTAAAAAATTGGAATTTTTTTTAATGAGTATGTTGTTACAAAATAATTTCTTTACATTATGAAAACATATGTTTACAAAGTATTTTTTTTATTTGATGACCCAACCAGAAAAATTCTAATCAATCATACTAAAAGAAAAACATTCCTATTATGATTTACCATAAAATAATTAATAACATATTAGATTAATATAATTCTATAAAAATAATTCCAAGATGTCGATATATAGAGACTGAAAAACATGATTAATAGTTGGATGTCTACATATTTATCCTTATAATTAAATTAAAAAAACCCACATGATTAGTAATAAAACACAAAAAAAACTATGTACATGCTTGTGTATAATATTAATAATTAAGTTAAAATCATAATTACATTCATAAGATAACATCAATAGATGAAAATATGTATGCTTTAAAATAAACTATAAAAGATAAATTGAGGACTCACCATCCATGTAATAAAAAGAAATGATATCAATAAAAAAATAAGTTCCTCTATAATCAATGGGATCAATTTTATATTCATATTAACATACTCATCTCTATTATATTAATAATTAAAGTGATTTTATTTATTTGTGATGTTTCAGTTAATATAAAAATATAATTTATTCGAACAAAAAAACACAAAAAAACATGTGATATAGTGTCACATTTTTTGTGTTCCTCTCTATCGATGAATAACATGATACATGAATCAAAATAGAGGTTGAATCGCTTTTGATTTATATTCAAACATTCCATGAAATATTCCATTACCCTCCATACACATAAATATATTCCGTGTTAAACCTATAGTTCCTACTCAGTCTCCAAACCTTACATGGTAACATGAACATCTACCATAAAGTGACCGATGATTCCTTTTATGGTTTACTTATCAGACCTTGAAAGTAAAAGATCGCGTATAAAAATCATAAATCTCAAATAAACTAAAAAAATTCTTTCATTCCATGTTTTTGAGCCCTTAAACCAAATACCAATATAGTAGTAGAATTTACTGCTATAACTCCATGGGATCTCTCTAAACCCTATTGAATGTAAATTATTTATTTGGGTCCCTATATATATATATATATAAGTATTGATTTATCCAAAGTGGATTTGATTTTATTTCATATATGTATTCCTGAAGTGTTTTTACATAAATCGTCCATATGTTGGACATTCTGAGAGATAAAATTTAAACTAATCCACTCACAATGTTTGTCGTGTATAATTTTAAGTACCGGACCATTTATTTTTTTTCAATATTTATAATGATCATGTAATGTTTTTTGAGGTTTGTGGTAGTATTGTTATGTTTTAGATTCATTTATAGTGGTTCACATTTTGATCACAGTTCAAACAAACTATACACCGCATCTATGAATTCATGCATCTTGTGGTAGGAGGTACACAATCTCTGCATTGTTGGTTTATGATATTAGAAAAACGGTGTAGATTTATAGGTGAATCCATTTAATTTTGGATATATGAGTAATTAATAGTTAGTGTATGGTTTTTTAAAATTTTTGAGCTATCCATGAACGAGTCTATCTTTATCCAGTAGTTCAACATTCTTAGTGAATGGTATGTTAAACTATGCGGCCTAACAATGGGTTTAAAATTATAAATCTAACATTATTGGAACTATGCTAGATGATGTATTGAAACCCATTTTAAACATCTAAACATGAAAAATCAAAAATTCATTTTCCTCCAATTAATTAAAAGATGATTCCATTTGAATATATAGCATGTATTAAGTGATTAAAAATCATTAGAGATCCATATTTTTGGTATGCATATGTTCTTGGATTTTCATATTGGATCTCTTATACTTATCTTTCCGAAAACATTTGAATTTTTTTTTTTGGATAGGTTCAATATTCCCTGATGGTAAATGTGATGTTTTATGGTTGGTTTATTTTGAGATAAATGATGTCATAGACTATGTTTAGAAAACCATTGTGTCCTTCATTTTCACCACCTATTTTTAGGTGGGTTGTTTATATCTCAACTCCACTAGATTAGAACATGTTGTGTTATCTTGAAATGAATTTTTTTATTTAAATGACTATAAAACACTATGGTGATTTCTTATGGAAACTTATTTAGTAATGACTTTGAATAAATTTGAATGTTTTAGGGCTATGTGGGAAATCATATTTTTTAATAATTTGAAAATGGATAATTTAAATCTGTGGTTTTTTTGATACATTGAAAATGGTTTTCATAATTTTTAAAGAAATAATTGTTTGATGTGAAATGTCCTGAATGAATTTCGGTATACATAGTTTTGGTGGATTCATTTTCATTAGAAGTGACCCTATATATTGGGTTTATTCTATTATGGAACAATATATTGGTTAACCTATGATGAAATTGTAGATCGATGAGAGACAGCTCATAAATACATAACTATCTCATGGGAATGAAAGTGTGGAAGATTTGAATCCTATAATGTATATACAAAATGGATTTCTGAATGGTTTTAATGTCTTGTTTTCTATCTGTGTGAATTTTTTTATAAAATATTTTTATCTTTTTTATCTTTTTTATAAATAATCTAATAAATTGTTTCCTTATGGCCTAAGTTTTGAAGTTACTGGGAAATTCCTAAAGATTTTAGACTCACCTCATCCTAAGTACTATTGTGCCTCTGTAGATGTCATCAATCGAGATACAGATAAAGGAATGATATCTTTATTCTTTATGGAGTCATATGGTTACTATAGGCATGGATTATTTAGTTTGATATTGGAACAATTTGGGATATGTTGTTTTGATGTAACTTTGGTGTCTTTGAGTTTTATTGGTTTATTTGGTTTCATTTTTGTACACTTATATGAATTTTTTCTAGTTATGTTTTGAGTTTTATTTTTACCCATGATTCATATAGAGGTTTTTTTGGTTATTTATTTTTTTGGATGTTTATAGGTCAATGGGAAAATCAACCCTAAAATTTACCTGATGGGACCTCACATGTTGTTGAAAACTTGTGGTCAATGATCATAAAAGACATGTATAGTCAAAAATTAAATACTCTACTAGGGATTTGTAAAGCGGTAGTATTGGTTAGAACCCACTGTGATCACTGGTAAGGAGGAAACCATTTAGAAAAAATCTCGTTGAAAATATTCCTTATGCTCACTCATTAATATTTGGTTTTTCTTGTTCTGGGTTGTTTTTATTTAATTCAGATAACTAAGAAGGGATAATGATGGATTTTTTGTATCTTGGGAGAAGATAATCCAAAATATGACTTGGAATGGTCCAACGAATTGGGTTTTGAAGTGGCATAATGGTCAAAAATGTATTTTTATCAAACCAATTTGATCAACCAATGCAACAGTTATTCCTTTGTCAAAGATTATATAACAAATTATAAGTGTTATGACTAACTTTTACCTATAATGTATCATAGGATAATGGTCATTGAGTTTTCTACTAAAATTAGGACAGGTTCATTTAATTGAAAATATCCTGGTCAAGGATGTGAAATAGAATGTGAAAAAACTTTTTTAAAATTTATTTTTAGTCATAGGGTTACCAAGGTTTAACTCAAGGATTGATTAGGCTCGAAAAAAACCTTACTATCAACCCCCAAACCTAAGAAAATTATCCATCCATTATGTAAAAGATTAAAGGAAAATTAATATTAAACATGCTTTGCATAATCATGAAATTGAAGATATAAATCAATAGATAGTTTTTATAAAAAAGAATCAATCTATATAGTTTGAAAAAAATTTAATCCAATCAAACACATACACAAAATAAATATACATTGAAGCAATGGGAAATTTTGAGTAGGAACGGTGAACAATATTAAAAATTGCATCGAAACCAAAGTGGAATCAAAATATAAAAGGATTGAATGTAGTGAATTTAGCAACTCAAAATGATCTGAAAAATAAAATAAAGGAATGGAAACTAAGTTTATAAGATAAAGGATTGAAAATGGTGAAATAAAAATAAGTTAAAGGATAGGTTCATAAACTCTTTTTTCACATTAGAGGTGCTAGAAAATAAATATTATCGAAAGCTACACAATGTGTATATCTATCATGTCATGTACTAGATTTATGTTTCATTGTCTCAAAATCATTAGGTAATATATCTTTTATTCACAATATCCATGAAAACATTTTCTTGTATCTATGACCGAGTCGAATCTCAAACATTTCACGTTGTTTAAACTTTTCAAGGTAGGTATTTGATTAAAAAATGTGCGTTATTATTTCAATATCTTCACAACAAATAATTGAGGTAACATTGTGTAATAGAATTATTTCATGTAATTTTTTCACAGGTTGGTATGTGGATATGTAAGAAGTCTATGAGTTATGAATTCACATCATGTATGTTATACACATCATGTTAAGCCTATTTTTTCAGATTTTATAAATGTATTAAAAAAGTAAAAAATACTTAATTTCAGTGAAAATAAACCAAAACCAATATTATTATCAAATAAATCATGAAGAAACCAAAACATCTACCCAATCAGTAAATATAAATTGAGTTTATCAGAACCCCCCACACATGAAATGTTGATTATCCTCTTTTAAAAATGAATATCCTCAGTGATTCTAAATGAATAAAAATTAAAATAATTAACATGCATTACAACTAAGAAAATAAAACCAAGTGTGTGCCTAAAAATTATGTCCACTAGAATCAATCTTGTAAATAATATCTGTAATGCATCATAATTTGGTAATTTATCATATAATTCTTTCATTTAATTATAATTTCATTATTTTTTTATAAATTATACTCTAATTTTTCAATTAACTTCATAATAAATTTACTCTCATCACTTAATATAAATATGAACATGATTTATTTTGATATCCTAAATCAATGTTATAACCACATGAATTCATTGGTAACAATATTACCATATTGTAAATAAATATATAGAATCAGTCATGAGGGCTTAAAAAATATGGTAAAAATTTATCTAAGGGTGATGGTGGGTGGGTATAAAATTAAAATCAAGCATAAAGAGCATAAACTCTAAATTATAATTCGTGGAACTTTTGAAAAATATAATAAAGTTACTCACCCTGGGAAGAATGTATATATTCTCCAAACGCTCATTTGAGTACATGAATATATATGAATTAGGTATCTAGAATGTACCCTAGTTCATTCATTTTTACATAGGATTCAATTCTATAATAATGGAGATTTACGACCATTCGATTTCACAACCCAATATCTTATTATCTGTTCCTTCTTTTATTAATTTCATTATTCAAAGGAATAGGGTAACTATTGGAAATTACATATGTAAACATGAACCACATCATATCAATCTAGAAATGTGTAAAAAAACTTCTCCTCAATGGTAAAATTCCATGGATATCTATAGTAAAAATTCTCTCACACTTTTTAAATGGATAATAAAGAAACATACCAATATTAGGGATGAAAGGGGTAATCGTCTTGAAATGGATCCATCATAATAAGGATTATCATGTATATTATGGGATAAGTAGTCAATACCAACATTTGGATATTAAGAAAAAGTGGACCAAAAATATTTCCTCAATCATTTTAAAATTATAATTGTTCAATAATAGCCTCATTAAGATCTCCATATAAGTAATCAAAGGTTCTCATTCCCTAGGTGTTTCTCAAAAAATATTATTAAAAAATATTGTGAAATCCTAGGTAAAATATCTTCTTGAGAATGGGAGTATCAAATAACTTGAAATCACTCAAGGCATAGAATCAATTAGTAAGGAATTCAAAAGAATTAAAAAAAATTTGGAATTAGAATTAAATTACTTCAATCAGAAATCATGATAAAAATTAAAACAAGTTTAAAAATGGTTTCAATATTTTCTATCATCAA
The DNA here is from genome assembly GCA_963277665.1 of Viscum album. Classification (NCBI taxonomy): domain Eukaryota; kingdom Viridiplantae; phylum Streptophyta; class Magnoliopsida; order Santalales; family Viscaceae; genus Viscum; species Viscum album. The sequence goes on along the minus strand of OY728159.1, from coordinate 772,461,288 downwards.
TAATTCTTGTATTTAAATTGATGTAATGATATTTTAGGTTTAAATCATGATTTCAATTAAATATATTTCCATGTTAATCAATAATAATAAATAATCCAAGTGTACCGACAATATTACACAAGAAAGTCTCCCCCACATGTACTATGAGATAGTGTCAACAATTTTTTTGGAATGTACATTGGGGATTATATAAAAAATGCATAGAAAAAATTTAAATGACATTTTGTAAATGAAAATAGGAAATTTAGAGCCCCATTTATTGAATTCCAATCAACGGGGAAACTTTTTGGAAGGTTATATGAATGTTTCTTCAAAAAAAATTTTTAGAAACACAATATTTACATTAGAAAAAACATTAGGACACATGATTAAATCAACATTAAAGCATAAAAATGGAAGGAGAAGACAATTATTAGAAATCAAATCATCTCAGGTAAAAACAAAAAGCTGAGTATAGTGATGCTTGGGACGAATTAGGAAAATAGTGATATAAAAATAAAGACTAATTATTATACGCACATGATTGAAAATAGAGAAAAGAAATACATATGTGTTTCCTCTTATAAATGAATTATTTAGTGTCTTAAATATTCATAGACGTCAACTACGTCTAAAAAAAGTTTTGGTTGTATCATTGATCTTGTGAGGATGTTTTGTGGATTAACCACCTCATATTTATGTCGAGCAAGAATCTCAATGGTTAGGAATATCATTTGGGAACATTGATGAAGGTATGTCTATCAAGAAGATATCAAATGTGTAAAATAATCAATGTTGTGATTGATGTCATCTTGATGATGAGACATCCAATATAAGAGGGAATATAGAGGCAGACATATGTATCAGAAACCATTGAGGTGGTAGAAGAGTTAGACATTGAAAAAAGTAATATATAAGCAAAATGAAAATAATCTAGTATATAGTGTTAAAAAATTTCATCCCATATATATATATGTGAAATAATATAAGAAGGAAAATGGAATAAAAATAGAGAAATAGGACACCTAAAAATATAATATTATGTGAGTGTAATAGGACATAACTAAATAGTAAATTAAATTTCATTGAGATCTGCATCAAACACACCCTCTAGAATTGTGGGTTCCTACAATAGCCTTCCCTATTGATGTCATCTATGTTGGAATGATTTTGAGGATCCACATATATTGTGGGTTTCATTGTTATCGTATCTAGTACGTTCATGGAAGGAGGATCTTAGGTGCCGATCTATACTAAGGTCAAGTGTCTTGTAGCTTGATCGATTAGGGGGACCTCTTATTGAGATTGAATAGAGGGGACTCTATCCCACCTGGGCTGATCTAAAGGGCACTCTTACTGGGTTTCAGGGTCAGTAATCTATGTTGGTTGGTCATATGTGGTGAGATGTGGGGTGGGAATAGTTGAGAAAGAGTGTCATGCAAGAGGGGTGAGGATGGTAAAGTGAAATAGGTCGGTGAATGGGATACAAAACCAGAGAAAAATATATCACTGGTTATACAGTATGTCCAAGGAAAATGGAATTAGGACTTTGGGAATGGTGGATGGGGAGTAGATATAGATTTTGTAGTGGTGGAAGGGCAGAAATAAGTGGTTGGGGAGTGTTGGCAGTGTGGATGATAGTAGGCACATGGGTAGATGCTATGGTAGAGGTGGTGATAGTTGTGGTATCTTGGAAATTAGAAGGGGTGGCTTGGTATAACAACACAACTATTTATTACACGCATAAACATTGTTTATTACATAAACATTCTCTTAATACAAGATATATGTTAAACATTTCTAGTTTAATTGGGTATTAGGAACATTATAGGAAATCAGTAGACGTAAGATACAATATCTTTTTTGAAAACATCTTATACCTAACCACAACATTTCATCGTACTTAGCATTTCCTCGGATAACCTGAGGACAAAAATAAGAAAAGAGTGGTCTATAAAGCGTATCAACAGAGAAAACAAGGAATACCATGAAAATTCCATAATAATAAAGAAATAGGAATATCAATGGAGCATGAGAGAAACATGAAAATAAAAGCATGACATAACATGATTATCATAACATGGAAATGTGGCACAACGTACAACATGATATTCGCATGAACCAAGCCTCATTTCACATTTATTAGCAAAATTAAAACCTCATATATTATGGATTATCATGAGTAAAACCTCATTGCACATGTAGTATATGATACTAAAAATTACCTAATGAATCGGAGCACTACCAGGGCACATCTTATATAATCATTTTAATCACATGCTTAAGTGTGCCATAAAAAAATCATATAACATGGATTCATTCAACCTAATAATTTATTTCATGATCTAATAATGTGGAATATATACAATTATGTACCATAAAATATGTACATGTGCATAATGGTGAAGACACTTTATAGATAAATGTGTATGGTATTCACTAAATGATGATTTTGGATGGGAAAATCGTAGTGCAATTTTTGCAACATAACAACATCATATGAAAATTCATAAATTCCATTGATGGGATAAAATAGGGTGTATCATAATTTAAACATGAAATAGAGAGTAAGGGGATCTTGGAACAAAATATCCAATCATATGAAATGGAATTTAGATACATTTTATAGATGAAATGCTTGAAGGGAAATAATTAAAGGGAATCCCTTACAAAATTTCGGCACGGTAACTGGTGTACAGAGAAGAAATCAATGACTCAGAAAGGGGTATATCATCATTAAAGAATAAGGTGGGAAGTATGGGGGAGGTTTGAAATCATACCCTAACATATTTAACTATAAATAATAGGGTATAATATTGTAAATATACTTGGATAAAAATGAGAAAGGAAGGAATGTAAGGACCCCTTACTTGAGTGTTTGACTTTAAAAGAATAAACATGGGATTATAGAGAGCATGGGGCACCTTGGGAGGATTATAAAGAAGGGATTTTAGAGCAGGGATGTGATCTCAATATTTCGAGTGAAGATATGTGGGATCTTTGGTGGATTTATATAGTAAACGAAAGTAGAATTCTTTAATATTTCACTGACATAGCTTTTGAAATCTATATATTTAAATATTCAAAACCAAAAATATTCCCACGGTTTTTGACCAGGTTTTTCTCTAATGGAGTCAAAAATAAATTTTTTTATAATGAAAATGGATTAAAATATTAAAATATTTCCCTCGCTAATTTGGAGGTGAGTCCAATAGTCACGAAAATTAATTAAAAATCATAAAATATATTATACATTTTGAGAGACTCACTAAGGCTTTATAAAATAAGTAAAACAAATATAAAATCACATTATTTTTATTTTAAAACATATATTTAACCAATAATACACATTATAGTATTTATTACATCATTTTTGGGTCATTACGATGTCATTAAACACATATTTTATTCATACGGTATTTAATTTTACCCAAAAATAGAATTATCTGAGAAAAATTATGAAAAATTTTAAATTAGATAATTTGGATATCTAGATTATAAAAATAATATTCATTTTATATAAATAATATTCAAAATATGTAAATTTTCACTTTTAAAATTAAAATTTACTTTTATTGAAAATTCACAAGTTTTGAGAAAAATTGTTTTCAGCACTTAAAAAATTACATTTACTTCCTAAATAATATATACTAATTTATTATTAATAAAATTAATTTGATTGCAATATTTTATTAAAATATTAATTATTTCATAATTTCATTAATTTCTTAAAATATTTACTCTCTGTTTTATAATATAAAAATATAACTCTTATAAAAAATATTACCAAATCATTTACAGAAAAGGAACTACTAAATAATCACTAATAACAAATTATTTATTATATTTTCCATAAAATCCTTAATTTGATATAATAAAATATATATTTCTCAAAAGTACCATTTTTACTTGAAAAATTAATTTCTCAAATTTATCATTTTTTTGAAATAAAATTCTTATAAAATAATTGACAGAATAAGATGCTTATTTATAAAGATGTATTTCCCAATAAGGAACTAATACCTTATTACCAGACCCCTTATAACATCAAAATAAGTCCTAAGGGTATGGTTTTCGATGATGACAGTCTCTTGGGGTAGCTTAGATAACATCTCTCAGGTGGTAATATCTATTTACATGAACATCTCCATTAGAAATTTATGTTCAAGCTTAATGTGTGGAATCTCGGATTGGGCTTGGTCCTGAGAGAATCCCATTTAAACTACCTCATTCCCATTATCCAAAAAATGAGATTCATATGACCCGAGTCTACTGGATGTGTCCATCCTCTCCTTTGTCTGTGTGAAAAGTCTTTATTTTTATAAAACCTTATATTTATATCCGTCATGTGATCAATTTTCAACAGCTATATTATCAACGGTAATGATACGTAAAGGTAATTTAAACCCAATAATAAAAAAATAGTGCATGTGTTTTCTATATCCATAAGACAATAAAAGAAAGGGAATTTTATTTATAAATGACCAGATCGTTACAAAATTCCACCCTTAGGAAATTTTTCCCACAAATGTTTCTTTTCCAACACTAAAACAAATGAGGGTAACTATTCATTGTCAATTCCTTAGGATTGCACATTGTTTCTTCAATCTTTTGGTTTCTCCATAATAACATGATGAGGGGAATCATCTTATTTCATAGAACTTTTTCACTATGATATAATATCTTCATTGTATTCTCCTCAAAAGAATGGTCAATCCCCAATGGTACCACCTATGGATTGATTACATGAAATGGGTATAGTTTGTAATTCCTCAAAAGTGATACATAGAATACATAATAAACTTGAGACATGCTTGGTGGGATTTCTAGATGATAGGACACTGCTCCGATGTGATCAAGGATCTCAAAAGGGTCGATGTACCTTGGACTAAGCATTCCCTTCCTTCAAAATATCATAACTCTCTTCCATGGTGATATGTAGAGGAACAAAATTTCTCTAATATCAAACTCTACTTCTTGATGAATATTGTCATCATAGATCTTTTGTCTATTCATAGTAGCTTTAATGAGACACTTGATGGTCTTAACCTTCTCCACCATTTCTACGATGATTTTTAGACCTAGATGTTTTCGCTCCCCAAATTCATCTCAACATGCTATTTTATTTCACCTCTTCCAATAAATATCATTATAATGATCCATTTGGATACTTAACTAGAAACTGTTGTTGTAAGGGAAATGAACTAGAGATATATGTTGATCCCATCCACCTTTAAGGAATATTGAGCATGCTCTCAACATTTTCTCAAGTGTTTTGATAGTATCTCACATTGTCCATCAATTGGATGATGATAAGCCATAATAAAGTTCAGCTCATTGTTCAAATAATGTTTGAGACTCTTCCATAACAAAGAGGTGGATCTTGGTTCTTAATCAGATATAATCTACATGGGTTCTCTATGCATCCTTAACACTTCTCTAATGTATATATGTTCCTATTTATCCTATGAGAAATCCTCTAAAATTGTAATGAAGTATGCAGTCTTTGTAAGATGATCCACAACAACCTAGATAGAATTTATTCCTTTAGATGTTTTTGGATGTCCGGTGAAAAGGTCTATGGTGATGTTCTCCCATTTCTATTTTGGTATGGGTAATGGTTTCATAATCCCCTTAAACTTATACTTATTAGCCTTCACTTTCTGACATACCATGATCTATTATGTATACTCAATGATATCCTTCTTCATGTTATTCCACTAATAATTATCTAATAGGTATCTATACATATTTTTGATTCCAAGGTTAATAGAGAAATTCGAACTATGTGCATTATCAAAAAGTTCATTCTTTAACTCAGGATTTTATAGAACACATAGTCTTGACCCAAATATCAAAATTCCTTCTTCATTAACATTTATCTTTGAGGATTTCCATTTTCTTATAGTTTCCACTTTTTTCTAAATTCACACATCGTCCATTTGATTACCTTTTAACTATTCCAAAAGTGTTGGTTGAGAAATAATTTTTGGAAGGATTGATGTTGGTCCCTTCTTTATGATACCAATTTCTAACTTCATCAAATCTAATAATATTCCATCCTTTTCAATTCTCACCAGTGATAGAACCACTGGGTATTTTCTAATAATAGCACCTACTGACTTGTTCTCTTTCCCTAGGTGATAATGGATTGAGCAGTCATAGTATTTCATATGCTCTAACCATCTTTGTTGGCGCATATTCAACTATTATTGTGTGAATATATACTTGAGGCTTTGTGATATGTATATATTTAATACTTCTCCCCAAAGAGGTAATGTCACCAAATTTTCAAAGAAAAGACTACTGTAACCAACTCTAGATCATGTGTTGGATATTTCTTCTCATGGAATTCCAATTCTCGTGAAGCATAGAAAATGAATTTTTCATTGTTCAACAATACACAACCTAGTCCCTTCTTCAAAGCATCACTGAATACCACAAAAACTTTCCACTTGTGGGTAGTGTGATAATGGCCACAGTGATAATACTCCTTTTCAACTCCATGAAGAACTCTTCATATTTATCATTCCAAAAAAACATAACTCTCATTAGAACTATCATGGTAATTTCGTTTGAAAATCGTGATAATTTTTTTAAAAATCGGCGTTAATATCCAGCTAACCCAAGGAAGCTATGAATATCTATCACATATGTTAGCCTCATCCATCACTCAATTGAATTTTTCATGGAAGGATCCACAAATATTAAATTGTCTATGATGATTTGACCCAATAGTGATATATCCTTAAACCAGAGCTCACACTTGTTGTAAATTTCATAGAGATTGTCCTTTGAAAGGTCTCTTGTACAATGCATAGAATCACCTCATGTTCCTCCTTGGTTCTGTAGTATATTATAATATCAGCTGTAATGACTACCATAAATTTTTTATTTAATCATTGAGGACTCTATTCATCATGTCCATTATTATTACTAGATAATTAGTGTGTCTAAAAGGAATTGCTATGAATTTATAGTACTTGTAACTTGTATAAAAAGCAGTCTTGGGGAAATCCTCTTTCTTTACACTTACTTTGTAATATCACAACCATAGATCCACCATAGAGGAGTATTGTTGTAACAACCCGATATTTTATGAAAATTATTCTTTTTAATTTATTTGATGTCATGTGTTTTATGCTACAACAAGATTATCTTGTGCTATACGCCACATTGTATTATCTTGAAGTATACGCAACACTATTCTTAGATTGTGTTACACACAATTTCATGTTTGTTTTATAATATTAATCCTACGCAACATTGAGTGTATATATATATATATATATATATTAATTTTTTAAATGAAATATGGTTGGATTCTGTTATACAAAACAATGAAGGCTTCTTGCACAACACGTAACCCTGACTTGGCTTCCATTACACGCAATCGTGACCTTCCTCGATAGCGTGTGTTGTACACAATATCAGGTTTCACTAAACAACGATATATGGTTATAATATTATTATGAACTATTAATTATGAATATTATTAACTACATTTTGAATTTTATAACCTTATTATTCATCATACACATTTTTAGAACATGGTATAAGAACAAAATAAATATTATCGGGTAAAATGAGTATTTTTCAAAAAACGCAGTTTTGCCGCTTTTGGTGGCGCACCCAATTTAAATGTAGTTTTTGAAATGTTTATAAGATCAATTTTACAAAATAATATTATAATTTTAAATCAGGATATAAAAATTTACATTGGATAATGTTTTGATAGTTTTCTGATAACTTTCATATTTTAATGAATAGTAAAAACACACTATATTACAATTAAAAACAAAATTTTTCATCGTAATAATTTATATAGTTAAATTTTAATATTTAATGGTTTTAAAGTATAAATAGAATATATTTTTACCATTTGATATAATTTATTTCATTATCCTTGATTTTACATTGAATTTGTAGGTTAAATAATTTCAATCTTTTGCAATGTTTTAAACAAAAACCTATTTTCTTTCGACAACGGGATTACTTTTAATTTAATTTCTGCAACTTCGGTGTATTGAATTTGGAAAAATGGATTCCATATTTGGAATCAGTGGGTCCAAATTATATTAATAGACTAATTTTTATTTTTGGGCATTATGAATAGTAACAACGGGTAATTTTATTTACCATAGTAAAAGGTAAATTGGGTAATTAAGAGTAAATATAATATTATAAAATTATCCTAATACTTGTCTTAATACAATTGGTTGATTATAATTTGTCCTAAGTCATATTTGGGTCCAAAGTAAATCCATTAGAACCCACTTGGAGGTGATTAAGTCCTTTAGATTATATTATTTAAAGGAAAGTGAAATACTTCTTACTCAACTTTAATAATTAAAGTATTTTTAATATAAGTTTATACAGAATATAAATTCGGTTATAAATACTCATTTGAAAGATAAAATGTTTTTATTTGTCATGGTAATTTATTTGTAATTTTTAAGAGTTATTTAATTACCTTATTATCTTATACATTAATGATGGAGAAATTATTTATTTAGTGAAAAATCAATAATATAGTTTTTATTGAAATAGTAATACATATCAAAAGGCCCAAAAATATACAAAAAACTTATTATTAGTGTATATATAAACCCTAATCACCCACTTGCCTAATATTTGACCATTTGAATCCTCATTAATGAGATTATGACCCTTATATTATTTTATTTTAAATGATGCCAAAGTTTTCACCTACATAATCTAATAACTATAACAATTTAACTATTGTGATTTTAAGATTATAAATTCGAGTAAAATTATTATTGTGAAAGGTAATAGATGTATCTTTATCATAGGATTTTATTTTTAATTTTTATGCAACAAATAAGTATATTAAATAATTATACAAAAATATTGTAGTAATTATTTTATTAAGAGATAAACAAAATAAATGGTTTTAAAAATAATATAATAAATAATATATGAACTATTTAATGTGCTCCACCAATTTTCTAGATACATATTACCTTTTATGAATCTATTAAATCTTTTAGTTCTAACATATCTTCTATATATATTTTATTTAAATTCAAATAAATGAATAGTGTCAATTTTGACACTATTGTTATTTTATAAAAATAACATATTATAAAATTGTGTAAAAATCACAAAAATATATAAAATTATAAATTTAAATTTATATGGTCTAAAATGTTATAAAGTATCAAATTATGGAAAATTCACAACAAATAAGTAATTATTTTTTATAATTTAAAATTTAGAATCTTATTACTACAAAGAAAATTAATTTGATTAAGTAAGGATAAATCAAGTTCATAATGATTAAAATAATTTCCTAAAATGTCTAAATTTTATTGGTTGATGATATTACAACCCTATATCATATAATATTCGAATATGTGTCATTTTTGGAGGTTTTTAAGTGGGGTTATATTTATTATAAATTAATATTTTTAAGATTTCCAAAGGTGCCCCTCTCCTCCCTTATAAAATGGCACACCTCCCTCTCTTCCTCACACCACTTTGAGCCTTCACGCTTGGCCATCCCCTGAACAATTTTCATCTCCACTTCCCTAGAAACATCCTAGAGGACCTGGTATTTTTAAAAGACCAATTTTAGTGCCCTAAGGGGAGGTCTCAAAGAGGCGCTTCAAAGAAGAGGTAATGTCCGTTACCGATTCATTCAACATTATTTCTTCTTCCACTTATTCTTCTTAGGTTGTTTCATTATGAAGTAATAACATAATTATCTATCATATACTTATATTTCATTATATATATGAAACAACCCTATTTCACCATCTATCCGTCCTACGGAAAACGAAATCACCGCGCGTGCGTACGTACGGAATACCGTCTCCATGTCGTGGTGTAATCAATTTTCCACCACCACTTACTTGGATGGGTATAATGGTGTAAATAATAACTATATATAATTATTGTAAAGATATATAGATTCTGTAATAGTATACATACACTCCAATAAAATTTCACGATCATGAGAACGATATCATTGCTCGTGCGTACGTACGGAATACCGTCTCCACGACGCGATAAGATTCATTCTCAATGATTAACCATTCATAAATGATTATAAAGTATATATAATAAGTAATCATAAAATATATGACATAATAATGATACTATATTTATGTATATATATATATGTATGTCATCCAATTAATTCCATTCAATTCAATAAGGAAACGAAAACAGCGTTCATGCGTATGTACGGCCTACCGTCTCCATGAACGGTGTATTTCTTTCCATTCATCAATCTATTATATATATGTATATTCCGAATATATATTATATATAAATTATGTTTTACATTCTGTATCTAAGTACTCCTGATCTATGTAATCATATGAATAATTACAAGTTAAAACACAAACGACAAATGAAACGATTTTACCCAAAACGCTACTTTATCATGAATTTACAAAAGAACAGGTAATATAAAATCATAAGTGAACTATATATGATATAATAACAATGAATATGATTCTGTAATAATTCAATGACATTATTTAAATTATTATACATGAGGTTTGGATATGTACGAAGCATATCAGACCTAAGGTAAGGGATAAATTTTCAAATCTCATTTTTATCCGAGATTGCTTATTCGTAAGTATTTACTGGGGTTATTTCTATCATCCTTGTCCATGTTTTATAAAAGTGTTTTCATGTATGTTTAAAGTCCTTTTTACCCATTTTTTACTTTTACTACACGGTATGTAAGGAATATCTCTAATGATTACGTTACGAGGTACTCTTTTTTCATTTCCGAAAAAAGTACGAGAAGAATGTTTTTTTACGTATACGGTATGAAAGGATTTTTACGGTTTTATAAAGCCTTATTTTTATGAATATTCCTCCAAAAAATTTCATGACTATTTCAAACAAAATCCTATTCTTTTAAAATTTCATGTCATTTTGTGAAAAGAAAATTATTTTGAAGAAGGAAGGATATTTTCCTCAAGAATTCATTTCATGTGTTTTATCAAAAACCATTTTTCATCTAAGATTACATTATTTAATATGTGTATGTTTCAAGTATAATGTCTCTATGATTTAAATTGTTTCAATTTTATTATTATGAAATGATATCCATTTATTTTTTATGGATTATGTGATGATGGGATGATGTTTATGAAACCGATTTTATTTATGGGGTTTTTATGAATGATGTATGTTTATTTTGTGGCACAAGTAAGAATGATTTCATTATGAGATGGGTGGGACCTATATCTCCCTCCAATGAATTGGGTAAATATTTATATATCATGAGATAGACATGGCTAGAACGGTAAGTTAATCCGGTTCAGTGTTACAGGGCTGAAACGAGAAGTGAACTCGATTCAGAAAGGGACTTTCTCCAATAAGATGGTCTTGGAAGCAATGCCTTGGCTACTATGGAAATAATTACATGTGATTAATGGATTCCACAATTACATGTTTTATTCCCATGATATGTTATCATGATTAATGTTCCATTATGATCTATGCCTTATGTACTTCCATGTTTTAAGTCGTTGCTCAAGATTTTGATGTTTAAACATTATGTTCATGTTTTTAAGTTCAAATGTATATGGTATGTTTTATTTTATCCATGCTTACCCTTACTGAGCATTTGAGCTCACCCTTTTTATGTTTTATTTTCCCCCAGGAATAAAAGAAATGTTTTAGGTAAGGAAACACAAAGTTGAATATCTTTATGGGAGATGTTGAAGATCTTTCACCACGATTAGAAGATTACGTTCTATGTTTCCAAAGACACTAAACTATTACTGTCCTTGTGTGTCTGTTTTTGTTATGTATTTTGTATTTCACAAAAGTAATGTAATGTCCATGAATGTCAAGCTATGAGTCTCTAAAATTGGTATCAGAGGAAAGGTTTAGTTAACCTTTGGAAACTAGGATGCAAAAACGTTAGTGAGATCCCTAAAGATATTTCTAAGGTATGTCAAGGGATGTCCCTAAGGATAAGTATACATATAGGATATAGTCATAGAACTACGTTAACGATCATAGAATTTAACCTACAATTTTATATATTGATGGTACTTCCCCTTTACTATGTTGTTTTCCCTAGCATGATTTTTGCCTCTCACAGATTTTTTTTTTGTTTTTGTCAATAGAGGGAACCAGAAGGAATTCGGTTAACATTGAATCCAATGGAAAAATTGGTGACTATGAGCAGAAAAATTGTGTAATGCCTAGAGAGAAATGTATCGTGATTATGCCAAATCAGTCATCGTGATACATGATTAACAAGGTGAAATTTATTGGTATGCCTAATTCATCAAATAAGAGGAAGGTAAACTTTTATGCATGATCGCATGTTGAGGATCATAAATAAAAGAAGATTGAGATTTCTAAAGAAGGTAAGAAGAACCTTGAGGAATACCTCAAATGGAGGGGAAGATGTTATCTGTGTGGAGAAAAGGGTCATAGAGTGACAGACTGTTATGGAGTTCAATGTCTTATTTGTGGAGAACATGGGAATTACCCAACTCAATGACCTGACCTAAAAAGTTACTTCTAAATCAAGGAAGAACTTATTCCAGGACAATAATTGAAGAGGATGGACTGATGTTTTTATGTATTGGTATTAAAGAATAACGTTGTTGAGGTACTTTTATGGTGCATTAGAATATTTTTTATATTAGTATATTGTGGTTTTCAATAATTTTATGGTATCGGTAACCATGAAAAGTGATTCAAACATTTTGGAAAGCAGATGATATGCGCATAATGAAGGGATAAAGAGAAAATGAAACGTTTGACAGTATTCATGAGCTCATGATTGATATAAGGAATAAGTGATATCATGGTTTGCGTATATAGAATTTTGAGGATTTTGGTATGTGGAAGGTGTTAACTTTTAACTGCATTCATGTTTTCACTAAGGTTAAATGGGTATTCATTCTTCAAGAGAATACACGATTAAGGTATTCACCTGTTTGTAATTTCACCAAAAAGATATATCTTATGATATATTGGGGATAAATGATGGAATTCACGTGATTGTTATGTGACATTTCATGTAATCATTTTATTTATACTATGATCTTAGACTGAAGTATTTTAGATAATCCTAAAGATTAGAATGGATTATGTTGGACATAAGTTAGTATTGTTTAAGGATAGAACATATTTCGATATTATTGATGGGATGTTATAGTAATGTAGTTTTAGAAAAAGGACAAACTATAGGACGGGCGACAGCCCATCGCGTCGGACAAGGCTGTGGGAATCGAACCCACAACCGAAGTGTGACTGGCCTTTATCACCTACCACTGGCCTACAGGATGCCCCTGGTTAGTATATTCTAATTTTATTTTATTAAGAGGTATGATATATGAAGTATAAGTTCAGTTTTGGAACCATATACGATTAATCTAACCATAATATGGACTTATAACTTTTGTTATCCTTTTGTTTGAAACTGGTGGAATGAACCATCATTCTATCACATGATCTGCTAACAAATCACGAATAACAAATTCAACATCATTTCTTTAAGGGATGACGTGGAAATTTTTTAACTCACGAACAACAGTGAGATTTTAACAAAATCACGTAACTATTTCTTTTAATTCATCAACTTTAGGGAAATGATCTTGAAAACCAAAAATGTTGTCCTAGTGCTCTTATATCCGATTAATAAGAATGGTACCTTAGATCATCACAAATTTATGGCTTTGTGATTGTTGGATTTTTCATAGCCATGTCCTCTAACACTCTCCATTAGAACATGATGGTTAGATTTTTCTTCCATATCCATATTTTCACCTATGTTCTCCTATGTGGAAACCCAGTGATTAGTTAATTTGGGTAACAGTTACGTTTCATACTTTAGTTTTTAAAGTTAAGTTGTGGCATTTCATTTTACGATGTCTGTTGCAATTAAAGAAACTTTCAAGTAGAAAACCATGTATAACCCCGACGAATTTCGAGGGAGAAATTAATTTTAAGGGGGTAGAATGTAACAACCCGATATTTTATGATAAGTATTCCTTTTAATTTATTTGATGTCATGTGTTTTATGCTACAACAAGAATATCCTGTGCTATACGCCACAATGTATTAGCCTGAAGTATACGCAACACTATTCTTAGATTGTGTTACACACAATTTCAAGTTTGTTTTATAATATTCATTCTACGCAACATTGAGTGTGTGTATATATATATATATATATTAAATGTATAAATGAAATATTTTTGGATTCTATTATACGAAACAACGAAGTATATTTGCACAACACGTAACCCTGACTTGGCTTGCATTACACACAATCGCGACTTTCCTCGATAGCGTGTGTTGTACGCAATATCAGGTTTCACTAAACAGTGATATATGGTTATAATATTATTATGAAATATCAGTTATGAATAGTATTAATTACATTTTGAATTTTATAACCTTATTATTCATCTTACACATTTTCTAGAACATGGTATAAGAACAAAATAAAATTTTTCAGGTAAAATACGTATTTTTCAAAAAGTGCAGTTTTGCCGCCTTTTGATGGCGCACCCACTTTAAATATAGTTTTTTGACATGTTTATAAGATCAATTTTACAAAATAAAATTATAATTTTAAATCAGGATATAAAAATTTACATTGGATAAAGTTTTGATATTTTTCTGCTAACTTCCATATTTTAATGAATAGTAAAAGCACGCTATATTTTAATTAAAAACAACTTTTTTAATCGTAATAATTTGTATAGTTAAATTATAATATTGAATGGTTTTAAAGTATAAATAGAATATATTTTTACCATTTAATATATTGTATGTAATTATCCTTGATTTTACAATGAATTCGTAGGTTAAATAAATTCAATATTTTGCAATGTTTTAAACAAAACCCCGTTTTCATTCGAAAAAGTGATTAATTTTAATTTAATTTCTGAAACTTCTGTGTATTGAATTTGGAAAAATGGATTCCATATTTGGAATCAGTGGTTCCAAATTATATTAATAGACTACTTTTTATTTTTGGGCTTTATGAATAGTAACAACGGTAAATTTTATTTACTATAGCAAAAGGTAAATTGGGTAATTAAGAGTAAATATAATATTATAAAATTATCCTAATACTTGTCTTAATACAATTGGATGATTATAATTTGTCCTAAGTCATATTTGGGTCGAAACGGAATCCATTAGAAACCACTTGGAGGTGATTAAGACCTTTAGTTTTTTTTATTTAAAGGAAAGTGAAATATGTCTCACTCAACTTTAATAATTAAAGTATTTTTAATATAAGTTTATAAGGATTATAAATTCGGTTATAAATAATAATTTTAAAGATAAAATGTTTTTATTTGTCATGGTAATTTATTTGTAATTTTTAAGAGTTATTTAATTACCTTATTATCTTATAAATTAATGATGCAGAAATTATTTATTTAGTGAAAAATCAATAATATAGTTTTTATTGAAATAGTAATACATATCAAAAGGCCCAAAAATCTGAAAAAAACTTATTATTAGTGTATATATAAACCCTAATCATCCACCAGCTGAATTTTTTACCATTTGGATCCTTATTAACGTGATTATGACACATATAGTATTTCATTTTAAATGATGTCAAAGTTGTCACCTTCATAATTTAATTAATATAACAATTTAACTATTGTGATTTTAAGATGATAAATTCTAGTAAATGTATTATTGTGAAAGTTAATAGATTTATCTTAATCATAGGATTTTATTTTTAATTTTTATGCAACATATAAGTATATTAAATAATTATACAAAAATGTTGTAGAAATTATTTTATTAAGAGATAATCCAAATAAATGGTTTTAAAAATAATAAAATAAATATTATATGAACTATTTAATGTTCTCCACTAATTTTATAGATACATATTACCTTATATGAATCTATTAAATCTTTTATTTTGAACATATGTTCTATATATATTTTATTTAAATTCAAATAAATGAATAGTGTCAAAATTGACACTATTGTTATTTATAACAATAACATATTATAAAATTGTGTAAAAATCACAAAAATATATAAAAATAGTAAATTTAAATTTATATGGTTTAAAATGTTATAAAGTATCACATTATGGAAAATTCACAACAAATAAGTAATTATTTGTTATAATTTAAAATTTAGAATGTTATTACCACAAATAAATTTAAATTGATTAAGTAAGGATAAATCACGTTGATAATGTTTAAAATAATTTCATCACATGTATAAATTATATTGGTTTATGAGATTACAGCCCTATCCCATCTAATATTCGAATATTAGTAATTTTTGGTGGTTTTTAAGTGGGGTTATATTTATTATAAATTAATATTTTTAAGATTTCCAAAGGTGCCCCTCTCCTCCCTTATAAAAGGACACCTCCTCCCTCTCTTCATAACACCACATTGAGCCTTCCCGATCGTCCAAAACCTGAAAAATTCTCTTCTAAACTTCCCTAGAAACATCCTAGAGGTCCTGGTGTTCTTCAAAGACCAATTTTAGTGCTATAAGTGGAGGTCTCAAAGAGGCGCTTCAAAGAAGAGGTAATGTCCATTACCGATTCTTTCAACTCTATTTATTCTTACACTTCTTCTTCTTAGGTTGTTTCATTATGAAGTAATAAAATAAGTATCACTTATATACTAATATGTTATTATATGTATGAAGTAACCCTATTTCACCATCTATCCATCCTACGGAAAATGAAATCACCGCGCGTGCGTACGTACGGAATACCGTCTCCACGCAGTGGTGTAATCTATTTTCCACCACCACCTTACTTGGATGGGTATAATGGTGTAAATAATAACTATATATGATTATTTTAAAGTGATATTGATTCTGTAATTGTATACATACACTCCAATTTAACTTCACGATCATGGGAATGATATCATCGCTCGTGCGTACGTACGGAATACCGTCTCCACGACGCGATGAGATTCATTCTCAATGATTAACCATTCATAAATGATTATAAAGTATATATAATAAGTAATCGTAAAATATATGACATAATAATGATACTGGATTTATGTATATATATATGTATGTCATCCAATTAATTCCATTCAATTCAATAAGGAAACGAAAACAGCGTTCATGCGTACGTACGGCCTACAGTCTGCATGAACGGTGTATTTCTTTCCATTTATAGATCTGTTATATATATGTATATTATGAATATATATTATATATAGATAATGTTTTACATTCTGGATGTAATTAATCATGATCTAAGTAATCATATGAATAATTACAAGTTAAAACACAAACGACAAATGAAACGGTTTTACCCAAAATGCTACTTTAACATGAATTTACAAAAGAACGGGTAATATAAAGTCATAAGTGAACCATATATGATATAATAACAATGAATAAGATTCTGTAATAAGTCAATGACATTATTTAAATCATTATACAGGATTTTTGGATACCTACGAAGCATATCAGACCTAAGGTAAAGGATAAATTTACAAATCTCATTTTTATTCGAGATTTCTTATTCATAAGTATTTACTGGGGTTATTTCTATCATTCTTGTCCATGTTTAATAAAAGTGTTTTCAAGTATGTTTAAAGTCCTTTTTACCCATTTTGACTTTTAATACATAGTATGTAAGGAATCATTCTAATGATTATGTTACGAGGTACTTTTTTTACTTTTCCGACAAAAGTACGAGAAGAATGTTTTTTTACATATACGGCATGAAAGGATTTTTACGGTTTTATAAAGCCTTATTTTCATGAAGCTTCCTCCAAAATATTTCCTGACCATTTTAAACAGAATCATATTCTATTAAAATTTCAGGTCATTTTGTGAAAATAAAATGATTTTGAAGAAGAAAGGATATTTTCCTCAAGAATTAATTTCAAGTGTTTTATCAAAAACCATTTTTAATCTAAGATAACATTATTTCATATGTTTATGATTCAAGTATAATGTCTCTATGATTTACATGGTTTCACTTTTCTTATTATGAAATGATATCCATTTCTTTAATATGGATTATGTGATGATGGGATGTTGTTTATGAAACCCATTTTATTTATTGGGTTTTTATGAATGATGTATGTTTATTTTGTGGCACAAGTAAGAATGATTTCATTATGAGATGGGTGGGACCTATATCTCCCTCCAATGCATTGGGTAATGATTTATATCCCATGATATAGACATGGATAGGACGGTAAGTTAATCCGGGTTAGTGTTACAGGACTGAAATGATGAGTGAACTCGATTCAGAAAGGGACATTGTCCACTAAGATGGTCTTGGCAGCAATGCCTTGGATACTATGGAAATAATTACATGTGCTTAATGGATTCCACAATTACATGTTTTATTCCCATGCTATGTAATCATGATTTATGTTCCATTATGATCTATGCCTTATGTATATTCATGTTTTAAGTCGTTGCATAGGATTTTGATGTTTAAACATTATGTTCATGTTTTTAAGTTCAAATGTATATGGTATGTTTTATTTTATCCATGCTTACCCATACTGAGCATCTGAGCTCACCCTTTTTATGTTTTATTTTCCCCTAGGATTAAAATAAAGGTTTTAGGTAAGGAAACAAAAATTGGAAGATCTTTATGGGAGATGTTGAAGATCTTTCACCATGATTAGAATATTACATTCCAAGTTTCCAAAGAAACTAAACTATTACGATCCTTGTCTGTCTATTTTTGTTATGTATTAAGTATTCCGCAAAATTAATGTAATGTCCATGTATGTCAGGATTAGGGTCTCTACAATTGTTCTCCACATAGCTGATTGAACTAGTCATAAATTTATGGCATATGATACTTGTTAATTATCATGATTTTTTGAGCTTATGATAATCAATGTAAATACGCATTGACCCATCCTTGTTCTTGATGAAGAGGGCCGGTGCACCCCATGGTGAAGAACTTGGGAAAATAAAACATTTTTCCATATAATCCTATATTTTTTTCCTTAGCTCCTCAAGCTACACGACTACCATTCGACATGGTGTCTTGCATATTGGTAACACCCCATGTATAAGATCAACAGAGAATTCCACATCTATTCTAGGCGGAAGACCAGGAAATTCCTTGGGATACGCGTCAGTGAATTCCTTCATAATAGGCATGTCGTCGAGGAGGGTTCCTTCCATAGAATCAATCATCTAAGAAAGATATGAAAGCTCATAGTGTAAAAATCTCCACTCTTGAGATGATGGTTCTATAGAATATTCATCCTCCTCATTTCACATGTCAATAATTAGGGGTCAATCATCCATATGAACAGTTATTTCCCTCTCATGAAAATTTATGTTTGATCAATATAGGGAAATCCAATCCGTGCCAAGAATTGAATCAAATTCCATGACAAGTTGTATGATGAGGTTCTCCATGAAATTAAATTCACATATTATAAATGGGGAGGAGTTATATTCATGGTATGCAACAATTTCCCCATTTTTCATTGTCAACAACATCTCTACTTCCATGATTTGTGGTGGTGTTTGAATTGTTCCACTAAACTTTCAGGATATTAAAGTATGTGTAGAAGAAGAATAAAAAAATATGTTCTATATTATTGAATGAACAACTAGAGTACTTATAACTAGTTCATTTTCAAGATTCACATCAGTTTTTGTGATGGATAATGCTTTCCCATACTTACTTAAAGGATGTTGGTTTCCACCGAAAACCCTTGGCTTAGGGATCTCATCCAGAAAGTGACCTGTTTTTTTAAAGTTGCAGAAATGATAAAGGTTTTGAGTATTTAAAGGAGCATTCCTCTCCTAAGTCGTAGAAGTGGGTATTTCATGTTAGAAATTATTATAGAGGTTCCCCTTTCTTCCACACCAAAATAATTCCCTCTTCTCCTTCATCCAATTAACCAGGTGCTTCTTTCCAAACCTTTTGCAAGTGGGGGGCTGTAATTTCATAGAACCATTGGATTTATCCATCGAACTGACAACATTAATGTCCACATTTGGTTTCTAAACCCCATGATACCCATGATCTTCTAGGATCTCCATTTTTACATTAAGGTAACATTAGAAAATTTCCTCACAACTATGAAAGTCACGGATCGATTGGGATTTCTGAAGGCTATATTTTAGTCCACAAAAGATGTATTCAACCTTGAATTCCTAGGTAATGACAAAGTATATAACAAAATAATGAAACATGAATAAAAATGAAACTGGAAGGAATGTAGGGGTCTCTTACATGAGTGTATGACTTAAAAAGCTTTAATAAGGGATTCATGAGAGCTTGGGGCACCGTGAAAGGATTCTAGATAAGGGAGGACAGAGTAGGGACGTTCTCCTTTGATTTTGAGTGAAGATAAGTTGGAGATTTTGTGTGTTTTTAGAGGAAATGAGAGGGTAATTCTTTAAAATTTCAAATACATAGGTTATGGAATCTATATAATTATATATTAAAAAATACATACAATGTTTTTTCCCATGGTTTTTTCCTAAGAGGACCAGAAACATTATTTTATAAGGAAGAAGGTCAAACATATAAAAATATTTACCTTTCTTATCTAGAGGTGAATCACACTCTCAAGAAAATGAATTTAATATCCAAAAATATATTATACATTTTGGAGGATTCACTCAGGCATTATAAAATAAGTAAAACTAATATTAAATCACATTTCATTAAATGGAAAAGATATATTAGGCCTATAATAGCCATTATAGTATTTATTAAATCATTTTTGGGTCATTATGATGTCATAAAACACATCTTTTAATTATAAGGTATGTAATTTTACCCAAAAAAATATTTTGTATAAAATATTTATGAAAAATTCACAATTGGAAAAATTTGGCATCCTAATTCAAAAAATAATATTCGTTTTATCTAAATAATTTTCTAAAAAATGTAAATTTTCACATTCAAAATGAAAATTCACATTTCTTGAAAATTCATGGGGTTTGACAAAAACAGTTTCAAAACATAATAAAAATTACAATTGAATTAATAATACTTATATACTCATTTATTATTCATAAAATTAATTTGATAATAACATTTTATTAAAATATATTTTATTTTAAAAATGTATTAATTCATTAAATTATACACTGTTTGTTTTATCGTATACAAATATAACTCTTATCAAACTGATTACCTAATCATTTATATATAAGAAATTGATATACATATTAATTATAAGAATTGTATTATAATAGTATTAATAAAAACCTTTTTTTTAATATAATGATGTATATATTTCCCAAAAGTACATTTTTTACCCGAAAAATCATTGTATCGTATACATCAATTTTTAAAGAAAGTCTATTCTTATAAAGGAATTTATATAGTAAGAAATTTGTTTATAAGAATGGATTAAATAATAAGTAACTAATACCTTATTAAATAACACCCTTACAAAACATATGGATAATTTTTTTTAATTGTTATAGACTCTTCTAACATCACAGATAACATCGCTTGGGTGGTAATCTCTATTTACATAAACTTCTCCAGTAAGTGATTCCATTAAAGCCTAACGTGTTATATCCTGGATTGGTTTTGGTCAATAGAAATTACTAGTGAAAATACCATCTTTACAAGATCCATAGAAATAATCTACATATTTCATGAGTCTACTGGATGAGGCCATCATCTCCTATGTCTTTGTTGAATGGATTTTTTATAAAAAGGCATTAATTTATTTCAGTCATGTGATCACTGTTCAAAGGATATATTATAAATGGTAATGATAATTAATGGGTATTTTAACACAATAAAAAAAAGAGTTCATGTGTTTTCTATATCCATAAGACATTAAAATAAAGGGAATTTTATTAATAAATATTTGGGTCATTACACTTGGTTCGATTCATGATGACTTGGTGACTCTTCAACATCCACAACATAACCCACCACCCATCGGTGAATTTTGTAGCTCTTCATTAACAACCCAATCATATTGAGGAAAATTATTCTTACACTATTCTTTGAGAAATGGAATGTTAGAGGTTATGCATCATTGAAAGCATCAAGATGCCTATCCATATCGGTAATAAAGGAGTATCCCATCAATGTACCTTATGTTCTCCTATTTTGGTTATAGTAGAAATATCTAAACAACAATTCCATGTTGTCGATTGGGCCACATATCCAGTGTGAAAAATACCACTACTAACTCAAGGTCATGAGTCAAATATTTCTTCTCATTTTCTCTCAATTTTCATTAGATACCAGCAAACACTTCTTTCCCATACATCATGGTAACACAAAGCCCAGTTCCTAATCTATCACATAGCACCACGTAGTCAGTGCCCTCCTCTGGCAGCTCAAGATATGAGCACTCATCTTCCTCTACCTCATCCATTAAAAGCATTACTGGAAACTTTTTATCCACAAGAAGGGATTTTCCTTCATCATCATCACCGTAATGAGTGATTCCACTATGTAGAAGCTAGTTACAAACCACTAAGAGTACTCAACCAACCCAAGTGAACCTTTCACCTTAGTAAAGCTCTTGGGTGGCTCCCAACAAATAACTACCCTGATCTTCACTGAACCCACTACTGCTCTAGAATCTGAGAAGACATGTCCTAGGAAGTGGAAATTTTGTATACAGAACACTCTCTCTGAGAGCTTTTTGTAAATTTGGAGATATCTTAGTGTGTCATGTGTCATCCTCAGGTGTATCGTGTGCTCCTCCTCAGATGTTGTATACACTAAGATGTAATCAATTAATAACACTACAAACTAGTATATGTACTGTAGTAAGATGTGGTTTATGAGACCCATGAACACTATTGGGGTATTCTTCACACCAAACAACATCACTATGTACACTTACTGTCCATAGAAACATTTGAAATCGGTCTTTGAGGTCTCCCCATCTCATACTCAAAGCTGGTGATAGCTTTTTCATAGTTCTATCTTCGAGAACCATCTCACTCCCTTCAGCTGATAGAAGAGGTTATCAGTCCATATTATAGGATACAGGTTCTTCACGGTGACCACGTTTAGGCATCAAATGTCTACAAATAATCAAATGATTCCTTCTACCTTCAAGGAAAATAAAACTGGGGAGGTCCATGTTGAAATGATGGGCTATAAAAACCCCTTCCACTATAAGTTCTTCAACTGTACCTTCAGCTCCTGTTGCATTGTGGGAGCCATCTGATATGAAGGTGTATATATCAGTGTTGTCATAGGGTATAGATAAATGGAGAAATCTACCTCTCTACATGGAGGTAGTCTTGGGACATCCTCAAGAAATACTTCCTCGTACTCGTCCACCATTGTATAGAATTGAATACTCAAAATATATAATGGTATGTGGGTAAGGATTTCTATATGCAGTTACCCCCTTCTTATATTCTCCATCTTCGTGATCCTAGTGTGGACAGCATTGGGGTGGTGGTTATAACATGCCAAAATTTATAACACCTCCTTCTTCTCTCCCATCTCCTCCGCCACGTCTTCCACCCTTTAGATAAATCTGTTCTTGTCACTATCTCTACCCCAGTGGCCCATCCACCATTCCACTATTTGCAAAACGGGCTATAAAATCTCTAGTAGGATGTCCCCTTCCATCTCATGGAAATAATTTCCTCTTTATAGGCCGCCTAGACTAACCCTATGAGCCTTGAGCTATATAACTCCTTTCTTGGGTCCTCTTCTTAGAACTTCTCACACATCCCAGTCTCTAATACTATCGTCAACTTCCTCCTTTACCACTTATGACATCCACTGGCTGTATCTTCTCACCCAAAGTACACTAAACTATAATGATTATCTCTAACACACTAGAAAAAGTAGGAATGCACATATGAAAAGTGTTGTCTCATATGTCACTAAACACATCTTGGTCAGAGCTCCGAGCCCTGAAAAACTTTTCATATGGTATTATTAGAATATCTTGAAATGTCGGTATGCCTCAATGAATACATAGCTTCCAATGTCTCATCCTTTTTAATATGTAGAAGCTGTTGAAAACACATAGCACATATCTTTTATAGAAAGTGACCCCTTCTCCGTGAAAGGTTCTAGAAATATGTCCATCGAAAAGTCACCTCATCATACGATTGGGTAATATAAACCCCTCCATCACCATAATGAGCCACATAGAAGTCTCACTACAAGTATTAAAATCTGATATAATGGTTCCTTGACTAGATGGAAGTCACATCAACCACATCATGCTAGTCCTAAACTGCCTGTGAGTCGGGCTCACCTCAAAACCTGAGGGGTTTCTGTTGCTGAAACTCATGATGCATGCTCAGCCCATGCATCTCATTAGATGGTACTAAGAGTACCGTTTTCTACTCCATAGGTAGTGGAATTGTTATTACAACACACATAGGGGCTATCTCTGGTACAAACCCATGTACCCATCTTGTCACCCTACAGATCATCCTAATGATCATGAATTAGAATCCTGACCAGCTGTCCTCAAGGAAGCACCTTGAAACAAATCGAGATGAACCCTAATAAATATAGTATACCTGGTGAGATGACTTAAGAAGGACATGGAAACCTCAAGAAATTACTATATGATGTATGTACCATTATTTTTCCGTAAAACATGTTTTTTCATCTAACGAGTTGAAAAGCAGAATTCAGGGTATTGGGTTATGGATACGTCGGCTGCCACACCAACACTAGATTCCCAAGACTAAAATCCAATTTTGAAACACATAACATTTTTCCCCAAACAAAACTCATAGTCTTTGGGTACTTATGGTAGAACTGTCCTCAAATGATACCACTTTTTTAGGACCCATATCTATGGCACATTTTTTACTACCCCATGCCTACCTTAGGCTAAGGGATACTGACTATCCCCAAGTAGGAATATCCCATATTGGGAAGGAGTTACCTATAAACTTTTACACACGCAACAATATCAAACTATGGAAAGTAAACACAATTTAAACCAAATCTGTCACTGATATTACTACTGAGAGTACAATACAAACTTAATTTACAAAGGGGCCAGAATACAAACCCAAACCCGCAAAGGAAGGTACAACTGTCATGGTTTGTCTGCTCGAGTACCATCCATAATGGTAGCTGAAGGGAAGGTGCATGTAGCCATAGATGTATGCCCATATGTCCCTTCTCACTATGAACCAACTGTTCCAAGACTACCAAGGTCTCCATCGAATATTCGTTCACATACACGAGACACGACACATTCAGACGAAGCCTAAGCAGGGGTGAATAACACAATACTCAATAGGGACCCCTAATTACAAAGGAAATACCATAAAGAAATCCCATAAATCCAAACACAAAGCCAGACCACAAATCATGGATAGGTCAAACAAAGTATAACTCAAGGAGTAGAATGTTTGATTATCAATCCTAAATTTGAATCATCTTGTAATGTTGAGGGACTCTTCCCTGATGATTCACTGAGGTTTACTTGCCTACCGGAGCACTCAGATCTGCAATGCAACTAGACCACTATGGTCCTCTCAACTAATGTACCACTGAGATCTGCTCTACTACTTGACCACTAAGGTTCACTGAACAACTATACCACTGAGGTGCACTCGACTAGTGGACCACTAAGGGCCACTTCTCTACTGGACAACTAAGGCCCACTTGGCTATAGGAAAAATGAGGTCTTTTTGGATCCTAGACCACTGAGGTTTTTTTTGGATACTAGACAAATGATGGCCACTCATCTATTGTACAACTGAGGTGCACTCGTCATTTCCATTGTGTCACAACATGACGAAGGATTCCCGTATTCCAATGCACATGATTCTAGGAAAATGTATACATCAATACATCTTTCATATCTCCATTTCCTTGAAAACTCGTGTATATTATACTGAAAAGAAAATCTCATATACAACGTCCCAATTTCGTAGAGAACGCGTCAATTAGATGCATAGTCTGAAAGATATTGGGGTTTTAGTAAATAGCGGGCAGTTGCGTCTGGGCCTGGTCCAACATGGTAAGACCAACCTAACCAACAAGGTGTGTGGGTCCCACATGACAAGAACCATTTTTGCCAACCCGAATCGACTCAGTATTGTATGGTTAATCCTAGTTCGGAAAAGACCAGTGGCCAAGCCCATTGAACCTTGCTGGACCCGACCCAGTTCGGCCATGGGTCCAACCCGACGGGTTGCCCAGTGACCCAGCCCACATTCTCTATCCTAGTTCAACTTTATTAGACCAATATATTTCTAGTAGGGCCACATAGTGGCCTAGTTTCTTATATGTCCTAACCTACATCGGGGGGCTGGCTCTTCTGCCACCTGGGCCGCCTAAAAGCCCAGTTTACCGGACCGTCCCAGCGTACTTCGGCAGGCCGGCTTGGGTCCAGTGTGGATGCCCACTGGAATTCGAGTTTGTATAGAAATCCTACCTACTGAGGCTGGATGTCTCCCTAAGCATGTAGTCCAGCATTAATTTTATTCCATCACATGTTGCGGCACGCCCCGTGGGCCACTCCCTTTGATGTGGCGCCCGACGCCATTGCCACCCTACATCTTCGTGGTCGCTGATAGCCATAGCCTTTGGCCCCTCAGCACACCATCATGGTGAGCTACCTCCTTCCCACATCCACAATCGTGTCACCCCTATCCATGGCCTTCTGTCACCACCATGACCCCCTTGTCCACCGCTCTCCCTCTACCACCACAATCTCCCATGCCAGTAGTCATTCACCCGACTCCATTATCTCCCTCGGGATCCTCCCTAGTTCGATCCACCATTGCGATCATTCTTGGACCATAGTTGTTATCTAGTCACGAAGAACGTATTAAATGATGGAGTAGAAGAACACGCAACAAAAACCTAAGGTATGGACCATAAACTTTCTTTGTGTTAGCATGGTTTTTCCTTGTATTGAGTTTAAAGAAAGTATAATCAAATAATGAATCAACATCTCATAAATTCCCACATGAAATTTCCCACGTCCCACAACGACGATGGATCCACGGGTAAATTTGATTGTGGATTTAACCGGCATTCATCGTTTATGAAGAAGAACTTGGGGTGATAACATAGAAAAATAAACCCCAACCTAGAAATGGGTTCCATCGGAGGAGGTCTTCATTATTGAAGGTGATCCATCTACAAAAGTCCTCAATCCGCCTTTACGGGAAAGATCTTATGAAGAGTCGGGGGACTTCTCAAAGTTTTTGGTGATCAGAAGTCTTCATTATTCATTCATCAATAGTGATACACCTGATATTCACAATGATTTCAATGATCCTACACTCATCCCCAATTACTATTATCCAATTAAATGGAGAAAACGTGTAGCATAATTTTTGTTTTGATGAGTCTCTACGGTTATGAATTTTTTTTTATGAAACATTGTTTCTGTTACTTTTTATTGTAGCGTTGTTGTGAAGATTAATTTATGGAATGAAACTATTGACATGTCGATGCATTTCCGTGAAACAATTTCTAATAAAATAAACTTTTTATGTTTTTATTATTTTTTCTTAAAATGTCTAAAAATTAATTTTTTTCTTCAACCCACACTAGTAGAGGTTAGTCCCATCATAAAAAGAACATTTAATTATGAACTCAATGGTGCTATCATATTTTTAATCAGTGTTACCATTTGTCAGTTATTAGGATTTGAAAAAAAGTATTTAATTTTTTTTATTTATGGTTATGTCCCAAAAAAACATTAATAGCCAGCCCGCTCTAGCCGATGTGTGGCTCTACCTAAGTGAAGTAAACCCTAAATAACTCAATGGTACTCTCAGATTATGAATCCAAGTTACCGTGTAAGAGTTATAAGGATTTTAAAATAAAATAACCATTAATCAATTTTATTATTTGTATCCAAAAACTACTTTCCATTATTGGTCCTCACCCATCAATTTTGGGATCTGCCTATGGAAAACAAAGCCCCATGGGCTAAATGGTTGCCTCTGATTTTCAATCTCTGTCACCATTCATGAGTTATAAGGATTTGAAAAATAAAATAACATTATTTTATTATTTTATTTACGGTTATGCCATTTTCAGGTTTTCTCACTGGAGGCCAACACTAATTAAACCTAAGTTATAACATGGGTAAACATGCCATCCTGAATGAAACGATGCCCTCATATTTTTCATCCAAGAAAAAATTTATGATTTAATCCACTTTTTCAAGAAATCGGTACACATACGTTATTTAAAACATTACTTTTTTTGATTGACTATTATGGCAACACTATTCCATGGAATTACAAATTGTCTCAGTTCCTAGTCTTAAAATAATCCCATATCATTTAAAAAAAATTACATGAAATTTTTGGGACATTGCATACCATCTCGGTAGTCATGGTTCATTCCAATGACCATATTGTAGTAAAGGTTTACTCCTAAGACCATTTTAGTATATCTACTGGGGTATAAATCCTTATCCATTACATTAGTTGTAGACATAGGTCCCACTTGTCAAAAAAATAATTCCATACATATGTGTTCTAGAGGAACATAAATCATATCAGAACCTATAAGAGAAATGAGTTTTATAAACTTTTTTATCAAAGCACAACCCATGGAAATAAATTGGGCTTCATAAATATCATTCAATCATAAACATAAAAAAACCATTGAAATAATATTAATTTTCGTCTTGAAACATATCTCTTGTAAAAATTATGTGACATCAAATAACATTTTATTAGATGGAAAATAATTTTTAGATTTCACTTGAATATAATTCTTGAGAAAAATATCATTTTTGTTTGAAAATGATTTCTTTTATTAAATTTCTATACAACTTCAAAAAAATTTGTTAAAAATAAACTTTTATCTTATATATAATTATTTAAATCATTATGGCATCACAAAATCATTATAATTCATTCATTCTATATAAGTAAAAAAAATTCTTCTCGTACGTTTTCGAATAAATCAAAAATTAACTCATGTTGAAAACAACATAAAAATTCCTTTTATAAAGTGTAGTAAAAATATTACATGGGTAAAAATGAATTTAAGAAATTAAATAAAATGGATTAAAAAATTATGAAATATATTTTTTATGAAACATGGACCTGAAAGTTAAATATTCCTCAGTAAATACTTAGGTATAAATAATCCCCTGAGTAATGAGATTATGAAATTAACCCTAAACATAATTCTGATTTACGTAATTCATATGTGAAACTCCCAAATAGTAAATTATATATAGTTATTAACAAATTTTATAACCATATTTATGAAATCTTATTTTATTATATTATCCCCCATTTCTTAGTAATATTTATATTCTCTCGGGTGATTCTTTTATTTCATATGCACATTTTGTAATATAAATCTCAATAATTATGCATCGGATATAGTTATATCATTTCCAAAATTTTATTAATGTAAATTATTTATCATATTTATTCATTAAATATATTTATATAATCGTTCTTCAGGGATGAATATGGAAAAATGAATTACATCACATCATGGGGACGGTAGGTCGTACGTACGCATGAGGGATGATGTCATTCCCAAAATAGTGAAATGGTATGGAATATGATGACATATATATTTTTTTCAAAATAAATATCTTGTTATAATTATCATCTATTTTATATTTTAATAATTATACATATCTATGTAACGTGGTGATTAATAAAATAATACCCCACTTTTTAGAGATAATATGTCGTACTTGGACTTGCAATTTACATTCATTTTTCATAAGATTGAAATAAGGTGGAATATGGTTGTTCCATAATCATAATAAAATATGATAAAATAGATTATAATTGATTTATTTTATAGAATGAAATCACTACATGAAGACTAATTTCATTACGAAACAATCTTGAAAGAGTCAATAAAGGATATTATCATTTTTTCAATGAGGTCCCTCAAGATCTCCTCTTAGGGACACAATAGTTGGTATTTTAAGAAGAAAAGAACCCCTATAATGTTAATAATGAATTTTATAAAGTAAAAGGTCATATCATTTCCTAACTAAATTTTTTTTATTGAATAAATGATAATAAGTAACAACCCTTTATAAGACAAGGGAGGGGCACTCTTACAATTAATCAAAATATTATATTTACATAAATTATTTTCTATTGAAAATGTGTCCATAGTGATTTATTTAGAATATAGTATTAGTGTGGGTCAATATAAAATCATAAAATTATAATTATATAGGTGTTTACTATTTTTTAATCCATATCTTGTTGGATTAATCATTTTTTATTATTTTAATTCTTAGCATGACATCCTATAAGTTACAGTTTCATGATTAATATAATTACAATAACATGATATAATAATAATAAATGATTAATTATTGAAATTTTATGAATTATCACAACTATTTTCCCAAATCATATATTTTTAAAAAATTTATATCATTTTACAAAATATTTTATATTTTAAAATATTATTTGTGTAAATTTTGACACAATTCATTTCTTGACTTTTAAAAAACATAATAACCTGATAAATTTGAAACAATTAATCTAAGATATCACTAACATGTCAAAGTAGTCCATAAAATTTTTTGGGTGACAATAATTGTATCATATTATATATATTTTATATATTTTTAAAATGATTTATTTGATTCTTCCATTAATTAAACTATTAATTAATCATCATTGTGTCACTAGTTCATTTGATTATTGTATCTACAAATATTATAAACAAATTACTACTATTTATAAAAATAATTTCTCTTTCTAATTCATATTTTTAGTTGAACATATATCTTATATTATGTAACCTTAAAAATATATCTTTAGATAATATCATAAGTTTGAGAAAATTGACATTTTATTTAATAAAATACTATTAATCAGTTAGAGACATCCATGGGACTCAAAGGGGATATAAAATCATACCACTTATTATTTTTATTGGTAATAACTCATCTAATAAAATTATTACAACTTTTTGGGTAGTATTATAATATTTATAATATTATGTTTATCATTAATTACCTGATTTACCCTTAACCATGGACATTAAAATTTTACTAATGTTTCAATTAAAATTCAAAAAAATAAAGGAAAAATATTTACATAATCTGGAAACACTAATTAAAAAAATTGAATCCATTTTTAAAAACACAAAACAGAGATGATTGAGTAATTAATTTAAAATTAATTTTGTTGGCATATTGAGAAAACAAATTTTAAAATTAAAAATGTTAAAAAATTCACAATGTTTTTTATATCAATTTCAATATAAAATATATTACAATGACGTAAATTATATTAAATTAAAATTATATTATCTAATTTTTATTTATAATAAATCAAAATTATAATTAAACACTAGATATTATGTTGAGCCAAATTGTGGTTATCAATTAAAATTTAGTTTTTTATTAATAATTAAATAACAATTCATAATAAAAAATAAATAGAATTCATCCAAATGGAAAAAATTTATTCCCCTTTAATTGATTAATTTTATTTCTTCTAATAGAATAATTAAAATTTTCAAAAAATGGAATTAAAATGAGTTCACTATTAAAAGGATGTCAAATTACCATTTTGAAAATAAATAGGTTTTTATTCATAAAATATGAGTTGATTATTTTTTTAATAAAATGAAATATAATGGTAAAATATTAAAAAAATCATTGAATATGTATCATATATATTTCATTACTATTATTCACTTATTTTAATTTATTTAATTTATTAAGATATGAATTTGGGAGCACAAAAAATAATTTTATTAATTGGTATATATTTTTGTTTCTAATTAAATTTTAACCATTGAATTAATATTATAAACAAATTTTTGATATGTTACTCAATATTATTCATAACTACCAATTTAAGGACAATGCTATCATTTTATTAAAATAAAAAAATGATGTTCTTTAGAAACTGAGTGTTGCATGTAATTAATACTATGTCGGTGTTATGCGTAGAACATGATTACCTTGGGGTAGTGTATAACCAAATTCTTAATTATTTTATCATAAAATGGAAAGAAATTAATTTATTAGAAAAAAATAATGAAAAATGTGGGTTGTTACATTCTACCCCACATTAAATTGAATTTAACACCCACAATTCTTCATTTTGGAACAAACAAATGAGGATAGTTTTTCCTCATCATATCATCAAGATCACACATAGATTTCTCTAACTGGTGATTTATCAATGAAACTATGACCACATGAGTGTTTTTATTTCATTGATATTTCCCAATGTGATCCATATGTTAAACAATTTTTTCCTCATAAGAACATTCCTTCTATAACAGTATGACATCTGAGTATGACCATCTCTTCCTCAATCTCATATTTGAATATACTTCATTCTCCAACATTATTTTAGCATGTTATTTATAGGGAACCATCCTTTTCTTAAATTACTATTACATCATTTCAAAGATAAACAACATAATAGTATTACACATAGAAGATCCAATGGTTTAGTTTCTTGGGAAAACTAAGACCATACATAAAAAATACAACACCAAGCATAAACATTTATTTAATTTCTTCTTCTCTAGCTTCTTATAGGAACATTTCCTCTCCTTAGTACATGTATCCACCTATGTATATACATCAAAAGGGGTGATCTGGAAGACCAATAAGAGTATAGATAAGAACAATATAGCATGGGGTGAGCATAATCATAACATAGGCAAAAGATCATGAACATGAGAGGAAGTATAAATATAAGACTTGAAATGTGAAAAGGCATAAAAATAAAACATCATGTCTTTGTGGTTACAAACTACACACACTTGGGAACCAAGATAAAATCATTTTCACACATAATTTCACATTTACTCATGAGATTAATCACTTTACCAATGCATTGGAGAGCTGTATAATTCTGGGCCCACCCGTCACTTTCAAACATTCATATTGCGCTATATAATTCTGGGTGCACCCATCACATCATAATATTATCATTATCATGATTGCCACATAGAACACATATAAAAAATGATCATAACTAACCCATGGAAAGGAATGGGTTTCATCTCATAAGAATACATTCATAATATTTGGGCTCCCAAAAGAAAGAGGGAACAACATACTTGATACAAGAATTGTCAATGTTGAATGAGAAGTAAAAGGTGTTTTCTTGAAAGAAGAGTTATTTTGGAAAACATTTGATTTTTCATAAATACTAGTGACAATTAATTATATCCCATAAAAGAAAATACAATGATTAAAAAATTATTTTATAGGAGTAACCATATCCAAAATGGAGTGAAAGAGGATGAACCCAAAGGATGAATGTTGGGTTCGAGAATTTCCCCATACCTTGTATCTGAAAGATTACTTCTATTTAATGTCTTTTATAGTGAAATTATATTCATTAAATTGAAATTACAGAACCTTTTATACATTAATATGGTTCATTATGGTTTCATTATGTTATTTTCTTTACCTTTGGATGACTTATAGAGTTTAAAAACATTGTTCGGGGATGTTCATTTTTATGATTTTTCTTGGGTGGTTCACTTGTATTCAAAAATAGAGCAATGGTAAACATACATAAATGATATAACATGTAATTAATGATATTACAGGAGTTTTAATGATCTTATAATGAATTATATTAGATCCATGTGGATGAATCATTAGATAATAATTAAATGATGGTTATTTGGGTCAATTTGGGCGGTTTTTCGATCACAACGTACTTGTTTTAACTTATCACTTAGTAATATTTCCATAAGTTATTTCTAGAACATTATATAGGAAATAATACATATGACATATTCTGGTTCAACCATAAAATGGTTTCATGACCAGATCTGAAGGTAGAAATGGAAGCTGAAAGCATGTCGTTCTTGAAGGTGATAAATTAACAACTCACGAATAACGTTCACTTTAATAAACTAAAAGGAAGAGGTACAGGGGGTTGGATGATATAATATCCTGTTATAATCATATAATTACATTATATGTCTAATAATGGAGTTATAATACAATTTGGATGATGATAGGTGGGGAGATATCAAGATATGAACATGAACTTGTAAGGAAATTAAAGGAGAAGGGGGGGGGGAAGTTACAGCTTGAATCCTTCTCTTGAGAACCTCCTGAAGGGCCTAAGCTTGGTCATTTGATGAGACCAGAATCTCTTGGACGTGGGGTAGGGGATAGAGAAAGTTTTTTGGCAGATTTTAGAGAAGGCTTGGAGCCTGATATATGTGAGAAAATGAGGGTGTGAAGGGTGGCTTTTATAGTAGAGGGAAGAGGGCTTTCCTTAATATAAAATTCATTAGTTTATTAATATCCGATAAGACAAATAATAGCGAGTCTTTAATGACCATGGATTGTAATTTTATCATGTGATCTTGAACCAAGTGGTATTACATCAGCATAACATCATCGATGACTCAAAAAGACCATTATTTAGCATTTATTGTGAATTATGAGATTCTACTAATCATAAAAAAATAAAGTATTTCAGAAAAATCCAAAAAATTTAACCCTACCAATTGTTTATTTGTAGAATACAAAAATGAAGTCCATTTTTCAGAAATAATTTTCTAAATATTATTAATTTAATATTTAATTAAAATCATAATTTACTTAAAATACAGTTTTATGATTAAAAATGATTTTATTGTGCTTTCAGAAATTACATAGGGTCTTATAAGATTATCTAAAAACTATAAGTTATTGATTTGATTAAAAATAAATACATTTTAAGAAAATAAATTTTCCTTTAAATTTATTATTTAGTTATAATTAATTATTTATGACTTACAAAATTCCATAACGTTTACTAAGGACAAATTGTCACTTTCTAAGATGTCTAAAGTTTATCTAATTATTCATAGGTAATGTTACTCTTATGTTGGATGATTTACTATTCATAAGGGTCATATTACTATTCATAAGGGTATATTACTATTCATAAGTTTATGTCACTATTCACATAAAATTATTTTGGTTTCATTAGACTCCAAAAATCATCTTGCACAGAACAGTGTATGTCAGATTTTTGAAATTCCAAACACAGAAGTGACAAAATTATGTTTAAAGGTCACTTATCACTTAGTAGTTCATTATGCTATATTTTCATGTTATTTTATTATATAAATATATTAAGAGAATTTCCATTGAAAAACAATGGGTCGTTACATTCTTCCCCACTTAGGAAATTTCTCCACCGAAATTTCACTTTACACAAACATGTGAGGGTGTTTCTCCTTCATTCCCTCTTCTGGTTCCCAAGTTACTTCCTCAAACTTATGGTTCCTCCACAACACTTTGACAAGATGTGTTGTCTTGTTGCGTACAACCTTATCTCTCCAATCCAGAATCTTTACTGGCTACTCCTCATAGGAGAGATCATCTTCCAGCTGCACCACCTCTGAGTTTAGTACATGTGAGAGGTCTGGTATGTACTTCCTCAATAGTGATACATTAAACACATCATGAAACTGAGCAATATTTGTTGGAATTTCAAGACGATAGGATACGGCTTCTATGTGGTCAAGTATTTCAAAGGGGCCAATATACCTTGGGCTTAGCTTCCCTTTCTTCTTGAATCGCTTGAATCTCTTCCATGGAGATATTCAAAGTAAGAATTTATCTCCAACGTTGAACCCAAAGTCCCTTTGATGGTTGTTAGTGAATCTCTTTTGCCAACATTGAGACTCTTTTATGTGTTTCTGGATGACTTGAACCTTCTCTGTCATCTCTTGAACAAGATCGGTTCCAAGTAGCTTTCATTCTCCAACTTCATCCCATCAAGTTGGAGTTCCACATCGCTTCCCATAAAGGGCTTCATATGGAGCCATCTAGATACTCTTGTGGAAGTTATTGTTGTATGTGAACTCAACCAATGGGAGATGATGATCCCAACCACCTTTGAATTCAAGAGAGTGGGCTCTTAGAATATCTTCAAGCATATGAATAGTCCTTTCATACTGGACATCAGTTTGGGGGTGATAAGCCGTGTTGAAATTTAATTTAGTACTGAAAGCATGTTGAAGGATCTTCCAGAATTTAGATGTGAACCTTGGATCATGGTCAGAGACAATTGAGAGTGGAAAACTGTGATGTCTAACCACTTCCTTTACATATATCTTTGCATGTTTTTCAAGTGAGAGATCTTCCAGAATAGCGATAAAATGGAAGTCTTGATGAGTCGGTCAACCATAACCCATATCACATTATTTCTATTTGACGTCTTCTGGAGACCCGTGACAAAGTCCATGGTAACATTTTCCCATTTCTACATGGGTATAGGCAATCACATCATCATACAATTGGAATTTTTTTACATAGCTTTAACTTGCAGACATACCAAGCACCTTGATATATATTCTGCAATCCTCTTCTTCATGTTATCTAACCAAAAGTGTTCTCAGATATCACTGTACATCTTGGTACTCCTAGGATGGATAGAGAATTTTGAGCTATGTGGATTATCCAAAATCTCCTTCTTTATCCCAGGTGATTAAGTCACACAATGCCGCATTCCAAACCGAATCACACCATCATCGTTGATATGGAACTCTGGCTGATTCCCTTCATTTACTGAATTCACCCTCTTTTGTATCTCCACATCATCCCTCTGTGCTTCCTTAATCTTCTCTTGGTTAGATGGTTGCACAATAATTTGGGAAAGGTAGGATTTATCCCCTGCCCTTATGATTTCCAAATCCACCCTTTGCATATCTAAGAAGATAGGTCCCTTATATATACGTAACATGGATAGAGTAACATGTTTGTTTCTTCTTAGAGCATTAGCTACCTTCTTCGCCTTTCCGGGATGATAGTGAATAGAGAAATTGTAATCCTTGATTATCTCTAACCATCTCATTTGAAGCATGTTGATCTCCTTTTTTGTGAATATATACTTTAGGCTCTTGTGGTCGGTGTATAAGTCACACTTCTCTCCATAAAGATAGTGTCGCCCTATTTTCAAAGAAAAAATCACGGTTGTCAGCTCTAGATCATACGTATGGTTGTTCTGCTGATGGATCTTCAAATTTCGTGAGGCGTATGCTATCACATTATCATTTTTCATGAGTACACAACCCAAGAATTTTTTTGAATCATCACTGTATATCACAAAACTTTCTCTACTTTTCGGTATTGTGAGAACAAGTGCAGTGATCAGCCTTCTCTTTATCTCCTTGAAGCTTCCCTCACATTCTTCCATCCAGACATACTTTACCCCTTTCCATATTAACTTAGT
This sequence comes from Viscum album, assembly GCA_963277665.1. Lineage (NCBI taxonomy): Eukaryota > Viridiplantae > Streptophyta > Magnoliopsida > Santalales > Viscaceae > Viscum > Viscum album. Next base: position 772,424,220 of record OY728159.1, on the reverse strand, counting down.
TAGCGGGCTTGATAATTCTGATAATTTTCTCACAAAACATCAGTAGTACCCAGCTAATCCAAGAAAACTAAAAATTTATGCGACACTAGAGGGCCGGGGCTATTCCTCAATCGCCTTTTCTTATAAGGATCCACAAAAATTCCCTCACTTGTGATCACATATCCCAAGAACGTGACTTGGTTTTTCCAAAAGTCACACTTTCTGAACTTGGCGTACAAATTCTCCTTTCTCAATTTCACCAACACAAGTCTTATATTTTCTTCATGTTCCTCCCTTATCTTGGAGTAGATGATAATATCATCGATAAAAACTACCACAAATTTGTCGAGGTAATCTCTAAAGACTCTATTCATCAAAATCATGAAGATTGCTGGGGAATTAGTAAGTCTGAAGGGAATCACCAAAAACTCATAGTGCCCATACATTGTACGGAAGGCAGTCTTCGGAATATATTCCTTCTTCACCTTTACCTGATGATATCCAGAACAAAGAACCACCTTTGAGAAGTATTGAGCTCCTCTTAACTAGTCAAACTAGTCATCAATCCTTGGGAGAGGATACTGTTGTACCCCTCTCTCTTGGATTTTAATGATCACAATCACTCTCATCGTGTTCTAACTTGTTTTCAAGTTTGTTTGATGATAGGAAAAAGGTTGCCAAAGAGTTGGCCCAAGAAGACTGAAAAAAGGACTCTCTGAGTCCTCCGGCCACCCGGTGCCTGGACCACCGGCCAGCCGGTGGCCCAGCACCGGCTGGCCGGTGGATCCCCAGACAGAAAGCTCTGCCTTCTGTCTCGAGCACCGGCCGGCCGGTGGCCAAACACCAGTCAGCCGGTAAGCAATGTCAAACTAGCCGTTGGGCCTTGACCAGACTTTTCCACTTGACCCCCAACGGCTCTGAAAGCCCTCTAACGGCCATATTGAAGTATTTGGGGATATTTCTCCTATAAATAGACGAGGATGGATGCCAGGAACACCACCGATACATTGGAATGATATTTTGATCCCTTGAAGCTCTAACGACAAATCTCAAAGGCTACTTGTGATCCACCTCCATCCTTGAAGCTTGGGCTGCCTCTACATCAACTACTCTCACACTCTTGGCGCTCAAGGATTCCTCAAGTTTGTTGTAATTTATTTATTTCAATTGTTTAGTTATTCATTGGGTTTGTATTAAAACAAACCATCCTTTTCTTCCTCACTTTCATTTTGGGTTTCTTGGTACAACCATAATAAAAAAGCAAGCTGTACGATGGTGATCTATCCTACCTTAAAACGGCTAGTGGGTTTCTTGCTACAACTATTAAAAAGCAAGCTGAAGTAAATCTCTCAACGGCTGAGTTGGGAGCGGAGACGTAAGCTTTGGTTTAAGCCGAACTCCGTTATCAAATTGTGCCTTGCCCCTTTTTTTCCGCTGCACTTTTAACTTTGATTTTAATTTGTTATTTATTTTTAAAAGGCAATTCACCCCCCCCCCCTCTTTCCATCACTCTCCGACCAACAATTGGTATCAAAGGGACGTTTGTGTAATACCTTAACCGGTTACAAACCTAAAATCCATAGTGATGGCTTCTTCCTCACAAGCACCCGAAGGGTATTCCATGACCCGGGCTCCATTCTTTGATGAAACCGACTACACTTATTGGAAAAATCGCATGATTACATTTCTTAGAAGTATTGTATATCCTATATATAGAATTTTTATGCAAGGCTACACTCTCTCTAGCAAAGATGAGTCTAAATGGACCCCCGAAGACATTGCTAATTTTGAGCTTGATGGCAAAGCCATGAATGCTCTTCATTGTGGGTTAGACCGTAATGAATTTAATCGTATTTTTACTTGCACCACTTCTCATGAAATTTGGAAGCTTTTGGAAGTGACCCATGAGGGCACTAACAAAGTCAAAGACACTAGATTAGATATGTATCGTCAAGACTTTGAAAGCTTCCCCATGCACCCACACGAATCTATTACGGAAATGTTTACTCGCTTTACTGATGTGTGTAATGGGAGAAAGTCTCTTGGAGATGATGTTTCTCCAGAGACAATGGTTAAGAATATTCTTTGGGTCCTACCAAGCTCATGGGCCCCAAAGGTGACGGCAATCCGAGAAGCGAAAGATGTCATGAAAATGCTGGTTGAAGAACTCATTGGATCACTCATGACCTATGAGATTACCATGAAGAGGCAAGCCGATAAAGAAGGTAAAATCTTCAAGGAGCAAAAGAACATAAAATTCAAAGCAAAGAAAGAAATCTCCTCCGATTATAGCGGATCCGAGATTGCTCAACTTGCAAGAAAAATGAGCAAGTTCATGAAGAAAAAGAAGAATTTTCAAAGGGCACGAAAGGAAGAGCCAAAAGCATAAAAAGAAGTTACATGTTTTGAATGTGGAAAGAAAGTCCACATCAAACCGGAGTGCTCTCTTTTCAAGAAAAGGTTAATGGAAAATAAAAACAAGAAGGCTTTCAAAGCGTCAACATGGAGTGCAAGCGATGACTCCATGTCTTCAAGCGACTCAAGCGATGAAGGTGGAAAATGCCTAATGGCATTTGATGAGGTATCTTCTTCCGACTCCTCTTCCTCATCTTCTTCTTTTAATAATGACATGTCTGATGAAGATCTCCAAAATGCGAGAGATCAATTAGAGGAAGGTTTTCATGAACTCACCTCTAAATTTTTGGACTTAGAAAAGAAACACAAAATTCTAATTTCTGAAAAAGATAAACTTCTCAAAAAGAATGAGGAACTTGCCCTTAAGGTCAAAGATATTCCAAATGTTGATTCTTTGAATTCAACTATTAAAGATTTAAGGGAATCTCTTGCCAAGTTCACCCAAGGTGAACAAAATTTGACCAAATTTCTAGGTTCTCAACGTTCGGCTAGAACCACACATGGACATGGCTTTAACAAGCAAGCCACCTCTTCTAGAGCACCCACTACTTTTGGAAGGGGGATCTCTCAAAATAAATTCTGTAATTATTGTAGAAATACCGGACATATGATTTATGAATGCGATTGTAAAAATTCTAGATATGGCCGCCCCGAAATCATTACCTACTCGGATGAATATCTTAGGATGTATCCCTCTAGACAAGTATGGGTTCAAAAGTCTCTTTTAGCTAATCTTTCCGGACCCAAACTTATATGGGTACCAAAATCTATTCTCTCTTGATTTTGTAGGATAAACACCAAAGAAGTAGGCCTTCGAAAGGCTCGTGGTATCTCGACAGCGGATTCTCGAGGCACATGTGTGGCGATCCCTCCGAGTTCAACTCCCTTTAAGAATTTGATGGAGGATACGTCACCTTCGGTGACAAATCAAAAAGCAAGATCGTCGGAATAGGTACCATTGGTTTTGGTAGCTCCTCCTTAATTAAAGATTTTTTATTTGTTAAAGGTCTAAAACATAATTTAACTAGCATTAGTCAACATTGTGATAGTGGTTTTTCAGTGAATTTTCAAAATGATTTATGCAATGTGTTTGATTTTCAAAACAAATTGATATTTTCTGCTTCCCGTTTTCAAAATGTTTACATTATTGATTTAAAGTCTTTAGCTAGCCAAAATGTTAAATGTTTAAGTGCTCTTGACAATGAGTCTTGGCTTTGGCATAGAAGGTTGGGGCATTGTAGCTCTCATTCACTTCTAAAGCTTAATAAGAACAAGCTCATCCGTGACCTTCCTAAACTTAAGTTTAAGAAATATTTGATTTGTGAGCCATGCCAACATGGCAAGCAACACAAATCTTCTTTAAAATCTATGAAGGAAGTGTCCACTTCAAAATCTCTTGAGCTCCTTCATCTTGATCTTTTTGGTCCTACCCCTGTAGCAAGTCTAGGTGGAAAATCCTATACCTTTGTTCTAGTAGATGACTTTTCTCGTTTCACTTGGGTTTTCTTTTTAGCTCATAAAAATGATGCTTGTAGAACCTTTTTTAAATTCTCTAGAAAAGTAGAAAACGAAAAAGGATATAAAATTATATCGCTTCGTAGTGACCATGGTGGTGAATTTGAGAACAAAGAATTCGATGAATTGTGTTCCTCTCAAGGATACAATCACACCTTCTCTGTCCCTAGGACTCCACAACAAAATGGAGTGGTTGAAAGGAGAAACCGAACTCTCCAAGAAATTGCTCGAACCCTCCTTAGTGAATTCAATCTTCCTTAATATTTCTGGGCCGAGGCGGTAAACACTGTTTGTTATACTATCAATATAGTCCTTGTAAGAACCCTTCTTAAGAAAACCCCCTATGAACTTTGGAAAGGCAAATTGCCCAAAGTTGGTTATTTTAAAGTGTTTGGTTGTAAATGCTTTATCCTTAACACAAAAGATAACCTAGGGAAATTTGATGCCAAATCTGATGAAGGTATTTTTCTTGGGTACTCCAACTCAAGAAAAGCCTATCGTGTCTTCAATAAATGTTCAAAAACCATCGAAGAATCATCTCATGTCAAATTTGATGAAACTCTTCCAAAACCTCACCCGGTCATTGAATATGTTGAAGATAAGCTTGATAAGCTTCATTTGAATGATGCCTCTTCTCCTCCCAAGGAGGATGACCATCAATAACCTTATTCACCTACTTCTCCTTCCACCTTGCCTAAGGTTTGGAAACCTTCTAGAGACCATCCTTTAGAAAATGTTATAGGTGATCTTCAAGACGGTACTCAAACTAGAAGATCAATCCTCAACGAGGTTGAACATCAAGCCTTTCTTTCTCAACTAGAGCCTAAAACCATTAATGATGCCATTAATGATGAGAATTGGGTTCTTGAAATTCAAGAGGAACTAAGTCAATTCTCTAGAAATGATGTTTGGACTCTTGTTGAAAGACCCAATGATCATCCAATTATTGGCACTAAATGGGTTTTTAGGAACAAACTTGATGATCAAGGAAATATAACCCGGAACAAGGCTCGCCTAGTAGCTAAGGGCTATAATCAAGAAGAAGGAATTTATTATGGTGAAACCTTTGCGCCCGTTGCTAGATTTGAATCCATTAGGATCTTGTTGGAATTCGCCGCACACTTAAATTTCAAACTTTTTCAAATGGATGTTAAAAGTTCTTTTTTAAATGGTTTTATTTCAGAAAAATTATTTGTTGAACAACCCCCCGGTTTTGAAGATCCAAAATTTCCAAATCATGTTTTTAAGTTAACCAAGGCTCTATATGGCTTAAAACAAGCCCCTCGGGCTTGGTATGAGCGGTTAACAAAATTTCTTTTAGAAAATGATTTTAAAATGGGTCAAGCTGATTGTACCCTATTTTTAAAACACACTTCCAAAGATCTTTTAATTTTCCAAATTTATGTTGATGACGTTATCTTTGGTTCAACCAAAGAATCACTTTGTACTAATTTTTCAGATTTAATGAGAAAAGAATTTGAAATGAGCTTTATGGGGGAATTAAAATTTTTTTTTGGTTTTCAAATCCTTCAAAATTCAAATGGTATTTTTCTAAGCCAAGGCAAATACACAAACGAACTTTTAAGTCGTTTTGGTATGGATCAAGTAAAGGAAATTAGTACCCCCATGAGTACTTCTTGTAAACTTACGTTAGATGAAGCCGGGAAACCGGTGGATAACAAGCTTTATAGGAGTATGATCGGGAGTCTACTTTAGCTAACTGCGACCCGTCCTGACATCATGTTCAGTGTTTGCCTTTGTGCTCGTTTTCAAGCCAATCCCAAAGAATCTCATTTTAAATCGGTCAAAAGAATTTTTATGTATTTAAAAGGATCCAAAATCATTGGTTTGTTTTATCCCTCTAATACATCTTTTGAACTTTCTTCATATTCGGATGCTGATTTTGGAGGATGTCAATTAGATCATAAGAGTACTAGTGGAACCTGTCATCTGCTAGGCAAGTCCCTTGTTTCATGGAGTAGCAAAAAGCAAAACTGTGTTGCTCTTTCTACTGCCGAGGCCGAGTACGTAGAAGCTGGTAAATGTTGTGCCCAAATTATTTGGATGCAGCACACTCTCTTGGATTATGGCCTTTCCTACGATCATGTCCCTATACGGTGTGACAACACTAGTGCCATTAGTATTTCTAAGAATCCAATACAACATTCTAGGACAAAGCATATAGATTTAAGGCATCATTTCCTTCGTGACCATTTTCAAAAAAGGGGATATCACTTTGGACTTCATTTCTACTGATTTCCAATTAGCTGATATTTTTACCAAACCCCTCCCGGTTGAACGTTTTGATTTTATTAAGGGGGAGTTAGGAATGATTCATCAATGAGCACTATTAAATATTTGACTCTTTTTGGCTTGCTTATTTTTCTTTTTAAGTCATTTAAACTCTTTATTATTATTATTTTTTTTTTATGAATTTTAATACCACCGGTCAACCAGTGGTACATCACCGGTTAACCGGTGGTGTCGGGTTTTCCTTTTTTGGGCCGGCTGGGGAAAGGGTTAAAAATTAAATTAAACCCTTCCCCTCCCATTTCATTCTCTCCCTCTCGTGCGGCACCTCCAAACCAGCGCCTTCCTCTTGCCCTTGTCTCTCTTCTTCCTCCTTGCTCTCTCAAACTCCTTCTTCTCTCAATCTCTCTCATTTTTCTTCCTTTTGCCATCATGGGTCCTCGCTCTTCACGCAAGGGAAAGGGCATCGCTCAAGAGGCACCTCCTCCTCCTTCAATCCCTCAACTTCCGGACATTTGGCATGACAAAGTTATTCTGCCGGGTAGAGTAATTGATTATTCTTGGCTTTCTTCTGCTCGTCTCGAGCTTTTCTCCATCATTGAATATCCACACTGGCATTCGTTTTTTGAACCTACTGAGAAGGATGTCATTTATCCCCTTCTTGTCAAAGAATTTTATTCTCACCTGGCGTGGTTGGTTTCTGACGACGTCGATACCATTTCTACCACTGCTCTTGGGAAACCCATCACTATCACTTCTTTGGAGATTGCCAGGATGCTAGGGGTTCCTCATGTTGGACCTCATGCTTTTGCTCAGGGGGAGTTTCCTCGGGACCCTGATTTTGATCTTGCTGTCGCTCTTGAGCATCTTACAGGGCATCCCACCGATCCCATTGTCAAGCTCTCCCAGCTCTCCCCTAACCATCACATCATTGAGCGCCTCATTCAGACCACTCTTGCACCCCGTATCGGTGATCACGATATGGTGAAATTTATTTACATTTATCTTCATTCTTATATCACCAGAGGCGTTCATTTCAATTTGGTCCGGTTCCTGTTCCGGGCCATGTCTTATGTGGCTGAGCACCCGCGCCGGTCCAAAACTCTACCTCACGGGCGCTTGTTGACCAAAATCTTTACCTTTCTTGATATCCCTCTCCGTGCTACCTCCTTCGAGCAGCCAAAGAAGGATAGCATCATCAATTTTACGATGGTGAAACGGATGAACATTCGTTGGCATCCTTGGCGTCAGGAGTGGATTACTGACAAGGAGGGCCTTCTCAAGGCTTACTCTCCTCAGACACATTCACACCCTCCTACCCATGCCATGCCTCCTGCCATTGCTGCTGCCTATCCTCTTTCAGATAGTGAGGACAATAGTGATGATGAAGAGGAAGGGAGTGGTGACAACGAAGGTGAGGCTGCTGCTGTTGCTACTGATGAGGGAGATGGAGCGGGTGATGATGCACTGGAGCCTGCTGAGGCTGTGCCCCCTCCCGCTGATACTGGTAGCTTGTCGGTGACGGCTGATCAGTTCCTTCGCTTCCAAGATCAGATTGAGACCCGGCTCGACTTACAGTTTTCTTACTTCAGCTCTCAGTTTGATCAGCTCCTCTCTCGGATTGATTCTCTAGATCGTCGCTTTGAGGCGGTCCAGGCTCCTCCAGCTCCTCCGACCTTTAGGCGTCGCCGTCACTCTCGGCCCGCTAGGAGTGAATAGAGCCGTTCCTGCTTTTTGGCCTGTCTTTGTATTTGTTTTTTGAACATTCTATGTAATGTTTCATCTTTTATAAAATTCAGGTTGTCTTATCTTTCAATCCTTTTTGTCATTGCTTACTTCCTTGTTATTGTTTTTCTAATTTTCTTTCATACTTTTCCTCCTATTTTGATAATCACAAAGGGGGAGAAAAACTCTCTATTCCATACTTAGTTACTTATTTCATTTAATTAAGTGCTCTTTTTTAAAAAAAAGTTCAATTTTAAGTTATTTCTTTCATCAAAATATTCTTTTAAATGGTTAAGTTTTTTATTCCAGTTGTTTCTTTTAAATGACCTATGATTACAATTTCAAAATAAACCATTCTCTTTATTTCAAATCCTTTCAAGATTAATATCATTTTTAATACATGATACATCTATGAAATTCTTGTATTAAAATGATCTCTAAATTTTTCCATGTCCATGTTTCTTATTTCTTTTTTTGGCATATCCTTTTTAAAAGCCTTCTCATTTGTGATTGTGATCATCAAAATAGGGGGAGATTGTTGTACCCCTCTCTCTTGGATTTTAATGATCACAATCACTCTCATCGTGTTCTAACTTGTTTTCAAGTTTTTTTGATGATAGGAAAAAGGTTTCCAACGAGTTGGCCCAAGAAGACTGAAAAAAGGACTCTCTGAGTCCACCGGCCGACCGGTGTCTGGACCACCGGCCAGCCGGTGGCCGAGCACCGGCCAGCCGGTGGAGCCCCAGACAGAAACCTCTGCCTTATGTCTCGAGCACCGGCCAGCCGGTGGCCAAGCACCGGTCAGCCGGTAAGCAAAGTCAAACTAGCCGTTGGGCCTTGACCAGACTTGTCCACTTGACCCCCAACGGCTCCGAAAGCCCTCCAACGGCCATATTGAAGTATTTGGGGATATTTCTCCTATAAATATATGAGTATGTATGCCGGGAACACCACCGATACATTGGAATGATATTTTGATCCCTTGAAGCTCTAACGACAAATCTCAAAGGCTACTTGTGATCCACCTCCATCCTTGAAGCTTGGGCTGCCTCTACATCAAGTACTCTCACACTCTTGGCGCTCAAGGCTTCCTCAATTTTGTTGTAATTTATTTATTTCAATTGTTTAGTTATTCATTGGGTTTGTATTAAAACAAACCATCCTTTTCTTCCTCACTTTCATTTTGGGTTTCTTGCTACAACCATAATAAAAAAGCAAGCTGTACGAAGGTGATCTATCCTACCTTAAAACGGCTAGTGGGTTTCTTGCTAAAACCATTAAAAAGAAAGCTGAAGTAAATATCTCAACGGTTGAGTTGGGAGCGGAGACGTAGGCTTTGGTTTAAGCCGAACTCCGTTATCAAATTGTGCCTTGCCCCTTTTTATTTCCGCTGCATTTATTAATTGTTTTTTAAATTGTTAATTAATTTTTAAAAGGCAATTCACCCCCCATCTTGCCATCACTCTCCGACCAACAGATACTAGTTCTTTATGGTGATCATGTTGAGTTCCCGATAATCGATGCACATCCGCAATGTTCCAACCTTCTTCTTGACAAAGAGCACTAGTGCCCCCCAAGGTGATGCACTAGGGTGTAAGAACCCTTTGTCTAGATGCTATTGTAGGTACTTCTTTAACTCTTCTAGTTCGATAGGATCCATCCTATAGGGACAATTCGAGATAGGAGTAGCTCCTGGTATGAGTTCAATTGACAACTCTACCTCACGATCTGGGGGAATTCCGGGTAACTCTTCGAGAAATACATCGTTGTATTCCCTCACGATGGGCATTTCCTCAAGGTTGGAACTTTCCTTCGACTCAACCATTTGGGAGATGTATTATTCTTCATAGGGAATCAACACCCAACCCATTGAAGTATTTTTCAAAGGAGATTCATGATCTTCCTTGATTATGTAGAAGAGAATGGGATGGTTCAGAATATGAAAAGATATTTCTTTTTCCTGATAGCTGATATGTGCTCTATATAACAAGATCCAATCCATTACCATTATAGCATCGAATTCCACCAAGGGATGTATTACGAGATTTTCTGGAAGAATCTTCCCACATACGCCAACAAGAGAAGAGTCAAACACTTGGGTTGCAGTGATTGAACCACATGGTGTTTTTAAGGATATCTATACTTCAAGGTTTCTGGGATTCGATTCTATAGTTCTAGAAAACCTGCAATATATAAAGGAATTCATAGAACCAGAATCAAAAACGACTTTTTCCATTCATGAGTGAATAAGACGTTTACCTTGTATGACTTCATTATCATGCTCCACCTCCGCAATAGTGATGGCATAATCCTTCCGTTGTTATCTTGGCTTTGTTGATTGCTAACGTTGATTACCCTTGAGAACATGAGGTTTGGTGCAGTAGTTTTCATAGTGCCCCAGCCCCTTACAGTTATAGCATTGAACCATGAGTGGTTCTCTCCTTTCATCAGCTACGTTCTCCTTCCTTTTTCATTTCTTTTCGACACTCTTGAGCATAGTGTCCTTTTTTGCCACACATGAACCATTTTCCTATCCCTTTGAGGCTGTTCCCATGGTGCAACTTTCCACATTTTTGGCATGTGGGTCGTTGAGTTTTTTTCCTACTTTATAATTAGATCCTCCATATTTATAACGAACCATACTTTACATACATTGTTATTACTTCAAAATTGAAGCACACTTATTACAACATATAACAAAACCATGAAAGGACCGTATAGGTATAGTTTCTTTAGAAACTAGAAATCATAAACAACTGGTTCATAAAGCATATCCTTTGCCTCCCATTTATTTCATCATATCTAGAGTCCCTTTTTGGAATATCCTACTTAATAACCTTCTTCCTGACCTGGGGAAATAAAACATACAAAAGGGTGAGCTCAAATGCTCAGTAAGGGTAAACAAAAGAAATATCAATCACATCATATACATAAGCACATAACTTTTGGAAATCTTAACATGCAAAAGAGATCATAATTTCATAACATGGGATAAATCATAGTAGTGAAATGTAATCCTAATAATCATAACTTAAAACACGAAAATTTGTGGAATACACACATAATCATAGAGAATTATTTCTTGTTAGTCAAGACTCAATTCCAAGACTATCTTAGTGGACAAAGTCCATTTCTGAATCGAGTTCACTCCTCGTTTCAGTCCTGTTTCACTGAACCGGTTTAACCTGCCGTTCCAGCCTTGTCTATCTCATGAGATATAAAATCTTTACCCAATGCATTGGAGGGAGATATAGGTCCCACCCATCTCATAATGATACCATTCATATATGTGCCACAAAATCATAAATCATACATCATTTCATAACCCATGTAATAAAAATGGGATTCTTAAACAACATGACATCATAAAACAATTCATATAAGATAAAGGATTTCATAAAAATAATTCCATCGAAACATAATCAAATTAATGTAATAAGAGGGATAGAAACAGAACCCTATATTATCTTAGATGGAAAATAAATTTGATAAAACACTTGAACTCCATTTTTTGAGGAAAATATCCCTTCTACTTCAAAAACACTTTTCCTTTCTTAACATGTCATACAGTTATAAACTAAAAGAAGTTTATTAAAAATAAACTTGAAAATTTGTAAAGGAAGCTTCTTGGAAATAATTTTTTAAAAATCCATTCATGCCGTATAAGTTAAAAAAACATTCTTCTCATAATTTTGTCGGAAAAGTCAAAAAGTGCCTCGTACGAAAAACGACAAAATATTCCTTTCATATATTTTAATAAAAACTCACCGAAGGGTAAAATTGGATTTAAACAATTGTAGGTGGATGGAAAAAATATTAAATATTGAGGAAACATGTATGTGGATGATAAAATACACCCCAGTAAATACTAAACTACAAACAATATTGGATAAAAATGAGATTGTGATATTTCCCTTACCTTAGGTCTGATTTGCCTCGTAAGTGTCTGAACCTCCTGTATAATGATTTAAATAATGTTATTGACTTATTACAGAATCATAATTATTGTTATGATATCATATATGGTCATATTCTTAGCTTCTTAGTAGTAATATTTCATTGCTACTTGTTATTCATGTGTTTATAACTTTTTGTTCTTATCCGTGTTTTGTCGAATAAATTCTTATTCTTCTCTTTTGGTTATACATAAATCATTTCTAGAATGGTATTAATTTACTATATATCATATTTATTCATTCAATTCATTTATATAATCATTATGCAATGAAGATCATGTAGAACGAATCACATCACATCGTGGAGACGGTATTCCATACGTACGCACGAGCGATGATATCGTTCCCATGATCGTGGAATTGTATTAGAGTGTATGTATACTTTTTCAAAATCAATATCACTTCACAATAATCTTATATAGTAATTATTTATATCATTATACCCATCCAATTAAGGTGGTGGGGGAAAATAGATTACACCACGGCGTGGAGACGGTATTCCGTACATACGCACGCGCGGTGATTTCATTTTCCGTAGGATGGATAGATGGTGAAATAGGTTTTTTCATACTTATAATAACATATCAGTATATGAGTGATACTGATGTTATTACTTCATGATGAAACAACTAAATAAGAATAAGTGGAAGAAGAAATAAAGATGAATGAATCGGTAACAGGCATTACCTCTTCTTTGAAGCGCTTCTTTGAGACCTCCTTTTAGGGCACTAAAATTGGTATTTAAAGAATACCAGGACCACTAGTATGTCTCTAGGGAAGTGGAGAGAAGAAATTGGCAGGGTTTGGCCGATCTTGAAGGCTCAATCTGGTGTCAGTAAGAGACGAAGGAGGTTCCCTTTTATAAGGGAGGAGAGGGGCACCTTTGGAATAACTAAAAATATTATTTTATTATAAAGTCAAATTCGGTTTTTAATAACTCCAAATTGATATATTTTTAAGATAAGGTGGGTAGGGGTCTAAATTATCTCATCCAATAGAATTTAGACAAGTTTAGGTATCAATTTTAATCTTATCATTTAGATTTAACTTTAAGTTAGATAATTTAACTTTTACCGTGTCTTCTTGTTTTCTTACACTATAAGGTTAATAAACATACCATATCAAGGAAAACGAACCCCAAGTTATTTATAATTAATATATATAACATTATATAAGTCATTTGGCCGAACCTAAGATTTTTAGGAATAAAATAACAATTATTAATATAATATTTGTTTTAAAAACTATTTTATGTCAATTATGAAACTATTTAGTAATTGACGTTTGTAAAAATCATAACAGAATTATTAGTTCGAACCAAGTTACTTAAATCAATAATAACATGTCATATTAACCTATAAAATTAGTTTAATTCATAAAAAGTCTCAAATTACATTTATTTGGGTATTTATAACATCAATTATGTCAATATTTCATTAATAAGATAATTACTGCATCATCATTGTGTCATAAATAAATTAAATTATTTAATGTTTAAAAATTAAAAATAAAATAACATTATGTAGGAAATATTTTTATCTTTCTAATGAATATTTATAGTTGAATTTATCTTATTTATAACCTCATATTAAAAATGATTTACTTATTAAACATTGATTTTAACTATTTTAACCCTTCTTTAAATAAATTAATAATAAATGTCCTAATCTAATCCAAGTGGGCCTAAATGGTCATATTTTATTCCTAAGTTTGTTTTTGGTCAAATTACACTTATCCAATAGAATTAGGACATGTTTTAGGGTAATAATAATATCATTTTTACCCTTAATTACCCTATTTACTTTTAACCGTGGTAAAAAAAGTAAAAAGTTACTATTCACCAAAAAAAATTCATCTCATTGAACCACATTTTACTTACTGACATCAACCGTGTCTCTTGGATTTTCAAAATTCCACTCACAGAAGCGTTAAAATTAAGTTTTATGAAAAATTTAGTTTTTTAACAACCACTTAGTGGTTTCACTATTCATCAAAAATTGAAAGTTTTCAGAAAAATACCAAAATTTCACCCTAGGCTAATTTTGATATTCCAAATCCAAAAATGAAGTCCATTTTGAAAAATAAAATTTATAAAATTTCAAAAAGTGGTTATTACTATTCATAACGGCTAGTTTTAATAATATTTTAATAGTATATCGTTGTTTAGTAAAACTCGATATTGCGTACGACGTAAGCTATCGAGGAAGGTCGTGGTTGCGTGTAAAGCAAGCCAAGCTACTGTTGTGTGTAGTGAAAGATTCCTTTGATGATTTATATAACATAAAAGTCTCGGGTTTTACATTCTACCCCCCTTAAAATAAATTTCTCCCTTGAAATTCGTCAGTTTGTAACAAACAGATGAGGATACCTCTCCCTCATCATATCCTCAAGCTCCCATGTAGCTTCTTCTAATTGGTGGTTCCTCCATAAAGATTTCACCAAGCGAGTGGTGTTGTTTCGTAGGACTTTTTCGCTACAATACAGAATTTCTATCGGTTGTTCTTCATAAGAAAGATCTTGCTCCAGCGGTACAACTTCTAAGCTGAGTACATGTGAAGGATCAGGTATGTACTTTCTCAGGAGAGATACATGGAACACATCGTGAACTTGAGAGAGATTCGGTGGAAGCGCCAATCGGTAAGCTACCTTCCCAACATGATCTAGTATTTTGAAAGGACCAATATATCTAGGGCTCAACTTCCCCTTCATTCCAAATCTCATGACCCTCTTCCAGGGAGATATTCGTAAGAAAACTTTATCACCCACTTCAAACTCTATGTCTTTTCTTCGGTTGTCGGCATAACTTTTCTGTCGACACTGAGCTGCACTTCTGTGTTGTTTAATAGATCTGACCTTTTCTGCCATTTCATCAACGAGATCAGGTCCTAATAGCTTTCTTTCCCCAACTTCTTCCCAGCAAGTTGGAGTCCTGCATTTCTTTCCATAGAGAGCTTCATAAAGAGCCATCTGAATACTGGAGTGAAAGCTATTATTATAAGAAAATTCCACCAAAGGTAGGTGTTGATCCCAACCACCTTTGAAATCCATAGAGCAAGCTCTCAACATATCTTCTAGGGTTTGAATTGTTCACTCAGACTGACCGTCTGTCTGAGGATGATAAGCAGTGCTGAAACGTAACTCTGTATCCATAGTATGCTGAAGACTTCGCCAGAACTTTGAGGTAAACCTAGGAATCCCGATCAGATATAATAGAAATTGGTACTCTATGTAATCTTACCACTTCTTTTACTTATATCCTGGCAAGCTCATCCAGAGAGAAATCCTCTCTAATAGCTATGAAGTGTCCAGACTTTGTAAGACGATCAACTATGACACAGATAGTATCATTGCCTTTGGATGTTTTAGGAAGTCCGGTGACAAAGTCCATAGTGATGTTTTCCCATTTCCATTCGGGTATGGGTAATGGTTGTAACATCCCCTGAGACTTCTGTCTCTCATCTTTAACATGCTGACAAACCAAGCATCGAGAGACATATTCAGCAATATTTATTTTCATTCCATCCCACCAGAAGTAATCTTTCAGGTCTCTATACATCTTCGTTCTTCCAGGATGAATAGAGAATGAAGAACTATGAGGCTCATCCAGCAGCTCCTTCTTTAATTCGGGGACATGAGGAACACAAACCTGATTCATGAACTTTTTTATCCCATCACAATCAAGGTTTAATTCAGGAACATCTCTCACCTTCTTTTGTAACTCGACATCTTCTTTCTATGCCTCTTTAATTTTCACATGTATAGATAGTTGAACAATCATTTGATAAAGATACAATTTTCCCCTTTCATAATAATTCCAAGATCCATCCTTTGTAAATCCATAAATATGGGATCTTTTGTGATCCTCATCATGGATAAGCTGGCATGGTCTTGTCGACTTAATGCATCTTCCACCTTGTTTGCTTTCCCAGGGTGGTAATGGATTAAGAAGTCATAATCTTTAATCAGCTCCAACCATCTTCTTTGACACATATTCATCTCCTTTTATGTGAATATATACTTTAAACTTTTATGATCAGTATAAATGTCACACCTTTCTCTATAAAGATAATGCCTCCAAATATTTAATTCAAAGATTACCGCAGCTAACTCGAAATCATGTGTTGGGTAATTTTTCTCATGGATTTTCAACTGTCGTGAGGCATAAGCTATCACCGTATCATTTTGCGTAAGAACACACCCCAATCCCTTCTTGGATGCATCACTATAGATCACAAGCCATTCTACACTACAAGGAAGTGTGAGCACAGGTGCACTGGATAACCTTCTTTTCAACTCCTTGAAATTATCTTCACATTCATCTGTCCAAACAAACATAACTCCTTTCCGAGTCAACTTGGTGAGTGGATTAGATAATCGTGAAAAATATTTCACAAAACGTCGATAATATCCAGCCAAACCAAGAAAACTTCGGATCTCAGTCACTGTTTTTGATCTCGACCATCTTTCGATAACCTCTGTTTTTGCTGGCTCCACAGATATCACCTCTTTTTAGATTATGTGACCCAAAAATGAAACTCTATGAAGCCAAAATTCACACTTGGTAAATTTGGCATAAATATTCTCCTTTCTCAGGGTCTTCAATATAATTCTCAAGTGATCTTCATGTTCTTCCTTGCTCTTTGAATAGTCAAGAATATCGTCTATAAAGACTACCACAAACTGATTAAGATAGTCTCTAAAGACTCTATTCATTAGATCCATGAAGATAGCAGGGGAATTAGAAAGACCAAATGGCATCACTATAAATTCATAGTGTCCATACCTTGTACGGAAAGCCTTCTTTGGTATATCCTCCCTTTTGTCCCTTAATTGATGATACCCTGAACGAAGATCAATCTTGGAAAAGTATTGAGCTCCGCGTAGTTGGTCAAATAGGTCATCAATGCGTGGGAGAGGATATTTTTTGTTGATAGTGATCTTGTTAAGTTCTCGATAATCAATGCAGAGTCTCATTGATCCATCTTTCTTCTTAACAAACAGAACAGGTTCTCCCCAAGGTGACGCACTAGGGCGTATGAACCCCTTATCAAGATTCTCTTGGATTTTCTTCTTCAATTCCTGCAACTCAATTGGGTCCATTCTATAAGGTTTCTTTGAAATAGGAAAAGATCCTGGTATGAGTTCTATTGAAAACTCAACTTCACGATTCGGTGGCAGACCCGGTAATTCCTCCAGAAAGACATCATCAAACTCCCGTACAATGGGCATATTCTTAATCGTGAGTTTCTCACCAACCATTTGAGATAAATAACCTTCATTTAGTGGAATCAATACCCATAAAATGGAAGAAATTTCCACTGGAAGGTTATGTCCATCCTTGCATCGATAGACGATCATAGATTGATCTGGAATATGAAATGTGACTTCCCTTCTTTGGCAATTGATATGAGCTCTATGTAGAGAAAGCCAATCCATGCCAAGAATCACATCAAATTCCACTATAGGAAGGATCACAGGATTTTCAGGAAGCAATTTCCCACAAACTTCAATCGGAGAATAATTATAAACTTTTGATGCGACCCTATAGATAATCAACTCGTCTTGTGCAGTTTTCATACTGTGATAGAAAAAACAGTCTCTTTGGTAGAATCAAATTATATTTTGGTTGGTTGACACCAGGTAGAGGTGCATTCAGGACAGACATGTGTTTTCAAAAGGAAGTTATTCTTCTTGACATGTTTTTACAATTATGGTCTCAAGTAGCTTAGAAAGAAGTGACAATATGTTAGTTAGTGAACCCTTTACTTCCATCTAAAATTTTTTAGAAAGGAATTTCACTTATGAAAATAGTATTAAATTAGCAGTTTTGTTCTAATTTATTATAGTTAACTTGGTCGGTCCTCTGATTCTAATTATAAAGACCAGAACCCAAGACTTGGGTTCATCCCTTTAAAAATGCTGAGTCTTTTTTTTTATAAAGTAAACAAGAATAAATAAATAATTAAATACAAAAGAGGTCCTTTTACTGGTCAAGGTTCTAAAAAATTGGATACATTACATATATTCCCACACAAAAAACACAAATTGAAAACAAGGAATGTTCAACATTATTGCTTCCATAATAGAGTTTCAACGCAGTAAGTATGCTAACCCTGTAAAAGTGTTTATGAATTGTTAGGTGATCACAAAATTTCCAGTAAGGGGCTTCTAAAATAAAATAATAAAATCCTTTTAGGACATCTCTTAAAAATTATATATATAATAGTATTTCATAAATGTCTTTAGAAAACCAGTTTTGAACCAAAATAAAGAAATTGAATATTTTCTCTGGGATTCCTCTTAAAAATAATAATTTCCAATGGGTCATTAACGGTACTTGGAAGAACATGTCTAAAATACATACATTGGGTCACCATTCAATTCTTAGACTAACAAGTTTACTCCCCACTATGTCACATATTTCACTAGGGTCAATTTTTTCGAACAATTATCCCACAAACCACCAAATACATTTTTCATTTTCTAAATAATCCACTTTAAGGGTGATTGAAAACCTTATAAAAACCGATATCTATTTTCAAAACCCCCCTAAAAAGGGTCAAAATATCATTACACCATTCCAAAATCCCATTCAAAGTTCAAAATTATAAAATTCAAAATCAAAAAGTGAATCCTCATATCTGTATGAAAAGCGAGCTGCCTGAGAAACCCTAATGTTACGACACTGTCACCACCATCATCACATCACCCACCTATCATCCTGAAACCATCACTACTGTCACATCGATGCATCACCGTCGTTGTCGTCATCCGTTTCGCCGCCCGCTTTGCCGTCTACCACCACCAACACCAAAAACCCAAGTTCCATCGTCTCGCCGGCCAAAATACATCATAATCCATAGTAGAAATCAGCCAATAGAACCATAGAATCACCTCCTCGACGAATCGGGCGGCCACTGTAACCCTCCAACACCGTCGAAAAATGAAAATCGCATGCAATCAGGAAATTCACGATCCCCGTAAAATCAACGAGCCATTCGAGGAACCTGTCGTCATAGTAAATTGAAATCAACATCCACAAAAAAACCGACACACCTCCAACCAAAGAGTAGAAACAGAGAAAATGAACAATGAAACCAAAAAGGAAAATCGAGAACTACATAGAAGGAAGAACAGAACTGGAGATGAAACCCTAAAAGAACCTGGAACATGGGGAAACCAGGGAGGAAACCCTAAAGGAAACTAGGGATGAGACCCTAAATGAAATCCCCACAATTTCAAAACTAAATTTCCCAAAACCTCTGAGTATCCATCGCTCCGAGTACAACCTAGAGATGAGATGTAGAACTTGAGATTAGAGAATGGATGAGGCAGCCGATGGTATGGAACGAGAAATAGTAACCCTGGGATTGAAACCCTAGGGGAAAGAAAAGATTGAAAACCATATCCTTGAATGAGGAAGGCTGAAGAATCCAAAGAGAAAGATTAATTGAGGGGACATCGAAACCCAAAGAGGAAGGTGGCGAAGCTGAAAGATGAAGAAGCCAGAGGAAGAAGAGAAGTTCGTCGCTGCCATGAAGAGCTCAGAACCCTAGGAGGAAGCAAATGAAGCTAAGAACTGGAGCCAAGAGTGGGTTCCTGGAGAATGGGGCACTATCATCCCATTATCTCAAAAACTACCATTTTCTATTTTTTTCCCAAAACATTTCAAAAATATTTACATAGTATTAATTCGTTCAAAATAGTGTCATCAAAATATTGAAATATAAGTACCAAATATCTTTTAGAGAGAATCTGATACATGATAAATCATTATCAATTAGGAACAATAATTGGTAGAAACACATATTAAATGCATGCATGGTTACATAATGCTGAAAATGAAATGAATGAAATAGGAGATTACTAGGCCTATTCATGCACAAAACGACTGATGATGCAGATGTATGTTCTCACATGAAATGATAACTTATTTAATAATTTAAAATAAAATGATAAATTTTATTTGAGAAAACAATGTTTCTATAGGAATTTAAAATAAATAACTTATTAGTTTCAACAATAGTCTCTCTGTCTGTGAGAGTCGTCTCCCATAGGATCTCCTAGGTTTCGTGGTTCCCTCCTTCCCTCCTTATAGAGGATATAACCAGTTCGATATTCGACCGGATGGGTGACGGTCGTCAGCTTCCCTTCGATCCAACCTTATTCCCCAAACCCCCTATTCTATCAACAAATCCTTTTCCTCACCCACTGACCAGGCGTCTGTTGACTCGGTCTCTTCTGATTCCCATCGGATTCCGGATCCCAAACTTGGCTCCCTTGTGCTGAAGGGTTTACAGGTTCCAAATCCTTTTCCCTGTGTCTGACCTCGACCCCTCGATGCCTACAATTCAAAGGGGATGAACTACGGCTTTGGTTCAGGCATCTTGCAAATGGACGAGTTTCTTACCTGTTTCACGAAGAAGGCCTCAGCGAAGACCTTTCTGTTGAAAATACAAACCATAACTCTGGCTGTTTTTTCCAAAGCAAGATTCTTTTTATCTTTCCCATGAAGCGGCTTCTCATTTTCCGATGTGGCTGCTCCTCTTCCCCATGTGGCATGCATGAGGTGCTTTATTTTTTTTTCAGCCTTGTTTTTTTTCTCTCATTTAATGCTTTGCCGTTTCTTTTGTTTTGCATTTTCCTATAAAATCTTTGTAGTCCGTTGTAAAATTAAGTTGCTCAAAATTTAAAAAGCTTGCAAGATCTTGTGTTGAGTTCCCTCCTCCACTTTCTTTTTATCCCGTGGATTATTTTGTTTTGGCTTTTTAAAGCCAACTCCCACCAACAAACCTGTATCAGAGGCCGGTTCTAAGGCATCCTCCAAATTCCAAAGATGGCCACCGCGATCCAGCCGCAAGTTCCGACCTTGTATAAGGACAACTATGAGAGGTGGTGCATTCAAATGAAGGAATTGTTTGGGTCACAAGAATTATGGGAGATCATCACCGACGGGTATGTAGTACCCACTGCGAAGGAAGAAGTGGCCTTCATGAATGAAGAAAAGACGACCGTCAAAAATCAAAGGAAGAAAGACAACAAGGCGTTGTTCCTTCTCTATCAAGGGTTGGATGAATCGACGTTCGAAAAAATTGCTGAAGCAACATCGAGCAAGAAATCTTGGGATACACTGGCCACCATTCTCAAAGGAGTTGATCGTGTGAAGCGGGTCCGTCTTCAAACATTACGAGCGGAGTTCGAAGCGGCGCGAATGAAGGAAGGTGAGAGTATCTCAGATTACTTCTCACGCCTAATTCTCATTATTAACAATTTGAAAAGAAATGGTGAAAAAATGGAGGATATTCGAGTTATTGAGAAAGAACTTCGATCGCTCAGAACCACGTTCGAGCATGTGGTTGTGGCAATCGAAGAATCAAAAGATTTGGGAAAATTTTCTATTGAAGAGTTGATGGGGTCGTTGCAAGTACATGAGCAGCGAATGCAGAAAAATGCGGGTTCAACAATATAGCATGCCTTAGAGTCCAAGCTGACTCTGCAAGAACCCAAGAATGGCCAAGCACAACATGGCGGTTATCGTGCAAGAGGTAGAGGACGTGGATACCATCCAATCTATCAGCAAAAGAAACAAAACTTCAGTAGCTTCCGTGGAAGAGGATACGGTGGAGGCCAATTCACGCGTGGTCGTGGAAATGCAAAAAATGTTCAATGCCATAACTGTAAAAAATTCGGCCACTATGCCTCTGATTATTGGAGCAAGGTGATTCACGATGAACGATCCAACTATGCTGAAGCGTCATTCCATGAAGAAGAAGGTACGACACTCCTCCTTGCAAAAGAAAAGGCATCTGAACGCCCCGATATATGGTATCTTGACACGTTTGCGAGCAACCACATGAGTGGTAACAAAGAACTTTTTGAAGAACTTACTGAAGAAGTTTGTGGCGACGTGACCTTCGGCGACTCATCGAAGGTACCCGTGATTGGAAAAGGTAAAATCAAAATCTATCTGAAGAATGGTGAGTCGAATTACATTTCCAATGTGTATTACGTACCAAGTATGAAAAACAACATCATAAGTCTCGGCCAACTCCATGAAAAGGGGTATGTTATACACTTAGAGAATTATTCTTTGTCAGTAAGAGATGCTCATAGGAGGTTGATTGCTCAATTCCAAATGGCGAAGAATCGCATGTTTCCACTACACATAAAAACAAAGGCCGAGGAGTGCCTATTTGGGCTCATGAAGACTGATTCGTGGAGATGGAATCTGCGTTTTGGGAATCTCCATTTTAGCGGGCTTAAACTTCTATCCTCCTCAGGAATGGTGCGTGGTTTGCCGATGATTGAATCAAAAAATCATGTGTGTGAGGCATGTACACTCGGCAAACAACAAAGGAACTCCTTCCCAAGTGGAGTGTCCAGAAGAGCAACAGAACCACTTCAGTTGGTTCACACTGACATCTGCGGACCACTTGAAACACCCTCACTTGGAGGTAATAGGTACTTCATTACCCTTATTGATGATTTCAGTAGAAGACTCTGGGTGTATTGCATCAAGGAGAAATCTTCCGCCTTTTCAATCTTTAAAATTTTCAAAGCTCGTGTTGAAGCTGAGAGTGGTCACAAAATCAAAGTGCTGAGATCTGATAGAGGTGGAGAATACACCTCAAATGCATTTCAAGACTTTTGCAGGGAGCATGGCATCAAGCAGCAATACACTGCTGCTTACACCCCACAGCAGAACGGCATTGCAGAAAGGAAGAACCGTACCATCCTCAACATGACGAGGACCATGCTGAAGGAGAAAGGGCTGCCAAAGAGTTTTTAGGCAGAGGCTATGGCGTGTACTGCCTACTTGCTCAATCGGTGTCCAACGAAGAGTGTCAATAACTTTACACCACAAGAGGCGTGGAGCGGCTACAAACCGAGCGTGGCGCACCTAAGAATCTTCGGGTGTGTCACCTATTCTCAAGTTCCAGAAGCAAGAAGAAGGAAGCTGGATGATCGTGGAGAGAAATGCATTTTCATCGGCTATTGTGAAGCCTCTAAAGCCTACAAGATTTACAATCCACTAACCAATAAATTAGTGGTTAGTAGAGATGTGGTCTTTAGTGAGGAAGAAGCGTGGAAATGGGATGATGAAGAACCAAACAAGGATGTTGTAGTCGAAACTGATGATTCTGAAGAAAGACATGATCATCAGGAGCAGAATCCCACAACACCTTCCTCGGGTGCATCATCGGTTGGAAGAAGTCCAGGAGTAAATTTCCTCACTCCTCAAAGCACTCCATCAAATCAAAATTTGGCCAGCTCATCCTCGCCTATGGCTCCTATGAAGATGAAAAATTTGAGTGACATTTATGAGCAGACTGAAGAGGTAAATCTTTTTTGCTTGTATGCAGATCATGAGCCTTTGACCTTTCAGGAAGCCATGAGGGAAGAAAGCTGGAGAATGGCTATGGAAGAAGAAATTAGTGCCATAGAGAGAAATGACACGTGGGAGTTGACTACACTCCCAAAAAGCCAGAAGAGCATTAGTGTAAAATGGGTGTACAAAATAAAGATAAATGCTGATGGCGACATCGATCGATACAAGGAAAGGCTCGTAGGAAAGGGGTACAAACAGAAATACGGGGTGGACTACGAAGAAGTCATTGCTTCTGTTGCTCGCCTTGACACTGTAGTAATGATTATATCCCTTGCTGTCCATCACAGTTGGATGATCTACCAACTGAATGTGAAGTCTGCGTTCTTAAATGGATTTTTGGAAGAAGAGGTCTATGTTGACCAGCCTGAAGGCTTTGTCATGCAAGGGGAGGAAGACAAAGTGTATCGATTAAATAAAGCACTTTATGGGTTGAAGCAGGCTCCTCGCGCATGGAATGCACGCATTGATAGTTATCTCCGAGAGAATGGCTTCTCCTGATGTCCATATGAGCATGCGGTTTACATCAAGCAGAATGATCGTGGCGATATTCTTATTGCATGCTTGTATGTTGATGATTTTTTGTTTATAGGGAATTGTCGACCAATGTTCAATGACTTCACGGAGGCCATGTTCAAAGAGTTCGAGATGACCGATGGGGGTCTCATGTCCTTCTTTCTGGGCATTGAAGTGAAGAAACAACATGACGGCATTTATATATCTCATAAGAGGTATGCCAAGGAGTTTCTTAAAAAATTCAAGATGGCCGATTGTAATGCTGTAAACACACCAGTTGCAACGAGCTTGAAACTGAAAAAAGATGGAGAAGGAAGAAGCGTTGATTCGACTCTGTTCAAGATTCTGATTGGAAGACTGAGATATCTCACAATCACAAGGCCAGATATTGTCTATTGTGTTGGACTTCTAAGCAGGTATATGGAGACACCGAAAGAGTCACACTGGCTAGCTGCAAAACGTATCCTCAGGTACATTAAAGGAATGGTAGATTTTGGTCTCTTTTATCCATAAAACTAAGAAGCAGAGTTGTATGGAAACTCAGACAGTGATTGGGGAGGTGACCAAGATGAAAGAAAAAGAACTACTGGGTGCGTATTTTTTCTTGGATCGACTGCTTTTACATGGAATTCAAGAAAGTAAAGTGTGGTTGCTTTATCCACATGTGAAGCAGAGTATGTGGCAGCACCCTCTACTGTTTGTGAGGGAATATGGCTGAGAAATTTTTTGAAGGAAATGAAGCATCCACAGGATGGATCCACCGTGATATATGTGGATAACAAGTCAGCTATTGAACTATCCAAAAATCCGGTGCAGCATGGGAGAAGAAAACACATTGATACTCGTTTTCATTTCCTCAGGGATCATGTGAAACAAAAAAATATTAAATTGGAATATTGCCATACTACGGAACAGGTGGCAGATATTTTCACAAAGGCACTACCAACAGATGTATTCAATCGGCTTAGAATGATGCTCGGAATGAAGTCAGTTTTGGTTTGAAGCGGAGTGTTGGAAATACAAACCATAACTCTGGCTGTTTTTTCCAAAGCAAGATTCTTTTTATCTTTCCCATGAAGCGGCTTCTCATTTTCCGATGTGGCTGCTCCTCTTCCCCATGTGGCATGCATGCGGTGCTTTATTTTTTTTTCAGCCTTGTTTTTTTTCTCTCATTTAATGCTTTTCCGTTTCTTTTGTTTTGCATTTGCCTATAAAATCTTTGTAGTCCGTTGTAAAATTAAGTTTCTCAAAATTTAAAAATCTTGCAAGATCTTGTGTTGAGTTCCCTCCTCCACTTTCTTTTTATCCCGTGGATTATTTTGTTTTGGCTTTGTAATGCCAACTTCCACCAACACTTTCACGCTGAATCTCAGATCTGAAAATCGGTGACGGCTCCTGTGTCGATCACCCAGATTATCGAAGACCTTTCTTGGAGGTTTGGTTTCGCAGTGGTGGTTTTCAGATCCATTTCCATTCATGGAGGTCTTTTACCTAGATCCGAATTTTGTGGTGGTCATAGTGCATTGGTCATTTTCTAGATCCGTGATTCGCGGTGGCCGATTACCCAGATTCGTGGTGACGCTGACCCCCTCTTCTGTGTGGTGACTTCCCTGATTTGCCAAAGGTCCTGGCATGAGAAACGTGGTCGGTGATCTGCTAGGTCCACAAAAGGCAATGCCCACAGGTTGGCGGTGAGGTGGGCTTCCAGGTCATGAAGGACTGAATTCATGAAGCCAACTCCACCTGCATCGTGAAGTCGACTACATTCTACTTCATGAAGCTGGATCCCCCTTATCTATGGATCCAACTCATCCTACCTCGCGAAGGACAGGCTCGAGAGCCGATCATCAAAACCACCTTCATGAATCCCAGCTACGCTTCCTCGATCTCACGGGGTTGGACGCTTTGGCCCATTCGTAGTAACTCGAGCCGTTTTTGGAGAGGTCGTCGTGTTGGGATTGTTTCGTGAAGAAGCCTCTATGAAGTTTCATTGTTCGCAAAGAATCTGCTGTGTTGAGATTGAGTCACGCAGAATTAGCCAAGAAGATCCAGCAATAAAGAAAGATCGCGAATAGCCTGTCGCATTGAGTCGTTCCGTGAACACTGGAGTGCGTCGCAGTGAGCTCAATCCGTGAGTGAGAGAGGTCGCGGTAGCCCTGACCACGGACTGTGAAGGCACTTCGTGAATGAATTGATTGTGAAGTACTAGTCATAGAAGTTGGACGCGGAGGGGGATTTCCTGTCCAAGGGCCCTTTGATTGGACCAGGCCTGGACAGTGTGTCTTTGAACTGGGCCGGGCCTTGATTTTTCCCTGTTTTGACGAGGTCTGCAAATCCTATTTGTGATCTCCCAAAAGTGAGGGTAATCACTGTAAGAAAGCTTGGCTTTTGAGGCAACCTGGCCATAGCTCGTAGACCCAAGTAGTGATGAACATCAGGTGCCTTGTTAGGAGCACTTTTCCATCCCACGATCACTGATCCTTGGAGGTGGATTTAGTGAACCAATGGAAGAAGTTTTCCCTGAGAGATAGAGAGAAAGAAACAATCGAGGCCCGGGAAAACGAATATACACTATTGTAAAAATGTATGTCTCTACTAGTGGTCGGAAAGTTTGTGGAGAATATCTCAGTTAATTTGGGGGCCCTGAAAAGCACCCTCCAAAACCTCTGGAAACTGGAAGCTGGCGTACCTATTCGGTAAGCGGGGAACTACCACATTATTTTTGAGTTTTTCAACGAGAGAGATAAATATAAAATCCTGAGAGGTAGATTGTGGTATTTTGACAATAAACTCCTCCTCACGAAAGAATACAAAGGGGGGAAAATATACAACAGTTTAATATCACCCGGTCCCCCTTCTAAATAAGTATCAAAGGAATCCCCTTTAACGCATGAATGGAACGAGTTATGAGAGAAATCAGAGACATCATTGGCCAATTCCTAGATTGGGACTGCTCAGACCCTATCCAATGGGGGCCCAAGGTTAGAATTAAGGCCAAAATGGGTTTCAGATCCACTAATGATAGGAATTTTTTGGAAATTCGATGACACCAACACCTGGATATCATTCATGTTCGAGAAACTCCCAATCTTCTATTTCTTTTATAGACGTCTTGGCCATCTGGAAAGAGAATGTGTCTCAATGCAAAGGAATGATTTAGGTATTATCATCCTTCAATATGGCCCATGGATCCGATCCAAATCGACTAGATATGCCTTAATCCCTGAGACATAGAAATAACAGGATTATGACTGTCTCACATGGGCCCATACCAAACGGGCGGAAACAATACATGAAAAAGTCTTCATGCTTGGACAATCAAATATCCATAAATATGGCCCAACCACTCAGAGGGAAACTGGAATATTTTCTAACTCCCTGAAGGAAACTGTCCCAATATCTATAGAGCTAGTGACGATGCAAGATAACCCACTAGAAAAAAGCCCGAAGCCAAAACAGATGCACTTTGAACCACCAATTCCCGACACTGATCCAGAAAGGACCAAACCAGACATCCTACCATAGGGTGAATACAAGATGGAAGGAACTACACCACCTAGCCCAATCACCCATCCAACCTGGGAAAGAGTGAAACATGAAGAAATAGATGGTAAACTGGAAGACCCTTAACGCGGGGAACTGAAAAGACAAATTGAAACAAGCCAGTCAATGGGGAACTCCCCAAAAATATGGAAAACGATGGGTGGAAAATCATGTTCTGAGAGCCCAAAGCCGGATGTGGGTGAGACCCAGGCCCTCCTAGATCAATTATTGTCTTATTCTGGAACTATCGTGGTCTTGGTAACCCACAAACGGTTCACATGATCCAACACAATTGCGCCCAAAGTCGCGCTGATATTGTTTTCCCGTCCGAAACCATACTGGAAAACAAGGACTCAACTGACATTGCTCTGAAATGCGGCTTACAAGGCTGCCTCTCGGTATAAAGACAAGGCCATTCTGAGGGAATCTGTCTCCTATGGAAGGAAAACATCGACGTCATGATTTTTTCCTTCTCCTCACACCATGTGGCGGCAACCATTCAGGCAGACCACACCCCACCTTGGACATTTGTGGGATTCTATGGCTGGTCGTCCCATAATGAGAATGGGAAATCATGTGATCTTCTGTAACGCCCCAACCCTAGTTACCCAGAGCCGGTGCATTATTTTAATACATTGGCACAATTACAAAGAATCATGTCTCGAAGGTTCGATCAGTTTAGCTTTCTTGGAAAATAGATAACATACATTAACTTTACATTACAATTTGAAGCATAAAACACCGCATAGAGAGTTTTTGAGAATTCCTTTTTTCCCTGTAGTATAACCCTACATATCAATCATAATAAACTTCTTGGAATGCTATGAAAATAAAACATAAGAAAGAGGTGATCCCAGATTCCCAGTAAGTGTAAATAATTTAGCAGAAGCTATAAAATTTTAAGGCAAGATGTGTAATAAAAAGCCTTTTAAAAATAAACATGAACATAATATGGTTAAAAAAATGAAACATTACCATATAAACATGCACATTGATATTCTACTAGTCGAATAACCACATGTAATAACTAATTTCACAATGAGGGAATGCCTAATACCGGGCATCATTACCACATATTCAAGGCCTCGTGCCAAGACTACAAATAAATTTTTTTTCTCAAGGCCTTGTGCCAAGACACTAGTTTGTCTCATTAGACCAACCAAGGCATCAAGACACTATAGCGGGCTCCACCCGTCATTTACTAAATCCATTGCATTCCTCGTATGAATAGTTGAATCATAACATAAACATTCGTATTAAAACTAGCATATGAAATGTCAATACATTAACCATAAAACATGAATGGTATAAAAATAAAACATCCATAGTCAAAAATATCATAACTCACTAAATAAAATGTGGAATATTGTATTATAATAAATCAACCTCAATCAAAAATAACATCTAGTAAAGGATGCTGACATAGTTAAAAATGATGAGTAAATCTTTTTGAGAGAAATATCCTTTTTTGTAAAATCATTTAAAAGCCACACATTTATAAAGGAAGTAATCTAAAAGAGATTTTTGAATCAATGTTTCCTATACCACTTTGAAAATTTTGAAAAGAATTATCATTTCAAAACATTCATGACCATAAAAATAAATGCTTAAAATCATATTGAAAACATGGACATTAATTAAAAAGGTTTAGAAAGATAAATCATTAAAACATTTAAAATTCTGATCTTGATAAAGAGTACCTTTCAAAAATCATTAAAATATTCATTTTTAAATCATTTTTATGAAAAATGGTAATGGATGATAAAAATTTCCTAGTAAATACTTACACATAAACAATCTCTGATAATAATGAGATTGAGTAATTAACCCTTACTAATTTGGTAACATACGAAACATACAACCCATGAAAGAGGTATCATAAAATGAATATATAAATACACATATATTAAAGTGTATTACACAAATAATACAATCATGGGCAGTACATACACCACACAAAAGGTAATAGTGGCAATATGGCACGAATCTTACGGGAATATAGAGTGAGATGAAAAACCCTTACCTTTCATTTTCCTTTGGTCGAGGGTACGTTTAACCTCCTTTATGAAGATAGTAGTATGTTATTAAATTATACAAGAACCATATTAATATTTTTGATATCATACATGATTCATTTATGATTTTATACTACCCATTTAATAATAATTTCCATGTTATGTTAACATTTCGGGTAATAATAAATTTCTTTATCATATGTTTTTTAACTTGTTACTCTTGATTGTATCACTTAGACCAAGATTTAAATACTTCCAAAATATAAAACATGATTTATATATCATATATATTTATAATATAAATTTGTATAATAGACATGTATATGAAATGAAAAACACCGTTTATGGAGATGGTAGTCCGTACGTACACATAAACATTGTTTCTGTTTTCATATCACATTGAACAGAACTAAGTGAATAAGATATATGTAAGTAAAAATATACATATATATTCAGTTGCATTATTATTTCATATATTACATACTTATTAGTAATATATATATTTTTATAATTATCAATGAATGGTGAACGTGGAAATGAATCTCATCGCGTCGTGGAGACGGTAATCCGTACGTACGCAAGAGCGACAATATCATTTTCTAAAAGGTGTGGAATTAGATGGTATATTAATTTTACAGAGACATTATAATGTTATTTTCATTATTTATATACATATTACTCATCATTATATCCATCCAAATAACATAGTGTTGAATAACAAATAACACTACGGTGTGGAGATGGTAAGCCGTACGTACGCACGCATGGTGACATTATCATTTATAAGATGGATATAATAATGATTAAAGTTTTGAAATATTTATAATTTTGTCATAGTATATAGAAGATACTTTATTTATTATTTTATAATGGAAATAACTAATAAATAATAAGCGGTATAAGAAAAGAACTTGAAATAAGGTGGTGAAATTATTACAATTTCTTTGGGTTCTTCCTTTTGATTTGATCAAAATGGATCCTTAAGTTGGCTTTATGACTAAAGCAGGGACTCTAGGATGAAGGGAGGATTTCTGAGAGAGTATTTGGGTAGAGTTTTTCGGAGCCAAATGGCTTTGGATGTGTGAATTTTAGAGAAGGAGAAGTGCCTTTTAATAAGAGGGGAGAGGGGCACCTTTGGATGAACATAAAATGTAATTTTATTATAAATTAATATTCGGTTTATAATGGCTCCGAAAAGTATTATTTAAATTATAAGGTGGTTATGGGTAGAAAACCACTCAACCAATAGGTTTTATACAAACTTAGGTTACCATTTTAACCTTATCATTTAGATTTAACTCTAAGTTATATAATTTAACTTTTATCGTGTCTTCTTGTATTCTTACACCATATGGTTAATTAACATATTATATGTTGTCAATAGAACCCCAATTGGTTCATTAATGTCATGTATATTATTATATAAGTCGTTTTTCGGATCCTTATAATTTTAGGACCATTATATCAATTAATAATATAATATTTGTTTTAAAAACTATTTTCTGTCAATTTTGACACTATTTGATATTTGATTTTTGTTAAAATAATAACAGCAAGTTTACTTCAAAAAAAATAAATTTAATAAATCCTAACATGTAATATTCACCTAGAAAATTCGTTGATGTCATAAAAACTTTGAAATTATATTTATTTTAATATTTATAATACCATTTATTTGATTCTTCCATTAATAAGGTAATTACCGCATCATCATTGTGTCCTTAATAAATTTAATTATTTAATCTATAAAAATTATAAATAAAATACCATTATTTAAGAAATAGTTTTAGCTTTCTAATGAATATTTATAGTTTTATTTATCTAATTTATAACCCTATATTAAAAATGGATTAGTTATTAAACATTGATTTTAACTCTTTTAACTCTTCTTTAATCAAAATAATAATAAATGTATTAATCTAATAAAAGTGGACCAAAAGGGTCATATTTTATTTCTAAGGTTGTTTTTGGTCGAATTACACTTATACAATAGAATTAGGACATGTGTTAGGGTAATAATAATATCATTTTTACCCTCAATTACCATATTTACTTTTAACCGTGGTAAATAAAAGTAAAAAGTTACTATTCACCAAAAATTGTTTCAATCTTATTGAACCACATTTTACTCCATGATATTAGGAGTGTCTCTCGGATTTTTTAAATTCAACTCACAAAATAGGTTAAATTATGTTTTATGTAAATTTGCAAATGCTCATAGGAGGTGAGTAAAAGACGATAAAAATTCGATAAATTTTTTATATATCTAAAATTATTATAAATTGACTCCAATAAATTACAATGAAATTATATAGGTATTATGTATATATTTTGACCTAAAATAAATTTAAAAAAATAAATAATTATTTTAATAAAAATTCAGTTTTAAACGATAACTAGGTGTTTTTTCATTATTCATAAAAAATTGAACGTTTTCAGAAAATTACCAAAACATCACCTTAGGATAATTTTGATGTTCCAAATTCAAAAATGAAGTCCATTTTACAAAATTAAAAACATATAAGTTTCATTTATTAATTAAAAATTAATTCTCGTTGTCAAAACAAATAGGGTGTTTTTAAGAAACAATAACTATCAAAAGAATGACACTTGTTTATGTATAATTTCAAAGTGCAATTAATTCCAATGAGAAACATTGGATAAATGGGTAAAAATATAATCTAATTATACTTATAAAAAATTAAAATGTTTAATTCAACACTATAATCTATTTTTATTAAAATGTTGCTTTCAGTTTAAATATAGTATTTTTCACTATTCACACAAATATTAAAGTTATCGAAAAACACCAAAAATTTATTGAAATTAAATTATTATGTACCGATTCCAAAGAAGAAGTTTATTATGTAAAATTGTATATATAAAAGTTTCAAATATTGGATTTAAAAAGGGTTCCCCATTAAAAGGTGTTAAAATTTCATTTTTTTGATAAATAATTCATTTATCTGAAAAAATTTATTTGTTCTTACATTATGTCTAAGAAACTCATAATATGTATTCTAAATTTATAAAGATTATATAAAGTTCAAAATTCAGTTAATACTATTCACAACTGCTTTTGAACGACTAGTTTGGAAAGTTGTGGTGCGCTTGAACTCGGTGTTGCGTGTAGCGCAAGTTATTGAATTACTTTTAAGAAATAACGTACTTTGAAATCATGGGGTGTTACATTCTTCCCTCCTTCAATAAATTTCATCATCACAATTTGAAATTGTTTTCAAAAATAAATGGTTTAAAATAAAAAATACCTTTGTGGGAAAACCCACTTAAGAAATTGGGTTAAAAAAATTTATTCTTAATAAGAAGGAAAAGGGGAATGAAAAAGTTACCACCATATTATGATTCGATTAGAATAACATTGGTTGCAATTAGAGACACATAATTGGAGGAAAACGTAAATATTTATAGGGAGTGATTGAGGTCATCAATAACAAATAATTGTATAATTGTGGGTCTCAAAGCCATAAATATATGATGATTTATAATACTATCAGTTTAAAAAAATGTAAGGTATTATGATAACACATTTTTGGTTTTAAGAGCCCTTCCCTAAAGTTTAATAAATGATTTATCCATAAAAATAAGATGGAATATATATATATATATATATATATACATATATATATGTGTGTGTGTGTGTGTTTGTATATATATATACTTGACAAGTAGTGTTTCATCATTCTACTAATTCCTACCACAAACTCATCTTTCACTCTATAAGATTTAAAATATATATATATATATATATATTCTATTTATCCTAATCTTATAGGGTTTCAAAAATAATGAATTTATAATTCAAATATCAGACCCTTTAAAAAAACAAAAAATTTCAATCCAGGACAACACGTGGGTTGGTGATAGGTGATACACAACTACCTCCAATCGGTTGCAGGTTCAAGTCTCGCAGCCTTGCCAGACGTGACGGGTTGCCGCCCGACCTCTAGGTTGTCCTTTTTATGGAAATCCAAAAATATCCTTACCAATAGTATCTAATATCAAACTTAATCCATTCCAACCTTTAGAATTATACAAAATACATATATCCAAACTCTCATTCCAAAGGTTATAAGGATGTTAAACATAATGTGGATCCTTTTTTCCAGGTAATAACATGTGAATGCCTTCATCTTGTATTCTATTACAACACTGCAACATCCTGAATTACCAAAATCAACCATCTCTTATTCCAAAATTACTACCTTAGTATCAAGACCATATAATTTCAAATTCCCAATGAAATACTACTACCGTACAATCCTTATTTATCTCCATATTTCATGTAACCAGTATACTATTGATACAACACTCAAATGAAATAATTCTATAATAACAACATAATAACACTAGTCATTCTTCTTCATCTGAGGTAGTATCATAACTTGATAATTATCCAATAACATCATTTTCGGTATACTATTATGAATGGGACATTGATTCGCGTTGTGTCTCAACGCCTTGAAGATGAAGTATTTTACATTTGAAAACTTTTTCTTACCCTTGCAATCATGTACTAGGTGTCCATTTTCCTCCACACTTATAAAAAACTCTCATTCCCTTCATGCATTTACAAAGGTGATTCATTCCAAATTTATCACATATTGGGAAATCCTTCTTTCCCTCTATCCATCTTTCTTTTTACCATCCTTTATTTCTCTGTCTTCCCTTCAAAGCCATAGGATTCAGAGAATTATTTACTTATCTTATTAACACAAGATATTATTTCTTCATATGTTGAGAATACATGTGAGACTATTTACCTTATAAATTTTGGATTATTACCGTGAAAGATATGATCCTTCTTACTCTTTGAATCATTTGTATTACTGGAGTTCTCATTCCTTCTACTAGGCGCCATTTCTAAACAATGGCATATATTAGGTTAGTTTATCAATCACAATTCATAATTCCAAACATGTAAAATACTTAACGTAAAGTGAACAGTTTATGGATATAATCTATAATCACAAAAATGTTTTCTTTGATGACGTATATACTCATAAACCCTTCATAGTGGTTTGTAAAAAAACGAGATTTATTCTAAGCATATCCCCTGGCAGTTTCGTAACCAAGAGTGCAGCAAGGCCCGTTGTCGTGCACCAGTTCTCATTCGAGTCTAGCTCAAAGTGGTGTTTTCGGGTTTTACCCCTAGGTACACTTGTTCCAGAGCCACGTCTACCTTCTCGTATCCAGATAGGGATTTATTTTCTTGGAAAACTCACAAAATCTCTACATTACCAAAATTCTAGGAAGTCCTTCTAAACTAATCCTCAAAGTCTATCATAGGTCTATTTGATCTAATCATAGTTTATCTAAATCTAGCTTCCAAGGTTATTTCTAAAATTCTTCTGATACCAACTGTAATGCCCCGACCCCAGTTATCCAGAGCCGGTGCATTATTTTAATACATTCACACGATTACAGGGAATCAATTCCCTAAGGAACGATCAGTTTAGACGTCTTGGAAAATAGATTACATACATTAAATTTACATTACAATTTGAAACATAAAACACAACATAGATAGTTCTTTGATAATTTCATTTTTACCGTTATCTTAACCCTTCATATCAATCATAATACACTTCTTGGAATCCTAGGAAAGTAAAATATAAGAAAGGGGTGAGCTCAGATTCTCAGTAAGGGTAAATAATTTAGCGAAAGCTATAACATTTTAAGGCATAATGTGTAATAAAAAAAGCCTTTTAAACATAAACTTGATCATAATATGGTAAAAATAAATGAAACATTACCATATACACATGAGAATGGATATTCTACTAGTCGAATAATCATATGCAATAACTAATTTCACAATGAGGGAATGCCTAATACCAGACATCATTACAACAGAGTCAAGGCCCCGTGCCAAGACTACAAATAAATTTTTTTGTTAAGGCCTTGTGACAAGACACTAGTTTGTCTAATGAGACCTACCGATGCCTCAAGGAGCTATATCAGGCTCCACCCATCACTTACTAAATCCACTGCATTCCTAATATTAATAGTTGAAACATAACATAAACATTCGTACTAAAACTAGCATAAGAAATTTCAATACATTAACCATAAACCATTAATGGTATAAATATAGATCATCCAGAGTCAAACATATCATAACACATTCAATACAATATGGAATAATGTATTTTAATAAATCAACTTCAATAAAAAATAATGTCTAGTAAAGGATGTTGATATAGTTTAAAATGATGTGTAAAACTTTTTGAGGAAAATATACTTTATTTTAAAATCATTTAAAAGTCACACATTTATAAACGATGTAATTTAAAAGAGATTTTTAAATAAATTTGTCCCATACCACTTTGAAACTTTTGAAAAGAATTATCATTTCAAAACATTCATGTCCATATAAATAAATACTTAATCATTTTGAAAACATGGACATTAATTACAAAGATTTAGAAAGATTAATCTTTAAAAAATTTAAAATTATGATCTTGATAATGATTAACCTTAAAAAATAGTTAAAAAATTCATTTTGAAATACTTTTTATGATAAATGTTAATGTATGATAAAAATGTCCCAGTAAATACTTACACAGAAACAATCTCTGATAATAATGTGATTGAAGAATTAACCCTTACCAATTTGGTAACATACGAAACATACACACCATGAAAGAGGAATCATACAATGAATATGTAAATACACATATATTAAAGTGTATTATACAAATAATACAATTATGGGCAGTATATACACCACATCAATGGTAATAGTTACAATATGGCAGGAATCTCACAGGAATAAGAAGTGAGATGAAAAACCCTTACCTTGAACTTTCATTTGGTCGAGGGTAAGTTTAACCTCATGTATGAAGATAATTGAATGTTATTAAATTATAAAATAACCATATTAATATTTATGATATCATACATGATTCATTTATGACTATATACTACCCATTTAATAATAATTTCCATGATAAATTAACATTTCAGGTAACAATCACTTTCTTTATCGTACATTTTTTAACTTGTTACTCTTGATTTTATCACTTAGAACAATATTTAAATACATCCAGATTATAAAACATGATTTATATATCATATATATTTAGAATATAAATTTGTATAATAAACATATATATGAAATGAAAAACCCAGATTATGGAGATGGTAGTCCGTACGTACGCATAAACGCTGTTTCCGTTTTCTTATCGTGTTGAACGGAACTAAGTGAATAAGATATATGTAAGTACATATATATATATATATATCCAGTAGCATTATTATGTCATATATTACATACTTATTAGTAACATATATATTTTTATAATTGTTTATGAATGGTGAACGTGGAAATGAATCTCATCGCGTCGTGGAGGCGGTAATCTGTACGTACGCATGAGTGACAATATAATATCTTTAAAGGTGTGGAATTGGATGGTATATTAATTTTACAGAGACATTAGCATGTTAGTTTCATTATTTATATACACATTACTCATCATTATATCCATCTAAATAAGATAGTGTTGAATAACAAATTACACCACAGCGTGGAGACGGTAAGCCGTACGTATGCACGCATGGTGACATTATCATTCATAAGATGTATAGAATAATGAATAATGTTGTGCCACATTTATAATAATATCATAGTATATAGAATATACTGGAGTTATTATTTTACAATGGAAATTACAAAGAAATATGAAGTTCTAGAAGAAAATAATGTGAAAGAGGTTGGTGAAATTATTACTTCTTCTTCGGGTTTTTCCTTTTGATTTTATGGAAATAGATCCTTAAGATTGATTTTTGACTAAATGAGGGCCTCTAGGATGAAGGGATGATAGTTGACAGAGTATTTGGGCAGATTTTTGCTGAGCCAAATGGCTTTGGGGGTGTGAATTTGATTGAAGGGGAAGTGCCCTTTTATAAGAGGGGTGATGGCACCTTTGAAAAAACTTAATATATTTTTTTATAATAACTTCATATTATGTTTATAATGACTCAAAAATGTATTATTTAAAGTATAAGGTGGGTATGGGTTGAAATCCACTCAACTAATATGTTTTAGACAAGTTTAGGTTACCATTTTGAACTTATCATTTAAATTTAACTCTAAGGTAAATAATTTAACTTTTACCGTGTCTTCTTGTATTCGTACACTATATGGTTAATAAACTTACTATATATAGCCAATGAAACCCCAATTGATTCATTAATGTCATATATGTTATTATATAAGTCTTTTCACCGATCCTAAGGTTTTTAGGACCCTTATATCAATTAATAAATTAATATTTGTTTTAAAAACTATTTTATGTCAATTTTGACACTACATGGTATTTTATTTGTTAAAAAAATAAAAGCATGTTTACTTCAAACAAAATAAATTGAATCCCTCATAACAGTTCATATTCACCGAGAAAATTCATGGATGTCATCAAAACTTTTAAATTATATTTATTTTAATATTTATTATACCATTTATTTGATTCTTTTATTAATACGGTAATTACTATATCATCATTGTGTCATTAATAAATTTAATTATTTAATCTATTAAAATTATAAATAAAATAACATTATATATTAAATTGTTTTAGCTTCCTAATGAATATTTATATTCTATTTTATCTAATTTATAACCCTATATTTAAAATGTTTTAGTCATTAAACCACGATTTTAACTCATTTAACTCTTCTTTAAAAACGAATAATAAATGTATTGATCTAATCGATGTTGACCTAAAGGGTCATATTTTATTTCTATGGTTGTTTTTGGTCGAATTACACATATCCAATATAATTAGGACATGTGTTAGGGTAATAATAATATCATTTTTACCCTTAATTACCCTATTTACTTTTAACTGTTGTAAATAAAAGTAAAAAGTTACTATTCATCAAAATGTATTTTTATCATATTGAACCAAATTTTACTCCTTGATATTAACTTTGTTTCTCATATTTTTGAAATTCATCTCACAGAAGCGGTTAAATTATGTTTTATGTAAATTTACAAATTCTCCTAGGAGGTGGGTAAAAGACGGTAAAAGATCGATAAAATTTTTATATATGTAAAATTATTATAAATTGACTCAAATGAATTAAAATTACATTATATTGGTATTATGTATCTAATTTTACCTAAAATAAATTTTAATAAAATAAATAAAAATTTAAATAAATATTCGGTTTTAAACGATAACTCATTGTTTTTTCAATATTAATCAAAAAATGAACATTTTCAAAAAAACATCACCCTAGGATAAATTTGATATTCCAAATCCAAAAATGAATCCTATTTTACGAAATTCAAAACATAGAAGTTTCATTTATTAATTTATGATTAATTCTCGTTGTCAAAATAAACAGCGTGTTTTTAAGAAATAGTAACAATCAAAAGATTGACACTTGTTTATGTATAATTTCAAAGTGAAATTAATTTCAATGACCAAAATTGGATTAAAGGGTAAAAATATAATCTAATTATTCTTCCAAAACATTAAAATGTATAATTCTACACTATAAATTATTTTGATTAAAAAAGTTGTTTTTTGTTAATGTATTGTATTTTTTACTATTCACCCAAATATGAATGTTATCAGAGAAACACCAAAAATTTATTGAAACTAAATTCTTATGTACCAATTCTAATGAATTTTTTTTTTCAAATTGAATATATAAAAGTTTCAAATATTGGATTTAAAAATGGTTCACCATTAAAAGGCGGTAAAATTGTATTTTTTTTGAAAAATTATTCTTTTATCTTAAAAAATGTATTTGTTCTTACATTATGTCTAAGAAACTCATTATATTGGTTCTAAAATTATAAAGATTATATAAAGTTCAAAATTCAATTAATATTATTCATAACTTCTTTTGAATGGCTAGTTTGGTAAGTTGTGGTGCGCTTGAACTCAGTGTTGCGTGTAGTGCAAGTTATAGAATTACATTGAAGAAATAACATACTTTGAAATCAAGGGGTGTTACATATTCTATGAAAACTGCTTCATGATCTTCTGAGCCATATTCTCTTCAGAGGGTACTTCAATGAGATTATGTTCCATAAGGAAAAGTTGGGTGGAATTGCCCGACCATATGCACTGAGGACTAATATTAAGGACACGGTCTCTAGGGAGGACCTGACCGATCTGGGGTACATGGGTAATCCCTTCACATCGTTCCATCGTAATATAGATGGTACCCACTTCGGTGTGTGAATTTACAGATTTCTAGGCTCAACTGATTGGATAAATCTCTTCATCATGTTCCATACTAGCCACATGACGTTCAACTGTTCAGAACACTGCCCAATTTTCATTGACTGAACTCAAGGTGAATGTAACAAGCATTCTAGAAGACCCTACAGATTTGAGAGCTTCTGGTCAAAAGACCAAGAATTCAAAGAGGTGGTCCAATAAAGCTAGAAGATTTCTCACGAAGATGTCGGCCTCAATCTCTAATAGGTATCATTTGTTCTGAGATCATGGAGCAACAAAAAATTCTACCACCCTGATAGGCATTGTGATGCCATTGAAAAGAAACTGCACAACCTACTCAGGAAACCCTCATCCAATTGCAATCTCTCCATGATTTTTTCCACTCAAAGAGAGATAGACATGGCCTTGCGCATTATGGAAAGCTTCTGGGTTATGCGGGCGCGGGACATCCATATTAATTAAGGGGATGCTAATACAAGGTATTTTCACCAGAAAGCATCAGCTAGATGTCGGAAAAACTCTATCACTTGTATCTCACAACCTGATGGAAGAAAAGTCTCTGACACAATCAGAATTCACGATGATTGGACATGCTACTTCCAGAAACTTTTCTCTACATGAACTCTTTTCCTGTCTGCTGTGGTGGAAGAATCCATCAAACATGTGATCACTGAAGAGATCAATCAGCAATATAACAAATATGTGACGAATGATGAAATACGTCTGGCTTTGAAACATATCCACCACACTAAGGCCCTGGGACCGGATGGATTCCATGCTTTATTCTTTAAACAATACTAGCACATCATTGGTCCCGACATATGCAAAATGATAAAAAATATCTGGGCAGGGAATACAAGAATTTCCACCATCAAGGAAATGGTCATTGTCCTCATTCCCTAAATCATGGCACCTCTAGAAATCCCTAATTTTAGACCTATCATCCTCTGTAATGTATCTTATAATATATTCTAAAAGATCCCTATCAATTGTATGCGTCCTTGGCATCCTGATATTATTCGAAAAAAAGAACGCCTTCGTGGCCAAGAGACTGATCACTAATAATGCAATTGTGGCCCGTGATGTGTTCAAGTCTATGAAAACACGCTCCACCGCGAAAAGAGGAACCATGGACTGGAAACTGGAAATGACCAAAGCTTATGATAAAGTGGAAAGTCATTTCCTTAGAGTCATGATGAAAAAATAGGGTTTTGTACTAAATGGAAAAATATAGTCATGCACTGCATCTTGACCGTCTCGTTCAGAATCAAGGTCAATGGGGAGCTCACCCAAGGATTCACCCCAACACGAGGCCTGCGCCAGGGAGATACCCTCTCCCCATTTCTCTTCATCATGGTGGCTGATGTTTTTTCTAAACTTATTTCCAAGGCTGGATCCTCTAATTCTATTCATGGGGCAAAGGTATGACATGATAACACACCAGTGTTGCATCTCTTCTTCACTGACGACTGCCTCCATTTCTCAAGAGAAACATCAAATGAATGCTGGATGATTAGGCATTCAATGAAGCAATATGAGAGGGCATCTGTACAGTCTATCAATCACGACAAATCAAAAATCTCCTTCAATGTAGGGGTTCCTCTTGCCACGAGGGATGAACTTTGTGCATCAGCATGCATCCATATAGTCTATAAACACCAGAAGTATCTCAATAAAACCCACGGTGATTGGATGGTCCAAAAAATAAATCATTGCATCTCTGGTGGACATGATTGATAAAAAAAATTCAAAGCTGGATCCCAAAAAGAATCTCATACGCAGTCAAAGAAACCATTATTAAAGCTGTCATCCAGTCTATCCGCATCTATCTTATGTCCCTGTTTAAACTCCCAGCATCCATAGTCAATCAGATCCATACAAGTACTGCCAACTTCTGGTGGGGGAAAATGATGAAAATAATAGACCCCATGGGATGGCCTGGGAGAAACTCTACTGACCCAAGTCGGAGGAAGGGATGGGATTACGAAATCCTCTTCTCTTCAACGATGCTCTGTTGGCCAAGCAAGGATGGTGCCTTATTAACCATCCATCATCTCCCTGTTCATGGGTACTCTGAGCTATATACTTTCCCCACACTGACTTCCATGTTTCCTCTCTTGGCCCCTGTCCTAGCTTCCTCTGGAGAAGCATTTGGGGGGCCTGAAATCTCCTCGAAAAAGGGTTGGGCTGGAGGATTGGGAATGGATCATCTATCAAAATATCAACCGATCTATTGCTGATCGATAAGGATGTTATGCGGGCTATATCCCCCACCCAACCGGGTCTTGAAGATGCCACTATCAGCTGCCTCCTTTCAGAACATGGACCGATGTGGTGTGTGGAAAAGATCCATGAATGGTTTAACGAATGAGACCAAAGAATTATCTTGAACATCCCCTAGGTCCTAGATTCAAGCCCCGACCATCTTTTCTGGACCAGTGACATATCTGGAGACTACACGGTGAGATCCAGTT
Organism: Viscum album; assembly: GCA_963277665.1. Taxonomy (NCBI): domain Eukaryota; kingdom Viridiplantae; phylum Streptophyta; class Magnoliopsida; order Santalales; family Viscaceae; genus Viscum; species Viscum album. The sequence goes on along the minus strand of OY728159.1, from coordinate 772,382,226 downwards.
ACATAATTGCTCTTGGAAACCACTCTGGTGACCAGGAACACTGACCATGGAAATCGCTTTGAATGCTCAATGTCTCCCCAAAAATAATTCATTTTTGGTGGCAGGTGTGCACGGTCACCCTCCCCACCATGAGCCTAATCGCCTACCGACTTATAGATAGTGCTGAGTCCTGCCCTTTCTACCCGAATATTCCAGAAACTTCTTTTCACACCATCATTCACTTCCCAGGAGCTAAGGAAATTTGGAATAAATGGGGACCCAATTCAAATAATTTACTGGACAATGCCTCTGACCACCCCGATCATCTAATTCATTGGTGATCCTCTCTCTCATCGAACAATTCAGGCTCACTCTGTACCTTGGATGGGATCATTTGGGTTTGGCATAATGATGCTGTTTTTAACCACGTTCATAAACCTCCCGAATTCTGGATTGAACGGGCCATGTCATGGATTGAGTGCTGGAAGATCCAGAAAGGACACATTATGCCAGGTGTAACCCCCTCATATACCCCTCATTTTAATCCCCCACCGGAAGGGATTCTTAAGCTAAACGTGGACGCGTCTCTCCCCAAGGATGGGCTTGTTTCTCTCGGTCTCCTAGCCATAAATCATCTGGGGAAATCATTGCTGCAAAATATGAATCACATCATGCCTTGTGGGAACCTGTAGTATCTAAGGCCTCTTCCATCATGGCAGGTATGATGCTCACTGTGGAATGTGGATGGGTTGATATTATCATTGAGTCTGACTGCCTCACCATAATCAATGCTATTAACCACAACGACGGAGGACTCCAGTCATTTGGCTTCATTATCAAGAGAATTATCTCACTTCACCAAGGCTACTCTTTTTTCACCTTCTCCTTTACCAAAAGGGAAAGAAAAAATGCGGCCCATCAGCTGGCAGCCTCAGGCACCTTCGATGTCAACCAGCTCTGGCTAGACAATTTCCCTTCATGGATTTTCATTTGTACGTCGGCTGAATTTTGTCATTAAGGTTATTTATCCTTATTTTCAAAAATTCACTAAACAATATACAACATTTATTAATTTTAAATATATGAAATGGTTTAATTAATCAGAAGTTGGTTATATTTATATGTATGTGTATATATATATAACTATATATATACACCAATATATTTTTATATCAAAAATATTGAGAACCATGATAATTCCAAATAAACATCAGTTCTTATAAATATGATTAAAGAAAAAAATACTCTTATATTTTTTATAGATAATAAGAGTATTTAAATATACATGTGTGTATATACGTATGTATATACAGACATGTAATTTTTTTAAAAAAATCATTAAAATCAAAATCACACAATTGAAACTATATGATATTAGAGACAAATCATTTCAAACAAGAAGACCAATTATATATTCTATTCATATTTGGAAGAAAAGGTTTTACATTTATAAATATAATTATATATAAGTGTGTATATATATATATATATATTTTTAAAATCAAACAAAAATAACAAAATTACCTTACATGATTCTGATTAGATGTGGGATGATAGTTCCTTAAATGGAGATAGAGATAGATGGATCGAGAGAGAGAAATTTCAGGTAGAATTTTGGATGCAATGTGAGGTGTTAGAAGAAAACCAATTTTTTCAATTGTTCCATAAAATAGACTAAATACAATAGAAAAATGTTGACTAGTTTAAAATATACATGAAATGGGGTTAATTAACAACATGAAATTTAAAAATGAAGCAATGAGAGGGATCCGAGTTACTGATGGTGAATTTTTTAATAGAATAATACAACCATTTGAAACCAATGAAGAGGTCAAAGTTAAAGAGGCCGTGTGGTGGGTAGAAAATTTCATCATAGGAATGTAGACATGAAAATTGGTTGGTGGCTACATGGTTTTATGGGGACTTGTGCAGATCCATGAGAAAAATGATGAAAGGAATGGATGGATATGATCAATCTGGATCCGATCCAAGGGTTAAAAATAATCCTAATTTTTTTAAACAATGTGGGTCATGCAATTGATAAGTGGAAGGCTCAAATTTACCTCCGAATCTGATCAAATGACCCAGATCACGTGACACATTGAAAAATATGTGGATGATAAAGATTATTCTAGGCTAGATTGGACGGTAGCTGTCGATTCAACATATTTGAATATTTGGGATGGTCCAGATTGGGTAGAACTATATTGGATGGATGAGGGAAATGCAGAAATTGAAATGTGGTAGTGGGGATTTGAATGCTAAAAAAGTGTGGACATTCGAGATATTTCACGATGAGATCATGCAACCTAGATTTCTTGATCTAGAAAATCATGTATCCCACATCAAAATATCACTAGTTTTGGGACTACCATTTAAGTCATCGAATGAAGCACTATCTCCCTATTAAACAAACACCCACTCATGTAGACCTTACACATGGTAAACCTTACAAAGGTACTCATCCCACCCTCCTCTCATGCATGACCAGGCCCTAAAGATGGGTATTTTCATGTGTTACCCATTCTATGCACATGGTTCCCCTGCTGCTTGAGACTCCTTGGGCGTAGGTGGAAGCCTTCTTGTTGGGGTTGACTAGGTCCCCTAACATAGTTTAGGTGTACCCTTATCCTTGGGATGGTACCCCTTTTTTAAATACTATTTTAAAATAAAATTAATTTTTATAAAAAAAATTATTTTGATAGAAAACAATTAACTAATATTCATAATACACATTAGTTTTTTAAAAATAAATAAATCTATCTTTAAACCATACCATGATATAATAATAGAGACTCATTCTTAATATGAATACCCATGTTATATTAACCCATATTTTTGTTTCATGACATTTAAAACATAAAACACTTAAAATACTAATGTTTAATAATGATGTTATTAACATAAAAACCCTAATTTCTTTTAACAAAATAATTTATTTTGAAACATTCAAACACACCCAATGGCTTTAAAACATGATGTTCACATTAAAACCCAAAGGATATATATAAATTTAACATTATTCCATATTAATACTCATCCAATGTATCAATTATCATTACTTGTTTTATAGATAATGGGTCCATATATTTCTTTAACACATAGCATTTTTTATATTCTTCTTATCATCGTGATCTTTATTATGATAGATCCAAGGGATATAAACTACATGAATGGCCTTCTCATTATACATAATGGCTTACTAAATATTTTGGTGGGTCTTTCGTTCAGTTTCCCTAAGCAGTTGTAATGTTCTGTATCTATGTATTTTTTTAGTTTTTTAATAAATTGTATCTTTTTCCATAGTGTATTTGAAATAAAACTCACCAATTCTCATTGAAACCGAAACAATATTAATAATAATAAATAAAAATATTATTATTACAATTATAATTTTGTTCAATGTTTTAAAGGTGAAATGTAAAATTCTTCCATATTTTAAAATAAAATTTAGTTCAGACTATTGGATACCTATCATGGGGAAACTATGTAGCTCGTGGAAACCGAAGGCCACCCTGATCATTTACATGTCTGGCAAAAACCCGATGTCACTTGAAAAAATACATTTTAGGTCGGTGTTTCATAATAATTATTCTAAAAATATGAAACTATATAAGCATCAAAATGATCCAAAGAACCAATGAATTTATTATCAAACATCCATGATCAATTTCAGATAAAAAATACTAAATGCACCATCTTCTGGAAACATGAATTCAAATGATCCCCTGATTTAACCATTCATGAAATCCCATATCATTCATTAAAATTATTTAATAATTATATTTAGTATTTTATTTAAAAAACTAATGTGGTGGTTTATCAATATGTACCCCTTCCCATTAGATTTTTATATAAGATGTGGGTATTCTTTATGAAGACATATTCATATAAATTTTTAAGGGATCACATCTCAAGGAGGATATGTAATATTAACATATTAGATTCTTAAAGACATGTTGTATAGTGAATATATACATCACACTATGACATATTATCATAAAAATAACATAGTACTATTTGAAAGAATATTTTTCCATGGGTGAATAGTATATTACAATGATACATAAGATATGGATTGAAAATAAATCAACCATTCATTACTAATACTACACTACCACTATTAATTACATGAGCTGGTTTGGTGATGATGTTTGGAATGTCAAACCATGGTAAGATAAATTGAAATCTCTTGTCATGATGACTTTGAGATTCACATATTTTAACCAATTATATTTTATTATCCGACCTCAACCAACATTTTATAATGTGACATCACATTTCCAAAGTATTATATACATAGAAGATGAGAAATATATTCCACCACATGTGAATTTATGGAGGGGTTTTTTTTGTCCATTGAGATGGAAGATAGACAATAATGAATTTATTTAATTTAATATAAATGATTAAAATCATTAAGAATGATATTTTTTAGTTGGTTCAAATTAGTAAATATATATATTTGTGACATTCCATATGATTTGATAAGGATGGTTTTTTCAAATTTCGTAAAAATTGATGTTTTCATGATGATGTTATAGGAAATATAGTGCATCATTGTCTAGGGTATGTAAGAAAGACTATATATACTCAATATTTTTCTCTTTTAATAAAATAAAATCCAAATCATTGAACATATAGATTCTTGTTTTTTTTGTGCGAGAAATTATTATTTTAATGTGGTGATATTTACTAGAATTTGGGTGGATTTCTAATATTATTTTGAGTTATATTTTAACACTATTAAAGGAATATTAAATGGATAAGTGTTTAGAAAAATATTATAGATATTTATATATAGATATTTCTATATCCATCCCTATAAAATTTGATTCACTCTACAAGTAAGATTTATCTTCCTTTGGGAATAATATTGTTTGAGGATAATATTCTATAATATATAATGTCATTGTAACCATTATAACAAGTCAATAAAATATAACATGATCTAAAAATGTTGATAATCATAATTTTTACTCAATTTCCATAAATTTTCATTATGTAATCATGGAATTATATCATTGGATTATTCTTTATTCAAGTATTTATTCCATTATTACTTACTACATCCAACATAATTCTAGATCTATTATCACATGAGACTTTTGGAGACAATGGTAGTGTAGGTACCATGGTTTTTGATGATCCCATCCAAAATCCAATTGAATTCATCGTGAAATTCCTATTTCCTTAAAAAGTTTATAAAAAATTGTAATAAGATAGAAGATAAGGGGAGGAAGGAGGCTTAAAATTTCATTTAATAAGGAAACAATCAATGAATAATTCTTGAATATGAGGTAGAAATAAAGAGGATGAGTCCTTGATGAATCCATGGAATAAAAAATATATTGTTGAAGTGCTTAAAGCTCAATTAAGACCCAAATAGGGGATACAATAATGGGGTGTAATTTTAAAAATGACCCAATTTTAGAATTAAAAACTTGTTTGGATTCCATGTTCACATACTAGGGCCATCATGACCATGATGACACCCCCAACCCACCTTGTTCTCTATACAGTCCAGTGTGTACATTGTATAAGGCTGTTAGATATCTATGCCACCTAAAATTGTACAAATTTATGTGTAAACTCTTTAAAGGTTCCTTACACATTAAGACCTCTACCAATAATCATAAATATTTACATTAACACCTTATTATTTAACCTCAAACATTTAATATTAATTAAAAATCCTAATGTATGAAATACCCCCTTTACCAGAATTGAGAATTCAAATGAAACTTTTCATTAGTGACAAAATAGTTCACGTCCAACTATATAACTATGCATTAGACCTTATATTCAAGATATATATCATTACAACCTATCAAAAAAATGTTCTCTTCCTTTATAATTAAAAGGGGAAACATAAGTGAACACTCATTGTTCTAAAATGTACATTATTTACTCTAATACTACCACTATGATCATGATTCAAAACTCCCAAATGCACTAAAATCACTATGTCATAATTATATTACTAATATATGAGAAACAATTGAAACATAAATCTTATCTCAATCAATCCAGTTAATTTCTATTTCACAACTCCAAAATATAATATATCCATTAAATAATAAAACAATTCTACATCCTCAATGATCATGTTAACACACAATAAAACTACTCATACCACAACAAATTAATGACTGTAAAAATAAAATAAATATCCAATCAACTAAATGATATTAATTCCCTAGTTACCATTATGAATATGCCCCTATAAATATCATATACCATTGAAAATACAATCTACGGTACACCCCACCATAGGTTATTCTAGGTATTGACTATGCATATCCAACTATTATGTTACATTTTATTAAAAAACTACATTTATCAAAATTGATATATGAAAAAAAAGATTCATTTTGAAAATCAAATGTAGTCCCATTTATGAAAATATCATGTTTTATATAACTAACCAATTATAGAGTTATTTTCTAATGAAAAAACTCATAATCATCATTTAGGGAAGCCCAATTACTTCAAATGGTATATTATAAAATATAAATATATTGAATTCCATTTCATTTTGAAATCCCATTCTCAATTATATTTCAATTATGCTTCCAAATATCATTTCAAAATAAATAATTTTATTCCAATGTATTTTTCCAATTTGAAAATATAACTTTTGGAAAAAATTTAAAAAAAAATCCCTTTTCGTTTTAAAATCCATAATTAATAAATCCAATTAAAAATAACTAGTTTTTCTAATATTATGTTAGAAAACCAGTTTTTAAGTAACATGATTTTAAAAAATACTTTTTTTCATAAAAACGATGGTTAAAAAATAGTTTTATCATTTGATGGTCCTTAAAAACACATCATAATCAATCACATAAAAAGTAATAATTTCAATGTTTATATTACCAAAAAAATCATTTCATTCATATTTTAGTGCATTATTTCTATATAAATTCTAGCAAGAAAATAGAAAATAACGACTAGAAACATGTTCACTCTTAGGAAAACAATAATTATCATCAATATAACTAAAAAATAAAAAAAATTATTAGTAATAAAAAATATTTTGACAATTAAATAAATGATCATCTATAAAATCAGCCAGAAAACTAGTGTCATGAATAATAACATAATATATGTTTTTGATATGAAATTTTACATCCATATAAATTAAATAAAAAATTGAAAAAGAATCACGATCAATAATGTAAAAAAATACATGTTGTCAAAAATAATAATTATTTCTTTAATTATCAAAATCAATATTCTATTCATTTTAACATTATAAACACCAATGAATAAATATTAAAACATTATTTAATTATTATTTATTTTTTTAGTTAGTAAAAATATTAAATTGATTCTAACTAAGAAAATAAACAAACATAAGAATTATTGTGTTATTTTATAGAATCATATATATGTCTACATGTTGTTGCATAAAATTATACAAGATATGAAATAGCATATGAGTCCCAATTTACCATTTCATACCCATTTCTATATGTAGAACATTACCCATAATATAATTAAATGTGATCCCCACTCCAACCTATAGGGTTAACTGAGTCCCCTAACATTCACTGGATATATAAACTTCTACATTAGCTTCAGGATTCCTTTTAATGGGTTACTTGTCATCTCAGAATATTCCCAGTTCATGTATATAAATAAAATAAATCTCATATAAACCAAAATAATTCTATGATACCACATTTTAGAGACCTTGACCCAGATACACATATGGTATTTGATTTAGTGTGTTATGGACCCAATAGAGGTCCTTATTCCCCAATGGGTGAATTTTTTTTGGGTCATGATATATTTATTTGAAAGGATTTAACAACATAGGTAATAATTATAAGTAATATATGGATTATAATAGTGTTTATACATGACTCATTTGTAATTCATAATTTACAAAAAATAAATCATAAACCAAATGTCTCACAATGGGTGCATATGAATGAAAAAGAATATACTATTCATATGAATATATAGAAAAATAGATCACTGGTGGATCATAACACAAAACAATGAGATAAAATTTGTATAGTAAAACTTGTCCTATGATTGGAGGAGACTAAATGAAGATGGAGATATGTGTTGAAAATAAAATCAAATCACCACACCAAAGTCTCTGTCTGAAAAATGATAATTTAACTCTCTCCAAGCACAACTACAATGATCATAGAGAATATATACATAAATACTGGTATTCCAATTGGTGCCAAAAATATATATAGTAAAGATATTCTTCCAGAAGAGTGTCCATGGAGGGTGTTTTCATATATTACTCAGTTGGTCCCCACTAATAGTTTTCCAACACAATATTAAGTATACATATGTATGGAAGAACATTTTCAAACATTTACTTCCAGATATCATTATATAATTTTTCAATCATAAAATGAATTATATAATAAGTTAAATAGATTGAAATTCAAAAATATATATCATCTACAAAGAATTACCCCCTCTATTGGGAGGCTCAATACCATATTAATCTACTCTAGGCCTAACCATGATCTGAGATGATGAATTGGTTCCATACCCTATGGAAGCTTATGAAAATAAATGTTAATAACACAAAAATGTATGTATATTGACTTATAAAAATATATATAATTGTATTTGATAAATATAGCATGGTTTTAGACTCATATTTGCTTAAATGGAATCACAAATAAAAAAGTATGGATTTATAAACCATCACATAAGGAATTGGGGGAGTGTTTTAAATGAGTCAGAGAAAAATAGGGAATCTCAATATTTCATAAATTTTCACTCTATAAGGAGTATATGGTCATGATAATTATAACACAATAAAAAATTGAAAAAATTTCACTAACATTCAATAAATATCATAAGAATCAAGAAATCATTATTATAGAACTATTTCATATATTCTTGATCAATAAAATATTCATTCATTAATTTCACATGGGTAATCAAATAAATATCCATTATTAATATATTATTAAGAAGAATAAAAATAAACATGCTATATAAATAAATAGAAAAAAATTACTATCTTGGAAAGGTTGTATCCACGCATAATATACCAAAATAATAACATGCTTAACATAATAAGGGAGTAACCAATTTAATATAATAATGTTAAAACATTCATAATATAGTTGTTAACAATAATATTTAAACCTTAAAAAAATAATTTAACATGGTAACAGTACAATGCTACTTAATAAATTAAACATTAAAAATTTATTTGTCAAAAATGATGTTTATAGTCAATGTGAATCCAAAGATATGACCCTCCCACATCTCAATAAAAACTATAAAATAAAATAATATGAAATATTTAAATCAAACACCTTATGTTATGGAAATATATGGACATGAAATTTGTGGTAATGGTTTTAAGAATACCTATAATAGTTCATGGAATAATGAGGGAAAGGCTTATTCATAAATAAGTAGAATTCCATATTCTTATTTTTTATTATTATTTATAACATTAATGATTTTGAGATACTCATGAAAAAATTTACATAAATCTGGAATTATTAATTCTATTTGGAAACCAAATTTATCTAAAACATTTCAATGAAGGGGTAATGGAAAGAATAGAAGAATTTAGTTATGAAAATGTTTTACAAATTAATATTATTCAAAAGTGGGTTTTTTGTAATGTTTTATTCACATTAAAAAATTATAGAAAATATGGTAGTAATAACCTATTAATGTTTTTTTAATGATAAAAAAATAGGCTTTCATCATTAATCCCTTATTCCCACCTCTTAAACCCATCCACTACATCTCCATTGAAGCACACTCTTAACTATATGTTTTTTGTTGTTTATTTATTATAGTTCATTTTGGTGTTATTGAAGGAATTATTTTCTATCATGGATTAAAAATAAAAATCAATTGATATATTTTTATGTATTCAATTCTAAACCATGATATTTTACACTAGGAGGACTATTATGGAATTTATGTTGTCCTCAATGTGTGTCATTATAAATGTCATGTCTGATATTCCCCAAGAATCCCAAGGTTATTATTAATAAAATTGGAAAATACAACATGAATAGAGACCAATATGTTATAACATAGAAATTAGTTATAAAAATATTATTCCATAGAGAATTATGTTAATAAGGTAAATTACTTATAAGTTATTAGAAACGTACATGTTCAACAAAAGCATTTACTAGATAATAATATCGAAACAAATACAACAACAATAAATTAAATGAACTCAATAAACAATTTAATGAGTTAAAACAAAATATAATTAAAAAAATTGTGTTAATATATCAATAAATATGAGTTTATCATTACATATAATTTGGAAAATTCGTAGGTATACAAGTTAAAAGTATAGATCATGATTAACATTAAGGTTTTGGATCACCTACCAGTAAAATATGTGTTCTTTAATCATTCTTATGATCATAAAGTTTCTCATAGAATCTATTAGAAGCAAAAATACCAAAGAAACCATATAACACAATTTTCATAACCAATGAATAAAAAAATCTAAGAGAAAAAGAAAGAGATGAACATCTAATGCTGTCCCAAAATTATAATAACCCGATTGGCAATTTATCAGAAGAAATTATCATTAAACTTTTTCTTTTAAATTAAATAACCAGAGTTCACTTTGTATAATAATATAATTCTATTAAGAAATAAATTTATGGAGAGGATAATACACATACACACAAGCCTCCATGAAATAATTGTGGAGAAATGTCTATGGTTTCAGAAGATTTTCTCCATTCTCTGGTAGAATTCACCAATAAATATATATTTTTTTAAAAATTAAATAAATGAAATTGAAGGAATAATAATTTTTAGAGGATTTATGAGGATAAAATTTTATTTTATCGTGATAAAATACCATGAATCATTATTCAATATATGTGAAAGAATAATGTTTATAAGGAGGATTTTTAGTGCTAATGTAAGGGCCTCCTTAAGGATGATGAGAGTAATGCTCTATGGAGACCCCATTAGAAGATTAATTGATGGTGGTTAAAGGTAAATTGTTCAACTATTTTAAAATAGTATTAATGATAGTCTATCAGAAACCTGTATGGGGGCCATCTACTACTTAGAAAAACACTTTGATAGCCTGATATTTATCAGGTAGGACAGTTTCCAAGTGTCACTTGTGGTTGCCAAAATTTAGTGGGATAATCCAAGTTATACTAAATATGGAATCATATACCATGATTCAAATCAAGTCTAAAAACAAAATTAGTTTTTATATAAAAAATAATATATCAATTTCAAATCCCCAAATGAGTAATACCCATTCAACCAGAATTGAGATTTCAAATTAACCCATGTTGTCTCCATTCAAGAGATCATATCTGCGTCTATAACAATTTCTTAATCACTGAATTTAGGTCATGATTTATAAAAAATATATTTTTTAATCCTAAAACCCCCTCCTGTGAAATTCTTTATATGAGAAAAAGGCGTATTTATATAAAATACTTAAATAGAAAAACTGAATATACCACATTCAAAGTGTTTATATAAGAATAACTTATAATAATCTTAGTGGGATATTTTTATTTTCCATAAAAAACAATATAACATCAAATTATAAGAATAAATTTATATTTGCAATAATGGATTCCTTAGTGGGATGAACACCACCCCATAATGATCCAAAAGGGGTAGATAGTTAACAATTAATCTATTTTTTTCTCATTCCTCAATTATATTATTCATGAAATGTGCTAGCTAGAGAAATATTTTTATAATGTAAAAAATGGTAAAAAAACAAAATATCACATCATTAACACTTGTATATTCGTATATATTAATGAATTATATTATATTATATGACATTATGTAACATTTTATAACGTTTCATCCTGGTTTGTGAGAACATTATATTTGGAAAATGAGATATGTGGGCCATAACATGTGAATTTATTGATTAGGTTTGGTGACCATTACAGTGCATGATAGACATCATTAAATGATTTTAGTGAAGATACATGACTAAAATATTTATGAATGTTTATTGTTATATTTGTACAAAATATTTTATTTAATATAGTAGGGGAATTATTTATTAGTAGATGGGGATCTTAATCAAATTTTTTTAAATAAATTTTTTTTGTAAATTTTGTCGCAAATTTAGTACATCATATTCATGGGTATATAGGAATGTTAACCTCTAGATGGTCTACTTCTATTTTATGTGGTTAAAATAAACAATATTGAAAATATTATATCTCATTTATAATTGAAAACACAGATATTTTTATGGTGTGACATGTGATTGATAGTAAATGGATTTATAATACTATTTTGAGACAGATTTTCATCTATAATTGGAATATGATATATAGAAGTGTAATCAAGGTATTAGATATAATTATATATCTATATGTCTATATAAATATCTATAAAATATGGATCATTATACATGGGTAATCTATCATACACCTGATCTACTATATTTTTAGGTTTTTCATCTACCATCAATAGAGTAATTTTGTACATTATAAAATGATTATCGAGGAGGACAAGATCTATAGATCTATATAGGATTCTGTATTATTATATTTTCTATAAATATTCATTATTTAAACATAAAATTATCTCTTTATATGACTGTTCATTCAAGTAAGTATTCAATTTTTACCCATTCAGTTAGTTAGTCTTTTAGATCTATTCACTCTTATATAGGGTCTAGATTACTCATGATAAATGAACAATAAACTATGTGTTGATAAGACGATAGAATGAAGTGGATTCAATGGAAAATGGTGTGATTAAAATGTTTAACATTATTCTTATCTCATGAGTTAGACTAATTACATAGTATCCAACTGATATGAAATTTCTTATATCTCTTTCATTATTAAATCATTGATAGATGTTCTTGATAGTGATTAAAACCCCATATAGGAGGGTTAATTAATTGATGATAGTTAATTAGATTATACTTTTACTTTTATTATTAGATCATAATTAACAATTATGATTATGATTCTTACGATTATTGAGAGTTGAAATTTTAATGCATCATTGATTAAAATTTAGCAAAGGGTTATTAATTTTACCTAAAATTGTAGGATAAATAATTTGAAAATTTTCATGGTTGATAATATATTTGTTCAAATAAATAAAATATTATCATTTGAAATTTACTAACCTCGCATAATTATATTAATTTTAGTTTATTAGGTAAATCACTATTTTTGTTTTTCCTTATCATTATTCAATGATAATAATTTTGAAAATATTTTAATGATATTAAAATTGGATATAAAATAATAATATGTATTTAAGGCATTACAGGTCATCACAACCATCACAATTGCATTTATAAACTCAAATAATAATATAATAGTTAAGGGTTTTACCCAAGTGAAGGATGGTGATTTCTGTAAGGAACTATTTAAATCCAAATAAATATAAATCATTGAAGAAATATTTTTTTGATAATTAGTCCAAATTTTCATTATATAAAGGTTTGAGAATACTAACAAGAATTTTAGATATTGGCGATATGTCTACTCGAAAGAATATGAGAAAAAAATAATGTAAGGGTGACCTAATTTATGGCTATTTTTGGAAAAAAGTATATGGATCATTAAATTGGGTTCATTTTAAAATAAAAATTGGATAAATGAAATTATCAAAAACCACTATTAGGAATAAATCTATAAAAAATTTAACATAACTACTTTAAATAATGGGGTTGTGTGGAAATTATAAAGAATGTGATCAAGAAGTCACTCATGAGAATAAAATATTGTCTTGATAATTAATTTTCATTCATTATAATTCAAAAAAAAAAATCATTTGATTATAGTAGTTGAATAATTTGTTTACAACAAACTATGAGATGGGTTCCCAATATCTATTTCCTTCACAAGAATAATAACTGAAGTCAATTTAATATAGTCTATAATAATTGATAATATAATTTTATAAATATGATAGGAATATGAAATAATATAAGAGTACAAAAATTCCATTCACCAAGTTAATATAGTGACACCTCCTTTTACAGTGGATAGGAATAAAACATGGAAAAATATAAAATAAAATAGGAATTAAATATGGAAGAAAAATATACCTACTCTATCAACGTGGAAACTATAATCTAACTTATACAAAAACATAATGAACATTATTTTTGTCTTGTTCCTCCCATCTTCATACATTATGTTCTGGTAGTTTATATCCCTAAAATTATTTGGTCATATTAATTTTTTTCTTTTCATAACAAATCCCATGAGGATTTATACAAGGGGTTGTGGAAAACATATAACCTTTAATGACTTAATCCTCCTACCAAAAATATTATTTAGGATAGAACCCCAACATGGTATATTGGTTGTGTATGGAATGATTTAGATAACATTGATTCTTAGTAAAAAGTAGTATCAGGTCCTTGGTGTTTCTTATATGTGATTTGGGTGGAACCAAACCATTAAGGGAATGATAATAAAGGATAGTGTTAAAGAATGTTGATCCATGATGGTTATTTGTATGAATAGCTTTATTAATAATATTTGGTAGGGGGTGTGTCCCGGGATAGAGTTAAATAAAAATACAAATGTAATTTTTTTTATTTAAAGGATTATAATTAAATACAAGACCTTGTTTTGTGATCAATGGTTTTAAGGGAGTATTTTTTTAGTGAAATCCCAATCCCAAATTTGTATTTTCATGGAATAGTGGGTTACATAAAATCCATTATGTTCAATTCCTCCCATCTCCAATTGGACTAAGTATTTAACCCTATAATGGCATATATATTGAACCTAGATGGGATGAGCTAATGTATAATATCCCATAACTAGTTTTTCATTATGATAAATACCTGTTATTTACATCACCAAACAAAACATATTTATTTATAGCTCTTGAATTTCACTACCTCCATTTTGAAAAATTCCAAATTTTATGTCACCATAATTCTTACATTCAACGATATTTTAAAAATATTCTTAATATAAAATTACACCCCCTAAAACTAATGGCCAATTCTCCTTCCGTAATATCATCTTCATGAACCATTTTTCTGATTATATTTTTTATAAATAGAACAACCTGAATTAACTGTTTTCACCATGTTCATTGTTAGAAATGAAACATACTTCTTTATGCAGCTCAAAAAAATCTTCCTGGCTACTCATAATAATCCAAATCCACTATGAAATCATCAACAATAAACTATGATGAACCCCAACCAAATAATATGTTAATTTATAGCTCCCATAATGACATAATTCTTCAATATAATATGGTACAATTTTTACAACTTCAAATATTGATATGAAAATAAATGACCATCTTATATGCATGAATAAATGGTTTCCTAAACATAGTAGATGAGAACTCAAATCCCCCATTATCTTAGAAATTTTATGCGAGAAAATAATAAATTTAATTTATAAAACAATATGATAATTAATATTTGATAGACATCCTCGTTTCTCATTTTCCCCAAGGTTAGCATAAGATTAAACATTTTTTACATAGTACTATGATTTGACCTTGTTCAATTATAATATATCGAGTTCTTCTTTCATTTAAAGCATAAAAAACTCTTTTATATTTTCAAATCTATAACCATGTTTTAATAGATTATAAACAATGAACTCATTTATGTTATTTTCCTAATTCAAATTTCCATCTACTGTCCCACCTGATTCTGAGATCTAGGTCTCAGTTGATGTATTTAGGTTTATAATAATCCTGATATAATCTCATACATGTAGTATATTTCATCATTTATAAAGTTCTACTATATGTTTAGGTCAGTGAATTATTCATTCATATAAGACACAAGTCAAAGATCCTTATACACGGAGTAATTTTTAATAAATGGAGAAAACTTTTTGTAATTATAATTTATCATATGTTCTATATGAAGATATATTATAGGAGTTGTTCAAATATCTTATATAAAATTTCTCACAAGACATTTAAATTTTTATGAAATTATTTTGATAAAGTTTTATAGTATTTTACAATTATCATACATTTTACATCATCCAAATTTCATTTAGGATCTCATAGACTTTCTAAAATTCTAATGGAGAGTTTGAGAAATGTTTCTCAATGAAACTATTAAAATATCTTATGGAAATTGTAGTAGAAAAAATAAAATAGTGTATATTTGATGAAATGAAATAAAATGATTTCAATAATCATAATAAAAATATAAAAAATAATAATCATATAATTTTGAAACATAAACAAATAGTATTAAATTTTGTATCATCATAAAATTTTTACATTAACACATGGATCTATGGAATATAAAATTTCAACACCCAATATACAATAAAAACTTCAAGAATAAATTTGAATTAAAATTATTGAAAAGAAAAATATGTTTTATCATAAGAATTTTTATGTTTAAACACACATAAATTTATAAAAAAGTTATTGAATGAAAATTTCAACTTAGAATAATAAAAATCAAATTGTTTATCAATTAAAACTCATTTTTAATTAAAATAATAATGAAATATGTAAACTTGTATTGAAATAAAATGACATTACACTCCCCCACACGTAATATTTTTTTAATCGGAAATCATTGAAGCCATAAAATTAAGTAGAAGTGAATTGACCATAAAAATTAGATATTTTCAATGAAAAAAGATGTGATTTTCAAAAAAAATACCCCATTGACGTTGTCATGAATTTTTTGATCAGTTAATATATTAGAATAAAATTATTACCCAAATCTAGTTTTTTAGGTTATCAAAATGAATGAACATGATTTTTTTTTGAATTATTTGACAAAAATAACATTACAATTAGATATTTTTATATGCTTTTGTGTCTATATTGAATATACTAACAACGTTTAGCACACGAGATAGATAAAAAAATTAGTATATTACTGTGTTTATAAATTAAATAGATGATTAAATAACTAATAAAATTATTTCATTATAAGTATTAATATTATCAATGAGAATTATGAGTTAATATCATAATCCATTTGATTGCAATTCCTGTGTGTTTAATATAATAAAAGTGTTCAAAATAAAATACGATTTTAAATATTATCATAAAATCTCACCAATAACATTAGTTTTTACTTTAATATTCGTAGTTATGTTTCCGACATGATACATATAGAAATACAAATTATTAATCACTCAAAGAGGAAACATAATTCTCAAAATCCTATAAAAAATTAAATAAATTAAAAGGATAAATGGGTTTTGAAATTAGGTAATTTAAAACTACTAGATATTTCATATGTTACTAATGAAGCACAAATTAGATCATTTAGTGAATCCATTCTTAAAAAACATCATTATCCCCAAAGAGACACTAATGAAAAATAAAAAATCAATAAAAGTTTGTGTTCAAAATGCATTCTAAAATGTTCATATAATATACATGGGTGATGATGATGTTAATTTAAATAGATTAAAATAAGTTAGTAATAATTTTCCAACGTTTTTTTTAATTTATATGGTTTTCCATATGAACATATTTAAAATGAATGTTTTGTCTTATGTATGTGGCGGCAATGACTTCTCTGCCACCATGACCATTATTTGAGTTTCGGCTTCCTCTATAAGACATAACTTTTTTAAAATGAAAAATAAATACCATGTTTTAGTTTTCTATTATTTTGGTATTGAAAATGGTTTTGATAATGTTTTTATTATATCAATTTGTTGTATTGATATCTTTGGATTGAAATGTGGAAATGTTATGTTTCCTTTATGCATTTTTTATGTGATCCGATTATGTTATAGTTCTTGACATTGTTTATGATATCTTTAAACCTTTTCATATAACAAATGAATTGGACATTGTATGTGACGAGTGGAGCCCGATATAGCTCCTAGATGCATCGGTAGGTCTAATGAGACAAACTGATGTCTTGGCACAAGTCCTTGACAAAATATTATTTATAGTCTTGGCACAAGTCCTTGACTATGTGGTTATGATAGTCTTCCATTATGCATTCCATCATTATGAAAGTGGTTATTGATATTGCATTTGAATATTCGACAAGTAGAATTTTCATGTGAATAAGTAAGTGTCATTATTTCATTTTATTTTTTCCATGTTATTCTGATGTTCAATTTTAAAAGAATTTTGTTTTAGTTATACAATTAACTTAAATGTTTATGTTGGTTTATAAAAGTTTACGCTATATTGTTATCCTTATAGAGCATCAGAGCTCACCCCTTTCTATGTGTTATTTTTCCCCGGATGTGAAGAAGTATATTATGATTGACCTTCATGGATAGTCTAAGGGATAAGTGTGTTCAATGGGGACAAGATGTTGTTGTAGTTTTTATTTCATGATGTAATGTAAAACTTATGAATGTATCTAGTGTTTCAAGGATACTAAACTAATCGGTCATTCGAGAATTGATCTTTTGTGATCATTCCTATGTTATGTAGTAATGCACCAACTCTGGGTAACTAGGGTCGAGTCGTTACAGTTGGTATCAGAGGCAGTTTAGTACTAACCTTGGAAGATAGATTTAGATAAACTCTGATTTGAGAACATTTCCCTAAGATAGACTTTGATGATTAGTATAGAAGAACATCCTAGAATTTTGGTAAAGTATATATTTTTTTATTTTCCAAGTAATAAATCTCTTTATGGATATGTGCAGGTAAAGTCGGCTCTGGTAGAGATATACCTTGGGGTAAAACCCAAAAACACCACT
The DNA here is from genome assembly GCA_963277665.1 of Viscum album. Classification (NCBI taxonomy): domain Eukaryota; kingdom Viridiplantae; phylum Streptophyta; class Magnoliopsida; order Santalales; family Viscaceae; genus Viscum; species Viscum album. Next base: position 772,363,603 of record OY728159.1, on the reverse strand, counting down.
TTGAGCTAGACTCGAATAGTAACTATTGCACGACAACGGGCCTTGCTGCACTCTTGGTTAAGATACTCATGGGGGATATGTTTAGGAGAATTTTAATTTTCATTACAAACCATTATGAATGGTTTATGAGTATATACGTCCTCAAAGAAAACATTTTTTATGATTATGGATTATATCAATAAATAGTTCGATTTATGTTATGCGTTTTACATGTATGGAATTATGTATTTTGATTCATGAACTGATCTATTTTATGCCATTGTTTAGAAATGGAACCTAGTGGAAGGAATGGAAACTGTATCAATGCACACACTCCATGTAGAGATTGCCCTCCTGCTCAAGATAATTATAGTGGAGCTGGTTATGCAACAGTTGCTGATCAACAAATCACTATATTGGGACTACTCACTCAGGTTATGAATAATAACCTTAATAGTATGGAGCACCCTGATCCACAGTGTGGAGGATCAATGTTAGATCGCTTCATGAGGCAATAACCACCAACATTAAATGGGGGTAAAAATCCACTAGTAGAGGAGAAATGGATAATTTCCTTAGAGAAAATATTCCACGCCTTGGGGAGTAGCGAAAGAGAAAAAGTTATCATGGCAATTTACCACCTCACTGGAGATGTTGATCAATGGTGGTCATTGATTCAAAATATTAAGGGAGATGATGAAGTATCAAATATGGAATGGAGGGAGTTTAAAGAGATTTTCATAGAAAAATATGTTCCTCATGACCATCGATCAGATATGGAAAGGCAATTTCTGAGTCTGAGACAAAAGGAGGATGAGAATATCAAAAAGTATGAGGCTAACTTTACAAGGTTAGCAAGGCATGTACCATATTATATATGTAACTCAGGAGTATGATGGATTGTTTCTTTGGTTGGTTAAAACCATTTCTCCATCAAGCATTATTTTCACAATCCTTCTCATCATATGAAGATATTATTTCATGTTCTATCAAGGGAGAAAAATAATTCTCTAAGTCATATGACATTAAAGCATAGCAAGAGAAGAAGAGATCTGCAGATCAATCTGGAAATGGAAATAAGGGGAAGAAGGGAAATGTTGAATATCCATCCTGTAGTAAATGTTGGAAGAAACACCCTGGTACTTTCTTGAAGGGAATGGGAGTATGTTTCAAGTGTGGTGAAAAGTGCCACCAAGCGCGTGATTGAAAATGGAAGAAAGAAGCCACTGATGTTCAATTCTACAATTGCAGGGAGATGGGACATTATATAAATGAATGTCCTAAGTGTCAGGGAAACTTACCTCAGAAAAGGAAAAGGGGTCAAGGCCAAGCTTATTCGATCACTACTACTAAAGTTGAAGCTCTGAAAAACGTGGTGGTAGGTAATTTAATGGTTTCCTAAAGTTTAGCAAATGCGTTATTTGATTCCGGATCATCTCATTGTTTCATATCTTCCTAGTTTTCTAAGAAAATTAGATATTTCCAATTTGATTTGACAAGGGAGATGTCAGTAAAAACTCTTAAATGAAGTATCATTGCAATAATGTTTTTTGGATCAGTCCCCATTAGAGCACATAAATGTTCTTTATCTGTGGATCTCATCATCATACCCATGATATAATTTGATATAATCCTCAGTATGCATTAGATTTCGGACCATGAAGCCATGATTTATTGTAAGAAGACAGATGTTACGATTTTTGATGATGATGATAAAGAACACCTTATCTTTAGAGAAAAATCATCACCACCTAATTCTTATCTAGATCTACCCCCAGAAGCTTAACTAAATTCACTTATTAGGGAGGAAGAGAATTACATAACTATGGGTGGGGAAGGGAATCTTAAAATAGAGGATGTACATATTTTGAGAGAATATTTTGATGTGTTTCCAGAAGATTTACCTGGGAATCCTCCAGAACGAGAAGTTGAGTTTTCTATTGACCTAATGAAAGGGGGAATGAGCCCTTAAGTGGCGTCACATCAATAGTTTTTCCACCGCACCACCTTCCTCTCCACCTACACATATCAGCATTGGATCTCTCTTTGGTGCTTCAGATCAGCTTGTTTGTGGTGTGATTTACCCTCCAGCGGCAGTGTCGTGCGGGATCGTCTCTCTCGGTGTTCTCCATCGTTTTTTGTCGTCTTCTCGCCCTATCAGCAAGGGTTTTCATTGCGGCGCAGTGTTCTTCCAGAGATTGAGCTCCAGATACTTCAGCCTGATGTTTTCATCATGTTTCATGTTGTATGTGGATGTTCTTTGAGGATTTGGTTTTTCTATGCGTGTTCAAAGGTGGCATCAGGATATGCGACTCTGGTTTTCCGTGACATCATCTTCCGGAGAAACTTGGGAGGTACCCTTTGCGGTGTTTGGTTTGTTTTTCTTGTTCCTTTTCAACATTTTCTTTTGTTTTGGTCATGCGATGGGTCGATGCCACCGACGTTTCTGTGCTGTTTCTGGTTTATATTTCTGGTCGAGGGTGAGGATTGCTTCTGCCATTGAAATTTGATGTTGAGGTGAGTTGCTGAAGTCATTGGAGTAGTATGGACTGGTGGTGATTCCTCATTGATTTCCTATCCTGTTTTTCTCTTTGAGTTTATGCATTGGGATTTATTCTTTTTTTTGACTTGGTATCGATGTCTGCGATTGAAGTTTGGATTTGAATTCATTGTAAGGTTTTCTGATTTTGGTCTAATGGAGAGCATTGAAGGTTTTTTGAAGGTTCAGTCTCGATGGGCCGCAACTCCAAGGATATTTCATTCGTTCTCTTTCAAGAAGATGCTCCAGATGAGGTTCAAGGCAAATATATTTCATGGTTTCATGGCTTTTAAGAATCGTATGTTTGAGAGGGTATGGCCTTGGCCATCGTTACTAGGCCAGTGCTCTTTGGCACGGGACAGCTTGTCGTGCTGCGATGGAATAATGTAAGCTGGTCTTAATGGTTCTTTTTGCTGGGAGGAGATTCGTTTTTGTAGTGAGTGCTGCTTTTGTTCTGGAGGATCGGTCAGTTGATGACTTTTTATTTTTATTAAGTCTTGATGTCTTTATGGTTTTCCCCTCATCCCTTAGAAGGGGGTTTTTTCAATAAAAAACATTTCAGTCACTCGATTGACCTAATGCCTAGTTCAAGGCCCATATCGAAGACCCCATATAGAATGGCCACTTTGGAATTAGTGGAACTAATGAAAAAACTAGAGGAGTTGAGTTATAAAGGATTTATATGCCCTGGTGTTTCTCCATGGGGATCTCTTTTTCTTTTTGTTAATAAGATAGATGGATCTATGAGGCTATGCATTGACTACAGGGAGATCAATGCAATAACAATAAATAACAAGTATCTCATACCACGCATTGATGATTTATTCGACCAACTGCATGGAGATCAATACTTTTCAATGATTGACCTTCAATCTGGATATCATAAGTTGTGTGTGAAGAAGGAAGACATTCTAAAGATGGCATTTGGAACCAGGTGCGGGCATTACGAGTTTACATTATTTCCTTTTGGAATGACCAATGCACCCTCTTTATTCATAGATCTAATGAATAGAGTTTTCAAGGAATATCTAGATGAATTCTTAGTGGTGTTTATTGATGATATCTTCATATACTCCAAAAGCTATGATGATCATGAAAATCACTTGCGCATTATTCTAAAGACTCTTAGAAGAGACGAATTATATGGGACATTTTGAAAGTGTGAATTCCGGCTTCTGGAGATTTCTTTTCATGGTCATGTTGTCTCTATGGATGGAATATCTGTTGATCCATCTAAGACAAGAGATATCCATGAATGGCCATCACTGATGAGTATAACTGAGGTACGCAGTTTTATTGGTTTAGCAGGTTATTATCGACGTTTGGTCCAGAATTTTTCCTGATTGGCTAACCCATTAATGAAGCTGACACATAAAAGGGTTAAATTACTTTGGAAAAAAGAATGTGAAGAATGTTTTGAATAACTGAAAAAATATTCAATGCTCCAATATTGACTCTACTATTGGGGAATGATGGGTTTGTTATTTATAGTGATGCTTCAAAGGAAGGACATGGTTGTATCCTTATGCAGAATTATAAGGTTATTGCCTATACATCACGACAGCTAAAAATTCATGATCAAAACTATCCTACTCATGATCTTGAGTTAGCAGCTATAATATTTGAATTGGAGATATGGAGACATTATCTATGTGATGTAAAATGTGAGATATATACCAATCATAAGACTTTGAAGTATATTTTCTCATAGAAAGAACTCAACATGAGGAAACGGAGATGGCTTGAACTACTCAAGGATTATGATTGCACTATACACTACCACCCAGGGAATGAAAATAAGGTGGAATATTCCTTGAGCATAAATGATCATGGAGTTTTGAACAGGATGAGAGTTGAAAGGGATCTTATTTTCAGGGATCTAGTAAAGATGGATATGGGAATAACCATGGAAGGTATATCATCAATAATTTTTCAAATGGTTTCCAAAACATATTTATTATAAAGGATAAAAAGTTCTCAAGCTGATGATGTGGTGTTTCAAAAGATGATTAAAGCTATGAATGATAGGAGATTGAGTGACTTTGTGTATGAAGATGGAATTTTGAGATTTGGGAAGAGGCTTTGTGTTCCCGATATAGCTAGTCTAAAAAGGTAATTATTTTATTATTCTCATAGTTCCAATTTCTCTATACACCCTGGTATCACTAAGATGTATAGAGATTTAAAGGAACTTTTTGGTGGGACAACATGAATAGGGAGATTGATGATTTTGTGTCAAGATGCATGGTTTTTCAACAATTGAATGATGGGAGGCAACTTCCTGGAGGAGTTATGCAACCTCTTCCCATACCTGAGTGGAAATGGGATAATATTACGATGGAAATTGTCATGGGACTACAAAAGACTACTAGAAGGAATGATGCAATATGAGTCATTGTTGATCATCTTACCAAGTCAGCGCATTTTATTTCTATAAGAGAAGATTTACCACTTGAAAGTTTAGCAAGACTGTATATTAATGAAGTTATAAGACTCCTTGGTGTACCCATATATATTTTCTCTGATCGTGATCCCTATTTCAAATAAATATTTTGGAAAAGTCTTCATAAATCTCTGGATACAGAACATCGTTTGAGCACTTCATACCACCCTCAAACTGATGGACAATCATAATGGGCTATTCAATCCTTATAAGAGATGTTTATGTCTTTCTCACTTGAACTCCAAGGTATGTGGGATCAATATTTACCTCTGGTATAATTTTCCTATTACAATATCTTCCATTCAAGTATTCATATGGCACTATATGAAGCGTTATATGGAATGAGATTTTACACACCAACCTGTTGGGATGATGTTGGTGAAAGAAAACTCGTAGGTCCAGAACATGTTAAGGAAACGATGGAAAAGGTGAAGGTAATCCAAAACCACATCAAAGGAGCTCAAAGTAAGAATAAGATCTATGCCGATAACCGAAGGAAGGATTTTGAATTTCATGTAAGAGATCATGTTTTCATGAAGGTATCTCCAAGGAAGGGAGTTATACGATTTGGTAAGAATGGAAAATTAAGTCCCTGGTACATTGGACCATTCGATATTCTAGAACGAATTGGGGTTGTAACTTACTATTTGGCAATGCCTCTAAGTCTCTCAAAAGTTCACGATGTGTTCCACATATCAATGTTGAGAAAATACCTACCTGACCCAACGCATGTACTCACCTATGAGGAATTAGAGCTGGAACACGATCTATCTTATTGTGAAAAGCCTGCCAAGGTTCTTGACACAAGATAACCAGTGTTGAGAAACTGGATGACTCATCTGGTAAAAGTTCTATGGATAAACTATAATATGGAAGAGGCAACGGGGGAACCTGAGGAACTTATGATGAAGAACAACCCATGTATTTTTATGCAGTAATATTCTATAAATTTTGAGGATGAAATTATTTGAATGAGGGGATCATATAAAACCCCAAGCTTCTAGGGTATGTTTCTCTTTCAATAATGTAGTAGCTTGCATTGTACCCAAGTTCGAGATTCTAACACACCGCGACCAATCAAAGTAGCCATTATGAATAGAAATTCCCACTTTTTGAATTATATAAATTTTATATTTCAAAATGGACTTCATTTATGGATTCAGAATATCCAAATTAGCCTAAGTTGAATTTTTTGGTATTTTTCTAAGAACATCCAATTTTCGATGAATTGTGAAAATTACTTAAAAACAACTTTTTTAATCAAAATAATTTATAGTGATCAATTATAATATTTAGTGCTTTTAAAGTATAATTAGAATATAATTTTACCATTTTATCCAATGTTGCTAATTAGAATTAATTTCACTTTGAAATTGGACAAAAACAATTGTCAATCTTTTGATTGATATTGTTTCATAAAAACACCCTATTTGTTTTGACAATAGGAATTAATAATAAAATTAATTAATGAAACTTATATTTTTTTAATTTTGTAAAATATAAATCATTTTTTAATTCAGAATATCATTTATAGCTTAGGGTGAATTTTTTGGTATTTTTTTGAAAAATATAATTTTTTTATGAATAGTGAAACCACTAAGTGGTAGTTAAAAAAACTAATTTTTTGTTTAAATGAAACTTTAACAATTTTATGAATTGAATTTCAAAAATTCTAGATACATGGTCTTCATTAGTAATTAAAATTTGGTTCAATGGGATGAAAATAATTTTTGGTGAATAGTAACTTTACAGTTTTATTAACCGCGATTAGAGGTAATTAGGGTACTTTAAGGTAAAAATGATATTATAAAAATATAAAAATATCTTGAAACATGTCCTACTCTTCTTGGATGAGTCATTTCCGACCAAGAAAAACCATGGGACGATTTTTGGGACCCCATGGAGCCACTTGGGGTAATATATTTACATTAATACCTTTTATATAAAGTAAAAATAAAAATATAACAAACATGTATTGTTTTACAAAAACAATTTTTAGAAGGGGTTATACAAGTTATCTTTTTGACTACCAATATTAATTATAAAGAGTAAATATTTCTTAAATCATTGAAATTGTTTTATTATTTTTAGACCTTAAATAAAAAAATTTATGTATGACACCATGATGATTCATCGATTACCTCATTAATGGACGATTTAAATAAAATGAAAAGACCGGGAAAAATATAAGACATAAAGTTGTCAAAAACCTATTGGATGGGTTTATATCAAACACTTATCAATTATCATTGAAATATATCATTGTGGGAACTTTATAATCTGAAAACCATTTTATAATAAAATAATTTTTTCAGTCTTTCCAAAAGAGCCCCTCTTCTCCTCTAATAAAAGGCCCCCACCTATACCTCCTTATTCATAGCATAAAAGCCATTTGGATCAGCCAAAATCTGCCCAAATACCCTCTCAAAATTCCTCCTTTCATCCTAGAATCCATACCTTAGGAAGAAGGCACATCAAGAGTCATTTTGGTTCAAACCAAAGGGAGTTACCCAAACTAAAAGTAACGATTTCTCTTAACTACTTCTCTATTATTTTACTTCTACAACCCCTAAAATATTTTTATTATTTTCTTTTGTAACAACACCAGTATCCTAAATATACTTGTATGTTTTTATGAGAGTGATTCTAACTACACTTACAGACACCTCCATCTAACGGTTAAAGAAATAATGTTTCTGTGGGTGGGGAATTACGGCCTCATGAAACGATGATTATTCAATATTCTTTTAACACCTCTCATGGTGAACATTATGACGTAACTATATTTATATATGATATATATTATTTTTATGTTTTCCTTATGCTTCGGTATTTTCCATTTATGGCATACCTTTATGATTTCCATTATGGGTAAACGTGATAATTTCATTTTAGGAAGTGTAGACTACCGCCCTCTCAAAGTGATTTGAATTTTAATGCCATATGTGGGACGTATAAAGGATGGAGTTAATGATATTATATATGATATTATACTGGAATTATAATATATCTTTATATAATTATGATATCATTTTATTAAATACGAAATAGAAATGAAAGTAGTGTTCATGCGTACGTACGGCCTACCGTCTCCATGAACGGTGCATTTCATTTCATACCTATAAATGTTATGTAATATTATAAATTCATGTATATATTGGATATATATTATATATATGATATCTACATCATGAATATAATTGTAGATATAATGGATATTTTACTACATAAACAACTTGTAATTATAATAATTTTATTTTTGACTCAAGTACCAATGATCGACAAAATGACCGTTATTAAATTAAATGATTACATAATGTTAAAAACATGGATATAAGTGATGTAAAAGAAATACTGAACTTGAAAAAGGTTCTTATGAAAATATAAATTTACTATAGTTTATTATTTAGGAGATTAAAGAACAATCGAGTCAATTCAGAAACGAGCTAAGGGACTTCGTCTCAATCTCCTTTCATTGAGTCATATTTTGTTTTATACAAAAATTTATATTATACGGTGTATAAAACCCTTTGACTTTAACTTTTATACAAAATTAATCTTTTTATACAATGTTTTTTACTAAATTAGAAAAGGAATGTTTTGTATTACGTATGCAGCGGCAACGACTTCTCCGCCGTCGTGACCATTATTTGAGTTTCGGCTTCCTCTACAAGCCATAACATTTTTTAAATGAAAAATAAATACCTTGTTTTAATTTTCTATTATTTTGGTATTGAAAAAGGATTTGATAATGGTTTGATTATATCAATGTGTTGTATTGATATCTTGTGATTGAATTGTAGAAATGTTATGTTTTCTTTATGCATGTTTTATGTGATACAATTATGTTATAGTTCTTGGGCATTGTTTATGATATGTTTAAAAATTTTCATATAAGGAATGAATTTTTAAGGACCCGTAAATTTCAAGGAATTTTTTGTGTTAAATTCTTTGGGATTTTACGAGTACGCAGTTTCTGATGGCACTTCATTCTGAGGCCCGGTGTGCCCGGAATCAATTTCCGAAGTTTAGCTCGGGTATGCTCAGTGAACGAATGAGCCGGTTTTTCTATCTTTTGAACCGGTGCTCCGAATTGAAATCTGAGGCACCGATGAAACCGCAGTGTTGATATTTGATTAAGAGGACCTTTATCGAAGATGTGTTTTCTCGGGAGGAGATGTTAAAAAAATGTGGATTAAATGAAAGTGAATAAAATTGTGGTACAAATTTTATTCTTTATCTTAAGTAGTTTTATTATACATGGGGTAGTTATTATGGGACCCACAAACTCCTAACTTCCCATGAGAGGATAATTGTGAGGTGGGTCCCACATGAGCCCCAACCACTCACATTCCTTAAACCCCTTAAACCCCCCATTAAACTACTTTATTTTAATGTTGGAAACCCCCTTGTATTTATTGGAGTGACTTTTCCTCTTCTCTCTCTACCTCATTAAGTTGAAAACCTTTCATCCAATTAATTAGATAGCGCATGGTTTAATTAATTATGTGAAATAGAATTTGAATTTTTTAATTTTAAATGATTGTAAAAATAAAATAAAATAAGAGGAAGCCTTATTTTATTTTGTATTAGAATTGTTGTGTGAGGATTTTGGGGAGAACTCTAGCCTTATTTTAGGAACTTCATCCTTCTATGAAGAACTTCTTCCTCCAGCGAATAACGACATCTATTAAATGAAGAAATCCATCACCATAAGGAGAGACGACATGATGTGCCATTCCTTCTTCTCTCTGCAGCTAGTGTGAGACGTCGTCCCCTCCTTGGACGCATGCCAACGACGTCTTCAAAACATCACCCTGTGACGCCATCTTCTGCGACGCCGGTATACGACATCGTTTATTGAAGTAGGGGTGTGTTTGGATTTACAAATAATTGGTTTTCCTTCCATGTTGTTGTTCCTCTTAAACCTCTTGTTATCAGACTAATGTGGAAGGGACCAGACCAAACTAACACAGTCTGATTCCTCTGTTGTTCTTGTGAATATGTGTGTACTTAATGCATTCTTGAGTGGTGAATCAAGTAATGTTTTTGGAGCTTATCAGAGGCCATAAAACATCATAAACGGCTTCAGAGCGTCGGGGCGACCTAGAAGTGGAAGTTTCATAGATATCGGATCATCGGAATGAAGAACAGACACCTTGAGAGGCGTGCTTGCTAGAGACATTGTTTCTGGAAAATTCCAGAATACACAGCTTGTACTCCAGGAGCACACGTCGTGTAGTACAAGCATACTGTGGCTTCCGTTTCAGACGTTAGAAAAGTAATACATGGCATGTGACTTTAGACACACGGTGTGTACTCTCCACACTGGTTGTTAGAGGAGGCTTCGATGAACATGGCGTGTATACATGAAAAATACACGGACACAGATAGAAATACATGACCAAGTAACACGGCAGCTATTCATTTCATAGAAAGGCAGAAGCGGCTTCACGAGGCTCATCGGGTAATCTGGGAGATTCAAGAACACGGGCAGAACTACACGACCATAAGTCACGGCGTGTACTACCTTCACCATGACAGAAGTGGATTTGTGATGACTCGGCGTGTATTCCAAGAATACACGGATACATGGTGGAGTACACAGGCATGTACTCCACCACACGGCCAGGCACGGCCAGCGCACTTGGAATTGACCCTTGGGGTTTGGACATGGCATGTTACTATACCACACACTATGTGCATACTTATCTACATGACCAGCACTGCGGCACGGGCCGTTTCACACAGGCAGTACCCGGTGTCTGATGACACGGCATGTATCATTTACCAACACGCTGTGTACTTTAGGGAAATGTCTTGGACGTCCTGTTCTCTGTGTCTTGGGCACGTTTGGCTTGTTTTTTCTCCTATGATGTGGAATGTAAAAGCCATTATCTATCAGACCAAGCGTCTGATTGAAACACCGTATATCACGTTGATTTCCTATTGACGAGACAGAACATTGGGATACATCAACTCTGGACTTTGTGAAAGTTGATGTATCAACCCTCTTGGCACGTGGAGCGGACCCTCCCAGAATCGAGCATGCTGTGTGTGGGAACCCTAGAGCTGACTGTGACTGCGATGATGATGAAGAATGTATTTAGATCCTACGTGGGTTCGGCGGCAAGGACGACTGTACTTGGATCCTCCGTGGGTTCAGTAGCGATGACAACTATACGTGGATCCTCCATCGGTTCAGCAGCAATGATGACTGTACTTGGATCTTACGTGGGTTCGGCAGTGATAGTTATTATACTAGGATCCTACATGGGTTTGGCAGTGATGACTTCTGTACTTGGATCCTATGTGGGTTTGGAAGGGGAGATGATTCAGAGGCTACAACATTCATCTCCACCCCTCTATGTGAATAGTATACTTGTTTGAGCTGAGTCTTGGATTCAATCATTTTCGTCGATATGATTGACTTGATTTTCTCTGTGGATTGGGTTGTGTTTTCCTGTGTGAACTGGGTTGTACTTGGGCTCGTGAGTTGGAGCCGAAATGTAATTGGATGACTTAGGTATATGTATGGGCAAATACCTAAGTAGTGTTTGTTGATATGTCGTGTTTGTATTCTTTCTTTTGTGGTTTATCCTTTGGGGATTCTGGGAGGCCTTCAGGGGTCTCGGGGTCCCTACTGAGTATCTGATACTCACCCCTACACGGTAAATGCCTGCACTACATTGTTTTGGATGTAGATGACAGAAAGCACTGATCGACGTGGAGTCTTGTAGAGAGAGACAATACCGGGAGGTGGACCACTTGATGGGACGTACACAGAGTGGACGGCCAATCCCAAGGAGCTGGGAAGACTATCTGTACCCACCCTTCAGGTGGGATATCCAGAGGATGACTCAGTGGATTCTGGTTTACATTATTGCAACTGTACTTCACTTTTCTCAGTTTTAATGTACTTCTAGTTGGGTTTGTATTCTATCCCATTTACTTTTTAGCACTTACTTTTGTACTCAGTTTACTAAGTTTATACTTCAGCTTGCGTACTCTATTGTGTTTGTTTTCTAATATAAAGGCAATTCCTTCCCTTTTATCGGGATTTATGCCTTTGGTGATAGTCGCCAGCCCCTGGCCTATGGAAGGCGGGCATGGGGTTGTCACGACACGGGCCCCATGGACAGGTCGTGACAAATTGGTATCAGAGGAGTCGGTTCTACCGCAGAACATAGGACTCTGATAATTTATTCTTTTTGAAGAAATAGTGTTAAGTGTATTGAGTGTGGTTATCAGTCTAGGGAGTCCAGTTTTGGTGCGGCGGCCGACGTATCCATACACTTGGACCCTTAGTTCTGATTTATGACTCAGTGCACAAAAACATTGATTGCATGTGTGTTTCAAAAGTTTTCTTTGTGTTTACTTGTGTCAGCTCACCAGGTATACTTTATTAACCGTGGAGCACCTGTTTCATTTCCGAACAGCCCCATGATGACATCTAGCTAGGGTTCCAAGATTTGTGCGAGATGGAAGCCCACAGAGTGATGAGGCCTCAGTACAGGGCCCCATTACAGCGAAGGCACTGATGGTACCTCTACCCGCAGAGCCACCGATGCCACCATCCCCAGTAGCTGAGAGTGCACGTCACCTGAGTGCACTGCACGAGTTTCAGCATCAGAGGTCACCCAGGTTCCGTAGAGATACAGACCCTCAGGAAGCCGAGGATTTCCTGGTGGCTATTGTCTGGTTCTTCAGATTAGTAGGGACACTAGCGGACCTCATGATGATCCTTGCGTCGAGTCTCATGCACGCAGCAGCAGGTAGATGGTGGAGCCTGATTCTATAGGTGCATGAAGAGGTATCACTTCGTTGGATGGACTTCGAGAGCCTCTTCCTCTTAGAGTTCATTCCAACCACCCTCCATGAAGTGTGCATCTAGGAGTTACTATATTTGCGGCAGGGCAGCATGACAGTAGCTCAGTACTCGGCGAGGTTTACCGACCTCTCGTTCTACTCCACGGACATGGTATGTGACCCATTCATCCAGTCCTAGACCATTGATAAGGGACTGAGGAATGATATCAGATCTTCTATGATCTACCTCAGCATTCCGACGCAGGCAGGGGTACTAGAGCGAGCCCTTCTTGTGGAGAGATTTCTTGCTGAGCCTATGCCAGCAGCGAGGCCTACCGCAGGGTGACACGTAGCGGAGTCTTCTACAGCTGGTAGTAGAAAGATGATGAAGAGGTCCAAGAGGACAAGTCCTTCATGTGGGCGACCTCAGGATACTGGTTTGGAGGTTCATGGCACACGAAGCAGAGCCAGTCATACGAGAGGCAGACAATGCTACACATGCGGCGGGCAGTGCCACATGGCTCGTGTTTGTCCGACCCGTCATGTAGAGGAGCTGTAGACGGTTGAGGGACCACCCAGGAAGAGGTAGAGGTTTGACCGTGGAGGTCCGCAGGGAACATATAGATGAGGCAGAGGAGCTGGCCGAGCAACGGGTGGTGGGGCGACACTTTTAGGCTCTACCACCACCACCACCAGGAGGTCTACCCTGACCACAAGGAGCTGGCGGACTGAGATAGGATCAGCTTCAGGCAGTGGAGGCTTACTACCACGGCGAGCCTGGGATGATTCAAGGTACTATCTATGTCTACTCCACCCTTGATGCAGTTCGTATAGACACAGAGGCGAGTCATTCTTTTATTGTTGTTGCCTTTGTTCGGAGCTCGGAGATTCTGACAGAGCCATTGGCTATATCCTTACGGCTAGATACTCCTATGGGAGAAGACTTGACGATTATGCACGGGTGCCGGTAGTGTGAACTTACTCTAGGAGGTGAGAGATTCAGCTGGGATATTCTTGTAGCGGCGTCAAGGCCTTACGACATCATCTTTGGCATGGTTTGGTTTTCTACTCTCCATGCTCAGATTGACCGTATTAGGTGCAAGGTGCAGTGTGTCCACATAGATGGGAGAAGGTTCACCTTCACCAGCGGGAATGGATCCTTTGCAGCATAGGATGGACTGACATAGATGAGAGGATAGATGATCACCCATCAGTTGGCTGGCCTCATCCGAAGAGCAGTTGACATGTGGAGTCCGAGTTTTCCTGTTGTGGTAGATCAGTATGTGTATGTTTTCCCTAACGACATTCCAAGACTACCTGCTCATAGAGAGGTAGACTTCTATATTGAACTATACCCTGGGACATCCCCGATATCTTCTCCAGCATATCGGATGGCTCCCGCTAAGCTTCGTGAGCTACTGGTATAGTTGGAGGACTTGCAGGGCAAGGGATTCATTCGACCTAGTGCTTCACCCTGGGCTTCTCCGATTTTGTTCGCCAAGAAGGTGGACGGGAGCTTGTGACTGTGTGTATACTACCATTTCCTAAACCGGGTGACCGTGAAGAACAAGAATCCACTATCAAGGATTGATGACCTCTTCGATCAGATCAAGTGATCATAATGGTTCTTGAAGATATACCCCAGGTCAAGCTATCACCAACTCAGAGTTTGAGACAAAGATGTGCAGAAGATGGAATTCAGGTGTCGGTATGGCCACTATGAGTTCATGGTTATGCCTTTCGTCATAACCAACGCTCCAACAGTTTTCATGAGTCTCATTAATAGGATCTTCCAGCCTTACCTCGATCGATTTGTCGTAGTCTTCATCGACGACATACTGATTTACTCGACTACTGAGGAGGAGCACGCCTACCACATGCGGGTTGTACGAGACACACTCTAAGAGCACCAGATTTATGGTAATCTCTTGAAGTGTCATTTCTAGATTCGAGAGGTCCACTTCATGGGACACGTCATCTCTGAGGAGGGAGTTGCAGAGGATCCTGCAATGATCAAGGTGGTACTTGATTGGGAGCCACCTAGGAGTGTGAATGAGGTGTGGAGTTTCCTAGTTCTGGTTGGGTACTATAGTAGATTTGTTCCAGACTTCTCCAGAGTTGCATCACCAATTTCAGCTTTGACGAAGAAGGGGTAACCCTTCATATGGTCAGATAGATGTCAGCACATCTTCCAGGGGCTGAGACAGAGATTGACCAGTGCACCAATCTTGAGGCTGCCAGAGGAGGGCGAGGGGTACTTAGTTTACTGCAATGCATCAGGGACTGGACTCGGGTGTGTCCTGATGTAGGAGCTGGCATTGATCACCTATGGTTCACGATAGTTGAGGCAGGATGAGCAGAACTATGATACCCATGACCTGGAGTTAGCAGCAGTGGTATTCTCCTTGATGATGCAGCGACACTATCTAATGGGCGAGTGCTTTATAGACTACTCTGACCACCAGAGTCTTAGGTACATCTTCACGCAGAAGGACCTAAACCTGAGACATTTGCAATGGGTCGAGTTCCTCCAGGACTATGACTTTGAGATAGTCTATACTCTTGGGAAGGAGAACGTAGTAGCTGATGCTATCAGCAGGAGGTCAGGCATTCAGCTACTTGAATAGGCGACAGGGCAGTTAGCCACTTTGCAGATATCCTTTGTCGATAGAGATGGGGCAGATTTCATACAGTCCCTCACAGTCACTCCTCCCCTACATCAGTGGGTCAGAGAGGCACAGCGTGGGGATGTTGACTATGAGACGCCACATGCACAGATATCCATAGGATAGGAACCTGATGGATTTTCTATAGGAGGAGAGCACATCATCCTTTTCAGAGGACGTAACATAGTACCAGTTGCATTGCAGGGGGAGGTGCTGAGAGAGTTTCACACTTCGCCATTGGCAGTACATCCAGGAGTAGCGAAGATGTACCAGAATCTTAGATGAAAACATTGGTGGCCAGGTATGAAGAATGTTGTATAAGAGTTCGTTTCACGATGCCTCACTTTATAGTAAGTGAAGGCGGTGCACCAGGTACCACCAGGATTGGTACTTCACTTAGAGGTTTTGGAGTGCATGTGGGATAGGATATCCACGGATTTCGTGATGGTTCTCCCACGTACTTCCAAAGTAAACGACTCCATCTGGGTGATCGTCGACCGACTCACCAAGTCGGCCCACTTCCTTCCTATCAGAGAGCAGGGCTCAGTAAAGTTCTTGGGACGCCTTTACGTTCAAGAGATCATGCGACTTCATGGTGTGCCATCATCTAGCATCTCTGATCGAGATGCTCTCTTTACTTTCCGGATTTGGAAGGGGTTGCATGAGGCATTTGGGATGAAACTACGCCTGAGAACCACCATTCATCCTCAGAAGGATGGTCCGGTGGTGAGGACCATTCAGACACTCGAGGACATGCTCTGTGCATGTGTCCTCGACTTTGGTCGCAGTTGGGAGGATCACCTACCTTTTGTGGAGTTTGCGTACAACAATAGCTATCACTCCACCATCAGGATGGCACCATATGAGGCATTGTATGACCGACCATGCAGATCACCTCTGTGATCGACTGACCCTAGGGAGTCAGCACTTGTAGGACTGGAGATGGTCCAGACCATGACGGAGATGGTGCAGATCATCCAGGAGCAGATGAGGACTGCACAGAGCTGACAGAATTCTTATGCCGATAGGAGGCAGAGACCACTGGAGTTCAAGGATGGGGACCACGTTTTCTTACGGGTCTCACCTCGATGTGGATTACAAAGATTTGGTCAGGGCGGAAAGTTATCTCTGCGCTTCATCAGACCATTCTGGGTTCTTAGAAGGATAGGTGAGGTGGCATATCGCCTAGCTCTTCCACCTCAGTTGCACCAGGTGAACGATGTCTTCCACGTATCTCAGATGAGGAGATATGTGCACGACCTGATGCATATCATAGATCACGGGGAGCTGGACATTGATGACAGGAAAACATTTGCAGAGGTTCTGGTGGAGATCAAGGATAGACAATAGTGGGTCCTACATGGACGGTCGATTCCCCTAGTGCGCATCAGGTGGCAGCACGGGAACCTCCAGAGGAGCACATGGGAGCGAGAGGCTCAGATGCGTGCACAGTACCCTCATTTGCTTCCCTAGTTTATGATGTAGATTTACGAGGACATAAAGCCCTGAGGTGGGAGTAATGTAAAGACCCGTCAATTTCAAGGAAATTTTTTTTCTTAAATAATTTTGGATTTTACAAGTACACAGTTTCAGAGGGTACTTGATTTCGAGGCACGATGTGCTCGGAATCAATTTCTGAAATTTAGCTCAGGTACGTTCAGGGAACGAACGAGTGTGTTTTCTATCTTTTCAACCATTGCTCAGAATTGAAATATGAGGGCACCAATCAAACCACAGTGCCAATATTTTCTTAAGAGGACCTTTATAGAAGATGTGTTTTCTCGTGAGGAGATGTTAAAAAAATGTGGATTAAATGAATGTGAATAAAATTGTGTTAAAAATTTTATTCTATATCTTAAGTAGTTTTATTCTACATGGGGTAGTTAGGATGGGAACCACAAACTTCAAACTACCCATGAGATGAAAATTTTTAGGTGGGGCCCATACGAGCCCCAACCATTCACATTCCCTAAACCCCTTAAACATCCCATTAAACCCCTCTATTTTAATGTTGGAAACCCCCTTGTATTTATTGGAGTGACGTTTACTCTTCTCTCTATCTCACATTAAGTTTCCAACCTTTCACCCAATTAATTAGACAACTCATGGTTTAATTAATTATACGAAATGGAATTTGAATTTTGTAAATTTGAATGCTTGGAAAAACAAAATAAAATAAGTGGAGGCCTTATTTTATTTTGGGATAGCATTGTTATGTGAGGATTTTTGGGAGAACTCTAGCATTGTTTGAAGAACTTCATACTTCCATGAAGAACTTCTTCCTCCAGCGAAGAACGCCATCTCTTCGACGAAGAACTCTGTCACCACAAGGAGAGATGACATGTCGTTCTTTATTCTCTCTGCAGCTAGTGTGAGATGTCATCCCCTCCTTGGACACATGCCAACACCATATTTGAAACCTCACCTCGTGACACTATCTTCCACGACGTCGGTATACGACATCATTTATCGAGGTAGGGGTGTGTTTGGATTGAGAAATGATTGTTTTTCCTTCCATGTTGTTGTTCCTCTTAAACTGCTTGTTATCAGACTAATGTGGAAGGGACCGGACCAAACAAACACAGTCTGATTCCTCCGCCGTTCTTGTGAAAATGGGTGTATTTCAAGAATTCTTGAGAGGTGAATAAAGTAATGTTTTCGGAGCCAATCAGAGGCCCGAAAACATCGTAGATGGCCTCAGAGTGTCGGGGCGACCTAAAAGCGGATGTTTCGTAGAAATCGGATCATCAGAACAAAGAACGGAGCCCTTGGGAGGCATGATGGCCAGAGACATAATTTCTGGAAAATTCTAGAATTCATGGTGTATCCTCCAGGAGCACACGCCGTGAAGTACAAGTGTACTTTGGCATCTGTTTCGAACATTAGAAAAGTAATACACGGTGTGTGACTTTAGATACACGACGTTTACTCTCCACACTGGTTGTAAGAGGATGCTTCGATGAACTAGGTGTGTATTCAAGGAAGTTAGATGGACACAGACAGTAATACACGGCCAAGTAACACAGTGTGTATTCACTTCATAGAAAGGCAGAAGCGGCTTTGCGAGGCTCGGCATGTAATCTGGGAGATACACGGACACAGGCAGAACTACACGGACATAAGGCACATCATATACTACCATCAACATGGCAGAAGCGGCTTCGTGATGACTCAGCGTGTATTACAGGAATACACAGACACAGGGTGGAGTACACGGGCATGTACTCCACCACACGGCCAGGCACGACCAGTGCACTTGGAACCGGCCCTAGAGGTTTGGACATGGCGTGTAACCATACCACACGCCGTGTACTTACTTATCTACATGACCATCCCTACAGCATGAGCCATTTCACACGGGCAGTACCCGGTGTCTGATGACACGACATGTATTGTTTACCTACACGCCGTGTACTTTAGGGAATTGGCTTGGTCGTCTGGCTCTCCGTGTCTTGGACACGTTTTGCTTGGTTTTTCCCCTATGACATGGAACAGAAAAGCCATTATCTCTCAGACCAGGAATCCAATTGATGCACCGTCTATTGCGTTGAGTTCATATTGACGAGAAGAAACTTTGGGATACATAAACTATGGAAGTTTTGAGAGTTTATGTATTGAAACTCTTGGCTCATGGAGAGGACCCTCCCAGAATCGGCCATGCTGCGTGCGGGAACCCTAGAGCTAGTTGCGACTATGACAACGATGACGACTGTACTTCGATCCTACGTGGGTTCTGCAGCAAGGATGGTTGTACATGGATACTACATGGGTTCTGCAGCCATGATGACTATACCTGGATCCTCCATGGGTTTGGTAGCGATGACGACTATACTTGGAGCCTACGTGGGTTTGACACGATGGTTACTGTACCAGGATCCTACGTGGGTTCGGTAGTGACAACTTATGTACTTGGATCCTACATGGGTTCGGCTGGGGAGATGATTCCGAGGCTACAACTATCATCTCCACCCCTCTACATAAATATTATAGTTGTGTGAGGTGAGTATTGACTTCAATCATTATCGCCGATATGATTGACTTGCTTTCCTATGTGAATTGGTTTGTGTTTTCCTGTGTGGACAGGGTTGTACTTGGTCTCATGAGTTGGAGCCGAACGGTAATTGGTTGAATTAGTTATATGTATAGGAATATACCAAATTAGTTTTGGCTGAAACATTGTGTTTGTATTCTTTCCCTTTTGGTTTATCCTTTGTGGATTCTGGGAGGCCTTCGGGGGTCTCGGTGTCCCTACTGAGTATTGTATACTCACCCATTCACAGCTTATGCCCGCACTACGTTGTGTTGGATGCAGACGACAAACAGCACTAATCGACGTGGAGTCTTCTGGAGTGACTCAGTACTCGGAGGTGGACCACTTGACAGGACATACACGGAGCAGACGGCTGGACCCGAGAAGCTGGGAATAGTATCTGTTCCCACCCTTCAGGCGGGATATCCTGAGGATGACTCAGTGGTTACTGGTTTAATTTATTTCTGTTGTACTTCACATTTCATAGGTAAACTGTACTTTCAGTTTGGTTTTTGTTCTGTCCCATTTACTTTCCAACACTTACTTTTGTACTCAGTTTACTTATTCTTTACTTTAGATTGCGTACTCTGTTGTGTTTGTTTTCTTATATAAAGGCAATGCCTTCCCTTTTATCGGGATTTATGCCTTTGGTGCTAGTCGCCAGCCCCTGGTCTATGGAATGTGGGCTTGGGGTAGTCATGGCACGGGTCCCGAGGATGGGTCATGACAGCATTATACTTAGTAACTGATGGGTGGATCCCTCTATAGCACCTTGATGCATCAGTTGGTCTCATGGACAAACTAGTGTCTTGGCACAAGGCCTTAAGAAAATATTATTTGTAGTCTTGGAACAGGGCCCTGACTATGTGGTTATGACAGTGTGCATTATGCATTCCATCATTATGAAAGAGGTTATTGATATTGCATGTGAATATTCAACTAGTAGAATATCCATGTGAATAAGTAAATGGAATTATTTCATTTTATTTTTTCCATGTTATTCTGAAGTTAAAGTTTAAAAGGATTTTCTTTTAGTTATAAAATTGCCTTAAATTTTTATGCTTGTTTATGAATGTTTCTACGATATATTTATCCTTACTGAGCATCTGAGCTCACCCCTTTCTATGTTTTATTTTTACATGGATGTGATGAAGTATATTATGATTGACCTGCAGGGATATTCTAAGGGATACATGTGTTCATAGGGGACAAGATGTTCTTGTAGTTTTTATTTCATGATTTAATGTAAAACTTATGAATGTATGTACTGATTCAAGGCTACTAAACTAATCGGTCTTTTGAGACATGATCTTTTGTGATCACGCCAATGTTATGTAGTAATGCACCGAATCTCGGTAACTAGGGTTGGGGAATTACACTTTCTCTTTGTGAGATTCACTAATATATAAACTATACAACACTAATGTTGTTAGTGTTGGTTTCAAAAAAAAATATTCATTGTGATATTTAATGACTAATGAGGAATGAAAATTTTATGGAACTATTTCAAGGGGGTAAAGGAAACTAAAAAAGATCAATTTCTAATTTATATATCAATGTATATCATTATCTATTTATTTAATTTAATTTTTATTTATCTATTTTTTTAATTTTAAATTATTAACAATATATAATTATGTTGAAAATTTCCATGTTGAATGATCGTATACTCTTGTCTATAAAATTATAGATCCCCAATAAAAATTGAGTTTACTCAACGAGACAACTAAAAAAAATTGATTGGGGCTACATTCCTATAATAAAATAAGTTTTTAATAATAATCATTTTTTAAGAATAATCTATCTTTATCAACGAATAAAAATTCAGATATGTTTGTGAACTCATATAGAAATTGAAGAATTATTATAACAACCTAAAGTGACTCCATGAGGTTGATTAAAAATTCACGGATCATCCATAGGAGACACTTGGTGGAGATAATTATTTAGAGGAATAATATAAGAATTTTTCTGATTATGACGTTGATATTTTACTATAATCTTGGAGGAATACCCTTTTAAATTTTGAAAATTTGATGAATGTAAGGATATAGTGGAATATGTATAAAAGAAAAAGGGAGATAGGGAAAAGAAATAATAAAAATAATTTTGGTATATCATATAATTTATAGAATTGAAGTAGGAATAAGAATCGAAGGAGAAGTGTGAAAATGTTTTGGTAGTTTGTGAGTTAATTGTTTAATATTTAATAATTTCCAAATAATGTTTTTTACAACAAGTAAGTGTCAAAATGTTATCAAGTATACGATGGATAATGATATTTCACAGAGAATAAGTTTATTTCATGTCTAAATTCAGGACATGTAACTTCTTTACATTATCTTATAATGTGACGTGTGATGGTGTATGAAGAATATTAAAGACATTTAATAAATATTTCTTCAAAAGGAAACCAAAATATCTAATTTATTTCAAAGAACTTAATTTTTTGATTTTGATTAATTCCACTAATTGGTTGAAGGTTAAATCATCATATTGAATAATTTAAATACCATGGCCCGTGAACATTAAATTTTTAATATGATTTTTATTTCCAAATTTTTGATGAATATTTGAAGAAAAAAATCAATTCACATAAATTCAATCAATTATTTTAATTTATGAATATAAAGACTATTGATTAAACAAGAATGAATTTCATTTTATTTTATATTTTTAAACCATTTATCTTTCAAATATTTTTGAATATTACATTGAATCTCTCTTATCCTATATGAATAATGGTGAAAATATTTAATTTATGTGAACAATAGTTATCTATGGAAATTAATTTATTTTTTACCCTTATTTATTTTGGAGGCATAATTATTTTGGATACATATTTTTAATTTTGTTAATATTATGATTTATTATTCCCAAAATGAAAAATACACAAATGGAAAATTTTGAATTATTCGTGATCATTTCAATGTTGAGTTTTTTTATAAAATTTTAAAAATGATATAAATTAATTTATTCTAATCCATGTGAATTTTCATTTTTTTTAATATGCATATTTTCCTTTTCATTTCATGATTGTCAAATATTTGTTTATTCATATTACAAAGAGATACTCTAAACCAATAGTGGCATATTTTTCATGTAACCTATTTATTGAGATATTTTCTAGATTTGAAGAATTAATTAATTTTTCTTATTAGTCTTGTTGATTTATTATTGTTTTAAACCATATTAAAAGGATTTACATAATTAATTGAATAAATTTCCACCCATTTGACAATATGACCAACAATATAAGGTCCATGAATTGACATTTATCAATATTCATGGTAAAATATTTTATTCAACATTCTATAATTTTTTAATATTAAAGGGGGGGGGGGGAATGAGTTCTTTTATGGAGTTTTTATAATTTATATTTGAAAAATGAGAAATGTTTTATTATTTCTTCATCATTTAAAGGATGGATTTTTAGTATGTTTTGTAATTTTTCATAAATCATTCCTATGATTTTTTTAATAAAAATGAGTAATAAAATTTGATAGTTGGACCCTGATCAAGTTACATTCTACCTTCTTATCTTAACAATCATTATTATTTTTAAAGGTTGACCGATTGTATTGATAAAGTATTTAATTTGGTTTGACATCCGAGGTTACGAGAACTATTTCATATAGAAAATAATATGAGAAAGAAAAAAAATTATTAAGAAAGAGTAAAATTAATTATGGTCTTACATACTAAAATTTATAATCACATTAGAAGAATATAAAATAATTAGTGATCATTAATAAATAATGATATGATATGATTTATTTATATTAATTTAATATCATGATGTTTTGTTTAATAATTGTTTCTATTTTTTGAAATTTGAATTTTGAATATTAAAACTACAAATATATATAACATAAACCTCACAACATACCTTAAAAAATTATTCTTGATTGTTATGTTTTGATTTATATTTGAATATATAAAAAAAATTAAGGCCTACTTATTGAGATTATATACCTATAATTTATCATAAGAATAATTAAATGATCCTTACTGTTGAGTGATTTATATTTCTGGTAAAATTAATCAATCCTTCGAAGGATAGTATTTATATGTTTACTAAGTTGGGTGGAATATAAATATAATTTTGAATAGTAATTATAGATTATGAATTATTAGTGAAACATTTAACTAGATTATTTCGGTTAATATAAACATTAAATTATGATTTTATGTTATTAAAAATAATATATTAAATTTTTTTATTTGAGTAAATATTAATTTAATCTTATTATGGTGATATTTTCATAAGTCAAGAACTTGTTCATGTGTTGATGAATTTGATACCCTATTATATATATATATTCCTTATTCCTAACCTTACTTTTAATGAATATGAATACTACCTTTTCTTGAGAATTTATAAAAGAGTGATGATAATGGTTGAATTTATATATTCTTGGATGATTTTCAGATAAAATGGATTAAATCACACCACAATACATTCCATTACATCATCGTTATTTCTAAAGGAGATTTTAATTAGATTTTCTAAGGGAATCATAGAATAAAAAAACATAATAATTCCATAATGGGTTTTATGCAAGGATTTTTATAGATTACTATGAATTATGTATCATTATATATGGGAGAATATCATAAACATATTAATATGAAGAAAAATATAAATTATAATCAATATGAAATTCCAGATGATAATAGTCACTGAAACTAATTAAGCATAAAATGGAACAACAATGCTCAATGTCGAGTGAATATAGTGTATCTTGGAAATGATTTATATGAATTAATAAATAAATAATGGTGTGATCCTACAAGATAAATAGAGGGGTCCACATATAAGGAAGCAATATAGCATGAAATTCCAAATCTAACTCATCAATTCGAGAATAAAGTACCTAAAATGTGTTTTAATAATATATACTCCCTCAATGTCATTTTTTATGTGTGTTAAGGTAATATTTCTAGAGGCTATTCTCATACCACAACCAAATGGATAATATCAAATGGAGTCTATTCTTTATTGTATTGTTAGAAGAATAAGGTGATATTTCTCAATAAATCTAAAAATATATTCACAACACACTTTCATATAAATATCTCTGTATTAGCTGAGAAGGTATTTATTCATTGGATTATCATTTTTTCATAAAGAACTAAAAAGTATGAAAAGATAGAAGACCAAATATAAATGTTATGTAATACATATAATGGTTCTTAGGGATTTAATATTTAATTTAAATGCTATGTAATCCATAGAACAAGTATTAAATTCAAATAACTACTTGTGAATTTATTGAGAAGGATTATGTATAAATATAATGCACTATATATTTCAATGAAACAATTTCAGTGGGAAATGAAATTAAATGCTAAATATATGAAATTTGACTTGTCTCATGTTAATGAATTATGATATTGAGGGAATTTATTTTTAACAAATAAAGAAGTGGTTAAAAACATAAGAATTATTAGGATACATTACATAATTTATTGAACTTTTAGTGTGTCAATATTATTGGAATAGAGACATGTATATCTCTTTTGGGAATGTTGCAACTTAAACAGTATTAATTGTTTCATAAAGGGAAAAATGTTTTCCATACAAATGTTATAAAAAATAATGTATGTTTCTATGGATTACAAATTTTATAGGATGATATTTATTAGACCTTGAAATATTTATATTTCCATTTTTATTGGGATTTTATAACCATTAACTTATGATCATATGTAGAATGATTTTGGAAGGTATTGGAGGTATAGAGATATAACCATATTTATATATTAACATGTAAAATGAGGATCCTTCTATATGTAATTTCCATCGACATCCTACTATTCTATAATAAATATTTATTATTATAGTATCCAATATGTTTTTATAGACATTTGGGCAAGTTAAAGGTAACATTTGTGATCTATATATCATGTTTAGATTTTTATTTATTAATTTTTTATAATTTAATTTTATGGTATTTGGATTATTTATTTAGGTGACTATTTTTTATGTAAGTATTTGATTATTACTCAATACATTCATAGTTAATTTGGAACTATTATCTATCATATAATGTGTGGAACACTCATTAACATTAAACACTTAACATATAGTGTCTAACACCACATATATGAGTGGGATTAATGGAAATGTATGTTTTTCCGTTGTTTAATTCTTTTTTAGCCATGATTTTGTATTATTACATAGTATCGTGCTTAGAGGAAACTTCATAAATCTCATTCATTGAAAAATTATTGAGCGATTATTTTTATATTGAACAGACCCCAACATGGATGAGGTAATTAATTTATTATAGTGAATTGGGATATTATTGGGTTTTTAATTACTAGATATTAATACACATTAGTTATTGTTTTTATGGTAATTATCATGTGTTCAGATGTGAAATTAATATTGGATGAAATTAATAATATAGATGTCAATTATTCTACTAATAATGAGAAAATTTAATCAGATTAATAACATGCGTGATGTTCAATTCTTTCATTAATGAAAAGTTTTCCTTTGAATTCGATTCCCCTCATTTGATTATCTTTTTTTGTTAATTTAATATCTAACTAGTTAAGATTGGTTTAATTTTATTTTTAAATTCACAAGATTTACTATATTGTAAGGTCTAAATAATTGGTTATAAAATTTTAAATGGGATTAGTTTTAGTAAATCTGATTAACCCTATAATTACAACATTTTATGCTTTTGTAGTTAGTATTTGTTTGAGAAACATGTTTAAAAAAAATCCATATTCATAAATAATAATTCTTTCCACGGGTCTGCTGAATTGTTTCATAAAAAGTATTATTGGATATTAATTTGTATTATTAATACGATGATTCACCACTAATAAATATTATTTATAGTATACAGAAGGAAAAATTATTTTATTTTATCACATAGAAGGATGACTTTTTAGGATTTTTATATTGATTGAAAAAATTAGTATCTAGGAGTTTTTAAAATTAATGATGGTATTTTAATAAATTTTACATTAATGGATACAATTTATTTTTACTAATTACAGAATGAATCATTGTTTTAAATTTTCTATTTTTGATAATAAGCCTGCATTGGAATTTAAACAATTTAACATTAGTTAGTATTTTGATTTTTTTTGTAATTGTTGTGTGTTGAAGGAATTTTATTAATTAAATAATTATTTATGTAATACAATTCTAAATGGATTATTTTTATAAATAATTATCTTTGTCATGTTATAAAATTAAAAATGATATATTTGAGGAATGAAAGGATATATTATTTTTTAGATCATGAAATGACTTATTATCTTATCACTGAATTAGTCAAATATTTGTATAATAAAGTAAACATTGTAATTTTTATAGATATTATGGAATGGTTTGATATTAAATACAACTTCTAGTTTTCCTTATGTTTCTTGAAATGGTTTTAACTACCCTCCTTCCTAGCTTCCACATTTTTTGTTATGGCCATAGCTTGTCACACCATTAAACTAAATATTTAGTTCCAATTTTTGAGAGTTACATTTACATGTTTTCATGTGTGTGTATATATATATAATGGGAACCCTCCACTGAAATATTCCACTTCCAATGGTGACAAGTGGTCCCTAAGGGAAACAAAATCATGAGGTAGTGAGAGAAAGAGAATATTATCTTCTACAAAGTGATGATATTTTTATATATATGGTATTACAAATTGTGGTAGGTTCAAACTAATCATGTAAAATTATAGGGGATATTTTTTATATGAGAACCATTTCTCTACATGGTTCATGACATGGGTGAAACAAATATCATTTTTGGCTACTAGGATTCCCACTGTGACCCTAACAAGCCCCACATGACAGTACATTATATGCCCTATATCAGGTTAGGGTAAATTAATTATATATATATATATATAATAGTAAATACCCCATATAAGAGTCCTCTTATAGTTATACATAGTGTTCCATTGTGCTGTCAGAAACATGGGGTAATGAATCGAAGAGAACAATATATTATATAAAGTAATGAAAAGTAATTCCATCTAGCATAAGTGATAGGAGATAGCTTGAACCATATGGGTAACATCTAGGATGATATTTTTTGATACATGATTAATTGTTGCATGGGGTATATGAAATGGGATAACCCATCCCCTACCTTGTGGAAAGGAATCACATTATTACCCTTGCAACTAACTCTATGACATTATATTCTAAGTCCCACATGGGGTTAGGGGTTAATCAATTATTTAATTTATATATATCATATGGTATTCTATTTGTTATATATTTTGTGTCATATGAATTAAAATGGATCTTATAAGATAAAGAAACAGAATGAACTATTTTTAGAAGAAGATATTATAGCTTTGTGGATAAAATACATGATTCTATATGAATACCTATGTCACATCCTAAATGTGTGTATCTTGAAAAATGAAAACGACATAGACTACATTGATTATTATGGTATTAATTTTCGAAAAATCAAAATGTTCAACCTAAAAATAAAAATACATTTTATTTAATAAATGGTGGAAGAATAGTTGGTTTAGAAAGACATCTTCAGGTACGTCATGGCATGTCTGTGGTGGATGAGTCAGTTTCTAGTGTATATCCACATAAGGAGGCATGAGACACCCTTGAACCACACTCAAGTTCCCATTTATAGAAAAATACCTTCAATCAATTTGATACAAGGTGAGACATTTAGAATAGACATTAACATACATAAAACGTTTTTTATGTTCTATACATTACATCACCCATACAATATTAGAAACAAAAAATAGAATGGTGTACTGTCTTTGGAAATTATCAATATTATTATTATTGAAAATTTTCCTACAATGGAACCATTTTATACCTCATAATAGAAATATCATATTTCATATTTATATTCATAAGAATGGAAATAGATAACATATGAAATGAGTGATCACGAATTCAATGTAAGGTAAAACTACAAAATGAGTTATAAAGAGTTACATTATTATCATGTTAGAAAACATGATCGGGTGATAAATATATGATTAAAATTAAAACGGATTATTTTGTGTATTTATAAGTCATAATTGAATTCCATATTCACCAAAATGATCAATCATATACCATGGAATAAGAGTTAATATACTTGAGAGAATGATAGTGAGCTAAATAAATAACATAGAAATATAACATATAATAGTGCCATAAACATAATCAATGGATCTCATAACATAATTCATTAGAAAACACTATATGTTTCCCAAAACATAGTGGAGAATATATCACTTCCTGATTCCCATTACATAAGGGATAATTCATCTCTACCATATTCACATAGTTTAGTGTGCATCAATACTCATTTTATTAGTATCTCAGGACATATAAGATCTTTTAACATGCATTTGGGGCTATATAGGATCCCATTATTCACATAATGATAATTAAATCATGTGTATACCATATAAAATCAATAAAATATCATTACTGGAATACCACATGGAAGGATAATGGGTTTCATAACATTTACATTGGGTTTCATATATAATGGCCTCAATAGTTCGATCTCTTGATAATAGAAATCCAATAACCTAAACTAGCTATTTCACATTGGAATTTAAAATGTAATTTATGAAACCTAACTTCAAAGAAGATTTAACTCTTTTTGAAAAACATGATAATGGAACAATAATAAATAAATATTTCTTATAAATCCTTACTCAATATTATTATAGAAGATGATGTATTGAGCCACACTAAAATTTATTTCTTCAGAAGCGGACAAGATGAATTTTTCTAAAAGCATTTATAAAGAAGTACCAATAATTTATCCTTGATAAATAAATAAATTTTGTTGATAGAAAATTTGGATTAGAAGATAAAATAGAATAATTTTTAATTTAAATATATTATTAATATTTTAAAAAAGTTTTATTGAAACCAACGTTATAAAATGGATTATGAAACTAGATGTTGATAATTCATAATGAGTAACAAGATATTTGCATGAGAAAAAAATATATTTCATTAAAATAATAATGTAAATTTTTTATATAAATAATATTTTAATTAAGTAGAAACATATATTTAATATGATGAGAATTATTTTTAACAAATTTTTATCTTTGTAATGAAATAAATCTACCAATGAAGAATAATTGATGTGAAATGACATTGAATTTTTTTTCATACAACAGAATTTTAAATCCAATGAAAATAATTTAGATTTATAATATTTTAAATTTTTTTTTTTAAAAACTATAAATTTATGAATAAATCTCAAAATAATAGTTTGAAATAATGTAAAGATGACTTATTTATGAAAAACCACATACCCTTAAACATCACATCACAAAATAACATTAATATTTTGTAAAACAAACATAACCACATTAGTAACTTATTTTTAAAATGTATTAAAATAAATGAAATTTTCATCTATTTTATTATAATCATTCATTATGAAATAATCATATTGATATTGTATATATTCCTCATCAGTTTTTAGAACCTTATACTATTTTATAAAAAGTTTCATAAGTACAATTTTGATCATCATTCATTAAATCCTTATTGATTAGTCCTGGATTATCTATGTTACTAGATTAAATGATCCATTATTAATTATAATGTAATAATTTCATTCCATGGGATTTTCTAATATGATTCATGATTTAGAAATCGACGATAGGCTACTTTCAAAAAATTTCATGAAATTATTTTTTATATAAATGAATAGAATAAATATTATTATTTATTTACTAGAAAAAAATTACCAAATCATTAAAATATACTTCTACTAGTAATTATGTTTCCATTTTAATACATAATACAATTCTATAGCATCAAAATATGTGTTTAATCCAACCTAAACAATATCATTCTATTATCAATGGATTAGTATGATTATAAAGTGTCTTATTAATAAAGTCACAATTAAATAAGTATAATGTTAATATTTAGATTGTATTGACATGATTAATAAAAATAGGGAAATTTTTTAAGAAGAATATGGCACACATTGAGAATTTAAAAGAACACAAAAATCGACAACTTACACAATACACAACACAATGCATAAAGGAACCCAAAAATACTATTTTTTTTAAATTATGACCATTAAAAACTAGCCCTTAAATTAGAGAGTGTGTATATAATTTAAAATATAATGAAATATATATATATAGAGAATAATCAATACAAATTTATTGATTAATTCTGTTGAAATAAATACTCAAACATAAGTATTCATTTTATATGATTTATTTAAATATGAATTTAATGATAAAAAAATATAATTTCTTTTGTCACAATTATAAAATTTATTTTTAGAAATTCTTTTCAATTTTCAAAATATAATATAAAAAATTATCATATGCTGATATTTTTGGGTTTTCCTGAAAATATTAATTTTCTTATTAATACTGAAAATACAATTTTTTAGGAGATAATATTTTTATCTAAACCATTTAAAAGTTTAATTTTATTTTAAAATGGTTTCAGTGTAATATTATATATATCATATTATTTATAATTCTATTTAGTTTACTGGAATCGATTTCAGAATTGAATTTTATATGAAATTAATTTAATACTTAAAAGAAGAATTTTTCTTAAAACTGGTTTTGACTGATTTTTCCCAATTTAATTGGAAATTAAATTATACCACTTTTATAATGAATCCTATTTTATATGTATTATTTTTGGATAATATATGGATACTTCTTGAGACCAGGTCCTGAGATAACATGTGATTATGTGGCTCGGTGTTCTCGGAAGAAATGTTGGAAATGTATTAGATATATTAAATAGAAATCACTGTTAGTATTCCTCACAAATATGAATAACATATAAATGGATTCTTGGATCCGAAAAAGACTTGAGAACTATTGAGTTGAGAACAATAATCTTACCCTATATGTGACTTAAAATTAGTCGATGTAGGTTTTTTTAGAAATTTCATTACAAGGACAACAATAAATAAAATAATTGAATAAATTATTTTATTTCATATGTTTGATGAAATGACTTTTTAGTATTCAAATACAGTTTTTGGTAAAAATTTCAGGGTTATCTGAATAGCCATTAAACTGCAGTAGGATCATGGGAGAGAAACTTGGAGAATTATCTCAATCGATCAGTGATGGAATTTCGGATAGATATCGACACACCTCTAATTCGACGAATCATTCATAATACTCATTCTTCATCATTAATGATCGAACCAAATTGATGTAGGTCATGTGTTTGGTTTGGATTTATTCCCCATTATTTAATTCTATGAGGAATAATGACCTATCAATGAAGATATCGATCCTTAGTTCGATCATCATGTGGGATCGGTTTGTTTTCAGGGGTTATCGGGATATTATCATTATGGTTTGATTATTTGATTGTTGTTCTAATGACAAGGAACTAATATTTATAGACAAATAGATCAAGGTCAATTCCAATAATTTTATTCTATGATCACTACTTGAAATATGACATATACTAATAGTTTGTCCAAAACCATTGGTATATGTCACTAATTTGGACCCATACCAATGCTTTGGCCAAAACTAATCATATAGGTCACTAATTTGGACATATACTAATTCTTTGTCCAAAACCGTTGGTATAAGTCAACCAAATGTAAAAACTTTCACAAAAACCATTGTTATAGCTCAAAAAATCAATGAACCTATACAAACGATTATGATAACCATTGGATTAGGTCTATAACATCAGTTCTGAGAACCATTGGTATTGGTACACTTATTTTAATGGAATATTTTGTCAAATAAAATTAAATAAATAAATATAAATATTATTATGAATATATATGTATATATATTAAATTATGTTCATAATGGTAATGTTAGGTTAGTGTTCAGGTCATTGTCTTATAAACTAGTGGTGCAGGGATCAAAATCAAGCCATGTTTTTTTGAATGACCATTACAAATGGTTTTCCTAGAACCATTGGTATAGACCTATCCAAACACCAAACAAACCAATGGTCCTCAAAACCATTAGTATTGGCTATACCAATGGTTTGGAGACCTATAACAATGGTTCCAAGCCATTGTTATTGTGTATTTTTCTATTATAGTATTTTATCAATCAAATTATACATTCATTATGACATTCTTCATTTGGATGTGGTTTGAAATATTATCAAATGATCGATCCTTGAAACTCTATTTCATTATTAAATTATCTAATATCACATATTTGAGATTGATGTGACATGAAGTACGTTTGATAGTGGTTGTGGAAGTGGATCGTATGGCGATTGACACCCAATTTTGCGTTCTTTTATGTTCATTGGTGTGTAATGAAGAATATTGATTATCTCAATTTCTGTGGAGATCTAAGGCCCAAATCTTGTTAACTTGGTTATTTCATGACAAACAAATGATGGGTCATGAGTTTCATAGAATGGAGGTGGATATATTGGAGGCTGAAGTATCATTTAGGTCTTGTGGAGGAAGATTTGGGGATTCAAGAAAATCTCAATCCAAATGTCATCTAATGTTGGATGACACAGTGGGATACCCCCGACTAGAGGCTGGGGTTGGGGGTACAAGATAAGTATCACATGGTATGTGTATTTCCCTACACAGAATGTGACCTATCCCCAGATACACCACATGTACATTGGGAAGTATAGAGACATAGGGTGGAGCACATTGGTTGACTACAGAACGTGTACTCTCCCAGACAAACATTGGTTGGACTAGTACAAGGGTTGAGCTATGTACTTGAAAACATGGTAGAGGTAGAGTATATGGGTTTCTTACACTTAATGTACTATAATACATAGACATGTTTTTATTAAACGATTTGTTTATATAGGCAGGACCTGGTGTTAAGGGACATGGCATGTAACACCTCAACAAGTCAACAAAACTTTTCTATTGGATTAGATATCTTTTCCTTCATATCATGGACACATTTTGTTAGGGGTTTTCCCCCATTTAATTTCCCCAATGTTTGGTGTGAATTATTTCCTAGTCCTACAAATATGATCCCTTAATTAGGACTTCTTATTTAGATATGTTGGACCCCCCCAGTGGAATGGAGTGGGATAATTTATTCCTCTTCTCGCCAAAGGTGGAGTTATTTGTATCGAAGTGATGAACACTATATGGGTGAAGATTATCTAATTATTGGGATAATATAGATTGAGTAATTGGAATATCCCCATTTCCCAAGAATTAATCATCATCCACATATCATAACGATTCATACATTAACATTATATTTTTCACGACAAGACCGGATAAGAAGAACCTATCAGGCGTACGTCTTAAGTGCTATCAGACTCATCAGTGTCCTCTCATAGATGAGTGATTCGTGGAATCTTAAAACTAGAATAATCTACATAAATATTATGGTTTTGGATTCCACTAAACTATGTTTCTTGGATTGAGTGTATCTGGATATTCTAATCACTTGTTTTGTAGACACATACCTATGTAGGGCTAACTGTATTTCATTTTCTGCATTGCTCTGTGGTTTCGAGGTTTCCTACTGAGTATTTCTATACTCACTCCTTCATGAGGGTATCCCACACATTTCATGTCTTCTTTAGATATTCATACTTTTAATAGAGTCATGGGTGGACCAGGACGATATGGTGACTAATGAGGATAGTCAGGCTAAAGTTTGTTCCTGCAGAATTCTGACATCATTCCCAGAATATTTACATTTAGGATGACTTATGTTACAGAATTATTGTGGTGTGGTTGTATTTTTCCATGAATAGATTTATTTGGTTCCTTTAATACCAATGATGTAGGATTTAGATTTATACGAGAATGGTTGTTATTTAGTTTTTACAATCCCGAATTTTTATTGTCTTAGAGATGTCTGTGGGTGTAATGGTTCTTAGGCTAAGGCCTCCCTTGTATGTGATATTCCTACACGGTGATAGTCTCCATCCCCCATCCCATTCGAGGCGGGTGTGGGGGTTTCATTATGGGACCCACTGGGATGGGTCATGATAGAGTGGTATCAATGTCGGTCAATTCTAGTTTTGGATTACAAATCGTTGAGACTGGTTTGGGAAAATAATGTCAAGTGTTTCGAGTTCAGCTTTCAGGAAAGCGACTCCAATGTTGGTACACTGTCCAACATATTCATATACCAAGAAATTGATAACCTACTTTTTGACATAGTAAATGAGAACACTTCTTTCAAGGAAGGAATTGATACATGCTTCAAATAAGAAATGGTTGTGGTTTCCATGTCAGGATTTTAATAGCTCTCCAGATGTATTCATTTGTTACGGCACACAAAGTTGTTTTATGATGACTCTATGGAATATAACATCTATATTTCCACAAAATGATCATGATGATTATCCCCTAAATTATGAGAGGTAAATACATGGATCAGTTCCTAAGATGTTACCTCCATGTGGTGGAACATTCATACCTTTTATAGAGAAGCATATGGTACCCATAATAAAAGAAGATGAGTTGTGCAAGATGTGCGTGCTTCATTATTTCTAGAGACAAAGACCCCTATTTTTTTATAGGATATCCTAACCCACAGACGGGTGAGTACTAGCTTGAGGTGTTGATTGAATTCCCATGTAGTTAAGACACTAAAAAATTAGATTATGGTCCTATAAGTGAGCCATTTTTAGGGATCAATTGGGTGTTGATGTAGATTAGTTACCCTATCTTACAACTTGGTGAATCTTTCATGGATAGAGTGTGAGAACCCTTTTACAAAATGATTTCCACTAGATACTCTTAAGGATAAGAGTATCCAAAAGATTCTTCCGATCAAGAAGGGTACCATGATAGTAGCTTATTATTCATCATGGTATAAAACCTCTACATGTACAAGATGGACAAGTATGGAGGTCGATTATTTAGGGATCAGACCATCGAGTGAGGTTTGTATAAAGAAATCTCCAAAAATGTTATCAATCTATTCATATATAACAATGTTGGGATACTAGAGTGGGGTTTGGTGGTTGAGAATTTTCTAGTTGAGTAGGTAAATACCTTGGTTTGTAGTAGTGGGAAAGATAGAATAGAGACCTCAATAATAGGTATAAGAAATTAGTCTCTTAGAACAGTATGTGGGATAAAATTAAGGTGGAGGTTCTAGGATATAGGGTATATAGACCAGGGATCATATAATTGGTCTATTCATCCTAGATATATGTTTTTATTCTCATGTGATGGTAGGGGAAATCAAATCTGAGATTTCCCGACCCATCATACAACTGAAAAATATACTTTTGATGGATCATAGACATTGAGATAGTGGAATGAAATGGAAATATTTTAGGACATAAAATGCAGAAGAGGAGCTAGTGGAGAAGTATGAGATGGTTAAAATTATCACATGTTACCAACACCACCATTTTGTGGTCTAGTCCA
This sequence comes from Viscum album, assembly GCA_963277665.1. Lineage (NCBI taxonomy): Eukaryota > Viridiplantae > Streptophyta > Magnoliopsida > Santalales > Viscaceae > Viscum > Viscum album. Next base: position 772,327,801 of record OY728159.1, on the reverse strand, counting down.
GGCTATGGGAGCTGGAGGATAGGGGAGGGGAAAACTGCAGGCAGTCGAAGCCTAAGACCCATAAGATCCATGGAAGATTTCAGGTATAATCTTTTATTTTTATACCTTAGCGGAATTATTTAAAGAGATAGGTTATATTCATTGATTTCTCTCCACATATCTTTTTCTAGACATATAGATTTCAATCGATCCTTTGTCTTGGCCATTAAACTTAGAGACAACTACTGGAGAAGACTAAATGAACACACACTTGTGTTGAATGTGAAACCTAACACTTAGAAGTGAGTGTCTCTATTGGAATCTATTTGTAGTAGGGTTGAGTAATTATGATTTAATTCTTTGTATGGATTAGATATCTATAGTTTAGGTATGGATTGACTATTTTAGTTGAAGGGTGTGGTTCGTTCATAATGATGGAACGAAGGTCTACTTTTTCTATGAAATGGAATCCCATGTAGTGTTGGGTGGACTAATGAATAGGAGGGTGAAACCATTTTATTCATCAATTTGATATCCTAAACCTTCGTTTACTAGATTATATAACTTCCCAAATTCCTATAGTAGTGGAGGAGTATGAGGAAGTATTTCCTAGAGATTTCCTAGACTATCCTATAGATCTGATGATAGAATTATGAATTGATCAAACACCTTGGATTTCATCAATTTTTCTAGAATATTAGATGTCTCCCCTAGATATTCACTAGATGTGGGAATATTTAGAGGACTCTAAAATGGAGGGATTCGTGGCATCGAGTGTCTCACCTGAGGAAGATCTAGTTTTTTTCCCAAGAAGGTCGATGTGAGCTCAATGTTGTGTGTATACTATTTGTTCTTGAACCTGGTAACTATGAAAACACATAACTACTACTATGGATTGATGGCCTCTTCGATCAGTTGATAGGGGCACATGGTTCTCAAAGTGTGACCTCAGGTCCGACTACCGCCAGTTGAGGGTACAATATGATGATATACTGAAGATGTCATTCAAATGACACAATGGTCACTATGAGTACATGGTGATTCCCATTGTCATGATGAAAAACATAGTAGTTCTCTTTGAAATCATGAACTATTTCTTCTATACATTCATAGAATTTTTCATGGTAGTCTTCATCAATGATATACTTGTGTACTCAGCATCATAGGATGAGCACGCAATACACAAAAGTATGGTTTTTGTCATACTACGATAGAAATATCTTTATGTAATGATCACAATGTTCCTGTTTTGGATTTATAAATTCCACATTCAAGGAAACATAATCTCATTGGATAGAGTTTGTAGGGGAATCATCTATGTTTGAGGTGGTGCTTGAATCGGAGCCACTAAGGATTATGTCAGAGGTGCGTATATTCAATGGGATGGTTGTATATTGGTGAAGATTCACAACTGATTTCTCTAGGATATACAGACCCATGATATCTTTGACACGGAAGGGAAAACCTTTTGTCAGGATATATATGTTCTCCTACAAATTTGACTAAATTTGGTATAGTTTGATGATCTCACCCACCATTATATTATCAGAGGATTGTTTTGAGAATATAGTGTTCTATGATGCATCCAGAACCGAGCATGGTTGTATTTTTATGTAGAGGAAATATGTGATTTCTTATGGTTAAAAATGGTTGATACCACATCAGTTGAACATTGTGACCCATGATCTTGAGTTAGTAGCTATATTTATCAGTTTAAATATGTGTCTATACTACCTGATGTGTGAGTGATTTATAATTTATTCTGATACTCATATTCTCAATTATATCTTCCCTCAAAAGGATAATAACATGATATAAAGGCAATGGATATATTTCCTCTTAGATTATAACATATATATTTTCTATAATCCTAGGAATTGGAACATGGTGGAAGATTCTCAAATTATGAGATTTTGTTTGCAGTTACTGAATTAGGTGTTTTAGTTGTTAGTGTCGTTGTTGTCGTTGTAGTTATCCATTGTGGATGGTGATGAATAAGATTACCTCTAGTTGATCATTTCCCCCCCTCCACTCATACTGTGAGTTTGGGAGGCATGTCATGGGGATATCGACTATGAGGCCCTACAAGATGATATATCTATAAGTAATTCTAAAGATGAATTTTCTAAATATGTGGATCAAGTTTCTCTTCTCAATGGATGCACGATTGTACTATTAATCCTATGAGAAGGTTTGTTGATATATTTTTACACTTCTCTTTTGGGGGTATATCTAGAGTGGATAAAACATACCATGACCTCTAACATCAGTTTTGGGCACCATGGAAGAGGAATGAAATTGTAGACTTTGTCTCTTGATGTCTTTATTTTTTGTAGGAGAAGGGTGAGCACCATTTTCCAATGGGTTTATATCAACCCCTTAAGGCATAATAAAGAAATTGAGATAGAATATCTATGGAATTAATTATGGTCCTTCCGTGTACATACTAGGTACATGATTCCATCTAGGTGATCATAGACTAACTCAAAAAGTCATCTCACTTCATAAAAAATTGGCAGTAGAGTTCAATAGAAATATTTGGACACAACCATGTGAGGGAGGATATTCAAACTAAATGGAGACATATCTATGATTGATTATGATCGTGACACTGAATTTTCATCCAAGTCATGATAGAGATTACATGAGGGGTTTAGGACTCAGTTATTATTGGGAAAATAATCTCACACACAAACTGATGGTCATATTTAGAAGAGAATATAGGTTCAAGAAGACATTAATTGATATTACATGTTAGAATTTGGATTAATTAATGTGGATCACATAACATCAGAGGAGTTTGCATATATCAACAGCTACCATTCTAACATTTGTATGGAACCATTCGAAGAATTGTACAGTTGGCCATGTTGGTCACCACTTTTTGGACTGACCTTGGAGAGTTAATACCCATGGTCCTGGGTTTGGTGAGATCTAAAACAGAGAATATGAAGCTCATCCAGGAGTGGACGAAGACTACATAGGGACTTTATAATTCTTATGCTGATAGGTGATTGAAGCCTTATGATTTTGAGGAGAGAGACTATGTATTGTTATGGGTTTCACCTTAGCATGGATTATAATTATTTGGATGGGTGATAAATCTATAATAGAGATTCATTATCCCTTTATAGATGTGTCATTGAGTTTTCAAGATGGAATACCACTTAGCTCTACATCGACAGCTGTAATGGATACCCAATGTCTTCCATGTGTCAAAACTGAGATGGTGTAAGAATAGAACATCACACATTATCGTTTGGGAGAGATGGAAATTGATGATGGGGAAACATTTACAAAGAACCTAGTAGAGATTGAGGATTGTCTAGAGAGAATCATTCATTGGTTATCAATTTCGTTGGTGCATGTCTGGCGGTAGAATGTGAATCTTTAAGAGAGAACCTGGTAACAAGAGGCTCATGTCTATGCCTAGTACCAAAAAATATTCTATAGAACGTTTTTGGATATTTGGGATTTCAATCCCAAATGCTTGGGGAAGGTAATGTCTATGATTTTCTATGTCTTATTTTTGTATATTATATAGTTTTTTTCATGACCACCTGTTATGCTTGCATGTGATTTCAATGCCCGATGTGCATGTAATAAATATTTGAAATATATTCCATAGAATGAGCATGTATTTTTACTAAAAATGTGTAATAAAATATTAATGGGTTCCATTATTAGAAATCCATGGGAACCATTGGTTTCAATATTTGAGTATTACCCTTGGCGTGAAAAAATATTTTTCAGAATGGGTTGTTTGTAAAAAATTCATAATGGGTGCTGAAATAAATAAAATAATTGAATAAATTATATTATTCTATTTTTTTGACACAAATACTATTTTTTAAAATAGACTATTATATAAAAATTCTATTTTTATCTATAGAACTCTGTAATGTCTGGATGATTATTGTAAAGAGCCTTGGATAATTATCTCAAATGATTGATGATGGAAATGAGGATCAAGATTAAAGTTCCTTGGATTCAATGGAGCTTTCCAATAATGAAAAAAATGAATCATTCTTTATCATAGATCGAATCATATTGAGTTCTGGAATGTGTTTCATTTTGATTCATTCCACATTCTTTATTTCTACATTGAATGTAGACCAATTTATGAATAGATTGATCAATGGTTTGATTGTCTTGTGAAATGGGTATACTTATGGTGTATGTAGAGAGATTAAATTTTTGGGATGATTAACCAATTTTCATTCTAATGGAAATGAACTGGTATCAATATGAATATTGATCGAGGTCCATTCCCCTTTTTTTATTAAATTCTTTTCTCCCCTGACTTTTCCGATCATTGTGGTGTTATTCATTTGGAGGTGATTCAGCATATTATCAAATTATTGATCATTCCATATTGTTCTCTTGGAGAAATGATATCATATCTAAAATATGAGATCAATTTGAAATGAATTTTTAGTGACAGTGGTTTCTTTAGTTGATCTGATGATGAATGGATCCCAATTTTGTGTGCTTTGGTGTCCTTTGGCGTGTAACGAAGAACATCGATGATCTCATTTTCCGAGAAGATAGATGTCCCAAATCTGGTTGATTCTATGATGGAATGACTAAAAGAAGATGGATCCTGAGTTTCACGGCATAGAAGTCGATAGATAATAGAATGGATGATCAATTATGCCATGGGGAGGTAGAACAAAAGATTATGGAAAATTCTGATCCACATGGTGTGTAATTTGGGATTACCTGGTGTGTGGGGCCCCTGGGAGGATGATAAGGTTTCAGGTCAGAGATAATTATCACACAACATGTGTCATGTCCTACATGGTGTGTGACCTCTCCCATGAGACTCATCGTGTCTGGTAGGGAGTACATAGAGATGAGGCATAGTACATGGGTAGACTACACACACTATTGGAAAAATGTTTAACACGTCAGTATTTTTCATGTCTGTTCTATATAACCGAGATGATAAATTGATATGAATCCATTTCTTATGGTGGTTATAAAATAACAATTGTAAAAAATACTGAGATTATCTTTATTACATCAGTTATTTTATAACAGCCGTGTAAATCCAAACTTGGCACTTTATCACGTCGGTTAAAAAATAACCACCGTGATAAAGCGCCATTTATTAAAACGGTTATAAAATAACCAACATGATAAATTCCTTTCTAAATTGATTATTAAATAAATTAAATTATAAACACAAAACATTCTATCATGTAAGTTATAAAATAACCGACATGATAAACATTTTAAATGATTTATCGCACCCCGTATTCAGTCAGTCTGTTTTCTTTGATCTGGCGACCTGCGACTCGTCTCTCCTATGTAGAAAACATAGAATGGATTATTCAAATTCGTGAAAACCTTCCTTGTTTTTCCAACAGAATTCATCATCTTTATTTTCACCAGATCAATCAGGTTGACTCATATCACTCAAGTAAGATGCACATGGCTCAGTTTCAGTTTTTATTTGTTCCGATTCCCAAAACTAATTTTTTGAGATGTTATTTTTCTCTGTTTTTTCATTCTATAATGGTATGTTTCATATTTTTTATTTTTACTATGATAAATTCAATTCTAGTAAAAGAAACCATGGAAGTGATATCATGAAACTTTATGATTTTTGTGTTTTACATCATGTGTGTGTGCGCATACAAGGGGTGTCGAAGGGGGTGGGGGCTGTCAAGAGGGGTGGGGGGCTGTCCAGGATGTGGGGGTGTCCAGGGGGTGTCAAAGGGGGGTGGGGTAGGTTTCTAGGGGGTGTGGGGGTTTACAAGGTGGTTTGGGTGTTTAAGGGTGTGGGGGTGGTGTCGAGGGGGTGAGGGGGATATCCAAGGAGGTAGGGGGTCCAAGGGGTGGGGGTGGTATCCAGGGGGGAGTGGGCTGTCCAAGGGGGTCGGGGTGTCCCGGGGGTGGGGGTGTCTGGGGGGGGGAATGTCCCGGGGGTGGGGGCTGTCTAGATGGGTGGGGGTTGTCCCGGGGGTGGGGATGTCTAGGGGTTGAGTGGCTTGTCCAAGGAAGTAGGGGGTGTCAAGAGAGGTGGGGGTTTCTAGGGGGTGTCAAAGATGGTGGGGGTGGTGGTCAGGGGGGTGTGGGGGCTGTCCAACGGGGTTGGGATGTCTAAGGGGGTGGTAGGATGTGTCTAGGGGTGTGAGGGGGTTGTCCAAGGGGGTATGGGTGTCAAGGGGTGGGGTGTCTATGTGGGTGAGTGGGGTGTCCAGGGGGTGGGGGCTATCTAGTGGGGTGGGTGTTGTCCAGGGGGAGGGGGTTGGCCAGAGGGGTGGGGGAGTCCAATGGGTGTCAAAGGGGGTGGGGGTGGTGTCCAGGGGGTTTGGGGGCTTTCCAAGGTGGGTGAGGTGTCCAGGGGTGGGGGCTGTCTAGAGGGGTGGGGGTTTTCTAGGGGGTGGGGAGTCCAGGGGGTGTCAAAGGGTGGGGGGGTGGTGTCCAGGGGGTGTGGGGTCTATCCAAGGGGGTTGGGGTGTCCAAGGGGTTATGGGTGGTGTCTAGGTGGTGATGGGGATATCAAAGGGGGTAGTGCTATCTAGGGGGTGGGGGATGGTGTCTGGGGTGGTGAGTGGGTTGTCCAAGATGGTAGGGGGCTGTGCAAAGGGTGGGGGCAGTCCAGAGGGGTGGGGGTGCTGTTTAGGTGGTGGGGTGTTGTCTGGGGGGGGGGGGGTTGTGTCCAGGTGGTTTCCAAGGGGGTGGGGGTGGTTTCAATTGGGATAGGGGGTTGGAAAACCCCTCACCTCCTAGAAACCACTCCCCCACCCCCTAGGCACCTCCCATCCCCATGGACATCCCCCACCCCAGGACTGGCCCCCACCCCCTAGACACCCGCAGCCCCTGGACACGGTGGACAACCCTCTACCCCCATGGACAACCCCCCCAGGATAGCCCCCAACCCATTGGACTCCCTCTGGGTATATATATATACCCCAATGGTTTTATTGAAACTATTTGAATATTTTTACTTTAGGTAGACTATACAACGGTTCTTGTAGAATTGTTGGTATATGTCTATTGCAACAACCATTATTCCAACAGTGTGTGAAACCATTGGATACCCCAACGGTTTCAGAGGTTATCACAATGGTTTCAAATCTTTGGGATCTATGTAATTTTTTGTACTGATTGTATACATATTTTAATATTTATACTTCAAATTTCATTTTTACGGAAGGGTGAATTTGGTATCCGGTTTCACCAAGATGTATTCTTTGTGTAACATAAGGAGAAAGGTCCAAGATGAATTCAAAACTGTTATATCTAACTATATTTTCTTTTTAAAATGATTTTCATGTGTTTTTTTTTTCAAATACGCAAAGATTTGTTTTATATTTCAAAAAAAAATTCATTCAAATTATGATATTTTTCATATAAATATATATTTGTCTTATCATAACAAGATGTATAATTTTGATATTTGTTATAGGTTAATAATGAGTCGAATTTGGATTACGTCACATCAAATGAGTAATGAATATGAGGATGGTGTTGATTCCATTTTGGAATTTGCTAAACAAAATGTTCCAAGCAATGACATTTATTTTCTGTCTATGCGTGAAATGTTTGAATATGAAGAAGTTGAAAAGTAGAGAGATCAAAGATCATATGATTTGTCATGGTTTTAATCTGAGTTACAACCCTTAGATTTGGCATGGTGAAACTGGAAAGAATGTCAGATCTACTAATGATGATGATTCACAAGATGGGAGATCTGATGGAATTGAAAAAATGATTCGTGATATTGCAGTTGATGAAATTGAGATAGAACCAATAGTTGTGCGTCTATATGGTGATGCTGATAAACCAATGTATCCTGGTTGTACAGATTTTACGGCTTTTTTGGTGGTGTTAAGATTGATTGACCTGAATTCAAAACATGGATGGAGTGAAAGAAGTTTTACAGAGATGCTACAATTCCTGAAATACATTCTTCCAAAAGATAACAATCTTCCAGATTCACAATATAAGGCCGAGAAAATATAATGCCCTATGGGATTGGGATACAATAAAATGCATGCATGTCTGAATGAATGTATGATATATAATAAGGAATATAAATTTATGTCAGAGTTTCAAAAATGTGGGACATCACGGTATAAGTTGAAAGAAAAATCACAAGCTGATGTAGATATTACAAATATCCCTTCCATGGTATTATGATATCTTCCAATAATTCATCATTTGAAATGTTTATTTTCTAATTCACATGATTCAAAAAAGTTAATGTGGCATCTTTATGAGAGGATATGTGATGAAAAAATATGTCATCAATAATATTGGTCACAATGGAAGAAAATTGATGAGCAGTATCCTACATTTTCAAATGAAATTGGAAATCTCATACTATGGTTGTGCATAGATGGAATGAGTCAATACCAACCCCTCAGTAGCACACTTATTTCCTGTCCTATTTTATTGGTAAATTACAAACTCACTCCTAAATTTTGTATGAAGCGCAAATATGTCATGTGAGTATAATGATCTCTCGTCCGAAGTAACCCGGAAATGATATTGATGTTTTCTTGTCACCTTTGGTTGATGATTTGAAACATTTATAGGAGGATGGTTTTAGGGTGTTTGATTCTTATAAAATGGAATATTATCAGCAGCCTGCAATTCTTATGTTCACTTTAAATGACTTCCCAGCATATGGAAATTTGTCTGGATACAATGTTAAGGGGCATAAACCATGTCCAATTTGTTAACAACAAACATCATATTGTCAATTTCATCATGGGGGGAAATAGTGTACATGGGTCATCAAATGTTTTTGCCTATGGATCACTCTTATGGAGAATTAAAAAAGTCATTCAATGGATCAAAAGAATTTGATATTTCTCCAAAACATTTATCCCCTGATGGATATTTTGAGAGGGTGGAAAACCCGGATGAGACATTGGGAGAGTCACAGAAATCTAGTAATGATATAAATATTTGGAATAAAAGGTCTATATTTTTTGAGCTACCATATTAGAGATATCATGAAGTTAAAAATAATATATATTTCATTCATTTGGAGATGAATATCTGTGATAGTTTAATTAGAATACTGTTAGATATTAAAGGAAATAAAAAATATGGGTTGAATGCAATATTATACTTACTATCAAGGGGAATAATTTTGGAGTCAGCTCCCACTCCTAATGGAAGATGAACATTTCTTCACCCGGCTTGTCATACAATATCCAATAGGGAGAAAATTATCTTTTTTTTTCATTGTCTACATGATGTCAAAGTTCTGTAAGTTTAATCTTAAAATGTAAATTTTTTTTCTCAATGAAGTATTTGAAGTTGATAGGTATGAAATCTCATAATTGTCACATCATGATGCAACAAATTCTATCAGTTTCATTATATGGAATATTTCCCATCTATGTCAGAAATACTATAATAAAGTTGTGTTATTTTTCCAATTCAATTTGTAATTTGGTTATTCACGTGAATGCTTTGAATATTTTGGAAGAGGATGCAATTTCTATACTTTGTCAATTGGAAATGTATTTTCCAACATCTTTTTTTAATATAATGGTGCATTTAATTATTCATATGGTTTGAGAAATAATGCTTTGTGGACCTGTATATCTTCATTGGATGTATCTTTTGAAAGGAATATGAAAATATTGAGGGGGTATGTTAAGAATCCATATCGACCTGAATCCTCTATTGTGGAAAAGTGTATTTTTTTGAGTTTGTGGTGTTTTGTACAAGCTACATGGCTGTGGTGGAGCATATAAGTTTGCGTCCATATCTCTACGAATGAGTTAAAAATGAGGGAAAGGGGATTTGTGGCTTGGAATTCAAATCGTTGTCAGCTAAACAGATGAAGAAGTTAGAATTATATATCTTGAATATCATAGATGGTGCTCAACTGTATATCCCATTGCATATTATTGAGTTGAAACAATGTCATCCAAAGATGAAAGAAATGTGGATTTTGAATGATCACAACCAAACATTTTTTTCATGGATTAAAAAGACCTTGTTTGGTAGATCAGATGTATCAATGAAATTTGGATGGATAGTGGGTGGTGCATGTTTAAATGTGATGACATTACCCAGTTATGACAATAATGGTTACACATTTTATACGAAAGATCAGGACAATAGATGTGTAGTTCAGAATAGTTGTGTATTGGTGTTTGCAAAAGAAATTCATTTTTAGAGTTCAAAAGACAAGAACCTAATTTATGCATCAAGTGAATATTATGGAGTTTTTGAAGAAATATGGGAGGTTGAATACTTTAAAATTACTGTTCCTTTTTTTAACTGTAAACGATTTATCGGTAACAATAGTGTCAGACACGTTGATTTTGGAATCACAGTTGTTAATATGAATAGATTGGAATACTCAGCTGATTATTTTATAATGGAAACACATGAAAACATATTTTCTATGTAGTTGATCAATAATATATGTTGTGGTCTGTTGTTTTACAAGGGAAAAACAATTAGTTGGTGCAGATCAACTTGATGAATATGCGGATTTATGTGAGATCCTTACTTCAATGGAATGATTAGTAGAACATAATGATGAGCATGTTAAAGACATGGTTTGTGCCATAAGGAACAATCATAAAGAATGAATTTGGGGAAAAATACATTTTTTCATTCCTAATATTAGAGGTAACATATGTTTATTTATTGTTTACATTTATTATTTTCATAAAATGTTAGATATTCTAATTTTTTTCTTTTCTAAAATGCATATTAAAACAAATAAGTAGATTTTTTTTTTAATTTCATAATTTTTTAGTGTATTTTTCCATGTTTACCATAGTTTACCATTGCTTACTGTAGTTTACCTTTATGTAATTTATATATTTATCGATTTTGTTGAATGAAAATTACACTAGAATGTTTACCACATTTACCATATTTACTATTTTTTATTATTCTTAACATATTATCCATGTTTACTATTACATAAATTAGATTAATTTTACATTTTTTTATTACATTAGTATTGTAATATTTGAATTTTTATATTTGTGAACTAATGTTTGTTTTTTTTATTTGAAGGATAATGACAGATCAAACAGTTGATCAACCACATGATTCTGGAGATGAGTATGATGATCATACCTTTAGGGAGGAACATTCACATGCTCCTCTTGATGTTCCCCAATCTTCCTCATGTGATCCCATAATGACAAATTGTTCAAGATTTGGTGAACATGGGCACCCATGTTTAGAAAAATTATCAATTTCTCTTACATAGGGCCGGAGGATAATCATTGAGTTTGATGAGAATGATATTCCTAGAGGTCAAAATGCAAAATATTTTAAGAGTTTTGTATCATCTCAGTGTAAGAGAAAAGTAAGGTTTTTTTATGATGATTGGATAAGTTTGGACAATGCGATAGTATCTCAATTACGGGAGACGATTTTGGTATTTTATTTTGCTGTTGTGTTCCTATTCTTTAAATGTTTCTAGTATAATATTTCTTACCTCTACTTTATCAGATGACATTTATTATTACCGACATTGGAGAAGTCAGGACGAAATGATTATCGATGGCTTCTAGGAGATGGAGGGATTTCAAATCAACCCTCACATCTGATTTCATTTATGGTTATAGGAGTCATGACAATCCATGTCATATATATCCATTCATATATGAAGACACATGGAGATAGTTTGTTTAAAGTAGAATAAAAGATTCATTTTTTCTAAGGTAAATTCAAACTTTTATTATCATTCTTATACAAATTATCTTATTAATGTTTTGTTAATGATTTCTTATTCTGAATTTATAGTAAACAAGGAAATATCATCAGGAGATCCAATCTAAAAATGTATACCAATTCAGTTTATCTCAAGGAGGGTATAAATTATTGGAAGAACAAATAATGGTGGAAAAATTACAAAAACTGAGAGCTGAGACTTCAATATCTAGAGCGGTTTCCCCTCCATCCTTTCTATGTAGACCAGAAAAATTGAAGAGAGCTCATATGGTAAAAAAGGGGCAATATCTTTTGAACGATTCGAGAATCATTGCTGAGAGTATTGTAAGATATTTATTTTATTTATTTATGTTAACTATATTCTTCATATAATTTTAATCATTATAGAAATGTTCAATTATTTAATACAGGATTCTCTTGAGGAGCAAAGCTCATAGGGGGTATTTATAGTTGCTGGAAGGCATGATATTTTATCTTCATCTTTGGGAATGCTCGAATATCCTGATTGTGTATGAGGATATTCAATGGGTGTATCGGTAAAAAAAGTGTCTCCACATTCTACTACTTCTTCCATTGAGGGTGTTTATAAAAAAATATAATCCTTGGAGGATTATGTTCATAATATTAATGTGATGATGGAGTAAACTATTAGAGAGTCGGTATAGTCTATGTTGGCAGACATGAAAAGATAGTTTCAGAATCAAGATCCAACTCCTCCACCTCCCCTTGAAGACCCCATTATCTATCCTCCACCTCCTCCAGTAGCTCCCACTCCCTCACTTTAGCATGTAGACCCCATTTCTTATCATACTCCTCCACCACAGCTTCCTTCTTATTGCGGGTTTTATGTTGATGATCCTCAACATCATGTACTTTCATATGTGTTGGTATATTGTATATGAGATACAGTTCATCATCAACTGTTAGAGTTAGAGAATCATAGGGTCACTATACATAATATTATAGATAGATCATCTCAAGTACCATTACCTACAGATGAGGTGATGACAGTTGGACATAGTATTGGTCATTTTTTAAGTTGTCCATCCAGGCTTCTGTGGCTCATTACCGTAGAGGTATCTATGTAATATATTCTATTTTTTTTAAATTTACTTATTTTAACATTTAAAATCTAACATATTTTTATATTTATTTTTATATGAATACTTCAAAGGTAATGAAATACTGTATAGATAACAACAATGACAAATGGCTATGACATCAGATACAAATTCTAGTAGTCTTGATAGATTGTCAAGATATTCAAATTTTTTGGATGATAATTACGAGTTTCCAATGAATATCATGTTTTTAGACGTGCAATAACTGTGGGGATTGTGAAAACTGATATCATGGATCTTATTACTAGAGATAAGTTGGGAATCAACGTGGTGAAATTTTTTTCCCTGTACAACATAACACCTTTTCCCTGCGTTAAATTTATAAAAAATATATACATATGTCTATTTTGTATTAGGTATCCATATAACACGTGTGTGGAGAATGAGATGACATATTTGTATGTATTCATGGACCCACATTTGATTTCCATTGAAACACAAGCATTGGATGAGAAAAAATAATGTATTATATTACTAAAATATTAGAATAGAATATAATCACACTGTGTTCGATGATGCCTTTTTTGTGATAGGTATGAAAAATATCTCCGACAAAGAGTTCATTATCTTTTAACATAAAAAACCACTAACATTAAATTATCTTTTATCAATGATCATTGGATGTTAGGTTTTTTCCCAAGGGATAAAACACTTTATTCGATATGCTCTATCCATGGCAATGTGCGGGAAAGTTTTAAGAATATGTTCAAAAAGTATGTTTCAATTTATTAATAGTTGTATATATTATAACGAATTATAAATTTATTTTATTCGTATTATTTTTTAATAGGGTATGGGTCCACTTTCAAAAAAACACAAAAGAAAAGGAGTTCCGAGATCAAATATGTAGAAGTAAAGGTAAATATACATTAATAATTTGTACTTTTTGATGTATTACATAAAAACAATATTTTGAATTTACACTCATTCAAAATGAATTTTCATGAAAAAGATGGTGTCGTTGAATGCAGATATTATATGTTAATATTTATGTAGGAAATAATTACAACTAGAACACTTGTGAACTTTAACATGGTATGATTTTCTTTTAAACTATTACATTGTAAGATTTAATTTTAAAATTTTCCATAATATATCATTTGATTTATTAATTATACATATTAACTACTATCATTTCAAATTTTACCTATTGTATGACCCTCAACACTATAATGCTCAAGAGGTCAAACACTTACAAGTGGAATAGTAAAATTATTTTACACGTCTGATTAGATTTTAGTTTGTTTGTTGTGTAAAATGTATTTTTCAATATTGTCTTTATAATTGTGTATTTTGTAGTCTTTTAGGGTTGATTTAGGGTTTTTTGTGGAGAATTTAAATTATTAATGTTATATATGTGACTATTTAATTTTGTGTTACTTCTTGTTTTGGTTGAGTTTTGATGGTTTTTCTGGTATGGATTCTGGTCTAGGGGGAGTTCTAGGGGTGTGGGGAGGTGTCCAGTTGGGTGGGGGGTTTCTATGGGTGTGGTATGGCTGTCCAATTTAGTGGGGGGGGGGGGTCCATGAGGGTGGGGGGATGTCTAGGGGGTGTCCAGCGGTGTGGGGGTGCCTAGTGGGGTTAGGGAGAATTCTAGGGGTGTGGGAGGGATGTCCAAGGGGTGGGGGTGTCGTGGGTGTCCATGAGGGTGGGGGAAGTCTAGGGGTGTCTCGGGGTGTCTGTGGGGTTTCTAGGGGTGTGGGAGGGTTGTCTAGGGGTGTTGGGAAGGTTTCTCAGTGGGGTGGGGGCTTTCCCTGGGTGTGGGAGGGTTGTCCATTGGGGTGGGGTGGGGGTGTCCAGGGTGTCCATGAGGGCGGGGCCAGTCTAGGGGTGTCTCGGGGTGTGGGGGTTTCTAGGAGTCTGGGAGGGGTGTCTGAGGGTTTGGGGGAGGGGTGTCTAGGGTGTCCATGGGGGTGGGTGTGTCCAGGAGGGTGGTAGGGCTGTCTAGGGGGTTGGGGGATGTCAAAGAGAGTGGGGGTGTCCCGGGTTGTGGATAAGATATTTAGTGTGGTGGGGGAGGTTAAGGGGTGTGGGAGGGTTGTCCTGCGGGTGGGGGAGGGTAGTCCAATGGGCTGTCCAGGGCTCTCCAGTGGGTGTCTGGAGGTGGGGGCGGGCTATTCAGTGGGTGTCCAAGAGGGTGGGAAGGGCATTACAGGGGGTGTCCTGGGGTGTGAGGGGTTTCTAGGGGTGTGGGAGGGTTGTCAAGGGGCTTGGGGGGGGGGGTTCTAGTGGTGTGGGGGGTGTCTAGGGTGTCTATAAGGGTGGGGGCAGTCCAGAGGGTGTCTAGGGGGTGGGGGTTTTCTAGGGGTGCGGGAGGGGTGTCTAGGGGAGGGGGGAGGGGGAGTTCCAGGGTCACCATGGGGGTGGGGTTTTCGAGGATGGTGGGATGGATGTCTAGGGGGTGGGAGATGTCCAGGAGGGTGGGGGTGTCTAGGGTTGTGGACAAGCTGTTTGGTGTGGGGGGGGGGGGTTCCAGTGGTATGGGAGGGTTCTTAAGGGGGTGGGGGAGAGCTGTCTAGTGGGGTTGGAGTGTCTAGGAGGGTGGGATGGATGTCCACGACGTGTTAAGGGGGGTAGGGGGGGTCTAGGTGTGTGTTAGGGCTATACATGGGTGTGGGGAGGGCTGTCTAGTGGGGTGGGGGATTTCTATGGGTGTGGGAGGGCAGTCTAATGGGGTGGGTGTGTCAAGGGTGTCCTTGAGGGTGGGGGTTTCCATGGGTGTGGTGGGTTTCTATGGGCGTGGGAGAGGTGTCCAGGGGTTTGGGGGTGTCCAGGGGGTCCATGGGGGTGGGTGTGTCCAGGAGGGTGGGAAGGATTCCCTGGGGGTGGGGGTGTCAAGGGTTGTGGGCAGGCCTTTTAGTGTGTGTGGGGGGGGGGGGGGGTTTCTAGGAGTTTGGGAGGGATTTCTAGGTGGTGAGGGAGGGTTTTCTAGTGGGGGGGGGGGTCTGTTTTTTGTTCTGTTTCAAGTATTCTTTTCATAGGGCATAGGTTGGGGGTTCCAGGGGTTTGGGGGGCTTTCTATGAGGGTGGGGGTAGTATAGGGGTATGATGGCAGTGTCTAGTGGTGTGGGGGTTTCCAGGGGTGTGGGAGGGGGATGTCCAGGTCGAGTGGGGGTGTGCGGGCTAACTAGGAGGGTGGGGGCAGTGTAGGGGTGTGTGTGGGGTGGGGGGTTCCAGTGGTGTGGTTGGGGGGCTATCCAGGTGGGGAGGGGGGTTTTGGTCTGTTTTTGTTCTGTTTCAGGGATTATTTTGGTTGGGCATAGTTGTGTGGGGTGTCTAGGGTGTGGGGGTTGTCTAGGAGGGTGGGGGTAGTCCAGGGGTGTGGGGGTGTCCAATGGGGTGGGGGGTTTCTAGGGGTGTGGGGTGTTTAGGGGTGTGGGGGTGACTGTCCATGTTGGGTGGGAGGGGGTTTGGTCTATTTTTATTATGTTTCAGGTATTCATTGTCTGGGAATAATTGTCGTTGAACGGTTAAATTAAAAAGAAATTTCGGTTTTACGTCATTTATTTTATAACCGATGTTAAAAATGCTCCAGG
This sequence comes from Viscum album, assembly GCA_963277665.1. Taxonomy (NCBI): domain Eukaryota; kingdom Viridiplantae; phylum Streptophyta; class Magnoliopsida; order Santalales; family Viscaceae; genus Viscum; species Viscum album. The sequence continues at coordinate 772,311,486 of OY728159.1, read as the reverse complement.
ATTAATTTTATCATCAGTTCATAACTGATGTAATAAATGGAAAGGGATAGTTTTTTTATGTCACTTATTTTATAACTAACGTAGTAGATATATTCTCACTTTGGTTATTATTTAACCGATGTGGAGAACCGCTTGGTCGATAGCATTATCATGTCGGTTATTTTTATAACCGATGTGATAAATTCTTTGGAGGTTTGATTTATGGTGTCATTTATATAATAACTGACGTGATAAATTATATACAATGTCTGTTTATAAATAACTGACATAATACATCATGACTCTGAAGAATTTTCCACGTCAGTTTTTGAGTAACCGACCTGAAAAACTCTTCGGTTTTTTACGTCAGTTTTCAAATAACTGACTTAAAAAACAATATTTATAACATCTTATGTTAAAACGTCAACCTAAAACCGACGTAAAAACTAAAAGACAAACACTGTAAAGAACTTTTTTTGAACTATAGATACTGTGTAATCCCTCATAAAGAAATTTGTTGGACTAATATATGGTCCAACCCATGTATTATCCCATGGGTAGAGTACAAGGGCTTCCCATACATCATGTAATCTACTACAAGGACACTGATTGATGACATGTTCTGTTTACACAGGTTAGACCAATGGTCAAGGGACATTATGTGTGTCCATTCTACACACAGTGCACTCTTTTATACTATGATTGGATCTATTGTTATCTATATCATGGACATGATTCATTAGGGTTCATTCCCCTTATCATTTCCTTAATGGTTGGTATGAATATTTTCTTACTCCAATGACTATTATCCCTTTAGCAATACATCATGGATATAGCTCCAACAATATTGCTGAGATTCCTAGTGTGTGATGCTTTATTCATCTTCTTTCCCTAGGCGGAGTTATTGGCAATGCTCTATTTATAGGGTTAATATAGTTTGAGTTGTGGGTATCACCCCATGTCCCTAACAGTGATACTCATATTTGAATCATATCTCTTTATATATCAGCATGTTCTTTCTCAAGAAAAGTCTTGATGACATGAACCTCTGAGATAAATGTCAATTTTTTACCAGACATAGTAGTGTGATCTCCTTGGTGAGTTCTTTGTGCAATCATCATGATATAATCCCAGGCCTATAAATTAAAATTGTGGATTCTTCTAGACTATGTTTCATTGATTGAGTATATCTGAATATTATTATTTTATGTTTTGTAGAATCATACCTTTCTATAGATGACTATATTTACTTTTTGGTATTACTTTATGATTTTGTGGTGTCCTATAGAGTATTGTTATTCTCACATTTTTTTGGTATTTTCTAGTATGTTTCATTTCTAGTGTAGGTGATTGAAAATTTAATAGATTCATAGGAGGACAATGACCATATGGTGCTTGTGGTGGTTGAACAAGCATAGGTGTGTTCATGTATATTTCATATAGTGGTCCTAGTACCTTTACTTTCTTGTTGGACTCTTGTAACTAATTCTTTATGGTGGACTTTTACTTTTCCTTGTATAGAATTATTCACATAATGAAAAACTCTAATTGTGCGATTTAGATATATTCATGCTTGGTTTTTTAGTTATTTTTTACATTTAATCATTTTTATGGGCTCAGAAATGTGTTCTTGTTTAAATGTGCTTATGCTAAGGCCTCCCATGTTAATGATGTGCATATCCACCTCTATTCTCCAGCAATAGGCCTATTAGAGGCGGGCTAGGGGAGTCGTGGCATGGGACCCAATGGTATGGGTCATGATAACTTATAAGTTTTAAATTTTAAAAGTTAGATTACATATTTGGATTAATGTGGTCCAAGTTCAGTAAATATACCCATTTATTTTTGGGCATAAAGAATAGTAACCATGGTAAAATTTATCACATAATTAAATGATAAATTGGGTTAAATTTGGATACATCTTTGTGATGAGTCCACAATTATTCATCATAATAATAATTTTATGAATTTTATCTTACATTTATCACATTTTATTTCAAATTTTATTTTAATGGAAACTTTTCCTAGAAAATGACTTATATATTTTTTATATCCCAGATACTTACAAAATGTCACTTTGATATAATTTAATATCATTTATGTGTCCACGTGGGTAAAAATAATAAGAACTGACCTACTGTTTATTTTTTATGTTGATGAATCTTTTTTCACTATAGAAACCTAATTATAATTTTTATAAATTATTTAGTTACAACAAATTCTTATGTAATGGCAATACAATATTTATTTAGTTAAAAAATTATATTTACGTTAATAAATATATCATATTTGATATAAATGGAATGGTTTAATTTGAAAAAATAATTTTATAGATCTATATATAATATTAGAGAGTTTATAAATCAATATATTATAATAACCCTTTTGTATTGTTGTATTTGAAGCCAAATTATATGAATAGTTTCAAAATTAAATTTTGGTAAATTTATCTGACTAATAATTTATTAAATTATTTAAAATTTTTAAAAAATAAAAAAAATAATCCATGTGAATTGAATATGGTTTAACACTTTATAAAATAACCATTTAGGATCCATATTCACATTTATTTTATCATTATTATACCTTTATGATTATAATAGTTGTTCCCATGATTATGGTCATAAATAACCAACCAAGGGATTATTCAAAATGATAAGGACACAAATGAAACCAAAACATGTCTGAATTCGACTTTTTTATTGTATTACATACCAAAAATATTTTATCATTGAACCTGTTTCCATTTTTATTCACTTGGTATAATGATTTAATTTATTACAATTTAATCTTCTATTAAATTCCAAAAGTTCCCCTCAACTCAATTATAAATGGGAACATACTCCTTCACTTATTCACCAAATTGAGCCATCAAGATCTAAGAATCCATATGAATTTATATTTTAAACATACATATCCCAGTTTTTTGGTCATTGTATTCTAAAAATACCAAACCTAGTGTCCCTAACAAAATATCCCACTCTGCATTCTTTAAGAGAAGGTAATCATATTTACTGACTCTTTAACTCTTTTTTTCATATACATTATATTAATGTGTTTCAAAGCCACTAAATTATTATATATAGTATCATTTTTTTAATATTACTAAATTATTTTTATTTTAAAACAATCTTCCACCTCTTCCTGGTCATATAAAAGTATAAAACATTGCTTCTGCGTACATACGACTTACCATCTCAACATAGCGGGGTCATTCATTTTTTATCACCAGTTTACTTATATGGTTATAAAGATGTAAATAATGATTCTATATGATATTTATGAAATAAATATGGTTCTTTATATTTTAATCACTAATCACCATTCTTCTCATCCATTTGTTTAAAATATTAAGAGCATTCATGTATACGTACTGCCTACCATCAGCAAGAATGATGTTATTAATTTATCTATATATGTAATTTAAGGATTTATATAAATAAATTTATAATTAATATTTATGATATTAATATAATAATTAAATTAATTTAGATTATTAAACTTTGATCAAATTACAAGGACTGATACTTTTGTGTCAAAACAGACATGAAAACTGAACTAGTTATCACCCAGAATAGTAATTTCAAATGTATTATTTTTTTTCAGATAAATGGATATATGAAAATCATTTATTTTATGATATATATGATAAGGGTTATAAAATATATTTTTTATTAAAATATATATATTATAAAGGACTTTTATATTTTTATGATGTAAATCATACCAAAGGATCAGTATGTTCCTCTATCATTTATTTATGTGTGACATATGCCATATTCACCACTTGTTTCGTTTTGTGCAGTATATACTACCCATGAATTAAATAATCAGATACATAATATGAATATTATGTAGATTTAAATATACATCTATGTTTAATTCTTTCGGGGTTCTTAAAATTTATGTTCTGTCCAATGTTTATTTAACAATTTCATCATTATTCAAGATTTTTTAGGTTTAAGATACTGTAGGGTTATTTTACTAACATTTACATTATTTATAAAAACATTTTACATAATATTTTTACTATTATCCTAAAAGTATTTAAAATTATTTTTAAGATTTTTTTTAAAATTTTTTAAAATAATTTGACATGAATATTAATTTTTCAAATGAGGTTTTTGGAACTTTTCCATAAAATAAGAAAAGTGCGTTTCTAACTTATAAATAATGGGCAGAATATCACATCATCATGCCACCTCAATGATTTTAATCATCAATTACATGTTTATGATGTTATTTTCAAGGAATTTTTTTTCTTTTAAAATTTCAGATCTTTGAAAAAAATGATATCAATGTAAAGAGGTTATTTCTCCAAATAATTTTCTAACGATCTTATTATTTAATTATCATCTATCGATATTTTTTGAAGATTATGATTAATTGAGATTGATCCCTTATAATAAAATATATCCTTATCTAATGTATTAAAATCTTTCTGATGGGGGATATACTATTTTTTTACAATTCTCTACTTGAATCGTGATTATTTAGAAATATATTTATTGATTGGTGAAATTGCTGGAATTTCATATTCAATATTCATTGTGATTGTTTCTATTGATTATATTTAACCGCTTTAATATGTGGAATTCATTGGACTTAGTAAGTGATAGGAAAGGACCGCTATAGCACTTCGATTCATTGTTTGGTCTTAGGAGAAAAAATATATTGGGTCATGGTAGAGGTATTTCCCTTTTTATGTATTATTGCTTAGTTGAAGCCTTGAGGGTATGTTTATGATGTCTGACATTATGTATTCCCTCATTATGATATTAGTTATTAATTTATATGTGGTTATCCAATTTTTTATGATATATATGGTTATGTTTTTACATATGTTATTATGATATTATTTTTTCCCATTATTCCTAACATATTATAAACAATTTCTTGACTAAATTTCTTATTTTAGTTATTTAACTTTCTTTAAATTTTATATTAATTTATTCATGATAGAATACATTTTACATATACACTTGCTGATGATCTGAGAACAACTTTTATCTTATTGTTGTATTTTCACAGTATTCTTATAAATATAGTATGAATGATATAAAAAGATAAATAAGGAGAATAATGGTGTTCACAGAGGAATTATTAGGCTATATTTCATATTTTCAATTGTAATGTATGATTCAAATATGTATAACATTTTCCAAAACTACCAAACCATCCAGTCCTTTTGGATTCGATTCCTTGTGTATTATTCCAATGAAATAATGTCAAAACTGACAATGCGATACTCTGATTGGGATAATTACAGTCAGTATCAGAGGATTTTCAGTAGATACCATGGTAGTAAGTTTTACTAAAGCATTTATTTGATTATGAAATACTATAATAGAATTTGTAAATATTTCCAAATACACCAAGATTATAATTTTAAGATTAGTTATATATAAATTTTCAATTTCTGTTAAGTGTTTCACTAGTTTTGAGATGAACCATTATGTATCATAATGTTGTAATCTAATTTAGTGTAAGGATTTTTGGATAATTTTAAAATATAGGAAGGAATATAAAATGTAAAAATTCATATAATCCATTTAGGTGTTTTACTACTAAAAATGATAATGAACCTAGAGTGGGAGATGCAGTTAGAGGTGATCAAATTATAACTATAGTTGGATAGGGGACTCAGGTTATGAGCAGTTCTCATTAATTTATGGAGAAACATGTTGATCCATAATACAGTGTAAAATTGAAATATTGCATCATACATTAGCAACATCCATCATTCAATGGTTTTATAAATCCATTTGTAACTGAGAAATGGATACATTATTTAGAGAAGAATAATTTTTTACCTTAGGATTTAATTAAAGGGTTATGGTTGTCATGGAAGTTTATCATCTCTTAGTAGATTCAAATGAACAGTTTTCATTGATTTGAATCATTTAAAAGGGTAAAATAAGAACCATGGAATCAAAGGATTTTAAAGAACACTTCATGGGAAAATATTTTCCACATAATAAATAATATGATATGAATATAAAATTTTAAAATATGATCATAATGAAGAGGAAAATGTTTCCATGTATGATGATAAATTTATTTGGCTAGAAAGACATGTTGTGACATATATATGTAATCAAATGAGTAAGACAGATCATTTCATTAATGGGATTAATACAATAATTTTATGGGAACAATTATCTCAAACATTCTCATTATATTAAGATATACTATATTGTTCCATCAAGATAATGAAATAATTCTCTAAGTATTATAGTCTTGTAGGAATGAAATATAGTAAAATTACATAAGATAAAAAAATTATAAGGTGTAGAAGAGAAATAGAGATTTTTCAACATCTAATATTTGTGGAAAGGTACAATCTGGTATATTCATGTTGGGGAATGAAGATTTCTCCAAGCATGGAGAGAGAGGCCATTATTTTCATGATGGAAATGAAATGAAGGAAGTAATAACTGTGAAATGATTCAATGATAAATATATAGAGCACTACAAATATGAATTCCCCATGTGTTCAGGGTATATAACAAAGAAGATATAGCATGATCAAGTCGAATCATATGGTATTGATATGCCTAATGTCAGATTATTATAGTGCTTGTGTATTTGGATCTATGAATTATGTTGTGAAATTACTTTATTAAAGAAATTACTATTATAAGAATCATGAAATGTGAAAGGATTTTACTGAACTACCAGTTCATAAAATATTTGGGATAATATGTTGAATATCACAAATGGATATTAAAAGTGATTCAGTGAGATGTTTAACATCTTCAATGAACATATTATTGAGGGAGGATGACACTAATTATGTTCATGATGTTGAGGTAATGATGTTGGGATAGAGAGATGACTGTTATATATAATGTACATTGTATAGTAATAACTAACTTGGAACTACTTATTTATCTTCATAATTTTTTTTGATGTAATCACTGATGGTGCTAATAGAATTATCCAATTTAAGGAATATATCCACAAATTTTAAATTTGAATTTGGCATAGGTAAACATGATATTTTTCAATTCGTTTTTATACTGATTAAATTTATTACCATGTTTTAATGTGATCATGGTATTGATATGTGATATTAAGAGATACATTATAAGGGTTAATGATAAGTATATTAATTTACCATAATAATAATATTTTTAATATTTTTGGAAATATTTTGGTGATTCTTTAAGACTGAAAACTTATAGAACTGATTATGTTGAACGTTAGATATTATAGTCTCTGGTTAAAGTATAATATGTCATATTGATAACAAGTTAAAACCATTTCATTATTGGAAAATATTTAATGGATAAAATAATTACTTATGAATCTAAGGATTCATTAAATGTTTTTTAGGCATAATAATTCATCATGAATATACATCTTTTGGTGTAGGAAATGAAGTGGAGATAGAACAAATCTCAACTAAAGGTTGGTATTTTTTTTGTTTTGACATGGGATGAAAGCATGTATGTTTTTTTCTAATGATTATTAACTATATATTTAAATAATCAACTAAAATTTTAAAAACAAACAATAAATAAAAATTTTATATGGTTACTTTTCTAATCGATAATTGAACAAACTGTTAACCCATGAGAGATTTATAACTTTTTGAGGGTCAACTTTCTCTTGGAAATGATCTTTATCAGCCTCTATCAGTTATTAGGAGTTAGTGTTATCTTCCATATTAATTTTTTCACTTAGAACCGATTTTATACTAGATGGAAACCTAGTATGAGTTACTCCATATTACATTGATAGTTCAATCTCTCTCTTATCGAGAGGTGGTTTTATCATCGCATCTTATGACATGGGATTTCCAAATGTTAGAACTTTTGTTACCTATCACAAATCAAAATTTGATGGATTAAAATTATTGATGTTGGAGAGTATTTATTAACCAAATAATTTAATATAACACTATTTTCAATTGCATTTATAGTATGCAACAATGTGCATAAATAAACCAAAAAATATTTTTTTTAAATATGTCCATTATTACATATTTGTTAAATTTTATAGTGGGAATAATATTGACAATATTATTAAATTTATATATAAATCTATAAATTAATAAAAATTTATTGATTAATTAGATGGAAATAGACACTTAGATTTTGTAGTGTCAATTTATACCTTTTCATTACAATTTATTATTAAAAGAATAATATAACTAATTTTAAGCTATTTTAGAAAATCTATTTTATAATATTAACTACATTTTGGAAATCATCACATCAATATTATTTTAGTGTGAAATTTTTATACTTGTATAAAAAATTTTATTTTCCAATAAATAGTTAAAAATATAGAATTTTAATGAAAAAAATATTTTAATTTCAACCACTATAAAGGTAAATTTTATTTTAAAAAATATAAATTAATATAGGTAATATAATATTATTAATCATTCAATTATATTTATTTGAATCAATAACATAGTTAAATTATAAATTAAAAAAATTATCTATAAAAATGGCATTCTTTCTAAATAAGTTTTTTCATTACATTTTTAATGTATATTTTTTAATAAAACTTTTCCAGTTATTGGTATCTAATTATTAAAAATGGATTACATATATATTTATTTAGGAGGTCCAAGTTTAATAAATTTATCTCTTTTTTCAAATTGAATATTAACAGTGTTAAAAATATATTACATTGTTTAAGGGTAAATTAGGATAAATTATGTTAAAAGTAAGTGAGAAGTTCATAATTATTCATATTAACTCTTGTTTTACGAACCAAATTCAATACATACCATCTTATGATAGAATTTTTTTTAGGTTCACTTTCTCATGAAAAAAACATATATATTATATATATCAATGATAGTTACAAAATGTCGATCTTATTGTATTTAATATTGTGAATGTGTCCAAATAGGGGCAAAAGACAATCTATGAAAGAAAAATAATTTAGTATTTTGATATTGGTGAAGTTATTTTCATTATATAAATTTATTTTTACATTTTATAAAATATATAATTACCATAATGTCTTCTAAAATGTTAATATATTATTTATTTCATTAAAAGAAAAATAAAATAAATGATTATAAAAATATTAATTTTGAAATTATTTGAATTTTTTAATGTGTGAAATGAATTTTTTAGTTATATATGAAATATTAGAGAGGATTAAAATAATTATATAACAAATATTTCTTTATCATGATTTATTTAATGTCAAATAAAATGAAGAGTGTCATAGTTGATATTAATGATAATGTTTTTAAAAAAAGATTATAAATTTATTTAAAATAAATAAAAATTATATCCTCATATATGTTAATGTAATATAGTTTATAGAATCATATATGATACATTTATTAGTCATTGTATCATTTATAATAAAATTATTAACCCCTTATGATTAAAATAGTGGTTACAATGATATGGTAAAAAATAAGTAACCAGTGAGTTAATCAAAATATTATTGTTTAAAATGAACCCAATACCATTATAAATTAAATTGATTAATTTTATTAAAAACCTATAATATATTATATTTAAATAATATTCCATTTATAGGAATTTTTATGGATTTATGGATTTATTATTTTTTTTTATTTTTTTAAATTTCAAAATATCCTTGAACCTCGATTGTAAAATTGCACCTCTTCCCTCATCTAGTCAAGACACATTAAGACATAAATCACAAAAAATAACTATATATTTATCTTAATAACATCCTCAGATATTTCTTTGAGGTTTGGTAATTTCAAAAATAAAATACACATTGTCCATAAGATGATATCTAAAGGAGGATTATTTAAGAGAAGCTATTCTTCTTTACTTATTCATTAAATATTATTTCATCTTCTACAACATATTAATGTGTTGTAAAAATTATAATTTAAATAATATGGTATAATAAATATATATAAATTTCATTATTTTTATTTGAAAAAATTCTCCATCTCTTCTCCATGGTACATAAATCTAAATCATCGCTTGAGCATACGTACGTCTTATCATCTCCATGTTGTGGAATTATTCATTTTTCATCAAAAATTTACTCAGACAGCTATAAATATGTAACTAATCATTATATATTATATTTTATAAATATATATTATTATGAACTGATTAATTTATATTCTTATTTCTTTCATTCCTTTTTATACTGAATAGAAATAACATTCAAAAAGACATATGACCTACCTTTTCCATGAACGATGTTACTGAATTTTCAATCTATACAATTTTAGTTATTACTAAAAATAAATATATGATGATTTTTTATGATACTATTATAATGATTATAATTATGTAGATAATTTAACCTTGATCAAAATTCATGAACTGAGACGTCACAATCAAAACATACATGGAAAAACAATTATTTATCAGCAAGATTTGTAATTTAATAAATATTTTTAGGGTGATATAAGGGTATAAGAAAATCATATAATTAATAATATACACGATATTGGTATAGAATATATTTATAATAAAAATAAATTTATTATGAAGGTGTTTTGTAAACGTATAATTGAAATCATATATATGTTAATTGATTTTCATCTCATTTGTTTTATATGTGACCTATACCATATTCCCCCACTTGTTTCCTTTGTGGGGATTATATAAATCCAATAAATTGATTTTATGATACATAATATAAATATTAATTTTATTTACATATACATGTATTCTTATTAATTTAATGATGATTACAAATCCTAATTCCCCAAATTAGTGCATTTTTATTTCATAATGTCACGACCCGTCCTCGGGGCCCGTGCCGTGACTACCCCAATCACGCCTTCCATAGGCCAGGGGATGGTGACTAGCACCAAGGCGTAATTCCCTGTAAAAAGGGAAGGAACTGCCTTTGTAAAGTAAACTAACACGATAGAGCAAGCAAGCAGAAGAAGTAAACACTAAGTAAAAACTGAGTACAACAGTAAGTGCAGAAAAGTTAGTGGGCTAGTATACAAACCCAAATTGAAAGTAAAGTACAACTGTAAAGGGAAAACAAAAACTGTAAAGTAAAGCCACAACATCGAGCTATCCACTGGAAATCCCACCTGAAGGGTGGGTACAGATAGCCTCCATTTCTCCTTGGGTCTAGCTGACCGCTCCGAGTACGTTCCGCCCAGTGGTCCACCTCTAGGTACCATCCTGCTCCGCAAGCCACAACCACGATCATCATTTTCCATTGTCTGCAACCAACACAACGTAGTGCGGGCATAGCATATGCAGGGGTGAGTATAAGCTACTCAGTAGGGACCCCGAGACCCCCGAAGGTCTCCCAAAATCCACAAAGGATAATCCAAAAAGGAAAGATGCAATCACGAAGTAACATATTACACTGCTTTGATATATGCCCATACATATACCTAAGTCATCGATTCTCATTCGGCTCCAACATCCGATCCCAAGTACAACCTAGTCCACATAGGAAAGCAAAACGTAAATCCACACAGGATAGCACAACACAATCCACATAGGAAAGCAAAACAAGATTCAGCTCACACAGGTATACTTCTTCTTATGACGATAGAGATGATCAGATATATCCACTGATTCATCTAAGTCGTCCGACCCACAAAGGATCGAAAGGTACTAACCCCCGAAATGACCCACAAAGGATCTAACCCATAAAGGATCGATAGGTAACTATCCCCCGCAATGACCCACAAAGGATCTGACCCACAAAGGATCGATAGGTAACTAACCCCCGCAAAGACCCATACAGTATCGAACCCACACAGGATCTGTAGGCGCTGGCTCACACAGAACCGCTATGAACTGACCCACATAGGATCAGACGCACATAGGATCGGTAGAACTGATCCATGTAGGATCGCTGAGTGATGTAGTCATCGCCGTCGAATCTACTGAGGATCTCTGTACAGTCGTCGTCGTCGTCACAGTCGCAAACGCAGCCAGCTCTAGGGTTCCCGCACACAGGAAGCTCGTTCGGGAGGGTCCTCTCCACGAGCCGAGAAGCTGATACATCAACTGACACAAAGTCCGGAGTTGATGTATCCAAAAGTTCTGTATCGCCAACAGGAACTCAGCGTCGCAGACGGCGCGTCAATCCGACGGTCAGTCTAAGAGTTATTGGCCTTTTCGTTCCAGGGGCCCGGTTCGTTTTTAAGGCAAAACCAACCCGACCGTACTTCAGAAGCATCCAAACCTCTGGCGGCGTAAGCCAAAATGTCCGTCTCACTAAGAGGAATCCATCAAAGTCGACGGAACGTCAATCGGACGTCTGGAGCTCAAGTTATGAGCGTTTCCGCTCCGAGGGCCCGGTTGGTTTCGTGTACGAACCAACTCGAACGAACCCAAAGTATTATGAAGCCTTGAGTGCGATATACCAAAATGACCATCTCAATCCAAGGATCGGATCACAACTGACAGTGTGTCGATCAGAGGCACGTAGCACAAGTTATGGGCATCCGACCGGAAGAGATTCGGTATTAAGGGGTTCAGGCCCGGTCCGACCCGGCCTGATACCCCCAGGGTCGGCCCGAACCGGGTCCGGGTCCTTCCCGCTTGGGCGCCCCCCCCCCCCCCCCCGTCCTGGGAGAGGCGCGCTGGGCGCGCCGGCCAGGCGCTCGGCCAAACGGTCGAGCCGTTTGAAGGGGGGGCGCCTGCCCCCTGGCATTTGTAACCGAGCCCCCCATTAAGGGGGGCTGCTTGAGCTAGCCACCGGGGGTTTGTAACTCCCGGCCTTCCCTTGTCCGGCCGGCCGGCATCCGCCGCCACGAGACCGGTGATGGCTGGTCCCCCCTGCTCCGACACCGGCGGCCCGGAACCGGCCGCCGGTCTCCCTGTTCCACCGCGGCCCGGAACAGGCCGCGGCATTGGTTCGTCCGGTGCGGCGCATCGGCTCCGCGACCCTTCGCCGTAGCCCCGCTCCGACCGCTGTGTCTTCGGGTTTCTCCGACGCGGCGCGATGGCGTCACGACCTTGTTCGGTTTCACGGCGCGGCGCGACGGCGCCACGCATTCCTTGCCATATTATCCCGCGTGGTGCGACGGCACCGTTTCATTCCCGTTTCAATCCACAATAGAAACAACAACATAGATAAGGGAGGAGGATCGATCATGTTTGTGCGGTCTGGCCCCCTATCGTTAATCGATAGCAATTGGTCATATTCCATGAAGAACGTCAACGTAGTAATCATGAACAAAATAAATAATTCCCCTACCTTGAGCGTAGCTTGAATGGAGGTTAGTCGCGGAAAAATAGAGTCGCGTTACGGGGACGGTGTCGCGTCGTCGATCTCTGAGGAATCCGGCGTTCTTTGCATTCTTCGTCGAAGAGGAAGAATTTCTTCAAGCTCTTAGCTTTTCTCCCAAGACTCTCAAAGCAACAAGACTCCAACAAAAATAAAATAAGTCCCTTACTTATATTATTAACACAACTTGAGGTTTGAAAATCAAAAGTTTGAATTAAACCATATAATTAATTAACATAACTTAAACTTTTGAAATTCAAACATTCACATAAAACTCACTTAATTAAATAATGTAAGTTATCAAATTAATGGTGAGTTGAGGGAGTTAGAGAATATGAAGGGGTGGGCTTCGTGTGGGCCCCACCACCCTCATAACCTCCCAATGGAAGTTGGGTGGTTTTCCCCAACTACCTCTCGAAGATTAATCCACTTAGAGTAAAATAAAAATTGATGCAATTTTTATTTTACCTTCCACAAAAAAAATTAACAACCTACCTTGTGTAAACGCAAATCCGGAAATGGCGTTCCTAAGAAATTACCGGCGCTACTGTTCCATCGGTGCCCTCGGAATTCGAGTCCGAGCACCGGTTCAAGAGTTAGAAATTCCCGCTCGTTCGTTCACTGAACATACCCGAGCTAAACTTTGGATAGAAATTTCGGGCACACCGGGGCTCGAAATCAAGTTCCGTTAGAAACTGAGTTCTTGTAAAATCCGAAATAAAATTAAGAAAAAAAATTCCTTTAATTTTACGGGTCATTACATTACTCCCACCTCAGGGCATTACGTCCTCGAAAAGATACATCAAAAACTAGGGAAACAAATGTGGGTTCTGAGCCCGCATCTGAGCCTCCGGCTCCCAAGTGCTCTCCTGGAAATTCTCGTGCTACCATCTGATGCACACTAGAGGGATCGACTATCCACGTAGGACCCACTCTTGTCGATCCTTGATCTCCACTGGGACCTTTGTAAAGGTCACCCCATCATCAATGTCTAGCTCCCCATGGTCAATGATATGCGATGGGTCATGCACGTATCTCCTCAGCTGAGATACGTGGAAGACGTCGTGAACCCGGTGCAACTGAGGTGGTAGAGCCAGGCGATAAGCTACCCCGCCAATCTTGCTGAGGACCTAGAATGGTCCGATGATGCGTGGAGACAACTTTTCGCCTCGGCCAAATCTCTGTAATCCACATCGTGGTGAGACACGCAAGAAGACGTGATCGCCATCCTCAAACTCTAGTGGCCTCCGCCTCCTATCATCATAAGACTTCTGCCAGCTCTGAGCTGTCCTCGTCCGCTCCTGGATGATCTAGACCTTCTCCGTCGTGGCCTGGACCATCTCCGGTCCCACAAGTGCTGACTCCCCAAGGTCTGTCCAGCACAAAGGAGATCTGCAAGGCTGGTCGTACAACGCCTCGTATGGTGCCATCTCGATGGTGGAGTGGTAGTTGTTGTTGTACGCAAACTCCACCAAGGGTATGTGGTCCTCCCAACTGTGACCAAAGTCTAGGACACATGCGCAGAGCATGTCCTCGAGAGTCTGAATGGTCCTCTCTGTCTGACCATCCGTCAGAGGGTTAAAGGCAGTGCTCAGACATAGCTGCGTCTCGAACGCCTCCTGCAACCCCATCCAAAGCCGGTAAGTAAAGAGAGCATCTCGATCAGAGACAATAGATGATGGAACACCGTGAAGCCATAAAATCTCCTAAACATAGATACATCCCAATCTCTCCACTGAGCTCTACTCTCTAATGGGTAAGAAGTGTGCCGACTTTTTTTGTCGGTCGGCAATCACCCAAATGGAGTCGTGACCTCTGGAAGTGCGTGGAAGTCCAGTCATGAAGTCCATAGATATCCAGTCCCACTTCCACTCTGGGACCTCCAAGGGATGTACCAAGCCTCTTGGTACCTGATGCTCAGTCTTCACCTGCTGGAAAGTGAGGCATCGAGAAACGAACTATGCCATAGCCTTCTTCATGCCTGGCCACCAGTGCTGTCCTCTGAGGTCCTGGTACATCTTTGCCACTCCAGGATGTACCGCCAAGGGAGAAGTGTGAAACTCTCTCAGCACCACCTCCCGTAAAGAAACTGGTACCAAGGTATGTCCTCTGAAAAGGATGCCGTTCTCTACTACAAAGGAGAAACCATCAGGTTCTTGTCCTGAGGATATCTGCGCACGCCACGTCTCACAGTCAGTGTCCCCATGCTATGCCTCTCTGACCTGCTGCAATAGTGGAGGGGTGACTGTGAGAGACTGAAGGAAGGCTGCTCCATCTCTATCCACGAAGGATATTTGCAAAGAGGCTAGCTGATCTGTCACCTCCTCAAGTAGCTGAATGCATGTCCTCCTGCTGAGAGCATCAGCTACCACGTTCCCCTTCCAAGGAGTATAGAATATCTCATAGTAATAGTCCTGGAGGAACTCGAGCCATCGCTGCTGTCTCAAATTCAGTTCCTTCTAAGAGAAGATGTACTTGAGACTCTGATGGTCAGAAAATACTGTAAAGCGCTCGCCCATCAGGTAATGTCTCCATGTCTTCAGAGAGAAGACCACTGCTGCTAACTCCAGGTCATGGGTAGCATAGTTCTGCTCATGAGGCCTCAATTGACGTGATCCATAGTCGATCACTACCTTCTCCTTCATCAGGACACATCCATGTCCGGTCCCTGATGCATCACATTAGACTACATACCCTAGTCCCTCCTCAGGAAACCTCAAGATAGGGGTGCTGGTCAATCTCTGTCTCATCTCCTGGAAGCTCTGCTGACATCTGTCTGACCACACAAAGGGTTTCCCCTTCCTTTTCAAAGCTGATTGTGGTGCCGCAACTTTGGAGAAGTCTGGAACAAATCTCCGGCAGTATCCAGCTTGTCACAAGAAACTCCGCACCTCCGTCACGCTTCTGGGTGGCTCCCAAGCTAGCACTGCCTCGATCTTCACAGGATCCACTGCAACTCCTACCTCAGAGATGACGTGCCCCAAGAAGTGGACCTCATGTATCTATAACTGACACTTCGAGAGCTTACCATAATGCTGGTGCTCTCGGAGTGTGTCTAGTACAACCCGCAAGTGGTGGGCGTGCTCCTCCTCAGTGGTCAAGTAAATCAAAATGTCGTCGATGAAGACAACGACAAATAAATCAAGGTATGCCTGAAAGATCCTGTTCATGAGGGCCATGAACACTGATGGATCAATGGTTATGCCGAATGGCATAACCAATCACTCATAGTGGCCATACCGACACCTGAAGGCCGTCTTATTCACATCCTCATCCCGAACTCTGAGCTGATGATAGCCAGACCTACGGTCTATCTTTGAGAACCATCGTGCTCCCTTGAGCTGATCGAAGCGGTCATCAATCCTCGGTAGTGGATACTTGTTCCTCACTGTCACCTGGTTCAGGCGGCGATAGTCGACACAAAGTCTCAAGCTCCCGTCCGCCTTCTTGGTGAACAAAATCGGGGAATCCCATGGTGAAACATTGGGTCAGATAAGACCCTTGCCCTGCAAGTCCTCCAACTGTACCCGTAGCTCTCGAAGCTTCGCGGGGGCCATCCAATATGCTAGAGTCGATATCGGGGCTGTCCCGGGGTATAGTTCAATTTAAAATTCTACCTCTCTGTGAGGAGGTAGTCCTGGAACATCGTCGGGAAATACGTCCGCATACTGATCCACCACTGCAGGAAAACTAGGACTCCGCACGTCAACTGCTCCTAGGATGAGGCTAGCCAAATGATGAGTGATGGGTTGTCCTCTCCTCTGTGAGAGTCTATGCTATGCTGCAATGGCTCCCTTCTCGCCGGTGATGGTGAACCTACTCCCGTCAGTGCGTACACATCGCACCTTGCGCCTAATACAGTCAATCTAAGCACGGACTGTAGATAACCAATCCATGCCCAAGATGACGTCATAAGGCCTCGACGACGCTACAAGAAGATCCCAGCCGAAGCTCTCGCCTCCTAGAATAAGCTCACACTGCCGGCACCAGTGCATAATCATCGAGTCTGCTCCCATAAGAGTCTCTAGCCGTAAGGATCAAGACAATGGCTCTGTCGGAATCTCCGAGCTCCGAACAAGGGCAGCAGCTATGAAAGAGTGACTCACTCCTGTGTCTATAAGAACTGCAGAAAGGGTGGAATAGACACAGATAGTACCTCGAATCATCTCAGGCGCACCGTGGTCGTAGGCCTCCACTGCCTGGAGCAGTGCCTGTCTCTGCTTGCTAGCTCCCTATGGTCGGGGTGGACCTTCTGGTGGTAGTGGTGGTAGGGCCTCAAAGCGTCTCCCACCACCTGCTGCTCTGCCAGCTCCTCTTCCTCGTCCGCCTGCTCCCTGCATACCGCCACGGTCGACCATCTGCCTCTGCCTGGGTGGTCCCTCAACCGTCTGCTGCTCCTCGGCACGGCTGGTCGGGCAGTCACGAGCCATGTGGCCCTGCCCGCCGCATGAGTAGAACTGCCTTCCTCTTGAAAGACTGGCTCCACGCTGTGTGCCCCGCACTGCTGAGCCAGTGTACTGAGGTCGTCTGCCTGAGGGTTTGGTCTGTCTGGATCCATGAGTCATCTGTCGACTACATGCTGTAGAAGACTCTTCTACGTGCTGCCCCGCGGTGGGTCTCGACGCTAATGAAGGCTCAACAAGAAAGCTCTTGATCAAAAGGGCTCACTCTAGTACTCATGCCTGGGTCGGAATGCCGAGGGAGATCAGCGATGCCATGATATCATGCCTCAATCCCTGCTTAAAGGTCCGGGCCCGGAAGAATGGGTCTCGTACCATGTCTGTCGAGTAGTGCGAGAGATCGGTAAATCTCACTGAGTACTGGGCGACCGACAAGCTGCCCTGCCGCAGCTATAGAAGCTCTTGGATGCGTATCGTACAGAGGGTGGCTGGGACGAACTCCGAGTGGAAGAGGCTCTCAAAGACTATCCAGAGGAGAGATGCCTCGTCATGCACCTAGAGCATCATGCTCCACCATCTGCCTATTGCCGCGTGAAGTAGGATCGCTGCGAGGATCACCAGGAGGTCTGCTGGTGTCCTCACTAACCTGAAAACCCATACCACTGCCTCCAGCCAGTCCTCAGCTGCCTGGGGGTCCATCTCCCTGCGGAACCTGGGCGGTCGCTGGCGCTGAAACTCGTGCAGTGCACTAAGGAGACGTGCATCGTCAGCGGCTAGGGCTGGTAGCATCGGTGGCTCGGCATGTAGAGGTACCGCCGGTGCCTCAGCTATCAAAGGGCCCTGCACCGAGGCCTCATCGCTCAGTGGGCTATCATCACGCACAACTCTCAGAACCCTAGCTGGGTGTCTTCGTGGGGCCATTCTGAAAAGGAAACAGGTGCGCCACGGTCAAACAGTATACCTGGTGAGCTGACACAAAGTAATCACAAAGAAAACTTGAAACCCACATGCAATCAATGCTTTCGTGCATTAAGTCGGAAATCAGATGTCAGGGTCCTGGTGTACGGATACGTCGGCCACCGCACTAACACTGGACTCCATGGACTGATAACCACACCCAATACTCTTAACACTATTTCTTCACTTAGAAAAATATCAGAGTCCTGAGTTCTTCAGTAGAACTGAACTCCTCTGATACCAATTTGTCACGACCCGTCCTCGGGGCCCGTGCCATGATTACCCCAAGCCCGCCTTCCATAGGCCAGGGGCTAGAGACTAGCACCAAGGCGTAATTCCCGGTAAAAAGGTAAGGAATTTCCTTTGTAAAGTAAACAAACACCAAAGAGAAAGGAAGAAAAATAAGTAAATACTAATTAAAAACTGAGTACAACAGTAAGTTCGGAAAAGTAAGTGGGCCAGTATACAAACCCAAACTGAAAGTAAAGTATAACTGGAAAGGGAAAACACCAACTGTAAAGTAAAGCCGCAACGTCGAGCTATCCACTGGAAATCCCACCTGAAGGGTGGGTAAAGATAGCCTCCACTACTCCTCGAGTCTAGCCAGCCACTCCGAATACGTTCCCCCCAGTGGTCCACCTCCACGTACCGTCCGGCTTCGCAAGTCACAACCACGATCAGCGTTGTCCGTCGTCTGCAACCAACACAACGTAGTGCGGGCATAGCCCGTGCAGGGGTGAGTATAAGCTACTCACTAGGGACCCCGAGACCCCCGAAGGTCTCCCAAAATCCACAAAGGATAATCCACAAAGGAAAGATGAAATCACGAAGTAACATCCGACACTTCTTAGGTATATTCCCATACATATACTTAAGTCATCAATTCTCGCTAGAATCCAACATCGGAGCCCAAGTACAACCCAGTCCACACAGGAAAGAAAAACATAAATCCACACAGGATAGCACAACACAATCCATATAGGAAAGCAAAACAGGATTCAGCTCACACAGGGATACTTCTTCGTATAACGATAGAGATGATTAGATATATCCACTGATCCATCTAAGTCGTCGGACCCACAAAGGATCGAAAGGTACTAACCCCCGAAATGACCCACAAAGGATCTGATCCACAATGTATCGATAGGTAACTAACCCCCGCAATGACCCAAAAAGGATCTGACCCACAAAGGATCGATAGGTAACTAACCACCGCAAAGACCCACACAGGATCACACCCACACAGGATCTGTAGGCACTGGCTCACACAGAACCGCTGAGCGCTGACCCACACAGGATCGGACCCACATAGGATCAAAAGTACTGATCCACGTAGGATCACTGATTATTGTAGTCGTCGCCGTCATGTCCACTGAGGATCTATGTACAGTAGTCGTTGTCGTCACAGTCGCAAACGCAGCCAGCTCTAGGGTTCCCGCACATAGTAAGATCGTTCAGGAGGGTCCACTCCATGAGCTGAGAGGCTGATACATCAACTGAAACAAAGTCCAGAGTTGATGTATCCAAAAGTTCCGTATCGCCAACAGGAACTCAGCGTCGCAGACGGCGCGTCAATCAGACGCCCGATCTGAGAGTTATTGGTCTTTTCGTTCTAGGGGCCCGGTTGGTTTTTATGGCAAAACCAACCCAACCATACTCCACCAGCGTCCAAACCTTAGGTGGAGTAAGCCAAAAGATCTGTCTCACTAAGAGGAATCCATCAATGTCAACGACACGTCAATCGGACGTCCGGAGCTCAAGTTATGAGTGTTTCCGCTCCGATGGCCCGGTTGGTTTCGTGTACGAACAAACTCGGCCAAACCCAAAGTATTCCGAAACCTTGAGTGCGATTTACCAAAACGACCGTCTTGATCCAAGGATCACATCGCAACTGATTGTGCGCCGTTCGGAGGCTCGTAGCACAAGTTATGGGCATCCAACCGGAAGAGATTCAGTATTAAGGGGTTGGGGCCCTGTCCGACCCGGCCCGATACCCCCAGGGTCTGCCCGAACCGGGTCGACCCGAAACGATTCCGGGTCCGACCCGCTTGGGCGCGGCCTGGCCTGGCGGACCGGCCAGGCAGCCGGCCCGGCCTGGGTGCGCCGGCTAGGCGCTCGGCCAAAGGGCCGAGCCTTTTAAAGGTGGGGGGGGGGGGCTGCCCCCTGACTTTTGTAACCGCGGCCCCCATTAAGGGGGCCGCTTGAGCTGGCCGCTGGGGGTTTGTAACCCCCGGCCTTCCCTTGTCCGGTCGACCCGCTTGGCCGGCCGGCTTCCGCCGCCACGGGACAGGCGACGGCCGGTCCCTCCTGCTCCGACACCGGCGGCCCGGAACCAGCCGCCGGTCTCCCTTCTCCGCCGCGGCCCAGAACCGACCGCGACCTTGGTTCGTCCGGCACGGTGCATCGACGCTGCGCCCCTTCACCGCTTCCCCGCTCCGGTCGCGGTCTCTTCGGGTTTCTCCAACGCGGCGCGACGGCGTTGCGCATTCCTTGCCATATGATCCCGCGCGGTGCGGCGACACCGCGCTATTCCCGTTTCAATCCACAAGAGAAACAACAACATAGATAAGGGAGGAGGATCGTCCGTGTTTGTGCTGTCCGGCCCCCTCTCGTTAATCGATATCAATTGGTCATATTCCATGAAGAACGTCAAGGTAGTAATCACGAACAAAATAAAGAAATCCCCTTCCTTGAGCGTAGCTTGAACGGAGGTTCGTCGCGGAAAAAGAGAGTCGTGTCGCGGGGACGGTGTCACGTCGTCGATCTCCGAGGAATCCGGAATTTTTTGCGTTCTTCGCATTCTTCGTCGAAGAGGAAGAATTTCTTCAAGCTCATAGATTTTCTCCCAAGACTCTCAAAGAAACAAGACTCCAACAAAAATAAAACAAGTCCCTTACTTATTTTATTAACACAACTTGAGGTTTGAAAATTAAAAGTTTTAATTAATCCACATAATTAATTAACATAACTTAAACTTTTGAAATTCAAACATTCACATAAAACTCACTTAATTAAATAACTTAAGTTATCAAATTAATTTTTAGTTGAGGGAGTTAGATAATATTAAGGGGTGGGGTTCGTGTGGGCCCCACCACCCTCATAACCTACCAATAGAAGTTGGGTGGTTTTCCCCAACTTCCACCCAAAGCTTAATCCACTTAGAGTAAAATAAAAAATTGATGCAATTTTTATTTTACCTTCCACAAAAAAAATTAACAACCTATCTCATATAAACGCAACTCCGGAAATGGAGTTCCTAAGCAAATACCAGCGCTACGGTTCCTTCAGTGCCCTCAGAATTCGAGTCTGAGCACCGGTTCAAGAGTTAGAAATTCCCGCTTGTTCGTTCACTGAACGTACCTGAGCTAAACTTCAGATAGAAATTTCAGGCACACCGGGCCTAGAATCAAGTGCTGTCAGAAACTGCATTCTTGTAAAATTCAAAAGAAAATTAAGAAAAAAATTCCCTTGAATTTTACGGGTCTTTACACATAATCTCATCATTATTCAAGAATTTTCATGTTCAAGTATCCATTGGAGATTGTTTCTATCCCACTACAATTTTTTCTAAATATTAAATAAAATATACTATTAATATTATCATATAATAAGTAGAAATTATTTTTACACATTATTTTATTTTATTGAAATGGATTCTGGGGAATTTTTTTCATTTTCTAAAAAAAGTTCTTTTAGAATTTTCCAAAAAAAATACCGAAGGAATGTTTTTTAACATATAAGGTATGAGTGGATTCTAAAACGACCATGAATAATAAATTTTATAAACCTTCCTTTTCAATATTAATTTGTTATTTCCAGTGGATTTTTTTTATAATTTCACATATTTTTAACAAAAATGATTTTTAAATGAAAATGTTATTTCTCTAATGAATATTTCAATGATCATATTAGTGTATTTTAATATTTTCAAAAATTCATTTTTGAAATATTATAATTCATTAATATTGATCTATCATGATAATTTCAACCATTTTAATTTAATTTTTTGTGATCATTTTGACTGAGGATGTGTTATTGTAATGTTATATTCGAGATTACTCTAGAAGGTTTATGATTTTGTTTTTTGAATGGGGAAATTTTTATCATTTCAAATGATCATTTCAATATGGATTTTTTAATATGTTTCAACCCTTTTCATATGAGGAATTAATTGAACTTATTATGTGATGGGGGTTCCCCACTATATCCCCTAGATGAATCAGTATGTCCCATGAAACAAAGTAGTTTGAATGTTGGATGTGGTTTTACACATTTAGGTATAATGTCTTGGCTGAATCCATGATGGGATGTTTAAAATTTGTAATACTATGTGTTCCATTATTATGAAGTTATTTATTCATTTACATATTATTATCATATTTTTTATGATATCCATTAATATGTTTTGTCTCATGTTATTATGGAATTATTTTATTTCAATTTATTCAAATGATATTTTCCTGAAGTTATTATTTAAATGGAATGTCCTTCTATTTTTAACCTTGTCATACTATTTATGATTATTTATTTATGATATAATCCATTGTAAAGAATCCATAACTGAGTATTTAAGACCCCAATTTCTCATTTTTTTATTTTAATAAGAAACCAGGATGCATATTATGACATATATGGTTGGGTAAGATAGAAGAATAATGGTGTTACAAAATGAATTATTTTATTCATTTTTATATTCAATTGTAATGTAATATTCATGATTGTATCTAGTATTCCAAAAATACTAATAAATTTTTACTTCCAATATATGATTCCCAGAATGTTATGAAAATGTAATAAAATAACTATTGAATCATGCTACTAGTGTCTATGACATTACAGAATTAGGTAAATGAAAATTAATGATAAGAAAACATTTATTCATCTGAGTATCCTTTTTTCCGGTGGATAAATTCTCCATGAACATTTAATATTGATATTATAATTATCATTCCCTTTTTATATTTCTATAACCATAATATTTTCATAAACATCATTTTTATTCATTAAAAATATTCATAGAATCAACCTTGTATACTAGTGATGAAAAATTATTTTCATAATTCAAAAAGACTATATTGTACACATAAAACTGGGGAAATTTTATCTTTCCAATGGTTGAGTGGGTGATATATAATGAATAATTCATAAATACAGTAGTCTGTAATGAAAAATGGAAAACATATTTCATGGAGGTGGTAGTCGAGACAAAAGACATGTGAAATTTCAGTTTTCCAATGGATGAGACAGAGTTATATATTGTTTTTTTCAAAAAAAATAATAACATGTATATTTATTAATAATACCAACATAAATATTAAAATATTTTTAGAATATGATTCAATATAGAATAGAGATAGAAAAGGTTATGGAGTGGCAAGTACTCACATTGAGAACTTGTTCCTTCTCTTGAAGGTAAACCAGGATGTGGAAGAATTGTGGCTTCTTTACTAGACTAGAAGATTCCAAACATATAATAAGGATCTATTATCATTATTATTGGTATTTTTTTCAGAGTAATTTAAATATAAATAGTTGGTTTAGTTTCATTTAAATGATCTCATTGTATTAGTTATAATGGGGTCATTTCCTTGGAAACTAATACTAGGCAAGGTGTAATGATTTAAACACATGTGAGTTGGGTTATTTATGTAAAGAAAATATGGTGATACATGTGGGTATGTATTTATAATCTAAAAAAGTATTATATAAGGTCTAAGTGTAATTTTATCTTGTCAAAAGTCAGTCCACTTTATGTGACTCCTTTTTAACCATATTACCCTTGATTAAATATTTATAATTGCAATTATTTTTTTACTAAATATATAAAATGACCCATGATAACTAACATCAACATTATGAAACTAAATTTAGATTAATTTTAATATAATTCAGTTTACTAGTAGGATAATATAATCTTCCAAAAAAATCATAAAATATATTTAATAAATTATTTTCATTCAGAACAATGTTTTAATATATTAGTTATTCTTCTTCTTGTTTCTTATCAATCACTAGTTAAATTAATGTTAATTTATTATTTATAGTAAAATTATATTTTATCATTATTAAACCATGATATATATATTTTGTGAAAATAAAAATTCATGATTTATAAAAAGTAATTTTTTTTGAATAGAAATATTTAAGAATAAAATGTTATCTCTAGTTATTTTTCAATAATAATTGAATTTTATAAATGAATTATTAATAAAAACATATTATTGTTATTTAATTTTTCAAAATAGTAATTTATTAATGTACATGTCCTATATATTGAATTTATTTTATTGAAAATTATATGTATATATCTTCCAAACACCATCTTAAATAACCCCTCAAGGTTTCCACATATGACCAACTGATAAAATATGTAATGGTGGTAATCATGGTTGTAGATTCAAATAGAATGGATCCTAGTGTGATTTACATTATCTTAAGAATCTTAAAAAAAATTATTTCACTTAAGAAGTAGTTATTGGATATTATATTGGTCTTGGTCTAGGTATAACCCTAGTGAATCTCCCTTCCTTCCAACGTGTGGAAAATTATTATCACAATGATGACTTATAAAACATGATTCCATTTAATAAAAATTATATATTGATTTCATAATATTGTTAAATATAATTATATCCATTGTTTTAATATCAATGTTACAACATTCATATTTTAATTATAATTTCATTTATTTTCATTTATTGTTAAATCAAAAAAAAATATATCAAAACATCAATGAATTTAAATTTTTATTGGATTACATTCTGACCCATATAAAAAAAATTTATGCCTAAATATTTTATTAATATGATGATGAAAATGAGGGAACATATATCTCATTGTTTATTTAGGTTCTTATGTTTCATCCTCAGACATATATTCTTTCCACATAACATTGACCTTGTTGGTGGTTGTATTTCATAGAACCTTATCTCTTAAATCTAAGATTTAAATAATTTATTCCTTAAAATAGATATTATTAACTATTTTCACAACATTTTACTTTAGTACATGTCATGGATATTCAATTTTTTTTCTCAAAATCGATATATGGAACACATCATACTCTAATTAGAGGTGAGGACATATTGCTAATAGAAATTCTAGAGACTCAATCTCATCTATAATATTGAATAAAATGATGTATTTTTGGATCTCGTTAGCTTTCATCCAAAATACCACAATAGAATATAAATTAGATATCCAAAGGAAAACCTTATAACCAATTCTAGATTCATGATCATATCAACAATTGTCAGATTTTCTCTTCAACTAACATTATGCTTCATTTTTATGTTGCAGAATGGTTTGAACATCTTTCCTCTTTTCATAGAAAATACCATGTCCTAAAAACATACATTATTAAACATCATCTAAATATTTTTTGGGTTTTCATCTATTCCAATATAAAACCTTATATAGTGACATTTGGATGCTAGAGTTGAAACTGTTATTATTTGACAACTCTATCAAAGAAAGATGTTGATCCCAACAACCTTTAAAATCCATTGAGAAAGATCATGTTATATATTCTAACTTCTAATGGTCATTTTATATTTAAAATCAGTTATAGAATGATAAACTATACTAAATATCATCTATGATTCCAATTGTTATTGAATATTCCTCTAAAAATTGGATGTGAACCTAGAATCATCATAAGACACAGTAGAATATTGTATTCTATGTTTTCTGACTATGTCCATTATGTATAACAAAACAATTTGATCGAGTGAGTAGTCATTTAGAAAAAATATTAAGTGTGTATACATTGTAAGTCTATCCACTACTAGCCAGAAGGGATTGAAACCATTACAATTCCTATGAATACCAGTGAAAGAATACATTTTCATGTTCTCCAATTTGAATATTAGTATTAGTAATTATTGTATCATCCCTCTATATTTTTTATGCTTAGCCAATACATAGAATCATACAAAACATCATGATCAATACTCTTCAATATCAATTTTCATATTTTCTAACAAAAAGTGTTACCTAAGATCTCCATATAATATCATGAATACTAGGTGAATAGAAAACCATGAGTTATCTTTATCATCTAGAATCTCACTCATTAACTATAATTTTTAAGGAACTTATATTCATTTCTCGAATCACATAACTCTACCATTAATAATTTTGTACTTGGAAACAATTAATCCATTTTTATATTGATCGATGTTTTCATTATAAGGTTCTTTTATCATCAAATATATTAATAATTGATAAATCATTTGGGAATTGTTGAATTTATCCCTTTCTTTATTGTATCTACATCAAAGCATTAAATATCCATAAATATTGGTACCATATTTTTCATTATAATGGATGGGATAGCATGATCATTTTATTTAGAATATTCATCACCAAGTATTATATCCTAATGCGGTAGTGAATCAAGAAATAATAGTCTCTGATAAGAACAATCCATCATCATTAATATAGGTTTAACTCATTATATGCGAATAAATACTATAATATATTATGATTATTATACATATTACAATTCTAACCATTTAGAAAAAAATATAACTTTTAAATTCAATGACAACCCCCAAAAGATCTAGATCTGGAGAAGGGTAATTTATCTCATGCATATTTAAGTGACCTGATTCATAAGCATTTACCATATTACTTATTTTTGGGGCATATCCAGCGACCCTCTTTAAAGCATCAATATTAATGGAAAACTCTTATCCACAATAATATAATGTAAGTACAAGTGTAGTGAACAAACTATTGTAATTATCCATGAATATTTATTCACATTAGTCTATCTATAATAACATAACACCCTTCCATTAAAACTTGGTTAGAGAATTGGATATCTGTGATAAATTTCGCAAAATAACTAGTTGCATCCAAGTAATCCATGGAAACTATCGAATTCTATCACATTATTTATTCATGAATATTATACTATTCAATTTTTCATATATCTATTCCCATTAATACCCAATCTTCTATTCAAATAACCAAATAAACATACTTTTTTCATCCAAGAGTCACACTTCTCGAACATAGAATACTATTCCTCCTTTTGTAGGGACTTTATCACAATCCTCTAATGGTCATTATTTTAATACATTATCTCAGAATATGGTAGATTATTATCCATAAATACTACCATGAAAATTTAATTTTCATCTATAAATATTATATTTATGAAATCCACAGTGATATTAGGTGGATTTATAAATCTGAATGGGATCAATATGAATTTATAGTCCCCATACCATGGATGGAAATCTGTAATGGGTAAATCTTTTCAATTTACTAATAATTGATGGTAAAAATATCAAATTTCCACTTTTGTTAAATATTTATATCCACTGTATTGATTAAACATGTCATAAATATGGGGATTGGATGATTTTTATCAAGATCTAGTTCAAGTTAAGATAATCTTTAAAAATATGCATTGATCCATCCTTGTTTTCACAAAGAGGAATAGTGAACCCTATAGAAAAGTAATTAGGTGTATACATCCTATTTCATGATTCCATTAAATCTCATCCATTAATTTATTCGATTCATTTAGGGTAATTCTATAAGAGATCATTGATACATGCATAGAACAAGGTACGAGTTCAACTGAAAACTCAACATCACATATTTGGGGAAGCTCGGATAACTCATTAGGAAATATGTTAATATAATCTCGTGCAATTGTCTTATCAATAATTTAAGTACATATCCAATGGTATGAGGGGTTTATCATTTATTATTGAGTGTAAAAACCTAAATTAAGAAGTTTTATTCTCAAGGGAGTTCATAATTATCCTTTTATTCATAATTTATAAAATAATTCTTGTTTATATAAAATTAGATTTCATTATCTTGACAATTGATACGAGTATTATGTTGATAGATCACATTTATAAAAAGTGTCACATAAAATACTACAAAGGGAAGGAGAATTAGATATTTAGTGAGTATCTTACAATAAATAACGATTAGAAACTAGTGTATACCGTGGATTCAATCCTCACACCACCACATGTTTTCAATGACAATTAAATATCTCTTATTTTTGATAGTCAATCAAAATTCATAACAAACATTTATGATATGAAATAATGAAATGGTTTTGAATAGTATAAAAGTACATATTTGGAATTTATAATATATATTTCTTTGACCTTTTCATTATTACAATCCAAATTGGATTTATTGATTTCATATGATTTTCCTTTTTCAATCTTCATTGGGGGTTACCAATGTATATTATCCTTTTTAGCCTTATATTTAGTCTTTTTATTTTCATAATTCCAAAATTATTTACCATTCATCATTCAATTATTCATGGTATTATAGTATAGACCTTATTTATCACCGTTTTATTTACTATCCATGTCATATCCATTATGGAATCAAGAAGTCAAAGGACATGACATCCACATATAAATCATTCTATTTTTCCTTTTCATTATTTTCCATGGTCCGTCACTCCACATTTACTGTATTTAAGGGTTATAAATTCCATTATTCCATTATTATTTATTTTATTTTCCACGAAAATCCATTTTCATTTTCACTTCTCTAGAATAATGAATTTCTCTCTTTTTCATTCCACTTTATGTAAAAAACCAAAAATATATTAACATGTACTAAGTATTCTTATAGATAACTCCTTTAGAGGATATTATTTTAGGAAAATAAATAAATTTTCGACCATAAATTATGGTTTAGTAAAAAAACTATAGGTGTAACTTGTTAGTATTTTGAAATAAACATCACATGTACCAATGAATTTATCCTCCATTTGTTTCAACAATACAAATTTCCCCATTAATGTACTATAAAGAGATATAAGGCAATATTTCATTGAGAACATTTTCTAAAAAATCCACTAATTCAATATTGGAAACTTATTCCTTTTTTTTAATATAATTAATTATTTTCAACGGTTGGTCACCATAACATGTTAGGAGATAATGATTAAAATAACCTTCTCAATGATTGAGAAGTAGAGAATGGAAAATAAAGTATCTATTAAATTGATATAATTCGTGGAAACTATAGGGTCAAAGGACCCACTATATTATAGTTTACATAGTCACATGAAAGACATGAAATCACATTTCTCCTTCCATGGTGTGTTGTACTGCTCCATATGGTTCATGTTATTGTTCATTACATGAGATAGTTGACTAGTTATAACTATCAGATATTTTACTCCATCCACTATCTCATTTGATTCCTCATGGGAACAATCTTCTCATTTTCCATCACAATCATTGTTATCTTCATTCCTCGTAGATCTATCCTTTACATTGAAATAATGGAAAGACGAGTTATGATATTTATTAATTAAATAGATTTAATAAAAACTGTAAACAATGAAGACTTAACTCATAACTGATATGTGTAAACTAACTTATGAATCATAATTTTTAAATCTAGGTTATCAATTGTCATATTTCTATTAGGATCATTAAGATAACTAGTTATATATTATATCATAAACACTCATTTAAATACTCTATAGTGGTTTTTAATGATCATGTGAATTCTCCAAAGAATATCCCCATGTTGTTACAAAATTGGTGTTCTATTAGTAAAATTATTTTTGTACATAGTAAAAATAAATTTAAAAATCAACTGGCCTTTTTTAGAGTAATTATCCCTATGTGCATCTTATCTCGAACCTGCATCCTCTAGTTTGTATCCAGAAAAGGATATCATTTTTGGGAAACCAAATACTATATAATTTACTAAATAATTATTGTGTTTTCATATATCTGGACTCATACCTATGGTATTAAATAAATTTCTAATTTCAAAATCCATAATCATATCTAATACCCACTATAATTGTAACAATTATTCCCCTATCCTATACTATTATATATACAGTTAAAGAAATATAATTTAAATATTGATTTTGAAACTATGTGAGAACTCAATCTAAAAATTCATTTATTTCACATTATTTCCCTCATTTAATAATGACATCTTAAAAATAACATCACAAACTAAAAACTGAATATATACATTCTTTGGATATTATCTATATAGAAATCATATGGTGAACATTTATCAATAATCTCACCATAATATAATACCTTGAAGACATATAATATTGTTATATTCTCTTATATAACCCTGACAATTTAAAATACAATAAAGGGATGTGATCGATTACTCAATAAAAGAAAACATCTCAAAAAGTGAAAATGTGTTAGAACAAAATATGTGAGAAAAAACTACCAGTAGTGAAATATCAGAATAAAAAAAACATGGATCAATACGATTTGTTCATATGGAATGATGGAATACTATATAATCTCAAATTATGAAACATATAACATTCGATAATAGTTCAAAAATATGACTAAATAGTCACAAGATATTGAGCATAATACGAAAATATTTTATTAAAATATAACATTATCACAATATTAGTAAATCCTAGCATAAAATAGTCAACACTATATGATTCCCTTAACAAATTTAAGTGTGAATCAGTACCTAATGAATTTAACATGCTGGATTATGCCTCAATACCTGAATCCCATAGTGGAGCAATCAACAATACCCATTTTCCCTTATTTATAACATTTGATATATAACATTAAACAATGAATTAGAGGAATATATAGGGCGAAAAATTCTACATTATGATTATCCATACACATGTGTTCTATAAAGATAAATGATATATCATTAAATTAATAATATATGGAAATAAATTGGTTTTTCACATTTCAAGGTTATATCCCATAAATTTACATTATGAGTTAGATTATTTGATAACAAAAAATTAATTAGTAGAAATAATTATTACAATGGGGAATTTATATGGTGATTCTTGAAACATAAATTCATTTGAGATAGATCTATTGGAGTTCAAAATGAAAATTAATGTAAAATATAAAAAGAGTTCTTATATAGTATTTCTAACCATAATAGTAAAAGATGAATTTACGCATCTCTTTCCAAGAGATATTATTATGGTGAAGTTGACACTAAGTCTATTAGAGGTACATCAAATAATTTATTTTTAACAAAACATAATGGTTATCTCTTTGAAATGTGAAGTGTGATATAAAATATATTAAAATTGAATGAATACATTTTTAATATTCTAAAAATAATTTTATTGAAACATAAATAAAAAAATAACAAAAAACAAATTTTAAAAGTAGTGAAGATTAATTAGAAGTTCACATGAGATAAAAAATATTTTTTTCAAAATAATAAATGAAACACTTTTTGGAATGAATAAATATCGACATATAGTGATTGTTTCAATTAAATAGGTTGATTATTATTTTTAAAAAGGATTTATTTTATTCAACAATTAAATCAACTATAGAATTATAATTGATTTGATAATACATAAAAAATTATTTCATGTGAAATAATTTTGATTCTATAGAAAATATAGAATAATTAAAATATAATAAAAACATATGCGAGGAAACCTAAAATGGAATAATGAATATCAAATTTATCATTATAACTCAAGTATATGATATTGAGTTATTAAAAAACACATTCATTTACTCCTAGAATCACAATTGTGCATTAAAATTAAGTATAATAAACATAACCATATTAATTGCTTTATTTTTTTCTATATTCATATATTTTACTTTTTTACTCTTTAATTATAATAATTCATCCTACATTCACATACTAGTTATTGTTTATTTTCGTCATCATATGTTGGTAACTTTTAATTTTTTAATCATGATTAATAATATAAATATATATCCTCATTATTTGATACCAACATAATAATTCTATGGATTTTTAATGAACTATACTATATGATCCATAATGATTTATAAAATTATAATGTAATAATTTGATATTTTTAGATATAATTTGGGTAGATTAAATCATTTGAAACCATGTTTTGGTAAATTTTAATGAAAAAATGTGATAATTTATTAATAAAAATATAAATTAGTTTTATGTTTATCAAACTATAAAAATTTATTTACACATTAATATTGAATCTTATGATTTTTTATGTTTTTATAATGATCCAAGATATAAGTCTCTATCATCATTCTTGTATGTTGGTAAAATAACCTAATCATGAACCTGATAAAAACAATAGATATGTAAGATTATGTAGTTATTTAGTTATAAAATAATTAATACGTGTGTATAATGATCTTACATAGGTGTAACTAATGTCATAATTCATAATTGGGAAAATTTATCAGGAGAAGTTAAATGAATTATAATGATAAGAGGAAAGCATTCATTATCATAGCATAATCGATTTAGTGGGCCAAATTTTCTATCATAATATTTTTTGTTAATATTATTAATATAATGCCTATTTTATAATTCTATATTCTTATGTTGGTCATAAATATATTTTATATCCATTAAATACATTCTTAAGACAATCCATTGAATTCAGTTTTGAAAATGGAAAATTTGCTCTGTTGAGGACGTAGTCAACACATAACATGGGAAACATTTTCATTTTCCAATAGATAAGAGTGATAATGATATTGGGTTCCTATTGATAAATAACATTTTAAAAAAATAATGATATCTACGTAATTATATCCTTATTTTTTTCATATGTATCAATGAGGAAGATATAGATATAATTTTTAAGGAGTGGATAGTACTCTTCTTGAGTCCTTGAGAAATCTCTTGGACATACTCTTTGACATGAAGGATTATTGGTTTTTTATTTTTATTTTAATTTTAATGGAAATGTAGGGTCAAAGCCCCATAAAAACTATTAAAAAAGTGGGGAAAAAATTTTTGAGGATGGGGTCGGACATGAGATTCTTTCCCTCATAATTATTGGATTCTTATTATGAAAAGAAGATTCCTAATATTGATGATGGATCTGAGAGAACAAACATGATATAGATTTCAATAGAAATTATGAGGAATATGGTGGCTTTATTTTTGTGTCAGTCAGATACTCTTATAGGTGAAAATAAAGGGCATTTTTTATAAACTATAATTATTTGTGGGGTAAAGATATAATTACATGGGAGTTAGGAGAGTGATGTAATGAAATGTTGATGAAAAATTTTGTTGTTTGAATTTAAAAATAGAAAAAAAATTATATAGGATCTATGTTTCATGTTAATTCGGAATAATTTGACTCATTTTATGCTACCCATTTTTTTCTTGTTATCCACTATTATATTATTACAATGGTTACTACTTTGTTAATAAAAATATAAGATGAACACCTCATAATTTTGATACAATCAATCTGATTTTTTATTAATTTTAATATAATTATATTTTATGCATGATGAAATAACATTTAAAATAAAACATATGATATATGAAAAAATGGGTTTTTTGGAAAAAAATAATAATCATGTAGATAAATGAATTCTTAAATATAATATATTATTATTTACATTCAATTAATAATTAAATATTTTTAATTCTATTATTATTATTAAGAATAATTATTATCATCATTTAACCATAATATATTATGTTTCTTAATATTAGAAGGCATGGTAGAAAAAGGAATTTTTTTTTATAATACAAATTATTGCATAAAATAATATTATTAGTAATTATGGTACACTAATTTAATGTAATGAATTAATTAATATTAAAAAGTAATCTATTTTCATTTAATAGTTTAAATAAGTAAATATATGAAAATATATCTAATATACAAATAATTTTTTACTTTCAGAGTTATGTGTTTATATGATCCAATCTTCTACATAGAAACCAGTTAAATATTTCAAAACATTTCCTAAGGATAAGATAAGATTTGGTGGTCCACATATATAGAGATTCATCTATAATTATCATGACTTCCATGAGAGGAAAATTTAATGAAAATTATTTCTCTCAAACTGAATTTATTATATTTGGGCGAGGGATTGGTCTAGGGAAGGAACTTGTGAAGAAACATCCCATCCACGATTGGATGAATGAATATCATAAGGAGAACATATACTACTTAATTAATTTATTTTTACATTCTATAATGATATCATAGAATAATTACATCTATTTATTCTCACTATTTCAGAATCTATATAACAATTACAATTTTTAATTATATCATGGAACAATTTTATTCTGTTCTTCGTAAAAAACATTTTTTATAAATGTAATGTATTAAAAATTTTAGGGTGTGTTTCGTCAGAATGTTCACACGTATGGTTGGTAAAAATGGTCTGATGGAATGATTTAGGGGGTTTGGATGTCTATACAATAATTCATATTAGATTCATTATTTGTTTTTATATTTTATAGAAACTCCCAATTGATCTTATATCCATAACTGAAAATATATCCTCTTTCCAATGATATGTGATTAATTATGGATTCCGAAAAAAAAATCACGTCCTCACATTGGTCATGAAAATTGTATGTTGGTCTCATCACACCCTATTGTGGTGGATTGTTTCCTACTCTATGACACTATTATTGATTTATGATATGTTTTATAATCTTTTCTTAATCATGATATTGGACTGGTTTCCCTAAAAAAATGAAGAAGTTTTGAATAAATCTATATCCAAATGGAGGTCTATTAAGGAGTTCATTTGTATGTATATGATGTTCTTCATTCATTCCCCCTTAATGGGTTGCTTCTAATATGTTGAAACCATATAACTAAGAAATCTGGAGATTTTTTTCATCTGGGGAGGTGATTCATATTTCATGGATGGGATTGAGTTGTTATGAGGCATCCTATGTGTCCTAATTTTAATGATAATCAAAACCCACATAGTTTTCTAAACCCATGATTTATAACATCATGAAAAAAGGACAAATATGAGGGAATATAGGGAAAAGGGATCTAGGTCAAGGATGAGGGCGGAATCCTTCATATCTTTGTTATTTTAGGAATCAATGAAATCATAGTTTGATAATTCCATTGGGACATACCTCAAGGTGCATTCCCTTATATGGGGGAAGTCATATCATTCAACATAGAGGGTCCTACACACTATTTTGTCTCTAGGTATGGTGATTCAAGATTCAAATGATATAATCATTTCAAATACTAAATCCCTCATCATCCATGCTCATTATGTGAAACATGGGAATAAGCTAACTGTACTAACTAAATATTGTTGTAGGAATTTCTTTATAGGGAAGACCTTTAGATAATAAATATAGATCTCAGTCTATAGGATGGAATCCCACATATCCTGGATACAGAATGAACCAAGGTTCTTATATTTGAGTTACCTTCTTAGTCTGTTGGAGGATGAGGATGAATTATAATCCCATGAGATTGATTGGGTCCATATTGTTTGAATGATGTATACATGGGAGAACATACACTAATATGGATGACCATTTGATCTTGGGCCTCATAAAATAGTCCTATGTACCATAGTTATAACATGAATAGGATTTCTCAAAGTTCAATTTTATCATGGATTACAAACCATGGTTTCTAAAATATATCCACAAGACAGGTTTATCATGTCTGTAGATGTCTTTTGGACATATCTTGATCATCCTTATCACATGTATTTAGTTTCTACCTGACATTCCTGGGGATGTCTTGACAAGTGGAGTATCCTTTTAGGAATGTAAAGAGGAAATAAAATGATTATGTTGACATATCAGAAGGATGTCCCATAATTTTAATTTAATTTACAGAGTCCATTGCATGATCTGGGTTTACTTGTCCGGAAGATATCACTGGATCAAGGCTAACCTGTATGGATGGTGTCAAATGACCTGGCTGACTTCTCTAGAAGACATAAAGTGACCTAGTTAATGTGTCATAATGTTTCTTCATAACATTGGTGATATATCTAGAGGATATCACCAGATATAGATTGCATACCCAATGGACTCTAGAAGACTTTGGTAGCATGATCGGTGGGTGTTGTATCACATTATTTCCATGTCCAATGAATATTTTAGGATACAAATGGTATGGCGATGGAAGATCTCATGACATAAACCACATTTACCTAGGTAGTCACTTGATCTTGGTGACTCAGGAGAAACACATGAAGATTGGAGAATCAATTTTCACATAATACTCTCAAATGTTAAATATTTTCTATAGATTTATATTTCATATATGCCTCATATTTTATTGGATATCATATTTATGTTTCGTGGGCCGAGTTGACAAGTTGAATTTCAATCACATAATATTTTTAATATTCCATAATTCCTTCATGGGACATGTCTCGTGATCACGGGAAGCGCATATGCATGTTGTGTGGTCCCTTGTGTTAATCCATAGATATTTAACTAGTTTATGGCCTTTGAAATTGCATTACTAGATACCTAGAGAAGTCTTCTCCTATACTCCCAAGTGCGATGGATTTTGGCCAAGTCTGTTTTTTATTTTTTGTTGAGGGTAGAGGGATTTATATGAATCAACTCCATGATTATTAAATTTCTTCTGCAGTGCATAAATCTTATATTTGGGCTAGATTCAATGTTTATTTTTTTGTACATGATTCATATTATCTTCATGTGGGACATCCATGGTGCAACTGGATGAAAAATTCCATGATAACATTCACCCATTTCCACTTGTAATAGACCAAGAATGATCAATGTGATTTATCCAAACTTTGTGGACCTATCAGGGAGATTCCACATGGTCATGTCGACATGTCTATGTTTCTTCACAAGATCATGATATTTATTGGAAGGAATTCACATGATCTATAATGACTAGTTTTTGGGTCATTCAAGAGACAAAGGAAACTAGTCACAGGGGATTCCACGAGTCTTCATAATATATATAGGGGTCTCAAGAGATCATGGTGGATTTTCATGAGAGCATTCTCAATTTCTGTCCATCGTTTTTAAAGACACTTTCTATACTATTGTGGATTTTCTAGAGGGCCTTGCATGATCAATTGTGGTTTCTTAGGGCATATGACCTCTTTCACATGAATTCCAACATATCCTCTCTCTATAAGAGTCTTCTAACGTTTCCCTTTTTATTTACATATTTATTTTAAAAGGGATGTGGATCGTGCAATGTTGTGTCAGTGTTGTAAAAGACAATCACTCTCCTTGTTTGTGATGTGACATGTGACCAATAATGGGTCTTAAGATGATGAATGAAAATTATCCCAGAGATCCCTTTTTTATGGTGAAAAAGGGGAAGAACATAATCATATGGTATTGTCATAAGCCCATATCATATTGAAGTTGATATTCCAATATAATCTTGCATGGAAAGGTGGAAATGTCTCTAGGGATCTCTCGGGTTTTGTGAAGCCCATGAGAATGTCTCATAAATATCATTAACCATATAACGTCTTAATCTATTTTATATTTTCACCAATTATTTTACATGGTCTTTGGATGTTTTATGATTACCATTGTTTGACATGGCACATGGAATGGTGGAACATTTCTAAAAGCCTATGCATGATCAATGAGTGGCTTTAGATCCATCACATGAAATGGGAGGTCAATGATGGGGCTCCACATGATCTCATGAAAGTTGTGTGCTGCACAAGAACTATTCCAATAGCCATATAAGGTCATTTGATCATGTTTTCATTGAGGGATTACATTATCTTTGTGATTTTTTTCACATTCTCTCCATTTTTTTAACAGAGAAAATAATACCAATATTTTGGGTTTTTTCCATAATAAATATTCTGATATTTTTTTTGCGAGCATAAATAAATTCCACCTCTCAGGATCGATGACTGTGGGTAGAATGGATTGATTATGATTTATGTAAATTCTCTCCTTATTCTTAGGGGATACCACCATTCGATATCATGGGAGGCATTTGGTATCCCAGTGACCATTGTTATTCCACTGAGATCCCTATAAATAGTTGTGTGGAGGGGAGATCATTCATCAGCTATTTCATCTCTCCAGTTCTCTTTTGATTTACTTACATCACAAGACCCCATTAAAATACCTCACAAAATAACTAATATGGATACTTATCCTTGACACCATTTTGCAAGAACTGTTTCACATTATCTATTCATGAAAAATAATTTACCAAAGAACTTTCTCACCCCAATCCTGAATCCATTATTGGTAGTTTTGTAATACATAGGTGATGTCCTTATAAAAAATCATTATTTCAATTTTCGTTTGATCAGATTGTTTGGAAACATGAACACTTGGTTATCATGTGGATAATGTGACCATACCACCATCTTGTAATTATGAGTCTCAAGACTAGTCGTTCAGTTTCTAGATATCCTTTGGGTTATGTTTTCTATGAAATTTCTCCGGTTCATGAATTTTGTGATACCTATATCAACTCATGGTATCATGAATCCATTCAGGGTTCATGCGATTAGGATGATGCTAATGGATTTATTAATTTCATATACTGGGGTATATTACTTATTTGAATTATTATCATTTATATTGTACATAAGGGTTGTATCTCTAACACATCTTCCATTGATGCTAACTATAGGTTTATGAATGGTGGGAATCAAAATGATAACCATCAATACAGTTTCCATTCTGACAATGATGTTTTGAACAGTTTTCTATCATCCATGCATCTATGCAATACTTTATCACACTATCTTCCCATCTATGGGATTTTAATGCTAGATGATTTTGGAATTTTTCATCCTGAATAAATGCCTCCATTTTTTTGGGATTCAAATTCCAATTGTTTTTTAAGAGGACATTTTCTGAGGATGACAGGTTGTAGCACATTCAATGAGGCTAGATTATATGCTGTTAAACTCCAATATGGGTTCTGATGGCTACGATTACACCCACCAAGCAATTTATCAAAGCTATTCGGACATATTTTTCAATTTATTGAACAATCTAGGTGGAGGATATAGATCAAAATGGGACATGTGTCCTGGTAGAATTTTTTCCAATGACTGGGAATGTCCATTTTTGGTTAGATAGATCTTTTAAGAATTTTAAGACTAGATACACTCTATCTGTGTTTACAAGGTCGTATGGGTTTCCATGTTCATTGTCTACCATAATATAGATTTAATTAGATAACTGAATATCCATTGGGTCCCTGGTACCAATTCACTCTATCTGTCCAATCATGAAAAAAGAATCAAAATTTGGTATATCTACTGACTGTGAGGGGTATCCTCACATGGGGAAATGTACAATGAGTTCCTTCCAACAATATAATTCTTAGATGACCTTGCATACACTGGAGTTATTGAAAGGGTTTTTTCTAAAAATTCTGAAATAAAAGTTAATTAGGTATCTAAATATTCAATCTTCTATCTCTTTTAATGATTGGAAAAATATTATTCTTTATAATTTCATAGTTTGGATGATAAATGTAGTCCCTCACTAGTTCCCTTCTCAACAGGTCCATTAAAATGCCGAATAAAATTTGGAATTCCAGGAAACGAGATAATATACCACATGGGGAAATTGAGCGAGGATGTAAATATAATCGAGCTCTCAGCTGGAAGGTTTCAGGTCCTTGTTCTTGATTGGGAGAATTTTCCTATATTGTGATGCATATTTAGGGATCTGAGTTAGCACTCGGTTTATGGAATATTAGTTTGTAGGAGAAATCCTCTCAAAATAGATGTCTATACTATTGAATATCATGATGATTTCTAGTACATATTCAACTAGAAAATATGTCTTATATAATTTGTGGTACTTGGTAGTTTTTATTCTCCTGGATTTTGGAGAATTTTCACTACTATTGACAACCACAACACTACCAGGATCATCAATTCCCTATTTCACCCCAGAATATTGAACATATCCAGGGTTGAGTCAATGCCTCTAAGAAATAATTAGATTTCTCTAATTTTGAGCTAGTCTGGTCACTGAAATTTCTTTCCTTATCTTACTCTGACATTGCGAATTTTTTATAATTGATGTATCACTCATGATAAAATGTCATACAATATTTCCCTTTGGAATTGGATTGTTGCAGCTATGATGGATGGGTATATTATTTTTCATCCATATAACAATAACTACATTACTCATAATTTCGGCTACATTGGAAGGGTTTGTCCCCTCTCATAGATGTTGTGCGGGGGGGGGGGGGGTGATAACTCACGCTTATCCATAAATTTTCTATTATACTGTAAAGTGATGAAACCAATGTTGATATTATTTTTCCACATATTGGCACCCCAATCTTACATATTATTATTATTCCCAGGCTTGAGTGGAAGCCTATATGGGTGGTTTGTTGAACACATTGGTTCCTCAATTGGATATACCGGGTGTCACACCAACCCCTTTGTATGAAGAAACAATATAATTGATTCATGAATCAAGAGAGTCTTCAAGGAAGAATCCCCATCCTAGAGTTGGCCCTCCCATTATTCGAGCAGAATTTTTTGATGTAGAGAGTCCTTCAATTCGTGCAGTAGATGATGTGTCTTTTATTATAAGAGTTTATGGTGCATCCCAACATTCTTCTTCATTACACCTGCTGGACATATGATTTTCTAATATATATGTCTTGGAAGAATATCAACATAGTCAGTGAGGAATCTTTTCCAGTTACCCTGAGATTACCTTATACTCAAATATATAATTTGGGTATAATATATGTCTTGGAGGGATAATTCTCTATCATTTTCTGAAGTCAGTGGGATTATAGAGAGTA
The DNA here is from genome assembly GCA_963277665.1 of Viscum album. Classification (NCBI taxonomy): domain Eukaryota; kingdom Viridiplantae; phylum Streptophyta; class Magnoliopsida; order Santalales; family Viscaceae; genus Viscum; species Viscum album. Next base: position 772,270,449 of record OY728159.1, on the reverse strand, counting down.
GCATGATTTCTAAAAATTACATAAAATGGGGATCACAATAATTGTATTTTTTCATATTATATTATATTTTTTCCTAAACATCATATATGGGAATACATAGCAGGAAAAGTCTAGACATTTTGTTAGGCCACCCACTTGTGGGTTTTTCAGGTGACAAGTTTTGTGAATTTTGTCTTGAATTTCAAATTAAAACGTTTATGTTATATATTTTATAGACTTCTTGGTTAGTCCTTATGACTAGGTTAATATCTTATGGAATAGAAATCTTCCATATAATTTGATGTTATTTGTTAAATATGTAATTTTTTTTAATTTTAAATTCTTAAGTTGAGGATATCGAATACTATGATGTTTAATGTATTGATTCGAAGACATGATTGGTGAATTTATAATATGGATTAAACATTCAAAGGAAGACTCAAAACACACTAATGCACTTAATTACACCGTAGTGATACTTGGGTTTGTTAGGATTTGGAGTTTCTTTCCTACAAGTAGGGGTTGCCTCTAGTTGGTAGGTCAAATCCCATATGCGTCATTAGAATTTTCATATATAGGGGTATACACTCTTTTATAATGGCTATGTTATATTTATGTTGGTAATATTTTTTGAGTGAAAATTACTACGGAATCCAATTCCACATGGAAAATTAGAGTACGTGTTGAGTAAGTCATAATACAATAGTTTGAATCAAGGAATATGGATTGGGGATGACATGTTGGGGATGTCCCATAACACTTATGGGTGTTGGGTTATACCATGGTTTAACTAGTGCATATAAGGATCAGTGTTCCTTTCCATCAACGTGGAGTTGAATATGGTTGGTAAGTCAAATCCCATATGATTTTCTAGCATGGTTTTACAAAGATGTCCCCAATCAGTTCCTAAGGCATAAGAAAGGATTGTGAAGTCTCAATAGTTTAGATAATGAAGTTGGGTTTAGAGAAAAAGCTCTCTATAAAGGCTTCTATAACTCCTTGGTATTTTAGCTCTTATTTTTTATTTCTGGACCCTGTGCCATATGGTTTTTAGTTACATGGTTTTGGCCATCAATTGGTTCAAGGATAGAGTGTTTCATTCCTTCTTTGAGAAATTTAATAAAATATAGTAGTGTAATATTAAGGATGTTGAATATAAATGAATAGTCTAGTAATAGAGGTTTTAAATCCTAGTCAAATGATACTAGGTTATAAGGATGACTTGAGAGAATCATGTCAAGGATGACCTAAAACACTCCAAGGTTCTACGTTCCACCGCAACGACATCATGTCCCATAATGTTCAGAAATCTTTTTTTCCAAAGTGACAACATTGTTTGACGACCATTGTCACATATACATGATCTATAGTCTTATATTCATAGTCAAACAATTGGTTTATTAAAGAGGAGTATCTTTTTCCTTGGTATGTGGAGGGATTGTGGTGATCTAAGGCCCTCAAACAATGCAACGTTAATTTTTTTGGAAAATTTAATATTCAGGAAAGGTTTAGGAACCCTAAATGTGGTTTCTCCACCTTGTGAACACATTTTCATGGTGAGGACATGTGAAAAATATGTAATATAACATTATATTATACAATAAGGATGAGTGGGAATAGTATAGCTTTTACTAGCCTGAAAAATTACGCCCTTTGAGATCTATGCATCATTTAATTTTGCACTTTTGTTTTCATAAAACCTATAGATGATGATTTTAGAGAGATAAGGATTGAATTTTTTTCCAGATTCCATTTCCAAATTTTAATCATGATTTTTTTTTAAATTTCACGAGAAATTTTACATCCAATGATTATGACCATCTATGAATAAATAATATAATCATAAAAAATTGATTGATGTGCCATTAGTTTAAGGTTGTTCCATACATGGACCTAATACGAGGGGAATGTTACACAAGAAACTAATGAGGATGCCCAAGATCATTATTAATCAACAAACCTTTTGAAAATGAGATCCAAATGTTTTAAATCATGGATTCAGGTCCCCAATCCATGAGTAATGAGATTTGATAATCATGTTAGGGCTGGCCTAGATCATCCAAATGTGATGAGTTTCAACATAGCGATGTTAGGCCCACAAATATTAGAAATCCATTCATGTAGGGACATGATATCTATGATTTATAGTTCTAGGAACTTATTAATTAATATAATAGTCATATAGAGAGATAAATGTTTATTTATAAGATCAAGGTAAGGTCTATGGTGATCCATTGTGTTCAAATAATGTAGTGTGACTTATGGACAAAGGGGTTTAAAAGTTGATAGATACTCTGTCCAACTAGGGTCAATATCTTTTGGTGCTTTGATAATATATGATTATGGGTGATCATATATAAATATAAAATCATGTAGTAGGGACAATTTCATTTGTAGATTATATGTCATGTGACCATGATATTTTCCTTACAGTTTAACATCGTGTGGTAAGGATGCTTTATTTTCCCTATAATTTATTTTCATGAAATAAAGAAGTGGGTACTATAAGGAATATTATGTGAGATATCCTTTGGAATAGTTATCACTTTTTTAAGAAATTTATTTGTATAGTGAATATTTTATACATTCCTATGGTTATTGGTGGATGTCTTCATGTAGCAACACTTCTTGTGTAGATTTTCCATGTGTTCAAGAAAAGTGTATGTCTATCTGACTCTGGAATAGGTAAAATGTTCTATTATAACTTGTAACTCTTTAAAATGTAGTATTTGTTTCTTTCAGTGTAAAATAATTTCATGTTGAAAAGTAAATTCACTACATAGGTCCATAAAATATACATTTAGTGGTACATTATTATTTTTTCATATGTTCTGGTTGAACCCATGATTGGGGGTTACAATATCAAAACATATCCTTTGATGAAATGAATTATTCAATATGTATTTCTTCTATGGATATTCCATGTTTATGTCTATCCCTTACATAGAGATATTTGTATTTAATTTTATTGTGTATGGACCCAATAATCATCGATTATAGCATCACCATGTATCCTATAGTAATAGGAATCAAGATACACATAGTTCTTAAATGGGAAGAACTCTACATAGGTCTGACCAATATGTTGTGTGATGAATTTTTCATGGTGATTTTTTCAGTTGAGTCAAAGATTGTAGATCCGAGCATCACATTTTATCATTTGTTTATACGAATCAAGATTCTAGTAGTTATTTAGAAAACCATGCAATTTAACATTGTACAAAAAGGATGTAGGCTCTATAATGTGTCAATAAACTATCATGACTAGGCCCAAGATTATTGTTCTAGGAATATATATATATATATATATATATATATCAATGGTAGGAATCAATCCACATGTAATTCTTAAATGGGAAACTCTTTCTGCGGGTCTCATCCAAATGTATAGAGGGAATTGTATCCATTTATTATTATAGTTGGCCCAATAATTGGTCATCTAGGTGTCATTACGTATCCTATGATCAAAGGAATAAAGCCACATGTAGTTCTTAAATGGTTTTATAGTAGGATACCAACACCAACATTAGTAGTCCTCTTGGGAAATATCTATTTAAATTACTAGTTTTATATCATGAAAGATAGTTCAAACGTGCAGTTTAATATCATGAATCTAGGAAACATAGAGTTCCAATTTATGATCAGGCATCCTAGACCGTTAAAACCCTATCATGAGCAGACATGTAAAGATCCAGTGGATGTCCCCTTACTAAAATTCTTAACCCATTTTTAGCCATGCTTAGTGTGAAAAACAAGGAATGATAAAGGTTTCTTTCATTGCATTGAGGCTGTTAGAGAGAGGACATGGTCTTTTTGTATGTTATGGTTCATATGAAATGTTATAGGATATAAGAATCCCAACATATCTCATTGAAATGAGAATAATGATTGGAATATTTCTAGAAATCAATGTATATTAGTTTCCTGCAAAAAGGAAATCAGTAGGGACGTTTAACATCATGGGGTAAAGCAAAAAAGCTTTATGACATGAAGTTAGAGGAATAATACAATTAGGCCAACGAATGGAGGTATGGGTGTCACTATATATCATGATATGGACTGAATCAAGAAACACATAGTTTCTTCAAACCATGTTTTTATTTTCATGCTGAAAAGACATCAGTTGTGCAGTTTAACATCTTTTAATAAGGATGAGGGTTACTCTATGTTGAAATGAAGGCTTCACCATTGTTTTGAAATCTAAATTCTTTTAAAAGGGAGAATTATTTTTTGGTTGGGCTGAGGATTTGAGATATTGGTTTCCCTATGAATATTGTAATTGAAATAATCAATCCATATATTGTTCTTCGATGAATGATTTCAATTGTTGAACTGAATTACACACAGAGAAGTGGGAAATCCCTTTCTCTTTTGCACAGATAAATATCATTTGTAGGGAATTTTCGTCGAGACAATTCATTCCATTTAGTGAGTCTATGTAATTTATAGTTTAAAATCATATGTCTATATAGTATTCTTATAGTTTAATGTCACGTGTCCTAGATGATAGATAATGTTTAAATTAAAGTCTTTCTCATTTACTTATTCTATATATAGTTAATGTCATGTGGTCACAAATGATCCATATAGTTTAAAATCATGTGGTCAGGACATGGTATGCTTGATGAAATCCATGAAAACATTTATTAAGAAACCTCACATTTATGGGGTAATGAGACATTCCCCAATTATTGTGGATAGTGAGTAGAATCCATTATGATAAAACTTATGTTTGATATACAACCCTTCCCATTTGGGATCATCTTATGAGGATTCTTTCTAGGTATCATTGTGGTTCTACGAACCGATACTAGACCACATTGAACAAATGAATGGTGGTTGACCATTTTTTTTAAATTTATTGTGATCTGATTCTTATGATATTTGATGTTAGGAAATGTATGCAACATGTTTTCATCGAGCCGCTCCAACTCATCAATCCCATTTTTCAAATGATCAACACTAAAGTGTTTTGAAAAAATATCTATTCATTGAGATGGAAACTGAAATTCTATGGGAAACGATGCCTTGATCCTCTACACAAATTATTACCAAATTTTGTGTCTATTAGTACACATGGTGGTATAGAAGGAACATAATTTATAAAGGAGCATTTATTTCCTGGACTTTCTTTCCTTATTCACTTTCATATGGAGTATCCATGATAGATTCTTTTTGAAGGCCTATATTTTTCCATTTTCTACTACATGATACTGGGATGAATGATTTGACTTGATGTTGTACTCCTGGTACAATTTCTTCAACTCGGTGGTACAAATTTTGGGGAATTTTTCCATCTGAATCCTATGAGGGAATCTAATTTTTTTAATGATATTAGTAATAATGAAGTTATTGATATTAATCATCTAGACTTCCCTAAGGGGTATGGTCTCATCCCATTTGTAAAATAATTTATAATAAATAATTATGTACATTATCTTCATAGTTTTTCTGGTGGATATGGCCCCATAACATACGTTCCACAAATGGAATGTAGTGAGGAATATTTAGAAATATTTAGAAATTTAGGGGGTTGATGGATGAAGTTTGTATGAATTTGGAATTAATTAAATTTCCATGTGATTTCCACACGGTCATGTATCATGATTTTCATATAGTAACACAAACTTTAGATTTAGTGGGAGAGCCTGGTCCCATACAAATGAGTGTCACATGAGACTGGATGGACTTCATCCATAATTATTCGATTCATTATTTGTTTCTATGTATTGTCAGATGATTCTATAAAATAAGCTCTCATATATTTCTTTTTCCATTTGGAACACCCCTTAGGATAATTTTCACTGCTTGCAATCAAATTTGTTAAAATCTAGATCGGTTTTTCAGAAGAGACCCATTTCTGAGATAATAAATTATGGGTTCTATCCAACCAGGGGTGGATACTAGTTTATTAGGCTCTAGGGAAGTGTTGGACTTCTTTATTATTTCCATTTCTCCAATTTTAATTGACGCAAGAATCCTTTGTTTTGTGATTCAAAAGATCTCTTCCTCTTGATTAGAGTTGGCCTAGACTGTGGTTACATTAGCCAATATATCATCATGTGATGTATGTGATTGAGGTATTTAATGTATCACGAGATCCATAGGATGCCTCTATATTATTCCTCTAATTTATCTAGTGATAGGGTACACTTCTTCTTTTGTGATGGATTATCCCCTATTGATTATCATTATGACTAGATCTGAATACCTTTCGATGTTTGGGTTGACTATCTAGAGCTGCAGGGCTAGATCCAAGCTAGTGAGAGGTCCTAGATGAACCAGTGTGTACTTGAGAAGATCAATATTTGAGACCATAGGGAATAATTGGTTCTGAGTGTAATTACACAAATTATGTAGTGAAAAAATGAGTGTTAGCCAATTCTTCTCAGCATCCGAGTATCTGGTCAAATTTCCTAGCATCATTCAGCTGAGGTAGTATTGGCTGATCTAATTCCCTGAATCATTTGTTTTGCGAGGAGAGGTCAAAATGATCATTCCATTTTGGAAAAAAATAATATTTGATTCATTCCCCATCCAATCAATTGGTGATTGAATTATTCATTAACATGGTGAAGGTGATAGACTTTAATGAAAGGATGGCTATGAAATGATGAATGTATGTGAGGTTCCCTTGGATCACCCTCAGTTAATTGAAATTACAGGGGGTAACATTTCATAAACTACAATATTGATATCTTGGTTGACCATGATGCCATTTTGGTATAATATAAATCAATGAAACTACCCTGATGTTTCCTCGAAAGATCATTTTAGTGGATTCCCCTTCATATTATGCTATCGTAATTTATTGAATATTGTTAGATGATTAGGAAGTCATCATAATTTTTTGTAATTTTAACACCATGAAATAGATATAACTTTCATCTATTCTCCATAAGAAGTTATTAAATTTATTAGTAATGATAGTTTGATATTTATTATGAATGTTATTTAATCCAAATGGAATGATATTATTGTAAATGATCCACTGGTTTGGTCTAATGGGAGTGGCTTCCTCATCATTAGGTTTCACATTTATCTGATTGTACACAAAATACCCAATAAAGATAGAATTTTACTGGAAGAAACATGATGCATTAATCATTATTTATGTGATAAAAAATCGAATTACTCCATTGATAAATGTCAATTAATGTTTCTCAATTTCATTAAAACCCGAATCTTGTAATTATTTTTCTTAACAATGACGAAGTTGATGAGCTATCATTTGTATTTCACTTCAATAAAAAATAATTTTTCCCTTTTTATCAACTTATACTTCTATAGTAGTATATTGAGAGAGGTGAATCATCCCGAAATCCTTCTTGAAACCTTCAATATCATTAGGTTATATAATATTATGAATATCTAAATCTAGATTTAGTCCAGGTATTTCTATATAATTCCATAAAAAATCATATATATGTTTCTCTTAAAATGAAATGTGCATATCTTGATATTGAAGAGGAATGGGGGAAATAATCATCCTATTTCTTAGTTCCTATTATTTCATGTTTATCCATCCAAATATCATATATTTTGGTGGATATACCCTCCTCAAATGTTAGAGGGGAGTTTCTGAGGTCATCCTCTTCTTCCTCCACACCTGATTATGTGGGGGAATTTTCAGATGACATGAGAAAAATGAGGGAATCTCTATAATTATCTGGGTGAGAGTGTCTACTAGCATCCCCCACAACAAAATTCATTATAGAAAGATTATTCCGCAATATTTTATATACACATTCACATAGGATAGGAGGATCTTAGACACATGTAATTTAGTCTACTATCCCAACTATATTTATCGGTAGCACATAATCGCTGTGAAAAAAACTATAGGGATCTTCTAGACAGGTCCCCATGATAATGGGGGTTTAAAATATTATATTATCATTATCCATTGGTTGTTTTCTATCCCTTTTATAGAATCATTCTGAATCAACTGTGTCTTCGCAAGACTCCAAAGGGTAATTGTCACCATGAAGTGTTCATAGATTTCAATCTATAGTGTATATTAAACACTAATGATATAAGTATGGTACCACCATGTTCTTGATAAGACATGAAATTTTGAGAAGAACATTATATATAGTGTCTTATTAGATTACAATGATCTCAACATTATATTTGAGATCCTCAAACTGAGATTTGGGCTTCATCATCCTTAGAGTACATTGCAAACTCTTATCATACACATTAATGGTTAGCTTTATGGGAGATAGGTCCCCTTATCTATATCACAAATGTCAATGTTCCCAAATAGGGATGAGGATTAACTAATAACCATTTTCAATTAGATCCCAATAGATTATGACATTATTGAGTCTACCTGAAACATATAAGCATCCAATGTGTCCCTGTATGACCTCTTTTTGATCATGTTTTATGAATAGATGGAAACATATAATTATGATCAAATAGACCCCAATCAAAAAAATTATTTTAATGAAACGTGTATCCTGAACTCCTACAGGATCAAGAGTTCCTCAATGAGTTCCTATATTAGTTATCTTGAAAGATATAGAGCATCAATGATTGAGAGCTTGGTGGGGAAAACCAAACCTATTTCAGAATGTCATACTTTTTTTCATAAGTTTGGTGATTTCTAAGTTGGTATTTATCCTAATTATGTAGGATGGGATATGAGTAATTTTTAGTATATGGGCCTGATTCTTTGGTACTATTTTAGGGAAAATATCTTTCTATTGGAATAGATCATGATAGCCTTCCCCATTTTCTGGGATGATCTGATAATGAATCTCCCTCTAGTTGATCATGTAGGATGACTATTATTGGGAATATAATGGAGGATATTAAGACACCGATGTATTTTTATTTATAATGGTAGATTAATTTCCCACATTTCTTAGTTTCATATATTCCTTTATTGGTTTTGTGACAAAAATAATTGGTTCGACCATGCCTGCATTATCTCCAGTATCCCCAACTACAGTGCCTTCAGTCTTCGGATCGCCAGTTAGGCATGTAAAACTCATAATGAGGTTTTTATTCATCATAAAATAAGGTTTCATGCATTTTTATAATGTTAATATACCATAATATTAAAACTTTTTACAATGATATTTTTTCTTGGTGGGGCTATTACTATTCATTGGATGTTGCAAGGGTCAAATCTGCATGGGTCAGATTATAAATTAGAGCTTAAGTCGACACTTAATTTTCAATCTCTTCATGTGTATTATGTCCATGTAAAACATTAGGAGGAATATACTTTCTCACATACCTTTGCGATCTGACCGTTATGTGTCTGTAAAGTTGTTATCTCGGGGTGGCATGAGCTCGTTCAATTGTCTTTTGAGTCATCCAGTTGTTGAACTTCATCTCAAACCAAAATGGAACTTTTTTCCACTCACCATATTCATCTTACTGGGGAATAATTACACTATTTACCTACACTGAGTATTCCACTAACATCACATATATGATATCATGCATGATTTCGAGGATGTCCCTAATGATGAAGAAATCCATGATCTTGTGACCCAGCCTTCTATGAAAAGGGAAGTATTCAAGGTAGCCAGGGAGTTTTAACTCATTTAAATTCATAGGAAATGGAATCTTGATGAGGTTATTGAATAAGGATTCAAGGAAATAACCAAAAAAATTCTCAACTTATAAAAATTATTTATTCCTCTTTTACTCAATTCATGGGTGACCTTGATTTATTTTATTCTTCTAACCGATAGTGAGTTTTTTTAAGACACTCTATTAGAGGTTCTGGATGTTTTGGGGCATTCCAGAGTGCTTGAATAGAAACAACTTCCATATTGAGGGAAATAGAGGTAGTCTCTAACATGTCGAGCCTTTTCGCCAGTGTTGAAGGAATGATTTGCAACTCAACAATGATATTCTAAATGGAATCTTCCATACATTATGCCATTTCTAAAACCACATGGAATCCGAATATATATTTCTTTGGGATATGAGTTCTCTACAAATCATCCCAGATATTTTTAGCAATGATTGTCAAGAAATTATATAATGAGACAGGGTTAATGAGTTAATATGTTAAACCTTTCCATATGGATATTATTATAGATAAACTATCATTAATTTCATTAATTTTTGTTTTAATGGGAAATTTTTTTTTCCTCAGTAATAACCTAAACTGGTAATGGAAATTTTGACGAAGGTAACCCCATTCTACAATGTATTCAAATGAAATATTTCTATTCTAAAAAATGGTTCGGCCTATCATAGTCTATATAAAACATCTTATCTTGATCACCTCCTTCATATCCAAAGGACCCATCATTTGACCGCATTAGAACATGATGTGGTGATATGTTGTTTTTAGTATCATGTACCATCAAAGGATTAAATAGTAAGATTTGGGAAATTGGTTCCGAGAAAAGTGTCATCCACTGATTGTGGATAAGTATTTTCTCAAGATTCATAGTTGTGCATCGCCCTATCATGGCATTAATTCAAGTAGTCAGTGAGTGAATTGAATTGGACTATTCTAGAGGTACTACTTTTGGTTCTTCCTCACATCTACAAGTTGTGGCAAGGGCTTGATAAGGTTGCCTCCCTTTTTTTCCTTCTAATTTTTAATTTTTAAAAAGACTAATTGATCACCCTGATGGGAAAGAGGTTTTTATAGTAATGGAGGGATGTTGTGATAATTATTTACATCCTCATATATGTAGATAGGATACCTAGATCCAGAGATAGTCTAACACCCAATGGATAATATTTTATACAGACCAACTTTTATTTGTATTGTTGCTGGAGGGAAATTCATTTCAACCTATAGATGACACCTTGGGTTAATGTTTCCCTCAAGTAGAAACTCATTGAGTTAACTGATAGTTTGTATCTCAATCTCATATTATTCCAACAACTCCTTCATGGAAGGAATTTCATATTTTCTAGGAGAATAGTGGGTAATGACCACTTATTTTCCTTTATCATCGGATGTGTTCCTCTATAAAAGTAGAAAATCAATATTCATAGGTTTTGGGTTTGGGATTATCCTCTTTTTCTGGGAACATGCATCCTTAGTAAAAAAATCTAGATCCACCTTTTTTGGTATATTTTATGTATCTATTCCCTATTCAAATAAAACTTGATACACATTATATGTTGTGTTTATGGTGAATAAATTCATAGAGGAATATCATGAAATTATAGTTTCCCATTAAACTCAATGAAAGAGTATGAGTATGTACTTCTTTCACCATGGTCGTTTCACAAACTTCTGGACATTTTGATCCATTTTGTCTTGTATCAACGATGGGATTTGATTTCCTTCTCTATTCATTCCCATAGTATCAACATATGAATAGTGACCTTGAGAGAGTTTTGGATCATGTTTACCATACCATCCCTGAATGGAATATTTTCTAATTATGGCGGACAAAATTAATGGGGTTCTCACCATCAATATTTACCTTCTATTCTAGAGTAGACAGATCCCCTCTGTGGTGAAAATGATGATTAAATACCCCATTACAAGGGGGGATATTCATGGCCATAATTGTCATTTTCCGATCATGTAGTTGAGGATTAAATGATAAGTGTCAAGGATTTTATGACTCATGGGATGTGAGGTGAGATATAAATTCCCACACCTGATTGGTATGGAGTTTATCTAGAACTTCTGTAGATTTCATAAGGACCCTCTTGGGATATAATGAACTTAGTGATAGTGATTGGGATAAGAATTCCCCTAACCTAGTGGGATGGGGTTTGTTTGAAAGTGTTGTTGATAAGTATTAGATCCACTTGGGGGGTTGATTATTTTAGGGGAGGAAGAAGTGGTAGATATTCCATCGGCCCGCCGGGCTTGGTTAACTCCTAAAATTTTTCTATTCAATCTACTATTGTGACCACTTTGATTTTGTGCAGCTATGCACATTTATGAGGTGGCGGAAATAGAAACCTGTGACAGGAGTTATTATAAATTGTATGATAATGGACTGTCCAAAAATTAGGATTCTATGTTTGAAATGTGTTATAATTTCCTCATGGGGTATAGATTATATACTCGTTAACTATCCTCTTTCTTTGTTCGTTATTTCCCAATTCCATTGAAATAGAGGAATTGTTTTTTATAACCAAAGTTTTTTCATATTTCATGGTACTTTGATATATCTTGAGGCTATGAAATTATATGATACCATATAAAAAATTTAACTTATTCTATGCGTGTCGTAAAGTTATATTCTCCATAAAATCTCCATTCACAAATATAGATATATGACAATGCGATGTCTATCAGTTTCCAAAGTGTTGTGATATATTGGAATCAAGAGTGTCAAATATTTTCAATGTTATTTTCCACTGTTGAGTTTTAGTACATGGAGATATTAGAAAAAAAAATTAACAATAGAGTATTTTAATGTCCTGAAGGTGACCCTCATATTTAGGGTAAGGTGGTTTCTATACTTTAATTGTTTATGAGTTGTACAAATTTTTTTAGCATAGATATGGAATGAAATTATTCTTTAGATCATCTAGGATCTCATAGTCAGATGTGGAAAGGGTCCAGTACATGGTGGTGAGGTTGTTTCTAGATAAGAATCTCCATATATCAATGTATTCTTTATAGTCATTTGAATTACATTCCTCTATCTGGTTAGAGAACCGATGGTGTTTGTTGGGGTGGACTATTAAATGAAGTAGAGTGTTGTTGGAAGATGGCTGGGAACTATATAAGTTTTACCTCAATGTTTTGAGAAACTATCTCTATAATGGAAATTTAGTTCTGTGTAACTTTGAATATGGAGGTGTTTTGGAAAGGAGATGATTTCATTTTCAATGGAGATATCAGCATGGAGAGGTTGACCAAAATGGATGTTAGAATTATAGTCCCTATGATCCATCTCCACACTAACAGAAGGAGGAATATAATGTTAATTTTCAACTTCTACTTTTTTTTGAAGAGATACTGGACCATTGGGGTGTTGAAAATGGTGTCAAAAATACACAAGGATCCTAGAATTGAGAATATTAGAGATATGATCCTCCTTATGCATCATCTATTGAATATGTTGAATGTCTTTTGAGATTTAACAAAGATATGAACCTAATATATAATGAATTAAAGAATATTTTGACAACTGTATGATGCCTCAGGGGTATGAGATAACTACTGAGAAGTTACAATAATATTCCAATGAGCTTCTACATTATTGGCAAGAATATAATATTCCCTATGAGTGGTTTTTTGGAATATACTAGTCAATCCTTATTGAATCAGGGATACGATAAATGTTCAATAATGAATTCCCCATTATAATAGGTCTATAGACCTCTATAATAGAAGAATATATATTATCCTCCTCCTATATATCCTTTAAAAGATTCTTGTGATGTTGATCATCAGTGAATGTAGGGATAAGATCTTGACATCTCTTAGTAACTTGAATATGAAAAGTAGCCTCATTGATAATAATATGACCCCGCCCAAAGTATTGACATGCTCTCACCTAGTAGTCATCAGTATGAATGTGTATTTGAGCCCTATCAATATCATATTTATTATATCTCCTATCATTTTTTATGGGGATATGATCCTATCTTGAGGTATGTGATGCACTCACTTTGTGACTAATACATAGAAAGTGGATATGATCCCAATCATGATCATTTAGAGCATTCCACAAATAATTCTTTTCAAAATGTGTCTTCCTTATTTTTCATGCATGGGTTTTTTATATGTAAATTTTTTGGGTTGTTACATTGTTATGGGATTGAGAAGCACTGGAGGGATGTCATTGGTGATGGAGGTGGGCAGTAGCCCTCATCGGTGGCTCTAAAACCAAAAGGGATCCATTATTTGTCTCCTTTTCCCACCGTCATCAGATAATGAAGGTGGCCATTTTTTTCTCTAGGGATAATATTCAGAAGAGGTTGGTAGTGGAAATGAGGGACACTAAAATTACAAAATCATTCATAGGATAATACTAACTCATCGGTTTTAGAATGTGGAGACCCTCACATACAACCTCAATGGTTAGGATTGGACTGTGTTAGTGGTTTTATTAGACAAATGAATTCTCTACCTAACACTGATGATGTTGGGAACACGAGTTTGTTATTTGACCCTCTGGGAAAAGATGTAGTTGAATTTCTTAAATGGTTGTTGGATAATGACATGACTTCAGGTCAGGGCGTTCTTTGTGAGAGAAGTATATATCATCATGTAGAAAACAATGAACAAGATCACCAATCATTTCAGCATCATATTCATGATACATGATCAATCAGATATCCATGGGTGGCATTATAACCTTTTCTTATTCTTCCTTCATCCATTCTACTCATGTGGACTTGTAATAGTGAGGATGTATTATTTCATGAAAACCCCATCTACAGATGATCAACTACACATTTAATATATTGAAAGATAATTATTATCTATTCCGTTTATTTCACTATATGATATGTGAACTAAATATCATGATGCATGGTAAACTGATAATTTTTCTATTTGATACATTCTGGTTGGGTAAACCATTTTTGGTTTTTTTTCAGAATGTACAAATGCATGGTTGGGAAAAAATGCTTCAAATGTTTAATTTTTTGGGGCCGTATGTCTTTTAATTCATTCATGTTGGATTCACAATCTGTTTATATCTTACATAGAAACACCCAATTATTACAACATCTGTAAGTGAGTACATACCATCATTCCAAAGGCATGTATTCAATTGGGGTTTCCGAACAAATGGCTCAAAAGATCTTAAATTGGTTGAGAGGATGGTTGCATGGGCATAGAGCAATATTTTGGGAGGAATTTATTCCTACTCTTAGACTTTCATATCGATATATTATATGTTCTAGAATATCTTCATAATCCTAATATTTGACTAATTAATGTTAAAAAATGTTCATGTTTAAAATACCTTATTGGGAAAAAGGAGTTATATTAATTGGTCAATCTATATATATTTGAGGAACTACATTCATTTACACATAATGAGTAAATTATTATATGTTGAATCCATAAAAGGAGGTGCTCTGAATTTTTTTTCATCCGATGAGTTGATTAATATTCTGAGTACATGATTGAGCAATTATGAGGCATCCTATGAATCATACATATAACAGTAATAAAAATCCATATATCTCATTAACATGTGTGGTTTAAATCATGAGTAATGAACATATATGATGTTACTTTGGAATTGGGTATCAAGATCGAGCCTCTGGGAGGCTTCCTCCATATCTTTGTTATTCTAGGAAGGAGATCCATCGTAGTTCAGTCATGCCCTCAGGATGTACCCCAAGGTCGATGCGCTTGGATTGGGGTAGTCATATCTTACCACTAGTCTGGTCATACACATTGATGTTCCCCGAGATGGTGGAGATTAAATATGTGAATAATATGGTCATTTTAAATCCATATTCCCGCATAATCTATGTATAGTGTGGAAAAATGTAAATAATTTATTTAGTTTCACTATATATAGATGTTGGACTTATGTGTTGGGAAATCCCATTTGATGTATAATATAGTGATTAGACCTTATGAAGGAATCCTACGTATCTTAGATAGTGAAGGAATTAGGGTTCTCATATTTCAGTTGCTTTCTCAGTTTGCTGGTGGAGGAAGAATACAGAAAAGCACATCATAACAATTGGGTCCTGATAGTTTGAATGGCATAGACATGGGGCGAACATGCACTGAGCGGGGTTTCCAATTAACCTCAATCCTTAGAAATGTATCATATGTATCATGGTTATAACATGAATCAAAGATATCATAGTCCTGTTTGAATGGGTCTTTTAAACAGTGGTTTCCCTAATATATACACTAGATGAGGTTATCATATCCCTATAAAATTTCTTAAAAATGATTTAACATATGCATGACATGTCTTGATTTTCTTAATGACTTGTATGATGATGTGTGTACATGTAATATTACATAGAAGATATTTTCAAAACACAATCATGTGTTTTGTTTTACTTATCTAATGTACATCACATAATCTGAATGGAATATGTGGAGGAAATCACATTATCAGAGTTGAATTTTTGAGAGGACGTCGTGATACCTAGGAAACATGTTCTGGTTATCTGCCTATCATGTTTTATTATATATTGAAATGTATGAATATAATTGCATTTTAAATTATTAAATGATTGTAGGAATTCCAATGAGTTGGATTTCATGTCTTGAGGAAATCACATGACAATGGATGATATATATGGAGGGTGTTACATGACCAAGAAGACATGTATGGAGGACATCGTAGGATCAATGATGATCTATGTGGAGGCTGTTTCATGGCATGGATGAAATTTTTGTATGATATTTTGAACCCTATGTCACTTGTCTTGTTGTCACCTCATTACATCATTGACTTGTCTAGAGGAAAACTCAAGATCTTTTTGGAAATCCAATTCAGCATCATAATACATGGGTGGAATTTGTGGTGGATATAGGGTTCCTTTATTGACTATTATAAAGGAGATTTCATGATCCAAATGGAAGGTTAAGGGAACATCTCATGAATGGAACAACATGTCATGGGGTTATCACATCATCTGGGTGAATCATGTTAAGACCATCGTGACTATGGAACCTATCCTTTCATAAAACTATCAACTTTTTAATCTGTATTCCATCTTTTTACTACTTATGTGCCTCACATTTATCTAGTGTCAGCATATATGGTGTTCTACATGAACCAACAGACATGTGATACCACTTTTCACAATTAATTTGAAATGAAATAATTCTTGTGTGTGATCTATTTGGTGATCTCATGATCTTTCTATGCATGTATTATTATCCATTAGGCCATTCAATGATTTTTTACACGGAAGAATAAATTTCCGATCACCTGACTAGTCTCTTAAAAGAGTCTGGTCCTGCACACCCATGTATGATGTATTTTCGATTAGTCTATTTGACATTTTTTTCTAAGGGGGTTGGATTAATAGGCCTCTCCTCCTCAATTATATTCTTTAATTAACTACATGTATATCCGGGATTTATTCTATAGTTGGTGGAGGTTTTGGTGTTATGAGCTTCAAATTATCTTACTCTTGGTCATCTGTGGTTCCAACTGATAAATTTGACATTGAAAATGTTCCTCATTTTCTATTTTTATTGGATCAAATCTAATAAAAGGGATTTGTCATGACCATGTGGACTTTCCAAGGATCTTCCACAAGGATAGGATGACATGTCTAGGGGTCGTTTCAATATAAGGATGCCTGTTGTATGGATTTTTCATAACCTAAAATGACTTTGCTGGTGTCGTTCGTGAGACAAAGCCATATTTTCTAGGGGGATTATGTGGGATCATGATGCCACATCGAGGGGTCTGGAAAGATCATTCTATCTTGTCAAGGGATCCCTCTCGATATCAGATCGCCATGTATAAGGTCCCTTGTTAGTAAATTTTGTCTTATCGATTGGGACTTGCATGATCAATGGTGGCATCTTGAGGCATATAACCTCATTCTCATGAAGGACAGTGCATCCTAACTCTGTAATAATATTCATTCTTTTCACTTTGTATTTCCTTCTTTATTTTACAATGGCTAGGCATCATTCAATGTTTTACAAGTGTTGTCAAATACTTTCAGTATCGTTGTTCAGGATGTGTCACCGGAGTAATAATGGCTTCTATGATGATGCACATGTATTGTTCTAGAAAACCATTATATTTTTCTATGGTATCGTATGAAAGTCACATAATGGAATGCCCATGTATAAATCCCTTTGCATGATGAAGGTGACATTCCAACATCTCTTGCGTGAAAAGGTGGACTTGTCACTAGGGTTTTGTGTTGTTTTGTGAACTTCATGACCAATTCTAATAAATATCAACATTCCAAAAAAGGTCTCCACCTTCTACATATTTTCACTCATTATGTTTTAGGGGTTTCAGATGTTTTTCATGCATCAGCCGGTTGAAAAGTGTCATGGTGAAAAGGTTCTTTTATGGTAGACTCTACATGGTATTTGAGTGTCTTGGTCACTAATTTAAGAATATGAGGGCCTCCATAATGGCATTGTGTGACATTTTGCAAGTTGTGTGTTTCACATGACCTATTCGCATTAGCTTTCTATGGTCATGAAATAACATGTACTTTGGGGCCATACATGATTCATGTGAATTTTTCCACATTCAATCCCTTTATCAATAAGATAATATATTATTCATGCTTTAGGTATTTCTTCACTTTTATATTTTTGGGTTCTCTTTTGGTCAGAATCGAACAGGAGTTACAAGGAATGATCTATTATTGGAAGTTGTGAGTATTATACATTGTTCTATTTTATATTTATTTCATGAATTATTGTAACACACTATGAAGTAGGAAAATGTTTTATTATAAATTGAAATGTTCTTATTTTATAAGACTCTTTATTCTATTTCATAAGTATTATTTGGGATTTGATAAGAGTCTTAATGAATTTTTTGAGGTTCTATCCTTTATCATTTGGATAAATAGAATTAGTTTTATCCAGGATGGTATGGATATTTCATGAATAGACTTATTTGATTTCAATGGTTTCATCTGGGTGGACATTCGCATGGTGAAGTAATGTTTCACACGATTCTGGAGCAGTTTGAATGTCATGGTATTTCTAAAGTAAAAATGACCATGTAATTAAGGGATGAGTCACTCTATGGTGGGAAAGGCAAAATTGAATCCTATATATAGTGTAGAGACATGTTTTGATGTTGTTAAGATGGAATTTCAGAGACACATATTACATGACACAATGGGTTATGTCATAAAATGGATTTTTGGTGGATTGTTATCAATGTATCAATAGAAATTGAATGTCCCTAAAGAGTTGATTGTTATACTATCTAATTTCCATTTCCTTGTTTTTTGGAAATAAAAATCCATTTATTCAAAAATTATTTTATTAAATTTATATATCCCTAGGGTTTTATTGTTTTTTTGAAAATAACATCTTATATATCATTGTATAATTATTTGTAATATAAATTAATAGAAAATTTATGTTCTTTAATCCAATACATCATATTAACTTATGACATGGTCCATCTAACTGACTAATGTTCTATCCATCTGATAGACTTTTTTTCTATCCTTTATACTGACTGAAGTATTTTCCATAAAACTGATAATAGTTCAGATCTATCGGATTGATCATTATTTTGTTCATCATATTGAAAAAATAGTATTGTCCATACGATTTTCAAAAGATAATAATGTGAGTAATTGGAAATATTTTTGTTCAATGGAATTCATCACATAATTGTAATGGTGTTAATCAAAATGACATCAAATGGAAACATTTCCTATCTTTTCATGTGAAGAACATATATGGTTGTTTCCAAAAACTCTGAAAATCCTAAAAATATAACCATTAGAGGCATTCCTATGAATATGAGGTTATTAGATTATTTTGGATATGATGCATTTTCAACTCAAGAAATCATAGATTTATTATACATGAACATCTCATTTTTTCTTTTTAAAATTATCTTATAGATTTGTATTATAAGGATTCTGAGGGAGGAATTGTAAAATAATTAAAATTATTTTTCTGTTTTAGTTTTTTTAATTATAGTTTAGATGAAGGGTTTCTGGGGATAACAAAAGAGATCACTCATATCCATAGAAGCATGGGATTTATAAGATACGAAGACAAATCTATGTTGACCATCATATCAAGGGCCTCCAGGTGTTAATAAGACAAATCTATTCTGATCAACATAAATAGGGATTCTATGTTATAGAAAGATATACCTTTAATGTTTTATTAAAAACTATGAATATCTTATGTCTTGATTTATAAAATCCGTAATTATTGAGGTCATAGAATTTAATTTTCATTATATATTTGAATTCATTCATACATTTATTTAATATTTAATATTACATGTTCTTATATGTTTTATAATCTACTATTAATTTATATTAGAATGGTCATTTTTTTAAAAACTCTATGATAACTATTTTATAATACTGTCTCTGATACTTTTTAACATCTCCTATTTTTCAAAAAAACATTCTAAATCCAATATATATGTATTGATCATTAGAATATTTATGAGTCCTATATTTTTTTCCTAAATATTATTTTAGTGTTGTGTTTATTTAAAATTGTAATCTATAATTCACCCCATTTTTTTGTCCATTGTAATGTATTAGGATCTAACAGTCCTCCCAAGGATCTAATTTATATATCATGATAGTTTCATGTCTACATAAATCAAGAATAAAATGTCCAAATATTCAATATAAATATAATGGGGTTAAATAGAAGAACCTGTATTATTTTTTTAATTTTGTAGCTTAATGAATATACCCCACATTCCAATTCTAGATTATTGATCTATATAAATGGAAACATGGTGATTAAATACTGATAATATATATATACATATCATTTAAAATCATAATTGATGAATCATGAATGATGTGAGGAGATAGAAACTAGTCTAGGTCACACTTGATTGAGGCCCCTGTTCTGACCTATGATGTACTTAATAAGATTTCATGATCCCCATGGGATAAAAGATAGTTCACAAGCATCAACGAAAACATGTTTATAAAATAAATTCCAATAAATATAAATTAACTCATTGAAGAATTTGTTTTTGTCACCTTCATTAGGGAGCACATCCATCTTTGAGGATGCACTAGACTGTTGCCTCGAATTCTGGATTTCCAAAGGCGGGAAACATCAATCTCTTATTTAGGGATGTTTTGTCCTTGATTTAAATGGGATGATGGGATATCGATTACTCTTTCCATGGATTACTACTCAAAATTCTTCAACTAGTTCGAGCATCCCTTAATGATGAAGACGTTGTTTGGGAAATTCTTCCTAGTGCCATATCTTTGTGGGTTCCAGTTAATTACACTACTTCTATCAGTACATTTCAAGGGGTCTTGTTAGGGATTCCACCTTCTTTTGGGGGTGTAGTCACGTTGGACATCGCAGCTATGTCTGGATTTTGAAACATTTATGTATCCATGTATCTTACCATTATGATAGGGATTCTCGAGGTCGTGGAAGCCTGACATATCCCACATCGAGTTGGGGAATTATATTCCATAGTAATGTCCCTGAGGTTTTCCTTAGCTTCCAATGATAACATAGGGTATTCCCCGAGATTAACATCTAGCGGAGATGGATCAAACAGATCATAACACTGATAAAAGTAAATAATATGGGTACATCCCTAAGAAGAAGAACATATGATTCATACAAGATGGGGGGGGGGGATCAAGACTCCCAATGAGGGTCGATCCAGGGATGATTGGGTCCCAACAAAATTTGACACCATTGTTTACCATTGGATGGGATTGAACCTCATGGATGTTTCCTAGGTACCATGTGTAGACATTAGAGATCGAACCTCTCACAGTATTAAGGGGTGAGGAATCAGGATGTGCTCAAATGTAAATGTTCTGTATAAATGTAGGGGATTACACATGGACAACAACCCATCGCAATAGGGGAACTTTTGGTTGGATGGTTATGGATTTTGTGGGGATTATGCATCGTTAGCTTTCCAAAGAAATTCCATGATCTTACCAGGTTGTGGTAGACCAAGTAGGAATTTGGATGGATTGTGGATGGAGTGTCTAAGGATAGAGTGAGTGGGGGAGGGACCGATGTGAAGATGACGATGTTGTTGTTCCTAGACTACAAAGAGGATTCCTTTTAATCCCTATAGTAGTGAATAAAAGTCCACGTAGTTCAGGAAAGGGCATGGAATTGATGTGTGCGCATAAGATAGATACCCAACAACATGATGGGGGTTACACATGGCTAGTGGCCTTAGAGTTGGTCTGACGCCACTAAGGGACAGACCAAGGATGTGGGTCCCAACACCGGGGGCACCTAATTTTACTACTGTTTTGGGTTAAATCTCAAGGAGGATTACTATATACCCTAAAATGGAGACATGAATCATACCCCATGTAGTTCTAATAGATTTTCCAGTGTTTGGGGTTGAACCTCGGGGAGGATTCCTATATACCCTGATTATAAGACAGGAATCAAAACCCACATATTTCAAATAGGTCTACCAGTTTTTGTGGGTGAATCTTAGGGAGGCATCCTATTTACCCTAACTAGGATACTAGGATCAAAATCCATGTAGTTATAATAGGTTTACTTGTGTTTGGGGTTGAATATTAGGGAGGCTTCCTATGTACCATGACTAAGATACAGGGATCAAAATCCTTGTAGTTCAAATTTGATTACCAGTGTTTGGGGATGAACATCAGGGAGGATTCCTACATACCATCATTAGGAGACATGGATCAAAACCCCTGTATATTGAATTGGTTTACCATTGTTTGGGGTTGAACCTCAAGAAGGCTTCCTATGTACCCTGACAAGAAGATAGGGATCAAAACCCACATAGTTTGAATATATTTACCAGTTTTGGGGGGTGAATCTTAGGGAGGCTTCCTATATACCTTGACATGGATACAAGGATAAAAATCCAGGTAGTTCAAATATGTTTACTAGTGTTTTGAGTTGAACCTCAAGGAGGATTCCTACGTACCTAGACTAGGATAGAGGGATCAAAACACACGTATGTTGAATAGGTTTAAAAGTGTTTGGGGGTAATCCTCAAGGAGGCTTCTTATAAACCCTGACTATGAGAAAGGGATCAGAACCCGCATTTCTTGATTTTTTTTACCATTGTTTGGATTTGAACCTCAGGCAGGCTTCCTACCTACCCCGAATAAGAAACAGGGATCAAAACCCACATAGTTTAAATAGGATTATAAATGTTTGGGGTTGATCCTCTATGAGTATTTCTATGTAAACTGATTAGGAGACAAGGATAAAAACCCATGTAGTCTATATATATAAAATTTAGCATCATGTTGGATGAAAACGGGTATACAGTTCAACGTCATGCAGGATAGGGGTGAACTGAAGTGAAGTGCTCAAGACCGATAGATAATGGGTTTGAACCTCTGGGAGGCTTCCATCCTACCCTTCCTAGAGAGGTAAAGATCAAATTTGTCTTAGTTATTCAACAATGGATGGAGATTATGCACTAAGGAAACTGGATGAGGATTCCATTGTCAATTTTGTCACACAATCCATCTTTAAATCATTTATTTTATTAATTTTCTAGGAATAATTTAGTTTGGGTTGAAGCCTGATATAAAACATTTTGAGTTCTTATATAATGAAAAAAACATTTTGGCCATGACACTTGACCTTGCTGAAGTCGCCTGACAGTGCCCAGCTCATGGGGGCATGACAACATGCGACAGACGGGCGAAACATAATTTTGAAGTCGTGTGACTTTGCAATTGCCACCGTGTGACCCTCTAATCATTCAATTAACCAAAATGATTAATAATATTTAAATGAAATGAAAAGTGTGCGTGAATAAAAAAATAGAATGAGAGATAATTGTTAGTAATCCAGTAAGATTTGTTTTTAATTATTATAATAATATTATTATTAATTAGGGTTATCATTATTATTACTACTATTGTTGTTATTATTATTATTTTAATTATTATATTTCATTTATTTTGGTTTTGTTTTTTTTCTTCCCCCATTAGGGGTGGATCGCGCTGCACCTCCCCCTATTCCCTGTAACCTGACATTGCGCTCCCCCCTTCCTTAGCTCTTATCATAACCCCATGGCCTCTCCTCAGTTTGCCACACCCCATGGTCGGCGGCGTCCCTTTCTTCTCCTGGCCATCACTGTCATCGCACACCTCGCTAACCATACCAGCCGCACCCCGCAGCTCCCCAGCCGACCTCTCACTCACGCCGACACCCCAAGGCCTATCCGATGTAGCCTCCCCCCCCCCAAAACCCAATGTGACATGATCTCTGACAAAGCCACTGAACCCCCTCCTAGTCGGCCTTCCCCTCTCGCACTATCACCACAACTCCCCTTGGATAACCGGCCATCATCGTCACCCTAACCCATGACCATCCCCTTGCCTTGTGCACACCACATAACCTCCAGGCCACCCTCCTCCAATAGAATTGGTCCTGCCCAGCGGTTCCCTCCTTGTGCGACCCTCCTACCTTGGCCCTTTCCATCCTGGTATGGGTTTCCTTCCTCCCATCATGGGGTTTAGTTTTCTAGTCGGTTGGGTATTAGATTTGGGATGGAATCATGTTGATTTTTTCATTGTTTAGGATAGAACCTGACTCCGTAGGGTTTTCTTGGGGTGTGTTTGGCGCACAATTGAAAATCGAACCAAATCATGGGGTTCTCTACATGTTATGTAAGTCATTCCATGCCCTAGAATCATTATATGAATTTAACATGATTAATAGTATTTATTAATGCATTACTTGACTCGATTTTGTTGTGAAAATAGTGATTTTGTTTGGAAATGGTTGGTTTGTTTTCATTTTGGTTGGTGTGTTTCTATTAATGTGTTTTTTTGGGAATAGTTGTTGTGTTTTGGTGTTGTTTTGGTGAAATGATTTCCAAATGGTTTTAAAGAGAATTTGGATAGTGATACCATTTTTTCAAAGGGTATTTGAGATGTGTATGTATTAAAAAGTGGTTATCCAATGAGCAGAAAATCATTTTGGATGTTTAAAATTTGTTTTTCAATTGTGAAAAAATTTATTAGATTGTGTTGGTTATGTGAATTAAATCATGGAAAGTTTTTGATGGGTGTTTGATTTTCAAGAACCATGTTTAAATGAAATGGGGCGTGTTTTTGATATAAAACCCCATTGTGTCACTTGGTAGTGCTTTATAGGTTGTCTAAAATGTGTTTCCATGGTCTTTAAGGTGTGTGTAATTAACTAGAGATTCTAAAAATAAAAATGAGGCACCATGGGTGTGTTTTCCTGTTTGTGTACTTTTGAAAAAGAATTTAAAATTGTTTGAAGAATGGAAAACTTGTTTTGATTCGATTACATTGTGTATTGGTTCTTAAGGGGGAGCCATTATATGGAATCGACTATTTCTTTTTAGGGTAAATTCTTCTTAGTTTTTCTTGATATGATTTAATATATAGTTTAGATGATTTATTAATTTAATTTGATGGTGCATGAGAGGTATTTAGAGATATTTGGATATGAGTTTGTTTTTAAAGTAGTATGTTTATAAAAAAATGAGACATGTTTCTTGGTGTAATCCCTCTTTTCCACACATAGTGGTGTTTTTTTTGTGTCGTCCCTTATTGTGTTATTTAATATTTTTTTCTATGTTGTGAAAATTTATTATTTCTTTTCAGTGTGTAAAGGTGTGAGATAATTTGTGAAAAATGTTTCAAAAAGTTCAGTGTGTTTTAGGAAATAATGTAAATAGTGTGAAGTATGTTTTGAGATCATATAGAGTTGTTTTTTACACCTTTTGTTCTCTTGGATTTTCTTAAGTCAGTGATTATGGGTTTTTAGTTGTTGTGCGTTAGTTGTAGTGCATTGGAGAGGTAATTCCGCGAAACTACAGTCATCAGATTGTGCATGCTTGTGCGTCTATGCGAGGCATGGCGCTCCATTTTGTTTGGACTATGAGCTGAGGTAGGTCCCCACTTTACTTGCCTTTATATTTTGAATTAATTAATTTCTTGTTATTACATTAAATTTTAGATTAAAGGAAAATAATATTAAATAATTAATTTCAGAATAAATGTTCATTGTGAAATATAGTGGTTCTCTTTTGTTTTGAAATACCTGAAAGTGTTTTATTTTAAATGTGCATCATTAGTGTTGATAAAATGCCCAGTTTTCCTTTATAAGTAAATTTTATTTCTTTTAAATAACAACTAGTGTTTCAAATGTGTTCATATTTCTAAAATGGATTTCATAAATGGGGTTTCAAATGGTTTTGAGATTGAAATGGTGTTCCTTTGATTATTTGGAAATGAGTTAGCATGTGTTCCTTCTTCCGAGGATAGATTAGTGTTGAGTGGTTACTTAAGGCCCATTTGGAACATTAAAGAAATTAGATATTATGAAACCTCTCTTTGGGGTGACACAGGGGTTGTCTTATTATGTACCTCGCTAGAGAGAGTTGCACGTGTTGTTTGCACATCGTGACTGGTTACTTGATATAAATTGTTGACTGACCCCTTTATATTTTATTATACATGTTGACATGGGAACATGGCTTAGTGAGTGAATATTCTAAGAACGATTTGATGCACTAGTTTAGATTAAGCACTGGCTAGTAGCCCATTGCAGAGAGAAGTTTTGTTATTATTGCTATGGGAGTGGTCCCCTCGACCAGGCCAGGTAGGGCGACAGTCAGGCGTTAGGGAGTTATGACTTCATCGAGAGTAGGAATGTCGTCAAGATGTGTCACATGTATAATACATTCTTGGATTTTTCATTAGCTCATATGTTTGAACCATGTTTATTTTAGTGCTTATTTGTACATGGTGGATGATTGAGAGGTCTAGTTCGGTTGGTGGCCCTTGTGTTCCACTTTTTCCAGTTCCCTTAGTGTGTGTTCTGTGTTGTGTGTTGTGTGTTTTGTATGGTTTTCCTTTTGACTAAAAACTAAAATTTGTATTTCTAAATTGTTCCCAAAAATGTTTTAAAATGAAATGCACCAGTATCATTAAAACATTAAACTTTATTTTAAATTAAAAAGGGAAATGGACCGTTATTATATTAGAAATTAATGTGTGTGGGCGGAAACCCATATTTTATATAATTTAGTTCAGCCTCGGAATTAGTAAATTATTAATTTAAAGGTAGTGTTTTTGGGATAGTTTTTTGGGAATGACTATTGAGTTTTAATAATCATGCCTATAGTGTTTTCCTATTTTTAGTTTCTATCGTAGGTTTCAGTTGATCCTGCTCACCAATGGAGAGAGGTGGTTGTAGTTTGGTGAGTGACTCTTGGGGTAACGAGGAGTTTTGTTTGTGGTCATGTCAGTTTGTTGTTGTTGGTTGTTCTTCTTTTTCCTGTCCTTTATTTGTTTATCATTGTTCTATTTTATTCCCAGTAATTTAGTTATTTTGAATTGTGAAATAATTCCCATGTTGTTCTTTGTTGATTCCCTTGTTCTTGTTGCCAACCTAGGACGATCGGGAAAGCCTCACGGGCATTACCGCAGATTAACTCGGGTAACCGGTTTAGGGACAACATGGGTTGGTTCGTGAAAAAATGGGATCAGATGAGGTTTTCTTGTTAAGTCATGTTCTGTTGGGATAGATTCGGGGTTAATCAAACATAAGGGTCTCGTAACTCGACATTCTAGCTACGATCAAGGTGCCCGGTCAGCACACCTCATGGAGGGACTCGAGTTACTATGATAATTTGAGTTTTGTTGGAATCATTGGTCCTTGTGATTAATCTTTTCAAGGGGAATTGAAAAGGATATTGGTTCAGTGGTCCTAGAGAGCTTTCGGGGTCTGGAAATCCATGTGGAGCCAGGAACTCTATCCTAAAATACTCTATGTGGTGGTGGCGTGATTAGAATATGGCCACCAACCATATGTCTCAGTCACCCACCGACAATAGTTTCCTCATGCATCATTCCTTTCCTCTTTGATTGGAATATGTGGAAATCTGAATTGTATATAAAAATGATTTGGTGTTTTAATAATTGTTGGTTGTGTGGTGTGTCATTGTAATTTAGAAACGTTATATGTGATGTGTTTCGAGGTGATATTCATTTTTGAATGATTTGTGTCTTGAGTTTGAATTCTTATTTTTTTTAGATGGTGTATAAG
The DNA here is from genome assembly GCA_963277665.1 of Viscum album. Lineage (NCBI taxonomy): Eukaryota > Viridiplantae > Streptophyta > Magnoliopsida > Santalales > Viscaceae > Viscum > Viscum album. Next base: position 772,242,842 of record OY728159.1, on the reverse strand, counting down.
TGCATGTTGTCTAATTTCTTTTGAAAAATGATTTGGGAAGCCATTACAGTGCTTCCCCTCCACATGTTCAGTGGTTGCTTTTTGTATGTCTTGGCCATTGGACCATTTTTATTGGGACTATTTTTTTCTCTCTTGACTGGTGTACGCCCCCAAATAGCATTAACAAGATTTTGAAGTGAGGTCACGAGCAATTCAATGTTGGTCGGACCTCTAGTTTATTGAAGGTCTCACTTCATGAATTCTAGAATTTAAACCAGATCTCCTTTTTACAACTAAGAAGATCCTCTCACAGTGAGATGACTGATGTGAGGGGAGTTGGAGGGAGTTTTTGTCTCTCTGAGTTGTCTGAGTCATTGGGTATGAAGTTAGAAATCATTGCATCCGAAGGATCCCCCAGGAATTGGTGAAAAGAATTATAGCAGGTAAGGTTGAAGGTGATTTAGAGTTATCAGTGATAACCGATGATTGAAAGGCCTATAGTGCTTTCATCAGCCGTAAGGGTCAGGTTTGGTGACATCTTGTAGTGTGAGTTCTCATCGAAGTGCAATGATGGATTTCATGAAACACTATGAGAATCCATGTTTTTATATGAGTATGTCCTCCTCTAAGGTATTTCTAATTCTACTACTCAAAGTCAAGTGTTTGTTAGGCCTCTTTCCTTCTTATGTTTCTTGGTTAATGTGAAGAGGTGATGCATGTGAATCATCTAAAACCCAATAATGGTGGAGGATCCACGAGTGATTAGTTATATGTTGTGGTGTGTTGTGTTTTTTGGTGTCTTCTCAATTATGGTGTTGTTTTGTGTAGCACCAAAAGTAGAATCTCCATTCGAGAGTTTTTAATGCATAATGGCAAGGCATTAGATGATTCAAACATCATGGATCTAACTATAGGCCTCAGAGTGAAGCTGGAACATGGTTAGGAACCCTGAGAGGGTATGAGACCCCAACCTTATTTCTGTCATCAGGACTGAAGGTGAATGATATTTAAATTATTTCATGTGGTTCCATTTCGAATGACCAGTTTGGGTGCATGGTGTTTCTCGTGGCTATGAGTTGGTGTGGTCGCCTCATTACCTTAATGTTTTGGGGGTTTCATCCCACCAAATGTGTAAGACCCCAAGATTTTACGAAAAATATTCTTTTTAATTTCATTAATGTCTTGTGTTGTACGCTACACCAAAAGGATATTGCACAACACATATCCTTGACTTGCCTTTCATTACACGCTATTGCGACCTTCCTCAATAGCGTGTGTAGTACGCAATACCGAGATTCACTAAACAACAATATGCTATTAAAATATTATTAAAACTAGCTGTTATGAAAAGTAAGAACCACTTTTTTGAAATTTTATAAATTTTGTTTTTCAAAATGGACTTCATTTTTCGATTCGGAATATCGAAATTAGCTTAGGATGAAATTTTGGTACTTTTCGGCTAACTTTCATATTCTGATGAATAGTGAAAATTACTAAATTTTAATTAAAAACAACTTTTTTAATCAAAATAATTAATAGTGATAAATTATTAATTTGAGTGGTTTTAAAGTATATTTATAATATATTTTTACAATTTAATACAATGTTGGTCATTGGATGTAATTTCACATTTAAACCAGACATAAACAAGTGTCAATCTTTTGATAGTTATTATCTCTTAAGAACACACTCTTTGTTTTGACGATGGGAAATATTTTTTAAATTAATTAATGCAACTGATATGTTTTGAATTTGGTAAAATAGACATCACTTTTGAGTTCATAATATCAAATATAGCTTAGGCCTAATTTTTGGTATTTTTCTGGAAACTTTCAATTTTTGATGAATAGTGAAACCACTAAGTGGTAGTTAAAAAATGAATTTTTCATAAAACATAATTTTACCGCTTCTGCGAATGGAATTTCAAAAATCCTAGAGACACGGTTGATTTCAGTATGTAAAATGTGGTTCAATGAGATGAAAATATTTTTTTGTGAATAGTAACTTTTTACGTTTTTTACCACGGTTAAAAGTAAATAGGGAAATTAAGAGTAAACATGTTATTATTATTACCCTAACACATGTAATAATTCTATTGGATAAGTATAATTCGACCAAAAACAATAAAGGAATAAAATATGACCATTTAGGCCCACTTGGATTAGATTAGGACATTTATTATTAATTTATTTAAAGAAGGGTTAAAATAGTTAAAATCAAAGTTTAATAAGTATATCATTTTTAATATAGGGTTATACATAATATAAATTCATCTATAAATATTCCTTAGAAATCTAAAAATATTTCCTACATAATTTTATTTTATTTGTAATTTTGAGACATTAAATAATTTAATTTATTTATGACACAAAGATGATGCAGTAATTATCTTATTAATGAAATATTGACATAATTGATGTTATAAATATCAAAATAAATGTAATTTGAGACTTTTTATGAATTAAAATAATTTTCTAGATTATTATGACATGTTAGTATTGATTATATTAACTTTTTTAGAACTAATAATTCTGTTATGATTTTCACAAAAATCAATTACTAAATAGTGTCAAAATTCACATAAAATTGTTTTTAAAACAAATATTATATTATTAATTGTTATTTTATTCCTAAAAATCCAAGGTTCGTACACATAACTTATATAAGGTTATATATACTAATAATAAACAACTTGGGGTTCGTTTTCCTTGATATAGTAAGTTTATTGACCTTATAGTGTAAGAAAACAAGAAGACACGGTAAATGTAAAATTATCTAACTTAAAGTTAAATATAAATGATAAGGTTAAAATAGGAAGCTAAACTTGTCTAAATTCTATTGGATGAGATTATTTCGACCCATCCCCGCCTTAGTTTATAAATAAATAAATTTGGAGCTATTTAAAACCGAATTTGGCTTTATAATAAAATAATATTTTTAGTTATTCCAAAGGTGCCCCTCTCCTCCCTGATAAAAGGGCACCTCCTCCCTCTCTTCCTCAGACCACTTTGAGCCTTCAAGCTCGGCCAAACTCTGCCAAAGTCTCTTCTCCACTTCCCTAGAAACATCCTAGAGGTTCTGGTCTTCCTCAAAGACCAATTTTAGTTCCCTAAGTGGAGGTCTCAAAGAGGCGCTTCAAAGAAGAGGTAATTTCCGTTACTGATTCTTTCACCTTTATTTCTTCTTCCACTTAATATTATTAGGTTGTTTCATTATGAAGTAATAACATCAGTATAAATAATATACTTATATGTTATTATAAGTATGAAACAACCCTATTTCACCATCTATCCATCCTACGAAAAACGAAATCACCGCGCGTGCGTACGTACGGAATACCGTCTCCACGCTGTGGTGTAATCTATTTTCCACCACCACCTTAATTGGATGGGTATAATGGTGTAAATAATATCTATATATGATTATTTTAAAGTGATATTGATTCTGAAATAGTATACATACACTCCAATACGGTCCCACGATCATGAGAACGATATCATCGCTCGTGCGTACGTACGGACTACCGTCTCCACGACGTGTTGAGATTCATTCTCCACTTTAACCATTCATGAATGATTTTAAAGTATATATAATAAGTAATAATGAAATATATGACATAATAATGATACTTTATTTATGTGTATATATATTTATGTCATCTAGTTAATTCCATTCAACTCAATAAGGAAACGAAAACAACGTTCATGCGTACGTACGACCTACCGTCTCCATGAACAGTGTATTTCTTTCCATTTACTGATTTATTATATATATGTATATTCTGAATATATATTATATATAAATAATGTTTTATATTTTGGAATTAATTAATCATGATCTAAGTAATCATATGAATAATTACAAGTCAAAACACTGACGACAAATGAAACAATTTTACCCAAAACCCTCTTTAACATGGAATTTACAAAAGAACGGGTAATATAAAGTAATAAGTGAACCATATATGATATAATAACAAAAAGTATGATTATGGAATAAGGAAATAACATTATTTAAATCATTATACAGGAGGTTCAGACACTTACGAAGTAAATCGGACCTAAGGTAAGGGGAAATATCACAATCTCATTTTTATCCGAGATTGTTTATACTTTGGAATTTACTGCGGTGTATTTTATCATCCAAATACATGTTTCCTCAATATGTAATATTTATATCCTTATAAAATAGTTTATATCCAATTTTACCCTTCGGTGAGTTTTTAGTAAAATATATGAAGGGAATCTTTTGTCATTTTTCGTACGAGGTACTTTTTGACTTTTCTGAAAAAAGTACGAGAAGAATGTTTTTTTAACATATACGGCATGAATGGATTTTTAAAAAATTATTTCCAAGAAGATTACTGTACAAGTTTTCAAGTTTATTTTTAATCGACTTATTTTAGTTTAAAATTGTAACACATGTTAAGAAAGGAAAATGTTTTTGAAGTAGAAAGGATATTTTCCTCAAGAATGGAGTTCAAGTGTTTTATCAAAATTATTTTCAATCTAAGATAATAAAGGGTTATGTTTCTATCCATATTATTACATTGATTTGATTATGTTGTGATGGAATTATTTTTATGCAATTCCTTTATCTTATATGCGTTTTTTTATGATGTCATGATGTTTAAGATTCCCATTTTTGTTACATGGGTTATGCTATGATGTATGGTTTATGATTTTGTGGAACACATAAGAATGGTATCATTATGAGATGGGTGGGACCTATATCTCCCTCCAATGCATTGGGTAAATATTTTATATCTCATGAGATAGTCATGGCTGGAATGGTAGGTTATACCGGTTCAGTGAAACAGGACTGAAACGAGGAGTGAACTCGGTTCAGAAATGGACTTTGTCCACTAAGATAGTCTTGGAAATGAGTCTTGACTAATAAGAAATAATTCTCTATGATTATGTGTGTATGAAAAAAAGTTTCATGTTTTATGTTATGATTATTGTGATTACATTTCACTACTATGATTTATCCCATGTTATGAAATTATGATCTCTTTTGCTGGGTAAGATTTTCAAAATGTTATGTTCTTATGAATATGATGTGATTGATATTTAATTTATTTACCATTATTAAGCATTTGATCTCACCCTTTTATGTTTTCTTTTCCCCAGGATATAAATAAAGGTTTTAGGTAAAAAAAAGGGAAGATCTTTAGGGGATATGTTGAAGATCTTTCACCACGATTAGAAGATTATATTCCGAGTTTCCAAAGACACTAATCTATTACGATCCTTCTGTGTGTGTTTTTGTTATATACTAAGTATTCCGCAAAATTAATGTAATGTCCATGTACGTTAAGCATTGGGTCTCTACAGTTGGTATCATAGGAAAAGGAGGTAGGAATGTATCCGATCCTTGGGAACTCTCACATGTGAGCGTTGGAAAAAGCATGGCTCTCCGCCCAAGGGCTTCATGAGGAAATGGCTGCCACTGGGGATGGCGGTGTGTCCCGCTCAGGGGGTTTAGCCGCCCATGGATTGCCCTAATAGGTATCAATTATAGTCCACTAGAAGTAATTCCAGACCGCTACAGTTGGTATCAGAGGAATGGTTTAGTCAACCTTTGGAAACTAGGATGTGAAAACGTTAGTGAGATCCCTAGAGATATTTCTAAGGTATGTCTAGGGATGTCCCTAAGGATAAGTATACTTATAGGATATAGTCTTATAACTATAGTAACGATCATAGAATTTAACCTAAGATGTTAGATATTGAAGTTACTCCCCCTTTATTATGATTTTTGCCTCTAACACTATTCTTTTTGGGTTTTAGAAAATGGCTGGAAACAAGATGATTCATGATAATGGAGGATATTATGGACAATGGAATGATATTCCTCATGAGAAAACAAATGAAATGGGATTTGGAAGTCAAACCATCATTATTATGCCGAATCAGAAATCTCATAATATGATCAATAATCTCAAATTTGGTACGTTTCCTGACTCAACTAATAAGAGAAAGATGGAGTTTCATAATGATCATAGAGGAAAGAAAGTTCAATTTCCCCTATGTAAATCATGTGGGAAGAGGCATCGAGGAGAATTTTTCAAGGGAACTGGAAGATGCTTTGGGTGTGGAAAAGAAGGACACAAAGCCAGTAAGTGCAAAGGAAAAGGTTCAGTTAACACCATGGATGAGGATAATGGTATTGCTACGACATCAACAATGGTTAAATGTTTTAAATGTGGAATGTACAAGCATTATGCAAACCAATGCCCTAAGGGAAAGTCTCATGAAGAGAATCAGTACGACCATATGAGTAGTATTTATGTTGATGATGATGATGAGACTACAAATGATATGTGAGTTGAAAGAATTGTTGATGCTCGGTCAATGGTTTAAGAAGGTAGTGGAATGATTACATTTTTATCAAGTGTAATGTTGTATAAGTAATCTCATGGTACTATGGAATAAAGAGACATCTAAGGATTGTTACACTGTTGTCTTTCCTTGAGTTTTGAAAGTTTATGATTAATGGTACCAGTATCCATTAAAGGATATTCAGATATTTTTGGAATATAGATGATATGCGCATAATGGAGGGATAAGGAGAAAATTAAATGCTTGATAGTATTCATGAGCTCATGACTGATATAAGGAGATGGTTATGTAATGGATTGAGTATATAGAATTTTTGGATTTTGGTATGTGGAAAGAGTTAACTTTTGATAGCATTAATGTTTTCACTAAGGATTAATGGGTATTCATTTTTCAAGAGAATACATGATTAAGGTATTCACATGATTGGAATGTGACCAACAAGATATATGGGGGATAAATGGTGGTATTCACATGCTTGGTTAATGATATTTCAAGTAATCATTTTCTTTATACTATGAGCTTGGACCGAAGTATTTTAGATAAGCCTAAAGATTGGAATGGATTATGTTAACCATAAGTTAGTATTGTTTAAGGATAGAACTTTTTTTTTGTAATGTAGTTTTATAAAAAGGACAACCTACATGACAGGCGACAACCCATCGCATCGGACAAGGCTGTGGGAATTGAACCCACAACCGAAATGCGACTGGCCTTTATCGCCTACCACTGGCCTACAGGAAGTCCCTGGTTAGTAGAAACTAGTTTTATTTTATTAAGCAGTATAATATATGAATTATAAGTTAATTTTTGGTACCATATATGATTAATCTAACCATAAGATGGACTTATAACTTTTTCTAACCTTTTGTTTGAAAGAGATGGAATGACCCATCATTCTATCACGTGATCTGCTAACACATCACGAATAAAAAATTCAACTTCATTTCTTTAAGGGATGAAGTAGAAATTGTTCAATTCACAAACAACGGTGAGATTGTACCAAAATCATGTAAATATTTCTTTTAATTCATCAACTTTAGGGAAATGATCTCGAAAACCAAAAAAAATGTTGTCCTAGTGCCCTAATATCCGATGAATCAGATGGTACCCAAGATCATCACAAATTTATGGCTTTGTGATTGCTGGTTTTCCCATAGCCATGTTCTCTACTACTCTCCATCAGAACATGATGGTTATATTTCTCTTCCATATCCATATTTTAACCTATGTGGAAACCCAGTGATTAGTTTATTTGGGTAACCGTTACGTTTCATACTTTTGTTTTTAAAGATTGGTTGTGGTATTCCTTTTTACGATGTGGGTTTCTATTAAAGAAACTTTCGAATAGTAAACCATTTATAACCTCGACGAATTTCGAGGGCAAAATTCATTTTAAGGGGGGTAGAATGTAACACCCCATGATTTTACGAAAAATATTATTTTTAATTTCATTAATGTCTTGTGTTGTACACTAAACCAAAAGGAGCATTCACAACACACATCCTTGACTTTCCTTGCATTACATGCTATCACGACCTTCCTCAATAGCGTGTGTAGTACACAATACCAAGTTTCACGAAACAATGATATACTATTAAAATATTATTAAAACTAGCTGTTATGAATATTAATAACCACTTTTTGAAATTTTTTAAATTTTATTTTTCAAAATTGATTTCATTTTTGGATTCGGAATATCAAAATTAGCTTAGGGTGAAATTTTGGTACTTTTCGGCTAACTTTCATATTCTTATTAATAGTGAAAATTACTAAATTTTAATTAAAAACAACTTTTTTAATTGAAATAATTAATAGTGATAAATTATTAATTTGAGTGGTTTTAAAGTATATTTAGAATATATTTTTACAATTTAATACAATGTTGGCCATTGGATGTAATTTCACATTTAAACCAGACATAAACAAGTGTCAATCTTTTGATAGTTATTATCTCTTAAGAACACGCTATTTGTTTTGATGACGGGAATTAATTTTTAAATTAATTAATTCAACTGATATGTTTTGAATTTGGAAAATTAGACATCATTTTTGAGTTCATAATATCAAATATAGCTTAGGCCTAATATTTGGTATTTTTCTGGAAACTTTTATTTTTTTGATGAATAGGGAAACCACTAAGTGGTAGTTAAAAAAATGAATTTTCCATAAAACTTAATTTTACCGCTTCTGTGAATGGAATTTCAAAAATCTGAGAGACATGGTTGATGTCATTAAGTAAAATGTGGTTCAATGAGATGAAAATATTTTTTGGTGAATAGTAACTTTTTACTTTTTTTTATCACGGTTAAAAGTAAATAGGGTAATTAAGGGTAAAAATTTTATTATTATTACCCTAACACATGTTATAATTCTATTGGATAAGTGTAATTCTACCAAAAACAATCAAGGAATAAAATATGACCATTTAGGCCCACTTGGATTAGATTAGGACATTTATTATTAATTTATCTAAAGAAGGGTTAAAATAGTTAAAATCAAAGTTTAATAAGTATATAATTTTTAATATAGGTTTATACATACGATAAATTCAACTATAAATATTCATTTGAAATCTAAAAAGATATCCTACATAATTGTATTTTTTTTGTAATTTTTAGACATTAAATAATTTAATTTATTTATGACAAAAAGATGATGCAGTAATTATCTTTTTAATGAAATATTGACATAATTGATGTTATAAATACCAAAATAAATGTAATTTGAGACTTTTTATAAATTCCAATAATTTTCTAGGTTAATATGACATGTTAGTATTGATTTAATTAACTGTTTTCGAACTAATCATTCTGTTATGATTTTCACAAAAATCAATTACTAAATAGTGTCAAAATTGACATAAAATAGTTTTTAAAACAAATATTATATTATTATTTGTTATTTTATTCCTAAAAATCTATGTTTCAAAGAAATGACTTAGATAATGTTATATATACTAATAATAAAAAACTTGGGGTTCGTTTGGCTTGATATAGTATGTTTATTAACATTATAGTGTAAGAAAACAAGAAGTCACGGTAAAAGTAAAATTATCTAACTTATAGTTAAATATATATGATAAGGATAAAATAGGAACATAAACTTGTCTAAATTCTATTGTATGAGAGGATTTCGACCCCTCCCCACCTTAGCTTCGAAATAAATCAATTTGGAGCTATTTAAAACCTAATTTGTCTTTATAATAAAATAATATTTTTAGTTATTCAAAAGGTGCCCCTCTCCTCCCTTATAAAAGGGCACCTCCTCTCTCTCTTTCTCACACCACTTTGAGCCTTCAAGCTCGGCCAAACTCTGAAAAATTGTCTTCTCAACATCCCTAGAAACATCCTAGTGGTTCTGGTCTTCCTCAAAGACCAATTTTAGTGGCCTAAGAGGAGGTCTCAAAGAGGCGCTTCAAAGAAGAGGTAATTTCCGTTACCGATTCTTTCACCTTTATTTCTTCTTCCACTTCTTCGTCTTAGGTTGTTTCATTATGAAGTAATAACATCAGTATAAATCCTATACTGATATGTTATTATAAGTATGAAACAACCCTATTTCACCATCTATCCATCCTACGGAAAACGAAATCACCGCGCGTGCGTACGTACGGAATACCGTTTCCACGCCGTGGTGTAATCTATTTTTCACCACCACCTTACTTGGACGGGTATAATGGGGTAAATAATAACTATATATGATTATTTTAAAGTGATATTGATTCTGAAATAGTATATATACACTCCAATACAGTCCCACAATCATGAGAACGATATCATCGCTCGTGCATACGTACGGACTACTATCTCCACGACGCGATAAGATTCATTCTCCACTTTAACTATTCATGAATGATTATAAAGTATATATAATAAGTAATCATGAAATATATGACATAATAATGATACTGGATTTATGTGTATATATATGTATGTCATCTACTTAATTCCATTCAACTCAATAAGGAAACGAAAACAGCGTTCATGTGTACGTACGGCCTACCGTCTCCATGAACGGTGTATTTCCTTCCATTTACTGATTTATTATATATATGTATATTATGAATATATATTATATATAAATCATGTTTTATATTCTTAAATTAATTAATCATGATCTAAGTAATCATATGAATAATTACAAGTCAAAACACGGACGACAAATGACACATTTTTACCCAAAACGCTCTTTAACATGGAATTTACAAAAGAACGGGTAAGATAAAGTCATAAGTGAACTATATATGATATAATAACAATAAGTATGATTCTGGAATAAGTTAATAACATTATTTAAATCATTATACAGGAGGTTCGGACACTTACGAAGCAAATCGGACCAAAGGTAAGGGGAAATATCACAATCTCATTTTTATCCGAGATTATTTATACTTTGGAATTTACTAGGGTGTATTTTTCATCCACATCCATTTTTCATCAATATGTAATATTTATATCCTTCTACAATTTTTTATATCCAATTTTACCCTTCGGTGAGCTTTTAGTAAAAGATATGAAAGGAATCTTTTGTCGTCTTTCGTACGAGGTACTTTTTGACTTTTCTGACAAAAGTACAAGAAGAATGTTTTTTTAAATTATACGACATGAATAGATTTTTAAAACATTATTTCCAAGAATCCTCCTTTACATGTTTTCATGTTTATTTGTAATCAACTTCTTTTAGTTTAAAATTTTAAGACATGTTAAGAAAGGAAAATGTTTTTGAAGTAGAAAGGATATTTTCCTCAAGAATGGAGTTCAAGTGTTTTATCAAAATTATTTTCCATCTAAGATAATAAAGGGTTCTATTTCTATCCCTATTATTACATTGATTTGATTATGTTTTGATTAAATTATTTTAATGCAATTCCTTTATATTATATGAGTTTTTTTATGATGTCACGATGTTTAAGATTCCCATTTTTATTACATGGGTTATGCTATGATGTATGGTTTATGATTTTGTGGCACAAATAAGAATGGTATCATTATGAGATGGGTGGGACCTATATCTCCCTCCAATTCATTGGGTAAAGATTTTATATCTCATTATATAGAAATGTCTAGAACGGTAGGTTATACCGGATCAGTGAAACAGGACTAAAACGAGGAGTGAACTCGGTTCAGAAATGGACTTTGTCCACTAAGACAGTCTTGGAAATGAGTCTTGACTAATAAGAAATGATTCCCTATGATTATGTGTGTATTCCACAAAGTTTCATGTTTTAAGTTATGATTATTGTGATTACATTTCACTACTATGATTTATCCCATGTTATGAAATTATGATCTCTTTTGCAGGGTAAGATTTCTAAAATGTTAAGTTCTTATGAATATGATGTGATTGATATTTCTTTTGTTTACCCTTATGGAGCATTTGAGCTCACCCTTTTATGTTTTCTTTTCCCCAGGATATAAAGAAATGTTTTAGGTAAAAAAAGGGGAAGATCTTTATGGGATATGTTGAAGATCTTTCACCACGATTAGAAGATTATATTCCGAGTTTCCAAAGACACTAAACTATTACGATCCTTGTGTGTGTGTTTTTGTTATGTACTAAGTATTCCACAAAAGTAATGTAATGTCCATGTATGTTAAGCTTTGGGTCTCTACAAAATGTAATTGGTTTGGTGGTCCGTTTGGGAGTATGTTTGGTAAATCTTTCTCAAATTTGAATAATGATCATCTATGGATTTAGAGATGTTGGTATATCTCCAGTCATGGTTTTGTCGCCCGGTAGTTGGGCTAGACCCTCCATGCCCCATGTGGTGGGGTGCTTGGTCACTGTTGGAAAATTTTCAAGGTTTTTTTATCATCTTTCAGTCAGGGAGACCCATGATAGGTCTCTCTCAAATGTCTCTATAATGAGTCATTTTTGACCATCTTTATAATGGGAGGGAGTCTGTTTGGGCCTCCACGTGTCAATTTTCCATTCTCATCATTGGCGTTGGTAGGTTCATAATGGAGGGGAGCCCATTCTAGTTTCCCCATGATGGCCTTTTGGTTATGTTCAATTCCTTGATCAATCAACTGGAGGTGTTCTAGATTTTTCGGGTGGGAAACACATATCAGAAATCTTTTTACAAGATTCATGAGTTTTTCATTTTAGACACTTTCACTGAGCACTGTGTGTTTTCTTATTTTCACTTTTTTCATGGGGGTCCCTTTTGCACCATAAGGGGGGGTCTCTTTCTACTTTGGTATTCAAACATAGTTGTGGATTTCTGGGGACAGAAAGCACTATGGTGGAGAGAATTGTCACACCATCCATTTTTGAATCATTTATTCTATTAATTTTATACGAATTGGGTAGTTTATGTTGAAACCCAATTTAAAAACTTTTGAGTTCATATTTGAATAATCATGAATTTGGTCCATGACACATGACCTTTCTGAAGCTTCATGACCTCGCTCGGCTTATCAGGGTTTGGCAGCATGCGACGCACGAGCGAAACATAATTATGAAGTCGTGTGACATCTCCAACACCATCGTGTGACCCACCCATCGATCAATTAACCAAAATAATAATAATATTTAAAAGTAATTAAATGTGTGGGTGAATAAAAAATACAATCCGAAATATTTTTTAATAATTTAGTAATATATTTTTTTATTTATATTAATATTATTATTATTAATAAGGATTATTATTACTACTACTATTATTATTCTTACTAGGGTTATTATTAATATTAATATTATTTTTAATATTATTAGTTTTATTTTTTCTTCCCCCCATAGGGTTGGATCATGCCGCACCTCCACCTATTCCATGTAACCCGACATCACACTCCCCCGACCATCATTAGCTCTGTTCATGAACCCCCTGGCCTATCCTCGGTCTACCGCACCCCATGGCCAGTGACCCCTCCTTCCTCTCCTGACCATAACCATCGTCGTGCACATCTCTCATCGGTCTAGCCGCACCCCATAGCTCCCCAGCCGGCATCCCCCTCCCACCCACACCCCAAGCCCTAGGTGATGTATCCCTCCCATTGAAACCATGTGTGTCCTCCTCTATGGAAAAGCTATCGAATCCCCTTCTAGGCAGCCTTCCCCGTTCGCACCGTTGCCCTAACTCCCCCAGCCAGTCAAATCACATCATCACCCTTACCCCTGACCACACCCTGCCTCGGGCACACCACCGAACATCCAAGCCACCCTCTTCTGGCAGCATTGATCCCAGACAACACCCACCTCCTTGTGCGACCCTACTTCCTTCGCCTTTTCCATCTGGGTAAGGGTTGTATTCCACTCATCTTGGGGTTTAGTTTTTCAGTTGGGTGGTTATTATATTTAGGATGGAATCATGTTGATTTTGTCTTTTTTTGGGATTTAACTTGACTCCATAGGGTTTTCTTGGTGTGTGGTTGGTGCACAATTAAAATTCACACAAAAACTTGGGGTTCACATCATGAAAAGTATGTCATTCCATGCCCCAAAACCATTAGATAAATTTAATATGATTAATTGAATTTATTAATGCATTATTTTACAATATTTCTTTGTGAGAATGGTGTTTTTGATTTGAAATGGTTGATGTGTTTTCATTTTGGTTGGTGTGTTTTTATTAATGTGTTTTTTGAAATGGTTGGTCTGTGTTGGTGTTGTTTTGGTAAAATGCTTTCAAAATGGTATTAGGGAGAATTTTGATGGTGTTAACTATGTTTCCAAGGGTATTTGAAAAGTGCATGTGTTAAAAAGTGGCTTTCCAATGAGTAGAAAATCATTTTGGATGTGTTGAATTTTATTTTCAACTATTTATAAATTTATTAGAATGTGTTAGTTATGTGAATTATATATGGTAATGTTTATAAAGCGTTTTTGATTTTCAAGTACCATGTTTACATGAAATGGGGAATGTTTTTGATATAAACCCCCATTGCATCACTGGGTATTGCTGTATAGGTTGTGAGAAATTTTTTTCCCATGGTATTTGGGTTGTGTGTAATTAACTACAGATTTTAAAAAGAAAAATGAGGCACCTGGGGTGTGTTTTCCTAGTTCTGTACTATTGAAACTGAATTTAAAATTGTTTGAAGAATGGAAACAACGTTTTGATATGGTTACCTTGTATATTTGGCCTTAAGGTTACATCTTTATATGGAATCAATTGTTTCTTTTTAGTGTAATGTATTCTTAGTTTTTCTGGAAATTATTTAATAAATAGTTTAAATGATTTATTATTTTATTTAGATGATGTAATAGTGGTATTTTGAGAGAGTTGAATATGAATTTTATTTTAAAGTGGTAAGATTATATAAAACAAGTCATGTCACTTGATGTAAACTCACATTGCATCACTTGGTGGTGTTTTATTATGTCATCCCTTGTTATGTTATTTAATATTGTGTTCTATGTTTAGAAAATTGATTATTTATTTTGAGTGTGTAAAGTTGTGAGATACTTATAAAAAATGTTTTATAAATTTCAAAGTGTCATAGGAAATAATGTAAACGGTGCAAAGTATGTTTTGAAAACATGTCGAGGTTGTTTTTACACCTTTTGTTATTTTTTATTGTCTTAAGTGAGTGGTTATGGGTTTTTAGTTATCTTGCATTTGTTTCAGTGCATTGGCGAGGTAATTACGTGAAACTGCGGTCGTCTTCTTGCCCATGATTCTGCATATATGTGAGGCGTGGCGTGCAATTGTGTTTAGAATATGAGTTGTGGTAGGTCCCCAATTCACTTACCTATATATTTAGAATTTATTAACTTATTTTTATTTCATTAAATTTTTTATTAATGGTAAATAATATTATATAATTTTTTTTAGAATAAAAGTTAATTGAGAATGATAGTGGCTCTCTCTAATTTTTAATTACATGAAAGTGTTTTTTTAAATGTTCCTCATTAATGTTGATAAAATGGCTGGTTTTTCTTTATGAGTAAATTTTGTTTCTTTTAAATAACGTCTTGGGTTGAAAATGTGTTCGGATTTCTAAAATAGATTTTTAAATGAGGTTTCAAATGGTTTTGAGATTGAAAGTGGTGTTCCATTGATTCTTTAAAATGATTTGTTGTGTGTTGGTTCTTCTGAAGATAGGTTGGTGTTGATTGGTTAGTTAAGGTCTATTTGGAACATTAAAGAAATCAGATATTTTTTAAATGCTCTTTTGGGGTGACGCAGGGGTGGTCTTATTGTGTACATTGATAGTTTGAGTTGAGTGTGATGTTTTTGCATCATGACTAGTTTCCTGATTTACATTGTTGACTCACCCCATTCCATTTTTATTATTCATGTAGACATGGGAACCTGGCATAGTGAGGGAATATTCTTGGAATGAATGGTGCACTATTTTAGATTACTCACTGGTTAGTGTCCCATAATAGAGAGGGTTTTTTTTATTATTTCTATGGGATTTGGCCCCTCGATCAGGCCAGGTAGGGCATTGGTCGGGCGTTTGGACGTTATAACGACATTGGGAGTAGGCATGCCTTCAGGATGAGTCACATATATAGTACATTCTAGATTGTTCATGAGATCCTAGTTTTGACCAATGTTTCTTTTAGTGCTTATTTGTATGTGGCCGAAGATTGAGTGGTCTAGTTCAGTTGTTGCCCCATGTTTGACACTTTTATCATTGCCCTTAGTGTGTGTTGTGTGTTGTGTGTGGTTTTCCTTTTGACTAAAAACTAATATTTGGATTTATAAATTCTTTTCAAATTTGTTTTAAATATCATTTAACCTATTACTATCAAACATTAAACTTGTTTTTAAATTAAAAAGGGAAATGGACAATTACTTGTTTTAGAAATGAAAGTATGTGTGTGGAATCAGATGTTTTATATAATTTAGTTCAGACATGGAATTAGTAAATTGTTTATTTAAAAGTATTGTTTTTGGGGTAGTTTCTTAGGGACACCTACCAAGTTTTAATACTGACTCCTACAGTGTTTTCTTGTTCTTAGTTTCTGTTATAAGATTGAATCGAGGTTGCTCGTTGTGGGCAAGAGTTGGTTGTGATTTGGTGAGCGACTCTTGGGGTCGTGATGAGTTTTGTCCATGTCCATGTTAGATTTTTATTGTTGGTTGTTCATCCTTTTCACATCCTTTATTTGTTTTGTGTTTATTTATCCTAGAAATGGGGATGCGCTTTTTTGTTTAAGGATCAAACCTTCCAATCGGTATCTAAGGGGTTTATTCGAAGAACCGGAAACATCCAATGATTCTATATCCATTTGGACGTACATTCCAATGGTAGGTTCCCATTAGTTGGGGACTGGTGAGGCTTAAGAATTTACATTGGTCAAGAGGATGGGAGGCTAGACTCATCACACCTTTTTGGGGGGAATTATTGTTTACTCTGGGACTCTCTTATAGATTTGAGTTATGTTCGTGAAACCTTATTAATTTACAAAGCATGAAAATGAGTTTTTTTTCATTAGATCTTGCAATCAATGATTGATATGTATGGGATTTAGTGAATATATTATATGTATTTGAGGTTCTTCATCAAATAGAGAATCATCCATATGAATTAGTGATTCTTAGTTAATGGAATCATTCAATACATTATATAGAAATATCATGGTCATTATGATGACCATACTGGTTATAAAGCCACTCAGTGGGGAACTTGATGTTTATTATCATTCAGAAAGACTGGGATTATTTTAGAGTTGGGATCATACCCGTAGATGGGCTACCTATGTATCCTTTTTAGAAAAGGAATCAGAACCCACGTAGTTCGAGTGAAGAAGTATAATGTTTATTCATGGTTAATGTCTCAAAGAGTGATTTCATAATTACTTTTACACTCTAAGCTCACATGAGTCATTCTCTATGTGAGAAACAAGAGGTATTAGTAAAACCTGACGATTGTGCCACGAAAGATTAAATCATTAGAAATGATGTGGGGCTTACGTATGGATGACTACCCAAGTAAATGAAGGAAAATACTTTTAGGAATGCAACCCAAAATTAGGGGCTATAATGGTGTTTGTACTTTATAGAGATTAAGGATTTATACCTGGAACTTACTCCTGAAAAGGAAGCCATAATTTAAGAGGGACTTATGATTGGTTTTTATTCCTGAGAAGGAATCCCAAATCAAAAGAAATTATGACTCGGGCTTAATCCTGAGGAGGATTCCCATATTAAGGGGATTTGTAATTTGGGCCTTACTCCTGAGAAGGAGGCCCAAATCAAAAGAACTTCTCAGAATTCTTTTTAGATAAGGAATCCAACAAAGGAACCATGCCGCAAATGGAATTGAAGAGGGTTTTGAAGGCTATATTTGAAGATGAAAGGTGGATTTGAGGAAAGGAGGAGACTGGGAAAGAGGCATGAAAATTCTGTTCTGGCGCGCAAGTCCTGGTTGCACAAGTATACTTGCACGAGATGAGTCAACTTGGGTGATGAAGAATCCATAAAGTGATACTTGGGCAACATTGAATTGGAGCCATTAGTATCATCCCTAGAGACATTCAGAAGTGTGGGGCACAAGTTTTCTTGAGAGGTAAAGGTGGAGCGTAAGCGTCTTCACTTCCCTTAAGGGATGGACACTTAGGTGCACAAGTATGGATGATTTCTAATACTTATGCCTTATTCTTCCTCTTTAGAGCTTCCATTCTTGGTATGGAATTCCTTAGAAGTGTTTGGAAGATGTCAGGAAAAGACTTGGTTGACCAGATATTGAATTTGAGTTTTGGAAAATTCGTCCCCAAAATGGGGGGCCCACAGGGGCTATTTATAGGCCACCTGAGTTTGGGAGAAAAACCAATTTGGGCACGCAAGTGACCTATGTTCCCATGACTGGCACACAAGTGAATTTCTCTCCTAAGGCAGGCGCGTAGGTATACGTGCGCGCCTTAATGCCTTTGTGAAATTCTTAATGTTCTTGCCTATTTTTTTCTTCAGGTACTTACCTTAGTCAATATTTGGACTTTGTGATAGAACCGAGCAACAAAAAAAGTCCCCCCTCAGAGTTGGATCCGAAAAAGGAAAGAGGATTTGACTCTATGGAAAATGGGAAACAAAGATCCAGTAGTGCGCAGGTATGAGGCGCACAGGTTGTGGCGCATAAGTTTCTAGATTGCATATAAATATAGGCATCACTTCATGCAAAGCATCCTGCTTTCGAATGATTTTTTCTCTCATCGCGCAAGTGATCTCTCATTGCGCATGAGTCTTGGATTTTCGCTTCTTCATGCTTCTGGATTTTGTGTCGTGATTCCTCAGTCTGTTTCTGACTTGCGCACCAGTACTAGCACGGTACAACTTGCACGACCGGCTTAGACTTGTGCGCCAAGATTAGTCTTGCGTGCCTTAATTCCTTAGCCATTGTTATAGATTTCTTCACAAATTTTATGAAAAAAAACTTACATAAATGTTAATTATTTAATCTTCGTGTAGATTCAATGGCTCCAAGGAAGATTGCATTGGCTGATGGGCTGGCCAACAAGCGGATTGATGACATGATGAACATCATTGTCCATGATTACTATGATATCTGTGACAACACTCTTCTATATTTGGCCAAGTACTTTAGAAATATCATTTCAATTACCCGCAATGTATTTACTTGCCTTTATATGGACATGGTCATCTACAAGGAATCAACATTATAAATGAAAACAACTATACACCCGAGATGCAGTCACACTTCTACCCCTCTATTTTGGTTATGTTGTGCATTAATAGCAACAACAATGGTGTGAACTTTCGAATTTTCCTCGATGCCATTTCCTTGCCGATATGAAAATGGAAAACCCATGGGCTGATATGTTTTCCACTGCCGGTTGGTGGAGAGAAGACTATCATGACATTAGAACAATATCTGAAATGATTATTCTCTCCAAATGTCTCTTTACTTCCAATGAACCATTCCCAAATCAATGTATCTATCTTCCATGTCTCTTGGACAGAAACTGATTCACTGTTTGATCAGCAGAAAATTTTCTCAAACTGCACTCAAGAACATTCTTTTATAATTGTACCAAGAAGAGCTGGAATCATTGCATCTCCTATTGTATCCAGTTGAATGAATGAATTACAGGTGGCTGCTGATGTTTCTCGGGATGTCGTAAATCAAATGGAGAGTTATGTTGAAAGCATCTTGTAATTCTCATAAAGGAGAAGAGCCTCTAGTCTGTGTATGTCCTTCTAACTATTGTGTATCAATGAAAAACACTTTCATCTTTAATCATTTTTGCCTACATGTCCTTGTTATTACTTATATATATATATATATTACCTAATCCAATGGTCCTAGTAATAATAGTTTAATTGTTTCCTGGATTATACAAATAACCCCACAAACTTTGAATATTTTTGTTGCTTAATATTGCCAAAATCATACAATATGTATGTTTAGCGAGTTGGGACTCCACTTTTGTTCAGATTTCCTTTTACAGGTTCCCAATTTAATGAGTACCCTATCTCTTATTGGCAGTTTAATGTCACGCATGTCAGAGATAAAAAGGCTAATGTTTAAGGTCAAATATCTTTGACCGAATGGATTAAAATTGACTCAATTCCTTCATAATTTATCTGAAAACCTATTACAATGTTCAATTATGGGGAAAACATGTTAACTATGACTTATGAAAATTTGAATATGAGGAATGATATGAATAAAGGCTAAAAGGCATTAGAGGAAGTATTTCCTAAGAGTGAAGTTACCATTATTTAACAAACCCATTAGGGGTTGAATTATGCTGGGCCAATTATGGGCGTTGGCTACAGAGTCAAATAATAGAATCTTTTGGCTACCAGGTCTGTTATGTAGACTACTTAGGCAAGGCCACCTAGGGGCATGTGCTGTATATTCAGGAAAAAGAACTCTCAGAAATATTATTTTTCTATTTCTAACAGTTAGTGAATGTTTATAGAGATTCAAATTTTCAAAATCACAGTGTCTGCTGTATGGATAGATGTACTTGAATATGAAGACGATATTTCCAGTCAAGATTGTCAAATAATTGGAAGAATTTCACTCCTGTGAAATTCTGGCGAAAACTTAGGGAAGGTAAATACAATCCATAGACTTAAATACTTTTAGATCATGAAAAATAGTATGGGACAAATATGTTAAGGATGGATATTTTTGTGGATCCCTACATATGGTCATTAAGACAAATAAGGAAAAAATAGGTTGTTATCCCACGAATGAAGTTACCTCTATTTGACAAACCGGTTAGGGCATTGAATTATGCAAGGCCATTTTAAGGGAATTGGATGCATAGTAAAATAATAGCATCTTTTGGCTGACAGTTCCATTATATAGACTACTTATGCAAGGCAACCTAGGGGAACATGCTGCATAGTCAAGAAAAATAATTCCCGGGTATCAGAAATTTTGTGACCATAAGTCAAGAAAAGGGTTATGGAGATCTAGAAGTATTTATGTTTAGGAGTATGACACATCAAAATGGGCATTGTCTAATGTACGAAGGAGATACACAGACCAATGATAACCATAATCATGTTGTGGTTGGGTCCTGAATTGAGATGTTGGACTTCACTACGTATCCCAGAAGGATGGGAATCATGCCATATGTTATTCTTGAAATACAGTTTAACGTATGTAGGACGAGAGTGTAGGAGATGTTAGTTTAGGGTCATAGAGCTCATACCATAATTAGGGATACACATTTTGTGTTTGTCATAAATATGATGTGAATGAAGACCAGGGTTTTCATACCACATTCATGTCTTCATTGGGGGACTTTTCATCCAAGGGACTGAAAGTGAAATTTGGGGTTAGGCCCAAGGACATGGGGCTAGATTCAAGGGATTCTCAAAAGTTCTTACATACCCATAAGGATGTGAATCTAGCCATATGTAGTTTTTGATACACCCTCTGTATAGATTTGGTTCGTACAAGTGAATGGTGAAAGGGGACTTTAGTGCAATTATGGTTTGATCCAAGATTAAAGGTTCAAGAATTTCCATGTATGCAAGAAGTCCTTGAAAGATGATTTGGTTGGAAATCAATGTCAAAAATGATTCCCTCTCAGGTGAGGGTGTCAAATATTGTGGTAGTTTTTTGTCATACCGGACCAAAGTACTAATAGTTTAGGGTCATATGCATGGACCGGTACTGCACAATTTATCGTCATGTAGCTAAGACGTATTGCTATGAAGTATAATTTCTTGCAGTGATGATAATGGAGGAATGTATATTTTAATGTCATATAGAAAGGATGATGGAGAACTAATGTGAAGATATTGGTTCTGGTCTTGAACCTCTGGAGGATTCCTACGTACCCAGCCTAGAAGGCAAGGATCAAAGTCCCCGTAGTTCAATTGATAATGAATTGGTGATCGAGTTGTACTTGAGGACAACGACCTAAAGATGGTGTTGGGACATACGCATGGTTAGAGGCCCAGAGAGGGTGTTATGGTTAAAGTATACTCTATGCCCACGAGAGTCATACTCGGTGTGAGAAACAAGAGCTAGCAACAGCCTTAACGATGCACGGTTTAGCATCCTGTAGGACATATAAGGGACTAGACATAGTTTAACATCATGTTGGACAATGGAGGGATATATGCAGTTTAATGTCCAGCAGCAAGGACAAAATATGTATTTTTGTTACAAAAAATACTTCTTCAGAAATCTGTAATTGGTTGGAGTCATTATGAGTTCTCCATCCATTAAGATTAATGAGTAATATCCATTGGAGTAGACCTTATGTATTTAGTAAGGTCCTTCCCACTTTGACTCAAGAATTGGAGGTCTCTTTACTAGTACCATTGGTGTTCTAAGGACCAATACCAATTCCCATTGAATGAATGAATGAAGACAAACTTTTTTGTTTAAAGATCATGCTATTCGATTATGATAGACTTCCAAGTGGTGCATGGTGCACAATCTTCTGTCATCTAATCGTTCCAATTCATCCAATCGCTTTTGAGATTTTTCATCTATAGATGACTGATCACAAATGGCTACTCTACACGATGTTAATTAAACCTCAATGGGTAAGACTTCTTCTGTTCCATATACCAACGAATATGGAGTTGACCACGTAGCAGTGCAGGTGGTAATCCGAGAAGACCATAAAGCATGAAAAAGTTTATCAAGCCATCATTTCTTATCTTTATCCACCATCTATTGCACTATGTTTGAAATAGTCTTATTGAAGGCTTTTGTTTGGCCATTGGCCCCTGCATAATACCGAGATGAATGTTTGGATTTGATGTTGTATTCCTGATATTATTTCTTTACCTCAGATGAATAGAAGTGGGTGCCATTGTCCGATAATATGGTATGAGGGGCAGCAAATCTGGTAATGATGTTAGACTTTATGAACCTAACATTTCTTTTAGAACTAACTTATTTGAGAGCTATTTATTCTTCCCATTTGGAAAAGAATTCAGTAGTAGTAAGAATATTCTTAAACTACTAGGATATAGCTGAAGGGTAATGTCCTACTACATCCATTCCCCATGTGGAAAATGGCCATGAGTATTTAGGTGTATGGAGAATCTATGGGGGTTGATGAATGAAAATGGAATATACATGATAGGATTGATACTTATTATTGAAATCAACACAATCTTTTATCATTGAAGGCCAGAAGTATCCAACCCTTCGAATTTCATCAGACAGTCTATGTCAAGACTTGTGGGCACCACACACACCTACAAGTACTTCTTTCATGACAGCCATTGTCTCTTCACCATCAATACATCTGAAGAGAATTCCATCACAACCTCGCTTGTAGAGAATTTTTTCTAGGTTATTAGGGCTATCATAATGTGTAAAACTGACCACATGTCGCCAGACTTGTTCTTTCCCGGCTCTATCAGGTGGGAGTGTTCTATTTTTAAGGTATTCCCTGATAGGTGTCATCCATCCTATAGTATGACCATATGGTTTAGAAATGGGACTGATTTCATTGATTCCCTATGTTCTGATTTGAATATTAGGTGAAACTATACATAGTGGGAAATACTGATGATTGTTACATCAAGATTTTGTTCCGCCAGAGCTGTGGCTACATTAGCCAATGCATCAGCTTGAGCATTTTGTGATCACGAGACATTTGAAAATGTCGGTTCCGAAGTAAAATTTCGCCATTAACTCTCTCAAGTAATCATACAAAGGGAATAAATCTATTTTTCTGATTGCATAGTCCCCATTGACTTGTTTGATTACCATGTCTAAATCAACTTTAACCTTTATGTGATTCACCGGTGCCTGAAGTCCCAACTCCAATACAGCGATGGGAGCTTGACATTCTACATCATTGTTTGTACTGACTTCCAACAATAAGAAGGAATAGGGTAACATTGCCTTTTCTTGGGAAAAAAGTACAATTCCTAACCCAAATTTGTTGAATTTAGTATCTTCAATTTCCTTCCCTGTTGGACTTCTGGAAGCACCATCAAAGTACATTTCCCATGTTTGAGGATTATCTTGAAAAGAGAAGACTTCCACATCTGGAAGATCAATATGTAAAGATTTATCTTCTAATGAAGGGTGTTCAGCAAGGAAATCAGCCAGATCTTGGCCCTTTATTACCTTTTGAGACACATACTGGATATCAAACTGCTGCAAAATAACTTCCCACCTTGACAAACATCCTTTAAGCATTGGACGACTAAGGATAAATTTGAGTGGGTTATTGCGAGATACCAAGTGGGTCTCATGATGTTGTAGGTAGTGTCTCAATTTCTAAACAGCAAAGATTAACTCTAGGATGCACTTTTCAATACTTGAATATCGAGTTTCTTCCTCAAGCATAGTCCGACTAAGATAGTAAAGCATGTTTTCAATCCGAGCTTCATTCTTTTGGGAATGGAAGGCACCCATTGATCGCTCTAAAGCTATCACATAAAGAATAAGTTATCTTCCTTAAATAGGTGGCATTAATACTAGTGGACTAAAGAGATATTTCTTGAGAATATTTAATGCTTCTTGACATTCTTCAGTCCACTGGTATGTGACATCCTTCTTCATTAATTTGGTGAAGGGTAAACATTTTCCTGCCAGATTGGTGATGAAACACTGAATATAGGCAATGTGTCCTTGAAGTACTCTCAATTCCTTCAAATTTCGAGGAGGAGATATACCAAGGATTGATTTTTCCTTCTTAGGATCAACTTCTATACACAATGGCGTACAATAAATCTGAGAAATTTTCCTAAGGTTACCCTAAAAGAACATTTCAAGGGGTTCATCATCAAATTATGTTGTCGAAGTTTATGGAATATGATTTCCAAATCATCCATGTGATTAGAATGTTTTCTATATTTAACCACCAAATCATCCACATAACATTCAACAAATTTCCCTAAAAAGGTTTTGAAGATACGGTGCATGGCATGTTGATATGTTGCTCCAGCATTCTTCGGGCCAAAGGGCATTACCCGATAGCAAAACACACCCTAAGGGGATCTGAAGGCTACAGATTATTCATCTTCTAAAGCCACTTGGACTTGATAATACCTAGAATATACATCCATGAACGAAAGTTCTTTCTATCTATTTGTTTCATAAATTAAGAGTTCTATGATCAGAACTGGAAAATTGTCCTTGGGACAATGCCGATTAAGATATCTGAAATCTACTAAATCTCTAATTTGTCCATTATTAATTTTCACAGGAAAAATATTAACCATCCATTTTGGATATTAAACATCTTTGACAAAGTTAGACTTGATAAGATTATCCACCTCATCTTCAATTTTGGAGGCGTAAGTTGGGTGTGTTCTTCTTGCGGATTTCTTGAATACTCGATGTTCTTCTAGAAAACCCAAATGATGTGTAGCAACATTAGGATCAAGCCCTAGAATTTCTGTATAATTCAAAACAAATACATCTCGATTTTTCTTTAGAAATGAAATATACATTTCTTGCTCTTCTAGAGTCATGGACACACTAATTAAAGTGGGGCGTGGATCTTCTTTTGTACCCAAATTTATTTCTCTAAGTTAATCCATAGTGGTAGAGATACACTCTTCAAATGATAGAGTATCATCACTGATATATTCCTCTTGTTCTTCAATATGTTTTACTTATTTTGTTTCTACTTGCATAGTAGATGATAAAGTAGAATTTCCATGATCAGGGGGAGAAGTTAAAATTTGAACATCTTAAATAAGAAGCAACCATTTCTGACCGTATTGATGATGAAAGGTCTTCCTTGGGTAATAAAGTGGAGATGATGGATTGAGAATTGAAATCATCATTCATCTCTGACATCACTATAACTTCTTCTATCTGGTTGATGATGTATAGAATTGATGGATTCTAGCAGATGAAATGAAGACATCTCCATTTGATCTTTCATCATTTCTTGGTAAATCATCAATTTCTACTATAATTTCTGGCTTGGTTGTTGTAATTGACATTATGGAAGTTTCCATAAGAGTGTTTGGATTTGGTTATATCCTATCCATTTGACTGATATACAACAAATAATTTGTACTCACATGTATGAATGGGCTTACTGGAATTTTTTCCAAACCATATGAAGCTTTAATTTTGGTAACCTCCTATGTCGCGGATATCTCCTTTCCCTCCATGTGATAGAATTCAGCCACAATGTATTGAGATTCACATGTTTTTAATGGGGATTTATCACCATAAAATGTCCCAATTTGACCATTGAAATAATATTTGAGACATTGATGGTATGATAAAGGTACAACCACATGTTTATGTAGCCACGGGCGTCCAAGAAAAATGTTGAAGGATGTGTCATGATGAACAACCAAGAAATATGAATTGGATACAAGGTCTCCAAACTAAGTTCTAAGTGTAATATCACCCATAGGTTATTGATAATTTTTATCATATCCTTGCAACATCAATGTAGAATGAGATAATTCAGATTCGGTGTGTCCCAATCGACAAAGTGTAAGAATATGGATGAGGTTGAATCCTGAATCATTATCAATGAAAGATCATCAGATGTCTACATAGTTGACTTTGCCAGATAAATACAAAGGTCTAATATGTACATTCACAACATCATCTTCATCTTCATTTGTAAAAGATATCACTGCATGGAATTTTGTAGGATCATTCTCTATACGGTAGACTTCAGCTGCAACAATTTTAGTTTCTAATTCCTGAGGACTTGACAAAGCCTCAATTAGTGCCTCTGAAGGATCCTTTGATTGATTGAAGGAATCCATAATTGATAACATGGCTGGTACATGGGCCAAATGTTTCAAGACATCATACTTTTGGTCCAAAGGTCTGCGTTTTCTAACAGGATCATGTGGTTTCGTATGTGCCTTAGAAGTCGATTCTTTAGAAGTAGATGGATCTTGTATCAGGGTAGGAGTTGGAAATACTCCTGGATTTTTAAAATCAGACCAACTATGTCTATTTATTTGTTGAGAAGAATAAGGTGTCACCTCTAACCGATCCTACAAAATAACTATGCCAGTACTGAAACTTCCAAGTGTGGAAGAAATTTCATGTTCTTGTTGAGCCCGATGAATGGATTTTCCACGAGTTTCGGCTACATATATAGTTCTAGCAGGGGTAGGATTGAAATAGTGGCTTCTGGAATATCCACATCTTCCTCTGTATCCTAGACCTATGGAACTCCCTCTAATTCCTCTGTTTGATATAGGGAAATTCGTCTCATCAATATAGAAAATGTGACTGGAATAAGGACCTGTTAAGTGAATCATGTTAACAGAACCAAAGATCAACTATTCATCTGATGAAGACTTTGCCTGATGAACCATTTCTGGTTGTACTGTTTGGTGGGGTGGTGCCTGTGATTTTGAAATAGGTGGCATAAAATCGGCTAGAGTCAAAGACAACATAGGCTTTGACATGATATCATCTTCTTCTGACTTCTCTTATTTCTTAGAATTATGCCACCTCATTGAGGATTTTCCTTATGACGAAGGGAGTTTTACTATGGCAGAAATAGATGATGGCACCATTGGATTTATCAATTGCGTTCGTAAAATGGCATGAGTTCGGTTGATCATTTTCCTGACTATCCAATCATCATATTGCTGCGCATTTTTTCTTTTGACTTCGTGCCACTCTCCTTCTTCCTCTGGATCTTTAGTAGTAACACAACTTACCTGGGTTGATGAACCTTTCAGTTTTATTGGTCCTGAGTCCACCATCTTTTTCAGAAGGTCTTTGAAGATGAATCACTCTTGAATGGGATTCCCCAACAACTGATTAAATGTTCAATAGTTTAGGAGGTCTTCATCTCCTTCCATTTTCGGACTTTTAGGCCTTGGCAACTGAACCAAATTATTTCCCAGAGCTGAAATGAAGTAACCAAGAAATTTTTAATTTTGGAAAGAATAATATTTCTTCTTTATGTACTCAAATTGTTGTTTTCTTTGATATCTATGATCATCTTGACGAGATGGCCTCTGTTGTTGATGCTCAGGAGGTGGAGCCCATCGATTTGACGATGGTTTTGAAGTGGATGAAGGTAAAGGTGTTTGTTTAAGTGTAACTGTTGCAGTCTCTGCTCTTCCCATTATTCTTCTTGAATATGATGGAATTACATGAGTTTTAGCATTAGTCTCTATAATAGAATCATCGATCTGTTGAGAGATTAAAGTAAGGGCTTGAAACCCTCCTATGTATTTCACAGGGATCAACGGTGTGCTTATTTCATCAAGAAAATTTGCCACACTGATTGGAAACAACTCTTATTAAGGGAGTGCTAAGCTTAAATAATATGTTAATCCCTTCTATCATGCAACGAAATCCGAAACACTTTCCTTCTCCCTTTTCTTACAATTTTTAAGAAAAAAATTGTCGTCTTTGGTAATGTTGAGCTAAATTTAAGAAGGAATTGTTGATGGAGATCTTCCCACCTGGTAATTGACTGAGACTACAAACATGTATACCAAAAAGAAGAAAGCCCTTGTAATGACTACACAAAACATCTGAGCATAACTACTTATTTTTGTTGAGGAGTTCCCATCATAGGATCAGAATGAGAAAAAAATGTGTTAAGTGTTTTTCTGGGTATCCTGAACCATTAAAAATTGGGAATGTGGTATTCTCAAAATTTTATGGGGGGGGGGGGAATTGCATCTACCCATTCATGGTAAGCATTCTTTTCTGGTTAAACTTGTGCACGTTTTCCTTCCATAACTTCCAACTGAGTTATTAATGACTCAATGGTAGTTATTAATATTTGAGAAACATCTGGTTGACCTTAGACCTGATAAGGTGCAATAAATGGAGTTTGGAAAAGTGTGGTGACTGGTACTTCAACTGATGGTTGCACTACAGATTGTTTTCGCACATGACCCATAGGATTGGACCTGTGAGGGTGAACTTGTAAAAGAGGATATTCTTGATCCATCCCAGTAACTGCAATGAATTCCCTTGACTGACTAACTCTAACACGCTTTGGAGGAAGACTACCTTGAAGTAGTTATGCATTCAACCTCCTTAACTACTTAATTTCTTCTTCATGTTGTGTGAACCATTCCTCTAATGAGAGTGATTGGCCTTCTCCAGAGGTAGGGTGGAATGTAACCTTACTTTTACACTTTTCCATGGAATATTCCTTTCTGGACTATGGAAGGGCATTACCCGAAAAAATATCCTGCCTCTGGGGAGCCCTCTGGCTTCTACTACGCACACCTTCTTCATTTATTTCTGTATTTACAGATTATTGAAAAGGAACTTCTTCATCTGATTCCTCTGAGTGAACCACATGTTCTGGGGGATCAGTGACAACGAAATTGATGAAATTTATTAATACTTAATGCATTGCATCACTTCTATCGGAATTTCGGCTATACTATCTTCATCCATGTCCTTGAAGAGACATTTCCTTTTGTTGAGTTGATCCCTCAGGAACTTCTCGATGATTCATAATTTTGAGGGAATCTCTTGATAATTCGGCTGTGCGTTCCTCTTGTGGATTCTTCCCTACTCAAGATAAGAATGACTTTCGTTGAAGAAGAGATTGAGGATTTGAAAAAGTCCCCAATCCGGTGGACTGAGGTTGTTCCTGATTTTCCTGCCCATCTCCTTGAATCTCATCTGTTGCTCCCAAGGGTTGGGCTAAAAGAGTCCATAGCCTGGCAAGATGAGATGGCTCTTGATCTACTACAACTGATAAATTCTGAAAAGATCTCCAGATTTTGAGGATTTTAGTCCGGATATTAGTCGGATGCATCATCCAACAACCACTCAAATCACCTGGCTCAAATGACCGTTGGATTATTTCTAATACCTTTGTCACCTGATGATGCGCATTCTCTAAACGAGATGCATGTTCGATATTATCATTTTCATGATGAAAGAGTAATTTGACAACTCGTTCTTTATATGCCTAAATTTGGGAATAACTAGTTGAGGAATTTTCTTGAGAAAGCCTTTGATTTTACAGAAAACCAATTGGTCATGGCCGGCCATGGGAAATAACATTTCATGAGACTATTTTTGTCTGGTTTTGTTGGCTGGAGAGTACAATGAAATGTAATTCTCTATGAACACCCCATCCCCTGATATGAATAAAAGATGGGACATTGGTAATTAACTCATGAAATCTTTTTAGTGCGCCAATTCATGCACATTGAAGGGATCTCTGCTACTTTTCAGCCTTTGGATATCGGGAAACTGAGAGAGATTCCAAGTCAATTTTGTGTTGCAACCCTTATATCACCATAACATGATAATCATATTTATCATAAGATAATATTATCTATTTTAAGTTACTAAGTTTTTTCCACATGTAGAGACGAATATCGCGAATACAACATTCCATCAACATTTCTAGAATATCATTCTGAGAGTCAGCCAATGGCCAAAACATGATTAGTACTTCACCTTTTTCCAGTTGTTTTCTCATATTTAGTACTTCCTCCTTATCATTATATGAAGATTATTCGACCTGATTAGTCCAATGTTGGTGCTTCTTTATTGCTTCATCATATTCCACAAGATTTATAGATAATTAATTTATCAAATTAGAAGATGAATGACCCAGGGGTGGTTTAGAGAATGACCTACACCCCGTGCTATATTCTGATTTTGAAAGCATTTCACCTACTTGTGGTAAAGCATCAGACATGACTGGAATCACATTTTCAAGTGCCTCAAGATAATAGGTATTACTCATCATTGAATTGTCCTGTGAAGAATTTTACAGGTAATGCGAATTACTACTGTGAAGAGGACTTTCAGAGATAAATTCATCATCATGGGGAGGACCACCATGGTAGGTTACAACAAAAGATGAGACCTCTTGCTCATTGATCTTCTATCCATGTAGAGGGTTATCATGGCTCTCATTTGAATAAGATACTTCGAGATACACCTAAATGTAATGAAGTAATACATCTTGAGGAAATGTCTGATGAAGACCTTCAGAATTGTTGTTGTTACTTCCGGAATTTGAAAATGAAATAGTAGAATCTTGAGTTGCAACAGATAATTGTCTGAGGGATTCAATAACTCCAACATCGAGCAAGGACTTATTAAATATTGTCTCTTGATTTCTCAATGGTGTTGGACAGGTCTTTTTCTTAGATGCCTTCTTACTCACATTGGAAACCGCTTGTTGACGAAAGTGGTTATTATGGGCAGGTGTATGTGCCTGCTCAGGAGAAATGGTTAGGTTGGGCTGATTATATCCATTCAAATTGGGTGTATGTGCTTGACATGATTGCCCGTATGAAATGGGGGAGTATGTCCCACAACCCTCCTAGACTGCGACAAAGGTGTGTATCTGTTACTGAGTGATATGTTGATGAGTCACTCCACTGATCAGATAGATTTATGATTCCTTCCATGTAATGCTGCTGAGGTTGTTATAATATTCTAACAGGCATCCAGAATGTGGGCAGGGATTTTATTCTCCTCTTTCACCATTGTTATAATGTGCTTGGTGACTTCAGCTACCAGAACGAGAATATACTTCCATTTCGTTATTGGGGTAGGAGTGTATTACTGCTCCTATCCTCCTTTTCCTGTCAGTGAATTCTGGCAGTACTCATGTGTGGGGGATAAAAATTGTGTCTGCCTCTTGCTTGTCATTGGAGCTTTCCAATTGAAATCTCCAGGTGCTACCAAATGAGACTATTGGTTAGCCTGATGAATTGCTTGTGTATGTGCCTGCTGATTGTTCCCAACCACATCTGATTGGTGAGTTTCTTTGGTTGTAGTCAGACAAGCCAACTGACTAGATGATGAATTATAAACAGGTGTATGTGCCTGCCTATAATGCTCCACCAGAATTGCCTCACAGGATTGGCGTGTTACTGCCAGAAGAGTCTTTTGGGAAGTAACATCAGGACAGATGGGTGTATATTTCCGCTCATTGTTTTCCATCATGATAGCTTGATGGACTTCTCTGGAGGGGGCAGAAGTAAGAACCTTCTCCCAGTTGACAAGGTTTTGCCTTTGATGGTTCGTCTTGCGTGCTCGGGTCTAAGGAACCTGAGTCGATCCCCTAAAGGAGATACCCTCATCATGTTGAGGGTGCACTACCGCATGATTCTGGTGGCGATTGATTAAGGGAGACCTCGGGAAGGACTCATGTATTCTTGAATTAAGTCCATGTGTGACATTCTCATTCACCTCCCCATAATACGGGAGAGACTGGTGATTGCGTTCTGGGGATAACGACCCGAAATGGTTGGAGACGGTGGTTGGCACCACCTGTTTCTTGACCACTGGTCGTCGCTATCCAGACAACTAGGGTGAGTTGTTGACATGGAGGGATTATTGAGCAGCCTTATAGCATCCCGCCTATTTATAACATAAACTTTCATTACATTACACAAAACTGAGGATCTTTAAGGTCTAGTGTCTTGGAAACCATGAACATAATACATGAAAACAACATAAAGCATTCTTCTTAAACACTTGAAAGGAATGTCCTTAGGTTCATACTAGGTTCATTACTGCATCTCATAACCTGGGGACATACATCAAAAGAAAGGGTGAGCAGAAGGCCCAGTAAGGGAAACAAGAGGAACATTTTACATGTGAACTTGAGATACTTCAATAAGGAAATGAAAATAACTTTAAGGCATGAGAAATAAATCATGAGGAATTTCATAATAAAAATAACATTTTTCATAACATGAATATGTGGATACATCATTTAACATAGACAATCATGAACATATCATCAAGGTCCATCCCCATGTTGTCATTTGAAAACTACCAAGGTTATTCACCAAGGTATTGTGAAAATTGTAATCTCTAGTGGTTACATCATTACCCAATGCATTGGAGCGCTATCAGGGCGCACCATTAAATTTTCCTTTATTATCATGTGATCCAAATATATCATCATCAAACATTTCATAAATAACCCATATAGCACAAAATAAATGGGTTTCATTTCATAATCATAACTTTTTTAAAAACTGCTTTAAAGACATGATCTTTACGTCACTTTAAACCCACGGAAGGGGAGAGCGGGTCTCATGTATGTAAATCCCAGAATTTAAAATAGATAATTTTGATATATATGTGAATACCCCTGTAGAAATAAGAGCTTTGAGTATTCAATTTATAACATAAAATAATTTTGAGAAAAGAGAGAGGCATTTTGAGACGAAAATTCTGCAGCATAACGGCTATGTTTCAGGGTTTTAGAAAACATTGAAAAGAGAGGGGAAATGGTTCCAACATTCATAAATGACACATAAAATAGTAGAGGGTAAGAATAAGAATTTTATATGAACATGGTAATGAAATTTGAAGGACATACCATTTTAAATGAAAAACATGGACGGAAGAAAAAAATTAGATTTCTCTTATAAAAATTCGGCAGCCTAACGACGTCACTTAAACATCAATAAAAATGAATTGACAAGATAAAATAGGGTATCTCATCATATGATCATAAGATATCAGTATGAAAGATATAGAGATCATACCCCAACATAATAAAAAGGAACTTGAAATACTTGACATGAAAATCGAACTTGAAAAATGAGAAGGGTGAAAGAATCCCTTAAAAATTCGGCAGCCTAACATCGTCACTTAAACTTTCATAAAACGAAATGATGAGAGTAAGAGGGGATATATCATCATATAAACATGAAAAGGGAAGTAATAAGAATATAAAATAACATCCTCTCACATAGGAACCTGGAGCATAAAAGGAATGACATAAAAGAGATTACATGAAAAGAAAGAGAGAGGTCGGATCCCTTACCTTAAAATGTAACTCTTATAACTAAAAGGTTTGGACCTTGAGGGCTTGGGAGAAACATGGGAGGACTACTTGGGAGGTAAGGAGACCAGAAATTCTTTGGGGGAGAGTTGGGAGTGAAAACTAAAAGATGAAAGGGTGGGTATTTATAGGGAAAGTGAGGGGACAAGGCATTAATGGCCAAGGGACACCTCAAAAATTCTTTTCTCAAAACCATGTGCTCTCCCTTGGAATTCACCATGGAGTTAGGCCACATGGGGCCCCCAAAACAATAATTCATCACCCTTGGCTGGCCAACCCTTAAAATATCTCATGACATCATCATGACACAATTATGATGTCATTAAACATACCGAAACCCTAAAACTGCATTTTTTCTATTCACTGAAAAATTCATCTTACTCAGAAAAATCCCAAAATTTCACCTTAACCAAATATAGATGTTCTAATTAAATTTATGAACTATATTTTATAAAAATAATTTTCTAAATAATTTTAATTTAATTTTTAAATAAAAACACTTTTCATCGAGAATTGGTTTTTTTTCAGAGAAATCCCCAAAAATTACCATAAAATAATATCGATGCTCTGAGTTCAAAAATAAAGTCCTTTTTATAAAAATAATTTTCTAATTATTTTTAATTATATTTTTAATTAAAAAACACTATTCACCCGAAAAAACTAATACTTGACTAATAATTTATGAAACCGTTACTTACCCATTTTATTGAATCAAATTACTTAATCGAGGTGTCTAAGTTATATTAAAACTTTTGTTGAGTGAAATTACTAATCCATTTGGTCACATTACTAATCCTAAGCATAAAATCACTATTCATAATTTACTATTCATCAAAAATTAAGTTGATCTTATTAGACTCCAAATTATTTACTGAACACTTTTGTAGAAGACCATTTTTTGAAAATAATTACACATCATTAATTATTTAGGGTTTACATAAATATTTTAAAATATCCTTTTTTCAAAATTCATCAATAAAATACATCCTAAAATTATCTGGACATTTGAAATTTCACAAACATCACTAAAGGAAGAAATATTAATTCATTCATCCCAAAGGATTACACAAAGAAGCTAGGGTCTCATCACATAGCCCCTTATAACACTGGAATATGACCGAAGTGTAAGGTTTTCTATGGTGAGAGAATCTGAGGGAGGCTCAGATAACATTTCCCTAGTAGTAATCTCTACTAACTTGAACTTCTCCCGCAGACGTTTCCGTTCAATCTTGACACGCTGGAGTTCAGCTTGGGCTTGGTCCAAAGCGAAGCCCACAGATGCTACCTCCTTCCCAAGCTCTGATTAGTGGGCTTCATAAGGATCAAGTCTACTGGATGAAGCCATCGACTCCTCTTTCTGAAATTAACCATTAACATCTCTATTAAATCGTTAAGAGTAAGTTAATATACTATTTAAAAAGTTTGGGTTGTTACATTCTTCTCCCCTTAAGAAATTTCGTCCCCGAAATTTTATACTTGGGGCCTAGTCGAAAAGGTGAGGGTACTTTTGCTTCGTTGTTTCCTCAGGCTCCCAAGTCGCTTCTTCATATTTATGATTCCTCTACAACACTTTCACAAGGTGAGTAGTATTGTTTCATAGAACCTTGTCTCTAAGGTCCAAGATCTCCACTGGCTGCTCCTCAAAAGAGAGGTCAAGTTCCAGTTGTACCACCTCTTGGTTCAGTACATGCGAAGGGTTGGGTATGTACTTCCTCAAGAGAGATACATGGAAGACATCGTGAACTTGAGCTAGGTTCGGTGGAAGTGCTAGACGATAGGCCACTACTCCTATGCGATCAAGGATTTCATAGGGGCTAATGTACCTATGGCTGAGCTTCCCTTTCTTCCCAAACCGCATGACTCTCTTCCATGGAGAAATTCGAAGGAAGACTTTGTCGCCAACACCAAACTCCAAGTCCCTTCGACGATTGTCAGCATAGCTCTTGTGCCGACTTTGAGAAGCCTTTATGTGTTGTTGGATGGCATGAACCTGTTTTTTCATCTCTTGCACAAGATCAGGCCCAAGAATCTTTCTCTCACCAGTTTCATCCCAACAAGTAGGAGTTCTACATCGCTTTCCATACAGAGCTTCATACGGTGCCATCTGAATACTTGAATGGAAGCTGTTGTTATAGGATAACTCAACTAATAGGGGGTGTTGATCCCATCCACCTTTAAATTATATTGAGCATAATCTCATCATGTCTTCGAGTGTCTAAATAGTCCTTTCAGATTGTCCATCAATTTTTGGATGATAGGCCGTACTAAAATTCAATTCAGTATTTAGAGCATGTTGAAGACTTATCCAGAATTTTGATGTGAATCTTGGATCACGATCAGACACGATGGATAGTAGTACCCCATGCAGCCTTACCACTTCCTTCACGTATATCTTTGCAAGCTGATCCAGAGAGAAATCTTCCCGAATAGAGATTAAATGGGCTGTCTTGGTGAGACGGTCCACAATAACCCATATCGCATTGTTTCCTTTGGATTTTTTCGGGAGACCAGTTACAAAGTCCATGGTGATATTATCCCACTTCCATACTGGTATGGGTAGCGGTTGTAATACCCCCTTGGGAAGTTGTCGTTCTGCCTTTACTTGTTGACACACCAGGAACCTTGTAGTGAAATCAACAATCTCCCTCTTCATATTATCCCACCAATAATGATCACGAAGGTCTCTATGCATCTTAGTGATTCCCGGATGTATAGAGAAAGTAGAGCTATGAGCATCATCAATCAGTTCTTTATTTATCTCCGGAATAGATGGAACACATAGTCTTGTACGAAATTTCAATACACCTTCTTGATCAATATTGAAATCAGGGAATTTCCCATCCTTTACAGCCTCAAACTTCTCCTACAGCAATGGATCTTCTTTTTGAGCCTTCTTGATCTTCTCTAGTAATGAAGGTTGAGAAATCATTTGGGATAGTGTTGATGATGTCCCTTTACTTATAATTCCCATGTCCAGTTTTACTAGATCTTTAATCAAGGGATCTCCTAGGATCCTCATTGTTGTCAGAACAACCGGATCTTTCCTAATTAACGCATCCACGACTTTGTTTGCTCTCCCAGGGTGATAATGAATTGAACAATCATAGTCTTTAATAAGCTCCAACCATCTCCCTTCTCTCATGTTCAATTCTTTCTGTGTGAAAATATACTTTAGACTTTGGTGGTCAGTGTATATATCACATTTCTCCCCATAAAGATAGTGCCTCCATATCTTTAGAGAAAAAACAACTACCGCCAGCTCTAGATCATGCGTAGGATAATTTTGCTCATGAATCTTCAGCTGTTGAGATGCATAAGCAATTACCTTGTCATTTTGCATGAGGACGCACCCAAGCCCTTTCAGAGATGCATCGCTAAAAATAACGAATCCTTCTCCGATAGAGGGTAGTGTTAACACAGGTGTAGTAACCAATCTCTTCTTCAGCTCTTGAAAACGTTCCTCGCATTCCTTTGTCCAGATTAACTTAACCCCTTTTCGAGTCAACATGGTTAGTGGATTAGAAATCCATGAAAAGTTTTTCACAAACCTCCTATAATATACCGCTAAACCAAGGAAACTACGAATCTCAATTAATGTTGTGGGTTGAGGCCACTCCTCCACAACCATTGTCTTTGCAGGGTCAATTGAGATTCCTTCATTGGTTACGATGTGCCCCAAGAAAGCCACTTGTTGTAACCAAAACTCACACTTGCTGAACTTTCCAAAGAGACTCTCCTTCAGCAGTGTTTTCAAAATAACCCTCAGATGATCTTAATGCTCCTCACGAATTTTTGAATATATAAAAATATCATCAATAAAAACTACCACAATGTTATCAAGGTAGTCCTTAAAGACTCTATTCATCAAATCCATGAAAATATAAGGAGCATTAGTCAAGCCGAAGGGCATAACAGTAAACTCATAATGCCCATATCTTGATCAGAAGGCAGTCTTTGGAATATCTTCTTTCTTCACCCTCAGTTGATGATAACCAGATCGAAGGTCAATCTTGGAGAAGAATTGAGCCCCACGAAGTTGGTCAAATAAATCATCAATTCATGGAATAGGGTATTTGTTCTTCACTGTGATCCCATTCAGTTCTCTATAATCAATGCATAACCGCATTGATCCAACCTTCTTCTTCACCAAGAGAACTGGTGCTCCCCAAGGAGACACACTCGGACGGAAAAACCCCTTCTCTAACAAGTCTTGGAGTTGTTTCTTTAACTCTTCTAGCTCCACATTTTCCATTCTATATGGAGTCTTTTATATCGGTTGAGACCCAGGTACAAGTTAAATGTAGAACTCTACCTCTCTTTTTGGGGGAGGTCCAGGTAACTCCTCAGGAAATATTTCCATGTATTCCTGAACAATCGGAACATCTTCTATTGGTATGCTCCCTTTTCCTTCTTCATCATCACTGATTAACACCATAAAGAAATCTATAGGAGGTGCTTCTAGATAGGGATCAGTTCGGGATATCTCTCCTTGGAAGATAACTGTAGGTTGTTTATTCAAGACTACTGAGATTTCCTTACTTCTGCATTTGATCTTAGCATTATACTTTGAGAGTCAGTCCATCCCTAGTATAATGTCGAATTCCATCATGTGAATGACTACTAGATTTTCGATAAGATTGTGATCACCAAAGTAAACACTAGAGTCTCTAAATACTGTTGATGCAAGGATAATCCCACTTGGAGTCTTGACTGACAACTCTACCTCTAGTAGTTTGGGGATTGATTCTATATTCCTTGCAAACTTAGAGGAAATAAAGGAATGCGTAGAACCAGAATGAAATAAAGTACTTGATAGTTTTGAGAGGACGACAAGAGTACCTGCTACCACATCATTCGGAACCTCAACTTAAGTTGTTGTGATAGCAAAAGCATGACCTTGCTCCCTTGGCCTCTACTGAGGTTGATGGTTATTCCCCTCCACTGCCCTCGGATTTGGACAATGATTAGAAAAGTGCCCAAGATGTCCACACATGAAGCATGTGACTTCGGGTAGGGCCAGAACCATCTTTCCTCTGTCGTTAGTGTTGGGAAGTTGAGGCTTCACATCACTACGACAATTCTGAGAAATATGGCCTTCTTTTCCACACCTATAGCACTTACCACTTCCGATCAAGAAGTTCCCTGAATGCTTCTTCCCACACTTATTGCATGTGGCATGTTGCATATGCTTTCCACCTCTTTC
Source organism: Viscum album (assembly GCA_963277665.1). Taxonomy (NCBI): domain Eukaryota; kingdom Viridiplantae; phylum Streptophyta; class Magnoliopsida; order Santalales; family Viscaceae; genus Viscum; species Viscum album. The sequence goes on along the minus strand of OY728159.1, from coordinate 772,204,208 downwards.
CTGATCAAAACTTCTTCCCAGGCTTGGTTCTAGAGTTCTCTTCTTCTCATTAGATTTGTGATACCACTATGTCTCCCCAAACTCTAGTTCAACTTTCATAGCACTTCGAACTATTTTTTCATAGCTATCGTAGTCCCTGTTGGCTAGATTCTTCTGCAGATGAGGTCGTAGTCCACCAAAGAATATATCAACCTTCCCATTAGGGTCCATGACAAATCTTGAGGTATAACGGGAAAGCCTTGTGAAGTTCATCTTGTAGGTTCCAACTGATTCATTCTCCTTCTGCTTCATCTCGAGAAATTATTTCTCCATTCTCGTTCTCATCGAACGAGGGAAATACTTATTAAAGAATATTCCCCGGAACTCTTCCCACTCCATAACTTCCATCTCTCCTCGTGGATTCGTGTTTTTGATCAGTGACCACCCCTGATTAGCTTCTACCTCTAGGAAGTAAACAACAAGGCTGACTTTTTCTTGTTCTGAACAATGAAGTACAGAAAAGATCTTTTCAATGGAGCTTATCCATTGTTCTGCAACCAATGGGTCAGTAGATCCACTGAATGTTGGTGGTCGTTGACTCATAAAGGACTCAACAGAAAGTTCTTCCCTTCATGGTGAGATCGGCCTCTCAGCTTGATTCAAGTTATTACTCATAACTTGAGTCAGTTGATTCATCATTCGCATGAATGTTTCCATTCCGGCTTACATCGGAGGGCCGTCAGCACATGGTGCATTGCGGTCACCATCGGCATGGTTCCTCCTATTGCCCGCAATTTTCTAAAAGAATAAAACCTTAGTGAGAAACTTATTTCATTTATGAATCTTTTAACTAAGACTTCATGCTTAGACAATTACACTTCTCTATAATTCCTTCATAATGATTCATAAAAATCTTGTGATTAACCAAACATATCCCCCGGGAGTGTCGTAACCAATAGTTCAGCAAGGCCTGTTATCGTGCACCAGTTCCCATTCGAGTCTAGCTCAAAGCGGTGTTTTTGGGTTTTACCTCTATGTACATCTGTGCCAGAGCCGCCTCTACCTGCTCGTATCCAGACAGGGATTTATTTGTTTGATAAACCACTTACTCAATATTTACCAAAATACCAGGATGTTTTCCTATATTTAAAATTTTCTATAGGGTTATTCCTAAAGTTTTTATATCCTAATTTCCACAAATAACTAAACAATCCTTTGATACCAACTATAGCATCACGCCTTTTTATAACATAAACTTTCATTACATTACACAAAACTGAGGATCTTTAAGGTCTACTGTCTTGGAAACCAGGAACATAATACATGAAAACAACATAAAGCATTCTTGTTAAACACTTGAAAGGCTTCTCCTTAAGTTCATCCTAGGTTCATTACTGCATCTCATAACCTGGGGATATACATCAAAAGAAAGGGTGAGCAGAAGGCCCAGTAAGGGAAACAAGATGAACATTTTACATGTGAACTTGAGATACTTCAATAAGGACATGAAAAGAACTTTAAGGAATGAGAAAGAAATCATGAGGCATTTCATAATAAAAATAACATTTTTCATAACATGAAGATGTGGCTATATCATTTAACATAGACAATCATGAACATATCACCAAGGTCCATCCCCAAGGTGACATTTTAAAATTACCAAGGTTATTCACCAAGGTATCGTGAAAATTGTAATCTCTAGTGGTTACATCATTACCCAATGCATTGGAGCGCTATCAGGGCGCACCCTTAAATTTGCCTTTATTATCATGTGATCCACATATAGCATCATCAAACATTTCCTAAATAACCCATATAGCATAAAATAAATGGGTTTCATTTCATAATCATAACTTTTTTAAAAACTGCTTTAAAGACATGATCTTTACGTCACTTTAAACCCACAGAAGGGGAGAGCGGGTCTCATTTATGTAAATCCAAGAATTTAAAATAGATCATTTTGATATATATGTAAATACCCCTGTAGAAATAAGATATTTGAGTATTCACTTTATAACATAAAATAATTTTGAGAAAAGAGAGGGGCATTTTGAGACGAAAATTCTGCAGCATAACAGCAATGTTTTGGGGTTTTAGAAAACATTGAAAAGAGAGGAGACATGGGTCCAACATTCATAAATGACCCATAAAACAGTATAGGGTCAGAATAAGAAGGATATATAAACATGGTAATGAAATTTTAAGGACATACCATTTGAAATGAAAAACATGGAAGAAAGAAAAAAATTAGATTTCTCTTATAAAAATTCGGCAGCCTAACAACATCACTTAAAATTCAATAAAAATGAATTGAAAAGATCAAATAGGGTCTCTCATCATATGATAAGAAGAGATCAGTATGATAGATATAGAGATCATACCCCAACATAATAAAAAGTAGCTTGAAAGACTTGACATGAAATTCGAACTTGAAAAATGAGAAGGGTGAAAGAATCCCTTAAAAATTTGGCAGCCTAACGGCGTCACTTAATCTTTCATAAAATGAAATGATGAGAGTAAGAGGGGATATCTCATCATATAAAAATGAAAAGGGAAATAAGAAGAATATAAAAGAAAATCCTCTCACATAATAACATGGAGCATAAAAGGAATGACATAAAAGAGATTACATGAAAAGAAAGAGAGAGGTCGGATCCCTTACCTTAAAACATAACTCTTAAAACTCAAAGTTTTGGACCTTGAGGGCTTGGGGGAACCTTTGGAGGACTCCTTGTGAGGTAAGGAGACCAGAACTTCGTTGGGGGAGAGTTGGGAGTAAAAACTAAAGGATGAAAGGGTGGGTATTTATAGGGAAAGTGAGGGGACAAGGCATTAATGGCCAAGGGACACCTCACAAATGATTTTCTCAAAACCATGTGCTCTCCCTTGGAATTCACCATGGAGTTAGGCCACATGGGGCCCCCAAAACAATGATTCATCACCCTTGGCCGGCCAACCCTTAAAATATCTCATGACATCATCATGACACAGTTATGATTTCATTAAACATACCGAAACTCTAAAACTGCATTTTTACTATTCACTGAAAAATTCATCTTACTCAGAAAAATCCCAAAATTTCATCTTAACAAAATATAGATGTTCTAATTACATTTATGAACTCTATTTTATAAAAACATTTTTCTAAATAATTTTAATTTAATTTTTAAATAAAAACACTATTCATCGAGAATTCATTTTTTTCAGAAAAATCCCCAAAAATTACTATAACATAATATCGATGCTCTGAGTTCAAAAATAAATTCCTTTTTATAAAAATAATTTTCTAATTATTTTTAATTAGATTTTTTATTAAAAAACACTATTCACCCGAAAAAACTAATACTTGACTAATAATTTATGAAACCGTTATTTACCCATTTTATTGAATCGCATTACTTAATCGAGGTGTCTAAATTATATTAAAACTTTCGTTGAGTGAAATTACTAATCCATTTGATCACATTACTAATCCTAAGCGTAAAATCACTATTCATAATTTACTATTCATCAAAAATTAATTTGATCTTATTAGACTCCAAATTCTTTACTGAACACTTTTGTAGAAGACCAATTTTGAAAATCATTACACATCATTAATTATTTAGGGTTTACATAAATATTTTAAAATATCCTTTTTTCAAAATTCATCAATAAAATATATCCTAAAATTGTCTGGACATTTGAAATTTCACAAACATCACTAAAGGAAGAAATCTTAATTCATTCATCCCAAAGGATTACACAAAGAAGCTAGGGTCTCATCACATATCCCCTTATAACACCGGAATATGACCTAAGTGTAAGGTGTGCTATGGTGAGAGAATTTGAGGGAGGCTCTGATAACATTTCCCTAGTAGTAATCTCTACTAACTTGAACTTCTCCTGCAGGCATTTCTGTTCAAGCTTGACACGCTGGAGTTCGGCTTGGGCTTGGTCCAAAGTGAAGCCCACAGATGCTACCTCCTTCCCAAGCTCTGATAAGTGGGCTTCATAAGGATCGAGTCTACTGGATGAAGCCATCGACTCCCCTTTCTGCATTAACCATTAACATCTCTATTAAATCGTTAAGAGTAAGTTAATATACTATTTAAAATGTTTGGGTCGTTACAGGCCTACAGAGTCAGAATGGTACCGTGATGATGGTATTCCTTAACCAGTGCATTTGATACCCATCATTGAAGACGCTGAGTAGGTGTTGTCATCCTCAGAGCGGATGAGGATCCAGCAGAAGTAGCGGTTGAGGCATTCACATGTGTGAACTTTAAAGAATCCATTTCTGTAACGCATAAAGATATTGGAAAAGAGTTCCTATTTGATATAACTGACATAATCAAGATAAGGTCGGCCACTACCTCTTTTGGAAGAGAACATATGTTATTGATTTCTTTATTGGCCCCCACATTGAGAAAAATAGGGACCTAAAAAATAAGTAAAACATCATTTAACTTGGTTAAGGATTCACGCCGGGTTCACCATTTATTTTTCTTCTAGAAATGGGGATGACTTTTTTGTTTAAGTTTCAAACATTCCAATAATTTTATAATGGTTTTATTTGTAGAACCGAACACATCTAATGATTCTATATCCATTTGGACCTACTTTCCCATGGTAGGAGCCCATTAGTTGTGGAATGATGATGCTTAAGAAATTTCATTGGTCAAGAGGATGGGAGGTCAAAATCATCACACCATTTAGGGGGGGATTATTTTTTACTCAGGGACTCTCTTATAGATTTCAGTTATGTTTGTGAATCCTTATTAATTTACCAAGCATGAAAATGAGTTTTTTTCTTTAGATATTTCAATCAATGATTGATATGTATGGGATTTAGAGAATCTTATATATGTATTTGAGGTTCTTTATCAAATAGAGAATCATCCATATCAATTATACATTATTAGTCAATGCTATTCTTTAATAAATTATATAGAAATCTCTTGGTCATTGTGATGACCATACTGGTTATAAAGCAACTCAGTGGGGCACATGAAGTTTATTGTCATTCAGAAAGACATGGATTATTTTAGAGTTGGGATCGTACCTGAAGATAGGCTACCTACATTGTAGAGAACCGAATCTTAACGTACATGGACAACACATTACATTTTCTAAATACTTAATACCTAACAAAAAACCAAAACTCAAGGTTCGTAATAGTTTAGTGCCTTTGGAAACTTATAATATAATTTTCTAATCGTGGTGAACGATCTTAAAAATCTCCCATAAAGATCATCCCCTTTTGTTTCCTTACCTAAAACCATTCTTTCGTTCCTGGGGAAAATAAAACATAAAAAGGGTGAGCTCAAATGCTCAGTAAGGGCAAACATAGAGAACATAAAACAATCCATAAACATTTGAAAGCAAAAACTTGATCATGAAATTTAAACATCAAAATCATGAGCAAAGACATAAATCGTGGAAGTACTTAAGGTATATATCATAATAGAACATCATCCATGATAAAATATAATGGGAATAAAACATGTAATTGTGGTAACCATTCACCACGTGTTATGATTTCCATAGTAGCCAAGGCATTGCTTCCAAGGCCATGTTAGTGGACAAAGTCCCTTTCTGAATCGAGTTCACTCCTCGTTTCAGTCCTGTAACACTGAACCAGATTAACTTACCTTTCCATCCATGTATATCTCATGAGATATAAATCTTTACCCATTTCATTGGAAATAGATATAGGTCCCACCCATCTCATAATGAAATAATTCTTACTTGTGCCACAAAATAAACATACATCATTCATAATAACCCAAAAAATAAAATGGGTTTCATAAACATCATCCCATCATCACATAATCCATATAAAGGAAATAGATATCATTTCATAATAAAAAAAGTGAAACCATGTAAATCATAGAGAAATTATACTTGAAACATAAACATATGAAATAATTTCATCTTAGATGAAAAATGGTTTTGATAAAACACTTGAAATGAATTCTTGAGGAAAATATCCTTTATTCTTCAAAATCATTTTCTTTTAATAAAATGTCATTCACTTTTAAAAGAAACGTATTTTGTTGAAAATAGTCATGAAATATTTTGGAAGATGATTCATGAAAAGAAGGTTTTATAAAATCGTAAAAATTCTTTCATGCCGTATAAGTTAAAAAAACATTCTTCTCGTACTTTTTCCGGAAAAGTCAAAAAGTACCTCGTAAAAGAAAGATTCCATACATACCATGTAGTAAAAGTAAAAAATGGGTATAAAGGACATTAAAAATACATGAAACCATTTTTAGGAAACATGGAAATGGATGAGAACAATAACCCCAGTAAATACTTACAAATAAATAATCTCGGATAAGAACGAGATTGGAAAAGTTGTCCCTTACCATGGGTCCGATATGCTTCGTATGGATCCAAACCTCCTCTTTCTCGAAGTGCCTCCTTTAAAATTTCTCTTAGGGCACTAGAGTTGGTCTTTTGATAATTCTAGTACCTATAGTAGGTTTCAAAGGAAGTGGGGAAGTGAAATGGGTAGGGGTTGGCCAAGCATGAAGGCTCAAATTGGTGTGAGGAGGAGAGGGAGGATGTGCCCTTTTATAAGGGAGGAGAGGGGAACCTTTGATAATATAAGAAATATTAGTTTATATTAATCCCAAACCCACTTGAAAACTTCCAAAATGACTCATATCTGAATATTAGATGATATAGGGTTGTAATCTCATCGACCAAAAAAATTAGACATGTTAGGAATTTTTTTAAACATTATCAACTTGATTTATCCTTATTTATCATTTTAATTTTATTTGTGGTAATAATATTCTAAATTTTAAATTATTATAAATAATTACATATGTGTTGTGAATTTTCCATAATGTGACACTTTATGACATTTTCGACCATATAAATATAAATTTATAATTTTTAAATATTTTTTTGATTTTTAAACAATATTATAATATGTTATTTTTATAAAATAACAATAGTGTCAATCTTGACACTATTCATTTATTTGAATTTAAATAAACAATATACAAAAGATATGTTCGAACTAAAAGCTTTAATAGATTCATAAAATTTCATATGTATCTAGAAAATTAGTGTAAAACATTAAATAGTTCATATATTATTTATTTTAATATTTTTAAGATAATTTATTTGATATTTTAATCAATAAAATAATTTCAATATCACTACTGTGTCATAATTAATGATAATTATTTAATCCCTAAAAATTACAAATAAATTCATATGATGTAAATAATTTTATTAGCTTTTTGGAGACTATTCATTTTTGAAGCTTCATTAATTTTATCACTAAATTAAAATTATTATACTTTTAAGATTTAAGAAAGTGACATGTTGTCACTTTCTTTGGTTTTAATAATAATTAAATTATTTTCATGGAAAGAAGTCCATTAAATGAATCTAATCTGACCCTTAGATGATATGGGCTGTCTTTTAGTCATCCAATAGGATTTTGGCAGGTGTTAAGAGAATTTTATAATCTTATATTTACCCTTAATAACCCGATTTAGCTTTAACTATATGCTATATAAAATTTACCGTAGTTACTATTCATAATGCCCAAAAAAATAAAAAGTGGCCTATTAACATAACTTAGACCCACTGGTTCAAAATATGGAATCCATTTTTCCAAATTCAATACACAAAAGTTGCAGAAATTAAATTAAAATTAATCACGTTGTCGAAGGAAAATGGGTTTTTGTTTAAAACATTGCAAAAGATTGAATTGATTTGACCTACGCATAGAAGGTTAAATCAATGCTAATGACATACATTATATTAAATGATAAAAATATAATCTATTAATACATTAAAAACATTCAATATTATAATTTAACAATATAAATTATTACGATGAAAAAAGTTGTTGATAATTAAAATATAGCACGTTTTTACTATTCATTAAAATATAAAAGTTATCAGAAAAATATCAAAACATTATCCAATGTAAATTTTTATATCCTGATTCAAAAGAAGATATTTATTTTGTAAAATTTAACTTATAAACATGTCAAAAACTATAATTAATGTGGGTGCGCCATTAAAAGGCGACAAAATTGCATTTTTTTGAAAAATACTTATTTTACCCTAAAAATTTATTTTGTTCACATACGATTATCTAGAAAATATGTAAGATGAAATAATAATGTTATAACATTAAAAAATTAGTTAATACTATTCATAACATCTAGTTCATAATAATATTATAACCATATATCATTGTTTAGTGAAACCTGATATTGCATACAACAAATGCTATCGAGGAAAGTCGCGATTGTGTGTAATGCAAGCCAAGTCAGGGTTGCGTGTTATGCAAGAATCCTTTGTTGTTTCGTATAATATAATCCAACCATATTTTATTTATACATTTAATATATATATATATAGATATATATACACAATGTTTCATAGAATAACTTCTATCAAACGAACTTGAAATTGTGTGTAACCCGAGCCAAGAATAATGTTGTTTATACTACAAGATAATACGGTGTTGTGTATAGTACAAGCTAAACTTGGTGTGGCGTATAATAGAAGAAATCAATGAAATTAAAAGAATATTTTTCATAAAATCTCGGGGTGTTACATTCTACACCCCTTATAATGAATTTCACCCTCGAAATTCGTCGGGGTTATAAATGGTTTACTACATGAAAGTTTCATTAATAGAAACCCACATCATAAAAATGAATAAAACAACTTCACTTTAAAAACTGAAGTATGAAATGTAACGGTTACCCAAATTAACTAATCACTGGGTTTCCTCATAGGAGAACATAGGTGAAAATATCGATATGGAAGATAAATCTAACCATCATGTTCTGATAGCAAGTGGTGGAGAATATGGATATGAAAAATCCAACAATCACAAAGACATATATTTTTGATGATCTATGGTATAGTTTGATTTGTCAGATATAAGGGAACTAGGACAACTTTTTTGGTTTTCAAGATCATTTCCCTAAAGTTGAAGAAATTGGAATTAGAAGAAATACGTTGGTGATTTTGGTACAGTCTCACCATTGGTCGTTCCTTGGACAATTACCACATCATATCTTAATGAAATTAAGTTGAATTTGTCATTCATGAAGTGTTAGCAGATCATGTGGTAGAGTGATGGGTCATTCCATCTGTCTCAAACAAAAGGTTAGAAAAATTTAGCAAATATACATAAGTCCATCTATGGTGTGGTTAATCGTATATGATTCCATTAATGGGCTTATACTTCATCTATCAGACCACTTAATAAAATAAAACTTGTTTCTACTAACCAGGGACTTCCTGTAGCATAGTGGTAGGCGATAAAGGCCTGCCTTACTTCAGTTGTGGGTTTGATTCCCACAGCCTTGTCTGACGCAATGGGATGTCGCTCGTCCTGAAGGTTGTCCTTTTTCTAAAACTAAATTACTATAACATCCCATCAATAATATCGAAAAAAGTTCTATCCTTAAAAAATACTAACTTATGTCCAACATAATCCATTCCAATCTTTAGGCTTATCTAAAATACTTCGGTCCAATCTCATAGTATAAAGAAAAAAATTACTAGAACGGTTATCTACCAAGAATGTGAATACAATCATTTATCACACATATATCATAAGATATATCTTGTTGGTTTCATTCAAAACACATTAATACCTTAGTCATATATTCTCTTGAAACATAAATTACCATAGAAACTTAGTGAAAACATTAATATTGTCAAAATATAACTCTTTCCACATACCAACATCCCAAAATTTCTATATACTCAAACCATAATATCACTTTGTCATTATTTTAGTCTTGAGCTCATGATTACTATCATATTAGTTTCTCCTTATCCTTTCATTATGCGCATTTCATCTACTTTCCAAAAATATTTCAATCACTTTTTCATGTTTACCAGTACCATATAATTATTGTAAACCAATACTTAGATATTCCAAAATTCAACAATACCATAAATGAGATTCAATGATACTACTTTGAAATATCATTACATAAACACTTAATCATTACACGACATCATTTTCATACTCAAAATCACAAATTGTGATCGTATGAGAATTCCCTTTATCCTTTGCCTTAAGAAGTTGCTCATGTTGATCATCATTAACCCGTGGATTAGGGCATTTATTAGCATAATGCCCCATTTGCTTGCACTTGAAGCTTTGAAGTGTTGGTGGAGAGTTCTATATAGTCTTTTAAATATTCACATCATTAGAAACCTTTTTCCCATTAATTCGACAATCAATTGCTCGATAAACATATTTTTCACACTTAAAACATTTTCTAGTAGCTTTTAGGCAATCTCCACCATGATTCTTTCCACACTTTCAGCATAAAGAAACATTCATCTTCTTTTCACCATTGTTCTGAGATTTCTTCTTGAACTCCATCTTTCGTTTCTTGTCAAAACCATGAGATGTATATACTAAACCAACTTCTAGTTCTACCTTGATAGCACAACACACAATTTCTTCATAGCTATAGCAGTCTCTTATTTCTAATGCCCTTCGAAGACTTGGTTTTATGCCACAGAAAAATCGATCAACTTTAATTTCAGTTTGGATGATAAAGCCAGATGCATAACTTGCAGGTCTTGTAAAATTATTTTCGTATATACCAACAGATTCATCATCCTTCTGCTTAAGCTCAATAAGCTCCTTTTCCATCGCTGTTCGAAGAATACGAGGGAAGTACTTACTGAAAAACAAGTTCTTGAACTCATCCCATTCCATGGACTCAATTTCCTCTCTTTGCCTCCTATTCTTGATAAGATTCCACCATTGATCAGTATCACCTTCCAAACGATATACTTATAAGATGAATTTATCATGAACAGAACATTGTAGAACTGAAAATAGCTTTTCTGTAGTTCTGATCCATTATTCAGCCACTAAGGGATCAGAAGGCCCGCTGAATGAAGGTGGACGCTTCCTCGTGAAGGATTCAGCAGAATGTTTTTTCCTTTCTCTGCTCATTTTGAAGTCCAGAATGATTCATATCTTGTGTAAGTATAGAAATAATATTTTTCACTACATATCCCATGACATTGGTTTTTTCAGGAGGACAATCATTGCATTGTCCATTATATTGATCAACATGGTTCCGTCGGGTTCCAGCCATCATTTAAAACCCAAAAATAATAGTGTGAGAGGCAAATACCATGTTAGGGAAAACAACAGATTAAAGGGGGAGTACCTTCAATATCTAACATCTTAGGTTTAATTGTAATATCATTAGCACAATTCTAGTACTATAGCCTATACGTATACTTAACCTTAGGGACATCCCTAGACGTACCTTAGAAATATCTCTTGGGATTTCACTAATGTTTTCGCATCCTAGTTTCCAAAGGTTAACTAAAACATTCCTCTGATACCAACTATAGAGACCCGAAGATTAACGTACATGGAAAATACATTAATTTTTCAGAATACATAATACATAAGAAAATACAAAAACTCAAGGATTGTAATAGTTTAGTGTCTTTGGAAACTCTGAATATAATCTTCTAATCGTGGTGAAAGATCTTCCAAATCTCCCATAAAGATCTTCCCATTTTTTCCATACCTAAAACCATTATTTATTTCCTAGGGAAAATTAAACATAAAAAGGGTGAGCTCAAATGATAAGTAAGGGAAAACATAGAGAACATAAAACAATCCATAACCATTTGAAAGCAAAAACTTGAACATGAAATTTAAACATCAAAATCTTGAGCAAAGACATAAATCATGGAAGTACATATGGAATATATCATAATGGAACATCAACCCTGATAAAATATAATGGGAATAAAACATGTAATTGTGGAAACCATTCAGCACATGTTATGATTTCCAAAGTAGCCATGGCATTGCTGCGAAGACCATCTTAGTGGATAAAGTCCCTTTATGAATCGAGTTCACTCCTCTTTTCAGTCTTGTAACACTGAACCAGATTAACTTATCGTTCTAGCCATGTCTATATCATGAGATATAAATCTTTACCCAATGCATTGGAGGGAGATATAGGTCCCACCCATCTCATAATGAAATCATTCTTCCTTGTGCCACAAAATAATCATACATCATTCATAATAACCCAATAAATAAAATGGGTTTCATAAACATCATCCCATCATCACATAATCCATATAAAGGAAATAAATATCATTTCATAATAAGAAAAGTGAAACCATGTAATTCATATTGACATTATACTTGAAACATAAACATATGAAATAATGTCATCTTAGATGAAAAATGGTTTTGATAAAACACTTGAAATGAATTATTGAGGAAAATATCCTTTCTTCTTCAAAATCATTTTCTTTTCATAAAATGTCATGCAATTTTAAAAGAAACAGATTGTGTTGAAAATAGTCATGAAATATTTTGGAGGAAGATTCATGAAAATAAGGCTTTATAAAACCGTAAAAATCCTTTCATGCCGTATAAGATAAAAATACATTGTTCTCATACTTTTTCCAGAAAAGTCAAAAAGTTCCTCGTAAAAGAAAGATTCCATACATACCATGTAGTAAAAGTCAAAAATGGGTAAAAAGGACATTAAACATACATGAAACCATTTTTAGGAAACATGGAAATGGATGAGAATAATAACCCCAGTAAATAATTACGAATAAACAATCTCGGATAAGAACGAGATTGGAAAAGTTATCCCTTACCTTAGGTCAGATATGCTTCGTATGGATCCAAACCTCCTCTTTCTCGAAGTGCCTCTTTTAAACATTCACTTAGGGGCACTAGAGTTGGTCTTTTGAGAAGACCCGTACCTCTAGTAGGTTTCTAAGGAAGTGGGGAAGTGAAATGGGTTGGGGTTGGCCAAGCTTGAACGCTCAAATTGGTGTGAGGAGGAGTGGGAGGAGGTGCTCTTTTATAAGGGAGGAGAGGGGAACCTTTGGCAATATAAGAAATATTAGTTTATATTAAATCCCAAACCCACTTTAAAACTTCCAAAATGACTCATATCCAAATATTAGATGAGACAGGGTTGAAATCTCATCAACCAATAAAAATTATACATGTTAGTAATTTTTTTTAAACATTATCAACTTGATTTATCCTTATTTATCAATTTAATTTTATTTGTTGTAATAATATTCTAAATTTTAAATTATTTTAAATAATTACATATGGGTTGTGAATTTTCCATAATTTGACACTTTATGACATTTTAGACTATATAAATATAAATTTATAATTTTTAAATATTATTGTGATTTTTAAACAATTTTATAATATGTTATTTTTATAAAATAACAATAATGTCAATTTTGACACTATTCATTTATTTGAAATTAAATAAACAAAATACAGAAGATATGTTCGAACTAAAAGATTTAATAGATTCATAAAATGTCATATGGATCTATAAAATTAATGGATCACATTAAATAGTTCATATAATATTTATTTTAATATTTTTAAGTTCATTTATTTGATATTTCAATCAATAAAATAATTAAAACATCACTATTGTGTCATAATTAATGATAATTATTTAATCCTTAAAAATTATAAATAAATTCATATGATGTAGATAATTATATTAGCTTTATGTATACAATTCATGTTCTAAGTTTCATAAAGTTTATCACTAAATTAAAATTATTATACTTATAAGATTTAAGAAAGTGACATGTTGTCACTTTCTATGGTTTTAATAATAATTAAATTATTTTCATGGAAAAAAGTCAATTAAATGAATATAATCCGACCCTTAGGTGATATGTGTCTACTTTTAGTCATCCAATATGATTTTGGCAGGTGTTAGGATAATTTTATAATCTTATATTTATCCTTAATTACCCAATTTACCTTTAACTATATGGTAAATAAAATTTACCGTAGTTACTATTTATAATGCCAAAAAAAAGTAGATTATGAAAATAATTTGGACCCACTGATTCCAAATATGGAATCCATTTTTTCAAATTAAATACAAATGAGTTGCAGAAATTAAAGTAAAATTAATCCCGTTGTCGAAAGAAAACTGGTTTTTGTTTAAAACATTGCAAAAGACTGAATTGATTTAACCTACGAATACAAGGTAAAATCAATGATAATGACATACATTATATTAAATGGTAAAAATATATTCTATTTATACTTTAAAACCATTCAATATTATAATTTAACCATATAAATTATTACGATGAAAAAGTTGTTTTTAATTAAAATATAGCGAGTTTTTACTATTCATTAAAATATAAAAGTTATCAGAAAAATATTAAAACTTTATCCAATTTAAATTTTATATACTGATTCGAAAGAAGAAGTTTATTCTGTAAAATTGAACTTATAAAATATCATAAACTAGATTTAATGTGGGTGCTCCATTAAAAGGCGGCAAAACTGCATTTTTTTAAAAATACTTATTTTACTTGAAAAATTTATTTTGTTCACATACCATGTTCTAGAAAATGTGTAAGATGAAATAATAATGTTATAAAATTAAAAATTTAGTTAATAATATTCATAACGGCTAGTTCACAATATTATTATAACCATATATCATTGTTTAGTGAAACCTGATATTGCGTACGACACACGCTATCTAAGAGAGTCGCGATTGCGTTTAATGCAATCCAAGTCAGGGTTGCGTGTTGTGCAATAATCCTTCTTTGTTTCTTATAACAGAATCCAACCATATTTTACTTATACTTTGAATATATATATATATATACACTCAATGTTTCGTAGAATAACTTCTATCAAACAAACTTGAAATTGTGTGTAACACGAGCCAAGAATAGTGTTGTGTATACTGCCAGCTAATACGGTGTTGCGTATAGTACAAGATATACTTGGTGTGGTGTATAATAGAAGACATCAATGAAATTCAAAGAATATTTTTCATAAAATCTCGGGGTGTTACATTCTACCCCCCTTAAAATGAATTTCGCCCACGAAATTTGTCGGGGTTATAAATGGTTTACTACTTAAATGTTTCTTTAATAGAAACCCACATCGTAAAAAGGAATACAAAAACGTGACTTTAAAAAATAAAGTATGAAACGTAACGGTTACCCAAATTAACTAATCACTACGTTTCCACATAGGAGAACATAGGTGAAAAGATGGATATGGAAGAGAAATCTAACCATCATGTTCTAATAGAGACTGGTAGAGAACATGGATATGAAAAATCCAACAATCACAAAGCCATATATTTGTGATGATCTAAGGTACCATTTGATTTGTCGGATATAAGGGCACTAGGACAACATCTTTCGTTTTCAAGATCATTTCCCTAAAGTTGAAGAAATTGGAATTAGAAGAAATACGTTCTTGATTTTGGTACAGTCTCACCGTTGGTCATTCCTTGGACAATTTATACTTTACCACTTAAATAAATAAAGTTGAATTTTTCATTCATGAAGTGTTAGAAGATCATGTGATAGAGTGATGGGTCATTCCATCTATCTCAAACAAAAGGTTATGAAAATTTAGCAAATATACATAAGTCCATCTATGGTGTGGTTAATAAAATATGATTCCATGAATGGACTTATACTTCATCTATCATACCGCATAATAAAATAAAACTTTTTTCTACTAACCAGAGACTTCTTGTAGGACAATGGTTGGTGATAAAGTCCTTCCTCACTTCAGTTGTGGGTTCGATTCCCACAGCCTTGTCCGACGCAATGGGCTGTCGCTCGTCCTATAGGTTGTCCTTTTTCTAATACTACATTACTATAACATCCCATCAATAATATCGAAAAAATTTATATCCTTAAACAATACTAACTTATGTCCAACATAATCCATTCCAATCTTTAGGCTTATCTAAAATACTTCGGTCCAAGCTCATAGTATAAAGAATACAATTACTAGAATGGTTATCTACCAAGAATTTGAATACAAGCATTTATCTCACATATATCATAAGATATATCTTGTTGGTTGCATTACAAACACATGAATACCTTAGTCATATATTCTCTTGAAACATAAATTACCATATAACCTAAGTGAAAACATTAATACTGTCAAAAGGTAACTCTTTATACATACCAAAATCCCAAAATTTCTATATACTCAAACCATAATATCACTTTGTCGTTATTTTAGCCATGATCTCATGATTACTATTGTATTATTTTCACCTTATCCTATCATTATTCGCATTTCATATGCTTTCCAAAAATATTTCAATCACTTTTTCATGGTTACCAGTACCATAAAATTATTGAAAACCAACACATAGATATTCCAAAATTCCACAATACCATTAATGAGATTCCATGATACTACTTTGAAATCTCATTACATAAAACCCTTAATCATTACAATACATCATTTTCATACTCAACATCACAAATAGTGATCGCATGAGACTTCCCTTTATGCTTTGCCTTAAGAGGTTTCTCACGTTGATCATCATTAACACGTGGATTAGGGCATTTATTAGCATAATTCCCCATTTCCTTGCATTTGAAGCATTGATGTGTTGGTGGAGAGTTCTCTATAGTCTTTTCTCTATTCACATCATTAGAAACCATTTTCCCATTACTCTGACAATAAAGTTCTCAATGACCTTCTTTTCCACACTTAAAACATTTTCTAGTACCTTTTAGGCAATCTCCACCATGCTTCTTTCCACACATTGAGCATAAATAAACATTCATCTTCTTTTCACCATTGTTCTGAGATTTCTCCTTGAACACCATCTTTCGTTTCTTATCAAAACCATGAGATGGATAGGTTACACCAACTTCCACTTCTACCTAGATAGCACAACGCACCATTTCTTCATAGCTACTGATGTCTCTTATTGCTAATGCCCTTCGAATACTTGGTTTTAAGCCACTGAAAAATTGATCAAGTTTACTTTCAGGTTGGATGATAAAGCCAGATGCATACCTTGAGAGTCTTGTGAAATTCCCTTTGTATATACCAATAGATTCATCATCCTTCTGCTTAAGCTCAAGAAACTCCTTTTCCATCTTTTTTTTGAAGAATATGAGGGAAGTACTTACTGAGAAACAAGTTCTTTAACTCATCCCATTCCATGGACTCAATTTCATCTCTTTGCCTTGTATTCTTCATAAGATTCCACCATTGATCAGTATCACCATCCAAACGATATACTGCTAAGATGACTTTATCATGCATAGAACATTGTATAACTGAAAATAGCTTTTCAGTAGTACTGATCCATTGTTCAGCCACTAAGGGATCAGAAGACCTGTTGAATGAAGGTGGACACTGCCCCGTGAAGGTTTCAACAGAATGTTTCTCCTTTATCTGCTCATCTTGAAGTCCAAAATGATTCATAGCTTGTGTAAGTATATAAATAATATTGTGCACTCCATATCACATGACATTGTATTATTCAGGAGGACAATCATTTCATTGTCTATTACATTGATCAACACGGTTCCTTCGGGTTGCAGCCATCGTCTAAAACCCAAAAATAATAGTGTGAGAGGAAAATACCATGCTAGGGAAAAGAAAATAATAAAGGGGGAGTACCTTCAATATATAACATCTTAGGTTTAATTCTAATATAATTAGAACAATTCTAGGAATATAGCCTATATGTATACTTAACCTTAGGGACATCCCTAGACGTACCTTAGAAATATCTATAAGGATTTCACTAAAGTTATCGCATCCTAGTTTCCAAAGGTTAACTAAAACATTACTCTGATACCAAATGTAGAGACCCGAAGCTTAACCTACATGGAATATACATTACTTTTGCGGAATAATTAATACATAACAAAAAACCAAAACTCAAGGATCATAATAGTTTAGTGTCTTTGGAAACTCGGAAGATAATCTTCTAATCGTGGTGAAAGATCTTCCAAATCTCCCATAAAGATCTTCCCCTTTTGTTTCATTACCTAAAACCTTTATTCATTTCCTGGGGAAAATAAAACATAAAAAGGGTGAGCTCAAATGCTCAGTAAGGGAAATCATAGAGAACATAAAACAATCCATAAACATTTGAAATCAAAAACTTGAACATGAAATTTAATCATCAAAATCTTGAGCAAAGACATAAATCATGGAAGTACGTAAGGCATATATCATAATGGAACATTAACCATGATAAAATATAATGGGAATAAAACATGTAATTGTGGAAACCATTCAGCACATGTTATGATTTCCATAGTATCCAAGGCATTGTTGCCAAGACCATCTTAGTGGAAAAAGTCCCTTTCTGAATCGAGTTCACTCATCATTTCAGTCCTGTAACATTGAACCTGATTAACTTAATGTTCCATCCATGTCTATATCATGAGATATAAATCTATACCCAATGAATTGAAGAGAGATATAGGTCCCACCCATCTCATAATTAAATCATTCTTACTTGTGCCACAATATAATCTTACATCATTCATAATAACCCAATAAATAAAATGGGTTTCATAAACATCATCCCATCATCACATAATCCATACAAAGGAAATAAGTATCATTTCATAATAAGAAAAGTGAAACCAGGTAAATCATAGAGACATTATACTTGAAACATACACATATAAAATAATGTCATCTTAGATGAAAAATTGTTTTGATAAAACACTTGAAACGAATTCTTGAATAAAACATCCATTCTTCTTCAAAATCATTTTCTTTTCATAAAATTTCATGAAATTTTAAAAGAAAAGGATTTTGTTGAAAGTAGTCATGAAATATTTTAGAGGAAGATTCCAAAAAATAAGGCTTTATAAATCCGTAAAAATCCTTTCATGCCATATAAGTTAAAAAAAAGCATTCTTCTCGTACTTTTTCTGGAAAAGACAAAAAGTACCTCGTAAAAGAAAGATTCCATACATACCATGTAGTAAAAGTCAAAAATGGGTAAAAAGGACGTTAAACATACCTGAAACCATTTTTAGGATACATGGACATGCATGAGAAAAATAACCCCAGTAAATACTTATGAATAAACAATCTCGCATAAGAATGAGATTGGAAAAGTTGTCCCTTACCTTAGTTCCGATATTCTTCGTATGGATCTGAACCTCCTCTTTCTCGAAGTGCCTCCTTTAAACTTTCTCATAGGGCACCATAGTTGGTCTTTTGAGAAGACCAGTACCTCATTTAGGTTTATAAGGAAGTGGGGATGTGAAATGGGAAGGGGTTGGCCAAGCTAGAAGCCTCAAATTGGTGTGAGGAGGAGAGGGAGGAGGTTCCCTTTTATAAGGGAGGAGAGGGGCACCTTTGGAAATATTAGAAATATTAGTTTATATTAAATCCCAACCCCACTTAAAAACATCCAAAATGACTCATATCTGAATATTAGATGAGATACTATTGTAATATAATCATCAAATAAAAATTATACATGTTAGGAATTTTTTTTAATCATTATCAACTTGATTTATCCTTATTTATTAATTTTATTTTATTTTTTGTAATAATATTCTAAATTCTAAATTATTATAAATAATTACATATGTGTTGAGAATTTTCCATAATGTGACACTTTATGACATTTTAGACCATATAAATATAAATTTATAATTTTTAAATATTTTTGTGATTTTTAAACAATTTTATAATATGTTATTTTTATAAAATAACAATAGTGTCAATTTTGACACTATTCATTTATTTGAATTTAAATAAACAATATAAAAATTATATGTTCAAACTAAAAGCTTTAATAGATTCATAAAATGTCATATGTATCTAGAAAATCAGTGGAGAACATTAAATAGTTCATATAACATTTATTTTAATATTTTTATGATCATTTATTTGAAATTTCCATCAATAAAATAATTTCAACATCACTATTGTGTCATAATTAATGATAATTATTTAATCCCTAAAAATTATAAATAAATTCATATGATGTAGATAATTGTATTAGATTTCTGGAGACTATTCATGTTTAATGTTTCATTAAGTTTATCACTAAATTAAATTTATTATACTTATAAGATTTAATAAAGTGACATGTTGTCACTTTCTTTGGTTTTAATAATAATTAAATTATTTTCATGGAAAAAATCCATTAAATGAATCTAATCCGACCCTTAAGTGATATGGGTCGACTTTTTGTCATCCAATAGGATTTTGGAAGGTGTTATGGTAATTTTATAATCTTATATTTACCCTTAATTACCCGATTTACCTTTAACTATATGGTAAATAAAATTTACCGTAGTTACTATTCATAATGCCCAAAAAAAGTAGCTTATTAAAATAATTTTTACCCACTTATTCCAAATATGGAATCCATTTTCCAAATTCAATACACAAAAGTTTCAGAAATTAAATTAAATTTAATCCCGTTGTCGAAAGAAAACAAGTTTTTGTTTAAAACATTGCAAAAGATTGAATTGATTTAACCTACGAATTCAAGGTAAAATCAATGATAATGAAATAAATTATATTAAATGGTAAAAATATATTCTATTTATACTTTAAAACCATTCAATATTATTATTTAACCATATAAATTATTACGATGAAAAAAGTTTTTTTAAATTAAAATATAGCGTGTTTTTACTATTCATTAAAATATGAAAGTTATCAGAAAAATATAAAAAATTTATCCAATATAAATTTTTATATCCTGATTCAAAATAAGATGTTTATTTTGTAAAATTGAACTTATAAACATGTCAAAAACTAGATTTAATGTGGTTGTGCCATTAAAAGTCGGCAAAACTGCATTTTTTTAAACATACTTATTTTACCCAAAAAAATTATTTTGTTCACATACCATGTTCTAGATAATGTGTAAGATGAAACAATAATGTTATAACATTAAAATTTTAGTTAATACTATTCATAATGTCTAGTTCATAATAATATTATAACCATATATCATTGTTTAGTGAAACCTGATATTGTGTACAACACACGCTATCGAGGAAAGTCGTGATTGCATGTAATGAAAGCCAAGTTAGGGTTGCGTGTTGTGCAAGAATCCCTCGTTGTTTCATATAACAGAATCCAACCATATTTTATTTATACATTGAATATATAAATATACTCTCTATGTTTCGTAGAATAACATCTATCAAACGAACTTGAAATTTTGAGCAACACGAGCCAAGAATAGTGTTGCGTATACTGAAAGCTAATAAGGATTTGTGTATAGTACAAGATAAACTTGGTGTGGTGTATAATAGAAGACATCAATAAAATTAAAAGAATATTTTTCATAAAATCTCGGGGTGTTACATACGTATCCTTGTTAGAAATAGAATCAAAATCCACATAGTTCTAGTGAAGAAGTATGTGGATTATGCATGTTTAATGGCTCAATGAGAGATGTCATAATTACTTTTACACTCTAAGCACACATGAGTAATGCTCGGTGTGAGAATCAAGAGGTATTATTAAAACCTGACGATTGTGCCACAAAAGATGAAATCATAATAAATGATGTGGGGCTTACGTATGTATGACCTCCCAAGTAAATGAAGACAAACACTTTTAAGAAACAATCCCAAGAGTGGGGTCTATAAAGGTGTTGTACTTTATGGAGATTTGGGATTTTGACACGGGACATTCTCCTAAAAAGGAATCCTCAATTTAAGAGTGACTAATGATTGGGTTTTATTCTTGATAAGGAAGCCGAAATAAAAAAAAATTAATACTGGGGCTTACTCATGAGGAGGATGCCCATATTAAGGGGATTTGTAATTTGGGGCTTACTCCTGAGAAGGAGGACCTAATAAAAAGAACTTCTCATAATTCCTTTCATATAAGGAATGCAAGAAATGAATAATGACTCAAATAGCATTGAAGAGGTTTTTGAAGGATGTCTATGAAGAGTAATGGTGTATTTGAGGAAACAAGGTGACTAGGAAGGAGGTGCACATGTTTTGTTCTGGAGTGCAAGTCCTGGTCATGCAAGTAAACTTGCACGACATGAGTCAACTTGAGTGACGAAGAATCCATAGAGTGATACTTTGGCGACTTCGAATTGGAGCCCTTAGTATCATCCCGATAGACTTTCAGAAGGGTGGCACACATGTTTCCTTGAGAGTTAAAGGCGGCGCGCAAGTTTTTTCACTTACCTTAAGGGCTGGACACTTAGGCATGAATGTATCGATGAGTTATAATACTTAGGACTTATTCTTCCTATTTATATCTTCCATTCATGTTTAAGAATTACAATATAAGTGTTTAGAGGATTTCAGGAAAAGACTTGGGTGACTAGATCTTGAATATGAGTTTTGAAAAATTCGTCCCCAAAATGGGGGGCCCATAGGGGCTATTTATAGGCCACCTTAGTTTAGGCGAAAAACCACTTTGGGAACGCAAGTGACCTTCATGCCCATGACTGGTGCGCAAGTGACCTACATGCCCACAACTGGAGCGCACATGACTTGCATGCCCAAGGCTGGCGTACATGTATACTTGCGCGCCATAATGCCTTTGTGAAATTCTTAATGTTCTTCCCTCTTTTTTTCTTGAGGTACTTCCCTTAGTCAATATTAGGACTCTGTGATGGAATGAAGCTTCAAAACTATTGTTCTTTTTTCTTCCCACTGATTTATTTATTTTTATTTGGAGAAATCATCCAGGTTTTGTTATCTATTTATTCTTTGGTTCTTGTCACCAGCTTAAGAGGATCGAGAATGCCTCTGGGGACTTACTGCGGATCAGCTCGGGTGACCAGTTCAAGGTCATCCTGAGTTGTTTTGTGATAAATGATTACTCTAAGACCGCGTGAGTTATACTCTGTGTGAGAAACCTAAAGCATAAAATATGGGAGGATCACATCGAGAAAGGTTTTTCCAGTAGGCATAAGTGGGGTTTACACGTCATTTGTAGCCCAAAGAGGAAATAGGGGATTACACATTGATAGCGTCCCCATGGAGATGGGGATTGGAACTTACTCCACAATCGAGTCCCCATAAAAATAAATCATAGAGGGAGATGGATGGGGAATTAGAAGACCATGTTCCCATATCTCCTATGGACTTTCTGTATAGAAGAAGAGAGGATGAGCATGGATGCTACCTCCCGCATGAAAGGCTATGGGCTTACACACCAACGGTTTCCATTCCTTGCAGACAAATTTTGTTCCATGAAAAGAGGATCTCATTCCATCTGAGGAAGATATCAATCCCATGGATACCAGTGGGTATGTAAAATGTCCAAGGTTGGTCACCCATGAGCATTTCACGAGGTGAGGCTACATTTTAACATCATGTGATAAGGACAATGATGATTTTTAGTTTAACATCATGTAGCTCAGACGATGATGAGGAACTCCTCGCCCTTAGGACATACATAACTGGTGTGCTTTAACTCATGGTGATGGGAAGGCACCAACAATGCTGTGTAGAGATGAGGTTGTGGAGTGATCCATTGAGGTGCTCAAGATATCCTGGATATGTGATGAAGCAATATTCGTTATCTTTTCTATGTGAGGAAGAAGGAAGAAAGAAACGGTATATGAAGCTCCACCCAAGGTGCCTTGAAATCACTTCATACAAACCTGGAGGTCCATATAGAAGAAGGGTTTGTGATGAAAAAGGGTTCACAGGAAGGGACCTTGCGAAGCACTAGTACTCCCTAGAGTGGAGAGACTATGCAAAGGGGAATTCATTGTGATGTGGGGTTTCCTAGCCTAGGTCTGGGGTATACATGCTTATAAAGGGTGTTTTACGAAGTGCAAGTGCTCTCACGGAGTAGGTCTTCGGGGAGAATGACTGCCTTTCAAATCACGACTCTACAAAGCGATATAATTTGCGAAGTACAGTGACCCTTCATTTTTGTGGGGGGCCAATGTACAAGGGATGTACTTCGTGAAGCATGAGTTCATTCCAATGACCCGCATTATCTTTGTGAGCTACTTTCGTTGCGATGGATCATGTGCTTCACGAAGGGAATCCCTGTATGTAGAGGGGTTGATTTTGAGACGAGGAAATGGTATTTCACTATGATAAAATATCTTGAAATGCTCATTTTTCTCAAGTATTTGTAGAGAATAGGGTTCTTTGTGATTTGAGAGCTAAGATGGTGAATGGTCGAGGTATCTGTCTTTTGGGTTATAATGAAGCCTAGTATTTATTGGCGAGAGGCAGTACACAACATGATAGTGAGTTGCGAAGCCACAGTTCTTTTCCATCAGTAGTAGATTAGGTTATGTTTTTCATAATTGTACAATTGGGGGTCATCCCCTCATCAGCTCAGAGGCCTATTAAATTCCCACTGCGGTGCTAATAAAGGCATCAATCAATTTAAAAGGGATCTTAGAGATGATCATGTTCCCTTCGTGGTGTGAAGTCTTCCATCAATTGCATTGTAACCATAGAGTCTTTTTCATATTTACTCTATAGTGCTCTCAAAGGTGTCCAGGGCTTTGCGCCGGATGTGGTGTTGAGGGGAACCGTGATGGCCCTGGTACATAAGGGCTTCAAAAAGGTGCATTGTGAAGGGTCCCCTTTGGCCTTGTGGTTCTTTTTGCATATTTTTCTAATGCACACATTTTGGAGGCAACAAATCCCCCCCAGACATGGAGACAAATAGTAAATGATGGTCAAATTCTGATGGTGGATCAAAAAATATTTTTTGGCTAATCTTAAATAAATATCATGAAGTAGGGTCGCGATGAGGATAACCGATGTGTGGGTTCAGAACACAATGAATGTCACCACGACCAAGAATTACATGAATCCTAGAGGTTGTTGCCTGTAAATATAGGTTGAAGACCCATCATTTATCTTTACTTATCTCCGAATTTTCATACTTGGGATCTCGATTAACAATGCTCCACATGATATGTCACCCCTATTTGCAAATATAGTTCTCTTTTTCTCTATGGTTCACAATGATTCTATGAACTCATCAATTGTGCACTTCACAGCTTGTACCGACGAGGTCTGTGGATGGCCTCTATGAACTCTCTCTCCAATCTAGCTCTACAGTAAAGCTCTGTGATTTATCATTGCAATCCATGAAAAAAATTTCTAATGTTTTGAGATAACCAATAAGCATCCAAGGGGTCCTTTCGCATGCTATCCAGAGGGAAGAGATAGATGATAACCTGGTAATTGGGGAATGTGTGAGGAGTCATTTACACCACGAATCCCTAGTGGATCTGTTTCCAGAAATCCACAAAAACTACCCCTTGTGAAAAAATTCCGAAATACGGCTTTGGTCTGAAGGATGATGTTCTAATTCCCAACGAAAGTAGGGACGAGCAAGCCTATTGGTTCTAGAGTATGTCATTCCAGTTCTAGTGGTTCAGGGCAGTCGACAATTAAACATGCGAGCATCATACACCAGTGAATGCAGACTCTTGTATAACTATGTTAACAACATTGAGCTGAAGGCGTTGTAAGCAGAGGTATCTCCCCCACAGTATCATACCATTTTGAAGGAGGCCTTGCAGACCCCTTAGAAGGGGTGGACCGATGAGTGGAATCTGCACCAGGGCTTCAATTTCATGGATGAATGGGCATGGGCTTACTGGGTCTATGCCTCTTATTAAAAGATTGGGGAGGATCTGAGGTAGGTTGGACTATATGAGGTGGCATGGGCCTACATATTCTAAATCTACTAGACGAAGCAACTAATGCTAGATATTTTTGAGAAGGTGGTCATCAAGGACCAACAATTATCACCTTCACCATGGGGAGGTCGATAACAACCTTTAGGACCTTCACAAAATATCTAGGAATTCTATATTGGCATGATATATGATTATTTCCTCCCTTCCACAAATAAATGAGATAACCGGGAGCATTTTTTTTCCAGTTGAAATGTTATGGATGGATTTAGTGCCTGGAGAGGATAAGTAGTCAGGTTGGGATGTCAACTTTATGATTTGGTTTAGGCAATTCCAGAATTCCCCTTTAGATGGGAAGTATCCTATGAGGCCTCCCAATTTCTTGAAGGGAGTCCAGCGCAGCAAAGAGCACTCATAATAGCCTCTCATAGAGGAAAACCAATGGAAGATATGATGGTTTAGTGTCAGCACTGGGAAACAATCGGGGGTTAGGATTTCCGTGTTCATATTGGTTCTCATTTTTGACTGGATACTATCAGTAAGGGATACGAAGATGGGAGTATGACTAAGCATGTTTATCATGGTAGCCATGTTGGTGATGGTGGAATGGATCAACCTGGGTATCCTGATGCTAGCTAAGTTGTACAATATATTGTGGCATATTAGTGAGAGAAATAATCCACATAGGGTGTACAGGACTCTCTATCTTCTGTATGGATGGATAGAAGCACCTATGGGGGCCTATGAATACCATAAACCCATTTACCTCCTGGGTTAGACATCATATTGGCTATTATGAATGCGGTGGGGATTTTCTCAATGAAGGTGACCCAGCCACGGGTGCTGAACCGAGTCTGGTAGGTGGAAAAGTTCAACATCCATCTATTCCCATTTCCAATAGTGGTGTTCACTCATGATGACCAGGGAATGGAGGAGCATCAGTCCTACCTCCTAACCTTTTGGGATGGACTCTTGGTGGTTTCGGTTGACCGAAAGCCTCTATCTGAAGCAAACACCCCGCACTACATTGAAAGGCACTTGCGGTTCAGGCATAGGCGGACCCCATGGGTCTACATGGGAGTAAGCCATGAGGAACATCAATGTGTGAAGAGTCAGATGTGGTTCATGTTCACATGGGAGGATGGGATGATGTAGAATGAGTTGCCTTTGCCCACAATAGCATATGGGTATTGAAAGATTATTCCATGTGTTGGGAGGTAGCATACACAGGGGAGAAGTTGAAGCGATGAACTGTATGTGCTATTGACGGGGTCCATCCTCATCCTTGAGGTCGGGGCTGGATGGCGGCAAGAACATCCCATGTTGGTGGGGCAGTAGTAGAAGCGGGACCAGCACCGATCGAGTGGCAGGTGGTAGTGGTAGACCCAGTAGTCTTAGAGGAGCAATGTCATTAAGTGGGGAGGCCACCAAGGGGTTCATGATGGATACCAACTTAGGCTCCGAGAAAGTATCTGTGGCATATATACATCCATGAGGATGCTATTTTCCTAGTGTCATGGGATATTTGATATTTTAATAGACAATTCCTCAATCCTTCCTTGAGTGAAACCATCTGAATCATCTTGGGATGGATTTTTCAATTATTGGTCATGCTAGGGATGACTTTATAATATCTCATGTAGAAGGGGAATAGTACATCACCGATCTAGAGGATTTCATGCACTCTCAGGGTGCTCCGCATCCAATGACGGATCATGTGAAAGTGATGATCAATTGAAGAGTCCCTCCGTAGTTATCTGCCACTTAATTGAGGGAGAACTTCCCCCCTACAGAAAGAATCATAAGGGTCCTCTGGGGGGAAGAGTCTAGAAGAAGAATCCCTTTGAAGGAAGGTGAGGTCACCAAATTTGATTTGGAAGAGTTTGTAGAGGTTCTTGAGGTAAACCCTACCCCATTTTCATGTGATCCTCTCTTTGGTCACATAAGCCTTCTCGACTGACATTTGACCTATGCAGGAAGGCCTCATATGAAAAACCCTCTCTCATGCAATAGTATATAATTCTTTAGGATCCCTACATATGAAAATGTGAATTACTACATTCAGCAGGGCTGTGACACCTTGGGTGGTTCTCCAAGAGTCTTTAGATTTCCCAAAAATATATCGTGGGATACATCTTGGGATTTTGGCAGCAGCAGCTGAGGGGAAAGATCTATTATTTGATTTCTGTATGTATTTTTCACATAATATGTAACTTTTATCCATTGAATCAAGACAACTAACGTCTGTGTATTCTCACATGAATAGTTCTTCAAACATCATAGTCCAAATTTTCGAGGATTATAGGGGATCATGACGCCTCCATTCCTAGGGGTAAAATGATGGTCGTGGAAGCAGATTCCCATACTAACCAAGCCACAATGATCCAGATCACAGGTGTGACTATTATTATGACAAAACCTGAATTCATCGAGGTGGAATCCAATGAAGGGGATAAATCGGTTGAAATGAGACGTGAAGTAGCCAACAAACACTAGATAATGATCCTGCTGTTGTTTTATAGTAATCATTTTCCACATATGAACCCACCCACCCCAAGTACTGAGACGAGATTACTTCTAATGAAGAAGATAGAATGGTCATATGTTACCGGTCATGGAAGTTGATCAAGTGCTTCATTGGGGATACCCAACAAGAAAAATGGATAGAACAGTTGTGTAGGACTCGTTCCTAGATGTGAAAACTATGTGCTATAGGATTGGATTACCAACATCCTCATATGCTCATCTAAGGTTTTAGGGCAGAGAAAATGTAGGAACATTACTGCAGGCTTGGTATGTGATCGCAGCAGAGGATGTCTGTGAGCATCGAGAGACTCCAAGAGGCCAAGAATGTTATCCAATGGTTGATGGAATGGGTGAACAAGTATTCTACATTCATCCTCGCACAATCATGGCTCATATCGTGATTGAAGGCCTAGCTGGAAGAGGCTGAAGAATAGATGAGGTGAGCCTCTGAAGAGATGGATATTATCCGAGCCATTAAGCATTGGGCCTATATCGAGGATGATGAATTATGCCCCATTTCCATCATGGAAGAGTGGTATCTTAAAAGGAGACAGTGGATCCTAGAAACTACATGCCAGAGAGTGGCTAAGATGAGATGCCCCATTAAAGAGGTCAACCCATCTATTAGAGGTGCCAATCCATGTGCGCTGTAATTTGTGAGAACTCAAAAATGTAATTTAAAATTTTCCTTGTTTTGGTTGGTTGCATGAATGAGTTCCATTAATTTTTTTGGTTTTCTACATATCCATCATATTCAGGAAATGTCTAGTGATCAATCCTGATGATCATGTGGGTGACGACTGAAGTGAGAAACAAGGGGTGACTGCATCGTTATTCTGCTTGAATATGAGAGTGCCAACCAGTCTCCGAGCATCTGTGGTCTGAACCACCAATATGGATTTTTAGGAAGCAATAGGGAGGCTTGATTATAGAATGAAGTTCTTAGAGAAATCGAATTTTTATTTTCCCAATGTGCTATTGTGAACAAGTCGGGTAACACCATGAGCGTTATAATCAATCTGAATTGAGGGGAGTGGAATGTGTGAATCGAAATACCCAAAATTCAGAACACTATAGTGTTGACATGAAAATAAAGGATAACTATTAACCATGTTCAATACATAATATCACTATTTTGTTTTCTTGAAACAGGGATATGAAATTAGGGCTGACTGTTGACCATGTTCGAAACATGGGGCCTGACTCCAAATGTCATCCATTAGTCATCTAGAATGTTAGCCCAGGAGAGTAGGTGAGCAATAGGCCAATCATCCATTTGGTTAGGGGGTACCTTCAGGAATGAAAGAGTATTATGATCCATATATAGGGAAAAAAAAGTGTGGAGGGTTGTGTGAAGAGTTGTTCGAATGGAGTCCAACACTCTCGAAATTACACCACCATGATGAAAATCCAATAAGTGAGAGGATCTGTTTGATCATGGATTGTAGTCATTTATCAAAAGGATATCTTTGGCATCATCATAGAGTGGTATTTTGTTTTACATACAACCAATGAGGATAAAAGGAAAGTATTTTAACGTTGTATGATGGTGATAGATATAATAAACAGTCTTGAAAGGAGGGACAATGTCGAGAAGCCCATATGCCAGGATAAAAAATGTATGGATGGATTTAGGAACTAGACATACAGATGTCACTACTTATCCATCTATGGCAGTAATCGATCCACACATAGTTTTGGAGGACCTGTGTTGTTTAACGTCATATGGTAAAGACATAACGGTGAATGGGATCTCTGAAGGGGTACATGATTTGATAACCATAAACAAAATGTGACCAAGGAGATAAGTATATCGGCGCCACATCACATGCTTCCAACAGAGTGTTTAGGCCAAGTGGCTGAAAGGGATATTTTTTGGTTTGGACCCATGGAAAAATTATTGGGTGTTCCTAAGTGTCCCATGGGGATGGGAATAAAACCATACATAGTTATAGAGGAATTGTGTAATTTAACGTCATATGGTAGGATGGAGAGTGAAAGGGGATATCCCAATGGGGGAGTATGCAGTAAAGACATTATATACTTACTTTGAATGATAACTAAAGAAGTCCATGCAACAACACATAATAATGGGGGAAATATCAAGTTGAGAGCCTAAAGAGGGGGAAATTTGGGCTATACCGAAGAGAAAGAGTTGAAGCATTCTTACATACTCCATTAGGATGGTAATCAAGCCATATTTAGTTCCCATATTGAATTTTAATGTCCCACTTGATGAAAGGAATGTGTAGTCTAGCTACAATAGTACACATCCTACCAAAATCACTAATCCCACATGAGTCATGATCGATGTAGGAAATGAGTATCAGTGATGGGATTCTCTTGGTATAGGGAGGCACACATTTGGGAAAATGGAATTATATGAGAATGACATCACAATATTATTTCCCAACCTACTCAATGCACCTAGATGCATGAAGGGGTAAAACTAGTTGTGTTGTAATTCCACATTAACTTAAAGAAGTAGAAATATGTGAATTATGGTTCCTAAGATCTAGATGAAAAGGGTTGTGGCATGACAATGGAGGAAAACTATTGACCATGTTTTAATAATAGAATCAATTTTGTGTTATGCTGGCATGGGGATAAGAAAATGATAGTTGACTGTTGGACATTTTTAAAACATAGGACCTGACTCAAAATGTCGTCTGAGGTCTTTATGGGCATTGGACCAAGACGTTAGGTGAGCCAATATGGCATGAGACCATATCGTAATGGGGGTCCCTTCACATGAGGAAGAGTATGGGGATCCAAATAAAGTTCTCATGAAGCATGTACATGAAATGAGATAATTTCCATGTGGAATCCAACACATTTGGCTCTACTCCATAGTGCACTTGAGTATTCTAATGAGAAGTGTTAGATAGAGGAGGTCAAATCCCTTTCTATGGATGAGGTACCAGGGTATGAATACACTTAGTTTAAGTGGGGAATTGGTTTAATAGAATGTGTGTATGGTGGAGAAGTAGAAACACCCAATGTGGGTGAGGACCAAATAGGCCTTCCATCTCATGATACATTCTTGGTGAAACCATCAAATGGTTTAATGTAATGATTCTTGGATTAGGTTATGTAGTTTTACATCATTAATGTGGAAGAATGTTGGATTGGTAATGCGTGGGGATGTGCTTGAAGAATAAATGTACGAGCGTTCTTACATATCCCATGATGATGGGAATCCAGAAATATGTATTTCTTACATTAAGATCAACATTTATGGTCGTTGAGCTCAGACTAGGCTAGGAAGGGGCATGGGAGACCCACAGTGCTCTTGTCAAAGAACTTAAGGTATATTGGGATCCAATAGGTCCTCAAAACACCACATGATTTTGAAAGAGTTCAGGATGAGAGGGCCAGAAAAATGGTAGGATTTCAGATACATGGGTCTAGACTGAAAGACAAAATGTTGGAGCATTCCTAAGTATCCCACTAGGATGGGAATCAAGCCACATGTAGTACAAGAGGATTTCATGTAGTTTAGTGACATGAAACCAGGACAGTGGAAGTAGAGTCTATCTCTAGAGGGGAATTATAGGGCATGTCTATTGAAAACCCAATTGAGAATGAGGACATAAGCCCATTTTCCCCACCATGAAATCCTATAAGGGTTATGGAAAAAAGACCGAACATATGAGATAATTAATGGAGCCTGAGATGGACCCGGAGAGGAACTGTCTAGGTGTTCCTACCTATCCCATAAGAATGGGATTAATTCCATATGTAGATCTAGGAGGATTCATGCAGTTTAACGTCATGCGATAACGATGAGGAAGATCTTAGTTTATAGTCATTGATCTCAAACTGAAATACATGAGACTCTTACAAGGAAGCATAATCCATCATAAAAACCTTAATCCCACATGATTCGTTCATGTTTGGATAAACAAGTGAGGAGAATATCTTTGTAACACGTGGAATACATAGAAATGGGAAACGATGTGGATACTCGAATGTCACCACAATATCGATTTTTTCTCTTAACATGAAAAAAACGCACTGAGGTATAACACCAAGACTGTTAAAATTTCATGTCGATAGGTTGGAGTGAAAAATTATGTTAATATCAAGATCAATATTTAATGCTTAATGGGGGTGGCGTAATGCTAGAGGATAAAATTTGACCATGTTTGAAACACAAAATCCATGTCATGTGACCAGAAATGGGAATAAAAAAATGTGCAACGACTGTTGACTAGATTC
Source organism: Viscum album (assembly GCA_963277665.1). Classification (NCBI taxonomy): domain Eukaryota; kingdom Viridiplantae; phylum Streptophyta; class Magnoliopsida; order Santalales; family Viscaceae; genus Viscum; species Viscum album. The sequence continues at coordinate 772,172,043 of OY728159.1, read as the reverse complement.
AAAAAGTACGACTTATATCAAATTTTCATTTTAAATCCTTATGGATGTTGGCTCAAGATTGTACGGGAGGATGAATGCCTAGCATCTATGCCGTTCGAGGGACGTTTTGAATGTGAAAGATGATGAAATCCCAAATAAAGGAAATATGAAGCATGGAAATGGATGAAAACATGTCTATGTAGAATCCAACACTCTAGGTCCTAAGCTAGAGGGCTCCTAGGAATGATAATTAATTTCCAAAGATGGTAAAGGGGCCCAATTTGATAGCATACGACTCGAGAAGATGACTGGAGGATATGGGGATTGAGAGCTCTCAATGGAGAGGTACATTACATGAATATTTCAAACTCCTCATGAATGAAGACATAAGCCCACACCACACCACATACCCCACATAGAGAACATAGGCCACGGTTCCAGAAGGAAGAGGAGGATTATATGAAACAATGCTGGTCCCAAAGATAAATTGTATGGGCATTCCTACATATCTCGTGAGGATTGGAATCAAGCCATACAATGTTCTGAAGTGACATGTTGATTAATGTTGTGTCGTAAAGTCAAAGATAAGAGGGGCATCATTACATGGATTTTTTATGGAGTGGAAAATAACCCAATGTTAATGAGAACATAACCCCACACATTCCACACCATTCATAATTTCTAGAATGAAATCAATCCAAGTGGCCGAGGAAAAGAATAAATGAACCTTGACTGGACCCGATTTTTTTGGGCATTCCTACTTATCCAATGAGGATGGGAATCAAGCCATACATAGTTCTCGAGATGTCATGCATTTTAATGACATGCGACAAGGATGTGACTAATCATAGTTTATGGTCATAGTGCTCGGACCGTAGATTCCTAGTTTAATATCATGTGTGTGGGACATATGGGAGGAAAAGTTGAATCATTGCACCTATCATTTGGGTGACCGTAGAATGATAAAAAGGATTGAGGATAACTTCTAACTGTATTTTAAACACAATATCCCTCTCATCTGGTCTGGAAAAAGAAAAAACATAGAGAATAAACCACTAACCATATTCACAATCTATGATTTTTGTCAAATTGGCATTCAAAATCCACAGGGATGTTGGTCTGAGATGGTAGGATAGAACTCAGGCCTTATATCCATGCTGTTCGTGGGTCCTTTTAGATGTGAAATATTTTAGAAACCCAAATTATGCGAAGCATAAATCATGATGGTACCCATGGAATTTAATGTATTACGACAAGGACAATAAATGATGGAGGGGTTCCTCAAGGGGATGTGTGTGGCGTGGAAAAAATAGCCCGATGTGAATGAGTAAAAAAGGAATCCACACCACACTCTGCAATCGTAAGTGAGAAATTGGTCCAAGGGGCCAGAAAGTTCATGAGAACTGAGACTGGGCCACAAATGAAATGTCCCAGCCCGTTTTTAGTTTATTGTTGTGCGGGAAGAGTGCTTTGCATTTTTACCTCCTTCAATGTGGACAGATCACAATGTTTAAATTCATGGTTTGGGATGTTGGTGATATTTTTTTAGGTCATATGTCTTGGACCTGGATTATATGACCCATTGTGTATGTATTTCATTATGAAATCGTTTAAGCTCATGTGAGCAATGCTCGGTGTGGGAAACAAGTAATGTGATCATGTTCTCTCTATCATACAAGGGTACGACAAAGATAGAAAGAGATTAGGCATGATAAATCCCTACCCAAACAACATTCCTACACAAGGCACACTAATGTTTGAAGGGATAAAATTACCAAATGAATCCATACACCCAATATATGGGAAATATAGGGGTGGTGATAATGATAGAGGATGGTTCTTGACCTTGTTCAAAACAAAACATCCATATCGTGTGACCTAAAATGGGAACAAAAAATGAGCATCGACAACTAACCATAGTTCAAACATGAGATTGGTATAAATGTGTCAATCAAGACCCTCAAGGATGATGGCCCAAAATGATAGGAAATCCATATAGCCGAGAATACATACCATTCATGGGTCATTTAAGTTCTGAATGTTGATAGAAACCCAAATAAAAGGGACACGTGAAGGGTGTATATGCTCTAGATGTTTAACATAAAGATATATGGATAAAATAGGTAGAGATCTCGAAGGAGGGGGAATACATGGCGAGGTCATGATAAACTTGATGTGACTGAAGGAAAGCAAGTCTTGCACCACACCCCGTGCTTTGAGGGAATCTGGGAAAATGGTCCAGACCCAAGGGGAGGTCATAAAGTTTCGGGCTATGCCCATAGCAAAAATGTCTAGAAAATTCATATGTATCCTTCGAATGATAGAAGAAATCTATACATAGTTCTTGAGATATCATGTAGTTTAGTTCCATGCAACCAGGACGTGATAGATCTTAGTTTATGGTAATATAGTTTGAACCATAGTGCCATATCTTATGCTCAGAGTTTAACATATTACCAGATGATAAATCAGTTTATAATCATGAAGGACAGGTGTGGGTTGTTTTATATCCTTCATACTGGATGCATCATAATGTTTAACTTTGTTGGGTGAAGATGAAATTGTTTAATGTCATGCAGGACTGTAGCATACTCGGGCAAAGTACTGCTTGATGTATTTGGAATTGGTGGGAGGAGTGATATTCTCATCATCCATGGTAAATAAAGAGTACATGACATTGGGGTAATCCTTTTAAATGATTTAAGGTTCTTCCCATTTGGGGTCCAGTTTGGGTGGTTTCCTAATAGGTATCACTAACCTTCTTAGGGCCAACACAAAATCACATTGTAATAAAGAGCAGAGGAAAATGTTCTTGTTGAAAGCTCTAGATATCTTGTTCTGACACCGATCTAGACTGTGAAGGACACAAATCCTATTCTCATCGAGTGCTTCTAGTTCATCAAGATAGATTTTGGATACCATATCTGGTGTTTTTTTATCATAGACAGTTGTGCGCAATAAAGGAATATGAATCTCGATGGGCTAAACTACCTCCGTTCAATACAACAGGGAAAATGGGGTCACATGAGTGGAATTATGAGTCTTCATCTAATAGGCCCTGATAGTGTTGGATTGTATATCTGACCAACTCTTATTGTTATGAACAACCATTTTCCGATCAATGTTACAAATGGTTTTGTTGAATGCTTTAATCTACCCATTCAATTGCACATGATAGTGAGAGGTATGATTAGAATAGATGTTGTCCTTGGAGAACAACTTATTCAATTTGGCTACTCGGAACATGGTTCCATTATCGGTGGGGATAGTACAAGGGAATCCAAATCAGTAGATGGTAATGGAGCTCACAAATTCAACAATATAATGAACCTTGACCTCGTTGAGTCGAACTGCCTCTACCCACTTGGAAAAGAAATCTGTAGCGGTTAGGACGAACCGGAAATGGAAAGCTATCACCGGTGGATATGCTCCTATGACATAGAGTCCCCAGAATGAAAAGGACCAAGAGTATTTGATAGTGTGGAGAGGTTCTATAGATTGATGAACAAAATTATCATGGAATTGGAATGCATGGAACCGCTTAGAATACTCAATACAGTCACAAATCATGGAATTATAAAAATAACCCAATCTGCGGATTTGATGAGAGAGTTTCAGCCCAGTCTAATGAGCCCAAAAAGAACCAGCATGAGCCCCATACATGACCTAAAAAATATCACCTCCCTAAATTCAATAGTGTAGAATCCCATCAATCCTACTTTTGTAGAGGATCAGCTCAAAACTAGGACCACTCTGGAGGGTGATCTGCAATGCGCGCTGTCGGATTCACTCACGCTCAGCCTAATATAAAAAAATTACCATGTTATAGATACTCAATAGTTGGTGTCCTCCTGTTACAATTCACTTCCAACACTATGGTATGGGGACCTTGGTGTCCTGATGTGGAGGCATCGGCGGTAAGTTTCCTTATATGTGGGTTGTCATCATCGTTTGAAGTAATGGGTGTGATGAATCTCCTATGCACCATATGGAAAATCAAATCTTCTTGATTAGGCTCTGCAAGAGATGTGGCCAAGATGGCTAGGGCATCGTCATGAATGTTCTGGGACCGAGGGAAATGAGTAACTTCCATCCGAGATGGGAACCGGGCCATCAGTTGGCAGGTACATTTTTACAATGGTACGTGCTCCGGCTTCCTAATGAAAAACTCACCATTGATCGTCTTGGTGACTAGTATAAAGTACCATTTCACATGTAAGTGAGGAAATTCTATTTCTAGTGCTAGATCAAGACTAGAAATGAGTGTCTGGTACTCTGCCTCATTGTTGGTACAACCTTCTAACAACAGGGATGAATATGGTAGAACATTTTATGCCAGCGTGATGAAGATGATACTCAGGCCCACTATGTTGAGTCTTGGATCCTTGAGTCTTCTGTCAGAAGGGCTTTGGGAAGCACCATTAAAGTAAATTTTCCAACATGGAATGGATTTATCTACTTAGAGGATTACCTCATCTGGAAAATAATGTAGCACATACTAGTCCGCATGAGCTGGATGAGAGGCATGAATTTCTGCCAATGCATGACCCTTGATAGCCTTGTTGGGAAAAAACATGATGTCTAACTATTAGAGGATCACTAACACTAAGCTAGACAACCTATCAACATGGGGTGATTAAGAATGCACTTTAGTGGATCCAATCAAGACACTAGTTGTATTTCATTGTGCTGCAATTTATGTCACAATTTCATTATTGCAAATACCAGCACCGGGCATTTATTATTGATAAAGGAATATTTGTCCTCCATATCGAGGATCATATGGATGATATAGTATAAATTGTCCTCTATTCCCTCATTATTCTTCTAGGTGAGATGGGTGCTGAGCGATCACTCCAAATAGATCTTCTAATGGACCTACGACTTTCAAGAAATAAGTGGCATCTAGACTAGAGGTTGTAATAGGTTCTACTTGATTTCCTCAAAAGAAGTATGATAATCCTTGTCACACTGATTACCGACACCATAATTCATGAGCCAGGAAAGGGGTATACACTTGTTGAAAAAATTTGAATTGAATCAGCGTATATAGGCTATGTGGAATTTAATTCCTCCAAGATCTTGAATGTTTCTCAAAGGAGATATCTGGCTGATGGCCTTGATCTTCTCCTAATTGATCTCAATGACTCTATCTCTAAAAAAAATGATGAGACACTTTTCATAGGCAACCCCGAAGGTGCACTTCAATGGGTTCTTCTTTAGATTAAAGGATCAAAAGAATCCGAACACATTCTTATAATCTTTGAGATGGTCCTGGTGCTGAAGATATTTGACCACAAGATCATCCACGTAGAATTTCACCAATGTATCATGGATCACATTAAATATGTGATGTATGGAATGCTAATAGGTGAAAAATGCATTATTTATACCTAAGGGTATTACCTGGTAGAATAATGCAATTATTGGTGTCCTAAAGGCTGTAAACTCTTCATCCTTAGGGGCCATTCGAATTTGGTAATATCTGGAATACCCATCCAAGAAGGAGTGATCCGGGAACTCCATGGTGGCATCAATAAATAGTTCCATTGTATGAAGGGGAAAGTAATCCTTCAGATAGTAATAGGTGATATCACAGAAGATGATGCAGACTCTGATATGTCCATTCTTTATCTTAATAGACACAAAGATAGCTTACCATATGGGGTACCCAAAATCCTTAACGAAGTTGGATATAATGGTCTTATCAACCTCAACATCAACCATGCCACCGTGAGAAGGGTGCATATTTCTAAGAGGTTATTTGAACTCGCGATGATTGGAAAGATGACTGAGGTGGTGGACAGAAACCTAAGGATCTAGTCCTGTAATATAATCATAATTCCATGAAAATGCATCATGATCCCTCTTCTGGAAATCCATATACTACTATTGTCTTTCAATAGGCATAGTGGCACTAATCAATGTGGGTTTTTTATCCATCTCGTTATTGAGGTTCTCCTATCCCAATTCATCAACCCCGGAGGAGAAACCCTCATCAAAAGAGGGGGGAGAATCCTCTAAAATCACTTATTCATTTTAGGTGTAGGGATACTCCGTGAGAGGCATATATTCTGATTCTATAGATCCTGGAAGGACACTGGCGTCGACCTAAGCGGCGGTGCACACCGCATCGGTGAGATCCTGTACTACCGAAACCATAACGCTAAATGTTGTCGACCAAATATGATCTAGGAATTGTCCCAAGAAGACACATTTGATGATATGAAAGTGATAGTGGTGTGTCAGTTTGAGCCAGTTTATCCTAGCCTGGTGAAACAATCATGTATGATGTATTGTCATTTCCATGGGGTTGGCATCCCGATACCTTATAGAAGTAGGGGGCTCTAGGATCACCCGATCCTGATTTGTATAGGAATATGAGATGATCATACAAAGTCCCTTAGACATGGGAATGTGACTCCCCCTCATTCTGGAGACAAAAAATATTTTCCGCAAATCTAGAGTCATGGCCTCCAATTGGTGGATTGGGAGAATGTAGGCATCATCCAGTTCTATCCCTAGGTTGGTCAAGGCCATAGTTTGTTCAAGCTTGTTAGCCTGAATCTACTTGACCTGCATATTTTACAAGTTGACATCATGGTAGTTGGCATCAAAAGAGGAAATGGGAGACACATCACCATAGAGTACATCTACTCGACCATTAAGGCGATACTTAAGGTATTAAAAATACAAAGAAGGGACTGCGACATGTGGATGATGCCACCAACTACCCATCAACGTGTTATAGGCAGTGTATTGTGAGAAAACCATGAACTCTGTGCTAGAAACCATGCCACCAAACTAGGTCTACAGGAGGATCTTGTAAACCAGTGTTTATTCCATCCTATCATAAACCTGAATTTTCTCTTCAGAGGGACTCATATCCTCCTCAAAGAGCCCCATATTTCATAGTGTTCGGGTTGGGAAGAGGTTGATCCCTAACCCTATGTCGACAAGACAACACCTAACCTCCATGCCTTTGAAATGGATAGTGATGTACAATGGGTTCATAATCCCCTATGTGGGAGAACCTTCATCTTCTCTAGAGAAAAAGATAATGTCTTGACATTCAACATGCATCACTACCTCAACATGGAAGGATTATATGGTTATTTCATCTATCTGAAACTGGAGGGGGCTTCTTAAATCCACGGTTAGTGAATTGTGCATATCTAATGATAGCAAAAGGTCCTCAAGGATAGAGAGAGTCATAGGAATGACAGAAAGATGGATAAGGATATCATACTTCCATTCCAAGCATGATCTTCTACTGATAGGATGTCGACTGTGGAATGAGGTATGGAGGGACCTTCTAGCCAAATCGGTGGCTGATTGGTGATGATAATGTCTCTCTACTCACATGTCAAAAATCTATGGAATGTTTTCTGAATGAGGGTCAGATGATTGAAGCTAATTATCAGTAGAACGTGGCTGATTGTAGAACGATCATGGTGGCTCTATTTGATCATGTAGTACAAACGATGGTGAAGGCGGACATGGTGAAACAAGTTGTGAGGGATATGCAGGTTGAGCTCTACATTGGGCCTATTTATGGTTTTAGTGGCACACACAACATGGCTAGAAGTAGTGACCAACACATCTCGAAGACTCATATAACCGTGACTTCATCAAAGTTTGTATCAGCTTGGGACATTAGGTGGATCTTCCAAGCACTCTACATGATCGATAACCTTGTAGGGGTTTAGCAGCTCCATAGTTTCAACCAAAGCATACCCTTGATCTTCACTTGAAGAATCATCCATAAATAGATGGATTTTAAAGGAATTTTTCAATTTTGGGGTCAATAAATCACCAAGAGTACAGGATGATGATGACATGGGTGGGGGACTTTTCATTCCTTTGCGTCGTCGATGCTTTCCATTTCAGGGAGAGGATGACTGAGATGTTGACTCATAAGTAGTGGTTGTGGGTAACGTGGTGACTTCTGAAGGCTTAAGTCAATTCAAATGTGAAAATGTAATACCATGGGCATGGTAGACATCCTTATGATCCATCCGATTGGAATATTTTTTGGAAACGCAACTGGAAACTTGATGAAACTCACCTTCACTGTGAATTTCACTATCAGGATTTATGAACACACATGCCACCTGATCCGGGGATGAACCTAACTTGACTATGTTTTTATCAAATTAGTATTTGATATTGTCTTTAAACACTTAACACTACTTGAGGGTGTGTACCAGGATTCAGTGATTGGTGCAGTAATTAAGGTGATCAGTGAGATCAGCCTCTTCAGGGATCATGAATTCTGGTAACAATAGAATTCTCTATTCCAAGGCACTTTAGAAATAATTAGAAATATCGGCCTCATTAAATGAGTAATTATTGTTCCTTATACCCAGGAAGGGGGTATATGAGGCTAGCCTGAACAAGGTGTAGGAGGAGACTGTCGAGACAATAGAATTTGGATATAATTTCTAGGTTGTTGTGGCGCATTACGAGGGGGAACCTACTGGTTCTGAGGTATGTGTTGCTGGGCTGGACGATGCACCTAAGGTGGTGGTCCTCTGTGAGGCTGTAGTGGTGGATCCACTGGTAATAACTCCAAGAGCATGGGGGCCTCTATTTTCACTGTCGTAGTAGGCTTGACCTTAGAATCTCTTATCCCGGGAACTATATGTGGAAATAGGCATTCCTTCTTGCATGCTTCATGGCGTCCTCTAGACACAGTAATTTGTTAGAGAAATATTGAAATCCCCCTAGGTAGTGCTTCATGATGAGAGGGGGGACCCGTTCTATTTTGACATTCCCCACATAAATTTTTAGTAGCATTTACTAAGTCAGCGGCATATCAAGGGAGTTAGTGAGGCCTTTCTAACAGGTAACAAAGTCCCTGACATGCTCATCCGACCTCTTCATGCACTTGAAGTTGTCTACAATACTCGTCTTCTAGGTGGTAGAGAAAAATTGGTAAAAAATATACCTATGAAGATCCTCCTAGATGGCTGCTGACCCAATGGGTAGCTGGTTGTACCACACAAATGTGAACCCTTTCAATGTTTGTATGAAACTCTGGAGATTGGAGGCCTCCTGCTGTGTTGGAGTTCCCAACATTGGTCCATACCTTGAGATGAAGTGGTCAGGATGCTACAATGTATCACTTTTACCATTAATGGAGGAAAATTTATGATTTCCGAATCCTAGGGGTGTCGGAATATCATCAACCCATGCCTGATATGGACTGTCGTTAGGATGAATTTGCACATTTGGATTTTTTCCAAAGCCCTGATGAGTGAAATTAGCACTGAAATTAGATCAACTGGGTGGGGATTTCTTTCTTGATTAGGATCCATGAACCCAGGGCATTGGCAGGTTCTGAAACCTGATAAGCAGTCCTAGCGGCTCATGGGGTGGTTGGTGGGATGACCGATAAGACTATCAGGGGATGACTTGTAGAGAGGATGGGGGAACCTGAGTTGTGTCCCGAGCATTATCTCACAACTTTGGAGGATTGGGTGATGCATATTGTTCCAAATTAACATAATCTATAGAAAATACCCTCTCTATGATGGCAATATTGTCAAGGTCACACAGATGAAACTCGTAGTGGGGAGGGTATACATAGACCCACTGCCTCAGTCGAGGATTACTTTAGTCTCGTCGTCGTTCTACGACACATTTAGTGAGAAGACAGTCATCCATATTTTTAGTCTCTGTGGTCTTTTGATGAAACACATCCGTTTTGTGGTCATATTTTATCTTTTGTACATATCCAAACTGGTCAGAGGTTATGCCGAATCCAAGATGCAATTTTCCCTTTTTGGGATTCTGACCAAGGGTAAATGAATTAGAGGTCAGATGAAGGACCAAGTAATTTCTCTACTAGGGAGTAACCCTTCTAAATGGATCAATTATGTGTGGAACCCCTTGAGAGTGAGTTCTCTTCAAGGAAATCTAGCTCATTCTCTTCCTCTGATAGTTCAGCAATGTTAACTGCGACTATACCTGAAAGAATATCCACAATATCATATGAAAATTTAGAATGGGGCCAAATATAACGGAAATTAAGGGTTGAATAATACCCCAAACCATAGATTTTAACATTGGGCGAATCCTCCTTAACAATTCTGTAGAGTACTTTAATGCTTTGGACACATTGTTGCTAGAGGGCCCAATGACGACTGGGCGATTGAGGGCAGTCGGCCACGGTGAGTTCATCCAAGTTGACCATGCCACATTGTTGGCCAAAATATTCAAAGTGTTCATGGATCCTGGGGTTACCCACTCGCTGATAACGAAGATGAAAGTGTGTTTCCTAGAGGGTTTGGTGAAAGCACGCGACCTCTTCTAGGGTAGGAGATTTCGGTGTACTGAAATTCGCAGTTTCCATTGGCTAGAAGATTTATGGGAAATGGTTTGATGCAAGGATATACCACAAGCATCTTGGCTAAAACCCAGGATCCAACCCTTGGATTCTCCAATCATTGATTGGTGGTGGTTGAGGTACTTGTAATAGCACAGAAACTGACTGTTGATATGTTTGACTGGCCGGTGAATTATATAGAGAATGAGATTACATGATTTAACATCTTGGGCTATATTCCGAATAATGCAATGACTCCACCAAAAAATCTTGGTAATATGGACTGGAGACCATAAATTCATATGTAGGGGTTGTGGTTACTAACAATGTGTCATGTTGTTTATCATCCTCTATGGGTCCCTAGAACAACTCTCAATGAACTATGGTTGAGGTTGAGAATGAGATTGTTGACTATAGGGAAGATTACACATCCATATCCATGTAAAAGACCAAATCTTTGTCATCCTAGAAGTATCAAATGATGGAATTGGGGATCTAGTGGACCTCTGTTTCTACAAGGATGAGGCTTATATGCCCTGTTCTGGTCATGGCTGCTGACATTGAGGATTGTGGTAAGAGTTCCATTATTGGTTTGCACTCCTCCTCAGAGACTGAAAAGAACACGGGTTTAATTATGGTCTGAAACTTCTCAGTATTGTTCCATTGTCTATGTAATCCTTCCCTCATACCCTAGGATGGTTATTTAGAATAGGGAAGGTTTTTGATATGAGGAGGACGTTTGGCAGAACTAATACTATGGTGGAGAGGACTTCTTCTTGGGTAAGTCTGGGTGCGATGAGCACCTGAAAAAATGTCAAAAGGAACAAGGTTAGAGCCTCGGTGTACACTATATGTCTCATGGATGGAATCCACACGGGAAGTTTGGAGTAGGTAGGACCTCCGTAGGATCTGGTTGGGCCATGAGGAGTACTCCCATGTTTGTTTCAATTAGTAGTGACTGTAGGATGGGTGCCTTCATACTGGACAAACGAAACAAGGGAGAGACATCCACGTTAGATGCCAATGAAGAAAGGAAGACCTCCACTTATCTAATTGACATGACGAGGAGTACCTCCATTAGTTATGGTATGAAGATGGAGAAGACACCCAAACTGATGGTTTACCGGGAGTGGAGGATCTTTGAATCGGTGACCTATGATAAGAGTGATGTCTCTATACCAGGGATCATGTGTTCAATGGAAACATCCATGTTAGAGGTTAGTGCAGCTTGGAGGGCCTTCACTCAAACTAAGGGTTGCATGGGGAGGACCTCCATACTGAGATTTGGAGAAGGGAGAACCTGCTCTCTCATTGGTGATGTCATGGGGAGGTCCTCCGTGCTGGATGTCATCATCTAGAGTGTGCGCGGGATGGGTGCTACCAATGTCGGTGACCAAAAGAGTCATCCTTACCTTCCCATTGGGTAGTTTTTGCCTCATTTTGTTTTGGGCATATAAATACCACTACTTAGTATAAATAGGGAGTTGATGGTGTGCGTCGGTGGTGACACGAGCCACTGCATCCATTGATGAAGGTGCCCCATAGCAGGTGTCCTCATCATCTTTCACCCGATGTTGTCTTCGGGTTAACCAGTTTGGGGCCAATGGTGTAGGTTTATTACTCACATTCTCCACATCATGTGGGACCAGGTGGCATCATTGATGAGGAATGGTATGTTCCCTCCTTTGCTACTCCTGAGATGGGATCACATATGAGCTGGCACAAACATCCCTCACGCCATTGGCATAAGAGAGCGAGTCATCAGAGCATTCCCTAGAGAGGCTCCATATACAATTGTACGTTGGAGTGGGGAGCAGATGCACCCAGTAAGTCCCTTTGGGGTGATGACGATGACGAGGTGCAGAAGACTCTAGGTCCAGTCGGACCATATCCCGAGTTGGGATAATGCCTTCATCCTCATACTATCGACCGAAGTCGTTGATCACCCTCTTCAGATAGAGTTCAGATGGCGAGATGGAGCATGGGTGCTCGACATCTATAGATGTAGAGGCTGTCATAGATGAGATGGAGTTGTGCAGGGTTTCTGCGTTAGTGTTTCCCCAACCCCTATAACGGTGGGTGGGTGGTGATTAGTTTTCTAACATAGCTGCTTGAGTCCTACAAAGTAGGTAGATTCAACCAGTAGCGCTGAAAGAAGGAAATAGGCATCTAGTTCCCCAGTGTTGTTCTATATCCCATGATTGGTAAGAAGGATCCATGCTGAAAATTCCATGGACAAGGTTGTCCAATGTTCAATAGCCCTAATATCTGGTGAGTTTCATGCCAGGCCCAATATTTTCATGGAAGGACCTGGCACTAGATCGGTGGATTTGGTGACACGCGTATCCACTGATGTCTCAAATGATACTATTTTCCAAATTAAGGATAAGAAGTTCATGTCGGTTTCACCATTTCAATTTATAATGCTTTCACTGGGGTTCTCATCTGTCTATGAAGATGCACTATGTTGTGTCCCTGAATTCCCACACTCCAAAGTTGGGTCTCATCCATCGCTTATTTAGGAACAATTTCTCCATGATCAAAATGAGATGATGGGATGTTGGTTCCCCCTTCTTTGGATTCCTATATGGAATTATTCCCCTAGTCATGGTCTCCCATAAAGATTAATACGTTGTTTGTGAAACTCTTCTTGGTTCAACATCATTGGGGATGTTAGTTAATTACATTGTTTCTGTCAGGAAATTATACGGGTTCATGTCAGGGTAGCAACCTTCGATCATGGGAGTAGACATGTTGGAAATCTCTATCATGTATGGACAGTGACACACAGATGTGTTTGGGTTTCTTCCCCTTATGATAGGTCTTCTTAAGGGTACAAAATCTGGAGGAATCCCATGTATAGATTAGGGAATTATATTCCATAGTCATGTCACTAAAGAATTCCTCAGCTTCCCATGTTAACATAAGGTATTCTGCGAGTTTAACGCCTAGCAGAGATGGATCAGTCTGATCGTAACACTAATAAGATTGGATCAGATGGGTATATCTCCAATAGGGAGCACATCAGAATCTAAACAGAATGTAGGATCCTGACACCCAATGAGGGTGGATCTGAGGATGATTGGTTCCCAATAAAAGGGGACACCATGGTTTAACATTGTAAGGGATTGACCCTCACAGAGGTTTCCTATGTACACTGTGTAGACATCATGGATCAAAACACATGTAGTTAGAAGGGATGATGAATTGGGTTGTACATAGAGGACAATGACCTACAGACATGTTGGGGCTTCCCATGGATAACAGCCCATAGGAAGAGGGAAACTCATGGATGGATGGTTATGGATTCTGTGGATCTAATGCATGGTCAGCTACATAAGGGAATGACATGACCCTATAGTGATGTGGCACCCCAGGTTGGAATCAGAATGGATGATGGATGGATTGTCAAAGGATGGGGTGATGGGGGCAGGACTGATGTGGAGATGACAGTGATGTGGGGCTTGGACCTCAGAGAATCTTCCTATGTATCCCTTGTGGTAGGGAATAAAAGTCCAATTAGTTCATGATAGGGCCTAGAATTAGTGTGCACACATAGTACAAGAGAACCAATAACATGTTGGGGGTTATGCGTGGTTAGTGGCCCGAGATTTGGTATTATTCCACTATGTGACGGACCATGGATGGGGGTCCTATCATAGTAGACACTGATGCTTAACAGTGTTTGCGGTTGAACCATATGGATGATTAATTCATAACCTCACTATGAGATAGGTATAAAAACCTAGGTAGCTTTAATAGGATTACCAGTGTTTGGGTTGAAACTCAGGGAGGCTTCTTAAGTACCATGACTAGGAGATAGGGATCAAAACCCACGTATATAAAATAGGTTTATCAGGGTCTAGGGTTGAACCTCAGGGAGGCTTCCAACATTCTATAGTTAGTAGACATGAATCAAAACCCTTGTAGTTTGAAAAGGTTTACTAGTGATTAGGGTTGGAACCTTAGGGAGGATCCCTACATACCTTCACTTGGACACACAGATCAAAACCCATGTAGTTATAATCAGGTTACTAGTGTTTGGGGTTGATCCTCAGGGAGGCTTCAAACGTACCCTGATTAGGATACATGGATAAAAAACCCATGTATTTTGAATACAAAAAGTTTAGTGTCATACAGGATGAAAAGGGGCCTACAATTTAAAGTCATTTAGGATAGGGGTGAACTGGAATGAAGTGGTTTGGACTAATAGGTAATGGGCTTGGACCATAGGGAGGTTTCCTATGTACCATTCATGTAGAAGGAAAAGATAAAATTTCACATCGTTTATTGACAATGATTGGGGCTTACACACTATGGCGACTTGAGGATGATGTCATGGTCGATGCTTACTCTAAGATGACATGAGTCATTATCGGTGTGAAAAATAAGTGGTAGAAAAGACTTGACAACCACTTTGTGAAAGGTTCATCCATGATGAATAGAGTGGGGTGTACGCACGGTTAGTGACCCAAAGAGGAAATAAGGGAATACTCTTGGTTAGTGGCACTAGAGAGATAGATATTGGGACTTAATCTATGACGGAGGACCGATGGAGATAAATCCTTGAGGGAGAGGGATGGGGTATTAGAATTCTCGGTGCCAAACTCTCCTATTCTCTTTGCGAACGGAAGTAGAGAGGAGGGTCACAGATGATACCTCCCATAATAAAGGTTTTGGGATTACACCAATATGGTTTCCCTTACCCCATTGATAGATTTAGTTCTATGCCAGGAGGATCTCATTCCATGTGAGGAAGATCTCACTCCTGTGGAGACCAGTGGGCATGGAAAATGTATGAGGTGGGGAACCCCATGTTCATTTCAAAGGGTGATTCTAGAGTTTAACATATGTACTGATGCCGATGATGCTTGGTAGTTTAACATCCTATATCTCTGACGATGAGGATGCACTCCTCACCCCTAGGACATACGTTACTAGCATACTTTAACCCTTTACAGTTGGAAGGCCCCAAAAATGCCTTGCGGATATGAGGTTGTGGAGTGATCCACTTTGGGGCTCTCTTTTGTATGGGAATGTGAAATAGAAATAGCTATTAGTGTTCCTATGTGAAGAATCATGAGGAAAATAAATTAAATATTAAGATCTACCCTAGGTATCTAGAAATCAAATCGTACAAACCTAGATGGTTGTACGGGTGAAGGGTTTGTGAAAAAAAATGGTTCACAGGAAGGGACCTTGCAAATATCTGGTTCTCCACAATGTGGAGAGACTCCAAGAAGGGGTATTATTCGTGAAGTGGGATGGTCTATCCTAGTCCTGGTGTATACATATGTATATAGGGTTCTTTGTGAAGTGAAAGATATTTAATAGAGTAGGACTTCGCGTAGCATGGGTGCCTTGAAAAGCAAGACACTACAAAGCGATTTACTTTGTGAAGCACACTGACCATGCCATAACATGGGATCCACATGTGCATGAAAGGTACTTCTTGAAGCATGAGTGATTTTCTATGACTTGAGTTCCCTTAGAGAGCTCCTTCCTTTTTATGCCATGTGAGATTTGCAAAGGGAATCCCTGTTTAAAGAGGTGTTGTATTCGAGATAAGGAAAATGTATTTCTAATTTCACAATGACCATGAGGAGATCATTTTTCTCAATGCTTTACAGAGAAGAGGGTGCATCGTGATTTGAGAGGATAGATGGTGAAAGGTTGGTGAATCCTACCTTTGGGTTTGAAGGAAGCCTAATATTTATAATACAAAGGTAGATAGAAGCTCGAATAGTGAATTGTGAATACACTAGAGCTTTGCCATCGAAATCAGATTGTGTCGTGTTTTTTATAACCACAGATTTGACCATCATCCCCTACTCAGCGCAGTGGAATCTTAAATTCCTTCCATGGTGCTCATAGAGGATTCCATCAATTTCCATGGGATTGCAGATGCAATCGTGTTCCCTCCACGATGTGAAGCCTTTAGTTAATTATGTCATAACTATAGAGGATTCCTCCTCTTTAATATGAGATAATCGTAGAGGTGGCCAAGTATTTTTACCGACTAAAATGCCTAGGGGCTACGTGAAAGCCACAGTGTAGACGGGATTCATGAAGGTGCTTTGAAAAGCATCCCCTTTAGCATTGGTGTGCTATTTGGGTGTTTTTCCTATGCACTCATTTTGGCTCCAACATAATTCTACCAATTATGCATAATGCCCTATCCAATAGTTATAAATCTATTAAAAATTAATAAATACCTCCAAAAATAAAAAACATACAATAAAAATCACAACCCAAAAAATAAAAAACCCAACCATATATATATATATAACAAAAAGTGGCACAAAAAATAGGATAAGGACCCACAGAAAACAGGCATGGATGGGTTATTTGATACATAAATAGAGACATAAAAAAAACCCAAATCGCAAAATGAGAAAATCTATATGACACATTTTCACCATTGAACATCATAAACAATACTTGCACTATGACTTGTCTGAAGTAAGTTTCCACATAATGGAGCTATTGGGAAAATGAACCAAAATGAACCAGAAATATTTATAGGTGTGATTCAAGATCCCAAAACATATACTATTCACACCCCATTCATGATATTTAAATTTATAATCCTTTCAGGAATGTTTGAAAATACATAAATAATGTTATTGCACCCATTTAAATAAAAAAACCAGAAAATAAATTCATTTCATTTTAAAACCACAATGGCCAATTTAATCCCAAAATCATATATCTAATATATTTTTGAATATTAGAAAACTCATACAATGGAAACTATTTCAAATCCAATGTTGATTAATGATACTATTTTTTTAAAAATGAGTGATGAATAGTCGATTTAAAACACAATTACATAATAAAAGAAAATGGAAAAAATATTATTAGTTTAAATAAATTGACAACAATGCAAAAGATATGAAATGATAATTTCCACCCAAATAAGTATAAGATGAAAAAATAACTAGAGGAATACAACAATATTAGGACAACCCAAAAGTAAGAAAAATAATAAACAGTAAAAGCGAAGCATCTAAAAGAAACCAACTCATGGGAGTGTTCCTAAAAACAATTATCATAGAGTCCTTTTATCCTTATTACCTTAGTGTACAAATAAAACATAACTATAAAACACATGATCTTCTTGGAAGGGAAATTCCTATTTCAAAGTTATAGCGCTATACGTATCATAATGTTGTTTAGTTTGTGTGGTAGCATGATCTGAAGAACAATGATGGCTTTTCATTTGTAATGGTACCTTTCCAAGAATACCTTACCTAAGTATACTTGGATTACTGATTAATTCAATTAGTGTTGAGTGAATATTCTATAATATACCATGGGATGCACTGATACCATATAAAAATACCCCTTACCTCATTTTAAATGATATGAAAATAACCCCCAATTTATTCAATACTGACCATGATCAAAATATTAAAATTAAATATATATTCATAAGATTATATCACAATGTTCCAAGTAGGTCTTAATAACTTTTTATAAAACCCAATCCAGTACACTCCTTGATTGTTTTTCCAAATTGGCTGTAAAACTTCAAACCATTATTCACACAAGGAAGTATCATTTTTAAAATCAATAATAGTTTTAAACATGAAAAAAACACAATAATAAAACATATAACTCTAATTTCATATAAAAAAATAAAAAAAATTGATTTAATTTCCAAACATCATTTAAAATAACATTACACAACATAATAATAAATCCATATATTAAGAAACCATAAAAATATCACATAGAAAACTCATGATCCGCAAAAAAATAATGCACTTTGTAAATATTTTTTATAATTTTAATGCCATGTAGGATTATTATGTTTCCACCTATGGAGAACCTCAAAAATATATTATCTGTTTTTTAATACCCCTTTTTAATCATAAAATTCATTAAGGAAATAATTGTGGCATTTTATCAAACACCTAAAGGGATATATAAATCTATTTCCAACTATACATAGCTTAAAATTAATTTTAATCTTATTTTATACATTGAATAATGTTTCATTAAGGGTATATATATATTCACATTGCATAATTTTCATAATTTTTAGATAATAAAATGAATAAAAATATATAATAAATCATTGTTATAAATTTTAATGCATTATGTATGGAGATGTATGTTGGGCGGAAAGAAACCCCGACGGGGAAATGATGGCAAGAGGGGGGGTGAATTGCCTTTTAAAAAATTGATTAACAAATAAAAAATCAAAGTAAAGATGCAGCGGAAATAAAGAGGCAAGACACACAAAATTGATATCGGAGTTCGGCCAAAACCCGGCCTACGTCTCCGCTCCCAACTCAACCGTTGAGAGATTCCTACCGCTTGCTTTTCAATGGTTTTAGCAAGAAACCCACTAGGCTTTGAGGTAGCACTAGGACCTATTACAGCTTGCTTTTATTGGTTTAGCAAGAACCCACTTGCTTTTAATTGGTTTAGCAAGAACCCACTAGCCTTTTTAACGGGTGAAGGCTAGCTCACCGAAACACAAGCCTTTTAAAAGGAAAGGCTTGAAGAAACCTCTTCACACCTTAATGGTGATGTGAAAACCCAAAAGAAAGGGGGATGAGAAAAGATTTGGGGTTTGTAGGCACAAACCCAATTTTAAAGCTCAAAATAAAATATACAAAGAAAAACCGTAATTGAGGAAGTTTTGGGCGCCTTTGATTGATTGGAGATGTTTGAAGGCCGCTTCCAAGCTTCTTGGGTGGAGCTCCTTGGATGTGGAAGTTGTTGGAGCACTTGGGGTTCCCTTGGAGGAAGTCACCGGAGGTTGGCCAATTGATCCAAAATATGTCCGTTGGCTTTGTATATGTTCCGGTTGGTGTCCGGGGCTTCCTTGGCCTTTATTTATAGGCATGGAACCCTTGGGGAGTCTTCGGAGCCGTTGGAGAAGTCTTCGGAGCTGTTGGAGGCCAAAAGAAGGTTGACTGGTCAAAGCCAACGGCTAGTTTGACTGGGCTACCGGCTGGCCGGTACAGCTCCACCGGCTGGCCGGTGCCTTGGAAAGTGGAGAGGATTCTGGTCCAGGTGCCACCGGTCGACCGGTGCCAGAGCCACCGGCTGGCCGGTGGTGAGGCAGTAGCTGACACTATTTGGAGAGGGTGCCACCGGCTGGCCGGTGCTGAGGCCACCGGCTGGCCGGTGGGGAGGCAGTGGCTCCCTCTTGAATGCAGGTGCCACCGGCTGGCCGCTGGTGTGCCACCGGCTGGCCGGTGGTCTGGACAGAAGGATGCCTTCTGTCCAGGCTCCACCGGCTGACCGGTGGTGAATCCACTGGTTGGCCGGTGGACTGAATTTCAGTCCACTTTGCCTTCTTTCTTTCTTGGCCCAATTCCTTGGCCACCTGATTTGATTCCTATTAACCAAAAACACTTGAAAGAGGATTAGATAAATATGAGGGTGATTGTGATCATGAAAATAAAACCTTGAGGGGTTCGAGAGGTACAACAATCTCCCCCTATTTTGATGATCACAATCACCGAAACAAACAATATAAAATACTGAGATTAAAGGCAATGCAAAGCATGATGAAAAAGGATTCTCCCCCAATCAATCAAGAAATTTCTCCCCCTTTGTGATTATCAAAATAGAACGGGGCATAAAACTTGATTGAGGGATACAATGAAAAACGAGATTTTAAATCAATTGAAAATGATATCAATTGTTGAAAATTTTGAAATGAAAATTGAATAACAGTTTGATTTGAAAGTTTTGAATCAAAAACCAATTGAATTTTGAAATTTGAAACCAAATGAAATTTTTGAAATTGGAATTGCAAGTTTTGAATCAAAAATTGAATAACAGTTTGAATTGAAAGTTTTAAAAGAGAATTGAAATTGAAAGATTTTGAATGAAAATTTGAAACCAAGTGTTGAAATTGAAAGTTGGAATCGAAAATTTTGAAATTGAAATTAAACGGGCTTAATTTTTGAAATTGAGAGTTTTGAAACAAAGTTTGAAAACAATTTAGAAAGTTCTCCCCCTAAATAGAAACAATGAATCACCGGGGAGAGGGATTTTGAAAAGAGATGATTTTCGGCCCGGAGAGACTCGCAAGAAGGGATTTTTCAATCCAAACTTGTCTCATGGCGGGTCTTCTCCTATAGAACTCATCGGAAAAGAAAAAAGACTTGGGTTGGCCGTACCGGGCATTTTTGCAATTACACTCATAAATGAGGTGCCCGAGTTTTTTACAATAATTGCAAAATTTGTATTGGGAGCTCCCCCTTACAAAAACAGTTGAAGCATGGGAGGAGGAGGCTTGGTTGGTGTAGCCAAGTCCATTGGTGGTTCTAGATACCCTTTGAGAACCCAATAATTTGGTCAAATTTTTTTCACCTTGGGTGAACTTGGCTAAGGATTCTCTAAGGTCCTTGATGTTTGATTCCAAAGAATCAACATTTGGAAAATTTTGGATTTTAAGGGTGAGTTCCTCCTTCTCTTTGAGAAGTTGTTCTTTTTCGGAGGAGAGTTTTTTGAAAGACTTTGTTAAAGCAACAAATTTTTACGAGAGTTCATGAAAACCATTTTCTAATTGGTCTCTAGCATGTGAGAGTTCCTCATAAGATAAATGATTTAAGGAATTTGAATTTGAAGAACATGAGGAAGAGGAATCGGAAGATGATACCTCATGATTTGCCATTAGGCATTTTTTACCTTGGTCGCTCGAGGAGAAGGAGGAGAATGAAGAGGTGGAGCTATCACTCCATGTTGCCTTTGAAGCCTTCTTCTTCCCCTTCTTTTTCTTGGCCCTTTTCTTGAGAAGTGGGCAATTGGGCACGGATTTTTCATCGGGTTCTCGCTTGTTGTCGGGTTCTTGCTTTTGATCCTTCTTAGTGCCTTCATGGGTAAGTTCTAAACATTTCCAAATATCATGTGAAGATGTGCAAGAAGAAATATGATCAAAGACATTTCGATCTAACCCACAATGTAGAGCATTCATGGCTTTGCCATCAAGCTCGAAATTTGCAATGTCTACGGGGGTCCATTGAGATTCATCGGGAGAAGAGAGCAAAAATCCTTGCATAAAAATTTTAAAAATTGGATAGCTAATGCTTTTTAAAAAAGTTGACATGCGGGTTTTCCAAAAAGAATAATCGGCTCCATCAAAGAATGAAGCACGATCCAAAGAATGTCCTTCGGGGGATTGAGAGGAAGAAGCGGTAGAAGCCATCAAAAAAATAGGATCTTTAATTTGAAACCGGTAAGGGAATTATTCAAATACGTCCTCTGATAACAAATGTTGGGCGGAAAGAAACCCCGACGGGGAAATGATGGCAAGAGGGGGGGTGAATTGCCTTTTGAAAAATTGATTAACAAATAAAAAATCAAAGTAAAGATGCAGCGGAAATAAAGAGGCAAGACACACAAAATTGATATCGGAGTTCGGCCAAAACCCGGCCTACGTCTCCGCTCCCAACTCAACCGTTGAGAGATTCCTACCGCTTGCTTTTCAATGGTTTTAGCAAGAAACCCACTAGGCTTTGAGGTAGCACTAGGACCTATTACAGCTTGCTTTTATTGGTTTAGCAAGAACCCACTTGCTTTTAATTGGTTTAGCAAGAACCCACTAGCCTTTTTAACGGGTGAAGGCTAGCTCATCGAAACACAAGCCTTTTAAAAGGAAAGGCTTGAAGAAACCTCTTCACACCTTAATGGTGATGTGAAAACCCAAAAGAAAGGGGGATGAGAAAAGATTTGGGGTTTGTAGGCACAAACCCAATTTTAAAGCTCAAAATAAAATAAACAAAGAAAAACCGTAATTGAGGAAGTCTTGGGCGCCTTTGATTTTTGGAGATGTTTGAAGGCCGCTTCCAAGCTTCTTGGGTGGAGCTCCTTGGATGTGGAAGTTGTTGGAGCACTTGGGGTTCCCTTGGAGGAAGTCGCCGGAGGTTGGCCAATTGATCCAAAATATGTCCGTTGGCTTTGTATATGTTCCGGTTGGTGTCCGGGGCTTCCTTGGCCTTTATTTATAGGCATGGAACCCTTGGGGAGTCTTCGGAGCCGTTGGAGAAGTCTTCGGAGCCGTTGGAGGCCAAAAGAAGGTTGACTGGTCAAAGCCAACGGCTAGTTTGACTGGGCTACCGGCTGGCCGGTACAGCTCCACCGGCTGGCCGGTGCCTTGGAAAGTGGAGAGGATTCTGGTCCAGGTGCCACCGGTCGACCGGTGCCAGAGCCACCGGCTGGCCGGTGGTGAGGCAGTAGCTGACACTATTTGGAGAGGGTGCCACCGGCTGGCCGGTGCTGAGGCCACCGGCTGGCCGGTGGGGAGGCAGTGGCTCCCTCTTGAATGCAGGTGCCACCGGCTGGCCGCTGGTGTGCCACCGGCGGGCCGGTGGGCTGGACAGAAGGATTCCTTCTGTCCAGGCTCCACCGGCGGACCGGTGGTGAAGCCACCGGTTGGCCGGTGGACTGAATTTCAGTCCACTTTGCCTTCTTTCTTTATTGGCCCAATTCCTTGGCCACCTGATTTGATTCCTATTAACCAAAAACACTTGAAAGAGGATTAGATAAATATGAGGGTGATTGTGATCATGAAAATAAAACCTTGAGGGGTTCGAGAGGTACAACAATATACACCATAATGAAAATAAAAACATCACCTACAGAAAAACACCCATAGAATGTGTCTCAGGACAAGGTATAAAATCACTAAACATTATGACAATACATATTAAACTAACACCCCATCATAGGGCATGGTCACTTTTTCACCTATGAATGAATAAGAAGAAAAAATAATATGTGAATGAACGTAAGGGGTGAAATGAAGAACATGCTTTGAAGAAACCACAAATAATCAGATGAAGACCCCATGGAATCCATGGTCAATGTGAGTCTGGAATACATAGGGATTCTACTTTTCTGGGATGAATGAATATGAGAGGAGGGGAGTTATATGGGTAAATATCTGGGAGGGTAGATTATGAATTTCAAAAATTAAAAAACCTAGAATGTTCACATGGATTCTAAATCATGCACTAACCATTCCAATCACACTAGATCCTCTTGTAGGAAACTCATTTATGTTTGATGGTTACCACTAGCTTTAGACTATATTTAATAAATCATAGGCCTATCAATGGGTACTCTACATTGTTTTCACTATATACCAATAATATATTCATCTTTCCATACACCCTAAACACAATAAAAATTATTGCATGAAATCATGTGAAACTTGAGGAAAATTGTGATGTTCAGACCAGAGTGCCACTAAATAGTTCCCCGAGCGAGTAGGCCACAATCCAGAATGCATGCCTCCATGTATGCCAGAGGGTACTGACTAGCAGTGTGGGTCTAGTAAGGAATCCTTGGAGGGAAAATAACTTCTTTTATTAGAATAAAACACCAACTAAAGAAAACAACAATAATCATGTGTGGAAGAATATAAATAACCAGAACAATACCATGTGATACTATGTCCAAAATGAGAAAATAAAATGGTAAAATAAAAGGTAAACCATGCTATGACAATGTGAATGTCATGTGTCTACAATGCAACTAAAACTAAAGAAACATGAGGGTCTCGAAAAACATCTAGTTCGCTCTCCCATGGTCTAATCACAAATAGAAACCTATCCCAAGGACTTTCCCTAATCAAGACATGCAACAAAAATGTCTACTCAGGTTTCAATCAGGCGGCCCGAATAGGGTGTTAGTACGTCTAAGTAGGCCAACCCTATGATATCTGAAACAAGTATGGTTAAAAGATAGTGTATGCAGTTTTATGAAGCAATAAATACAATGCCTAATTTAAATAGTTATCACATTTTCATTTAATATTTAATCCTCACATTATGCCCAGTTTCAATACATGTTTTCCAATTGAATCATCATTCATCATTATCATTCATTTAGAATTGAACGTTATGTCATGCACCCCAAATCTCATTTAGTGTAGGTCACCCTACCTATGACTCCATATCTCATTCGGTGTAGGTCATTACGCCTAGAACCCCATAAAATCAAGCTTGGAAAACTATTGGGGCGGAACACTATGTCCAAGTCCCAACTTCTAATTGTTAGATAATGCCACGTATAGCACCAAAAACATCTCATTCATTTAATCATTCTTTAATTCACAATAATTAGCCACATTATTCCATTAATAAACCAACAATCAGTTAAACATTTAAAAGTCCATTAGTTTACTCAATAATTAACTAAGCACATAATTTATTAATTAATTAATCAATTAATTAATAAATCAACACAATTCTATTCAATAATTAATTATTCACAATTACTTATCCCTATAAATTCTAAACTTTTCATAATTTATTATCACAAGAAATTATCATTGATCAACATTATGGAACGTAAGTAATTCTTACAACTAATTGTCTTTCATAGCCAACATCATTTCTTAATTAATTTCCCCCCTTAATTATCATATAAAATCAAGTCAATATCTCAATTCAAATATCTCAACCCATTACCAATCTCCAAATAATATCATTTTAGGAACCCCCTTCATCTGTTTTGGGATTCAATTATCAATAAATCACCAAATCAATCATAATTCAATTCCACATTCCTAATTACTCCAATTTAGGAATTAAATTATCAAGGGAAGCTATAAATTCATAAAATAACATTCACATATCAAATCCATGACTATGAGAGAGCTATTTAGAACACACACCTTATATTATTGGTGGATGTTAGCCCATATGAAATACCCAAAATCCGAGTAGCACAATATCATCAATCAAGCTCTGGATCTAAATCCCTATACCAAAATTATGATCAAAGCCATCAAGATCATACAAATATTTATCTAGATCCACAATCCATGATCTAGATCTCAATTAAAAGGATTATATCCTTGGATATTGTGTAGATATTCCATGAAATGATCAAGGAACGATAGGGGAAAGTACATGGGAAGCAATGGGATGTAATCCACACACTGGGAAGAGAACATATATTCAATCTGGGTTTTCGATCTAAAAGAACGTTGTTAAGAAAACAATGGAATCCCACCGAAAATATCTTGGATCACCTAGAAATTGTCAATCCCTATCCAATCTCAATATATTGGAGTCTCAGGTTGTTCGAGTGGTTTTAAAATATGTGTTTAGAATAAAAATATGACACACACGATTTCATGTGCATCTGAATGTGGTTATGGAAAATAGTGCACCAACTGTGAGGAACTCTCTGTCCAGGTTTGCAATGTTGTCATAGTTTGGTCACATGGTTTTTCAAACCATGCAAAAACCGTGTGGACTTATCATTCTAGTTATCGCATGTCGGGAACGGTTCTTTAAACCGTGCGCAAACCGTGAACTACCCAATGTCCTTTAGGTTTCATTAAAGGTTCTCCAAAACGCACCCCAAGAAAGAACTCCAAATAAATGGTACTTAAAAGAATAAAAATGTACCTGAAGAATTTCCTGATATGTCTCCAGAAATGGTCTGGATCTTTCAATCTCCCAATATTATAATAGCTCGTCTGGGAGTGGCACTCCGGAAATTTTATAAGATTCTTAGAAAAAATTATTGGGCCATTGAGCTGTCATGTTTACTTCACATTACCATGTTTCCTCTTGAACACTTCCATGTTTCCATAACTCATGAACTAATGACAAAATATTTCCCCATAACAATTTATCATTGTGACCCATCACACATATCAGATGCTCCTCAATGGATGCATCTATCTCGGGGTCAACATCTTCCAAATAAATCACATGAGAAGGGTCGAGGTGATACTTCCATAGTTGTGACACATGGAAAACATCATGCATAGAAATAAATTTCTGTGGAAAGGCTAATCAGTACACCACATTCCAGATTCTCTCTAGCACCTCAAATAGTCCAACAAAACATGGCATTAACAAGCCCTGCCATTGAATACAATGGTGACCCAATCTAGGTGACACCCAAAGGAATAAATGATCACACTATATAAACTGTAGGGGTCATATCTTTCTATCATCAAAAGATATCTTCCTACTCTATGACATAGTCATACGTTTTTGAATCATCTGAACCGCCTCTGATGTCTCCTGAACGAGACTCGGTCCCAACAGCTCTGAATCAACAACATCTAACCAACATAGTGGTGATCTACAAGGTCTTTAATAGCATGCCTCATTTAGTTCCATAAATATAGTTTCTGGATAACTCTAGTTATAAGAGAACTCCACTAAATCCTCGTTCTTTTCCCAAGAACCACAAAAGTCATGAACACATGCTCACATGATATCCTCTAACACATGTATTATACGCTTTGACTGCCCATCTA
The DNA here is from genome assembly GCA_963277665.1 of Viscum album. Classification (NCBI taxonomy): domain Eukaryota; kingdom Viridiplantae; phylum Streptophyta; class Magnoliopsida; order Santalales; family Viscaceae; genus Viscum; species Viscum album. Next base: position 772,145,476 of record OY728159.1, on the reverse strand, counting down.
TCGATGGCTGGAAGGATGTACATAACAAAACCTGTGTACCAAGATCCTTCTATAATCCCTATAAGAAGCGTGAAGTAAAGCATGAATTGCGATTTCATACTATAGTCTGTTTCACCCCATACATACAAAATATATCTTGTACGTACATGTCTCCCTACTATTCTACTGTAATGGTTTCCCCGATAGGAAATAAGTGTGCTACCTTCATTAGTCAATACACAAAGACCGAAGTAGAATCATTCTTTTTATGTGCGATTGAAAATCTGGCCACAAAATCCATAGTCACGTCTTCCCACTTCCATTACGGAATAGGTAATGTCTTCAATAGAACTCTGGGACATTGGTGATCTTCCTTCACCTGCTGAAAGGTGAAACATCTCATTATGAACCTTGTTATCTCCATTTTCATTCTTGGACACTAAAATAATATTCTCAGGTCATTGTACCTTTTTTTCACCCCAGGAAGTACTATCCACTTTGTGGCATGAAATTCTTGCACGAGTTTCTCTAGAACACTTGAAGGCACAACAAACCGATTTTTCACATTGATGAAATCGTCATCATCTATTATCCAGTATGAAGGTGTATCTCTACCTTCAAGGCATTATCTTAAGGGAAATTACTCTGGATCCTCATACTACCTGTCTCTGATTCATCTCAAGAGTGTACAATCTACATCTACAGAAACCAGAGTCGTCCTCTAATAACTCTACTGAACTACCCCAGGAATTTCTTCCATCAAAGTCATAATCTTCCACTCTTCACTCAACTCATATACCAACTGAGTACAAATTTTCATGATCAAGGAATCAGCCACACTGTTCACCTTTCTGGGTTTATATCCTAGTTCAAAATCAATGGAATGCATCTATTCTACCCATATTCGATGCCAAATATATAAGTCGAGCTATGGAATGATATACTTCAGTATTTTCTCATCTGTAAAAACATTAAACATTTCACTGAAAAGGTCATTTTTCCAACACATAAGAACATAAACCACTGGTTCCAACATAAGGTCATATGTAGAGTAATTCTATTCATGTGGCCTAAATTTTTGAGACCTGTATGAAATGAATCGATCCCCTTGGATCAACACATCTCACTGTCTGATCCCAGAAGCATTACAATACACCGTGTACTACTCACCCAACTCAGGTAAGATCAAAATTGGTGCCGATGTCAAGCGCTTCTTCAAATTTTGGAAAGAATTATCACAAGAGTTTCTCTAATCAATCTTTATTCCTTTCTTTGTCAAACCTGAAAGTGGTGCTGCTAATCGGGAAAATATATGAATGAACCTCCTGTAATAGCCAGCTAACTCCAAAAATCTTCAGATATCAAAAACATTCTGGGGATGCTCCCTAGAAACCAATGCCTTCACCTTTTCAAGGTCCACTACTACACCTTGTTCTGAGATTATATGCTCCAAAATGTGTACCCTATCAATCCAAAACTGACATTTAGGAAGCTTGGCCTATAACTATTTCCCTCTCAGTGTACCTTGGACAATTTCAAGATGTTAAGCATGATCATCAAGAGTCTTAATGTACACCAAGATGTCATCCACAAACACCACCCCAAACAGATCTATGTATGGATGATATATCATGTTCATCAAGGCCATAAATATCGTAACAACATTTTTCAACCAAAACAGAATTACAACAAACTCATAATTGTCATTCCTTCGTCTAAAAGAATTCCCTGGTATATTAGAGGTCCAAACTCTCACCTGAGGATACCTCGATCTCATATCAATATTTGGGAGCTCACATATCGCCTTCATCAATTGAAACAGATCATTGATACATAGATGGGGATATTATTTCATCACGATCATTTTATTCAACTTTCAGTAATCGACACACAAGCATATGATCCCATTAGACTTATTTGAAAAAAATATGTGATCCCAAGGAGACGTACTTGGATGGATAATCCCTTTATCCACAAACTCTTCCAACAACATTTTGTGCTGTTGAAGCTCAGTAGGTGCCATTATGTAAGGTATAATAGACACTGGTTTAGCCCCCAACCTGAGCTAAATAGTAAATTCCACATCTATCTCGAGTGGAATCCCTGAAAAGTATTCAGGAAAGACATTATAAAATAGTTATACTACTGCTGGAAGGGTGTCTTTCCTACCACTCCCATCATCTAGAAAAATAGTTGAAACTTGATCAATGAGCTCTCCCAATACTAAGTAATATGATCGGCATGTCCTGCATGGATATCCCATTTTCCATGAAAAACATACTAGCCACACTAAGGAGATACAAAGGTCACTCTCTGACAGTACCAATCTATGTGGGATCGTTATGAGACTAGCCAGTCCATACCCATAAGCAGTTTGAATCTTGTTATATCATGGACATAGATATCCCAAAAAAATAATACTATCTATTAATTATTAAACATCCCTTGCATAAATAGACATCCCTAGATCAATGATACCAACAATGTATCTATATTCATCATCCTCTTTAAAAACTCCACCTCCATGCTATAGCCATTACCAAGAATTTCATATATAGAGGAATGAGAGGAAACAATATCAAAAAAGGTAGTAGATATTGTATAAGCAACTAGTATATTAACTATCACTATTGATAGACCAGCTTCGATCTCTACAAGTGTAGGGTTAACTACATGTAACTCTCCTTCCACTCTTCCTAGTGGCATCATCTCACTCCATTGAGTTGCACCACTCTGGTGAAATGGGCACTGACACCCTAATGAAGCATATCCACGTCCTCTACTACCTATTCCCATAGAGATCCAACCGCTAGACCTATATGTTGTAGAATACCAGCTTCCCACACTCTCACTCTGAATAGATACTCCCTAAGAACTAGCATGCCATTGTTTCATGCATAATTTTTACAGGGGTCTTATTTTTCCAAAAAAAAACCATCACTCCACTAGTGGTCTAAGACAATGTGTACGATAGTTTCCCTACCTACTGTACTGCTGACAAAGCATATGAGTAAGATCTGGTGCAACTCTTCCTCATGACTATCCACCTTCCTTTCTACTTTACGGACAATGATTATCAATATAGCGCTTCCAACTCTCTAAAGGCACACTCCCATATCATCTAGTGACTTATACCTATAATGTATTAGAAGCCTACTTCAAGTTCCCCTTAGAAATGAGAGAATTATTAACAACATATAATTTATTCAGTGTAAAGATATTTACTTGGATCTTAATTTCATACCAAAGTCCATCTAGAAATCCTTTTTACAAAGAAGCCTCATCTGCTGCCAAACCTAGAGGAAAACGTTGTCAATCTGTGAAACGTAAAATGTAATCCACTATAGACAAACTTCCATGGGTCAGATGAATAAACTCCGTTTCATTCTCTAGTCTCAGTGTGTTAGGATAGAAGTGTTCTAGAACTTCTCTAGAATGACCTTCCATAACATCTCATCTATATGACCAGATCATACATGAATGTCCAACAGCTCTTCACTGAACCCCATAGCATATATCCAGTGAACATGACCCTACTCCAAGAAAGAGTCTCTAAATTTTCATGTATCATCTTTATAGATTCAATCCATTATTAAACTCCCTCAGGTCTTCCCACTTTAGTAAAATTAGAATCTTGTTGTAGCTGAAACTCCCTTGTCAACTCAGGAATGCTTTTCAGAACCTTCCCTAGGTCTCTCTTTATGAATTTCATGAAATGAGAAATGTTCAATCACGTTTTTCCCCTTCCACCTCATCTTTCACCAATGGTTCCCCTAGAAACCTGTCTATATGTACTTTCTAGGACATACCCCTTGCTCTCTCCCTCAATAAGCGTCGTGGAGGTAAAGTTCTACAAACCCAAACACATGTATTAGGTCTCATAACTCAAGAAAAGAACAATCATGTAAGAGGAGAAACTAACACAAAATGTTCTAACATGTCCTTCCCCTTTTTCTCAACACATGATCAACACTGATGCCTTATCACTACCCCTAACCATCATACTCGTAGGTCTTGGTTAACAAGGGTACATATATTCTCAGTAAATAATTAAACCATTAATTAATAGAATTATCTCAAATTAATTAATGAATCAATTAATTAGTTAATACTACCCATTTCAGCAATACAGGTTCTCATTAGAAACCCATTTATTCTATATTTTTCATCATTATTTCATTCTCACAACAAGGAAAAATAGTTCATGTTCAACAACTTTCCCATAACCTATTTTTTGTTGAGTTCCTAGAATGATGCATGTCCCAAAAACTATGAGTGCCTAGAAAGATGCATGAAGCCTCATGTATCGTGCCTCTTTAGGTCACAAATCAAAATTCAATATCATTCAAAACAATATCACATTACACCAAAAATGCATCACCCAAGGTGAAATAATATCCAATAGTAACTTAAAAAAATAGTAACAATAATCCCACAAGGAGTACTCAGATTTTCTTTGATACATGGGTTTACAACTCCCATGCATGAGATCATTACAAAGCCCCAAATATTCCTAGTCTCATATATACCTTTCACAAAAAAAGTATGAAAAAATAAGAATAAAGAATATAAAATTCCTCTAATTCAACATTCGGACGTCCAGACCCTGGTGCCACTAGATGGTGCCCCGAGCTAGTTTACCACTTTTCTTAAATCATTCCACCCCATACTCTAGAGGGTGTCGACTTGTAGAGGTGGTCTTGTTAGTCAGTATTTGCGATAATATACCGTATTTTATCAATATAAAACACCTATGTTAGCCAAAAATAATAACCATGTGTGGAAGCATATAAATAACCGAAAAAATTCAATGTCATACAATGTCAAAATCAAGAAAATTCAATGCCTAAATGAAAGGTAAAATATAATATGACAATGAGAAAGTTAATGGTATACAATTTAACTAAATGTAATGACACAACAACACCCAAGAGTGTCGGAAACCACATATGGTTCCCTCTCCCATGATCCAATCCCAATCATCTACATGTCCTAGGGACTTTACTCACCATGTCCTACAACAATAATGTCTACTCATGTGCTGATCAGGAGGACCGAATAGGGTGTGAGTACGACTCAGCAGGCCACCACCAACAATGTTTAAAATAAATCCAGTCCAAAGATAGTGTATGCAGTGTTATGATGAAATAAATACAATGAAAAATTTAAACAGTTATCACATTGAGTTTTATTCATTAATCATCACATTATGACGAGTTTCAATTCATGTTTTACATTTGAATCATCATTCACCATTATAATTCATTTGGTGATGAACATCTTTTCAAGAACCCCAAATCTCATTGAGTGTAGTTCATCATGCCAATCACTCCATATCTTATTTGGTGTAGGTCGTCATGCCTAGAACCCCATAATCTAATGCTTGGATAATGATTGGGGAGGAACGCCATGTCCAAGTTTCAGGTTTTAATTGGTCTAGAACACCATGTATAGCACCAAAAAAATCTCAAACCTTTTATCATTCATTAATTCAAAAATATTATCCACATTATTCCATTACTAATCCAATGATTAGTTAAACATTTAAATGGACGTTAGTTAACTCAACAAATAACTAATAACATAATACATTAAGTAATTTGTCAATTAACTAATCCATCAACACAATTGATTTCCATAATTAATTATTCACAATTAATTACCCACATTAAAAATAAACTTTTTATAAATAATTATCACTATTATTTATCTTTGATCCAAAATATGTCACATAATTTATTCTTATAATTAATTATCTTTCATAGCCTACATCATTTCATAATTAATTTTCCCTAATTAATTATTTTAACACAATCAATTAAGTATCTCAATTACAATATCTCAACCCATTACCAACCTCAAAAACAAATATCTAGTTAAGAAACCCCCCTTCATTTGTTATGGGATTAGATTATAAATTAACCACCAAGGCAATCAGAAGTCAATACCACATTCCTAATTACTCAAATTTTGGAATTCAATTATCAAGAGAATCTGTAATTCATTAACACACATTCACATATAAAATGATTGAATATGGTTGTTCGATTTAGAACACCTTCCTCGGTTTATGGATGGATGTTGGCCCTATGGAAATCCCCAAAATCTAAGTGGCACAACATCATCAATCAAGATCCCTATCAAAATCCCTAAACCAAAATTAAGATCAATGGCATCAAGGTCATGCAAATCTAAATCTAGATCAACTATCCTAGATCTATATCACAATTCATAGGTTTAGATCCATGGAAATGGTGTTGATCATCCATGAAAATATCATGGAAAGATAGAATAAAGAACAAGAGACTCAACAAGATGAAATCCACTTACTTGGAAGAGATAATATATTCAATCCGGACTTTCGATCTTAAAGAACTATGTTCAGACCTCAATTGAATCCCTACTGAAGGCTTCAAGGTCACTTATTATTTTTCTATACTGAGACAAGGTTGAAATATGGGAGTTTCATGGGGTTCATGCAGTTTCAATATAGACTTTTTGAATAAAAATACATTGTGCATGGTTACCTAGAAAGGGGTGCACGGTTTGGTAAAACAATACACCCACCATTTAGACCTCTCTGTCCAGGCTTGCATGGTTGGCATGGTTTGGTCATACAAGTTGTCAAAACATGCAGTAACCATGGGGAACTCTCTATCCATTATTGCATTCTTTCACAGTTTGTTCACATAGTTTTTCAGACCATGTGCACACCATGCACATCCCACTATCCTTTAATTTTCCTTAAAAGTTCACACAAAAGCACCCCAATCCGCTAATCCAAATCAATGGTACTTAAAAGATTCAACAAGAACCTAAATATGTTTTCGAGATGACTTCAAAAAAGGTAGGTATCTTATAAAAATTACAAGGAGTAATAAATCAATAAAATAATAATATATTTTATGGTTACAGAGTGACAATACACCCCTCTATAACACGTTTTTTCCTGAGAAATTCACTTATTTTCGAAGAATAATAATGAAATTCCAAAATAGATTAAATTGTTATAGGTAATCCACCTCCATCATGACCTCCCAATCCCATTGAAAACATTTATAATATTTAAATATGAATAAATAAATAATTTAAAAAGTTAGACCTCAGAGATCTAATAAAATTGGTTCAACTAAGCCCTATAATGTACCTATACATGATTTATGTGTGACCCAAGCATGTTGGATCATCAGAATAATACCAAGTCAAAAGAACCATTAAGTAAAACATCATAGTGAAAATAAAAAAAAATCAATGTAGTTAATTAAAAAGAAAAAATAAATTAGAGGAGAAACAATAATTCAATAAAAATAACTAATCAAAAAAAATAGTTCATTAATGTGGAATCCTCAAAATACAAGACACTGATAAAAAACAACAACATAAAAGTAAGAAATTAATAAAAATGAAAATATATTTCTGGAATAGTAACCATGAACCTACCAAAATGATTTAGGATACAATAATCTAAATCATAGAACATATGAAATGGTATTTTTTTTGGATATAATGATGGACGGTCCAAAAAATATCAAATTAGGTGGGGTGAAAATTCCCAAAGATATTTCAATTGAGCATACAAGGAATTTCTTCCAACCATGGAGAAGATGTTCACTATGATTGATATATATAGGGTCCCCACCAATCTCATAATGGCCCCTATAAATCCCCATTGTTACTATTCCCCCACCAATCACATCATCATATGAAGAATTTTTTTGATAAAGAAACTCATGAATTATGGTTTCAATATCGACCACTTTCAAAAATTGAACATTCAAAGATTCTTTGACCACTAATTCGAGATGAATGATTTCCATCATAGAGATGTGGTCCATGGATAGTAAATGAAATATTATATAATAAGGAATACTAATAATTTCTTAACTTCACTACACCAACATAATCCTTTGAAGTGTCTATAATATGATGTATTAAACTCAATGTAGGAAATATACTCACTCATGTAATATCCGGAGACTCCTCATGAAATGATAGGCGGGAAATATTTTTTAATATAAATTTCATAACAAAATAATAACATATATCTGAATATCGCCTCAAAAAATAGTAGTCATCTATGATAAATTCACAAAAGATAATCAAAACCACCACTCAATGAATCAAAAAATTATGAAAAAAATTAAAAGTTCCAGTATAATTTCCCTATCTCATCAAAATAATATTTAAAAACTGAAAATATAAAATTCAAATTAATTTATTTTTTGAAGGTTCCATTTTTAATGTTTCGATACCACACATTCACCACTAAAACATGGTTTCTACAATAAACCCATGATTCAAAAAACATCCATTGTAAATATTATATCAATATAAAACCTAGATCAATGCACAATAATTTGAAAATGAGAGAAACCAAGTAAAACGTTTAAATCCTTTCACATGTGTATGTTGAAAAATTCACTTTCATTCATTTTTTAATAATATGAAAACACTACTTATGGATCAATTGACTATCTCAAAAATAATTAATTGATAAAGTCCTAAAAATATAATACATTCTAATTTTTTAATGATATTTTAGAAAACAACATTATTATTTCCTAATTAGTATATTTCCATTTGAAACATAACTTTCAACCAAATCATTTAATATAATCCTAACAAATAACACTAAAAGATCATTAAACATACCTTAGTTCATCAAAGAAAATTTAAAACAATAACAAAACTTTACCAAGATTAAAAAGGCTTCCAAAAATTCTATGTATTCATTTGTGGTAGTGAAATGTCAAGCCACATGGCTTGGTCGACCCTATTCCAACCATGAAATAGTCCCTGGGTCCTAGATAAAACCTTTCACACATACCCTACATTATATTTCAAAACGTGTCACATAATTGTGTGCCTAGGTTTCTTCAAATATTTTCACCCAAAAACATTAAAATTATAAAAAACTCAAATGATATTAATATAATCTAAACCACTAAAAATTAAAAATTATAACATATTATAATATATTAAATTGCATTCATGACCTTTGGTTTCAAACTGAAAACTAATAGTAATTTGATGAATTGATTGAGAATCAACTATATAGAATGTCTACACACCCAATTCATGTGTTCTGACCCTCCTATCTAAAATATTTCATTACATTATAAAGAATTAATTGTCATCTAATAATATTTTTTCAATACCTGTCTTATAATCTACTAATGTAGGACCCTAATCTAGATTGTGACATACCATAATGGAATTCTTGTTCCCCAAATTCTAGAACGATGTATATAGGCATAAATATAAATATTATTGGGATGGATTCATCCCAAAATATATAAATGAAGGCCCAGAATAATTATTCTGTAATTTTTTCATGACTCATTTTTATGTTAAATTTTCTTGAAATATAAACTAAAAACTCAATATATATATATATATTACTAAACAAGGCACAACTCGAAAAAAAATTATTCACACAAATCCATATAACAAAAAGATTTTTAAAAACAATGTTGTCATATAGAAAGTATACAGAGGATTAATGGTCAATAAATATATGAATCTGTGAACGAAAGAAACCCAAACAATGAACTAATAATATCTATACCACCTGTGGCCATCACATGACCACCCCAGGAACACCATATCCATCAAAAGTCTCAACGACGATTCCACAAGATGGATATCATGAGAATATGAACCAAACCGAAATAATAAATATTTATATGTTAAATAAAATCTATAATTATATATCCTCCAAAAAGTCATGTATAATATTTAAATGGATATTAATTTCATTCCATATTTAAAACACATTTATAAAGCTATGTTATCCATATTAATAAAAAAATAGACAAATAGAAAACTTATTTCATTTCAAAAAAATTGTCGCCCACTTGAACCCAAAATCAATGTTCCCAACGATTTTATAAGAGAGGTGAAGTTAATAAATGATAACTATTTAGAATCCAATATCCTTTTAGAATAACAACATTTTATGAAATATGGAAGATTATATTCTTTGAGTACATCATAAATAAGAGGATAAGGAAAACAAAAATAGTAGTGGTGAAATCAATAATAATTAATTATAGAAGATATTTAGTAATAACATCCAATGAATTGGTCATTATATGGAATAATAATTAATGGAATGAATCAATAAGAGTAAAACCCTAAAGTAAAGAGAATAGTAAAAAATAAAAGGGAAAAACTGAAAGATACCCTATACATCAGAGTTTCAATTTGAATAATGATCACTGAATGTCAGTATACTTATAACCATAGTGATCTAAGTTTAATAAACTATTCTTATGTATAGGACACTTCAGAGGACCATGAAAAATACATAGTAGTAATCATGTCCATATCATAATGTTGTTTAGTAATTGATGTTGTGTGATATAAAATATGGGGAGGGTGTTTGATGTATAATGGTACTTGTCCTAGCATATTTTACCTAAGAATCCATATTCCCATTATCTATTGAATGTTAAATGAGTCAACAATCACAAGTCAGATAATTGATACATCAATTGAATATAAACAACCACCCTATCATTTGTAATCATAGAAAAAATCCATATTAACCATCTAACATCACAATAGAAATAGTAAAATACATGGGGTAAACGAATGGTACATTCATAATTTTCTAACTAGCCCATTATACAGTTTTCGGAAAACTAAGATATGAACCACAATTAGTGTTTTCCAAATAAGACGTAAATCATTAAAATATGAAATATGAATAGGAATTTAATTTTAAAATAAATAATTATTTAGACTTGAAAACAACATTTTAAGACCAACTTGAAATTATATTATAAGAAAAGTAAATTTAACAGACATTATTCTAATTCTAAATGTCATTTAAAATATCATTACACACAATAAGGACCTAGTTTAATCATGCAATAGTATTAAATGACCATTAAGAACACCCATGCACTATAAAAATCAATGCTATTTAAAAATGGATTATTTGATTAAAATTCCATGTGAGAGTACTATGTTTTCCGCAAGGGAAGATATTTCAATGGAATTATATGTTCCTCAAAGTATTCTAAATTTCAAAATCAAAATGTCAATTGGTTGAGTAATCTTATCTAATACTTAAGGGGATCTATTAATCAATTTATGACTGTATATGGCTAAAAAAATATGGAAAAACATTTTATAATGAGGAGAAAAATAATTAAAAGTATCACTATATATACTATATAATATTTTTGTAAATATAAATGAATTTCAAGATGAAAACTATCCAAATAATTTGGGTTCAAAAATTTTATGTGTTATGCTGATAGAAACTTACTGCAATGAAATGAAAACATCTTACCTTCAATAAAAATCACAATATTGGGTCACAAGACAATCCCTACAAGTCCTAATAACTAATTGTAACAAAATTAAACCATCCCATAGAAATTAGGGTTCATCCATCATAGCCCCTCAATAATAAGAAAAAAATAAGACTGATAAGGTGATGAATAGAAATGAAACAGTAATCATGAAAAACCCACCAATGATAAGTTGAATATGTAAAAAAAATTAATGGATAAGCATATGTTTTTACATGTAGGGATTTAATATGGATGGTTCGAATTAGTGAGTGGGGGAGGGGTCCCTTGAGTTTGAAATATGTGGATTCTAGATTATAAATTTTATAATATTTGAAACATGGATAGTTTTCATGGAATGGATACATGTTTTTCTAATCCATGTTCCAACCTTGAGTATCACACATGATCCACAATAAGATCAAATAGGGTTATTGTTTCATGTTAATAACTAACCATCGCTATCTATAATTAAATTCAGTCCAACACATGGGCTTATTGTAAGGTTTTCACTAACCATGTTCAATTCATGGAGTTTTCTCTTTAACCCAAAACCATTAATATCATTAGAAACACTACAGAAAAAACAACCATTTGCAATGGGCTATTTGCAACGGGATTATTTCCCATCATAAATAGTCCAGTCCAGAGATTATTTACGACAGTGGGACCGCCCCGTCAAAACTAATATGTTATTTGCGACTGGTTTTGGTGGTCCATCCTAAAATGTAATGCGTAGTTTGGCACTATTTGTGCGACAAACCGCGGGACGGTTATTTGTGAAGGGAGGAATATTCCCATCACAAATAGTTCGTCGCTCAGAGGTATTTGCGATGGGTCCCATCGCAAATAACTGGCAGCGTTAAATGGGTTGTTGCGGCGGGATGTTGCCCCATCCCAAAACGCGTGTCGGCAGGTACCTTTTGCGACGGGGCCCATCGTAAAAACCCTTTTAACCACCAACATCAATTAATATTGGCAAAGGTATTTGCGACGGGCCCCGTAGCAAAAAGTAACTTTTGCGACGGTATTCCCGTCGCAAAAAAGTCTCGTCGCAACTAATCTTAACTATATATACCCCCATCCATTTTTTTCAAATCAATCTCTCAATTCTCGTTTTGGTCTCTCTCAACCCTATTTTTAGAGTGAAAATTTTTTTCAGATATTTTTTTTGACAAAAAAGTTTTGAAGCCGTCTACATCAATAAAAGATGAAGTTTAAAGGTCTTTATATTTTATTTAATTTAATATTTATTTCAGTTTTTTTTGTTAATTTTAATTATTTATGATTATTTTTAATTTAATTAGATTTAAATTGTTTTTTAACAGTATTTATTTGTAATAATAAATTGAAATTATTAGTAATAATTTTTAATAAATACGAATAATTAGAAATAAATATGAATAATTAATTATTAATAGGAATAATTAGTAATAAATAGGAAAATTTAATAATAAATAGGAATAATTAGTAATAAATATGAATAATTAGCAATAAATTGGAATAATTAGAAATAAATAGGAATAATTAGAATTAAATAGATATAATTAGCAATAAATAGGAATAATTTGTAATAATTAGTAATAATTGAAATAATTAGAAATAAATAGTAATAGTTAGGAATAATTAGAAATAAATAGTAATAAATAGTGATAAATAGAAATAAATTGTAATAAATAGGAATAAATAGGAATAAATAGGAATAATTAGTAATAAATATGAATAATTTTTAATAAATAATAATAATTAATAATAAATAGGAATAATTAATAATAAATATTAATAAATTTTAATAAATATTAATAAATAGGAATAAATACTAATAAATAGGAATAATTAGTAATAAATTTGAATAATTAGTAATAAATATGAATAATTCGTAATAAATAGGTATAATTAGTAATAAATTGGAAAAAATAGTAATCAATAGGAATAAATTGTAATAAATATGAATAAATAGTAATAAATATGAATAAATAGGAATAATTAGTAATAAATAGTAATAAATAGTAATAAATAGTAATAAATAGTAATAAATAGTAATAATTATGAATAGTTAGTAATAATTATTAGTAATTAGTAATAGTTAGTAGTAATTAGTAATAATTATTTGTAATTGGTAACAATTCGTAATAATTAGTAGAAATTAGTAGTAATTAGAAATAATTATCAGTAATTATGAGTAATTAGTAATAATTAATAGTAATTTGTATTAATTAGTGGTATTTAGTACTAATTAGAAGTAATTGGTACTAATTAGGACAAATAGTAATAAATAGGACTAAATAGTAACAAATACTAATAAATACTAATAATTAGAAATAATTAGTAATAAATAATAATAATTAGTAATAAACAGGAATAAATAGTAATAAATGTGAATAATTAATAATATATATGAATAATTAATAATATATAGGAATAATTAATAGTAATTAGGAATAAATAGGAATAATTAGTAATAAATAGGAATAATTAGTAATAAATAGGAATAATTATTAATAAATAGAAATAAGATAGTGTTGTAATTATATGTAAAATGGAAAAATCATTCCACTGGCTTTCATTAACTCAATGGAACATCAAATATTACATTTCCCACCTGATGATAAATGTGGAGGTCCCATACAGTATCGATGGATGTACCCATTCGAGATATGCATGCATAAATTGGGGAAAAAATTACGTAATAAAGCATCAATTGAAGGATCAATTGGTGAAACTTATTTGCAAGAGAAAATTTCTTTTTTCTGCTCTCATTATTTTGAATATCAATATCCCTCAAAAAAAATCTCATGGTATGAAACGAGGGGAATGTCAATGATGAAATGGAAAATATATTATCCATTTTTATTCAGCCAAATATTTGTTTTAGTGGAGTTCATGTATAATGGCTTTCAAATGATGAACATCAGAGAGAACATATATATATTCTGCTCAACTGTGATGAAATGACATCAATTATGCTATGAGTTCTTCTATCACATATTCAATAATTTATGTTGCAGTATCTAAAATTATATTATTTGTAGGATATATTATAATCATATCAAAAATCAACTTTCAAAAATTACAGCAGCTGCTCTTGATGAACGTAGACAAAAATAAAAATTTCACAATGGTTTTAAAAACTGGTTACATAAATTATTGATGGTTTAATATCATTTCTGTGTATTATTTATCATATTGAATATTTGTTTAATAAATTTCAGGTGTCTCAACATACTGATAAAAATGATAACCGACTGTGCATATTGAGTAACCCACCATCCAAAATGGTTAAATCATATAATGCATATGTGGTTAATGGTTTTCGATATCTTACACGTGCATATGGAGAATAAAGAAAACAATGAACATAGGATTTTGATAGAGAGGATCACATCACCGAGAAACTGAACTTAACTTTAATGGATTTATGGATGAAATTATTGAGCTGTGATATCTAGGACATAATTACATAACATTGTTTAAATTTTGGTGGTTGGATACTGAGATAGGCTTGCCTATTCATCTGAATCATGGAATCATCGATATTAAATATAAAAGACTTCTTGGAGTAAATGAACCATTTTTACTAGATCAACATGAAAATAAAATTTATTACGCAAAGTAATGTGCTACTTAAAGAGACTTGAGTTATTGGTGGAGCATAATAAAAATGAAATCTTAGGAAAATCAGTTTACCGAAACTGAATGTGATTCCACTGAAGTAAAGGGAATTGAAATTTTTCAAGAGACTATTCAAAATCTATATTTTTCACAAAAGACCGGAATATAGATGATGACACTCAACAACTAAGGATCGATGATGATGAATATGTTAATGATGTTATAAATTAATTTCAAATGAAAAGAGATGATAAAACTGAAACTCATATGGATATTGATGATGCTGGGGAGGAAGATGAAGACATTGACATGGACAGTTGTGGAGATGAGGATGAAGATGGACATTGACACAGTTAAATGATGGTTATAATCATAACTAATATATATCTATATATAATAGTTATTTTCAACTATCATAGAAAAAGAATCGTTTTGTGTTTCAGATGGATCCAGATCTATTTCAAGAGTCGCATGAGGCTAATATACCTTTGGATGAGGTGGATTGTGGACCATCTGACCGTCATCCTACTAACGGTTTAGGGGGTACGCGGAGGGGGTGTTGTCTTGCGCGATTGATGATTCCTGACCCTATCCCCGAGCAATGTCCACGTCTTGATTTAGATCCATGCACACTGAGGTATGGTAACCTGTATATTTTAGTTTTCTTTCATTAATTTATTTATATATATACTAATTGTTTGTTATTTATTTCTTTTTCATTGTTTTGCGCATGTAGCTATTAGACTGGGGAGAACTGTGTTGTGCAATTATTTTTCTCAGCTATGGATCACATGGGAATAGATTCTCATTGATGTGAGGCATGACATGATCGATCATTGGCTGGTACGTAAATAAAGAATATTAAATTTGAAATTTAATTTATTAAAAACATGATATTATAAATTATTTTAAGTGTTTATGGTGTACCATTGAGGATAGCATGCGTGACGCTATCCACACATCATGGAAGGTGTCAATGTGTGACCATTTCAGTCAGTTTTTTGCAAAATTTGAGAAAAACAGCTATAAATAAAGTAGGAGTGACCGAATTTGAAGAGTCATGTAGATACCACCAACCGGAGTACATTTCATTTCACGTTTGGGATGGATTATGTTTACACTAGTTGGGCAGTGGATTTGAGAGGAGATATTTAGTGGGATGGAAGAACTGGGGGAGACAAGAGGTGACACATTGAGATGGTATCTGTATATTCAATACACATAGATAGCATCTGGTAAGTATTTTTTAAAATATTATATATAACTATAAATATAAAGAGTTTATTTTATATTTCTGTAGGTATTAGATAATCCTGATATTACAGAGTTCCACCTTTATCAGAGGGTGTACAGTGATCCAACCACTAGAGATATTAGAGGTGATCGCTAGCATCAGATTGTGGTTAGTATTTTTTTTTTCAGTTTGAAAATTAACTATATATAATATTTTCACCATTTTAATTTCAAAATTAAATTAAAGGAGTCATATGAGGCTCTGATGTCGGCGTGCAGCTCGAGAGGAGGTCATGGAGAGGCATTATCTTCTCCCTCACAGTATCAAGAGCAGTTGCGAACTCAAGATGAGCATATAGAGAGTTTTTAATAGGTGCATGAAGAGACGTGTCAACGGTAGCAGCAGAAGCAGCAGCAGCAGCATGAGGAGGAGATGCATCGATGGGAGCAATAGCAGTAGCAGTATCATCACGAGCCGACGAAGTACATGCATCATCTGACTCGTAGTTTAGGTATGGAGTGTCCTCCGCCATTTCCTCCACCTCCCCCACCTCCTCTAGTTGACTACCCACAATGATTTGTTTTTTATGTTAAAAACATTTGAATTCACGATTTGTAGTAATATTAACAATTTAAAGTTTCTATCTTTTATATTGGGGAAAATATTGCATATTTTTATAATACATTTTTTTAGTATTAATATTATATTTTTAATATTTTTTTATTTTAATAATAATAATAATAGTTTGTGATTTTTTATAATTTTTTTGTTAAATATTGTGAATTTTAATAAATATAATTTTATTTTCATAATATTAATATAAATTTGTTATTAATCATAACTTAATTAAATATATTTTTTTTAGTATTATATTTTTTAATGTTTGTTTATTATTCTAATAATAATATTTTTAATTTTTAATTTATTTTAATAATAATAATATATTTTTTTCATTAATACTTGCAGCGGGACAACTTGTCGTCGCTAAATGTTTATATATATATATATAATGTATATAATTAGACTGTTATTTGTGATGAGAAACATACTCGTCGCAAAATGTTGATCGATATAAAATTTATATAATCATCTACTTATTTGGGACGAGAATGTTTCATGTCTCAAAAAGTAATATTTGCGACGAGACCTTCAGAAAAAAATTTATTTGCCACACCGTTTTCTGCAACGGGCTATCTGCAACGAGTCCCCGTCGCTACAAACTATTTGCGACTAGATCCCGTCGCAAATAGACCATTGCAAATATCTATAATTTTAGCCATGAAATTTTACCTAAAACTTAGGGATATGGATATGGACTAATGAAATGATTAAATACTAATTACATGGGATATTGGAGTGTCCCAAGGATTTTTTAGTAAATATGGATGAATAATTGAGTAATCATAAAGGATAAATTCTATACTACTACCAGATAGTAATAATGGAGATCCAATAGGTGTTTTCTATACAAGATCATATAATTCATCAATTGATAATGTTTGTGAATAATTTATAAAATAACATATCGTTAAATTGCTTATAATTCATGGATATCAAGGAAACACCCAAGGCATAAATTATATTTTTGAGTGTGTGGTAGGTTTTAATAAATTAATTATATGAGGGTTATAAACCCAGAAGGTTAGTGAAAACACTCCAAATTTCTACCCACATGTATTGCACATAGTGTATCAATGGCATAATCAATTTTCATATCATGCACCTAATATTATTATGATTATGATAATCTATGTTAAATTTAATATGACACCTTGCATTTCCATATTTAATCATATTAATTGTGATGGATAATATTGTTCTTGATAGTGATTGAACATGATATTTGGTGATTTTTTATTTAAAAAGGACTGATATAAACTAATACTCTCCCCTCTTAGTGTACATGAATTCCTAGGACCCATAATTGGTAGTAGAGCCATTATTTATCTACGGATTTCACTCTCTCGTATATGATCGATTTGGTTAAAACCCACAATGGTATTCTAATATTCGATGAAAACAATTTTTAACTATAGGAGAATCAAGTGAAATTATATATCTGGTTATTTGGAGTATATATTTATAAGGATTCATTTGAAAAGAATTTATATAGGATATATGGAGAAAATTTATGACATATTTAACAAAAGAACCATCACACCACTCTAAATGATTTAATACAAAAGTATGATCATTTCACAACGTTACATATTTATTTGTGATGTCATGTAAATCATAACATACCATTTCAAAAATGATGAAAAACATTTATTATGGATAATTCCTAGAATATGAAGTTAATTCTATCGTACAATGCAATAAATTTGAGAATTTGAGGATTTACTCAAATTAGTCCATTGAAACATTCATTGAATAATTTTACATCATCATGAATGAAATTCATGACCATAAAGATAATTTCAATGAAATAAAAATCATGAATATGATCATAAGAATATTAAAACCATGTTTCAATATGATTTTATTGGTACATAAATACAAGTACCCAAAGGTGGTGATACTAGATTGTATTCACCATACATTAATTTCATAAGAGATGATGAAAATATTTGAGGCATATGGATGCGTTGGTAGTTAAATCCATTTTTCATAATATAATATGTTTATGTCAATTGTGTGACTTGGGTCCTGTAGTGAAATTCAAATGGATGGATTACATCATCGAAGGAAGAGATGGTTAGGGTTTACTGTAGGGGTATTCTATGAAGGAGAAATTTTATATCATTAGTGTAGGAGAAGATATGTTTTCTCTATCCATTTAAATAATAGAAAAGCTACATCATAAGTGGCTTAGAAATTTATGGAAAACAAATTGGAGACTTGGAGAAGAATATAGGTTATTGTGGAATCCCTATCCATTTAGAAGATTAAAATAGCATGTGTGATACTTGTCCAAATGGGAATATCATTCGACAAACATAAAGGATGAATGATAATAAAGAGAATATATTTCATGGATTGGTTCACATATATTTTTTAGACTAATATAACTAAATAAAAACACATGTGTTTGGAAGAGTTTAAAAGGGATTTAAATTTAGTAAATTTAGTTATATATACTCCAAGAGGGTTCTTTTAAATATACACGATAAGGAAAAAATAGTGACTGAAAAAAAAGGTATTATTAATGAGAAAAGGGTACTACAATAATTAGATAATTTTTTTATTACATTTGTCAATTTTTTACTAGTTTGAATCAATACTAAAATATCCCATGTTTATATTGGTCAAAAAATAATAATTAATTTTAATTTCCATTTCATAATGGTAAATATTTTTGGTTAAGACATGGAATGGAGTTATGATAGTTTTAATTAAACAAAAGGATGTTTTTTAGTGAGGAATGCTGCTAATGAGGTGGAATGAGTTTTTTATGTTATTTTAAATATTTGGGTAATGTTTAGGGATTATTGCTGATTTTTTCCCAAGTTACATGGTTTGATTTGCAAATTTTATGGGAAATATTGTTAAAAATCGATGCTCAAACATTTTTTAGATCAGATTGAATTATGAATGGTTGGGTTTCACAATTTGAGAACAGTTTGGGGTTAAAAATTCTAACAAAAAGGAGAAATTTTGTGAGTTTGAGATAGTTCTGATCCATGGTTCATGATTTGTATTTTGTGTTACAATAACCATGCACATTTCTGTTGAAGGGAGGTACTGCTAACAGAATGTTTGGAGAATAGTTTTTCAAAACATGAAGCCTAAATATAAGGTACATCGGAGTTGGATAGTTGGTGGTTCACTATTGGTTCTTGTCCATGAAAAACCATGCATCTAAAATATGGGAGTACCTAGATTTCATTAATATTTGTAAAATGTGAAATATCTCGCCTTCATTTTTAACCACTCACCCCCTTCTCCTACATTTGATTTGAACATTCTAGGGGGATTATAAACCCCTTCTTTCACCTCCCTCATTCAAATTTGTGTGTATTTTAATATTGTTTCATTGGATTTTTTATGAATGATCCATCATCAAGTGGTTTTTCAAGCATCTTCCTCTCCCACCTATCCAATTTCGAGGATATATTGTTTAGATATTATTAATTATTACACAAAATTGAGGTGGATTAACCCATTTACCATAGGGTTTTTACCTTTTGGGTTATATGAGATCCTGATTATGATTTCATACACCATTGTGTGTGGTTCATTTGAGGTATGTTGTTATGGTGAATTTTTATTGGTATTCATAGTTTAATTAATTAATTTAAGTATTTAATATTATTGGTTCTTTGGTATTTCCTAGGGAATGGTGTTGGGTGTCCATTATGGATCTTACATAGTGGTTTCTTGGTGTTTTTATTATTGGTGAGCACCAGGTGAGTATTCTGAAATTATTCTATGTTTGGGTTTAATGAATTAATTAGTTATAATTATTATAATTAACTAATTGTTTTTTTGTGTAAGGGTAAGGATATAGTGATCTAGAAAAGAATAGTTAGATGTCGAGTGGTTAGGGAAAGCCTGTGATAGGCCTTGACAAAGAGGCAGGGATTTGGAAATGGTTTGGAATGCTTCATTAATAGTGTAGGCGGTTTTGGAGCTTTACCCAAAGTCGTATGAATAGTTTAAAATGTTCATTGTAGTATGTTACATAATTTTCATTTTTATTGTGTCTGAGCCATTGTTTATGTACATGGATTTTGGATTTCTTTATTTCTTAGACCTTAAATAGTTTTTGTTTCACCTATGGTATTGCGATAATGGACATATGGACACACATGAGGTGTGTATGCCATTGAAAATAATAATTTATTAGTATGTAGTTT
Organism: Viscum album; assembly: GCA_963277665.1. Classification (NCBI taxonomy): domain Eukaryota; kingdom Viridiplantae; phylum Streptophyta; class Magnoliopsida; order Santalales; family Viscaceae; genus Viscum; species Viscum album. The sequence goes on along the minus strand of OY728159.1, from coordinate 772,124,549 downwards.
TGGTAAATGTTTATGAGGATTTTGAAATCATTAAATCTTGTGTCTTGTTTTTTGATCCATTTCTTCTTTTCAAAGAGTAAAAACAATGTATTAAATGGATTTTTCTTTGAAATTGGGTGTTGAACTCAATGTGATTTTAAATGGAATTTAATTTTATTTAAAATGAAAATTGAAATGAGGAGTGGTTACATATTAAGAAGACAACTTAATGGATATTTTAAATAGTTTTTATGGGAGATTAGTATTTTAGACCATTTTTTTATTTTCAATGATTAAGACCAATGTTTTAAGGGGTTTCATTGATGTGTTTTAAAATTTATCTTATTATTTTGTTCTATGACATATGAAGAATGGTAATGTATTATTTCACCCATGTATTGATTTAATGGACCTTTATGATGACGATAAATGTTCATTCTGATAAAAGAAATGGAATTGGTTAAAATGGGGTGTGATAAATAGTTTAATTTTATAAGAAAATTTAATGAATCTGAATTTTTTTATTTAAGGAAATTAATCAATTTTGAATTTGATTTTATATTATGAAATAATTAGACCATGTGAATGTTGAGTGAACTAGTAATGATTATTAATTAAATGAATGGTGATGATTTGACTTGTTGTGTAAAATCACAGTTGGATACATGGACTAATGATGATTTCTTTATAACCCATGAATAATGGTTTTGGTATGATGCAATGATGCTCCACTCCAATGTTTAGGGCGGTCCAGACTGATAATCCAGTCTCCCCAATGCACCATAGTTTTCCTGGGATAGACTGATTCCCAAACACCAAGGGTATGGACACAAAATTACATATCGAGGTTGGGATGGTTAGATATGGTGTCGAAGACATGGTGTTATACTTGGATTTATTCTCCATGTTGTCCAAATTGTGATGTAGTTGATGGGAAGGTTGGACATGGTGTAATGGGTGTTGTTAGGATACTTACACCAAGGGTCATTCTTTTCCATCCCATGATAGCTATGATATATGGATCAGATGACTATCTTTTTCCATGGCATGATAGATGTAATTGAAAAATATTTGGAACGCATAGTGAATATAGTTAATTTAAATATTGTTAAATAATTAATACTATTTTATTTACGGTGCTTTCTAGGGTTATTCTTTCACATGCATGCACTATTTTACTAAGTAGTATTCTGTTTAAACACCATTGTAGGTGGGATATTGAGTTCTACGCACAACCTTCTCAGGACTCTATTGAAAATGGGTACCAAAGAAGATCTCACATGTTTATTATAGGAACATTTTAGGGTAAGGCCCTTTATAGTACAGATTGGTGATGAAGGATTGATCCACTAATATCAAATGACTTTATGGGGGTAGGCTCAATGATATTGTGGATACAATTTCTAGTTCCTTCTATTTTGGTGTGCTGTGAAACCAACATAGTTGGAGGTAGGTTATTTTTATGTCATGTCCATTTAGGCCTTTATTTAACTTATTTTTATTATGACATGTTTTAGATTAAATATACATTTAATTTCCACTTAGATATTTTTTATTCACTTTTGGTTGTTCACACTAATATGGTGGTAGAGTCTCCTCACAGTTCCACTTTAGACCCCCACTCCTAGTCAGCATCCTCTACAATATGATGAGGTTTGAATGATGTGATGTAGTGATCTTGCTTGGGGCACCTGTTTTAGAGGCACTCAGTTTGGGATGTTATAACATGGTATCATAGGAGTTTACATTCCTATTTTTTTTAGAATTTTGGTTTTTTTAAGCTATATGTTTAAGAATACATCATATCATGTGATGTATATTAGGTTGTTGTATCACTAACACCTATTCCAGTAGGAATACTAGGTTACCATGGGCTAGGATTGATGTTATTTCTTTTCAATGTTATAGTTCTATACGATTTTCTCTTTTAGAGAATAAAATTTAGTTTGGTTTTTATGACTTATATGGGTTTCTGGTTCTTGGAAAATTGGAAAGAAGCACAGTTTTTTTACTCATATGATATAAAGACATGTGGCATGTTATGCATCATGTTAGGCTCGTAGGATCCCCATACTATAGGCATGATACCATGTTATTATATGGATTTATTTCTTATGATAGATTATATAAATATGGCGGGACACTCGACAATGAGTACACTACTATGGTCCCCATGCATGATTGGTGCAATGAAATTGTGGGACCTAATGGTATAATTATGTGTTCATTAGAATACTTTGTGGGTGGTTTTTTGAGGATTGCAGTATTTTTGTGGCCTCCAAGGAGCAGTTTTATATTGTAGATTCTTGTAGTTGACAAGAACCCTAGTCGTGGTTAATTGGTAATTATATGACTCTTTATAGTGTGAGACCCTATAAGAGGTTTTTTTACTTATTGATATTTTAGGATGATTAGACTAAAGAATGTTTAACACCCCATAAATTGTGTCATTATTTGAGTTGGAGTATATATTGGTTAGTTGGTCATTATAATCTCTTTGTTGTGACTACAATTTTGGGTGTTGAATCCATGTGTATTTCAAAGGTGATGCATGAAAGAGGCTGGCCAGATTATGTGTTCTATTGGGTGTTCTAGTTTAGGATGTATTTTTTAGACTATTAAAATATATAAAAATGGTGAATCTTAGTATGGGGTTTTGGCATAAATGATAGCCTTGTTTTTGAGAAAGTGAACATTACCTCTTGTGTCTTTACTCAATGGATGGTTTCTATATGGGAAGGCTCATTAGGGTTCTATTAATATATCATTAACGTGTATATAAGTGATCGTAATGGATTTGAACAAGACCAGAAATGGTGGTTTTATTTTGGTGATTATTGTACATGATGGTTTCTGGTATCCTTGGATTGGAAAGCACCAGGAGTATTGATTATTTACTAGATCATTTGGTTTTTAGTGGACGGATTGCTTCGGTACCTGACCTTGTTATCTCATGATGTATCTATAGGAACATGGTGATTTCATAAGTGATAATAGTGTAACATAAAAATTGATCTTGTTTTGAGTGGTTGAGTAAGTGGCTTTCACACATGAGTTTTATTGGGTTTGGGAAGAATCAAGAGTTCACATTTTCTTGGCAGGAGGGACATCTGAAAAGGAATGGATTGTGGATAGTGATTTTGAGACGAGGTTATGAAAATATTGTCTTGTTAGATTTATAATTAGTTTATGTGGTTGGTAGAGACATGAGATTATATGAAAATTTAGTGCTAATGGGATATTGGAGGCATTATAAAATGGTTACACAATGTGTTATTTTTATAGATCGGTCGTTACAATATTGTGTGATATATGTGATTGAGTGGAGAAGGTTATCATGTGTCGGCTGAGAATAGATGTGAATGTGATGATAGACATACATACAAGGTGGATTGAAACCTTTTAATGGGATTGAAATGTTCTTTTTGATATAGGAGACATGGAAAATGAAAGAGTGGTGGTGGTACTCATTGAAGAAATATTAACATACTCATAGAATTGGTATGATCATGCCTAGTATGTTGACATAATCTTGGGTATTCTTAGTGAAAAAGGATATATTCATAGCTAATATAAAGTCAATTAAGATTTTATTGAGGGAATTTTTATTGAGTGTATCTCATAAAAAATTTAATGAAGAGCTTTAGGGTATAAGATCACACACATTTTTTTTTCAGAATATCCTTGTGATCAATTTTTTGTTGGAAATACCAGGGGAACTGTTCATGGAATTTGGGGATTGGTGGTAGTTAATGTTCTGTTCTGTTTCTCTAGTGAGAAAAAAATGACCATGTCAGATTCTTGGGGTGGACGTGAATGGAATGTGATCTGTGGTGGTTGGAATTTTATTTGTGGGGGGAAGAAGATTACACTCCTACGATGGCAGCGACATGTTTTTCACAGGGGTACATCCTAATGTTGGAAGGGTAGTACATGTATGGAACAAGAAATGGATCTTTAGTGGTCAAATTATGATTCCACCATAAATTTGTGGTGGTGAGTACTAAATTTCAACATGGAATGATAATTGGAATATAATTGTGTTAGATTATCAAGATGAGAATTGGTTTCAAGAATGATGTTGTACAAAAAGGCTATGTGATGTGATCATGTCAGAGGTGCGATAGTGGGGTGATAATGTCTAATGATGATTTAGGGTCATTGGGGTATATATCTGGGGAATTCATTGGGAGTCAGATATGGACTCCAGTGGGAAAATTTGAGTTCTTTTGGAATGAATCTTCGTGTAAGGGAATCATGGTCATGCGAGATGGGAAAATAACGGAATATAGAGATATGTTATTTGGGGGATGAGTCAGCTATGGATAGATTGACTTGTATTAGAATGAAATTTAGTTTTATAAGTTTTCAAGCTATGTATAGTCTGAAATTTTTTGAATGAAGGGTTTTTTCGAGGATAATTTTGGATTTCGAGGAAAAATTGATATGTTCGTAGTTAATTCATGGATGGTTGGTGTGAATCTACATCAGTTTGATTATAATGATGAGGATGGTTTTTGATGATTATTGGAGTTCTTATATGTGTTGGGGTATGGTTAGTTGAGGACCATGTCGAGCTGCTAGTGGGATTGTGAGTTCAGGTTTGATTGGGGTTTCCTATCAAAAATGGTGCTATGTATTGAATGATGGTGGTTATAAACTATAGAATATAGTAGGGAGAACAATAAATTGATGATTTATTAGGATAATTTGTAATAAATTTTATCATTTTTGGGACAAATTAAGCATCAATGTGGTGTTTTGGTTTGGGAAATAAATATTAGATGAGGGTTTTGGATTTTTGAGGGCCTTGAATTGGAGGTTTCTCCTCGTTAGTGTTATAAGATATCCGAAGTTGAATGTCGATGTTGGATAAAATATTATGAGCAAAAAAGGTCAGATGGCGCTATTAGTTGCAGACCAGGGATTATCGAGAATGAGAACAGTTATGGTGAGGAATTTGTAAAATTCAATATTTATATGCTTCAAAACATCATATGGAAATGAAATTTTTATTACTAAATGGTTCATATGTAAAATAAAGACACATAATATAGTTTTTGGTAATGGAATGTCTAAAAATTGACATTTGATATGAGGAATGATGCTCATGAGGTGGAATTGGGTTTTGGATAATATTTAGAGGATTCAGGTTATGATTCATGATTTTTAGAGACTTTTTCCCATGTTGTGTGGTTTGATGTACATAGTTTAGGATAAACCAAGAAACACCTTGATGATCAACAGGTTTTTAGATCATTTTTAACAGTTCATGGATGAGTTTCATAGCTTGAGATGGTTTTGGGGAAAACCATGTGTGGATATGAAGAAATTTTGTATGGTTGAGAAGGGTCAACGTCACGACACATAGGTTGATAATGATTAAAAAACTATTTTTTTATTTTATAAGGGACGAACTGCTGACTACATAGTTGATACATGGGCTTTTAAACAATACAGCCTAACTATGTGGGACATAGGTGATGGATTGTTGGGGTTCTAGTTTTGGCCCACTTTTTAGAAAAGTGTGCAACAAAACTATGTAGCAACACACATTTCATTAAATTCAATGAAATTAATAAAATATTCCCATATGTTTTTATCTACTCTACCCAATTTATCCTCCATTTGAGGAACATAAACCATGGGGTTCCTAAACCTCTTCCCCCTCCACCCTTCTTTATTTATTGGGCTGTTTACATGGAGTTTATTTAGAGTTTTGATTTAAGATCCAACCTATATTGGTATTAAAATCTCCATCCTCTCCCTCCTAACAAATTTTAGGGACATCTAATTTTGATATTGTTGATTAATCCACTATATAATGGTATAGTCATCTGTTTCTTGTCTGTATTTTATTCATCTTGGGTCCAGGAGATCCTAATATGGATTCTTCATGTCATTTCCAATTGTTTTATTGAGTTAGGTGTTTTTGTGAATTTTCATCGGATTTATGAGTCAAATTAATTAATTCAACAGTTTAATGTTATCACCAATTATGTATTTTCCTAGATGTGGTGTTGGGAGTCCATGGTGGTCCTTCTATAAAATATTCATATAATTATTCTAGAGGTGATCACTTACTGAGTAATACAGCATTATACGATGTTCAGGTTTAATGCATTAATGAATTATAATTGATATAATTAATTAGTTTTTGTAATTGTTTAGTGTGATTTTATGTTTTTCGTGTACTGATGAGATCAGATGGGTTCCAGGGAGTTAGATCAAGGATTTGATTAGCTATAACTATACACCCCTCCTTTAGAAATGTTTTGTAATGCTTAGATAATGTGGTAGGAGGACTAAGATATTTACCCATAGTCTTAATAACTATTTTATACTTTCATTGTGGTATATTGCATAATTTATTATTATTGTGTCTTCAGGCTTTTTTAATTTAATGCATTTAATATTTCCTTTCCGCTCTAGACCTTCCATAGATCACATTGGATCCATGATTAGTGAGACTAAACCAATGGCCACCCATGGGGTTTTTCCTCCATTGAAAAATAGAATCGTATTGGGTGGTGTTTTGGTAAAATATTATATTCCATATTCGAAATGGTTAAATTTTTTGTTTGGGATTTTTATTTGGTTGTTATTACCAAAAAAAAGTAAATTATGTCTTAAAATGATTTTTTCTTTGAAATATGATTAGGGCTCAAAGAGATTTTAAATGGAGTTTTAAATTTATTTCAATGGTTGATTGAAATTTTGTGTGGTTCTTTATGAATAAAATGTTTTAATGGATATTTTAAATGCATTTTTGATAGAACATGAAGTTCTTGGACCATAGATCGATTTTCAATGAATAATACCCATGTTTTAAGTTGTTGATTCCTTGTTTTCGAGAATATTGTTTGTTCATATGTATCCCAACATGGGAAAAGGGTAACATTTAATTTGATCCATTTTAAAAGGTAACTTAGGACTATGATAAATGTTGTAATTGTGAAAGGAAAAGGAAATGGTTTAAAATGTTTGAGTTTTATTATTAAATGATTAAAAATAATTTAATGAATATATATTTTTGTGAAGGAAGAAATGGTTAAATTTTTGATTTGTTTTTATATGATAAATATAATGGACTAGGTAAATGTTTAACAAAATGGGAATTATTAACAATGACATGACTGGGGATGGTAAGACATGTCATGATAAATCTGAATGGTATAGTTGGAATGATGATCCTTGTTTTCAGACCTATGACTACTGATTTTGGAATAATGGACTGATAGTCCACTCTCTAATTTAGGGTGGTCTAGAGAGATACGGCAAGATCCTCAGTAGACCATATTTTTTTAGGATGAAAATATTCTCTATACTCTATAAGTATGACCATTTTTTCCATGTTAAGGTGGGGAAGGTTGTACATGTCATTTCAAGTCCCTTTTCAAACTTGGACCGATGATACTCGTTTTTCAACTTGGTACTAGTGGTTTGGATGAATGGACATGACATACCAGATCCAAATTGGATACCTTTACTGAGGCTCCCTCTATTACTAACTATAACCCCAGTGACATATGGTTTATATGATCATCTTATTCCGAGAAAGTTTGATAGAATTGGCTAATACATGGAACCATGAATGAAATTTTTTAATTTAAATATTTTTAAATAATGAAACATGTTTTATTTACCTTATTTTAAATAGTAATTCCACCTCATTCATGCACTTTTTTATGACTTGTATTCACATTAGACATTGTTGTCAGTGGCCTACTGTGTCTTAGTCACACCTTGTATAGGAATCCACTACTCTTTGGAAGATGAGTAGATCTTACATGTTTATTGCAATAACATGTTTAGGATGATGCCTATGTTGAGAACTTTTTGGTCCACTTGGATTTCATGAGGGGTATCAGATAAATGGATGGGTTCTTTTGAGTTATTTTTAGGATCCATTTTTTAGTTTCATTTATATTATTATTTTATGTAACATTCCATGTGGGAGTGTGGGATGAATATATGGCATGATCATTCATACCTTTATTTAATTTCATTTTATTTCATCATGATTTAGTTTTAGTTTATTTGTTATTTTTTCTTACCACTTTTTGTATGATATTGGGTTATATAATTCTATTTTTACAATATAATATGTGGTTTCATCCCCCTCATAGTACAAATTTAGAACTCGTATTCTAGTTGACAGCCTCTTGCATATAAGATGGCATGCTTGACATCATGTGGCAATCCATATCAGGGTACTAGTTGTAGTGTCACCAGGACCGAGACATTAAAAATTAATCTTTTTTGTGATATTTATGCAATTGGTGTTTAAATTATATCAAAATTTTATTATGTCAACATTCCAAATTTAATTTCATAAGGGGACAATGTACATTGAAAAACTAAATGTGTTTCTTATTGAAGAATATTAAATTAGATCTTTCTAGTCGGAGACGGATTTGAATGGATTGAATAAAGAACAAAAATATTTTTTTATGTTTGGATAAATATTATAGAAATCTTGAATTTCAAGGAGTATGTGATGATAATGTCATCTTCATCAATATGGATTGTGATCGAAGAATTTTGGTTCTTTTCATTGTAGATGAACTAATTAATAGTGGCTCATATGATACATAATGAATGTTATCTGAGGAATATATGAGATGAATGTTGAAAATGTCAAATATTGAATATTTAATGATTGTTTGTTTACATTTAATATATTGAAGGGTTGGAACATATATTCCCAATTCCAAATATTCAATGGATATCCTCATGTGATTTAGAATAGTGGGCTCTAAACTAATGAAAATCCATTTCCCACCACGAAGAAGTTTTGATGAGATGATAGTTCCAAGGAGGATAGTATCATAGATTACAAATATATTTTTTAATAGGTCTTATAATTGAAAATTAAATAATCATATATTGTCTTTTTTATATATAAAGTTTCATAATACCTATGTTTTCCAACTGATATTCATATACAACCACGGAAGATAGTTCATTGATACATCATTGACATGATAGATTTTATGTAATTTTATCACAAAAAAACATAATTTATTTTTTTGGGCTATATGGATTTGGATTTGGTAGGTCAAATGGAAAATATCATGTAAAAATCAGAATGTTCATTCAATCATAGTGATTTATGTATTTCATCAATGAGAAAGAAGAAAGATGAAATCTCCTTTAGTACTATTACAACTAAATATAAATCGGTTACTGAATAATTTTCAAGGATTATATGGGTGTGTCATTCACTTGAGGATGAAAGAGTTGATGTGAAATCATTTAATTAAATTTTTGGTCTATTGATGTTTTATTAATCACAGAATTTTTTTTCAATTATCCAAGGATAATTCACAATGCAAATATTGATAATTTCATCAAGTTGAGGGTCGAACAAGTTGTAACAGAATTATTATTTGTTTCGATGAAGGATAAAATTGATTATATCATGACGAAGTCACTTATAAAGACCCGTAAGTTTCAAGGAAAATTATTTCATAAATACTTTGGAATTTTACAAGTTTATAGTTTCTGACAGGACTTGATTCTAGGCCCGGTGTGCCTGGAATCCATTTCTGAAGTTTTGTTCGTGTACGTTCAGTAAACGTATGTGCGGGTTTTTCTATCTTTTGAACCAGTCCTTTAAATCAATATCTGAGGGCACCGATGAACTTGCAGCACTGGTATTCGCTTAATGGTAACTTTACCGCTGTTGTGTTTTATGCGGGATGAAATTTAATTTTTGGGGTTTAATAAAAAAGTTAAATAAAATTGTTGTGAACAATTTTACTTATCTTGGATAGTTAAATCCTACATGGGGAAGTTATTGGTGGGGCCCACACTCACATAACATATCATGAGTGGACATTTGTGAGGTGGGGCCCATATGATCCAAAACTTATCACCTCTACTCAAATCCCCATTAACACCCCCTTTAATTAATTTGACAACTCCCCCAAAATGAATGTGATCTCTTCTCCTCCCTCCCTCTCTCTATTTAATATATGCCAACACATTTTATTTAATGATTTGAACTCTTAAATTAATTAAATAAAGTGTTTGAATTTTAAATTTCATGTATGAATAAAATAATAGCCTTAGCTATTATTTTATTTTGGGGCATTCGTTGTGTTGAGAGGATTTTGAGAGAGCTCGTGAGAATTTGAAGATGGAGTTCCTCTCTTCAACGAAGAACACTGTCCTTCCAAAGAAGAACCACCGAAGAACAATGATCATCTCTTTCGATCTTCGCCCAAGCCAAAGGGTAAAGAGCCACCCGCAAGGAATGCCGACGTCGTGCCATCCTCAGCTCCTTCTTTTCCCGACGTCAAGGAGTTTACACCGTCTCCCTGTGACGCCGTTTTCTGCGACGCCTAATTACCAAGAACCTTATTTTGAGGTAGGGGTTTCATATAATTTATAAGTGAAAAAATAATTCCATTTGTGTTGATTTCTTTGGAATATCACCTTCCAATTGTTACAGCCTAACACAGAGGGCATGGGTAGAACAAACACGACCCGAAGACCCTCTGATGTTTTCCGAAATTTATTCGTGATAGAGTCGCGTTGGAAGTGGCGGCGACGAGCGAAGGCGGTGGCCACACGACGGCCACGTGCAGAAGAACTGTACCCCACAACCGCGGGATGCTCGGCCGACGAAGAACTGGTCGGCTAAGCCGGTCGGACTGAAGTGACTGTGGCGCCACGATGGCGCTATGCTGTCGAGGACCGCATCCTACATTCCGCGGGCCGCTTGATGGATAAACCGGCCGGAAGCCAGTCGACTAGGCTGGGAAGACCCACGGTTCCAGGAGGGCGTCGTGCTAGAGGAACCATGGCCCGCCCATGCGGGGCGCTAATGCCTAGAAGACCAGACGACTTCAGCCGGCCAGACAGGAGGGCGTCGTCGATTGGTGTCGCCGGTTCAGGAGACCGGGGGGCTGAGCACCCCGCATTGCTGGGCTAGCTGGGGAGGGATGTGCCACGCCGCGCCGGGCCGCCCCGTGCCGTGCCGGGCCGTGCCCTGCCGGGCCGCCCCGTGCCGTGTCGGGCCGTGCCATGTCGGGCCTGTCCGTGCCCCCTAGGGCTGGGCTACGCCCATCGGGATGGGCCGTGCGCTTCACCGGGCCGATTCGACCCTCTGCTGGGTCGGACCCGCCAAAACCGGGTTGACCAGACCAGCCAGCACATAGGGATTGACGGGCCGGGCCCGTTTCACATAAATGTGAATAACATCACGACCGTGCATCCGATCAATATTAAGTCTGTGTCACTGGGAAACTTAGGAAGAGGTGGTCCTTTGGTATTACTCTATGTGAGTTTTGGATAAATTTGGAAAATAGACGGGTTTGGAACGAGCATATTTCTAACCGGACCACTAAAACGGAAAATACAATATCTCTCAGACCCATCGTCTGATTGACGTGACATCTATCACGTTGGGTTCCTTTTGACGAGATAGAACTCTGGGATACATCAAATCTGGACTTCATGATAGTTGATGTATCAAACCCCTTTGCTCGAGAAGCGAACCCTCCCAGAATCGAGTGTGCTGTGGGCGAGAACCCTAGAGGATACTGCGGCTGCAACGACTACCATACTCAGAATCTCCGTGGGTTCAACGACGATGGAAAGTGTACATGGATCATTCGTGGGTTCAACAGCAATGACTACTGTACTTGGATCCTCCTTGGGTTTGGCAGAAATAACTAATGTACTTGGATCGTCAGTGGGTTCGGCAGCGATGACTATTATACTTGGATCCTCTGTGGGATCGACAACGGCGACTTCTGTACTAGGATCCATTGTGGGTTCGTTAGAGGGGATGATTCAGAGGATACATCTAATCATCTCCACCCCTCTTCGTGAGTTGTATACCTGTGTGAGCTGAGTCTTGACTTTCAATCATTACCATCGGTGTGATTGTCTTCTTTCCTGTGTGGACTAGGTTGTGTTTGGGCTTGAGAGTTGGAGAAAAATTGGAATTGATGACTTAGGTATATGTATAAGAATATGTACCAATGTAGAGTTGGTTGATGCTTCATGATTGTATCTTTTATTTGTAGTTTATCTTTCATGGATTTTGGGAGACCTTCGTGGGTCTTGGTACCCTACTATGTATTGTTATACTCACCCCTGCATGGGCTATGCCCACACTATGTTGTGTTGGATGTAGATGATAGACATCACTGATTGTGGTAGAGACTTGTGGAGATGGACGGTACCCAGAGGTGGACCACTCGACAGAACGTACACGGAGCAGACATACAGACCCAGGGTGCTGAGGAGACCATGTGTACCCACCCTTCAGGTGGGATTTCCATAGGACGACTCAGTGGTTGCAACATTACTTTACTACTGTTGTATTAGTTTTTCAGTTGTACTATACTCACTGTTGGGCTTGTATTTCCGACCCCTTTCTTTTCAGCAATGACTTTTGTATACAGTTTTTACTTGTTCTTTCTTATGTTGGTTACAATATTTTGTTTGTTTACTTATATAAATGAAATCCCTTTCCCGTATTGGGATTTACGACTTTGGGGCTATTCGCCAGCCCCTGGTCAATGGAAGGCGGGCATGGGGTAGTCAAGGCATGGGCTCCAAGGACAGGTCATTTCAAATTGGTATCAGAGGGGTCAGTTCTACCGCATCACTTAGGACTCTGATCTATCCTACTTTAAAGCAATAGTGTTATGAGTATTGTCTATGGTTTTTAGTCTAGGGAGTCCAGTGTTGGTGCGGTAGCTGACGTATACATACCCCAGGACCATGACCTCTGATTTCTGACTCAGTGCACGAAAAAACTGTTTGCGTGTGTGTTTCCATTTAAAATTTTTATTTGTGATTACTTTGTGTCAGCTCACCAGATATAATGTTTTAACTGTTACCCAATTGTTTCTTTTCACGATGGCCCCATGAAGGCGAAAAACTTGGGTTCTGAGTTACGTGCGAGATGGTAGCCCACCAAGCGACGAGTCCTCGGTGCAGGGCCCCATCACAGCGGAGGCACCAGCAGTACCACTACCCTTTGAGCCACCGATACTACCGACCCCATCAGTAGAGAGTGAACATGGCTTGAGTGCATTGAATGAGTTTCAGCGAAAGAGGCCGCCCAGGTTCGGTGAAGAGACGGACCCACATGCAGATGAGGATTTGTTAGAGGCTGTCGTAAGGGTTTTCAGATTAGGTGGGTCACCAACGGATCTTATGGTGATCCGTTCTGAGAGTCTCCTACAAAAAACAACAGGTATATTTTAGAGATTTATTCTCTATGTGCACGATGAGGCATCTCTACTTTGTACAGAATTTGAGAGTCTCTTCTTCTCAAAGTTTGTTCCTTCCACCCTTCGTGCGGTGCGGATCCAGGAGTTACTTCATCTTTGGCAGGGCAACATGATAGTAGCTCAGTACTCAGCGAGGTTCACTGACCACTCACATTACTCCACCTAAAAGGTATGTGACCCGTTCATCAGGGCCCTGAATTTTGAGTAGGGATTGAGGTACGAGATCAGGGCTTCGACGATTCACCTCAGCATTCCAACGCAGGTGGGGGTGCTGGAGAGAGCGCTTCTAGTGGAGAGATTTCTTGCTGAGCAGTCTCCAGCGGCGAGACCACTACAGGATGACACATAGTGGAGTCTTCTGCAGCCGAGAGTAGACAGTTGACACAGAGGTCCAAGAGGACCAGGCCATCAGGTGGGCAACCTTAGGATTCTGGTTCGGATGTGCAGGGCCCATGAAACCGATCCAACCATACGAGGGACCGACATTGTTATGCATGCGGCGAGCAGGGTCACATGCCTCCGGACTACCTGACCCGTCGTGCAGATGAGTAGTAGACAGTGGAGGGACCTCCCCAGAAGAGGTAGAGGTTTGACCTTGGTGGTCCACATGGTGTAGGGGAACGAGGAAGAGAAGCTGGACGAGCAGAGGGTGGTAGATGATGTATTGAGGCTCTACCACCACCACCACCAGGAGGTCTACCCCGACCATAGTGAGCTGGAAGATAGAGGCAGTATCAACTCCATACAGTCGAGGCCTACGACCACGGTGCACCTGAGATGATTTGAGGTACTATATGTGTCTTATCCACTGTTTTTGTTGTACTTATAGACACAACAGCGAGTCATTCCTTTTTTCCCACTACCCTTGTTCGGAGCACTGAGATTCCGATGGAGCTGTTGGCTCGATCCTTACCTTTAGAGAATCCTACTGTAGCAGACTCGACGATTATGAACTGGTGCCGCCAGTGTGAGCTTAATCTAGGAGGTGGGATCATCGACTGTGATCTTCTTGTAATGGGGTCGACGCCTTATGACGTCATCTTGGGTATGGACTGGTTAGCTACAGTTCATGCTCAGATTGACTATATTAGGTGTAAAGTGTGATATGTCTGCACGGATGGGAGCAGGTTCACCTTCCCCGGTGAGAAGGGAGCCTTTCCAGCGCAGGATGGACTTACACAGAGGAGAGGGTAGCTGATCACTGATTAGTTGGCTAGTCTCATCCGCAGAGCGGTTGATGTGCGGAGTCTGAGTTTTCCTGTTGTGGTGGATTAGTATGAAGACTTTTTTCCTGATGACGTTCCAGGGCTACCTCCTCATAGAGAGGTAAAATTCTACATTGACCTGTATCCTAGGACAACACCGATATCTACTCAAGAATATCAAATGGATCCCATTGAGCTTAGTGAGCTACAGGTATAACAGGAGGACTTACAGGGAAATTGATTCATCCGACCCAGTGTATCACCCAAATCTTCTCCGATTTTGTTGCCAAGAAGGCGGATGTGATCTTGCGACTGTGTATCGACTACCATCGCCCGAATCAGGTGACTGTAAAGAGCAGGTACCCACTTCCAAGGACTGACGACCACTTTGATCAGTTTAAGGGAGAACAATGGTTCTCTAAGATAGACCTCACGTCTGGCTATCACCAGCTCAGAGTTCGAGAAGAGGATGTGTTGAAGATGGCCTTCAGGTGCTGGTATGAACACAACGTGTTCTTGGTTATTCCCTTAGGTGTAACCAATTCTCCAATAGTGTTCATGAGTTTCATGAACAGGATCTTACATCCTTACCTCGATCTAATTTTCATAGTTTTCATCGACGACATACTGATTTACTCGACTACTGAGGAAGAGCACACCTACCACTTTCTGGTTGTACTGTACACACTCCGAGAGCACATTCTTTATAGAATGCTCTGGAAGTGCCAGTTCCATATTTGAGAGGTTCACGTTCTGGGACACGTCATCTCAGAGGCGGGAGTAGCAGTGGATCCAGCGTAGATCGAGGGAGTATCTACATGGGAGATACCCAGGAGCGTGACAGAGGTGTGGAGTTTCCTGGGTTTGGCGGTATACTATTTGAGATTTGTTCCTGACTTCTCCTGAGTTGCAGCACCGCCATTATCCTTGAAGAAGAAGAGGAAACCCTTCATGTGGTCAGATAGATGTCAGCAGAGCATTCAGGAGCTGATGAAGAGGTTGACCAGTGCACCCATCTTGAGCCTACCGGAGGAGGGAGTTGGGTACGTAGTGTACTGCGACGCATCAGGGACCGCACTCGGGTGTGTCCTGATGTAGGAGCGAGTGGTGATCACATATGGTTCACAGTAGTTGAGACAACCAGAGAAGAACTATGCTACCCATGACCTGGTGTTAGTAGCAGTGGTCTTCTCCTTAAAGATGTCGAAGCACTATCTGATGGGAGAGCGCTTTACAGTCTACTCTAACCACCATTGTGTCAGGAACATCTTCTCGCAGAAGGACATGAACCTGAGATAGCTGTGATGGCTTGAGTTCCTCTAGTAATATGACCTTGAGATAGTCTATACTCTTGGGTAGGGGAACGTCGTAGCTAACACACTCAGCATGAGATCAGCGTTTCAGCTACTAGGAGAGGCGACAGAGCAGCTAGCCGCATTGCAGATATCATTTATGGATAGATATGGAGCAGCCTTTCAACAGTCACTCCTCCACTCCTTTAGCGAGTCAAAGAGGCGAAACATGGGGACGTTGACTGTGAGATGCGACGTGCTCAGATATCCACAAGACAGGCACCTGATTGATTTTTTGATGGAGGGGATCACATCATCCTCTTCAGGGGACGTACTATGGTACCAGTTGCAATGTAGGAGGAAGTTCTAAGGGAGTTTCACACTTCCTCTCTAGCGGTACATTCAGGAGTGGAGAAGATGTACCAGGAACAGAAACGATAGCACTAGTGGTAGGGTATAAAGAAGGCTATAGCAGAGTTCGTTTCACAATGCCTCACTTGTCACCAAGATAAGGAGGAGAACTAGGTGCCAGTGGGCTTGGTTCATCCCTTAGAAAATCCGGAGTGGAAGTGGGATAGGATATCCCTGGGTTTCGTGATGGGGCTTACACGTACATTTAGAGTACACCACTCTATTAGGGAGATCGTAGACCAAATCACCATGTTGGCCCACTTCCTACCGATCAGAGAGCAGATCTAAGTAGAGAGCATGGGACGCATCTATGTTCGGGAGATTGTTCGACTTCATGGAGTGTCATCGTCTATCGTTTCTGATCGAGATGCTCGTTTAACTTCCCGGATATAGAAGGGTTTACAAGACGCTTTTTGGAAATAACTACGTCTGAGCACCGCCTTCCATCCTCAGACAGATGGCCAGACTGAGAGGACTATTCAGACTCTCGAGGACATGCTCTGTGCATGTTTCCTTGACTTGGGTCGCAGCTGTGGGGATCATCTACCCTTGGTGGAGGTTTCATACAACAACAGCTATCACTCCACCATCGGGATGACATAATATGAGGCACTGTACGACCGAACTTGCAGATCTACTCGGTGCTAGACTGACCCTGGGGAGTCATCACTTGTTGGACCAAAGATGGTTCAGGCTATGATGGAGAAGGTGAAGATCATCAAGGAGTGGATGAAGACTATATAGAGCAGACATAAGTCCTATGCTGATAGGAGACAGAGTCCACTGGAGTTCAAGGATGGAGACCAAGTCATCCTACGTGTCTCACCATGATGAGGTCTATGAAGATTTGGCAGGGGAAACAAGTTATCTCCACATTTCATCGGAACATTCCAGGTCCTCAGTAGAGTAGGCAATGTGGCTTACCGCCTGGCCCTTCCACCTCAGTTGCACCAGGTGCATGATGTCTTCCACATATCTCAGCTAAGGAGATATGTACACGACCCATCACACATCATCAACCACCTGGAGCTGGACATCGATGACAGGGAGAAATTCTCAGAGGTCCCGGTGGAGATTGAGGATCGACAGGAGAGGTTCCTACATGGGCGATCGATTCCTCTGGTGCACATTGATGGCAGCACGGGAACCTCCAGGAGAGCACATAGGAGAGAGAGGCTCAGATGCATGTACATTACCCCCATTTTTTCCCCAAGTGTGTGTTTTAGCTTTACATGGATGTAAAGCCCTGAGGTGGGAGTAATTTAATGACCCGAAAATTTCAAAGAATTTTTTTTTCTTAAATAATTTGGAATTTTACGAGTTTGCGGTTTCTGATGGAACTTGATTCCGAGGCCCGGTGTGCCCGGAATCAATTTCTGATGTTTTTTTCGGGTACATTCAGTAAACGTACGTGTGTGTTCCTCTATCTTTTGAACCGATGCTCGAAATTGAAATCTGAGTGCACCAAGAAACTTGCAGTGCTGATATTCGCTTATGGGGACCTTTACCGTAGTTGTGTTTTATGCGGGTTGAAAGTTTATTTTTGGGGTTTAATAAAAAAGTTAAATAAAATTTTTGTGAACAATTTTATTTATCTTGAGTAGTTAAATCCAACATTGGGAAGTTATTGGTGGGGCCCACACCCACATAACCTCTCATGAGAGGATATTTGTGAGGTGGGGCCCACACAAGCCCTAACTTATCACCTCCCCTCAAATCCCCATTAACCCCCCCTTTAATTAATTTGACAACTCCCCCATAATAAATGTGATCTCTTCACCTAACTCTCTCTCTCTCTTTAATATGTGCCAACACATTTTAATTTATGATATGAACTATTCAATTAATTAATTAAAGTGTTTGAATATTAAATTTCATGTGTGAATAAAATGATATCCTTAGATATTATTTTACTTTGGGGAATTCATTGTGTTGAGAGGATTTGGGGAGTGCTCTTGAGAATTTGAAGAATGACTTCCTCTCTTCAATGACGAACACCGTCCTTCCAATGAAGAACCACCGAAAAATGAATATCGCCTATTTCGATCTTTGGCCAAGCCAAAGGAGAAGGAGCCACCCGCAAGGAACACCGACTACGTGCCATCCTCGACTCCTTATTTTCCCGATGTCAACGAGTTGATGCCATCTCCCCGCGATGCCGTCTTCTGCAACGCCCGATTTCCACAAACCTTATTTCGAGGTATGGGTTCTTTTATAATTTATTAGTGAATATATTAGTCCATTTGTGTTGATTTATTTGGAATATCTTCGGACAATTGTTACCACCTAAATCAGAGGGCACAAACCGAACAAACATGACCCGATGACCCTCTGATGTTTTCCTAAATTTATTCGTGATAGAGGCGCGTTGGAAGAGGCGACGGTGAGCGACGGTGGTAGCCGCGCGACGGACGCTTGGGGAAGAAGCGCGGGCAACTTTGATGATGTAGAACTAGACGGCTTAGCTAGCCAGACCGAAGAGACCACAACGCCATGAGGGCGCCACGCTGTAGAGGACCGTGGCGCGCGTTCTGCGGGCCGCTCTGCAGACAAACCGGACGATAGCCGGTCGGCTGCGCTGGGAAGACCCGCGGCGCCTGGAGCACGCCACACTAGAGGTACCGTGACCTGCCCATGCTGGCCTCTCCCTCTAGGAAGACCGACTAGCTTTGGTCATCCAGACAGGAGGATGGAACAGCTGGTTCGGGAGAAAGGGGGGCCGCCCCCCTCCCCCCGCATCGCTCAGCCAACCGGGCCGGGCTGCATCACGTCGGGCTGGGCCACGTCGCACCGGGCCGCGCCGAGCCCTGCCGAGCCACGCCCCTCGGGTTGGGCCGTGTTTTTCACTAGGCCGTTCTGACCCTCTATCTGGTCGAACCTGCCATCCCACCGGACATGGCGGGCCTGACCCATTTCACTTAAATGTGAATAACTTCACTACCGTGCGTCCGATCGACGCGCCGTCTACTGCACTGGGTCCCTTATGATGAGGCGGTCCTTTTTCATTACTCTATGTGAGTTTTGGATGACTTTGGAAAATGTCCGAGTTTGGAATGAGCATATTTCTAACCGGGCCCCTCGAACGGAAAAGCCAATATCTCTCAGACCGGGCGTCCGAATGACGCGTCGTCTGTCGAGTTGGGTTCCTTTTGACTAGACAGATCATCGGGATACATAAACTCTGGACTTCGTGATAGTTGATGTATTGACCCCCTTGGCTTGAGGAGTGGGCCCTCCCTGATTCGAGCGTGCTGTGTACGAGAACCCTAGAGTTGGTTGTGACTGTGACGACTACCATACTGGGATCCTCCACGGGTTCGACGATGATGACTACTCTACTTGGATCCTTCGTGAGTTCGGCAGCGATGACAACTGTACTTGGATCCTCTGTGGGTTCGGCAGCGATAACTACTGTACTTGGATCCTCTGTGGGTTCAGCAACGATGACTACTGTACTTGGATCCTCCGTGGGTTCGGCAACGACGACTTCTGTACTAGGATCCTACCTGGATTCGGCAGAGGAGATGATTCAGAGGCTATATCTAATTATCTACACCCCTCTTCTTGAGTTGTATATCTGTATGAGCTGAGTCTTGACTTTCAATCATTACCATCATTATGATCTACTTCTGTAATGTGTAGACTGGGTTGTACTTGGGCTTGAGAGTTGGATCCGAACTAGAACTGATGAACTAGGTATATGTATGAGCATATACCAAAGTAGAGTTGGTTGATAGTTCGTGACTGTATCTTTTCTTTTTAGATTATCCTTCTTGGATTATGGGAGACCTTCGAAGGTCTCAGGGTCCCTACCGAGTCTTGTTATACTCAGCTATGCAAGGGTTATGCCTGAACTACGTTGTGATGGATGCAGACGACAGAAAACACTAATCGTGGTAGAGACATATGGAGATGGATAGTACCCGGAGGTGGACCACTCAACGGGATGTACACGGAGCAGACGAATGGACTCGGGGTGCTGAGGAGACCATCTGTACCCACCCTTCTTGTGAGATTCCCAGAGGACGACTTAGTGGATGCTGCTTTACATTACTGCTGTTGTACTATTTTTTCAGTTGTACTATACTCACTGTTGTGCTTGTATTTCCGGCCCCTTTCTTTTCAGCACTTACTTTTGTATACAGTTTTTAATTGTCCTTACATCAGTTTCATACTCTGTTGTGTTTTTTACGTCTATAAAGGCAATGTTTTCCCCATATAGGGATTTACGCCTTTGGTACTAGTCTCCATCCCCTGCCCTATGGATGGAGGCCTGGTGTAGTCATGGCACGAGCCCCGAGGATGGGTCGTGACATCACTCATCAATGATGAACTTTTAAACCATCAGTTATATCTTCGAATCCAAATCTTTTTATCCAAATAAATGGGTTTCAGAAGGTACAACCACTCCCCATTGGATATTATATTGGTAGAAATGTTTGAAAACACTCACTATTTTTAAAAGATTGTATATATTACTCTCATTTTATAAATTTTAGAGAATTATTATTTGTAAACAACAAGACAATATAATATTGACCAATTAGAATAAATATAATTTCTTCGATATCATATGATATACACAATGCTGAGTTTAAACAAAACTCACCAAATTATTAAAATATTATTATTTAAATGTGACCTTTATAACCAAGATATTCATTTTTAGGATATAAATAAGACTAAATACAATATGAAAAAATAATAATTTTAAAAAAATTTCATTTATTATACATTCACTGTAAATAAAAATAATAATCATTTGCAAATAAAAACGTTTTCAAATAACATTGGTTTTCAAAGAAAGTAGCTTCCTTATGTGTTGGAATCTTATGTTAAAATAAATTTTGGATACAATAATAAAATTATTTTTATAAATTTTTTTTATATTAATATATCGAAATTAACATAGGGTTAATTTTTTGTATTTTCCTAAAGAGTTTCAATTTTCAAGAAATTGTACAAAAATTATGACTTTTTAAGTAGAAATTATGTTTATAGAATATACATATCCATTTATATATTAATAATAATTTATAAGTAATATTAGTTAAGTAATATATTTAATAATCCAAATTAGTTCATTGGATTAAATTTCATATTTAATTTTTAATGGCAAGATTTTTATACTTCTGATTGATTTTCTTTGGAAAATTATCTTTCGATCACATATATGAGTTAGATTCTAAATCATATTATGACATTTATGTGATTTATATTTTTTAAAAAGGATTTAGTATTTTGAATCAAAATAATTAATATTATCTAATATTTTCAATATAATTTTTTTTACCATAATTAATAATGAAACAATAAAAATTAGTTACCATAGTTGAGGTGAAAACAAATTTACTAAAGGGCTAATCTAAGAAGATAATGGTTAGAAAATAAATAACATGTCGAATTTTTATTTCACGTTCATATTTCAGGTGTTCCTACCATATTTTTTGATAATGTACAAAATTTGAGCATTTCTCCTTATGAAAAAAGGTGGTTATAATTCATTAATTTCAAAATATTCTTTGTCAGTCCACTCCCCCACTTTAAAAGGCCACCCCATTACTCCCATATTTATGGCTCAAAAAAAGATTGGTTCAACCAAGAAAATATTAAATGACTTCCAAACATAACTAATATAAACCAATAGGAAATTGTTTAATATAAATCCAACTGAGGATTGATTTTTTCAAAATCCAAAATAAGTAGTTTAAAGTAGAGGCAATGTTAATTTTACGACAATTTTTATTTTATTTCATCATTCACCTCCTTAAAATATTTTAAAATTATTATTATATACTAATCTATGTTTCTTATATATAATAATATGTTATTAATTTGAGGATATGACCTATATCCACCACCTCTTCTATCAGATAGGATAGGACACCGTCAATTGTGTGTGTGACAGAATATCACCTCACGAATCAAGGTTCTTTTTCTCCCATCAATACCTATCACAGTTGGATATAACGACCAGTTTAATATATATATATATATATATAATATTTATTATATAATTAAATTTCAATTATTATAATATCACATATATCTTCGTCGATTCAATTAAATTTGATATACGATAACATCACTTGTGTGTATAGTGGACTACCACCTCATGATGTGATTTGGTTCATTTTTCACTTAATCATTACTTTGAAGGAAATATGGTTAAATTAAATTACTATATGGGATATATATACCATGATTTTTTTAAAACCAATATATCACCTACTTCCTTAACCTTTACCCATTTGTAAATGATATAATTTCTTGTGCTTTCATCTGGGTTACCACATCCATAAAGTGATGTGGTTATTTTAATATATCAACTTTTCATGAATAATACGGAATATGTATGTAATGAAAAAATAATATTTATAATATTAATATTATTTGGGATATTATGGAACAATATAAAATTTCCAACATCCATGACTTTAAAGACTAATCATGCATGATAAAAAATTCAATAAACATTCAAAACAACAGGGATAATGAAGGACTGTTAATGAGAATGTAATATAATGACAAAAATCGATCATATATGATATTATAAATATTAATTTGGTTCATTAATTACTTATTAACAAGTTTTAAACCAATATACATGAGATTGACGAGATCTCATCTAAAGGGAAGTGTGAGGAATGAGATTTAATCTCAACATCAATTTCATCGAGATATATTTGTTAATATGAATATACTCACATTTATGTGTCATATCTACTACCCATTTGATTAATTTAATATGAATACCTATTTATTAATTATTATTATTATTGAAAAAAAACTATATTACCAAAAAATAGATTTGCACCGATCATTCCTTCATTAATTTTGTGATTATTAAATTTCTCTTGAGATAATCACTTTCTTGAGAACATTTTTAATTATAATTACATTTCTTTAAAATATACATAGTTTTTAATAAATTTTATATGACTATTTAAAAAAACATATACAATTTTTTACTAATATTGTATACATTGAATGTTTGATTATAAAGAAGGGAAATATTTGTAAATATATATTCTTTACTAAATAAGGACATCTGATGATAAGTAATATAATTCAATAATTAAATAAATTATTTCTTATTCAAGGATTTCTTTGGAAAATCTATGATGGGTGGGAAAAAATATAATATATCCCATTAATGGTTTAAAAGGTCTAATCTAATAAATTAGTTGAAAAAATTAAATTGGATTATACCAATAGTTTTAAAATGTCTAGTAAAAGGTCTTCAATGTAATGGTATCATGATACTTGGGATCATGTCTTCTAATAAATAAGAGATCCATTCACTGGGAATTGAGTTATTATTATTATTATTATCCTTGATATTTTCTCATTGGTATCACCTTAAAATTTAATTAATTCTCATTTATTGATTACATTTATTTTGTTCTTATTTATTCACATTACCATGTATATTATTTTATATCAAATAATGAATGTAATGTTGTTGATTGAATGAAATATTTTCCTAGTTATTTACCTATACATAATGATTATTGTGTATTTTGTTTGGTTATTTTCCACTATAGATAATCCCTTTTGAGAATTTGACCTCACCTGTATTTTGTTTGCAGTCCCACTCATATAAAGAATATTCCATTAAACAAGTTTGAAGGATATCGAGTATTAAATTTATTTATTTTTTATTTTCTATTCCCATTTTCAAATGGATCTCATGTATGTATCTTGTTCTCTAAAACTACTAAACTTATCTAACCTTTTATATTTTATGCCTCATTTTTATTTCAATACAATAATGTATACAATAGATCTTTTTTATTGTAGTCACGGTCATTTGAGTTGGTATCAGAGAACATTTGGGAAAATAACTAGACATATATAAAATAAATAATATTTTAGGAAACATAGACCTATAGTAAAGTTTGATGAAAATTATAGAATTTTTTTTTTGTAGTTTCCATATTCTAGGGTTTTTCCTAGTAATACATATGTATTTGGATACTATAAGTGGATGAGGTTCTAGAACATATTTTCCTTAGGGTACTAACTAAAAAATGGAATATTAGTCTTGAATGGACAATTTATTGGTACACAATATATGGAATTCTAAAAACATAGTTTGGAAATCATAGTGGATATAGTTATGTTAATTCTAAATTTATATATAATCCATTATAATGGGTTTGAAAAATAAAAATATCACAAAAAAACTTTTTTTAGGTATATGAGACAAAAATAAATAAATTTTCAATTTATTTCATGTGATAAAATTAATTAGAATTATGTATTATGATTTAAAAGTTCATAAATTTATGTGCTAACATAGTATATGGAATTTCATAGAAATATTTCCTAGAATAAATAAGCGTATCTATACATGCTACTAGGTTATAAATATCCCTATTAAACAATTAAATATATCTAGTATTGGAAATGAGTAGATATTTCAAATATTAGGGATGCTTAGTTGGTTATAAAAAATAAACATTACTAAATAGATATTTTTTAGACCATAGTGTGATAATCCTATATTATATTTCTTCACGAAACAATATCCCCATAATTTAGTTGGACAAATAATTTATTGGTAGTTGAGTAATGGTTTAATTGCACTGAGAAGATATTTCTTTCCATCGGATGTGATGAATTTTTAATGGTTATACCAGTAATTTACTATCTCAAGGGTGATTCTTATTAATGGATGTAATTGATCAAGAATTCTTTAGGGGGAGAATAAATTGAGCAAATGGAATGGATATTTGTTATGGAAATATTCTACAACCAATATTCCCCTCTTGAAAATTGTATCGAAATAAAGTGGAAGTTCTTTAGCTTAATGAAAAAGGAAGAAAAAGTGTTAAAATTTATGAATCTACATTTAAAAGATAGTTGATTTATGTTATGGATTATATATTCATCACATAATGCCTGATGAATCATTTATTTTATGGGATTAATACATGTCTCTAACAGGTGTTGTTCAATCAAAAAATTTCATCATAATTTGAAATAGTTTTATGTTCCATAAAATGGGAGTATGAATTTTTAAGATACAATATGTTCGATGAAAATCAATAAAATAAAAGGTCAACCAAACACCAAGATAATGGGAATGTATCAAAGAAGGATAAGTGAATAATGCAATTTTCATATTCTAAAAACTATGGAAATAATCATCCTGGAAAATTCATGAATAAAATGGATGTTTGTTAATTGTCTAGGGATAAGAATCATTAGATGAAATTTATCAATGGGGTCAAAGAAGGAACATCTACCAAGTGATTCTAATGAAACTAAATGGTGGATTAGTAAAACCAAATTCCCAATAATCAATATAATTTATCCCATAATAGCATAAGGGGAGAGGGATATTAATTTTCAATTAGTATAAAATATGTTGAATTATAAACTTATGTGGTGTAGGGTACTTTAATAATATCCTTAAACTTAGCTAGTGAATTATTCGATTCTTGAATGACACACTCTCTTATATCATCCATGATTTCTGTGGAAAATAGATACTTCCCTTTAACTATAAGGAGATAGTTGTTAGTCAAAACATGTAGTGGATATCCTACTAAAAATTATTGTTTTTTGTAGTCCCCATTATAAAACATAAACATTATTTATTTTTAGACTATACAATCATAACAATAGTTGACATCGATATAATACTTTGTATATTATGTATTTCAAAAAAATATGAAATAAAATATTGTAATGATAACGAAATTGTGATTCGTGATGAAGAAGTGGAATTACTTATCATCATAGTGAATACTTAATTAATTGAGTCATTTCTAGATCCATTACAGTATCACTTTTGAATGATATTATTGGGGAATAATAGAATAAAAAATCTATGGATGGAGAATTTAACCATTTAATTTAGGATATACCTATATTATTGGAATACATTTATTTATTTTCATAGTTATTACCAGGTCAACAATCATATTGTAAAATCATGTTATCTATTTATAAATTCCTTAATGAAATACATATATTTTATTATGGATCTTCACACTCTTTTATTATGGTGAAATGAAAAGTAATCACAGCCTTAAATATCAAAAATTCTTTATTTGATAATGGAACGTCACACTCTTTTATATCATCTATGATTTCAATGAGAAAAATTGATACCTCCCTCGCTACATAAAAAAGTAGTTATTAATCAAAACTCATAATGGAAGTCTCACTTCAAAAATTATCTGTTAATAATTCCCTTTGTAACACATAAAAATGTTTCTGATGAACTTTATAATCAGACCTATGTTCGATTTTTATATAAAACATGGTATGGAATGGATTTAATAAAATATTCAAATATTTATTAGAAATATCACAAAGACATGATTTGCGATGAGGATATTGAAATCATTATCATTTAAGCGGGGAAAACATTATCAAAGTCATGTCATGATCCACCTCCATTATCACTATTGAATGGGATTCTTGGGAAAGTAAAGAAAAAAATATATAGATGGAAAAAAGTATTCAAATTTAGGATGTACCTTTTATATAGGAATATATTGATGAATTTTACTGATAATTACATAGTTTTCCACTAGTGTCTGATTTAGAGATCTCAATGGATTTAGTCAATGACTACTAAACTATATCTTATATTTCTAATACAATGGGTACTGTAAAATTATCAAAGATAAATAAATAACTTCTTGAGTTTTTTATATGGGATTTATTCACCGTAGTGTTTCATAATGGGGTCCCATGATAACTTTATTTAGAAGAATGATGTATACAATATGTTGTTCATTGATTGATAGTAAATCAATGTTATTATGATAAGGAAAAAATATCATCATCATTGTATTTTTGACTTATTCGATGAACATCATGGAGCTCAATATTTTTCGATGATTGACCATCATTCTAGGTATCATCAATTATAAGTAAAGAAGGACGTTAATATGAATATTTATTTGGAAATTAGGTATGAATATTAGGAGATTAAAATAATTACATTTAGATTGAGCAATTTATAATTCTCTTTATGGAACAAATGATGAAATTATTCATGGAAAATAATAATGATTATTTTATCTTATTCAGTGATGATATATTACTATATTATAAGAGATATTAGGACCATGATAATAACCAAATCATAATTCTTTAGACACTTATAATAAAATAGGTATATGTTAAGGTTTTTAAGTGTGACATCTATGTTTCATTAAGTTCATTTTAGTGTCTAAATTATCTTCAATTATGGAATATTTGTTGACCCTGTAAAGGCAATGAAAGTCATAAAATGACCTACAATAATGAACATAACTTAGATACTAATTTTCATTTGTTTTGTAGGTTACTATCATATATTCATTCATATGTTCCCCCCATTGGATATACCTTTAATAATACTTACATGTTATGGGGTTAAGTTCATATGGACCAAGGAATGTGGGATATTTTTTAATGAATTGAACATGAGGATGGTCAGTGCTCCGATTTTGACATTACCATTATGAAATAATGGTTTTGTGATATATAATGATTCATAAAATAATGGAATAGTTGTTTCCCAATGATAAATGATATTTTCATATTCATTAACAAATTGGAAGACACATGAGCAAAATTATCCAACATAAGATCACCAGTTGGGAGCTATAATCATTTCATTGAAGATACATAGACATAATCAAAAAGCTAAAAGATGTGAGTTATAATAAAACCATAAGATACTATAATACATATTTGTATAGAAATATCTCAACATAAGGAAAATTTGGTTTTTTGATATATAGAAGTGTTAATATTTCTAAGTACACCACCACTAAGAGAAAGAAAATAATGTAGCTGATGCATTGCGCTATACAGATTAGGATGTTTTGATCCAAATGTGGAATGGGATGGATCATATATTAATTAATAGAGTAAATATGTTTATGGGAATTATTACAGAAAAGGAGTCATCACTAATTTTTTAAATTAATAAGAAACCATATTTATTGCATTGGATAAAAAATTCACAATTTAATGATGAATAGTTTTAGATGATATTTAATGTTGTGAATATGAGAAGTATGATGAATTAGTTTTTTAATACGGATTTATAAAATTTGTAAATATATTATATTTTTAATATATACCTTATCAAAAAATGTAATTTCTGGATGATTCTCATAGATTAAATTTCTTTATATACCATGGTATCACCATGATGAATCGGGTTTTGTAAAAACATTTTTAGTGGGATAACATGAAGTGGGAAATTGCTAATTCTGTGAATAATTGTTTATTTTTTCATCATGTAATGAATGAGATATATAATAAATGATTTTTCATGATATATATTCATATTCTATTATTGAATTAGGATGCAAATTATATAGTTTTTTTCATAGGACTTCCCACCACTCCTAGAAGAAAAGCTAAAACATATTTTATTACCGACCACCTAATAAAATATGCACATATCCTATATATAAGAGAAAATATTACACATTATTCATTCTCAAGGATACTTATTAATAATATTTTAATTCTTAATATAATACCTCTACTAGTTTTTTCTTATCATGATCCTTGTTTTTCATCAAAATCTCATAAGAGTCTACAGAAGGATCTTGAAGATAAGATTTTATAGGCACCGCTTACCATATTCAAACTGATTGATAGTCCATAATTACTATTCAAACAATGAAAGAAATATTTAATTCAAGCATACAAGACCCCAAGGGTATGATTTATATGTATTCAACTTTTGCAGAATATTCATATAAGAGTATTTTTCCTTCAATCATTCAAATGGTGCCTAAATCATTATATAGAAAAAGATATGATACACAGACTTGTTGGGATGAAGTTAGTGAATGGAAACTTTTAGGCTGAAAACATGTTTTAGAAATAATAAAAAGAATAAGACTATTTTGGATCATATTAAAACATCTCAAAGTAGGTGAAAGAGGATGAAATGTTGGAACTAGAGGATGTAATGAAAAATCAGATGAATCAAGTTGTATAGGAGTATTGGATAAATCATAAAACATAGGAAGAAATGCGGGAAAGATAGGATGTTGTGAAGAAGAACTACCCTTATTTTTTTAAAGGTAACTATAATGAAAATTTAGAATATAGAATTTTTGTAAGATGTATGAATGTAGATACCTGATAATTTAATATATATTCCTTTTATAATAATGTTATTTTCAGTGATAGATCTTGTTATACAAAATTCCATGTTTATATATAAAAGAATATGCTATTGAAATATTATTATTTAAATGTTATAGTTAGAGCATATCAGTCATGTTTACAGGTATGAATAGTAATAAAAAAATTATGATATATATATGATTAACACATTTTCATTTTTCATCTATTTGTTACAAATATTTTAATATTATTTATGTAGTGAAGGAAATATTTTTTCAAAACCAATATTTTTCAAAGAAAATAGTTTCATCACGTCTTGCTCACTTATGAGAAAATATTTTTTACACATTTAAAAAATTTATTTGATAATGTGAAATTAACTTTTTAACTAATAATATCAAAATTATCATAGGCTTATAGTTTTGGGGAACTTTTTGACAAAGTTTATTTTTTGATTAATAATTTAAAAATATAGATTTGTATTAAAACTGCCTTTTGGTATAAATTTTTAACAAGCCCTATTTTATTCTAATAGGTTTTAAAAAATTTCGTTACATTAGAATGTATTTAGAAAATATGGAATAGTTAATAGGAATAATTTTAATATCTAATTTAGATATAAAAGAATTTTATTTGTTTGAATGTTTTTCATTGGAAAATCATCTTTTCATCACATACACGCGTTTAATTTAAAATTAAATTATACTAATTAAATAAGTATAATTTGGAAAACATTATTCAATATATTCAGTTTTCCTAAAATATATTATCTAACAAGATCAACTCAATTTTTGACCATAAAAATAGTATAAAAAATTAAATTTAATTACCATGATGAAGGTGAAAATTGGATTACCATGTGGTTAAAATAAAAATATATGGTAAAAAATTACCTATTTCATTTCAAATAAATTTTTATGGAACTATTTATACATTATACCATTCACAGTTGTATAATGGTTCTACCTTTATCCCTATTCCTTATGAACGATGTTGGTGTAATTCAATATTTTAAAAAATTCCAAGTGTTTCATATCCCACTTATAAAAGGTTAGCTTCTCTCCACCATTATTCACACTTAAAAACATATTTTTCATCCCATAAAAACCCAAATAACTTATGTACTCCCACAAAAACATCTTATATGTTTTTATTATCTTAAAATAATTATATATATGATTTTGTGGAAAACCTAATGAAGGTGTCCAAAAAAGAGGTAGCATTCTAAAATTAGTATTTTTATTTTATTTCATCCTCAAACTCTATAAAATATTATTATAAAATTATTATATAATAACATATGTATATTAAATATAAAAATATTTTACTATTTTCGGTAATGAACTATATCCACCTCTTCTTCCATTAAATTGGAAAGGAAACTGTCTATCGTCTGTATAATAGTCTACCACCTTATGAATTTATGTCAACCGTTTACATCGACACCATTCCCAGATGGATATAATTAAATATTTAATGTTTTCTAATATATATATATATATATATATAATATTTAACATAAAAATACACTTTTTAAATTTTAATATCCCATATACCTCAATAATTTCCATTCTGTTTAAAATATGATAACATCGCTTTTGCGTATAATGAACAAAAACCATAAGAAACAGTGTGATTCAATTATCACTTATACATAAAATAGATTGTAATAAAGATAAATTTAATGATTTTATGGAAAGTATATTACATTTTATTGATTTTTTAAAATTAATATATCACCCACATACTAACCCTTCACCAATTAAGAAATGATATTGTTTCTTATGCGTATGTATGACATACCAACTCTATTAAGCATTGTGATTCATTTTCTATTATAACTTTTAAAGAATGGTTAATGAGATATATATAATAGAAAATATAATATTTATAACAAAAACATAATTATGTATATGATGTGAATAGATCATATTTTAATGATTTAAAATATTCATGATAAAACATGTATGAGAAAACATGGCATTTAATAGCCAATTCAGATGTGTTAATGAATGATTGTTAATGAACAGATAGTAAGATATTATACATGGATAATATATGATATCAGAAATACTAATATGGTACTATTTTGACTTAATAAAAATATTTAAATAAATATATTTAACGTTAATGAGTGCTCACCTAATTGAAATCAAGAGGTAAGTGATTTCGTCTAAATTTACATTTCATTAAGACATATTTCTTATTATGCACCCAATAAGTTTTAATTAATGAATATAAAAAAAATTAACGTCCTTAACAATAATAATTATTTATTAAAAATTTTAATGAAAAAACTATTTTCCAAATTTATTGATGGTCATGATTCTTTTATTTTTTAATATTGTGATTATTGACATTCCCTTGAGATGATCACTTTATTGAGATAAATTTTTATTATATGATGAATTGGTCTCAAATATCCTCATTATTTATATCTCAGATATTATTATTTAATAATCTTTATAAAATTTTAATTATAATTTTACATTGATTTTTCTCATTAAATATTGAACTATCGATAAATCTGTATTCCGTACTCCATATGGATATTTGATGATAAGGCATATTAAACAAGAGTTAAATTGATTATTTATTATATAAGGAATATTTTGGATAACTAGTGATTAGAGGGATATTGAATTAAATATAACCATTATATATTGATATGGATCTAGAGACAAATCAATAATCAATATTAAATGGTTTTTTCCCAATGTATTAAATAGTCTGGTGAATGGTCTTGGTAGTAGAGGAATCATGATTCCAGATATCCTGATGAAAAATAATTTAGATTTTCATTCATTTATAAATTAGTTTTTATTACTATCTCTGATATTTTATCATTGATATAATCTCTAGATTTATTTCAATACCAGTTATTAATTAGATGAACTATGTGTTCGGTTATTTTCATAATCATATCAAATTTTCCTTATGTAATAATTAAAGTCAATTTATTGATTACCTAAAACATATTCTTAGTTATTTATATTTTAATATTTATTATTGATTATTAATAACTTTTTTCTTTCACTATGTGTGACCCTTACTAAGAATTTGAGCTCACCCTTATTTTGTATCCTTTCCTCAGAATATGAAAAACTTTTCTTTGAATGAGTTTCACAGAATGCATAGTATTTGATATCACTATCATTTATTTTATATGAAAAATTTAAAATGGGGTATCATATACATATATGGTTCTCTAAAAGGATTAAATTAATCTATCATTTTTGGATTTTACCCCTTTTTCAATAAAAATTCAAAAAAATTTACATTATATCGTGGTTACTGGAGTCAGGGATATTAATGAATATTTTTTCAATGAAATTGGATGGAGTTTTGATGGGGGAGATTATAAATGAATAGATATTTTTGGTAAGTAGGGTTTATATTAATTTCTATTTAGGTGTAGAAACATCAATGAGAATCATTTATATTGATAGATATTAAAAAGGTGATCCCATGAAGAAATTTTCATTTAACAGTTATTCTCAGGATTTTATTTGATCTTATGAGATTAGATTTCGTTATTAGTGAATCATTATCACACAATACAAAGGTTATAGTTTTAATTTCATATATAAGGTCAGTTCTGATGTTATCAGATGTGATGATAGTTTTGAATCTTTTATGTTTTTGAAGGGATGTTAAAAATCATACATAGGGATATTGCAATGATCTAATATTTTTGAATCATTAAAATAAATATTATGTTCAATAACATGTGTCAAAACCCACACCCATTATTGAAAACAAAAATTTATTAATAAGGATATAATGAACAAGATAATGGTATCCCAAAAAATTTATTACCTTTAGAAAGTAAATAATTATTATTGGTTAATGTTTAAATGATTATTTTCAATAAAAATTTTCCCTTTATATTTTATATTTTATTATAAATGTTTTAGAGAATTTATAATAAAAATTTGACATATTAATATTCTATTTTTAATTAAACAAAGCGTTGTTCAGACTGGATAATCAAGCGGGGGGGGGGGGGGGTGAATTGAGTTCCAAATAAAATTTTGGTTAAAATATTTCTCTTAAAGTCCCTTAATTGAAAACTATATTAAACTGTAGTTAATTGGTAAAACTATAAGGTTTCAATTAGGTTCTAAAAAGATTGATTAGGACTCAGTTAATTTAATCAGAAGATTAAATTATCCTTTGAAACTAACCTACTGATTTGCAATAGTTACAAACACTTTCTAGATTAACTATCAATGTACCTTTAAAACAAATTACATTTCAATGTAATTACCAGTGGAAAATTAAGTATATAGTATACATTAAACATTATCTAAGATACACTATAGATATATCCAAGAGGTTTCGTCTTAAGACGAGAATTAGACCACTCAAACAAATAATATAAATTTGATCCAGACCCTGGATTGGTGTAAACAACAGAACAGAGACTGTCCAAGTACTAACACCTCTCCCACAGTTCTACATGGGAAAACAAAACAACATCACACAGGTTGTCCAGGTCTTACCTGACCTCTACCACTATCCACAGTGGGAAAAAAGAGAGTTATAAAAGGTTTCTGTGAGGATTTAGAAATCCTCCAGCTTAGTTCAAGAGACAATGTGTGTGTAAAATATACATAGTATACACACTAGTCAAAATGTAAATAAAAGAATCACTAAGAGAGTAGATATGAGTTTAGAATGCTCTAGTGATTTGAAATGCAGTTCTGGACTCCTTTGATTAATCAGGAATTCTTCTGAGTCCTTCTCTAGTTTTTGTCTGAAAAACATATGGTCATTTTCTTCAAGTTCAGTTTGATCAGCTTGAGTGCAAGAAGAGCTTGTTATGGTTCTTCACTCCTTGACTATGATTGAGTTTGTGTTCACTTCTTGTATTAATGGCATCGTGTATGTCTAGTGTTCATCGAGTTTGGATGATGACTTTATTTTCTTTATGTATCCTCCAATTTTAAGCACTCTTTAGTCTTTGTTTTTTCTTTAACTTCACATGCCTTCTTAGTTACTTTCTATGCGGTTTTTGTCCTTCCTTTTATAGCCATCAGCTCCAGCAAATAGGAATGACTAACTTTTTACTAGTACGAGGTACAGATCCCTGACATGCCAACAACTATTATTAAATAACATTGATTGCATTAAAATCATCAAATATGATAGTTTCTTAATAAATAAATAATATTGTCAGGTTATATATTTGAAGCGACTGGTCAGTCATTCATCAGTAGCCTTCTGTTGGTATATATGTAATGATGGACTTTTTATAACGGTGACCTCCTATCGATAGCTCTTTTTCCCTGTACCATTAGCTCCTTGTATCGGTAGCTGTTACTCCGTGTATCAGTAGCTCTATGTACCGGTTACTCCTATCAGTAGCTTTGCTTCTATCAGTAGCTTGTTTTTTCTAGCAGTAACTCGCTTGTATCGATTTCTTGGTGTATCGGAGACTGTCTATATCAGTGACTATACTTATCGGTAGACTTTGTATCGGTAGCTTGTGCATACCAGTATCACCATTCTATACTAGTTATTAAGTGTATATCGGTAGACTTGTTCTATCAGTAGCTCTGCTTCTAACAGTAGACTTGATCAGTGTCATGCTTATCGGTAGACTTACACATACATGTAGCTCTGTTCTATTTTAGTGACTGTCTATTCTGTCTATCGGTAACCTTTTTCTATCAATAGTCTAATTACCAGTAGGACTCTATTTGTCTGTTTCAGAAGCTATGTGCATACCAGTGGACTTAACACTTATCTGTTATATGCAACACATATGTCGATTGAGTTAGAATTATTTCATAGTTCATATAAACATAGATAAACATATTTCAAATATTATTGTAATATTATTATCAACCTGATAATAGAATTTCATAGATTGAAATAATTAATATATAGATAAACATTATTTGGGATTATAATATTATATGAAAGCATAATTGGGATTATCAAAATAGGTGAGGTCAACAATCTCCCCCTTTTGATAATCACAACTTATGATATAAAAAATAATCAGTAATGTATCATAGGATATATCATTAAATTCAATTGTATCATAGAAAACAATATATTATAAAACACATGTACTAAAGGTAAAATGTAAAACAAATGTACCAGAGGGAAATTAATTAAACAAAGAAAATATAGTATTTCTCCCCCTTTGTCATAAAATATATTAGTTCTCCATCAGATATGTTTCTCTTAGATAGTATTTCTACCCCATTGTGATTAGCAAAAAGTGGGACAAAAAGGTAATATAAGAGAAGAGAAGTAATAAGAACTAAAAGAAAGTAAGATCATATATATTTCTTGGAGGAAACAGATACAATGAAGAACATAAATGAAAAAAAATAAATACAAGTGATTCTTATCAAAATTCCTAGGCACTGATAAATCCACATCCTCGGAATGAGATTTCCCCTTTGGATAAGAAGAAGATTTAGGTGAGGTGGATGCAGGTAGAGGCTTAGGAACACCAGAAATGATCAGAGGAGCCTAAGCTACTGAAACTACCCTGGCATGTACTATGTAGTTCTCTGAGTGATCATAGGAGCAAGGCTTCAGATAACTTGGACTGGAGTCATCTGAGCAGGAGATGTAGTAGAGGCAGAGGCAACTAAATCTGGAGGTACAATCACTAGTCGAGCATCAACATGCAGGAAGGGTAACATGAAGTTTATGAAATCTATAATAATTCATCCTCCTCTTTCCATAGAAGAAATTAAATCATCCTTGTTTTCCATGAATTTGTCCAGTGCAGGGGTCAACTCCCAGAGTTTGCTGACTTGTTCTCTAAAGGATTGATTGACTTGTGGTAGCTTCATGTTTTCTAACATAAGATTGAAATGATTATTGAGTTGATTCTTGGTGTAAACCCTCTTGAAATAGTAATCTACCTTGTCTTTCACTTCTTTTTGAGAAGCATAAGCTTCTATCATATAGTCTTGAACAATCTTCATAATATATCTAGTGGTATCTCTATTAGAAGTCACCACATTGGTCAGATAAAATGAGTCCACAAAGACACTGGTTGATGCTGAACCAAGATCCTCCTTTATCAAAGCTCTATCTGTTCCCAGTCCACTGAAGGTCTGGAAGCCAGAGAACCAGGAGAAAAGGTTACAATTTTTGTGATACTTTTAGTTATCCCACTAATAAGATTTTTCACTGCAGAATCTTGGGCACCGATATGATTCTCCATAGACTTTTTAAAGACTTCAAAAATAGAAACCATATGGCTCACCACACTCTTCACATAGGCCAAATCCTTGTCTGCTTGAGATTTTGAACTCATATAGGATTCCAGAGAGACAACTGATTAATTTAGAACTTTAAAATCCTCTGCCAGTCTAGATACTTGAGTCTGGAAAGCTATAACTTCATCCAATATTTCTGCCACAATGGTTGACACATTAGAACAGAGAGAGAGTTCAGAAGACTTTCCCAAATTTCTCATCTCTTCAACAAATAAATTCGTTAACTCGAAAACAGAAGCACTCAAAGACTCATTCAGATCATGCTTTAAGGATTAATGTTAACCTCTGGTAAATATATTAGCATGTACAACAATAGGTGATCATTTAAATACAATACTGGTCACAGAGTTATTCATAACATTCTGAATAGATGACACCAGTGAAGCTTCCATTCTCCTTATTTCTTCCACAACAATGATTTTAAGATCAGACATTATCTTATCTAGATCATGTATTCTTACCACATCTTCAGGTAATATCTCAGACTGAATATCATAATTGATTTTTCATCTACGAAGGGATGTCTCATTATCAGAATCTGGGTAATCTAATTCACAAACTACAAACCATGGGTCCTCTTCCCAGTCTTTAAACTCAACAGCCACTGAAACACTGCCAAACCTAGTTGGATGCTCCCCCTTAAATTGTGAATTCTCTTGTATAGCAATGACATCCTCAGCAACTCTTTATTCCTCAGAAGAATCATTCACAACCATCTCCATTTTTGCAACAGTAGTAGGTTCCTCAAGAATAGGTAAAGGTCTATTAACATCATCAAATTCCTCAATAGACATTAGTGAATGTCCAATCATTTGACTAAGGCTCAAGATGACAGAAACAGATGCATCACTTGCATGAACATATTCTTCATTTTCTCGAGAAGACTCTTCCTGATCTTCTCTCTGATGGTCTTTCTCATCCATAGATTCCTCTTTATTTATTACAGCCAAAATAGTTTCTGTACTTGGTAGGTTAAAATCACTTTCCTTTTCTTCTAAAAAAACTTCAGTAGGTGGGCTATGAGGAAAGTCAGGATCTCTTCCATTTTCTGCAGAGGAATCTTCCTCTTCTGAATCATCACTATACTATGGATTTTCTTCATCAGTTCCTAGACCTGGATCACTCACATCTTTAGGCCTCGAAGGATGATCCACATGATTGATCTTATCATATAGATTCTTATCATCAATAACCCTGTCTCCTCTCCATGGGTTCCAGTTTATCTTCATGTATTTACATACTGTTTTTGTGATACAAAAATTATTTCTTACTACCACTGTCTCATCTTGAGGCTCATCTACCCCCTTCACTTTAATCATAATTGAAATCAACTTGGAAAATAATAAAGCATTTGTCTTTGATTTGAGTCTGGTCATATCCTCCATTTGAATCATTAGAAACCTTCACAAATTTACATTCACACAATGTCTCAAAAGATGTAATAGAAAGATATCATGATATCTTAAATTCGCAAAGTCCCCTCTTCTTGGTCTTTGTACATGTTTCACAAACTTGAACATCAATCTGTTCTCTCCATTCTTTTCAGCAGCCACCACCTTTATTTTCTCACCACTACCAGTGAGATCCTCTAAGGTAGTCTCATAATCAAAAATATCACCAGTAGGTGGTACTATCTTCGATGAATAACCATAAACTCCTTCATGTGGTACTCTCAGGTACTCATCCCACTCAATAGTTGAAAAATATATTTCCCTTTCCTCTCACAAATTAAATCATTCGTTTCTCATCTTCTTATTTCTCAATACTCGCAAACTTATAGAACTGTTTTACTAGCTCCTATAGTAGGGGCAATTATTATTTGAGAATCATTCTACCCACTTCTGATCTTCCAGTACCTCGGGAACTAACTATCAACTAGGCATCAGCCATTCAACGCATAGCTCTTTCTTGATTACAATAGATCTATTTTGTAAATGCGGGTTCTCTTGTCACCACCCTGACCTTGTTCTAATGACACTGCTACATGCTTCTAGCTCTTTCTTCTTCTTCTTTGCATTCATATCATCAATTTCATCTATAATAGTAGGGAGTTTGGTTTTTTCCATCTCTGATTTAAGGAACTTAGGGCTTTCAAGAGATTCGGGAGCTAAGGCTTGAGTGTAATGGAACTGTTCGTTGGATTGAGAAGTAACTAGGAATTCATTTTATCATTTAGGAATCATAAAATAAATAATTAAAATAAAATATATAAATTATAAATGATACAGAATCTGGAGGCAGATAAAAGTCTAAAACAGCGCATACATAACAGTAGGGTATACCGGTGAGAATTCCTAACAGTGAGGTTTATCTATCAGCGATGTCCTCTAACGGTGAGGTCCATACCAATGAGGTGTAACAGTGAGGGTTCATATCGGTGAGGTATAACAGTGAGGTTCCATGCCAGTGAGGTATAACAGTGAGGTTCCATACCAGTGAGTTATAACAGTGGGGTTCCATACCGGACAAGGTTAATCATTCCTAACACATGCCTAATGGAACTTAACCTATCCAAACATAATGTTTTGGTGAAAATGTCAACTTATTGATGTTCAGTTCCTATAAATTCAAGAGTAATATCACCTTTTGGGTTATGATATCTCAAAAATTTGTGCCTTACATCAATGTGTTTGGTCCTAGAGTGAGATACATGGTTCTTTGAAATGTTAATTTCACTAGTGTTATCACAGTTTATTGAAACATGCTTAAAATTATATCTATAGTCCAAAAGTGTGTGTTTCATCCATAGAATTTGTGCACAACAACTACCATTAGCTATGTACAATGCTTCAGCAGTGGAAAAAGAAATTGAATTCTGTTTCTTACAACACCAAGATAATAAGGATTTTTCCAATAAATAACATGTTCCAGATATGATTTTTCTACTGACTTGAAAACACCAAAGACAACATATGAATAACTTATTAATTCAAAATATTGTCCTTTTGGATAAAACAAACCTAAATTTACAGTATGTTTAAGATATTTGAAAATTATTTTAACAGCAAGTAAATGAGATTCCTTTGGATTAGCTTGAAATCCTTCACACATACAAACACTAAACATAATATCTAGTCGACTAGTAGTGAGGTAAAGTATCATTCCAATCATACCTCTATAATTTGTTTGATCCACTGGTTTCCCAGGATCATTTGCCTCTAATTTACAGACAGTACTCATAGGAGTATCACTTTTCTTAATACTATCCAAACCAAAACGTTTTAAAAGATCCTTTTTATATTTACTTTTATTCGAAATAAAACCATTTTCATTTTGAAAAACTTGAAATCTAATAAAATATTTGAGTTCTCCCATTAAAATCATTTCAAATTCAGCTTTCATACTCTTTGAAAAATCAGTACATAAGGAATGTTTAGAAGATCCAAAAATAATATCATCAATATAGATTTGTACTATCAAAACATCTTTAGAAATTCTTTAAATAAAAAGAGTAGTGTCACCAATCCCTTTAGTAAAATCTTTTGAAATAAGAAAATTGCTAAGTCTATCATACCAAGCTATTGGAGCATGTTTTAAACAATATATTGCATTAAAATGTTTAAAAACATGATTTTGAAAACGAGGATCAGTAAATCCATGTGGTTGTTCAAAAAAACATCTTCAATTATAAAACCATTTAGAAAAGCACTTTCGACCACCATTTGAAATAACAGGAAAATCAGATGAGCAGAAAAGGCAAGTAATATCCTAATAGCTTCTAATATAGAAAAAAGGGAAAAGGTTTCCTCATAGTCTATACCTTTCTCTTGACTATACCCTTATGCAACTAACCTAGCTATGTTTCTAACTATATTTCTAGACTCATCAACTTTGTTTCTACAAACCCATTTAGTGGCTATTGTTAAAGTGTTCTTAGGTATATAAACTAATTCCCAGACATTGTTTCTTTCAAATTGATTTAATTATTCTTGCATTCCCATTACCCAAAATTTATCATTGATTGCATCACTGATATTTTTATGTTCTAGCTGTGAAAGAAATGCTTGATGTTCAACCTGATTTCGTATAGAAGCTCTAGTCTGTGTCCCTCTATCAAGATTACCAAAACAAACATCCAAAGGATGATTCATTAGAATCATAGTTGATCTAGTAATGGTTGGACTAGAAATTTATGGTTTATTTGTAGGTTCAGGTTCAACAGAAGAAGGTTTTGGAATGTTTCCAGAACTGGATGTCTTTACACCAGGTTCTTTGGTTTTATCATTAAGGACTAGAATAGACATATTTTATTCAATATTTTCAAGAGAAGACTTAGGTTTATGTGGATCAGTTTCATCAAATTTGACGTGAACAGATTCTTTCACACATTTTGTTGTTTTTTAAGACAATATAGGCTTTTCTAGTTAAAGAATAACCAAGAAAAATTACTTCATCACATTTAGAAGAAAACTTGTCAAGATTATCCTTTTTATTGAGAATAAATACTTTGCAACCAAAAAATCTGAAGTAATTAACCTTAGGTTTCCTATTT
Organism: Viscum album; assembly: GCA_963277665.1. NCBI lineage: Eukaryota > Viridiplantae > Streptophyta > Magnoliopsida > Santalales > Viscaceae > Viscum > Viscum album. The sequence goes on along the minus strand of OY728159.1, from coordinate 772,083,554 downwards.
TTCCAAATCTCATAAGGGGTCTTCTTAAAAACAGGTCTGATAAAAACTCTATTGATATTATAAAAATCCGTATTTATAGATTCATCCTATAAGTAAATTGGTAGGTCATAATCATTAAGCATGGTCCTTGGAATTTCTTGAAGATATCTATTTCTTCTTTCTACTACACCATTCTGGAGAGGTGTTCTAGGGGCAGAAAAGTTGTGACTATAGCTATTGCGTGAGAAATAAGAGTCAAACTCAATATTTTCAAACTCATGACCATGATCACTTCTTAGGGTCTTAATTTTAAGCCCAATATGGTTCTCTATAGACTTAGAGTATTTAATAAAGTAAGAACAAGATTCACTTTTGTGAGATAAGAAGTATACCCATGTATATCTAGAGTAGTCATCTACTAAGACATAGACATAGTGCTTCCCATTTAAACTAGAAACTCTAGAAGGACCAAAAAAATCCATGTGAGCCAACTAGAGAGGTTGAGAAGCTGAAAATTATTTCATTAATTTGAAAGAAACTTTATGTTTCTTTATCTATTGACAGGGATTACAAACTTTGTCTGTTGGAAACTCAAGTTTAGGTAGGTCTCTAACTATGTTTCTCTTAGTCAGTTTTCTATGTGAATGGATGATGCAATGTAATAATCTTCTGTGACATATCCACGACTCTTTATGAAAAGAATTTAAGTAATGTTTTTTTATCTGTAGAATCTAAATCAATAGCATAAACATTTTCATTTCTCAAAGCATAAAATTTAAAAACATTTTTAGAACTAAAGATATTACATGAATCATTTTCAAACTTAACACTAAAACCATCATCACACAGCTGATAAATACTCTACAGATTATATTTATGTCCATCAACAAATAAAACTTTGGAAATTAAAAATGAATCAGTGTTACCAATCTGGCCTAGGTAGATGATATTTCCTTTAGAGTTATCACCAAAGGTTACATGTCCTCCATCAAAATTGATTACGCTTTTAAAGTATGAGTAATCTCTATCCATATGCCTTGAACATCAACAATACTAGTACCATAACTTCTTATGAGAATTATTTCAGCAGGTTTCATACAAATCAGGTTTAAACAAAAAATGATTTTGGTACTCAAATTTTCTTTAGTCCAGACAGGTTAGCAATCAAAGCTTTAGGTACCCAGATTTGTCTTATGGGTCTCAAATATTTTATAGAATCGATATATTTTTAAAGATAAACTTTATTTGATCTATAACCATGTGATTAACTAGTTAAATTATATTAATTTCAAGAACTTGTACTACCAGCATTCTGTCCAGTTTTAGAAATAAATCTAGTTTTAATAAACTGTCTCTGTCCAGGATGCTAGCCTATTCCGGTGGTATATTTTGGTGCCAATTGTTTTCCTAGAATTTGAGTACGTGTATATTTTCCATTTGTAAATTTTTCTACATATTTCCTTAATTGATCATTGGATAATTTCAGTTAGGTAATTTCCTTATGTAATTGAGCATTATTATCATTTTCTATATAAAATGAAGATTTAATAGAACTGGTCAGAGCATGCGGTTTCTTTAAAGCATTTTACATGTCCTTAAATTCATTACATGTTTCTTATATCATATTAAAATATTCAAATAACTCTTCACTATACATATTTTCAGATTCAGTGTTAGAATAAACTCCAGAATAATATGAATTTAAAGCAGGAGTGTCGAGTGTTACCTCCGATGTGTTTGTCATAAAACATAAGTTTGCATGATTTATTTCAGAGTCAGAAACTTCTGATTCACTTGTGTTGTCTTCTTAATCACTCCAAGTAGCTTTCAAAGCATTCTTATACTTCTTGTCCATGTAGTCATGTTTCTTCTTGAACATCAAATTTGGACAGCATGATTTCAAATGTCCATTCCTTTTACATTCACAGTAGACAATCTCATCACCCTTATTAGGATTTTTTTCAGTCCTTCTTCCAATGACCTTTATTGTAAAATTTTCCTTTGTAATTTAATTTTCTAAAGAATTTATTCTTCCTATAGATCAGCTTGAGTCTTCTAGTTATCTAAGCCACCTCTGCATCACTGTCAAATGCACTCTCATCACTACTTGAACTATCACTTTCACTTTGAATTTTTCCGTTGTCCTTACTCTTTGATGAAGATGTCTTGAATGATACTGAATTATTCCTTGGTTCATCATCATATTCTTTGTTGACCTTCAGCTCTTCCCCATACATCATTAGCTTACCAATTAATTCATTAACATGCAGTTTGCTGATGTAGCATGATTCTCTAATGGAAACAGATGAGCCTCATCATCTTTCTGATAGACATCTTAATATACTCATGATCTGTTCATTTGCAGGAACTACTTTACCTAGAGATATCATAGTGTTGACAATCTCATTGAACCTGATATACATGTCAGAAATAGGTTCATCATGCTTCATTTTAAAATTATCATATTTAATAGTGTATGTGTTCAATCTCATTTCCTTAACATTGGTTTTTTCCTCATGGGAAATAGCCAATGTGTCCCAAATTTCATAAGAAGTTTTACAAGAAGATATTCTGTTAAATTTCACATCACCTAAAACACAGTACAAAGCATTCATTACATTACAGTTATTATTGTTGGCAGTCTTAGTAGATTTATCCCAAGTAGTTCTATCAGTTTCTGGAATCTTATATTGAGCTTCTATAGCAGTCCAGATATCAAATCCCATACTCTCCAAATAAATTTTCATTTAAATCTTCAACTGAGCATAATTTGTATCATTAAAGAAGGGTTGTATGTTGGTAGAAGAAACTTCTAATCTATTTTCCATAATTCTATTTTAGCAAATATATTTAAAGAGATAAAATTTAGAAATAACAGAAATTTAAGATCATTCAGATACAATTATAATAACAGTTGAAAAATAGAGTATTTTGAAAACCTTGATAAACAAAACAGTCCTCTAATACCAAATGTTGGTCGGAGTGGATACTCAAGAGGTGGGATAATTGAGTTCAAAATAAAATTTCTATTAAAATATTTCCCTTAAAATCCCCCAATTAAAAACTAAGTTAAACTGTTGTGAATTTGTAAAAATATAAGGGTTCGATTAGGTTCTAAAAAGATTGATTAGGTCTCAGTTAATTTAATCAGAAGATTAAATTAGCTTTTGAAACTATCCTACTAATTTTCTATAGTTACAAACACTTTATAGGATAACTATCAAAGTATCTTTAAAACAAATTGTATTTCAATGTAATTAGCAGTGGAAAATAAAGTATATAGTATACTTAAAATTCAATCTAAAATACATAGAAGATATAACCAAGAGATTCAAACTCAAGATGAGACTTAGTCCTCTCAAATAATTTATATAAATTTGATCCACACCCAGGATCGGGGTAAACAACTGTACAGAGGGAGTCTAGTTACTAAGACCTCTACCACAGTTTTACGAAGGAAAACAAAACAAAAGCACACTGGCTATCCAAGCCTTACGTGACCTCTACCACTATCCATAGTGGGATACAAGAGAGTTATAAAAGGTTTGTGTGAGGATTTATAAATCCTCCAGTATAGTTCTAGAGATAGTGTGTGTATAAAATATACACTGTATACACACAAATCAATATGTAAATAAATGAATCATTGAGAGAGTAGATATGAGTTTAGAATTCTCTAGTGATTTGAAATGCATATTTGGACTCTTTTGATTAATCAGAAATACTTTTGAGTCCTTCTCTGGTTTTTGTTTTAAAAATAGATGGTCATTTTCTTCATGTTTAGATTGATCAGATTGAGAGCATGAAGAGCTCGTTGTAGTTCTTCAATCCTTGAATAAGATTGAGTTTGTGTTATCTTCTTGTATGAATGGCTTCTTGTATGTCCATTATTCTTTTGTTGTGGATAAAGACTTTATTTTATGTATGTATTCCCCACCTTTCAACACTCTTCATCATTTGTTTTTCACACACTTCATGTGCCTTCTTAGTTACTTTCCGCCCGATCTTTGTCCTTCCTTTTATAGCCTTCATCTCCGGAAAATGGTAATGATTACCTTTTTACAGGTACAAGGTACGGTTCCATGACATGCCTATAAATATCATTAAATAACATTTATTTCATTAAAAACATCAAATATGAGCATTTCTTATTAAATAAATAATATTTTCATAGTTTAGAGTTTAAGTGACTGGTCAGTCTTTCAACAGTATCCTTCTGTCGGTAGATATGCAACGGTGGACTTTGTATAGCGGTGACCTCCTATCAATCGCTCTCTATACTTGTACTGGTAGCTCCTTGTATCTGTAGCTATTACTCCATGTATCAGTAGATATATGTACTGATGAATCCTATCGATAGCTTTGCTTCTATTGGTAGCTAGTTATGTCTAGTAGTAACTCACTTGTATCGGTAGATTGGTGTATCAGTGACTGTCTTTATCAGTGACTATACTTATCAGTAGACTTTGTATCAGTCTCTTGTGCATACCAGTAGCTCCGTTCTTTACTAGTGATTAAGTGTATATCAGTAGACTTGTTCTATTGGTAGCTATGTTTCTATCAGTAGACTTGATCAGTGTCGTGCTTATCGGTAGACTTACACACACTGCTAGCTCTGTTCTGTTTTAGTGACTGTCTATTCAGTCAATCAGTAACCTTTATCTATCAATAGACTAAGTACCAGTAGGGATCTATTTTTCTATATCATTAGCAATGTGCATACCAGGGGAATTAACACTTATCTGTTCAATGCAACACATATGCCAATTGAGTAAAAATTATTTCAAATTATTATAAACATAGATAAACATATATCAAAGATTATTTTAATATTATTATCAACCTAAAAATAGAATGTCCTAGATTGAAAGAATTAATATATAGATAAATATTATTTGGGATTATCAAAGTATGTGAAAGCATAATTTGGAATATCGAAACAGGTGATTTCAACACAAAATGAAATTATCTTATGCGGTATTTTTAATTATTTTTAAAAATAATTGGTTTTTAGGTAAATAGTGAAATTACTAATATTTCTAACACCTCTACATTATAAGACATATATGTTTTTCAAAAAATTTCCTAAATAATTTTGTATTATAATTTATAATAATAAATTTTAAATACTTTATTATATTTATAAGCCCATGTAAAATATTTTGAAAATATGTGTAGCTTTTTAGTTAAAAATCAACTATTTTTAGATAATTATAACAAGTTCAAAAGATTTTTTTACTTTGTTTATTTTTATATTAACACTAATTGAATTATAATAAATTTTTTAAATTTTTTATTCATCTATGGTATATATTAATATATAAAAATCATATATCTTTTATCTTAAAATTAATCTTTTTAAAAAAAATGGATTTTAAACATGATAGAATTGCTTACGTAAAGATTAATTTCCCTAAATATACAAATTTAGTTTAAAAATTAAATATCTAATATCTAATAATATGTTTTATACTATTTAATAATGCCAATATCATTTCTAGATATAAAATTTTTATAACTAGAATAAATGATAATTACCATGATAATGGTGAAATAATCATTTTAAAATTTATTGGTTTATTAAAATTAATTATTTTTTATCTAGTAATCTAATATTCTCTCCATAAAACATAATTATAATGTGACACATGAAAAAAATTAATAAATATAATAACATAGATTTTTTTTGTAATTCAATACTCATTATTATAGAGAATTTATAATGGTATACAATCCATTATTCAAATATAAAAAATTTCTACATATTATATATTTTAATTTAAAAGGTAATTTTATAAAATATAGAAATTGAATATGATGAATTAGATATAAAATTTATTTCTATAAAAAATGAATTTGGTTTTATTTGGTATGATATATTTTTAATATATAATAAAATCACTTAGTTAAAAAAAGTTACCCAATTTAAAATTTAAAGTTTAAATTATATGAAATTATTTGTTAAAATTCTATAACATATTTAAAATTTTGAGGATATAGTTATATGAACATTTTTAAACATAAAATACCCTCACATTCTATTTTTTTAATAATTAAAGCCATTAATCATGGTATAGTGTCATGCAATTATTAAATTATAGAGGGTGTTTCTAATATTTACCTTTTAGATCTCTTATAATTGGAGAGAAATTAAACCCATTAAAAAAAAGATATATCCTTCTAATTAGTTCTCATAAATCATCTCTTCGAATCTTATTATAAACCTATAGTAAATAATAATCCAATGTTCAATCATATATTTCAGAATCCCATTAATTTCAATGGAATATCAAGGGAAAATAATAAAGTCTCCAACATATTTATTATCTCATTCATAAATTTTCCTTCTATATCATTGTCTTACAAATAACATACCAACCTAAAACTATGATTACATAATTATCATTATAATAATTATATTTTTTATATTATTTGTACAAACATTATTTATTCATTTCCATCCACACATAAAAGAAAAGAATATAAATCCAGTCTATGCTTGCACTATCGCCTTTACAATGAATCATTTTATTCATTTTTATTCTATTTTTCCATTAAAAAATTTGACTAAAATAAGAATTAATATCATAAAAAATAAAAAAATATCATTATGATTCTATTATAATGATATTATGTCAAGATAAACATGTCACTAATCGTACTCACCAATCGAGATGAAGTGTTTTGACATTTAGGTCAGTAACGAAATATTCATATGGATGACTATGGGAAAATACATAATAATATTATTATATTAAATTAATAAAATAATTATCATTTTATTTTTATTTATATTTTATATTATGCGTTAAAAATATTATTAAAGTATTTTTTTCTTACGATAAAAACACCAAAATAAGCCAACACTGATTCCGTTTTCAAAAAGGGCAACTAAAAAACATATGGATGGATATAAAAGCATTATAAAACACTATCAGAAAAAAATTGTATTATCTTAAATGACATATTATTGATAATTTTTATGTAAAATTTTTCATAATGATTTCACCATTATAAAACATGCCAAAACCATTAATGTTATTATCATGCGATGGATGAAATGAGTTATAATTATCTAATATATCCATTGTAACTAAATATAAATAAGGTATTTAAAACGTATCATGTATAAATATGAATAAAATTTTTTTGGCTTTGTTTTATATGTTTTTCTATACGAGGATACGGTGTCATCAACTATGTAAGGAAATATGTTAAGGGGTTTTTGTCTCAAATTCCTCTATTTGAGATATGTTTTGTATTATGGACCTAAATTAATTTATTTGTTTATATACTATCAATTTTAGATATCATATGATCAAATAAATTTTAATAATGGTATTTTTTGTTTAATTTCCAAGCCCACTATTTTGTGGGGTTTTGATTTAATGTTTTCTAAATCCAGAAGGATTTCTTTATCTCAAATAAGAATCCATTGAGACACATTTAAATTATACACCATGATTAATTATCAATGGATTAAATACATCCCCATTTTAATTTTTATATGAATATTTTCTTACATTAAAAAAAATAAGTTTTCAATTTATTGTTATATTTCTCATGGGGTTTTCAATTAAATGTTACAAATTTTAAAAAGAGGATTTGTGACTCAATTATTTTCCATTGTCATAATCACCTTACTATGACTATAATCATTCAAGATTGATCTATTCTTACTCATGATAATTTTCTTTTATATTTTCACCTTATTTTTTAGGGAATCATGTGTTACACTCAGTTCTTCTTCCTTGATGATTATAATGTTTTGTTAAAATGAAATTCCATTAAGAATAAATCCAGATTCTTCTTGTGGATTTTCCATTATATCCATATTTTTATTTTTCATCAATGTTTCCATTTATACCATTTGAAATATTACTTTTATCTAGAATGAAAATTTTTATCCATTTTATTCATTTTAAAATAATTTTTTCAACATCCATTTAATTATGTGGGATTTCAACATGGTTATATCCAAATGGTCAAATGGTTTTTTATCCGTTTAATATTATATGTTTTATCAATAAAATCTTATTTTTTTTTGAATTTTTTAATATTTTTTTCAAGGATTTATTATTATATAATATTTTTAAAGATAACATTTTTCACAGTATTTTCATTTCCCTTTTAAAAAAAATATTTTTTTTGAATTGTAAATTATAAAAGATTGTATTAAATGCAAAAGTACTTGAATTATTTCCACTTACCTTTTTTAACCATTATTAATTTTTATTGTCAGCAATATTAATAATTATTTTAAATTTAATATTTTTAAAACTATTTTATCATATCTTTTTTGATAATATTTATTTATTTTAATTTATTTTTTATTTTTAAGCAATTATATTAATGTGTTAAAAATTATAATATTTTCCTTCACAGAAATGTTTTTTAATTAAAATTAAAATTCAAAATTAAAATTTTAATTTCTAATTTGAATACTTTCAGTAATATTTACCAATAATTATTATAATTCATGAAGTTATTTTTTATCACTATTATTTTATTATGATAACAATCCTATTGTAAAATGAGATTTTTCATTTGTAATGATATCTAAAATTCTGTCTATGTGGTGTTTTTTGAATGGTTTATGAAGCCCAATATATTTCTAGGAATTATTTATAACATGATGATTATTGATATTATGTTGAACACATATATAAGGATGATGATGGGTGGGGTCCTTTATCGCCATCCAATGAATTAGTTGGATATTTATATCTTTTGAAATAATGATGTTAAACATGAGAATTTGGTTAGTTCACAACATAAACTATCGACATATTGTTTGTTCCCAACATGAAGATTGGGTATTTTTTTCCAAACTGAATCATGTTAAAATTGTTAGTTAAAAACATCGAGTGTGTGTGTTGTTTTATAACATAAATCATTGTAATTTTATTTTCTCATAATTATTTAATTCATATATGATTTTTTTTGTTCCTTGATTCATTTTTATATGACATGTCCTATTTATGTACGCTTATTATTGTGATCCTAATTATCATAAGATTACACACACTATTTTCATGGTATATGTTTGGTATATTTTATAGTATATGTTTATATATCATTATATATGGACAAAAAAAATTGTTATGGGTTATTTTTAATGATAAATTATTCTACTACCCATGTTTTCCCTCAATCTTTTGATCTAACCCATGATGAAATGTTGATAAGTTTCACCTTACCGAGAATTTAAGCACACACCTTTCAAATGTTTTCCTTTCCATAGATTTTGATGATGACTATAATTTTTGTGTTGTCTACAAGGTATTGCCGGGGAGGTCAATTACCCATAAAATATTATAGACTAATATTTTTATGTAGATAATCTCCATCAAACTAAACCACTATGTCTTTGTGATTTGAGACTACTTGGGATGATTGTTATTTAAATCATGAAATTATTGTATTATTTGTATTATGTTTATTTTGGTATTTATATTTGGAATCATTGTATGGTTTTGTTATTTTATGGATATTTGTTAAGTTACCTTTGATGTTAGGGTGGATAAACTTTGTGAAAACCCTAGATATGTGTCTATGTTAAGGTTGATATCAATAAATATTTGTAAAATATGAGTAGTTGTCTTTCCTTGGAAGTGAATATGTGTATGGAATATATAATTGGATGATGTTTTCGAATATATTGAATGATGGGTAATCACTCAAAAAAGGGTTGGTCATTAATTGACTCGATCATCACACCGATACAGGATGATTAGGTATAAGACTGCATAATTGGTTTGAAACTCCAAGGGGATATCCTTCGGTTGCTCATATGATCTTTATAGACCTTTATTGAGAATTTATTTCATATTTACATTTAGTGATTATGTTGAGAAGTATTCGATAACCCAACCAATAGTAAACATGGTAGAACCGATAGAGTTATAGGAAAAACCAAGGATGAAATAGTTGAAATGAATGTATCAAAGGTTGAAATTTTGTTTTCATTGGAGAATAAATATTAGGATTTAACTATCATGTTTTTATAAACTAATCATTCTGAATATTATCATTAATTTTGGTTTTTATATTTGGTTGAATAATGATAAAATTAATAATTCTATGAAAGCTTTTCCATTAAAAACATCTAAGAAGCACATTATGGATAAATAATTTCCGAGTTTCTTCAAGGATAAATATGGTGGATACCATGATAAAATAAATAAAATCAGTTTCTTATGGATCATGTAGCTTATTAATTTTGTAAATGAAATTGAAAATTATGAGGATGTAATTTATTTATGGTGGTATATTATAATGACTTGGGATTTTAAATCCTTTTAAATACAAACTATGTTTTCTAACTTATGTCACACAATAAACCAAAAATAAAAACAACTGAAACATTCTAATAAGAAAATATTAATAATTTTATACAAAAGATTAATATGATAAATAAATAATACTTTATACATATAGAAGGTAAATAATTAATATTTTAAATGTTTAAAATATTGTTATAAAAAAAATTCATTTTATTTATATTGTATAATTTATTTTAGATATAAATATTTTTAAAAAATATAATTTAAATTTGATTATTTAATATACATTTGTAATTTTATAACAAAAAAAATTATCTAATGTTGTATTTTTCGTATTTTTCTAAAATAACTGGTTTTTAAGTGAATAGTGAAAGACACAATTGGATAATACAACCACTTTTATATGACATAAATTTTCTTAAACAGTTTTACCTGAATTGGTTTATGATAAATTATAATAAAACATTTTTTAAATACAATTTTTAATTTGTAAACCAATGCTCATAATTTAAATAATTTATCGAGCATTTCAAAGTGAACTATTTTATCAATTGTATTTTACTAATAAAGAATATTTTTATTAAAATAATGGGGAAAAAATAAAAAAATAAAAATCCCTCAAATATATAATTATGGGGGCCTAAAATAATGAAGTTTAAGGAATCATCCCAGAACATGATATTTTCCAATGAATGTAAAGTCCCAAGACTAGAGAAATCTAAAATAAAATAATTTTGATAAGCTTTAAAAGCAAGGAAATCATCCACCATATAACCCTCATACCATGTATGAAGGATGGACGTATGAAAATCAGAATGCTTCATGCACTTTCGGATAGAATAATCAATACTCTAAAGAATATGACTTCCTCTAGACAAAGCCTTGGAAATGATAAGAGAGTCCACCTCAAAATATCAAAAAGAAATATTCATCCAATGACAAATGAGAAATCCTGAAATAATGGCATGTTCCTCCTATTGAATGGAATCCCGATTACCAGATAAATATGGTAATGTCAACACCACTGACCCAAGGGAACCCCAAATTACTCAACCTACACGCATAGACCCCATTCAGCATGGCCCATCCATGATATGCATGATCCCCATGTTAGGATCCTTCCACTTGATCCAATTTTCTCTAATCGAAATTGGAATGAATTATTTAAGAGAGCAAGGATATAATGGATAAGAGATAAAGAACATTTGTCAAATCCTTGAATAGCCTACCAAAATCCATAATTAAGGATTTTTTTTATTACAGAATTCCTTGTAATTGTCCAAACCTCTAGCTTCCATTAATTTCACAAATATAATATTTGGTTTGTTCTAGGGGAAATAATATATCATTTTCATATTTTCCAACATTCTAGTTTTTCCAATGGTGGGATGAGGCATTCGTAGGTAAAGGGAGTCAGTCGGTTAGGGTTTCGGTGAGTTAGGGCATCGATGTGTTAGTGCATCGGTTGGTCAAGGTGTCGGTGAGTTAGGGCATCAATGTATCAGGGCTTCAGTGAGTCAGGGCAACATTGAGTCATGCGTCTGTAGGTCGCGTCAGTCATTATGTATCGGTGGCTCAACATTAGAAGCTCAGTATCACTGACTCGCATTTGGTAACTTGATATCCGGGAATCATCCATCGAGGACTCATTCCAATTTATAATATATATTTTTATTTCCTCCCCTTTGACACTTTCTTTGATTCTAAATGGATTAAAAGGCATATTTAATGAGTTTTGGGATATTTAAAATGGTATTTATCTTCTATAAACTTGAAGCATCCATTGACTCCTATACCATGTGGTCTTGTTCGTGATCCGCCATTAAGGGACTTTGAATCCATTCCCATATAGATTTATGATATATCCTTTATAAAGATGAATCTTATATTCCTTTTAATACTTCTTATTTTCTCTTGGTGGGTTGATACACTTTCTTCCCCAGATGATCTATGCCCTTTTTTGTTGCCCCCCGTTTGGTTTTTCATAAAGTCTCATACTCGTTCTACACTTATTCTTTAGTGAAAGGAGGTTTTTTGGTCAACTCTTGTTCCACGTAGGGATTTCATTCATCCCTTTTTTAATTTTGTATCATGTGGGGTGTGCATAATGATTCCTCCTTGTGATAACAGATGAATCCAAATTCAAAGAAGATAATAAATAGAAATAAACCAAGTTTGAGAGCATAATTCGTATGATCATTTTATTATATATGTTGTCCTTGATCCATGTTGTGAATCGTTTGGGTTGTGTTCTTCTGAAAATCATGGTTGTTGGATGTCTCGGTTTGGGCACCTATATGATTTGTGAATCACTAATATAATAATTGGAATCTAGTTATTTTCATATACATGGTTAAATAAATGGATACCCCCGGATAGAATCTATTTTTTTATCAACCCTATTTTATATAGTGGAATTATAGAATGATTAATGCTAAATATGAATAATAATTTACTTGTTGGTGTGGAAATGTGGTGTGTGTGGTTATGTACATACTTGCATCTGTGTTAGTAGTGTGGTGCTATGGTTGGGGGTGTGATTGTGTGTATGTTGTAGTAATGTTAGTGTGATGGTATCTCAGGTTGAGACATTGATTGAATATGGAATTGATGGACTTGTTATATAGTGAAACTGCATCTGGGCAATGGTTGGGAAGTGGGGATACTAGACTTGGCAGTTTCTTGATTTCATGTATATGAGTGTTAGAATGGATTCCTTTACCTTTGGAAATTTTATCCTTATTGTCTTTGGAAGTGGTTGGTATGGTTACTCCACCTTATTAAATTTCAATTTGGTAGATTACTAAATAGGGGTGGAATAAATATATTAATTAATTTACAATTCACAATGACATAATTTTAAATAAAATGGATGAGGGTATGTTTCTATTTGTTCCATATAGTGAAGAGGAATTCATTTAATGAGGTTAGGAAGTGACCATCATTTATGGTGGTGTGTTCACTTGGGGATGATAGAAAAGGTCATTATTTTGGGTTGGCTATTTGTTTGGAATCAAATATGATGAGATTAATGATTTTTAACTATATGTATAAACATGTATTTCCTAAGGTTTTCTATCTACACGCCACCCATGTTGTTCACTAAGTGTCGAACACTCCCATTGCTCTGGGGGTGGGTTTCTTTCCCAACATCCTTGTTGGAGGATGGGTCGCTTCTTTCTAACATCACCCTACTCCCACTTCTTGGAATTTATCACCCAATACTTCTCAGGTAGGATATAATGTCTTGAGATTTATTACCATATTTATGGTACTGGCTATGTGAGAGGTGGTTTGATTTTCATGTGTCTTCAGGATGCAGCCCAAGTGTTTTCAGGTGATATTTGTGGTGGTTGTGGCCTAGGTGTCTATGGGTGGGATGTGTGTGGTTGCTGTACTAGATGTGTTTGGGTGTCTTATGATTGTGGGACTTGTGGAAGAGCATGGTAGCATCAAGATGTTCATCATTAGGACAAGCAGTTAACTAGTGAGAAGTATTGTGACATACCCAAATATCGATGATCTTTCTATTTTACATTACTTGACTTGAATTCTTTGGTGAGTGTGCCATGGGGTGTTTGGGGTTGATTTTATAATTTTTGATGTACATTTTAGTTTATAATATTTTCTCATATGGGAATTAGTATGCTTCTCCCACTTGTGCATGAGTGGATTTGGCTTTTCCTACTTAGTATACTTGTATACTCACCCTACATATATAAAAATATTTTTAGGTTTCCTATGAGATTATGCAGAAAGTGTTGGAACATACTAGCTCATACGTTGGGGCAGTAGCCACGTTACTGATTAGGAATTCTTTTGGTACTTACAATGGAGTTTTTCATTTTATTTCATGATGTTGTACATTAAAAATTCATATGTGATAAATTATGGTTTCATTATATATATGTGTGTGTTGGAGTTTTTTTCGATTGATACATCTTATATCAAGATATTAGTTATTATAAAAGGTTAAGGCCTCCAATTTAATGAGATTTAAATACTATAGGTGTTGGTCTCCACACTGGGTCCTAATGGAGGTGGGACTCAGGGGGGGGGTGTTCATTATCTATAAATCATCTCGAGGAAGGATGGTCTCAACATCTTACTATCCCTTCAATCATCATGAAGAAGCTAGTCATGGAATATAGGTATCAGAGGGATGGTTGAGAGTTATGATGGGGCTTGGGATTAGGTACAGTGTGGATTGCACACATTGGTAGGGAAACACTATTAGATGATCATGGTGTATGACATATGCCAGGGAAGACCATCCTAGACACAGGATATTACCCCCACATTATCTGATATAAGGACTATGAGATTACTAAATGAGAAAGTGAGGCTACACTGTTTGTAGGGTAGATAACATAAGAAATGTACGAGCATTATAATTACATGTGTTCTTATTCATTTTGAGTAGTTTCAGAAAAATTTAAATTAATGAATGAGTTAAAATAAATCATAAATAAATTACATACTACGAATGCTTAAGAGTTCATTGTTTACATTTCAGCTATGGGACCCATTCATCATCTGCGTGTGGTACAAACTATAGAGGATAAATAATCTGATCTAACAAATTAGCGGAGGGTTGATCCAGAGGAGGATGAAAATTAGTGGTTGAAGATACTTTGTGCTTTCCAACGACAGACACTCGGAAAGTATGAGGGTAGTGTCTTGAATACTGAAATAGAGAGTTGGCTTGAGCAGCTGGTGATCACATTCAACATAATATGGGGTCTGATAGAGTACTGGGTACCATTAGTGGTTATTCATATGAGGGGAGTAGTGTGTTAGCGGTGGAAGCCTTAACTTGGGGAGAGGTAGGAGGCCGATGTTTCATAGGAAAACATTCAGGAGTTTCAGGTGGAATTCTTATTTTCCACCATGAAAGATGGGAAGTGGCCGAAGATACCCTCCCCCCCCATCAAGGTAGTTTATTGGTGAAGGAAATGGGTATCAAGTTCATGTATTTCATATGATTTTCATTAGTTCCATATCCATATGAGGATTCATGGTTGAGGTGTGTAGGGGCATGAACTATGTCCTTCTTTTAGTATGTGGTCACTCCCTTCACCCTACTGACATACATAAGGGTTTAAAAGAAGGATGAGGTCGTGGAAAGGATTAAATAGCGAGGTGTTCTGTAGAAAGAGAAAATTAAAAAATATTAGTAAATTGGAAAGCCATCAGCAACAAGTCTCCAACATCATAGCCTTCTAGGTTTTAGCTAGTTGGGAGCCGACCCAAATTGTTTCAGTTCTGATAGTTTGGTCTTCATTTTTTACCACAATCTTGGGGATGAAGAATTTTATTTGTGGTGGATGTGGTCACCTTTAGATTTGGCACCCAATTTTACCTTATTATGGTCGAGGTGTGTCGGTTTAGTGACCGCCTTAGTAGTAGTTTCTAGCCATAACATTCCAATAACATGGATAATAGGTCTATTCTCCACCAATAGAGGATAGCGCAGGAGGAAAAAACCTCAGGGTGATCCTCAAGGACCTCGACCAGGGTGTGGTATGGGAGGAAGCTTAGAGGAAATGGGGAATAAGTGCTTGGAATGGGAGGTTGTACGCCACAAATGAGATTGTTCTAGAAGATCCAGAGATTGTTTGTGGTATGATCAATTTGTTTAGTATTCTTGTTTGAACCTTTTTTGATTCAAGAGCTTCTAAATCCATTGTTTGACTTAGCCAAGACCTTGCTCTGAGCCTGTACATAAAGACACATTTTGTGCCCCTGGTGTTGATTACACCAGTGGTAGTTCATTCCAGTATGTTTGAAGTTTTCAAGGTATATAGACTGATGTGGGGGCCACATCTGTCCAATGGGGATCTTCATCTACTATAGATGTATCCATACAGTGTTATATTTGTCATATACTAGTTATACTTTGTGCATTCTATTATCGAATACATCTGGGGAAGAGTTATATTTTCATATGTAAATGGTTAATGTGTAGTTTTCATTGGGGAGACGAGCCTTCAAATGGGAAGTTGGTGTATGGAGCCTCGTCTTTCCGTATTTTCCATGCTATCAGTGGAATCAATGGATGTTATGATGGTGGAGGTTCCAGGAGTTATCACAGAGTTTTTGGATGTTTTCCATAAAGATGTTGTAACTATTCCCCCTTGACATGACGTAGTGTTCAGAATAATCTTACAACCCTGTTCTAGTTCGATTTATATCTCTCCTTATCAGATGGAACCTTTTGAGTTGATGGATTTACAGATTTAAATTGATGATATAATGAACAATGGTTTCATCTGACCCAATGTGTCATCTTGTGGTTCCCCGGTCTTGTTTGCAATGATTTCATATAGTGTTCAAAGTGTGTACATAGACTACTGGAGACAGAATGTGGTAATGGTTATGAAATGTTACCCTCTCCCAAGGATATATTATCATTTTGACCAGATAAAGTGGGAGTGTTGGTGTTTCGTGATTGATCTGCAGTCTGGATATCACCAATTGAGGGTGAGGGAGGGTGACATCTTGAAAACTGCATTTAGGTGTAGGTATGTACATTTAGAGTTCGTTGTTCTACAATTCAGTGTTACAAATGCACTATCTAGGTTCATGGGTCTCATGAAATCTATCTTTCATGAAGTCATGGAATGGTTCATCATCATATTAATTGATGAAATCGTGATCTACTCGATGATATAGGATGAGCATATCAAGAATTGTAGGACTATACTACATGTCCTTCGGCACCACCAACTCTATGGAAATCTCTCTAAGTTCATTTTTTGGACATGAGAGGTCCACTTACTTGGGTATGTGGGGTCTTAGTAGGGAATAGTAGTGGACCTGTCAATGGTCGGGGCAATATTTTCTTGGGTATCAACCTAAAATGTGGAAGATATTTGTAGTTTTATCAATCTAATCAGATACTACTAGAGTTTCATAGTAGATTTCTACAAATTAGAAGCTTCGTTGATAACTATGACTAGAAAAGGACAGGATTTCTTGTGTATTGAGCTATTATAGGAATTTTTAAGCTATATGTAGTGGATGTTGATCTATTCTGTAGTTCTTATAATTCTATAGGAAGGGGTGATGTCTAATGGGTTTTGCGATTATTCCGGTCTAGGCTTGGGGTGTGTGTGGATTCAGCAAATGGGGGTGATCTCTTTTGGGTCTAGGCAGTTAAATCACAATAAAATTATAATGAAATCCATGATATGGAGCTAGAAGTGGTGATTTTTATGCTGAAGTTGTGGCTACATTACCACATTGTTGAGCACTTTGTGGTATTCATGGATCACAAGAGCATGGGGTTGATTTTTTCCCAGTGAGATATATACTTGAGGCAACACAGGTGGATGGAGTTTCTCCAGGATTATGATTTTGAGATCTCAAACACAATAGGGAATGGAAATATCGTGGATGATGCTTTGAGAATGAATTTATATACGGTGTTAGTTTGGGAATCTACATATGCTTGGAGGGAAATTGAGGAGTTGTATTCCTCTACCATAGATGCAGGATTGGATGGAAAAAAGGCTGATTTTTTCAGATGATGGTGATGTCATCGCTGAGGTAGATAGTGGAGTAGTATAATTATGTAGAATCAGAGGAAGAGGTGATGTGTGATCGACTTAACCAGGGTGACGCTACAGAGAGATGATTTGATTTTGGTTAGAATCAGATTCTCTTCCTTGGGAAGCCGTTTGTTCCTGTGGTGATGTGCAAGTGAGTTCTCCATGGTCTTTATTGTATACCCCTATAGGTACGCAAATGAATTTCTACAATGTAATGGGGCTTGACGGAATTGTTATGGGGCCCCCAGAAATAGATATTAGTGGCAGTGTTTTTTGAACAGTTCTTGGTGTACCAATAATTCAAGGACGAGCACCGTGTTCCTAGTGGTTTGTTTCAACCCCTAGATGTCCCCTGAGTGGAAGTGGGATGAAATTTCTATTGATTTTGTCACATGATTATGCAGGGAACTGGGAGAATGTGTTTCTATCTGGGTATTAGTGGATGGAAAAAAAATCGACTCACTTCATAGTGATTAATGAGTTGAGTGCAGTTGATTACTTAACAAAAATGTATGTGGATTAGGAGGTTTAGATGCATGGAGTTCTAAGATTCATCTTCTCCGATCGAGATATGTGTTTTACCTCATGTGTCAGTATGGGATTGCATAATTCTTTTGGAACTCAGTTGTGCCTCATCAATGCTTTTCACCCTCAAATAGATGGACCTACATAGAGGACCGTCATGATATTGGAGGACATGTTGTGGGAATGTGTTCTAGACTTTGGAGGATTGTGGGTATGTCACTTTCCATTTGTAGTTCTCTCTTAAAATAATGGCTATCAATATTCCATTTGCATTGTTCTATTCAAGGCCTTTTACAGAAGACCATTTCGTTCACCCTTGTGTTGGATGGTAGTGGGGGAGGTAGTTTTTCATGGTATAGACATGGTTCAAAGTACGACAGAGAAGGTGCATATTGTTCATGATAGGGTGAATGTAGAATAAGACTGGAAGAAGTCAAATACTAATTGTAGGATAATTTTCGTTGAGTTCAAAATTTGGGACCATGTGTTATTGAAGGTTTATCCTCGACGTGGGTAGAGGAGGTTTGGAAGAGTGAGAATTATTTCCCCAAGGTTCATTAGACCTTTTGAGGTGTTGTGATGAGTTGGTGAGGTGTCATATCTATTGTCATTTCCCCCACTGTTGGAGAGGTTCCACTACATATTTCACGTCACCAGATTCGTCTGTATCTTTATGATGACTCTCATGTCATTAATTGGGGAGAGTTGGATATCAAGGACGATACAATGTTCATAGAGGGACTAGTGGAGATCCAGGATTTTCTGGGGATGGTTATGTGTGGGTGGACCATTCCCTCGGTTCATGTGTAGTGGAGGCATGTTGGTCTAGAGTAGAGTAATTGGGAATGGGAGGTGCATATGTGTTCCATGTAACGGTATTTTCTTGGAGTTTTTATCATTTTTTTTCTTGAAATGTAATGCTTGAACCATAATTTATTTTAGATGAGTTGTTCCCTTGTTATTGGATGTGCAATAATGTCTTGAATCATGAGGAGTGAATGAACTAATACCCAATCAATATTCATTAACAAGGATGTGAATAAACCTATGATGGGGAGTCAATGCTGCTTGAAGTGGATAGTATCCTAACACAAGGGGAAGGAATTCCAAGATTCTTATGTTTGAGGAGTGTGACTTTTGGGGCTTGTGTGGTAGTTCTTGTTATTTTCCGGGTTGGAAAATCTTATAGGATGTGTTCTTTGATGTTTAGGTTTCACTCCAATGGGTTGGGTTATCCATGATAGGTATCATGGAGAGTGGTGGTTCAGACCCCTTTATATTTAAAGGATTGGATTTGAATTATTATGGGTGAGAATATATGGAGAGGTATTAGATGTAATTAATCAGACCTCTGTGGTCCATTACTTTAAAAATTATTGTGTTTGGGGTGTCCTAAGAGTAAACAGTAGCTCATTTCCCGAGTTTTCCAAATTTCATTTTATTCCATCTATTGGTCGATGCATTAGTAGTTCTAGGGTATCAGTAGGTTGAGGGCGTGGGTGGGTTGATGGCATTGGTAGATTTGGGAGGGGGGGGGGGTCGGTCAGTTGAGACATCGATTAATCGAGGTGTTAGAAGGTCAAGCCACCTGTATGATAGGGCCTTGGTGATTTAGTGAATCAGTGAATTATGATATCGTTAGTTCAGATCGTTGGTGATTAAGGGCATTGCTCAGTCTGGGTGTCTGTAGGTCTGGTCGTCGACGAGTCTAGGAATTAGTGAGATATGGAATCAATGAGTTAGGGCATCAGTGAGTCAATAATCAATAGGTCACATTGGTGGTCTAGGTCAGTGACTCATTGTCGGTGGATCTGCATCCATAGCTTAGTGTCTGTTGATCTCTTTTGGTGGCGTGCTATCAGTCAATCAACCAATAATGACTCATTCCAGTTTCCAGTTCCACCTCAATAACATTTTCCTTGATAATAAATGAATTAAATTATAAATTTAATTAGTTTTAGGCTATTTCGAATAGTATTTGTCAAAAAAAACCCGATTCTTCATTTAAATCCTAAACAATGTTGTCTTGGTTGTGATACAAAATTAATGTCTTTTGAAAACGTTCTTCCATTGATTTATGATTTATCCTTTCTAAAGATGAATCTTTTATTCCTTTAAACACATTCATTTTTTCTTGGTGCACCAATACCTTTTATTCCACAGATGAGCCATTCCACTATGTTATAGTTCCCCCTATTTGGTTTTCCTTAGAGTCTCATGCTTGAGAGAACCCTCTAGTGTGGAACAAACATGAGTTTTTGTTTCCTATTGTTCTAGGTAGGGATATCCTTTATTTCTCTTTTAATTGTGTATCATGTGGGATGGATATAATAATCCCTCATTTTGAGAATAAATTAACCCAAATTAAAATAAGATAATAATATGAAATAAACCAAGTGGTGAGAGCACGATGAGAATGATAATTTTATTTTAATCCTTATCCATGATCCATTTTGTGAGTCGTATCAGTTGTGTTCTTCTATAAATCATGGCTATTGGTGGTCTATATTAGCACACATGTATAATTTGTGAATAACTGGTGTATGAATCAGAATCTGGTTAATTATGTATACTCAGTTAAATAATTGGATACCCTAAGAATGAATTTGTTTTGTGATCACCACAATTTTATCATATGGAAATAATGAATGAATGATGCTAAATAAGAATAATCATTTACTTCGTGGTGTGGATTTGTTTTATGTGTGTTTATGTTCATACATTATTCTATGTTGGTAGTGAGGAGATATAGTTGGGGGTGTGACTGTGTGTATGGGGATGTACTGGCAGTGTGATGGTATATTAGGTTGGGAGATTGATTGTGGAAAGGATGGACTTGTGATGTAGTGTGACAACATCTGGAAAGTGGTTTGCAGTGGGGATTACATACTGGGTTGTGTCCTAATACCATTTTTATGACTGTTATAATGGATTCCTTAACCGTATGGCATTCTTTCCTTATTGGATTTAGTAGTGGTTTGTATGGTTTCTCCACCTAATGATGTCATATTCTTTTTTTGTTTCTTGGGTATGGATGGAATAAAGAAATAAAAAAATTGATAATGCATACTAAACATTGGTTAAATGAATTGACTAAGGGTATGTTTCGAGTTGTGGGTTGTAGTGAAGTGATGTTCCTTTAATTTCTTAAAGAAGTGACCATCATTTTTTGTGGTGAGTTCATGTATGGAAAACAACAAAGGTTGTTTTTTGTGGGATGTTTGTCTGTTTGGAAACCCATATGACATGATGAGTTGTTGTTACCTATATGTACAAATATATAATTCCTTATGTTTTTTATATGCACCCAACCTGTGTTGAGAACTATGTGCCAAACACCCCAATTTTTATGGGGGAGTAGGTCTTCCCCAACATCCTGGTTGGAGGATGGATGGTTGGTAACTGACATTACCTCGATCCTTCTTCTATGGATTTATCATCTAAGTGTTTTTTGGAAGGGTATAATGGCTTGATTTTTATTACTAGATTTATGGAATTGGCTATGTGAGAGGTGGTTTGTTTCCCAGGTGTCATTGGGAAGAGGCTCGTGTGTTTTTGGTTGATATGTGAGGTGGTTATGGCCCATGTGTCTGCGGGTAGGATGTTTGTGGTTTGTGAACCAGGTGTGTTTGGGTGGATTGTGACAATGGGGATTGAGAAAAAACATGGTAGTGATAGGATGTTCACTAATAGGGATTTCCAATTAACCTATGGGATGTGGTGTGGGTACACAAATATCAATGTACATAGTATTCTACTTTAAATGACTTGTGTTATTTGGTGAGTGTTCTTTGGTGAGGTCGGGGTGGATAATATTCTTTGTTAGGTGACTTTGGGAATCTTTTTTTTCTCACAGGGGAATTTTTATTTACTCCCACATGTTCATGGGTGACTTTGGATTTTCCTATTGAGTAATTGTTTAAACAACCAATATATATAGAACTTTTTTTAGGTTTCCATGGAGATTAAACATACTGTTATTGACCTTACTAGCTCAGACATTGGGGGGCAGTTTTCATGTTTCTACATAGTTTTTCATCAATTATTTTCTTTTTAGTTTTTAAAATTATTTTAGTACTTCTACTTTAATAATGTATATGGGATAGATTCTCATTTCTTTATATATATTTGTCTTGGAGTTGTTTGAGGTTGATACATCTTATCTCCTGACCACAGTTACTATAAAAAGGGTAATGCCTCCCATTTTTGCGAGATCCTTATACCCTTGGTGATGGTCCCCACCATGGGGCCTAATAGTGGTAGGACTCGAGGTATCATTATATCTCCATTATCTTGAGGAAGAATGGTCATAATATCTTGTAATCACTTCCCTCGTCTTGAATTAAGTGGTTTGTGACATACTCTTACTAGTAACATGCGCTAAAGTTGTGATTAATTATTGTAAACATATAGTTTTAATTCGATTAAATTAATATTATAAATTATATAACAATGTGAATATAATTTAATATTAAAATTTAAATTTTTATATATGAATTTTTTATTATTAGTATTAATTCTAACTTATACGATAATGGTGAATCATTAATTTTAAAAATATTTGTTTTATTAACATCGAGGATTTTTCTATTGAATCCATAAATTTTATATAATTTAAATAATGAATATATTACTATTTATAAACACATAAATAAATATATTAAAACACTTTTATTAAAAAAATACTAAATAATATTAAATATTTACAAAGTTGAAAATTCTTTTTTCAACTAAATTAACTTATCAACATGATATTTATTTTAATATAGAACATAATTTTTTAAATTTAATTTTATTAAATACATGGTAATTTTATTTCTCGATCATCAATTTTTTTTATATGGGTTAGGTGATGTGTTTAACAAATTATAAAATCACATAGTTAAAGCATGGTTACCTTATTTAAGAGTCAAAGAGAAAATTTAAGAAAAATGAATTCTAAAAACCATATAACATGTTTAAGACATATTAATAAACACATGGTCGATAATTTTACATCCTAAAAATTCATTAAAATAAATTAACTAGATTTTTGGATGCCATTTACATTTTATTTTAGTCATGTAGAAATTAAAATATATCTTGTGTTTCCAAAAGCGCATGCTTTATCTCATATAAAAAGGGATTGGTTACACCCTTTTAAATACTCACCTATCATTATAATTGAACCATGAAACTATAAAATATTTCAATAAATATAAAAATATCTCTATTAAATAATCCCTAATACACACATAGTTTTCATAATCCATTTAATTTCAAGGGAACTTCATATAAAAAATTATGTATCTAACACAAGTATTATCTCTCCCTTATTTTATTATTCATAATATAAACCCAAAAAATATATGTCGGCCATAATAAAATAATTACTTTAGAATCATTATTATAGTAATAAAAGTTTATATTAGTGTTAATACATATAATTATTCAATTCCATCAATATAAAAAATCAATGTAATGAAAATCATGTGTGTGCCGAGACAATCGCCTCCATGATGAATCAAATTTTTTTTCTCAGTGTATTTAAATAATTATCCCAACAAAATAAAATATGGATTAATATAATAAAAAAACTAATATTAATTATTATTTTCTACAACGGTATTATTTCAAATGAAACATGTAATATCCCAGTTTTTATCTTTTAGGTATGGGCTTCTTCTTTTCTCTTTTCCTTAAGTGTTTCTGAGAAAATATGGAAAATGCAGAAAAATCCTAATTTTTGGAACTACACTCTATGTACTTTTTCCACACGCCATGTACATTTGGCCGTGTGGGGATGAGTACACGGGGCATGTATCCATGTCAGTGATGAAGGTTGTAGGAACCGACTACATGCCATGTAGTGGTCCCTTACATGTCGTGTAGTCAGTCGGCAGGCCAAGATAGTAAGGAGGTGGAGCAGCCACCAGCTGGGCTACAGTACATGCCGTGTACTCAGGAGTACATAACGTGTAATCATGTCGATAGATGAACAGTGTGGCGGTGCCGCCAGAGGAGCAGTTAAACGAAGGGAGTACATGCCATGCACTTGGAAGTGCACGCCGTGTACTATGTTTTTTTCTCTTAAAACGGGAAGTAGACAACCCTGTTCACAGGATTTGCTTAGAATCAAAGGATGGAGCTTGGGAGGAAGGCTTTATCTTTGTGGATCAACTAATAGAGCACCGAGAATCCGATCTCGCTTCCGTCGATCACGTTGGAACCCCGCGGGAAAGCCCTCTCTTCTCCTAGAGTTTTTTTTACAAACTCTTTCCCTAATGTGAGTTATTTGAGGTTGAATGAATGATTTCTTACCTCGTATCTACACCATTCTTTAGTGTTTTTGGAATCGGTGTTCGCGTATATCGCGCGTTGGCGTATAAGGTAGGTGGCTTGGTGTTTGTTTTCCAACTTCTGTGTGCTTTATGTATTTTTGTGCCACAAACTCATGTTGGGGTGTCATGTGGATGAGGACATTGCTATATTAACCACCTAGAATTGAATTGGTGAATTAAATATGATATTAAAATTCTGGTTGGGATCGTTTCTTGGATCCAGAACCACCCCGGGGGTTTGTTCCACTGTTTAGCCGTTTGGCCAAGTTACCCGAGGGTATGCCTTTAATGTAGTAATTTTAGAATTTCTTTGAGAGGAATTGTTTGGTTTCTTCTTGTTTACAAGTTGGGCATAACCAGATTACCTGTTTAGCCTGAGGGCATTGTTGTGATTAGCCTGTGGGCACTACACTATGTTAGCCTGAGGGCGTGACCGTATTAGACTGAGGGAAACATACTATTTCTCCTGAGGGAAACCTTTCGTGCCTGAGGGAATGACTTTTGTGCCGGAGGGTGACACTTCTTATGCTTGAGGGAAATTTATGTTACACCTGAGGGAAACACCTTCGGGATGGATTCTGTATATCCTGAGGGTGTGGTTCACTATATTAGCCTGAGGTAAAGATACTGTTTGGCCTGAGGGCTTGGTACTGTCGAGAACAGAATGTCAATAAATTAAATGGATTAAATGACTAATTAAATGGAAATTTAACTATTAAGTTAACTAATGTTGAGTACTTCTTAGTTTATTGCATTTTACTATTGCACACGTGTTACATGCTTTACACACAGTTGATCATGGGCCTTTGGTGTGTGCCTATTGAGATATATTTATCACACCTTGTTTGGGTAAAAATTTTCGTCCCAAAAAGAATACGTTTCTGCAGGTGTGGATAGGGGCAAGAGTCCCCATACAGGTATGTGACGGTTGCTGTGGAGTAGGAGGGCATGGGACCGAGCCTAGGCTCGTATTGCTGCTGCCATCTGTTTACTTTGTTTTGTTGTACTCTTCATTTTGTTGTACAGTATTGATGTATAACATGTTCTGGATATTTTTTTAGAACATGAGACATGTAGAATCATTATTTATATAATGTTGGTTATATCCACTGCTGTTGTTTATTTTAGTTGTGTATGGTTTACTGCTTCCACTGTTTGTTGTATGTTTCATTTCATTCCGATGCACTACACTTGAAAAATGAGGGAAAAGTTTCCCCACAATCAGACATGGGCCCTCACTGCTAGTCGGCAGCCTCTGGCGTTTGGGAAAATTCACTTGAGGTCACATGGTGAACCGGGTTCGGGGCACCTGTTGAGTGCCACCCGGAACCGGGACGTTACAAAGTTGTATCAGATCCAGATTTTGATCCTGGGACATGTGGGTTATGGGCCCACATTGACTGGAATTTGGTGGATCATTGACTGCATATTTTTTATAACACAGATAAGATGTCAAACTTTGATTCGTGGGGAGTATGGGCCCCCATGGGTCGGAATTTGACACTTAGGTGTAGGTTTCAGTAATTTCTGGGTCCCAGAGAAGTTTCTGAGGCATACTGTCTGAAACACACAGAATACACGCCATGTGGGACCTCATACACGCCATTTATGTTCTTCTATTCGGGAAAAAATATAAACCTTTTGAGTACACACCGTGTACCCTGAGTACATGCCGTGTAGTCTCTTACCGTGTCACAAACCGTGTGGGCGGAGACACAGGGAAGGGAAGAGCTTGGGTAAAACATGTCATGTACATGACGAGCATGCCGTGTAGTGTTGACCCGGAGTCCGGCCGTGTAACTAAAAACATGGGTCTGTGAACTCCTGTACAGAACACGCCGTGTAAATGATGGACACACAATGTAGTGTGACCTGGGGACTCAGCCATGTAACTAACAACACGGGTCGGTGTCACCTCTTCTTGAGCATGCCGTGTACTTGTGGGACATGATGTGTAGTCTTTTCTGAGGACAGACTGTGTGGACTTAGCCATGTGGCAGGAAAACTGGGTGAAGTACATGCCATGTGTGGGTGTAACACTCCATGTAGTGTCAATCCCCATAGTCGGACATGCCACATACGACACAGGAAGTTGGAAAATAACACCATACACGTCATGTAGATTATATACATTCCGTGTAGTTCTGTTCAACGGGAGTCATGTGGCTTAGACGTGTAGAAGGACCTGGGAAGGGGAAGGGATGAAACGTACACGCCGTGTAGTAATTCTACATGCCGTGTAGTCATGTTTTGAAAATCATAAAATTCCTTTCTCCTCTTGTTCCCTTAGTGGTTCCTTCGCTTCATGTTTTGATAAATCATGAATGTAATGTGTTATTTTGACCTTGTAGTGTCATGACACCTAGACGACCGTGCGTTGTTCTCCAGGAGAGTGGCAAAGATTATACTCCAGAGATGTTGGGACATGGGCTACCAGTGGATCATCCAACAGAGCCAGATGCAGCTCTAGCTGTTATACCAGACACAGGCATGGAGGCGCAGTTCCGTGAAGGCTTTATGCGGTTCATGAATGCCTTTCAGAGAGCACTGTAGGATACCACATCGATGGATGAGCTTACATGTATCTTCCAACAGCAGCATCCGCCTATAATTTCAGGGGATGGCATACCACAGGCTGGTGAGTCATGGTTGGGGTTGATTGAGACTATTTTCTAGCATCTGAAGACACCTCTAGAAAGGAGGGTCAAGCTCACGACTTACATGCTGCGTGATTCCACCAAGAGGTGGTGGGATGTTACCACCCAATCAGAGCATCACATGGACATGGTGTGGGAAGATTTCTAGGAAGTCTTCTATGACTTCTTTTTCCTGGATACGTAGAGAGAATATAGAGCTTGAGATTTCATGAATATGCAGTAGGGAGATATGTCAGTGATTGACTACTCTACTCGTTTCACAGAGCTTCAACGTTTTGCAACTGTGCTGGTGGGTGATGAGATGTTGAGAGCTAGACATTTTGAGGATTTTCTTCATTATGACATCCATGTTCTGGTAAATGTTTTTAGGTTTCCTTCAGTACATTCTATTGTAAATCAGGCACTGATTACAGAGAGGAACCTATGGGAAACTAGTGGTGTGGTCCAGGGCGGTTCAGCATCAGTTACTGGTACTATTTCTGCAGGCAAGAGGTAGAGACAGATGGACTCCTCTCAGGGTGGCAGTACCAGCCAGGAATCTTCTTCAGGTGGCCCGATTAGGTGATACTAGTCTGGTAGAGAGGGGCACAAGAGACCTCAGTGTCCATGTGACCCACTAGACTTATGAGCTTGTGGCAAGATGGGTCATCTGCAACGCTTTTGCAGGGAATTTCTACCTGTGGCTAGTGAGAGGGGTTCTTTGCAGACTCCGCGTATAGGATCAAGACCAGTGGATTCTTACCAGTCGGGGAACTGGGGTACGTTAGGGAATGCAAGAAGATATGGTGGTCATGGCCAAGGTAGCCAGACACCAGGATCTCAGAGGCAGCAGGGCAGGACAACCCAGGGTAACCAGGCTGTGTCGCAGGGCCGCAGCACTGGGCATGCATATGCAGTGCAGCAAACCCAGCAGGAGAAGGATCCCGGACCTTCTACACTCAGAGGTTCTATTATAGTAGCTTCTGTATTATCTTCAGTACTTTTTGATATGGGTGCTATACATAGTTTTATATCTGCACCCGTTGTGGAGAGCCTTGGGCTCGGTGTTTCTTCTTCTTCTGATACCATGATGCTAGACACTCTGTTGGGGACTAGGAGGGCTGGTGTGCGTCAGTGTAGGGATTTCCCCCCTTGAGGTTGGTGGGTGTATCTTTCTTTGAGACCCCTATGTCTTAGAGATGATTAGCTATGACGTCATTCTCGGGATGGACTGGTTGGTTCCCTATCGATCCTTTGTAGACTGCTATCGTCGCAGGGTGCGTTTCACATCATCAAAGGGCAGGGAGTTTCTATACAAGGGTGAGTGGGATGTTCAGGCGAGTCGAGATGGACCAGAGCATCGTGGACGAGGTAGAGTCATGGCCCATATTGTGAGCTTGTATCTAGATAACCATGGGACTTGTCAGACATATTTCCCTCTAGTTGTTGATCGTTTCGAGGATGTTTTCTTGGACTACTTTTCGGGTCTACCTCCGGTGCGTGAGGTGGATTTCTCTATCGATCTTATGCCAGGAGTAGTACCGGTGTCCATTCCTCCTTATAGGATGGAAAACCCGAGCTGTAGGAGCTCATGAGGTAGTTAGAGGAGTTACAAGCGATGGGTTTCATACAAACCTATACATCTCCTTGGGGTTCTCTGGTCCTTTTTGCGAAGAAGTCAGATGGTACCCTCAGACAATGTGTGAATTATTGGAAGCTGAACCAGTTGATGGTCAAGAACCGATATCCCCTACCAAGGATTGATGATATTTTTGATCAACTTCATGGAGAAAGATTTTTCTCGAAGATTGACTTTAGATCAGGATATCATCAGTTGCGTGTTAGACCATCTGATATGCCTCTCACATACTTCAAGAGTAGGTATGGTCTATACGAGTACACGGTTATGCTGTTCGGACTCACGAATGTGCCAGCAGTTTTCATGTCTCTGATGAATCGTGTGTTTCATTCGTATCATTACTCATTTGTGGTATTATTAGTGGACGACATCTTGGTGTATTCACGCACTCGACACGACCATTCCACCCATCTTGAGATCGTATTGAGTACACTGAGAGAGAATCATCTATAAGCTAATCTCTCAAAGTGCCACTTTTGGATGGACCAGATTCACTTCTTGGGTCACATTATCTCAGAGGCAGGAGTTGCACTAGACCCAGAGAAGGTGAGAGCATTAGTTTCCGGGGAGTAGCCTAAGAACATGTTTGAGATACAGAGTTTCTTAGGGATGGATGGTTACTACAAACGCTTCATACATGACTTCTCCCGCTTAGAAATACCATTGATGGGTCTGACTAAGAAGGGTGTGAAGTTCGTTTGGTCAGAAGCTTGTGAGGCATATTTCCAGGACCTGAAGGGAAGGTTGACATCAGCACTGATCCTGATACTCCCAGAGTAGGGGAAGATCTATACAACGTACTGTGATGCATCATGTATTGGGTTGGGAGCAGTGTTGATACAGGGTGACATAGTTGTTGCGTACGGGTCTTGGCAGTTGAGGCCACATGAAAGGAATTACCCGATGCATGATCTTGAGTTCGATGCAGTTGTGCATGTGTTGCGCTGTTAGAGGCATTATCTACTGGGAGAGAATTTTTTGGTTTTCACCTACCACAAAACCCTCAAGTATATCTTTACTCAGCGTGACCTGAATCTGATGTAGAGGAGGTGGGTCGAGTACCTAAAGTCCTTCGATTTTGAGCTTCCCTATACAGCTAGTAAAGGTAATATAGTAGCTGATGAAGTGAGTAGGATGACTCAGATACTGGTAGTGAAGGAGGACAGTGGTGAGTGGAAGCTTATGGCCATGTTCTCTGAGATGCATCTGGAGGTGCAAGACAGTCAGGGGTAGTCTTATCTTTCATCATTAGCTGTGACTTATACCCTCCTGGAGAGAGTGAGGATGAGACAGCTATCATACCCAGACATCCTAGTTCTATGGGATTCGGGAGAAAGTGGGGACCCTTCTCCTGGGTAGATGATAGGTGAAGACGAGGTTTTGCGTTCCCATGGATGAGTATGGGTTCGAAGTGATATACGCGGGGAGCTTATGTGGGAGTTTCATGCTTCGTCTTGGGCAGTTCATCTCGGGGTTACCAAGATGTACAGTGACTTGAGACGTCAATACTGGTGGCCGGGTATGAAGAGAGAGATATCTATTTTTGTTACGAGTTGTTCCACCTGTCGGTAGGTGAAGGTGGAGAATCAGAGACCAGCTGGGCTGTTACAGTAGTTTCCTATTCCCGAGTGGAAATGGGATGATTTCGTGATAGATTTCGTGACTGGATTGATGAGGTCACCTCATGGCAATGACGCCGTGTGGGTTGTTGTGGATAGACTCACAATGGTAGCTCAATTCTTGCTGATTAAGGAGACCTTCGAGGATGACGAGCTCGGAAGGTTGTATATCCGAGGGATCGTCCGTCTTCATGGGGTCCCTCGTTCTATCGTTTTAGATAGGGACGCCCACTTTAAGTCTCGTTTCTTTAAGAGTTTTCTGAGGGCACTGGGTACACAGGTGCTTCTGAGCACAACATACCACCCTCAGACAGATGGCTAGTCAGAGAGGATGATACAGGTGCTGGAGGACATGTTGCGTGCATGCATCCTCAACTTTGGGAGTTCTTGGCAGAATCATGTACCCTTAGTCGAGTTTTCCTATAACAATAGATTCCAGACAACTATTGAGATGAAACCATATGAGGCTTTATATGGTAGGCCATGCCATTCACCTTTGTGCTGGATAGAGGCAGGTGAGGAAGCTTTACTAGGACCAAAGCTCGTGCAAGAGACTTCTGAGCAGGTCCAGTTGATTCAGAAGCAGATGGCTACCACACAGTCTCGTAAGAATTCATATGCTGATCGCCATATACGACCTTTAGAGTTCGTTGTCCGGGATCAGGTTTTCTTGCGTGTTTCACCGAGGCTGGGACACAGACGGATCAGGAGACATGGTAAGCTTTTACCGAGATATGTGGGTCCATTTGAGATTCTGGAGAGATTCGTGCTGGTAGCCTATCGATTGCAGTTCCCACAGCGATACCTAGCCTTGCACAACCTATTCCACATGTCTCAGTTGTGCCGCTATCATTCAGAACCATCTCACATCTTTCACCCCGAGGAGGTTGAGCTAGAGGCCGATGCGTCCTTTGAGTAGCATCCGATTCGAATCGTTTATTGAAGCACAAAAGTTTTCTAAGGCCGGTCAGTTCCTCTCGTACGGGTGTTTTGGCAGCGTGGCCGAGTGCAGGACGAGACCTGAGAGCGGGAGGCCGACGTATGTGCTCAGTGTCCAAAGTTGTTCACGACTATATCTTCTCCACCCTTGGTAGGGAAATTCGGGGACGAATTTCTATAAGGGGGGATTTTTGTAAGAACCTTGTTCTTAACTTTGAGGTACGTGCTTCTTCTTTTCTCATTTACTAAAGTGTTTTTGAGAAAAAATGGATAATGCAGAAAAATCCTAATTTTTGGAACTACATGCCGTGTAGTTTTTCCACACACATTTTACTTTTGGCCATGTGGGGATGAGTACACGGGGCGTGTAGCCATGTCGGCAACGAAGGTTGTAGAATCCGACTACACGTAGTGTAGTGGTCCCTTACACACCGTGTAGTCAGTCGGTAGGCCAAAACAGTAAGGCGGTGGAGCAGCCTCCATCTGGACGACAGTACACACCGTGTACTCAGGAGTACATGTCGTGTACTCATGTCGACAGATGAACAATGTGGTGGTGCTACCAGAGGAGTAGTTAAGTGAAGGGATTACACGCCGTGTACTTGGAAGTACACACCGTGTACATTGTTTTTTTCACATAAAATGGGCAGTAGCCAACCCTATTCACATGATTAGCTAATAACCGGAGGAAGGAGCTTGGGAGGAAGGCTGGATCTTCGTGGATCAACTGATCGAGCACCGGGAATCCGATCTTTCTTCCGTCGATCATGTTGGAACTGTGCAGGTAAGACCTCTCTTCTCCAAGTGTGTTTCTTACCAACACTTTCCTTAATGAGATTTATTGGAGGTTGAATGAATGTTTTATTACCTCATATCTATGTCGTTCTTGGGTGTTTTTGGAATCGGTGTTCGTGTATACCGCTCGTTTGTGTATAAGGTAGGTGGCTTGGTGTTTGTTTTCTAACTATCATGTTTTTTGTGCATTTTTGTGCAACAAACCCATGTTGGGGTGTCGTGTGGTTGAGTCTATTTATATATTAAACACCTATAATTGAATAAGTGAATTAAAAATGATATTAAAATGATGGTTGGGATTGTATCTTGGATCTAGAACCACCTCGGGGGTGTGTTCCACTATTTAGCAATTTGGCTAGGATACCCGAGGGTATGACATTAAAGTAGTAATTGTAGAATTTCCATGAGAGGAATTGATTGTTTACTACTTGTTTACATGTTGGGCATGGCCAGGTTACCTGTTTATCCTGAGGGTGTTATTGTTATTAGCCTACGGGCACTGCACTGTATTAGCCTGAGGGCGTGACTATATTAGCCTTAGGGCAACATACTATTTTGCCTAAGGGAAACCTTTCATGCCTGAGGGATTGACTTCTGTGCCTGAGGGCGACACTTCCAACACCTGAGGGAAATTTCTGTTACACCTGAGGTCAATACCTACGGTTTGGATTCTATATATCCTGAGTGTGTGGTTCACTATATTAGCCTGAGGGAAAGATACTGGTTGTCTTGAGGGCTCGGTGCTGTTGTGCACAAGAATGTCACCAATTTAAATGGATTAAATTAATAATTAAATGTAAATTTAACTGTTATGTTATTTACTTTTGAGTACTTCTTAGTTTATTCCATTTTACTGTTGTACAAGTGTTGCATGCTTTACACACAGTTGAGTACGAGCCTTTAGTGGGTGCCTACTAAGAAATATTTCTCACACCCTATTTGGGTCATGCTTTTTGGCCCAAATAGATTATGTTTCTGCAGGTGTGGATATCAGAAAGAGTCCCCATATAGGTACTTGACTGTTGCTATGGAGTAGGAGGGCATGGGACCGAGCCTAGGCTTGCGATGACGCTGTTATCTATTTCCTTTGTTTTGTTGTACTCTGCATTTTGTTGTACTGTATTGATGTATAACATGTTCGGGCTGTTTTCGTAGAACGTGAGACATTTAGCATCATTATTTATATACTGCTGGTTATATCAACTACTATTGTTTATTTTATTTGTGTATGCTTTACTGCTTCCACTGTTTGTTGTATGTTTCATTTCATTTCGCTGCGCTACACTTGAAAAATGAGGGCATAGTTTCCTCACAATCAGACCTGGGCCCTCGCTACTAGTCGGCAGCCTCTGGAGTTTGGGGAAATACGCTGGAGGTCACGTGGTGAACTAGGTTTGAGGCAATCGTTGAGTGGAACCCAGAACCGTGCCGTTACCAAACACATCCTTAAACATTCTCACAGATCGAGTTTAAGCATGTTCATGTTTTGGATCACCTGACCCCCAATGTGAAAAATGCTTTTAAAATATGAGTATGGATGACTTTGGAAACATGAAAATTTTTAATATTATAATATATTAAGAAAAAAATATTATTAAATTCTTATTTGAATATTATATTAAGAATTTAAGTTATTAATAAAGTAACATTTTTCGTTCGCTAAAATCACAAAAAAATCCAACATTGATTCCATTTTCATACATTGCTATTAAAACCCTTATGGAATTATATCATATAATTATAAACGTGTATAAGTACTGTAATTAAATATCATAAATCCTATATTATTAATTAAAATTGTTTCAATGGATGGTTGATGAAATCAGCCTTATAAAACATGTAAAAACATTTAATGTTATTAAAACTAGATGCTAGAAATAAGATATAACTAACTAATATATCCATAAAAAATAATAATAAATTATGTATATAAATGGTTAAATATATGAATAATTTTATGAAATATATTATTAATTTTATTTTTTTTACAGGATGATAGTTTGTACTATATTAGGCAATGAAACAAGGTATGTGTTTTTCCTCTCAAACTCCTCCCTTTGAGACATGTCTTTTATTATACACCTAATTTCATTTAATTGGTGTATAAAATTCATAGTTTGGATATCATATATATAATTATATTTTATTCATCTAATTTTAAGTAAAATTTATATTATCTCCTTTTATAGTATTTTGATTTGACTATTATCATTATTTCTAAGTGTTTATTTTTATGAAATTTGATACCCTAGAGAATTATTTAGGGAAGAAAAAATGTTTCATTTTAAAATTTATAAATACCACCATATTTTAATTTTTATATCATTGTTATAATATTTTTCGTGAAATTAAAATTTCATTTTGATGTTATCTTTTATATGTGTTTATTATTTAAATGTTCTAATGGTTGTAAGGTGTTTTTGTTACTCAAATATTTTCCTTGTGTCAAAATCAATTTTCTTATAGGATAATGTTTAGATATGGATCTATTAAACCCTATAATTATTTTATGTTATATTTAAAAATTGTTCATTAGTTAAATCATGTTTAAAAATTCATATTCCTCTATGATTCCAATGTTTCATTAAAATTTAAATTTTTAATAAAAATTCTGATTTATTTTGATGGATTTTTCTTTTATATTAAAAAATTTTACTTCACAACAATGATATATTTTCCGTAGTGGAATATCAAAGTTTTTTAATCATTAATCATACATTATCTGCAAATTATTCATTTTAAAACAATATTTTTTTCATCTTTTTAACTATGCGGGGTTTCAATAATGTTAATTCAAAATTTTCCAAATGATTCTACATCCATTAAAAATAAAAGGTTTTATCATTCACTCCAAATTTTACATTGAAAAATTCTACTTACTTTTCAATGTTCAATTAAAAAGTATTCTTTTTAAAAATAGAAACTTTTTAAAGTATTTTCACTTTAATTTTTTGAAAATTACCAAATTTTCAATTCTTAATTATTTTATATTATATTAAATGTAATATTATTAAAATTATTTTCACTTACATTTTTGGAAAGCATGATTCCTTTTTTATGTCTCTATTATTAATGATTCATTGAAAATTAATAGTATTTATAGTATTCTCACTTTTCTTTTTTCATATGATTTAAAAAATTTCAATTATTATTTACTTTTAACCCTTTATATTATTATTTCTAAAGTACTAATATTTACAATAACAAAGATTCTTTCTAAAGTAAATTTTATATCAATATTTTAATTGGTTTTGTGAAATATTTATATTTTCACATAAATTGACATCTATGTATTAAAATTCATTAAGGCGTGTTTTGATCACTCTAAATATGTTATTAATAAATTATCCTTTTGGAAAATGAGATTTTTTATATCTTATTATTTCATATTCTCAGGATATGTAATGCTTTTGAAATGTTTAAGAAACCCATTATTTTCACTAGGGTTATTCATGATATGATTATGGTTTATATTATGTGGCACACATGTGTGATGATAATTATTTTTGGGGTTTGATATCACCCACCAATTAA
Organism: Viscum album; assembly: GCA_963277665.1. Taxonomy (NCBI): domain Eukaryota; kingdom Viridiplantae; phylum Streptophyta; class Magnoliopsida; order Santalales; family Viscaceae; genus Viscum; species Viscum album. Next base: position 772,047,729 of record OY728159.1, on the reverse strand, counting down.
TTGGTAAAGGACATTCATCTCTTGATATGTGGATGATAATACTGTGTTTTCGGTTTGTTAAAAATTGGTACTGGGGTTTTTTCCCCAACATTAAGTGCGTGAATTTTTTTATGTTCACAACATGAAGCATAATTTTTTTATTATATGATACTATATATTTCTCTATTCAGAAGACTTTTATTATCATTGAATCAATATTAAATAAATTTTGTCCATGGTATATTATTTTTTATTTGTTATTCTAGCTCCATCTATTGTGATTTGATGAAAATTTATATGTCTTTACGTTCTCCTTAAAAAGAAATTCCTCAACTACCAACATTTTTTTATATTATTATTATTTAAAACATGATGAGATATTGATAATTTTAATTTTATTGAGAATCTCTGTTCATTGATTTCTTATGGATTCCAATACATATGATTCTATGATAAATGTAATTTTCATGATGTCCATAAGGGAGTCTAGAAATTTTGAATATGGATAAAAATTTATAGACTAAAATTTTTACGTTCTTAATCAGTAATACATTAAACCCTTCTTTTATTTTTATGTGTCATTGATTATGAAATTTATTATTTAAATCCAAATATTTATGTATTATACATGTTTATATTAGTATGTATTACTATAGATATTTTCATTAATAATTACTTGAAATATTTTTGGGATTGTGATTATTGAAAATTGTGTGTGATGTGACTTCCAATCGAGCATAGAATATGATGGGAGATCATAATGAGGTTTTAGATGAATTTACTATAGTATTATATATAAAACAAACGCCTCTGTAGGATAAAATTTGTCTCCTCAAGAACATTATTTTCTATAAAAGTGAAAAGGGAATGGAATATATTTCAGCCATAAGATTATTATTTAAAATCACAATAACCATACATGAAATCATATGTAGTTTTAATTTACCATTTAATGAAGAATATATTTGTGTCATTAGATATTGTGTCATTACATGCACAAGATAATGTAAAAAAGGTATTGTATATAGGATGATCATTCATAGACGATTATTCCATAATAGAGGGTTGGAAGTTATAGGATTTTATATGGATTTAGTGTTATCATAAAAGATTCACTTGTCACATCATGAAGTTGGGATGCACGTTATTAAGTATTTAAAAGTCTATATTTTTAATTCACATTATTTTATTTCATAAAATTCATTGTAGATTTCATATGATTCTTCATGAATTGTGTGAGGTTTTACACATTACTATTTTTTTGAAGAAAATTAGTCATTTTATAGAGGGATTGGCCTTTCCTTGATTAAACATCATAATATTTTGTTCATTCTATCTAGGTGGATTTTTGTCCCATAATGTTGAGAATCATACCCTAAAGGTATAGTTACTAGAACAAGGTATTTCTTGAGTACTAGTGAATGTTGTGGGGTGATCTGTAACATCGTGGTGTGAACATAAAATGATAACACCATATTTTTTATAGAGGATTGTTTTTTTGATGTGAAACTTGTATGATAGTGGAATATAACAATAAAAACAATGGGTAGTTTCACATTGTGTAGTTTTAGAGGATCATGTTCAATGATTCAAAGGAAACATGATTTAGTTCCATGGTTGTGGTGCTTGTACCAAAGAAATGGTAAAAAACAATCAGTCAAATAATTATCTAATAGTTTAGGATAAATGTTTTAGAATAAAAATAGATATATAAACTCTATTTTGAATATATTTTTTTGAAGAATTTTAGAAAGAATTAAGGAGTTCATCAATGGTTTATCAATTGGGGAATTTTTTAATTCACAACATATATAAGTGTTATTATTCTATTAAAAAAGGAAAATATCGATATTATAAGATTCAAGGTATTTAGATAATATTAGAGTTGAATAAAGATAATATAAATGTATAATTATAGATTAAAAATGGAATGTATGAAATTAGATCGAGAAGTATTTCTTATAAATGGTTTGTGGATTTCAGTAGTGGATGAAAGAGTAGAAAAATTCATACACTACATTAGTGTAAACTCACTGGATGTTCATATATATCAATACACCAATTTTGGAAATTGTGAGTTTTTTGTGTGGGTGGGTGTTCAATGTTACTTAATTCTAAGATAGTTCTGAACCATGAGGGTGAATGAGGAAGCTACGATTTGAAACCTAAAAGTTGTGAAATCTATATTATAGTTGAGAAAAACATTATAATTTCATGATACTTGTATTTACTTTGTTTTTATTAACCATGTAATATTTATTGTGTCCCTAATTTTTTTACTTTACTATCTCATATTAATTGTGATTGGGAGTAGTGTTGCTAATAGAGATTGAACTTGATCTTTGGTGATGGTCAATTATTTACATACCTTACTTAACCCACAACCCCCTATAGGAGATACATTTACGAGGTCCACAATTTTTTTATGAATATAATGTTAACTTACACTTAACATATTTAGAACACAAAGAATATCTCATATCAACTCTATTTTTCTCTCTAGATACATTGTGAAAGAATTGTGTCAGAACTGATCTGAGAATGTTTTAGATACATAATAAAATAAAGAAGAATGATCATTAAAGGATTTATGATTTATGATCACCATGTAATTTTTTTAAGATGAGTTTATATTCTAATCATTAATTTGATATATGTGATTCAACCATTCACTTATTCTTTTTTAATAGATGAATAATTAATATTAATTCTATTTTAATGTTTTGATGATAATTTGATTGTAATCACAAATAATAAAAGATGGATAAAATATTACACAATATTAATATAGAATATTACTATAAGTTTGGAGTTAGTTTATTATTATTGGAATATGATAAATAATGATAATTTAATTTGACAATATATGGGAAAAAAATTAATATGAAAATTTGAATTGAATAAAAAATGTCTTAATGAATAATATGTGTAAAAATTGACTTCTAGTCAAAATATAATATATGAAATGATATAATAACATATTATTTTAATGTAGGATGGATAAATTATGGTTTTGGTTGAGTTTTAGTTATTTTTAAAATGAATTATGAGTATTAGTAAAAGTGAATATTATATCATTACTCTTGTTATGATGTATTTTCATGACTAATAATTTTATTATGATATATGTGAAGTATGTGACAAATTATTATATTTAATTTTGATCTCGATATGAAGATATATTGTAGGAATTACTCTCATTTAATGTAATTGAATTTCATTTTCAATTACCATTAGTGCTACTAAATTAACATTAGGGACATGCCACCATTTTATAAAAATTCCTCAAGAATTGGTTATAGTGAGGTATGAATTGGTTGTGTGTTATATAAGGGGTGATTTACAATAGAAATGGATCACGAAACAGTTTGGTGAAGAGGGAATATTGTATGATAGACACATTGGAATTATGTAAACTTATTATAGGATGTTAAACTTATGAACATTTCATTACTATATAAACATATTAGGAATGTAAATTTATGAATTCAGGAATCCATTTTTTTAGTGATCGGATAATGGTGTATCTAGATGTATGTTATTAATAATGTGGTTATGTGTAGTTAATTAATAATTCTAGAAGGTATGATTTGAGTTTTGGTATACAAACCCTTATCATTATTAAGTTGTAATACATGATTTAAATACATAAAAGTACACGTAATACAACCTAAAAATCGACTATCTTATAAAATTATTAAAAAACCAACATTGAGAATTTCAGTATTTAAATTATAAATAATTTTCTAAATATGTGAATTTTCAATTTTAATACATTATTATACATTTATTGAAATGTGTTGCGTTTTTTAGACAAAAAGAGTTTTTGAACCCTCATAGAAACTACATTATACATCATAATAATTATATGGCCATTAATAATTAATAAAATTTATTTTACTATTAAATTTTATTAAAATACTATTCATTTCAAAAAATACATTATTTTATCAAAATAGTTTCCTTAATTAATTTTCAATATTACCCGAAAAAACAATATGTGTTTATTTGAATCAAAATACAAATAATTTACAATGTAATAATAAAAAATGTAATTATATTAATTATTATCTAATATATAAAAATTTATATTATTGTGGTCTTAATATATATCCCATTTATACATCGACATATTCTTAATGAGTAAGGTGCATGACGGTGAGAATTTCATGGGGTCGTTCGCCGAACTTGGTTTTCATTGTGATCTCTATTAGGTAGAACATCTCCCGTAACCATTTTAGTTTATCCATATGTTTATTGATCTAATATTAGGATTGAACAATGGAATATCCCACTAATTCTACCTCCCTCTAAACCTTTTATAAATGGGCTTTATAGGGTACAATCATACTCAATTAGTCATCAATTCCTTTGACTATGAGAAGTGGATTTTTTAATGCCCTATATTTATATTAATCATGTGATCAATATTTAAAAGTTATATAATCAATAGGAAAGATTTGTAATAGTCTATTGAATCCAATTGGATATAACAATAAAATATGTTCATGCATTTTCTATAACCACATTACATATTAAATCATTAAATCATTAGGGAATTTTATTCATAACAGTTCATGTTATTACATTATTATAGTTTATTATGTTTGGGACTTGAATATTATTAGAATTATGATGATAAATAACTTGGGTATTATTTTTTGTAAACCTATGTTGTACATTGGTAAATATACTTGATAATATTACACACCCCAAGAATCTGTTTCTATGATTGGGCTATGTGAGATAAAAAATATATAGTGGAGGTCTTAATATATAGGTGATTCATAGTGGTGAGTTTAATATTTTAAAATAATTATAGTGGGGAACTGAATCCATTAATTTAACATGATTATGATGATTATGATATTAATTATATAGATATTTATATCATGGAATCATTTATTGTAAAGTAGTAGTGTGATATATGTTATGATTATGATTCTTATTAATGTGAGGATAGTCCTTGGGAATGAAAGAATTGTAATAGAAAGAGTCAATATACCTAAAAGATAACCCTATAATTTAAATAAATTGAATATATGTTTAGTTAGTGATTATGATAATACAAAATTTAACATCCCCAAACCCATGCTATTTATTCCTATGTTAAAAATAAAAAATTCAGATTTTATTTCTATGATACTAGAAAATGTTCCCTGATGTTTTCCATCCAAAACATACAATATAAAATGTAAATATTGGGTCTCTTATATAACCAATGACCTTTTTGAATTACTATTTTATAGAATTATATATATAATCTATCAAAAACATAAATTCATAAAAAATTGATAAAAAAGATCAACATTATCTCCAAAAGATTACCTTAAAATTAGTAAGATTCATCGGAAAAACATACATACTATATTACATCACAAACTATTGAAAAGGAAAACAGGAGGGTAATATCCAAATATCAACAAGGATATACATAAACATTAATAATAGAATTTCATCCATGAGATTCACATTAGAATTTGGTTATGATGACATAATCATTGTGAATGAACATAAGATATAGTAATTCATACCGATCAATACCCAGATCATCAATCATAAAACATGAAATAAACATTTAAAAATTCAATGAGTCATTGGGATCAATATTCATGAGCCATGTCCTGAAAATATTGGTAAAATGAATCATTAAAAACCCAAATATTTTCTCCCATAAAAAGTAGAATATACATTTTTATAGGCATAAACTCATTGGATTAACATTATAATAGATAATATTTTAATAAAAATCCAATAATAAGAACAGAAATTCTTGTAATTTACTTGGTAAATAATTTTCCATATCACCCTTAAAATCACTCTTTATAGTGAAATAACTGTAAGTTCGACTTCCATACCCAATGTATTGGAGGGATATCACAAACAAATTCATCATTGGTTTTAACATAACCATTAATCCTTAGTTTGTAACAAAACCACCCATCCTTAGTTTATAATAGAACCACACATATTCCTGAATAATGAACATTAACAATAACACGAATAATGTACATGGTGCTTACATTTCATTTATAAAAATATTAGAATCATCTATTATTATATTCATTTCTTTATTAACCTACATAAAAGAAATGAGTTCCATTAAAATATATATGAAATAATCATAATTTGAAGAAAAAAATATAGTTAAGATATCATGAAAAAATATCCCATAGAGAGAAAAAGTGACATATAGTGTTATTGGCATTGATGAAAAGATGTAATATTAAAATTATCATGAAGAACATTCTTGGGGAGATAACCTTTCACTTTAAAAATAACATTAGGAAAACAAAAAATCAATAAAATATATTGAACACATTATTCATTGAAAACTACCGTGAATATTATAAAGTAATATTCAATGAAAATATGAGACATGATGGTTGGAAAATATTTTAATGTTAAAATTGATTATTAATTAAAAAAATTAGTAAAAGGAGACAAAAATGAACCATTTGGAAGACATTATGAAAATTCCTTTTAAACCCATTTAAATGAATGTAAATAATAGTGTCAAATATATTTATGAAATAATTTATTTTTAAAAACAAAATTTTATGAATTTTTTTTAAGAAAACATATATATGGAAGGAAAAAATTCATGATAAAAAAAAGATACATATGAAATATCACTCATAAATGACATTATTGATGTTTTATTAAAAATACAAGATGAAATTGAAATTATACATTTATAAAACATTAATAAATAAATGATAATAAAATAAATGTTGTTCATTAAATTAAAATCATCTTATTTCCATTAAATGAACCTTGATCATAAATAATCTTGAAATAAAAAGAGACTATATTCTAAATCCTTTTAATATTTTGTAACTTTTCTATATTAATACCAATGATAGAACAACTTGTAATGAAGCTATAAATTTCATGAAAATATGGAAATTAATGTTATAAAATTTCAAATATGTATAATATAATATTCATAAAATATAATTTCATATCATTAAATGTATGTCTGAAAGAAATGGAATTTGAGGAGAATAGCCATTAAAATGTTCTTATCTTTTGGTTAAGAGTTAATAAATGGAGAGATTATGTGTAAAGAATTTAAATACATAAAAATAGTGATGAAATAATTAATAACAAAATTGATATCAATTAACATATAATCATGACATAATCAAGTCAATAAAGTAGATTTGTAACCAATGAAAGGAAATTAAGGCAAGAAACTCATTACCATTAGGTATCATTTTAATCAAATCACCTAGGAAGAAATTATTCAGGTTTAAACATAAAATACCATGAATTATGAATGATTAACTATATAAATATTATGATCAATTCTCTACACATACAAATGAAATTAGGTGCATAACATTAAAATAATCCCCTTTATATGGAATATTGAGATGAAATTCCCTACCTGAAGTTGAATATTTAGATAAATGTTCTTTAACAACTATATAATAAGTTTATATAAAATAAATTTCTTTGTTATGTACTTTTTGTGGTGTTTCTTTATTTTCTATTCAACCATTTTTTTCATTTAATAAAATGAAATATGTATTTATAAAATTATTTATGTTAATATTGCCTATTTTGAGGACATTCAGTTCATAATTTCAATACAACTTCATTGTTTCAACCGTGGTAAATAGGGATACTGTTAAATCACATCCATAATAATCATCCAAAAATAATTATAATAGTTATTAATGAAATATAATTTTAAAACCAATCATGAAATATAGTCATGAAAAATGAACAACAAAAAAATCATGGAGATTGTAGGTCATACATACGCATGAGTGACACCTCAAACTGTCAATGATCATTATGGAAGAATAGAATATTAGTCTATCTTTATATAATTTTCATAATATATTAATTAATGTATTATTTCATTTAAATACATATATATATAATTCATGTCATGTGGGGATGAAAAACAAATCACATTTCATCCTGGAGGATGTAGTTTACAAGTACGCACGAACTACATTATCATTACAAAGTGAGTAGAATGAAATTAAATTAAGGTATATGTTATATTTTTATAATGATTAAAATTTAATTAATATAAATAAAATTATATCCATTATTATTACCTTCTATAAGAGGTGGCGATGGAAAATAGACTACATTTGGTTAATGAGACGGTAGTCCTCCATACACAAGAACGATTGGTTCCGTTAAAATTAGATATAATAGAGAGTATAATATGGGTTATTAAATTATGATAATAAAAATTAATTATATTTTAGATATAGTTGTTATTATTTAATAATATTTTAACACTATTTAAAAGAGGTAGAACAAAAAATAAAATTGAAATGCTTGGTTAAAAACTATACCACTTCTTCAAATGACCTCTTTTTCATAACACTCTACTCCCGAAAATACTTGTGTAAAGTATAAATTTATATATAATAACGTGAGGATATATTTTAAGAATTTACTTTGGAAGGTGATTACCAAACCAAACGGTTCATGGTGTTTGAAGAAATGAGAAAAAGATTCCCCATTTTATAAGAGAGAGGAGGCTCACTCTTGAGTTTCTAAAAATATTATATTAACATATATAATTTAACATTTAAAAGAATCTCACAATTGAAAATAATTGCATATTAAATTATCATGTGTAAAAATTGTCTCATTTAAAAGAATTTTTATAATCTTAGATCTTAATTTTACCCATTTGTTTATTTTTACCCATTATTAACCTTGTGGGAAATTATAGTGATATCAATGGTTTTTACTATTAATGGGTTAATATAGTTACTATAAAAGGGAAAAAACCCATATATGTAACATGGTTGATTCAATAAATAATATAACATTCAATATTAGAAGTATAATATTTATTGAAATTAATTTCATTTTATAAAATAATATTTATTATAAAATTACATTAATGTCAATTTTTTAACTATTTATTTAATTTCATTTTTGGAAATAATTATTTCATTTTGAGGGTCATTAAAATAATTTTATATAATTTTTTATAGGTTTCACATGTACTATGTTTGTGGTTAACAGGCATTAAAAGAGATTATTTATCCACTAAAAATTAAATATAAAGTATCATGATGAAAAAAATAATTTATATTTTAAAATTCATTTTTAGAATGGATCTTTTACTATATTTATCCCAATGAAAAATATTTAAAGATAATAAAAAAAGACAATGAAATTTTTTACTTTTAATTTTATAATATAATATAAAGGGTACAAATAACGAAACAAAGGACTAAATGCTATATATTACACATTTTTATTATTTTGGAAGATATATAAAAATCTAAAAGTATTTAGGCATGATTTATGATCATTATTTAGTTCTTATAATTTTATTTTTAATTATAATTGTAAGACCCATGTATTTTATTCAGGTATGTATCCTTAAATTTTAATATAATTCATTATTTTCTACCTAATATTGAGGCCTAATGAGTTAGAAAAGGTTACATGGGTGTCCGAGGATTGTTTGGAGCCCAAAACCGACTTTTTGGGAAAACCTTCAATGTCACTCAGCTGGCACACAATTGGACAAACCCTGTGTATGGTGTATTTTCTGGCAGAACTATATATGTGATCAATTTTTTGTGGTTACACACAAAACAGAATCCATCCTAGGAAGGATGATATTCAATAATTGAGTTTTTAGTGTTTTGACACTTTTGATCAATTGTTTGGATGTGCTCGATTTTGACCAAACTTATAGTAGGCCTCCTTATAATAAATGCTTTTTTTATCATGTAATGGTGAATGGAAAGTTTTATTCCCATTCCATGTAACCCGCCTAAGGTAAGTGCTTCAAATTTTTTGTTCAATGATAAAGTAAAATTTGAAATTATACTACCTATATGACTTGATCAGATTAAATGTGAATTATTAATAGGTTTCATGCCTATTTAACCCCTTAACACATTAATGTAAGGTAGCAGAATAAACAATGATTATGGAATATGACAAAAATGTAATTAATAAATGGTTCATACTATGTGGAATTGTAATAATAATACAATGAAATATTAGGTGACATCATAATTAAATAGGAGTGGCCAGAATTGAGCTTGTCTTGGATTCATATTAGTGAATGCCTTGAGAACCCGGGAATATAATTCTATTTCAAGGATACAACTTGCATATGTTGAGAGCCACCGAGTTCCATATCCTTGACTATTCATGGATTCCTAGTTTGATTCCATATGATCACTCAAATAGTATAAAAGGATGCCTTGGATACACTACTGGGATCCAGCATTGACAAGTAGGTGCCATGGTTATAGCCCATAGGGCCCTGTCTCTCCATTTCCACATTTTACCTTGGACAATCACCTTGAATTTGGTAGAAATGTTATTGTGGAATGACATGGTGATTGCTCAAGGGATTATACTCGTACCCTTAGCTAGGATTCAGTTATAACTTAGTTGGTGACCCTTGTGGTCTACATTTCCTTGGTTATTACCTTGTACCTTCATTATTAAATGTTAATGCTAGTTTCCTTTTTCTAACATGTAAACTTCACTATTGTTTGCATGTGACACTTTAATAAACTCATAATAATAAATTAATAGACTATTTATGTTTATATTAAAACTAAGGGCCAAATAAGGTACTTGGGTATCTAGTTACAATTTACTGCTTTAAATTATATATAAATTCTTATACATTGAAACATTTCTGTTACATGAACCCAATGTTATAGACACCATTGGTGCTGGCCCACAATTTTCCCAATCACTCTCCTAGTACTATTTGGCACCTAGAGTACATTAAATGAAAGAAGGGTATAATAAAGGGAATACTACAACATCAAATACATGTTTACTTGCAATTTAGGATGGAGCATTATAGCATATGACGAAGTCAGAGCTCTAGATCCTTGGGATAGTCTTTTTATTTCCATTATACTTTTGTGGAACATGTTATTCCTACTGTATTGTATCCATGATTCCCAGTTTTCTAGTGACATGACATACCATCATCAGTTGTTGTTTCCATGTATGTTGTTCCCGTTATAGCAATGATTGTTGGTCTTGTCTATAATTTCTGATGCCCCTTCTATTTTCTTTAATGGCTTCCACCATTTACTTCAGTTCATATTTATACTCTATGATACACATTGGTAATGAGGGAATTGTCTCCCCACTGATAAACCCCCATCCCTAACTACTAGTTTCCAACCACTAGAGTTTTTTGAGATAATCTTGAGTCCATGTTTCCCACCATGCTCAGGGAACCCGTTAAGTGGCATTTGGGACCAGGACGTCATGTCAGTTACCAAAAATACCCACAACCCTTGTAATAAATATTGTAATATTATTATTCATAATATCAAAAAATAAAAGTAATTACATAGAAAATGAGGACCACTAATTCCAAATATTTAATTTATTATGTATAACTCAATTTCTATAAGTGTTAAAAATTAATTTTAAAATTGATGCATAAAATATATCAAATTGGATTTTAGAAAAATGTGTTTTATGGTCAAAGATATACTTATTAGAAAATAATCTTCAGTAATGGAAAAAAGAAGTTAATTATATTATATTTAATTTTAAAATACATATTTTACATTAACAAAAAATTCAGAAGATAATGATAAATGTAAAGAAAATGAAATGATGGTTTAACAAAAAAAATATTTTTTACTATTCAATGAAATATAAAACATTTTAGAAAAATATAAAATGTTCCACATAATAAAATTTTTAAATAAAAATTTAAAAAATTATGTAATTTTTATAAAACAAAATTACAAAAGATTATTAAATTATTTATAATTATTTAATCCCAAAAACTAATAAAATATATTTTTATGGAAATATGTTTTTAAAGAATACAGTGGATTTAATAAAATTTTAGTGATTATTTACTAATAAATAAATAAAATTATATTGATAATTAAATTTAAATTTATTTCATAATTTTCGTAATCCTATTCTAACATCTAAATCAATGGCTATGTCATAACGATCATATACAAATAGTAATATATTTCCATTTGTTTAGGCTTAGTGTTTCATATTTTATAGGCTATCGAGCATATTTGTTATTCTAAAATGTTATGGTTTTACATTCTCCTGGTTTAATAAATTATTTCTCTCATGGTGTTCACTTTTTCTTGATAATGATTTTTTTGAGTTGAGAATTCCTTTTTTAAATTCCAGCTCATAAAAAGGGTTAAAAAAACTTCCTCTTGAAGAGAGGGAAAGGAAAACTTGACGGTCATCTTGATTAACACGTGATTTGGATTCCAAATAGAATATTTTCTGTGATGTGTTATTATGATCAAGGAATAAAATCATAATGTACAGATAATGAGATAGATTAATTGATTTCAATGATCAGAAGAAATTTAATTATCAAGATAATGTTACTGACCAAAAACCCATAATCTAAAGAGGGGAAAAAGATACAATATATTATTAAAAAATGATGTTAATTGGATAAACTCTTTGTTTAAATTTATGTTTACTCTTGTTATGGAATTAAATTAACCTAAATACTATGAATAAAAGTAAATATTATTACATTAATAATATAATTTCATCCATTAATAAAATTCCAATAGAAAATCATCTTTATTTTGAATAAATGTGAGTTAAATTTTTTTACAATCTTAATTCCCTAAAAAAAACTTTTAATGGATTAAATAATTCCAAAAAAAAGTTTGGAAATATATTCCTTTATTAATTAGGCATTAACCAAAACAAAAATGTTTATAAAAATTTATGATAATTCCAAAAATGAGTAAACATTCAAAAGAATAAATAATAACTCAATATCAGAAATTCAACAATAATAAAATAATTATAATTTTTTGGTTAAATATTATTCTAATACTAACTTAACAATTATCTCAAAATAACATCAATCAATGATAAATTATCAAACTAAAGTTATCTATTCCCCGATAAATAATCTACAGGATATGAAAATAATTTCCATAAACAACATGAATCAATATAAAGCAGTATATTAATTAAAAATATAAATATAATTCCATAATATCACATAGTTTTCCTAGAAATTACTATTATCATCTACCATAATAAAATTAATCAATTAAATTAATAAATCATTCTTCAATCCCATGTTAATCTATATGATAATTTTTTTACCAAATTGTATTACTGAATAATTTCATAAATTAAAAAGATAATATAAATCTTAAAGGATTTAAATAACTTTAAAAGTAATGGCCACAAAATTTAAATGATTTCTTTTTCAAATAATAATTCATATTTAAAATAAATCTTACGTATACCTCAAATAAATAAAACATATTTAACGATGTATTTAATAAAATCATAATTCAATCAATAAAAACCAAAAAGGTGTGTATAAAACATTGAACTTATTATCAACCTCAAACCTATATGTCCACAATGGGATCCATTATCTACTAGATAAAATCACATGAAAACATAATAATCTCAATTTTTATCTAAACTCTGATCTTATACCGACATAAATATCTTCAAACCTGCACTCCCAAATCAATGGTTATAAACATTAAAAAAATTATTGTTATGATATAGATAAATTTAACCCTATTTTTTCCACTGAAAATGGAGAACATTAATGAAAAAATTGGATCATTGAATGAAAAAATACCATTTAGGTTTAGAGTTTTTTTAATTAGCACCAACTATTACAAACAAGGTTTCCTAAAAAACATGATCATAATGATCAAAAACATAACCCTCCAGTTTCATCACATTTAATATCCTTCTTAGGCACATTATACATAAAAACATTCATCACAACCTCAGGAAAATGAAAACATATGGTGGGTGAGCTCAAATTCTCAATAAGTGTAAACATAAGCAAAAAAATTGAATGTCATTAGTGAGAGTAAAATGAGGATAATAGTATGTTGATATAATCATACAAAAAAATCATAACATAATCAAATTCACACCCATAAATACCAATATCATCAACCATGAAACAAAGAATAAGAATTTTAAAAAATGTAGGAGTCATTAGAATCAATAATCATAATCCACGTGATGTCAATATTGTTAATAAAAATCATGAAAACACTATAAATTATCATACATATGAAGTAATTATACTTTTCATTAAATATAAACCCATATTCATACCTTGATAAATTAATAAATATATATAAAACCCCAATAAAATCATGGTAAAAACATGTTGGTGACAAGGGAGATCACTTCCATATAAGTCATAAAATCACACATTCATGTAGAATAACCACGAGGAAATCTTTCATACCTAATTAATTGGGGGGAAATCATGGACCCAAAATTCCTTGGTTATAACGCATCCACTATTCATGATTTATAACAGAATCACTAGTAAATTGTTTGAAATGGAACCATAGATCCTCATAAACAGTGTCTAAGAACTATACTAATAATATTATAAAGAGAGATTTCAGTCCCTAATAAATTTCTTAGAATCATCCATTATTCCTCTAATAAAATGATTAACCAATTGAAAATAAACGAGTTATATGAGAATCAAATATAAAAAATCATAATAAAATGAGAGTACAAATAAATATTTCATCATTACAAAATTTCCGATGTGGAGCATAAGAAACATAAACTATTACATTCATTCATATATTGACATAGCATTCACAGATCATGAAAACATATTATTGAGAAAAATAAACTTATCACATTTGAAATAATATTTCAAAACTAAAAAAAATAATATATTTTGAAAATTATTTACTTATAAAATTAAAAAGAGAACATATAATGGAATATTCAATGAAAATAATGGTCCTTCAAGTAGAAAAATCCATTAATATTATTCTCAAATAATCATTATTTTAAAAAATTTAATTAAAGGATCCAAAAGTTATGAATTTGGAAAATGTTGAAAAATTTCTTTTTAAATCTTATTAAAACAAGATAAAATACCATGTGAAAACACTTATAAATATATTATGTTTATAAAAGATCAATTTTTATGTGTTTTATAAAAAATTTATATGGAAGATAAATATTCCTAATCAAAAGAATGTTTCATGATCTACTTCACAAAAAAAATTATTTTCCAGATTTTTCATTTATCATTATAGATAAAATGGAAATTAAACATGTAATCCACACTCATAACCATAATTGACCAAAATGGATGTAGAATAATTAAACAAGATCATGTTATTTTCCCCTAAAAACCTTCAATATATATTATCCTGAAAAGGGTTTGGGTTGAAATCTTGGAGGGAATTTTTTATTCATTTTTAACATTCCCCATTTTAATTCGGTTGAGGGGTAATATTACATGGCCCATAGGCCCATATATACTAGGTCCAGCATAGACTTTGTCACTTTGCTAATATTTCAATCTTAAGTCACATGAAATAATAAATTCAAATGAAACATTCAATAACATGAATATAAGTAAATTTCTGATTTAACATGAAAATGGGATAGTATATAAATATAATTAGTTTTTTTTTTAAAAAATTAAATGTATGTCCCCATAAAATGGAATTTGATGTGAATAACCCTTAACAACATTATTTCATTGAATCGAAAGTTATTACTTGGAGAGATTATTTGTAAAAAAAATCATTTATCATAATAAATTGTGGATGTAGAGAATATACCTATTTACATCTCAATTCACACATAATAATGGGGTAAAAAATTTAATAGGGAAATGTTATAACCAAATGAATGGAAAATGAGTTCAGAAACCCTTTACCACTTTATAACATTCATGACAAATCCCATTGGGTGAAATAATTAAATATTAAACATAAAATTCCATGATATATTAAGGGTTAATTATATAGTATATAAAAAGGTGTTATAAACAACAAATACATGAAATTATATGCATATTTATAAAATATGTATTAATAAATAGAGGATTGAGAAAAACTGCCATACCTTGAGTCCATAATTTCACTGTATTTCCCATAAATCAAATGTAATAAACATATATAAATTATTTACATGTTTAATAATATTTTATTTGTTTGTTAATTTAATATTAATCCATTTTTAGTTAATTTTAATGGAATATTTAATTATATAATCTTTTAAGTCTATGTTCGGAATTCTAAAGATGTTTAGTTAATAATTTAGTAAAATATTTCGTGTTATTATACTGAATACGTTCAGTTTATAAATTATTTACATGTTTAATAAGTTGTATATATGGATGAGTAACATTTCTAATTTTCAAATGTTATTATGGAAATAAAATAATTGTTATAATATCTTTTAAAATTATAATAATATCATAAATTCTTTCTTTTCCTCTTTAAATTAACTTTTATAAATATCCTAGTTCGTGTGGTGATGAAAATCAAATCACCACTCTTCTAGGAGTTTGTAGTCCATAAGTACACACGAACGATGTTATCATTTTCCTTTGAATAAAAAATTAATGAATTAATATATATTAACTATTTATAATTATAAAAATTTCTATAATATCATATATATATATATATTAAATCCATCATTATAATAAGTTGTGATAGATTGTGATGGAAAATTAATTACAGCGAACCGTGAGGCGGTAGTCCTTTGTACACACGGATGATGGAATCCATTCTAATTTTATGGAGGATGGATATTTATTTTGGTTACTCCATTAACATAATTACATATAAGTATATATAATATATTTTAGTTAGTATTCCATCATGTTTTATCAATATTAGAAGTAGCTGGAAGAAGAAATAAAATTAATATTCTTGGTTATGAACAACACAACATATTTACATGACAATTGTTTAATAATATATTTAACCATTTAATGTGGGTATTACTACTTATATAATGGATTAAAAATGTTTTTAGCGATATTAGGGACGTATTTGGTAGGTATTCACTGAAAATTGGGTTTTGTAGTGTGAATAAATTAAAGGAAAAGGTTTCTTTTTAGTAGAGAGTGGAGGGGTACAATTAGAATTTCTTAAAACATTAAATTAATATAAATTATTTTGGTTGACCAAATCTCTAAAAATGTGTATAATTATAATACGTGAATATTATAAGTCAAAAAATTTCATTAAATAAAATTTTTACATTTTTGGATCAAATTCTAAACATTATCGTTTTGTTTAAACTATTGTGTAACACTTTTTAGAATTACGAAGATATCATTGTTTTTTACTATTAAGGGTTTAATATACTTACTATAAAAGGAATAATGTCTAAGAAAGAGATCATGAATTATTTAATAAACCATATTACAATAAATTTAATTAATATAATATTTACTGTACATTTAAATCACATAATAAAATATTATTTATTATTAAATAATAATAATTTCAATTTTGTAACTATTCATTTAATTTTATTTTTAAAATTAAAATGCAATCATGGAATTTTAATAAATTTAATCCAAAATACTATAATATTTAATTTTTATCTAATAATCATATGATTAAAATAATTACTCAAAAATTTATTTTTAGTGTTTTTAAAATTATTTTTTTTTTACTTGTTGCAAATGTACTATGTCAATGTTGCATAAGCGTTAAAGGGAATTATTCATTCACTAAAAATATAACATTAAGAAAAAAATCATTTATATTTACAATGAATATTTATAAATGATTATATCATTTGTATATCTCAATGCAAGAAAATTAAAGACAATAACCCAATGAGACTGACACTTTTGACATTTCATTATTTAAAACAACATGAATGGTCTGAATCATTTACAAATTGGAAACAACCATTTATTATAAATTTAAATCATTTTTATGAGATATAATTACAAAATATAATATATTAAAATTTAACTATCATTTTATAGTCCTTATTACATTATCATTAACCATTATTACTAGATTTACCCCTTATTGTGGTAATAAAATCACTAAATTTACTGTTTATAATGTCCAAAAAAGTGTTCTTTTTACACATTTTGGACAGAGTTATTTGAATTATTGAATTCATTTTACCTAATTAAATTTATAAATAGGCATAAATAACTATTAATATAAATATCTAAATGTAGCGAAAACATTTTTTTTTGAAAAATGTATTTTTAAGCCAAAAAATATGCTTATTCCATAATAAGGTATACTATTTATTCAGATGATGTTATTAGATTATATTTAATGAAATCATAATAATATTTATTTTCTATCAAATTGATAACATAATTATTCTTTTTAGTGAAATTAAAATGATTGTTTAAGAAATAGGTATTGTTTACTATTTATAGAGGAATCAAACTTTTCAGAAAATTTAAAAAAATTCTTATAAAATAATTTTTATATGCAAATTTAGGAAATGATAAAATTTTTATAAACATAGATTTCAAAAGGATTAAGGATATAATATTTATTAATTATCATAATAATCAAAAAAATATTTTTTAATAAAATGAATTTAATAAATAATGAGTGTTTAATTACCGAGAACTAAAAAAACATTTATATTGTTCGGGATATTTAATTATATTTCATAATTTAATTAATAAAATTAACTTCAACCAATTTAATGTATAGGTTTTAATTATAATATATAAATATATATATTTATTGGTTTTTTAGGCTATGTGTTTCCCATTTTAATCACTACCGAACATAGTCGTGCATTTGAAATATTCTAATTTTACATTTTCCACCCATTTATTAATTTCATCTTAATAATTTGAACATTTGATCGGTAATAAAATTTTTCAGACTAAAAATACATTTTTTGAAACCTAACATCATAAGAATGGTTAATAAATGATCCTCTTGAAAATAGGGTAAGGTAAATATGAATGTCTTCTTGAATAACAAATAAATATTTTTATAAATAAGAAATATTTTGTTGGAGGTTTAAATATGGACATGAATGAAATTAAAAATTTCTAAATAATGATGGAGAGTTATGGATACATTTATCTCAATAAAGCTAATGATCATTATAAATTCCACATCTACAATACCATAAACCTAGTAGTTGAGTAAAAGATTATTGATTTATCAACAATGAGGGTAATTGAATAATATTTTTTTTCAAGATATTAATACTAGTCATGATAATTTACATTACCATCACGAAAAATAATATCAATTTTTATACTTTATTTACAAGTATAATTTCATCCATAAATCTACTTCAACACCAAAAACTTCCTTCTTTCAAAATAATGAGTATTCCAGATTATTTTCATGAAATAAGTACAAAAATGGATTTTAACCGATCATATAATTCTAGGAGAGGATATTAATCTATTACTCTTATAATTATAAATTAACGAATACCAAATTGTTTATAAAAATTTAATATTATTTGAAGAATGAATAAACCTTCAAATGGAGAAATAATACATCAATCTCCAAAATTAAATTGCAGAACCAAAAAGATTAGATTGATTTTATCACATATTCCTATTGGATTATTTTAACTCATATAATCAAATAAATTTAGTGATTATTAATGTATCAAAATTGAAATGTCTAGGACCTAATCAATAATCTATATGATATGGAAATAATTTCCCTACACAACCAAAATAACCATAATGGAATAAATGATTTCAAAATATTAATAAAATTTTTTAATATCAAACAATCTCCCATTATTATAGTGAAATTATTCAGAAATATCATTAATCATTAAATTATGAAATCAGTCTTTAATCTTTGGATTATATATATGATAAAACATACGTTACTAAATTTTATTAAACCACAGCGTCCTTAATAAAAATGAAAATTTATAACCTAATATTTATAAATAACATAAAAAATGATGTCTAATAATTTAACATAATTCCTCCAAAAATAATACTTCATGTAAAACCTATGGATTACATATTCCTCCTCCAAATTAAATTTCTTAAAAAATTTCATTAATCACTTCAATATTCAATCATATAAATGCCAAAAAGGTGTGTTTAGAACATTGAACATATTATTAACATCAAAAATATAAATCCATAATGGTACACATAACAATTAATATATCCTTACATGATAACATCAAAATATCCAAATTTATATAAACACTCCTTTAATACCAACTATATCACCCATGAAATCATACTCTTTGATCTCATGTTAAAAAATAAAATTTTTATTTCTAGGAATTATAAAAAATAAATGTGACAAAGCTTTAGAAATTCAAAACATAAAAAATAAAATATAAATTATTTGATCACTTATATACCCAATGAAATTTTAGGTTTATAGTTTTAGAGAAAGAGGATAAACTCTTAACAACATGGATTTATTCAAAACTATCACATAGAGAACAACATCATTTCCCACTATGTTATTTATATTTAATAACATTTTAGGTGAAAAAAATAAAAGAAATTCTCGACCAGGGAAGAAGGATCAAATGTGGTGTGTGAGATAAAATTATTTGAAAGGTTAAACATAATCATAAATAACAAATATACATTAGTTAGAGTAAGATGAGAAAATTGATGTGAAGATATCATAATATTTTATGAGAATAACATAAGGGAATTCATTCATATAAATATAGAAATCATCAATCATGAATTTTTGAAAAAACATTTACAAATAATAGTTTCATTAAAATAAATAATCATGATCCATGTGATATTAATATTTACTAAAAGTAATCATTATAAAATCATATATTTTCTCCCATATGAAGTATAAAATACTATTCATTAATCATAAACACTTTATCCTACCTCGAAAAATTATATTATTTTTATAATACCCCATAGAAATCATAAATAATAAAATCATGTAACTAAGGACATCATTTCAATATCACCCATATAATGAGTCTTTCAAATGAAATAACTATACAGTTGACTTTCATACCCAATGAATTGTATAGATATCATAGAACCAATATTGGATGGTTAAAATGTAACCATAAATCCATAACTTATAACAAAACCATCCATCTTTGATTTTAAATGGATCTAACCATCACTATAAAACAATTAAAAATAACATTAACATAAAAAAATTATTTTGATCATTCATTTCAGTAAAAAATCATAGAAATATCCATTATTAATTTTATAATATCATTTATCCTTATAAAAGTAATAAGTTCCATGAAAATATCTTCGAAACAATCATAATAAATATATATAGGTATTGAGGATTGTATCATTAGAAAAATTTCCCTACTGTAACGTATGTAAAATCAAGGGTTTCCTATGCTGAAAAATTTATATACCATTAAAAGGAGAAGAAAAATATTTTTTAAGGAAGTAGCATTTTCACTTTTAAAATCTACTTCAAAGAATAAAAATTTAAAAAATATTATGAAACAATTTTATTTGAAAATAAAATATAAAAAATGAATCATTAATAAAAATTATGGTCTTTATTGCAGGAAAATGGATTCATGTTGAAAGTAAACTTTATTTTCAAACATCATGTTAAATGAGTTTAATGTGAACTATTTTAAAAACAATGGGAAATTTTATTTTACTTTCTTTAAATATGGTTAATGTACATGTAATATAGATTCTGTACATTATTAATGTTTTTTTAAAAATATTTTTAAAAATATTGTAGAAAAATTTATGTAGAAGAGAAAGATTCAAGATAAAAAATAATATACATTATCAGTATTACTTACAAAGTAATTTCATGGAATTTAAATATTTGATATGGGAAGTAGTGGTAATAAACATGTAAAACTCATTCATAATGAGGGTATAAAAAGTATGTTTTTAATTAAATTATGATTATATTATTTACGCATAAATAAATGACAACGTCAATAAACTGTAAAATAAAAGTGATTGTATCATAAATTATTTACCACTTTGGTAACATCTCAATCATAAACCCAATGAAAGAATACCACTTCATTAATATTTAATTATCATTAAGATAAGTAGAAAAAAGTTATAATTTTATAAATGGGTAGTATATAAACCACATAAAAATTAGTTCTAGAAAACTTTATGTATGTTAAAAGGTAAGAAAAATTGATATGAAAAACCGTTAAAAATATAATATCATTAAATTGAGAGTAAATAAATAAAGGCTTTATCTGTAACAAATTTAAATAAATTTGTTAGTAAATTTAGAATATACTAAATTTGATATTAATTCACACATAATCATGTAATTAGAAAGTCAATGACGATGATTTATAACCCAATGAATAGAAATTAAGTTAAAAAACACTAAACCACTTTGAAACATTCACGAAAGTTAAACATGGATGGAAGAATTTATTTTGACAAAGAATACCATTTATTATTATTGATTCATGATGTAATATTTAAAATTTTAGTATATAAATCATATAAAAAAATAAGTTTCGTAAAAATAAAATATGTATCAATGAAGGGAAAATTGAGATGAAATATTTTTTCTCGAGGCCAAATATTCCATTTAGGTCCTTCAAATCATGAATACTAAACTGATATTAATTATAAAATTATTTAATAACATTTTTAAATGTTAATTAATTTACTATTAAACCATTTTATTCCTTTATTACCATGAAATATTTAATAACTTCATCAGTTACCTCCATGTTGTATTTGTTGAAGACTTACAGTTCATAATTTCAAACCAGATTTAGTGTGCTGACCGTGGTCAATTATGTAATTGATCTATGTTATAAAAAATAATAATCATGATATAATAATAATTTTTATGAAAAAATAATTTTTTAATTTCAATAATAAATTATGGTTTTGAAAGATGAAATATATTTCAATCCAGGAGATGGTGGGCCGAATGTAATCTTGAGTAACGTCTCCATTATTCAATAATAATTTAAGAGAGAAAATAAGTATTATTGTATATTTAAATAATATAAATAATGTAGTAAATTAAATCTTATTTATTTAAATATGAATATATATACATATAATCCATGTCATGTTATGATGAGAAATCAATCATATCACTTCGGGGAGGTGCTAGTCCACATGTACACATGAACTCGTTTTCTATTTTCATAGAATCGAAATGATAGAAATTCAATGACATTTTATCTTTTCAGAATCTTACATATATCATGAATATCATTTATGTCAATTAAATATATCATTATAACCATCTATGATAGATGGTGATGGAAAATTAATTATGTTTGTCAATGAGGTGATAATCCCCCATATTCACAAATGATGGATTCCTTTCCCATTTGATAGATGTTAGAGATAGATGTGGGTTATAACGTTAACATAATATCAAATCAGGATATTTAATAATATTTTATTTTTATATTGGAATTAATTTTCAATATTTCAAGGTTGTTTACGAATAAAAAAAATGAAATTGTTCTGTTAATAATTGTTCCTCTACCCCAGATGACCTCGTTAGATTTACAACATAATCCCTCTAATATTGGTTTTATAAAAAAAATAATAATAATATATATAATGGGGGTAAAAAATTTTGGATGGTATTCGGTATTGTATTTTCTGAACTAAACAATTAACGAAGTGTGAATATGTGAGAATAAAAGGATTCCTTTTCTTTAAGAGTTATGGAACACACTAGAAATTTTAAAAAATATGTCATTAATATTAATAAATTTTGATTACCTAATGGATTAGTTTTGAAATTATTCTATGATATGTTAAGTATCTTTTTGATTTCCTCCCATAAATAAAAATTTTAACATGTTTTGATCACATTTTTACCCATGTATTTTTGTTTTAACCAATAGTTATCCATTTTGAAAAATATAATGATATTAACATTTTTTACTCTAATGGGTTTAGTATAGTTACTATTAAAGTACAAACAGACCAAATGAAACATGATTTATTTAATCAATCCTTACCAATTTAATTTAATAGGGATAATGTTTTTTCAATAATTTTAAATAATTAATAAAAATATTATTTATGTTATAAGGTCACTAATGTCATGTTTGTAATAATTATTTTAATTTGACTTTTAATTATATATAATAAAATATAATTCAAATAAAATTAATCCAAAAATATTTATTATTTCATATGTATAAAAAATTTCATTTAATATAAAAACTCACTTAAATAATATTATATTTACATTTTTGAACATCATATTATTGATGTTTTTATGCTTGTACAAGTACAATGTCACCATTCCATAAGAATTAAATGAAATTATTTATTTACTAAAAAATGAAATAAATTACAATTATAAGAAATCATCTAATTTTCATTTGAATATGTATAACTGAACATATCCACTTTTAATTCCAATGTAAAAAATTTATTGATAATAAAACAAAGAGAAATACATTTTTTACATTTATTTTTATATAATAATATAAATGGTTTAAATCATTTCAAAATGAAAAAAGAACTTATATTTTAATTTTAGATGTTTTTGGATAAGATACAATTTTCGAGTATATATAAAAAATTATAGCCATTCTTTAGTACTTATTATTTTATATTTAACGTTAACTACATAATATTACCTTTATTGTGATTACATATTCATAATGTTTCTATTCATAATATCCAAAAATAAATGGGACATGTTGGAACCTTGTTGTTTTAAATATCTCAAATAATAATTATTATAATACTATTGATATTAATGTTTTATGATAGTATATAGTTTAATAATGAAAAATTGGTTATATTAATTTGTGATAACATTAGTGTATATTTTCTACCGCTAGTATTCATTTTCCAAAGTTAGTTCAAATTATGATACTTTTAAAAATCTTCTAGTGCTTTAGTCATGCTAATATAGGAGTAATGCCACTACTAGACTCATTCCACCACTAGGAATGTGCTACGACTAAATCATTACTATCTTCAAAGCTATGCTGCTACTAGAGGTTTGCAACCACAATATGAGTTACCATCCAACTCCTACTACTGCCAGAGTGGTGACACCATTAGTTTAACTATTCTACTTATAAATGTGCAATCGATAAACATGTTCTATCATTAGTTCAACTATTATACCATGATGTGGCCATCCATTGGCTCAAGGTATCAGTGAATGTTTTATCACATGACCATTCCACTTTCATACTTGCTACAATTTATATTCTATATAATTTGAATCTAATGTTTTAAATGACTATTTTATGGGAGTTAAATCAAAAAACATTATGGGTATTTGTTTAATGATTTTTCATGAACAAATTAATGGATTCATTGAATACTATGATATAGGATTCCAAATTTTTTACTCAGTACGATGATTCATGATATTTTACATATTATTCTAGAATGTATATTTGAACATGTAGTGCTACATATTTTAGAATACCTCCCTAATGTGTTATCATGGCTCATAAACTAGACATATGCTATTACAAATGAGCGTTAAAGGGTGTAATTCAAAGAATATCAATATAATTTAATTCAGTGACGTAATTCATCTATATTGATGTTTTTTTGAGCAACTAAATATAGTTAAAATAAAATTCAAAAACCCCTATTCTCCCTAATCATTTGGAGAAATTGTTTGATATCCTTACTAAATCAAATACAAGGCCCCTTGAGATTCTGAAGCATTAGAGACTATGTATCAATACTTCTTTCTACCATTATTTATTATCCCTATCTATTTATCTTTAATTTTGATATGTATGTTGTTTTACTATGTTTATTTACACACATTGTATCATGCAATGAAACTAGAAATACTTGATGTTATGAAACATCAATCTATATATATACCCACATAAATTGTTGAAGAGATCATGTGTGGATTGTGTTGTTTATCTTCCCACATATAACTATAGAAGAGGCTTTGAGCCCAGACTACTAATGTGGTCTTGTTTGAATACATGTTCATGGTTTTGGGTAAAATTGTTGATATAATATTCATCATGGTAGTTGGATATTTATGTATGGATGATATTATGCCTCAGCTTGATACTAAACCCCTTTTTATTCAACTGTGCATTTCAGTTTTGTATTTTATATTTCAATAATAGAATAATTATTTCCAAAATCGGAAAACAGAACCTATACATTTTTACATATTCTTAGAATAACTTTAGATAATGGATTTTATAATGTACATCTATTTCAACTTTTAATGGTATCTCAAATAATTTTTTATCAATGTTGTAATCCCAATTTGATAAATCATTTGAATGATTAATCATATATTAGGGTAGTTTTTTTACTAAAATTTAATTTTTATATAAATTATATGATTTTATTTTATTGGGTTTTTACAAAAATTTTATTAGGAACTCAATTCATAGAACCTCTTGAGTTTATCACTCCGAACAACATTTGTATCAAAGTTTTTTTCAAACATCATTAAAAAGTGATTTATTTTTCAATTAAATATCATAATTTATGGTTATATATAAATTTAGGTCTTTATAGATTATAGATAAGTGGGTTCTTCTAAGAGTATAACTCCATATTTTAATGGAAAAAATTAATCATTGATGAAAATTAAAATGAAAATTCATCTTAAGAGCATGGGTTTTGAAATATGTTCTACTATTGAAGGAAAATATGAAATACCCAAATCTACATATCATGATTGGTTTATAATACTATATATACATCTACTAGATATTTTAATGTTATGAATGTTCGGTATTTTTCTTTTGGTGATGATGAATTTAGTAATATTTATGAATGCACATATACTTTTAAAATTTGGGACTAATTATCTATTGCTCATTATGGAAAATCTATTTTCAAATAAATGATAATAAATTCCCATAATTTTAAATATGATACTTATAAAATGAAACATTTCAAGACTATTTGTGACATTTATCTCAGTTTTAATGAGATCATGTATACAATACACTCACAGGGGAAACATATTTCTGATAAAAACCATGTGATGTTCGTGTTGGGGTGTCTAATAGATTGATTGAGAGGAACCTCAGTCTCAATGATAGAATCATGTGATGTATGATTGATTCCTATCAAAGAGATAATTGAAAAATCAATTATATATGTGAAAAATCACAAAGTGAATAGTGAAAATGTGGTTAAACCAAGAAATAAAATTTATAGACTTTGTTTAAACTACTCAAAAAAGGTGAAAATTTAATTGACAGTTCAAGGGAGTAAGATCCACTTAATGATATTAATCAAAAAATGCACCACTACTCTATAAGATTCAAAAAAAATTTGCCCAAATAAGATTTCATTTATGAAATGATGTTAAATAATAAAATATGATAACCTAAGAATTATTAGATTATATTAGAAGAAGGATGTTTCATCAAATAAAATAATATATTACAAATGAAAAAAGAAAGGAAACATAAAATATACTTGTCCTCAGATGGAATTCAACAAGATGTATAATGATAAGGATAATAGTTACAATAACATAATGTTATAAACATGCAGTTCCTAAAAATATATCTTGATCGATTCATACTCTACCCAAGAGTATTAACATTATAGATCTAACATATGTTTTTTGGAAAAAATATCTAAGGGGTTAATTATATTTCCCAATTCTCTTATACATACTTATAGTCATTATAGATGATGAAAAAATGATGATGGCATATATAATTAGTAAATTTTAGAATAATATAACATGTTGGAAGATACATTTAAATAAATAAAGGACAAATATAAGGTTTTAAAGATGAATCTCGGTTTGACTGCTAGTTAAAAAACTAAAATTAATATTGAAAAACAGAAAAAAAAAATTTAAAATCCTGAATGAGAAAAATGAATTAATATTTTTTAATGAAAAATTAAAGATGTGTATTGAATGATTGATAAATTTAAGAGATACTGTTACATTAATTCATGGAATGAATAATTATCCAAAGTACACAACTGGTATATGGTATCATCTTGGACAAAGGGGGACTCTTAAAAATAAAGTCTTCTCTAGTTTTTGTTTTAATACATGTTTTTAATATTTTGGACCTAAAAAAGTATTTATTTCAAAGTGTTTAAAATATTCATATAAAATATGCAATGAAAGTGTGGGTTCTTAAGCCTTAATTACTAAATTTTCATGACCCAAGAGTATTTTAGTACCAAATTAATTTATGGGGTAAAATATTTGTTATAGGAAACATACATGAAGAGAAAAATGGGAACATATGGTACCTCGAAAGAGGATATTCTTAACACATGACTATATTTGATTTATGATTTAAGAATATTATCAAAGTAGATGGTGTACATGCAATATTTTATGGAAGTGACAAAGGAAAGATAATTTACCTCAGTCATGTTCGTCATTAGAACACTATTTTAATTTTTAATGTTTTATTTTTAGATTTTTAAAAATCTAATCATTTTATCATCTCACAAATATATGAGAATTTTTTTCATGTGATGTATAAAAATATTTCCAATAATGATATTATTGTAATAATTCCTTTGTTTTAAATGAATTAATAAATGAAAATCTTTATGCAATTGATTTAGATTATTTATTTTCTTTAAAATATTTCATATCTGAGATCCTTTCAAAATTAATTTTGTATTTTTCATAAGAAAGTTGGCCATTTCAATATTCTATCACTTATAAAGATAACTATGAATGGGTTAGTCAAAGATATGACTAAACTAGAATTATAAATTGATAATGTTTGTAAAAATGCCAAAAAAGGGAAATAACATATCTTATCATTGAAATTGAAGACAGAAGATTCAAATTCTAAAAGATAAGAGATAGTGCACATAGACTTGTTTGGACCTTTTTGAGTTTCTATTCAAAATGGGTGTCATCATTTTTATGTTATTATGGATAAGTTTTTTAGGTACACTTGTGTTTTATTTCTTGCTCACGAAATTGAATCCTGTTCTTATTTTAAAAATAATGCTAAATCTGACGAAAATCATAATTTTCATTGGATTAAAACCATAATAATTGACCATGGATATGATTTTTAAAACCATGGTATTGATTTAATTTCTCACAAAATGGATATAATCATGAATTTTATGCTCATAGGACTTGATATCATAATGGTATTGTAAAAAGAAGAAATATATCCCATTTTGAAATTTCCAAGATTATTCTCTATCAGTATGACTTACTTATTTATTATTGGGAAGAGGATGTGAATACATATTATTATATAATAAACTCTTCTTTTATTTTACATAACATAAGGAAAATTCATTATGTATTATGGAATGGTAGAGACCCAAAGGATAATTACTTTATGGTTTTTGGTTGAAAAGTTAGTATTCATAATAATAATGAAAACATTGAATAACTTATTTCAATAGTGATAATAGAATTTTCAATGGTTATTAAAATTATAATAAATCATATATTTTATTTTATAAAATAAGAAATATTTTTGAGGAATCTTTTCATGTCAACTTTTATGAAACAGACCTTCATTATCATAAAACCCATTAAGAAAATTCAGACCATGATCCATCAAATATTAATATCAATCCGAAACATTATGACAATTTTACGATATAAGAATAAAAATAATCCAATTATATGGAACAACGAAAACACAAAAATATAGATGACCATGATATTTTTAGTCCTAATTTATATTTAGTAGCTGTGGATCATAGGTATCATCATGTAGATTTTGATGTTGGAGACCTAAATAGTGGTATAAAAACTATAGCTACTCGTAGGATTCAGGTTAATCATTAAGAATTCATATAACACTATGGACCTAATGAAATAAATTATTGAAATAATAATGAATTCTTGATGAATTAAATTCAGGAACAACTTAATCAATTTGAATTAAATAGTGTTTTGAAACTAGTAATTAGACATAAGTACACACTATCTCATGCTATTAAGAGGGTTTTTCGAAACAAGGTTGATGTGTCATGTACTATATTCATAAAAAGGATATATTTATTTTAGAAGAACATATTTAGGTTGAGGTAGTTGGATATGAGGAAACCTTTACAACACTGTAAGGACATCAATCCATTAGAATACTACATGCCAATGCAACAATTCTAAATTTCAAACTATATCAAAGGGATGTCAGGAGTGCATTAAAAAATGTTTATATAGTTGGGGATGAATTTTCAAAGAACCTAATTCATTTTAAAATCATTTTTTAATCATGGTTATAAAGTAACAAAAGAGTTATATGGTTTAAAATAGGATCATATAGAATGGTATGACATGATCACCTATTTTTTTATTTCTAATGTTTTCCCAAAATCAATGCATGATCCTAGTATTTTTCTAAAAATAATTTTGCAAGATGATTCATTCGTTAAAATTTATTTTGATTATATTATTTTTATACCTTCTAAATGTATATTGTGTTTTAAATTTTCAGGAATGATTGAATGTGAATTTGAAATGATTATAATGGGAGAAAATATATTTTTTCATGGTTTTTAAATTTTTTTTTTAAATTAAGATGGAATTATTAAAAATAAAATTAATTACAGTAAAGATTTTTTAAAATTACTCGGTTTATATTGATCTAAAATTACTGATAATCCCATGAGTACTACCTGTATTATGGATCTTGGTGATGATGGAAAGCTATTATTTCAAACCAATTACCAAGGTATTATTGGAATCTTCGTATTTATAGCATCTGGCTGAAGAAATATTATTTTGGGTGTGTGTATGTGTTATTGTGTTTAATATAATAATAAATATTCTCATTTTGATGCAGTTAAAACAATTTTAAAATACATCAAATATACAAACAATTTTGGAATTTTCTACCCTAGTGGATTAGAATTTGACCTAGTAAGTTATTATGATTCATATTTTGGTGGATGAAAGATAGATAGAACATCACCTATTGAACATGTAACGTTTTGGGATATTATTTAGTTTTTTTCTTAAGAATTAAAATTGTGTTGCATTGTCTAATGGTAAAGAATAATATATAAGTATAGGCAGTTTATATGAAAATATATGTATTTGAATGACATTTTCTAGATTGTAGATTTAAATTTGGACATGTCTATATAATTTATTAAACTACAAGTGTGAGAAATATTTTCATAATACATGTTTCTCATTCTAGGAAAAAGAATATTTATGTAAGACATCACGTTTCGATATATATTTACCAAATTGGTGATATGACTCTTTAATTCATCACAAAAAAACGTCATCTTACTCCTATTTTTAAATATCCCTTGATTTTTGTGACATTTAGAATTTTAAAACCCCAATTTTGAATGATAAATCTTGGTTATTAATTAATTTTGGAGGGACTTCCATTGGATGATCCAACATTAGTGAGACAATTTTGGTGATCCCCTATTGATGATCCAACATTTTTGGTCCACCATTGGTCTGATCCACCATTGGTGATCCAATGTTAGAATGATCCACCATTGGTGTGACACTACCATAATTACTTTCTATTGCAGATACACTATTACTGATCCACCATTGGGATGATCCACCTTTGTAATGATCCATTATTGGGATAATCCACCATTACTATGCCACTACTGATAATCTATATGTCAGACCTATTCTTTCTATGATTTCTTATTTTTTGTTTTAAATTTTTGTCAAATTTATTCATTTTTGTTTTATTATATTTTATATTAAAAATACCTAAAAGTTATAAATAAAAATTAAATCCAATTTTGATTCACTATCTCACTAATACCTACCCATCAAACCATTTTTACTTCCCTTTCAATCTCAATCTTCAAAATTATTCATCCTATTAATTACTATTTGTTTAACTGCAATGATAATATTTAAACATCCTTCAGTGCTATTTTTGGAAAAATCATAGCCTATAAAAAATGTCTTGGAGAATTTAATTGTGTTGTTGTTGATATAAAAAACACATATCTTTTGAAATATATCATTTTTTGTCAAATAATTAGATAATGTTTTTTTTTTGTTTTGGATCAGCTTGTTGGTGCTCAAGGTGATCTAAGACATAGGATGAATAGATTAGTTCTACAGAAATGATAGAAATTTTTATCTGAGGTCTATTCACCAGTTCATGCAATACACATAGTATAATTTTAGAGAGAATAATGATTTGATTTAAAGTATGATAGATTTAAAACCAATTATATTTTCTTCTTGGTTAGGGGATAAGTGTATCAATGTACCCCATTGTGCAGTAATTGATGATTATTGAGTTTCAGTTACGATTTTTCCTGAGATGTTTCTGTATGAGGATGAAATGAAAGATTTAATGGAGAATGATACTATGATAACTCTAGATTCTACTGAACAATATTGTGAACGTAGACATCTATTTATGATAGTTCAACATATGATATTTCCTAGGAAAGGCAGTTTTATCACAATGATGTATCAAGTAAATTTTCATTTATTCCATATGAAAAGTGGGGATAAATTTAATCTTTATTGATGTCATATGGTGCAGATGATGTTGATGTGAAAGTAATCTTACATGAAAAAATCATTGTTTTTGCTTAAGATGATTTCAACTATTTTAGAATCCATGGGATTTCTTTATGAAGAAGAAGAATATGGTGATGTATGTTTTGGATGTTTCTTTTTAAGAAAAAATAACAATAAAATAATGATTGTGAATTGGAATCCCATTATGAAAATGTTGGATAAATATAGTGTTAAAATATTTGAAGATTTTAATAATATAGAACACAATATCATATAAAATGATACAGTGGAAACTAACATGGATCTAGATGGAATTTTTCATTAAACAAATAAAGAAGAAGAATTTTATATTGATGTGATTCAATAAGAAAAGGTGGAAGATGATGAATATTTTGTTGGTTCCATTCATGTGGATAGTAATCTTCACATAACTAAAATTCTTTTTGTTACTTATGTTGATCAATATCCCCCATCTTCCCTCCCTTTTAGAGATATCTTCTTAAGTGAATGTGATGATTAAGAGAACTAATTATATGAAGAGAAATAGATTCATAGTTTTATATAAACCACTAAAGAAGTCATGGATAAACCGTATAATGAGAATATAGATAACGATGCTGATGGAAATGGTTATAATTGTCATGGTTTAGTAGTTGATGATGATGATGCTTTTGATTGGGATCATTTGCATAAACCTTCTCCTATTGGATCTCTTTTGTGTAGGACTATGTATAGACATGTTTCTCCTTAGTATAATAGTGGTGCTACCTCTATTAGATGTGAGAAAATAGAAATTTTTTAGGAGGATGAATACTGAGGTTATTCTATCAAAAAAATAGGTCATAGAGTTTACCATTCATCCTTAAGAGTGGATGTTGATACGTCCCCAGGGTGGCATCACCTGGTTCTATGTTTCATGGAATATCTTAACCGAATCTTGATAAAGAATATTAAAGTGACGATGAAAATAGTCATTAATAAGAGGATGGTGGATGTGCTATCTTGTTTGGAACTAGAATGATTATAATGTATCATTATGGGATTAGATATATGATGTTGTTCAAATTCATTGTTTTCCATCTGATATCCCACCTAAGATGTTAGAGAATATTAAGTCCTCCATATATAGCCATGAGACGGTCCCTTATCATTTTCATGATTCTACCTCAATTCCTTCAAAGTATGTTATAGTAGCTGACATGGAAGTCTTATAAATAGATTACTTGATTAGTTAAGTGTTATTATATAATCATAGGCACATCCAGTTACTCATCATTATGATGCTAATTCCATACATCTCCATTATCTTTTTATTTTCCATATTCATCCCATGTTTACAATAATGATTGAAAGAGTTGAAATTTAGAATCAATGATTTTAGAATGAAATGGAATCATTGAGGTCTATTATATAGGAGATGAGGACCACATTTCCTTATAGAAGGTATAATATTTTTATACATTTTAGAGATTACCACAAGTGGAATCCTCTGAAACTAGTGCTCTACCTTCTTCTTCATGTATTGATTCCAAAGTGATCAGTTCAATTATCAAAGAGGAGTTTCAATACATTATATTTTATGTTCATACATATCACCCGATTGACCTATGAAAAATCTGAAATAATGATAGTAATATATATAAACACATCAGGTATTGTTTAAGTGAATCTTTATGTGATAAGGAAACCATCACCAAGAATGTTAAATACTACCTTTCACATGTTTATACCAAGAATATATGGAATTATCACCTTCAGTTTTTTTATGAGAATGTAAGAATTCCAATTTTTCTTAGTTCCTTCAAGGAAATGGTAGAACAACTCAACTTTCTAGATGACCTACTCAAATTGTTCATTGAGGAAAAGAGTATCCTTTTCACTACCATGGAGAGAAAAGGAAACAATATAATGGATTTTATGAACCTCATGATTCCATTTTCATTTGTATCTAATATAGCTATTTTATAATGTGTAAAAATCCACATGTCCCCCTTCACCTCATAACCCTATACTTCACCTCTTCATCGTTAGTATCTGCCTTTCAGTATTAATCCAACTAATATCCGTAGAAATATCATACTACTATTGGTATATGATCCAACTCATGCCACCATATCCCCCTTAGATTATACATCACTGCCTCTAGCCTAGAGAAAAGGAAAAGGACATCTTGATCATATATCCCATGGAGATGAGAGTCACTTTGGTTAGGATTAGTATTTGATCGAGAGTTTGTTCTATTTTATCTGCATTTTTTTTGTGTATGTATTGTTTTTACTATTCAATTTATTATATTTTCTATTTCCCCTCCAATATTTCCATGCATTTTTTATTACTGTTTTTATAATCCAAAAGGTGGATAATTTTTTTTGTCATTTCTGTTAACGTTTTAAAAAGATTTTGTTTTTATATTATGTTTCTATTTCAAAATATACCAAATTTTTAATTATAAATGATAAAAAGATATCATTACTTATGATTCATCGACTTATAAATATGTGAGGCCCCAAACATAAACAATATATAATATTGCATTATGTTAATAATTTTTCTTTTCATTCACATATATGTTCTTTTCAAGTTTTTAGCATTAAATAATTATGTCATAACTCATATATAACATCAAAAATATTATAAGTATACACTTTTACTCACTATCCATTTTATGCATAAAATAATATATTTCTAAAAATATACATGATATCATTTCATATTTTAACAACATACCTTTTCCTTGATCCCATCCTTGACCATATTCTTCTTTATGTCCAGTTAAAAACATTTCAAAACATGGGATGAGCATAAAAATCTCAATATGGGATACAAAAAGAAGGAAAACTATCAGTGTTGGGGAAATAATAAAACCATGAATCGTTTATCATAATGTAATAAATTTCACCTTTATGAAGTAGTAAATACACTTCAGTGAATATAAGCTCATTTATTTCCTTTTTTGGTAACCAAAATATTACCATAAATCCCATATTAAATAAAATATTAATGTTAATATCAGTAATTATTTCGATATTCAGCACTTGAGATGAAAATGTGCCTTTTTGATGTAAATTTTCCATGTATAAAAAATTCCATCATCTCCAAAATTATAATTATGATTTAAATATAAGATATAACTACTATATATGTATTTATAATAGACCATAACATTTGGAGATAATAAGCAAGATGCACCATTCATGGAGACGGTTGGATGTACATACTCATGAACGCTACTTTTATTTCGTTTTCACATAATTGAAATTAAATGTAAATGATTCAAATATATGTTAAAATTTAATTAATATATATGTTATAAATATTAAATATGTTCTTTTACTCTATCCTCTATATCTTCCATGAATGACATGAATGATTCATATAACATTGATGGGGCGGTAATCCGCACATCTTCAAATGATATTATCGTATGTATACATTATACAAAGCATAAAGGTATGTTGTAAATAATAATTATATAATCATAGATAAAATTTAAATATAATATATATCATATTTATTCATTCCATCACTGAATATAATAGTGGTTTAGTGAAAATCATTTTGAATGAGTCGAATCGCATCGTGGATATGATAGGATGTACGTACACGCGAGCAAAGATATAATTTGCTGAATAGTTAAAAGATATATAATTGGATGGTATATTAATTATAAAGAATATCTTTCATGTAATTTTTATTATTTAATTCCATTATACTCATAATTATACCAATCAAAATTATATATTGTTGAATAACAAATTACCCCATGATGGCGAGACAGTATGTTTTGTGTACACACACATGATGATATTGTTATTTATTGGATAGATAGAAGGAGGTATATGGTTGTCCCATAATTATTATAAAATATCATCATGTGTAATATAATATATTTATTACATTAGTATAGAAACAATATAATAATAGGTAGTAGAAGATGAAAATAATATTCAAAGAGGTGATAAAACAAATACCTCATTTTCAAGTATCTCCTTTTGATTTTCATAAAAGTTCCCATAGGATGGATTTATGACCAAGATGTGGCCTATAAGATGAAGGTAGAATATTTGGGATCTTATTTGAGCATAAGTTGGATGATACAAGTGTTGAGTGGTGTGAGTAAGGGGGTAGAGTTGGTGGCTTTTTATAAGAGGGACGAAGGTCACTTAGGAAAGTCGTGAAATATTTTTTTATTATAAATATATTTTAGAATTATAATGGGTAAAAAGTGAAATATTTCTAGTATAAGATGATTATGGGGTTTAATACTCTCATCCAATAGGTTTTAGACATGTTTAGGTCACAAAACTAACTTTATCTTTTAGTTTTAACCCTTAGATAAAACAATTAACTCTTACTATGCCTTCTTATATTTTCATAATACATGGTTACTATATTAACAAAAAGATTCCAATAGAAACATAACTAGATCATTAATGAAAATTTTAACAACATATAATTTATTTGGACTAATATTATATTTTTATGACTATTATATAATTGTATAAAATAGTATTTGTTTTAAAAACTCATTTATGTGAATTTTAACACTATTTAGTAAGTGTTTTTTTAATTTTATAACAAATATATTACATTATAAATTAATTAACTCATCCCTTAAATTTTAATTTTATCCAATAAATTTCTAGATGACTTTATAATGACTCGAATAAATTTATTTTATTATTTATAATATCATTTATTTGAATATTTTATTCTTAATGTAAACAGTGCATCGTCATTATATCATTAATATATTTATTTTCATAAAATATAATATTTATAAATATAATACCGAAATTTAAAAATATTATTTATATTTCTAATGACTATTTATTATCGAAGTAATCATTTATATAATTCAAATTAAAATTGTTCTCGTTAGGAGATACATGTTTTCATCATATTTCTATTTACATAAAATTAAATATTATAACAAGTCATTATCACACCCATGGAGCTCCATGGGGTCCTAAGATTGACCCAATGATGCCTATGGTGAGCCGTATCTCATTAACTAGGATATGAACATGATTTAAGGTTGTTATATATTATTATAATATAATTTTTCCCATATTTACCAGATTTAATCTTCAACCATGGTAAATAAAAATAATTACTGATGATAGTATTCATAATGTGAAAAAAATAAAAGGTACATATTATAAAAATTAAGACCTTCCGATTAAAAATATGGAATCCCATTTTCCTGATTAAAAACATAGAATATTTTATAATAAATTTACAATTAATTCATGTTGTGAAATAAGGAAAGCAAGTTTCTAAGAAGTAAAAACTATCAAAAGATTAACATGTGTTTATGTTCAATTTAAATGTGAATTTACTTACAATGACCATCATTTGATTAAATTATAAAAATTCCACCTAATTAAACTTTAAAACAAATTAATAGTGAAATCTTTCTATATAAATAATTTGATTAGTGAGTTGTTATTCTTGATTATTTAAACCTAATATCTCTAACACATGAACTGGATCATACATGATATTCTCTCAGAATATTTTATCTATTTACATATGGAAACTATGGAGGCGGTCATGTGTGGCCAATTTGTTCATATTACCATGTATATTTGTGGAAGAGTCATTGAGACTAGATAAAATGTGTTTTTTTGTATACCAAATCTAGGTTGGGGATCTGGTTTTTGATATAATAGTATTCCTGGAAAACAATGATTTCCATGTGGAGGGGAAAATGTATCATCTTGAAGCTAAACCCCCAATTTATTATGTTTCTATTTTAATTTTTTTCTTTATTTCAATGATATTACTATTTTAATTTTTAATAACTATACATGACCATTATTTGATACTTTCTTTTAAATTGTGTCTATATAATGAATTTCATTATGTATATCTATTTAAAAACTTATGTTATTTTAAATATTGGGTTTATCAATCCCTAGTCCCACATTGAGAAAATTTTGAATGATGAAACTTATATTAAACTACTATTTTGATTAAATGGGTCTTCTTATTTATATTGTCGTATTTTTTCAAAGTGATTTGAACAGAAATCATTTGGAACAAATTTTATATCCCATTAGACTTACTCAATCCAACCAATATGATATATTTACCAAATTTTGGACCTAATATTTCAAAATATGTAATACATTTATCTTGATTCTATTTTAAAAAATGAAATAATTTTTTTACTGTAAATGTCTAAAGCACAATTTTTTTATAAAAATGTGTTTTTAAGAACAAAAATATTCTTATACCAATATAATTTATATTGATGATTTGAATGATTTAAATTAGATTATATATAATTTAATAATTAATCGGATGAGTGGCGCCGCACTCTCCTGGGGTACCTCTCTCTCGGTGATACTTTTTTTAGGGGTTCCTTCTAGAATCCTCTACGGAGGCGTTGGCGATGCATCCAAGCTCCGACATGCTCCTTCTTCTTTATTTAATTTTGTCTCCTCTCTCAAAGTTGCTCTCTCGTAGAGTTTCATTCTATCAACACTGTTTTTTCTAGGGGTTCCCCCTAAACCCTCCTTTGTGGCTTGGTCAACACATCATTGCTCCTCGACGTTTCTTATCCTCCCTTCCGATGTTGGTTGTTTGCTTCTGATTCCCTCAGACGATCTTCTCGCTGCTCTAACCTCATGTTCCTTAGCGCCTATCCATGTTGGATTTGGAACAGTGGTTCATGAGATTTTGGGTATCGTGATTCTGCGGTCTATGTGGCTCATGGCCCTACCTGGGTCAATTTTATTCTTCTTGTAAGGCTCCTAATTGTTTTTCCTCACCGACGATGTAGCCATCGTTTGGATCCCTCGACTTCTCAAACCTCTTCCCATAGCTCATGTTCCGCCTCTCCTATCCTTGTCGGATCTTGAGCGGCGGTAACATTGACGTTTAGGGAGGTGTGGGTCGGAAGCCATCAATGTTCCTGGTGCGTGACTTTTAGTATTGGTTTTTGTTGTTTCATTTTTCTTCCTAACAATATCGGTGTTGGTTTTTGTCTCCTTATAGGTGGTCGATTTCCTATTCGGTGTTGTTCTATTTCTGTTTCTGGTTGTACTCGTTTTTGGTTTTTTCAGGTTCGCTGGGGATCTACGATGACTTGGTGCAGTACCATGTTCTTCAATGGGTTCAATGAATGTTCTTATTTTTGTGCCTGTTTCTGTTGTTTTGATTGCTACTAGCTGATGGGGATTGACGAATTCTTGGATTACGGCGGCTCCGGCGGTCTCCGACAGTCTTCTGTGTCATTTGTGCATTTCTTCGATGTGGAAAGCTTTCTATAAAATGTTTTGTTTATGGTGGTGGAAGATGACGGTGGTCTGAGATTTGGTGTTTACGGTGGTGATGCTCTCTGGTGACCGGTGTGGTGTTAGGGATGAAGGTAGAAGCATGATTCGATGAAAACGATGGTCTAGTTATGATGATGGAAGAACACATAAAGTGACTTTTTTAGTTTTCGGTACACTTTGCTCGAGGTCTCCTTGGATAATGTGGACGTTTTTGAATTTTGAACTTCCTTTGATGCTTGAAATATGTATCCTGCCTTTTGTGTTTTGGTTGCCGCTCACCCACAAAATGGTTTATTTGAAGATACAAAAATATAGAATTGAGGATGATGATATATAATTAAATTTTATTTATGTTAATTTTAGATCAAAATCCGAACATAATGATTGCTTTTATGAAAAAAAATCAATGTTTTACAAAAAATTGTTAATTTTCTCTATTCACTGAAAAATCAAATTTTCAGAAAAAACTCAAAATTTCACCAGAAATTAATTTATATATGTGATCTAAAAATATTGTATTATTTTTATCAAATTAAATTTTTAAAATTTTATACAATTATTTATTTTAAATATCTCAAAAAAATTAAAAAAACCATTTTCTATGATGACATGTTTTTGAAGAAAACAATGGATTTAAAAAAAATTGATTGTTTTTTAATAAGAACTAATCAATATATTTACTCTAATTAGGAAATTTAAATATATTTCGTAATTTATTTAATATTAATCATACCCTCCAATTCAATGACTAGTTTATAATGGTCATTTTTAAATAATAAAATTTCATGGGTTTTTTTACGCTTGGTGATTCACATTTCATACGACATCAAACACAGTCATTATTTTAAAATATTTGTTTATTATAAAAAATTGATTTTTTGAGAGTCCTTATTGGTGGTCATAAAAAAATAGAGTTTTTTATGAATAAAACAACCCAACCATTGTGTTTAATTATACATTGGCTAAGGTGGAGTGTACCCCTATATGTGGAATTTTGTACCATTGAGTTATTATATGTGAGAATATACCATACTATTGTTTGATATTGGTGAGTTGGATGAGTATATGGGTTGTACTAGGGAAGGTTCTTGATGTTGGAGATAGTGATAATGTGATTCTTTAAAATATCATAGCTTAAAAACCATTATGGAGGGGACACCATGTATTTGGAATTGGTTGATAATCAATATTTAAGGTGCCTCTATAGTAAAGATGATGTGATATTTTGATTTTACAGATGTATTTTGATTCAAAAAAATTATTGGATAGGAGTTTGGATTTGGAAATGGTTCATAATTTTTCCAGAGAAATAAAGTATTGTTTTATTGTCCCATTTTTATTATGTCATTAAAGGATGAATATGAACACTTCATTCTTATAGACAAATGATACATTTGGAGATAATCCAACTGAGTATATTTATATGCTCACCACTACTTTATATACACTTTTTTATATTATTTGGATGGTGTATTTTTTTTGTATGTATACATTACCTCTAGGCATGAAAGACTTACTAGAGGAGTTGTGTTACATTATTTCTTTCCATTGTATTTCATGAATTTCTATGTTTTGTGGTAGTTTCACTAATGGGTTCTATTCTATAAGAAATGACTGGTATGGGAATTTAATATACATGTATTAATCCTATTATGATTGTTTGATAATATTTCATTTTATTGGATGTTTTTCTAATAAAAGGTGGTACTATCCTTATGTATGTTTGTTATACCATTGGTTCTTGTTCTCAACCCATGGATAATTACAGACGAGATTCGATTGTTACCCTATATCATGTATCAAACTAAGGAGTTGTCATGTAAGGGTTGATTTAAGAAAAAATGTAACCACATATATTATTTTATAATGGTTACTATAGTAGGGAATACTGATGGGTGATAAGGATGTAGTATCCGTTAGACATAGAATGTGAATTTTATTAGAGATATGATATCTATATTGAAGGTAAATTATTGTTAAATACTTACAATTTAATGTTATAAATTTTTTTAGACATTTTTATTTTACTCATTTTTTATAGGTGGGGTGTTTGGGAGTGGCTCAGTGAGGCATCATGGAATGAATGGTAGGTCACTCTTTGTTCTAGATGTTAGTAAATTAACAGTATGAAGAATTAAAAAACACCATAACACTAGGGAGAAAAGGGTAATAAACCCTAATTTCATATTATTCATTGAATGAACAATATTCATGATGTGAATTCCTTCAATATGGATTTTTGTATTTATTATTTATTTATTTTTTAGGGAAAAGAGTTTTGAAAACAATATATGGGTTCTGTGGATAGTTTCATGAAATCCTAAACATTACAATGGTTATTATATTATTCTTAAAGTTGTTCTATCTATTTTGTCTACCAAATTTAATTTTCCCCATTTTGGTTGGATTCTTGACACAAGGTTACCCTTAAGTCTACATTCATTCTTATATTTCTTTTCTATCATGCGAGATCACACTACTTTTTTACAACATGCCTGATTGAAATGGTATTATTTTTAATTTTCATTTTCTACTAGATTATAACTAATACAAAGCTGATATTGCATTGGTTAACATCTATGAGTATAAGGTTGTATATTTTTAAATATCCTGAATGTCTTACAAAAATTTTGAATGTCAATTTTTTTAATAAGAGGAAATTAATGTGTTTTTAGAATAATTTTACAAATAAAATTTAATTATCCTTAAATCTTGAGATAGAACCCCTCCACAGGACATGAAAAAACCCATATTTGAGTAGAATGACAATAAATCCACCACAAGAGGTGAACATGAATTCAATCATAAACTGATAAATTAAAGGCCCAACCCAAGGGGTACCAGGGAAGAAGAGTAATTCTGAGAGTTCGATAGGGGATAATATGTATGTTTTCTAGTATATAGTTTCCGTAAATAATTTTTTGAGGTTTTAGGTAATTGAATTAAATAAATTTATTGATGAATTAATGTGATATTTGGTTACTATTTTTTGTTAGAATTCTATAGGGTGATTCCTCCTGACCATGGAAATGTCTTCTAATACTATTGAACTCGCTGGGGTAGATTAACCTTTGGTTTGGTGATGATTCATAATTATTTGGAATTCCATGGGTAGATTCACCATGGTTTCAGTGAAAACGACTGTTACATTGGAATTACATGGGGAAATTACTCTTAGGTTTAATTTATGATTATTGTTTGGAATTCCATATGGAAATCCCCCATCATTAATTCCTTTGGTCTATATATAATTACTAAGATACTAGGATTTGGTCATTTGGTCTACATGATTACCTTTGGTTATCACCCAATTAATTAGTGAAGATTCATAATCTTATGGGCCAAGATGTATCATTATTATATTCATCAATAGTGTTTCATGATTACTTGGAACTTTTCAGATCATCATCCTAGGTGTCGACGATGATGCGTGATATCGTTTGACTGCATGGGGTTACATTGAATTGATTGGCATTTATGACTGATGGAATTATAAATTTATACATCTTGTACTAACTGAATTAGGTATGGATTATTTAGGGTTTCTCCATAGAGATCATGAATCTATTGGGTTTATTAATTAATATTACATTTATTTATTAGGATCATAAATAAAAACATATTAATGATACTTTTTATGCATATATGATTTTTTTGTCGTATCCTACTGAGTCAAAATCACACACTTCATAGGATTGTATTTGGAATTCAACCATAATTTATGTAATTTAGTATAGTATAAGGGAATTAAACTTGTGACTGATTTATGAGTATTTTTATTAGACGGGGCATAGGTCATTGGGATAAGTGTAATTCTATTACAAATTTTTAATGATGTTTCAAATTTAGTTGGAGCCTTTGGGGTTTGAAGTAAATTTCCTACAAATAATTTATAAACATTTTTCATTTTATATTTTTAATTTTGATATTTCAAAGGCTATTATTATATATTTTGGAAACTACTAGGATATATTTGTAGTTATTTTTCAAGATGTGTCTGAATGATATTATTTCTGCTATTATTTCATTTTGATAATGAGTATTGTCTCCCGACTATAACATTTCAGACCCTAATTTCTATTAAATAGTATTTGGTGTATGTGGATAATTTAAAAATTTCTATTAGATACTCTTCTAGTTAGATAAATTCTCAATGAAAATATATCGTTGTGGGACATTGAAAATTGTATTAGAGATTATTTCTTTTTGATGACTATTTTGGTAAATCAAACATGAGTTAGGTATTTTGTGGGACATATTATGAATATAATTCTTGGGGGGGGAATCACAATTATGATGAAATACCATGATTCCATGGATGGAAATGTTTCTAATCATTATCTTTTATACCATTAACATATTACACATTGATGTGTACAAATGATTATTAGATTACTGATCAATGATATTTTTTCTTCACTAAAATAATATGAGGGCCTATATACATGAATTTTTTCTATTATATAATATTCAAAATAGATCCTCATAATTGAATATAATTAGATTAATATATAATGTATTTCTTATGATTACATTCATTGATTATTATAAGGAATCCAGTAAATAAAATAAAATTTAAAACATATAAATTTTTCCCTCTATAACATATAATTAACATTTCATTAAACTATGCATAAATAATGAAATAAATTGGTTAAAATAAATAGTTAAAATTATTGTTTAAGTTTTCTTATCTTGTGTATTATGTAGAATATACAAAATAAAGTGTCATTACATCTTATAATCATATCCCTCTCTAACATGTAATTAAAATATAATTTATTTCATCCCCTTATTATGAGAACAATAGTTAATCTTAAATGGAATATTGTTATATTTATAATCTTATATATATGACATGGACCTTATGTGTCTCTAATTGATACCCTGAATATTGGAATTTCAGGATATTGATATCACATGGGTTATGAGTTTCTTGTTATATGATATGTAGCGGCTAGTATGGAATTTTCATGGTTATCTTTTTCTATAAAGTATGATGTATGGAAAATTATATAAAAATATATTTTGAAGTGCGTTTTTTATGTCCATAAAAAATTATGATATGTGTGTAAATTGGATTAGATATATAGATCTTTGTATATGAGAACTTGATGAATATGGTTTTGTATGATAGTTAGAAGTT
This sequence comes from Viscum album, assembly GCA_963277665.1. Lineage (NCBI taxonomy): Eukaryota > Viridiplantae > Streptophyta > Magnoliopsida > Santalales > Viscaceae > Viscum > Viscum album. Next base: position 772,003,183 of record OY728159.1, on the reverse strand, counting down.
ATACCTACTCTGTTATTGATTAAAAATGTGATGTTGTGAGAAAATATATAACGATATTATTTAAAACCATTATGTATTAATGAATGAAAAAATAGGGGGTATAAAATACTTTAAATTAACATGTTATTAGACCCTTATGGTATGGGGCTTATGAAGAGTGGTGAATTAATTTTCCTTCCATTATATCCCCATTATTTATTGAAATGCGAGTTAATGACAACCATGGAGTTGGTAGTTGTCTTAGATGTGTGGTGTTCAGAATATACATGTGATCTCAAAATATTTTATTCTTTTTATCAAATTAAATTTCTAATATTTTAAGGAATTATTTATATTAAATTTCATAAAAAATGAAAAAAAACCCTTTTTCTATGAAAACAAGTTTTTCAAGAATAAAATTGATTTAATAAAAATTGAGTGTTTTTAATAAGAACTATTCAATATATTAACATTGATTATAAAATTTATGTATATTTCATAATTTTTTTAATTTTATTCATACCCTCCAATTCAATGACTAGGTCATAATGGTCATTTTTAAATAATAATATTTTAGTGTTCATTTTAGCTCAGTGTTTCATATTGTATATGGCATCAAACATTTTCATTATTTCAAAATATTTGTATATTAAAAAAAATAATTTTGAGAGTGTCACAATAGTTGGATATCCAAAAAATTGAGTTTTTTCAATAGTAAAACTACACAACCATTATGTTTAAATGGACATGGATTAAGATGGAGTGTACACCTACAAGTGGAATTTTGTACAATTGCATTACTATATATGGGAATTTAACCAACTATAGTTGGATATTGGATATTTGGATGAGTATATGGGTTATACTGGGGAAGGTTCTCAAAGTGGGGGATAATGATAATGTGATTCTTTACAAAATACTAGCTTTGAAACCTTTAATAAGGGGACACTATGTATTTGGAATTGGTTGATAATCAATATTTATGGTACCTATATAGTAATGGTGATGTGATATTTGGATTTTAGGGATATATTGTGATTCATAATGTTTAGTGGATATGAGTTTGGAGATTGAAATGGTTCATAATTTATCATGATAAATAAATTATTGTTTTATTTTCCTGTTTTATTTATTTCGTTAATGGATGAATATGTATACTTATTTCATATAGAAAATTTATAATTTTGGAGACATAACAACTGGGTATATTGATTTTCTCACCAATAACTTATATGAAGTTTTAGATTATATGGATGGTGTTGGTTTTTTTGTATGGATACATTACCTCTACACATAGAAGAATTACTAGAGGTGTTGTTTTACATTATAGACATCCATAGGTATTTATGAATTTCCATATTTTTGTGGTCGTTTAACTATTGTGTCCTATTCTATAAGTCATGACATGTATGGATATTTATTCACGATGAATTATTCCTAGGATTATTGGTTGATTATATTTCAATTGATTTGAAGATGTTCTCAAAAAGGGTGGTACCTTTCTTATGTATGTTTGTTATACAGTTGGTTCTTGTTCCAACCCCGTGGACAATTATCTGTAGAAGTTTATCATTACCCTATATCTTGTATCATACTTAGGTGTAGTCATATTATGGTTGTTTCATGAAAAACTGTAACAACATATAGTATTTTATAATGGTGAATATAGTATAAAATACTGATGGGTTCTAAGGAGGATGTATCCATTAAACATAGTATGTGATGTTTATCATAGAAACTATCTTTATATTGAAGGTCCAATGTTGTAAAACACTAACACATTAAAGTTACGAATTGAATTTGTAAACATGTGTATATTAATGATTTTTGAATAATGGTGTGTTTAAGAGTGGCTCAGTGAGTCTTTATAGAATGAATGGTTGTTTTCACTATCTTACAGACTATAGAAAAATCATAGTATAAGCAATTAAAACACTCCTTACGACTATTGATAAGATGGGAAGAATAACTTATGTCAAATTATTCATGGAATAAACTACATTCATTATTTGAATTCCTTTTTATTGGTTTTTGTATATACTATTTATTTGTTTTTGATGGATTGGGGTTATAAAAAAAATATTTTTTTGGGGATTGTTTCATGATATCCTAAACTTTACCATGGTTATTATCTTATTCTTGAAATAGTTCCCTCTTTTTTCTCTAATAAATTTTTTTTTCTCCCATTGTGATTGGATACTGGACACATGGTTACCCTTAAGTCTACATTAATTCTTTTATTCCATATCTATCAAGTGAGTTAACATTATATTTATATAAAATTCCCAAATTTCATGTTATTATTTTTATTTTTAACTCTATAATAAATTAAGAATAATCATTTTTCAAAATTGGATTTGTAATTACCTATGAGTATAAATTTGGTTATTTTAACATATCATGAAAGCATTGAAGATTCTTTGCATGTGTTTTTTCTATGTACTAGATGAAATTACTTTTTTTAATATAATATTATAAATAAAATTTTATTAGCCTTAAATTTTGATATTTAACCTCTCCATGGCACATGAAAACCCAATTGTCAAGTAGACCAATAATTAATCTCCCACTTGAGGTTAAATTCACATCAAACATAAATTTATAAATTTAAGGGAATCCCCAATGGGTTGCCTTGGAAAAAAGAGTATCTTTGTGATTTTGAGAAGGGATTACTTGTACGTTCTCTAGGATATAGCTTCCATAATTACTTTTGTGAAGGTATTAGTAATTGAATTTAATAAATTTATTGATAAATTGAATGTGTGAATTGGTTTTGATTTTTGGTCAAGATTCCTTTAGGTGATTCCACTTGATCATGGAGATCTGTTATATTAATATGGAACTCCCTACGGTATATTACGCGTTGGATTGGAGATGATTCCTATTCCATTGGAATTAAATGGAGGGATTCACCTTAGATTCTGTGATGATGACAATTGCAATGAAAATACATGAGGAAATTTCTTTAAGGATCAATTTATTATTACTATTTATATTTCCAATAGGAAATCCACCTTAAGTTTTTAGTTCATGCCTATATAAAATTCTTAGAAAACTAGGAATTGGTATTTGGGTATACATGATTACATTTGTGTATCCACATATGTATAAGTGATGATTCCTTATATCATGGGCCACCATAGATCATCATCATATGCATCAATAGTGTTTCAAGATTACTTAGTCCTTCTTGGATAATCACCATATGGTTGTTGATGATGCTTCATATCCTTTGACTTCCTGGTGTTACCTTCTCGAGGTCAGCATGTATAACAGATGGAATTATAAATTAAGGTATCTAGTACTAACTGATGTATGCATGGATGATTCAGTGTGAAACCCTTGAATTCATAAATCTAGAGAGTTTATTAATTAATATTTCATTTATTTATTATTCTCAATAATACACAATTATTAATTATATTTTTTATGCTTATAAAATTTCTTTGTGGTATCCTACTTGGACAATATTAAAACCTTATTTGGATTCCATTTGGTATTATAGCGTAATTCAAGTTATTTAGTATAGTACAAGGTAAGGAACCGTGTGAGTGATATCTGATTATACTTATAGGATGATGCATAGGTGGTAAAGACTATTAAAAGAATAATACCAATTTTTAGTGATGTCCCTAATTTTTTAGGTCATTTGGGTTATAAAGTAAATTACCTATAAATCAACTATGGCTTATTTTCATGTCATATTGATAATTTTGATATATCAATGGTTAGGATTATTATTTTGGAAAATACATGGATAAATTTATAGTTCTTTATCAAGATTTATGTTAATGGTTTATTTGTGTTATTTTTTCACTCTTGTAAGGGGTATAGTATCCCCACTATACCATTATTGACCTTAACAACTATTAAAGAATATTTGGATCATGGGAAGATGATCCAGAGTTATAGTAGAGAATGTTTTAGTTATATAAATTGCTAATGTCCATAGATTAGAGTTGGACATTAAAATGTTTGAATAAGAGACCATTTAATTTTTATGACTATTTGGGTAAATTAAACATGAGTTAAGAAATTTTTAAAACATAGTATTGATCTCATTATAAATAGGGAGATCAAATGATTGAGGGAATTACATATTTCCAAGGATGGTAATGTTTCAAATCATTCTATTTTATACCATCGACATATTACACATTGATTATTACACATTATTATTAAATTATTGGTCAGTGAGATTTTTTTCTTCGCTGAAACATTAAAATGTCATGTATACATTAATTATTTATTGTATGTAGGATTCACAATGGACCTTCATAATTGAATACAATTATATTAATTGATAAATTATTTATCATGATCACCTGCATTTATTATTACAAAAAATCTATTAATATAATTAAAATTAAAACTTATAATTATTTTTCCTTCATAACATGTAAATAAATTATCACTAAACTATGCCAAAATTATTAAATTATTTGTTTCACATAAATAGATAAAATTATATTACAAGGTCACTAATCTTGACTATTATGTGGAATCTATAAAATAATGTTTCATTTACATCTTATAATATTATTCCTATATAACATGTAATTTAAATTGTATTTAATGTATCCCCTTATTAAGAGAACTATATTTGATATAAAATAGATAATTTGGACATTTAAAATCCTATGAATTTTACATGGACCTTATGTGCATCTACTGTAGACCCTATATATGGTAATTTTGGTTTATTGAGATCACATTAGTGATGAGTTTTTTTTAATATGGTATGTAGATGATTTCATGGAATTGTGATGGATATATTTTTCTAAAAACTACGATTATTGGAAAATAAAATAAAAATTTGTTCTGTTGTGGGTTTTTTCTGTACATTACAAAATAATGATAAGGTTTTAAATTGGACAAGAGATATAGATCTTTGCTTAAGTAACCTTAATGAAGTTAGGAGTGTGTGATAGTGGGAACGTATACCTATTGGTTAATTGATTAAAATTTTTCAATTGTGAACAAATATATAATGAGATTATTAATAACCATTATATATTTATGAATGAACCAATAGTAGATAAAAAAATATAAATTGACCTCTAATGAAACTCTTATGGTATGGGGCCTAAGAAGAGTGGTGAGGAAGGTTTGATTCCATTGTTTCCTGATTTTTTATTGAATTGTGAGTAAATGATAACCCTTGAGTGGGTGTATTTCATAGATGTGTGGTTTTTGGAATATATACGTGTCTCAGAATCCATGAAAGGGTGTATTAATTTATGAGAAGCCTTTTGATATTTAGACCTGGCTTGGGATATCTATGAGTTGATCATGGTGATATCTAACTTGATGTTTTTATTCATTTTTTAGAGGATGATATTATACACTAGGTAACCAAATACATGTGGTAAAACATACTTGTAGACACCTAAGAGATGATATATATAAGACATTTTTCAAAATGACATTGATTTATGTGAATGATAACAAATATCATGTAATGATGTGTATAATATATGTTTTTTGTGTGTGTATATGCACATCCATGATTTTATGTGATGTGTCTTGTTTTTTAAGGGGAATGATTAATTGTATTCCTAACACTACTTGTGAGGTGATCCAGGATTGTTAGATCTTGGTTGATTAGGGTTTTGGAAGATGCTCTAATTGTTTTTAGCAGGGATCATTTCGAATGGTGGCCAAATTTTTGTCCTTTTAATGAGTGATATTCCCTAATATTTTTGGTATAGAATAATCAAGTGATGTTCATGCATTTAGAATATTTTTGTTATTTAATGGGAATGGGAATATGGTTTGTTACTTGTGTGAGATTTGGTATGGTGTGGTTTGAGTGAAGTTATTTAATCCAAAAAGTGTACCTAAGTAATATTGGCATATAATATTACTTGATATTCTTGGTTATCCATAGTAAATATTGATTATAATTATGATGTCTCAACATGAAACTTGTCTTATATTTAACAATTAAGTGGGTTAGGGTTTACATGTATTATAGATGGGTTGGTGTAGCATAAAATATTCCTTATATAGGTAATATTGTTGTTTGAACTAATGTTGTTTGATTTATATCATAGATGAGTCAATAAAAAGGGTAGTATTTTTTAAATATCTTGTATATGGAGATAGAGATGATAATGTTTTTGGACTACTATGATAAACCCAAAATGATAGATGAAAATGATAATTGGTTTCTTTTTCAATCATTCCATGTTTTTGAGTATACAATTTTGAGGTCAGAATGTTTTTTCCCTAATGATCATTTAGGGGTTGGACCTTATGATTTTGTACTATATTTTAGTGTTTTCTATGAATCCCTAGTGCATAACGAGTATATTGATTACATTCATTAGTTATTTAAGGGATATTGGATGGTAGGTTGTGATATGATGGTACAAGGTTATGAGGAAACATGATTAAACATGATATTAAAAGAGGGTGTGGAACCATGATGTTGTCACATATGCTGGTTAGGTCAGGAGTCACAATAAAGTATGACTATGTATTAGTCATTACATGTGGTGAAAATATCAGATAATAAATTATGTTTGAAAAAAGGCCTTTGATTTTATATAATGAAAAGGTCAGGGTGTCATTTGTGTTTCTTGATATAGATGTTTTCAACTCATATAAATTTTGTGTTGTGTAACATTATACAATGTGAGGGGAAATTTGTGAACCATTGGGAGATGTGAAATGTTGAGGGGCCGAGTCACACTGAGGGATTACTCCAAATTAAAAATTGTGTCACAATTATTGTGAGATAATCAACAAAAAAACTTGTAGTTTCTATCAGGTCTAGGTATGGACTATATGGAGATAAAATATGACTTCTCTGTGATGGTGTGGATGGACATTGAAATCCAGACTCATGTTAAATCCATCAATTCCAAATTTATGGTGGTGGTTTGTAAATTGGTTTGGAAAGAAGATTTATGGGGAACCATGATATTAATAGAGTGTCGATAATAGATCTAATTAATGGACTATTTAAATAACATAAGGGCAACTCCATGATGTCATTTTTTGGCTAATAGTTGATGTATTGGTATATAATTATTATCCATTTGAAATAAAAACGTGTTATATTTGGAAACATATTGTGTATTTCTTGAGTATGTGGAATTAATTTTATTAAGTTTTCAATAAACATCAAGAGTTAATTATTGATTGTCCCATCCTAGTGGTGGTTATCGTTTATTGGAACTTCTTGGCTAAAAGAATATGATCTAATTATATAAAATTTAAGGTTCCCAATTATGAGAATCAACTAATGAATCTTTGTTTGATTATTATGATTAGTATTTTACAAATTATAAAAATCGATAATGGTCAGGTTGTACGAATATCTATGAATTTTGGGAATAATTTTGGTAGGATGAGTATGTTTTTAAAACATCAATAATTAGGGATAATGTGATGAAAATAATGATGAGAATATGAGTTATGATCAAAACTATCTTTGTATTGACATTCATGGTTCAAATATATAGGATGGGTGAGATATTAACCAATAAAGACAAATAGATTTAACCAACCAGTGGTGATGTTGGTAGAAATTGGGTCTTCATGAATTCCACCAGAAGTGGGACATCATTGGAGGGATAGTTGAAATAATCACACAATGAAGTGAGGGCTAAGGAAAATTTTAGAATATAGATGGTTTTGGTGTATTGTTATCATAACCATAACTTGTGGGAAGCATTTATTTTGGTTTACACTTCTAGGATTGGAGACTATGGGGATTCATGAATGTTATATGAGATGTCTGAAACCTGGTTTTTAAAATTCTCTTGGTATTCATGTCCTCTTAATAAATTCCATAACCAAAAAATATATGTAAATTTTAGGTGTGATATTTATATTATAATTGTCATGATAAGAGAATTTTTCCTTTGTTTCAGTGGTCTATAAGAGTTCCACATTTAATTCATAGAGTTTTCCTCAATGGTGTTTGGTCATATATGAGTCGATTAAGATTAGAAGATGTCATCTGATAGAGATATAAATGCATGTTTAGTTGATCTAGAAGTGTATGGAGCACCCCTGACTTGGTTGAGATCTTATATATATAGGTGAAACCAACTAGAAGGGTATGACATGTTCCATTAAGAATATTGTTTTTGGGATAAACTATATATGTGTAATGGTTTAGGGTGTGACCCATAGTTCATAGTTTGATTTAGGGGGTGTATCATGTGACAAGACAAATTATAAAATCATTTTGAGGGATCAATATTTTCTGTATTAAACGTAGTATATGAAGAGGACTAAATGGATGAATTTGACAATATGTGTGGGGTTATTGGTAAGTTATTTATCTTGAGGTGGAAATGTGTTTGAGGGGTATTAATTTTGCATATTTTATTTTAGATAACATTCTCGTCATGATTAATGAATTACCTATCTATATGTACTATGTTAGCATTAGAATATCACGTAGGTGAAATGTCAGTGAGAGTTCTATATTTGGGTTAAATTTCACAAGTAGATTTTTGATAAGGCACAATGATGAGGGGGTAATATTAAGGATAAATTATTATATGGCGGGTTTCTTGTAAAAAACACACCATCTTAAGGTCTATATACATTAACATATTTCTAAATACGTGTGTATAAAAAAATAATGAAGGTTTAGGTGGTCAATTGTGGCCTAAGAAGTATTTTAGGAATGAATCGAAGGACTAAACCTCTGATCCACATACTATAGCTGTTTTATAGAGTGAATCATTTTTATAACAATAAAAATAATGAGTAGAGCGGGGTAACCTTGACCTTAACATCATTTTGGAATGAAATAAAATCAAGATTTGTATTATTATTATGCTTATTTTTCATTTAATTACTTTTTATAGTGAAATGATATAAACTATATGGGAGTTTCTTATACAATCACATGACATCACCCATTAGCTCTTGGTTATTGACCTCATTAATGAAGAGTTATCTCTTAATTATTCATTAAATTAAAATTCATAACATGTGATTACATGGTTTTGGTGTGGCTATAATTACAAAAAAATTATTTAATTATTTTATTCCCAGCCATGTGATCTTATATCCTCAATGTATTATATTCCCAATTTCATTATTTTTTTTTCTATTCCCCTAATTTTAGTTCTTATGATTGATCAAAATAGTTATATTTGACTGGTATATGTATAATATCACAAGAATAGTGTTTTAAAATGTATCATTCATGTATTTTAAAACATATGAGTGTGGTCGTAGTGTGGGGAATTTTTTCATCTATCATTAATTCCTATGTGGATAATATTATGAAGAAATTTTAAAAAATTCTCAAACATGAATTTTAAAATTAAATGTTTATTGTAAAAATAATTTTTTAGTGTTGATCCTATTAGATAAATTATGTCTATATGTAGAATATGGAGGTAAATGATTTTGGTTGGTAATGAAAATGAATTTTGTCACCAATGGGTGTTAATGTACCAACCTATATAGTTTAGTGTTCATGAATTAATCAAATGATGTTTCATTTTTTTTCAAATAATTTTATGATTCATTAATAGGTATTTTCATGGAATTGGTAACTTCCATATAATCATAAATGGATCCATTATAATGATAAAATATTAGGATGACTAATGTATTAGTTTCCTTGATTGTTTGTTTAAACATAATTACCCTAAACTATACCAAATTCATGTATAAATCAAGTAAATTGGTTATCCAATTAAAAGGATTTTCATTATTCTCAGGTCAATGATACTAAGAAATGAGGGGGAAATATATAAGAATTGAAAATTTATTATAGAACCCAATGTAAACATAATGATATAAAAGAAATTCCACTAAAATAATTATCAATCCATACATTGCTCAACACTAGAAAAAAATAACCCATCATACTAGTCATGCAGATATGTAAAAATAAATGAATAACATAGCAGTGAAATATCATCAGATTTATTTAATAACTCTTACTAAATTCAATGTGTAGGCCCCTATATCTAAAATTTTAATGAAAAGTACAACACTTTTATTTAGAGATATATAAATCTCTAATGGGTTAGTATTGAAGTAAAACATATCCCCTGAATTCCTTTGAGTTGTACATTGTGATCCAAGTAGAAGTCCCTGATTTCATCATGTAGATTTTAAAAATTAATAATTTCAAACTAATGTAGACTAAGGTTCACAATATTACATGATATATTAAAATGTGAAATTTTCAAACAACACACCGAAAATTCCTTCACCTGAATTATCATGTATTGAATTCTCATATCATGGCATGATATGTCATTTAAAAGTCTTGTAGATTCCTGCCTCAACACATTCATGATGTGATAGGATATTAATGATGTGAATAATTATTTACTAAATTATTTCAAGTATTATTATATAAAATTCATTATATGAATTATCCCTTACAAAAATAGATAAAATTAATAGAATCAGGGAATATATATATATATTATTATATAAATATTTAAATTAAAATCTCTAAACATTTGTCTACTAAATATAATAATAAAATCCCTATAGACCATGAATATTCATTTTCCTCAAGCTAGAAATATCGACATCTTTGTAAAATGAACATCATTATAAGAATATATAAATTTGATGCAATATGATAAAATTATTCTTAATGGAAGATAATCATTTAGGTAAAAAATGAGAGAAATTATCCATCTTATTATCAAGGGAACCAATTTAGTCATTTATTTTGTAACACCCCAAGCTTCCACTGTACGTTTCCCTTTGAATAATGCAATAGCGTGTGTTGTACGCAACCTCGAGCTCTAACACACACCACAACTAACTAAACTAGCCGTTGTGAATAGTAATACCTACTTTTTGAAATTTTATAAATTTTATTTATCAAAATGGACTTCATTTTTGGATTCGGAATATTGAATTTAGCCTATGTTGAATTTTTGGTATTTTTCTGAGAACTTCTAAATTTTTATGAATAGTGAAAAATACTTAAAAACAAATTTTTTAATCATAATAATTTATAGTGATAAATTATAATATTTAGTTGTTTTAAAGTATAATTAGAATATATTTTTACCATTTTATCCAATGGTGGTCATTAGAATTAATTTAACATTGAAATTGGACATAAACAATTGCCAATCTTTTGATATAAATTGCTTCTTAAAAACACGCTATTTGTTGTAACAGCGGGAATTAATTATAAAATTAATTAATACAACGTATATTTTTGGAATTTTGTAAAATAGACATCATTTTTGAATTCGGAATATCAATTATAGCTTAGGGTGGAAATTTGGCCTTATTCTGAAAAACTTCAATTTTTGATGAATAGTGAAACCACTAAGTGGTTGTTAAAAACTGATTTTTCGTTAAAATGAAATATTACCACTTCTGTGATTTGATTTTCAAAAATCCGACATACATGGTTGTCATTAAGAAGTAAAATGTGGTTCAATTAGATTAATATAATTTTTTGGTGAATAGTAACTTTTAAGTTCTTAATCGCGATTAGAGGTAATTAGTGTAGTTTAAGGTACAAATAATGTTTTAATAGTATGAGATGAGAATGACACTTGTCCTACTCCTATTGGATGATTCATTTCCGACCAAGACAACCCATGGGTCAACTTGGGGACCCCATGGAGCCACTTTAGTTGGAAAATGACATTAATATATATTTATTTAATGTTAAAATTAAATTGACACAAACATGAGTTGTTTTACTAAAACTGTTTTTAAGTGGGGTTACACAAGTCCAAATTTTGACTATAAATATTCATTAGAAAGATAAAAAGATTTACTACATCATAGTAGTTTTTTATAATATTTCGACAATAAATATATTAAATTATTTATGACGTCATTATGATGCAGCGATGACCTCATTATTTAACGATTTTAATAAAATGAAAAGATAATGTAAAATCCAAGGCATACACTTGTCCAAAGACTATTTTATGGGTATATTTCGAACCCTTATCACCTTAGACCCGAATTATATAAGTGTGGGACCTTTAGAATCCGAAAAGCATTGTGTAATAATGTAACATTTCAATCTTTCCAAAAGAGCCCCTCCTCTCCACTTATAAAAGGCCCCCACCTATCCCACCTTATTCACACCTTCCAAGCCTTTTGGTTCGGCAAACCTCTGCCCAAATACTCTCCCAACTTCTCTCCCTTCATCCTACAAGCTTTACTTTAGTCAGAAATCCATCCTAATGAGTCCTTTTGATCAAATCAAAAGGAAGAACCTGAAGAAGAGGTAACATTTTCATCACCCTCTTTCTAGTTTCTTTCTTCTTCCACTCCCTCTTTGTTTATTATTTCAATTCTAAAATTATAACTCCAGTATCTTATATAAACTGTTATGTTATTATAAATATGGAACAACCATATTCAGTATTCTACCCATCATTTGAATGACATGTCACCATACGTGCGTACGTACGGCTTACCGTCTCCACGTCGTGGTGTAATTGTTATTCAATATATTATTATTTAGATGGGTATAATAATGATTTGTAACTCATGTAAATAATAAATATAACATGATAATAATTCTGTATATATGATATACTATCCAATTATATATTATTTTAATATCAAAATAATGATATTGTCGCTCGTGCGTACGTACGGACTACCGTCTCCACGAACGCGATGAGATTCATTCTCCGTCGTATCCATTCAAGTATAATTATCATTTGATGATTTAAAAATATTTTTTAAGGACATGATATCATTCTGGACATGAATAAGATACATCCTATCCATGAAAAACACGACTTACGTAACAAAACATATAAAATAAAACGAGTAAGTTAACACCCGAAACAACGATAAATCTAAGATATTGTTGAAAAAGCAATGTTAAAAGATCATATATGATATCATATGAATATATATGATTCTTGTATAATTTAATAACAATTATTTCACCATTATACAGGAGGTTAACCTATCCCAACCAAGGAAAAGTACATGGTAAGGGTTTACTTCACAACCTCTTCATTATCCAAGGTTGTTTATACATAATTATATACTGGGACCTCGTTATCATCCACATCCATGTTTCTTAAAAATGTCTTTCAAAACATTTTTACTATTAAATGGAAAATGTGTTAAAGTCATTTACACCCTTATACATTTTTGAAAGGAATCATACCGTCGTTTTCCAAAAAATGTACTTTTTGACCTCTTTGACAAATTTAAGGTAAGAATGTTTTTTTAACTTATACGGCGGGTGCAGCTATTTTCCGCCATTATAACTTCGTCGAAGCTTCCCTAACAAGCTTATAAGAATATCTTCAAAGTAAATGTATTATTTTATAATTATGGGACTTTTAAATGATTTCAAAAAGGAGAGATATTACTCTCAAATAGCTTTGATTTCATCCATGTCAACATCCTTTGATGGGTTCTAAGTTTAATTGAAATTGATTTATGATACAAAACTTCCATTGAACATTTTGTGAAATATTTGACTGTGGATGTGTTATTTTTATACCATCCATAACTTATGGAGAAATTATTGACATTTCGTATGCTAGTTTTAATACGAATATTTACGTTATGTTTAAACCTATTCATATGAGGAATGTATTGGACTTAATATGTGACCGGTGGAGCCCGATATAGCTCCTCGATGCATCAGTAGGTCTCATGAGACAACTAGACGTGGAATTGGACGAGGCCCTTTCCCAATTTGATTTATGGTTTTGGCCGAGGCCTTAATCATTTTAGACGTCTTGGCCGAGGCCTTGACAAAGTGTTTCAGAATGTCTGGCATTATACATTCCCTCATTATGAAAGTGGTTATTGATATTTCATGTGATTATTCGTCTAGTAGAATATCCATGAGAGTAAGTAATGGCATTATTTTATTTTACTTTTTCCATATTATGCTGAAGTTCAAGTTCAATAAGGCTTTTGTTTTAGTTATACATGTCCTTAAATGCTTATGTTTTCTTATAAAAGCTTCCGCAATATTGTTATCCTTACTGAGCATCTGAGCTCACCCCTTTCAATGTTTTAATATTTTCCAGGATGTGAAGAAGTGTATTATGACTGACTTGCAAGAATAGTCAGTGAGGATATGAGTGTGGACTATGAAGACCATGTTATTTTAGTTTGTTTACTTTTTGATGTAATGAAAAATTATGAATGTATCTAGTGTTTCCAAGGCTACTAAACTAATCGGTCTTTCGAGACTTGATCTTTTGTGATCAAGCCAATGTTACGAATTAATGAACCGACTCTGGGTAGCTGGGGTCGGGGCATTACAGTTGGTATCAGAGGCAGTTTAGTACTAACCTTGGAAGCTAGATTTAGATAAACTCTGGTTAGAGCACATATCCCGAAGATAGACTTTGAGGATTAGTGTAGAAGAACTTCCTAGAATTTTGGTATTGTAGAGATGATGTGAGTTTTCCGAGCAATACATCCCTGTCTGGATACGAGCAGGTAGAGGCGGCTCTGGCACAGATGTACCTAGGGGTAAAACCCGAAAACACCGCTTTGAGCTAGACTCGAACGGGAACTGGTGCACGACAACGGGCCTCGCTGCACTCTTGGTTACGAAACTCCCGAGGGATATGCTTTGGATAATTCCCATTTTCTTTACAAACCACTATGAAGGGTTACGAGTATATACTTCCTCAAAGAAAACATTTTTATAATTATGGATTATATCGATAATTAGTTCAATTTATGTTAAGTGTTTTACAAGTATGGAATTATGTATTTTGATTCATGAACTAATCTAGTTTATGCCATTATTTAGAAATGGCGCCTAGTGGAAGGAATGGAAACCGTATCAATGCACGCACTCCGTGTAGGGATTTCCCTCCTGCTCAGGATAATTATGGTGGAGCTATTGATACAACTGGTGCCGATCAGCTTCTCACCGTACTGGGACAACTCACGCAGGTTATGAATAACAACCTTACTCGTATGGAGGACTCTGATCCGCAACATGGAGGATCAATGCTAGACCGTTTCATGAGGCAACAACCACCAACCTTCAATGGGAGTACAAATCCTATAGTAGCTGAGCAATGGATAAATTCCTTAGGTAAAATATTCCATGCCTTGTGGAGTAGTGAAAGGGAGAATGTTGTCATGGAAGTTTACCGCCTCACTGGAGATGCCGATCAATGGTGGTCACTAATTCAAAACACAAAGGAAGATGATGAATTAACAAACATGGAATGGCAGGAGTTCAAAGAGTTGTTCTTAGAAAATTAATTTCCTCGAGACCATCGAGCGGATATGGAAAGGCAATTTCTGAGTCTGAGGCAGAAGGAGGATGAGAAGGTCTCAAAGTATGAGGCTAACTTTACAAGGTTAGCAAGGTATGCTGCAGATTATATACGTAACCCAAGAAGTAAGACTGATCGTTTCTTTGATGGGTTGAAACCATTTCTCCATCGAGATTTAGTATCACAAACCTTCTCTTCATACGAAGGTATTGTCTCGTGCGCTATCAAGACGGAAAAGGAATTCTCTAAGTCTTATGACTTTAAATCAAAGCAAGATAAGAAGAGATTCGCTGAAAACTCTGGGAAAGGAAATAAGGAAACAGGGAAGAAGGGTAGAAATGAATTTCCACCCTGTGATAAATGCAGTATGAAGCACCCTGGTGCCTGTCTAAAAGGAAAAGGAGTATGTTACAAGTGTGGTGAAAAAGGCCACCAAGCTCATGAATGCAAGGGAAAGAAAGCGGTTGTCAACGTGGAATGCTATAATTGTATAGAGAAGGGACATTATGCAAATTAATGTCCTAAGCGTCAGGGGAACTTACCTCAGAAGAGTCCAAGGGATCAGGGCCAGGCTTATGCTATCACTACTGCTGAGGTGGATGCTCCGAAAGACGTGGTGGCAGGTAATTTAATGGTTTCCTCAAGTTTAGAAAATTCATTATTTGATTCTGGATCATCGCATTGTTTCATATCTTCCCAGTTTGCTAAGAAAATTAGATATTTCCAATTTGATTTAACGAGGGAGTTGTCGGTCAAAACCCCTAAGGGAAGTATTGTTGCAACAATGTTTTGTCGATTAGTTCCCATTAGAGCACCTAAATGTTCTTTACCTGCTGATCTCATCGTCATACCCATGATTGAATTTGATATAATCCTCGGTATGGATTGGCTTTCGGACCATGATGCAAAAAATTATTGTAAGAAGAAAGAGGTTACGATTCTTGATGATGATGATATGGAACACCTTATCTTTAGAGCCGAATCGTCGCCACATAATTCTTATCTAGATCCACCCCCGGTAGCTCAACTGAATTCAATTATTGGGGAGGAAGAGAAGGAAATTACTGAGGGTGAGGAAAGGAATATTCAAATAGAGGATGTACCTATTGTGAGAGAATATGTTGATGTGTTTACGGAAGATTTACCTGGACATCCTCCAGAACGAGAAGTTGAGTTTTACATTGATTTAATTCCTAGATCAAGGCCCATATCGAAGACCCCTTATAGAATGGCCATTGTGGAATTAGTTTAACTAAAGAAACAACTAGAGGAATTGAGTAATAAGGGATTTATTCGCCCTAGTGTTTCTCCTTGGGGAGCCCCTGTTCTTTTTGTTAAGAAGAAAGATGGATCTATGAGGTTGTGCATTGACTATAGGGAGATCAATGCTATAACAATAAAGAACAAGTATCCCCTACCTATCATTTATGATTTGTTTGACCAACTGGATGGAGCTCAATACTTTTCAAAGATTGACCTTCGGTCTGGATACCATCAGTTGTGTGTGAAGAAGGAAGACGTTCCAAAGACAGCATTTCGAACAAGGTACGGGCATTACGAGTTTACAGTAATGCCTTTTGGATTGACTAATTCCCCCTCTATTTTCATGGATCTAATGAATAGATTTTTCAAGGAATAGCTTTATGACTTTGTAGTGGTATTTATTGATGATATCTTGGTATACTCCAAAAGCCACGAAGATTATGAAAATCACTTACGCATTATCCTGAAGACTCTTAGAAGACATGAATTATATGGGAAATTTATCAAGTGTGAATTCTGGCTTCATGAGATTTCTTTTCTTGGCCATATTGTCTCTAAGGATGGAATTTCCGTTGATCCTTCTAAAACCAAGGCAATCCAAGAATGGCCAGCACCGACAAGTATAACTGAGGTACGCAGTTTTATTGGTTTAGCAGGTTATTATCGACGTTTCGTCCAGAATTTTTCCAGATTGGCTAACCCATTGACAAAGCTCACACGTAAAGGGATTAAATTTTTCTGGAAAAAAGAGTGTGAAGAATGTTTTGAAGAACTAAAGAGAAGATTAGTCAATTCCCCTGTATTGACTCTACCATCGGGGAATGATGGGTTTATTATTTATAGTGATGCATCGAAGAAAGGACTCGGTTGTGTCCTTATGCAGAATGATAAGGTCATTGCCTATGCATCACGATAGCTAAAAATTCATGAGCAAAACTATCCAACTCATGATCTTGAGTTATAAGCTGTGATCTTTGCTTTAAAGATATGGAGACATTACCTCTATGGTGAAAAATGTGAGATTTATACTGATCACAAGAGTTTGAAGTATATTTTCACACAAAAAGAACTCAACATGAGGCAAAGGCAATGGCTTGAACTACTCAAGGATTATGATTGCATGATACATTACCACCCGGGGAAGGCAGACAAGGTGGCAGATGCTTTGAGTAGAAAAGACCATGGAGTTTTGAATGTGATGAGAATTGAAAGGGATCCAATTTTCTTGGATCTAGTGAAGATAGACATGGGAATAACTAGGGAAGGTGAAACATCAAGGCTTTTTCAAATGGTTGCCAAACCATCATTACTAGAAAGGATTAAGAGTTCTCAGACCAATGATGAAGAATTTCAGAAGAAGATTAAAGGTGTGAATGATGGAAGATTGAGGGACTTTGTGTATAAGGATGGAATTTTGAAATTTGGGAAGAGACTTTGTGTTCCCGATATACCTGATCTAAAAAGGGAATTGCTGGATGATTCTCATAGTTCCAACTTCTCTATACGCCCTAGGAGAACCAAAATGTATAGATATTTGAAGGAACATATTTGGTGGGACAATATGAAGAGGGAGATTGCTGATTTTGTGTCGAGGTGTATGGTTTGTCAACAAGTGAAAGCTGGAAGGCAACATCCTGGTGGAGTATTGCAACCTCTTACCATACCTGAGTGGAAATGGGATAATATTACGATGGACTTTGTCATGGGACTACCAAAGACTCCTAGAAGGAATGATGCAATATGGTTCATTGTTGATCGACTTACTATGTCAGCACATTTTCTGGCTATACGGGAGGATATGCCACTTGAACGTCTAGCAAGACTATATATTAATGAAGTTGTAAGACTTCATGGAGTACCCCTATCGATTGTTTCTGATCGTGATCCTCGTTTTACTTCATGATTCTGGAAAAGTCTTCAAAAGGCCTTGGATACTGAACTTCGTTTGAGCACTGCCTATCACCCTCAAACAGATGGACAATCAGAACGGACTATTCAAACCTTAGAAGACAGTTGAGATCATGCTCTCTTGACTTTCAGGGTATGTGGGATCAATACTTACCACTGGTAAAATTTTCCTATAACAATAGCTTCCATTCGAGTATTCAGATGGCACCATATGAATCGTTATATGGAAAGAGATGTCGTACACCAACCTGTTGGGATGACGTTGGTGAAAGAAAACTTGTAGGCCCAGAACTGGTGGAGGAAACGGTGGAAAAGTTGAAAGTAATCCAAAATCACATCAAAGCAGCTCAATGTTGGCAGAAGAGCTATGCCGATAATCGAAGGAAGGATTTGGAATTTCAAGTCGGTGATCATGTTTTCCTGAAGGTATCTCCATGGAAGGGAGTCATACGTTTTGGTAAGAAAGGTAAATTGAGTCCCAGGTACATCGGACCTTTCGAAATTCTAGAACGAATTGGGGCTGTAGCTTACCGATTGGCAATGCCGCCAAGTCTCTCCAAAGTTCACGATGTGTTCCACGTATCTCTGTTGAGGAAATACAAGCCTGACCCAACGCATGTACTCACCTATGAGGAATTAGAACTGGAACCCGATCTTTCCTATTGTGAAGAGCCCGTCAGGATTCTTGATGTGAGGGAGCAGGTGCTGAGAAACCGGACGACTCGTCTGGTGAAGGTTTTGTGGAGAAATCATAAAATGGAAGAGGCAACGTGGGAACCTGAGGAATTTATGATGAAAAACCACCCGAGTATTTTTATGCAGTAATACCATAGAAATTGCGAGGATGCAATTATTTGAAGGAGGGGAGAATGTAACACCCCAAGCTTCCACTGTACGTTTCCCTTCGAATAAGGCAATAGCGTGTGTTGTACGCAACCTCGAGCTCTAACACACACCACAACTAACTAAACTAGCCGCTGTGAATAGTAATACCTACTTTTTGAAATTTTATAAATTTTATTTATCAAAATGGACTTCATTTTTGGATTCGGAATATTGAAATTAGCCTATGTTGAATTTTTGGTATTTTTATGAGAACTTCTAAATTTTTATGAATAGTGAAAAATACTTAAAAACAACATTTTTAATAAAAATAATTTATAGTGATAAATTATAATATTTAGTGGTTTTAAAGTATAATTAGAATTTATTTTTACCATTTTATCCAATGGTGGTCATTAGAATTAATTTAACATTGAAATTGGACATAAACAATTGCCAATCTTTTGATATAAATTGCTTCTTAAAAACATGCTATTTGTTGTAACAGCGGGAATTAATTATTAAATTAATTAATACAACTTATATTTTTGGAATTTTTTAAAATAGACATCATTTTTGAATTCGGAATATCAATTGTAGCTTAGGGTGAAATTTTGGCCTTATTCTGAAAAACATCAATTTTTGATGAATAGTGAAACCACTAAGTGGTTGTTAAAAACTGATTTTTCGTTAAAATGAAATATTACCACTTCTGTGATTTGATTTTCAAAAATCCGACATACATTTTTGTCATTAAGAAGTAAAATGTGGTTCAATGAGATTAAAATAATTTTTTGGTGAATAGTAACTTTTAAGTTCATAATCGCGATTAGAGGTAATTAGTGTAGTTTAAGGTACAAATAATGTTTTAATAATATGAGATGAGAATGACACTTGTCCTACTCCTATTGGATGAGTTATTTCCGACCAAGACATCCCATGGGTCAACTTGGGGACCCCATGGAGCCACTTTAGTTGGAAAATGACATTAATATATATTTATTTAATGTTAAAATTAAATTGACACAAACATGGGTTATTTTACTAATACAGTTTTTAAGTGGGGTTACACAAGTCCAAATTTTGACTATAAATATTCATTAGAAATTTAAAAATATTTCCTACATCATAGTATTTTTTTTTTAATTTTTCGACATTAAATAAATTAAATTATTTATGACATCATTATGATGCCGCGATGACCTCATTATTTAACGATTTTAATAAAATGAAAAGATAATGTAATATCCAAGGCTTACACTTGTCCAAAGACTATTGGATGGGTAGATTTCGAACCCTGATCACCTTAGACACGAATTATATAAGTGTGGGACCTTTAGAATCCTAAAATCATTGTGTAATAATGTAACATTTCAATCTTTCCAAAAGAGCCCCTCCTCTCCACTTATAAAAGGCCCCCACCTCTCCCACCTTATTAACACCTTCCAAGCCTTTTGGATCGGCCAACCTCTGCCCAAATACTCTCCCAACTTCTCTACCTTCATCATAGAAGCTTTACTTTAGTCATAAATCCATCCTAAGGAGTCCTTTTGATCAAATAAAAAGGAAGAACCCGAAGAAGAGGTAACATTTTCATCACCCTCTTTCAAGTTTCTTTCTTCTTCCACTCCCTCTTTGTTTATTATTTCAATTCTAAAATTATAACTCCAGTGTCTTCTATATACTGTGATGTTATTATAAATATGGAACAACCATATTCAGTATTCTACCCATCATTTGAATGACATGTCACCATACGTGCGTACGTACGGCTTACCGTCTCCACGTCGTGGTGTAATTGTTTTTCAATATATTATTATTTAGATGGGTAAAATAATGATATGTAATTCATGTAAATAATAAATATAACATGATAATAATTCTGTATATATGATATACTATCCAATTATATATTATTTTAATATCAAAATAATGATATTGTCGCTCGTGCGTACGTACAGACTACCGTCTCCACGAACGCGATGAGATTCATTCTCCGTCGTATCCATTCAAAAATAATTATCATTTGATGATTTAAAAATAATGTTTAAGGACATGATATCATTCTGGATATGAATAAGATACAACCTATCCATGAAAAACACGACTTACGTAACAAAACATATAAAAGAAAACGAGTAAGTTAACACCCGAAACAACGATAAATCTAAGATATTGTTGACAAAGCAATGTTAAAAGATCATATATGATATCATATGAATATATATGATTCTTGTATAATTTAATAAAAATTATTTCACCATTATACAGGAGGTTAACCTACCCCAACCAAGTAAAAGTACAAGGTAAGGATTTACTTCACAACCTCTTCATTATCCAAGGTTGTTTATACATAATTATCTACTGGGACCTCGTTATCATCCACATCCATGTTTCTTAAAAATGTATTTCAAAACATTTTTACTATTAAATGGAAAATGTGTTAAAGTCATTTACACCCTTATACATTTTTGAAAGGAATCTTACCGTCGTTTTCCAAACAATGTACTTTTTGACCTCTTTGACAAATTTAAGGTAAGAATGTTTTTTTTAACTTATACGGCGAGTGAGACTATTTTCCGCCATTATAACTTCGTCGAAGCTTCCCTAACAAGATTATAAGAATATCTTCAAAGTAAATGTATTATTTTATAATTATGGGACATTTAAATGATTTCAAAAAGGAGAGATATTACTCTCAAATAGCTTTGATTTCATCCATGTCAACATCCTTTGATGGGTTTTAAGTTTAATTGAAATTGATTTATGATACAAAACTTCCATTGAACATTTTGTGAAATATTTGACTGTGGATGTGTTATTTTTATACCATCCATAGCTTATGGAGAAATTTTTGACATTTCGTATGCTAGTTTTAATACGAATATTTACGTTATGTTTAAACCTATTCATATGAGGAATGTATTGGACTTAATATGTGACGGGTGGAGCCCGCTATAGCTCCTCGATGCATCGGTAGGTCTCATGAGACAACTAGACGTGGAATTGGCCGAGGCCCTTTCCCAATTTGATTTATGGTTTTGGCCGAGGCCTTAATCATTTTTTACGTCTTGGCCGAGGCCTTGACAAAGTGTTTCAGAATGTCTGGCATTATACATTCCCTCATTATGAAAGTGGTTATTGATATTTCATGTGATTATTCGTCTAGTAGAATATCCATGAGAGTAAGTAATGGAATTATTTTATTTTACTTTTTCTATATTATGCTGAAGTTCAAGTTCAATAAGGCTTTTGTTTTAGTTATACATTGACTTAAATGCTTATGTTTTCTTATAAAAGCTTCCGCAATATTGTTATCCTTACTGAGCATCTGAGCTCACCCCTTTCAATGTTTTAATATTTTCCAGGATGTGAAGAAGTGTATTATGACTGACTTGCAAGAATAGTCAGTGAGGATATGAGTGTGGACTATGAAGACCATGTTATTGTAGTTTGTTTACATTTTGATGTAATGAAAGAATTATGAATGTATCTAGTGTTTCCAAGGCTACTAAACTAATCGGTCTTTCGAGACTTGATCTTTTGTGATCATGCCAATGTTACGAAGTAATGCACCGACTCTGGGTAGCTGGGGTCGGGGCGTTACATATTTTACACATCCACAATTTAAATGAGAATTAATATCCCCAATTTCATATATATTTTTTAATTAATTAATAATGTGAATTCCCACTATTATCTACATCAAATTATCCATTTTCTCTCATAACTCGATGTACATATGAATATAGTAATTATCATTCCTAGATTACATGTCTCTTACCATTGGATTTCTTTGAATTTTCTATCTCCACCCCAATAAGTCAAAGGATAAAAAACATATAGTTTTATTTCCATTAGTTTCTAATGGTATTGAAGATTTATTTTGGTGGGTAATGATGTGAAAAATTATATAAATATAAAAAAAATATTGTAACTCAAAAGTACATCGCCTGATAATTTTAATGAAAATTATACTTCTCAAAAGTGACATCTCCCAAAATTCCAAAAAACACAATTAATATCATGAATAAACAAAAAATACTCATGATGAACACTTTTGTGTTTTGTTCATTTGTTTTAATTTTTTATAGTCACAGTTGTAAAAATTTCATATCCACCAACTAGCCCCAAATTATTAAGGACTTTAGTTATGAAATATTACTTTTTGACCACCCATTATACACACCCACACTTATTCCTTATTCCAAAACATCCCCATTCCCCACATATAATCTCTTCCCAAACATTGATGTTGAATATAAAAAATAAATATAGTTAGGGTGGGAAGTGATATATTTGATTTCAAAGTGTCTCTCCATAAAAAATGTCATCAAGGGAGTGTAGTATAAAAAATAAGGATCAATGTAATTGTAGGTATAATGATAAAGGGACTAATAAATGAAAAATTATAAATAATTTTAAATATATCTTTTTAGATTCATAGCATTGATTGGATGCTAAAAACATTATTAATGAAACATGTCATGAGTATCCCTCAGGAAATTTAGTCATGTAATAATTAGATATATTGGATTATTTGAATCACATGAATAGAAACATGTGATAAAAATCATCTCATCTAAGAAACGCAATCTTTAATAAAAAGAATAAATATAAATTTCCTAAAAAAATATGAAAAATCTAGGATTAATTTCATTTTAAAAAATTTTAGAATTTCACTAAAATCAATATTTAGTAAATTTATTTCCCAACACATAATCATACTCAATGATTCCCCATTTTACTCATTAAGTTGTATCAACAATTAACGTTAAATAACAACATATTCATTACTAAAAGATTTTTTTTGTTATATAAATATGTAAACATTCTTCATTGGTGGTCATACATTTTCAGTCTAATAAAATTTCATAAAAATGGGGGCATATTAGAAATGATGAATTTAATGTCTTACTCTCCTCAAATCATGAATCTCTTGTGTCTTCAATATAATTCTTTAAAAATACATTGTACATGATTTTTATGTGTTAATGGTATGAAATCACTTTTAATAGAGAGAATTATTCATGTTTTTAATTTAATTTCTTCTATGCTTCCTTGAAATTCTGACTGCCTTTAAAATTTTCATGAAAATGAGAATAAAATTTATTGAAATTTCAAGATCTTTTCAATTATTTTAAAAAATATGGAAGTAAGACAACACATTAATATAGAAAAATGAAATTCCTAAAATATCATGTTTCCTCCAAGATGTGATTTTGTTATTGTCATTTTTCGGGACCATGAATTTTTTCAGATCATGTTACTAATTGATGGAAATGGGGTACATAGTTTATATTTTCAATTGGTCGTAGTAGGTTCATCTTGACATTTGTGGTACCTTTTCTTTTCACTGAAATTAGATACACTATTTATGCACATGTAAACTTTTCAAACTCTATGAGGAAAATACAATATTTATCTATTATCCCCAAAAATTAAAAGTCAAATCATGTACCAATCAAAACTATTGTCCATTATAAAATATTTTTTATATATTTTTATTTCATATAGTGTATTTAATTATATCATACATCCATCTTTCAATTTATTTAGATTTTTTTTTCATTTTAACAATATGTATATCTATAGTTCTATAAATAATATAAAATTCTTCATGTATGGTCATGTTATATTTATATAAATAATTCAATTATTAAACTAAAATATTAACCCCATTGATTATTGAATCTGAATATCTCGAAAATGATTCTCGAACATAACCCCCCTATCTAGAAATAAAATATTATTCTTGTCCTAGATAATAATAATATCTCTAAGAGGATATGTTTCCTATATTGATCCATTTTTATCCGTAGGAAATAAAATAGGAAATAAAATTTATACAATAATAATAGGATGTCTTTAATTAGGCCTCATGGATACATCACTATTTAATATTCAAATAAAATTGATATTTTCATGCTTTTCACATATTCAAGTCTATGGTATATGATGTGGTGTATGAAACTATGCTGTCTCTATCTTCTATAAACTTATTTTTCAATGATTTTCTAATTTCTTCACCCATAATAGACCCATTTCATTGTGATAAAATATTCTAAAACATTAAAATTTTTAACCACATTAGGATTTCATGATGAAGAATTTATCTAATTAAATATTTTAAAATATATCATGATTTATAAATTTATTAATCATATTATTGAATAAAACATAAAATTTTGAAACCAATATCCATTGATTTTGAAAGGGGAGTAAGTGTGTTAAAATGTTTCTTTACAAGTCAAACCATGCGGTAATGGAAGGTGGTCGCTGATTTTTTATCAATCTTATGCCCTTTAACTTATCAAAAATCTTAACAAACGTAATATAAGAACACAACTAGAGTAATATTGAAAATTTTATATATTGAAACATTCTAATAATCTATCCTTATGTGAATTCATGTCTACATGAGGTAGTCTTGAAGACTTAATATTATTAGAAATATTATAGATTATTATCAAATTTATTTCAATGTGGTTGGATACTATAGGTGGTAATAGAAAGTCCAGTTTCATCCCCATGATTGATTGAATTCCATAATATTAGAGTGTTCATAGTTTTATGTATCTATGATGGGATCCTCAAGCACCTTGGTTGTGTTGTTCTCCACCAGACATGGTTATAACTATTCTTTGTTCTTAATTCCTGAACTTCTATCAAACTTGGGATCACGATCATGGTATAATTTCTTTTATCATAGGTTTAGTTATTCTGTATAAAAAATTAAACATGAAATTCACAACACAAACTCAACTAACATAAAATATAAAAAAATAATATGGAAAACACTAAAAATTCATGAATCAACATTTCAACCAACCAAAAAATGGTGAAATAAATTTTACCACCAATATGTTATCATTAAATTTGATGAGGCGATTCAAATTTTGAATTTTATATAAAAGAACATAAAAACAATTACTAATTGAATTATTATAGTAAAATTTATGTCTGAGTGATATCCCTTAAGGTAGAATAAGAATATTTCTAAAAAAGTGAGTGAGAATAATGTGATTGAAAATGAAAAAATACTTTTGAATCAATTGGATTGAATCATCCCAACTCTGCAATTTTAGGATCACGAATTATTGTAATACAATGATAACTATTTTTTACCCATTTATCAAAAATTTGATACTTGTAAATCAATTGTATGTGTACATTCCCTCAAAAAAAATCACCCATTTAAACCGAAAAAATACTTTTGTTGATATATGGGATAGGTTTTTCAATATCTACATTACATATAATTCCCCTTAACTATGAGATTTTCATTCATAATTCAAGGT
This sequence comes from Viscum album, assembly GCA_963277665.1. NCBI lineage: Eukaryota > Viridiplantae > Streptophyta > Magnoliopsida > Santalales > Viscaceae > Viscum > Viscum album. The sequence continues at coordinate 771,976,701 of OY728159.1, read as the reverse complement.
AATTATTCATTTAATTAAAGGTACATTATAGATTCATACATCAAATATTATGAGATGAAAACATGAAAGATATGGAAACATAAATATGATTAATTAGCCCAAAATCTTCCATAATATTTAAAATAAATTCCATTAACATAATTCCCCATCCATTCATCATTTGAAAATAGAATACAAAGCCTATAATTCTATCCATGAGTGGGTGTAAAAATAAGTGAAGAAACTAGTGTCAATTTAATAATATCTTTATAGTAGGACTCTTACTCAAGTTAAGATAAAAAATACTTGTTTTGGACATAAAAATTATCATAAACCCGTTTATTTATATGAAAATACATATGTAGATAGCCATCATTGATGTATAAAATATCCCACTAAATTCACCCTGGTCACATAGGGAGATCTAGGTTCAATGTCCTTGATCTCCTACCACATTTTCAAAAACTAAATATTTTAAAATCCATTGTTTACATAAGTTCATAGTGTGAAAACATATATCACAATGTAAAAAATATGTTTCACTCAATATATTCCTTCTCATTAATATTTACCAGTATGTAATCTTTAATTTTGTTGGATGTCAAGGTCGAACTATTCATAGGGTTGCCTCATGGCCATGGTATGGACCATGATTTTTTATATATCTTTATTTGATCGAATTTCTAATAACTAATTTTATTTTTCCATCCATAAATTTCTAAAAATGACAATAATGATAAATTAAGGAACCTTATTAAATAATATTATAAATTAAAAAAATTTAAATTTGATCCATGAAATGTAAGAATCATGTGATCTTGTTAACATTACTATGAATTTAACATAATATTTCAAATTGAATTTTATTATCCCCAAACAATGTGGTTTATCCTCTCCATGGGATGAAAATTTATCATAGCTGATTACACTATTTTTCTTATACACCACTTGGGGTGGTATTGTATTAGGATATAAAACATTAATTTAATGGGGTTAACTAGGGGCACCATAAATTTAAGATTAACTATGTGAGTGTGAACACATATCCTAGTATGTTCTTTTGGATATAGTGTCCATATTTATTATCTGAGGCTTTAGGTAACTAAATTTCATAAATTGATTATGGAATTGAAAGTGTAATTGGGTTATGATTATATGTTTGGAATTTCATGGGGGGATTCACCTTATGTTAGATGATGATTATTGTATGTTTTTTATTCAATGTGTTATATTACCCTTAGGTATGATGATGATTACTACTACACGGTATCAAAATGGGTTGGTTCCCCTTGGTGTTGGTGATTCTATAGATTACTATGCAATGCCTTGTGGAAATTCCCCTTATATTTGTATTAGGATTACTATTTGGAATTATGTGGAGTAATTCCCCTTTGATTCATCCTTTAAAAATCTATGGAATGCGTTGTATGATGGGATTTAGCCTTCAAATATACATGATCACCAAGATTCATCCTAACAAAATTGCTGATGAGGATTAATATCATCATATTTTCGCGGTCCATCTCCCAAGGAATCATACATGTTTCCTTATTGTATAAACCACCTTGTATAATCATCCTATGGGGTTTTTACTATGACTTATATCTTTTTATAAAGTAGGGTTACCTAAAATGCATCAACATTTTTTACTAGTGATATTATGAACATATATATTTCGAACATGCTGCTTTAGTTATAGTAGATTCATGGTGTCACCTCAGATTCAAGTAATTGACATGGATTATAAATTTAAATTTATGTTGTTTATAATTCATATCATAATGAAAATTTTATTTAGTATTCATATTCAGATTGAAACTATTAGGAGGGGAATAATTTTTTATAGTCTCACCCAACTCAGGCCTCTATTTGGTACCTGTGTAGACTCCATTTTTTAAAAATTATAAGTGGGTTAACATCATGTGAATGATGCATGATTGGACTAGTAGGATAGAGCATGAGAATTTTAGACCATGTTAGGAATCAATATATTTTTTGGTGGATTTCCCAGTTTTTGTTTAGAACATTTGGGTATTGAAATATTCAAGGTACTAGTGACGTGTGACTGATTGAAGATGGATGTATTTCATTTTTCATTACATGGGGTGTTATTATTTGTTCAGAAACTATCGCGATATATGTTTACTAATTTATAATTATGTATTTGATTGATATTATTTTCAATGTTATTTAGCTATGATATAGTCCTGTAATCTCCCCATCCCGCCACCTCACATCAATACTTCTCATTAGAAGTCGTTTATATATTGGGAGGCACGATTGAGGTCCATTGTAACTCCTCTAGTTTAGACACCACATAGTGTCTAGAGATTGAGGTGAGACATTACACATGTAATATATGTGAGGAATCTAATACCGTCATATGAATAAAATGATAATTATATACTGAATTTAGTTTATCATTATAGTTTTTATTTAATCACCATTTAGTATAAAATTTTGATTTTCTTTTGTACAATGTTTGGGGAGACATTATAATTACCCTTTTGTGTATATGAATTTATTTTGATATTTTTCTATGTAGTTTTAGGTACTAATAATCAATGATTCTATTTTCAGTTTTTTCATAGGATGTTGGAGTGATTACTTGGGATTATTCATCAAAAGATAGAACTACTGGATGGAGAGACATAGAATATATCCTTAAGTGAATTTTATAAGTAGAGGTTAATATTGAATGGGGTATCCTTTTTCATTACAATACATTTAATTAGATTTAAGTTATTGATCTTGATATAATGTGGGACTTGATAGAATCTATGAAAACGTTTCCTCTACTAGAAATATTCTAAAATGGTTCTACATGTTATTGTTGAGTTTTATTCTTAAGTGATTATGATGTGTCTATGATCATGTGGAATTTGATTGAGGACATAGTAATGAAAGTAGAATTATCTTAGACATTTAATTTTGAGAGACTATAGAAGATATTATTTACTCAAACTTGTAATTTATATATATGAGTGTTTTGAGTGAGGTTTATGGTTCTATTGTGATATTTACCCTTTATTAATGATTGATTATAAAATTAAGGGATTTTAATTTTTGATGTGCTCTAAGAAAAATATCTGAAGGTTGATGGGGACCTTTCATCAATATTTTTATGTACCATTGGATTTGTGTATTGAGGAACCCCAGACCCACAGTCTTTCATTCAAGGATCAAATCCTCTTTTCTAAACACTAGATTTTTTAAAAAAGTATGATTAACCTCAACTTAAATTATATCATATCCATAATTTAAATAGTTACAATAATAAATAATCACAAAATCCCATGAATGGATGTTTTTTTCTCATTGATTATCATCTACATAAATAATTTCTATTATAAGAATTGGGAAAATTTCTCCAGAATTATGCTACACAATGTAGGCATCCGAAATTCACATATTTTATTATAATAATCATGGATGGAAAATTTCCATTTCACAAGGACTGTAATCAATACATTTCCAAAACCAATATATAACTCACTAGATAACCGTAATTTTGATATCAAAAAATCGTTGTTTAATTCCCATGTTATATTCTAAAAACACTTTGTTTATTTTTTTATTTTGAATAATGAAAAAATGACACAATGATGAAAATCATAGAGTTAGAGCGAGGGGAATTTAGATAGTAAAAAATTGAAAAAAATATAAATCATGATGAAGAAAAAAAGAAAGGGAGTTTCCAAAAAATAACCAAGAATATAGTTTTCCACACACCAACCACTTATAATTGATCTCATGTGGGTAATTTCATTTCTCACTACACTCACCACATGCTTGATATCTCGACTCAGACACCTTTCATTCCCAAAATTATGAAAAACACATGAATAGAATCTATTCTGATACATAATTACACTTTCAAAATTGAAGAATCATCCATTTAGACCACTCCATCCAAGAATATATTCCTAGGAGAAGTTATCTACTTGAGATTATTAGCAAAAAACAACACTCATATACTCTCTAATGTTATCTCAGAAAAGAAGAAGAAACAGGTGAATGGAAAATGAATAACGAAGGCTTTAATTAAGTCGTTGTTCTATCACATCACTACTTTCACTCTCCCTATCATCTAATATAATAGAATAATGAAAATTATTAAGTTTTTTGGAACTCAAATTAGTATCATAGATTGACTCAGTGGCTCTGAACTAATGAGTTAAACCTCAATATTTTGAGGTTAATGTTTTTAAAACTCAGAGGAATAAGAAAATATGATCAATATGTATCTACAATTTTAGAAGAAAATTACAAAGATGAAAATTGAATAGAAGAATTATAATTATAAATAAATTAAATAGGATAAAAATTCCTTAGATAATACTTTCACATACATCAAAATTATTTTTTGGAAGAAAACATCATGACATTTCAAGGTCGCTATAAAACAATTAAAGCATTTCATAAACAAGTATTTTAACATTTAACTAAAATCTAGTAATCACGTTTGTACAAAAGTGAATAAATTCTAAAAATTAAAGTAGGAATAACATGCATGGTATGTAATAACTACTAAGCATGAACATTATCAGTGTTACGTATAAACAATTTCATTACAACTTATAAAAATGCACATTATGACATAATTAATGTAATGCTAACATTTTCATTAAAATTATGGAAAGGTAAAATGATCATGAATCATCAATGTCTCATCATATGCCATGTGATCTTAAATCTCATACTCATAGGTAATGGTTCTATAACCAAGGATATTTCCCGAGTCGAAATAATCACATGGTTGGTCATATACTGAAACATAGTGAGAAAACGTATAATGTTGGACTCATGTTAGAATGTCAAGGCCTCGTGCCATGACCTAAGGGTAATTACCCAATCCGACTGTCTCGATAACTATCGATGCATCGAGTAGCTTACTTTTACCAGTCTCCAACCCAGAGGGCTTACTTTTACAAGTCCCTAACCAGGAGAGCTTACTTTAACTAGTCCCCAACCTAGAGGGCTTACTTTAACTAGTTCCCAACCTGGAGGGAATTCTTTTAATCGGACCCCAACCCAACAGTCCAATACTTTTCTCACATGTCAATAAGGTCTAATATTCAAGGTGTCCCAAACAACAATGAATATTTAATTTTTATTTCATATTACACAAGGTGTCCCATAACACTTTGGGTAATTTAGTTCTTAGTTCATTAACATGGTATGTCATATGCATTCATTATTGATTACCATGATAAATAAAATGGGTAATGAAACCATTGTGCATTTATTATATTAATACATGATATGACAATGATCATATAAAATATGGTATTAAAAATTTTCCAAGGCATTCATGGACAAGAAAAATAACTTTTCCATATTTGTTGATAATTAAAGCACATAAAATGATGAATGAATGGGGTTTGACACATGAAATGATAACTTCTTAGTTTAAAGTCCCTATTTCATGCACATTTAATAAAAAACATGGTGATAAAAGTTCTAGTGAGCATGAAATTAGACCAAATCATAACTTGATTAACTAATAACAATAATTGCAGGGGGTTCATTACATAATAAACATTTAATGAGAAAACACATAATTTCTCAAATGTTTTTATCCTTAACAAGATCAACAAAAAATCACAATGGAGTTACTATAATCAATACAGGTTTGATATAGGCACAATTTGGTTTAACCAAGAAAATTATCATTCATTAAGGTCGTACATGCATTGTTTATATCAAAAGCATTAATTAAATCCTAATATTCATTACTTGGAAGTAGGGTTTTGGGAAATTATACATATAAAAATATTTACACCACTTTATGTACAAGAGATATACATATTTAGTATTTCCATAACTGAAATAATATTTATTAACATCTTACATGTAATAAATATTTCTAATAAATATTTATTTAATAAAACCTCTCTAATGAAGACCAAAACAAGTAAGGTTTATAACTTGTGTAACTAAAAGTGCACACATATATAAAATTTAGGGTTTCGCACACCAAATATAAATCCAATTGAACCCAAATGACATTTCCCATCTAAAAAATTACTTAAGGCTTGGAAATGGACTTTCAAAAAAAATTATAAAATGGATTTGGATGGTGTTACATAAATATGTATACAAGAATACACTTATGTTTTAGAAACATAATTCCATTTAAAAACCTAAACTTAGTTCGCACATAAAATATTATTTAAGGATCAGTATTCATGTCTTGAAAGTCATAATCGATTATTTTGGTACACATATATGAATAATTAAATAATTATACATTTACATATAGAAAGTTTACAAAAAGGTATTTTCAAATTAAAAGTAAAATCCAAATACCCTTTATGTGTATATAATCCTTTGTAAAACCTGCTGATTTGATTGAAAATCATTAAAATAGATTTGGGTTGCGGTTAGACCCACACACACACAGAGAGAGACATAAACACAAAGACACACACACATATATATATATATATGTGTGTGTGTGTGTGTATACTTATACTTCTGAAAATATATATATATATGAGACATATAATGGCTGCCTACCCTGCATAAATTATTTGAGTTCGTAAAATATAAACAACCTCCCTAGAAACCCTTAATTAGGAAGGGTTTTAAGGTGTATACATAATTATATACACTAATTAAATATATATATATATATATATACAAATTTGTTGCATACTGGTTATAAATAGAAACCCAACTTAAACCAATCTTTAAATCATCTAAGAAGAACCATACTAAACCCATACACCCAATTTCAAAAGAGGAGTAGGATTGATGCTCATACTGAAAATATATATGTATATATATACATATGTAATATATAACTGATTATACACCATTTCTGTACATCAGGTTTTTCATCATAAAGGAAGGTAGATTTATCACCTAACATATCTTATTAATCACTAAATAGGAGGCAAAAGTGAAGGTCAGGATATTAATTTAGTTGAAGACATCCATGCATATATGTATGTGTATATATATATATAACCAGTATACATATATATATAACCCGGTTTTTATAAATAGACATGAGAATAAAAAAGAAAACCCCCCTTACCTAGTTTTTGCAGGTGCGATCTTAACACACGAAGACTCTTTTGAAACCCATTAAATAAGAGGGAGAGAAAGATATATATATATATGTTGTATATACAGAAATGTAAAATAGGATTTTGATGAATAAAGCCTCTTGAAAACAATCCCTTACATTATTGAAGAGAAAGAGGAGGTAGAGCTCAAGAAGGTACTGGAAATTAAACCGGAGGACCCGCAGAGGATCACTGAAGAATTGAGTGCAAAGAACCAGGGGTTCTTCAAATGGCTCAGTGGTTTTTTATAAACCAATCCAATAATGACAATTTTAATGTATAAAGCATGGGATCTGAGGCCACTTTCCTTATAAAATTATCGGGGAATGAAACTCTGTGGAAACCATGGGTGTGGAGGGCCCGGTGAGTGAAGAAAAACGGGGAAAAATATAGGGGAGTAGGCTACTGGTCAGGGACACACCACAGAGAAGAAGACAACACCACATAGGAAGAAAATTGAAGGGAAAACAGACAGCCAATATCTATCCGATCATGATCTAACGACTGGTGCACACTCGGGGTTTATAAAATAGATGGACGGCTCAAATTGAGTCTAGATCTAGTCGGACGGCTCAGGATCAATGCAAAATTTTAAAATCATTGGATGACTGCGATTAGATCTCATAGGATCTAATGGCTCACAATAACGTGGTTATATAAAAGGGTCACTTGGGGGGTCGGACTCGGGATCAGTACGACGACCGAGATCGCACGATGGGAGATCGAACGACCACAATTTCATTTCAGCTGGAAAACTGGATCCCCCATCGAAACCTCGGGGCGCACCGATCTACCATATAAGCTTCGGCCTCCCGTGGTGCTGGTAATAACGCAGCTAACACTCAGGAGGCCTTATACACGGGCCTCCGCCTTCCTGAGCGAGCACACTGCATGCATCTGCGCCCCTGCCTACACCTATGCGCACCGCGTGCACACCCCTATGCTGCACACACAAGCGCTCCTGTGCGCACTCCGAGTTAAATATGCTCGAACTATGGCTGACCTAGGCATGGGTAGAGAGATAGGCTCATCCACTCAGAGTGTGCTGCCTCACTCGGCCTAACCAAGGTCTGGCCCTTTTGAGAGAATTTTTTTTATAGAAACTAACATAAAACATGAATTTTTAAAGGTAGTACTACTATATAGAAAATTATCATTCAAAAACAAGGATTTTATTATAAATGGGTATGAACATTAAATTTTAACATGAGAATTTAAATTTAGTAACTCATATGGTAACAATTTTATAACCATGTAGTTTAAATATAATTTTATTTGGATATAATAAATACAATTTGAAACATTGTTCAAGAAATGAACCTATTTACATTAAAATTAATGTATTTGCGAAGTGTTTTGAATTACATATTATTTTTCTCAACACCTATATATAACACAAAGCTTCCTATCATAGTTCTGGTTTTATTTTATTATTTTTCAATTTATATTCTGAATTTGTACTTAATTTTTATTTAGTTAAAACCTTATAGGATAACGGCTATAATTATATCCATTGAGTTTCCAATGGATTCTTGGGGTAACGGTCGGATTGGCGCCCTATAAGACCAAGACATGGGGTGTCTTAGTTTCATAGGAAGGAGAATGGTTCTCATCATCCCACTGGTACTCATCACGGCTATGGTGGCACTAGCTATTCTAATTCACATAATGGGTCCTACTGATCCATATTATAATTTTGGGATTGTTTTTATCATTTGTATTCTTTCAGTGATATTTCAAGGGTTTTTATTATGCATCGTTGGTTAGTAATCTTTTCTTCTAAACTCAGAATGTCGTAAGACACTTCTGTGTTATGTTATTAAATAATAAGTTCGTTTTCTTATCTTTCATATTTTGTTTGCTTAAAAGGAGTAATCTTTAATGGCATTAAACACACAATTTCTATTTATAAGGTTTTGAAATACTCGTGGTGTCACATAACACATTTATCATATACTAAAATTGATATTTATAAATAATTTTATACATTATATTATTTATATGTGATCCCAATTATGTCATTTATTTATTCGTGTTTTCAATGGTCTCTACTATGAATTTGTTATCGCCCCTATCCATACAAACTACATGAAATTCATGTTATGTACAAGAATCCCCTATGTAATGGATGTGAAATATTTGTTCCTTATTGGGGTTTATTACAATACTATTGGAGTCCTATGAAATATATTTCCACCATTACCAATATTTTTCATTTATTTATATTGTTTTTACCTTAAAATATATGCCTTATCTTTGATATCTATATTGTTTTATTACACTTGTAGAATGTTGTGGGATGTTTTTTATGTCTTATTAAATTTATTATTATTATTTATATTTAATTATCATGATTGTATATTTATTTTCTAATTATGATGTTAATAACTATTATATTGTAATCACACCCCATATAGAATTCTTAAACTCATGGTGCTAGTCGGGGACCTATAGCTATCAAGGAGAAAAATAAATCCCATGTGATGTTTCAGCTCAATGAAATGGTCATATGGGGGTTAATATTACAATTAAAAACTTTTAATTTACTCAACATTATTTCATAATAAAAATATAGGCAACTAAATTACATTCTTGTATAGAATGAACTTTTATATTTTGACATATAAAACTAGTTTATTATTAAAATGGGCCATTCCATATAGAATATGGAAGAAGTCATATTTGAATGAGAGTAGTGTCTCTATATGAAAATTAAAATATAATTTTTATGAATTGATTAAGCAATAAATTAAAGGATTTTGTGAATGTAAAAACATTATGTAGTGGATCCGTGACGATAGGATTTGAGTGTATAAGTTGTGATAATAGTTTATTTTATGTATATAACGAATGTTATAAATGTTGTTATTTTTCACTATGATCTAGTTTATGGTAGATAGAGGTGAGTATATAAAAATCATAATTTGTATTATTATTCACCATATTTCATTTTCTTCTAGGATTATCCTAGGTGGGAGATAAAATTAGTTTTGATATTTTGAATATATTTATGATTCTTAGTGAAAAGGTTGATGTTGTTGCTATGGTGAAGTAATTGATTATCGTGGTATAAATAAATTTGTGAATCTTGATAGATATTATGATGATGATGTGGTTTGTTATATAGATTTAGTTTTTGATATTAGGTAATTGGTTTAGATTATTTGGGTTGATGATGCATGAGGATACAAAGATAGTCCCTATGAGGGGAATCCATGTAATAAATAAAAGTATTCAGGGGTAAAAATAGATAAATAAATGGGATATAGTGGATATGTTTGGATGAATGGATGTATAAGATCTAGGATAAGGTGGAGGGATTACCTAAGAGTGTACATTTGAAAAAATTTAGAGTATCAAAAATAAGTATATCAGTACATCCATTATATTATAGTGGAGATGGTTGAGGTGGTGGAGGTCCTAATCAATTTACATTTGGAAAAAATGAGTGTCATATTGCATTGAGAGTGCTAAAAATATATTAATAAAATGTGTATTACATTAGTATAGGGGATTTTCTGCGAGTGTCACTGATATTGGACACCTTGAAATATAATGATTTCCTATAGGTGTATAGTTTCCGAAACATTATTACTTATTATGATGTTCATACAGGTGGAAAATTGTTTAAAATAACATTATAATATATTATTGAGTTTTATTTATATTCGAGGATATCAGATGTTATGATTTTGTGGATGTGTTGTAATTGAAATTTTTATGGAATTATGGAATGGGATGGACCCTTTTATTGGTAGGTAGTTGTAAATAAATTATTACATTATTATATTGTTCTATATTTTTCATTTTGTAATACTTATTTTCCTTCATTCACAAGGAAAAATTATATTTATTTGGTGAATCCTTATGGGTTTTTGTATTTAGTAATAATAATGTATATACTATTGTTTATATTATATAAATTGAGTCTATGGTTTTGTAGGGAAACCATAAATGTAGTTACAATGAACTTTGTAGAGGTTGTGTGATGCAGTATACATTTCTTCAGTTATTGAGGGTTATCTAATTTCTATTAATGTTTCACATTTTGTATAACAAATTATCTACATTGATATCATAATAAATTAGGTTTTTCTCTTTTATTTCCCATAAATATATTTTATTTTTTTAGTCTCAAACCTTAAAATAGTGTAAAATGGTAAATCAACCAATGAGAATAAGAAAATTATAATTGTTCATTTAATCTTGTGGATAATTGTTTACCCATTTTAAAATTATTAGTGATATTATTAGATAGATTAATTTTTATGAAAAATTGATAATTTATTTATTAAATAAATATTACAACATTTTAATACATAAAATATCATAATTTTTGACATGTATTGAAATTTTGACTCCCTAATTATGTCTATAGTAGGATGTTTTTTCTAAAGGTAGAATTTTTGTGGTGTGTGTTCCGAGTATCAGACATGTCCATTCTATGTATTCATTATTTTCTATTAAGATAATGAAGAAACATAATTCAACATATACATCCTATTGGAGGTGGTGGCTCAATTTTTCATGGATAGAGAAGATATGGGTATATCTCATATATAAAAGATATCAATGCTCTAGATCAGGTGTAAATAAGGATGAGAATATGATCATGTGTGGGAAAAACTCAAATAATCTGTTAATACCAGTGATGTAGGATACCTTATTTTATATTTATTTGTTTAGTATATCATCCACTTTTGATTCTTGTTCTTGGAAGCCCATAATCTCTGTTGGAAAATTATTAACCAGTTGTGGAATGAGACATGGTAAAATGGATGGATGAATATTTTTCAAAGGTTTTATAGTTTTAGTATTCCCAATACCATAATTTATTCACTTTGAAACATGTTCCATGTATATACGCAAACATAACTTTTTTATATTGAAAAACCATTAAGGGAAAAGTGATAACCCTCACAACTTACCAATTTCGACAACAAAATATAGAATAGATTTTTTGATAAAGTGTTTGAGTTGGTTGGAACCAATATCTCTATTCAAAATCCTTGAATTAAAATTTACATGTGTGTTCGTGTATTCCTATATGACACCTTCACATAGATGTGCCATGTTGTCCCACGATTTCCTATATATTTCCTTGTAAATCTACCCCATGTTGAAGCCATTAAGAAGAATGTAGACCTTCTTATTTATCCACTCACCTTTCTCCTTTGTTGTGGTCACATGATGTGATCTCAACTTATATAACACTTAAATATCTAGAGATTCCTCTGGCATTTCTTCATTTGAGTGCCTAAGTAGATCATTGTGTTCCAGAACCTAGGATATCTGTCACTGAGGGTCTTCGTTGGAGAATGTCTCACAATGATACCCAAGGTCCATCATCTACTTATCACCTATGGGAATGATAGGTGCAGTAACCTCACATCATGAATAAACCAGGTCATTGGAGATGTTGGCCACCTCATGCTTTCTAGAACCATGGCACCAATTCAAGGGTGTGATGACAATACTTGTAAGAGACTTCGAGGGAAACATGATATAAGGACCCGACCTAATAATGAGTTATTTCAAGAATACACATTGAGGATCATTTCAGGAATAGAGTTTTAGAGAATTATATCATAAATCATGCATTATATTCCACATTTAATCAAAGTGGATACATAACAGATAGTATTCATTTTTTTCCATCAACAGAAACATATTTAAAATAAAACATGGATTCTTTCTTGAAACTTTCTTGACACTATCATAAAATCATGTACCTTTCCCTTGACCTATGAAATTTTTTTTAAAAACATGGGATGAGCATAAAAATCTCACTAAGGGATAGAAAAATTAGGAAAGGAAACATTAGTACATGTATACATAAAAATCAATGAAATCATACTTTACTCATAAAACATAAGCACGTTAACATACCTCATGAAATCATAAGATTTATGAATAACTCATAGAAATCATAAGACATAAAGGTAACTTGAGGCACTCATAAAATTCTTATGTAGGGAGTAACCCTCATGGTTACATTTGGAATACCCATCACAGTATATTCCCTAAATCTCTTCGGAGAAACCTTAGCGTTTATCCCCTTCACGTTACCCAATGCATTGGAGAGCTATATCGGGATCACCCGCCCTTAGTTTATCACGGAACCACCCGTCTTCATAAACAATGCCCACGAACCATAAAATAATCATATCACATAAATTAAGCATAAATTAAAGATAACATTCCCACATTGCAATAACAATATAACATTTTAAGATATTGAATTAATTAATCCATTCTAAAAACCATTTTCAAAACCATTTAAAACATTTAATAATGATATTTTTGTATCAAAGTGTCCCATACCACTTTGATGATTTTAAAATTTTAATCCATTAATATCCATATAAATAAATCCTTAAAACCATTTTGAAAACATGGATATTAATGGGAAATATCTATAAGAATAGACCATTAAAAAATTTAAAACGATATTTTAGTTAAAGGGGTTTTAACAAAATTAGAGACACTTCAACACAATAATTGAGGAATAACATTTAATCAGAACTTTATAATATCTTGAGAATAATTGTATTCATGATATAATATTCCAAAGGACAGTATATACATCATATAAGAGTGGATTGGTGCATAACAACAATGAAGTCTCAGTAGAAATGTATAATGAGATGAAATCCCTTATAAAGAAGGTATCCTTAAATTAAGGATAAATCAATCTCATAATTATGTGTGACAAATAAAAATACACCCAATATAAGTGGATATTAGGTGTAAAACAAAAAAGGTCATTCCAACATATTCAAAAGATTACATACTCAATATCAACATGTTGAACCCAATGAAATCGAAATTGGGTTAAGAAGATCCCTTGTAAAAATTCGAAAGGCTAACGACATCACTTAAAAATTTAGAAAATGAGTTGATGAGACAAAAAAGGGTATCTCATCAATTGGAAATTAATTTTAAATAAATAAAGATATAGATGAACATATCCCAACATTGTAAAATGTAAATTAATAGACCTCACAAAAAGAAGTCTTTTAAAAAAGGAGGGTGAAAGGATCCCTTACCGACTTGGGTAACTTTCGAAACGTACACCCCATGAAAGAAGGACTATACAGCATTGATCTAAATAATCATAAAAGATATTATATTACATAAATAGAAGAATAATGGGTAGTACATACACCACTCAAAGGAAATGGTGGCAAATGTAGCATAAATCCTACGTGAATAAAAGTGAGATGAAAAATCCCTTTTGAAAACTCGGCAGCCTAACAGCGCCACTTTAAACTTTCAAAAATGAATTTATGAGATAAAATAGGGTATCTCATTATATGGAAATAAAAAGTACATAATTTTGAATATAAGATAACATCCCCAAACATAATAAAGATGAGCTTAAAAGAAATAACATAAACGAGAGTACTTGATAAGAAAGGGAGAGGTCGGATCCCTTACGTCAAGTCCATCTTGTCTTGTTCATTTCTTTATATTCCTGAATAAAAAACATTTTTCAATTTATAATTTCTTATGTTCCTCCTTTAAATATTATTATTCAGTTAAAATATCATATTATAATGTTATAATAATTGGTTAATAATGTGAGTCAATATCAGACGTTTTTGTCGATGTTTGGTACATGAGTCAAAAATGAACTTGTTTGAAAATGATTGTTCATGTAGTTATAATTAAATAATATCAAGAATAGTATTAATGATTTAAATATCATATATATATCATGTACATATTCATTTTATACTATTCCATAACATTTGGAGATAAAAAGAAATGAAATGCACCGTTCATGGAGACGGTAGGTCGTACGTACGCATGAACGCTACTTTCATTTCATTTTCATATTGATGGAATTAAAAAAATTGAGATATATATATATTATACTTCCATTATAATATATATGTTTTATAGGTCACATAAGTTCATTAATTTCATTCTTTATACATTCCATGTTTTGCATGAACGAGTCACATCACTTGAGGGGGCGGTAGTCCACACTTCCTCTTATGAAATTATTGCAATTGCACAACATGAAAAGCATAAAGGTATGTTTTAAATATAGAATACAGAAGAATATGGGAAACATAAATACCATATATATCATATATAAAATACAGTGACATCATAATGGCCACCATGAAAGGTGTTAAGAGAATATTGAACAATCATCATTTCCTGTGGCAATAATTCGACATCCATAGAAACAGTATATTCTTTTACAATTAGACGGAGGTGTGTTTAAGTTTATCTCGAATACTTAACATAAAAACAATCTAGTATATTGAATATACTGGTTTTGTTACAAAATAAATGAATAAAAAGTTTTTAGGGGTTTGGAGAAGCAAAATAAAACAAAAGAACACAAGTGAAGACATTACCTTTAAATCGGGTACCTCCTATTGGTTTGAACCAAAAGGGTTTCTTGAAGAAAATTATGCAAAAGGTGAGGCTTCAATGAAGAAGATAGGGATGTGGAGAGATGAAATGGGTAGGTTTTGGCCAAGCTATAGGCTTGAGATGTGTGGCTATGGAGGTAGAGGTGGGGGCCTTTTATAAGAGAATAGGAGGGGCACTTTTGGAATGTTATAAATTATTAATTTATTATAAAATGATTTTCGGATTTCAAAGGTCCCAAAAGGATATATTTGGAGGATAAGGTGATAAGGTTTCGAAATAATCCCATCCAATATGTTTTTGACAATTTAAAGACTTAGATTTTACCCTATCTTCTCATTTTATTTAAATCGTTCATTTATTAGGTAATCACTGCATTATCACGGTGTCATAAATAAATTAATTTATTTAATGTTGAAAAATTATAAAAAAAAATATAATGATGTAGGAAATATCGTTATATTTCTAATGAATATTTATAGTAAAAAATATGACCTGTATAACCCCATGTAAAAGTTTTTTTAGTAAACCAATACATGCTTGTGACATTTTAATTTTAACTTTAAATAAAAATTTATTTGTGTAATTTTCCAACCAATGTGGCTCCTTGGGGTCCCCAAGTTTCCCCATGGATTTTCTTGGTCGGACATGACTCATCCAATAAGTGTAGGACATGTTTCAAGGTCATTTCATATTATTATAACATTATCTTTACCTTAAATTACACTAATTTCCTTAAATCGCGATTAATAAAACTTAAATGTTACTATTCAGCAAAAAATTATTTTAATCTTATTGAACCACATTTTACTTCATAATGAAAGCCATGTATGTCGGTTTTTTGAAAATCAAATCACAGAAGTGGTAATGTTTCATTTAAATGAAAAATCAGTTTCTTTAACTACCACTTAGTGGTTTCACAATTCATCGAAAATTGATGTTTTTCAGTAAAATACCGAATATTTACCCTAAGCTATATTTGATATTACGAATTCAAAAATGATGTCTATTTTAAAAAATTAAAAATATATAAGTTGAATTAATTAATTTAATAATTCATTCCCACTGTTAGAACAAATAGCGTGTTATTAAGAAACAATATCTATTAAAAGATTGACACTAGTTTAAGTCCAATTTCAAAGTGAAATTAATTCCAATGACCACCATTAGAAAAAATGGTAAAAATATATTTCAATTAAACATTAAAACAAATTAATAATATAATCTAATCATATATTTAAATTAGATGAAAAAGCAGTTTTGATGTAAAATGCAGTATTTTTTCACAATTCATTAAAAAAATGAACAATGTCAGAAACATACCAAAAATTTAACCAAAGTAAATTTCAATGTCCCAATAATAAATAATACGTTTATTTTGACAAATAGAGCTTATAAAATTTTAAAAATATAGATTTAAAAAATGTTTTCAATTAAAAGGCGGAAAACAATCTTTTAAAAAAATATTAGAGTATTTATTCTATAAATTTGATTCATTTGGATTTTAAGCCTCTAAAATTTATTGGATAATTGTAAAAATATTTAACAAACATATGTAATAATTTTGTAGTTATTTCTGTTCATTCCCTCCATTAAAACGACTATGCGTTAACTATTATAATAATATTATATTATTAGTGTGCAACGTAAGATTTCAAAGAAACTCTTTGTTGTGTATTGGGTACGCCATCGAGCATAGTATTCCCTTTAAAGTAATATTAACATTTTATTCAAAAATATTGATAAAAATTAGAATGTAATACTATTTATTTACCAAGGATGTTACATCCTTCCCCCCTTTTGGGAATTGCATCCTTGCACTTTCAAAATTGGGCTTGGAAACTTCATTGAAACCCCACATCAGAACAAGAGTCAGTAAAACTCTCACATTAAAAGAAAGGGAGAGAAGTACAATGGTCACCCGAGTTAACCCATACTAGGATTTAAAATATAAAAATATGGATATGGAGGAGAAAAAAAAGGGTCATGATCTGATGGAGAGTGATAGTAAACATGTCTAAGAGAAAGTTAACCACAAGAAAATCACAAACATGTGATGGGTTAAACGGTATTCGATTCCCCAGTAGGAAAAGTTAACCAACAACATTTTTATTTTAAGTTACTCTTCATTGAGGAATTTATTTTTGAGCTTAACTAAATCATAATGAAACATACATAATTGTCATGTGGACTTTCAAATTTTACTAGATTCTTTAATCAAACTGATATTTTCTCCAAAATACGAGTATTTAGGAAGACTTGTTCGCATTAAGAGTACTATAATAAACATCATGAGAATCAACTAATCCACAAAATAGAACTATATATTTTCGAATTATTTATATCTCGACCAAAACCAAACCAAAAAGTTTAGTATGAGATTAGATAATACCCAAAAGGATATTTTTTTTCAAAAAGAAAAACTACTCCAAATATCCAAAATTTGTCAAACAAAACCCAAAGATCAACAAAGACCATTCAATAATAAATTTGTCCATTAAATTATTCAAGGTAAACCCAACTATGATTGAAACCCAAATATTTATAGGATTTGATCACATATTCTCTCAAGGTAAAAATTAACATTTATCTCCAAATAACATCAGTTTCTCTTAAAGTCTCATATTGAAATGTAATTAACCTAATCACATATCCTCCATGATAGGTTAAAAATTTTTATAGATAACCCATAATAAACTTACTATTGATTCATAAAATCATATAACTAAAAAAAATTAGTCAAACTAACCAGGGACTTTACGTAGTCCTGTGGTAGGTGATAAATACCAGTCGCACTTTGGTTGTGCGTTCGATTCCCACATCTTTGTCCGACACGACGGGTTGTCACACGGTTTTCTTGTTTTCCTTTTTCCAAAACTATATAATTCTTAAAACATTTTCCAATAAGAGATAAAATCTTAAAAAATAACCATAACGTAATTTAACCTCAGTTTTACCTCATGCCTTTCATCTTCCATCATAACATATAGTAAGCTATAATTACCTCAAAAGTAAGGATAATATAATCCCTAATGGTTACCTTTATAATTATCTCATGAACTTCCACATCGAGTTGGTTCTCTCATATAAGAGGCATTAGAGAACTCACCAAGGTTCAAGTGGTTGATCATGACTCCTGACAATTGGTTTAGAATAACCAAGAGATTTCTCATTGAATCCCCCATTTCTTCGAGTCTCTTAATCAGAGAACCAACACAGCTTCCTTCAACCCCATGGTCAATTTGGCGCCTGCTAGATCCATCCATTCACTAAAACCAAAAAAGTTAGTGAGAGTATATCAAAAAAATCATCATGTACTAAAGAGGAAGATAACCACTAAGATATACTTATCCATGTTATCTCAAACTCAATCCAACCTTCAAAAATAACAATGACTCTATCTAATATAATAACCATTGTGGTTATACACAACTTTTCACTTATTCTTAAACAACACTCTAACCTCTAATGTTATCTAAACCGACCTTTGATACCAACTATAAGGACCCGGCCTCAAACCTTACTTAATCTTGAGTTATTTCAAGAATACACATTGAGGATATTTTCAGGTTTAGAGTTTTAGAGAATTAGATCATAAATCATGCATTACATTCCACATTTAATCAAAGTGGTTAAATAAAAGATAGTATTCATTTTTTCCATCAACGGTAACATATTTAAAATAAAACAAGCATTCTTTATTGACACTTCCTTGACACTATCATCAAATCATGTACCTTTCCCTTGACCTGTGAAAAACATTTCAAAAACATGGGATGAGCATTAAAAGCTCAGTAAGGGATATACAAATTCATAAAGGAAACATTAGTACACGTATACATAAGAATTAATAAAATCATACTTTACTCATAAAACATAAGAACATTGACATACCTCATTAAATCATAAGATTTATGAATAACTCATAGAAATCATAAGACATAAAGGTAACTTGAGGCAATTATAACATTCTTACATAGGGAGTAACACTCATGGTTACGTTTGGAATACCCATCACAGTATATTCCCTAAATCTTTTCATAGAAACCTTAGCATTTATCCCCTTCGTGTTACCCAATGCATTGGAGAGCTATATCGGGCTCACCCGCCCTTAGTTTATCACAGAACCACCCGTCTTCATAAACAATGCCCAAAAACCATAACATAATCATAGCACATAACTTAAGAATAACAGAAATATAACATTCCCATATTTAAATAACAATATAACATTTTAAGATATTTAAATAATGAATCCATTCTGGAAACCATTTCAAAACCATTTAAAACATTTAATAATGATATTTTTGAATCAAAGTTCCCCATACAACATTGAAGATTTTAACATTTTAAACCATTAATATACATATAAATAAATCCTTAAAACCATTTTGAAAACATGGATATTAATGAAAAATTTCTATAAGAATAAATAATTAAAATATTTAAAATGATATTTTAGTTAAAGTGGTTTTAACAAAATGAGAGACACTTGAATACAATAATTGAGGAATAACATTTAATCAGAACTTTATAATATCACGATAATAAAGGTATTCATGATATAAAATTCCAAAGGATAGTATATAGACCATATATGAGTGGATTGGTGCATAACAACAATGAAGTCTCAATATAAATGTAAAATGAGATGAAATCCCTTATAAAGAAGGTATCCTTAAATTAAGGATAAATCAATCTTATAATTATGTGTGAAAAATATAAATATACCCAGTATAAGTGGATATTAAGTGTAAAACACTAAAATATAATTCAAACATATTCAATGGATGCCATACTCAATAACAACATGTTGAACCCAATGAAATAGAAATTGGGTTAAGAAGTTCCCTTGAAACAATTCGAAAGGGTAACGACATCACATTAAAATTTAGAAAATGAGTTGATGAGATTAACAAAGGGTATCTCTTCACTTGGAAATAAATTTTACATCAATAAGGATATAGAAGAACATATCCCAACATAGTAATATGTAAATTAATAGACCTAACAAAAAAAGTCTTTTAAAAAATAGGAGGGTGAAAGGTTCCCTTACCGACTTGGGTAAATTTTGAAACGTACACCCCATGAAAAAGGATTACACAACATTGATGTAAATACTCATAAAAGAAATTAAATTAAAAAAATATTAGAATAATGGGCAGTACATACAACACTCAAAGGAAATGGTGGCAACTGTAGCATAAATCCTACAGGAATAAAAGTGAGATGAAAATCCCTTTTAAAAACTCGGCAGCCTAACGACACCACTTAAAACTTCCAAAAATGAATTTATGAGATCAAATAGTGTATCTAATTATATAAAAAAAAATTAAATAATGTGGAATATAAAAGAAAATCCCAAAACATAATAAAGATTAGCTTAATATAAATGACATAAAAGAGAGTACTTAAAAAGAAAGAGAGAGGTTGGATCCCTTAAGAAAATTCGGCAGCCTAACGGCGCCACTTAAAAATTATAAAAATGAATTGATGAGAGTAAGAGGGGGTATATCATCATATTAAAATAAAAATTAAAGTATGGTTAATATAAAAAAACATCCTCCAACATAAGAACATGGATCATAAATGAAATGACATAAAAGAGGGTACTTGATAAGAAAGATAGAGGTCAGATCCCTTACCTCAAGTCTGACATGTCTTGTTCATTTCTTTATATTCCTGAATAATAAACTTTGGTCAATTTATAATTTCTTAAGGTCCTACTTTAAAGACTATAATTCAGTTAAAATCACATATTATAATGTTATAATAATTGGTTAATAATGCAAGTTCATATCAGAAGTTTTTGTCGATGTTTGGTACATGAGTCAAAAATGAACTTGTTTGAAAATGATTGTCCATATAGTTATAAGTAAATAATCTCCAGAATAGTATTAAAGATTTAAATAATATATATATATCCATTAAATATTTATTTTATACTGTTCCATAACATTTGGAGATAAAAATAAATGAAAAGCATCGTTCATGGAGACGGTAGGCCGTACGTACGCATGAACGCTACTTTCATTTCATTGTCATATTAATGGAATTAAAAATAATTTAGAGATGTATATATTATAATTACAATATAATATATATTTTTTATAGGTCACATATGTTCATTAATTTAATTATTTATACATTCCATTTATTGCATGAACGAGTCACATCACTTGAGGGGGCGGTAGTCCACACTTCCTCGTATGAAATTATCGCAATTGCAAAACATGCAAAGCATAAAGGTATGTTTTTAATATAGAATACAGAAGAATATGGGAAACATAAATACCATATATATCATATATAAAATAATGTGACATCATAATTCCCACCATGAAAGGTGTTAAGATAATATTGAAAAATCATCGTATAGTGAGGCAATAATTCCTCATCCACAGAAACAGTATATTCTTTAACCATTATACGGAGGTGTGTGTAAGTGTAGATTGAATCCTAAACATAACAACATCGTAGTATATTTAATATACTAGAGTTGTTACAAAATAAGGGAATAAAAATAGGTTAGGGGTTTGGAGAAGCAAAATAAAACAAAAGAACACAAGTGAAGACATTACCTTTAAATCGGGTAACTCCTCTTGGTTTGAAACAAAAGGGTTTCTTGAAGAGAATTACTACAAAGGTGAGGCTTAAATGATGAAGAGAGGGATCAGGAGAGATTAAATTGGCAGGGTTTGGCCAAGCCAAAGGCTTGAGAGGTGTGGCTAAGGTGGTAGAGGTGGTGGCCTTTTATAAGAGAAGAAAAGGGGTACTTTTGGGACGTTATAAATTATTACTTTATTATAAAATTATTTTCAGATTTCAATGGTCCCAAAAGGATATATTTCAAGGATCTGGTTATAAGGTTTCGAAATACAACCATACAATATGTTTTTTACAACTTTAAGACTTAGATTTCACCCTATCTTCTCATTTTATTTAAATCGTTCATTTATGAGGTAATCACTGCATCATCACAGTGTCATAAATAAATTAATTAATTTAATGTCTAAAAATTATAAAACAAATATCATGATGTATGAAATATGTTTATCTTTATAAGGAATATTTATAGTAAAAAATATGACCTCTATAACCCCATGTAATTTTTTTTAGTAAAACAATACATGTTTGTGACATTTTAATTTTAACTTTAAATAAAAAGTTATTAATGTCACTTTCCAACCAAAGTTACTCCATGGGGTCCCCACGTTGACCCATGGATTTTATTGGTCGGAAATGACTCATCAAATAAGTGTTGTACATGTTTCATGGTCATTTCATATTTTTATAACATTATCTTTACCTTAAATTACACTAATTAACTTTAATCGTGATTAAAAAAACATAAAAGTAACTATTCACCAAAAAATTATTTTAATCTCATTGAACAATATTTTACATCCTAATGAAAACCATGTATATCGGATTTTTGAAAATCAAATCACAGAAGTGGTAAATTTTCATTTAAACGAAAAATCAGTTTCTTTAACTACCACATAATGGTTTCACTATTCATAAAAAATTGATGTTTTTCAGAAAAATACCAAAAATTTACCCTAACATATATTTGATATTACTAATTGAAAAATGATGTCTATTTTAAAAAATTCAAAATATATAATTTTAATTAATTAATTTAATAATTCATTCCCGCTGTCGAAACAAATAGCGTGTTTTTAAGAAACAATATCTATTAAAAGATTGACGCTAGTTTAAGTCCAATTTCAAAGTGAAATTAATTCCAATGATGACCATTGTATTAAATTGTAAAAATATATTCCAATTACACATTGAAACCAATTAAAAATATAATATCACCATATATTTAAGTAAGATAAAAAAGCAGTTTTGATGTAAAATGCATTATTTTTCACTATTCATTAAAAAAATGAACAATGTCAGAAACATACCAAAAATTAAACCAAAGTAAATTTAAATGTCCCAATCATAAAAAAATATGTTTATTTTGAAAAATATAGCTTATAAAAGTTTCAAAAGATAGATTTAATAAAAGTTCTCCATCAAAAGGCGGTAAAACAATATTTTAAAAAAATATTAGAATATTTATACTTAAAATTGGAATCATTTGGATTTTAGGCCTGTAACATTTATTGGATAATTGTAAAAATATTTAACAAACATATGTAATCATTTTGTAGTTATTTCTGTTCATTCCCTCCATTACAATGGCTAGGTGTTAACTATTATAATATTATTATATTATTAGTGTGCAACGTAAGATTTCAAAGAAACTCATTGTTGCGTATTGGGTATGCCATCGAGCATAGCATTCCTTTTAAAGTAATATTAACATTTTATTCACAAATATTTCTAAACATTAGAATGTAATATTATTTATTTACCTAGGATGTTACACATGACCTTAAAAGAGGATCTAGTAAAAGGAGGTCTAGGATGTTTGGTGTGTTATTACCTTCATTGGGACCTCCTGTTGTTCATAATGAAGCTGTTAGAATCCAAAATCATGTTATTTCCCTATCTCTAAGAGGATATAAGATAGCCATATGCAGGGAAAAGTTTGTTGGACTCAATGGATTTTGAAGTGTCATCCATTTCCACTTGAGAATCTTCCAAATTCTCCATGGGTACCTCTCCGTGATCCAACCCATTTAATTCCTAACTAGCATGGGTGTTCTCTTATCCTATCCCACTAAATTGATTTTGATGAGTCAAAATGGATCCCCCATATTTATCATTCTCTTCATAAGAAATTCTAGCCTGCATGACCTGCTTTAATTTTTCTGAAACACATGTATTTTCATAGCCTCAACCCACAAATTGGAATTGCGCTGAGGTGTCCTGTAGTACCATACACTAGTAATCCTCACAATTGTATTGGTCATCATATACCACCCCAGCCTCATCAGAATCAATATTTATAATTGGTGGAGCTATATGCATTACCTGTGAACCATCCAGGTGGACCTCCCTCTATTCATTCCCAACCCCTTCAGGGACCAATGATGCATGCTTTATAACCCCATTATTCTAATAATTTCACACCCCACTACTGCAGAGAGGCACAAAAACCACCTCAGACAATCATGCCAAATTGATATCACATTTCAACTAATGAATAATATTAGGGACACTAGGGTCAACCTAAGAAACTAGAGACGTCTCTTGAGGAACATTTAATTCTCCACACATTGGCCTAAAAATTAGAGAGGTAGTGTGATCAGCCCCTAACCATTGTCCACCATTGTCAGCTTCAGCCATAACCACAATCCCAGATGATCCTGAGGGATTCCAACCGACCTCAAAAGTCATCCCTCTATGAGCTTGCCTTCCATGTCGACACGAAGAAATGATATGCCCAAGATGAAAGCATTAAGAACGTAAGTGTGTCGAGGAATCAATCTCAAGAGTTTTATTCCACTAAAACTCCTCTATAACGGACATCCTAATCCATTCAACAATAGATTTAGAGACATTGTCTTCAACATTGATACATGGATAAATTGGGTGACAAACAAAACCGGTTCACATGTCCGAAAAATATATCTACCATCAATGTTCCCAAGCTTGCAGATAACAGAGGGGTTCTGAAGGGGAGAGGGAGCTCAATAAATCTTACCCGCGAATCCATTTTTTGAGCATCCCAATTCATATTAAGATCAAAATACCATCATAGAAGATGAAATTGGAATCCATCATATGATTGAGGAGACTAGGACAAAAGAGAGATAGGGTGTTTCAATGATGAGAAACAAATCATGATATGTCACATTTTTAGGAGACCTATCGTCACCCATTCCATAACCCCCCAAGAGGCAAAAAAATCAATAAAACGTCAATTGATGGGCACCACGAGCTTAAACAAGCAACCAAGATCTGCCTATTGAGAGTCCAAGAATTGTTAAATATAGAGATCGAATGATCGAGCTGAAGGAAGCTATCCTGATGATTTGGGACCGTAGAAAAAATCACAGTATCATAGAATATAATGATACATTTGGGATTAGAGAACGAGATAATATAAGGAGGAAACTCTTTTATGACAGGGTGATTCCCCACCCCAATAAACAGGGGAGGGGCAGTGGTGGACGCCATTTCCCACTATGTCATGGAATCTCATTCTCTACTCATCCATCATCATGATGATCCAAGGGAGGATTTTCTTACAACTAAAGGTTAATCATATGAATTAAATTCCTCCTTATTAAAAGTACTCATGCTTCCATGCATATCATCATCAAGTACAATGTTTAATGTGGGGTGATAAATATCACATGGTTTGTATTTCTTTTACACACTACATGTGTTTTTTTAATGTATAAGACCATTGTTTTTTTAGAGTTTGTACTCTTTAAACCCATTTAATATATGTGGTGTGTATTCAGAAGAACACTTGATGTTAAATTACATGACCTACCATGGGTTGAGGTGAATACCTAATGCATCTGTCATGCTCCACAAACCACGTAGCCATGGGAAAATACCATCTATTATATGATCATAGATTTCAATGTCTCCATGGTATGTAGTTAATACACCTCAAACATCAAGGAACTTGTATTTTTGAAAATCACCCTTTGTATGAGAAAAAATATGACTCTGGGCATGTAAAATTTATATGTTAATATATAAGAGTGGGTCCCACACACATTTTATGACTATTGTAAATTTTTTATTGGATGAATTTATATTATAGAATAGCTAGTTTACAATTCCAACATTAGTAATTGGACCAAATACCATGTAAAATATTTTAAATGTTATAAAATATGGGTATATAGTTGGATTCCATATTTTATTATAGTATTTAATAATTTGGCATTCATGTAATCAATTTTACTATTTTTATGAATTTATCACATGGTATGATACTTTTTTATATTGAAGACTAATTGTGCAGTGTTTAAAACTTTTTTATGATCTGGTCACTATAAATATGACAATATTTTAGTGAGATGATATAGAGTCATCATAGTTTTGGTAACCTCGTTGATGGATTTTGGATATCAGGAAACATATTGAAATGTGCAACACAATATAGACTTTCTTGGAATGAATTTTATCTGAAATTTACACCCAAAACCAGCCTCTAATAGTGTAGGGGTGGGTGAATTTAACTGAGTAGGAATATCTTGGAATATGGGAGGCCTTATCCAAAATGACTTGTGCAATATAAATAACTTAAATGTATAAAATTGATAGAAACACTATCCAAATCAATATATATAAATAATAAACTAAATTGTTTGCAACACATGAATTATACATTTGGTATAAATACATCCAAATAAAGGATTTTACTTAGAAACCCAACATCTAACTAGCCTATCAATCTGAAATATATGATACAATAGAATTCTTCTCTACGATATATATACTCTTGGATAACTCTCTATCTATATCGAACACTTCGACTATAATTTACCATTATTCCCCAACATGCATCACCAAGAGAGTATAAGTGTCATCTCCAGACAAGATATCCAATCTCCAAGACTACCAAGACCATACAAAAACCTATTCATATATACATATATATGTAGAGAATATTTGTGGGAAAACATATGATTCATGTAAGGGAATAATCATACTTAGTATGTGAAATAGCCTGAGATTTTGGGATTTTTTTAGAAATAATTTAAATATTTTTATTATTTTTATTTCATGAATCAACAAAGATATTTCATTTTATATTAATGAAATGTGTTTGTCTTGAATTATACACTACACTAAGTTAACTTTTCACTAAATGCATCCTAAACTATGTCATGACCTATAAGGAACACTGTGTTATATTCCATTATGCTAAATAATGACTTTCGTTAATGAATTGCATAACATGGAAGAACTAGTGTTACTGCAAAAAAATTATTAAAAAACTATTATTTAATATAATAAGATAAATAATTTATGTTATATCAGAGTTTATTAAAATTATTAACAAATTTATTAAAATATATCGATTATACAATATAATATGAATTCATAAGTTCCCAAATAATTGTAAATGAATATGAAATCTAATTGAATTTAAACGAAATATTATTGTAGTCACAATATATTTTACCCTAATAATTTAAACATAACATTATTTACTATAATTAATTTTGTAAAACATTCATTTCATAAGGAACACTGACTTGGTGTACATTATTCGCAATTATGAGTTTCTACGGACTATCATTTTATAGTTATAATTATTTAAAGGAATTAGTTACAACCTAGAAATTAAATATTTGAAATATAAATAGTAATAAAACTTTCTCAAATAGTTTCTTATATTTCTTTATATAAATAGAACATGTTGATATATATGAATACGATTTTTTGTAAACAAATTTTATGTTTAAAAATAACATTTTATCGAATTAACCACGTTTAATGTCTTTCTTTTAAAAATAATAAAATTAATTTTAGACACATTTAGAAATATTATTTGACAATATAAACACAATTTTTTTACTTCATAACATCGAAATTATCATAGGTGTTAGTTTTTTAATTATTCTAAGAGGCTTCATTTTTTAAGAATAGTGAAAAATAGAACATTTTAGTTAAAAACTACCTTTTGTATAATTAATTATTAAGGTTAAATGATATTATACAATTTTTAATTTCACATTATATAAATATTAATTATAATAATAAAATATAATTCATTAGTATGAATTACTCATTGAAATTGAATATAAAATTGAAATAAATGTTTTAGTATCTTACCAATTTAAAAAGAAGTAACTTCATCTTATCTGTAGGATTAGCGTTAATAATAAATATTCCACTTCGGTGAATTGATTATGAAAAAAACGATATTTTAAATTTTTATCATTATAATAATTTGAGTTTAATTATATCCTGACTATTTTTTAAACAAATGGTTAGTAAAAGTGATTAAAATTAATCACATCGAATAAGGCTAAATGAAGCTTAATTATGGAACCAAACCATTAAATTAAGGTCTCAATGATATATCAATATGTAAAGAAACAATTAGATTTATGTATTTACTCCATAAAACATAGATTATAGAGTTTTTTATTTGGTATACATTTTTTTATTGAATAAAATGTGCACACCTAACTTTTTTTTTGAAAACTTCCATGTGAGTCATTTAACTTTCCTAAAAAATGAAAGAAAATATACCCAGTTCTTATTACATCTCAATCCCCAATGGCATGACCAAATTATGCTATAATATGATCCCCAATTACATCCCTTAATCAAAGAATTATTAACTTGGGTAGAAGGAAATTCAAGGAATCGTATTGGCACATTCCAAAAAGAGTTACCCAAGTAAGAGGGGACATGTTCTCTCATGACCCTTTCATTTATTTTTCTACTCCACCCATCCAAACTCTTTATTACATTATTGTATGAAAACTCTATCCTCAATATACTATGATGTTTATATTCTATGGTTTTGTCCTACACTTACACACACCTCTGTCTAATGGGAAACTCAAATACTATTTTGGAGAACAGTGACCTACTACCTCACGAAACGTTGATTGTTCATATATCCATTACCACCTACCATGGTGTCCATTATTATGGAAAATATATTTATAAATTTCATATATTATATTATTAATTTTTTATTATTTATTAATTTTAAAACACATGACTTTTCAATTTTCATTTTATGATAATATGATAATTTCATTTGATGAAGTGTGGACTACAACCTCCTCAATGTGATATGATTCCTTTATACACTACTTGGATTGTATAAAGGAGAGTTTTAGTAAATTTATAAGATATATATTATATCATAAATCAAATTTAATATATATATATATACTTATTTTTTTCATTCTTTCATTCAATACACTAATCAAAATGGAAACAAAGTTCGTGCTTATGTACGCCATACCGTCCCCATGAATGGTGTATTATATTTCATACATCATTATGGAATATATTATTATAATATAAATATAAATTATATATTATTTATTTTTATAATAATTTGGATTCTATATATCTTTATATAATTAAAAATACTAATAATATAAAAATGAAGACACATGTGAAGAACATAGTGAATATTACTTGATGTGAAACCTTAACACGGGATAGTTAACAATCGAGTAATATAAGGTCATACTAAAAACATATATGTTATTATATATTATAATATGGATTGGTAAAATATTTATAATAAGAATATAGTTATTTTATAGGAATCTTTTATAAGTACGATGAGAGTCAATACACAAGGTAAGGTGATTTTGTCTCAGTTTTTATTTTCGTGAGATACATGTTATGTTCTCCACTATTTCCCTTTGTCTGGTGTATGTACTGAACACGGTTGTATAATATGTATCTTATACATAAATACATGTTTATTCACATATCCATTTTGTTATATTTCATTCATGGGGTTTATGTTTCAAAATTTATAAAATTAGAAAACATCTTTTGTTTCAATTTCCCTTGATTGAGATTCATGTTTTGTTATTCACATAAACTCATTTTCAAGTTGTATATAAATGTATTTTAAATGTTCTATCCTGAATCTAATTATTGTAATGATATTATATGCTTCATGTAATTTCATTATCTTACATGGAGGGTATGATCATGAGTTACCATGTTATTGTACTTTAATGAGACAATCTCATTACTTTTCAATGTTGTTTATGTTTATACTTCCTTTGATGAAATCTTATGAAGCATTTATATATAAATTCACGAATTTTATTATTATATTGTAATTAATGGTATATTAATGTATTAGTTCCATTTTCAACTATATTGTACATAGCATACTTAAGAATATATTATTTCATGAATGCCCAACTTTAAACTCTCTTTGGTGAGAAATATATATTTTTTCAATAATACTTTTTCTAAATAAAGTTTACCATAATATTATACTAATCACATATGATCATTAATTTTTTTTACACTTTTGTTATTTTACCAATTTTTTTAATGGAATCATATTTTCAATTTTTGAACAAATAAATATTCTATCCATTATACCATGCCGAAGGAATATTCTTTTCACCTCATACGACATTAACTAATTTATCTACTATCAATCCTTTGATATATTATGTTAAAAATTAATGGAAATTTTTTATTCAATTTCTTTTGAAATTATATTTTCAATTAAAAAGGTTTTGAATATGTTTTGATGCTTATTTAATATATTTTCAAGGAAAACGGGTTTCATATCATTTCCAAGATTCAATAAAAAACTTTCAAGAAAAAACGATTTCCAAAATGTTTTCAAGATTCATTTATTAGTTTTAAAGAAAAGTGGTTTCAGAATCATTTCTAGGATTATATTATAAATTTACATGAGAAATTATTTTCATAAAATTTTCAATATTTTTTTATTTGTTTGATAAGTGTTTTTGAATATAACAAATTTTAAAATGTTTTGATGCCTATTATTTATGTTTTCAAGAAAAAATATTATCAAATGATTTCAAGACATTATTAGAAGTTATAATGATATTTTCTATGAAAAGGATTATAAAATTGTTTTATGTATTAAAAATACATTTTCAAAAAGAAGGGATATTGCCTTCATGATATTGTTTTGAATGATATTTTAAAATTATTTTTCATCGACATAAGTCGATGATACACATGAACTTATAGGAAATGATTTTAGGTCCTCATTCATATCATTTCTATGAATGGTTTATGCTTAATGTAATGGTATTTATGAGATCCATTTCACATTCATAGGTTTTATGTTTAAAGAATTTGTTTCTCTTTCACAATTTAATCATTTTATGAAATTATTATGAATCCTATATCCTTTCACAGTTTATGATATGTTTACATATTAATGATACCCCTTTAATTCAATGGGATAATAAATTATTGTTTATTATTTTTTGGAAGAAGTATGTATTATTTCACCATGAGATTTGTGGGACCTATATCTTTCTCTAATGTATATGGTAATGATTTATATCTCATGAGATAGACTAAGATGGCCTTGGGGGTATAACTTGACTACTATGGTGGCCATGAGTGTGAACCATGAATATACCGATGGTATTATGAGAGAACTCATGCCACTATGATGGCCATGGTAGTAAACCATGACTACCATGAGGATATGATGTGTCAACTCCTGAAACTATGATAGCCATTGGAGTGAATCGTGATTTCCAAGATGGTATGAGGAGTGAACTAATGAAACTAATATGGACATGGAAGTGAACCATGAATACCAATATGGTATGTGGGGTTAAAAAATACTACAAATAACGTCTTGGAAGAAATTCCTTTTCTATGATGGCAATAATATAATATTCTTCTCTGTCCACCACAATTCCATGTTTTATTCCTATGTGACACAATAATGGATTATGTTCTTTATTTTATTATGATTCATGTCTTATGAACTGCCATTATTTATTCCATGGTTTGTGTATATTATCTTTGATATGGAGGGAATGCTATTATATTTTCATGATCATGTTATAATAACCATACTCTGATGACTATTCATATTAATCTCCCTTATTTAGACTCACTGGGAATTTGAGCTCACCCCTTTCTTATATTTCCTTTAGCAAATTTACGATGAAAAGTTTTAGGTTGAAGTAATAAATGTGGAGATCATTATGGGAGATACTGAAGATAATTTAGTAGGATTGATTATTTTTTCCGTATTTCCAAAATAATAAACTATTATAGTCCTCCAAAATATATTATTGTAATTTACTGAATATTCATCTAAAATGAAGTAATATCCATTCATGTCAAGCATGAGTCACAATGGGTTATATCAAAGGGATGTTTAGACAAACATTTTATGTTATGAGGGGAACAATTTAGTAGGACAAATAGGTATAAATCTATTCATATTTAAATGTATGTCTCTAAGGATTTGTATAAGGATGAGTAAGCATTTAGAAAAATGTTCTGGTATTGTGGTAAAGGCGTGATTGAGTGGAATTTATTAATGTTCTTTAGTTGGGGAATCATTTTAACAACCAAAAACCAACAACATATAAAAATCAAAATACTCGAATAGTGAATATCAAAAAACCCAAACAACCACATAAAAATTTCTATGTAGGATCTTGACTATGTTGAAAAAAAAATAGTTGATTGAAATATCATCACTAGATAAGGAACCCAACCATGAAAGGTATCTTGGAAATATGGAATTTGAAATTCATAGATGGAAGATTACATCCCAATTTAATTGTGGAAAATTTTGATGATTCAGGTAAAAATTACCCAGAGAGTAAGATCACAAGCTCACTAGAAGAAAACCTATTCAAGGTGAAAATCAAATATTCCTACGATAAGAACACTATAATCTATCATGTATAAACCCCATCATCATCTATAATATGAAAAAATATAAATTTCGTAACATACCACAATATTGGTCTGAAATAGCCAAATGGGATGGAGTAGTGTGATATTTGTTAAAAAATAGTAAATTTGGGATATTTATTTTTTAATGCTCATCATAATATGAAAAATATGAATTTCATCGTAGCATTTTCACTAGGAATCACCATATGGTACATACATCTCATGACAGATGTGAGATATATGTGTGAAATATTGGTTTTAAATCGTTCATCTCAATGTCTTGACCATGATGTCAAATATTGAAAATCAATTCGATGTGTGGGGAAAGGATACAACTAAAACATTGTAAATAATAATAATAATAATTATTATTATAGTTATTATAAAAATATAAAAATAAATAAATCTTATAATTAACGGGATGCATACACGTTAATCATCATTAATTGGTGTCTTTTATAATTACATCTTTAATATATTCATCCTTCAAGTTTTTTGTAAATTTCTACAAGAACTCAAACTATCATGGGATAGAAAACCCACCCATATGACTCATTATGATTATTTATGTTATATTTATTTTTTTATATGTTAAAATATCTTTTTCCTAAATAATCTGATCATAGGTCTGCATGAAAAGATAGAACCCCACTGGAAAAAGTCATCCACTTACCCGAGTCCTCATCAACCTCCCAAACGACATATTTGTCTTCACCATATCAGGGAATACTTCCTCAACACTCATATGATGTGAATATGACTAATATATACAACCTATATAACATTCCATTACTTTACCCTCTCACTAAATTGGTCTTGCCTGATCTCACTTAGGCACCTCCCTCAAAGTAGCTCTTTCTCCTTAGTTCCCTCAAGCTAATATTCCTCACTTCAGACACCATTGTATAACTGTCCTTTCTCACTACCACAAGTCACTACAATGGTTTGTGTCAAATTATCCACATTTTAGATGATAATCAAGACAATATATAATAATGTAGATATAAGAGTGGGAGGAGATAGAGGGATTAATTTCAACCATAGATCATCATTGAACAAACGTAAAATATTTATAGTCACATTGAATACTGTAATGAAATTAATATTTTTCATTATTATATAACCCATTATTCCATAAATACATTTTTAAAAACAATTTCAATTCTCACATAGTCAAATAATTGATTATTATAAAATTTATAATTCAATTTCTTATTCAATTTGACACTATTTAAAATTGTTTAAAGATCCCATACTGGAAAGGAATTAATTTAAAAGGGGTTACCAAAATTAAAAATTCGTGGCTTGAGTTGGATTGGTCATTGATGAATAATGAATAAATATTTAAAGCTACTACTATTGGTGATGATCTATTTTTTGTTCCAATGAATTGACCCAATTCCCCCAAATTATTTTCCAATAATCCCCCATACACCACCAGTCTGCCATGTTATAATTGACAATGTAGACTCCTTTTCTATGATAGGTTAATGATGATTGGTAAGGTGAGATTTTTTCAAACATAGAGTAACCTAAATAATTAGTTATTTATTATATAATATTACGATTATAATTAATCAAACATTGATGATATATCATTAGAAACATCGATACAAATGAATGTTAGACTGCTAAAAGTAAAAAATAACCATTCCAAATTGATACAGGGTCTCATTTTTTCATTTTATTCTCCAAATATGAGATATAATTAATTACTAATAAATATACCATTGAAGAATATCGATATTATATATTTTTTGAAATATTATTTTTGAGACTCTAATATGACTTTAATTGATAATGTTTCATATCCATATTTATGAATTACTGAGATGGGGATAGGTAAATATGTGTTGTCTTTTTATTTTAAGTTTCCTTACATATCAATCAACCATCACATATAATTAAATATTTAATTCCATGTTGAAAACAACTCAACCGTACAACAACATGAACACAATAATTTAAAGGTTTCAAAACACAAAAAATGTTGCTACATCCTTGGTCTGGTTTGGAAACAATCCAATACCATAGAATCCACCATAAAAAAATCCTTTGATCTAGAATAAAATGATTAGGATATTCCCCCACACTCATGTACTACTATAAATAATCTAATTGGGTGTGGTTTATTCAAACACAAATTACTTTAATACAATTGTTCAATTCTTCTTGATCAACTTCCACAATTTTGATCTTTCAAAACAGTTCTTCCCCCTACTACCCAATAGATTGTTGGAACATCCCTCAGTCCTCTAAGAACTATTCGTGAATCTCTATGAATATAATTTATTCTCAGCACACTGAGTTTTACAGCATGTCATGAGGGCTTCACATACAACCACTTACTCCATAAACTAGCTCAACTCTACCAAGGAAACATCCCACACACACCACCTTTCATATGTGGTCCATTTTTTGTGGTTTATAGATACATGTAAACATAATCTATGAACTATCCCCATGAACTATCTCATTCACTGAAATCTATAATCCATAAACTCTTCTCCAATGATGAATTCTTTGTTGTGAACAACTTCAGACTTCCCCAAAATTTTCATGACGTATTGATATATTCATATAAAATTTTCTCTCTAATGTAATGATTAGGGTCCATTTTATAGAAAATTAAATCTAAAAACCTTGCTAATCATATTTTCCTAATTTTTTGATTTGTAACAACCTTCACCCTGGATGATGATCCTCTGCAAACAATTTATCCATTCATATTCTTCATAGGGCCATTCATTGTTTATGACACCCTATGCATTCTGAAAATGAATCAATTCATATCAAATGACAATGACATCCTTCTATGAAACTTTTTCCTCCCATTAACAACAATTCTCTAATGTACCATTTTTTCCTCAATAGTTAGCATATTGCGCTTCGAGGTCAACATAGCACAACAATGAGTAATCATCCCTTTAGTAAATTTCTTTCACCATTATGTGAAACTCATATATGGTCCATGAGTTTTCCTTCACAGTAAAAAAATGATTATTTGTGGACTCTATCATAAAAAACCATTCCATGAAACAAAACTCATGTATTTGAGGCCCAAAAAATTAGTAAAAAATGGGGAATGACACCACATTATAATCTATTTCATCATCACCAACATTATTGATTCGTGTTTATCTGTATTTTTCAATAAACATAAATTTATTCATCCTTAAAGAATCTACCATCTCCTTCAAAAATTCACTTATCTTCTTTAATCATGAACCCCACATATTTTCATATTTATCATTTAATTGATCACCATTAGCATCATTTGATTTAAAATGGTAATTATTAAAAAATCCCTATCTTAAAACAACATATTTTTTTACTATCAAACCAAAAATCTATTGGTTTCACCATTACTCCCTCTTTTCATTATAAGGCTTGAATCCAAAGTTATCCAAATAAATTTAATTTTATTTGTAAAATAATAACCAGAGAGCATCATCATATATTCCATGAGTTTCATAAAGTGAATTAATTAAAAATTCTTAACAAAAGAATGAAAAAACTCAATAAAAACAATCATACTTACTTCAAACCATCATCTCCATTCATTTTGGTGTCAAAAAAATATTGTTGAATTTATCGAGGGTAAAAATAAGCACAAAAACATAAAAAAACTATAAGATAGTATTCATAAGGACATATGCTAAGTAAAATGATCTATTTTAATTGTATTTAGGTATCAGAAATATAAAAACACACAATTAAGTTATGTCTCAACAAGGAAAAATCATGGATACTACATGTGTTCCCAACACATTTTATAGAGTTTGTAATCCATCTTATATAAAATTTAGAGGTCCTATATTACAGAAAAATTAAGAATTTTAGGTAATGTTTTTTCCAACCCCTATATCATGATAAGGCATGTTTCATAAATAAAATAGTATGATTCAGTACTCACACATGTCTTTGGGAACATTTCATTCACCTATAATGATATGTGTTCACCCAATGATATGGTCCATGGGTACTCTGTCCATAGGTGTGTGTACTCCATTGGTTGGAATATATCATCTTATAAAGGAAAATATCCCACAATAAAATCATAATGACATGATAAGGATTTAATTTTTTAATTTATAATTCTTATTATGGGTAATTGAAAGGTCATATTACTATATATTGATTATGGGTTAGCATAAAAGTCTATGTAATCAAAGAATATCCCCCTAATTCGATGAACATGTCCCTTAATGTGGTCCAATTACCCAAAATTGTTGTGAAATGGTTTTTTGGGTGTTATGATGGTTGTGTGTTTTTTTTAAATTGTACCATGAATCATTTCAAGTGTTATTGAATATATTTTTGGATAATATATAAAATTAAAATACATTTTTAGACCATATAGGCCTTTTCCTATAGCAATATTCTAATTTTGTATGAGATGTAACTCTCTGTGGAGTTGAGATGGGACAAAGAGGGATCCCTTATGTCTTATGGATTCCTATATATAAATATTTTCTTGGATTCCATATTAATTGTATTTTTTCAACCGTGATCATGAGATATTAATAAATTTATTCATTTCATTCCCACCTTGTATTTTCAAGTCATACTACTTGGCATTTTTATATTGATCATTACATGGATCTTGTGTCAACACATGTTATGGATATGACAATGATTCATAGTTCAAGGATGGTATTGGTGAATGTATGGATAGATTAGATTATTGATAGATGATGGTATTTGACTTTTTCTTGTGAAATATGGTGATTTTATTCATTGGTGGCCTCTGCGCCATTGTATTTGACATCCTATTGATGGTGGTCTATATGAAATATTGTACCCTATGTCATTTCTAAAGAGAATCAATGGATATAATTACATTTATTCTAGGTTGTGTAAATGTAACAAAACCTAATAACCCATGATATACCATAAATGAATCTAAAATCAGGCTATATAAAAACAAAAAACACTGTATATGTATCTTATATCTATGAGTTTATATAAATATCTTAAATCATTTGAGCTTAGTGAATATCCCTTAGGAGAAACCAAATAGATCCCTATTCTAGGATTTGTCAACTTGTTTATATAAATCCCCTATAATAAAAGAGGTACAATATTTCACTCAACATTGTACTAATGAATCTCATAGAAAATAAGGAAGGAAAATATATCTTTGAGGAGAGGTATAATCATCCAAAATAATAGAAGGATTGAACCCATCCCCATCAGTTATGTTCAATTCCTTATATATCCCTTATTATTATTTCATTAATTAACTTGTAATTTCATAATGTATGAGTTAATGATTCAGTTAACAATGAATTCATCATATGATTAGTATAGTCTAGACAACTTTTTGAATATATGAAACACTTATATTAATGATAATCCAATGTGTAAGATTCTTAAATGATAAGAGATGTCAATTTATTACAATAAATCATATGGTGTATGTGTATATCAAACAACAATGTTATACTTATAACTTCCCATTTAATATTAACCAATAAAACAATATTGTATGAGAGGGTGGTTATATGAAATCTTTATTTAATTCCTTATGTTATACCCATATTCCCACCATCAATATATCTAAAATCATTAAATTTATAATAGATTTGTGTATATATCATTCAATAAAATACACTCACTAAAACATCATAGATATATTTCCATTTCACCTTATATTGTATCATATAAAATAAATTTTGAAACCATATCCCAAACAACCTTAGGACATCTTCCAAAAATACATTGGGATATCTATCATCAACTTTACCTTTTATAAAATCATATAAAATACATTGGGAATACCCAACCAAAAAGCATTTTGGATAAATTATAAGACATTTTTAGATATTTTATTTAATTAAAACATAATCCCCTATTAGTCAACCATAAGGTCTGATAGCATGATCCCTTATAGTGTGGAAAACAATATATATTACTAGATTAACAGATTTATGAAAATTGAGAGCTCAATAAAAGCACCAATTTTACTCAATCTATATACAAAAATTCTTTGATGTCAATAAATCACATGTATCTCCATACCATTATTCAGTTACTAAATCATTAGAATGATTGAATTTTTATATTATACCCTTACCAAATACATAATGTGAACATAGTCCATTGGGTATGTCAACACTATATATCCTCTATATTCATTCTCAATTCTTCGAGTATAGATTATCAATGTCCATAAATATTAAAAATGTTATGCTTCATTATATATTATAAAATCACATTCCTCTAACTTAATAGAGATTAAAATCATATATAATATTAATATATGATTGTGAATGTTATTATTATCTCATAATCGAAGTCTAATGTGTCATAATCATTATATGAGAGAAAAATCCAACCTTAGTTCAGTGCCAACAAATGACATGATTAGAAATATTCCTAACCAACCTATAATTATCCAATCCCCGGGAGTTAAATAATAATTTTATTAATGTATGGAGGATATCATCCCTGGTATTACTCTAAACTCTTGTATGAGGAATCTGTATATGAATATTTCACTTTAATATATCAAAAACATTTTGTATGACACACTAGGTGATACACATCAGGGGTTATCTAGCACGATAAACACATTTTCTTCCTCATGATCATATTTTGAATCATGGTATAAAAATTGTACCCACAAACTATAAATCACTAGGAATACATATCTTTGGAAGTATTCAATATCTTATATTGAGAGGTTAATTAGTATTACACTTTCTAATATAAATATATATATATATACACACACACACAATCAACATGAAGTAATGATAAAATAGACATTTTTTTTACGTGAGAAATTTTATAATATTAAACACTTTTAATAATTATTTTTAAATCATACACAATTTCATGTCATATAGTTTCACATATGTTACCCTACATGGTCATACTAACGTTTTCTTCACCCTTATGATTATGTAATCATCATTAA
Organism: Viscum album; assembly: GCA_963277665.1. NCBI lineage: Eukaryota > Viridiplantae > Streptophyta > Magnoliopsida > Santalales > Viscaceae > Viscum > Viscum album. Next base: position 771,937,044 of record OY728159.1, on the reverse strand, counting down.
ATATCAATGTTATACTGCCTATATATCTATATGACCATCTGATAAATAAATTTCACTAAACTCTGCCATTGGTAACAACTATGATGTAATATATGTTGAATAATGATAATACATAAGAATAATATTAATAATTATTATCTCCATGAAAAAATTAATAAAATACATCATTTTATTTTATAATGTTAAAAATGTATGTTTTCTATATAGAATACTTTTTGTGTTCATTATTTGAATTGTTTGAAACATTTCATGAGACATTTACATGAAATCATTTGGGGACTAATGTATCTCTTGACATTAATATTTTATAGACAAACCTTGAAACTTTTAGGATATTTTATGACATTCAATTTGATGAGAATAATAATTAATTTGTAATCACTGAACCTACTATTGTGTAAAAACACCCACACTGGACTCTTGACACTATATATATTCCAAGATATCATTTTTGGAAACACAAATTAAACCATGTTAATGAAATAACATTTATTTATTTTTAGTGGTAAAATTTCACAAATTAACAACAATATTCATGTACCTATGTTGTTCTTTGTATTTGGATATTTTTTATTAAAAGTTTAATTTTATTATTTAAGATATAACCTTAATTTGGGGTGAAATAATATACATTATATTTTAACATACATTGTTAAAAAATCTTTTATCCTATATAAATAAATTTCCCCTTACCATATTTTCTTATGTGTTATGGAATTAAATTAATCATACACCACAAGTATTGTATCAATCAATTCATATTGTTCACAAAAACATGTCGCAAATGAAAAACATCACTTATCATATATGTGTAATTATATAAAAATACACAACCCTTATAACAATTCATCTGATCCAACTATATTTAATTATATTCAAATCCATGATTAAAAAACCCTTTTAATTTTAATCCAAATGAATATTAAATGATATAATAATTCATTAATTTATTTTGTATACTTATAAACTTTTCAAATTATATATTCGGTATCATATATTTTTCAATGTAATTTAATTGATATCTTTAACATTTGTACCCATCATTGATATTCTATAGAATTTTCAAAACTCCTTCACATATTCTAGGTAAATTAATTATATGTAAACATTTAATTTTTCATAATAAATTATGGATTAAATTAATTTGGATCAATATTTGTAATTTTAATGATTTTAGAATTAATATTTTCCCATATAGTTTTATATTTTACCGACATGAATTATCGATACACTACCAAAAGTAGGATATCTCATACTTAGTTTAGATATCCATAGAAATTGTAAAAAATGCGGAAAATATTTCTTGATGATTTAAAATTTTCTGAGTACATCTACTGTTAAATCTAGAATGAATTCGATAGATAAATAAAGCAATAATGGAAACCCATATTCGTACTAAGTCACTACCAAAGTCAATAATCTATAATATAATAATAAATAATGAAATTACATTGGTAATTTTTCATCTTATTACATATAAAAATTTGGATAATAAATTTATGATTATCATGAGCATCTAAATTTTATGCGTTTAACAACCTGAATTTTTTTTACTCACAAATGTATTTTTCTAACATAATCAATTTGAAACTATAAAGACATTTCATATGTTTCCATGCTATGGATGATTCAAAAATAATGATTATTAATTATAATATTTATCTTAAATGAATGTTACATGATGATGATATCATTTACTTAAAATGAAATATTTTAAAAGATAAGTATAATATTTAAGAAACATTCTATAAGGAATTTTATTAAATGTTATACCCAAAAATAATGGATCCTTTTTAAACTAGTCATCTCAATTTGTGGTACATGATCAATATTTCACCACGAATTATGTATCATTTGAATTTATCCCATGACATAGATATTATGGTGGGATTTATTCCAATCATGTTAGAAATAAATCCTAAATATTTATCTGATAACAAACATTTCAATCTATCATATAGATATACTCATCTCAACTCCTATGATTTCCTAATCCAATTTGGGCCTCTCAGAAAAGTGAAAACCAAAGAGAACAACATGATTAAGAACCTAATCCACTTAATGTCACCGATTTCATACTCTCCATACAATAGATTTTCTCAGGCCCCCCAAATAATCATAATTAATTTGGATGAATGATTTTGGTCATTATAGGTGTTCACTTTTGAAACTAACTGACCCTTAGTTTTAATGGCAATTAATCTCACTATATAAACACATGACAATCGATTTTTATGCATTATCTAATGATTTACTTTGGAATTAAATAAAATCCACCAAATAAATATGTTTAATTAAAATTAATACATACCTATTTAAAAAACTAAGAAACAAGCATGACTTAAGGTATGAAAAAGTTCAGCTATTTATCAAACCTAACATGTTACTCATTAAATTCTTGTATAAAATTTTTCTAAAATTGTTTAAAATTTTGAACTAAATAATTCATCCATTCATAATATAAAATAAATATATATATTCCTAATAAACATGATTAATTTAAATAAATGAATAACTGAAAAAAATCATATGATATAAAGATTTATGTAATATTAATAAACAATGCTAAAAATAAGCATATTATAAGTTATTTATAATTTATAGTCATTCGATAATTATAAACATAAAACAATTTACATTTAATTAAAATATATACTCCACAATAATTTCGATGATATTTTATTTTCTATAAATATATGATATTATATGAAATGTAAATAATTTATATACATATTATATTTTGTAAACAATTTACATAATTTAAATATAACTTCTTTAATTGCTTCTAACACAATATCAAATCAATAATTAAATCTAATTTATATTTTTAAAAATAATTTCTCAAATATTTACATTGATTTGAATAAAAAATTAAATATTATGAACAATTAAATATGTAAAATATAATCACCGTCTAATTTTTCCATGTTTTATAGTATAAAAACAATTGAAAATATTATATTATAATCTCCTTAAAAACAATATATATGTTAACTCTAATTCATTACATATAATTTGTTAAAGATATTTTTACTTTAATAATTTATATTTTGGAATATTTATTTATTGAATATATAAGGCCCCAACCTTAAACCTTACTTAATCTTGAGTTATTACAAGATTACACATTGAGGATCTTTTCAGGTTTAGAGTTTTAGAGAATTAGATCATGAAACTTGCATTACATTCCACATTTAAACAAAGTGGTTACATAAAAGACAGAATTCATTCTTCCCATCAACGGAAACATATTGAAAATAAAACATGGATTCTTTCTTGACACATCATTGACACTATCATCACATCATGTACCTTTCCCTTGACCTGTGAAAAACATTTAAAAAACATGGGATGAGCATAAAAAGCTCAGTAAGGGTTATAAAAATATGGAAAGGAAACATGAGTTCATATATACATAAGAATTAAATCATACTTTACCCATAAAACATAAGAACTTTAACATACCTCATCAAACCATGAATAAATTATAGAAAACATAAGACATAAAGGTAACTTGAGGCATTCATAACATTCTTACGTAGGGAGTAACCCTCTTGGTTACGTTTGGAATACCCATCACAGTATATTCCCTAAATCTCTTCGGAGAAACCTTAATGTTTCACTCCTTCGTGTTACCCAATGCATTGGAGAGCTATATCGGGCTCACCCGCCCTTAGTTTATCACGGAACCACCCGTTTTCATAATAATTCCCAAGAACCTCAACATAATCATATCACATAAAACATGCATAAAGGAAACATAACATTCCCACCTTTAAATCACAAGATATCAATACAATACATTGATATAAAAACATTATGAAAACCATTTTCGACACCAAAATAAAAGAAAAGTAAAACATGGTATTTATTTTTCTTTTAAAAATAAGGTATGGCTTGTAGAGGAAGCCGAAACTCAAATAATGGTCAAGGAGGCGGAGAAGTCGTTGTCATGGCATACGTACGACAAAAACATTCCCTTTTGTCATTTTGTAAAAATCTTCGTATAAAAAAGATTCCTTTTGGATAAACATAAAATTCAACGAGGTTTATACACCGTATAAAAGAAGGTTGTGTATAAAACAAAATATGGCTCAATGAAAGGAGATTGAGACAAAGTCCCATATAAAGACGGTATCCTTGGTTTAAGGATAAATAAATTACATAATTATGTGTGACAAATGAATACACAAAATATAAGTGGATATTAAGTGTAAAATAATAAAAGGTCATTCATACATATTCAAAGGATAAAATATTCAATAACTACATGTTGAACCCAATGAAATCAAAATTGGGTTAAGAAGTTTCCTTGACAGCCTAACGGCGTCACATAAAAATGAGTTGATGAGAGATAAAAAGTGTATCTCATCACTTGGACATAAAATCTACATCAATAAGGATATATGAGAACACATCCCAACATAACAATATGTAAATTAAAAGACCCAACAAAAGAAGTCTTTTAAAAAAGAGGAGGGTGAAAGGTTCCCTTACCGACTTGGGTATCTTTCAAAACATACACCACATGAAAGAAGGACAATAAATCATTGATGTAAATACTCATAAAAGAAATTATATTACACAATGAGTAGAATAATGGGAAGTACATACACCACTCAAAGGAAATTGTGGCAAATGTAGCATAAATCTCACGGGAATAAAAGTGAGATGAAAAATCCCTTATGAAAACTCGGCAGCCTAACGACGCCACATAAAACAAAAAAAAATGGATTGATGAGATCAAATACGGTATTTCATCATATTAACAAAAAGTTTATAGAAAGAGGAGTATAAAAGAACATCCCAAAACATAACAAAGAGGAGCTTAACAGAAGTGACATAAAGGAGAGTACTTAAAAAGAAAGAGAGAGGTTAGATCTCTTACGAAAATTCGGCAGCCTAACGGTGCCACTCAAAACTTCCAAAATGGATTTATGAGAGATAATAGGGTCTCTCATCACATGAAAATAAAAATTAAAGTAAGTGTAATATAAAATAACATCCCAATAACAAGAAAGATGAGCTTTAGAGGTAATGATATAAAAGAGTGTACTTAAAAAGAAAGAGAGGAGTAGGATCCCTTACCTCAAGTCCAACATGTCTTGTTCGTTTCTTAATATTCCTAAATAATAAACTTTGGTCAATTAATAATTTCCTAAGCAACTAATTTATAGATTATTATTCAGTTCATATCACATATTATAATGTTATAATAATTGTTTAATAATGTTAGTTCATATCAGACGTTTTTGTCGATGTTTGGTACATGAGTCAAAAATGAACTTGTTTGAAAAAAGATTGCCCATGTAGTTATAAGTAAATAATTTCCAGAATAGTATTAATGATTAAAATATCATATATATCCAGTAAATATTCATTTCATACTATACCATATCATTTGGAGATAAAAAAAATGAAAAGCACCGTTCATGGAGACGGTAGGCCGTACGTACGCATGAACGCTACTCTCATTTATTGTCATATTAATGGAATTAAAACAAAATCAGAGAGATATATATATCCATAATTTTGATGTAATATATTAAATATATATCCATTATATATATGTACTTATATTATTACATAACATTTTGAGATAAGAAATGAAATGTACCATTCATGGAGACGGTAAGCCGTACGTACGCATGAACGCTACTTCCATTTCTATTTCATATTTAATGGAATTAAAACATACTGATACATAATATAATTTTAATTCCAGTATGTTATCATATATAATATCATTAAATATATCCTTTATACGTACCACATATGGTATTAACGAATCAAATCACTTTGTGGGGGCAGTAGTCCGCACTTTTTTAAATGAAGATATCACGTTTACCCATAATGGAAACCACAAAGGTATGCCCAAAATTAAAAATACAGAAGCATAAGGAAATCATAAACATATTATATATCTTATATAAATATAGTGTCATCTTAATGGCCACCTTTGAAGGTGTTAAAATAATGTTGAACAATCATCGTTTCGGGAGGCCGAAATTCGCCATCTACGGAAACAGTATATTCTTTAACCATTAGATGTAGGTGTGTGAAAGTGTATCTCGAATAATTCTTATAACAACATCCTAGTATATTCATGATACTGGATTTGTTACAAAATAAATGAATAAAAATAGTTTAGGGGGTTGGAGAAGCAAAATAAAACAAAAGTACTCAAGTGAAGACATTACCTTAAAATCGGGTAACTCCCTTTGGTTTGAGCTCAAAGGCTTCCTTGGGAAGACTTCGTCCCACATTTAGGCTTCAAGGAGTAATAGAGGGAAGTGGAGAGACAAAATGGGCAGAGGTTGGCTGAGCCAAAGGCTTTGGGAGTGTGGGTATGGAGGTAGAGGTGGGGGGCCTTTTATAAAAGGAGAGGAGGGGCACTCTTGGAAGGTAAAGAAAAGTCACTTTATTTTAAAATGGTATTCGGATTTAAGATGTCCCACATTGAAGTGTTTCAAGTATAAGATGATAATAGTTCTAAATCCACTCATCCAATAGGTTTTGGACATGTTTAGTTCTTAGATATTACATTATCTTTCCATTTTATTTAAATCGTTAAATAATGAGGTCATCGCTGCATCATCATGAAGTCATAAATAATTTAATTTATTTAATGTCTAAAAATTATAAAAAAATACTATGATGTATGAAATATTTTTATCTTTCCAATGAATATTTATAGTCAAAAATATGATTTGTATAACCCCAATTGAAAATTTTTTTAGTAAAACATTTCATGTTTGTCTCATTTTTACTTTAACTTTAAATAAAAAGATATTAATGTCATTTTCCAACCAAAGTGGCTTCATGGGGTCCCCATGTTGACCCATTGGTTGTCTTGGTCGGCCATGACAAATCCAATTATGTTAGGACATGTGTCAAGTTCATTTAATTTTATTAAAACATTATTTTTACCTTAAACTACACTAATTACCTCTAATCGCGATTAAAAACTTAATAAGTTACTAATCACCAAAAAATTATTTTTATCCTATTGAACCAAATTTTACTTCTTAATGAAAACCATGTATGTCGGATTTTTAAAATTCAAAACACAAAGATGGTAAAATTTCATTTAAACGGAAAAATCAGTTTTTATAAGTACCACTTAGTGGTTTCACTATTCATCAAAAATTGAAGTTTTTCAGAAAAATCCAAAAAATTCACCCTAATATATATTTGATATTCCGAATTCAAAAATGAAGTCTATTTTACAGAATTCAAAACATATAAGTCACATTAAATAATGTAATAATTAATTCCCGCTGTTAGATCAAATAGCGTGTTTTTATGAAACAATAAGTATCAAAAGATTGACACTATTTAAGTCTGATTTCAAAGTGAAATTAATTCCAACGACCACTATTGGATTTAATGGTAAAAATATATTCTAATTTCACTTTAAAACAAATTCAAAATATAATCTAATTGTATAAATAAATTAGATTAAAAAGTGTTTTTGAATTAAAATACAACATTTTACACTATTCATTAAAAAAAGAACTTTATCAGAAAGATACCAAAAATTTACACAAAGTAAATTTTGATGTCCCAATTCTTAAGAAGGGTTTTATTTGGTCCAAAATAATGTATAAGAGTGAACAAAACTATATTTAATGACGGTTCTCCATCAAAAGGTGATAACTGAACCTTTAGTGAAAACTAGGGCATATATGCCTAAAATTGAATTCTTTCCGTATTTTAAGCCTTTATCATTTATTGGATAAATGTAAAAACATTTAAAAACATGTATAATCATATTTTAGTTATTTCTATCCATTTCCGCGAATATAATGGCTTCGTGTTAACTACCATTTAAAATAATATTATTTTATTATTAGAGTGCAACGTAAGATTCCCAAGAAACTCGTTGTTGCGTGTTGGGTACACCATCGAGCATAGAGTCCCCTTTAAAGTCATATTAATACTTTATTCACAAATATGGATAAATATGAAAATGTCATATTCTTTATTTACCTGGGGTGTTACAGAATATTTCTTAAAAAATAATTAATTAATTATAAACAAGTTATAATTATTTAATTTATGAATGCAATTATAAATTTAATAAATATCTAAAATAATGAATTTTCATTATTTACAGATATTTTAAAAACTATTTAAATTAATTCTAAATAAAAATTTATAGTAGATACTCATCTATATTGTATTTAATGATATCCCCAAATTTAAATCAATGATAGATAATCTAAGAAAATAAAATTACAACATGGATATAAATCATATTATCTGATTGATAATACAATGCCATAAAAATATAAAATGTGACAAGCCTCTTTGAAGGATTAATTTTCCTGGCATTCCTAACATGAATTATGATATCAAAGCTATATATCATTAAAACCATCAGTTCCTGGGATCTCTCATCTTATAATATATAATATATAATAATTGAACATTATTCACTCCCTTAATATCATTGAGAACTTTTATATACTCTTACAACATCCTGATTTCATACGGATTAAAAAACCAAAACTGAGAGTTCTTTTTTAAATCACTATAATATCATATATCAGATTCTAAAACCCTATGAAGATTATTTTATCGCATAATATAATTTTATAATAGAAATATATATTTGAAAATGGGGATGATTTTATATGTTTTCCTTATATAAATAATATATCATAGACATTGACATATAATATTACTAGCATTATAAAAGATTATTTATTTTATTTATAATTTATCACATGAACTAAGGAACAGAGTAATGCATTGATACCACATCACGTTTTCTAATAATATAATTTCATGTATATTAGGTACATAATATATAAGTCACCCAGGAGCCAATGATATACCGTAAATGAATATGAAAAATATAATATATAAATGAATAACATTCCAAATGTTGTTGGATTATCCATAGGATTATGTGAATCACACATCCCATAGGTGGAACAATCATTTAGACTATTTAAATCTAGTACCACTCATAGTTATTAAAAAAAATTCTTCAAGAATATTGATAATCAGTTGGAAGAATGGAATTTTTCAACCCATCTCTCTCAATGATGCCTTCCTCCTTAAATACCCATCGTTACATAATCAAAAATTAACTCATACCGTCATTCCATACATGGAAATGATTTGTTAAACTAGTGATTTATATCATTAATGAAATAGTAAACTTTTTGTTTTAAACATATGACGTTCTTATACCAATGATATCAAAAAATGGTTGAATCTACAATGATAAAAAATATCATTTTGATACTAAGTGGTCATATAAATTAAATGTATCTCATAAAATATAATTATAATTATACCAATCCATATGATATTAGAAATCATAAAATATGATTAGATAAGTTTGTTAAGTGAATTGAAAATATTTTTCCTTATTATATAGCTATATAGTCAAATATAATATAACCAATTAAAGTTCACTCATAATTATTTTACGGAATATCTCCTTTAATTAAGGAAGACATGATTTCCCTATTCATTGATTTATTTTATTCTAGGATATTATTATTTTTTATTATCCTTTATTATTACAGAAATAATTTACTGTATCATATAGGACAATTAATATATATTTCTTACATTTATTATAATTTAAATATACATATACATTTTTCAGTTACTGGTAATTGATTAATTTATCATTATATATTTTTATGATACATTTATCACAAGGCCTCTAATTTTTTTACATGCCTTCTTTGTGGTAGTTTCATGACCATGTCATATTTTAGGTGGCATTAGTGTGGTAAAATTATCTTACCATGATCCTAGGTGGGGTCCTGATGGGTTGAGTCATGTTAGAGAGGTATGAGAGAGATTAAATCGCATGGGTGGTGTTTGGGGTTAATTCGCATGTGATGATAAAAAATGAGTTTATTTATACATTTTTTAATATGATTACAGTTCATTTTATATATCATGTAACATAAATTTATTGTATTTTAAAATGTATCAATTCCCCAAGACTCTTCTAAAAAATCAATTGACATGAATGTCTTTTAAATATGTTATAAAGGAAAAAAATTATTTCCAAATTCATCACACATCATATTATTTTATATTTTTACAATGTAATTATTGATTTATATCTTCTATTTATAGTTTGGTATATATGAATTATTCCTAAAGACAATAGGTTTCATCCCTAAAAATTGGTAGTTTTGATTTAGAGTCTAGGTTTTGATATCTTAATTTCATTGATTGAGCCAATTCCCACTATTTTACTAAGTGCCGATGAACTATTAATAGGAAAAAAATATGAGTTAAATCTTCTCCAAGAGGTGAGGGAATATTCTCCCCAAAATATTTCTAAGGTATGACTGTCCACCAATGGAATATTTGGTATTTCTCACTAATCAGGATGATTCTACACATAGGAAGTGTCATCTGTAGGAGTATACGAACCTGTGGCCACATATGGTTAGAGATAAGCCATGAACAAAAATTATTAAGGTCTAGTTAGAGAGAGTGAATCATGTAAACCATCTAGATTAGCCATCCACAAAATTGAAACTTACTAACTCATTGATTTCTTTTTATTGTGGTTAGTTATTGGGTGATATTTGACCTACCAAGAATCCTTATAATATTAGTCCTTTATTTAGAGATTGAGTTTTTGTTTTTTGATTTACTAACCAACCAAAATGAGGATTTTATGAGTATATAATATTTTCTAACCTTTTAGGGAAATCTAGAAAATATCATTGTATTAATCATTGTTTATAAGCCTTATGTGGAACTACCATATAACGGTTCATGACGAATATATTATGATCTCAATTTTATGAGAATGGTCTATAGGGGTGAAATTCAAGTTAGGGATTTACTTATATATAGTCTCACATGTTATAGGGTTTCAAAATATGAGATGGTGCTATATTAAATTGAGATTAATGTGGTAGAAATATCAGTAAACATATGCCATCACTATATATATGTGCTAATTCTTAAGAATAGGTAGCTAGTTTCCTAGACTGTGAACTAGTTCTTGTCATTGAAGATATTGTTTTAGTATATTCAAATATGTTTTGAGTTATAATTTTTTACTTTTTTACTCTATAACTTATAACTATCAACACTTGGATGTGTTGTTTTGTTTTTGAATCATTATATTTGGAGTTAAATAATCAGATATAGTCTAGTTTTACTATTTTCAACAAGGGATTCATAATAGAGGCGACTATTATGTCATTTAAATTTTCCATATACAGGTTCCCACACTTAGAATAGAGTTTATCTTTAAATATTTCAATAGAATAGAAAAGATCCTATGAAATTATATTTAATATTTAATTTTATTAAATTGTGTAATATATATTGTATTTTTATATTCAATTCATGATGTGTTGAAACGTACATGGACAGAGGATCCAATTAATGGAGTGGTACTCATACCATATATGGAAGCTAATACTCATTAAATTATAGTTTATTCTTCTACCATTTCATATTATTATCTTTTCATTTTGTGTTTGTTTTTGATGATGTGTTCTATTATAGATCAGTGAATGGGAATATCCCTGTAGAATACTATACGTCGCCCCCTCATTGAGGATTTGATTTTTTCTATCTTACATGGTTGTACTGAATAGATATCTTATTTAGATTATTAGATATAGCAATAAATATAAGGTGGATGACTGTGTTGGTAGGGGATCATTTGGATACATGTTTCAACAAACCATTTCATTACCAAATTTATAACCATTTACTTTTATTATATATCCATAATAGAGAAGGATCATTTAAATTTTATATTTACTTGGTTCAAAAAATTATTACTAGTGGGTTCATGTGTAAAAAAATTTGAAAATAGAGTTTGGACTTCCCAAAAAATATTATGATTTCTTAGGGATACTGGTACGAGTGGTTAATAAACTACTATAACAATGGGATATATTAAAGGGTACCAGCAATTATCCTATTGAAAATTACATTTCCATTAAAATATCCATTTGTTAAGAATTTTTTTATTGAAACCAATATTTTAATGTAAGATTATTTAGAATGTAAGAATGATTATACTTGAGAATTAGTTATCATATCCATAACATGAATTCCTTTTGATTTTTAAATTATTGATAACAAATTTATCTAGTGGAATTTACAATTGTAAGATGTATAAGATGAATTTTTAATTCTTGAATCATAAAATGTGATATTTTTCTATTTTATTGATACATTTTTGAAGAAAAAATTGACCATGTGATCCATTTAAGGATACTCGTCATAGTTTTATGACTATTTCAAAGATGAATTTGTTCTTATTATTATAACAGTTTTATAAAAATGGTAACTACAAATAATGATAATATTAGATTAATCCAACATATAAATTAGTAAATTATTAATAATTTATTATAACATTGGACTCCACCATTTCATATGATGATAAAATTGGTTTAATCAATAGCGATGTCATCTCAACCTATAATTCTTTCTTTTTAATCAGGAATATTTTTTTTCTTCATTCAGTATTTTACCATGTCAAAAAATAGTTATAAACCATTCTCTAATACATACATTATTGCCCCATATTGTAATACATATAAGTCACATCACTAAATATATCAACAAGAATTATAATTTATCCATAATATATAAGGGTTTAATTAATTGTTAGATTAGCTACAAAACATTGTTAATACGAATTAATTATTTAAGATATCATATTCAAAATAATCCCATTTATATACCTTCTAAAAATTTCCATGGATAATAATTACTAGGTTAATGGGGAAACATTATAACAGAGTGATCTAAAACAATTGATATGTGATGATGCAACATATATAGGACATAGAGACTATATCCTTAGATCAAAGAAAATAAAGTCAGAGACACTCACTTGAACGAAATGTACTTATTAAAAAATAATCTGGAATCATAATAAGTGAGTATGATGAATAATATCTTAACCATGTGTTAGGAATATAATAATAATATGGTTATCGTATAAGCATGTCATTTTCCATGGAATAATAATATTGAAATTTTAATCATATACCATGAAGCATGGAATGGTAAAATAGGATTGTCCATATGATTTTGGAATCTTATTAATATAATCATGATCCATAGAGATATAACATAGGAATGTGGAGTGATATAACAATGTTAGTGTTATGAAGGTTGAATCATAAGACAAGAATCATGATCCTTGGAGACATAATGCCAGAATGTGTCATAGTCACTAGAATAGAAAATCTTAAAATTTGTATAGGCTCGCTACCCAACCCATCAAAACATTGTAAACACAACTGAACACATTATGTAAACGTATAACATATTTTATTGGTCATAAATAAAGATTATCTATAGTTATATCAATAGAAAATTTCATCACCCACTAAATATGAGAGATATATAATTCTTGGCCCCCATCAGATAATTCAAAACCATACATATAAGAGTCACTTAAAATAAATAAATTCATAGCTTTTTTAACCCATTAATATAAAAATGTTTTAAATAAGATTTTATATGGTATAAAAATCATTCAAAAAAATAATGTGGATAATTCCATAAAGGTAAATAGATATATAATTACCATGATTATAAATTAATGATTGGATTACAAGGATTATTATATAAAAAAAATAAAATATGGCTATATAAATAGTTTTCCATACTTAGTCGAACGGTATGATAACTTATTGAATTACATTAAATGAAAATAATGGAATATAAAATACTAATAATACAATTTAATTGGTGAAATGGATATTAAGATGAAATTTCATCGATAAAGAAAGAAAAATCAGTTATGGATCATTTGATGCATAGACATTTTATTTCCTCGTAGCCATTAATACATTAAGGTTTTTATAGCGAGGAAATAAATTATTCTAGGAAATTATATGTTTAAGAAAGAATATAATTAGTGGAAAAACTTTATAAGTAACATTCAATGAATATTTTATTATATATTATATATACAGTTGGAAAATAATTAATAATATGATGATAATGTAATTAATATTTATGAAATCAATTCCATTGTTTCACTCTTTATTAAAATGTTCAAAAATATGAAAAATAATTGATTAAATATCATTTTTATTAAATGACATAAATTTAGGAATACTTCAAAAATATATATTTCAAATAGGTTATAACATATAATAGTATCATTTTTAAATTAACCATTATAATAAATATATAAAAATGGATAACAAAAAATAAAAATAAATTTTTTAAGGATTTAAACATTATCATAAAATCAAAATTAACGTTCACTTACAATTTTTTTTTCAATTTTATGAAATGAAAATTTTTAAATTATTATATTAATTTAACTTATTTACTAGAATAATTGAATATAAATAAAGTTATAGAAGATTAAATGTGGTGTGGACGATACTATATATATTTTTGTGGAATGAAATATATATTTTATATATTTTTAATTGAAAAATAAATCAATAAAATAGATATAAAATTTCAATTTGGTATAAATTGGAATGTTATAGTTAAGGAAGGGAATAAAAATTTATATGTAAGAATTATTATATGCAGGATTCATGTATGAATGAATATAGTAATGGATAAAAAATACCCATAATAGAAAACATGTCCGTTAAAACATTTTTTTAACATTGGAAACAAAAATAGTATGATTTTGGAAAGATAGTTTAATCTCACAAGATTGGAATATATAATACAATATGATATTTTGAATTGGTATAATATATATATTAAATAATAGAATTTTCCAAAAATAATTATTATGACTTAGTGAATGGATATTGAATTGGGAAAACCCATTATAAATTTATTAGTGAATGAACCTAATGTATTCAAAAGTGTTAATAGAATATAAAATACCATGATCCAAATATAAATAATGATAAAATATGTATATTAGGTAGTATATAGGAAATAAAAAGTAAAATAAGATTAAAATATGAAACACATATTAAAGATTGAAAAATAATATGAAAATCTATTTCTAGAACTATAATGATATTATGGAATAATCAACGAGTGAAAATGAAGAGGATATAAAAATACATAAAATGAAATATTTTTTATAAAAAATATAATCCCATATAATATAATATATGATATATAAGAATTATTTGTAATAATAATACCTTATAAACCAAAAAGGAATTACTCGTTGGAGGAAATCCATTTTAAACGTAAAAAAGTGTGAAATCTAAAAAAATACAGAGAGATTTATAACAAAACACTTGTAAAGGAATAGAGAGTAGGCATTTAGTCAATATTATATTTTATCTGTAACGTCGATAAAAATCTTCCACATAGTTATAAGACATAGAAAATCACAAAATTGGAAGAGATATATATAGAAAACCCCCTATATTTTATTCTTATATGTTATAACTAAATCTAAATTCATATATAATAATCATATTATCAATAATAATCAATTAAAGGGCTGTATTTTTATTTATTTTAATTTATATTAATATTTTATATTCAATATTTTTAAAGTTAAATTTTTTTGTTTAAAATAAAAATATATTATTTTTAGTTTCAACTGTTTCTCTTTTTTCTGTAAATATGCATCAATCATCATTTCATATTCATGATTTTCTCATATAGAGTAATCAATGTGTTATAATAGTGGTTTAATAATGATAATTCACTTATTTTGATAAATTTTAATGAACATATGTTGTTATATTAATAATTATTTAAATATAACTATTACAATTATAGACATGTAAATAAAACATTAGTTTAATATTAATACCTTAACATAGTAGTAATTTAGTTTTCATTATCATCCATGATGAAATTGTTATAGCATCATCGGCATTGATGGTTAATGTGACCCAAAATAGATCATTTTAGAATCAATAGATGAGTATGATAATTGAATGATTTTATTATAATATGATTATTCTAAATGTATAATGATATTATTTATGTCTTACAAATGTTTTAAATCATGTTGAATAAAACAAAGTATGTGAAGATAAAATTGTGTTATGGTTATTAAGTCATTGCTTATGAATAATAAATTATATCTTACCTCGAATTCATTATTAGTATAGATGGTATTGTGGAATCCTATTTAGTGAAAAATATATAATATTTTTAATGGATGAACCCTAGAGATATTATCCTAGGAGTATAGAATGAAATATTATATTTAGGTGTGGTATGGAAAGGGTGGTGTATGGGTCATTTTATATGTGATAATATCCCATGTTATTAATAATTCATGTTCTACAGTTTGAAGGGGTAGTAATTTTACAAGTCATGTGACTAAAAACTGTAATAATTATTGATATTGATTAGCAATAATCTCATTCAAAAAACAATGCTATACTAATTTATGAAATTTTATCCCTACATACCTTATTTTTACATTTTTACAACATTTTACCATTTATAATGATGAATTTTGATCTAGTTATATTTTTGTAAATGAAATACACCCTATTATAGTGTTCTGAAATGTATATTTTATATATAAAATAAATTTTATTATATTAAATTTCAAAAAATATGAATGTAGCGGATAAAATTAATAAACATTGAATAAATGTGTTTTTTAGAAAGTATCTTTTTCAATATTGAATAATTTTAATCTTACATATTTCAAATTAATACTCATTCTATGAAGATATATATATATATATATCATATATATCATTATTTTTCTTACTTAATTATTATAAATTATACTTTGAAATAATAATAATAAAAAAAATAAAAAATTAAGGTATTAAATAACATATATCATATTACTCAAAAATAAACATATTTTTACTCTTAAGAAAGCCTTAATTATTAATATTCTTTTGTTTATTTATTTTATAGTAATTTCTGGAATTCTAACCATCCATTTCACTAGAAAATATTTAAAAAATAAATTATATAAATAATAATATATAATGCATGAAATCAATTTCCACATAATAAAATTTATTTTAAAGAATTATTTATAAATTTTCATTATATTCCCATGTTATTATTTTCAAATATAGTAAATTATTAATAAAAGGTATATCATTCTAACATCTAAAATCACCCTTATATATTTATTTATTTTTTCTATTTAATTTTAAAAAATCATTTCTCTAGTAATGTAATTTATATTCAAATTATATGTTTTTAATATGAACTTTGATACTCAATAATAATGTTTATTAAGTGGATTCCATGTTTTGAAAAATATCATATTTTTTTATTTAATTTATTCATATTTATGGGATACAATAATCTATTTTTTGTATTATTAGTATTATTTTAATTATGTTGTAATATTATGATTAATAGAACATGGTTAATTTGACTCATATACATTATGATTTACTTAATACAAGATTTAAATATTATTCAATGAATAAAAAAATATATTTGAATGATAGAAAGATAATAGAGGGAAGAAACTTTTATCAAAAACAAGGGATGATACCAAAAAAGAATCAAATCATCACCACGTTTTCAACGTAACTAGGTTTATTCTGAAAGGGAATGAAAAAGTTTTAGTTTATCTTTTATTCCTCTACTATAGGCATAAAATTATTATATTATCTAGTGACCATAGATCGTTTTAACATTTAGTAATTTTTTTCTATTATTATTTTAAGAAATATTTGGAAAACCTTATATATTAACTAATGAACAATTTCAAAAGATGCATCATTGTAGTAAATATTATACTATTTATTTACAATTCCTCTTCATTTAGTTTAAAAATAATGAAGGCCTCCCCAATTTCAAATATTTATATTTGATTTTATCGAATCTTGATAATCTTTTTGACTAAAATAACAAACAAAAATTTCATCACCAATATTTTTTCACATAAATATAGTTACCATGAGATCCATATGTTCCCTATTGTGATTATTGAATATCCCCACTAAGAGGTTAAAAAATATATTTTGACATAATATAATAATGTGTATCAAGGAGTTGGGGTTTATTTCCGATATCTATATAAGAAATTTCAATTTTCATCTTCATAAAAAACATTATATTTGGGTTAATTTAATGGAATAAACTTTGTGTATGAAGGATCTCCATTGTGATCTAATCACTGCTAATTTTTTAGTCAATCATGACCATCAAACAATGTAGCTATATCTATAATACCATAATAGATTTATTATTTTACAATTCTATATATATCACGTTAGAGGAAAAATAATGTAGTTTACGTTATCCTTGTTTAGATGGACCAATAGGATAAACTTCATCATATAAAAAACCATTATTTAATGTTGAAATAATGTCATTAGGAGATTATAATTATCCATCCATAATTTTTTTACAGATAACACATTAATGGATTACTTAAATGGTTAACCTTTTTAGCAATCCACCAATATTATTTTTTTACTAATTCTATTTTTCCTTATGAAAATCATGTCCAAAATCCCATTAATGGGAGAAAATGAGAATATAGTAACCATTTTATAACTATAAATATTATAATGAATGACTTTTTAACACAAGAATAATGTTTTAACCCTCTCATGTATAGAATGAAACACTATTTAATCAATTTGTTGAAAGGGATTAAATATATCAAATATTTTACAATAAGTAATAACGAAAACCATAGTGGAAAAAATATCCAAATACCGATATATCATCTTCCTAATACATTTTAATTGTAATTAATATATATACATCTTTGTAATTAAAAATTCTTGTATGATAAATGATCCAATAAAGAATGTAAATTTTAACCCACAATTTTTATATAGCATTGTTATGAATGAGGGAATTAAAATATGAACCCCACAACTAAATATATAAAAAATAAGGAAATTAAGAGAGGGAATTGTATCCCTTAGTTATTATATTCAATTATTCTTAATGAAAATGGAAATGAAAGAACCATTGGTACTCCATACACAAATATTAAAACTCCTATTCATGGTGGTGTAATGAATATTAGTCACAAAATCATTACTTCCATATAGGTATCCCCCAATAGGTTTTTAAAAGTGTGTAACCACCAATAATTATTCAATAGTGGATAAAAAGACCTCAAATGGTTTTTATGATTTGGGTGATAGTGATATCTAATGAATATCTCTACTATTTTTTTCAACCATGGGGAGGGACAATGCAAGGGGGTTTGATCTGTGCTATATAGACTGTTGTGATGTTGATATGAGATGCATTATGTGGCCTTACATGGTGGTAGAGGTGTGGATAAAATGTGTTGGTAGAGGTATATAATATATGGTTGGGTGGAAATTAATTTTCTATTCTCTAGACTTGATAAAGTATTGATTTAACACTCAAGACACATGGAAATTAGTATATGGTACACATATTCCATGAGGTTATGTCATGTAATCCACATATAACATTCTATATAAAAAAATATAAGGATTTCTGTGTTTAATAATATTGAAATTTAGAATGTAATTAGGATTTTCACTATTTTTTTATTTTAGACATATAAATATTAAATTATAAATATTAATTATCATATACCCCGAAAATGAGGCTTTTATATCAATTGAAAATTCTATATATCTAAATATAGGTGCCTATATGTTTAATAATAATATTTACAACACATTAACCATATTAATGTAAAAGTATATTGTTTTATTCATATTTATGATTAGTATATCATTATTCATTTATTGGGGTAATTTGATTATGCTATGATATTATTTATAATAATATTATTTTTATATGTGGTTAAATGGGTATGAATTCATGGTAAATATATAGTTTTAAGAGATATAACGAGCTCTTGATAGGACACATGATCATGACAGTTACTATGGTAATTAATTTAAATTAATTATTCAGTATGATGTATGGTAATACATAATTTTTTAGAGAAAAATTAAGATAACATACCCTTTAAAGGCTCGTTAATTATCAAATGTTTAATATGTCGTTATGAGATAATGAATTATTATTATATATTTCTGAGATAGAGATCAATTATAAATTTTTTAATCGATCATATGATACATTTAATTATTATATTAATGATTATATGATAATATTATACATGAAATAATTTTTTTTGATATGTGTTTTTTTTAAAATTATTTTATATGATAAAATAAAATAATTATTGAATTCTAGCTAATATAAATTCAATATATCAATAAACAAATTATTGTATATTGAGGTTAATATTAATTATTATATATTAATATGTTTTTCATGTTATAATATATTTCTTTTGATAATTTTACAGATCTAAATATATGATAACCACAAGACACATTTCATGTGAGTTAATGCAGTGATTGATGTTAGAATAGGCTTCCTGGTCTCTATTCTCACACGCAACTCTGGGTTTTAGGATTACTTGTTCTTGTTGTGCTTTAATAAAATAAAGCATATAGTTCCTTTTTTTCTAATGCAATTTTATGAATGTGGAATTGTTGGTATTAAGAGTATTATATATGAGTGTTTTATAATATTTACTATATCAAGACACTAATTGGACTTATATAGATAATTTTGAATGAATACCCATTAATGCATTTATTATTATGTGAATTACATCTATACATTTTGTTTGTAGAGTGAAATATATAATCAGTGATATTTTATTAAGGTTTACTCCAAATAGTTATGAACTGTTAACCTAAACCCCTCTATTGGTAACTGATTATGAAATGGACACTTATTCTAAGGGAATATTTTTATGTGTCTTCTATGAGGACATAGTGTAGCTGGGGTGGGGGGGTGGATTGTATTATGATATATCTATCCAATAATTTAGATATATATGATGTACTTATTGACGTAAAATATTATAGATTTATTTAAAATGGGATTTATTGATTATATTGATTCATAGGTAATGTTATATGGTAATTTTTTATATCCTATACTTTTTTTATCAATCCTTCTAAAAATTTATGGATGATGTCATAAACTAATTTTATCTTGATAAGGTTCTTCCAATGATTCATTATTTTTTGAGGTTTTGATGAATTATTATAAATTTATATTCTTTAATTTTCAAACATATTTGAACAATTGATAAGAATTACTCATCATAGGGGATTTTCTACTTGGTCATTATTTTAACCCAATCTCGAGAATTTATGATTTGACATAATATAGGTTATCAAAATGTTTTTTATGGATTTTATGGAGGATTAACAACTAGAAAATGTTATCTATATTTGGGTCCATGTGATGTTCTTCCATATTATATTGTGAAATTATTTTTTCCAATTTTTTGATATGTTTTCTTTGGATAATATTTATTGATATGTTTATGTCATGTATATGTAATTTTAGTATATAAGTTAATATAAATAACGGCTTATGTATCATGATTTTCATGAAGTTTGGTTTGTCTAATTTAGGTATTTTCATTCACTACAATTCACTTTTATATTCCCTTCGAATATTGTTCTTTCATGTTTTTTAATTGTGTTTTTTATTTTATATTTCATGGGTGACTAACTACAATATATAGTTTATTCCTTTTAGGTTATATTAAAATAATGATGTAATATTATAATTTTTTAGGTAGAACACATTCTAGAAATTTGGGCCATCTAGGGGGAATAAATCGTAAATATGTAAAAAATTTATACCATAGTGGTATTTATAGAATATTTTCATAGAATTATATAGATTTTAGGATATGTTTAAGGGAGATAGGGAAAATTTATAGAGGTATTGGTATTTTGTTTTTCATGATATGGATCATGACCATATAATGAAAAAATATTTTATTAATATACAAGGACTATGATTATTTACTATATTAACACTTAGAGATTTTATTGAGGTTATAGTTAGGCTTAGATATGCATCATATAATGAACAAAATATGATATCTGGGAATATATTCATAGGATAAGTGAATTATTTAAGGTATTATGATTTATAAAATATGATGAAATTTGTTAAATCCCCTTAGCTAATACATAGTTAGATACTTGATATCGTTCAATAAATTATTAATGCAATACATCATTATATTAATTTCTCATTGAATATTATGGGCAATGAATAATTGATCCTACACTAATATAAATCTCATCCATGGTTGATATTTAGTAATTAAAACACATTGTTTAAGAATTTGATCATAAGGTACCCTATATTTGATAAATTCCCTAGAAATAAATTTGTGAGGATATAAAGATAAATCAAGATGATGATAAATTTAATGAGTTTCTTATCTTACTAATACAAATGTATTATGGAGATCCCAAGAACATATAATGAAAAAATTTGTTAATATTATTTTGTTGATTCTACCCCTTGATAAAGACAAATTTATCATCAATACTTCTTTTCATGATGTTTTATTTAATGTTTAATGAAAAGTATATGAGTGATGATTTGTTTGGTTCAATATTTTGGAAACCTGACCAAGTGTGGGATCCCAATATCATTTCAAGGGTTAAATATATATGGGTTTGAAAGTGTAATAATTTCAGGAGCCATACAAATTGTGATGCATTATTTAATTTATTTGGGGTATGTATATATATTATAGGGAATTATTGGTTTTCTTGAAATAAGCAGTCAATAGATTTTAATACCTCATTAAAGACATTATGAAGAGGAAAATGAAGATATTTCCTATCAATATACATTAATGTGTTAGGGTTAGTGGTCAAGGTTAATATCATCATGTTATATCATGGGTTGATAATTGACTGTGGTTTTGTTTTTTCATGATCAGTACACTGAGATATACTACACATGATCATGGTCCTGAATTTAAAAATTAAAGGTTGAAATAGATATGAGTTGATTTCATGTACATATTTATATGAAATAATGTCTATAGTATGAAAATTAATTTATATCAAATTATCATTATCATGGAAAAATTGTTTTATATTATATTTATTCTACATAGAGACCATTATTTTAAATCTCTACATTATGTAATGATGGACATATTAGTTTCAGATATCAGATAATAGTATGTTATGATGTATTAATGAGAATAATCACTTGTCTTTTTGAAAATTTGGGAAGAATAAGTATATTCTATTATTGGTGACTTCTTTATTGTTCTTTTTAAAATTTTAGAAATATATGTGTTTTGTGGTATATAATTATAAGTTTTCAAAAAAGGGAAATTCATTCAATTAACGGTCATAAATGCATGATTTTAAAGTTATTTTCATTGGATTTTAGTAGATTATTTTGGACACCATGTTTTGAATAGTATTTTTCACATCTAACATATAATTATGGAGCATAGAGAATAAATATAAAATTTATTAATTAATTTAAGAGGGGTAAATAGATTGATCCTATTGTTGTATTTTTTATATTTTTCTATTTAAAGATATTATTTCAATTCAATAAAAATAATAAGAAAAATCCTTTGAGTCAATAAAATTCCATGTGAGGATTAACAGTTTTTTAATAAAACATAATGAAATTTTTTTCAATTTTTTTAAAGATGATTTTTTCATGATCTATGAAATAATATTTATAGATATATGTTGAAGTAATAAACACAATTTTTACTACATAAGTATCTTTTAGGATATTTGAATTTACAAGAATACTTCATAATAGGTGACCTCATACAGCGACGACTTGATAATGTTTTAGGACAAGGTGATACTAGAAAAATAATGAAATTACACAAATGATTTTTTTTGAAATTGAGTGAGATACATTTCTCCCATGGATTAAGGAATATTTAATAAGAATAAATTGATTCTTCTAGATTCTCCATCATAGATTTTGAATTTTACATAAGCATTTTTTAATATGAACCAATCTTTAAAAATATAATTTGCAGTTATTTATATAGTAAAACATGGTACATATGCATTGTAATGTCATGAAAAATTATTAATAAAAAATGATAACATTTTTTAAAAATAAAAAAATCCTAAATATGATAATAAGATAATATAATATATAAATGATAACGTTAATGTTTAAGGAATAATAAAAATATAATATTATATATTTTCAAATTATGGATAATGTCAAGATCATGATGATGGTCATATTATAATGTTTTATTGTAACAAGGAAACTACAATAAAAATTTACCTATTTACCCACACACATATATAATTAATAAACAACATTTTATTTCATTATAACTTATGTACACCTCACAATAACAATACCACATATATGATACTAGAATTTTTTTATGATTTTGTTTACACATATATCAATCATCCCCTTGAAATAATGTAAAATGAAATATATTCAAATTAAACCTTATGTAAAATCATATGTAATAACTCTAAAAATAATATTGAAAATATTATTCGGATATCCTTTAAACCTCTCTATAAGGAATATATTATTAAAATAATAAATTTTTAAAAAACGAATTGCAATAGAACTATTCTTTACCAAAATACTATTTCTGTAACCCCTCAAACCAATATCACCTTCATAATAATTATTAATATTATAATATAAAATTATATGAAATGAGTAACCTCTAATAAATGATTAATACCACTCAAGAAATATAGTGATATGTTATTATCTCGATTATACACAAGTTTCCCCAATCATATGTGAACAATATGAATCATATACCTCCTAAATAGTCATATATTCTCATTTTCAATGGCATGTACTCACCATTAAACCTGGAATGTATTTGCACATTATAACATCATATTGATTCTTAACACTATGAGTAAATTCATTATCATAAAGACAACATAACTCATAACATTTATCCAAGTAAATAATTAATTCAAATTCAACTCACTTAAATTGATAAGGATGTCACCTTCTATAAAACATCATGCGTCTATATAGTCCCTCACTTATTTTTAGTCAATGGACAATAATTCATACCCACAAAACATTATATGAATCCTATTATTATTAATTAAAACCATTAATGGGACAAGAAACACACCACACCACCATTTTAATGTTTATGTATCATGGGATCGATTAATTATGTTATCAATTTGTTAATGGTCATGTGGGATATTACATATTAACCTTAGTTAATGGGGATTACTACGGATAATTATTCTTGTAACGATAGATATTTTATCATTGGATGTTCTCGTTTAATAATAAAATTATTTTTTCCTTAATGATTCACTATAGTATAATCCACATTCCCCGCAAGATAAGTAAAAAACTAATTATAAAAATTTGATAAATACATTTATAGAATAAAAATGGAGATCTGAAAAAAAAAGTAGAAAGAGGTAAAAATAGAAGATAAGACAACTATAATTGGAAAATTTGGATCTCATCGATCCAACGGAATAAATACAATGAGAGAAACATTGTATAAATGAGTCAAAATAATAATGACATAATATTCAACATAAAAATAGAAATATATATAGCCATGATTAAATTTTTATGTGACAAAATAATGATTAAATATGAAATATATATGGGATATCTGGAACCCATCTGTTCACTAATAATATAACTATTAGAATAGTAATTTTTATAGTTTTAATTATTATATGACTATTATGAATAGTAACTTGACTATTAGAATATTATCTTCACCTATGGAAGTGTTTTCGGGTCCTAAAAATCCACATGCAAGATAGAATGAATTATATGAGTTTTTTAGAGTAAAATCTATCTAAAGAAGGGTTCATTGAAAAATATTCATTGGGGGAAATGTAATGAATGATGGAATGATCCCACAATGTTAAAATTGGTTTGGGAAATAATAATCTATATATAATTCTACCTCTTCATGAATCGCCCTATAAATGAAATTGTTCGTGAGATGGGACAATACCACTGACACCTAAAAATAAAACCACAATTGTTTTCAGGGTCGGTGGATGATTTCTAACACTGAGAATGACCGTCTCAAATGAATGAAATATTTTTTGTGATGGTACAGTACTAATGATTACTTTGAATGAAAACAAAATCCTTGGTACTGCCAAACAATTATTTTCACCACCTAAAATATTTGTATCCCAATAATGAAATATTTTAAGGGATAGGATGGTACCATAAATGTATGCTAATGATAACGCAATAGTTTGCGGGGATGGATGGCTATTTCTACCCATAAGAATAAGCATCTTCCATTAATGAAATAATTCGAGCGATGGGATGGTGCTTTCGATGCCCATGAATGAAACTAAAGTCTTTTATGGGGATGAAATATTATTTCCAGCCACAAAAAGGACCATCTTACATGAAAATAATTTTTCTTAGGATTGGATGGTATTTCTGGTCCCAAAAAATGAAACCACCACTTTTTTTGGGGCTCAACGATGATTTCTTCCCCAAAAATTAACTGCCCATAAGAGAGAAATTATTCTTAGATACGGGCTTCCTTCTTTAGCTCAAGGAAAATAAAACCCATTGTCCACTATAGATGACAATCTTTTATAGTATCTAGTCCCTCTTAACTTCTATAAAATAACACAGTGGGGCACAGGAAATGGGGACAGAGAGGGATTGGGATGAGAGAAAAAAAATGACCAATGGAGGGAATCCCATATGATATCTGAAAAACCAATCCTTCAATTTCTAGAAGTTAAACCCCACCACATATCTTTAGGAAGGAAAAAAATCACTCATCAATCCTCATTCTCAAAATACCATAGTGAACATCATTCTGAGAGGCACAAATAGATATACACTTTGTGGACCAAAATCCTACATAATAAAATTCAATGAAAAGAGAACATTTATCCACTTAAATAAGTCTACACTATAGGACATCAAACTGCACAGGTAGAACCTCATTTTGTATAGCTCCAGGCTATATAGATAGTACCCTCACTCATATAACAACATGCTTTATAGAGGGAACCCCATTCAGCATATGATTATTCAATGTGGAATGGGTCCACCCTATGTGTTCTACACTCTAGCTCCCTTCAAAATCTTTTTTCAAATCACTGAGCCCCATATAATCCCCTATAAAAGCCTATATAATGGTATGAAGCTACAACCTCTTACAAAGTAACATTAAATGTATGATCAGATCATTGTGGACAACATGGTGTCCTCTAATGTTTACACACTCATGGTATGTGGAGCCATGTTGGTAGCCTTAATGACAATGTGGACCCTGAAAATGTCATCAATTATACCTTCACATGGAAATGAGGGTCCCAACCTTGGATGTTACCTTGGCCTCATAGGTGATAACATCAAACTCTCTTGTCTAAGGATATAAGAGAACCGCTGCTCTTTTCCTTTGATGATGGATGGTTGTGAATACGTCCCTCCCCCCAACAACCATAATGGAATACCTCCTAGAGTAAGACAATATCATTTCATACATGTTATGACACTATTTCTCCAAATCACCTCCTAGAGATACTAAAACATGCAATGATATGGATACTTCACAATCATTCTCTATCATGTTGGGGTCATACATCATCAAAAAATGGACAACGTGGATTTTTTGATCTTCATATCCTTTGATACCTCTTTTTCCCCACAACTATCATAGCCCACTTGGGATTACAGGTAAGTGGAGATCATGAAATCTACATAATATAAAAAATAAAATGGGTTTCCTGATGGGTGTATTCCCAAACATGATATCGTTAAGGGGACATGTTTCTAAAGAATCTCACCAAATGGTAATCAACTGAGGGTAATCCCTATCTATATCCAATCAATAAAACATCCTATATGGTATAATACTTTAATTTAATCCCCATTTCAATACCATAAATTGTCCATATTCATGATGAAGATGAATATTCATGGGCCTCCTACAAGGTAAAACCCCCAAATAATGTCACCTCACATGGGAATCCCCTTAGGGCAATCCCCAATGCATCGAAATTCATCAAATTCAATTCTCAACTAACTATGGTACATATGAAACTTCTCTTAGGTCTAAACCCCACACCCAAATTAACCCTAATCTTATCTTGTCTACATTCTCGACAGATTATATCAACATATAAAACCAAATTTCATATGTGTCCCACATGCTTCATCATTGTATGTCACACAACAAAATTTGACATGGAATATCCCTAAAGGACTCCATTATCATGTGATGTTAAACTATATACTTTGGTCCTCATCAAACAACCAAAAAAGGCCACACGTCATGTTATGTGGTCCCAATCTATGTGGGTTTTAATTACTCTCAAAAGGATTCTTAGGAATCCATCTAATTGGTTTGATCCCAATAAAAAACTAATTCCGTCTCCAATTATGAAAATTAACTATAGATATCCCCACCATAAGGATCCAAACCATCATCATCCTAATGAACAACCAACGAATCACTATTTTATCCATAAAATGGTACCATTTATGGTTAATCCCAAATACATATATATCCCTATAAAGAAAGATCCTCTGATACCTACATAAGATTATGAACCTCGTGTATGTTGATAGTTTATCATTACATTAGGGTGATCAGAGTATACATACATTGAAATGAACACAAGCTCAATAAACATATCATAAATATATATTAATGTCCCAAAATAGGAAATAGTCCCCCCAAAGGGTGTGATTAGACCGACTTCCAATCCTCTAAAAAAATTGATTTATTATGTGTCATTGTAAAAGTTCGACAATGATTTCCTT
Organism: Viscum album; assembly: GCA_963277665.1. Lineage (NCBI taxonomy): Eukaryota > Viridiplantae > Streptophyta > Magnoliopsida > Santalales > Viscaceae > Viscum > Viscum album. The sequence goes on along the minus strand of OY728159.1, from coordinate 771,908,568 downwards.
CTATTAAAATGTAGTTCCATTATTAATCATAGATATGAATGATGTTGGTAGTTTCTGTCTCCCTGATCTAAACTCATTTGATACCATTCAATGATTATGTACATGATGTGAGTGATTTTTTATACTTAAACCCTAGCAATCAATCATTTGGAGCCGACGATCTTTGTTGGAATCACAATGGTGAACCTCACATAAGTTCCTAGACATGTTGGTTTTGTAACTCCATGTCAGTACCCTTTATCATATGAATTAAAAGACAACCAAACAAGACAATCTATTATTCATGTGGTGAATAAATAAATAAAATATGTTGTTTTGTTGTTAATATTTTTCACATTTATTACAGGAAATGTTCACAGGATCTCTATTTAAACAAATATAATGTCATCTTTTTTCATAGACACGTGCACCATCTACTGCATATGTCATTTCCTAAACAAAATAATGGAGGTTGTCACTGACACATCATCTTCAATGATGGGTTTTAAATAAATTGTTTTGAGACTACCATTATAATGGTATTCTCCCAATCCTAGAGGTGGCCCTAGGGGACCTCCCGTCTTTGAAGACCTATCAACTATCCTCTAATGATTGTAGGTAATCCACAACCAGATGACCGAAATATCGATGTCAAATGGGTTAAGGTACATATCCCTGTAATGAGACCATGAGTTCGTCACTTTCATTATGTACGATGATGAGGTGGTATCGAACATCTTCATCCCAACAACATATGGGTCATACTATATGTCCATTTACGATAATCATTGCCATCAATGTCATGCGACTCGGTATATACACCGTACAGATGATAGGTCCCGGTAGGACCTATATGAAGTCATGAAGACCCATCTCCCAAGGGTGGTTCATAAAGAGTGATGACCAAACAATCATGAATATTCCTTCATCGTTATTCTGGCTAAAGAATATCATAATGTAAATACAACAGAAACTTTAGGGAAGATGTACATTACTTCTCACTCTTATCAAACAAGTCAGTAAAATGATATGAAAAACCACTTGAAAATGAAAATAATCACTCATTAATATCAATAATGTCATGTAAATAATGAGGAAATAAACACAGAAAATAAAATTACTTCTTCAACACATGAATCCCAACAGGTAAATATGGTGAAAAAAACTACAAAAAGATGAAAATTTTTGGGTATGCATATCAAGCTAGTACCCAAAAAATATTATAACCAATAAGTAGATGAAAATTATTACTACTTCATATTAATACCTCTAGGTAAATTGAAATGAAAATTGAGAAAGCATATGGAATATCTTTATTGTGAACCATGGGTATACTCTTTCATCTACCCCTACATGGGAGTAATGTCAGTATATAATGGCAAGAAATGGAGGACTGTAGTAGGCCCATAATCCTTCATTTACACCAGAATGTTCACATATTATTGTTCCATCCAAGGTATTTTTTTCACTCATAATAGTAATGATGGAGGTTTATACATTATTTTCTTACAATATTCAACATACATTCCATGATTTAATCACATCTACAATAATAAAAAGAAATATGGCTGACAACCCCACTTCTTTTGGTGGTTGACTCATCCACACAATGGTATGGTCACTTTAGAGAATAAATGTGTCCCAACATCCATCCAAGAGGGTAATTAGAAGTATTACACAATAAATGGACAACATGATCAGATATAAATACATGTTACAACTAGGGGACCCTGGTCTACTTTTGTGGCCCGTCTAGGGCAGGCATAAATCCCTGGTAGAATTTTAAATGCTCACCAGCAAATCCTGATAGAACCAAGCGAAAAACATGAACATGAACCCATACATTAATTTCATCAAGTAATGAAGGATTACCAACCAACATGTTAGAGATTCCATAAAAAACATACCAATAACAACTGTGAAATGAATATTATACTCATAACCTTGGTCTACATGAAACTGGAGGTATAGATTCTATTAAACATCTTTCACTAGTGTCCCATGATAATTAAAATACATTACAAACTTATAGGGTGGGTAGTAGAAGTTGTGAAGGTCCACCATGAAAAAATATTACAACAACCTCTAACGGTCCTCCTGAGAGCATCAATCAAGAAGTCATACTTCATGGGAAAAACTGGTCAATCATGATAACTTGTCTCCTGATGAGTGTCATAAAATCACTCCTCATGGCTAGAAGATAGAATATTAAAGTCCAACACTTTCAGTTTTCTTCATAGAAGATCCTTCCCATGGTATACTCCATAGAAATTCACCCTATCATCTGACATCAATCTATGATGCTTGTCATATCCATGTTAACATCTATTGTGAATTTACTCCATACAGTAACATTTCGTTTAAACATATATGTCCCCCCTTTTGAGTCAAATAAAAAGTCCCTAAAATTATGATTATATTGGTAAAATGGATCCATAAATATTTGATACCACATTAATGTAAAGTAAAAACCATTCTCAATGAGAGTTTGGCCAAGCTAAAACTCATCTTCTGAGCCACCCTTGAAACATTCCCATGCCAACGAGATCCCTACAATTTTGGCTACATAAAAAATATTCATGAAGTTATCATGTTGGGATGACCAAGTATAGGATTCTCTTCTATTTTAAATAAAACAATATGTTTCTCATGAAATATAATTTCACAGGGATGACATAACCTTATTGTTTTGGACCATAACTACTTCTATATTTGACATTATAGATGCATTATCAAATGAATTCATACAAAACATCCATCTGAATCTCTAGAAATATCTACAATACATGGAAGAATAATTTTTTACTTTTTATGGGTAACAAGACAATATGAAAATATTAGGATAGCATCATCTCCATATAATTAAGGAATCCCTTTCATCGGTATGGAATCCATGATTCGAGATGTGGAGAAACAAACTTCAATCAACATTCCACAATGTGTTACATATGTTGTGTGGATTAATTATTAACACCATGGTAGGTCGTTATATACGAGGGTAGGAGGAAAATGGATCTTTACATTTAACCCCTTGCCCCATTCAGAATAATCCACCATAAATGACATCCTATAAGGTCATTACACAAAGGAATCTATTAATAGAATAAACTTATCTTGAAAGAAGATGTAATCAATAATAATAATCCTTGAATAACTCTCAAAGAATCAATCCCAATAAAAGAAATACATGAAAAAATATTTATCCCAGACACCAAGAACATTAAATATGATTCTCATCTAATAATATCCAATAATCAAGAACTACTAATGTCCTTGGAGAAAATAGATTTTCATGTAGAAAAAATGGTATCTGGATGATCCTCGAATAAGGAATTGAGAGATCAGGAGAGCAGAAGAAACAACAAAGCTATCATATTATGAGATCATCCCCGTCCTATAGAGATGGTGGGATTTTTAACCCAAATTTACCCAAAGGATGAAAAATATAGATTGTTAAAATACAAAAATGTAATCATAGAAACCCCAACCCTGAGGGATGGGGTGATTTTACTCCCAAAACCCCCACAATAGAAACCATCCATTTCCTATTGGGTGGAAAGACAAGTGGTACGATCAACCAGGTCATTCCATACCATGGACCATTTCCCATAAAAATAAGGAATATGAGAAAACTACATGAGCTCCCCTCCGAGTCACTCTTTCCTAATAATTTCAAATTGGACCATAGAAAAGAAGCGAGAGGTTGAGTAATGTGGGAAAACAATGATGCAACCATTCAAAAAATTGTATGATACCCACAATTCATTATGAGAATGTGAATGATGAGGGCATCAATCCTCGAGATTGTTCCAAAAATAAAGAATATATAGGATAGTAGAGAGACGATATTTCCATATGGAATACTGTCAGATAACAAATGTGTGCATACAAAAATATAGAATTACCCTATATTTAAATTCTCCCTCAACCAATCCCTCAATTCCTCATCATAAAATCTATAACTTTTTGAGGAATAAAATATTGGTTAAATACAACCCACCTCACCCTATCGATGATGAAGATATTCTTATGCTTGAATAAATATTATCTCATTAGCTTGAATAAATTAAATAGTTTGGGTGAATCATTATAGAGTTTCTATGAGGTAGTGTTCCTAGTGAATATTCTCCTTGGACAGAGCCATGACGTACAATTCTAGAAGGTGTACCTTTATGACCAGGGTTCATCCCGGGGATTGAAGAAGAACCACGACATCTTCTGAACACATTTCATGGACCATCGGTCTACCTGTACTAGATTATAAATTCAAATCACTATTTTTCTCTATTAAGGAGATAATAAAATCAGGTTCATAAAAATAATTAAACTATTCCTCTATATATATATTTTCCACAAATAATTGCAGCACCGAATCGTCAAATCCAGATGAATGTTGCACCTATTTATGATCTTATTAAACCTAACACTCATAAAGGGATTATTGACACCATCAATTAATTTATGATTTATTTGAAGTCATGGAATAGTTGAGTGAACCAGTGAATGTTACTAGGGTGGTGGAAAATTCCACTAATATTGGGATTGTAATGGAAGGAAAAGAATCCTCAAGAGTTCAATGATACAATTGTTTAGAGATGTGATATCATGGAAATTATTTTCTAATGCATCAAAGAATCATTCCCCAGAGAACACCAAGGGATCAAGGCCATGCGTATACGATCACATCAACTAATGTTCGAGTTCTTAATGATGTGGTGGAATGTACTTTAATCATACCCTCAAACATATCCAATTATTTATAAGAATTTGGATCATCACATTCTTTTATATCATCCTAGCAATCCAGAAAATATGATACTACTAATTTAATTTAATAATGGTGTTGTTAGTAAAAAATCATAAGGGAAGTATCATTACAATAAAGATGTCTCAATTAGTCCCGCTTATGATAAAAAACATTCTTTGGTTGTTGAAATTTTAATCACACCCATTATTGACATTGACATAATCTTTTATAGGGAATGGTTTTAAAATTATGATAAAAAAATATATTGCAAGAAGAATGATGATTCAATTTTTGAGAACAATGTAGAATCCCTTATCATTATAGAAGAAACATCATAATCTGATTCATATTTAAATCAGGCAACAATATCTCTAATGAATGCAATTATTAATGAGGGTGATAATGAAATAACTATGTGTGAAGATAAAAAATATTTCATTTAATGATATTACTATTGTGAAATAAAATATTGACGTTTTCCCAAATGATTTACTTGGACATTCTCTTGATTTGTATGTTTAGTTCTCTAGTGATTTAATTCTAGGATCAAGACCTATATGAAAGACTCCTTATAGAATGAGCACAATAGAATTTTTTGTATTGAATAAAAAACATGATTTTTTGAGTGGAAAATGATTTATTCTTCCTACTATTTCTCTATGTAGAGCCCCTATCCTTTTCATTAAGGATAAAGATGAACCTATGGGGAATTTCATTGACAATAGCGAGATCAAATCTATTGGGACAATGATCAATTATCCTCTTCCTTGAATTGATAATTTATCGGATCAAATTCACATAACCCAATATTTTTTAAAGATTAACATTTGATCTGGATATCATTTGTTGCATGTGAGGAAAGAAGATATTCCAAGACATCATTTTGAACCAGGTATGGGCATTATGAGTTTACAGTAACGCCTTTTAGAGTAAATAATTCACCATATGATTTCATAGATAATATATATAGATTTTTCATTAAATATATTGATGGGTTTGTTGTGGTGTTTATTCATGATATCCTAGTATACTCCCAAATATATAAATACCATGAGAATCACTTGATTATTATTCTTAAAAATCTCATATGAAATGAATTATATGGAAGGTTTAGAAAGATTGAATTTTGGATTCAATTAATATTTTTTTTGGCCATATTTTCTCTAAGAATGGAATCAAAGTTGATCCAACAAAGATAATGTTGGTTCAATAATAGACTACACCAATGAACATAACTAAGGTATGTATTTTTATTTTTTTAGAATGTTTTTATTAGTGTTTTGTTCTGATCTTCTCTTTATTAGACAACTCGTTATCCAATCCTTCACATAAAAGGGGTTACGTTCATTTAGATAAAAGAATGTGAATAGTGAATGTTCCGAACTAGAATCTACCATTGGGAAATAGTGGGATTTTGATTTATATTAATGCATAGAAAAAGGACTTGTTTTGGTCCTGATGTAGAATGTTAGAGTTATTTCATATGCATCAAGGTAGTTAAAAATAAAAGAACAAATCGATCCAACTCATTATTTTGAGTTAGCAGTAATAAAATATTCTTTGAATATATGTAGATAGTCTCTCTATTGAGAGAGGTTTGATATATATACAAGTCCTAAGTGTTTAAAATACATCTTCTCAAATAAAAATCACAACTTCATGAAAATGAAATGTATAGAGATACTATAGAATTATTATTGTTCCACACACTAATCCCCCAAGGAAATTGAAATAAGGAAGCTTATGCATTGAACAAAAAGTACCAAGGAGGTTAAAATAATGAAGATTTAATGGGATCCAATATTCATAGATCTAATATATATGGATATGGGAATTATCAATGAAGTTGAAAGATAATTCCATTTTGAATTGGTTTCCCAACTATCTTTATTAGGAAGAATGGAAACATCCTACTCTGTGATAATAATCACCAAAAGAACATTAGAGGTGTAAATGATGGGAATTTGGATGAATTCATGTGTGAAGATGGAATACTAAAATTTGGATTGTGGTTTTGTGTTTCCTCAATACCAGAGATGAAATGTGAGTTTTTGGGTGATTCCCATAGCTCTAATTTCTATATATACCCTAGTTTCACTAAAATATATGGATATTTGAAGGAATAAATTTGGTTGGACAACATGAAATAAGAAAATTTTGATTATGTATCAAAATGTTTAGTCTCTGAACAATTAATAACCGAGAGAAAACATCCTTGAGGATTTACGCAACATATAAATCTTCCTACATGGAAATGGGATGAAATCTCCATGAAAGGTTTCAATGGATTACCCAAAATTCCATTGAAAAAACAATGTAATATGGATAATCGTTGATCGAATTAAAAAATCTACCCATTTTCTCACTGTATGTGAGTATTTCCCACTATAGTTTCTCAAACATCCATGTATAAATGATTTTGTGAGACTTCTCGGAGGATCTATCTAAATTTTTTCTAATTGTAGTCCATGATTTACATCAAACATCATGAAAAGTATTCAAAAAGCTTGGGATAATAAGATATGATTGATTACTGCTTATCACACTCAAAAAAATGAAAAATCATAAAGCATGATTCAATCATTTGAATACATGTTGATATCATGTTCACTTTACTTTCATGGTATGTGGGATTAGTAATTATTTTTAGTGGAGTTTTATTACAAATTTATTTTCTATTCTAGTATTTAAATGGTACCATATAATGCATTGTACGTAAAGGGATGTTGTACACCAACATTTTGGGATGATGTTGGTGAAAGGATGATTGTGGGCCAAGAGCTTGTAGAGGAATCAATAGAATAGATAAATACTATTAAAACCCATATAATAGAATCTCAATGTAGTAAAAAGAGGTATGTTGATAATTAAAGAAAGGATGTGTAATTTAAAGAGGGATGTCATGTTTTCTTGAAATTGTATCCATGGAAGGGTGTTATAATACTTTAATAGAAACGTAAAATGATACCTAGTTACCTAGGACCTTTTGAAATTATGGAATGAACTAGAGTTGTCGATTATCATTTGGAAATTCTGCCTAACATTTCTGGGGTACACAATGTGTTGCATATCTCATTATTGAAAACATAAATTCCAAACCCAACGAATGTCCACCCTTATAAAGGTAAAGAGTTTGATTTTTATTAACTTAGAGTAAATAGCCTATCAAAATTCGAGACACTAAATAGAAGGTGTTTAAGAATCAAATGACTCAATTAGTAATGATACGTTGTAAAAAACATAAATTTGATGAGGCAACATGGGATTCTGAGGAACATATGATGAAGAACTACACAAATTGTTTCAAAAGGTAACATTCTAGTAATTTAGAGAATGAAATTTTTGTAAGGGTGGAAGAATATAAAACCCGAATAATTTAAAAATAAATTTAATATTGCATGAATGGAACAATGAGTCTTTATGAAACTACACATTTTTATAACAAAGATAATGCCCATAATTTCTCAGCTTCTATGATGTAAATTTCAAAATTCCAACAAACACAGTTATGATCAGTAAGATATTTTGAGTCTAATAGGATAAAATTACAAATTTGGATAATAGTAACATACCCTTATAAATAGTAACTTACCTACCTGAATATTAATGTACTCATACGAATAGTTACCTCTCCCATGTAAGTATAAATAAAATTTGGGAACCATTTAAATGATAAATAATATTTTATAAATTAGTAATAAAGTGTATGTAATTTTGTGATTAATGAATTTTTAATTACACTTTTAAATTAATAAATTAATAAAATTAATTTTCATAAAGTTTATTCCAGAATAAATATATCTTTTTTCTATGTTTTAAAATAATATTAAGAGACAACATTTAGTTTTTTAAAGTATTATAAAATCCGCTTTATATTTAAATTCGTAAATTTTCATGTAATTAATGATTTTATTTAAAAATTAAATTTCACATAATAATATTATTATTTTGATAAAATATAGTTCATTTATTAATTATATTCATCAAAAACTGGTTATGGTGGATTTTTGGGATTTTTATAAAATACATGAATTTTTGTTAAATTGTGAAATATAGTACTTTAAGGAATAAGATAAATAAATGAATTTATACATCATGAATTATTCCTGGTTGGTATAAAATTGAATTTGGATTGAACTAAAATGCACTCATTACTATATTTCGTCACAAAAATCAATAATATTCCTAGTCTTGAGCACAAAAAATAAAATTGTAATTAAAATAATTGAAAACCCCCTTTACTCCACTATAAAAACCACCCATCACTCCCTATTCTCTCCAATCATCAAATCCTTGAAATATCTAAATTTTAAGCCCAAATAATATTCTCTATCCTCTCCACACATAAAATATATCTTTCTATTACCCAAATACCAAAATCCTATCCCTTAAAGAGATTCTCGAGGAGGGTATTTCAAATGGTAAATCCCATTCCTTTCTTATTTATTTTTATTTCGTTTTATCTTATTTTATTATTATCTCCAAATAAAATCTATCAAAATTATCATGATTAATCCCATATCATCTATATAATATAATTAAATCATGTTGATGTAATTTCCATTATTAATCTGTTTACTCTCCCTCTTAAATTTTTAAATGAAATCATCATTCGGGAGGTGCCAATTTATGACCTCCATGGACGATGAAGTTTCATTCTTCATGTTATTCATCCAAGATATCCATGAAGCAATTTAAATGGTTAATATAGATTTTTAAATTTATAATAATAACATTTTTATGTTCTGGATGCAACTTATTTGAATAATGGTAAATTATAGAAAAAATGTGTTCGTTAGGATAAATAATCACAGTAATAGTCTAAACAGTTATAAATAACTGTATTATATAATGATTCATCATAATAATATGTAACCAAATGATATATATAACCATTTACACATATATATTCTCATTAAAAACATTAAATTACTTTTTTTGGAAAATTATTACAAATTTTAAATTAACTCAATTACATATAATCATGTGAACTGATAAAAAATAATGGAAACAAACACTCCTGAATGACAGAATTCAATCATATAACATTTCAATAAGGAAATAAATGAACATAATAAGACAATAATCAATAAAATAACTATATATATTTTTCTAAATTAATTATAAATGGATTTAATTTTACTATCGAGGAATTTTAGGTCAAGTGTAGAACACATTATACATAAGGTAAGGTGTTTCTTCCCAAACATGCATTTTATAATTGGTTACTCCCATTATGTACATACCTAAATGAAATATTGAATTACTATTATTTACAGATATTAAAACTTGTATGGATAATATATATATTTTTTCCAATTAGATTCATTTCTTTATCTTATGGGGAGTTTAATTTTTTAAAAGGATCGTTTAAAATATCTTCTTGATAAATATTACTGATTCAAGGAAATTTCTATTTTCAAGTACACTCTATTATATATTTTAAGAAAACATTATTTCTCTAAAATCACAGAATTTATTATGACGAAATTACCTTAATTCCTTTCTGTTTTCATATAATTATTTTTCCAATAGAACTCTTCACTTCAATGTAAAATATTATTTCTATCAACAATTTAATGATGCTTTTATAAGGGTAGTTTCATGTATTTCACCACTCTTTTTGAATATTATTTTTAATTAGGATTAATATTTTATTACATCATATAATATATTTTACATAATGGTATATGATTATTTAGGATATGGATGCGATATATTGATACCATTAACCATACTAAATCAAATGGTTAGTGTTTATGTTTAATTATTGGGGAAAGATATATTCATTTTATATCGTAGTTTCAATATAAATTTGTAAGTTTTTAATGTTTATCATCATTAATGTTAGGAATTCATTGTACATATTATGTGAAAGTTGTGATTGTTATACCCCCTTGATGCATCAGTAGTTCTCATGAGACAAACTATCCTCAGTTTTAACCCACTATGTATGTTGTCTTGGTCGAGGCCTTGACAGTATGATTATTATGTCCAACGTTGTGAATTATCTCAATATGAATCTAGAGACTAATAGTCCATGTGATTATTTGACTAGAATAATATCCTTTGTTTTGTTTTATAGAATTATTTAATCAGTTTTTATTCCTACCATATTACAATGATGTTTATTTTTAAAGGAATTTGTAGTTAGTTATTCATTATGACTAGTGTTTATGTTTATGATTACTTACGGTGTATTATTTACCCATACTAAGCATCTTAGATAACCCATTTCAAATGTTTTATTTTTTACCATGGATACAAAGATGTATATTATTATGATTGTAGGGATAATTTAATAGTTTTTGATGTTAATGATGAAATTTATATTTTTATATATCATTTAATGTTGTAATGTTAAACTTATATATATTTTTTGTCTTCCAAAACTACTATACTATTCAGTACATTGGGTTAAGACAATATTGAAATCATGCCAATGTAATGAAATAAGGCACCGACCCTAGGAAACCAGGTCTTGGGAATTATTTATATTTATTATTCGAAATACAATACAATAAATTATGTATAAAGATTGTTCTTGAATATTAACATCACTCTATATAATTTAATGTGTTTTTATAAAAATGTTACTCTTTCTAGCTATGTTTTCATGGTATAAAGTTTAATTTTCAGACATATAATAAATTTTTTCATCCTGATTCCATAGTACTATGTATTTAAAATCTAAGGAACTATTTCTATAATAATTATTGTAAATAATTGAATTTACTCTCCAAATCATGTTCTCTTGTTCATGTAGATATTGATTTTTTTTCCAAAGTAGTAAAGACTTTTCAAAGCTTAATTTTTTTCATTGAGATCTGATAAATTCTTCAACATAAAATATTGAATCATTCTTCCATTTAATTTAATTATGTGGTAATCTCTTGTTGTATTTTAGGGATATATATTCAAAACAAAAACACCATAATACATTAATTTCTCATCTATTGAGATATGCTTCCCATAAGTAACATTTCTTTCCCAAATATACTTATTTGATTTATAATTTTTTATCATTAATATTTATCTCCCATTCATGGGTTCTCCAAACATAATATTTTATTATATGATATTGTATAATCTTATTTTTTTGAATTATGCTTTAATAAAATGATTTATGGACTATTTTTTACAATTCTGGATTTCATCCATTGCAATGTAATGTATTAAAAATTTACCTTTCATAATCAAATATATAAGATCTAAATATCCTATATAAATCAGTAATTATATTTCATGTAATAATTAATAAGGATTAGTTGAAATGTAATTTTTTTAATTAATTTTAACTTTATCATTAGTTAAATACTCTGGGATGTAACCCAAAACATTATCTTTTATATCGATGTAAAAATTTCTATCCCTATGGTCTTTTAAGCATTAAATTCTATTTCTATTTTAATATTCAATTTGTTTTTACCAAAATAGGGATTATGTTTCAAGATTTATACTATAATATATATATAAGCACCTTTTGGGAGAAGGAACTAATGATACCAATAAATCTAATTCATGATAACTTCATGGGTTTAATTTTTCAAGAATCCCTTTTCAATGATGTTTTTTATCAATGTCAAAATCCTTATAAGTGAAATTATTTTCACTATAGATATTTTATTTTAAAACCATCAACATTATTTTTATGCGTTATATATGATAATGTTATCCATGTGTTGGATTTTTTTATAATAATTTATCCATATTTATCGGACATCACATAAATCAAATTAAAATTTTATGTTCACCTAGAAATAATTTTATTGAATTAACATGGGGAAATTATTTGTGTTTCATATATTGTTATTCCAATACAGATGATTATTGCAATGTCGAATATTTATTATTTTTTATACACTTTCCTTCCAAGGAATATTTATGATCATGTAATCCCTCTTTATGATATATGAAGGAAAATTATTATCATCAATTATATTTTTGTTCTAATATGGAAAATTAATGTAAAATTGACACTATATTATTCTGCAATACACCTTCTTTCTCATATTGGTTTATGATCATGTTATGCCTTTTATTAACACTAGATGATGTGTAAAAATTTTCCTTCATTGTTTTTTGCTAACATGGGATTATTATGATTTTATATTGGATATTTTTCCTTATATTGATATGCTAATTTTTCTAGTTAGTGGTTCCTCTTGGATTTTCATAATATATTTTTGGGACCCTTTTGGTGAATTCATAAAACATATTAAAGTAGTGGGTAGATGTTAGAAAATATAGTTTATTGATTCATCAACAATTGGCATATTACTTTCCAATTTATGAAGATGTCCTAACAAAAATCAGGATAAGATATACTGTTTCTTATTTTAAGGCATTGGAAATAAGTTTTTGTTTCCAAGAATTATGCATTCCATAATGGTGGTGTCATTATTATTGATATCCTTGTGTCCATTTATTATCCTGGATATAACATGCTCTTGTTTTTTTATTGATTATGCACTCATGTTGTTTACATATTCAACTCATAATATTTAATCAAAGTTTAGGAAATTATTTCATCATTTGTATGTTTCCCCTAACTATGTGTTAGATCTTACTAAATCTTATATTTCAATTTCCCAAGTTTATAAATGAAATTTTTACATGTGAAATGTTTATATGGATAATTACATATGATTTAATTTTTGGGATTGTTAATGATTCATTATATATTACGTAGTTTTGTATATTATTGAAAAAATTGTTGACTTAATATAAAGTGCATGTAATTTTTTTGGTTTATGTTTTGTCCAAATTCTCAATACCTAAAGTGATCCTCTAAGAGTCAAATATGGAGTATTCATTTTTTATTTAGCATTGAAGGGTAGTTATGTCTATCCTTTTACAACTGGAAACAAATTGTGTATGTATATTATGTGTCTATGTGCATCAATTTGGTGGTATATTTATGGGGAATCATAATTTGTATCAATGGAATAGTTTATATAACATTGTAGATTTGTATGTTTGTTAAGGATAATTTAAGGGATGATTATATAGGGTTAGTTATATGTATAAATGAATAGATAACCCTATAGTATTATTATATCATTTAATATTTATGTAATACTGTAATTTAGTGGGGTATATTATAAGATAAATTCATTTGAAATTATAAGAATAAGTTTAATAAAAGGAAGGAAACCTAAAATTTTTATAAGGTATTGATTATGTGGTTTTTTATAGTTATTTAATATCTTTTTAGATATTATAATTGAATGTAGAAAGTATAACATATTTACCTAGTGCAATAACCCCAAATTGGTTCATGGAGTATTATCTTTATCGTCACCTTGTGTGTAAAAAATAGCAAAACAATACCCCATGTTTGACAGTATATTGGGATATTCCTTAGTCAATAACATTACCATTATAGAAAATTATAACGGATTGAAAAATATATAAAATAATTTTCTTAGAGGACTTAATAGGAAACAACCATTTATAACTAAGTATTAATTAATAAGAATCATTGGTTATTCAAAGGTATCAAATGTCAAAACCATGAATTCATATTTAGATTGATTATTTCATATTCATGTTTTTTATATGATTATTACCTTTTTGTTTTATGTATTTTATTGAAATTGGATCACGAAAATGAGTCTGAGAATGATATTTCATTACACAGCACTATATCTTCTGGCTGAATAAGGGGGAATATTAAAGTGATTATGAAATTTAGTATATTCATATAATGAATAAAAAGGCCAGTTTTAGAGCCTTAACTATAATAGTGAAGCTATAATAATAATACAAATTGTTTTATGATACTCTCATACATTTTCATTAGTGAATGATATTTTTTGATGAAATTTTAGTATATTCAACATGTTATTGAGTATTATGTAAAACATATAAGAATTTTTTATCATTAAATATAAATTAATAGCTTGGGAACATATAATAAATGGTATAAATAACTATGAAAATTGATTTTGTTTCAGGGCTATATTTTGGGGGTTAATTATTAGAGATCATATGATCAAGGAATTTATAACTCTTAAATTTAATAAACACATGTTTTTCTGAATAATAAAGGGTTGTGCAATTATGAATAAGTGAGTTATATATTAATTGGAAAACCTTGGAAATAAAATTTCAATCATGATATTTTAGGATAAGATCATCCTATTTTTAGGAATATAATATATAGTGAATAGTTAGTAACCTTATAATTAGTGGTTAAAACCATTCGAAGGTTATTGATAGTGTTAATTTTTTTAGGAATATATAATTTCATCAAATCTTAACTTCTTGGGATTCCAATAGGTTTTGAGAATATTATGTTATTGAGAGTATATAATTTTAGGAATGACTGATGTCATTTAAGTAATGATAAATGGATATTAAGAGTGTATATTTCATTGATTATTTGGTAAATAATATTTTAATAATGTTAATAGTAAGTTTGGATATTTATTTTAAGAATTAGGTAAATTTTTATGAGATATACCTTCTCAAATTAACAGAGGTAGAATAAATAATGATATATGTTAAACTGGTAGTGATTTAGGTTTAACAATGTCTGATATGAGTATAGTTGTCGGAACTATCAGCCAACATTATAGTGTTATAATGTTAGATATCTTAAATATAAATTTCTATATGGTAATTTAGAATAATTATATTGTAATTTCCACCACTCATTTTATGCCTTTTTTATTTTAGTAATGAATGAATCCTAATGTAAATTATTTAATAATGTATACGAGGGTTTCATTTGAAATTTTCCAAATGAAAAACCTAATAGGAGAAAGTATGGATTGAGAAATATTATTATCATTAAACAAATCTATCTTGATTTTTTTAACAATTTTAACAAAGATTAAACCCATAAGTGACCAAATAATAGACGAATGAAATATCATAAATACTCAGGAGACCAAGATGATAAATGAATGAATATTGAATCTCCTTAAAGAATTTAATTTTGGAAAAAACACCCTTGGAAATTCCATTAAAATAATGATAGATATTTAATGTGTTTAAAAGGAAAAAAATACATAAATGATTACTCGGTTAAAATAATGGCCTAAAAATATGTTATTTAGTCATAAATAAGATATTAACATATATAACTCATTTGATAATATATCATTAGTTATATCCCCCTTTTAGAAACAGATGAATAATTTTATTAGTATGTGATATTTAATATTGGTAGGATTCATTTTAGTTATGTTTTTGGGGTTATTTAACTTCATATTTTCTTTAAATTGGATTTTCATTAATTAATTAAATGCATTTGATTGTTTTTTAGATGTGACCACAAACTGAATGAAACCATTATATATTTTATTAAAAATATAAATATTAAATATGTCAATCAATATATTTTCATTAAGTTAAAAATAATGAATAATAACAATGTTATTTTAAATATATGATTAAATTAAATAAATACTATTTTTAATACAAAGGAAATGAAATTAGTTTACAGAAAATGGATAATAAGTTCATTTAATACTTAATGATGTGTTTTTTCAAAAAATATATAGTATTATGTTGTATGAATTTATATTTCAAGAAACATATGACTAACGATGATAAATTATGTTTGATATTTAAAATAACGTAACAAAAATTAAGTTATTAAATAATACTAAATAATAATAAAAACATTTAATATTTTAAATATGTTAATTTAAAACAAAAAATGGTTTTATTATATTTTATTATTTTAGTGAAAAAAAATTAATTTAAAAAGTTTGGAATTTTATAAATATAAAATAAAAATCATTTGTGAACTTTTCATATAAAAATTGACTTTGTTTAAATTTTCCATATTTTTATAAAAGATCATGTATTAAGGGGAAAATAATGTTTTCGCTTCGAATTAATATTAGTTATTAATTTATACTGTAAAAAAATGTTTCAACTCAATATTTTATTTACATTCTTGAATGTATAAATCCATTTAATGATACAAATCCAAAAATACATTTTAAAAAATTATTTGAACTTATAGATCGTATGTATAAAATTCATGGAAAAAATTTAATGATTTATTTAGTATAAAACCCATTTTCTATCTTTTTATGGATTTTCTTATTTTATAGTGATATTGAATTTTATCTTATATTTAAATCGCCATTTTTTATTTATAATAAATTAATTTATGTGATTAAATTCAGTGTACTAGGTAATTATATCCCATATATATATTTAATGCTAAAAATGTTATTTCCCAGAAAACTATATTTACATGATTGTGTTTTAGAATTATATTTCCATAACATTTGAAATATTATTTGTTAAAATGACGTTATTATTTTAAATTATATTTATCAAATAATGTTAGAATTTAAATTTTAATATTATTCATTATAATTAATTCATAAAGGTAAAAAATTAGGTACCACAGTAAAAGTTAGTTTGGTTAAAAGGAAAAAAGAAAAAATGATATACATAGAAGTATTATATTTTTATTAAAATTATTCTTTTGAGATAACTTTCCTCCCACACTCATTTAAATCTCAAGGTGTCTACATGCTCCACTTATCGGGGGGATATAGATCAGTTGGTAGAGCTTCGCTCTTACAATTGGGTCATTGCAATTATGGGTTGGATGTCTAACTCCAAGTGGTAATGAATGATAGTATCTTGTAACTAAACTGGTGACACACTTTTTCTATGTCATGGGTAAAAGGACCGAAACATGCCACTAAAATACTCCAGTGAGACAAAAAGAGGGACTATCAAGAACAACATAGAGGTATGATGAGTGGTTGGTCAGATCAAGTATTATGGATCGTACTTGGATGGCATGGAGTCGACGGCTCTCATAGGGCTCATGGTATCCCAGGGGGGAATAGGATAAAGTGGATCCTTGAAAATAGCTTGATTCACTATCTCCCTTCAACCATTTGAGAAAAATGCGGCAAAAGGAAAGAAACCATGGGCCGACCCCTTCGTCTCCACCACCTAGAAACTACGAGATCACCCCTAGGACGCCTTCATCATCTTAGTGGGGTCACTGAATTACCATAGATCCCCATGCAATAAAAATGCATTTGTCCGGTCTCCAGTTGGGTAAAAAGGTCGGATAAGGGAAATCACTCACTCTTAAAATCAACATTCAAACATTTTTGAAAATGTTTCGGTTATTCTAAAAACATCCCCCTTTCACATAGAAGATGATAACCTTTAGAAAAATTCATGACTCACATATCCTTTAAAATTTTCCTTGAAAATATGAAAATATAATCATCTTAGAACCCTCTACCATATTCAAAACCTTCTTAGTACCATTAGTTAGAATTAGTCCTTCAATTCTAATGAGACTTCCCATGAAAATTCAGGTATCTGACATGTGAATCATCAAGTAATTTATTTTTTACATAATAATATTCATTGAAATTTATTAAATACAAAATAATATAATTATATTAGTACAATTTATATAATCTAATATTATAATATAATGTGTATTATCCTTATTTATTTATATACCCAATCCATAATGAAAAATAAATGTCATTAGTGTGTTGTATTGACTACTGCCCCAACAACACAAAAAAATTAATTATTTATAATATCCATAATAGTATGGATATTAAGATTATATAAAATGATAAATATTATTAATATTATGTCATTATGTTTCTTGGTTGTCAAATTTAATAATTTATTAACTATAAGGTCCACTAGAGATTATTGTTAATTTAATTTTTTTTAAAATAGATAACATAGAGGAAAATGATCTCATACTTCTCTGTAATGACATTATATAAATTATATTCCATTGATAATTATTTTCAATTATGATAAATAAAATTAATATGAACCCATTAATTTCAATATGAATATGATATAATTAAGTTTTAACTAAACCACCTCATAATCATTCATTAAATAAGTGCATCGACAGATTTAGGTCTCCATAACAACAAAATTAATCAATATTATGACATTATTTTATGAATGAATATGGAAAACAATTAATAATGTAATATGATAAATTTCAATTAAAAATGATTGGTTTCAATTTCTAGATATGTTCTATAAAAATTTAATTAAATAAATAATAGAATACATTAGGATAATTTAGAATCATATCAACATCTTGTTATAGATTTCATCTTCATGGATAATGATAAAGAGATAATTAATGTAGTTTAAAACATAATAATTTAATATAAAAAATTCCTAAAATTTTAATTAACAATATATTAATTATAAAATATTATTGAATAATTAACTAGAACTCCAGTATTATAAAAATTTGTACAAATGATAAACACTATAAAAAACTGATGAATAAAATTGGTAGAATTAATATAGAAAATGAATATATATGAATTTCATATATGAAAATATATATGAATATGTTTTTAAAATATGTCATTTATATTTTTTTCTTTTTTATAAATGATGTTAAATTATGATCATGGAATTAAGGACCAAAGGTCGGGGTTTTAAATTAAAATTATTTTTTTATAATTTTTTGGTATTAAAAAACTTATTTCATTTATGTGGTTTATATACTACCTATTTGAGACAAAATATCATGAATTATCTTTTAGTTATAGAATTTGGAGTTCAACTGAAATCCCTCTCTTTCGAAGTGTTTGGATTAAAAATTCACTCATCTTTCATGGAATTTTTTTTTGTTTTAATTCTATTTCACTATGACATAATACATTTTGTGAACCATTAATCATTTGTATCATATATTTATTGATAATGTTTTTATCTTTCTCATAGTCATTTTATATCATGGGGATTAAATTACAAAACATGGTCACCAACTCAAGTGTCTATTGATTATATTGTTTCCTCAATATTACAGACTTTTGGTAACTCAACAATCTTAAATTATGATATGGTAGTTCTTTTGGGATTATAATTTCGGAACATTCTTCCCTTTGAATGTATTATGTGGAATTTAGATTTTTTTTATTGCATATACACATTTTAACCTCACATACCCTTTAACATACATTTAGTACTTTTTAATAAATATTTCTATACGGGATATTGGTCAGTAAAATATCTATCTTTGAGTTATAATGTTTTATACTGAACATTGTTCTTCACATTTTGGTTATTACCATTCTAAGAATTCATTACCTTTTATGTTATATTCCTATTTGGAAAAATAATTTTTTTATAAATATATAGTTTTTTAATTTTTTTAACATTGTTTGTTTTCAACAATGGTGATTTTCAATATAAAAAATGTGATTTTATTAATAAAATTATTTGGATGCAGAACTTATATTGGAAATATTATTTCATTTTTTGTGAATTTTTTTTGTATTATTTTAAAATTATATGTTCCTAATTATTTTTCACTGCACATTTTGAAAAATAAATTCATATGTGACATCTTACATCCTATTTTACATATATATGATCAAAATTTTAAAAGATATTTTATGTTTTGAATTCCATTATCTTTTTCATTTCCAAATGGATTTACCCTAATAGGGTTGATGGTTCACAATTTTTAATCTAATATATTCATATTGGGTGAATAAAATCATGATACTAAACAAACCAATTCATGATCCCTTATTATGTTTTTTCGTTCATTCTTTATTATTCCTTTGTGTTTTCATTTATTTCAATATCATTCTATGTTTCATTACTTCCACTAAGGTTGTGTTCTTTCTAAACAATCCACTTTATTCCCATATATGACTTATGATCATTTTAATTAGGTTTTTAATTACCCAAATACTAATTTACCTTTATGTAATGAAAATTAAATTTTAAAAAAATCAGATTGAAATATTTCCACCAATAAATAATGTTATTATATTGACATGGGGGAAAATATTTGTGTATTGTATATTTATATTAAAATTTATATATTAATTGTAAGGTTTAATATGTATTAATTTAACATACAACTTCTTTATTAGAATGGGTTTAGATTATGCTATCACATTTATTTTCAGAATAGAAAAGTATTGGAATTATTTATATTTTTATTCAATCATGAATAATTATTTTAAAGATGACTATGTATTGTCTCACCATCAATATTCATTCATGAAATGGGTTATTATCATGGTATCTATTTAATATAAATGTGAAAAAATATAATAATTTTGGATGATTATTGACTAATAATGCAGGTTAATAATGTATTCATATTTCATTTTTTCATTATATAGATAATCAAGTGATATTCAGTTTGAGGTTCCCTAGGGAATGGTATGAAAGGTCTTGATGGACCTTATATTGAATGAAATATACATTCATCAGTTGAATGATGGGAAAAAATAATTGGTTTCATTAATGCTTTGAGAAGTATCATAACATAAAATATGTTTTGGAATATTGTGCATGCCTTCTCAATTTAGTAAGATGAAATTACTATAGGTTCAACAACATGTAACATATAGTTTCATTGGGAATTGATATCTGTTATTTATTATCTGATACTATGAATTCATTTATTATAAGATAAATAATACTGATATCAATTTTTTTCTTTTATTTTTAGGGATAAATTAGACTCTCTGTTTGAAGATGATTATGACTTCATGTTTGTTACATATTCCTACCATAATATATATTTGAGGTTTATATAAGGATTTATTCAGTTTTATCATTTCTTTTACTGGGCGTTCGAGCTCCACTACTGGAAATAATGGCATTTGTGATGGGGAATTCGCGTCGGGATCCCGTCGCTAATAGGCTTTTGCGACGGGGGCCCATTGCAAATAGCCCGTTGCGGAAAACGGCGTCACAACAACAATTATTTGCGACCGGCCCATCACTAAAGGTATTATTTGCGACGACGATCCTTCCCTTCGCAAATATTAGTCCGTATATTTGTGAAAACTTTTTAAAATTTTATTTGTGATGGGCCCATCACAAATACTAATTGCGACGGGCCCGTCGCAATTACTATTTTTAAAAATAAAAAAAATATTTATATATTATTTTAATGAATATAATAATAATACTATTTGCGACGAGCATAGTATCCCATCGCAAATACTATAAAAAATTATTTATAAATTATTTTAATTAATATAATAATAATCCAATCATAATTCAAAAATAGAAAATAATAAAATATTAATAAATGATTTTAATTAATATAATAATAGAATTATAATTCACAAATAAAAATAATAAATTATTAATAAATTATTTTAATTTATATAATAATAATAGAATTATAATTCAAAAATAAAAAATAATAAAAAATAATAAATGATTTTAATTAATATAATAATAGAATTATAATTCACAAATAAAAATAATAAATTATTAATAAATTATTTTAATTAATATAATAATAATAGAATTATAATTCCAAAATAAAAAAATAATAGAATATTAATAAATGATTTTAATTAATATAATAATATTATAATTATATTTCATAAATAAAAAAATATTAATAAGTTATTTTAATTAATATAAAAATAATAGAATTATTTTACATTCAAATATTAAAATAATTCTAATATTACAAAAAATTATAATTAAATTATAATATTATAAAATTTTAATATATATATATAATTGAATATTATAAAATATAAATAATATTATTATTCATATTAATATTGTTATTTCAAAATATAATATTATTAATATTTTATAATGAGACATAAACTACGAATAGAAAAAAAATTCATATTTTGATTTAACAAATTTTATAACATAAAATCAAACTCTAATCGGAAGGAGGGGGGAGGGGGGAGGGGGGGATCTGCAGATTCTGGTGGAGGAAACTCCATCCCTAAAGCATGAGTGAGTCGGCGTATGTACTCTATCTGATCCTGATGCTGCTGCTGCCACCGACTCATCCCCTCCTCGTACAGCTGCTGCTGGCGTCGATGCTCCACCTCATGCTGCTGCTGCTGCTGACGCATCTGCTCCTGCTCCTGTCGGAGACTCTCTATCTGTGCAGTCTGAGATCGAAACTGATCCTCATACTGTGTAGCAGAAGAAGATGCATGAGCTCCTCTCGAGCTGGATGCCGACATCGCAGCACTGCCACAATAATCTCCGGGAGTCAGTCAAGAGCTGATACCAACTACCCGGCCCTTCTTGAAGGCATACTGGGTGGCCTGCATCCATGCCGCCTCATCAAACTGACACCCAGTGGTCTGATCTGATGACTCGTCTTGACTCTCAGGTCGGGTCTGTGACGCTGCGGCCCCATATGACTCCTGTAGTTGCAATTTAAAATTAAAATTGTGAATATATTATATGCAATTAATTTTTAAACTTGAAAACAAATAATACTGACCACGATGTGACGCTGACAATCACCTCTGAGCTCCCCAATAGTAGGATCACTATATATCCTCCGATATATGTCGTACTCCGTAATATCGGGGTGCTCGACAGCTTATAGGAATAAAAAATACACCGTTAATATTTATAGTTATATAAAATATTAATAAATAATGTACGTACTAGATGCTGTCTATGAGTACTGAAAGTACGACTCCTAGCTCGATGATTCACCTCATGTCTCCCCCGATTCTGCCTCCCCACCGATGATCTCCTCTGAAAGGAATCACTCAACCAGTGCTCACATAATCAATCCCATACATGGGATGAAATGTACTTTGGTCGGTGTTCTCTAAATGAATCGTCAAAATCTGACACTCCTACTTTCTTCGTGGAAGCTTTTCTTAAATTGTGCCAAAACAGACGAAAGTGATCAAACATGGCCACCTCCCATGCCTCGTGGATGGCGTCACACATGGTATCCTCGATCAGATACCATAAACCCTACAAATAAATCAATATATCAAGTTAGAAATGAAATAATTTTCAAAATAAAAATTATTTATTTACGTACGTACCAACCAATGGCCGAACATGGCTAGCTGCACATCAATGGGAATCTTCTCTCATGTGGTCCAAGGCTGAGAGAAATAGTTGCGCAAAATAGCGCTTCCCTGTCCGACTGCTATATGCAGAAAACTGTAAAAATAATAAACATTTATTATGTGAATAGATTAATGAAATCTTAGTCAAATTCATAGGTTATCACACAGGTTATTACACCTCCGTGTCCGTGGATCAAACCCAAGACGTGGACGTCGCTCGGGGACGGGGTCAGGAATCATAAATCGTGCAAGACCGCACCCCCTCCGCGTACTCCCTGGAGCGGCTGCAGGCTGAGGGTCATCTGCCAGCAACTCATCCGCATCAAAAGGCAGGTCAGCATCCACCAACTCATGAAATGTGTCGTCGTCCATCTGAAACAGAAAATGTTAGTGTTGTTAGAAAATAATTTATAATTACTATTATATATACTTATATATTAGTTATGATTGTATATAACTACCATGGAATTCTATCAGTGTTAATCTTCATCATCATCTTCATATATGTCAATGTCAACTTCATATTCCCCCTCAACATCATCGATATCCATTCGAGTTCCTGTTGCTTCATCTCTTACCATTTCAAATTCATATGTAACATCATTAACATCATCGTCATCACCGACTCTTAAATTTGGGGAGTCGTCATCAACAATCATGTCTCTTTGTAAAAAAGAATGATTTTGAGTACTCTCTTGAAAAACTTCAATTCTTTGCACATCAGTGAATGCACATTCACTTTGACTAAACTGATTGTCTTGAATTTTAATTTTTATTATACTCCACCAATCAGTCATGTCTCTTGATGTAGCACAGTACTTTGCGTAATAAACTTGATATGCCTGTTGAGCCAATAAGAATGGTTCATTTACTGTGAGAACACTTTTACATTTAATATCGATGATTCCATGAGTCAGATGAACATGCACGCCTCTCTCTGTATCCAACCACCGACATTTGAACATGGTTATTTAATGTTGTCCAAGATAACAGAGTTCAATGATTTCATCAAGTATGCCATAAAATTCAACTTCATTTTCTCGATGATGAGATCCTCTCAAGCTAACTCCATTGTTCATTGTTTTTTTGATTCCCCATATGCATGTGTGTGAAATCGAAATCTATTCACCACATATGCATTATAAGTTTTAACAAGTTTGGAAGGTGGGTTTATCAATATACACAATTGTTTGTCATTTTTATCAGCATGTCGAGACACCTGAAAATTTGTGAAATAATTATCAATATAGTAATCTATACATTGAATGAGTTGCTAAAAGATAAAGAATTTATGTTACCAGTTTTTGAAACCACTGAGAGAAATTTTTCTCTCGGCGTTCTTCAAGGGCAGCTGCTGTAATTTCTGGAATTTGTTTCTTGATATGATTATCATACAACCTATAAAAAACAAAGTTATTTATTGTAACATAAATGATTGAATAAGTGATATAAACACTTACAGTACAACTGATGTCATCTCTTCACAGATGAGCAGAATATACGTGTGAGCTCTGTGATGTTCATCATCCGAAAGCCAGTGTTCATAAACAACACCAAAACCATGCTCTGGCTGGTTGAAAATATATAATTGATTGTCTATTTCATCAATATTCCTCTCGTTCCGTCCCATTCGGTTGTGTTTTTAAGGATACTCAGATTCAAAATAATGGGAGCAGAAAAAATATATTTCCTCTTGCAAATAAGCTTCTGTAATAGATCCTCCAACAGATGCTTTGTTACGTAATTTATTTTTCAATTTTTGCATGCATCTTTAAAATGGGTACATCCATTGAAACTGTACTGGACCTCCACATTTGGCTTCATATGGAAAATGTAACATCAAATGTTCCATTGAGTCGAAGAAAGACGGCGGAAATATTTTTTCCAGTTTACATATAATTACAACAACATCTTCTTCAAGTTTTCATATAGCATCATAATCTGCTGTAGCCGCACAAATTTCCCAAAAAAATGAGACATGTCTGTTATGGAATCCCAAATCACAGAATTCAATAGACCTCTTAATCCAATGGGTAGATGTCTTTCCATTATAACATGACAATCATGACTTTTTAATCCAGTAATATGAACATTATTTACACATCTACCCAAATTGGAAGCACAACCATCTGGAAGTCTCAAATATGCAATCCAATGAGAAAATAATAAATGGTTTTCCTTAGACCGTGTATAAGCTTCTTTTGGTTTCAGTAACCTTTCTATTCTGACATTCTCAAGCAGTTCCAGTTTTGGATGCCAGAAAATTTTGGCAAGATCTAAACGTGCATTTACATTGCCTTTGCTCTTTCCTGGCGTATCCAAAGCTGTATGAATAAAATTATCAAAAACTTTCTTCTCAATATGCATGACATCCAACATGTGACGGACCAAAAAATCATACCAATATGGAAAATCCCAAAATATGCTACGTTTAATCCAATTGTGTTCTTCCCCAAAAGCAGAAATTTTATGTTGGTTTATTGTGGGACCAAAAGTGATTGGAGGTAATGAAAATACAACTGATTTTAACTCTAAACCTGATAGCATTTTTGG
The DNA here is from genome assembly GCA_963277665.1 of Viscum album. NCBI lineage: Eukaryota > Viridiplantae > Streptophyta > Magnoliopsida > Santalales > Viscaceae > Viscum > Viscum album. Next base: position 771,882,459 of record OY728159.1, on the reverse strand, counting down.
AGGTCCATCCCTTTCAACTGTTCATTTTCTGAAATTAGATCTGTTTCTGTGAAAATGATGATTAGCTGGATGAAATCTGCTGTGACAGTCAGAATAACAAGGTTACTTTCCATGAATGAGCATAAAATCTTTGGTCTCTCCCATACAGTAAGGACATGATTTCTGACCATGTGTACTCTAGCCAGATTACATCCCATATGCCGGGAAGTCACTAATTGTCCACATCAATGCTGCTCTCAGTATGAAATTCTGTTTCGTAGCAGCATCATATGTACTGACACCAGTACTACACAATAAACTTAATTTATCAATTAATGGTTTCAAATAATCACCAATATTCTTCTTCGGATGTCTTGGAATTAGTAAATTAAAAAAGATATATGGCTCCTTCATCAACATCCATGGAGGTAAATTGTACGGAGTTAAAAAAATAGGCCAACATGAATATTGACTACCATAATATCCAAACGGACAGAAACCATCTGTAGAAAGGCCCAGTAGAACATTTCTAGCTTCTAAAGCAAAGGATGGATGCACTCTATCAAAATGTTTCCATGAATCACCATCGGATGAATGATTCAAGCTTTTATCAGTTGAAATATTTGCTTTATGCCATGACATCATTGTCGCTGTATTCTTAGACATGAATAAACGCTGAAGTCTGGATGTAAACGGAAAGTATCTCAACTGTTTTACAGGAATCAAACCAGAATTCCTTTGTTTCCCTTCTTTATATCTCATTTTCCCACATGTGGGAAAACGATCCAACGACTCATTTTCCTCAGAATATAAAATGCAGTCATTTGAACATGCATGAATCTTCTGACAAGTAAGTCCCAAATTTCAAACTAGCCTCTTACTCTCATATTAATTTGCAGGAAAAAAATTTCCTTCGGGTAACAGTGTTTTAAGAAAAGAAAATATCTAGTCAAAATTGGTGTTTGGCATTTTGTTATCTGATTTGATAGCCAAAATTTTTGCAACTGCTTCTAATATTCTCATCTTGCATCCAGGATATAATGCATCCTCAGCAGACCTCAACAACTCATAAAATTCAGACGGTGCCAACTCAGGATTTGAAGCTATATCATCCGGAGTTTCTGTATGTTGAACAGATGAACCTGCAACATCATGAACTATATCTTGAAACCAGGATGGATCTGAAATCAAGTTGGTATCACCTACTCTGGAACTTCCTTCATTGTTTTAATACCAAAAAACATAATCTGGTTGAAAACCAAAACGCAAGAGATGTCCCCCACTTTGTCAAACGTGTCAAACATTCTCAATGCACATTTTCTACAAGGGCATTTTATTTTTCCTTCTAAAACAAATTCTTGATTTGATGCCGCAAATGATAAAAAAGTCTCCACACCCTCTATATATACTGGATTTAAACCAGAACTGTTTGGATTTCTACGTTGATTTATACATATGCGGTCATCTAATAATGACTGTTGACGACCTCATTGTTCCATATTTTTTTATAAAATATAAAAGCATTACTGGTTTTGAATTATTTGATAGAAAAAAACTCAAGCAAGGATAATTATAGAGTTTACATCATACACGACTAACACAAACTTTTTATTGAGATAGACCTAAAAATTGACCCTTTAAGAATTGAATATGTTGAGAATAAAGCAAAAACAGTTACAAATATTGATAATATTAATATTATATAAATTTTTTATTATTTTAATTATACTAATAAATTTTTTTCATAACTATTAATTATATAGTAATAACATTATTACATTATTAGTATATTTTATTATTAATATTAAAATAATATAATTTTCTATATTATATACAATTCTCCTTTCATCTGTGTGTTTAACATTCTGTCTCCACATGTAATATTTGCATTCACTTTCACCTCTCCATTGGTGAGAAGGTTGATAATTTTGAAAAAGAATGCAAATATTACATGTGGAGACAGAAAACACATAGATTAAAGGAGAATTGTATATAATATAGAAAATTATATTATTTTAATATTAATAATAAAATATAAGAATAATGTAATAATGTTATTAATCCTAATTATTGGTAATTATTCCTAATTATTGATAATTATTCCTAATTATTGGTAATTATTGGTAATTATTACTAATTATTGTTAATTATTGGTAATTATTGGTAATTATTACTAATTATTGGTAATTATTGGTAATTATTACTAATTATTACTATTTATTACTAATTATTACTAATTATTACTAATTATTAATAATTATTGGTAATTATTGGTAATTATTGGTAATTATTAGTAATTATTACTAGTTATTGGTAATTATTGTTAATTATTACTAATTTTTGGTAATTATTACTAATTATTACTAATTATTACTAATATTACTAATTATTTCTAATTATTACTAATTATTACTAATTATTACTAATTATTACTAATTATTACTAATTATTATTAATTATTTGTAATTATTGGTAATTATTGGTAATTATTACTAATTATTGGTAATTATTACTAATTATTGGTAATAATTACTAATTATTACGAATTATTACTAATTATTACTAATTATTAATAATTATTGGTAATTACTAGTTATTATTAGTAATTAATAGTAATTATTGGTAATTATTACTAATTATTGGTAGTTATTACTAATTACTGGTAATTATTGGTAATTATTGGTAATTATTACCAATTATTAGTAATTATTGGTAATTATTGGTAATTATTATTAATTAATGGTAATTAATGGTAATTATTTTTAATTAATGGTAATTATTGGTAATTATTTCTGATTATTACTAATTATTGGTAATTATTACTAATTATTGGTAATTATTACTAATTATTGGCAATTATTACTAATTATTAGTAATTATTGGTAATTATTGGTAATTATTTCTAATTATTACTAATTATTGGTAATTATTTCTAATTATTGGTAATTATTACTAATTATTGATAATTATTACTAATTATTACTAATTATTGGTAATTATTGGTAATTATTGGTAATTATTACTAATTATTACTAATTATTGGTAATTATTACTATTTATTACTAATTATTAGTAATTATTACTAATTATTGGAAATTATTACTAATTATTGGTAATTATTGGTAATTATTGGTAATTATTACTAATTATAGGTAATCATTACGAATTATTACAAATTATTGGTAATTATTGGCAATTACTGATAATTATTGGTAATTATTGGTAATTATTACCAATTATTATTAATTATTGGGAATTATTGGTAATTATTACTAATTAATTGTAATTATTGGTAATTATTTCTAATTAATGGTAATTATTGGTAATTATTTCTAATTATTACCAATTATTGGTAATTATTACAAATTATTGGTAATTATTACTAATTATTCGTAATTATTACTAATTATTAGTAATTATTGGTAATTATTGGAAATTATTACTAATTATTACTAATTATTGGTAATTATTACTAATTATTGGTAATTATAACTAATTATTGGTAATTATTACTAATTATTAATAATTATTGGTAATTACTACTAAATATTACTAATTATTGGTAATTATTATTAATTATTACTAATTATTGGTAATTATTATTAATTATTACTAATTATTGGTAATTATTGGTAATTATTTCTAATTATTAATAATTATTGGTAATTATTACTAATTATTACTAATTATTGGTAATTAGTGATAATTGTTACTAATTATTACTAATTATTGGTAATTATTGGTAATTATTACTAATTATTGGTAATTATTGGTAATTATTACTAATTATTGCTAATTATTGGTAATTATTACTAATTATTACTAATTATTCCTAATTATTACTATTTATTACTATTTATTGGTAATTATTAGTAATTATTGGAAATTATTACTAATTATTGGAAATTATTGGTAATTATTGGTAATTATTGTTAATTATTGGTAATTATTTGTAATTATTATGAATTATTAGTAATCATTACAAATTATTGGTATTTATTGGTAATTATTGGTAATTATTTGTAATTATTCCTAATTATTGGTAATTATTCCTAATTATTGGTAATTATTCCTAATTATTGGTAATTATTCCTAATTGTTGGTAATTATTTCTAATTATTGGTAATCATTACGAATCATTACTAATTATTGGTAATTATTGGTAAATATTGGTAATTATTACGAATTATTTGTAATTATCCTTAATTATTGGTAATTATTTTTAATTATTGGCAATTATTCCTAATTGTTGGTAATTATTCCTAATTATTTGTAATTATTCATAATTATTGGTAATTATTCCTAATTATTGGTAATTATTCCTAATTGTTGGTAATTATTCCTAATTAGTGGTAATTATTCTTAATTAGTGGTAATTATTCCTAATTAATGGTAAATATTGACAATTATTTGCAATTATTGGTAAATATTGGTAATTATTGGAAAAAATACTGACAAATATTGGCAATTATTGAATATTGGGAATTATTATTAATTATTACTAATTATTAGTAATTATTACTAATTATTGGTAATTATTATAAATTATTACTAGTTAATGTTAATTATTTCTAATTATTATTAATTAATTCAAATTAATATTAATTTTTCATAATTACTGCTAATTACTTGTAATTACAGCTAATTATTTTAAATTAATTAGTGTTTAATTGTCTCTAATTAATATTAATTATTAATACTTATTCATAATTATTTCTAATTAGAAATCAAAAAAAAATTCTAAAAATTTAAACTAAATAAATATAATAAATAAAATAAATATTATATTAAAATTCAGATAAAAACCTTAAACTTGATGTCAATGTCGAGCCGTTGTAATTGTAGAACACGACCAACTGAATCCTCGAAGTCGGAAAAAAAAATTTACAACTGAAAGTCGTAAAAGATTCAGAGTGAAAAAATTGGAACGGTTGAGAGTTGAGAGTGGGGAAATTGTAATGGTTGGCAGTATTTATAGGTTGGATTAATTGCGACGAGCTTGTTTGCGACGGGTTTTCCGTCGCAAATAACGATTTTTGCGACGGGGCCCGTCGCAAATATCCCCTGCCGCCGGGGTATTTGCGACGGGTTCCGTCGCAAATAATTCCTACTGCCTGGGTATTTGCGACGGGAATAGTTTCCCATCAGAAATACTCCTTTGCGAAAGGTATTTGAGACGGGAATTATTCCCGTCGCAAATACCTCGTCGCTGTTAACCATTTTTCCCGTAGTGCTCTACCCATTTTTTGTTTCCCATTTCCTCGTTATTGATTACAGTTAGTGCACTAGATATATTTATAATTATATCATGTGTGAAAGAATTTATGGGATATATTGATGACTCATTAATAATCAAGTAATTTATTATATGGTGGAACAAATCTATACTCGATGAAAAGGTCAAGGGTTTTATTAGATTGTTTTTTCCATAATTCTCTAAATCAATATAACCTAAAAGATCCTTATAAAAAATATATTAAACAGTTTTTATATTTTTTTAATTATGTACGTCCATAAAAATGATTTTATAGTTACTTTCAATGTGATTATGTAAATTATTTGTCTATTAGAATTGAATAGAGGAGTTCATGTTTGATGTGTCACATCAATATTCACATTCAATGTTGTATTAGTAAAGGGTTCCCTAGTTGGCACAAATATCCCAACATTAGTTTGTGATTATTGTTGTAATGTGAGTTAATAGAGATATCTATTTGGAGTTAGATATATTTGATACAAGCATTGGTTACTCTATTCCTCTGATAATATTTGATTTAAACCAACACATGACCAAGAGGGTCTTAGAAATTATCAATGACTTGGTTATCACCTAACACTTTTAACATATAGTAATGTTGTAATTTAAAAACAAGTATACTTTATTATATTTATATGTGATCCCTATGAACTCCTTTATTTTTCGGTGGTTGAAATGCTTTCAACTATGAATTTATTTCAACTCTTTGTACATACAAAACCCATGAAATTTCACGTTATGTACAGGAGCCCCTATTTCATGTGAGTTAATGGAGTTTTTCTTGTTGGGGTTGATTAAATTACTATTGGAGTCCTATGAAATATATTCCAACTATTACCACTACTTTTTTTATTTCAATTATTTTTACCTTAAAACATGTGTGTTATCATTGATGCCTATATTCTTTTATAACACTTGATGATTATTATGGGATGTTTTTCAATCGTATTAATTTTTATGATTATTTGTTCTAGTTACTTATCATGATTGGTTATATATTTTTATAATTATGATGAGAATAAATATTATAGGGTAAATCACTACCCATATAGAATCCATAGACCGCTGGCACTAGTCACAGAACTCTGGTTATCATGGAGAATGCAAATCTCATGTGATGTTTCAGCTCAATGGAATGGTCATATGGGGGGTTTATATTATAATTAAACACATTTATTTTACCCCAAATAATTTAAAAATAAATATATAGTATTATCAAATGCATTCTTCTATATTGTGAAATTTTATAGTGTTACAAATGGAATTTGTGTATCATTAACATGCGACAATCCGTATCGTAACTGAGAGAATTCATATCAGAATGACAGTAGTGTAGCTGTATGAAATTTAAATTTCCATATATATGAATAAATAAATCTATAAAATAAAGGATGTAGTTAGTAGATAAATTGTATATAATGGATTCATGATGATAGGATGAGAGTTTAAAATTTGTGATAATTGTTTATTTGATGTATATAAAAAATGTTATAAATGTGGTTACTTGCCACTGTGATCTAGTTTATCGTAGATACAGGTGGGAATATGAAAATCCTACATGTTATAATTATGCACCATAGGTCCATTGCTTTTGGGATTATTCTAGGTGGGAGATAAAATTGACTGTGAGAGTCTAAATCCATTTGTGATGCCTAGTGGAATGGATGATATTGTTATTATGGTCATGTAATTGATTTTCTCCATATGAATCCATTTATGAATTTTGATTGTTATTACAATGATAATGTGGTTTATTATGTAGTTTTAGATTTTGATATTAGTTAATTTTATTATATTATTATGCTTTATGATTCATGTGGATTTGGGGATAGTCCTGGTGATGGTAAACCTTGAAATAAATAAATGTATTCATGTTTAAAAACAACAAAAAAATGGAACATAAAGGAGATGTTTGGATGAAGGGATGTAGATGATCTAGGAAAAGGTGGAGATACAACATATCAATTGAAATTTTAAAAACTCCTAGAGTCTCAATAGTTGTATAGTAGTCTATCCCCTATATTATATTAGATAAGGGTTGTTGTGGGTGTTCTAACTAGTGGACATCTGAAGAAAATGAGTGTCACTTTGGATTAATTAGGCCTTAAATATATTATGAAAATTTTAATTAGATAAGTATATGGGTTTTGGTGGGGGAGTCACTAAGAGTGGAAACCTTTTAATAGAATGATTCCCAATAGTTGAATAGTTTCTGAAACATTATTAGTTAGAATGATGTCTATATAGGTTGTAAATGGTATTGAATTTCTTGAAAACATATTTTTTTGGTGTATCTATAGTGGTTTCTATCTAATGTTGTGATTTAGTTAATGTGTTGTAGTTGATAATTTATATGGAGTAATGGAATAGGATGGACCCTTTTAGTGGTAGATCATTATAAATAATTGATTTCTTGTTTATATTGTTCTATTTAATTCATTTGTAAATGATTATTTTCATTCATTCACCTGGAAACATGATATTTCTTGGGGGAATCCATATGGGTATTTGAATGTAGTAATAATAAATTTTGTAATATTTTTCATATTATGTCAGTTGATTTTTTGGTGGTGTAGGGAAACCTTAAATATAGTTTCAAGGAACTTTTTAGAGGTTGTGTGATGAAGAATTAATTTCATCTATTATTGAGGGTTCTCTGGATTCCATTAACATTTCAAATTTTCTGCAATACATGATATAAATTGATATTATATTAAATTTGGTTTCTAGATTTTGTTTCCCTTAAATATTTTTAATTCTAAATCCCCAAAAGAGTGTATAGTTGTATACTTACCAATTAATATAAAAAATTATTATAATGGTTCTGTTAATCATGATGATTGTTGTTTACCCATTGGATGAGTTTTAGTGAGATTATAAGATAGTTTGATTTTTTTAAAAATGAAAATTTGATTATTAAATAAATAATATGACATTTTAATATATAATAATATCTTAATTTTTGTCATGTAAATTTTTTTACCTAAATTTTGACCAGAGCAGGATGTTTTTCTTACGGGTGAAATTTTTTGGGTTTTTGCTCCAAGTCCCAAACTGGACAATTCTTTGTCTTCATTATTTTATGTCATCATAATCAAGTAAAATAATCCTACAAGTACCTCTTTTTTGGGGAGGTGGAACATTTTGTAATGGATATTGAGGATATGGGGAGATATCCTATATAGAGGATATCAACGCTCTCGATCAGTGGTAAGTGGTGATAGAAATGTGACCAGATGTGGGAAAACCTCACTAATTAGATGAATAATCCTGGGGTATGGAATATTTATTATGATTTATTTGTATAATGTATTTATCCACTGATTATTCTAGTTCATTTGGACCAATAATCTAAATGGGATTTTTATTTACCAGTTATGGCACAAGTCATAGTAAAATAGATAGATGAATATATTTCGAAGGGTTTCTAGTTTTAGAATTCCCAAACACATAATGTATGAACTTTGAAACACATTATATGTATATCATCATCACGTATAGGGTTTAATGTGATGTTATAAATATTACATGGTTTGTATTTTATAAACAAAAAAAATTGTGTTTTTATAATGTATAGGACCCGTGTTGTTGTATAGTGAATGCTCTAACACCCCATTTAGTATACATGTTGTGTAGTCCGAAGCACACTTGATATAAATTTACCCGATATAACATGGGATGAGGTTAATTCCAAATGCATCTATAAGGCTCCACACACTATTTAACCTATATATAATACCACCTATTATATGATAACACATCTCTAGGTCTCAAAAGTACATGCTGAATACACCTCAAACATCAAACATCATGTATTTTAGAAAAAAACTCTATTAATCAGAAAACAATATGATTCTCAGCCTATAAGAGTTATATGTTAATATATATGAGTGACACCCACAAAATTTTTATTACTATTTTGAATGTTTTTTGTTTGAATTTATATTATAAAATAGCCAAATTCTTTCCAAACATTAGTTGGAAGACCACATAGCATGTATAGTAATGTAAATGTCATAATATTTTGTTGCATTCATGTTTTCCATATATTTTTTAATGTTTATAATAATTAGGCATGATTTTAATCTTTTTTATGTTTTTTATGAATTGTTCACATGGTGTGAAACTTTTTTATATTAGAGAGTGATTGTGAGTTGTTTAAGGTATTTTTAGGATTTGATCACTATATAAGTGTCATGATTTGAGTGATATGATTTTGAGTCATCATATTTTTTATCCCCCTTGATTAATTTAGGATAATAGGGAACATGTTGAAATGAACCAACACACCAAGTCCTTTCCTGACAGGCAGTTAAATGATTGTGACTCCCCGAACCTATCTCTAATAGGTTTGGCGTGGGTGAGATGAACTAAGTAGTAATATATTGAATTATGGGAGGTCTCTTCCAATAAAACATGTGAAATTTATATACCAACAATGAATAAAAAAAATAAACACTATAAAAATTAATATATATATATATATATACAATAAACTAAATTTCATCCAACATATGCATAACACATTAGGTATAAATACATCTAATGAAAGGATGATACATAGAAACCCTACATATAACAATATGATCAATCTAACATATATAATATAATAGAATTCTCCTCCATGAAAAATGTTCTACTGGAATAATCTGTAGCCATATCAACCACTTCTTCTATAAATTAACATTATTCTCCAACTTGCATCACCAAGAGCATATAAGTTTCCTCTCCAAACATGTTACATAATATATCTCCATGACTACCAAGATCATCCTCAATATTATTCATTATATATATATATGTATGTATGTATTCTACTTGTATAAGAAAAATCAAATTAATGTAAGTGAAACACATACTTAGTATGTATAACACCCCAAGATATTTTTAAATTTTTTTTGAATTAATTTATCAATTTTAATATTTTTTCTTTCATGAAATTATATAGATATTTCATTCTATATTAATGATCTATGTTGGTATTTCATTATACACATCACCGTGTTAATTGTGCACAACATTCAACTAATACTATCACCTCTTATATAGTGAACACTGGGGTCATATTGAGTTATAAGCAACAATGATGTTCCATACTAACTTGTGTAACACAGAATACCAATATTTACTAAATGATAAAATATTATTAAAATATTTTTATATAATATAATAAGAAAAATTCTGTGATGTTAATGTTTTGGTAATTAATACTAATAACTAATTTAGGAAAATATATTGTTTATATAATATAATATAATAATTATTTATAGGTTTCCAATTACTGTAAATGAATATAAAAATCAATTGAAAATAAAAGAAATAATAATATATTTAGAAATATTTTTTACCCTAATAAATTAAATTAATTTTTATTTCTGGAAATTAACTATGTCAAACATTATTTGAACAAGGAACTTTGACTTGGAAAACATTACACACAATACTGAGTTTCTACAAAACAACGTATTATTATTATTATTATTATTTAAATGAGTTAGTTACAACACAACCATTAAAAAAATAGTAATATGAATAGTAATAAATCATTAGAAAATATTTTTTATAAATGATTATATATGTAAAAAACATTGATAATGAAGGTTATGATTTTTGGTAATACACTTTTATGTTTGAAAACATCATTTTCTCGAATTAACCACTTTTAATGTCCTCTTGTGAAAAATAACTAAATTAATTTTAGGCACATTTATAAATATAATTCGATAAAATAAACTTAATTTTTGATTTTAGGACATCAAAATCCTAGGTTTAGTTTTTTGAATTTATCTAAGAAACATCATTTTTTGATGAATAGTGAAAATACATATTTTTGGGTTAAATTTTTTTTTTTAATTTATTATTAATTTTAAATGATATTATAAATTTATTTTAATGCCACATTAGATAAATATTATATCTATTAATACAATATAATTCATTTTAATCAAATACACAATGAAATTGAATACATAATCTTAATAAATGTTTGAGAATATTTGGAATTAAAAAAATACTTATGTCTCGTCTATAGGATTAGATTTAATATAAACATTTACTTTTCTTTGAATTGAATTTAAAAAATACATACTCAATTTTAATCAGTAAAATATTTATAATTTAATTATATCATGTTGTGTTTTTCCAAAAATAATTAGTAAAACTGATTAAAATTAATCAGAGCGATTTAGGCCAAATTATGCTTAATTATGGTCTAAAGCATAATATTAAGGGGCCAATGGTATATAAACCTTCGGAACACCCATTCTCATTCAATTTTTCTTTTATAAGGCATTCATTATTTTGTTTTATTTATTTTTATGGAATTGTTTATTTATGAACATTTGTACACCTAACTTGTTTCTAAAAAACTCTACGTGAGTCCTTTACCTTGCTTATAAAAGGCCACCACATATACCAACTTCATCACACCTCTAATGATAATTGGATCACCAAAATTATGGTAAAAAATAATCCAAAATAATTTCCATTCATCATATAAGGATTAACGTGGGATGAATGAATCTCAGGGAGGCCTTTTTGAATAATCCAAAAAGAGATACCCAATTAATAGGTAACATCTTCTCTCTTGCTTTGTTCCTTTATTTTCGTTCTCTTCCCTACCACTATCTTTATTCCAATAAGGTATTAAAAAAATATTATCCTCATTATTATAGTATATTTTTATGCAACAGGTTTTACATACACTTACACACACCTCTATCTAATGGGTAATTTTCATACTATTTTTAGTACAGTGAACAACTGCCTCATGAAACGATGACTATTCATTTTTCCATCACCACCTACCATGGTAGTCATTATGATTGAAAATATATTTATCTATTTCTTATATTATATTTATTATTTGTTATAATTATTTATTCATGTTAAAAACACGACTTTTTTACTTTTCATTTGGTGATAATATGATACTTTCGTTTGAGGAAGGTTCTACTACCACCCCCTCAAAGTTTTATGAATCGTTAATACCCTACACGAACTGTATAAAGTATGAATTTAGTGACTATATAAGATATATATGATATCTTAAATATAAATTAATAATAATATGTATGTTTATATCTTGTTTTCATTCATTCTTTCAATACTCCAATCTAAATGGAAACAACGTTCATGCGTAAGTACGACTTACCATCTCGATGAATAGTATATTCCATTCTATACTTCTTTATGGTATAGATTATTATAATATAAATATACTAGGTATAGAAAATATTCATATCACAATTTAAATTCATCTTATCTTTGTAAAATTATAAAAAACAATGATATAACAAATTAAGACACGTGTAATGAGAACTGTGAATATTACCCGAGATGAAACCTTAACACGAGATCGTTAAAAAGAAAGTAATATAAGGTCATTAAAAACCATATATGGTACTATGTATACTAATATGATTATTTAAAATATATATAATAAACAAATATTTAATATACATGAATCTTTTATGAGTACAACGAAAGTCAAAACACACGGTAAGGAGATTTCATCTCACATTTTATTTTCGTGAGATACATTATGTGTTCCCCAAACTTTCCTTTTGTGTGGTGCATGTAATGAAAATTATTTTATTAAATGTATCTTATACATAAATAAGTGGGTATTAACATATCCATTTATTGATATTTCATTCATGGGGGTTATGTTTAAAAATTTACAAAATTTGTAAAAATGATTCCACTTAATTTTCCTTCTTTGAGACTCATGTTCTGTTACGCACCTAAAAAAATTTCCAAGTTGTATATACTACCATTTTACATTTTCTATAATAAGTACCATTATTTTTATTATATTGTAAGTTTCATGTAATTACCTTTTTTTACACGGAGTGTATGATCTCATGTTATCATGTTATGTTAGTGTATTGATACAATCTCATCGCTTTTCAGGATTTTTTACATTTATTCATCCTTTGATGAATTATTATGTCCATTATACATATACATTCATGAATTATTTTATTCTATGTTGATTCATGATATATTAATATATTGGTTCCATTTTATAGTAATTATTACATAACATAATTAACAAAGTGGGTTTTTAGAAAGCCTGACTATACCCTCTTTTTAGTCAGTAATATGTGTTCCTTCAAAACATTTTTTTTTTCTAAAAATGGATTCTAAGAATATTATAACAATATTCTATGATCATTAAATGAATAATTTAACATGTCTATCATTTACCAATTTTTTCAAAATAATTATCATTTCAGTTTCAGAATAATGAAATTTTCAATCGAATTTACCATGAAAAAGAATTGTTCGTTTTATTTTATACGTTATGTACATATTTATCCACATTCAATCCTATAATGAATTATTTTCATTTTAATGGATATTTTTAAAATAAAATTTTTTAAAAATATTTCTTCAAAGAAAAAAATATATTTTATTAACTTAATAGTAAATGTTTTCACCAAAATTAGTTTTCAAAAACGTTTTCATGCTTCATAAAAACGTTTTCAAGGAAAATGGAATCCAAATTGTTTTTCAGATTTTTTATATGTTTTCAATGAAAAAGGATTCCAAATAGTTTTCAATATTCTATTCTATGTTTTCAAAAAAATTATTTTCAAAACATTAATAATATTTCTCTATAAGTTTCCAATGTAATTTCGAAGAAAATGATTTTTAATTGTTTTCATGATTATTTTTAATTTTTAAAAGGAAAAATATTTTCAAATATTTTAAAGTATTTTTATTTGTTTAAATGGTATTTTCTATCAAAAATATTATAAAATTATTTTATGAATTAAAAAGAAATTTTCCAGGAAAATTGATATTTGTCTCAAGAATTTTTTTTCAATGGTATTTAAATTTTTTCCCTTCAATAAGGACAGATGTTGTTTTACTCATGTAAATCTAGGAAATGATCTAATGGTATCATTCATATATTTTTTATTAATGGGCTATGCTTAATGAATATTTTTTTTATGAAATCGACTACTCTTTCATAGGTTTTATGTTTTTGAAATCATTTTCTCTTTCACGAGTTATGAATTTCATGAAATGATAATGAAACCTCTATATTTTTCAAAGGTTATGATTTGTTCTCTAGTAATTGATACCCCTTTAATTGAATAGTATAATATATTACTCTTTATTATTTTTTGGAACATTTATATATTATTTCACTATGAGATGGCTGGGACCTATATCTCCCTCCAATGAATTGGGTTATGATTTATATCTCTTGATATAGATTAAATAGGTCATTGGAGTGAACCTGGACTAATAATATAGCCATGGGAGTTTACCATGACTACTTAGAGAGTATAAGGAGGGAACTCAAGGTACTAAGTTGTAATTGGGAGTGAAAAATGGCTACCAAGAAGGTATTAGGAGTAAACTCATGCAACTAATATTGCCATGGGTGTGAACCAGGAATTCCAAGATGGTATGAGGAGTGAAATCACGATAATAAGATGTCCGTGGGAGTGGAAAATTACTACCAAGATGGTACATGGAGTGATAAAAACAACCAATATGGTCTTGGAAATAATTCATTCAATATGATGGAAGTCGTATTATAATTTTCTGTGTCTACCATAATTCCATGTTTTATTAATATGATATGCTATAATGGATTATGTTCGTTATTTTCCAATGATTCATGTCTTATTAAATACCATTTTTAGGCCATTATTATTTTATATGATCTTTGATATGTAGGGTATGATATTATAGTTTCATGATCATGTTATCATTCCCTTATATTCATGATTATGCTTGCATATCTCTCTTATTTTACCTTACTAAGTATTTGAGATCACCCCTTTCTTATGTTTCTTTCCCCAGGATATGATGAATGGTTTTATGTATAAGTACTAAAGGCAGAGATCTCTATGGGAGATATTGAAGATCAATCACCAGAGTAGAATATTTTTTCCATTGTTTCCAAAGACACTAAACAAATATGGTCCTAAAACATATATTATTGTAATGTTGATAATATTCATCTAAAATGAGGTAATATCCATTCATGTCAAGCATGGGTTACTATAGTTTAAATCAAAGGGTGGTTTAGTTAATCATTGGATTCAAGTATCATAAATTTTTTTGGATACCAAGGTATATTTCAATGTACATTTCTTGGGATGTATCTAAGGATAAGTATAAGGATGACTAGGAAAACATCATGGAATTTTGGTAAATGGTAGATTTTGTGTTTTCCTAGAAATACAACCTTTCCGATATCCTACAAGTTCTTGTTAAATTAGAAGTGATATACTTAGGTGTATCATCTCTCACAAGATGTCTTGATCCTGACTCGAGGTAATTTGGTACATGAAAACAGGCCTTTCTACACGCTTGGTTTGACACTCTGGGGGGATATTCTTTGGAAATTTTAAAACTATAAATTAAACATCATGATGGATTTAGATAAAATTTGGATAAAATAACCTAGGATTAATCTTTGGTGTCCTATATTAAAGGTTTCATCATTTATAAATTCCACAAGTAAATCATATCCCAACTACGTGGTTTTCTACTATGAATGGTAATTCTCACACTATACTTTTTGGATTTAGTAAATGGTTGGAACTGGAAAGAAAAAGGGCTAATTTTGAATGGGAGGGAATACTTATTTATGATCCGTTATGCGGGATGATCACTCAAATGAATGATATTGTGATCTTGCCTAATTAGGTTTCACAGAACATGATTAAAAATGCGTATATTAACCAACTCTCAAACACATAAAGGAAGAGAAACAATGACTTCACTAAGAGTTCAGGTAATTTGGACAATAGAGGATTGATGATTTGGTTTCCTTTATGTGAAGAATGTGGATGGAATCAACTAAGTGATTGTCTTAGAGGTATAAGAATATCTTTTGATTGTGGAAAATAATGACACAATGTAAGTGAGTGCAAGGAAAAAATGATGATTTTGGTTTATGAAATGGTACCTAATATTGTCCTCTTTAAGACATAATCAATGATTTTATATTTTATGTGTGGAGTAAATAGTCATTATATAGCTTAATGACCAAATTGGAATGTTCCTGAAGCGAATCGTCAAGGTGGTGTGAGTAATGGTAACATTTTCAATGATTATGATCCCATAGATGAAATTTAAATGGATAATAGGTATTGTGTAATAGGATGATGTATACTTGTTAATGGAATTATGATGAAGAGTAATAATCAAATTTTATAAGTATTAGGATTAAAAAAACAGGTAATATTAATAAAGAAATATATAAGGGTTGTTCTTCTTCTTTTTTTTACTCGATATTTACATGTTTATTTTGAATGATCGTGATGGAGTGGTGTGTTTATTTACTTAAAAGGTGATATTTAGACTAAGGGAAGGAAACCCTTAATATGTAATTTATGTTTAGATAATGATTTCATGAATATAAAAATTGAAAGTTATTGATTACCCTAGAAAAAGTAAGTACTGGTTAATAGGTTAGTTATGTTATCATTGATGTTGTTTTCATCATTTTCGGATTTGAGGAATATATCCATTATACTTTGGAATAATGAAGAATTCAATTTTCCCAAAAGGATTTATGGTATTTAAGATAACTGCCTTGTTTTAATGGAATATTCGATATGACTATTCATCAGTTTGGAATGTGTGAAACAATTAGTTTTTTGTGATATATGTGGGGTCATTATGAAGCTAATTTCATAACATTATTTCTAAATATTTGGATTTCCATAATTTTGAAGGGTTATAAGGATATCCATTCATGAAAAATTAAATAAAAATTCAAACGAGGTATTTATGTAATGATATTGTATTAAAAACCTTAGAAAAAAAGGCTATTTAGATGTCAATGTTTTTCAAGGATGCCCATTATATTTATTTTGGACCATATATTAGTGTGTTTTTTTGAAAAGGACATCATTTATGATGGAATAAAACCAATCATTTCTTGAAAGGCCACTGGACTTGAACCCATTAGAAAAGGTCGATAAGGGTTTCACACCTACCATTGGCCTACTTGATGTCCTAGTTTGTGTATAATTTTTTTTTTGATGAATAATTTCTTATAATGAAACTATAGTCTTACTTTTCATATTTAGTGATTAATTTCTTAACCATATTGATTTTTAGAAATATTTTTAGATAAATAAATATAATTTTCATTCTTTTATGGGCATTAATATCAACAAAAAGATAATTATCTTTCTTCGAGCTTAAAGGTCATTTTTTGGACATCCAATTCATTAATTAGTATGATAAATTTCAAATAGATAATATAACAATCAATGAATGAAAGTTTTGTTGTATTCATAGTAAATAAATTAATTACTCAATGATTATATAATGATTTAAATGGTAAATATATTGTCATGATAGCTTAATTTTAGTTCAACTGATTGAATTTTAAATCATCAATGATTTATGATTTTGTGCCACTAAATTATTCTTTGATCATTCAATTTTTTGTGACTAATGACCTCAATCCCTATATATAATTTTTATCATATTTATCCATGTCCAATCATCACTCCCAACCAAATTGTTTCTAGGGTGAAACCTAGTTATATGTTACTTTAGGAACCAATTATTGTTCCAACATTCCCCTTTTAATGTAAGTGTTAATAATAATTTTTTTGAAGTGGTTTTCTATGAATTAAACTTTCAATTATTAAACCGTTGATGACCCATATTAATTTCGAGCGAGAAGTTCATTTTTTTTGGGGATTGAATGTAACACCCCAAGATTTTGTAAATTTTTTCAAATTAATTTAACTTTTTTGACATTTATCATTTCAAGAGACAATAAAGATAGTTAATTTTAAATTATTTCACTATGTTTGGAATATGTTATACACAACACCATGTTAATCATTCACTAAAAGAAAAATAAATATTATCTTCCTCTACATGTAACACTATGGTTATCTTGCGTTATAAACAACAATAACCTTCCTCGATGACTTGCATCACACACAATACTTATTTTTACCGAAAAATAACATATTTTAAAAAAAACATTATTTAATATAATAAGATAAAACTATGACATTATATTATAGCTTATGCATAATATTAACTAATTGTTGAAAATATATAGTTTATAAAATTTAATATGAATTCATAAGATACCAATTAATAATAAATGAATATGAAATTAGATTCAAAAATGGGAATTATTATTGTGGATATAAAGCTATTTTACCCTAATTAATTAAATTCTAATTTTTGAATGGAAATTCACGAAGTCAGTGATTCCTTTCACTGGTAACATCAACTTAGTATACATTACAAGGAATTATGTCTTTCTACGGAGCATAATTTTAATATTATAATTATTTATACATGTTTGTTATAATATTTATATTAAAAAATAGTAATATGAATACTAATAACTCCTTATAAAATATTTTTTTTAATTATTATAATAAATAAATCATATTGATAATGAAATATATGGTTTTTGAAAACGTCATTTTATGTTAAAATATATCTTTTCCTGAATGAACAACTTTTACTGTCCTACTGTGAGAAAAAATAAAAATAATTATAGATTAATATATAAATTGAATTTGATAAAATAAAATTAATTTTTGAATTCAGAATATCTAAATTATCCTAGGGTGAATTTTTGGTATTTTTCATAGAAAATTCATGTTTGGATGAATACTAAAAAATACTTCTTTTTAGATAAAAACTACCTTTTGTTTAATTAATTATTAAAGATAAATGATATTATATATTTTTAAGGTAAAATTTTATAAATATTACATATATATTTACAATTTAATTCATTGGAATCAATTTCACTTTCAAATTGAATATAAAATCTTAATAAACTTTTGAACTCCTTTCTCCATCAAAAACCAAAAACATCGTAATGTCTAAGGGATTAAAATTAATCATAATTTTTCCTCTTCAGTGAATTTAATTTTGAAAAAAATGACATACAACAATTTAGTCTTGTAATATTAAGATTCTAATAAAATCTTTTTTATTTTTGACCTAAATTATTAGTAAAAGTTATTAAAATTATTCAAATCAAATAAGACAAAATTAAGTTTAATTATTGAGTAAACCATAAAATTAAAAGCCTGATTGATCTATACAGAAGTCAAACCCTATTGGTTGTATAAAGTTTTTCCATAAACATTCCTTTATTGAGTTTTTTTGTTTGTTATGACATTTTTTATATAAGAACACGTGTACACCTAACATGATTCTAAAAAATTCTATTTGAGTCATTCCCTTCCCAATAAAAGGCCACAACTTCTACCAACATACACAAACCTCTCAATCCCCTTGCCTCTAAATAAATATACAAAAATAATCTCTAAAATTCCCTCACTTACTCCTAGAATCCTTACCTTGGGAATATGGATACTCTGGGAAACCATTTCACACAAACCCAAAGGAGTTACCCTGTTGAGAGGTAACATCCCCTCTCAAGTTCATTTCCTTTATTTTCAAAATCCTTTGCTCCAATATATTTGTTACATAATTTTATGAAAACATGTATATCAGCAGTATAATATTATTTTTTATTCTAACATTTTGACCTAGGCATACACACACATCTATCTAATTATTAACAAACATACTGTTTTTGTGAATGGCAAACAACCACCTCATGAAATAATGATTGTTTATTTTTCCATTACCACCTAAAATGTTTTCCATTATGAAGGAAAATATATTCATATATATAATATATTATATTTATCAATTAAATAATCTTATTTATTCCTTTTACAACACATATCATTTTCCTCTTCATTTGGTATTAATAGGATAATTTTGTTTGAGGATGTGTGGATTAACACCCCTCAAAGTGATGTGATTCATTCATACACTACATGGATTGTATTATAGATGGTTTTAGTGAATAATTAATATATATATATATATGATATCGTAAATATACTTTAATAATGATATATATATATACATAATTATATTTTTTTCTACCTTTCAATACGCCAATTAAAACAGAAACAATGTTCATGCGTACGTACGACTTACTGTCCCTATGAACTGTATATTCTATTTCATACTTATTAATGTTATATTTTATTATAAAATAAATCCAACATATATAAAAGATATTTATATCCTGATATAAATTATATGAATCAAGATATTACAATAAAGGCCAATGATATAACAAATTATGACACATGCGAAGAATAGAAAAAATATTGCCTGAAGTGAAACCATGACATAGTATCTTTAACAAGCAAGTAATATAAGGCTATAATAAAAAAAATATATGGTATAATTTATAATAATATGATTCATAAAAATATTAATAGTAATTTTATATTTATTATATTGGAATCATGTATGAGAACGAACAGAGTCAAGAAATATGGTAAGGGGATTTCATATCACTATTTTTTTTAACACACATTCTATGTTTGACACTTATTAATTTTGGGGGTCGTATGTAACACTCATGACTGTATTCTATGAATATTATAATAAAATTTATGGGTATTAAAATATAAATATTATGATCATTTATTCATGGGTTTATTTAAAATTACTAAAGGTGAAGACAATTATGAGATATATTGAAAATCATTCACCATGATAGAAGAATTTGATTCTATGTTTCCAAAGGCACTAAACTATTATGGTCCTCACGCATGTGTTATTATAATATAATGAATATTAATCTAAAATGATGTAATATCCATAAATTTCAAGACTATATCTCTATATTATTATTATCTAATAACCATTGAAAGAATCTATTCTACTCATAGATCGCAGTGGTAATTTGTAAAGGGAAAAAATATAGTGGAAAACTTTCTTAGACAATGATATACTAAAGAAACTATATGTGAAGAAAATAATGTAATAGATTTATTGTTTACATCTATATTTCTCATGGATTCATTAAAGGTATCAAAAAATTAAATTATCATAAAAAACATTCATGCAACACGATTAAATAGGGAATCATGCTACTTTGAAGAGTCCAAAAGGGAAGAATTTGATAGACATTTATAAACTGTAACAATATGGAAAATCCCTAGTGTATTAAAGTATAAAAATCAACAGATAAGTATATAAAACACATACATTCCATAACTAAATAAATAAATTTATATAATAAGGGGATCCAACACATCATTCATTCATGTACACCAGTCAATGAAATATTACACCATCTACCCACCAAAAACATACCAATGATCCATTATTTTAAATAAAAATGTTAAACAACCCACATAACCTCACATGAACTGATATAGAGGATCCCAAAATAATTGTAATACTCATCATTCAAGGGGAATACCAACCCTAGTGGAGGATCCCATCCTTAAATGAGCTCATAGATGGTGGGGATTCTTACATCATAGATAGATTCCCAACCCCAATTATTTTGGGGGAATACTGACCCTACATATAAAATTACTTATAGAAAAAGTATTTCAACCTCATTTGATGATTAATTAGTTGGGGGGGAATACTAAATATACCTATATGATTTGAACACTCCCACTATCATTCCTGAACCTTTTTTATGGCCTTATCGATATAGAATCATAATCTTCCTACTCATCTCACAAATGGTATTGGGTGGTTTATCAGATCATTCCTTTTCACTCTATGAGGATGAATATATTGGATGTGTGCTTTATATATTTAAAATATGAATCAGAATAAAATTATGAATTTAATTGTTATGTATCCGAGATACTTCCAGTGATGGGAACTAGTGCTAATGATTGAGTCAAAATTAAGTATATGTTATTATTATTGATTTAGTTATCTCAAGGATATGAATAGTATTACATTGACTAATTTTCAATCCAAAAACTAGGTAAAAATATAAAATTTTAAAAGTATTTAATATTGATAATTACATAAAATATTATTTTATATTATAAAATTTTAGTTAAATTGTAGAAAAAGGGTTTTATGAATTCACACCACCCCCTTTCTTCTTTATATATTTTTATTAGTTATTCAATATCATGATTTCAAATGTTGAGTGAACAAGTATGAATGACTATAAAACCTCCAAAGGATGTAATAAACTCCCCAAAAACTCCTTATAATTAATTATTTTATATTTAATTTCATTCATTAAAACCTGGTTTCTTCACATGTTCACATGTATCATTATGACATGGCGTCAAAAATAAGGGATGATTCATTTCACTTTCCCAAGTCACTATCCCCATATCGATCTCCATCCTTGCAAGCCTTTGCATATCCACATGTAACAAATCATTTAATATCAACATTCATTCATTTCATAGACCCAGGATCTTACATCATGAAACCTTCTCATTACATAGAACAATCCATTACTAATCTCGTCATGTCTCCCCCTCATTGTATTGTAAAATCCCAAGATTCCCCAACTTGGGACCCTTTAATTTTTCCACCTCTTTGTTACTAGCTCAGCTCAGTAATAAGGGTGACCCTTAGTGTTAGGGTCTGATCATCCACATGTGATAAGAAAATTACGGGGAATAATGAATATGTGATAAAGGGAGATAAAATAATGACAAGTGAAATAGAGGATAATTTCGACCACTAGTGTTCATTGAACCAATATCAAATTCCCATATCCACATTTAATAGATGACTAGATTTTAAATATTATACTATAAATAAATCCAATGAATTAAGTAAAAAATCTATTAATCCATTCTCAATCTCACAATAATAAATTATTTATATATATTTGATTTTTAATTAAAACTCTAATTTAGGTCATCTATATGAAATTGTTTTGGAAATCCAATCATTGAGATATATGAATCAATGTCTTATGTGTAATCAAAATAAAAATAGTTATACATTAGGTTAGATTGATCATTGATGAAAAATTTATCTTCATCAATGGTTTATGGCTATAGTGGTGACCCATTCATCATGACTATGGATACAATAAATCCCAGTAAAATGTTTTTCTAGGATTCCCTCATATACCACCACTATCTCATGTAATGATTTAAATTTCATAAAATTGAAGCTCAAGATATGAAGGATGATTTTTTGGGTGTTAGGTAAAAACAAAACCAATTAATTATTAAATTATTTCATTCAATTAATCAAAAAAATTAATTAATTAATCCACTATTGATAGTCCAACCTTGCATAATCGAGCGTGAAAGAACTATATAAAATTCCTATAGTTAAACCCCCATTATCACTAAACCATTGTCTCAATCTTCCAATCCAATAATCCATTTTTCTGATTCCATGAAATAATTTTGAAAAAATGTATTTTTCATAAAAATAATTTATTCTTTTTAATATACGTATATATTAATACTATATTATGATTGTAATTGTGCACCAGATTTGGAAATGAGTAAAAACCCACTGAAATTAATAGAATCATCACAAAATTGTTATATTGTTTTCTAATATGGTAAATATAGAGTATTAGATTATATGATGCCCCATAACAACAAATACTCATAATTGTTTTAGTCTCTAAATTGAACAAATATATTCTCTAGGTCCACCCCACCTTTTAATATTTTCATCCATGGAAAGGAAACAAATAAGGCTATAAAACCTAGAATCTCACAAAGATACCCAATGTTGAAAAAATACAACCATCACACACAACTAACCTATATATGATGGTCTATACTCAATGATTACATATTAATCAACCACCCTTGAAAGGTAATATCCTTTTGAACAGAGATATTAGAACTTTACCATTATGATTTATGACCAATATGGGAACATTCTTTTTCTCTTGGTGTGTCTTCCCAACGAATCAACGTACACAATATTTTCCCATCTATTCTTTCCCATAACATGGAATAATCATAATCCCTGAACCATTTAATTGCTTCCCATAATGGGGAATCGGTAAATTTATCACTAATTGGTGTGCCACAATCACATCCTTTTAATATAATTCTAAATAGTTTTCATATATGAACAAATCATCCATTAGATACATAAAACATTGTGCTACAAAACAATTTACAAGATAATTCAAAGGTTTTATATGTTACAATATCTCTTTGATTTATTTGAACTTCACTACAACCTCCCTCATGTACTAAAAAAATCACCAATTCCACTATCATGTTACTCAATGCTGAAATATGACATTATCAGTGATAAAATAAACATGATTCCCCTGTACCCCATCATATTCAAAGGAAAATTCAATTAACATTAATTATATACTTGATTTTTCTATTCTAAATTTTCTAAATTTAATAGATAACCACATCTAGAATAACACTACCCTCTACCAAAATCTCTCCATTATTACTCTTTCATCAAATGGACCAAAATGGAATAATTCAATGCGGATTGTTTTGAATATTCAAATGACCATTATTTAGAAGTTAAAAAGACAATAATATTTCTTTTTTGAGGGACCAAAATCCACAATATCCCTATATTACTTCATATTCAACATTTAATGAGATTTCTTTTGATTGAAACACACCTAATGATCAATATTGAGGGTTGTGATATATTACAGAGGATGCCACTTAGACTGTCCATTCAAAAATTCACCTCGAATATTAAAGGAAGCCCACTATCTTCTTCACAAGATGTATGATTTTCTTACTACATATATGAATACCATTTAGGTCTATTTCCAGAGAATTTTCATTCAATTAAGTCAATTAAGTCGAAATCACCATTGTGGTCCTCTATCGCACATGTAATGTGTAGGTATTCCAATATAAATAAATGGTGAGAAACATCTATGACATCGCTCAATATTGAACTACTAATAATATACCTTCTTAGTTTCCCCATTATATTATCTATATTTGGATTCCTTATCCCAAAAAAAATAAAACACAATTCTATTATATGAATATAGATGTTCCATCAACAACCAAAAACTTATCTCCCTACAAACCAATGTCACTCCATGAATATATAACTCATTTCGTGAGATGTTAAAAAATAGGTGATACTCACATGATGAGTGTAGGGGATCATTCTGAACACCTGACAGGATCCTCAATGAACTGATACATAGTAGTGTTTTTTCCACATTCC
Source organism: Viscum album (assembly GCA_963277665.1). Lineage (NCBI taxonomy): Eukaryota > Viridiplantae > Streptophyta > Magnoliopsida > Santalales > Viscaceae > Viscum > Viscum album. Next base: position 771,857,240 of record OY728159.1, on the reverse strand, counting down.
CCGTAAACACTATAGCGGATTGTATAACATTTCACCTAAAAACACTCAAATTTAGATTATGTAAAACAATTTAATTATTATTAAGGTATCTTACAAAGGGGCAAAAAAGGATTCCCTAATACATAATTCTATTAGTGTTCTGTATTAATGTGGAGTGAATTTCCAAACCATTAACCTAGTGCATAAAACCTCCCATATCATATTATTGGTAGACAAGTATAACTTTTTTGGGTGTTTTTCTCTACTCAACATGACACAAGGGATGGAATAATCACTCAAGACATTGGATAACTCTAATCATTAAGGATATATAAATACTATATAAATTAGTCATGTTTGATACATAAATTTTGACTAAATCATGAATCATTAACATTATCTGTAAATACAGTGAACCCACATCAAAAAGGGGTGCATGAAATATAGTATCTATCTGGGGAATGTATCTAGATTTGAAGGATTAGATATGGGTTCTATTGTAATATCATATTCCAAAACATCTAGTGAAGAATGAATAATTTTTATTTCCTCTAAAAATTATAATGGTAATTTAAGAAAGGAAAAGAAACATACATTGAATATCACCCATTATAAATTAAATATAATCATATAAACTATGTATCATCATGTATCTCAGAATGTTACCATTATTTTACTAAAAAATATAATACAATGCAGCATCCATGCGAGCCTATTGATGATTCATGAATAAAAAAATTCCCATGCACCGTTGGATCTTCCTTTATACAACTTACTAGTAAGAAACTATGCCTAAAACAATGAGCTATATGATCTCAGAAGTATCTACCATGTCAATGTCTACCCATGGGGGAACTATAGCTATGTTTGGGTATAATACTATATCACTCCCACAACCAGAGTGCATTATTTCCAATAATTTATCATTGAAAAATATATCTCTATGGTTGGTAGTTCTATAGAATATTTGGTGATGTATAGAAACACTATCACAACTCAATAACCGTCCTTGAGGATTCTCCTCCAAAACACCTAGGAATGAATAATTTCATCCAAAATATTATATACTGATTCACCTTATTGTATCTTTGTATTGTCATGAATATCTAGAAATAGTAATGCTACCCAATTATGGGTCCATTATTCATGTTTAAATCTAAATAATAAGAAAGTGGTTAAACTCTAATAATAATAAAGTAATAGTGTCATAATTTTGAGAAAATCATTACCCACTAACATCTCAATATGACCAAAAAAATTGAAAAATCATCATCCGAACAGTGAATTTATAAACATGATAAAAACATGACTCTAAAACTCATACCAATAACTTATCATCATAGGATCTATTTCAACTCAGAAAACCATGTTGCATCTATCATCTGAAATGTTAAAATATAACAACATGTAGGAATTCAAATCCTACATTGTAGAAAATACCATCTTTAAATGACCCAAACTATTATAAATTAAATCCCCTAATTTATTTAATGTTTTATTTTGTAATATGGTTATAGAAAACACATGCACTTCTTTAGTAATATATTATTGTATTTAATCTATCATTAAGAATATTTAATGTTCTTACCATAACCATTGAACAATGATTATGTGATGAGTATAAATATATGTATTTTAACAAATCCAATTATCTTTGAAAAAATATGTGATCATATGAACTAGTATAATTGTGTATTATGAAGCCCATTTCTAAGATATTCCAAGTGAGATAGCATATATTGAATTTTCTCATGACCAAGACCAATCTATGATCCCAAAAATTAAGCATGAGTGACTCTTTTTTGTGGGAGAAGTTCAAGGTCACCGAGATCATGGCCTAAACCATATTCCTTAAACAACCCTATGGATGTTTCAACATCATGAAGCTTACTCCTAGGGTATATTTTAGTGTTATAATGGGATATGTATTGAGAAAATAATAATATGAATTAGTATATTTTTCTGAATAATTAATTTATTTTCATTTTTATTGTTACCTTAAAAATTATTTTCATTTTTATACATTTTAACACAAAATGTTATTTTGGGTGATATTCGAATTCAATTAAGAGATTTATTTTGATGAATTACTAGATTCTAAAAATAAATATTATTTTATAAAAATTTTATTATTCCATATCTCTTATTAATTATAAATGGTCATATATTTTATATGATGTGAACTTTAATTTTTCTAAGGGTTTAAAAACTATTATTGTTAAAAACAAATAATTATAAAATAAATTTTGAATATTATATTAAAAGATAAAATGAAAATTTTGAAAAAATATTTAGATAAAAAATTATTATTTTGGAAATTAAAATTTTGAAATTATCCAATGGTGAATTTTTAATAATTTTATGAGACAGAGTGACTCGCCTCCACATATGAAAGTGTAATATTTTAAGACGTAGGTTCCTTTCTTAATAAAATATTTAAAAACTTCCCACTTTAGAAAAAACCAATGGAAAAAATAATGGGAAGGTTTTTGGATTTGAATATATTAATCTTTTGAGTCCAAACCCTAAATTTTAATGAAATCCATCCATTTTCCTACATAAACACACCCAAGATCCATTTGATCTTCCCTCAAAATATTTGGTTTAGTTATTTACTCCTCCCTCATCATTATAGAATCATACATTGTTTCCCCATGATTTCTGGAATCCCCATTCCAATATTTTTGTGTTACACACTAAAGTAAGGGTTTTTTCTTTATCATCTTTATCAATGATTTTTTATCTTGTTATGACCTTTTTATATTCAATTACTAATTATGGGGTATGTATTTTCAACCCCCCTACTACCCTAGTTTCATTTAACTGATTAGGGACCAATTCATCACTCCTTAAGCCCTCCCATGTACACCTGTTAAAATGCCAAAATTTCATAAGCATCCTTTCCCTTTTCGTTTTTTCAAGTATATTTATTATCACACGCAGTATGTATATAATTATTTATGTGTGAAAATTTTATTAAATATCCCTATTAAATTAAAATTGATGTCCAACTTATGAGGGACACATTTCACTCTCATAAACCCATTTTATTAATTTTTTAGTTATATTGTTATTCTGTTGAATTTTCACCCTAATTGTACATGCCAAATCCACTCTGTAGTGAATACCATACCCATTTCTTATCAAAATTGTTCACTTTTATGTACATTTAACTTTTTATTTGGGAATTAAATGTAATTATCACACACTCCATTATTTATGAATAAATTATTATGATCAATGATTCCGTGATTTATGACCTGTGTTGAAAACTTAAGCATAAGAATGAAATGAAAGTGATGGGTGCACCAAGAATTCTACAGCACTCCAAAGAATTTTATAATGTTTTGTATCATTATATTTCATGTTGGAACACTGGTGTATCTGATTAACTTTTGTGAAATTTTCCATCATGAAGTCATGGTGGTTTATCTTTGACCAATATTTATGATACAATGTTTTATGTTTTTTTCAACATTTCCTTGGATATGATTATCAGGATACATCATGCTTTATTTATCATATTCTATTATCCATCGTTCATATGACTTGTCTAACATGTCTTATTATCTTCATGTTGTGCCATTTTTATTCCCTTACTCAAATTTATGGATCAACCATTTTTAGGTATTTCATCGGGTTATCCAATTCTCTTTTAAGCCAAAGAAAGATAAATATGTTTTAAAAACTAGTGTTGTAATTCATGGATAAAATTTTAATGAAATGAACCTAATTCCCAAAAAATAGACATATAAATATTTCAGGTTGTATTGAGTGTAATTTTATATAATTAAATCATGGTTTGTTGTTTCTGAATTGTAAAAGTTGTTATACATCTACACTATGAAAAAAATCTATACAAAGTATTTGGTAGAGAGAAACTTCCTCACTTCATAGAGTATGTACATAACTCAACTAAGATTTATAAAATAGTTTATTATCTCTCACTAAAATGGGGTGAAGGGGAAATCCATAAACATGATCATAAAACAACCCAACCTTATTACACAAGCTATAAATAAAGGAGTAACACCCCTCATTAAATAAGGTGATCGAAAATAGATTATGTAAAATATATATGAGCCTACACAAAATGGAAATGGAATATTATATTTTATTTTAATATGATGTAAAAAAATTGTATACCTTGTATTGAATTAATATGGTTATGGGTCAACTAATTGATTAGCCCAGTTTTGGTGAAATAGTATATTGTTCATTATATTAATGATGGTCTACTTAACTAGATATTTGAAATCAAGACCCCCTTAACATTATTTCCAAAAATTCCTAAACATGTCTTCACATGAATACTAATGTAAAAAATTATCCACATAGAGAACAATCTACGATACCAGTACAATATAACCTAACACACCATATCTCCATCTAGGAGGGGAGTAAGTTGATTGTACAATACTTTGATAACCCCTAATAAGATAGTGACCGGTGACTATAACTTAGTATGCATATCCCAAAATATTAGAATCCTTATCATAAAACAACATAAAAAAATGAAATATATCAAATAGTTTAATAATCCAAAAATATAATAATGATGAATATATGATATCATTTATGCTATATACAACACACGAATGAGGCTTAAATTACAAATACATCCCTGAAAAAGATAATAAAATGAATCCATACTTCCAAAAATCCATTAATTATTAAAAATATAACCCATGTGAATGTTCCCCTAGAGTATATGGACTCCTAGAATGCTCTGAATTTTATTAAAATCACCTTCACCCTTCTGAACCACAATAATAAAACATCTAAATCCATGAATCACCATATGTTGGGGTTGAATATGAAACATGATTTCAAGTGTACTATGTCAATATTCAATGATATGTGTCTTCTTCAAAGATATAGTATGTGTGTGTGTGTATAAATCCTAAATAGGGGTAAGAATAATCATAAATTAAAGGAGTTCACGAAAAATATAAAAAATAAAAGGACATAGTAGATCACTAATATTTTGGTATTATTGAGTATCCAAAGAGGTAATAAAGAAAGTCCATATAAAACATTATAATTGGGAAGTAACAAGTTGGGAATATGAGAAGGTAGTAAAGTTATTCGAGAAAATTAGATTTCTCCAGGATGCAATGAAGGCCTCAACCACCTCAATACCAATCCTTTTAAATCATCCAATATGATAAAACACATATATTTTTTAATATTGAGCTGTCTATAAAGCATGATATAAATATCTATATTTAAATCATATCTCAGGAGGCTACTCCCCCCCTCCCCCTCGAGTTTTGATAATTCACATGTCATGAAGAAGACAATACTACAAATAATTACAACAAAAACACCACATAAAGTAACCATTAAGTAGTCCTTATCATCATTGATGCATATTCATTATTTGGGGAAACATTTTACCCTCAAAAAACCAGTAACATAAATCAACTCAAATATTCAAAAAATCAATATCAAAAAACCCACACAACCACATTAATATTTATTTGGAGGATCATGGCCATGTGGGAAAAAAATTTGTTGAGAGAAATATCATCAGAAGATAAGGATCATAACCATGAATTATATCATTGAAATATAGAATATAAAATTCATAGATATAGGATCACATCCTAATTTAATTGGGAAAATTATTTTCTATCCAGGTAAATTTTACTCAGACAGAAAAGATCCTAAACTCACTAGAAGAAACCCTATTCAGGGTGAATATCAAATCTAATAGTGATAAAAAAATCTATTTTCATTATTTATAAACCCCATCATAATCTATACTGAGAAAAATATTTAATTTTCTTAACATTCATAATAATTGGACTTAAAGAGACAAATGGATTTGGGTAGTGTGATATATGTGAAGTAAATACCCAATGTTATATATTCATTTATTGAAACTAATCATCAGAAGAAAATTTATGAATTTAATCATATCAAATTCTATAATAACAACATTGAAGGACCTATATATCATTCCATGAGTCAGAAATTAGTATGAAATATTGGTTTTAAATCATTCATCCAATGTTGTTGACAATGATGAAAAATATTTTTTACCAATATGATGTGTAGGTAAAAAAATAAAACTATTTTTTTTAATCAAAATAAAAATAATATAATTATTATTTTTATTATAGTTTTAAAAAATATATAAGACTACATATATCATATAATTATTGTGGTTCATTCATGGTACTCTTCTTTCATTGAGCTCATTTTTAATTACTTCTTTAATAACTTCATCACACAAATTAGTTGTGTAGGTATACGAGGACTCGCACTCCCATGGGAATGAAAACCAAAAAATTTGAATGATAATAATAATTTATTTTATATTTATTTTCTTTTTTAAATATTTTATAATCTATTTTTATATTAAAATTTTCTCATAGGTCTTCATGATTGGACACACATGTACTGGAAAAAGTTGTGCTGCTTACCTGAGTCCTCATCAACATCCTAAACAACATATTTGTGTTATGTTTTGAAGGAAAAACTTACCCATCATTCATAGGATTTGATTGTGTATAATAGGTTCCCCCAATACCTCATTATATTCCATCTACTATCCATGAATTGGTCCCCCCCAAAAATCTCACTGAGGGACCTCCCTCATAGCATCTTTATCTCCTGTGTTCCCTCCAGCTACCCCCCCCCCCACTCCAGACACCATTGTATAATTGGCGTTCCTCACTACCAAAAATCACCACTAGGGTTGGTGTCAAATTATCCACATGTTAGATGAAAATATGGAAAATATATAATAATAGAGATATATGAGTAAGAGGAGATAAAGGACATAATTTCATCCATAGATCATCATTGAACCTATATAAAATGTTCATATTCACATTGAATAATGTAATAAAATTAATCCTTTTTCATTATAATATATCCCATTAATCCATAAATCAATTTTGATAATCAATTCCCATTATCATATAATTAAATAATTGAATTTTATTAAATTTATAATTCGATATCTTATTCAAGTTGACGTAATTGAAAATTATTTAAAGATGTAATTATGGATAGGAATCAACGTAAAAGGGTTTAAAAAAATAAAAAAACATTCTTTTTGTTGGATTGTTCATTGATGAATAATTAATCTATATAAGTAGGTATTACAGTTGCTAATGAACTTCTCTTTGTAATATTAGACACACCAAATACCCCCAATGATTTTCATAGAATCTCCCATACACCACCTCTCTCCCTTACTAATATTCACAATGTATAAACACTTCCTGTGATTGGATAAGGGTGACTAATAATGGGAGATTAGGTTAAACATAAAGTAACATAAATAATTAGTTATTTAATTCAATTAATTAATGAATCTAATTAATTAATTTGTTCAATAGTTATGTGATATCATCAAAAAATATGATATGAATGCACATTACACTACTCCTAAAAAAAATAGCCATTCCAAATTTAAACAAGCTCTCTTTTTTTCAATTTTATTATCCCCATTTGACATATAACTAATTACTCCTAAATACACCAGTGAAAAATATAAATATTATATTATTTTTAAAATTTTATATTTTGAGTCTCTATTATGATATTTATTGATGATGTTTCCTAGTTCATATTCAACTATCATTGATAGGTGGATGATTAAATTAGTGATTAATTCTTCTTTTTTGTTTCCTTATATAAGAAACATCCTTAACCTCCTAGTACATATTTATTTTTGTGCTGAACAAAATTCAACTATATAACTACATGTGCACAAGAATTTACAAAGTCCACTACACCACAACAGTTTCAACATCAATGGTATGGTTTGTATAAAATCCAACACAACACAATAAACTATAAAACAATTGATTAATGGTGTATATAATGATTAGGATATTCCCATACACCCTTGTATCACTATAAAAATGAAAATGTTTAATTATTCTTCTATAATAAAATGTTGTAATTTAATTTTACAGTGCTTCCTGATCAACTAACACAATATTGATATTTCAAAATAGTTATTATCTTTCTTATCTAAAAGAAGGTAGGAACTTCCTTCAGTCCTCTGTGAACAATGATGCATCCTTATAAAGATTTTCGTATGCATCGTGAACTGAGTTCCACCACGTGACATGAGTTCTTCATGTACCGCATCTTCATCCATGAATTATCTCTTCTCAGTAAATGGAATATTCCTCACATACAACCATTACCATGTTGACCACATTTTATGGTATGTAATTCGATGTAAACTTATTATAATAACTGTCCCTACAAAATATCTCCTTTATCGAAATCTATCCACCACAAACTCTTCTTATTTTTAGAATGTTTCTCCATGAACAATATCACGCTTCTCCAAAATATTCATGTATTAATGAAATATTCTTATAAAATTAGCTCTATAACATAATTATTGTATTAGGGTACATTCCATGGGTATATGAATCTAAGAATATTACTAACCAAATTTTCCAAATGTTTTGATGTGGTACTGCCTTTATCCCATACTATGATCCTCTGCCAATAGGTTTTCCCTTTATGGTCTGCATAGGGCCTTTCCTTCCTCATGGGGCCCAATGTATTCCACCAATGAATCATTGATTATTTAATGAAAAATTACGGCCTTCCATGTACCTTTGGCGTCCTAAGAACTGCAATCCTTTTGTGAATTATTTTTTCCTCCATGGATCACATTGCGTTCTTCGCGGTCATCATAGCACTTTAATGCTGAATCCTCTATTTTCTGAATCTCCTTAAATATTCTGTAAAACTCCTATCAAGTCCATTATTTTTCCATCACGATCTGCAAATAATTATTTGTAGACTCTATATTTAGAATAACAATTTCATTACCAATAAAATCTCTGGATTTTCATGCCCAAAAAATTTGTAATCATTGGGAAACAATTAATCCTTAGAATATATTTCAGCAACACAAACAATATTTATTCATAGTTATCTTGGTTTTTAAACAATCACCAATCAACTAATCATTAAATCAACGACCATCTTCTTCCAAAATTTACATAAAAACATGGATCATAAACCCCACCTGTTGAGATATTTGTCCTTTTATAGATCTACATTAGCATCATCTGATTTAACAAAGAATGTATTAAAACTTCCATATCTTCTGTCAACATCTCTTTTTCCAATCAAACTAGAATACGATTCACTACAACATTACTCCCCCATTACATTACAAGTATTTAATCACGCATTCTAAAAACATGTTATGATATTTTTCAAATAAAAATCAGAAAAGAATAATCATATTTTCCAATAGTTCTACAAAGTGAATTGATTTATCCTTTTTGACAAAAAAATAAAAAAATCATTAAAAACAGAATTTAATACTTCCAAAACTCATCTTTTTTCCATCATTGTGCAAAAATATTCGTTCATAATTACCTAAGGATAATTATTTTCATTTAAATCAAAACAAAACATAATATGGTTACTATAAAGACATATACTATGTAAAATATACTATTTTACATGTAGGTAGGTATCAGGAATATAAAAACATATAATTAAGGTTTTCTCTAAACTATGAAAAATCAAGTATACTACAAGGGTGCTCCACACATGCAACATAGTTGGTAATTCTTCACATATCAAATTTGGCGGTCTGACTCTTCATAAATTATAGGAATTTTGGATATGGTTTTCCCCTTCCTCTATCATAAAGATTAATGATTCATATATAAAATAGTAAGAGTCAGAACACTCATATGTAATTTGGAACCTGTCCTTAAACTGTATATATATGTTTTCACCCAATGATATGGGTTATGGGTACTTTATCCCCAGCTTTATGTACTCCTTTGGCTTGAATATATAATCTTATAAAGGAAAATATCCCCCACCATAATCATTATGACATTATAAAGATTATGTTCTTGAATTTATAATACTTATTATGGGTATGTGAAAGGTACTGTTACTATAGATTCAGTGGGGGTTAGTATAAATGTTTAGGGAATCAATTTATATTCTCCCCATTCGATGCACATGTCCCTTAATGAATCAAATTACCGATAATAGTAGCGATATGGTGTTTTTGGGATTTTGATGGTTTTTTGAATAATATACATTGTACCATGTATCTTATCAACTATTTTTGGTTTCTTTTAGATAAGTTATATAATTAAAATACCTTTTAAGACCATATGGGTTTTCTCCTATAGAAATAATCTTGTTTATTATGAGCTATAACTATTTGTAGAGTTGAGATTGGAAAAAGAGGGGTCCCTTATGTCCTGGGGTTTCCTATTTATAAATATTTTCATAGATTCAATATAATTAGTATTTATTCTCCCATTATTGTGATCTATTATGAAATTTATTCACTTTATTACACCATTGTGTTTTCTAGTAATCTTATTTTTTTTACTTACTATTTCATGGATCTTGTGTCCACACATGTTATAACATTGAAGATGAAGCATAGTTCAAGGATAGTAATGGTGGATGTGAGGATAAATTAGATTATGGATAGATTATGGTCATAAGATTTTAGTGGTGACATATGATGATGATATTCATTGGTGGACTCAACTCTATTGTATTTAGAATCTTATTGATAGTATTTTATATTCATGATTGTACCCAGTGTCATTCTTGAAGGGATTATAGGGATATAATTACATTTATTCTAGGTATTGTAAATGTATAAAACCTTGTTAACCCATGATAATCAATTAATGAATCTAAAAGTTATATATATAAAAATAAAAAACATCGAATATATACCTTACGTATATTATATTCATTAATTATCTAAATTCATTTGAGCTTATTTAAGTTCCCTTAGATGAATCCAAATGGATCCCCCCTCTATGGTTTGTCAACAAGTTTATATGAATCCCCCATAAAAAGGTCGTACTCTCCTTCACCCACATTATACAAACACATATCAAAAAAATTAAAAAAGGAAAAGATATCTTTAAGGGGAGGTAGAATCTGTCAAAATAATAGAAGTCTTGAACACATCCATCTCAGTGATGTTCACTTCCTTATATATCTTATATTATTATCCCAAGAATTAAAATGTATTTTCAAATTGTATGAGTTAATGATTTAGGTAACAGTGAATTCATCCGTTGATTGCAGTAGTCTTACCAATTGTTTTAACATATAAATCACATATATTAATTATTACTCAATATGGAAGATTCCTAAATGAAAATGATTATCATTTTATGTCCATTAATCATATGATGTAAGTGTATATAAAAAAATAGGATTATACTTATAACATCCAATATGATATTAACCAATCATAAAATACTGTATGACATAGTAGTTATACGAAATCTTTATTTCATTCCATATGTTATACCCATATTGTCTCCTTCAATATATCCAAATTGTATAAATTCATAATTTAATTATGTTATATCTCATTCAATAGAAAAGTTTCACAAAAAATTAATATTAATATTTCTATTTCACCTTATATTGTATCATATAAAATAAATTATGAAACCATATTCAAAATAACCTTAAGAAATCTTCTAAAGAACTTTTTTATATCTATCATCAACATCACCTTGTATAACAACATATGAAATACCTTGTGAATACCCAACCAAAAATAATTTTGGATAAAGTATAAAATAATGTAAGGGAAACTATTTAATTAAAACATAATACCCTATTAGTCAACCAAATGGTGTGACACCACGATCCTCTATAGTGTGGAAAAAAATTAGTATTCCCATATTCATATGTGTATGAAAATAGATAACTATAGATTAACACCAATTCTACTCAATCTATAAATAGATCTTATGTCATATCAATCAATCACATGTATCTATATACATTTATCTAACAAATAAATCAAATGAAAGAATTAATTTTTATATGATCCCTTTACCCAATACAAAATGTGTACATGTTCTATTGGGAATTCAAAATTTTCATATCCTATGTATACAGTCTCTATTCCTCAAGTATAGACTATACATGTCCATAAATATTTAAGATGACATTCTCCATTATATGTTATAAAATCACCTTCCCCAAACATGACAGATACGAACATCATATAAACCATCAATTTATTTTTGTAAACATCATAATTATATCTCAATTGAGGGCCAATGTGTCATAACCGTCATATGATAGAAAAATATCGTCTTAGTTAAGAACCAAGAAATGAAATGGTTAGAAAAATTCCCAACCATCCTCTAATTATCCAAACCTCAGGGGTTAAATAATAATTTTCTTAACGTATGAAGGTTATCATGCCTTTTATCGCTCGATACTCTTGTATTGGGACTCTGTATATGATCATTTCTCCTTAAAATACCAAAAACATAGTGTTTGATACACTATAGGGAATACATTAATGTTTATCTAGCACGAAAAAAACATTTTTTTCCTCATGAACCTATTTTGAATCTTGCTATAGGAATTCTACCCACAAAAAGTTAATAATTCACAACAAACTATAAAACACTATGGAAAACATATTTTTTGTATTATTCAATGTCTTACTTTGAGATCATAATTATTATTTAAAATTATTATATATATATATACACACACACTCAACATTATGTAATGATAAAATAGTAATTGAATTTTACATAACGTGATATATTTTATAATATTAAACATTGGAATATTTTTTTCTAAATCATAAATAATATTATATCATATCATATCACATATTATATACTACTGGATCATCCTTAAATTTTATAAACTCTTAAGTTTATATTATACTAAATAAATATTTATGTTATTATATCCACATCTCTATATAACCATCTAATAAAACAGTTCCACTAAACACTTCTATGGGTAGGATCTATAGTGTATGTAAGGTTTAATAATGGTGGTACATTGGAATCATATTAAAAAGGTTAAATTTATTTAATATAATCCCAATTAACAATAGTTGAAATTACAATGTTAATTATGTTGGTTATATATATATAATTCTTTACGTGTTCATTATCATAATCCATTGACACATTTCACCAAACATTTCCTTGAAATTATTTGGGGAATAATGTAACCTGTGACATTAATATTTTATAGACAGACCCTGAATCATTTAGGATGTTTTTATGACATAAATACTATTTAATATGTCATCATTGAACCTATTTAATTACCAAAATAATAGCACTGGACTCTTAAACACTATATATATTCCATGATATAATTTTGAGATAAAAAAATTACACTATGTTAATGAAATAACATTTATTTATTTTTTGTGTTAAAATTTCACAAATTATGTATCATATTCAAGTCCCATACAATGTTATATGTGTTTGGATAAATATTACTGAATTTATAATTTTATTATTATGATATTAAATTTTTGTGGGGTGATATCATATCCCTCATATTTTAGCAAACATTTATATAAACTCCTTTATCCTGGATATTTTTTCCCTTCCCATATTTTTTTATATTTCATGGAATTAAATGAATGATAGACCACATGTATTATATCAATCATTTCATATTATTTATAAAAAAATGTTGGATATAAATAACATATCTTATCATAAATGGGTAATTTGATAAAAAAACACATCAATTAGAGTGATTCATTTGAGCCTTCTTTATTCAATTATAATCAAATCCATGATTCATAAACCATTTTATTTATAATCCAAAATGAATATTACAAGATATAATAATTATTATATTAAATTTTTATACTTATAAAATTGGTAATGTATATATCTGGTATCATATATTGTTCTATGTTACTGAATTGATTTCTATAACATTGCTTAGCAATATTGATATTGTAACATCCCATGTATTTATAGAGTAATAAATTTATATATATATTAATATTTTTGAATTTAATATTATCATTATTTTAAAGGGGACACTATGTACGATAGTATACATGCCACCTGATAATTGGTTTCTCTGAAATCATACGTCGCACATAACATTAACTTGTACAAAAAAATAATATAACAATAAAATTATTATTCAAAATTGTAGTTAACACCTTGTCGTCGTATTGGCAGAAATGAATAGAATTAACTATATAATGATTTTACATATTTTCTAATTTATTTTACTTTTATCCAATGAATTTATTGTATTAAAATGGCAATTGATCATATCTTAAGCATAACATATTCAAATATATTTATATTTTTATTTTACTTCATTCTGAGGGTGAACCATTTTTTAAAATATTTTTTTAACTTCTATATGTTATATTTGATAAATTAATCTTCTAATTTAGAATCAGGACATCAATGTTAATTTTTCATAATGTTTTTTATTTTTCATAAAAATCTATATTTTTATTAATAGTGAAAAATATTGTATTTAAATTCATGACGACCTTTTCATCTAATTTTTTTTATAAATTTAGATTTTAATTATAATTGATTTTAAAGTTTAAATAGATTAAATTTTTATCATTTAATTCAATGACGGTCATTGTAAGTAATTTCAAATTAAAATTCGACATAAACACATATTAATATTTTGATATATTTTACTTCCTAAAAACCCTCTTTCTGGTTCTGACTATTGGAATAAATTTTAAATTAATAATTTATTATTCTGTGTTTTTAATTTGAAAAAATTTATTCCAAATGTTGAAGCATATGTTCCAAATTTTTTAAATAGTTACCTTTTAATTTTTAACACTATGAGTAGTAATTTCAGTAATTATTTTTTTAACGTGGTAAACTGGTTAACCAGGTAATTAAGGGTAATAAAATAATATTGTAATAATATAAAAATACCATAAACAAGTCATAGTACTACTTAATGAGATATTTCTGAACATGGGCATACTTAGGTCGATTTTAGGACGTCATGGAGCCACATGGTGGTGATAATGGCATGTTATAATAATTAATTTAATGTAATGAGGATAATGACACAAACATGTATCTCTTAAATAAAACAATATTAATTTTGCATATATGAATGATATATTAGACTGTAAATAGTAATTATAAATATAAAATAATTTCCTACTATCATGACCAGCCTTCACCAAAAGGAGGGAAGGGTCAGTAGATTTCCAGGCCCTTCCTTCTTTAAGTTGATGGAGATATAATGACCCCCGAAACCCGCCTTCAATGGGTCCCGGAGTGGTGACTATCACCAAGGGTATAGAAATTCCTCACAAATGGACGGCATTACCATTTTTATTTTATAGGATCGAGAGATAAGGAGAAGAAAACCCAACAACACCAAGGTAGAAAGAAAAGTAAATCCAAAAGTAAATCATTCCCACATGCATGTTTCAAAAGTAAAATCCACAAAGTGAAAAAAGGTGAATACAAGATAAGTACCAAAGGGAAAAGAAAAACAACATCAACTGCAACTGCTCCAAGGGTCCGAGATAGTAAGGTCTTGCGTGATCCCCGAAGTCCTCCTGGAAACCTGAAAGCAGTTTTATATATGTAGGGTGAGCATACAAGTACACTCAATAGGGAAAACCAAAGACTCTCATGCACAAGTGGGGGAACATACTAAAGTCCCATGAGAAAAAGAGTAAACCAAACACCTAACAAGGAAAACTATCCACCCCAGGCCTCACCATGTATCACTCCCCAAATAACTCAAGTCACATAATATATGTAATAAGAACACATCGATGTTTGGGTACCCCGCACCACTTTCCCACTGGTTATTGAGACATCCTACGCATCGGACCAATCCCGCCATTCTCTCCATAGTCCCACTGCCACACCCGCACGCACACACCTGGGCCACAACTACACGCAGTCCCACTGCCGAAATCCCGCCCGCACACACCTGGGCCTCAACTGCACGCAGTCCCACTGCTAAATCCCGCCCGCACACACCTAGGCCACAACTGTCACATGTAACCATGCCTGCAAACACCTAGGTCAGAACAACCACCACCACGCCCGAAGACACCTGGGCTAAAGGATCCACTGCCACGCCCAAAAACACCTGGGCCTCATCCCGAAGACACTTGGGAAACCACCTACCGCACACACCTGGCCAACCACCACACTAACCTGCCCGAAGGTTCTTGGGCTAATAATGGACCTCAGGCCATCACAGCCTGCCCGAAGATACTTGGGCTATCCGAGAAAGGGAGCAGAAAAGGAGCTAATAACCAGCCACTATGAATAGTGTTGGAAAAAACACCCTCCCCCATGAAATGGGGGTGTTTAGAACTAAGTGCTCAACTTGGGTGGGGAGCGAATAAGAAACACAAAGCTACATGTATATATATATAGGTAACAATCACTCACCCAAGCTAGGTTTTTCCTCAGACAGCCTACAGATCACAACAGCACTCAAGTCTGAGTCACGAATCACGCTAGCAACCCATTTTTCCCCTTTCTTATTTCACATTTTGAAATAATGTTTATGTTTAAGAACTAATGGGAAACTAGTGGGCATATTCATAAGTCCAGGGAAGTAAACAGTCAAACATCAAACAAACGCCCACACCCGATTCGCAACAACAGAGGATTCCACCCCAATTCGTGATATAAACAAGTAACCACCTGGATTTAAAACTCACAACCACCGAATCTATACCAACAGGAGATCCCATCCCCCAAATTCACACAACCACCGAGAGTATAAAAGGACAGGGGATCCCATCCTCTCCCACATTTCCAGAAATCAGCCCGAAAGGAAAACAACCAACTAACACCACCAATACAAGCTAGGGATTGCTGGTATTTTCACATTTAAATGACTTAACACACTCCATGATTCAAATTCCGTGTGTTATAACCAGGAGTTATCACAGAAGGTTAGATCCTGGTGCTTTCAATTATTCAGACGGATATACATGATTAACCGATTCACTTTTCACAGTAGGAGTTTACAATCACAACCAAGCCATTTAAAACACCAACATGGTTCATTAGTTCACAAACAACGAACACCAACGGCCTCGATTTTCAGGAGGCATAAGCCAGCACAACTCAACAAGATGGTCATAGAAGAAACAACATCAAAAAAAATATAAGACAACATCGACAATCACATCCCCCCTCTTTCTTTATAGAATTCGTTCATTATCTTTATTTAGGTCTGTTTACCCAATTCTACAGAATCAAAAGCACACCCACCCCGCATGATACATGAAAGAGAGAGATGAAGGAGAAATTCCCTACTTGTTGATAGATGATCGCCGTTTAGGCCGAGGGCATGGAACTTTACGGATAACGATGTGCCTGATGCACCAGAAGCTGTTTGTGAAAAGCCACGATCGAGTAAAGGAGAAACCACGGCTAACCCTTAGTTTATAATAGCCGGGGACGGTTGAGGGGTAAACACGAAACCACATAAGGCGCATGGGTCGTGGGTTGACCACGCGGCTCCACTCATCATTAAAAGGGGGTCAGGTGGTTTAAGCCTGCCCATGAATTGATGAAGTATTTAATTAAAAATCTTATGGGCATTACGGGTCTTAAAACCACGATTAAACGAGTCAGAATAGGGTTTAAAACCCTATTTGTGCAAAGGAGCACTACTGGAAACAACTTGACAAGGCCGGGTGATGCCGATCGGTCTCGCCGATCGGTCTCACCGATCGGTCTCACTGACCGGTCTCGCCGATCGGTCTCACCGATCTTTCTCGCCGATCGGTCTCCCCGATCGGTCTCACCGAGATGCCACTCCTTTAGAACCCCGATTTTGGAAAAGGGAAGGACCAAGAGAGTCCGGGTCATCACATCAGATACCTCTCACACTATTCTCGTCCCCAAGAATTTAAACAACCCCGAAGGAAAGGGTGGGTCCAAACAACCACTCCAAAAGATACCTCTCAAGAGTGAACCTCGTCGTTAACTAAGAACACCTTCCCGTCACGAACCAAGCAACATACCATGCCAAACTGCCCGGGCATGTGGGTTGGGGAGTCTCATCCCCCATGTCAAGATATTATCCGTTTTGGGTGGCACTGACTCGCCCGCACGGGATTAATCGCATCCACCTTAATGCGTCTTGATTAGGGGTCGGGTTCTCACTTTCCCCATAGCCGGGGCTTTTCTCGCACAAGCAGAGGAAGATAACCATTACATTTCATAGCCAAAAGACAAAACGTTCTATCACAACAGGTACTACATGGAACAAAACTTAAAACAACTCTGGGTACTGGGTACGCATCTGTGTTTCCCTCTCCCACGTACTCTCCTGAAGCCCACCATGTCTCCACAACACGCGAACCAAGGGAATGGTTCACCCGTGAAGCACCTTTTCTTTGTGATCCTCGATCACCAATGGTCTCTCCACAAAGGTCACGTCGTCCTCGATGTCCAGCTCACCCCAATAAAGGATGTGTGAGTCGTCGTGCAGATACCGACAGAGCTGGGACACATGAAAGACATCATGTATCCTTGGTAGCGATGGTGGAAATTCTAGATGGTAAGGCACTTCACCGACCCGCCACAACACTTGGAAGGGTCTGATGAATCTGGGAGAAAGCTTACTCCCTTTTCCAAACCTCCGCTGCCCACAATGAGTGGAGACCTTTAAGAACACGTGGTCCCCAACCTCAAACTCCAAGGGCCTCCCCCTGGTATCAGCATACGACTTCTGTCGGTCCTGGGCCGCCTTCATCCTTTCTCGTATGAGCTGAACCTTCTCTGTCGTGTTTTGCACCACCTCCGGACCAAGGATGCCTGCCTCTCCTACTTTGGTCCAACACACAGGCGAACGACATGGCCTCCCATACAAAGCTTCAAACGGGGCCATGCCAATGGTAGAGTGGTGGCTATTATTGTAGGAAAACTCTACCAGAGGAAAGTACTACACCCATGACCCTCCTGAGTCCAGAACACATGCTCGCAGCATATCCTCCAAGGTCTGGATGGTGCGCTCTATTTGTCTACCTGTCTGGGGATAGAAAGCAGTGCTAAGGCGTAACTGGGTGCCAAACACATACTGAAATCCTCTCCAGACCCGCGAGGTAAACCGTACATCCCTATCCGAGACTATAGACCTCGGAACTCCATTCAACCTTACCACCTCATCCACGTACTTTCATGCCAAAGCATCCACAGCACTCGACTCCCTGATTACCAGGAAGTGAGCCGATTTCGTCAACCTGTCCACTACCACCCAGATGGCGTCGTACCCTCCTTGGACCTTGGGTAGTCCCATGAAAAAATCCATTGAGATGTCATCCCACTTCCACTCGGGGACATCTAGGGGTTGTAGTAGGCCTCCTGGAACTCGGTGTTCAGCCTTCACTTGCTGACACACTAGGCACTTGGCCACAAACTCTGCCACCGCTCGCTTAACTCCGGGCCACCAAAACTGCCTCTTCAAACCCTGGTACATCTTGGAAACTCTTGGGTGTACCGCCAGGGGTGAGTTGTGGAACTCACTGAGAACCTTGCCACACATCTCCTCTGGGACAAACAACCTTCCCTGGAAAAGCATCTGGTTCTGACCATCCTCAGTCCATCCATCCAGAGCATTGCCCTGGTCAACTTGGTCATGCATCACCTCACACTGTAGGTCTCCCCACTGAGACTCCTCCACCTGCTGAAACATGGATGACTGCACTGTCATCTGATATAGCTAGCCTCTTCCGCTATCCATCTTTGCATCCAGGTGTAAGGAAGCCAACTCTTCCATTACCTTCTAGGCGTCTGCTGACTCTCAGACCGCATCCTTCTGCGTCCTCCTGCTCAAGGCATCGGCCACCACATTTCCATTTCCCTCAGTATAAGAGATCTCGAAGTCATAATCCTGGAGGAACTCCACCCATCTCCACTGTCGCAAGTCTAAGTCCCGCTGGGAGAAGATATACCACAAGATTTTGTGATCCGTGATGACCACAAAGCGTTCCCCGATGAGGTAGTGTCGCTATAACTTTAGCGCAAAAACGACCACTGCAAGCTCCAGGTCGTGGGTGACGTAATTACGCTCATGGGAACGTAGCTTCTTGGACCCATAAGAGATCACCCCTTGTCGCTGCATCAACACGCATCCCAGGCCCTGTCCCGAAGCATCACATAACACCTCATAAGCTGCCCCTTCTTCTGGTAATCTCAGCACTAGGGCACTGACCAACTTCTCCTTCAGATAGCTGAAGGCTGACTGGCACTGCTCACTCTATACGAAGGCCTGGTCCTTCTTGGTCAGAGCCGTCAAAGGGGATGATACCCGGGAGAAGTTGGGCACGAATCTCCGGTAGTAACCCGCCAGCCCGAGGAAACTTTGGACTTCTGCAACATTCTTGGGTGCTGCCCAAGAAACAACTGCCTCAACCTTTGATGGGTCCACCGCTACCCCCTGATCGGACACCACGTGCTCGAGGAAGTGCACTTCTCGTGTCCAAAACATGCATTTTGACAACTTCCCATAGATCTGGTGCTGTCGGAGGACCCCCAAAACTGTCCTCAGGTGCTCTGCATGGTCCTCCTCTGATCTAGAGTAGACCAGGATGTCGTCGATGAACACAACCATGAACTGATCTAGGTACTCTCGGAAGATGGAGTTCATAAGCCCCGTGAACACAGCCGGGGCGTTCGTAACACGGAAGGGCATGACTACGAACTCGAAGTGTCCATACCTGCACCTGAACGCTGTCTTCGGGATGTCACTCTCTTTCACCCTCAGCTGTTGGTACCCAGACCGCAGGTCGATCTTCGAGAACCATCATGCCCCTTTCAGCTGGTCGAAAAGATCATCTATCCTTGGAAGAGGGTAGAGTTTCTTGATCGTCACCTAATTCATCCTCCAATAGTCTATGCACAACCTAAGACCACCATATGCCTTCTTTGCGAACAAGACTGGAGCACCCCACGGTGATGCACTCAGATGAACATAACCCCTCTTCATCATATCGTCAATCTGTATCCGCAACTCCTGTAGCTCTGAAGGTGCCATTCAGTAAGGATCTATCGATATTGGACGAGCACCGGGCTGCAGGTCTATCCCGAACTCGATATCACGTCGAGGGGGTAGAGTCGTCACTTCCTCAGGAAAGATGTCCATTAACTCACAGAAGAACTCTGGAACTTCCACCATTTCAGCATCTACTGATTCTACTGTCAGTTCGGTCAACAAGGAGAGGAGAGGTTCCTCTATCCTGTTTCCCTTCGGACTGCTCCACTCACCGGTGAAGGTAACACGGCGGCTGTCGAAGTCTGATAACACCACCCTTCTTCGAAAACAGTCGACGACGGCGCACATAGAAAATAGCCATTCAATGCCTTGGATGACATTGTATGGCTGAATCTGTAGCAGAAGAAGATCCCTAACCGACTGATGTGGCCCTAACATCAGTCTACATCCCCAACAAACGAACAACAAGTCGGTCTAACCTCCAAATGGTGTGCTCAACACCAGGAGCACTAGAAGTATCTAAGAATCTAGACCCAAGGCACGGTCTAGACTGGGTGCAACGAAGGAGTGCGAAGCTCTGGTATCGAACAAAACATAAGCAAGAGTGCTAAACAGACTGATCGTACCTCAAAAAACCTCTGGCCCTGCTAGAACTGCTGCCTCTACAGTGTGCAACTGTCCACGCACAGCTCCCCTGCCCCTCGGCTATCGGCCACCTCCACGACCACACCCTGGTCGAGGTCCCTGTGGAGCGCCCTGAGGTTAGCCTCCTCCTCCTACGTCTGACCTCGGAGGAGTGGGAGCTCGCTGTCCCTGCTGCTGCTGCTGGAAAGGTCTGGCTGGAAGCTACTACTGGGGCGGGTGCTGGGGATGACTGCCACTGATGTACTGCACCCGGTCGGGGCACTGACTCCGGAGATGCCCGGGGCTCCCACATATGAAGCACCGCGGTCCCGGGCCCGTAGGAAAATGGCGAGGGCTAGGGGATAGAAACTAAAACTGCCGCAGCCTACTCCCCGCGGGTTGGAACCTAGAGGGTCCTGACGCTGGAGGCCAGGTGCTGATGGCCTTCCCCTTCGACGGTCCCAGCTGGATCCCCTCTCACGACACCCCCCTAGAGCATGCATCCGCTCCACCACTTCCTCCTTCTTCTGGACCTCCAAGTATGTCAGCAGGGTAAAGGGGGTAACAGCATACTGGAGGGAGGGTCGGAGTGCCTCCTCCAAACGTCTTGCCAGAGACTCCTCGTCGGAAAAGAGGTTCAGAGAAAAACGTAGGAGGTCCTTGAACTTGATCCCTAGCTCCCTCACATATATACTCCCCTACTGGAGGGAGAGTAGTTCCTGCCTCTTTTATTCCTTCATCATCGAGGAGAGGAATTCCGCCCAGAACTCCCTCTCGAAATTCACCCAAGCCACCTCAGAATCTCTCCTCTCCCCCAGGTAAAGCATCCACCACTGACGTGCCACTCCCCGCATCTGGCTAACGGCCAGAGGAACCCAGTACTCGGTCGGGGCCCGAATCAGGCCGAAGGCTATAACGAGCTCCCCTAGCTAGACTTCCGTCTTCATATCAGAAGTGCTGCCCTCATACTTCTCGAGGGCCTGTCACTGGAAGGCTCGAAGAGTCTTCTGCCACTGGTCATCCTCTTCCTCTCGATCAGCTCTCTACCAATCGACCAAAGTAGTCTCCGGGGCCTCTATCGCTTGTACCACACGTGGTCACCTTCCAGGTGCCATAGCTGTAAGGTAAACATGGAATGACTAAGCCCAAGTAGTGCAGAATATCGTTCTTAAAACTTTTTAAAATTTAATTTACTTTTAATTTCCAAGACATCCCAGAAACACAAGAACAGAAGTCATTATGATGCATGTACCTTTCCTAGGGTCTCTACCCTGTAATCAGTGTGGCCTCACTTGGTCGTTCGGTAGGTCCAGAGTCCTTGCATTGGATCACGGGGGCCCTAAAATCTCGTGTCCTAGCCGGTCTTCCCTGGCCTAATTCACGTGCCAAGGTCACCCAACACTGTTGCCTTACCATCCCATGCAATCCTCACTGTGCCTAACTCCAGACTCCATCCTATCTCTCAACCATCCCTCTGATACCATTCTATCCTGACCCGCCTTCACCAACAGGAGGGAAGGGTCAGCAGATTGTCAGGCCCTTCATTATTTAAGTTGAAGGATAGATAATGAACCCCGAAACCCTCCTTCAATAGGTCCAGGAGTGGTGACTAGATCCAAGGGTATAGAAACTTCTCACAAATGGAAGGCATTACCCTTTTTATTTTATAGGATCGAGAGATAAGGAGAAGAAAACCCAACAACACAAAGGTAGAAAGAAAAGTAAATCCAAAAGTAAATCATTCCCACATGCATGTTTCAAAAGTAAAAGCCACAAAGTGAAAAAAGGTGACTACAAGATAAGTACCAAAGGGAAAAGAAAAACAACAACAACTGCAACTGATCCAAGGGTCCGAGCTAGTAAAGTCCTGCGTGATCCCCAAAGTCCTCCTAGAATCCTGAAAGAAGTTTTATATACGTAGGGTGAGCATACAAGTACACTTAGTAGGGAAAACCAACGACTCTAGTGCACAAGTGGGGGAACGTACTAAAGTCCCATGAGAAAATGTGTAAACCAAACACCTATCAAAGAAAACTATCCACCCCAGGCCTCACCAAGGCTCACTCCCCAAATAACGCATGTCAAGTAATATATGTAATAAGAGCACATCGATGTTTGGGTACCCCGCGCCACTTTCCCACTGGTTATTGAGACATCCTACGCATCAGACCAATCCCGCCATTCTCACCACAGTCCCACTGCCACACCCGCCCGCACACACCTGGGCCACAACTACACGCAATCCCACTGCAGAAATCCCGCCCGTACACACCTGGGCCTCAACCGCACGCAGTCCCACTGCTGAATCCCGCCCGCACACACCTGGGCCACAACTATCACATGTAACCATGCCTGCAAACACCTAGGCCAGAACAACCACCACCACGCCCGAAGACAACTGGGCTAAAGGATCCACTGCCATGCCCGAAAACACCTGGGCCTCATCCCAAAGACACTAGGGAAACCACCAACTGCACACACCTGGCCAACCACCACACTACCCTGCCCGAAGGTTCTTGGGCTAATAATGGACCTCAGGCAATCACAGCCTGCCCGAAGATACTTGGGCTATCCGTGAAAGGGAGTAGAAAAGGAGCTAATAACCATCCAATATGAATAGTGTTGGGAAAAACACCATCCCCCATGAAATGGGGGTGTTCAGCACTAAGTGCTCAACTTGGGTGGGGCGTGAATAAGAAACCCAAAGCTACTAGTATATATATATATAGGTAACAAGCACTCACCCAAGCTAGGTTTTTCTTCAGACAGCCTACAGATCACAACAGCACTCAAGTCTGAGTCCCGACTCATGCTAGCAACCCATTTGTCCCCTTTCTTATTTCACGTTCAGTAATAATGTTTATGTTTAAGCACTAATGGGAAACTAGTGGGCATAAGAATAAGTCCAGGGAAGTAAACATTCAAACATCAACCAAACACCCACACCTGATTCTCAACAATAGATTATTCCACCCCAATTCGTGATATAAACAAGTAACCACCCGGATTTAAAACTCACAACCATCGAATCCATACCAATAGGAGATCCCATCCCCCAAATTCACACAACCACTGAGAGTATAAAAAAACAAGGGATCCCATCCCCTCCCACATTTCCATCAATCAGCCCGAAAAAAAAACAACCAACTACCACCACCAATACAAGCCAGGGATTGCCGGTATTTTCAGATTCAACTGACTTAACACACTCCATGATTCAAATTTTGTGTGTTATAACCGGGAGTTAATATAGAAGGGTTGATCCCGGTGCTTTCAATTATTCAGCCGGATATACGTGATTAACAGATTCACTTTTCACAGTAGGAGTTTACAATCACAACCAAGCCATTTAAAACATCAGCAGGGTTCATTAGTTCACAAGAAAAGACTACCAACGACCTCGATTTTCAGGAGGCATAAGGCAGAACAACTCAACAAGATGGTCATAGAAGAAACAACATCAAAAAAATATAAGACAACATCGACAATCACAACCCCCTCTTTCTTTATAGAATTCGTTCATTATCTTTATTTAGGTCTGTTTACCCAATTCTATAGAATCAAAAGCACACCCACCCCGCATGATACACAAAAGAGAGAGACGAAGGAGAAATTCCCTACTTGCTGATAGATGATCGACTTTCAGGCCGGGGGTGCGGAACTTTACGGATAACGATGCGCCCGATGCACCAGAAGCTGTTTGTGAAAAGGCACGATCGAGGAAAGGAGAAACCATGGCTAACCCTTAGTTTATAAGAGCGGGGGACGGTTGAGGGGTAAACGCGAAACCGCATAAGGCGAGGGGGTCGTGGTTTGACCACGCGGCTCCACTCATCATTAAAAGGGGGTCGGGTGGTTTAAGCCGGCTCATGAATTGATGAAGTATTTAATTAAAACTCTTATGGGCGTTACGGGTCTTAAAAACACGCTTAAACGAGTCAGAATAGGGTTTAAAACCCTATTTGCGCAAAGGAGCGCTACTGGAAACAACGTGACAAGGCCGGGTGACGCTGATCGGTCTCACCGATCTGTCTCACCGATCGGTCTCACCGACCGGTCTCACCTATCGGTCTCCCCGATCAGTCTCCTCGATCAGTCTCACCGATTGGTCTCACCGATCGGTCTCCCCGATCGGTATCCCCGATCGGTCTCACCGATCGGGCTCGCCGATCGGTCTCACAGAGACGCCACTCCTTTAGAACCTGGATTTTGGCAAAGGGAAGGACCAAGAGAGTCTGGGTCATCACACCTACATCATGGTATTTTAATTATAATTTTAAGACATTATATAAATAAATTTATTTATGACCCAATGATGTTAGAGTGTTTACCTTATTAATGAAATATTCAAATAAATCATATTATAAATACTAAAATAAATACAGTTTGAGCTTCTTGATTCCATACAATTCTTTTTTATATTAATTTGACATGTTCAGGATTCATTAATATATTTGTTTCAAATTATTAATGTTATTATAACATTAACAAAAAACTATTACTAAATACTGTCAAAATTTACATAAATGAGTTTTTAAAACAAATACTATTTTATTAAATGATATAATAGATATAAAAAACTAATATTAAACCAACTGAATTATATAATGTTAAAACTTTAATAAGTGATCCTCTTATGGTTCTATTTTCATTTTATAATTACTATAGTAACCATATATTATGATAATAAATAAGACATGGTAAGAGTTAATGTTTTTAACTAAGTGTAAAAGATAAAATATATGGTTAATTTTGTGACCTAAAAATTTATAAAACCCATTGGTTGAGAGTATATAGACACATACTCATATTATCATGTAACTATTTCACTATATATCCATTATAATTGGAAAATCGATTTAGAAAAAAAAATCAAGACATTTCTAAAGTGCCCCTCCTCCCCTTTATAAAAGGTCACCACCTCTACCCCCTAATCAAACCTCTTAAGCCTCGTAGATCATCAAAATTATACGAAAATAATATAAAAAAATCCTTAACTTCCACTTATTGGCCACACATTGGTCATTATTCCATACTACAAAAACCTTTTGTGAGAATCAAATAAAAATACTCGAAAAAGAGGTATTTGTTTTATCACCTCCTTCAAAATTGTTTTATTTTTCTATGTAAACTAATTGTTATTTTTCAATAATATATTAATATATAAAGAATCATTTAAATTATTAGATATTATTATACTTATGGGAAAATCATATACCACTTTTTATCTATTCTACGAATTACAATATTACCATACATGCACATGTATGTCTTACAGTATCGACATCGTGGTGTAATTTTTTATTCAAAAAATATTAATTAGGATGTGTATAATGATGAGTATAATATAATTAAATAATTATGACAACATGATAATTATTTTGTATAATAAATATACCATCCAATTCTATACCGTTTAACCATAAATTGAATGATATTGTCGCTCGTGCGTATGTACGGTGTATCGTCTCCAAGATGTGATTTGATTCATTCTACATGATATTCATTAAAAAATTATTACATGAATGAATGTAATGATTAAATATTATATAAATTAATTTATCTTTTATTTATTCTTCTATAATTTTAATTTACATTATAACATTATTCTTTCTATATTATGTAAATACAATACTTTCATTTGAGAAGTGTGGACTACCATCCCCTCAATGTTATATGACATGTTCATGACATTAATGGAACATATAATGATGTAGTTAAATAGATTATGTAGAATATGTTAAATATATATTAGTTAAATTATAACATACATATGAATCATTAAGTTTTCATTTCCTTAATATGACAATGAAATGAATGTAATGTTCGTCCTAACATATGACCTACCATCTCCATGAATGGTGCATTTCATTTCTTATCTAAAAAATGTTATTGACCATTATAAATACATATATAAAAGATATATATGATATTTAAATCATAAATATAATTATGGTGATTATGGAAATTTGACTACATGGACAATTTGCGTCAAAACAAGTTCATTTTCGACTCATGTACAAAATATCGACAAAACGTCTGATATTAAGTTCAATAATTATAAAATTTTAAGAACAGGGTAATAAGTTATATAAAAGGAATAATAAACATGAAAAATATTCTAAAACAATTATAAATTAACATTATTTTTTAGGAGGAAAAATGAACCTAGGTGATGATTTCGACTAAATGTAAGTGAAATCATAACACAATCTCAATTCATTGAGTTAAAAATCCTATTAATTTATTGTGTTTTTCCATGAATATGTTTGACTGTAATATTATTATTTTACACTAAATATATTCTTATATTTTGTATATTTACTTTTTTCACACATTATAATGTTATTTTTTATCCTTAATCTAATGATACGATATTTGTAAGGGAATTTCTAAACTCAATTTTCACTTAATGGGTTTTACGCAAACTATGTTGATTATATTATGCAATGATTATGTGTGGAACAAATAAATATTTATTTATTATTTAATTTCCATTTCCATTTGTGTGGATATACTCTTTCAATACATAATCACCCCATTGATAAATCCTCTTGTCATTTATAAAAACATTGTAAGGGTTTTGGCCTCAATTTACACTATATTGAGACATATTTGTTGTTGTACACCAATTAAATTTTATATTGTGTATATACTACCCATTTAAATACCATATCATTAATCTCATTATTCTCATGATATTATAAGGCATGTTTAAGTTTATTTTTAATTACTTTTATTTTATGTATTTTTTATATGGAGAGGGACTATTTTATGAAAACATCATTTTAAATGTTTGAGTAATTTATTATTATTAATATATCTGACTAATATTCATGTTTTCAAAATGGTTTTATGGATTTATTTATAAAGATATGAGTTTTTTAAAGCATAAATTCTTTTCAAAAATTTCAATGTGGTATTGGACACTATGATTCAAAATTCTCTTTATTAAATGTTTCAATGGTTTTGGAAATGGGTTGAACATTTCTATATATTAAAATGATATATGGTGTTACAATATGGGGAGGTTATTTTTAAATTATGCATGATTTATTTATTATTATTACTAATGGTATGTGGAAATTTGATAGATAGTTATGTGATAAACCAAAGACATGTGGTTACTTGATAAACTAATGTTGGGTGGTTCCGTGAAAAACCCAGAACGAGTGGTTACATTATAACCTCCAATGCATATGGTATTTAAGTCGGTTGTATGGCTATTCGATTTAGTGATACATGTGGATTTTGACTATATGGTTATCATATTTATCTATGAAATTGTCCCATGTAACATTTAAATTTTATACGTTCATTTCTATGGGATTTATGGAAATAATTTTTGTTACAAAAAGGATAATATATGAGATTATATTCATAGAAGTTTATTTAAAACTTCTTAAATGATTAAATTATTACTTTATGAGAAATCATTCATGGTTTTTATGTTTTTCGAAGACTAAAAATTTTCTTTCTTTGTTTATTTATTACGGATATTTTTATGCGCATCCCATGTTTTGAAATGTTTTTTATAGGACCTAATGAATATTATAGTCAATTATGGGATTAATAAAAAATTTATGTTCTTAAAAATTGAAAAAATATCATTTCTTTTTATAAATAGAATTTTTATGAAAAAACATCGATTGTGATTAGACATGTCTACATGTAATATTTCTGTTTTTATGTATTAGTTATGAACTAATTATTTAATTCTATAAACCTGAAAAGTTCCTCGAAGTGAATGGAAATCAAATTATTTTCATAAATAAATATTATGAAAATTTTAAGGATGGTGCCTTATAGTTGGTATGAATGTTTAGTTTTGATAACTTTATAGGTTAGGGTGTTATTTAAGCATAAGTGACATGTTTATATAACAAATAATAATAGAATATATTTAAGAGACATAGTTATTTTAGATAAATTGAAAGTGTTTAAAATAACATGTATAAGTATATCCTAGCGTTTACCCTCCTCATAAGATAGTGTATGGTGATTTTAATGATATAACCACACTGGCTATTTTGGATTTAGTAAATGGGTGGATCTTACAGGTTCCAAATTAAAAAATGTATGCGAAGGAAACTAAGATGGTATTTTGAATAATAAACCAAATGAAATGGGAGCTGAAATGAGAAATCTTGTTGTTATTCTTAACCAAATATCTAGATTCCTGATTGGAAAATTGAACCTTGGTGACTTTTCTAAGGAATCATATATGTTTGAAACAAATTCCTATGGATGTTCTTGTAATAATAATAAGTGAATATGTATTCAATAACCTATGTGTCACGGATGGCGAAAGAATATCCTTGGAAAATATTTTAGAGGGAAGGGAAGATGTTGTAGATTTTCTAATGAAGGTTATAAAGCAATATCCTTCCATTGAAAATGGAAGCATTCTCTTTACTCCTAGAAAGGTAAAGAAGTTCTTTCTGGGTTATCAATTCAATGTTTTAAATCTGGGCAATATGTTCATTATACAAATATATTTCCAATGAAGAAGATTTAGGAATGGGATCAACATGACCTTATAAATATATGTTTAAAAATACCTAATGTTATTCCCATTTAAGATGATGAAACTAAAATGACATGTGAACGGTATGGATTATTTATTGTCACATGTTTTGAAATTATTGAATCTTATGTCAAGATTCCTGATTTTTTTGTATGAATGATGTTTTAGAGGAAATGTGGGACAAATATGGTTAATGGATCATGATGAATTTTGGATGAATAAGATGTCAACATTTTAGAAATTCAGCAGTTATGTTAGATCAATTGTTGTTAAAATGTTTCAAAGTAATAATTCACATTTTTATATGATTTCATTAGAATAATTTCATATAGTATGTGTAACCCTGAATTTTTTGTGTGAAAAAAATATTTGGAGAAGAAATAATATTTCTTTTGTGGATATAATTATAATGAATCAATATGGTTTTTATGATCTTCAATTTTTAGGTAACGATGGTTTATTGAATTTTGAGATACAAAATGAAAGGCATGAGATAAAATGTATTTTAAATTATGCTATAGTTAATTTTTTATATTTTATCTCTTTATGGGAATGTTTGATGAATTATATAGTTATAGAAAAAGGGAAACTCCCAATATGGGTGAAAACCCGTCATGTCAGAAGATGCCATGGGAATCGAATCCACAACCAATTTGTGAGATGGTTGTATTTCCTACCACTAGCCAACATGAACTTCCTGGATTATATGACGTATTCTCTTTATATGAATAATTTTTTGTATTAATAATAAGTTGATTTTGGGGACCTATGTTTTATCAAATGTATATCCTTAGTATTGGAAAATTATTTGGTGATTAAGTGATAAATGTTAATTAGGAAGATGTTCCCTCTTTTGGGAATACTATAAACCTATGGAAAATAGATTACTATGGGATTTCATTCGAAGAATAATGATATTAATTTATTTTGTATGAATCTATGTTTTTATGGTGTACAAATGGTGATTTGGGGTATTTTTGGAAATTATTAAACTACCATGGAAAACATATGATTAGGTTAAATAATTTTTTTATGAGACATTAAGAGTGGTTGATAATATTTGGAAAATTATGTTAAAATTTTTCATGGATGATTATGTGATTAAATCCTTCTGATTTATTTATTTACATCCTTTTTTGGATTATTTATAGGATTTTGGTGGACAATTATTTGTTCATTGGTCATGGTTGAATCTTTGGTATTACTGTTGAATCTTGGAGATTAAAATTAGTCTTATTTTTAATTAATATTTTTCTTATGTGGGGATTATATAATCTCTTAGTAAATATTTTTTTTTGTAAATATTTAATGACAGGATGAATGGATAATTATTCTTCGGTTTAATATGTAATTATCTAGATGTTTTTTATAGTGCTTCAGGTGATACCAAGTCATCTTGAATATTCACCATTTGGAGAAAAGATGAGTTTGTGGTAGAAATTTATTAATGGATGAATCTTTACTAGTTAAGTAATGTATATTTTATTTTGTTCTTATTATATATATAAAAATAATTACTCAAATTTATGATAAGGATCTTAAAAAAAACATATTCTGTTTACTTTTCCTAAAGTGAAATAAATGACTGTTTAACCCATCATATTTTTGTGGTTTTCTAGTTTTTTACATTCTCATAATAGTGTTTTCTATCACTTTCCATCAGAACAATATGGTTAGTTTTTCATCCATATACATGTTTTCATAAATTAAATACTAATATTTTTTATCTTTGGGTGACCTTTGATCTTCTATATCTTTATTTTAATATGATATTCTTATTGAATCTTTTTCTAATGAAGGATTTTCAATAATGTTTCTGAGCCCAATTTCAAATTTTAGACGTTGAAATTTCCAAAATGGGGAATGATGTAACATACGAAGTACTCAAAAAAATACATTTTAATATCTATTAAAAATTTTGAATTTAATTTTAATGTTATTTAAAATGGGAGACTATGTATGAAAGCATTCTCGACACACACCAATGGGTTTCTCCAAAATATTATATTGCACACATCAATAAGTTATACTGAAAAGTAATACAATAGTATTATTATTATCTTAAATGGTAGATAACACATAGTAATTGTATTAAAAGGAATGAATAGAAATAACAATATTATGATTTTAAATATTTTTAAATATTTTCTTATTTATACAATTAATGTTAGAGGCTTAAAATGATAATGAATCCAATAATAATCATAAAGTATTCAAATATTTTTTAAAGGTTATTTTAACGCATTTTGATGGATAACCCTTTTAAAATAGTATTTTCCCACTTTTATTTTTTTTTTATTTGATAAAATAAACATCTTATACGGAATCAATACATCCAAATTTACTTTGGTGGAATTTTTTTTTATTTTTCTGAAAAAATCCACATTTTTTTCAATAGTGAAAAATAATGCATTTTAATTCAAAACTACCTTTTCATCTAATTTATTAATATATTAAGACAATCCTTTGATTTTGTTTTAAAGTGTAGTTGGATTAGTTTTTTATTATTTAATACAATTATGATCATTGGACGTAATTTCACATTTAAATTGGATATAAATACATCCCAATCATTGGATATTTTTTACTTCTTAAAAACCTACTTTCTTGTTTATATATTAGGAATTTATTTTAAATTACTTACTACATCTTCAGGGTTTTGAATTTTGAAAAATAGATTACATATTTTTAATCATAACTTATAAATTTTTTAAATAGTAATCTTTTATTTTTAGTCATTTTGAATAGATACAGAAATAATTATATTTATTTACCATGGTTAAATTGTGAATCGGGTAAATAAGGGAACAAATAATATTATAATAATATATTACTACCCTTGCACATGTACTAATCCTATTGAACGATATTGGGACAAATCTATTAATTCTTGGGTCGATTTTAAGACCCCATGGTACCACTTGGGTGTGATAATGACATGTTATAATAATTAATTAAATGTAAAGAGAAATATAACACAAACATGTATCTCCTAACTAAAACTATTTTAATTTAGTTTACATAAATGTTATTTTCAACTATAAATATGCTTTATAAAGATAAAATTATTTCCTACATCATGATATTTTATTTATAATTTATAGACATTATATAAATAAATTTATTTATGACAAAATGATGATGTAGTGTTTACTTTTTTAAATAAATATTCAAATAAATGATATTATAAATAATAAAATAAAAGTAATTTGAAAATTTTTATTCCATCGAAAAAAAATTTTGGTTTCCATTTACATATATAGATTAATTAATTCCTTTGTTTATAAGTAATCATGTTGTTATGACATTACCAATAATCGATTACTAAATAGTGTCAACATTGACATAAATGTGTTTTTTAAAAAATTCTATTTTATTAAATTGTATAAGGGTCCTAAAAATTCAATATTATCAAAATAACTATTATAATGTTTTAAATTTGATTTATTATCCAATTATTGTTTTATTGAGATTTTATTGAAATTATATTAACAATATACTATGAAAATACAAGAAGACATGGTAATAGTAAATATTTCTAACTAATGGTTAAAACAAAAAAGATAACATTAATTTTGTGAGCTAAAAGTTTGTAAAACCTATTGGTTGCGATTATTTAGACCCAAAGTCATATTTTACAAAAACATATCACTCTGAAAAAATTATAATTCAAATATAAATTTTTAATAAAATAATTTTTCTGGACTTTCTAAATGTTAACCTCCTCCCTCATATAAAAGGCCTCCACCTCTACCCACTTACTAACACATCTAAAGAACCAATTATGGACTAATTTATGCTAAAATAATTTCCTATCATCCCTAACTTCCACTTAGGTCCCACAAATCAGACATAAATTTTAATTAAGGAGACCTTTTGTGATAATCTGTAAGAGATACTCGAAAAGGAGGTATTAGTTTTATGACCTCCTTCCAAATTCATTTATTCTTATACATAAACTTATTATTTGTTTTTATTACTAAATTATTAAATAAATTAACTTAGGAAGTGTGATATAATATTATAATTATCTTAAAACCTTAAACCTCCTTTTATTCATCCTACAAATAACTACATCGCCATGTGTGCGTACGTACGGCTTACCATCTCCACGCCATGGTGTAATTTGTCATTCAACAATACATAATTTAGATTGCTATAGTAATGAATATAATGAAATCAAATAATTAATATAACATGATAATTATTCTTTATAATTAATATGCCATACAATTCTATACTTTTTAACCATTAAGTGCATTATATCATCGGTTGTGTGTATTTATGTGATATGATCTCCATGATGCGTTGTGATTCATTCAACATGATATTTATTAAACCATGATTATATGAATTAATGGAATTAATAAATATGATATATATTATATTCATATTTTCTATGAGCTTCTTTAATTTTTATTTACAAAATATCTTTTTCCTTTCTATAATGTTTAAAAATAAAAATTTCATTTGAAGAGGTGCGGACTACCGCCCCCTCAAAATGATATGACTCGTCCATGGAATATATGAAACATATAATGGATATAGTTTCTAAACTTATGTATCATATATATCATATATATTATTATATTTATAACATACCTATGTAACATATAGTTTTCATTTCTTTCATATAACAAAGAAATGAATGTAGCATTTTTCCGTACTTATGGTCAACCGTCTCTATGAACGGTTCCTTTCATTTCTTATCACGAAATGTTATTGAATGATATAAATACAAATATACTGGGTATATATATATACTATTTAAATCATTAATATCATTATATATATGATACAATGTTAACTACATAGACAATTTACATCAAAAGAAGATTATTTTAGACTAAAGTACGGAATATCGACAAAACAAATAATATTAACTAGAATAATTATGTAATTCTTAATGAAATAGAAATAAGTGATATAAAGGAATAAAAAACTTTAAAAAGCAATTAAACAAGTATAAATTACTGTATGTTTATCATTAATGATGAAGTAGGAACATACGTGATGATTTGGACTCACAATAATGGAAATCATAACTCAATCTCCTTTTATTGAGTTAAATATCAATGCCATTTGTTTTATTTTTCCCAGAATATGTGGGAATGAAATTTTATTTTTTTTAAACATAATTTCTAATTATATAGTGAATATTTATTTTTTTTAAATATAATTATGTCATTTATTTATTCATTACATAATGATAAGATCATTGTAAGGGAATTTCTAAACTCAACTTGCAGTCATTGGGTTTTACACATACTCTATTGATTATGATATTCCAAGAATATGTGTGGAAACACTATTTATTTATTTCAATTTTAATTTCCACTTCCCCTTTCCGGGATATATTTTTTTTCTACACATAATCACCCCATTGAAAAATCCTTGCGTTATTTATATGAACATCGTTTAAGGATGTCGTCTCAATTTACATTTCATTACGTCTTACTTATTTTTATTATCCAGTTCAATTTTATAAGGTGAATATACTGGAAATTGAAAAATTATAACCTGAATCTAATTTTTCTTTTTATATTATATGCTTTGTTCAGTGTTATTCTTTAATTATTTTTAGTCATGTGTTTCTCTAGTGGTATCCAACTCTTTAACAAAAATAACGTTTTAAATGTTTTAATGATTTATCCATTTAAATAATTTTGATTAATGTCCATGTATTAAAAATGCATTTAGGGATTTATTTATATGGAAATCAGTGTTTTATTTTTTAAATTTCATTCAAAAAAATCATAGTGTTATGGGACAGTTGGATTAAAAAATTATCATTGTCAAATTTTTCAATGTTTTTGGTAATGGTTATGTATTTCTATAGAATAAAATGATATATTGTGTTGTATTATAGATATTTCATTTTTCCTTTTTGCATGTTTTATGTGTTATGATTATTAAATGGTAGTTTGAAATTAAATGGGTGGTTACATGATAAACAAAAGATTGGTGGTTAGGTGATAATCCAATGATGGGTGGTTCCATGATAAACCAGGGAAGGATGGTTACATTATAACCTCAATACATAAGGTATGGGATTTGGCTATATGGTTATTCCATTTAGTGATATGTGTGGAAGTAAACTACATGGTTATTCAAATTAATTATGTTTATGTCCCAAGTTACCTTTGATTGTTATAAGCTACTTTTTATTGGACTTATGGTATTATTTTGGTTACAAAAAGGGTAAGCATTGAGATTATATTCCATAAATAATATTTACTACACTCTAAAGGTTAAACGTATTGTTTTAGGATTAAGTTTTCAAGGTTTTCATTTTTTCACAAAAAAAAATATCTTTTTACTTTGTGTATATCTTACTGAACAATTTAGGCTCATCCCATGTTTTGAAATTTTTTTCATAGAACTAAATGAAGAATAAGTTCAAGTATGTGATCGATGAAAAGTGATGTTGTTAAAATAAGAAATGATATTATGTCACTTTTTTAAGAGTTTTTGTTTTTTAAAAAAATGATATTGAGTATAAGTTTGTACTTCTATTATTTAAGTAGTTATATATGAGTTAGGAAATTATTATTTATATATATATGAATGATAAGATACTCAAAGAGGATGTACGTCAAATTACATTCTTAATTCAAGATTACGTAATGTTTAAAGATGGGGTCTTATAGATAATCTATGGAATTTTCAAAACTCATTCAGATAATCTAGATATTTTCTTTATATGTAATCCTTTCATTCTTGATACTACAATTTGGTTTCAAGAAAGTTTTATGGATATTAATAATTATAATGACTTTCAAATTAATATTTACCTTAATGGTTTTATATTTTACCGATGTGTATTATTGATATAATACCAAAAGTAGGATATCTCATACATAGTCGATCTATCCTCTGAAATTTGAATAAATGCGGTAAATATTTCTTGAAAATAGTATATTGTAATAATATTTTCATTTTTTATCTTGAATGACATCAGTATCTAAATAAAAAATAATGGATACCCATATCCACACTACATCATTACCAATGTCAATCATCTTGAATATAAGTAAAAATAATGAAATTACTTTGGATACATTTCATGGAATTACATTGTAAATTTAGGAAAATCAATATATGATTATTAAGAGTACATGAATTCAAAGTATTCAATAGTCTCAAATGTTTGTTACCAAATAAGTTATTTTTATATCACATTTAATTTCAATCCATAAATACTTTTCATATGTTTCCAGCCTTTGTAATATTCAAACATTAAGATTACTCTTTAAAATATTGATCTTAAATGCATGTTATATGATGAAGATATCATTTACATGCAATGGATTATTTTATAAGATAACTATCTTGTTTCTAAATCAATTAATATATAATTTTTTTAAATGTTCTACCCTTAAATAATGGAACCATTTTGAAGTCATCATATTCATTTCTCGTATATGATATTTATATCAAAATGAATTATATATCTTTTTAATTTTACCCAAACATAGCTATTTTTTTGTGGAGTTATTCCAATAATATCATATAAAACTCCAATATTGTTATTTGATAATACACATTCCAACCCATCACATGGATATTCTTAGGTCAACTTCTTTGATGTCCTAATCCAGTTTGGGCCTCTTAGAAAAGTAAAAACCAAATAGAAGAACATGACTGAGATCCCAATCCATTTAAAATCTCACATTACTTTTTTTTCCATAGACTGTATTATCTTAGGAACCCAAAATCATTATAACTTATCTGGTTGAAATATTGTGGTAGTTATAGGTGTTCACTTTTGAAATAAACTAACCATTAGTTTTAAGGGGAATTAATCTCAGCATATCGACACATGACAATCCCTTTTTATATATTCTTATAATGATTTACTTTGGATACAAAATTCCTCCCAAAAAATAAATGTGTTCGATAAAAAATCTTATGTACCACTTTAGAATACTTCGAATGAATCATGATGTACGTAATGAAAAACTCTTCTAATTTTCAAATATAACTTGTATCTCATCAAATTCATGTATAAAAATTTATAGAAATAGATTAATATTTTTAATTAAAGAATACCTACATTCCTAATAAACAAAATTTATATATATTTTTAATAAACTAGGTTATAAAAAATTAAAGGAATAACTCAAAAAATTTAAGATGATATAAAAATTTATGAATTATTAATAAAAAAATTAAAAATAAACACATTTTAATTTATCTATTATTTATAGTCATTCTATAACAATATAAATATATCTATTTACATTTAATTTTAATATAAACTCCACAATATTCTCTGTGATATGTGATTTTTTATAAATATATGATATTTTATGAAATAAAAATATTTTATATACAAATTATTTTCTGTAAATAGTTTACATAATATAAAAATCACATATACAATTTGTTCTAAACCAATACCTAATCTATAATCAAATCAAATTTTAATTTTTAGAAATAATTTCTCAAATAAGAACTTGGATTTCAAGAAAAAAAGTTTAATATTTTTTACAATTAACAATGTAAAACATACAATCCTTTGAATTTTGCCTTGTTTTATAATTAAAAAACCATTTAAAATATTATATTATAAATCCATAAAAGAAATTATATCTAAATTTTATTTCATTCAAGAAAATTTTATAAAGATAATCCAATATTGGTATTTAATTTTATGGAATAGTTAAATATTGAATATTTCAAAAAAAATCAATAAAATAATTATAAATAATTTATAATTATTTAATTTATGAATGAAATAATAAATTTATTAAACGTCTAAAATGTTGCTTTTTCATGACTTACAAACATTTTACAATCAATTTAAATAAATTACAAATAATATTTTATAAAAAGTCCCAATATATATTTTATTTAATGATATAACCAAATTGTAATCAATGATAGAGAATCTAAAACATGAAATGTACCTCATGCATATAAACTATATTATGTGATTGATAATCACATGACTAAAAATTATTATGCGTTACAAGCCTCTATAAATGATTAATTTAGCATGCATTCTTAACATGAATTATGATATATGACCTATATAACATTAAAACCATCAATTCCGGGGAAATCACAACGTACTATTTATAATATATAAATTCAAACATGATGAAAAACATTATAATCATAGAAACTTTTATATACACATATGATATCCTGATGACATTGGCGAAAAAAAATTGGGAGTCGTTTTTTCACTCATTATAATATAATATATCAGATGCTACGACCCCATGAAGATTATTTTATCACATAATGTAATTTTTTAATAGAAATATTTATTTGGTAAAGGGGATTATTTTATCTACTTTACTTATATAAAATATATATCATATAATTTGACATATAATATGGCATTCATTACTGTAAATTATTTATTTGTTGTAAAATTTATTTCATGAACCAATGAACATGGTAATGAATTTATGCCACTGAATGTTTTTTATGAATATAATTACATTTATTTTAGGTAAAAAATTTAATAGTCACCTAAGAATATATGATATAACATAAATGAATATGAAACCAAAAAATATAAAAATGAATATCATCACATATGTACATGGAATATCCACAGGATTATGTGCATCACACATCCCATGGGTGGAACTATCCTTTACACTGTGTAATGTTAGTACCTCTCATAGTTAAGAAATAAAAAAAATATTTCATCTGGGATATAGAATATCGATAGGATGAATGGATTTTTTAAACCCTTATATTTTAATGAAGCATTCTATTATAAATACACGTTGTTGTATAATCAACAATTTACTCATACCTTCATAACATATATATTAATGATTTGGTAAAAAAAATTCTCATAAATGAAATAATCCCCTTGTTCTTTTCAACATATGATGTTCTTATATTAATCATATCTAAAAATTAAAGATTATAGAATGATAAAAATTATCATTTTGATACTATGTAATCATATGAATTAAATTTATATCATACAATATACTTATATGTATTACAATCCAAATGATACTAGAAATCAAAAAATATGATTGGATGAGTAAATTTAATTAAATAAAAATTGCATTCCTTATTAAGTAACTATATAGTCACCTATAAAATTACCAAATAAATCTCACTCATAATTTATTTATAGAATATCGTCTTAATCGATGAAGATGTGATTTCCCTATTCATTGATTTATTGTATTCTTGGATATTGAGATTTTATATTATATGTTATTATTGGAGATTTTTTTTTGTATCATGGAGGAAAATTAATATATCACTCGTGGTTTTTTAATTCATTAGTTTTATATATACATCTTGTAGTTATTAATAATTGATTAATTTATAGATTTATGTTTTTATGTTTCATTTATCACAAGGCATCCCATTTTTGAAATTTATTCCCTATGATTTTTCATGACCATATACTATTTGACTTGGGATTAATGTGGAAAATTTAAAATACCATGATCCTAGGTGGTTCCTAATTGGTAGTTTCATGTCATAGTGGTATTAGAGTAATTTACTCTCAGGAGAGGATTTTGGGGTTAATACAATTTTCAGGATTAAATTTAAATTTAACAATAGATTTTAATGGTGTAAATAGTTCAATTTATAGACAATAGAATCTAATGATTGTGTAGTTTCTAGTGTACCAATTCACTACTACTATTCAAATTAATCAATTGTCTTGGAAGTCGACTAAAAAAATTCAATGAACTATCTTATTTGGAAATTCATCATGTAACATACAATTTTAGTATTTTATAATGTAATTTTTGATTTATATCACCATGATAATATTTGGTATACATGGATTCATCCTAAATACATCATGTTTGTACCCTAAAAAATTATCGTTCTGATTTAGTGTTTTGTTTTTTATTTCCCCATGCCATTGATTGTGCCTCTGTGCACTATTTTACTATGTGGTGACGAACTATTTGTAGGAAAAAAGTAGGAGTTACATCTTCCCCATGATGTGAGGGAATATTCTCCATCCATTTTTCCAAGGGACGACCCTCTTCCAATGGAACATTTGGTATTATTCACTAATCAGGATGATACTACTCATAGGTGGTGTAATCTATATGAGAACAAGCACTTTTGGCAACATTGGTTTTGAAATAATCCTAGATCTAAATTTACAGAGGACTATTTGCAGAAAGTGAATCATGGAATCCATCTTGATTAGTCAAACACTAAATATATAATGAATAATTCATTGAATTTTTTTATTGTGGTGGGTTATTGGGTTATATTTGACCTACCCAGACTCATTATAATATTGCTCCCATGTTTAGAGATAGAGTTATTGTTTTTGATTTACTAACCAACCAAAATAAGTATTGTATTAGTAAATTATCTGTTCTAACATTATAGGGGAATCTAGAAAATATAAATGTATGTACCATTATGTATAGGCCTTATGTGGTACTACCATATGATGTTTCATGACATATATATTATGATCATAATGGTTTGTGAGTAGTCTCTAGAGGGATATTAATGATAGGGTTTTAATTGTATAAATTCTTATATGTTATAGGGTTTCCAATTAATAGATTGTGCTACATAAATTGATATTAATATGAGAGATATATCAATTCACACATACCATCACCATCTCTTTGTGTTACCTTATAGGAACAAGTAATTAGTTTCCTGGAATGTGAACAAGTGTGTGTCATGAAGGCTTTTGTTTGAGTAGTTCTAAACATGGTTCGAGTTATAATTATTTTATTTTTTACTCTATAACATATAACTATAAGAAGTATAATGTTTTATTTGGTTTTTGAATCATTATTTTTCGAGTTAAATAATCTGATAGAGTCTATTTTTACCATATTCTTCTAGGGATTCTTACTAGAGGTGACTATTTTTCCATTACAATTTTCATTCTGTAAGTTCAAACACTTGGAAGATAGTTTATCATTCGATCTTTCAATGGAATAGATAAGTTGATATAGCATTGTGAATAGAATTTCGTTATAATAAATTATGTAATATTTTTTAAATTTTTATTTTCAATTCATGATGTGTGGACAAGTATATGGAAAGAGGAGAATTTAACGTTGTTGGATTCAAAACATACCAGGAAGATAACACTAATGAAATTATAGTTTATTCTTCTTTCATTCTGTATTTTTTTTGGTGTTTGATTTGGATGATAGGATCTATTATAAATTATTTCATGGGAACATTCATGGAAAATATTATAGGTCTCCCCCTCATTGATGATTTGGTTTCGGTAATGTTACATTATATGACTGAATTGATAACTTTCCATGATTTTCTGATGGACCAATAAATATAAAGTGGATGAGTGTGTTGGTAGGGGATCACGTGGAGACATGCTTCAACAATCCATATGTCTACCCTATTTGTCACTATTTTTTTAGTATTAACAAATAATGGAGAAGGATCACTAACATTTTAGATTTACTTAGTTCTGGAAACAATTTGAATTGGTTTCATGTGAAAAAAATTAATATAGAGCTTGGGTGTCCCAAAATACATTATGACTACTTGGGGAAACATATTCGATCGGTTAATTCCTTATTGTGAATATAGGAAAATTAAAAATCCCCCAAAAAATCCCTAAGATTAATTTATTGTTGTTTTGTTGTGGACATCATCGTATACATTAGAAAAAAAACTTTCTATGTATATCATTACGTTCTTAATCCAAAATCAAGAGTGTCCAATGTATATTGAACATTAGATGTATTGAATTTAAAATATGGATCTTTATTTCCAAGGGAATGATACCTTGTTGGGTTGTGTATAACTAATTTTAATTTTATTTTGGGTTGTGGTGGCTTTAGATCCACATTTGTGAGTTTGAGAGGGTAAATACCATAGGATTTCAATACAAATATTGATATTTTTTTATATATTTCTCAAATATTTTGGGCTATTTATTTACCTTGCTAACAAATATGGTTTTTCATATGGTCTAATTATGGTCAGTAGTCATTTATCAACATAAGGTAAACATTAATTACTGATATTTTCCTTAATTTTCAATTGAATGAGATAACAATGAAGTGGTATGTAAAGACCCAAAAATTTGAAGGAAATTTTTTTCTTGAATGCATTGGAATTATACGAGTCTATGGCTTCTGATGAAACTTGATTCCGAGGCCCGGTGTGCTCGGAATAAATTTTTGATGTTTAGCTCAGGTACATTCAGAAAACGAATGATCGGGGTTTTCTATTTATTGAACCGGTGCTCGGAATTGAAATATGAGGGCACCGATGAACTTGCAGCGCCAGTAATTTCTTAAGAGGACTTCTACCGTAGATGCATTTTCACAGGAGAAGAAGTTAAATATTGGTGTTTAGATAAGAAGTAAAAAAAATTATGTACAATTTTATTTTATTATTCTTGGTAGTTAAACTCTCCCATGGGATGTTATTGGTAGGGCCCACAACCACCCAACTTCCCATGCGTGGTTATGTTGGAGGTGGGGCCCACAAAATCCCCAACCATTTCACAT
The DNA here is from genome assembly GCA_963277665.1 of Viscum album. Lineage (NCBI taxonomy): Eukaryota > Viridiplantae > Streptophyta > Magnoliopsida > Santalales > Viscaceae > Viscum > Viscum album. The sequence goes on along the minus strand of OY728159.1, from coordinate 771,813,869 downwards.
TCCATAACCCCTATACCCCCTTTGAACACACATTATTATTACATGGAAACTCCCCATTAATTTTTTATCCTTTAAATGTGTAACTCTTCCTCTCCCCTATCTCCCACTTTATAACATGCCAACCTATGGCTAAATTAATTAGAAAACACATGGTTTAATTAATTAAGTGAATTAGAATTTGGATTTTGTAAATTTGAATGCATGGAATGATTTACTAAAATAAGATAAAGCCTCATTTTATTTTGGTTAGAATTGTTGTGTGAGGAGGAATTGGGAGAACTATAGTATTTTTTAAAGAACTCTATCCTCAACGAAGAAAATCATCCTATCTGTGAAGAACGACACCTCTTCGATGTAGATCACCGACTCCACAAAGAACAATGATGTGCAATCATCTTCTTCTCTCTGTGACAAAAGGGGAGACATCGTTTCCTCCTTAGGTGCACTCCGACGTCGCTTGTGAAACCTCGCCCCGTGACACCATCTTCTACGATGCCCGACGAACATCATCGATTATTGAGGTAGGGGTTTACTATTGAAAGTGGATGTTTACATACCATGTACTCATTGGTAATCATTTTTGAAATATGGAATATTGTTTTCATTTTACGCGGATGGTGTGGGCCGAACGAACACGACCCGACAACCCTCCGTTGGTATAGTATAATTATTCAAGAATCGGAAATCGAAGGAGGAGGAGGAATGATGCCGTCGCGCCATGCCAGGAATGATACAAGGAGGCCGACGTCGTCGTTCCAGTTTTGCGGGAAGAACCATGGCCTGCTACATGGGCCGCTACAGTGGATGAACCGCTCGGCCCGTCAGCCAGTCGGGTGAAGAGGAGCCGAGGCTCCAGGAGGGCGTCGCGCTGGAAGACAGGTGTCCCGCACATGCAGTACGCATTCACAGAAGACCGGACTATCTACTCGGATGGTTTTAGGAAGGATGGCGCCACCTGGTGCTGCTGTTGTGGAAAACCAGGCCCCCCCCACTGGCACCCGCTCAACTTTGGTCGAGCCTGTCGGGCCGGGCTGAGCTGGGCCGCGCCTCTCCGGGACAGGCCGCGCCACTTCGGGCCGGGCCGCGTCCCTTCGGGCCGAGTTGTGTATTTTCTTCGGACCGGTCCGACACCCCTGCTGGGTCGGACTCGTCAAACTGGGCCAACCTGACCCATTGGCCCACTGGTCTAAACGGGTCGGGCCTGTTAATCACATAAACGGAAATAACATAAAGACCGTGTGTCCGAACGACGCACCGTCTACAGTAATAAGACCCTTTAAACGAGACGATTATTTTTCGATACTGTAAGTGAGTGTTGGATGAATTTGGATATCATCCGGGTTAGAAATGAGTGTATTTCTAACCGGGCCCCTGAGATGAAAAAGCCAATATCTCTCAGACCGGGCGTCCGATTGATGCACCATCTGTTGCACTGAGTTCCTATTGATGAGAGGGAACATCATGATACATCAACTCTATACTTCATGACTGTTTATGAATCGACCCCCTTGGCTTGTGGAGTGGGTCCACCCAAAATCGAGCATGTTGTGTGCGGGAACCCTAGAGCTGGTTGCGACTGCGACGACGATGACGACTGTACTAGGATCCTACGTGGGTTCGTCAGCAAGGATGACTGTACTTGTATCCCCCATGGGTTTTGGTAGCGATGACGACTGTACTTTGATCCTACGTGGGTTTGGAAGTGATGGTAACTGTACTTGGATCCTACGTGGGTTCGGCAGTGACAACTTCTGTACTTGGATCATACGTGGGTTCGGCATGGGAGATGATTCAGAGGCTACATCTATCATCTCCACCTCACTTCGTGAGTATTATACTTGTGGGAGATGTGTCTTGACTTTCAGTCATTATCAACGATGTGATTGACTTGCTTTCCTATGTGGACTAGGTTGTGTTTTCTTGTGTATACTGGGTTGTACTTGGGCTCGTAAGTTAGAGCCGAATTGGAATTGATGACTTAGGTATATGTATGTGCATATACCTAAGTAGAGTTAGTTGTTACTTTGTGTTTGTATCTTTCCTTTGTGGTTTGTCCTTTGTGGATTCTGGGAGACCTTCAGGGGTCCTGGGGTCCCTACTGAGTATCTTATACTCACCCCTGCATGGGCTATGCCTACACTACGTTGTGTTGGATGAAGAAGACAAACAACACTGACCGAGGAAGAGTCTTGTGGAGCGGGATGATACCTGGAGGTGGACCACTTGGCGGGATGTACACGGAGCGGACGACTGTACCCGAGGAGCTAAGGAGATCATTTATACCCACCCTTGAGGTTGGATATCCGGACGACGAATCAGTGGTTGTTGGTTTACTTTACTGCAGTTGTTCTTTCTTTACAGTTGTACTGTACTTTTATTTGGGTTTTTATTCTGGCCCATTTACTTTCCAGAACTTACTTTTGTACCAATTTTACTTAGTGTTTACTTCAGTTTGCGTACTCTATTGTGTATGATTACTTATATAAGGCAGTGACTTCCCTTTTGTTGAGATGTACGCCTTTGGTGCTAGTCGCCAACCCCTTGCCTATAGAAGGCGGGCTTGGGGTAGTCACGACATGGGCCCTGAGGATGGGTCATGACATGGTCATTAATATTGGTGGGTTTAGATATAGAATTGTGTGCGTGGAACACAGGTGATGGTTTCTTATAAGTCCATATAATTGTGTTCTCACAATAAGAGTTACAAAATAATTTAATTAGGTCTCACAGATATGATGTTTACTACGTATATTGATGTGTATATTTCATTTATAAGTGATTGTTGGTCCCCAAGGAAAGTCATATTGAAAAATATCTCCTAGTAACATATAATAATTTTTTTGATTATATATATATATATCATATATTATTATGACATTGGTTCAGTCTATTCTCTTGTATAGGGGAATATTTTGGTAAATTTATGAATAAAAATATTTTTTACATTAGTGAAATGGAATCATTAATTCATATATACTGAGTGTTTGACTGATTTGTGGGTTTGAAATATCTTCTTTATGGTGACCATAGCTGCAATGTGAGATAGTTCTGGTGATATTTAGTTGGGATTTTCAAGAGGTGTGATGAGTTATATTATTATATAGGTTTTATTTTTGACTACTCAAGCCATAACTGGTGTTTCCTATATTAAAAGATTTAATATATCAGAATCATATGGATGTGAGGACCATTATCATTATGTAATAGTGGATTGGATTACAGAAGAGTGAATATATAATTAAATGATTTTACTGTGAGGAAAATTTTATTTTCATACATTCATAGAATTCTCAAAGATTGGAAACCCTATAAATTTATCTATAGTAGATTATTACCTACATGAGACCCAGGGTGCAGATGTGTTTCCTATTTTAAAGTTGAATGTTATTAGAATAATCTTATCATAGTGTTCTATGATGGTAGAGTTGATATGTGTTCTTGGATGGGTTATAATGAGAAGTTATGGATGCCTTATAGTGGGTTGATTTTTTAAGGTTCCCAATGGGAAATAGGGTGTTATCATTAATCACCCAATAATAGAGTTTTCTGTGAGTATTTTTCCTTTCTAATGAACTATTTTCGGTCATTTATAAAAGGAATGGGGCATATGAAATCTCAGAATGAGGTCACTAAAATTAGAAAACTATTAAATGTTGAGAATATTGAAACATGATTCAACTTCATTACGTGGAGATAAATCACATATAGATGGAAATGATTTTAGATAGGAGAACCTATGTGATGTGCATGATTTAATCCGTTCTGAGTTTAGCTATTTCCTAGTGACACACATAAAAATATCATGTGTTAAGTGGTAAGGAAATCATTATTAATATTTTTAGGATGTTGATATGGTCACGTTGGGGTTTGAGTCACCATGTTTTTTATGAAGTAATATGTACAAATGTTTATAGGAATATGATTCACTCTACTGAGGTTTTTTATAATACTCTTTTTATAATGACATTAATTTTTTACTTTTAAATGATGAAAATTTTAAAAGTTGTGAGAGTGTAGTGACCTGTAATTTTATCCATCCATGATTGAACTCATTTTTTATATTTAGGACTCCAAACCACTAAAAAGTTAATACTAGTAAATTTACCCTAGAAAAAATTCTTGAAATTATTTTCATATGCATTTTTTTCATAGGGCATGAAGTTTTCTCTTTGGATGATTTTAGAAAGATTACTAGTTGGTTGAATAACATGAAAAAATTAATACATATTTTTTAAATAATATACCTACATATGTGAATATTAATATTACATAATTTTTGTTTATAAAGAAATTTTGACAGCACCATTACAACTAGAATATGGTGTTATTTCAAGGGGTTGAAAATTATTTTTTGTGTTTTGATCCCCATACAATGAAATTATATGATTTTTTATAAGATAATGAATGAAAAAACTTTTCAATAATATACTTTTTATGGAGCCAACTCATTTCAGTTTGGATAGATAATATAAATGGAAATAATATCTATCGATGAAATCTTAACTATATACTAGATAGAATTAATCAATTATTGGATTTTTTTATTAGGAAAAGTTGATGAATCACTAAGTGTAAAATATTATGAAATTTCACCATGATATATGGGATTTCATATTTTTAAAAATATTATTATTTTTAATTTATTATCATGTTTTTTCATTAACTATTGAAGGATTTAATAATCCAATATATGTAATATTGGGTTCCTTGGATTTTTATTATAATTTTCTTGTTAGTGAATAAAATGTTATTAATTTAATTTTCAACCTTATGATTTAATTTATATAATAATTTAGATATATTCAAATTATTGAGAATCATTGTTTATAATAATGGGTATATAATTCATCAGATGAAAATATTATTTAAATCATGGGATGTTACATTCACCCCCTAACAATTTCATCCTTCAAAATTTATTTTTCTGTTTATAAATTGAATATTTTTTATGGTATCTTTAAAATAGGGATATATTATATTAAAAACTCAACAATTTTTTTGGGTTAAGACTATGGAATATTAAATTTCCATTAAAATATCCATTTGATATGAATTTTTTATTGCAACAAATTTTTTAAAGTATATTTCTTTATAATGTAAAAAGACATATGCATGTGAATGGGTTCTCAAAGCCATAACATGAATGTCATTTGATGTCTAAATTATTTTTAAAAATATAACCAATTGAAAATACCAATGGAATATTTTAAGGACGAATTTTTTTTTCTGGATGTATAAAATGAATAATTTTTCCATCATATTGATAAATTGTTGAAGAAATAACGGACTAGATAATCTATTTAAGGATACTGGTCATCATTTTATGAATGATTAAAAAATAAATTTTTCCTTATTCTTATAACATATTAATCCAAATGGGTTACTATAAGTATTGATAATATTTGATAAACTCAAATAAAAATTAATGAATTAATACTAATATGTTCTTACTTGGGAATCCATCATTTCATCCTATGATAAATTTTTTTGAATCAATGATGATATCAACTGAACCTATAATTCTCTAACTTCAATCTGGGATTATTTATTTCCTACTTTCAGTATTTTTACAATTAAAAAAATAGTACAAACCATTTCATTGATCCCAACATTTTAACCCCAATCATATAATACATATAATTCACATAACTAAATAATTACATGTAAAAATTAAAATTCACCCATAATACCTAATGGTTTAATTAAATTCTATATTAGCTACAAAACAATGATATTAAGAAATATTTTTTTAAAATATTATATAAACATTCATCCACTATACATATTTTCTAAGAATTTCCATGGATAATAATTATTAGGGAAATGAGGAAACATAATAACAGAGTGATCTGAAACACTAATTATGGGATGAAGCAACATAAATAGGACATAGAGAATATATAATTAGATAATAAAATTGTGAGAGACACAAACATGAAAGAAATGTAACTATTAAAAATAACCATTGGATCATAAGAAGTTAGTATGACGTATAATATTGTAACATTCGAGTATGACATAAATTTTTTTAATAGGATGATAATAAAATCATGACATATACCATGGAATAAAAATATTGAATTTATAATCATATATCATGATGCTTATAAATTTAAAATAGGATTGTCTATAAGATTATGGAATCTTATGAATATAATAACGATACTTGGTTATATAACCTAGGAATGAAGAATCATATGGGGCTGACTTTGTTATGAAAGTGAAATCTTAAAAAAATCATAATCAACGGAGACATAACACTATAATATGGCATATTTCATTAGAATATAAAATCCTAACATATGTATAGACTCATTTCCAAAACCAAAAAACATTGTGAACACAGCTAAGAACATCATCTACACATATAACATTTTTTATTGGGGATAACTAAACATTACCAAGAGAAATAACATCATATATCATAATCACCCAATTAATTTGAGGAATATATAATTCTAGGCCCACCCATCACATTATTCAAAACCACAAAATATGTGTGTCAAATATAATTATTGACATTTATAACTTATTTAATCGTTTAAAATAAAAATGATATATATATATATATATTTTTATAATTTAAAAGAGTCATTCAAACAAATAATGTTTAAAATACTATAAAAGTAAATCAATATCTAATCACAAATATTTTTTAATCAATGATTGGATTATAATTATTCTTGAATAAAATAAAATAATATGCAGCCATACTAAACATTTTCCCTACTGAATTTAATTTTAAGATATCATGGTGAATACGATTAAATAAAAAGTAAAAAATTATAAAATACTCATAATATTATGTCATTAGGGAAACTATTTTCAATATTCATTGTTATTAACAAGGAAAGACAAAATTAGTTATGACTCATTCATTCCATAGACATTTCACTTCCCCATATACATTAATAAATTGATATTTTTATAATGAATAAACATATTATTCTAGAAATGGAGATGTTTGGGAATGAATATATGGAGAGTGAAAATATCATAAGCAAGATTGAATAAATGTTTTCATAGAATAGATATTATATATACATTTGGATAATAACTAAGAGAATGATAATAAATTAAAAAAAAAATTATGAAATCAATTATATTGTTTCACGCTTCATTGAAATGCTTCGAAATATGAAAAAAAATGGATTAAACATCCTTTCAAGAAAATGACACAATTACAGGAATATTTTTAAAATTTATGATTCAAATATGTTATAAGATATAAAAATTTTCATTAAAATTTAACATTGATAAGAAATATATGAAAATGGATGACAAAATGTGAAATTAATTTTTTATACATTTTTAGACAACAACATAAAATGAAAATTGAAGTTCTATTATAGAAGATTTTATTCAATTTTCGTAAATTAAAAATTAAAAAATATTATAATAATATTATCCATGTACAAGATTCATTGAATATAAATAATTTTATTGAATATTAAATCTGGTATAGAGGACACAATATATATGTACACTAGTGCAGAATTTTTTTTTTACGTCAGTTATTTTTCATTTTTTACGTCGGTTTCTAACCGACGTTAATACGGGCGATGTTATAAATAACATTTTTGACGTCGGTTATTTAAAAACCAACGTCAAAAACATAAAATCACGATGTTTATGATGTCGGTTATTTTAGAACCGACGTGATAAATAAAATGGGAAGGTTTATCACGTCGGTTCTTTAACAACCGGCGTGATAAAAGTCCTGGAAAATGGTTTATCACGTCGGTTATTAAATAACCAACGTGATAAATGGATGGGTAAATGGTCTATCACATCAGTTATTAAATAACTGACGTGATAAACCGGAGGACAGGGGGTTTATCACATAAATTCTATAATAACCGATGTGATAAACCGGGGGGGGTTTATCAAGTCGGTTATTAAACAACCGACGTGATAAACCCCTCTCAGCCCGGTTTATCACGTCGGTTATAGAATAACCGACGTGATAAAACCGGGGTGAGGAGGGTTTATCAAGCCTGTTCCTATATAACCGCCATGATAAACTGGGGAGAGGGGGTTTATCACGACGATTATTAAATAACAGACGTGATAAACCATTTTCCAGGCCTTTTATCACGTCGGTTATTAATTAACCGATGTGATAAACCATTTTCCAGGCCTTTTATCACGTCGTTTATTAAATAACTGACGTGATAAACCCAATTTTTTTTAAAATTTTTTGCAGTCATCTACTCTCCACCAAAATAAACCAAGAAACAAATCAAGAAATTGTACAAAAAAAAATAGAAGTAGATCAAAATTAAGCATGTACATTGATAACATATAAAACTGACCCCCTAGACAGCCCCCACCCTCATGTATACCCCATGGATAGCCCTCCCCCACCTCATTGGAGACCTCACCCTCATGTATACCCCCTGGACGGCCCTCCCCCACCCCATTGGATCTCCCACCCTCATGTATACCCCTTGGACAACCCCCCCCCCCCCCCCCACCCCATTGGATCCCCCACCACACTCTTGGACTGCCCCCCGACCCCCGGACAACCCCAAACACCCCTCGACAACCCTCCACCCGCCTGAACAACACCCCCTCACCCCTCACCCCACTTAACAGCCCCCACCACACCCCTGGACAGCCCCAAACACCCCTGGACAACCCCCCCCCCCCCCCCCCTCACCCACCCTCATGTATAACCCCCACCCCTAGACAGCACTCCCACACCTCTGGACTGCCTTCCCACACCCCTGGACATCCCTTCCACCCCCCCTGGACTATCCCCCCACCCCACTGGACAGCCCTCCCAGACCGCTGGACACCCCCAACCCTACTGAACACACCCCCACACCCTTGGAACCCCTCCCCCACAGACCCAAATCCATACCATAAAAACCATCATAAGTAAACCAAAACAAGAAGCAGAGAAAAATTAAACATTAAATTATATAACACTCAAAACATACACTGTCAACTTCAAAAAAAAAACTAAATCCAACCTAAACATCTACCAAATACACAATTACAATGAAAATATTCAAAATTACATTTTACATTACAAACAACTAAAATTCAATCAAACCTATAAAATAATTTGACCACCCCACTTGTAAGTGTTTGATGTCTTCAGAAATATAGGGTTTAGGGTCATCAAAAAGAAACAAATGAAAAAGAAATTAGTTAACGTGTATAATGAATAAATCAAATTTAAATATTATGGCAAAGCTTAAGAGGAAATCGTACCAGGTCAAAATTCAAAACTGTCCCAGTTGTTATTATTTCATACATAAATCTTAATATATAATATCCACATTATATGAGACCTTGTTGTTCATGACAATTCTATTTGAATGAGTGTAAATTCAATATATTATTTTTATGTAATAAATCAAAAAGTAAAAATTATAAATGGATATTTACCTTCGCATTTACATATTTGATCTTTTCACTTCTTTTATTTGTGTTTTTTCAAAAGTAGGACCATGCACTTTTAGAAAATAATACGAATGGGGTAAATTTAAAATTCATTATAATATATAAAACTATTGAGAAATTGAAACTTAATTTTCCAATATATTCTTAAAACTTTCCTGCACATCACCATGGACAGAGCATATCCAATAAAGGGCTTTCTCCCTTGGGAAAAAAACCCCTAACATCTAATGATAACTGATAAAAGGAAATTTGACGTTAGTGGTTTTTTATGTTAAAAGATAATTAACTCTTTGAGAGAAATTTGTTTCATACCTCTCAAAAAAAGGCATCATCCAACATTGTGTGATTAAATTATTTTCATATCTTTCAGCAATATAAACCATTCTTTGTTCCTCATTCAATGCACATGCTTCAGGGGAAATCAATTGTGGGTCCATGAATCCATATACTTCTGTCAGCTCATTCCTCTCACAAATTTTATAAAGATAACTAATACAAAACATACATAAGTATACATTTTTAATAAATATAACGCAGGGAAAAGGTGTTAAGACTTACATGGAAAAAAATTTCACCACATTGATGCCCAACTTATCTCCAGTAACAAGCTCCATGATATCAGTTTTTAGAATCCCCACTCTTATTTCAAATCCACAAACATGAGCTTCCATTGGAAACTCATAATAACCCGACAAAAAATGTGAATATCTTGACAATCTGTCAAGACCATTTGATTCTGTATCTGATGTCATAGCCATTTGTTTTTGTTGTTGTCTATACAGTATTCCTTTACCATTGAAGTATTCCTGTAAAAAATTTGAAAAATATATTAGTTTTCGAATGATAAAACAACTTTAATAAAAAAATAAAATAAAATATATGACATTCATACCTCTATTGTAATGAGTCGAAGAAGTGTGGATGGCCAAATTAAAAAATGGCCGGCACTCTGTCCAATTTTCGCCACCTCATCTATAGGTATTGGTACCCTAGATTATCTATCTATAATATCCTGTACAGTGACCCTCTGATTCTCTACCTATAATTATTGATGATGAACTGTATCTCCTATACAGTATACCAACCCATATGCTACTATATGATTTTGAGAATCATCAACATACAACTCGTAATAAGTAGAAAGCTACGGCGGAGGCGTAAGATAAAAAATGGGGTCCGCAGGATGAGGTGGGGGAGTGGGAGCTACTGGCGGAGGTGGAGGATAAATAATGGGGTCTGCAGGGGGAGGTGGAGGAGTGGGAGCTGCAATATGAAATTCTCTTTGCATTTCCGAAAACATTGACTACAATGACTCTCTAATCTTTTCCTCCATCGTCGCATTAATATTATGAACTTTAGCCTCCAAGGATTATATTTTTTTATAAACCCCCTCAATGTTAGAATTTTAAGAACGTGGAAACACTTTTCTTACCGATATACCTGCCGGATATCCTCTTACACGACTAGGATGTTCGGGCCTTCCCAATGCTGCAAATAAAATATCTTCCCTCCCAGTAGCTATAAATGTCCCCTCTGAACTCTGCTCTTCAAGAGAGTCATGTATTAATTAATTGAACATTTTTTAATGATTTAAATTATATGAAGAAAATAGTTAACTTAAATAAATAAAATATATATCTTACAATCCTCTCAACTACGATTCTCGATTCTTCAGAAAGATATTGCCCGTTTTTCCCTTCCGATCTCTCTTCCATTTTTCATGTCTAGATGGAGGGGATGGAGGGGCCACCTCTCCAGATCTTGAAGACTCAGCTCTTAGTTGTTGAAATTTTTCCTCCATCATTTGTTCTTCCAGTAATGCATACCCTCCCCGAGATAAACTTTGGGGGTATACATTTTTAGATTGGATCTCTTAATGAGCTTTCCTTGTTTGTTGTAATTTAATAATAAGAAATCATTAACAAAACATTAATAAAATCATTTATATAAGAAATTTTATAAAATTTTACATTGCCCTTACCAGAAATTACTCTTTTCTTCTACTTTCAAAAAACTGTCTCCATGTATCTTCATCTATAAAAGGATATATACGACATGGATTTTCATGACTCCTTTGACCATAAATGAAATTAGATGAGAGGGTTGATTTGAAATCCCTCTATCCCCTGGCAGCCAACGATATGCATTTCTTCCTTACTCCTCCATTGTCAGGAATATCAAATGTCATCTGATAAAGAAGAGGTTAAACATATTATATATACTAGAAACATTAAAAGAATAGTCAAACAATGAAAAAAGATCTTACCAAAATCATCTCCCACAACTGAGAGATAATCTCTTTATCCACACTTCTCCAATCATCATACATAATGCTTACTTTTCTCTTAGCCTGAGTTGCTACAAAAATCTTAAAATCTTTTGCATTCAGACCTCTAGGAATATCATCATCATCAAACTCAACGACTATCCACTGATCCTGCGTACGAGAAAGTAATAATTTTGGTAAACGTGTGCACCCACGTTTACCAACCTTTGAACTCTTTGTCGTAATAGGAGCATGTGAATGTTCATCCCCAGAGGTATGACCAACAATATGCTCCTCTCCAGAATCATGTGGTTGATCATCTAAATGATCTGTCATTATCCTTCAAATCAAAAAAGCAAACGTCAGTTCACAAATATAAAAATTCAAATATTTTAATACTACTGTAATCAGAAAATAGAAAAGTGTACTAAGTTACATAATAGTATACATTGGTAATATGGTAAGCATGTTAAACAATGGTAAAGATGGTCAAGATGGTCAAGATGGTCAAGATGGTAAACATGGTAAAAATGGTAAACATGGTAAACATGGTAAACATGGTAAATTAATTTTCAGTGAACAAAAATAATAGATATATAATTCATATAATGGTTATAAACATGATAAAGTAAACAAAAATAACTTCAAACAAATGAAAACATATACTTATTTTGTTTTAAAACATGTTTTAATAAATAAAAAACTTACAATATCTAACATTTATGGAAAAAATAAATGTAAAAAAGAAATAAACATACGTTACCTATAATTTTAGGAATGTACAAATGGATTTTTTCCCAAATTCCTTCGTCGTGATCGTTCCTTATGGCACAAACTATGTCTTCAACATGATCATCGTTATGTTCTGTTAATCTTTCCATGGAAGTAGGGATCTCAAATAAATCATCATATTCATCAATTTCATCCTCACCAAAAAATTGTTTTCTCCCTTGTAAAACAACACCCCACTGCATATCTGATTGATCTACTACATAGAATTTTTTTTTGCATGTGTTGCCATCATAAAATAATCAGCTGTGTCTTCCAATCTATTCAGATTAACAAGTGTCATTCCAAATTCATGATGTTTGACATTGTTGTTACCAATAAACCATTTATAGTGAAAAACGAGAACTTTAATTTTAAAGTAATCAACCTCCCAGTTGTCTTCAATCACTACATAATATACACTTGATGTAGAAATTGGGTTTTTGTCCTTAGAACTCAAAAAATGCATTGCTTCTACAAACACCAATACACCACTATTCTGAACTGCAGTTCTGTTGTCCTAAGCTTTAATATGAAATGTATAACCATTAATGTCATAACCGAACCATGTTATCACATTTAATCATGGACGACCCACTATCCATTTTAATGTCTCTAATACATCTGATATACCAACCGAAGTATTTTTAATCCATGACGAAAAAGTTTTGTTGTGATCATTCAAAATCCACATTTCATTCTTCTTTGGATGACATTGTTTCAACTCATTAATATGCAATGTGATATACCATTGAGAATCAGCTATGTTATTCAAGATATATGATTCTAAATTCTCCATCTGTTCAGCTGAAAATGATTTGACTTTCAAGCTGCAAATCCCCTTTCCCTCATTATTAACTCGTTCATGGAGAGATGGGGGCAAAGCTATGTGTTGCACCGCAGGCATGTAGCTCGTACAAAACTCTGCTACCTCCTCATAAATATACTTTTTAATAATGGAGGCTTCAGGTTGATATAGAATTTTAACATACCCCTTTAATATTTTCATATACCTTTCAAAAGGATACATCCAATGAAGATATACTGGTCCACAAAGATTTATTTCTTGAACCAGATGAATCATTAAATGCACCATTATATCAAAAAAAGATGGAGGAAAATACATTTCCAATTGAAAAATTATAAAAATTGCATCCTTTTCCAAAATGTTCAAAGCATTCACATCCATCACCTTGTTACAAATTGAATTGAAAAAATAACACAACTTCATTATAGTCATTCTGACACGAATGGGAAATATTCCACGCAATGCAACTGGTATAATTTGTTGCATCATGATGTGACAATCATGTGATTTCATGCCTATCAACATCAAGTCCTTCAATGAGACAAAATTTTTTACATTAGAAGAATAACCTTGTGGCACTTTGGTATCATGAAGACACTGACAGAAGCTAATTTTCTCCCTCTTCGATAATGTATGACAAGCTGGGGGAAGAAATGTTCGTCTTCCTTTAGGAGTGGGAGATAACTCCAAACATATTCCCATTGATTGTAAGTCTAATATTGCATTCAACCCATCTTTAGTCTTTCCTTTAATGTCTAACAATGTCCCAATCAAATAATCACATATATTCTTCTCCACGTGCATGACATTAATATTATGTTTAAATTCATGATACCTCCAATATGGTAGCTCAAAAAAAATTGACCGTTTCTTCCAAATATGTCTATCATTACCAGATTTCTGTGTCTTTCCCAAAGTCACATCATGGTTTTTCACCCTCTCAAAAAACAGATCAGGGGATAATGGTTTTGGAGCAGTATCAAATTCTTGTGATCCATTGAATGACTTTTTTAGTCTTCTATAAGGGTGTTCCATAGGCAAAAACTTTCGATGACCCAGGTACACTGTTTTCCTCCCATGATGCAATTGACAATATGACGTTTGTTGTTCGCAAATTGGACATGCTTTATGCCCTTTAACACTATATCCAGACAAATTTCCATATGCAGGGAAGTCATTTATAGTGAACAGAAGCACGGCATGCAGTTGAAAATATTCCATTTTATAAGAATCATACACCCTAATACCATCTGCCCATAACAGTTTCAAATCATCAATCAATGGTGACAAGTAAACATCAATATCATTACCATGTTGCTTTGGACCAGAGATCATTATACTCAACATGACATATTTTCACTTCATACAAACTTCAGGAGAGAGGTTGTAAATTACCAATAAAACAGGCCATGAACTATGTTTTCTTCTGAGGGTTCGATATGGATTCATTCCATCTATGCACAACCATAGTCTGAGATTTCTAATTTCATTTCCAAATGTAGATTATTGCGCATCAATTTTCTTCCATTGTAGACAATCAGCTGGATGACATATTTTTCCATCACATACCCGCTTTTCAGCACGCCATCTTAACCTTTTTTCATCATGTGAATTATAAAATAAACGTTTGAAACGATTAATTATAGGAAGATACCAAAATACCATTGAAGTGAGATTTGTAATCTCTACACCAGCCTGTGATTTTTCTTTCAACTTATACCGTGATGTCCCACATTTAGGAAACTCTGACAGAAATTCATATTCCTTCCTATATATAATGAAGTCATTCGGACAGTCATGTATTTTCTTGTATCCCAATCCCATCAGGCATAATGTTTTCATTGCTTTGTAATGTGAATCTAGAAGATCTTTATCTTTTGGAAGAATGTATTTCATCAATTGTAGCAGCTTTGTAAAACTTCTGTCACTCCATCCATGTTTTTCCTTGAGGTTAATCAATCTTAACACCGCCGAAAAAACCGTAAAATCTGTACAACCAGGATATAATGGTTTTTCAACATCACCATATAGATGTGCAACGGTCGGTTCTATCTCAATTTGTTATGCTATAATATCGCGAATCATTTCTTAAATTCCATCGAAGTTACCATCTTGAGAATCATCATCATCAGTGACATTCCGTCGAGTTTCATCATGCCAAATCCAAGGTCTGTAACTCGGATTAATACCATGACAAATCAGATGATCTTTTTATCTCTCTACATTTCAACTTCTTCATATTCAAACATTTCAGGCATGGACAGAAAAAAATGTCACTACTTGGAACATTTCGTTTTGCAAATTCCAAAAAGGCATCAACACCTTCCTCAAATTCATTGCTCATTCGATGTGCCATAATCCATATTTGACTCATTATTACCTATAACAAATATCAACAAAAAAATATATATTTTTAAGATAAGACAAATATATGTTTATATGAAGAAAATCATAATTTGAATGTCAAACATTTTAAAATATAAAACAAATATATGGGTATTTAAGAAAATATGATTGAATATTAATTTTAAAACCAAATATAGTTAGATATAATAGTTTTAAATTTCATTGAATCAAAGAAAACCATGTCGCCTACATAGTTGATAGAAAATTGGAGAAAATGGAGTAAACCTGAGAATCACCCCCACCCCTCTGAAAACCCCCAAAACCCTCTGGACAGGCCCCCACCCCCTTGGACAGCCCCCCACACCCACCGACCCCCTTGGACCACCCCTGGACACCCCAAACCTCCGGATATCCCCTCACCCCTCTAGACAGCACCTCCCACCCCTCCTGGACACCACCCCCACCCCTACCCCTTGAACACCCCCCCTGGACACCCCCCAACACTCTGGACAACCCCCACCCCCCGTACAACCCCCAAAACCCTCTAAACAGGCCCCCACCCCCGTGGAAATCCACTCACACCCACCCACCCCCTTGGACACCCCCCTGACACCACCCGTTTCCACATAATTGATATAACATATATTTTTTTTAAAAACGTGACATTATTAAAAACGTTTCATGAAATATGATGAAGAGTCCAATCATATTTCTTATGAAATTTTTCATAATAGAAAGGGTCTTAGTATTGGATAGAATAATAAATAAAGTGGCATAAAATAGCAATATAATTCTAAAAAATTCATATAATCCAGCTTAAATATTTGAATAAATATGTTTGTAATCAACCATCAAATCCAAAAGGTGTATCAGAGAACAATTAGAGAAAAACTAGCAATGAGAGGTCATATTCATTGAGGGGGGATGATGTCAAAGGAAACACGAAATCAAATGAACCGAGACCACTTTATGAAGTAATCCATGAAAAAGAAAAACCTACATCAAATAAAATCATGAAACATCAAAAAAACAAACAAATACCCATTTGAAATAGAATCTAGTATCTTGATTTAGAAACACAAAAAAATAAATAAATTGTAATCGCATTGATTGAATCCTGAATTTCTAAAATAGAACAACACACTAGTTTCACTTTGGTTGGTGGTGCAATTATTCGTTGTATTTGATCATCAATTAGTTTGGTGACATAAAATCCAAAAATCTTGTGAAATGCATATAAGTAACATTCATTATTCAAGTTCACATTCTTTTTGTAAAATTACCCATGTCAATATTATCATTAATAAAAAACATTATCATTATTCTCAACTAAAATCATGAGAATTGTGATATTCCCATTTTTATAAACATATATTAATGATGTTATGATAGATTTTATCATAACTAATAATATAAAAAATGGTATACTTATATAAAGTAGAGTCCTATAAGACAAAATGGATGCACGATATTTCTGTGACATTTAGATTTTTTAAAGTGATATAATGATGTTTAATACTTCCCAGATGGGAGAAATTATAAGGGAGTTTAGTGTCTTCTAAAAATACAAAGTGGGTAAAAGTGAATTTTTTTCCATTAAAGAAAACAAATGGTTTATCATAGATTTATTAGACTCTATGAGGGTGAATGATAAATACTTACTTTATTATGTTCCATTATAACTCATTTGTAAATATTTATTTTAGTTCAATTAATGAATGATAAATGGATTTTTTTCTCTAAAAAAATGACATCTTCAATATGGTTGATTGATTCATATTCTATGATAAGACACTCAACAAGGATGATTCACAATATATGATGATAATTTCTTTTAATTCTCTAATCACATAAACATTATTGGTTATCCAACTACAAAATTGTTAGATGAACCTGAGCATTAAATGAAATATAGGATAAAAGGAATGGATGAATCAACCATAACTCAAATTTCATTTTGATAATGAAATTAAAACTGGTCAAATCAGGAAGTATTCCAAATATTTCCTTAATCACGCCATATTACTTCAATAAATAACCCCATATATGTTTCCAACATAGTAGGATTTTGAGTCATTAAATGCAAGGTAATATATTAAAATTTGTTTTATAAAGAAATAAAAAAACAAGACACTCAAGATAAAAACAAATGTCTGGTGCCAACAATATTCAAAAAGATGTAATAGGGTTCGAAATGGAAGAATATAACCTAGTTTAAACAAAAAAAATGCAAAACATAAATATAGACTATCCGAAAAAAAAACGAATGAAATAAATTCGTGGAAGGCTTACGTGAGTGTTGCAAGTTGAGATGATAGATCCAAGGAGAGTAAATATGATAAACGATGAAGCCAAAATGAGTTTAACGCAGGTCGATCGACGAGCCGATTAGGGTTTACTGCGCGAGAGAGATGAGCTGGCGGACTGTCAATCGAAAAGTAGTAAATGACAGTCCACAGGGCTTTAATTTTTTAAATGTTTTATAACATCGGTTATATAATAACTGATGTTATAAACTATTTTTAAAATTTATAACATCGGTTATTTTAAAACCGACATAAAACACCACCGGTGCTTTGCTTTTTTACGTCGGTTATTTTAAAACCGACGTAAAAAAACCCCCCGCGCTTTGGTTTTTTACAACGGTTATTTTATAACCGATGTAAAAAAACCCCCGCGCATTGGTTTTTTACATCGGTTATTTTATAACCGACGTAAAAAACGAGTTATCTATGGGTTTTTTTACGTCGGTTATCAAATAACCGATGTAAAAACCCCCCCGCTCTTTGGTTTTTTACGTCAGTTATTTTAAAACATACGTAAAATACCCATAGATATCTCGTTTTTTACGTCGGTTCTCAAATAACCAACGTATAAAACCAAAGTGCGGGGGTTTTTTACTTCGGTTATTTGATAACCGACGTAAAAAACCCCCTGCACTTTGCTTTTTACGTCGGTTATTTGACAACCGACGTAAAAAACACCTACATATCTCGTTTTTTACATCGGTTATCAAATAACCGACGTAAAAAAACCCCTTGCTTTGATTTTTAATGTCGGTTAATTTATAACCGACGTAAAAACTGAACACGCGTGATTTGTAAAGTCGGTTATTAAAATAACCAACGTTAAAAAGTTACTCAACGAATTTGTGACATCTGTTATAAAATAACTGACGTAAAAAACCACGTTTCAAAGATTCTCACGTCGGCTATATATAACCGACGTAAAAAATGGTGACATAAATAACGTTTTCTGCACTAGTGGTATGTTGAATACACTACATTTTTTATATATTTTTAATTGTTAATCAAATACATCCATAAAATAGATATTAATATTCATTTTGGTATAAATAAGAATATAAATGTTAATGATGTGAATACATATTTTGGTCTAAAATTAATTATATGTAGGATTTATGTTAGAATGAATATGGGAATGGATAAAAAACACCCATAATAAAAACCTCAACCATTAAAATATATATTTTTTAATATTAAAAATAATCAAGGAATGTTTTTGGTAATATTTTTTAATCTCCCTTGATACTAATATATAATTCAATATGACATTTATAATGGGTATAATATATATAGTAAAGAATAGAATATTATAAAAACAATTACTATTACTTAGTGAAAGGATATCGAATCGAGAAAACCCATTGTGAATTTAGTGGTGAATGAACCAAAATTCATGAAAAGATTTTATTGAATATAAAATCCAATGATCCTAATATAAATAATAATAAAATATGTATATTAGGTTTTATATAAACCATAAAAAGTAAAATAGTTTCAAAACATGAAACACACATCAATGAATGTGAATTGATATGAAAATATATTTCAGGCACAGTATGATATTAATGATTAATCCATGAGTGAAAATTAAGAGGAGATGTATATACATAAAATCAAAAATTTATTATGAAAATATACTTCCATGTAGTGTAATATAGGATATATATAATGATCGGTAAGAATAATATTTCATAAATCAAAAAGGAGACACTCTTTTGAGAAACATGTTTTCCACATAAAAATATAAGAAATATAAATAAATAAATGGAGATTATTAATAAAACTAATCTATAGAAAAAGTGGTAAAATTTTTGAGAAAATAGTATATTTTATCTGTAATGTCGATAACAATCCTCCAAATAACTATAAGACATAGAAAATCCCAATATTAGAAAAGATAAATAGAAAATCCATTAAATTGTATTCTTTTATATTCTAAATAAATCTAAATTCATGTATTATACTATTACATTAAATAATCATCAATTATAAGGCAATGTTTAATATTATTTCTTTTTATATTAATATTTTATATTCATTTATTTGAAAGTAATTTTTTTATTTTTATTTTTTATTGACCATGGATTGATTTCAGTTTAAATTGTTTCTTATTTGTTTGGGTAAAGCGGTCGTAGTAATCATTTTTCATTCAAGAGTGTCTTATATAGAATAGTAAAGTTGTTGAAATAGTGGTTTAATAGTGTTAATTAACTTATTATGATAATTTTTATTTAACATACGATGTTATATTAATAATAATTTATATATAAGTATTTCAATTATAGACCCACAAATAAAAAATTATTTCATTATTAATTCCATAACATTCTAGTTATTTTGTTTTCATTATCATCCATGATGATATTGTTACAAGATCATCCATGTTGATGGTTATTGTGACCCAAAAAAACATATTTGAATTAATAGATGAGTATGATAATGAAATGATTTTATTATAAAATAATTATTCTATAAGAATAATGATATTATTTATATTTTATGAATTTAATAAATCGTTGTGAATAAAAATTTGTATGTGAAGATAAAATAAATAGGTGGATGGTAAGTCATTTCTTACAAAGAATAAATGGATAATTTTACTCGTATACTTTATGATTTATTTTACACAGTAGTTCAATTTAATTTGACGAATAATTTTTTTTAGAATGGTGTAAATATATTATAGGGAATAAAATTTGATCTAAAACACGGGATGATCCATAAATTGAATCAAATAATCACCACATTCCCGAAATAATTATGTTCATCCTAAAAGGGAACAAAAAAAAATTTCTTATATCTTTTATTCCTTTACTATAATCATAAAATTATAACATTATCTGGTGACCATTTCTTGATGTAACACTAGGTAATTTATTATTTTACAATTATTATTTTATTTAATAATTTTAAAACCTTATATATTAACTAAATATAAACTTTAAAAGTTTCATCACATTAGAAAATATTAATATATTTATTTCCAATTTCACTTCTATTAGTTTCATAATAATGAATATCTTCCCAATTTCCAATAATTATATTATATTTCATAGAATCATGATATTCCTTATGACTAAAATTATTAATAAAAATTTCACCATAAATTTCTTCTACATAAAGTGAGTTCCTAAGTGATCCAGATCCCCATTGTGAATCTTTGATATCCCAACTAATAGTTTCAAAAATATCCAATGCCGTAATATATTCATTTGTATTCACAAGTTAGGTTTTATTTCCCAAATCTATAAAAGAAATTTCATATTCCATTTTCCTTAAAAAACTATTATTCTTTGCAATATCCAATGGAATAAAATTTATATTTAAAGGATCCCAATATTTGATCTGATCTCTAGTAATATTACTATACAACGTGACCATCAAAGTATGTAACACTATCTAGAATACCCCTAATATATTTTGAATTTTACTATGATTTATATTTATCATTATAAGAAAACTAATTTTTTTCTTGTTAACCTTGTTTTTATAGACCATTATGATAAAATATTGCATATGAAAAACAATTATTTAATGTTGAAGGCATGACATTAGGTGATCCCAATTATACATCCATAGTTCTTATAGACTACACATTAAAAGATTCTTTTAATGTTTCATCATTTTTAGCATCCACCAATATATTTTGTTTTACTAATACTATTTTTCATTAATAAAATCTTTTCTTCAATCCCATTAAGGGGGAGAATGAGCATATTGTGGCTAGTTTATAATAATAAATATTATAATGAATGACTTTTTTTACATAGGAAGAATGGTGGGACACTCCAGTATATAGTACAAAATAGTATATTATCATTATATTTCAAGGGAATAAATTTATCCAATAAAGGAAAATAAAGAACAACTTAAATGACAGTGAGAAAAATATCCCAATTTAGATATCTCTATTTCATTATACATTTTAATTGGAATGAAAATATATAGTTCAATGTCATTAAAAATTCATGGATGATAACTGTTCCAATAAATTACATAAATTTTAACCCAAAATTGATCTATTACATTATTATAATTTATGGAATTAAAATTTGAATATGACCACAAAATATAAAAAATATATTGCATGTAAGATAGGGAATCATACCCCATAGTCATAATATACATTTATTCAAAAAGGAAATAAATATGAAATAACCCTTGTCATTATAAACAAAAACCAGACACTCATATTCATTGTGGTTTAATGAATCATAGTAAAAAAATGCATTAGTTCCATATAACTATTCCAAAACAGTGTTTTAAATTTTTTTAACCGCCATAAATTATTTGATGGTAGCTGAAAAGTCCTCAAATGGTATATATCATTTTGGAGATAATGATATCTAATGAATATATCAAGAGTTTTTATCCTCCATAGGGAGGGAAAATGCCTGGGGGTTTGATCTAAGTGTTGTTGAGAATAGTGTTGTTGATATGGGATTCATTTAGAGACATTATGATGTTGTACAGTTGCAGATAAAATTAGATGTGTAGAGGTATATAATATAGTTGTTTGGTAGAAATACAATTTATAGTCTCTAAACTAGATCAAAGTTTTATTTACCAACCAACAAACATTGCACTCAATGCATGTAGCAGACATTCCATGAGGTTATGTCAACTAATCCACAATGAACATTCAATATTCTACAATATTAGGTTTTTTATGTGCCAAAAAATTTCGAAATTTTTAATATAAATATGTTTTTCATGATTTTTTTCATTTTTAGACATATGAATACTCATTTATAAATATTTATTATCATATATCATGAAAATGTGGCATTTATATCAATTTAAAATTGTATAAATTTTAATATAGGTGTCTATATGTTTCATAATAAAATTTACACCACATTAACCATAGTAAAGTAAATGTGTATAGTATTATTTGTATTCAGGATTTGTTCAAAATTATGACTTTTATGGCATCATTGTTGAATTATAGGATAATATTTATAATTAAATTATTTTAATATGTGGTTATATTTGTATGATGTCTTTTTAAATATATAGTTTCTAAGAGAGATAAGGAGATCTTGGCTGGACACATGCTCATGACCATTACTAAGGTAATTCATTTAAATAAGTTATTCTGTATGATGTTTGGTCATCCATGATGTTCTTAAAGAAAATGGAAGACACTAATCCCTCAAAGGGTTCATCAAGTATCAAATGATTAAGATGTTGTAATGAGATAATAAATAATTATTATATAATTCTGAGCTAGATATCAGTTATAAAACTGATAAATGTTGATGAGATACATTTCATTCTTTATTTAATTAATATATGACATTATTATACGTGAAATTTTTTTGGGGCTTATGTTGTTTTTTAAATTATTTAATAAGATAAAATAAAGTAATTATTAAATTCTAGATAATATAAATTCAATGTACCCGAATGACCCGACGACCATATTTTTAAATTTATTTTTGATAACCCCCCATTCAAGGGATGAGGGTGAACCCTTAAAAGCCCGTAGGCTTTAAATATTACACATCCTGAATTCTTAAGAGACATTACATGACCCAACGGTCTTAGTGAATTCAACCAGACTATAACAAAAAGGAACCGCCCCTCCCCAACATTGGCATCGTGATGGTAGCCCTCCACATTCGCATAGTTGTCTGACTAATCTTCCCATTCCAGCACAGGCTGGTCCCTATGGCATTTCCATACCATCTAAATTTTCCAAATCAGTTGGTTCTGCTCTAATGAGGTCACCTTCTCTAAATTTTCTTCTGGGGATGCTCTTTTTCTATAGAGTCTTTCTGGGATAGCTGCAATAGATCATGTGTCCTGAAGGAATTTAGGGGTCTAGAAAGCCATAAAGGTGCCCGAAAAGACTTACGGACCCAAAATCATGGGTGGCCAGAAGGCCTTATGGACTTCAAGCCCAAACTAGTGGCCCAAGGTGAATAGTTATTGATACTACTATACCAAAAAATACTTACAACATTTCTTTCTACAATAACTTCTACAATACCTACTATTATCCCCAAAATGCACTGGTATAGTACCTACTACAGTACTGCTACAATACCGTATAATTATGCCTCATCCTGGTTTCAATTTATTAATGAATAAAATCATTTGATATTGAGGATACAATTGATTATTATTTATTAAGATATAGATAAAGTGGAATGAAGAGCATCTAAACAATTTTATGGTCCAAATATTTTAAAATCATGAAACATAGTTCATTTTATTTAAAACAATTTATGATCTTAGAGTTAGATACATAATCTCTATTCTCACACACTACAATGGGTCTCTGGTTTACATGTTATTATTATGCTTCAAGAGAATAAAACATAAGATTCCTTTTTATTTTTCTATTTTGTAAATGTTGAATAATTGGGATGATTAGTATTTAAATGAGTGAGTTATAATATTTACCACATCTGAATACTATATTGCCTTATATATATTTTTTTGAATGAATACCCATTGGTTCATTTATTATTATGTGACATACATAAAAACATTTAATTTGGGTAGTTAAATATTTATTAAGTGGTATTTTTTAGGGTTATCTCAAAATAGATATAAATTGTTAACCTCCAACACTCTATTAGTATCTGATTATGAAACTGACACGTCATATATGGGAATGTTTTAGCAGTTTTCTATGAGGATATAGTGTGGGGGTGGATTTTATTCAAATATATCTACAGAATAAGTTTCATATATATGATGTATTTTTGAGGTAAAATATTTTAGGGAGATTTAAAAAGGTATTTATTGATTAGTTGGATTCAGAGATAATTTTATATGGGATTTTTTCAAATCCAGTCCTTTTTTATCAATCATCCAATAAATATTATGAATGAAATTATGATCATATTTTGGTTTGATAATGATATACCAATCAACCAAAATTTTTGGGTCAAGTTGAATTATTATAAATTTATATTCATTCATTTTTGTATATCTATGGGCCCTAGTATGGAATAACTCATCACATGGGATTTGTTGCTTGGCCATTATACACACTTATTCTCAATAATTTATGTTTTTTACATACTATTGGTTATCCAAATGTTTTGATTTTATTATAGATTTAATGGGGGACTTACAACTAGGGAAATTGATCTATAATTTGATTCCATGTGATGATATTTCGAGCAATCATAGGAAATCATTTTTTATATTTTTTAACATGTTAGATATGGATAATATTTATTGTTATTTTTATGTTATGTATTATTAATTTTATTATATATGTTCATATAAATAATTTATTATCTATCAAAATTATCATGAACGGTGGTATGTCTATTTTTTGTGGTTTCATGTATTATAATTCACATGTGGATTCACATTCCATATCCTTCATTAATGTTTTCTCATGGAGCTTTTTATTTTATATTACATGGGTGAATACCTACTATATCATGTATATTCCATTTATATTATTTTAAAATGATGATGTAATATTATATTTTTTGTTGGGTAGATCACCTAATAGCACTGTGGGCCACCTATGGAGTATAACTATTAAATATTTAACAAATTTATACGACATTGGATTTTTAAATAAAATGTATATATAATTATTCATATTTTAGTATTTGTTTTTAGATGCTAGGAAAAATTTATAGAGGTTTTAGAATTTTGTTTTCAAGAGAGGGATCATGACTATATTGTGAAAGAAGTACATCATTTATGAATAAATACAATGATTATTTAATAAATTTAAACTTGTATATTTTATTGAGGGTATAATTATGTATATATATGCATCATGTAGTGATCATAAATTGAACATGGGCACATATTCAAAAGATAATGGAATTATTTACTGTTATAGATTATATTAAATATTATGAAAACATTTAAATCACTTTAGCTAATAAATAGTGAGATACTTAAGAAATTTTAATCTATTATTAATGTAATACATCATAATATTATTATATTATTCAATATTATAAGGAATGAATAATCAATGTATACTTATCTAAATCTAATCCATTATCAATCCTGGGTAATTAAAAGCCACTGTTAATTAATATGTTTTTAATGGAACCACTATTGTTTAAATTCCATTGAAATAAATTAATGTGGAGATTATGATAAATCATGTTGATGAGAAATTTTATGAATATCTTTTCATACTGATATAAATGTGTTATGTAGATCCAAATATCATATAATGAATCCATTATATTATATAAATTTCATGATACTACCTCTTAATAATGGAAAAGTATCTTCGATACATGTTTTCATGAAGTTTTATTTAATTTGTAATGAAATGAATGTGAGTGATGATCATTTTGGATCAATATATCGAATTTAGGACCAAGATTTGGATCCCAATATTATTTCAATGGGAGATAGTCTATGGTTTTGAAGGTGTCAAAATATCCGGATCCAAACAAGTCGTGGTGCATTATTTAATTTATATGGGGTTTCTATATATATTATAAGGAAATATTAGTTTTACTTATATTAGTGGGGAATATATTTTAATCCCTAATTAATGACATTATGAAGAGAAAAAATAATGATATCACCTCTCAATATACATTGAGGTGTTATGATGAGTGATCTAAACTGATATAATCTTATTAAATCATAGGTTGATAATAGACCTATGGTATTATTATTTAGATATTAGGGTAGTGAGACATACTAAACATTATAATTTTCCTAAATTTAAACATTATAGGATGACATAGATCTGAGTTTATTAGGCTTACACAATAACAGGAAAAAATGTGTAGAGTATGAATGATAATTTAGATCAAATTATCTTTATCATTGATAAATTAATTTTATATTATATTTATTCAATATAGATAACTTTATCTGACATATCTAGTTTATGTAATGATGTAAATATAAATTTTGGATCAGGTATAGTAGGTTTTATGATGTTTTCATGAGGAATTTCACTAGTGTATTAGATCTTTTTAGAAGTATAATAAGATTCTATTAATGATGACTTCATTTTAGTTATTTTAAAAAATTTATAAATAAATTTGTATAGTGGTATATAATTATATTTTGTTAGAATTTGGTGATTCAATCAATTAATTGTCATAAATGCATGATTTTAAATTTCTTTTCATATGAATTTATTAGATTATTTAGGCCTCCTTGATTAAAATAAATTTTTTTACTTCTAATATATAATTAATGATCTTAAAAGAGATATTTTACTATAAGGCCCCAACCTTAAACCTTAATTAATCTTGATTTATTATAAGAATACACCTTGAGGATCTTTTCAGGTTTAGAGTTTTAGAGAATTAGATCATAAAACATGCATTACATACCACGTTTAAACAAAGTGGTTACATAAAATGTAGTAATCATTTTTCCCATCAGCGGAAACATATTTAAAATAAAACATGGAATCTTTATTGACACTTCATTGACACTATCATCACATCATGTACATTTCCCTTGACCTATGAAAAACATTTCAAAAAACTTGGGATGAGCATAAAAAGCTTAGTAAAGGATATAAAAGTATGAAATGAAAATATTAGTCAGTGTATGAAATCATACTTTACTTATAAAACATAAGAACATTAACATAACTCATCAAATCATGAATAAACCATAGAATTCATAAGACATAAAGGTATCTTGAGGCATTCATAACATTCCTACGTAGGGATTAACCCTCTTGGTTACATTTGGAATACCCATCACAGTATATTCCCTAAATCTCTTCGGAGAAACCTTAAGGTTTAACTAATTCGTGTTACCCAATGCATTTGAGAGATATATTGGGCTCACCAGCCCTTAGTTTATCACAGAACCACCCATCTTCATAATAATTTCCAAGAAACACAACATAATCATATCACATAAAACATGCATAAAGGAAACATAACATTTCCTCCTTTCAATCACAAGATATCAATACAACACATTGATGTAAAAAAATTATAAAAAACATTTTCAATACCAAAATAAAAGAAAAGTAAAACATGGTATATATTTTTCTTTTAAAATAAATTTATGGCTTGTAGATGAAGCCGAAACTCAAATAATGGTCACGGCGGCGGAGAAGTCGTTGTCGCCGCATACGTACGATATAAACATTCCCTTTTGTCATTTGGTAAAACACTTCGTATAAGAAAGATTCCTTTTGGATAAAAGTAAAAGTAAAAGGGGTTTATACACAGTATAAAAGAAGGTTGTGTATAAAGAAATATTCCTTAATGAAATGAGATTGAGATGATGTCCCTTACCTAGGGTCCGACTTGACTTGATCGTTCTTTAACCTCCTTTAAATCGGGTAACTCTTTTGGATTTGAGCTCAAAGGCTTCCATGGGAAGACTTCTGCCCAAAGTGAGGATTCTAGGAGAAATAGATGGATGTGGAGAGACAAAATGGGCATGGGTTGGCCGAGCCAAAGGCTTTGGATGTATGGATAAAGTCATAGAGTTGGGGGCCTTTTATAAGAGGAGTGGAAGGGAACTATTTGAAAGTAAAGAAATGTTACTTTATTTTAAATTGAGTATCGGATTTAAAAGGTCCCAAATTGATATAATTATAGGATAAGGTGATAAGGGTTCTAAATATACACATCCAATAGGTTTTAGACAAGTTTAGGTCTTATATTTTACATTATCTTTTCATTTTATTAAAATCATTAAATAATGAGGTCATCGCTGTATCATCATGGTGTCATAAATAATTTAATTTATTTAATGTCTAAAAATTATAGAAAAAAAAATCATGATGTAGGAAATATTTTCATATTTATAATGAATATTTATAGTCAAAAATCTGACTTGTATAACCCCATGTAAATTTTTTTTAGTAAAACAACTCATATTTGTGTCATTTTTACTTTTACATTAAATAAAAAGATATTAATGTCATTTTCATTCCAAAGTGGCTCCATGGGGTCCCAAAGTTGACCCAATGATTGTCTTGGTCGGCCATGACAATCCAATAAGGTTAGGACATGTTTTAAGTTCATTTTATATTATTAATACATTATTCTTACCTTAAATTACACTAATTACCTCTAATCATGATTAAAAACATAAAAGTTACTATTCACCAAAAAATTATTTTAATCCCATTGAACCACATTTTACTTGTTAATGAAAACCATGTATGTCAGATTTTTGATATTCAAACACACAGAAATGGTAAAGTTTCATTTCAACGAAAAATCAGTTTTTTTAAGTACCACTTAGTGGTTTCACTATTCATCAAAAATTGAAGTTTTTCAGAAAAATACCAAAACTTAAACCTAAGATATATTTGATATTACAAATTAAAAAATGATGTCTATTTTTCAAAATTAAGAGCATATTACTTTCATTAATTAATTTAATAATTAATTCCCGCTGTCAGAGCAAATAGCGTGTTTTTATGAAACAATAAGTATCAAACGATTGACAGTAGTTTAAGTCCAATTTCATAGTAAAATTAATTCCAACGACCAATATTGGATAAAATGGTAAAAACATATTCTAATTTAACTTTAAAACCAATTCAAAAGATAATCTAATCATATAAATCAATTAGATGAAAAATTAGTTTTGATGTAAAATGCAGTATTTTTCACTATTCATTAAAAAATGAACATTGTCAGAAAAATACCAAAAAAATATCCATTGTAAATTTCAATGTCCCAATCTTAAATAATAATTTTATTTTGACAAATATATCTTATACAAGTTTCAAAATGTAGATTTAAAAATGGTTTGCCATCAAAAGACAGTAAACCAATCTTTTATGAATATTAGTGTATTCCATGCTTAAGATTGGATTTATTCTCATTTTAAGCCTCTAAAACACTATATAATTCATTAATAGATATAGATAAAAATATCTATTATTCATTACTTACTTGGGATGTTACATTTACATTTATGAATGAATTGTAGAGGGGGAAATATGTTGATTTTAATGAGTTATTTTTTATATTTTTCTGGTCAAAATGATTATCCAAATTAAATAAAAATAACTAGAAAAAACCTATGAATAAATTTCATGCATGTAGAGGATTAAAAAAGGATTGAATAAAAAACAAAGAGAATTTTTTTTATATTTCTCATTTAAAGATGTTTTTTTTGTGATAAATGGAATAATATTTATAAATATTTATTGAATTAATCAACAAACTACTTCTTCCATATGTATCTTTTCAGATATATGAATGTCCATGAATACTTCTTGATAGAATCCCCCATACATTGAATATTGTCTAATGTTTTGGTTTAATGTGAGACTTGAAAAATAAAGAACAACTACAAATTTTTTTAAATTGAATGAGATACATTTCTCCCATTGTGCAGGGATAATTTATTAAGAATAAAACGACTCTTGTTGATGTGGCTTTATAGATGTTGAATGCCAGATAACCAATTGTTTATTGTGATCCATTCATTAAATAAATTATTCTCAATTATATGAATACTAAAAATGTTTACATATTCATTGTGATGTCAAAACAAATTATAAATGAATAAATTTAAAAAAATTAAAATTAAAAAACTCATAAAGATTATAATAAGATAATATAATATATAAATGATAAAGTTATTGGATCAAGAATTACAAACACTAAATAATATATATGTGCAACTGATGGATAATGTCATCCTTGGGATTTTGGTAGTTTTATAATGTACCATTGTTATAATGAAATTATAATAAAACTTTCACTATTTAGTCACACACAGATATAATTGAGAAATAAGAATTTCATTCATTGAAACTTATGTACACCTAACAATGAAAATACCAAATACATGAAATTATATTTTTTACGTGATTTAGTTTACACATATATCAATCACCCTAATAAAATAATGCAAAAATAAATATATTCACACTAAACCTTATATAAAATCATATTTAATAACTTTTAAAATCACATGAAAAATATCATTGAGATGTCCTTGAAACCACTTTTTGGATAATATATTATTAAAATGATATATTTTTAAATAACACATTATAAAGGAACTACATTGATCCAAAAAACCATTTGTGGAACCACACAAACCAATATCACTTTAATAAAAATTATTAACACTATAATATAAAATTATATGAAAGGAGTAACCTCAAATAAAGGATAAATACCACTCAAGATATAAAAGGATATGTTATTACCTTGATGAAACAGATATTTCCCAAATATATGTGAACAATTTGAATCTTATACATCATGAATAGTTATCGATTCTCATTTTAAAAGAAATTTACTGGACCTCAAACATGGAATTTGTAATTATCATATAGCTTCATATTTATTCTCGACATAATGAGTTATGTCTTAATTATATGGACAACATAACTCATTACATTTAACCATGTAGATGATTATGTCACATTACACTAACTAAAATTGAAAAGTATTTCACCTTCCACATATCTTGGTCTATCAATGCATTTCTTTCCTTATTCATAATCATGGAACAATTAGTCATAACCACAATAAAAGATATTAAATACTATTTAGATTAATAAAATCCTTCTATTTGACCAGTAACATACCACAATTCCCTTTTATTATTTATGCCTCAATAGATCGATTAATAATTTTATCAAATTATTAATTTTCATATGTGATATTAAGTATTAACCGTAGGTATTTGGGATTAATACTGAACATTAAACATGTAACTATATATAATTTTATCATTGGATGTTCTCTATTAATTAAACAATTATTTTATTCTTAATAATATTCTATAGTATAAACCACAATTAACCAGACAATTAATAAAAATATAATTATATTATTTTGATTATACATTTGTAGAACAAAACTAGAGATCTAAATAAAACACTACAATGAGATAAAGAATAGAAAATTAGATAACTAAAATATGAAAATTTGGATCTCATCTATCCAAGAGAATAAATACACTAACGAACAACACTATAGAAATGAGTCAACATAATCGTGACATAGTATTCATCATAAAAAAATGGAAACAAATATAACCATGATAAAAATTCTAATTGAATGAAGAATGAATAAAATATTATGTATATATGGGACATCGTGAACACATATGTTCACAACAAATATAACTATTATAATATTAATCTGATTATTGGAATAGTTATTTGACTGTTTGGAATGGTAACCTAACTGTTACGACAATATATTCACCTTTGGATCTGTTTTCCATCATTGAAAATACACATACAAGAAGAAAAGGATCATATGAGTTTTTTAGAGTAAAATCTATCTGATGAAGTGTTTGAAGAAAAATGATCGTATGCATAAACATCAGGAAATATGGACTGAGCTCGAAAATTTCAAATTTCATTACACAACATTTCCCTACATGGAATTCTACATCTTTATGAAGCACCCTATAAATGAAATAATTTTCAAGAAGGAACTAAATCACTAGCACCCACGAGCGAGACCATAATCAATTTCAAGGTTAGACGATGAATTCCACCCCCGAGGAAGACCATCTAATATGAATGAAATAGTTTATGGGATGGGACAGTACTGATGATTCGTGTGAATAAAAACACAATCATATTCAATGTTGGAAAGTGATTTTTTCCTCCCCAAACATTTGTATAGCATTAATGAAATTGATTTCAGGATGTGAATGTGCCATCGATACTCGTAAATGATACCACAATAATTTGCGGGGTTGAATGGTGATTTATACCCACACAAATGATCATATTCCATGAATGAAATAGTTTGTGGGATGGGATGGTTACACTAATCCCTGAAAATGAATCCTTTATTTTTTTATAGGGCAAGACTATGATTTCCACCCCCCATAAATGACTATCTCACACAAAAACAATAGTTCACAAGATTGGATGGTATTGATTACCCCAAAAATGAAACCACAATTTTTTGTGGGGTTAGACGGTGATGTATTCCCCCACAAAGGATTACCCATGATAGTGAAATTATTCTTAGACATGGGCATCCTTCCTAGGCTACTATAATAGAGTACCCATGGACTACTGTGAATGACCATCTATAATGTTATTTATTCCCTATGTTCTTCTATAAAAAATCATGATGGGGAATATAAAAGGGAGACAGAGAGGGATAGGGGTGAGGGGAAAAACATAAAAGGATCGAAGAAGGGGATCCAATAGTATATCCAAATCACTAATCCCTCTATTCCTAGAAGATAAACCCATGATATAACATTAATAAGGATATATAAATCATTCATCAATCATCAAAGTAAAAATATCAGAGAAAACCTTGTTCTAAGAGGCACAAATGGATGAACTCTTTGTGGCACAACATCTTGTATTATAAAACACTAAGCAGATAGAACCTTTCCATTTCTAAAACATTCTATGCTCATGGACATCACGCTACATGGGCATACCCCATGTTCACGTTACACCATGCTATATGGACAGTACCCTCACCCATATTGCAACATGATATGCAGATGGAATCAAATTCTATATATGATTATTCTATGTGGAACAGGTCCACCCTGTGTGTTCTACACTCCATCAGCAATCACACCCTTTTTTCAAATCATTGGTCCCCACATAGGCCCCTAAACAAACCAATCTAATTTTATCTGGATAAAGTCTCTTCTAGAGAATCTAGACATGTATGATCAGATCATTGTGGGAAACTGTTGTGTCCTCTCAAGTTTACATTCTAATGGTAAGCATAGTCATGTTTTTAGCCTTCATGATAATACATACCCTCATAATGACATCATGTATACATTCCACTGGTAATGAGGGTCCCAAACTTGGATGTGGCCATGGCCTCATATGTGATAAAAACAACCTCACTATTCGAGGGATTAAAGAGAACCACTGGACTTTTCCATCGATTAAGGATAGTTGTGAATACTGATTTCTCCCCCATGAACTGTCAAGGAATCCCTCCAGTAGTAAGCCACTATCATTTCATACATGACAATACACACTTACTCATCATCACCACCCCGAGATACCAAAACATGTGATGATATGGAAACATCACTACCTTTCTCCATCTTGTTGGGATCGTACATCATCCACCAATGAATAACATGGATTTTGTGATCATCATATAAAAATAAACCTCTTTTTTATCACACCTATCATGAATTATATTGGATTAGCGGTTAGAGGAGATCATGAAATCTTCATTATCCAAAACCACTGTTTGGAATCCTCATGAGTGTGTGCCCCAACCCAATATTTTCAAAGGGACATGTTATTGGAGAATCAAACCAAATAATATTCTATTGAGTGTAATCCATATCCATATCCACCCAATCAAACATTTAATATGGTATAATCTATGAATTGAACCTGCAATTAAATAACATCAATGGTCTGTAATCATGATTAGGATAAAAATTCATGGGACTCCTATTTGGTATAACCACCAATCACACCCCTCACAATGGAATCCCCTTAGTGTAATCCCCAATGCACCTAACTACATTATATTCGATTATCATCAAACTAGAATACATATAAATATTCCCTATGGTCAAAACCCAACACTCAAATTCACCCTAATGTTTTGTTTTCTACATTCCCGATAGTTTATGTCAACCTACCATACCCATTTTCATCTATGACCCACGGGCTTCCTCAGTGTAATTCCCACAAAACAATTTGACTGGGAACATTCATACTAGACGTCCTTACCACATGAAGTAAAACATCACAGTTTGGTCCACATCACATGAACAAAAAAGGCCATCTATCCTCTAAAGATTTCCCAAATGATGTGGGTTCAGATTCCTCTCACAATTATTCATAATAATCACATATCATGGGTTCATTCCCGATATAAAAACCACTTCACTCTCCAATTATGAAAATTAATTATAGATATCCACAACATATGGATTAAAACCAGCATAATCATAATGAATGACCAAAAAATCAATATTTTATGCCTAAAATGGTACCATTGATGTTTAACTTCAAATTCCTACAGTTATACCAATAAATGAAGATCTTTTGATACCTACACATGATTTTGAACAATGTATATTCATAATTGATCATTACCTCGGGGTGATCCAAGTATACATATATTGAAATTAATTATTGATTCACGAACAATTATTACATTTATATGAATGTCCCGAAATTGGAAAATGTTCCACCCAAAAGAGTCTAATTAGCCCGACTTCCAATACTATCTAAAATATTGAGTTATTAAGTGTCATTTTAAATGTTCTACAATGATTTACTTCTATAATATTATACATCGATTAGAAATTTTGGATATCAGAGCTATTGAGAGTATCTAGCTGCTTGATCAAAATATGTTTGATACCGTTCGATGATTATGTACATACCATGGGTGATTTCACATAATTATCCCCCTTACAATCAATTGTAGGGAGCCAAAGATCATCATCAGAAACAAAATGGTGACCCTCACATGAATTCATAACCATGTTCGTGGTGCTACCCCTCTTCAAACCCCTTTTTCATCAGAAAAAAAATACATCCAAATGAGAGATTTTATTATGCATGTGGTCAATAGATTATACATTTAATAGATTTATTGAAAATATTTTTCACATTTATTATAGTATCTCTTCCCTGGAACTCTATTAAACCAATATAATCTCACTATATTTCATAGACATGTGCATCATCAACTTCATAAGTTGGTTCCTTATCAAAATAAAGCATATTGTCACCAAACCATCATCTTCAATTAGGGATATAAAATGCATTGGTCAGCGACTACCTCCATAGTGGTACTCTTACAAACCTAGAGGTGGCCCAAGAGTAACTCTAGTTTATGAAGCCCTATTAACCATCCACCCAATTACTGTCAGCATTCTGTAACCAGATGACCCAAATATCCATGTCAAATGCTTTTGGGTACATGTTTCTGGAATGAGACAATGAGTTCCAAACTAACATTATGTAGGATTATTAGGTGGTCTCCAAAAACATTATCCCAAAAGTATAGAGGTCATGCTCAAGTTCCATATCTGATAACCATCTCTGTAAACATCTTTCAACTCAGTATCCACACCATATAGAAGATACGTCCCCACAATGACCATATGAAGACATGTGGACCCATGTCCCTAGGGTGGTACACAATGGGTGATGATCAAACAATCCACAATAGGCCCTAATCCTTTTACCTTCTAAACAATCACGCTATGTACATACCGTAGAAACTTTTTTGAAGATGTATAATCCTTCTCACTCTAATCAAAAAGGCGGTCAAATGAGATGGAATGCCACAAGAAAACACCAATTATCTCTCATTCATATCAATAATATCAAGGAAATAAGTAGGATACCAGCAGAAAAATGAAAATTACTTCTTCTACACATGAATCTTTCTAGGTAAATATGGCAGCAAATAACTATCAGCATATGCAAATTTTTTCAGATGCATATCATAATCGTCACCCAATGAAGATGAAAAATTAAAAAGAATATGAAAATTCCTACTACTAATTATGAATCCCACTAGGTAAATATGATTTAAACTAGAGAAATCATCTTGCATTTCCTTTTTTGAACAAGGGGTAGACTTTTACCTTTTCCACTACATGGGAGGACTGTTAGTATATAATTTTAATAAATGGAGGACCAGAGGAGGCCCATATTCTTACTCTTACACCCAGATGGTCATATATTATTTTCTCCAATGTGGTATAATCTTAACATATATTAGCAATGAAGGATGTTCATACATTTTTTTGTAACCATATTCTATATACATTCCATGATGTAATCACATATGCAGAAAAAGAAAGCAGTGTGGCTCACAACCCCACCTCTTCATGTGGGGTGACACATCCACACAATGATATGGTCACTCAAGAGTATCCATGCATCCCTATATCCATCCTGATGGTTCCTCAGCAGTATTTTTCAATAAATGGAAAACATGATCAGACACAAAAACATGTTCCATCTGGGGGACACTTGTCTACTTTGATGTCCATTCTAGGACATCCATATATCCCCATCAAAATTTTAGAAGATTATTGGAATAACATGATAGAACTACGAGAGAAACATAAACATGAACCAAAATATGATGATTTTCACATATATAATGTATCCCCACCCACATGTAAAAGAGTCCCTAAAAATAAATCTTACCAAATACAACTGTAAAAAGATTATTTCATTCATAATGTTCCTCTACTAGAAGCTGGAGTTCATAAGGAAAACAAACATCATTCACTAATGTACCATGATAATTCCAATATGTTACAAACATAAGGGGGTGGTAGTATTAGTTGTGAAGGTCCACCGTAAAAAACAGTTACAACCACCTCAAAAGGGCCTCCCCAGAGCATTAATTAGGAAGGAATCCATCTTGGGAACAAATTGGTCAATCGTGATAACATATCTCACAATGTGTGCCACAATATCCCGCCTTAGTTCTAGTAGAATGAATATTAAGGACCATCACTTTTTGTCATGTTCCTAGAAGATCCTTCCCATGGTATACGCTGCACAAATTCTATCGAAAATCTCATATTGATCAATTTAGTTGTCCATATCCAAGAAACAATCAATTATAAAGTACCTCTCTACAATAATACTCTATGTAAACAAATAGGTCCTCCCCTTTCCGAGTCAAACGAAAATAAGCCCTCATATTTTGAGGTTAGGGGAAAATGGGGCAGAAAATATTGGATGTCATATTAATGAAAAGGGCCATCATTTCTCAACCATATATTGGTCTATACAACAATCAACATCTGAGACACCCCCGAATCATTCCAATATCAACGATACCCCTGAAATCCCCTCTAATTGAACAAATAGTCAGGATGTTATCATGTTGGTAAGATCATGTAGTGTAGTCTCTTTCAGATGAACTGGAGTATATGTTTCTCATGATAAGATAATTTACCATGGATGTAATAACCATATTGTAATGGACCATAACCAATTCTATGTCTAACATTCTAGAGGAAATGTTAGATTAATTAATACAAAACATTGGTCTAAATCTGTGAAAGACACACCAACACCTAAAATATTAATTTCTTCCTTATGCTGGGATATAGCTCCAAGTCAAAATATTGGGAGAAATTCAGCATATAATAAACTAGGAATCCCATTAATCTATACAGAATCCAGGATTTGAGAGGTGCAGAAAGAGTATTAAATCAATATGCCACAATGTGTTACATAAGATCCATTTTCTAATTGTTGAATACATGATTGGAGTTCATATACGAGTATGGGGAAATTGATCTTTGAATTTTTCCACATGCCCCATTCAGAATAATCCACCATAAATGATATCTTGTAATGCCATTATTCCAAGGCTTCTATTAAGAGAAACACAATCTCATGAATGATGAATTAATCAATAAAAATCATCATTAAATAAGTCTCTAAATAATCAGACATGATAAGAGAAATACATAAAAAAAATTATTGATCTTGGACACCAAGAACATTCAAAAGGTTTACCATATATTAAAATCCAATCATCATGCACTAATAATGTCCTTAGAAGAAATAATTTTTCATGAATACTTGAAATTGTATCTAGATGACGTTCGAGTGATGATTAATGTGATTAATAGTGTGGCGACAACAAAAATAGCATATTTATTATGAGATCATCTAAGACCTATTTAAATAGTGAATTGTTTAACACAAAATGACCCCAAGGATAAAAAACATGGCTTTTGAAAAAAAAGACCAAGAGAAACCCCATCCCACTAGGCTGGGGATATTTTTACCTCAACCACCCCCTCAATAGAAATCATCATATTCATATTTAAATAGAATGAAAAGAATTAATGTAACCTAGTTTAACCCATCTCATGTAACATTTATCCCAGAAAATAGTCATATAACCAAACTGCAAGAGCTTCCCTCCGAGTCACTCCTTTGAAGTAATGTCAAAGAGGATCCCCAAAAGGAAACGAGTGGTAATGTAATGGGGGGAAACAATAATACTACCATTCAAAAGAATGTTTGATGCCAACAATTCATTATTATTTTGTGAATAATGGGTGCGTTAATCCTGAAGATTGTAAAAAATATGCTTAAAATCTAGAATGATAGAAAGATGATTCTTTCATCTCTAATATGGTCTTAAAAGAATTATTTTCATACCAGAAACCATAGAATCACCATACAATTGTGTGCTCCCTTGACCTATCCCTCCCTGCCTCCTCATCAAAACTCTAGCTATGATAAAATCAAAATAAAGGTTACATTCAACCTGCCTAATCCTCTCGATGGAGAATATCCTCCAAT
Source organism: Viscum album (assembly GCA_963277665.1). NCBI lineage: Eukaryota > Viridiplantae > Streptophyta > Magnoliopsida > Santalales > Viscaceae > Viscum > Viscum album. The sequence goes on along the minus strand of OY728159.1, from coordinate 771,774,768 downwards.
GATTGATGAATTATTCTATTAGTAGGAGGAATAAATTAAATTGATGAGGTGAATCATTGCTAGGTTTCTCCATGGTTGTGTTCCTAATGAATATTCACCCCAGTCAGAGACTGAATGTACAATTGCAGTAGGTGTACCCCCAGAATAAGTGTTCATCCCGGGGACAGAAGTAGGACCAAGACATCATCCAAACTCATTTCCTCGACCATCAGGATACCTTGACCATATTATAATTAAATATCAATATTTTCCTCCATTATGGAGACAATTGAAATCGATTTTGAAAATTCATTATATTATTTCCCTATCTTGAAATAAACATCAAATAATGGATGAAATGATGCACCAAATATAACTGATTGTTACACCTATTGAAGTTATAATTAATCCTAACAATCATAAAAATATTATTGACACCATTGATTCATTTAAATGTTTACTAGAATCCGTGGAAGAGTCGAGTGTACCCATGAAACAAAATAAAATTCTTACCCTGACTTGGTGGGTGACACCCTTCTACCGCCAAATTGTAGGTGTCATGTGTTTCTGATATCCAATGGTTAAGGAGATCTGGAACAACATATGATGCTATTTTCATCCCATTTTGATCCCATTATGGTAACTCATGAGTTACATGATGTAGTGAAACACAAATTTTTCATAAAAATCCTTCAAGGGACATCCTTCATGTGGTAGACTAATTTTTCATCTCGTTGAATTGTAGGATGAGAAGACCGCAACGAAAAAATACACTTTATGTTATGTTCAATTCATCAATATATGACAATTTTTAACCTCTCAATTAGATAAAATATTGAAAATGAGTGATTCTATGATTTCATTCCTATATGGGAATGGCTAGATTCCACACAAAAATTCCAATTCCTCAGTATGTATTCTTGCTCTCGTTATTTATAACCTTTATAATGAGATATTAATTCCTCTCATCCTTTTGAAGCATATAGGTGGGTATTGAGATAACACTACCAATTTCTAAATAATTGGATTAATCTTTAAGACAGACTATGATTTAGCTCAGGATAACTCCACCAGTATTGATAAAAAAAGCATGGAAGGTAGAGGTGGTATTTATCAAACATAATCCAAATACTATAACAAATAAATCATCAAAACCTATATTATATTATTCATCACCTCTTGGGAGACAACAAAACACCCACCTCAATAGAATGGGGATAGGGAACCTAGGTTAAATCGAATAATGGAGAGAAAAAAAATCAAACTCATTCCGAGATGATCAGGTTTGTGCCTATTTTATAGCCTATATAAAGAATGATTTACTCTTCCATTTAAATACTAATATGATATACTAGGTGCGTCATGAATAATGACCATATTATTATCCCATTATCTGGAAACTGGTATAAACCATTTGATAATGCCTCATCTTCAATGAAATACTGTTGAAAATTGATATTTCATGCATGTAATGTCAGGAAGGCCACAAGTACAAGTAGCGTATTTTTCCACTACTCCCCCAAAGAATGATGTAAGTTTAAAAACAATTAGTAGAAGGAAAATTTTTATTGTTGAATGAACTAGAATAAAATGAAATAAACTCATGGTATTCTTCATAAACATTGGAAAATCCCACTACACCCCTACCACTTCCACTACTACACGACCGATGTCATCAGCCCCCAAAACCTCCGTAATCTAGCCTTTAAAACTGCATAACTAGAATGAAAAGGATTAAATATAAGATGATGAATCCACATAAATTCAAATTTTTTATTTTACAATCCCATGTTTTATGCCCACAAATATAAAACAATTGGAACTGACCCACTAAATGGATCCACTAGAGATGGTCGGTCAAGAACAATCCTTATAAAATGTGGAGTTAATCATTAAATCCATTACAGTCACCCATTTAATGGATCCCTTCCTAGACAATGAATATAACATTCGAATCGAGTTCCCTGCTTTGGATTAGGCAACTAAAGGATAATGTTGAAGTAGTTCATGATACCAGGTAAGGTGCATCCTGGTAAAAATCCATTCATTTTACAGAACCCCAACTCAGTCTATCAATTTTGTAGAAGCTCACGGGGGATACCATTAGAGATTTGACCCATAATTTGAAAATTCTTTTTGATATAACCAGAATCACCCAAAACATATCAATATAGAATATCAATTTGATGAGAAACATGTGTTAGATCTCCCTAAATAGATAATAAATCCTACCCTACCCAACCTACAATGGAAATTCGTATGTCTAACTATTGTCTTAAAGGATAATACATATATATAAAATATTCAAGACCCTATATAACCAATGATTAATCATCTTGAAGTAGGGACGTATAGGCCATTTGAGAAGAAATATGACATCATGAAACAGTTTTCCCTATTACCAACTGAGTTATCAATACAGGATGATGTGAGTTAGTCAAATGTCCTCAATGTATCAATTATAGAGGCTTTACTTAGCCATCATGAGTTATAATTTGATGTTCTCAATTTTGAGGTCTATTAAATAGAGTCTCATCCTACATAATTCCATTTTTCTATCTCATTTGTGGATATAGATGAAGATTTTATTATATAGGGACACATAAGACAAATGTGTCTATCTAGTATGATAAATGGTTTTGATCACTGAAAATTATTATTTGATAATGGATTTGGAGATATCCTCATTCCACTATTAACACATTACCAGAGGAGGTGTAATAAGGAAATGTCTTCAGATTTATCATCAACCCCAAAAGTAAGGTGGACTATTTTTTTAGATTGTTACATCTGTGTAAATGAAATGAGTTTCATGTTGATTGTTAATAAGTGATTTTCATATGATCCATTATGGTCAAGATAATGATTTTTGACACTCAATCATTTCGTGTGGCTAAAGTAAAAGATCATAATATGGAGTTTAATTCATTAGGATCAATATATAAATATCATAGGGTAATGAATAATCAACTTCTCACATGTCAAAATAGTGAAAAAAACATTCTAGAAACTACCGAATGGGATAAGATATAATATTTTATCATTGAAAATATAATAATGAGGATAATAAGTTCTAATTTTAGATGTGGAATCCCACTAATGTGATTGAATAAACTAATGTTTTAATCATCACTCAAACTGGGGTGTAAATTTTCACCATAAAAGAAAATGGTAATTACATCATAAAATTCCCAAATCCATGGGTTTTTGTAGATAATCAATGACCAAAAACCTCCATGTCCTAATGGGAAATAAAGGGAATATGATATAACAAATACTTAAGAGAAACCTAATATTTTTGGGGTGATTTGTACAATAGATAATATTTATAAAGTATGAAATGTCCAATTTGATTATATAACTCCATGTTCATTCTTATATTTCATGTTTAATATAACTATTATTACCCCACTTCAAAACATAGCGGTTGAGAAATCTGTGAGAATAAAAATTTTATCAGTTTAGGATTCACATGTCTATAATTCCTACCAAATCAGTGATAGTACAATGGAAATCCCATTAAGTCTCATTATACTTCCTTTAGTAGAGCTTGATTCTCTATTGGGAATAGATTATCTATCCTTATATAATTACAACATAAAATTTCAGAATATGGAGATCAATGTTCAAATCATAACTCATCGTCCAATTTTACACAAGTGTTAGGAGGAGGATGATTATCCTTTAGAATCTGCCTCTCAATAATCAATATTTTTTTGTTTCACCATTCATATATATCTAAAGTTATTTTTAATAATGGTAGAATCATGATTGAAGATATATACATTGTGAAGGACTATACTGATTTACACCCTGAAGGGTTTCATATCCATCCACATGATAGAGAGGTTGAGTTCATGGTTGAACATTTACCAAAATCAATACATATATGTGACACTCCATATAGAATAGATGTCATTGAGTATTTGGAACAGAATAATAATTTGATAGTGAATATGAACAAGTATTTTATATTCTTGAGGGATTCGTCATACGGATTTTCAGTCATCTTCATTAATAATAATGCTTGCTAAATGTGCCACTAGATTGATTATTTTGAACTCAAAAAAATCTTAACAATGAAAAAGTGTCCACCACCACAGTTTGATGAAATGATCAATCATATATGTGGCCAATGTGTTTATCAAAGCTGAACCATTAATTGGGATATCAATAATTAATGGTCAATACGGACAGAATTACCGATACTACTTATTAAACAGATTTTAATACTAAGAGTTTATCGTTCTGGCCTTCAAACCCCCTATTGATCAAATAATATTCATGTTATTAAAGACTAGAGTTTTTATAAATTAATTCAAAAAATGGGGTAGTTATTTCTAAATTATATTATGATAAGATCAATTTTCAATAAAGTGTATGGTGAGTATTTGAATACTAAGTTAACATCATTTTTATATGATAATATATGTGTATAAGATGGTAAATTTGAGTTTTATAATTAGGATGAATCATTGTTGGGGTATTCTACCACCTATAAATTTTTATGCGTAAACCATTCTTAGATAATGGAAATTGAGGAATGTTCTTGGTCAGATTCTATAACATATATATATATATAGTTTCAATAGACTAGCTTGGTATTGTTGACTATATCAGACTAACATCTCACAACTATCATTCCCAATAACCGTTCCAAATCAAAAGGGTTAATATTTTTTTGGACAAATGAACGTGAGGAGTGATTTATAGGATTGAAACCCATTCCTTTCACTGCACCAATACTAAAACTACAAACAAGTGGTGGATTTTTCAGGGAATATAATGATTCTTCAAATAAAATCTTTGGATGTGTACTAATGAATAAAGATAAAGTGAAAAAACATACCTTGAAGAAGTCAAAAGCTCATGATTGGAAATATAAAATGATTGAACTAGAGTTTCCTGTAGTGATCATTACATTATGGATTTAGTGTACTATATTTTTGGGGTAACAATCATGATTTTTATTCATAAGATAATATTATCAAATATATATTCACATAGATGGTGATTAATATGTTTCATTAAATATGATTTGAGATGATCAAGGACTACAACTACTTAATAAACTACAATCAAATGAAATAAAATAAACTGGAAGATTATCTATTTTTAAATAATCTTGTAACCTTATCCATGCTAATAATTGAGAAGTATCAAACATTTTAATACTTTTAAATGATGTAAAATATAATCATAAATGTTGTAAAAAATTAATTCCTTTCTCAAATTATTTTTCACCCATCCAATTTGGAGATGATAATGGAATCTAATAGTTATGATGTAAAAATATTGATAAATATAGAATCCATAAGAAATGGTAAATCCAGGGAGTGAAAATCTTATAATGGAGTTGTAAGATTTCGGGTACAATTATGTGTATAATGACATCATTAAATAATGCATTTTTTAAATGATGCACATACCATGACCTTCTCCACCGACCTAGTGAGCATAGAGATTCATTATGATCCCAATGTGCACTATCTATGGGAAAATATAATGATTTATATAAGCTAATACACATCCATGTGAAAAGTATATTAGTATGCGAAGGATGATAGGGAAAATTCTATTGGGATGATGCATCTATTAGCCATACCCACAAAAAAATTTAGAGAACATCACTACAGACTTTGTCTTTGGAATATTGATGAAAATAAGAGAAAATTATGCTATATATGTTGGGTTGGATCTTCATAAAAGGCTTTATCACATAATTGTTATTATATGTGGATTTTTTATTAATAAAAATGAATGTATATTCCCTTGTGAAGTGGTAAGAATACATGGAACACCACTATCATTTGTATCAAATTGAGATAAAATATTTTTCCATTGGGATCTCAAATAGTATCCATAACGCTCTAAGAATTTATCTCATTTTTATAGCTTTTTAATTTTTAAATAATGCGTAATATGAGAATATTATTCACACACTTGAAGATAGTATGAGATCTATCTCGATGGACATTAGAGGAGGATGAGTTTTTCAACATCCTCTAGTCGAGTTCCCATAAAAAATGGTTTCAACATAAAAATAAAAATGTTTCTATATTAATAAATTTATGGGGATATATATAACAACATTCTATTTTGATGAGCTGGATAAATTCAATATGTAGGGACCCGATATGGATAATGAAATAGAAAACTATTATGTACCATAGATCTACACATCCATGAACCATAATGTCAATAGAAGATATGTAATATTAACCATCTATGTGACATAGAGTTTGACCTTTCTAATAGATTCCTCCTGCATATATCTCCAACTAATAGATTAATGATTTTCAAATAGATTGATATGATAATTCCTAGTTAAATCAGTCCCTTTCAAATTAATCATCACATTGTAGCCCTACCTATTAACTGGCTTTGCTAGAAACATCCTCTCATGTATATGAAATGTTCCCCACACCCCTCTTGGGGATTTAATTACATGAACCCTCACATGTATTAAATTTATAGTTAGTATAGCTAAAAACGATCTCTTATAATGGAGGAATGAGTGAATATATTATACTAGGGAGGAAATGTTCTATGCATCTAGAATAGTCAGGAAGTCAATGTAATACGGAAGAACCATACGTATGAGGATGTGACAGGGAATCTAGAGGAATCAATGAATCATATTTAATGTCATCTATTTAGTGGGTGAAATAAATTTTATAGAGTGATATTTGTTAATGGTAAAGAATTTAGTAAACCAAAATTTTATCAATGGAATTTCAATTTTGATTGTATAATTATTTCTTGATTAGATATGTACTATTATATAAATCAAATGAAACCCAAGATAAAACCAAAAAAATAGTACAATATTTTGAACATTATATTTATAGATTAAAAATATCTATAATAATTGAAAATATTATAATGGGATAATAAATATAAAATATTATAAAAAATTAGTATATTTTGATTGTATGTATTCTCTATAATAACTACAGTCATGAAAAACATGGTCAGAATGAGACAAAATTTTAGCAATAATGTATATCTATTAAAATAAAAGAATTATATAACTAGGAGAGAGAATATAAGTGAGTGAATAATGGATAAAATTCTACATATTTATAGTAATTAATTATCCCATTAAATTATTACAAGTCTGACCAATGGAATAGTAATCTATCCGTTGGAAAAGTTAACTAATTTTGGGAACAGTAATCTGACTATTAAGAATAGTAACATAGATATCCGAATATTAATCTAACCTATGTAAATGTAAAATTATATTACCTATTTTATTATATAAAAATATTTCATATTTATATCATGATAAATGTAAATAAAGGGTTCAAATTGGTAACATACGTATTTTTATTTTCATAAACCATATATGTTTTAAATAATTTTTTATAAATAATTGTTGATTAAAATAATTTTTTTTCTTCATAAAATGGATTTATAAATTATTTTTATGTTTATTATAAGGATAATATAATTTTATGTTACTATGATAAATTTTTGAAATGGTTAGAAAAATGATCATAATATAAAATATGTTATTTTTATAAATAAATAATTATTTAATTTAAAAATGAAATTTATAATATTTAAAATTTTAATTAAATGTATTATATTTTGGAAAGATACACATTGATAAACTATTATGGTTTATTTTTGGTATTTGTCTAAAATAGTTGTATTTTTTTAATAGTGAAATAAATAAAATTAAGGTAGTTAAAACCATAAGTTAAATACATGAATTGTTTTACCATTAATGATATAGGTACCCAATATTTAGAACTCAAATGTACCATTTAATATATATAGTTCAAATAATCAATTCTATTGGAATTATTGATCCAGAATAGTAAAGTAATGGTTATAATATTCAAAAACACCCCTCTCTCCCACTTATAAATACCACTCCTCACCACTTCTTCTCCTCAACTATTCTAAAAATTTAATCATGAAAAATTTCTACACATTTCCTTCTTAATACATCCCACACATTCTAGTGATTCATGTCTCACACAATGGCCAATTACAGATTCCTTAAAGAGTTTTTAAAAGTGATGACATTCAAGAGGTAATATTCTCAAACTACCACTATTACATTCTTAACTTTTCTACTACCTCATCACATCCATCATTAAAATGGAATAATAACTATAGTGTAACATAAATAATGAAATATTTTAATTATAATGAAATATATAACATGAATCCTCTTTTCATTGTCTATTGTGAAAAAATATTGAAACTATTCTCTATATTATATCTTTTGATAGAAACAGTGGAAGATGAGTTTTTATTTTCCATTACAACTGTCATAGTATTTTTAAATTCAATTATAATAGTTTAAAAATACCCAAGTGTATTTATTTTTTGGATAAAAGGCTTGAATTTGATGGAAATGTATTAAATTTTGTGTTTTTTGATAATACACACATGGATTATCTTGGTGTTTTCACAGAATGGGATCCTAAGGTTTATGTTCACAAAAATATTGGTGGAATCATTTCAATGTTTTTCAAAAAAATATGTTGGTCTAAAATTTGGAAGATTGATATTATTGAAAAAAGTTTATTTTAATGAAGGCCATATGAAAATATGGAAAAGGAATTAATTTTAAAAATATGGTATTTTCCAATTGTGATTCATTAAGGAACAAATTAAGATGATGATGATCTACATAACATTGATAAGATTCGTAGAACAAAAATCAATTGGAGCATCGCAAACAAAGATGGTGATCTCCACAATTACAAATATTTTAGAATCGTGGTGGCATAATGGTTTTTATGGAAACCAATATCATTACAATGAGAATTTCAAATGGGGAATTTCAACGAAGCATCCAAACAGATTGACCAATGTGAAGATGTTTTTGAAATATCTGTAAAATAAAAAATGGGGAGGAGGTGCATTGTGAACAACAACAAAAATAGGACGATAACCCTCTTCAATTAGAATGATTGTTTCATTGGAAATCCATAATTGTTATTATTTTTTGATGTTAGGGATGTTCAATGAAATTGATATTCTATACAATGTTGTGCATCTCGAAAATAATTTTTTAGTGGTGCCTCACAATGGCAATTTGTTCTACGATGGCAGGGGTGCATCAAAAAGGTAGTTTGTTCTGCAAGGGAAGGGAACATTGTGGAGGAAGTGAGATTACTGAAGGATCTTCACAGAAGGCTATATTGAACATCATGTTTATTTAGACAAGTATTTCAAGGACCATCTCCTTAGGTATTCTGTGCACGAAGAGTCTCATGATATGTTAGGGATAATGAATTTCAAAACAATCCATTTATGCTACCTTTAATTCAATAAACTATGTTCAACATATCGTAAATATAGAAGCTAGGGGGTGTCTATAGATGTGTTATGATGGATGTAATGTGGTATCCCAGAAACATTATATTAGAAGTGTTCCTGGAACATAATGACTGTGTAAAAAATTTGGACTTCCACATCTAGTAATATAAGTGGATTAAGAAATGAATAAAACAATAAAAACATATTCTCCTTTAAATATCCCTTAGTGGTGATAAAAATATAATTTCTTTGTGGTAATTATACTTATTAATGGTTTAATTACATCATATTACAATCAAACAGGTTTAACATGTTCTTACTATCATGGGACCAAGATATGTCACTTTTGAAGAAAAAGGTGACACCCCGATTCACACCTCCCCTATCAGGTTGTTCTGGGGCCCTTCATACTTTCGATTTCCTAAAAATATTGAATGAATATAATATAAAAATACTAAATAAAATTAATTATTCGTAGGTTTTGGATAAAACCACCGAAATAGGCTTACCAAATATCGTTAAAAATTTTACTAAATGAATCACCACCGTGCTTGAGAAAAATTAGTTTTGGGGAAAATAGAAATTTATAGAATGACATTAATAACATTTTATTTCACTTATGGAATTATATTACCATTTGAAAAGAACATAAATAAATATCCAAAAATTATTCAACCTAGAAACCATAAATCAAATGCACTTAAAATAACAAATTAAAATTTAATCTTCACTCAAATTTTATTAAATTAACTTAATATAATTACAGTGAATAAATCATATTTGATATATTTTATGGAAAATGTATTCAATGAATATTATTTTATTATCCATGACTTTATGTGAAGTCATTTAATGATTATGTATCCTATGGTAAAGGATCTCTCTAAACCAGTCTATTTTCATTGGGGTTATCCTGTCTCTCCCTCTATTCTCCACATTGTAGTTCTATTATTATTGTATAATAATTTTTTTTGTATATATTTCCAAAAAATATAAATTGATATTTTCTCAACATTACTAGAAGGAAGTATAAATTATTTAACGGTCATGTTCTCAATTTATTCTGATATGAAGACACGATTATAGAGAGTTTCTCCATTTTGAACCTCGTTTCATATACCACTCCTTATAAAATTTTAAACCATCCATCATTTATAAATATCTCATTTTATTTTGGAAGAAATTTTTTCTCATTTATTGTTTTGTGTATATTATTATTCTCTTACCATTTTCAATGACTCATTACACTTTTTCGTAAAACCACACATAATGTGTACATTTACAAAATGATTTCTCTAATATTTTCAAGTATTCACATCATATAAACTTCTATTTTCATGGAATATGATTATTAGAAACAAGATTGTTGAAATTTATTCTTTATGGAAACAACTTTGATATAATATTTGGTAATTCTATGTTAAATAATTATAAAACACATTTCAATCCATGGGTAATCCTTACGTTTATACCATATATTTGATTTTCACATGTGGATCACATATGCAGGTATATGTAATAATAGCTATTCGCATATATTTATCCAACATATTTGGGAATATATCTCTCTCTTGATACATTATACATCGGATATGGAGTAAACCAAATAAATGATCATTCCTTTTCCACCATTTGATATTGTTGCAGAAGTTATCCTTGACTTATGTTTTTTTCATGTTTTATATGTTTTATAAATCCCTTTGATTCGACAATAATATGTTTTTAATTTATTTATGATTTTTTCCCATCTGATTATTCATGATATTATTCCATTATGATATCATTACATGCCTCTTGACCCATTTGATATGCTTATTTTTCTTATTTATTCAATTTCTAGTGCTTTTAGTTTACCAATTTTGTTTATCTATTTTCTAGGTTATTAAAATATATTATTTAAACATTAAAGGTATTTTTGATCATCTTAAAATACCATAAAAACCATAAAATACCATAAAAACCATAAATTATGGATAAATAGAATTCACTTATTTAGGGGTTCATTGTCAATTCTATCCATAAAATTTCACTTCAACATGAATCAATGATAACATAGTGATTAAATATCCATAAATTTATATAGTCCCTATAATCCCAAAATCAATTCACATTTCCAATAAAAAAATTCATAATCCACAATATTTCGCACATCTAGTTGGAAAATAAAATGAAATGAATTATATTTAATAACATATATTTGTATTGGTATGAATGTTAAATAATGTGTAAAACAATTAAAATATCTTTCTACAACCTAATATATATATATATATATCATAAAATTATAAAACTAAACTAGTTTAATGAAACACATATATTTTATAATATTTTTTTAATAACATTAGAATTATGATTCATCCTTATTATATTCTACTCTTTAAAATTATTTTAATCTTCTTTTTATTTATATAGTAAATATTAAAATGTTAATAATTATTACTTATTCCATAAAAATTGTGGTCATTAAATATTTATTCAATCATTATCTTAAACAAATTTGCATTAATTTTTTCTTCAATACCATTTTAAATACTAATTAAATATCATTATTTACATTTTAATATTATTAGATAAATGTATCAAAAAACCATAAGGATGAAAATTGGATTTTATGATGAACTATACAGGTATAATCTATTATTTTATAAATTTTTATCATCTTAATGTTCATATGTAATTCCATTATTCGTGTAGAATTTGTATTCTTCCCATATAAAAATTCATAGAATGAAGAATATTTCTTATAGAGAAAATAAAAAATTTGATCATTATTGAAAATGTTTATCAACAATCCATTAAGAAAAAAATATAATGTGATATTTTATTCTTTTAAAAAGTATCCTATGAAATAAAATTCTTATTGTAAATATAAAATATTTTGTGGAAGTAATTAATTCACATATATTTTTACAAATAACACGAATGAAGAAATTTTATCCTTGATAAAATAATATTTTTTCCTTTATACTCAACACATTAACTATAATAGAGATAATTATGTTAATAGGTGTAAAAAACAGCATCTTTCTCATTAATAACAACTTCAATTAATAAATACATTTATATAATAAAATGTTAATAATGTGGAAAATAAACATATAAATTATAATGTATTAATCCATAATGGTTAGTTTAAACCTTCATATTCATTTCACTAATGTGAAATATCATACCATTTTATTTGAATAAAATCCTTAATTATCATATATGGAAACTGTAATTCAGATATTCTTATACAATCTCACACAACAATATCTATTTTTATATTAGTACAATATTTTCATAAAAAATATAGAATTGATATAGATAACATTAAATATTTAAAATTGATTCTATATGGTGTTTCTTATACTATTTAGTGTTTTAAGTAAATTATAATAATAATGTATAGTATTAACATTTTGAAAAAATACACCTCCTTTTACACACTGCCTTTAGGTTTCAATTACTATATATAACTATAGGTTCCTCTGATATCATTCTTATTTTTATGACATATAAATTTATGATTTTATTTTATGATCACAACACTAGATATATTATCTCCCTTATATTCCTTATCTATCCACATTACATTGGGAAGATATTCTAAATCTTTTTATAATATTAACGTTACTTCCATTCAAAATAAATTATTAGAACCATTTTAGAAATGATATAAGAATGAATATTTTTACAAGATTCAATAGTAATGACGTGTTAATATATCTAAATCATTGATGTATTTAATTATATTGAGTAAATTAGATTTAATTTTATTTCAATAGTCAATTTTAAACTAAAATATTCCCTTGATCCCCCATATCACATAAGACTTTTATTTCCTGAAAAACATGTTTAGATTTTCTGTAACAAATAATATTACAGTGTTAAATTTATAAATTATGCCATATTGATAAAATTATTAGAGTATATACATCATTTGAATATGTCTTATATATCAATTAAGAATCAATTTATGTTTGATAAATTTTTTATTAAATGGATTCTTTCAAATTATTACATAAAAAACGAAACTTTTCTTCTTTCATATGAAATTATATTATTCTTATTAATAACCCATGATGTTACATTAATAAATTCCCCCATTTTTCAAAATGGTTCTCAATTCTAATTTTGATTATGATGATTCATTTTTTATCTTAAAAACCAATTATCAAATGATAATCAGGTCTCAAATTCATTAAATTAATTATTTCATAAAATGTTATTATATAAAAATAATAAACCCTCTTACTATACATCATATATAGTATTGGTATGTGATTAATATTTAATCTTGAATTAATGCCTCTTATATCATCACTTATTTAATGATTATATGTTAATGAAAATAATGTAAATATTGTCACATATGGATCTTAGATACATGATCATAAAAATGAATTAAAAACTCCATTATATGGATTATATTAACCTCATTCCTATGGTATACTCATGGTTAGGATTCTCCATAATTTTTTATCCTCAAGAAAACATATGAAATATGGAAATATTGATTATGGACACCTATTTTTTCATTAAAAAATATAATCCCTTGGAAATAAAAATAATTCACCACTCATATTAATTTTTGTGATAATTTTAATCATTTTAAATTGGAATGATTCTATGAAATATATTTTAAAATTGTTCATAAAAAATTAAAATGTTATCTAGTGTCTTACCGTCACTTATATATACATTAATTTTTTTTTATCATATACATTCAAAAAATCTAATATTAGACAAAAGTATTAATATATAATACATTATATAACAATTTTTTTCATTTGTATACCCAAAAATAAATTCTAATTATATTCACATATATATTGTTGAATCTCAAACATAAGGTATAAGAAAAACATTACATTATAGGGTTATAATATTATGCATCCAAAATCGGCATTAGAGAATGATTGGTGAGACTTGTAGGGAACCACCAATATACTATATAATGAATAATTTCCTAGTGGAGTTAGAATTATAAAACATATTTCACTATCCATAAATCCTTTATAAACACATACCATAATACCAATAAAATCATAACAAATAATATATTACAATTAGAATCACACTTTTCTATCGAGTTAGTAATCTGAAAACCGTTATTATTTTGCGAAAACATTTCATATTTTTTGTCAAACGTATAATATAAATTTATAAATGAATAGTAGGAAAATTTTTATGAACCATTACAAATATTTAAACAAATTCATATATCGATTAATAATATAAACACTATATATTCATCGATATTTTCATCTAGGAAATGAATACTATTCTGAATAATACATTATTTTGACCTAAAATATAAATTTTTTAGAACAACAAAAATTATAAAATTATAAATATTTTTAATTTTAGATATGTTATATGGAAGAAATTTAAATTAAATAAATGCGAAAAAATTACATTTTTATCAAGGATATAAACATTTCATATTTTATGATAGATCGTTGTAAACTCAATATATCTCATAAAATTTATTTTATATAAACCTTTTATTGATTCCCAAAAAAATATTTTTGGATTTTTTTAAATAAATATATGAAATATTACAGTTACTCTAGATAAATAATATTAATAACTATGAACATTTAACAATATATATTACTTTTTTATAACCAATTTTATTATTTGTAAAAAAATTATAAATTAATGTACCATGTTATTTCATTGAAGTTTAATCCTTCAAAAATTTAAATAATATAATATTTTTCCTATGATGAATCACCATGAAGATAATTAATCTATAAAAAACAATCTTTGTTTTATAATATTTCTATATTACTAAAAAGAGACAATACTGAGTCTTTAATGTTGCCTTGTCTTTTGAGGAATCCCACTCTCAGATCATAAATATTTTTTGATGTTTTCTATTTTCCATAATGATATAAAAATAAACAAAATTCTCATTTAAATCATTGAAATTGTATCACCTCCATGAAGGTGTTTGTGTAATGGTTGGGCATACCATCATCCCTTTGATGTTTCCTATATGTTTCATTAACATGAAACTATACTATGTTGTTTATAGCTTAATCCAAATTTCTAGAACACGTCATGATAATATGATTTAATGAAATTTGAAATATAGAAGATGTAATAATAATTATATCATGAATGTTTTCACATTAATATAATAATTAATTATGATTTCACCACTATATTTTTTTGATGTGGAAATCCATATCCTCGTGACTCAATCTATATTAATAATTTCATTAAAATTAGGATTTTATAATGAAAATGAAGACACATATTAAATATAATTTCTAATTCCTGGATAAATAACTTGGAGTTTTATCTATATGATAGACATATCTATAATGGTTATAATAATTAACATCATATCATAAGATGAAAGATAATTACTTCGGATAAGTTTAATATGTTACATCACAGGTAAATAAAGAAAATGAAATTTTTATATTTATTAATATTTGTGAATTAATTATTAATTTTACTTTAAATGTAATTCTATGTTCGATGGTGTACCTGATACGCAACAATGAGATTCTTTTAAATCTTACATTGAACACTAATAATATATTAATATTATTTTAAATGGTAGTTAATTCCTAGTCGTTGTAATGGAGGGAATGAACAGAATAAACAACAATATGTTTATACATGTTTGTTAATTTTTTTTACATTTATCCAATAAAATTTAGAGGCTTAAAATAATAATGTATATGATCTTGTGCATAAATACTCTAATATTCATTAAAAGGTCGTTTTACCACCATTTGATGGAGATCCCTTTTTAAATTTATTTTTTGTCACTTTAATATGTTATATTTTTAAAAAAAAATATTCTTCTCGAGAATCAAGACATAAAAATTTACATTGGATGATATTTTTGAATTTTTCTGATAATGTTCATTTTTTAATGAATAGTGAAAAATACTTTATTTTAATTCAAAATTTCTTTTTTATCTTATTTATTTATATGGTTAGATTATATTGTTAATTGGTTTTATAGTATATTTATATTATGTTTTTAACATTTAATATAATTTTTTTTCATATGAATTAAATTTCACGTTGAAATTGGTCAAAAACAAGTGTCAATCATTTGATAGTTATTATTTCATAAAAACACACTTTTGTTTTCCCTATGAGAATTAATTATAAATTATTTTTTGCAACTTCTGTGATTTGTATTTAAAAAACATTATTCCATATAAAGAATTAGGAGGTCCAAATTGTGTAAATAGGTTTCTTAAATTTTTAGACATAAAAAATATTTACTTGAGTAAATATTTTATTTACCATGGTTAAAAGGTAAATCTGGTAAATAAAGGTTAAAAATAATATTATAACATTTAATTACCATAAAAAGTGTTCTAATTCTTTTGTTTGGTACATTTCCGACCATGGGAATCATTAGGTCTATTTTGAGACCCCATAGATCCACATGGGAGTGATAAGGACAATTTATATTATTTAATTTAATGTAATGACTAAAATGAAATAACCATATATATTTCAGTAAGTAAACATTTATATAGGGTAATATAAATTATATCATCGACAGAAAATATACATTTGAAATATAAAAGGATTTCCTACATCATGGTATTTTAATTTTATAATTTTCAGTCATCAAATAAATAATTTTATTTATGACACAATAATGTCACAGTGCTTACCTACTAAATAAATGGTTTTAATAAATATTATTACAAATAATAAAAGAATATCCAAAACCTGTACAATTATTATAAGATGATTTTATTTCCCACATGATTCATCATATCATATATGTTAATGAGTTTTTGAAATTTATAAACTGAAAAGAATTATATAATAACATAACATTTTCAAACATTCTTATAGAGCCTCCCCTCCCCCTTATAAAAATCCTTGGCCTCTATGTCATTACCCACACCTCTCAATATCCTTGTCTCATCCAAACTCTTCCCAAATAATCTCCCTACATCCCTATATTCTTCTTAGAAGCCTTATATTATGGAGAAGACACATCAAGTAAACCTTTTTGTTCCAACAAATGTGAGATACCTGATTTAATGATAACACCTTCTCTAAAGTTATTTTGTATTATTTTCCTTCTACAACCCCATAAACTCTTTTTATTCCATTATTTAAAAAAATAGTATACTCAATATTCTAGGTTGTTTTTATGAGAATGATTCTAATTCAACTCACACACACCTTCATCTAATGGGTAACGAACATATTGTTTCTCTGGACGGTGAACTACTGCCTCACAAAATGATGATTATTCAAATATCTCCAACTACCTATCATGGTGAACAATAAGATGGAACATTATTTATATGTTATATATATATGGTATTTTTATTGTTTCTATTCTTCTTTATTTTTAATTTATAAAATACCTTTATGGATTCCATAGTGGGTAAATACGATAATTTCATTTGGGGAAGTGCAGACTATCACCCCATCAATGTGATATGACTTGTTCATGACATATATGGAACATATAAAGGGTGAAGTTAATGAAATTATATATTATAATATAATTATAATATAACTATGTATCATTATATTTTCTTTTCATTAAATCTAGAATTGAAATGAAAGTAGTGTTCATGTGTACGTACGACTTACCGTCTTCATGAACGGTGTATTTCATTGCTTATCTCCAAATGTGATGCACTATTATAAATACATATATATATGATATAAATGTTATCTACATCATTAATATAATTCTGTAGATAATGGACCTTTGACAACATGAACAACTTGTAATTATAATAAGTTCATCTTTGACTCAAGAATAAAATTTCGACAAAATGACCATTATTAACATAAATTATTACATAATTCTTATAACATGGTAAAAGGTGATATAAAAGTAATAATAATATTGAAAACATTTCTTTTGAATGTATAAATTAACTCTAATTAATTATTCAATAGATTAAAGAACATACGAGTTATGTCAGACACGAGGTAAGGGACATCGTCTCAATATCCTTTCATTGAGGCATATTTTGATTTATAAACGACATTCTTTTATATTCTGTATAAACATCTTTTCCTTTTACTTTAATAAAAAATAAATATTTTCTCTATGAAGCATTTTACTAAACGAAAAAAAGAAATCTTCTTTTTACGTAGGTGGTGACAACGACCTTTTCTACCACCGTGAGTATTATTTGATCTATGTATTCCTTTATAAGTTGTAATGTTTTTAAAAAGAAAATAAATACCATATACTCTTTTATGAAATTTGGTATTGAAAATTATTTTTATACTGTATTTATTATGACAATATATTTAAATGATGTGTAAATGTTATCTTTCCTTTATGTTTGTTTTATGTGTTATGAATATTTTAGGGTTCAGGGGAATTGTTTTCATATATTGGTGGTTCAGTGATAAATCTTTGGTGGGAGAGCCCATGAAAGATCTCCAATTAATTGGGTAATGTGAAAGAGGTAAATTTTAATGTTTATCCTAAGAGATATTGGAAATATACTATGAAGGGTATTCCAAATGTAACTCCATACGTGGCTATGAAAGCTAAAATGTAAGAATGTTATTGATGCCACAATTTTCCATCATGATTTGTGATTACTATGTGTTATTCATAAATCTTTTGATTTCATGAGTTATGTTAAAAATATTTTGTTTTGGTGGACTTATGTTTTCTTTATTTATTTTATAACCCTTACTGAGCTTTTATGCTCATCCCATGTATTGAAATGTTTTTCATAGGGAGTAAAAATGTATAGCGTCAATGATGGGATCAAGGAAACGGCATGTTGTCTAAAACATAGAACTTGACAAGACTCTTTTTTTAAGTTGTTTTTATTTAATGATAAAATGGAAGTTGTGTTGATGTTTCTACATTGTATTTTTTGACATGTAATGTAATAGTTCTACCCCAATTCTCAAAAACTCTAAACATGAAAATATCTTGAATATTTATTGTCCATTTAATTCAAGATTATATATTGTTTTAAGGTTGTTTCCTTATATTTTGTATCATAGGAAACTTTAGGAAACTTTAGGAGTTAGGATATTGTTAAATTAATATATATATATATATATATATATATGGAAGGATTGAAATGATATAGCATTTACAGATTACCATGTTGCTTCACCTAATATATTTCTTTGTTTAGAATCGTTTTCCCTATAGGAAAAATAGAAGCTATGCTAGGAAGGCATATAGAGGGAAATGACCATCCAAATCAGAATTTTGACATTGTCAGAATCAGAATTGAATAGTTTGTTGTAGTGATGGCTCTGTTTACTCAGGTGATAAATGGTGGTTGTGTTTATTGATGATATTTTGGTTTATTCCAAAATTAAAGAGGAACATGAATTTAATTTTAGGATTGTCTTGAAAACCTTAAATTAAAAGAAACTATATTAAAAATATATCAAGTTTGAGTTTTGGTTACATCAAATTTCATTCCTGGGTCACATTGTTTCAAAAAATGTCAAAACTGTTGATCCTTCTAAAACAAAAGTTGTTGTAGAATTCCCAAGACCCACAAATATAACCATGATCCATTGTTTTCTTTATTTAGAATCTTATTACGAGAGGTTTTTTGCGAATTTGGCTTTGTTATCTAGACAAATGACCACATTATCTGGAAAAGGTGTTATGTTCATCAAGAAAAAATTATGTGATTATTGTTTTCAAAAATTAAAATGGAGACTAGTGAATGCTCCAATTTTGGCCCTGCCTCCCAAAAATGGTGAGTTTTTTATCTACTGTTACACTTCGTTGAAAGTAAATGGTTGTGTCCTTATTAATAATGATAAGGTAATTTCTTATGCTTCACTTCATTTGAAACACCATGAGTTAAATTATCCTACACATGATTTGGAATTAGCAACTATTGTTTTTTTCTTTAAAAATTTGGAGGCATCATCTGTACGGAGTAAAATTTGAAATATATACACAACATAACAGTTTTAAGTATATATTCACTCAGAAATAATTGAACATGATACAGGGGACATGGCTAGAATTAACCAAGTTTTATGATTTCACGATTAATTACTATCTAGGAAAAGAAAATAATGTGGCCAAGTATTTGAGTTGAAAAAGTAATGTTTAATTAACCATTGTATATTTGGAAGGATATCCTTAGGTTTTTTATTTGATGGACTTTGGAATAGAAGTTTTTTGTCTAGGAAATTCCTCTTTTTGGTTTCAGGTGTTAGTTAAATCATCTCTATCAGACAGAATTAAGCAAGAACAAAAGGAAGATAGTGAGTTGCAGAAAAAGGTAGAATTGTTTCAAAAAGGTATGTTACATGAGTTTAATATTGATAATGATTGTGTTTTGAGATTTGGGAAGATATTATGTGTGCCTTGTGATTCATAGTTGAAGAAGGAGTTGTTATGTGAAGCTAATAGTTCCCTATTTTAAGTTCATCATGATAGTAATAAAATGTACAGAGATCCTTAGGAGTACTACCGGTGGGATGGAATGAAAAGAGATATTACTAATTTTACTGTGATGTTTTTGACTTGTCAACAGGACAAATAAGATCAACAGTTACCTAAAGGGACGTTTCTGCAATTACTAGTGCTAGAGTGTAAATTGGAAAAAATTTCAATGGACTTCATTGTGGGATTACTAAAGACATCTTGATGTAATAATGCAATCTAGGTTATTGTTGATTGATTAACTAAATATTCTCATTTAATTCGTATTAGAGATAATATATCTCTAGATCTACTGTCTTGGTTGTATGTTAAAGAGAAATTCAGGTTTCTTGGAGTTCCCCGCTCTATTGTATCTGATCGTGATACCAGGATTACTTCTATCTATTCGAAAGGCCTTCAGAAGTCATTGGATACTGAATTAAATATTATAGCTTTTCGTCCTCAATCAAATGGGATGTCAGAACAAAAAATTCATACTTTGGAAATATTCTACATATTTGATAAATGTATTACTAAGGTTATTGGGACCAACATATTTCATTGGTCGAGTTTTCATATAACTATAGATTTCATTCAAGTATACTAATGGATCATTTTGAGAAATTATATGGGAAGCGGTGTCGAACTCCATCTTTTTTGTATGAAGTAGGTGAAAGGAAATGGATTGGACTAGAATTGGTAAATTTAATGGAAAAAAAGGATCAGTTGATTCAGATGAACTTTAGAATAGCTTAGAGAAGGTAGAAAAGTTATGTTGATAACTAGAGTAAGCAACAATATTTTGAGGTAGGTGATCCAGTCTTTTCCAATGTTTCTCCATGGAAAATTTTGATGCATTTTGGTAAGAAGGAAAAGTTGAGTATGGGTTTCATTGGACCTTATGAAATTCTATAGAATGTTGGATCAGTTGCATACATAGTGTCTTTACCTCCATGTTTATCCATGGTACACAATGTTTTTCATGATTCAATGTTGAGAAATTATATACCAGATCCATCACATGTTTTGTGTCCAGAGGTAGTTTAGTTAGAACAAAATCTATCTTATGAAGAACAACCAGTCCAGATTCATCACCAAAGAGAGAAAGTGTTGTGGAATAAGGTAATTCACTAGGTAATGGTTTTGTGGAAAAACAATATGGTTGAAGAGGAAAAATGGTAATCTGAATATGTTATGATTGATAAATACAATAATTTATTTGATAAGTGAATAAAAATTGCAAGGATGCAATTTCCAAAAGGGGGGAAGGATGTAACATCCCAGGTAAATAAATAATATGACATTTTCATATTTTTAATATTTTTTAATTAAATATTAATCTTACATTAAAGGGGATGTTGTGTTCGATGGAATACCTAATACTCAACAATGAATAGCTATTAAATATTACGTTGGACAATAATAATATTATATTATTTTTTAAAATGGTAGTCAACGCCTAACTGTTGTAATGGAGGGAATGAACGTAAATAACTATAATATTATTATACATTTTTTGTAAAATGTTTTTACATTTATCCAATAGATTTTAGAGTCTTAAAAAAGAACGAATCCAATTTTGTGCATAAATACTCTAATAATCGTTGAAGGTCGTTTTAGTGCATTTTGATGGAAAACCCTTTTTTAATCGAGTTTTTCACTTTTATACGTTCTATTTTAAAAAAAGATTAGATTTAGGACATCAAAATTTTCTTGGGATGAAATTTTGGTGTTTTTCTGATAATGGTAATTTTTTAATAAATAGTGAAGAATACAATATTTTAATTCAAAACTTTTTTTAATATAATTAATTTATAAATTTATATTACCTTTCTAATTAGTTTTAAAGTGTAATTATATTATTTTTTTACCATTTAATCCACTTTTTTCCATTGTATGTAATTTCACATTGAAATTGACCTAAAAATTGTCAATCTTTTGATAGTTATTATTTCATAAAAATACACTTTTGGTTTTGACAAAGTTAATTAGCTTAAAAAATAATTTCTTCCACTTCTAGGTTTTGAATTTGGAAAAATGAATTCGATATTTGGAATCATGAGGTCCAAATTTTGTAAATATGTAACTTTTATTTATAGACATTATGAATATTTAATTTGTTAAATATTTTATTTACTGTGGTTAAAGGGTAAATCTGATAAATAAGGCTAAAAAATAATATTATAATATTAAATTATCCTAACATATGTCCTAATCATATTAGTCAATACATGTCCAACCATGGGCATCCTTGGGTAGATTTGGGGACCCCATAGATCCACATGGGATTGATAATGACAATTTATATTAATTAATTTAAAGTAAAGAGAAGAATGACATAAACATATACCTTGTAGTAATTCAACATTTACATGGGGTTATATAAGTTATAAATTTGACTATAGCTATTCATTTGATTTCTAAAATGATTTCCCACATCCTAGTATTTTTTATAAAATTTAGACATCAAATAAATAAAATTATTTATGACACAATAATGATGTACTGTTTACCTCATTAATGAAGGTTTTAAATAAATAAAATTATAAAAATAAAACTAAAATCCAAAACCTTTCCAATTCGTTTTGGATGACATTATATAGGAAAAACATAATCTTATATTCTACTTTAATATGTTTGGGACCTTTAGAAACCGATAATCATTATATAATAAAATAATATTTTAAAAAATTCATAGAGATCCCATGTTCCCACTTATAAAAATACATCAACTCCAACCCATTACTCACACCTCTCAAGAACCTTGGCTCATCCACCCTCTAACCAGATAGTCTCCATACTTCCCTCTTTTAGACCGAAAGTCCTTACCTTAGGCATAAGGCACTTTAAGTAAACCATTTGGTTCAATGCAATAGGAGATACCCGATTTAAAGCTAACGTCTTCTCTTAAGTTATTCTATTTTATTTTCCTTCTACAAACCCATAAACTATTTTTATTCCATTAATTTATAACAAATATAGAATCCTTAATATACTAGGTTTTTATGAGAATTATTCTAACAATACATATACACACCTCCATCTAATGGGTAAAGAATATACTGTTTCTGTGGACGACGAACTATTGTCTCACGAAATGTTGATTGTTCCAATATGTCCAACCACCACTCATGTTGGCCATTAAGATGGAGCTATATTTATATGTGATATGTATTGTTTTTATATTGTTTTTATGATTTTGTATTTTTAATTTATATAATACCTTTTTGGTTTCCATAGTGGGTAAATACGATAATTTCATTTGAGGATGTACAGACTACCGACCCCTCAAAGTGATGTGACTCGTTCATTACTTACATTGAACGTATAATGGATGGAGTTAATGAAATTTTGTATTATACATTAATTTTCATTTACATGTATATCATTATTTTTTCATTCCATTAAATATGAAATATAATTGATTGTAGCGGTCATACGTACGTACAACTTATAGTCTCCATAAACGGTGAATTTCATTTCTTATCTCCATATGTTATGTACTATTTTAATTCATATATATATAATGGATATATATGATATATATGTTATCTACATCATTAATATCAATATGTAGATAATGGACCTTTGACCACATGAATAACTTGTAATTATAAGTTGGTCATTTTTTACTGAAGTACCAAATATCAAAAAAACGACCATTATCAACTTAAATGAATACATAATGTTTATAATAGGTTATTAAGTGATATAAAAGGAATAATAAACTTTCAAATTGTTCTTGAGAAAGAATAAATTAATTTTAGTTTATTATTCATGAAACTAAAGAACGAATGGTTCATGTCGAACATGAGGTAAGGGACTTCGTCTCAATCTCATTTCATTTAGGCATATTTTGATTTATACAAAACATTATTTTATAGGGTGTATAAACTCCATTGACTTTTAATTTTATTAAGAATAAATATTTTACCAATGAAGTGTTTTACTAAATGCAAAAAAAGAATGTTTCTTTTAACATATGTGGTGACAACGACCTTTTCCATCGTTGCAATTATTATATGAAATATGGATTCTTTAACAAGTTGTAATGTTTTTAAAGGGAAAATAAATACCATATACTCATTTAAGTATTTATTTTACTGAATATGGTTTTGATCATTGATTTTATATGTTAGTATATTTAAATGATGTAGTAATTTTATCTTTCCTTTATATTGGTTTTATGTGTTATGAATATGTTATGGTTCTTGGGCATTGTTTACGTATACAGGTGGTTCCGTAATAAACCTAGGGTGGGTGAGCCCAGGATTTCTCTCTAGTGCATTGGGTAATATGACGGAGGTAAACCTGAATTTTTCTCATAAGATATTTTGGTTATATACAGTTATGGGTATTCCAAATGTATCTCCCTACATAGCTATGAAAGCTACAACGAAAGTATGTTAGGGATTCCACAAGTTGCCTTTATGATTTTTAATACTATATGTTATTAAAAAATTTATGATTTCATGAGGTATGTCAAAAATATTATGTAATGTTTGACTAATTTTTTCTTTCTTTATTTTATAACCCATACTGAGCTTTTTATGCTCATCCCTTGTTTTGATATGTTTTTCATATGACTGAATAAAGAATAGTGTCAAGGATGCGATCAAGGAAAATTCTTGTTGTATAATACATGGAATTATACATGACTCATTTTTTCAAGAGTTTTTATTTTATAAAAAAAATTGAAACTGAGTAGAAGTGTCTAAATGGAAATTTTTGGGATGTAATGTAATAGTTATGGCCTAATTCACTAAAACTATAAACCTAAAAACATCCTCAATGTGAATTATCCATTTATTTCAAGATTATGTATTGTTTTAAGGTCGAGTCCTTATTAAATATCTAGAACAAAACTCAAAAAATATATATTTTTAATTCGTTTTTGATATATTTTTTGGATGATATTATTCAAGAATGTTGTGGATACATATTTAAAGTAATCAATAGACTCCATTATTATATATTATACATTTGTTAGTTTGAAACACATATAACACCTATTGGAAGGATAATAGAAACTACCATAACTAAATAGACTTTTGGTTTAATGGGATAATAGAAATATACAGGGATTCATCTAATAAGTTTTTTAAACCATTTGAGATATATTTAATCGTTGTAATTTACATAATTTTATAATAATTTTGAAATAATACCTTGTGGTTCAACACAAATGTTAAATGTTTCATAAATATTAAAATTTTTATGAATCATTCTTTAAACAAAAAAAATTAAAAAATGTTCAAATAAAGAAGAGTTGAATAGATTTTTGATAATATATGAGCAAAATAAAAGTAAAAAAATTAAAAAAATTGCACATTATTAGACATCATAATATCATCATAGTATACTAAAGTCGATAAATGATATCTTTTCTGATAGGAATGTTTCAATGTCACGTTATAATATATTTTCTACTGATGGAAAAATTCCTTAACATGAAATGGTTCATATCAAAATATATCACTACACCAAGGGCATTATGTTGTCCATATAACC
Source organism: Viscum album (assembly GCA_963277665.1). NCBI lineage: Eukaryota > Viridiplantae > Streptophyta > Magnoliopsida > Santalales > Viscaceae > Viscum > Viscum album. The sequence continues at coordinate 771,748,616 of OY728159.1, read as the reverse complement.
ACAAATACATGTACACATTGTTTTTAAGATACTAAACTGAGTATATAAACATATAAGTATACATTATGTGGATAAAATAGGAGCATAGCGGAACAAGGGAACCATGAGCCAAAAAAGGTGAATCCAAACTCTTCTATTCTTAATGGCATCCCAAATATCACGGACACCTTGAATGACCGGGGTCAATCTGAACATATGGGGCACAAATTTTGTGGAGTTTGTGAAATCAGATGCTTCATTATCCTTTTTGTATTTTGACATAACTTCTCCTAGGTGGGTTATTCAAAAAGGTCATATTGCACATGTATGAGCGAGTAAAGAATTAGTGGATGAATGGGTAAGGCTTTGTATGTTCTCTATCATTACCAAAGTTCTGGTCTCAAAGGGAGATAAACTGTTGTAATTTCAGGAGCTGGCTAGAAAAATTTCCGATGTATGGGAATTTGATGACTAAAAAAAGAAAACCATCGGTCGTGGGTATTATCATGTAGTGTTTTCATCTAATGAATGTAAACGACATGCCTGGAGCATGGGAACAATATCACTAAAGCCTTTATTTCTTAGAATCCAGGAATGGGATAGGAACATTGATCTCTTTAATTCCAGAAATATAGTTACCCCAATTTCAATTCTGATATATAAGCTCAATTGGTTATATTAGAATCCATGGATCTTCTAGTATATTGCTTCGTCTGTTGGAAATCTCATCAGGATGGACAAAAAACTATCAATCCATGGTTTAGCCATTATGCATGAATTTTAGTTGAGGGTTATATGTCCAACACTTTGGTGGAATAGGTGGTTCTCAATACAATGGATGATAACATTGATCATGATATCGACATTGAGAGAAAAAAAAGATTTTTGTATCGGTTGTAAAATCACTGTACATTTAATATCTGAATGGAAAAGGAATATTGAATGTGGATTTTGAACGATTAAAGGACATGATTCTACTATTTGCAGGAAGATGAAAGGTAAAGAGCCTCTAGATCAATGTAATGAAGCTACACCTTAGGTACATCTGGTATGGTTTATGATGGTAATATGGATTCTAATCCAACAAAATAGGAAACTATGGAAAATGGGGAAATAAGTTTATTACTTCTTTCAACAGGTGTAAAATGGGTTCATGTAACTACTTCTCAAGAGGGATGTCTGCCCGCTGAAAAAGTACAGATTCAGGGTGATATTAATGTACCTTACAACAAAGTTGACGAACAACCAGGGGCATTCACACCACAGAAATGTTTTGATGATGTGTTTGGAAACAAGGTTGTCATACCAGATACTCTATGTGGGGAAAATGTCTGCACTGTGGCTGTATAGAAGCCCCTGCTGCTTTCTATAGAACTCTATCCAGAAACCAGAATAGGAAACCAACAGGCCTCATGTATCTCTAGTCAGATAGTGGACATCACTTTAGTATCCTTACATGCTATATTATCACATAACCAAAATGGTATGCATCCAATTGCACCATGAAGTGATCCCACCCAACATAGAAGTGTGTAGGATGGTGGGTTCTTACATTTAGATGCATCAAAGGCTGGCAGGAAGAGAAATGTCATAGAAAAACAAAGTGATCATAGGAAATATGAGAATCAGGTCACTCCCTTGACTGGTGTGTTTTGGGTTGATAAATCTAAAAACACATAGACACTTAACAAATATGTGGTTATCTTAGGAGAGGACTCTGGGTAGAAGCAATTGACTGATAACATGATGGAACCTAAACATAGTAGCAGCTCACAAAATGGAAACAAGATTAATAAAATAAGAAAATTTAAATATTAGGTGAACATGACACTGAATAAAGGGCCCCAAACACGAGGAAACACCTTAAATCAATGAGGATTTTTTATTAGAACTATCAAGGGCTAGGAAATTACCTAACGATCAAGGCCCTTAGAAATTTTATTCTGGCCTACAAACCCATTCTTATTGTCATTTCTGAGCCAAAACATCTTTATGATAATTAGAATGGATTCAAATGGGGCTCCCTGGGATATAAATTTGTATCACAAAACACTCATGACTTTAATATGGATCATTTATGGATTTTAAGACATGATAAGATTAATATTCTCTAAACTAGTGGGTTTTCTCAGATCATTTAAATCTCTTATAGCATTGTCAATTATGATATTTCTGCTTCATTTGTGTATGCTTCGAACTCCTATTTTAGAATAAGGGAATAATGGAATGAGTGGAGGGTTATATTTGGGATTATCATTGAGAAGATGGTGATCCTTGGTCGCATTAATAATGTTTTGAAGTTGGAGAAAAAAACTAGGGATAATTATCTTCGAAATGCATCCTTATAATTCTCTTTGAGCATTGATCAATGCAATTTTGTTGATGTCTCGGTGGTAGGAGATTAGTTTATCTAGAATAGGTACACTTGGAAGGGGAATCAAGGAAGAAATCTTGAAAAATGATTTGTTAAAATGGATGATCAAAGTACTGCTTATGGAATTGTAGTGGTCACACTTCCCAAGAATCACTCTGACCATAACTCGATTATTATTGAAATTATCACACTATTAAAGAGGTGTACTCCTATCACTTTTCAGTTTATTAATGGATGGATTATAATTCTTGGGAATAGGGAAATCTTGTTGGATGCTAAGAACATTGATGTTCTTGGCATCCCATTGCAAAGGCTAGATGGAAAATTAAAGTATACCAGGGTTCTACTCAAGGACTGAAGAAAAAATTCATTCTCTCGACTCGATCTGGATATCAAGGCTGCCGAGGAGTCTCTTACATGTTTTCAGATCAAGAATCAGCAGATGAATACTCTATATAGGGAGGATATACAATCTCTTAATAGGATGGATGATCTATTAATGGTCAAAGAGAGGCTGGGAAAATCACCTAAATGTTAAATGGTTTATTGAGGGTGATCGAAACACAAAATTCTTCACATGATACATAAAGAGAAGAGGGGCCGAGCAGGAAACAAGGAAATCAACATTAAGGGTCTACTTCACACATCTAAAAATGAGATTTCCCATGTTATTGGGGATTACTTCAGGGGGTAATATTCTGATGATGGGCTTGTTAAAACACCAAAATGGTTGACAATATTAGTTATTTCTTAGAGTATCAGAATAATAAATCTCTTACCACTCCTCCTTTGAAGAAGGAAATTAAATATCCATGTTATCTCTTAATATGTATAGTTATTCTATTTTATATGGGTTTACTAACTAAATTTTCATGTTCTATTGGGTTTTCTTGTAGAATGATATCGGTCAAGCAATTATGTAATTCTTCACCCATTTCTATATGTCGCATCAGATGAATTCATGCTTTATTGCACTGATACCTAATAAGGAAAATGTAGCAGGCATTAATGATTTTTGGCTGGTTGCACTCAGGAACACAATTCCTAAGGTCAATAGTATGGTCATTATGAACAGGATGGTAGTGTTGGCTACTGACATGATTACTCAAAATCAGTTTGGATTTGTTCCTGGAAGAAATATTCAAACATGTATCTTTACAGCCTCAGAGAGTGTTAACATGATGATGTGAAAAGTAAAAGATGGGAACATTTCGCTCAAAAATGGCATCTCTAAGGCTTTTGATGCACTGAGATATTGATTCCTTTTTTATTTCCTCAAAAGGAATGGTTTCTCGAATGAATTTATCAAGTTTATTAATACAGTTCTAAGGTCATCATTGTTGTCCATTCTTATTAATGTGGTACATAGAGGTTTCTTCCCATGCACTAGATGTGTGAGCCATGTGGATCTTCTGTCAATATTGTTATTTTCTATTGCTGATGATTATTTGAGTAGGTGCGTCAATGATCATGTTCAGATTGGATTTTATCATCAAATTTGGGCCGAGAAAAATGATTTCCCCTTTATAATATTCTACGCTGATGACACAATTTTTTTGGACAAGCCTATAAGAAAACAATTTCCTCTAAAAATGTATTGTTTGGGCATTATGAAGAGGTAGATGGAATGCAATTATTTAGAATAAATCCTATTTTGTTTTTGTTACATGCATTATGGTTGGCAAGAAAAATACGATCTTCCGATGTTTGGAGTGAAAAAAGGGTCTCTCCCTTTCAAATATCTTGGAGTTCCTCTATTATGGGGTAAAGTTAAAATGCTTTATCATTAAATTATTTATTCTTTAATTGTTAATCAACATGATATCTAGAAAAGAATTTCCATCTCTCTATTTGGTAGGGTGTGTCTTGTTATCTCAGTGATCACATTGAAGTTTGTTTATTTCTTCTCATTGTATAGATGGGCCATAGGTCTTATCAAGGGGCTTAAGTGCATGGTAATGAACTTTTTATGGACTGGTTCTGCCTATAAATGGAAGTTGGTAACTATATCCATGAAGGACTGAATCAAACCAGTTTATCTCAGAGGCCTTGGAGTCAAATATTTAACAATCATTAATGATGGAATCACATGGAAATTCACATGGAGTCTGATTTCCAATGATGCCAATGATGTCTTTTTGGTCAAAAGATTTATTGAAATGTTTCTGAATGGTTATAAGTACTACCGTGGACCATCTTTATGGGAATCTATAGGACATGCCTTCAAGAAAATCATGCATGATACGAAGTGTCTAGTGTGTGTGAACTCCAACCTTAATTGCTGGAATATTACATGGAATGATAGGCCAACGCTTGATATCATGGATAATCACTCTAGAATAAGGAATATTTCCATTTCTGAATTCAAAACCCAATGGAAAGGATTTGGAAGGATAGTACCCTCTCACATTGGGCTTGAAATTCAATGTTTTTCATTCATGGATCGTGACCCTTTGGTGCGGAAAACAGACAGACATAGGTGTTTTAACATCAAGAAGCACTATTGGATATAATGATGGGTCTATACTCACCTTAAGACTTAGAATAATACATTTTAGGTACCCTTTATCATTCCATCCATATTCGTCATGATTTGGAGAATTTGGAAAAATGGTCTTCCTACCCATGATCAGCTCAATCAGACTGGAATTCAGATTGCTTCAGCCTGTTACCTATGTATTCGAACAGAGGAAAATGCACCACACCTGTTCATGGAGTAGATGTATTTGATAAATCATTGGTCTTAGGTAGGTTCATTGTTTTATCTAGACTTGTGCTCAAGCATCCAGGTTCATGAGCTATATTCAACGCTCTACAATGTTAGAAATAGTGAGAAAATTCAGAACCTAATTCTAGAGGTTGGCGCTACCATTCTTACAGTTGTTCAGTATACATGCAATTCCATCCCCAATGAGAATAAAAAGATTCTTTCATAGACCGGAATGATTTCCTTGCATATGGAAGTGTTTGTAACCTTTATTGTGAAAACTGGAGGGATGAATAACAACTTATTTTATTTGAAAATTCTAATAATTTTAGGTATATCTGGTCTCTACTAGATACCCAAAACTCTCAAATAAATCTGATAGATACCTCCGATAGGATCGTCTCTGAAGGTAAATGTTGATGGGGGCACCTGCTAGCATGCCCGGGCCATTTGGATGTGGCATAGTCTTTTCCACTTATGGAGTATTTTGGAATGGATTTTTTTACATTAAACTGATATAGGAGTGGCATATGAAGCTGAACTATGGGATATGGTCTATACTTTTAGGTATACTGTTCATTTTAAATGCAGCATGTTATGGATTGAATCAAATTATAAAATTATGGTGATATCCATGAAAACAAGAACACTGGATGTGCCATGGTGAATTATACCTTGCTGGATTGAGTGCCTCAACAAGGTCACTCAACTCGATATGGTATTCTCACATACCAATAGGGAAGAAAACCAAGTTGTCGATGCTCTAGAAAAGAAAGAAATCATGGATAAGAATATGATGTGGTCCTTCACAACCCCAATCTACTACACTCCACTAGTGGATGTGGACATTTGTAGTGTAATGTACTCTCATTTTTGTAATAGTCACTTATTCGCATGACTTCTCTTTCTCTTTTTAATAATTTTTTGTGCGGTCTTTGACAGGATCCTGGACTTTTGGGTATGTGGATAAAAACATGGTTTTTACACCATATACATTGAATTCATTAGTGACCATTAAAGCATCTCGCAGTTAAACTACAACATACATGGTCTATTAAATAGTATATTTGAAATAGTTATAATAGAAACCTAGTATAAACATTGTTGGATGGAAAATTAATGAGACAGAAAAGATATATGTATATTATTTATTTTGATATAGTGGATATTTATATCAAATAATATGGAGGAAACAAAGAATTTAAAATTTACAAGTGATATGAATGTTATTAAAATAATATATTGTTCGATTGATCTCCCTCGTGGTCACTTTAATGGCTACAAATATGGTATATGCAAAGATTTTGATCCAAGTTGGGTGGTCAAAATAGTGTTTCATAGAAGAAATGTGGATCATATATCCATGATGGCAGAGACCAGTGTGGATGGCAGATCCATGACGGTGGTGTATTGTGTCATTTTGGTATCGGTGACTGATGCAAGCAGAGTCACGATATTGACTTATTCATGTGGAGTGAGTTGGGATGGTAGATCCATGGCTGTGGACATTGGTGCAGATGACACAAGTAGAGGGATCAGATCTATGGTGGTTAATAGTGGTATGGGAGGCGTGGATGGAGTGATTGGTTCTACTCTGAAGGATTAGATACTTACAAGAATAGAAAAGGTTTTTCTCTCAATGGAATAAGTTGTGCTTACTGCAACAATGGTGATTCCATGTGGGCGTGGTCATTGTGGATGGAACATGTACCTCGGTCACTGCAGATCATGCTTCTACTGTGGATGGAAAATTGATTGATATTTTCATATGAAAATAAGAGATTTAGCAACTAGATTTGTTTGGTGATTGTCATCTTATTTTCACGTCAACTAATGTTATGGTGACACACCCCTCATACTATTTCCATGAATCTGGGACATCAAAAAATCTAAAGACCAAAAGGTCCCAATCTTGAATTCTCAATCAATGGTATTTTATCCTAAGCAAATAATGTCAATATAGAGTGAAAAAATCATGAATGTGACACTACCCATATTACTTCTAATCAGCTAACAATTCATGGAAGATTAAAAATCATGGAATACTTCATAATATCTAGGTTTGTTCTTTCTGCTAGAATAATGTTATGGAAATTTTACGATTTAGTTCAGATGTCTGTCTTTATATGGTCTTTCTTGTCTGGTGATATAGTCTCATGGGTCATATCTTCTTTCACATATTTTTCCATCTAAGGACCAAAATGGAAGGGCATGGAGGATGAGTTCAATTAACATAAAACTAGGTATGATATGCTTTTAGGAGTAAGATTTTTTATTTACTCCTTTTTATATTAAAAATAATATAGTACATGTCTGAATCATAATATTATTTCCTCAATTATATTTTGGGGCATCCTAGTATCTTATTTGATATTTCCTCTATTGTGGGAATTCCGATCAAAATGTATAGGATTAGTGAGATTTCCAAATTTGGTCATTATGCTAGAATGTTTTTGGAGTATGATTTTTGCTCTAGAATGATCCATAATGTTGTTTTTTCTACACTAGATTATAGTATTCATTTAAAATTGGAGTAATAAAGACATCATGAATTTTTTTTTCAGAGTGTCAATCTATTGGCCATATACATGATATATTTTCATAAGAATGTGGTTTTCTCATTTTTATCGTCAAATGGGAACCCTAAAGGTTATTGTGGGAAGAAATTTTGGAATAGAACTGCAAAAACCAATGTAGTCTTTCCTAGTGATGGAAAACCCATTCGTGAAAAAGGAAATGTGATGGTTCAACCTGGTTTATAAGTTTTGGATATGGATTTTTCCCTGGGGAACCATGGGTCAGAGAATATGTCCCTTCTGTCTGTGCTAGAAGCGGATGTGGCTGGCCCTATACTAAGATATTCTTCAATATTTGAGTGGAAATAAAATTTTATTGATGATCAGAATATTCAAGTAATCAAAATAAATTCAATAAATTAAGGGAAACTTAATGAAGTGACGGATTATGGTATGATATTGAGAATGATTCAACAAAAAACTAATCATATAGTCAGGTATTGTCCCAATGGAAAAATTTTGTTGTTGATGATGAATGTTTTCAATCAATTATATATAGGAAAGTATCCAATATAATCTAATTCTGATTAGTATGATGATTTTGTTGATTATTATCATCATTATTTTGATTTTTTATTTTATTTAGTTTCTCATGGAAAGAGGGAAGGAATGCTTGTATAGCCCCACCCTTCACCATTCTTCATTTTTTTTCTCTAAATAAAAGTGATCAGCCTAACCATTCCAATTAAGAAAAATTTGAAATCTAAAAATAGTATATCATATCTGGTTGTGATAATATTATTAGAAAATGTTTATTATTGTTTACAATTTTAATAAAATCAAATAAATTTGTATATTTGTTTTCAAAAAAATCATGTCGATATACTAATAATGGAGAAAAATATGGTAATCATTATAATATTTATTAGGAACACTATATATAATATATATATTTGCTTCTAACTCTCTAACTTTTTATAGAAGAGAATGACTACGTTTAGTGGATAATGTTAATGTTACAAACTTTTAGAACTATATATCATATACTGTATATTGAAGTATATGTTTTTATGGATATTTCAAAATTGGTTAACAATTACAATATAATTCTCATTATGAATTATATAAAAAAGAGAGTGTTTATTTATCTCCCATTGAGTTTGGTGACAATCTTATTAAAATAAATAACAAAATTTATTCATTGAAATATTTGGATTTTCTGTTTACCGTACCTCCAGCCATTGTGATACTATTCTATGAGTTTTAGAGAAACAACTGTTTAATATAAATATAGTGTTACACTATGTTGGTAGATAAAACAATTTTTTTATTAGGTACTGATATTTTTAGGAGATTACCTATATCTTTTTTAATCTAGTTTAAGAGTATCCTATAATAGATGTAATATATTACATTGTTACCTTTCATGAATTATCATTTGTTTTCTATTTCATATATGTTTATATACTAACTAATTATTGAATGTTTGATTTAGGATACACATATTTGGATCATTTAATGTTGGGATTCTGGATTTGATTTAGATGATTATATATGCCTAGGTGTTATTTTGTTTTTTAATGATTGGATATTATTGGTTACTTTTGTGTCCTCTTCAAAGTGGTGGGGTTACTAAATGTTTTAAGTAATAATGCTATGTTTGAGTATGATTCCATTAACAGTAGTAGATATTTCCATGAATCAAAATATTATAATTATCATTTAAATATATTAATAAATCATATAAATGTTTTATAGAAACCATTATAACGTTGATATAATTATTTTGGATGATGGGCCTTGATCATTTATTTATGATTTTAGGTATAATTTCATAATAATTCGATGTTGAGGGAATACACTGAGGATATTCATTCAAAATCATTATAATCACGATAATATAAACAAATGACATTATCTATGAGTGATAACATATAAGGTACTTGTATTAATGATCACAAATCACGAGACTACGTTAATTGGATGCTGAAATCATTGGGTGTCTCATATGAATGGTTAGAAACATGGTCATTCCAATACGGGAGAGGCTTATTTTCAGTGTTCTTTTCTCACATTATAGAATTAAATGTATGACTATTTATACTGATTATGTTAGAGTTTAAATGAATATTTTAGTTTTTTTAGTTACTGATTAGGAATTTTTTATAGTTAATGATGTCTTTATTGTTGAGTGTGATGTAATGTCCAGTATTTTTTGTGTGAATGATATATCTTATATACAACATTTGGATACCAATTTTATACCATTATACTATTATGTGGCCTTATTATTGTTAATTTCTCTTCTAAAATGTTCACTTACATGACTAATTATTTTTTAGATGAACATAGGATGCATTTGTATTTCTCGTGAATAAATTCCTTCCCAAACAATATATTATATAATAAAAATGAGACCCTTTATTTTGATTTAATTAATTAAGTATTTCATAGGCTATTATAAATCAATTACAAGTATCTTTTTTACATGTCATTCATGTCATAATATTGGGAATATTTTTCAACAAAATGGTGACCAAAACACTAATTAACTCATAATGATGCTTTTCATGGAGGACTTTATTTAGGGAATTATTAAAGGAGGTTGTCCCTCAGAGTTAAGATTATCAAGAACTCCCAAAAATTTATTAAATAAAGAAAATATTTATGCATTTGATAGGACTAAATATATTTGAATCCTATATTACGATGAAGTTGATTATGAAAGTTACTATTATTTTGTACCCCTATTGGGTGTATTAGGGTTTGTAATGATTCGATCGTTACGTCTCCACCATTGATCATATTGTTGTGACCACTCATTTTCATGTAAATTCATGTATTCAAACTACAAAACTTCTTATTTTGTTGAGTGAGTATTTTAAACATTAGAAATATTTTATTTTCAGTTAAATTTATAAATGAAGTACAACATCATTAAAGAAAAAACATATGAATATTGTACTGGAATTAATGATTCCCTCTAAGGTGATAGGATGAATGTGAAAAAAATGATATTTATATAGTTAATGGTTTGTGATATGATTTTGATGTCACCGGACTTGTTTGATTTCTTGGTACCATGATAATCAAGATGGCTTTGACATGTCCAAAAGCACATTCATGATCCCTATTAGTTGAAAACTAGCACATAGAATCACATAATATTAAAGTGGAAATAAATTTTCCCCAAAAATTGTCGAGTAAACATATACATATCAGTATTCTCAAAACTCATCATGGGGTAAGTAACATACACCAAATACGTATATCAAAAACCCAAAAAAGTACATCAATAAAGGAATGAACATATTAAAAGAAAAAAATCTGAAGAGTCACAACACCCCCATCCAATGTATCACGAAAATCCACCTCATGTCAAAGGTGCATTACCTTTTAACATACTTGGCAGAAGGATATATAAAAACACCCAAAGAAAAAGGTATTGTGTGATCTAAAAAATTATATAGGGTCTCACCAAGTGTCCCATAAAAAATTATATAATAATAAACTAATTCATGCTTTCAATTTTAATTAAAATATGAATGGAAATAAATTTTGATATTTAAACGAATGATTGATTTCATTTTATAATGATGGGAAAAATACTCAAACATACATTGAATAAGAAATTTATTAAAAATAGTTTATAAAAAAAATAAACATGAGTAATGAAATTTCATAAAAAATGGAATTTATAAAAAATAAATAATAAGAACCATATTCAACTTACCTATGGTACGACAGAATCTTGTTATTGTATCCTCATAATCTCATATCAGTGATCATAAAAATTATTACACATGACCTTTAGGATCAGACCAGATATGATGCGTTAATGTTCTATCTAGAATATGATCTTCCCACATTGTTCTTATCAAGGATATCATAATAAACCCATTATTTTGGTATTTCCATACTAGTGTGCTAATGAAAAATAACCTACTAATATCCGAGGATCACATGATCTCATATAATTTGTTGATTAAGATAAAATTATTTCATTTCAAATTGATAATCATTATTCTGAATTAAATCACACAATTTTCCCATTCAAATGACAATTCACTTCCAAAATGATAACATGAATTTTTAATCAATTAACATATTGTCAAAATAATAAAAATATTACGATTTAATAAGTTAAACTTATTATATTATATAAAATTAATTCTCAAATCAATTTAAAAATTAAATCAATTAATAAAATACACCACAAATTGAAATATCATTACAATTTGGTTTTTATCAAAATTCATTGAAAAGTCAATTTCAATTCCAAATTTCACCATTATGTGGAGGTTTTTTTATGGAACCTATTATCTAAAAATTCCCCCCCAGTGAAATGTAATATAGAGGTCCCTGGATTGTCTATCAAAGAGGATTCATTATGTGTTTCAAAACTATCACTTTTTTTTGACAGTATTCTTAGGAAGAGAAATAGGATATATGATTAAAGTTATAGTAAAGAATAAAAAATTAAACAAAAGTGAAATAAATTGGATAAAAATAGTGGAAATTGATACCAAAAAGGGCTTTAAATAAGTATAAAAATAGTTATTGTGGACATGATCAAACATCTTGGACACTCCCCTCTTCCTTGTGTAAAAATATTTCTCAATTGAATTTCCCAAAACACACACAAGGACCACTATGGGAACAAAAATGTTTTTGTAGATATAATATTAATACCTCAATATTATTATTTTATCTCATATTAATGTGATTAAATTACATGATGTCCTACAAGAAACCAAACCCAATTGAATTCACAATTATCCATGAGAAGACCTCACCAATGATATTTAAAAAGTGATGTAAATAATTTTATATAAAAGATTTAACAATAATCCAAAAAATAGATGTATATATAATCAATAAATAGAATATAGTAGGAATTAAAAAAAATATGTTCAAAACAAATTTGAAAAGATATAACATAAGAAAATCACGACTAAGAATATAGTGTCTGTTAGTTTTCTTCATCAACAACAACATTGTTCTTATCGTCACATCACTTGAGATGCCACAATCTTCTCCGTTCAATCAGGAATGTATAAAATATTCATCAAGATCTCCATATCAATCATTCCATTCCACTCTCAATAAAACCACCCTTAAAATTATTATACGTAAATATAAAGTGAAAAGGGGGCCAAAAATATGTTCTCAAGTTTCTATCTATCTAATGTAATTCTGATGTTCTCTACCTTTTCATCAAAATAACCATTTTGTGTGTTCTATGTAGTTTTTAGAAATTAAATCATCTCTCTTCCCTCTATATTTTCCATGATTTGGACATTTTATAAAAATGTTATGAATTAATTACAGAATATAACTATCTACACCCTAGAACCCTATCTTATTTATCATGTTTTACTTTTCCAATTAATGCATTAATGAAAAAAAATTATTCAAATATAACACTAATGTGAAAATTTGAGTCATATTACATGTACAGTTAGAATGAATTAATATTTACACATGTATCCATGGTTATACCAGTTTTTATGTGGTTGTATCCATTCTGCCTGCTAGACCAATGTTCTGAAAAATTTGATATATTTAGGCCTTCATATTTTTGAATCCAGACATGGCCCAGTTGAAAAATATGTATCCCAATAACATTGGAATCTATAAAAAAATTACCCAATTTTGATAAACAAGTAAATTGGTAACATCAAAATATAAAAGTGATTAAAAATAGTTAAAATTCCAAAATCATAAAATTTTCACTTTTATGCCAAAAATATCTCTAAAACCCCAAAAAAGTATATTTTGATGAAAATTATAAATATTAGAGATTATACGATTTTGTTAAAAAGAAATATTAGAATAAATATTTTCTTTTTCAATTTCCCCACAATTAGTAATTAGTCTCCTTGATGAGTGATAATCAGAATCAAATCAATCCAAATTCATAACACATCCAATGAGGTCCACCAATTTATCACCAAGAAGAAAAAATATCATGCCTCATTAAAATATATATATCATGTTATTAATTCATTTCACTAAATCAACTTCCACTTCTTTTACCCTCCCATTCAAAGAACACATTTACTCTTATAAATTTTATCTCATCACGGAAATATGTATTTTCAAAAATTATTTTATAATACATACTCATAAAAGATTCACCATAGGTTTGAAAAATTTCTATATCTCCAACTGATTATATCCAAGAACATGTGATTATCATGATGACATTTCATAGATGTTATGTGGATAATGGTTGGTGTGGTGTGAATATCAAATGTTTTTCCAGCTGAATAAGGAGGGATTTTCTGTTTTTGAAGAAAAAATAAATGATTCTAACGTCAATCAACTATGGTCTCATCCGTACTCCCCTTGGAAGAAAATAAGTTATTAGAACATTTGAGAAATATATTGTTCATCCCTTTCCATCAATATTTTAGTAGAAATAACAAAAATTGACTCTTTTTTTTAAATGCTCTATATAGGAACCTTGTTTTTCCATTGAGAGCTCTACAGACACCCAACTCTTTTTTCCATGAAATATTATGAAGGGAAAATCATTCAAAAATAAATCTTCCATCATCCAAATAATATCTTAAATGTTTAATATATACTCAATAAATCACCAAATGATATAGCACAATATAAGTCATCTTCCTCCACACTTATGTTTAACAATATCATGCATTTTCAATTCTTGATCTGCAGTAAGGCAGAAATTGATTATAATGTGGCTGTCCTAATAGTCTATACATGGATACTAAGGTGTAAAAATTATATAATAACTATAGAAGGACATAAAAAATGTACTATCATTAATGTGGGATTTCAGTATCCAAATAAATTCCTCAATCATTTAAATCACAGTTACCCCAATCCTCAATTTTTGAAAAAAGTAAATCATGTCCTAGTATGGGAAAACAAGGAATGGTAATCTCATGAAATGAGTTGAATGTGAAGAATATTTCAATATACTTTAAAAACCTCAAAGAAATGTAATTTAAAGGATAAAGAAAGAGATATGGCCCCAAATATTTAAAAATAAAAGGTCTTTTCATGAAATATCCAAAATACTAAACTTGAAATAAAACCATTCTCAGCATTCATTAATGTTCAGATACAAGGTATCAATTAGTTAAGTCAATTATATGGGTTTTAAAAAAACAATGATAATCATAAAACCTCACAAGATATTTTTACATATAATTTGAAATAAAATAAAAAAATTGAAAATAAATAAGAGATATGAAATAATCAAAAAATATTAAAGAAAATTGTGAACAAAAAATTCAAAGGAAGGTCCACCAATTCCTAATATACCACACATGTTTCTCCCAGCCAAATATTTTGTGAAATTTCCTCATTGTGAAATAAAAATATGTGATAATGAAATTAATGAATTTATAAAATTAAAAAAAATAAGTGAGAAGGAAATAAAAATCCCAACATTAATTTTTTTCAACTTCATGAAGATTGATATCCTCCCATAGAGGATCAAAAAAATTATTTCTAAACATATTTAACCTATTTAAATTGATAGTGGATGTTTTTTATTTGTATGGTTCATTTAATTAGATTTCCCCAAAATGAAAAACATGAATAATTGTGAAAGGGGCAAACCATTTGTAATGAAATTTACATTGGAACAACATTAATTTGGAATCAAACAGCAACAATTTATCTCCTTCATTTAATTTTTTATTAAGAATAATGCCATTGTGAAATGGTTTAGTTCTATTGTTATACAATATAGAACATTTATATGATCTCTGTCAACCCTTTCAAATTAAATTTTCATTAATTTCAACAAGAAAACATATTTATGGCAGATGTTTTAATACCCCAAACTATTTATTCTATAACTAAACTTGTATAATAAAAAAAATTAAAAAAACTAATATAAATGGTGACATGACATGTGGGTTTTATAATGTGGTACAATAGTCCTTGAGTAAATCACTTAGTCTCAAACAATAATCTTTTCTGTTTGGGCTCACAATTTTTCCATAATATCATTGATTCTATATTTCAAAACTCATCCAGTCCATTTTTTGGGTGATTGAGGGTATAGATACCCATTGATGAACTCTATATATAATCAAAATATATTCCATGATCCTATTAAATGTAAGTGTAAATTGATCAGAATTTTTAAATCTTCGGCAATCCAAATCTAGAAAACTAATTTCCTTTCACAGGCTTCATCATAGTTTCTACAGCATCTACTCTTGTGGGAATAGAATATACCCTTTTAGATATATAATAAATATTAAAAATTATATAAATAATTCCAATAGAATTGGTAAAAATCCCATAAAATCAATAACCCATATACGAAAGACATCATGATGAAAAAGTGGTTGTTGTGGCATCTCATTCATCTTGGAAATGCTCCCATGAATTGAATATTTTTATAGGTTTTATAAAACTCAAAATAATATATAAAAATGGTAGACCAATACAAACTAGAATCAATCAATTTTTATTTAGTTCTATGAGGAAATGTTTCCTTCCATATATCAATTTTTGAATGAAATTTGGGATGATTTGAAATTTATAATTTGAATTCATCTCCTACTCATTTGATAAATACTAATATTGCACAAGTATGGATTTTCCCAAATGATATTTTTTGAATCACTCACATGATCTGAAATTTGTTTCTTGGAAAACTAGTGGAGAACTTCATGAGTAGAAAAATATTTCAGAATATCAAGAAACCAATGTATATCACTCTGACAATCATACAAGTCCTCCTACAGAAAGGTTTCATTAATTGATGAAAGTATACAAATATTCATATTCAAATCATATGGTATCCTACTCAAATTATGAGTAAAAATGGTCTCACTTTCTTTATTCTTTATATCATTATCAAAAACAAACAAAAATAGAAAAATATCCAAAGTCATAGTTTGTCAACATGTTTCATCATCAAAAATATTATTTTAGAAAGGCCTATGAAAACAATACCCTTGAATCCCAACAGATAACATCTAAATGTATACCATGAAAATACAATATAAAGACGTTTTTTAGTTGTTATGTAGTTTTAATGGGTCTAATATAATCTTCTAGAGGCATAAGTAATCACATGATATTTCTATTCCATCATTCTACTCAACACAACCGCAAGAGAAAGAATAGATGCATATGTCTCAAATTCAAAGGGAATGTCCCATTTTGAAAGATTAAATATTGGAGGGGTTATCAGTTTTTTTATGCTCCAAAAAAATATTTAAAATTCTAATCCATGATTAATGGGGTGTCTTTTATGATATATCTAGATAATGAAATTGCAATAATAGAAAAATAATTTATGAATATTCTATAAAAACAAACCTGACTAAGGAAGGATCACACATCTCTCACTATTTTTGGATATGGAAATGATGAAATGACCTAAAATTTGGATTGATCCTATTTAATTCCATCTAGAGACACAACTTGACCGAGGAAAATCCCCTTAAAAACCATGAAATGAAATTTTTCATAATTGAAGAAAATATTCATATTAAAAAAAGTAAGGAAAAGATTTAAAAATTTAAAATAACTTTCTAATGATGATCCATAAATAATGAATTTATTCATAAAAACGCTAATGAAAATTTCTAGAAATTTGTGTAAAATTCCCATTATACAACTCTGAAAATTTCATGAAGAATTATATAAACCGAAGGGTATCCTCCTATAAGAAAAATTTCCATTACACATGATGGTCATTTTCTATTGACCGTCGTATGTTTTATGAATTTTGAAATAACTAAAAAATTCATCAAGAAATCATTACTAGTTTATTACTTTCTGTTTATTGAAGTAAATGATTAATAAATTGAATTGGGAAGTTTTATTTACTTGTATAAAAATTGAGGTTCCTAAAATCAAGACTCATTCTAAATTTTTTTGGAATCCTAACATATACATGATCACCGAACTCATTCCTTGATATTGTAAATATATTTTTTTGGGATCAACATTTACTACACTATCCAATTAAATATAGAATATGGGAAAATTAATTCCAGTAGCTTAAAGGGTTGAAAATTCTATCTCAACAACCTCTAAAAGTGTTTGGTTCAACCTCCTTTGAAATTGAATCATTAGTTTATCATTATCCTCAAAAATATTCTATGCATTCACCCTGAGGAAATTATTATAAATCAATGAGATAGAGCACATTCTATGAATTTACTATGGGTTTTGAGGACTCCCAATAGTTGGTTCTCCTAGTCCACATATACACCTTTTAAAAATATGACATGTAATTGTTCATTCTCTCATTAAAATATTTTAGGTTCATAGAATGTTGTTTCAATTAAAACTCAAGAGGGTTATTATTATTGATCAAAGGAAACTTCTCTTAGTTGTTATTATTTAGTTATGTTTCAAATTTTATGGGAAATTCATCATTTTGATCAGTTTCCCTATTCCTAGGATTTATTTCATGTGAAAATTTTATATCTTCCTCAGAGAGACCACTAACTAGTTATAGGGTCTCTAGAAAGTCATCCTCATCAATTATGAGATCAATATACTCTTATAAATATTTTTGAACATTCCAATGATCATTAAAAGAATCATTTCTATTATCTTGTTTATCAGATTCAAAAAAAACTCCTATATTTAAAAAAAAAAAATTTTACAAAACTTGAAACATCATGTAAAATATCAATGGGAAAAATGATTCATATTGACATTGGGTATGAAGAATTATAAATTAATAGTTTCATTGACTAAAATATATATAAAAAACAACATATCATCTAAATTCTAGTGAAATGTTTCCTTTTTGAACATTGATTGTTGATTTATTAGTTTTCAAAAATGATATCACATTTATGATAGGTTCATAGGAATGAACAAATAATCATCCATATCTAAGACTAATAAATCCATAGGAAATATCATGTCTCTCACCTTAAAAATAATATCCCATATTACTGTAGTAGGTTAGGTAGTACTTTGTTGGAAAGTAGAATGATAATTCCACAGGGTTTCAGTTCTCCAACCTGAAGAGATGAGTAAAAAATGTGGAATAACTTTAACAGAATCTCCAAAATGAAGGATAAAATCATAGAATTAAAATTTCCCATTGGTGGATAGAGTGGTAATTCATCATGGGTCATTAAATTTGATAGTAAAATAATGCTAAAATATAGATGAATACATTACTCCCTAAGATTACTTTTTCTCTTCTATTGAATTTCCACTTTTGGGTACACATCTCCATCAAACAATATCCATACCATATATTTTTTCTCAAAGACTTTAGAAAATGTATTCTAATATATATTTCATAAATGTTTCCAAAACCTCTTTATATAACACTTTTTAAGCATTTGAATTCATAGATGATTCACTACATGGATAGGGTACTGGTTGTTTATCTATTTATGGTATTTTTTGAGAACTAATTTGAGAAAAAAGGATCTTACCTCTTCATCCAATCCTTCACTGTTCTTTTAAAAAAATTCTCTATTGACTTTGTGTTTCTATTTTATAAAATATCATAATTTCCATATTTTCCATCAGTGGTGGGATTCTCATTAACAACATCAATATCATGTTTTAGTTTCTTAATTTGAAGTTTCTTAAATATTTTTCCACTCTTAAGTTCAATTTAACTCACATTTTCCATCCCATGATCTATTGAATTAATTTCTAGTAGTGAGGATAATCCTCCACTCATTTTAAATTCCATATAACTAAGATTAGAGGTCAGTTGATCCATTTGAGACATAATGGTTTTCATCATTTTTTGTTGTTGTTTTAATTATTCTTAAGGTATCATAATTAATTCTTATTGTTTCCTAATTTCATATCGTTCTATCTTCATTCCTTAATTAACGTTACTCTATATCTTTTTATTTAGATGACAAGGTTTAATATTTCTCCCAGAATTGGAATTGGCTTACTCATTGAAATATCATGGTTGAGAATTGCTTGACGATCCTTGAAAAAATATTCTTGGGTTTTCATGCTATATTAATCTTTCATTAGAGCGATTTTTATATTATAGAATATATTTCTGGATGGTTTGTAAGGGTCATTTTTGTTTTAGGGAAATAATTTTTCAAGAAAAAGCAACATTTCTCTTTTAAAAAAGATCTTGAATTTGTGGGAATTGTTCCTTAAATTGATCAATGGAAGAACAAATTCAACAATGGACTTACATTTTAAATGTTTCAATAGGTTTGGTTGTTGTTGGATGGGTTTTGGAAAAAATAATCATCCTCACTATATAGGTATGATCTGATAGTTGAGCCATAAACATGATGATTTTATGACATACTATGGGGAATTATTTGGAATATTTCACCTAATTAAGGACTCTTGTTAAAAAAATCAGTATTTTTCCCATGCTTAAAATTATATTCCTCGATGCTATTGGTGGTTTTTCAACGAGATCCCTTCTTGTTGAAAATTCAATCACGATTCTATAATGAAGACAAAAGTTTTCATAAAATTATTGAATCAATATATAGTCACCGATTTTAATGTGGGGGAAACTAAAAGAGATATATCTAAATCATTCCCATTACTCATTCAATGTTTCGCCTTCAGTATTCCTTACTCCAGAAATTTATTTTTGAATAGAATAAATTATATTGTAATGGGAATTTTATTCAAGGAAAAACATATATAATCCATTCAAATCCTTAATTAATCTTGAATGTGAATAGGAAAACCATTCATTGGAAACTTATTCTAAATATTAGTAAAAGACATAAATTTCATTAGGTTTTCATAATCACCTTGAGGTTCCTTGGAGATTCAAATAAATCTGAATTCTTGAAAGTACATTTTAGTAACATTAACCTAGAATTTAATTAATTTTTTTTGATTTTGATCAATGAACCCCGATTTGGTTTCCTACCAAGTTGTTGCATCAGGGTGTTCTACAGGATT
This sequence comes from Viscum album, assembly GCA_963277665.1. Taxonomy (NCBI): domain Eukaryota; kingdom Viridiplantae; phylum Streptophyta; class Magnoliopsida; order Santalales; family Viscaceae; genus Viscum; species Viscum album. Next base: position 771,728,152 of record OY728159.1, on the reverse strand, counting down.
TAATTTATTTCATCATAGAATGAGGACAATTATTTACTACTTCTATTGATATACATTGGAATTGTATTTCTGACCATGTTCATTATATTTATGTTAGACAGTGATTCCCAACTTGGGATAAGATGATTTCTAGTATCTCTTACCAGAGAGAGGCAGTTCTATCAATTGCATAAACCAGTTGAAAAATATTGGCTTAGAATTTGGGGTCCTGGAAAACAAATTTTGATAAAATATACTATAGAAAAATCCCTATAAATAGTTTAAAATTAATGATAAGAATTTATTCCATTCACCTATTCACATAATTAATTTATTCAAGATTTCAAAACTATGTTAACACCCAGGGTTTATCTCTTAAAGAGCCTTCTTACTCCAAATTGTTTTCTATTATCACTATTAAAAATATACATAATATAAAACTAATTATAATAATATAAATAGGGGGTTGAAATAAAAAATATATAAATATAATATAAATAAATTAATAAAAAATGGAATTTTGTTAGACAGAACAAAATTAGTAAAATATTAATTAAGTGGTTCATGTGATTGACATCATTGTATAACAAAATCTCAATAGTCAATACAATATGTTGATACAGACCTATCTCACTACAACCACTCATCTGAAATGGGATTACCCCATAATGGGAACAATTATTAAGCATTAAACGTATTACAACCATTAGAAGGCATACTTATTTAGTTACCATTACCCCTCATGTCACACACCACCATTTTCACGACACAAATATGAAGTGATGGAAAAAGACAAACTATCAGATGAATCTGATGGCAGATAAAATTTGGAGATTTCTCACTGTAATTGATTTAACCACCATAAAAATTATAATAATTGAATAAAATATAATAAATTAAAGATAATTAAACACAATAAATCCACATTCCCTCTATTAAAAAAGCATTAAGTTTAGTTATCCATTTTTTAAGGAGTTGATTGGGGAACCTGGTGGGAGAATCGCAGAAAAAATAAATTTATTAAATGAGGTATGAAGAATAAGAATAATATATTTAATGCAAAAAAAAAATTATTGAATCTAAAATAATAAAAAGATAATAAAATTGAAAAGAGTGGATACCCCATGTTTACAAACCATTCAAATGAATAAGTGATACATTTTTGTAGGGAGATGAGGAGAAAGAATACACATGAAAAGTAAACGTAGAATGTGGAGGGAAGTTATCCAATTTAAATTGTAGAATAATTGAATGTTATCTTCATTATATTTTTTCCCCAATACCATTTCTATGATTTTTTTTAATTGGACACTTTAGGAGAGATATATAGTCCATTTACTCTCTATATTTAATAGGGAATGATAACTCTCTTTATTCCAAAATATCAACAACCAATTCCATTATGACATTGAATTGGGAAGATTAATACATGGAATCATTCCTAATATTTTTATTTAATTAATTATCTATCGACTTGTCAAATTTTGTCTTCAAGGGATTTTATTAGTTCGAGATATAACCTCACACTTACATTTTTTCAAATTTATATATATTTTTCGAGGTCTGATTTTTTAGCTGGTTTTGGGTTTCCAAATGATGGATTACGATTTGGAACCAAAATGATGAAATGAGTATCAATATGTTTTCAATAATTTAAATTTAATTTAAAAATTTCATTCATTGTAAAAAAATTTATAGTTAGAATATATAATAAAATAAATGTTTTAAATTCCCAATATTAGACCATTTTTGTATATAATTTCAATTTACCAAAAAAACCTAATATTGTGACACTTTACCATGAAATAAAAATATTGTAGGATTATAAAAATTGAAATATAGTATAAAATATGTGACAAATTTAACATCATCACATAATATTTGGTTTTAATATATAAATATATGACAAATTTAAACAATTAGTTAAATAATTTTTTATTTATATGTTGAATGTCCAACAGAACCACCTACCATTATTCATGATAACATAACTCAAAACATATAGTAGGATTTTCCGATGACAAATGATGAAACCTAGGATCTATAAATAAAACCTTGATTCACTATTCATATATACATACTTCGGATCCATCAAATATATAAAGATCTAATAGACCCTATGGAGGAAATAAATACAAAGTAGGAGAGAAAAAACATTACAAGAATAACTTTTTAGAGAAGGATCAAACGATATCCTCCACATATGTATCAACCAAGGAATTGGGTTTTAGGAAACAAAATTGATTATTGGGAGACTAAAATCCATTATAATCAGTTATATCTTATGTTAGGGTCGAGTGGGATGTTAAATAGTAGTTAATGTATTTTTAAAATAATTTGGGGAATAAAAAACATTGTCTGAATCGTTAGTTGGGAACAACCATAAGGATAGAAAAACAATATACCATCACCATGGACCCCTATATAAATTTCATAGTTTCTAATAGGTGGGAACATGATTTTTAAATAATTCCAACAATGAAAACCCCCAACTATCTAGGGTTGTATGATTTTCATAAAGTGGATGCTCTGTTTGGGAAAACCAAGCACCAACTGTGCATATCCTAGAAACTTCTAAAAATTAAAAAATTACCCCAAAAACAACCTAATACAAACCAAAATGAATAATGATCGAAATGGAGGGTTGAAAAGAACATTATTAAAAGTAAAATAAAGTTACGAACTCCCCACCATAGAAACATTTGGTCACCATAATGCTGATCAAGAACATTCCATTTCAAAAAGATGATACCAATATTATCTCATATATGCCTTATGCTCCCATGTCTCATGTGAATAATAAATAGAAATACATATTACATATATTATAGGTGTCTTACTCCCATTAAGTGGCTTAGTGATAGAATAAACAATCCTTACTTGTAACACCTCATGATTTTGAGAATTACTCTTTTTGAATTAATTTAAATTTTCTATATTATTAATTTCACCTGACACTGGAAATAGATCATTGTATATATATTTATATTAAAAAATAACTCAAACATTCATTTCACACACAATACCTACTATTCATTCACTATATGAAATACCAACATGGCTTCCACTAATAAAACACTAACTTGGTGTGAAATGAACAAAACACTAAATTGGCGTAAGATACACAAAACACTAACTCTCAATGAATGATCTCTTCTTATTGATTTATATTATTAAATAAGATCACTGTAACATAAATGTTAAACATAGAAATATTAATCGTAATCACTACTCTTCAAATATTTTTAAAATTGTTTTATATAAATAAAAGATATGATTTTTGGTAAAGTCCTTCTATGCTTAAAAATACTGTTTTCTCAAAAAAAAATCTTTTAATTCCATTATAATGAAACTTATTTTAGATACATTATAAAAATTAATTTGATAAAATAAACTTAATTTTTTAATTTAATCATTCAAAAATTTAATATGGTTAATTTTTTGGATTTTTTTGAGAAGATACATTTTTTGTAGATTATTGAGAAATAGATATTTTTAGATAAAACTGACTTTTTTGTCTAATTAATTTTTGATGATAAATGAAATTATAATTATGATTTAAGGTCACATTTTATGAATATTACATCTACTAATACAATGATATTCAATAGTATCAACTTTATTTTGAAACTATATAAAAATCCTTATAATCTATTGAACTTTTTCCAACATTAAGACCCAATTATTTAGTCTCGTCTGTAGGATTAGCACTACTTTTAATTTTGACACTTATATGATTGGAATTTCATAAATCAAACATACACCATGGTATTTAGTATAATATTTAGTTTCTAATATGACCATGTACATTTTTATCCAAAATGATTAGAAAATGTTATTAAAATTAATCACAATGATTAAGGCCAAATCAACCTTAATTAGGCACTAAACCTACAAATTAAGGGACCAAATGTCCTAGATATTTGTAAAAAACAAATTTTATGTCATTATTTATTCCATTAAACTTACATAATTATTTTTTTGAATATTAATACTATTTATATGTAAGAACATGTGCACCCCTAATTTGTTTCTAAAAAATCCATGTGAGTCATTTTCCTTCCCAATAAAAGGCCACTATCTCTACCCATTCCTCACACATATCATGCCTCCTACATTCAAAAAATCCATACAAATATTTTCTCAAAAAATACCTCCAATTGACCTTGAAGGCTCTCTATAGGAATAAACACTCTCAAGGATGCTTTTTGAAACAAATCAAAAGGAGTTACCTGATTAAGTGGTAACATCTTCTTTCAAACTCATTTCCTTTACTTTCATTCTCTAACCCCAAAAATATCGTTAGTTCATTCAAATTTGAAATCAGAAGTATTATTAATATATTATGATGTTGTTTTGTAAAGGGTATGAACTACAAATACACACACCAACCTCTAATGGATGTTGAACATACTATTTCTGTGTACGGTCAACTACCCCCCAATGAAACTATGTTTGTTCATTTCTCATTTACCAAAAATCAGGCTACATATTGTGATGGACATATTATTTATATATGTAATATATTATATTTATTATCTAATTCATATTCTTTATTCCATTTAAAACATTCGTCTTTATTACCATCAATTTTGTGTTAATATGATAATCTCATTTGAGGAAGTGTGGAGTAAAACCCCCTCAAAGCGGTGTGATTCATTCACACACCACCTAAAATGTATTAAGAATGGGTTTAATGAAAATATATTATGTATATTTTATATTAATTACAATTTAATAAATATATATATTACATACATTCTTTCAATACGATAATAAAAATGAAAAACAACATTCGTGCATAGGTACGACACACCGTCCCTGTCACGACCTGTCCTCGGGGCCCGTGCCATGACTACCCCAAGCCTGCCTTCCATAGGACAGGGGCTGGCGACTATCACCAAGGCGTAAATCCTGGAAAAAGGGAAGGCATTTCCTTTAAAAATTAAACAAGCACCACAAAGTAAGCAAGCGGAAAATTAAACACTAAGTAAAAATTGTAACAAGCTGTGCTGAAAGAAAAAGGGGCTAGAAATACAAGCCCAACTGTAAAGTACAACTGAAAGGGAAAAACAGCAACTGAAAAGAAAAGCTGCAGCGTCGAGTCGTCCTCTGAAGGTCCCACCTGAAGGGTGGGTACAGATAGCCTCCACAGATCCTCGGTCTAGCCGTCCACTCTGAGTACATCCCGCCCAGTGGTCCACCTCTAGGTATCGTCCTTCTCCGCACGCCTCCACCACGATCAGCGTTGTCCGTCGTCTGCAACCAACACAACGATGTGCGGGAATAGACCATGTAGGGGTGAGTATAAGCTACTCATTAGGGACCCCGAGACCCCCGAAGGTCTCCTATAATCCACAAAGTATGATCCACAAAGGAAAGATACAATCACGAAGTAACATCCGACACGACTTAGGTATATTCCCATACATATACCTAAGTCATCGATTCCCGTTCAGCTCCAACGTCCGAGCCCAAGCACAACCCAGTCCACACAGGAAATAAAACGTATACCCGCACAGGATAGCACAACAAAATCCACAAAGGAGAGTAAACAATAATCCACATAGGATAGCTCAACACAATCCACAATGGAGAATAAATAGTAAATCCACACAGGATAGCTCAAAACAATCCACAAAGGAGAGTAACACAAGATTCATCTCACACAGGTATACTTGTTCGGATGACGATAAAGATGATCACTGATCCATCTAAGTCATCGGACCCACAAAGGATCGATAGGTACTAACCCCCGCAATGACCCACATAGGATCGGGCCCACACAGGACCTGTAGCACTGATCCACGTAGGATCGCTGAGTGTAGTAGTCGTCGTAGTCCACTAAGGATCTCTGCACAGTCGTCGGCGCAGTCCACTAAGGATCTCTGCACAGTCGTCGCTGCAGTCCACTGAGGATCTCTGCACAGTCGTTGCTATAGTCCAGCTCTATCTTGATCCCAAGAACAACCCATTCCACAATAGAAGTAATGTAAATCATCTCCTTGATAATAACTGAAAGTCAAGACTCAGCTCACATAGGTATACAAATAATGTAGTGCGGTAGAGGTGATTAAATGTATCCACTGAATCATCTCCTCTATCAAACCCATATACGATCCTAGAAAAGTATCAGCACTGTCAAACCCACAGAGGATCCCAGTACAGAAGTCATCGTTGTCGAACCCACGAAGGATCCCAGTATAGAATTCATCGTTGTCAAACCCACAGAGGATCCTAGTACAATATCGTCACTATTGAACCCACGGAGTATCCTAGTACATTAGTAGGTCCACGTAGGATCCTATCATCTCAGTCGCAGCCAGCCATAGGGTTCCCGCACACAACACACTCGATTCCAGGAGGGTCTTCTTGTAGAGCCAAGTGTCGATACATAAACTACCATGAATTATTGAGTTGATGTATCTCATAGTTCTGTCTCATCATAAGGAACCCAACGAGATAGACAACGCGTCAATTGGACGCTCAGTCTGTGTGTTATTTTCATTTCTATTCCAAGGGCCAGGTTGGTTTTTAGGTTCAAACCAACCTGAAGGTACCCCAACTATATCCAAACCTAATGTAGTGTGTGCCAAAAGTATTTTGTTATTATAAGATTCTTGTATCCACATACTGTTTGTCCATGGGACACCCGTAACCCATTATACAGATGAAGATGTGATTTCGGGTCAAACGGGTCTGGAATGGTGTCCGACCCGGTCTGCGGGTATGTCCCGGTCCGTGGGTCGGACCTAGAAAGATGTGGCTGCCCTACCTGGTGGTGGCCCGGCCTGAGGGGTGGCCTTGTCCGCATGGGCGGCCAGGTGCGGTGGCAGCCCGACCTGGTGGCGGCCCGACCCAGAGTGGCGGCCCGGCCCGGAGGCATCCCAACCCCCATTGGCGGCCTGGCCCGTCTGGCTGGCCCGTGTGGCATGGCCAGTTGGCTCATGTGTCCTAGCTGGCTAGACCGTGTGACTAGGCTCGCCATGCCGAGGGGGGGGGGGGGTACCACACCCCTAGCTTCTGAATGAACCGGCGCTAATCACATGTTCGATGACCCGTGGGACCCGAGGGGTCCCACCTTGTCTGGATGGCCATGCGGCCATCACGTTCCACATCGTCGGTGACCAGCCCCAAGGCTGGCTGCCCCTTTCTCCTCTACCGCTACATGACTATGCCATGGTTCTGCTCTTCCGCCACGGCCCGTCCTGGACATAGCTCCCTGCTGTCCACCGCGCGACGCGCGGGCGCTATGCCATCTCCACCATGGCCTAACCTGGCCATGGCCCCCTGCTTCTCTGCACGACGTGACATCACCGCACTACTCCGGCTACCCTACTGGATGCCTTTCTCTGTCGTGGCCCACGCTGGCCATGTCCCAGTCCTCCGCACGGCACGGCGGTGCCGCACCCTTTTGGTGAACCGGTGGCCTTGCACCGCCAACATCTTTGTTATCCGCCTCTGTCGTCAACAAACAAGAACAACCAAAGTGGGAGTGGCAGCTGTGTTCATACAGTCCGAGCCCTCCACGTCATGGTGATAGCAATTGGCAAAACCAATCCATGATTTTTTCATTGGAGGACGGAAAGAAACGTAAAATCCCCTACCTTGTAGGACCTTGATTGTTGAAGAAGTCGTGGGAATGCGGCGTCGTTTCGTCAACATCATAATAGGTAGAGTTTGGAGAAGACATGTCGAAGACGACATTGTCGTCGTTCTTTGTCTGTGGCGGTTCTTCCACTTCTTTCCCTGGTTGTAGAGGGAGAGATGTTCGTTGTTGTTTGTTGTGATAATTTTTTCCTCCATGTTCTTCCAATTTCTTCCTACTCTTTCCAAAGGTTCTACCAAATAATGCTAAGCCAAAAATAATAAAGGAACATCTCTATTGTGTTTTTTTTTCACAATAACACAAATATATGTGTTTAGTTTAATCAGACAACTCATTTAATTAATGGAAAGGAATGGTTCAAATTCAAAATTAGAGAAGGTGAGGAGTTCCAATTAATTAATGGGGAGTTAAAAGTGGTTAAGAAGCTCGGGTGGGCCCCACAAAATAATATCCTTCCATGGGAGGTTATGTGCCGGTGGTCCCCACCACCATAACCTCTCATGGGAGGTTATGGTGTGGTGGCCCCCTACACTATATTCCTCTTGGAGGTTTTAACAAACATAAAAGAAAAATAATGATAACACTTTATTTTTATTCAAATGAATTAAAAAACATGAAAACTAACTCCCATTCCTGACAGAATGAAACTACAATGAAGGTATCACAAAGAAATAGCAGACCCTGTGAGTTCAACGGTGCCCTCAGTTTTCAATTCAAATCCCCGGTTCAAATGTTATAAAATCTCATTCCTACGATTAGTGAATGTACCCAAAAATATCAAAAAATTATTCGGGGCACACGGGGCCTCGGAATCAAGGGCGGTAAATTTTCGCGGACTCGTAAAAATTACATGAATTTAAGGAAAAAAATCACTGAATTTCTGGGTCTTTACAATGCTTTAGAGCAAAAATTGAGGAACAGATTTCTTATGATAGGGAGATTGTGATACCCAAAATTTTTTATGTATAATCTTCTATAAATTTAAGAATATTTATTTTTTTCAATTGAACCATGGTTTTATACTTTAATCCAAATGGTTTTTTTGGGAGGAAGAATAAAGAGATGGGTTAAATAAGGGATTCAACACCATGGAGTAATGGGTTCCACTATATGTATAGTAACATTGACATTGAATTTCAGTCTATATTTTAGGGAAATGAAGGTATAATGTTAATATCCATTACCCTTTAAGGAATAACTTGGTGTGTTTAAAAGATAGGAAATAACAATTCCTCAAGTGGGAGAGCTATGTATCATGGAGAAGACTATTACATCTCAAGGGACAAAAGGATGGATTTAATAGGTTATCACAAATATGGTTCCCCATATAGTTTGTAGTTGGTCTAGTGTCATTCCTAAATCTCAAGTTTCTATGTATTGTGACATTGTGTATTAGGATCTATAGTAGCCATTTCATTATTCTAAATGATCGGTAATGTAGACCTAGCTATGTTTTTTAAAATTTATTTTACTATTATTGTTGTGGTGTGGTCACTTGGGATACTCTATTATTATACCTACATTATCCTCTATTGTAGTATAGTCTATAAGGCCGTGAAGTGATGTTTTGTTCACCAATATGTCGATAAATTCATCAAACCCTTGCAAAATTGTTTTTCTCTCATGTCTTATAATCAACCCCTAGGTTCCTTATAAATAAATTCTTTGGAATTTGGAGCTACATTTGTTTCGATTCAAAAACCAAATTTTTCATAATAATATATGTTGATCTGTTCCTTTTAATGGAAACCTCTAAGTATCCCATGTAATCCAAAATCAGGATCAGTCAAATCTTGGTGTTCCTGAACTAGATTTTGATAGTAGTAATTAATGTATATTTTTTCATTGTTATATAGTTTATTTTACCTTGGTGATACTTTATTGATAGTATTCTATGTTGTTTTTAATATTAATGGAGAATAAACCAAACATCACCTTAGATGGTAGCCCTTTTTATGTGCTTTATTCTATTTTGAGGTTGGTGGTACAGAACCACTCATGAAAAATCTTATTTAATTCATTTAGTATTTGAAAACACATTTAATGCACTATAATTCCATTCTAGAAAACCATATAATAGAAATAATTGTCGTTGGTGATAATCAAATTTCTAATAACTCTCATTTGATCATATTTGGTCAATTCTTATTGTGAATTGGATTATGGAAACCCATGAGGTGGGTCTACCCGTGCAATCATAATGAACTTATAAAGTTGATAATTTAGATTACTCACTTAACAATGTATGTTATTTATTAATATTATGGCTTTCTATAACATGTGAATTGTAGTGATTTCTAGAAATATAAACACATGGACTAACTTCTCTATATTATAATGTAATTGGTTTGGTATGTAAAAATGATGTGATATGGATATATATTAGCGTGATAACAAATTTGGGGATAAAATGATGAATGGAAGTGAAAATGTTTTAATTTATATGATTGTTCAGAACCATAAATTATTAAATGTAAATGGATAAATAGATTGTAATTTAGTGATTTGAACAATATGGTTATGTTGAAGTGTCTGATATGACTTTTAAGATGGTTATGTTTTTTTCATTCATAGAATTGTGTGATGATATAACATTTTTTAAGACTGATGGAATGGGAGGGATGTATCATGATTTTTTATGATATTTCCTTCTAATGACTTGTGTTTGTGTTTGGTGCTTGGGATAACCATAATTGAATATTATGGTTAAGGTGAATGTTTACATTTCCACCAGAGTTTAGGTGCATAGTATATAATATTTCATGAGGTTAAGATGTAGTGGATAAAAACAAATTGAGGGTATTTTTCACAATTACATAATGCCTGTGGGTTGTACACTAGTTAGTCCTTCGGTATGGACCTCTTGATCATGAAACATTATGTACATCTCATCCTATAATGGAAAATCATCCACAAACAAGGAATATCCCTCATGATGTAGGAGGATCCTCCCCAGTAATGATATATCAGAAATATTAATGAAGTAGGTTTGGTTGACCCTAGATGTCAACTCAGAGCTTGAGGATATTAGATATATTTCAATTATAGTATTATTTTAGAATTCAATATCCACATCTAATTTCTTTATTTCATGATATATATATTCAAATAAGACATTTTATATATAAGGCCCAAGCCTTAAACAATACATAATCTTTAATTATGTTGAGAATTTGACATTGAGTGAGTTTTTATGTTTAGTGTTTTTCAGAATTAGGCCATATCAATTACATTATACAAAAAATATCACAGTGTAGACACTACTACTTTAACCAATATTTTGAAAATATTAAAACTAATTAAATAAAACAAGAATTATTTTAATGATATAAATCTTTTCGAGTTATAAATTTATATTACCCTTCCTTATACCATGTGAAAAATATTAAAAGACATGGTATGGGCATATAATGCTCTATAATGGTTTTAAAATAATGATATAAAACATTACTCCATCAATACATAAAATCAACGAAATCATAATTATCACTCTAAAATCAAACGCACTTTAACATAATCAGGAAATCATTATATTTTTTAATGACACAAAGAAATAATATATCATAATGGATACGTGTGGAATCATTAACATACTTATATTATAGCTTTCACAGCTACATAGAGAGTTACGTTTGGAAAACCAATCACAGTATATTCCCTGAATCTCTTAGGAGAAAATTAAATTTACCTCTGTCATGCTACCCAATGCATTAGAGAGTTATATTGGGCTCACCCACCCTTGTTTTATAATGGAACCACCTGTATATGTTAATTATTCCCAAATACCATAACATATTCATAACATATAAAATAATCATAAAAGAAAGGTAACATATCCATATTGCATATAAAATGAACCATTTCTAGATATTGACATAATCAATGATTTCTAAAAACCATGTTCAATACCAAAATATGTAAAAGGTTTATATTTTATTTATATTCCATTTTATAAAATTTACGGCTTGTTATGAAATCCAAATATCAAATTATACTCACGGTTGCAACAAGGTTGTTGTCACCGAGTATTGTAAAAAGATACACTTCGTGTGTCATTTAGTAAAATGATTTATAGAAAATATTTCTTTTGAAATCATTTGAATGAAATTAAAATTAAAATGGTATAATCATACACCATATAAAAAAAGTTCATGTATAACCCAAAATATGCCTCAATGATAGGAGATTGAGATGAAGTACCTTACCTTGAGTTTGAATCAGCAAATATGTTCCTTGTTCTTCCTGAGTAATAAACATAAGATAATTTCTATTTTATTCAGAACATTTTTCATGTTTATTATTTCTTTTATATCACTTATTATCTCATTATAAACATAAAATAATTAATTATGTTAATATCTGTTGTTCTGTTGATATTTGGCACCTGTGTCAAAAACGAACTTGTTAAAATTAAAAATTGTCTATATAGTCAAAATTACATTATTAACAGAATTATATTAATGATTAAGATATAATATATATAATATATATCAAATTTATATATTTATTTATAATATTACATAAAATTTGGATATAAGAAATTAAATTCAATGTTCATGTAGATAGTAAGTCGTACGTACGCATAAACACTACATTCATTCCATTTTCATATTTAAATGTATGAAACACTAATGATATATATGTATATTATAATTCCAATATAATATCATATTTTATATATGCCACATATGTTTAAAATTTACATCCTTAATATGTTCCTTCTATGAAATGAACAGGTCCTATAACTTTGTGGGTGCGGTAGTCCGCACTTCCTCAAATGAAATTATCATATTTACACATTACTAAAAGAATAAAGGAATTTTGTAAATGAAAGATAGAGAAGAATAGAGAAAATATAAATATCATATATATCATATATAAAAATATACTCCCATCATATTGGCCATCATGAGAGGTGGTAGGGAAAAAATTGAATAATCATCGTTTCATGAGGCAGTAGTTTACCACACACAGAAATAGTATGTTTGTATCCATTATATGGAGGTGTGTGTAAGTGTAGTTTGATTAATTCTTATAAAAACATCATTGTAAATTGAAGAAACTAATTTTTTTTATTTAATCAAAGAATAATAGTAAAATAGGGAGTGGATATGGGAAATAAATTAAAATTAATTTAGAGAAGGCGTTACCTATAAATCAGGTAAATTCCTTTGATTTGAGCCCAAAGGATTTATTGAATTTCCTTCTATATAATAAAAGGATTATAGGAGGAATATAGGGATGTTGGGAAATTATTTTGGCAGAGTTTAGATGATCCAGTGGTCTTGATATGTATAATTACACGGGTTGATGTGATTTCCATTTAAAGGAGGGAGGTGGAGTACTTTAGTAATGTTTGAATGTTTTATTTTAATATAAAATGATTATCAGTTTCAAATGGTCTCGATATCACTTATATCAAATATATGATTTTATTCTGCCAAAAACCTCTCAACCAATAGGTTTTAGATATGTCTATATCACAAATTTAACCTTATCTTTTAGCTTTAACCCTTAGTTAACTAATTTAACTCTTACCATGTCTTCTTGTGTATTCAAGATATAGGATTAATATAGTTATTAATAAATTACAATAGAACCACAAGTGGTTTATTTAGGACATTTTCACCATTATATAAGTCATTTGAAAGAATCTAATATTTTTATGACTATTATTTTATTTAATAAAATCGTATTTTTTTAAATCTCATTTATGTCAATTTTCATACTATTCATATCATGACTTTTCTATAATCCTTAACAACTTGTTTCTTTGAAAAAAACATAATTATTTAAAATATAACAAGTCATAGTCATCCCTATAATTCATATATGGATTGAAATGTTTCAAAGTAAATTTATTTTAATATTTATATTTTTCATTTATTTAAATCATTCATTAATAATGTAATCACTACATCATCATTGTGTCATAAATATATTTTTATATTATGTCAAAAGAATATAAATAAAATATAATGATGTATGAAATATTTATAGATTTATAATTATTTTTTATAGTCAATTATATCACTTATATAACCCCATATAATTTTTTTTAAACGGCATGATTATGTTAAATTTTTCTTTACTTTAAATTAAAAGAAATTAAATGCCATTTTCACACACAAGTAGATACATGGGGTCCAAAAATCAACCCAGGGATGACCATGGATAGAAATATTTCCTAATATAGGTTTAGGATAGATTTAGGGTAGTTTAATATTAGTATAATATTTTTTTTACCCTTATTTACCAAATTTACCCTTTAACCATGGTAAATACAATATTTACTAAAGTTACTATTCATAATGTCATAAAATAAAAGGCACGAATTCACACAAATTTCACATCCTTCTACCAAATATATAATTCATTTACAAAATAAAAATGCAGAAATTTTAGAAACTAATTTAAAATTATTTCACATTTTCAAAACCAAATGCGTGTTTTTTAAAAGTAAAAACTACAAAAAGATTGAAATGTGTTTATGTCCAATAAAAATGTTAAATCACTTCCAATGACAAAATTTTGATTAAATTAAAAAAATCTAATTACACTTTAAAACTAATTAAAAGGAAAATCTTACTATATTAATAAATTAGATTAAAAGTTAGTTTTGATGTAAAATGCAGTTTTTTCACTATTCATTAAAAATGATCATTATTAGAAAAATACCTATATTTCATCGAAATTAAATTTTTTATGTTCCTATTATAAAAAAAATGTTTAGTTGGTCATATATAACATATAAAAGTGACAAAAACTATATTTAAAAATGGTTCTCTATCAAATGGAGGGAAAAAGTTTTTTTAGAAAAATAATAAAGTATTTAATGCTTAAAAAAGAATTCATTCTTATTTAAATCCAATAATATTAATTTGATAAATGAAAAAACATCTAATAAATATGTAAAATTATATTATAGTTAATTACACTAATTCCGTCCAGTAAAACAACTAGGTATTAACTACCATTTAAATTAATAATATTATATTATTATATTTTTCAGCGTTACTGAGCACTGTGTGCAACATAAGATTTCGGTGAAACCCATTATTGTGTGTATAGTATGCCATAAAATATTGCATCCCCTTTAATGTAAAAAATTATATTTTATTCAGAAATATTAATAAATATGAAAATATCATATTTCTTATTTATCTGGGATGTTACATCTTTCCCTGCTTTTGGAAAATTTGTCCTCTCAATTTTATTCACTTATCATATAATAGGAGGTATTTATCCCTCATTGAATTTTTAGATTCCCATGATTCCTCTTCAACCATATGTTTTTTCCACAAAACCAATACTTGATAAATTAACATATTTCGCTACACATTCACTCTATAGTCAATATTCTAGACTGGTTGTTCCTCATAAGAAATATTCTCTTTCAACTGAACTACCTATAGACTCAAAACATGAGATGGATCTGGTATATATTTTTTCAATATTGAAACATTAAAAAAATAGTGTACCTAGGATAAAAATGGAGGTAAAGCTAATATATAGGCAACTGATCCAACATTCACTGGATTTCATAGGGTTCAAATGAACCTAAAACTCAGCTTTCCCATTTTACCAAAACATGTCACACTTTTCCGTGGAGAAACATTGAGTGAGGCATGATCACCAACATCGAAAGAATGATCCTTCCTCCAGTTATCTGCATAACTTTTCTGCCTACTCCAAGCTATTCTCATGTGATTTTAAATCAACTGAACTATTTTTGTCATCTCTTCTACCAATTCTGGTTCTATCAACATCCATTCACTAGCTTCATCCCAAAAGGATGGAGTTTGACACTGTTTTCCATATAAGGATATAAATGGTTCCATTTGTATATAGGAATTAAAACTGTTATTAAAAGAAAAAATATAACAAAGAATGATGATGGTCCCAACATTATTTGTAATCCAATGAACATGCATCTAGCATATCCTCCAGGTTCTAAATTTTTCATTCTGACTACACATCTGATTGATGATGAAAAGATGTACTGAAATATAATTCAGTAGAAAAATTCTTTTGAAGGCCCTTCCAAAAGTTATAAGTTAACCTGAGATCATGATTAGATACAATGGATAGGGGAACACCATGTAACCTAAAAATCTCTTTAATATACAATTGATAAAGTATATCTATAGGAATATTATCTCAATTATCAAAAAAAATAGCATATTTAGTCAATTGATCAACAATAACCCAAATTTCATTGTTACCACGAGAAGTCTTTAGTAATCCCACAACAAAATCCACGAATACATTTTCCCATTTCCACTATATCCTTGGAAAAGGTTGAAGCATCCATATAAGTAGTTGTCATTCTTTTTTAACCTGTAATGAATCCATGAACATTGTAGTTAAGTCAACAATATCAATTTTCATTGCATACCACCAGAAATCATCCCAAATATCGTTTTACATTTTAGTACTTCTAGGATGAACTGGAAATAGAGAACTATGTCCTTCTCATAACATCTCTTTCTGCAACTGTAAATCATAAGGCTCACATAACATCTTTCCAAACATAAAACCACAATCTTTATCAATGATAAATTCTGGTAACTTATCTTTCAAAAACAATTATACCTTTTTCTGCATCCCACTGTCTTCTTTCTATACATGATTTATTCTGTCTGCCAGAGATAGTTGTACTGAAACCTGAAACAAAACAGAGGAATTTCCTACACCTGAAACATCTATTCCAATGTTCATCGAATAATTTATGAAATTTTCTTGTTCCACACCAAAAAAATTTCATATATAAATACTCTTTTGACTCATAGTTTTATCCACATTGTTGGCCTTTCCCGGATGGTAATGGAGCGTGGAATCATAGTCCTTGATTAATTCTACCCATCACCTCTATGTAATTTTTAATTACTTTTGAGTGAATATATACTTCAAACATTTGTTATTAGCATATATTTCACACATTATTCCATAAAAAATACGACTCAAATTTTTTAATTAGAAAACAACAACTGCTAATTCAAGATCATGTGTAGGGTAATCTAACTCAAGACATTTCAACTGACGTGAATCAAATTCAATTACCTGCTCATTCCGCACTACGAATGAGCCTTTCCATTTCCAAAAATCATCATTATAGATAAGAAACACACTATTTCTAAAAGGTAATTCCAAAACTCGTGGATTCACCAATATTATTTTCAATTCCTAAAAACATTCATCACGTTATTTTTTCTAGATGATCATAAAACCTTTTCGAGTTAACTTATTCAGTTGGATAGAAAACTATGGAAAATATTCACCAAATATCCAGTAATAACCTGCTAGACCAAGACAAATACAAATATTTGTTATATTTTTGGGTCTTCTCCATTCATTAACAATATTTGTTTTAGCTGGATCTATAGTTATGTCTCTTTTTAAATAATAGGTCCATGGAATGAAATTTTTTATAACCAAAAATCACACATGCTAAATTTCCCATCCAATAACTTTTCTTTTAATTATTTCAAGAAAACCATTAAATGACTATCATTTTTCTCTTTACATTTAGAAAATAACAAAATATCATCAATAAATGCATCCAAAAACTTCTATAATAACTCACAAAAAATTCTACTCATATGATCCATTAATATAACCGTTACATTGGTTAACCTAGAAGGCATAACTAAAAATTAATAATGGCCATATCTAGTATGAAATTCATTCTTTATAATTTCTTTTTCCATTAATTTAAATTGATGGTACCCTGACCTCATGTAAATCTTCGAAAAATATTGTGCTCCCTTGAGCTGATCTAACAATTCATCGATAAGGGGAAAAGGCTACTTGTTCATAACAATCATATTATTTGAGGCTCTATAATCAATGAAATGTCTCTTTGAACCATCATACATTTTATCAATCAACATAGGATCACCCCATGGTGATGTGCTATTTTGAATGAATCCTTCCTCTAATAACTCTCGTAATTGTTTATTTAACTCTAAAAGCTCAATTTAAGCCATTTGATTAGGGGGTTTTGAAATTGGATTACCATCATGTAACATCCAAGGTAAATAGTGAAGATGACATTTTTATATTTATTAATATTTATTAATTAAATATTAATTTTACATTAATGGGGATGGTATGTTTGGTGGCATACTTGATAGGCAACAAGGGGTTTCTTTTAAAACTTACATTGCACACAATATTGAGTTATTCTGAAAAATATTAATATAATATTATTATTTTAAATGGTTGTTAATGCATAGTCGTTTTATTGGCGGGAATGAAGAAAACTAACCATTTTATGAATATATATGGTTCATAAATTTCTTAATATATTTATCAAATATATATATTTGTCTTAAAATAAAAAATATTGTGAATTTAAGCATAAATACTCTATTATTCATTAAAAGGTCGATTTACTTCTTTTTGATAGAGAACCCTCTTTAAATCAAGTTTTTATAACTTTTATATATTATATTTTACATAAAGATATTCTATTTTAGAATCAGGAAATCAAAATTTCAGGGGGTTAAATTTTGGTACTTTTTTAATAAAGTAATTTTTTGTATGAATAGTGAAAAATACTGTATTTTAATTCCAAACTGCCTTTTAATAAAATTTATTTATATGGATAGATTATCTTTATAAATGGTTTTAAAGTATAATTATATTATATTTTTAACCTTTAATACAATTTTTGTAATTGGAAGTAATTTGACTATTAAATTGGATATAAATAAGTGTAAATCTTTTGAAAGTTATTATTTCTTAAAAACATGCCTTTTGTTTATATTGTGGGAATTATTTTTAAATTAATTTCTGACACTTATGAGTTTTGATTTTGGAAAAATGGATTCCATATTTGGGATCATGAGTTCCAAATTTTATAAATAGGTGTCTTTTATTTTTATACATTATGGATATTTACATTAGTAAAATTTTATTTACCATTGTTAAAAGGTAAATTTGGAAAATATTGGTCACATGATATTATTATAATAATATTAAATTACATTGACATGCGTTTTAATCCTATTTATTAACACATTTTCGACCATGGGAATCCTTGGGTAGATTTTGCGACCACATAGAGCCACTTGGGAGTGATAATGACACTTTATATTTATTAATTTAAGGTAATGACAAAAATAACATAAACATATATCTTTTTGTATTTCAATTTTGACATGGGGTTAAATATGTTATCTCTTCGACATTAAATATTAATTTTAAATCTTGAATAATTTCCTACATCATTAATTTTTTAATTTTAGACGTGAAATAAAAAAAATTATTTATGAAAAATGATGAGGATGTGTTTACCTCATTAATGAATGATTTAAATAAATAAGATTACAATGATTAATTAAATATCCAAAACCTATCCAATTCTTATTAGATGAATTTATTTCGAAAACGAGTCATCATATCTATAACTTTAAAAATTATTTGGCTTTTAGAAACTAAATATCATTATATAATAAAATAATATTTTAAATCATTCCTAAAGAGAACCTCCCCCTTATAAAAAGTCATCACTTCTAACTCATTCCTCACAAATATCAAGCCCCTTGGAT
The DNA here is from genome assembly GCA_963277665.1 of Viscum album. Classification (NCBI taxonomy): domain Eukaryota; kingdom Viridiplantae; phylum Streptophyta; class Magnoliopsida; order Santalales; family Viscaceae; genus Viscum; species Viscum album. The sequence continues at coordinate 771,709,009 of OY728159.1, read as the reverse complement.
CATCAAAACGTAGCCCAATTAATCTCCCAAAATCACTATCCCCCTTATAGATGCCTTCCCTTAGTCAGAAAGAAATTCAAGTAAACCTTTTTGTCCAAACCAAATGGAGATACACGATTTAAAGGTAACGTCTTATCTGAAGATCGTTTGTTTTATTTTACTTATCCAACCCCGTAAACTCTATTTATTCCTTTATTTTATAATAACAACAATATCCTCAGTATAATATGCTTTCGTTAGAAGAAGGATCTGAACTGCACTTACACACAACTCTATCTAATGGGTTTAGAACATACTATTTCTGTGGACGGCGAACTATTGTCTCACAAAACGATGACTGTTCAATATTCTCCTAAAACCTTTTAAGGTGGCCATTAATATGGAAATGTATTTATATGTGATATATATTATATTTATATTTTTTCTATTCCAATATAATTATCATTTATAGAATACCTTTTTGGTTTCTATAGTGGGTAAATACGATAATTTCACTTGAGGATGTACGAACTACAGCCCCCTCAAAGTGATATGACTCTTTCATGACATATGTGGAATGTATAAAAGATATATTTAATGAGATTATATATGATATTATACTAGAATAATAATATACTTATGTATAATTATATTTTTTTCGATTAAATATGAAATATAAATGAAAGCAGCGTTCATGCGTACATACGACTTATCGTTTCCATGAATAGTGTATTTCATTTCTTATCTTCAAATTTTATGTACTATTATAAATACATATATATAATATATATATATATATATTATATATATGATATCTAAATAATGAATATAATTCTAGAGATAATGGAATTTCTATCACTTTGACAATTTATAATTTTAAAATTTTCATTTTTAACACCAGTTTCGAATGTCGACAAAATGTCTGATATGAACTCAAATAATTAAGGAATTGTTATAACTAGGTAACAATGAATATAAAAGGAATAATAATAAAAATTATTCCTAATCATGTAGAAATTTACTTCAGTATATTAATGAACGATTGAGTCAAGTCGGACACGAGATGAGGGATTTCTTATCTCACTTTTAATTCCATGAGAATTCCATTGTCCGCCACTTATATCTTGAATTTGGTGTATTGTGTAATGAAATTTTATAAATATTATAATTATTATATTTATATATATTTAATTTTATGATTCATTTGGTGGTTATTAACTTTTGGTCATACGACTCGATTGATTACAATGTGGCAAGGGGTTTTCATCTCACATTTTATTATCATGATGTTCATGATATATTTTCCTCTATTTCCATTTGTGTTGTTTATGTACATCCCATTATTGTATTAATTTTGTAATATACATTAATTTATGGTTATTTATATATTCATTGTGTGATCCTTTCTTCTTGGGGTGTATCTTTCGTAAGTTACCAAATCGGTAGGGCAACCTTTCACCGTACTCTTTTAGTCAATAACTTCTTTTATGTCATGTGTTTTAATTTCCTTTTTCATATTTTGGGATATGTTCTTATATTTCCTTATTGCGGTAAATTCTATGTCAATGTGAAGAGAGACCCTTTTCTCTCTCATTAACTCATTTTCTTAATTTTAATGGGACGTCGTTAGGATGTCCAATTTCTTTAAGAGAACATTTTAACCCACATTCAATTCTTTGGGTTAAAATTATTCTTCTTGTTTATGTCATGCTATGAATTTGTGTAAATGACCTAGGATTTTTTTAAACAAAATATCCACATATATTTTGTGTACATTAATTTTTCACACATAATTATTTCATTTATTTGTTTTTAATCTAATTATATGATCTTTGCAAGGGACATTGTCTCAATTTACAATCCAATTAGACTTATCTATTTTTATAGAGAAGTTCACTTTTATATGGTGTATATATTTCCCTTTTACACATTATATCATAATATCTTCATTCTCATGATATTATAAACTTTGATTAATGTTATTCCTCACTTATTTGTATTCATGCGTCTATCATTTGGTTACGAACTCTTTAACTAAAATATCGTTTTAAATGTTTTAATGATTTATTCTTGTATATATTACACATTAATGTAAATGTTTTAAATATGGTTTTAAGGATTTATTTATATTGATGAGAAAATATTGAAATTGAAATTTCTTTCAAAATATTGTGGTATGGGACACTTTGATTCCAAAATCTGTTTATTAATTGATCTAAATGGTTTTGAAAATGGTTTAATGAAGAATTGTTTATTTCAATATATGGATATGATATATTGTGATTAGAATGTGGAAATTTTATATTAAATTTATCCTTATATTACTTTTTAGGATTATTTTAGGGATATTTGGAATTGTTAACGTATATGGTTGATTTCATGGTAAACCTAGCGCAGGTGAGCCTGGATAGCTCTGTAATACATTGGGTAATGTGACAAATGTAATCATTTATTTTTCTCATAATATATTTAGGAAATATACGATGATGGGTATTCCAAAATAACTCACTATGTCACTGTCATATTAATAATGAATGAATGTTATGGATGCCACAATTTTCCTTTAGGATTTATGATTTCAATATGTTATTCATAAATCTTAAGATTTCATGAGGTATCAGTGTATTCTTGGTATGTATTTATTTAATAATGTTATATTTATTTATCTTATAAAAGTAAATAATCTTTTTAAGATCATACCAAATTATTTTCAAATATTTTTCATGAGACATGAAGATTAATAGGGTCATAAATAAATTCAAGGAAAATTCATGCTATCTAAAACATTAAACTAGTAATGAATCTTTTTTCCAAGATGTTTTATTTTATGAAAAAAATGGAAACTGAGTTGAATTGTACACTTTGTAATTTTTGGGATGTAGAGTAATAGTTATGTCCAATTTCTCTAAATCTATAAACCCAAAAAGATCCTCAATGTGAATTCAGGTTTTAACTCAAGATTAAGTAATGTCTATGTTCAGGTCCTAATAGGTGGTACCAGAGGTCAGTTTAGACAACATTAAGGATTAGTATTTTTCATTAAACACATGGTAAGACCCTATGTATGTTATTTTAGTGAAATACATGGTTTATAGAATTTTTAAATCAAGGAAATTCTGTTACAAATGGAAGGATTAGGATCTCAAATGGTGTTCTTATCTCTTCTGGATGACATATATGGAATAATTATTGCAAAGTCATGTTCAGATGATTGTGAAACTTTGTCTAGAATACAAATCACTAGCATGAAGTTGTGTGATATCAAACACCTCCACTATACCTTGATATCATCATGGATCATGGGTTGTATTTAATCAAATCCAATTTTCTCAATATTTTTATATTTTAAAGAAAGGTAAATATTATTAAGGTGTTTTAAAATATTTTACCTTATCACATGATTTTCAAGCATATTATGATTTTGAAAAAGGTTATAAAGAAGGAGATACTTGCACAACCTATTTATATTTGATTTTAAAATATCATATCGCATCACATATATATGGCCCCGGCCTTAAAACTTAGTTAATCTTGAGTTATTACAAGATTACACATTGAGGATCTTTTCTGGTTTAGAGTTTTAGAGAATTAGATCATAAAACATGCATTACATTCAACATTTAATCAAAGTGGTTACATAAAAGATAGTATTTATTTTATTCCATCAACGGAAACATATTTAAAAAATAAAGCATGGATTTTTTCTTGACACTTCCTTGACACTATCGTCATATCATTTACCTTTTCCTTGACCTGTGAAAAACATTTCAAAAAAACTTGGGACGAGCATAAAAAGATCAGTAAGGGTTATAAAAAATATGGAAAGGAAACATGAGTTCATATATACATAAGAATGAAATCATACTTTACCCATAAAACATAGGAACTTTAACATACCTCATCAAATCATGAATAAATCATAGAAATCATAAGACATAAAATGTAACTTGAGGCATTCATAACATTATTACGTAAGGAGTAACCCTCTTGGTTACGTTTGGAATACCCACCACAGTATATTCCCTAAATCTCTTCGGAGAAACCTTAAAGTTTCACTCCTTCACGTTACCCAATGCATTGGAGAGTTATATCAGGCTCACCCGCCCTTAGTTTATCACGGAACCACCCGTCTTCATAATAATGCCCAGGAACCATAATATAATCTTATCACATAAAACATGAAAAAAGGAAACATAACATTTCCACTTTTCAATCACAAGATATCAACACAACAAATTGATATAAAAACATTATGAAAACCATTTTCAATACCAAAATTAATGAAAAGTAAAACATGGTATTTATTTCTCTTTTAAAAAGAAGTTATGGCTTGTAGAGGAAGCCCAAACTCAAATAATGGTCACGGCGGCGGAGAAGTCGTTGTCGCCGCATATGTATGACAAAAACATTCCCTTTTGTCATTTAGTAAACGCTTCAAATAAAAAAGATTCATTTTGAATAAATGTAAAAGTCAAAGGGGTTTATACACCGTATAAAAGAAAGTTGTGTATAAAACAAAATATGCCTCAATGAATGGAGATTGAGACGAAGTCCCATACAAAGACGATATCCTTGGATTAAGGATAAATCAATTACATAATAATGTGTGACAAATGAATACATGAAATATAAGTGGATATTAAGTGTAAAACAATCAGAGGTTATTGACACATATTCATAGAACGACATATTCAAGGAGTACATGTTTATCCCAAAGAATCAAATTTGGGTTAAGATGTTCCCTTGCAAAAATTTGACAGCCTAACAAAATCACTACAAAATTTAGAAAATGAGTTTGTGAGAGATAAAAAGTGTATATCATCACATGGACATAAAATTTAAATCAATAAGGATATATAATAACATATCCCAACATAATTTTATGTGAATTAAAAGACATAACAAAAGAAGTCTTTTAAAAAGAGGAGGGTGAAAGGTTCCCTTACCGACATGGGTATCTTTCGAAACATACACCCCGTGAAAGAAGCATAATACAACATTGATGTAAATACTCGTAAATGAAATTATATTACAAAATGAGTAAAATAATTGGAAGTACATACACCACTCAATGAAAATTGTGGCAAATGTACCATAAATCTCACGGGAATAAAAGTGAGATGAAAAATCCCTTACGAAAACTCGGCAGCCTAACGGCGCCACTTAAAACTTACAAAAAAGGATTGATGAGATCAAATAGGGTATCTCATCATATTAACATAAAGTTGACAGAAAGAGTAATATAAAATAAAATCCCCCAACATAACAAATAGGAGCTTAAAAGAAGTGACATAATGCAGAGTACTTAAAAAGAAAGATAGTGGTTAGATCTCTTACGAAAATTCGGCAGCCTAACGATGCCACTCAAAACTTCCAAGATGGATTGATGATAGAGAATACGGTATCTCATCATATGAAAATAAAAATTACAGTAAGATTAATATAAAAGATCATCCCAATAACATGAAATATGAGCTTTAAAAGGAATGATATAAAAGAGTGTACTTAAAAATAAAGAGAGGGGTAGGATCCCTTACCTCACGTCCGACTTGTCTTGTTCGTTTCTTTATATTCCGGAATAATAAACATTGTTCAATTTATAATTGCCTAAGGTCCTCCTTTAGAGATTATTATTCAGTTAGTATCACATATTATAATGTTATAATAATTGTTTAATAATGTTAGTTCATATCAGACGTTTTTGTCGATGTTTGGTAAATGAGTCAAAAATGAACTTGTTTGAAAAATGATTGCCCATGTAGTTATAAGTAAATAATTTCCAGAATAGTATTAATGATTAAAATATCATATATATCCATTAAATATTCATTTTATACTATTCCATATCATTTTTAGATAAAAAACGAAAAGCACTGTTCATGGAGACGGTAGGCCGTACATACGCATGAACGCTACATTCATTTTTTTCTTTGTCATATTAATGGAATTAAAAATAAATGATATATATATATATTATAATTCCAGTATAATATATATTTTATATATTTCACATATGTTCATTAATTTTATACTTTATACATTCCATGTATTGCATGTACGTGTCACATCACTTGAGGGGGCGGTAGTCCACACTTCCTCATATGAAATTATCGCATTTACACAACATGAAAAGAATAAATTAATGTTTTAAATATAAAATACAGAAGAATATAGTAAACATAAATACCATATATATAATATATAAAATACAGTGACATCATAATGGCCACCTTTAATGATGTTAAAAGAATATTGAACAATCATCGTTTCGTGAGGCAGAAAATCGCCAACCACAGAAACAGTATGTTCTTTAACCATTAGACGAAGGTGTGTCTAAGTGTAGCTCGAATCTATCTTATAACAACATCCCAGTATATTTAAGATATTGTATTTGTTACAAAAGAAATGAATAAAAAGATTTTATGGGGTTGGAGAAGCAAAATAAAACAAAAGGACTCAAGTGAAGACATTACCTTAAAATCGGGTAACTCCCTTTGGTTTGAGCTCAAAGGCTTCCTTGGGAAGGCTTCTGCCCAAAGTGAGGCTTCAAGGAGTTATAGAGGGATGTGGAGAGACAAAATGGGCAGGTTTGTCTGAGCCAAAGGCTTTGTATGTGTGGGTAAGGAGGTAGAGGTGGGGGCCTTTTATAAGAGGAGGGGAGGGGCACTCTTGGAAAGTAAGGAAATGTTACTTTATTTTAGAATGAGTTTCGGATTTTAATGGTCCCACATTGGTGTGTTTAGAGTATAAGGTGATAATAGTTCAAAATACACCCATCCAATAGGTTTTGGACATGTGTAGGTCATATATTTTACATTATCTTTTCATTTTATTTAAATCCTTTATTAATGAGGTAATCACTGCATCATTGTGATGTCATTTATGATTTTATTTATTTAATGTCTAAAAATTATAAAACAAATATCATGATGTAGGAAATATTTTTATCTTTATAATTAATTTTTATAGTCCAAAAGATCATTTATGTAGACAAAATTAAAAATATTTTACTTAGGTGATACATTCTTTGTTACATTTAACATTCTTTAAAAATAAAAAGATAAAAAGTTACTTTCTCACAAAAGTGATTCCATGGGTCCCCCATGTTTGGAACAAGGAATCCCATGGCCAGACATGAGACAACCAGTAGCCTTAGGACACATGTTGTGGTCATTTTATATTATTATGATATTATTTTATTATCTTTAACTACCTGATTACTCGTTAATCAAGATAATTAAAGATAATAACCGTCGTTACTATTCATAATGTCCAAAAATAAAAGAGTCTTAATTAGATAATTTGGAACTTCTAATTCCAAATATGTAATCCATTTTACCAAATTCCAAACACATAAATTGCAAAAATTATTTTAAAAATAATTCCCGTTGTCAAAAAAATAGCGGGTTTTTTAGAAACAATATTTATGAAAAGTATTGCACTTGTTTATGCCCAATTAAAAAGTGAAATTAATCCCAATGACCATCATTGGATTACATGGTAAAAATATATTCTAATTACAATTTAAAACAAATTAAAAAGATAATATAACCATATAATTAAATTATATGAAAAAGCAATTTTGATGTAAAATGCAGTATTTTTCACTATTCATTGATAAATGAACATTGTCAGAAAAATACCAAAAATTAACCCAATGTAAATTTAAAAGTCCCAATCATAAATAATATGTTTTTTTTTTGAAAAATGGAGCTTATAAAATTGTCAAAAGTGAATTTAAAAACGGTTCTCCATCAAAAGGTCGTTAATCGACCTTTTAATGAATATTAGAATGTTTACGCTTAAAAACTGGATTCATTTGCATTTTTAATCCTCTTAAATTTATTGAAAAAAAGTACAAATATTTGACAAACATATATAATAATTTTGTAGTTAGTTCTGTTCATTCCCACCTTTACAACGGCTATACGTTAACTGCACTTTAAAATAACATTATTTTTTTATTAGAGTGCAACGTATGATTTCAAAGAAACTTGTTGTTGCATATTGGGTATGCCATCGAGCATAGAATTCTCTTTAAAGTAATATTAATATTTTATTCACAAATATGGATAAATTCGAAAATTTCATAATCTTTATTTACCTGGGGTGTTATATCCTTCCCCCCTTTTGGGAATTACGTCCTCAAAATTTTAAAATTGGGCTTGGAAACATCCTTGAACGTCCCACATTAGAACAAGAGTCGGTAAAAAAATCACTTTAAAATAAAGAAAGATAAGTACAAAGGTCACCTGAGTTAACCCATACTAGTATTCCAAGTATGAAAATATGGACATGGAGGAAAAAACGAAGGGTCATGTTTTGATGGAGAGTGTTAGTAAACATGTCTAGGAGAAATTTAACCATAAGAAAATCAAAAACTTATGATGGGTTAAACGGTATTCGATTCCCCCGTAGGAAACATTAATAGAAAACATTTTTGTTTTTTTTATTGATGAATTTATTCATAAGGAAACATAATTACTTAACATGTTGACTTTCAACTTTTATTATATTTCTTACACAAACTCATATTTTCTCCAAAAGACGAGTATTTAGGAAGACTTGTTCACTATAATCAACTTCAAGAGAATCACCTAATCCAAAAAAAGAGAACTATATACTTCCCATGTCCTTAGACTTTATCCAAAACCAAAACCAAAAAGGTTAGTACAAGATCAGATAATCCAGAAAAGGATAACCCTTTATAAAAAGAAAATCTATTCTTAATCTCCAAAACTTTTCCAACAAAACCGAAAGTTCAACGAGGACCATTCGATAAACAATTTTTCCATAAAATTCTTCATAGTAAATAAAAATACGATTAATACCCAAATAGTTGAAGGATTCAGTCACATAGTCTTCCAAGTTAAATCATATCATTTATCTCCAACCAACATCAGTTTCTCCTAAGGTCTCTTATTGAAAAGTAATTAACCTATTCACATGTCCTCCATGATAGGTTAATAATTTCCATATATAACACAAAATCAGCTCATTCTAGATTCATAATATCATCTAACTAAAAATAATTATTTAAACTAACGTGGGACTTCACGTAGTCTAGTGGTAAGCGATAAATACCAGTCGCACTATGGTTGTGGGTTCGATTCCCGCAGCTTTGTCCGACGCGACGGGTTGTCACATGGTCTGCATGTTGTCCTTTTTCCAAAACTATATAATTCTTAAAACATTCCCCAAAATGAGATAAAATCATAAAAAATGATCATAACATATTTTAACCTCACCTTTATCTCATGCCTTTCATTTTCCATCATAACATATAATAACCCATAATTACCTCAAAAATAAGGATCATGAAAACTCTAATGGTTACCTTTATAATTATTACCTGGAATTCCACATCAACTGGTCGTCTCGTACATGATGCATTACATATCATACCAAGGTTCAAGTGGTCGATCATGAGTCCTTGATAGTTGGTTTAGAACAACCACGAGTTTCCTCATTGAATCCCCCATTTTATCTAGTATCTTAATCAGAGAACCACCACAGTTTCCTTCAAACATGTTGTCTCTTTAGTGCCTGCTATATCCATCCTTTCACTAAAAACAAAAATGTCAGTGTGAGTATATCAACAAAACCATCATGTACTAGTGACGAAGGTAAACACTAATATATACTTACTCATTCACTTTATCTAAAACTAGGACTCTTTCTGAAATCCTAACCATTTTGGTAATGTCACTTGTTATTAGAGAATACCCTAACCTCTATAGTTATCTAAACTGACCTCTGATACAAACTATATGGCCCCAGCCTTAAACCTTACTTAATCTTTAGTTATTACAAGATTACACATTGAGGATCTTTTTAGGTTTAGAGTTTTAGAGAATTAGATCATAAAACATGCATTACATTCCACATTTAAACAAAGTGGTTACATAAAAGATAGTATTCATTTTTTTCCATCAATGGAAACATATTTAAAAAATAAAGCATGGATTCTTTCTTGACACTTCCTTGCCACTATCATCATATCATTTACTTTTCCCTTGACCTGTGAAAAACATTTCAAAAAAACATGGGATGAGCATAAAAAGCTCAGTAAGGGTTATAAAAAGTATGAAAAGGAAACATGAGTTCATATATACATAAGAATGAAATCATACTTTACCCATAAAACATAGGCACTTTAACATACCTCATCAAATCATGAATAAATCATATAAATCATAAGAATTAAAAGGTAACATGAGGCATTCATAACATTCTTACGTAGGGAGTAACCCTCTTGGTTACATTTAGAATACCCACCACAGTATATTCCCTAAATCTCTTCAGAGAAACCTTAACGTTTCACTCCTTCACGTTACCCAATCCATTGGAGAGTTATATCGGGCTCACCCGCCCTTAGTTTATCACGGAACCACCCATCTTCATAATAATTCCCATGAACCATAACATAATCTTATCACATAAAACATGCATAAAGGAAACATAATATTTCTACTTTTCAATCACAAGATATCAATACAACACATTGATATAAAAAAATTATGAAAACCATTTTCGATACCAAAATAAAAGAAAAGTAAAACATGGTATTTATTTTTCTTTTAAAAAGAAGGTATGGCTTGTAGAGGAAGCCGAAACTCAAATAATGGTCACGGCGGCGAAGAAGTCATTGTCGCCGCATACGTATGACAAAAACATTCCCTTTTGTTGTTTCGTAAATGCTTCATATAAAAAAGATTCCTTTTGAATAAACGTAAATTTCAACGGGGTTTATACACCGTATAAAAGAAAGTTGTGTATAAAACAAAATATTCCTCAATGAATGGAGATTGAGACGAAGTCCCATACAAAGACGGTATCATTGGATTAAGGATAAATCAATTACGTATATATGTGTGACAAATGAATACATAAAATATAAGTGGATATTAAGTGTAAAACACTCAGAGGTTATTCACACATATTCATAGAACGACATATTCAAGTAGTACAAGTTTATCCCAAAGAATCAAATTTGGGTTAAGAAGTTCCCTTGCAAAAATTTGACAGCCTAACGGCTTCACTACAAAATTCAGAAAATGAGTTGATGAGAGATAAAAAGTGTATCTCATCACATGGAAATAAAGTTTAAATCAATAAGGATATAGAAGAACATATCCCAACATAATAGTATGTGAATTAAAAGACATAACAAAAGAAGTATTTTAAAAAGAGGAGGGTGAAAGGTTCCCTTGCCGACATGGGTATCTTTCGAAACATACACCCTGTGAAAGAAGGACAATACAACATTGATGTAAATACTCATAAATGAAAGTATATTAAACAATGAGTAAAATAATTGGCATTACATACACCACTCAAAGGAAATTGTGGCAAATGTAGCATAAATCCCACGGGAATAAAAGTGAGATGAAAAATCCCTTACGAAAACTCGGCACCCTAATGGTGCCACATAAAACATACAAAAAAAGATTGATGAGATCAAATAGGGTATCTCATCATATTAACATAATGTTTACATAAATAGGAATATAAAAGAACATCCCCCAACATAACAAAGAGGAGCTTAAAAGAAGTGACATAAAAGAGAGTACTAAAAAAAGAAAGATAGAGGTTAGATCTCTTACGAAAATTTGGCAGCCTAACGGCGCCACTCAAAACATCCAAAATGGATTGATGAGAGAGAATAGGGTCTCTCATAATATGAACATAAAAATTACAGTAATATTAATATAAAATAACATCCAAATAACAAGAAATATGAACTTTAAAAGGAATGACATAAAAGAGTGTACTTAAAAAGAAAGAGAGGAGTAGGATCACTTACCTCAGGTCCCACTTGTCTTGTTCGTTTCTTTATATTCCCGAATAATAAACTTTGGTCAATTTATAATTGCCTGAGGAACTCATTGAGAGATTATTATTCAGTTAATATCACATATTATAATTTTATAATAATTGTTTAATAATGTTAGTTCATATCAGACATTTTTGCCGATGTTTGGTACATGAGTCAAAAATGAACTTGTTTGAAAAATGATTTCCCATGTAGTTATAAGTAAATAATTTCCAGAATAGTATTAATGATTAAAATATCATATAAATCCAGTAAATATTCATTTTATACTATTCCATATCATTTGTAGAAAAAAAATGAAATGCACCGTTCATGGAGACGGTAGGCCGTACGTACGCATGAACGCTACATTCATTTTTTCATATTAATGGAATTAAAAATAAAAAATATATATATATTATAATTCCAGTATAATATATATGTTATATAGGTCACATATGTTCATTAAGTTCATACTTTATACATTCCATGTATTGCATGTACGAGTCAATCACTTGAGGGGGCGGTAGTCCACACTTCCTTATATGAAATTATCGCATTTACACAACATGAAAAGAATAATGGTATGTTTTAAATATAAAATACAGAAGCATATATTAAACATAAATACCATATGTATAATATATAAAATACAGTGACATCATAATGGCCACCTTTAAAGGTGTTAAAAGAATATTGAACAATCATCGTTTCGTGAGGCAGAAAATTGCCAACCACAGAAACAGTATGTTCTTTAACCATTAGACGATGGTGTGTGTAAGTGTAGCTCTAATACTTCTTATAAAAACATCCTAGTATATTGAATATACTGGATTTGTTACAAATGAAATCAATAAAAAGAGTTTAGGGGGTTGGAGAAGCAAAATAAAACAAAAGGACTCAAGTGAAGACATTACCTTAAAATCGGGTAACTCCATTTGGTTTGAGCTCAAAGACTTCCTTGGGAAGGCTTCAGCCCAAAGTGAGGCTTCAAAGAGTTATAGAGGGATGTTTAGAGACAAAATGGGCAGGGGTTGGCCGAGCCAAACACTTTGGAAGTGTGGGTAAGGAGGTAGAGGTGGGGGCCTTTTATAAGAGGAGGGGAGGGGCACTCTTGGAATGTAAGGAAATGTTACTTTATTTTAGAATGAGTTTAGAATTTTAATGGTCCCACATTGGTGTGTTTCAAGGATAAGTTGATAAGGGCTCTAAATACACCCATACAATAGGTTTTGGACATGTTTAGGTCATATATTTTACATTATCTTTTCATTTTATTTAAATGCTTTATTAATGAGGTAATCGCTGCATCATTATGATGTCATAAATAATTTTATTTATATATTGTCTATAAATTATAAATCAAATATCATGACGTAGGAAATCGTTTTAGAATTCTAATGAATATTTATAGTCTAAATGATCATTTATGTAGACAAAATTAAAAATATTTTACTTAGGTGATACATTCTTTGTTACATTTAACATTTTTTAAAAATAAAGAGATAAAAAGTCACTTTCTCACAAAATTGATTCCATGGAGCCCCCAAGTTTGGTACAAGGCATACCATGGTCGGACATGATACAACCAGTATCCTTAGGATACATTTTGTGTTCATTTTTTATTATTATGATATTATTTTATTATCATTAACTACCTGATTACACATTAATCAAGATAATTAAAGATAATAACCGTCATTACTATTCATAATGTCCATAAATAAAAGAGTCTTAATTATATAATTTGGACCTTATGATTCCAAATATGTAATCCATTTTACCAAATTCCAAACACATAAATTGAAAAAATTATTTTAAAAATAATTCCCGTTGTTAAAACAAATAGAGGGTTTTTTAGAAACAATATTTATGAAATGTTTTTCACTTGTTTATGCCCAATTAAAAAGTGAAATTAATCCCAATGACCATTATTGGATTATATGGTAAAAATATATTCTAATTTAACTTTTAAACAAATTAAAAATATAATATAACCATATAATTAAATTATATGAAAAAGCAGTTTTGATGTAAAATGCTGTATTTTTCGCTATTCATTGAAAAATGTATATTGTCAAAAAATTACCAAAAATTAACCCAATGTAAATTTCAAAGTCCCAATAATAAATAATATGTTTATTTTGATAAATAGAGCTTATAAAAGTGTCAAAAAGTGGATTTAAAAGGGGTTCTCCATCAAAAGGCAGTTAATCGACCTTTTAAAGAATATTAGAATGGTTATGCTTAAAAACTTGATTCATTTGCATTTTTAATCCTCTAACATTTATTGAAAAAAAGTTCAAATATTTGACAAAAATATATAATAATTTTTTAGTTAGTTCTATTCATTCCGCCCATTACAACGGTTAGGTGTTAACTACCATTTAAAATAATATTATTTTATTATTAGAGTGCAACGTAAGATTTCAATGAAACTTGTTGTTGCATATTAGGTACACCATCGATCATAGAGTTCCCTTTAAAGTAATATTAATATTTTATTCACAAATATGGATAAATGTGAAAATTTCATTCTCTTTATTTACCTGGGGTGTTACAACATACTTATGGTATTTTAAAAGTACCATTAATTGAATGTTTCAACTCAAAATTGGTCTGATTGTTTTATAAAAATCATGTTTTATCAGATGTTTTGAAATTATATGTCAAACATGATTATTTTCTAAAACTATTTTTCTGTCAACCCCTATATGACCCAAGTTATACAAGGTGGATTTGGATGAAGGAAGAAAATGATTTTGAAGGATCTCTAAATCATTGTTTTATTGCATGGACCTTCTAACTATGTAAACAAGATGAAGATGAAACCATATGGACACCATGATCAAGGTATGATGCTATTTCTTTTAGGAATAATTTTAATTTATCATATATAGGTAAAAATGACATTATATAATATGATGATGTATTAATCTATTGGGATGAAAATAAAATGTATAAGAAAACCATTGAGGTTAAAACATTTTAAGGATATTTTTTAGTTTTATAAGAATGACAAACCATAAGATGTGGGATGACTCATCGCATCTGGAAAGGCAACAGGAATCAAACCCACAACCGAAGGGCGAAAAATGTGAATCACCTACCATGGTCCTACGTAAAGTCCCTGGGTAGTATGACTTATTCTTTTAAGTTAAATGATTTTATAGATCCTGAATAAGTTTATTTTGGATTATATGTTTTATCAAATTGACATCTTTTATATAGGATAATGATTTAGTGATTAAGTAATAAAGGTTATTTTGGAATACATTCTCCCTTTTGGGAACACTATATACATAAGGAAAATAAAATACTAAGGGATCTAATTTGTTGAGTAATGGATGAAATATTATCTTGGAAGAATATATTTTTTTATTGTGGACATATGGTTATTTTGGTAATTTATAGAAATGATTACTCTATCATAGAGAATATGTGTTTAGGATAATTACACCTCAGTATGAGACTTTAAGAGAAGTCGATGTTTTTTGTAGATAAATGTTATGATTAACTGTTGATGACTTTGTTATTAAATATTTCTGGGTTTTGGGTTTCAATCTTATTTTGGATTATTTTGTTGAATTTTAACGGCAATTGTATATTGAATTGTCTTTCTGGAACATTCAGTTTTTTTTGAATTTTAGAGATTAAGAGTAGTATTTATTTTTACAAGGGATTATCCTTTTGTGGATAATATGATCTTGTACTAACAAATTTTGGTTTTGGATAATGTCTAAAGATAGGGGAAATATATAGTTTATCTTTTGTAGATTATGTGATACTCTAGAAATTTATTCTAGAATTTCAAGTGTGACTAGGTCATCTTGAATACATACCTTTTGGAGAAAGTATTATTTTTTGTAGAATTTAATTAAAGGATGACACTCTACATGACAAGTAAGAATATTTCCTTAGGATCTTAGTATAATTAATAATAAAATTATTCATATCTATAAAAGGATCTTGATGAAAAATGTTATCAACTCTCTTTTATCATCAGACATTTACCCATCCAAAAATTTATGGTATTGTGCTGGTTAACTTTCTGTGATCATGTTCTCTATTACTCTATATTAATCTATGAGAGTTAGGTTCTCTTCCATATCCATGTTTTCATGGAATCCAAGTATTTATTGTCTTGGGAGAACTTTTTATTTCTCTTTGTTTATTTTAATGTGTTATTTTTATTAAATATTTTTCTTATGTGGACCATTCAATGAAGTTTCAAAGACTAATTTTGAAATTGGGAGAACAAAATTTCCAAAATAAGGGAAGGAATTAACATCCCAAGTAAATAAAGAATATAAAATTTTCATATTTATTAGTATTTGAAAATTAAATATTAGTTTTACATTAAAAATGATGCTATGTTTAGTGGTATACCTGATACACAACAACGGATTTCTTTGAAAAGTTTTTTTGCACACAACATTGAGTTATACAGAAAAATATTAATATAATATTTTTACGTTAAATGGTAGTTAGCTCATAGTCATTGTATTGGAAGGAATGAAAAAAACAAACGATATTATTATTAAATATGTCTCTTAATTTTTTTTACATTTATCCAATAACTTTTATAGGCTTAAAATAATAATGAATCTAATTTTAAGCATAAATTCTCAACTATGCATTGAAAGGTCAATTTTCCACATTTTGATGGTGAACCCTCTTTAAATATAGTTTCGACACATAAATATTTACTATTTGAAAAAATGATATTCTTAAATCGATTCGAGACATCATATTTTAATTTGGAATATTTTTTGGTATTTTTCGGATAATGTTTATTTTTTAATTAATAGTGAAAAACTACTGTATTTTAATTAAAAACTAACTTTCAATCAAATTTATTTATATGGATATATTTTCCATAAAAATGGGTTTAAAGTATTATTAGATTATATTTTTACTATTTAATCCAATTCTGGTAATTTTAAGTAATTTTACATTGAAATTAGACATAAATAAGTGTCAATATTTTTATAGTTATAATTTCTTAAAAACACGCTTTTTGTTTTGACATAGGGAATTCATTTTAAATTGATTTATTCCACTTCTGTGTATTGAATTTGGAAAAATGGACTCCATATTTCTAATCATGACATCCAAATTTTGTAAATTGGTAACTTATCTTTTTAAACAGAAATAATATTAATTTAAGTAAACTTTTTATTTACCATGGTTAAAGGGTAAATCATGCAAATAAGGGTAACAAAATATTACTATAATATTATTAAATTACCTTAAAATGTTTCCTCATCCAATTAGATGATACATTTTCGGCCATTGGAATCCTTGGTTTGATTTGGGTCCCCATAGTTCCACTTTGGAGTGATAATGACACTTTATATTAATTAATTTAAAGTAAAGACAAAAATGACACAAACATATATCTTTTAGTAATTCAATATTTACATGGGGTTATATATGTTATCATTTCAAATATAAATATTCATTTGAAATATAAAAGGACTTCCTAAGTCATTATATATATTTTTATTTTAGACATCAAATAAATAAAATTATTTATTGCACAATAATGATGGAGTGTTACCTCATTAATGAATGTTTTTAATAAATATGATTTTAAGAAATTATCAAAACCTTCAAAATTATTATTGGATGGTTTTATTTTAAACATGAGTCATTTTATATTTGAATTTAATAATTTTTGGACCTTGAGAAACCTAAAATCATTATATAAAAAATAATATTTGTAAACTTTCCTAAGGAGCCCCCCCCATATAAAAATCCCTCACTTTTAACCCATTTTTCACAATTCTAAAGCCCCTTGTCTCAACCAACCACTGCCAAATTACATTCCCTACATCCCTATACTCCTCCTAGAAGTGTAACCTTTGGAAGAAGTCAATTATAGTAAACCATTTGGTTCAAACCAAAGGGATATTCTAGATTTAATGGTAATGTTTTCTCTTAAGTTCTTTTTGTTTATTTTTTTCTTCAACCCCATAAACTCTTTTTTTTCATTTATTTTATAAAATAACCAGTATACAAAATATTCTAGGTTGTTTTAATAAGATGTATTCTAACTAAATTTACACATACCTTCATCTAATAGGTAAAGAATATATTGTTTCTTGGGATGGTGAACTACTGCCTCACGAAACGATGATTGTTCAATATTCTCCTACCACCTCTTATGGTGGAAATTAATATGGAACTATATTTATATGTGATATATATTAAATTTATTTATTTTCTATTCATCTATATTTTTCAGTTATAGAATTCCTTTATGGTATCTATAGTGGGTAAATACATTAATTTCATTTGAAGAAGTGCAGACCACCGCCCCATCAAAGTGATATAACTCGTTCTTGCCATACATGAAACATATAAAGGATGGAGTTAATGAAGTTATATATGATATTACACTATAATTAATATATATATATATATATATATCATTATTTTTTTATTCAATTAAATATGAAATAGAAATGAAAGTAGTGTTCATGCGTGCGTATGACTAACCGTCTCCATGAATGGTGCATTTCATTTAATATTTCCAAATGATATGTACTATTATAAATAAATATATATAATTGATATATATGATATATATGATATCTAAATCATTAATAAAAATCTTGAGATAGTTCAATTTTGAAGACATGGACAATTTAAAATTATGACAAGTTCATTTTTAACTCAAGTTCCGAACATCGATAAAATGTACAATATAAACTGAAATAATTAACTAATTGTTAAAGAAAGCTAATAATTGATATAAAAATAAAAATAGAAATCTAAAAGGTTCATATAAAACTATAAATTCACTTTAGGTATTTATTCACAAGGTTAATGAATGATCGAGTTAAGTCAGACACGGGGTAAGGGATTTCTTATCTCACTTTTAATTCCATGAGAATTCTGTTGTTCATCGCTTATTTAGTGCATGAGGTGAATTTTATACTGAAATTGGATATATATTATCATGATTAAATTTATATTAATTTTATTCTATGATTCATTTGGTGGTTATTATCTTTTTTTCATAAGACTCGATTGATTACAAACATGGTAAGGGGTTTTCATCTCTATTTTCTTTCCTCTTAGATTCATGTTATATTTTCCACTATTTCCATTTCTATGGATTATGTACTACCTATGATTTTATTGTTTGTGTAATATAACTTAATTAATGTGTATTTACATCTTCATTGTATGATCCTTCTTTCACGGGGTGTATGTTTTATAAGTTACCAAATCAGTAGGGGAACCTTTAATCGTACTCTTTTAGTTAATGGCTTAATTTATGTCATTTATTTTAATTTACTTGTACTTATGTTGGGATAAGTAATTATATATCCTTATTGTTGTAAGTTTTATCTATATGTGATGAGAGAACCTTTTATCTCTCATCACCCAATTTTAGAATTGTAATTTGATGTCGTTAAGCTGTCGAATTTCTGTAAGAGAACATCTTACCCGAATTTCAATTCTTTGGGTAAAACATATACTTCTTGATTATTTCATGCGATGAATATGTGTGAATGAACTATTGTAGTTTAAAACATAATATCAAATTATATTGGATATGTTCTTATTTTTTGCTGATAATTATTTCCTTGATTTTCCCTTAATCCAAGGATATGATCTTTCAAGATAATTTTCTCAATTTAAATTCTATTGATAATTCGTTGTAGTTATAACGAAATTAACTTTTATAGGGTGTATACACTACCCTTTGACATATTATATAATGAATAAATTCATTATCATGATATTATATTCCTTGATTAATGTTATTCTTCAATTATTTTTATTCATGAATCTCTCATTTGTTTATGAACAATTTAACTAAAATATCATTTTAAATGTTTTAATTATTTATTCTTATAAATATTTATCATTAATTGAAATTTTTTAGAAATATTTTGTGGTTTTATTTAGATGTACTTGAATGTTTTGATATTAAAATTTCTATAAAAAATCAATGTGGTTTGGGACACTTTGATTCAAAATTATCTTTAATAAATGTTTTAAATGGTTTTGAAAATATTTTGATAAAGCACTGTTTATTTCAATATCGTGATATGATATATTGTGATTAGAATGTGGAAATTTTATCATTCCATTATACATGTTTTATTTGTTATGATTATGTTATGATTATTGGGAATTATTAACATATACAGGTGGTCTCATGATAAACCTAGGGAGGGTGAGTCTAAGATAGATCTACAATGCATTAGGTAACGTGATAGAGGTAAACATTAATGTTTCTCCGAAGAGATTTAGGGAATATACTATGATGGGTATTCCAACGTAACTCCCTATGTAGCTATGATAGCTACAATTTAAGTATGTTATATATTCCACATGTTACCTTTATGATTTATGATTTCAATGTGTTATTCATAAATCTTGTGATTTCATGTCGTATGATCTTATGCTTGGTATGTATTTATGGACAAATGTTATGTTTCTTTATCTTATAACCCTTACAGATCTTTTAATGCTCATCTCGTGTTTTTTTGAAATGTTTTTCGTCGGATATAAATATGAATAGGGTCAAGTATGGGATCATGGAAAAGTCATGCTATCTAACTCATACAACTAGATGTGAATCTTTTTTTGAAGAGTTTTTATTTTATGAAAACAATTGCAACAGAGTAGAATTGTCTACATTGTAATTTTTTGGATGTAGTGTGATAGTTATTGACTAATTATCTAATGATCTAAACCCAAAAAGATTCTTAATAAGAAATATTTATTAAACTCATAATTATGTAAAGTTTATGTCCGAGTCTATATACATCCATAAATAATTCAAATGTAAATTCAACATTCCAATCAGGTATTATATAAGGAAACTCATCAACAAAAACATCCTGATACTTATTTATCACAGGCACATCATTAATATGAACAGTTTCTTCTTTTCCACAATATTTGAAAGGTAATATTCATTTACTTCTTTTTCTAGTTCCTCATCTTCCTGATAATTTATCAAAAGATACAGTTCATTCTTATACACAAAATGAAATTAATTCTGAAAAAAAACTTGTTAACACTGTAGTCAATCTTTTCTGGATAAACAGATAGATTGTTCATACCAAAAATTAAATAAAACTCCTCTAGAGGAAGAAAATAATGTCTTTAGGTAGATTCTTTACGCACACACAAACATGAAGGCTCTTATAATTTTTGTATGTCTCACCATTTCTTAAATGTGTTTTTACAACATGTTCAAGATTCATATCTTGAGATGGAATTCCCAATTTACTAGAAAATTTCATAGGAATGAAATAATGTTTAGAAACTGAATCAAAGAACACATTGGAATAACATTAATAAACAAATAGTGTGTTTGATACTACATTATTTGAAAACCCAATATCTACTAAAGTATTACATCGGATTTCACCACCACTTTCAGCTTGCAGTCTGGCTTCTTTCTATCATTTGAGTCCTTTGTTGGACACTAATTTTCATAATGACCCATTTCATTTCACATAAAAAAATTTATAAGTGTATATAATATTTTTTCTTACCATTAAAAAGATATTTTTAAGTGAAATGAAAAACCCTAGGTCCCATTTTTCCACATTAGTAGAACTTAACAGACTTCAAATGCCATTCCCCAATGTAATTTTTAACTATATTTTCAGAAACTCTAAACATTATTTTCTTACCATTGGAGTTTTTTGTAGATATCATTGCTTTTATAAACCACCTCAACCTATTATTCTATTATTTTTCAATGAACACCTGATAATCAGCAAACTTCATTCACACCTTCTCAGCACATCAACATGTTTTTCATTGCTTTTGAACACATGAGATGCTAAATAATTTCAATACATTTGCATTAATCATGAGTAAAAATGATTGGTTTTACTATAATAATCCATATGAATGTTGGATCATACCATTCCAGTCAGGTGATTTTTTCTGCATAAGCAACCATGGAGTCACCCTCTTTCCTCAATTACATGAATTGTTTTGTCATCCTAAGTCGAACCACCTTCAGAAAATATATCTCAAGAAACTAGCCATTGAATTCATGCCAATATAATGTACCAATCGCCTCACCAACCCTAATATTTTTAACCATTGAACACCACTGATCAACTTCAACATCAAAATGGTAAATAATGAGACTAATATTTTGATGGTCTGAACACCCCATGACATCGAAAATCTTTTATAGTGCATTAATTCAACTTTCATCTAACACAAGTTAATATGATCCTCTAAATGATGGGATATGTTTCCTCATGAAATGATTAATACCTGAAATGTTCTTCTGTGGTTAATATGGCTGATCTCGAGCATGGATACCACCACCATTTATTTCTTGAGTCAACTATTCCATCACTACAAAAAAAAAACTATTCAATTCTGATTCTGGCCATCTCTTGTTGCTAATTTTGAAGTTTATTTTCCTCTGGATGTACTCCTGTCATTGTTTGATTATTTAGACTACAAAAAACGATTCTGAAGACAGAATATCAAAGGTTAAGTAGCATGGTATTTTTAAAATTCTATATCAATTCAATCATACGATATATAAATTTATGTATATTAATTTAACCTCATTCTTAATCCTAATGTTTTCTAAACTGTCATGTAATACCACCTATATGGACCAGGCTTTAAACATTATATAATCTTCAGTTAAGTCATGAAATTGACATTAAATATCTTTTCAGGTTTAACATTTTAGAGAATTAGGCCACACCTATTACATTAAATATCAAATATTACATAGTAGACACTTATAATCCTACAAATTTTTCCACAAGAAAAAAAATAAATAAATAAAACAATAATTATTTTGTTGATATAAATATTCTTGAATTATTAATTTATCCTACCCATCATTATACCCTGTGAAAATACATTTCAAAATTTTTGTATGATCATAAAATGCTCAGTTAGGGTCCTAATATAATTAATGAAAACATTGGTCTGTAAATAAATACTATCAATGAAATAGAACATTACACTCAAAAACATAATCTCTTTTACATACCTCATGAAATCATAATATTTATGAATAACATAGAGAAGTCCTAAATCATAATGTTAACTGGTGGATTCTATAATAGACTTATATTGTATCTTTCATATCTTTATAGGGAGTTACATTTTTATTACCCATCACATTATATTCCGTAAATATATTAGGAGAAACCTAAATGTTTTCCTCTGTCACATTACCCAATTCATTATAGATCTATATCGAGTACACCCTCCCTTGGATTATCGTCGAACTACCCGTATATGTAAACATTTCCTAATAACTATAACATATTCCTAACATATAAAACAAGCATAAAGGAAAGATAAAATTTCCACATTGAAATAAGAATATATCATATCAAGATATTGAAATAATAAATGATTTATGAAAACACATTTTAATACCAAAAATATTTAAAAAGGTTATATGGTATTTTTTTCCTTTTAAAAGCATTATAGTTTGTTAAGAAATCCAAATATCAAATAATACTTGTGGTGGTAGGAAGGTCATTCTCATCGCGTATGGAAGAAGGAAACATTCATTTTGTCTTTTTGTAAAACACTTTATAGAAAAGATTACTTTAGAGAACCATTGAATGAAAGTAAAATTAAAATGGTATAATTAAACACCATATAAAATAAGGTCGTGTATAAACCAAAATATCCCTCAATGAATGGAGATTGAGACGAGGTCCCTTGAATTATGTTTGACTCGTCACGTATGTTCCTTATTCTTCAAAAATAATAAAGTTAAGTTAATTTATATGTGTTTGAGAACATTTTTCTAGTTTATTATTCCTTTTATACCACTTATTACTTTTTTATAAAAATTAAAAATTTATTTATGTTAATATTGGTTGTTTTTTCTTTATTTGGTACTTGAGTCAAAAATTAACATGATATAATTAGAATTTTTCTATGTTGTCAAAATTAAATTATCTCCAGAATGATTTAATGATTTATATATCATATATATAATATATATCCACTATATATGTATTCCAAATTGTAAATAACATTTGGAGAAAGAAATAAAATGCACCGTTCATAAAGATGTTAAGCCGTACATACGTATAAATGCTACTTTCATTTATTTTTCATATTTAAATGAATGAAAACTAAATGATACATAGGTTTATTATTATTATAGTATAATATAATATTTTATATAAGTTACATATGTTTATTAATTCTATCATTTATATGTTCTTTGTATGGAATGAACAACTGACATCATTTTGACGGGCAGTATTCAGCACATCCTCAAATGAAATTATCATACTTACACATTATGGAAAGAATAAAGGTATGATATAAATGAAAAATAAAGAAGAATATAGACAATATAAATATAATATATACCTTATATAAAAAATTATTCCATCATAATGGCTTCCCTGAGACTTGGTAGGGAAAATTCCAACAATCATCATTTTTGAGGCAGAAGTTCGCCACACAAAGAAAAAAATATATTTGTATCTATTAGATGGAGGTATGTGTAAGTGTAGTTCTAATAATTTTAATAATTAAATTTTAAAAATTATCTTGGTAATTTGGTTGAATCATAATTTTTTTGGACGATTTTATCATTTAATAACATATTATTTGTTTTAAAAACACATTTATTTCAATTTTCATACTATTCATATCATGACTTTCTATAAATCCATAACAACTTTTTTATTTAGAAAAAACATCATTAATTAAATATAATAATTAATAATCATCCCTAAAATTCGTGTATGACCTAAAAATATTCCATATAAATTTAATTTAATAATTATAATCTAATTAATTTAAATCATTTATTTATAACATAATCACTAATTCAACATTGTTTCAAGAAATATATTAATTTATTTTATGTACAACAGTTATAAATAAAATATCATGATTACGAAAATATATTTATATTTATAATGACATTTTATAGTCCATAATTTCACTTATATAACACAATTTAAAAAAATTTAGTAAAAAATATATGTTTATGTTATAATTTTCTTTACTTTAAATTAAAAGTAACTAAATGTCATTTTCCCACAAGTGCCTCCATGGCTTCCTAAAATCAACACATGGATACCCTTGGTAGGATATATATTATCCAATATGATTAAGACATGTGTTAGGGTAGTTTAATATTATAATAATATTATATTTTACCCGTATTTACCACATTTACCCTTTAACCATGGTAAATAATATTTTTATAGAATTTACTATTAATGGTGTCTAAAAATTAATGGAACATATTTACACAATTTAAACATCCTAATTAAAAATATGGAATCCATTTTTTCAAATTAAAAACACATAAATTTTAGAAATTAATTTAAAATTAATTCTCATTGTGAAAACCAAATGTGTGTTTTTAAGAAGTAAAAACAACCAAAAGATTAACATGTGTTTATGTTCAATTAAAATCTAAAATCACATAAAATGACCAAAATTTGATCTATTGATAAAAAAATAATCTAATTAAACATTAAACACAATTAAAATGATAATCTATCTATATAAATATGTTAGATGAAAAATTAGTTTTAAATTAAAATGAAGTATGTTTTCACTTTTCATTAAAAACAAACTTTATTAGAAAAATACAATAATTTCATCCAAAGTAAATTTTGATATTCCAATTCTAAATAAAAAGATTATTTTGACAAATAAAATATATGAAAGTGAAAAAAACTATATTTATAAAGGGTTTACAATCAAAAGCCGGTAAAAAAACCTTTTTGAATATATTCGAGTATTTTAAGCTTAAAATCAGATTAATTATTTTTTTGGCCTATAATATTAATTGGATAAATTTAAAATCATTTAATAAAAATGATAAAATCATAATATAGTTAATTTTATTCAATCCTACCGGTACAACATCTAGGAATTAACGATAATTTAAAATAATAATATTTTATTATATTTATTTTTAGTATTACTCAGCATTGTGGGAAACAAAAGATTTCAGAGAAATTCATTGTTCCATGTCAAGTATGCCATCTATTGTTGTGTGTTAGGTTTTCCATCACCTATAAAATAAAATTAATATTTAATTCAAAAATATTAATTAATATGAAAATGTTTTATTCTTTATTTACCTGGGATGTTACATTAGATTTAGTGTTGTCGACCTACAAAACTGTACTCACACCCTATTTGGGCCACCATTTTATTAATTAGTAGACTTTATTATGTATGTATGAATACTAGAATGGGAACAAATAACTGACTATCACCTTCAAGATTGATTGGATCATTTAGATAGTTCCAACATGTGTTTCTAGACTGGGGTATTTGTATTCTTTTATAGAGTCTTTTATAAAATAGTTTTTAAAAAATTAAGAAAAACATTAAGATATATTCATCATTTAAATGCGTGTCTCTATAATTATTTGGATTTTTTAGTTTTGGAATTTGTCCTATTATGGTTGCATGACTAAATATTTTTTTTTTCCTCTATTTTTTTATAATTTTTTTATTACGAAATTTAATGAAACATTGTACCCTAGATTATATTATAACTTCTATATCTCTTAAACCATTACCGATAGTCAGTATCTTCTACAATATAGGATGGTATTCCAAAAGTCATGTACCCTACCAACATGATCACATGAGGGAGTACCAGTTCAAAAATGATACAATTTGTTTCCAATATCATTGTATGTTTGACATTACTATTGTTATTCAATAATGGACATATCCCCCCAAATCATATCTTATAGTTATCTATTGAGATATTAGGAACTACCGAATGCATTAGAAGGACATAATCGACCTTCCCATAACATAATGATAACCATATATATTTATTATATAAGGTAATAAATCATTAATATAAACATCTTATAATAGACCATGAAAATTTCAATGAATTAGTAGACAATTAATATTTTCATCATATAATTACGTGCAAAAAATCATGTTTCATATTGTTTCCAGCATACAGTAATTATGTAATATAAAATAATCTATTTTCATAGAATGATCCATATATCATAATAATCATAATTCATCTATAAAATTGATTAAAATCACAATAAAATATATTTACTAAATCATAACAATATTTACAAGATTTTTACCATGATGAGAATGCATTTAAAATAACCTTTAGTCATTTTTTTGAAAACATAAGAATATAAAATTTTAGTTTAAGGAAATTTCAATTACAAATTCCCAAAAAATTAATAATTTCATTTTCTTTAAAAACAGGGGATCTTATAAAGTAGAATTAAATAAAATAATGTTGTTGATCATGTAAAAATATGTTCATATTGTATACTTTTAACAGAGAACATTCCTTACACAATTTTATAAATTTCAAAAAATGACTTGTTATAAAAATAATAATTTTGATTAAACAACTATAAATAATTTCAATGGAGGTGGTGATGGTTTTTTAACCATTATATTATATATAAGAATATTTTTAAAATAATAATAAATATTATGGACCTTGAGGAAGAATTTCATCATCCAAATATGTAATATGGTATTCAATTAATTAAAAACTCATTATTGATCATAGTATGTAATAAAGAGAGAAAATGGTAAAAATATCTGATTATTTGATTAATTATAATAGAAGGATAAAATAAATAGTCTAAAAATTATAAGAACCATTATATTTATCTCTATGTAACTTTATCATAGAAAATACTGAAAATAAATCAGATTGTAACATAAACCCTATCAACTTTGGTAAAATATTAATCATAACCCACAAAAAAATAATAGAATAAAATTAAAAATTAAATCGAATTAAAATGTTAACATTAATAATAAAATTCATCAAATTGGTATTATATGATCCTCAGAAACATAAACAGGTGAGTCACATCAAAAATGTCTCATTGAAAAAATATTGAGATGAAGAACACTTACAACATTGGTAATCACTGAATCAAAATGTGATGGAAAATAGAACCTCATATAGATTTTTAAATAAATTTAGTTTTAATGAAAATAATCATAACATAAACTCATGGGAATTATATAAACCACAAAAAATAAACAAGTGGAAAATATGACCAATGTCTCAAAAAAATAAATGTGATACAAAAACTCATACTATAAGTCCCATATTGCATAATACATGTATAAACCTCTTATATAATAAATAAATATTTCTTATGAATATATTAAATAACCATTCTAATATTTATAAAGAAGTATTTAATTTAATTATGACATTTTATAACCCATTTATTAATAAATATTTATTAAAATTATAATTCTCAGATATAACTACACCGTTTTTCCTAAATGTTTCGGTTCAATGGTATTGATCCTTGTATTTTGATCCTTGTTCCATCATTTATAAAATTTAAATAATTTCATTAGAATCAAATTTAAATCATTTTATAATCAATTATAACTATCCATGTAATGTTTTTGTGGAAAATTAATTACATCTATTTATCAAAATTGTATTATGTATGTACGCATGAGTGATGTGTTTCATTTTTAAAGAATAGAATGAATAAAAGGTAAATTATATATTCTCAAATATATAATTTCCATAATTTAATTTATTAAATTCATATAAATATATATATATTAAAACCATATTGATAATTATCACTGTGAAATTTTGATAAAAAATAAATGCATATAATTATTGAGGTGGTAGTCCATCCATACACAAAAGCGATGTTTTATGTTCAACTAGGATGGAAACAATGTTGATAATGGTTTATCCATAAAAATATTAAAAAAATATTATATTTGAGATAAATAAGTAATTATTTTATAATGGAACCATATATTTAGAGAATGTGGAACATGAAATAAAAATGAAATTATTTTATTACTAGTTGCACCACTTTTTCAAGAACCCTCTCTAGGGTTTCACACAAAATCATGGATGGATTTTATTTTGGAACGATTATAAGATCTAGGTTATGAGTAATGATGATAATAAGTTATTATGGAATATTTTTTATAATCAATATGGCTTATGAAGTGTGGATATTACAGGAGAGGATGTATCCATTTGTATAGGATGGGAAGGACACACGGAAAATTACAAAATATACAAAATTATATAAATATATATAACATAATAATGTGAAGTTGAACCATGTTACCCCAATGTAGAATATAAATTTTTATTGGGAATTTCAAACATACGGCAATCCCATTTTGACTATTTTTGGTATATTTTACTCTTAATCACCAAGTTTATCCTCATTGAACTCACTTTAACCATAACTTTTATAACGTAACATTTTACCATGATATCTTAATTATATTAACAAATAAAAAATTGGAGTTCAATTCAAATTTGAAGATTATAATACAAAATTTATTAGAAATTATATCAGGATTAATTTTGTTATACATAAAAAATACTTTTAATATAGGAACACAAACTGCATGAAAAACAACTTTTAGGAAAATGCTTAATTTATGAGTAAAATCTATTTTAACATGAAATTAAAAAATATATTAATATTGATTATTTTTTATTGAATAGTTTAAAATAATCATTTTTATAAATTTTGATCAAGACAAAATAGAATAAAACATTCCAACTATTCTATTAAAGTAATAAAACAAAATAAATTTGATTTAATTTGTAGAAAAATATAATTTATATTCATAAAAGTAAATATTATGCTTAAAAATTATATTTATATGTAAAATAAATTATATAACTACTTAATATTATATTTTCCCTATAAAACTCTTAAAATAAAATAATGTAATGTGTTAAGGTTATTTTAATGTATTATCTCCTAGTTTTATGCATATTTTACCTATTTCTCCCTTATAGTGGTAACAAATATTTGAAGTCGTTACAATGCTTAATGATCAAAATTATATTGGACAAAAAAATTATAATAACAATTATGATTCATAATATGGAATTATTTTTAAATTATTCAATTTTCATCCTTTCAATAAATTCATTTCTAATTAATATCACAAAATTCAACAAAAACATTTAAAAAAATTACACTTTAAGGAATAAAAATTGATTATTTATTATTCCATGCCTAGATGAAAATACATTAGTTTAATGAAAAATAATATTATTGAATAAAAAACCTATATATTTCCTTAACATAAAATACTATTGTGATATATTTAATCAATTAACATTTATAAATATTGTGCACATGAAAACAATTTTTAAGGAAAAAGTATTTTTAAGACAAAAAATGAAAACATTCCATAATCAATTATAATCAACATTACTAAATTTTTAATTAGGATAAATATAATTAAATAATGATTATTTTTCATTATTATCAAATTAAAAATATAATGTTAATTCCAAATAACAAGATTTTCTGAAAACAAATAGTAATTCTATAAAAATTTATATTTTCCCCCATTCATGGAAAAATCAATCATATAAAAAAATCCAAAGAAATTCACAGTAAGTTAATTGTGATACGATGATTTAAAAAATAAAAATATTTTGTAAAATTAAATATATAAAAGCTATATAAATTAATTATAATGTTTTCTAACTGAAATAATAAGAAAATCTTTATTTAAGAAAAATATATTTCTGAAACATATAATAAATCTAATAAAAATTGATAACATATATATTCGGAGTAAATAAATATATTTAAATTAATTATAACATTTATATTCATATATATTTTAAATTTTTTTATTTTTTTTCATACAAAATTCTGTAAACATCTTTGTTATAATGCCCAAATTTAAATATAAAATTTTTTATCATGGTTTATTTAATTTTTCTGTTAAATGAAAATAATGATATCCAATAAACAAAAAAAAATTTGAAAAAATATCTCATAAAATCTCCGGGTGTAACAATATAACCTTGTTAAATCATTTTCACATCCATATTATTATTTAGATAATAAACGGTTCAAGATTTGGAAATACAATTGTTGAATACTAGCTTCCATTAAAAGAATAATAAAACACCATTTGGAAAAGGGGAAATGGATATATGATGATCATCTAAAATAAAAAATAACTAGGTTTTCAAATAGTATATAAATAATAGGAAGATAAAATTTTGAAATGGATAGAAAATGTATATTTCAAATAATTGTAGAGTGATAAAAAAATATTGGTCATTAGAAACTGAATGATCATTGGAAATTTAATGACCATAAATCCATAAATTAATATGGGTAAACCTATCTATATATTCATCATAAATAATAAAAAAATAATCTTCATTTGAAGAAATTTTCTTAAACATCCGGGATTATTTTACTATTAAGATATTGACCATTATAAAATATAGTTACATTATTTATTACAATTTCTTGAGAATGATTTTACCCTTAGGTTGTGATTTGATAAATTTACATTTCACATATTTCTCCATGAAATTAATATTCAAGAAAAATTATTCATTCCTTATTAAATAAAATTAATTTTTAATGGATCAGAAGATCCACATTAGAATTAAAAATTATTCCACTAAAGTCAAAAAATTTACCAAAGAGAAAATGGTAAGCATAATTTATCCTGTATAGATAGGTATAATTTATTAATCTTTAAAACCTATACAATATAAACAAAATTTTAACATAATTCATTTGATAAATAATTAACATTATGAACCATTCAAAATATATACAACGAAATTAAGAAACCAATAATTCATAAATATTTTATGACATATTTTTATTAAAAAAACATAATTAAAAATCATCCCCAAACAACATAAGGAATATTATAATTTCACATAATAAGAAAATAAAAAAATATTCTCTTACAAAAAGATAATTTTTCCTTAAAATTAAATGATTCACTATAAGAATTCAATGAAAAATTAAATGCATCTAAATATTAATGTTATCAATATGAACTCTCTTTATCGAAAATAAATGCTATCCTTAAAATATGATGAACATTTTAATTATTATTTATACAATTATTATTTTTTATAAAATGTCACATTATCACTAAATAACATTTCTAGATTATCAGTACCATTTTACATGTACTTTCGTATCATTAATTAAAAAATTCATTAGAAAAATGCTTAGTAGTTTTATAACCTTTTTAACCCTAAATTTATTGATAAAACACTAATACATCCTATTTATTGAGTCCAAAAAATAACACTCCAATAATTCCATATCAATGGGTTCTATAAACTAACAAATTTATTATTCTAGGTGTTATCCCATGGAATATTACATTGAATAATATAATGACCAAATTCCAAGAATATATGAATGATAAATACTCGAGTAAATATTTTGGGTTTATTAACCCTATATGCTTCTTTGTCAAAACCACATCCATTTTTACTATCATTATAGTGATATATTGAAATGAAGGAAACATAATATCTACCTTACCAGAATAATATTATTTTATTATATAGTTATGCTTATCCTTTCATGTTTTAACTATGTTATTTAATCTGGATATCGAAATATTAACAGAATCACACTCTAATACCAACTATAATGACCCATAATTTTTTGTACATATATATTTCATCATATTGGATAATTATTGTAGAGACCCTATTTTTATTACCTAACTATTAGTTCATTTTAATGATAAAAAAATAGTTATAAATTCAAGGATCGGAATGTTTAATATCCTAGTAAAATTAGAATCATAAATTACTATGAAATAATAATCATAAAAATCTATTTAAATCCAACTTCTTTATCAACATAAAATCTTACATTCTCTTTAGAATATGTAGTAACCTAAGGATACATATCAATGAAAGGGGTTATACAACATCCTAATAAGAGGGGGAATATGGGAAATGAATCAAAATAACATGGGTGACCATTGTCATCAGCATCACATCATTAGTGTAGGATCATAATCATAATCTTTATTGAAGAATTTGATACATTCAAAAAAGTTAGAAATGAATAAAAATTAAACATCATGTCATAGTATTCAAATACCACTCATGTTTGGGAAAAGAAAATGCATAATGTTCACACATAAAATATGTACATATTTATAAAATAATCATTGAACATAATGATAGATGAAATTTCAAACATAATACACACTATCTCATGAGATACAACACATTAACCAATGTATTTTAGATCTATATAATTTTAGTCCCTCCCCTAAGATAATAATATTAAACTAATCATGCATGGTACACATAAGGTATGACAGTCGTAGTCATTAAATAATGAATGGAAAAAATGGGGTTTATAATGATCATGAAAATAATATGTCCATGAATAAACATTGGGGTTCCCTAATGATTAGCATAAAAACTATATAATTTATTCATCATTCATCTTGAGCATAGATGAAATAACTTAAGAGGAGCTGAAGACGTGATTTGTAATGAAATTCCTTTTCAGAAAATCGGTGTATTTTGGTTTATAAATCATCATGGGAAATTTTATATTTTTGAAAATAAAATGAATGAAAATATAATTGATATATAATGAACATTATGGGGATATCACTATTGAATATTTCATGATAGGGTGGTTACAAAAATTAATGTCGTTTGGTACAAGAATCCCATTAATATATTCCCTACATTATTTCATTTATTTTCAACATCCTAAATAATAATTATAAGATTATTAAAACACGTTCCTATATGTGGGTTTTGTCTATTTTTCCATTAATTATCTATTACAATTATTTGAATTTAATTTATAATAATTATTTATATTTGAATTCTTTTGACATCATGTTTACATTAAATTTGACCATTTGTTTGGATGTCTCTAATTTTATTCGAGGTTTTTTTATAAATAAGAAAAATTAATTATATAATCAGAAAATAAATATATTTATAAATTAATAAATAATTAAAAATTTATTTTAACCAACCATAGTATTGGTGACACAAAAAAAGGATTGTAAATTCCTTCATAGATGATTAAACGACTATTGAGAGGACATCGTAATAATAGTGGGTTAGGGATGTTTAAAATTTATATATGTCATAATTATGATAATTTTTAGGATAAAAAACATTTATAAAATATTGATATATTTTACAATTAATTTTAGAAAAATTTCATTAATATAACTTAGAGAATATAATGAGAATAAGAAAAAAGGGGTAAATATGATACAATAGTACTCTTTCCATTGGTGAATCATATTTTTTTAAAAGTTGGTGTTGAAGCCTCATTTATTATTAAAGCAAAGCGAAGTCCTCTTTAACTGGGTAGAGGGAGACCCATTACATATCCCTAAGGCCCAGTGGGCATTTATCCCATTACATGGCTCGTAGGCCAATCTTCTTTACCCAAGGCTCATCATATGAATAGTACTTCTACAGTACCTGTGCTGCTATAGTACTTCACAATACCTACCACTACTATAGTGACCTACTTCCGCTACAGTGCCCGTCGTTGCTACAGTGTCGCCGCTGCTACAGTACTCTACATTTTGCTATTGTTCCCTCCACCCAATTGGTTTTGAACCTTCATATTTCATGTAGAATTAAGGGGTTCTTACCAGTAAGCCATACCCCAACAACATTAGTGTATCTTCTCTTGTATGACACTAAAAATCCAATAATATTTCTAGTTTTTTAATCCATATCATTCCTATTTACTATACGTTGAATAATATGGCAGGTTTTGGATGAACCTTTTCAATTGAATGTGATGGATTATAATTTTCAATGGGAGGGAGAGGGATTATGTATACTATAACTTAGGGGTACTTATTTAATAAAATTTAAAATAAAATGTTATAATTACCGTTAAAAATATAATAATGAATTTTGTAAAATATAAATCATTCATAAATATAATAGAATCATTTTACGACTTTAACCCCATTATAATTTCAATTCATTATGCTTATTAAAATGGAATGTGGAAATTGGAAACTTTGTAATTTAATGGATCAGTTTTGACTTTATGTTTACAAAAAAAGATCTTGAAATTATGTTTATTTTATTTTAAAGAATCATACGTGAGATTAAATATAATTATTCCAAATATTAGGCTATAGAAATTATATGTTCATTAGTAAATCATGAAGGATGTAATTTAAGATACATCAGTTACCTGAAAAACTAAATGATTACAATTTACATGAAATATGAAATATTTTAGAAAATAAAAAAAACAACCATTGGAAAATATTGAAAATTGTATTCTAAAAATGATATTAATTTTACCAAAATAAAGTAATTAAATAGTTAATTTTATTTTTTAATATAAAAATTATGATTTTTATAAAATGCTTCAAAATAATTTTTAGTCAAAATGTTCATATATTTTCAATGATTTTATGATCAAGATATTTGTTTTTCAGAATTTTAATATTTATATTTATATATAGTGCTCTTACTTAATGTGAAAATTTTTGTTAGGTTATCTATATTTATAATGTTTATAAGATAATATTATATAATACAACCCAGAATTATTCATGAATGAAATATTACTGATAAACACAACATCGTCTAATTATCCACCCTTTAGAAATTTCACCCCAATAATTTATAGTCATATTCATGGTTGAAATAGATGAGGATTCTTCTAATTTATTGTTTCTTCTATTTTCCTATTGACTCATCATAAATAAGGTTACACCAAAGAAAAATGATAAGGTGATTTTTCTTATGATGTTAAATTTTGACACCACGGTTCAATATCTTTGACTAATTATTCTTATAATATTGATAATTCTAAAATAATACAACCACATGATTATGTACATCTGATAGGTTAGGTAAGTAATTCCTCTGGAGAGATATGAGGAACCCATCATGAAAAAGATCTATACTTTTTAGATTTTTATTTTTATAGGCAACTACTCCTATTAAATCAAGGATGTCAAAGGGGAAGATGTACCAAGGGATAAGTATCCCCTTTATTCCAAACCACATGACTCTGTTAAATGGTGATATTCAATGGAAACATTATGCCCCAATTCAGACAAAAACATATGTCGATGGTTGTCATCATTTATCTTTTTTTAAATTTAAAAATATTTTATAGGTTGTTGAATGTATGGAATGTTATCCGACATATCTTCCATGAGATCAGGTCTAAACAGCTTTAATTACCCAATTATTCCCCATAATGTTATAATTATACATCACATACCATATAGACCTTTGTGTGGATCTATTTGATTACATGATTAAAAACTATTTTTGTATGAGAATTTAACTAATGGGATATGTCAATATCATCCTTCATTTTAATAAATTTCATCTGATCATATCATGAAGTCTGGAATTGTATTTTTCCATTCATATTTCGCATAATTTAGGGGTTTATATTGTAAAATGAAACACAATATAGTATTCAAACAATGTTGAATACTTCATTAGAAGATAAATGTGAGACATTGATCAATATCAGATACAACCGAATGTGGGACCCCATGTAGCATCCCCACATCCATGATGTATATATAGTAATGTTGTTCTAAAGAGAAATATTCTTGAATTTTGATGATATGAGAGAAATAATGAGGTGATCTAAAAAAATCATATCACATTGTTTCATTTGGATGTCTTCAGGGGACCAGTGACAATGTCCATGGTGACATTGTACCATTTCTAAATTGGTATAGTCAATGGTTTTATCATCCCTTTAGACTTCTACAAATATAATTTAAATAGATGATATACTAAGAACCTTATGATATACTCCACAATATCATACATCATGTTATCCAACTAGATGAACTTTTTAAAATCACAATACAATATTGTACCTCCACGATGGATAGAGAAAAGAGAACTATGTTCTTTGTTCAATATATACTTCATCATCTCTAGTGATAGAGGAACACAAATCCTTGTTCTAAAATAGATTATACCATCATCATTGATGGGTTACTCATGAAACATCCCTTTTACGATTTAACATTCTTTTTTAGATCTATATCATCCCTTTGTTCTACCTTAATAAACCCTTAGATAGATGGTTGTGAAATCAGTTGGGAATGGTAGGGTGTATCACCATATGTTAATAGTTCTAGATCTATCCATTTTATGTTCATTAAAATAGATTCTTTAACAATCTAAATCATGGATATTGTATTTGTTTAGTTTTTACTAAGATCATGGGCTACCATATTCAAATTTTATAGATGTTTTTGAATTGTGAAATAATAGTACTTGACTAGCTATAACCATAATTATTGATTCATGTTGTCCTGTATCTATTTGAATATTTACATTAAACTCTGATGAACTACATATCATTCACCTATCTTAAAAAAGAGATAGTTCAACCAAATCATCAAGGATATTATTACAACCTCTAATTTCATATCATGTGTCATCCATATTTTCTCATGGATATTAAACTAGTAGGAGACATAGGATGTCACATTGTCATTCTACATTGGTACAGAAGATAAGAAATTATTTTAATAATCATGGTATATCAGAGAACTGTTTCCACTTTATTATAGTGTGAGTAACGGTGTAGTGATTAACCTCTTCCTAGTTTCCTTAAATCATTCATAAATTTATTATAACAACTAATAAATTACCCATTTACATTTAAAAATTGTTAATCATCTAGAAATTCAAGATAAATTCCTCAGAAAAAGTTTATAGTACCCTATTATGCCATTAAATCTATAGATTTTTATGATAGTAGTGGGTCTATGACATTATTAAATTTTCTTTTTCCTTGATGGGTCCGCTTAAATTCCTTCACGTGTGATCATGTGAACCTTGAAGGCGACTTTCATTATCCAAAATCCACACTAGATGGAATTAGCATACATTTTCACTTTAAAATTTCCAGTATAATCCTTAGATTCTCTCCATCTTCCACCTTAATATTGTAGTTAATGAGAAAATCATCAATAAACCCTATAAAAAATTATAAATGTAGTCAATAAAGACACTATTTAACAAATCCATTAATATATATAGGGAATTCGTATAAATGAAGGGACATAAAATGTCCTCATAGTTTCCATACCATATTCCAAAAGAATCGTTCTAAATATCATCATTCTTCGCCATTAGTTGATGTTATCTACAATGAATATTCATCTATTGGATATATGAATATTCTCATAGTTGATCAAATAAGTCATCAATCCTTATCAGAGGATACATGTTCTTTATAGTCATATTAAAGTGCTCTATATAATGAATAGTCATTTACAATAATCTATCCGTCTCCATTATGAAGAGTAATATTGTTGAGTCAATAATATTCCCTTATGAATTTTCCATTCCTTAAATTTTGTTAAATCACAAACACCATATCTTAAGGAAAATTTCATTTTCCATAAGTTTTATCTTGATAAAGAATGTTTTCCTTCCCCAAGTAAATTTATCATTACCTTGTTTTTCATTGTTCATATTTTTAGTATCTATAAATCTAACTCTTTTTATTCCTAAGAGAAAAAAAGTCACATCTAAAACCTCAGAATTATATAAATACTTAGATATAATGTTTTCAATTTTAAGGATCCGAATTCAGATACTGAATTCTCATAAATTCGGAGTCCGGATTCCCTGAAATTCATAATCCAATTTTTCAGCAATTCATATTCCGAATTCATTTGAATTCAGATTCATAATTCCTTATAATTCAGACATTGAATTCCTTATATTACAGATACTGAAGTCCTTATAATTAAGACTCCCAATTCCTTAGAATTCTGGTTCTGAATTCCTATGAATACATACTACAAATTCCTCAGAATTCAGACTCCAAATTCCAACGAATTCAGACTCCAAATTCCTACGAATTCAGACTCCAAATTCCTAAGAATTCCTACTCTGAATTCCCCAGAATCCATACTCTGAATTCCATAGAATTCAGACTCCTAATTCCTCAGAATTCTGACTCTGAAGTCTGTATAATTCTAATTATGAATTCTTTGAAAAATAGAATCGAAATATCCTTGTAATATAAACATAGATGGTTAACATGTTTAGACTCCGAAATCTATTTTTATTTTTACATTGAAAAATGAATTTGGTTGAGAAACCATATTTTACTTACTCTTTTTTGAGTTATAAAATGATTTTATGCATTCTGTTACTAACAAAAAAATTATTGAGTGACACATGTATAGGTCCCTCCGAAATTCATGGAGAAATATGACTGTTGGGGAAGGGAGCCAACCGTTGAAGATGTGCCTTAAAATAAATTCTCATTTAAATGAGCTCAATAACCTTGATCAATTAAGAGATTACATGTTGCTAAAGTGGTTTCTAGATAGAGACTTCATTGCTTTGTGCATAATGAACATATTTTTTCATAATTGCTTCGTGCAACTCCAAATGTTGTTGAGTACATTCAAGGGATTCTGGGGATAAGATGAAAGAGGTGCTGACTACATTGAAGTTTAAGGGCATGCGAGGATAGAGACACATATTCTGGTATTCATATCGAGGTCTTACCCTGGTGTGGTTATGATAGACTTTCTTGAAAGTATAAATCAAGACACCTTTATCCAATGTTGTTTGATACCCTACTCTTTGGGTTAAAAGATTTACTAGTTGTTACTTGTATTGTTTCATGTTTTTTTTCTGTGAAATTTTGATTAACAATTCTACTATAATTATCTTATATTTTCTTGTACTTGTACTCTAATTAGTAATATTATATACACATTGAGGTAGAATCATTTTCCTTGTAAACTTTTTTTATATTTCATTTTTTGATCCATATTTCCAGAATCAAGAAAATATGTTGAACTAATAGGTATAGTTAATTCACCTTGTGTGACTTTGTTAAACATTACCATCCTCAAAAGTTCCAAAGGAATTATTTAAATTATACAATTCACCCCCTTCTTTTATATTGATCATCTACATCATTATTTTAATCCAATGATTAGTATCAGAGGTGGTCTCTAAAATACTTATATACAAATATAAGTTTTCGTACTCATTTTTTTTGTACTATATTTTCCTTGCTTATGATATTTTTTTATCATTGTTTACAAGATTTCACTAATAACATGTTCGCATGGAATAGTTTTGTTTGAGATGGTATGAATGAATGTTGGTTCATTTAAAAATCGTAATCCTAATGGACCACCTATATTTGATGGGAATGGTTATGAATATTGGAGAGATTGTATGAAGACATATGTCATTAAGACTAGAGTGGAAAACTTTGTTATGCTGACTGGAGATTACAAGATTCTTGATAAGGAAGTCAGAACTTTTACTTATCCTGAAATTTAAGAATATCAAAAAAACTACAAGGTACACAATACATGGTTGTGTTCCATGACCAGGAATATATATATCCTGATTTCATCTTGTGAAGATGCAAATTGTATTTGGAAAAATCTTGTAGTTACTAATTTTGGAACATCCAAAGTTATTGAAATAAGAGGAGCTAAGCTTAGAGCTGAGTATCATGGTTTCTTCATTCTTTATGGAAAACCTATATGTAAGGTACAACAAAGATTCTTGACTCTTTTCAACATCTTACAATCCATGAGTAAAAAAAGTTCTATATGATGTGGCCCTTGTGGACAAGATTATAGACATCATTCCTAATGAGTGGGAATAAAAGAGAACAACTATTGATGAGAATAGGAATGTATCACAGATTATTCGTGATGAGCTTTTTTAAAATCTTCTTTAACATGATACTAGAATGAAAACAGATTTTGACAATGAGAAGAAGAATGGGAATGGTAGTGTTTCTTTTACAACTACCTCTAATCATATGAAATCCAAGACTCGTGAGAGAGTTACAAGATCTAAATCAATGAAGGTCACTGGTTTATCCAAATCAAGTGAAAGCGAACGTTCTGAGAATGAACTAGATAATATTTCTTGAATAATGAACAAGATAGTTGGGAAGAAATACTTTCAGTATAGATTTAAGGAAGAAGAACGTCTGGATATGAAATAATCTTCAGTTACTTGTTATGAATGAAAAAGAGTAGAGAATATATGGCCAAATTGTCCTATGCTTAAGAGAAAATATAGAAAGGAAAATCATTCAGAGAGGAATAAAAATAAATACTACGAGGCTAGGCTAAGAATGATTTGATAGCCAATGACACCTAGAGTGCTCGTGGTGGTGACTCTTCTAATGAATCCTCATATTATGAATCATCAGGTCAGAAGAATCTTGGATTAAATGCCAAGATACCTATTAAGAATCGTTGATTAATGGCCATGGTGCACAATGACGAATCCATAACCAATGTATCCGTGAATTATAATTATAGTGATATTAAATATTATGAATCCTTGGATTAAGAATCTCATTCTGATGAAGATAATACTTTACCTACTTATGAAAAAGTGTCTAGGTTTTCAAAGCTCCTTGAGAATGAATATTATAATGTCAATAAAATGCATGATAAGGAAAATTATAGGATTTATATTCTTACTATGAAAATATCATATCCTTCTAAAGATCTTGATATGAAAATTAATGATTTTAAAATTATTTCAAAAAACCTGGAGGAAGTTATTTCTAAGAAGGATAAACATTCTAAGGATCTAGAAAATGTCATTTCTATGAAAACAAATTTCGAGCCTAACTCTATTGCTTAAACGAATATTTTTGAGTATAAGAACACAGTTATTAGACTAAAGTAAAAACCTTTTCCTGAAGGATGTGTTCGTCAAAAATCATGTTAGGTAAGGAGTGTTTTGATAAGTTGTATTCCCAAATTCGACCTCGATGGAATTATTCTGGTTTTGGTTTACTAGTTAAAAACCGATTTTTAGTAACAATTATTTTGTTCCTCAATGTTCTTCATTCTGCACTAAGTTTTAGTGTGGTGGCTATTGGGAAAAAAATTGTTCCTCAATCAAAACTCAGTTTATGTTTTCGTAAAGCTTATTTTTCTAAGAAATAGCAGATTCTAAAAAAACTTCTTTCTGAAGCTTCTAGATCCCAAAATGTTTGGGTTCTAGAATTTTAACTCATATGTTTTCAAGAAAATAAAGATAGTACCAATAGAAATATATGATACATGGATAGTTAATGTTCCAGGCATATGACTGGTAATAAGAACTTCATTGAAAATATTATCAAGATGAAAGGAGGAAAAGTAACATTTGGAGATAATGCTCAGAGAGTAATTATTGGTATAGGTAATTTTGTATTTCTTGGAAAAACATTGATTTAAAATGTTTTATTTTATTAGGGTGTTAAGAACAACCTCATTAGCATAATTCAATTATGTGATGAATGATACCTTGTGAATTTTAGGAATGAAAAGTGCTTAGTTTACAATTCCATATAAGAGTTTATTCAGTCTTCCAGTAGGCAAGAGAATGTATACACATTAAACATAGAAAACCTTTTAAGTCATGATCTTCCTTGACTTAGTGCAATGGATGATCATTCATGGTTGTGGCATAGAATATTAAGACACTGTAACCTCAGGAACATATGAAAACTCACTATGAAAAGACATGTTAAGGATCTACCGGAGCATAGATTTGATTCTTCAAAAGTTTTTTATTCTTTTTAATATGGAAAAGAAATATAAATCATGTTTAAAATCTTTTGGTGAAGTCTCAACCACTGAGGCATTACAATTGGTCATATGGATTTTTTTGGCCCAACTGAAACTGAAATAATTGGAGGAAAATATTAAGTATTTTTATTAGTTGATGATTACACTAGATTTATATGGGTCTATTTTATCGAAAACCAATATTAAATTTTTATTTATTTCAAATGTTTTAGAGCCCAAGTTAAAAATGAGAAAAAAAACTTCCTTTGATAACTATCCACAATGATCATGGAGGATAATTTCAAAATTCTGATTTTGAAACCTTATGTATTAGAAAAGGCATTACTCATAACTTCTAAGTACCCAAAACACCTCAAAAAAATGGTGTTGTTGAAAAAAGAAATATAATTCTTCATGAGATAACAATAACCATGTTGAGTGAATATTCGGTAGCCAAATATTTTTGGTCTGAAGTTGTAAATACTACTTGTTATACTATAAATAGTGTTTTTCTTAAACCTTTTTCCTAATAAAACTTTTTATGAGTTATGGAATAGTAGAAATCCTAGACTTTAATACTTCATCATTTATGGTTTTAAGGTATTCATTCTGAATAAAAAACATAATATATACAAATTCACACCAAAATATGATGATGTGATTTCCTTATTCTACCCCACAACTTCTAAGGCTTATAGAGTTTTCAATAAAAATACTTGTAATGTTCAAGAAAATTTATATTTCAAATTTGATTAAACTAATCCTTTTTTTTCAAACATCCTCAGCCTACATCCTCAGATGTGTTTTCAAAAATTGATTGTCAAACCTTGATAAGGGTTCCTTCTGATAAGGAAAATATTCAAGAAAATCATTCTGAAACATTTACCCCAGAAGACTTCCTACCCTATGTTGATGAACTATTTATACAAAATCCAAACCATTTGTTTCAAAAGAATCATCCAAGTTATAGTATCATTGGTGATGAAAATCATCCAATTAGGACTAGATGTTCTTTATGAAATTATGTAGAACATATTTCATTCCTTTCCTAATTGGAACCTAAAATTACTTATGAATATTTAGGAGATGATGATTGGATAAAAGCTATGCAAGATGTGATAAATGAATTTGAAAGGAATATTGACTGTACCTTGGTCAAATACCTTATAAAACATTTGTTATTGGAGTAAAATGGTTCTTTAGAAATAAATGTGATGAAAATGGAATCATAGTAAGAATTAATTCTAGATTGGTTTTTAAAGTCTGTAATCATAAATAAGGAATATACTATAAAGAAACCTAATCTCTAGTAGCAAGACTTGACTCTATTCATATTCTACTCGCCTTTGCAGCGTTCATCAATATCAAAAAAATTCAAATGGATATTAAATGTGCTTTTCTTAATGGTTATGTTCAAGAGGATTATTATGTTGAACAACCCCTGGGATTTGAAGATACAAAACATCCAGAATATGTTTTCAAACATACCAATGCCTTTTATAGACTCATGCAAGACCCTAGAGCCTGGTATGATAGACTTACAGGGTATTTTCTACAAAGTAATTATTTTAAGGGAAATTTTGATCCAATTTTTTTATACATAAAGATAAGAAAACTATTTTGATTGTTCAAATTTATGTTGATGAAATTATATTTGGTTCAACTCAACAATCTTAAACTGATTACTTTGTAGATCTAATGAAATTTGAGTTCGAAATGAGTATGATTGGTGAGTTAAAATTTTTCCATGGTTATTAAATTTCTCAAAAACCATAAGGAATATATATATCCCAACATAAGTATATTAAATATCATCTTAAAAAGTATGGATATGAAAACAGTAAGAGTATATGTACTCCCATTGGTAACTCAAATTCATGTGATCTTGATGAAG
This sequence comes from Viscum album, assembly GCA_963277665.1. Lineage (NCBI taxonomy): Eukaryota > Viridiplantae > Streptophyta > Magnoliopsida > Santalales > Viscaceae > Viscum > Viscum album. The sequence continues at coordinate 771,664,955 of OY728159.1, read as the reverse complement.
TTGGGAAACCAGTAGAACAAACATCTTTTAGAGGTATGATAGGAAGACTAATTTACTTGATAGTTAGTCATCCAGACTTAATGTTTTCCATATTCTTATGTGCAATATATCAATCTAATCCTAATGAATCTCATTTAAATATAGTGAAAATAAATTTCCCTACATAAAGGGAACCGTAGACCTAGGACTCTTTTATACCTCTGGAAATGATTTTGTTTTAATAAGTTTTTTAGATTCTAACATTGGTGGATGTTGAATGGATAGAAAGGTGTATCCAAAACTTGTAATTTCATAGGAGATTCATTAGTTTCTTGGTCATTCAAAAAGCATCACTCAATAGAAATTTCCAATGTTGAAGCTGAATATGTAGAAGCTGGAAGTTGTTGTACTCATGTGTTGTGGATGCAATAGACACTCATAGACTATAGTATGAGTTTTACCAAAACACTAATATTGTGTGATAATACTTGTGTCATTACCTTACATAAAAACCATGCACATCACTATTGTAAAAAACACATAGATATTAGGCCTAACTTTCTTAGGGATCACAAATAAAAAGGAGATATCATTCCTTAATTTACTAGAACTCTAGATCAACTTGTTGATATTTTCACAAAATCATTACCATCTGATAGATTTGAAAGCATTAAACAGAAGTTAGGAATGATAATTGTAAGGTAATCTTCAAAATTAACTTTTTGTTGAAACCTATCTCCTTACTGTAAGAAAAAAAATTTCTTAGGGGAAGTACATCTTTTTATTAGTTAGATTGAAAATTTTTAACAATGAAAATTTTTTGTAATGAATTTTCATATGTAAGGAAAAGTTTTCCTAATGAAAATTTTTCATTACAGAAATTATTTCGTAGTCTAAAATTTTTCTTATTAAATATTTTTGCTAAAAAATAATTTTTCATTATCTAAAATTTTTCATTATTAAATTTTACATTACAGAAATTTTTCTAAGTCTAAAATATTTTAGTAGAAAGATATTTCTTGGTTATGTTTTTCTGTAATCTAATTTTTTGGAATCTAAAGTTCATCAAGAACAATTTTCCTTAATACGAATAATCTTCATAGAAATCTGAATGGTATGATTTATTTCCATAAGTTTTCTTAGTAAACCATTTTTTTTCATGCTGGTATTTCATTAGGTTTTAAGAAAAAAGTTTCGTATTTATTTTATTTTTCATAAATTTGATTGTTTTTTCTTAAAACCTCTAATGATCGAATTGGACCAAATTTCCTTCTTCGGCTATCTATGTAACCACTAGATCTGATCAGAAAGTGTTCAACCATTGGATCAATCTGGGAAACTGAATCATCACATATTTTTTCTATATTATGGAACCCTAAATGGTTTTCCCACATCTAAGTCAAGCCTTCACATGCTGAAGCTCTGCCCTTTCTACTTATGTATGTTCTGAATCATCAAGGTTTCTTTAGTTCTGAATGTTTGTTGAAGCTTCATCTCAGGAATAATTTCCATCTATAAAGTAAATATTTGAATAGCAGATTTACAATGAAACGTTAGTTCATCTGAATTTAATTTCTATGTATTAATACATTACCTCTATGAATATCAAGCTAAATGGGTTGGAGAGTGTTTTCATATCAAAACTGAATGCACAGGATAAGGTATATATAGATTTTCTGGTTGAATTCCATGAGACCGTTAGTTTTTTTAATGAAGGAGGAAGAGATAAATTTTCTTTCAAGAGTTATGAGAATACAAATTCTCTTTCATATTGCAAGTTAGATATCCTAGTTTGTATTCCTTATGAAGGGTAAGCTGAGTTTTGTACTCACAAACTACTCGATGTATAAGGTTCCTTTGAAAAGGAAAAAAGCTATATTTTCCCTTGGTCTTTCAGTGGTGAATACTCTGAATATAGTACATCTATCTACAAACCCTTGGATTCTTGAATTATGGGTTTATGGGTTTTTGATACTGAGAAAAGAAGATAAGGATACTCTAAAGAATTGTGATATGTATATATTTTATTTCTTGGTGTACCTCAAAAGGAATAACCTGGTCAATTATATCTTTGTTACGATTGAAAATATCAAGAATGGTAATTTAATGTCTCATATTATCTTGTATCCAGCCTCTCATTTAAAGATCATTGTTCTTTGTCTTCAGTCCTACAAGATTGTATGCAGTTCCAAGCTAAGGAACTCTAGAGTGATAGTGATATATGATGATACTATTAGGATGTTGAATATTGGCTTTAATTTTCATTCCGGAAAATTTTATAATCTATCAAAAAAGGAAGTCGACGACTTAACAAAGAAACATGAAGCAGCTCAGACATCATGGATGGGTGGATGGAATGGGAAATCCCATGAGACAAAAGAGAAAGAAAAAACCCCGCTGGCTAAGGATAGTCAGTCTATACCACCAAAGACTAAGAAGAAAAACACATATACTGATGAAGTGTTTACAATGTGGAGAGAAGATAACTTGAACAAGAATGTATGGGAGCCTAGTTTTGTTGTGGATCCTTTTGAGGCAAAGGCATTAATATAAAAGGTTCCTAATGATCTTGAGAAGAAACAGAAAGAGTATAAGCAGAAGAATATGTTTATGGATGTTGAGATAGTCTAATCTGTTCTCGAGGAAAGTGAGAAAGCTGTTGAACATGTTCTGGTACCAAAGTTGTTTCTTCATGAATAGATTCCTAAGACTTTGGGAAAGAAGTTTGTAATTCTCGAAGAACATCGAGATGAAGTAGTTGTAGAAGAAGTTACTGAAGAAGAAGAAGACATATAAGAAGACGAAGAAGGCAATGGTGACACTGAAGATCTGTTAATGCAGATAGGGGAATATCATGATAAGTAAACCCCTTTTGAGAAATTATCATTTCGATCCTCTCAAGAAAAATCTTCAAAACTTTTTTCTCCTGGGAAGGATAATGAGAAGGGTAAAGACGATATAAATAAACAATAGGGGGAAGAAAGCATTAATAATGATTTCATTCACCCAGAGGATGTTGAGGCCGTAGATGAGAATTAAGAAGTTGATGAAGACAAAAAATTTTAGCAATCAGATAATGAACATGAATCTTTTGATCAACAAAAAGTCATTCTGAAGGATGATAAGGTAAAACAGGTGGTTGTGGATACACCAAGAAATGTTGTGGTAAAGAAGAAATATTTTGGTGGTTCATAAAATAAGTAGTCCGTTGAATTAGAAAAGGAATCCTCACCAACCAATGTTTCAGATTCAGAATCATCCACTCTTGGACATGACATTGTAGTTCCATCTTTGAAAAATTTATTGGGACTATTCCAATATTTCCTAGTACAGACTTGAGAATCCAGATTCTTCAGAATTCATTAAATCAACATTCATATTCTGTATCCTTGGTGATGGATAAGTGTGTCAAATTCATGGAAGACTACAAGACTTTTCTCAATAGCTTTGAGTCTCATAAAAGATCATGAAAAAATATGACAAGCTGTTCAAGGAATAAAATATAATAGATGAGAATCATTGATGAATTTCAAGATATTGTCGAGGTTTCCTTCGACATCGAAGATGTGAAGATCATGGATCTCACTAATAGTTTTTGAAGAAATGGTACCTCGGGAACATACTTCTCGGAAGAAAGAAGTGAAAGTTCTGAATGGGAAATTGAATTCAATTTCTCAAAGTTAGAAGAGGGAAAGAGATCTCAAAATTTAGATATAAGAGAAGCTTCTTAATCGGGAAGAAGTTCTGAAGGCCCTGTGAGAATCTCTTAATGCTCAAGAAGAGAAAATTAAATCCTTAAAGAAGAAAACAGAAGATCAGGATCAGTTCCTCAAACGTGGAGAAGAGGATCACATGTAGCTCAGGAAGCTGAAGACTATTGTGAAGAAGCTGGTGCCTAAGAGAAGGAAGTATAATTTTTTCAAAATATTATATTTTGTTTTATTTTCCAATTATATAAATTATTTCAATCCAAATTAAATTCTTGTTGTTCTTCATAATTTTTTTGGATGTTTAGTACTAATATTTTAGGTATTATATTTTATTTCCATTCCCAGTATTTATTTTTGAAAATCATAAAGGGGGAGAAAGGAATTTCAAAAAATGAATACATTTTAAAAAATATATTTCCTTATATAAGAGGGAGTTCATCTACGGGGGAGTTCATCTAAGGGAGAGTTTTCATCATGAATATTTGCATATGCATGAAAATGGAAAATCTCATTTAGGAAATTCAGAATATGATCCTTAGTGTTTCCAAATCCTAGGGGAGAGTTTTTATTATTCACTTTGATCTATAAGTAATGGGAGCTAAGTTATTATTTACAAGCTCATAAAAATTTCAACGTCCTTAAATTCTTATTTGTAAGGATGTTTGTGGATTCTAAAAAGGGAGAGATTGTTGAGTCAATAAGGTTCCCTTTCGACTTTTCAATTCCTTCATGATTTGAAAATCATAGACACCATATCTTAATGCAAATTTTGTTTTCCATAAGTTTTATCTTAATAAGGAAAATTTTTCATTCCCCATGTAAATAAATCCTTACCATGTTCTTCATTTTTCATATTATTAGTATCTGTAAATCTAAACCATTTTATTCCAAATAGAAAAATTCAGTTTCACATCTAAAACCTTGGAATTCTATAAATACATAAATATAGAGTATTCTTTTTTTCATGATCTGAATTTAGATTCCGAATTATATGAAAGTCAATCTCCAGATTCTATGAAATTCAAAGTCTACATTCTTTAAAATACAGACTCCGAATTCTCTGAAATTCAGAATCCGATTTATCAGAAATTCAGGTTCGAAATTTTTTTGAATTAAAATTCAGAATTTTTTAGAATTCAGACTTCGAATTCCTTAGAATTCAGATTCCAAATTCCTTAGTATTTAGACTCTGAATTCCTTAGAAATCAGGTTTCTAATTCCTAAGAATTCATACATTGAATTCCTCATGAATCAGACTCCCAATTCCTCAGAATTTGGACTCTAGATTCCTCAGAATTCATACTCCGAATTTCTTACAAATCAGACTACAAAGTGTAATGAATTCTGATTAAAAATTCCTTAAAAGAAGAATCCAAATATACTTGTAATATAAATTCCAATTTTTATCTTGTTTAGACTCCAAATTATATTTTTCCGTAGAATCCGAAAAATGAATTTGGCTAAGAAACCATATTTTACTTACTATTTATTGAGTTATAAAACTATGTTGTGCATTATGTTACTAACTAAACATTTTTTGAGTGATATGTCTGTAGGTCCCTCTGAAATTCAAGTTAAAGTATGACCGTCAGAGGGGGGAGTCGACCATTGAAGATGTTCCTATAAATAAGATCTCGTTTGATCAAGCTCAATAAGTTTGATCGATCAAGAGATTACATGAGGCTAAAGTGATTTTTAGAGAGAGAGAGACATTAATGCTTTTTGTGTACTGAACATCTTGTTCAGAATTGATTTGTGTGACTCCAAATGTTGTTGAGTACATTATAGTGGGCTTTCGGGGATTGGAAGACAGTGGTGTCGACTACATTGAAGTTCCATGTCTTGCGAGGATAGCAAGACAAGCTCAAATATTTGTATCGAGTGCTTACCATGGTGAGGGTAAGATAGACTTTCTTGAAAGTATGAATAAAGATACCGATATCCAAGGTTGTTGGATACCCTACTCATTGGGTTAAAAGATTTTCTACTTGTTGCATGTATTTTTTGATGTTTGTTTTATGATGCATTATGATTAACAAGGAATGAATAACTATATTATACTTTTGTGTACATGTACACTAATTAATATGATTCTATACACTTTGAGGTAGAATCATTATCCTTATTATGTTTTCATAAGTTTTATTTATGAAACCATATTTCCAGAATCAAGCATGTTTGTAGAACTAAGAGGTCTACTAAATTTACCTTTTTTGACTTTGTTAAACATTAGCATCTTTAAAAGTTCCAAAATAATTTTTGTAATGTATACAATTCACCCCCCCACCTCTTGTATATTGAGAATATACATCATTATTTTGATCCTAAATATTTCACACCCCATGGTGATGCCCTAGGAAAAATGATTTTTTTTCAAATGATCATGCACTAGATTCTATAAAACCATCAATTTGATCAAGGCTATCTTCTAATAACCATTACAAATATGAGTGGATCCATTTATAAGTTCTATTGTTAAATATACCTCCATATTTGGGTGATGTTTGAATAATTCTTTATGAAATCCATCAATTTATTCCCTCATAACAGACATTTACTCAAGCTTGGTCCCCTACTCTAAATCCAGCATTTGATTGAAGTATGAATCTTATGGGGTTATCAACACTGACACCATTGATGGATTTTCAAAATGAGATTCAATAACTATCAAGAATTTGTAGAGGATAATGAGGTGGTTCAAAATATAAAAATAGATATCCTTTTCAAGTAGTGGAAGTGTAATCTATATAAGGAGATCCAATCCAGGAAAATTATAGAATCAAATACCACTAAGGGAAGGATAACGATATTCATGGGAATAATATTCCCACATACTAGAATATAACAATATTCCATCACTTTGGTTTAAATTGTTACACTTACATGTGTTTTTACAGATATCTCTACTTCAATGTTTCTGGGCATCAATTAAATAGTTCTATAAAACAAGAAGGATATAATGGAATTTGACAAACAATAATCCAAAAAAACATTTTCCATTATTAAGAATATAGGAATTATACATTATGACCTAAATTTCATGATCCACTTTAGTAGTTAGGATAGAGTTATAATTCACCTTTTCCTTTGTATTTGGTGGTTTATGGAATTGATTACCCTTAAGGAACTTTAGTTTGTTAAACTAGCTTGTGTATTTTCTTTTCCCCTTATTATTGAATAAATGGAGGTCCAGTGGTGCATTAGGAGGTTCTATACTTTCATCCATCACATTTTCCAACTTTTTCATGTCTCTTAAACTTTTATGATGTTTGTGGACTTCTCTCCCACACATGATGAATCATTCTATTCCAATAAAGGTATTACTATGATGTTTCACCCCAAATATTATACATGTTGATGGTTTGACACCCTTTCCACTTTTTTCACATTACCCACCTGCTTGAAACTACATTTTTCTCTTCTAATGTCCATAAAAATGTAAGCATTTCACAATCTAAATATCTACTTTTAATGTACACAAATAATATTTTTCATAACTCCCAATGTCTCAGATATCTGTAGACATTCAAACATGTGGTTTTATTATACCAAATAATCAATCTATTATTCCATGATTTTTATAATAAAAACCAGAGCATATATTTCCATCCCTGGGATGTTTCCATGTCATGTTGTGATATACTCTCTTTTTCACTAAACCTATGAATTATATCTATATATATATGATTGAATATTTCAGGGGAAACACTTGTTATGAAATATTTTCTTATAGTCTTAACACTCCATATCATTTATATCTTTATTTGGATGGTGATTTTATAAACTCACACCACAGATTGTCTTCTCCATATAAAATCTAAATTAATAGATTCACAATAATCTTATCATGGTAGTGGATCATCAAAAAGACCTTATTCATTGATTTAGTCCACTATTTCAGGACTGGGGGATAAATAGATACACTAAATGGTGGTTGGAATTGTTGTATAAAAGTATTAAAATATTTTTTCCTTTATTGGGATGAGTGACTTCCACATGGTTTAGGGTATTATTCATAATATGAGAAATCTGGGTAATCATTTAGATGATGTTTTTCACTCTATATCCCATTGAATTAGTGTTTTTTTGGATATTCATTTCATTTTCCCTCACATGGGATATTGTCCTAGTTTCTCTTAGTTCCCACAATTTTCTAAATTAAAAATAGATTTATCAATATAGAATTCAAAAAATAATGAATAAACATTTTTTTTATTTTTCATGATTTTCTTTTGAGTCATATTATATAATATACTATTGTATAGGATTCCTCTAAACAATTATTCATGGATATTTACTTATACTTATCCTAATTATGGTTAATAATTTTTCAAATCTTAATTCCACTATTAAATAAGATGTACCTATAATACCAACTATAGAGACAATAATATTTCTTATATGAATATTACATCAAATTAAATACAAAAACATAATAGTTATATATTTTAAGAGATAAATGTAACCCCCCAAGCTTCCACTGTATGATTCTCTTTGAATAATACAGTAGAGTGTGTTGTAGGCAACTTCGAGTTATAACACACCACAACCAATCCAACTAGCCGTTATGAATAGTAATACCCACTTTTTGTAAATTTATAAATTTTATCTCTCAAAATGTACTTCATTTTTTTATTCGGAATATCGAATTTAGCCTTGGGTGAAATTTTGGTACTTTTTGGATAAGTTTGATATTTTGATAAATAGTAAAAATTACTAAATTTTAATTATAAACAGCTTTTTTAATAAAAATAATAAATAGTGATAAATTATGAATTTGAGTGGTTTTAAAGTATATTTATAATATATTTTTACCTTTTAATACAATGTTGGTCATTGGACATAATTTCACAGTTAAACCGAACATAAACAAGTGTCAATATTTTGATAGTTATTATATCTTAAAAACACGCTTTTTGTTTTGACAATGGGAATTAATTTTAAATTAATTTCATCCTATTATATGTTTTGAATTTGGAAAAATGGATTCCAGTTTTGTAATCAGGATTTACAAATTGTTTAAATAGGTAACTTTTATTTTCAGACATTTTGAATAATTGCTTCGGTAAATATTTTAATTACCATGGTTAAAGGGTAAATTTGGTAAATAAGGGTAAAAAAATAATATTATAAAAATAATTAATTAACCTAAAACGTGTCCTAACCACATTGGCGGATACATGTACGACCATGGGCAACTTTGGGTCAATTTCAGGACCCCATGGAGCCACTTGTAGGTGATAGTGACACTTTATATTAATTAAGTTAAAGTAAATACAAAATGACAAAAGCTTATATCTTTTAGAAACAAAATTTTTACATAGGGTTATATATTTTATATTTTCAATTATAAATATTTGTAGAAATATAAAAGGTTTTCATAAATATTCTTATTTTATTTATAATTTTTAGAAAATGAAAATGTAAAAATATATATGACATAATAATGGTGCAGTATTTTCCTTACTAATGAATGAATCAAATAATGGGTATTATAAATGTTAAAATAAATATAATTTGAAATTTTTTATGACAAAAAAGAAATTTATTGGTTAATATGACATGTTAGTCTTGCATAAATGAATTTTTTCTGAATTAATAAAGTTATTAAGACTTAAAAAATCAATTATTGAGTAGTGTCCAAATTGACAAAAATGAGTTTTTGAAACAAATATTATATTATTAATTTATATTATATTCCTAAAAATCTAAGGTTCAGAAAAAAAGACTAATATAATTATTTTTATATCATTAATGGACCACTTTGGGGTCTCTTGGATGTATATATTATGTTTATTAACTATACAATATAAAAATAAAAAGTGACATTGTAATTGTCAAACTAATTAACTAAGAGGTAAAACTAAAAGTTAAGGTTAATATAAAGACCCAAACCTGACTAAAATCTATTGGTTGCAAGTATTTAGACCCATCCCAACCTTATACTTTTAATAATCCACTTTTGTGTCATTATAAACCGAATTTTAATTTATTATAAATTAATACTTTATGTTTTTTCTAAAGAGCCCCTCACCCCTCTTATAAAAAGGCACTCCCCCTTCCCATTATTTCACACCTTAAAAGCCATTTGGATCGGCCAGCATCTTCCCAAATAACCTCCCAACTTCCCTCAATTAATCCTAGAGGACTTATATTGATCATAAAGCCAACCTAAGGAGCCCTTTTGATCAAATCAAAAGGAAGAACCTGAAGAAGATGTAACGTCTTCACTAACCTCTTTAAAGTTCCATTCTTCCTCAACTTCTTTTTTCCTTGTTATTTCCTATATAAAATAAAAACTCCAGTATATTATATATAATTTTATGTTATTATAATTATGGAACAAAAAAATTCATTATTCTATCCGTCCCATGAATGACATGTCACCTTACGTGCGTACGTACGGCCTACCGTCTCCACGTTGTGGTGTAATTGTTATTCAATATATTAGTATTAATATGGGTATAATAATGATGTATAATTCATGTAAATAATAAATATAACATGATACTGATTCTTTCTATATGAAATATAATCCAATTATATATTATTTTAATATCAAAATAATGATATTGTCCCTCGTGCGTACGTACGGACGTCCGTCTCCACGAACACGATGAGATTCATTTCCCCATCAAATCCATTCAATACTAATTATAATTTGATGATTAAAAGTAATGTTTAAGGACTCGATATCATTCTGGCTGTTAATAAGACACAACCTATCCAAAACAAACACGGCTTATGTAACAAATCATATAATGGAAAACGAATCAGTTAACACCCGAAACGACGATAATACTAAAATATTATTAAAAAAGCAACATTAAAAGATCATATATGATATCATATTTGTATATATGATTATTTTATAATTTAATAAAAATTATTTAACTATCATACATGAGTTTAACCTACACTCTATCAAGTAAAAGTGTAAGGTAAGCGGTTTTCATCTAACTCCTTATTCTTGTGAGATTCATGCCATATTACCACTATTACATTTTGTGTGGTGTATGTACTACCCATAATTGTATTATTTATGTAATACACTATAATTTATGTGTATTTAAATATTAATTGTATGATATGAATTTAATTGGGTGTATGTTTCCTATGTTACCAAATTTTTAAGGGTTTATTTCACAATCTCTTCATTATCCGAGGTTGTTTATACATATTTATCTACTGGGACCTCTTTATCATCTACATCCATGTTTCTTAAAAATTTATTTCAAAACAATCTAAATATTTTACAAAATATGGGTTAAAGTAATTTATACCCTTGTTTTACTTTTTATAAGAAGTTTATAATATAATCTTTACGTCGTTTTCAAAGCAATGTCCTTTTAAACCGTTTCGACAAATTAAGGTAAGAATGTATTTTTTTAACTTATACAGTGGGTGTGGCTTTTTTCAACCATTGTAAAATCTTCAAAGATTTCCTTACAAGATTATATGAATAATTTTAAAGTAAATGTTTTATTTTATAATTATTTGACCCTTAAATGATTTCAAATTTAATATTTTAAGAATTTGTGAAAGGTACTCTTTATCAAGATCAGAATTTTAAATTGTTTAATGATTTATCTTTCTAAATATTTTTAAATAATGTCCATGTTTTCAAAATGATTTTAAGGATTTATTTATATGGAAATGAATTTTTTGAAATGAAATTTCTTTTCAAAAGCTTAAATTTTTTATGGGACACTTTGATTAAAAAATGTCATCAAATGACTTCTTTTCCAAATTGTGTGACTTTTAAATGTTTTCATGAAAAGAGGTATTTCTCTCAAAGGGTATTACAAATCATTTTCATCAATGTCAAAATCCTTTAATGTATTTTACACTTTTTTTAAGTTGATTTATCATGATAGAAATCTTCCATTTGTGTTGAAGGTTTTGTGATATGTTTTACTGTGGATGTGTAATTTGTATACCATTCATGGTTTATGGGTAAAGTATTGACATTTAATAAGTTAGTTTTAATAAGAATGTTTATTTTATGTTTATACCTTTTCATATGAGGAATGCATTGAACTTAGTAAGTGACAGGAGGAGCCTGCTATAGCTCCTCAATGCATCGGTAGGTCACATGAGACAAACTAGTGTCTTGGAACGAGGCCTTGAAAAAATCTTATTTGTAGTCTTGGCACGAGGCCTTGGCTATGTGGTTATGATAATCTGGAATTATGAATTCTATCAATATGAAAGTGGTTATTGATATTGTATGTGATTTTTCAATTAGTGGAATATCCATGTGATTTAGTTAATGGTATTATTTCATTTCATTTTTGCCTTATTATGCTGAAGTTAAAGTTTAAAAGACTTTTTTTTAGTTATACACTGCCTTAAATGTTTATGCTTATTTATGAAAGTTTCTGCTGTATTTTTATCCTTACTGAGCATCTGAGCTCACCCCTTTGTATGTTTTATTTTTCCCAGCATTCCAAGAAGTGTATTGTGATTGATATGCAGGGTTAAGACAAGGGAATAATGGCATTCATAAAGGATTATTTATGTTGTTTTGTATGTTTTGAAGTGTAATGTAACATTCATGTATGTAATGTATTTTCCAAGACTGCTAAACTGATCGGTTCTTCGGGACTTTATTCCTTGTAATCATGCCAATGTATTAAAATAATGCACTGACTCTAGGTAACTGGGGTCGGGGAGTTACAATAAATATTTAGTATATTAGGAATATTAGCATTAAAAGTACTATTACATAATAATCATAAACATTTATTTAAATACTATTATTTATACTTCAAAAATCTCATGTTCTTTTTTTATATGTCATCACCAAAGGATATACCTCTACTAAATGGTTGAACTAGACATCTAGTATGAGGATGAATTAGAGAGATGAATCAATATAACATGCTTGAGACTAATCATCGTCATCATAACATAATAATATATCCATAATCAAAATTAGGATTCAAATGATTGATAAATTCATGTATTGTGGAAATTCATATAAATTAATCATCATGTCATAATGGTCACATTCCAAATATAGTTGTGAACAATGATAGCATCACGTTCAGGCATAACTTATGTGCATAATCATAACCGCATTATTGTAATGAATTATAGATTCATGTTCATGAATAATACATAGTATCACATGTGATACATAAAATTACCCAATAATTTATTGGACACTATAATTCCAAGAACACCCATCACAAAATAATATTTACAAAACCATGCTTGTTGCATAGAACATATAATTAACATAGTCATGAAATAACCCATGGAAACAGTTGAGTTTAATGAGGATTTCAAAAATCATACATTATGGAATAAACTTTTGGGTAACTAGATGAATTATAGACTACATATTTTGTAGAATCAATATCCTTCTTAAGAAAAGAAGACACAACTCAAGGGGATTTAATGATTTTTTTCTGAATGGAACTCATTTATGTTAAATCATTGTATTTGATTTATAAATCAAAGATGGAATACATATATCCCCAAAATAATAATAATAATTAAATTATATTTAATAAACAATTGAGGAAAATCCATATTTAATAATTCATGAGATAAGAATAACCCAATGAAAATGAGTTGGGATCAAGAATCCTCATAAGATAATTCTCGCATTATTTCGTTTCTTTTTTCCATCAAAATAATAATCATAGATATTTAAAAAATAGTTATACAAGTGAATTGTGTTATTTTTTCAATATTTTACATTATAATAGTTGGATTCTATTTTATAAAATTATAATTAGATGGTATTTTTTTAATATAATGTTTTTATGAAAGTTTAATTTTTTTCAATGTCGCTATTATTGATTGAATTCATTTATAAATAATTATAATTATTAAATAACCATAAAATTCATATATTTATGCATTAAATATCAAAAATAATCATTATATGTTTAGTGATAAGAAAAGGATTGTAAATAACTCTATTTTCTATTAACTTCCCCTTAAAGGGAAATTGTTGAAAGAGTGGAAAAGGGTAGTTTGAAATTTCTACATGCCATAATTATTATACTTCTATTATTTAACAAAATTAATTTAATTTTACATACATAATAATTAATTTTATAATATTTTTTATGGATATTAGAAAAAACAGTTAGTAAACAAAGAGAAGAGTTGATAGAAATTTTAACATTCATCATTGTAGCTTCTCTTGTAAGACACTAAAACTACCTTGATTTTTGGAGTTAGTTTAATACTAAAAATACATGGAAATTATTATGGTATAAAGTGTTATTATTTGGAGAGAATAAATGATTATTAAAATAAAATAATATTGGCTATCCATGAGGAGGGAGAGGGGTTTTAATACCTAAAATGATGGGTATTTTTAGATTAAAATAGAGAATAAAATATCATATCCATGGAAAAACATATAATTGTGTATTTTTAAAATATAATCATATATGAATATACAAGATTTTTTTATGACTTTAAACCATTTTGTAAATTGAATTAAATTATTTTATTAAAATGTATGTAGAAAAAGGAAAAATTATTTTAAGTGATCACATTTGAATTTTAGTTTTAGAAAATGTTTTTAGGTTTTTCAATAAATATTATTGAAATTAAAATAATTATTGATGAAATGAAATATATTTTGGATAAAATTCATGTTTTGGAAAAAATTCGGTCGTTATTACATCATGAATGATATAATTTAAGGTACACTATTTCTGTAAACAACTACATTTTCACTATTCAATTGAAATTTGAAAGGCTTCATAAAATAACCCAGAAACACACCCTTGGAAAAATTAGTTGTGATGGCTTCAATAACGATAATAATTTTATCAAAATAAAATTTTAACATAGTTATTTATAATTTTTAGTATAAAAATTCTGATTTCTAAAAAATAATTCAAAATACAATTTATTATAAAAGAGCCTATATCGTATTTGACTTTTTTAATAGTGAGATTTATTTTATAGTATTATAATAATTTTATTTAATTATTTTAATAGTGAAAATGTTTTAATTATAAAAAAATTATTATTTTGAGGGTAAATTACTATTCCAATGGTTTGGTCACTATTACCAACTACCATTTTTCTACTCCCAATAGTCATGTTACTATTACAATGGAATATTACTATTCCAAGGGTCAAATTACCTCCAATTTACAACACATAATTCTTTCACTCAATATTCCATAAAATTCCTCCCAAGGTTATATATATACATTTTCTATGATGTTATTTGGTTTACTAATTTCTTATTTCATTTATATAATGTTCATATTAGGGTCGATGATTCAAGAAGAATTGGTTTAACCATATTTTCCAATTTTATATTTTTTTTATTTAGTGGTAATGTTAGGCATTTTAATTGGTATTTAGAAAACTAATGTAATAATCATTGTTAATGAGATAAATTTTGTGGTTTCTCTAAATTTTTATGTGTATAATATTATATAATATAATACAACCCACATTTATTCAGGAAACAAATATAACTAATATACAATGTTTTGTTACAAATATACATTACATATCATCATTATAAAATCTTGAACCATTATGGTTTAATATTTTTTACATAATAGAAACATAATCCACTTATTTTAGGATATATATTCAACATCTCCAACAATGATCTTCTCACATATAACACTTCTCAAATAAAACCTACTTAAAATCTTTCTTCATAACCTAGGTAATGGAAACATAATAAAGGATGATCTCATATACTTAGTAATGGTAATAATGGTATATATCAATCTATGGTCAAATGAATGAATAAGTGAAGAGTAAGGTTTAGAGATCATGAACATAACATATTAAGTGCATACCCACTCTGTCATAGATCAAAAATACATGTATATGAATATAATATTATAATTCCAAAAGATATAAATCATAAGTGTGGGGAATCATCAAAAATAAATAATGATTTTTTTTTCAAATCATAATCATAAAAACATCACATACGATTGTGGAAGCATCATATTAATTAATACCATATCATATGTGATGGTTAAATGTAGACACCATCAAATAATAGTAGATATCGTATCATCGTATATTTTACATATAATTACAAATCATTAATCACTAGATGTTTCCCATGTAATAGTGTATCGGCCCTACCAAACAGTTTCTCATAGTGGACATCACACTTTCACTCATTCCCCATTTTTTCTCATTTAATACTATACATTACCCAATGAATTATATAAATATGACAAACCCACTAGGGATTTACTACATATCATAGATATGCGTCCAGAAGGTCATAAACCATTAATCAAATCATTATATCTCAAACCATGCATATTAAATGTGTTTTATATACATTTAATCATTTCATCATATTATAACCTATAGAAGAGAATGAAGTATCTTTATGTTTTCATCATAACATAATTAACCTGTGGGAAATAAATATGTTTTAAGGAATCATACATGAATTCTAATGATCATATTTCATAGAGAATGGTTGATGGGATCATAAGAATATTTACCTTCTAAAATATAATAATCATTAATGTATATTGACATAGAATACAAATAACGTAAAAATAATATATGGACCATTATATGAAATCATGAGAATGTATCATTTAATTATAAAAAAAATATAAAAATGCACAAAATTTTAAGAAAGAATTTTATTTGAAAATAAATAAGTAATATAATAAAATTGGCCTCAAATCAAATAATATCCAAGTTGGTTGGAAAATCTATTAATTTAGTACATGTTGAAAGAAAACACTCCTTTCTCACAATTTTTATAACACAAAAACAACTTGTTAGGAAAACATTTAGAAATATTCACTTTAAAAAAATTAAATTGAATATAAGTTAGTTAATATTTCCTTTAAAAATATTTCATGTATATATAATGACTTACATGAAATAATTTTTGATGATTATACACATAGATTAAAAATATCATTTTCTAAAGATAATATAAAATTAGTTTTTCATTTAAAACATTTTCTATATTATTTAAATTAACAAAGAGAGAAAAATGGCATTGATACATGATTATTATTGGAATATTAACCTTATTGGAAAATATATTAGTTTTAAAGGATAATATACATGAAAATTACATCAACATAAACTTTGCACATACAATCTAGGAAAGAAATATGAATATAACAAACGTCCTTACTGCATTGGTAACTTTTGAATAAAATTATTAATGAATAAAAAACAAAAATGAGAAATTAAATACCTTTAAAATAAAAATATTCATGATACAATATATCAAATTTTAATCAGATTCAGTATATAAAAATAAATATTTGTATAACATCAATAATTTCTCAATATAATCATATTATGGTGATGAACCCTTATAAATGTTTTCATCATTGAATCATTACTTCATTAAAAAATTCATTCATATATTTATTTGTATATCACCATAATTTATATTAAATAATTATAAAATAAAATCATATATACTATATACAACACATATAAGAAACAAGTGGTTAATATGGCAGATGTCTTATTGAAATAAAGTAACCCGTGTAAACCGTACCTCAAGTCTCATCAATATTTGTAAATGTTTAAACCTTTTGATTAATAGATTTATATTTCATGAAGATATTATAAAACACTATTATGAGTTATAAATCAAACATTATGATTTAATTATAATATCTTTCAACATATTGGTTAACAATGATTTATTTAAATCACTATTTAGTGTTATGTTTATTTTGTTTATCATGCATGATTTGATTTAGTGGTCCTGGTCCTTGTGATTTTATCTTTGTTAAATAATAAATCAAATTTTAAACTTTATATGATTATTTCATTTAAACATTATATATAATTTTATAACTATTATTATAAATTGGGTATGAACAATGATTTACATCACTTCATATAGATAGTAGTTAGATTTTTTGCAAGAGTGATGTATTCACTTTTTTATTAATTGATAAAAAATAACGTTAAATTGTAAATAAATATTAATAAAAATAATAAAATCATAAATAATATATATATATATATATATGTATATATTAGATATATAATTAAAACCTAAATGTGAAATGGGGCTGAAAAATGAAATGCATCACCTCGTGGATGTGAAAGCCTACTCCTACGCACGACCAATATTTTCATTTCTCATAAGTCAAAACTGAAGGGGGATAGTGGTATTAACATAAATATAATAAAATTATAGTATATTATTATACATAATTAATAATTTAATAATGTATATCACAAATTTAGAGGAGGTAAACGACAAAATAAAATTGGATGTACAATGTTAAGAATTATACATCTTTATTGACCAACTTCTTCTAGGTTACACCATATCCCTTTATGAGATTTTCATTTGGAAAGACTATAAGATCTATGAAAATGGTTAAGAAGATTATGAATTACTATATAATACCCATCCAATTTTATATTTGATAAATAGTGTAATTAACCATATAGTATAAGACCCATCCCATTTAACATTGTCTATATAATTTTGTATGTATCAATTTCCATGGTGGTTATTGGGTATCCTATGAGACTGCTTCTTGGAAAATTTAATTGACTTTTTATTTTTGTTTTTGTGTAGTGGAGACTTTATAAGGGGAGTTATGTCTTATAGATCTATTAATTTTATCATTCCACATAGATTTATTAGTGAAGTAAGGGTATTCTAATTAGTAACTCTAGCCTCACTAGAGAAATTTTGTCTGGGTAGAGTTTAGTGTGTATGGGAGATATGTTGTAAGGTATGGTGGGTTTTTATCCCTTGTTTGTTATATATCTTGTTTTTGTGTCATATTTCATTATGTTAACTTATTTATGGACCTCCCAATAATCTCAAGGATGGGTCAGTGTGTAAAATATGGTTTTCTTATAATCCTTCAGATGGGTAGATATTATGTGATGGCCTCCCTGGAATCAATGTGATGGGTTGATGTGGTTATATGACATCCAATTAGTCTTGATATGTTTTTAAATATTTGATATACCATTGATAATAAATGTAATAATTCAATATGGTGATATATCACCCATTCCGAGAAATACAATGGAGGTTGTCCAATACTATGTGTTCCAAATTATTTTTAGATATTAATCATTCTAGGTCTACATGTATTGGTTCCACCCTTAATAATATCTAATAACCATACATGTATATGACATAAGTATTTATTTATTAAAATATTTTATCAATAAATTTTTATATCTTCTAGTTGATTGAATCAATGTTTATTATTCTTGTTTATCAAATTTGGGATTATTATTACCCCTTAATTTCTTATATTTTATCTTCATGTGTTTATGGTATTTAAGAAACACTTGATCTGTTTAAAACATAAGTTATTATATCAATTTTTTTCTTAAGAAACTTCCCCCTTCCTTTTTATTGACAACTGTCATCTCATCAGTTTCATCCCCCGAATAGTTATTTAATTTTTTTTAAACTGATCCTCAGTCTCTTTTATGTTTCTTTTACTTCATTGGGATGTATTCAACCCATGGATGAATACCATTAAGAGTATTTCATGTAACATTGGTGCAAGAGATGGAGGATGTGTTTCAAACAAAAAAATGCAATGATAAATATTTGGGTTATGAGCAGATGAGCATGATAGTTATGTAAATATTTCATCTTTTAATGAATTAAGACGATAACACCTATCCATGTGTAGTAATTATATACTTAAATTGAATTAACCATTTTATTCAAAGCATAAAAAAAGTCCTTGAAACATTAAAATGTTGGGTTTCCCTCATAGAATTGTTTAAAACATTCACTATTGATAATTAAAATTATTTTTGTAATTTTTTATTTTTATTTTTCAAAAGTAATATTTTATGAACCAAAAAATATGGATATAAATTGAAAATGGATCTGCACTAATTGTTTGAAATTTTTTATGATGATGTAGTTAAAGAGTTCATCAAATTTTAAATAGAGCATACATAGGACCCTTATAATATCCCTTTTCAGTGTTTACATTGTAATTCAAGGGAATGTAGTCTCGAAGAGTTGGAATAAAATTTTATTTTTGATGGAATTATTCGAAGCTATAAATGTTGGACTAAATAGATGGAAAAATAAAATTTTCTCACCAATTGGGATGATACTATACTTTATGAAACATTTGATATGAATACCAATGTAAATGATGATAGAGATCACATTGAAAATTTAAAATGGAAATATTAGATTAACTTCATGATTATAAAAAATTGTTCGAGAAGTTAAATTGTTGTTCAAAGAGACAATTGTATACCAGTTTTTCTAAATATGCAAAATTTTCAGTAGTATTGAAGTTATATTATATTAAATTGGGAAACTGAGGAAGTTACTCCATCTTTATAAAACTTCTGGGACTCGTATATGATATGATACCAGAATAAAATGAACTACCATGTCAAACATATTATTCTAAATGAATGCTATGTTCAATGTTAATGATCTCCAAAAAATAAATTCTTGTCCAAATAGTTGCATAATATTTTTCAAGGACCATGAATCACTCAAAATTTTCACTAAGTGTGGTATAAATCGATACAAGAAAATTGAATCCATACCATCACAATATGTAAGGAACTTTCCAATAATTATAAATTTTAGAGGAATATATGGATGTGAGTAAATTTCAAGACAATTGACATGTAATTCAGATACATGAATTAATGACAGGAACCTGTATTATCAATTAGATAATCCTTAGTGGATGAAAATTGATTACGAATATCATGAATTTGGAAATGAGGTGAGAAATTTTTGTCTTGTTTTATATACATGTGTAATAATTATTTTTGAATTATTGAGCATTAAACCTAGTAAATGGCCCATTAATGTTAATAAATAATGACTTATTCCCATTTTTATGCATGAATGGATGATAAATTAGGTTGTATCTTCCTATATTTGGACCAATGAAACCTGGTAACAATATTGATGTCTTTTGGATCCATTGATCAATGATCCGAAATTTATGTGGGATATAGGTGCTACATTGCTTAATAATCATATATGTAAGGAATTCACATTGAGTGATATGTTGTATGGGATGATAAATGACTTCCCATATAGTGTAAATTTATTAGGCTATATCATTAAAGGAATTATATGGGGCCCGTTGGTGAAAATCAGATATACACAATTGTGTTTAAATATTCCCCAATTTCTGTGTTTTTAGGACATCATAAATGTTTTCCCCAATGATATAAATACCAATTAGGGATGATAACATTACATGGGAATATAGAATATGGTAATTTATCATCTTTAGTAATGGGTGATGAACTATATAAGAAAGTAAAATATATTGAGACAATTTTTTGTAAACCATTTTCGAAACAATATACAAAATCATGTTTGAAAAAAAAAACATTAGTTTTTAAATTAGCTTATTAGAATTGTTTGCATGATAGACTATTAAATTGATTTAATGCTGGTAGAAAATAATTTATTTGATAGTGTTATTGTCACTTTATAAAATGTACCTAAAAATGAAAGATGGAATCAACGCAGGATTTAAATTGATTGAAATTGATATACGGGAAGAGTTGACATCATTGAAGGTTAAATAGAAGAATTTTCTTCTTCTAGTAGCATATATCCCTTCTAGATAAGAAACTTTTCATTCTCCCATTTTTCATAATATTGTAAAAGTTTCACAATTGTATTAATAAAATATCAACAATGTTATTGAAATGGATAATATGAAACTAAAAGGAATAAAATCTCATGAATGTCATGTGTTGATGCTGTATTTAATGAATTTTTTTTCCATTTCATTCTGACTCAAAATGTATGACATACATTAACCAGACTCTACTACTTTTTCAAATCCTTATGGGGTAAATTTATAGACTCAATGAAGTTTCCAATAATGACCAATAGAGATAGATGTTCCCCTTTTGAATGATAAATGATCATTTTGAAAGGGTATATCAAGAATCAAATTCAAATTGAAATTTTTATTTATAAAAAATATAATTTTGAAGATGTTATTTATTTTTTTATTGATTAATTTTCTGATGTTGAAAGCATCGGTCTTCATACGTTTAATAAAAATGAAGGACATAACGGTGAAGGGATTTCCGGTAGAGATGTTGTTTTAATTACCTTGACAGAGCTGTAGGAAGTGAACATATACGTTTTACATAATAGTGTTTATATTGATCGATACATTGAATCCCCCAAAATAATTCATAGTGATTCTAATCAATCAAGGGTTGAAGGATGTGTATTAAATATACATAGTTAATAGTTTTTAGGATGGTTCTGATATCATATTTTTTAGTAGTTGTTTAAAATTCTGAATTCATTTTGATGAAAGACTTCAATCGCTTTCCAAAATATCTAATGAAAATGTAATATCTCAAACTGTAATTGTAATAAATGGTTATATGTTCTATATAAAATAACCTTAAGACCATATCATGACGAAAAATAATGGTGTTATGATTTTGGATGAAGCGATTCAGACAAATGGTTTCAAGGATAGAAATCAAATTTATGAAAATATGTCATATTTTGGCATTATAGAATTGATATATGAGTTGGATTATACAACATTTAACATGATGATTTTTCATTGAAAGTGGGATGAAAATATTATTTCACTGAAATATGATTATATGAGGTTTGTGATGGTGAATTTTAGTTTAGAGGGGGAAAAGGTGATCAATTCAAAATAGAATCACAAGAAGTTCTTGTATTTTTTTCCTCTAATCCGACAAAAAAGAATTGGTATATTTTCCAACTATAGAATATAATAAATGTCGGTTCAAATGAAAATTAAATCAAGGATGACCCTTTAATTGGGATATCTCAATCATTTCTAGTCGGTCCAAATGTAGACATTTTTTATATATTAGAGGGAGCCATAATGAGAGGATTTGGATTCTAAATATAGGAATAAAAAATCCATAAAATAATTATGAATATAACGATAATTCATTGAGAATGTAAAATAGTTTTTTAATATATTATTTATACTATTAATTTTATATATTCTCTAGTGAATTGATATAATCTAAATTAAATGATTGAATAATTAGGAAGACAATTTATTATACACATTTTGATGTTACCAATCCCTCGTAAAATCTGACTATAATGAAGGAAACCATTTAAAAAGATGAGAAACAATATCATGCCTTTGTAAGATGAGAAACAATATCATCTTTTCATAATCAAACATGGTAATCTTGATGTTTTCACATCAAAATCATTGTTCATGTAACTAATGTATTATTTTTTTTATTTTTATTTTTTTTATTTTTATTATTACCAACCTAATAATTTGTTTCTTATATAGGTGGATTATTTTTTTAAATTTGTAGATATTAATCTATTTTTCATTCATTTCGATAACTAAATTCTACAGACATTCTCTCCCTCAAAATCATTCCACCACTATAGTGTTTCATTTATAACATTCCTTAATCATTTCTCCAGTACTAATTTTTGAATATAAATTATGTTTCTTCCACACAATAACACATGTAATATTTTTGTTGGAATAATAAAATCATTATCTATATAATTAATTTTTTTCCCTGTTTGTATTTAATTTATTACTTTTTCTGTTAAAAAATGTCCCTCACATTAAATTAATCAAACACGCTAATTTTTTCATTGAAAATTAGGATAAATATTCCTATGTCATTTTTATCATATAGGAATCGGTCTCACTCAATCAAATAGAGTATGTGATCGGTATGAGTCAATGTTCATGATTCGCATTTAGAATGACAATTTTAGTGAAGAAAATGACAAATGAAAAAAATAAGAAAACACATTCATATTGATTAGATAAATTATAAAAAAATAATCTATAAGTCATTTGATATGTTTTGTAATATGCTGAACCCCAATCTGATGTACGGTGTGTCTTGTATGACTCCAAGTGCATCTTTTCTTTAAAAAAATTGACATTAGTTTTAGTAAAATGGGAAACAAACCAACTCTAAATTGAAAAAACACATCCAAATGGTTTTAAATGTTAGTTATATGATCATTAAGTTTTTATTTGACTTTAATGAATTAGTATTACCTCAATATGATACGTGATGTATGCAGTATGACTCACCGTCTTGGTTATTGGATTAAAATTTAATTTTTAGTTCTAAATGTGGAACTCAATAAAAAACAATCAACCATGAAAGGGTTTTTTTATAATTTGGGAAAATTACTTATAATCCATTTATTACACGTGGTACTTGATATCACATCAAACTGATACACAATGTGATTAGTATCAGTCATAGTGTGTGTCAATAGTTTTAATTGATATTTTAGTAAAAAATGGTTTTGATCTACTAAAAACCATGTAAATGGATTCAGATGGTTTTTATACTTTATATAAACTAAGCATAATTCATTCGAGACTTTTATAAATTATTTTTTCCACAATCTAAGCCATGATGTGATTGTCCTGACTCAAATTGTGTCATTTTATTTAAAATTGACATGTATTTTACTAAAAAGGAAAACTAACCAACTCAAAACTGAGAAAAATCATTTTCATTGTTTTCACACATTAGTTCAATGATAAATAAGTCATTTTATATGTGTATTAATTGGATTCACCTCATGATGACATGCATTTTGTCCAATATGACTCCATGTGTGTCTTTTTATTTTTAATTGACATCAATTTTACTATATTAGAAAAATGACCTACTCCAAACCAGAAATTTTTTTTTGACTATTTTGATACTATATAAAAATGATCCATAAGGCATATTTGATTTGTGGGTCTTAGTCTCACAATAATATGATACACAATATGGTCGGTATGACTAAAAGGCTTTTTTATTAGTTTAAAATGGACATTTTAGTTCAAAAAGCATCACTCACTGAAAACTAGACAAACATGATTGAATTTTCAAGATAATATAAGAAAGAGATTATTAAGAAAATTTTGACAAGATGCAATCAATCTCATATTAATATGATACAAAATTTGATCATTATTCTTAAAATCACGTGTTTATATTTTAAAATGACATTTTAGTAAAAAAATACAAGTGGTATACTCAAAACTGAGAAAACAAATTTGGATTGTTTTGATACATTGTGTAAATGATCCAAAAGTTATTTGAGATGTAGTAGAATTATATTAACCTCAATTTGATACACAGTGTAGGGATTTCTCTCCATTTTCCTTTTTTATTTAAAAACTACATCAATTCTAGTTAAATGGACATCTAACCAACTCAAAACTAAGAAAACAAATTAGTGTTGTTTTGATAAATTATTTGAATGATCCCTAAGTTATTTTAAATGTTTAGTAATTGGAATCACCTAAATATGATGTACTGTGTGAGCAGTACGACTCCAAGTGCATATTTTTATATAAAATAGACATCAATTTTAGTAAAATGGACAACATAAAAACCCAATACTAAGGAAAGAAATTTTTTTTGTTTTAATACTTTATGAGACGTGATTTTGTTATTTTTGATCTTTATGAATTATCTACTCCTGAAATTTGATACATGATGTCTTAGTATGACTCAATTTTTCTATTATAATTTTGAAATTGACATTTTAGTTCAAACAAATTTAACTCACTATAAATCAGTTAAAATTTAAATCATTTTCTTGAAAATTCATGAATAATATTAAGAATTATTTTTTGATGTGTAGGATTTAGTCTCCCATAAAATTGATACTCATTGTGATCGGTATAATTCAAAGTGTTTTTTTCTTGATTAAATGGAAATTTAATAAAAAATGAAAATTGATATACTAGAAACCCAGGAAATGAATTATAATTTTTTTGATACTATATGATAATGATACATAAGTTATTTGAGACATGTAGAAATCAGCCCCACAAAAATAAAACACACAGTGTGGAAGGTATGACTCCATGTGTGACTTTTTATTTAAAATTGACATCAATTTTAGTAACATGGAAAACAGTCCAACTCAAAACCAATAAAAAAAATTTAGATTGTTTTGATATTTTAGGTCTAAGATCCATATGGAATTTATTGCATGAAAGAATCCACCATACCTAGATCTGATACATTGTGTGATTGGTATGACTCCCAGTGTGATTTTATATTTAAAATTAACATCTATTTTAGTAAAATGGACAACTCACCTACAAAAAATTGAGAAAACCCATTCGTATTATTTTGATAATTTATAAAAATGATCTAGAAATTATTTTCTACATATAAGAGCCATCTATAACCAAATATTATAAAAGGTGTTTTCAGAATTACCCTCTATGTCTATTATCAGTTTAAAATTTACATTTCACATCATACAGTGTCCCTAACACAACAACTAGTATATTCCCATGGATATTTTTATACATTTATATTAATTTTTATAGATATAATGTTTGAATATGATCAACAAATGGTGTGATTTGTAAGAATCTACCTCAACTCAATTGGATACACAATGATCCTATTATTACTAAATGTTTAGTTTATAATTAAAAAATTTTGATAAATAATTTATTTATATTATTAGTAACACAAGAACTATTTTCATATATAGGTTCGTTTTTTATTTAGTAGGGGTGGTCTATTTGGATAGAGCAATGGTCGGGGTCATGGTTAAAAGTGAAAGTAACCATGATGTTTTTGAATGTATGTAATAATTTTTACTTTTGTAATTATATAAACCAATGTCTGAAATATATAATATATTGTATTATTTTCTTATATTTTTGTTTCAAATTTCATTTCTTTTAGATTATGTATGGGAAATTTATTTTGAGGATATCTTGTGTTTTTTGGTGTTGTGGTGTTCTATTATCACACATTGCACTAGTAATACAGTTTCCTCTTATAGCACATTGTTGTATTCCCATTTATCTTTTTTTATTTGAAATCACCAATACATGATTCCTCTATTAGTGCTTTTTTAGAGGTAATAAATTGTTCCTTTATCAATGCTTTTGAAATCCATGATAAATTCCTCTATTATCATCACTTTTGAAAGCACTAATAAATTTATTATTTCTATATTATAAATAAATTTCATAATTTAGTGTTCCATTAACATTACTAAAAATGAAATAATAAAGGACCCCCTTATTTGGGGTTTTTAACACTAATTTAGGACAATTGATTTTTTCCCCGCTTTGGTAGTCAATGCTTCTCTGGTGTAAAAAAATATATTTTTAGATTTGTTAAAACACTATTTTGTAGTAGTTCCTATGGAAAACCTCTGGGAGATTATCCAAAATAAGTGGTTATCCACTATTAGGGGAGGCATCACCTTCCTCCAATGTGAGTGATAATATCTGATTAGAAGTGTTGCATAATTCTGAAAGATTAGGTACAACAAATCCCATCCAAGGATCACATTCTCCCCGAAAAACATGCATAATACCACTAGGTGTCAAAAAAATAATTCCCCACATATAACAATTGATGTGTTCCTAAAAATTCAAAATATAATCCCTTCCATGAATCACATAAAAGAGGTACATTTCCAAAACAACAAAATACCATTCCAAATCATTCCCTAACATGGTGGGGGAACAGGATAGGTACATAGTACCCTATTGTCGCTTCTTACTAGGTGGAATCAATAAATCAATCAGATAAGGTATAATCTTAGATGAAAATTTCAGAAAATCCACAAGGCTTGTAGAAATTAAAGAAACTGATGCTCCCACATCAAACATGGAAAAAACTAAGGATGATTCAATATGAACGTTGTCTTGAACTATCATAGGGATAACATCTGATTTCACCAGTACGTGATTCACCAAATTAAGTTTACTCATCACTCCCTTTGACTGAGAATGGCCCCTAGCCTATGCCACTACCCAGAATCAACACCTCTAATTAGAATATCCAACATTATCACCACAACATCCAAACAAATATAAAACTATCCTTGATAGTTCTGACCAGGTTGACATCCCCTTACAAGCTACAGATCCAATTCTACTCTGATATGGGCATGTCATCCTACAATTTTACTACAAGTACAACATAGCTCAACACTAGTGTAAAGGTGTGGGTGGAGATTAAAACATATAGAGAATGTGTCCAGGATTCCCAAAATGATGGAACCATATTAGCCTAGTATTAGAAGCCACTAAAGATCACATTCGAGAAGGATGGCCTAAACTACCATCTCCCTTATTCCCCTTCTCTTACAACTTCCTCTTCATCTCATATGAACTGTTGAAACCCACTACTGATATTTTACTATCGAAATAAAACATTCCCTTATGATCATTTTCTATCATTATAGAATGATCACCCAGCTTAGCATAATTTTTCGTCTTGAAATTGAATACCAAAGATCGGATCTCTTGATGCAAGACAATATCAAACTTCTATGCTTTCATATTCTCATTAAATCATTCATTGGTGTTATCAAAATATTTTTTAAGTATTTAGTGTACTCCATCATGATACGACCTCCCTGGATAATCTCAAAAAACTCCTAACACCCAGTGAAGGACAAAATCCCCAGACAATATTTCTCATTGAAGAAAACATTAATATACTTCATATACATTTTCTCTTGCTTTCCATTATGCACTATCGTGTCCCTCCAATTCCATATGGGACCCTCCCACATGAAAAATTCACACATAACTCTGAACACCTTAGGAATATCAAGAAACTATAAAAAATCCTATATTCCCAATCCACTCCTCGGCTTCATGTGGATCATTTCTATCAGGATTGGAGGCTTCTTCTTGAAGAACTCCAAAGCTATTTTCTTTTCAAGGACCTATTTTAACATAGGTAACCTAAGTACGACTATATCCAAGTCCTTGATCCAAATAGTGGACATCACAAACCACTGATTCTATTAAAATATAATTGTTTGGTGAGGTAGAACTCTATCTGGCCTCTTCCCACGGTTCCACATGATGCTTATAAGGATAAATCTTGCCACACTAGAAATAACCACAAGGAAAAACATCAATAATACCATTCTAAAATTTTATAGGAGTGACGGAAAATCTCAAAAATGTCCCTAAATCAAAACATAATGTAATAAATCACAATAATAAAGAAATTTAATCCACTTCACTCCAACCTAATGTAAATATGCAGTATGTAGCATGTACATCTAACCTGAAGTAGAAGTCAATCTAAATACCAATATCCCCGATGACATGATTCCTTTCACAAGGTTTTTTGGCCGAACACCCCACTCACAACTAAATCCTAAAACCCCAAAATACCCATATCTTGTCTATCTAGACTCTTCGCCCTTATATCTTGACCTAATGAGTTTTTGACCAGTTCTGATTCCATTTAATCATGATCCAAGATGGATTTACATCAATCCTAACACACTACCTAGTCCATTTCATGGCTTGAATGTCATTAATGATCCCCACATACTAAAAACAAGTTCTTAGGTATTATAAATACGCATTGTGAATGATTTAACCTGTTTATATAGTTGGACTGAATGTTATTTTTTATTAAGAAGACAGGAAAATCAAAGGATACAAATCATGGAGGTTGAAAGTAGTGAAGACCAAGTTAGTCCTTTCGGATCACATTGACACACTCGGAAGGAAGAGAATTAAGTCTGTCATACACAATTAAAGTCTCCTCTGGTCTGCCCCCGCGAGCCAATGCATTAGCCGCAAAGTTGGATTCTCTCACACAATGATGGATCAGCCTGCCTTGATTGGTCTCCGCTTTGCACCTTCTAAAAATGTACACCAGATTCCAAGCCACATCACAAGAACCCTGAAGAGATCTAACCAGAACTTCCGAATCTGATTCAACCTCCGTCACCCAGAGACCTCTCCTTCTGCACAGAGTGAGACCTGTAAGGAGGGCTCTAAACTCCACACCTGTAGAAGTTCCTGGCCCATAAAAGGCGCTTAGGGCAATGTGGACTGAACCCCAGCGATCTCGGAGGACACCACCGCCCCTCATGATCCCCCCCCCCCCGAACAAGAACCATCCATGTTCAATTTTAACCCGCCAGCCGGGGGTTTCCATCTAACCCATCTCCCTCGCTCTGGGGCTTGAGCCCGCTGTCCACCCACAGAGGACCCCAGAATACCCGCCTGTAAACCATTCTTGAAGAGGGTAGACAATTCTTCAATTAAAAATCTTATATGGATCTGGAGTGCTAATAACGATCTTTTGCCACCTAGCCTTACCTGATTGCGAGCTTCCCAGAGCGTCCAGCATACCGAGACTAGAATAATAATTCCTGCTGAACGAACCTCAACTCTCCTACCGAAACCCAAGAACCACGGCAGGAGATACTCTCGAACGGAAATACACTCCCCATCTGGTATCCTGAACTGAGAGAATTGGGAGCAAAGAAACACAACCCACCTCCCTTGAAAGAACAGATGAAGCGTAGTTTCCGACCTTGGGCTCTCGCAACAGAAGCAGCGCGGGGCCATGCAGACCCCCCTCTTCTGGATGTTCTCCTCTGTGGGTACAGCTCGGTTCGGAACCCGCCACACCATAAAGTTCATTCGCATTGGGATTGCCTTACACCACATGGGTCCCTGCTCTGTTTCTCTGGAAGAAACCCTCTGGCAAATTCTCCTATAGCCATTCAAGTTGAATCGCCCCGACTCACCTAGAGAAAAACAGCACCTGTCTGGTTCGTTGCTCATAACAACGCTGTTGAAGGAATTCAGTTGAGGTGAGTTGAGGTTCTCATACACGAACTCGTATCTCTCACACGCCTCCCTGAAAGAGATATCAGGGAGGGGGCAGCCCTCGTAGCCAAGCCTTTCTTGCAACCATGCATCCTCCCAGAAGCTGATCTCTCTACGGCCAATCACCCATCTGACATGACCATGCAGCGCCTCCATATGTGATACAATGAACCTGCCGAGATCCGTTGCACCACGTGCGCTGCGTTCACCATGCCCTCTATATCTCGTTCTGAAAAACATGGCTCAGATGGACTTACCTGCTATCACCTCCCAAGACAGTTTTGCATGCAGTCCCCGAATCGTTCCAAGAATATCTCGAAGACCAACCCCACCCTCTTCCAATGGTCTGGCCATCCTATTCCAAGACGCCCAGTGGCATATCCCCTCCCTTTTCGCATCCCAGAGAAACGACGCGATAATGTGATCGATCCTCTGCATCGTTCCTTTCGGGGGTTTGATGACAGCAAAAACATGCATGGGAATTGATAGCAGTACATTGTTGATCATCATGATCCTACCCCCAAAGGATAGTAGCTTGTTCTTCCATTTGAAGATCCTTCCCAGTATGCGGTCCACAATCTTTTTGAAGTGGACCTTAAAGATCCTCCCACACGAAAGAGGAACTCTTAAGTAAAGAATAGGGAGTTTTCTCTATCCGCAGCCCAAAGCCTCCTGAATAGGTTTTCACCTCTACCCTGAACATTTTTTGGAGATGAACAAGTGGCTCTTCGACCGGTTGATTGCCTGGCCACATATCTCCCCGTACTCAGATATAATGTCCTTAAGATTATTTGTCGATCTCCTCCCTCCGTTCAGAAATAGAAAAATGTCATCGGTAAACATCAAGTGAGAAACTCTGAGAGAGTTTCTGCGGCCAAGAAAAGGTCTCAACCTCCCCTCTGTTAAGCCTTCCTTCAAGTTTCTGGAAAGGGCATCCTATGAATGAACAAACAGAAAAGGAGAAAGCGGGTCCCCTTGGCGGACTCCCCTCACCAATTTGACGAAACTGAATCATTTCCCGAGCAGAGATATAGAGATCCAGGGAGACGCAAAGCACCGGAAACCCAGATCGCAGAGGGACTCCTGGAAACCAAACCCTCTCATTACCTACAATATGAAACCCCACTCCAGATTGTTGAAAGATTTGTTCATATCAACTTACCAAATAATATTGGAGCCCACAGACCGCTTGTTCAGATCATGTACCAACTTGCTCGCTATGCCAACCGCTCCCTGTATATCCCTCCCTTTAATGAAGCCGTGTTGTTCTTCAGAAACTAACTTAGGAATCATGTTGGCCAATCTTCTGCTGATGATCTTTTCTAGAATCTTGTAAGACACGTTTCACAGACATATCAGCTTGAAATAACTAACCCGAGTGGGATCTTTGATCTTCAGAACCAGCACCACCCTCGAAGAGGAGAACCCCATACTTAAAGAAGCTCCACGAAATAAATCACCAATGGCCTCCGCGACACATGGACCCACGACGTCCCAAGTAGCCCTGTAAAAAGGCACTGGGAAGCCGTCAGGACCAGGTGCGCTCTCCTTCAGCATGATCCCCAGGGCCTCTTTAATCTCCCTCTCGTCTGGGATCCTGGACATGAATATGTTCTCAGACTGGGAGATCAGGGAGGAAAGACCCTCCAAAAAACTAGACTCCCTTATAGATTCTCTGAAGAAGCCAGGCGAGACTTCTCCTGCCCATATACCCTCAAAGTGCTTTAACGCAATTCCCCCAGCCACCATAACATCTGAAGTAAACTCTCCATATTCACCTTTGATGTTGATCTTCCATATCCTCCTTTCTTTAATACAAGCCTGGAAGAACATATTGTTGCGATCCCCTACCTTCAACCAATGCACACGGGAGCGTTGCAGATACACCCTCTCCATCTCCAGAAGTTTCTCCACCAGCACCGCATTTTTGTCACAAAGGGTAGTAAAAGTGATCTCATCCCAGGAAGCCTGAAGCCTTTCATCAAGCCTACCAACTTCCTCCTGTAAGCTGGACACCCCATTGTGCCAGTCGGGTTGCTCCACAAGCCACCGCTTGATGCTCTGTTTTAACCTCCTGAGACGATTAACCAGCCCTCCCCACGACTCCTCCCTCTCCTCCATCATCCAGGAGGCCTAAACGGTTTTCATGAAAACCGAGTCCCTATGCCATTCACTCGAATAATAAAATCTCTGTCCATCCACAGCTTCATGTCTTAAATCCAACAAAAGTGGTGCATGATCGGATAAGATGCGAGGAAGATGCATGACCGAGGACTTTGAGAACATATCGAGCCCATGCAAGTTGGTAAGCCACCGGTCCAGACGACACCAAATCCTATTCTGGCCTCTCCTGTTATTACACCACGTGAACCTAGACCATCCGTAGCCTAAGTCCAGCTGCCCTGCATGCAGCAGGCACTCCTTGAATTCCATCATTCCATCCAGAGGAGCATCCCTCCCTCCCTTCTTCTCCGACATGTCCACAATAGTGTTGAAGTCACCTCCCACGAACCATGGCAATGGATCAGCATGGACCTGCTTCAAATGAGACCAGAGCTCCCTCATTTCCAATGCCTTGTTACTTGCATACACAAACGAAAGGAGGACGGTAAAATCGTTCACCTCGATCTTCAGGTCAATACACTGGTTGGTCACACTGACGACCTCCACCGAAAGGTTCTCCTTCCAACCCACCCAAATCTGGTAATTAATAGGCCCGCCATGGAAGGAGTTCAGAAAACCTAGTTTCCTCACTATGTACGGCATATTACAAGAATCCTTCTTCAGCTCCAGAATTTCCAACAGGGAGGCTTTGGCTTTCCTACCCTCCAACGAAATAAAGGCCCTCTTCGCCTAGGCACCTAGACCACGAGCGTTCCAAAAAATAGAGGTAAACATCACTGGATGATCTTACGGGATTCCTTGACCGCTGGGACGTCTTGACTGGAGTGAACCAACAAACCCTTCCCCTTAGCTCTCGAATGGGTGATCGGTCCCGAAACGCCTTCCAGATCCCTCCCTCGAGCTCCTGCTAGAAGACCTTCATTACTCAGAGTATCCAACTCCTCCGGCCACGGTCTCCTTCCTGGCAGACCATGAGGAAGAGTTCCATCTTGATCTCCCTGGCACAAAAACATCCACAGCCTTCTCTGTAGAGACCGGCGTGAGGTCTCCACTTCCATCTCCATGCCACAGACCCCACCTGCCATCCCCACACAGCTGCTCGGGGAGACCAGAAGGTTGTTCACAAGACAACTCCAGATGGATCCACCAGAAAGGTGCTTCGAGAAACCAAAGGAAGACGGCGGGGGCGAAAGCATCATGACTGGACATCCCAAGGAGAAAGGTATCTGTACCTCAAACCTGTTTGGTGAAACAATAAACCTGTCACTGGCAGAGCCGTCCTTTGAAGCACCGAACCCGGGGACCCAGAGATCAGGTCCCTAGCCCCAGAAGAGGGAATCAGTCGTGACCCAGCGTTGTCAAACAACGTTCCCCCAAGGGACAATCCCATCTTGCCAACTCCCCCGGGTAAATTCAAATTTGAATCCCCACGAATAGAAACGGTCTGATCCAGAGATCCAACTTTACCTGAACCCAACGGGTCTTGACCTGAAACCTCCTCCAGAGCGCCACCAGAAGACTCCGCCACCCCCCCCCCCCCCCCCGCCGCCGCCGACAGTTCTTCTCCTCATGGCCATGCAGACCGCAGAGCGCACAGAAATGATGCAACCTACTATAAAATAACATCTGGCTCCAACTAAACCCATCTTCAGATTCAAGCTGCACCAAGGAGGGTCCCTTCAACGAAAGATCCATTTCCACGCAGATCTGGGGACACACCGCCGCCTTGAGACTATTCGTATCCTCATCCGCACATAAGAAGGTCCCAAAGGAGTTCCCAATCTCTTTCAGAAGAGTCGGGTTTTGGAACGGGAGAGGGAGACCAGGCAACGGCAACCACACCGCCTCAAATTGAGATTCTCGCCCGCTATGACAGTCCCACGACCACCTGGAAAGAGAGAAACTCCGAGCACCACACTTGCGAGATCCCCAAGCCCAATCTTTCACCAAGTCTTCCCTAGAGGCCAGATTAATACAAAAGGCCACCCTCGTCAGGTCGGACACCACTGCTGGCTGGGACAGCCCCCACGAAGAAACAAAGCCGCTGAAGAAACCCAGGGTCGACTTCGAGGGCCCAAAATGAGCCACCAGTGTGAGCTCGTGGAAAGCTGCCACGTCCTAAAGCTCCCTCGACGAGAAACTCACCACCGGAACCTCCTAAATCTTCCTCGGAACCTTTGGTTCCACCATGATCAGAGGGAACTCCAAACCTGACCGAGGATCCAAAGAAGGGCACACCACCTCCTCCGGAAAGGCCCTTGCACAGCACATCCATGAAAGAAGCCCTAGGTGGGGCCCCAACCCCCACCCCCCCAACAACAGCCTCTGAAATCCCTGCAGAGAGCGCCGCCGAAGCCCCTCCGTCGACCCCTGCGGAGACCTCCGACGAAACACGTCCGCCGAGAAGAGCTGCAGAAGCCATCATAACTGCATCTGTTTATATAGTTATAAACAACAATAAGATTCATAATAGCCAATAACCATGACCAAATAAGGTACAATAATCTTGAGATTCAATGTTTTACAACATTACCTAAAACCAAAAAAATACCACAATGGAATTTGAACAGAAAAACTACCTCATGAACCTCCAAGAAAAAGGAGGAATCACCCGTAATCTAGTATCACCAACAAATTGGAGAAGTGGAACTGTAGCAACAAGATCCACCATCACCACCACAATACAAATTTCCTTTATCTAGTTCGTACATAACAAAGTATACATTCACTCAAATGTGTATGTAGACTATGAGACAAATCCTATGATTATTCCACTTGAAAATAAAGTTCATACTATAAAATTAGAATAAAAATCAATATGAACATTTTCCTAAAGATTATTTGAAACATTTATATAAACCCATTTTATGGAATACATTCTTAAGAATTTTTTTAAGGAAAACCCTTTTTGCAAATAAGATTGATTGAATGAAAAATGGACACAATTTATAGCGTAAACCGATGGAATGTACCAAATATCATAAGAATCATGTCACAAGAGAGAACCATGGGAAATCCCAATAAGTAACAAGAACATGTGTGATCCTATGAACCTCATACCTTGGAAATCAAAATCCTCCAACTAAACTACCCACATTATTCTTGTGAAAGAGACACTTGAGTAGACCCCATCCAAATATATACTAGTCTCAAAATCAAAACCAAATACTAAAAGAATTAACATGCTAGAGTAACTATTGAGGATCCCTTCCATAGTATTACTGATTTATGATAACATCACATGTTTAGTCAGTTTATTAGCATAAATCATATTATATGAATATAGGTTATACTACTACAAAGTCAACTAGAATACTAAATCTAGTCATTTCACATAGACAACTAAGATTACCTTTGTTCTCAAATTCGTTTCACCCATAAATTAAATAATTATTTTCATATGAACATACCAACAATCATAAAAACAAAAGTAAATCACCACTATTAAATTTAAAACTGATCCAATGATCAAAATTGAATATGAAGCCACCATTTTCCATAAACCAAATCACTTTCCATTTTTGATACACATCAAAACCATTTTTAAATAAATTTACAGCCACTTTAACAAATCAGAAACCCCATTTGGAAACCCAACAAAGGGAACACATATGAAACATAGAAATTTTCATGGGAAATTCCCCTTTCAGATTCATACTTACATCAAATCCATCATAAAACATGTTTTACATTGCTTTCAAAAATCAAGCACACAATTATGGTGTCTAACGAATAATACAACATGCAAAAATAACCCACTTATTTTAGAGAATCCTCTCTCAACACATTAGCACCATAAAATATATTTTAAAACACATTCTCACCCTTTTGTGGAGACTATAAAACATATATAAAAAATACTACAATGAATCACAAAATAAACATAACCTCTTTACTTTATTAACTCATTTTCATCACATGTGAATCAAAAAAATAATTTTAAAACATATTTTACACAACAAAAATAATCCCATGAAAAAATTAAACAAGGAAGCAAGAAATCCAAACTCTTAAAATAATGTAAAATTATTGAATCAGACACTTCACACTTAGAACCTTTTGAAAACCAGTGGAAAAAAAAATTCATCAAAAAAATCTCAATAAAGGAATGATCGAACAAAAAACATCATGATTTCACCCCACATCTCATGATCATACACATTTTAGGTTAAATAACCCCTAGAAAAGAAGAAATCATGTATTATGGAAAATGATCTCTATACAGAGGGGTACACCAAGGGGTAAATGACATATTTGATTATCTCAGGATTAATAATAAAACATAATTATTAATTTTAAAAGTCTATCATATGTCTTGGAGGAAGATTCCATGG
Organism: Viscum album; assembly: GCA_963277665.1. Classification (NCBI taxonomy): domain Eukaryota; kingdom Viridiplantae; phylum Streptophyta; class Magnoliopsida; order Santalales; family Viscaceae; genus Viscum; species Viscum album. Next base: position 771,628,211 of record OY728159.1, on the reverse strand, counting down.
AATAAAATTCTATATGGGGTGGATGATAGCGATCTAGGGTTTAAATAAATGAGGGAATAAGGGTAATTTCTTAATTTTTTTAAACATCGATAGGTCTCATAGTTTTCCTATTTGGTTTTCCAAACTGTGTAGCTACCATACTTCCCTCACAAACCATGATGAGAATTATTCATTGATAGCACACATGATTTTAAAAACCATGTGGCAATCGGCTGGTCTCTAATATCCCAAAATTAAATTATTCAAATGTTTTCCTGGGTGAGGGTGTATAGTTTTACACATCCTTGAACCTATAGTGTTCCACCATATCTCATGACCAAAATATCTTTTTTTTTCACCAAATACTCATGTTGAAACACTTGGATAAATGTCGGACCAAAAATAAACAATACAAAACTGTAATCAGAGTCATGGATATGACAAAAAATATGTTCACTATGCTGAGAAGGTATTGATGGAGTTTTTGAATGAAAAATTACTACCTGATAACAATGAAAAAAAGAGGTATGGGTGTTTTTAATTGAGAAAAGATAAAAAAATTAAATATAATGGTAATAAAATCATTATTTCAATTTTTGGTATGTGTAGTATAATAAATAATTGGGCATTAATGCTTAAATCTGATATTTGATTCTATTGTGGTATGTTTGGGAATAGAAATCATCATGGTAATTAAAAATTTCTGAGGAATTGTAATATCATTTTGATAAATAGTCATTAATGTTTTTTAAATTGAATGTGGTCGGTCATTAAGATTATGAATGTCTGATTAAGTGCACCAATGATGAGAATCAATAAGACAGTTATTAGGTAAGCATGATAAAATCCTCTTCAACTACTTTTATATATTATGGGTGATTAAGTGAATTGGTAATAGGTACAATAATTATTTATTTATATTATACTAGTGTCTTATTGGATTCGGGATCTGCCCATTCTTTTATTTTTGATGCATTTTCTAGTGAAATGAAAATTTAACCGCATGACATGATGTTAGAGATTTTGGTAAAAAACATAGGAGTATTATAAAGGTTAAAATAATTTGAAAATTTCTTCATATTATGATATATTTAAGGGTTTTCGATACAATATTTATTTTTCTGGACATTCTATAATTTGATATTATTATTGTTGTAGATTGGATTTCACTATATCAGGTTAACATAGATTTCCAAACCAAATATGTAATTTTATAAAATGAGTGATAGGTTGTATATAATAATGAATTCATACCATTTCTAACATATCATGAAGTAGAGTAAATTTAAATATATTTAAATGAAATTTATCATTCTCATGTTGTTGAAAATAAGGGAATGATAAAGATTAATGATATTCTAGTATTAATGGAATATCAGGATGTTTCTCCTCATGAGTGGACTGGAATTATTCATTATAGGGTTGTTGAATTTATAATTAACTAGTTCGTATGGATTAACATATATGACTACCTCCATATTGAATTGGTCAAGTACATATTTTACCATTTGAATATTCGTTACATGTATTTTATGATAAATGTATGATTTTTGCAACAGCTTCCACATTTAGTGATCATGATATATTATTTAAAAAGAAATGAAGTTCTAGGCGAAATTTCATTGATTATAGAGTGTTTAACAACATTAATTTCAATAACTATTACGCATTTCCACATATATTTATGACTTTTTTGACCATCCATGTTGAGATTAGTATGATTTGAATGTTAATCAATGGTCTGGGTACTATTAGGTAAAGGTTGAAAAGGATAAAATCCCTATGAAATGTTTTTTTAAAAATTTATTCTAATTAGACGTTTTTGGGTAAGTCCTTGGGGTTAAAAAAAATAAAACTCTTTTTTCGGATCTTATAAATATTGTTTTCCACTTATGTTTTGATATGTTTTTTTCTATTTATTGATGGTATTTTTGTTTATTCAAAAAAATTATAGAATCATTAAAAATATTTTAGGATAATTTTTAAATTATTTAATGAAAATAATTTAAATTGAAAATATCCAGTTGTGAATATTTACAACAACATATGTCTTACCTTGGTCATATAGTAAATAAATATGGCATAACTATTGATCCCAATAAAACCAAAATAGTTGAAGACTGTTCAACACCAATACAGTTTGCTAATATTTAATGTTTACTTAGATTAGTAGGCTATTAGAAGTGGGTTGTTGAATATTTTTCAAGGTTATATACCAAATTATCATTCTATCATGAATAGTATATAGGTTCTTCTATACAAATAAATTTGATGAATGTTTCCCAAAATAAGAATTTTAATTAGTGAGTTCTCTACTTTTGGACCTACTATATCTAAATGGTATATTTTTTTTCTAACAATCCATTAAAATTTCATGTCATTTTTTGAATAAATAAGGATCATGTAATTTGTTACACATCATGTTAATTAATATCTCATTAGTAAAATTATATTACACATGACCTTTAATTGATGGATAGAGTGTTTTAATTAAAATTTAGAGGCATAATTTATATAATTTAAAGTGTGAATTTTTTAGGAATAAAAAATGATTGAGGTTTTTATTAACTCAAAATTATTTGAATAAGATATAGAGAATATGGATAGAATTGATAAAGGATTATGAATTCACAATTCAGTAACATCTAGGCAATGAAAATATAGTTACTGATGGTTTGATACAAAAATATAATACTATATTAATAATTTTATATTTTTAACATAACCCTTTTCTTACTGATTTTATTGATTTTAGATTATAAATTTTGTTTGGATCAATACACAATATTTTGATTTTGGTCTAATTATAATCACAATTTTCAAATAGCGTTAAATAAGCTTAGAACGATGTGTGTGAGTAAAAGGAAATGTTATAATTAGTTATGAATGTTACATTTCCGAATTTTAATATTTATAAATACGTTTCATTAGATTTAGAAAAGTTTATATATTCAATGATACCCCCACTTGTTGAATGAAATGTATAGTAAGGCTCATAGACCTATGTTTTTGGTTAATCCTAGAGTCATAAAAATGTAATGAGAACTTGTATGAAATTTTAGGTGGTATGTAATGAAGAAGATAATTAATTAATTTACTATAATATGTATAAATTTTTAATAGGATATTGATGAAATAAATAAATAGTGGGTGATTTAACTATTTCTAAATATATTATATAAATTTGAGAATATATCCATGCATTTCATGGGGATATTACTAAATACATCTTTAGGTAATAATTTTATTTGGGTAATTGTCGTCTAATTAAAAAAATATACATATTTCATTGTTATTTAAGATAATATATCATGGGAAACAAATTAATCCAAATATTAAATATAAATTTATATTAAAAGGAGTACCCATTTCCATTGAATTTGATTGTGATATCATATTCACCTCAAAATTTTATGAAAGGATAATAGAAATCATTGAACTCTTAATGAAATTCGATTAAAACCTTTCATCCCAAATCTGATTGATAGTAAGATTTAATGATTAAGAATTTAATGAATATTATTAATTATATTTTAATGGTTATCAATGAATTTTGGATCAATATTTGATATTGGTTATTTTTTCAAAATAAATGTTATCATTTCATTATATAGAAGACACATTTTAATGCATTATATAGAAAGTGGTTTTAGACTCGTGATTTTTGGGATGATTTTAGGGAAAAAATTAATGTGAATAATAATTGGTAGAATAAATGGATGACTATTGGATGATTATTTAGCATCATATAAAAATAGAAAAAATGGGATGAAATGTTATGTATAAAATAGGAGGAAAGATCTTTTATTTTAGGCATGTAACTGTGTTTTAATTAATGTATATCCATGTAATTGTGTTATGATTTATGGTAAAAATGGAATGCTATGTCTTATGTTCATTTTTCTGTATGAAAATTTTGATAATATTGGAATTTTTCATAATAAGTATCCTTACCATTGAATTTATTTTAGGTATATGAGATATTTTATGTTTCCTTGTTATGAAAATTTATGTCTATTGCATCACATGTTTTCAACCCAATTTTATTATAGTTTGAACAAAAAAATTCTTATATGGATAATCCATTATTTAATTATAAAATCAAATAGAAGATTTTAATTAAAAAATTTATTTAATTTTTTTTCGAAAAACCCACATGATTAAAGATGAAACATGTAAAATTGACATTTCTATGTGGGAAAGATGTCCCTTGTTTTTTAAATAGTAAATTAAATTTTGAGGATGTAATTTCATTAAGGGGGGAAGAATATAAAATCCCAAGTACTGTTAGAATAATTCAATTTCATGTATTATTATTATTATTTATATTATATTATATATATATATTTAAAAATTATAATAAAATAATGTCACATTTAGTCATAAGGGGAAAATATTTCTTTTCTAAAAAAAATTGGATTTTCATGAATTGAATGGTTTTATTTAAAGATATAATTTTTTAATTTTATAATTTTCATTTTTATAAAAATATATTATTTTTCATTATGTATTTTAATATTATCTAAGGATGTTTTTTTATTTTCTGAATCTTTAATTTTTTGAATAAAAATTGTAATTTTCTATTTCACAAGATTACAAAGACAAGTTTTTTAAAAAGTATAAATTTTATTTAGTTCATTTATAATATTAATAATCTAATTACATTTGTTTTAATAATTTCTAATCTTCATTTTCTATAAATTCTTTTTATATTTTTGTAAACCCGTTTTTTAGAAAACTATTTTTTATCATGTTTTTTATTTAATTTTAATTTTAATTTTTCCAGTTCAAAGAATTTAATTTGATAAAATGGATTCCATATTTGGAATAATAATAATAATTAACATTATTTAATATGTTAAACATAATTTCATTTCATAAGTAATATTAAAAAATGTAAAAATTTGATATTGTAGTTAATGTTCAAATATGCCTACTAGTTGTTAAATTAAAGTGATGAGGGATAAAATGACCCCAAAAATTTTATATATATCATATTTAATTGATGTATTTTTACAATTATAACAATAATATCAATATTTAATTAGTTATGATTAAATATTAATTTAAATTAATATAAAAATATTAAAATCTTTTTAAAAACACCATGTATGTCCCCTCCTCTGTTATAAAAGGAAAACCCCCTCTCTTCTACACACTCGAAGAGGAATTTTTATCATCCGTGGGGTAGAAGAATATATTGATAAAATAAATCCCGATTTATTATAGCTCTTAATTTTATAATAATACCAACATTGGAAGACATAACATATAAATAAAATAATGTTATCCGATGATGCGCTATAACTTTTAACTAGTTTTTTATTCTATTTATTCCTATATCATGTAACAAAATCATCCAAATAATAAGATATAATAAATACTTAATGTAATATAAGAACATTTGTACTAAATTTATGTCTTAACCATAATATATCTTTTTTTCCTTATGATGGGAAAATAAATTTTAATTCATGTTTATAGAAACAACCATTTCGAAAACCGATGTCATTCATTTTTCATATCCATGCATTATGGATGATAGAAATTATTTATTTAAAATATATATTATGATATAAAATCTTATTTCATTATTTTAAAATCAATATCTCATATATTAAATTACAATAAAAATGAAAAAAAAACTTTACTAATGTTTTAGGAGAACCACTGCTATGTGAGATGATGTGTTTTATCTTTTATCATTTCCTCTCATGGTTTGGTTATAAAGGTGGATTTAAATAATTAATATGATATTTTTTATATATTACTCATTATTGAAACATAAAATGGCACTTAACTTATTTCTCACATGCTCATAGAAAATAGAAAATGATACTCATGTGTTCCTACAACATATCATATCCATGGTAGTAACATAATTCATTTTTATTAACCATAAAACAATACTATTTATGATAGTATAATAAATGTATATAAATTATTATTATAAACATATTTAGATTCTATATATGATATAATCTTGATACATTTGACAAAAGTCAACCAACGAATTTCATTTTGGACTTTTTAACTAAACATAATCAAAACATTTATTATAAATTTAATTGATTAAATGATTAAGTATAACATTGATCTATGAAAAATAAAAGGAATTAATATCTTTAAAACATTTAATATTTTTATATATAATTCACATATATATTTTTCAGGATGATAAATAACAATCTTGAATCTTTATATATGAGATAAGGGTTATTTTGAATATAAACCACTTTTTAAAATTTTCAAATTTTTCTACTTTTTTTCCATATATGTATTCGGGATTTTTTTCAGGATAGTTTATAAAATAAATAAAATGAATTATAATGGAAATTTTATTTTTTTTTTCAAATTTATCTCAATAATTTTAAAAATAAATCTATTTATTTATTTTTTTATGGAGTGTTTTAAAATAATTCCAAATGAATATTATATTTAAATATAATGGAAATCAATGAAATTTACCAATGCAATAAAAATTAGTTAATATTTGGATTAATTTAAAATATTCCATGTTTTCATTAGTGGAAGAACCTCCTTCCATTTTTTTAGTTTTGTTTACAAAAATTCTAAAAGAATGGATATTTCAATATCTGTAAATTAAGGAAATAATGAATCATAGATACAATTTTATGAAAATAATGATGTAAATGAAAATATACTTGAGTTATACACATGTTATGCTTCTCATGAATATAATATGATTACAAGTAATTCTAGTATAGCTCATGATAATGGGTGAGATTCATATAGTTCATTTTGTTGGGTGATCCTGATATAGAAATCCAATGCATTGGTTAAATGTATTGGGAAAACTGTTCATCAGTAACTCATAGGATATTGTTAGAATTATCTTAGTAGGTTTTTATATTTTTAAGAGTTATTATAATAGTGATATAAAAATGATGTATCTTTTAACATAAATGAATTTTTTAAAAATTCTATTGGATTGTATGAAAATCAAATAATTTCACAAGGAATGATAATGAGATTATATTTATGTAGTGTTTATCGTAATTATTAATGTTGAAATTTTTATCTTTTTGAAAAAGATTAAATGATTATTTCATAACTTCAAATACTCATTTTAAAATTTCTTTATTCCTTTATGATTTATTATGAAAAATTTTATAAAAATATTTCAGTGATGAAGTTCACGTATTGGGTTAAAAAAATTTATTTTTTCCAAATTTTTATTATGAAAAACTAAAATTGTTTTTAAAATTTTTATTCATCAATGATTGGTTTCATTTCATTATTTTTTCTATAACTAATACTGATATGTTTTGTTCATTAAAATTTTCAAAGGATTTTTCACCGAGTTTAAAGGAGGTGTATGGAAATTGACGAGGTTAAGTTGGAAATTATGAAGAAATGTCATGAAAAGAAAACATATTTTAAAATAAAATATTTATGATTTTAATAATTGTTATTTTGTTCAAGATTCTTCTTTGGGATGTGATAATTTATTATCAAAGGGTGATAAAATAGCATTGTCAAACACTAATCCAAAAAGGTCTATTGGAATGAATGAAATTTTTTCCCTCTATAAATATTCAATTTATTGATTGTCTATGGAAAGAAAATAATATTTATAATATAGATAATAAATTGAATATTATGTAATGGAAGATGAATGACATTATAAAAAATGGTTTGGTATATTTTTCCAAACGAGGTTCATGCTCTTCTTTCTCAATGATTATATGATTATATGACTTCATTTTATGTATTATTATCTAGTTGTCATTTCATATATTTAGGATGACGAATTATAAAATATGAGTCATTTGGGAATCCTTACATTGGATGATGAGTTAGTTAATTTTAGTGGAGACACCATGTTTGTTTCTTTTAATAATATGATCATATAAACCATAGGGATAATTTGAGATAATAGTATTAATTGAGTACTATATATGGTTTTTCACTATATTACTTAGGTGATCATTATTATTTTCAATAAAAAATTTTGACACCTACACTCATATAAAACAACTCTCTTGATTTGATATAATTATTCGATGTGTTATATAGTCCCTATGAGGGTTATATTTAATACTAATATCAAATTCATTATAACAAATCTTAGTATTATGATTATAATTATTATGAATATTGACGTGGGATGAGTAGATGAGTTGATTCCTCCTTGTTTTGATTTAAGGAGTAGTAAAGGATTCAATAATTATTAGCATTTGATTTCTATAATGTGATATATAGTTACTAAGAACATGACAATGAATGTAGTACTAATATACTAGTGGTCCTATTATAGGTTTATGACCACATGTGAGGTAAAATCTATGATAATATTATTTTCCATGATCTATAGAGTTATATGTGATTATTTTATTTTAAATGGTCATATATAACAATGATGTTAATCCTATTTGATCATGATTCCTTGAATGGTAAGTGAATTTTCACAGGGTGGCTAGATGTAGTGAACAATTGATTTGGATTATAAGGAAAAGGGTGATTATATTAATGGTGGTTATAATATCTACCTTAGAAGAGGTCAATAGTCCAACTTGGTTCACTATGGTAAGTTCATGTTTGTAACAGACACCTAACACAATAATTTTAATAAATGACTCATATGATTAATGTAATGCTACAAATTTATTCGATCATGTAGTGTGATGCTTCAAATATAAAACATTATGATATATGGTATAGAATCTATAATTATCGATATAAAGTCTATAAATGACACCAAAAAATATTCTATAATGATTTTTTGGTGTTTTGAATGCAATTCGGGATATTATATTAAAATAGAATGGTATAAATTCATTATTTTCCTGATATTTTTATCATGTGGTTATAATATAGATGTTATTTGATGCTTTTGACCCTCTTGGATTTCCCTTTTTTGGTATTATTTTTCATTTGTGTACTGGTATTGATTGGTAAGACCTCATTAATTACCCATTTTTTTCTCAACATGATACTTATTTCACATATTTTTTTTTATTTTTGATTAATGATATAAGGACCCAACCTTAAACCTTTCATAATATTGAATTAAATGAATAATTCACATTGAGGATCTTTTCAGGTTTAGAGTTTTACAGAATTACGTCATAACTATTACATCTCAAAAGATTATGAAGTAGACACTTCTACACAATTTCCATTTGTTTACAAAACATGACCTCTTGAAAAAACTATCATGTCAAGTTCCATGTTTAATACAGAATGATTTTTCCTTGATCCCATCCTTGAACATATTCCACATTATGTCCTGTGAAAAACATTTCAAAAACATGGGATGAGCATAAAAAGCTCAGTAAGGGATACACAATGAAGGAAAAATATTAGTTTTTTTCAAAACAACAGGTAAACCATTAATACTTTATCAAAATTAATACTTTTCACCTTTATGAAGTAGTATAAACTCTTCAATAAATAAAAGATCATTACATACCCTTTTGTAATCAAAAGATTACCATAAAACCCATATAAGGAACACAAAACATATAAAGGTAACTTGGGACATAAACATACTTAAATGGAATAACCATACGGTCGACTTCCATACATATCACTAAATAGAATAGCCATATGGCCAACTTTCAAACCTAATGAATTGGAGATTATAACATAACCACCGGTCCTGGTATTCATAGCACCACCCGTTATTTAGTTTATCACGTAACCACCTGTGAAGTGTCCAAGTACCATTATAAATCATAAGAAATAAAACAAATATAAAGGAAACAAATTTCCACATTCCAATCACAATATATCACATAAATATATTGACATCACAAATCCATTATCAAAACCATTTTCAATACCAAAATACATAAAAGAGTATATGGTATTTATTTTCTTTTAAAAACATTACGGCTTGTGGACAATGCCAAAGATCAAATAACACTCGCGGCGGTGGAAAATCTCTTTGTCACCGCTTATGATAAAAAACATTCCTTTTTGTTGTTTAGTAAAAGTATTCATAGAAAAATATTCCCTTTGAAAAGTCAAGGGTGTTTATACAGCGTATAAATAAAGTCGTGTATTAAAACAAAATATGACTCAATAAAAGAGGATTGAGATGAAGTCCCTTACCTCGTGTCTGACTTGACTCGATCGTTATTTAATATCCTAAATAATAAACTAAAGTAAATTTATCCTTTCCTAAGATCCGTTTTCATGTTTATTATTCCATTTATATTACTTATTTCCATGTTATAGACATTATGTAATCATTTTAGTTAATAATGTTTGTTTTTTCGATATTTGGTACTTGAGTCAAAAATGGTCTTCTTGTAATCACATATTTTCATGTGGTAAAAGATTCATTATATCCATTTTTATATTCATGATTTGGATATAATATATATCCTGTATATCCTGTATATACACGTATTTATAATAGTATATAACATTTGGTGATAAGAAATGAAATTCACCGTTCATGGAGTCATTAAGCCGTACGTACGCATGAACGCTACTTCCATTTAAATTTCATATTTAATAGAATTAAAACATAATGATACATAGTAGTATTATAATTCCAGTGTTGTATCATATATAATAACATTAAATCTATCCTTTTTACATACCACATATGGTATGAACGAGTCATATCACTTTGAGGGGGTGGTAGTCCGCACTTCTTCAAATGAAATTATCATCTTTTATGATATTGGAAACCATAATGGTATGATATAAATGGAAATTATAGAATAATAAAGAAATTATAAACATAATGTATATCACATGTAAATATAGTTCCATTATAATGGCCAACATGAGTGGCGGTAGAAGGTTATTGAACAATAATTGTTTCGTGAGGTGTTAGTTTTCCATCAACAGAAACATTATGTTCTTCACCAATTAGATAGAGGTGTGTGTAAGTTTAGTTAGAATAATTCTCAAAACAACATCCTAGTATTTTGAGGATACTGTTGTTGTTACAAAATAATGTAATAAAAAGAGTTTAGGTGTTGGAGAAGTAAAATAAAAGAAAAAAATTTAAGAGAAATGGTTACCTTTAATTTGGGTAACTCCCTTTGGTTTGAACAAAAGGACTTCTTGAAGTGAATTCTGCCTAAGGTAAGTCTTCTAGGTGGAAGAGTGGGATTTAAGGAGCTTAATTGGGTAGAGTTTGGACTAACCAAAAGGCTTGAGAGGTGTGAGGAATTGGTTAGATATGGTCTCCTTTAATATGGGTGAAGAGGGGCTCTTTAGGAAAGTGTGATAATAATATTTTATTATATAATGATATTTGGTTTATAAAGGTCCAAAAATAATTAAGGTAGAGGATATGATGACTCATAGTCGAAGGAATATCATCCAATCATAATTTGACATGATTTGGATAATATTTTAATCATTATAATCTTATTTCTTTAAATAATTTATTAATCAAGTAAACATTTATTTATTATTGTGTCATAAATAATTTAAAATATTTAATTTCTAAAAATAAAACAAATACCATGATGTAGTAAATTTTTTAGCTTTCCAATGAATATTTATATTCTAAAATATACCTTATATAACACCATATAAAAGTTACTTTACTAAAAGCTATTTGTTTTTGTCATTTTTTCCATTACATTAAATTAATTAATCTAATGTGTCATTATCATTCATAAGTGGCTCCATGGGGACCCAAAATATACCAAAATATGTACATGGTACTCCATTACTCATCCAATAAGGTTAGGACATTTGTTAAGGAAATTTTGAATTATTATAATATTCTTTTTACATTGAACTACCCTATTTACCTTTAACCGCGGTAAATAAAAGTCAAAAGTTACTATTCTCCAAAAAATATTTTCATCTTATTGAACCAAATTTTACTTACTAATAACAACCATGTATGTTGGATTCTATAAAGTCAATTCACAGAAGCATAATAATTTCATTTAAATGAAAAAGTCAGTTTTTTTAACTACTACTTAGTGGTTACACTATTCATCAAAAATTGATGTTTTTCAGAAAAATACAAAAAATTCAGCCTTATCTATATTTTATATTACTAATAAAAAAATGATGTTTATTTTTAAAATCTCAAAAAATAAAAGTGGCATTATTTAATTTTCAAATTAATTCCAGTTATCAAAACAAATAGAGTGTTTTTATGAAACAATAAATATCAAAATATTGATACTTGCTTATGTCCAATTTCAATGTTAAATTAAATCCAATGACCAACATTTGATTAAATGGTAAAATAATATTTTAATTACACTTTAAAACCAATTAAATAGATAATCTATCTATATAAAAAAATTATATTAAAACACAGTTTTGAATAAAAATACAATATTTTCACTATTCATTAAAAAATGAACTTTATCGGAAAAATTCCAAAAAATTAAACAAAGTAAATTTTGATGTCCCCATTCTAAAGAAAGATTTTATTTGGTCCATTATAATGTATTAAAGTGAACAAAACTATATTTAAGAAGGTTTCAACATTAAAAGACTATAAATCGACCTTTTAATGTAAATTCTACTTAAAATTAGATTCATTCACATTTTAAGCCTCTAACATTTATTGGATAAATGTAAATACATTTAACAAATATGTATAATCATATTACAGTTAGTTTTATTCGCTCCATCCAATAAAATTTTTATTATTCAACTACCTTTTAAAATAACATTATATTATTAGGGTGCAACATAAGATTTTAAAGAAACTCATTGTTGCGTATCTGGTATTCTACCGAACATAGAAACCATTTTAAAGTAAAATTAATATTTAATTCACAAATATAAATAAGTATGAAAGTATCTTATTCTTCATTTTCATGGGATGTTACATCCTTCTCACCTTTTTAAAATTGCATCCTCGAAATTTTTATTCACTTATCAAAATAAGTGGGGGCCTTTATCTCTCATAGAATTTTCAGATTTCCATGTTGCCTCTACAACTATATGGTTTTTCCAAAAAACATTTACCTGGTGAATTAACTTATTTCGCAACACTTTCTCTCTACATTCAAGAATCTGGAATGGTTGTTCTTTATAAGAGATATTCTCTTCCAAGTGAACTACCCCTGGGCTCAAAACATGAGATGGATCTAGCATATACCTTCTAAACATCAAAACATGAAAAACATTGTATACCTGGGATAAACTTGGAGGTAAATCCACTCTGTATGCAACTGATCCAACTTTCTCTAGAATTTCATAAGGTCCAATGAACCTTGGACTCAAATTTCCCTTCTTACCAAAAAGCATCACATTTATCCATGGAGAAACATTGAGAAAGACATAATCACCTACCTCAAAAAAAACATCCTTCCTTCGGTTATCTATGTAACTTTTCTTTCTGCTATGAGTTGTTCACATGTGCCTCTGAATATACTGAACTTACTCTGCCATCTCTTCAACCAATTCTGATCCCATCAGGTTCCTTTCACATACTTTGTCCCAAAAATCTGGAGTTCGACAATGCTTTCAATATAATGCCTCAAATGGATCCATCTATATACTAGAATGAAAACTGTTATTAAAAGAAAATTCAACCAACGAAAGATGGTGGTCCTAACATCAGTGATAATCCATCGATGAAGCACATAACATATCCTACAAGGTCTGAATTGTTCGTTCCAACTTCCCATCTGATTGCGGATGAAATGTTGTACTAAAATTATATTCAATACCCAACGAATTCTGAAGGCCTTTCAAAAAGTTACAAGTAAACCTGGGATCACGATTAGATTCAACGGAGAGGGGAACACCTTGCAACCTGACTATCTCTTTAACAAATAACCAAGAAAGTTTATCTAGAGATAAAGTATCTCGAATTGGAAGGAAATGAGAAGATTTAGTCATTCGATAAACTATAACCCATGTTGAATTATTACCTCGAGATGTATTTGGTAATCCGATAATGAAGTCCATGGATATATTTTCCCATTTCCAGTCTGGCATCAGTAAAGGCTGAAGCATTCCTTTAGGTAACTGCTACTCTGCTTTAAACTACTGACAAGTCAAACACTTCACAGTAAAATCAGAAATATCACTTTTCATTACATCCCATCAATAATACTCCTGATGTTCTCTATAAATATTAGTAATAGCAGGATGAATTGAAAACAGAGAACTATGAGCTTCACATAACAACTAATTCTTCAACTATGAATCACAAGGCACACATAATCTCCTTCCAAACCTCAAACCACAGTCATTATCAATGTTAAATTCAGGCAACCTACCATTCTGAACCAACTCTACCATTTTCTGTAACTCACTGTCTTCTTTCTATACTTTTTTTATCCTGCCTGATAGAGATGATCTCACTGACACCTGAAACAAAACAGAAAAATTTCCTACACCAAAAACTTATAAGCCAAAGTTCATCAAATCAAAAACCGAAGGATCTCATTCCAATTATAGCATGGCTAATGAGACATTATATTTTCAACTCAAAGCATCAGTGACATTATTTTATTTTCCCAAATTGTAATGGATCGTGCAACCATAATCCTTGATTAATTCTATCCATCTCTTTTTTCCCATGTTTAATTATTTCTAAGTGAATATATAATTTAAACATTCGTGGTCAGTATATATTTCACACTTCACTCCATACAAATGATGCCTCCAAATTTTTAAAGCAAAAACAACAGCAGCTAATTCGAAATCACATGTAGGGTAATTTAACTCATGGGTTTTCAAATAATGTGAAGCATAAACAATTACTTGATAATTCTTCCTTAGGAAACAACCAAGTTCTTTTAATGAAGCATCATTGTAGATAAAAAACTCAATATTTCTAGAAGGCAATGCTAAAACTAAAACATTCATCAATATTCATTTCAATTCCTAATAACAATCATCACATTCTTTTGTCCAAATGAACATAACACCTTTTTGAGTTAACATAGTCGTTGGACTAGATAATCGTGAAAACTTTTCAACAAACATCTTGTAATAACATGCCAAACCATAAAAACTACGAATCTCGGTTATATTTGTGGGTCTTGGCCATTCATCAACAACTTTTGATTTAGAAGGATCAACAGTTATTTCATTTTTTGAAACGATGTGACTAAGGAATGAAATTTGTTGAAACCAAAACTCACACTTTCTGAATTTTTCAATAAGTTTCTTTTTATTTTAGGGTTTTCATGACAACCCTTAAATGACTTTCATGTTCCTCTTTACTTCTGGAATAAACCAAAATATCATCAATGAACGCAACCACAAACTTATCCAACAATTCACTGAAAATTATATTCATAAGATCCATGAATATAGCAGGTTCATTGGTTAAACCAAAAAGAACATCTAAAAATTAATAATGTCCATATCTAGTACGAAAGGAGGTCTTCAGAACATCTGCTTCCTTTACTTTCACCTGATGGTACCCCGGCCTCAAATCAATCATTGAAAAATACTGAGCTCCCTGGAGCTGAAAAAAATCATCGATATGAGGCAAAGGATACTTGTTCTTAATAGTGATGATATTAAATTCTACATAATCAATGAAAAGTCTCTTTGAACCATCATTATTTTTAACAAACAATACAGGAGCACCCCATGGTGATGTGATAGGTCAAATGATACATTTATATAATAACTCATGAAATTGCATCTTTAACTCTAAAAGTTCAATTTGAGCCATTATATAAGGGGGTTTTGAAAATGGCTTAGCATCAGGAACTAAGTCAACAGTAAATTCAACTTCTCAATCAGGTATAATAATAGGAAATTCATTACGAAAAACATCAAAGTACTATTTTACCACTGACACATCATTAATTTGAACAGTTCCTTTATTTTCAACAACATGTGCAAGGTAACATTCATTTCCATTTTTTACTAGTTTCTCAACTTCCGGATTTGTTATTAAAATGAAGGGTTCAGTCTTGTACAAAAACTGTAATTCTGTCTGAAAAGAAACATCTTTAGCTCTGTATTCAATCTTAGCATGATACACAAAAATACAATCCATTACCAAAATAACATCAAACTCTACTAGAGGAAAAATAATAAGGATTTTAGGTAGGTTCTTTCTGCAGACAAGGACATGAATGTTCTTATAATTTCTTTTTGTCTCAACAATTCCTCCAGGTGTTTTTACCATAAGATCAATATTCTTACCATGTGATGGAATTACCAATTTACTAGAAAACATATCAAAAATGAAAGAGTGTGTAGACCCTGAATCAAACAACACATTGGCATAAACTGAACAAACAAATAGTATACCTGATACAACTTCATTCGATGGCCCAACATCTGCTGATGTTTTTGAAAAATATTTCACCACCCCTTTTTGCTAGTAGTCTAGAAGAAGTCCCTCAGTTGAGTTCATCTATGGATAGTAATTTTCTTAATAACCCATTTCATTACATATAAAACATATTACTGATGGATTTTCATTATCTGCTTGATCATCTTCTTTATAGATAGGGGCAATATGACCAGACTTACCACAAAGAAATCACTTTCTATACTTTGATAAACATTCTACGGGATTCTTTTTACCACACTTCTCACAATATGGATATTTATTTTTCTTACCTCTAGGATTCTTTGATGAATTCTTCCCATTTTCTTCCAACTGGACCTATTATTCTGTTGTTTTTCAAAGAACACATAATCCTCAGCAAACTCCATTTCCACCTTATCTACACATCGAACAAGTTTTTCATAACTTTTGAACTCACGAGAGGCTAACTCTCTTCGATATCGTTGCTTTAGTCCTGAGTAAAATCGATTTATCGTACTATCAAAATCTCGGGTGAAATTTTGTGCATACCTTGCCAGTCGAGTGAACTTTTCTTCATAGGAATCCACTGAGTCATCCTCTTGCCTTAATTCTAGAAATTGTTTTTACATCCTAAGATGAACCACCTTAAGAAAATATTTCTCATGAAAACAACCTTTGAATTCATCACAATCAAGAGCATCAATCTCCTCAATGTCCCTGATCTTTTTCACCATCGACAAAAATGATGAGCTTCACCTTCGAAATGGTAAACAGTGAGACTAACCTTTTGATGTTCTGAACAACCCATGACATCGAAAATATTCTCCAGTTCTTTAATCCACCATTCTACTAGCACTGAGTCAGATGATCCTTTTAATGATGGGGGATGTTGCCTCATTAAATGTTCCACTACGAACATATTTCTTTTTGATTGATCTGGCTATTCTTGGGCATGGATACCACCAACATTTATAGCCAGAGTCAATTATTCCATCACTGCAAAAAAACAATTTACAACTAATTCCGACCATCTCAGGTTGCTTATTTGGATGTTTTTCTTCTTCCTGATGTCATCCCAACATAGCTGCCCTATTTCCTCTGTGGAAAACCATTCTGAACAAATAAATATATTAGGCGAAGCAACATGGAAATCTGTAAATGCTATATCATTTATATATTACCATAAATTAATTTATGGACATTTATTTAACAATACCCTAACTCCTAAAGTTACCTAAAATGACCTCTGATACCAACTGTAATGAACAATCCTTAAACCTTACATAATATTGAATTAAATAAATAATTCAAATTGATGATCTTTTCAGGTTTAGAGTTTTAGGGAATTAGTACATAACTATTACATCTCAAAATATTACAAAGTAGACACTTCTACACTGTCTCAATTTTTTACAATAGATAAACTCTTGAAAAAAGAGTCTTGTATAGTAAAATGTTTAAGACATCCTGACTTTTCCTTGACCTCATCCATGACCCTATTCTACATTATGTCCTGTGAAAAACATTTCAAAAACATGGGATGAGCATAAAATGCTTTGTAAGGGATACACAAAGAAGGAAAATAGTGAGTGTTTTCAAAACAACAGGTAAAACATAAATAATTTATCATAAGTAATACTTTTCACCTTTTTGAAGTAGTAAATACTCTTCAATAAAAAAATATCTTTACATACCCTTTTGTGACAAAAAGATTACCATAAAACCCATACAAAGAACACATAACATATAAAGATAACTTGGGACATAAACATACTTAAATTGAATAACCATACAGTCGACTTCCACAAATATCACTAAATGCAATAGCCATATGGCCGAATTTCATACCAAATTCATTGAAGGATATAACGTAACAACCCATCATGGAATTCACGGAACCACCCTACATTTGTTTATCACATAACCACCCGAAAAATGTCCATGTCCCATTATAAATCATAATATATAATACAAATATAAAGGAAAGAAAAAATTTCCATATTTGAATCACTATATATCACTTAATTATATTGACATAACAAAAACATTATCAAAACCATTTTCAATAATAAAATACATAAAAGAGAATATAGTATTTATTTTCTTTTAAAAACATTATTGATTGTTGAGGAATCCAAAGATCAATTAATACTCATGGAGGCAGAAAAGTTCATTGTCACCGCTTATTATAAAATAAACATTCCTTTTTTTCATTTAATAAAACGCTTCATAGAAAAATATTCCCATTGAAAAGTCATGGGTGTTTATATAGCGTATAAAAGAAATTCGTGTATTAAAACAAAATATGCCTTAATGAAAGAAGATTGAGACGAAGTCCTTTACCTCATGTCTGACCTGACTCGATCATTCTTTAATGTCCGGAATAATAAACTAATGTTAATTTCAACGTTCTTTAGAACCTTTTTCATGTTTATTATTCCTTTTATATCACTTATTACCATGTTATAAACATTTTGTAATCATTTATGTCAGTAATGTTCATTTTGTCGATACTTGATACTTGAGTAAAAAATGGACTTCTTATAATCACATGTTGTTCATGTGGTCAATGGTTAATTATATCCAGATTGATATTCATGATTTGGATATCATATATATCATCTATATCCAGCACATACACGTATTTATAATAGTACATAACATTTAAAGGTAAGAAATGAAATGCACTTTTCATGGAGACGGTAAGCCGTACGTACGCATAAACTCTTCATCCATTTCTATTTCATGTTTAATTAAATTATAAAAAAATGAAACATAGTAGTTTATAATTATATTTTTTTATCATATATAATATCATTAAATCTATCCTTTGTACTTACCACATATGGTATGAACGAGTCATATCACTTTGAGGGGGCGGTAGTTCGCACTTCCTCAAATGAAATTATCCGGTTTACCCATATTGGAAACATAAAGGTATGATATAAATGGAAATTACAAAAGCATAAAGAAGACATAAACATAGTATATATCATATATAAATACAGTTCCATCATAATAGTGACCATGAGAGGCGGTAGGAGGTAATTGAACAATCATCGTTTCGTGAGGCGTTAGTTTTCAATACATAGAAACATTATGTTTTTCCCCCATTATATGGAGGTGTGATAACAACATCCTAGTATAATGAGGATACTTGTTTTGTTACAAAATAATGGAATAAAAAGATTTTAGGGGTTGGAGAAGTAAAATAAAAGAATACAATTTAAGAGAAACAATTAGCTTAAATTTGGGTCACTCTCTTTGGTGTGAACCAAAGGACTTCTTGAAGTGACATCTTTCTAAGGTAAGACTTCATGGTGGAAGAGAGAGATTTAGGGAGAATAATTGGGCAGATTTTGGATGAGACAAAAGGCTTTAGAGGTGTGAGGAATTGGTTAGAAATTGTCTCCTTTTATTAGGGGGAGGAGGGGCTCTTTATAAAAGTGTGATAATATTATTTTATTATATATTGATTTTCGGTTTATAAAGGTAAAAAAATAATTAAAGTATAAGATAAGATGACTCATAGTCTTATTAAAATCATCCAATAAAAATCAGACATGTTTTGGATAATATTTTTGTCATTATAATCTTATTTATTTAAATCATTTATTAATGAGGTAAACACTGCATCATTATTATGTCACAAATAATTTAATTTATTTAATATATAAAAATTATAAACAAAATACCATGATGTAGGAAATCGTTTTATATTACAAATTAATATTTATAGTCGAAAATTTTCTTTATATAACACCATATATAAGTTAATTTACTAAAAGATATTTGTTTTTTTCATTTTTTCCATTACATAAAATTAATTAATCTAATGTGTCATTATCTTTCATAAGTGGCTCCATGGGGTCCCAAAATAGACCCAAAGATGCCCATGGTGTGCCATTTTTCATCCAATAAGGTTAGGACATGTGTTAAGGTAATTTTGAATTATTATAATAATTTTTTTACATTGAACTACCATATTTACCTTTAACCTGAGTAAATAAAAGTCAAAAGTTACTATTCACCAAAAATTATTTTCATATTATTGAACCACATTTTACTAACTAATAACAAACATGTATGTCAGATTTTCAAAATTCAATTCACAGAAGTGGTAAAATTTCATTTAAATGAAAAAGTTGGTTTTTTAACTACTGCTAAGCGGTTTCACTATTCATAAAAAATTATAGTTTTTCAGAAAAATACCAAAAATTCAGACAAAGATATATTTGATATTCCGAATAAAAAAACGGTGTTTATTTTTCAAATTCAAAACATAAAAGTTGAATTAATTAATTTTAAAATTAACTCTCGTTATCAAAACAAATAGCATGTTTTTAGGAAACAATAACTATCAAAAGATTGATACTTGCTTATGTCCAATTTCAAAGTTAAATTAATTAAAATGACCAAGATTAGATGAAAGGGTAAAAATATATTTTAATTAACCCTTAAAATCAATTAAAAAGATAATATAACTATATAAATAAATTATATTAAAACACAGTTTTGAATTAAAATACAATACTTTCACTATACATTTAAAAAATGATGTTTATCCGAAAAATTCCAAAATTTTACACAAAGTAAAATTTGATGCCACCACTCTAAAGAAGGATTTTATTTGGTCAATTAAAATGTATTAAAGTGGAAAAACCACATTTAAATAGGGTTCTCCATTAAATGGCGGTAAATCGACCTTTTAATGTAAATTATGATTAAAATTAGATTCATTCACATTTTAAGCCTCTAAAATTTATTGGATAAATGTAAATACATTTAACAATCATGTATAATAAATATTGTTGTTAGTTTTGTTCATTTCCACCAATACAATGGCAATGATTTAACTTCCATTTAAAATAATATTATATTATTAGTGTTCAATGTAAGATTTCAAAGAAACCCGTTTTTGCATATCGGGTATGCTATCTTACATAGAAACCGTTTTAAAGTAATATTAATATTTAATTCAAAAATATTAATAAGTATTAAAATATCTTATTCTTCATTTACATGGTATGTTACAAATTAAGGGTACTAAGATAATAAAATAGAAATACTTTCCAACGATGATTGAGTTATATAGTTATACACAAGACATTTTAAAAATTAATTCTGATGAAATAAAAATGAAAGTGAGGAATAATAATTTGGGTCCTATGTGTATTGTAGCTATAAAATACAAGTAAGTGGGATCTAGACTAATTTTGTTAAAGTTATTCATTTTTTATGTTATTCTTAATATCTTGAAATGATAATAGAAAAATATGGGTTTCAATGATCATGTATGGGTTGTGATTATAAGTTGTTGAATTTCATATATCTCTAATTTTCACTATCCATGATTTTAATTAAATTACCATTGTTTATAAAACTATTTGTGTAACGGTGTGTGGTGAATTTCTTTTGGTTTTTTGGAATCATTTATACCCATGTAAACGACATTTGGTTCAACATACTTGGATGGATCTTCATGAATTTTCTAAGAATATGTATTAACTAAAATATTGTTGTATGGATTGAGGTAAGCATAATATTAGAGGTGGAGGATTTGGTAAACATTTTTCATATAACATGCGATATGGCCCACTGTATTTATTTTAGTTTAAATAAGTAATTTTATAAGTATTTTGTAAGGTAAAATATTTTAATTATTTATTATGATGAATCTTTGTGATGTAAATTTGAAATTTTTTCTCTTTTATATTTTTAATGAATTATAAAAACTAATTTTTTATTTTTGGGAATATGAGATTCCCTCTTTGTTCAATGTTTTTATAAAAATGTATTTTTCTCATTTCTATTTTGAAAATGATCTAATGCTAAATTTTTATGTTGACTCTAAAATTTTTATTTATACATATACTAGTGAATATACCCAGGACTATTCTAGGATTTCTAATATATTGGAAACTTCTAACAAGTGGGGAGGTATATCTAAGGACATATAATTCCCCAGAATTAGGTATTGTTTAAGAGATCTTTGTGGATATATTATATAGTGGTATTAGATCTTCCTTTTGGTTTAAACAATATTAGTTAGAGCTATAGATATCATATTGAAACTTGGATGGTAAAATGCAATTATACAATTTTAGATAAGATTGGGTTGAAACAAAATTTAACAATCGATATCCATTATTTGGGATGCATCACTCTATGTTATATGAGGAGATGTGTCTTGATTCCTAATAATGGATGGATGATACTAAGGAGGATTCATAAGGCTTAGATGGGAGATAGTAGCATTATTGATTCATTATTTTATTTTTATGCTAATATATGATAAATGTGTTAATGGGTGGTCTTGTTGAAATATTACTTTTTTTAATCAATATTGAATTGAAAAACATCAAACCTATTTAATTATTTGTAAAATATATTATATGTATTGATTATATTACTATGGATCAATGTGTATTTATTATTATATAATCAATTTTAATCATTATACTTTAATATGGAAGGTGTTTGGGAAATTTTTATTTTTAATAAAAACACATTTTATAGAAGGAAACGTGGACAACAGAATGAGATTCTGATTGATGTGGTATTCCAAAAAGTAACCATTGATGATATGATCTTGATGATAATGCAGTTTTTGAGTTTTTTAACAATGTTCTTTTTATTTTTCATTGACAAAATATTCTAAAGTGAATGATATTTCTAAAAAATAATGAACATGACTACTAGTTTCAAAATTTAATTGTTTTTCAAAAATAAACAAGATTATTGAAGGGGATTTTGAGGGAAACTAACATAGTTAGGCTATTGTAAAATGATTTATTTCTACTTTTTAGTAAAACATTATTGGTTAAAAATTCCTTTTCTTTATTTTTCATCATTTTGACTAAAAGTCACATGGGTACATGGAATGTGTATTTTTTTTTGTTTATTATGTATAATTAGATAGTTCTATATGGTTTTGGATTTATGGTTTGGTGTTCTATGTATATATTGAAATTCAATTATGGAAATTATTTATTTCAACAAAGACACCCCTATGGATTTGTAAGATAATTTTTGTAAAGACACGGAAATTTCATGGAATTTTTTTTCTTAAATATTTAGAATTTTACGAGTCTATAGTTTCTAACGGCTCTTGATTCTGAGGCCCGGTGTGCCCGGAAGAAATTTTTGAAGTTTTGTTCTGGTACGTTTAGTAAACATACGAGTGGGTTCTTCTATCATTTGAACAGGTGCTCGGAATTGAAATCCGAGGACACCTATGAACTCACAGCGCTGATATTTTCTTAAGGGGACCTTTACCGTAGTTGCGTTTTATGAGGGTTGAAAGTTATAATTTGGGGGATTATCTTAAATTAAAGAAAATTATGGTGATACAGAAATTTATTTTAAGAGGTGGTTGTTTCCTCCAAGAGGATGTTAGGGGTGGTGCCCACACCACACATAACCTCCCATGTGAGGATTTAGTGTGGTGGGGCCCACACAAACCCAAACCCTTTCACCTCCCTCAACTCCCTTAAACTCCCCTTATTTAATTTTGACAACTCCCCTCATTTAATGTCAACTCTCCACCTCCCACATGTTTATTTTATTATGAAAAAAATCTTTAATTAGATAATCTAACTCCACAATTAATTAATTAATTTAAGTGTTTGGTTTTCGAATATCATATGAGAATAAAATAATAGCTTAGGCTATTATTTTTTTGGCACTTGTTGTGTTGGGAGAACTTTGGGGAGAAATAGAAAGGAGAGATTTATCCTTCAAATAAAGAACCACTGAAGAATTATGAACATCTTCATTGATCTTCGGAAAAACTAGAGGAGAAGTAGCCACCCACAAGGAACGCCGACGATGCACCATCCTCAGCTCCTTATTCCCCGATGTCAACGAGTTGAGGCTGCCTCCCCACGACTCCGTATACAAACGACAAGCGAGGTAGGGGTTAAATCCTTTATGTACCTGTTTTATGTCGTTGAAATTATTGTTTGACAACCAAATTGTATCACTGTAACATGGGGGAATTTAGACAACACCAACACGGCTGAATCTTCCCCATTTGATCTTTTTTTTTGTTGAAGATGGGAGCAGACAATGGCGACTGGCAACGAGCCGACCGCGAAGAAGGGGGCTGGCAAGGGCCACCGGATCACCAAGGGGGCGCATCATCACCTCGCAAAGAGGAGAAGATTCGCGGCCACGTCAAGCCACGGTAGAGTCATGCGGCACCGTCGCTCCGCGCGGAGGGTAGCACAAGGCAGCGGCCAAGGCGGGCCGCAGTGGAGAGGCGTGGCGCGGCTGCGCCGCGCCGAAAAGGACCCACATCCTATTGCCGTCGTGGTTAGGGGAGGGAAGCCGGCTGAGCCGGCCGCCGGTGCGCACTAGGGAAGAACCCAGCCCAGATCCGTGGAGAGGAACTGACAACCAACTGTTCCATTACATGGAGAATGTGGGGAAAAACCGCCCCCTGTTTACCTAGGGAGGGCCCCGCAGGGCGCCGTCGTTGCCTAGTCACCATGACCAGGCGGGCTTCTTTGCTCCCAGCCACGCGGGTGGGACCTCCTCACCACACGGGTCGGACCCCACTCCACGCGGGCTAGTCCACCGCGCCACGTGGGCTGGGCAGTGGTGCCACGCGGGCCGGGCCACCCCGCCATGCGGGGCGGGCCACCGCGCCACCCGGTCTGGGCCACAACGCCACCCGAGATGGGACACTGCGCCACGAAGGCCAGGCCACCACACAGGTTGGGCTGGTGCCCTGGGCAGGGCCGCATCCGCTGGGCCGGGCTATGCCCTTCTGAGCCGGACCCAGACCATGATCGGGTCGCCCTGGTTCGGGCCGACCCAGGGTGGGTTGGGTCGAGTCGGACCGGACCCAAACCCCCCTCTTCGGACCCATTTTAGTATTTCTCCCATACGTGAGCTACGGAACTCCGATCGACATTCCTTCAGTTGCGTAGGACTTCATGGATCAAGGCGGTCATTTTGGTATATTACACTGAAGGTTTTGGAAATGTATGGGTATGTCCGGGTTGGTTCGAACTCGAAACCAACCGGGCCCTCAGAGCGGAAACACATATAACATAAGGAACAGATGTTTGATTGGAGTTCCATCAACTACGTTGGTTTAATTTTGACAAGATGAATTTTTTGGTGTACTACACATGGGATTCATATGATATTGGAGTATGGTTGGGAAGGATTGTACCCGAAATCCAACCGGGCCCCTGAAACAGAAAATCTAATAACTCTTAGACCGGGAGTTCGATTGACGCGTTGTCAGTCACGTTGGGTTCCTTATGATGAGACAAAACATTGGGATATATCAACTAAGGACATTGTGATAGTTTATGTATCGACCCCTTCTCTCGAGAGGCGGACCCTCCTGGATTCGAGCGTGTAGTGTGTGGGAATCATAGAACTGGCTGCGACAACAACGAGACCAAACTGAATCCTTCGTGGGTTCGACAACAACGAGACTGGACTGAATCCTCCATGGGATTGACTGAAACGAGACTAGACTGAATCCTCCATGGGTTCAATGGAAAATATACTAGAATAAATCCTCTGTGGTTTCGACAGCAGCGTCTACTGTACTGGAATCCTCCATGGGTTCGGCAGCGACGACAACGGTACTTGATTCCTCCATGGGTTCGACATCGATGACTGTTGTACTTGTATCCTTAGTGGATCTGACAGTTTGACTTCTATAGTTGTATCCTGAGTTCATCCAACAGAGTACCTGGTCTATTATCCTACGTGGTTCTGACACCTTAGCAGGTCTAGCATCCTACGTGGGTCCAACTGCTTAGACGAAACAGTGATTACATCTGATCATCTCTATTGCAATACGAAATATGTATACCTGTGTGAGGTGAGTCTTGAATTACAATCATTATCATCGATATGATTGAAGTATTATCATGTGTGTACTGGGTTGTGATTGGGATCGAGAGTTGGAGACGAACTATGATTGATAACTTAGATATATGTATGGGAATATACCTATGTAAAGTTGGTTGATAATTCGTGATTGTATCCAACTTTTGTGGTTTAACCTTCGTGGATTCAGGGAGAACATTGGGGGTCTCATGGTCCCTACTAAGTATAATATATTCACCCCTGCATGGGATATTCCTGCACTACGTTGTGTTTGATACAGATGACGGACAAAATTGATCGAGGTGGGGACTTGTAGAGCTAGACGGTACCCGGAGGTAGACCACTTGGCGAGACGTACACAAAGCGGACGAACGAAACTAAGGTGCTATGGTGGCCATCTGTACGAATTCTTCATGTGGGAATTCCAGAGGAAGACTCAGTGGTTTCTGTTTTAATTTACTGCAGTTGTACTATCTTTTCAGTTGTACTCTACTTACTGTTGGGCTTGTATTCCGACAGCTTTCCTTTCATCACTTACTTTTGTATTCAGTATTACAATTTATTTTTTTATGTTACGTACTATATTGTTTTTTTTACTTTTATAAAGGAAACTCATTCACTTTTTATCAAGATTTATGCCTTTCGTGCTAGTCGCCACCCCTAGCCTATGGTAGGCGGGATTGGGGTAGTCACGGCACATGCCCCGAGGACGGGTCGTGACAAATTGGTTTAAGAGGAATCAGTTCTACCAGAGAACTCAGGACTCTGATCATTATTTTCTATGAAGCAATAGTGTTAAGAGTATTTAGTGTGGTTTTTAGTCCAGGGAGTCCAGTGTTGGTGCGGCAGATGATGTATTCATAATCTTGTACTTCGACCACTGATTTCCGACTCAGAACACCAAAACACTTATTGCATGTGTGTTTAAAAATTCATCATTGTGATTACATTGTGTCAGCTCCCCAGGTATAATTTTTGACCATGGCACACCTGTTTATTTTCATGATGGCCCCAAGAAGGAAGACAGCTAGGGTTCCAAGTTACGAATGAAATGGTAGCCCACCGAGCGACAAGGCCTCAGTGCAGGGGCCCATCACAGCGGAGGAACCAGCGGTACCACTACCTGTCGGGCCACCAATACCACCAGGTCTAGTAGTAGAGAGTGCACACCACCTGAGTGTGTTGCACGAGTTCCAGAGATAGAGTCCTCCTAGGTTCCGGGGAGAGACGTACCCCCAGGTAGCTGAGGATTGGATGTAGGCTATCGTCAGAGTTTTCATATTGGTAGGGAAACTAGTAGACCTCATGGTGATCCTTATCGTGAGTCTCCTGTATGCAGCAGCAGGAAGATAGTGGAGCCTGATGCTCCAGGTGCATGACATGGGATCACTACTCTAGACAGACTTTGAGACCCTGTTCCGGGCAGAGTTAGTACCAGTCACCCTTCGTGCGGTACAGATTTAGGAGTTACTTCATCTGTAGTAGGGTAGATTGACAGTAGCTCAGTACTCAGGGAGGTTTCCGGACCTCTCAAACTACTCCACATATATGGTACGTGACTCGTTCTTCAAGGCCCGGACCTTCGAGCAGGGACTCGGGAATGAGATCAGGGTTTTGATGATCTCCCTCAATATCCCGATATAGGCGGGGGTTCTGGAGAGAGTCCTTCTAGTGGAGAGTTTTCTGGCTGAGCAATCACCAGCGGCGAGACCCTCCACAGGGTGACACGTAGTAGAGTTTTCTACAGCCTGATGAAGACAGTTGACACAGAGGTCCAAGCGAACCAGGTCATCATGTGGTTGATCTCATGATATAGGTTCGGTTGTTCAGATCATACGAAACATAGCCAGTTATACGAGGAGAAGGATGTGCTATGCATATGGAAAGCACAATCACATGGCTCGAGACTGCCCGACCTGCCCTGCAGATGTGAAGCATACAATAGAGGGACCTCCCAGACAGAGGCAGAGGTTCGACCGTGGTGGTCCACCAGGATAAGGCGGACGAGGCAGAGGAGCTAGCTGAGCGGTAGTTGGTGGATGACATTTTGAGGCCCTACCACCACCCCCACCAAGAGGTCCACCCCGACCGTAGGGAATAGATAGACAAGGTAGAACTCATCTTCAGGTTTCTGAGGCATACAACCATAGAGCTCTGGGAGCATGTGTACAAGAGAGGGACTAGCTCCAGGCATGGAGAATTTTTTTCATTATTCTTCTAGATTTGTTGATGTCATTGTTTGTTGTTTCTTTTTGTCTTTTTACTTTGAGCTGCTGCAATAAAAGACACTTGTCCGTGTGATATATGCTTTCCTACCCTCTCACATGGTTGATACTGATAGGTTTCGGTTAAAAACATTGACTTGACCCTCACATTCGAGATTCCTACTGGTGGAGACCTAGTGACCACAAACTGCTACAGACAGTGTCACTCTACCCTTGGAGGTGAGAGTAACGGTTGGATCTCATGGTAGTGGAATCGATGCCTTACGACATCTTCCATGGCATGAAATAGTACCATTCATGTCAGAATTTACTGTATTAGGAAAATAATGTGGTTCATCCATGGGATGAGACCGGATTTTTCTTTCCGGCAAAGGAGAAATCTTAGAAACTCTTGTAGGACGTAAGCGAAAAGGTGTGTAGTCGAGTTCTTTACAAATGGCTAGTCACACCCATATTCTATTGAGCGAATGGTTTATGTTGTACTCTAATCTCAATATTCTCAGGTACATCTTCTCAAAGAAGGACTTGATCCAAATACATCGACATTGGCTCGATTTCCAACAAGATAATGACTTCGAGATAGTATATACTCATGGGAAGAGAAA
This sequence comes from Viscum album, assembly GCA_963277665.1. Lineage (NCBI taxonomy): Eukaryota > Viridiplantae > Streptophyta > Magnoliopsida > Santalales > Viscaceae > Viscum > Viscum album. The sequence continues at coordinate 771,599,346 of OY728159.1, read as the reverse complement.
TGTTGTAGAAGATTCTCTCAGTAAGAGATCGGGTATTCAGCTTCTAGGAGAGGCGACGAAGAAGCTGGCTGCGTTGGAGATATCCTTTTTAGATAAGGATAGAGCAGCCTTTCTATAGTCCCTCACAGTCGCTCCTCCACTACTTCAGCGAGTCAGAGAGGCACTGTATGGCCAACCTTGTAGATCACTTCTGTGGTGGACTGACTCAAGGGAGTCAGCACTTGTAAGACAAGAGATGGTGCAGGATACGATGGAGAAGGTGTAGATTATCCAGGAGCAGATTAAGAATGCACAGAGTAGACAGAAGTCCTACGATGATAGGAGATGGAGACCACTGTAGTTCGAGGATGGAGACCACGCCTTCCCACGGGACTCACCTCGACGAGGTCTACAGATATTTGGCCGGAGCGGAAAGTTATCTATACGTTTCATCGGACCTTTCCAGGTCCTCACCAGAGTAGTCGAGGTTGCTTACCACCTGGCCCATCCACCTCAATTGCACCGAGTGCATGGCGTCTTCCACGTATCTCGGCTGAGGAGATACGTGCACGACCCATCCCACATCATTGTCCATGGGGAGCTGGACATCGATGATGGGGCAAAATTCATGGAGGACACAGTGGAGATTGAGGATCGACAGGAGTGGGTCCTACTTGGATGGTCGATTCCTCTGGTGTGCATTCATTGGTAGCACATAAACCTCCAGGAGAGCACATGGGAGTGAGAGGCTCAGATGCATGATCAATACCCACTTTGGTTTTCCTAGTGTATGTTTTAGCTTTACGAGGATGAAAATCCGTGAGCTGGGGGTAATGTAAAGACCTAGAAATTTCAATGTAATTTTTTCATAATTATTTAAAATTTTATGAACCTTCAGTTTCTGACGGCACCTGATTCCGAGCCCCGGTGTGCCCAGAATTAATTTTTGATGTTTTGTTAGGGTACGTTCAGTAAATGTACGAGCCGGGTTTTCTATCTTTTGAATCGGTGCTCGGAATTGAAATTCAAGGATATAGATGAACTCGCAGCGCTAATATTTGATTAAAGGGACCTTTACCGCAGTTGCGTTTTATGCGGGTTGAATGTTATAATTTTTGGAATTATCTTAAATTAAATAAAATTGAGGTGATACACAATTTTATTTTAAGAGGTGGTTATTTCCACCAAGTTGAAGTTAGAGGTGGGGAACACACCCCACATAACCTCCCATTTGAGAATTAGTGTGGTGGGGCCCACACGAACCCACACCCTTTCAACTCCCTCAACTCCCTTAAACTCCCCTTATTTAATTTTGACATCTCCCCTCCTTTAATGTGAACTCTCCACCTCCCACTTGTTGACTTTATTATGACAACACCTTTAAATAATTAATTGAAATCCACAAATAATTAATTAATTTAAGTGTTTGGATTTTTAAAATCGTGGGAGAATAAAATAATATCTTAGGCTCTTATTTTGTTTTGGAATTTGTTGTGTTGGGAGAACTATGGGGAGAAATAGAAAGGATAGCTTCATCCATCCAACGACGAACCGCCAAAGAACGACGAACATCTTCTTCGATCTTCGGCAAAGACAAAAGGGAAGGAGCTGCCCGCAGGGAATTCTAATGATGCACCATCCTCGGCTCCTTCTTAGCATATGTCAAGTAGTTGAAGCTACCTCCTCGTGACTCCGTCTACAAACGATGAGCGAGGTAGGGCTTTAAATCCTTTATGTACCCGTTTTACATCGTTGAAATTATTGTTTGACAACCAAATGGTATCACTGAAACAAGGGGGAATGTGGACCGCAACAGCACGGCCAAATCATCCACATTTAATCTTTTTGTGGTTGATGATGGGAGTGAAAAATGGCTACTAGCAATGAGCCAGCTGCGAAGAAGGGGGCCGGCGGCGCAAGGGCCACCAGGTAGCCAGGAGGGCGCGACATCGCCTCGATATGCGGAGAAGAGCCGTGGCCACATTGAGCTGTGGCGGAGGCGCGCGGCGCCGTCATGCCGCGTGGAGGGCAGCATGAGGCCGCGGCCAAGGCGGGATGCGGTGGAGGGGCGTGGCGTCGTCGTGTTGCGCCGGAATGGAACTGCAGCCTACAGCCGCGGTGGGCAGTGGAGGGCGGCCGACTCAGCCGGTCGCCGGTGCGCGCTAGGGCGGAACCCAGCTGGGTTACATTGAGGGGAACCAGAAACCGATGGTTCCATTACAGGTAGATGGGGCGAAAAAAAGCCCCATGTTTGCCTAGGGTGGGCCCCGCAGTGCGCCGTCACCGCCTGGTCACCCAGATCAGGTGGGATTATTTTCCCCCAGCCACACGGGTAGGACCTCCGTGCCATGCAGGCGGGGCCTCTGCACCAGGCGGTCCAGGCCACCGTGCCACACGGGCTGCGCCACCGTACCCCGCGGGCCGGCCAACGTGCCCTGCTGGCCGGCCACCGCGCCACGCGGGCCTCGCCACCACGCCACGCGGGCCTGGCCACCACGCCACGCGGGCCTGGCCACCGCGCCACGCGGGCCAGGCCACCTCGCCATGTGTTCCGCGCCACCACGCCACGCGGGCCAGGCCACCGTGCGGGTGGGGCCGGGCCGTAGCAGCAGGGCCAAGCCGGACCCAGACCCGGGTCAGGTCGACCCAGTTCGGGCCGACCCTGGGTGGGTTGTGCTGGGTCAGACCGGACCCAAACCCCCCTCTTCGAACGCATTTTGAATTTCTACCATAACATGATAAACTGACCTATGATCGACGCACCATCTGTTCCATTGGATTCCTTGGATCGAAACAGTCGTTTTGGAATATTACACTCAAGGTTCGGGCGAATTTTGGGTATGGCCTAGTTGGTTAGAACTCGAAACAAACCGGGCCTTCAGAGCAGAAACAATTATTACTGAAGGACCTGACATCTGATTGACGTGTCATCAACTATGTTGGTTTAATTTTGATGAAATGGTCCTTTTGGTATACTCCACATGGGATTCGGATGAGTTTGGAGTATGGCCGGGTTGGATCGTACCCAAAATCCAACCAGCCACTGGAACAAAAAAGCTAATAACTCTCAGACTGGGCGTATGATTGAAGCGTCGTCTTTCGTGTTGGTTTCATTATGATGAGATGGATCTTCGGGATAGATAAACTCAAGGCATTAAGATAGTTGATGTATAGACCCGTTTGCTCTAGGAGTGGACCCTCCAGAATTCGAGCGTGCAGTGTGAGGGAACCCTAGAGATGGCTGTGAAAGCAATGAGACTGGACTGAACCCTCCGTGGGTTCGACAACAATGAGACTGGACTGAACCCTTCATGGGTTCGAAAGCAACGAGATTGGACTGAATCCTCTGTGGGTTCGACAGAAACGAGACTAGACTGAATCCTTTGTGGGTTCGACAGCAACGAGACTAGACAGAATCCTCTGTGGGTTAGATAGCAATAACTACTGTACTGGAATCCTCCGTGGGTTCAGCATCGACGACAACTGTACTGGAATCCTCTGTGGGTTCGACAACGATGACTATTGTACTTGTATTCAAATTGGGTTTGACGGTTTGACTTCTGTACTTTTATCCTGATTGGGTCTGACAGAGTAGCTGGTTAGTATCCTTCGTGGGTCCGACAGCTTTGCTGGTCTAGTATCCTTCGTGGGTCCGACAACTTTCATGAATTAGTGACCACATCTGATCATCTCTATCGCAATACGAAATATGTATACCTGTGTGTGATGAGTCTTGAATTACAGTCATTCTCATTTATATGATAGACTTATTATCCTGTGTGGACTGGGTTGTGAATGGGCTCGAGAGTTGGAGCCGAACTGTGATTGATAACTTAGGTATATGTATGGGCATATACCTAAGTAAAGGTGGTTGATACTTTGTGATTGTAACCTTCTTTTGTGGTTTAACCTCCAAGGAATCTTGTAGACCTTCGGGGGTCTCGGGGTCCCTACAATGTATCGTATACTAACCTCTGCATGGCTTATGCCCGCACTATGTTGTGTTGGATGCAAATGATAGACATCACTGATCAAGGAGGAGACTTGTGGAGTTAGACGGTACTCGGATGTGGACCACTTGGAGAGAGGTACATGGACTAGAAGGATAGACCTGAGATGTTTAGGAGGCAATCTGTACCCACCCATATTGTGGGAATTCCGGAGGAGGACTCACTAGTTGTTTTTTTACTTTACTGTAGTTGTACTAGCTTTCTATTTGTATTGTACTTATTGTTGGTCTTGTATTCCGGGCCCTTTCCTTTCCGCACTTACTTTTATATTTAGTATTACTTAGTGCTTTCTTTTTTTGTGTACTCTGTTGTTTTTGTTTTCTTTTATAAAGGCAATTCCTTCCCTTTTTATCGAGATTTACACCTTTGGTGATAGTCGCCAGCCCCTGGCCTATGGTAGGCAGGTTTGCGGTAGTCACGGCACAGGCCCCGAGGACGAGTCATGACAATTTTGATAAATTGATAGTAAATTGTTTTAAATCTAATGTGGTCAGACATTTATATTATGTGTCTAAATATGTGCATGAATTATATGAATCAATAATACTATTATTATATTGGTGTGGTAAAATCCTCATCAACTACTTTTATAGATTTTTGGAGATTATGTGAAGTGTTAATAGGTACAATTATTTTATATTTATATTATACTAATTTCTTATTTTATTTGGTATATACATATTCTTTTATTTTTATTTATTTTCTAGTAAAATTATAATTTAACTTCATGATATGATGTTAGGTCTTTATGTAAAAACACATTGGTGTATTATTAAGGTTAAAGGAATATTAAAATGTCTTTATATTATGATATATGTATGGGGTTTCAATACAATCTTTCTTTTCATAGACATTCTATAATTTGATTTTATTATCGGTGTGGATTGGATTTCACGTTACCATGTTAACATAGATTACCGAACCAAATATGTAATTTTAGAAAAAAAGCCTTAGTTTATAAATAATAATGAATTTATACCATTTCTAACATATGAATAAGTACATTAAAGGTAAAAATATTTAAATTAATGTTATCTTACTCATGTTGTCAAAAATAAGAGAAATGTACAGATTAAGGGTATTCTAGTAGTAATGGAATATCTGTTTGTTTATCCTCATGTGTTAACTAGAATTATTCTTGATAGGGTTGTTGAATTTATTATTAAATAGTTCTTAATGATAAACATATATGGATAAATCCATATTGAATTATTCAAGTCCAATATCTAGAATTAAAATATCAGTTACATGTATTTCAAGATAAATGTATACTTTTTCATAAAACAACCAAATTTAGTACTCATGGATTATTAGTTAAAAAGAAATATTGTTCTAAGTGAAATTTCATGAATTTTAGAGTTTTTACAAACATTAATTTAAATAAAAATTACTCATATCCTCATATATGTATGACTTTTTTGACCATCTATCTTGAGAACGTTATGATTCTATTGTTAATCTATGGTCTGGGTACCATTAGCTGAAGGTGAAATAAGATAATATCCCTATGAAATGTTTTCTAAAACATTTATTGTAATTTGGAGTTTTTGGATAAGACCTTGGGGTTTATAAACATCAAACGCTTTTTATGGATCATATAAATAAATTTTTCCACTTATATTTTGATATGTTGTATTTCTATTTGTTGATGATATTTTCATTTAGTCACATATTTTATAGGATTACTAAAAATATTTAAGGGTATTTTTTAAATTATTTACTGAAAATAATTTAAATTGATAAATTTCAGTTGTGAATTATTAAAAAAACATATGTCTTACCTTGGTCATATTCTAATAAATATGGCATAACTAATTATCTTTGTAAAACCAATGTGGTTGAACAATATAAAAGGCCGATACAATAAAATGATATTTGATGTTTCCATAGATTAGTAGGATATTACTGGTGGGTTGTTGATAATTTTTCAAAGTTATACATCCAAATTACCATGGTTTCCTGAATAGTACATAGGTTCTTCTATAAAATTATATTTGTTGAATGTTTCCCAAAATAAGAAATAGTATTAGTGAGTTCTCCGCTTTAATCCCTACAATCCCAAAATGGTGACTTCGTTATCTGAAAAGCAAGTTCTTAAAATTACATGTCATTGTTTTAATAAATAATGATCAAGTAATTGGTTATAGATTATTTTAATTAATATACTATTAGTAAAATTATATTGCACATGTACTTCAATTTGGGGATATAGTGTTTTCATTAAAAATTTAAATGAAAAATTTATATAATGTAAAGTGTGAAATTTATGGTAATAAATTTTTTTGGATGTTTTTATTCACACAAGATTATTTGAATAATAGATAGTTGATATGGAAAAAATTTAGAAAGGATTATGTATTTATAATTAATTAACATCTATTTAATGTAAATATAGTAATTGATAGTTTGATACAGAAAATATAATACTATATTAATAATTATATGTTTTTAACATAACACTTTTCTTAGTGATTTTATTACGTTTAGATTATAAATTTTGTATGTATTAACACAAAATATTTTTATTTGGGTCTAATTATAATCATAATTTTCAAATAGATTTATAGAAGCACAAAAAGATGTGTGTGAATTAAAGGAAATGGTATAATTTGTTAGGAATGTTACATTTTCTGAATATAATATTGATAAAGTTGTTGATTAGATTCAGAAAAGTTTATATATTCCATGATACCCCCTCTTCAAGAGTGAAAGGTATAGTAAGGATATTAGATCTTTATTTTCTATTAATCCTAAAGACATAATAATTTAAAGATAATTTGTGAGGAATTTTAGGTGGCTAATAATGAATAATATATATGTTGATATTACTATAACATATTTGAGTTTTTAATATGATTTAGATGATATGAATTAAGCGGGGGGTGATTTAATGTTTTCCAATGACAAAATATTAATTGGAGTTTATATACATGCATTTCTTGGTGATATTACAAAATCCATCTTCATGTAATATTAAATACTTGGATAATTTTTTGTCTAATTAAAAAAATATACATATTACAATCTCATTTATGATAATATATTGTTAAAAAAATTTAATCCAACATTAAATATTTAATTATATTACAAGGAGTACCTATTTCAATGGAAATTGATTATTATCCCATATTCACCTCAAAAATTTATGAAAGGACAATAAAAATCACTGAACTCATAATTGAATTTGAATAATACGATTCATTCCAAACCTGATTGATAGTAAAAGTTAATGATTTAAGATTTCTAATATAATAATAAAAATATTTCAATGTTTATAAATGAATTTTGGATCAATATTTGATTTTGGTTCATTTTTCAAAATAAATTTTCTCCATTAAGTATACAGAAGACAACTTTTAATGCATTATATAGAAAGTGGTGTTAGAATAATGAATTTTGGGATGAAGTTAGGGAACAAATTAATGTGGATAATATTTGGTAGAATAAATGGATGACTACTGGATGATTATTTATCATAATATGAAAATGGAAAAAAAATTGGCTGAAATGTTATGTATAAAATAGATGGAAAGATCTATCATTTTAGGCACATAATTGTGGTTTTTGGAAAGTATATCAATGGAATTGTGTTATGATTTACTGTAAAAAGGGAATATTTTGTCTGAAGGTCATTTCACCATATATAAATCTAGATAATATTATAATTTTTCCTAATATGTATCCTTACCTTATAATTTCTTTTAGGTATATGGCATATTTTATGTTTCTTTGTTAAGAAAATTTTTGTCTGATGCATCACATGTTTTCAGCCCTGATGTATTTTAGTTCAAACAAAAACTTTCTTATATGGAAAATCCATTATTGACTTATAAAATCAATTAGAAAATGTTAATTAAAAAAATTATTTAATTTTATTTTTGAAAAAACCAAATTATTAAATACGAAACATGGGAAATAGAAATTTATTTGTGGGAATGATATCCCTTATTGTTTAAATAGTAAATAAAATTTTGAGGATAGAATTTCATTTAGGGGGGAAGAATTTATAAACCCATGTACTGTTAAAATAATTCATTTTCATTTATCATTTTTTTAATTATATTATATTATTAATATTTATAATCTTTATAATAAAATAATTTCACTTTTAGTAAAAAGTGGAAAATATTATTTTCTAACCAAATTCGATTTTCAAGAATTGATTGGTTTTATTTAGATATATAATTTTTAAATTTATAATTTTAAATATTACCAAAACCTATACTTTTTTTATTATTCATTTTCATATTATCTGAGGTTTTTTATTATTTTCTAAAACTTTTATTTTTCAAATAAATAGTTAAATGTTTTGTTTTGAGAAATTAAAAAGATATGTTTTTATTAAATGGTTTCAATTTTAATTAGTTCATTTAAAATATTAATAATCATATTATATTTGTTTCAATCATTTCTAATATTCATTTTATTATAAATGTTTTTTATATTTATGTAAACTGTTTTATAGAAAACTATTTTTTATCTTATTTTATGGATTTACATACAATTTAAAAATTTCCAATTGAATGAATTTAATTTAATAAAATGGATTCCATATTTGGAATAATAATAATTAATATTAGGTAATATGTTAAACATAATTTCTTTTCATGAGTAATATTAAAAAATGTAAAACTTGGATACTGTAGTTAATGTTCAAATATGCTTACTGGGGGTTAAATTAAAGTGATAAGAACTAAAATGACAAAGAAAGTTATATACCCTATTTCATCAATGTATTTTTTCCTTTTAACTTTAGTATCTATATTTTATTATTTATGTTACAATAATAATCTAAAATAACGTAAAAATATTAAAATATTTTTAAAAACACCAAGTATGTCCCCTCTTCGGTGTTAAAAGGAAAACCATCCTCTCTCCTACACACTCCAAAATGTATTTTTATCATCCAAGGGGTAAATAAATATATTAATAAAATAAATCCCCATTTAATATAGATATTAGTTTTACAATAATACCAATATTTGAAGAATTAACATCTAAATAGCGGAGATGAGTTTTACCTTTTAACTAATTTTTTTTTTATTTTTTTATTCCTCTATAATGTGAAAAAAACATAAAAATAATAAGATATATTAAAAACAAAATATAATATAAGAATAGTTGTAATAAAATTATATCATAAACATAATATATCTTATTCTTTTTTATCATGGGAAATGAAATTTTAATTCATGTTTTAGAGAACAAATATTTTGAAAACTAATGTCATTCATTTTTCATATCCAGACATTATCGATAATAGCAATGATTTATTTAAAATATATAATATGATATAAAATTAAATTTAAATATTTTAAAATCAATAACTCACATATTTACATAAAATACTAATGAAAAATAAAAACCTCACTAATTTGTTAGGAGAGCCAACATTGTGATAGATGATGTGTTTTATCTTCTATCATTTCCTCCCTTGTTTTAGTTATATAGGTGGATTTAAATAATTAATATGATATTTTTTATATATTATTCATTATAGAAACAGAAAATGATACTTAACTTTTTCCCTCATCTTCATAGAAAAGTTAAAATTTTACTCAAGTGTGCCTATAAAATATCATCTACATGGTATTAACATAATTCATTTTTCCTAACAATTATACAATATGAATTATTATAGTATAATAAATGTACAAATATTATTAGTATAACCTTATTTAAATTCTATAAATTATATAATAATGATCTATTGGATCAAAGTCAACCAACGAATTTCATTTTGGACTTTTTATCTAAAAATACTTTGAACAATTGTTATAAATTTAATTGGTTAAATGATTAAGTATAAAACTGATCTATGATAGATAAAAAGGATAAATAACTAGAAAAAATTTATAAATTATGTATATAATTCACACATATATTTTTTTGGATGATAAATAAAAATCCGGGATATTAATATATGAGATAGGGGTGAGTTTTCATATAAACAACATTTTAAAATTGTCAGGTTTTTTCTAATTTTTTTCCATATATGTATTCAAAAAAAAATTCGGGAATTTATTAATAAAAAGTAAAATGAATTATATTGTAAATTTTATTTAACTTTTAAATTTATCTCAATTATTTTAAAAATGAATGTATTTATTTATTTTATATGGAATGTTTTAAAAAAATGCCAAATAAATATTCTATTTAAACATATAGGAAATCATTGAAATTTATTAATTCTATAAAAATTATTTAATGTCTGGATTAATTTATAATCTTTTATGTTTTCTTCAATGAATGAAACTCCTTTCATTTTGTGTGTGTTTTGTTTAAAAAATTTCTCAATGAAATGATATTTCATTATCTATAAATAAATGAAATTATGAATACAAGGGATAATTTTATATTAATGTTGATTTAAATGAAAATATTCTTGTGTTATACGCATGTTTTGGTTCTCATGAAATTTATATGATTACATGTGATCCTTGTATAGCTCATGATGATGGGTGAGTATGATATTTTTCATTTTGATGGTTGATCCTGAAATATTAATCCAATGCATTGGGTAAATGGATTGGATTAACTGGTTATTGGTAACACGTAGGATATTGTTAGAACTATCTCGACAGATTCTTCTATTTTTAAGAGTTATTATAATTGTGATATGAAAATTTCGTATCATTTTACTTACTTGAATTGTCTATAAATATTATGGGATTGTATAAAAATCAAATACTTTGACATGGAATGACAATGATATTATATTTTATGTAATGTTTATAATACTTATTAATGTTAAAATTATTAACTTCGTGAAAAATATTAAATGATTATTTTTTAACAACAAATAAATATTTTATAAATTTCATTATTCCTTTATTATTTATTATAAATTATTTTATAAAAATATTTCAGTGATGAAATTCACTTATTGGGTTCAAAAATTCAATTTCTTCATTATGTTTATTATGATAAACTAAAATTATTTTGAAAATGATTATTCATTAATGAAATGTTTCAATTCATTATTTTTTCTATATCTAAAACTGATATTTTGTGTTCATTCAAATTTTTAAAATAATTTCATCGAGTTTAATGGATTTGTATGGAAAATGATGATGTTATGTTGGAAATTATTAAGATATTTCATGAAAAGAAAAAAAAATTAATATAAAATATTTATTTTTGTAAAAATGGTTATTGTGTGAAAGATTTTACTTCGAGATGTGGTATTTTATTATCAAAGGGTGATTAAATAGTTATCTAAAACACTAACCCAAAAAGTTCTCGAGGAATGAATAAAAGTGTATTCTTCTATAAAGATTCAATTTATGGATTGTTTCCGTCAAGGGAATAATATTTTTAAAATAGATCTTATATTGTATTTTATGAAATAGAAAATGAATCACTATATAAAAAACCGTTTGGTATATTTTTCCAAATGAGGTTTATGCTATTCTTTCTCAATGATTATATGCTTATATTATTTCATTTTATATATTATTTCCTTGTTGTCATTTCATATTTTCCAGATAATAAATTGTAAAATATGAAATGTTTGGGAATCCATCCATTGGATGATAAGTATTTAATTTTTGTAGATATACCATGTTTGATTCATTTAATAATATGATCATAAAAACCTTGTGGATAATTTGAGATAGTAGTATTAATAGAATCTTAGGTAATGTTTTTCAGTATATTACTTACGTGACCCTTAATATTTTCAATAACTTTTTTGGACACCTACATTCATATAAAACAAATCGCTTGATTTGAGATAATTGGTTAATGTGTTTTATAATCAATATAAGGGTTACACTAAATACAAATATCAAATTCATTAGAACTAATTGTAGTATTGTGATTATAATTATTATGAATATTGGTGTGGGATGAGCAGCTGATTTGATACCTCCTTTTTTTGATTGTAGGATCTGTTAAGGGTTCCATAATTATTAGTATTTGAATTTTATAATGTGATATATAGTGACTAAGAACATTACTAATAATTTAGTATTAATTTACTATTGGTCCTTTTATAGGGTTATGACCACTTGTGAGGTAAAATATATGGTCAACATTTTTACCATGATCTATAGAGTTATATGTGATTATGGTTTTTTAAATGGTCATATATAATAATGATGATATTCCTATTTGATCATAATTCCTTGAATCGTACGTTAATTTCCCCAGGGTGACTGGATGTAGTGCATAATTTATTTCGATTATATTGAGAAGGGTGATTATATTAATGGTAGTGATATATATACCTTAGAAGAGGTCAATTGTCCAACTTGCTTCAGCATGGTAGGTTCATGTCTATGACAGACAACTTACACAATAATGTCAATAAATGACTCATATGATTAGTTTAAAGCTACAAATTTATTTCATCATATAGTGGGAGCCTACCTATATGAGAAATTATGATATAATATATAGAATCTATAATGACCGTTATATATTCTCAAAAATGACACCAAAAATATTCTAAAAAGATTATATGATATTGGGAATGAGAATAGGGTTATTATATTTAAATTTAATGGTCTAAATTCATTACTTTTCACATATTTTTATCATGTAGGGATAATATACATGATATTTGATTCTTTTTACCCTCTTTGATTTCCCATTTTTAGTTTTATTTTTCATTTGAGTACTGGTATTGAATGTTAGGACCTCATTAATTACCCATTTTTATTTTTCCCTTTATGATACTTATTTTACATATTTTTTTATTTTGGATTAATGATGGGTGCTGAGATAATAAAATGGATATATTTTCCAATGATGAGTGAGTTATATGTTTAACACAAGAAATTTTGAAAATTGCGTCTGTTGATATAAAAATGAATGTGATGAATAACTATTTTTGTCCTAAGTGTGTTGAGGTAATAAAAAACAGGTATGTGGGATCTAAATTAATTTTGATAGAGTTGTTCAATTTTTATGGTATATTTAATATCATGAAATGATAATGGACAAATATGGGTTCCATGATCATGTATGGGTTGTGTTTATATGTGTTTGAGTTTCACATGTCTCTAATTTTCACTTTCCATGTTTATAATGAAATTACCCATGATAAGAATACTATGTGTATAATGCTGTGTGGTGAATTTCTATTTGTTTTTTTAGAATCATTGTCACCCATGTACACGACATGTGTTTCCAAGTACATTTTTTGATCCTCATGATTTTTATAGGAATATGTATTAGCTCAAAGATGGATGTATGGATTTAGGTGAGCCCAATATTAGAGGTCGAGGATTTTGGTAAATGTTTTTCATATGACATGGGATATGGTCCATTATATTTCATTTAGTTTAGATATATAATTTTATTGGTATTTTCTAGGGTGGAAATCATTTAATTATTTATTATGATGATCGTTTGTGATGTATATTTGAAATGTTTTCTCTTTTATATTTTTTATATATTATATAAACTATTGATTTCATTTTTTTGGAATTTGAGATTCCATATTGGTTTAATGTTCTTTTAAAATTGTATATATATCATTTTGTTTTGCATATGAGGTCATGATAAATTTTTATATAGACTCTAAAATTACCCTAAATAATTATATATGTGAATATACCCATGAATATTCCATGATTTCTACTTTATTGGAAGCCTATAACATATGGGGAGTTATATCTAAGGATATATAATTCCCATGAATTAGTCATTAGTGAAGATATCATTGTGTATATATTACAATGTGATATTAAAGATCATTTTTTTACACAATATCAGTTAGATCTACAGATAAGATATTGAAGACTTTAAGGTAGAATGCTATTATAACATCAAAGAATATATTAGGTTGAAACTAAATTTAACAATATATATCCATTTTTTGGGATGCATCACTCTTGGATAAGTGAGGAGATGGGTCTTGATTCATTGTAAAAGATATATGATAATCATGAGATTCATAAGTCTTAGATGGGATATAGAAGCATTATTGATGTGTTATTTTAGTAGTTTTCTAATCGATGATACATGTGTTAATGGGTTATCTTGTTGAAATATAACTTTTTTGAATCCATTATTAATTGAAAAAACATCAAACCAATTTAATTATTTATTAAATAGATTATCTAGATTAATTATATTAATATGGATCAATGTGTATTTATTATTATATAATCAATTATAATAATTATACATTAATATTGAAAGTGTTTTGGAAATATTGATTTTTAATGAAAAATATTTTTATGGAAGGAAATGTGGAAATTGGAATGAGGTGTTTATTGATGTGGTATTTCAAAAAATAACCATTGATGATAGGATATTGAGGATAATGCAATTTTTTAGTTTGTTTACAAGGGTTTTTTTGCATTGAGTGTGGAATAAATATTATATTGTGAAGGATACTTATAAAAAATGAACATGAATAGTAGGTAAAAATTTTCTATGTTTTGAAAAAATTAACATGGTTATATAAGGGGATTTTTTGGGAAACTAACGTATTTAGGCTGGTGTAAAATGATTTATATCAATGTTTTAGTAAAATATTAGTGGTTGAAAACTTATTTTATTTTTTTCATCATTTGGACTAGAAGTCACATGGGTACTTGGATTGTTTATTTTCTTTCAATATTATGTATTATAACAGAGATCGATATAGTTTTGGATTGATGGGTTAGTGTTCCATGTATGTATAGAAATTAAATTATGGATTTTATTTATTTATATAAAGACACCCCTATGGATTTGTACGATCATTGTGATAAATAGTAATTAAATTTTTTTTAAATTTATTGTGGTTGGTCATTAAGAATATGTGTGTCTTAATAAGTTCATAAATGATGTGAATCAATAAGACTATTATTAGATAGGGGTCGTAAAATACTCTTCAACTACTTTTTTAGATTTGGGTGACTAAGTTAAGTGGTAATAAGTACAATGATTGTTTATTTATATTATACTAATGTCTTATTCGATTCCGGATGTACACATTCTTTTTTTATTGATTTTATAGTAAAATAAAAATTTAACCTCATTAAATGGTGGTAGGGATTTTTATAAAAACATATAGGTGTAATATTAAGGATACAATAATCTGCAAATGTCTTCATATTATGATATAATTAAGGGGTTTCAATACAATCCTTAATTTAATGGATATTCTATAATTTTATTTTATTATTGGGGGTGGATTGGATTTCAGTTTCTCATGTAAACATCGATTTCCAAACCAAATATTTATTTTTATATTATGTGCAATAATTTTTATATATTAATGAATTCATACCATTTTTAACATAAGAAGAAGTATAGTAATGTAAAAACATGTAAATGAAAGTTATCTTTCTCATGTCTTTGAAAATAAGGGAACTGTATAGATTAATGGTATTCTAGTAGTAATAGACTATTATGATGTTTCTCTTCATGAGTTGACTAGAATTATTCCTGATAGAGTTGAGGAATTTATTATTAAATAGTTTTTAATGATAAAAATATATGGATACCTCCATATTTTATTAATAAAGTCTATGTTTTAGAGTTAAAATTTCAGTTTCATGTTTTTCATGATAAATGTATCCTTTTAACTACAACTTCCCCATTTAGTGCTCATAATTTATTAGCTAAAAATAAATACATTTCTAAGTAAAATTTCAGTGGTTGTAGAGTGTTTAACAACATTAATTTAAATATTAATTACTCATTTTCAAATATATGTATGACTTGTTTGAACATGGAAATTGAGATCAGTTTGATTCGACTATTAATCAATGGTATGGGTACCATTAGTTGAAGGTGATAAAGGATAAAATCATTATGTAACGTTTTTTTAATAATATTTAGTAATTTAGTGTCTTTGGTAAATCCCTTAGGGTTATGAAATATCAAACTCTTTTTAAGGATCATATAAATAGATATTTCCACTTATTTTTGGATATGTTATTTTTTTTATTTGAGGATGATATTTTTTTATTAAAAAATGTTTAAGGCTCATTAAAAATAATTGTAGATATTTTTTAAATTTTTTAATAAAACTAATTTAAATGGAAAACTTTTATTTGTGAATTTTTATAACAACAGATTTCATAACTTGGTCATATACTAAATAATTATGGCATAACTATTGATCTTGGTAAAACCAAAGTGGTTGAAGAATATTCATGACCAATACAATTTACTGATATTTGATGCTTCCATTGATAAGTTGGCTATTACTGGTGGGTTGTTGAAAATTTTTCATGGTTTTGTAGCCAAGTTATCATGTTATCGTGAATAGTATCCATGTTCTTCTACAAAAAAATTTGATGAATGTTTCTCAAAATAGAAAATATTATTACCGAGTATTATACTATAGGCCCAACCAGCCGGAAATAGAGTCTTTGTTATCTGAAAAGATACACATTAAAATTACATTTCATTGTTTAAGAAAATGATTGTGTAATTGGTTACACATCAGGTTAATTATTATATAATTAGTAAAATTATATTACACATGACCTTCAACTGGTGGATGGAGTGTTTTCATAAAAAAATTAGAGGCATAATTTATATAATGAAAAGTCTGAAATTTATAGTAATAAAAAGGATTGAGGTTTTTATTCACACAAAATGGTATGAATAATAGATATTGGATATGGATAGAATTTATAAAGGATTATGAATTCATAATTCATTAACATCTAGGTAATAAAAATATAGTAACTAATGGTTTGATAAACAAAATATAATGATATATTAATAATTTTATGTTTTTATTATAACCCTTTTCTTAGTGATCTGATTAATTTTTTATGAGAAATTTTGTATTGATCAACACAAAATATTTTGTTTTAGGTGTAATTATAATGAAAATATTTCCATTGCATTAAGGAAGCTTATAATAATGAGTGTGAGTGAAAGGAAATAGTTTAATTTGTTGTGAATATTACATTTCTTGATTTTAATATTGTTAATGAAATTTTATTAGATTCAGAAAATGTTATATATTCCATGATACCCCCACTTGAAGAATGAAAGGAATAGTAAGGCTTACAGATCTTTGTTTTCAATTAATCCTAGAGATATAAAAAGGTAAATAGAAATTGTGAGAATTTTATATGGGAAGTAATGAAGAGGGACATTTTTATTTTACTAGAACATTTTTGTCTTTTTAATAGTATATAGATGAAATAAATTATGAGGAGGTTATTTAACGATTTATAAACAAAAAATATAAATAAGAGAATATATCAATGCATATCATGGTGATATAACTAAATATATTATCATATAATAATTTTATTTGGGTAATTGTTGTCTAATTACCAAAATATACATATTTCATTATCATTCAAGATAATATATATTTGAAAACAAATAAACTCTATATTAAATATTTAATTATATTACAAGGAGTACTTATTTCCATTGAATTTGATTGTGATTTCCTATTAACCTTAAAATTTAATGAAAGGACAATAAAAATCATTGAACTCGAAATTAAATTCAAATACAACATTTGATCCCAAATCTGATTGATAGTAAAAGTTAAAGATTCAAAATATCATTAATATTAGTAAATATTTTTCAATAATTATCAATGAATTTTGGATCTATATCTGATTTTGGTTATTTTTCGAAATAAATGTTCTCATTTCCGTATACAAATGACACAATTTAATGCATTATATACAAAGTGGTGATAGACTCGTGATTTTAGAGATGAAGTTAGGAAAAAAATTAATATGTATAATAATTTTTAGAATAAAAGGATGACTAAGGGATGATTATTTATCAGAAAATTAAAATGGAAAGAATCAGATGAAATGTTTTTTATAAAATAGGTGGAATAAAAATTCATTTTAGACAGGTAATTGTGTTTTATATATGGTATATCCATGGAATTGTTTTATGATTTATAGTTAAAAGGGAATGTTATGTCTGAAGATCATTTCACTATATGAATATCTTGATAATATTTGAATTTTTCATAATAAGAATCCTTAACTTGTAACATCTTTTAGGTATATCGCATATTTTATGTTTCTTTGTTACGAAAATTTGTGTATGATGCATCACATGTTTTCACCCATGATATATTTTAGTTAGAACAAACCCATTCTTATATGTAAAATACATTATTAACTTATAATATCAAATAAAAAAAGTTAATTAAAAAAATTAATTAGTTTTATTTTTTGAAAAACCTCATGATTAATGACAAAACACAGGAAATAAAAATTTCTATGTCAGAAAGATATCCCTTATTGTTTAAATTGTAAATAAAATTTTGAAGATATAATTTCATTAAAGGGGGAAGATTTTATAAACCCAATTATAGTTTTAATTATATATTATTCTGTATTATTATTAACAATTAATTATATTATATATATTTATATTCATAATAAAATAATAATGTTACTTTTTGTCAAAAGTGGAACATATATTTTTCCAACCAAATTGGTTTTTCAATAATTGAATGGTTTTCTTTAGAGATATAATTTTTAAATTTTTAAATTTTAATTTTAACCAAAATATATAATATTTTCATTGTGAATTTTAATATTATCTATGGTGGTTTTTTTATTATTTTCTGAAACTTTTTTGGAATAAATAGTGAATTATTTTATTTCAAGAAATTACAATGTTATGTTTTTTTAAAATGGTTTCAAGTTTCATAAGTATATTTAAAAAATTAATAATCCAATTATAGTTTTTTGAATCATTTCTATTCTTCATTTTTGTAAAAAAAATTATATTTATTTAAATAGTTATTTAGAAAATTGTTTTTTATCTTGTTTTTTGGATTTAAATTTCATTAAAAATTTTCCAATTCAAAGAATTGAATTTGATAAAATGGATTCTATATTTGGAATAATAATAATTTATATTTGCGAATATGTTAAAAATAATTTCATTTCATAAGTAATATTACAAAATGAAAAAAAAATTGATACTGTAGATAATGTTCAAATATTATTACTAGGGGTTAAAATAAAGTGATAACAGCTGAAATGAAAAAAAATATCATATTTCGATGATTTATTGTTACCCTTATAACCATATAATCTATATTTATTTATTTATGTTACAATATTAATTTAAAACACCTTAAAAATATAAAAATCCTTTCAAAAACACCAAGTCTATCCCCTACTCCTTTATAAAAGAAAAACCCTCCTCTCCTCTACACACTCCAAGATTTACATTTATCTTACTAGATTTAGAAGAATATATTAATAAAATAAATCATCATTTCTTATAGCTCGTAGTTTAACAATAAATCCAACATTTTAGGGCTTAACATCTAAATAAAATAATGTTATCCAAAGATAAGATGTATCTTTGAACTAATTTTTTTATTTCATATATTCTTCTATCATGTAACAAAAACATCCAAATAATAATATATATTAGAAACTTAATATATCATAATAATATTCGCAATAAATTTAAGTCTTAACCATAATATATCTTCTTCTTCTTATCATGGGAAATGAAATTTTAATTCATGTTTATAGAAAACAACCATTTCAAAAACCGATGTAATTGATTTTTTATATCGATGCATTATAGATGATAGAAATGATTTATTTATAATTTATAATTCAATTTAGAATTAAAATTAATTATTTTAAAATCAATATCTCACATATTTACATACAATACAAATGAAAAATAAAATCCTTACTAAAGTGTTAGGAGAACCATTACTATGCGAGATGATGTGTTTTACCTTCTATCATTTCCTCCCGTTGATTGGTTATATAGGTGGATTTAACAAATTAATATGATATTTTGTATGAATTAATAATTATATAAATTTAAAATGATAATTACCTTATTTCCTACATGTTCATAGAAAAATTGAAATTTTACTCATGTGTGCCTACAACATTTCATCTTCAAGATAGTAACATAATTCATTTTTCAAAACCATCATACAATACTGTTTTTCATAGTATAATAAAAGTATAAAAATTAATATTATAACCTTTTTTAGATTCTATAATGATATAATCATGATCTATTTGAAAAAATTAAACTAATCGATTTTATTTTGGACATTTTTAAATAAAAATACTAAAAACATTTGTTATTAATTTAATTGATTAAATGATTAATTAAAACACTGATCTATGATAAATAAATGAAATCAATAACATGAAAACATTCAATAATTAAGTATATAATTCACATATATATTTTTATGGACGTTAAATAACAATCTTGAATATTCATATATGAGATAAGGGTCAGTTTTCATATAAACCACATTTTCAAATATTCATTTATTTTTCTAAATTTTTTCCATATCAGTATTCCAAATTTTTATCCATGAATTTATTTATAAAAAATAAAATTTAATATAATGGAAAGTTTATTTTAATTTTTAATTTATCTTAATAAATTTAAAATGTAATCTATTTATTTAAATTATACTGAATGTTTTAAACTACGACAAATGAATATTCTATTTAAACGTATTTAAAATCAATGAAATTTACCAATGCTATAAAAAAATTTAATGATTGGATTAATTTATAATATTTTATTTTTTCATCAATAGAAGAACCTCCTCTTATATTTTTGATGTTTTGTTGAAAAAAATTCTCAAAAAAAGAATATTTCAATATCTTTAAATTAATAAAATTATGAATTATTGGTATATTTTTATGAGTATAATGATGTAAATGAAATTATTCTTCTTTTATACAGATGTTATGGTTGTCATTAAATGTATATGATTACAAGTCATCCTAATATAGCTCATTATGATGGGTGAACTTGATATAGGCCATTTTGTTGGGTGATCTAGAAATAGTAATCAAATTCATTGGGTAAGGGGATTGGGTTAACTGGTTATCGGTTACTCCTAGGATATTGTTAGAATTATCTCTATAGGTTTTTCTACTTTTAAGAGTTATGATTATAGTTATATGAAAAATGATGTATCATTTTACATACATGCTTAGTCTATACATTCTATGGGATTTAATGAAAATCTAATAATTTCACAAGGTAAGATATTGAGCTCATATTTTATGTGATGTTTATGCTACTTATTAATGTTGAAATTTTTAACTTTGTGAAAATGATTGAATGATTATTTCATAACTACAAAAATCTATTTTGACATTTCTTTATTCGTTCATGATTTCTTGTTAAATGTCTTATAAAAATATTTCAGTCATGAAATTCACTTATTGGGTAAAAAATGTTATTTTTTCATAATATTTATTATGAAAAACTCAACTTATTTTGATAATTTTTATTCATAGATGAAATGTTTCATTTCAATTTTTTATGTATCTCATAATGATATTTTTGGTTTAATCAAATTTTTAAATGACATTTCACTGAGTTTAAAGGATGTGTATGGATATATATGAGGTTAAGTTGGAAATTATGAGGATTTGTTAGGAAAAGAAAAATTATTTTAAAATAAAATTTTTACTGTTTTAAAAATGGTTACTTTGTGCAAGATTCTACTTTGGGAAGAGATACTTTATTATCAAATGGTGATAGAATAATTATCTAAAACAATAAACTGAAAAGGCCTCTAGGAATAAATGAAAGTGTTTTGTTTTATAAAGATTCAATTTATGTATTGTTTAAGTAAAGAAAATGATATTTATAAAATAGATCTTAAATTTTATTTTATTTCATGGAAAATTAATCACATTATAAAAAATGGTTTTTTATATTTTTCCAAATGAGGTTTGTTCTCTTCTTTCTCAATGATTATATGCTTATATGAGTTAATTTTATTTATTATTTTCTTGTTGTCATTTCATATTATTAGGATGAGGAATTAGAAAATATAGAAAATTTGGTAATACATCCACTGGATTTAGAGTTAGTGAATTTTGTTGGAGATTCCTTGTATGTTTCCTTTAATAATATGATCATATAAACCTTGGGGACAATTCGAGATAGTAGTATTAATCGAGTCTTTGATAAGTTTTTTCACTATATTACTTTGGTGATCCTTAATATTTTCAATAACTTTTTTGGACACCTATGTTCATATAGAACAACTCTCTTGATTTCATATAATTGGTTGATGTGTTGTATAGTCCCTATATCGGTTATATTGAATTCTAATATCAAATTAATTAGAACTAATATCATTATTATGAATTTTATTATTATGATTATTGATGTGGGATGAGAAGATGGGCTGATTCATCTTGGTTTTGATTGTAGGAGCAGTAAAATATTCCATAGTTATTAGTATTTGATTTTTATAATGTGATATATAGTGACTAAGAACAGGAATATGAATGTAGTATTAATTAACAAGTGGGCCTATTATAGGGAAACTACCACTTGTGAGGTAAAGTCAATGATAAACATTTTTCCCTGATCTATAGTGTTATATGTGATTATTGTTTTTAAATGGTAATATATAACAATGATGATCCTCATATTTGATCATGATTCCTTAAATGATATTTGAATTTCCCTAGGTTGATTGGGTGTAGTTCACAGTTGATTTGGATTATAATAAGAAGGGTTATTATATTGATAGTGGTGATTGTATCTACATTAGAGGAGGTCGATTGTCTAACTTGCTTCTCCCTGGAAAGTTCATGTCCATAATAGACACCTAACAGAAAAATGGTAATAAATGACTCATATGTTTACTTTAAAGCTATAATTGTGTTCAATCATGTAGTGGGAACCTTCCTTTATGGTTAATTATGATATATGGTATAGAATCAGGAATGATCGATATATAGTCTCAAAATTGACACCCACAAAAATTCTAAAAATATTATATGGTGTTGGGAATGAGATTCAGGTTATTATATTTAACTAAAATGGAATAATTTCAATATTTTTCCGATATTCATATCGTGCTGTTATAATATATATGTCATTTTATGCTTTTGACCATCTTTGATTTTCTTTTTTTGGTTTCATTTTTCATTTTAGTACTGGTATTGATGGTTAAGACCTCTTTAATTACACATTTTTATTAATAAAGGATACTAAGATAATAAAATGGAAATATTTTCTAATGATGAGTGAGTTATATGGTTATACACAATACATTTTGATAATTACATATAATTATATAAAAATTAATGTGAGGAATAAATATTTGGTTCCTAACGGTATTGAAGTTATAAAATACTGGTAGGTGGGATCTAGACTAATTTCTATATACTTATTCATTTTTTATGGTTTTCTTCTTATTAAATAATGAAAACTGGAAAATACGGATTTATATGATCATGTATTGGTTGTGAATCTAGGTCGTTGAGTTTCACATGTATCTAATTTTCACAATCCATGATTTTAATGAAATTACCCTTAATTAAAAAACTCTATGTGTAACGGTGTGCTATGAATTTATATTTGTTTTTTGGAATCAATGATACCCATGTACATGGAATGTTGTTCTATGTACATGGAAAGATCTTCATGATTTTTCTAGGCATAATTATTAGCTCAAATTTGGATGTATGGATTGATGTGAGCATGATATTAGAGGTCGGCGATTTGGTAAAAGTTTTTCATATGAAATTGGATTGGGTATATTGTATTTAGTTTAGTTAAAATATGGAATTATTGTTGACGCTCCTTTCATCACAGAATCTAAAAATCGGAAAAGGGGAATATCTGAGCTCAAAGTGATTCAACCTTTGAAGAAAACATCAAAAATCGTCAAAGGCATGAACAAAGGATCAAAAGCAACTGCACCGCGCAAGTTATATCACTGTCGCGCAAGTACACTTGTGCGACGCCCTTGGTCGCACAAGTGACTTGCGCGACCTAAGTGATAACCGCCCGGGGTCTTCTCCTACCTATAAATAGACCCTGAGGGCCCCCCATTCAAGAGGATCTTTTTCCAGAAACTCGGATTGAAGCTCCCAACGCCCAAGTCTATTCTCAAAGCTTTCGGAACACTTCTAAAGGTAATTTCTTACCTAGAACGGAAGATTTAAATAGAAGAAGGAAGGCCTAAGTGTTGCAACTCATCAATACTTGTGCGCTGCCTTATTCCTTTAATAGAACTCGGCCGTCCCTTTTCTGGAAGAACCTCAAGAGGATTCTAAAGGGATTTATAAAGAGTCTCTCAAATATTCTATTGATGTTTGAGAATCACGCAAGTACACCTCATGTCACGCAAGTATACTTGTGCGACCAATACTTGTGCGCCACCACAATACTTGTGCGCCTTTCAAGACTTGCGCGCCCCTACCTTTTTGGGTGCCCATCTTGCCCATTTTACCCCTCTTAAGCCATCACACCTTTCCTTTTCAAGATTTTGTCTTCAAGACACTCTTCAAAGCCATTTATGGCATGATTTCTTGATTTGACTTCCTTATATGAAAGGAATTATTTGAAATATCTCTCAAAACCTAGTGATTTAAATATCCTTATGTCACTAAATATGGAGAATTCATTCATTCAACCTCATCCTTTAATATGAGAGAATCCTTAACTTGGGTCTCCTTTTTTGGAATAATCCCCAATTATAAGTCCTTTAATCTGGGCATCTTCCTCAGGAGTAAGTCCCAAATTCTTAAAGTTCCCAAACTTGGGCATCCTCCTCAGGAGTAATCCCCAATCTCAAATATGGGCATCCTCCTTAGGAATAATCCCCGAGTCCCGTAACTTGGGCATCCTCCTCAGGAATAAGTCCCAAACCTTAATCCCTAACCTGGGTCTCCTTTTTTTAAGTATAAAACCCAGTTATAATCTTGGGCTTCCTTTTCAGGAATAAGCCTCAAGTCCCCTAATTTCTCTTTAACCAGTCCTAATTTACCCTTGATTTGGGTTTCCTTTTCAGGAGTAAAACCCAATCATAAGTCCCCTCCTAACTTGGGCATCCTCCTTAGGAGTAAGCCCCAAGATTAGAGTATTCAAATCTCCATGAAGCACATATACCTTTATGGACCTTGTTCATGGATTTTCTCCCTAAAAGTGAATCCTAAACCTTCATCTATCTGGGCAGTCATACATACATAATCCCCAAACCATTTCTTATGATTTTATCTTTCATGGCACAATTGTATAATTTTTTTACCAATACCTCTTGTTTCTCACACCGAGCATGACTCACGTGAGCTTAGAGTGTAAAAGTAATTATGACATCCTTTTTTGAGCCATCAATCTTAAACGTGATACTCCCTTATTCGAACTACGTGGGTTCTGATTCCTTTTTCAAAACAAAGGATACGTAGGTAGCCCATCTATGGGTTCGATCCCAACTCTGAAGTAATTCATTGTCCTTATGAATGACGATAAACTTTAAGTGCCCCACTGAGTGGCTTTAAAACCAGCCTGGTCATCATAATTACCAAGAGACTTTTTATATAAATGTTTTGAAGGATACCATTGACCAAGAATCTCTAAATAGATACAGATGATTCTCTATTGATGAAGAACCTCGAATACATATAAAATATTCTCTAAATTTCTTTCATATTTAATCATTGATTGTTAAACTGAAGGAAAGCTCATTTTATACTTGGTAATGTAATAAGGATTCACGAACATAACTTAAATCTATAAAGAGAGTCCCAGAGTAGACAATAATTCCCCTCAAAAAGGTGTGATGAGTCCGACCTCCCATCCTCTCGACCAATGCAAATTCCTAAGCCTCATTATCCCACAAGCTAATGAGTACCTACCTTTGGAAAGTAGGTCCAAATGGATGTGGAATCATTGGATGTTTCCGGTTCTACGAACAAACCCGTTAGAAACTGATCGGAACGTTTGAATCTCCCATCCAGGAGGTCATCCCCGGATTTCGTGCGAAACAAAAAATGGTGAACCCGACGTGAATCCTTAACCAAGTTAAAGTGATGTTCTTCTTATTTGTTAGGCCCCTTGGGCCAACAAAGAAATCATTGACATGTGCTCATCCAAAAGATGCAGTGGCCAGATTCATCTGGATTATGACTGTTATATGGAACATGCACTCTTTTCTCAAGATCTTCTGCAAAATGGATTTCCTTAAATTCACTCCTGTGAATACTACTGCTGTAAACACCTCTACTATGAGGTCTAATACTGTGAAAACCAATGCTGCTACTCCTACTGGAACGTCGTCCGCTCTGAGGATGACATCACCAACTCAGCGTTTTCAACGCTGGGTTTCTAATACACTGGTTAAGGAGTACCGTCGCAATGGTACTATCCCAACTCTGGAGGCCGCTCGTCAAGCCCTCCAAGTTAACAACTCTACCTGGTCGTCCGGACAACGGCGGCCAGTGATCAAGAAGCAGATGGTGCTGACTACCGTCTCCAACCGTTTCAGGCTGTTATCCCCGGAACGCAATTTCCACTCACTCCCTTAATCTGAGGAAGTGAATGAGCAGGTCCCGCAGGTCCTGAATTCAAAAAGACAGGAGTCCATCCCGAGGGCTCCCATCAACAATCGCCACCAGACTCGTGTGGTAGTGCAACCTCAACATGATGAGGGTACCGACTCCAGGCATTCAGCTCAGGTTCCTCGAACCCGAGCAGGAAAGATGAACCGCCAGAGACGGAATCCGGTTAACAATGGGCAGGTTGTCATCCCTGCCGTCTCCGGAGAAGTCCACGAACCTAACTTGGTGGCAAATAACGAGCAGGCACAATCTACTGTCCATTTTAATTCCGCTGTCCAGCAGACTCGTCTGGCAGCATCATGCCAATCCTGCCAGGCAATTCCGGCGGAGTACTATAGGCAGGAACATACACCTGCTTATACATCACCAGTTAGTCAGCAGGCTCGTATGACTACATTTGATGGATCTCGTCAATCGCGTTTGGTGAAGTGTAATCAACAGGCACATACACCTGCTAATACTAATCAAGCCTACCAACAGTCTCGCTTGGTAGCGCACGGAGAAGTCAGTCGGAATGCCCCGACGACAAACAGGAGGCAGACTCAACTCTCTACCTCCACACTTGAGTACTGTCAGGATTCACTGATAGGAAAAGGAGGACATGAGCAGGCAAATACACCTACTCCAAACCCTAAATGGACGTATATCCCTGTTCTGGCAGCTGAAGTCACCAAACATATTTTATCAATGGTGAAAGAGTAGAAGCAAATTCCTGCTCATATTCTGGATGCTTTCCAGGATATCATAACAGCTTCAGCATCATCTCAGGGACAGACACATAAATCTATCCCTAGCAGTGGAGTGACACATAAACGATTCACTCCGGAACAGACACACACATCTGTTCCAGTCTAAGAGGGTCATGGGGCATACTTCCCCATATCATACGGACAACCAAGTCAGGCACATACACCTGATTTGAGTGGAGATCGTCAGCCTAACCTATCCATCTTTCCTGATCAGGCACATACACCTGCTCAGAGTAACCACTTTCATCAACAAGTGGTTTCCAAAGCGAGTAAGAAGGAATCTAAGAAAAAGATCCGCCCATCACAGTCAGGAGATCAAAGGCCAATCTATAACAAGGCCTTGCTCGATGTTGGAGTTCTTGAAGCCATCAGACATTTATCTGTCGGAATTCAAGATTATACTCCCTTAGTTCCCAATAACGGGAACATTAATTCTGAAGGTCTTCAACAGACACTTCCTCATGAGGGCTTGCTTCATGAAAATTCGGTGAATCTCAAAGTTTCTTCTTCAGATGAGAGCCATAGGAACCCTCTATGTGGTCAGAAGACCAAGGAGCAAGAGATCTCATATTTTGTTGTAACCCATTATGGTGGTCCTCCCCATAATGATTAATTTCGCTACAAAAGTCCTTTCCGCAGTAGTGATTCACATTGCCTGGAAAATACTCTAGTGGACAATGTAGTGTCGAGAAAGCCCTCTTATCTTGAGGCACTTGCAAATGCGAAACCAGTCATGTCTGATGCTTTATCGCTAACAAGTGAAATACTTTCTCAATCAGAAGATAGCCCAGGGTGTAGGTCATTCTCCGAACAACCCCTAAGTCATGCATCTTCTAGTTTGACCAATGATCTCTCTACCAATCTTGTTGAATCTGATGGAGAAACAAGGAAACACCAACTCTGGTCAAAACAGGTAGAAGAATCATCATTTAATGATAAAGAGGAAATGCTGAACATGAGGAAAAAACTGGAAAAAGGTGAGGTACCAGTCATGTTTTGGCCTTTGGCTGACTCCCAATACGAAATTCCAAAGATGATGACGGATGATGGAATCCATGATATTCGTCTCAACATATGGAAAACTCTTTGTCAATTAAAGAAGAAGGTATTATCTTATGATGAATATGAAAATCATCTTAAGATAATAGAAGGGCTACAACGTGAGATTGATTTGGCATCTCTATCAGTCTCTCAGTATCCGAAGGCTGAAAAACAACAGAGAACCCTTCAACGTTCATGCCTTGGCGCACTAAGAAAATTGTGTCAGTTAATTGCCAATGCTCCATCTGATGTTCATATCAGAGGATGGGGTGTTCACGGAGTACTACATTTCACAGTGCTTTCCAGTCAACAAAGCCCGCCGAAAATAGTCTCATGCAATGTTATTTCCCATGGCCGGCCATAGTCAATGGGATTTGTTCATAATCAAAAGCTTTTGTCAAGAACAGGCTACAACTAGTTCCTCTCAAAATCAAGCATATAGAGAACAAGTTGTTGAATTTCTCCTACATCAAGCAGGCGAGAATATTGCACAAGCCTCTTGTATAGAGCAAACACGTCATCAAATGACAGAAGTCTCGGAAATCATCCAACGGTCTGTTGAACCAGGTGATAAAAGTGGATACAGGTTAATGCATCCAGCTAATTTCTGAACTAAGATTCGCAAGATCAAGAGCTCTTTTAAGAAGATCTCAGACGTAGCATGTCAAGAGCCACCCCAACTTGTCAGGCTGGGGACTTCTCTAACCCAACCCTCAGAGTCAACAAATGGGATTCGAGGAGTTGAGCGGAATCAGTAGGAACATCCCCAGTTCACAAGACTGGGGACTCTTTCAAATCATCAATCCCCTTCTCAGAGAATGTCGGTCTTTTCTCTATTGGGGAAGAATCCCCAAGAGGAATGAAGAGACAAATTATCAGAATATTCCCTCAAAGTTATAGCTCGTCAAGAAGTTCCTAAAAGATTGAATCAAGAAAAGGCAATGTCTCATCAAAGATATGAAAGAAGACAATATCACAGAAATGTTGATAGAAGGGATGCGATTCATTATGCATCAATCAATGTCATCAATGCCGTTGTTGTTAATCCACCAGAAGAGACTCACTCAGGGTACTCGGATGAAGAGTGTCCTGCTCAAGAAAATGTACGCACCAATACAAATGAAGAAGGTGTGCGTACACGAAGTCAAAGCATTACTCAGAACTTAGGTAATCCACTTCCCTCCCTCCAAAAGGTATCCAAAAAAGGGAAGGGAAAGAATCAGGTTACATATCCTTCCTCTGGAGAAGGTCAATCGCTCTCATTTGATAAATGTTTTGCACAACAAGAGGAAGAAATGAAAGAATTAAGAAGGTTGAATGAAGAACTACTTCAGATTAGTCTTCTTTTTAAGAATGCTGAAGTCTGACAGCCGAAGGAATTTGTTACAGTTACTGAGATGGATCAAGAATATCCTCCTTTATCAGTACACCCTCAGAGGTATAATCCTACGGGTCAAGCGCAACAACGGTTGGCAGTGCAACCATTAGTTGCAGCACCAACCACCACGTCTGTCCAAGCTCCATTCATTGCACCTACCCAAAATCAAGTTCAACCTGATGTTTCTCAAAACTTAATAACTACTATTGAGTCATTAACAGCTCAGTTAGAAACTATGGAAGGGAAACGGGCGCATGTTCAACCTGAAAAGAATGTTTACCCTGAATGGGTAGATTCGATTTCTCCTCCATCCAGTTTTGGAAACCCTATTTCCCTACTTTCAATGGATCAGGCGACCCTGAACAACATTTGACGCATTACGTGTCTTGTTGTGATCCTATGATGGGAACTCCAGAGCAGCAAGAAGCAGTGTAACTCAGATGCTTCGTGCGAACCTTGCAAGGACCAGCTTTTGTCTGGTATACAAGCTTGCAATCCCGGTCAATCATCGGATGGGAGGATCTTCGTCAAAAATTCCTTCTTCAGTTCAGCTCAACTTTTCCAAAAACGACATTTTTCGATCTTACAAACTGCAAGCAAAGGGAGAATGAAAGAGTCTCTGATTTCATTGCTCGCTGGAAGGGATTAATGTATTCCCTAATTTTAGCACTCCCTCAGGAAGAGATGTTGCCAATCTTTGTGGCAAATATGCGTGACGAATTACACATTCCATTGATTCCTGTGAAATACATAGGAGGGTTTCGAGACCTTACTTCAATCGCTCACCAGATTGAAGATTCCCTTATACAAGCTAAGGTTAAATCTCGGGTAATTCCATCAGCTCCAGGAAGAAGAATAGGTAAAGCAGAAAATGCTACAGTTATGCTTAAACAAGCACCTGTACCTATATCTACTTAAAAACCTTCATCTTCTCGAAGGACTCCACCTCCTGAACGCCAACAAAAAAGGCCGTTTCATCCAAATGATCAAAGAGATCAATGATGAAAACAATTTGAGGATATGAAGAGTAAAACATACTCTTTCCGAAATGAGCAAGTTCCTGGTTACATCATTTCAACTCTGGAAAATAATTTGGTTCAATTACCATTACCCAAGAGGCCAAAAAAGGAAGGAGATGAAGACCGTCCCAATTATTGTCCCTTTAATCAAATGTTGGGGCATCCCATCAAGGAGTGTTTTGTCTTTAAAAACCTCCTGCAAAATATGGTCAACTTGGGACAAGTCAAATTGAAGGGTTCTTCAGCTCATGTAGCGTGTGTTACCGCTACAGATCCAGAGGAAGGAGGCAAGTTGCAGGAAGTCAGAAGAAAAACTGCGCAAAAATATGATGATTGGATTGTCAGAAAGAGAATCAATCGGACCCATGCCATTTTGCGAACACAATTGAAGAAGCCAGTTGTGTCTCCTACGAAAGCTACAATGAAGCCTCCATCAAAAGAAAAATCCTCAAAAGGGCAGCGCAATTCAATGAAGAAAGAGGAATCAGAAGAAGATGAGTATGTATCGAGGCCTAATTTTTCTTTGACTCTGGCAGATTTCATGCCATCTACTTCAAAGCAACGGGCACCGCCCCATCAAACGGCACAGCTTAAATAGGCTAGTCAGGCAGGGTCTTTATCAGACAAAGAGTTAATCTTCGGTTCTATTAATATGATTCAATTAACAGATCCATATTCCAGTCTTGATGAGCTTGAATTCCCTGTATCAAATAAGGGAATCCGAGGAAGTTCTAGAGGTTCAGGATACAGGGGAAGACGTAGATCTTTCCGAAGCCACTACTCCAATTATACCCCTGCTAGCACTGTGTATGCAGTAGAAACTCGTGGTAGAGCCCTTCAGCAAGCTCAAAAAGAACAAGCATGTTCTTCTGCCAATGGCCAACTCAGTTTTGGCACAATTATTTTGGAAGACCGATTAAAGGTTCCATCTTCTTTATCTCAGCAAGTAAATTGATCTAATCAGTCTAATCTTCCAAAACCAAGGATGTTTCCAACTTCTATCCCAATACAAGATGCATCAGCTTCCAAATCATCTGCTTCCAAGGTACCTGCTAAACCTCATATTCCTGTTGGGAAACGCAGACCTCTAGATCAAAAGTATGATATATTGAAACACTTGGACCATGTACCAGCCAAGTTATCAATTTTGGATGCTTTGAATCTGTCAAAAGATCTTCGGGAAGCATTCATCGAAGCTTTGTCAAGTCCTCAGGAGTTTGAAGCTGAAATTGTTGCAGCTGAAGTCTATCACATAGAGAATAATCCTGCAGAATGCCATGCAGTGATATCTTTTACTGATAAAGATTAAGATGATGTTGTGCATGGTCACATAAAACCTCTCTACTTATCTGGAAAAGTCAATGGTGTAGATATCCGAAGAGTTTTTATTGACAATGGTTCAGGAGTCAACCTCATGCCCATTCGTACACTTCGTCGATTGGGCCTCACAGAATCTGATTTATCTCCTTCTACCATGATGTTACAAGGATATGATAAAAATGAACAAGAACCACTGGGTGAAGTTACACTCAGAACGCAGTTTGGAGATCTTGTATCCAATTCGGATTTCATGATTGTTGATCAAGACTTAGCTTTCAACGTCTTGCTTGGAAGACCCTGGCTACATCAGCATGCAGTTATTCCTTCATCATACCATCAATGTCTCAAATAATATTTCAATGGTCAAGTTGGAACATTTTATGGTGATAAGGCCCCGTTCAAGACATGTGAGTCTCAATACATTGAGGCGGAATTTTATCACATGAAGGGAAGTGAAAAACCTACAATGAAGGAAATTACCAAAGTTAATGCTCCATATGGTTTAGAGAAAATTCCAATAAATCCATTTACACATGTGAGTATAGATTATGTGTTACCTATCAGTCAAATTGAAAAAATGGGCCCAAATAATAATACTCTTATGGAAAGATCCATAATGTCAGTTACGGCAATCGAGCCAGAAAACATGGGAGAAATTGGTAACCTACCAAACAGTGATGAAAGCCTAAGTGGTGACGTTTTCATTTCATCTGTTGAAGTCCAACAAGTCTGTACTTCTCCAATCAGTCTAGAAGAAGTTATAGCAACACCAGAGGTGAATAATGATGTCGATTCTCAATCCATCATCTCCTCTTTATTTCCCAAAGAAGTCCCTTTATCATCAATAGGGTCGGAAATGGAAGCTTCTTCTTCAAAATGTGAAAATTTTGACATCTCTTATGATCATGGGAATTTCTTTTTGTCATCTACTATGCAAGTAGAAACGGAAGAAATAGCACATAATGAAGACGAAGAGGAAGGTCTGAGAGATGCTCCTCCAGTATTTGAAGAGGGTATCTCTACCACTATGGATGAACTCAGAGAAATAAATCTGGGTACAGAGAAAGATCCACGCCCCACTTTAATTAGTGCGGCCATGACCCTTGAAGATCAAGAGATGTATATTTCTTTTCTAAAGAAAAATAAAGATATTTTTGCTTGGAATTATATAGAAATGTCTGGGCTTGATCCTGATGTTTCTACTCATCATTTGGGTTTACTAAAAGAACATCGAGGATTTAAGCAAGCCGCGAGAAAAACACACCAAACCTATGCTTCCAAAATTGATGCTGAAGTGGATAAGATGATCAAAGATAACTTCGTCAAAGAAGTTCAATATCCCAAGTGGTTGGCTAATATTGTCCCTGTAAAGAAAAAGAACGAAAAAATTTGGGTTTGCATCGATTTCAGAGATCTTAATCGGTATTGTCCTAAAGATGATTTCCCAGTTCCGATTACAGAAC
This sequence comes from Viscum album, assembly GCA_963277665.1. Classification (NCBI taxonomy): domain Eukaryota; kingdom Viridiplantae; phylum Streptophyta; class Magnoliopsida; order Santalales; family Viscaceae; genus Viscum; species Viscum album. The sequence goes on along the minus strand of OY728159.1, from coordinate 771,566,113 downwards.
TCTTAATTGATGCGACGACTGGTTATGAAGTACTTTCCTTCATGGATGGATATTCAGGATATAATCAGATCCTAATGGCCCCAGAAGATGAGTAATCTACAGCCTTCAGAGCCCCTCAAGGTGTGTTTTGTTATCGGGTGATGCCCTTTGGTTTAAAGAATGCAGGTGCAACATATCAACACACCATGCATCGTATCGTCAAACCTTTCTTAGGGAAATTTGTTGAATTCTATGTAGACGATTTGGTGGTTAAATCCAAACAACGTTCTAATCACTTGGCTGATTTGGAAGTCATATTCCACAAGCTTCGACAACATAATTTGAAGATGAACCCCTTAAAATGTGCTTTTGGGGTAACCTCAGGAAAATTCCTCAGCTTTGTTGTACTCCATCGTGGTATTGAAGTCGATCCTGAGAAGACCAAATCAATCCTTGGTATTTCACCTCCTCAGAATTTGAAATAATTAAGAGTACTTCAAGGACACTTATTCTATATTTGGCGTTTCATCGCCAATTTGGCAGGCAAAAGTTTGCCCTTTACCAAATTATTGAAAAAAGGTGTCACTTACCAGTGGACTGAAGAATGTCAAGAAGCATTTGATGTTCTCAAGAAATACCTCTTGAGTCCACTAGTACTCATGCCACCTGTTGAAGGTAGACCACTTATCCTCTATGTGACAGCTCTAGAGCGATCATTGGGGGCCTTTCTTGCTCAAAAGAATGATGCTGGGAATGAAAATAGCCTCTACTATCTCAGTAGAACTATGCTTGAAGTAGAAACCCGATATTCAAGTATTGAGAAGTGCTTCCTAGCATTAATCTTTGCAGTTCAGAAACTGAGACACTACTTGCAACATCATGAGGTCCAATTGGTATCTCGCAATAATCCTCTCATATTCATCCTTAGTCGTCCAATACTTACAAGACGTCTAGCAAGATGGGAAGTTATTTTGCAACAGTTCGACATTCAGTATGTGTCTCAAAAGGCAATAAAGGGTCAATCTCTGGTTGATTTCTTGGCTGAACATCCTTCCATGGAAGACATGTCTTTAGATATTGAACTCCCTGATGAGGAATTTTTCTCTATTCAAGAGAATCCTCAAACATGGGAAATGTATTTTGATGGTGCTTCCAGAAGTCCAACAGGGAAGAAAATGGGAAATCCTAAATTCAACAAAGTTGGTTTAGGAATTGTGCTCATTTCTCCAGATAGAGCAGTGTTACCTTATTCCTTTTTATTGTGGGAAGGTGGTACTAATAATGAAGCCAAATACCAAGCTCTTATTACAGGCTTGGAGTTAGCGCTCCAAGCACAAGTGAATCACTTAAAGGTGAAAGGTGATTCAGACCTGGTAATCAAACAAGTCAATGGGGATTCTGCCATCAGAAAAGAAGAATTAATCCCTTTGTATGATTACGTCAGAGAGTTAATGGCGGAATTCCCTTCAGAACCGATGTTTTCTTATGTCCCAAGATCACAAAATGCTCAAGCTGATGCACTGGGTAATATAGCCACAGCTCTAGAAGATCCAAATCGGGACGAGACAACCATCAGTATTTCCCATCGTCGTGCAATTTCACCTTATGTTCAAGCCATAATAGAGGAAATTAATGAAATTAGTCCCATTCCTGAACCATATGGTAATACTACAGGATGGATGACACCTATCAGGGAATACCTTCAAAATGGAACACTTCCACCTGATAGAGCCGAGAAAGAACAAATCCGGTGACGTGTGGTCAATTTTACTCTTTATGATAGCCCAAAACACCTAGAGAAAATTCTCTACAAACGTGGTTTTGATGGAGTTCTCTTCAGATGTATTGATGGTGAAGAGACAATGGCTGTCATAAAAGATGTTCATGCAGGAGTATGTGGTGCCCACCATTCTGGACATAGATTGTCTGATCAAATTCGAAGTCTTGGATACTTTTGGCCTTCAATGATACAAGATTGTGTTGATTTCACAAAGAAGTGTCATTCATGTCAAGTATATGCCAATTTCATTCATCAACCTCCAGAGTTGCTTCATACAACTAAATACTCATGGCCATTTGCCACATGGGGAATGGTTGTGGTGGGACCTTACCCTTCAGCTACGGCCAAGCAGTTTAAGTACATTCTTACTGCTACTGATTTTTTTTCCAAATGGGCAGAAGCAATACCTCTCAAAGAATTCAGTTCTAAATGCATTGTTAGCTTCATCTAGTCTAACATTATTACTAGATTTGGTGTCCCTCACACCATATTGACGGACAACGGAACCAACTTTTGTTCTTCTGAGGTGAAGAAATTGTATCAAGAATACAACATTAAATCCAACCATTCATCTAGGTAACATGCGGCAGCCAATGGCCAAATAGAAGCCTTTAACAAGACTCTTTAAAATATACTCCAAAAGTTGGTGGATAAAGATAAGAGGTCCTAGCCTGATAAACTCTTTCATGCTTTATGGGCTTATCGGACTACCATCCGCAATGCAACGTGGTCAACTCCATATTCGTTGGTATATGGAACGGAAGCAGTCTTTCCAATTGAAGTTCAATTGCCCTCACTCAGAGTAGCCATTTGTGATCAGTTATCTACAGATGAGCAATACCAAAAGCGATTGAATGAATTGGAACAATTAGATGAGAAAAGATTGTGCACTTTGCACCACTTGGAAATCTATCAGAATCGAATAGCAGGAGCTTTTAACAAAAAAGTTCGTCTTCGTTCATTCATTAAGGGAGAATTGGTATTAGTTCCCAGAACTCCAATGATACCAGGAAAGAAACCTCCCAATCTTGAGCCAAAATGGGAAGGACCTTATTCAATACATAGGGTCTACTCTAATGGAGCTTATTCATTAATCTCAATGGATGGAGAACTCATCACGACTCCAACCAATGCCAGATTTGTGAAGAAATATTTTGTATGAACACAAAATATGGTCCTCAGAACCAAGACTCTTACAATTGGTTCATACATCAAATAGTCCAGTATGACTTTAAACTACATCATCATCCATGGTCCATTATGACCTTAAACTGCAACTACGTCCAATATGACGTTAAACTGTAGAAAAGAAGATGTCCCCGCAACATGACACTAAACTGTGCGGCACCAGTTCGTCCTTGCTATATGACGTTAAACTATACAGCAATGGTCCAGTATGACCTTAAAATGCAACAACGTCCAACATGATGTTAAACTGTAGGAAATTCCCTTACATCCGGAAAGACGTTAAACTACATAAGCACTTAATAGTCCAGTATGACATTAAACTACACCATTCACGGTCCATGCATATGACCTTAAACTATTCGCACTTTCGTCCAACATGACGTTAAACTGTAGAAAAAGAAGATGTCCCTGCAACATGACACTAAACTGTGCAGCACCATTTCGTCCTTGCTATATGGCATTAAACTATACATCAATGGTCCAGTATGACCTTAAACTGCAACTTTGTCCCCCACGACATTAAATTGTGAAAAATTTCCCTAAACCGTACAGAATGACCTTAAACTGTATCATCCTTGGTCCATACATATGACCATAAACTATTATCACTTTCATCCAACATGACATAAATGGTGTATTATTTTGTCCTTAATGCATGACATTAAACTACACAGTCCCCCTTTCCTCCAATATGACGTTAAACTGTATTGTCCCCATCGTCCTAACTACATGACGCTAAACTGTACAGAAAGTCCTTGATATGTCCTACATGACATTAAACTGTGATTTTGTCCCTACTACATGACACTAAACTGTGCAACACCAATAGTCCTAACTGAAAGACTTTAAACTGCATAGTCCCTTGATATGTCCTACATGACATTAAATTGTGCATCATTAAGGTTGTTGTTATCTCTTGTTTCTCACACCGAGTATGACTCACGTGAGCTTAGAGCAAACCTCAACCATAGCACTCTCTTTGGTCCCCTAACCATGTGTAAGTCCCAACAACATTTTTTATTAGATCATTGTCCCCAAGAACAACTTGATCATTAATTCATTCTTTAATTGAACTACACGGACTTTGATCCTTGCCCTCCAGGCTGGGTATGTAGGCAACCTCCTAGGGTTCAAGCCCGAAAACAATCTCTTCACATCGGTTCACCACCATCTCATATGATGTTGATTCGTGAAACTGCACCTAGAATCAATATCTTTACATTGATTCACTTCCGTCCTTGTTATATGACGTTAAACTATGCAACACTTTTGTCCGGTACGATAATAAACTACAATATTCTTTGATTTCCTCATTTGAGAGAGAACTATTATTGACATTGATTTTTCAATCATGGTTTTCATTTTCAAAAGACTACGTGCATACATGGTAATGCCTAAACATTTTATCTTAGGTTAAACCATAATTGCACTAAAGTCCCCTTTCACCCTTCACATGTACGAACCAAATTTGTACAAAGGGTAGTTCTAGAACTACATAGACTTGATTCCCATCCCTATGGGATACGTAGGAACATTCGAGTGTCCCTCGAATCCAGTCCCAAGCCTTTTAGGCCTAACCCCAAATTTCACTTTCAGTCCCTTGGCTGAAAAGTCCTCATGAAAACACACTGTGTATTCATTATTATGGTCCGAATTCTATGACCCTAAACTAAGATCTCTCATACTTTCATCCTGCACGACATTAAACTGCATTTCAAGAACTACGTATGGCTTGATTATCATTCTTATGAGATACGTAGTGAAGTCCAAAATTTCAATTTAGGACCCAGCCACAACATGATTATGGTTATCATTGACCCATGTATCTCTATATATATTGGACAATACCCATATTTATGTGTCATAATCCTAACCTTAAACATTTTCAGATCTTCATAACCCTTTTCATGACTTCTAGTCACAAAAATGTCAAACTTCTGAGAATTATTTTGCTTGGCTATGTAGCACGTGCCCATAGGTGGCCTTGCATAAACAGTCCACATAAAAGACTTGTCAGCCAAAAGATGCTATTTATTTGACCATGCAGCCAATTCCCTTAGGTGGCCCTGCATATTTCAACCCCCTAACGAGTTTTTTAAATAATGGTAACTTCATTCTTGGGAAGAATGCCTCTTTTGTCCTCATTTGTCTTAAACAAAAGTATGTAGGGATCTGAAAAAAAAACCAGCCATCCTTAACATATTTGTCCCATACCCTTTTTTATGATCTGAAAGTATTCAAGTCTATGGTTTATTCTTCTTCCCTACGTTTGGGTCAGACCTTCGTAGGAGTGATATTCATCCAGTTCTTCGATAATCTTGTCTGAAAATATCTTCTCCATATTCAAGTACCTATTTCCATACAAAAAACTTTATACTTTGGAAAATTTGTATCTCCATAAACTTTCACTGGCTTTTAGCACTAAGAAAGTAAATTTTTGAGAGTTCTTTCACCTGCCTATGTAGCACGTGCCCATAGGTGGCCTTGCATAAACAGTCCACATAACAGACTTGTCAGCCAAAAGATGCTATTTATTTGACCATGCAGCCAATGCCCTTAGGTGGACCTATATATTTCAACCCCCTAACGGGTTTTGTTAAATAATAGTAACTTCATTCTTGGAAACTACTTCTTCTAATGCCTTTTTATCTCTTTTTCATATCATTCCTCAGATTCAAATATTCTTAAGCCATATTTTACATATTTTATCTCATACATGAGTATGGTAATATGTTTTCAGAGAAATTTTCAAGGAATTGAATCAATTTTAATCCATTTTGGTCAAAGATATTTTGACCTTAAACATTATCCCCTTTATGTCCGGCATGCATGACTTTAAACTGCCCACAAAAGACAAAGGAACTCTGAATAAAAGTCAAGTTCCAGCTCACTAAACATAAATTCTGTATGATTTAGGTAATATTGAGAAATTAAAAGATTCAAAGTTTGTAGGGTTATTTGTAAATAATCCTAGTAAAAATAAAACTATGCTTACTAGGCCCATTGGCTTAAGTAAATTTGAAGCAGGTAGTGAAAGAATGCAGGTACAAATGATTGACGATTAAAGTGTTTTTTCATTAATACACAAGAGTTAGAAGGACATCCACAGACTGGAGTCTCTTCTCTTTTTCAAAAATTACAAGAGGCTTTCAACATAACACTTCATTTGATTTACGGCATCCCGAGCTTCATCAGCAACCACCTGGAATTCATTCATTCAACTGGATACAATAATAGATGCAGTGATACCAGCTCTTCTTGGAACAATTGTAAAAGGATGTTCTTGAGTGCGGTTTGAGAAAATTTTCTGCTGATCAAACAGTGACTCTGTTTCTGTCCAAGAGACTTGGAAGATGGATACATGGATTTGAGAATGGAGCATTGGAAGTAAAGAGCCATTTGGAGAGAGTACTCTTTTCAGATATTGCTCTAATACCATGTTTGTCTTCTCTCCACCAACCATTAGTGGAAAAAATTTCAGCCCATGGGTTTTCCATTTTCATATCTGCAAGGAAATGACATGGAGGAAGAATTTGAAAGTTCACACCATTGTTGTTGCTCTTAATGCACAGCATAACCGAAATAGAGGAGTAGCAGTGAAGCTGCATCTCAGGGGTATAATTGTTTGCATTTTGAACATTGACTCCTTGCATATGACCATGGCCACACAAAGGCAGATGAATGCTCTGTGGAAAATTAGGATGACATTTCTTCAAGTACTTAGCCAAATATGGGAGAGTGTTGTTGCAGATATCATAGTAATCATGGCCAATAATGTTCATCATGTCATCAATCCGCTTGCTAGCCAGTTCATCAGCCGTTCCAATTCCCTTGGGAACCACTGAATCTGCAGAAAAGATGAATAAACTAACTCTTAAATGGAAAAAATGGCTAAGGCATTAAGGCGCGCAAGTCTAAAACATGGCACGCAAGTATTCATGTGCGGCGCTAGTTTTTGACGCGCAAGTGTAAACTGCGCAAGTACAAATACCTTTACAATAGCGCGACATCAAGGAAAACATTGGAAAACAGAGCACCTTGCGCGGATAAGATAACCTGCGCGATGAGAGCTCGAGAAGGTATGAAGTCCGGAAATCCGGATGCTTTTACGGAGGTGAGGCCATGTATTTATAGGCAAGGAGGCCTATCTGCGCGCCGTACCCAGTGCGCTCAAGGCCTGCACGACGCAAACTTGCGCGCCGCCCTCTGTGCCCTGAAGACTTGCGCGTCCCTTTTCCTTTGGATGGATTCGATTTCCTCAGAGTCAAATCCTTATTTCTCTCCAGATCCAACTCTGAGGGGGGACTTTTGTTGATGCTCCTTTCATCACAGAAACTAAAAATCGGAAAAGGGGAATATCTGAGCTCAAAGTGATTCAACCTTTGAAGAAAACATCAAAAATCGACAAAGGCATGAATAAAAAATCAAAAGCAACAGCACCGCGCAAGTTATATCACTGTCGCGCAAGTACACTTGTGCGACGCCCTTGGTCGCGCAACTGACTTGCGCGACCTAAGTGATAACCGCCCAGTAACCGCCCGGGGTCTTCTCCGGCCTATAAATAGACCCTGTGGGCCCCCCATTCGAGAGGATCTTTTTCCAGAAACTCGGATTGAAGCTCCCGACGCCCAAGTCTATTTTCAAAGCTTCCGGAACACTTCTAAAGGTAATTTCTTACCTAGAATGGAATATTTAAAGAGAAGAAGGAATGCCTAAGTATTGAAACTCATCAACACTTGTGCGCCGCCTTATTCCTTCAATAGAACTCGCGTGTCCCTTTTCTGGAAGAACCTCAAGAGGATTCTAAAGGGATTTATAAAGAGTCGCTCAAATATTCTAATGATGTTTGAGAATCGCGCAAGTACCCCCCATGTCGCGCAAGTATACTTGCGCGACCAATACTTGCACACCGCCGCAATACTTGCGCGCCTTTCAAGACTTGCGCACCCCTACCTTTTTGGGTGCCAATCTTCCCCATTTTACCCCTCTTAAGCCATCACACCTTTTATTTTCAAGATTCAGTCTTCAAGACACTCTTGAATGCCATTTATGGCATGATTTCATGATTTGAATTCCTTATCTGAAAGGAATTCTGTGGAATATCTCTCAAAACCTAGTGATTTAAATATCCTTATGTCAATAAATATGGAGAATTCATTCATTCAAACTCATCCTTTAAGATGAGAGAATCCTTAACTTGGGTCTTGTTTTTAGGAATAATCCCTAGTTATAAGTCCTTTAATCTGGGAATCTTCCTCAGGAGTAAGTCCCAAATTCTTAAAGTTCCCAAACTTGGGCATCCTCCTCAAGAGTAAGCCCCAAACCTTAATTCCTTAACTTGGGCATCCTCCTCAGGAGTAAGTCCCAATCTCAAATATGGGCATCCTTCTTAGGAATAAGCCCCGAGTCCCATAACTTGGGTATCCTCCTCAGGAATAAGCCACATACCTTAATCCCTAACCTAGGTCTCCTTTTTTTAAGTATATAACCCAGTTATAATCTTGGGCTTCCTTTTCAAGAATAAGCCCCAAGTCCCCTAATTTCTCTTTAACGAGTCCTAATTTACCCTTGATTTGGGTTTCCTTTTCAGGAGTAAAACCCATTCATAAGTCCCCTCCTAACTTGGGCATCCTCCTTAGGAGTAAGCCCCAAAATTAGAGTATTCAAATCTCCATGAAGCACATATACCTTTATGGACCCTGTTCATGGATTTTCTCCCTAAAAGTGAATCCTAAACCTTCATCTATCTGGGCAGTCATACATACATAAGCCCCAAACCATTTCTTATGATTGCATCCTTCATGGCACAATTGTCTAATTTTTTACCAATACCTCTTGTTTCTCACACCGAGCATGACTCACGTGATCGTAGAGTGTAAAAGTAATTATGACATCCTTCTTTGAGACATCAATCATAAACATCATACTCCCTTTTTCGAACTACGTGTATTCTGATTCCTTTTTCAAAACAATGGATATGTAGGTAGCCCATCTATGGGTTCGATCCCAACTCTGAAGTAGTTCATTGTCCTTCTGAATGACGATAAACTTCACGTGCCCCACTGAGTGGCTTTAAAACCAGCCTGGTCATCATAATGACCAAGAGACTTTTTATATAAATGTTTTGAAGGATACCATTGACCAAGAATCTCTAAATAGATACAGATGATTCTCTATTGATGAAGAACCTCGAATACATATAAAATATTCTCTAAATTTCTTTCATATTTAATCATTGATTGTTTAACTGAAGGAAAGATCATTTTATACTTGGTAATGTAATAAGGATTCACGAACATAACTTCAATCTATAAAGAGAGTCTCGGAGTAGACAATAATTCCCCTCTAAAAGGTGTGATGAGTCCGACCTCCCATACTCTCGACCAATGCAAATATCTAAGCCTCATTAGCCCATAAGATAATGAGAGCCTACCTTTGGAAAGTAGGTCCAAACAGATGTGGAATCATTGGATGTTTCTGGTTCTACGAACAAACCCGTTATAAACCGATCGGAACGTTTGAATCTCCCATCCAGGAGGTCATCCCCAGATTCTGTGTGAAACAATTATATATGTATTTTATAGGGGTAAATATCCTAATTATTTATTATAATGACACTTTGTGATTTATATTAGAAATTATTTCTCTTTTATATTTTTGATGTATTATATAAACTATTGATTTTAGTTTTTGGAATATGAGATGGCCTCTTGGTTCAATGTTTTCTGGAAAATGTATTTTTCTAAAAAAAATTCAAATGAGTTCATGAAAAAAATTTATGTAGGCTCTAAAACATTCCTTTATACTTATGTATGTGAATATACCAATGACAATTCCAGGATTTCTACTCTATTGGAAGCCTATAACATATAGGGAGGTATATCAAAAGTCATATGATTTCCCTGAATCAGGTACTGTTTAAGAGATCTATGTGGATATATTATATAGTTCTATTAGAGATCTTTTTTGGTTTACACACAATCTGTTAGAGCAACAGATATTATATTGAAATGTGGAAGGTAAAATGAAATTATACAATAGAAGCATAGATTATGTTGAAGCCGAATTTAACAATTTATTTCCATTATTTGGGATGCATCACTCCAGAATGACTAAAAATATGGTTCTTGATTCTTTATAGAATATTGATAATACTCATGAGGATTCATCAGGCTTAGATGGGAGATAGTTTCATTATTGATGCATTATTTTAGTAGTATGATTGTCTACGATACATGTGTTTATGGGTGGTCCTATTGAAATATTTCTTTTTTTGAATCGAATATTAATTGAAAAAACATCAAACCAATTCAATTATATGTCAAATATATTATCTTTATTCTTTATATTATTATGGATCAAAAGGTTTTTATTATTATTTAAAAAATTTAATCCTTATACATTAATATGGAATGTGTTTTGGAAATTTTGATTTTTAATAAAAACCCTTTTTATAGAAGGAAATGTGGACAATGGAATGAGGTTTATATTGATGTGGTATTTTAAAATTCAACCATTTAAGATATGATCATGAGGATAATTCAATTTTTGAGTTTGTTAAGAGGGATTTATTTTTTATAGATTGTTTAATAAATATTCTAATGTGAAGGATTTTTCTAAAAAAATGAACAAGGCAAGTAGTTACAAAATTTATATGTTTGAAAAAATGTTCATGGTTATAGAAGTGGATTTTGAGGAAAACTAACTTAGTTAGGCTTCAGTAAAATTATTTATTTCAATTGTTTTTTAACTATTTATTGCTTAAAAACTCATTTTCATTGATTTCATCATTTGGAATAGAATTGACATGGGTACATGGATTGTGAATATATTTTTATATTGGGTATAATTTGAGAGATCCATCTGGTTTTGGATTGATGGGTTGGTGTTTGATGTATTTATAGAATTTTAATTATGGATATTATCTATTTCAATAAAGACAGCCCTCTGGATTTATTTTGGTTATTCTTATACTGTATACCACCATTATATAGAATTTGTTGATAGAAGTCTATTTTATTAATATCATGCATCGTATGTCCAAAAAAGGGATAGTCATTGGCGTTTTGGGGTTTATGGGAGATTTGAAAAAAATTATGTATTTAAAATAATTATTTTGAGAAGGTTAATTGAGTGCATAAAATTGAATTCAGAGATATTCAACAGATATTTAATCATAAAATGATACCAATGTGATGTTGAAGATAATGGGATATTTAGTGGGAGTATTTTGGTTTTTGTAGGGAAGGAGTTGGTGAATATTATTTTCATGTTTTATATTCATGCTTTAGACATGTTATTGGAATTAAAATGTTGAACACGATGGGTATGTGGATAATTTATGGGTCTTATAGGTAAATATTTGTAGTAAATAGACTATTGGGGAATCTCAAGGATGGTAAGTTTTATGGTGGGTAGTTCGTATTGGCCTAGTATTTTTTTGTTGATAGAAATATGTCTGGGTCATTATTTTTAAATCTTATCGGATGAGTTAATCTGAAAATATTGATATAGAAATGTATAGGTACTTTTTTAAATTTTTAACTAGTAAATGTGATTTTATGGATGTGTAATAATGGGTTGTGAATTCCTGAAGGAATATTTGGTGGATGGTATTAGAAAATTAGATGGTGGTAGCATTAAAAAAACTCTGGGTACCCAATCTAGTTATATAGTTGTTGATGGCCTTACAGTAACACATGATGGGAAAATTTTTGCAACTGTAGGTACACCCGGTAATAGTTATGCCTCTAACATGTTTTTTCTATTGGAAGAACCATCATTTAATGGTTAATCATATGGGTTTTTAGTAATAATATGTGTTCATAGTTGATATTTGGGTAGCATGTCCGACTTGTTTTCCCCCTTCCACCCATTTGGTATCACCTTGTTCATGGGATGAATTATAGTCACTCATCACTGTGGATCAATGTGATTTGGAATCCTATTCTCCCATTATTACCTCCTCCCATTTTTCTATCAATCTGGTCAGATAATTTATGGGATATGTAGTGTGATTACAACATAGAATATTGGAATAACTTTGTAACAATGTTTATTTTATGTGAAGTTGAAAAAATGTTCATATAATGGTTGAAAAAATAATATTTCGTACATTATTGGTTTTGGTATGTCACTTGATGAGTATTAATTTGGATTTTGGATGATTTGGGTCAAACTAATTATTAAAAATGATTTCTAAATTTATATATATATTTGGTTTATAGAAATATTTTGGTTGGGGTGTACAACATGTGCATGCGTGATCATTTTGAATCAATACATCACCCATTTATTTTTTTATAAAAATTTCTAGAATAAGTATTATAGCAGTGAATTATTAAGTGGTTAATATTTAGTTTTTTATGGTTTGATAGGTTCCTGTTGAATTGATGACCATTTTTGAATAATAGATTAATTAAATGTAATGTTAATTGAGGTAGGTGGCCTTTCTAAGTTTTGTTTATTGAATATTTGTATTATATATTTCTTATATTATTATTATTTTAATGTTCTGTAATATTATGTGGCATCACTCCGTAATGTTTATAGGGTTTCACTATAAAAATATTCTACAAGAACCATATATTTTCTGAAATATATCATGGGTGATGAATTCTTCAATAGAAAATAGGTGTCCCATTTTATATTTTACATGGTGGTGTGAGTTATATATGACATGTTCTTTTAAGAGAATAAATTCTTTTTAATAAAAATAATATTTATAAATTTTATTCAAAAGAAATCAAGTCTGCTTATATTGAAATATTTGAATTGATATTTAGAATAAAATAATGGATTTTCATTATAGTGGGGTTTCAAATGGAGTCAGCGATATCATTAATTAGTGGTCCTAAAAGAAGTGGTTTCATTAAACATAAATTTTTTTTAATAAGGATATATGTAAAATGAGTGTGGTTTTAAATGAGTTTAATCTTTTTTAAAATTTAATTAATGTTGTTTTTGTGGTGATTTTTATTATTTATATGTTACCAATTTTATGTGAAGGCCCTTAATATTTTCAAGTAATCATGTGATGAATTTTTATTGATTTATAAGATATTTTATTAATCACATTTCACGAATGGGAAAAGCAAATAATTTTGATAAATATGTTAGTTTATATAAACTAGAAAATCCCATGACTTATTTTTTTATGGCCGAATAATTATTTGATTTATTTTTTTGTAGTTGCATTTTTTAGTTCCATGATATGGGACAATGGAATTTAAAATTTGTACCAGAAAAGAATCCAACCCTTGTTTTATGGGAATGATATATTGAGTTGACATACCACATGGGATTCATTATAAAATATGTTCATATGGAGAACTGGGTTTCTATAAGTAATTGGTATTTGTGATGACATGGATTAGATTTTTTTATTTTCCATTGGAATTACATAACATTATTGATTAAATGTTTGGAATATTTAGTTTTTATTGGACATTACCAACCAAAACTGACAGGATGTGAGAGTATTTTTGGGTTAGGTAGTACATCAATGATCTTGTTATGTTGATGGAGGTTGGTTTTCAATATTATTAAATCTGGTGTGATGAGAGAAACTATGAGGCATACACTATGGGTTCATGAGAGTATGTGAGTTCTTGGTTATAAGAAGGTGGGACCTAGACTATGTTGGGTATTATTAACTATTTTTATTGTATTTTTGTTTTATACATGTGGTGTTATATGTGTATGGCTTTGCATGAGCATGCATGGGATTTTTTCTAGGATGGTGAATTGAATGTGTCTATAATTTTCACTCTATTGAATTTTTTTTACATAAACTTTATCACTAATATTACATTTTCTATTGAGAGTGTCAATATACTATTGGGTTGTTAGAATCCCCTAGTACCAATGTACAAAACATGGGATTTGTTTTATATAGGTGGATCATCCAGTATTTTTATAGGAAAATGATTCAGAAAGGTTCTTGATGTATATATCAGGGTGACTAGTGTATTAGAGGACAAATATTCATTGGGAGTTGGTAAAATTAGTTTGGATGGAGGATATTAAATTTATTTTAGATTGTATATTATGCTAATTGTGTATCATTCATTATGCCATATTTTTTTTTATTATGATTATGCTTTGTGATGTATATATACTTTTGTCGCCCCATTATTTTTGTAATCCATCGTATAGAATATTAATTTTATATTATAGAATTTGGAATACCCACTTAGATTTCAATATATTTTCTATTTTTTCAAACTATTTTTTTTCATGGGTGTTCCAAAATTATCATTAAACTATCACATGAACCTTTACATGTAACTTACTTCATAGTCTCTTTATACATATTAGAGGTCCTCTATACTAGTCATTAGGCTTTGGAAGAAATGGGGTGTCTCTAAGATCATGTGAAACCCTTATATTAGGTCTTATGTAAAATAAAATTGGGGAATGTATCATAGTGAGGTTCTTTAATAGGTATCAGTTATATACTAATTTTCTTAATGATCATGATGGGATATGTTTTTTGAATGATAATAGTTTAATGTGTTATAAAAATATTTTATTATATATTATTGACCTATAGGTTCAAATTTACTTATAAATTTATGTTAATTATGAGTTTTTCTTTTGACTATTTCATTAATCTTTATTGATTATAATCACGGGAATTACTTCATGTGAGATAAAACTATTGAAGATGATAGATATGAATTCCTAGTATTGTTTCTATCCCATAACCCATTGTTTGTTGAATACAATCCATAGTGGAGACTCTTCCATGTGGTACCCATTATTCGCATTACTAATGACATTTATTATGTATAAAATTTTTGAAGTTTGGTGTTATATAAGAATATGTTGTTAAAAAAATCATGAAACAACAACTTTTTATATAAATAATTGAAAACAGAGACTGATGGGGTTATATTGGACTTCATAACCACAATCCATACACAGGTTTAGGTGATTTTAAATAACTATTGAGGGATATATTCCAAAGGATGCATTTGGATGTCTAGATTGTGGTGATATTTTTCACTCTTAATATAAACAAGGGTTAGGTGGTGGAATGAGTTAATGTAATGTGTCCAATTGTCTCCATGTAGGATGTTGGCAATTGGATCCCTTTTATTTTGATACTTTTAATTAATGGATTATATATATATATGTATGTATGTATGTATGTATGTATATTTGCATCTATGTATATTTGTATTTATGTATATAGGTATGTGTTTGTATTTATGAATAAATGTATTCATAAATGTATATATTTACGAATAGATATTATAATTATTTTTGGGGAAATACATATGGTGATATTGGAAACCAATTTCACTAATGAAAAAGATTTTTAGTTGATATATTATAGATATTGGTATCAACTATTCATATGTATAACACATATTAAAAAAATGAGGGTAATATAAACTATTTTTAGTTTTTTGACCTATATTACGCTATTTTTTATAATTATACTTGAAAAAAATATATTGATTTCATATATGTGGAATATTATGCATTCATAAGGTCAACATTGTTGTGGCTCAAACATAGAATTGAATACTGGTTCATTGTGATAATAGATATTTTGGAACATTAAAAGGGATTTAATTATTGTTTTGAAATTTGTTTGAAATGTATCATCTATAAATTTATGTTATTGAGATTGTGAAGTGTGTATATATGATTAAAGTATGTCTGGTGATCTATGTTTTCATGGAAAAATAATTATGCATCTCCTTCTCTTAGAAAATGAATAGGGACAAAATTTACAAAAGCAATTATGTCATTTCAAATCGGTTTCACTATTTAACTTATATTAATTCTGTAACTATGTATAATGTAGTTATTTATATATGGTATGTCATATATGAATAGATTTATAAATTTTAGTTTAGTAGTGTATTTCTATTTTGTATGTTTACTACACATTTTGATTTTATATTTCATCTTCTAAAGGTGAAATCCTATTATATTTTTTTTATTCCAACATACATCAATCCATTGACACCATGAATATTATAGTTTTTAAATGGGAGGTCACATAATTGTATTTTTGGACACCTAAGAGTGTCTTTGGAGAGATCTATACATGACATACTCGACCACCAAACAAATATACAATTTATATTGTCAAAAAAATATTTTATCCCGTTATAAAACTAATGTTTTATTCTTATACTATAAACATGATAATATTTCACGCATCTTATGAATGTTTTGAATTTAAATAAATAATTTTTTTTAAATCAAATATAATATCATGGTATTCCAAAAAATCATATTTGATACAATTAATTATTTTTTTAGTAATATTATTTTATTCCTATAAATTCAATGTTCTATGAATCAATTTATACATTATTATCTATGATTAAGTATAAATAACACCCTATTAACCCATGTGGTATCTATTATAATAATGTTTTGTTTTTCTCCTCTCATTTCCTCTCAAAATAACATTTCAACAACTCATAAACCTATATGGGTTTTGTATCAATCTTTAGGGGTTCTTCATGTACGATAAAGGATGTCTATCTAACCTATTATTTAATTCATTATTTCTCTTTATTAGATACAATTTTTAGTTTTTAACTCATTTATTCCTCATTATATAGTATAATACTATTCACACAATGGACAAATCCTAATTCATTGATAAAAAAAATAATTAAAATGAAGTCATTATTTTAAATTTTAAGTAGATTAATTCACACACATTAAAGTAAAACTTTTTTCTATTAATCACAATAGTGTTATATATATTTATTTTCATGGATATGAAATTTCTATGTGGGTTGTATAATCTATATTATGCCATAATATAAGAAACTCAGCCTTTGTAGAGACAAAAAATCGATTACATTTTTACAGTAACATGTTTACACTTGGTATTGATGTTGCCTAATATATGGAGTTATTTAATAATAGGAATTGCATTCAATATTTAAATAAAATATATATCTTATATGGTCAAAAGATTGGGGGTGATTTCTCCACTGAATACTTTTTATTGCTTAGTTTTAATACTAAATAATTAATTACAAGAATATTCTGGTCAAGGTTATATTATCGATAGTGGGATTAATACAAATATAATGACATGAAATTGTTTGGATTCCTTGTACTATGAAGTTGAATTATGGACTAGACCATCATTTCAATTTGATGAATCCAAATATTTGACAACTATTAATAATCATTTTTAGGATTCTCATAAAAAATAAATCAAACCACTAGTATATGGGAAAATTTATACGTTTTTTAACAAAGGAAATAAAATAAGATGAATTATTAATAATACCATCAATGGAAAACGTATACTGACTCTACAAGTATATATTATTTATATTAAATTAATATGATCACTCTTTTGGGGAAAATAATTGAACTAATGGTTTTTAAATATTTTCTACCCATCAAAGATAGAATGAATAGAATAATGATCATAGTAATGATTTTATATATTATAAATGTTTGATTATACTAGTGTTTATATTTGGTTAGTTTTCTATCTTTATTTACCTTATTTACTAAAGATTAATTCTTTTTTAAATTAATAATTGTGGTTGGTGAGGTTTTACTAGAATGATAGTTTTTTTAATAATTCATAGAGATTTAGTTATATAATGGATTGATAAGGATATAAATTTATAGATTTTTTATTTTTTATTAAGTTATAGGTTAAATTGGGTGTTGGTATTTTATATAAGACATTCATATGGGTGTATGTTGGTGATTAGAAGATTGTGGTTCTTCTAGTTCGGGTTCCCTCACTAGTTCAAGTTATACTTGGATTGTATTTTCGTTTTATTATTTTCGTTTTTATCAATGATGAATGAATATTATTTGAGATATTGGAAGCATGTTAGTATATAAATTATGATGTTAATATTGGGTTCTAGTTTTAATATTGGGTTGTTTTTAATGATAAGAACCATGTTCAATGTGGATGTAGATTAGCTTTCAAGTTGTACTAATTTTATGTTTATAGATGGATGCAAATGTTCATAATTATTTGAAAATGTTTTTGTACAATTTTTTTCTATAGAGGACTGTCATATCTATTGTGGGTTATATTTTTATCTAATGGAATTAAATACGTCTTTTAATCTCCATCCCTTATCACTTTAAATTATCCTTACATATATTTTAGTAAAAAATTCATGTGTTTTGGTTTTTAATTACTTGATTCATGTCATTTAAAATTATAATTATTGTTTCTTTTTTTCATTATTTGGACACTACAATACATGGAATCATGTTTGGAAAATATTTTTAATTTAAAATTTTTGTTTGATTATGAATGGAGTTCTGTAGTGTGTATAATTAGTTTTTGTGTTTTCTATTGAAAAAATTCAAGGTCCAAAACCATAGTAGTTTTCATTGTATGCTTTCAAGTATCATGTGTGAAATACCTTGGATAGAATGGAAGGAATTAAGTATGGTCTAGGGTGGGACATTTTGGTAACCACTGTTTGTACTATGGCCAATAATTCTCACAATGAGAATGGTGGTTTTCATTGATATAACATGGCTATAACAAAACGACCATATTTTATGGCCAGGGGACCGCTGGTATTCCTAAATGGCCTCTTGTAAAATGATACCATGTCAGGGTGGGTAGGACCAGAGTGTGGGGGAAGGAGTTTTCATATTTTTAATGCATATTTTTATCCTAATTATCCAGGGTTGGTTTCAGAATCCTTATATTATATTAATGGAGGGTTATAATGATTTTATTTATTTTGTTCTCTGTATTAAATTGACATGTATTTTATTTTTTGGATTGAATTCATCATCTAGAATTCTATGAAAATTTTTTTTGTTCACATATTCTATATGGAAGTAGCTTTTAGTGTGTCCCTTATTATTGGTAATTTCTATTATAGAACTAGGTTTATGATGACCAGATCTATTCTTTTCCCACCACTGGTTTCAAAGGCAATAAGGTTTTATTTTATCTCGTGGTATATATATTTATCTTATGGAATATTCATTGGAATAATTTTTTATATGTTTACCATTGGTTTGGATTTTTGAAAATGAAAATTTTTCATCCATGAGATGTGATTTTGATATCGGATGGCTATGATAGTTATTTCGAGAAATTGGTTTTTTTGGATTTGATTTCCATGGAAATGATGTGTTTTTTGAAATTATTCAATGGTGGTTTGTAAAATGGATTTATTTTATTAATGTATGTGGTGTGACATCAATATTGGGATTTTTTTATGAAAACATTTTTTTGTAAATGAAATTTCATTTCCATTTAAAATTATTTAGGATTCATAAGCTTTGTTTGTTGAATAGAATGACATTGTAATATAATATCAGTAAAACCATGGTGTATATAAAAAAATAGACATATGAAAGTCCTAGTGGAGTTATATAACACCAAATAAGGTTCCCATGATTAAATTACTACTCATGTGTGGCTTGTCTATGAAACTAAGGTTATCAACATTGGAGTTCACTTATTAGTACTAGTGTTTTTTGATCATGTGTGGAGTGTACATCCTTGGGTTATGATTTCTCCATTGGCACTTGAGGGTGAATTAAATTAATGTTTATTTGACCTGTTTATTTGAATAATAATTAAGGATAATGATGCTTGGAACTGATTTTAATCATCTTCTTATGCATCAGGGATATTAGTTATGTCATATTTATTTGTCTATATGAATATGGAATGTTTTTAAAGAAACATTATGGATTAAATATAATTGTATCATTATTTTTCTTATCATATACGTAAGTTGAAGGGTTTAATGTAGAGTATGATACCCTATATCATGTTTACTTCTTGTGTTTGGTGATTTTTGTGATATATAGACATGAGGAGATGGGTACATGGGTTTGTTTGGGTTCCATGTTGTTGGTATTTAAAAAATTTCATCTACACTTTGTTACCCACCTATTGGATGTTATGTTTATGTATTTATTATTTTGACAATATAATGTATTCTAATTATATGTTTTGATAATATAACTACATCTATCTTGTCACATTCCCATTGATGATGAAATAATTCCCATGATTATTTTAATGATTTCATGGTTCTTTTTCCCAGTTCCATGCAATTGTGATCGCACTTTTGGCCTTTCGGTTGGATAATTTGGGTGATTTGTTTGTTTACAAAAGTTGGTATGTTACAAATAGGTTTAAAGGGGTCATATTATCATTAAATAATGCTCTCATTCTTGTGTATCATCCTCTTATGTCAGAAGATTATTGATATTACTATGGAAACAATAGAGGTAGTGTGAGTGTGTTCCAATCCTTCAAGAATTCAGGATTAAACTCATGGTATCATGTGATTCCAGTGGTTGTATGGGTTTCTTGTTTACTCTTTATCCTTTTGGAATCAGTTCCCTAAAATCCTTTTATTAAAAAGTAATAATTGTTTTTCCTGCTAGTTGTTTTTATATGTTATGTAGAATGTAGATCCTTTAATAATTCTATCTCCTTATATCAGAGATAAATTTGTGGAGAAACCTTTGTCGATGAATCCCCTAGTTTAATAAAAATTATTAGAAACTATATTCCAAGTGATAATGTTATTGGGCCATGTATCCATAGTTAAAGTAAAACAAAATGTTTTATATCCCATGAAGTTCACTTATAAGAGTCCATTGATCTTTAATGGTGAAAAGGTATCCTATAAATCAGAAGAATGTATCATGAGTATTGAATGGGTTTTAACCATCCTTAAAACATTAGATGGTACCATGGTAAATTTGGAAACATATATTCTTATGGGTTTAGGATTGAGGTTGTGGGAATATATTATACAATACATGATGCATGATGGTCTCACTAAGACTACATTCAATAATGGCACTGATCAATAGTTTTACCTATTGACATTTCATATGGTGACGACTAAAAATTTATCTATATTGGATTATGTGGTGATTATTGTTATGGAGTAAACAAATCAAATTCCTAGGTTAGTTTACTTATCACTAGATCTTTTTTCAAATGAAATACATAAATATTAATGGATTGAGATGTATTTGGGATAAGATATCCAGTTAAAGATCATCCTATTATATTATTTTATCATTT
Organism: Viscum album; assembly: GCA_963277665.1. Taxonomy (NCBI): domain Eukaryota; kingdom Viridiplantae; phylum Streptophyta; class Magnoliopsida; order Santalales; family Viscaceae; genus Viscum; species Viscum album. Next base: position 771,545,120 of record OY728159.1, on the reverse strand, counting down.
TTGAGGTGGTTGATAATGAAATTATGGATGATTTATATTTATCTATAATGATAGGTTTATGTGGACCACCAACAATAGTAGTAGGTTACTAGAGTACATTTTATAGATGGAAGAGGAGTTGTGGTTCAATGTAATGAGGTGGTATTGGGAGTTCACAATAGATTTTTGGGAAGGGGTGTATGGCTTGTTACTAGTGTGATTTAAATAGACACCCCAAACATAACTATATAGAATCACCTTATATATTTCAAACATGTAGGAAATCTGGTCATCTTCATCATTTCAGTCATAGGGAATCTTGGAGTAGTATATCTTGATCCACATTCACCAAGGGATCTCATTTTATATCTTACATAGAAGAATTTTTGGGATCTCAACCTCATGGCTTGGATGATGCTTGTTTTATGATGGAAGGATAGTATTAAGTGGTAAATATTAATTCAATGAAGGATTCACAAGATGATTCTAATGAATGGATAGCTATAGTGATAGTTACGACATTTATATCATATTATATCAGTATTTATTTGTTTTATATTAGTTACAATCATTACTTTACCTCATTATTTCTCATTAACATGTAGAGTTTGCATATTGATCTTATTTTATTCATAATTAATTGTATCACACTTTCAGGGAATAGGTCATAATACAGTTTTAGATGTCCAGAGAGTGTCATGATAATCATTGGCTAGGAAACCATTTTGGATTTTATATTTCATTATCATTACAATTTAATGAAATCATTGACATTGATTATATGATAAACACTAAACACAATATTAATTGTAATTGTCATTTGGAAATGTTTCATTAAATCTTTAGAGTCATCGATGTCTTCATGGGTGAGGTGAGGTGGATCATAGATCAAGGTTAGAATGTGTTATTTTCCCTAGTGTTGTGATGATATTAGGATATTTTTTGATGTTTTTTCTTTATGTTGTTGAAATAATCCATAGTATCCAACTTTAAAAAATGGAGAGTGAGTATCCAGATGTTTTTATAGAAAAGATATGTAATATTTCACCTATGAGTGAACCCAAGTTTTTTTTAGATTAGGTTCTAGTGGAGATACCCATTTCATTACCTTCATACCATATATAACCTACCAAACTAAAATAAATAAATTTAAAACATTAGTATAATTAGAATAAGGTATTTTATCTACTTAGTGTTTTACCATTGGAATAGATTTTTTCTTTTTTGAAAGAATATATACATTAGCCTCAAAAATTTTGTTGGTTATGATAAAACAAAACCATGTGATGGGTAAGATAAAATATCCATCTCCTTGAATTTTTGACCTTTTTTATTAGCTCAAGGGATCCTGATGGTCATTAAAAATTGATCTATGATATTTGTTACTATTATTTTAGGGTACAAGGATAATATATTATAGATATTCAGTTCAATAGAATGTAGTGGAATTATGATTATCTGGTCAATTTTTTGTTTTTACTAATTCTTTTATAGTGTTAAGAGTGTTAATGAATCAAATATTCCATTTGTTCTTTGATTAATTAATTATTTCCTTTATGGATGATATCCTAGTGGATTCTTGAATAGAGTTGGATCATATTGAAAATTTTAATAAGATCATTGGGATCTTGAAATAATTCCAAATGTATGGTATACTATCCATATTTTAGTTGTGTATTCCAAAAGATAATGTTTTTGGAAATGTTTATTTCTATGTAATTTGTATCCATAGATCTCCTGAAAATTCAGATGGAGAATTCTTGGGAGAATCTAATAAATGATCTTGAGATACAAAAATTCAAGGGATTATCTAGTAATTATAGGATCATTATTGGGGCCCCTCCATGATTACAACCCATATGAAAAAGTAATATTCTTTGGGTGTACATTTTTAATAGTTATTTTAATGGAAAAAAATTATTGAGGAGTTGAAAGAATGATTGAATTTAGCTCTATTATTCATTAAAAGATATCCTATTTGGGATACATTTTTAACTATTATGAAATATGTAATATTTTCTGTTGTGTTTTATTGTAGGGTAGAAATGTTATAGAATATAGATCGCATCCATTATGAACCCCTCAAGAAGATGTAACACATTCATGATCTTGATTTTCTAGTAGCGATCCCTGTTAATATAAATTGGTGGAAATATCCCTTTTGGGAGTGGATTACCATGTATTAATACCATAACAGACTAAATTATATCTTTACTAAAAATATCTGAACAATATAATGTGAAATAAAGTATAATACCCTTTCACCGTTTATTTTTATATTTTTAGACCATCGAAAAAGGAAGTGTGCTCACTGATTCATTGAACATAAAATTATAGACATGAGTGTTGAAAGAATTAGTGGGGTTCTTGTGTAGCTTGTTTACCCTGATGCATATATATGATAGATGTATGGTATAATGGAATTTATAGATTTATTTTTGGTTGGAACATCTATCAATGATACTGTTTTATGCAGAAAAGATAAGGATATAGAGATTCATGACTTTATCATGAAACATTATAGTAAGGAATGCTCAGGCTAGTGGTCTCAGTCTCATAATTGATTTTTCATGATTTTGATATAGTATGTTTATTATAATATACATGAGGTAGTATTTTAGGGATCATGAAAACTTATCTCACATGTATATACACCTTTGAGCTACCAATATTTATCATTAATTGAGTGGTCATCCGTTTCTTCCTTGAATGATATGAATGATTCTTTATTTTATATCATAGGTCCTTACATATCAAAGATATAAAGTGGTAAAAAATGACATGTTGTTCGCCTAAAACACTAATATATCTCAGTATGGAAATGGGATGAAACATCCATCGAATTCATTATTGGTTTAAATTAGACTCCGATTTGTAATGATGAAATAAGTGTTATAATTGATAAACTCTTGAATTCAATTCCTTTTTATAGATATGTTGGAGTCGATGAAGGTAGAATTGACTAGGAATATACATGCGTGACTTCTATGTTTTCATTTTATGGAATTTTCAATTTTATTTTCTATCTTATCATTGTTTATTAGATTTTATATGATTTTTTTGAGAAAATGATGGTTTTAGATTCGAAAAACTAGTGGTGAACGGTTGGTGCATGATTGTTATAAACTATGAACCAACTAAGAGGAAGTTTTATAAGATAGACATTTTCATTTTCCATGACACATGATCCACCGCATGAAAATTTAGGCTAATCATTTACGTCGGTCAATGGTTCTATATGAGGTGCATGGTCATCCACATATGCATTCATTATCTCCCAGGAAACCATGAGGTTTATTTACCCTTTGGAAGTAGGTTTCGAATGGTTTTCACATGGATTGATAAACTATAAGATTATATCATGTGCTCTAATAGACCATTGAAAATGATGAAATTATTAATCTAACCCTCCTTGAATTATTTTACAAAACCCCCTTATCGAACCCATTTTGGTTCCAAATCCCTAGGCATGCGCCCATCTTCCCTTTTTCTCCTTTGATACTCAATATCATATTGTGTTTGGCCTTAGATATCATAGAAATCATTAATTAATCTTCTCTATTCTTATCCATATTCTTATTCTTGGCCTTTTCAACCCTCTTTATTGGTTTCTCTATTATCTAGTATTGTTTCCCTATTGTGAGTTCATCATTTTTTATTTCAATTCATATAAGATTAATATGTTGTTATCCTTCATATATAGGGTATCTACTTAGTCTGGTGGTGGTTTTTAAATGTTTTCCAAAAGTTCCCAAGTGAAATGTTGTTTTTTCTATTCTATATAATTTTTTTATTATTTAGTTATGATTTATTTGTGTTCTAAATGGGTTTTGAATGTTGGGGGGTGGAGGGAATCATGCATTCAATGGGTTTTCGTGTGTGAAATTCTTTGAAAATGGGCTACATATTGAAATGGGTTTCAATCCTTATGTGTCTAAATAGTTAAAAAGTGTGATTATGTAAGAGTGGATTTTTCTGATAATGGAAATGGAGTTGATCACAAGGTAATCATAGGTATATGTATATGAATAATAGGTCTAGTATTAAAGGAATATCAGAAGCATTATTGATTTGTTCCATCGATCTGGATTTATTCTACAACACTAACTAAACATATATTGATTTTATAGACCACTATACCTTGGGATGTGATTACCCACTAGTGGCTCTTTCTTGAGGATGTTTCCAATTTTGGGAAGTATTCATCACCAAGGTATGAGGATCGTATCCGCCCAAAAACCATAATGCCTTAGGTATTTTTCATGGTGCTTATGTGATGGTATACTTATCATTATTCTTGTTGACCTGTTTACTTTCCCTTTTACTTTTAATGAACAGTTCTTAGAAAATGTTTAACTTGTTTTTTATAAACCGTTTCATGTTGATTTATCTTATGATTTTGTATCATGAAATCTATTTCTGGGGCATCCTGTTGGGAATTGGATCACCCTCTACATACATCCTCAAGAGTATATACACATTTAAATTTTTTCATTCAGTTAAAGTAATTTTTATTTATGATGGTGATAGTGGATATGGCTGTTATTGGTTCCAATTTGTGTAGGTGTCATTGGTTCTGACATGAGGGGTTTTTACTGACTATTTCATCATGAAATTATTGAATATTTGGTTCCCATATTTTTTTTGTTTTTTGTCAAAATTGTAAAATGTTAACTAATGTTTTACCAGCGCATTGATGTTTGGTTTACGATTATCATGTTATGCATGATTCCTGGGAATTGTAATGGTTAATTTTTTAAGGGTGAAATAGTTACCAAAATGTGATTTTTGATTCTGGAACACTAATTTCTATACCATGGAGATTGGGAGTTCCCACTAGTCCATCCCACTATCTGACTCGGGTGTCCTATTTTATGGAATCATGTCCTTGTTCCTGAAAAAAAACCATAGAGTTGGTTGTTAACGTTCATTGGGACATGATATTTGAGGGATATTGTATAGATTGGATCTCGGAATGTCATGGAATAATGTTCTTGTTGGGAGTCGGGTTTCTAGTTGACATACCTCAATAAAGGTCGTGCATCACCATGGGATGTTTGGATTTGGATTGAATTATCCTCTAGGTGTGAAGTATAAGATGTAGACAATCCATGTACATTATGTGGGTTATATTTTTTGGAATTGTTACCATTCCTGTTATAGATTGGGGTTTCGTTAATAAAGGTGTTTTAAAGACATTATTTTCATTGATGAAAAATTTCAGGATGATGTGTTTATGGTTATAGCATCATGAATCTATAGATACATCCTCTATATCAGTAGGAATAGTCCAGATATATTTTCCCACACTAGTTGATTAGAGGCTAGTGGAAGTATTAGTTAAGGCTGTTTGGGAATTCGATCAAGTAGATTAAATTGACCCCTTTAATATTGAGGAATCCAAACTAGGTCTCGAAAGAGATTTGGATCATGGGATTCCCAATAATAATTCTCCATCATTCATTGGTAGCACCAATCTTCATGAAGCTAGGTATTTGATAAAATATATTGATTTTTTTGTGTTTCATGAGACTCTTGAAGTTTTTAAAGTGATATGTGCTTCATTCATATAGAAAGACCCAATTCATAGGTGATGTGACTTATTGATTTCTGGTATAAAGAATGAGAAGATGGGTTAGTATAGAATCAAGGTTGTCTTCAATGAGCTATATTTCCCTGACACCATGTCATTCGACAAGACCTAGGTGTTTATAGATATCCATCCAGGGGGATTGGTCTGTCTAGTAGTCTAAAAACTACATTGCATAATTGGTTCGGTCCACACCTAAGGTAGTTTCTAATAACCAACTAAAGGGTCAAAATTTTAAAATGGGGTTGGGGTTACATATCTAGTACCTTGTATTTAGGTTCAAGATGAACAGTTATGCTAATGTGGTCGATCAATATCTGATTGTAGAGATTGGTCATCAAGGAAAAATATAGTTTTTCATAATTAGCATTAGTAGTGAGATTTGGTGGCGGTGTTTCATCATATAAGAAGAGGAATAATGATGAATATGATAACATCGAGGTGGAAGATCATGCCATCATTCTAAACCATATTCATCTATAGCTTTGAATGATGGATCAGTCTTGTGCTATCAGTGTGGGGGTCTAGAAATAAACATTCTACAAGTCCAACCCCACCTCGACCTTGCCTACTATGTAAACATATGGGGAACCTGCATAGGATTTTTAATGTTATAATCACATATCAAGGTGTTGCTGTTTATTTAGATTCTAATGTGTCAAAAACTATCCAAATCAATCTTGTATGATCGTTTCTTGAGTTTGGTTGTCATGGTAGTAGGGATGAATCTACTAGAGGGAATATTATTCTTAAATTAGAGATGAAAGTCAAAAAAATTATTTCCTTTTCCAAACAGAGTGAAAAAATTTCATTATACGGATAACGCACTTGTGGAATCCAATGTAGGCCCTGAATTAGTTCTAGGAACTATTGGAATTGCATCATCGGTTGCTATTTCATTAATTTACACATGGGATTCTATCTCCATCATTTAATCTTGTCTCATGGAACTGCTAAAATTATCAACTAATCTAAGTTCGTATGTGATTTATTTAGTGACATCACTGAGTAAGAAGAGAGAGTAGGGTTTTAGGTGTCCATCTTTTTCTCTTAGCTTGTCACGGGTTGAATTGGAATGGTATTTCCATTTTCTATAAATAGAACACTTCAATGTGATCTATGGTATGGAATGGATGTTGAATTTTACGTTGAACATTTATTATTATCATGAGATAGTGATATTTGTGACTTTTGATGGGAGTCCTAAGTTATCTATATCCATTCAGCTAGACTCTCTCTGATGTAAACCGTTAGGAACAAAACAATATATGGAATCATTATTTACTTTTATGAAATAAAATTATCTATATAATAACCCTACCAAAACTAATATACATATTTTAATATTTATATCCATCAAAATTTACATCCACTACTCTAGCCATTTACACTTTCAGGGGGATCACCTTTATATTTCTCATACTAATCCATGATATATTTGAAATCATCATTCCAATCTATTGACCTAATTTATTCCATTCTTACTCTATAGTTTTCAATGATATATATTATTGAAATTTATTAAAATTATATTTTTATGGAATATTTTTCATGTGTTTCATTCCAAAAATACAACCTCAATATTTTAATGTTTGTTTTTCTAACAATATTCCACTTTGTGATTGTTAAAAACCACTTTTATTAAAACATTAAAACAAAAGTATAATATTTATGCACCATTTTTCAAAAATTAAATCCTTCATCAGATTTTGAAATCCATAATTGACTAGGAATACAATCTAAAATCTACTGAGCTATTAATGGTGGGAGGATCGTGTGAAAATTTAAAATTTCCCCATTGAGACATTTAGTTGGACTTTATGGTTTATTTTAGATAACAATTATTACTGAAGTTTTAAAATCCAATCCATACCAAACAAACTCCCCACTAAATATTTATTTTATTATTATATCATTTTAGTATTTTTAAAATAAATTCATCAACCTTTTTTTATATGTGATCACTACCCCGTTACAACAAGATAATAAAACACATAAAAAATTCATGCCAAATTTATACCCTATATTTAGATAAATCACACAATTATCAATGAACACAAAGAGAACTTATCTAAATATTCACATGAGATTATTTGGAAATATAATCAATTATAAATTGAAATTACACCTACATTTCTACAGTAAAATTATCAATGATAATATTTTTTATTTTTTTTAACTCATCAAATATCAACCAGTTTAGGGAGTGGGAAACCAAGTCCAAACAATCTTGGTGGATAGGGACGGTTGCACTCTAGAAGATAACATATTACATTCAAACTATTATTTTGAAAATTCCGTAGACATTATATATATATAATGACTTTGAGTACAGAAATAATCTATCATCACTAGCCTGAGATAAAAAGTTTCCAAATTTAAGTGATACAAAATCATTTACTCTCTAGTCCTTGTGTGATGGAAATTTTTTTCTACTATTAATAGAACATGAGTTATCATTCATGATTGAAATAGTATTTTTTACTTAACTAATTATATCTTTAATTAGTTACTTAATCCCAAGAATATTTTCAAATGACTTACTTTTCATGTGGTATTCATTTGATACAGTTCTCTGTAAGAAGTAATATTTAATCATTATTAGTAGTGAAATACACAAACATACATTTAAATATTAACCACCATCTATTAACTAATAATAATCCACTATACCACTTAATAAAGAACAATAGATAATAAAAAATCATATAATGATAATTATTTTTAAAATAAACTAAAGTCAATTATGCATTTGACATTCTGGGGTTTTATTTTCAATTATTTTAAGTGGATTTATTTTTTATTTTTTTGGTAGTGTATGGAATGAAAAGTAGAAAATACAACTTTGGGTATTGTTGATATTATGTATCATAGGCTCCCAATTATTTAATATATTTCATTATATCAAACACATTTTCATCATTAATCCCTAACAACATCAACAAGGCGGTTACCATAATTTCTATATCTTTAGAATTATTTATTCAAAATATTTTTTTTTCACCTCTATGGAATACGTGGATTGAGAAATAAAAATTCCATGTCATATTTATCTCACCTGAATGCAATGGTAGATTTAATCTAATCAGTCATTAATGTTTCAAACATTCATATCGTAAATTCCACAAACTACTTTCATTTTTCCTAGTTTGATCCCTAAAATATTATATCTTCGACATAGATTAGAAACATCATTCATTGATCACTCTTTTTATTTTACATAATCATGTACTCATAGAAAATTGAATTCATTATAATTAATGATTTTATAAACACTTGAATACAATGATATTTGGAATTTATTGAACTAAGGAATCATTACTATTAACTAGAAATGTTTATTGTGATCTTCTAGAATATAAATTACATATTGTGGTTCATAATATACTTCTTCCTCGTTGATTTATTTTTTGAATACAGAATGGATATCAATTTTTTATACTTGAATATAATTTTGATGACTATAAAGAAGCATATTTGGACTAGTATTAACCCAATTATGATTAAAAAACATCAACACTATATTGATTCACTAAAACTTGAAATAAAAATATCACAAAATTTACATATTCATTAATATTTTATGGGAAAATATTTTGTAGGGAGAAAATTTTCATGTACACTCAAAAAATCCCCATTATGGATTATTCATGATTTTTTCAAGATCATAATTTATCACCTTATCACAAATATCTTCTTTATTATCATCATAAAAAATATATGGCTGTATTTATGATAATAGTGAGGTTTATTGTAGAGAAATAATTCTCAAATTCAAAGTTAGAGTAATCTGCTAACCAATTAGGTTTTCCTAGTTTATTTCAACCATACTTCATGACTTCCTTATAAATTATAATCTTTCTTCATAAACCACAAGATTAGTGTTTATTTTTGATTCATCACTATTCCTATGTTATCCTATTGATATTCTCACCACCTAATCAATTTCCCCAAAAAATCACAGCTATTCAGATACAGAATCTTCATATTTTAAAGAATAGTTACATATTAGTTTTGATTAATTATTCAATTTCATATATTGAGAACGATTCTGTACATAAACTTTAATTATAATCCTTGAAAAATCTTTTTATATCAATGAGATAAATATTTTAGTGTCCCTTCACCTTATTAAAAAAAATTATTTAGTTTTTAGAATTTAAAATCATTAAAAATTATTATTAATTCAATAACTAATCTTTTATAATGAAATTTATTCTCATATTCACATAAAATACATATTAAGGATATTAAACTACATCAATATAGCTTTCTAATAGTGCATATATACTTGGTATTTATAAATGAGAATCATTTAACCTATATTGTTAATCATCTAACTCCTCCACCAATGGAAAATATTTTTCTTATGAGTTTTAATAAATGAAACATGATTCTGTTTCTCATGATTTTCAAGATATTATTACACATGAATTTTTTAAAACACTATGTCATATTTAGACTAGAAATACAAATTATTTATTCTAGGAATATTTTTTATCAACCATAAATTTATAGAAATTAAATTTAACATATTAGAATTATAGGTTCACACCATCCACCATTCCATCCTAATTCAATCATTAATGAATAATTCATAATAATTTCTCCATCAAAAGATCATGGTGATATTTACCAAAATGAATAAATATGTACAAACACTACAAATATTGCCAATGTTTTATGTTTTTTATTGTAAGTCTTCAAAATAATCATCCATTTTTAGAAAAAATCACATGTGTGTGTATGATCACATAATATCATTGGGGAATCATGAGATCCTTCATTAATAACCAACACATCCTAGAAATTGTTTCTCAAGTGTAAAATAATTTTTTCCATAAATTATTTTCATCATATTTATGTATCAATTAAATGTTTTATTCCCCACTAATGAGGTTTAGATTATCTTTATTTTGATTCCTTTACCTCAAAAATTTACAATCATCTCCATTGAAGAACGATGTCTTTTGGTGATGTTTATTTCATTTCCTATGTTAGTAAAATGATATACCATTCATACATTTTTACTAATAACTTAAACTAATAATATGTATATTAATATCATGTCTTTTCATATAATTTTTGATTTCCTAAAACTAATCAACTTCAAGAAACTATCGTCTCTAAATCTTATGACACCTTATTTGACATAGACGCTTCCCAAGAAAAAATCATAATTTACTATTTTATAGTAATTATAAATGTTTTTGAGGGTCCATATTATAAATCGTTCAATTAATTTTATATCAATATCTTCTATTACTACTTTCTCAGACCATTTCAGTATAAAACATGCACACTACTTCACCACCTTTAGTAATGAGTATGCATGATTCTGCATCGTGTATGAAGGATCAAATTCAGTTTTCAATTCAATTCCGGGATATTTATTATTTAACACTCTTGATGATTCCTTTCACTGATGATAATTTAAACTTCTAGTAACGTGTGGAACACGTTATTATATTCATGATAAGAAATAAATATTTTATCTTATCTAACTCAAAAAAAAATTTAGGGGTCCAAAAAATTAATTATATAAATTTTTACTCATCAATCATATTTTAAATTTATACCTTGATGTACCTATTGGGGTTTTTTCAAATGTATTGAATATGTACCATATTTTAAAAAATAATGACACCTGACTTTTGGATATTTTTTAATTTCATCACTCATTCTCCAATAGTATTATAGGTTTCTTGAGTGTTACCCATATGAATCTTCCTCTTTAAGTTGGGTGATTGTGGTTTATCATTAACCATGGATAGATGTTTTTATTCCGAAGACCCAAAATAACAATAAATTCGCTATTGAAGAACTCTTTTTATTATAAATATTCCAACATCATCATTGGTTCACCATATTTCTCCAAATCATTCCTAGAATCCCATACGATCCATTATATAGAGGTCGTATCATGGGTCATAATCCCCACTTGATCTCTAATAATCAGCTATAGATTAATTATTTGAGATTCAATATCCTAAATTTATTTTACTTTATTATTTAACAATCATGTAATTCTATAAATAATCTATGATTGGTATTCAATTTTGAGAAATATATCAACAACAATCATTGAGTTTTTTGGATATTCATATTTTATATTTATAATATAAACCTTTAACAGGTCATCCCCATTTACTTATTTCATTGTGTAGTGTCTTGGAATAACAAAATACATTAAAATATTACTTTTTTAGGTCCCTCTAAATATTTTTCTATTAGACTATAACATCTAAATACACTTTGAGGTGTAATTACCTACAAAATATTAATTATTCCACCTTGACTCATCATCCACTCAAAATGTACATCTGGTCATTATCCATAGGGACTTAGGTGGGACTCACATATTCCAAAGGCTTATGACAAGAAGTGAGTTTCAAATTATGTGATTGTGGGGAGACAATACCATTTGGTTTTGATAAAAATAAGGGTCCATATAAATATTATATAGTGGAGGAAGGGATATAAAAAAAGAAACTGAATAAACACAATAGTGGAATGTTAAACAATATAAGTAATAATAAGCATAAAATATACATGCCATTTCTATAAAAATAGACATGTCATGAAATGTCATGAAAGAATCATCATGTAGGGTATCCCATGGATAACCCTATAAGAACATATATATGGAAACATTGAATAAGGTCCATCCTTATATAGAGAAACAACCTAGTCTGTTGTTATATATCTCATGAAAAATTTGTACATCCCTGATGAATAATGTCCATATCACAAGTCTAATCACTTTCCAGACCTGAAAACAGTAAATTTTATATATGTCCATTCTGTGAATATGATTTACTTAGTCTAGATCATATGTGTTCCTATCTTATACAACTATAAATATACATGTGTATGTAAGTAAAAAAACAACTCAAACATAAAGATAAAAAATGCTACTGCAATTATTCTCAGCAGCCACAATTGAGTGTTTACGTAATTCAAAGAAATAAAGATACATACCTATATATGCGACCACAAATATATATTTTAATACATAACGTGTATAAAAAGATATATTTGTAGTGGTTAGGATGAGTGGTTTACGTTTCATGAGTCCCTTCAAGAATATCATACAGGGAGTTCCCTCAGGCTCCCCCCATAAATATATCATGAGAACCCCATTCCATCTGACACCTTCTATGCTGTCAATCATGTATCTAATATTTTAATAGCATACCCATAAACAATAACTAGGTCCCTCATGACACTTTTTAAAATACAATATTGTCTTAGTAGCTTTACATCCCTAGGTACAACATTATTCATTCTCTCGTGTATAATGAAATCCCATCAGCTCAATGGAATGATGTCCTAAGGAATGATGATATCCATCCTCTACTAATCAAGACCCATAGACCACAAGTATAATGGTTGTCCTTATCAAAAAATCGATACTCTCAGTACCATATCCCAATGGTCTGTCACCATCATGTGCAAATTTCTATGGGGAGAACCTCCTCAATAATTGATGGTCGACACCATACCCTAAGTTGAAATTTATACAAGAGCCTACACCCACCATGAGTGGTAAAAAAACACAAATGAGACCTATTAGTGTACATAGGACTCCAATTATATTGTTTTCTAACAAAATTGAGATCAAATTAACAACCTGTAATAAGACACACCAACCAAGATCAACTTTTCCATGTTTGGCCATGTCATCCAATTTCTAATGGTCACCACTATCTAATGATTCATGGGTGATGTCCTCATCATGAAAACCTCATAAAATAAATCTCATTAGAACCTGTCACCTCATCAAGGAGATCAACATAACCCCATATACCTCAGGCAAGAACCTCGACCTATTGTACCAAGTTGTCTCAGTCTCAGTGATCAACATCACCTCAATACAACAACCCATGCATATAAAATTCTAATATGACCCATGAAATTATATAAAAATATTTTAATATATATTTTTGAACTATATTATACTTCTAAATTTTTAAAAATCCTATTTCCCAACTTAGAAAATATAAATATACTATTAAATGTCCTGTGAAATCTAGTAAAATAAATTATTCAATTTAATGAAACAATTAACTAAAAAAAGGATTCCCTTTGAAAACCCAATGGGAATACTTCATAACACACCCCATGACACAAATAAAATTATGGTGAAATCTAGAAACCACCTACCTTATATTATTAAAAACTCACTCATCCAATATCAGCCTCTATCTCGAGTCTAAATAAAAGAAATAAGGAATTTAGAACATTACCATGATAATATGAAAAATATTATATTTGAATATCTCATTAAATATATGAATACAAATAATGAAATGATAATAATTGATATAAGGTCATACTAATAGAAATCCATATACACCAATGTATCTCATATCAAATTCCAAATGATAGATGGGGATAAAATCATAAAGTAGATAAATGGGAGAGATCCTTGCTGATGGAGGAGGTTAGGGAATAGGAGTAGTGGAAAATAGGAGAATCCATCATAAAAAAATAAAAAATGGTAATTATGGCTTCATTAATGGGATGTATGGTTACCATAGTGTTTCAAAAACTATGCACCAACCACGTAGTGCCCACTATCCAAGAGTACAGACAACTCACACAGTTTGGCCGCACATAATAAATAAGATTTCACTAACTGTGCTAGTGATGGTGAACACAATCAATCCAGTACATTCTTGAATAGAAAGATTCACAAAATTAAAAATATAGTTTACCTTTGAAATAAATTCCTACGAATTTGGGCTACACAGTTAAAAAAACCATCTGCCAACTGTTTTCCTGGGCCTATTTTTTCCAGAACTGTCTTTCAGGAGCACAATGATTTATAAACCCAATAAATTACTTGGGGTAATCACTAGGTCATAAAACCTATATAAAAATACATTAAGGTTTTAAATATACTATAATTAGTTTTGAAATGCAGTAATTCTTGTTGTTCCACCAACTGAACTCAAAACTCTTGTTTACTATGAAATTTATACCCATAAAAAATACATTGTCTGTAATAATATTCCCAATTTATTTTAAATCATTGCCACCATATGTGGTCCAATTTTGAATTGGTAATAAACAAACTCACCTCATTAACATATCCTCAGTCTACCCAGGTAATTTGTCACTATCAATTCCTTACTGGCTCTCCCCACATTATGTATTACCTACCTAGTCACTTATTCTCCCAAAAATCTATCATTTTGATGTATCCACCATGTATCCCTAGAAAAATAGTTTCTACCATGAAATACTATCATTCCTGGTTCTCATAAGGTTTTCATATAATGCTAATTTCATACCGGACAACCATCAAGTCTCACACCACATATGATGCTCATTTTTACATGTTTCATACATGAAACCCATAAATATATCATCTCTTTAGATTAAAAAATATCATAATTACCATTGATAAATTCCATATTGGAACTCCCCACCTTATTTATTACCTATCTAGTCACTTCCCGACCAAAAAATAACTCATTTTGATGGATTTGACCAGCATCCCTAGAAAAATATGACCTACCACAAGAAACTATCATTTCTTATCCCCATAAGGTTATCAATTCATGACCATGTCACACAAGACTCCTTTAAGTTCCTAAACCACAGTTGATGCACATTCATAACTATGTCATACATGAAACCCTTGTGTCTTGCACCTCATCATATTCCCGAAGATACTACATCAAATATTGTAATCAATGGTAATCTCATTTCATATATATATATATATATATTCATGCCCATAATAGTACTAATTACTACACAAATCATAAAAAACATGCATCAAATCGGATTCTCACATACTAACAAGTGTTTGGTTAGTCCAAAAAAATATGGAAACTCAAGCACCAAAAAACTTCCACGAACATAAATATAAGAGAGTTCCCTGATCAAGGAATACCTCTAACCATCATAGTATCTCCTTCCTACTATCAACCCACCATATCGACAATATGAACCTCGACTAAAAATAGACTACCTAAGTATTGACCTACCTGAGGTTATGTACAAGTTACCATCCACTAACCACACTATCAAGTCTCTCTCTCCATTTCAAAACCTATGTTTGAAGATGAATCATAGCTATATACACCAATTACCATTGTCATCCCTGCTTGATAACTCTATGTTTTTCTTGGTCCGAAGATCGCACCAATCTTGGAAGGATTCATTTAGAACCTCTCAATATGCACCATCTGACCACAATCCCGACACTTCTTCAGGGCTCGCTCACACTGAGTCTAAACATGCCATGGTTTCTCACACTGTAAGAACACCATCGAAGAACAAATCCTTTGTGGCCTACCCAGGTCATCTTCATGATTACCCTACCAAGACTCTTTATAGTCTCTCTTCCAGCTATAGGAAGCATCATGGCTAATCCCACCAAACATTTTCATCCACCTCGAGCATGAATTGTTGATCATGATTCTTTCACATATCAACACATGATTCACCAACACTAGGAATGAATCCCTAATTAATAAGTTAACTTGAACCCTAATGGCATACATCAATCCATCCGCAAAAACCCTCACCCTGGAGTTGTCATCGGCCACCATAGATGTTGAAATATTGGATACGTCTATGAAGTTATTCACACAATCCTTAGCATATGTATTTACCTATAATAGGTTCATGAACACCCAGGATATATCATCATAAACATATTAAGTAAAACTTTATCAATGTAAATATATTAAAAACCTTCTATGTAAGTCCCTCATGTGTACTATCTTGCACCAGTATAGCACACCAGTGAATAGATGGTCTTATGATCATATATGTAAATAGCTTCACCTGTCAACATAGGTGTGTCTTCAGGTAGTAAAAAATAATCTTCAAAGACCCTATCTAGTTATATACTTACTATTGTCAACCCTATCCAAGAAATATGGGTGGGCTCTATGATTGGAAGTCATCAATTAAGTAATCCATATGTGGATCAACTCCCTGAGCTCCCCTGTCAATATCCTATATGATTCACACCTATATCGCCCTCAATTACTCCTCTTACTATGTTACAAAAGCTTCCATCTAATTTGGATAACCTTCTAGTATGTGAGGTAGTAACAATTTCACTTGACCATCCTTTCCCTCAGGAGGCTCATCTGGTGCACGCTCTAGCTGCACCACATCTTATACCTCGTGATATTCCACAAGTTGCTATCTAGGTGGCATCAAGATGAAGTCCAGGAAACATGGATGAATTTAAAAAAATTCATATATATATATATAAATATTGTTAGGAAAATTGGTAATATGAAGCACATCTCACTACCCTTACAGTACACTACCATACCCATCTCACATAACATTTGACCACATGGCCCCTTACCAACCCCTACAAGAGTATGGTATCAAATATTATCTGGCCCATGGCCCACTTCCTACCCATATAAGAGTCAGGATTCATGTATAATTTATCCTCAATGATAGTTTCCTACCCATAATAGAGTCAGTTATCAAATATAACTTATGTCAAATATCATAAATTTGTTGAATCTGATTAGAATTCAACAAATGGACATTCAAGAAAAAACTATCTAACTTCCTGGTGAAAATTAAAAAAAACTTACCCCCTTTCATTAGTTATTCTAACCCTTAATAATCTCATGAAAATACATAATATATACACATATAATCACAACCAGTATCATTTTGAAGCAAGAACCTAGGTTTTCTTGGTAGAATTTCATCAAGAAGACCAAGTAGGAAGACTGTGTTTGGCCTTTTATTGACACATTAAACATCCCAATCCAACTTACCATATTACTGGTTCAATAATTAAAATCACAAGTAGAAAAACATTATATGATCCTATGTACCTACCATGATTCATAAATAATCATTCCTTTCCATTCTGGTCCACGCATACAAATCATATTATCCAATAACGTCACAAGAATTTTTTCCACTAGAAGTGTAAATCAATCAAATATAAAAGTTCAATGTAAAAAATCAATTTCCCACCCATGGAAACCTAGTTTTTCTAAAATTCATGGGGTTTTAGGTATCCAAACAAGATCTCTTTACCTAGTTCAAACTATATCCTAGTATCCGGTCTAGCATAGACCAAATCATAAGAGAAAAAATAAAATAAACACATTTGATACCATTTGGATAACCGAAAAAAGATTTTCTACTAAAATTATGATCTAACCCAGTTAACCAACAAGAAATACGAATGCCTCCCCATATTCCAAAGGCTTCTGACTAACACTAATGGTCCGATTAGGTGATTATTGGGGGACTATACACACTTATAATGATAATAATAATGGTCCATATATATATATATATATTACATGATCAATGAAAGACCATAATCAAAGAATGTAAAATACTAAAAAAATAACATAAAAATTTAATAGTAATAATAAGACAAAAACCAGAAACCATTTGATGAAAAATACACATATCATGACCAGTCATACAAAAACATAAGATATAAGGGTCACCCATGGCCGACCATATAAGTTCATATATATAGTTACCCAAAAATAAGGACACACGCGATGAAGAGGAACCACTCATTCATCTACCATCCATCTCATGAAAAATATTTATAACCATAATCAATATGGATCATCTACGGATCATTATAGCTTATATAATTTCAAAGAAAATCTATATGCATCTTCAGCATCCCATGTAGGGCATGATTATGATCTCAATAAACAAAAAAAATGGTTTGCTATCTTACATACATAATTATGTATGAGTTAGCATATGTATGTAAATTGGTGAAACTCACACATAAAAAAAACCTACTCCACTTATGCTCAACAACCCTAAGTTGTAATTTTCCTACATCCATAAAATGAAGGTATATCACTAAATAAGTTCAAAAAAAAATTCACACATTACATTTCTGAAGTTATATTATAATTTTTTGGTAAGGAATACCACATATTTTACAATGGTCCACTGATGAATATCATATATGGTGTTCTATCAAGTTCCTCGAATAAATGTAGCAATGAATACTCATAAAATTATTCACCATTAGTTTCATCTATTATGTATCTGACCTCCCAAAAGCATTATCACCAATAAGACCCATTTCCATTAGTCCTCTATAAAAAATTCACCATCACATTAGTAACACAACATCCCATGGTACAACAATATTCATCTACTTATATATATTGATGAATCTCTGGATCAACATAAAGTTTCCACGAGGCATGATGAAATTAATCTATTAATAATCTCAGTAATTCATTCTAATGTATAATAGTTGGCCTCACCCCCCATCAAATGGTCTCTAAACAATCTCTCAATTTTCTGTCACTATCATCTATGGCTTTCTATCATTAGAACCACCTCTGTAACGGATGGTAAACACTATCCCATAAAACTTAGTATCTATGAAAGCCTCTATAAATGATGAGTGGCCAACCACACCTCAACTAATTCCAATATGTTTGAAAAAGACTCCAAGAAAAATTTATAAAACATAGGTGATTAAAAAGAAACACTATTTACTAAGTTACACAAATCTAATACTTTGTTTCCACAGATGAGCATGGTGCCTATGTTCGGATAGACAACACTCTCTCATGTTTTTTGGGATATTCCCCCATCATGATGACGTCTCTACCTCAATCATGATAAACCATGTCACCTAAACCTAGGAATCATATTCATCCCATATATGTTGGTCTATGCCCTTATCCTGAAGACTAAGTGATCTCATCCTAGTGATAAACATCACCTCAATACCTATGGCCATGCTCGTAATATTGTAGAGAAACCCATGAAATAATATCACATTTCATTAATTTAAATTAAACCACCTTCCTAACCAGAAAAATTTCTTAAATTCACCATACCGGGCATAGAATATTTCAATATAGTAGTGTATCCCCAATGACATCCCATAAAATCAATTAATCAATATAAAAACATGAAATAATTAATTAAAATATTCCAGCAGACAACCAATCATGTATATTTATTAAATAAATCCACAACACCTGTAAAATTATGGATAAATGTTGGAAAAACTATCCATATATTTGTAGTCTCTATCTTGTCTAATAATGGGCACTAACTCGAGCCAAAATGGGTAAAATAGGGATTTCGGATAGACAACCTAAAAATATTTCAAAATAACATGCACAGATTTAGCATTTCATATAGTGAAATTAATTACTAAATAATGATAAAATACTTAAGTATTTACCACGATTTATATTTATCCACTAATGGATCTTGAATTATAGTACAAATGAGGGTGGTCGAACAAATCCAAAAGCAGGACAAATTGGAGAGCACCCTACTGTGGGATGAGGCACAGGGCTAGGAGGAGGGGAATAGTTGATAGTACCACCTAATGGAATAAAAAATGAGTATTATGTTTTGTACACATTAATAATCTTCACGATTAAAGCATTGCTTGTAAAACTATACACTAACTGTGAGGTCCTAATTGTCCGAGAGGACAGACACATAGCACAGTCTGGATACATGGATTGAAAACCCATGCAACAACTATGTGGGTGACTATAAACCCCTTAAACAAGTGAAATATTGATAGATTGGTATACACTATTAAATAGAAAAATTCCATTTTAAAATAGGCCATGTCGCTTGGAGCACATTTGTAGAAAGACCATTCAGCAGCCATTCACCTTGGTCTGATTTTCCTAAAACTAGGTTTCTAGAGCCCAATGATTTTGAATCCCATTAAAACACTATAGGAACTTCCCAGACCATTAAACCCTTAAAAATTGAATTAATCCATTAAGCTCATGGAATTCAGTTCTAAATCCTTGATTTCATGTTTCTCTACCCACCAATCTCAAAATCCATGTTTACCAATAAATTATAACCTATTTAATAACCCTAGGAAATTACATTAATTTTCCTACATTTTTTCACTACGATAGAAATTAATACATATTTATTGAGGTATTTTAAATCATAAATTTAAAACTGTGAATAATGAATTTAATATATAATAATCATGATATCTTTATTAACACGCAACACTGATTTTAAAGTGAACTATGATATACTATAATGGTTTAATTATTTAAATGTGACCATTATAACCTAGATATCGAATATGAGTAAGGAAAATATAGAAAATATGAAATAAAATATATAATTGAATGTATTTAAAAATTATATATACCTAAGTTCCCAATTCTCAAAAAATTTATTTTATGATTCAAGATTATGTTTACCCCAAAAATGTCCTTATTTAATTTTTTATGTGAACATTATAAATTAATTCTAACTTTTTATCAATATTTTATTTTTGAAATTGATTAAAAATTATAAAATAATATTTTCAATATTTTATT
Organism: Viscum album; assembly: GCA_963277665.1. Taxonomy (NCBI): domain Eukaryota; kingdom Viridiplantae; phylum Streptophyta; class Magnoliopsida; order Santalales; family Viscaceae; genus Viscum; species Viscum album. The sequence goes on along the minus strand of OY728159.1, from coordinate 771,524,228 downwards.
ATGGTGAATATTTGTACTTTTATAGAAATTTTTTATATAGTGATGAATAAAAAATATTATTTTCCTTAAAACATACATTTATTTTCAATAATTTTTCATGACACATCCCCCGGGGCCCGTTCCATGACTACCCCAAGCCCGCCTTCCAGAGGCCATTGGTTGACGACTAGCACTGAAGGCATATGCCCTAAAACAGGGAAGGTATTGCCTATATAACTAGTAACACACCCAACAAATCACAAGCATGATACGAACTCAAGTAAACTGGATAGTAAACAGAGTGAGTATTGTAAGTAAAATGTGTCCAGAATACAATCCCAAATAGAAAGTACAAGGAAAACTAGAAAGTACAAGACAGATGAAAGTACAAGTAATAGGGACTGATCCTTTGATCACCCACCAATGATCCTACCTGAAGGGTAGGTATAGCTCTTGATTTCGTTTCTCTGCAATATGCCTCGTCTAGCTCCACATCTGAGCTACCACCAGTACTGGTATCCTCGTCTTCAGTCAGTGTTGTCCATCATCATCATCCAACCCAACTAGGTGAAGGAATAGCCTGTGCAGGGGTGAGTATAACGATGCTCAGTAGGGACCCCGAGACCATCAAGGTCTCACAAAATCCATCAAGGATAAACCACAAAGTATGAAATTAATATCTAACCCAACTTAGGTATATTCCCATATATATACCTAAGTTATCAAGTAATCCATCACAATCACGAGGAAACATAGATTTATTGACTCAACACACACCTGGTATATCATTATCTACAGTAGTTGATATGATTATATGTGACTACTAAATAATCATACTCTGTTAAGAGGCTCTGCTGCTAACCAGCACAGAATCTCTAAGATTTGACCCACAGAAGATCATTGGAGCTGACCAGCAATGGATTTATAGGAGCTGACCCACACATGATGGCTAGGACCTGACCCACATAGGATCACTAGGAGATGACAAACATAAGATCACTGGAGCTGACCCACATAGGATCGCTGGGAGTTGTCCCAAACAAGATCGCTGGGAGATTTCCCACACAAGATCGCTTGGAGCGGACCCATAGAGGATCTCTAGAGCTGACCCAGATAGGATCGCTAGGAGCTGACCCACACAAGATCGCTAGGAGCTGACCCACACAGGATTGCTGGAGCTCACCCACACTATATATCTAGGATCTGACCCACATTGCATAGCTAGGAGCTGACCCACCCAGGATATCTAGGATCACTCTTCTCATCACAACCAGCTACTGGGTATCTACACTAGTCATTATTGTCTTCGAGAGAGTAAGTTCTCTAATCCACTTGTTTGATTCCCCAACTACTATGTTCCACAAAGAAGTATCCCAATGAAACGCCCAATCATAGGGGTCTCAACGCAACAAATAATGAGTCAATCAGACTCATGGTCTGTGAGTTATTAGCCTTTTAGTCCCGAGGGCCCGGTTGGATTCGTGATCGATCCAACCCGACTGTTTCCCAACGTCATCCAAAACTCCGATGGGGTATATTTAAAGGGACCCTCTCACTCCACAATTTCCGTCACCATTAATGGTTTGTCAAAATGATACATGGTGCCAATGTTATGGAAATAAATGTAAATGGGTCGTAGTGGGCCTAGGTCTGGTCGGATCGACTCGGCCCGACCTGACCTGGTCCGACCCGGTTCGGGTCGACCCGGCCTGACCCGCTGGGTGCGACCTGGCCCGCTGGGTGGCCCGGACCATTGGGTTCGGCCCGGCCCATTGGTTACAGCCCTGCATGCTGTGAGGGGTCGTGGAGGTCTGCGGGTGGCCGCGAGGGCGCGGGGCAGCTCGACCGTGGGGGTGGTGTGATGGCGCGAGCCCTCGGGGTGGCTCGGCCGAAGCGGCTTAGCCGTAGGGAGCTATGAGGGCATGGCGTGTGGATGCTCAGATGGAGAATCCTAGCCTCGGGGGGCCACGAGGTCACAGCGCGGGGCGGCCCTGCTGGGGCGGCCTGGTCGTGGGGTTCCACGAGAGAGTGGAGTGGGGCGGCTCGCCGGAGCGGTGCATCCGCGGCGTGGCACGAGGGTGGGGCGCAGGGTTGATTGGCCAGAAGGGTGGAGGCTGCGGATGGTGGCGACTGCGGATGATGGGGTAGAGGACGAGGGAGGTCGCGGGCAGATGTGATCTTGTACGGCGGGGTCACATGCATCAGAGGCCGCGGCCAGCCGGGAATGCATGCGGTAGCTGGCGTGGAGCGGCGCCGTCTCCTACGTCTCGGCCGACAGGGATGCTGACCGCCGTTCTCGTGCCCTTTCATGGTTGGTCGCTGACCTCCTCCATCATGAAGAACATCACAAATCATTATAAGAATTACAGAGTGGACTTCCATGTTTTTTTAGGCCACACTCTCTACATTAGAGAGGTATAAAGTTGCTATAAAATCTCTTTGAATTACCAAGAGTCATTAAGAACGAATAAGTAACTAATTTCAAACAACCACCCAAAAACTTCTTGCAAATAATCATACACAAAAAAACCCTACCTCGTTTTATTGCTTGTTGACTTCCATGAGGAGGAAGGAACTGACATCGGTTGATGATGTCTTGCATTGTGGGATGTCTTGAGGAAGAATTCATGCATTGACGTTCTTCGTTGGAGAGCATTCTCCCATGTCTCTAATGTTCTCCACTTCGCCAAGCCTTTTCAATCAATTCCACCAAAATTAATGGTAGCCCAAAAATAATAGATTATGTTATCTATTATTTAGTTTTTTGGGACAAAAATAAAATTGGAAAAAATTATTTACAAGGATGTCATAATTAATTAAAGGGGTTTCCACCATTTAATAGGGGAAGTTTAAGACGCTCCCCCACACTTATGAGGGAGTTCAAGGGGTTTAAAACCTTGTGTGGTCCCCGCCACCATAACCTCTCACGGGGGGTTAGGCTCAGTTGTCCCCACCACCATAACATATCATGGGTGGTGATAGTTAAGGTGTTCCCCACCAGTGCTTCGAGTTCAATGGTACCCTCATATTTCAGTTCTGAGCACCAGTTAAAAAGTTAGAAAATCCAGCTTGCACATTTACTAGACGTACCAAAAATAAAAGTTCAGAAATTTATTCTAGGCACATTGGGCCTCAGAATCATGTTCAGTCGATTTTCACGGACTTGTAATATTTCTATATATTAAAATAATTAAATGGAAATTCCAGGTCATTAAATTATCCCCACCTCAGGGCTCTACGTCCCCGTATTCCACAACTCAAATTAGGTAAACAAGTGGGAGAACTGAGCATGCTTCTGAGTCTCCCTCTCCCATCTGCTCTACTGGAGGTTCCTATGATACTATCAAACGTGCATGAGAGGTATCATCCATCCACAATGGACATGCTCTTGTCTATCCTCAATCTCTACTGGAACCTCCGTAAAAGTCTCCTTATCATCGACATCGACCTCGCCAGGGTCGATGATGTGGGAAGGGTCGTGCACGTATCTCCTAAGCTGGGAAACGTGGAAGAAATCATGAAACTAGTGCAATTGAGGTGGAAGAGCTAACCAGTAATCCATCTCAAAAACTATTCTTTGGACCTGAAAAGGTCTGATGAATCTAATAGATTATTTACTTCCTTGCCAAAATATCCACAGACCTCATCGGGGTGAGACCCGTAGGAAGACCTCCACCCATCATAGAACTCTAGAGGTATCAGTCTCCTTTTAGAATATGACTTCTTCCTGCACTGTCTGGTCTTCATCTCCTCCTAGATGATATTCACTTTCTCTTTGGTAGCCGGAACCATCTCTGGTCCCACTAGTGCAGACTCCCCTAGGTCAGTCCATCACAATGGTGATCTACATAGTCGCCTGTACAACAACTCAAAAGGTTACATCCCAATAGTGTAGTGATAGCTATTTTTGAATGAAAAATACACAAAAGACAAGTGATCCTCTCAGAAATTAATGTATTAGTGGATTCAAGCACATAGCATGTCCTAGAGGGTCTGATTGGTCCTCTTAGTCTAGCCATCCATTTGAGGATGGAAGGAGGTGCTCAAACGAAGCTGCATCCAGAAAGCCTCCTACAACACCTTCTATAGTTGTGAAGTAAAATGTGTATCATGATCGGAGAAAATCATCGAGGGTACCCCATGTAGCCTCACAATCATTGGCTCATAGAGACTTCCCAAGGTCTCTAATGAACCCGGATCTCTGATCGGTAGGAAGTGGGCCGACATGGTGTGTCAGTCAATGATCACCCAGATGGAGTCATAACCTCTGGCTGTACGTGGAAGTCATGTCATGAAGTCCAAGGATATCCCATACCAATTCCACTCTAAGAACTCCAAAGGCTGAACCAATCCTGATGGTAACTGATTCTCCACCTTCACTTGCTGACAAGTGAGGCACAGAGAAACAAACTCTACAACTGCTTTCATCATTCTCGTCCACCAGTCTTGTCATCTGATATCTTGATTCATCATTCCCACTAGTGGATGTACCGCTAAAGGGGATGTGTGGAACTCCATAAACGCATCCTCTCGATGTGACACAGGTACCACGGTATGTACTCTGAAGTGGTTGATGTACTCCCCACCTTCAGAAAATCCATCAGGTGCCTTTCCTGTGGATATCTAAGCACGTCATGCCTCGCAATCAGCGTCCCCACATTGTGCCTCCCTGACATGCTGAAGAAGTGGGGGAGTGACTATAAGAGATTGAAAAAAAGTTGTTCCATCTCTACCCACAAAGGATATCTATAAAGCAGCCAGCAGCTCCGTTGCATCACCTAGAAGATATATACCAGATATCCAGCTGAGTCCATCTACAACAATATTCCCATTCCTATGAGTATAGACTATCTCAAAGTCATAGTTCTGGAAGAACTCAATCCAAAGTCTCTATTTCAGGTTCAGGTCCTCCTGAGTGATGATATACCTTAGACTATTCTGATCAGAGTACAATATAAAATGTTCTCTCATTAGATAGTGCCACCACATCATTAAGGCGAAGACCACTGCTGCTAACTCCAGGTCATGGGTAGCGTAGTTCTACTCATGCTATCTTAGCTGTCGAAAACCATATGTGATCACTGTTTTCTCCTAAATCAAGACACATCTGATTCTAGTGCCTGATGTGTCACAGTAGACTATGTTCCCTACGCCCTCCTCTAGAAGCCTCAAGTTGGGGACACTAGTCAGCCTCTACCTCAGCACTTGAAAACTATACTAGAATTTATCCGACCAAACAAAGTGTTGCCCCATTTTTTTTCAATCCTGATAGTGGTGCTGCAACTCTGGATAAATCTGGCACAAAACTCCGGTAGTATCCATCCAATCCGATGAAACTCCGTACCTCTGTCACACTCCTAGGTGGCTCCCAAGAAAGTACAGGGTCAATATTCACTAGATCCACTACAACATCAGCCTTCAAGATGACATGTCCTAGAAAGTGAACCTCTTGGATCCAGAACTAGAACTTCGAGAGCTTACCATAATTATCGTGCTCTCGGAGTGCATCCAGTACTACCTGTAAATGAAAGGTATGCTCCTCCTCACTAGACGAGTATATCAGAAAGTTGTCGATGAAGACTACTACAAAGCGATCAAGGTATTGCTAAAAGATCATGTTCATAGGTCCCATGAACACTACTAGAACATTGGTTACACCGAAGGGTATTACCAAGAATTAATAATGGTTGTTCTGACACCTAAAAATCATGTTCTATACATCCTTGTCTCATAATCTGATCTGTGATAGCCTGATCTGAGGTGTATCTTTGAGAACCATCGTGCTCCCTTCAGCTGATCAGAGAGGTAGTCAATCCTCGGGAGTAGGTTCTTGTTCTTCATGGTCACCTTGTTTGGGCGATGATAGTCAAAAAAAGCCTCAAGCTCCCATATGCCATCTTGAAGAACAGAATAGGGGCTTCCCAATGAGAAACAATGGGTAGAATGATCCACTTCACCTGTAAGTCCTCAAGCTGTACCCGCAGCTCACGAAGCTCCACAGGAGCCTCCCGATATGCTAGTGTAGATATTAGTGTCGTCCCAGGGTACAAGTCAATTTAAAATTCCACCTATCTATGAGAAGGTATTCCTGAAACATAATCAGAGAAGACATGTGCATACTAGTCCACCACTACAAGATAACTCGGATACCCCACATCAACCTCTCTGAGGATAAGGACAGCCAACTAATTACTGATCGGCTGCAACCTCCACTGGGTAAGTCTGTCCTATTCTGAAAAGGCTCCCTTCTCACCGATGAAGGTAAACCTGGTCTCGTTCATGTGGACACACCGCACTTGGAACCTAATGCAGTCTATCTGAGCATGGACTGCAGATAACCAGTCCATACCCAAGATGGCGTCTTAAGGCTTTAACGGTACTACTAGGAAATCCCAGCCTAAGCTCTAGCCTCCTAGAGTAATCTTTCTCTGCTGGCACCAGTTCTTATTCATTGAATCCGGTCCTATAACAAATTCTATTCATAAGGATCGAGCCAATAGATCCGCCGGAATCTCTAAGCTCTGAACGAGGGAAGTGGAAATAAAATAATTACGGGAACCTATGTCTATATGAACTGCAGATAAGGTGGAGTAGACACAGATCATACCTTCTATCATCTTTGGAGAATCATTAAAGAATGCCTCAGCTTTATGGAGCTAAGATCCCCCCTATCCTCCTGCTCCCTATGGTCAGGGTGGACCTACTGCTGGTGGGGAATTAACATCTCGAAACGTCACCCACCTCCAGCTACATGACCAGCTCCTCATCCATGTCCACCTGCTCCCTACTGAACTCCTCAGCAGAACCACTATCCCTGCCTGGGCAGTCCTTAGACCGTCTTCTTATCATCCGTACAGAGGGTCAGACATTCACGAGCCATGTGACCATGCCCGCCCCATGTGTAACACTTTTTGCTCCTGGTATGATTGGCTCTACCTTAGGTTCCCCGAACAACCAATCCTGAGTAATGTGGTCATACAACTATAATTTTGGTCCCCTTGGACCTCTGTGACATATGTCTGATGCCAGCTGCAGAAGACTCCGCCACGTGACGACTGGGGGTGGGTCTCGCTGCTGGTGACTACTCAGCAAGAAAACACTCCACTAATAGGGCTCACTCTAATACCCCCGCCTGCATCGGTATGTTGAGTGAGATCATCGAAACCCTGATCTCCCCCATGATCCCCTGCTCGAAGGTTTGGGCCCTAAAGAAGTGGTCTCGTACCATATCTGTTGAGTAACGTGAGAGTTCTATGAAGCTCTCTTAGTACTGAGCCATAGTCAAGCTGCCTTGTTGCATATGAAGTAGCACATGTATGTGCATTTCACGAAGATTCACTGGAACAAACTCTACCCGAAACTGGCTCTCGAAGTCTGCCTAGAGAAGCGTCACCTCGTCATGGACCTAGAGCATCAAGCTCCACCATCTACCTGATTCTTTTTGTAGAAGGATAGCGACAATGATCAGCATGAGATTGGATGATTTCTTTACCAGTCGGAAGACACTCACAACAACCTCTATCCAATCCACAGCCGCCTGTGGGTTCGTCTCTCCCCTGAACATGGGTGGCCTCTAGCACTTGAACTCATTCAACGCGCTCAAGCAGTATGCACCATCTACTATTGGGGCGATTGGAATTGGTGCCCAATGGGGAAAGGTAACACAGGTTCCTCCACTGGTGACTCTACTAGAAAATGGTGTTTTATAGAGGCCTCATCTCTTGGTGGTCTATAAGTGTGTACAAAAATGAGAACACTATCATGCTTTCTTCGTGGAGGCATCCAAAAAAGAAAAAGGTGTGCCATGGTAAACAAATTTTACCTGGTGAGATGACTGAAGAGATCACAAAGAAAACTCTTAGAAACACACATGCAATCAGTGTTTTCTTGCAGTGAGTTAGAAATCAGAAGTCATGTTCATGGAGTATGGATACATCAGTCACCGCACCAACATTGGATTCCCTAAACTGATAACCACACTCACTAAAGTTAAAACTATTTCCATTAAAAAGAAATATCAGATTCTTATGTTCTGCGGTAGAGCTGACTCCTTTGACACCAATTTATCATGACCCATCCACCGAGGCCCATTCCGTGACTACCACAAGCCCCCTTTCATAGGCTAGGGGATAGAGACTAGCACAGAAGGCGTATTCCCTAAAACTGGGAAGGCATTCCCTTTATAAACTGTAACTCACACAACCAAGCACAAGCAAGATATGAACTCAAGTAAACTAAATATTAGACAGAGTGAGTACATTAAGTAAAAGGGGGTATGAATACAAGCCCAACTGGAAAGTACAAGGGAAAATGGAAAGTACAAGACAATTGAATGTACAAGTAACTGGAATAGCTCCTGTGATCATCAACCAAGGATCCAACCTGAAGGGTAGGTACATATCTTGATTAGTCATCTCTGTGGTACGCCTCATCTAGGTCCACCTTGAAGGTACATCCAGTCCTAGTATCATCATCCTCAGTTACCGTTGTTCATCGTCAGCATCCAACACAACAAGGTGCGGGAATATCCCATGCAGGGGTGAGTATAACAATACTCAGTAGGCACCTTGAGACCCTCAAGGTATCACAAAATCTACCAAACATAAACATCAAATTATGAAGTAAATAGATAACCCTACTTTGGTATATGACCATATATATACCTAAGTTATCAACTAATGCATCTCAATCATGAGGAAACACATGGTTATTGACTCAGATCACACCAGGTATATATTTAAGTAATGTAGTAAAGATTATTAGGTGTAACTACTAAATCATTTTACTTCGTTAAGAGGCTATGCTGCTAACCAATATAGAATCACTAGGAGCAGACCCACACATGATCTCTAGGAGATGACCCGCACAGGATCACTCGAGCTGACCCACACAGGATCTCAAGGATCTGACCCACATAGGATAGCTGGGAGCTGACCCACACAAGACAGTTAAGAGCACTCTTATCGTCATAGCCAGCTATTGGGTTTCCACACTATCCTTGCTCGTCTCCGAGAGATTCTGATCCCCAAGCCACATGGTCAATTCACCAACTGCCACGATGTTCCACAATGAAGTATCCGAAAGGACCACCACATCATAGTGGTCTCAACGCAATAGACATCACATCAATTAGACTCCTGGTTTGTGAGTTATTAGCCATTTGGTCATGAGGGCCCGGTTGGATTCGTGCTCGATCCAACTTGACAGTTTCCCAACATTATCCGAAACACCAGTGGGGTGTACAAAAAGGGACTGTCTCCCTCCAAGATTTTCAGCACTGCTGACGGTTCGTCAAATGGATGCTCGAGGCCAAAGTTATGGCCAAAATATTGTAAATGGGTCATACTGGGCCAGGGTCTGGTCTGACCCCGTCGGACCAACCCGGCCTCACCCGACATGGTCCAACCCTGTCCAGGATGACCCGACCCACTAGGCGGCCCAACCCGTTTGGTTTGGCCCACCACATTGGGTGGCCTGACCCACTAGGTCTGGCCCGGCAGGCCGCGAGGGGCCGTAGAGGGCTGCAGGTAACCCCGAGGGTGCGGGGCTGCTCGACCGCGGGGCGGCCGCGAGTACGCGAGGCTACAGAACCGCTCGTCCAGAGTGTCTCGTCCATAGGGGGTCATAAGGGAACTACGTGGGGCGGCTCAGGCCATGGGGCACTGCGAGGGTGTGGCCCATGGCGACTCACCAGGAGCGGCTCGGTCGCGGGGCACCTCGAGGGCGAAGGTGGGGCGGATCGGCCAGAGGGGATCAGCAGGAGCGGCTCAACTGTGGGGTGCCACGAGGGTGCGCAATGAGGCTTCGCAACCGTGGGGAGATGGAAGAGAATGGAAAGGGGAAACTCGTCTAGAGCGGCTCTGCCATAGGGTGCGACGAGGGCTCGGCACGGGGCATCTCGGCCGGAGCGGCTCGAACGTGGGCCTCCGCAAGGGTGAAGTGTCGGGCGGCTCGGCCGGAAGGGTGGTGGCCACGGGCGGTGGAGGCCGTAGGCTGTGGAGGCTGTGGACGGCAGGGGTTGTGGAAGGCGGGGGCCATGGAGCGGCGCCATTGCGCAGTCACCTTTGTCGCAGTTGGTGGTGAATTCGGCCGTTGTTCTCGTGCCCCTTATTGTTTGGTCTCTGACCTCATCCATCACAAAGAATCCCACAAATATTTACAAGAATTATGGAGAGGACATGATAGTTTTTTTAGCCCACAACTTCCACATTAGAGCGGTTGAAATCTGCTAAAAACTATTTATGAATTACAAAGAGTCATCAAGAACAAATAAGGGATAAATTTCAAGCAACCACACTACAACTTCCCGCAAATAATCATACACAAAAAAACCCCTACATCGTTTGATTTCTTATTGACATCAAAGAGGAGGAAAGAACAAATGTCAGTTGAAGATGTCCCGCGTTGGAGGATGTCCCGAGGAAGAAGTTGTGCGTCGGCGTTCTTCATTGGAGAGCGTTCTCCCAAGTCTCCAATGTTCTCCCCTTTGCCAATCCTTTTCCCTCAATTCCATGAATATGAAAGGTAGACCCAAAATAAGAGATTATGTTATAAATTATTTACTTTGTTGTCACAAAATTAAAATTGGCTAAATTAATTGACTAGGATGGCATAATAAATTAAGGGGGGTTTCACCATTTAAGTGGGGAAGTTTAAGAGTATCCCCCATGCTTTTGAGGGAGTTCAAGGGCTTTCAAACCTCAGGTGGTCCCCACCACCATAACCTCTAATGGGAGGTTATGCTCGGTGGTCCTCACCTCTATAAACTCTCATGAGAGGATTTAGTTTAGGTGGTCCCCACCACTGAAATATCCACATGGGAGTTTCAAAAGAAAATAAAAATAAAATGTTGCACCATTTTATTTTACTTTATTATTTCCCAAATATGTGAAAAGCTAACTTCAACCCTCAACCTACTACGGTCGAGATGAAAGTATCCTTAAGCGAATACTGGTGCTACGAGCTCAACGGTGCCCTCAGATTTAAATTCCGAGCACCGATTCAATGTTAGAAAATCCTGCTCGCATGTTTTCTGAATGTACTTGATAAAAAAGTTGAGAAATTCATTCCCGGCACACCGGGCCTTTGAATCATGCGCTGTCAATTTTCGCAGACTCGTAAAATTCTCATATAATAAACAAATTACATGGAAATTCAATGTCATTACATAAATCAAGAAGAATATGATTACTATTGTGTGTTGAATTTAATCATAGTAAGATATGACTGCTTTAATTATAATTTATTTAATTAATTAAATGTTAATAAAAATTTTAATTTTGTTTACATATTTTCATTTTCAGTCTTAAAAATTCAATTTTCTAAAAACTATTTTTCATTATGTTTTATTAAATTATAATGACATTTTTTTCACAACTTATTTAAATTTAATGTTGAATATTTAAATTTCTATTCATAATATGGATTTTCAATTTTTTAACTAGGTACATTTTAATTTGATATTAATTATGTATATTATCCTTGGAAAATATTTTCTTCCTCTTTAAGAGTAAAAAATGTAATATGGTCTTTAAATTGTTGTGTAATGAATTAAAATATGTATAACACTTATATTTTCCTAATTTTATGATATTTTTTTGACAAAATATATGAATTATGATTTAAATAAATTATTTTAAATAAATATATTGACTTCGGAAACCCATGATTGACTTTTATGAACATAAATTCTATATTATTAAAATTAAAAAATATTTTGGGGTCTTTACATTTAATTGTTTTATTGGAAGGTTCCATTCTATATTGGAATCATAAAAACTAAAAAGGCTCCATTTTTTAATATTAAAAAAACATTTTCAAATAATAAAAATCCATTTTTTCAATGTGAATTGATTTTAATGCATATATGGCTTCTTTCTAAAAAACGGTTTCATCTGTTTTTCATACTTATGATAAATGTAATTTTTGAAAGCTATTGATTTTGAATCCAAAAAAATGATTCATAATTTTTGAATCGTCATGTTTAAATATGATTAAAATCGCCCTTTTTTCTTATAAATATTTTTTCATGGTAAATGTAATTTTTTCGTGGTTACTAGTAATTTGGTTTTAAATGTGGTTTAACTATATGATAATGTTTTAAATTTATTTAAAACAAGTCGAAATTTGTTTATATCAGTTTATATAGACCCTATAAAATCAAATTTATTAATTATTTATTCCATGGTTAAAATTAACCATGAATAAGTCCTTATTTTAATTTCAACAACTGAATAATTATATGATTTACAATCCCCATATTAATAAATAGGCAACACTTATACCTTATTATTCCACCAATATATCCATGTACATCAACCAAAACCTTCCAAAATACCATAAAATATTCATTCCCTTTCTCTTTGATCTAATTTTATTACCCTAAGACCATCACAAAATTGATGAATGTGTAATCCAATGGAGGTGTCCCATTGAAAGGAAAACTTTATCTCTAAATCATTCAATGTTTATTTCTCCTAATAATTACTCTAAATTTATTTTATCCATCCAAACATAATTAATAAATTCTTATTAATATCCTAATATGATATTATTATTTTGATAAAACCTTTTCAACCACCATTCCATCAAATGGGAATATAATGTTGCAGTCAGGAAAACATGTGGAGTGTCACTCTATGTAGTGATAAGAATCATTTCCCCTCACCTTATTTTAAGGATGGTTATTATGATGGATTAAATTTATACATATGAAATCAATGATTTAATATGTTTTCTATATTTATAATATATCATCTACCATATTACCTTCAAATCCATTGGGAACTATTAACACTGCATGTGCGTACGTGTGGACTACTACCTCCACGAAGCGATGTGATTCGGTTGTCATTCCGTATTTAATTAGATATTAATATTGAATGATTTCAGGAATATATATGATAATTATGGTACATTAATGATTTTTTAATTGTTAATTATTATTTAATTTATTTTGTACTATCCTTTGAAATGTGGAAATATCTCCCCTATTTGAATATTGACAACCATATATACAAACTAGTGTAATTCATTTTTCCTCAATAAGTTATATAAGAGGATAAATAATTATATTTAATGATTAAATATTATATTAAAATAATTATTGATATAATCATAATGATGTAACAATGATAAAATTTCAATTACCATAACTACCGATATGAAATATCCATGAATAAAGGAAGAAATTAACACCCAAAATGATCATGATAACGAATGAAGGTTAATAAAAAGGTTGTAAAATATCCATTTACTGTATTAAAATTTGGAATATGGTTATATAAGTTTTATGTAATAAATATATATTTATTATACATTTTGTTTGAATGCGAAAAAAAATTATTATTCAAAAGGAAAGGGTTTCTCTTCCCTATTTTGTTTCTGTGGTACACATTCCATAACCACCACTTATTTTTTTCATTCAATGAATATAATGGCCATTGGATATGTAATATAATAAATATATTCAAATTAAAAGGATATTATGTATCATATTATTTTATTTCATTCATGGGAGTTATGATTCAAAAGTAACCAAAGGTGTAAGGGATTTATATTACAATATCATTGCTTTTCAAGATTATTTATTTTAATTTTCAACTAGGGAAAATTGTAAGACTCTTATCCTTTAAACCATAAATATTTTATTTTTATCTATTTATTTCTTGTGTTTTTATTTTTTTTCTATCCTATTTCCACTTTTTGGTAATTTAAAAATTCTGAAAATGGTTTTATGTCATGTTTACATTATTTCATCTTTCACCATGAATCATTTTCTTCCATATCAATATTTTCATTAAAAAATTTTCAAGAGTGTTTTCAATATTCTCTAATAATTTTATAAATTAATTGTTACCCATATTTAAATTTCTGTAATTTTTTTTAACTAATGTTTTTCCCATTTTATAAATGTGGATATTTTCTTCAAAAGGTATGGATTAAATATTTTTCTAAACATATAAAACATAAATGACTTTTCTGGTGACCCTGACTACTCATTATTTTGAGTATTTCTTTTCAAGTCTTAATGGTTAATTTCAAATAAATGTTTTTTTGAACAGTCCTGAAATTTTACCTTTAAAAATATGTGATTTGAAAATAGAATTGATATTTTCCTCAATAAATTTATTAGAGATATTATAAAGTTATTTTCAATAATGATATTAATTTTTGATATTAATTTTTCCTCACCGATTATATGATCCTCTAATATAATCATTATTATTTCTATAGATGGTTATTAATAAGGAAGATGGAATCTTAATAAAACCCATTTTATATTTCATTTGTTTAGCTATGAAGAAATGTTAAATATTTTCATATTATTTTCGCATACATATGAGTGGATTAAAATAATTGGTGGGGTGCCACCATCAATTCCTCTAAATAATTCGATAATGAGATGTGTGCATATATATATATATATATATCTTTATCATTATAAAATTTTGACAAGGGTTTACTTAGTCATAGAAAGCTACATCCATGTTGAGATACATGAGTATGAATTAATCTTAATAGGATCAAAATATTATGTTTAGACATGATTGTTAATATATATTTTTCTGATTTGGATGCATGAGTATTGTTACTTCTAACTATTCTTATAAGATTATTCGTGGACCAGATTCTGAATAGTTTTTCTTACATGACATAGATTTTTTATTCTTATGATTCCAAATGAAAATGTTATGACTCTTGAATGGTTACTTATACATGGACTACACTTTTTATCCTGCATTTTGATATATCAGGATTGTGGATTTTATTATCTATGATTTTATGGGTATAAAAATTTAATATTTAGAACATTAAGTTGATTATATTATCATTCCATTATGGTAATCTTATTCACTCTTAAGATTGAAATCACCCATGTTAACCCTTTATATTAAAATGAGTTCACCATTTCATTGGTTTCCATACCCACAATATAATAGATGGTTCAAAGTATGATATTTTTAGAAGGGTACTAAAATAAAAAAAATTTAGGGTGATATTATACGTATATTAATATATAATATGATTTTATATATATAATCCAACGAAACTAAACCATAATAATACATGGGTGTGTATGATTGTGATATGTAGTGAATATATTTATAAAATGATATAATTTTCATGTATGTTACACTTGAGACTCTATAATTACTATCAAATTATGGTTTAGTTATTTTTGAAGAATGTGATTTGTGAAAAATGTTTTTAAAATTCTAGGAGTTAATCTAAGATGTATGAAACCATTTTCTATATTTAGTAAATTTTAGGTTATGTGGTTTTAAAAAAAATAATTCCATGTATGTATAATGGAAGGTGGTTATGGATGTAACATAGATCTACTCGAAAACACTAAAATATAGATATTAGGTATTTACTCCATCATAATCGGTGTAGGATGATTGGTCCTATGACTGCACACCTAGATAGACACTCTTGTGGGATATTCATGGGCTAATTTACATTTTCATTAATAATCATTATAAATTATATGATTACATAATGATCGTGGATGATATTATTTAAAAATAATGATTCATTGATTATAAATGAGGTTTCAAGTATGAGATTTACCATGAATGATTTTTCATAACTCTGTCACTTCTCAATATGATCACGGTTACTCACAGTATGATTTTTAGATTTAGTCAATTGAATGATCTATGAAGAATCATGTTAATAGTAAATATGATGGGAATATAAATGATTTTATCCTGAGAAAAAAAATATTTTTGGATATTGAATATGAAATATTGTGATTATCTATAATATGTTATCCCATTATATGATTAATAACATCAACATGAGGGTGATTCCTAGCACACTAAATAAGATAAAAACAATCCTTGTTGGAATCTCAGTATATGAAGAGCATAGTGGAAATAATATTTACCTTTCTATATATAAATAATTTGGGATGATGAGCCTAGGTAAATTTATTAAAGGAATGGGTGTTATTAAATACATAGAAGTGGTTAGATTATACCTTGAAATTTGGGATGAAAAATGAAGAGTACACAAGAAATCACTAATATAAAGTATAAATCCATATAAAATTATGTTTATATGAAATTTAAATCATTTTAGTGTATCTTGATCGGTTGGGAACATTTATCACACACTCAAATGTTGGGGATATCATGTTAATGTCTGTTATATTATTCCCTATGAAAATATTTTTCATCGTTATTCAGTGGAATTTGATGTGATATTGAGAATTGATTATCTCTATCAACATATCCGTTATAAATTTCCAGAATAATGAACTCACATTTCATATTCAGAATAAAAAAATTATTCACTATCTGTGTGATGATGAACCTGATCATTGAGTGGAAATATTTTCCTCAATGATGGGTCCATATTTGTGGAATAATGTGATAAATATCATTTGGAAGAGTTTTTGATTTTATTGTGTCTTAATTGTGATTGACTATATATATGGAAATGATTAGAATATTTTGGATAGTATGTTATTTGGGCATATAAGATTTTGGTCTATGACTTTATCAAAGATTAATATTATTTGGATTTAATTATTATTTAGATCATGTATGAATATATGATCACATTAATCTAATATTTGGGTTCAATTTATGTATGAATTATTTAGACATTATCTATTTTTAGTTATTTATAGAAGGATTTATGTAGAACATCGAGTGTTGTTAGGGATATTTTATGTATTAGTGAATAAAGGATTATTCATATTTAATATTTTCATATCAGGTGATAACCATTTTTGTTTTTAGTTAATTGATATAGAATTAAGGAACTTGATTTCATCCTATTTTTGATATTGTGATATATTAGAGGTTTTTTGTTCTTCTATAATAAATAATTGATATAGTTTAATCAACATAGCAATATTAGATGAAAAAATATAAACAAATGGATAGAGATAACCAATGGATGAAATTAAATTTATTGAATTAAATAAATATTGTTAGTATATTTTACCATGTTCAATGGAAATGGAATTTGGATACACAGGGAAAAAAGGAATCATGAAAATGAATATTTTTCTTATTTGAAAATGTTTATAAATAATTCATTTTATTCCCCTATTGATCCTTTGTATTATTATTATTAACAACACAATGATCGTGTTCTCTATCACTCTTAAATAATCTTTAAACATTTTATTTCCCCTCCATGCCCATATTTTTACATATGGATAAATTTGGCCCAAGATAGGAACCCCAAATTTTTTTATTTTAGAAAACATTTACGTCTCCCATATCCCCTTTTGAAAAGAATATTTATCATTCCTTTGAAAGATATGAAATTTCAATAAATGTATTTTCAAATATTGAACCCATTATTAATAAGTTAAAAATTTATGAGGAATAAATTTATTTTGAGGTGGGTATTATAGCACATTGAATATTTATTGAATATGACCAATAATATCTATATTTTTTCTAACATGAAACTCTGATCCTTAATAGAACTATTCTATTTGATAATATTATTATTTAAATGTGAAAATTATGACCTAGACTTTAAATTTTATCATTTTATAGGAATAAAACAGTTATGAAATTTTTTAATCATTTTATATAATTTAAATGTATTTGTTAATTTATATTAAATATGAACTCAGTTTTCAGTAACATAATATTATGCATAAAACATTATGTTTTCTATAAAAAAATTATAATTAAATTTCATGAGGAAAATTATAATTAATTTATACATTTTTTTCTCTCAAAGGAACCTAATATAATTTTTGAAAAGAAAATGTGAAATCTTTCATAATAAGATTTTTTGAGATTATTCTAAAATGATTAATTTATATGTGAATAATTAAAAAGGGCCTTCTCTGCAAAATAATCCTTTCTTTTTGTTAGAAAGAGTTCTTTAATATTACCATTATGTTTTTAATTTTATCTAAAATTAGAATTATTATTATTTAATTATAAATAATCAAATGTGAGTCAATATTATATATGAATTTGGTATAATTTTGTTTTTTTAAACACTTTTTTTCAAAAAATAGTTTATTGTTTTGTTTTACACATTTATATAACAATTTTCTCATTAAACATATAGAATTTTAATCTCAAAAAGTGGATTGCTTATTTTTATTCAAGATTTTAAAATTTGATATATATTTTAACATCCATTTTTTTAATTATGAATAGTATCTATAGTGAAGATTCATTACATCGGTAATGGTAAAATAGGTAAAACCACAAGCCAACTATGACGTAAGAATTTAAAATATATCTATCATTATCATGAATCCTATTTTATTGGTATTTCTAAAAAAATATTTGATTATTTTGTAAAATAATATATCATAAAAAAATATTTAGAATTTTTGAACTATTATTGATTTTTAGAAACATAAATTATATTTTCTTAAAATTGAAAACTAGTTCTGGTTATATTCATTTAATGGTGTGGTTGGAAGGTTCAGTTGTGTTATTTATTTATCCAAATGTCTAAAATAAATCCATTTTTTATAATCTAACATGAAAATTATAGGAAACTCAAATTGTTACTTAATTTCTTTGTGAAATTATTCTTTCTCTTAAATCGTGTATTTTCCTAAAAAATTATTTTATCTCTTTTTCATACACATAGTCAATGTAATTTCATCAACCTATAAAATTTGATTATGATTAAAATGATTAAAATTTTAATCACTAATTCAGTATTTATTTATAATCATATTTATATTTTTATTCTTGTAATTAACATAGCATATTAAATGTTCCATTACCGCAGTCAAGGTTAAATTGGGTTTAATGGGGGTTTGACTAAAATATAATGATAGAAATTTCTATGAAAAATTAATATATTTAATTCAATAAAATTATGGAAATCCTATAAAAAATTATATAATAATATGTGGAGACTTTTTTCCTCTATAAAATGAATTAGGACATGTTTTAATTTAGGAATTTTAGTAATTACAAGAGTGTCGGTCCCCTAACTTATAAAATGTATCCAATTGTCCTCTCAAATTTACGATCTATAATCCACTTATCAAGAGATATAACTACCCAATTACCTTCGTAGAGTCATTCCATTTTTTATATACATATAATTCAATAATACTATACTATGAAAAATTATTTATAATCTAAAGGAGGTGTCTAAGAGGAGAGGTATTTACCATAGCAGAATCCTTAAAAGTTTATTAATTCTAATATATCCCTTAAATAAATTTTATCATTCCTAATATAATTATTAATTATTTGAAATTAAAATTATATTTTATTATGACTATGGTATAAGCATTTTCCACCACCTTTCCATTAGATGGGAAATGAAGGGTTTTCTCAAGCATACATGTGGACCACCACCGCCATTAGCGTTATAATTCATTTTTCCTTAAAAATGTCTATATATGGTTATTATGAAATATTTGAGGATTATATATTATATTTATATTATAATTATCATTATATGAAAATAATATATTATCTACCTTCATTCCTACCAATAGTTTGGGATGTGATAACGTCGCTCGTGCATACGTGTGGACTACCATCTCTACAGTGAAAGATTATTCAATTACTGTTTTCTAATTAAATGTTTAGTAGTAATCAAAAAACTAATTAAAATTTACATTATTTATGATATTATAAGGTTTCATTAATTTTTAATTGTCAATTACCATTTTTTTATCCATACATTGTTATGTGGAAACATCACTCATGTGGACGTACATACTATATTTTACTTAAAGTGATCTATCTTTTTTTCATCACATAATTTTAGGAATGGATAAAAATGATTGTATAATTATTGGATATTATACTTATGGAATGAATGAGAAAATTCATATTGTGACAATGAGAAATTTTCATGTACCATATGTAAAAAGCCAAAATACACTTGTAAAACGAAGCAGTTAGCATTAGATATAATGATGATAATGAAATATTGTTAATCAAAAAGTTATAAAATAGTAATATATTATATCATATGTATGATTATGGTTTTAAATATTGGTATAATAAATATATAATTGTTATAAAGGATTATTGAATTCATATGATGATATCTGAGACATGAGGTTACCGTTTACCGTCTAAATTTTTTTATGTTAGACACAAGTCATATTCGCCACATATTTCATTCATGTTATGTATATACCACCATGTTAATGTGTTATATCATGAAGTGTTTCATATTAATGGTTTATAATATTTAATTTAATGTTATATATTTCACGGTTATTATAATTCCACAGTGACCATAGCCTAATGAGATTTTCATTACAATATTATTTATTTTTAGATTATTTTTGTTAAACATTAATTACTGAGATTTATCTGATACATATCCATTAAATGACATAAGTCTTCTTATAATTTGATTATTTATAGAATTTTCATTTTTTATTTTCATTTTCTATTCCCTGGTACATAAAAATACTAAGAAAATAATATTATAGAAAGTCGAATTTATTTCTTCTGTGGTCAGAAATATTTTTCTTTCGTGTATTTATTTTCTTTAAAATGTTTTCAAGAATATTTTTATTAATCAACAATGGTTTATTAATGAGATTTTTACCATTTTATATTTATATATAATTCTTTATGAACAATTTTATTTACATCATCTATATAAGGAACTTTTTATTAAAGTTTTAAATGAACTTGTTTTAACATTTTCCACATGAATAAATTTTCCATTCCTCATGACTACTATTTTAATTTAAGATCCCATTCCATTTTCTCATGGTTAATTTCAACAAAAATAATTTTCCTAATATTCTAGAAATTTATATATTTTAAATTTTTTATTGCAAAATTGAATTTAAATTTTCTTTAAATGGGACCCAGTGATCTTTTTTTAATTTATGATAGCAACCATTCATTTTCAATTTTTTTTACTAGTTATAAGATCCAATGATTCAATCCTAATTATTACTCTTGATTTTATTTATTATGTTGGTGAAATCATGATGAAACCCATTTTATTTGTAATGACCTGGATTTTTTCAAATAATTATTTTAATTATATGGGAGTATTATGAGTCCATGAAAATTGACTATGCGTGATTCTGAGCTCGGTGTGCCTGAAATGAATTTCTGAATTTTTTTTCAAGTATGTTGAGTAAACACGTGAGTGGTGTTTTGTAACTTTTGAACCAGTTCATAGAATTGAAATTTGAGGACACCGATGAACTCACAGTACCGATATTCGCTTAAGGATACCTTCACCTCGACCATAGTAGGTCGAGGGTGGAAGATAGTTTTTCAGTTATTCCTGGGAGAAGAAAAAATTAAAATAATGAACATTTTATTTTTTTCTTTTTTAAACCTCCTTTTTGAATTATGGAGTTGGGTACCACATGAGGGTGGATGGGAAATTATGTCTGGTCATTAAATGCCTGGTTACACAAATAATGTAACCACAAATCTCTTTAAATAATAGGGTTCATTAAATCTAAATTAATGAAACAACTTGTTAACTAAGAGCTATTTTATTAACTCTTCTTGAGTGAATTGAGGGTTATTTATCCATTGTCGAAAGGTAGAGGAGGCCTTTCAAGGAAAATACTACAATATAGTAGATACTCCAACAATGAATCACCCACAATGAAGAACGAGGACAACGCTATAGCCCAGATCGAAATCGTCTTGCGGAAGCAATGAACGCTGACGTCACCATCATCACCTTCATCCTCATCACACAACTAACAGACGATCTAGGTTGGGGTTTTGAATCTGGTTGTTCTTGTTTGTTTTTCATGGTTTCACATTGTTTCCATCCTCATTAAACATCTTCTATATATCTAACAAGGAGGGTTCGGTCCAAACCAACATGACCTGATCCATCTAAAAATTCATTTTGGTATGTCGTGTTCATCGCCGACAGTGGAAGGATGGCTTCTGGCACACCAGCTCGCTGTATATAACTGAGGCGGCATGCATCCGCACCACCAGTAGTGATGGAGTCTATGGTTCATTGGTAGCCATGGAGGGTCGAGGCAGCTGAAACCCTAGCCGGACGCATGGAGGTAGGGCGGCGCTCGTCCATGCCTCCGGTTAAGAAGGATGCTGCCTCCCGTCAGCCTCGATGGAGAAGGGTGGATACAGACAACCAATCAGTCGTGTGGTGTAGTGGAGGAGCGTTTCCACACTGCTGGAGCCGGAGATAGCGACTGCTTGGCCACGGTGGAGACCATAGTGAGGCCGGAACCAGGTCGGCCACAGGTGGAATTGCGCCGTTCTCACACCATTAGGAGGAGAGCCGGCTATAGACACGGCAGACCGCGTTGGATCCTGAAGGACACACTCTGGATGGTCCCACATTCTAGATGGTGGTTCCGCATGGCGCCATTGGGATGGTCGAGCCGAACGATCCAGCGGACCGTTCCATATATCGGGGGGCCGCCTCCCCCCGGGTGTCGGCTAGGAAGGACACCACCACGGTGGGACACGCGACCACAGGCCGCGCCCCGAGGGCTGGGCCAGGCGACCCCCTTTATGGACTGAGCCAGAACATGGCCTAGCGGGTCGGGCCCGTCCCGGCCCAGGCCTACCGGGCCGGACCCAGACGGGGTCGACCCAAATCGTGTCGGGTCAGATCAGACCCCGGTCCATCCAGACCCAGATATGACTATTTGTCCCTATTATGAGATCTGGGCATCCGTTTGACGAACTGTCTGCAGTGCCAAAATCTTTGGATCGAGATTGTCCTTTTAGTATACTGCACTTGATTTTGGGATAAAGTAGAAGTATTTCTTGGTTGGATTGAAGGTGAATCCTATCGGGCCCTTAGAATAGACATGCTAATAACATACAGACCGAGCGTCTGATCAACACACCATCTATCACATTGGGTCCCATATGACATGACAGACCTTTGGGATACTTCTTCATGTGAATTTGTGGTAGTTTAAGTATCTACTGATGGCTTGAGGAACATAACATCCATGAATCAATCGTGCTTAGTGTCGGAACCCTATGGTTGGATGTAACGTGATGTAAGAACATTGATCATGTGTGGGTCAGCATTTAGTGATCCTATATGGGTCAGCGCATACCTATCCTGTGTGGGTCTGATCCTGTGGGGGTCAGTACTCAGCGATCCTACGTGGGTTAACGCATAATGATCCTATGTGGGTTTGCGAGGGTTAGTTACTTATTGATAATGTGTGGGTCAGTGGGGGATAGATACCTATCGATCATGTGTTGTCCAGAAGGGGTTAGTTGTCCATCGGTCCTATGTGGGTAAGATGTAGTGATACCAAATAGAATAAGACGATCTAGACTAACGACTAATCATTTGTACTTCTGTACTTAAGTTATACCTCGTGTGATATGAGTATTCAATCTTCATGGTGTTATCTATGCGGTACTTATACCTTTATGGTGTTACCTTTGTGGTACTTCTACCTTCGTGGTGTTACCTTTGTGGTACTTCTTCCATCGTGGTGTTACCTATTTGGTACTTCTATCTTCATGGTGTTACCTTTGTGGTATTCTTCCTTATTCCGTGAGATGACTATATCATGATTACTTAGGTATATGTATGGGAATATACCTATGTATTGTTGATTTCTATTTCATCGTGCTTTGTGGTTTTTCATTTTTGGAACTCTAGGTGACCTACAAGGGTCTCGGGGTCCCTATTGAGTTTCTCTATACACACCACTGTGTGGGATATGCTTGCACCTTATTGTGTATTGTGAAGATGATGGAAAGCACTGATTGATGTCAATTGTACTATACTATAGGCTGATCAGAGGTGGAAATTAGATGAGATGATTCGCAGGATCTTTCGTTCGGGAGATGTACCTACCCTTTTGGTAGGTTCATTGGCGGGTGTTCACTAGAGTGGTTATTTTTCAGTTTTACTTGTACTTTCCAGTTGGTCTTGTATTATGGAACCTTTTCTTACTGTACACACCCTTTTTTACTTTATAGTTTACATTTTTCATGTATCTTGTTGTGCGATTAGTTTTTGTGAGGTTTTAGGATTAAAGGTAATGCCTTCCCAGTTTTAGGTATATGCCTTTCTGGTGCTAGTTTCCAGCCCGTGGCCTATGGAAGGAGGGATTTGGGTAGTCGCGGCATGGGCCCCAGAGGTTAGTTCATGATAAATTGGAATCAGAGGAGTCAGTTATACCAAATAACATGGACTCAATTCTTTTAATCAGCAATAGTGTTAAGTGTTATGAGTGTGGTTATAAGTTTGGGGATTCTAGTGTTGGTGTCGTGGATGACATATCCATACACCAGAACCCTAAATTCTAATTTCTGACTCAATTCATGAAAAAAATGATTGAGATTAAGATTTTGAAAAGTTTTATTTGTGATCTCTTTGATTGATCTCACTAGGTATAACTTATTAACTGTGGGGCACCTGTTTCTTTCAGGATACCTCCACACAAACAGTCTCCCAGGGTTCTAGGTAGATTATGTGATGACAGCCCACCAAGCGACGAGGCTTTAGTGCAGGGCCCCATTCTGGTAGTTGTACAACAGGGTGGTGTACCAGAAGCACCACTACCCATTTGACACCAGATGCCACCATCCCCAGCTGTAGGGGATGCACTCTGCTTGAGCACGCTGCACGAGTTCCATCACTAGAGGCCACCGAGGTTCTGGGATGAGATGAGTCCACAGGAAGCTGAGGACTAGCTGGAAGCTATGGTTTGAGTTTTTCAATAAGTAGGTATTCCAGATGATCTCATATGGATCCCTAATTCCAGTTTTCTTCAATAAGTATAGGGTGGACGGTTTAGGTTGATGCTCTAGGTTCATGATGAGATGACTCTCATTTGGGAGGTCTTCATGATCCTTTTAGGTAAGAGTTCGTCCCAACGATCGTATGCCCTATGTGTATACATGAGCTTCTCCACTAGAAACTGGGTAGCATGACCATGGCTCAGTATTCAGTGAAGTTCACCGACATCTCTTGCTATTCCGCTGACATGGTGTGGGACCCTTTCATCAGGTCATAGAACTTCGAGCAGGGGCTCAAAAAAGAGATTAGATAATTGATGGTTTCTCTCAAAATCATGATGCAGGAGGCAGTGTTAGAGAGATAACTCTTAGTGGAGAGATTCCTTACTGAGCAGTCATTGGCTATGAAACCAACCACCAGACAACACGTAGCAGATTCATCAGCATCTGAAAATAGACAGATGATCAGGCAGTGTTACTAATGCATTGGATAGGGTCACAAGGCTCACGACTGCCTGACCCACCATACGAATGACCAGCATATGGTCGAAGGAATGCATGAGCAGAGGCGAATATTAGATCGGGGAGGTCCATAGGCAGGAGGCGAACGTGTCAGATGATTAGGTTGTGCAGCAGGTGGTAGGTGGTGATTCAAGGTTCTACCGCAACCACCACTAGATGGTCCATCCCGACCATAGGGAGCTTGTAGAGAGGGACGATCTCAGCTTCAGGTAGTTGAGGCCTACAACCATGGTGTTTCAAAGATTATATGAGGTGCGATCTGTGTCTACTCCACCCTAGAAGCAATAATTGTAGATAAAGGTTCCAGTTACTCATTTATTTCCACAACCATCGTTTAGATATCAAAGATTTCGAAGGACCCATTGTCTTGATCCATATAGCTTGAGGCTTATACGGGAGCAGATTCGATGATTAAACACTGGTGTTGGCAGTGTGAGGTTACTCTAGGAGGTGATAGATTTTTCTAGGATCTTCAAGTAGCATCATCGAGGCTATACAACGTCATCTTGTGTATAAAATGGTTATAAATAGTCAATGCTAAGATCTATTGTATTATGCGCAAATTGCGGTGTGTCCGCATGGATGGGACCAGGTTTTCCTTCACCGGTGAGAAAGAAACATTTTCAATACAGGATGTACATACCCAAAGGAGGGTTCAGCCGATCACACATCAGTTGGCCAGCTTTACCCTCGGAATGGTTGATGTTGAGAGTTTGAGCTATCCTATAGTGGTGGACTAGTATGCTGATGTTTTCCCGAATGATGTTTCGGGACTAACACCTCGCAGATAGGTGGAATTCTATATTGATTTGTAAACTGGTAAATCACAGATAACAATACCAGCATATCAGATTTCTCCTATAGAGCTACGAGAGCTGCGAGTATAACTGGATGACTTGACGAGATAACGGTTTATTAGGCCAAGTGTTTCTCCTTGGACAGCCCCAATTATATTCTCCAAGAAGGAAGATGGGAGTTTCAGAATCTGTCTAGACTATCGATTCCTGAACCCGGTGACCATGAAGAACATCTGCCCACCCCCAAGGATTGAAGATCTCATTGACCAGCTGAAGGGTGAATAGTGGTTTTCAAAGAGAGACCTTAGATCAGGCTATCACCAGCTCAGTGTATGAGACGAATATTTGCAGAATATGGCCTTCAGATGTCGGTATGGACATTATGAGTTCTTGGTTATGAAATTTGGTGTGACCAATGCCCCGGTAGTGTTCATGAAAATTATGAATAGTATCTTCTAGCCATACCTCAATCGCTTTGTGGTAGTCTTCATTGATGACATCCCGATATACTTAGCGATAGAGGACGAGCATGCCTTTCGTCTGAAGATAGTTCTAGACACACTCTGAGAGCACCGACATTATGGTAAGATCTCAAATTTCCAGTTCTGGATCTGAGAGGCTCACTTTCTAGGACATGTTATCTCAGAGGCTTGAGTTGTAGTGTATCCATCTAATATTGAGGTTTTACATGCTTCGGAGCCACCACAGAGGGTGACAAAAGTGAGGAGTTCTTAGGGATTATCCAGATAGTACCGGAGGTTTGTGCCAGAATTTTCTAGAGTCGCGACACCCTTATCAGTACTGATGAAGAAAGGGATACCCTTCATGTAGAAAGAGAGATTCCAGTGGAGTTTCCAGGAGATGAGGAATAAAATGAAGAGTTCCCCCATCTTGACTCTACTAGATTAGGGAATTGGGTACATATTCTACTACGACACATCAAGGACTGACTTCAGATGTTTCATGATGCCGGAGCGAGCAGTCATCGCGTATGGTTCTCAACATCTGAGACAACATGAGAAGAACTACGCTACCCATGATATGGAGTTAGTAGCAGTGGTGTTCACCTGGATGATGTGGAAACATTACATAATGGGTGAACGTTTTTCAGTCTACTCTGATCACAATAGTCTTTGTTATATCTTCTCTTAAGGACAAAAACCTAAGACACTGGTGTTGACTTGAGTTCTTCTAGGGAAATTTCTTCTATATCATCTATAATCCTGTGAAGGGGAATGTAGTAGCAGATTCACTCAGTAAGAGATCTGGTATACAGTAGCTAAGTGAGGCAACATAGCAGTTAGCCACTTTGTAGATATCCTACATGGATTGGGATGGAGAATCTTATCTTCAGTCTCGGACAGTCACTCCCCCACTCCTTTAGAAAGTTAGGGAGGCGCAGCTTGGGGACACAGACTAAGAGGCTCAATGTTCTCATATATCCATAGGACATGCACCTGATGGATTTTCTAAAGGTGGGGAGCACATAATCCTTTTAATAGGATGTACTATGGTACCAGTGATTTTATGGGATGATGTGTTGAGGGAATTACATAATTCCACTCTAGTTGTACATCCAGTAGTGGAGAAGTTGTATCAAGACATTTGGCGTCAACATTTGTGGCCAGGAATGAAGAAATCAATGGTTGAGTTTGTCTCATGGTGCCACACTTTTCATCAAGTGAAGGTAGACCACCAGCTTCCAGTAGGCTTAGTTCTTCCACTAAAGGTTCCAGATAGGATGTGGGATGGAATTTCCAAGGACTTCATGATAGGACTTCCATGCACGACTAAGGTTCATGATTCCCTCTAGGTGATCATTGATTGAATAACTTTGTCGTCCCATGTCCTACCTATCAGAGATTAGGAAACATTAGAGAGCTTGGGGAGCATATATCTGTAGAAGATTGTATATCTTCATGGAGTTCCATCTACTATTGTCTCAGATCGTGAGGAATGTTTCACATCCCGAATATGGAAGGGGTTGCAAGAGGCATCCGGGACAAATATTCAGTTGAGCACTACCTTCCATCCTCAGACGGATGGTCAGACAGAGCAGGGCATTCGAACCCTTGAGGATGTGTTGCGTGCATGCATCCTAGATTTCAGTCGTAGTTGGAAGTATCAATTTCCTTTGGTAGAGTTCTCATAAAAAATAGATATCACTCCACTATCAGTATGGAACCATTCGAGGCATTGCACCGTCGATCATTCAGATCTCCTCCGTACTAGACTAACCTAGGGGAGTTAACACTTATGGGACCAGAGATGGTACATACCACCAAAGAGAAGGTACATATCATCTAGGAGTGGATGAAGACTGCACACAAAAGACGAAATCCATATTCTAACAGGAGACGGTGACCTATGGAGTTTGAGGATGGTGATCATTTCATTCTACGAGTCTCACCTATATGAGGTTTACATAGATTTTGTAGGGGAGAAAATTTATCTCCGAGGATTATCGAACCCTTTCAAGTTCATAGCAGATTTGGTAGGGTGGCTTACTGATTAGATCTTCCACCTCATTTGCACTTGGTGTACTATGTTTTCCATGTATCCCTACATAGGTGATACGTACATGATCCTTCGAACATCATTGACTAGGGCGAGCTGGACATAGAGGATGGAGCGACGTTTTCCTAGGTTCCAGTAGATATTGAGGATCAATAGGAGAGATTCCTTATTGGGTGTTCGATACCTCTGGTGTATGTACGTTGGTATCACGTGAACCTCAAGGAGAGAACATGGGAGCGGGAGGCTCAAATTAGTGATCAGTACCCCCACTTGTTTCTCTAGTTTGTGTTGTAGCTTTCAGGGATGCAAATCCCTGAGATGGTGAGAATGTAACTACCCGGATTTTTTCATGTAATTTTTTTAATTATATGTGAATATTATGAGTCTGAGAAAATTTTCGGAGCGTGATTAAGAGGCCCAGTGTGCCAAAAATAAATTTCTGAACTTTTTAGGGTATGTTCAGTAAACGCGCGAGCTGAATTTTGTAACATTTGAACCGATGCTCAGAATTGAAATCTGAGGACACCGATGTACTAACAGCATCAATATTCGCTTAAGGATACCTTCACCTTGACCGCAGTAGGTCGGGGGTGGATGTATATTTTTCAGTTTTTTGTGGGTGAAGAAAAAATGAAAATAAATATCATTTTATTTTGTACTTTTTGAATTGTGGAGGTGGAGACCACACGAGGGTGGACAGGCAATTAAGGCTAGGAATTAAATTCCCAATTACAAAAATTATGTAACCAAAACTATATTTAATTAATAAGGTTCAATAAATATAAATTAATGAAACATCTTGTTAATTAAGAGTTAATTTTTAACACTTATTGAGAGAATTGAGGGTTGTTTCTCCGTTGGAGAAAGGGATAGGTGCCCTTTGATGGAATCTCTTCTAACAAAAAAGATCCTACGATGCAGAACCACCCCCAATGAAGAATGATGATTATGCATGAGATCAGATCGGATGCGTCTTGCAGGAGAAACGAACGTTGAAGTCACCATCATTGCCTTCCACCTCACGACACTTCCAATGGATGATCGAGGTAGGGGTTTTTAATTTGACTGTTCTTGTTTTTTCCTTGTTGTTTCACTTTGATTACATCCTCATGAACCATCTTTCATCATTCTAACACATAGGGTGTGATCCAAACAAACACGGATTGATCCCTCTGTAAATTATTCGTGGTATGTCGTGTTCTTCGTCAGCAGAAGAATGATGGTGGTCGGTACACTAGCCGACCTCATAGAACTAGGGTGGTGTGCTTCCGTGCCCGTGGTAGTGAAGGAGGATGTGGAATGTTGGCCGCGGTGGAGGGTGGTGGGGGTTGGCTCCCCATCCAGCCGCG
This sequence comes from Viscum album, assembly GCA_963277665.1. Taxonomy (NCBI): domain Eukaryota; kingdom Viridiplantae; phylum Streptophyta; class Magnoliopsida; order Santalales; family Viscaceae; genus Viscum; species Viscum album. The sequence continues at coordinate 771,494,402 of OY728159.1, read as the reverse complement.
TAGAGGTAGGGTTGTGTGCATCCATGCTGCCAGGTGACGGGGATTCCATGGCCCGTTAGGCACAGCCCATTGGCCACGACGGAGCATTGGGGGGACCGACATCCAGCCGGCCACAGTGGACACCGGAGGGTGGTCGGCACCCGGCCGACCGCTGGTGGAACAGTGGAACCGTCACACCACTGGGAGGAGAGCCGGACGGAGCCCTGGCAAGCCATGTCGCACTGAGTAGGACCCACTCCGGTGGGTCCTGCATTTCAACATGTGGCACCACAGGGCACCGCTGGGTTGGCCGAACAGTCTAGTGGACCATTCGGGATACAGGGGGAACCCCCCTGGGTGTTGGCTTCGGCAGACCTCGCCATGACAGGCCACCCGACTGTGGGCCGCACCCAACGGGCTGGGCCGGGCCGCCCCCTTTGTGGGTTGGGCCGGAACATGGTTCAAGCAGATGGGCCCGCAATAGCCCAGGCCAACCTGGTTCGTCTCGGACCAGGTCGGACCGGACCCGGGACTGTCTGGACCCAGATAGGTCTATTAAACAGTATCTTGAGATTCGGGCGTCCGTTTGACGAACAGTCTGTGGTGCCAGAATCATTGGATAGAGATGATCCTTTTAGTATACTCCACATGAGTATTGGATAATGTAGGAGTACGACTGGGTTGGATCGAAGCCAAATCCACCCCCCCCCCTACTGGAAACACTAATAACATACCGACAAGGCGTCCGATTGATGCACCATCTTTCGTGTTGGATCCGTTATGACATGAAAGACTTTTGGGATAATTATTTGCAGGACTCTATGGCAGTTTAAGTATAAAATGATGGATTTTATAGGGGAACCTCCATGAATCATGCATTCTTAGTGTGGGAACCCTATGGCTGGATATGACGTGAAGAAAGAACATCAATCCAGTGTGGGTCAGTGCTCAACGGTCATGTGTGGGTCAACACATATGGATACTATGTGGATCAGATCCTATGTGGGTTAGCGCTCAATGATCTTAAGTGGTTCAGCGCATATCGATCCAGTGTGGGTCAGATCCTATGTGGGTCAGGTCTCAGCAATTTTGTGTGGGTCAGCGCATACCGATCATGTGTGGGTCAGATCCTGTTTGGGTCAAGCAGGGTTTATTTATCTATCAATCAGGTGTGGGTTAGTGGGGGTTAGTTACCTATTGATCCATTTTGGGTTAGCGGGGGTTAGTTACCTAATGATCATTTGTGGGTCAGAAGCAGTGCTATGTACCTGAATAAGATGATCTAACCTTATGACTAATCATCTATACATTTGTACATAATTTATACATGTTGTGAGCTAAGTCTTATATAATTGTGGTGTTATATGTGAGGTACTTATACCTTTGTGTTGTTACCTATGTGGTACTTATTACATCATGGTGAGACCTGTGTGGTACTTCTACCTTTGTGATGTTTTCTTTGTGGTATTCTTTCCTCTTGTGTGAGATTAGTATATCTTGAAAACATAGGTATATGTATAGGAATATTCCTAATAAGAGTTGATTTATACTTCTCCGTGCTTTTTGGTTTTTCCTTTGTGGAACTCTAGGAGAAGAAAAAGGGTCATGAGGTCCCTACTGAGTATCATTATACTCACACCTACACGGCCCGCACCTTGCTGTGTCTTGTGCAGATGATGGACAATGATGATTGAGGTCGAGGGTATAAGACTGGAGGCTGGTCAGAGGTGGACATAAATTGACATGACCCGTAGGGATGACCATTCAAGATATGTACCTACCCTTCAGGTAGGGTCCTCGGAAGGTGTTCACAGGAGCTTCTATTTTTCAGTTTTACATGTACTATCAAGTTGGGCTTGTATTCTGGCCCATTTTACATACTATACACACCATGTTTACTTAATAGTTTACTTTGTGATTTTATCTTGTTGTGTGCTTAATTTGTGCGAGGTAATAATTTTAAAAGCAATTCCTTACTGGTTTTAGGGATATGCATTTCTGGTGCTAGTCGCCAGCCCCAATCCTATGGAAGGTGGGCTTTTGGCAGTCACGGGACGGGCCCTGGTGGCCGGGTCGTGACATTATTTCCTACTTGTTATGTTATGATGAAATAATAAATGATAACATCATCATGTGGAATATATATATATGAATTGATTATTATTATGTGACTGTTGTGTATTTTATAGCCACTAATGAATTTTCTAATAAGATAAATATATAAATAAATAAATATATCATGATATTTTGATGTTACAAATGGAAATAATTTCAAAAAATTCACATTTTGAAGTATGAATATGTTAACTTCTGGTAGATTTCCGATGATTTATTGTGGGAATAATTACAAATAGAAATGTTTATTTATATGTGACTGTGATTCCTTTTAGATGGGCTCTAAATATTATATATGGTCATTATTTTGAATATATATGTTCATAATATTATTATTTCCTATGATTATTATGTTAAAAGCCTTTTTTAAGAATTTTGAATGATTGCAACTTATTTTACACCCATATTTATAATGTTTCTAGATACGACATGATTTTGGATTTTAAGGTCTAAAATGTTATAATTATGAATATTTTATGTTGAGAACATGCAATCAAAAATTTTATTATACAATTATGATCATATTATTCAATATTTTTTTTCATTTATTCCATGTTTCCCCTAATAAATATATGATACCACACATTCTTATGATTATCCTCCCCATGTTGTGATGTATGCTTCTACGTATGGTCTTCCTAGAAGGGTAATAATATAATTTTATTTTGGGAAATATTGAATATACTAAATTAAATAACTTTATTGTGTGTCTTTTATACACACACTATATCTAGAAATTACAGGGGAGTTTATAATTTTAATCTATATTGAATATACATCTAAATTCATTTAATAGTTATATATTTTATTATCAGCTCACCTAGCTAATTCTCTCACACCAAATTTGTTTTTATCTAACATATTGTTTTGGAATAAAACTATTTTCAATAACGAATTGTTTATATGAATTATTATATCACTTCACATTGATAGTCAATTTCATTAAATTAACATTAACTTTTTAATTATATCATAATTATACTAGAAACTTTTCAGTAATGTACCCTACCAATATTGTATTAAAACAAGAAAGTAGAAGTTTCCCATTGAATTTTTATTCATTACATTACAAATACGTGGAGAAGCTTGACATTACATTAGTATCCTCTTATTCTTCATATTCATCTTCCACTGAGAGTTTATTCATCAAACATAATTACAATTTTTCTGAGTTTTAATGTTATGTTGGATTAATATTATTTTCCACTATCTTATATGCCAAAAGAGTGTGTTGAATACTATCTGATGTAAATATATTTGGACCCTAATACTTGATCTCCAAAACCATTAGATTTAATTTAAGAAGAAATCATCTCAAAATATGCTTCACAGTCTCAGTATTATCATGAGGTTCTCTTAATCCCTAAAAGACCTCATAAATCATGGTCACCAATCATAGAATTTATCAATAGATTTTTCTCATGTGAATCATAAAATCCAAAAACATTTTCCACATTACTTGGAATTAATTTTAAAAAATGATTGATTCCCCAACATAGATTTTATGAATCTTTTCTCACAGAGAATGTGAGAATTTACATAGCATTACCTTCATGTAGAGTAAATAGGAAAATCCCCAAATAATGTGTTCATCATTTTGGATTCAAAATCAAATATTTTATGATATGTATATAAAAATGATTCACATTTGGTGTTAAATATAAATTGATGAATGATATCTATAGACTCATCCACTCCTAATGAATAAAAAAATGTTGTATCCAATTTTTATAAAGATGAACTTTGTTTCTATCTATAATTTGAAAACCATTATCATTCAATATACATTAAACGGATTTCACAAGTAGAATAATCATTAAATTTAAAAATTTCAATATTATTTAAATTATTGGTCATAGATAAGTAAAATACACTATGGTTTTTGAGTAAATTATATTATTATAACTTATAGATTCTCCTCAAAAAACACATGTTCAATGACTAGTTGCACAGTCCTCTACCCACATAAAAAATATTGAAGTGATAAAGAAGATAATGGTGACACAGACAAATTCACATGGTTCTACCACAATGGGATATCATTAAAAATGTTACCTAAATTTTTTGTTGATGTACCAAAATACACTAATAACACTGAATGTTTATTTCAAATTTAGTGTAGTCTCACTAACATTGTAGTTATAAAACCGTCATAATTTGAACAATTATCTACACACATCACCCAAGATGAATGTATTTCTTCACTGAGTGATTCCATGATATTCCATGAATAAATAATTTTAAATAATTTTTTTTGTATAATTATTTTAAAATAATTTATCAAATTAATGAATACCTATAGATATTCAATGAGTTCAGGTCTTGGATCTCCCTCTATTCATTTCAAAATGATTTTTAATTCCTCTGTATATATCACTGCATACAAATGTCTAAACTAATGTTGTTCATATAGTTTATATAAGGTGATATATCTACATATGTTTTTAGAATCATCATGCCATCCCCATCATTGATATATATTTTCCTTGTTTTTTATGGGGATATTCATGAATTAAAATCACACAAATCTCAATAAAACACATTATATTCAAATATTTTAAAACCGAAAAAATAAAAATAATTTCAAAATAGAGATATTAAGGTTTCATTAGTCCACCAAGACAATTAATTCTATCACCATGTCAATTTTAATGTTCCACTGAAATTTTACTCCTAAATTACCAGAACCAAGATAACTTAGTGTCCAAAAAATATCATTATTTTAAAATATGAAAAAACAAGATGAAAAATTAGTTGTACTGTAAACAATATTAGACCAAAATATAGATAATTCCAAGGAAAAATAACTTTCACTATGCTATGAAAAATTACTTGGTTTCCATTTCTAGAGAAACACCAAAAAACATGATATATGAACACCATCCACCATCTAAAATTCACTACAGTTACAAAACTCATTAAATTATATGTATACATTTGTGAATATATATTAATCATCCATGATGACCATAATCACTCTAATAAGTACTATTCACTATTCTTATATCTTGTCTGAATACACCGAATGCACCACTCGATTGAAATGAACATTTTAATAGTCCTCATTTCATTTCTATTCATAATTATTCTCTTTGATGTACAACTTCTACAACCCAAATAGCTTAAATCATTGTTTCACATGACAAAACAGAATGAACCATGACATAACATGGATTGAATTTTATTATTCATATACTATGTATGACATTTAAATTCATTAGCGTTCTTTCCAACCATATCAACTAGTTATGGTAACAATTAAACCATGTATATATCTACAACATGATATATGTAAATCCTTCATTATAATCCTTCAAATATATTACGTTTATATTCCTTAAAATATTTCAATACTCCATGTGATGTGACTTTATTAATGTTTTGATTAATATAGTTTACATCAACCTTTATTTTTCTAATAAGGACAAATCAAAAATTTAAAAGTATTTTTAAAATAACTTAAAAAAATAAAATAAGAACATAACACATATTTGTCGGATAAAATTAATGAAAAATTATATGTTAAAAGAACAAAAAATTTATTATTTAAAAAAGACATTAAATTAAAATTTCATAAAGTGTAATAATTAATAGACACACAATCTATTAAAAATAAATAACATAAAACACCAAATAAAAGTAATTTTATCCATTTCATGTTAATATTTTTTTGAAATTTATGAAACGTTGAAATAAATTTTAAACATTTCATAAAATAAAATCAAAATTTTACGTTTAAAATCTTATTTAAAATTTATGAAAAAATTCATAGGACACATCTTAATTCATAAAAATGACCAATAATTAATTGGACATGATTGTTGTGAAAATTATAGTGCATGTATATCATTATCCATTAAATAATTTTTTTTAATATATCTATTTTTTATAAAATTTCTAATATTCAATGATAATTAATATAATACACTAAAACTCGTAATGAAATATTTCTCTTTAAATAATTGGATTTCTTCAATATCTTCTACTGCATTGAGTTCAAACGAATAGTGTAACATTATTAAAATATTGTTTTTCCTTTATCACAATGATGTTAGACAGATGGTGGGAATAATAATTTCCACATTATGAAAAATATATAGTCTGTAAATTTAAAAAATAAATTCATGAATAAAAATTAAAAAATATAGAATATTTTTTAAAAAAATTTAGTATTTTATAATCAATCACTATTTTAAGAATATAATAATTTTTTGATAAATATATTAGATGAATACATGTTGGGGAATTATTTTTATGAAATATATATATTATTTATTTAACAAAATTTAAATAAATATTTTTTTCTATGAATAGGTTAATAATAAATCTATTTTTTTGATTAAAAATATATATTTTCTGAATAATTTCTTTTTATCACAATTGCCACACATAAATTAAAATATATTTCTGAAAATTATTGGTAAATAATTTGATAAAATTAATTACATATTATTAATCTTGCATATGAAATTTACTAATTTGTCCCATTTTATTTTAGGTCAATTGTGACATTGTTAAAATGTTTCCACACTATGAAGGGTAAATCTCGTCACTCTACATAAAAATTAAGTGATAATTACATGAATATTTATCATAATTATTATTTTATTAATTGAATTTAACCCTTAACACCTACATTTTTCAATGGAGTTATTTAATGGACACAATTCCAAAAAATAATCATATATTAATTAAACAAAAGGAATTTAAAAAATATTACTCCCTTCATTTTAAATATCTTTTATATGTTTACATAGTGAAAAATAGTTATTAATTAATCATAAAATTAATATTTTTTATAATTAAATTATATTCATAAGGTTAATTTATTTATATTTTTAGGAATTATGTATTTATATTAAATGCATACCCAAAGTTGATGAAACTATTTTTCAATTAATAGAACAATCAAATAAATTATAATAAAATTTTTAATGTAACAAAATTTGAGTTATCTGTGCTAATAGATTAATTATATAGATTATAATGACAAGGTCATGAAAAAAATACAATATAAGGTTTTTATTTTACTTGTTTTCTTGATATTTTTTATGTTAATTTAGTGAATTGTGCCATAATTGAGAATAATGATATTTTTAGGGATTAATATTTTGTTAAATTATTTTAAATAATTAAATAATAATATAGAGGAAATTATATGGTCTAAATTTAAATCCTTTGTGCATTTATAGGCCATTTGAGGCATTTTACTCTAGAATAGATTTATTATATTTTAATATTTTGAGAAATTCCAAATGTGCATCTCACCTCAATTATAAAACGGTTCTTCTTCCATCATTTCATTACATAACATTGAGCTTTATAACTCAACCATACCATAACAAATTATTTCATAAACATCCCTATCCACATTCTTGAGTTTTTTTATTATTATAAGGACAACCCTATATCCATCCAAAGGAGATTAAAGGATACATGTTGATGAAGATGTTACAACAATAACTATTCACTTCTATTTCAACTATTATTTAATTCATCTAATTATATGATCATTATCATAAAATCATAAATAAATTATTTTAAATATTTATAAATTTTATTATGATTATTAACACACCATTATACACCCTCTTTTTGGTCAAATAAGAAGTGCAAGTATCTCTCTTGCGTATGTATGACTTGCCATCTCTATGTAGTTATACAATTATTTTTTAATTACCATATATTATACATGGTAATTATGATCAGTTTATCTTTAATATATAATATTTATTTCATTATATTTATATTTGAATAATAATTTCTTATTGACCTTCTTATGATATAATTTTTGGGATATGATAATATCACTTGTGTGTGCGTTTGGACTACAACCTTCCTGATGTGATGTGAGTTGTTTTTTTTATATTTCATATGAATGGTAATAATGATGAATTTTATGAATATATATATATATATATATGAAAACATAATTATATTTTAGTGGTGAATTATTAAATACCATTATTTCATTCGATCATTCAAAAATGGATAAAAATTTCAAGAGTATGTTTGACCTACTATATCCATGGATAGTGTATTTCATTTTTCAATATTTAATTTATCATGAATTATTATATATATGAACATAATGAATTAATATTTTTATATAAAATGATTTGAATTGAAGATATTATTATACTATGATCATAGTATAAGGATCGGGACATCCAAATAGAAACATTCTTGGAAAACAAAGCAGTTATCCCCCAGAAAAGAGATTTTGATAATGAAATTTTTATTAATAAATAAGAAATACGATGTTATAAAAAAATCATACAAGTTACACTAGATATATGATTATGGAATAAATATAAACTAAATCCAAATTTATTTTATAGAATGAATGAATGTGAATAAAGAAACGTGATTCATAAGGTATGGTTTTATTTTGCAATCTAATCATTATGTTGGATTGTTTATGTATAAGTATCCACTAGGAAAAATTATTCTTCTATGACATTTTTTATAAAAAATGTTTTCAAAAATGTTTTTACTATTGTTCAAAATAATTTTTACCCGTTTTTAATGTTTTTACAATCTTTTTTAATATATTGTTTTCGAAGATTTCTAGAATATGTTCTATGTGTCTTTTATAAAAAATACACTGAAAGAATGTTTTTTAAAAGTTATACTAAATGAGATGATTTTCTTTCCGTCGTGATGCCATAATTATTTAATGATTTCTTTAAAATTTTCTTAGTATCATTTGAAATAATTTTTTCAATATATATAATAGTGAAAATTTAATAAAAAATATTTCAATATGGAAAAGAATTTTATCATAAAAATTAATGAAAGTAATATTTAAAAAATATTTTACAAATATGATAACATTATCTGATGATACATATGATTTAATAGATACATTATCGAAGGGTAAAATTCTTATATTTTTTATTGTATTTTTTTATTATGTTATCATGAATTTTTATTCAATTTTTTCATGTGTTATGCTAAAGAGAAATGATTATGAACCCTATTTATTTTCATGGGTACTGATATGATGAATGGTTTATGTTTTTGTGGAACAAAAATTTATTTTTTCATTATTTTAATGGTGGGACCAATATATTGATTCAGTTAGTTTGGTAATGATTGATATCTCATGAGATAAATATGATAGGAATGGAGAGTAAAACCAGGTCAGTAAGGGACCATGTTCGATATTATAGTCATGATAGTGAACATTGAATACTATTATAGTTTAGTGTGGGAACCCATTTCACTATGATAGTCATGGAAAAGATCCTCAAATTCTATGGAATAGATTTTATATAATTATATATATTCCAAAATTCTACGGACTTTGCCAATATTATTATTTCCAGGATCTTGTTTAAGTATGATTCATGTCATTTGAGTAACCTAGATTTATTCTATGACTTAATATTATTATTTTTTATATGCATATTATTATTTTCAAATATAGTTCCCTTACGATCATCTAATGATTGATAGAACCCTTTTTACCCTTGGTGACAATTTTATCTCAACCTTTTCTTGTGATTCCTTTCCCATGGATATGAATAAATGTGTCAATTATGATACACCAAAAAGGTTATAGTTATAATTAAATATATGGTATATGATGTAGATATATTATGAATGAGTTTTTTTGTAGTTTCAGGAATCCAAACACACTATACCATTACAATCATATGGAATTTGTATGTGAAATGTAACTAAAAATAATTTAAAATGTTGTAATATTTATATATATAAATCGTGGGTTACTATAGTTTTATCATAGAATGAGTTTACATAACTTTTAGAAACTATGATGATAAAAATTTTAGGGATATGTCAATTTATTGGATAAAATCCTAAACATTTGATAACGATTATTAACAAACTAGGTTAAACCAATGTTGTCAAAAAATAAGGTTTCATGGTTCAGACATCATATAAATTATTTTTCATTATTTTTTTCAGTTTCCACACATGATTATTGTTTCTCACTATATGATTATTTGTTTTGTTAAATATTTCAATAAATAAGGATTCATATTAATAATGAATGAAATGGAGAATGAAATGATTTTTCTCCTGATCCACTAAATGTTACATTATCTAGAATGAAAAATATTTTTAAAATTCTAACACAACATTATTAGGATATTTGTAGTTCCACGTTACCAATTGATCAATATTTGTAACAATATAAAATTTATTCATTCGAAGTGAAACATACACCTTCATTTAGTGGGTATATTAAAAAACTAGTGGTTTAGAAATGAATCAACAACATTGATAAAATATATTTTGTTCTTGAATGATTAGTATATAAAAATTTTGTCTTATATTTTTAACCTCTATAAGTAAAATATTAAAAATGGTATAATCTTATAAATAATATGGGGATAAATTTTTAAATTAAATCCATAAAATGGAAAATGTTGTAGATATTTTATTAATTAGTTTTTTATGGTTTCATGATTCCAAATATATTACTAAGATGGTTCAGGATCTGAGCATGCTTGGTCTTAAAATTTTATTAACAGAAGGAAAGTGCATACAAACAGCGATAAATAATTTTTTCATAAAAGTCACCACAAAACACAAAATGACATAAAATCACCACCCAAAAGATGATCATAGTGAAATCCATATCAACGGAGTTAGTATGACCCCAAAATTATTCCCATAATCCCATCAAAACGAGAAAAATAAAATCCAGCAAACCACAATAGGATCACGGCAGATATCTAGAGACTTCACAATAAATAAATCCAAATACATCATCACCCAGATACAACCTATTCCGATGTCGACGTGCCTTGAAAAATCCGTCCATAAAAACCACCTTCAAGTCATCCCTGTCACAGCCTATCCCCACCAAGAAACCCGCATCCCGAGTCCTAAAATCAATGGCGCAATCCACACATAAAAAACTAGATATCCATCCTATTCAACGGTGGAATCCCAAATTTCATCGGCATCCTAACATACACCCGGCGCGTCACCATTAGTTGTTGACCACACCGCCCTCCCGCAGTCGCAAGTTCCTCGCAACCCTCCGTCGTCGGCCCCCCTACGCCTGACGCGCTGTAACACCCTGAGATTTTATAAGATATATTATTTTTAATTTATTTCATATATTATATTGTACACTACACTAATATTATCTTGCGTTATACACAACACCATATTAGCTTGCAGTATACACATCACTAATCTTGGATCGTGTTACACACAATTTCAAGTTTGTTTTGATAGTAGTTATTTTACGCAACATTGAGTGTGTATATATATAAATATTCAATGTATAAATGAAATATGGTTGGATTTTGTTATATGAAATAGAAAATGAGTCTTTCACAACACGGAACCTTGACTTGTCTTGCATTACACGCAATCGCGACTTTCCTTGATAGCATGTGTTGTACGCAATATCAGGTTTCACAAAACAATGATATATGGTTATAATATTATTATGAAATAGATTTTATGAATAGTATTAACTAAATTTTTAATTTAATAACATTATTATTTCATCTCACACATTTTCTAGAACATGGTATGTGAACAAAATAATGTTTTCGGGTAAAATAATTATTTTTCAAAAAAATGCTATTTTGCCGCCTTTTAATGGCGCACCCACATTAAATATGGTTTTTTACATCTTTATAAGTTCAATTTTACAAAATAAACTTCTTATTTTGAATCAGGATATAAAAAATTTCATTGGATAAAGTTTTGATATTTTTCTGATAAGTTTCATATTTTAATGAATGGTAAAAACATGCTATATTTTAATTAAAAACAACTTTTTTCATTGTATTAATTTACATGGATAAATTATAATATTTAATGGTTTTAAAGTATAAAGAGAATATATTTTTACCATTTAATATAATGTATGTCATTAGCATTGATTTAACATTGAATTCGTAGGTTAAATAAATTCAATCTTTAACAATGTTTTAAACAAAAACCAATTTTCTTTCGACAATGGGAATAATTTTAATTTAATTTCTGAAACTTCTGTTTATTGAATTTGTAAAAATTTATTCCATATTTGGAATCAGTGGGTCCAAATTATATAAATATACTACTTTTTATTTTTGGGCTTTATGAATAGTAACTACGGTAAATTTTATTTACCATAGTAAAAGGTAAATTGGGTAATTAAGGGTAAATATAATATTATAAAATTATCCTAATACTTGTCTTAATACAATTGGATGATTATGATTAGTCATAAGTCATATTTGGGTCAGAATGGAATCCCTTAGAACCCACTTGGAGGTGATTAAGACCTTTAGTTTATTTTATTTAATGGAAAGTGAAATATGTATCACTCAACTTTAATAATTAAAGTATTTTTAAGATAAGTTTATATAGAATATAAATTAGGTTGTAAATACTCATTTGAATGATAAAATATTTTTCGTTATCATGGTAATTTATTTGTAATTTTTAAGAGTTATTTAATTACCTTATTATCATATACATTAATGATGCAGAAATTATTTATTTAATGAAAAATCAATAACATAGTTTTTATTGAAATAGTAATACATATCAAAAGGCCCAAAAATATTCTCAAAACTTATTAGTAGTGTATATATAAACCTTAATCATCCACCGACCGAATTGGTGACCATTTGGATCATTATTATGGCGATTATGACACTTATAATATTTTCTTTTAAGTGATTCCAAAGTTGTCACCTTCATTATTTAATAAAGATAACAATTTACGTGTTGCTATTTTAAGATGCTAAATTCGATTAATATTATTATTATAAAATCTTTGATATTTATCTTCATCAAAGGATTTATTTTTAATTTTTATGAAACAAATTAGTATATTAAATAATTATACAAAAATGTTGTAATAATTATTTTATTAAGAGATATACTAAATAAATAGTTTAAAAAAAATTAAAATAAATAATATATGAACTATTTAATGTGATCCAAGAATTTTCCATACAAAATTTTCATTTTATTAATCTATTAAATATTTTAGTTAGATTATATCCTTTGTGTAGATTTTATTTAAATTCAAATAAATGAATAGTGTCAAAATTGACAATATTGTTATTTTATAAAAATAACATATTATTAAATTGTTTAAAAATCAAAAAAACATTTAAAAATTATAAATTGAAATTTATATAGTCTAAAATGTCATAACGTATCCAATTATGTAAAATTAACAACACATAATTGATTATTTTTAACCATTTAATATTTATAATTATATTACCACAAATAAACATAATTAGATTAAATAGGATAAATCAAAATGATATGGTATAAAATAAGATCAAAACATGTCTAAATTTTATTGGTTGTTGAGATTACAACCCTATCTCATCTAATATTCTAATTGAGTCATTTTTGGAGGGTTTTATGTGGGGTTTGAATTTATATTAAACTAATATTTTTGAGGATTCCAAAGGTGCCCCTCTCCTCCCTTATAAAATGGCACCTCCTCCCTCTCTTCCTCACACCATTTTGAGCCTTAAAGCTCAGCCAACCTCTGACCATTTCACATCCCCACTTCCATATAAACCTAATATAGGTACTTGTCTTCTCAAAATACCAACCCTAGTGCCCTAAGAAGAAGTTTAAAGGAGGTTCGTCGAAGAAGTTGTAATCTCTTCTACCGATTATTTCAAGCTTATTTATTCTTCAAATTCTTCTTATTTAGTTCTTTCATTATAAAGTAATAATATAAGTATCACTAATATAATGATATGTTATTATAAATATGAAACAACCCCATTCCACCTTCTATCCATCCTACGGAAAACGAAATCAACGAGCGTGCGTACGTACGGAATACCGTCTCCACGCCGTGGTGTAATCTGTTTTCCCAACACCACCTTACTTGGATGGGTATAATGGTGTAATTAATAACTATAAATAGTTATAATAACATCATAATGATTCTTATATATTGTATCATCCACTCCAATTCAATTCAATAATTATGGGAATGATATCATCGCTCGTGCGTAGGTACGGACTACCGTCTCCACGACGCGATGAGATTCATTCTCAATGATTAACCATTCATGAATGATTATAAAGTATATATAATAAGTAACCGTGAAATATTTGAAATAATAATTATACTGTATTTATGTATATATATATATATATGTATTTCATTCAATTAATTGCATTCAATTCAATGAGGAAACAAAAACAACGTTCATTCGTACGTACGACCTACCGTCTCCATGAACGGTGTATTTCTTTCCATTTATCAATATATTATATATATGTATAATCTGAATATATATTACATATAAGTCGTGTTTTATATTCTGGAATTAAGTAATCATGATAATAGTAATCATGTGAATAATTACAAGTCAAAACACAGACGACAAATGAAACGATTTTACCCAAAACGGTTTTTAACATGGAATTTACAAAAGAAGGGGAAATATAAAGTCATAATTGACCCATATATGATATCATAACAATGAATATGATTCATTAATAAATCAATGAAACTATTTAAATCATTATACAGGAGGTTTAGATTCATACGAAGCATATCAGACCTAAGGTAAGGGATAACCTTTCCAATCTCGTTCTTATCTAAGATCGTTTATTCGTAAGTATTTGCTGGGGTTATTGTTATCATCCAAGTCTATGTTTTCTAATATTGTTTTTATATATTTTTAATTTACGTTTTACCCATTTTTTCTTTTACTAAATGTTATGTAAGGAATCTTTCTTTTGATTACGTTACGAGGTACTTTTTGACTTTTCTGAAAAAAGTACGAGAAGAATGTTATTTTTAACTTATACGGACTGAAAGTATTTTTACGGTTTTATAAAGACTTATTTTCATGAAGCATCCTCCAAAATATTTCATGAATATTTTCAATAAAATCCTTTTCTTTTAAAATTGCATGAAATTTTTTGAACAGAAAATGATTTTGAAGAAGAAAGGATATTTTCCTCAAGAATTAATTTCATGTGTATTATCAAAACCATTTTTCATATAAGATGACATTATTTCATATGTGTATGTTTAAAGTATAATGTCTCTATAATTTACATGGTTTTACTTTTCTTATTCTGAAATGATATCCATTTCTTTAATATGGATTATGTGATGATGTGATGATGTTAATGAAACCCATTTTATTTATTGGGTTATTATGAATGATGTATGTTTATTTTGTGGCATAAGTAAGAATGATTTCATTATGAGATGGGTGGGACCTATATCTCCCTGCAATGCATTGGGTAAATATTTATATCTCATGAGATAGACATGGATGTAACGGTAATCTAATCTGGTTCAGTGTTACGGGACTGAAACAAGGAGTGAACTCGATTCAGAAAGGGACTTTGTCCACTAAGATGGTCTTGGCAGCAATGCCTTGGCAACTATGGAAATAATGACATGTTCTGAATGGTTGCCACAATCAGATGTATTATTCCCATTTTATTTTATCATTATTGATGTTCCATTATGATATATGCCTTACGTACTTCCACGATTTATGTCTTTTCTCAAGATTTTGATGTTTAAATTTCATGTTCAAGTTATTGCTTTCAAATGTTTATGGATTGTTTTATGTTTACTATGTTTGCCCTTACTGAGAATTTGAGCTCACCCTTTTTATGTTTTCTTTTCCCCAGGATATAAGGAAAGGTTTTATGTAAAAAAATGGAAGATCATTATGGGAGATGTTGAGGATCTTTCAGCAAGATTAGAAGATTATGTTCCATGTTTCTGAAGGAAATGAACTATTATGGTCCATTGGGATCTATTTTTGTTATGTATTAAGTATTCCTCAAAAGTAATGGAATTTCCATGTGCGTCAAGCATCGGGTCTCTACAGTTGGTATCAGAGGAAAGGATTAGTCCACCTTTGGAAAGTAGGATGCAATAACTTTAGTGAGATCCCTAGAGATATTTCTAAGCTATGTCTAGGGATGTCCTTAAAGATAAGTATAATTATAGGTTATAGTCCTAGAATTACATTAAAGATCTTAGAATTAAACCTAAGATGTTAGATATTGAAGGTACTCCCCCTTTATTATGTTGTTTTCCCTAGCATGATTTTTTCATCTCACACAATACTTTTTGGGTTTTAGACGATGGCTGGAACACGAAGGAACCATTATAATCAATGTAATGGAAAATTCAATGATTTTCCTCTGGAACAAACAAATGTTATGGGAGATGGAGTGAAAAATATTATTCCTATACTTACACAAGCTATGAATCATTCTGGACAACCAAATGAGTAGATAAGGGAACAATATTCGATTGAGTCCTTCATGAGGCAACGTCCACCTTCTTTCAGGGGGTCTTCTGATCCACTTGTTGCTGAACAATGGATCAGTACCACTGAAAAGATATTTTTTGTTCTTCAATGTTCTAAACATGATAAAGTCATCTTAGCATTATATCGTTTGGAAGGTGAAGCTGATCAATGGTGGAATCTTATCAATAATACAAGGCCAAGAGATGAAATTGAGTCCATGGAATGGGACGAGTTCAAGAACTTATTTTTCATTAAGTACTTCCCTCGTACTCTTAGAATAATGTTGGAGAAGGAGTTTCTTGAACTAAAGAAAAAGGATGATGAATCTGTTGGTATATACAAATCGAATTTTACAAGGCTTGCAAGGTATGAATCTGGCATTATCATCCAACCTGAATGTAAAGTTGATCGATTCTGCAGTGGCTTAAAACCAAATCTTCGAAGGGCATTAGCTATAAGAGACTTCAGTAGCTATGAAGAAATTGTGCGTTGTGCTATCAAGGTAGAAATGGAATTTGGTGTTACATATCCATCTCCTGGTTTTGACAAGAAACAAAAGATGGAGTTCAAGGAGAAATCTCATAATAATGGTGAAAAGAGGATGAATGTTTCCTTATGCTCAAAGTGTGGAAAAAAGTATTGTGTAGATTTAGTTAAATGGACTAGAAAATTTTTTTAATGAGGAAAGGGAGGTCATCGAGCAGCTGAGTGTCAAAGTAATGGAAAAAGGGTTTCTTATGATGTGAATAAAGAAAAGACTGCAGAGAATGCACCACCAACACTTCAATGCTTCAAGTGCAATGAAATGGGCCATTATGCTAATCAATGCCCTAATCCAAGGGTTAATGATAATCGGCATGAGAAACCACATAAAGAAAAGGACAAAGGGAAGTCACATGCGATCACTATTGGCGATGTTGAATATGACAACAATGTGGTGGAATGTTTAAGTGTTTATGTAATGGGATTCCAAAATAATGTTGTATATAGTATCGTGGAATATTGGAATATTTATGTATTGGTCTATTGTGGTTTTCAATAATTTTATGGTACCGGTAACCATGGAAAGTGATTGAGATATTTTTGGAAAGAAGATGATATGCACATAATGAAGGGATAAGGAGAAAATGAAATGTTTGACAGTATTCATGAGCTCATGACTGATTTAAGGAAATAGTTATATCATGGATTGAGTATATAAAACTTTGGGGTTTTAGTATGTGGAAAGAGTTAACTTTTGACAGCACTCATGTTTTCGCTAAGATTCAATGGGTATTCATTTTTCAAAATAATACATTATTAAGGCCTTAGAATGTTTGGAATATGACCAACAAGACATATCTTATGATATATGGGGATCAACGATGGTATTAACATGGTTGTTGTATGAAATATCTGGTAATCGTTTTGACTATAATATGAGAATGGACTACAGTATTTGGATAAGCATAAAGATTGGAATGGATTATGTTGGACATAATTTAGTATTGTATTTTTAGAAAAAAAGGACAACCTGCAGAACGGGCGACAACCCGTCACGTCAGACAAGGCTATGGGAATCGAACCCACAACCGAAGTGCGACAGGCCTTTATTTCCTACCATTGGCCTATAGGAAGTCCCTGGTGAGTAGAAACTAGTTTTATTTTATTATTCATGATTATAGATGAATTATAAGTCCATTTTGGAACCATATATGATTAATCTCACCATATATGGAATTATGTATATAACTTTTGCTAACTTATGTTTGAGATAGATGGAATGACCTTTCATTATATCGCATGATCTGCTAAAACATTGCAAAAGTCAAATTAAACTTCATTTCCTAAAGAGATGAAGTGGAAATTTTTCAAGGCACGAACAACGGTGAGATTATACCAAAATAAAGTAAGTATTTATTCTAATTCAAATTCTTCAACTTTAGAGAAATGATCTTGAAAACCAAAAATGTTGTCCTAGTTCCCTTATATCTGATGAATCAGATGGTACCCTAGATCATCAAAAATTTATGGCTTTGTGATTGTTGGCTTTTTCATAGCCATGTTCTCTACCACTCTCCATCAGAAGATGATGGTTAGATTTCTCTTCCATATCCATATTTTCACCTATGTTCTCTTATGTGGAAACCCGGTGATTTGTTAATTTGGGTAACCGTTACGTTTCATACTTTAGTTTTTAAAGTCATGTTTTCGTATTCCTTTTTACGATGTCGGTTTCTATTAAAGAAACTTTCGAGTAGAAAACCATTTATAACCCCGACAAATTTCGATGGGGAAATTCATTTTAATGGGGGTAGAATTTAATACCCCGATATTTTATAAGGTATATTCTTTTTAATTTATTTCATATCTCATGTTGTATTCTACACCAAGATTATCTTGCGCAATACGCAACACCGTATTAGCTTGAAGTATACGCAACACGAATCATGGATCCTGTTACACACAATTTCAAGTTTGTTTGATAGTTGTTATTCTACGCAAAATTTAGTGTATATATATATAAATTCAATGTATAAATGAAATATGGTTTGATTTGGTTATACGCAACAACAAAGGAGTCTTTCACAACATGCAACCCTTACTTGGATTGCATTACACGCAATCGCGACTTTCCTTGATAGCGTGTGTTGTACACAATATCAGGTTTCACTAAACAATGATATATGGTAATAATATTATTATGAAATAGCCGTTATGAATATTATTAACTACATTTTAAATGTTATAACATTATTATTTCATCTTACACATTTTCTAGAACATGGTATGTGAACAAAATAAATTTTTTTGGTAAAATAAGTATTTTTCAAAAAAATGCAGTTTTGCCGCCTTTTAATGGCGCACCCACATTAAATATAGTTTTGGACATGTTTATAAGTTCAATTTTACAAAATAAACTTCTTATTTTGAATCAGGATATAAAAATTTACATTGGATAAAGTTTTGATATTTTTCTGATAACTTTCCTATTTTAATGAATAGTAAAAACACGCTATATTTTATTTAAAAGCAACTATTTTCATCGTAATAATTTATATGGTTAAATTATATTATTGAATGGTTTTAAATTATAAATAGAATATATTTTTACCATTTAATATAATTTATGTCATTATCATTTATTTTACATTGAATTCATAGGTTAAATAAATTCAATCTTTTGCAATGTTTTAAACAAAAACCCGTTTTCTTTCGACAACGGGATTAATTTTAATTTAATTTCTGCAACTTCTATGATTGAATTTTGAAAAATGGATTCCATATTTATAATCAGTGGGTACAAATTATATTAATAGACTACTTTTTATTTGTGGGCTTTATCTATAGTAACAACGGTAAATTTTATTTACCATAGTAAAAGGTAAATTGGGTAATTAAGGGTAAATATAATATTATGAAATTATCTTAATACTTTTCATAATACAATTGGATGATTATAATTTGTCCTAAGTCATATTTGGGTCGAAATGGAATCCATTAGAACCCATTTGGAGGTGATTAAGGCCTTTAGTTTATTTTATTTAAGGAAAGTGAAATATGGCTCACTCAACATTAATAATTAAAGTACTTTCAATATAGGTTTATACAGAATATAAATTCGGTTATAAATACTCATTTTAATGATAAAATGTTTGTATTAATCATGGTAATTTAATTTTAATTTTTAAGAGTTATTTAATTACCTTATTATCTTATACATTAATGATGCAGAAATTATTTATTTAGTGAAAAATCAATAACATAGTTTTTATTTAAATAGTAATACATATCAAAAGGCCCAAAAATCTGCACAAAAATTATTCGTAGGGTATATATAAACCCTAATCATACACTGGCCTAATTATTGATCATTTGGGTCCTTATTATGGATATTATGACACTTATAATATTTTATTTTAAATGATTCCAAAGTTTTCACCTTCATAATTTAATAACGATAAAAATGTACATGTTGTTATTTTAAGATGATAAATTTGAGTAAAATTATTATTATAATATATTTGATATTTATCTTCGTCAAAGGATTTAATTTTATTTTTTATGCAAAAAATAAGTATATTAACTAATTATATAAAAAATGTTGTACTAATTATTTTATTAAGAGATATACCAAATAAATGGTTATAAAAATATTAAAATAAATATTATATGAACTATTTAATGTGATCCACGAATTTTATAGAACAATTTTCCATGTTAGTAATATATTAAAAATTTTAGTTCGAATATATACTTTGTTTATATTTTATTTAAATTCAAATAAATTAATAGTGTCAAAATTGACACTATTGTTATTTTATAAAAATATCTTATTATTAAATTGTTTAAAAATCACAAAAATATTAAAAAATTATAAATTGAAATTTATATAGTCTAAAATTTCATAAAGTATCCAATTATGGAAAATTAACAACAAATATGTGATTATTTATAACAATTTAAAATTTAGAATTTTATTACCACAAATAAACTTAAGTAGATTAAATAAAGATAAATCAAAATTATAAGGTTTAAATAAGATCAAAACATGTCTAAATTTTATTTCATGATGGTATTAACACCCTATATCATCTAATATTTTAATTGAGTTATTTTTTGAGGTTTTTATGTGGGGTTTGAATTTATATTAAACTAATATTTTTGAGGATTCAAAAGGTGCCCCTCTCCCCCCTTATAAAAGGGAACCTCCTCCCTCTCTTCCTCACACCATTATGAGCCATGAAGCTCGTCCATACTCTACCCATTTCACTTCCCCACTTCCTTTGAAACCATATAGAGGTACTGGTATTTTCAAAATAACAACCCTAGTGCCCTAATAAGAAGTTTAAAGGAGGTGCGTCGAAGAAGTGGTAATCTCTTCTACCGATTATTTCAAGATTATTTCTTCTTCAACCTCTTCTTGTTTAGTTGTTTAAATATAAATTAATTACATAAGTATCACTAATAAACGGATATGTTATTATAAATATGAAACAACCCCATTTCACCTTCTATCCATCCTATGGAAAACGAAATCGCCGCGCGTGCGTACGTGCGGAATACCGTCTCCACGCCGTGGTGTAATCTGTTTTTCCAACACCACCTTACTTGGATGGGTATTATGGTGTAAAAATAACTTGACATAGTTATTATAACATCATAATGATTCTGATCTATTGTATCATCCACTCCAATTCAATTCAATAATTATGGGAACGATATCATCGCTCGTGCGTATATACGAACTACCGTCTCCACGACGCGATGAGATTCATTCTCAATGATTAACCATTCATGAAGGATTACAAAGTATATATAATAAGTAATCATGAAATATATGACATAATAATGACAATGGATTTATATATATATATATGTATGTCATCCAATTAATTCCATTCAATTCAATGAGGAAACGAAAACAATGTTCATGCGTACGTACGGCCTACCGTCTCCATGAACGGTGTATTTCTTTTCATTTATCGATCTATTATATATATGTATATTCTGAATATATTTTATATAAAAAACATATTTTATATTCTGTAATTAAGTAATCATGATATATTTAATCATATGAATAATTACAAGTCAAAACAAAGACGACAAATCAAACGATTTTACCCAAAACACTCTTTAACATGGAATTTACCAAAGAAGGGGTAATATAAAGTCATAAGTGAACCATATATGATATCATAACAATGAATATGATTCTGTAATAAGTCAACGACATTATTTAAATCATTATACAGTAGGTTCAGATACATATGAAGCATATCGGACCTAAGGTAAGGGATAACCTTTCCAATCTCATTCATACCTCAGCTTGTTTATTTGTAAGTATTTACTGGGGTTATTGTTATCATCCAAGTCCATGATTTATAAAATTGTTTATTTGTAAGTTTAATGTAATTTTTACCCATTTTTCCTTTTACTACATGGTATGTAAGGAATATTTCTTTTGTTTACATTACGAGGTACTTTTTTACTTTTCCGACAAAAGTACGGGAAGAATGTTATTTTTAACTTATACGGCATGAAAGGATTTTTACGATTTTATAAAGCCTTATTTTCATGAAGTTTCCTCCAAAATATTTCATGACTATTTTCAAAAAAATCCTTTTCTTTAAAATTTCATGACATTTTGTGAATATAAAATGATTTTGAAGAAGAAAGGTTATTTTCCTCATGAATTAAGTGTTTTATCAAAACCATTTTTCATCTATGATGACATTATTTCATATATGTATGTTTCAAGTATAATGTCTCTATAATTAACATGGTTTCACTTTTCTTATTATGAAATGATATCCATTTCTTTCATATGGATTATGTGATCATGGGATGGTGTTTATGAAACCCATTTTATTTATTGGGTTATTATGACTGATGTATGTTTATTTTGTGGTACAAGTAAGAATGATTTCATTATGAGATGGGTGGGACCTATATCTCCCTCCAATTCATTGGGTAAAGATTTATATCTCATGAGGTAGACAGGGCTATAATGGTAAGTTAATACGGTTCAGTGTTACAGGACTGAAACGAGGAGTGAACTCGATTCAGAAAGGGACTTTGTCCACTAAGATGGTCTTGGAAGCAATGAATTGGCTACTATGGAAATCATGACATGTGCTGAATGATTTCCAGAGTCACATGTTTTATTCCCATTATATTTTATCATGATTGATGTCCATTATGATATATTCCACACGTACTTCCACAATTTTGGTCTTTGCTCATGATTTTTATGTTTAAATTCCATGTTCTTGTTTTTGCATTCAAATGTTTATGGATTGTTTTATGTTCACTATGTTTTCCCTTACTGAGCATTTGAGCTCACCCTTTTTATGTTTTCTTTTTCCCAGGATATAAGGAAAGGTTTTAGGTAAAAAAAGGGAGGATATTTATAGGAGATGTTGAGGATCTTTCACCATGTTTAGAAGATTATGTTCTAAGAATCCAAAGTCACAAAACTATTACAGTCCTTTGGTGTATATTTTTGTTATGTATTAAGTATTCTGAAAAAGTAATGTAATGTCCATGTACATCAATCTTCGGGTCTCTACACGCGCAGCCAATGTTTCCAGCTCGATCCTCACGGACATCCTTGCCTGATCCCTGTAGCGAGGCCCTTATCCACCTGGGAGAGACCCAGATCTCTGCCGTCACGTGAGCCATGATCTCTACCTCACCTTTGACCTCAGTTAGATAAGTCATAACAACCATAAACTCACCCACGAGGAAGATCCCATCATCATGATTCTAGATCTGAGTATGCCTGAGGCCGCCACCGGATTCCTGCATCAAGACAGGATCGCCTGCATCAGTCCATGCATAATCCACTAGTCCATCGCTGAAAAGTCGATGTGATGCCATTGTCACCAGAATTCATCACCGGATTGCTAACCTATATCAAAAAACAAGGCCAGTAGAGGAAATAACTGGCATGTTATACCATACTATTCCCCCTAACACCAGGAGGTCCCACAACCCATGATCATAGCCACACACTCCATGATCCTGATCCCATTCGGGGAACCTTCCCATGTCATTATCACCTCCATCGAAGCTTCCCCATCTTCATGGAGCTATTAATCATTCAGATCTGTTGTTTTTCGGACCGTATAACATGGTAAAGGAGGATGCCCTCTACCGATAGTTGCAAAAATATCATACTGACCAATGATTTCATCTTCAAACCTTCACTTTGGAAGTGGTGGCACCACAAGAATACAAAATTCAAGACGATATCCATGATAATAATGAGAGAGAGCCTCTTTATTTAGAGAGAGAACCACCATCTGGTCTCCCAAATTTATTATACCATTATAATCATTTTGAATTTTTGTGTGAAATGTTGTTAAAATTCATCTAAAAAGTCGTAATATTATATATATAAATCTTGGGTCACTATAGTTGTATCATTGAATTGGTTTAAATTACTGTGTGAAACTAAGATGAGAAAAATTTTATGTATATGTCAATTTATAAGATAAAATCATAAACATTTTATAATGATTATTAATGAAATAGGTTAAATAATAATCATTTTTAGATATTTATCGTTCCATGTTACCTATTTATCAATATGTGTAAATATATACTATTTTGTTATCCATTTCGAAACATACACCATCATCTAGTGGGTATACTGATACACTAGTGGCTGAGAAATAATTCATCAACCTTTATAAAATATTTTCTATTCTTAAATTATTAGGATATGAAAATTTTGTCTTATCTCTTAACCACTATAAATAGGATATTATAATTGGTGGAATTATATAAAAAATATGGGGATAAAATTTGAAATTAAATCCTTATAATGGGATTATTTTAAGGGGATATTCCTCATCATTTTATTCACATTTATTCACTGTACGAATATGGAAAAACATTTTATTGAGATGAAATAATGCGATGAATAATCTATTGGAACATATAAGGAATATTTGACAATTATTTATAGGTATACCTATAAGGACCCATCTATAAAACCATACATAATCTTGAATTAAATTAATAATTCACATTTAAGATCTTTTAAAGTTTATAGTTTTAAAGAATTATGCCATAAATATTACAAATCAATACGAAAATTACATGTAGACACTAATACTCAGTATCCATTTTTTCATAAAATAAAAAATCTTAAAAAATCATGTTTAGTTCCCTGTTTTAGACAACGTGACATTTTCATGATCCCCTCCTTGACCCTAATTATCGTTATGTCCTTTGGAAAACATTTAAAAACGTGGGATTAGCATAAAAAGATGAGTGGGGGTTATAATATATGTAAAGGAAACATTAACCAATTAATAAATAAATATCAATGAAACTATATTTTTTTATCATAACATACCTCATAAAATAACTATAATTGAGAATAAAAAATAGAAATCATAAATCATAAAGGTAACTTCTTGCATCTATATCATACATACATTATAGTTGTTACAGCTACATAGGGAGTTACGTTGGAAAACCAATCACACTATATTCCATTAATATCTTAGGATAAACATTCATGTTTACCCTTTGTCACATTACCCATTTCATTGTAGAGCTATCTAGGTCTCATCTGCCCTAGGTTTATCACGAAACCACAAGTATATGTAAAAAATTTCAAACAACCATAACGTAGTCATAAAACATAAAACAAGCATAAAGTAATGATAACATTTCCACATTAAAATCACAATATATAATATCAATATATTGAAATAAACAATGCTTTATCCAACCATTTTAAAAACAATTTGAAACACTTAATAAAGAGATTATTGAATCTAAGTGTCCCATACCACTTTAAATATTTTAAAGAAATTAAAATTTTAAAACATTATTTTCCATATAAATAAATTTGAAAAATTATTTTTTAAACAAAATCACTAATGATAAATATTTAGAATAATGCATCTTTAAAACATTTAATATGATATTTTAGTTAATGAGTTTTTAACAAAATGATTGACGCTTGAATATAAATAATTTAGGAATAAAATTTAATCATAAATTTATAATATCATGAGAATAATGGAATTCCTGATATAATATGCCAAAGGACATTATATACATTATATAAGAGTTTATTGGTGCATAACAATAATGAAGTCTCAATGGAATGTAAATTGAGAAGAAATACCGTATATAAACTGTATCTATAGATTAAAGATAAATCCATTACATAATAATGTGTGAAAAATTTAAATTCACTCATTATGATTGGATGTTCAGATTAAATCAATCGCAGAACATTCGCAATATTTTTGTAATAACAACAAAAATAACTTGGATGTCTAACTCAGTGAATGAAAATTGTGTTAAAATTATTCTTATCAAGTTCATATCGATGACATGAGAATATATCAATGGTTCAATTATGTGTATCGAAGGTATATCCAAACAAAGGGTAGAGGAAATTAAAACATAAATAAATAAAAAATGATTCCACACATAATCATAGCATGACATAATTATGAGTAATAAGATTAACCCAAGTAATTGAAATTGGGTTAAAAAGGTCCCTTACTGATTTGGTAAATTCCGAAACATACTTCACATAAAAGAAGGTTCATACTATGAAGATTTAAATACCCATAAATTAATGTATATTAAATAAATAATACAATCATGGATAGTACATACACCTCACAAAATTAAATAGTGTAAAATATATCATGAATCTCATGAGAATAAAAAGTGAGGTGAAAACCCCTTACCACGTTGTAATCAATCCAGTAATATAATAAAAGTTAATAAACACCAAATTAATCACATAATACCATGAATATAAAAATAATAATGATAATATACATCAAATTTCAGTAAATAATACACCACATGCAATAAAAAAGTTGCAATCCAAGGAAATCTCACAGAATTAAAAGTGAGATAAGAAACCCCTTACCTCGTGTTCGACTTGACTCGATCGTTCATTAATATCCAGAATAATAAACTAAATTTAATTTCTACTTGATTAAGAATATTTTTCATGTATATTACTGCTTTTATATTAATTATTACTTTTCTAAAACAATTAGTTAACAATTTGAGTTCATATCGTACATTTTGTCTATGTTCGGAACTTGAGTTAAAAATTTACTTGTTATAATTATAAATTGTCCATATGATCGATATTCCTTTATCTATAGAATTATATTAATGATCTAGAAATCATATATATCATATATATCATATATATCTAGTATACATATCTATTTATTATATTACATAATTTTTGGAGATAAGAAATGAAATACACTGTTCTTCGAGATGGTAAGTCGTATGTAGGAATAAACACTACTTTCATTTCTATTTGATATTTTATGGAATAAAAACATAATTATACATTGTTATATTATAATTCCATTGTAATATCATATATAATTTCACGAACTCCATCATTTATACATTTCATGTATAGAATGAATGAGTCATATCTCTTTGAGGGGGCGGTAGTCCACACTTCCTCAACTGAAATTATCATATTTAACCAATAAAAAAACATAAAGTTATTCTATAATTTAAAAATAAAGAATCATAGAATGAATATAAATATAATATATATCACATATAAATACATTTCCATCTTAATTTACACCATAAGAGGTGGTAGAAGAATATTGAACAATTGTCGTTTTGTGAGATAGTAGTTTGTCGTCCACCGAAACAATATGATCTTTACCCATTAAATGGAGGTGTCTATAAGTGTAGTTTGAGTCCATCTCATAAAAAACCTATTATATATAGTATACTATTGTTGTTTTAAAATAAAAGAATAAAAATATTTTAAGGGATTGGAGAAGACAAATAAAACAAAATAACTTAAGAGAATGTGTTACCTTTAAATCAGTTAACTTCTTTTTGTTTGAACCAAAAGGTTTCCTTGAAGTGCCTTCTTCCTTAGGTAAGGCTGGTAGGTGGAGGATAGGAAGGTAGGTATATTAATTGGGTAGAGTTTGGATGACCCAAGGGGCTTGAGAGGCATGTGGAATGGATTAGAATTTGTCCCCTTTTATAAGTGGGCGGAGGGGATCTTTAAGAATGTTTAAAATATTATTTTATTATAAACATATCATCAGTTTCAAAAGGTCCAAAATTCATTAAAGTTGAAGATAAGATGAATCATCTTCGAAATAAAATCATATAATAAGATTTGGACCACTTTTGGAAATTTTTTAAATCATTAAAATCTTATTTATTTAAATAATTCATTTATGAGGTAAACACTTCATCGTTATTATGTCCTAAATATTTTAATTTATTTGATGTCTAAATATTAAAAAAAATATCATGATGTATGAAATATTTTTAGCATAAAATTTAATATTAATAGTTAAAGAGATATCTTATATTACCCAATGTAATAATTTATTTACTAAAAGATATATGTTTAAGTCATTTTTGTCATTACTTTATGTTAATTAAAATAAAGAGTCCTTATCACTCTTATGTGGCACCATGGGGTCTGAAAATCAACCCAAATATGACCATGGCTGGAATTTATCATCCAATAGTATTAGGAAACATGTTAGGGTAATTTAATATTAATATAATAATATTTTGTTACCCTCTAACAATGGTAAATAAAAATTTTACTGAATTAAATATACAAAATCTCTAAAAAAAGTTATCTATTTACACAATCTGGAACTCCTAATTCCAAATATAGAATAAATTTTTATAAATTCAAAACACATAAGTGTAAAAAATTATTTTTAATTTATTTTCCATTGTAAAAAATAAAAATAATGTTTTTAAAAATAATAAATATCAAAAGATTGGCACTTATTTATGTTCTATTTCAAAGTGAAATTAGTTACAATGACCAAAATTGGATTAAATAATAAAAACATAATATAATTAAACATTCAAACCAATTAAAAAGATAATATATCCTTATAAATAACATATATTAAAAGAGTGTTTTGAATTAAAATACAATATTTCTCACTATTCATTAAAAAATGAATTTTATCAGAAAAAAACCAAAAATTAACCAAAATTAAATTTTGATTTCCCTATTCTGAAGAAGAATTTAATTTGGTCAAATAGAACACATAAAAGCGAAAAAATATAGATTTAAAGAGGGTTCTCCAACAAAATGCAGTAATTCCACCTTTTAATGAATATTATAGTATTTATGCTAAAAATTGGGTTGTTTCATATTTTGTGCCGCTAAAATTTATCAGATAATGTAAAAAACATTGAGAAAAATATATAATCATAATATGGTTAGTTTTGTTCATTCCTACCAATAAAATATCTATGTGTTATCTACCATTCAAAATAATATTATATTACTATTTTTTAGTATGACTCGGCATTGTGTGCAACATAATATTTCAAATAAACTCGTTGTTGTGTATCGAGTTCACTATCGAACATATCATCCCCATTAAAGTAAAATTAGTGTTTAATTCACAAATATTAATAAATATGAAAATTTCATATTCTTTATTTACCTATGATGTAACATCCTTCCCCCCTTTTGGGAATTGTGTCCACATAATTTTAAAATTGGGCTTGGAATCATCATTGAAAGTCCAACATTGGAAAAAGTGTCAATAATACTGTCATATTTAATGGTAGTAGAGATGTATAATGGTCAACAGAGAAAATACATGCTAGGATTCTTGGAAAACATGGATGTGTAGAAGAAACTAAGTCTTCTTTTTTGATGGAGAGTGATAGAAAACCTGATTTTGAGAAAGTTAACAATAAGAAAATCACAAACATGTGAGGGGTTAAACAGTCATTGGTTTCCCACTAGGAAAAGTAAATAGAAAACATTTTTTTTAAGTTCCTTTTCATAAATTGGAGGAATTTATTTATGAGCTTAACTACCAACATAAGGAAACATAATTACTTGAAATGTAGACTTTCATCCTTTAAAAAATATATACAATAATATTAACTTTTCTACAAACAATGATTATTCAAACTAACTTGGTCACATTAAAAGGAATATACTCAACTTCTAGAGTATAACATAATCTACAAATGATGTTTTATATATTTCCCCTGCCTTTAGACATCATCCAAAACAAAAATAGTTTGTACGAGATTAGATAATCCCCAAAATGAATAATCATTTATAAAAGAAAAAAAACTCTTAATCTCCAAATTTTTTCAAACAATACCCAAAGAGTCAACAAAGACAATTCAATAAAAAAAATGTCCATAAAATTCATCAATGTAATCCAAAATATTATTGAAACCAAAATCTCAAAAGGATTTAATCACATGGTCTTCTAAGGTAAATATTAACATTTATCTCCAAATAACAATAGTTACTTTTAAAGTCTCATATTGAAACGTAATGAACCAAATCACATATTTTCTATGATAACTAAATCAATTCCCTAAATAAACCAAATTGTCATATGTTCATAATAAAAACATAGATACTTAAAAAATAAAATTTCAACCATTACTACAAAAGTGAGATCACATATTATTCTATTTCCATTAAGCATATAATATTTATAAAAGAGAAAACATCTTAAAAAATATTATTTATCACATAATCACCAAATCATTTTCTTATATTAAGCGTATCCATTTGATAAAATATAAGTTCAAAAAATGAACTTATTATTAATACATAAAATAATAAGTCATACTAACTAGGGACATGACGTAGGATAGTGGTAGGCGATGCACCCTTTTCACCCTTTAGTTGTGGGATTTATTCCTGTGGACATTCCGGATATGAAACATTGTCACCAATATTACAGGTTGTCCTTTTTATAAAACTCAAATATCCCAAACATATTTTAACCTCAAAAGTTTTCTTATACCTTTTATTTTCATCCCAACACATTAAGACCTCAAAATTTATATATAATTATTTTTTAACCTCCATATGATAAAATAAAACTATTCCCAATATAAATAAAATCATACCTTGATCGTGGAGTCCATATAGTTTCATCAAAGTCTTGTTCACATAGGTAGAAGGTCCATGAATTGCAACAATGATTTTGATAACCCTAAAAATCATTTTCTTCCTTCATCCAAATATACCATGTACAACTTGGGTCATATGGGTGTTCGTAGAAAATATTTTTTGGAAAATAATCATGTATGACATCTAATTTCAAAACATCTGAAAAAATATGATTTTTATAAAATAGTCAGACCGAATTTGAGTTGAAAATTTCATTAAATCGTACAATTTAATATTCTATATTTATGATCTAAGAGAATATATTGTAATAGAAAATATAAATAGGTTGTGCAAGCGTCTTCTTCTTTATCAAAATTTTCAAAATCATAATTTTCTTCAAAATCCCGTAATAATGTAAAATATTTACAAATGAATTGAAAATATTTACCATTTTAAAAATATGACAATATTGAAAAATTTGAATTTTATTATATAAAACCCATGATCCACGATGATATCGAGGTATAGTGGAGGTTTTTGATATCTCAAACAACTACATGCAAGTGAGTTGTATGCTATAAAAAGTTTCACAATCATCTGAACATGACTTTGATATGATTATTGCAAGCATGTCATCTGGAAGAGATAAGAATCTAGTTTGTGATCCTCCTCCCTCCTTTTTTAACTGAAATTACTTGATTTGAAACATTTATAAATAAATATTTAATTGAAATAATAGACATAGGGAGTAACCATGTTTTTAACAAAAACTCATAATCCCTAAAGTTGTCTAAACCAACCATTGGTACCAACTATAAGGACTTAGCCTAAAAAAATTACATAATCTTAAAATATCTGAATGTTTCACATTGAAGGCCTTTTCAGGTTTAGAGATTTAGAGAATTAGTCCATAAATATTACAAATCACCATGAAAATTACATACAGACACTATTACTCAATATCCATTTTTTATAAAATAAAACTCTTAAAAAGAAACATGTCCATTTCCATGTTTTAGACAGCATGACTATTCCTTGATCCCATCCATGACCTAATTCTTCTTTATGTCCTATGGAAAACATTTCAAAGACATGGGATGTGAATAAATTGATCAGTAATGGTAAAAAAATAAGGTAAGGAAACATTAACCCATCAACAAATACAAATCAATTAAAACATACTTTCAAATTATAACATACCTCATGAAATCATAATATTTAAGAATAACACATAGAAATAATAAATCAGAAGGGTAACTTGAGGTATCAATATCATACTTAAATTTTAGTTGTCACAGATATCTAGGGTGTTACATTGGAATGCCCATCACAGTATATTTCCTAAATATATTAGGAGAAACATTCGTGTTTACCTTTGTCACATTACCGAATACATTAGAGAGCTATCTCGGGCTCACCGGCCATAGTTTTATCATGGAACCAATAGTATTCATAAACAATGTTGAAGAACCATAATGTAGTCATAACACATATAACATGAATACATGAAATATAACACTTCCACATTAAAATCACAACATATCATATCAAGATATTGAAAAAAACAATGCTTTATCAAACCGTTTTTAAAACCATTTAAAACATTTAATAAAGTCATTTTTGAATCGAAGTGTCCCATACCACTTTGATGGTTTTAAAGGAATTAACATTATAACCATTTATTATTATATTAAGAAAATCCTAAAAACAATTTTTAAAACATGGACATTAATGTGAATGATTTATAAGAATAAATATTTAAAACATTTGAAATGATACTTTAGATAAAGAGATTTTCACAAAATGAGAGACGCTAGAATACAAATAATTGAGGAATAATATTTTATCAGAACTTTATAATATCATGAGAATAAAGGGATTCAAGATATAATATGTTAAAGGATAATATATACACCATATAAGAGTGAATTGGTACATAACAACAATGAATTCTCAATGGAATGTAATTGAGAAAAAATCCCTTTTAAAAACTGTATCCTCAAATTAACGATAATTTAATTACATAATAATGTGTGAAAAATATAAATACACTCAATATGACGGGATATTAATTGTAAATTAATCAGAGAAAATTCACACATATTTTTGTAAAAACAAAACCAATGACTTGGATGTTTAACTCAATGAATGGAAATTGAGTTATAATTACTCTTATCAAGTTCATATCGATGACTTGAGAATTTATCAATGGAGTGATTTTGTATATAAAATTTATAACCACACAATGGGGATTATAAATTACAACATATATAAATAAATATTGATTCCAGACATAATAATAGCATGAAATAATTATAAATTAGAAGATTAACCAAAGGAATGGAAATTGGGTTAAAAAGTTCCCTTACTGATTTGGTAACATACGAAACATACTCTACATGAAAGAAGGATCATAAAATGAAGATTTAAATACTCATAATTTTAATTATATTAAATTAATAATACAATAATGGTCAATAAATACACCATAAAAAAAATAGTGGCAAATATTGCATAAATCTCAGGGGTAAAAATGTGAGATTAAAACCCCTTACCACGTTGTAATCAATCGAGTCATATGAAAAAAAGTTAATAACGAAAAAATGAATCATTTAATACCATGAATTAAATGGAATCATGATAATATATTTCAAAATTCATTACACTATACACCACATGAAATAAATAATTAGCGAAAAATGGAAATCTCACGTAATTAAAAGTAAGATAAGAAACCCCTTACCTCGTGTCTGACTTGAATCGATCATTTTTTAATCTCATAAAAAACAAAATAAAGTTAATTTCAACTTTATGAAGACCCTATTTCATTTTATTCTACCTTTTATATCAATTATTACTTTTCTATAACAATTATTTAATTATTTGAGTTCATATCGGGAATTTTGTCGATGTTCAGAACATTAGCTAAAAATGAACTTGTTATAATTATAAATTGTCTGTATGGTCTAAATTACATTATCTATAAAATAATATTCATGATTTAAATATAATAAAAATAATATATAATCATTATGTATTTGTATTTATAAAAGTACATAACATTTGGAGATAATAAATGAAATTCACAATTCATGGGGACGACAAGCCGTATGTTCTCATGAACGCTACATTAATTTATATTTCATATTTAATGGAAAAAAACATAATTATACATATTTATATTATAATTCCAGTATAATATCATATATAATTTCATTAACTTCATCCTCTATATGTTCAATGAATGGCATGAATGAGTAATGTCGCTTTGAGGGGGTGGTAGTCCACACTTCCTCAAATGAAATTATTTTATTTACCCACTATGGAAACAATATAGGTATTATATAAATGTAAACTAAATAAGCCTAGAAACAATATCAATATAATATATACCACATATAAATACAGTTTCAGCTTAATGGAAACCATAATATGTGGAAGGAGAAGATTGAACCATCATCATTTCGTGAGGCAATAGTTCTCCGTCCACAGAAATAGTATGTTCTTTTCCAATTAGATGGAGGTGTGTGTATGTGTAGTCAGAATACTTCACATATAAAATACTATAACATTTTCTATACAATTTTTTTTAAATTAACAAATAAAAATAGTTTAGGGGGTGGGAGAAGAAAAATAAAACAAAAGAACTTAAGAGAAGATGTTACCTTTTAATCGGGTAACTCCAATTGGTTTGAACCAAAAGGTTAATTGAACTGCATTATGCCTATGTTAAGGCTTCTAAGTGGAGGATAGGGATGAAGTGAGATTAATTTTGTAGAGGTTTGATGAGACAAATGGATTGATAGGAGTGAATAAAGGGTTAGTAGTGGTGTCCTTTTATAAGGGGGAGGAGGGTATCTTTAGGAATGTTTTAAAATATTATTATATTATAAACATATCATCAGTTTAAGAAGGTCAAATACTAATTAAAGTCAAATATAAGATGACTAATGTTTGAATAAAAATCATACAATAAGAATTGGACCAATTTTGGATATGTTTTTTAATATTTATCATTTTATTTATTTAAATCATTCATTAATTAGGTAAACACTGCATCATTATTGTGTCATAAATAATTTTATTTATTTGATATCTAAAAATTATAAAAACATACCTTGATGTATGAAATATATTTAGATTAAAAATTAATATTTATAGTCAAATTTAAAACCTATATAACCCCATGTAAAAATTTATTTACTAAAAGATATATATTTGTGTCATTTTTGCCGTTACATTAAATTAATTAATATATAGTGTGATTCTCACTCTCATGTGGCTCCATGGAGTCCCAATATCGACTCAGGGATGTCTAGAGTCAGACATGTATCATCCAATAAAATTAGGGCACATGTTATAGTAATTTAATGTTAATATAATAATATTTACTTACCCTTATTTACTAGATTTACCCTTTAACCATGGTAACTAATATTTTTACTGAAGAAAATATTCATAATGTCAAAAAATAAAAGTTACCTATTTACCCAATTTAGACCTCCTGATTGAAAATATGGAATCCCTTTTTTAAAATTCAAAACACAGAAGTTGCAGAAATTAATTTAAAATTAATTCCCTTTGTCAAAACAAAAAAGTTTTTTGTAAGAAATAATAACTATCAAAAGATTGAATATTATTTATGTCCTATATCAAAGTGAAATTACTTCTAATGAACAAAATTGGATTAAATAGTAAAAACATAATCTAATTAAACTTTAAAAATGATTAAAAAACAATATAATCATATAAATAATTTATATTACAAGGAAGTTTTGAATTTAAAAACAGTATTTTTCACTATTCATTAAAAAATGAATTTTTTCAAAAGAATACAAAAAAATTACCCAATGTAAAATTTGAAGCCATGATTCTAAAGAAAAATTCTATTTTTTCAAATAGAACATATAAAATTAGCCAAAACTAGATTAAAATAGGGGTTCCCATCATAATGTGGTAAATCGACCTTTTAATTAATATTTGAGTATTTATGCTTAATATCAGATTCTTTCTTATTTTAAGCCTCTAAAATTTATTGGATAATGTAAAAATATTTAAGAAACATATATATTCATAATATATTTAGTTATGTTCATTTCCTCCAATACCACAACAATGTGTTATCTACCATTTAATATAATATAATATTATTATTATTTAGTATTACTCAGCATTGTGTGAAACATAAGATTTCAAATTAACGCATTGTTGCTTATCAGGTATGCCATAGAACAAAGCATCCTCCTTACAGTAAAATTAATATTTAATTCACCAATATTAACAAATTTTAAAATGGTATATTCTTTTTTTACCTGGGATGTTACGATACCACTAGCTTAATTATTATCCTTTAATGTAATATTGACCAATTATTTAGTGCCCAAAAATAAAGTATTCGAAAGGAAATAGGTATAAGAGACATTAGTACATAGTAATAAATTGTTCAATATTATATAATGATGGAGATAAATATTATATTTATCTATCAATATCATGGCTTTGATATGAAAGAAATAATTGAATTCAAAAGCAATTATAAATACCATGGTGAAAAGAAGTTGGTCTTTCTATTTTAATGAATTTATGGAAGGACTCAGGGGGGATAGGGTCTTCAGGTATTCATAAATTTTTTATGTATAGAAAACATGGTCTTTAATAAATTGAATGGGTTGGGGATAAGAATAAGTTAGTTAATCATGTGAATAGAGAGAAATATCTACATAATGCTCAACCCACGCTCCAGGGATTCAAAAGAAAGGAGTGTGGAAATTATTCTCATTTTTTAATGAATATGATGGTCTCTTTGTTATCATTATCGAGAACATATTAATCCCATAGAAAAAGGTAAATCTCATTTGGTCACATCATTCATAGTGGATTTTGATATTAACATAGTGATAGGTACACTTATTATCCAATATTAAGAACTAATGTCTTATTTAGTTAGGGATCTATACACACTTTTATTTTTAAATAACATTATAATGGTACCACAATATCACTTTAACAATTGGATGTCATGTTATCTGTGAAAAATCCAAATGTCACAGCAGTCGCATATCATGTATATAGTTCTACTAAAATTGATGTGTGTGGGAAAGTGCTTCCTATAAATCTTTTTATTCCCCCTTTAGATTAATAGAATTTTATTCCCAGAATGGATTTCATTTTTATATGGATACCATATAAATTTTGGTTGAAGGGAAGTCACACTTCATATTTGGAATGATCCATTAATCATTTAACAGTGTATGAATGCATATGATCATCCAATGGAAATATTTTTCCATATTGTGCCTCTAAATTCATAAACATGAAGGTTATATTTATTAATTTGTTGGGTAGAAACTCAAAATAAATATTACAAATGTTTTATTGGTGTTTTTTTTCATTTCTTGAATAGTCTATATTTATTCCACCAAATATTGACGCTGAGTTTTCAAAATAATTCAAACATGGTGTTATGAATATTTCAAAGAGTTATTATAGAATTTCCCCATTTGAGTTACAAGAACTAAAGAAGAAAATCCATTAGATTATTCATAAGGCCTCATTAACCCTAGTGTGACACTTTGGGATACATCTATTCTATTTATCATAAATAAAATAGCTCAATGAATTTTTTAATTGATTATCAGATGACTAAAAGAAAAAAAACCGAGAAAAAATATCATATCCCACATAATTATAATTATTTGAACAGATACATAGAGCATAATACTTTTACAAGATTGATCATTATTTTAGATATCACCAAGTGAGTTTTAAGAAGGAGGATTTGACTCAGATGATAATCATTTAATGTTTTGGACACTATGAATGTATAATGATGCATCTTGGTCTTACTAATTACACCACTATCATTATGGACTAAATGAATAGAGTTTTTAGATACTATCTTGATAAGATTTTGGTACTCTTTATATATGATATTTTGGTATCTTCCTAAAATAAGGATGATCTTGAATATCACATGAAATTTGTGGTCATGACTCGGAGGAATGATATGCACAATGAAAAGTATACCAAGATTGAATTTTCGGTTCTGAATCTTTCATTTTTTGATCATATAATCCCATATGGGAGAATATTTGTAGATCCTTCAAACCCAGAAGTTATGGGGAAATGATATAGGCCATTGAATATCTTTGAAATCCATATATTTCTTGGGTTGTCTGGATATTATCAAATTTTTGTGAACTATTTCTCATTATTTTTTAATCCACTCAATAAGGTGAATCATAATGAAGTTGTGTACATATGGATGAAAGAATATGATGATAATTTCATAGAATGAAATGATGGTTTGTCAATGAAACTGTAAGAACTAGGTTCTTATTCATGAGGTATGGGTTTCTTCTTTTCCTTTTTCCCTTAACTGTTTTAGAGAAAATAAGGAAAATAGGGTAAATCCCAAATTTTTTAGATACACGCCGTGTTCTTTTCCACACGCCGTGTATTTTGGTTGTGTGGGATGAGTACACAGGGCGTGTAGGCTTGTTGGTGATGAAGGGTGTAAAAACCGACTGCACACCATCTACAAGGTATTTACATGCCGCGTACTTAGTCGATAGGTGAACCGTAATGCGGTAGAGGTAGCTTCCAACTGTGCGATAGCACAAACCGTGTAATCAAGAATACACAACATGTACTCATTTCGATGGTTGAACAGTGCTGTTGTGGATAGAAGCCACCAGAGGAATAGTTAAGAAATGAAAATTACACACAGTGTAGTTTGTTTGTTTTGATTAAAATGGGAATTAGCCTCCTCATTTGGAAGAGGAGGCTTTCAGTTCGTTTTGGAGCTCAAGAGGATGGCCGAACATTAGAGGATCACCAGATCGCGTACCGGGAATTTGATTCCACTTCTGTTGATCACGTTGGGACCGTACAGGTAATCCCTCCCCTCTCCTTGCATTCTTATTACCAATTCTTCCTCTAAGGGAAGTTATTAACATTTGAAAGGGAATTATTTTATCCCAGATCGGCATCGTTCTTTTACAATTCAGGATGCATCGTTCACGTATACCTATCAAAAATGACCGAGGTTGGTGGTCTGGTGTTTATTTCAAACTATTGAGTTGAATTTGTGTACCGTTGCGCTATGAACCAATGATTGCGATGTCATATGTCTGTGTACTTTGCTGAAATTTTTCTAAAATTGCATAGATAAACTCTCGATAAGTTACAACTATTGTTTGGGAGCACTGCTTGGATCCAGGACCACCATGGGGGTGCGTTCCTCTGTTTAGCCATTTGGCGAAAATACCTGTGGGTATACCGTGAATTTTATAATGCATTGAATTTCCTTGAGAGGAATTGTATATAATTTCTTGCTTTTGTGTGGGGATCAACCCGGTTACATGTATGGCATGAGGGAAGTGTGTCGTTAGCTTGTGGGAAACCCTTCTCATGCCTATGGGAAGTAGTTTTTTTGCCTGTGGGAAGTAGTTTCTATGGATGTGGGTGACAAATCATGTGCCCGTGGGAAATATTCGTTATGCCTATGGGTAGACACCTATGGGTTTCGATTCTAATTACCTGAGGGTAAGGATTTTATCTTTGAGGACAGTGTTATCATGAATATTGACTGTGGGTATTTTCATATGTTATACCTTCCAAGTTAAAGCAAAGACTTGGAATGTTTAAATGAATACTAAAATGGAAATATAACGGGTATAGTTAGTTACTTTTGAGTACTTCTTAGTTTAGATCATTTCCTACTCCATAATGTTATTGCACATTTTTAGTTGGGCACATGCCTTTGGTGGGCGCCTGTTGGGATTTATTTCTCACACCCTCATTGGGTCATGTATTCGGCCCAAACATACTATATTTCTGTAGGTGTCAACATGGGAAAGGGTACCTGTACAGGTACATGATTGTAGAAGAGGAGTAAGGGAGCATGGGACCGAGCTTAGGCTTGTGATGTTGTTGCATTCTATTTACACTAGTTTGTTTTGTTTGGTTGTACCATGTACTTTCAGTTGTATTGTATCGTATTGTAGTGTATCATGTTCTGTATGATTTCATAGAATTAGTGACATGCTACATCATGGTATATATATTGTTGGTGGATCTCTTTTTTTCAGTTGTCCATTTCAGTTGTATGTTTCTTACTGCTTCAACTATTTTATGTTATTTATCTTTTCTTCTATGCTACAATTTCACAAATGAGGGCATAGTTTCCCCACTGTAAGACATGGGCCCTCACTGCTAGTTGGCAGCCTATGGAATTTGGGGAAATGCGCTTGAGGTCATGTGACCAATCGAGTTCGGGGCACCCGTTGTGTGGCTTCAATATCCATGAAATTACAGAAACTATGCTCAATCTATATTTTAATGGAGGATTTTTTTAATATATATTGATTATTCATATATGGGAATGGGATGTGTTCTCAAGAAAAATAACCTGGTGGTATATTTTCTATCACACAAACTAATAGGCCATGATAAAAATTATCCAACACATGGTATGGAGTTATCTGTGGTGATTTTCTATTTAAAGATATTGATAAATTAAATATTTGGAAAATGGTATGAAATTTATTCTAATCAAAAAATTATAATATATATATTGTCCCAAAATTGTACTACATTAACGAAATAAAATTCTTCGAGCTGATTACTGATTATGACTACTCAAACAATACACCCTTGGAAAAGTGGAAAAGGATGAAGATGCTTTGAGTTGAAAGGATCGTGTTAACCTATCTGTGATGAGGTCACAAAAGATCCAATATTTATGGATTTACTAAGGATTCATCTAAAAATATTATTAGATGGATAGAAATCATATCTATCTCAAATTAATATACATGTATTTATCCAAGTGAAAAAAAGTGGTATTAAAGGAATATGAATATGCAACAAAAAGTGGAGAGAAATGCTCTCGTGATTTACCATGATTTTAATAGAAAAATAAGTTTTAGTAACTGTGTATCATTCCCACCCTTACCAGACTAGAAGAAAGAGATATTAGATGAGTGTTTTAGTTCATAATTCTCTATTCATCCATGATGTTAAAAAGATATATGGTGACATAAAATTGTAATTATGGTAGGATGTTATAAAGAGATATATTACATATTTTACTTCTCATTGCATGGTTATTCATCATGTCTAATATAACATAAATATTTTTGACAGAATTTTATAATTTTAATCTATATCTTAATGGAAATGGGAAAACAACACTATGTATTTTTTTCACCAGACACCCCAAAATATCTAAATTCCATAATCCAATATCGGTTATACTTGATCACCTTACAGACCTGTCACACATCACTAATATTAAAGAATATTTCTATCATTATATGCTCGCTATTTTATATATTGAGGGAGTTGAAATATTTCATTGATTCCAAATTTAAATTTTATCTGATCGATATTTAATGTTTACCTCATTATCATATAGATTTATTTAGTGGGATCTTGATGCATAGGTATGTATCATCAGTGATTATCATCCTAAAAAAGATGGTCATTCTGATAGGACCATTCATACATTAGAAGACATGTGGGGATATTTCTCTATGGATTTGAATGGTAGTGGAGATCAACCCCTTCCTTTGGTATGATTTTCATATAACAATAGAATTCAATATAGCATTCAGATGGATCCTTAAGAATCCCTATATGGTAAGAAGTGTAAAAAATTAACATGATAGAATAAAGATATAGAAATAAATCTATTAGGACATGATCTAGCTAGGGGGATGGAATATAAGGCAAGGTCCATTCAATAAAAAATTTGAGAATCCCAGTATTGAAAAAAAAATTATGTTGAAGATCATTGGAATGATATATAGTTTGAAATGGGTGGCAAGGTATTCCTATAAATATCGCCATAAAGAGAGTCAAGGTATTTGGGAAAAAAGGAAAGTTAGTCCATATTTATATAGGTCCATTTTTATTTCATAATTGTTTTGAGATGGTATCTTATTGTTTTTCGCTTCTATAGAATCTATCTCAATTTCATAATGTGTTACACGTATCTCTCATAATAATGTACATACATGATACATCAGATTTACTAAACTCAACATTAGTAACACATGAGATAGGTATTTCATATGATTAACAACCATAAGAGATTCTAGATCCTAGAGATAATATTCTATGAAAAAAATTCTACTCATTCAGTTACAGTTTCGTGTTGAACCCAACCATTTAAGGAGGCTATATAGGATCCTATGGATTTTATGAATTAGTTTTATTCTCATATTTTTTTTATTCATATGCTAATTTTTGTGGGATTAATTAATATTATGGTGGTGGAATGTAACAACCAATAATTTTTATGAAATATTTCTCTATATAATTTTATTTCCTCCATTCTTTGCATTTAATGCAACAATGAGTTCAACCAAAATACATTACATTATTAAAATATTATTCTCTTCTATCACATAGCCATTAAATATGTGGAATGAATAGTAATAACTAAATTATGAGTGATATATGGTCTAGAAAATTATAAAATAAGTTCATGATTTGGATATAAAAATATATTTCATGATAAAAGATAATTGTATCTATAAAATAAATTATTTGAAGAATTTAATTAATTTTACAACAATATATTAGATTAATCCTTATTTTTGAATTATTTGAGTGATAATTATATATTATTTACTTGAAAATTTGTTTTAAAAATAAAAAAATATTTTATAAGCATATGAAAATAATAAATATTATTTTATTCTTAATCTTTTTTTTCCAAAATATCATTTTGATCACTGTACAAAATATGTGTTTATTAGTAATATTAGTTACATGAATAATTATTTATTATATTATATTATATAATTTTATATTGGTGTAAAATATAATGAAACAACCCAAATATATCCCATTAATGAGGTTTATTACATTAATCATCTATCGAACCAATAAATATAAAAAACATTATATTCAAACAAAAAAATATGAAATAGAAAAGCTAACATCACAAAATAAGGATCAACCCAATATATTAGAATCATGTCCCAAAAAAACTATAAAAATTAACCAAAAGAGTATAAAATAAATCAACATACGTAACAACCCGATATTCTAAAGTACAACACCTTATTCAATGGGTTTTATGACATGTAACACTATGTGTAAAAATGGGAATATACGTTACCGATACATTAAAATGTTAAATAAATTAAATAAATTAAATATATATTAAGGAAAACAACATTATTTAAAATTACATTACATGAAATATATACCTTCCTTGATATATTGTGTTACATGCAATAATGGCCTTCATCAATAGCTTTTATTACACACAATACTAAATTTTCACCAAATAACATTGAATTTTTAAAATATTTTATTTTATCCTAACTTTAATATTATCCATTATTAATAATACTAACTATCTTTTGAAATTTTATGGTTTATATAAATATATAATGATTTCATTGGTTACTAATTAATGAGAAATGAAAATAAGATCCAATTGGATAAAAAAATTATTGTTATTATGATTCAAAAGGAGTTTTGTCTTAATGAACATATATAATTACAATATGTGAATGATTTTAATGAAACAGATATGTTATATAATTAATAAAATATATTTTATATTCATCCATCAGTTTTTATAGATATAAGATAAAAACCAGCCCAATATTACATATAAAATACTAAATTTTTATAAAGGTAGTTTTTTCACATTTTGATGGAGAACCAATTTAATATCCAATTTTTACATTTTAATAAATATTATATTGAATAATAAACATCATATTTGGAATAAAAAAATAAAAATTATATTATGCTGAGTTTTTGGTATTTTACTGTGAAGATTCGTTTTTTAATGTATACTGAAATGTACATCATTTTAGTTGAAAAATTCTTTTCATCTAAATTATTTATAAGGATAAATTATAAAATTATGTTTTTAATGAATAATTATATAAGTAAACGGCCTTAAAATGTTCCATAATCATGAATTAAAAGAATAATTCACATAGAGGATCTTTTCAGGTTTAGAGTTTTAGAGAAATAGGACATAACTGTTGCATTTCAAAAGATAGAAAGTAGACACTTCTACTCAGTTTCGATTTTTTTCATAAAATAAAACTCTTTAAAAAAAAGATTCATCTCTAGTTCCATGTTTTAGACGGCATGACCATTCCATGATCCAATCCTTGATCCTATTCCACTTTATGTCTTGTGAAAAACATTTCAAAAACATGGGATGAGCATAAAATGTTTAGTAAGGGATTCACCAAGAAGGAAACCGTTAGTATTTCAAAAACAATAATTAAACCATGAATACTTTAACATAAGTAATACTTTTCATATTTATGAAGTAGTAAATACTCTTCACTGAATAAAAGATCCCTACTTACCCTTTTGTAACCAAAAGATTACCATAAACTCCATATAAAGAACAAAAAACATATAAAGGTAACTTGGGACGTTAACATACATAAATGGAATAACCATACGGTCGACTTACACACATATCAATAAATGGAATAGCCCTACGACCGACTTCTATACACAATGCAGGTGAGGTTATAACGTA
The DNA here is from genome assembly GCA_963277665.1 of Viscum album. Lineage (NCBI taxonomy): Eukaryota > Viridiplantae > Streptophyta > Magnoliopsida > Santalales > Viscaceae > Viscum > Viscum album. The sequence continues at coordinate 771,450,136 of OY728159.1, read as the reverse complement.
ACCAGCCATCCTAGTATTCACGGAACCACCCATCATTTGGTTTATCACGTAACCAACTGTCAAATTTCCAAGTACCGAAATAGTACATAAAATATTTCAAATTTAAACATTTCACAAATAACATTTCATTTACAATCACAAGAAGTAATTTCATGATATTTAAATAACCAATCAATTTTCAAAAACCATTTAAAACAAGATTTTTTAATCCAGATGTCCCATACCAATTTGAATATTTTAATGGAATTATAATTTTAAAACATTAATGTCCATATAAATAAATACTCAAAACCATTTTTAAAACATTGACATTAAAGATAACGATTTAGAATAATAAATCTGTAAAACATTTAAAAATGATATTTTTGTTAAATAGTTTTTAACAAAATGGGAGACTCTTGAATACAAATAATTGCGGAATAACCTTTAATCAGAACATTATAATATCATGAGAATAAAGGTATTCATGATATAATATTTTAAAGTATAGTAGATACACCATGTATGACTGAATTGGTGCATAACAACAATGAAGTCTCAATGAAAATGTAAATTGAGATGAAATCCATTATAAAGATGGTATCCTTAAATTAAGCATAAATCGATCTCATAATTATGTGTGACAAATATAAATACACCCAATATAAGTGGATATTATGTGTAAAACAATCATAGGTCATTCACACATATTCATAGGATGACATATTCAATAACTACAATTTGAACCCAATGAAATCGAAATTGGGTTAAGAAGTTCCCTTGTAAAAATTTGATAGCCTAACGGCGCAACATTAAAATTCAGAAAATGTGACGATGAGAGATAAAAATGGTATCTCATCACTTGTAAATAACATTTAAAACTATAAGGATACATAACAACATATACCAACATAAAAATATGTAAATAAAAGACCTAACAAAAAGAAGTATTTCAAAAAGAGGAGGGTGAAAGGTTTCCTTACCGATTTGGGTTACTTTCAAAACGTACACCCAATGAAAGAAGGGTCATACAATGATTATGTAAATAACCATAAATGAGAGTATATTACACAAATAGTTTAGTAATTGACATTATATACACCACACAAAAGGAAATAGTGGAAAACGTAGAATGAATCTCACGGGAATAAAAAGTGAGATAAAAACCCCTTACCTCGTTGTAATCAATCGAGTCCTATGACCAAAAGATAATGACCACAAAATGAATTTCAAAACAACATGCATATAAATAGAATCATGATAATGTATATAAATTGTTAGTACACAATACACCACATTCCATAAATAAGTGGCGACCAATGGAAATCTCACGGAATTAAAAGTAAGATAAGAAATCCCTTACTAATATTCGGCAGCCTAACGGCGCCACATAAAAATTCTTAAAATTAATTGATGAGAGTAAGAGGGGGTCTCTCATCATATGAAAATAAAAATTACATTATTTTGTATGTAAAAGAACATCCTCTAACATAATAACATGGAGCATAAAAAATGACATAAAAGAGAGTACTTGAAAAGAAAGAGAGGTCGGATCCCTTACCTCATGTCCGACTTGACTCGATCATTCTTTAATCCCCTGAATAAATAAATAGAGTTAATTTATAATTGATTAAGAAACTTTTCAAGTTCATTATTCCTTTTATATCTCTTATTACCTGGTTATTAACATTATGCAATCATTTAAGTTAATAACGGTGGTTTTGTCGACCATTAGTACTTGAGTCAAAAATAAACTTCTTATAATTACAAGTTGTTCATGTGGTAAAATATCCATTATCTACAGAATTATATTCATGATTTATATATCATATATATCATATATATCCAGTATATACATGTATTTATAATATTACATAACATTTAGAGGTAAGAAATGAAATGCACCATTCATAAAGGCGGTAAGCCGTATGTACGCATGAATGCTACATTCATTTCTATTTCATATTTAATAGAAATAAAACATAATGATAAATAGATATATAATAATTACAGTATATTTTCATATATAATATCATTAAATCCATCCTTTATACGTATCATATACGGTATTAATGAGTCATATCACTTTGACGGGCGGTAGACCGCACTTCCTCTAATGAAATTATCGTGTTTACCCATAATAGAAACCATAAAGGTATGATATAAAAGAGAAATACAAAAACATAAAGTAAACATAAAAATAATATATATCATATATAAAATTAGTTTCATCTTAATGGCCACCATTATTGGTGTTAAAAGAAGATTGAACAATCATCTTTTTGTGAGGAAATAATTCTCCATCCACAGAAACAGTATGTTCCTTAACCATTAGACGAAGGTGTGTGTAATGGTAGCTCAAATCCTTGTTATAAAAACATTATTTTTACCTCAAATTACACTAATTACCTCTAATCATAATTAATAAAAGTCAAAAGTTACTATTCACGAAAAATTATTTTCCTCCATTGAACCAATGTTTACTTAATAATGAAAACTATATATGTTGGATATTTAAAATTAAAATCACAGAAGTGGTAAAATTTCATTTATACGAAAAATAGGTTTTTTAACTACCACTTATTGGTTTCACTATTCATCAAAAATTGATGTTTAAAAAAACAAAAATTCTTCCTAAGCTATATTTGATATTCCGAATTAAAAAATGATGTCCATTTAACCAAATTCATAACATAGAAGTTGAATTAATTAATTTTATAATTAATTCTCTATTTTCAAAACAAATAGCATGTTTTTGAGAAATAATATCTACGAAAAGATTGACACTTGTTTATGTCCAATTTCAATGTGAAATTAATTTCAATGACCACCATTAGATTAAATAGTAAAAATTTATTTTAATTACACCTTAAAACGAATTAAAAAGATTATCTGACCATATAAATAAATTAAAATAAAATGAGGTTTTGAATTTAAATACAACATCATTCACTATTCATTAACATGAACTTTATCAGAAAAATTCCAAAAACATACACAAAGTAAATTTTTATGTCCCAATTAAAAAAAAGGATTATAGTTGGTCAAATATAACATATAAAATTGTAAAGAGGTAGATTTAAAAAGGGTTCGTCATCAAAAGGCGGTTAATCGACCTTTTAAATAACATTAGAATATTTATGCTTAAAATTGAATTATTTTCTTATTTTAAGCCTCTATCTTTTATTGGATAAATGTAAAAAAATATTTAGCAAGCATATATAATCATTTTTTTAGTTAGTTTTGTTCATTCCCTCCATTACAACGGCTAGGAATTAACTACCATTTAAAATAATATTAATATATTATTAGTGTGCAACGTAAGATTTCAAAGAAACTTGTTGGTGCGTATTGGGTACGCCATCAAACATGGCATTCCCTTTAAAGTAATATTAAAATTTTATTCTCAAATATTAATAAACATGAAAATTTTATATTCTTTATTTACATGGGATGTTACATCCTTCCCCCTTTTTGGGAATTGCATCTTCACAATTTTAAAATTGGGCTCGAAAACATCATTGAAATCCCCACATAGGAAAAGGAATAAATTAAACAATCAATTTAAATGGAAGAAAGAAATGTACAAACGCATCCCGAGACAACAGATACTAGGATTCCTTTAAAACCTGGAAATGGAGGAGAAACAAAATTATCATGTTCTGAAGGAGAGTGATGGGAAAACATGTCTAGGAGAATGTTAACCCCCTGAAAATCAGAAACTTGTGATTGGTTAAATAGTATTAGATTCCCCGGCAGGAAAAATTAACAAACAAACGTTTTTGTTATAAGTTACATTTCATTGAGGAATTTATTTACGAGAATAACTAAAACATAAAGAAATATACTTACTTGTCATGTAGGCTTTCATCTCTTACAATATTTCTAACACAAACTCATATTTTCTCCAAAAGATGAGTATATAGAATGACTTGTTCACATTAAGACTATTATAATCAACTTCTAGAGAATCACCTATGCAGAAAATATGATCTATATATTTTCGATGTCTTTAGACCTTAACAAAAAAAAATTGTTAGTACGAGATTAGATAATCCCCAAAAGGAAAATCTTTAAAAAAACTACTCTTAATCTACAATATTTGTCCAACAAAACCCAAAGTTCATCAAAGACCATTCAATAAACTGTTGTCAACAAAATCTTCAATTCACTTTAAACTAATATTGAAACCAAAATCTCTGAAGGATTTAATCACATAGCTTTCCAAGATAAATCTTAACATTTATATCCAAATAACATCAGTTACTCTTAAAGTCTCATACTGAAATGTAAATAATATAATCATATATCCTACATGATAGGTTAATCATTTCCATAGATAACCCAAAATAAAATTATTTTTGATTCATAAGATCATCTAACTAAAAAGATTTAGTCATAGTAACCAGGGACTTCACGTAGTCCAGTGGTAGATGATAAATACTTATCACACTTTGGTTTTGGGTTCGATTCCCGAAGCTTCATCTGACGTGACATGTTGTCACACAGTCTGTGTGTCTTCCTTTTTCCCAAACTATATAATTCTTAAAACATTCCCCAAAAAGAGATAAAATCTTCAAAAATATCCATAACATAATTTAACATCAAGTTTATCTCATGCCTTTAATTTTCCATCAAAACATATAGTAACCCATAATTACCTCAAATGTAAGGATAATATAAACCCTAATGGTAACCTTTATATTTATTACATGAACTTCCACATCGAGTTGGTTATCTCATACATGATGAATTAGATAACTCACCAAGGTTCAAGTGGTTAATCATGAATCCTGATATTTAGATGAGAAATACCATATGAGTTCTCATTGCATCTCCCATATCATTTAGTTGTTCTTTCAGAAAACTGTCACAGATTTCTTTACATCCACTATTACTTTGGTGCCTGCTAAATCCAGCAATTTACTAAAAGAAAAAATTTCAGTGTGAGTATGTCACTAGAATCATCATATAATATCTTATGAGGATGGTAAATACTATGATATAATTATTCATGTTATATTAAACCCATTCACTTTATCTAAAACTATGACTCTTTCTGAAATCCTAACCATTATGGTAATGTCACTTAAGCCTAAAGAATACCCTAACCTCTAAAGTTATCTAAACTGACCCTTTTATATCAACTATAAGGACTCGGCATTAAAACATTACATAATCCTGAAATAAATGAATAATTCAAAAAGAGGATCCTTTCAGGTTGAGAGTTTTAGAGAATTATGAAATAACTATTACATTTCAAAAGTTACAATGTAGGAACTTCTACTCAGCTTCCATTTTTTTCATAAAATAAAAACTCTTTAAAAAAAATTCAGGTCTAGTTCCATGTTTTAGATGACATGACCATTCTATGATCCCATCTTTGATCCTCTTCCACATTATGTCCTCTGAAAAATATTTCAAAAACTAGGGATGAGCATAAAAAGCTCAAAAAGGGATACACAAATAAGGAAACTGTTAGTTTTTCAAAACAACAAGTAAACCATGAATACATTAACATAAGTAATACATTTCACCTTTAAGAAGTAGTAAATACTCTTCACTGAATAAAAGAACACTACAAATCCTTGTGTAACCAAAAGATTACCGTAAAACCCATATAAACAACACATAACATATAAAGGTAACATGGGAAATAAGCATACATAAATCGAATAACCATACAGTTGAATTCCCCATATATCACTAAATGGAATATCCATACGACCGATTTCCATACAAAATGCATTGTAGGTTATAACGTAACCAGCCATCTTGGAATTCACGGTACCACCCGTCATTTGGTTTATCATGTAACCAACTGTCAAATGTCCATGTACCAAATAGCACATAAAATATTGAAAATTTAAACATTTCACTAATAACATTTCATTTACAATCACAATAATTAATTTCCTTATATTGAAATAATCAATCAATTTTCAAAAACCATTTAAAACAAGATTTTTTAATCCAAATGTTCCATACCAATTTGAATATTTTAATGGAATTATAATTTTAAAACATTATTTTCCATATAAATAAATACTCAAAACCATTTTAAAACATTGACATTAAATATAATAATTTAGAATAATAAATATTTAAAATATTTAAAAATGATATGTTTGTTAAAGCGTTTTTAACAAAATGGGAGAATCTTAAATACAAATAATTTCAGAATAACATTTAATCAGAACATAGTAATATCATGAGAATAAAGGGATTCATGATATAATATTTAAAAGGATATTAGATACACCATATAATAGTGAATTGGTGCATAACAACAATGAAGTCTCAATGGAAATGTAAATTGAGATGAAATCCATTATAAAGATGGTATCCCTAAATTAAGGATAAATCAATCTCATAATGATGTGTAAAAAATATAAATACACCAAATATATGTGAATATTATGTGTAAAAGAATAAGATGTCATTCACACAAATTCATAGGATTACATATTCTATATCTACATGTTGAACCCAAAGAAATCGAAATTGGGTTCTGATGTTCCCTTGTAAAAATTCAACAGCTTAACAACGTCAGTTTAAAATTCATAAAATGAGATGATGAGAGATAAAAATGGTATCTGATAACTTGTAAATATCATTTACATCAACAAGGATATATAAGAAAATATACCAACATAATAATATGTAAATTAAAATACCTAACAAAATGATGTCTTTTAAAAAGAGTACGGTGAAATGTTCCCTTCCCGATTTGGGTAACTTTCGAAACGTACACCCCATGAAACAGGTGTCATACAATGAAGATGTAAATACCCATAAATGAGAGTATATTACACAAATATTAGAATAATGGGGAGTACATACACCACAGAAAAGGAAATAGTGGCAAATGTAGCATGAATCTCACGGTAATAAAAAGTGAGATAAAAATCCCTTTCCTCATTGTAATCAATCGAGTCATATGTCCAAAAGATAATAACCACCAAATGAATTTCAGGAAAACATTCATATAAATATAATCATGATAATATATATCAATTGGCAGTACACAATACACCACATTCCATAAATAAGTGGCGACCAATGGAAATCTCACAGAATTAAAAGTGAGACAAGAAATCTCTTACGAAAATTCGGTAGCCTAACTGCGCCACTTAAAAATTCATAAAATGAATTGATGAGAGTAAGATGGGGTATCTCATCATATGAAAATAAAAATTACAGTACGGTGAATATAAAATAACATCATCTAACATAATAACATGGATCATAAATAAATTACATAAAAGAGAGTACTTGAAAAGAAAGAGAGAGGTCGGATCCCTTACCTCGTGTCTGACTTGACGCAATTGTTCTTTTATCTCATGAATAATAAACTATAGTTAATTTATAATTTCTTAAGAACCTTTTAAAGTTAGTTATTCCTTTTTTATCTCTTATTACCATGTTATGAACATTATTTAATCATTTAAGTTAATAACGGTCGTTTTGTCGATCCTTGGTACTTGAGTCAAAAATAAACTTCTTATAATTACAAGTTGTTCATGTGCTTAAATATCCATTATCTCCAGAATTATATTCATGATTCAGATATCATATATATCATATATATCGAGTATATACATTCATTTACAATACTACATAACATTTAGTGGTAAGAAATGAAATGCACCGTTCATGGAGACGGTAAGTCGTACGTACGCATGCACACTACTTTCATTTCTATTTCGTATTTATTAAAATTAAAACATAATTATAAATATTTATATAATAATTCCTGTATATTATCATATATAATATCATTAACTCCATCCTTTATATGTACCACTTATGGTATTAACGAGTCATACCACTTTGAGGGGGTGGTAGTCTGCACTTCCTCTAATGAGATTATCGTGTTTGCCCATAATGGAAAGCATAAAGGTATGATATAATAGAAAAATACAGAAGCATAATGTAAACATAAAAATAATATATATAATATATAAAAATTATTTCTTCATAATTTCCACCATGATAGGTGTTAAAAGAAGATTGAACAATCATCGTTTTGTGAGAGTGTAATTCGCCATCCAAAGAAACAGTATGTTCTTTAACCATTAGACGTATGTGTGTGTATGTGTAGCTATAATCCTTATTATTAAAACATCATAGTATATTTAATATACTGGTTTTGTCACAAAATGAAGTAATAAAAAGTGTTTAGGGGGTTGGAGAATCAAAATAAAACAAAAGAATGTAAGTGAAGTCATTACCTTTAAATCGGGCAACTCTTCTTGGTTTGACCAAAAGGGTTTCTTGAATAGATTTTTGCCTAAGGTAAGGCTTATAGGATGAAGAGAGGGATATAAGGATATTATTTGATTAGATTTTGGACAAGCCAAAGGGCTTGATAGGTGTGGGAGTTGGGTAGGAAGTGGGGTCTTTTTATAAGGTAGATGAGGGGATCTTTTGGAAATCTTGAAAATATTATTTTATTATAAAATGAAATTCGGTTTCTAATGCTCCACAAATTATTAAAGTCTATGATAAAGTGTCCCATGTTCGAAATAGAATCATCCAATTATATTTTGACAAGTTTTGGATATTATATTAACCTTTATCTTCTTATTTATTTAATTTATTTATTAATGACATAAACACTGCATCACCACTATGTCATAAATAATTTTATTTATTTGATGTCTAAAAATTATAAAAATTTTACCATGATGTAGGAAATCATTTCATATTTCAAATTAATATTTATAGTCAAAAAGATAACTTATGTAACCCCATGTAAAAATTGTTTTAGTAAAACAATACAAGTTTGTGACATTTTTATTTTAACATTAAAAAAAAGTTATTAATGTAATCTTATTACCCAAGTTGCTCCATGGGGTCCCCAAGTGGACCCATGGATTTTTTTGGTTGGACATGACTCATAAAATAAGTTTAAGACATGTGTCAAGGTAATTTCATATTATTAAAACATTATTTTTACCTTAAATTACACTAATTAGCTCTAATCGCGATTAATAAAAGTCAAAAGTTACTATTCACCAAAAATTATTTTCATCCCATTGAACCAAATTTTACTTAATAATTACCACCATGTATCCTGGATTTTCAAAATTCAAACCACAGAAGCGGTAAAATTTCATTTAAACAAAAAATCTGTTTTTTAACTACCACATAGTGGTAATGAACATATTGTATACATATACGGCGAACTACCACATCACAAAGTGAGGAATGTTCATTTTTTCATTAACACCATTCAGAATAAAAATTATGATGTAAAAATTGTTTATATGTGATATATATGATATTTATTATGTCTTTAATAATTTTGAAATTATATTAAAACATATATCTTTATACATTTCATTTTTTGAAAAAATGATTACATTTTTTATAGACGTGTGCACTATCTCCCATCAAAATGATCTGATTGATTGTAATGATACATGGAATGTATAAAGGATAGTTTTAATAAAACATATGTGACATACACATAATATATATGATATTAATGACATAATTACCATTTTTTTAATATTATATCTCTTTCTCCTTAAAACCCTTACACACACACTTTAAAAGTGATAATGTCATTCCTGGATGTGTGGACTACGACCTCCTCAACAAGATGTGACTAATTTTAAATAAAAATAATTATATATATAAGTAGATATGATTGAATAATATTATATTATTATATAATAATTATTCATGTATATAATGATGTTACCAACATTCTTTTCTAAACAAACACAGAAAATTGGAATGTTTTTCATGCATACGTAAGACCTACAGTCTCCGTGATTATAATGATGATTCATTTTTCATAACCATATTTAAGGATTAGTATTAAAAATTTAATTTATGAATAAATTTGAAAATTATTTCCTGATTATTATTCTAGAGATTTTATATAATTACCCTTTTGACCAAAGTTGAACAACTTATGTTGTTTTTAACATATAAACTGAATTTGGTCAAAACACCTAAGGTAAAATTAATTAATTTAATAGTTGTAAAAAAATGATAATAATTGAAATAAAATTTATGATAGTTAATAAATGGTTCCTAAAAATTAAATAATTTATTTATTTTTTTCTATAATATATTGACACATGAGACAAGTTAGATGCAATGTAAGGGATCTCATCTCAAATTACATTCCATTGAGACTTATTTGTTATTATGGACCAACTCATTGTTATAGGGCGTGTACACTACCCATTAACACACAATATAATGAATATATTTATTCTTGTTATATTCTATGTTTCATTTTATATCATTCCTTCATGGGGTTATGACTGAAATATTTGAAAGTGGTATAAGACAGTTTGGGAAGCTTAAAGAAAATTTTCCTAAAGATTGATCTTAATGATTATCATTGAAATATCACTTCATTTTATGATTGATAACATTATCTAGAAAAAATAACATTATGGTAATAATTTTTCCTTATAAATTTCCTTGAATATATTATTTTTACCTAAATTTTATATCATTTTACATACAATTTTTATTTTCACAATTATTTAATTAACTAAGGAGTAATTGAAAAAACTGTATCTTTCATTCAATATGGATATTTTATAAAGAATTTTTTTTATAATATATATTGATTATGAGATATGGAAAAATCATTGGACATTTATGATGTGGGCAGAACCCAGTTATAGATATCCCCTCAATGTATTAGTAGTCTCATGAGATGAAACAGTTGGAAAAAAATATATGGGTTTTTATTGAATATATAAACCATCTTGTGAAAGGTATTGACGGTATTAGATCTATTCTATTAAAAAACATGGCATCAATAATTAATAATTTCTCTCATTCAGATCTAGTTATTATTTATCCATGATATATTGTGTTAATATATATATAGGTAAATTTCATTCTATGTTTATTGATTTTGATGGCATGAGTGTATGTTTCTTTCCATTCCATATTAATATAGCCTTATCTAGTTATTTTAATGGAATGTTTGATCATTTATTTACCATTCCATGTAAATTAATTCTTATTTATTCATTAATTATTCCACTTTACATAACCTTTCTGGGCATTTAAGCTTACCCTTATTATAATTCCTTTCACCAGGTTATGAAGAATAAATATTTGAAAAAGAAATCAAGGATGAAATTTGTGTCATTTTATTATGTATAATTTTTTAATTTTTTAATTTCCTAATGTATTGTGGGTATCATGTCTATAATATTGGAATCAAATACATATAAACTAATATTTAATTTAGGATTTGATTCCTTGAATTAATCCTAATATAATAAATCAATTCACCGACTTTGAGCTAGAGGTCAAGTAAATATAGTTCGTATCTGATTAACTTTTTTAGAATCCTTTGATACTATAGTTTGAAAACATATATTAGGGAGAACAAACCTGTGGTATAAATTATTATAAATATTAATGAACATCCTAGAAAGTTGGTAAGGTATAAATTATGTGTGTATTCATTGAAATATATCCATTTGTGGATACTACAAGTGGATGTGGTTATAGAACAGATGTAACTAGGAGTAACATATCTGACATGATGTATCACGACACAATTGGTGTAGGTAGGTACACAAAAATGGGAATTATTGCAAAGGTGGTTTGACACTCTGGGGGATACACTAAGAAGAGTTCACATTTTTTACTAACCATTTTGATGAATTTTAAATTAAATATTAATCCAAAGTAACTAATTTTTTTGTTTATAGGATTCAAGATTCATAAATATTTGTTATATGCTATTCCATATATATAATATTACATATTTCATAATTTTTTGAAATAATATACTATATTACATTGTTTAGAAATGGGGCCTAGGAAGAAAAACTATTGTAATAATTAGTTAAAATAGTGAGATATCCAAGCTATAGAAACAAATAAAATTAGTATTAGAATAGATAAAATTAATGAAATTTTAGGGAAACATAACCAGGATGTGAATAATAACCTTTCCTGAAGGAGTGGCCTATTCCATAGAGTTAATCTATCATTTTTGATTACTTTATGAGATATAATCCCAAATCATTTAGTGCGATTAATAACCTAGAATACTGAGGAGGAAAAAGAAATAAAAATCACAAAATGGATAATATTTAATGATACATTCTTTGATAAATACTTCCCTTATGATAAATAAATATAGTTTAAAAGGATGTTTCATAACATAAATCAAAATAAAGAAGAGAGTGTTGTGGATTATGAAGCTACCATTACAATGTTTTCTATATATATTACAGATTATATATTCAACATCGAGTGCAAGATTGACCACTTTATTGATGTTCTTAATACAAATCTCTAAAGGGAACTAGTTTCTCAAAAAAATTCATCAAACAATGAAATAGTTTTATATGCATCAAAACAAAGATGTAATTGTCAAGATCCTATTAATTAAATGGATGCCAAGATAATAAGTGATCTTCTAATAAAAAAGAAAAATGTAACATATCAAATAATAAGATTATGTTTGATTGTGTTCTATTGTGTGGGAACTATAGAAAAAATAACCCTAGGAAATGCATGAATGGAATGGGTTTTTTATAAGTGTTGGGAAAGCGGTCATTGGGAGAAATATTTAAAAGAGAAGAATAAAAGGGATACTATTTAGTGTTACAACTATATGGATATGTGTCACTATGCAGAAAAATTTCCCAAACATAAAGAGAATATACCTTTGAAAAAACTAATGGATCAAGGTCAGGCACATGTCATTGACCTAATAGAAGTGGAATGATTAATTTACTTATATATTTGGATCTATGTAATATGTTATCAAATTATTTTTTTTATTTTGTTTTCATCATATGATTTATGAAATATCTAAGGATTGTATTTTTGTACTTTTTAATTATGTATTTGATATCATATGTTTAATCATACTAAAGAATTTTTTTATTAGAAAATAAAACGTTTTGTGAAACACATGATTAAGGTAGATACAATTATTAACTTGTTCCTAATGTTAAGATAATGATGGAGAAATGATTGATTTGGATAAGTGAAGACTATCTTGTAAATGATTAATGAATCTTTGACAAGTGGTAAATGTTATCATGGATGGCGCTTACAAAACATTTGTATTTAAGGAATATATCAACTTAAATGGGTCTTACATAAATAATAAGGAAGAATTCATGATTCCATAGTGGTTTTATTGGGATTTTGATTATTATAATATTTAAAAAGAATACCTGATGAAGGAGTACACATATTCGAAATTTGATAATTTAGTGCTACTTCATATTGATTAAAGGCTAATGATAAGTTCATTTTTTGAAATTCAGTGACCTTTCCTCTGAAGTGTTGGATAACAATATTTTGTAAAACATAACCTATTATAAAATTGTTAATCATTGGATGATATTTCAATGGATTATGTATTACTTCACCATATAATGTATAATTTTCTAAGAGATGAGATAAAAATATATCATGGAAAAAATATATATTTCCATATATGTTTAGATATTAGAAGAATTATAAGGGTTTTAAATAAAATTTCAAAATATTGTAAATATTTTTTAAACCTATGGTCTTCTATATCATTGAATATTTAAGGAATTTAGGTACTAGAATTTTTATTGATAATTTAGTTGTATGTGATTGATAATCTCTACCAATCCCTATAACTATTTATATTTTTCCTCCATGTGTGTATTTTAAAAATTCACTGATGTTCTCCTACATAGTGACCTAGTTACATGGTAGTCCATGTGACCATGGTTCTTCCCATTCTCTATTTTCTAGGGGTTTTTTATGAAACCTTCTCATTATGTAGGATTTTAATTAATGAAAAAAGAAAAAAAATATTACAAAGATCAGGTTTAAATTATGAAGATAAAATTTAATAATGGTTGGGATAAAATAAAACCATGATATTATAAAGTATACAACTGTATTAAATAATGTTTAAGAAATTTAGCACCAAGTGATAAAAGTAGAATATATTTACCTGAAACATTGCAATAATAAATATATATAATATATTCTATATATTTTAATGAACATAAAACTATTTAAGCATTAATTGAATGAAATGGGGAAATATATTGAAATATTGTGTTACGTGCAAGAGAGACCTTCCTTGATAGGTTTTCTAACATGAAATACAGAGTTTTCTCAAAATAACAATGTATTATTAATATTATATTATCTAATATAAGATGATATTTGATTGTATATGAATAATATTTAATAACATAGGGAAATTTATGTTTTATATAAATATATAATTAATACATTGGTTACTAATAAATGAGAAACAAAAATAAGAACCGCTTCGATAAAAAAACAAATATTTTAATTTTTATGCTTATAATGGAGTTTTTTCTTAGTAAACATAACTAATTAAAATTAGTAAATTATTTTAATAATATATATTTGTGTTATATATTAAATCAAAATTTATTTATATTCATTCATTTGGGTTTATAGTAATATATAAGAACTAACTCAATATTACGCAAAAAATACTATATTTTTATAAAGGTGGTTTTGATTCAGTTTATAGAGAATTAATTTTAGATAATATTTTTGAACCTTTTATAAATTTATTATGTCAAAATAAAATTCATATTTGGAATTGAATGAAATAAATTATTTAATGTGATTTTTTTCTTTTTTTTAAACATTGATTTTTTCTAATAAATAGTAAACAATACTAAATTTTACTTAAAAAACTATCTTTCACCTAATTTATTTATAAGAATAAATCTTAATTTTAATTTGTTAGAAATTTTAATTAGATAATATATTTTCCAATTAATACAATTCGTGTCACTATAATCAATTTCACATTGAAATTGATCATGAAAACATAGAAAACATTTGGACGTTCTTACATTAAAAACCAACGTTTTCATATCGTCTGTAGGATAATATTTTAATTAATTCAACCAATTATGTGATTAGAATTTCGAAAATTGTATTTCATATTTGGAATGAAAATAATTTCTAATTTATAATAGGGTAAACATGGTTTTTGACCAAATATATTACTGACAGTAATTAAAATTAATTACAATGTTTAAGATGAAATTATGCATAACAATGGACTGAACCATATACTTAAGCCCTAATATGACCTATTCCCTTGTAAACCCCCATTTAATATGAATATCTAGACTCTATCCTCCCTTGGATTTACTTTATATCAATATTGATCATCTTTAAATAAAAAACATTATTGAGGATCTTTCATCCAAAATATTTCAAAAGTGTCACTCATGCTCCATTATAAATGGCCTCATTTGCTCCCACTTTCACGCATAACTGAAGCCATTCATGTTCGACCAAACTCTTCCCAATTCACTCCCCAAAATCCAAACAAAACTTCTTGAATCCTTCCTTTGGGAAAAAGTAAATCCAATTAAGTATTTTTGTGAAAACCAATGGGAGTCTATCGATTAAGATGTAACGCCTTTCCAAATGATCTTTTATTTTTTTCCTTTATACACTATTTAAATGGTTAACATTCCAATTTTAAATATAAATTACACTATAATAAATATATTATGATTTTATGATAATTATTTTACCAAAAATTACATACAGATCCATCTAATGGGTTTTGAACGCACTATTTATATGTTTGGGGAACCACCGCCTAATAAAATGATGATTGTTCATTTTTCATTTACGACCTATCATGGTTGAAATCATGATGAAAACTATGTTTTAATATAATATAAATTATATTTATTATGTCTATATTCTTCTATAATTATTTTAAACCACAAAACATTATACTTTCATTTTGTATTAAAATGATTTCATCGTTTTTGGAAGTGTGGACTATCGCTCCATCCAAGCGATGTGATTCATTAAAACGATACATGGAATGTATAAATGATGTTTTTAATGAAACACATGTAAAATAAAAAAAAATATATGATATACATTAAATAATTAAATTTATAGAAATTTAATATATCATTTTCTTTATTACCCATTCACACACACACATAAAATTGATAATGTGCTCCATATATGAGTGACTACCACGACATCAACGCAATGGGATTCCTTTTACATCACAAGATATATATATATATATATATTTGATTAAATAAAATTATGTTATTATTTAATTATCATTATATAATGACTTAATATACATACCATCTTTCCTAAACAATGTCTAAATAATAGGAATGTTATTCATGCAGAAATATGAACAAACATCTCCAGGATTGTAATGTTTGTTCATTTTCCATAATCAAATATTATTATTGTTTTTAAATGTATTATTTTCATATAAAAATGATTATTATTTCACTATTATTTTTATGGAGATTATATATAATCACCCCTTTGACTGTAGTTAACCAACACAAGTTGTTATTGACATATAAACCAAATTTTTTCAAAACACCAAACATTAAACGTAACAAATTTAGTAGTTGAATATAACTTGATGAAAAGTGAAATAAAATTCATGATAAATATGAAAAAATTTATCAATAATTTAAATAATTAAGATATGTTTTTTATTTATAAATATAATGAACAACGAGACAATTTAGATGCAAGTAAGGGATTTTCTCTCAATTTACATTCCATTGAGACTTAATTTTTTATATACCAAATTACATTAATATGGAATATATACTAAACTTTCCCACATAATATAATGTATATTTTTAGTATCATGATATTATAAGTTTCATTTAATTCCACACAAACATAGGGGTTATGATTTAAATGTATCATTGTGGTATGAGACACTTTGGGATGTTTATAATCAATTTCACTCAAGAATGTTCTTACTGATTATCCTTTCAGTATCACTTCCATTTCTGATTGTTAAAATTATCTTTAAATAATTACTACAAGGTAAAAAAATCCATTATAAATTTCCATAAATAAACATATATTACTATGATGGATATTATTATTTCTTAAACCGTATATATTTTTACATATGGTGATTACATTTCCAGTTATTTTATTGACAATAGAATAACTGATAAATTTTTATCTTTCATTAAATATGGATATTTGATAAGACGTATTATTTATTTTTTAAAATTATTTATATATAAAATAATTATTTTTATAAGTTAGACATGGGTGGTTCCTGGTTAAAGATAGCCTCTCAGTGAAATGGTAGTCACAAGAAATGAAATATTTATCCAAAATTGATAGGTTTTTACCAGATAGCCAAATTGTCTAGTGATAATTATTCATGGAACTACTTCCACGTTACTAAGAATCATGGATTCTAATAATTAATCAATTCAATATTATATTAAGTTATTATTCTTTCATAATATTATTTGGTTACATGTCTATGGATACATTTATTTCCCAACTTATTGATTTAGTTGGAATTAGTTTTAGTTTCATACCTTTACGTATTAATATTTCCTTATCTAGTTATTTTAATGTTAGTTGTGATCCTTTATTTACATTTCCATGTTAACGTATTCATATTGATTTATTATTTATTCCACATTCCTTATACATACTGATCATTTGAGCTCACCCTTATAATGTTTTTATTCCCCAGGTTATCAAGAAAAATCATTGAATAAGTGTTCAGGTATGCCGCTTATTTCATTTTATTATTTATCATCTCTTTTTTCAATTTCCCAATGTATTATGGGTATAAGATATATAATATTTCATTCCAATAATGAAAAAATGACCATTCTTTTGATATTTTATTCCTTGTATTCATGACAATGTAATAAATTAATGCACTAAGTCCTGGCTTCTGGGTTCGGGGCATTACAATATCCTAGAAAAATAAAATATATAACCTTGGAAGGAATTTTAGAGAATACTGAGTGAAATAATGAAAAGTTATATATAAGAGGTAATATGAGAATCAGAATAGTACTGTGGTCCTTGGAATAATAACCTCACATTTGTGAATAGTAACCAGCCTGTTGGCAATAGTAGTATGCTAATTGGAATAGTAATTTACCCTTGAAATATTACATTTTGATATAAATAATATGTTTCATGAGTAATATAAGTAAATATAAATATTAAAATGTCTAAAAATAAATATCATCATTAAAAATGGGAAAGAAAATAAAATAAAATTTTTAATAAACAATATTATATAGTATTTAGTAAAAAACATAATTTCTATATTACTAATTTAAATTTACTATTTTAGAAAATTATATAAAAAATAATATTAATTTTTATATCAGAATTTTGAAAATTTACAAGGGTTATGTTATGAAAACATTATGAAATACATCAAATTTCAATAGAATAGTTAACATGTTGTGTTTCAGGTAACAGATGTTTCTTAAATTAAATAATTCATAATGCAATCAGGTACTAATAATTTACATAACATTAGGTTGTGAAAATAAATTTTTAATTTCATAAATAAAAAATTAATATTCAATAAAAACCATTTCTATAGCTTAAAATCATTTTCCAAATCCTAAACAGAAAAGTGAACCCTTAAATTGACAATTTTTACACTTTTACGATTTCCTTTTTAACAAAATAAGTTATCTAGAATTATAAAGAGGTTTAATTTATAAAAACCATTAAATTATATTGAAATATGATATATATTGTTATTAATGAACTATTATAAAATTTACCATTGATATAATGTTTTATTTTATATTTTATTATAAAAATACCCCTCTCTTAATGTATAAATAACCCCTCCCCACCCTTGAAAATGCACTCCACACTAGCATTTCAGATACAATGTTCTATAAAAAAACATAATATAAAACCCCTTAGTATATAAATTAATGTTAAATATTAAACAAAATCAAAACATCAATGTAGTTTTAGTATCATACTAGATCATCTAAATTGAGGAATGAGTAAGATTCAATCAAATCTTCTCTTTTTAATCATATCCTCTTTAGATTTTCTAAATTAAATTAACAATCATATATAATTAATTAGGAATTATTTTAATAATATATAATTATTTTAACTTTATGAAATAATAAAAATTATGACACAAATAAATTATAAACACTCCATTCCTTCACTTTTGATAATTCCTCGCCAACGGATGATTAATCCCCGATGAGGACATTGCTAATAATTTTCGTATCAACAATCCTATGGTTATAGATAATAATTTATTTTTGATATATAAATGTATAAGTATATTTAATTAAGGATTCTATAATTAAATATATCTAATTAAAAACTACCTAGAACAAATGTTGTGACATCGAAAAAAATAGGAAAATTTAACGAAAACATTACATAAAAAAAGTCATGTTTAAAAACGTGTGTTATAAATTTTTATCCAATAATTATAATTAATATATATACGAAAAAATCATGATAATTTACCCATCTAACTATGTTTTAATAGTCCTATGTTTCAGGAGGTAGAAAACAAAAAATATATAAAGTTATTTAAGATAAGGGGATTCTCGAACACGATACATTTTCTTTGCTATATCCCTCTTTCAAGAAAACTTTTTAATGTATATTTCACTATTGTTTCATAATAATAATTTAATTATTATTTTTTCCATTTTTTGGATATAGATCATTCCACCATGATTTATAAACCAAATACATTGACTTTCCAAAAATTCATTACTTTACAAAACACATCCTTTACTTATATAAAGTTTTTTATTATTCACTCTAGTAGGATGTTGATTATGAGAAATATTTTTTCCCTTATTCATTGTGGAACCCAATTTTTATTCCTGAATGTATGTTATACGAAATCATGTTGAAACCTATTATTTTACTAGGTTTATTTCATTAATATGAATGTTATATGTTCTATGTAAATATGTGATTATGTAAATATATTGATGGTATGGGTGTGCCCAGAATTATAAAGATCTCTAATGCTTTAGGTAATATGATGTATCATATATGATAATGTATATTATGAATGAGCATGATGCTATTTTTTTATAGGGATGAAGAAATGATTATGCACATATGTAATGAATAAACATAATGCTAGATTTGTTCACAACTACATGTGGTATTTCAATAATTGAATGTATAACTTGAACACGCAAAAAACTTTATGAAATATTTTCCTAAAATAATTTTAAATATTCAATAGCTTTATTTTCACACAGTCATGTGTTTAGAAAAACCGTGAAAGGTCATTTGTTTAAAATGACCTTTCTAATATAGTCATAGGTTAGCAGGAATGATTATGACTAACTTATGAAAATGTATGGTGAATTCATTAGATATAAATTATTTATGAAAAATATATTATTAAATTATTATTTTTTATTTTTTAATTAATAAATTTATTAAATTTATAATATTAAATGAAATTAAAAAAATATTTAGGTTATATACTTAATAAAATAGTTTTTATTTTCCTAAAATATATAGTTTTGCCATAGTGTATGAATCGAACCTATTTTTTATATATAAAGGTATATTTTTTAAAAGGGAAATTTTTCCCCTATTGATGGAGAAAAACATTGAAATTAATATTTTGACACATTAATAATTTTCATTTGACAACATAAACATGTTCATATTAAGCCGGATATAGAAATTTACATTTGATGAATTTTATTATTGAATTGTTTTAAGGTATAAATAGAATATATATTTATCATTACATATAATATATGTTGTTAACATTTATTTTACATCGAATTCATATGTAAAAACATTTCAATATTTTTCAATGTTTTACTTTTTAATACCAATCAATTATTTCTAAAATAGTATTAATTTTTAATTAATTACTACATCTTATGTTCTTTGAATATTGAAAAATGGATTCCATATTTTGAATCAGTATTTCTAAATTATGTAAATATCTTAATTTAACTTTTTGTCATTATGAATAGTATCTTCTGCAATCTTTATCAATATGGTAAAAGTGTAAATCAGGAAATCAAGGGTAACACTAATATTATTAAATTACACTAAAACTTTTCCTAAAATAATTGAAGAGATTTTTGTTCTGTAAAAATCAATAATGGGTCAAAATGGTGTCCTATGGAATCCACTTGGTTGAGGTTAGGACATTAAATTTATTTTAATTAATGAAAAGTTTTATATGTATTACTAAAATATTAATAACTAATATAAATAAATACAGAAGATAAATTCAATAATAAATACTAATTTTAAATATAAAATGTTTTTCTTTTTCAAGATAATCTATAGATAATTTTTAGGAAATAAATATATACATTAATGAGTTATATATTAATGATGATAAAATTATTTAATTGATGATAAAGAAATAAAATCGTATTTATTCAAATAATAATAACCCTTAAAAGACTCAAACACTTGAAAAATTATTATTGGTTTAATATATCTCTACCATAACTATTCGTGTGTCGAGTTATTGATAATTTAGATGCTTATAAAAATGTTTATGATAGTTATAATATTTTATCTAATGTGATTTTAATGTTTTCAGATTCATGTTTTAATTAATATAACCATATTATGTTGGTTTTTACAAAAGATATTATTTATTATAAGGATTTTGATGAAATATATAGTATTTATCATTTTAAATAGTATTTTATTTTTCTTTTTTATTCAACTAATAATTATTTTAAATAATTACACCAAATTTTTAGATTAGTTATTTGTTTAACGAAAATATCAAATAAATGTTATTAAAAATATTAAAATAAATATAATTTGGTTTAATTAAGATTTATATTGAATTTTGTGGATGAACTGGACCTCTTAGGATTATAATAAAAAATTTATGTTAATTTATTATCATAATATTATTAAAAAACTGTGAATTGAATAGTTTCCAAATTGATACTATTAATTGTTTATAAAAATAATGTTTCATTATATTACATAAAAAAATTTCAAGAAATTAGAATAATCATTAAATTTACTAAAATATTATATGATATTTACTTATTATATATTTGATCTCAAATAGGAAATTATTTTACCCTTTTTATATTGAAATTTTTCTTTCCCTATTAAAAATTAAAAAGAATAACCAATTGTTAATTAAAATTAAAAGTTATAAATTTACAGAAATAAATGTCTAAAATTTATTGGATGATGATATTACTACATTATCACATATAATATTATAAATTGGGGCATTTTGGAGGATTCTCAATGGGGTTTTATTTTATTTTAAATTATTGTTATTGGAGATCTCAACGTGCCCCCACACATCAATTATAAAATTCACCTCCTACCTCACCTATTCACATAACATTGAAACATAAAGTTATTTTATACCCTTCCCATTTCCCTTTTAAACTTATCTATTTATATTATAGTGGTTTTGGTCTTCTTGAAATACCAACTCTAGTTCATTAATAGGATATTTAGTGGGAGCACATCGATGTGGAGGTGATGTCCTCTACAGATTCTTTCAAACTTATTTTTTCATAAACATAATATTCATGAGATGTCTAATTATAAAGTTACAAATATAGTATAAATTTTATAATGAGATGTTATTATAGTTATAAAATGACCATATTCCATCTTCTATCCTTCCTATAAAAAAGAAATCACCAAGCGTTCCTACAGATGGCTTATGGTTTCCCTGCCATAGTGTGATATGTTTTTCACCACCATCTTACATGGATGGATTTAATGATATAATTAAAAACTATATATGATTATTATTTCATTATATTCATTTTTCAATATTATAAACGATACACTTCAATACCATTCAAAAATTATGGGAATGATATTGTTGCTTGTGTGTGTGTGGTGTATCGTCTTCACAATGTGATGTCATTCATTCTACAATATATTTAATAAAACAATATTATATAAATTAATATAATAAATAAATATAATATATATTTAATAATATCAATATTTAGATGATATAACTATAACCTTTGAAAAGGGAAAATAACATATTGGACAAAACATGCGGAAGAAAATATAGATGTTAACACCTGATGGATGAGTATTGATGTTACTAACAAAAGGATGATAATATGATCTTATATGATATCCTAAAATTGAATATTATTATTAATTAAGTCAAACAAATTATTTAAATCATGATACGTGAGGATCAAATGCATACAAAGGAAATCAGACCTAACATGAGGGATAATTTCACCACCACATTATTATTTGAGACTGTTTTTATGTATGTATTTATAGGGAATATTTATATTTCATACCCATGTTTCCTAAATATTTATTCCAAAATATTATTTATATTATTTTATAATTTTATTAAATACAATTATACCTAGTGGATAATTTTTATTAAGTGGTACGAAAGGAATCTTTTATCTTTTTATGTACGGGGTACTTTTTGAATTTAAAACAGAAGTATGAGAAGAATATTTTATTTTAAATTATTGGGCATGAAATGATTTTTATTCATTCGAAATGCATTATTTTCAAAAAGCTTCCATTATAATATTTCATGTATATTTTCAATTAAATTCATTTATTTAGAATTGAGTTTCATTTTGATAAGAAAAATAGTCTTTGAAGATGAAAGGAGTTTTTCCTCAGAATTAATTTAAGGAGTTTTATAAAAATTATTTTCAAAATAAAATGACATTCCTGAAATAAGGTAATAATTAAATCAATATATTCACTAGTATTTGATTATGACTAAATGAAAATCAATTTATGAAATCCATTTGATTAATATGGATTGTTATGGGATGATATTTAAGAACCCCATTTTATTCTATAGGTTATGCTGTGATTTGGGTTTTTGCCACCCATATAAGAATGATTTCATTATTATATGGGTAGGACCTATATCTCCATTTAAATAATTGGGTAAATATTTATATCTCATGAGATAGACATGGATGGAATTGAAAATTATCTCAATTTAGTAGTACAGGGATGGAAAAATAGTGAAATTGGTTTAGTAATTGACTTTTTCCTCTATGATGGACATAGAAAATATCCTTAACGAATATGATATTATTTTCTATGTATATGTTTATGCCAAAACATTCATGTATTTTGTTATGATATTTGTAATTACATTTATTGATTCTTATGGACATTTATTATTTATCACCTGGCATTATCTCACGATCTTTCATTTGTAGGATAAGATTTTAAATTTTTAAGTTCACATGTCTTATGATTATGATATGATTGAGATATCCCTTGTAAAATTTTACTAAGGATTTGAGCTCACCCTTTCATATGTTTATTTTCCTAGTTCATGAATATGGTTATCAAGTAATATATTCCTAAAGAGTTTTAGTTATGATGAAATAAGTGGGAGAAAATTATGATGTCTTAAGAACCAATTCTTTATGTTTCCTAGTTTCTAATGAAAATATACATATACGGTCCTATCATGGAATTATTGTATTTGGAAATGAATAGTCTTCAATTTTGATATAATATTTATTTATGTAATGTATGTCTTTTTATAGTTTGTATTAGGGGAAAGGTAAAATTAATATTTTTAAACTAAGACGAGAAACCCATAGTAAAATTCCTAAGGATATTCCAAAATAATGGATAAAATACTAGTGTTTTAGAAATTATTATTAACAACCTAGGATAAAAATTACTATTTCTTGAACTAAAATTTTATATATGATTAGATTGTTTTCCCATTATTATTAGTGTTTCTCATACTATGCATCTTGGTTTTAGTAAATAGTTAGAACCCTTTATAAATGCCTTAATTGTGAATGTGACAGGCAATACAATGATTTTCCTCCTGAGAAAACTAATGTTATAGGAGTTAGAATGAAAATTCATGTAGCTATTCTCACATAACTTTTTCAATTAAGGAATCATGAAAGACATCCAAAAGAAAAAAAGAGGGAACAAAATTCTATTTGGTTCTTCATGAGTTAGTTTCCACCTTATTCTAGTGGGACTTCATATCCAATGATGGATGAACAATGTATCAGTAGAACCAAAATGATTTTTTCAGTTCTCCAATGTTTATAACATGATAAAGTCTTCTTTTTAGTTTATCAGTTTAATGTTGAAGATGACCAATGGTGGAACATTATCCAGAATATGGGTCAAACCATTTATAATGATTCCATGGAATTGTATGTGTTCAAGAACATATTTTTCATTAATTTATTTTCTCATATTATTGGGAAAATATAGAGAAGGAATTCCTTGATATTAAAAAAATTATGAACAATCCATTGCTACCTATTATGAAAACATCACGAGACCGACCAGGTGTGATTCTATAATTATTATCCAATCATAGAGTATAATTGATTGGTTCTTTATTGGAAAAAAACCGTTTCTCCGAATAAAATTATCCTTTAGGGACTTTAATAGCTATGAGGAAATCATTTGATGTGATCTCAAGGTTGAGATGGAGGTTGAAGTAGCCCATCAGTCCTATGGGTTTAATAAGAAGAGAAAATTGTAATTCAAGGTTAAATATAAAGACCACACCCAAACCAAGATAATTTTTCCCTTATAATAAATATATAGAAATAAATATGAAGGAAATTTTCATAAAGGAACAAGAAAATGTTATATTTGTGGAAAATAAGTTCATCTAGTAGTTGAATGCAGATGCGATGGGAAAAATATTTACAATGATCCAAATAAATAAAATGAAACATGTAATAAAACTTCTACAAATCAATTATACAAGTTAATGGAAATGGGTAATTATCCCAATAAATGCCCTAACCCATGGGGTGTTGAGGATGATCAAATTCAGAAAACTTTTAAGGCCAAATACAAAGGCCAGCTACATGAAATCACTATTATCAATGTGGAGAATGGTAATGATGTTGTGAAAGGTACAAGTAACATACAATCTATAGTATAAAATGTTGTATTTGATTTTGTATCCACATATACTTTTATTTCTGATGAAAATTTCAAAGGGTATCACCATATTACCTCAAAAATTATATTTTGAGTTAGTAGTGATATCTCATAATGCCCAACGGTGGCATCAAAATTTTATTATTCTTATTTGCATGAAGTTTTTTGGAAAGTGATTCCTATAAATCTTATTATCTTTCCTGTAGTGAAATTTCATGTGATTCATGGAATGGATTGTATTTCAATATAAAGAGCTCATATTAATTTCCATATAAGGGAAGTCGCATCTCATATTCTAAACAAATCTATGATAATCTATCAATATAAGGATGAATATGACCTTCCAATGGATATTTCATCCATCTTATGGGTCATGATTCCTATAAATGAAGGTTATAAATCTCATATGACAGTAAAAGAACTCACCATTAAGAATAAACCTATTATATGGGACTCTGATCATGTCGTTTTTGAAATATTTCCAGGTCATCCGCCGAATTGTAAGGTTGAGTTTTCAATAGAAATTATACCGGATGTTTGGATTATTCCAAATACAACATATAAAATGTTCATAATTGAGTTGTATGAATAGAATAAGAAACTCCAATTGAATCTTGAAAAGAGATTCAGATTCCCTAGTGCATCACCTTATAGTGAAACAGTTCTGTTTGATAAGAAGAAAGATGAATCAATGAGACTGAACATTTATTTTTGAGCATATGAGAACACCACTATTAAGAAAAAATATCCTCTTTAATGCATTGATGAATTATTAGACCAACTATTAGTAGCTCAATACTTTTCCAAGATTGATCTTTATTCAAGAAAACATCATCTATGGGACAAGAAGGCAGATATACCAAATACGACATTCTATACACGATATTGAATCTATGGATTTATAATGATTACTTTTGGTCAAACTAATTCCCTTTATATATTCCTAGATCTTATTAATAGGGTCTTTAGAGACTATATTGATCAATTTATCGTAGTCTTTATTAATGATATTCCTGCATATTCAAAGATTAAAAATGAACATAATGGTTACTTAAGTGTTGTAGTGATGACCCCAAGATAGGATATGCTTTATGAATAATTTACCATGTTTGAATTTTTCCTTCATAAACATTCATTTTTGGTTCATATAATATCAAGGGAGGAGATATATGTGGATCTAGAAAAAACATAATTTATTGAATGTTGGACGAGGCAAATAATGGTAATAGTGATCTAAAGATTTCTTAGTTTGGGGAGATATTATCGACATTTTATAAAATATTGTTCACTTTTATCTAATTCAATCTCAAATTTGACTCATAAAGAAGTTATGTTCTTGTGGAAAAAGGAATCTGAAGTGAATTTCAAAGAGCTAAAAATAAGGTGATCCAGTGCACTTGTTCTCACATGACCTTGTAGTGAAGAACAATTTGTGATCTACAGTGATGCATCCAAGAAGTGGTTCGGTGATTTTCTCCTAAAAAATGATATGATGATAGATTATGGCTCACAAAAATTAAAAATACCAGAGAAAATTTACCGAACTCATGGTTTTGAGTTAGCTATGGTAATCATTGCATTGATGATATAGAGACATTTTCCTTTATGGTGAATGTTGTGATATTTATACAGATCATAAAAGTTAAAATTATATTATCACACAAAAAGAGTTTAATATAAGCCAAAAATTTTGGAGTTGATTAAATATTATCTAATATCAATATGTTACCACCCTGGGAAAACAAATAGGGTGGCAGATTCTTTGAGTTGAAAGCACCATTCTATCCTATCCATGATGAGAACCACTCATGATCCCATGTTTATGGATTTTCCAAAGATGTATATTGAAATTTTAAAGTAAGGGGATAAGTAATTTCATTGTCAAATGAATATTATACAATCTATAAAATATAATATTAATGAGGACCATAAGGAGGATTTAAATATATATAACAAGGTGAGAAATGTTCTAAAATTAAACATTTATTTTTATAGAATAATATGGTTCATGAACTGGGTTTGTATTCCTCACATACTAGAATTAAAAAAATGATCTATTGGATTAGGCTCATAGTTATTTATTGTCTATTCATCCTGTAAGCACAATGTTTTATAGGGACCTATAAGAGTATTTCTAGTGGGATGTATTGAGAAGAGATGTTGTCAAATATGTCACTTAGTGTTTTGTTTGTCAGTAGGATAAGGTTAAGAGACCAATGTCCAAGGGTATGTTACAACCATAAACCATACAATAATGAAAATTGGATAACGTGACTATGGAAATTGTCATTGGACGTCCCAAAACATCCAAAGGCTATAATGATATAAGGGTTATAGTTGATCACCATATGATGTTGGAACACCTGATTTCTATTAATGAGTATTTATCTCCTGATCATCTTTCCAAGATATATGAAAATAATGTGGTAAGATTCATGGAGTACAACCTTCCATTATATTTTTTTGGGATCTAAGGTTTACCTCGATGTTCTAGAAAATTCTTTAGAATGTTATTGATACATAGTTATATTTGAGAACTTCTTATCGTCCTCTAGCACATCATTGGTCTGAGAGGATAATTCAAACTCTAGATAAAGTGTTGAGAGCTTTCTCTATGGATTTCATAGGTGGCTAGAATCAACACCTTCCTTTAGTAAAATTTTCTTTCAAAACAATACTCCACTCCAATTTTCATATGGATACTGATGAATCTCTCTCTGAAATTATGTGTAGAACTCAAAATATTTGGGATGAATATGGGGGAAGAAAGAAATTATGACATGATCTTGTTAATAAAATTACATAAAAGGCTAGATCTATTCAACAACACATAAAAGTTTCTCTGAGTCGTCAAAAAAGAAATGATAATACAAAAGAAAATACCTACAGTTTTATGTGGGGTAAAAGGTGTTTCAATGAATATCTCCTTGAAATAGGGTAATGATTTTTGGAAATAAGGGAAAGATGATCCGTATGTATATTGTTCCTTTTGAAATCTTGAATCATGTTGGGAAAGTATCTTACTGATTGGCACTTCAATTAAATTTCTCTTAAGTTCATGATGTCTTCCTTGAATCTCTCCTGAAAAAGTAAATAATTTATCTTTTTCATGTACTAAACTCAGATTTTTTACCTCTAAAGAATGTTCTTTCTTGTTAGTAACAACCGATAGAGATTCGAGATCTTAGGGAAAAATTTCTGTGAAACCAGACCACTCGTTTGTTTAAAGATTTATGGCATAACCAACAATTTTAAGAATAAATGTATGAACTTTAGAATGTTATTAGCTATAAGTGTCCTCATTTTTTTTGTTTCCAAATGGATAATATTAAGGGATAAATCCATATTAAGGGCATAGAATATTACCCCTAGATGTTTTTAAGAATTATTTTATTTAAAAAAATTATTTCATAAATAACATGCTTTGCACGCAATCATGTGTTTAATAAAATGACAAGGAAACCATAGAATAAAATTTATATTTTAAACTTAATATTTGGATAATGGTAAAAATATAACTTAATTATGAAAATGTATGGTGAATTCATTGGATACCTAATATTTATGAAAAAATTTAAATAAATTATTTATTTTTAATTTTTTATTATTAAATAGGGTGATTTACTATTAGTAAATAAAATTAATGAAATATATATTTTATATACAAGAGAAATATTTTTGATATTAATCCAATATATATTTTTGTCATAGAGTATGAATAAACCCTATTTTATGTATAAAAACCAAAAAATTTTGAAAGTATAATTTTGCGTCAATTAATGGTGAACCAATTTTATATTAATATTTTTACACTTGAATAATATCTAGATGACATAAAAAACACCTTCGTTGGAATAAATATATAAAATTTTATTTTGGAAGAATTTTTTATATTTTCCTGATAAATTTCATGGTATGATTAATATTAAAAATACACTAAATATTAATTGGAAACAATTTTTTTCATCAAAATAATTTTTATTATTAATTCACAATATTCAATGGTTTTAAATTTCATATAGAATATATTTTTATCATTCAGGATAATTTATTTTATTAGAAATTATTTTTTATTGATTTCAGATTTAAAAATATTTAAATTTATTCCAATTTTTTACTCCAAAAACATGATCTCTCTTTCTGAAAATAGTATTAATTTTAAACTAATTTCTATAGATTTAGTTATTTGAATTCTGAAAAAATCATTCCATAATTCAAATCACTAATTCCAAATTATGTAAATTGATTAAATTTATTTTTGGGAATTATGAATAGTAACTTCAGTAATTTTTATTAATTCTGTAAAAAGATATATCAGGTAATTAAGGGTCCGAATAATATTATGAAATTACCCTAAAAATATTCATAATACCATTTGACGAGTTTTTTTACCAAAATTATCCTTGGGATGAAATGGTGTCTTTTATAAGCCACTTGGATGAAATGAAGACAGTTAATTTATTTAATTCAAAGAAAACATAAATATGTCTTAATCAGGTTTTAATAACTCATATACGGTTATAGATAAGATAAATTTGACTATAAATACTCATTTTATATATAAACTTTTTTATTTATCAAGATAATATATTTTTAATTTTTATAAAATAAATAAATACTTTAATGACACATATTTTAATGATGTGGAAATTATTTAATTATTGGGAAAACAATAAAAAATAATTATTGAAATTAGAATAACCATTAAAAAACTTGAAAAAAGAATATTTATTGTGTATATCAAAACCATAACAATCCTTGTGTTGAGACATTGACCATTTGGAGCCTTATATAAGATATTATGACACTGAAAATATTTTATTTACAATGATGGTAAAGTTGTCATATTCATGTTTAAATAAATATAACATTTTTTGTAGGATTTTCATAAGATGTATTCTATTATGGGTATTATTCTGAAATAAAGTTGATTTCAATTTTTCATATTATTTTTTTAATTTTTATTCAACAAAGAAGCATATTAAATAATCAAACAAAACTGACATTGTAGTTATTTTATCGAGGAAATGTCAAATAAATGTTATTTACATTTTTTAAATAAATATAATTTGTGTTAATTAATTTATCCCACTAAATTTATATATGACCTTTACTTCTTATTAATATTATAAATTATTTTTATCAATGCTAACTTATAATAAATAAAAAATTTAAAAACCAATGAATTAAATAGTGTGAAAATTAACAATATTGTTTATTTATCAAAATAATGTTTTATTAAATTATTTAAAAATCATAAATAAATTAAAAATATATATATTAATTATTATAAGGTCTAAAAGATCAAAGGTATTTATTTATGATTTAATTTAAATCATATAATTAAATAATACACATTTCAATATACAAATACTTGTTACCCTCGTTCAAACTTAAATACAATACCTATGTGTTAGTTAAAAAAATAAGGTTTAAATTAATATAAAAACATGTCAATAATTTATTTGTTGATGATATTAAAAACATATATCTTTTCAATTTATAAATTGGGACATTATGTATTTTTGTGACAGTGTTTTATTTTATTATAAATTAATTTTTTTGCAGATCCCAAAAGTTCCCCTCACCTCAATTATAAAAGGGAACCTCCTCTATTATCTATTCATATCACGTTGATCATTCAATCTTCTTAATCCACTTTCTGTATATCTTAAAAACATCCTTAGCTTCATTCTACTGGTTCTAGCCTACTTCAAAGACCAACTATATGGCTTTAAGAGGAGATTTATAGGGAGCACATCAAGGATAATGTAATCTCCTCTACCAAATATTTCAAACTTCTTAATTCTATAGCTTCCTCTTGGTGATTTTTTTCATTATTAAGTAATTACTATAATATCAAATATATAATAAGATTATATTATGATTAGGAGATAACCATATTATATCTTTGATCCATCTAATGAAAAATAAGATCACTATGCATGCGTACATATGGAAAACCATCTCCACGCCGTGGTGTTATATATTTTTCTCCATGACCTTAAATGAATGGGTATAATTATGGAAATAGTAACTATATTTTTTTATCATAAAATTATTTTGATTCTAAAAAATTATACACATTCTACATCAATTCCATTAAGAAATTATGTGAATGATATCATCGCTCGAGCGTATGTACGACATAATGTATCAATGATGTCATGTGATTCATTCCAAATGTTCTTCCTTAAAACATATTTATATAAAAGAATGTAATGAATATATATGAAATATATTATATTTATTTCATTCTGTAAATGATATAACTATGACATAAAAATATGGACAATTACTTCTCTAATAAAATATGGGTATGTAAATAAAGAAGTTAACACACAATTGGTGAGTAAAAATATTACTAACAAACGAATGATAATATGATCATATTTGTTGTTATAAAAATAACAATGATTATAAAATAAGTAAATTATATTATTAAAATCATTTTAAAATATTTTTTTGATAGATACGAAGCAAGTCAGACCAATGGTAATGTAAAATTTTGTAATCACATTATTATCTGAGATTGTTTATATATATGTATTTACTAGGATATATTTATCTTACATGTCCATGTTTCCTAAACATGTATTCCAAAATATTATTTCTATTATCATAATATTTTATAAAATGTCAATTTTACACATTGGTGAATTTTTATAAAATGATATTACAGAAATCTTCTATTGTTTTTGATAGGAGATACTTTTTTCACTTTCTAATATAAGTACAAGAAAAACGGTTTTTTAAATTTATATTGCATGTACAGATTTTTACTCCTTCATAACACATTATTTACATGAATATTACATAAAAATATTCCAATACTATTTCCAAATTTATTATTTTCTATCAAAAGAGTGTGACATTTTGATAAAAGATAATGTTTTTGAAGAAGAATGGTTATTTTCTTCATGAATTAATTTGAAGAATTTTTTCAAAATTATTTTCCATCTAAGATGTCATTTTTTAAATTGGGATGTGTTTATATACCTATTAAAGGTATTATTATTTTTAGTTTATTATGGAATGTTAGTCATTAAATCCCTTATAAGTATAATTATGGAATGATGCTTAAG
Organism: Viscum album; assembly: GCA_963277665.1. NCBI lineage: Eukaryota > Viridiplantae > Streptophyta > Magnoliopsida > Santalales > Viscaceae > Viscum > Viscum album. Next base: position 771,417,362 of record OY728159.1, on the reverse strand, counting down.
AAACCGATTTTATTCCATGGGTTATTCTATGATTTGTGTTTTTTGTGGAGAATGTAAGAATGATTTCATTATGAGATGTTTGGGACCTATATCTCCCTCCAATTGATGGGGTAAAGATTTATATCTAATGATACAGTCTTGGAGGTAAGTTAAAATGATCTCGGTTCAGTAGTATAGGGCTAAAATGAGGAGTGAACTCAGTTCAGTAATGGACTTTTCGGCTATAATGGTCTTGGAAATGAGCCTTGACTAACATGAAATGATTCTCTATTCATATGTGTATACTAAAAAAAATTCACGTCTTAGGTTATGAATATTTTATTACATTCAATTATACATATGAGAAAGTTTTATTTTTCCCATGGCATGATATCACGATCATTAATATACCGAAAAATATTTTTAAATGTTATGTTCTCATGTGTTATTATTAAGATATAATTGGTATCTCAATTTTTAACCCTTATTGAGCATTTGAGATCACTATTTAATATGTTTATTTTCCAGAGTCAGGAAGAATTGTATTAAGTATGATATTTCAAAAGGCTTTTAGGTATCACAAAATTTGTGGGAGACAGTAAATTTGTCTTATGAACTGATTATTTATATTTTCTGGATACTAAAGACACTATACATATATGGTCCTATCGTGGATTTGATATATTTTTTAATTAATATTATTATATTTTTATTAAATATCTATATTATTAAAATATGGGTAGTTATACAACTATTATTTTGTTTATCTTTAAAAAAATTTAATATCCATGTAATAAAAATATTGATCACCAAGATAGAATCAGAGGGAGTTTTAGTTAATTTGGGAATTATGAGTAGAAATATTTAGTGACATCCCTTATGACATTTCTATATATATTTGTGTGTAAAAATTCAAAAATATTTTTTTTTATAAAAAGAATTATCATTTGTATCTCATAAGTTATTCATTTTTATACAATTTCAAATAACTATAATGTATTTATTCATGACTTGATGGCATAGGTTTTATTCTTAACATTTCTATTTTATAAATGGGTGGGAACTACGAGATCCCAAACAAACAACCATCGGGGGGAATGCAATGATTTTCAAAATGACATCCCTAATTCCATGGGTGGTAGAGTTCAAAACATTAGGTAAATTATTACCAAATTCTATCATGATATGAATAATAACATAAACCATGTGGAATGCCCTCATTATCCTAACAAGGAGTAACTGGATATTGGGTCATTTATGTGACAAATATCACCAAAATTTACTATATATTCTTAACAACATGTCAGGGATCAATGGGATCACGTAATAGAGAAAATAATTTCTATGATTTACTATTGTGACAAGGAGAATGTTATTTTACCTATCTTTCATTTAGATATAGAAACTGATCATTGGAAGGTGTTGATACAGAACACCAAGATGACTAATTAAATAGAATTTATGGGGTCAAAAAACTATAATAAACTTTTTCTAATCAATTATTACCCTCGAACTCTTCAAAAAATGATAGAGACCAAATTCCCAGGGAAAAATATATAGGATTGAGAATCTTTCATGATTTACAATGAAATATTCACTAGAATTATAACCTAGGCATCAATATTTTGTTATAAATATTTATAGAAAATTGATATACTCTATTGTGGATTTAAAACCACTCCTTTTAGAGGCTCTACCTATACAAGATATTATATTTTAAGAATAAGTAGTTCGATTTTATCACAATATAGATATGGATATTTGGGAATGGTCCCATTGCAATGGAGATATGAAGAGAGTAGGGATGTTTCAAGATGTTTTTCATGTGACAAAGTAGGAAAGAGGATACAACCACTCACCTGTTAAAAATGTGGGAGGAAACATCATGGAAATTGTTTCAGAAGAAAGTGAAAATTATTCAATTGTGGGAGATAAATCCTCCAAGATTATAAATGTGAAATAGACATGAATAATCCAGTCTATATGAGGGAAAAAAGAATGACAACTGATCATGTACCATCCATGGTTTAATGATTAAAATTTAGGTAGGAACACTATTACAAATATGGCTTTTATCAGCGTTAAAAATGGCCTTTAATAGTGCAAGAAAAATCACTCTTAATGTCAGTGATGATAACGGGGGGGTCCCCATTATCAGTGCTCCAAAAAGCACTGATAGAGACCCCTTTTATCAGTGCTAAAAAAAGCACTGATAAAAATAAAAAAAATTTAAAATTTTAATAAATAAAAAATAAAAAAATACTTCCAATCTCGGGGGGGGATTTTACAGCGCTTGATCCCTCCATTATCAGTGCTTTCCCGCACCTCCAGCGCTTTCTCGAACTCCCTACACCCTTTATCAGTGCTATCCCTTTAAATCACCATTGCGCTCGTGCCCTTGCCTCCACCCAAATTTGATCTCGAGACCTCCCCCCTACTCACCTAAATCCTTTACCACTACCCTATATTGATTTTTTCTCTTATTCATGATATATCTATTTATTTATATATATATTAAGTTATATTTATTCATTTAGTAATATATATTGATATTAATATATATAGTTATATTAATATATATATATATAGTTATATTAATATATATATATATAGTTATATTAATATATATATATAGTTATATTAATATATATATAGATATATTAATATATAGTAGTTATATAAATATTCATATATTGGTATTTTAAATAAAATGTATATTAGTTATTATTTAGATAAAGCTAATATAAGGCCCCGACCTTAAACATTACTTAATATTGAATTAAATGAATAATTCACATTGAGGATCTTTTCAGGTTTAGAGTTTTAGAGAATTAGAACATAACTATTACATCTCAAAAGATTACAAACTAGTCACTTCTACTAAGTTTCTATAAAATAAAAACTCTTAAAAAGAAACATGTCTAGTTCCATGTTTTAGATAGCATGACTTTCCCTTGATCCCATCTTTGACCCTATTCCACATTAAGTCCTGTGAAAAACATTTCAAAAAAAACTTGGGGTGAGCATAAAAAAGATCAGTAAGGGATACACAAAGAATGAAAACTGTTAGTTTTTCAAACATCAAGTAAACCATATATACTTTATCAAAGTAATACCTTCACCTTTATGAAGTAGTAAAAACTCTTCATTGAATAAAATATCATTACTTAACCTTTTTGTAACCAAAAGATTACCATAAAACCCAAATAAAAAACACATAACATATAAAGGTAACTTGAGACATAAACATACTTAAGTGGAATAACCATACGGTTGACTTCCACACGTATCAGTTAATGGAATAGCCATACAGCCAACTTCCATACATACTTAATGGAATATCCATACGGCCGACTTCCATACCCAATGCATTGGAGGTTATAACGTAACCACCCATCCTGGTATTCACGACACCACCCGGCATATGGTTAATCACGTAACCACCCGTCAAATGTCCAAGTACCATTATAAAATCATAAGACATAAAACAAATATAATGGATAGAGAACATTACCACACATTTATCACAATATATCACTTAAATATATAGATATAACAAATCCATTATAAAAATCATATTCAATACCAAAATACGTAAAAGAGTATATGGTATTTATTTAATTTTAAAAAAACATTACGACTGGTTGAGGAAGCCAAAGACCAAATAATACCTGCGGCGGCGGAAAAGGTCATTGTCACCGCGTACGTTAAAAAAACATTCCTTTTTGTCATTTAGTAAAACACTTCGTTGAAAAATATTACTTTTTTATAGAAGTAAAATTCAAAGGGGTTTATACACCGTATAAAAGAAAGTTTTGTATAAAACGAAATATTCCTCAATTAAAGGAGATTGAGACGAAGTCCCTTGCCTCATGTCCGACGTGACTCGATTGCACTTTAATGTCCCGAATAATAAACTAGTGTTAATTTCGACTTGCTTAAGAACCTTTTTAATGTTCATTATTAGTTTTATATCACTTATTACGATGTTATAAACATTATGTAATCATTTAAGTTAATAATGTTTGTTTTGTCGATATTTGGTTCTTAAGTCGAAAGTGGATTCCTTACAATTACACGTTGTTCATGTGGTCAAAGGTTCATTATATCCAGAATGATATTTATGATTTGGATATCATATATTTCATATATATCCAGCATATACATGTATTTATAAAATTACATAATCATTTAGAGGTAAGAAATGAAATGCACCGTTCATGGAGACGGTAATCCGTACGAACGCATGAAAGCTACTTTAATCTCTATCTCATACTTTAATGGAAAGAAAATAATGATGACATAAAGGTATATTATAATTCCAGTATAACATCATATATAATAACTTTAAATCCATCCTTTATATGTCCAACATATGGCATTAACGAATCAAATCACTTTGAGGGGGCGGTAGTCCGCACTTCCTAAAATGAAATTATCGTGTTTAGCCACAATGGAAACCATAAAGGTATGCCCAAAATGAAAAATATAGAAGCGTAAGGAAAACATAAAAAAATTATATATCATATATAAATATATTGTCATCTTAATGTCTGCCTTTTAAGGTGTTAAAATAATGTTGAACAATCATCGTTTCGGGAGGCAGAAATTCGCCATCCACAGAAACAGTATGTTCATTAACCATTAGATGTAGGTGTGTGTAAGTGTAGCTTGAATCCGTCTTATAACAACATCCTATTATATTGAAGATACTGGAGTTGTTACAAAATAAATGAATAAAAAGAGTTTAGGGGGTTGGAGAAGCAAAATAAAACAAAAGGACTCAAGTGAAGACATTACCTTAAAATCGGGTAACTCTTCTTGGTTTGAACCAAAGGGGTTCCTTAAAGAGCTTTCTGCCCAAGGTAAGGCTTCTATGATTAGGAGATGGATGTGGAGAGACAAAATGGGCATGGTTTGGCCGAGCCAAAGGCTTGAGAGGTGTGGGTAATGTGGTAGAGGTGGGGGCCTTTTATAAGAGGACAAGAGGGGCACTCTTGGAAAGGTATAAAAGTTTACTTTATTTTCAAAAGAGTTTCGGATTTTAAAGGTACCAAATTGATGTATTTAGTGGATAAGGTGATAAGAGTTATAAATCCACCCATCCAATAAGTTTTGGACATGTTCAGGTCTTATATTTTTCATTATCTTTCCATTTTATTTAAATCGTTAAATAATGAGGTAATCCCTGCATCATCATGATGTCATAAATAATTTAATTTATTTTAAGTCTAAAAATTATAAAACAAATACTATGATGTAGGAAATATTGTTAGAGTTACAATTAATATTTATAGTCCAAGAGATCATTTTTGTAGACAAAATTAAAAATGTTTTAATCAGGTGATACATTCACTGTTATATTTAACATTCTTTAAAAATAAAAAGATAAAAAGTCACTTTCTCTCAAAAGTGATTCCATAGGGCCCCCAAGTTTGGCACAAGGAATACCATGGTTATCCATGAGACAACCAGTAGCCTTAGGAAACATGTTGTGGTTTTTTGTTATTATTATGATACTATTTTATTATCCTTAACTACCCGATTATTAATTAATCAAGATAATTAAAGATAATTACCGTCGTTACTATTCATAATGTCCAAAAATAAAAGGGAATTAATTACATAATTTGGACCTTGTGATTACAAATATGTAATCCATTTTTCCAAATTCCAAACACATAAATTTCAATAATTAATTTTAAAATAATTCACGTTGTCAAAACTAATAGCGTGTTTTTATGAAACAAAAAGTATCAAAAGATTGACACTAGTTTAAGTACAATTTCAAAGTGAAATTAATTCCAACGAACACTATTGGATTAAATGGTAAAAATATTTTCTAATTCCACTCTAAAACCAATTCAAAGGATAATATAATCATATAATTAAATTGGATGAAAAAGCAGTTTTGAAGTAAAATGAAGTAGTTTTCACTATTCATTAAAAAATGAATATTGTCGGAAAAATACCAAAAATTTACAAAAAGTAAATTTTGATGTCTCAATTATAAAGAAGAATTTTATTTTGTCAAATATAACACATAATATTGTCAAAAAGTGAATTTAAAAGAGGTTCTCCATCAAAAGGCGGTTAATCGGACTTTTAAAGAACATTAGAATGTTTACGCTTAAAAAAATTGGATTCATTCGCATTTTTAATCCACTAAAATTTTTTATAAAAATAAAAATATTTGACAAACATATATAATAATTTTGTAGTTAATTCTGTTCATTCCCTCCATTACAATGGCTAGGTGTTAACTACCATTTAAAATAATATTATTTTATTATTAGAGTGCAATGTAAGATTTCAAAGAAACTCGTTGTTGCGTATTGGGTACTCCATCGAGCATAGCGTTCCATTTGAAGTAATATTAATATTTTATTCAAAAATATGTATAAATATGAAAAAGTCATATTCTTTATTTACCTGGGGTGTTACATCCTTCCCCCCTTTTTGTAATTGCATCCTCGCAATTTTATCCACTTATCAAAATAAGTGGGGGTATTTATCCCTCATAGCATTTTCAGATTCCCACGTTGCCTCTTCAACCATATGGTTTTTCCACAAAACCTTTACCTGGTGAATTACCTTATTTCGCAACACTTTCTCTCTTCGGTCAAGAATCTGGACTGGTTGTTCTTCATAAGAGAGATTCTCTTCCAACTGAACTACCTTTAGGCTCAAAACATTAGATAGATCTGGCACATACTTTCCCAACATCGAAACATGAAAAACATTGTGTACCTGAGATAAAATCGGAGGTAAAGCCACTCAGTAAGCAACTGGTCCAAATTTCTCCAGAATTTCATATGGTTCAATGAACCTTGGACTCAGCTTTCATTTCTTACCAAATCGCATCACACTTTTCCATGGGGAGACTTTGAGAAAAACATGATCACCTACCTCAAAAGATAGATCCTTCCTCCGATTATCCACATAACTTTTCTGTTTTCTCTGAGTTGTTTTCATGTGTTTCTGAATCAACTGAACTTTTTCTGCCATCTCTTCTACCAATTATGGTCCCATTAGCTTCCTTTCACCTCCTTCATCCCAAAAAGCTGGAGTTAGACACCGTTTACCATATAATGCTTAAAACGGAGCCATCTGTATACTGGAATGAAAACTGTTATTATATGAAAACTCAACCAAAGAAATATGTTGGTCCCAACTTCCTTGATAATCCATCGAACAAGCCCGTAGCATATCTTACAATTTCTAAATCGTCCGTTCTGACTGCCCATCTGATTGAGGATGAAAAGCTGTACTAAAATTTAATTCAGTACCCAACGACTTTTGAAGGCCTTTCCAAAAGTTAGAAGTAATCCTGGTATCACGATCAGATACAATAGACAGGGGAACTCCATGCAACCTAACTATCTCTTTAAGATACAAACGATAAAGTTGTTCTAGAGAGAAAGTATCTCAAATAGGGAAGAAATGAGATGATTTAGTCAATCAATCAACAATAACCCAGATTGCATTATTACCTCTAGATGTTTTCGGTAATCCCAAAACAAAGTCCATGGATATATTTTCCCATTTCCACTCTGGAACTGGTAAAGGCTGAAGCATCCCTTTCGGTAACTGCCGCTCTGCTTTAACTTGCTGACAAGTCAAACACTTCACAGTAAAATCAGCAATATCTCTTTTGATTCCATCCCACCAGTAATACTCCTGCAGATCTCTGTACGTCTTAGTACTTCCAGGATGAACTGAAAACGGGGAACTACGAGCCTCACATAACAACTCATTCTTCAACTGTGAATCACAAGGAACACATAATCTCTTCCCAAACCTCAAAACACAATCATTATCAATGTTAAATTCGGGAACTTACCTTTCTGAACCAGCTCTACCTTTTTCTGCAACTCATTGTCTTGCTTCTGTGCTTGCTTCATTCTGTCTGATAGAGAAGACTTCACTGATACCTGAAACAAAATAGAAATACATCCTGCACCAACAACTTCTATACCGAAGTTCATCAAATCCTTAACCAAAGGATCAAGTTCGAAATGCAACATCGTTAATGACGCATTACTTTTTCGACTCAAAGCATCAGCAACATTATTTGCTTTTCCCAGATGGTATTGAATTGTACAGTCATAATCCTTAATTAATTCTAGCCATCTACTATGTCTCATGTTCAATTCTTTCTGAGTGAATATATACTTTAAACATTTGTGATAAGTCTATATTTCACACTTTACTCCATAAAAATGATGCCTCCAAATTTTTAGAGCAAAAAAAACAGCAGCTAATTCCAAATCATGTGTAGAGTAATTTACCTCATGAGTTTTCAACTGACGTGAAGCATATTCAATTACCTGATCATTCTACATAAGGACACAACCAAGTCCTTTCAACTAAGCATTACTGTATATAACAGACTCACCATTCCTGGAAGGAAGTGCCAAAACTGGAGCATTCACCAATCTTCTTTTCAACTCATGAAAACAATCATCACATTATTTTGTCCAGATAAACTTAACACCCTTCCGATTTAGCTTAGTCATTGGACTAGATAACCGTGAAAAATTTTCAACAAAACTTCGGTAGTAACCTTCCAAACCAAGGAAACTACGGATCTCGGTTACACTTGTGGGTCTCGGCCATTCTTCAACAACTTTTGTTTTAGTAGGATCAACAGTTATTCCATTTTTTGAAACAATATGACCAAGGAAAGAAATTTGTTGTAACCAAAACTCACACTTGATGAATTTTCCATATAGTTTCTTTTCTTTTAAGGTTTGAAAGATAACCCTTAAATGACTTTAATGCTCCTCTTTACTTTTAAAAAACACCAAAATATCATCAATGAAAACAACCACAAACTTATCCAAGAACTAATGGAAAATTCTATTCATAAGGTCCATGAATACAGCAGGTGCATTGGTTAACCCAAAAGGCATAACTACAAATTCATAATGGCCATATCTAGTACGGAATGCAGTCTTCAGAACATCTGCTTCTTTTACTTTTAACTGATGGTACCCCGACCTCAAGTCAATCTTCGAATAATACTGTGCTCCCTGGAGCTGATCAAACAAATCATAGATATGAGGCAAAGGATACTTGTTCTTAATAGTGATATTATTCAAGGCTCTATAGTCAATGAAAATTATCATTGAACCATCTTTCTTTTTAACAAAAAAGACAGGAGCACCCCATGGTGATGTGCTAGGTCGAATGAAACCTTTATCTAATAACTCTTGCAATTGCTTCTTTAACCTTAAAAGTTCAACTTGAGCAATTCGATAAGGGGGTTTTGAAATTGGCTTAGAATCAGGAACTAAGTCAACAGTAAATTCAACTTCCCGATCATGAATAATACCAGGAAACTCATCAAGAAAAACATCAAGATACTCATTTACTACTGGCACATCATTAATATGAATAGTTCCCTTGTTTTCAACAATATGAGAAAGATAACATTCATTTCCATCTTTTACTAGTTTCTCAACTTCCTGATATGTTATCAAAATCAAGGGTTCATTCTTGTACACAAACTGAAAATATTTCTGAAAAGAATCCATTTTAGCTCTGCAGTCAATCTTAGAATGATAAACAGAAAGCCAATCCATGCCCAAAATAACATCAAACTCTACTAGAGGAAAAACAATAAGGTTTGCAGGTAGATTCTTTCCGCACACAAGGATAAGAAGGTTCTTATAATTTCTTTTGGTCTCAACATTTCCTCCAGGTGTTTTTACCATAATTTTAGGATTCATATCTTGAGATGGAATTTACAATTTACTAGAAAACTTCTCGGAAATGAATGAATGTGTAGACCCTGAATCAAACAACACATTGGAATAATCTGAACAAACAAACAGTGTACCTGATACCACGTCATTCGACGGCCCAACATTTGCTGAAGTAGTTGCAAAGGATTTCACCACCCCTTTATGCTTGTAATCTGGATACTTTCCCTCAGTAGATTTCTTTATTAGACAGTCATTTGCATAATGATCCATTTCATTACACTTAAAACATCTTACCGTTGGATTTTCATTGCCTGCCTGATCATCTTCCTTACAGTTACGAGAAATATGACCAGACTTACCACACTGAAAGCACATTCCAGACTTGGATAAACATTCTCCAGGATGCGTTTTACCACACTTGTCACAGGATGGATATTTGGGTTTTCTTACCTCTTTGCTTCTTCGATGTATTCTTCCCCTTTGCCTGCCAACTGGACCTCTTATTCTGTCATTTGAAAAAGAACACCTGATCATCGGGAAACTCCATTTCCACCTTTCCCGCACATCGTACAAGTTTTTAATAACTTTTGAACTCATGAGAAGCTAAAGCCCTTCGATACTTCGGCTTTAATCTTGAGTAAAAATGGTTGATTTTACTATCAAGATCTCGTATGAAGTTTGGAGCATACCTTGCCAGTCGAGTGATCTTTGCTTCATAAGCTGCCACTGAGTCATCCTCCTGCCTCAATTCTAGAAATTGTTTTTCCATCCTAAGATGAACCAACTTAGGAAAATATTTCTCAAGAAACATACCTTTGAATTCGCCCCAGTGAATATCATCAATCTCATTACTATCCCAGATATTTTTCACCATCGACCACCACAGATCAGCTTCTCCTTCAAAACGGTAAACAGCAAGACTAGCCTTTTGATGTTCTGAACACCCCATGACATCAAAAATATTCTCCAGTGCTTTAATCCACCCTTCAGCTAGCACATGGGTAAGATGATCCTCTGAAAGATGGGGGATGTTGCCTCATGAAATGTTCCACCACTGACATGTTCCTCTGCTGTTGATCTGGCTGATCTCGTGCATGGAAACCACCACCATTTATAGCCTGAGTCAACTGTTCCATCACTGCAACAAACTGTTCAGTTCCGATTCCGACCATCTCATATTGCTGATTTGGAAGGTTGTCTTCCTCCTGATGTCTCCCCAACATAGCTGCTTTGTTTTCTCTACGGAAAACCATTCTGAACATAGAAATATATTAGGCGAAGCAACATAGTAATCTGTAAACGCTATGTCATTTCAATCATACCATAAGTTAATTTATAACTTAACACTTTTCTAACTCCTAAAGTTGTCTAATCCGACCTCTGATACCAACTATAAGGCCCCGGCCTTAAACCTTACTTAATATCGAATTAAATGAATAATTCACATTGAGGATCTTTTCAGGTTTAGAGTTTTATAGAATTATAACATGACTATTACATCTCAAAATATTACAAACTAGTCACTTCTACTAAGTTTCTATAAAATAAAAACTCTTAAAAAGAAACATGTCTAGTTCCATGTTTTAGATAGCATGACTTTCCCTTGATCCCATCCTTGACCATATTCCTCATTAAGTCCTGTGAAAAAAATTTCAAAAAAAACTTGGGGTGAGCATAAAAAAGCTCAGTAAGGGATACAAAAAGAATGAAAACGGTTAGTTTTTCAAACATCATTTAAACCATGTATACTTTATCAAAGTAATACCTTCACCTTTATGAAGTAGTAAAAACTCTTCATTGAATAAAATATCATTACTTACCCTTTTTGTAACCAAAATATTACCAAAAACCCCATATAAAAATCACATAACATATAAAGGTAACTTGGGACATAAACAAACTTAAGTGGAATAACCATACGGTCAACTTCCACACATATCACTTAATGGAATAGCCATACGGCAGACTTCCACACATACTTAATGGAATAGCCATACGGCCGACGTCCATACCCAATGCATTGGAGGTTATAACGTAACCACCCTTCCTGGTATTCACAGCACCACCCTTCATATGGTTAATCACGTAACCACCTATCAAATGTCCAAGTACCATTATAAAATCATAATACATAAAACAAATATAATGGATAGAGAACATTACCACACATTGATCAAAATATATCACTTAAATATATTGACATAACAAATCCATTATAAAAACCATTTTCAATACCAAAATACATAAAACAGTATATGTTATTTATTTCATTTAAAAAAAACATTACGGCTTGTTGAGGAAGCCAAAGACCAAATAATACTCGCAGCGGCAGAAAAGGTCATTGTCACCGTATACGTTAAAAAACATTAATTTTTTTCATTTAGTAAAACACTTCGTTGAAAAAGAATATTTTTGTATAGAAGTAAAATTCAAAGGGGTTTATACACCGTATAAAAGAAAGTTGTGTATAAAACGAAATATGCCTCTATGAAAGGAGATTGAGACGAAGTCTCTTACCTCGTGTCCGACGTGACTCGATTGCTCTTTAATGTCCTGAATAATAAACTAGTGTTAATATCAACTTTCTTAAGAACCTTTTTAAAGTTCATTATCACTTTTATATCACTTATTACCTTGTTATAAACATTATTTAATCATTTAAGTTAATAATGTTGGTTTTGTCGATATTTGGTTCTTAAGTCGAAAGTGGACTTCTTACAATTACACGTTGTTCGTGTGGTCAAAGGTTCATTATATACAGAATGATATTTATGATTTGGATATCATATATTTCATATATATCCAGCATATACATGTATTTATAAAATTACATAATCATTTAGAGGTAAGAAATGAAATGCACCGTTCATGGAGACGGTAATCCGAACGTACGCATGAATGTTACTTTCATCTCTATCTCATAATTTAATGGAAAGAAAATAATAATGATATAAAGGTATATTATAATTCCAGTATAACATAATATATAATAACTTTAAATCCATTCTTTATACGTCCCACATATGGCATTAACGAATCAAATCACTTTGAGGGGGAGGTAGTCCGCACTTCCTAAAATGAAATTATCGTGTTTAACCACAATGGAAACCATAAAGGTATAACCAAAATGAAAAATAAATAATCTTAAGGAAAACATAAAAAAATTATATATAATATATAAATATAGTGTCATCTTAATGTCCACCTTTTAAGGTGTTAAAATAATGTTGAACAATCATCGTTTCGGGAGGCAGAAATTCGCCATCCACAGAAACAGTATGTTCATTAACCATTAGATGTAGGTGTGTGCAAGTGTAGTATAAACACATCCCAGTATATTAAATATACTGGAGTTGTTACAAAATAAATTAATAAAAATAGTTTAGGGGGTTGGAGAAGCAAAATAAAACAAAAGGACTCAAGTGAAGACATTACCTTAAAATCGGGTAACTCTTATTGGTTTGAACCAAAGGGGTTCCTTGAAGAGATTTCTGCCCAAGGTAAGTCTTCTTGGATGAGCAGAGGGATGTGGAGAGATAAAAGGGGCAGGGTTGGGCTGAGTCAATGGCTTGAGAGGTGTGGGTAAGGTGGTAGAGGTGGGGGCCTTTATAAGAGGAGAGGAGGGGCACTCTTGGAAAGGTATAAAACTTTACTTTATTTTCAAAAGAGTTTCGGATTTTAAAGGTGCCACATTGATGTATTTAGAGTATAAGGTGATAAGGGTTAGAAATCCACCCATATAATAGGTTTTGGACATGTGTAGGTCTTAGATTTTTCATTATCTTTCCATTTTATTTAAATCGTTAAATAATGAGGTAATCCCTACATCATCATGATGTCATAAATAATTTACTTTATTTAAAGTCTAAAAATTATAAAAAAAAATACTATGATGTAGGAAATAGTATTATATTTCCAATGAATATTTATATTCCAAGAGATCATTTGTGTAGACAAAATTAAAAATGTTTTAATTAGGTGATACATTCTTTGTTATATTTGACATTCTTTAAAAATAAAAAGATAAAAAGTCACTTTCTCTCAAAAGTGATTCCATGGGGCCCCCAAGTTTGGCCCAAGGAATCCCATGGTCGGCCATGAGACAACAAGTAGCCTTAGGACACATGTTGTGGTTGTTTGTTATTATTATGATACTATTTTATTATCCTTAACTACTCGATTATTAATTAATCAAGATAATTAAAGACAATTACCGTCGTTACTATTCATAATGTCCAAAAATAAAAGAGTCTTAATTAAATAATTTGGAAATTATGATTCCAAATATGTAATCCATTTTTCCAAATTCCATACACATAAATTGCAATAATTAATTTTAAAATAATTCTCGTTGTCAAAACAAATAGCGTGTTTTTATGAAACAAAAAGTATCAAAAGATTGACACTAGTTTAAGTACAATTTCAAAGTGAAATTAATTCAAAATAACACTATTGGATTGAATGGTAAAAATATATTCTAATTTAACTCTAAAACCAATTATAAGGATAATCTAATCATATAATTAAATTGGATGAAAAAGAAGTTTTGAAGTAAAATGCAGTAGTTTTCACTATTCATTAAAAAATAAACATTGACGGAAAAATACAAATAATTTACGCAAAGTAAATTTTGATGTCTTGATTATAAAGAATAATTTTATTTTGTCAAATATAACACATAATATTGTCAAAAAGTGAATTTAAAAGAAGTACTCTATCAAAAGGCGGTTAATCGGACTTTTAAATAACATTAAAATGTTTACGCTTAAAAAAATTGGATTCATTCGCATTTCTAATCCTCTAAAATTCATTATAAAAATAAAAATATTTGACAAACATATATAATAATTTTGTTGTTAGTTCTATTCATTTCCACCATTACAACGGCTAGGTGTTAACTACCATTTAAAATAATATTATTTTATTATTAGTGTGCAACGTAAGATTTCAAAGAAACTCGTTGTTGCGTATTGCGTACGCCATCGAGCATAGAGTTCCCTTTGAAGTAATAATATTATTTTATTCAAAAATATGGATAAATATGAAAAGGTCATATTCTTTATTTACCTGGGGTGTTATAGCTAATAAATTTTATATGTAAATATGTTTAATTATTTATTAAAAAAATTAATTTTTAGGTGTGAATATATAAAAATTATGTACATACAGTTATATATTTGATTATAAATAGAAATGAATTATAAAAAATGATAAAATTTCAAAGAAATAATATCAATATGAATGTAATACCATGGAATAAATTCAGTACCCTCCAAAAAAATGTAATAATACCTCCTTAAACGAGGCTGAAAATCCACAAAATGTTAAAAAATATGGGTACCCCGACTAAAAACTCAGTTTTGGAGGCATTCTGGGCCTCTTTTGGCCTCTAAAAACGCTTGAACTAGGTCACCATGAGTCACAATGACGTAGAGATCGTCGCAGGCTTCGATTTGATTTGTGGTAGAGCTCAAACGGACAAACGGGTCAAAAGTTATGGCTGTTTAAAGTTTGAGTTGAATTTTCAACATATTTTGGATCTTTTTTAATTTTTTTTTAATTTTTTTAGTCTTCAAATTGTTATTAAATTACTTTTACTCCATAATAATTGGAAGATTATTAATATAAAATATTTTTTTTTAATTTTTTTATAAGCCATTTCACTAAATATCTTATATATTAAGTATAATAAGTGTAAATGTATATTTTTACTTATCTAAAATATATGTAAAAATTATATATTATATTTTTATCAATATAACTATATTGATATATTTATATATTAATATAATATTTTTAATTAATTTTTTTTTGGAATTTGAACCCTTTATCCTCGCTTTTTTTAGCGCTGATAAAGGGACCCTACATTATCAGCGCTTTTTTGTTAGCGCTGATAAAGGGGTGGCACTGGCCTTTCATAGTTTTGTGGTAGTGCAAGTGGAATATTCATGTCAGTTCACTAAACCATGGGTCCTTGAGGGTAATCATTATCATCAACCACCAAATCCTAATGAGGAAGTGAAATATTATGACATCACTACTACTAAAGTGGAGTGTGAAAATGATGTCGTACATGTTACAGTTCTGATTCACTCAATAATGGATGAATTATTACTGTATTCAGGTTATTTACATTAATTTATATCATGTAAGTGTTCTAGAAACATTGAATAAAATCCCTGATACCTTGAAGTAGATAAATATTTAAAAACACCATGTTTTTCGATCACTTCAACCCATGTGTAGGAATTTACTCCTGTTATATAATATGGGAAGGTTCTCCAAACAATGATCGTAATCCACCTCTTAGTGAAAATAGATTATATATTTTTCACGGATCATATTTCTTTATATAGAGAACACGTCCACAGTCTAGATACAGATACCTCTAGTTATATTTTGAACCATCCAATGATCCACTGAAAATTGATGTATGATCATGAATCTCGTTTTTGAAATTTCTCAATGGTGTTGGTGTTGATACTTTATAATCAAGAATACCTTAATCAAATGGCTAAGTTGACTAAAGGGATCAATCTAGAAGATATTCCCTTCACGAGGGATTACAGTAATGTATTTCAATAAGAATTACCCAAATATTCCCTCGATCATTAGGTATATTTCTCAATTGAACATATACTTAGATACACTTTTATATCCAAATTCCATAGTTGGGTGCACCTGATCCCTCTAGAAGAGTCAAAATATTATCCACAAGTTCATTTGGACAAAGGTTTTATAAACCCTAGTTTATCATCATGGGGTGTGCCAAAGCCCTATTTTAAGAATAATTAAGGATAAACAATGTTGTGTGTCAATTATTGGTTGTTCAATTAGATCATCATTAGGAGAAAGTATTACCTATAAATTATTGATGACATGTTTTACAATGTATGAGGATCGTAGTACTTCTCAATAGTGGATCTTCATTCCATATATCATCAATATAAGTTGAATAAGGAATATCATCGGAGTACTAAATTCTTCAAAAGGTATGAACACTACGAGTTCACAGTTACACCATCGGGACTTAATAATTCTTCTACTTTATTCATGGATTTGATTAATATATTCATTAGAGACATCCTTTAAATGTTTGTGGTCGTATTTATTGATGATACTCTCAATTCATCAAAGAAAAAGTAAGAACATAATGATAACGTAATGATTGTACTTACAACATTAAGGAAGGGGAAAATTTATTCTATGTTCATAAAGTGTTAATTTTTGATGCATCACATCATGTTATTCAGGAACATGATAAAATGTGTGAGAATTTATATGGACCCTTTAAAGAAAATGGAAATTGAGGAATAGACCAAACAAACTATAGAAATTGAACTATGTGATTTTATTAGCTTGTATGGGTTCACCAATGTTTTGTGATAAATTTATCATGACTGGATAGTTGATAATTATGTTAACATTGAAAAGGGAAAAGTGTGTATAGACATAAGAATGTGAGGAATTATTTATGTAGTTAAAGAAGAGACTAATCACTACACCTATAATCACACTATCATCTTGTGTGGATGTTTATATATATATAATGTTTCTTCAATGAAATTATTTGGTTGTCAAATCATTCAGAAAGAAAAGGTGATAGACTATAACTCATGAAAGCTGCGTATTCATGAAAAAATACTATCTCACACATAATCTTCTATTTTCATCTGTGATATTCACCTTGAGGATTGGGTAGAACTATTTATATTGTTAGAATTGTGACATATATACTGATCATAAGAATATAAAGTATATATTCACATAGAAGGATATCAAAATTATTCAAAGATGATAGTTAGATCTAATATAGGAATATTATTTCCCAATTCACTACCATTTAGGAATGATGAGGATTATTGAAGTTTCCCAAAGAATAAAATAACCAACTATTTTATACATGGAGTGGATTGAGAAAGAAACAGTCTTCCAATATCTAAAAATTACTCATCTAGAAATCATAACAATAATAAATATATCTTACCTTACCTAAATGATTGTTTAATAATATTTCCCAGAGTGGTTCAATGAGACACAAATGGATCATGTGAAGCTAAAAAATAACGTTAAGTCAATAAATGGATGGTGGCAACATAAGTTCTTCATCGATGAGGATGTTGTATTTCTACTTACAACTCACAATTTTGTTCAATAATCACTATAGATAAAGAAGGTTCCATTAGATAATGTATATATTTTACATTTATCTATCCATACTCAAAGTATTAAGATATATTATTATCATAAGGAGAACCACTAGTTGGAAAAATGTATATGGAGATTGTGGAGAATATATATGTCATGATGTTTGGTACGTCCAGAAGTTTAATCTCAGTGAGAGAAGTCCAACGCAATGATGAAACCATGTCATACAACATCATGAAAATGGGAGAATATAACACTATAATTTTTCACTAGTCTGACGATGAAATCCAAAAGAAACAATGTGGTATGGTTTGTACAGGATTGACTCACTAATACTTCTCAATTCATCACCATTAAATTATACTTCACATTGGAAAAATTTTCCTAATATGCATCATGGAAGTTGTGAGGATATATGGGGTTCAACATTGTATCATCTATTATCATGATTCAATGTACCCCTCTATTTTATCAAGAAGTCTTAAAAATTCATAGAATACAGAATTGAATTTCATGCACAGATTATCACCACAAAACTAATGGAAAATCTAAAATGACTCTTTAGAATCTCAAGGAGGTGCTGAGAGCCAACTCAATAGAATTTAATGGTGGATGGAATCAAAATCTCTAATTATATTAGTTATCAAACAGTAACATATTCCCCTCAAGTATGAAAATGTCACCATATGAATCTCTTTGGGGAAAATGATTTTGAATTCAAAAATTATGGGATGACTATTATGAATGGATGATTTTGGACATGATCTTATGGAAGATATTATAGAGAAGGTTCCAGACAAATAATAACATATAAAATTATCTCAATGAACAAAAAATTATTATACTAATAATTGACAAAAGGAATTAGAGTTTCATGTTTATGGAAATGTTTTCCATTCATTATCACCATATAAATGATTCTTGACGTTTGGAAATATGGGGATGCTTAGACCAAGGTGCATTGGCACCTTTGAGATCTTGATCTCATAGTCATGGTTGCCTACTGACCTTCAGTACCACCAAATACGTTCAATATCATGGCATGTTTTACATATCTTCCCTGAAAAAGTTTATACCAGACCACACACATTTACTTAATCTGCATTTTGTATAACTTGAGAATTATCTATCTTATGAGGTACATATGGTGATTATCATGGGTCGTAGATACATTGTTTTGTACAAGAAGATAACTCACCTTGTCAATGATCTTTAGTGTGGCTATAAGGCTGAAGAGTTGACATTGGAACTAGAGGAAACAATTAAAATGAAGTAACCTCATCTATTATCAACTATGAATATGAGCTAAAAATTCTTGGATGAAATTTTATTGGGGGTGAATGTGACAATCCATTTTTTTACTAAAAGATGATTTATGAATTAATGTATGTTGTTATACATTATATAATATTATACAATTAAAAATATATAGAGAATCTCCCAAACATTATATCATTAATTAATATAATTACATTTGTTAGATAATAACCAAATGAAAATTTGAAAAATTATAATTCGATAAAAATATATACAAGAAATGATAAAATTGGAAAATATGGATCACCATGATATGCTATAATCCTCACCACTATAGCGACGACTATTGAAATGAATCAAAAAATAACCAAAAGAATTATTATAAAATGAAAATATATAATCCTTATAGAATTTTTAGTGAATATATATGGAAAAATTAAATGGTATATATATCAGGTAATGAGAAAATTGAAATAGTAATGTAACTACTAGAATTGTAACAAGAGAATTGAGAATATTAAAATATACATTAGAATATTAATTTAATAGAAAATTTTGTGATATAAATAGTATTTATAAGGAGTAATATAAGTAAATATAAATATTATAAGGATAAAAATTAATATCATGATCATAAAAATGAATTAAAATATAAACATTTTTTAAATAAACATTCTATTAATGTATTTCATGAATATCATAATTTTGTATATTAATAAAAAAAATATAACATTTCTGGAAACGTATTTTAATAAAATTTATATCTAATATTAAATAAAAATGATGATATTTTATAAGTGTGTTTTTTGGGTAATTTTTTAAATACATCAAATTTAAAGTGAATAGTATAAATATATGTTTTTATATAACTCTTGTATCATAAATTACATCATTAATGTATTAATAATTATAATATCAGTTCTAGAACTCATGTTTTGTCAAAAATATATTTAATTTAATACCTCATTCATTAAAATACACTTATCATAATTTCCAATCCTGCGAAATCATCTTCCAAAACCTAAAGTCCATAGAGATCCCCTAAAATAACAATTTTAACATTTTCTTCCACTTTCCTTTTTAATAAGATAATTAAATTATAATTATAATTGGCATAAAATTATTAAAACCATTATATTATATTTAAATATGAATTGTAGTGTCAAAATTTAAATATTTCATGTTTACCTTTGATTAATATTTAATTTAAAATTTTATTCTAAAAATGATTCTCTCAATTAAATAAATACTTTTCCCTCCCCTTGGAGAAACACTCCAACATAAAAATACAAAACAAAATTTTCTCTAAAATCGTCCCTATAAAACCAAATAAAATACCTCTGGGTTTCCTAGAGTAATCCGAATTCAATATTCATGTGAATTTTACTTTCATAAAAGAGAATACACGCCTAGGAAAGAGTATGCTTCCATCAACTCTTCTTTTCTTAATCTCTTTATTTTTTCAGTATTGACTTAAAAAATGATATAATAAATTATGAAGTATGTTAAAATTATATTAATATTTTTAACCTAATCTATGTACCATAATTCTGAAATATATTAATTTCAAACATCACTTTCCTGCTCTTTCGACAATGTACCTTAAACAGAAGGTTAATCACCTAGAAATACATTTTAATTCCTTTTTGTATCCCCAAATCAATGGTTGGTTAAATGATATTATTCATGATACAAAAATTTATATATGTATACATGATAATCTTATATAATTAATTATATTTATGTATAAATGACCCCTAATAAAAGTAGAAATATTGAAACAATACATGAAAATTTTATGAAAACATGTTATCAAAATATTAGATTCAGCAAAGAATGTTATAAATAATAATCCAATAATAATAATGTAGAAATAAGAGAATATGTTAAAATGATTTTCTTCAGGAATTAAGTTTCCATAGTCCTATTTTTATAATTTAGTATGCGTCATGTTGAAGAAATAATGCATTATTTATTATAAGGGGATTCTTAAACCCAATTCTTTTTCTTTGGGGTTTCCCACCTTCACAACATATTTGGTATGCATATTCAAATAAGTTTACATAAATATAAATAAAATATTATTACCATTAATTTAATGGGATTTACAATTTTTATCATTGTTTTATAAATCAAATTCTACTATTTTATAAATATGAATTTTATTCCAAAACACTTCTTTGACTCCTCTTGAGTTGTTCCTTCTTCACTCATGTATAATTATTATTAGGCCAAATATTCATTTCCATATTAATATGATATCCTTGATTTTTATTCATGAATTTATGATTTATCAAATACTCATTTAAATAATTCTTTTCCATGGGTTATTAGATGACTATGATTATTATATGAGATTTAAAGGATTCATTTCGATGAAGTGGTAATCTCTCTAAATGATTACATTCCTTTTGTAATCTTTTTACCTCCATTATATCTTCTTTATTTTTCATAAATTAATAACTTGAATATCATAAATATGGATAAATTTTATTATGATTATTAAAACAAAATTATACACCCACTTTCCCATCGCATAAAAATTTCTAATATCGCTCATGGTTTTGTACGACATTTCATCTTCACATGGAGATACCATTCATTTTTCGTCACCATGTTTTATTGAAGATAATTATGATGGTTTAAATGTTTCTATATTATATATGTGATATAATAATACTTATTTAATGATTATATCACATATACCTTCTTATCAACAAATATTTTGGGAACCAATAGCGTTGCTGATTCATACATAGGGACTACCATCTCCATAATGTGATGTGATTAGTTTTTTCATTTATATTTCATATGGATAGTACTAAAGTCTAATTTTAAGAATATATATGATATAATAATAGTTATTAAAATTTTTATTGTAATTGACATATCTATAATTCAATCTCTTTTAAAATGTAATCATTGTTCTAATGTACATTTATTATTCCTATTTTGGAATAGTATAATTCATTCATATATCTCTAATGTTTATGAAGGATTATATATTTATATAATAAATATATATTATTTTTATATCATCATTATCATTTAGAAAATTATGGGACTCTGATCAATTTAAAATGATTATTATTTTCAAATCAAATTATGAATGAAAAATGAAGTAGTTTTCACACAGAGACGTAATTTTAAGAACAAATTATAAATAAATGAATCAAAAGATGTTATAAATAAATCATAATTTATATTATAGATATATTCTTATGTAATAAATTTATAATAAATTAATATTTATTATATATGATGTTTGAACATGAACAAGGAAATGTGAAACAATAGGTAAGAGTTTATTTGATAATCTCATCAATGTTTTGGATTGTTTAAATTAATGACTAAACTAGGAAATATAAGTCTCCCTTATACATGTTTTCTGAAAAGATTTTCAAAAATGTTACTCATATTTTTTAAAGTTATTTTTACTAATTTTTTAATTTTATAAAATGGTTTCAATGGAAAGTATTTATCATTTTATTAATGACGTTCTTAGTGAATTTTATTAAAAAAAACAAAAGAACGATTTTTTAACTTATAGGATATTGACGAGATTTTACCCCCCCCCCCAAATCCCCATTTGAGGAGAGTGGGTCTATGGGTTTCTCAAATATTGTATTCCTCAATTTATGATCTATAATACATCCTCCCAATCTTGATTTTTGGATTTTCTTATGATGTATCCATGGATGGGGAATTGCCCAAAAGTACCAAATCTATTTTTAGGATCGCACCAAATTACAATATCAACATGAGAGTTATAAAACACTATAAATGTTTTCATACTAACCTTGGTGGAATTTTTTTATCATTATCTTCCTTCATTAGATGTGATCGATAGATTTGTTTTAGGATGCCATGGGTTATTGATACATGTAGTTTTTTGGGAATCATGACAAAAGGCATATCAGGATAAGGTTTGCATCAATGGATGATATGATTATTTCATGGTACAATGCTGCTTGAAAATGCAATGTGTGTATGTCATAACTTCTCTAGTAGAATTATGATTTCCATATAAATCTAGATGCTCCGGATTTAGTGATTTGGGTATGTTTTATCAAAACACTCAATAAACTTTTGAAACCCCTTTATTTTTTGTACACTTTGAAATCTAGTAGATCAATACTTGTGCTCTGATAGTAGAATAAATTCACCGAGGCATCCTATTTGCCCTCATATTTTTTGTAGGATGATGATTCTATGTCATCAGTGTCATGGGCATGGATAAATATCCAATAATAATATTGTAGGATCCAAGCACTTATTTTTTGAATAATTGATGACTTATTGTGTGTCATGCGATCTACTAGGCCATTTATAATCTCTCTTCAATCATGGATGTTGGAATAGAATGGTGTAAAATATAAATATTATATATTTCTCATCTAATATAGGCATTATCTAGATCGGTAAGTAACTTGCGAGATGGGGAATCATGAACGCATAACGAAAGAGGAAAAAACATTGAACCCATAGAAATAGATTACAACTATATATTAATGAATGAGGAGTGACATTGGTTATAGAAATCAGACTCTAGATCAGGTTCATTCAGGGGGGAGGGGTGCATTCAGGTGGTTCCTCAACAAAAATCAGTAGGAAACTAGACTCCCTTTTATATTTATAGGTGGTCAGTTAGGTCAGTGACCCTATTGATGTAATTATCAAGAGACAGGAAGGAGTTGTCAAATCGGGTGGAATAACCAGAAGACCGATATACAAGGAGAATTAGATGTGTTTGGGGAAGAGTTTAATATAGTGATTAAGAATATTTATACATGGAAATCAGAAAAAATTAAACTATGAAATCATTATAAAGGCTTGGAAATTTATGAGAAATCTTAAGAGTAATGTGGGTCAAAACCGGTGAATGCATAAGAGAAAGATTGGGAACAAGGAACTAATGGGGATGAAACATATGATTTGAGTGAAAGATTCTTATCATGGTATAGTGCATAGGGAATACTCAATAAGTAAATTCACTACCCAAGAAGGATGAAAGGGATGGTAATCCATATTTTGAATGTTGTGTTTTGACCAAAAAAAGGGATACCAAATGGGAGAAAGGATTACTCAAATTATCACAGACCAATAGAAGCATGGACTTCCATGAAGAAAAAAACATAAGGTAAGGGAAGGTGACAAAAAAACAATGGAAATATGGGTGAGATAGTATTATACTCTGGGGAAATAATGGTGTAGTAATAAATACTGATTAAGCCACCACACCCCCAAGGATGCTGATTGGATAGTTCAAATACTGCCTCACATGCACACCTATGATGAGCAGTGCAGGGGGGGTCAACAAGAAAGAAAATGTTATGATTATAGGATTTAATTAATTAAAATTAATTGTGTATAATTTTATTCAAATGTGAAAAAAATAGAGCATCTCTTCCAAGATCTTAATAAGAACGATCCAGAATCAAAGGGTAGTACTCTGCACTAGAAATTATATAGGTATAATGTCTCTAATCGCCATAAACATAAATTTAATAGACTTTTTACATCAGATGGGGAATAATTCTTTTAATTTTTATGTATAGGTTTTTTTTATTTGGATTCGGTTTTTTTATGTGTTTAATATCGTTTGTTATGGTTATCACTTAAATATTAAAAGTAAACACTTCGAAAAAACAATCAATTAATGAAAAAAATTTACTTTATAATTTCATTACTTTTAAAAAAATGATTTCAAAATAGAAATAATATTTTCCTAAAAAATTCTTTCATGTGATTTTTCAGAATCATTTTAAATCAAAGGTAATATTATTATATGATAATTATGATTTACATGGGATATGATCCTCGGATACCATCCTTATTATTTATATATAAATATTTTGTTGATGGAATAAAATTTATAAAAATGGATTATTTTCCATAGTTTCTATTATGATGATATTTTTATGAAACAAATTACTTTCATGGGTTTCGATATGATGAATGATTTATATTCTTATGGCACACATATGTGTGGTTTTTCATATTTGATGGGTGGAACCAATATCTCCCTCATATTATTTGTTTAAAGAATTATATATCATGACATAAATAAGACATAAATGAGGTGTAAATCGGGTTTTGTATGGGGCATTATGCACCATGATAGTACAGGGAGTGAAATTTCACTACTATGATTTTTCCTTTGTATAAACTCATTCCACTACTATAGTGTTAGGAAGAATCCTCTACTGCTAAGGAATTGATTTTCTATGCTTATGTGTATGACAGAATTCCTTATTTCCTTCCAATTCTATTCTCTCATGGATAATGTTCATTAATGATTCATCTCTTGTTAACTTCCATCTATTATTTAATGTATCAAGATTCTAATTTTTTATATGCTTATTATAATATTCAATTTTTATGCACTTATGCTCATGTTATGATTGATATCTCTATTTTTTACCCTTACTGAGAATCACATATCACTATTTTTTTATGTTTCCTTTCCCCGTTATATGAATAAATGTATAATATATGATACATAAATGGAGTTATATTTAATAATAAATATGTGTGAGATGAATAATATAGTTTATGAACCATTTTTGTATGTTACATGTTTCCAGAGGCATGAAGCCTCTACAATCCTCAGGCGCACGTTTTTGTTATGTTATTAATATTTATCTAAAAATATAATATATATATATATATATTAAAATTTAAATAACCAAATTTTCCCATGAAAATATCTTTTAATTATATCGAAATTTTACGAGTCCATGAAAATTGACGGCATGTGATTACAAGTCCCGGTGTTCCTAGAATAAATTTCTGAACTTTATTAGGTACATTCATTAAAGGTACGAGAAGGTTTTTGTAACTTTAGAACCAGTGCTCAGAATTTAAATATGAGGGCACTGTTGAACTCGCAGCACCAATATTCGCTTAAGGATACCTTCACCTTGACCGTAGTAGGTTGAGGGTGGAAATTAGTTTTCATACTATTTGTGGGATAAAATAAAATAAACATGAATTATTTTATTTTTTTAAATAGAAACCTCCCTTTATGAATACTGAAGGTGAGGACCACATGAGGGTGGATGGGAATTTAATGTAAGGAATGAAATTCTTGGTTACAAAAAATGTGTTACCACATTCTTCTTTAATTAATAGGATTTATAAATTCTAAATTAACTTGTTTTCTAGAGTTATTATTTTCTTAACTCTTGGAATTCCCCATTGACGTGCCAATATTAAATCCTAACTTATTTATTTGGAACCAAACCTCTCCCAGCAGAATTATTTGTAAAATAGAAGAGCCTTAGAGAGAACATTTGTAGGATCATCTTCCGATGAAAAAGCACACCCAATGATGAATGAGGACGACACACGATACCTGATTGGATACATGTTGTGGGAGTGACAAACACCAGCATCCCCTTCCTGGATTTCAACTCTTTTCTAGAATTTTCACCAATTAGAAAACCAGATAGAGGATTTATTTTTATATATGATTGAATTTATATGATAATTATTCATATTTTGGTTTCACAATGAAGATGGACTAACTAACATGTCCATTGTCCCACACATAATCCTTTCCCTTTTTTCTTATGTTCATCGCACGTTCTTCATGCATTCATCAACCCCAACATTTTAATGACGCTAGAAGAACCATGTTTTTTTTACCGACACATATGGAAACAGATCCCAAAACACAAGGATCATGAATATGTGAATGACATAATTTTCGGGCTTGGAATGAAGCAGTGATGGCTTACGAAAGAAGGCGGAAGCCATCACCCGACCGGGCGCAGAAGAGAAGCGGCACATGACCGCGTAGCTGGGAGGAATACCAGTCGGCTCATAGGTCATTTTTAGTGATTTGGTGGGACCTACTTGGGTCCTACGGGTGACATGGAAATGCCCAAAGGTGCTACCCCTTTGTCGTTCCGAACAGCCAGGGTACCGCTCCCCCTTCAGCGCCAGCTCGGGCGTGCCATGCCCAACACGGGTTGGGTCGCACCCGGAGGGCTGGGACGGGAATTCCCCTATGTGGGCCAGACTAGACCCCGCTATAGCAGGCCAGGCCCATGGAGGTCCATGCGATCTAGCTTAGTCCTTGGTCGGGCTGACCCTGGCCCCATCCGGACACACTTTCCCCATTTTGGCCATATCATGAGAACCGAGCGTCTGATTGAAAAACAGTCTATGGAATGGGAATACTTGGAAAAAAAGGTCCTTTTGGTATACTCCACCTATGTTTTAGGTAAAGCTGGAGTATATCCCGGTTGGATGAAACTTCGAATCCAACCGGGCCCTCGGAGCAGATACTCTAATAACATAAAGACCAGGCATCCAATTGGCATATCGTCTATCACGTTGGGTCCCTTATGGCATGAAGGACCATTGGGATACTTATCCATGGTAATTAGTGGAAATTGAGGTATGACCGATATCTCGAGGGATAGATTCTACGGAACTCGAGTGCACTGGGTGCGAGGAATCCAGTGGCTGGTAGTGAGGTGGAGGTTGGAGACGGATAATACGGAGGTTAGATACCTATCGACAATGGGTGGCTTAGATTTATGTGGGTTATTGTGGGGGTTAATACCTATCGATCCTGTGTGGTTCAGCACTCAACGATCTTGTGTGGGTCAGCGCATACTGATCCTGTGTTGGTCAGATCCTATGTGGGTTAGCTCTCAGTGATCCTATGTGGGTCAGCGCTTGTTGATCCTGTGTGGATCAGATCATGTGTGGGTCAGCACACAACGATCCTTCGTGGGTTAGTACATACCGATCTTGTGTGGTTCATATCCTATGTGGGTCATTGTGGTGGTTATTACCTATCGATCCTATGTGGGGCAGACTCCGTGTAATTAGCATCAGTTCCTCTTGACAGAATATTATGATATAGCTTCATGACTAATAATTTCTACTTCAATACTTCACTAATAAATATGTTAGATGAGTCTTATATCTTCGTGGGTTACGTATGTGTTACTATATCTTCTTGTTGTACCTGTGTGGTACTATATCTTCGAGGTTTTACCTATGTGGTACTCTAACCTTCATGATGCTACCATTGTGGTATTCTTCCCTCCTGTGTGAGATGAGTATATCTTGATAACTTAGGTATATGTTTGGGCATATGCCTATTTATGGTTGATTGTTGTTTCCATGATTTTTGGTTTATCCATTATGGATTTGAGAGTCCTTTGGGTGTATCGTGGTCCCTACTGAGTATTGTTAATCTCCCACTGCATGGGCTTTCCCCACACCTTGTTGAGTCTTGTGCAGACGACAAACAACATTGTCTGAGGACGAGGGTACCAGGACTGGAGACCGCTCATAGGTTTATGTCAGATGAGGCATACCTCATAGAAGATTGTTTGAGAGTTGTTCCTACCCTTTAGGTAGGATCCATAGCGGGTGTTCACAGGATCTGTTTTCTGTTTTACTTTTACTTTAATGTTTTGCTCGTACATTCCAGTTCGACTTGTATTTTGTCCCATTTACTTTATGTACACATCATGTTTACTATATTGTTTACTTTGTGCTTGTTTATTGATATGTGCTTGATTTCTATGAGTTTATAGTTTATAAAAGAAATTCCATCTTGTTTTTAGGTAATACGTCTTTTGGTGCTTTTCAACCTCGCTTGGCCTATGGAAGAAGGGCTTGGGGAAGTCGTGACACGGGCCCCAGGGGACGGGTCATGAAAATTGGTATCAGACATGTTCGATTCTATGGAAGAAATAGGACCCTAATATTTCATGTGTGGCAATATTGTTTAGTGTGATGAGTGTGGTTTTCAGTTTGGGGAATCAAGTATTGGTGCGGAGGCTGACGTATCCATACACCAGGACCCTGACCTCTAATTTCTAACTTCGTTCATGAAAACACTGATTGTGTATGTGTTTTTGAGAATTTTCTTTGTGATCTCTTTGATTCAACTCACTAGGTATAACTTAATGACCATGGAAAACCTGTGTCTTTTCAGGATGACTTCACACAGATAGCCAGCCAGGGTTCCAGGTAGAGTACGTGATGATAGCCCAATGAGCGATGAGGCTTCTGTGTAGGGCCCCCTTACGATAGTTGTACCATCAGGTGGTGTACCGGCAGCCCCACTACCCATTGATAAGCCAATGCCACCAGCCCTAGTAGAAGAGAGTGTACTCCTCTTGAGCGTGTTTCATGAGTTCAAGTGCATGAGTCCACCGAGGTTCTGTGGCGATACAGATCCTCATACATCTGAGGATTGGCTGGAGGATGTGGTTAGAGATTTTCGACTGGTAGGGACACCAGCTGATATCATGGTGATCCTTGATGCCAATCTTTTTCAAAAAATAGTGGGAAAATGGTGGGGATTTATGCTTCAGGTTCTCGACGAGGTGACTCTCATCTGGGAAGAGGTGGTCACAGAGACCCTCCTCTCAGTGCGTATACATGAGCTTATCCACTTGTTGTAGGGTAGCATGGCTGTAGATTAGTATTCAGTGAGGTTCATCAAACTCTCATGCTACTCCACATATATGGTGTGGGACCCTATCTTCTGGGCCCTGAACCGTAGAGTAGGGTCTCAAATGGTAGATTAGGGCTACGATGGTTTCTCTCAGCATCTCGATGTAGGAAGTGGTGTTTGATCGAGCACTCTTAGTGGAGATAATTCACGCTGATCAGTCACCTGCAGTGAGATCCACCACCAGACGACACGTAGCATAGTCATCGGCAGCTAGTAGTATACAGATTATGAAGAGGTCCAGTAGGACTATAACTATAGGTGGAAGACCATATGATATATGTTCGGTGGTGTGGGGATCTCGAGACAAATCATGATCAGCAGGGAACGAGAAGTATTATCCATGCAGTGGGCAGGGTCACGTGGCTCGCGACTGCCTGACTGGGAGTACAGATGACTAGAAGACTGTCAGAGGACCGCCTGGGTAGAGGTGAAAATTTGATCAAGGAGGTCCATAGGTTATAGGAAGACATGGAAGAGGATTCGGATGTACAGCAGGCAGTGGGTGGTGATTTGAGGTTTTATCGCCACCACCTCTTGGAGGTCCAACCTGACCACATGGAGTAGGTGGACAGGGACAAGCACAAATTCAAGTAGCTGAATCTTATGACCATGGAGATCCATAGATGATTTGAGGTACAATCTGTGACTACTCCACCTTATCTATAGTACATATAGACACATGTTCCAGTCATTCTTTTATTTCCAGGAACCTCGTTCAGATCTCAGAGATACCAGTGGAGTTGTTGGCTCAATCTTTATGTCTAGAGACTCTTACTAGAGAATATTATATGATTACACACATGTTTCGACTGTGTGATCTTACTCTAGGAGGCAAGATATTCCGTTGGGATCTTCTAGTAGCGACATCGAGGCCTTATGACGTCATCTTGGGTATGGACTAGTTTTCCACAGTCCATGCACAGATTGAATGTATTTGGCGCAAGCTGTGGTGTGTCCACACGGATGGGAGTAGGTTTTCATTCACCTATGAGAAGGAAACCTTTGCATCAAAGGATGGACTTGCACGGAGGAGGGTGCCACTGATCTCATATCAGTTGGCTTGCCTTACCCTCAATGCATTTGATGTTGAGAGTCTGAGCTATCTTGTAGTGGTGGACCAATACGCTGATGTTTTCCCTGATGATGTGTCGGGTCTGCCTCCTTATAGAGAGGTGGATTTCTACATCTACTAGTACCTCGGGATGACACTAATTTATACACTAGCATATCGGATGGCTCTCGTGGATCTTATAGTTTTGTGGGTATAACTACAAGACATACAAAGCAAGGGGTTCATTGGGGTCAGTGTTTCTCCTTGGGAAGCCCCAATTTTGATCACCAAGAAGGCATATGGGAGTTTGAGACATTGTGTGGACTATCGGCACCTGAACAAAATGACTGAGAAGAAAAAGTACCCATTTTTGAGGATTAACGATCTCATTGATCAGCTGAAGGGAGCACAATGGGTTTCGAAGATAGACCTCAGATCAGGCTATAGCCAGCTCAAGGTACGAGATGAGGATGTATAGAATAAGGCCTTTAGATGTTGGTATGTCCATTATGAGTTCTTGGTTATTCCATTTGGTGTGACCAATTACCCATTAGTATTAATGGGAATCATGAACCTGATCTTCCAGACATACCTCGATCGCTTTGTGGTATACTTCATAGATGACATCGTGATATACTCAGCGACGGAGGATGATAATGCATGTCCTCTATAGATAGATTTGGACACACTCCGAGAGCACCAGCATTATAGTAAACTCTCGATGTGCCAGTTCTGGATCCGAGAGGTTCACTTTCTAGTTCATGTTATCTCAGAGGCTGGAGTAGGGGTGGATCTAGCAAAGATCTGAAATATGGTCTTCAATGGTAGATGGATATAAGATTACTAATATATCTAGGAACCCAAGGGATTATTACACTAAGATAGCCTAAAATAATAACTATAAATATATGAATGAATTATACATTTCTTTAGGGGGTGAATAATTTAATATGATTCTTTCATGTAAAAATCATTTGAAATTTGGGATAATTTATCTATTTCACATGAAGAAACTACTAATGTTAATGAAATTAGAAATAATATACATACCATTAAATATCAAAACATTAAAATGATTCCTGATGAACCAATATCTAAAATGTTCCTCAGGTTGAATGAAATTTTAAATACGATGGTCTCTCTGGGAAATATAATCGCATCAACGGAATGAGTAATGTGAATTCTCGTATGTTAACCAAAAAGATGGAGAGGATCCTTAGATTCAATAAGGGAATATGGTGACATCAACACTCTACAAGTAAAGTAGTTGGAATGTAAACTAATTATGTATGAAGAATAATTGATTGTTAATTGAAAAGGATAAGATGAACCAAAGATATATTCAATGGATTTCAAAACCACTAATTCTAAAGATAATGAAAATGAGAATTAATAAGTTCATCCTGAATATTCCAGAAATGAAGATTCATCTTGTGAAAATGATGAGGAAATATATAAATTATCTAGAAGACTCAAAATGTTATATAGAAAGAACAGTATCTATATAAATACTAGTTATAAAGGGATGTATGACAATAATAGAAACTAGAAAGTGGACTAGAAAAGATGTTCTCAAAGTATTTAAATAGTCTTCTATGATTGTAAGAGTAGAGAACATGTAAAATATAATTTTCCAAAATTAATGTTCAAAAGAAAACACGAGGAAAACGATTGAAATTAAAAAAAGGCTATGAAGGCCACCTGGAGTGCATCTGAGGATAGCTCCAAGGACACCAAATCATGACATGATGAAAATTATGACAAATCCAATATGTTATCCATGACAAACAAATCAGATTTAACCCTATAATCTCTAGTACATAACTCTTATTATTCTATAGATGAATATGTTTCTAAAAATACGAAAAATGAAAATATGTTTGAATATTGTATAATGATTACAGATACATTCCATGATCTAATGGATAAGTATAAATCACTGAAGAAGAAACAGTATCTTTCAGTTTCTATTGAATATGAACCTACTATTAAAAATTAAAGAAATTGTGATCTCCTCAATGAAAATATAGAACTTAAACTGTCTAATGGATAAATAAATATGGATCTTGCTATTTCACAAATTGTAAACATACCTTAGTTTAAATTATTGGGAAACATATTTCTCCAAAATATACTAATGGTATGGGTTATCAAAGGTGAAAAATAAATTTTATTAAAAACAATTATGTATCAAAATTTAGAAAATTTATTTTTGTTCAACAATTTGAAAAATCTACTCCATCTTCCATCCCTAGAAAATCTTTTAAAGCTTCTAGTTTTTCCTGAACTAATAGAAAATTTTTTCTACACCTTAAAAATTGATTATAAGATCCCCAAGATGAAAATGTGTGTTACCAATTCTTTAATTACTAATATAAATGGACCCATGAATGTCTGGGTACCAATGTATTTCCTTGTTTTAATTTTTTGTTGGAATGATGTTTGAAGAGTTCTTAAAACAACATGTGGTACTTGTATAGTGGATGTTCAAGACATATGATAAAGAAGTACTCTTTCTTTCGGAATATTAAAAATATTTATGGTGGGAATTTGGTGATAATGAAGAGGTCAAAATTATTATCCTTAAGAATATTTCGTATCATGATTCAATTTTAATTTCTAAAGGTCGTTTGTTTTATGGTCATAAGTATAATCTTCTTAGCATATCATAGTCATGTGATGATGGATTTCATATTAAATTTTAAAATTATTCTTGAAATGTTTTCAAATATAATAATGATTTATAATTCACTACATTATGAAATGAAATTGTTAGTGTTGTTAATTTTTATTCCTTAGTTTCTCAAAATGATTCTATTTTGTGAGCCTTTCACAATGAGTCTCAAGTCTGGCATAAGAGATTAGGCCTCTATAATATTCACTACCTTTAAAATATAAATAGGAAATTAATATCCAAGGATCTACCTAAACTTCAGTTTCTAAATGATAAATTTTGTAATCCTTATCAAAAGGGAAAACAACATAGTATATCATTCGAACAAAATAAAGAAGTTTCATCTTCTCATACTACTGAGTTTCTTACCATTGATTTGTTTGGACCAACATGAGTTTAATGATTGAATGGGAAGACATCTTACTATATTCTAGTAGATTAATTTTATTATATATACTTGGACTTTTATTTTACCTCACAAGAGTGAACCTTACTCTTTTTCCCCATGTATGCAAGGATAGTAAAAATCCCAATTGGACTTCGGATCAAAACCTCAAGAATTGATCATGTTCATGAATTTAAAAATCATTAATTTGAATATTGTTTCTAATAAAATGTCAATTTTCATAACTTATCTTCTCCTAGGATACCCTAGAAAAATGGAGTTGTGAAAATGAGAAATAGAACCTTACAATAAATTGGAAAAACTAGGCTTAATGAATATGATTTTACTATTCATTTTTGGAAAGATCTATGAATATATCATGTTAAATAATCAATAGTTTTATAATTTGTCTTATTCTTATTAAAACAATCAACTAGATATTGAATAATAAAACCCCAAGTTTAATTACAACAATGATTTTGGTTTCAAACTCTATATCATCAATACAAAAGATAATATTGAAATTTTTTTATCCAAAAGTCATTAAGGAATTCTACGATGTTATTAAACCTTAAGAAAATCATATAGGGTCATGAATAAAAGAACACATTGTAGAAAAGAATATGTACATTAAAAATTTGATGAAACATATCCACCTGAACCAAAAAACACCTAGTAAATATTGAGGACGATTTGTAAATTATTGATATGAATTCTAAACCACTTGACTCTTTTATTAAATAAAGCAGCAAAATCAATCAGTTCTAGAATATTTTTTGTTTCTGATCATAGTTTTCCAGAACATGTAAGAGAACCTAAAATCACTAGCCCTACATTTTTTATATATTTCAGAAACCTTGGGAACCATCTCTTTGATGTAGTAGTTAGATACTCAGATAAAGGGACATGGACTAGATATTCTCTAAGGAAATAGGTTGAACAACAAGCCTTTTGGCCTCATCTTAAACCGAAGAACATTTATGATGTAATCAATGAGGAATTTTAGGTGATGGATATACAAGAAGAATTGAATCATTTTGAAAAAAAAATGTTTCAAAACATGTTTATATACTCAAAGAAACCATGAAAATATGAACTATGTGTGTGCTTAGAAATAATATAGATAATTCAATAGCTATAGAAAATAATAAATCTAGATTAGTTACACATGGTTATAGTCAAGAATATAGAACTGAATATGAAGAAACCATTTCACCTATTTCCAAACATGAATCCATTAGAATACCGCTAGCTTATGTTTCACATCATAATTTTAATCATTATCTAGTGTATTTCAAAAGAGTATTATTAAATGGGTGTATAGTTGAGGATTGTGTTTTTAGAAAAAACCTTGTTATACAAATCCTCATTTCCCAAAGCATGTTATTAATATAAAAAATATTTTTATAGTTTAAAAGAGACTCCAAAACCTTTGTATGAAAGGCTATGCAATTTTCTTATTTCCAAAGGTTTTACACAAGGAATAGTTGATCCAAATATTTTAATAAAAAGAATTTATCAAGATGTTTTAATTGTTCAAATATTGTTTGATAACATTTTTTTTGATATTCTAAAAAAAATTATGTATTGATTTTTCAAAAATAATGAAAATGAATTTGAAATGAGCTTAATGGGAAAACTCAAATTCTTTCATGGATTTTAAATTATTCAAAAATAAATAAGGTATTTTTTAAAATTAATGTAAATATACTAATCATATTTTAAAATGTTAAGGCATGGATGGAACAAAATGTAATGATACTCCTATGAGTATGACATGAAAATTTCATTTTTATGAAAATGGTAAATTAGTTGATGAAAAAAATTTAGAGTAATGATTGGATGTATAATATACTTAACTACTAGAAGACTTTATATTATGTTTATTGTGTGAATGTTTTATCATTTTAGAGAAAATTCAAAAGAGTAACATATAATTTTTGTTAAAAGAATATTAAAATACCTCAATTATAGTACCAACTTTTTACTATTATACCCTATAGGAAAACCATTTGACATAGTTTTTTATTCTGATACATGTTTATTTGGATTCATGTTAGAAATAAAAATAATCCATATACCATCTCACTTGTTAGGAAAGTCTCTAATTTATGTTGTGGTAAAAAATAGAATTAAATTACACTATCTTTTACTGAAGCTGAATACATAGGTGATGGTCATTGTTGTGGTATGATATTTTTGGATGAAACACCCATGACTAGAATATGGTTATCAATTTATAAATTTCCCTAAAATCAGTGATAAAAAAAGTTTTATTAAAATTTCTAAGAATCTAGTTTCTCATCCCAAAACAAATCCTATTGACGTAAGACGTCACATTTTGAGAGATGATTATCAAAAAAATGATATAACTCTTGAATTAATTGGAACTGAACAACATCTTGATTAAATTTTTTACATAGATATTATTTTTTAGGACAATGAGTTATATCATACATGAGTGAGAAATAATCAATTTTGAGTGGAAAATGTTCATATGTCTCACTGACGATGTATCATTTATGATGTATCAGTAATGATATCTCCCTGATGACATCTCATTGATGATGCATCACGGATTACATATCACTGATGATCACTCACCGATAAGACTCACCAATGATGTCTCACTAAATGGGATCACTGATGATGACTCGGCCATTAGATTTTCCGATTGTGACTTACTGATAGCCATCGCTGATGTGTTTCACCGATTTATACATAGTCATTTTTCTGTCTGGAATATAAAACATATCTATTTTAATTATATCATTTTATTTTAATCCATAATTAGTGTTTATTGATATTAAATACTTAAATGATAAATGTAAAGTTCAATCTAACTCTTTTTATCACTCTCAAACTCCTAACGTTTCACTCTTTTCTTCAATCCTTTCTCTCCTAAGATCATTCTACATTTATCAATTAAATGAAAACCCTCAAATACCAATAATGGATTGAGTTAAATGTGTTTCTAATAGATATGAAGATCATTCTCATCCTTATAAGAATAAAATAGGTAAATCTATTCAATAAAAACTAAAACATTTCTATCTTGAACTTAGAAACCGTATCATGGCCCCTAAGAAAGATGTACATTCGGAATGGTTGTTGATAAGTAAGTATATTCTGTTGAATGTGTTATAAAATCATGGTTGGTTGGTGTGGTTATTGAATAATTAAAAACCATTTTCTCATAGTATAAATCTACATTTCTACCAATATTAAGAGTTTCTTCTTGAAGGGTAATAGGTTTTTTGGATCAAATTTTAGTAGATAGAAAAAATAATAACTGTTTCATCCAAGTATGGGGAATGAATATTTGAAGGTCCCCATGAGGGTTTTGGAGATGATCATCTAGGAATATTACCTCCAACTGGTGACATTTTTAATTTTGACGAAGAATTGGATAATCATACTAGAAATGGAAAGCATAAATGACCTATAGCACTAGAACTAAATGATGAGCGCAGGATGTAGTTCATGTTTATACAACATGATTTATATCATAAGAAAGGGGACATTGCCTCCCTATTGTTTCAAGATGTATATTTTATTTATCTATCAAATAATGTATATATGGTTAACCTTGTGAGGATATTTTATGGTTTAGATATGTGAAATTATAAAACCATACTGCAAAAAAAAATTCATCATTTTATCCCAGTATTATTTCTGATATATCGAAAGTTAAGGGTTTACAGAATGTGGGTGAATAAAAAATTCCAATATGTGATGAACTCAGTCTCAAAAAAACAATCTGTAATAGAATGATAAAATTATGAATCCCTTTAATAATATGTTTGTTGAGTAAAATGAAAACATGTTTGAGGATTTTAATATTGTTGAGAATCCCTCAAGGCTGTGGAACATTGTTGACCCTAGTCTGGGACTAGATGAAGATGGTGAGTATTAAAATGGGGAAGATGTAGCATAGTATGATCAAACAAATAAGTCACCAATTGATAATATAAGTGACCATGATATATCTAAAATTCATGAAAGGATGAAATTTGGTCATACTATCCCTCCCATTCCTCTAACCTCAAATGAATGGCTTCAAGATGAGGATGATGGTGAGGAGACAAATGAGTTAATGGATTTTGTGTATGAAATCAGATATTGTAGTGACAATGAATAAGATTGTGAAGCAAGATAAAGTGGTTTGGAAGAATAAGAAGATGATAATGGGGATTTATATGAGGGGGAAATGAATTATATGTTGAAGAATATTATGTGGAATAATCACCCATGACTAGAATATGCATAGGGAATGGTTATGTGTGTGGAATATAGATCATTAGATTAAACAATAGAATAAGAGTATTACATTAAAATAAAGCTTAATAGGTAATATATATAATATTGGTATTTATCTAAAAATTTATAATATGATATATATACCATACATTGATCATTATAAGTAAACAATTATGTTATATAATTCCATGATTTTTGCTCATCAAAATGGGGTATTGTTGTCCCCCTCTTGTTTTAATGCTCACAAAT
The DNA here is from genome assembly GCA_963277665.1 of Viscum album. Classification (NCBI taxonomy): domain Eukaryota; kingdom Viridiplantae; phylum Streptophyta; class Magnoliopsida; order Santalales; family Viscaceae; genus Viscum; species Viscum album. The sequence goes on along the minus strand of OY728159.1, from coordinate 771,379,157 downwards.
CATGCTCATAAATCATGGTTATAAATCATGCTTATTTATGATTCATGTTACATTGTGTTAAAAAAAATTATCATGATTTATAACGTCATCTTATGATTAATTATGACAACATATAACCTTCATCTATTTTTTTTGTGTGTTACTACATAAGAGAGGTATGAAAAAATCATCTATGTATGAGTCACCAACTCCTGACCTACCAACGCCTGAACTAACGACATCCGACCTAACGATTGAGAAACATCAAAACACTCATAATTTTTATAAGTATAAGTGAATAATTTATGATTCACCAACACAAAACCTACCAATAGAATGATCTACCAACAGAAAGACCAATCGACAGTCTTAGATATAGACAGACCGATACACTGAAGATCTGTCTCTTAATTTCAAAATTATTACTAAAGATCATGTTTATAAAACTCATTACTTTTTATTATATTAATGAACTTGTCTGTCTTTGGTAGAAAAAATTAAATGATGTTTGAGACCAGTTTGAGGTACAATGTATTGGAGAACATTCTACTTGTCTATTAAATTGTATAAATGGAATATTTGGATCAATAAGAAAATAATGGTGACATATGAAAATCTACTGAGCTATTTGTGCACCATAGAACTAAAAAATAACTCCTAGTTTAGAAAAAGTGAAAGAAACTTGTTGTGATTTATAATCGAATAACAAATGTAGTAATATTCCTAGTGTGGAGAAGAAAAAATCAAGAAAATATCTACCTCACTAAATAATCGTCGATAGAAGCACAAACAGATCACTGTTTTGCTATCTGTTTCTGGAAAATGACTCATACTTCACATCTACCATATCTAAGGAGTTCATATGTTGCAAACTATGTCACACTGATCCTTATAAACCTTAATCTCATTATATTGATCTAAATGTGTACATTATTTACATTTCTAGTAATGTGTGTGTCTTTTTTATATAAACACACTTTGTATACTATAAAAAATAGTAAACTACATTGATATCTTTACAAACATTAATTTTACACCTTAAACTACCATAGAAAACTATTGTAGAGGTCCTTACATGGAATGTATATTTTTGCACTCCCATGGGAACTCTGGTAGAGGCCGGTTGACCTTGAAATATTTGTATGTTATTATGTACCTCAATCCAAGGTATGGATCGAATTTAATTTTATAAATTTCATGGTGGTAGGTTATCACAATGTGGAGAGTATTTGGTCTCAACTTCAGACTGGACCTCTTGTTTTAAATCTGTTGTACCTTTAAATGTTCAATTGTCAAAAATTAATTTTTAGAATAAAGTGTTGATATTATAATTTTATTGAATATATTTATTCCAAAAGATTAAATAATAATCCATATTAGTTTAACTGAGAACTAATAAATCTTTTAGAATTCCTTAAAATATTAAAATCTATTATAAATCGATTATTTTGGTTAAATGGGTTATATTTTATTTTAAATTTAGAGAGTTCTAAAAATTATGTGGAATTTTTTAAAAGAACTCAATTCACTCTCCTCTTGAGTATCATACTCAGACCAACATTTGATTTCAATTTTTTTCTTACTCTCAACATTTTCCATGTTTTAAACACTTTTCCACTGTGAATTTTGTTGTGTTTTAAGGATCTCTACATTTCTGTCAGTTCAAAATTTATTATTCATTAAAATCATTAAAATATGTTTTAAATTGAAAATTGAGAACAATGTGTTTCTAAAAACATGCCTACCTAAGTTAATGGAACAAATTATTCCTGGTGGAAAGTTAAAATCAAAATTCATTTAGAAAGTATTGGTTCTTCCATTTGGTCTTCAATTCTAGATGAATACAATATTCTAGCTACTTCTAGGAAATCATTGGAGAACTCTACTAAGGTGTACTATAATAATAACAATAAATATATTAATACCTTATACATATCTTTTGGTGATGAGGAAATTAATAGGATTTCCACATGTTAGAAAAATTTTAAAATTTATGATCAATGATTTTTTTCAAACGAAAGAACCACTAATGATAATTAAATGAGACATAACACATATACCATTAAATATGATAACAATAAATTGAATCCTGAAGAACCAATCTCTAACATGTATCTCATGTTGAATGAAATTATAAATATGATGGTCTCCTGGGAATGACAATCATATCTAAGGAACTAGTATTGTGAATTCACATATGTTTACTAGAAAGATGTAGAGGAACCTCAATGTCAATATGGAAGTCCTATAAAATCAACATTAAAACATTAATGGATATAGTTAGTAAAATAATGATGTATGAAGATGAATTAAAGGTTATAATATAAGAAGATGATAAACCGAAGTGAAATTTATTATATTTCAAAACCGCTACTTCTAAAAACAAATAAAATGAGAAACTATACGTTCATATTGAATGTTCCTACAATGACGTTTCTTCAAGTGATGGTGATGAGGAAAGTGATCAGTTAACTAGATGATTATATAAGTTCAATAGTAATAATAAGTTATTTAGGTAGTATAGTTATAATGGTATGTATAAAAAAGATGAAAGTGTAAAAATGACTATAAGAGAAGTGATAAAACTACTGAAATAGTATGCTATGAGGGCAAGAGGAGAGGATTTGTAAATTTTCACCATCCAAAATTAAAGTTCCACATAAATTTTGAGGAAAATGATAGAAAATATAAAAAGGAAATGAATTCCACCTTGAATGATTTTTAGGAAAGCTCCATGAACTCTAAATCATCACATGTTTAAAATTATGACAAATACAATGTATTTTTAATGACAAATTCTTTTGAGGTAACCCTAGAATCTCCTTAAAATATTTCCTATTATTCTAGAGATGAAACTGATCAAAAAGTGTGACTAATGAAGGGTTGTTTGAATATTTTAGAATTATTGAGGATATAAGTTATGAAATAAAGGATAAGTACAAATAAATCAAGAAGAAACATTCTATTTCTATTTCTATTGAGTCCAAACATACTATTCAAAAGGAAAATAATGCTCAATTTATTAATGACAATACAGAACTTAAACTGTCTAATAAATAATTAAAGAAAGAATATAATAAATTAACAAATGATAAAGAAACCTATGATCAAATTTCTGGAAAACAAGTCAATATAAAACATACTACCAGTATTTTGTATCATCCTGGGAATTTTGTTTTTGGTAAAAACAATTTTTGTATCAAAATCTGGAAAATTCGGTTTTGTGCGAATATTTGAAAAATATACTGCAACTTCCATCACATGAAAATTTATTATAACTTCTTGTATTTTTCTACCCAATAGATTTTATTTTTTGAATACCTTAAGAAGATTATATTGGAAACCCATTAAGTGAATTTGGGTTCCCAAAGATTTAATTTCTAATATTATTGGACCCAGGAATCCCTGGGTAACAAATTCTTCCCTAGTTTGAATTGTTTTTGTAGTAATTCTATTTGAAAAGTTCTTATAAGAGAGTATATTAATTGTATGGTGGATGTTCTAGACATATGAAAGGGGACTACTCTAGATTTAGTGATATTTAAATATTGATGGTGGTCATGACACCATTAGTGATAGTTGAAAAGGAACAATTATTGGTCCTGTTCAAATTAGTAAAACTGATTTAATTTTAATTTTTAAAGTACTTTTTAATGGTGTTAAGTATAATTTTTTTATCATCTCATAGTTATGTGATGATATATTTCATGTTTAGTTTCAAAATTATTCTTTTAATTCTATCAATTATAAGATATATTTAGTATTCACTTCTTTTAGAAATGAAAATGATAGTGTTGTCAATTTGGATTCTTTAGTTTCTCAAAATGATTACTGCATGAGTTCATTTCACAAAGTTTTTGGCTCTGGAATAAGAGATTATGACAAGATAATATTCACTCCCTTATAAAGCTATATTGGAAATGGATGATCAAGGATATTCCTAAATATGAGATTCCAAATGATAGTTTGCAATCCCTATAAAAGGAGAAAAAATTATGAAATATCATTAAAACAAAAAAATAAATTTCAACTTATCAACCACTTAATTTGGTAAAAATTTATTTCATTGGATCGTCTAGAGTTTAATGATTAAATAGGTAGAAATATGTATATTTTTTAGTAGATTACTTTTAAATATATACATGGACATTCATTTTATATCACATGTGTGAAGCCTACTTTTATTTCACCAAGTAAGCTAGGGGCGTAGAAAAAAAATGTTGAACTACTATCAAATCCTTAAGAATTGATCATGTTAGGGAGTTTCCAAATAATGAATTTGAATATTTTTTCCCACAAAAAATCTATAGACATAACTTCTCTACTCCTAGGACACCCGAGCAAAAATATATTTTTCGAATTGATAAATATAAAATTATTATAAATATCCCAAACTATGCTTAATGAATATTATTTACCTTTTAATTTCTGGGTTGATGTTGTGAATGAAGATTGTTAAATAAATAATAGATATTAAATTAGACATATTCTGTAGATAACACCCAATGAGGTATGGAATAATCGGAAAACCAATTTTAATTTCTTCATTTTTTTTCCTTCAAAGTCTATATTTTCACTAGAAAAAGATAATCATGAAACAATTTCATCCAAAATTGATGAAAGAGTTTTCATAGGTTATTAAACGTCTAGAAAAGTGTATAGTTTCATCAATAAAATAATATAGTGTGTGGAGGAATCTATTGTTGTTAAATTTGATCAAACAGGTTAACATGATCCAAATAACTCCCTACAAAACATTGGGGATGATTTTTCAAATCATAATTTGAATTCTCAAAACTCTGACTATGATATTAAAAAATCATAAAAAGCCTCTATATTTTTAAATATTTTAGATTTTTATCATAGGGAACCCAAACTTGTAGAAGAACCTGAGATAACTATCCCATAATTTTATAGATCTATTAAAACCTTTAAGAACCATCTCTTAGATGATGTAGTTGGATACTTAGATAAAGGGACACATAATTGAGATCCTCTAAGGAACTAGGTTGAACATCAATTTTTTTTCATGGCATGAACCTATAAATATAAATGATCCAATAAATGATGAATTTTATGTGATGGATATGAAATATAAATTGAATCAATTTTAAGGAAAAAAAATATTGGAAACTTTTTGATAAACCAAAAAAACCATGATAATAGGCCATAAGGGGGTGTTCAGAAATAATGTAGATGAACCTGGAACTGTAGTTAGGAATAAATCATGATTTCCTGCACAATTTTATAGTCAAGAAGAAGGAATTGACTTTGAATAAATCATTGCACCAATTTCAGGACATTGAAACATTAGCATGTTATTAGATTATGTAGTGAATCTTAATTTTAAACCTTATCAAATGAATTTTAAAAGTGGATTAATATATTGGTATTTAGTTGATGGTGCTTTTTTAAAATACCTTGTTCTTTAAAATCCTCTGTTTCCACATAGTTTTTTTAATTAACAAATGCTTTGTATGGTTTAAAACAGGATCTAAGCTCTTCAAATGATAGGCCTTTCACTTTTCTTATTTGAATTTAAAAAAGAAATATTAGATCCTACAATTTCCATACAAATAATGTTTAAATATTTATTAATTATTCAAATATATGTTGATGAATTTTTTTTTGATCTGCTAAATATTAATTATGTATTTATTTTCCAAAAATAAAAAAAATGATTTTGTAATTAACATAACGGGTGACCACACATTATTTCAGGGATTTTAAATATTTCAAAATAGAGTAGGTAATATATTAAATGAAATTAAATTCACGAAATAAATTTTTAAATGTTTTGGATTTGATAGCACAAAAAGTTATGATATTCCTATGAGTACCACCTATATATTGGATCATGATGAAAATGGAAAATCAGTTGATCAATCAAATTACATAGGTATGAATGGATGTTTTTTCATCGTAAATGCTAGTTGACCGAATATTATGTTTTTTGTGTATATGTGTGCTTGTTTTCATGAAAATAATAAAGAGTCACATCTACTTTTTATTAATAATAATTTGAAAGCCTTAAGTACACTACCATCATAGGACTATAATACCCTAGTGGAACACCATTTGACAATGTTATTTTGATGCTAATTTTCGTGGTTTCAAGTAATATTGAAAAATCACCTCTGGAACATTTATCTTTTTCGAAAAGTCTCTAGTTTTATGGTGTAGTAAAAAATAGAATTTTTTTGCAATATCAACTATCGAAGATGAATAAATAGATTTTGGTAATTATTGTGTTCGTATTGTGTGGATGAAACATACTTTTCTAGACTATGGTTATAAATTTTGACACGTACATATAAATTTTGATAACTGAAGTTCTATTAAAATTTATAATAATCTATTTTATCATACAAAAAACACGCATATTGATGTAAGACAACACTTTTGGGGATGCCATTATCAAAAATTTAATATAACTTTGGAATTTATTGGTAGTGAAAATAATCTTGATAACAGTTTTACTCATCCATTAGATTCGGAGAGAATTAGTTACATGAAACATTATTTGTGAATGATTAACTTTTAGTGACTAATTGTTTGATATCTCACTAATGAGGTCTCATTGATGATATCTCACTGATGATGCCTCATGGATGATGTGTCACTAATGATGTCTTCTTTATGATGTCTCATTAATGATGTCTCACAAATGATGTCTCACCAATGATGACTCATAGTTAGTACTCACCGACAATGAATCTTTGATAGGAATCACTGATGATGACTCACTGATAGGACTAACTAATAATGACTTATCAATAGGTCCCACAAATGTGTCTCACCAGTTTATACTTAGTTATTTTTTGATGGAATATAAAATGTCGATGTTTTAATTATTTAATTTTATTTTAATATTAATTTATTTTTCTATGATTTTAAATCCATAAAAGATAAAATTAAAGGTCAATCCAACACTTTTTCTCAGTCTCAAACTCCTGCTTTCACACTCTTTCCTTCCAACCATTCTCTCTTGCACTCCTGTTAAATTCTCCTTTGAACCTAAAACCCTTGAATGTCACCAATGGATCGAGTTAAATTTGTTTTTGATAGATAAAAGGATGATTCGCATCCTTCTAAGAAGAAAAGAGGTTAATCTAGTCAATCTAAACTGAAACATGTCTATCTGGAACTCGAAAACTGTCTCAAGACACCTGAGAAGGAAGAACATTAAGAATAGATGTTGACAAGTAACTGTATTTTGTTTAATGTGTTGCAAACCCAATGTGGTATGGACTGGTTCTACAACTGTAAAATAACATTTTATCCAAGGCTAGTGCACAATTTATACCTATATAAAAAGTTCCCTCTTGATGTTTCAGATGTATTTTTGATTAAATCTAATGTAGATGGAAAAATATTCTCATTTTCATCCATCCACTGCGAAGAATGCTTTAAGGAACCCACTAATGGTGTGTGTGGTGATCACTAGGGATATGAACCTCTAAACATTGACATTTTAAATTTTGAGGATGCATTGTCTGAGATTACTATAAAGGGAGACCATAGATGGACTATAACAATAGAATTAAATGTTGAGTGTAGTCTACTTTTCATGTTTTCATTGAATTAGTTATGTCTTACGAAAGGGGACTTTTCCCCCCTACGGTTTCATGATTTATATATTCTTTATCTATTTAATAATGTATATAATGCTGGAATTTGAATATATTTTATGGTTTATATAAGTGAAATGATGAAACCCTATTGAAAAACAAATTCATTGTCTTGTCCTGTGATTATTTATACTATGCTGAAAGATAAGGGTTTAGTTGATAAGTGTAATGAAATAATTTCAGTCCTTGAAGGATTCTATCACAACAAAACTATCGGAAATATAATGAAAATAAATTGGAATCTTTTGAAGAAGATGTTAGTTAAGGATGTTGAAAAACTGAAGGATTATTTTAATCATGTGGAGCATCCCTTAAGGCCGATGAACATGGTTTTACATATTCATTGACTAGATAACGTTAGTTAGTATTACTATGAGGAATATGTTTCTATGGAAAATCATGGAAATGATTCACTAATTAATTGTATAAGTGACCGTGATAAAACTGAAATTCCTGAAAAGATGACCAATGGTCCTTCTATCCCTCCCATGACTCTACCCACAAAAGAAAATACTTCTAGCTAAGGATGAAGATGATGATATTAAATATTCATAGTATGTTGAGTATGAATGAAAATATAGTAGTGGAGAAGAAATGAAATAATGAACAAGGATAAAGTGGTAGTGATGAATAAGTTGAAGAATATGGTGAATGAGACGAGGAGGAAAAACTAGTATATGATGAATAATACGGTGGAGAGGATGCATGTGAAAGGGAAGATGAAGGAAGTGATTGATCAGATAGTGAATCAGATTATCCTGGTAATGATCAAAGATATAATGCAGAATCTGTTGATACTATTTTGGTGGAACTGGAACAAGTTGAGAAATTCCATGAAGCTCCTAATGCACTTTTTGTTGAGGAGGTGGCTCCTGATGTCGATGTGCATGATAAAGTTCATGATGAAATAAAAGTTTTAGTGGATCCTAGGAAATATTTTGTTTTTTTAGACAAGGAGATCCTCTTGAAAGATAAGTACATGTTGAAGTAGAGGTATCTGTTGATGGGGATAGACAGGAAAAGAGGGTGAATGGTGATATACATGCACCAATTAATGAAATAGTTATGCCAATATGAAGAAAAGATCCAGGATATATGACTCTATATTTAGAGTACTCTAATTCAGAGGATAAGATAACATCTCATGATCTTATTGTTGCTCTAGAATCTATGGCTCAACCAACTCCTAGAGACTATTATACTAAGGATGATCAAAATAATTTTATGGAAGAGTTGTTTTGGTGTTTAGATCTACCTCTTCACCTCAACATTATCGTGTTTCAATGATTAGTAAAATGGATGCATCCATGATCACAGAGAGGGTGGATTCCCAGGATGAACAATAGATGATATCACTATTGGAAGCAATTGTAACAAACAATAAAAAGATGCATAATGAGTTTGTTGATATGGTCTCTAACATTAAAAAATGTATTTTGAATATAAAGAGTCTTTGGAAAAGGGTTCAGAAGGTCTTGGAGATACATCTTATATGCCTTCTAAGGATGATTTTCCTCCTCCTCAAGGTTTTGATCTAGGCATTTTATTGTTTTTTATCAAAGATGTGGGGAATTATATTTCAAAATAAACTAATCCTTCACCTCCAATCCTTGATTTAAATCAATTAATGTCATATATCCATGATATCATGCAATGTTCCTCTTCCTCAGCTGATCCAATTATTCATCATCTAGATGTTTAAAAGATTACAAATTTGATAAGAGTGGTACTTTAAACCATAATGGGTGGCACTGATCTAGATAACCTATTTATGATTAAGTAGTAGAGTGACTATATATATTATATGGTGTTGTTTTGTGCTATTGGTAGGACTAATTCTCAAAAAGGTATATCCAAAAAAATGATTCTCATTTTAGTCTTTTTATACTAAATAACATCTAGAAAGACACTTTAAATACTTGTCATAAAATTTGATGACCCCTTCTATTAGTAAATACTTTAAATATCAAGTCAAGATGCATAACGACAACACTCCTACCCTTTATTAGATTATGGAGAACATGGATTATTTTGAAAATGCTATAGATTATGGTGGCCAGATCATCAGTCACATCATCAATATGTGGAAATGATAACTGTATGATGACAGTAGTTCCATTATTTCTCCACCATCTCTCCCCTTCAAACAATCTTTCACCCATATACTTATCCTTATTCCCCATTATCTTCATTTTCAAGGACTCCTTGTCACGATATAAACAAAATCAAACCTATAATTCAATATGATCTTATAGGATATACTGACTCTTCTAGCCCAAGAATTTCTCTGTATATTTTACATTAGTTTATCTTCCTTCCCTCAGTACCTACACTAACCCCCAACCACTAATTTTGAACCTCCTTCTCATACCACTGATGAATATAATAAGGGAAAATATGTGATGGAATCTGCATTGGAGGATAGGTGATTGTATGAATCATCTATGAGGATATATTTTACAATTTTTATTCACACATGTACTCTTTGACTAATGAAATATATTATATGTTTTCATCTCATTCGGTGTTCTTTATTTTCATTCATTGTTTCCTTTCTGATAATCCCAAAAGGGGGAGAATTTTTACAGTATGTGTATGTGTATGGTAAATAAGGCATACGATTAAATGATAGTATACTAGTATTTCATTAATAGAAAGCATAATAAGTAATATATATAATATTTTTGTTTTTCATAAAATTTATAATACTCTAAGAAGACCATAAATTGATCATTATATGTCATTTGGTGTGCTATATAATTCCAGTATTTTTATTAATAAAAAAGGGGTATATTTTTGGCCTCTTCTAGTTTTATTGCTCGCAAATAATCCTCACAAATCATGCTAATTTAAAATTCATGGTACATTATGTTTAATTAAGTTTTATCTTTTTATATCAGGATTCATAAAGTCAAATTTTGGTTAATTATATGTATATATAACCATAGTCTATTCTATCAGTGTGTTACTACATAAGACATGTTAGCTAATATTGGCTATGTATGTGCTGTCGATGCCTTACCTACTGACACCTGACCTACCAATACATGAGCCACCAATTCCTGACATACCAATTCCGAACATACCGAAACCTAACCTACCAATAGAGTTATTGAACGAAAATCAAAATTTCACTAAGCATATGATACTGATAGTTGAGTCTCTGATGCACCTCTTACTAAATGAATGATCTACAAACAGACTGACCTACTGACAGTCTAGGATGCCCAATGTGTGAGACACCGATGATCGGTCTCTTAGGTTAAAAATTATTACTCATGGTAATATATATCTAACATAGTACTTATTATTATATTAATGGGTATTTATTTACTGTAGACACCATATACTTATGTTAGAGACCAGAACGATGTATGAGCTACCATAGAACATGTTTCATGTATGTTGCATCGTATGAAGGGAATATCTGTATCAACAAGAAAAGAGGGGTGACTTGAGAAAATATACAAAGTTAATCATCCACCATTAACTACAAAAGAAATAAATTTTGTGAAAATATAAAAGAATATTAATGTGAATTATACTAGAGATCAACTTATGTAATATTACATGAGTGGAGAATAACACCTGAAAAAGATATCTACCCCACAAAAGAACAGAATAAAAAAGTAAAAACAAAACTCTCTTTTCTATCTATTTTTTGTAAATCGACTTCATCTTCACATATTCCGTCTTTAAGGAGTTGACAAGTTTTAATGTTCATCCTAGAAAGCCTTAGAAACCATATCTCATTATATTGCTCTACCTATGCACTTTATAAATATTTTGAGTAGTGTGTGTGTCTCTATTATACAAACACACACTATATTCTAGGTAATCACCAAGTGGAGAGGATTAGGTCTCAACTTGAGACTGACCCCCCCTCTTGAGTGACCTTCCCCGACCTAGTCAATAAATAAAATTTCCGTGTTTTTTTGTATTTATGTTAGTTTTCATCTTTATCTCATCTTTTCCACTAAATTATTTTTCAGAATATTTAATATAAAAATATCTATAATAAACTATTAATTGTCCACTATGTACATAGAATGATGAAAATAAATAATTCCATTCATTAATAACACCAAAATGGTTATCCAATGTTAATATAATACTTAAAATTAATACATCGTCATATAAAGAAAAAACACATTTAACTCAAAAAATTTGTTAATAACTCCAATGATTCACCATAGATCATTCACAAAAAAATAACACCATACACCAATTAAACTTTATAAAAAAGTCCTTATTTAATGTTTTAATGTGTAAAGATGTTTTAAAATTATAATCTTGAAACCACAAAAAATATAGTAGCATTCTCTTAAAATAATCCTTACACATTTAACCTCAGGGTTAGATATTCATTTTCTCAATAAACTAACTCTAAAAAATAAATTTTATCATTTTACAATCCCATCACATGAATTCATTAATTGGGTTCATATACCTTGGATACTATAACAAACCTAAAACATATAAAATCATGGTATTATCCATATCTCTAAATATGGCCTCAGATGAAGACATCCAAATAAACAAATTTTTCAAAAACACTGATCTAATAAAAATTCAACAACTATGAAACATCACTCTCAAATCTTGTGCTAAAAATAAAATCATTAAATTTATTAATTTGATATCACTAAATGTGTCCCAATTTAATCAATCCAAAACTAAAATAATAAAATGACAATGTTGGATCTCAATCCTAATGAATGACCTCTTAGGTTTGGAGTGTTATAAAATTTGGGGAAACTCTTACATAACATTAGTGATATTTTTATGTGAAATTTTTAATCACTATTCCAATCTTATATTATTAAACATTATGTCATCATCACCCATATATAACCCTACCATCTTATTATCATCATTACTTATGTCTAAAGTAAAATGAAACATATGAAATTGTGATATAAAATTCTATGTATGGGTAAACATAAGAATTAAAATTTCAGATTAATTGCTGATCATAGGGTGGTAAAATTGTTTAATGGAGTAATCAAATTGTATAAGATTTACATATGAGAATTCATACTAATAAAACCCACATCATTAAACAAGTGAAATGGAAAAAAGATTTAACAATGTAAATAATACTAAAAAACTATAATCATAATCCATGTGATGTTGATCTTGATCAATGGATCCATTAAAAACTCATTGAATGCATAAAAATGTGTTTATATAATAGAATATTATATTAATGAATCATGATCACTCATTTAAGAAATAAATACAGACCTATTCAATGCATAAAATAAACCTCCCTAGGTTACCTCACCTCCTTTCCTATGCTTACAAGGAATATTATCCAATGCATTGGCTAGTTATATCAGTCTCACATGTCATATAACATGTATCAGTGTCACCAATCATATAAGTGATATCGAGTTCACCCTTTACCATCTATGATACTCAAGTACCACATCATTAATAAAACATTTCAATATTTCACCTTTTAATCACAAAAAACATTAAATAATTCTGTTTCTAAAATTCTAAACACTTTCCAATATCGAAATAACCTCTCTTCTTAATAAAACATATCCATACATAAAATACTAATCTCAAAAATAAATATTGCTTTTATTTGAAAAAAATATGTCGTATTATGAAGGAGTCTAAATATAAAATATTCATTACAACTATGAAAAAATCCATATATGTTTGGTTAAAAATTTCATCTTTTCCTTTTTGTAAATAAAGTCAAAACATTCTGTAAAAAATATGTACATAGATTCCTTATTGAATTCATATTTAAGAAAGTAAAAAAGATAAAATAAATTTTCACTTTATTTAATTTATAACTATATGAATATATGAATTGAATAATTTTATGAATATGGACATGGATGAAAAAAATTTATAAAATATATCTTTATGTCATTTCACTAACTCCAAATTATGTTTTTGTTATCAAACACTTTTAAGGGAAAAGTGGGAAACTATAGATCATGAACAAAAGGAAATAATTGAACTATAAAATTACAAGTTCAGCCTACTAGTTATAACCTCTCCAAATAGATTCCTTGATATAGTGTTTACCTGATTATGGGGTTCCTCCATTAAAATATCCTCAAACGAAAACAACAACATGTCATGGGCATGGATGTTCTCCTCAATACTGATCTTCCCCGTGTTGAATCCCATTATTATAATCATGTCCTTTTTATCAATAATTGTTCTCTAATCCTCATTATTATTCACCCTGACACCCCTTTCCATCATTCCTTCAGCCGCTTAATCAGGAGCCTTATTGTTCAGAATATTTTCAACGATTACCTATTCCAAACTCATGAGAAGATCCAAAGGCTGCTCAGGTATATCATCAGCCGCCTATTGGAAACTAACCATTTACATGACCTTCGATATCTTCACAGTTCTAGTCTCTATCGGAAAAAGAAAATATGGGTAATAATTTATTTCTTTTTGGGTGCCCTCCTGGTCTTACTTCTTGAATGACATGGATACTACTGACCCTCATTCTCTATAACACCTATAAAGTGGTTGAAATATTCATCACTGGACCCATTATCAAGTGTCCTCTATTTATTTCATTATATAATTAGGTTTTAAGATAAATTAACCCTTACAACTAGATTTCATTTGATCCAATGAAACATTGGAGTAAATAAAATTTATTTTAATTGAAAGCACATAATTTTTTTGGGAATAAATAAAAAATACATTCATAGGGTGTTTTTATACCAAACAAAAAATAACACATGATTTTAAAATAGCATAAATCTCATGGGAAGGAAAGTGGTGCATGAAATCCCATTCTTCGAGCACATAGATACAATGAATTTTCATTTTTCACCTATATAATGAAATTATATCAATTATTTAATTGTCCAATATCATATTCCACGTTTATTACCTTATCATTAAACAATTTATTTATTTTATTTAAACGTTATATTAAATTACATAATCCATTAAGTCTACATCATGTTTTTTAGGATATAATGAGCCAATCCTTTTACAAATATTATTACGTGATTTTGAAACATCAATATTCAATAGTGAAATAAAATAATCAAAATGTTATAGTTTCATTTCAATTACAAGTTCATAATACATCAATGCGAGGCTAAAAGATAAAATGTTTCATATTATTCTCCATAAAGAGATCTTATATCCTCTCAATATCCAAAATTGTAATGGGATAATAGGAGGTATAAATAGAAAAAAAGGGATACATACAAATCCATGAAAATAATAATCTTGATATGGAACCATATCATTTTAGTAAAAATTATAACATTATATTTTCAAGATAATTCTCTAGAGTAATCACATAAATAATATAGTATAATATGATAATGGTAGAATATGAAATTTAGAAGAAACAAAAAACATGACATAAACATAAGTCAAGTATAACTACCAAGAAAACATAAAATGGTAGACATAGTCCCATAATAGATTACAATTACTACCTAATTCCATTCATGACACCTAATGGGTAAATATCATTACCCAATGCATTGAATAATATCTAGGTGCACCCATCATAACATGTTCATGATCTATTAATTCCACATAAAGGAAATAAATCATAAGGAAAATCATAAGAATTACCCATAGAAAGATAATGGGTTACATAATCATTCTTCGTATCATATTAAAAATAAATTTCATAATAAAGGAATGTGAGAAATGTTCATAAGTAATGTTTTACCTAGTCAAAGGAAGGTAGAATAACTAGATATATATCTGATAAAATTATATAAATAATTGAGTATAAATCCACAACATCAAAAAATATTTTCATTGATGAAAATATATTTTAGAATTTTGAGATCCTTCATGAAGAAAATAACCACTTCTTATTTACTAATATCAATGTATGTAATCATTTATGGAAAATGATTTTGAAAGAAAACATTGAGATTTTTTTGGGAAAATTGTCATTAATGTTTTTATACACCTACATACAATTTAAATATTTCTAAAACTATAGAGAAAACAATTTTTTAAATTTAAATTTTAAACATAAAAAAGAAGCATTAAAAATTTTAGTTGCCATGATGGAATAAGTGTTATAATTATTCTAAATATATTAAAAATGTTCATTTTAATTTTTTTTAAAAAAATTAAAAATGAATTGTTTGTAAAATCAATAGAGGATTACATTTAAAACATTTTGTAAAAATAAAATTATGTAGAATGATTCCTTTATACAATTATAGTAAAATATTATTGAAAAACAATATTCAAAACATTAATTGTGAGAAAAAAAATTTCAACTTAAGAGATAAATTAACTATGTTTTTTAAAAGCCCCTATAATTTTATGTACCAAAGGGAAGATAATTGTATAATTACTTGAAAAAATAATTAATTACTAGAGGATAAAATGGGTTTATTATATAGAGATCAAATAATTTACTTCAATGAGAATTCATTCATAAAAAATCCTAATTAAAATGATATTGAAATTTAAACCCTTACCATTATGGTGAATTTTAAATCATATCTTCCCATTAATTAATGAGATGCATTGTAAATTTAAATATTTTAATATATGAAGGATTCATGATAATATATGTAAATAGAAATTTTTCCACACTAGATATTCTGGTCTAATGGGTGATTGTGATGGGATAAGTATAGTATCACAATCAATGATGTTGGTGGGATTTATCCATTGAAACACCCAATGGTTATAACTTACTTGATATGATTGAGGCCTTCTTTTGAAATGTATGTGGTCAATTGGTGTTTTGTACCCAATGAGTCCTAGGAAATTACATTGATGAAGGGTATGGGAGTTTGGGATCCTCACACTCTATTGGGGGGAGTTATTTCATATCTCAATGGACTATTATAGATTAAATATATGTTCATTAAATAATTTAAAATCCATAACATGATGTCGGTTACCCATGTTCCAATGACTTAATGAAAGCCAGGAGTTTATAGGGATTATATTTCATGTCACAAGTTCTCATTTATTATCTTCATCATGTATGATTCTTTAGTTTATATCTATGTTTGGTCACTATAGATATTATCACCATCCATAGAAGCAGTTAGTGTCTTAGAGATGGTATTGATCCCTTGTGGGGAATCCAAAAAAGCATGTGGGAACATGAATGAAATCACATGTTGTTTTTTGATATAGATTAAGGTCGTATAATTCGACTACACCATGAATATTAATTTCATGTAGTAAGGATGTAATTATTAAGCTCGTGAATAAAAGAAAAATCCTACGTAACCATTTGAGATATGACTTAGGGCCCATATAGTTCATGTATATGATATTTTTCAACTAGGAAGATGTGAAAATAATGGCCTTGAGTGGGACATATGCCTATAAGGCTACCCTGAATTGCCTCATCCAGAGTAGGACCCTTTGAGTGAATATGATATTTAAATTGGATTATATCTAAAAAAGGGCCCAGATAGGGGGTATTTCACAATTCCATTGGAACAATCACTTCTAGTCACTAATATTATGTGAGCAATGCTTGGTGTGACAAACAAGATATACCATATGATATGAGGGAATATTTTTATAGGGATTACATACTAATATATATCGTGGAGTGGTATGATTTCTAGTGAAATGAATAATATTTTAAAGAGCTCAGGCCTTATGACGGTTTTCTACATATTCTATGTATAATATGAATTAGATTACTCATAGTTAAGTTTGTCCCTAACCAATTGATGGGATTGATGTACTCAAAAGAATGGTCGGGGAATACACATAATAATATGCTAGTTTATATGCCCAATTCTCACCCACATTTTGACATTGAGAGATGATAGACTTATGGGATAATTTAGTCACATGAGTTAAAAATATTTTAGATATGCAGGGACTAACAAAATGGTAGATTCTCTTTGAAGTTAGGTCATTAAGAAGGTGTCCAACATATCCTTCATGGATAGGAATCCGATATCTCATAGTTCAATAGCCATAACCCGATGATGGGACTGAATGGATGATTACACATTGAGAAATTATTTTTATACTTGAGGTTGATAATTTTTTGGGACTTATACCAATATTTAGTCCCGTTTAATAATATAATTAGTAATCATCTCATAGATAATGTGAAACAATGGCCATAAATGTTCTACCTGATATGTTTGGTATGGAACAACAGAATTGCCCGAGAGCATGATAAAAATAGGTTTAGATGAGTCTTTCACCCTAATCAATTAGGAAAATCCCCCTATAAATTTGGTACTCTACCCAAGATTAATGGATAGAGGTTCGGATGGTTTATATCTAAATGTTTCTACTGGATGATGTTGTCTGGTATTTGGGTGTTTTTCGAACACATTCTAAGTGTATTACCTAAAATTCCTAATAATCATACCAATATGTCTTCATCATCGTAAAAATATGTATTTATTGTCTACCTAGAATGACTTGAGCATCTACCTTACATATTCAAGGTGTCAGTCCGACATGGATGAAACATCTTGGGGTCTCTTCCTGACATTACCATGGTTCTTCATATTACCAAAGATGACATCTCTTGGGTGTTCTTAAAGATGAAACATAACATATTAACATATGTTCACATTGTCAAAGTAGGAATGTAAATGGAATTTTGCATGATCGAGATGTTTTTCTTGGGAATTCATCCCATGGTCAATCTTACCTATCTAGGATTTATTCACATGATCTAAATGAATTGCCCAAGATGACTTCCCATAATAAATATAACTTGTCCATGGGTTGTCATATCATCATATTAACATGTTAATGAACTTTCGATTGACAATTATACTATATCTAGGGACACATGAGGGAATCACAACACCATTGTGGAGTCATGTGATTATTAGATATTAAGTGAGTCAAGTGGTGGGGTCTCACAAACATGTCTAGGATCACACGCATTTCAATGTAATTTATTTTCATGTCTAAATAGATTTTGACATGAGTATATGGGTAGTGTTTTCCTTGAGTATATTATTGAATCCCTGAGGGTTCGGGTTGAGGAAGCACATCCTAGGGTTTTTATGGTGAGAGGAGGGATTGTCAAAGAGTTTACTAGCATTCCATGAATCCATACATATTGATGGGTGCATACATGGTGTTGTCACAATATGTTTATTTTCACATGGAATTAATGTTACATAAAGTGGGTTCTTTAGAGGGGTTATGTTAATATCTACAGGCAATACATATTGGACTCATTCCATAGGAGAGGGTTTAAATTGCATGAAAGAGAGGGGTACACTGTTAAGGGTTTTTATCAAGTCGAAGCCTATTTGGGTATGCATGAAAATGTATAGGGCATGTCCACGGGATCGTATGCCTATCAAAGGGGTGTATGCATCACACTGTTCATGCCCAAATATATCAACATGAGTGACTCAAATAATTGGGATCTCAAATTATGTTCAAATCATTATGAGGTTGCATTATACTAGGAGGATTATGTGATTAATTCATTTAAAGAACTCTAGATTTGGTTCTTCTAATTACATTGAGAATTACTATTAAGTTAGTATCCCACACTTATCTTCTTCCATAATTCTTTTCTTCTCCATTTTTCCACTAGTCTTCCTCTCATGTTTTATTGATCTTAAACAAGTGGAGGTTTATATAGAAAATAAAATTGTGATTTCTTCATCTTTTCACAATGTGGGTTCCACATGCACTCTACCAATGTGGTGTAGGGTTTACATGATTAACATCATGAAATCACATGATGAATTCCTAGTATGGAATTCTCAATAGCCATTGAGGTTTTGCAAGATCATATCCACTAGCGCCACCTAATCATAGTTTTTTCCATTGATAACTTTATTGAGTGTTGAGGTCTTCACATGGTTGCTTTGGATACATCATTTGATCATTTTGAGGGTTGGATGGAATGGATTTATTTGATTCACATGGGTATCCTACATTCATTGAATGGAATTATGAGGTCTTATGATCATCCATCATCCGACTTCATGTAATATTACTTAAGATATAGTTTCTAAACATTTCTATTATGAAAGGCATGTTTTTTCATATCATTACTATCCTTAAAGTTTTGAGGAAGATGAAAAATCCAGATTTCAATGCATGACATTTTTAAAGGCTTCGTGTGATCCTATGGGATTCCATAGGAAAACTATATGATCCTTTGATCTCATAATGCCTAGAAACTCTCGTGATGATTCATGTTATCATGGGATCTTCTTCCATGTGATGGCTCTATAATTAAACATCAAAATAAAGATAGGGAATCAGACCCTAGATTTTATATTCTTCATGTGATGGAGTAGAAGATAGTTGGATATGGCATCATGTGATTTCATTCATTTGATCGTATGATCCATTGTTAATCTTATGACTGCTCCCCATGATGGCTTGATTGGATTCTTGTGATATGTATTGTTTTCAGTGGTAATTAAATATAGGTAAAATGAGTATTCATGCATGGATTTGGTACCATGAGGATGACTCGACTATTTGAGGATTTATTTTTGTTGAAGTCAATAATGGTGATTGTTAAGGACAATGGTCGAGTGGGAATCATGTGTGGATCACAGTGTTGATCCAACATCATTAATAGTGTAGTGGGAGTGGGGTCGGTCAATGTTGATCATGTGAGGTTATTATTCAACATGAAGTTCTTTGATCAAACAAGTATTGTTACATCCATGTAGTCTTTATGAAAGAAACAGTGCACAAACTGTAGAGCCATCTTACATAAATCGGGCACGTTCGGGGAGAGATCTTAATAAATAAATCTATATTAGTTTCCCATCTCACCTATGGTGGTTTCATAACCCACTATATATAAATCCCACTCCCTCACAGGCCACACCCGTCCATGGCATGGCCTTACTTGGAACACCTCCACATACCCTAATCACTCACTATGAGAGATATATATTCTGACACCCTCACAGCATGGAAATCTAGATGATTAGCTCCCAAGAATCATTAAGTTGACTCCCATATGTTCCCATGGGCTAGCTGGTTGACTTGTTATTAAATCCAGAACATGTTTGGGTTATTGATTATTTAAATATATAGAAAAATAATAAAATTAAGGATGATATAATTAAATCCAAAATATATACCCTTATGATATATAGCCCACGATATGACATTTTAAAGTTCCACATACAATTAATTTTAGTATTTTAATTCATTGTATTCATGCTTCTTGAAAATATTATGGAAATGTGTTTGATTCATAGTTATAGGAGTCAATAAATTCCCCCCTTAGAATTCGATTCATTCATAACATAATGAATTCGATTATAAGTAATACATAGTTTAACTTTCCTTTTTTACATGAACTTTAAATGGGCCTATAAGAACCATCATGAAAATATTGATAACTCAAGGTTACTTAGATTTCATAATGGATATCCAATATATTTCTATGATGGGTTATATTATAAAAAAATTGTATTTCCCATGGGAATAAACTCATCTTCACTAGTGCAGAAAACATTTTTTACGTCGGTTATTTTTTATTATTTACGTCGGTTTTTAGGCGACGTTAATACGGACGACGTTATAAATAATGTTTTTTACGTCGGTTATTTAAAACCCGACGTAACATCCCTAACATCACGGTGTTTATCACGTCGGTTATTTAAGAAACCGACGTGATAAAACGCCTGGGATATCGTTTATCACGTCGGTTATGACATAACCGACGTGATTAACCCTTCCCCGGGCCTATTATCACGTCGGTTTCTTAAATAACCGACATGATAAAAAGTCCTGGGAAACGTTTTAGCACTTCGGTTATCCAATAACCGACGTGGTTAATCGATTCCCAGGCCTTTTAGCACGTCGGTTATATTAAGAACCGACGTGATAAACCCCTATCGATTTATTTACCACGTCGGTTATAAAATAACCGACGTGAAAGCGATATTTTTTTTAAAATAATTGCACTGCTCTCACCAAAAAGCAACCAGAAACCAAACAACAAAAATAACCATGCCAGCCCTCCCCCAAGCCCCAACTGAACCCCACCCTCATCTATACCCACCTAACAACCTGGCCAGCCCCCCCCCCCCACCACATTGGAGCCCCACCACAACCCTTGGACACCCCCCCCACCACTTGGACAGCCCCCCACCCTCATTTACACCCCCACGACCCCAAGTACAGCCTCAAACACCCATTGGACACCCCTCCCATATCTCTTGTACACCCCCCACCCCTTGGACACCCCCCACCCCTTGGACAGCCCCCCCACCCTCATTTACACCCCCCAAGACCCCTAGTACAGCCTCAAACACCCATTGGACACCCCCACACACCTTGACAGCCCTCCCAGACCCCTTGGACACCCCCCCCCCCCCCCCCCCGACCCCTGGACACCCCCCCCCCGAGCCCTTGGACAGCCCCAAACACCCCTTGGACACCCCTCCCATATCCCTTGGACACCCCCCCACCCCTTGGACACCCCCCCCCCCCCCACACCTTGGACAGCCCCCCCACCCTCATTTCCACCCAACCGGCCCCTTGGACAGAACTCCCAGACACCTTGGACACCACTCACATATCCCTTGGACACCCCCCCACCCCTTGGACACCCCCCCACCCCTTCGACAGCCCCCCACCATCATTTACACCCCCCGAACACTAGGACAGCCCCAAACACCCCTTGAACACCCCTCCCATATCCCTTGGACACCCCCCCCCCACCCCTTGGACACCCCCCCACCCCTTGGACAGCCCCCCACCCCCTGGACACCCCCCCGACCCCTTGGAAACCCCCCCATCCCCTTGGACAGCCCCAAACACCCCTTGGACACCCATCCTATATCCCTTGGACACCCCCCCACCACTTGGACACCCCCCCCCCACCCCTTGGACAGCCCCCCCCCCCCCCCCACCCTCATTTACACCCAACCGACCCCTTGGACAGCCCCAAACACACCTTGGACACCCCTCCCATATCCCTTGGACACCCCCCACCCCTTGGACACCCCCACCCTCATTTACACCCCCCCGACCCCTAGGACAGCCCCAAACACACCTTGGCCACCCCTCCCATATCCCTTGGACACCCCCCAAACACCCACCCACCCCCTTGGAACCTCTCCCCCCATACCAAAATCCAGACCAGAAAAACCATCAACAGTAGACCAAAACAAGAAGTAGAGAAAAATTAAACATTCACTTATATAACATTCAAAACTTACACTGTCAACTTCAAAAAAAAACTAAATCCAACCTAAACGACTACGAAATACACAATTACATTGACAATATTCAAAATTACATTTTACATTACAAACAACTAAAATTCAATCAAACCTGTAAAATAATTTGACCACTCCACTTGTAAGTGTTTGATATCATCAGCAGTAAAGGGTTGAGGGTCATCAAAAAGCTACAAAGGAAAAGGATAGTAGTCAACGTGTATAATGATTAAATCAAATTGAAATATTATGAGAAAGAGGAAATCTTACCAGGTCAAAACTCAGAACTGTCCCAGTTGTTATTATTTCATACATAAATCTTAACATGTAATATCCGCATTCGATGATGCTTTGTTGCTCATGACATTTCTGTTTGAATGAGTGTAAATTCAATATATTACTTTTATGTAATAAATCAAAATGTACAAATTATAAATGGATATTTACCTTCGCATGTACATATTTGATCTTGAAATTCCTTTTCTTTGCGCTTTTTCGAAAGTGGACCCATGCCCTTTTAGAAAATAATACGAATGGGGTAAATTTAAAATTCATTATAATATATAAAACTATTTTGAAATTTAAACTTACGTTTCCAATATATTCTTAAAAATTTCTCGCACATCATCATGGAGAGAGCATATCCAATAAAGTGCTTTCTCCCTTGGGTAAAAAACCCCTAACATCCAATGATCCCTGATAAAAGGAAATTTAACGTTAGTGGTTTTTTATGTTAATAGATAATTAACTCTTTGAGAGGGATTTGTTTCATACCTCTCACAAAAAGGCATCATCCAACACTATGTGATTACATTGTTTTCAAATCTATCAGCAATATAAATCAATCTTTGTTCCTCATCCAATGCACATGCTTCAGGGGAAATCAATTGTGGGTCCACAAATCCATATACATCTGTCAGCTCATTCCTCTCACAAATTTTATACAGATACCTAATACAAAGCAGACATAAGTATACATTTTTAATAAATATAACGCAAGGAAAATGTGTTAAGACTTACATGATAAAAATTTGCACCATGTTGATGCCCAACTTATCTCCAGTGACAAACTCCATGATATCAGTTTTCATAATCCCCACACTTAGTTCACGTCCACAGACATGAGCTTCCATTGTAAAGTCATAATGATCCGCCAACAAATTTGAATATCTTGACAATTTGTCAAGACTGCTAGTATTTGCATCTGATGTCATAGCTATCTGTCTTTGTTGTTGTCTATACAGTATTTCTTTACCTTTGAAGTATTCCTGTAAAAATAAATTGAAAAATATATTAGTTTTCAAATGATAAAACATTAATAAAAATATAAAATAAAATATATAACATCCATACCTCTATGGTAATGAGTCGAAGAAGTCTGGATGGCCAAAGTAAAAAATGGCCGATACTATGTCCAACTGTCGTCACCTCATCTGTAGGTAATGGTGTCCGAGCTGATCTATCTATAATATCCTGTACAGTGACCCTCTGATTCTCTACCTCTAACTGTTGATGATGAACTGTATCTCCTATACAATATACCATCCCATATGCAACTATATGATGTTGAGGATCATCAACATATAACTCACAATAAGTAGGTAGCTGCGGCGGAGGAGGAGGATCAAAAATGGGGTCTGCAGGCTGAGGTGGGGGAGTGGGAGCTACTGGGAGAGGTGGAGTGGGAGCTGCACCCTGAAATTGTCTTTGCAAGTCTGCAAACATAAACTGCATCGATGCTCTAATCTTTTCCTCCATTGTCGCATTAATATTATGGACTTCAGCCTCCAAGGATTCTATTTTTTTTATAAACTCCCTCAACGTTAGAAGTTGAGGAAAGTGGCAACACTTTTCTTACCGATACACCTGCCGGATATCCTCTTACACGGCCAGGATGTTCGGGCTTTCCCAATGCCACAGATAAAATATCTTCCCTTCCAGATGGTGTAAATGTCCCCTGTGAACTCTGCTCCTCAAGATAGTCCTGTAATAATTAATTGAACATTTCTATAATTATTGGAAATATATGACGAAAATAGTAAACTTAAATAAATAAAATAGATATCTTACAATCCTCTCAACTACGAGTCTCGATTCTTCCGAAATATATTGTCCTTTTTTCCCTTCCGAGCTCTTTTCCATTTCTCATGTCTAGATGGAGGGGATGGAGGGGCCACCTCTCTAGAGCTTGAAGACTCAACTCTTAGTTGTTGACATTTTTCTTCCATCATTTGTTCTTCCAATAATGCATACCCTCCCAGAGATAAACTATGAGGGTATACATTTTTAGATTGGATCTCTTGATGATCTTTCCTTGTTTGCTGTAAATTAAGAATAAGTAATCATTAACAAAACAATAATAAGATCATTTATATAAGAAAGCTTATAAAAGTTTACATTGCCCTTACCAAAAATGATTCTTTTCTTCTACTTTCAAAAAATTGTCTCCATGTGTCTTCATCTATAAAAGGATATATACGACATGGATTCTCACGACTCCTATGACCATAAATGAAATCAGATGAGAGGGTTGATTTGAAATCCCTCCATCTCCTAGCAGCCAACGATAAGAATTTCTTCCTGACTCCTCCAGTGTCAGGAATATCAAATGTCATCTGATAAAAAAGAGGTTAAAAATATTATATATACTAGAAACATTTAAAGAAAAGTCAAACAATAGAAAAAGATCTTACCAAAATGGTCTCCCATAGCTGAGAAATTATTGCCTTATCCACACTTCTCCAATCATCATAGAGAATGCTTACTTTGCTCTTAGCCTGAGTTGCTACAAAACCCTTAAAATCTTTAGCATTTGGACCTCTTGGAAGATCATCATCATCAAACTCCACGACTATCCTCTCCTCCTTCGTACGGGCAAGTGATAATTTTGGTAAACGTGTGGACCCACGCTTACCAACCTTTGAACTCTTTTTCGTAATAGGAGCATGTGAATGTTCCTCCCCAGATGTATGACCAATATGCTCATCACCAGAATCATGCGGCTGATCAACTGATTGATCTTTCATTTTCCTTCAAATCAAAAAAACAAACATTAGTTCACAAATATTCAAATTCAAATATTGTAATACTACTTAATCAGAAAATAGAAAAGTGTACTAAATTACATAATAGTAAACATTGGTAATATGGTAAGCATGTTAAACAATGATAAACATGGTAAACACAGTCTGTTGTACCCCTCTCTCTTGGATTTTAATGATCACAATCACTCTTATTATGTTCTAAATTTTATTCAAGTGTTTTTGTTGATAGGAAAAAGGTTGCCAAGGAGTTGGCCCATGAAAGCTGAAAAGTGTACTCACTGAGTCCACCGGTCAGCCGGTGTGAGCTCACCGGCCAGACGGAGGACCCAGGCAGTAGACTTGCCCACTGCCTGGTGTCACCGGCCGGCCGGTGGACCAGACAGAGAGCCTTCCTCTCTGTCTGGACCACCGGCCGGCCGCTGGCTCATCACCGGCCCCTCTAGAAAGCACCCCCACCGGCCGCTGGCTCATCCCCGACCCCTCTAGAAAGCACCCCCACCCCTCCTGGACATAACCCCCCACCCCCGACCTGCTTGGACACCCCCCCTGGACACCCCACAACCCTCTGGACAGCCCCCCCCACCCCTCCTAAACACCACCCCCACCCCCTACCCCCTTGGACACCCCCCTGGACACCCCCCAACACCCACCCACACCCTTGGACTGCCCCCCACACCCACCCACCCCCTTGTAAACCCCCCTGGACACCCCCCGACCCCTCTGGACAACCCCCACCCCTCCTGGACACCACCCCCCACCCCCTACCCCCTTGGACACCCCCTGGAGATCCCCCAACCCTCTGGGCAGCCCCCCCACCCACCCGGACAACCCCAAATACCCTCTGGAGAGGCCGCCACCAACTTGGACAGCCCCCCACACCCATCCACCCCCTTGGACACCCCCCTGGACACCCCACCGACCCCTCTGGATAGGCCTCCACCCCCTTGGACAGCCCCCCACACCCACCCATCCCCTTGGACACCACCCTGGCCACCCCCCGACCCCTCTAGACAGCCCCCGACCCCTCTAGAAAGCACCCCCACCCCTCCTGGACACAACCCCCCACCCCCGACTTGCTTGGACACCCCCCTGGACACCCCCCAACCCTCTGGACAGCCCCCACCCCTCCTAAACACCACCCCCCACCCCCTACCCCCTTGGACACCCCCTGGACACCCCCCAACACCCACCCACACCCTTGGACAGCCCCCCACACCCACCCACCCCCTTGTAAACCCTCCTGGACACCCCCCGACCCCTCTGGACAGCCCCCCGCCCCTCTTGGACACCACCCCCTACCCCCTTGGACACCCCCTGGACATCCCCCAACCCTCTGGACAACCCCCCCCCCCCCCCACCCACCCGGACAACCCCAAATACCCTCTGGAGAGGCCTCCACCCACTTGGACAGCCCCCCACACCCATCCACCCCCTTGGACACCCCACCGACCACTCTGGACAGGCCTCCACCCCCTTGGACAGCCCCCACACCCACCCATCCCCTTGGACACCACCCTGGACACCCCCCGACCCATCTGGACAGCCCCCGACCCCTCTAGAAAGCACCCCCACCCCTCTTGGACACAACCCCCCACCCTCGACCTGCTTGGACACCCCCCTGGACACCCCTCAACCCTCTGGACAGCCCCCCACCCCTCCTAAACACCACCCCCACCCCCTACCCCCTTGGACACCCCCTGGACACCCCCCAACACCCACCCACACCCTTGGACAACCCCCCACACCCACCCACCCCCTTGTAAACCCCCCTGGACACCCCCCGACCCCTCTGGACAGCCCCCCACCACTCCTGGACACCACCCCCCACACCCTACCCCCTTGGACACCCCCCTAGACACCCCCCAACCCTCTTGATAGCCCTCCCACCCCCCTGGAATCACTGAAAATTTACCATAACAAGAAGTTGGGCCATTCAAAGAATGTTTTTAGGTGTGGAGGAAGAACTGAGTTTCAATAGATAGAGAAGGAACTCGACATTAGGTTGTCTATTCCAGGTGTGGATTTGAAGGAGTTAATGTTTGTTCAATGACCCAAGAGATTGAATAAGAAATTCAGATTTTGTGCCATTTTCTCATGATGAGGATGAATAATTGGTGGGGTTGACTTTTAAATGGAGATCTTAGCAGACCATCATATTTTCTATAGATCAGTAAAGGATGTTAGCATCGAACATAAGGCTTAAGGGATGCTTTCAGATCCAAATATGAATGTTGATGGATGCAATGGATCTAGTAGAGGTTCTAGAAAGAATGGTGGTTTTATTTGTTTAGGATAAGTAGTGAAGAAAAAACTAGTTAATTTTTTACTTGCTGAAAAGAGGGTATCTATAATTTTTAACATGCCGAGGGGAAATCTGGCGAGTCCTCCTCGTGAAACTTTGTTTGCAGGGGGTGAAAATGGTGATGTGATCCCAAATCCATGCACCTATGCCATGGTTGTGTGTGAATATAGTAGTAACAGCTGTAAAAGGGCAACCCATCCAAATGGACACGCCCCAACCCTCTCGGGGATTTATAGAAAACGATCAAAAATTAGTGAAATCATAAAATTAGTCAATATTGCAAGTCGAACTAATAGATCTAGGGATGATAAATAAGATTATGGTGCCAAAACGAGTTAAAAGGGTTCGCAATCGAAGAATCTTAGCTAGTTTCAACAAAAAAATCATAACACATATATATATACTATCCGCGAAAAAAAACGAACGAGTGGGAGGATTACCTGAGTGCTGCGAGTTTAGATGATTGATCCGAGGAGATTAAATATGAGAAACGATGATCGCAAAATGAATCTAAACCAACGAAATGGACGAGCCGATTCGGGTTTACGCGCGAGAGAGACGAGTCGCGACTGTCGAAGGTAAAATCGCGAATGACAATCCACGGGTCTGGGTAAATTTTTAAATGAGTTATCGCGTCGGTTATTCAATAACTGACGTTATAATTTTTTTAAAAACATTTATAACGTCGGTTATTCATTAAACGACGTAAAAACCTTCCTCCGAATCTTTTTTTACGTCGGTTATTTTATAACTGACGTTATAAAGGGATCAAAATACGAGTTTTTTTACGTCGGTTATTCCATAACCGACGTCAAAAACATCTGCGGATTCTTTTTTTACGTCGGTTATAAAATAACCGACGTAAAAAGGACTTCAAAAACCGCGTTTTTTACGTCGGTTGTTGAATAACCGAAGTAATAACTCGTACATATGTCGATTTGTTACGTCGGTTATTGAATAACCGACGTAACAAACACCCCCGCTTCTGTTTTTTATGGCGGTTAATGTATAACCGACGTAAAAAACGAAGCCGCGCAATTAATAACGTCGGTTATAAAAATAACCGACGTTAAAGGTGTACTAAACACAGTTTTTTACGTCGGGTATTAAATAACCGACGTAAAAAACCTCTTTTTACATATTATGATGTCGGTTTTATATAACCGACGTAAAAAATGGTGACGTAAAAAACGTTTTCTTCACTAGTGCTTGATGATTTACTACTCTAAATTATAGATTTGTTTCATATTCAAGGATAGAAATGGATTGGTATTAAAAGGTATTTGTGGGTGGATCAATGACTATAGGCATATAGGTTTCTACATATTCTAATGGATTGGGAATCAAGTTGTATATACTTTTGGGTCGAAAAATTCATATGCATATCATGCTCATACGTAAGAAACGTATGTTCAAAGATGAAAAATATCAACATTGAATCATATTATGTAGATCTTGATTGTATTATAAAAGGTTAAGGACATCATTTCATAATGATATCCTATGCACAAACTCATTTATAGGTAGATATATTTCATGGTTATGTGTCTCATTCCATATTTTAGGCCATGCAATAGGCTACTCTGATCAATTTATGTTCATGAAAGATCGACCAAGTCTATTGTAGTTTAATGTCATGATAGGACTAGTTTCTCTAAGGTGGGTCCTGATAAATAGAGATAAAATGTAATTTTTTATTAGATCAGTGGACCAAGATATTGTATCATTAATTTTATATTGGAAAATAGTGGTCCCTATTAACATTTTATATTCTTACATTCATCCCTAACCTTTCACCAGGTATTATATGGGGAAGTATTAGTCAGTGTGGTATTGTGTATTTCTTTGTCCACCTTTTTATGATTATATATATTGATTGATATATTAGTTTTCTAATTTATAAATTCTCAATATTTCCTAGATCACATAAAGTGCACATCCAACATGTACAGAATCGGCTTTTTCCTAGGGTTAACTTTTTTTGTTTTCTAGTTGATGAGCATTGTCTCGCTTCCAATATATTTTTTTAGAGTTCTTGAAATACCAACCAGTACTATGATATTTTTTTGGGCTCTTCAACCTTGGAAATTCTTATGGTGTTGTTTATGGTCTTCTATCTCATACCATCAATTCATGTTTAGTGAACCATTCATGAAGTAACATTTTTCATATAGATTGTCATCAAGTGTTATTGACATCTATAAGGAAGATTAACCTCCTTCTATACGAACGTATTCTGTGAGGTTTAAAAAAATGTGGTAATGATGTATTATATGTAGTTTAATGTCCTTCCATAAAAACATAATATAATATATAGTTTAATATTTTGTTTCAAGGTCTTGAGATGCTATATAGTTTATATCCTTTCTACTAGGGAATTGGGTGTCATTTAGTTTAATGTCTTTCATCTAATAATTTGTATCATGAGAGGGATGTCGAGCCCACTTGGATTTTTGGAATATGGGCCATGAATATAATAATCCAATAGTTCAAACCAATGAATATGTAATAGGAAATACATTCCATGGATGACCAATAAATAAATAGGGTGACGAGTCTAGTTGAGGTGTTTTAGGGGCTCATTAATATTAGATCTCATCTCTAGTAAGGAGGATGTGCCTACTGTAATAAGTTCTATGTCCCTTATACATGATCTCATAGGGTTTACATTCATGGTAACATGAAAAAAGACCCACTATTTTCAAAGGGCCATGAATTATTTATGAATAATGTATTGTTGGATGGTAAAATATTATGAATTATAAATCATCTAGGATTTTTGGAATATCAATGGTTTCAAACATGTTCTAGGAGTTTAAATCAATGAATTTAGAATGGGAATGACATTCTAGGGATGAAATACGACACCTTAAAGTGATGAGTTCCACCATAGTGCGTCTAGGATTCTTGAGATATAGATTTACATTATTATATGGAGTATATCACTATAGATGGTACGTCAAGGGTATATATATGGGTCTATAGATCATACAATGGTTGTAATGAAAAGGGGATCCCCAATCTACTCAATAGGATATATTAGATTTATAAAGACTCAAAAATCTGAATTATGATGTGAGGAATGGATATAAGGGATCTCCATGATGTCTTACAAAAACCCAGGGTAGTTTTTTGTGATTCTTGAGCCACACACCATGTGGTTTTGAGTCATGTGGTGTGGGGAATAAAATGTTTCAGGAATCGAATACAACATTCATTCTAAAGAAAGTTACAATACATGGTTTTTTAATTTCAAGGATATAGAATCCACTTGAATAGTATAGTTATGAAGATTGTAAATCATGGTTCGAGAATATAAGATTTTATAGGGGGTGGAAACCTATGGGTACTGGTTGACCATTAGAAATGGAGAATTCTGGTATTCAGGGTGGCAATTATGATAATTCTAGAATTTAGGGAGGATATATAGGACCAGACATCCTCCATAAATAATATCATTAACGTGGTACAATTATCTAATAAAAAGCAGTGGGATTGATTTAAATTAGCCATTCCCTCTTAATATTTTTCTAATGGTAAGAACTAGGAAGAATGAAGCTTGAGGTATATGGGGTTCCAAGGTAATGATACTAAATTGAGGAACTCGTTGAGTCAACTCATGCGTTAAAGGCACAATGATGTTTTATGGGAAAAAATTAATATTAAATAAGGGTTCAAGAACCCTAAAATAAGTTTCTAAACATACTGAACACATTATTACAGCAATTATATGTTATAAATCCTTACTATATGCTTTTCATATGTCATGTGGTCCAAAGATCATGGAAAGACTCTTTAAAAGACTAAAAATCTAGTCTCGTGAGGTTTATGAGTCATTTATTTATGCATTAAATACTAATTAAACTATAGAGATGAATAATTTAATAATAAAAAAATTGAATTTTAAGGAGGCCTCCCATTTCAGTTTTTTATCAAAACATATTTTATGTAACTTTTATTAGCAGTTACTGTATTTTAATTTGGTCCATCAAGGGAAAATGTTTGAGCAAATATATCTTTGAACGAAGTTCATGAAATTTTATGGCCATGACGCTCATGGACTTGGTCTAAAGATAGTGTAACCAGACATCCTAATTATGACACCCAGGGTCCAGAGGACTTCAATAGCCATTTGAGAATGGGAATAACATTGATCATGTTTCATAGGTCATGAGTAATGGTATGGGACAATATTTCCAAATATGATATTAATCAACTAAATGTTATGAGTTCCACTGTAACAACTTCAGGGATCACAAGGATCCAACAACCCTTTTCTGAAGATAAAGACCCATGTAGTATATGGTTGGGAGCTTATATACATGAAATTTTTGGAAGAGATTCATAATTAAACAAGGGGTACCACGAAGCTGGGTATCCGTTTCCAAGGGACATCAATGGTTTGAGGAAACCTAAGATTCTAAAGCCTTGATGTGTGGTTTATAGATTGATGTTCTCAGAAATAGGAAGGGAGAACCTCATACTTTTTTTTGACTGGGATCATGATCTCGTGGTTCTTCAATAAGGAATGACGATGGATGATGGATTTGAAATTTTGAAACTATGTAGTGGGTACATATCATTCATTTATCTTAAAATCATGTAATATGGAAATTTTCATCACATATAACATCACATGCTAAGGCTATTTTCATTTCAGTTAACATTATTTTGTACGGATGTAAGAATTGATGTGAAATTTTGCATGATATAATTGGGGGCACTTTTCACTGGTTGGGGGAATTTAGATGTAGGTAACAACATTTATAACTAAAATGTATTAATGTTAGTTATCCATATAATATATCCTCTATTTCATAATTATACCTCATTTTAAAGGTATCAATATGTAGATATGAATTTTTTTCTTGAACAATTATGCCTGAATTATCCATCATTAAACGAAGGTATATGCTAATTTTATTTCAAGGATTAAAGGGGTTTCCCTTTGAATAATTTAAGTGAATTATTAATCTAATAATCAAATATTTTAGGGAGATCCATCTAGATTTATCTGCCTCATATGTAGTATAGATGGTCATTTCATATTCATCCTTTACTGAGTCTATACATCAAGGTCAAATCCTCTACATAGATTGGGATTATATATAGGGATAGGAAATTTTGTTATTTTATTTTGGTATAGAGATAAAGGAATCATC
Source organism: Viscum album (assembly GCA_963277665.1). Taxonomy (NCBI): domain Eukaryota; kingdom Viridiplantae; phylum Streptophyta; class Magnoliopsida; order Santalales; family Viscaceae; genus Viscum; species Viscum album. The sequence continues at coordinate 771,345,887 of OY728159.1, read as the reverse complement.
CTTATAATAGATTGATGTATATGACAGTTTGGTCTGGGAAATTTTAGCTCGTGCAGGAAGTACCATATGTCATGTAGTTTAATGTTATACAAGTAGGACATTTTCATGTTGTTTAATGTAATGAGACTACGTCATGTTCTTGATTATATATGTGGGAATGTAATGACTACGGAACTTTTGAAAAATTATTTAACATACCTTGTATCTAGAGATCCATTAGGCATCAACACTATGCATGTTTTTTCCTTGTATGTCTTAACATAAATCATTTCGAGCATTTAATTTGTGGATAATTTATACTTATGAATGTTTAGAATTAGGTACATTATATAATGTGTAAGGAGAATGAAAATAAATATTTATATGGATTTATGGACCCATGGTTTATTTCAGCTATAGGGAAGACAATGACTCGATAAGAAAGAATAATTTATATTGATGAAAGATTTCGAAGGGATGTAATTATTTAGTACGGGATGTGTCTTTATATTCAAGAGTATGAGACATTAATCCCACAATGTGATATATATATATTTTTTTTACAAAATAACCACTAGAAATAAATATAATTTTATATCAGTGGACAATGGATGTAATGTGTTTTATGTCCAAGGGATAAGGTACATTACTTGTTATTCTTTATCCATGGAAAAGTGAAAAAAAATATTAAGGACGAATTGGAAAGTGTGGTTAATTTATTAAAAATTTTATTGTTATAATGAATTTTAAATTTATTTCATTCTTAATGTTTATTAATTTGGGATGGATTTTCTTTCCAGATACCATAAATAGAGGGAGAAAGATTATCAAATATGTAAAAGTAAAGTTTAATTTTCATTTATAATTAATACTTTTTGGATATATTACATAATAATGTTATTTTGAAATAAAATTTTATTTAAATTGAAATTTCATACACTAGAAATCATAAAAGAATGTGTATATTATGTGTTAAGATTTCTGTATGAAATAATTTCAACTTGGATAGTTAAAACGTTCTATAAGTATAGATTTATTTAAAAACTATACATAAATAATTCATTTTTTTGTTAATACAAAATGTTAAATGATTTAATTTTTTCTTATAACTTCTTGATTTTCCTCCATCTTATAGTGTATAAGATGTTAGATATGTACATGTGGAATGGTAAAATCATTTTATAGGTTTTGTTGGATTTTATCTTTTTTTCACTATATTTTGTACTTTTGAATTTTGTAACTGTAAATTTATAAGTAGTTGTTTTACTTCATATTATTCATTTCTCATTTTTTTTTATTTTTTCATTTACGGAGTGAACTGTTGAAAATAAATGTTTAAAAAATATATATTTTTCATTTCATTCATTTTATAACATACATAAAAAATCCTATGTTGATGGTTTTTCATGTTTATTATTATATAACTAACATAAAAGACAATCATTCAAGTTAGTTATTAAATAATTTACATGAAAATACATTTATCACATTTTTTCACAGTGTTTATAAGATAAATAATGTGGATAAAAAATTTAACATCCATTATTAAATAATAGATGTAAAAAAATCACCTAAATGGTTTTTTATTAGCGATAAAATAACCAATGTAGACAAACAATTCTGTGACTTGTTAACAATGTTCGTTATTTAGAGACGTTAAATACATATTTAAAAAATATCCCTCAATAAAGGTGACTTATAACCAGCATTATAGAAGTAACAAATGGTACATGTAATTTCATTTATGTATTAGTGAAAAGAGTCAATCATTGAAAACTAAAAACTAAAGGGGAAAATACATGACCAACCAGAAAAATTTCCCAAATTAAAAAAACTAGAAAATTAAACATCAGATAGATCCCACAACTTTATTACCAAAATAATACCACCATATGTGGTAAAAAGGACAATTTATCCCTAAGAATCTCAATAGACATAGTCGACATGCATGTCGTCTACATAAGACAAGACACATGTGGGAAGATCCCATGTAGTGGTGAGTATATACATAACCAGTAAGGCACCTTGAATGATTAAGGGGAATAAGTAAGAGATAAAATAGAAAATTAAGATAGTTAGATCATGATAATGACAAATAGAATAGCTCAACCCAAATCAATAGTGGAAGTAACCTCATCCACGCATAACGGGATCAACATGATTAGTTGATGAACTACACGTAGAGTCTTCTCCACCAATACCAGGACAAAATACTCATCCATGATTGATAATATAATCTTGGAAAGCATGTCAAATAAATTTTTCATATTCACCTCTCTTGGAAGGATAGTATCCAAATTCATGGTGTGGATATAGAAATATATATATATATATATATATATATATATATATGATAATTCAAGAAAATTCCAAATGAGAGTGTAAAGGGATCACAATATCAGAGCTCAGCCCAATTAAAATAGTATCCAAGAGTTCCAAAAGACCATAAACGATTCTAAACTTGTCACGCATCTATCTAGAAGTAACCATACAAGTACATTCATCTCCCATCCCTATGCCACACATTGAAGGGTAAAAAACACTAGGTAGGGCACCCATTCACTAGAACAATGGAAGGTTTCTACTATGATAGTCACTTATAAACTCCACTACCCATCTTTATTGGAGGTTACCTCATATAAATAATCCAAATAGGAACTAATTCCATATCGATGGGGTTAACACTCAATAATAATCTATTATTCCACTTCTCATTGCTGCTAGATGGTTAACTCAGAAATCATCGAGGAATTCCATTGCCCAGCCCTGCTGGAGGGAACCACGCAGAATGAAACAAGGAAAAACACTTCCCAGCCCTGCTAGATGGTACCAGATGGAATGGATGTTGAAGAACTCAACACCCATAAGGTACTAACAGGTACTTCTTGGAAAGTATTTAGTAACTCCACTACCCAACACTACTGGTGGGTACAGCTCGATATTTTCTCGTGTTCCTACATGATCACTACCATCATCGAGCACTACCAAACTATCCTTCGTGCTTAGAAAGATCCACATCATATCTTAAATGAAAAAAATGGATGGTTCCATAATGTTATTTATGGAAAGAAACTCAAGATAAGCTACTGCCAGTCCAAAATCAGTTTTCAAGCAAAGTAGATACTAATTATCTATGATTCCTCAAAATCGGTCAAGAGGTACAAAATGTTTGAGGGACCCACATGGCGTGTAGACCCTCTACACCACATCGACATGTAACTTATGGTACAAATATCCCAACACATGTTACAGTGCATTCAATGTAGGTGTACTAAAACAAATTTCTAAGCCGATCGGGATCAAGTCTGTGTTCTTCTGGCATTGTCGGTGTAGTCGACTCTATGTCTATGTACATCAATACATGGTCTTTACCTTCACATAGGGTACCACCCATGCAATCTGGTCATGTTAGTGTATTGGGGTATATGTCTATTTACTACCACTATAAGGCCCCGGCCTTAAACATTACTTAATATTGAATTAAATGAATAATTCACATTGATGATCTTTTCAAGTATATAGTTTTAGAGAATTAGAACATAACTATTACATCTCAAAAGATTTACAAAGTAGACACTTCTACCAAGATTCCATAGAATAAAAAAGTCTTAAAAAGAAACATGTCTAGTTCCATGTTTTATATTGCATGACATTCCCTTGATCCCATCCTTGACCTTATTCCACATTAAGTCCTGTGAAAAACATTTCAAAAAAACATGGGGTGAGCATAAAAAGCTCAGTAAGGTATACACAAAGAATAAAAACTGTTAGTTTTTCAAACATCAAGTAAACCATGTATACTTTATCAAAGTAATACCTTCACCTTCATGAAGTAGTAAAAAACTCTTCCCTGAATAAAATATCATTACTTACCTTTTTTTAACCAAAGGATTACCATAAAACCCATATAAAGAACACATAACATATATAAAGGTAACTTGGGACATAAACAAACTTAAGTGGAATAACCATACGGTCGACATCCACACATATCACTTAATGGAATAGCCATACGACCAACTTCCATACATACTTAATGGAATAGCCATATAGCGGACTTCCATACACAATGCATTGGAGGTTATAACGTAACCACCCGTCCTGGTATTCACGGCACCACCCGTCATATGGTTTATCATGTAACCACCCGTCAAATGTCCAAGTACCAATATAAAATCATAAAACATAAAACCAATATAAAGGAACGATAAAATTTCCACATTTCAATCACAATATATCATTTAAATATATTGACATAATAGAATCCTTTATCAAAACCATTTTCAATACCAAAATACAGAAAAGAGTATATGGTATTTATAATATTTTAAAAACATTATGGCTTGTTGAGGAAGCCAAAGACCAAATAATACTCGCGGCGGTGGAAAAGGTCGTTGTCACCGCGTACATTAAAAAAATTACTTTTTGTCGTTTAGTAAAACGCTTCGTAGAAAAAGATTCCTTCTGTATAAAAGTAAAAGTCAAAGGGGTTTATACACCGTATAAAAGAAAGTTGGGTATAAAACGAAATATGCCTCAATGAAAGGAGATTGAGACGAAGTCCCTTACCTCGGCTCCGACTTGACTCGATCATTCTTTAACGTCCTGAATAATAAAATTGAGTTAATTTATACTTTATTAAGAACCTTTTTAAAGTTCATTATTCATTTTATATCACTTATTTCCATGTTATAAACATTATGTAACCATTTAAGTTAATAATGTTTGTTTTTTCGGTATTTGGTTCTTAAGTTGAAAGTGGACTTCTTACAATTACATGTTGTTCGTGTGGTCAAAGGGTTTTTATATCCAAAATGACATTCCTGATTTGGATAGCATATATATAATATATATCAAGTATATACCTGTATTTATAATATTAAATAATCATTTAGAGATAAGAAATGAAATGCACCGTTCATGGAGACGGTAAGCCGTACGTACGCATGAACGCTACTTTCATTTCTTTGTCATATTAATGGAATTAAAAATAAATGAGAGGTATGTATATATTAATTCCAGAATTATATTCATCATTTAGATGTATCATTAATTATATATATCCATTATATACATGTACTTTTAATAGTACATTACATTTGGGGATAAGAAATGAAATGCACCGTTCATGGAGACGGTAAGCCGTACGTACGCATGAACGCTACTTTCATTTCTATCTCATAATTTAATGGAAATAAATAATAATGATATAGAGGAATATTATAATTACAGTATTAAATCATATATAATAACATTAAATCCATTCTTTATACGTCCCACATATTCCATTAACGAATCACATCACTTTGATGGGGCGGTAGTCCGCACTTCCTTAAATGAAGATATCGTGTTTACCCATAATGGAAAACATAATGGTATGCCCAAAATGAAAAATACATAAGATTAAGGAAAAAAGAAACATATTATATATCATATATAAATATATTGTCATCTTAATGGCCACCTTTTAAGGTGTTAAAAGAATGTTGAACAATCATCGTTTCGGGAGGCAGAAATTCGCCATCCACGGAAACAGTATGTTCTTTAACCATTAGATGTAGGTGTGTGTAAGTGTAGCTAGAATACATCTTATAAAAACATCCTATTATATTTATGATACTGTATTTGTTACAAAATAAAAGAATAAAAAGAGTTTAGGGGGTTGGAGAAGAAAAATAAAACAAAAGGACTCAAAAGAAGACATTACCTTAAAATCGGGTAACTCTCTTAGATTTGATCTCAATGGCTTCCTTGGAAAGACTTCTTCCCAACGTGAGGCTTCAAGGAGTAATAGAGGTATGTGGAGAGCCAAAATGGGTAGGGGTTGGCCGAGCCAATGTCTTTTGGAGTGTTGGTAAGGAGGTAGAGGTGGGGGCCTTTTATAAGAGGAGAGGAGGGGCACTCTTGGAAGGTAAAGAAAAGTCACTTTATTTTAAAATGGTATTCGGATTTAAGAGGTCCCACATTGATATAATTCGAGGATAAGGTTATAAGGGTTCGAAATCCACCCATACAATAGGTTTTGGACAGGTTTATGTCATAGATTTGACATTATCTTTCCATTTTATTTAAATTGTTAAATAATGAGGGCATCGCTGCATCTTCATGATGTCATAAATAATTTATTTTATTTAATGTCTAAAAATTATAAGATAAATACTATGATGTAGGAAATTTTTTTATCTTTCTAATGAATCTTTATAGTCAAAAATTTTACTTTTATAACCCCATGTAAAAATTGTTTTAGTAAAACATTTCATGTGTGTGTCATTTTTACTTTAACATTAAATAAAAAGTTATTTAAGTCATTTCCCAACCAAAGTGGCTCCATGGGGTCCCCAAGTTGACCCATCGCTTTTCTTGGTCGTACATGACACATAAAATAAGGGTAGGACATGTTTCAAGGTATTTTCATTTTATTATAATATCAATTTCCCTTAAATTGCACTAATTACCTCTAATCGCGATTAAGAACATAAAAGTTACTATTCACCAAAAAATTATTTTAATCTCATTGAACCACATTTTACTTCTTAATGAAAAAAATGTATGTCAGATTTTTGAAATTCAAAACACAGAAGTGGTAAAATTTAATTTAAACAAAAAATCAGTTTTTATAAGTACCACTTAGTGGTTTCACTATTCATCAAAAATTGATGTTTTTCAGAAAAATACCAAAACTTAACCCTAAGCTATATTTGATATTATGAATTCAAAAATGAAGTCCATTTTACAAAATTCACAACATATAAGTTGCATTAATTAAATTAACAATTAATTCCCGCTGTCAGAGCAAACAGCGTGTTTTTATGAAACAATAAGTATCAAAAGATTGACACTAGTTTAAGTCTGATTTCAAAGTGAAACTAATTCCAACCACCACTATTGGATTTAATGGTAAAAATATATTCTAATTTAACTTTAAAACCAATTAAAAAGATAATCTAATCATCTTAAAAAATTATATTAAAAAGAGGTTTTGAATTAAAATACAACATTTTACACTGTTCATTAAAAAAATGAACTTTATCGGAAAAATACCAAAAATTTACACAAAGTAAATTTTGATGTCCCGATTCTAAAGAAGAGTTATATGTGGTCCAATAGAATTTATAAGATTGATCAAAACTATATTTAATGATGGTTCTCCGTCAAAAGGTGATAAGTGTACCTTTCGTGAAAATTAGAGTATATAAGCCTAAAATTGAATTCTTTTCGTATTTTAAGCCTTTATCCTTTATTAGATAAATGTAAAAACCTTTAACAAACATATATAATCATATTTTCGTTATTTCTATCCATTCCTGCCAGTACAACGGCTACGTGTTAACTAACATTTAAAATAATATTATTTTATTACTAGTGTGCAACGTAAGTTTTCAAAGGAACTCATCGTTGCGTATCGGGTATGCTATCGATCATAGAAACCCCTTTAAAGTATAATTAATATTTAATTCGTAAATATTAATAAATATGAAAATTCTTTATTCTTTATTTACCTGGGATGTTACAACCACATGGTTTTCCACTAATGTGATACACAACATGTTTTATCCATCTTGGGAAGGGTTACATGGCATGTGGGAGAGTTACACATTGTGTCATCCATAACATTTCCAAAAAAATATCTTCCCCTGATGTGGGGCTACAAACCATGTGTTTATCCTTATACACAAAATGTATTCATGTATTCAAAAACATTCATATATCCTCTATTTTTTTAATAATATGGTCTTCCTCCTTTATATATGGCTATATCTCTATCCAGAAACATATAGATCTAGCCATGGATCGTGGATTTTGGTCATCACCCACATGAAATTATCTTAAATTTTTCATCAGATGTTCTATACAATAATCATTCACCATTTTTCTTCCTCCAATATGGATTAATTATCTAATCATAAAAAATACCCCCTTTCCTAGACAACATCCCAGAACTACCCATGTTTCTCTGATCAGTTTTTTGTTTCTCGATCTATCATAGTTTTGAGGGTCTGATTAGGCTCTCCACCACCTAAAAATGTCGAACTAGAACCATGTGGTCCTACTAGCGAATAAATAAATGAATAAAAATAAATAATTAGCTAAATTATTTTTTAATTTAATGTTGATTAATATTTTTTGGTAACCAAACAAGAACATTGATCTGGGGCTGGAAACCAAGGAAATAAACATATATTTCAATACTAGAATGCTTGAAATTGGGAAAAATTGGAGAATATCCAAATAAAATGATATAAATTCTCAAAATAGTTTAACAAAATGGTTTAAATGAACAATTTAAGGGTCTTACCCGATTTTAGGATCATTCATTGATAGAGAATGTTCTCTCTGATGCACCAAAGAACCTATCACTTTAGATTCATCTTGATATGTACTGATCTGGCCTTTCTTAGTCGGTCGATGAGATATTCCCTTTCAAAGAGGAAAGAGAGTGTCTACTTCGATTCCAGTATTATGTGGGTATCCACAACCTATTCACCCTGGAAGTAATCTAATATATTAATCCAATATGTTAAAAATTATTATTATTTAATTCATTAATTCTTTATTTCACCGAATCAACCGCCAATGATTGGAGGATATTAACACCCCACACTAACCCATTCTAGGTCATTTCTACTATAATAACTATGTTAAAAACTCGATTTTGGTCCCATATTTTCTTTTTCAGCTTCATTTTAAAAATTATATAATTTTATTTAATAATTTTTGTGTGCGCAAAATAAAATATATTTAATATTGTAATAAATTTAATTTCTGGCATACCAGTCCTTGGAATTGAACATCATCTCAAAAACATATCACAAGAAATATATATATATATATATATATATATCAAAGTTTTACAGGGATAAAATAGGTCTCGACAGCTCCCATATCTAGAGACCTCCCATGTTTCCCCAAATCTCTCAATATTATCCTCCCAAGATTTCATAATCACACTCTCAATGTAAGAGATCCTCTCATTATCCTCTCTATTCAAGCATCTCCATTATCTTATTCATTTTTATCCATTTTCTAAGGTTGGGATATCTTCTCCCATATCCCCCATTCTACCCCCACGGTTTATAATTGATTAGATACAATTTTAACTGTTATTAATCCCTCCCATGAATATTTATATTCCCCAATTATTTTGTCCAAATTTCAATATGATTTCCATGCCAAGCAATTATCTAGTTAAGACCCATACCCATTTCCTAACAAGGGATTTCAACTTTATTCACTTGTAATTTTTTGATTTGGAGGTACATATATTTATTTCAAACTCCATGATCATGAAATAAAATTTGATAATAGAGGATTCCTTGTTGTATGATCTATATGGACCACTTATGCTAGTGAATGAATTGAAAGTGATAGATACAACCATAACTATATAGTACTGTAATGAATGTATTATTTTTTAGTCCAATGAGATTATATGAAAGGTATATGGGAGTGAACCAAATGAATCATAGGGCGTTTTTCACCATGATTTCTTGGTGGTCATCCTTGAGCTATATTTATAACATTTTGTTTAAACATGCTTCCACATTTCCCATGTTTCCATTATGCTATCATTCTATATAATTCCTCGTTTTTATTATTTTATGATTCTCAAACATTATATGTCTCATTGATATGCCTATGATCTAACAAGTAATATTTTCTTCATTTTATTCAATTGTTATTCCCTTACTGGGAATTATTGTTCACACCTTTCTTATGTGTATCATATGGTTATCACATGATTTTTGAAGAAAAATTGAATGATATGATCATGATAAGGATATTTTTAATAATCACGATGTATCCAATTTTTTAAGTTGTTATTTAATGTACCTAATTACAAAATACAACAAACTTCTTGATCATATGGGTGGTATTATGTGTAATATTATGTAATAAATTATCAATAAATGATAAATAAATACAATGTTTTTAATAGTTGATATCAAAAGAAGGTATTGTTATTTTTGTATGTAGGATTAGAATAGGGGTTAAACATGAAAACACTAAATTGAACTAGAGTACATTGGTAATTGATGCATGAAAATGGGCCTTGATGCATATAGGGTTTGACACTCTTCGGGGATAATATTTGGTAAATTCACATGTTCATTATGAACAATTATTAAGCAAATAGTAATTCCCAGATGTGCCTATGTTAGCAAATAGGTCATGGATAAAATAGTTTGAAGCCTATATATTCTAAAGTAAAGGAAACAAATTTCCATTATAATTTACAGATTTCATGTAATTGGATTCCCGTTTTGGTTATTTCCTAAACTGTATATCATTTTTATATATGATGTTTACTTTGATAATTAATTTTATATCTGGTTAAATAATATAGCATCTATATGTTATAATCAATATGGATGTTTGATGGGAAGTGACATATTTTATTTACTAAATATATTATTTGATATATTATGAATTTATTGTCCAAGAATGAAATTGGTTTGGGATTGGGTAACACAGACCCCTCGATGCATCAATATTCTTATAAGATAAAACAGTAGGACATATTAGATGGATTTCTACCAACATAGTTCAGTTGAGAAGAGTATTTATCATTAAAATAACTATCTAGAAACTATATCATGATAGTTTATATGTTTAACATAATGAATTCCATAATTAATTTTATTCCATTTGATTAATTGATTAGTTATAATATCCATGTTTAATTTTTTAATATTGTGTGATTATTTATATGGAATTATTAGATAATACTTTATTATTTACAAGTTATTATGAAATTTTTGTTTAAAAGAAAGTGTGATAAGTTATTTACCTTTCTATGTTTATTATTATTATTTATTCATGACATTTTCCACTGTACAAGACCCCAACTGATCATTTTATCTCACCCTTATTTTTTCCCTTTCACAATCATATATAGAAGAGATCATTGAATGATTTTTCCATGATGATGTTTATTTTATTTTGTTATGTATTATGTTTTATTTTATTTTCACAATGTAAAATGGTTTTCAAGTATATATCTAGTCTTCCAAAGTTGCTAAATTGTTTAGTTCCTTGATATTTTAATATTGTATCTATGGTAGTGTAATAATGTAAGGAACCGAAACTAGGTTATTGGAAACTGTGTCTTTACTATATTCTTCAAGTAAATTGGATGGTCATAAGTAAAACTACCCAAATAGATGATATTGATTTAGATGTTGTGATATTTAAATTGAGAGTATAGTGGAATTATCACTTTTTTTTAATTGTGAAATATATATGGATACTAATATTCTCATGTATATATTCACAAATAAAGAGATGAATATGTGCCAGCGACGATGGTTAGAGTTGATTAAGGATTTTGTGTTCTCAATCGACTATCATAATGGGAATGTGAATAAAGAGGAAGATTAAAAAATTATAAATGATCTAATAATTTTAAAATTGATATTAATTGGAATAATTTAATATTCATAGGTATGAAAATGATGGACATGGGGATTATAAAGGAAGGTGTGTCATCAATCCATTCATAAATGATTATTTAAATTTCCCTTCTGGTGGGGATAAAGGGTTCATAAAGAGTTTATATGGGAATTCATAAAAATTTGAAGCTATAAGAAATGGTTAACCAATACAGATATATATTAATGAATAATGAGTTATAATATTTGGGTCAAGACATTGTGTATAATAAAATACTTATATAGAAAATGATTTGTCTGATGATGAATTTATTTTCAACTTTTACATCCATCTAGATAGCATAATGAATTCAAGATATATCTTAGAGGAATATTGGTGTGAAAATATGAATAAGGATATCACATCATATAAAACCATATTCCATTAATTTCATAAATTGAAGGAGAAAACTAAGAAATAAAATGGAATGATGCAACTACTAATAATACTGATGTGGAAATGAGAAAACATCACCATGAAATGTTTTACTGGTCTTCTGGATAAATCAATAAGAAATAATGTTACATGGTTTTGGTGGATTTTATTGTAATGTCCATGATCTTCATTGAAAATTGAGTGTAATTCTCACTAAAACCACATGGATGGATATACATTAGAGAAGTGGTGAGGCTGCATGAAACACTACTATTTATTGTACCTGATTAAAATCCAAGAATTACCTGTAGGTTCTAGAAGAGTCTCTAACATGATCAAAATACCAAGTTGAACTTCAGAATTACTTATAACCCCCAAATTAATGGTCAATCTAAGTGTACAATATATATACTTGAGGATAGGTTGATGGAATTCTCAATTGACTTCAAAGGAGGATGGGATCAACATAAATCTCAAGTCGAGTTATCATAGAATAATAGTTTCCGCTCTAGAATCCAAATAGATCTCAATGAATACCATTATGGTACATGGTGAAAAATACCTATATCTTGGGTTATGTAGGGGGAATTTTAACTATTATTTCTTGAAATGGACGAGGAAATAGATGAAATGATCAAGACTATTCAGAATCACATCAAGGATGCTCAGAGTTGAAAAAATAGCTATGATGATAATCGTCAACATGAAAAAGAGTTTAACATTGGAAACAAGGAATTCCTCTACATAAGTTAATTAAATAAATTCATGTGTTTCGGGAAGAAGGGAAATTTTAGTATAAGTTACATCATTACATTTTAGATCCTAGATTGTATCAGGGCGGTGGCCTATCGACTAACACACCGACCTGTCCAATCTCATGATCCTGACATGTTCCACATATTATTAATGAGGTATTACATACTATACCCCACACATATTATGAATCTAGTGTTGTAAATGATTGAGAATGATATCTTATAGGAGGATCAACTAATGAATTTCATAGATCGTAGAGACCATGTTCTATAAAATAATACAGTGACCATTTACAATGTTCATTGGACAAGAAACAAATATGAAGAAGTGATGTGGGATCCATTACTAGATATGAAACAAAATTTCCCTCATTTTATACAGTATCTAATCTAAAACATTATATGGTGATATTTCTAATCGAGGAATATTGTAAATAACCAACCTTTTCAAAACAATATTTACCTTGTGTTTTAATTAAATGTTTTATTTTGAATTATTTTTTTAGAGAACTCATGAATTTCATTTGTTTTTATTATATAAAATCATATTTAATATACTATTAAGAATCATAAAAATTAATATTATATCCATTTAATAATGACCATATAGTTAGTATAAATATAGTGTTTTATCAAATCCTAATAATAGTAAAAAAAAGAAGTGATAGCCTCAAGCTATAGCATCATACCCTATGAATCCCATTTATTAGATAATTAATTGGTGATAGAATTAGTTATATTTTTACTTGACCATTCCTAAGAAAATATCCCACTATATAATCACAAGAGAAACTATTTATAAGATAATTTTAAGATCACTGAGATCACACCCCACACCATGTATATCGAACAACCAAATGGAAGTCTCATTGTCGCGCTCCTTACCATTAATGTATTATTTATTAAAATAAATGGATATATATCAAGACCATAATAATATGTATATTAATATTATATTGAATAATTAATTTGTTTTTTTCTTATATTTGTTAATTTACGAAGGATTATTAGTTTGATAAAGTAAAACAGAAATTGTATATTTGGTTAATATTCAATTAAGACATTTATTTTTATGAATTAATAGATTCATGAATGAAATAAAATTTTAACAAAAGATTATTATTAAATACTTTTTATTAAATATAAATCAACATATAATTTTTATGAAGTCAAATTTAATTTTTAAAAGGGTTTGAAAACCATTTTTGTCAAAATAACTCAAAAATTATCAATAAATAATGATTATAATATTAAAAAAAATTAAAATACTAAAAATATTTTTTAGATAAAATAAATATTATTTTTGGATTTATTTCTCTAAAATTATCCAACGGTGATGTTTTCATAAATTTACGAGATAGTCAAATTTTCATGTAAAAACTAAATACGGTATACATATATGGTGTGTATTATGAAATCATAATACCCCAAAATTGATTCCATAAATTATATAATTGATATAAATGAACAAATATATTTTTCAAATATTAATTAAAGTGAATTTATATTTATTGGATTAATTTTATAAAACCTTTATGAATCCTCCAAAATATATAACATATTTCAATGTTTTAAAATCATTTTATTAAGAACAAGACTCACATCTACCTCAGAAAGTTTTATATTTTAATAATTATGGACCTTTTCTTTACAAAATAATTGAATCCACTCCACTTTGGTAGAAAAAATTGGAAAATAACATGGTATTGTTTGTGATTTTTTCTACTTTTTTATAATGATTCCAAAATAAAAGACTACAAAATAATAAATAACTCCCCTCTCCATTCCTATATAAATCCATCCATCCTCCAATTCCTATCCACCCAATAACCTTGGAGCACATCCTTAATTGATCTTCCCCTATCTAGTATTCTCTAAATGTTCCCCCAAACTCTCATGAATGTCCTCCCATGATTATGGTATCACACTCTCTATGTAAAGGATCCTATAAGGCCCCAGCCTTAAACCTTACTTAATCTTGAGTTATTACAATATTACACCTTGAGGATCTTTTCAGGTTTAAAATTTTAGAGAATTAGATCATAAAACATGCATTACATTCCACATATAAATAAAGTGGTTACATAAAGGTAGTATTCATTTTCCCCATCAATGGAAACATATTTAGAATAAAACATGGATTCATTCTTGACACTTCCTTGACTCTATCATCATATCATGTACCTTTCCCTTGACCTGTGAAAAAAATTTCAAAAAAACATGGGATGAGCATAAAAAGCTCAGTGTGGGTTATAAAAATATGGAAACGAAACATAAATTCATATATACATAAGAATGAAATCATACTTTACCCATAAAACATAAGCACTTTAACATACCTCATCAAATCATGAATAAATCATAGAAATCATAAGACATAAAGGTAACTTGAGGCATTCATAACATTCTTACGTAAGGAGTAACCCTCTAGGTTACGTTTGGAATACCCATCACAGTATATTTCCTAAATCTCTTCGGAGAAACCTTAAAGTTTCACCCCTTCACGTTACCCAATGCATTGGAGAGCTATATCGGGCTCAACTGCCCTTAGTTTATCACGGAACCACCCGTCTTCATAATAATGCCCAAGAACCTCAACATAATCGTATCACATAAAACATGCATAAAGGAAACATAACATTTCCACATTTCAATCACAAGATATCAATACAACACATTGATATAAAAACATTATAAAAACCATTTTAAATACCATAATAAAAGAAAAGTAAATCATGGTATTTAATTTTCTTTTAAAAAAAAGGTATGGCTTGTAGAGGAAGTCGTAACTCAAATAATGGTCACGGTGGCGGAGAAGTCGTTGTCGCCGCACACGTAAGACAAAAACATTTCCTTTTGTCGTTTAGTAAAAGCTTCATATAAAAAAGATTCCTTTTGAATAAACATAAAAGTGAAGGGGGTTTATACACTGTCTAAAAGAAGGTTGTGTATAAAACAAAATATGCCTCAATGAAAGGAGATTGAGACGAAGTCCCATACCTTGGGTCCGACTTGACTTGGTCGTTCTTTAATCTTCTAAATAATAAACTTGAGTTAATTTCTTCTTGTTTAAGAACCTTTTTCAAGTTCATTATTCCTTTTATATCACTTATTGCCATGTCATGAACACTATGTAATTATTTAAGTTAATAACGGTCATTTTAACGATCATTGGTACTTGAGTCAAAAATTAACCCTTTATAATTACAAGTTGTTCATGTATCCATTATATCCAAAATGTTATTCATGATGTAGATATAATATATGTCATATATATCCAGTAAATGCATGCACTTATAATATTACATAATCATTTAGAGGTAAGAAATGAAATGCACCGTTCATGGAGACGGTAAGCCGTACGTACGCATGAACGCTACTTTCATTTCTATTTCGTATTTTATAGAATGGAATCATAATGATAAAAAGGTATATTATAATTCCAGTGTAATATCATATATAATATCATAACTCCATCCTTTATACGTCCCATATATGGTATTAACGAATCAAATCACTTTGAGGGGGCGGTAGTCCGCACTTCTTTAAATGAAGATATCGCGTTTACCCATAATGGGAACTATAAAGGTATGCCCAAAATGAAAAATACAGAAGCTTAACGAAAACATAAACATATTATATATCATATATAAATATAGTGTCATCTTAATGGCTACCTTTGAAGGTGTTACACGAATGTTGAACAATCATCATTTCGGGAGGCAGAAATTCGCTATCCATGGAAACAGTATGTTCTTTAAAAATTAGATGTAGGTGTGTGTAATTGTAGCTCGAATCCTTATTATAACAACATCCTAGTATATGGAATATACTGGTGTTGTTACAAAAGAAAAGAATAAAAAGAGTTTGGGGGGTTGGAGAAGAAAAATAAAACAAAAGGACTCAAGTAAAGACATTACCTTAAAATCGGGTAAGTCCCTTTGGTTTGAGCTCAAAGGCTTCCTTGGGAAGACTTCTGCCAAAAGTGATTCTTCATAGAGTAAGAGAGGGATGTGGAGAGACAAAATGGGAAGGGTTTGGCTGATCCAAAGGCTTTGGAAGTGTGGGTAAGGTGGTAGAGGTGGGGGCCTTTTATAAGAGGAGAGGAGGGGCACTCTTGGAAAGTAAAGAAATGTTACTTTATTTTCAAATGGGTTTCGGATTTTAAAGGTCCCACATTGATATAATTCGAGGATAAGGTGATAAGGGTTCGAAATATACCCACCCAATATGTTTTGGACATGTGTAAGTCTTAGATTTTACATTATCTTTCCATTTTATTTAAATCGTCAAATAATGAGGTAATCGTTGCATCATCATGATGTCATAAATAATTTAATTTATTTTATGTCTAAAAATTATGAAAGAAATACTATGATATAGGAAATTGTTTTATCTTTCCAATGAATATTTATAGTCCACAATATCATCTATGTAGACAAAATTAAAAATGTTTTAATCAGGTGATACATTCTTGTTATATTTACTTTCTTTTAAAAAAATAAAAAGATAACAAGTCACTTTCACTACCACAAAAACAGTTTTTCGCAGCGCCCCCCCCCCCCCTTTATTAGCGCTTGTTTAGTAGCGCTGATAAAGGAGGGGGCCTTTATCAGTTTTTTTTAAAGCGCTGATAAAGGGTCGGCTTCAAAAAAAATTATAAATATATAAATATATTAATATATAAAGATAGTTATATTGTTATATAAATATAATATATAATTTTAAATATATTTTAGATAAGAATAAATGTACATTTACACTTATTATACTTAATATATAAGATATCTAGTGAAAATGGATTCTTAAAAAATTAAAAAAAATATTTTTAATTAATAATTTGATAATCATTATGGAGTAATAGTCATTTAATAACAATTTGAGGACTAAAAAAATTAAAAAAATTAAAAAAAGATCCAAAATATGTTGCAAACGCAACTCAAACTTCAAACGGCCATAACTTTTGATCTGGGTGTCCGTTTGACCTTTACCACATATCAAATCGAATCCTGCGACGAGCTCTACGTCTCTATGACCAACAAATTCCCGGTCAAGCATTTTTCGAGTCCAAAAGAGGCCAAGAAGGCCTCCAAAACTGAGTTTTTTGTCGGGGTACCCATATTTTTTAACATTTTGTGGATTTTCAAACTTGTTTAAAGGGGGTATTATTGGCTTTTTTTGGCGGGGACTGAATTTATTCCAAGGTATTACATTCATATTGATATTATGTCTTTGAAATTTCATCCTTTTTTATAATGAACTGCTATTTATATTCAAATATATAACTATATGTACATATTTTTTATATATTCGCACCTAAAAATTATATTTTTTAAATAAATAATTAAACATATTTACATATAAAATATATTAGATTTATCTAAATAATAACTAAGATCTATTTTATTTAAAATACTAATATATGAATATTTATATACCTATATATTAATCTAACTATATATATATATTAATCTAACTATATATATATTAATCTAACTATATATAAATATATATTAATCTAATAACTATATATATATTAATATAACTACATATATATATTAGTATTACTATAAATATATATATTAATATCACTATATATATATTAATATAACTATATAAATATATATTCATATAACTATATATATGTTAATATAACTATATATATATATATTAATATAAATATATATTACTATACGAATAAATATAACTAAATATATATATATGTAGATATAGATATATATTAATATCACTATATATATATATTATTATTACTATATATATATTAATATAACTATATATATATATATTATAATATTACTATATATATATATTATAATATAACTATATATATTAATATAAATATATATTAGTATACTAATAAATATAACTAAATATATATATATATATATATATATATATCATGAATTGGAAGACAAATCAAAATAGTGTAGTGGTAAAGGCTTAGACGCGCAAGGGGGAGGTCTCGAGTTCAAATCCTGGTGGAGGCAGGGGCGCGCGCGCATGGGGGAATATAGCAGCAAGCGCTGTTAAAGGGTGGAGGGGGTGCGTGGGGTGATGTACAAGGGAAGAAAAGCGCTGTAAAAGGGGGGGGGGGGGGCTCAAGTGCTATAAAAGCCCCCCCCCCCCCCGATTCGCAGTATTTTTTAATTTTTTTAAATTTTTTTTAATTTTTTTTAGTTTTTTTTACTTTTATCAGCGCTAAAACGAAAGCGCTGATAAAGGAAGCGCTGATATTGGACCCCTTTATGAGCGCTAAAAAAACGCTGATAAAGGGGTACTTTTATCAGCACTTTTTTTAGCGCTGATAAAAGACCCCTTTTATCAGCGCTTTTTTTAGCGCTCATAAAGGGGTCCTATATCAGAGCTTTTCGGAGCGCTGATAAAGGGGACCCCCCCCCCCCCTTATCTACGCTGGCTTTATCAGCGCTTTTTCTAGCGCTGATAAAGGACGTGTTTGTAGTAGTGTTTCCCACAAAAGTGATTCCATGGGGTCCCCAAGTTTGGCACATGGTATCCCATGGTCGGCCATGAGACAACCAGTAGCATTAGGACACATTTTGGTATCATTTTTTATTATTATTATATTATTTTATTATCCTTAACTACGCGATTACTCATTAATCAAGATAATTAAAGATAATTATCGTCATTACTATTCATAATGTCCAAAAACAAAAGAGTATTGATTACATAATTTGGAACTTCTGATTCCAAATAGGTAATCCATTTTACTAAATTCAAAACACATAAATTGCAATAATAGATTTAAAAATAATTCCGGTTGTCAAAACAAATAGCGGGTTTTTTGAAACAATATCTATGAAAAGTTTGGCATTAGTTTATGCCCAATTCCAAAGTGAAATTAATCCTAATGACCACCATTGGATTAAATGATAAAAATATATTCCGATTACACTTTAAGAACAATTAAAAAGATAATCTAACCATATAATTAAATTAAATGAAAAAGTAGTTTTAATGTAAAATGCAGTATTTTTCAATATTCATTAAAAAAAATGAACATTGTCAGAAAAATACCAAAAATTTATCCAATGTAAATTTCAATGTCCCAATCATAAATAATATGTTTATTTGGAAAAATAGATATTATTAAATTTTCAAAAGTTTGTTCTGAAAAGGGTTTCCATCAAAATGCAGTAAAACAATCTTTTAAGAATATTAGTGTATTCCATTCATAAGATTGGATTTATTCTTATTTTAAGACTCTAAAACACTATCTATATCATTAATAGACATAGATAAAAATATCTATTATTCATTACTTACTTGGGATGTTACAGATCCTCTACACCCACTCTTTAATCTGGAATCTCAATTATCTGATTACATTTATCTCCATTTCCTAATGTTGGTATTTTTTCTAAATTAACCCGGATACATATCCCATATATTCTAAATGATTAGAGACCCATTTTACTCTAATTAATATATTTCATTAATATTTATTTCCCTTGTTATATTTCCCAAATTTCACTATGATTTCCCAATATAAAATATTGTGTAGTGAATACTCATGATAACTTCCTAATAATGGTGTTATCATTTCAAAAAGAACTATTTTCTAGATATGGGACATAATTTTATATATTCCAAACTCAAGATGGATTAATAAATTGTTATAAAAAATTATTCCTTATTATATGATCTATGTGAAACACATATGCATGTAAATGATGTTAAAGTGACGACTGAACATATAATTATATAGAGCTATAATGCCTTGGGTAATGTATAAATCTCATAAGAAATCATTCATGGGACTAGGGAGTGAACTTAATCTATAATTGGACTTTTCCTCCATGATTCATTGTCCATCACCCTTGGTGAAAGTCTATTATTCCATATTAAATGTTCTTTCCATGTTTCCCATGTTGACTTTATATTATCATTTTATAACATACCTCATTGTTTGTCTTTATTATTCTCTACCCTTTTAGGTCTTCTTGATAGAAATGATGTATGAAATATAATTCTTTATTCTAGTAATTCAATGTTTTATCCATTATTGGGCTTTATATATCACCCATTTCTAATATATGTCCCTTGTTATCCCATTCTGGTTTATGTATGATGGAATAATGTGATCTTACTAAGGATACATTCAATAATGGTGAAGTATCCACGATTTTATATTGTTACGTAATGTATATGGATACTAATATTCTCATGTATATATTCACAAATAAAGGGATGAATATGTGCCAGCGACGATGGTTAGATTTGATTAAGGATTTTGTGTTCTCAATCGACTATCATAATGGGAAAGTGAATAAAGAGGAAGATTAAAAAATTATAAATGATCTAAAAATTTTAAAATTGATAATAATTGGAATAATTTAATATTCATAGGTATGAAAATGATGGACATGGGGATTATAAAGGAAGGTGTGTCGTCAATCCATTAATAAATGATTATTTAAATTTCCCTTCTTGTGAGGATAAAGGGTTCATAAAGAGTTTATATGGGAATTCATAAAAATTTGAAGCTATAAGAAATGGTTAACCAATATAGATATATATTAATGAATAATGAGTTATAATATTCGGGTCAAGACATTTTGTATAATAAAATACTTATATAGAAAATGATTTGTCTGATGATGAATTTATTTTGAACTTTTACATCCATCTAGATAGCATAATGAATTCAAGATATATCTTAGAGGAATATTGGTGTGAAAATATGAATAAGGATATCACATCATATAAAACCATATTCCATTAGTTTCAGAAATTGAAGGAGGAAACTAATAAATAAAATGGAATGATGCAATTGCTAATAATACCGATGTGGAAATGAGAAAACATCACCATGAAAAGTTTTACTGGTCTTCTGGAAAAATCAATATGAAATAATGTTACCTGGGTTTTGGTGGATTTTATTGTAATGTCCATGATCATCATTGAAAATTGAGTGGAATTCTCACTAAAACCACATGTATGGATATACATTAGAGAAGTGGTGAGGCTGCATGAAACACTAGTATTGATTGTACCTGATTAAAATCCAAGAATTACTTCTAGGTTCTAGAAGAGTCTCTAACATGATCAAAATACCAAGTTGAACTTCATAATTACTTATCACCTCCAAATTAATGGTCAATATAAGTTTACTATATATACACTTGAGGATAGGTTGATGGAATTCTTAATTGACTTCAAAGAACGATGGGATCAACATAAATCTCAGGTCGAGTTATCATAGAATAATAGTTTCCACTCAAGAATCCAAATAGATCTCAATGAATACCATTATGGTACATGGTGAAAAATACCTATATCTTGGGTTATGTAGGGAGAATTTTAACTATTATTTCCTGAAATGGCCGAGGAAATAGATGAAATGATCAAGACAATTCAGAATCACATCAAGGATGCTCAGAGTTGAAAAAATAGCTATGATGATAATCATCGACATGACAAAGAGTTTAACATTGGAAACAAGGAATTCCTCTATATAAGTTAATTAAATAAATTCATGTGTTTTGGGGAGAAGGGAAATTTTAGTATAAGATACATTATTACCTTTTAGATCCTAGATTGCATCAGAGCGGTGGCCTATCGACTAACACACCGACCTATCCAATCTCATGATCCTGACATTATCCACATATTATTAATGAGGTATTACATACTATACCCCACACGTATTATGAATCTAGTGTTGGAAGTGTTTGAGAATGATATCTTATAGGAGGAGCAACCAATGAATGTCATAGATCGTAGAGACCATGTTCTATAAAATAATACAATTACCCTTTACAATGTTCATTGGACAAGAAACAAATATGAAGAAGTGTTGTGGGGTCCATTACTAGATATGAAACAAAATTTCCCTCATTTTATACAGTGTCTAATCTAAAACATTATATGGTGATATTTCTAATCGAGGAATATTGTAAATAACCAACCTTTTCAAAACAATATTTCCCTTGTGTTTTAATTAAATGTTTTATTTTGAATTATTTTTTTAGAGAACTCATGAATTTCATTTGTTTTTATTATATAAAATAATATTTAATATACTATTAAGAATCCTAAAAATTAATATTATATCCATTTAATAATGACCATATAGTTAGTATAAATATAGTGTTTTAACAAATCCTAATAACAGTGAAAAAATAAGTGATAGCCTCAAGCTATAGCATTATACCCTGTGAATCCCATTTATTAGATAATTAATTGGTGATAGAATTAGTTATATTTTTACTTGACCATTCCTAAGAAAATATCCCACTATATAATCACAAGAGAAACTATTTATAAGATAATTTTAAGATCCCTGAGATCACACCCCACACCATGTATATCGAACAACCAAATGGAAGTCTCATTGTCGCGCTCCTTACCATTAATGTATTATTTATTAAAATAAATGGATATATATCAAGACCATAATAATATGAATATTTATATTATATTGAATAATTAATTTGTTTTTTCTTATATTTGTTAATTTACGAAGGATTATTAGTTTGATAAAGTAAAACAGAAATTGTATATTTGGTTAATATTCAATTAAGACATTTATTTTTATGAATTAATAGATTCATGAATGAAATAAAATTTTAACAAAAGATTATTATTAAATACGTTTTATTAAATATAAATCAACATATAATTTTTATGAAGTCAAATTTAATTTTTAAAAGGGTTTGAAAACCATTTTTGTCAAAATAACTCAAAAATTATCAATAAATAATGATTATAATATTAAAAAAATTAAAATACTAAAAAGATTTTTTAGATAAAATAAATATTATTTTTGGATTTATTTCTCTAAAATTATCCAACGGTGATGCTTTCATAAATTTACGAGATAGTCAAATTTTCATGTAAAAACTAAATATGGTATACATATATGGTGTGTATTATGAAATCATAATACCCCAAAATTGATTCCATAAATTATATAATTGGTATAAATGAACAAATATATTTTTCCCAGATAAATTAAAGTGAATTTATATTTATTGGATTAATTTTATAAAACCTTTATGAATCCTCCAGAATATATAACATATTTCAATGTTTTAAAATCATTTTATTAAGAAAAAGACTAACATCTACCTCAGAAAGTTTTATATTTTAATAATTATGGACATTTGCTTTACAAAATAATGGAATCCACTCCTCTTTGGTAGAAAAAATTGGAAAATAACATGGTAATGTTTGTGATTTTGTCTACTTTTTTATAATGATTCCAAAATAAAAGACTAAGAAATAATAAATAACTCCCCTCTCCATTCCTATATAAATCCATCTATCCTCCAATTCCTATCCACCCAATAACTTTCGAGCACATCCTTAATTGATCTTCCCCTATCTAGTATTCTCTAAATGTTCCCCCAAAATCTCATTAATGTCCTCCCATGATTATGGTATCACACTCTCTATGTAAAGGATCCTATAAGGCCCCCAGCCTTAAACCTTACTTAATCTTGAGTTATTACAATATTACACCTTGAGGATCTTTTCAGGTTTATAATTTTAGAGAATTAGATCATAAAACTTGCATTACATTCCACATATAAACAAAGTGGTTACATAAAGGTAATATTCATTTTCCCCATCAATGGAAACATATTTAGAATAAAACATGGATTCATTGTTGACATTTCCTTGACTCTATCATCATATCATGTACCTTTCCCTTGACCTGTGAAAAACATTTCAAAAAAACTTGGGATGAGCATAAAAAGCTCAGTATGGGTTATAAAAATATGGAAAGGAAACATAAATTCATATATACATAAGAATGAAATCATAATTTACCCATAAAACATAAGAACTTTAACATACCTCATCAAATCATGAATAAATCATAGAAATCATAAGACATAAAGGTAACATGAGGCATTTATAACATTCTTACGTAGGGAGTAACCCTCTTGGTTACGTTTGGAATACCCATCACAGTATATTCCCTAAATCTCTTTGGAGAAACCTTAACGTTTCACCCCTTCGCGTTACCCAATGCATTGGAGAGCTATATCGTGCTCAACCGCCCTTAGTTTATCACGGAACCACCCGTCTTCATAATAATGCCCAAGAACCTCAACATAATCGTATCACATAAAACATGCATAAAGGAAACATAACATTTCCATATTTCAATCACAAGATATCAATACAACACATTGATATAAAAACATTATAAAAACCATTTTATATACCAAAATAAAAGAAAAGTAAAGCATGGTATTTAATTTTCTTTTTTAAAAAAAGGTATGGCTTGTAGAGGAATCCGTAACTCAAATAATGGTCACGGCGGCGGAGAAGTCGTTGTCGCTGCACACGTAAGACAAAAACATTCCCTTTTGTCATTTAGTAAATGCTTCATATAAAAAAGATTCCTTTTGAATAAATGTAAAATTCAAAGGGGTTTATACACCATCTAAAAGAAGGTTGTGTATAAAACAAAATATGCCTCAATGAAAGGAGATTGAGACGAAGTCCCATACCTTGGGTCCGACTTGACTTGGTCGTTCTTTAATCTCCTGAATAATAATCTTGAGTTAATATCTACTTGTTTAAGAACCTTTTTCAAGTTCATTATTCCTTTTATATCACTTATTTACATGTCATGAACACTATGTAATTATTTAAGTTAATAACGGTCGTTTTAACGATCATTGGTACTTGAGTCAAAAATTAACCCTTTATAATTACAAGTTGTTCATGTATCTATTATATCTAGAATGTTATTCATGAAGTAGATATCATATATGTCATATATATCCAATACATGCATGGACTTATAATATTACATTATCATTTAGAGGTTAGAAATGAAATGCACCGTCCATGGAGAGGGTAAGCCGTACGTACGCATGAATGCTACTTTCATTTCTATTTCATATTTTATAGAATGGAATCATAATGATATAAATGTATATTATAATTCCATTGTAATATCATATATAATATCATAACTCCATCCTTTATACGTCCCATATATGGTATTAATGAATCAAATCACTTTGAGGGGGCGGTAGTCCGCACTTCTTTAAATGAAGATATCGCGTTTACCCATAATGGGAACTATAAAGGTATGCCCAAAATGAAAAATACCGAAGCTTAATGAAATCATAAACATATTATATATCATATATAAATATAGTGTCATCTTAATGGCCACCTTTGATGGTGTTACAAGAATGTTGAACAATCATCATTTCGGGAGGCAGGAATTCACCATCCACGGAAACAGTATGTTCTTTAAAAATTAGATGTAGGTGTGTGTAATTGTAGCTCGAATCCTTATTATAACAACATCCTAGTATATGGAAGATACTGGTGTTGTTACAAAAGAAAAAAATAAAAATATTTTGGGGGGTTGGAGAAGCAAAATAAAACAAAAGGACTCAAGTGAAGACATTACCTTAAAATCGGGTAACTCCCTTTGGTTTGAGCTCAAAGGCATCCTTGGGAGGACTTCTGCCTAAAGTGATTCTTCAAGGAGTAAGAGAGGGATGTGGAGAGACAAAATGGGCACGGTTTGGCCGATCCAAAGGCTTTGGAAGTGTGGGTAAGAAGGTAGAGGTGGGGGCCTTTTATAAGAGGAGAGGAGGGGCACTCTTGGAAAGTAAAGAAATGTTACTTTATTTTCAAATGGGTTTCGGATTTTAAAGGTCCCACATTGATATAATTCGAGGATAAGGTGATAAGGGTTCGAAATATACCCACCCAATAGGTTTTGGACATGTGTAAGTCTTATATTTTACATTATCTTTCCATTTTATTTAAATCGTCAAATAATGAGGTAATCGCTGCATCATCATGATGTCATAAATAATTTAATTTATTTAATGTCTAAAAATTATTAAAAAAATACTATGATATAGGAAATCGTTTTATCTTTCCAATGAATATTTATATTCCACAATATCATCTATGTAGACAAAATTAAAAATGTTTTAATCAGGTGATACATTCTTGTTATATTTAATTTCTTTAAAAAAATAAAAAGATAACAAGTCACTTTCACTACCAGAAAAACAGTTTTTCGCAGCCCCCCCCCCCCCCTTATCAGCGCTTGTTTAGTAGCGCTGATAAAGGGGGGGCCTTTATCAGCGTTTTTTTTAAGCGCTGATAAAGGGTCGGCTTCAAAAAAATATATATATATTAATATATAAAGATAGTTATATTGTTATATAAATATAATATATAATTTTTAAATATATTTTAGATAAGTATAAATGTACATTTACACTGATTATACTTAATATATATGATATTTAGTGAAAATGGCTTCTTAAGAAATTAAAAAAATATTTTTAATTAATAATTTGATATTCATTATGGAGTAATAGTCATTTAATAACAATTTGAGGACTAAAAAAATTTAAAAAATTAAAAAAAGATCCAAAATATGTTGAAAATGCAACTCAAACTTCAAACGGCCATAACTTTTGATCCGGGTGTCCGTTTGACCTCTACCACATATCAAATCGAATCCTGCGACGAGCTCTACATCTTTATTATTGGGAAAAGCCCGGTCAAGCGTTTTTTGAGGCCAAAAGAGGCCAAGAAGGCCTCCAAAACTGAGTTTTTTATCGGGGTACCCAGATTTTTTAACATTTTGTGGATTTTCAAACTTGTTTAAGGTATTATTGGATTTTTTTGGCGGGGACTGAATTTATTCCAAGGTATTACATTCATATTTATATTATGTCTATGAAATTTCATCCTTTTTTATAATGAACTGCTATTTATATTCAAATATATAACTATATGTACATATTTTTTAAATATTCACACCTAAAAATTAAATTTTTTAAATAAATAATTAAACATATTTACATATAAATTATATTAGCTTTATCTAAATAATAACTAAGATCCATTTTATTTAAAATACTAATATATGAATATTTATATACCTATATATTAATCTAACTATATATATATATTAATCTAACTATATATATATATTAATCTAACTATATATATATATTAATCTAATGACTATATATATATTAATATAACTATATATATATATATATTAGTATTATTATAAATATATATATTAATATCACTATATATATATTAATATAACTATATATATATATTCATATAACTATATATATGTTAATATAACTATATATATATTAATATAAATATATATTACTATACGAATAAATATAACTAAATATATATATATGTAGATATAGATATATATTAATATCACTATATATATATTAATATTACTATATATATATATATATTAATATAACTATATATATATTATAATATAACTATATATATATATTATAATATAACTATATATATTAATATAAATATATTTTAGTATACGAATAAATATAACTAAATACATATATATATATATATATATATAGATATCATGAATTGGAAGACAAATTAAAATAGAGTAGTGGTAAAGGCTTAGGCGCGCAGGGGGGAGGTCTCGAGTTCAAATCCTAGTGGAGGCAGGGGCGCGCGCGCATGGGGGAATATAGCAGCAAGCGCTGTTATAGGGTGGAGGGGGTGTGTGGGGCGATGTACAAGGTCAAAAAAGCGCTGTAAAAGGGGGGGATCAAGCGCTATAAAAGCCCCCCCAATTCGCAGTATTTTTTAATTTTTTTTAATTTTTTTAAATTTTTTAAATTTTTTTAACTTTTATCAGCGCTTTTTTAAAAGCGCTGATAAAATGGTCTTTTATCAGCGCTAAAACGAAAGCGCTGATAAAGGAAGCGCTTATATAGGACCCCTTTTTCAGCGCTAAAAAAATGCTGATATAGGGGTACTTTTATCAGCGCTTTTTTTAGCGCTGATAAAAGACCCCTTTTATCAGCGCTTTTTTTTAGCGCTCATAAAGGGGTCCTATATCAGTGCTTTTCAGAGCGCTGATAAAGGGGACCCCTTCTTTATCTACACTGCCTTTATCAGTGCTCTTTCTAGCGCTGATAAAGGCCGTGTTTGTAGTAGTGTTTCCCACAAAAGTGATTCCATGGGGTCCCCAAGTTTGGCACATGGTATCCCATGGTCGGCCATGAGACAACCAGTAGCATTAGGACACATTTTGGTATCATTTTTTATTATTATGATATTATTTTATTATCCTTAACTACGCGATTACTCATTAATCAAGATAATTAAAGATAACTATCGTCATTACTATTCATAATGTCCAAAAACAAAAGAGTATTGATTACATAATTTGGACCTTCTGATTCGAAATATGTAATCCATTTTACAAAATTCCAAACACATAAATTGCAATAATTGATTTAAAAATAATTCTTGTTGTCAAAACAAATAGCGGGTTTTTTTGAAACAATATCTATGAGAAGTTTGGCATTAGTTTATGCCCAATTCCAAAGTGAAATTAATCATAATGACCACCATTGGATTAAATGATAAAAATATATTCATATTACACTTTAAGACCAATTAAAAAGATAATCTAACCATATAATTAAATTAAATGAAAAAGAAGTTTTAATGTAAAATGCAGTATTTTTCACTATTCATTTAAAAAAATGAACATTGTCAGAAAAATACCAAAAATTTATCCAATGTAAATTTCAATGTCCCAATCATAAAGAATATGTTTATTTTTGAAAATAGATATTATGAAATTTTCAAAAGTTTGTTCTGAAAAGGGTTTCCATCAAAATGCAGTAAAACAATCTTTTAAGAATATTAGTGTATTCCATGAATAAGATTGGATTTATTCTCATTTTAAGCTGCTAAAA
Organism: Viscum album; assembly: GCA_963277665.1. Classification (NCBI taxonomy): domain Eukaryota; kingdom Viridiplantae; phylum Streptophyta; class Magnoliopsida; order Santalales; family Viscaceae; genus Viscum; species Viscum album. Next base: position 771,316,582 of record OY728159.1, on the reverse strand, counting down.
CACTATCTATATCATTAATAGACATAGATAAAAATATCTATTATTCATTACTTACTTGGGATGTTACATATCCTCTACATCCACTCTTTAATTCAGAATCTCAATTATCTGATTACATTTATCTCCATTTCCTAATGTTGATATTTTTTCTAAAATAACCCGGATACATATCCCATATATTCTAAATGATTAGAGACCCATTTTACTCTAATTAATCTATTTCATTAATATTTATTTCCCTTGTTATATTTCCCAAATTTCACTATGATTTCCCAATATAAAATATTGTGCAGTGAATACTCATGATAATTTCCTAATAATGGTGTTATCATTTCAAAAAGAACTATTTTCTAGATATGGGACATAATTTTATATATTCCAAACTCAAGATGGATTAATAAATTGTTATAAAAAATTATTCCTTATTATATGATCTATGTGAAACACATATGCATGTAAAGGATGTTAAAGTGATGACTGAACATATAATTATATAGAGCTATAATGCCTTGGGTAATGTATAAATCTCATAAGAAAACATTCATGGGACTAGGGTGTGAACTTAATCTATAATTGGACTTTTCCTCCATGATTCATTGTCCATCACCCTTGGTGAAATTCTATCATTCCATATTAAATGTTTTTTCCATGTTTCCCATGTTGACTTTATATTATCATTTTATAACATGCCTTATTGTTTGTCTTTATTATTCTCTACCCTTTTAGGTCTTCTTGATAGAAATTATGTTTGAAATATAATTCTTTATTCTAGTAATTCAATGTTTTATCCATTATTGGGCTTTATATATCACCCATTTCTAATATATGTCCCTGGTTATCCCATTCTGGTTTATGTATGATGGAATAATATGATCATACTAAGGATACATTCAATAATGGTGAAGTATCCACGATTTTATATTGTTACGTAATGTATCTCATTTAAACATACATTATAATTCTCATTCATCCAAGTTGTATTATGTGTAATATTATGTAATAAATAATGAATTAATTTTTGATAAATACTATTGTTATCATAGAAATGGATGAATAGTGTGAATAATTATTGATAGTGATTGAGATAATTGATCCCATGAAACTGAATGATCAATTGAATGTTATGGGCCTAAAAACTAAAAATATATTATAATTTAAAATTCTATTAGATTAAAATGATATGAAGGGTATATGATATCTTTTCATTTCAAGATCCTTTTCCTATAGTTGAGTATTTGTTTTTCTATTCATAAAAATAAAAAAACCATATATTTACTTGATATTGTTTTATTCCATAAGATAAATTTCATACTTTAGTTGTGATTTGATCAATTTAAAACTCATCTCTTAAATGAATATATAAATATCCAAAAATAATATTTTGTTGTTCTTGAAGAAATAAAAATAACTTTAAATGGATTATAATATCCTTAAATGTGTAAAATGTTATTAAACCAATCATTATTAAAACCAAAATAGTTAGAAAAAAGTAAGATAATATCCAAAATGAGTATAAATAAATTAATCCCCAATATTCAGAAATAAAACAATAGGTTTAACATAGAACATTCACTAAATATTTAACCTTGTATCCAAATAACGTTAATGAAATAAACAAGAAATATGGTTCTAACCTCAAAATTTAAATCCTACCATTTCATCATTTATATCAAAATTAAAAAATAATTCTTCCAAAAAAACACATTATGTCAAACTAAAAGTTCTTATATACTTTAACCCAAAAACATTCCCCTGTGAAATAAATATTCACCTTAGAATCAACTGAATTTATTCCATTATATGTTTCCTATTATCAACATAGTATTTGACTTTAAAATCATCAAATTGAAAACTACTTTATAAAAAATAATTTGTCACATAGCGAATTGGATGGTGATACAACCATATCGCCCATTATATTTGAAGCATAAAAAGAATTTTCTAAAAAATGATAACATAATTATTATTAAGAAATAAATAAATTTTTATTAAATAAAACCATTATAAATATTTATCATATTTAAGTTAATCCAATTTATACCTTCCACTATAATGGCTATGTTATAAATGTATACTATATTATGGTTCATTATGAGCCAGTGTTATGTATAAAAAAAGTTTTCAAAGAAATTCAATTTATTAAAAAGAAAATAAATCATAAAATATTTGGGTGTTACCGTATACCTTCTTAGAAGAATTTATCACTAAAAATTATATCACAATGTCAATAAAAAAGTGAGTATACTTATTCCCCATCACATCCCCAGGATACCACATAACAACGTCATGTTTTTTGTTTTGAAAAATATATTAACCAGGTGAGTGATATTGATTCATAGGATATTATATATATGATCTTGAATCTCCACTGGTTGTTCCTTATAAGATAGATCATTCTCATGTGGTATTTCCTCTAACTTCAGTACACGTGAAAAAATAGGTATGTAATTTCATAAGACAGATACGTGGAACACATTTTGAAATTAAGAGAGATATAGTAGAAGCACCAAGTAATAATCTTCCCTCACAATATAATCATAAATCCAAAGGGATGGATATATGTATTTCTTACATTGATATTTATTATCAATCTCCTAACCTTCTTACATGTAGATATTTATATGATTACCTTTTCACAAACATCACACTGAACATATCACTGGTGATTATCAGCATAAAATGTTTACTGTCTCTGAGATGCCAGTATGTTATATTGAGTCTCTCTTACACTGTATTATACTTCCTCGGCTATATCGTACCCTAATAGAATCCTTTCTCCAACAACATTCCCTAAAGAATTAGTTCTTCACAAACTTCTATAGAGGGCTTGATAAGGATCCATAAGAATTATTCAGTGAAAGCTATTGTTGGATGAAAACACCACTAAAGGAAGCCATTCATCCCAACCACAATTTTAAATTCATTTATTAATATCTCAATATGACATGTAGAGATTTTATGATTCTCTTAGGCTAAAAATAGAAATAAGGTTGATAAGCAGAAAAAATAATAATAATTTGTCTATCACTATACTACAAAAGAAATATCTATAATTTAAAGGAAAACTACATATCCTGATTAGAAACATTTGAAAGAGGAACGCCATAAAATCATACAACATTATTAATTTATAATTTAGTATGTTTATCAGGATGGAAATATTCCATAATTTTAATAAATTGGGTATATTTCATAAGGTATAAGACTACATCCAATATAGCATTGTTCCCATTAGATGTTTTAGGGATTCTAAAAATGAAATCCTTCCTTATGTTTCCCACTTAAATTTGGTAATGAGTAACGGTTTTATCATTACCTTAGAATTTGTTCCCATATCTTAAAACTTCTTGAATACCAGCAATCAATTTACATACTCTCTATCATTTCATTTTTTATTATCCAAAAAATCAACTTTTAAATTAAAAAATATCTTCATACGTCATTGGTTAATAGATAACAATGAACTACAAGCCTAATTCAGTATCTCCTTCGTCTAGTTTATAATTTCAAGATACATACTTGATTCTTGAACCATGTGCTTCCTTCATAATTTTGTTTTATCCCATGAACATTCCTCACATTCTTATTTAATTCCACATCATCATTATTCACCTTTTAATCCTCTCATATTTTGATGGTTGAACATTGATCTGAGAAATATAAGATCAATACCATTATTTAATGATTTAAAGACCCATTTTCTAATGAAATATTTCATCTCTTCCAATTCACATCATGGTAAACATATCATGGTCCTCTCATGTTAGAGAATTTACCAGCATCATTTCCATCCCTGGGAAGTATGGTTTTTACAAATCATAATCTTTGACTAACTCTAATCATCTTAACTAGAAAAGGTTCAATGCCTTTTGTCAAAGTCTCTACATTAAGATTTTCTAATCAGTATATCTATCACACCATTAAATATAAAAATAGTTCGTCCTTATCATCAATGAAAAAATCACAGCTGAAAACTTTAAATCATAATTACAGTTATTTTTATCATTAATTTTGAAACATAGAGAAGAATATGATATTAACCCAAAAATCAATATGAGGATATATTACAATCCATTCATGAATGCATAATTATATATCCAAAACCATTCTCCATTAGAAATTTTTTTACGAATAGGTGAACCATCCAACATTCTCTTTTTATACATAAAATTTACCTCCAATCCGTTTATCTATAAGAACAAAACCCACTTGCAGTTCATCATGCTGGTGGATTATATGGCCATGAAAAATATCTGAAAAATAATTAGTAGTATCCATCCATTCATAGAAGACTATATATCTTTGTTATCATAGTTAGTATATGTGATTTCTAAGTATCTATTTTATTTTGATTAATCACTAATATACAATCACATGAGATTATATCACCCATGAGTGTAACATTTTGAAACAAAAAATGAAACACATTAAAAATAGCACATAACATCTCCTTGGGTATATTCTCTTTATAAACCCTGATATGATGTTATCTATAACAAATATAAATCTCAGAAAAATATAAAGATCTGTGTACTTGATCAAATATATCAAAAATATAGGGTAGAGTATAATTTTTCATTATAGTGGTCTATTTATGATCTCAATAATTAATGAAAAGATTCAATGGTGCATATTTATTTCACGATAAAATAAATATGTCCAGCCCATGTAAAATCACTTGGCTAAATTAATGTATACTCTAGATTCTTCATGGTTTTATTCATCAATTCCTATAACTCAATAGGGTCCATTCAATATAGAGTAATTGAAATAATAATTTCACCAGATTTGAGTTCTATTAAAATAATAAACATATCTATTTGGGGGAAGACTAGGAAATTCGTCTGAAAATACATCACTGTATTCCCAAAAAATAGGTCCATTTCCAACGTTGAGTGCTTCCCTAAACATTTTAGAAAGATATAAATCCTAAATAACAAAAAAACACAAATTATGTAAGTAATTTCTTATGGGTATTCAATTAAATCCCCATATTGATTAAAATAGTAGGTTGATTCAGAATATCAAATATAAATATCATTTCTAAACAATTGTTGTTGGATATACATTGAGAGATCCAATCTATACCAAAATTTACATCAAAATCAACTAGATGAAGAAAAAAATATTTTCTATTATCACATTCCAAAAAAATTATATCAAATATGATCTACAGAATATAGATGTGATCACCTTACCTTTGGGTGTTTTAACTTCCAACACAACATCTTGTTACTGAGGTAGGGATGTCATACACATAGAAAATTCTTCGGGCATAATTTTTCTTATATAACTTGAATAAAATAAAAATGTTTCTTCCCTAGAGTGGATGCTGATTTTACCTTTCACAATGTCTTTAGGAACATCCCCTTCATGTATAGTAATTACATAAGTTTTGACTTCTCCCCTTGCCATGTATTGTGGTATGTTCTCTTAACATGTATGAAATTGGTTATCATAGTACCCCATATCCTTAATGTTAAATCAATTTAACTAAATGACTTACATTGTACTATCTTATTCATGATCATGATAGAATTCAAACCCCTCCCGACAAAAAATTCTTTTCCTTTTAAGAATTTATCAAGGTGTTTCCATCCACATGTACCACATGTTGTAAAATCCTCCTTTTCTTCTTCCCCTTATCTATTTTTTATCAGTTACCCTATTATTATCTTTTTTTCCTTCAATACAATAAATATTTGATAATTATATCTTTGTCTTGATATAACATGGTATTATATCCTCAAATACTGAGAATAATTGGAAGACTAGCTCCCATGAAATTATTAGAATTAGCATATCTACGAAACAATTAATCATACTAATTGGATTATATACATAGTATGCAACATGAATTCATAACCTTGTAATTCAATATTCATACAAAGAAAGATTTTCCTCTTAATTTTTTTATTCATTATAACTTTCTCTACATATCCTCTTATTATTCATGAGGAAAATATATTTCAAAGAAAAGACACAAAAATCATTCAAAAATATGCATCATATTTCCCCTATATTATTAGTGTTCTTGATTTTTATCTAGCATTGAATTTAATCCCCAAAAGATGATAAATTGTGATGAAAACAATCCCATTTCACTATTTTTCAAAACTGTGAAATATATTTTCTATGGAATTCATCCATTTGTTAGTTAAAAATGGATTTTTGGTTCTTTTAATTGATGAAGATAGTATATGATGAAATGGTATAAAATATTGCACTAAAGTTTTGATCTATAGGATTTTATATACAAGAAAGTTTGTTAGTTGTAACTATAGTGATCTTTGACAATACTGTTATAATATTTTCAAATCCATATCAAGGTCGAGATATGTTATCATTATAAATACCTAGAGAGAAATCCCTACACAAATTAAAATAATAGATACATTTTAAATTCCTTTTCATTCGCTCCATTTTTAAATAATATAATTCTTTATATTAGATCAAAACATTGTGAAAAACAATGTATATTTTCAAGACTAGTGAAACAAGATAGAGCCCTATGATAGACTGACCAGTTTGGGGTGTGAATCACTGGTTTACATTTCATGATTTATTTATTTTTGAAGTCAATATCTAGATGTTTTATGGTTTTAAATTCTGTTAGTGGTATCTCACAGTCTCAAATAATATATAGAAACTATATGATTTTTGATGAAACAAGGTATTTAAATAGTTCGGTACCATGTTTGTTAAACCATAAAAACATGGATTCTCCACTATAATTTTCTAATCAATTACAATGTATGATACATAGTTAGATAATATCCTAATTCTTGAGTCCACATAGTAGGAACACTATACTACATCGCACAATGTTGCAAAAGTACACACAATCTTTCACTTTCTTTAGTCAGACAAGAGGATCATTATACTAATCAACATAGTATTAACATAGTCCTTACAAGACATCAATCATTTGAATCATATATTATGAAAATCATATGTCTTCTTATAATATTCTCCTTCTTTGATTAAAATCATGTAATATAATGTCAACCTTTTTCTTATGAGTGATATTCCTCCACATGAATAGTGGATGTGTACTTCATTTGTAAAACATTATGTACCTTATTAGTTGATGAATATGGGTTGGTGGTCTTTCTTTAACATCATGTCACGTATGTATTATCAAAAACATCATTTCAGAAAATTCTAAACAAATTCCATTATTTTTTTATGAATTATTGGCCATATTTAGGTTTTTGAAAGTGATGTACACAATCTTTTTTATTGATTTTATATTTTAGAAAAATCATGCACAATTAAAAATTAAATTCTTCTTGAATTATCAATTATATGAAGACATATTCATGTTTGTAAGAAATGTTTTTTAATGAAACAATTCGAATCCTAATCAAATTTATTTTATTAATTTACATTTTATATTCCATATAATTTTTTCCAAAACAATTTAAGTATGCATTACTGTATAAAGTAATTAAATTAATATGTGGTGTTGCTTATATAAACCATTAACTCCATGAACAAAACTAATAATGTGTGGGATTCTTAGTTCTTCTATGAATATATATGTCTAACAATTTCATCCTTACACTCAATATATTGATTTAAAAAACTGTATATATAATAGAAATAATTGATTCACTTCATCACATTAGAAGAGAAGATTTTTTAAAATCAGTGAGGCATCAAAGAACTAGTTCTTCATGTAAATGAGGAGTATATTATATATTAATGTGTATGGTATTCATAATTCATTACAAAATACATAAAATAATTATGTAATCTTCCCAACAACATGGGGTATTTTTAAAAGCGGTGGCATGAATCATTTGCAGAATTCATGCACCAAGAAATTTATTAAAACGAAAAGTAATAGTATAAGCATGAGGTGTAAATATTTTACACTAGCAAGGAGTGAAGGGATATACAATGAAATTACCGAAAAAAAAGAAAAGACAAATGAAGAAGTATAAAAGAAATAAAATTCCTTTACAGAAACCATTTCATGCAAAGTGGTAGGCTTCTAGAAGCACTAAAGCGAATAAAAAAGGTGTCACCATACCCACACTGGCAGTCTTTCCTTGTTGATATTCTCAAATAAATCATTAACAAGTTCTATCAAAAGTTTGTAGGCATGACATGACATCCATGCATAACTTTATCAAAATAGAATTATTCACATTAATTAAGAAAAATATGTAATGGATTTCCAGTACATCAACATGAAAAACTACCAGAATGTCTAATGGGACCACTACAATATACATAAAGATGAAATCAAACCACAACATCCCAGAAATGACCAAGACACTGACTTTAACATGTAGTAATAGTGCATCAAAGACATCTACAAAATCAAATTAGTGTCCAGTAAAAACAAATAAATTTCATAGAATTATCACACAATCACTGGGAAAGACACCTCAGTACGAAAATGATAGAAATGTATAGATGAAACTTGGGGGCACAAATACAACCCCAAACACACAAAAGCGTTAAGCCTATAGTCAAATATCCAAGTTGTGTCGAGTATGATCCATCTAAAAAACATGTTCCATTTAGAGTACTTCCATTCTAAGAGTTCTAAGTGTTAGTAATAATGATAAAAAAAATAAACCAGATGCCACTTAGCAATTCATCAATTTATGAAGACAAACATGGGGTATGCCTCAAAAGTTGAAATTAGGATTCTTCTTATATTCATTGACCATCCTTGTGAACATAAATTTTCCTATTCAAAGGTATTTTTCATCCAAACACATATTATAGACATATTTTTTATATTTTAATTCAACCTATTCATCCATCCATGCAATAATGTCATCACTCACGTCCTCCTAAATATGATACGAATCTCTAAACTTATGATCTTTTTCCCTATCATATTCCTTCGTATTTGAGACTAAAAGAGGTTCAAACTGATTAGTGGGAAGATCAACATCATTCATAGGGGATTGAATGAGTATTATAACAATTTTTCTTTCAATATGACATTAGAATCTATGTTTCTTAGTTTTCTTGGGATTTGGGGTGAAGAATCCATCTGCACCCACCATTGATTTTCTCCCTTTCCAGGAACTTAAATTGAGAAAACATTTCTCAATTCTATCAAATGAATATTATTCTTCTTGAGGATAATCATCTGAGTTATCTCATTGTTCATCTTCCCTTGAGTCTTGTGAATCAAGTTGATTCCCCAGATCCTCTTCCACAAAAAAGGGACAGTATTAGTACTAGTGACAGTAATAAAAACATCCAAAAAGCTTGAAATTTCATTGTTCTTAGTATGTTGTATTATATTGAAAAAAGCTTTATTAACATCATTCATGGTCCCTTTATCATAATATCCAGATGGGACATCATTAGTCATGAGAAAAACATTATCCCCATTTATTCCAAGATTATGTTTTCCTTTTTCAATCCAAGTGGTTCTCATGACCTCAAAACCATCATTTTTCTGACCTCAGAAATTGGAGTCATGTCCATGCTTAAGTAAATGTTTACACTAATCTGAAATCCTTTCATATAAAACATATGTGATTATCAATATTCATAATTCTAGATCCAAATGTGAGAGGGTATAACCTTTGATAAATCAATTTACAACAATATTCTAGAAACAGAAGGCCTTGAAAGAGTTTTCATCATCAAATATAGTTTCAATGGATTACATATGAGTTTAGAAATAGGAAATGAAGAATATTGTTTAAAAAGATATAACGGATGCCCAAGAAAACCAACCAAGATTGGAACTATAGTAGATTCATAAAGGAATCATAATCAAGGGTATATTTGATGACTTTAATGGAAGAACCCCAAAAATATCATGAACTAATTTCCCAAAGTCGTAATAGTCATCCTCAGAGGATAAAAGAAATAAATCTTTACAGTAGTTAAGGATTACTATAAGAACCCCTAAAACCCAGTGGATTCAAGGGATGATCTTATGATTTTCAAAAATGGTTTACACTTAATGTATTTCCCCAAAACAACAAAACGAAGATAAGCAGCAAGAAGATTAACCTCATGTGCTGAGAAAGAGATCACCAATTGACCATGGTGTAGAAAATGCCAAGGATTGAAATGAAGTTCATAGTCTGTGACATCATTTTGCGGGGTCACGGGTTCTTAGGAATTCTCCCAGCATCTACATCCACAATGGATATAAGATTTGAAGTGGGGTTAGTGTTTCCCTGAGTCGGGTGGATCACATGTTCGTCCATTGTTGGCCTGTCCATTGTAAGGATTCCTTCATGTTGTTGAGTAATTCACATGGTAGGAACTCTTCTTCATGAAATTCGGTAGCGTCATGGTTCTCTATATCACTCTGAAAATAAGAAACCCAATATATAAAAACACCAAAAACATCTATAGGTCTTCGTTACATTGTATTTAATGGTGAGGTTTCTAGTGGATGTTGACAATGTTTCTTGATATGTTAATGATAAATAATATTATTATTGAACTACATAGTTAATAAAATATCTCAGACTCTTGTGATGTTGAAATACATGTCGTCTCTTCTTACATAAGTACTATTTATCTCTTAATGGTTAGAATGTCACATACATGATAAAATAATAGCATGCTTCAAATTTCATGAATTTTTATATGTGTTCACCACTATGTAACATTGTATAATCCCTAATAGAAAAATATTTTTTGATCTCCCGATCACATTCCAATAATATAAGAAATAAGGAAGATTCGAATAAATATTTATATCAAGATCACATTATAAATGATATCAAATCTTGATTGAAGATGAAAAAATAAAGACTTGCAGAAAATTTGAAAATTGGAAAACCTTTGAGAATATATATGTTAAATAAAATAACTCATATTGATTGGATAAATCAAATCAATTGGATTATATTCCTATTATTATAATAATAAAATTTTAAGGAGGGTGAATAGTACCCAGAAATTACACATCCCAAATCAAGGGTCCCTTAATATGTGATCCTCTTTATAAGAAATAACATTTCATTAGAGACTAAATGTATATAACTATTTATCTACTAATATAAGCACACCTGACAGACTAGATCCAACAGGTCATTCCTACCTATAGAGTCCAACCTTCCCATTGTTACCACATATCCTCAACCTCATGGGTTTTGTGCACCCAAATGTTTTCTAATAAGAAAACACTTCACCTAGGCACTCCCTGTGGGTGATACACATCCTCTCCTACCTCCATGGACTAGGCAAGTTGACTACCTACCATGTGGTTTCCCACCATGACCCTCCATGTTTTTGTTTTGGTCCTTACTTTCCTAATATATGAACTATTTATTTCATTAAGGCCTATCATAATATACTTAGAATAATTATAATTATATGATAGAATTTAAATGCATTTTCTCACCAATAAGCATGAGAAATATTATTTTTTATTTCCATTAAATTCCTTTGGAATTTATTGAATTATTATTATTATATTCTCAAAAAAATAACCAAGTCTCCTCATGAAATAAAAGGAACATTTCTGGACATCGTCAATAATTATTTTCAAGGACGACTTATTGAGTCTGAAATATAGTTCCATTAAATGAATCCAAAATATTTATTTAAGAATAAACACGTTCATTCCACCGACCAATCACATATTTAGAAAATGAAAACAAATGTAATAATTAAATATGTTCAAAAATTACTCCCAATATATTTGATTCCAATATCTCTTCAAATCAAGAATGATAATATGTTATTTTACTTCCCCTCCTTTGTTGATAATTATCTGAAGATCAAAATTTTGGTTTATTATCATCTAATTATATTACCCAAAACACATCCCCATATCTTATATGATTAATTCTTAATCTCTCCATATATATGGATGATATAAAAATATTTTCATTACAAAGGATCCTATTGTTGAGAAACAATATTTCAAAAAGTGGAAATAAAATATATTAAAAAATATAAAAGAATCAACGTTTTCTATTTTTCCCATAAATTACATTTCATGTGAAATCATGCTAAAAATTTATAAATTCTCTTTTTTGGGGATGAAAATAATCTAATTTATCAATTAAATGAAAAAACATGGACATACTCCAAAAAAAAATTAAACCATTGGGTCCAATGAAATATAAATTCCCCTTTTTCACTCAATATTGAATCCCCCTTACTAATCATTAATGCATTCAGTTTAAGTATATGGTAGTGATTGACATCCCTTATCTTCCAATTTTATAACGATATTTGGAAATATCATATTTACTTATTAGTGATGATTTAACAACGTCATATTACCAATAATCCCCCTAAATTCCTTCTTCTTTCACATTCAATTCAATCTATCTAATTACTAAAGAATATATACATATATATATAATGGAATAAGTAGAGGTGTTCTTTTTATTCATGTTTAATATTCAAGATGAGATCTCCCCCTCAACCTAGTCTATTATTTTCCTATAATACCACAATGGGAAGATATCTTTAGAAACATATTTCAATTTTGAGTATCATCAACACGATTATCTGCTTTCTTCCCTTAAATTTCATCTTTCTGTGAAATACCTTTGTAACACCCGAGATTTTTATGAGTAATATTTTGTTCAAATGAATCTTTCACTACACACTTGCTTGGCTTACTTTACACGCAATCGCGACCTTCCTCGATAGCTTGCGTCGTACGCAATATCGAGTTTCACTAAACAACGATATGCTATTAAAATATTATTAAAACTAGCCGTTATGAATATTAATAACCACTTTTTGAAATTTTATAAATTTTATTTTTCAAAATGGACTTCATTTTTGGATTCGGAATACCGAAATTAGCCTAGGGTGAAATTTTGGTATTTTTCTGAAAACTTTCAATTTTTGATGAATAGTGAAACCACTAAGTGGTAGGTTAAAAACTGAATTTTGCATAAAACTTAATTTTACCGCTTCTGTGAATGGAATTTTGAAAATCCAACAGACACGGTTGATATCAGTAAGTAAAATGTGGTTCAATGAGATAAAAATAATTTTTTGGTGAATAGTAACTTTTTACTTTTTTTTACCGCGGTTAATAGTAAATAGGGTAACTAAGGGTAAATATGATATAACTATTACCATAACACATATTTTAATTCTATTGGATAAGTTCAATTCGACCAAAAACAACCTTATGAATAAAATATGACCATTTAGGCCCACTTGAGTTAGATTTGGAAATTTATTATTAATTTATTTAAAGAAGGGTTAAAATAGTTATAATCAAAGTTTAATAAGTAAATCATTTTTAATATGGGGTTATACATAAGATAAATTCGACAATAAATATTCATTAGAAATCTAAAACGATTTCCTACATAATGGTATTTTATTTATAATTTTTAAACATTAAATAATTTAATTTAATTATTACACAATGATGATGCAGTAATTATCTTATTTCTGAAATATTGACATAATTGATGTTATAAACACCAAAATAAATGTAATTTGAGACTTTTTATGAATTAAACTAATTTTCTAGGTTACTATGATATATTAGTGTTGATTTAATCAAATTGTTTCGAGCATATAATTCTGTTATGACTTTCACAAAAATCATATATCAAATAGTGTCAAAATTGACACAAAATAGTTTTTAAATAAAATATTATATTATTAATTGTTATTTTATTCCTAAAAATATAAGATTCGTCCAAATGACTTAGATAAGGATATATATATTAATAATAAACAATTTGGGGTTCTTTTGGCATGTTATATTAAATTTATTAACCATATAGTGAAAGAAAACAAAAAGACATGGTAAAAGTTAAATTATTTAACTTGGAGTTAAATCTAATTGATAAGGTTAAAATAATACCCTAAACTTGTCTAAATCCTATTGGTTGATAGGATATCGACCCATCCCCACTTTAGCTTCGAAATAAGACCCTTTGGAACCATTATAAACCGATTTTGACTTTAATATAAAATAATATTTTGAGATATTCCTAAGGGGACCCTCTCCTCCCTTATAAATGGGAACCTCCTCCCCCTCCTCCTCACACCAATTTGAGCACTCAAGCTCGGCCAAACCCTGACATTTTCTCCTCTACACTTCCCTAGAATAATCCTAGAGGTCCTTGTTTTCTTCAAAGACCAATCTTAGTTCCCTAAGTGGAGGATTCAAAGAGGCGTTCCAAAGAAGAGGTAATATCCATTACCGATCTTTTCAATTTCTTTCATCTTCAACTTCTTCTTCTTTAGTTGTTTCATGATAAAGTAATAAAATCATTATTACTTACATACTGATATGTTATTATAAATATGAAACAACCCTAATTCACCTTCTATCCATCCTACGGAAAAATGAAATCACCGCACATGCGTACGTACGAAATACCGTCTCCACACCGTGGTGTGATCTATTTTCCACCACCACCTTACAAGGATGGGTATAATGGTGTAATGAGTAACTATTTATGATTATTATAAAGTAATATTGATACTTAAATAATATATATATACTCCAATACAATTCCACGATCATAGGAACTATATCATCACTCGTGCGTACGTACGGAATACCGTCTCTACGATGTGATGTGAATCGTTCTACATGATCATCATTACATAGTAATTATATAAATGAATTGAATGAATAAATATGATATATGTTACACTAATACCATTATGGATATAAGGTATCTATAACCTTAAAAGAAGAATAAGAATTTATTCGGCAAAACACGCATAAGAACAAAAGGCAATAAAGACCCGAGTAACAAGTAACAATGAAATATTACTAACAAGAAGCTAAGAATATGACCATATATGATATCATATCAATATGTATGATTCTGGAATAAGTCAATAACATTATTTAAACCATTATACAGGAGCTTCGGACACGTACAAAGCAAATCGGACCTAAGGTAAGGGAAAACATCACAATCTCATTTTTATCCGAGATTGTTTTTACTTTGGCATTTACTGGGGTGTATTTTATCATCCACATCCATGTTCCATCAATATGTAATATTGTTTCCATCCACTTAAAATAGTTTAAATCCAATTTTACCATTTGGTGAGTTTTTAGTAAAGAATATGAAAGGAATCTTTTGTTGTTTTTCATACGAGGTACTTTTTGACTTTTCCGACAAAAGTACGAAGAATGTTTTTTTAACTTATACGGCATGAATGGATTTTTAAAACATTATTTCCAAGAATCTTCCTTTACAAGTTTTCAAGTTTATTTTTAATCAACTTCTTTTATTTTATAATTGTATGACATGTTATGAAAAGAAAAGTGTTTTTGAAGAAGAAAGGATATTTTCCTCAAGAATGGAGTTCAAGTGTTTTATCAAAATTATTTTCCATCTAAGATAATAAAAGGTTCTGTTTTTTATCCCTATTATTACATGAATTTGATTATGTTGTGAGAGAATTATTTTTATGAAGTCACTTACCTTATATGATTTGTTTTATGATGTCATGATTTTTCAAGAATCCCATTTTTGTTACACATGTTATGCGATGATGTATGATTTATGATTTATGTGACACACATAAGAAAGGATTCATTATAAGATGGGTGGGACCTATATCTCCCTCCAATGCATTGGGTAAAGATTTATATCTCATGAGATAGACATGTATGGAATGGAAGGTTATTTTGGTTCAGTGATACAGGACTGAAACGAGGAGTGAACTCGGTTCAGAAATGGACTTTGTCTGCTAAGATAGTCTTGGCAATGAGTCATGACTAACAAGAAATGATTTTCCATGATTATGTGTGCATGCAAAAAAGTTTCAAGTTTCATGTTATGATTATGGGGATCTCATTTTCACTTCTATTATTGGTTCTATGTTAAGATATTATGATCTCTTTTGCAGGTTATGATTTTCAAAAAGATATGATATGATTTTTATTTCCTTTATTTGCCCTTGCTGAGCATTTGAGCTCACCCTTTTATGTTTTCTTTTCCCCAGGTTAGGAAGATGGATATTAAGTATAATATGCTAAAAGGGACCCTAGATATGATGAAATAAATTGGAGACACTGTAGAATATTTATGAACCAGTTGTTTATGTTTCCCAGTTTCTAAAGACACTATACCTATAAGGTCCTTTGTGGTTTTGTCATATGTTGTAATAAGTGTGCTTCAATTTTGAAGTATTAACAATGTATGTAAAGTATGGGTCATTATAGTTGGTATCAGAGGAATGGTATAGTCAACCTTTGGAAAATAGGATGTGAAAGCCTTAGTAAGAACCCTAAGGATAAGTCTAAGCATAGAACACAATCTTAGTGTTTTAGAAATGGCCATGAATACCCTAGGATAAGACCTTAAGTGTGAAATTTTATCCTTTATTATGTGGTTTTCCTATTATAATTAGTGTTTCTCACACTAATCTTCTTGGTTTTAGTCAATGGCTGGAACCCGAAGGAACCTTGTTAATGCGGAATGCGATGGGAAATGAAATGATTGTCCCCCTAAGCAACCAAACGATATGGGAGCTGGAATGCAAAATCTTATAGCCATGCTCACACAACTTTCTCAAGCTATGAATCATGTAGGACTTCCAAACGAACAAAGGAAGGAGCAACATTCTGTTGAATCCTTCATGAGGCAGCGTCCACCTTCTTTCAGTGGGTCTACTGATCCATTAGTTGCTGAACAATGGATTAGTACTACTGAAAAGATATTTTCAGTTATTCAATGTTCTGAACATGATAAAGTCATCCTAGCAGTGTATCGTTTGGAAGGAGATGCTGATCAATGGTGGAATCATATTAAGAATACGAGGCAAATGGATGAAATTGAGTCTATGGAATGGGACGAGTTCAATAACTTAATTTTCAATAAGTACTTCCCTCGTATTCTCCGAACAAAGATGGAGAAAGATTTTCTTGAACTGAAGGAAAGGGATGATGAATCTGTTGGTACCTATGAAGCCAATTTTACAAGACTTGCAAGGTACGCTTCTGGTATTATTATCCAACCTGAGAGTAAGATCGATCGATTCTTTAGTGGCTTAAAACCAAGTCTTCGAAGGGAGTTATCCATAAGGGACTTCAATAGCTACAAGGAAATCGTTCGATGTGCTCTCAAAGTCGAGATGGAGATTGGAGTAACCCATCAGTCACATGGGTTTGATAAGAAGAGGAAGATGGAATTCAAAGGAAAATCTAAAGAGCCCTCTGAAAAGAAGATGAGCTTTCCCTTATGCTCAAAGTGTGGAAAGAAACATGGAGGGAGTTATCTTAAAGGGACAAGTAAATGTTTCAAATGTGGAAAGGAAGGTCATCGGGCATTTGAATGCCTCGATAATGGGAAGAAGATGTCTAATGATGCAAACAAAGGAAGGGATACACAGAATGATCCTACTACACTTCAATGTTTCAAGTGCAAGGAGATGGGGCATTATGCCAATCAATTCCCAAATCCAAGGGTTGATGATGATGGTCGACGTCAACAAAATATTAAGGCTAATGACAAAGGAAAGTCAAATGCAATTTCTATCAGCGATGTGGAGTACGATAACAAAGTGGTGAAAGGTACACATACCATCCACTCTAAAGTAGCAAATGTTTTATTTGATTCTGGATCCACCCACTCTTTTATTTCTAAAGAATTTTCTAAGGGCATCACCATATTACCTCAACAATTAGATGTTGAGTTAGCTGTGACAACACCTAATGGCACAAAAGTCTCATCAAAAGTTTATAAGTCTTCTCCGATTGAATTTTGTGGGAAAGTGCTTCCTGCAAATCTTGTGATCCTTACTATAGTGGAATTTGATGTGATTCTTGGCATGGATTGGCTTTCTCTACATGGAGCTCATATCAATTGCCAAAGAAGGGAAGTCACATTTCATATTCCAGATCAATCTACGATCGTCTATCGATTCAAGGATGAATATAACCTTCCAGTGGAAATTCCTTCCATCTTATGGGTCTTGATTCCACTAAATGAAGGTTATTTATCTCAAATGGTTGGTGAGAAACTCATGATTAAAAATATGCCCATCGTACGGGAGTTTGATGATGTCTTTCCAGTGGAATTACCGGGTCTTCCACCAAATCGTGAAGTTGAGTTTTCAATAGAACTCGTACCGGGTGCTTTTCCTATTTCAAAGACACCTTATAGAATGGCCCCAATTGAGTTGCAGGAATTGAAGAAGCAACTCCAAGAGAATATTGATAAGGGACTCATACGCCCTAGTGCGTCACCTTGGGGAGAACCTGTTCTATTTGTTAAGAAGAAAGATGGATCAATGAGACTCTGCATTGATTATCGAGAAATTAACAAGATCACTATCAAGAACAAATATCCTCTCCCACGCATTGATGACTTATTTGACCAACTACGCGGATCTCAATACATTTCAAAGATTGATCTTCGTTCAGGGTATCATCAATTAAGGGTCAAAAGGGAGGATATACCAAAGAAGGCTTTTCGTACAAGGTATGGACACTATGAATTTATAGTGATGCCATTTGGTCTTACTAATTCCGCTGCTATCTTCATGGATCTAATGAATAGAGTCTTTAGAGACTATCTTGATCAATTTTTGGTAGTCTTTATAGACGATATTCTTGTCTATTCAAAGAGCAAGGAAGAGCATGAAGATCACTTGAGAATTATATTGAAGACCCTGATAAAGGAGAAGCTTTATGCCAAATTTACCAAGTGTGAATTTTGGCTTCAAAAAGTTGCATTTTTGGGTCACATAATCTCAAAATAGGGGATATCTGTGGATCCAACAAAAACAGAGGTTATCGAAAGATGGTCAAGACCAACAACAGTAACTGAGATCCAAAGTTTTCTTGGTTTGGCTGGATATTATTGACGTTTTCTAAAAGTTTTTTCACGATTATCGAATCCACTCACCAAGTTGACTCGGAATGGAGTTAAGTTTTTTTGGACAGAGGAATGTGAAGAGAATTTCAAGGAGTTGAAAAGAAGGCTATCCAGTGCACCTGTGCTCACACTACCTTGTAGTGGAGAAAGTTTTGTGATCTACAGTGATGCATCCAAGAAGGGATTGGGGTGTGTTATTATGCAAAATGATATGGTGATATCTTAAGCCTCACGAAAGTTGAAAATCCATGAGCAAAATTACCCAACACATGATTTGGAGTTGGCTGCAGTAATCTTTGCATTAAAGATTTGGAGGTATTACCGTTATGGTGAAAGGTGTGATATTTATACTGATCATAAAAGTTTAAAGTATATTTTCACACAAAAGGAGTTGAATATGCGTCAAAGAAGATGGTTGGAGCTGATTAAGGATTACGACTGCTCAATCCATTACCACCCTGGGAAAGCAAACAAGGTGGCAGATGCATTATGTCGACAAGACCATGCTAGTTTATCCATGATGAGGATCACAAAAGATCCAATATTTATGTATTTACAAAGGATGGATCTTGGAATTATAATGGAAGGGGAAAAATCATATCTTTCTCAAATGAATGTTCAACCATCTATACATGTGAAGATTAAAGAGGCACAAAAAGAAGATGTAGAGTTACAAAAGAAGGTGAGGAATGTTCCTGAATTCAACCTTGATTGTGATGGGATAATAAAGTTCAGGAATCGGGTTTGTGTTCCTCCCATCCCCGAATTAAAGAAGGAGCTGCTGGATGAGGCTCATAGTTCTTCATTCTCTATTCATCCTGGAAGCACGAAGATGTATAGGGACCTGAAGGAGTACTTCTGGTGGGATGGCATGAAAAGAGATGTTGCTGAATATGTCTCTCGATGCTTGGTTTGTCAACAAGTTAAAGCTGAGAGACAGAAGTCTAAGGGGATGTTACAACCATTACCCATACCCGAATGGAAATGGGAAAACATCACTATGGACTTTGTCATAGGACTTCCTAAAACATCCAAAGGCAATAATGCTATCTGTGTCATAGTTGATCGTCTTACAAAGTCTGCACACTTCATTGCTATTAGA
The DNA here is from genome assembly GCA_963277665.1 of Viscum album. NCBI lineage: Eukaryota > Viridiplantae > Streptophyta > Magnoliopsida > Santalales > Viscaceae > Viscum > Viscum album. The sequence continues at coordinate 771,296,698 of OY728159.1, read as the reverse complement.
GAGGATTTCTCTCTAGATCAGCTTGCCAGGATATATGTAAAGGAAGTGGTAAGATTGCATGGAGTACCAATTTCTATTATATCTGATCGGGATCCGAGATTTACCTCGAATTTCTGGCGAAGTCTTTAGCATACTCTGGATACAGAGTTGAGTTTCAGCACTGCTTATCATCCCTAGACAGACAGTCAGTCTGAGAGAAAAATTCAAACCCTAGAAGATATGTTGAGAGCTTTCTCTATGGATTTCAAAGGAGGTTGGGATCAACACCTACCTTTGGTGGAATTTTCATATAATAATAGCTTTCACTCCAGTATTCAGATGGCTCCTTATGAAGCTCTCTATGGAAAGAAATGCAGAACTCCAACTTACTGGGATGAAGTTGGGGAAAGAAAGCTATTAGGACCTGATCTCGTGGATGAAATGGCAGAAAAGGTCATATATATTCAACAACACATAAGAGTAGCTCAGAGTCGACCGAAAAGTCATGCCGAAAACCGAAGAAAAGTCCTAGAGTTTGAAGTGGGTGATAAAGTGTTCTTACGAATATCTCCCTGGAAGAGGGTTATGAGATTTGGAGAGAAGGGGAAGTTGAGCCCTAGATATATCAGTCCTTTCGAAATACTGGATCGTGTTGGAAAGGTAGCTTACCGATTGGCGCTTCCACCGAATCTCTCTCAAGTTCACGATGTGTTCCATGTATCTCTCCTGAGAAAGTACATACCTGATCCTTCACATGTACTCAACTCAGAAGTTGTACCGCTGGAGCAAGATCTTTCTTATGAAGAACAGCCAATAGAGATTCTGGATCGTAGCGAAAAAGTCCTACGAAACAAGACCACTCAATTGGTGAAAGTTTTATGGAGGAACCACCAATTATAAGAAGCTACATGGGAGCTTGAGAAAATGATCAGGGAGAAGTATCCTCATCTGTTTGTTGCAAAGTGATGAATTTCGAGGGCGAAATTCTTTTTAAGGGGGGTAGAATGTAACACCCGAGATTTTTATGAGTAATATTTTTTTCAAAGGAATCTTTCACTACACACTTGCTTGGCTTACTTTACACGCAATCGCGACCTTCCTCGATAGCTTGCGTCGTACGCAATATCGAGTTTCACTAAACAACGATATGCTATTAAAATATTATTAAAACTAGCCGTTATGAATAGTAATAACCACTTTTTGAAATTTTATAAATTTTATTTTTCAAAATGGACTTCATTTTTGGATTCGGAATACCGAAATTAGCCTGTGGTGAAATTTTGGTATTTTTCTGAAAACTTTCAAATTTTGATGAATAGTGAAACCACTAAGTGGTAGGTTAAAACTGAATTTTGCATAAAACATAATTTTACTGCTTCTGTGAATGGAATTTTGAAAATCCGACAGACACGGTTGATATCAGTAAGTAAAATGTGGTTCAATGAGATAAAAATAATTTTTTGGTGAATAGTAACTTTTTACTTTTTTTTACCGCGGTTAATAGTAAATAAGGTAACTAAGGGTAAATATGATATTACTATTACCATAACACATATCCTAATTCTATTGGATAAGTTTAATTTGACCAAAAACAACCTTATAAGTAAAATATGACCATTTAGGCCCACATGAGTTAGATTAGGACATTTATTATTAATTTATTTAAAGAAGGGTTAAAATAGTTAAAATCAAAGTTTAATAAGTAAATAATTTTTAATATGGGGTTATACATAAGATAAATTCGACAATAAATATTCATTAGAAAGATAAAACGATTTCCTACGTAATGGTATTTTATTTATAATTTTTAGACATTAAATAATTTAATTTAATTATGACACAACGATGATGCAGTAATTATCTTATTTCTGAAATATTGACATAATTGATGTTATAAACACCCAAATAAATGTAATTTGAGACTTTTTATGAATTACACTAATTTTCTAGGTTACTATGATATATTAGTGTTGATTTAATCAAATTTTTTCTAACATATAATTCTGTTTTGACTTTTAAAAAAATCATATATCAAATAGTGTCAAAATTGACACAAAATAGTTTTTAAATAAAATATTATATTATTAATTGTTATTTTATTCCTAAAAATCTAAGGTTCGGCCAAATGACTTATATAAAAATATATATATTAATAATAAACAATTTGGGGTTCGTTTGGCATGTTATAGTAAGTGTATTAACCATATAGTGAAAGAAAACAAAAAGAAATGGTAAAAGTTAAATTATATAACTTGGAGTTAAATCTAATTGATAAGGTTAAAATAAGACCCTAAACTTGTCTAAATCCTATTTATTGATAGGATTTCGACCCATCCCCACTTTAGCTTCGAAATAAGACCCTTTGGAACCATTATAAACCGATTTTGACTTTCATATAAAATTATATTTTGAGATATTCCTAAGGTGCCCCTCTCCTCCCTTATAAAAGGGCACCTCCTCCCCCTCCCCCTCACACCAATTTGAGCACTCACGCTCGGCCAAACCCTGACATTTTCTCCTCTCCACTTTCCTAGAATAATCCTAGAGGTCCTTGTCTTCTTCAAAGACCAATCTTAGTTCCCTAAGTGGAGGATTCAAAGAGGTGTTCCAAAGAAGAGGTAATATCCATTACCGATCTATTCAATTTCATTCTTCTTCAACTTCTTTTTCTTTAGTTCTTTCATGATAAAGTAATAACTTCAGTATTAATTAAATACTGATATATTATTATAAATATGAAACAACCCTAATTCGCCTTCTATCCATCCTATGGAAAAATGAAATCACCGCGCGTGCGTACGTACGGAATACCGTCTCCACGTCGTGGTGTGATCTATTTTCCACCACCACCTTACATGGATGGGTATAATGGTGTAATGAGTAACTATTTATAATTATTATAAAGTAATATTGATAATGAAATAATATATATATACTCCAATCCATTTCCACGATCATAGGAACGATATCATCATTCGTGCGTACGTACGGAATACCGTCTCCACGATGTGATGCGAATCGTTCTACATGATCATCATTACAAAGTAATTATATAAATGAATTGAATGAATAAATATGATATATGTTACACTAATACCATTCTGGATATATGGTATCTATAACCTTAAAAGAAGAATAAGAATTTATTCGGCAAAACACGCATAAGAACAAAAGGCAAGAAAGACCCGAGTAACAAGTAACAATGAAATATTACTAACAAGAAGCTAAGAATATGACCATATATGATATCATATCAATATGTATGATTCTGGAATAAGTCAATAACATTATTTAAACCATTATACAGGAGCTTCGGACACGTAAAAAGCAAATTGGACCTAAGGTAAGGGAAAATATCACAATCTCATTTTTATCCGAGATTGTTTTTACTTTGGAATTTATTAGGGTGTATTTTATCATCCACATCCATGTTCCATCAATATGTAATATTGTTTCCATACACTTAAAATAGTTTAAATCCAATTTTACCCTTCGGTGAGTTTTTAGTAAAGAATATGAAAGGAATCTTTTGTCGTTTTTCGTACGAGGTACTTTTTGACTTTTCTGACAAAAGTACGAAGAATGTTTTTTTTAACTTATACGGCATGAATGGATTTTTAGAACATTATTTCCAAGAAGATTCCTTTACAAGTTTTCAAGTTTATATTTAATCAACTTCTTTTAGTTTATAATTGTATGACATGTTAAGAAAAGAAAAGTGTTTTTGAAGAAGAAAGGATATTTTCCTCAAGAATGGAGTTCAAGTGTTTTATCAAAATTATTTTCCATCTAAGATAATAAAGGGTTCTATTTTTTATCCCTATTATTACATTAATTTGATTATGTTGTGAAGGAATTATTTTTATGAAGTCATTTACCTTATATGATTTGTTTTATGATGTCATGATGTTTCAAGAATCCCATTTTTGTTACACGTGTTATGCGATGATGTATGATTTATGATTTATGTGGCACACATAAGAAAGGATTCATTATAAGACGGGTGGGACCTATATCTCCCTCCAATACATTGGGTAAAGATTTATATCTCATGATATAGACATGGCTGGAACGGAAGGTTATTTCGGTTCAGTGATACAGGACTGAAACGAGGAGTGAACTCGGTTCAGAAATGGACTTTGTCCACTAAGATAGTCTTGGCAATGAGTCATGACAAACAAGAAATGATTTTCCATGATTATGTGTGCATGCCACAAAGTTTCAAGTTTCATGTTATGATTATGGGGATCTCATTTTCACTTCTATGATTGGTTCCATGTTAAGATATTGTGATCTCTTTTGCAGGTTATGATTTTCAAAAAGATATGTTATGATTTTTATTTCCTTTATTTTCCCTTGCTGAGCATTTTAGCTCACCCTTTTATGTTTTCTTTTACCCAGGTCAGGAAGATGGATATTAAGTAGAATATGCTAAAAGGTACCCTAGATATGATGAAATAAATGGGAGACACTATAGAAGATTTATGAACCAGTTGTTTATGTTTCCCAGTTTCTAAAGACACTATACCTATATGGTCCTTTGTGGTTTTGTCATATGTTATAATAAGCGTGCTTCAATTTTGAAGTATTAACAATGTATGTAAAGTATGGGTCGTTATAACCTTCTTCCACAACAATAATTTGGATCGTCATGTTTCCAGTTCTCAACAACATCTCATCAAAATTATCCAAATTCTAGAAATTGAATTTATTCCATTTATCTTTATAAATAATTTCCACAGCCTTCAATCATTTAACCAATTGAAACTTATTTGTAGTGATAAAAAATATCACATTACTATCATTTTATTTTATCTTAAAATATTCAAACTACATTCCATTATTAAATAATTGAAACCTATTCCCTTTCACAACATAATAAATATTTCCTTGTATTCTTGTCATTGATTTCTCAACTATGTGACCATACTATGTAAATATTCCCCAAAAATATTCTTTGAATTAATATTTATTCTTAAATAGTAGTTTAGATGGATTTATGTTCAAAATACTCTTTATTAGATAATCTATTCTCATCAATTCCACATGAATCCCACTTGATTTTGGAATATTTAATAGAATGGATATGTTATTCCTATAATATGTGACATTAAGAAAATAATGATCACAAAATGAACTTGTACAAGTTCTTTGTACCTTGTGTAATCAACTGTCTCTCTTTTACTTTTTTATTAATAAATTTTATAGCTCTGCTCTATGCCGTTGGGGTGAAAAAAAACAATAAAGCTAAAAAAATGATAAAAACCCACTAATCATAGATTTTAACTTTGACATGTATTTGGGCCAGACTGCAATTGTTGTTTTACATCATCAAACTATGGCTTCTTTTTCTAAGGATTAAATGATTTTATTAATACATTTGTCACTACCTTTGATATAATATAGAATTAATCACATTATTTAAAAGTCTAACGAGGATTTATTTAATTTTGAGACCATCTATTTTAGACCTAACAGTATTCATTTGATGTATATTATGTGCCAATCTTGAATTCCTATATAGAACCTTTATTTTATGTTCATTATAAGATTAACTATTATCCTTAGTTGACATACTGAAATATTAATTATTTATCATCTAATAAATCCTTTATTTACCTTTCAACCTTTTCTTATGGACTTCTATTATTTTTTCAAATTGTCATCTTATGCTAATATTCTAATGCCTTCTTCCAAAACATCCAATATTATTAACAGTAGACTATGAATCTTCTTCTCATGTAATTTAATGTATTATCTCTCTATTTCCATTGGTATATACCTTTCCTCCCCCCCCCCCATTCTACATGTCATGGGTAACAACAATTCATATTTATTTTCTCATTTACCCTTGATGTGTTGGGTTTATCATTATTTTTCACCAAATATACATTCCCAAACCTTGAATTAAATCCAATATTATAAATTTAAAGAAAATTATTATGGAAGAAAGTTTTGGTATATGGGAAACATCCACATTAGAGGATGCTTACATTAGGTAATAGGGTCATCACATTCTCTTCTTAGGGTAAATACCATCAATGAAATCTTTTGTAATAGCATCTATTTTTTCAATAGTTAGGGTTGTTCTAACTTGCGGAGATTATTGGTTGTTTAATATCACTAACAGGTATAAAAATATCATGTTAAAGTAGTTTTTCTAAAACCAAAATAATCTTATTAGATCACACCATTCTTATTTATACTTATTTAATCATTCTTCATGTATGATTCATGATTCTTGAAAATAATTATCACGTACCATTACCCAATTTTATTTATCCTCTAACTAGTACACCTTGATAAATATAAAGACATTTTGAAATTTTAAAATTCATGTAATTATTCATTAAAAAATGTTGAAAAAATTTTTTAATTAGAAAATTTCATTTAAATTATTCACGATCATTATAATATATTTCATTATAATCTGATATTGTTTCACCCTATTCTCTAACCAGTTTTGTGAGAGTGTATTATATTCTCCCCTTTTTAGACATTGATTCATCCATAGTAATACCCACTTATTCAAGGTAGGTGTATTAATATTGGAGAACCTTGATAGTTTCAAAATTATTATTTACCACATCTTTTGGAACATTATTTAGATTTACATTCAATTTAGAATAAAGACCACTTAGTGATATATCATTATAATAGCATAAACTGGATTTGTTAGATGAACCATACTCAAAAGAAATATTGTAAACTATACCAATTGGATTAAATTCATTTATATGTGTCTACCATGTTTCTATTAGATTAGTCTAAAAAAATACTTACCTCTTTTTTAATCATGTACTTCTAAGCCTTTGGAGAAATATCTATATTTTTATCGCCAGGATTTGCGTCTTTTTCCTCCATCCAAGTTATCAAACTCATTTTTCGAAAAAGAGCCTGATTTTGAAAATGATAAAGAGACCCATTTAAATAATTTTTATAGAAATAAAATAATGGGTAATTTTAAAATTAATAAATAATTATAGAAGAATTGAAATACTGTTGAAATTTTTGTAATGAAAATATGGGCATAGAAGAAAATATACCTGACTGAAAAGAAACAAGTATTGGGCTTCTTTAAACATATTTTTTTTGTTAAATAGGTTATATAAATTTTTTATAATCCTATATAGAAACATTTTAATGATTATTATATAATATATTATCCACTTATAGAATTTTTAGATCAATTTATTTATAATTCTTTATTTAAATTTTTATTTTTGATTATTGTTTTTCATGTATGTTTCGGTATAATAGTTACATTCGTTGAATCTTGATAATGGTTCCCATATCTACAGAATGTTAATCATGAAATTAATATTATATATATTAATTATATAGATATTTATAATATTCCTTGAGAGGGAGAAATGAAATATAAATCACATTTCTTAAGGGAGACAGTAGTCCGACGTAGGTATAAATAACTTTAGAATTTATAAATGAGTGGAATGGTTAGAATGTAATTGATATATTATATTTACATGGGAATATTTATTTCAAAAATATAATTTATATTTATTATTTATATCATTATAAACATCCATGTAATTTCTTGAGGAAAACTATAAAACATCCCAACGTGGAGATAATAAGCTTTACTTACGCATAAGAAATGTTTTTTCTTTTCATAGGATGGAAAGGAGATTGAAAATGGTTCTACTATAAATGTAATAAAATACTAGTATATTTATGATGTTGGATATATTATTATATTATGGATACAATAAATTAATAGTGGTATAATAAGAAATAAATTTATTAGAGTTGTTAAAAATGATAACCCCTTCTTTGGCTTACATCCCATTGATCCAATCATAATGTCCCAAAAAATATTCTTTTAAAAACCATAGAATCTAATTTATTAATATAGAAGTTGAAAATAGAACATTATGGTTTTTATCAAGATTTATTTCTCAATTTGGGGTAAATAATAGAGAGGGGGTTGTTGTTTTAAAAGTGAGGGAGAGGACACACTTTCAAATTTAAAAATGATTTAAATATATTAAGGTATGACACATGAAAAATTAAACCTAATAAAAAAATTTAAAAATAATAGAAGATTTAAAGTCAAAATACTACCAAAAAATGATTCAGAAATTATTTATCATCATTTTTAAACACATCAAATTAGCTTAAACACTCAATAAATATATTTATCCATAATTGTTGGAGTAGATTAATGTTTTTACCATTTTTATGACAACAAATTTTGATGAACATATTACATAATAATAAAAATTATGACTGAAATTATTTAATCCATTTTACATTATTCAATTTCTATAATCGTTGGAAATTTATTTTAAAATAAACCTAAAATATGCAACGAAACTTGTGGTTTCGAAAAAATATTTTAATGTCTAAAACTATTTTTGTAACAAAATCATCAATAAATTTGATCTAAAAGGTATAAATTGATTTATATTTAACAATAATAAAATAATTACCTTTTAAAAACAATTCATATCAGTATGGTTATTTTAAAATACTAGAAATAAAAATATATATTTCATTAAAAAGTTTATTTTCACTATTTACCTAACAATTATTTTTTTCAAAAAAAAAACAAAATACATCTACATAAGATAAATTTTATTTTGTGATTTACAAATTTATATCATTTTAAAATATTAAATTTCTAAAAGTGGTATAAACTATTTATAATATTTGTGAATAAAATGAAATAATTTTGTTTTTGAAGAAAACAAATTTTTGAATAATAAAATGACTTTAATGAAAATTGTGAAATTATTTATTATGAATAATTTAATACATTTAAATTTAATAAAACACACACACACATAGATATATATATATATACACATATTTTGATTAATAAAATTTATTTCATTCAACCCAAAAGAAAATTAATAAAAATGTTGTATATAAAAATTTATTTAATATTGGGGTTACATATAAAGAAAGATATCAATGAACTATAATTTATTTAAATATGAATATATGAAAAAACATCAAGGTGTTAAATATTATATCTTTTGGAGAATGTTAAAATATTTTTTGTGTTGAGATTATCTCTTTCAAGTAGTCATAGATTTTTTTTTATTTTTTTGGGAAGTGGTGAACTAGCCATCTTCCTATAGTAGTGAATGTGTATCCTAATTCTTTTCTAAATGATTTCTCTAAGACTCGTCATCAATGACAATTCGTGTTTTCTAGTGGATTTAATATTAGGATAAGAGCCATTAACTTACTTTTATACCCAATGTGACTTGATGAGTTAAAATTATTAATGCTTCAAAATGAATATCACGAGTTTAAGGGATTCTCTCATTATATAATATAATAATGGGAATTTCCAATACTATTAAAAAAATTGTTTTTGGGTGTCTAATAGTTTTTAAAAATTACTAGAAACATATCTAGATAGTATTTACGAAAAAATATACATTTTGTATTATTTATGAGCTTCTCAATATTTTCAAGGGGTTTTTATTGTTTCCAACAATTTATGTAACACCCCATGATTTCATAGTACATTAATCAAAAGCTTGTGCAACACACGACACTGGGTTCGAGCGCACCACAACTTAAAAAACTAGCATTTTAAAAAGGGATTATGAATAATATTCACTCAATTTTGAATTTTATATACTAAATATAATATAAACATATATATTATGTTTTTCTTAGACATAATATAAGAACACATTCAATTTTTCAGATAAAAGAAGTATTTTTCAAAGAAATGAAATTTTACAGCCTTTTAATGGGGAACCCTAATTAAATAAAATATTTGACACTTTAAAATATTAAATTTAATGATATTATATTCTAATTTATAATCGGGACATAAAAATTAAGTTTGGATAAATTTTGGGATCTTTTCTGATAGAATTCATATTTTGATGAATAATAAAAAAATACTAAATTTTAATTGAAGACGCCTTTTTTAATTGAGATAATTTAAAGTGTAAAATTATTAATCTTAGAGGGTTTAAAAAATAATTAGACTATATTTTTATCATTTAATATAATTTAGGTCAATGTAAGTAATTTTACAATTAAATTGAACATAAAATCATTTCAATCTTTTGATAGCTTTTACTTCTCAAAACCCCACTTTCGGGTTTTGAAAATGGAAATTAATTTTAAATTAATTAATTCAACTTATATGATTTTAATTTGGTAAAATAGATATCTTTTTTGAAATCAGAATATCAAAATTATCATAGGGTTTTTTTGGTATTTTTCTGAAGACATTCAATTTTTGATGAATAGTGATCAATTCTACATGGTACATAAAAACCACCTTTTTCATTTAAATAAAAAAAAATTAAATAAAATTTTATCTTAAAAAAGATACATAATACATATATTATTTCAATGTATTTAATTGGAGACATTTTATAATAATATTAGATATATAAAATTTTAGTGAAACTTTTTAACGTCTTTTTACCCACCTTCAAGGCATATTTACCCACCTTCTAGGCACATTAACAAAATTGAAAAAAAAACTGTTGTTTTACCACTTCTTGTTAATTGAATTTCAAAAAACCAAGAGACATGGTTGACATCAGTATGTAAAATGTGGTTCAATAGGATGAATATTATTTTTTATGAATAGTATTTTTTGTATTTTATTTAACGCAATATAAAGTAAAAATAGTAATTAAATGTTAATGTAATTTTAAATTTACCCAAAAATGTTCTAATTATATTGGATAAGTTTATTTTGACCAAAATTAATATTAGGAAAAAAATAATAACCTTTTGATCTATTTGGGTTAGATAAGGACACTTATTATATTTTATTTAAAGAAGAGTTAAAGGTGTAAGATTCAAAGTTTAATTACTATACCATTTCTAATATATAGTTAATCATAATATATATTATACTATAAATATTCATTAGAAATATAAAATTATTTCCTAAATCGTTGTATTTTGTTTATAAATTTTATACATCAAATAATTAAATTTATTTATGACAAAATGATGATATAGTAATTACCTTCTTAATGAAATATCAAAATAATCGATATTATAAGTTGAAATATAAATGAAAATTGAGACCTTTGATGCCATAAACGAATTTTATTTGTGAATATGATATGTTAGGGATGATTTAGTTTTTTTTAAGTAATCAAAATTTTATGACATTAACAAAAACCAAATACTAAATAATGTCAAAATTTACATAAATGAGTTTTTAAAACAAATATAATATTACTAAATGATATAACATTCCTAAAAAATATAAGCTTCATCCAGAATACTTATATAATGCTATATATGTGATTAATGAACCACTATAGGTTCTCAATACATTTTATAATAATTTTATTAACAATGTATTATAATAATAAAAGAAGACATGGTAAAAGTTAAACTATTTAACTAATGGGTAAATATCAATGATAAGTTTAATATGGTGACATAAACCTCTATAAAACCTATTAGTTAAGAGTATTTCTCCCATACACACATTATACTCCAAATAAATCCATTAGGATCCATTATAAAACGAAAATAATTTTGTAATAAAATAATATTTCAATCTTTTTCAAAATTGACCCTCACCTCTCTTATAAAAGGGTACTTCCCCTTCTCTTAATTTTAAATCTCACAATCCATTTTTATCATCCATAACCTACTCAAATAGTCTCCCCACTATACTAACTTAAACCTAGATGCCATACTATGATCATAAAGCCCACATAAGGAACCATTTTGTTCAAATCATAATGAATTACCCGAAGAAGAGGTAGTTATTTCATCACCTCTTTCAAGGTTCTTTTCTTCTTCCACGGATTCTTTCAATGTTGTTTCCATACAAAAATAAAAATATACTACCCTATACATAATAATATTTATCATAAATATGTTACAACTATATTCATTATTCAATTCATTCTGTGAATGACAATGTCACCATACGTGCATACATACGACTTACTGTCTCCATATCATGGTTTAGTTTGTTATTAAACACTTCATTATTTTGATGGGTACAATAATGAGTATAATTGATGTAAATAATAAATATAACATGTTAATAATTCTGTATATATGATATACCAGCCAATTACATATGATTCCACCATCAATATAATGGTATTGTTTCTCATGCGTACGTACGGATTACAGTCTCCACAAACATGAGGAGATTTATTCCCCATCATAATCATTCAAGAATAATTTTAATTTATAATTGAAAATAATTTTTAATAACTTTATATCATTCTGGATATTAATCAAATACATAAAATCCATTACAAACATGGCTTTCATTACAAAACATATAGCCGAAAATGAATCAGTTATCACCCGAAACAATGATACTACTAAAATATTATTAACATAAAAATGGTTAAAGATCATATTTGATATCATATTTATGTATTTGGTTCTTTTATAATTTAATAAAAATTATTTAACTATTATATCGAAGGTTAACGTACCTTCCATTAAGAAAAATTTCATGTTAAGGGTTAATTCCTCAATCTCATTATTATTTGAGATTGTTTATGTGTGTGTTTTTTCTGGGAAATAATTATTATCCATGTCCATGTTTCATAAACGAGTTTTCAAAAGGATTATTTTTAATGGAAAATTTAACAACAAAATCATTTTAAATGGTTTTAATATTTATTCTTTTAAATAATTCTCATTAATACTCATGTTTTCATAAAGGTTTTAAGGATTTATTTATATGGACATGAATGTTTTGAAATATAAATTTCGTTCAAAAGTTTCAAAGTGGTATGGGACACATTGATTCCAAAATGTCTTTTAAATGTCTTCCGTTCTAAATTGTGTGAATTTTAAATGATTTCATGAAAAAGGGGTATTTCTCTCAAAGATTTTTACTACTCAATTTAATCAATGTAAAAATTGTTTACTGGATATTATTCCCGATTGATGCTGATTAATTATAATAAAATCATCCACATTGTATTGAATGAGTTATGCTATGGTTGATTGTGGATGTCCTTTTTTTATACCATTCATGGGTTATGGTTAATGTATTGACATTTCATATGCTAGTCTTAATATTAATTTTCATGTTATGTTTTAACATTTTCATTTGAGGAATGCATTAAACTTTTTATGTGATGGGTGGAGCCCTCTATATCTTCTTGATACATCAGTAGGTCTCATGAGAAAAACTAGTGTCTTGGCATAGGTCCTTGGAAAATAAAATTTATTTGTAGTCTTTGCATGAGGCCTTGACTATGTGGTTATGATGTCCGGCATTATGCATTCGCTTGAAATGAAATTAGTAATTACTTGTGATTATTCAACTAGTATAATATCTATGTGGATGTTTATATGGTAATGTTTGATTTATTTTTTCCGTATTTCGTACACATTTATGTTTGAAAGGATGTTGTTTTTATTACCAATCATACTTTAAAAGTTTATATCTTCTGCAAAATTATTTACCATTATTTAGCATCTAAGGTCACCCATTTCTTATGTTTTATTATCCCAGGATTCAAGAAGTGTATTTTGATTGATATGAAGTGTTATGATAAGGGAACAATGGAGTTCTCAAAGGACTATTTATGTTTTTTTATGTTAAATATTTTAATGTAAATTTCATTTATGTACTCTATTTTTCAAGACATATAAATTGATCAGTCATTCTGGAATTGATCCCTCGTAATCATGCCAATGTATTAATGTAATGCACTAACTCTGCGTAACTAGGTTTGGGGCATTATAATTGGAATTAGAGGATGTTTAGAAAAAACCTTGGAAACTAGATTTATAAAAACATTGATTAGAAAAATTTACCCTAAGATAAAATTTTAAAATAAGTATAGAATAGCTTTCTAGAATTTTGATGATGTGGTGATTTTGTGAGTTTCCATGAAATAAATCCTTGCCTAGTTATGAGATGGTAGAGGAAACTCTGGCACAAATGTACCATGGAATGAAAACTATGACAAAGAGTTTCGAGCATGACCCGGAGTATCTTGGTACAGAACAATTGGCCTTTCTCCACTCCTGGTTACCCCACCCCTATGGGATATGCATAAGATAATTCACATTTTCTTAACATATAATTATAATGGATTTATGACTAAATACCTCCTCAAAATAACATTTTTATGATTATGGATTATATATATAAACTATTCAATTTTTGTTAGGTATTTTACTAGTTTGGAATTATGTATTACAATTCATAAACTAATCTAGTGTATGCCGTTGTTTCGAAATGGATCCTAGTGGATGAAATGAAAACTATATCAACTCATGTAATCTATATAAGGATGTCCCTCCTACACAATATAATTATAGTGGAGCTGGTGATGCAAATAGTTAATAACATCTTATAACCATACTCGGATAACTCACTCAGGTTATTAATAATAACCTAACCTATATGGAGAACCACAATCTACAATGGATAGGATCAATGTTAGACAACTTCATGAGGAAACAACCAACAACATTAAATGGGAATAAAAATCCATTTCTAGTTGAGCAAAGGATAAGTTCATTAGAAAACATTTTCATGCTTTGGGGAGTAGCAAAATTGAAAACAAATTCATGAAAGTTTACCCCTTACAGGAGATATAGATCATAGTTGATCATTAATTCAAAACAAAAAATAGGATAAAGAAGTATCTAATAAGTAATGGAGTGAGTTTAAAGAACTTTTCTTCGAAAAACACTTTCCTTGTGAGCATCGAGCAGATATGGAGTGGAAATTTATGAGTCTGAGGGAAAAGGAGAATGAGAATGTCGCAAAGTATGAGGCCAACTTTACAGGGTTAGTAGGTCATGATATAGATTATATATGTAACCCAATGAGTACGATTTATCAATTCTTTGATAGGTTAAAACCATTTCACCGTTGATCATTAGTCTCACAATCCTTCTCATCATACGAAGATACAGTTTCGTGTGTCATCAAGAAAGAAAAGGAATTATTTAAGTCTTATGACATTAATATAAAGAAATGGAAGAAGAGAACGTCGGAGTAAGAGGAAGATAATGGTAAAATGGTAAAGAAGGGTTTTCTCTTATTTGATAATTGTGGGAAGAAACACCCTGGTTCTTGCCTGAAGGAAATGGGTGTTTGTTACAATTGTGGTGAAAAAGGCCACCAAGCTCGTGATTATGAGGGAAAGAAAGAGGCTCTCAATGTTGAATGCAACAGTTGTAGAAAATTGGGTCATTATGGACATCAGTGTCCTAGGATCCAATGACACTTACCTCAGAAAGGGCCAAGGGAGGAAGGCCTAACATATATTGTTTCTACAGTGGAAGTATAAAAATTAATTTATTTGTGTTTTTGATCCAAGAATTATATTTTCGTTATAAGAAGAATGTGATATATATAAGTATTTTATTTCATTACTTTTTGTTTTCATTATGGTTTAAATATAATGAAGGTAATATTATTTTCAGTATGAGAAAATAACAGAAACTTTATATTGTATGAGGAATTTGATGATATAATTGTCTTTGGAATTTAAAGTCCTTTTAAAGAGTGTTTGGACAGAAGTATTTTAGATAACTATAAAGTTTGTATGGGATTAAGTTGTACATTGGATAATATAATTTAAGGATAAAATATTTCTAAATATTATCTCTTAGGTTTTATAAAAATAGGAACTCGGTGGTCGGGTGACAACTCGTCGCGTCCGGCCAGGCCGTGAGACTTGAACCCCCAACCGAAGCACGACAAGGGTGCATCACCGACCTCTATCCTATGTTATGTCCATGATTGTATAACGTAGTTTTCTTAAATTCTCTGATATATGAATTATAAATTTATTATTTTTTTGAGCCTATACAAGTACGATAAATAGAATATTTTTGAATTCTATTTTCTTTTGGAGAGAAAGATGAGATTGTGGTAGAAGATAGTTGAATTATGTAACTATACTTGTCACGTATTTTTTTCTCTTATTCTATAAAGATATTAATTCAAAAAAATTATTGAGGGGATTTTAAAAAAATTATCTTAATACATTATGTTTTTTTGAACTGGTGATATTTAAATTGTCAGGGATTTATGGCTTTGAGGCCCTAAATATTCCATTAATTGTTCATTTAATTGAGACTGATGTCCTCAATCACTCCCTATAAATATTTATGTTTTTCACCAATTATGTGTCTCTAATTTCCACCAATGTTCTCCTATTCGAAATCCTAATTTGGTGATGACTTTTTTATTTCCCTTTCCCTCTTATTATGACAAGATTTTATCAACCCAATTTCTGATTAGGGTTTTCAACAAAAGAATTTTATATGTTTATCATTTTATTTTTTAGGAACAATTTCAAATTGTGAGGATGAAATTTATTGAAGGAGGGGATAATTTAACACCCCATGATTTCATAGTATGTTATTCAATATCTTGTGATACATGCGACACCGAGTTCGAGCACACCACCACATACCAAAATAACAGTTTAAAAAGCGGTTATTAATAGTATTAACTAAATTTTGAATTTTATATACTCCATATAATTTTAACATCCATATTATTTGTTTATTATACATAATATAAGAACAAATTCAATTTCTATAATTAAAGAAGTATTTTTCAAAAAATGAAATTTTACCACCTTTTAATTGATAACCCATTTTAAATCCAATATTTGACACTTTTATATATTAAATTTAATGAAATTAAATTACTCTTTCGAATCTGTACATTAAAATTTAGTTTGGATAATTTTTTGGTACTTTTCTAATTACTTTAATATTTTGATGAATAATAAAAACTAATAAATTTTAATTGAGGACAACTTTTTTAATCGAATAATATTAAGTGTTAATATTTTTATTTTAGTGGTTTTAAATTATAATTAGATTATATTTTTATCATTTAATATAATTTTGGTAATTTTATGTAATTTTACATTTATATTGGACATTAAAAATATTAATATTTTGATTGTTTTTACTTCTCAAAACCCCGCTTTCTGGATTTAACAATGACAATTAATTTTAGATTAATTAATAAAACTTCTATGATTACAATTTTTAAAAATAGACATAATTTTTGAATTCTAATTATCTAAATTAACTTACAGATATTTTTGGATATTATTTCTGAAAACATTCAAATTTTGATAAATAGTGAAAAATACTATATAGTGCATAAAACCAACTTTTTCATTTAAATAATTATTTTTAATTAATAATTTATCTTAAAATAGATAAATAATTTATATATTAGTACAATTTAGGTCAATGAAGTCATTTTATAATAATATTAGATATATAAAATTTTATTGAAACTTTCTATCCTTTTTTTACCCACCTTCTTAGCACATTTACACACCTTCAAGGCACATTTGAAAAGTAGCATAAAACAAAATTTTACCAATTCAGGGAATTGAGTTTTAAAAATCCAAGAGACACATTTGAAATTAGTAAGTAAAATATAGTTCAATAGGATGAAAATAATTTTTGGGAAAAAGTAACTTTTGAATTTTATTTACCATAGTAGAAACTAAAATAGGTAATTAAAGATAAAAATAATATTAAAATTACCCCAACATGTGTAATAATTATATTGGATAAGTGTATTTCGACCAAAATCAACCTGAGTACTAAAATAATATTCTTTTTATCCATTTGGTTTAGATTACAACATTTATTATATTTTATTTAAAAAAGAGTTAAAGGTGTTAAATTCAATGTTTAATAACCAATCCATTTTTAATATAGGGTTAAATATAAGATAAATGCATCTATATACTTCTATAGAAATATAAATAGATTTCCTACATCATGGTATTTTATTTATAATTATTAGACAATAAAAAATTAAATTAATTTATAACAAAATGATGATGTAGTAATTACCTTCTTAATTAAATACTAAAATAATTGATATTATATATATATAAATAAAGGTATTTTGAGAATTTTGATTCCATACATGAATTTTATTGGTGAATTTTATATGATAGGGTTGATTTAATTTATTTATTTTTGATTTAATCAACTTTTTATCACTTTCTCATAAACCAAATACTTAATAGTGTCAAAATTGACATAAATGAATTTTTAAAACAAATACTATATTATTAAATGATATATTATTACTAAAAATATCAGGATCTACCAAATAACTTATATAATGCTATATATGTCAATAATGAACCATTTTAGGCTATTTTGGCATTTTATAAAGAGTATATAAACCATGTATTATAATAATACAACAAGACATGGTAAAATGAAAAATATTTAACTAATGGTTAAATCTACAAGATATGGTTAATATGGTTAACTAAACTTGTCTAAAACCTATTGGTTGAGATGATTTCGACCCATACCTACCATATACTAAACATAAATCTTTTTGGAGCTATTATAGACCAAAAATTATTTTATAATAATATAATATTTCACGATTTTCCTAAAGTGACAATCACCTCTCTTATAAAAGGGTACATCTCTATTCCATAATTTCACACCTCCAAACCATTTGGATCGGCCAACCCCTTGTCAAATATTTTTCCAAATATCCTCACTTTAACCTATATTTCTTACTTTGATCATAAATCCTACCTATAGAGCTCATTTTTTCAAATCAAAATGAAACACCCAATGAAGAGGTAATTATTTCATCACCACCATAAAGGTTATTTTGTTTTTTCACTACCTCTTTCTTTGTTACTTACATACCAAAAAAATAACTATAGAACCCTATTAATACTGGGATGTTATTATAAATATGTTGAAACCATTTTGATTATTGTATTCATCCTATGATTGACAAAGTCACCATAGGCGCGTACGTACGGCTTACCGTCTCCACGTCATGGTGTCGTTTGTTATTCAACACTTCATTATTTGGATGGATAAAATAATGATTATAATTGATGTAAATAATAAATATAACATGTTAATGATTCTGTATATATGTTATTCCATCCAATTACAAACGATTTCACCATCAATAGAATGGTATTGTCGCTCGTGCGTACATACGGATTACCGTCTCCGCGAATGTGAAGAGATTAATTCCCCATCGTAATCATTATAGAATAATTTTCAATTTACGATTAAAATAATGTTTAGTAACTTAATATAATTCTAGATGTGAATCAAATACATCATATCCATTACAATCATGACTAACATAACAAAACATATAATGAAAAACTAATCGGTTAACACCCAAAACTATTATACAACTGGAATATTATTAACATTGCAATATTAAAAGATAATATATGATATCATATTTTTGTATGTGGTTATTTTATAATTTAATAAAAATTATTTAACTATTATATATTATTTTAACATACCCTTTATCAAGGAAAATTACAAGGTAAGGGTTAATTCCACAATCACATTATTATTCAAGATTGTTTTTGTTTTTGTTTTTATTGGTACATAATTATTATCCATGTCCATGTTTCATAAAAGAGTCATCAAAATTATTATTTTTAATGGAATAATTAACTAAAACATCATTTTAAATGGATTAATATTTATTATTCTAAATCATTCTCATTAAATTCCATGATTTCAAAATGGTTTTAATAATTTTTTTATATGGACATGACTGTTTTAAAATGTAAATTCCTTTCAAAAGTTTCGAAGTGGTAAGAGACACATTGATTCCAAAATGTATTTTAAATGTCTTCCTTTCTAAATTAGGTGACTTTTAGATGATTTCACGAAAAATGGATGTTCTATCAAAGAGTTTTACATATCATTTTCAACTATTTCAACATCCTTTACTGGATATTAATCTTCACAGAGGTTGAATTATTATAATTTAATCTTCCATATCATATTGAATGAGTTAGGATATGTTTGACTATGGATGTGATATTTTTATACCATTCATGGTTTATGGTTAAAGTATTTAAATTTTGTATTCTAGTTTCAATATTAATGTTTATGTTATGTTTAAACATTTTA
Source organism: Viscum album (assembly GCA_963277665.1). Taxonomy (NCBI): domain Eukaryota; kingdom Viridiplantae; phylum Streptophyta; class Magnoliopsida; order Santalales; family Viscaceae; genus Viscum; species Viscum album. The sequence goes on along the minus strand of OY728159.1, from coordinate 771,276,829 downwards.
ATATGACAAATTCATTGGACTTAGTAAGTGACAGGTGAAACCTGCTATAGCTCATTGATGCATCAGTAGGTCTCATGAGACAATCTAGTTTTTGGGCACAAGGCCTTCGAAAAACAATTTATATGTATTATTGGAATGAGTCCTTGACTATGTGGTTATGATGTCCACCATTATTCATTCCATCATTATGAAATTAATTATTACATGTCATTATTCAACTAGTAGAATATCCATGTGCATGTATATATGGTAATGTTTAGTTTATTTTTTCTATATTATGTTTAATTTTATGTTTTAAATGCTATTGTTTTTATTTAAAATCTTACTTTAAATTATATACCTTCCACTAAATTATAATCCCTTATTGAGCATCTTATATCACCCCTTTCATATGTTTTATTTTCCCTGGATTCTAAGAAGTGTATTGTGATTGATATGTAGGGTTAAGCTAAGGGAACAACGGAATTATAAAATTATTATTTATGATGTGTTATATCATATAAAGTGTAATGTAATGTTCATGTATATATTCTATTTTATAATACTGCTAAAATGATCATCCCTTCGGGATATGATTCCTTTTAATCATTACAATGTATTAAAATAATTCACTAACTCTGGGTAACTGGGGCTGGAGCGTTACAATTGATCTGATCTCCCAGTACCATCAACAGATGGGTTTAGAGAATATATTCCTAATATGAATATAATGAGAATATATTGGAATTATGAGTATCTAGTCATTCCATTTGTCCTTTAAAATCCTCTAATGGTGTTTATAGAATTGGTTAGTAAAAAAATTCATTAGTTTTTCTATTTTATGGTTGTATTTATTGAAGAAATCCTTGATTATTCTATATTAGAGTAGGATCATAATAATCATTTTAATATAATCATAAGTATCTTTAAATGAACATCACATGTTTGAGAAGGTATCCAAATTTCAGTTATATATTGAAGAGGTGAAATTTTTGGGCCATTTTTTCTAAGTATGGTGTCTTTATGTTTTTTTAGAATATTTGGGTAGTGATGTTAAGGGAGTATCCCATAAACGTTTTTGGGATCTGATGTTTCTTGGGATTATATTTTCATTAAAAGAACGTTGTTCTGGTGTTCTCAAAAATTGATTCTTCTTGGAGTTTTTTATCCCTTAAGAGTTTAATTTGTTTGGACCTATCAGTTCCATAGATATTTAAAGGTGTTGAATGAAAAGAGATATTGAACCACATTCTTGATTTTTCAAGGTCCAGGATTTCATATGATTGATTATTGTTACACCTCATGTATGGGTTTGAGTTATGTTTAGATTCATGGTTTATATGTGGTATCCTATGGATCTCATCAATAACTGTTTCTTGAGAAGAACAATTCCATTCTTGATCTTGGGTTAGATGATGTGATTCACACTGTTAAAACATTGTGCCACTATGTATTCGGGTATATGTTTTTTGGGTATTCCTACCACACGATTATAATATATATATCAATCATATGTGTATAAACTTTAGGCAAAGGAATTGGTTGGATTACCCACCTACCTTTGAATTTCATTTCAAATACACCCCTAAAAAAGGTATTGTTTTTGCTGATGCATTGAAAAAAATAAGTAAAATGTTAGAAGTAAAGAAATTAGTCTAATATTGGTGAATTATTGGTTTTTTATATGAACTTGTATTATGGAAATGATAATGAGCAGGTATTCCAATATTCTTCATTGGATGGATAAATTATGGATGATCAAAATTAACATGTAAATGTATAGGATATGGAGTTTCAATGATTTATGAGGAATCCTTATTGTATGGATACCATAAGTGAGTGGTCATAGTCTCTCGATGGGGTTAACGACTTCTGAGCTAGGATGGTTGTTTCGATAGATCTGAGACAGGAATTTCTAGACAAGGGAATCCAATATAATTGGATAGTTCATCCTAGTGATACTAGAATGTATCGTGAATTGAAATGTTATTATTTCTGATATTATATAGGATGATCAATTATAGATATTTTGTATTGATTTCTTAATTTTCATAAAATTAAGGTAGAATATTGTAGGCCATCTAGTTTTTTTCAATAATTTTTGTAAGGACCCGGTTCTTATTTTGTGGTATGAATTCATTCTTTTGAATCGATTCTCAATTTAAATGTTTAACTTTTTTTTAATGTGAGTCCCTATTGAGTTTATAATGGTCATAGAGGTGTTTGGGGATGGTTCACAGCCTAAAACCTAACATTTGGGAAGAAAATAGTCACATTATTTTTTTGTTAAAATCGTGAAGGTTAGGTGGAATGGTTTGACAAACATTGTGAGGTATGGGTAGAGAGAATATATAGGCAGTACAATGTTAAATGAACTTTTTCCATCAGGTGGCATGGCCATGCATCCATATCTTCAATCTTTACAAGGGATTTTTTCATGGTTTTCAAATGGTAATTCAAATCATGTTGGTACCCATTGAATTTAATAGACTCTGCATTGTGTACGCATGGTATGACAAACCATACACCTTAATCAATTAGTCCCTTAATTTTCAAAATTTTAATGATTTTAAAATTTAATTTAAAGGATTTTTATAAACCTTATTTAGGATTCTCCCTCCCAAACATCAATCTCAACATTGCAAAGCTCATCCTTGGTGTCTAGACATGGAATTCAGTTACTATCCCCATATGATATCTGATTCATGTGTGGTTCATCTCATTAGCTACATAATGGTAAGACCTAGATTTCATTTTAGTAGTTATTCATTATTCAAGATATTGGATGTGCTATTTAGGTTAAAGAAACTTTTCTTGTAATATTAGGTTATTCATATGTTATTCATATTTCTCCTAATCAGTCCTGAATTAGGTGATGATATATGACAAGATATCAACTAAAAACCAATTTTAGGTGGTCCCAAGCTTTTTTCTTCAAGTTGAGATGTTATTGTTTGTCTTTGTGCTGCATACTCAATTTTTGGGTGTTTCCTTAAATTTGAATTGAATTATTGTATCACAAGGAATAGGTTATATAGATAAATGAGGCTTGTAAATGTTTTTATCTATTGAATGGAAGGAAAATGAAACCACACCTTTTTTTGATTTTTTATTAAGTGGTCCTTTTGATGGATTTTGGACATGAACAACCTTAGGTGAGACTTTTACCCCTTGTTCTGGAATGTCACTTTGAAATTGAAATTATAAATATATTAATTGATTGATTAATAAATTGAATGTTAAAATGAAATGGATTAAAGGTGATGGATGTTTGACTTGACCCTTAACCATTATTGTTCCATTACTTATTATATATTGAATTGACCTTCTGAGTTAATTGATGCATATTGCATGTAACTCCCACAATTTATATTATAGGAGTTTCTTTCAATAGGTAGTTGAATATTTTTACTCAGACTAATCATCATCGGGAGATGTTTGAGAGGGATTTTCATATGGAATTCTATGATTATTGTGATCCTGTGATATTGAGGGCCAATAAATCCGGGGGGGTTCTTGCATCTGGAGCAGGGCACTCTATCATTTATGGATTACTCGGCCCGTTTTATATAATTCTAGTGCTTCACACCTATTCTGATGGGTGATGAGCTATCTAGAGCCAAGCGATTCAAGGATAGTATTAGGTATGAAATCTAATCACATGTAAATATATTTTGGATAACTAAAAATTTATAATAGTTAATTAGGTGCTTACCATAGAGTGTAAAATGATAGAGGATAGAGGTTTGATCCACGGAGGTTCGACATCTTGATCTGGTACTGTATCAATTAGTAGTGGGATGAATTGTTTGGAGCATCCACACGGTGATATCAGTATTTAGAGAACACACTCAGGTATCCAGGTTACCTACTTCCAGTGCGGTAGGTTGGTATATATGTGTTCAGGGGTTATTGGGGACCCAATAGTGTACCGACTATCTAGTATGATAGTTAATCTATAGTACTTCTTTAGAACTTTTCCACCAGCTTCCAATGAGAGAGGGTATGGACTAAATCCACTTTCAGGATCATGGTTAGCAACTTTTCATCAGGTAGGGATATGGGGTACCATAGTCATATCATGCGGAGGTGGTGGTTGTGGTCATGGTTATTATTCCCTAGATTTAAAGATAAATAAGAGAAGATCTGCTCGAGGTATCCAGGTAGTATCACATGGATGGGGTTAAGGCTGGGTATTTTTAGTGAAATAGACCTATGATAAGTAGTATCCCATACCTTCTACTATCAGTATAACTATTCTATAAGACTCTACATTAGTTTATTTTCTTTTTAATAGAGAGGTTTCTCAATGTTTTATATATGAACCCCTTGTGAAAAGCCTTGTAATTTGGGTTTATACTTCTAACAACCTCATCAGACTTGACATTATGTTGGGGATTAGAACAGAGGGTGTACGTCAGTGTTGAGAGTTAACCCTTTAGTGTTGTGGGTGTCACTTCATATGGGAGTTTTTCCTTGAGATGATAAAATTTTACATAATTATATGAATGGAGTGGTTGGTTCCCTTTAACACCATAATTGATTTTTAGTATCGTAGGGTGACCTTCACATTACCATAGGGTGGGGAGTTTATTCACAATGGTGAATTGGATGTCCAAGTAAGATGAGCTAGACCACTACATCATCGGATGGCTGAATTATAGAAAATATTACGTGTTTATATATGGATGATCATGGAACATGTCAGATTGGTTTTCCTCCACTAGTTGATCATTTTCGGGATTTATTCTCGGATTCCTTTTGTGGATTACCTCTAATGAGACATGTAGAGTTATCTATCGATAGAGTTCTAAGGGTTTCACTCGTATCCATACATCCTTATAGTTTGGATATGATGGAGTTGCAAAAGATCAAGCGGTATATATTGGATTAATAAGAAATGGGTTTCATCCAATCTAGTACTTCTTTGTGGGGTTGGCCGCTCCTTTTGTCAAAAAATTATGGATGGACCTCTTAGGATTTGTGTATATTGTTTAAAATTACACTAGCTAATGCTTAAGAAATGGTATCCTATATCATGGATAGATGGTCTCTTCATCTACATATAAGGATATCATGTCTTCTAAAATATATTTTTTGAGATCTGGATGTCATCAGTTGCAGATTAGACAGTATAAAAAACCTCACACACCCTTTCATAGAAGGTACCTTCTATATGAGTACTTTGTTATTCTGTATGGTCTCATGAATGCACAAGCGGTCTTTATGGACCTGATGAACAAACTGGTCCATCCTTATCGTAAATAATTTGCAGTGGTTTTCATGGATAATATATTAGTGTATTATCACAATCAAAATGACCATTCCAAAAATATTGATTTAGTTTTGAATACAATGATACAACATCATTTATATGATGATCTTTCAATGTGCCACATCTCAATGGATTAGATTCACTTACTAGGTCACATCATCTCAGAGACATGAGTATCAATTGAACCAGAGAAACTGAGAATCAAAGTCTATTGGTAGGATCCTAATAATGTATATTAGGTATGGATTTTTTTAGGATTAGTTGGTTTCTACAGGCATTTCATACTAGACTTCCAATTCTTAGTATCACTATTTATGGGCATGACTATGACAGATGTGAAATATGTATGGACATATTCTTATGAGTTGTCCTTTCAAAATATGAATGGGATATTGACATCCTCGTTGGTATAGATTATTCAAGAGCTTCTAAGGATTCATAATGTGTACTATGATGCATTTGGTATTGGTATATTATCATTTATTATGCAGGGAAAAAGAATCACGACATATATGTCACGTTAGTTGAGGGCACATGAGAGGAATTACCTGACATACATTCTCAATATTTATATAGTTGTTCATGAATTGTTTTGTCAGATACATTACTTACTTGGATAAAAATTTTAGGTGTTTAAGGACCACAAAAATTCTCAACTATATATTTACATATCATGATTTGAAACTAAGATATTGTAGGTGGGTGGAATACCATCTGTCTTTCGACATCAATATTTCTTACAAACCCGGTAATGGAAATGCAGTGGACGATACGACGAGTAGGAGGACAAAGATATTGGAATTACAGAAATCTGATAGTGAGTGGAATCTCATGGATTTGTTCTCTAAGATTCACATGGAGGTGCATGACAGTCATGGTTAGAAATGTATATCATCTTTAGTTGTGACATATCCCATGCATACTATAGTGAAAATGATGTAGCTATTAGACTCAAAAGGCCTAGTAATATAGGATAGTGTGTTATGAGAGGACCATCCACCTAGGCGGATCATATGTGAGGATGAGATCCTCTGAGTACATGGTCATCCATGGGTTTCAGAAAATTTTCTTGAGGTGATGATGTTGGATTTTCATTCCTCAGTTTGGGTAGTGCACCTTGGTGTCACCATTATTTTTTGGGATTAACCATGCTAGTATTTGTGGTTCGGTATGAAAATATGTGTAGCTATATTTTTCATGAAATGTTCCACATGTCATCAGGTGAATGAAAAACCACAACGACCAGCAAGATTTATATAGAAGCTACCAATTACCCATAGGAAATAGAATAATGTAAGAATGGATTTTGTGATAGGTTTAACAAGGTCCCCTGAAGGTAATGATGCCTTATGGGTTATTTTTGATAGTCTCATGAAGGTTTCACATTTTCTTAATATTAGAGAAACCTTAAGTGTGGATGAGCTTGGGAGTTTTTAAAAATATAAGATGGTACGAATTCACAGGGTCCCAAATACTATCATTTCATATAGGGATTCCCAGTTTACTTAATGATTCTGTAATGGTCTATAGAGGTAATTTGGAACACTGGTTCTTATGATTACATCATACCATCCCAGACAGATGGCCATTTAGAACACTTGATTCAGGTTCTCAGAAACATGTTACGAGCATTTGTTCTTGACTTTAGGGTCTCCTCATAGAGGAATATACCCTTAGATTGATTCACTTATAATAATATCTTTTAAGATACTATTCATATGGTTCCATATAAGTTTTTATATAGTAGTCGATTCTGATCACCCTTGTGTTAGTTGGAGAGGGGAGATATAGTGATACACGGACCTCATCTTGTATAGGAGACCACAGAGCAGGTGCAGTTGATTCCGAAACAGATGCCCACTCTATAGTCTCCTCAAAAAAAATTCTGTTAATCACAAAAGGTGCCCTATATAGTTAAAGGAAAGGGATGTGTATTTTCTTTGGGTTTTACAGAGGCTGGGGTAGTGGAGAATAAGTATATTTGGTAAGATTTCACTATGGTTTGTCAGGTTGTTTATGATTCTAGGGAGAGTCGGTCTGGTATCCTATTACTTTCAGCTACCTCATAGGTGTTGAGCCATGCACACTGTCTTCCATGTATCTCATCTATGAAGTTAGTATTCAGAGTTACCTATCAATATTCATCCTATGAAGGATGATCATCAATAAGATGTTTCCATTGTGGAAAAGCTTATATGTATTCTGGATTTTATCATTAAGGTTATCTGAGGTCGGTCTATTCATTTTGTATGGGTTCTATGGTAGTATAGTCGAGTGTAGGATGAGACATGGGAGAGGGAGGCCGATTTATGATCACAGTGGTTGAAGTTATTCTTAGATCATGATTCACCAAACTTATAAGGGTCATTCAGTGATGAATTTATTTAAGGGGGATTCTGTAATAACATGGCTATTCTTTTGAGGTACATATCCTTTTATTTCCAACAATTCTCAATTAAAATTTTTAAATGCATCCAAATCTGAATGCTTGACGAGGTCGTAAATGTGTCAAGGATTTTTTAGGAATCTTTTTATCTCATAACCCATCATTTGTAAAAAAACAGTATGGTTAAAAAATTATTCAAACCTTGGGGAGCATGCCACATGGTTTAACAGCATGATGCATGGATAAAGAGCATATATAGGTCACTTGGTTTCATAAAATTCATGAAAATAGGGTCATATGGAGGAGTACCCATATTTTTAATCCTAATAGAGTATTTTTTCATGTGTTTTACATGTTTAGTCAAACCATATGATTTAACTGTGCGGTTTCCCCTTGCATATAGATGACAGTGCGCGGTTTGAAAAACTGTACCCTTAAATCATGTGGTACCTTCATTTTTTTGAAATTTAATGAATTTAAAATTAAATTAAAAACATTTTTATAAACTTAATTTATTTTTCTTCATCATGGAGAGAAAGATCAACTTTGGATATCTCAGCCTTATTGTCTGATCTAAGAATTGAGGTACCATCCCCATCTGATCTCGGATTCAAGCGTGGTTAATCTCGTTAGATCCATGATTGTGGAACCTCCATTAATTTAGAGATACTCAATAATGTTGTGGATATTTGATATGCTATTTAGGTGCAATTAATAATTCCCTAATATCTTGTTTTTCATCTATTCTTTAGGGTTCTTCAGATTTGATCTGAATCAAGGTAAAATATTCGATTAGCAATCAATTAAGGACCAACGGTAGGTGGTATCATTCCTTTATCAAAAAATCAACATGTTAATATATGTCATCATGTCATGCTCTAAATTTCTAGTAATCTCCCTTAATAGAAATATAATTATTATATCACTACGCATGGCCTATACTATGAAATATATCTAGGAAACGTTTTTATAGGTCAAATACCATTAAACCAGAACCACCCCTTTGTTTGTGATGTCATTAAATGGACTATTTGGTGGATTTGTGGCCTTATACACACATAGTTGTTCCTTTTAGCTCTTATTATGGGATATCACATGTTAATTTAAATTATAAATCAAATAATGAACTGATTAATAAATATAATAATGAAATGAAATTGTTGAAAGGTATGGGATGTATGGATTAACCTTTGGTTGTTATTATTCCATTACTAGTTATAGCTTGAATTTTTTTGTGAGTTAAATGATGCATATTCCATGTATTGTTTTTTAAATTTTAATTTATATTTACAATGATTTTCACATATGATATAGATAATGACTATTCTATGCAATAACTCTATTAAGCTTGAGAACTTTTTTTAAAATTTTATCCCATGTGAGTAATTGAAAGTCCAAGCATTATATGGTTGTCCACTATCGGAGTCGCCTTTTGAGGTATGGTTTTAATAATATGTTCTTGGTATTGAACATGACATAGTAAAATTTATATTTATTTAATGTAATTTATTTGATAGTTATGTGCCTAGGGTGATACTTGGATTCATATTTGAATGACACGTATGGACTCAATGGATTAATCCTTCCTTATATCATGGGAGATACATGGATCCAATTAAGGGGTTCCATGAAAAGACTCATTGAGGCTGGACTTATATATCAAGTGATACATGGATTCATTTGACAATTATAGGGAAAGACTCTATGATAATTTGATCTTTATTCCATGGTCAATACTTGGGCACCCTTTATAAGGCCCCAGCCTTAAACCTTACTTAATATTGAATTAAATGAGTAATTCACATTGAGGATCTTTTCAGGTTTAGAGTTTTAGACAATTAGGACATAACTATTACATCTCAAAAGATTACAAAGTAGTCACTTCTACTAAATTTCCATAAAATAAAAACTCTTTAAAAGAAACATGTATAGTTCCATGTTTTAGGTTGCATTACTTTCCCTTGATCCCATCCTTGACCCTATTCCACGCTATGTCCTGTGAAAAACATTTCAAAAATTTGGGATGAGCATAAGAAGCTCAGTAAGGGATACACAAAGAATGAAAACTATTATATTTTCAAAACAACAAGTAAACCATGAATACTTTATCAATTTAATACTTTTCACCTTCATGAAGTAGTAAAAACTTTTCACTGAAAAAAAGTACCATTACTTACCTTTTTGTAACCAAAGGATTACCATAAAACCCATATAAAGAACACATAACATATATAAAGGTAACATGGGACATAAACATACTTAAGTGGAATAACCATATGGTCGACTTCCACACATATCCATTAATGGAATAGCCATACGGCCAATTTCCATACATACTTAATGGAATAGCCAAACGGCCGACTTCCATACCCAATGCATTGGAGGTTATAACGTAACCACCCGTCCTAGTATTCACGGCACCACCCGTCATATGGTTTATAACGTAACCACCCTTTAAAATGTCCAAGTACCAATATAAAATCATAAAACATAAAACCAATATAAAGGAATGATAACATTTCCACATCACAATATATCATAATAGAATCCTTTATCAAAACCATTTTCAAAACCATTTAAAACATTTAATAAAGATATTTTGAATCAAAGTGTCCCATACCACCTTGAAGCTTAAAATTTTAAACCATTAATATCCATATAAATGAGTCCTTAAAACCATTTTGAAAACATGGATATTAATAATAACAATTAATGAAAACATTTCAAATGACATTTTGGTTAAAGGGGTTTTACCAAAATTAGAGACACTTGAATACAATAATTGATGAATAACACTTATTCAGAACTTTCTAATATCATGAGAATAAATGGATTCATGATATAATACTCCAAAGGACAGTATATACACCATATAATAGTGAATTGGTGCATAACAACAATGAACCCTCATTAGAAATGTCAAATGTGATGAAATCCCTTATAAAGAAGGTATCCTTAAATTAAGGACAAATCAATCTCAAAAATATGTGTGACAAATACAAATACACCTAATATAAGTGGATATTAAGTGTAAAACAATAAAAGGTCATTCACACATATTCAATGGATGACATATTCAATGACTACATTCTGAACCCAAAGAAATCGAAATTGGGTTAAAAAGTTCCCTTGATAGCCTCACGGCATCACATCAAAATGAGTTGATGAGAGATAAAAAGTGTATCTCATCACTTGGACATAAAATTTACATCAATCAGGATATATAAGAACATATCCCAACATAATAGTATGTGAATTAAAAGACATAACAAACAAAGTCTTTTAAAATGAGGAGGGTGAAAGGTTCCCTTACCGAATTGGGTATCTTTCAAAACATACACCCCATGAAAGAAGGACAATAGATCATTGATGTAAATACTCATAAACGAAAGTATATTACACAAATAGTAGAATAATGGGCAGTACATACACCACTCAATGGAATCTGTGGAAAATGTAGCATAAATCTCACGGGAATAAAAGTGAGATGAAAAATCCCTCACAAAAACTCCGCAGCCTAACGGTGCCACATAAAACTTCTGAATATGGATTGATGAGATCAAATAGGGTATCTCATCACATTAAAATATAATGTACAGAAAGAGGAATATAAAATAACATCCCCCAACATTACAAATAGTAGCTTAAAAGAAGTGACATAAAGGAGAGTACTTATAAAGAAAGAGAGAAGTTAGATCTCTTACGAAAGTTCGGCAGCCTAACGGCGCCAATCAAAACTTCCAAAATGGATTGATGAGAGAGAATAGGGTCTCTCATCACATTAACATAAAAATTAGAGTAGGATTAATATAAAATATCATCCCAATAACAAGAAATATGAGCTTTAAAATGAATGACATAAAAGAGTGTACTTAAAAAGAAAGAGAGGAGTAAGATCCCTTACCTCGGGTCCGACTTGACTCGATCATTCTTTAATCTCCTGAATAATAAACTTGAGTTAATTTATAATTCCTTAAGAACCTTTTTAAAGTTCATTATTCATTTTATATCACTTATTACCATGTTATAAACATTATTTAATCATTTAAGTTAATCATGTTTGTTTTGTCGATATTTGGTTCTTAAGTCGAAAGTGGACTTCTTATAATTACATGTTGTTCGTGTGGTCAAAGGTTCTTCATATCCAAAAATGACATTCCTGATTTGGATATCATATATATAATATATATCCAGAATATAAATGTATTTATCAAATCACATAATCATTTAGAGGAAAGAAATGAAATGCACCGTTCATGGAGACGGTAAGCCGTACGTACGCATGAACGCTACTTTCATTTCTATGTCGTATTAATGGAATTAAAACTATATGATAGGTATGTATATTTTAATTCCAGAATTATATTAATCATTTAGATGTATCATACATCATATATATCCATTATATATATGTACATATAATAGTACATTACATTTGGGGATAATAAATGAAATGCACCATTCATGGAGACGGTAAGCCGTACGTACGCATGAACGCTACTTTCATTTCTATCTCATACTTTAATGGAAAGAAATAATAATGATATATAGGTAAATAATAATTCCAGTATAACATCATATATAATAACATTAAATCCATCCTTTATACGTCCCACGTATGGCATTAATGAATCACATCACTTTGAGGGGGCGGTAGTCCGCACTTCCTAAAAATGAAGATATCGCATATACCCATAATGGAAGCCATAAAGGTAAGACACAAATGAAAAATAAAGAAGCATAAGTAAAACATAAACATATTATATATCATATATAAAAATAGTGACATCATAATGGCCACCTTTGAAGGTGTTAAATGAGTATTGAACAATCATCGTTTCGGGAGGCACAATTTCGCCATCCACGGAAACCGTATGTTCTTTAACAATTTGATGTAGTTGTGTGAGTGTGTAGCTCGAATAAATCTTAGAAAAACATCCTAGTATATTTAAGATACTGGTGTTGTTACAAAAGAAATAAATAAAAAGAGTTTAGGGGGTTGGAGAAGCAAAATAAAACAAATGAACATGAGAGAATGAATTACCTTTAAAAGTGTAACTCCTTTTGATTTGAGCCTAAAGGCTTCCTTTGAAAGGATTCTGCCAAAAGGGAATCCTCTAGGATGATTAGAGAGATGTGGAGAGAGTAAATGGGCAGGGGTTGGCCGAGCCAAAGGCTTGAGGAGTGTGTGAAATGAGGTAGAGGTGGGGTCCTTTATAAGAGGAGAGGAGGGGCACTTTTGGAAAGTAAAGAAATATTACTTTATTTGAAAATGTGTTTCGGTTTTAAAAGGTCCCACATTGATATAATTCGTGGATAAAGTGATAAGGGTTCGAAATCCACCCATCCAATAAGTTTTGGACATGTTTAGTTCATAGATTTTACATGCTCTTTCCATTTTATTTAAATCGTCAAATAATGATGTCATCGCTGCATCATTATTATGTCATAAATAATTAAATTTATTTAATGCCTAAAAATTATAAAACAAATACTATGATGTAGGAAATCTTTTTAGCTTTCCAATTACTATTTATAATAAAAAATATGACTTGTATAACCCCACTTAAAAATTGTTTTAGTAAAACATATCATGTTTGTGTCATTTTTACTTTTACATTAAATAAAAAGTTATTTATGTCATTTCCCAACCAAAGTGTCTCCATGGGGTCCCCAAGTTGGCCCATGGCTTGTCTTGGTCGGACATGACTCACCCAATAGGTGTAGGACAAGTGTCATGGTGTTTTCACATTCTTATAATATCATTTTTACCTTAAATTACACTAATTACGTCTAATCGCGATTAAGAACTTAATAAGTTACTATTCACCAAAAAATTATTATAATCTCATTGAACCACATTTTACTTCTTAATGAAAACCATTTATGTTGGATTTTTGAAATTCAAAACACAATGATGGCAAAATTTCATTTAAACGGAAAATCAGTCTTTATAAGTACCACTTAGTGGTTTCACTATTCATCAAAAATTGAAGTTTTTTAGAAAAATACCAAAAATTCACCCTAAGCTCTATTTGATATTCTGAATTCAAAAATGAAGTCCGTTTTACAAAATTCAAAACATATAAGTCAAATTAATTAATTTAATAATTAATTCCTGTTGTCAGAGCAAATAGCGTATTTTTATGAAACAATAAGTATCAAAAGATTGACACTAGTTTAAGTCCGATTTCAAAGTGAAATTAATTCCAACGACCACTATTGGATTTAATGGTAAAAATATTTTCTAATTTCACTTTAAAACCAATTAAAAAGATAATCTAATCATATAAATAAATTATATTAAAAATAGTTTTTGAATTAAAATACAACATTTTACGCTATTCATTAAAAAAAATGAACTTTATCGGAAAAATACCAAAAAATTACACAAAGTAAAATTTGATGTCTCGATTCTTAATAATAGTTTTATTTGGTCCAAAAGAATTTATAATAGTGATAAAAACTATATTTAATGACGGTTCTCCATCAAAAGGCGACAAGTGAACCTTTAGTGAAAACTAGGGCATATATGCCTAAAATTGAATTCTTTCCGTATTTGAAGCCTCTATCCTTTATTGGATAAATGTAAAAACATTTAAAAACATATATAATAATATTTTAGTTATTTCTATCCATTCCCTCCATTACAATGGCTACATGTTAACTACCATTTAAAATAATATTATTTTATTATTAGAGTACAACGTAAGATTCCCAAGAAACTCGTTGTTGCGTGTTGGGTACGCCATCGAGCATAGCGTCCCCTTTAAAGTCATTTAAATATTTTATTCACAAATATGGATAAATATGAAATGTCATATTCTTTATTTACCTGGGGTGTTACATCCTTCCCCCCTTTTGGGAATTGCGTCCTCACAATTCTAAAATTGCGCTTGGAAACATCCTTGAAAGTCCCACATCGGAACAAGAGTCGGTAAAACAAACACTTTAAAATAAAGGAAGATAAGTACAAAGGTCACCCGAGTTAACCCATACTAGGACTCCATGTAGGAAAACATGGACATGGAGGAGGAAACATAGGGTCATGTTCTGATGGAGAGTGATAGAAAACATGTTTAGGAGAAAGTTAACAATGAGAAAATCCCAAACTTGTGATGGGTTAAACGGTGTTGGGTTCCCCAGTAGGAAAAGTTAACAGACAACATTTTTGTTTTAAGTTACTTTTTATTGAGGAATTTATTAATAATGAAACATAATCACTTATCATATTGACCTTCAACTTTTATTAGATTCCTTACACAAACTCATATTTTCTCCAAAAGACGAGTATTTAGGGAGACTTGTTCGCATTAAGAGTACTATAATCAACTTCAAGAGAATCACCTAATCCACAAAAGAGAACTATATACATCCCATGACTTTAGACTTTAACCAAAACCAAAACCAAAAAGGCTAGTACAATATCAGATAATCCAGAAAAGGATAACCCTTTATAAAAAGAAAATCTATTCTTAATCTCCAAAATTTGTCCAACAAAACCCAAAGTTCAACAAGGACCATTCTATAATCAATTTGTCCATAAAATTCTTCAAAGTAAACCAATATAAGATTGAAACCCAAATATTTTGAGGATTTAGTCGCATAGTCTTCCAAGTTAAATCGTAACATTTATCTCCAAACAACATCAGTTGCTCCTAAAGTCTCGTATTAAAAAGTAATTAACCTAATCACATATTCTCCATGATAGGTTATTAATTTTCATAAATAACACAAAATCAACTTACTCTTAATTCATAAAATCATATAACTAGAATGAATCAGTCAAACTAATCAGGGACTTCACGTAGTCCAGTGGTAGGCGATAAATACTAGTCGCACATTAGTTGTGGGTTCGATTCCCGTAGCTTTGTCCGACGTGACGGGATGTCACACGGTCTACGTGTTGTCCTTTTTCCAAAACTATATAATTCATAAAACATTCCCCAAAATGAGATAAAATCATCCAGAATAATCAAAACATATTTTAACCTCAAGTTTATCTCATTCCTTTCATTTTCCATCATATCATAGAGTAACCCATAATTACCTAAAAATTAAGTTTCATATAAACCCTAATGGTTACCTTAATAATTATTACCTGAATTTCCACATCGGGTTGGCCATCTCATACATGATGCATTAGAGAACTCACCAAGGTTGAAGTGGTTGATCATGACTCCTTGATATTTGGTTTAGAACAACCACGACTTTCCTCATTGAATCCTCCATTTTATCTAGTATCTTAATCAGAGAACCACCACATTTTCCTTCAAACCTGTTGTCTCTTTGGTGCCTGCTAGATCAATCCATTCACTAAAAATAGAAATGTCAGTGTGAGTATATCAACAAAACCATCATGTACAAATGATGAAGGTAAACACTAAGATACACTTACTCATTCACTTTATCTAAAACTTGGACTCTTTCTGAAATCCTAACCATTATGGTAATGTCACTTGTGCTTAGAGAATACCCTAACCTCTAAAGTTAACTAAACAGACCTTTGATACCAACTATAAGGCCCCAGCCTTAAACCTTACTTAATATTGAATTAAATGAGTAATTCACATTTAGGATCTTTTCAGGTTTAGAGTTTTAGAGAATTAGGACATAACTATTACATCTCAAAAGATTACAAAGTAGTCACTTCTACTAAATTTCCATAAAATAAAAACTCTTTAAAAGAAACATGTATAGTTCCATGTTTTAGGTAGCATGACTTTCCCTTGATCCCATCCCTGACCCTATTCCACGCTATGTCCTGTGAAAAACATTTCAAAAACTTGGGATGAGCATAAGAAGCTCAGTAAAGGATACACAAAGAATGAAAACTATTAGATTTTCAAAACAACAAGTAAACCATGAATACTTTATCAATGTAATACTTTTCACCTTCATGAAGTAGTAAAAACGTTTCACTGAAAAAAAGTATCATTACTTACCTTTTTGTAACCAAAGGATTACCATAAAACCCATATAAAGAACACATAACATATATAAAGGTAACTTGGGACATAAACATACTTAAGTGGAATAACCATACGGTCGACTTCCACACATATCACTTAATGGAATAGCCATACGGCCAATTTCCATACATACTTAATGGAATAGCCATACGGCCGACTTCTATACCCAATGCATTGGAGGTTATAACGTAACCACCCGTCCTGGTATTCACGGCACCACCCGTCATATGGTTTATAACGTAACCACCCGTTAAAATGTCCAAGTACCAATATAAAATCATAAAACATAAAACCAATATAAAGGAATGATAACATTTCCACATCACAATATATCATAATAGAATCCTTTATCAAAACCATTTTCAAAACCATTTAAAACATTTAATAAAGAGATTTTGAATCAAAGTGTCCCATACCACCTTTAAGCTTAAAATTTTAAACCATTAATATCCATATAAATAAATCCTTAAAACCATTTTGAAAACATGGATATTAATAATAACAATTAATGAAAACATTTAAAATGACATTTTGGTTAAAGGGGTTTTACCAAAATTAGAGACACTTGAATACAATAATTGATGAATAACATTTAGTCAGAACTTTCTAATATCATGAGAATAAATGGATTCATGATATAATACTCCAAAGGACAGTATATACACCATATAAGAGTTAATTGGTGCATAAAAACAATGAACCCTCATTAGAAATGTCAAATGTGATGAAATCCCTTATAAAGAAGGTATCCTTAAATTAAGGACAAATCAATCTCAAAAATATGTGTGAAAAATACAAATACACCTAATATAAGTGGATATTAAGTGTAAAACAATAAAAGTTTATTCACACATATTCAATAGATGACATATTCAATGGCTACATGCTGAACCCAAAGAAATCGAAATTGGGTTAAAAAGTTCCCTTGATAGCCTAACGGCATCACATCAAAATGAGTTGATGAGAGATAAAAATTGTATCTCATCAGTTGGACATAAAATTTACATCAATCAGGATATATAATAACATATCCCAACATAATAGTATGTTTATTAAAAGACATAACAAACAAAGTCTTTTAAAATGAGGAGGGTGAAAGGTTCCCTTACCGACTTGGGTATCTTTCAAAACATACACCCCATGAAAGAAGGACAATAGATCATTGATTTAAATACTCATAAACGAAAGTATATTACACAAATAGTAGAATAATGGGCAGTACATACACCACTCAATGGAATTTGTGGCAAATGTAGCATAAATCTCACGGGAATAAAAGTGAGATGAAAAATCCCTCACGAAAACTCGGCAGCCTAACGGTGCCACATAAAACATCCGAATATGGATTGATGAGATCAAATAGGGTATCTCATCACATTACAATATAATTTACAGAAAAGTGAATATAAAAGAACATCCCCCAACATTACAAATAAGAGCTTAAAAGAAGTGACATAAAGGAGAGTACTTAAAAAGAAAGAGAGAAGTTAGATCTCTTACGAAAGTTCGGCAGCCTAACGGCGCCAATCAAAACTTCCAAAATGGATTGATGAGAGAGAATAGGGTCTCTCATCACATGAAAATAAAAAATACAGTAGGATTAATATAAAAGATCATCCCAATAACAAGAAATATGAGCTTTAAAAGGAATGACATAAAAGAGTGTACTTAAAAAGAAAGAGAGGAGTAAGATCCCTTACCTCGGGTCCGACTTGACTCGATCGTTCTTTAATCTCCTGAATAATAAACTTGAGTTAATTTATAATTCCTTAAGAACCTTTTTAAAGTTCATTATTCCTTTTATATCACTTATTACCATGTTATAAACATTATTTAATCATTTAAGTTAATCATGTTTGTTTTGTCGATATTTGGTTCTTAAGTCGAAAGTGGACTTCTTATAATTACATGTTGTTCGTGTGGTCAAAGGTTCTTCATATCCAAAAATGACATTACAGATTTGGATATCATATATATCATATATATCCATAATATACATGTATTTATCAAATCACATAATAATTTAGAGGAAAGAAATGAAATGCACCGTTCATGGAGACGGTAAGCCGTACGTATGCATGAACGCTACTTTCATTTCTATGTCGTATTAATGGAATTAAAACTATATGATAGGTATGTATATTTTAATTCCAGAATTATATTAATCATTTAGATGTATCATAAATCATATATATCCATTATATATATGTACATATAATAGTACATTACATTTGGGGATAAGAAATGAAATGCACCATTCATGGAGACGGTAAGCCGTACGTACGCATGAACGCTACTTTCATTTCTATCTCATAATTTAATGGAAAGAAATAATAATGATATATAGGTAAATAATAATTACAGTATAACATCATATATAATAACATTAAATCCATTCTTTATACGTCCCACGTATGGCATTAACGAATCACATCACTTTGAGGGAGAGGTAGTCCGCACTTCCTAAAAATGAAGATATCACGTATACCCATACTGGAAGCCATAAAGGTAAGACACAAATGAAAAATAAAGAAGAATAAGTAAAACATAAACATATTATATATCATATATAAAAATAGTGACATCATAATGGCCACCTTTGAAGGTGTTAAATGAGTATTGAACAATCATCGTTTCGAGAGGCACAATTTCGCCATCCACGGAAACCGTATGTTCTTTAACCATTTGATGTAGTTGTGTGAGTGTGTAGCTCGAATAAATATTATAACAACATCCTAGTATATTTAATATACTGTTGTTATTACAAAAGAAATAAATAAAAAGAGTTTAGGGGGTTGGAGAAGCAAAATAAAACAAATGAACATGAGAGAATGAATTACCTTTAAAAGTGTAACTCCTTTTGAATTGAGCCTAAAGGCTTCCTTTGAAAGGATTCTGCCCAAAGTAAATCCTATAGGATGATGAGAGAGATGTGGAGAGAGTAAATGGGCAGGGTTTGGCCGAGCCAAAGGCTTGAGGAGTGTGTGAAATGGGGTAGAGGTGGGGACCTTTTATAAGAGGAGAGGAGGGGCACTTTTGGAAAGTAAAGAAATATTACTTTATTTGCAAATGTGTTTCGGTTTTAAAAGGTCCCACATTGATATAATTCGTGGATAACGTGATAAGGGTTCTAAATCCACCCATACAATAAGTTTTGGACATGTGTAGTTCATAGATTTTACATGCTCTTTCCATTTTATTTAAATCGTCAAATAATGATGTCATCGCTGCATCAATATTATGTCATAAATAATTTAATTTATTTAATGTCTAAAAATTATAAAACAAATACTACGATGTAGGAAATCTTATTAGCTTTCCAATGACTATTTATAATCAAAAATATGACTTTTATAACCCCACTTAAAAATTGTTTTAGTAAAACATATCATGTTTGTGTCATTTTTACTTTTACATTAAATAAAAAGTTATTTATGTCATTTCCCAACCAAAGTGTCTCCATGGGGTCCCCAATTTGGCCCATGGCTTGTCTTGGTCGTCCATGACTCTCCCAATAGGTGTAGGACAAGTGTCATGGTGTTTTCACATTCTTATAATATCATTTTTACCTTAAATTACACTAATTACCTCTAATCGCGATTAAGAACTTAATAAGTTACTATTCACCAAAAAATTATTATAATCTCATTGAACCACATTTTACTTCTTAATGACAACCATTTATGTCGGATTTTTGAAATTTAAAACACAATGATGGCAAAATTTCATTTAAACGGAAAATCAGTCTTTATAAGTACCACTTAGTGGTTTCACTATTCATCAAAAATTGAAGTTTTTTAGAAAAATCCCAAAAATTCACCCTAAGCTGTATTTGATATTCTGAATTCAAAAATGAAGTCTGTTTTACAAAATTCAAAACATATAAGTCACATTAATTAATTTAATAATTAATTCCCGCTGTCAGAGCAAATAGCGTATTTTTATGAAACAATAAGTATCAAAAGATTGACACTAGTTTAAGTCCGATTTCAAAGTAAAATTAATTCCAATGACCACTATTGGATTTAATGGTAAAAATATTTTCTAATTTCACTTTAAAACAAATTCAAAAGATAATCTAATCATATAAATAAATTAGATTAAAAATAGTTTTTGAATTAAAATACAACATTTTACACTATTCATTAAAAAAAATGAACTTTATCGGAAAAATACCAAAAAATTACACAAAGTAAAATTTGATGTCCCGATTCTTAATAAGAGTTTTATTTGGTCCAAAAGAATGTATAAGAGTGATCAAAACTACATTTAATGATGGTTCTCCATCAAAAGGCGACAAGTGAACCTTTAATGAAAACTAGGGCATATATGCCTAAAATTGAATTCTTTCCGTATTTTAAGCCTCTATCCTTTATTGGATAAATGTAAAAACATTTAAAAATATATATAATCATATTTTAGTTATTTCTATCCATTCCCGCCATTACAATGGCTACATGTTAACTACCATTTAAAATAATATTATTTTATTATAAGAGTACAACGTAAGATTCCCAAGAAACTCGTTGTTGCGTGTTGGGTACGCCATCGAGCATAGAGTCCCCTTTAAAGTCATTTAAATATTTTATTCACAAATATGGATAAATATGAAATGTAATATTCTTTATTTACCTGGGGTGTTACACCCTTAGTGGTCCTCTAAGGATGGAATCAATTGAAAGTGGCTTTATACCGCACCGAGAGAGACACCTAGGATTCATAGAGGCTGTCCTTGGACATGATTATAAGGTGATGGTTGATGTTATACCAAGAGTGATAATTGAAATCAACTTAGGAATGTTATGGAAGGACATAGGTTCTAAAATTAATAATGAATGAGATGACTCTTATATGATGAATCAATCAAGCCAAACCACAATATTTGATTAAGACATATGTTAAACCTTTATGGATGTCCTTATTAGATAATACGTTTTTTATGTTATCAATGGGGGACATTTGGATTTGAGCCATGTCTTGAGAATTGTAAATAAATATATTTACTGGTTAAATGTGGATGTTATAACTCACACATGCCAGAATTCTGAACCGTATATTTATCAGTTAAACGAAATTGGTTATTTAAATTGGACATAAAATGGGAAACTGGAATAAAGAGTGTTTACATTTGAGTAATTCCTTGCATTATTATTGTATCTTCTTGCAAACTATTATAAATATGTTCATGGAATAATTGTCACCCGACTTCGGGTGGTTTCCTACTGGGATTATATCTCACACTATGTTTGAGACAAATTTGGGTACCCAAGTAGATTTTATGGTTATAGGTGTTGATAAGGAAAAATTCCCTACCATAGTAACAGTAATGCCCTGGCCCCAGTTACCCATAGTCTGTGCATTATTACATAACATTGGCATGATCACAAGAAAGATCAAATCTCGAAAGACCGATTGTTTTAGTAGCCTTGGAAGCATTAGATATATTTATAAAGTTTCACATTACATCATAAAGTGAAAAACTACTACAACAACATAATTTCTCCATAGTCAACACTATTCTCCCCTCATAATATCCCTGCAGGTCATTCATAATTTACTTCTTCACATCCTGGGAAAATAAAACATAGAAAAGGGGTGAGCTCAAATGCCCAGTATGGATAACAATATAGCAGAAACATTCAAAAATAAGCATAAACATTTAAGGAAATGTATAACTAAAACAAAATCCTTTTAAACTTGAACCTCAACATAGTATAGAAAACGTAAAATGAAATAATTCCATTTACTTATTCACATGGATATTCTACTAATCGAATAATCACATGCAATATCAATAACCACTTTCATAATGATGGAATGTAGAATGCCAGACTATCATAACCACATAGTCAAGGCCTCATGCCAACACAACAAATAAGATTTTGTCAAGTCCTTGTGCCAAGACACTAGTTTGTCTCATGAGACCTACCGATGCATCGAGGAGCTGTAGCGGGCTCCACCCGTCACTTATTAAGTCCAATGCATTCACATATGAAAAGGTTTAAACATAACATAAACATTCGTATTAAAACTAGCATAGGAAATGTCAATACTTTCTCCATAAACCATGAATGGTATTAAAATAACACATCCACAGTCAAAAATTTCACAAAAACATCAATAGAAGTTTTGTATAATAAATCAACTTCAAATGAGCTTAAAATCTATCAAATGATGAGTAAATATTTTTGAGATAAATATCCTTTTTGTAAAATCATTTAAAAGTAACACATTTATAAAGGAAGTAATTTTAAAAGAGATTTTTGAATCAAAGTGTCCCATACCACTTTGAAACTTTTGAAAATAATTATCATTTCAAAACATCCATGTCCATATAAATAAATTCTTAAAATCATTTTGAAAACATGGACATTAATTGAAAAGATTTAGAAATATAAATCTTTAAGACATTTAAAATTATGATCTTGATAAAGAGTACCTTTCACAAATTCTTAAAATATTCATTTTGAAATAATTTAAAAGTCACATAATTATAAAATAAAACAATTACTTTGAAAATATTCTTATATGCTTCTAAGGGAAGCTTTGACGATTTTATAACGGCGGTAAATAGCCGCACCCGCTGTATAAGTTAAAAAAAAGACATTCTTACCTTAAATTTGTCGAAAAGGTTAAAAGTGCCTTGTTTAGAAAATGATGGAAAGATTCCTTTCAAAACAAATAAGGGTATAAATGACTTTAACCAATTTTCTATTAAATAGTAAAGATGCTTTTAAATACATTTTTAAGGAACATGGATGTGGATGATAAAGAGATCCCAGTAGATTATTACGTATAAACAACCTCAGATAATGAAGAGATTGTGAAATAACCCTTACCTTGTACTTTTCCTTGGTTGGGGTAGGTTAAACTCCTGTATAATGGTGAAATAATTATTATTAAATTATTCAATAATCATATACATTAATATGATATCATATATTATCTTTTAACATTGCTTTGTTAATAATATCTTAGAATTATGGTCGTTTCAGGTGTTAACTTACTCATTTTCTTTTATATGTTTTGTTATGTAATCCATGTTTGTAATGGATAGGTTGTATATTATTCATATCCAGAATTATATCAAGTCCTTAAACATAATTTTTAAATCATAAAATGATAATTATACTTGAATGGATACGATGGAGAATGAATCTCATCGCGTTCGTGGAGACGGTAGTCCGTACGTACGCACGAGCGACAATATCATTTTTTTGATATTAAAATAATATATAATTGGATAGTATATAATATATACAGAATAATTATCATTTTATATTTATTATTTACATGATTTACACATCATTATTATACCCATCCAAATAATAATTTATTGAATAACAATTACACCACGACGTGGAGACGGTAAGTCGTACGTACACACGTATGGTGACATGTTATTCAAAGGGTAGATAGAATACTGAATATGGTTGTACCATATTTATAATAACATCAAAATATATATAAGATACAGGAGTTATTATTTTTGAATGGTAATAACAAAGAAAGAAGAAGTGGAAGAATAAAGGAACTTGGAAAAGTGTGGTGAATTCATTACCACTTCTTTGGGTTCTTCTTTTTGATTTGATCAAAAGGGATATTTAGGTTGGCTTTATGATCAAACTAAGGCCTATTGGTTGTATTTAGGGAAGTTTAGAGAGTATTTGGGCATGTTTTGGTCGTACAAAAAGGCTTTGAAGGTGTGAAGAAATGAGAAGGAGGAGTGCCCTTTTATAAGAGGGGTGAGGGGAACCTTTGGAAAAGCTAGAAATATTAATTTATAATAAATTCATATTCAGTTTCTAATGGCTCCAAAGTTGATTATTTAAATTTTAAGGTGGGGCTGGGTCGAAAACCACTCAACCAATAGAATTTAGAAAGGTTTGGGTCCTTATGTTAACTTTATCTTTAAGTATTAACTCTTAGTTAATTAGTTTCACTTTTACAATGTCTCTTTCTAATTTTATATAATATGGTTAATAAACTTACCATATAAATCCAAGAGACACCCAAGTGGTCCATTAATGATACAACTATCATGATATAGGTCTCTTGGCCGAACCTTAGATTTTTAGGAATTTAATATGAATTAATAATATAATATTTTGTTTAAAAACTCTTTTATGTCTATTTTGACACTATTCAATAATTGATTTTTTAAAAAATCATAATAGAATTATTACTTCGAAAAACGTTAATTACATCACTCCTAACATGTCATATTAACCTATAAATTTTTTTTAATTCATAAAAAGTCTCAAATTATATTTATTTGGGTATTTATAATATCAATTATTCTAATTTTCCATTAATTAGATAATTATTGCATCATCATTGTGTCATAAATAAATTAAATAATTTAATGCCTAAAAATTATAAATAAAATATCATTATTTATGAAATCGTTTTAGCTTTCTAATGAATATTTATTTTAGAACATACAAAACATATAACCCTATGTAAAAATTGTTTTTCTAAAAGATATATGCTTTTGTCATTTTTGTACTTATTTTAAATTAATTAAAATAAAGTGTTCCTATCAACTACATGTGGCTCCATGGGGTCCCAAAATCGACCCAAGGATGCCCATGGTCGGCCATGTATCCAAAAATAAGGTTACGACATGTTTTAAGGTAATTTAGTATTATTATAATATTATATATTTAACCCTTATTTACAGGATTTACCCTTAACCATGGTAAATAAAATATTTACCGCAGTAATTATTCAAAATGGCTAAAAATAAAAGTTACCTATTTAAAAAATTTGAACATCCTGATTCCAAATATGGAATCCATTTTTCAAAATTCAAAACACATAAGTGGCAGAAATTAATTTAAAATTAATTCCTGTTGTCAAAACAAAAAAGCGTGTTTTTAAGATATAATAACTATCAAAAGATTGATACTTGTTTATGTTCGGTTTAATTGTGATATTTTTTCCAATGACCAACATTGTATTAAATGGTAAAAATATATTCTAAATATACTTTAAAACCACTCAAAATTCATAATTTATCACTGTTAATTATTTTGATTAAAAAAAATTGTTTTTAATTAAAATTTAGTAATTTTCACTATTCATCAAAATATGAAAGTTATCCAAAAAGTACCAAAATTTTACCCTAGGATAATTTTGATATTCTGGATCCAAAAATGAAGTCCATTTTGAGAGATAGAATTTATAAAATTTCAAAAATTAGGTATTACTATTCATAACTGCTAGTTTGATTGGTTGTGGTGTGTGTTAGAACTCAATGTTGCGTACAACACACACTATCGCATTATTCAAAGAGAAGAATATCGTAGAAGCTTGGGATGTTTCATAGTAAATTTTTGATGTCCCCAAAGAGAATTTATTTAGTCAAATCGAATATATAAAAGTTTAAAATATTGGATTTAAAAAGGGTTCACTATTAAAAGGTGGTAAAAGTGCACTACTGAAAATGAATTTGTTCTTACATTATGTATAAGAAACTCATAATATGGATTCTAAAATTATAGGGATTATATAAAGTTTAAAATTTATTTAATACTATTCATAACCTCTTTTGAACAGCTTTTTTGGTAAGTCATGGTGCGCTTGAACTCGGTGTTACGTGTAGTGCAAGTTATTGAATTATTTTGAAGAAATAACACACTATGAAATCATGGGGTGTTACATTCTCCCCTCCTTCAATAAATTGCGTCCTCTCAATTTGAAATTTTTCTTAGAAAATAAAAGGTTTAATATAGAAAATATCTTTGTGGGAAAACCCGCATCGGAAATTAGGTTACTAAAATTTAGTCGTAATATGAGGAAAAGAGAAATGAAAGGGTCACCACCAAATTATGATCTCTATTAGGAGAACATTGGTGGCAATTAGAGACATATAATTGGAGGAAAATGTAAATATTTATAGGTAGTGATTGAGGTCATCAATCACAAACAAGTGTAAAATTGAGGTTCTTAAATTCATCAATCTATGATGATTTGAAATACCATCGGTTCAACAAAACATAGGGTATTAGGATAACACATTTTTGGTTTTAGGTTTCCTTAAATAATGTATAAGAATTAATTTCTTCATAGAATAAGAGAAGAAGAAAAATATATTCTTGACAAGTAGAGTTCTATCCTTTAACTAATTTCTACCACAAAATCATCATTCACTCTAAAAGATAATAGAACTTAAAAATACTATTCTATTTATCCTATTCGTATAGGGTTAAAAAATGAATTTATAATTCATCTAGAAGAACCATTAAAAACGACATTATTCAAACCCGGACATCACATGGGTCAGTGGTAAGTGATACACCCTTGTCGCCCTTCAGTTGTGGGTTCAAGTCTCGCGGCCTTGCCGGACGAGACAGGTTGCCGCCCGACCTCCGGGTTGTCCTTTTTTGGAAATCCAAAATAATCCAAACTAGAACTATCCAAAATACTTCAATCCAAAATTTATAAGGAAGGTAAACACAATGAAGATCCTTTTTTTCATGTAATAACATGTTATCACCTTCATCAGGTATTCTTTTAAAACACTGCAACATCTTGAATTATCATAAAACCTTATTGATTACATTCATGATCCCTTATTCCTTATAGAATAATAGATATACTCCTTAAATCCAAAAAATTTGTAAACCCCAACAATGATGGAATATACAAATCATTAATAAGTTTCAAGGTAGTCAAGAATATCCAATATAATTTATCCAAAACAATCATGTATTATTCTAAAATCACTACCTCGGTATCAGAACAATATTATGGTTTACCTTTCTCCCAACCATATATTTTCCAAAAATTTAACCTGCTATTGAGTCACTTTTCTTTGTTCCACACAATCTCAAATCCATAATGAAATAGTACTGCAGTAAAATCCTTATATACTTCATAATTATTATAACAAGTACATTGTTGATACAACACTCAAATAACATAATCAACATAAGAACTCTAATCATTCCTTTTTATCTGTGGTAGTATCATAACTTGATTATTATCCAATAGCATCATTTGTGGCATATTCTGATGACTGGGACATAGGTTCGCGTAGTGTCCAAACTCCTTGCAAATGAAGAATTGTACATTTGAAACCACTTTCTTACCCTTGCAGTCACGTACTTTGTTCCCTTTTCCTCCACACTTAAAACAAACTCCCATTCCTTTCAGGCAAGTTCCAGGGTGTTTCTTCCCACAGTTATCACATATAGGAAAATTCGTCTTTTCCCTCTTCCCTTTATCCTTCTTTCTCTCTTCCATTCTTTTCTTCTCTGAATTCCAATCAAAGACATAGGACTCAGTAAACTCTTTACTTATCTTATCAACATATGATATTATTTCTTCATATGATGATAATACATGGGAGACTATTTCTCTTATAAATTCTGGCTTAAGAACATGAATGATATGATCCTTCTTACTCTTTGGATCATGTGCAATGCTGATGTTCTCATTCCTTCTACTGGGAGCCATTTCTAAACAATGTCATACACTAGATTAGTTTATGAATAACAATACCTAATCCCAAACCTGTAAAACACATAACATAAATTATGTAGTTTATGGATATAATCCATAATCATAAAAATGTTTTCTTTGAGGATGTATATACTCATAAACCCTTCATAGAGATTTGTAATGAAAATGATAGTTATCCTAAGAATATCCCTCGGGAGTGTCGTAACCAAGAGTACAGCAAGGCCCATTGTCATGCACCAGTTCTCGTTCGAGTCTAGCTCAAAGCGGTGTTTTCGGGTTTTACCCCTAGGTACATCTGTACCAGAGCCACCTCTACCTGCTCATATCCAGACAGGGATGTATTGCTCGGAAGACTCACAAAATCTCTACAATACCAAAATTCTAGGAAGTTCTTCTATACTAATCCTCCAGGTCCATCTTAGGTCTATGTGATCTAATCAGAGTTTATCTAAATCTAGCTTCCAAGGTTTGTACTAAACCTCCTCTGATACCAACTGTAACGCCCTGACCCCAGTTACCCGGAGTCGGTGCATCATTACATAACATTGGCATGACCACATGAAAGATCAAATCTCGAAAGACCGATTGGTTTAGTAGCCTTGGAAACACTAGATATATTTATAAATTTTTACATTACATCATAAAGTAAAAAACTACAACAACAACATAATGTCTCCATAGTCCACACTATTATCCCCTATAATATCCCTGCAGGTCATTCATAATTTACTTCATCACATCCTGGGAAAATAAAACATAAAAAAGGGGTGAGCTCAAATTCCCAGTAAGGATAAAAATATAGCGAAAACTTTCAAAAATAAGCATAAACATTTAAGGCAATGTATAACTAAAACAAAAGCCTTTGAAACTTGAACCTCAACATAGTATGGAAAAAGTAAAATGAAATAATTCCATTTACTTATTCACATGGATATTTTACTAATCGAATAATCACATGCAATATCAATAACCACATTCATAATGATGGAATGCATAATGCCAGATTATCATAACCACATAGCCAAGGCCTCGTGCCAAGACTACAAATAATATTTTTTCAAGGCCTTGTGCCAAGACACTAGTTTGTCTCATGAGACCTACCGATGCATCGAGGAGCTATAGCGGGCTCCACCCGTCACTTATTAAGTCCAATTCATTCCCATATGAAAAGGTTTAAGCATAACATAATCATTCGTATTAAAACTAGCATACGAAATGTCAATACTTTCTCCATAATCCATGAATGGTATAAAAATAACACATCCACAGTCAAACATATCACAAAACCATCAATAGATGTTTTTTTATAATAAATCAACTTCAAATGAGCTTAAAATCCATCAAATGATGAGTAAATATTTTTGAGAGAAATATCCTTTTTGTAAAATCCTTTAAAAGTCACACATTTATAAAGGAAGTAATTTTAAAAGAGATTTTTGAATCAAAGTGTCCCATAAAACTTTGAAACTTTTGAAAATAATTATAATTTCAAAACATTCATGTCTATATAAATAAATTTCGTAAAATCATTTTGAAGACATGGACATTAATTGAAAAGATTTAGAAAGATAAATCTTTAAAACATTTAAAATTATGATCTTGATAAAGAGTACCTTTCACAAATTCATAAAATATTCATTTTGAAATCATTTAAAAGTAAAATAATTATAAAATAGAACATTTACTTTGAAAATATTCTTATAATATTCCATGGGAAGCTTTGACGATTTTATAACGGCGGTAAATAGCCGCACCTGTCGTATAAGTTAAAAAAAGACATTCTTAACTTAAATTTGTCGAAAAGGTTAAAAGTGCCTTGTTTGGAAAACGATGGAAAGATTAATTTTAAAACACATAAGGGTATAAATGACTTTAACCCATTTTATATTAAATAGTAAAGATGTTTTTAAATACATTTTTAAAGAACATGGATGTGGATGATAAAGAGATCCCAGTAGATTATTATGTATAAACAACCTCGGATAATGAAGAGATTGTGAAATAACCTTTACCTTGTACATTTCCTTGGTTTGGGTAGGTTAAACTCCTGTATAATGGTAAAATAATTGTTATTAAATTATTCAAAAATCATATACATTAATATGATATCAGATATGATCTTTGAACATTGCTTTGTTAATAATATCTTAGAATTATGGTCGTTTCGGGTGATAACTTACTCATTTTATTTTATATGTTTTGTTACGTAAGCCAGGTTTGTAATGGATAGGTTGTATATTATTCATATCCAGAATGATATCATGTTCTTAAACATCATTTTAAATCATAAAATGATAATTATACTTGAATGGATACGATGGAGAATGAATCTCATCGCGTTCATGGAGACGGTAGTCCGTACATACGCACGAGCGACAATATCATTCTTTTGATATTAAAATAATTTATAATTGGATATTATATCATATATACAGAATCATTATCATGTTATATTTATTATTTACATGAGTTACACATCATTATTATACCCATCCAAATAATAATTTATTGAATTACAATTACACCACGACGTGGAGACGGTAAGCCGTACGTACGCACGTATGGTGACATGTTATTCAAAGGGTGGATAGAATACTGAATATGGTTGTACCATATTTATAATAACATCACATTATATATAATATACTTGAGTTATTATTTTATAATGGTAATAACAAAGAAAGAAGAAGTGGAAGAAGAAAGGAACTTGAAAAAGGGTGGTGAAATCATTACCTCTTCTCTGGGTTCTTCCTTTTGATTTGATCAAAAGGGATCCTTAGGTTGGATTTCTGATCAAACTAAGGCCTTTAGGTTGTAGTGAGGTAAGTTGAGAGAGTATTTGGGCAGGGTTTGGCTGAACCAAAAGGCTTTGAAGGTGTGAATAAATGATAAGGAGGAGTGCCATTTTATAAGAGGGGTGAGGGGCACCTTTGGAAAAGCTAGAAATATTAATTTATAATAAATTCATATTCAGTTTCTAATGGATCAAAAGTTGATTATTTAAATTTTAAGGTAGGGATGGGTCTAAAACCACTAAAACAATAGGATTTAGATAGGTTTGGGTCCTTATATTGACCTTATCTTTATGTATTAACTCTTAGTTAATTAGTTTCACTTTTACAATGTCTCTTTATATTTTTATATAATATGGTTAATAAGCATTCCATATACATCCAAGAGACCCCCAAGTGGTCCATTAATGATACACCTATCATGATATAAGTATCGTGGCCGATAAATAGATTTTTAGGAATTTAATATTAATTAATAGTATAATATTTGTTTTAAAAACTCTTTTATGTCTGTTTTGACACTATTCAATAATTGATTTTTTAAAAAATTATAACAGAATGATTACTTCGAAAAAAGTTAATTAAATCAATCCTAACATGTAATATTAACCTAGAAAATTATTGTAATTCATAAAAAGTCTCAAATTATATTTATTGGGGTATTTATAATATTAATTATCCTAATTGTTCATTAATTAGGTAATTACTGCATCATCATTGTGTCATAAATAAATTAAATAATTTAATGTCTAAAAATTATAAATAAAATATCATTATGTAGTAAATCGTTTTATCTTTATAATGAATATTTATTTTAGAACATCCAAAACATATAACCCTATGTAAAAATTGTTTTTCTAAAAGATATATGCTTATGTCATTTTTGAACTTATTTTAACTTAATTAAAATAAACTGTCCCTATCACCTACAAGTGGCTCCATGGGGTCACAAAATCGACCCAAAGATGCACATGGTCGGACATGTATCCACCAATAAGTTTATGACACGTTTTAAGGTAAATTATTATTATGATAATACTATTGTTTTAACCCTTATTTACCGGATTTACCCTTAACCATGGTAAATAAAATATTTACCGCAGTAATTATTCAAAATGTCTAAAAATAAAAGTTACCTATTTACACAATTTGAACATCCTGATTACAAATATGGAATCCATTTTTCCAAATTCAAAACACATAAGTGGCAGAAATTAATTTAAAATTAATTCTCACTGTCAAAACAAAAAGCGTGTTTTTAAGATATAATAACTATCAAAAGATTGATACTTGTTTATGTTCGGTTTAATTGTAAAATTATGTCCAATGAACAAAATTGTATTAAATTGTAAAAATATATTCTAAATATAATTTAAAACCACTCAAATTCATAATTTATTACTATTAATTATTTTGATTAAAAAAGTTATTTTTAATTAAAATTTAGTAATTTTCACTATTCATCAAAATATGAAAGTTATCCGAAAAGTACCAAACTTTTACCCTAGCATAATTTTGATATTCCGAATCCAAAAATGAAGTCCATTTTGAGAGATAGAATTTATAAAATTTTAAAATGTAGTTATTACTATTCATAATAGCTAGTTTGATTGTGGTGTGTGTTAGAACTCGATGTTGCGTACAACACACGCTATTGCATTATTCAAAGAGAAGCGTACCGTAGAAGCTTGGGATATTTCATTTTAAATTTTTTATGTCCTCAAAGAGAATTTATTTAGTCAAATAAAATATATAAAAGTTTAAAATATTGGATTTAAAAAGGGTTCACTATTAAAAGGTGGTAAAAGTGCACTACTGAAAATGAATTTTTTCTTACATTATGTCTAAGAAACTCATAATATGGATTCTAAAATTATAAGGATTATATAAAGTTTAAAATTTAGTTAATACTATTCATAACCTCTTTTGAACGGCTTGTTTGGTATGTCATGGTGCGCTTGAACTCGGTGTTTTGTGTAGTGCAAGTTATTGAATTATTTTGAAGAAATAACACACTATGAAATCTTGGGGTGTTACAGTAACATGATTGCAGCTTAGGAGTATGAGAGAATGGGTCCATGTTGAGTCTTGCTATTCTATTTGGATTGTTTTATCCTTTTTTACTTTTGTTATATGTGTTGTATATGAATGACGTGTACATGTTTTGGTTGTTTTGAAGATAAATATTAAATGTGTCATTATTTTCTGTATGAGATGATTTCAGGATAGGTTTATATATTAGTATTCCATTATTACCTTATCATAAGTATGTTTTACTTATTCTTATACTTGAATATTATTATTATTACGTTTCTATACTCTATGTTAATGAGGGAATATTCTCCCTAGTATCACACCTAGGACCTCACTACTAGTTGTTAGTATGGGGCCTTTGGAGAGATGAGCCTGAGGCTATGTAGTTAACCAAGCTCGAGGTACCTTTTAGTTCCATTTGGGTCTAGGAAGTAAAAATTACTCATTACTATATAGAAATGGGATGATATATCTATATAATTGTTGATTGGGATACCTTGTATTGCTAGTGGAAAAAACTTGATATGGGTAATTAATGATCAAATTACAAAAATAGCACATTTCCATCCTATCAAGGAGTCAATGAATGTAGTGGTTCTTATGAATATATACATTTTTTAGATTTTTAAACTCTATAGTGAGTTTTCTACTATAATTTTAGATATTTTTCCATGATTCACATTATATTTTTTGAGTTGACTATTAGATGTGATGGGTTCATAGTTGAAGTTGAGCTTGTCATATCATCCCCTAGTGGATGGCTAGTCTGAGCTACCAATCTAGGTTCTTGAATTCATGCTTAAAGAATATGTGTATTACATTAGTAAATCAATTGTAGAACATTTAATATTATTTGGGTTTTATTATAATAAAATTGATAAATCTTCAATCAAAATTTATCAATTTAATGCATTTCTTGGGATTCAAAAGATATCGTATCTTTTTTCAGAATTGATTAATTAATGATCCTTTGCTGGAATGGCCCTTATTTATAATATAAATAATATTGTGTGATTGATCATGATTAGGTCATAAATGTAATATTTACCTATAAATAAAATTTTTATCCACGTCCTCATCCATTAGAGTTTGAGGTAGTTGATTTTGTTTTACTCATAATTTCATCTCAGTTATCAATTAGACATTTGGGTAGGTAGGGTAAGTAAACAATATGTTATGTCATCCATTTCTATGATTTTGGAATGAGTCATAAAGGTAGAGTATTGATTATACTTATCTACTCATCTTATTTTTATTCAATTTTGTGTTTTATATTTCCAAACATAATAAGTATCAATTATATTTATCCCACATGATCGAATAGGAGGATTCTAAAATTGAACCTGACTGTTGGGGGATTTAAGTATATTTCATATAGTTGATTGATTGGATAAGGTTATATGTAAAATTATTATCCCATATGTTTTAATGATATAATATTGTGGTGGAAGGAAACATGATAAATGGGAGTACAAGGACTTGGTAATGAAATAATGGATTTTTTCCTTTTTAGGATCATGTTCTTGATCATTTGTGGGGAAAAAAATGTTTTTTGTTGGAGGGAATTACCATACATCGACATATGGAATAAATTCTTATAACATTCTAAAACCCGCAATATAGGATCCTGTAAAAAAATTAAAAAAATAACATTTTTATATTTGATAATGATGAAGGTGATCCAATTTTTTCCATCCCAACCAAATAACATGAAAATAAATATATCGAACACTTACTTTAACAATGGCCTTTTAGGGTTAGTGTTTTAGAGAATTGAAAAAATATATTAAATAATCAATAAAAAATAAGTCAATGGAGTATCATTACCACTATACCATGATTTTGATATTATATATTAGTTTATCAAAATTATCCATATGAAACCCTTCTATAAATAATTCATTCAACATAATAATTGATAACCCAGGGAAAAGGAAACATAATAAGTGGCATCCCAAATTATTTATAAGGGTAAACATAAACATTAGAAATTATATTTCATTATGGTGCATAAGAAGAGAATAATGGTACAACGAAAGAATAAAAGTGGGTGATTATAACATGATAATATCCATACCTATTAATACTTGGATCATGAAACTTGAAAAAAAATCATAAGACAGTGAAATGTGAAAGGGTCATGAAAATCGATAATCATAAGCCATTAAATATCAATATTGATCATAAAAAATAATATAATCCCATATAAAGCATAGATAAAATATATTGGTATCATGGAAAGATTGCCATTATATCACTCTTCAAAATGGAATAGTCAATATGGTCAACTTACATCCCTGGATTAACCAATGCATTAGAGGGATATGATGGACTGACCCATCAATAGATTATCATAGAGCCACCCATTCTTAGTAAATAATTTAACCACCATGAATTGGTGTGTAAAAAAACCACCTATTATTGATTAATAACAGAACCAAACATCATCATATAATATTTCTAATAACCATATCATGAATAAAGTACATCAAGAATTCATTTCAATATAAACTTATTGAAAAAACATTTATTATTTATAGAACAGTATTAACTTGTGAACAATAAATGGGTTACATAACAATATCATTAAAATGTGATTAAATAGTTGAAAATAAAGGGGTGGTGTAACAATATAATAATTATAGGATTAACCTGCAAGAATGATATGAGTTACAGTTCAATATCTATGAATCCATGAAAATACATCAAGAGAAGGAATGAGGATTTTTCATTAAAAAATATCCACATTAGAGAATATGTAATATTAAGTGTTTTTTATGTTGATAAATTTCAATACAGTAAAAATATCATTAAAAACATTTTTAGGGATATAGCCTTTTCATTTTGGAAATCAACATCAAAAACTAAAAAATCAATATATATTGTGAAAATAATTTTGTTTGAAAACAACCATTGAAGCATATAATGGAAACTTCAAGGAAAGTAGTGGACATGCTTGCATAAACTTTTTTTAGGTTTTGAATATTAATAATTGAAAACATTCTGAAAAAGGGTGTCAAGGGTATACCATTGGGAAAATGTTATGAAATTTCTTTATAAAAAATTTTAAAAAATGGTAAAAGGTTTTTTAAAATAGATTTAGTAAAGAATAAACTTCTAGAATAAAATATTTCTAAATGAAAATTTAGATGCATTGATATATAAGATAAATATACCATATCTAAAATAATATACATTTTTGGTATCACTAACAAATGAATTTCATGATATTTCATCAATCTATAAGGGAAGAAATAGGAATAAAAACTTTTCCCCATATTAATAAATAATGGAGAGGAAATATATTTGTTTATGGAAAACATGATTATATTATTTACTTCAATATATCATTTAATATAAATAATAACAAAAAGAAATGGCATTATAACATAATGCATGTGCCACTTTTGTTAATCTTCACTCATAATCATTATGAAAGAATAAAAACAAATAATATTTTAAATATAATGATCAAAATTAGATTCATTATATTACATGTTAAATCAATAGTATATATACCTCATAAAATTAATTTGGTGTATAATATCAATATATGTCCGAAAGAAAGAGAAATTGAGAACAATAACCCTTACAATGATCATATCATTGAAATGAGGATTATTCAATGGGGTGATTACGTGTAATAAATTAAAATATACAAAATAATATGAAAATATAGAATAAATAATTATATCAAAATTTAGATATTATCATAGTCTAAACAAGTAAATGGAAATGGGTTATAACCCTATGAAAGGACATTGAATTAAAAATCCCACTACCTCCCCGTAACAACCATGTCATATACAATTAGATGAAACAATTAAAATTAAAAAATAGAATACATGGATTTATAAATAAATAACGATATTATAGGAAGAATTTATAGTATATACACTTCAAAATAATCACAAGTGGTGAATATTGAATATTTCCCATAGAACAAAAAGAATGACTTGAAATAGTTACCTTGTGTCCAGACATTCCGTGAATGTCCATTAACCCTTGCATAAAAAGATTACATATATTATTTGATATAAAAATAAAAATTTCCTAGTTTAACACCATATACTTGATTTTTTTTATTTCTTTATAATGACACATTTGAAAATTGAACCCTTAAAGTCCATGTAAGGTGTTTTGAGGAAGTTTGGTTCCTTATTTAAAAATTTCTTTGGTGCATTGATCATGGTCCAATAGGAAATTATTCCAACATATTAATAAAAATTATATTTAAATAATTATCCTATATATAAAACAATTATACTTTTTAAAAAAATCATTAAATGTGTCTTTTGAAAAATGGATGTTATTGTGATCACTAAGATAGTAGGTCGTACTTACACATGAGTAACATTTCCATTTTGTAATGATCAATATGAAACGAAATTTGTATTATTTTATCATTAAATAATTATAATTATATAATTAATACGATATTAATTTTTTAAATATAATTATATATGTCAATCTTCTGATGTGGTGATGAAAACATAATCATATCACTTCATGGATGTGGTAGTCCACTCATACCAGAACAAGGTAATCCTTTTTTAATGTAAGAAATAAAATGATATATTATATTTTCTAAATGATAAATATGTTAATAATATAACAATTATTTCATTTAGGACACATTTATTCATTTTCAATATCCTTATTAACTTACATGTAAAGATTTAGTGAAAAACGAATCACATCGCTTCATGATGTGGTATTCCACCATACACAAAATGTTATTGGAACCCTCGTGTAATAAAAAATAAAATTTTATATGTGAAATAAAAACTAAATACCTATTAATATGTTAAAAATAATATATAGTTACTTTAAATCCTTCATTAGAACAATAAATGATAGAAAATGATAGAAAATTAATAACATCGGTTCGCAGGGTTGTAGTATGATGTACACCTGAATAATGATTTTCTATCCCATTTTATGGATGGGGAAAAGAATTTATATTATACCATTAAAATAAAAAAATATGAATATATATTTTAAAATGGTTTTAAAATATCATAATAGTAAAATATTATTGAAGGAGTAGGAAGAAAAATTTTAAAAAATGCATTGTTATGAATTTTACCTCATCTCAAACAATCTCTTTAGGATGATACCTATGTATTCCAAAATTTGATTAGTGACCCAAAAAATGATTCTATGATGATTTTAATCAAGTTGGTATGTAATTATGGTAGGTATTTTTTGATCATAAAGGTATTTTAATTTTTATTAATAGAGGAGAGCGATGGACCTTTATAAGTGAGTTTAATGGTAGACTTGTAATTTTTGAAAAGAATAAGGTTTGACCGTGTTTTTCTCATGGAAAAGTTAAAAAAATTGTTAATATTGATACATATACATTATAAGTTCTAAATATTTCTGTATAATAGTTTTTTATACATTTTTTATTTCTTCATGACCCTTATCATTATTGGTTAACCCCCGTATAAAATGTGTTTTCATCTTAACTGTGGTAAGTTGTTTTTACAGTTTGGCTATTCATTATGGTAAAAACATAATTCTACAATCATAGATAATATAATTATTTATGATTAAAAATATGGAATCTATTGTACATAAGTCATTTTATAGAATTATTAAAATATAGTATATAATTAAATTTTATCATGTGACCATAGAACGGGTTTCCAAGAAGATCATTTATTTCAAGATAAAGATGATTTTATATTAAAAATGATTCAAAAAATTTTATTGAGTATATAATATGTATATATATATATTAATTTATTTAATAAATTTCATACCATCTAACAAAATTTCATGTGTATAATTGTTATATATATCGCGGGTCATTTAAGCTTTGTGTTGCACATTAAATACGCTATCAAACATAGTTTTATTTCCTAAAATACCAAGGGGTTACATCCTACCCAGTTTTATAAATCATATTGTTGAAAATATAAATTTATCATTGTAGTCAATGGATTAAATTTTTAAAATACATTTTTTAGAAACATAAATCATTAAAAGAGTTAACAAAACATCATCTTAATAAAAGAGAAAGGGAAATATGAAGGTCATCATGAATAACACATAAAAGGATTAAAAATCATCGAATATATGTGGGATGTGAGGATTCAGAAATGGAAGAAAATTATAACTTCTAAATAATTATGTATAATGAATAAGAT
This sequence comes from Viscum album, assembly GCA_963277665.1. Taxonomy (NCBI): domain Eukaryota; kingdom Viridiplantae; phylum Streptophyta; class Magnoliopsida; order Santalales; family Viscaceae; genus Viscum; species Viscum album. The sequence continues at coordinate 771,237,764 of OY728159.1, read as the reverse complement.
CGTTGATAACCAGAAGGTGAATGATCAAGAGAAATTTGACAACCACAAAATTGTAAACCAAAGAGGTTTGAGAATTGTCATTGATATCATTTAAAATGATGGTAACATGACATCGTTATTTCCAATATCCATTTAATAGTGTTGCAGAATTTTATTTCCATATAGACTAAGATCATTAATAAATATACTAAATTTATGATTATAATTATATCCTTTTTTTCAACCACAATCTAATATTTTTTCCAAAAAACGATTTTTCAAAATGAATTTTTCATTAATTAAACTATAAAATAAAATATTAAAAACAATATAACCATGAAATTGATAATATTATATTCCTCCTTTCTTTTGAAATATACAAAACTAAAATTCTTAGCACATAGAATGATTTTTACCAAAATGAGTAAACCATCATATGATGAAATAATATATTAATCGTCAAAATTAAATAGTAATAAACAATGTCCAAACTAAATCATTCCTAAGTAATTTCAAAATTAAAGAGTATTTTTACATAAAAGTTTATCTCATACGGATGCACCCTCAAAAATTGTTGGATTCATGTGGTTAGTTATAAGATTAAAAATTTATAGCCCCACACTAAACTTTCTATAAGGGCCTAGTAAACTTTCATTGCATGGTTGAAACCACGAGGACTACTATCTAGAGAGAAATCAATTAAACAAACCCCTTTAAAATTATTTGTTAATTTCACCAATTGGGATAGCTTTGTAATAAATCGAGGAAGTTTTAATTTAATACAGATAATAAAAGAATTGATCAAGGTCAATTTTAGGGCTCCTAACATTATATAATCCTAGAATTATATATGTGGATACTCCAACGGATTATTATCTAATGTGTCGAAAAGGTCACCGATTTTTTGGATCCAACCAATTGGATATGTACATGTTGAAAATATCTCATGGAAATGGTATATAAGAAAAACATGGTTCATTACACTGAGATTTCAATGCAGAATTCCCTAGAGGCTAATGGTAATAGTTATGATGAACTCAAATTGGATAGGTTAATTCCATTTGACATCCCATGGTCAAGTATATGAAAAAATATGATGAACAATTATTATTAACCAAATTTCTATTCATAGGGGAAACAAGGTTCAATCTATGGATTCATTAGGCTAAAAACGACACTACTCTCAACCCCAAACCCTAAGTGGATTAGATGCGCATTAAAATAATGATCAAAATAAAGGAAATAATAAAGATGTTATGCATAACCAAAAAATAATTTAGAAACAATAAATCAAATATTATGAAAATTAATAATCAATATACAAAAATTTAAATTAATTTAAATTGAATCAAAAACTCAATACGCACGAAAAAAATGATGAATGTTTTAAGAGTTGATGAATAATGGTGAGGGGTGATGGTAATGAACATCGTAGAGAAGTATGTCAAAAGAGAGGCAGAACTATCATATAACAGATTTTTATTAATCAATAACACAATTTTATTTTATAAAATTAATTAAATGATTGAATTAATATGATATTAGGGTGAAAAAATTTGAAAATGGGAGAAAATAAAATATGAAAATGAGAGAAAAAGAAACTATATTGAATGTTTTGTATGCAGAGGAGTGGATAAATATTAATAGGCTATAAAAGCATAACACATGTAATCCATGCATGTGATGTACTATATTAAGTAACTTATACCCCATCATATTCATGTCATGTAATTTGGCATTATTTCATGGGGTTTTGATCAAGAATTCCATCTAAGGAATTGTTTTGTTTGTATTAGTAGGAGAACCTTCAAATGTTTTATGTCATAAAATCATTATACATATTGTTTGTGACTAAATTTGGAAGGATTATGTTCTTTGAAATCTACACATCATTTATTTAATATAAATACTGTGTATTGGATTCAAGTCATGCAAATTCTTCATGGGTTGGTCTGTGGCTCTACATGCATGTTGTGAATGTAGACTACATGTCATATATGTGATACACGGTGCGAAAATCCAGTTTTTTACACTTTTAATCATATATTCATTAACAAAAATATTTATTAATTCATGTGAAAAAAACCATAACCCAATCCATTATTGAATAAATTATTAATTTCCTTAAATAAATGTATATATTTTGTATATATAATTTCAGCTTATAAAATTCCCCAAACATGAACAACTTTTCATCCAGAAGAAAATAATCATCTCTAAAGTGATTCTAAAAGAATAAATTTAAAAATACATACCTTATAGCTAGGAAAATAATACTAAGTGTTGGATGAAAAATTATGTCGCCCAAAATCAATCCTTTAAGGAAAATAATTCAGGCCTCTTTCTTTTTTTCTTTTTTAAGATTCATTATTTTAATAATTACAATTTCGAAAAAGTTCCATATATTATATACCCATATTTCATTTTTTCTAATAAAAACATTATCATACTATTCTATATAAAACCTAACTAGAATAATTCTTATACCTTGAATACATGTTTCTAACCATAAGATTTAGTTGGTCCTAACATCTCTAAATCATAAAAAATACAAAATAATTCATGAGGGAATCAATAAAAAGTGTTCAAGTTGCTCTATGGTTAAGGAAATGTGGGTTTAAATTAATAATCAAGTGATAATAGATGGTAATATCTAATTGATAATTATTTTTAAATGCAAATATTAATGTGAAGTGACTCCACAAAGATAAAAAGGTCCACATACTTCAACAGATCAAATTGGATCCATGAATATATCAAGTATGTAAAAAAATGTACGATGTTTATTTTTTTAGAAGTCATGTTCTGGATAGATTTCACATACATGTCTAAACCACATATTATCCATAAAAAGATTCACCGGTCTAGAAATAGTGATTATCGACCTTCCAACTACACAACCAAATTAATTTTTCATTTTTATTATATTTATTTTATATAGGAACATGGTTGGAGCATAAAAGTAAAAAATTAATCATTGGACACAACAAAAGAATCCTAAAAAATGATACAATAAATATCCTTAAATATTATATAGTTCATCTCAACAACAAAATCAACGTCATTCTGGTAATCATAGGTTAAAATAGTTTTTCAGTTTAATGAAATTTTTATAGTGCATATCCACAATAAAATCATTATATTTCTATAGGTAGTGAAAATTACCTAATACATTATCAAATTATAATCATTCATCCGAGCAGTAGCATGTTAGTAATGGATAATTGGCTTCAAATGGATCCATCAAAAATGGGTTATTCAGTGCTACTGTAGCCATAATATGGATAAATTTAAAAGTTTCCTTATGAAAAAGTATCTCAACAAAGATTAACTGTATCATATTAAAATTTTAAAAATTCACTTATTTCCTTAATAAAATAACAATTACTATCCTAATATGTTTACACTACCCATGTCTCTCTTAAGAAAAATGCTTAGGAAAGAATATTAAATAGATGGTCTATAATCATATTGGGAATGGGAGTTTTGAAATTTTATGTGAAATAACTCAGGGTATAGAATCTAGTAATAAGTAAATTAGAAGCAATTTCAAGAGTCTAAAAATATAATTAAATTATACAACACATAAATGATGTTAATAATCTAAACATGATTAATACATGGATTTTAGTGATTTCCCATGAAAAATTTTCTTTTAGTTAAATGGGTGTACTGAGTATTAAGGTGTGATGAATTCCTTCAATAATAAAATGTCTCCTAGATAGGTGAAAATAATAAATAATCCATGTGTTTTGAAAAAAACCCCAATAAATACTTCCACACACCTAAAATGAGACTATGACTATACTATCATAGAATTAATCGATGAAAGATATCAGTAAAAACATAGTGAAAAAATATATGGAAATTTGAATTTGAAATTGGGGGATTAAGATCTCCCTATAATATGTTTGATTCCATGGGGAGGCAATGTTGATTGTGATACCAAATTATTCTTCCATTTTAATTTTATAGAATGAAAATACCTACAATTGATAAAGGATTTTTTCACATGATTTACCTAGGATAGACACACAGAAATGGGTCGGTGGGAATATTGACTAGTAAAGAAAATATGCTCATATAAATGCAGATAGCTGAGTATAGTGATGTTTTCGGCTTCATACGTACATTAATTCTCTTAAAAGGGAAAAAAAGTTATATATCATAAGACTAAAGTAAAATAAATAAAAATAAATTTTAGTATCCCCAGAAAAAGTGTTAACATTAACATCGTCATTGAGAATCATTTCTATTTAGATGAATTTTAAAGTGAAGAATAACCGTTCGTGGAAGGGTTCTGTGTATTTTTTTTTAGATTTTCTCATTAACCTTGAAAGGTGGTTCTTCCTCTTTCATAATCTCGATAACTCCATAAGGGAAAACCATAATTACTTAGTAAGGACCAATCCATTATGGATTTATCATTCAAGGGAATAATTTTAATCCATAATTTAATTATAGAATGTTATCCCACAAAGTAATGATTTTTCACCTGATTATTTATTCATGTCCATTTTTTTTATTTTATTTAATTTTTTTTAATTCTGATAGGCATACTTCCTGATTTCTTGAATCTCATATTGTTAGCTAATTATGACCTCTCAAGGATTTTTAGCATCCATGTTAAATATTTTTATTTCAATAAAATATCGGTTCTCTAATTCCATTAGAAGATGGTTTAGATTTCAGAACACTAGCCAGAAGAGAGTATTTCTAATTGCCATTTTTTAGGGCATGTGATGCACCCAATGTATGTCATCCATCTAGACACTATAATCCTTTCTACTAGTGTCCACTATGTTCTCTAGGATTTGTTTAATTTTTATGTTTGATAGGTCAATAATCTTTCCATTTTAGGGTGGTAGGGTGTACCAATGTTATAAAGAAGACCATACTTTTGTAGAAATACATTCATAGTTTCACTAAAGAGGTGAGTTATATGATCACAAATGTGTAATTATGTAAATTTGAATCAATCAATGTTATTTTCATTAAAAAGATAATTACTATTTTTTTGTTTCAGGAGTTTTGGCTTTAGATTTGTCCCATTTTGAGACCTATTCAACAATTAATAGAATTTAAAATTTACCATGATAAATAACAAATGGTCCCATGAAATAAATCCCCCATACATTGAGGAATTCTACTTCTAGGATGGAATTTTGGAAAATTTCATTCATTTTTCACTATAATGGTTGTTCACTGGAATCGATCGCATGTTTGACAAATGTTTCATGCATCAAAATTAAGAATAGGATAGAATATACCACATTTATGAATTTTATCCATTGTACCTTTGGGTCCAGGATTCCCTCTATTTTTTTATGTATGAAACATATCAATTAACATTTTTTTCTTCTGGGATGAGTCATCGCATTAATCTATTAGCACATCACTTAGCGGATCATCCCAATAGTAATGTGTGGATTTGGATGAAAGTATATTCTTCTTCTAAAATTTATATTTTGGGTATAGTGATCTCTTTGAGGTATATTTTTCAATATCCAAAAACCACAGTCTAGAGTATGTATTTTACATGAAAATGCTTTCATCTAGGAAATCATATTTGATGTAATGATTATCATTATCATTTATGTTTGTTAGTGGATGTCTAGATAAAAGGTCCTTTATAATGTTATAGGTTCCTTTTGCATTCTTGATTATGATTTCAAAATCATATAGTAGATGAATCCTTTATATCAGATGAGTTTTGTGATCTTTCTTCTTCAGCTGAAATTAAGTGATGCATGATCAGTCTAGAACACAACTTTAGACAGAACAAGTTATATGTGAATCTTATCAAATGTAGATAATACTACTATAAGTTCCTTTTTCGTTCTATTATTATTTACCTAAGAATTATTCAGTGTTATAGTACCTTAATAAATGGGAGAAAATATATTTATAGCTTGATGTCATAAAATAGTTTGAATAGTGATTTTTCATGCATCACACATCAACCCAAAGTACTTATCCCAATTTATTAAAATTATGAAATGTGTGGAATCAAAACTATTTTTTAGGTTGTTGAATGCCCATATCAATACTTTGTTGAACAAAAAAATATTGTATTTTAAAAAATATTTGGTCAAGTATAAGGTTAATTTTGTAATTTTATTAAGTATGGGGTGGTATAATCTAGCATGGTCCAAAAACACCTCTTCCCATTAATTATTATAATCTTAGGTAAGTATTTTATCACTTTTATTTTACATCAATCCACTTCCATTCCTTTTCCTAATATTTTATATCCCTTGAATGTGCCTCCTTAGACCATGAATTGAAACTTTTCCCAATTTAATACAAAATTTTTTTATTCACAGCTTTGCAAGACTAATTCAAAATTACTCAGGAACACATAGAAGGATCTTCCATATTCTAAAAATTATCCCTAAAGACATATAGGAATTACTCTACCATATCATTGAAGATATGTTTCATTTACTATTGAAATGAATTTGGTGCACTATAATGAATAACTAACAAACTTCAATAGGTAAAGGATATGAGGGGGTAAGTGAACATTGTTTTGGAGTGATCTTCAATATTGACTACAATTTTGATTATATACATAATATTCACCCAAGAAACCATATAATTATTTCCCTACAACTCTTTCCAACATTTTATCAACATAGGGTAGTCAAAAATGTTATTTTCAGGTGAATCAAATTGAGGTTCTTATAATTGATGCATACTCTTCATCTAGTGATTGTTCAAGTTGAGGTCGGTCCATATTAGTTATTTTCACAACTATTAGGTTTCCCTTATTTTTAACAACTTATAGAGGAATCCCCCATTTGATTTACAACATTAAAAATATTCTTCAATAGCCTATAATCTTCAACACTTCTTTCTTAATAACCTCTTTCATTGGTGGTGTCATTCACCTATAAGTTGGTCATTTGGGTTTAACACTTCCTTCCAAAGAAACTTTTTGGGACAATACTATGGAGCCAATATTCTAAAGGTTATCCACTCCCTAGTCTATAGAGTTCTTTTTGACTTTTATTTCTTCAATCTACATTTCCTCTTGTTTTTTGGTCAAAAAATAGTTGGTAATGACTAGATTTTTTTGTCATCGTATCCTATACTAATTACTTTATTGTTCTTAGAAAGGGTTTTAATTCAAATTATCATGGCTTAATTATATAATGAATGAATTGCGGGATAGTTTCCCTTTGTCAAAGGTTCAATATATCTTGAATTAGTATGATAATTCTCTTTATATTCATCATGATAAAGGGTTTCCCTATCACCCTCAACAGTCATTAACTCGTCTCTTTAGTTGGAATTAATGATGGATTTAATATAAAAAATAAACATTTCCTAGAATTTAATACATTTATAATTCAAACACCACTTGTTCATCTCCATCTTTAAATATTATAATCCCCTGGTCAACATCTATTGAATCATTCCTAGAGGCTAAAAATGGTCATCCTAGAATAATTCTAACATCTAATTCTTCTGATATATCCAAAATTAAGAAATATGTAGGAAATATAATCATTCCAACTTTAATGAAGATGTCCATAATAATTTCTGGAGGTTATATGATGACCATTCATCTAATTAAATTGTCACTTTTTTTGGTTTTAATTCATCAATCCCAAGCATCATGGTGATAGTCATTGTAAAAAATCTGAGTTTCTAACTGATATATGTCTCAAGAAATAAATGTGAAACTGAAAATAACATTTTCCATTAATAAACATTGTTTCATAAATCAGCAATGAAATTGATTAAAATTATAAATATTACAATTGGGTAAGAAATATAAAATAGAAAATTTGAAATAGAAAAAATATGGATCACCCCAATCTACAAAAATAACCACACCCCCTACCAATAATATAAGAATAAAATATTAGTAAACCAATCAAAATTTTTGAAAATAGAATTATAGAACCATAAGGGTAATTCAGTTGATTATATTTGTGAAACAGTGAAGGGTTATTTAGAATAAGGTACTCTAACCATTGTAATAATAATGCAACCATTTGAATAATAAACTACCGGTTGAGAATATTATATTAACCATTAGAATATAAATTTTACCTTAAAATAATAAATTATGATATAAATAATAATTATAATGATAAAATTAGGTATATATTAAAATTATAATTCCAAAAAATAAATATATTGTTTAGAAAGTCAGAAAATATATAAGCACAATCTTAGTAAACAATATTTTAAATTATTTTTTTAAAAAATATAATTTTATATTAAGAGTTAAAATTAACCATGTTTGAAGTATATTATGATAAAATGAATTTATTTTATGAAATAATCATGAAGATATTTTAAATGTATTATTCATTGTATGTGTTTTAAAATACATTAATTTTCAAGGGAATTGTTTAAATATAGTTTTTTCCATAACCATTATATCATAAATTACATTATTCTTGTTGAAATAATGTCCTAAGAATTTATAGAAAATATTTTTTTATCATTATATATATTTAATTTTATAAATTATATAATAAAATAAAATAAACTTAAATTCAATACCTAAAAACCACTTTACAAAACATAAATAAACAAATAATATCTTAAAAGAACACCTTTTCATTCATTCAACTTTCCATTTTAATAATCAAATGAAATAAAATTATAATTGGGATTTAAATCTTCAAATCCATTATATTATATTTATATATGATTTATATTGTAAAAAATCACTATTACATGTTTTTCCTACAAAATAATGTTTTATTCAAAATTTTACTCTAAAAAATATTTTCTCATCATAGATAAATATATCTTTTCTCTCCCCTTGAAGAACCACTCATTCCCTACCTTAAAAATATTAACATCTACCAAAATCCACCATCTGAAGACCCTTATAATCTGTAGTGGAATTTTATAGTAATCCAAATCCAGACATAAATGGATTTGTAGTGCTGTATAAGAGAAGTTACATTGACTATAAAGTATATTTCAACAAACTCTTCTTATTTTTATTTCTTCTTCTTCCTATCTTTATTTTATCACCACCCATTTAACAATAATACATTTTAAGATTAATTAGGAATTAATTGAAAAATATATTAATAATTATAACTTATTGTATGTATAATATTTACAATATACATAAATTTCAACTTCCCTTTCCCGCTCTCCAGACAGTGTCTCATCAATGGCTTCTTAACAACATATGAGACATATAAATGTAAATGCATATAAAATTTATAAGGGATTAATATTAGAAACCATATATAATATTTGAAAATGTGTTTATATTTCTTATATTCTTCTGGAATTATTTAAATTAATGTGTAAAAAATATTATGCTAATTAGAAAAATCAAGGCAAAACGATATTTTTTTATTCAAATATAATATAATATGAATGACTAATGGCCATGGTAATTATGAAAAATAATCAAATGAAAAAAATTGAAAAAAATTTGTAATAACTACAATAATTTATTTATCTATCTATTTTTAATAAATCTATTATTATTAATCATGTGGCATAAAAAATAAAAAAAATAAAGTAGGAATAAAGGTATGGGATTCAAAAAACCAACTTTTTTTATGTGGGATATCTTTATTTCAATACATATTTGATATAAATATTAATTTATTTCATATTATCATTACATTATTCTTACCTTTTATTTTCATGGATACACAAGTTTTCAACTACATTTTAAGAAAAATAAAAAAAATTCTAGAAGAACTCTTATTTCCAAAATAAATATTTGACTAATCTTGATTTGTTTCTTCTTTTTTTATGAATGATTATTTTTATTCATTATAAGTGTTTCAATTTTTTATTTTCAAAACCCCATGTTTATAAATGAAACCATGACAGCTGAAACAATTATGAAACCCAATACATTCCATGGGTTATTTCACAATAATTATTATAATGTATTATATGTGGAATGCAAGGTTATGTAAATATTATGATGTGATGGGTGGGACCAAAATTATATATCCCTCTAATGAATTGGGAAATGTGATTTATCTCATGAGATGATGTGTATTATTTTTGAACATTATTCTATCTTTGTTCACAATAATGATGTTATTATTATGAAAATATGTTATATGCGAACCTAATACTAGATTTGTTCACAAAATTGTGTGGTATTTGACTAATATAGAATGATGTTTCATTTGTATAAATTACCTCTTTCCATGCCCCTATCATGTGATTCACTCATAATATTGATGCATTGTGTGCTTATGATGAGATAATGATGGTTATGATCACCCATTTTGTATTGATTCTTGTCACTTATTCACCTCTTACAATAAAATTAGATCCCCCTTTATTTGATGTATATCCTCAGTTGAAAACATTTATTATGGAGAACATGAGATGTGAAGGGTAAATATGAACTCTTTAAATACATTTTTTTATTATTATTTATATGTTATATATTATCCTAATTTTCAGAACACACTAAACCTGTTGATCATGGATTTGTATATATATTATATAATTTAACTTAATTTTTTTACCATTTATGTAAGAAAATACTATGTCATTATAGTTTGTATCAGATAAAGGTTTTGTTAATTTTGGAATTAAGATTATAAAAAATTAGAGAAAACCCTTAAGATATGGCTATGTATATGTAAACATCTAAGAAAAAATGTTTTAGAAATAGTCTAATAATAGGGATTACAAAATATATGAATTTTTATTTTGTTTTTCCAAAGAATATATTATATATTCATGGTTTTTTGGATTATTAATTCTTCAATCATGTTATATTTTTGGAAAACTAGGAAACCAAGAGAAACCAAGAAAACAAATCATGTGATGGAATATTAAATGATTTCAAAAATTAAATACCTAATTCCATGGTAGTTGTAATTTATAACACCATGGAAATGATTATACGGTTGTACAATGATATGAATAATAACCTGAATGACAAGTAATGTCATCCTCCACCCCATGAAATATCAACTAGTCATTGAGACCATTATACGACAATGACCACTGAAATTTAATGGAACTTTTGATCTACCAGTCATGAACAAGCGGTTTTACCCAATAGAGAATATCTTTTCAGTGATGAATTTTTCTATCAAGGAGAACGTGACTATGGTCATCTATCTTTTAGATGGATAAGTTGATCAATGGAGGTTCCTAATTATGAACACTATGGTGAAGGATAAAATATAAGAGACATATAGGTAAGACCCAAAATAAAAATTGTCTACTAAGTATTTCTATCAAACACTTCGAACAATGATTGAAATTTAATTTATAGAGCTGAGGAAAAAGGAAGGTGATTCTATCATAGCATATGAAGTAATTTTTACCAGGATTTCAAGATACACCTTGGGTATTGTTAATAATAATTACATAAAAATAGATAGATTGTTTAGTGGTTTAAAACCAAAAATTTAAAAGGCTATATAAATTTGGAATATTGGGTATTAAGATGAAGTGGTTTGAGGTTCTTTTAAATTCATAGTAAAATTTAGGGAATAGTCCCATGGTTATGGAGATAAAAAGTGAATAATTGAGTTTCAAGCAATTGGGTAAAATTAAAAATGGGGAAAGATGATCCAACTACAAATATGTAAAAAATGTGGGATAAAACATACTGAGAATTGTTTCAATGGGATGGAGAAATAAATAAAATTCGAGATATAAAGAAACTAAATTCATGAATGTTAAAGATAAATGAAGAATCTGGACAACATTATGGACGAATGAAATCCATCTCCTAATACAACTCCCATGGTTCAATACTTCATCTATAGGGAGAAATGGAACTGTGCAACCTAGTGTACTAAACCTAAGGTCCTTTAGGGTAAGAAATTTCTGCAACCACCAAAGACAAATGAGCATGGGAAAGCTTATTTCATCATTACTACTAAATTGGAACATAAAAATAAATTCATACATGGTACACTTCATATTTAATCATGAATGAAAAAAATTTTATTTGATTCTAGTTATGGACATTAATTTATATCCAGAATGTTCTCTATAATGGTTGAATCGAAGCACCGATACCCTGAAGTTGATACAGATATAAAAACCCAAGTGGTGAAATCATTTCATCCAATTTATTGGAATCATTTTGTGTAGGCATCTTTGGGATGATTCTTCTAATAAATCTCATAATACCTTCGTTTTTGGAACTAGACACTATACTGGGCATGTATTGTCTCTCATTATATTTAGTACAGGTCAACTATTGGGAAAATTTAACCTCCATTTATATTTTGAAACATGAAATTATTCTCTATAAATGAAAGAAAAATCATGAATATCCTTTGAAAAATATACCAATGATGATAGGTTCGTACCCTTTGGAGAAGCAAACCTTGAATAAATGGTTGATTCAAAGGAAGCTAAAAAGCTAAAGGAAATTTCAATTATTATCAGATACAATGTTTAATTTCTCAAATAGTAACCTATACTTCCCCCATGACATGATGTAGAATTCTCAATATAACATATACCTAATTCCACTCATATCTCCAAATTCCCTTATAGTGTTTTCTTGATTGAACTATGGGAGTGAAATAAATACCAGTAAGAGAATTTGGAAATAATGTTCATACGCCCTAGTGTATCACCTTAGGGTTCTCCAATGCACATTGTTAAAAATATTACTGGATCAATGTGGAAATGTATATACAATCAGGATATTTGTAAGGTTATTATAAGAACAAGTATCCTCTTGCACGGATTGATGAATTGGTCGATAATCTATGAGTATCTCAATAATTCTCAAAGTTGGATATTCGTTTAGGATATCATAAACATAAGGTTAAAAAGATGATATTATTATGATGTATTTAAATATAATGAATGAGGATAATGAGTTCCTTGTAATACTTGTCGAACGTACAAATTACATAGAAATATTCATGGATTTAATTAATAGAGTCTTCATAGACTATCTCGAAAACATTTTGGAAGTCTTTGTCAGTGATATTCTCATTCACTCTAGTTTTCAGGAGAAACATAATTGAATCTAGGGATTATGTTGGAAATAATATGGAAGGATAAATTTTATATTTAGTTCATAAAGTGTCACTTTTTTATGTAGCTGGTCCTTTTATTTAGGCATTTGACCACAAGTGGGGAATTTTTTGTGGATCCTTAAAAAAATAAATCAATGAATGGTTTAGAACAACTATTATCATGATAATTTATAGATTTCGTGGATTAAATGTGTACTACTAACGTTTTTTGAGTAATTTATCAAGACTTTATAACCCTCTACCTATGTTATCATAGAATGTAGAAAATTATGTCTATATGGAAGAATGTGAGAATCTCAAGAAGAGGTTAATAATTGTTCTGGTAATCACACTACCTAGAAGTGGAGATGGTATTATTACATTTAGTGATGCCTCAAATAAAGGATTCTGTTTTTTACTCATTCATAATGATAAATTGATCGCATGCACCTAACGAAGTTTATTATAGAAGATAGTAACTACCCAAAAAATGGCTTAGAGTTAACAGATGTGATCTACACCTTAAAGGTTTGGAAACACTACCTCTATAGTGAAAAATGTGACATATATAAGTATAACATGATACCAAATAAAATATTCACATAGTAAGAGATCTACATTAATTAAATATGATAGTTATATCTAATCAAGGGCTATGATTGATATATTCACTACCATCTAGTAAATAATGTCAAGGTAGTTGATTCGCCTAGTAGTAAATAACATACTACTCTGTCCATGATACAGATTCTGAATGAAACTATCCTCATGAATATTTGAAGGATTGATATTGAATTCATAATGATATGGAATACATCCAACCCATCCTAAATTATTTCCCAACTATCTATCCAATAAAATTTCAAGGTGGCACAAATGGATGATATTAAGCTACAAGAGAAGGTGAACACAATAAATGAAAAGAAGCTAAATGAGTTACATTTCAATGATGATGGTGTTATTAGATTTGAAATGAGGATTTCTGTGCCTTCAACACCAAGGATAATGAGGGATATATTGGATAATTCAAACAGCTCGTCATTCTCTATCCATCACTGAATTACCAATATGTACTGTGATATTTGAGAACACTTCTAGGTCGACCTGAATAATGAAATTTACAAGTATATCAAATGGTGTTTGGTAAGTCAAAAAGATAAAATAGAGTGAATAAATAAATAATAGGATGATTAAACCATTTAATGTAGACATGGGATAATGACACCATCGACTTTGTTACTGGCCTCTTGATGACATCTAAATGAAACAACGTGATATGTTTTATGGTTGATCGACTCGCCAAGACTGTCCACTATAAAACTATTCTAGAATATTTCGCACTTGCACCACATAGAATGTTATATGTAAAGGAAGGGGTTAGGATCCAAGGGGTAGCACCTTTACCCACCCAAAATCATGGTTGAATTTTCCTATATAAATTTGAAGAATTCATCAACATGCTTAGAGTACCTAATTGAATATCAGTATGACTTATAACCCCCAAACTGATGAAAAAAATAAAAAGACTATTCATATGCTTTAGAATATTCTAATTGTATTCTAAATGAAATTCAGAGGTAGATGGGATCAACATCTCCCATTGGTTTTGTTTACAATGAATAACAGCTTTCACTCGAGTATTCATATGGATCTATATAAAGCTCAGTATGTGAAGTGTTTTAGATCTCTAACTCAATGGCATGAATATGGACAATGAATGTAATGTTGAAATTATTTTGTGCAAGAGATGACATAGAATTAAAAATCCATCAAAAAACCAATAAAATCTTCTTAGAGTCATTGAAAGAGATATATTGAAAATCGTAGAAGAGATAATGAGTTTAATATGGGAGAAAAATTTTTCCAGTCAATATAACCATCAATGAGAGTCATTATCATTGGAAAGAAATGGAAGCCTAACCTAAGGTACATTGGCCTATCTGAGATCCTTGATCTCATTGGAGTAATGGCCTATCAGATTTCACTTCTTCAAAGTACAGCTCATGTTCATGACATGTTCCACAAAACACTCTAAAGGAAGTACATACTGGATCCCTCACATGTACTGAATCCTAAGGTGGTACAACTAGAGAGTGACATATTATATGAAGAATAACTGGTGAAGAACTTGAACCATATTGATAAATTTCTGTGAAATCATACCAATAATCTTGTAAGAGTGTTGTGGAGGAACCATAGGCTTGAGTAGTTGAAACATGAACTAGAGGAAACAATGAGATAGAAGTACCCTCACCAATTCTCAACAGAAAATATGAGTTGAAATTTACAGTATAAAATTTCAAAAGGGAGGAATAATAAAAAAACCAAGAGTTTGGAACTGTAATTTTTCTCTTAAAAATGAGAAAATTTTAATATTTAATTTCATTTATAAAAACTGTCAAATTAATGAGAACTGAACATGATAAAAATAAAAAACGTTACAAGTAGATAAAAAATATGGAAGATAAAATGGGAAGATATGGCTTTCCATAATCTACTAGAGTCATCGCCCCCACTACCAACACTATCTAAAAGAAAAAAATAGTAAACCAATAATAACCTTAGAAAAAAAATATATCATTGAGAAGAATTTTTGTGAATACTTAGTGAATGAATTAATTGTTATTTATAGAAGATAATGTTATAGATATTATGGTAATGTAACCATTAGAATAATAACCTAACTATTGGTAATAGTAACCTTCAAAATGAAATATATATTATTACTCAAAATAATAAATTACGGTATAAATATTATTTATAAGGATAATTTTAAGAAAATATAAATATTATAATGCAAAAAAAATTCAAAAACCTGATTAAAAACACAAATAAAATATAAGTATACATTTAATGAATTGTCTTTTAAATTATTTCATAAAAATTAAAAAAAATTATATTTTAAATTTTAAAATTACCTATGATAGAGTGTTATTTTGATAAAATTAATTTGTTTTTTAAATTAACATGTTGATATTTTCAAAGTTTTGTTTTGTTAATTTTAATAAATACTTCAATTTTTAGGTGAATAATAAAAATATATTTTTTCCTATAGTTGATGTATATTAAATTAAATCATTCAATATTTAATAATCACCTTATCCATTATATAAATTTTGGTTCTTCCATGATATATTTAATTTCATAAATTATTAATTAAAATAAAAGAAAATCATATTCTAAACCAAAAAAAATTACTTTCTGAAATGAAAATTCAATAATGATCCCTAAAAATAATTTTCTTTCTTTATTTCCAGTTTCCTTTTTAGTACACTTATGAATTCGAATTATTAAATGAATTTAAAGTTTTAAGACCTTATATTATATTTTTATGTAATTTATATTTTAAAAAATTCAGTATTACATGTTATACAAATTATATATTATTTTATTCAGTATTTTATTCTTAAAATACCCCTCTCCCCAAGTATAAATACCCATTTTCCTTCCATTGGAAAACCACTCATTCCCCACTTTAAAAATATGCAAATATATAAAAAACCTTCATTTAATTCCCTTTAAAATACATAGGGTAATTTTTTAGTAAACTAACTCCAAACATTAAGGGACCTATAGTGCCATATAAGAGAATTTTCACTTAGGATTAAGTATGTTTCAATAAACTCTTTTTTATTTATTCTTCTTGTTCTCTTTCTCATTTTAACACTGACTTAAAAAGAAAATTAATATTAATTTGGGATTAATTTTATATTATATTAATAATTTTAACTTACTATATGTATCATATTAAATATATAAATATAAATTTCAAACATCCCTTTCAGACACTCCGTGAAATGTCTCATCAATGGTCGGTTGACCACCTACAATAAATTTCAATGAGAAAAAGTATAACCATAATTATGGAAATATATTATAAAACATATATAATATATAAACATGTAATTATATTTCATAAAATTTTCTAGAATTAATTCTACTTATTTATGAATTACATTGAATGAAGAAGCAAAATCATGGACAAATTGTAAATTTTTTAAGTAAACCATGGTATCAAAAAGACATCCCTATATACAAAAAATATATAATTTAATATAATTAAAATAAATAATAAAAAGTTGTAAAAATTATAACTTTTATCTAATGGATAATTTTTTTAATAAATCTATTTTTTATTTAGGAGGTGTATACATAACAAAATAAAGCGGGAAAAACTGTAAAGGGATTCTTGGACCCTACTCATTTTATTTAGGTTAACCGTATTTTGTGAAATATTTGGTATGAATATTCCATTAGAGTTACTTAAATATCATTTCAATATTATTACCTTTTCATTTCATGGATATAATATTTTTCAACATTATTTTTGGAAAAATATAATGATTTTCCCAAAGAAAGCTTCTTTCCAAAACACGTCATTAACTCTTATTTAAATATAATGATATGAAGGGTCTTCCTGGATGTATATATCCCTCCAATGCATTGGGTAATGTGATGTATTCAAGACCTGATTTTTATTATGTGTGATCATGATTCTATATTTATTCTCAATGATGATGGTGTAATTTTTCACATATGTTATGTGCGAACATGATTCTATATTTTTTAACAACCAAGTGTGGTATTTAACCACTATGACATGATATTTCATTTTTATTCACTACAACATTGCATAAATTTACCATATTGTTTCCACATAATATTGGTGATGATCCTATGATTATTACATGATGATTATTGTTATCCTCACCCAAGTTATATTTATCCAAGACCATTATTCATCATCTTATTGGTGTTTTTATCATCCCTTTCATTAATTTATATCCTTAGATGATCACATGTACTAGGTAGAACATGGTATTTTAAGAATAAATATGAAGGCTTTAAATAAATTTTTATATTTTATTAGGTTCATATAATATATGATATTAATATCCCCAATATAATAAATATTTTGATTTGGGATTTTTATCTTTATGATGTAATTTATATTAAGTATGATTAAATTGTATTGTATACAAAATTAGGTTCTCTAAACTCATTGGAATGAGATTTATGATTACTTCTATATCATATAGTTCTCTTCTAATGTTACATTCCCCTATAGTCCATGGAATTATGAATCATTTGGGGTCTCTCATTTTAGTAGGAATCTTATGATGAATGACAAAAGATATTTTTTTTATGAAATTACACCTAAGTAATCTATATTATTTTTGTTGGAAATTAATTATTTTAGGAATTTGGAATAGGTAAGTATATGAGAAATGGCCTCTGATAAAGGAATGTTGATATGAAATTGTTGTAACATTTATAGAAACATCTTATATTGTTCATAGATTTTTTCTTGACTCATTATTTCTGGGAATAAAAGAGTTGGTTTGTACATTGGTGGTCCTATTCAAAATTCTTCCATTTAGGGATTCTATTTTCTTATAACATTTGTAAAGGATTATAAAAAAAGACTTATTCCCTTAATAAATTAATGTGTTATATCATTTTCATCCTCACTCATGGATATCAACTGTTTATCTTGTTCCTAAAATTATTTTCCTTCATATTTCATGGTTACTGAAATCCCAACATTTTATCACTCATAAGAACCACTTCCTTCACAACTACACTCTTGAGAATTTTAGTCTTACCATAAAATGTACATGCTGCATGATTAACTGTGGTCATTGGTATTTTACCCATTTTTATTTTAGATATTTATAATATCCAATCTTTGTTTTGAATCTCTATTTCATTAGTTTTCAACATTTTTTATTATTTATGTATGGAGGTGGTGAGTAGGTTTTCGATAATGGATTTTAGAGATTGGGATTTCTGTTATAGTCAAAGAAAATCATATTGTTAGTGATTCTATTGTTCCTTTTTAAATTTTAAGCTGTAGGAAAATGTTTTTGTAAATCATGTTGTGCTTGAGGCGATGGACCTTGTGCGGGGCTCCCAAATGTTCCATACATTCATAGATGTTCATGTCCTCTCCAGTATTGTTAATAACCCATGATTTACTATTATGGAAGCTGAGCTAGCCATTTCTTATTATATTTCTACTATTGTTAATAAATTGGTTGATGAAATTATTGAACTTGATGATTTTCATGGATTATCTTATATATTTTAATGAAAAAAAAATTATATACGAATTGATTATTATTTGTGAAGATGAGGTGTATTGTCTTTTCTATTGATCAGGGAAATCTTAAACTAAATCATGTTCAAATTATCACCTAGTATATCTCCTTAATTAAATCTCTACTAAATTTGGGATATGATGAATAATATATGGATAAGGGATATATATTAACAATATAGTATATACATTTGGTAAAAAACACAATTATAATTTTTTTTGAATAATTAATCATTTTTCAAAAAGAAAAATTATGTTGATTAATCCATTGAACTCATCGTGATGCAACCCCTAAATCTAAATATCTGTAAATAATGCAACCAATAAGGTAAGTTGAGTTGAATATATATATATACAAGATTTGAGTGATGAAGAATTCATTCAACCTACTAATTCAACATGTGGTTTTCTCATTTTTCACATGAAAAGGTATTGGTGGGTCGATGAGATTGTGCAACAATTATAAGGTGATCAATTCCATAACTATAAAGAATAAATATACATTACCAAAAAATAATGTCTTATTTGATAAAATTCAAGTAGCCATATACTTCTTGATGATTTTTCATCCCTGTGGTTTTCATTTGTTATGGGTGAATAAGGATGATATACTAAGTATGAAATTTTGAACATAGTAAGGACATTAGGATTGTAGGATAATTTTTATTGAATTAACTATTGAAACTTTGATTTTTATGGATGTTTTGAATAGGTCATTCAAGTAGAATTTTGATAACTATTTTGGTATTAATTAAATATATAAATATATTCCCTTATATGGATGAAGAGAATGGGAGCCATCTATAAATAATTATAGAGATCCAATAAAAGAATTATATGAAACAAATATTAGGTTAGAGGTTGGGATTAATGAATCTTATCTTCATTTATATATTTTCTATAAGGATGAAATATATATTAAACCTTTGAAGACATATGTTTTTAGTGAATTCCTTTAATTGAGGAATATTACATAGAACAAAATATTCATATGTTTAATTGGATACTGTGAGTTGTTTGTTCAATATGTTTCCATGTTATCCAACCCTTTAAGAAACTTAGTTCATAAAGGGGGTGAATTCACATGATCAAGGGATTACAAGGAATTTTTTAAACTCTAAAGAGAAAAAATTTTAATAAACCAATATTAACGTTACAATCTAGTGAGTAATGACTTTTACAATATATTTATGTATGAAAGAAATAACGTGGTTTTAACTAATCAAGGATCATTATTTCTTGATTCACTACCACCCTTGGATGGAAATCATGGTTTCTAATTCATTGAGTAGAAGGGAGCACAAATTTTTTCTACGATGAGGTTAAATAAGGATCTAATAAACAAAGAGCATGAAATGATGGATATGGTGGTCTTTTTAAAAGTGAAACATATTTCATTTTTAAGGAAATAATTTAACCATACATTCTATAAATAATATAGACCTCCAAAACATGTAATTAGAACATAAAAAGATGATGGAAGTAGTAAATTATGATAAATTGAAAAACATCATCTATATAGTTGGGTTGTTGATTTTTTAGAATTGGTTATGTATTCCACCCATTATAGATTTAAAAGAGAACTATTAAAAGTAGACTATATCTCAAATTTCCCTATACACTTTAGTAGCACAAATATCTACTTAGATTTTAGAGAGCGATATTGGTGGGGTGGTATAAAGAAGGAAATTACATATTTTGTGTTTCTTCATAGTATGCTTGGATTTAAAGGGTTAAAGACAACACTATAATGTTTCCTTGTAACTTGGATCTATATTTATATAGAAGTGGGAAAATTATAAATTGATATTTTTCAATAAACTCATATAGTTTCCAAGGGTGAATGTTGTTCTATGGGCCATAATTGATTATTTTACTATGTTTCCTCATTTCATACAGTTCAGAGATTATCTACACATTACGATCCTTCCTGATCTCTATATTAATTAAATCTTAATGATTTATAAGGAACATTTATTTATTGTATCTGATCATGACCCTTAATTCACAAATAAATTATATAAGTTTCTTAAAATAGATATTGACACTATAATACATTTATTTACCATCTATCATCCCTAGACTGATGGGAAGTCTTAAAGGGATATCTATACACTGGAGTACATGTTGATATCATGTTATCTTTATTTATATGGTATATGGAATGTGTATCTATGGATTTTGGAATTTTCCTACAATAATATCTTCGATTCATGAATCCATATAGAACTATATGAATAATTTTAGAGGAAGATGTGTCTTACTCAAACTTTTTGGGAATAATATTGTGAAAGAATGTTAACTTTCCTTGATTTTACCGAGGAGAAACCATTTTAAATACAAACTATTCATAATAATATTAAGGTTATAACAAAGAAAAGAACTATAATAATAATAAATGGAAAGGATCAAAATCTATATTTTTGATTCATGTATTCTCAATGTTTCACTACAAAATGGATTTTCAAGATTTTTTAAAAATAGGTTTTTATTCTTTAGCTTCATTAAAAATTTAGAAATGACATTATGAATTGGAGTTGTGGAATACTAATTGCCTATACTTCCCAACCATTCCAAATTACATGTAATCTTATATGGTCCATTACAAAGGAAATATTTTTTGGATAAAACCCATGTTGTCTCATGTGAGGGAATATAGTTGTAGACATACGTCTCTTATAATGTCGAACTCATTAAGATTCTTGACATTGGAGGGAAATTATTGCAAAATCTCTTAACTAGATTATATAATGTGACATTCAAAAATAAAAAATTAAATTAAGAAACCATTGATCCTGATAATCCTTGGATTATGGATAATCATTAATTTTTAAATGGAAAAATATTCCCCAATTTTGAGGATGAAATAATTTATGGTGGGAAGAGAATTTTATACCCAAGAACCTAGTATGTAAACACCACATACCTAAATAATACACAATATACACTCAAAAGATATTATTATCTTAATTATATTAAAAAATAATACTTTTGAATCAAATGATATTATTTTCCAAAGATAAAAATAATATTTTAATTTTTAATAAAGATATGATTTTATGATGTTTTTTTATGGTTTTTCAAAAAAACATGTTTTTTTATGAAAATTATAATATTCATTTTCCTTATACATTTTTTATATTATAAATTTAATTTATATTCAGTATTATTAATTTGAAATTATGTAACTACTTCAATATCATTTTTTGAATTTATAAAAAAATTACATATTAGACGAATTAATTACAACATCAAAATTAAAATAGTTGTTTTCAATGTTTTAATTTTTTTGTATTTAAATAAATTTTATCTAAATAAGAAGGATTCATATACATAAAGATATTACACTAATATTATATAAAAACACAAAAAAAATAGCTAAATATTTTTATATTAATATATAATAGGTAATAAGAATAAATACAATTATTATATAGAACGAAAAGTTTCTATAAATATCATATTTATCTTATATTATCTTTAAATTAAAAAAATTAGTTTTCTAAAAAAATTAAAAATATAGCTAAATTATTCAAAAAAACAAATTAAGAACCTCAATATTTAGTATAAAATGTCATATTAATTTTCTATAAATAGAATAAATTTTCTGAAAAAGTTTTTAATCAAGATTTATTGGGGTAAAATTGTTTAATGAGGTTTCTCGAATTTTTAACAATTAAAAGGTCACATTAGCCATTTAGATAGACTTGTTCAGTATAGAATTAAAACACTAATGTCTAACCTATAATCTCAAACCATAATTATCCAAACCCCCTGAACCCACATGGCACCCATGTGATTTCATTCCTACCTCATACCATACTTTTGATTGTATGATAAAATCCCCACTTTTTCATATATAAAAGGGTCCTATCACCGTCACTTTAATAAAACTCTAAAAATTTGTATTTCAAATAAATATACTCCCTATTTACTTCCCATATAATCTCATTTCACGATCATAAGATTATATTCATAAGAGGTCTACTCAATCTATTCATTTACAATAAATCCTCCATGTGGTACCCCATATTTTCAACATAAGTTCAATCATTTTTATTTCATATATTTCTTTTATCATTCCATTTAGATTAAATTTTAGCTTTATTTATGTTGATTTTATAATTTATTTCATACCAAATGTTTTTATATTTTATATTTAAACACTAACATCATTTTCCCTTCTGTTGAAAAAAATGGTCTCTTCATCCCTGTGTTGTGCAGACTACCACCTTCACAACACAACCTATTTAATTTTCATTCAACACATTGAATATTTATAACTATTAATGATATTGATGAAGATAAATTATTATTTTTTATATCACTATGTTTATGTTATGAAAAAATTTAGAAAATATTACTGCTATGGTCATGAAACTATCATCGTTATTTTAATCCTTCAAAACATGCGTACTAAGAGGAAAATGTTGTATTTAAAGTATGTAACATTTTCATCCACATTACTTCTTATTTTTGTCATGTAAAAGTGTGTGTAATATTATAGAAAATAAATCCATTCCTTGATATGATAATGTGGAAGTATGTTTGGTATAAATTCACCTAGTTGTAGTCACCTAAAAAATGGTTGGTTTAGCGTTAACTCAATCATCACCTTGATTGATGATGGATGATCCTAAAACCATATACCTGGTGAGAAACTCCTATGTTATATGATTTATAATATTCACATTATCTTAATGAACCATTATTAAGGATTTTCAAATTATTTGTTTTGTTTTTTACCAATAAAAACTAAAAAACCTTATTAATATCTTACATGGATAACTCGTAACATTGAATGTAGCACCTCAAATATATTTCCATGATAAGGGTACATTAGGTTGCATTAAGGATTCATCACACCATATATGTTAATTGATATATATTTTCTTATACATATGATTATTCTATAAAATATGGAAGTAATTTATTTAAATATTTTTCATTATATGGGAATAAATGTTATATATAGTAATGTATTCCATTCAGAATAGTATGAAATGTATTGATACATGTCATTGAGAATTAATTTGAAATAATTAGGTGGAATTTTGGGACTAGAATTAAAAAAACCCATCTATGTATCTATCGTTATCATGGGATAAAATAGTTATGTTATTGGTATATACCACTAACCATAAAAGTATAATTTCTTGGAAAAAGTCCATGGAAATATGTTTTGATGTCTAAAATTATAAATTCAATCATTATGAGATCAATTCATATTTTTACCTCTATCTTAACATATTATTATTGATATAATATTCATTTTAATTTAGGTGATTATAGAGTTATTTTGTGTATTTGATCTTTCTATATAAATTATTTCATATATATGATATAAAAGTATCATTTTTATGTTTCAACATAATTAGTATCTCAACTCACCCTTATTTCTTTTCCTTTCCTCATAGATCCCAAAAAAACTATATATATATTTTAAAGTGATATCATATAAGGGATAGTCATATTCTTCCTAAATATTCATCTTCTATGTTGTTTTTTTAAATTTCATGTATGTTTTTATCTAGTGTTACAAGTTTACCAAGTTGTTCAGCTATGTGGAAACACTTGTATTATGTACCAATAGTGTAACATAACTACCAACACTATCTTAATAGAGTTTTGAATGAAACATTGTGTGTTTAATCATAAAAAATTAATCACATTCAAAATATTATTTTTACAATATGTGATATTTCATTATATAATCTAACATATTAACATTCATCTAATGTTGGTTATTAGATAAGAAATTAGTATAAATGCCTTTAATACATCGAAATTTTTTATTGCATTTTGTTTATAGATATTATAATTTATTTCAATCACTATTTAGACATTTATGATTAAAATGGGAATAATTTCTGAATCAAAATTTTATAGTAATCTTATTATAAATATTTGATATTTTTAGGAAAAGAATTAATTTTTAGGGAATAGTGAAAAATATTGATTAGTGAAAACTGTCAATTATTATCATTTAATAGATTTATTCAAAAGATGGATTATATGTTATATTTTCTTATAAAATAAAATAATATCAATTTTATTAATATATATAGATAATTCAACAAAAATAAATATTATATTTTTTACAAGTTCATTTTTGTGAAAAAAAACAATTATCTATAAACTATTTTTCATTCCGTTGTAATCATATTTTATTAATAGTAATTCCTCACACTTCTAAAAATTGATATCTAAAAAGGGATTACGAATTTGGAATTAGGCTATTCAAATTTAATAATAATATCAATTTCATTTTTGATTATTATGGGTAGTAACCAAGGTAAAACAAATAACCATGGTAGAGGTTCAATTAGTTTAAATATGTTTAGTACATTTAGAAAAGGCCACAAAATTGCATCGTAAATCATATTATATGAGGAATTTCGACCCTTATCACCTTTTATTTGATAATTGATTGTTCTGTATAACAAAATGATATTTTAAAATAGGAACATAATGTTTGAGAGGGTATATGACAAAGAACACTATGCAATAAAGATAATAAAAAACCAATAGAATTTATTGCATATTTATTTTATAATAAATTAAATCTTCTTAATACCTTGTGAAACACGAAACCATGAATATAAAAATCCATAATTTCTTATACATTAAATTATAGAGCCTGAATATAAATAACTAAAAATTAAAAATATATAATTTATTGATGTATAAAATGATTTAAATAACTATATGTTTCTTGGAAATAAATTTATAATAATTTAAACGAAAAAATATTATTTTCATAAAAAATGGTATTTTTCTAAAAGTCAGTTTAGTTATGCTTTGAGCACTTAAATTTTAATTAATTTAAATCTCCTTTTAAAAATTTAGTTTACCAAATAAGGTCTATGTTTTAAATGAGATAATATAAACTATCCTAGGGTTAATTTTTTTAACTTTTCTTAAAAAACACTATTTGTTGATAAATATTAAATGATAAAAACATTAATTAAAAACATGCCTTTTTTAATATTTTAAGAGACCCATTTTATTTAATGTGGTTTTAAAAAAAATTATTTAAACTATAAATTTGCTAATATATATTAGATAATTTGAATAATTTTTATATTGAATTTTGATAAATTTGTTTAGTTTTTTTCTTTAAGAAATCCATTTTTCAACATGACTATAAGGATTAAGTTTAATTTATATTCAGTCATCTTGATTAACTAAATTTTAAAAAAATTATTCATTATTTTAAATTAGAATAATATAAATTAAATTTTATTATTAATATATTTTTTTAGCATAATGAATTGTGAAAACAATCAATATTATTTACAATTGTTATGGTAAAAAAGGTTTTATTGGGGGGTTAAACATAAAATATATGTGTTATTTATAGCCCAAAACTAAAATAATTCCTCTTTTATGGTCATATTTAGAACTTATATATCATAATTATAGAATATGGTTCGTTTTGGATTATTTTGGCATGATAATAAGGCGTTTTTAATGCTTTCATTTCATAAATATGGAGTTTGTCATCTACCCCACTTTTAAAATGCCACCCACTATTTTATCCTTTCCACATTTCCTAAAAATTTGGTTTAGACATGAAAATACAAAATTACTTCACTAATACCCTAAATTAATCCTGGAATTATTTTTTTTAGAAATCTATCCTATAATAGATTTTTCTGCAACCCTAAAAACGTTTTATGAATTAGAGGTAACATCTTGTACGAGATGATTTATTTTTATTCTTCGACCACCTAATACAAATATAATTAATCCATGAAAATATAATCTGCATAGTATAATTCATATACTGATATGCTCTTATTTTATGATCAATTACTACAACTATATCCTATTCTCTCAAATGGAAAAAAAAAATGTTTATCGTGGGCACGATAGATTATTGTCCCTCGACCCAATGTAAGGTTTTTTCATCACCACAAGTCAAAGGTGGATATAAAAATGTATCTAATTTAAAAATAAGTTATTATTTATATTTTTATATGTATATAGTTATAATGTCATATATAATTTCTTACATCTCATTCTGTGGAATGTATGATAATATTTCTAATGTGTATGATGGACTCCCACATCATGGAGCGATGTGATTCATTATTCACATTCTCTTTAACTAGAAGGTAATTAATGAATAATTCCATAAATACATATGTAATATATATATGAAATTATATTTATAACATAAAATTAATATGAAATTTACTTCCTTACCCATTCGCATGTAAAGAAAATGATAATTTTCATCATGTAGACATATGGAAAACTCACTCCACGATGTGATGTGATTCATTCTCCTCAATAAAAATTAAATAATGATTCAAATGATGTATTATAATGAATGAAATTACATTTATAATGTTAATAAAATTCTATATATTATTGAACTATTCTTTATTTTCATGATCTATATCATTAATGATAAAACATGTATGAGAAAACAAGGCAATGAACACCCAATACAATAGTGATAATAAAACATTTTTAATGAATTGTTAAAAATATTCTTAAAAGGATGATATGTTATATTATAAATGTTAATATGGTTTTGGTATAAGTAGATTATATTTTTAAAATAGCTATATATATATTTAATGAACTCTATACTTAAGGAAATTTGTTTCTTTAATCAGTGTTAATTCATTGCATGATACAACTACTTTTTTGGGTAGATTATAGAAACATTATCTGTGAAGTTATTTTTGATTTCATTTTTATACTTACTTTTTTTTTGTTTTTGGGATAAATATTTTTTGCACATAGTATTAAAAATGATTACATCTTGCCTCATTATTAAATAATTTATAAGGGTTTCATATCAAACTTCCTTCTCTGAGACACATGTCCTTTTGTGAAACAAATTTATTTTGAATAAAGTATATAATACCCCATTACATAATACATCTTAAATCATTCCTTCATCAGATATTTTTATTTACAATATTTTCTACTTCATTTGTGTGAAGTTACAATTCAAAATATGCCGAAGGATAGGTGTTTATGTTTCAATATCATTTTCATTACGACATCAAATGCTTTTATTTAAATTGAAGTAAATTAAATGATCAATATCTAATAACTGATTTTCACCTTTGGTTATTGATGTATTTTTCATCTAGTAGTTCCATTTTACTCTCTTTGTTCCTTAAAATAATTGAAAAATAAGATATATATAAAACTAGACTTCATTTCACCCTTGGGTAAAAAAATATATTTTCTTCTAAATGCATGTTTTCAAATAAAAAATAATTTACTATATAGGTTGAAATTAGTTTTTACCCTTAATTTCTTGCTTAAAAAATGATTTGAAGTAATCTTACTACCCATATCAAAAATTGGTAATTTATTATTTTTCTTGCTTACATTAGAATGGAATAATTGTTTTTAACATGTTTGGAATGAACAAACCTCTTCCTCTATCATGACCACTAAATATTTTAAAGTATCCTTTTTTTATATTTAAAAGGTTAATTTTAAAAAAAAGTATTATTTAATTTATTAGGATTTTTTCCATTTTAAAATGTTTTTTTCAAAATGGGAAAGGTATTTTCCTCAATAGATGGTCAAATTGGTCTTTCAAACTCATTTTCCATATAAGATGACATCATTTGATGTTACTCAAATTGAAAAGATTAATTTAATCATGACTTTTATTAAAAATTTTAATATTAAATTTGTGATTAAAATACCTTTGATGTATTTGATTTATTTTAAATTATGTATATATGTCTCTCACTTATATGCCCAATTATCCATCATTCATTTTATCATGTACTGACTTAATTATGATCATTTTTTAAATTCCTTCATTATGAAATTTCATATTTATAATGATATGAATCAATAGTATGAATCCCATTTCCATTATATGGGTAATTATTGTGTTAGGAATCTTGATTTATTTCCTTAATTTGGAACACATAGATCATGAACATGTATTGATGGGATCTCCTAAATAAATATATAATGCATTGGGTAACTCTTTAGTCTCTTGAGGTTTCATATATAGGATTAGGGAGTAAACCAAATCCATTATTGGACTCTATCCACCTTGTTGTGTTGAATTTGTAGTTATACGTCACTTATGTTTATGTCATTTATATGTTGCTTCCACATTTCCTATTCTACCATAATCTTAAGACACTATGGTCCTTACATTATCATTCCATGAGATTAATCAATACCCTTCTATTTATCATATCATGATATACTATTTAGTCACCTGATATGTTTCATTATCATGTTAATTACTTCAATGGGGTTTTATCACCTACGTTATATTTATGTATTCCATAGGTAATCTGATGTAGTTTAAGAACTAAAAATGATTTATAATATCATTAAATTGAATAAAATAAATTTTTTATTTAGTATCACTTTTATGTATTATGAACATAATATTCCACATACACTAGGCCTTTATGATCCATGTTTTTGTATTAATGGATTTTTTTTAGAAATCATCAAATAATTTTTTTAAAAGTATTGGTTCATCATAGTTGTAATTAGAGTAACGGTTTACCTAACCATTGGATAATAGGATGAGTTAACCTTAGTGAGAACCCTAAAAATAAGTATAAGTATTATTTTATTTATTATTATAAAGATAAGCCTATGTATATTAAAATACAATATAATTTTGGGAATGTTTTGGGTATGTGGTTTCTGACCAATGGAAACTTAGTTTGTATACTATAAATGGATATAGTTCTATAATAGTTCATCCTTGTCATAATAAATCAAAAAATGTGTGTTGATCGTAACTTGTTAATTACTTGGTATATGACAGTGGGTCTGACATTACACCTGGCTTCACATTCCATGGGATATGCCTTGATTATTCAAAAACTCTTTACAAATACTCATAACAGATTTGAAAAGAATATAACCATGATATACATTGGATAAACAAAACATGTCAAATCTTATGAAAAAATCATTCATGATTTTGATAACTTATAATTGATTTTTCATGATTTTTTGGTTCCCCACAATGATTATTATTTCATTTTATATGCCTTTTGGTTTTACTGAAATAATAGAACTAGAAGGAATATGGATAATGTTGAATGAGAAAGAAAATATGTTGATTAAAAACCAAATGGGATAATGACTGGAGTAAAAGTTATTTTGATTATTATTTATCTGTTATCGTGACGTATGAAAAATAACGAGCACAAAAAATAACTTTCAAACCCAACAAAGAATATAAGGATAGTGTTCATTGAGTGTATGGGTGGTAGGGACAGTGGCGAATAGATGATTTGATTTAATATATGTTTAGAATGCAGGATGAATCACTAAAGTTATTTCCTCAAAGGAATTATAAGATGTTTTACATGTATAAAATAATGTAAAATTCCAGTAATTGCAAAGGAAAAATAAATTTTTCATTTAATTGAATGGATGAGAATAATAAATTCCCCAAGCCATCATCAATGATTTAGTAATTTAATGTGGAATGAATGGGCCTTATAAATTTCAATTTCATAGTGGGAAATCTCAATATGATGATAAAAAATTATTTATCATTAATGTTTTGTTAAGAAGAGACTATAAGTTTCATATAAAAGTAAGAAGGTATTAAAATTTAAGATGATGAATCAAAGTTATTATTTTGAGAAACAAGTGGAAGGGTGAAAACATATGTTCTATAATCCAAGACATATGTGAATAATGAAGTATGTATATTTGGATTATTATTTAGATCATTTTCATTTATGATGTTCAATAATAGGTTAAATATTAGTAATAAAATATAAAAGAAATTTAATTCTAAGGTGGTACCCAATTGAAGAAATGCATAATTGTGGAATATATATTTATGGATAGGTTCTTGATGTTGAGTTACTTAGATGATTTTATGGAAAATAATGATATGTCTAAAAAACTACAGTGGTTAAAAAATTTATTTCATAAATAATGTTATTTTTATAGATGATCTTCATATTCTACATAATATAATTTGATTGAGGAGAATTTCTATAATGACTATTATAAAAAAATTCCAATATTTTTACATAAAGGGAAACCAGTAATCCTAGTGAAACCCCATCACATATGTGAAGGCCATGGGGGTGAACCCACATCCCAAGGGTGATATGGGTGTACTGTGTACCACTAGACTATGTGACATACTTGTTAGTGTAGAATTATATTTACAAATATATTTTGAATTTTAAATACTAAGTTTATTTCTAGAAACATATTATGGGATAAGGTAATTTTATTTTTGGGAGAATTCTGATATTTCAGGAGAATTGTTTTATAATAAAGTATATATAAACTTTTCTCTTAAAATAAAGGTATATTTATGAATAATTTTTCATATTTCTAAGATATAGTTTGAAGGGATATGATGTAACCTTTGAGGCTAAAACCATATCACATGTTTAGGATATTGTGGTTAGTTGTGATATAGGGGTATTTATTTATCAAATGATTTGTGTTAAACCTTTGGTTTCATTGTTTAATTTTGTATATTAGTATATTCATATTAATTTTGGATATTATAATATATAATGTTTTGCGTTTTTTGTTTGATAATGATAAGGGGATATCTTGTTAGTATTTTACGGGTCTCATGACCCTTTAAATGCTAATTTTAGTTGTTTAGGCATAAGAATTATGATTTTTTGTTTTTCATTACCTGGAGTATCATATATAGTGTAAATTGACAAATAATAACCAAATGATAAATTTGTTCTTAGTAATTAGAAACATATAAATTAATTACGTTTCTTAATCATTAGGGATTGTAAAATAACTACACAGAATTACAAGACGGATCCCGAGAAAAATTATATCATATTACTTTCATATCTGATGAATTAGAGGGAATTTTAAATTTTCATAAATTTATGGCATTCTAGACCTTAACATTCTATTAATCATTCACACACTCATGACCAATTATCTCAATCACTCCCTACATTTATTTACAATTTAATTCTATATCGAAATATTTTCTTTTAACCAATGTTATACTATGAAGAAACCTATTTATATGATGAATTTAATGTTTCTTAATCCCTATTTTTAAGATTAATATTTATTAAAAAAATTATGTGGGTTTCTCCAAAAGTAAATTTTAAAATACAAGATTTTTAGGATCAAGATTAAATTCTTAGGATGCAATTTATTTAATGGGGTTGAACTTAACACCATAAAATTTTAATAGAGGAACACCAAGTTCAATAGATACTAAAAACACAAAATTAATTTTATTAGTTAATATAACACCTTTATAGAATACACTATATTTATTTATAAATAAATTCAATCTCTTTGATAGCCTATGGAACTCACAATCACAAATATAAATAAACTATAAAAACCTTTTCATTAAATTGGTAACTATGAATAGGAATAACTAAAATATGAATATTATATGGTTTATACCTGTATGAAATAAGTTTCATGATCATATATTCATTAGTAGTAAAATTAGAATCCTTTAAATCTGAAATATTTTCAAAAAAATATTATTTTTCAAAAAACTCGTTCAGTTGTGTTGCTCGAAAACATTTTGAAATTAATTTATACCATTCATATAAAATTTATTTTATAGAATAAACATTATTTTTTAATTTAAAATATCAAAATTATCCTATTGTAAATTTTATTAATTCTTTTGAAAATTATCATACTTCGATGAATAGTGAAAATACAAAATTTTATTAAAAACTGATGTTTTGGTTAAATAATTCACAAAACATGTATTACTTTAATGTGCTTATAAAAGTAATATTTATTAAATTATAAATATTTTAATCTAAAAATACTTCATTGGAATCATTTTTATATTGATTACTGTATAAAAACATTTTAATCATTTGAATGTTTTTAAATTGAAAAACTCTATTTTCGACTTGACTATAGGTTTAATTTTAAATTAAATTATACAAATTCATTGAGTTGAATTTGAGAAATTGGATTCACAATTTGGAATTGAAATTATTTATACCATATAATATTGTAAACATAATTTTTAACCATATTGAATATTTAAAAAATTAAATATTAATTATCGTAGTTGAAGTAAGAATTGATTTACTGTGGCATATACATAAAAGATAAGGTTTAAAAATGACACAAAACATGTAAATTTACTATATTATTTTTATATTTACACATTATAAATTCTAATATATTAAAATGGATAATTTTATATCCTTTTTCAGGAGAAAATGAATGTAATTCTTTCTTTTCAAACCCATCAAGTGTTTCCTCTCGACTATTTATAAAAAGCTACACCCTATCCTCTCATTTCTGTACATCCAAAACCATTTATTTCAAAACATAAATGACCAAATCACTTACTAACTTACCTCCCATCATACTAGAATATTTATTTTTTTTATTAATCTTTCTTGGAAAGGATTTCGGTGAGAACCAAAATAAGTAGTTTGAAGAAAAATAAATTCCTTAACATGTATTTCATTTAACCTCTTTATATGCCACCTAAAAATAATATTAAACCATAATGATATTATAAAATCTATACCAAAAATATAAAGAGATTATTTAATTTTATTTAACAACATAAAACCGTCTCCTCCTATCTCAAATGGGAAACAAACCTGTTGATCGTGTTTATGGAGGACTACTCCCCCACGAACCTACATAATTAATTTTTCATCATCACTACAAAAAAACATGATTTAATGATCTGTCTAAATTTTATATATCAAAATTTTAATATAGTTACACTTATATAATTATAATACAATATTTACCTTCTTCATTTACATTTTGTTGAAAATATTTTAATTTTTATCATGTGTATGGTGGATTACCGCCTCATAAAGTGATGTGATTAGTTTTTCACATACTATTTAATGAAAAGTTAATAAAAGATAAATTTAATGAATATATATCATATATATGATATTATATTTATTCATTAAAATTAATATACAATACACTGTCTTACCTTATCACCGTTAAAGAAATGATAAAGTCGTTCATGCATATGTACAACCTTGGATCTTCATGAATCAATGTGATTCATTCCCATATAAAAAAATTTAGTAACGGTCATTAAGATGTATCTATTGAAAAAAAATGAAATTTATAATGTTAATACACTAACATAGATGATGTAACTATAAACCATATTCATTATCAGAAGCATTCATGATAAAGAAATTCACAATAAAACAAGGAAATTGACAACAAAGACATTTGTGATAATGAAATATTATTAATGAACAGGCAATAAGATAGTATAAAAATCATATATGATATTATAAATTTAATATTTTTCTACTATATTTTAATAAAAATTTTCAAACCCTATACATTAAGATAAGGATTTATAAACTAAAGGTAAGATCAGTGTGAGTGGTTTCTTAACTCAATTTAAATTTATAAGGTTATATGACTATTTCATTGATTATATTATGCCAAAATTATGTGTGTAATTTATTTTTATTAATTTAAATTTTATTTTCACTTTTTTGTGGGAATATATATATTTTACACGTAATAAATTATTTCATTTATACACACCGTTAATATACGAACACATTAAGGTCTTCTTCTGAAATATCATTCATTAAGACACAAGTTCTTTTATGGAGTGAATTTTTTTGGAATGGAGTCTCTACTGGCCCATTACAAACAATATCAAAAATCATTCATCTTTATTAAAATTTTATGTTAAAATTAATCTATATGATTCATGGGTAGTTTTGATTCAAATATTACTATTACTATTAGGGTTTATATTACAAACTCATTTTAATTGGGATTTCTTAAGCTTGAATATCTTTTGAAGGAAATTATTTGATCATTTTCAAATAAACCAATTTTTAAATACACATATGTTTATTCCTTATTTTTTCAAGAAATTGTATCATTTTTAACAATTTGGAAATCATAATGATTGACATAATTTTTTTAAGAATATACGACTTCATTTCTCATATCAATTGAAAATATGTTTTCTTATAAATCCATTATTTCTATAAATGTTTTAATAAAAAACATACTATAATTTTATAAATTAATTTTGACTTTTAATTATACAGTTACAAAATGTATTAAAATCAATCTACCATTTATTTTAAAAAAATGTATTTTTTATTTTTAAAAAATATGAATGGAAACTTATTTAATGTATTTGGGAAGAACAAAACACTTCCATCGTTATGACCACTCAATTTTTTAAGGATTCTATTTTTAATTTTAAACAGTTAATTATAAAAATAATAATTGATAATTGATAATTTTTTAGTTTATCATTGATGTATTATAAAAGTTTTCTTCAAAAGACACTAGTCCATTATAATCCTTTGGTTGTATTAATGGATATTTATTTTTAGAAATCATTTTATAATGTGAATAAAAGAATTGGGTCATCATAATATGATCCACATGACCCACTGTAAACATTTACAATATTAAAATGCTTAAAAATTAAGATTGTTCCACTCACCACATTTATAAAAGGTATCATACTATCCCTTATTTCACTCAAATTTTGAGAATCTTTTCCGATCCTATATCTTCCAAAATATCTCCTATACAACCCTAAACACACCTTGGAGGTTTTTTCCCACCAAATTCCCATCATTATAATTATTATGGTGTAATATAATTTTTTTTCAAATAAGTGGTATACATTTTATTGGAGTGATTCAGGATTATTTCTTATACTACGTTATTAAAATATCATATAATAATTCATAAATAACTAAATAAGAATATTACATGAACATAAATTTTATTTTAATTATGTTTGAACACCATTTTGTTTTCTTTTTCTATCAGTCGAGAAGTAAATTCATCACTCATGTGTGCGTACGGACAACCCCCACCAGAAGTAATGCATTTCATTTTTCATCAATAGATTACATAGATTTTTAAAATTATATAATAAATTGAATATATATTATATCTATCAAATAATTAGGATTATTTTGATATAATATTGTACTTAAATTCTTTCCCTACCATATTTTTTGAAATGATTGCATTTCATGTGCCTATGGGTGGACCACTACATCCATGAAGTGTTGCGGATCCTTTTCCATCACCACATTAAATGAATAGTCATAAGTATCTAAATAATGAATAAATTTTAAATTTATAGCATATTTATGAATCCTTAAATGTAAAATATTTTCTAAATTATTTATAATTCGTTCATTAGATATATGAAAATGTAGTTCATGCATTTGTATGAACTACTGTCTCCATGAAAGAATGTAGATCACATTACATGACCACCTTACATGGATGGTTTTAAAAGTGTATATAATTTATAAATATAATAATTATAAAATGATCATGATTTTTAAATTAAGGGAACCATAACCCCTTTGACTAAGGTCAACACATTTATATTTTTATGAGGTTATAAACAGAATGACCACAAAATATCCAGTTGGAACATAACCATTTTAATAACTAAATAAGATATGGAAACACCTGAAACAAAAGGAATAACTAAAATGGAAAACATTCATACTTAGGTAAATAACTAATTTAATTTTTTATTCAGGAGAAAAAATTTTCATGATGATGGATTGTATTTTATTCTGGGTATTTCTCATCTAAAATTCCTTCATTTGAGACTCATTCCATTTTCACAACTAGTTTAATTTTTATGTGGTCTATATACATCCATTTGTATGTATTTTAAATTTAATTTTATGAAATTAAATTTGTCTTAATATCCATTCTATGATGATTATTTAAACGTTATTTTTATTCAAAATTTGACAAGGAAGTAAGGGAATTTCAATTATAATTTTGATTTAATTATAATAAAATCATTCCACACCATATATGTGTCCTTAAAGAGATTTCAATAATGTTATTATTTATGAATAAAAGGATAATAATTATCATTCTAGATTAAATTATTCTCTTCTTATAATGTTTTAAAATTTTATCTTTTAAACATTTTCCATATGAGAAATTTTTTCGATTTCATAACTGAAATGAAATATAATATTCATATCATATATAGATTGATATGTTTTTCCCAGTTATATATTCATTATTCATTTTCAATATTCATCGACAATTTTCTACATTTTTTAAAATTTAAAACTTATTCTGTATATTTTTAGGTATTTTACATTTTAATATTTTCAAAGAAAAATGATATTTCTTATCCAGACTATGAAAAATGGACAGTATTTTTCTTATGGATTCAAATGAGTTTTCAAGGGTTTTATAATATGAAATAAAATAATTCAATTTTTTTTATAACTTACATGATAATTATATATGGTGGTATGTGAGAATGATTTATCTCAAGGTGATGGGTAGTTTAGATGTATCCCTCTAATTTATTAAATAATGATTTAGTATTTGATGGAAAAAATATGGGTGATAACTGGAATAGTAAATCCTATGGAATTATCTGGGATAGATTTATTTTGTCATGGGATAAAATTTTAGAAAAATAATGGTTATTAATATGATTTTGTAAGATATATATATCATTATTGAAAAAATTTATTTTTGTTAATATTTTGGATTCAGTATGTAAGAAATATTTAGGAATTTTTATCCATTAAGTGCTTTGAGATGATATCATGTGTTCCCATAAGCCACAATAATCCATCATGTTTTTATAATTATTAATATTAGGTTATGAAATGTTTTATGTGAGGAATTATTGATTTTCAGGTGTGGTAATGAATTATTTATGCGTTCATATTTTATTGTGAACAATTTTAAATGTCTTCATGGGATTAAATGGTTTTCACTTAATTAAGAATATTCACTTATTTTTATATCCCTTAATCTGATTTTGTTTCTCATCCC
Organism: Viscum album; assembly: GCA_963277665.1. NCBI lineage: Eukaryota > Viridiplantae > Streptophyta > Magnoliopsida > Santalales > Viscaceae > Viscum > Viscum album. The sequence goes on along the minus strand of OY728159.1, from coordinate 771,199,940 downwards.
ATGTTAAAAAAATATTTTTCATATGATCTATGGATGATAATAAATTTTATCAAGGTAATGATTTATTCTAGTGTGACTCATATTAATATAGAAAAATAGTCTTGAATGATATAGCAGTGTAGAATTTATGACCAATTTTCATGGAAAATGTACACTATGTGACTGTGGCCTCATTATTAGGTAATTTTTTTAAATTTTATCTAAAAATATAAACCTGTAAGATACTTGAAATTTATGAATGTGAAACTATTGTTATAAATCCTTCAATTATGGGTTTTTATTTGACAATGTGTTACAGGTATGCATGATGTGCTCTCATTTTCTTCACATATAATTTTTTTTGGGATCATCATTGAAAATATGAAATATATTTATCTTATTTTTTTACTCTTTTATTGGATGATCCTTTCTGAATCTTTGATAGTAATATTTATTCAACATATATTCTCCCTTTACATTATGAGACACACCCTCTCATTCAATTGATAATAGCTTAGTGTTATAATACTAAGTATTAACCTCATATTTGAAATCAATTATTTCTGTTTTTAAATTTCCTCCGTCAATGGTATTTTTAAATTCATATTCAGAATTTTAAAATAATCCAGAAAACCCAACTAATGAGTATCCTGTAATCTTTATTATTTCATCAATAGACTTCTTTTTACCATTCACTTTATTGGGTAAGGCTCTTAAAACTATTCAAAAAATAATTAATTGTCTAAAGTTTCTTTTAAAACACATATTCCATTTATAGTATTGCATGTAAATAAATAATTTGATTAATAGTTTATTCTTATCCAATTTTAAACTATTGATATGCAATAGTAAACATGTTGGTCTTAGTTATTATAAGCATATTTGATCCTAAATGAGTACCTTTCATAACATTCTAAATTAAGTGTTATATTTTATATGAAAATACAAACCCTTATACATTTATACTAGTTTCACAAAAACAAAAATTCAATAACTAATATATACAAACAAATGTGATGATATTATTACAAGCCAGTTTATGATCATATTAAGGTATTTTATACAATTTCACCATGATTTTCCAATCATAAATTCTTATGTTATTAAGATAACAGTACATGTTTGACTACCAATTACCACAAGTCGATACATAAATTAATGGATGTATTTGAGGTTTACATCCATCATTTTCATTAGTACCGTCAATCATAATCAAATCATTACACTTTATGATTAAGTTAGGTTTTTATTAGCACAAAAATATATAAATATTCCAAAGCCTAGGGACACGATGTGATAAAAAAAATTAGTCAAAATATGAGGTTGCATAAATGGTCAAGATGGGAGTGAATGGGAAACTTTAAAATAATTTTACAATTTATAATCTAAGTTAAAAAATAGTTAACTATAAATATAAATAATATGAACATAATGAATTTTATAAGAGATCATATCTATATGATCGTACTCTACTATTAACTCCTCACAAACACAAGGAGAAATAGAACCCACTAACATTAAAATCAATCAGTTTTTAGGGAGCCACAATCACATAAAACTATCATTTTATAGCCTAGAGGAACATCCCAAGATCGATAATGTTTCACAAGGATTCACAACTACTACTACTATAAAACTAGTGTTTAATATCTCTAGTATTTATTAGTGCAACAAAAAAGGTAATGATAAATTGAATCATTATCAACTCTATAGAAAGAGACGATAAATTTAACTATTTACTAGTGTTTTTTAGCACTGATAACGGTCCCTTTTATCAGTTCTTTATTTTTACCGCTTATAAAGAGTATCCTTTATCAGTGTTATATTTTTAGCACTAATAAATCATAATTTTTATTGGAGCTTACTTTTATTACTGATAAAGGGTACCCTTTATCAGTGCTATATATTTAGGGCTCATAAAGGAGTTCTTTAATAGTAATTTTTAGTGCTGTAAAAGTTTAGTATAGATAAAATGAAATAATTAAATAAAAAAATAAAAAAAAATATCTTGTTACATACATTTTAAAAAATTTATTAATTAAATTATTTTTGATAAAAATGAATAAAATGGTTATAATATATATAAATTTAAAATATAAATAAATAGTTTGTATTAAATATATAGATATGAAAAAAGAAAATTAAGGAAATTAAAATTAAATATATGTAAATTCTGAGAAATATTAAAAAAATTATTAATTAAAGGATTATTGATAATGTTAATAAAGAGTATATATTAAATATATAGATATATATTAATGTATAAAAATATGATTTATATATTATACAATATTATTGAGCTTTATATTAAATTGTCCAATATTTAGTGAATAATAGTTTATAATTAAATATTAATTTGAATCAAAAATATTGAACAATTACATAAAGCAATTTTCATAGAACTGTATGTCGATTGATTTTTAAATATAACAAAGATCAAATGTGTGTTATATGGATTTAACACATATGTAATTAAGTAATTTTTATATAAAAAGAATACATGAAAAACTTATACTTTTTCAATATTATTAAAGTGAACTTATTTCAAATTAACATAATTTTACTCATTTTTAAAATTCTTGCACTTAATGTTAGATATTAATTAATAATATAAAACGAAAAATTATAAAAAAATATTTATAATAAATATTTAAAAATATATATAATCACAAATAAATTAAAATAAATTTTTACATACTTTATTTATAAAAATATTTATAATTATAAATAAATAAATATTTCTTTAAAATTATTTATATGAATTTAAATAAATAATTGTATTATTTTAGTAGTTATTAAATCTATAATAAATTAACATAAATAATTACTCTATTTATTATATTTATATTTATATTTATTTATAAATATATATATATAATTATATAAATATATATAATAATTTAAATATTACTTTTTAAAATTATTTATATAACCAAAAATAAGAAATTAAATATTTAAATAGTTACAAAAGTATAAAAAAATATTTGAAGAAGAAATATATTTATTATATATATATATATATATATTTATATATATTTATTAAGTGTGTGTATTAAAAAAATTATTTATAACTATAATTATAAATAATTTATCAACAATTATTTTATAAGTGCCAAAAAAAATTATTTATCAGTGCTTTCTTTAGAGGTGTTAAAAAGATAAAGCATTATTAGCCCTAAAAAAAGTGCCCATAAAATTCATATTTATCTATGCTAAAACATTAGCACTGATAATGACCTTCCTTTATCAATATTAAAAAACACTGAAAAATGTACCTTTTATCAGTGCTTAAATAATAAGCCCGGATAAAAGAAATCATTATCAACGCTTTTAAAGGACTGATAAAAGTATCCCTATCTAATTAAAAAACCTAACCTATTTCAAACCCATCGTGATATCGAAATTATTATACAGAATCCAACCATTATCAACCCTCCTTAGTGAATCGAAGCTCGAATTGCAAAAATCCACATGAATCACACAGACACACTACCATTGGTTGCTCGAAAAAATTTATCTCCTATGTTTAGTTGAAATTAGTATTTTCAAAGAAAACATCGAGATAGGGATATGAGGTTCTTTGATTTTCTTCAACCTAGTGAGGTAGTCCTTTGTTTTCTTATGTAGGTTCATATTTTGTTTCTATATATAACATTTCGAGATCTCGATCTGAGGGTTTCCAATTTTCCATTGTATTTTTTGATGTCATTAATCAATTTCTGGTCTGGTTGTTGTATTCTATTTTTCTTTTATTTAGGATCCATTTTTTCATGAAAACTATTTTAAAAATCTTGTTTTGGTGTTTTTAAATTTTTTTTTGAATCAATTTTCGTTAATATCTACATATATATCCTAGATTTATTGTCTCTTTTGAATCAATTTGCATTATTGGTTCTGAGAAAATTTATTTAGAAAACCAATTCTCAGTCTAATAATGGTTTGAAGTAGAAAAAGAAGTTGGTTTTATGCAATTCAACTAAGGGAATTGTTTTATTTAAATTCTACTTTAATATACTGATATAATGGGTTTTCACTAAAAAGTTATTTTCTCTGAATTTTTTTGTTTTATTTAAAGAGAAATATTAGTAACCGTGAAACCATATTTATTTATTTTCAATGGATATCTCTTTTTATAATTAATATGTTGTGGTATTTATTTTACTATTTTGTGATATTCTACTATAATGGTTAGATATATTTTTATCAATTAATGTTTATTTTATAAATTCATATATACATTTATATATTCCTAAATATATATATTTCAATATATTTATATGAATTATCATAACATAAAATATAAGGGTAATTTTAAAATTATTTTTTCCCAAATTATGGTTCTGGATTTCCAAATTAAAAATTCATTATATATATTTTCATTTAAAATTATGTTTAAAAGTGTATTTGTTTGTCAATTATGTTTATTATAAATTTCAATATATATATATGTGTGTGTGTGTGTGTATAAATGTGTATGGGAAAGATGTTTTAAAGGTTTGTGTGTTTTTCTCTATTGTTTCCTATATATGTTGTTCATGTGTATTATTTCCTTATTCAAACTTCTTTATGGACATCCATAGAATCTCAAGGATGGGTCAATGCATATTATATAGGATGCTTAGAATCTATAAGTAGATACATCATTTGTTCCAAAAAATAAAAAGGAAGTTATAAAATTCTATATATTTGAAATTATGTTTTGGTATTCTTCATTTTAGTTCTATATAAACATTTTAGGTTCATATATAAATTTCATTAATATTAATATATTTTATACTTAAATAAACAATAAAATATTATAAACTTATGTTACATTCAAAAGTAAAAATATTCGGAAACTATTTATACATTTTTATGAAATAATTAAACATTCCAAAATTAAAATAATTATATATTATAATACATTAAACAAAATTAAAATTATTTATATTTATTATCTTTTAAAAATAATTATTAATAGTATTTTTTTTATTTCATTGGAAAAAAATATTATTATACAAATATATATGTCGAATAATATATTCTATATTTAAGAAAATTTAAATATGATAACTAATATATATATATATATATATATAATTATATTCAAATAAAATTACTAATATAAAACATATTTAAAATATATATATGAAATATTTAGGTAGACTCACATTATTTTCAATTTATCAAATGTGTGACCTCCATTTTATCATTTTTTACGGTGGAAGGCGTGACCCCCATTTGGGTTTATTGTCGATCGAGGTAAGTGTGAACCAAGAACACACCACCAACGACCACTTTTTCCAATCTTATAATACCATATAAATTTTTAATAAAATAATACATACTAAAAAACCATTTTTTATCAGAAAAAAAATATTATAAAATTCCACAACTAGTTATTTTGTTAATGTTTTTTCCCTTGTGGATAAATTAGTGGATAAAAATGAAAGTAAATCATCATTAACTCTCCTTCCACATAAAATAAAACAAATTAATTTCAATAACATACACTCGTTTAAAAAAATTACATTGTAGCAACCCAAAAACATCTTGTTGCACAGCACTGGGGTTTTTTATTTTCATTATTACATCTCTACCCTCTCTATTTTATTGCCTCCATTCACTCTATTGTTTCACTAGTTGTGTGGATATTTTTTCTGGAAGGAGTTGGTGGAAATGGAGGAAGCATGTTAATAACTAGTGGAAATTGGGTAATTCTAAAAAATGGGAGGCACTTCCAATTTTAGAAAACCCAATGATTCATACTCAAGTCGTCTATTGTTAGGTAGTATGTTTAAAATAATATAACCCAAAATGAAATATAAATTTGATCTAAAAATATTCCTAAATATTATTATTTATATATTACAATTAAATATTATTATTATTACAGTATGATAGTATTTATAATAAAATTAAAATAAACATTTTTATATCAATTGAGTTGTAAAATTAAATTTTTTAATATAAATAATTAATGTAAATGATGTTTTTTAAATCGTATTTAATATAAAAGTAATATTTCCATTTTTTTCATAGAACCATTTTGATATGTATTGTATATTTTATCCTAATAGATTAAATTTAAAAATTTTAATGTATAATTATACATATACTATTATATTATCACATTTTAATTTAAAATTTTAAATAAAATAATGTTAATAACACTAAATTTTTAAAAACATTTTTGAAAAAAATTAGTTTTCCATTCTATTGTTTATTTTTATTTTAAAAATATGTTTATAAATATATGATTTTAATTTATATAAATATCAATTCGTTTTTTATTTAGAATTTCAATATTTCCATTATATTAATATTTAATATTTTCCTTAAACCGATTTTATTTTTAGGTTAATAGTGATATATATCGATATTGTTCATTTTATGACATTATTATTACATAAGTATGAATTTGAAATTTATAAAACATTTTATTAATTTTAAATGTGTTTTTATATGTTTATTTATAAATTATAAAACATTAGATACAATTTTTAAACACATATTTGGTATTATACAATATAATTTATATTTTTCAAAATATTTATTTTGCAATAAATTGTGCATTTTCTATTTTAAAGTCAATTTTTTGTATCATTTTTCAGAATACATTAATAAATAATTGATGTCAAATTTGTAATAAAGAGGTTAATATTTTATAATAGAGAACATTTTATATTTTCGCATAAATGATAAATTTTTTATGTAAAAAATAAGAACTGTGGTGAGAACCAAAATAGTACAAATATGTTACCTAAGTGGTGAATGGAGAAAATGTTAAAAACATATTTTAATTGGTTTTTTAAGGGGTCGATAAAACTTATCTATTCTCTTCAATGTTATTTCTAAATTTTTGAGACAACTTCTAGGATAGTGTATTTCCACTGTTGAATTATTTTTGTCATTTTCCAAATTGACACCACATTTCACTTTTAAATGAAAATCTCCTCTCATTAATTCCAAAAACACTAGAACCCAATTATTTTTACCCAAACAGTTCCAAAACCACTCCCTAATACTGATATCTACCTTAAGTGGTTTTTTATTCACAGAAGACAATATTTTAACAGTTTAACTCCCTTCATAATAGAGATAACCCAAGTAGTGAGGCATAGATTTATAACTGGTTCACTATCATTCCTTTTTTATTATTTGAAATTATTCATTCTAATTTTTTTCACCAACAAAAAATGAAAAAAAAATCACATTATACTAGTATAATATTATTATGATGTTACAATATTTAACCACCATTCCCATTTTCCAAATGAAAAAATGGAAATTGAATTTTTGTTGGTGCGGACTACTTCATCCATAATACATCTTGTCTCATTTTCCATAACCACATGTTTGGGATATTTTATAACTCACTTTTCCACATCATTTTATGTATGTAATTGTATTTTTATCATTGAAATGTTTTTTGTTTAATAATTCTCAATATTTATTTTCTTTGTATGATATTGTTAAAATAATAATTTTTTGGTGAAAATATTTATTTTATTGATTATTTTAGTCTTTTTGAATAATTTTTAATTTATTAATTAATTATGTTTTAACCTTAATATTTTATTCTATTGTTTTGTTTAAATAATAATTTATTAATTTCACTAACACATTCATTTTTACGTTGTTTTTCTAAAACTTTTATTTCATTCATGATTTTTTTCTAAATAATGTTTTCTTTATTTAATCATTCACATGTTTAATTAATTAATAATTATCCTATTTAATAAATATTTTTATAAACATTTTTTATTTATTTAACAATTTATTAATTCATTTATTTTCTCTTGTTTTAATTACATTCTATTAATTTAACTATTAAATTACTTCAATGTTTTAATTTAATGATAAATATTTTTTTATGTTTCATTTTAATTATAATGAATAGTTTTTTATTATTTATTTTCAATATTTATATAATTAAATTAATTATTTTTAGTTTTCATTTTATAGATTTTATTCTTTCTATCAATTACATTATTCTTCTAATAAACACTTTAATTTTGCTCCAATAACTTATTTTTGTTCAGATTTATTTATTTAATTCATTGTTTTCATTTGATCATAAATTATTTTTATTTGTTTCAATTTATTTTGTTTTTCTTTGTGTTTTTAATTTGATGTTTAAATTTAAATTTTATTTTATTTTTTTAGGTGAATGAGTTTTCGCTATAAAGTGTAGCCGCTAGAGCAGCTACCGTCAGAATGAGCTACCTCAAATCCTCCACCCTTGCTAGCTCACTGCCAACTCCCCTCTAAGTCATCACAGTATTGGGAGTAGTGATTCAAGTCATGACATTCCATGGGGACACACCTCTAGTAGAGTCACTACCATGGGATTCACCACCACATGACTCATCACCGGTGAAGCCCTAACCAGATAATCCCACACACCGTAATACTCTCCTTGATTCAACGCCACTAATTGACCCACCACTAGCGACACCGACCCTTCTCTAGAATTTAATCCACACCGACCTCTATCTATTTTCATTAGTAGGAATCCCATAAGTAAATAAAACAAAGAACCACAAATCCAAACCCAATATCCATGGGACAACCATAAATTCAACTCAATCCAGCATCTAAAAATCATAGTTTAAATCAAGTAAAAAACAAACTAGAGAAATAATTACTTATTTTGTGTGTGTAGGATAAAATATTTCTGAAAGATCCATTGGTCTTCATTGATGTTACGCCCCCCGATCCTCCACCCCCTGTGAAGCCAGATGATATGTCATTATAGGTAACCATAAAGCATCGTCAAGGCTAAATCTAACCACCAATAAGGCCACAGCGAGGCCCATAATCCTCATTATGAAGTGGATTTTCTGACGCCGCATAACCCATATCCCTAAAACCTGTAATATCATCTTTTTGGTGAGGGCATCCAAACCCCCCCTCCTTCTCGAGTTGAACCCCATCCTTGTTGGGGAAGACTTCTGAACTCCCCACCCCCTACACACCCCATCTGACTTCAATAGAGGTTTTCCATTCTCGTAGAGAATAATATGAATAGGTTCATCTAGGAACTTAAATATGATTCTACCCCCTCTAATTATTGATAACTTTTCCAATGAAGATCATATTATTCTTCCATGTGAAATAGTTGTGTGCTGAAGTGTTGCAGAAAGTAAATAATGCACACAAAGTATTCCTTTTGTCTAAAAATACCATGTGAAACCTATTTTTTAGAACTATGAATGATAAAGGTGGTGTGAAAAATAAGGTTCTCATGGTATTCATCTTGCGCAAAAATCCCAAATCTGGCAGACAATAGTAGGTGTTGCATACAAGTTTCAGTGTGTTATTTTAGCATGTTTTCAAAAACTAATTTGTTTCATCAGTGCTTTCAAGTGAATCAATTCATGAAAATGGGGAAATTAGAGTCTCATAATCGTCAGAGACAATGACTTCAATTACAATCTAATGATGTTACCTTCATGTCGATAAACTATGTAAGACTTCTCCCGTAGTTTTGATTTAGGGGGAGGTGAAAAAAGGGTTCTGAGGGACATAGTGAGCTATCAATAAAATATTATAATGGTAGTGTGTCTGGCACAGATTGACTATGACCAAACTTCTATATTCCACATCTAGAGAAGATTAGTGGATTTACGTTTGAACGACACACTATTAGTGTATAATCTTTGGACTATCCATTATTGATGAACTAAGTAAAAGTTTTGTGTTGTTTCTCTTCATGTCAATGATTTATTGTTGATTCAATCCATCTTACAGGTTTAAAAAATTCCTTCAAACATGGAAACAAGACTCGTTTTTTAAAAAAGAAAAATTTTACACTGTGATTCGCACCTCCCATATTAAAATATTTTGGGGTCCTACATAATATAATAATAATAATAATAATAATAATAATAATACTAAAAATAAAAATTTTATATTTATATTTATACACATTTATATAAAGAAAATTTATACATATACTATTATTTATTTATAATAATTATAATAACTTTTTTACATAACATATTTATTTTTAATAATAATGCATATATTAAATTACGAATAATTCTATATATATATATATATATATTTAATACTAATCTATTTAAATAAATTTATATACATATTGATATAAAAAATTAAAAAAAATCTTGGACGTCGACTATTGACTTATGAGCCTAATAAATCAAAATTCATTTTTAATTCAAATTTTTTCTCTTACTAGACCATTACTTGTTTTCAGAAAGAATCAGGTGATCATTGGCGTATTAATCATAAAAGATAATCATGGAAAAAAAGGGAATACAAAGGTTGTTGCAATAGGCTGATGACATTCACAGTGTCTTCACAAGATATGATTGATGGGAATGTAAAATAATTCCACATTGGGTCAACTTCATATTAATTTGAGTTTCACTGGATTTTTGTTTTTTTTGTTTTCCAAAATAAGTGGATCACTCATCCAATCATGTTATGTAACCCCAGAGATTGGAACCATCTCACCACATGGAGATGGGAACCCCTCTTCTCATCTACCTCTTTGAATTCTCATTGTTTTCATATATGTATATTTTTTATATATTATAATTATTTTTATATTTTTTAATTAGAATTGTGATGTTTTTTCTTCTTCGTTTTGTGATCCGGAATCTCTAAAAAATGGGAACTTAATCATAGCACATGATTCAGGTATTGAAACATAATGTTATCATGGGTTCAGATATTCATCGTGATCATCAAATATTCTTCAACATAGATGATTGAGATTGTGAATTAGCATGTTAGAGAGTACACTCTTACACTAGAATAGTTTTCTTATTCCCTACCTTATTTATTTTACACTTCCCCTGTCATTTTCTCACAGGTGAAATTGAGTTGGGTAGTGTAATAGTATGATCTCAATTCGATCATTATGGATTGTGATACATCCTGGTTATATGGATTTTGTTGAGTTAATCATTTTTCAATCAGGGGAAATCCCGAGAACTAATGAGATTTTATGTCTGATTTCTCACTATTTATGTGATAGAGTTTTATGATGGAAGTCTCCAGTCCTACATTGAGTGGGGATTAGGTTAGTTTATTTATTTCTTATATAAATATGTGATAGGTAGTTGATGGTGGATTAACCCCAATCAATCCTTGTTCTTATTGATTTCCTTCTCTATTTTTTGTTCTTTTCTAGTTCTTCATGTTTTTTCATCCTCTCTTTCTTGTTAATTCACTATTTCAACACATTCACAGTGTTTTTTTATTTTTATTTTTATTTTTCTCTTGGGATTCATTTATAATAAAACAAAAACAAAAATATTTTTGGAAAGATCTTTAGAGATCTCGATAATGCTTCCTTGAGAGAGTACTCAAGGTCATCCACTACACTAAATATTGGGTTTTATAAATGTATCTTTGATCAGATGGTTATAAAAGGAAATATCTTCAATGATAATACAGTGTATTCATTTGGCTGAATTTCAAAATGAGATGATTCCACATGTAAATATGTACTATTTTTTATTTGGATGATTTTACTTATGAACAATCATATTGACTACTATAGTTATTTATGTTATGAGTTAATTATCCCAATTTTGTGGCAATTATGAATTTGTTTCGTTATAGTTGATAACTTGATAATATATATGATATTTAAAATCATTTTGAGCTATATATTAAATTTTTCTAGAACCTCTAAAAATCAATTATATTGAAAATTTTGTTTTATGATGATTAATTTCTTATCAAGATACAGTTTAAAATTCAATGAAAAATATTTATTCTCCTTATAAATATTCATAGCATGATCTTTTGAAAGCATTTTAATCTTTATAAATATATTCTAATGGTGGTTGGTGGATGTATTTTACATATTATTTTATGTTATTCTAAATTTTTTGGGGAAATTTGAAGTATAAACAATCATGTCACCCCATCACAATTGTTTAACTTCTAAATTGACCAAAAAAACTAAATAGTCTCTCACCTTAGGATTTAATAATGAGGACATTGTTTATTTTTTTATGTATGGGAGAGGGGTAGTATTGTGATTCAATTATTGACATGTAAAATTCCCCCTTATTTTTTTCAAAATTTTTTCCCTACATGTCAAAAATATTGTCATTTTTTTCAAATTCATTCAAAAGATGAGTTTTATTTTACCTAAATGCTATCATTAATTCTGTCATTCCAATTGGATAAAAACATGATAGTTGTTAAGAGGATTAATGCATTCTGAAATTATTTGTGATATATGATTTCTGATTGGTGTTTCTTAAGGTGTTTATGGATTTTCTATTTTGAAACTAAGAAATACTGACTGAAAATTAATTTTTTTTATCCAAACACTTTTGAGGAAAAATAGAGAAACCAAACAAGACTTCACCACTACGCCGATTCACCACAAGTCATCACTGAATCATTTCATCAGTTCCACACTTCACCATCCCACCACTCCACCACTCAAAAAAAGCATTCATCACACCAAAACAAACCATTCAAGCATTCAAATGAAAACTTGCACTGAGAAACCACGTACCAAAGAACACAAACAATAGAATAGCTAAAAATTAAGAAACTCGAAATCCGATTGGGAACCTAGGAGAATATCTTTTTGAAATGTAATCACTTTATGGAGGCCTCTAAAATTATAGTCTTATAAGTCCTTTGAAACTAGATTAATATGGGAAAAAGGGATCTCGTGATGGACATTAGAGACTCTATACACTATTTATGTGTGCACTCCCTCCATAAATATCAACAATATCATTATCATAGTACTAGGAAAAAATAAAAGGATGGGTAAAAAAGTTCATAGTATTCAAAAATGATTTCATTCAGGTGATTGTATTTTTGAACCCAAATAAAGAAGGTTAAAATTTACTCGTATGAAAAATATCTTATGTGTATCAACAAAGTGATAAAAATAAAATTTATTCTTAGATTTTTGAAACCTATGAGAAAGTAAAAATTGAAGGTTTCTTTTTAATGTTTTATTTCCACATTATCTAACATTTTATCACTCTTAGAATTGTATTATAAATTGGAATTGAAGTAGGATAATATGAGACATCATATAGGAGGCATTCCATCTTTAACAATTAAATATTTAGTGTGCTTATTATTTTCAATGTGTAATTGAATTTATTCAGTACATTCTATCTGCAGTTCACATGAAAAACCTGACCCACCTCTTGTTCTGTTCCATTATTTTTAGAGTCAATAGAAGATCATTCTGAACTGACTATGACAAATAATATCTTTAATTTTATAAAGACAAAAATCTGTATTAATTTGAGGACAAACTATTATTTAAGTGCGGGGGTGTTTTATGTGGCAGTCTTTTAACATACTTTTCCATATCTTTGTTCTGTAAATAATTATCTTTTTAATATTAAAATAATTTTTTTAACAATTCTCAATCGTTGTATTTTTTTTATTATTAGGAAATGATTTTATGTTAAATTAAATATTTTATTAAAAAATTTTGTTTTTTGAAAAATTTAAAATTAATGAATTAATCATCTACTAACCTTAATTTTTTAAAATTTTATTTTTATTAAATAATAATTCGTTAATTCTATAAATTATTTAACCATTATAATATTTTCTGTTTTTAAAAAAAATTATTTCATTTTTTCTTTTATTTGAATTTTTTTTATTTAAATAATAATTTTTATGTTTATTTAATCATATTATTCTATGTTTTTATTTATTTTGTTGTTTATTTAATTTTATTTTTTCTCTCGTTTTTATTAAATTATATTAATACATTAAAAAAAATATTTGACTCTTCTAATTTTAATAATAATTTATTTTTTATGATTCAATTTAATTATAATAAGTAATTTGTGATTTATTTATCTTTATTTTTAAAGTTAATTATATTTTTCTTAAGTTTTATTTTTTAAAATTTTATTATTTCTATCAATTACATTATTCATTTAATTAACTCTCTATTCTTTATTTTTCTTGAAAATTTATTTTTATTCAAAATAATTATTTTAATCTTTATTTTAATCTAACGACAAATAATTTTAATTTTTTTCAATTTTAAATTTAATTTTTTTTTAATTTAAGTTAAAATCTGAAATTTTATTTTATTTTCTTTAGGGGTCTAAGTTGCTGCCAGAATGAGATGTCGTTAGAGAAGCTACCACTAGAGCTACTTCCTCTTGTCCTCCACCCCTACAAACTCCCCATCAGCTCCCCCCTTGAGTCACCACCTGGTTAGTGAGTGATGACTTGATTCACATTCATCCCAATGGACATCCTGCCAATGGAGTGACCATATGGGGAGTCGCTTCTAAGGGATCACCTTTAGCAGAGCCTCCTCTAGATAACCCAACTCATAACCAGCCTCACCTTGAGTCATCGCTAATACTTGGCCCTCCTCATGTTATACCAACCATCTTCTAGTAACTCACCCACACCCCATGCTTCCCATTTTCACCGGTATCATAACCACAACAGAATCAAACATACCACCCTAAATACAAACCTATAATCAATGAAACAACCACAGATGAAAATTGACCTAGAATCCATAAATCAAAGCATAGATCTAGAACTCAAAAACATGAAGCCCAAAATAGTGATTTGGTACAAATCTAAAAACTATTTCCAGAATACCCCTTGGAATATCGTGATGTCTCACTAACCGACCCTCTTCCCCTTGTGAAGAAATATGATTTTACTTTACAAGTAATCATTAAGGACTACTGAGACTAAAGAGGGACAACATCAAGGCCACTAAAATACCCATCATCCTAATTTTGAATGAGATTCTCAAGATTAACCCTTACCCTATCATCTGAACATGTGATCCACTCCTTATTGGGGCAGACTCCCGAAATCCCCCCCCCCTTCTAGAGCTGACACCCCCTTTTGATTATTTTTTTTATAATTATATTTATAATAAAATATATAATATTAATATTAATAATACTTAAAAAATAAGTATACATATTTTTATTTTTACGCATTTATATAAAAATAATTATATATATTTTTATATATTTATAATATTTTTAAAAATATTTTTAATATTATATTTATTATTAATAATAAGAAGTATATTAGTTTTTAAAAACTTTTCCATATATTTACATATTTATATATTTTTTTGTTTTATACTTATCTATTAAAATATATGTGCAGATTTATTAATAAAACTATGTCAAAATGATTAGACATCAACTAATGACTAATGGGTCCAAAAAAATTTCATTTTTAATTTATCTTTTATTTCATACTAATCACTTATATGTTTTCTAATAGAATTAGGTGATCATGGGGAAAGTGATCATAGAATATGATCATGGGAAAATTTAAGGGGATACATAGGTTAATGCATGTGGATGACTACTTTCACTAACACTTCACTAGATGTAAGTGACATGTTTATCCAACAATACCACATGGATTCTCTTTCTGGTTAGTTATAGTATCAATGAATTTATATTTTTGGTTTTTCTAAATAACAGGATGACTCTTCCTTTCTTATTATATAACCATAAACAAGAAAACCATATTGACATTTGGATATCATAACCCCTTTTATCTTCTCCCTCTTTACATTTTCATCAATTTCTTATTTTCTATGTTTTATAAACATCGTTATTTTTTTATTATTTTGAAAATACAAATACTCTCTTTGGGTGTTCTTCATGATTTTATTATTTAATTCTTAATGATATATTTGATAATGATTTGATGGTGGATCAACTAGGATATGGCATTGTCATTCCTGACTGTCATTTTTTTACTATTTTTTTCTTCATGTTATTATTATATCTATATTTCTTATTCATTCAATGTTTCACCAGATTCATTTTTTTAATGTTTTTTGTCATGTTCTCTTATTATTCTTTCAAAATATAAAAACCAAAAAAAAATATTTTTTTGAAATATCATTATGGAACTCATTGAAGATTTATTGAGAGACACCCCATTGTTTTTAATTTTTCTATATCATGGGCTTCATAGATTTATCTTTGACTATCTTCATGAAAAATATGATGTCATGATCGTTAAATAATTTTCCTAATCTTGATTTTAATAAATAACTATTATATTTATAAAATATTTTAAATTATAAAATTTTGACACTTCATACATGTGCTCTCGGATTCGGTACTATAAACACATAATTAACATACATTCTCTCATACCAGCTCAAGATTCATGGATATGACCATACATAATTAAAAAAATCAAAACAATTATTGAATATAATTTTTCTAAATGATCATTCTAGATTTACTTATTTATTGAATTATATATAGATAAATCTCAAGATCATTATACAAAATAATATTTTTTACCATTAAATAACAAACTACATAAGTCATGAATATTCTTCAATGAATCCTAGAAATTAATTCCTATGTGTAATAATTCAAAACATGTCATTTATAGTATTTTTTCATATTTTTTGGGAACTAGAATCATATGAAGGGGTGAGCTCAAACTCTTAGTAATAGAGTCATGTAACTAAAACATTCATGGAATAAACATGGAATATATATTATAGTACGAATTGGAAAACAATAAAAATTCATAATCAATATGAAATAGGTATAATTATATATATATTTATATAAATGAATACATGAAGATGTAAAACACAAATCACATATAGATGGAATTCATATTGATCAATTTAAAAAAACACTTTTTCATGGACATTTGATAAGAAATATAACTTATCATGCTGACTCTAGATAACAGATTAGAACTTCTAGGCCTTGTACCAAGAAATTACCATGTTATGGGATGATCCTACACCAACACTCAACTTGTTTTGTCTCAAGATTCCTATTGATATATCAATTATATAATTTCAATCCACAAATGTCACTTTCTTTAGGGCTAATGCACTCACCATTATAGGAAATGAATAAACAAAAAAATTAACTCTTCCAATAATAATTCATTTTACAATAAAAAAATATTGAATTTTAATACATTTACCTCTATAAATAAATGGTATTTCCATGTCATAACCCATATTTAGGAAGAAGGTTAAGAGACAGAAAATATATAGTAAACATAACAATAATCATCTATATTGGAATTTTAATATTTGAAATTCCCACACATTTTAGATTTTGAATAAAATATAACAATTTCTATTTGAAAATCATCCAAACTGACTTATGTAAAAAAGTGATGTTCACACTATATTGACCAATGATTATATAATTATTCTAATTCTAGAATAGGATTATCATAATCTATCCAGAGAGTGTAAGTGGATGGATTCAAATAAAATATCTAAAGAAGTGAGTAATATTAATAAAACTCCTAATGTGGTAGGAATATATAATTCTTATAAACAATAAGATATTGACAAATAATACAATAAAATGGAAGTATATACCAAAATTATATGAAATATTATTAAAGAATAATTATATCACACTAAATAAATTCTGAGTTTCAAAAAATCTACACCATTCAGGAAACAATTAAATCGTTAGGAACTTTAATAATAGAACAATATTTGTCTCATATATCCCTTGAAAAAAATTATTTTCCTAAATTATATCTAGGTATACTAGATAGACCCTATAAATTGAACATGGTTCACAAAATTAAAATGTCTCAATGAATCATAATTAAGACCAAGAAATCCCTTCTGTCTTGAGATACCCTTTAATAAAAAACATTGGAATAAAAGGGCTGGAAATTGAAATACAAAATACATTTTTTATCTGAACAAATAAGATATGATATCATAAATTGGAATTTTATACACCATAAAAATTAAATCAGTTTCATAATAATAAATATATCTTGGAAAGTGGAATTTGAGATAAAATATTTATATCTTATCTTAACCATTGAATACCAATATTAGCCTCCACTACTAAAAAATATTTATGTTAATAAAAATATTTATAAAATTAATTAAATAAATTTTCATTCATAATATTCTTAATTAGTCATTTTTCTATCAGTTTTTCTAATTTTCTACATCATGTGATTATAGTTTTCACTGTTTTTTCTAGTTTTATAATTGGGGTTCACATGATTATTTTTCATTAAAATATAATAAATTATAGACAATTAAACATATTATTAAATATGATATATAAATATTTTTATTCTTTTAAATTCTTTTCATAAGTGATTAAAATTTTATCCACGAAGATGAAATCTGCAACATGTATGTTTTAGTGACTCTTGATAATCAAAGTTCGTTTTTTAATTATTTTATTAAATATTAATATAAAACATATTGAATCAAATGGAATTAATTATTAATATATTAATATAAAATTATAACAATAATTTAATTCTCATAATCATTCTGGATATAAATTTATATTATTCTTTAATATGATGGTTAAACCAACCCAAACATGAACATACCCTGATTTAACAAATGATCATGAGGAGATTTTTTATAATATCAATATAAAAAAGTAATGGTCTAATTTATTATTTATTAGTATTAAATATAATAATTTAATTAAGTATAATAATTAATAATTAATATAAAAATATTATATAATTTGAATAAAATATTTTCTACTTAGTATTATTTTTTTAGAAGATTAAATTAACAATGCTTGTTTTTTGATCATATAATTATTTGGTGAACTAATAATGTAATAAATAAATTAATGAAATAAAAAATTATTATGTGTCCATTTATTCCGTCCTCATATCAATCATTTTGAAATGTTAAAGGAAAACAAAACACATTATTTCATTGAGATGGTGGTCTACACAACTCATAAAAAATGGTCATGTTTTTATTAATTTATGGGGCATATTAATAAAAAATGGAAATATACATTTACTATTTAGAATATAAGTAAGTAAATGATATTGATATCATTATATTAGTGTATCTTGAATACATTTGAAGACTGCGACTAAAAGTATTTAAAACTATTCAATAATACTCACTTTGGGGATTTGAATTTTCCTTGAATTGCTCTTTGAATTTGATAGGTTTGGGATAACTATGAGTAACCATGGTATTATTGAATGGGAGAGGGTTCTAAAGAAAGTACAATTTCATATTTTATTAAATAAATTAGAATGGTATGTGATGTTTCATGTGGTGTAGAGGTAAACCATATATAAGTCAAAGAAATGGTATTTTTTGGAGCAACCCTTACATTTTAAATTTTCAATTTTCACAATTCAAGTTCCAAGGATAGAACATGGAAAAAATAAGAAATGAAATGAATTTTTAGTAGATTTTCACCCCAAAAAACACAACTTGAGACAACATTTAGTGATTATTTATATTTGTTTTATCTTTTTTACTTCTATCCAAACATAATTTTATCTTTGTAAATAATATATAACCATCAAAATCAATTTAAATGAAAAAATTTGATGTTAATAAAATTACATAATTAAATATGTAATTAATAAAATTTTAAATTAATTTAATTAAACAAAATTTCTAAAGGTTTCAAAAGATAATTTTAATCTATACACACTAAATTGTGTAAAACAGTTTTTTGAGAAATAATACTTCTAAGAATTAAATATATACAATGTCAAATAATAATAAATAATTATTTTAATGAAATAAATTAAATTATTTTAAATTAAATAAATGATATAATCCTTCGATTTCATGAAAAACCAGAATCTTCATTGAAAATGTCTATATTTAAACAAAATAAAAAAATTATTTTTTATAATAATGGAGACTTTTGTATTGTTCGAAAATATTTTTCCAGAGGTTTTCTAAGTGTAATGAAATATTGAAAATTACTAACATTATTTTTAAAATTGATATTTTATTACATAAATAGAATTATTAATTTCTATTTCATTCCTTTATAACATTATTGTCCTGAAAATTGTATTTTTCTACAAAAAGACATCCATTTTATTAATATATTAAAAACCAAACAATGTCAATTTTTAAATCAGGGATTAAAAAATTAATTTCATTTTATTTATTTAAAATCTAAAAAATTAATAAATATATTCTTTGAATGGTATAATAAACCATAATTGAGAACCATTTTAAATGGAAAATGCCACATCCAAATAATAATTGTTATTTATCATATTTCATTTAACCTTCCAATTTTTTTTTATGAAAATTAGTAATATAAAACATAATTTATCATTAATATTATATTTCTCGGATATAGATTTGTATCTAATAAAATATACATTATTTAGACAAAATAATAATAAATAATAAATGTTCATATTTTTCATTTAAGTTAATTAATTTAAATTTATTCATATTAAAAATATGTATTGTTTTCTATAAACATATACATCATAATTAGGCCACTCATATTCATTCCCTCTGTGTCAATGTCAATTTATTTAAATTTAAAACTAAAATATTTATTTTATATCTAAATATATCATTGTTTAATTTATGTTTTTTGTTACATGTAGGGAAGTCTATCTAACACATTAAATTATTTAAATGTAATCGTATATTTTCATTTTTGGGTGCTAGATTCTGGAATCATAAATATATGGTTTCCTTAAAATTTGAATTATATAATTAGAGTAATTTAAATTGGGAAGTCAAATAGAGTCACACACCACTAGATAATCATTAGTTTATTTAGGTTGTGAAATGAGATTTAGCTTTGTGAAAAATTATTATAATTGATTCTTAATGGATATAACACATTTCTAATTTCTAATTTAATTATAATAGGTTATATTTATCTAAATCCACTAGGAAAAATTTCCACGAAAACATATACAATGATTTATTTAATAATCATATAACAAGGTGTTTTATTTGTAACTAAATATATAATAGATGGAAAAAACATACATGAAAATGGAATCCTAAATATCATCAGTAAAAAAGTACTGAAAAAATTAATTTTTAGTAGCTAAATAAGTATTTCATTAATTTTAATTATTGTTGTGAATATCATCATCATTGGCCGATAGAGTGGGACATTTAGTTTCATACTGTTAACCAAGATTAAAATTGAAGAAATAAATTATGGTACCTTCTTTATTTACCTTACACTTTTGATATTTATGACATTAAACTCAGACTTAATGAAATTTACCCATAATTTTAAGGCATTTTCCTCCATGTTTCTTCCCATATTTTGGAAATACAGAAAAGTGAATATTTATTCCTTCATCATATTCATCATTTGATCCTTCAAAAGACTCCAATTTCATGTTCCTTAGTTTGGTTGGGTATATTAATATGATTTAATTATTAATGACAAATATTTATTACTGGTATAGAAAAATTACAAGAGTTCTCAATCTTACCCTAGTAATATTTAGTTATTCATTAGGATAGTTTCTTCATTGACCAGGTTGTTTGTTGTTATCTAGGTTCCTTTTAGATACTTACTTAATTAAAACTAATAGATTTTACCTCAGTGATTATAATTATTATATTATTATAATAAATAATGATAAGTAAATTGAACCTCAATATATCACCCATTAAAACATTATTATGTTAGCCTTTAATTCATAAAACTCTACTTGTATTAGACTTAGAAATATCTTTATATTTCTCATTTTAACATATATCATTAATTTTTTATACTATTTTACATTGATTTGGGTTCTATAATACTAATTATATTAATTATATAAATTGAGATCCCAAATTACAATGAACATTCTTAATATGTTCTAAAAATAAGAATCATTGAATTCTATGATCTCCAAATCCATTTTATCCATCCTCAAAAGACAATATTCATTACTAAGAAAATATACACTACATATAATATATTTCCTAAAACCCATTTGAGTACCAAGAAATTAATCATCAATGAGATTTTATATTCCTCCACAATTTAAATATAACTTTTAACCATAAATGGTATTAACCACTTGTTTATAAGGTCACACACACAGTAATAATATATAAAATCTGAAACATGAGATGGAATTTTCTAAAAATATCATAAATAAATTAATAATCCCAATGTTACCAATTACTATACAACATACATTATTTAAATAAATTGTTCCATTATACCTCAATATTAAGAATATATTAAACCTAAGTTTTATCGATTCATGAATCTTATATTCCACTATACATATCCCATAAATATTATCCTCTCCTAAATTTACATTTTATTTTATTTGGTACAATTTTTTATATGTTTCCAAACATTTTAAGAAATTCTATTGAAGACCAATCCTTAGATGCTTCACATAATAATCAATAATATATAATATATATCAAAATCTCAACAATGAATATGACTTTAATAACTAAAATAGATAAGAGTATGTAGAATTAATTTCCATTCTAATATCAACATAACAACATTATGAAATACTATAATACTCATTGTTTTCATCATAATAGGAATGTACATTGATTTATAAACATTTATATATTTTTTATTATTTTATTATAAGACATATATATTTTGAGATAACTATATTTTGAAGATCCATATTCTTGATCCTGTTTTATCCAGTTACTAATAACATATTAGTTATGATACAATATAAAATATGAATAGAAAAACATAAATCTAAATATGATGTCCCATATAAAACAATTGTTTTTAATATACGATGTTTTGGGATCATGACATTACTCTCTTTGTTGAATACTTTATTATCTATTAAATGTTTTTATAATTTTCTCCAACCAATTTAGTTTACATTATTATTAAATTATTCATAAGTATACATAATGTGAATGTGATAAACCAAAGAACATCAACTAGGATTGTTTCTATAATTATATAATGTTAGTCTTATTCATAATACATTAGAGTGATTATTGATTCAATTCGCAGACGACCCATTTTAAGGTGAATACCCATTGGTGCATATATGAGCCCAACATAATCAACTTATAGTATCCATGTGGGGATGTATAGATAGAAAAAACTACATAACCTCTAGTTTAAAAAAAACACCAGGATATTAATCAATAAAAATATTTATTCCGTAGTTTTTCACTAGATTCTTATTATTCCAATAAACACATAAAATATGTACGTGTTGCTTAACAAAGGAAAAATTACATTTCTGAAGGGATATATATACCTTTGATCATATTATCATCCAAAACAAATCAACCATTAAATTATCCAAAAAAAACATCTCAATTAATAATGTTATCTAAATTGTTCCATTAATACCAACTGTGAATCAATAGACCCACTCTCTGGGATCTGATTCCATAAATACATAAATTATATATATTCCTAAATACCATATATAGATTCCTAGATATTACTATCTGTAGTAACAATATAAAAATTATAATTAAATATCTTACATTGGATGTAAAATTTATTTTTTATATATTTAAATAATAATTAATGATAAATATCAAATTATCTTTATCAAATAAAAAATTTATTATAATATATAAAACTACATAAATCATGAAAAGTCATCATCATCTCCCAAAAATTGATTCAAACATGTAATACCTCTAATCATTCAATGTATAGTACAATTCTATATACCCAAGGGAAATTGTAACATAAACATGGGTCTCCTAAAATGCTCAGAAAGGGAAAAGAATAACTGAAAGAATCATGGAATAAACATGGCATAAATATTATTGAAATTGTAGTTACAAATAATGAATCCATAATCAATAAATAATTGGAAGCATTCTATATCCATTAAAATAAATGAAAACATTTATAACAATAATACTTATCCCAAGTTGATGGAATTCATAATACCATAAATCAAAATAATTTTTAACAATTACTTATACTAAGAAATGATACTTGTCATCAAGATTATAGTTATGAAATATTTATATCAAGGCCTCGTGTCAACGCACTATGCTGTTATGGAGTGATACATACACAAAACCTCATCCAATTTCATCTCATGAGACCAATAGATACATCAAGTGGCTATATAATATTGATCCATGCCCATCACTTTTTTAAGTCCAACAAATTCACTAGAATTTAAAATGAACAAAAAATAAATAACAAACCATTCCTTTATTCATTTTTATTGAAATAATAACATAAAAATTCAAATACATTTTCCCATGTCAATAAAAGGGGTAACACGATCATTACCCATCTAGATGAAGAAGGAGAATGGTTTAACAATACAAAGTCCACTTGAAAATAATCATCTATATTGGAATAAAAACATTTGAGATGTTAATAATTTTCCCAATTTCAACATAATATCAAATTCTCGTGATAAAAATCATTTAATTTGGGTTATTTTAAATGTTATGTTCACACCATAAAGAATTTTGATTACCCCACTAAGTCAATATTAGAATAACATGATCATAATCCCTCCTGAGAATGAAATTAGATGGTTTAAAATAATATATCTCAAGATGATATAAAATATTTTTCCAATGGTTTATGTTTTAGGAATTTCAATCAATATAAAATGATCAGATAATACCACATAATAAAATTAAATTGTGGGAGGTACCCATATTTTATAATAAAACATTTAATGATCACATCTCAATGAATGAAAATTGAGTTACCCAAAATGCTAACTAAATGGAAACAACTCATCACTAGAAACATGAATAACAGAATAAT
This sequence comes from Viscum album, assembly GCA_963277665.1. NCBI lineage: Eukaryota > Viridiplantae > Streptophyta > Magnoliopsida > Santalales > Viscaceae > Viscum > Viscum album. The sequence goes on along the minus strand of OY728159.1, from coordinate 771,175,497 downwards.
ATTTTTATATAATATACTAATAAATTAAATTATTTTCATAAAAAATTATAAATGGATAGTGGACACACTATATAAAGGGAACATGATGCACAAAAATTATTTTCATTATACATAAATTTATTTAATATTTATAAAAATTCCTTTATGTTACATTCATGAGTTTTTTAATATTTATTATTAATGATGAAATCGATAACAAGCATGTTTTAGTTATATATGATGATCCAAGTGTGTTTTTGTAACAAAAAAAAATCCAATATTATAATAACATATCTAGAAAATAACATTATCTACAAATTTATATCATAATTTCATATTATTATTTTTACCATATTAATTTCCGGATATAAATTCTCATTATTGTTAGTTTTGGCTATTAAAATGCCCCAAATAAGAATATACCCTTATTTTGTGATCGATTATTTGACGGTTTTGATTATATATTATTATAAAATAAATATAATGGTCTTATTTAGTGTTAATTTTTTTGATATATAATAGTTTTAAGGATCTATATGATGAAATAATTTATATTAAAACATTACATAGTTTCAATAAATGAATATGTTTATAATAAGATAATTAGAAATGATTACACTGATGATGATTTTTTTTATCATATCATTAATGGGATCCCAAATTTTTTATCCCGTAAGCATAATGAAATCATAAAAATAAAATTTATCTATTAATTTCATCCATATATGTATCCTTGTAAGGTAGTTAATGAAAAAACATGTTCCATCATGGAGCGGTAGTCGGCACAATGCACAAACAACAATTCTTTTTCATAACAGATGGGGTATATTAAAAAAATGATAATAACCATAATACAATAACATTAAATTGTATAAAATATGATAATATTGTTATATTATTTTAGATATAATAATTTTTAAACTAGATAACTTATAAAAAATGATGTAGTTTATAATATTCTTGAGGGGGTTTAAATTTTCCTTGACATCATCCTTGAATTTTAAGATATTAGGATAACTATGAGTGACCAGGGGATCTAATTATCGGGATATTGTACTAGTTATAGTGAAATGGGATATTATAAATTTAAATATGAAGAAATTTCATAGAAATTTTTTTCATAAATACTTTGGAATTTTATGAGTCTGCGGTTTCTAATGGCACTTGGTTCTGAGGCCCGGTGTGCCCGAAATCAATTTATGGGGTTTTGTTTGGGTATGTTCAGTAAACGTACATGTGGGTTTTTCTATCTTTTGAACCAGTGCTTGAAATTGAAATCTAAGGGCACCAATGAACTCGCAGCAACAGTATTCTCTTAGGGGGACCTTTACCGCAGTTGCGTTTTTTCATATGTGGTCATTAAAATTTGGGGATTCGTTAAGACTTAAATAAATTGTTGTGTTTCAATTTATTTTATGTGTAAGTAAATTACTCCAAAGGAAAGTTGGAGTTGGGGCTTACACCCCACCTAACTTCCCATGTGAGGATATGACAAAGGGTGGTGGGGGCCGCATGTACCCCTAACCCTTAAACTTCTCCTTTAACTCCCTTAAACCCCCATGAAACCCCCTTATTAATCCTTATAACTCTCCACCTTCTCCCTTAATTATTTATCACCATCCTCCCATTGAATAGCGAACCCCATCCAATTAATTACATCATTAATTAATTGGCACATCACATTTTGAAACAATTTGAATTCCATGGAAGAACTTTTAAAAATTGGGAGGCTTAATATAATATTGGTTTGGAAAATATTTTAGGAAAACATTGGAGAATTAGAGGAGAGTTTTATTCTTCCATGAAGAACGCCATACTCTCTCGGCGAAGAATTCTCCAAGACTTCTCCTTTATTCTTCTCCATGACAAGGAAGGAGACACTGATTGCAAGAAGCATCGTCTACATCAAGGATTCTTCCTCTAACATTGACGAGACGACACGGTTCTCTGTGAAGCCATCTACTGCGACGCTCGACTTCTATAGCTTGGTGATGTGTGATGTCTTTTGCGAGGTATGGTATTTTACAATTTTAAATGAATAATTTGAACCCCATTATTTGTTGAATTTTTTGAATTGTCCATGGACGATTGTTACCTCCTAACACGGAGGGCGCGGGGTGAAAAAACACGGCCTGACGACCCTCCATCATTTCTTGTTTATTTAGTTCGAAAATGGAGGCGGTGTCTAATGAAGGTGGTGGCGAGTGAAGGCAGCGGCCGCGTGCGGAAGAACCATGGGCCACAACCGCGGTCCGCTCGGCCGACGAAGAACTGGCCTGCTAAAGTCGGCCAGACGAAAGAGACCGCAGCACCACAAGGGACGCTGCACTGTGGAGAACCACATCCAGCGCTCTGCGAGCCACTCAATGGTGAACCGGCCGGCTCGTCAGCCGGTCTGGATGAAGGAGCCACGATGCTAGGAGGTCACTGAGCTGAAGGTTCCGTCACCCACTCGTGCGGGCCGATGGCACCCGGAAGGCCGACCGGTTGGGAGGGCGGCACCACTCGGCGTCGCCGGTTCGGGAAAGCGGGGGGCCACCCCTCCCCCCCTCGGACCGCTCGGCCAACTGGTCGAGCCGCAGCCAGCTGGGCCATGCCCCCTCAGGCCAGGCCGCGTGACTCATCGGGCCAGTCCGACCCTCTGTCGGGTCGGACCCGCAAAACTGGGTTGACCCGACCCACCATCCCACTGGGCATAACGGGTCGGGCCTGTTTTCAATTAAACATGAATAACTATAAGACCATGTGTCTGATTGACACGCCGTCTGTGGATTTGGGACCCCCGTGATGAACCAGTCCTTTTTCTATACCCTAAGTGAGTTCTAGACAACTTTGGAAAACGGCTGAGTTTGGAATGAGCGTATTTCCAACTAGGCCCCTGGAACGGAAAAGTCAATATCTCTCAGACCTGGTGTCCGATTGATGCGTCGTCTGTCGCTTTGGGTTCCTTTTGACGATGTGGAACTTTGGGGTACATCAACTCTAGACTTCATGATAGTTGATGTGATGACCCCTTTGATCGAGGAGCATACCCTCCCGGAATTGAGCGTGTTGTGTGCAGGAACCCTAGAGCTAGCTGCGACCACGACGACTACCTTACTGGGATCCTCCGTGGGTTCGAAGACGATGACTACTATAAATGGATCCTCTGTGAGTTTGGCAGCAATGACTACACTACTTGGATACTCTGTGGGTTCGGCAGCAATGACTACTCTACATGGATCCTCCGTGGGTTCGGTAGCGAGGATTACTGTTCTTGGATCCTCCATCGGTTCGGCAGCGAAGACTTTTGTACTAGGATCCTACATGGGTTCAGTAGAGGATATGATTCAGAGGCTACATCTAATCATCTCCACCCCTCTTTGTGAGTTATATGCCTATGTGATCAGAGTCTTTATCTTCAATTATTATCAATGATGTGACTTACTTCTATCATGTGTGGACTGGGTTGTGCTTGGGCTCGAGAGTTGGATCCGAACTGGGATTGATGACTTAGGTATATGTATGGGAATATACCTAAGTTGATTTGGTTGATACTAAGTGATTGTATCTTTCCTTTGTGGTTATCCATCGTGGATTCTGGAAGACCTTCGGGGGTCTCGGGGTCCCTACTGAGTATTGTTATACTCACCCCTACAGGGTCTATGCCCGCACTACGTTGTGTTTGATGCAGACGATGGACTGCACTGATCGTGGTAGAGACATGTGGAGCTGGATGGTACCCGGAGGTGGACCACTCAGCTGGACGTACACGAAGCGGATTGACAGATCTGAGGTGCTGAGGAGACCATCTGTATCCACCCTTCTAGTGGGATTCCCGGTGGACAATTCAGTGGTTTCTAATTTATTTTATTGCTATTGTACTATAATTTATGTTGTATTTTACTTACTGTTGGGCTTGTATTTTCGGCCCCTTTCTTTTCAACACTTAATTTTGTATATAGTTTTACTTTGTGCTTACTTCTAATGTGTACTCTATTTTGTTTGTTTCCTATATAAAGGAAGTTTCTTCCCATTTTATCCAGATTTACACCTTTGGTGCTACTCGTCAGCCCCTTGCCTATGGAAGGCGGTCTTGGGGTAGTCACGGCACGGGCCCCGAGGATAGGTTGTGACAAATTGGTATCAAAGGAGTCGGTTCTACAGCATAACTCAGGAATCTGATCATTTTTTCTGTGAAGCAATAATGTTAAGGGTATTGAGTGTAGTTTTCAGTTCAAGGATTCCAGTGTTGGTATGGCGGTTAACATATCCTTACACCAGGACACTGACCTCTGACTTCCAACTCAGTGCCCGAAAACAGTGATTGCATGAGTGTTTCAAAAGTTTTCATTGTGATTACATTTTTCAACTCACCAGGTATAATGTTTTGATCATGGAGCACATGTTTCTTCTCATTATGGCCCCATGAAGGCATCCAGCTAGGGTTCCGAGTTACGTGTGAGATGGTAGCCCACCGAGGTACGAGGCCTCAGTGCATGGCCCCATCACAGCAGAGGCACCAGCAGTACCACTCCTCGCTGAGACATGGATACTACCAGCCCCAGCAGTAGAGAGTGCATGTCACCTGAGTGCATTTCACGAGTTTCAGTGACAGAGGCCGATGAGGTGCTGCGGAGAGATGGACCCACAGGCAGCCAAGGATTGGTTGGAGGATGTCGTCAGGGTTTTCGGATTATTAGGGACACCAGCTGATCTTATGGTGATCCTTGTTGTGAATCTCCTGCATGAAGAAGAAGGTATATGGTGGAGCCTGATGATCCTAGTGCATGATGAAGAATATTTACTTTGGAAAGACTTCGAGAGTCTCTTCCGCTCGGAGTTTGTTCCCGCCGCCCTTCATGCAGTGTTGATACAAGAGTTACTTCATCTGTGGTAGGGAATCATGACAGTAGCTCAATACTCTGTGAGGTTCACCGACCTCTAATGCTACTCCACAGACATGGTACGAGACCCGTTATTTAGGGCTCAGACTTTTGAGTAGGGACTGAGGCACGAGATCAGGTCTTCAACGATTCCCCTTAGCATCCTGATACAGGTGGGGGTGCTGGAGCGAGCCCTACTAGTGGAGAGCTTTCTCGATGAGCATTCTCCAGAGGTGAGACCCACCGTAGGACGACACGTAACATATTCTTTTGTAGCCGACAGTAGATAGTTGACGTAGAGGTCCAAGAGGACCAATCCATCAGGTGGGCGACCTCAGGATACTGGTTCGGATGTGAGGGGCACATGCAACAGAGCCATCCATTCGAGAGGCAGGTAGTGCTATGCATGTGGTTAGCAGGGTCACATGGCTCGAGACTGCCCAACCCGCCATGCAGACGAGTAGCAGATAGTAGAGGGACCTCCCATGCATAGGCAGAGGTTCGAATGTGGTGGTCTTCTGGGATCAGGCGGACTAGGCAGAGGAGCTGGATGAGTAGTGGGTGGTGGACGACATTTCGAGGCTCTACCACCACCACCACCAGGAGGACCACCCCAAACACAGGCACCCGGCGGACATAGGTGGGATCACCTCCATCTAGTTGAGGCCTATGACCACGGTGCACTTGAGATGATTCAAGGTACTATATGTTCCTAATCCACCCATTATTCTATACGTATAGACATAGGAGTGAGTAATTATTTTATTTCCGCTTCCCTTGTTCGGAGCTCGGAGATTTCGACAGAGCCGTTGGCTCGATCCTTATGGTTAGAGACTCATGCGGGAGCAGACTCAACGATTACGCACTGGCGGTGGTAGTGTGAGCTTACTCTAGGAGGTGAGAGCATTGGCTAGGATCCTCTTGTAGCAGCATCGAGGCCTTATGACATCATCTTGGGTATGGACTGGTTATCTACAGTCCATGCTCAGATCGATTGTATTAGGTGCAAAGTGCTGTGTGTCTGCACAGATGGGAGCAGGTTCACCTTCACTAGTGATAAGGGAGACTTTGCAGCGCATGATGGACTTACGCAGGGGAGAGGGCAGCCGATCACACAACAGTTGGCTTGCCTCATTCATGGAGAAGTTGATGTGCAGAGTCCGAGTTTTCCTATTGTGGTGGATAAGTATGAAGAAGTTTTTTCCTGACGACATTCCAGGACTACCTCCTCGCAGTGAGGTAGACTTCTACTTTGACCTATACCTTGGAAATCACTGATATCTAATCCATCATATCATATGGCTCCCGCCGAGCTTCGTGAGCTACAGGTACAACTGAAGGACTTGTGGGGAAAGGGATTCATCTTACCCATTGTATCACCCCAGGCTTCTCCGATTTTGTTTTCCATGAAGGAGGATGGGAGATTGTGGCTGTGTGATGACTACCATCGCCTAAATCAGGTGACCGTGAAGAACAAGTACCCACTCTCAAGGATTGAAGACCTCTTTGATTAGATAAAGGGAGCATGATGGTTCTTGAAGATAGACTTCAGGTCTGGCTACCACTAGCTCAGAGTTCGAGATGAGGATGTGGCGAAGACAGCCTTTAGGTGTCGGTATGGCCACAACGAGTTCTTAATTAGGCCCTTCGGCGTAACCAATGCTCCAGCAGTGTTCATGAGTCTCATGAACAGGATCTTCCAGCCTTACCTCTATCGATTTGTCATTGTTTTCATCGAGGACATATTGATTTACCCGACCAATGAGGAGGAGCATGCCTACCACGTGCCGGATGTAATGTATACACTCTGAGAGCACCAGCTTTATGGTATGCTCGCAAAGTGGCAGTTTTGGATTAGAGAGGTTCATTTTATAGGACACATCATCTCAGAGGTTGGAGTAGAAGTGGATCCAATGAAGATTGAGGATGTGCTTTCTTGGGATCCACCTAGGAGTTTGATGGAGTGCGGAGTATCCTGGGACTAGCTATATACTATCGGATATTTGTGCCAGATTTCTCCAGAGTTGCAGCACCGCTATCAGCCTTGAAGAAAAAAGGGAAACCCTTCGTGAGGTCAGATAGATGTCAGCAGAGCTTTAAGAAGCTGAGGCAGCGATTGACCAGTGATCCCATCTTAAGGCTACCAAAGGAGGGCGTTGGGTATGTAGTGTACTGTGACGCATCAGGGACCGGATTCAGGTGTGTTCTAATGCAGGAGTTAGTAGTGATCGCTTATGGTTCGTGGTAGCTGAGATAACATCAGCAGAACTATGCTACCCATGACCTAGAGTTACAAGAAGTGGTGTTCTCCTTGAAGATGTGGTGGCACTATCTGATGGGAGAGATCTTTACAGTCTACTATGACCACCAGAGTCTCAGGTACATCTTCTCGCAGAAGGACCTGAATCTGATATAGTGGCGATGGCTCCAGTTTCTCCAGGACTATGACTTTGAGATAGTCTATACTCTTGGGAAGGGTAAAGTTGTAGCTGATTCTATTAGCAGGAGATTGGTAATTTAGCTACTAAGAGAGGTGACGAAGCAGCTAGCCGCGTTGCAGATATCCTTTTATGGATAGAGATGAAGCAACCTTTCTACAGTCACTAACAGTCACTCCTCCACTCCCTTAGCAAGCCAGAGAGGCACAATCTGGGGACATTGACTATGAGATGCGACGTGCAAAGATATCCACAGGGCAGCTTCCTGATGGATTTTCTGAAGGAGGGGAGAACGTCATCCTCTTCCTGGGACGTACCATAGTACCTGTTGCACTGCAGGAGAACGTGATGAGGGAGTTTCACCCTTCCCCTCTAGTACTATATCCATGAGTGGTGAAGATGTACCGGGACCTTAGACGACAGCACTGGTGGCCAGGTATGAAGGAGGTTGTAGCAATGTTTGGTCACGATTCCTCACTTGTTAGTAAGTGAAGGTGGATCACCAGGTACCAGTAGGATTGCTCAAACCTTAGAGGTCCCAGAGTGGAAGTAAGGCGAGATATCCATGGATTTTGGGATGGGTCTCCCACATACATCCAGAAGACATAAATCTATTTGGGTGATCGTAGATTGACCCACCAGGTCATCTATTTTCCTACCGATCAGAGAGCAGGGCTCAGTGGAGAGCTTGGGATGCCTCTATATTCAGAAGATCGTACGACTTCACGGTGTTCCATCGACTATCATATCCGATCGGGATGCTCGATTCACATCCCAACTATGGAAGGGGATACAGGAGGCTTTTGGGATGTAGCTACATCTGAGAACCAACTTCCATCCTCAGACGGACGTCTAGACATAAAGGACCATTAAAACTCTCGAGGACATGCTTCGTGCATGTGTTCTTGACTTTGTTCATAGTTGGGAGGATCTCCTACCCTTGGTGGAGTTTTCATACAACAAAAGCTACCACTCCACGATCGAGATGGGACCATATGAGGCACTTTACGGCCGACCTTCTAGAACCCCTCTGTGCTAGACTGACCCTGGGGAGATAGCACTTGTAGGACCACATATGGTTCAGGCTACGACATAGAAGGTGCATATTATCATGGAACGGATGAAGACTGCACAGAGCAGACAGAATTCCTATGATGATAGGAGATAGAGACCACTGGAGTTCAAGGATGGCGACCACGTCTTCATATGAGTCTCACCTTGATGAGGTATATAGAGATTTGGACAGGGCGGCAAGTTATATCCGCATTTTATCGGACCTTTTGAGGTCCTCAGTAGAGTAGGTGACGTGGCTTACCACCTAGCCCTTCCACCTCAGTTGCACTGGGTGCACGAGGTCTTCCACATATCTCAGCTGAGGAGATACATTCATGACCCATCCCACATCATAGATCATGGAGAGCTGGACATCAATGATGGGGAAACATTCTCAGAGGCCCCGGTGGAGATCAATGATCGACAGGAGCGGGTCCTACATGGGTGGTCGATTCCTCTAGGGCACATTCGCTGGCACCATGGGAACCTCCAGTAGGGAACTTGGGAGTAGGAGGCTCAGATGCTTGTACAGTAACCCCATTTGTTTCCCTATTGTGTGTTGTATCTTTACAAGTCTGTGGTTTCTAACGGCACTTGATTCTGAGGCCTGGTGTGCCCGGAATCATTTTCTGAAGTTTTGTTCGGGTACGTTCAGAAAACGTACGTTTGAGTTTTTCTATCTTTTGAACCACTGCTCCGAATTGAAGTCTGAGGGAATTGATGAACTCACAGCGCCGGTATTCACTTAGGGGGACCTTTACCGCTGCTGTGTTTTGTCATATGTGGTAGTTAAAATTTGAGGATTCATTAAGACTTAAATAAATTGTTGTATTGCAATTTATTTTAAGTGGAAGTCAATTCCCCCAAAGGGAAGTTGGAGGTGGGGACATCACCCCACCTAACTTTCCATTGCAGGATATGACTAAGGGTGGTGGGGCCTTTATGAACCCCTAACCCTTCAAATCCTCTTTTAACTCCCTTAAATCCCAATGAAACCCCCTTATTAATCCTTATAACTCTCCACCTTATCCCTTTATTATTTATCATCTTCCACCCATTGAATATTCCACCCCAGCCAATTAATTACATCATTAATTAATTAGCACATCACTTTTTTAAACAATTTTAATTTCATGGCATATCTTATAAAAATTGGGAGGCTTAATATAAAATTAGCTTGGATAAATATTTTGGGAAAACGTTGGAGAATTAAAGGAGAGAATTATTCTTCCACAAAGAATGCCATACTCTCTTGGCGAAGAACGCTCTACGAGATCTCCTTTCTTCTTCTCCGCGACAAGGAAGGAGACACCGCTCACGAGAAGCATCGTCTACATCACGGATTCTTCTTCCAATGTTGACGGGATGACACCGTTCTCCGCGACGCCATCTACCACGATGATCGTATTCCGTAGCTTTTTGACGTGTGGTGTCTTTTGCAAGGTAGTGGTTTGTATAATTTTAAATGAATAATTTGAACCTCGTTCTTTGTTGAAATTTTTAAATAGTCGACGGTTGATTGTTACTGCCTAACGCGGAGGGTGCGGGCCGAACAAACATGGCGCAATGACCCTCTGTCATTTCTTGTTTATTTAATTCGCAAAGAGAGTTGGTGGCGAATGGAGGTAGTGGCGAGCGAAGGCAGCGGCCGCGCACCGGCCATGTGCGGAAGAACCGCGGCACACAATCGCGGGCCACTCAGCCGACTAAAGCCGGACAGACCGAAGAGACTGCGGTGCCACAAGGGATGTCTCGCTATAGAGAACTGTGACATGCACTCTGCGGGATGCTCAGTGGTGAACCGACTGGCTCGTCAGCCAACCGGGATGAAGGAGTCACAACACCATGAGGGTTCCACACTGAAGGGACCGCGGCTCGCCCATGCGGGCCGCTTGCACCAGGAAGGTCGGCCGGTTGGGAGGGCGCCGACACTCGGCACTGCCGATTCAGGAAAGTGGGTGGTCGTCCCCCCCCCCCCCCTCAGACTGCTCGACCGCACCATGGCAAGTCGCGCCGGCCCGCACCGTGTCGAGCCGCACCCCTTTGGGCCGGGCCGCCCTACTCATCGGGCCGGTCCGACCATCTTTCGGGTCGGACACGCCAAAACCGGGCTGACCCGACCCGCCAGCCCAATGGGCTTAACGGGCAGGGCCCATTTTCACTTAAACATTAATAACTATAAGACCGCACATCTGATCGACGTTTCGTCTGAGGCTTTGGGACCCTCAAGATGAAGTGGTCCTTTTTCGATAATCTAAGTGAGATCTGGAAAACTTTGGAAAATGGACGGGATTGGAATGAGCGTATTTCCAACCGGGCACCTGGAACGGAAAAGTCAATATCTCTCAGACCGAGCGTCTTATTGATGTGTCGTCTATTGCGTTGGGTTCCTTTTGATGAGATTGAACATAGGGGTAAATCAACTCTAGACTTAGTCATAGTTGATGTGATGACCCCTTTTCTCAAGGAGTGGACCCTCCCGAAATCGAGCGTGTTGTGTGCAGGAACCCCTTAGTTGGCTGCGACCGCTACGACTACCGTACTGGGATCCTCTGTAGGATCGATGACGATGACTACTATATAAGGTTCCCCCGTGGGTTCGGCAGCAATGACTACTATTATAGGATCCTTTGTGGGTTTGACTGGGATGACTACTGTACTTGGATCCTCTGTGGGTTCGGCAGTGATGATTACTGTACTTGGATCCTCTGTGGGTTTGGCAGTGACGACTTCTGTACTAGGATCCTACGTGGGATCGGTAGAGGATATGATTCAGAGGCTACATCTAATCATCTCCACCCCTCTTCATGAGTTTTATACCTGTGTGAGATGAGTCTTGATATTCAATCATTATCATCGATGTGATTGACTTCCTTCCTGTGTGGACTGGGTTGTGCTTGGGCTCGAGAGGTAGAGCCGAACTGGGATTGATGACTTAGGTATATGTATGGGAATATACCAAAGTAGAGTTGGTTGATACTGCGTGATTTTATCTTTACTTTGTGGTTTATCCATCGGGGATTCTAGGAGTCCTTCGGGAGTCTCGGGGTCCCTAATGAGTATTGTTAAACTCACCCCTGCACGGGCTATGCCCGCACTACATTGTGTTGGATGCAGATGACGAACAAAACTGATCGTGGTTGACACTTGTAGAACTGGACAGTACCTAGAGGTGGACCACTCGGCGGGATGTACACGGAGCAGATGGATGGACCCGAGATGCTGAGGAGACCATCTATACCCACCCTTTAGTTGGGATTCCTACTGGACGACTCCATGGTTGCTGATTTACTTTACTGCTGTTGTACTAGACTTTCAGTTGTATTATACTTACTGTTGGACTTGTATTTCCGACCCCATTCTTTTTAGAAATTACTTTTGTATACAGTATTACATTGTGCGTACTTTTGTTGTGTACTCTGTTGTGTTTGTTTGTTATATAAAGGAAATGCCTTCCATTTTTATTGGGAATTATGCCTTTGGTGATAGTCGCTAGCCCCTTTCCTATGGAAGGCGGTGTTGGGGTAGTCACGGCACGAACCCCGAGGATGGGTCGTTATATTAAATGATAAATTCTTGCGGGTAGTGATCCTTTAATAGTTGAATATATGTCCCTTATATATGTGAAATAAACTGTAATTTTGGGAGTGACTATAACATTTTAAATGATTTATTGTTACTATCAACTGTTAAATGCTTTGAAAAGGAAAAAAAATATAATAGGAGAATGAGTGTTGGTCAAAAGACACCACAACCACTCACTATTTAGAAAAAATTAAATTATTTATATATTTTAGTTTTATCTTTTCTCCTCTTACCCAAACATACATTGACCTCGGTAATTAATTTTTAATTGTCCTAATTAATGTTATTGAATATTATTATGATTTACCTTTTTCTTAATTTTATATGAATTATCTTAAAATATAAAATATATTTTTCAAATTAATATTTCTATATTTTGGAAAAGTTATTCTTGATATAAAAACCATTTATTATGTAAGATACATTTTTAGAGAAATATTTTTTTCAGGATATAATATATATGTATCAGAACATATTCTTGACTATATATTTTACAGAACAAAATTGATTTATTATTAATAAAATAAATTATTTAATGATTCTATGGTATGCCATTATTGAATCACCTTTAAAATTTACTTGATGCATAGAAGAGACCAAAATAATTTTTTATATTAATGTTTATAACAAGACTAAACTTTAGTGAACATTAAAACATGTTTTTAATACACATAATAAAACCTTGAATACCAATAGGTATAGTTTCTTTGTTAAATTAGGTACATTACATAACATCTTAAAACATTAAATGCAACATCTTTTTTGCAAACCTCTTTGACATGACCAGAAAATTCCTTCATACTTAACACTACATGGGATAACCTTAGGACATACACAAGAAAGGGGTGATATATGAAGACCATTAATGGAATAAAAAAATTCATAACATGTGTAAGATAATATATGTTATATAATTGGAATAACAATGGATGATAAAAGATACATGAAAAATTAGGCATGACAGAGAATGGTAATCATAACATAGGAAATGTGTAACAACGTAAAACACTACTACATAAACATAGGTCAAGAGTAAACCTCCAATAAATCATGGCAGACAAATTCCATAAAGTAATCAGGTAACCCCCTTATCCCGAAATTATGTATAATGAAAAAAAACCATTACCTAGTGCATTGGTGTGCTATCTGGGTGCACCCTTCATAATCATTTCATTCTTATGCTTAAGTGTACAACATAGATCATATAACATGTATTTATTCCACATTATAATTTATTATATTGTCAATTAATGTGGAATAAATGCACTTAAGTCTCAAAAAAATTAATTATATTTTCATAAAGGTGAATACCATTGATAGAAAAATGGTTATGGAATTCAGTACACATTTACTTTAGTATAGAAAATCATGGGGCAATTTTGGATGAATAAAGACATCACATAGAAATTCATAAAATGGGTTGATGAGAGAGAAACCATCCAATAATAATTTATACATGATTTTTACAATAATAGGTTCATGTAAATACATTCCCCTAAGATAAAAAATCATAAAAAGAAGGTGTAACATAATAAAGAAACATTAACACGAATGACAAAGAAGGAACCATTAAAAAATTTCAGCATGGTAATTGTTGTGTATAAAGATTCATTTAAGGTATAAATGAGAATGATATGGGATATCATAATTTAATAGAAATTTTATATAATTATGGATATGTAATAACATATCCCAATAAATTAAAATGCAAATTAAAAGTCATAACAATAAAATGGGTGCTTGATAAAAGAGGAGAGTGGAAGATATGGTTCTCTTACAGAATATCGATATTTTAATGACATTGGTAAAGGAAAAAATGAGGGTCTTTAGACAATATCACCTTCAAATAACATCACATGTAATGAAAAATAATTTTTATAAAAATATATTTTTTAAACAATGACAATTAATATTTCAAATTCCCAAGATGGTTCTCAAATTTGACGGAGAAGAAGGTGAGGATCCCTCACTAGAGTGCATGACTCAAAAAGTATGAGAGGGTCTTAATGAAATTTTGGGAACTTTGAGATGAATCTAGTGAGTTTAGGGTTTATTTGGGTCTTGATACTTGGATTTTGAGTGAAGAGAAATGGGAGCATTGTGGGTTTTGTATAGGAAAAGTGGCAGATTTCATTATTATTTGGGATTTGGACACTACAAAATGTATTATTCAAAAAAACAAACCATACCTAGTATTTTTGTATGGTTTCTACCATATAGTATTGAGTTACCTTATTTTGTAATTCCAAATTCAAATTTTAATAAAATAATTCCTTTTCTTATGTCGAAGTGATTTACACTCTCAATGAAATGAATTTAAAATCATAAAATATATTATATGTCTCGGAGGAATCATTGTGGTTTTATAAAATAAGTAAAATTAAAATTTAATTTAATTTTTAATGGTAAAAAATATTTTTGTCTGAGGATACCTTTAATAGTATATATTTCATCACTATTGGTCCATTTCAACGTAATAAAATGCACCATTTATTTATACAGTATTTATTTTTACCCAAAATTTCGAATGTCTTAGAAAATTATGAAAAAATAAAAATTAGTTAATTTAAAAATCATAATTCCAAAAAAATATTCATTTTATATAAATAATTTTCTAAATATATGAATTTTCTCTATTAAAATAAAACTCATTAGTTATTGAAAATGTTGGTTTTTTGACAATAACATTTTTTTTGAACCCTTATAAAATTTACATTTGACTTCATATATGATAATTTATATTTCATAAACATAATTTATTATAACATTTTATTAAAATATTTTCTACTTCAAAAATAAATTAATTAATTAATTGAATTTGAAGATTAACCAAAAATATAATATGTGCTTTACTGAATCAAAAATAAAAATCCTTTATAAAGTAACAATAATAGGGTGAAAATATATTCATTGTTCTATATAAAATAATGTACATATTCATATTGATAAGGACTTCATACATATCTTTTTAATAATCTAGCATACACCCAAAGAGTATGGTGTGTAATAGTGGGGCTTTCATGGGGTTGTTCAGTGAACGTGTTTTGTTTTGTGATCTCGATGAGCTTGAACTTCTACTGTAAATGGGTTCACTCAGTATTAAGTTATTGGATCTCAGATTGGGCTTAGTCTAGGAAAAATACTTAATATTATATCTCCCTAAATATCTATAATAAATGATCTTCATATGGTACAGTCTTATGGGATGAGGCCGTCACTTCTTCTGTCTGTGCGAAAACGATTTTCTAAAACCATTTTTTTAAACTAGTCATGTGTTCAATAGATATATTATCAATGGTAATGATACGTAAAGGTAAATTAAATTCAATTGGATACAATAAAACAAAATAAGTTCATGTGTTTTCTATAACAATAATATATTTAATTAAATCAAAAATTAGAATTTTATTCATAATAGTCTGGGTTGTTATAATTTTCTCCCTTTTAGAAATTTTTCACCCAAAATTTTATTTTCCCCAAACAAAAATATATGAGGGGAACTCTTTTTCATCACCACCTCTAGTTCCCATGTTTCTTCATCAAAATTGTAGTTTCACGACAATAATTTGATGAGGAAAATTATAATATATCATTGAACTTTGTCTCTATGACCTAAGATATTCATAGGCTGATCCACAAAATGAAATGTAAGCCTCTTATGATACCACCTCCAGATTTAGTTCATTTGAGGGTTTGGGAATTTAAATTATCAAGAGGGGAAAATGGAATACATCATGTACTTGAGACAAGTTCAGTGGGAGTGTATGGTGTTAGGATACTACTCTGATGCGATCAAGGATCTCAAAAGGGTCGATGTTCCTTGGACTAAGATTTTCTTTCTTCCCAAATATCATCACTCACTTCCATGCATATATGAGGATGAATACAATGTCTTTAACATGAAACTCTATGTCACATCGAATATTTTAAACAAATATCTTTTATCAACATGGGGTAGCCTTGATGTACTGCTGAATGGATGTTACCTTTTGTGCCACTTCCTCAACCATTTCAAAACCTAGAAGTTTTTGCTCCCCAACTTCATCCCAACATGTAAGTGTTCTTCACCTCATCCAATAAAGGTCATCATAGGGATCCATTTGGATTCTTAAGTGGAAATTGCTTTTGTAAGAGAACATAAGAATAAGGAGATGTTGGTCCCATCCACCATTGATAACAATTGATCATGCTCTCAACATTTCCTCAGGTTTTTAGTTAGTTATCTCATATTGGCCATAATTTTGAGGGTGATAAGACATACAGATGTTCAAATTAGTGTTTAGAAAATCCTATAAACATTTCCAAAAAATAGTGGGTAATCTTGGATCTCAATCACACACAATGGATAGTGGTACTTCATGTATCCTTACTAGTTCTTTGATGTATATCTATGATTGTTTATCTAGTGAGAAATCCACATGAATTGTAACTAAGTGTCAAGTATTTATAATACGATCCATGAAAACATAGATAGAATTGTGTCCCAATTATGTATTTGGATGTCCGATGAAAAATCCTTTGGTGATGTTTTCCTATTTCAATGTTTCTATAGTTAACGGATGCATCATCCCCTAGGACTTCGGCCTTTATGCCTTAACTTTCTGATATTCCAGGAACATTCATGTATAATCAGTGATCTCATTCATTAAGTTGTCCCACCAATAGTTATCTCGTAGATCTCGATTCATCTTTGTGTTTCTTAGGTGAATGGAGATATTTCAACTATGTGTAGCATCTGATAGTTCCCACTTTAACTAAGATTTGATATAACATATAGTCTTGATCCAAATCTCATAATTTATTCTTAATTAAAATTGATCTTCGATGATTTGAATTTTTTATAGTTTCCTCTTTCTTATGAGTTCTTGTATCATCTTCTAGGTCATGCATTAAGATTTCAAGAAGAGATAATTGAGAAATCATTTGATAAAGGCTTGATGATGTTTCATCCTTTATGATTATCATGTCCATCCTCTTTAAATTGAGGAAGATCAGATCCTTCTGAATTCTCATTGACGATAGAATCATTGGATACTTTCTACTTTGAGAATATTCGAATTGGTTCACTTTCCCATGATGATGGTGGATTGAGTAGTCATGATCCTTGATCATCTCTTACCATATTCATTGGAATATATTCAAATCTTTCTATATGAATATATATTTAAGACTTTGGTGATGTTATATATTTCACACTTATCCTCATTGATACAACATCACCCAGTTATTAAAGCGAAGATCAGCATTACCAAATCCATATCATGTGTGGAATAGTTTTTCTCTTGAATGTTCAACTGCATTGATGCATAGGTGAAGGATTTATCATTTTTCATCAAGACACAACCCAATCCTTTCTTTGAAGAATCAATAAAATTTAGGTAATGTTTCCCACTTGAGGGTAGTTAAGCACAAAGGTAGTGATAAGAATCCTTTTTAACTCCATTAATCAATAATCGCATTCATCATTCCCGCAATTTGGAGTCTCTTTTGAGTTATCTTTGTGAGGTGGTTTGACATTCATGAGAAATTTCTCAAAATTCAGCATAATATCCTAATAACCCTATGAAACTATGGATACTTATCATAGATTTTGGCCTTGACCATCCTTCAGTTTATTTTATCATTGAACGATCCACATATATCCCATTGGTTATGATGATATAACCCAAGAACAAGACATTTTTTAACCAGAAATCACATTTGATATACTTTCAATTGAGCTTATCCTTTTGCAAGGAGTTCAGAAACATTATTAGATTCTACTTATATCCAATATTGGTTTTTCAATATAATATAATATCATCCATAAACACTTCCACAAATTTGTTAAGATAATACTAAAAGACCACTCATCATGTCCATGAAGATTCCCGGAGCATTAGTGTGTTAAAATGGAATCACATTGAACTAGTAGTGCTATTACCTCATATGAATACCAATATTGGGGATATCTTCCTCATTCACCATAACATGGTAATATCCCGACCACATGTCCACCTTAGATATGTATAGTGATCCATGTAGATGATCAAAAAAACTCATCAGAAAAGTGCACTTTTTCTTTATCGCGGTCTTTTGGATCTCACAATAATCAATGAAAATGTGTATTGACCCTTCCTTCTTCTTGAAAAATAGGACTGGTGCACCCCATGGTGAAGCACTTGGGCATACCAGATTCTCTTGTAGTTGTTTCTTATGTTCCTCAACTTCCAAAAAATCTATCCTATATAGATTATTGTAAATTGGAAATTCCCAGGTAAAATATCAATTGATAATTTGAACCCTCGACTAGGAGGAAGACCAGGAAATTCATTGTGAAACACATCAGTGTATTCCCTCCCAAAAGGAATGTATTTGAGTATAATCCTTTCATTAGACTCAATTAAATTACCTAGATACGGTTTCTTATACTGAAATAATACTATTTATTTAGATGATTGTGTTAAATAATATCCATCCTCATCTTTTAACTTATATAGAATTGGGGGACAATTCTTCATATAGAGATTGATTTATCTGTCATGGAAATTTATATTTTCTTGATATAGGGAAATCCAATCTGAACCTATAATTTTATCAAATTTAACCAATGAGAGTATGTCTTGGTTAACCACGAAATTTAGGACTCAAAAATTTATAGGGGGGAGTTATATATATAGGATGAAAAAATGTCCCTATTTTCCATTTTCACCTACATCTCTTCATCGATGATTTGTGGTAGTGTATGAATAGTTCCACTAAACATTCATGATATGAGTGAATTCATAGAACTATAGATGATAACCTTACCTTTTTCATTCTGATTATGGTTCTACTCTATCCAATATAGGTATAGGGATGATTATCTTGAAAAATTAAACATGTAAAGGGTAATATAATGAAATTGAAGGGATAACTTATAAATTATATTTCTCTACAAAACATATGATTTTCTAGGCTTAAATATATATTATCCATGATATATTTCATAAAAAATATTATTATGTGAATATTTTTGTTCCCTTATTTAGGTTTTGTAATGAGCGTATGAATTTACCAAAGCATATAACCTGAGAGTGTCAAACCTAGTTCACAGTAAGGCCCATTTTCATATACCTGATTACTGGGAGGTAGGATTGAAACATTGTGTTAGAGTTTTTACCCCTAGGAACATATCATCCAAAACCATGTCCACATGTACTATTTAAAAAGGGATGTAATTATGTTATAAACCACTTACTCAATAATCACCAGAATATATGGATGTTGTTTTATACATAGTCTTATCCCTAAGGAATTTTCTAATTTTCTCTATCCCAAGTCTTTTGCTTGATTTTTCTAATCCTAATCCCAAAAGTAGATAAACATATCCTCTGATACAAACTATAATAACCCTTCTCTTAATTACACATTAATATATTTTTTATTACACTTAATAATACCCAGAAAATCGATTTGTCTAGTTTCTTTGGGAAACTAGGTAAATTACATAAGAAAATAAAACATGAAAAGAAACCTCTTTATTGAAAACTTATTTTACATGTAAAAAATGTTCCTCATACATAAAATTTCATGAGATAACCTGACGACATACATAAGAATAGGGTGAGTTATAGTGACAAGAAAGGGAAATAAACGAGGTATAACATGAGGAATACAATACTTGATAGACAATAGGCACATCAATGGATTGTAAAAGGTACATGAATAATATTTCATGACATATCATGAAAATAAAAACATAGGAAATGTTTCAACAACTTAAAAAATTCTATCATAACCCTTGGTCAAGCTAAACCCACCAAGACAACATGGTGGAAAAAAGTGCCACAATTGAATTTGGTAAACCCCTTGTCTCAGAATGACATATCACGACACTAACCATTACCCAATACATTGGATAACTATCATGGGACACCCTTCATAATCATTTCATTCCCATTCGTAATGTGCCTCAAAGATAATATAAAATGGGTTCATTCAACATCATAATTTATTCCACGGTAAATCAATGTAGAATACATACATGTAAGTCTTTATTAAATAAATATATGTTAATAAATGTGAATTCTGTGGATAGAAATGTTGGTATTGTATTTACTACAAAATAATTTTGGAATGTAAAATCACAATGCTATTTCACTTGTATAACAATGTCATATAGAAATTCATAAAATGTGATGATGAGAGATAAATGGGTATCTCATAATTTACACACAAAATGGATAGTAATAGGTAAATTGAAATACAATCCGGAATATAATTAATTGTAAATTGAAAGCATAACATAATAAAGAAATTGGAAAAAGGTGGAGAAAGGAAAGAACACTTACAAAATATCGGCATTTTAACAGGTGTGCATAAAGGTTAATAGGAGTGAGGCCCCAGCCTTAAACATTACTTAATCTTTAGATAAGTAGATAATTTTACTTTAATTCACATCAAGGATCTTTCGAGGATTAGAGATTTAGTAAATTATGTGATAATGTATAAATAACATCATGAAAACTTCTACTCAGTATCCATTTTTTCAAAAACAAAAACACTTTTAAATAAAATATGGCATCATTTCAAATTTTAGCATCATAAATTATCCTTGATCCCATCCATGACTGTATTATTATTTATTTCCTATGAAAACCATTTTGAAACATGGTATGAGAATAAAATTTTCACTAATGGATACATAATGAAAGAAAATGTTTAGTTAAGTGATAACATGAAATACATGAATACTTTATCATAAAGTATACTTTTCACCTTTGAGAAATTGTAAATATACTTCACTGAATATAAGAACATTTTTTACTATTTTTTAACCAAAATATCACCACAAGACCATAGAAATCAACATATAATATATAAAGGTAACATGGTACATAAAAATATTTAAGTGGAATAACCATATGGTCAACATCCAAAAATATCACTAAATGGAATAGCCATACGGCCAACTTCTATACCAAATGCATTGGAGGTTATAACATAACCACTCATCCAGGGTATATCATTGAGCCACCTGTCATTTGGTTTATCATGCAACCATTATTCATTTGATTATCACATTATAACCCATCAAATGCCCATGTGACATTATATAATCATACCACATAAAATGTTACAAATATATCAACATTTCAAAAATAACATTTCATTAACAATAAAAAGAAATAATTTCAATATATTGAAATTCTCAATTCATTTCAAAAACTATTTTAAAAAAAATACATAAAAAGTGTATATTTTATTTATTTTCTTTTTAAAAACAATATGTCTTGTTAAGGATCCCAAAAATAAAATAATGCTCATTGTGGCAGAATGGTTGTTGTCACCAAGTACATTAAAAAAATTATTTTTTTCATTTAGTAATAGAATTCATAGGAAAAATATTTTTATTAAAATAAATTAAAAGTAAAATGGTTTTATTACACACCATAGAAAATAAGAAGGTTTATATTATCAAAACATTCCTCAATGAAATGAGATTATGACTAAGTCCCTTACATTGAGTCTAATTCGTCAGGTATGTTCCATGTTCTTCCTGAATAAAAACCTTAAGTTAATTTATAATAGCATAAAAATGTTTAAAATTTTATTATTCCTTTTATGTCACTTATTACCATGTTATAAGAATTACATTATGATTTATGTTTATATCAGTCGTTTTGTCGATATTCAGTACTTCAGTTACAAATGATCTGGTTATAATTACTAATTGTCCAAGTGGTCAAAAGTAAATTATATCAGGAATTGTATTCATGATTTAAATATCATCTATATCATCTATATAGGTACTTATAATAGTCTATAACATTTGGAGATAAGAAATTAAATACACCGTTCATGGAGATGGAAAGTCGTATGTATGCTTGAACACTACTTTCATTTATTTGTTGTATTAAAGAAATGAAAAATAAATGATACATTGGTATATTATAATTACATTATAATATAATATGATATATATTTTACATATTTTTATCAACTTCATCTTTTATATGTTTAATTTATGGCATTAAAGAGTCATATCACATTGAGTG
This sequence comes from Viscum album, assembly GCA_963277665.1. Classification (NCBI taxonomy): domain Eukaryota; kingdom Viridiplantae; phylum Streptophyta; class Magnoliopsida; order Santalales; family Viscaceae; genus Viscum; species Viscum album. The sequence goes on along the minus strand of OY728159.1, from coordinate 771,153,558 downwards.
GGCGGTAGTCCGCATTCCGTCAAATGAAATTTTCATATTTACACATCATGAAAAGCATAATGGTATGTTTGTAAATAAAAATTACAGTATAATAGAGGAAATATAAATAAAATATATATCATATATAAATATAGTTCCCTTATTATGTCCCCCTTGAGATTTTGTAGGAGAAAATCGATGAATCATCGTTTCAAGAGAGAATAGTTTCTCTTACACAGAAATAGGACCATCATATCCATTAGATGGAGGTTTATGTAAATGTAGTGAGAATAAATATCATATAAAACATACAAGTATATTGAGTATACTCTTTCTTTAATTTAATCAAATAATTATAATATAACAGGGAGTGGAGAAAAAAATAATTGAAAAGGACATGAGATAATACGTTACCTCTAAATCGGGTAACATATATTGTTCGGAGCCTAAAGGAATTATTGAATTTCCTAATGCCAAAGTTAAGGATTAATGGAGGAAGACAGGAATGTTACAATATTTTTTCAGAAGACTTTGGATGTGTCCATGGGATTTAGATGTGTGATTAAAGGAGTAAAGTTGATTCTATTTTAGAAGAGGGAGGAGGGGCACTTTAGGTAGGAATTGAAATATTATTTTATTATAAAATGATTTTCATTATAAAATGGCCCCATATTAATTTATTTCAAATAATATATGCATTTGATCCCAAAAAACCCTCCAAAAACAGGTTTTATAAACCTCTAGGTCACAATTTTAAACTTATCTTTTAGCTTTAACCCTTGGTTAACTAATTGGACTCTTATAATGTCTTCTTGTATATTCTTACTATATGATTAATATAATTACTATAAGATTCCCATAGAACCTAAACTGGTTAATTAATTAAATATAAAACATTATCTAAATCATTTGGCAGATTATTTGATTTTTAAAGCTGTTATATCATTTAATAAAATAGTATTTGTTTTAAAATCTCACTTATGTCAATTTTTAAACTATCAATATCATGACATTTCAAAAATCTATAATAACTTGATTCATTCAAAAAATCATCATTAAATAAAATATAAAAAGTATTCATCCAAAAATTCATGTATTGAAAAACATATATTCAAAATATATTTATTTTAATATTTATAATTTCATTTATTTTAATATTCCATTAATAAGACAATCACTACATCATCATTGTGTCACAAAAAAATTTATTTATATAATGTCTAAAGGTTATTAATAAATTACCATGATGTAGGAAATATTATTATCTTTTTAATGAATATTTATAGCAGAAATTATCACTTATATAATCCCATATAACAACTATTTTACTAAAATATATATGTTTATGTTACATTTTTATTTACTTTAAATTAATTCTCATAAAATGTCATTTCCACAATCAAGTGGCTCCATGGGGCCCCAAAATCGACCCAAGTTTCCTATGGTCAATAATATCTCATCCAATAGGATTAGGACATGTGTTATAGTTGTAAAATATTATGATAATATTATTTTTTCACTCTTATTTACTATATTTATGCTTTCACCTTGGTATATAAAATAATTACTAATGTTTCTATTCATAATGTCTCAAAATAAAAGGTGAATTTTTTCAAAATTTGGTCCTCGCAATTCAAATTATGGAATCCATTTTTCCGAATTCAAAACTGTGATGTTTCATCAAATAATTTAAAATTAATTACTTTTGTCAAACAAAAAAGAGGGGTTTTTAGATGTAATAAATGTCAAAAGATTGACATGTGTTCATGTCTATTTTAAAAGAGAAATTGCTTCCAATGAACATAATTGGATTAGAGGATAAAACCCTAATACAATTACACTTTAAAAAAAATTAAAATAATAATATAAATATATAAATTAATTATATTAAATAGAAGTTTTGAATTAAAATGAAATATTTTTCACTATTCATAAATATTTGGATTTTATCAAAAAAAATACAAAAAAATCATTTAAAGTAAAATTTGATGTTCCACTTATAAATATGAAATTTCTTTTATAAAACTGACTTATAAAACTAATATAATCAATATTAAAAAATGATTCTCCATCAAAAGAAGGTAAACTGGCCTTTTAAAAAATATTAGAGTATTTCATGCATAAAATTGGATTCATTCTCATTTTAAAAGTCTAAAATTTATTGGATGAATGTAAATAATTTAAAAATGTATAATAATATTGTATTAAGTTTTGTTCATTCTATCAAATAAAATTTCTGGGCATTAACTTCTATTTAAAATTATTATATTATAATATTATTTTTGGTATAACTCAAAGTTGTGTCCAACGTAAGATTTAAAAGAAACCCGTTGTTTCATGTTGACTATGCTATTAGAAAAAATGTCATCTTAAACATAAAATTATTATTTTATTAATAAAAAATAATAGATATGAAAAAATTATTATTCTATAAATACCTGGGATGTTATATCTTTCCCCCATTTTGTAAATTGCATCCCCACAATTTTATTTACTTTTCAAATATGTGAGGGTATTTCTACCTCATAAAATTTTCAGATTCCAATATTTCTTCTTCAACCATATACTTACTCCACAAAAACATTACCTGATGAATCTACTTATTCTGCAATACATGCTCTCTATGTTCAATAATATATACAAGTTGTTCCACATAAGAAAGATTCTCTTCCAACTGAACAACCTCTGGACTCAAAATATGATATGGTTCCGAAAATTACTTTCTTAACATTGGGACATGGAAAACATTGTGTACCAAGGATAAACTTGGAGGTAAAGAAACCCTGTAGGAAACTTATCCAAAAATCTCTAGGATTTCATAGGTTCAAATGAACTTGGGACTCATATTTCCTTTTTACAAAAATGCATCTCACTTTTCAATGGATAAACATTGAGAAAGAAATGATCACCTACCTCAAATGAAAGATCCTTCCTCTTTTTATCCACATAACTTTTCTTCTAACTCTGTGTTATCCCCATGTGCTTCTGAATCAACTGATCTTTTTCTGCCATCTATTCTACCAATTATTATCCCATCAACTTTATTTCACCTTCATCATCCCAAAAAAACAATAGTTTGACAGAACTTTCCTTCAAATGCTTCAAATGGAGACATCTTTATACTGAAATGAAAACTGTTATTTTAAGAAACCTCAAAAAAATAAATATATTAGTCCCAAATACTCTAGTAATCCATTGAACATGCACGTAGAATATCTTCTGATGCCTAAATTTTCCATTCTGACTACCCATATAATTGAGGATGAAAAGATGTACTAATATTTAATTTAGTTGTGAATGACTTTTTAAGGCCTTTCCAAAAGTTTTAAGTGAACCTAGGATCACGATCAGATACAATGGAGAGGGGAAATCAATGTAATCTGACTATCTTGTTAATATATAATCGAGAAAGTTTATTTGGGGATAGAGTATCTAAAATATAAATAAATGATAATATTTAGTCAATCGATCAACCATATCCAAGAATGCATTATTACCTCAAAATGTTTTTGGTCACCTGAGTAAGAAATCCATGGACACATTTTTGTGTTTCAACTCTAGAACTGGAAAAGGTTTAAGCATCCCTTTTGGTAAATGTTGTTCTTCTTTAACCTACTGTCAAATAAAACACTACATTGTAATGTCAAATAATCTCTTTTTATTCCATCCCACCAGAAATACTCCAAAATATCTCTGTAAATCATAATATTTCTTGGATGAACTGAAAACAGAGAACTATGAGCATCACATAACAACACTTTCTTTAACTAAAAATCACAAGGAACACATAATATCATTAAACACCTCAAAAAAATATTTATCAATGTCAATGTCAGGAAACTTACCCCTCTGAACCAATTCTACCTATTTCTGCAACTCATTATCTTTTTTTGTGCATTCTTAATTATGTCTGATAGATATGATTTCACTGCCACCTGAAACAAAATAGGGAAATTCCCTACACCAACATCTTCCAATCCAAAATTCATCAAATCAGAGACTAAAGGATCTTGTTCCAATCATAACATGGTTAATGTAGCATTACCCTTTCGACACAAAGCGTCAACCACATTATATTCTTTTCTGAGATTGTAATGGATCATGAAATTATAATCCTTGACTAATTATTTCCACCTTTTATATTAACTATTGAATTATTTCTGAGTGGATATATAATTCATAATTTTTTTATCAGTATATATTTCACAATTTACACCATACAAATGATGCATCCTAATTTTTAATGCAAAAACAACAGCATTTAATTCCAAATCATGTGTTGGGTAATTTAACTCATGAGGTTTCAACTATTATAAAGAATAATAAATTTCCTGATCATTATAAATAAGGAAGTATCCATGTCCATTCCACAATGAATTAATATAGATAACAAATTTACAATTTCTAGAAGGAAAGGCCAAAACCGGATCTTTTACCAGTCTTTTTCTTAGTTATTGAAAACAATCACCACATTCTTTCTTCTAGATGAACATAACTCCCTTAAAATATATCTTATTGAGGGCCAAAAAATTGAGAAATGTTATCAACAAACATTTTGTAATGGGTTTTATAATAGTGATGTTATATAAGGCTCTCTAAACAATACATAGTCTCATCGAATCATCTTTCTTTTTCACAAATAACATTGCAGCACCATGTGGTGAAGTGCTTGGTCGAATGAAATCTTTATCAAGTAATTTTTTAAACTACTTTTTTATATTCCACCAGTTCTAAATGAACTATTAGATAATGGGTTTTATAAAATGGTTTTTAATTATGAACTAAATCAATATTAAATTCTACCTCCCGATTGGGAACAATACATTGATATTCTTCAGAAAAAAAAATTTATGAATTCATTCACTACTGGAATGTCACCAATAATTTTTTTTATTTCTTTTTAAAAACATGATACATATATCAGTCACTTCCATATTTAATCAATATTTCATCTTATTGATATGATATCAAAGGTATGAAATCATTGAATAAAACGTTTTTGGATTTATAATCAATTTTAGAATGATAAACAAAACTCCAATCCACACCCAAAATGATATCAAAATCCAATTTGGAATGTTCAATAATATTTGTTGGAAAGACCATCCCACTAATGATAATATAAATATTCCTAAAAATATTGGTTTCTATAATAATTCCACATAGAGTTTTTACAAAAAAAAAATATATATTAATTTCATGAGGTTTTATTATCAAATTTACTTGCAAATCTCTCGGATATGAATGAATGTGAAAAATCTATAGTCAAATAGAGTATTGGAATACTTATAAAAAAATATGTAAAAAACATATCACCACTTCATTTGACGGTCCCACATCAATCTTAATTGTTGAAAATGATTTTTCCATGCCCTTTTTGAATCTTACCAGTTTCTACCATGGGTAATCAAATTTTGACACACATTGGCATAATATCCTAACTCATTGCAACTAAACCATCATACCACTGGTTTTTCATTGGCTAGCTGATCATCATTCATATAGTTACGAGCAATACGACTAGTCTTACCGTATCCAAATCACTTCCTGGATATTGAGATACATTCTCTAGGATTCTTTTACCATACTTCTCATAAGTTGGGAATTTGGTTTTCTTGCCTCAATGCTTCATTGATGAATTCATTCCCATTTTCATCCAACTTGATTGATTTTTTGTTTGTTCTCGTGGGATACATGCTCATCAGAATAATCCATTTCTACCCTCTCAGCACAACAGAGAATTTTATCATAGCTTTTGAACTCACAAGAAGCTAACTCCTTTCGATATTTTTCCTTCAATCCTGAGTAAAACCAATTTATCATACTATCAATATCCAAGTTAAAATTTGGGAAGTACCTTGACAAACAAGTGAATATTTATTCATATGAATCCTCCAGATATTCCTCCTTTTTCCTTAATTCCATGAATTTCTTTTCCATCCTAAGTCGAACGGCCTTAGGAAAATACTTCTCAAGGAAAATATTCTTAAATTCATCTCATTCCATGGTGTCTATATCTTCACTTACTTTGATATTTTTAATATTTGGACACTATTAATCAACATAATCTTTAAGATAAAAAATAGAAAGACTACCATTTTGATTGTTTGAAAAAATCATTACATAAAAAATCGGTTCCAATTCATTAATCCACCATTTATCTTTCACAGGGTCAGATGATCGTCTTAATAATGGGGGACATTGCCTCAAAAAATGATCTATAGTCAAAATATTCCTTTGAACTTGGTCTAGCTGATCACGTGCATGGACACCACAACCATTTATCACCTGATTCAACTAATCCATTATGATAAAAAAAATAGTTTAGTTGTGATTCTAACCATCTAAGGATGCTGATTTGGATGGTTATTTGCCTCTTTATGCCCTCCTAGAACAACTACCCTATTTTCACTACCGAAAACCATTATAAACAAACATATATTAGACAAATAAATTTTGTTATCTTAAAATACTATATCATTTCAATATGAAAATAAAGTAAAAATATTTTATGGATATTATTTTAAAAATATTCTTACTCCTATTGTTATATAAACTGACCTCTGATACCAACTGTATGTCTCCATCCATAATCATTACTTAATCTTGAGATAAGACAATAATTTAAATTTAATTCATATCTATGATCTTTTTTGGTTTAGAGATTTAGACAATTAGGTCACAACTTATACAAAACATCTTGAACATTACAAGTAGACACCCCTACTCAAAATCCATTTTTTCATAAAAAAAAACTCTATAAAAATAAATATGACATCGTTTCATGTTTTAATTACATTTCCTTCATCCCATCCTTGACTCTATTCTTCTTTATGTCCTATGAAAATCATTTAAAAACATGTGATGCACATAAAAAAAACATTAAGGGTTACATAATAGATTAAAACTATTAGTCTTAGGATAACATGAAAACCATGAATACATTATCATAAAGTAATACTTTTCACATTTAAGAAGTAGTAAATATACTTCAAAAAATATAATCTCATTAATTACCATTTTTTATCCAAAAGATAACCACAATCCCATATAATGAAACATATAACATCTAAAGGTAATTTGGGACATAAACATACTTAAATGAAATAACCATATGGTCGACTTCCTCACATGTCACTAAATGAAATTGACATACGACCGACTTCCATACCCAATGAATTGGAGGTTATAACATAACCACTCATCCATGGTTAATCACAGAACCACCCATAATTTGGTTTAATATGTAACCATCTATCATTGGTTTATCCTGTAACCACTCATCAAATTTCTATGTACCATTATATAATCTTAACACAAAAAATATTGAAAACATATGAACGTTTCACTTATAAAATTTCATTCGTAATCACAATAAACCATTTCAAGACATTGAAATATTGAATCCATTTAAAAAACCATTTTCAACTCCAAAATATTTAAAAAGGTTATGTGATATTAATTTTTCTTTTAAAAACATTACATCTTTTTTAGGATGCCAAATATCAAATAATGCTCATGGCGGTGGAAAGGTTGTTGTCACCACATATGTTAGAAATTTTTTTTATATTTTTGTAAAAAGATTTGTAGTATAACGATTCATTTAAATGAAATTAAAAATAAAATGGGTTTATTTTAAAAAGTATAAAATAAGGAGTTTTATATTATAAAAATATTTTTCGATTAAAGGATATTGAGACAAAGTCCCTTATATTGAGTCTGATTCATCAAGTATGATCCTTATTCATCATAAATAATACACTTAAGTTAATTTTTACATTCTTAAAACCCTTTTTCTAGTTTATTATTAATTTTATATACCTTATTACAAATTTATAAAAATTACATAATTATTTATGTTAATATCGGTCGTTTTTTCAATATTTGGTACTTCAGTCAAAAATGATCTTGTTATAATTACAAATAGTCCATGTGTTCAAAAGTACATTATATAAAAAAATTATATTCATGATTTAAATATCATATATATCCTATATATATAGATTTATAATATTCTATAACATTTGGATATAAGAAATGAAATGCATTGTTCATGGTGACGGTAATTTGTACGTATGCATGAACGCTAATTTCATTTATTTGTCATATTAGTGAAATGGAAACTAAATAATAAATAGTTATAATATAATTACAATATAATATAATATTATATATATGTTTCATACATTCATTAATTTCATACTTTATATATTCTATGTACAGCATGAACGAGCCATATCACATGGAGGTCCGGACATCCTCATATTAAATTATCGTATTTACACATCATGAAAAGCATAAAGGTGTGTTTGTAAAAATAAATTATTTTATCATAGGGAAAATATAATTATAATATATATCACATATAATTATAGTTCCATCATAATGGCCACCATGATATGTGGTAGGGTAAAATCATGTTATAATCGTTTCTTGAAGGATTAGTTTGTCGTACAAAGAAAGAGTACGTTCATATCCAATAGATTGAGGGGTTTGTAAGTTTAATTAAAATACATACCATAAAAAATATAATATATTTAGGATACTGGTGTTGTTATGTAATCAATAAATTACAATATAATAGGTAGTAGAGAAGGAAAATAAAATTAAAGAACATGATAGATGGTGTTACCTCTAAATAGGGTAACTTCTATAGATTTGTGCCTAAAGGATTTCATGAATTTCCTTATGGACAAGTTAAGTATTCTAAGAGGAAGAGAGTAATTTTGGGAGCTTTTTTGGGAAGATTTTGGACAAGAAAATAGGATTGAGAGGTTTGATTAAAGGGGTAGAGATGATTCCCTTTTATAAGAGGGAGTAGAGGCACATTAGAAGGACATTGAAATATAATTTTATTATAAAATGATTTTAAATTAAAAATAGTTACAATGAAATTTAATTCAAAGATAATATTCTTTGGGGCAAAAATCCTTCTACTAATAGGTTTTAGACAATTCTGGGTCACAAATGTAACCTTATCTTTTATCTTTAACCATGAGTTAACTAATTTGACTCTAACCATGTCTTCTTGTAAATTATTTCTATCTGGTTAACATAGTTACTATAAAATTACAATAGAACCGAAAATGGTTCATTAATGAAAGTATAAATATTATCTATGTCATATGAAAGAATCTTATATTTTTAGGACATTTATATCATTTAATAAAATTTTATTTTTTTTAAACTCCTTTTTATCAATTTTCGTAAAAGTCATATCATGACATTTTAATAATCCATAACAACTTGATTCTTTCCAAAAAAAACATCATTAGTTCAATTATAAAAAGTAGAAATCATCCCAAAAATACATGTATGAATATAAGTTAAAAATAAATTAATTTTAATATTTACAATCTGATTTATTTGAATCATTAATTAATAAGGTAATTACTACATCATCATTATGTCCCAAATAAATTTATTTATTTTATGTATATAAATTAAAAATTAAAGACCACGATGTATGAAATATTTTTATATTTAAAAATAATATTTTTAGTTTAAAATATCATTTAAATAAGACAATATAAAAATTGTTTTACTAAAAGATACTTGTTTAGGTAACATTTTTATTTTATTTAAATTTATTCTTATAAAATGTCATTTTCACATCCAAGTGGCTCCATGGGGTCCCAAAATTGACCCAAGTATTTCCATGGTCGGAAATATATTATCCAATAGGATTAGTACATTTGTTAGTTAAGTTTAATATTATTATAATATTATTTGTTACCCTTATCTACCAGATTTACCGTTTAACCATGGTAAATAAAATAATCATCGAAGTTACAATTCATAATGTCTAAAAATAAATGGAACCTAGTTACAAAATTTAGAACTCTCGTTTCCACATATAAAATCCATTTTTCCAAATTCAGAACACATAATTTTCAGTAATTAATTTTAAATTAAATCTCGCAGTCAAACCAAAAAGAGGGTTTTTAATAAGTAATGACTATCAGAATATTGACATGTGTTTATGTCCAATTTAAAAGTTAAATTACTTCCGATGTCTATACTTGGATTAAATAATAAAAACCTAATCCAATTAAAATTTAAAATAAATTCAAATAATAAAATAACTATATAAATAAATTATATTAAAATTCATTTTAGAATTAGAATGCAGTATTTTTCACTATTCAAAAAAATACGAATTTTATGAGAAAAAATACCAAAATTTCTTCCAAAGTATTATTGGATGGTACACAAATAAATAAGAAATTTATTTATTAAAATTGAACATATAAGGGTAACTTATCTTCCACTCCACTTTTTTGACAAGCAGTGCTTTAAAATTTGAACATATAAGAAATTTATTTAGTTAAAATGAACATATAATAAATTTATTTAGTAAAATTGAACATATAAGGGTTCCCTTCGATAGTGGGGATTTTATTGTGTCATTCGGTGAACATGGTTCGGGCTATGATCCCATTTAGCTTGGCTTTATCTTGTAAATGGTTTCACTCATGAATTAGTTGTTGGATCTTTTGTTGAGCCTAGTCAAGGGAAAATCCTATAAATTCCATATCCCTCATAAGCTCCAATAAATGGGTTTCATAGGGTATGATCCTACTGGTTATGTTCATTGCTTTATTCTTCAATGCCTAAAGTATTTGTTAAACCACTATATTTATACTAGTCATGTGTTCAAATAAAATATTATTAATGATAAAGATACTTATAGAATATTTAAATAAAATTGGGTAAAATAAAACAAAATAAGTAAATTTGTTTCCGATAACCCTAATTAATTTAATAAAAACAAAAGGATATTTTTATTCACAATAGTTTGGGTTGTTAAAATAAATCATTTTAATTACTTATAAAAATGTTTACAATATGTTTTTTATGTTTAGAGACAATATATAAATAATTTTTTACTGAATGGCGATGTTTGATTATATAAATGAGAATATAAATTTTTAGATCAATCTTATCTAACATTAATGTCATAAAATTAAAATCTTCATGAAAACCATATTTTTTTAATACAATACAATATATTTAAAAAAAGATCAAAATTTTATATTAATTTAAATTTGATATCTGGTATTAAAGAATGAATTTCATTTTATTAATTTTAATTTTCCAGATGTTATGAATTAAATTTGTGAAAAAAATAACAAAATATAATGAAAAACACTTTTAATAAGAAATTGAAAATACCAAATATTAAATATTTTATTGATATTTATATCATTTAAAATTAATTTCAAAAGAAAAAAATATTAATACCAAGCTTCATTTACCATTAATTTTGTGTTTCTTGAAATAAAAATTGTATCTCCTAAGAGGAATTTTTTTATAAAAATTAACTTTTAAAATAATAAATAATTTTATTATCGCTTTTAAATAATCTAATTGAATTTCTCTAATATTAAATGTAAAAACAAAATTTATATATTTATGATTCATAAATTAGTCACTCATATTCATTCTCGCAAATTTAATTGCTTGGTTTTTAGTAGATATCTAAATATGTCATGGTTTCATTTTATTTTTGGTGTTTCATGGGGAGGTATATATAGAACATGTTTACTTATTTAAATGTAATTATATGTAAGAATATTGGTGTGTTACAAAAATGATAAATTCATATTTTCAATTTTCACATTCAATGGAAATAAAATCATCACCCATGTATAAGTGTGGACGACCGCCTGTACAGGGTGATTAATTTCCATTATTCATTTCGAAACATCCAGTCTCGGTAAGTCATGAGAATGTGTTTACTTGATATATATGATTATTAAGATAACATTATAGCCTTGTTATGAAAAATTGAAGGACCAATTAATGACATGATCAATAAATAACTATGTTTAATTAAATCATTTAAAATAATCATTCGAAGAGGAAGATATTTTATTCATATTGGGTTATATATTTGATTCCACTAAATATAAATACATTATAGTAATGATATTATATAATAATAAACAATTAATTTTATTATTATGTTATTATTTTAATGACATTACAACTAAATCGCCTCACAATCATCCATTAACCATGGCATGTTCATGTTTGGGTCAGTTTAACCACTTACATAAAAATTGATTTGAAAATATATCATGAGTGATTTAGAGAAATTAATTATTGGTATAATTTGATAAAAATATACAAATAATGATTTATTTTTTATATATAAAATGATACATTAGTAGTTTACTCAATTATTAATAAAACAGTTGTTGTGAGTTTAATATCGTAGAAAAATAAGGTTTTTAAATTTTACCTTCTAGTATAATGGATAAAGGAGACAGGAATGAAAATTAAAAAAAATCCTTAAAATTGTAATTCATTCAATATAGTATCATTAATGAAATCAAATTGATTAACATTTGGATATTAACAAATTACAACACAACTATTATGGAGCAGGTTGGAAATGACTAATATTACCAGCAACGAACATAAAATATATATCATAAATAACTAATAAAAATATATAGAATAATTATAAATGATGTTTATAAAAGTATATGAATATGAAAAATTGTTCAAAATATGAGATTATGATATTTATTTTTTTATAGGATTTAGAGTATGTTTGAATATGCATATAAATAAGGTCAAGAGTTCTTTGTCTCAAATATAATTTCATGAGACTCATTTCATAATGTACACAATTAAAATGTAATATGGGTTGATAAAAATATAACAATATATTTAATATAATTTTTGGGGTTTAATTTTCATATTATGTACTTTATTTAAATGACTATAAATTCAATTTATACCCAACTTAGAATTTTTTTTACCCAAATGTTACTAAAATCATTAGGGTTTCTTTTCCAATATTATTTCGAAAAAATGATTTTTTATGGTTAATCCATTAAAAGGAATTTTATTCCTTATAAATCATATCATTGTTTCATTTTTATATTCATTTGGTTTTTTATATTTCCTTGATATTTCATTTCCCAGTTACTCATATATTACACGAAGTGTTTCTTGTTTGTGTAATTGTCATTGAATCTTATTTTTTATTGAGAATCACCATTCTTTTATGTCCAAAATCACTGAATGATTTTGAAAATATCCTTATATATACCTTAATAAATTATTGTCTTTATTTTCTACTACATGATTATCTTCTAAAAAATATTGAATTGGTTTTTTGTTTTTTTGTGGATCATTTTTATCTAAGTTTAAAAATATTCTCTTATAAATATTTACCATGTAAACACATATTCCTGCCATATTCTTTTTTGATACATTTATTCTAATATTTAATTTTTTTTCCAAAATAAAATGTTATTCTACATTATTTTAGAAAAAATCTATCTAAATTTTTTTAAAGAAGAACTTGAATGTTTCTTTTTTCTAAAGTGATATTTTAAAAAACACCAAAAATGGTATTTATATAATACTGCATCCTTTGAAATACAATATTCTTATTTGAGGGTAGTCATCAAATGCAACTATCCCACTTCATTCTATGGATAAACAGTTTAGTGTCCTTATAATTTAAAGGAATGATCCATTATTGACATTGTTTGGAAAAATAATTCACTATGTATAATCCTACCCTTTCACCGAATTAATTTACATTGAAATAAAAATATTTTCATCCTTTAATTGATGGGTTTTTATTTAGTGGCCACACATTGATTGATGTATTGGAATTATTCACCTAACTATATAACCTTAGTTTATATACTAAAAATACCATATAATTTATTATATTTATTCTGTGGTATTTGTATAGAATGTTATTTAATTTCCAAAAATACCCATTTATTTTCCATGGGTTTATAATGTTATGATTTTTTAAATAATTATTAATGATATCTTTATGAAAATCCATATGAAACCCATTTTATTTTCATGATTTATTTATGATTTATTGAATTGATCCTATTTTCTTTCTATGGGTTCATTATTATATAAATGTTATTGAGATAAATTTTTAAAATTTTATGAAACCCATTCTTTATGAATGGGTTATTTATGATATTATAAGTGATATATTTTATGTTGAACTCAAAGCATGGATGAAAATATTTTGGTTCTTATATTCCCCTAAAATTAAATGGTTTAATTTTTATGGGTCATCAGATAAGTAATCATGAATAAATTTTAGTTACTCTTAATAATAGGTAATGATGGTGTGGATCATGAAACAATGTTTCCTAAGAATAATGTGTGTGTCAGATGAAATATGTTTCATAGTTTTATTATTATTCTCATGACTTTTAAAGGTCTCATGGGTCATGTTTTTTAATATTTTTTTGAACACTTTTAAGTCACATATTCTATTAATCCATTTAATATTCTTTGAATTATGATACATGTTCTTCATGGTATGAATTTTATTATCTATCATGTTTATACCCATATTCTACTCTTATGATCACTTGTGATATTAAATGTTTTTCAATTAATTTTACCCTTACAGAGCTTCTAAACTCTCCTCTATTTTAGGATTATATTTCCCTAGGTAATAGAGATTCGTATCAAATATATGAAATATAGGAGGGAGTATAGTGTGGCTCAATTATGTAGAATAACTAAAAAGGTTTATAAAATAAGTTTCATATATATTTAGTCCTCAAAGATATTAAACCTTCCATTATTGGGGTTGTATGATTGTTTTTTATTTGTAATATTTTATTTAAAGAAATATAATTACACAAAATCATGTCTAGCCTAGTTAAAAATAGATGGTATTAATTCTTCGTTTAGTAATTTTTATTCTTATTTTTTTTATGATTATAATGGGGTAACATTAGTGAAACACCTTTGGATTAGTGTGGTAATAAAATAGTACCCTAAAAAGGGTTAAACTTTTTAGTATGTGTTTTTAAAGGAAATAATCTCTGTCAAAATAGTATAATGCGTATAAATATTTAGCACAGATTCACCTTCAGGGAATCACCATGAAAGTGGTTAGTTGAGAATTGAATCTATCATCACCCTAATGGATGATGACTCTGAATAAGACAATACACCTTGCTAGACACTCTAGGGGATATGATTTGGTTGACCACATACCCATTACATTATATTATGAAGGATTTATTTTCTAGTTACCTTAATGGGTTAGGTTTACAAGTATATGATAATCCAACATAATGTGACCTAGATTAAACTAATATTGATATAGTTTATACTAAATTTAATAGTAGGAAAACGTGACAATATAAATGAACAATGCATTTTAAGTATGAAATTCATTTTATAATTTTGATAATACCACTATATAATAAATTTTTATTCACTCATGTTACCTCTTTAGGAATTACTAATGGCTGAAAATAGAAGTAACCTTGAGTGAGAGGGATAATAAAAAGATTACATCAATGAAAAACCCATCAGAATAATATTTTGAATGATAAACCTTGTATTTATTCCAAACAATATATCAAAAAAATTAACAATGTGAACACATTCCATGTCCTAAACATAACAAAGAATATAAATAAACAGTCTCATGAAAGATCAAGTGATGAAGAGGATAAATTAAATAATTTTTAATTTGAATTATATAAAAAATATATAATGAAAAATTGAGGAGGTTTCCTCAAGGGGGATAGAATATTCATTACATATGGAAAAGGGTTCATTGATCTTTAAATTTCCATAAAAATGAATATTTTTTTAACACAATTCAAATAAATAATGTTCATCCTTTTACCATTAATAATTAAAAAGATCATATATAGGGAACTTTGGAGTTATCTATGTCAATTACCAAATTTATATACATACCAAGATGATTATCATCGCTAACCTCTCTGACCTAGTGGATAATCAAATGAATATTAAATCACTACCCATAGAGTTGATCGTTATATTTAGGTTATACAATCCCTCCAATATAAAGTTGTAGATGCCTTGATGGAATTTTATTCTAGTAACTCTAGTATATATAAGAACTTTTATAAGATAATTAAAGCACCACCCCAATTATTTTAATATTGAATAAATATCTAGTGGTATGATTATTTAAATCTTTGCTGTGTATTATAGGTATGTGACTTATAGAAATATTACTATCCATCCCTTAGATAAATTTAAAATTATTTTACTACTGAATAGGTTAACATAATATGGATTAAAAATTATTTATTTAAAGGTTAAATATGTTTTCAATTAACATAAGATATTATATGTAAAGATAATAATAAACACCATATATAAAAAAGTATTCTGTGTCTTCATAACAAATAATGAAAAAATCCTAGCCCAATTAGGTGGAGAGAAACACAATATTTTGGTTAGCCTATTATGAGTAAAAAGTTTAATTTTCCATGTAATAAATGTTAATATCTATAAAGAAATAATATCA
Organism: Viscum album; assembly: GCA_963277665.1. NCBI lineage: Eukaryota > Viridiplantae > Streptophyta > Magnoliopsida > Santalales > Viscaceae > Viscum > Viscum album. Next base: position 771,137,273 of record OY728159.1, on the reverse strand, counting down.
TGGGTCATCACTATAATTTGGATTTCCTTAACAATTTTTATTTCCATATGATTATTAAAATTTGGTTGATGTAATTTATTTAAGGGAGTGAACATTTAATTACCCTATTCTTAGGATCCTTAATGATGTCAATTATTATTATTATTATTATTATTATTATTATTATTATTATTATTATTTATGTCTATAATTTTAAAGAATGTTTTTGTATTCTCTAAAAATGATTGAAGCATTCTAAGGAAATTTTCCCTAGAAGATACAAACCAAACAAAAGAGTCATTTTACATCCATAAGTGCGAGATTAAAATAAAATCATATAAAAATATGTACTAGACAATATTGATGATGTTGGACCATCATATGTGCAAAAGGTAATAGAGGGAAATTTATTGAAAAGAATAAAATCATCACAACAAGTCAATCATTTAGATCATATCTAACATCAATGATCACCAATATCTAAGGAAACTAATTAATAGGAAATTTCACTATAAATGAGAAATAATTATGAAAAAAAAATAATATAATATAATAATTGGGCCTTACAAATTGATAGTGGAATAATTGAATGATTTTATAATTTCATATTTATGAATCAAATTTCATAGTAATAAAAAATGTTATTGAATATATGGTTGATCCAAACATGGGAACGTTAAAAATGTTCATTGTTTATATATTAAATAGGTATACTAGCATCGGGTAATGACAGATAATTTTTTTTTAAAAATATAACTCATAATGAAATAAACAAATTGATATTAAAATACTATATATATATATATGTGTGTGTGTGTGTGTGTGTTATGTATAAATATCAATTTTATTATTATTATTATTAAAATTTGATATGATGTATATTAAAAATTAAAGAATCTATTTTAATATAAATAATTAATTAAACTGAAATTTTGGAATATAAATAATAAATATTAACTGTATTTGCAAAATCATATTTAATATAAAATTAATATTTCTTTTTTTCAAAGAATATTTTTTATGTATTTTATAATTTTTCTAAATTGGAAAAATTTAACACCTATAAAATATTATTATATATGAAGTGACATATTAACATCTTTTAAACTATAAATTAATAACAAATAATACTGAGAACACATAATGATTATAGACACAATTTTTCAATTATATTAGATTTCCATTATATTTTGTATATTAATTTAAAAACGAATTTACATTAATAATATAATATTTATTTGAAAAATATAAACTCATTTTCTATTTTATAGTTAAAAAATATCTTTATCGTGAATTTTTTATAATTTTTATAAAATTAATTATTTTCAAGTTAATAGTCAAATATAACAATACTTTGAAATATTAGTATATAAGTATGAATTAGAAATTCATATAAATAATTATTCAGACTAAATGTTTATTTTATAATTTAAATAATTATTTTAATAATATATTATTAATTTATAAAACCATAATTGAGATTTCAAAATTTAAGATGTATTTTCAGACAATTTTTTTTAATACAATATTCATTTTATATTTCAAATTTAATTTCATTCTATTGTAATGATTAAATAAAAACTAAATTAAAATTTTGATTTATTTTGTTCAAATTCTATTATAAGGACCATTTTATTTTTGGGCATAATGGATAGATTACCAAGGTATGAACTAGTTATCATGGTGAAAACAAAAATGGTAAAAATGAGTAGCATAAGTGGTGAAGGAGAAAACATGATGAAAACATGTATTAATTAAAATTTTGAGGTTTGGATAGACCGTATATCTTATGTTGTATATTATTGGTTAATTATGGATCAGTTTTACATGGAATATAGTTTTCACTATTGAAATATTTCCAAAATTTTACAAATTTCCACTCCATGTCACTTATAAAAGGGATTGTCCTCAATTCACTTCCCCTCAAATGAATTTCCCCAGATATAGACCAAAAATATAGAAGAATATATCTTCAACAAACATATCCACCTTTATTAGGTTATTTTCTTCTAAAATTTCCATTCTATAGATGATTTACCTCCTTCACATAAGATATAACCCAAGTAATGTGGCACCAATTAGTAAACGCTTGTTACTCATTTATTTTTTCTCTATATGAATTTCTATTTAATAAATTTTACATTAACCATATCTAAATGATATAATACATATACTTTTTATACTATTATTTTATTGTAATTATGTTACAATCATTACCCACACTTCCCTTTTCCATACGAAATGTGAAAACCAAATTTGTGTGTGTGACTACTGCCCCCATAAAACATCATGTCTTTCTTTCCATGACCTACATTATTGGATGGTACTAATATTTAAAAAACAAATAAGTATTATATTTATAAAATATAGTATATTTTTAAATGATAAAACTAATTATTCATTTCTCATGTTTATTGGTAAACAAAATCTTCTTCAATGTATAGGTGTGGACTACCACATCCTTGGGGTGACTGGTATTCATTTTTATTTTCAATATCTACATAAATTGATGGTCATGAGAATAGGTTTGATATATAAATAATATTTTTGTCATATAATTATATTTATGTTATGAAAAGCTAGATAACATATTAAACATATGACCAAAATTGATTATTGTTAATTCAATAGTTTAACATGAGCATAATAGGAGTAAATTCATTTAATTTAAAATATATAATATTTTCTTCTTCATTAATTTTATTGTAATTAATTTATAATTCTGATAAATACACTAATAAAAAAATCAATGACATAATTATGCTACTTTTTTAGTGATTTTGAAACTAAATAACCTCATAATTATCCATTAAGCGTGATATATTCACATTTTGGTCAGTTTAACGGCCTACATGAAGAGTTCTATAAAATCATATCATGAATGAATATAAAATGTAATTAATTTAATAATAAGATAAAATTATTTAAATAATTTTTTTAAATTATTAAAAAGAAACCGCAATATTTATGTCAGTAATTAAGAAAACAACCTTCTAATTTAAAAATCATGAAAAAATGTTCATTGTGGATTTTATATTCAAGGATAAATACTAATTTCTTGATTAATGGAAATATAAAACATATATATAAGTATAATATATCCATTATAGAAACATTAATTATCAAATAATGATGAGATTTTTCAGAATAATAAATAACAACACTGCAATTATGAAACTAGTTCAAAACATCCCAGATTACCCACACACAACATCAATAATAAGTCATAAATTACTAATATAAATATAGAGAATATTTTTAAAATTTATATTATAAAATTTTAGGAAAATGAAAACTATTCTAAAATTGTGATGAGATTTTTTATGGTTTATAAATATAATCTTAGGTTTTGTTCTACAACGTAATAAAATAAGGAAAGGAATAATTTCTCGAAAATTTAATTTCGTGAGTATTATTTATTAATAGGCACCACGATAAATTAAATATGTTGTAATTACATCGAAATTTATTTATTTTATCATATTAATGGTGTTTGAATAGTTATATTTTTTTACTATATTTAAATTACCATTAATTAAAAATATACCAAACATGAAAGTTGTTTTGAAAAAAAATTTACTCAAAACATAAGTGTTTAACTTCCAATTATATAATAAAATCAAGAGTTTTATAAAAGATAATACATCTATATAGTTATTTTTATTTATAAAACCACTCAAAATTCCCTTTTTATATTCATGGGATTATATATTGTACCTCAATATTTCACTTCTCGGTAACTCATTTTTCACCTAATTTGCTTCTTATAAGTGAAATCTGTATCATATCTTCTTTTCAGTAGAGAAACTCAATTTTTCCATGAACTAATTCACCAAAGAATTTTTAAAATTTTCTTATTTATACCTTACTAATTTATTGAGGTAAATTATTAGTATGTTATCTTCTTTTAAATGTTTTATAGGATTTTTTAATGTTTTATGTGTCGGTTTTTTCCAAAAAATAATATAAAATAACATTGTTTGCCTACTTTTTATGAAAACTTTATTCTAACATATTTTATATTTGTTATGCACTAACATTATATGAATTAATGGGTTTCTAAAAGTAAATATTATTCTCTTATATTTATGAAATATTTATGTCTAAAATGTAATTATAATTACCATGGATGTTTATTATTTCAAAATCCATTTTCCCCAATTCTACTAATAATTTATTCCATCTAAATAAACATATTTTGAAGTGAATTTTTCATAATAAAGGGCATTGTAATGACCCGGACCCGAACAGCCACCCGAACAGTGCTAAACGAGTTTGGTGTTACTACCTTTGGCACACCTCCCCGAACATCAAAGGTTGTCAACTAGCAGTTATGATCTGACCGATATAATGGGGAGGCTATACCCTCTCGTAGGATAATAGTGGTACTCATATGAGCAATAATATATAACATGCAGTAAAAAAATGACGCAGTAGACTTGAATTAGACCTACAGAGTAGAAGAATACCCAATAAAAATAAACAACGAAAGCTATATATAAATAAGTGCAGTGTAATGTAAACACCATAGCAATCTGAACCACTTGTAACCACTAAAAAATCCAAGCATGCTTCTACAGTAAGTCAAAACATAAAAGGCCACTGATATCTAACCCATAGTAGCTACCATAAACAAGGAAAGCATGCTGTTATTGGAACGAAAGAAAAACGAAGTAATCTCCCGCAAGAAAATACCTTGAGGTCCATACCATCTCAATGCAATAGCTAAAACAGCCCAACTCCCAAAGATGAACTCTTTCCTATACGCAAATCCTTAAATTCTGCATCTGTCCCAAAGGGCCCGTGCAGGGTATGAGACAAATCTCAGATGGATACCACCCAATGGTGCTTACCTAATATATCTGTTTAAGTAGGCAGACTGTTATAAGGAAAAAAATATACAGTATGATGCATAAATAAACATAAACTCCGTTGGTGCTCAGCAGCCACCATGAAATGTCACGTGCTTCGGCCAACTCCAAAATCTCTATCATGTAACTCGGCCGCAGGTGCCACCTGATGCCTCGTGTATCAAGAACCGACATCCCAAAGTCATGCCCAAATAGTAGTAACCTAGAGGAACAATGATGTCTACCCTCAAATCATGTAATTGGAGGAAAAACAATGTCTACCATCAAATCATGTAACCAAAGGAATATCTATGTCTACCCACAAAACAAGTAACTGTAGGAACAACGATGTCTGCCCTCAAATCATGATGAGCCTCTTCCCCCAACATGATAGCCTCAATGTTATTACCTGAAGGCTCATCGCCTTCCATGTTGCTTCCTACGGCAAGCATCGCCAAATAAATAGTACCAAAACCTCATCTAACGGGGTCCTCTACCCACATGTGTGGTCAAAATCACCTCATCATGGAGTTTCTCAGCGTGCACACTACTCAAAGTTTTGAGTGAGCGGTAGTCACCAAAATATGTTCTAGGTGACAGGTAATCCTCATAATACGTACTAGGTGAGTTGTAATCACCAAAATAAATTCACAAGCCACAACATCTCTGACCCCTCGTGTCCCAAAAACCACGCCACTCAAATCTGATGGCTTTTCCATCCAAGTAACCTGGGCCACTCCCAACTTGATAGTCACCCTGCCTCAAGTCGACGTCCATGAAGCCCAATCCTATGGTCAGAACCACCCAATGTAACTCGAGCCAAGCCCAATAGGTGTTCCGCATCACCCAAAAATATCCAGGCCACGCCCAGTGAAACCGCATGTGTTCTAGCATATTTTATTCATTTATTACATATATAATCCAAATAATCACTTTTAAATATGAAAACAAACTAAATAGTTAAAATTCACAAACCAAGTGTTGTCCCAAACCAGCAAATATGTATTTAAAACCTCTAAGAGTTCATATCAAGGTATAATAAAATAAATCCAACAGATATGGAAAAGTAGATAAAACAGTGTCTCGCTCAAAATACCTGCAAACATTCCAATGGTTGTGCCACCCAAAAGTCTACGAAAGAATGAAAGAAGGAATGCACCACCTACCTTGTACTAGTACGATGATACTCCTTCGATGACAGCCCCCAATTAGGTCTAAAGCATGACAGATCTATAAAAAATCAAAACCACTCAAACCCCTAAAAATCGTCTTATAATTGAAATAATGAATAACGGCTTAAAAGAAATCAAGGCCTAATTGAGGGATTTCTAATTCATCCGACTGTGATAGAAATATAATTTGGATGGAAGGTCGGGTGTAAAAATGATCTTCGACCAGCTCTCCCTGATCAAACCCATCAAGGGTTTGGGTTTCTGCCTCAAATAGAGACTACTTCCCATTTTAGTGGAAAAAATAAAATACACAGCATGTACATCAGACTACACATCATGTGTACCATTTTTCTGGTCATAAGAAAGTTGCAAAATTCGTTGTGGGATTTCTGACATGCTACACATTCTGTACCTAGGGGTACACGGCATGTACTCCTTGGCCCAGATGAAATCCCTGACACCCCATGTATATCCCCATACATGGCCCCTCTACACGGTGTGTACAAATAGAACACAACATGTAATTTATAAAAACATTCCACCATGCCAACAAGCCAACATGCCATGTATGGCCTTCACATAGGGGTACGGTTACACGGTGTGTAATAATGGTACATGGAGTGTAATATGGTAATTTTCATAACATACCATATTTTCTCTAGTTTTCTCCTAACAACATAGAAATTCAAATGGGGTTGGGATTTTGTCCACTTCCAAAAAAACTGGGTTCTTATAGTCCCCCACCATAACATAACTTGTCCCCATGAAATCAAACGAAACATGGAGATGGCACCGAACATACCACCCCAATCAATGTAACACGGACTACCCCAGTCTACAAGGTTTTGGATAAATTCTCTAAGGGGCTCCCCACCATAGGAATTGCCTAACATGGTCTCAACCCGGCAAAACTCAAAACTAGCAATGGCTCACTAGCCTGTTTTCTGGTTTCATGTTCCCCTTGTGACACATTGTCACCCCTGCACCTATTTGGTGCTCCCATGTCGTTTCAACACCCAAAAATATCCTTCACTGCATCGATGCCCTCCTCCATGAGGTCCTTCATCCCATGGATATTCAAAAAAAACATAGTGCCTAACACCTCGAGTAAACAACAACCTTGATGCCCTGATTCCCATAAAAACTCAAGTAACCTGCATCCTCGATGCCACAATTCCCAAGAAACCTCATGTAACTCACATACTTGATTCCCTTAATGTTACTAAACTCATACATATATATAAATATATCAGGCACCTGATATGGCACCAATCCCACTGACTAGCATTTAGTCAGTACTAATAAATCATGTGCAACTCGTGCACTAAAAACAGACATGCACTAGCAAGCCATGCCAAAACAAGTAAAAACCAAATAGATCACATCTACACCCGTAGTATACCTCTAACCATCATTGACTCACTATCATTATCATCCCATGGAAGCTCCATGGCATGCACCTGGCCTGAAGTACGAGTGCTGGATGCCTGACCTTCATGTGTGCTGCTCCAGTCATCGGCCACTGACCCCTCAGATGGGTCCAACATTCTCTGCCACGTCCTCTATGTACAGTAGAACCTTGGATACCCTCTCCTGGTACCGAACGTGAACCAACTCCAGATTCCACTGTCTATATCATTCCCTTTCTACCAACTATCTGAGAAGGATTCATGTAGAACCTCTCATGATTCCCAAACTCTCTACATGTCGGGCACTCCTTTGAAGGCATATCACACTATGTTCGAACATGTCTTTTCTGTCCACACAGAATGAAAACCACTAAAGAACTAATAGAAGGAGGTCTAGATGAGTCCTTGGCATGACTACCCTATTGGAACTCATCCATATCCACACTTCTTGTTTTCTGAACCCTCACCAGAAGATTTCACCCCGCCAACCTGGGGCTTATCACTCTGGTTTCCCTCCGCTAAGAGTGCCTAGTTCAATGCCTCTGAGAATGAACCCATCCTGAAGATATTCACCTGGATTCAAATGGAATGTCATAATACATCCTCAAAGAAACTCACCCTTGTGTAGTCATGTCTTACTATACTTGGTTCAAAGTGAGTCATCTAAGTCAATGTAGCGGCATAGTCCATGACAGACATGTCTCCATTCTGAAGGCTCAAGAACTCTTGATCTCTCTCTACCCTCATTGTCTCTGGGTAAAGGTGTTTGATGAATCTTTCCTTGAAATATTTCGAAGATAGTTCCTCATGTCTGCGAGCCTAAACCTGCACATCCCACCAGCACATTGCCCATCCTCACAGCATGTACGTCGCCAGCTTGACCCTCTACCCTAGAGGCATCTCGAGCTGCACTAAGATCATTTTCATGCTCTCTATCCAGTTCTCATCTGTCTGTAGACCACTGACACCATGAAAAGTGGTGGGTGTTGCGACTAGAACTCTCACATCAGATATTCCATATATGGATCTATACCCAATGCACATTTGTTGATCCCATGTAAGACATGTTTCAGGCTAGTTTATAGATGCTCGTCGAGCCATGGTCCGAATTCTGCCAAACCCAGTTGTTTTCCGGCCTGCAGTGGATCCTGGACTCGATCATATCCATGAACCTTTAATTGCGGCTCATGCTCTTCCTACATCAGATCCTGAACCTGATCCTACTCTTGCGGCACTGTACCATCTCCTATCTGACGCTCCATCTGATTCATTTAACAGGAACCCACTGAATACCATAAATTTTCAGACATCCCATATATATATAAAACAATATATTTACGCAGATAGGAAAAGTAGTACAAGGCAGCACATTACTACTGCCCTTACTCTCCCCCACCATAACCCATTGCAATGGCATCCAGTCCTCATGGCCTCCTTACCTACCCTCAACAGAGCCATGTATCAAAACTACCCTAGGTCACACCCGTACTAACGTCTAATGTTTCCTCAAACTTATGACTGAGTCACCAAATATTGATGATCAAATCACCTCAACTCTAGTATATGCCTACTCTTATAAGAGTCAGACCCAAATTCCCTACCACATTCAATTCTACAAAAATATAATGCATGGCATAACACATTGCAATAAACAAGAAATTATATCGTGAATTTCACCTATTCACATTTCTAAGAATACAAGGCATGGAAATTTATATAATTCACATTGAATTATCACTTCACAAAGAATACATGAAGTTACAGAATTGAAATACTCTAAAAATGTGTCTATCAACAGTGGAACAATCACTCCTTGCCATACCAGGTCAGGGTCCAATTATCCCTTACTGCACTGGTTTAAGGGTAACATATCAAAATCAGTAACATCACATGCCAAGTGAACCACCGAGGTGAGAATAATATAAACTATAATGAAGGAAAAAAGAAAATAGCAATTACTACCCATGTAAACTTTGTCCATCCCTCGTACCGGGGGTTGCATGCATCCAAGCACAAGCTAGAAACCCATTTCTAGTAATAAACTATTTATAGTCTACCATATCCCAAATAGTAAAACAAGAAAAAATAAAAAATAAGTCTCAATATCATTAGTAGCAAGAAAAACACTGCTACTAAATATCTGTCAAGAACTTCTCTGATACAACTTTGTAAAGACCCGAACCCGAATAGCCACCCGAACAGTGCTAAACAAGTTGGGTGTTACTAACTTAGGCGCACCTCCCCAAATGCCAAAGGCTTCCTACTAGATGTGAGGGTCCGATGGGTATAGTGGGGAGTATATACCATCTCGGAGGATAATAATGGTACTGGTTTGAGCAATAATATATAACATGCAGCAGAAATAGACGGCTCATCAGATTCGAACCAGATATGTATAAAGGAAGTGTACCCAATATCAATAAACATTATAAGATATATATAAACAAGTGCAGTGGAATGTAAACACAATAACATGCTGAAAAACATACAACTACTAATCAAACCAAGCATGTGTCCACAACATGTCAATACATAAAGGGGTGCCAATGGCTAGCCAATTATAGCCACCATAAAAAAGGAAATCATGCTGATATAGGAATGAAATCAAAACAAAGTAAACTCTATCTAGGAAAGGCCATGAGGTCCATACCATCTCCATGAAACAACTAAAACAATCAAACTCCTAAGGCTAATCTTTTTTCTACAAGAAAATCCATAAAGACTACACGCGTAACGAAGGGCCCATGTAGTGTGTGAGGCGAATCTATGTAGGATACCACCCAATGGTGCATACACAGTATATGTTTTTAAGTAGGCATGTAGTTATAAGGAAAATAGTAAATAGTACAATGAAAAAATATACATAAACTCTACTAGTGCTCAGTAACCACGATGGAGAGTCGACTGCTTTGGCCAACGTCGGAATCTCTATCATGTAACCTAGCACCATGTGCCACCTAACACCTTGTTTCTCAAGAACCGGTGTACCGAAGGCATTCCCAAACAGTATTAACATAGAGGAAAACCGTTTTCTACCCTCAAATCAAGTAACCAAAGAAAAAATGATGCATGCCCCCAAATCAAGTAACCATATTAATAGATATGTATTCCCTCAAATAAATTAACTGGAGGAAAACGATATATTCCAACAAATTACAGTGACCCTTTTGCCCCAACCTGATAGCATCATTTCTTTTCCATGAATGATCATCACCTTCCACGAGGCTTCCTACGGAAAGAACCCCCATACCAATAGTACCAAAACCACAACTAACGGGGGAATTTACCCACCCGAGTGGTTAAAACCAGCTCATCCTAGAGTCTCTCTGTGTGTACACTACTCAATGTTGCAAGTGAGCCGTAATCGCCCAAATAAGTTCTGGGTGAGTGGTAATCACCAAAATATGTTCTAGGTGATCCGTAATCACCGAAATAAGTTCCCAAGACACAATGTATTTGATACCTCTTGTCCTTGTGACCATACCGCTCAAGTCTGATGGTCTTGTTATCCAAGTAACTAGGGCCACGCCCAACCTGAAAGACACCCTGCCTTGAGCCGACATCCATGAAGCCCAAACCCATGGTCAGAACCACCCAATGTAACCCTGAACAAGCATAAACTGTTATCAAAATCACTCAAGAATATTTGGGCGACTCCCAACACAACAGTATGGGTTCCAACATATGATATTCCTCAATTACAAATATAATCAAAATAATCAATTTTAAATAGGAGAAGCAAACTAAACAGTTGAAATTCACTAAAAAAAGTTTTATCACATACTAGCACAGAGGACATTAAAGCCTATAACAATTAAAATCAAGGATTAATAAACTAAACTCAACAGTTTAAAAAAATACAATTCAAATATAACCATTTTGGCATGCCCATGCCAAAATGCACCAATGATCAATGGCCCCTCGCCCATCCTTGCTCAAGTAAAATGGAGAAAGGGAATACCCAAAGGCATCACACAGGTATTATAATAGGTTTGACATGCAAAAGTAGAGAAAACAGGGTCTCGCTAAAAATACCCAAAAACACGCCAAAGGTCGCGTCACCCAAAAGTCTCACGACCCGCCTTCACCAAAAGGAGGGAAGGGTCAGCATATTGCCACGCCCTTCCTTCTTTAAGTTGAAGAAGAGATAATGACCCCTAAAACCCGCCTTCAATAGGTCCCAGAGTGGAGAATAGCACCAAGGGTATATAAATCACAAACAAATGGAAGGCATTACCCTTTTTGTTTTATGGGATCGGGAGATAAGATGTTGAAACCCAACAACACCAAAACTGAAAAAAAAAGTAAATCCAAAAAGGTGAAACATTCCAACATGCATGTTCAAAAGTAAATGATACAAGCCACAAAATCCCCAAGGTAAAAAGATACCAAGAAAAAGGAAAACAACAACATCAACTGCCCCAAAGGTCCAAGCTAGTACGGTCTCGCACGATCCCAGAACTCCTCCTGGAAACCTGAAATCAGTTTTATGTACGTAGGGTGAGCATACGACTATACTCAGTAGAAAAAAAACCAATAAATCTCGTGCACAAGTGGGGAGATGTACTAAATTCCCGTGATAAGAAGACAACCAACACTATCAAGGAGTTCATCTATCCCACTCATCGGCCACACTCACCAAATAATGAAAGAAAGGTAAAGTATAATAAAAGAACATCGATGTTCGGGTACCCCAAACCACTTTCCCACTGGTTATTAAAGACATCCTACTCATCGAACCAATCCCACCAATCTCACTGAAGTCCCACTGCCACCCCCACCTGCACACACTCGGGCCATATCCTCACGCAGTCCCACTGCCAAACCCCACCCGCATACACCTGGCCCACTACTGTCACATGTAACCACGCCTGCAAACACCTAGGCCTGAACAACCATCGCAACACCCAAGACACCTGGCCCTCATCCCGAAGACACTTGGGAAAACACCTGCCTACACACACCTGGGCCAACCACCATACTACCCTACCTGAAGATTCTTGGGCTAATAATGGACTTCAGGCCATCACAGCCTGCCCGAAGATACTTGTGGTATTCGGGAAATGGAGAAGAAATGGGCTAACAACCAGACACTAACAGAAGTGTTCGGAAAAACACCCTCCCCCATGAAATGGGGGTGTTCGGCACTAAGTGCTCATCTTGGGTGGGGCGTGAACAAGAAACACAAAACTACAAGTATATGTATAGGTAACAATCAATCACCCAAGTTTATGTTTTTCTTCAGCCTGCCTAAAGAACACAAAATCCCCCAAATCCGAGTCACAACTCACACCACACCAACCCATTTTTCCCAACCTTGTTTTCATCTTCAGTAATAATGTTTAAATATGTTTCTGCACCTACTTGAGCAACTAGGAGGAATAAGCACAAGCCAAGGGAAGAGTATAGTAAAAGAGTAATTTAAACATTCACACCTGGTTCTCCTGTAAATCCAAAACAACAAAACCGATAAGAGGTCCCTCAAAGTACTGGAACCAAGGAAAACCCCAAGATACTTCCCCATGTTATCACAACCCAGGATCCAACGGTCTGTCAAAAATAGAGGATTCCACCCCAATTCGTGATATAGGCAAGTAACCACCCGGCCTTAAATTCACAACCATTGAAATCAATTAAACAAGGGATCCCATCCCCACCCACATCACCCAGCAATCAGCCGGTGAAGGAAAAACAACCAACAACTACCACCAACACATAGCAGGGGCGTGCCTTTATTTTCATATTTGTAAAATTTAACGAACTACACGATTTCTAATTCGATGTGATTTAACTGAGGTTATCACAGAACGGATTTAACCTGATGCTTTCAATTTATTTAGCCGAATATACGTAACTAACCAAATTCTTTTACACAACAATGGTTAAAAACTACAATACACACCATTTAAACATCACAGTTGGTTGGGGTTTATTAGTGCACTAAGAAAAAAACCACCAACGACCATGATTTTCCATGGGAAGAAGCCCATATAATTCACAACGTTTATCAACACGAATGAGCATAGAAGAACATCGATCCCACTCCCCTCAATCTTTAAAGTCTATTTATTATCTTCATTAACTTTGGGCTTCATCAATCCCCTCACAAGGAAAAATCTAACCCACCCCGCATGATACACAGTAAGGAGAGATGAAGGATGTATCCCTACTTGATTGATCAAAGATCGATGTTTCTCTCCACTCACCACGAACATGGGATGTGTGATTTTCTGGGGAGGGATGTCGGGAACTCCAAGGAAGAGACCACTCGAGCACAGGCGCACCACAAGTCTCGGGAAGAGAAAATCCAAACTCACCAAGGGAAGGAAGTAAGCCAGCCCAAAATAAAAGAATAAGGAAGGACTTCCGGTACGATATATAGATAAAATCTCTTTGTTACGGAATATGGGAGTTTTGAACGCCTGTAAAGTCATATCGTGACTCCCCACGCGGTTGGGTTGTTATGCACGACGGAAAATATTTTCATCAGAAAGGTGGTAACATGAGTGATTTTAAGGAATTTAATAAAAGAAACTGAGGGTCACGGTGCGCGGACACACAGCTGGGTCCTTTGAGGATCACCCAACTCCTAGGAATTTAAAACATTTATTAAGGGATTACAAACGACCTTGAACCACTCCCAAAGGGTGAAAAGGGGCTAAAAGTGGGGTTACGGGAAGGGTTGTAGAAGAAAACTCCGACAAGGCTAGGTGACACCGATTGGTCTCACTGATTGGTCCCGCCGAGCGGTCTCACCGATCGGTCTCACCGATCGGTCGCACCGATCGGTCCCACCGATGGGTCTCACCGATCGGTCCCACCGATTGGTCTCACTGATCGGTATCAGACCAAGACGCTGCCTTTAGGATCCCGATTTTGGAAAAGGAAAGGACCCTGAGGGTCTGGGTCATCACATCAGATACCTCTCAAACTATTCTCGCCCTCGAAAATAAACCCAAACCAGAAGAAAAGAGGGGGGCCGAACAACCACCTCAATGATACCTCTCAGGAGTGAACCCAATTGACATCTAGAAACACCAACCCATGAGTCAGGGAGTCCCTTAATACATGTAAGGATATTATCCGCTTTGGGAGACACTGACTCGCCCGCATGGGTTTAATCGCATTCACATTAATGTGTCCCGATTAGCAGTCAGGTCTTCCCATCATCATAGACACAGAGGGACATAGAACAGATCATTTCACGACTAAGCAAAAAAAGCATTTCACATTTATTCGAGCACCAGGTAAAACATCTCAACAAGGTCAAAACAAAATAACAAGGGAGTCAAAACAACTCTGGGTACTGAGCGCGTAACTGGGCCTCCCGCTCCCAAGGGCTCTCTTCCACGCCACCATACCTCCACAACACACGAACCAAGGGGATGGTTCGCCCTCAATGCACTTTTTCCTTATGATCCTCATTCTTGATCGTTCATTCTATGAAGGTGGCATCCTACTCCACATATAATTCTCCCCAATTGATGACGTGGGAGTCGTCATGCAGATATCGACGAAGTTGGGAGACGTGGAAGACTTTTTGGACTTTCTCTAGCAGAGGTGGAAAAGCCAGCTGATATGCCACCTCATCAACTCGTCCCAACACCTCGAAAGGTCCGATGAACCTAGGGGAGAGCTTACTCACCCTACCAAACCTCGGCTACCCATGCCGAGGGGAATCCTTCAAGAACACATGGTCCCCAAACCCGAACTCCAAGGGTCTCCTCCTATGATCCGCATAATACTTCTGCCAATACTGGGTAGCCTTCATCCTCCCACGCATGAGCTGAACCCTCTCAGTGGTGCCCTGCACCACTTCTGGCCCACGAATAGCTGCTTCCAAAATCTCTATCCAAAAAATTGGTGAAAGGCCCGGCCTCCCACACAAAGTCTCAAATGGTGCCATGCCAATAGTGGAGTAGAAGCTATTGTTATATGAAAACTCCACTAGAGGCAAGTGTTTCACCCATGATCCCCCAAAATCTAGAACACAAGCCTCTAGCATGTCTTCCAACATCTGGATCATTCGTTCTATTTTCCCATCTGTCTGAGGGTCTAAATCAGTGCTAAGGTGTAGATGGGTGCCAAAGGCATGTTTTAATCCCCTCCAGACTCATGAGGTAAACCGTGCATCCATATCTGATACTATGGACCTCATAATTCGATGAAACCGCACCACATCATCCACGTACCTTTGGGATAAGGTGCTTACTAGGCTCAATTCATTAATTTCCAAGAATTGAGCTGATTTTGTCAACCGGTCCACTACTACCCATATGGCGTCGTATCCCACTTGAACCTTGGGTAGTACCGTGATGAAATACATCGAGATTTCCTCCCACTTCCACTCAGGGACATCTAGATAATGCTGGAGGCCACCTGGAACACGATGTTCAGCCTTCACCTACTGACACACTAGGCACTTGGACGCAAACTTTGCCACTGCTCGCTTCACTCCGGGCCACCAAACCAGTCTCCTTAGACCATGGTACATCTTGGAAACTCATGGGTGTACCGCTAGGGGTGATTTTTGGAACTCACTAGGAACCTTTCCGTGCATCGCCTCTAGAACAAACAACTTTCCCGGGAAATGCATCTGGTTCTGACCATCCTCCGTCCATCGTTTAGGAGAATCTCTTTGCTCAACTTGGTCACGCATCACTTCGCACATTGGATCTCCCCACTAAGACTCCTCCACTTTCTCCAATAGAGAAGACTGTACTATCATCTGATACATGCAACCTCTACCATTATCCATCCTCTTATCCAAGTGCAAGGCAGCCAACTCCTCCATTGCCTTCCAAGCATCTGCCGACTCTCGGACCGCGTCCTTCTACGATTTCCTTCTCAGGGAATCAGCCACAACATTTCCCTTGCCCTCAATATAATAGATCTCGATGTCATAATCTTAGAGGAACTCAACCCATCTCCGCTTCCACAAGTTCAGATCTCACTGGGAAAATACATAACGCAAGCTCTTGTGATTTGAGAAGACCACAAAGCGTTATCTGATGAGGTAATGCTGCCACAACTTCAATGAAAACACTACGGCTACGAGCTCCAGATCATGGTTGGCATAGTTACATTCATGAGGAAGTAGCTGCCTAGACCCATAAGAGATCACTCCTCACTGCTGAATTAGCACACATCCCAACCCAAGGCCGGAAGCATCACAGAACACTTCAAACAACACCCCTTCCTCTGGAAATATGAGCACTGGAGCACTACCCAGCCTCTCCGTTAGGTATCCAAAAGTCGTCTTTCACTGGTCTCCCCACACGAAGGACTGGTCCTTCTTGGTCAAGGCTATCAAAGGGGATGCAACTCAGGAGAAGTTGGGTATGAACCTCCAATAGTAACATGCCAGCTAGAGGAAACTGTGAACCTCTGCCAAATTTTTGGGTGATGTCTAAGAAACAACTGCCTCAACCTTTGATGGGTCAACTGCCACCCCCTGTTTGGACACTACGTTCCCAAGGATGTGTAACTCTCGCATCCAGAACATTCATTTCGACAACTTCCCATAGAGCTGGTGTTGTCGGAGGACCTCCAAAACCGTCCTCAGGTGCTCCGTGTGGTCCTTCTCTGATCTTGAATAGATCAGGATTTCATCAATGAACACAACCACAAACCGATCTTGGTACTCATGGAAGATGAAATTCATAAGCCCCATGATGATATTCGGGGCGTTCGTAACCCCGAAGGCATGACTACAAACTCGAAGTGCCCATATCTGCACCAGAAGGCCATCTTCGGGATTTCGCCCTCTTTCACCCTCAAATGGTGATACCCAGAACACAAGTCGATCTTCAAAACCATCATGCCACTTTCATCTGGTTGAAAAGATTGTCTATCCTCGGAAGAGGGTAGCAATTCTTTATTGTCACCTGATTCAGCCTCCTGTAGTCTATGCACAACCTGAGACCACCATCTTCCTTCTTTGCGAACAAGAATGGAGCACCCCATGGTGACGCACTTGGTCGAACATAACCCCTCTTCATCATATCATCAATCTGAATCCGCAACTCCCGTAGCTCCGAAGGTTCCATCCAGTAAGGAGCCATCAAAATCGGACGTGCACCAGGCTGCAATTCTATGCCATACTCGATATCACGTCGAGGGGGTAGAGTCATTAACTCCTCAGGAAAGACATCCATAAACTCACTAACAATTCCTGGCACTCCCACTATCTCAACATCTACTGACTCTACTGATAGCTCGGCTAACAAGGAGAGGAGGGGTTCCTCTCGCCTGTTGCTCTTATGACTGCTTCGTTCGCTGGTGAAAGTACCACACCAGCCAACCATGTCTGAGAACACAACCCTTCTTCAGAAGCAGTCGATGACGGCACACACAAAGAATAGTCATTCAATACCTGGGATGAAATCATACGGCTGTATCATTATAAGTAGTAGATCCCTGGACGACTAATGTGGCCCTATCATCATTCTGCATCCTCGAAAAACATTTAACCAGTTGGTCTGACCTTTGACTGGTGTGCTTAGAACCAGTGGCACTGGAAGTCTCTCGGCATACAGACCCAAACCATGGGTGAGACTGGGTGCAACAAAGGAGTGCGAAGCTCCGGTATCGAACAAGGCATAAGCAAGGGTCCTAAACAAAATGATCGTACCTCGAATGACCTCCGGCCCTGCTGGAACTTCTGCCTCCGCGGTGTGCAACTATCCATGTCCATCTCCTATGCCCCTTGGCTATCAGCCACCTCCCTGACCACACCCCAGTTGAGGTCCCTAAGGAGAGCCCTGAGGTCGGCCTCCTCCTGCAACGTCTTCCCTCAGAGGAGCGGGAGCTCGCTGTCCCTCCTGCTGCTGCTGGAAAGGCCTAGCTAGAAGCTACTACTGGGGCGGGTGTTGGGGTTGTCTGCCACCGCCGTATTGTACTCGGTCTGGTCACTGACTCCAGTGAATTTCCTGGCTCCCACAGATGAATCACCTCGGTCCTGGGCCCGAAGGAAAAGGGCGAGGACCAGGGGACTGGAACTGAAACTGTTGCGGCCTACTCCCTGGTGGTCGGAACCTAGAGGGTCCTGACACTGGAGGCCCGGTGCTGACGGCCTTCCCCTTATATGGTCCTATCTGGATACCCTCTCGTGGAACACCTCCCAGAGTGTGAATCCTCTCTACCACTTCGGCCTTCTTCTGGACCTCTAAGTACGTTGACAGGGTAAAGGGGGTAACAGCATACTGGAGGGAGGGGCGGAGCGCCTCCTCTAAATGTTATGCCCGAGACTCCACGTCTGGAAAGAGGTCCGGAGAAAAATGTAGGAGGTCCTTGAACTTGATTCCCAGCTCCCTTACTGACATACTCCCCTGCTGGAGGGAGATTAGCTCCTTCCTCTTTTCCTCCTTCATCGTAGAAGAGAGAAATTCCGCCCGGAACTCCTTCTCGAAATCAGCCCATGCCACCTTAGCCTCTCTCCTCTCTCCCAGGTAAAGCGCCCACCACTGAAACGCCACTCCCCACATCTGTCTGATGGCCCGAGGAACCCATTAGTTTTCGGAGCCCGAATCAGGCCGAAAGATATCACCAGCTCTTCTAGCCAGCCCTCCATCTTCATGTCATAGATGACACCCTCATACTTCTCGAGGGTCTATCGCTGGAAGGCTCGAAGCGTCTTCTTCCACTGGTCATCCTCCTCCTCTCGATCATCCCTCTGCTGATCAGCCAAGTCAACCTCCTGGGCCTCGATTGCTCGTACAACTCGTTGTCGTCTCCCGGGTGTCGTAGTTGTAGGGTAAACAAAGAATGCCTAAGCTCGAGTGGTGCAAAATATTATTCTTAAAAATTTCTTAAACTTCATATTGATTTCAATTCCCAAAATACCCATGAAATAAGAGAACACATGTCATTATGATGCATGTACCTTTCCTAGGGTCCCTACCCTGCAATCAGCATGGCCTCACTTGGTCATTTAGTAGGTCCAGAGTCCTTGCATCGGATCACAGGGGGGCCTAAAATCCCATTTCCTGGCTGGTCTTCCCTGGCCTAATTCACGCACCAAGGTCACCCAACACTGTTTCCCTACAATCCCATGAAATCCTCAATGTTCCTAACTCCAGATTACATCCTATCTCTCAACCTCCTGCCCTCTGATTCCATTCTATAATGACCTGCCTTCACTAAAAGGTGGGAAGGTTCAGCAGATTTCCATGCCCTTGCTTTTTTAAGTTGAAGAGGAGATAATGACTCCCGAAAATCACCTTCAATAGGTCCGGGAGTGGAGACTAACACCAAGGGTCTGGAAATCACACACAAATAGAATTAATTACCTTTTTTGTTTTATAGGATCAGGATAAAAGATGATGAAACCCAACAACACCAAAACTGAAAGAAAAGTAAAGCCAAAAAGGTAAACCATTCCCACATGCATGTTCAAAAGTAAATGATACAAGCCACAAAAACCCCAAGGTAAAAAGATACCAAGAAAAAGGAAAACATAAACAACAACTGCCCCAAAGGTCCAAGCTAGTACGGTCCCGCATGATCCCTGAACTCCTCCTGGAAACCTGAAATTAGTTTTATGTACGTAGGGTGAGCATACGAGTATACTCAATAGGAAAAAAATCAAATACTCTCGTGCACAAGTGGGGAGACGTACTAAAGTCCCTTGAGAAGCATAAAACCAACACTATCAAGGTTTTCATCCATCACACTCACCAGCCACACTCACCAAATAATGGAAGCAAGGTAATGTATACTAAAAGCACATCGATGTTCAGGTACCCCGCGCCACATTCCCACTGGTTATTGAAGACATCCTACGCCTCGAACCAGTCCCACAATTCTCACCGTAGTCCCACTGAAACCCCCACCCGAACACACCTAGGACATATCCTCATGCAATCCCATGGCCAAACCCCACCCGCATACACCTGGGCCACTACTGTCCCACGTAACCACGCCTGCAAACTCCTAGTCCAGAACAACCATCGCCACACTCGAAGACACCTGGGCTAGAAGATCCACTACAACGCCCGAAGACACCTGGGCCTCATCCCGAAGACACTTGGGAATACACCGGCCCGCACACACCTGGGCCAACCACCACACTACCCAGCCCAAAGATTCTTGGGCTAATAATGGACTTTAGGCCATCACAGCCTGCCCGAAGATACTTGGGCTATTCGGGAAAGCGAGCAGAAAGTAGCTAACAACCAGCCACTAATAGAAGTTTTGGGAAAAAAACCCTCCCCCATGAAATGGGGGTATTCGGAACTAAGTGCTCAACATGGGTGGGGCACGAACAAGAAACACAAAACTACAAGTATTTGTATTGGTAACAAGCACTCACCCAAGTTTAGGTTTTTCTTCTGCCTTCCTAAAGAATACAAAAGCACCAAAATAAGAGACACAACTCACACCACACCAAACCATTTGTCCCAACATTGTTTTCATGTTTAGTAATAATGTTTAAATAAGTTTCTTCACCTAATTGGGCAACAAGGAAGCATAAGCACAAGCCAAGGGAAGAGTATAGTCAAACAGTAATTTAAACATTCACACCCGATCTCTTGTAAAGCCACAACAACAAAAGGGATAAGAGGTACCTCAAAGTACTGGAACTAAGGAAAACCCCAAGATACTAACCCATCTTCTCACAACCCAAGATCCAACGGTCCATCAACAATAGATGATTCAGCCCCAATTCGAGATATAGGCATGTAACCACCATGCCTTAAATTCACAACCACTGAAAGAAATTCAACAGGGGATCCCATCCCCACCCACATCACCCAGCAATCATCCAGTGAAGGAAAAACAACCAACCAACACCACCAACACATAACAAGGCCATGCCGGTATTTTTTAGATTTGTAAGATTTAACGCACTCCATGATTTCAAATTCACTGTGCTTTAACCGGGGATATAACAGAAATGATTGATCCTGGTGCTTCCAATTTATTTAGCCGAATATACATAAATAACCAAATTCCTTTGCACAGCAAAGGTTCAAAACCACAATACACACCATTTAAACATCACAAGAGGTTGGGTTTTATTAGTGCACAAAGAAAGAAACCACCAACGACCATGATTTTCATTGGGAAAAAGCCCATATAATTCACAACATATGTCAACAAGAACGAGTACAGTAGAACATTGATCACACCCCCCCCCTCATTATTTAAAGTTCATGTATTATCTTCATTAAATTTGGGATTCATCAATCCCCTCATAAGGAAAAAGCATACCCACCCCGCATGATACACAGAAAAGAGAGAAGAATGAGGAATCCCTACTTGATAGACCAAGGATCGATGTTTCCCTCCACGCACCACGAACAGGGGATGTGCGATTTGTAGGGGAGGGATGTCGGGAACTCCAAGGACCATACCACTCGAGCATGGGCGCACCACAAGTCTCGGGAAGATAATCTCCAGACTCACCAAGAGAAGAAAGGAAGCCCTCCCAAAAGAAAATAATAAGGAAGGACTTCCGGTACGATATATAGATAAAATCTCGTTGTTACAGAATATGGGAGTTTTGAACTCCTGTAAAGTCGAATCGTGACTCCCCATGCAGTTGGCTGGTTACACACCATGGAAAATATTTTCATCAGAAAGGTGGTAACAACTATGATTTTAAGGAATTTAATAAAATAATTGGAGGGGCACGGTGCGCCGACACACAGCTGGGTACGTTGATGATCGCCCACCTCTTAGGAATTTAAAACATTGATTAAGGGATTACAAACGGCCTTAAAACACTCCCAAATGGTAAAAAGGGGATAAAAGTAGGGTTACGGGAAGGGTTGTAGAAGAAAACCCCAACAAGGCTGGGTGACACCGATCAGTGGCGCCGAGCGGTCTCACCGTTCGGTCTTGCTGATCGGTGTCGCCGATCGGCCTCACCGATCGGTCTAACTGAATGGTCCTGCTGATCGGTCTCACCGATTGGTCTCACGCCGAGACGCTACCCTTAGGATCCGGATTTTTGCAAAGAAAAGGACCCTGAGGGTCTGAGTCATCACAAAAAGTCTACAAAAACATGAAATAAAGTATGCACCACCTACCATGTACTAGTAATATGATACTCTTTTGATAACAACCTCCAATTAGGTCTAAAAAACTGCAGATCTAAAAAAATATTCAACAACATTAAAATCCCTAAAACTCACCGTAGAACAAAAAATCAAGAAGAACAGCTCAAGAGGAATCAGGGCCTTACTGAGGGGGTTTTAATGCAACCTACAGTGATCAAAACAGAGTTTAGACACGCGATTGGGAGCAAAAACGAGCTCCGGTTGGCTCTCCAGCCTCAAACCTATCAAGGGTTTTGGATTTTGCATCAAAGAGAGGCAAATGCCTGTTTTAATGAAAAAAAATACATAGCTTGTAATTCAGACTATACATTGTGTGTATCATTTTACTTTTCATAAGACAGGTGGAAATTCCCCAAGGGCATGCCGACATGATACACGGCGTGTACCTAGGGGTACATGATGTGTACTCCTCTACCCGTCTGACATCCCAAACATGTCATGTATATCCCCTTACATGGCCCCTCTAGATGGTGTGTACAAATTGTAAACGTCTTGTAATTTCTAAAAACATTTAACCCCACCAATAGGCCTACACTCCATGTATAGCCTTCACAAATGGGTAAGGTTACATGGGGTGTACTTAAGGTACACAACGTGTAATATAGAAATTTCCCGAACATTCCATATTTTTTCCAGTTTTCTCAGAACAAGTAAAAAATTCAAATAGGTTCCGGATGTTGACCCGTTCTAGAAAATATATTTTTTTACATTTATTATCCAAATATAAAAACAAACAATCTTTTATTGAATGACTAATATAATTTCCTTCTCTTTTGGAGTAATTATAAATCACTTCATTAGTCTTGATTAATCATTCACTATTTATAATCCTAACATTTAATCTAATCATATCCTTTGTGAATAGAATACTTGTGATTCATTTTATTGATGTGTGATCACCTAGATTACATATATAAATTGATTTAGGTAAATTATTTAATTAATTATATACCCTTTATCTGTATGGTTTGAATTTCATATACATTATTATCTGTATGGAATGCTATTTACATAGTACGTTACATGAATTAATTGGTTACCAATTTAGAATACATGGGTTTATCAAGTAATGGTTATTTAAAATAATTTTTAATTATTTTCATATAAAAATTAATATATGGAATATTTTCATCCAATGGGTTATTTATGATGTTTTGAATGATAACCATTTTCTTTTTATGGGTTTATTAGGATATAAAAGAGAGTGCTTTTCATTTTAAAAATTTTATGAATCCCATTTTATTTACATTGGTTCATTATGGCGTGATAAGAGATTGATATCATGTGACCCTAATAAATATTTATGATGGGTGGTGTGGTGATATATCTCCCTCCATTGAATCAGTCTAAATATTTTATCTAAGGATATAAGTATGTGTAAGAATCTTTTAGTATCTCATAATTATGGTCAATAATGGTGTAGATTTTGAAGGTAATGTTCCCCATAATAATATTTGTGTCAATGTTGAAATATGGTTCATATGATTATTCTTGCTGTCATAATTATGTGATGATATCATGGATATTTTTCATTGACTCATGTTTTCACAATATTTTTGATTAACATCTTCTGTTATACCAATTCAAATTCCATTTTTTATAATATATGATTTGTTGTGTGTGAATTTTCTTTTGTATCTTGCTTAAATCCACATGTTAATCTTATATACACTAGTGATATTACATATGTAATATTTTATTTTCACCATACTACCAATTTTAGTATACCCATTTATTATAATTCTATTCCTCTACTTTATAAAAATGAGTATTATGTATAAAAAGTATATGAGGGATTCTAATGTGTGATAATTATGGAGATTTTTTAAAAGGATATAGAAAAAGTTTCTTTTGTAACTAGTCTTCAATGATATTAAACCTTCAATTCATGGGATTGTGTGATTATTTGTAATATGTAATGATTAAATTATATAAATTTCATTAAATAAAATCAATTCTAGCTTGGGACCTAATTACCAAGACCATGTTAGATAATTTATTCAAATTCCAAACATTTATGATTTGAAACTCAAGATTTTCCAAGAAATAATCTTGATTGTTCACCCTATGTGATGAGAATTGATATATATATGAAATTCATCAAATTAAATGATCCATATAATCAAAATAATTAATAAATATTTAAAAAATAATTATATAAAAATAGATAAATTACCAAATTTAATCCATAAATCAAAAAATGATATAATAATAAAATATGAACAATAAACCATCATAGATTTATATTATGTTCTACTTAAGGTCTATTGATTATGATTTTTAGGTCAAGGTTTTAGTACCATATTTATGGTATATAAAATTTCAATATAGTTTTTCTTTTTCAATAGGATACAATCATCATGCAGTTGATTGAATAGAACATGTGTTTGATCCATTTCCTATTCAACTTATCTCTTATAGTTAATATACTATTCATGTGACTGATCAATGTCTTTGAATTTTTTTAGTCATGGTTGATACTTTTGTTCTTGTAGTTTATTGATTATTTAAAGTCAATCAATTTATTTCTTATGTTCGATCCATTTTGATCTTGTAGTTGATTTATTTTTCTCAATTTATTAATGAATTTCCATCCTTAGGGGTTCTTAAAACCCAAAATCGATCTATATAAAACTCTTAAGATATTAATATAAATTAATGTTATGATGAGTTTTATATAATATACATAAAGGTAATTTAAAAAACATTTATGGCATGATACTTAGATAGACATAAAAAAGTATCACATAGCCGGTGTAAGTTATGTAAAAGAATTTTGTTATTTTCACATGTTACATAAGTGTGGTGATTATTTTAAATAAAGTTAATATACATTTAATAAATTTAATACATTATATTTAATGGTTGAATAAAATGTTTTGAAATCTTAACATAAATATTTAACATTCCACATAAGGTTAAAAAAATACTAAGTAAAGGTAGATCCATTCCCAAATAATGGTTAAAAATGAATATCAAAAACTTGTGTAAGGATAATATAATTTAAAAATTAATATTTTAATGAGTTATTATAGTGATATTTTATGTTATGTGTTTTCTACTACAACTAGATTTGGTAAATTTGGACACTTCTCATAGGAGGATATGGGTGTCACGTCTTCCACTATCATTTAGAATTTCAGTGATATAGTAGGATATCTACTAAAAAATCCCTAATACATCTTCCAAATTCTGCATATATAATGTGTTTATGGGTTCATGATATATTTGAACTGATTTTTTGTAGTGGAATTGATTTTGATGATTTTTTTATGATGTGAGAAAGATAAAATAATGAGGAATATGCTGTCAGAATATGATTATACAGTTGTGTGAGGCATGTGATATATGGTTTCTATATATATAATATGGTGTAGGTTATTTTTTATAAATTATGTTTTTTTTATGAAATATGGTTCTTTGGTTTGTGTTTTTAAATATTTAATGTGATAGAATTACATAGATATAATTTTTTCAGGCTTAGGATGACTATTTTTGTTTTGAATATGGTGAAGGTACCTTTCCAATATATTTTTTATACCATTTTATGTATTTATTGATTGAGAATTAGGGTGTTTGAGTGGTATTCAATCTTTTCATATTATGATATGAACTATATATTTTATTTATAAAGGATTTAGTACACTCCTTCCATATTTTATAGAGAGTTTCAATGGACGATTTTACTAATTTTAGTTGTTTCCTCACCCACATCATCCATATATACATTTTATAGTATAAAAGGATAGAGTTGATGATCAGGTTGGATATTACTAAATCATAAATAAAAATCATTGGATTTTGGTTGCTACAATAAACGTTGTCTATTTTTATTTAATTTGAATACTTTAAGTTTTTTTATGTAATTATATGCATTGATTGTAATAGGATTTATATTATATTATATTACTTTGTTTATTGGTGGTTTCTATATAAAAATTTGTGGTGTAAAGAAAATGGTCCCCATATTTTTGTTTTATACCATTGGATCTTGTTTCCTACCCATGACCTCTCAAAGGTGAGCATTAAGAGTCACTCATTTAAAAACAAAAACCATAGAAGGGTATAATGCTGGGATGTGTTATGGAAATGGATCTTCATTTAGAATACAGTCACACATAATTAATGATATCCTATCTCATTAAAAAATATTCCAAAAATTATTTGTTAACATCATATATATTTATTCTTTCATTATACATCCATAAACATAAGTATTATTTCAAATGATCCCTTATATTCTCTTTCATTAAAACAAAATTAAACATGCATCATGTGTAAAACATGATCCCCAAATTTATTCTTCAGGGAAAAAATCATTCCATAGGTTTCCAAAGAGTTACTAATTTATTTATAGTACTTTGTCTATAATATATAATCATCTATATTTTTATCAAGTAATGTGGGAGTATTTAATCCAAAAGGTTGTATCTTGGATTTTTTTGACAATCACTAATGGTTGATGATGATTAATTGTTGATGAATCTTGTGAGCTTCCAAAAAATAGTGAGAATAAATTGTTAACAATCACTCGTTTTGGGTTCATTAAAGACATATATTTGTGGTGTGTGAAAGTATATATGGATTTTAGAGGTTATTAATGATATTATTACAAAATATATATGATTTAAAGAAGTGTGGGTAATTTTAATGAAGTTAAGAGGTTATTTTAGATGGATGATGATATATTATGAAGGTTATCAAAATTTAAGGAATTAGTCACAAAATCATAGCAGTAATCATCATCTGAGTAATGTTGGATAGGATTTTAAAAAGTCATATGCATATGTTTTCATTTATATAATATGATAAATTATAACATGTCATAGAATGAGAACATGGTTCACGTTAGGGGGACTTCTAGATAAGTGACAATGTTCTAAACATAAGAGTATCTATAGTTATATAAAAAGTTTATCTAATTTCTCTTTGTGATTCATATGGGTTACATATTGATAATTGGGATCAAACCATGATAATGGATGAAGGAACATTATAAAAGTCCCATATGTGAGTTTTTTAACTTCCATGAAACATATGTATGATATCTGAGTCATATGTATGTTTATTAATTAAATAATAATAAAAATATTTATTAATTTTTTTGTTTCAAGGATGTCATGTTGTGGAAATCCTCATGTGCATCTCACTGGTACTACATTTTTTATAATTCAAATGATGTGGAAGTGAACCACAATGAACCAACTCGGAGTTCCCAATTATCTAAAATTTGAGCATTTCATGGTAGAAAGGAAACTCAATGATTCATGGAACCAAAATATTATTTTTATAATGAAAACAAAGATAAATGGTAATGATATTTCTCTTTTGGGGTATTTTGTGACATAAATCAATGTCGCGCCATGATCATCCATATCACTAAATGAAAAAAATGGAGGTTGAATAAAAACTAATCAATGCACCAATTTTTCATTATATAATTAATGATTATATGAAAATATTTATAAATTATAATGATTTATATAGAACGAATTTAATTATATTTTAGAATTAGATGGATATTATAGAATAATATTCAAAAGATTAATAGAGTTTATTATTAGACATCTATATTAATAGAACCTGATATGTCACGACCCCCTCCCCATGAGGTGTACCCCTCCTAGGCCGGAAATTTGAGAAGTTTGATAATGACCCCTGAGTCCCACCTTCAGTAGGCCCCGAGTAGGCGACTAGCACTGAGGGTATAGTAAACACACAATTGGGAGGCATTACCCAATAATAGAACATATGTGAAAGAGAGAGAGAAGACAGACACCAACCAACTCCAACTCTGACAACAATATAAAATAAATCCTGAGTACACATATGTAGTTTCCTACAAATCTACTACAAATGAAAGGGGGAAACTAAAAGTACCCCAAAAAAAGTAAAAACAGTAGCAACCACGAAGCCCGAAAACTCCTACAACCCCAAGCTAGTAGTTACCAGGCTGATCTCTAACCTCCTCCAGGAATCCTAAAAAATAGATTATATATTCATAGGTTGAGTATAATAGTATATCCAGTAGGATCCTCCCCAGATCCTCTCATGAAAATGTAATGAAATCAAGATAAAGCATAGTGAACCAAAAGTGAAACAAACTCATAACCTAAATAGTTATACTATGTTCCCAGCCTCACTGTGGCTACTCTCACCAATTATCTCAAATAAAAGTATATAATATAATAAAATATTTCTAGGGTACCCCGCGACTACTTCCCCACTAGTTTTCCTCTTTTCCCCAACATCGCACGTCCTACGAATCTCTCTACAAATAGGCTTGCCCACAGACTCCTTGGCGAAGCACCACAACATGCACCACATGCAACAAAACCACCACATCCATGTATGTAAAGTAACCGAGTAGTTTCTGGGAGCCACCACAGCTTGTGTAACGTGTATCATACATTGAGAATTACGCCTAAAGCCATTACAGCCCACAAATCATGTTAGTATCCTCAAGCCATCATAGCCTATACACATTACACCTATAGTAGTCCATAGAAACTATGTCCAGAATATATATGTGTGAATAAACACAAGCCATTACAGTCCTCTACACACATATATGGGTAAAACTAACTAATGTTCATACCAACACAGTAACTACCAGGAGAAGAGAGTGGGGCCACATGGGGTAGTCATCCATCCATCCTCCCATCGGAATGTTAGGGAAAACACCACCCCCACAGGGCTCAGAATCTTGGGTATGTTAGTTTCCATAACTTATTGGGTGGAGTAGCGTATAGAAACACAAATAGTACAGAATATTTTGTAGCTCACAAACACTCAATAGGTATAACCTAGTCTTAGACTCAACTGCATCTAATGTCTCTCGAACAATCAGCTGCCACTTCAAATACTAGGTATCCTATATGCACACAACCATTTAAATACCATGATTACATTACTTAATTCCCTTTTTATCAATTGCACTTAATTCTAAATAATTCTTTATACATTAATTAATTATTAACATTTTACACATTATAGTTCATTAGTTTCCAACCCAATGTCCACCATTCCTTTAAAATTGCAACCTCAACAATGCATCCCAGCAAGCTCCAAACCCATGGGTTAACATCGTTTATTAAATCATTTATTAACAACATTATTTCTTGACCATATTCCAAAGAATTCTCAAAAAAACCTACTAAACTACTAAACACAAGGGGGCTCAACACGGTGAGTAGATGAACTATGCATCAAGTCTTTTCCACCTATAGCAAGAGCATAGACCCATCCTCCCTCAGAAAGTTAAACACATAAATCAATTTACATAACCAATGCATCATTGCCCCTTTTGGAATGAGGGTAATCAAACCAACTGCCTTGAGAAGTGGGGAATATAAAGATGATAAACAACCAACAAGAAATAGTAAGCATACCAACATTTACATCCAACCCATTTCATCATCTCCAGTGTCCACCCTGACACCCACATGCATAAACTGATGTATCTCACCCCTCAAGGCGTCAACTGCTATCACAACCAATAGGCCTCCATATCACGTCATTCATCTAGGCTCACATCACAACACAAGAAGCAGGAAAACAAACATCATATCAATTGGTCTCTTGGCCCCTAAACATTCCATAGTGTAACCCAGAACACTACAATAAAATATCTTTTATCAAACAACCAGTTTTTTAATCCATATTGAATTAACCGATTTATTATTTGTTGGTTCCATCTTTGGGCAACCTAAATAGTAATAAATCACAAATTGATTAAACTTGTTTACTACATCAATTTGATTAACACAAAATTACAACAATAAGAAATAGATTCATTTTCATGTCTCATTATCTTTGACAATTAATTAAAATTATTCCTAGTTTACATTCTTTACCAATTTCCATCAAGAAAGAAAATCAAAACAAAGAAGGCATAAATATCACACTATCTAGAAAAACAAGAGGCAATAACACATGATCAATATCAATTTATTTATCCGATTCAAGTATTTATTATATTAATTAAATGGTGACCTAGTGGGATAAAACATGTTATATATACAGTTCCATGAAGAAAAATAGAGAAGAAATAAATCCACTACGTCAAATGATTCATGTCATTCTTTAAATGATAATGATCCACATAACAGATCATGATCGCAGCCTACTGTGACAATTGTATCAACCTAAGGATTCAACAGTATAACCACACCAACCGAAACCCAAGAAAACTCCATTAAAATTATGGATACCACATACCATAACATGGAAAGGATAAAATATTGATGATTAACCCAAAAGAACGATTATAAAACATACCTTAAATCGATGAAGGATCGACACTTGCTTCTTGCACCAAAAGAGGGGGTGCACATGCAACAGTAAGAAACATCAAGGGGAAATGATCTAAGGATTAAGTTCTAATCACAATACTCCTAATGGAAAAAAGTAATGCTCCGAGTGTCTCACACAAATTAGAACAAAGGGGGAAGATATATCATCCATTTAGAAGATTTACTGAGCAGCGGATTAAGATACACTGGATTATCCATTAAAAGTGGATCATATTAAACCACATGGTTTGACCAAATAAAGACATCTCTGGCCTTAGAAAAATTAAAATATGAGTTATGGGATTTGATTTGGTCTTAAATCGTGTAAAACAAGGCCTTGAATGCATTTTACATCAAAGAAAATGTCAAATGGGCTAAATGTAGGAAGCTGAAAACACTGTTCATGATTCTGGAAACATTGTTCACAAAATGACTCACCGATCCTAGAATCACAGATCTGGCACTCAGTGATCCTTGAAAAACTATTCACAAAATGAATCATTGATCCTCGACTCACCAATCATGGACTCACCAATCTAGGAAACACTATTCACAAAATGACTCACCAATCCTAGACTCACCGATCTTTGACTCACTAATCCTGGAAACACTGTTCAAAGAATGACTCACTAATCCCGGACTCACTGGTCTTGGACTACCTGATCCTAGAAAGTTAGTTCATAGAATGATTCACTTATCATGGAAACATTATTCACAGAATGACACATCAATTTGATGGTATTGTACATAGAAGGACACACCGATTCAATGTTACTGTTAACATAACAACTCACCGATCTGATTGTACTATTCAGAGAATGACTCACTGATCTGATGGTAATGTTTACATTAGTCTCAATGACGGAACTGTTCACATCGATCTCACTGATATTATTGTTCAAATCGGAATCACTGATGGAATTGTTCACATCGGTCTCCCCGATGTAACTGTTCACATTGGTCTCACCGAAGGAGCTGTTCACATCGTTCTCACCGACAGAACAGTTCAAATCGGTCTCACCGATGGAACGGTTCACATTGGTCTCACCGATGGAACGGTTTGCATCGGTTTCATCGATGGAAGGGTTTGTAGAATTGAAATTTTGCAAAAGTGTTGGGTATAAGTCACTTTGACCCCCTTGAACACCTCAAACACCAGAATTCCACAGAATAAAAGACCAGAGTGGTCCGGGACATTAAATCTGATACCTCTCAAAACATTCTTATCCTCGACATTTCAAAACCTACTTAAAGTGAAACAGAAACGAGGTGAGAACAACCACCCATCCAGATACCTATAAAAAGATAGAAATCAACAATAATCAACAAAAGAAAACCATGTCATAAACACGAAAGGTCTATAATCACAAAACAGTCAATTTTTTTTACATGGAAAAAGATAAACATCAAACAAATCAGGGTATGGAGAATGTATCTGTTACTCACATTCCCATCCACTCTCATCCACACCATTGTGTCTCCACAAGACACGAACCAAAGGGAATAGAATGCCTGTGAAACAACTTCTCTTTGTTGTCTTGGATCTTCACAGGCTGCTCCTCGAATTTTGCGTCATAATCAACCTCGATCACTCCCCAATCGAGGACATGAGAGTCATCATAAAGAAATTGATAGAGCTATGACACCTGAAAAACATCATGTATCTATCTCATCTGTGGGGGATGTGATACTCGATACGACACGACTCCAACAGGATCCAACACCTAAAAATGTCCAACAAATTGGAGATAATGATTACTCCTAAGACCAAACCTTCACTGCCCAAGATGGGGAGTCACCCTCAGAGCCACGTGATTCTCAAAATCAAACACCAAAGGTGTCCTCCTTTTATTTTCATATGATTTCTGATAATCTCGTGTTGTCTTCATCCTCTTAGAAATCACCTAAACCATCTATGTTTTATTCTTCACTATATCTTGTCGAAGAATTACTGACTCTCTGTCCCCGGTTTAGCACAATGGAGAATGAAAAGGTTGACCAAAGAAGGATTCAAATGGTGCCATATCTATTGTGGAGGGAAAACTATTATTGTAATAGAAATCCACCAAGAGTAAGTACCTCATCCACAAACCTCCAAAATCTAGGACACAAGAGTGTAACATGTCTTCAAGAGTCTGGAGAGTCTGCTCTGTCAGAGCATCCGTCTCTGGATGAATATAAATACTAAGGCATAGCTGAGAACCAAAATCATGATAGAGATCACTCCACACCCTGGAGGTAAAACAAGGATCTTGATAAAAAATGATCATCCTAAGGACTCCATGGAGTCTCACTACCTCCTCCAGATATTGCCTTGACAAAACTTCCACTGAGCTTGACTCCTTGATTTCTATAAAGAGGGATGATTTCATAAAATGGTCCACTTCCACCTAAATAGCATCATATACTTCTTTAGCTCAAGGTCAACCAGTATTAAAATCCATTTATATGTCCTCCAACTTCAATTATAGAATATTTAATGGCTGTAGAAAACCACCAGGGACACGATGTTCATCCTTAGCCTTTTGGAAATCCAAACAATGAGACAGAAACTCCACCACTGCACTCTTCATCCCAGGAACCCAAAACAGATTCCTAAAGGCTTGGTCAATCATTGTGATTCTAGGATGCACAGGAAAAAGAAAATAATAGAAATCTCTAATAAGTGTATCATGAATGGAAAAATAATCAAAGAGTCTAATGTTATAAAACACTCTGTGTTGTTCATCCACAAACCAACCATTAGGGGACTCACCACAAACAACTCAGTCTCTCTAGAACA
Source organism: Viscum album (assembly GCA_963277665.1). Lineage (NCBI taxonomy): Eukaryota > Viridiplantae > Streptophyta > Magnoliopsida > Santalales > Viscaceae > Viscum > Viscum album. The sequence goes on along the minus strand of OY728159.1, from coordinate 771,103,722 downwards.
CCTCCTCAAGATCCCCTAACTGGGACTCTTCCACCTGGTTCACTAGAGATGACCACACCATCATCTAGAAAATACAACCTCTTCCACCAACATCTCCAATACTGAGATGTAATGGTGACAGTTATTCCATAACTCTCCAGGAATCACCAGATTCACGCACTACATCACCACGTGACTTCCTACTCAGTGTATCAGCTACAACATTCCTCTTTATAGGGGTATATGATATTTCAAAGTTTCATTCCTGTAAGAACTCCATCCACTGACGACGTCTCGAGTATAAGTCATGTTGGGAGAAAACATACCTCATGCTCTTATGATCTGTGAAAACCAAAAAGCGCTCTCCAATGAGGTGATGTCTCGACAACATCAGAGAAAACACTGCGATTGTCAACTAGAGATCATGGGTTGAATAGTTACATTAATGGGGACATAACTACCAAGACCCATAAGAAATAACTGATCTCTACCGCATCAGAACAAAACCTACCCCAGATGCAAATCATCACAAAAAAAATCAAACTGAACTCCCTCTACTATAAGACAATGAACTGGAGCACTTACTAACTTCTCATTCAGATACTTGGATGTTTGTTGACACTGATCAGTATACATGAATTACTAATCATTCTTGGTCAGTATTATTAGAGGAGTCACAACCTGAGATAAATTTTCTACGAACCTTCTATATTAGCCTGCAAGACCAAGGAAACTATGCACCTCTTCCACAATCTTGGGGGCTTCCCAAGACACAACTGCTTCTATCTTCTATAGATCAATAGTTACTCCTGACCGGGACACAACATTCCCCAGGAAAAAGACTTATAGATCCCAAAACTCACACATTGAAAACTTCTCAAAGAGCGGATATTGACGAAGAACTCCCAAAATGGTGTGTAGATGCTCTGCATGCTCCTCAGACATGGAGTACACAAGGATATCATCTATGAAAACCTCCACAAACTTATCTAGGAACTCAAAGAACACCAAGTTCATCAATCCCATTAACACAACTGAAGAATTCTTCACACAGAATGACATTACAACAATCTTGAAATTCCCATGACGATAATGGAATGTAGTCTTCAGGATATCCTCATCCTTCACACACATCTGATGATATCCTGACCACAAGTGGATCTTTGAGAACCAACTTACACCCTTAATTTGTTCTTATAAATCATCAATCGATATAAGAGGATAGAAATTATGCACTGTAACTTTGTTTAAGAGATAATAATTGATGAAAAACTGTAAATTATCATAAGCCTTCTTCACGAATGAAACTGATGCACCGCATGGTGACCCACTCGGCTGAACAAAACTGCACTATTATAGACCATCCATATATATACATAGCTTTGGTAACTCAAATGTGGCCATCTTATATAGATACTTAGATATAGTAGATGATCCTGGTTGTTGATTGATCCTAAACTTGATCTCTCATTGAGGGGGTAGTGCTACAACCTTATCTAGAAAAACAACATTGTACTCTTCCACAACCCAAGGAAATTCCAACTGTTGAACCTCTAAAGAACTCTGTGTCAGCTCATTCACCATGGATTATAAGGACAGAACATGCCTATGACCCATTTGAGGGTCTCTCTCGCAAACAAACACCACTGCCTCGCCATCTTCATCAAAGAACACAACTTACCTCCTGAAGAAATCCATGATAGCCTCCACTAAATACAACTAATCCATCATAATGATGAAATATTATGGGTGTATTTGTAAACATAAGAAATGTACCCAAGAGTGGTGTTATCCCAGCACTAGCTCACAGTATCTACATACATCATACAAGTTAGCTCGACCTCTAACTGGCATTGTCAACACCAAGGGAACTGGAAGCATCTCTACCTCAAGTCCCAAAGAATGGAAAAGGTAAGGTGATATGAAGAAGTGCGTCTCCCTTGAATCAAACAAGGCCTACAGAAAGTTAGAAATAAAGAAATGGGTACCATGAAAGCCATCTTGCCCACCTGGAGGTGGTAATGCTAAAGAATGAAGTTGTCCACAACCTCTTCCACGGCCTATCTGACCCTGATTATTACAACCACCATGGTCGAGCTCTGCTCTCTAAGGACAGGGAGTGCCATAGGGTTGTCCTTGGCCAACTCCATCTACCCTCTGCTGATCCAAAGCTGGTGTAACTCGTTGCTGCAACCTCGGATGGAACCACCTCAATAGAGGAACGTCGAGTGGAACACCTATTGAACGATGACGATGCTAAAAGGTCAGACACTCTCGCAACAGATGACATCGACTTACACAAGAAAAACAAGCACCTGATCCATTTTCATAGGCATGACATCCACCTCCCCTAGAGAAATGAAATGTTGAGGGCTGGGACCTACCCTGGGTGAATGGAAACTTATATGCCCTGAAATCTAAGAACCCCAGACCCCAGATCTGCTTCGTGAAGAATCATTACAACTACCATGTAACACCCCAAGCTTCCATGGTAAGCTTCTCTTTGATTAATAAAGAAGCATATGTTGTACGCAACTTCGAGTTCTAACACACACCACAACCAATCAAACTAGCCATTCTGAATAGTAATACCCAATTTTTGAAATTTTATAAATTTTATCATTCAAAATGGACTTAATTTTCGGATTCAGAATATCGAAATTATCTTATGGTGAATTTTCGGTATTTTTCTGAAAACATTCAATTTTTGATGAATAGTGAAAAACACTAAGTTATAGTTTAAAACCAAATTTTTATTTAAATAATTATTTATTTTATTTAAATTTATTTTAGGTAAAAATAGACACATAATACTTATATATGTTCAATGTAATTCATTGTAGTTAGTTTAGAATAATTTTAGATATATAAAAATTTTGTTGAACTTTTCACCATCTTTTAACCACCTCCTAGGAGAACTTGCAAATTCACATAAAACATAATTTTACCGCTTCTGTGAGTGAATTTCAAAAATCAAAGAGACACAATTAATATCAAGGAGTAACATGTGGTTCAATAACCTAAAAATAATTTTTGTGAATAGTAACTTTTTACTTTTATTTACCACGGTTAAAAGTAAATATGGTAATTAAGGGTAAAAATTAATCTATTATTACCATAACACATGCCCTAATTCTAGTGGATAAGTATAATTCGACCAATAACAATCCTATAAATAAAATATGAACCTATTTGGTCAACTTTTATTAGATTAGGATATTTATTATTATTTAATTCAAAGAAGAGTTAAAAGAGTTAAAATCAAAGTTTAATAACTAAATAATTTTTAATATAGGGTTATACATAAGATAAATTCGATTATAAATATTCATTAGAAATATAAAAATATTTCCTACATAATGGTATTTTATTTATAATTTTTAGACATTAAATAATTTGATTTATTTTTGAGACAATGATGATGCTGTAATTACCTTATTAGTTAAATATTAAAATAATTGATATTATAAATACCCAAATAAATATAAATTGAGACTTTTAATGAATTAAAAGAATTTTACAGGTTAATATGACATGTTAGGGTTGATTAAATGATTTAATTTCGAAGTAATAATGCTGTTATGAATTTAGAAAAAACAAAATACCAAATAGTGGAAAAATTGACATAAAAGAGTTTTTAAAACAAATATTATATTATTAATTGATATTCAATTACTAAAAATCTAATGCTCGGCCAAGATACTTATATAATGATAGTTTTATCATTAATGTACCAATTAGGAGTCTCTTGGAAGTATACAGTATGTTTACTAACTATATAATTTAAAATACAAAGAGACGTGGTAAATGTCAAACTATTTAACTAAGAGTTAAATCAAAAAGATAAAGTTAATATAGTAAACCAAACTTGTATAAACCCTATTTTTTTAGTGTTTTTAGACCTATAATCACCTTAAACTTTAAATAATCTACTTTGGAGCCATTAGAAACCAAATATAAATTTATTATAAAATAATATTTCTAGTTTTTCCAAAGGGGCCCCTCACCCCTCTTATAAAAGGGAACTCCCCCTTCTCTCTAATTCACACCTTCAAGGACTTTTGACTCAGCCAAAACCTACCCAAATATTATTACAACTTACCTCAATTTAACTTAGAGGAATTATTTTGATCAGAAATCCAACTTAAGGTGTCCTTTTGATCATATCAAAAGGAAGAACCCAAAGAAGGGGTATTGTTTTCACCACCCTCTTTCAAGTTCCTTTCTTCTTCCACTTCTTCACTCTTTGTTATTTCCATTCTAAAATAATAGCTCCAGTATATTCTATATACTGTGATGTTATTATAAATATGGTACAACCATATACAGTATTCTATCCATCCCTTGAATGACATGTCACCATACGTGCGTACGTACGACATACAGTCTCCACGTCGTGGTGTAATTGTTATTCAATAAATTATTATTTGGATGAGTATAATAATGATGTGTAATTCATGTAAATAATAAATATAAATTTATAATCATTCTTTATATATGATACACCATCCAATTATATATTATTTTAATATCAAAATAATGATATTTCCGCATGTGCATATGTACGGACTATCGTCTCCACGAACGCGATGAGATTCATTTCCCATTGTATCCATTCAAGAATAATTACTATTTGATGATTAAAAGTAATGTTTAAGGACTTAATATCATTCTGTATATGAATGAGATACAAACAATCCATAACAAACACGACTTATGTAACAAAACATATAAAAGAAAACGAGTAAGGTAACACCCGAAACGATGATAATACTAAGATATTATTAACAAAGAAATGTTAAAAGATAATATATGATATAATATTAATGTATATGATTCATCTATAATCTAATAAAAATTCATTCACCATTATACATTAGGTTAACCTACTCTCAACCAAGTAAAAGTACACAGTAAGGGTTAATTCCTCAATCTCATTATTACCTGAGATTGTTTCTATGTAAGTATTTACTCGGGCATTTTTATCATCCATGTGCATTTTTCATAAAAATGATTTCAAAATGAATATTTTTAGGATTTTAGAAAGGTGCCCTTTATCAAGATCATAATTTTAAATATTTTATAGATTAACTTTTCTAAATCATTTTAATTAATGTCCATGTTTTCAAAATGATATTTAAGGATCAATTTATATGGACATGAATGATTTTAAATGATAATTCTTTTCAAAAGTTTCAAACTGGTATGGGCCACTTTGACTCAAAAATATCTTTTAAATTACTTACTTTATAAATGTGTGACATTTAAATGATTTTGTAAAAAAAAGGATATTTCTCTCAAAATGTTTCACTCATCATTTTCAACTATGTCAGCATCCTTTACTGGATTTTATTTTTTATTGAGGTCGATTTATTAAAATACAATATTCCATATTGTATTGAATGAGTTATAATATGTTGGAAAATGGATGTTCTATTTTTATACCATTCATGATTTATGGTTAATGTATTGACATTTCATATGCTAGTTTTAATACGAATGTTTATGTTATGTTTGAACTATTCATATAAGGAATGTAGTGGACTTAGTAAGTGACCGGTGGAGCCCGATATAGCTCCTCGATGCATCGGTAGGTCTCATGAGACAAACTAGTGTTTTGACACTAGGCCTTTACAAAATCCTATCTGTAGTCTTGGCACAAGGCCTTGACTATGTGGTTATGATAGTCTAGCATTATGGATTCCATCATTATGAAAGAGGTTATTGATATTGCATATGATTATTAGACTAGTAGAATATCCATGTGAATAAGTAAATGGAATTATTTCATTTTATTTTTCCATATTATGCTAAAGTTCAAGTTTAAAAGTCTTTTTTTAATTATACATTTCCTTAAATGTTTATGATTATTTATGAAAGTTTCTGCTATATTGTTATCCTTACTGAGCATCTGAGATCACCCCTTTCAATGTTTTATTTTTTCGAGGATGTGAAGAACTATTTTATAAAGGACCTGCAGGGATAGTATGAGGGGATATGAATACAAGATGTTGTTGTAGTTTTTTTTACTTTATGATGTAATGTAGTTCTTATGGATATATCTAGTGTTTCCAAGGCTACTAAAATAATCATTCTTTCGAGACATGATCTTTTGTGATCATGTCGATGTTATGTAATAATGCACCGACTCTGGTAACTGGGGTCGGGGCATTACAGTTTGTATCAGAGGATGTGTAGTACAAACCTATGAAGCTAGTTTTAGATAAACTCTAATTAGAGCACATAGCCCTATGATAGAATTTAGGGATTAGTATAGAATAACTTCCTAGAATTTTGGTATTGTTGAGATTTTGTGAGTTTTACAACAAATGAATCCCTGTCTGGATATGATCAGATAGAGGCGGCTCTGGCACAAATGTACCTAGTGGTAAAACCTGAAAACACCTCTTTGAGCTAGACTCGAACGGGAACTGGGGCACGACAACGGGCCTTGTTGCACTCTTGGTTACAACACCCCCAGGGGATGTGCTTTGGATAATTATAATTTTATTTACAAACCATTATGAAGTGGTTATGAGTATATACTTCCTCAAAGAATTTTTTTTATGATTATGGATTATATCCATAAACTGTTCAATTTATGTTAAGTGTTTTACATGTTTTGATTAATGTATTGCAATTCATAAACTATTTTAGTGTATTCTATTGTTTAGAAATGGTGCCTATTTGAAGAAATGGAAACTGTTCAATGAACTCACTCCGTGTAGGGATTTCCCTCCTGCTCAAGATAATTATAGTGGAGCTGGTGATGCAACTAGTGTTGATCATCTAATCATTATACTGGGACAACTCACTCGGGTTATGAATAATAACCCTACCCATATGGAGAACCCAGATCCCCAGCGTGGAGGATCAATGTTAGATCATTTCATGAGGCAAGAACCACCAACATTAAATGGGAGTAAAAATCCCTTAGTATCTGAGTAATGGATATATTCCTTAGGGAAAATATTCCATACCTTGGGGAGTAGTGAAAGGGAAAAAGTTATCATGGCAGTTTACCCCCTCACTGGAGATGCTGATCAATGGTGGTCATTGATTCAAAACATGAAGGATTATGATGAAGTATAAAATATTGAATGGAGGGAGTTCAAAGATATTTTCTTAGAAAAATACTTTCCTTGTGACCATCGAGCAGATATGAAAAGGCAATTTCTGAGTATGAGACAACAGGAGGATGAGAATGTAACAAAGTATAAGGCTAACTTTACAAGGTTAGCAAGGCATGTAGAATATTATATACGTAACCCAAGGTGTATTATTGATCGTTTCTTTGATGGGTTAAAACTGTTTCTCTATCGAGCATTAGTCTCTCAAAACTTCTCGTCATACGAAGATATTGTCTCATGTGATATCAAGATTAAAAAAGAATTTTCTACGTCTTATGACATTAAAGCAAATAAATAGAAGAATAGATCTTCGGATCACACTGGAAATGGAAATAAGGGGAAGAAGGGAAATGTTTAATATCAATCCTATAGTAAATGTGGGAAGAAATACCCTGGTAATTTCTTGAAGGGAATGGGATTCTATTACAAGTGTGGTGAAAAAACCCACCATGCTCAGGATTGCAAGGAGAAGAAAGAAGCTACTGATGTTCAATGCTACAATTTCAGGGAGATGGGACATTATGCGAATGCATTTCCTAAGCATCAGGGGAACATATCTCAAAAATTCCAAGGGATCAAGGCCAAGCATATTCTAATACTACTACTGAGGTAGAAGCTCCGAAAGACCTGGTGGCAGGTAATTTAATGGTTTCCTCAACTTTAGAAAATTCTTTATTTGATTCAAGATCATCGCAATGTTACATATCTTCCCAGTTTCCTAAGAAAATCAGATATTTCTAATTTTTTAACAAAGGAGTTTTCAGTCAAAACTTATAAGGGATGTATCATTATAACAAATTTTTGTGAATCAGTCCCCATTAGAGAAAATAAATGTTCTTTATCTGCTGATCTCATTATCATACCCATGATTGAATTTGATATAATCCTTGGTATGCATTGGCTTTCAGACCATGATGCGAAGATTTATTGTAAGAAGAAATAGGTTACGATTTTTGATGATGATGATAAAGAATACCTTATCTTTAGAGAAGAATCGTCACCAATTGATTCTTATCTAGATCCACCCCCAGTAGCTCAACTAAATTCAATTATCGGGGAGGAAGTGAATGAAAAAACATTGGGTGAAGAAACGAATGTTCAAATAGAATATGTACCCATTATGAAAGAATATGTTGATGTATTTCTAGAAGATTTACCTGGACATCCTCCAGAATGAGAAATTGAGTTTTCCATTGATTTAATTCCAGGATCAAGGCCCATATCGAATACCCCTTATAGAATGGCCACTCTGGAATTGGTGGAACTAAAGAAACAACTAGATAAATTTAGTAATAAGAGATTTATTCGCCCTAGTTTTTCTCCATGGGGAGCCCTTGTCCTTTTTGTTACGAAGAAAGATGGATCTATGAGTTTATGTGTCTACTACAGGGAGATCAATGCTATATCAATAAAGAACAAGTATCCCCTACCTCGCATTGAAAATTTATTTGACCAATTGCATAGAGACCAATATTTTTCAAAGATCGTCCTTCGATCTGGATACATCAGTTGTGTGTGAAGAAGGAAGACATTCCGAAAATAGAATTTTGAACTAGGACTGGCATTACGAGTTTACAGTAATTCCTTCTGGATGACTAACGCACCCTCTGTTTTCATGGCTCTAATGAACCGAGTTTTCAAGGAATATCATGATGAATTTTTAGTGTTATTTATTGATGATATCTTGGTATACTCCAAAAGCTACCAAAATCATAAAAATCACCTACGCATTATATAGAAGACTCTGAGAAGACATGAATTATAAGGGATGTCTAGAAAGTGTGAATTATGGATTCAGTAGATTTCTTTACTTGGCCATATTGTCTCTAAGTATAGAATATCTGTTGATCCTTCTAAGAAAAGTGTAGTCCAAGAATGGACAGCACCAACGAGTATAACCGAGGTATGAAATTTTATTGGTTTAGCATGTTATTATCGACGTTTTGTCCATAATTTTTCCTGGATGGATAACCCATTAAAAAAGATCACACGTAAAGGGGTTAAATTTGTTTGGACTAAATAGTGTGAATAATGTTTCAACAAACTAATGAAAATATAAGGCAATGCAACTATATTGACTCTACCATCGGGGAATGAGGGGTTTGTTATTTATATCTATGCATCGAAGAGAGGACTTGGTTGTGACCTTATGAAAAATGATAGGGTTATTTCTTATGCATCACGACAGCTTAAAATTCAGGAGAAAAACTATCCTACTCATGATCTTGAGTTAGCAGTTGTAATCATTGCTTTGAAGATTTGGAGACACTATCTCCATGGTGAGAAATGAGAGATTTATACTTATCACAAGATTTTGAAGTATATCATCTCGCAGAAATAACTCAACATGAGGCAAAGGAGATGTCTTGAACTACTCAAGGATTATGATTGAATGATACACTACCGACCGAGGAAGGATAATAAGGTTGCAGATTCTTTGGGTAGAAAAGATCATGGATTTTTTAACAAGATGAGAGTTGAGAGGGATCCTATTTTCATGGATCTAGAAAAGATGGATATGGGAATTACCCTGGAAGGAGAAACATCGATACTTTTTCAAATGGTTTCCAAACCATTTTTAATAGATAGGATAAAGTGTTCTTAGACCGATGATGAAAAGTTTAAAAAGAAGATTAATGCTGTGAATGATGAGAGATTGAGTGACTTTGTGTATGAAGAAGGAATTTTGAAATTTTGGAGGAGACATTGTGTTCCCGATATACCTGATCTAAAAAGGGAATTGTTGGACAATGATCATAGTTCCAATTTCTCTATACACCCTAGGAGCACCAAGACGTAAAGTAATTTGAAGGAACATTTTTGGTGGGATAGCATGAACAGGGATATTTTGGATTTTGTGTCAAGATGTATGGTTTGTCAACAAGTGAAAGATGGATGGAAACATCCTAGAGTAGTCATGAAACCTCTTCCCATACCTGAGTGGAAATGATATAATATCACGATTGGCTTTGTCATGGGACTACCAAATACTCCTAGAAGGAATGATTCAATATGGGTCATTATTGATCATCTTACCAAGTGACCACATTTTCTTGATATAAGAGAAGATCTACCACTTGAAAATTTTGAAATGCTACATATTAATGAATTTTTGAGACTTCATGGAGTACCCCTATCAATTGTTTCTGATCGTGTTCCCCATTTTACATCAAGATTCTGGAGGAGTCTTCAAAAGGCCTTGGATACTGAACTTCGTTTGAGCACTACTTACCACCCCCAACCTGATGGACAATTAGAACAAACTATTCAAACCATAAAAGACATGTTGAGATCTTGCTCACTTGACTTTCAGGGTATGTGGGATCAATATTTACCTCTGGTGAATTTTCATATAACAATAGATTCTATTCAAGTATTTGTATGGCACTACATGAAGAGTTATATGGAAAGAGATGTCATACACCACCTCTTGGGATGAAGTTGGTGAAAGAAAACTCGTTGGCCCAGAACTGGTGGAGGAAATGATAGAAAAGGTGAAGGTAATCCAAAACCACATCAAAGTAGATCAAAGTAGGCAGAAGAGCTATGTTGTTATCCAAAGGATGGATTTGGAATTTCAGGTAGGAGATCATGTTTTCTTGATGTTATCTCTATGGAAGGGAGTAATACGTTTTGGTAAGAAAGGTAAATTGTGTCCCAGGTACATCATACCTTTCGAAATTCTAGAACTAATTGGTTATGTATCTTACCGTTTGGAAATGCCTTCAAGTCTCTCCAAAGTTCACGATGTGTTCCACTTATCACTGTTGAAAAAATACATGCCTAACCCAACTCATGTACTCACCTATAAGGAATTAGAACTGGAACCTGATCTATCTTATTGCGAAGAGCCCTTCAGGATTCTTGATATGAGAGAACAAGTGCTGAGAAATTGGATGACCTGTCTGGTAAAAGTTCTATGGAGAAACCATAAGATGGAAGAGGCAAAGTGGGAACCCGAGGAACTTATGATGAAGAACCACCCGAGTCTTTTTATGCAGTAATATTTTAGAAATTTTGAGGACAACATTATTTGAAGGAGGGTAGAATGTAACACCCTAAGCTTCCATGGTATGCTTCTCTTTAAATAATACAGTAGCGTGTTTTGTACGCATCTTCGAGTTCTAACACACACCACAACCAATCAAACTAGCCATTATGAATAGTAATACCCAATTTTTAAAATTTTATAAATTTTATCTTTCAAAATGGACTTAATTTTGGGATTCAGAATATCGAAATTATCTTGTGGTGAATTTTTTGTATTTTTTTGAAAAATATGATTTTTTTGAATAGTGAAAAACACCGAGTTATAGTTTAAAACTGAATTTTTATTTAAATAATTATTTATATTATTTAAATTTATTTTAGGTCAAAATAGACACATAATACTTATATATGTTCAATGTAATTCATTGGAGTTAGTTTAGAATAATTTTATTTATATAAAAAAATTATTGAACTTTTCACCGTCTTTTACCCACCTCCAATGAAAATTTGCAAATTCACATAAAACATAATTTTACTGCTTCTGTGAGTGAATTTCGACAATATGAGAGACATGGTTAATATCAAGGAGTAAAATTTGGTTCAATAGCTAAAAATAATTTTTGGTGAATAGTAACTTTTTACTTTTATTTACCACGGTTAAATGTAAATAGGGTAATTAAGGGTAAAAATGATATTATTATTACACTACACATGTCCTAATTCTATTTAATAAGTATAATTCAACCAAAAACAACCTTATGAATAAAATATTAACTTCTTTGGCCCACTTGGATTAGATTATGACATTTATTATTATTTAATTCAAAGAAGTGTTAAAAGAGTTAAAATCAATGTTTAATAACTAAAACATTTTTAATATAGGGTTATACATAAGATAAATTAGATTATAAGTATTAATTATAAATCTTAAAATATTTCTTACATAATGGTATTTTATATTTAATTTTTAGACATCAAATAATTTAATTTAGTTTTGACACAATGATGATGTAGTAATTACTTTATTAGTGAAATATTAAAATAGTTGATATTATAAATACCAAAATAAATATATTTTGAGACTTTTAATGAGTTACACGAATTTTATAGATTAATATGCCATTTTAGGTTTTATTAAATGAATTAGGTTCTAATTAATAATGTTGTGATGAATTTAGAAAAAACAAAACACCAAATAGTGTCAAAATTGACATAAAAGAGATTTTAAAACAAATATTGTATTAGTAATTGATATTCAATTTCTAATAATCTAAGGATATTCCAAGAGACTTATATAATGATAGGTTTATAATTAGTGGTCTACTTGGGGGACTCTTGGAAGTATATAGTATATTTTTAAACTATATAATATAAAAATACAAAGAGACATGGTAAATGTCAAACTATTTAACTAAGAGTTAAATCAAAATGATGAAGTTAATATAGTGACCCAAACAAATATAAAACCTATTCGTTGAGTGGTGTTCGACCTATCCCCACCATAACCTTTAAATAATTTACTTTGGAGCCATTATAAACCGAATATGAATTTATTATAAAATAATATTTCTAGCTATTCTAGAGGTGCCCCTCACCCCTCTAATAAAAGGGAACTCACCCTTCTCTCTAATTCACACCTTCAATGCCTTTTGGCATGGCTAAACACTGCACAAATATTCTCTCAAATTCCCTCAATTGAACCTATAGGCCTTAGTTTGATCACAAATCCAAACTAAGGAGTCTTTTTTATCAAATCAAAAGGAAGAACCCGAAGAAGGGGTAATGTTTTCACCACCCAATTCCAAGTTCATTTCTTCTTCCACTTCTTCTTTCATTTTTATTTCCATTATAAAATAATAAATCCAGTATCTTCTATATATTGTGATGTTATTATAAATATTTTACAACCATATTCAGTATTCTATCCATCCCTTTAATGACATGTCATCATACGTGCGTATGTATGGCTTACAGTCTCCACATCATGGTGTAATTGTTATTCAATAAATTATTATTTGGATGGGTATAATAATGATGTTTAATTCATGTAAATAATTAATATAACATGATAATGATTCTGTATATATGATACACCATCCAATTATATATTATTTTAATATCAAGAAAATGATATTATCGCTTGTGCGTACGTACGGACGACCGTCTCCACGAACGTGATCAGATTCATTCCCCATCGTATCCATTCAAGACTAATTCTCATTTGATGATTAAAAGTAATGTTTAAGGACTTGATATCATCCTGTATATGAATAAGATACAACCTATCCATAATAAACATGACTTATGTAACAAAACATATAAAATAAAACGAGTAAGCTAACACCTGAAACCACAATAATACTAAGATTTTATTAACAAAGCAATGTTAAAAGATCATATATAATATCATATTAATGTATGTGATTCTTGTATAATTTAATAACAATTATTTCACCATTATAAAGGAGGATTACCTACCCTCAACCAAGGAAAAGTACATGGTAAGGGTTAATTCTTCAATCTCATTATTATCCGGGATTTTTTATGTGTAAGTATTTACTGGGACAGTTTTATCATCCATGTCCATTTTTCATAAAAATGATTTCAAAATGAATATTTAAAGGATTTTTTAAACTCACTGTTTATCAAGATCATAATTTTAATTGTTTTAAAGATTTATCTTTCTAAATTCTTTTTTAATTAATGTCCATGTTTTCAAAATGATTTTTATGGATTTATTTATATGGACAAGAATGTTTTTAAATGGTAATTCTTTTCAAAAGTTTAAAAGTGGTATTGGAAAATTTGATTCAAAAATCTCTTTTAAATTACTTCCTTTATAAATGTGTGACTTTTAAATGATTATACAAAAAAAGGATATTTCTCTCTAAAAGTTTTTCTCATCATTTTCAACTATGTCAGCATCCCTAACTGGATATTATTTTTGATTGAGGTTGATTTATTAAAATAAAATATTCAATATTGTATTGAATGAGTTATGATATTTTTGACTGTGGATGTTCTTTTTTTATACCATTCATGGTTTATGGTTAATGTATTGACATTTCGTATGCTAGTTTTAATATGAATGTTTATGTTATGTTTCAAATATTCATATAAGGAATGCAGTGGACTTAGTAAGTGACAGGTGGAGCCCGCTATAGCTCCTTGATGCATCCGTAGGTCTCATGAGACAAACTAGTGTCTTGGCACAAGGTCTTGATGAAATCTTATTTGTAGTCTTGGAACAAGGCCTTGACTATGTGGTTATGATAGTCTGGCATTATGCATTCCATCATTATTAAATTGGTTATTGATATTGAATGTGATTATTTGACTAGTAGAATATCAATGTGAATAAGTAAATGGAATTATTTCATTTTATCTTTTCCATATTATGCTGATGTTCAAGTTTAGAAGGCTTTTGTTTTATTTAAACATTGCTTTAAATGTTTATGTTTATTTATAAAAGTTTCCTCTATATTGTTATCATTACTGAGCATCTTAGTTCACCCCTTTCAATGTTTTATTTTTCCCAGGATTTGAAGAAGTATTTTACGAATGACCTGTAGAGATAGTATGAGGGGATATGAAGACAAGATGTTGGTGTAGTTTATTTTATTTATGATGTAATGTAAGACATATGAATATATCTTGTGATTCTATGGATACTAAACTAATCGGTCTTTCAAGAAGTGATCTTCTGTGATCATGCCTATGTTACGTAATAATGCACCGACTCTGGGTAACTCGGATCAGGGAATTACATCCCCTTTCCTGATGATCTGTTTTTGGAAAAAGTCCTTACAGTGACCTCTTCCCTTTCCAGTACCTCATGATATGTCATCAGCATAAATGGAGCGACATGGAGCTGGATCTCTAGATGCAAATCATCCTTAAAATACCTTCCCTGGCCTCCTCATCTATAAATAGGTCTGGAGCATATCGTAGATGGTTCTTGAAATGGATTCAAAACACTCGCACACTAGAGGTACCCTATCGAAGGGTTTGAAGCACATGTTGGATAGATTACTTCATTGTTAAAGAAATAAACTCTACTATAAACATGTATCGTAACTCCTCACATGATATCACTGACTCCTTGTGATCCTTGAGGAACTAGAATGACCACTCCCTCACTGCTCCATGCAGCATTGTCACAACCATGGACAACCACTGCTTCTTCTAATCATGAATCGAACTGAAACCTATCTCGACCTCCTCCTACTAGTCTTCTATGACTGTGTCTGAAACGAATATCTCATACTTCTGAAGACTCTGGTAATGAAACTCTTAGAGTGTCCCCCTCCAATTGTCTTCGTCGTTAACCACTATCCGATGATGATCTTCTTGCATAACTTGCAGGACATATTCTATGTGATCCTGACAAGGATGTTGACCTGCAACCATAACTTTAAAATAAAAAATAGTTAGAGCTCCTAAACCTAGAATACGGAAGAATCAACATTAATTAATTAATTGTTTTCTTTTATTCATTTTAGGTTATCATATCTAAAATTCTACCCATTCAAACATAGGCACAAATAAGAATGATGAATGATCCTTTCCTAGGTCTCTTCCCTACAACTAGTATCACCTCTTTTATTAGAAATTAAAAACTTATAGTTCCATGCTATAGTTCACAGGGGGGCCTAAATGCCTATGTCTCAGCCGGTCTACATTGTTTACATCACTTGATAAACTTGACTGACATTGTTTCCCAACCAACCTATGAATCCTCGCCTATTCCTAACACCGAACTCCATCCAATCCATTAACGAGAACTCTAATACCACTATTTCATGAACCCCTCCCCACAAGGTGTACCCCTCCTATGATGGAAATGTGAAAAGAGGGATAATGACCTCTGAGTCCCACCTCCAGTAGGCCTCTGGTTGGTGACTAGCATCGAGGGTACAATAAACACACAAATGGAAGGAATTACCCTCTATGAGAACACATTCGAAAGAGAGAGATAAGACAGGAACCAACCAACTCCAATTCAGACAGAAATATAAAAGAAATCCCATGTACACATTTTTAATGTAATGAAAATCTAATACAATTGTAAGGGAAAAATTAAAAGTACCCAAAAGAAGTAAAAAGAACAGCAACCACAGTGCCCGGACACCTCCTACAACCCAATCTAGTAGTCACCAGACTAATATCCAACCTACTCCAAGCAACATTTAAAATAGTTTATATATTCTCAGGGTGAGTATTACAGCATAATCAATAGGATCATCCCTAGAGCCTCTCCTGAAAAAGTAATGGAAGCATGCTAAAGCATAGTGAACAACAAGTGAAACTAAATCATCACCTAAAAAAGTATACTATTTTCTTAGCCTCATCATGGAAACTCTAACCAAGTATTGCATACAAGTGTATATAATATAATAAATAATATCAAGGGTACACCACTACTACTTCCCCACTTTTTTTCGCTTTGCCTCAACGTCGCATGTCGTAAACATCTCCCTCCAAAAAGGCTTTCCCACAAACCACTGGGAGAAACCCCGCAACATGCACCTCGTGCAAAAAAAACACCATGTCCACATAAGAAAAGTAACCAGGTAGTTTTTTGGGATCCACAACAGCTTACATAATCTATATTATACGTCATGCATTATACGTCAATCCATTACATCCAACACATCGAGTAAGAATCCACAATCTATCATAGATTATGCACGTTACACGTATAGTCATCCATAAGAAACAATATCCAGAATATATGTGTGTGAATAACCACAAGCCATTACATCCCTCTACACACATATATGGGGAAAACTAATAGATGTGCCTTCCATCTCAATTAACTACTAGGAGAAGAGATCAGGGCCAAATGGGGTACTCAGCCATCCATCCTCTCACCAAAATGTTGGGGAAATCACCCCAACCCCTAGGGATCAGAATCCTCAGGGTTTCTGTTGCACTAACTGATGAGGTGGAGTAGTGTATAGAAACACTAAAAGTGGAAAATATTTTATAGCGCACAACCACACTATGGGCATAACCTAGCCTTATAATGAACTGCTGCTAACGTCTCTCGGACACCTGGCTTCCACTTTTAAGACTAGGTATCCTATAAGCACAGAACCATTTAAATATATTGATTACATTACTTCATTACCTTCATATAAATTTCACTTTACGCTAATTAATTCTTTAATCATTTATTTACTATTAACAATTTCCACATTATATTTCATTAGCATCACACACAAAGTCCAATGTTCCTTTAATATTGAAACCTCAGCATTGCATCCCACCAAGCTCTAACCCCATGGGTTAACATCATTTATTTAATAACTTATTAACAAAATTATTACTTTTTTGTATTCCTAAGCATTCAAGAATAACATTCTAGGCAACTAAACACAAGGGGGCTCAACACAGTGCGTTGATGAACTACCTGTCGAGTCTTTGTGCCAATAGCATGTCGTAGACCCATCCTCCCTAAGGAATTTAAACATAGAAAGAACATGGAATAACTCTCTTCTCTTTTCCTCTTTTGGAAGGAGGGTAACTTTACCAACTACCTTGAGCAGTGGGGAAAGTTAAGGAGATAAAAACCCAATAATAAATAGTAAGCATACAAACATTCACATCCAACCCATTTCATCTTCTCTGGTGTCCTCCCAGGCACTGACATGCATAAACCAATGCATCTCTCTACTATAGGGTTCAACTGATGCTACAACCAATAGGCCTCCCTACCTCACATATCACATCATCCTTCCAAGCTCACATCACAACACAAGCAGGCACAAAACCAACCTCATATCAAATGGGATCATTTCCCATAACCAAACAAGAGGGTAACTCAGAACCATACATTGAATTGTCTATTATCAAACAACTAGTTATTTAATACATATTTAATTAACCAATTTATTATTCGTAGGTTCCAAATTTTTGAATCTTAAATAGTAATCTATCACAAAATGATTAAACATGCTTACAGAATCAATTTTATTAACATCAATTTCAAAAAGAAGAAATAAATTCATTTACATTCCTCATTATCTTTGACAATTAATTACAATTAATCACAGATTACGTTAGTAACCAATTTCCATCAGCATAGAAAGGCTAAAAAAGAAGGCATAGATATCAAACTATCTAGAAAAACAAGAGGTAATAACATACGATCAATATCAATTTATTTATCTGATTCAAATATATATTATGTCAATTTCGTTGTTATCCAGCGGGCTAAAACATGATAACTTTACAGTTGCATGTAAAATAATAGAGAAGAAATGAATCCCATACCTCAAATAGTTCTTTTTGGTCCTTATACGAGAACGATCCATACACCGGATCACGATCGCCTACTACCAAGAAAACTGCATCCACTAAAGGATTATATGATATAACTACAGCAACCGAAACACAAGAAAACTCCATTAGGATCATGGAGAACACATACCTTAACATTTAAAGGAGAAATAAGAGAATATATACTCAAATGAATGATGATAAAATATAACTTCTATTTATGAATGATCAATACTTGTTGCTTGCACCAAAACAGGGGGTACGTATGCAACAGTAAGAAACTTCAAGGGGAAGAAATCCGAGGATTAAGGTCTAATCACACTACTACTATGGGAATAAAGAAAGGTTCGAGCATCTCAAACAAAGTAGAACATGGGGAGAAGATATATCTCCCATTTAGATGATTTATAGAGCAGTGATTTGTGATATGTCGGATCTGTCAGTAAAAGCAGATCACATTAAACCGCACAATTTGAAAACGTAAAGACATCATAGGGCTTTGGAAAAGTAATATAGGAGTTATGCGATTTTATTCATCCTTAAATCCCTTAAAACAAGGCATTGAATGCATCTTGTGTTAAAGAAAACATCAAAGGGGTGAAATGTAAGATGTTGGAAGCACTGTTCACGCCCCTGGAAACACTGTTCAATGAATGACACACTGATCATAGACTCGTCGATCGTAGACTCATTGATCCTGGAAATACAGTTCAAATAATGACTCACCAATCCAAGACTCACAGATCCAGTAACCACTATTCATAGAATTACTCATCAATCTTAGACTCGTTGATCCTAGAAATAGTGTTCACAGAAGGACTCACTGATCTAGGACTCACCGATCCTAGATACACTATTCAAAAAATGACTCACCGATCTAATGGTACTATTCACAGAATAACAAACTGATCTGTTGGTACTATTAATAAAACAACTAACTGATCTGATGGTACTATTCATAGAATGACACACTAATCTGATGGTAGTATTCACAGAATTGCTCACCGATCGGATGGTACTGTTTACATCGGTCTCACAGATGGAACTGTTCACATCGGTCTCACTGATGTAATAGTTCACATAGGTCTCAATGATGGAACTCTTCACATCGGTCTCAAAGATGAAACTCTTCTCATCGGTCTCACCAATGGAACTATTCACATTGGTCTCATTTATGGAACTATTCACGTTGGTCTCTCCGTTGGAATTTTTTTTATCAGTCTCATCGACGGAACTGTTCCTATTGGTCTCAATGATGGAACTATTCACATCTGTCTCACCGATGGAATGGTTCGCATCGGTGTAATTGATGAAACTATTTTCATAATTGGAAATTTGGAAACGTAATCGGGATAACTCATATTGACCTCCCAAACACCTCAAACACAATATTTCTACAGATGAATGGACCATAGAGGTCAGGGCCATTACATGATAGATGAATTAGAAGTATAGGATGTTCAAGGTAGTGATCATTTTAAATTTGAATATGACATTAATATATCATAACTATTAAACGAGTGATATTTTTTATTAAAATACGATCAAATTTCCTGATATAAAAAACCTTGAATTAACAAAAATGACCAAAGAGTTTACAAAAGGAGAACAAACAAGAAGAAATATATCAAGTAACATAGAATTTTTTTAATGTAAAAATTAAATATGAGATATTTTTTAATATATTTTAATCCATTTAAGATTAGGCATCTATTTTAAGAGTTGGTTTATATAATATTAATGATCACAAAGTGGATAATTTTGATACTATAATTATTTTATCGTGAGTAATTGTTTTTCTGTAGTTTCTTAACAAACAAATATTCAGATCTTCTCATAATAATTGGATTATATTTTTTTCGTGTAATTGGGAGGAAATAATGGTATATGCTATAAAATATCATATTTAATCAATGTTCAATTTACTTCATGATTCTATTTTTTTTCATGATGAGACCACCATATAGATAAATACTAAAGATAACTATAAGTCTATAAATCAATATCTATTGATGTAGTGTGTGATAGAGGAGATGATAGTTAACCATGGTATGAAATGATCTATAATATAAATAATTTAACATAAACTGATACATGTTGAGAAGTGATATCACCTAATGTTATATATTTGGTGATGATTTTTAATTGGTGAGTTCTCCTAAATTTATTATCTACAAAAAATGTTGAGTTAATATTGTTTTCTGGTACCCTGGAACATTGTTGAATGTATACTCCTTGGATGTAGACAAGTGGATATGGACTAACAAAACATTAGATATGTTGTGTGTTTTAAATTTATTAACCTATTATAGGGATTAAATAATATTTTTTGGGAAGGTAATAAATGGTAGAAAATGTTGTTTTAGTGATGTAAAAATATCAAAAGTGAATTTTGTTTAGTTAAATATTTTAATTTGGAAACACCAAAATTAACACCCCCCATACACACACAAATGCACTTAGGGTGTTTGAAGTTATAGCACATGCTATCAGAGATTAGGTATTTTATGGATTGATCTAGAAAAATTATACTTGTAAATATTTAATTATCATGTATGATATGGAATCTACATTAAAAATAATTTTTTTTTTGAATTAATTTTTATAAATGATATGATTTCATATCAAATTTAGAGGGAAATGTTGTTATCATTTTTGATATAATGTTAATTTTATTATTTCACAATGTTTGAATATAATTTTCTTTTATATGAATCTATGAAATATAAAAAATTATGAATGTTTCATGACTGTCTTTAAAGTGTCCTTGGACATAAAATTTGAATGGTACATAGCTCAATAAAAGACTACATATGATATCTCGATGAAGTTGGATTTGAAATTTTTGAAAAGAATTTATATATAATAATGAAAACAAGTATTCTTATACTAGTGTAGAATATGAATTATTTGAATTCATGGGAATGAATCATATTAAAGAAGATAACTGTGTGTCTTATAGTAAAAATAATAAGAACAATAAGGAAATAATTAAATTGTGAATTTCTTGGGAGGTGAACTAACATTATTCCTTATGTATATCAAAATATAACACTGTATTGTATGGGAATATTACATATGATGATAAAAAGTTATAAATCACATGAATCGTAAGAGGATAATAGTATGAAATGTGTAATCATATCATGGGAGAAATTTGGAAATTCTTTCGAAAAAAAATATTGGAATCATTAAATATCAAAGAGTGAAGCAAAATTAATAATTGTTGAAGGTGATGTGAACTATGCATACATAAAATTTTTGGTGGAATCAAATAGAATGATGATGAAGTAATAGATTACTTCAAAGGAATTCATTTTAATAATAAATATAAATTCAATGAATAATGTGATACACTTTAATAACATGTTCATGAGTTTATGTTGGGCATGTAAAATCATAAACTAAATAAAATATCATTTTTTCACAAGAGATGGTTTTAAAGAGAATATAATGATTTTATATAATCAAAAACTATTCTCAAATTTGGAATTTATAAGTCCTACTGAATTACAAGAAGTTGAAGATTGTGAAACAAATTGGATAAATTTGTGTTCTGAGGACAATTTTAAACACTAAATATTCTCCCATGGATATTTTAGTCGATAACAATAAAATAATTTAGTAAATATCTAATATAAATTTTAATGACAATGTTTTCAAGAAAAACTCACAAAGTATACTGATAAATATTTCTTGCCTAGATATGGATAAAATTACAGAGTGGTAAAGGGTCATGTTTGGCAACCATTAAGTCCCGTGATCGATTCCAAGTAGGGAAGAAATTCTATAGTACTGTCTCAATGAACTACAGTAGCACTGTAGCTACAATGACATTATAGCGGCAGAGGTACTATAGCAGGAACTATAGCAGTGGAGGAACAGTAGAATGTACAATGATATCCCAAGTACTATATTAGTACTATTCACTAGAGAGCTCTTCGGTCCAAAAAATGGGATTTCATGCACTTAGGCCTTCAGTATGTGAAATGGGACTCCCTCTACCTAGACAAAAAGGCGATTTTTCTTTTCTTTAATAATAAAATGGGGCTTCAACCCCAAATTTTTAAAAAGATGTTCTATTTTGGAGAAATCATTAAATAATGTAAGAATCGAATAATGAAAACCTTATTCCACTCCAAAATAGATTCATGGTATTGGATGAATTATAAGTGAGAAGAAGAAAGAGGATACCTAAAGTATCATTGATAGAATATTCATAGTAGTGATCATAGAGAGAAAAAAGATATGAATTTATTTTGGAAGAATTATTTACAATACATAAGTGTGTATAAAGGCCCTAAAGATAAAAAATTTAAGAATAAAAATTGTTACATATCGTCAAAATTGGCCTAAAAATTATATGATTTAGTTGTGTGATGTTTTCTATGTGATAAATATGGTCATATTGATTGATTTTGTATAAATTGTAAAAAAACTGAAAAAAGAAACAAGTATTATGGCCAAGGGATGAAGAACTATAGATATTGAACAATCTATATTAGTACTAAATATATTTATGGAATTCAAAGATAGTAATAACACAATAAAACAAAGAGTACATCAACTAACAAAAGGTAGTTTACTGACCTAAAATATACATGAAAGGGAAAAATATACCATCAATAAAAAAGAAAAAATAATAAGAATACCTCATGGTTGTCAAGAAGGATGTGAAAGAAAGACTATCACACTCCAAAATGAAGGATTTTTTTATTACAAAACAAAATGGGTATAGTTTTTTGATGAATATTTAATCAAGGATACCCAAATTTGATTTGGATTTTAATTGAATTAGAGGGGATAAGAAAGGAGTGATTCTATCTTGATTTTTTAGTACCACTAAAAGATTTTTAAAAAATAATTACGGAGTATGTCATTCATGCATAAAGAATCATATATAATGAAGTATCAGTTTTGTGATAAAAAAGGAATAATGTATACTTTGGATTAGATATAATTTGTAAAAGGAAATCCAACAAACAAATTGAGAGGATTTATATTCAGATATTTAGAAAGAATTTTGTACATCATGTGACAGTAAAAAAAATTCCATCAGTTATACTTGGTGGAAAAATGGATACAATGGTTTATCTTATCATGAAAAACATAATTCCTAAACATTATGATGTCCAACGGTACCCCTATACCCCTACACTTATTTTTCATATCTTATTATTATAGTGATGTAATATTAAAGGGGATATATGATCTATTGGGTTTATGAATTGAATTCAGATGAATATATTGAGATTCATTATTTTAATTGAGAGTATATAAAATGAAACAAGTGGTGTTGGAATTATAAAACATATACGTCTAATAAAAAACTATGATAAAAAATTTTTTGAGATATATTTATTATAAAACCTTACAAAATATAATGATATATGTAGTGATGATGAAATTCAAGTGGTGGGAAACCCTTAAGAATAATGGATACATATTTATAAACTAGTAACAATGTAGATGGATGAATTCTTATTTTCTTTGTTTATGCACTAACATTGAGGTTTTATTTGGTTAATTTATGGGATACCAAAAGATATTGAGAAAAATTAATACGATAAATAACTATAATCCCCATGATGAAGACTATTACATTATTTTTTTTCAAAACTTATGAATTTTGAGGTATTTGGTGAGGAAAAATGAAATGTTAATTAGAAAAATCATGGAATGGATAAAATATCTAAATTAAGAATGATTGTTGGTATCAAATGGTACCACTAGTTTATCGTTAAATTCATTTCATATAGATAATTTTATTGTATGAATATCAAAATTTTTGAATTACTCCTTATATGTTAAGAGTATTTTGTAGTTGTGATAAAGATCATATAATGTGTATTTTTAAAAGACTATAACCTCTCAAGTTGTATATGATTATGAAAGATCATGAGTGACATGGACAGTGTTGAACTTACCAACTTAGGGACTTTTTATTAGAATATATATTATGCTTAATTGGGATATAATATTTGTTGATGAATCATTTCCACTTAGTAAATTTAATCACTTCAATTTCATGAAAATAATACCAATTAAAATTTATGTAGGTTATAATTGATGCTATAAAAAAGGATATTAAAGAGAAGATTGTGATTTTTATGATATCCAAAAAGATTTTGAAATAGACTAATTAATTTTGGGGAAATAAAGACAATGAATATTGTAAAATAATGGGTTATTAATGGGGAAAGTTTTATCTATATAATTTTTATTTTTTTATTCATGTGTTAAAAGGAACTTGAGGTTCATTGACAGGGAATCTTTTAGGGATTTTATGGTATTATATAAGGATGGAATATTATCTTTAAATTTATAGGTTATTAGAAAAATTAAAACATTATTTTAAGGCCTTCGGGTCATAGGAAAAATGAAAACATTGTGATATTTTATGAAAATCCAATGTAAGAAGATTATAAACAATGTGGTAGTGAATATGGATAAGATACATTAATATCATTCTTGAAAAAATGGAAATAATGAATTTAGTATTTGATGATGGTGAATCATTTGAATTTTATTCATAATTTGGGAGAAAATAAGTCTAGAAAATCAATAAGGTCGAAGGATGTGGTATTCAAAGATAAAGGGGTGAGTTTACCTATACCTTTTTATGGTTCACATAATTTATGGAGGATTTATCAAAAAATATAGAGATATTATTTCAAATCAAAATGTTTTCTATTGGATTTTTTTCATGAAATTAATTTTTTTAATGTAAAATTGATGATAAATATGTTTTTTATTCCAATAATTTATGAGTAGGTTATGTTGAAAACTACATGGGTTGGATTTATTACTGATTTTTTTAATGTATATGAGGTTTTAATAGGTTATAAATGAGATTATTCGACCATATTATGGATTTTTATGTAGTGTGATATGTATTAGTGTTGAGTTCCAATAGATTTATATATACTTTTAGGATTCTGGTAGTAATTTTATCATGTAACATTATGAGAGTACATTTTATTTTGTGAGTTATGTTGGTGGTAATTTAAAAATATTTCATGCATAATTTTATTTTTTTGGAATACATAATATTTTTAAAACTCATGGAATGGGGAAAATGATCGCATACTGAGTGAATGTGTACAAAAATAAAATTATATATATATAAGTGTATTCTAGGTGATATAAATATGTAATATAGTATATCTATGTGATTCATAAGATTCATTATGTGAGCATAATGATCACAACATGATTATGGTTGCAATAAAATTAATAAAGAGATATGAATGAGTTTTTTTACCTCACATAGATTATACCAAAGATCTTTATATCATAAATTAATTTTTTATAATATTCTATATTTGTACCACACTATTAGTTATAGCATTAAAAGGATTTCACATTTTTATGAGACATTGGTGTATTTCATTGGTATAGAAAATTTAATGATTCCCACACTGAGTAGAAGAGTGATGTTGAAACTCACTAAGAGGTCAAGAAAGTTTTTAATTTGATCATGAAATTATAAAAAATCAACTCATTAATTAAAAAAATGGAATGGAATTTATACCATCAATAAATAAGAATTCTCTTGAAAATAATTCCTTTGGAAATTTTAGAAAAAAAATCAAGGTATCAACATGTAGCTCTATATGATGTTACGATGAAACAATGTATTGAATAAAAATGATTTTGGAGTCCATATTTCACACTTGGATTAATATTAACATGTATAACTGATGAAATATATATATTTGAAATAAAATTGATCTTTTATAATTTTTAAACTATTTGGAGGTTAACGAATGAACATTAACAACCTAAATGGATTTAAATAGTGTACATTTAATAAAATATGATTTGATAGTTGAATTTAAACTAGAGGAAGTTCAATCTTGTTAAATTATTTAATTTTATGTTAAAATTGTAATATCCTTACAAGAAATATAGTTATATGACTCCAATAAAAAAAGATAAATCATCATGAGAGAACTTACAAAAAAAGAGATAATGGGATTAGGGTGTTACAATAAATAGATGTTATAAGAAGAAAATTAGATAGAAACATAGACTTCATTTAATATCTCAAAAAATAGGATTGCGTTACTACTGTATTGTATTCTATTGAATGTCTTTTTTTACTCT
Organism: Viscum album; assembly: GCA_963277665.1. Taxonomy (NCBI): domain Eukaryota; kingdom Viridiplantae; phylum Streptophyta; class Magnoliopsida; order Santalales; family Viscaceae; genus Viscum; species Viscum album. The sequence continues at coordinate 771,077,230 of OY728159.1, read as the reverse complement.
ATAGTTAATGTGAATGACTATAATGTCTGGTCAGTAGATAATTCCGAAATTTTAATTATTTTACATAGAGTTTTGATTATGTTTGACGTGTCCTTGATGATAAAATCATTAACACTTCTCTAGAGAAGTATTTTATATCTAGTCTAGGAATTTTAATCCACATATAGTATACATAAAAGAATCTAATTTAGATTTATGATGCAGTTTACTTCATGAAACATTTTGATCATGGTGAGGCCTTCACATTAGTAAATTTAGAAGGGACAATAAATTTTATAATCTTATTTCATATAAAGTAGTGTGTAAGGGATGAGAAGGGAGTGACCCAAGGGGGGTTGTGAGTTTTTCAGTTATTGATTATACTTGAATGTTTCCTTGGTGATGAATCACTTCTCCTAAATCACTATAGTAAAAAATACTCAATGAAGAGTTGATTATCTTAAATTTTGTATCCTAAAAAATTTTTATTTACAATGGGTGTTTTTATGCTAACATAATGTAAATTTTATGTTCCTCACATAGATCGTAGTTCAACTGAAATTTGTAAAATAAACATTTTCTATGTTTTTTTATCTGTTCATGTGATTAATAAGATTGTGAGTAATGTTAATAATAGATTGAATGTTTCTCCAAATGAGCAAAGAATATGAGAAGGAATACGTATAAAATTATATTATTGAATTGGAAAACACCCTAATTCACCATCCTTATTGGGGTTTCATGAGATACAATATTAAAAAATAAATTGGAAAGAGGAGTGAAGATGGAATCCTAATAACTATTACCAAATTCAATTTATTTATATTTTATGACTTCTCCCACTCAGGGAAAAGTAATTTTTTTAATCATTTCCATTATATTCAATAGGGTGATATTTACTGGATTTTTTTAATATTATAATTTTAATATATATATATATATAATAATGATATTTTAATGACATAATTAAAAATATAATGGTGTAATTAACTATGATTGTTTATTTTATTACAAATATAAAAATGTTAAAGCATGATTCAATATAAAATTTATCAATATTAATAATTTACTAAAAAATAATTTTAGTTAATATTAATTTTAATAATAGAAACTAAAGAACACTATACAAATAAATATGTCAATTAATTGGTTTTTAATACAAATATAAAACAGTTTTTTAGAATGCTTTCTCAAAAAGGTATCACTATTAGTTTTCATTATTTCACTATGTTCTTTTATAATGAATAATAAATTGTTAAAAACATCGTCATAGTTGAAAAGTATTTTCTAATGTGGGTTATTGTAGTACATACTGTACACAAAATATAATGCTAAAGCAATTCTTAGTTATTAAAATAATTCATATAGTTAATGTAGATAATTAAAATCTTGAATTGAATATAAACGAAAATGAAATACGAATCCATTATTTTAATAATTTATTTACAATAAGCTAATAGTTAGATAAAAAAAGATGTGAAAAATGATCACATCCTATATATCCATTTCATGAGAATCATGTATAAGAATATTGCAGAATTTCTAGAAAATTATTTATTAAATTAGTTGAGATTACATTTGTTCATTTAATAAAAATCTATGCTTCTTTACATTAATGATTTCTAGAAACTAGAGAAATATCAGTTAGAGTTTCATATAGTAAATCCCCGGTATTTATGGTATTGTTGTTTAGGAATTTTAACCAATAATAAAATACTATTATTGAAATGAAACTGATTATCATCGTTGTAAATTGGTCACTGTATAATGAAAATATATTTTTTATTTATTTTGTTTCACTCTATTGTGTATTTTTAATTATCAATATTTCCTTTTCAAATAATAAAAATTTAATAAATTTGGAAGGGAATATTTTTTTCATCAGTAGAATATTTTATTTCATTTTATGATGAATCACTGTAGAATAATCTTTATACATTATTTTATAAATAATTTTAAATAAACAAATTATTTAACTATTATTGAGTTTTTTATTATTAAAATAATATTATACAACATATTTAGTTAATAATATGACATATCCAGAAGATAAAAATAAACAGATAACCCTACTGCATCCCTCATTCAAGGATTACTAGAATTAGTAAATTAATTTTAAATGGAATACATAAAAATTCTGGAACAATTTAAAGTATAATATAATATAAAAAATACATATCCATGTTAACATAAAAACATATATATATATTTGGGAGAAAATTTTAGTTATATAATCATACAGTTAACCGTTGAAGGGTAAAATTTATTATTAAAATAATTATACATAATTAGTTTTACATTGAATAAATAAATAAAATTTGTATAAAATTCATGATAAATAATAAAAACATAAAAGATTAAAAAGTATGAATTTAAATAGATAATTCTCATTAAAAAAAGTAAATTAAATCTCTAATTATTTTTTTAATTAAATTCATACTTTTTATCCTATATATATATTATTAACTAATACTAAAAATATAGTTATTATTAGATTATAATTCTATTTTGGGGTTGGGAATGGTTTTAAAATATTACTTGAGATATTGAATTCCATTTTTTGAGTATGATAAGACTATTTTAAAATATATTTAATAATTTTATTATAAAATCAAGGGAAACATAAAAAACACATATTACATATGTAACTATAATTATGTCCGATTAATGGAAATTTTCCCCAAACATTTTAACAAAACGGAGTGCAATAAATACCCATTAATGAAAAAAACCATTTAATATGGTATGATCTTTTGATGCACTAGTTTTCTCTTAATGATAAGATATTCGTCGATAAATTCCTTGTGATAGGGGGGACCCTAGAAAAAATTATAGTATCTAGTGTGTTTATTAGTTTGAAAATGTTTGTACTATAATGTTTTTAGATAAGGGAACAGATTTGAGGGAAATTTGTATTATATTTTAATATGTATAGAATAAATGATTTTTCCTTTTAAAATGTAATTTACTGACCCTTTGGGTTTTCTAATGAAATTATTGGTCCTTTAACAATAGGGTGTGGATATAGATAATTTTGGGGGAATAAGAAGTAGTTTTTTTAAGATTATGGGTTTGCGTTTTGGTAAGATGAATATGTCGGGTTATTTGGTGTGTGATATTTATTAGAATTATTATGGATAATTATTAATCTAATGCCTCATATGTAAGATATGACTATATTACTATATAATTATTTCATTCGTTTTATGGGATGATTTTTTCAAGAATGGATTTATATTAATGGCTAGAAAGAGGCGAGGTAACATAGATATATAATAAATTTTAATTATTTTTCATGGAATCTTAGTCTCGTTCTCTAAATATGGATGATTAGATCAATTAAAGTATCATGTGAAATATTTGTATTTGAGGTATGATACCTTATAATAAGAAAATTGATTGGATCTAGGAGGATTAATTGGTGTTTTAACTTTATTTTTGTAGTAATATGGATAGGTAAATTATAATTGATTGATTTTGTAGGTTTGAATATGTAATTGAGATAATAAATTTTACTATGATGGTAATGTTGGATCATATTCCGTGAGTCATGTATTTAATTAGGAGGTTTCTTAACAATTATACTTATTTCATAGGATACATTTACTATTTTCTAATAATAAAAAGATTAATTTCATAAACTCTATTCACATAATGATATTCCTTTAAGACATTAACATTATACTTTACTTCCATATAATATTTCTTTACTTATTGATTTTATAACAACCCATGTATTTTTTAATAATTTATGACACCTGTCATTTATTAAACTTCATAATAATGAATTTATATATTTACTTTAAAATTTTACATTTTTTATATCATGTCTCAATATATGTTATATAATCAACCAGATACAGAATATATATTGAAAATTATTATATTTACTTCATCTCCTAATAGATGATTTACTTAATGGTTAAATAAATTTTGTTAACATGAATTTTATTTTCATATATCTAATAAAAAATTAAATTTTGGAATCTTTATATTGATAAGATTGATATATATTAAAATTATTTATTATCTTGAAAATAATTAAATCAATAATTTAAATAAGAAAGTGGGTTTTCTACTAAATAAAAATAATATTTACTATGAATAAATTCATTTTCCAAATATTCGGTGGATTTATTTAAAAAATAAAATATATAAATTTCATAATTTTAATTTTATAAAATTGTTATCATTTTTTTAACATTACATAAAAAATATTTTATAGTGAATTGATGGGATTTTTTTAACATGTTAGTTTACTAAAAATTAGTAAAAAAATACAGTTTTAACAAATAATATATCTTTTATAAAATAATCATGTTATAAATAAGAGAAAATATTTATGAAACATTTAATACATGAATTATATGATAATATTGTGAAAATATAATATCCCATGACCCACACTCTCGGATCTGGTGATGGAATCATAAGCTTTACATTTCTGAATTTCAAGCTTATAATTGTGACCTATTTTTTCCATCAAATCCATAAAAAATCAAAAGGAAAAATTGGGTCACTTAAATTTTCAATGGAATTTTACTTTTATAATTTTAGTGAATTAGAAAAAAAATCCTACATAAATAATTCACATGACATTAAATGGTTATTTATCCCACTTCACATATCATTTATTTTTTACATTATGGAATCATCATCATTCATATAAAATCCATTTTAGAAATATTTTCTTCAACAACATTATTTCTAAACTTAGGGAAACAGAATCACAATAGGGGTGATAACAAATACTCAATATAGGAAAATGTAATCACTAACAAATAAATTTCATCTGCGGGATTAAGAAGATAATAAGGGTGTGTGGGAATAATAAAATTGAATGAGTATAACATATAAATATTCATAGATATCAATACCTATATCATCAAACTTGAAAACATTTCATGAGGAATTATTTAATGAAAAATTCATATAAATCATTAACCGTGTTTCATTGGATATCTATATTGATCAAATGAAACATCAAAAACCCATAATAAGAAAAGTTAAAACATATTGGTAACTTTTAAAACCAACTCATAGAAGTCATACAAAACCCTTATATAACCTGTAAAATGGATATAACCATATAGTAGACTTGTAATATAATTATCTGATAGAAATAAAAATTTACCAATACTTTTGATCACTATCGCGGTACAACCATTTTATAAGATATAATGGGCTCACCCAATGATATCTGGACATAATGATCATTTATATTTTTGAAGAACCACAAAATGCATAATGTAAAAATAGAATACATTTTATCATAACTCATTGAAATATCCTTTATTAATTTTAGAATATAAATAACCCCTATAAAATCAATGGGTTTCATAATAATCCTTTTCAACCAATATTATGCAATGGAAAAGAAACAGGTTCCATAACATTAAAAAGTAGAAAATTTTCTTTAATTTCAATTTTTTTAACATCGGTTTTAAATTGAAATTGAAGTCGCTGATGAAAAAATATTTTTTTTTGGAATCAAATCTAAATATAAGGTTCAAAAACAATAAAAAAATGGTTTTTATTTTTGGATTAGGTAAGTCGGTGCCAAAAAAGAATCACATTTTTTTTGGCATTAGTTGTTTATAAAAGCATCACCAAAAATACCCATCACTATGATTTTCACATCATTTTTTAAGGAAACCACTAGAAGAAATATAAAAATATATATATATTTTGAAACTATTTTCAAAAAACCGGTGCTAAATAAAAAAATTCAAATTTTTTATGTCATTTTTTTAAAAAATAACACCAACAATGAAATTTTTTTCATCTATGTTTGAGCGAATTCATGAGATTTTATTTTACTATTCGTGGTGTTAAAATGTAGTTACCTATCCAACTTTATGGTCTATGGATATTGAATATCTCAATGTTTCAATAGGTATAACTCGCTTCAATGAACACATTGGAAACATGAATAAAATTTACCTACATCTATTGAAATTTAATAAACATCTAGATTTAAACATATTTCAATTATTATAAGAGTTTCTATCAAAATGATATGTTTTTATCATCATTTCATTTAGTTTTAGGTAGGAACTTATGTGGTAATGAAAATGGTGCTCGATAATGAATATTAAACCATAGTTTGTAAATCGCATCAGGATATTTCATATTTTTAACATGATCATGAGAATAAATCATCATTATAAACAAGACTATCACGACTTTTAGTAGTGAAGGAAATTAATAATAAATAAATTAAATGATTAGAATATATAACATGTTCACATAATATTTTTAAGATTCCTTGAATAGATAATTGAATTGAAGAGGTTAAAAATGATGAAAAAAAGATAAAATGGATTTATATATTGTAAATAAAAATATTTTCAATGGTGTTGAATTATTATTTAGAAGGGATTTAAATAAGTTAACCATGCATTGTGAAAACAATTGAAATACTTATCCATCATATTTTCGAATACTTTTGAAAATAATTGGGTTTAGACTATTGCACAAGAGGGTTTGAATTGGATTTTTGTGTTGGTTTTTTATAATACAAATGCCAAAAAAACCCTCAGATATCATTTTTTGTGTCCATTTTTTAGAAAAATAGACACCAATTTTTTAAAAAAAAATTGGCATCAGTTATTTAAAACACCCAATGCCAAAAATTAAATATATTTTTATAATGGTTTATTCCATTTCTTATCGTTGATTTGATTGGTCATGGATCTAAAACGGAGTTACATATTAAAATTTATGGCCCTCTAAAGTTGACTTCTTTAAGACTTATCAAAGACATGTTCTACTTATAACCCCATAACTTTTAATTTGTAACTCTGTTTTAGCTCCATGATTAGTAAAATCAAATATTAGAAAACGATCTCAAACAAAGTGAAACAAAATTAATTTTTTGGCGTCATATTTAGTAAAACCTGATGCAAAATATTATCCACAATAATTTTTTTGGTCGATTTATAAGGAACTGACATCATATTTTTGAAATTAATTAGAATTTGTATACCAGTGATTCTCTTCAATCCCATATTAACTCATTTAAATGAAATAGGTTCCATAACACTCTTTTTGAAACAATCATAGTCCAGGTAGATAAATAAAGAGGATGGTATCAATAAAAAATTTCTCCATTGGAGGATATGTAAAAAAAATTTCTAAATTGATGAATGGAAATACCATTAAAACTGCGTTAAAACATTATTGTGTAAAATATCATTTTCATTTTGGAAATCACTTATTAAAATATAGAACAATATAAAAATAATTTATTTTGAAACAAACATAGAAACATATAAAGTTTGTTTTCAAACCATTTCAAACATTTACTGAGGAAAATATAATTTTATATTCAATATACACTTTTACTGAAATTAAAACATTTATATAAAACATGGTCTTGGAAGAAATAAAATTTTCATTAGAAAAGAAAATTTTTCATAAAAATATTATTTTTAATTCATGGGTGCCTAAAGTGATTGAAATTAAAGGAACAAAAATATTCTTATGAAATACATATAGGGGGATAAATTTAATGAGATTAATTTATAAGAAGATCAAAATATTTCAATATTGGAGACTTAATAAAAATAAATCATGATAAATTATGAGATCATAACATGAAACTCGTAACACTTCAGTAACATTGAATAGTAATCCCTAAGAAAGAATAAAATTAATGTAAAATTAGAATTTCATGAAAATAATTATATTCATGAACAAATATGTAAATTGGTTATTATAAACATCTCATGAAATAATATAGGCGTATAACATAACAATGGTTTAAAATAATGAAAATGGAGTGAAAAATTAATTACCCATATGGAAACATTGAAAATGTAAACTCCATGGAAGAGAGATCCTAAAATGGACAAATAAATCCCTAGGACATTACTTATGGGATTTATACAATACATTAATGTTCATTATATACACCACACAATAAAAAAAAGTGGTGAATAAGGCATATATATGATAGAAATTAAAGTGAGATGAGAAAAAATCTTACTATAAGTCTTGACTTCAGTCATACATATTCAAACCTCATGTATAATAAATATAATTTTAATATAAATATATTAATGAATTGTAGATATACATATATATATATATATACCTCATACCATATATGATTCCCTTATGATCTTTTATCACCATTTTATTATCAATAACCAATTAAAGTTATGTTTGGGGAAATAACTACTTTGTTTTTTGAATATGTTTTCACATTTTATTTTTTGTACACTTACATATATAATGATTTTATCATAAAAAATGTATACATTGGTAATAATATAATATATATTCATTATATAAGTATTTATAGTAATTCAAATTACTTAGTGAGAGGAAATTAAATACATCGTTCATGGCGACAGTAGGTCGTTGGTATGCATGAACATTGTTTCCATTTTATTATCATATTAAAAGAATGAAACAAACATAATTGATATATATAAATATATATTATCATTAAATTATAATTTTTTACATCATACATAACACATGTTATTATTAAACACATCCTGAATACATTCTACATAAAGCTAAATGAATCACTTCGCTCCGTGAGGCATTATTCCTCTGCACACACGAACGACATTATTGTATTCCCATAAAATAAAAATAGTAAATATATGTGTTGTATAATCATTTTATAATCCTTATTAAATAATAAATATAATATATGTCATCTATATGTATTATTTACATAATTATTACAAACATTTTAAAGAGGTAATGGAAAAATGAATAATATCGGTTTGCGATATGGATGTCTGATGTACACACAAACTATGATTTCGAATCCCATTTTATGGAGTTCTGTGTAGTTGTAGTTCATAAAATTGATAGAACCAAATCATAGAATATTGAGGATGATAATGTTATTATATAGTCAAATTATAATAATAATATAATGAGGTAGAGGAATATATAAAATAAAAACTTTGTTAGAGGATCATTACATATTCTTTAATTTTTTTCATTAGGTTTTCACTAAAACCTTAAATAGATTTATTTATGAAAAAAATAGTATTCTAGATTTTGGGTATGGAATTTTGTGCTAAATATATCTATATTTAGGGTTATTCTAAAGGATTGAAAGTTATGAATATGTGAGGGGAGTGAGTGCCCTTTTATTTTTGACGAGGAGTGACATTATAGTAAATAATCCAATGTATTCATATGAGGCAGGTCCTCCTAACCTCATGTAAGAAAAAAAATTAAATAATAATGGATTTTATGATTTTATTGGCCAAGATAAACCTCTACAACACAAATTTAATTAATTTGTCTGAATATTATGTTCCTTAACTCTTAGGATTCCATATTTTTATATAATTTTTGTTTTTCATAAATGTAAAAAGTTTTCAAAACAAAATATTTTATCAATGAAGACTAAATTAAATTGGGATTTATTAAAAAATTTATCTCCACAGATTTTATATACGAAAACCAAATTATAAAATAAAAATATTATGTTTTTTGAATATTATTTTCAACATAAGACAATGTAATGTGCAAAAACATTTATTTAACTGTAACAGAACAAACATCATTTTTATTAATTAGAGGGTTAATATATTCTTATAAAATATAAATTTTTCAATAAATTTGTAATTTTATATATTTATTATTATATTAAAATCCCTTCAAAAGATTTATAATTTTTATTGTTTTAATCAAATTAAAAATATATAATTTATTATAAAATAATTGTAATATAAATTTAGACATTATTAAATTTAGATGAATTTTAGAAATATCAAGGTAGTTATGAAATGGAAATTTATTAAGTTAACGAATTTTTATAATTATACCTTCACCTAAAAAATAATGTAACCTAATAATTCAATCTAATTACTTCCTCGATAATGTTTTAAGTGTCATTAATTTTATATTATTATTAACTAAATAATCCATGTGTTGGCGTTTCATAAGAATTTATTGTAATTATTTCATCTCTAAAAAATTAAAAATAAATTATTTAGGTAACAAAATATAAGTTATATTTCAAAATGATATGTATAACCAAACCAATGTAGCTTTTCCCTCTCCCTAAATCATTAGAGAAATTAAAATGATATAGTATTTCTTTCTGTATGTTTCTTTACATAACTTATTATATGGGTCCCTTTCGTTGAATATTGTCTCACAACTATATAAAAAAGTATCAAATTATTTTGATGGTTGAAATATTTCCATACCATGTATTTTTGATAGGTTGTTATGGCATTTTACCCTGATGTTTAATGTCTAATATCTCAGTATCTTTGTTTACCTTAATCATTGTAATTAAATTTAATTATCTCAACAAATCACTTTGGTAAAAAATTCAGATTCCATAATTTTAAATTATTATTTATTTTGATTAAAGATATGGAATAAATTTCCTATTTTCAATTCTTATAAGGGTCATAATTAAATTTAATAACAATCTCGTAGACGTGGAGAGACAATGAGTTTTTAAGAAAATTATTTCTAAAAACATATTATTCTATATAACTCCATGGAATATAATATTCACTGTATAAGGCTAAATTAATATTTATTAATATATAATCTAAACATTTCATATATAAAATATCCCATTATTTATAATATAAATTAATTAAAATTGAGAAACGTTGTGCATTTTAAAAGTATAATTTATAAAAACCTATTTTTAAACCCAGAAACAAAATTATACTAAAAACCAAAATAAATATGATTTAAAATTAATATTTAATATTAAATATATTTAAATAATGGTGAGTTTACTTTAAATAATATTTAAAACATATTGGTACTTTTATAATAATTAATTTATTGGAAAGAAAATATTTTTTATAAAAAATAGTAATTTCACTACTAAGAAAAAAATATATTTAATGAAAAATCCAAAAAATTCTCCCCCATTTTTATATTACAATTAAAAATTAAATTTAATTCCATTAAATTCATTATATAAAATTTCCAAAAATTTTATTATAATATTTTTTCATAAAAATAAAAAAAAATCATTTTTCAAGATTTCATTTTGAAGAATAAAATCATATTACTAAAAATATAATAATTATTTAATAATAATTTATCAATAATTTATATTTGGTGGGACTACGATATATATATATATTTCATAATGTAGTTAATATTATTCACACCCTTCAAATTTAACAGCTAGTTTATAATGGTAATATATATCATCGTTCTTTTATATTCATTATTATTTGTTCAATATACCATCAAACATACAAATATAGGGGTTACATGTAACACAACCTAAAATGAGAGTTTTGTGCAATTATTGAAAAAAAAATTGTTTTGTTTCCTTTATAATACTAATTATTATCATCTTTATTTAAAATCAACGGGTGTTAAATCCTCTCTCTTTGTTAAATTGTATCTCCCTACATGAACATTATCTTAGTAATAAAATGATGGATATTTTAAAATACCTTTTTTATAAGGCCACATAGTAAAAAAGGTGAATAAAAAAATACTCGTTATAATATTGAAAAAAAAATAGAAATTTTCATATGGAATAAAACATAACAATGTTTCCAAATATAATAACATTGGGGGAATAGAGGAAATTTGTATACAAATATAAATATTTATTGAGGTCACTGATCACAAATATGTGAATGGTTAATGGAAATGTAAGGGCCTAAACACCAAAAATGTGGGATCAATGAGAAGAACATCTGTTTATTAGAAATGAAGGAACTACAATAAAATTTTTATTTCAACATCCTTTTTCCATAGTTAAGTAATTCTATAACATTCTAGAATAAAAGTCTATTGAAATATATTTACAAATTTTTTATAATTTCATCCTTTAATAAATTTACACTAAAATCTATTCTTTATATCAAAATTATGTGTATTAAGAATGAATGTTTCATGCCTAAAGAGAGAAAATAATATTTCAACGAACATATAACCATAAAATCAATAAAAATATTTTTCTATTTTATTTAATCATTAAACAAAAATGGTTATAAAATAGTAAGAAAATTTTCCAAAATGATTAAACCTTTATATGATGCATTAATATTCAAATTTCAATAGTAAACCCAAATATCTAACTAAATCATATCTAAATAACTATCCTTAAAAGTATTCAAAAAATTTATCTATGATCTAAGCCTAAAGATTAGATGTATTTGATCATGTATTCTTCCAAAATGAACTATTTGTTATTTGTATTGTCTTGGGTTTTTTTAATGAGATTTAAAACCACCCAATTTTTTAATTTTTCAATCATTGGTGGTGGTTCTTTCAATATTGTTGTTCAAAACTCAATTATGTGAGTTAAATTAGATTTAAATTATATTTTTGGTCTGGTTTATAGGATTGGGTAATTCCCTAGGTGTCTGAGTTTGGTTTTAGTATCATCAAAGGCCTAATAACCTATTTTTGAATAGTATGGTAGGGTGCACAGTTTATGGAAAACTATGTGGCCCCTTCTAATAAAGTGTGAGACATATTTTTGAACTGCAAAATGATTTTTGTAAACCTTGAGATGGAGGCCCATAACCATGTGTCAGTGTTTTTAGTTGTTGGAGAGGCTTCCACATGGTTTGTTCATGGTTAGAGAAAACTAAGTGGAAGGTTGCATAGGTACTACCACTTATTCAGTACCTCATCACTGTATCTCATATGTTTTCTACATAGTTTTGAAAACTGTGCATCCTATACACTTTATTTTATGTTTTTATTTCTTATTTCATTTTTTATTTCATATTTTAGACATTTTCTTATCCTTCTTGTTCATATACATCAAGGGACCCATCCCTTTTATGCTCCCATGAATTTTAATTTTTATTCCTCCATGATGGTCCATTATTCGATTCTTCAAAGGCTATACAACCCTCATGGTAATTCTCACCACACCTTTACCCACATCTCCTTGAATATCTTTACATAGTACACTAAACTATTTTTGTCCATTTGTCCCTATTTTTAGGGCACTATATGGAAACTCGTATCTAGGATAAACCGCATCATATTATAGATCGATATCATATGTTCTAACATCTATGAGTCTACGACAGGTGGTGTATACCTTATAAATGTTTTTGGGAATTTTGGGTGGTTCATATTTATTGTGCCTTTGTGAAATTGAAAAAGACCCTTATTTCTTTATATCAAAGATATTATATGATGATGTGTGAGGTTCTTGGGAATTCCATTAACTTTTTCAACCGAGCAAGGCCAAGTTAGGGGTCATCGCTCTGTGGGTGGTTTTTTGGGGTGACAATCCTTTTCAATTTATCCTTTTAATTATATTGGATTAATCTATCAAATTTAGGGTATTAAGTTAGAGACAATTGAATTTTTATATTTTTTTGTTATACAATTAAATATTATTTAATTGAATTTCTTGGTTAAAGAGTACTGATATATATATATATATATATTATGAATAATTACATGTAACAAGGCTCATGGGGTCATGAAGGTATAGGACCGAGGTCAGAATGTCATGGACATCAGGATTGAGTAATTTTTATCACTATCTGGGATTATATCAGATTGTTTTTGAGTGGTATTGACCACATTATTGGGCATCATGTATGTTAGATTGTGAAATATAGGTTTTTGAATTGTGATGGCTGGTGTTTCTAGGATGGAGAGACCATAATGTTTGAGAAACATGGTAATAGGGGAATCAGGTGTAAGTTGATGTGGCTTATGAATTATTTTTCTTGATTTCCCCTCACTTGTGAAGGAAAAGGATTAAAATTGAGTTTTTTCATACAATGACTCCATGGTGAGGTGGTTTTGACCCCATGTGTGGGTAGAGTCCCCCATTACAGTGGATTGAGACTTTTTTATTGGGGTTTCATTCCATATAAATTGTTGTGTATGGTGAGGAGACTTAGTTTGATTATGAAGAGGCTATAGGTTGGGGGTTGGAACTCACTATGAATAGGATGATGGGCCTGGAATTTATTTTAAGACAAAAATCATTGTTCCTCTAAATGTCAGGCTTCGAGCCAGTGGGTGATTTTGAGTAGGTTTTTGAGGGAATGGATACTATTTTTTGGTTATTTCATCAGTTCATTGATGGTTCATTTCATACATGAGTTTTAAAGATGCATGTTGTGATGTATTAATTGATTTGAGTTAGAAGCTGAGGGTTCAACAGAGCTATACAACATTAGAGGTACCTTGGGTTATGGGCCAAGGACCATCTCTTATTCTGAGATTCTGGTGTTGGTTGAAGCAGGTTATAACTTCGAGGTTGTTTTTGAGGACTATAGGAGTTTTATTATTTAGTTATCACATCGATCTGTTATACCTTGTATGTTACACGCATGCTTAAAAAATAATGTTGGGAATGCACCATTGGGTGGTTCCCGTATGAAGACTTGTCTCAAAACCTGAATGGGTCCTTCAGGACGTGTGTAGGATTTATTTTATTATGTTCAGGAAAATGACCAACATAAGGATTTTGATCTTAGTATTTATTTGTATATACATTGGCATAAAACCATGAGGTTGCTTCTAGTCTGATATTTTATTTGGGTTTTTTTTCTTTTTCAGCATGCTATAAATGAATGGCATTCACTAGTCAGCCATTAGCGACCCTTTTTTTATATTGATATATATAAACCTATTGGATATTCATGCTTCGTAATTTTATTTTAGAGCTACAAGTAGTGGGTTGGGATGCTAGTATATTTATTTATTTACGCTTCTTCTAGTAATTTATTTCTTCTACTATTTGTCTTTTATTGATTTTGTGTCCATTTTGTGCGCATGGTTCGAGTCGATTGAGTATTTATTTCTACTTCATGATATATAATATTCATAGATAATTATTATATCCTTATCATAGGGTATATCCTCCCCAATATAAATTTTTTCACCCTGGATTCTTGTCAGTGTCATTTGGCATTCGGGGTGGTGTGCCTAGGGCCCCATGTCCCACCATCCTGAAAGAACTGTTCTTGTGGCTATTAGGGTCTGGATGATACAAGTGGAATTATATAATTTCATTAATTAGATTTATTAGAATCTTTTGACAGGATACTAATGATATCGATAATGCCTTTTCTTTTCTAATGGTATTACTATTTGGGATACGGTCGACTGGAGTTTAGGTGCTTGTTGCAACTAGGTTTATAACTTGTTCATGTGTTCATGTAGCCTCGTGTAGGAAGAAAGAACAAATTTTCCTTCTATGGGAATTGTTGTTCTATTTTTTCCAATTAGTCATTAGATTATTTCCACCATTGTCACTTATTTAAACTGTGGATAGTTTATTTTTATGATGTTAAATATTTACCTTTTGCCTGGTGAGGCTTGGAATGGTATGTAAAATGGGTGGTTTCCTTATTTTTTGTATTTTGATAGGCGTGTTTCAGGGTATTTCAATTTTATAAATGCATGAATGCTTTGTAAAATGTTTATACCATCTGATAAACATAAAATGATAATGAGATCAGCTATTTTGAAGTGTGAAATGATATATATATATATACACACACATATAAATAATTTTGTTGTGAATATGTGATATCATTTGGATCTAATAGGAGCATGTTGGTATTTTTTTATGGGGTGATTATTATCACCAGGTTAGAAGATACAATTATCAGATTGAGAAAATGTTCATTGTTAGGACAGGAGAGGGTTTGGGTACTATTGATTCATGGCTCTGTTGACGGTGGGTAAGGAGTCCATGAGTCGAGCATGTCATGTTCCATGGTAATGGTGGGGGTGAGAGTAAGGGTAGTCAGTTGATACTACCTTTTAATGCTTTACCTATCTTAGATTATCAAATATATCTAGGTTGTATACCCATTTGTTGGTATTCAGTGGGTTTCTACCTAGACGGATTGGATGGAGCATTAGGCAGGCGAGGACAGGGTGCTGCTAGAGCACAAATAGGTTCATAACCCTAAGGGTCAAGCAAAGAAGGTAAAGGTTCATGTAAAGGATTCAGTACAAGAAGGACATCGACATAATCTTGAAAATTTTGGGCCATGGATTAATGAGAATCTCTAAGCGAGCATGGTACAGGTTCTCTAGGGCATCGATCGGGGTGCTCAGGGAGCAAAGCTCTCTATTGATTACCTTACACATGAGTTCCATTCGTAGTACCTTCCATACTTCCAGGGTGTGGGTGGTCCTCAGGGTACATGGAATTAGATCAAGATCATGCAATTGAATTCTAAGTAGATCAAGATTCCTCCATGGTAGAGGGCCAAATTCACAAAATACAAACTCATAGGTCTAGCTAAGTTTTTTATAGTTGTGTAGGTTCGAGATGGTATCCTCGAGGGACTAGTATTGAAGTACTTTGATGTTAGGTTCTTTGAGAATTTCTTCCTAAATACTCTGAGGTCTAAAATATATTGGGAGTTCATAAGCCTTGATAAGGGAAACATGTCCATCATGCACTACGTAGAGATGTTCACTAAACTATCTTGCATCACACTCATCATGATGTGCGATGAAACCTCCAGGGTGAGGCTCTTCAGGGTTTGTTTACCGCATGTCATTTATGTATAGGTAAACAATATTGTATTTTCCTCATTCTTCAAGGAAGGGAAACACGAATTCATAACTGAGGGAAATCCTGTAAAAAGGTCTTATGATAGCAGAGTGGTAGCTTTATGTGACCTCACGAGTGATGGTTTATTATGAATAATGCATGTTTAGGATATGTTCCAATGTGGAGGTCATGCCAATGGCTTGATCATACCACCTCATATTTCTTCTTTGATGGTTTAAATACAGTTTGGGTAGTTTGGACATGTCTGGACTTAGTGTGAGTGGCTTCTAATGGAGTGTCGGGCATGTGGGTAAGTCAGGAATCTTGAGATGTTCTACATAAGGACTTATCATTATGTAAACGGTTAGGTTCAAGGGTTTACATAGGTTTCTCAGGTCAGTTTTATATTGGTACCAAGTGATGGTACCTGAGGTTTAACTTCACACATAGGTCAGGGCAGAGATAGTGCGAACCAACAATGGGTTCATTGGTCTATGCCTAGAGTAGTACCTTATCCAATTCAGGCTTCAGGGAGTCATGTTTTAGGCTAACTTCATATCATGGGGCTACTAGGGGCTGTGTGGGCTAATGATATGATGATAGTTAGAGGTATTCCATAGGACTAGACTCGTGTTTTAGTTTTCATTTGGAATGGATTTTTAAGGCATATACGTATTAGTGCACAAGGTGCACATGTTGTGTATGGATAGACAAAATTTTGGTCAGTAGGTTGGAATCATGTTGGGTGTGCTGTATATATATATCTGGTACATGGACCACAAATTTGATATTGGGAATATTTGGAAATGTGATTCTAAGGTACTTCGGCATCAGAGCATCTAGGATGCATAATACATGAGGATCGATGAATCTGGGCACCATTTAAGTGTGTTAGTTAATTGGGGTGCAAGGAACTATGGATTATTTGAGTTTCTATGTTAATGTGGGACTTAATTGGGCCATGAGTGATATGGGATCAAGGAAGGCACGGATGCAGTGTGGGATGAGAATGGGTGGTTGGTTTTATGTGGGAGAACATGATGAGGTTCATGAGTAATGTTGTGTTACAGAAGGACCTTGGGATTGAGAACTGGTCAATGGAATTTTCATTGATTTGAGTTCTCGGTTGAAATTTGATCGGGTTTAGTAACTCCTAAGGTGGGATGACCCCTTGATGTAATTTTTCATATACGCTTGATATCGGGGTAGTATGGGTTAATTCTAATAGGATGGGAATATTTGGTTCCATCTCTGTGTTTCGTTTTATAGCTTGGGGATGAGAAATATTAAGGTGGGGAGATTGTAACATCTTTGATTTTTTTAATCATGTTGAAAATCACTCAATTTTTGAATTTTCCATTTAATGGGGTGTCATTTACTATATCATTGATCGAAACTCAATTTCCGTAGTTCCATCAGATTTAAATGACATTTTTTTGTTCAGATAAGAGGCTTAGAGAGTGCCTCGTGTTTCTTGATTTTTTTGAGAGTGTAAGAGGCCAAATGTCCTATTTTGAAATTGCAGACTAGGGTGAAAGGTTTACAGTAAATAGTGTGGGCCCTTCCAGTAAGTTGTTCGGCACATTTTTGAACTACCACAAAGTTTTTGTAAAATGTGAGAGGGAGGAACATGGTCATGCATGGGTGTATATAGTTATTTCAGAGGATTCTACATGTTTTTTACATGGTTCGAGGAAATTGTGTGTAATGTCTCATGGGTACTACCACATATGTTGAGCTTTGGAACTATATCTCACATAGTTACCACTAGGTTTATAAAACCTTGCGGCCTATACATGGATTTTTTTTGTTTTTTTTTGTTTTATTTCTTTTCTTATTTCATTCTTCTTTTCATGTTCCTTATCCTTCTTGGTTGATTACAGAATGTGAGACCATCTGTTTCTTCCTCTCATTGATTTTGTTCCATATTCATCCTCATTCATCTTTTATTTGATCTATTGGAGGCTATTTAACCCCCTTGGTATGGATCTTTATTCCATTACCTCCCTTATTCTTGAATCTCACCTCAAGGGGCATTAAATCTATTTGGTTCATTTCTCGCTATTTCCTAGATTCTAGATGAAAACTCTGATCTAAACTAAACCAATTCAAATTGGAGTGTGATATTGGGCATTCCAACGTCTATGAGCCTAAAGTAGGTGGTGCATACCTTATATTGTGTTTTTAGGACTTTTGGGTGGTGCATATTTTAGTGCACCTTTTGGAAATTGAGTGAGACCCTTGTTTCATGATATTAAATTGACCATATAACCATGTGGGATGTTTTTGGGAATTCCATTACATTTTTCTCTCAACTGATGTGGTGTTATAGTTTGTTGATCCTTAGGGTTTTTTGGACGAGTGTTCTAATTAATTTACAATTGATTTTTTAATAAAATTGGTTAGTTATATCAAATTAGTGGTATTAAATTAGGGTTAATTGAAATGTTATGACTATTTAATATGAAATTTAATATTATTTAATTAATTTTTTTGGTTAATGCGGGTTTATTTTCATATATATTCTTTATTATGATGAATTGCATGTGACAACAACCCTGGGGTTCGGATTGGATCATCCCTATATTGGGATGGCATGGCCATCGTGATTGAGTGATATAGATCACTTGTTGGGCTTTGATAAGATTTTATAGAATGGTATTGACTGATGTATTAGGAATTTTGGATGTCGTATTGAGGAAGAGAGGCTATTAGGTTGGTAATAGACCATGTTGTCAATATTAAATGTCTATCAAAATTGATCGACATGGTCGCAGGGGCATGAGGTGCTGGTTGATTTGGATTACGAACTATATTTAGTTAATGTCGCTCCCCCGTGATGACCAAGGCATCGAAATGAGTCATGTGCACGTAGGATGACTCTATGATGAGGCAATTTTGAACAATCAGGTGGTATAGGCCATCTATAGTATGTCTTATTACTTGTGATTGGGGGTGCTTTCTATAAAAATCCATGTCGAAGGTGAGGAGCCTTCAGTTGATACTGATGAGGCCATTGGTTTGGGGATGCGTCTCACTATGATTGGGGTCATGGGCACGGGCTTTATTTGAGGACATACATCACTATTCCTTTAGATGCAGGACTTTGAGCCAATGAGTTATTTTGAAAAACACACTAAGAGACCTGATAGTAATTTTTGGGTTTTCCTTCGGGGCTTTAGTGATTCATTTGTGACATAAGGTGTCAGGAGTCATGTAGTGTTGGATTACTTGATTTTAGGTGGAACCTAATGGTTCACCTAAGCTATACATATTCATATGAACATTGGGCCCTAGTCCAATGACCTTGTCCTATTTGTAGATTCTGTCATTATCCATAGTATGTGACAACTTCTTGGTGGCTGTTGAGAACCAGATAATTTTGACTATTTATTTATTAAAATGTTCCCTTATACTTATTATATATCTTGTGTGTTTAAACACTGATGTTGGTTATTCACAATATGGTGGTATCTTACTGATACTTTTCCAACACCATATATAGTTCCTTCGGGAAATGTGTATAACTTGTGTCATTTACATCCTTGATGTAGAAAATTATGACCCATTGTTTATCCAATGCCTTTAAAATGAAAGAAAAAATTAGTTCACTTACATTTTCAAGGACCTTTTGGGTTTGGAGTTTTTGAGTGTCATGAAAAACTCTTACATAAACAATTCCCATGACTTAGAATGAGAATTTCTCCCAATTAATACCACTTTTCTTTTTTACATTTGGACATCATAATCATCCATATAAAATCAATTTTTGAAAAATTAATTCAACATATTTCATTATAACATGTGAAAAAAGGAAAAATCATAATGGTAATCTCAAATTATCAGTAAGGGAAAATATATCAATCGAAAAATTAATGTGATCTGTCAGCATAAAAAGATTGTATGGGTTTGATGACATAATCAAAGTTTATAAGTATAAAATACATATATTCATACCCCCCAATTCAATGATACTATCCCTTGTGAACAAGGAATGAGTAATTAAATGGTAAAAAGTCCTATATATCAATAATTTTGTTTCATTTGATATTAATCTTGATCAAATGAGACATCAAAAGTAAATAGAAACAAAAGATAAAACGTATTGGTATAATGGAACATTATCTCATTGAACACTTATAGAAAAATTAAAATTGAAATAACCATATGTATTAATTCCAATATAATTATATAGATAACATAATAACTACCCATTTAATTGGTGTGATATATGGGCATACCCATCATATATGCTTTAACGACCTCACTCGGTGTTATCTCGTCACTCCCATCGATTATAATTTACTACAACCACAACATGAATAAAGAACATTGTGAATTTATTACCCCGAAAATCATTGAAATAACCTTTATTTTATTTATAACATGATTATAATATGGAAAAAAATGTGTTTCATATCAATATTTTTGAAAAAAAATATCCAATGGAAAATAAATGGGTTCCATAATAATCTATTTCAAACATGATTAACCCATAGAAAAGAAATGGATTTCATAATAATCTCATTGAAATAATCATAGTTCATCCATAGAAACATAGAGGATGGTATAAATACTAAATATCACATATGTAGGAAAAGTATTAACACAATTTATTGATGTTGATGAATGAAAATACAATTAAACTATAATTGAAAAATCTTGGTTAAAATATACTTTTCATTTTTAAAATCATTTCTTAAAACATTAAATATATTGAAAATGATTTTCTTTGAATAAAACATTGTAAACATATATAGTATGTTTTAAAAATAATTGAAAACATTTATTAAGGAAATAATCCTCTTATCTTTTGAGAACAAAATTTAAAACATTATTTAGGAAAATTTTTTTTTGAAGAAAATGAGTTTTCAATAGAAAAGATGATTTTTCATAAAAATGTTCCGTTGAACTTGTGATTACATAATGAAAAGAAAATGAATGGAAAACATGTATTCTCATGAAACAAAGAGAGGATAAGAAATATGATGATAACTATTAACAGTTAGATTATAATATTTCAACATTAGAGTAACAATGACAAATAATCCCCGTAAATAATGAGATTAAAATATCTTACTCTTACTACTTTGGTAATATTGAATAGTAATACCCATGAATGAATAACATTAAATTAATGTTATAATATCCTTAAAATATGTATATTCAAGATATAACATATAAATGGTTAAATATATACACAATAGGAATTATTTTAGGTGTATAACATTACAAACATATCAAAGAAGAAAACTACAGAAAAAATTCAACTACTGCTCTTGTTACATCGAAACCATAATCCCCATAAAAGAGATATCATAAATTAATATCAAAATCCCAAAAAAAGTAATTATAATATTTTTAAAATATATTCATGGTTATTATATACACCAGAAAATAGAAATAAGTGGTGATTATGGAATATATCACACAGAAAGAAATATGGGATGAGAAAAATCCTTACCTTAAGTCTTGACTTCTGTCATGCTCATTAAAACATTTTTTATAAAAAATAAAATTTCCGTATAAAAATATATTCAAGAATAATACATTAATTTCATACCAAATATTATTTAATTATAACTGTTTATTACCCTTTTATTAACAATTCCATGTTAATGTTAAATTTCATGTAATAACTACATTGTTTATAATCTCTGATATGACTTGTTATTTTTGGTCCACTTAATTCAATAATGATTTAATAATACTTATAATTTAAAAAACAAGATATTAATATCATATATATTAAGAGAATAATTATTTATATTAATCTATATAAATTAGTGATATGAAATGAGATGCACTGTTCATGGAGACAAAAGGTCATTCGTACACATAAACGATGTTTCCATTTTCTATCATATTGAAAGAGATAAATAAAAATAATAAATGTATATAATAACATTATAGTATATTTTTATGTCATTTATAAAACATGTTATTAATTAACCCACCACAAATATATTCCATGTATAGTAGGAATTAATCACATCACTTCATGAGGTTATTGTTCTCGTACACATGAACGGCATTCTTGTATTCTAAAAAATTGGAAAACATAAAGGAATTTGTTATATAAATATTATAAAATAATAAAAACGTTATAAATATCATATATATCATATAGAAACATTATTTCTATCATTATTCCAAACCCTAAATGTTGGTAATGGAAAAGTAAACAACTTCTGTTCGCGATCTGATAGTCCTCCAAACACAGAAATGATTATTTCGTAACCCATTTGATGGAGGTGTGTGTTTTTGTAGGAATTGAAATGATTCTGAAAAATCATAATATAAATAGGAAAATTATTTTTTGATATAATAAAGTTGTAATAATACATTAATTAGGTAGATGAAGATATAAAAAATCTCTTTTAAAATAACATTACCTCTTCAATGGGTATCATCCTTGGGTTTGAACTAAAACTTTTAAAGTTTTGATTAATGCAAAAAATAAGTATTTTAGGATAAGGGGATGAAATTTTGGAAGTAATTTGGGAATATTTTTGATGATATAAAATACTTTATTTGTTTGAATAAGTTAGGGGAGTGAGTTCTGTTTTATTTTTGATGAGGAGTGAAATTCATTTAAATACTCAAAAGTATTCACTCTTAGGAGGCCTACCTTACCCCATATATCACAAAAAGTGAACAATAATAGAGAGTATGATTTATTTGGTTGATAGACACTTCCAAAAAATCGAAAAAAATGTTAAACATTTAGTTCCATAACTCTTACATTTCCTTATTTTTTTCATTTCAGTTTTACATTAAGGTGACTAGTTTTCCAACCTGAGTAACTGATATATTAAAAATAAATTTAATTGATACATACTATATATTTTATTCCCACTAATTATAAATTTTTAATTAAAATTCAAAAAAAGAAAAATATATTATTTTTTGAAAATTAGTTTTAACCGAATCATAACTAAAGTGAAAAAAAAATTAACATCATCTACTCTGATGATGTTTTTATTAATTAGGTTAAAAAAATTATTATAAAAATTCAATTGGTAAGTTAAGGGAAGATATTTTATATTTGTTCATAATTATGTATAACTTGTAATAATATGGTATTTATGGTAATTTTAAATCATTTAATAAAATATCATTTATTATAAAACAGCATTAAAGTCAATTTCAACATTATTCATTTAATTTGAGTTTAAAAAATATCAATTTGTTTAATTAATATATATTAAAATAAAAATATATATATATATATATATTGAGATATTCATCTGAAAAATTAATTTAACACAATAATTAATTCTATTTACTTCACTTTTTATGCTTTTAGTATCATCTATTTTATTCAATAATTAACAAAATAATCCACGTATGGCGTTTCATAAGCATTTAATTTATCTATTTCATCTCATAAAATTAATGATAAATTATTATGATAAAAATATATAATTTATCATTCAAAATAATATGAATAACCAAACCAATAAATTTATTTCCTATCCCCAAATCAATATTGAACTCAAAAAAAACAAAGGGTTTGTTTTTGCCTTTTTCATTACAAGGATTCTTATATTGGTCGGTTTCATAGAATAGTGTCCATAAAACATATAAAATTATTTCATAAGGTCATTCTGGTGGACATATGTCCATAAAATATATTTTTTAAAATTTATTAATTCATTTCCCCGATTAAGATTGATTTTTAAACCATTGGTAAACTCGTTTTTACCTTAACCCTTGTTATTAAAATTTGTTGTTCCAATAATCATGTAGGTAAAAAAATTAGTTTCGATTATTAGATATTATAAATTTTTCTTTTTCCAACTATGGAATAAATTTTTAAAATATCAATCCTCATAGATGAAAAATATTAATTAAATATTAATCCAGTAGACGCGATGAGTGAGTTGGTTTCTAATAAGATTATTTATTTTTAAAAATAAGATTCTAAATGAGTTCGTTGACTAATAATAAATATTGAATGGGGCACAATTAATATTTACTGATGTAAAATCTATAAATTTCATCAAAAAACTTTTCTCTATAGTGATTTATCAAATTAAGTAAAAATGAGAAACATTATGCATTTTAAAATAGTCTTTAGAAATACTCCTTTTTAAACACAAAAACAAACAAATACTAAAAACCAATATAAAATCAATTAAAAAGTAATAATGTGGATTAAAAAAACTAAAAAAATAATATGTTTACATTAAAACACATTCAATACACATTGATAATTTTATATTAATTAATTTATTGAATATAAAATACATTAATAAAAAATTATGATTTTTTACTAATCACCCAATAATAAATATTTTTATAAAAATTAAAAAAAATTAACCAAATTAAATTTTTATGTTAAAATTACAAAAAAATGATGTTAATTTTATCAAATAAATTTCCCAATGGTTCAATATAAATATTATAATACTGTTATCATAAACTAAAATAAAAATAATTTTTTAAAACAAGAGATTTTGGAAGAATAAAATGACTTTAAAAAATGATTAATTGTTTACTAAAAATTTATCAATAATTTATATTACATGATGCTTCTACATAGATATAGATATTTATATTTATATATTTCATAAATAAATTCATACTATTGATACCAACAAATTTTTCGGCTACATTATAATAGTAATATATATCATAGAACGATTATATTCGGTGATGTGTGTTGAATAAATTATCAATCATAAAAATACAAGTGTTGTGTATAACATAATCTAAACTGATTGTTTCGTTTAATATAATATAAAATCAATTCTATGTTTCCTTTACACCATCGAATATACTTTTCTACATTTAAAATCACGAGGTGTTACATAAAATACCATAAAAATATTTTTCAATTAATTCAGGGTTTTTAATTTGTATAAATATGAAAACATTAATTGATGTTGACCCAGTGCTTCAAAAAACTATTAAAAGTATAAATTAAAATTTTTGAGATAGTTCTATTAGAGAAAATTCCATTAACAAATTAAAGAACAAATATGATGATAAATCATTTATTTTTTTATATTTCTGAATTTTAAAATTATATATAATTATAGTTATCCAAATCATTACATAGTTCTTATATAAGGTAAAAACGTAAAAAATTATAATCTTAATTTATTATCATAATAATTATAAGAATATAAAAATATTATGAATTTTTTCAGATGAGATTTTTCATTTATAATAAATTGTATTTCTGTTTTTCATATATTTTTGGATTTAAATAAAAAATAATTATTCAAACGTTTTATGTAACATTAACACAGGGCTTGTTAAGGAAAAACAAAAGTTAAATAGATGGATTTAAAACATATTTAAAGTGATAATATAATGATTAATTATCATGATTCATGATTTTAGAGGATAAATTTGTAGCCAAAAAATGATTTAAAGGTCTTAATATGAATTAACTAAATATCTAGATATTTTCTAATTGTAATTAGGGTAATTACCTAGAAATTTAATTTTAATTACATCATTATTGGGTAATGGCTTATATTATCATCTATTTTATTTTTATGATCCAATTTTAATTTTACTATGAAAACTGAATATTTTTTATATCTGTATTAAATATTTCCTATAAAAGGGGAGATATTCTCAATTTGATGAAACACATATAAAAATATTTTATCACATTGTTATATACCCAAATAACTCTATTAAATTAACTTTACACGTTCATATGGATATAGTATTTCTAAATTCCTTTCTCATGTGGCTTTATACATAATCCAAATCTTGTGGTTCAATGATTATGGAAAGGGTTTCCAAGACACTTTCTCTATTATTATTTATCATTTATTAAATTAATAATATTTTTAATACATCATTTACTTATCTAGAATGATTCCATTAATAAGTTATTTTGATAATTTTTATCCATAAATTATTATTTATTATTCATTTCCCAACCCTAAAGTAGTTTTTATAAGACATTTATATTCCAAATTACATTTTTTCCCAAAACCATGTATTTTCCTTTCAATTTTACATTTATTACTTTTAATATAATATTTATTATTTAAAATTAACCATAAAACATAATAAGAGTTATAAGATAATGTTTTTACAAAACTCATATATTTAGCATGTTTTACATTATTTTAAAATCATTTAAAAATCTCACTCACAATATCAGTTTTATGATATCTTAGTAAACAATGAGTCTATTAAAACATATTTATTTCAAGGATGCTCTAAAAAATTTATTTCAAGATTGAATATAATGTTTCTATTCATGTAAAAACATAATTAAAACTATATAAAGGAAATGTATCCACCCTTATAATGAAATTAAAGTAAACAAATTTCATTCATTTACAATATAAAGAAAACTTCTAAATTAAAATTAAATAAATTTTAACTATTTCAATTTCTATTGAATCCATATAAATCAATAATGATATCCAAAAGTACCATGAAACTTCTGAAGTTCAAGGCGCAAATAAAAATATTTTATCACTAAAATCGTCAAATTAAATCTATTTGGGAATTATGGAACAATTAAAAAAAAGAAAATGATGAAAAATTAAACTAATTAACATATATAACATAATAATAATTTAATAAAAATGAATAATTATAAGGAAATGGGAATGAAAAGGGCCAAAAGAAATCAAAAATTTAATTTTTTTTCTGATTATAGAGGACATAATAGTGCATTAGGACTTTAGGTTTAACAAGATAGGTACTAATTGAATAAATTTTTTTCATATTTATCGTTATGTTCAATTAAAGGGTTAAATTCATTTTAAAAATGTTATATAATAAATAGTATTACGAAACTCATTTCTTTTAAGTTTATTTTTAACTTATTAATATTAAAAATATGTAATTTTAATTTGAAAAAAAAGTAATATTCTTTTTGGATGCATTATTTTATAATTATCTTAAGTATAATTTTTGAAAATTCTATGATGAGATTAACTTTTGAGTGAATAGTCAATGATACCGATTTTTGTATAAAAAATAATTTATTTTTAGTAAATTAAACAATGTAAAAGTCCCATTTTGATTTGATTTTAATTTAAACTAACACAATTATTATACTGTAATATTTGAACAACTTAAATTATTTTTAAAACAATTTATATAAAATTATATAATAAGTTTAGTGTTGGTTATTAAAACAGAATTTTTCTGAAAACTTTTTTTAATGTACATATTGTTTCTCCTTTTTAATTAATTATAATAATCTCTAATTTGGAATGTTATAAAACAAATTTATAGATAATATATCAATAAATAGTAATTTATTTTCATGTAATGATTATTTTTAGTCATAGAGTTAATAGAAAATAATCTATATCTTGAAAAATATAATTATTTAAAAATCACCTTTTATTCGTGTTTGGAAGGGTTTTATAATCATACTTTTCCAATTATTTGTATTATATTTTGTAAAATAGATTCTATATTTTAAATAAAAAAATTACAAATTTTGTTTTAGTTTTATTTTCATTGATATTCACAAAACATTACCAAGGAAATAAAGATTTACCACAGTGTAGCTACAATAATTAAATGGGTTAAAGTTAGAAGGTAAAATCTTAAAATACCAATAAATTAAAATATCAAATTTGTTATTATTGTTTTTATAGTCCTTAAACATACTTTAAAAAATAATTATCTATATAATTCATTTTAATTAATTCCACCCAAATTTGGTGGGCTTTAAATAATAACTTAACAATATTTAATCACTTAAAACCACTTCTCATCTCGTATAAAACCCTCCTCAAACCACCACTTTCTCATAAAAAGACTGGATGATTTTAAAATGTCATCCAAACCCTATAATACCTAATATAACTAGTAAAAATTCTTATAGACTCACCTTAATTCCAAATCCAAGGTCCCTAATAGGTCCTTTATGGATGTGATCTTCTAGAGGTAATATTCTCAAAGAACCTTATTTAATTTATTTTCTTCTTATTCATTATCCTCACGCCATTCATCTCTTAAGGAATAAAAAGTCATGTATCATTTATATAGAGGAATTTTATATTACTTGTGTAGTATCTAATACCCATACCTTTTATTATATTATCTTACTAAAAGAAACAATGTTTTTATCCAAATTATGGATGTTCACAATCTCTCTGAATAATGATTTTTTTGTTGTTTATTACTACCTTTAGATCTAGTCATAATATTATTATTATGGTTAAATAATATTGAAATAAGTATAAAATAACTTATTTCATGTAAGTTAAGAAATATATACACCAAATAATAAATAAAACAAAATTTTTTTCATTATGGTAAAAAACCTACTAAAATAATCTAAACATTTATCATTAACATTTTAACAAATAAGTCATCCTCATTTGATATATAGAAATAGTACATGAAACTATTTATGCATATGCAAGTGAATTAATATCATGTCATTCCACATTTATATTATCATTTTAATTTGAAATGATAATATATAATTGTACAAAAATGAACCGATCGTGAAACCAAGAAATGAACTCATCTGAAAGAATGAAAATAATAAAATATTATTAATGAAAGAGTGGTAACATATTTTAAAAAGAACATATATGGTATTATAAATATGACTATATTTGAATAATAAATTAATCATATTATTTAAACTCTTATAAAAGATTTTTTTACATGTTTTAATGAAGTAAAACATGAGGTAAGATAATTCTGAACTCATGTTCGGTTAATGGGATTAAATTTATAATTCATTGATAATGTCATAATTAAATTTTGGGTCATAAGAATTTTAATTTTCTTATATTTTATTTCTTCTAGTTTTATTTTGATATTCATTGGATAAATATAATTGACTAATTTAATTAATCCTCACTTCAGTGATATTATATTTGTAATGTAATAATGGAATAAAAATACTCATTAATTTTTGGTAAAGATTTATTTCCAAAATATTTATCATTCATGACCATGTTTTTTAAATATTTTTTATAAATGCATTTATATGTAGAAAAATTATTAAAAAATTAAATTTTCAATTTTATATAAAAAGTTATCAAAAAAGATCTTATAAATGATTTGTATACAGGAAATTCATTTTTAAAAAACCTACTTTTAAAGTTTATTTTTACAAAACAAAAAAATAAATTTTTTTACATATAGGTAATATAAAAATTTCCCTTTATAATTTTTCCATAATATTCTAATTATTAATTTACACGTTTGTATGATTACTTTCAATGAAATCACTATCATTGTACATGTGATGTTGTTCATAATGAGTTATTTATATATTAAAAGTTCATTTTATTAAAAGAATATTTTTGTAATGAAATATTTCAAGATTTTGGTTTATGATATGGTTCTTGAGAATTATTTATGATGAAGTATGGTTCTTTTATAAACTAATGAGAGGTATTCCCATGATAAAACAAGGATTTTTGGTTACGTTTTGACTATTGATGGTTGGTTTCATGATATATAGTGGATAAGTGGTTATGTTATAACCAATAATACATTGGGTATTTTGGCATTGGTTTTTGGAAATATTATTTACACCTTTTTGTAAGAGTGATATGTAAAATGATTTCCTATTATACCTATTTAATTTTTATATAATTTATAATGTGTTTTCTTGTAAATCTATAGATTCTAAATGGTTAATATTGTAATAATTTTAAATATATTATTCCTTTTTCATGGTGTAAAGGAATGATTTCTTGAAAATATATTTATGGGAATTCACTAGGATAAAAATTCAGTTTCATTATGTAAATTCCTAATATTTATTATCATCCCATGTTTTAATATATTTTTCATATGGTTCAAGTACTATTATTGGCAAGGATTTGAACAAGAGAAAAATGATGACGATTTTTTGTGAAGAGAACACATGATTTATTCTTAAAGGGTTACATTTTTTGAGAAAAATGGATAATATATATTATTTCCCACATGTAATGTATTATTTTACTATGTAAGATTAATTCCTACATAACTAAGTCTCTAAACCAAAAAGATCATTTAGGTTATAATAATGTGAATTTTATTTTAAAATCACTAAAATCTGTATTGCTAAAGGCTGGGTCCATAGAGTTGGAATTAGATAATAGATTAGATAACTTTAGGGTTCATTATAATATCAATAGAATAAACATAAATTATTCAAACTTTATGGTTTATTTGAATTATATAGGAATTTAATATTACATTGTTTCTTCATCTAAGATATGTCTGTTCAAGAAGGTTTTCTAGAGAGAAAATAGGCTAGTTGTGTTGGGAAGGAATCATCTAGAAAACATAATTCCAAATCAAAATCCTACTGTGGAAGGAATAATAATCAAACAATTTTTCACAGTGATTTCATAGTAGAGACATGAAAAAATGGTGGTTGTATCTATAAAAAGGTTCAGTCAGATAAATCATATATAGATATGTCAGTAGAAGAGATTATTATGAGGAAACCTAATCCAGATTTCATTGAACCCATAGATCCAGTGGTAGCTGAATTATCGGTCAATTGTTATTAAAATATATTTAATGTTAAGGGATTTTTGGAATTCCCAAAGATAATAATGGCTATTTATCATTTTGAATGTGAAGTCGATTGATTGTGGTCTCTAGGTAAGAATCGTGAAGCTAAAGATGATCTTGATGTTATGGAATGGAATAGTTTTAATATTAATCTTATGGAAAATGTTTCCCTATGGTTGTTTGATCTAGAATTGACCAAAAATACCTAGAACTAAGGACTAAGGTTGAATATTATGTAGCTTCATATGAAGATAATATTACACGACTTTCCAAGTACATAGAAGATTTTGTTTTTTTAGTGATAGAAAAATTAATTGATTTTATTATGGTTTGAAACAAATTTTTTTAGATCATTAGAATGAATAAAGTATAAAAACTATGTAAAACAGGGTTGTTATGCTTAAAAATTTGAGATGGATTTTGTTGACATTTATGTGTCTCGTGATGTTATGAATACTAAGTGCTCATGATGGTAAGAATTAAGGAAGAATTCATGTTATAAATTTAGAGGTATGAAACTAAAATTTTCTTTTTATCAAAAGTGTGTTAATAAGAATTCGGGGGAATGTATCTCAAAATGTATGAAATATATTCAATCTGAAAATTTTGTTAACATGGCTCATGACCATAAGTAAAATGAGAAGAGAAATAATGAAATGTTCATGGTTAGATTCCTTAATTTTAATGATTTTAGAAATTATGCTAACTTTTTTCCAATATTATTCACTAAGGGAGCAAATTAATAAGATAAAAAATGAAATTACTTGGTTAAATATTTTTCTACTACTAATAATAATGTTGGGCTACCAAATTAATTGGTGATAGGTCTATTAATTATATATTCAAATTATGCCAATAACTAATTTAATTCTAGATCATATCATTCTCTCAATTTAGAGAAATTACAAACAATATTATTATTATCACATTATGAAACAATGAGAGAAATTTTGGTGAAAATATAGGTGTAGGTATTAATTCAACCATTATTTTTAGGATTCATCCAATTTTTATTGCTGAAATGGTCTTTCCAATAAATCATTTTGAACTAACCATAGTTGAGATTGATATTCCTTTCGATAAGGATTAGCTTTCAGTATATCAGGATAATATAAATTTTAGTTCAAATATAATATTATTCATTGAGTTATTAGCTTTATTAAACTGTCAAGAAGGGGAGAAATTTTTTAGAAATAGAAGTGAATGTTTCATAACACCTTTCATTTAAAAACTATAAATTTTATGATTAGTGATTTACTAATAGTGAACAAATAGTTGGATGTTTCTTGTAATTAATTGTGTAGTTTTATTTAGGATCGAGTCTTTGAGTTTAAATTGTACGTATTATATAATTTAAAGCCTATTTCCAAACATCCATATTAAATAGAAAGAGTAGAACAATTGGAACTAAAAATCAATGAAAATATTTTCTAGATAAAGGTATTATTATAACTAAAACATCACCATGGGTTGATCATATTGTGACTGTAAAATAAGAATATAGTTCCATGATGGTTTTTATTGATTATACAACTTTGAATAAAATTAATATTAATATCAAGTACCATTTGGCTTAGATTGATAATTTGTTGGTTCATCTCGTGGGTGTGTAGTAATTTTCAATGATGGATTTCATGAAAGGGTCTCATCAACTGAAATTGATGGAGGAATATTTTTTGAATACTACATTTTAGACTTGATATGTTCATTATGAATTTTAATTTATTCCATTTGGGTGAAAAAATAACCATCTTTTGTTTATAGGCATTATGAATGGAGTCTTCTGTGAATATATGGACAAGTTTGTTGTTTTTTTATTAATAATAATTTTGTTTATTCAATAGGTTATGAAGAATATAAAAATAGCAATGTATTTATCATAAAACCCATAAATAATTGATGTTATATGTAAAATATCGAAAATTATTATTTTAGGTGAAAAAATATTCCTTTTCATGGGAATATTATAATAAAATATGATATTAGACTTTATCTTGTTAAAACAAATGTGGTTAATGAATGGAAAAAACTAAAAAAATGTTACTCATATTCAAATTGTTTGTGGATTAGTACGCTATTACGGAAAGTGTTTTGAATATATTTTTCATTTTTCTATCCCACTAAATAGTTTAACATGAAAATAAGTAAAAATTATCTAAACAAAATAATGTGATGATTGTATTCAAGAACTAAAAAGAATATTTCAAAATGATTCAGTTTGTCCCTACCCTTGAGAAATGAAGATTTTTTATCTACAATGATTTCTCATTGAATGGACATGGTTGTGCTCTGATGTAGAAATATCAATTAATTTCATATGATTCATAGTAATGAAAACCTTTTGTGAAAAATTATCCAATAATTTTTTTGGAAATAAATGCTATAGTTTTTGGTTAAAAAATTTAGAGGCATCATTTATATGGTTCCAAGTGTGCTATGTATACTGATAATAAATGTATAAATTATATGTTAACTCATAAATAGTTGAACATGTGGTAGATAACATAGATGGATATGATTAAGGGTTATGATTTTCCCTCAATTACAATCCGAGAAAAGAAAACAAAGCATCTAATTCCTTAAGTCAAGAACATTATGAACCATTAACTCTGTTACATTTGGAACACAATAATTTGGATAATGACTTGATGAATTTTTTATTCTTAGAATCTTCAAATATAGGGACTTCCTCTAATTTTTTGTGAGTAAAAAATACATTATTAGATAGAATTAATAAATCTAATAAGAAAGACTTTGAGTTAAAAAGGCTATTGTTGGTTTAAAATGGTATTTATATACAATTAAGTATTGATAATGAATATATTTTTGATATTGTAGAAGTTATTATTTGTTCCTTTTTCTTATATGTTAATGGTGGAGTTAGTAAAAGAAGATCATAGATCCCCATTTTCTATTCATTCAAACTAAACTATGACATACAGAAACCTTTGGGAGTATTATTTGTGGGATGGAGTGAAAATATATATTTGTGAATTTACCATCAGATGTTTGAATTTACAATAAGTAAAAGCATGATGAAAATTACAGAAATTCATGATTCCTCCTTTTCTAGTATAATATTGAAAATGGGAAAATATATCCATGGATTTTGTAGGGGGAATACAAAAGTCTTAATGAGGTAACAATTGAATTAGGGTTATTTGTGATCAACTAAAATAAATCTTCACATTTCCTTCCTATAAAAGATACAATCAATTTTGATAAAATTTCATGGCTATATAATAATTAGATATTTTAGTTATTGAGATTTCCTTTTCTACTGTGTCTTCCTGTAACCCCAGGTTCACTTCTAATTTTTTTAAAGGCCTTCAATATTCATTGTAATATGAAAAATTTTCAACACAGGCATTAATACTCAATATGGCTGATAGATTTAATGAATAATTCAGACCTTGTAACACTTGAAAAGTGATTTTTCAATGGATTACTACGTAAGTTGGGATCAGAATCTTTGTTCCATATAGTTTCTAACAATAACACTTTTCATTCTTGTATACAGATGGAACCTTTTGAGGAATTATTTTGAAATAAGTGTTGAACTCTTTCTTTCTTTGATGAATTAGGTAAAATAATATTTATGGGACCCGAATTAGTAGAGTAAATAGCTGAGAAGTTAAAAAATATTCAAAAAAATATGAGGATACCTCATGTCATACCAAAAATCTTATACAGAAAATCAGAGTAAAGATCTTTCATTCTAGTTAGGTGATCATGTTTTTCTTTAAATATCTCCATGAAAATGTGTTTTTTATTTTCATAAAATTTTAATTTTAATTTCATGTTTTATTGGATCATATGAAATCCTGTATAAATTTGGATCAGTTGCTTTATGAGTAGCTTTGCCTCTGATTTTATACTAGCAACACAATGTTTTTCATGTTTCATTTTTAAGCAAGTATTTACAAGTTTCATCTCATATTTTTATCCCAAATGTATTTTAGTTGGAAGAGAAATTTTAATATAAGGAATAGCATGTTCATATTATTGACTATATGGAGAATGTATTACAGAATAATATAATTCACCATGTTATGTTTTCTTTATGAAAACATATAGTTGAAGAAGCAACAAGGGAATCAAAAAATGACAAGATGGAAAATTATCCCCACTTGTTTGGTAGTTGAATAAAACTATGAGGAAGAAATTTATATAGTGGGGATAATGTAACAACCTAGATACTAATATAATTTTTTTTATGTTTATTAGTATTCCTGGATTAAATAGTTAATTTCATTAAATATATATTATATAATAAACAACATTATGAAAGTCTTTTTTTTAATATGTAATATTTTAAAGATTTATTTTAAAATTACATGATTTTAATTTGAAAAAAGTTATTTCATTTTTGTATTCATTATGTAAGAAATTTCTTAGGAATAATTTTTTTGAATTTCTGAAATGATTACCTTTCTAGTGGATTGTGAAACACGCTAATTTTTGTAAAAATTTAATTTCATTTCAATAAATTAAAACAATTAAAACAAGAATTGTGTTTTGAATTTATTTTCAAGTTATATAATTATTATTTAGTTATTTTTCATTCCCTTAAATTTTTTTGAATCAATTTTTTATTGGTTTTTAGGAAAAGTTTATTTTTAGTTTTAAACCAACATTATTATAAAAACCTTAAGATCATAATGATTTTCATTTTACCTTAATTAAAGTAATTAATAAATGGTAATTTTTTAAATTAAATTTATAGATTATATATCATTAAATATTAATTTATTTTCGTAAAATTATTATTATTAGTCACATAGTAAACATAAAATCATCTTCTCCTTAAAAATACACGTCATGAAACATGATATTTCACCAAATATTCATGTTTTGTTTTCAATAAAAATTTTACAATTATGTGAATTGAATTTGGAAAATTTTTTTCTATATTTGAAATAATAATTTTCAAATTAGGTAGTAGGTGTAAGACCCATGATCTTCATTTCAGGTATGGATCTTGATTTTGGGTGTATTTTAGAAAAAGGGTAGGTTTGGAAAATAAATGAGTACACCTTGTGTATATAGAAGTACACGCCATGTAACCGGTCGATGTGGGTAGCCGTATAATAGCCATGGAAGGGATAGTACATGGACATGTGGGGTGACCTGGAGACCACCTAAAGCGGGGGTTGGTTAGGGCATGTACACGGCGTGAAAATTTAATGAACTCATTGTGTACTTTTAATTTTTTTTATAGGTCAGACAAGGGTCACATCTCATACCCATAAACATCTTCTTCTAACCCCATATCATCTAGGAGCAACCGAGGGTGATGTTTCTTCTTGGATCCACCGACCTGTCATCTGTTATCCAAATCAAACACTGTCGATTTCATTGGAATCACCCCCATTAAATGAAGGTATTCCGCCTCATGCATTATATAGTAACTTTATATAGATCACATGTCATGAATTCTTGCCATGCCATTTAGGGTGAATTCCTAATCGAATGTTGATGTGATATATGTTATACTAAGTATGCATGTTGTTGTGATAGATTTCATGATATAATACCCTCAATTTTATAGGGAATTGCTAATAAAGAATGTTTCATTGAATGTGCGCCAAACTTTGGTCCCTGAGGTGTTATGGGCACTCATGGTTCTGAATTTTGTAGATTATGTGATTTTCTGCACTTTTATACATTGTAATACACATGAATGTGATTCCATGATTTGATCTGCAGAGAGTATGGCCCCTCGTGGATTGGAATTTGGAACCTTAATGTTTATTCCTGTATTATATGAAGTTCTCGAGTAGTACTTGAGGATTATTGTCTGGAAAACCCAGAAAACACGTTTTGTAATGATGAATACTTGCCATGAATCCTTAGGTTCATATAGGAACAACTTTACATAAGTATATGTCGAGTACTACTTGTATACGTCATTTAGTCCATAAACATGTGACTGACTGTGTGGGAAGAGAAATAGGGATGTGAAATGTTTGGTGGCATGCGTCAGGTACTTGGAGTACACTCTATGTTATAAGGACTGTGTCTCCATCCATGTGACTAATGACACGGGTCGGGAAAATCCTTCTAGTATACACCATGTGTCGCATAAACATGTCGTGTAGTTTTTTTCTAAGATAATTATGTAGTTTAGTCATGTAGTGGAACTCGGGCAGGGGGAAAGATTCTTGTACACACTGTGTCCAAGGAGAACATGTCGTGTGTATGGGGTGTTATAGGACTAGGGTTGGCAGAAGTACATGCCCATGTAAAGGCTTAAGTAAACACGACGTGTTGGGGTTATACACGTCGTATATCCATGTTTTAAAAAACATATATTTTTTCCTTCTCCTATTCTTTTCCTACACTTCTATGTTCCATTCCTTGATAATATTGAAATAAGGTGTGTGCTTAACATTGAAGAATTGTTCCACTGATATGTCCTCCAGTTGTATGCTATATGCAGGGAAACAATCAGAAACCAGACAAGGTAGATCAGATACTACCAGAAAATCCGTATGACATGCATGTCTTTGCACCATCTACCATTCTTGATATAGGTGTTTATGAAAAGTTATGAGAAGGATTTATGATGTTTATGTAGACCTTTTAGGGAGCACCGCAACCTACCCCATCTATGGAAGAGTTGACGCGGGGTTTTTAGGAGCATCATCCTCCCATATTCTCAAGGGATAGATGGCCTCAGGCTGTAGAATAATGGTTAAAAGCCATATTATCTTTCTTTGAGCATCTCAAGATGACTCTAGAGAGGAGGGTGAAGCTCTCTACTTACATGCTCCAGGATTCCGCCAATAAATGTTGGGATGTGATATCACATGTGGTATTTTAGCAGGTTATGTCTTGGGATGAGTTCCAGTGTGCCATCTATGATGACTTCTACCTAAATACATTGAGGGCTGATCGAGCCTGGGAGTTGATGAGTATGGAATAGGGTGCTCTTTCACTCATGGAGTATTTTTCTTGCTTCACAGAGCAACAGTGCTTCACACCCATTCTAAGGGTGATGAGTTATTTATGGAGAGGATGATTGATGATGGTCTAAGGGATGACATCTGATCTTGGGTGAACATATTAAGTCTTACTTTCATAACTCATACAGTCAACTAAGCGCTGATCACAGAGTACAACCTATGGGATTTTGGAGCTGTGGGACAGGATAGTTCAGCATCCCGAGTTGGTACTCTTCTGAGTGATAGCAAGAAGCATGAAAGGGATACTACACATGGAGATCCAAGTAGGTGGGATAATACATTAGGTACCCATGTTGTATTCTACCAGTGTAGGAATAGTGGGAATTTGAGGCCACATTTCATAAGGGGCCCAGTTGAGTGCTGATCTTGTAGAAACATGGGTCATCTTCAGCATTTATATCAGTTTTTCTCACCAACAGCTAGTGATTGGGGCTATGTTTTGACTCCTCATACCTGAGAAGGACCACCAGTCCCACATCAGACTAGGGGCTGGAGATCATCAGGTCATTCAGGATGAGGATGAGGTCGTGGATACAGTGGTCATACATATGGTTTTGGACAGCAATTGGGTGGATCATCTTAGGGATATTTAACAGCTTCACAGGGCCATAGAGTAGGTCAGACTTTTACACTGGAGCAGACCCCACATGAGCAAGATCCCAGACCCTCTATAGTTAGAGAAACAATATTGGTTTCCTCATTTTTTTTCTTCTACACTTTTTTATATAGGGCCTTCCAATAGATTTATATTTGTGCATGTTGTGGGGAGCATTGGGCTCTGTATCTTTAATTCTATGGATATATTAATGGTAGAAACTTTGTTGGGGACTAGAATGGATAATGTACATCAGTTCAAGGAGTAACCTCTTGTGGTTGGTGAGTGTACCTTCTTATGGGAGCTTTATGTAATAAGATGACGGACTATGACTTCATTCTTGGAATGTATAAGTTAGTTCCCTTCCATTCTGTTGTTGATTTCTATCATCATAGGGTGAGTTTTATGTCACCATAGGCTAGTTTGTTTCGACATAAGGGTGAATGGGTTGTCCAGGAAAGCAAAACTAGACCAGAGCATCATGGGTTGGGAGGAGTTACAACCCAGATTTCTAGGTTGTATCTAAATGACCAGGGGACTTCAGATATATACGTTCCTCTAGTGGTGGAACTTTTCAGGGATATCTTTATCGAGGACTTTTTAGGTTTTCCTCTAGAGAAAGATGTATACTTTTCTATTGAGCTTGTTCTAGGAGTGGCACTGGTGTCTATTCCTTCTTATTGGATGGCTACACCAGATTTACAATAGCTCAAGAAGTAGTTGGGGGAGTTACAAGAAAGGG
This sequence comes from Viscum album, assembly GCA_963277665.1. NCBI lineage: Eukaryota > Viridiplantae > Streptophyta > Magnoliopsida > Santalales > Viscaceae > Viscum > Viscum album. The sequence goes on along the minus strand of OY728159.1, from coordinate 771,037,994 downwards.
GTTTCATATGATCGAGTACTTTCTCTTGGGGTTTTCCCTTCCTATTTGTGAATAATTTGGAAGGTAACCTTATACATTGCATGGATTACCAAAATCTAAACTAGTTGACTATCAGGAACCGATATTCCTTATTGAGGATTTATAATCTCTTTGATCTACTTTGAGGAGCTTGGGTGTTCTCAAAGATTGACTTGAGATCTAGTTATCATTAGTTGGGCTTTAGACCATCATATATACCTCTTACATCAATTCAAAGTTGGTATGATCTATACGAGTATGTGGTTATGCCATTCGGTCTCACAAAAATGCATGTAGTTTTTCTGGAACTAATGAACTGAGTGTTCTATCCATACTTGGACTCCTTTGTGGTGGTTTTCTTGGATGATATCTTCGTGTACCCTCAAACATGACACGACCATTCTACCCATCTTGAGATCATTTTGAGAACATTAAGAGAGCATATGTTATATGATATTCTATCAAAATGACACTTTTTGATGGACCAGATTTACTTCTTTGGTCATGTTATCTCAGAGACACGAGTATCCGTTGACCCAAAGAATGTGTAATCAGTAGATTCCTAGGAGAATCCAAAGAATGTCTTTGAGGTATGATTTTATATAGGGATATATGGCTACTAAATAGATCTTATACATGAATTTTCACTCCTAGCAGCACCACTGACTAGCCTGACTAAGAAGGGTACAAAGTACCAATGGATAGATTCCTGTGATTTAGCCTTTATACAGCTGAAAGAGAGATTGACTTCAAACCAATTCTAATTTTTTTATAGTCAGGAAATAGTTATTTGTTTATTGTGATGTATCAAGTATTGGACTGGGAGCAGTGCATATATAGAAGGAAGGAGTCATTGCGTACGAGTCTCGGCTGTTGAGGGCATATGAGAGGAATTACCAGATACAAAACCGTGAGTTGGCTATAGTGGTTCATTTCTTACGCTGTTGGAGACATTACCTTCTAGGAGAACATTTTGTGGTGTATACTAACCACAAAAGTCTCAAGTATATCTATACTCAGTGCAATCTAAATTTGAGACAGTGAAGGTGGGTTGAATGCCTTCAGTCCTTTGACTTTGATCTTGCCTATATGCCTAGGAAAGGCAACGTAGTAGATGATACATTGAGTATGAGGACTCAGATATAGGTAGTTCAAGAAGTCCAGTAGTGAGTGGGATCATATGACTCTATTATCAGAGATGCATTTGGAGGTGTAGGATGGATAGGGGAAAAAGTTTCATTGTTCTATAGCTCTTACCTCTGCTCTACTTGATCTAGTGCGAATGAGGTAGCTATCCAATTATAAAGGCCTAGTTCTACGAGAATGTGTGTCTGTGGAGGAACCTATTCCTAGATGAACCATAGTAAAAGATAAGATATTGAACTTTCATGGGCATGTGTGGGTGTCTACAGACACACACGAGGATCTTTTGTGGGATTTTCATTCCTCAATTTTGGAAGATAATTCTGTTGTCACCAAGATGTATCGAGATCTACACTGTCAGTAGTGGTGGCCCAGTATGAAGAGATATGTTCCTGATTTTGTGATGAGGTGTTCCACCTATTGGCAGGTGAGGGAGGAGAATCAGTGACTATAAAGGCTTTTTCAGAAGTTACCCACTCCCGAGTGGAAGTGGAATGATGTCACAAGGGGCTTCGTGATAGGTTTACCGAGGTGGACTCATGGGAATGATGCAGTTTTAGTTATCCTTGAAAAACATAATAAGGTTACACTTATTAAAGATCAAGGATAACATCAGTGTTGATGAGCTGGGAAGGGTGTACATCTGAGAGACTTTATGTTTACATGGGGTTATACACTCCATTATTTCAGATTGGGACGTCCATTTTACTTCTTTGGTCTGGTAGGGAATACAATGGGCTCTGGGTACATTGGTACGTCAGAGTACAGTTTAGCATCCCCAGACATATGTCCTTTCTGAGTGTATAATTTATGTGCTGGAGGACATGATTGAGCATGAGTACTAGATTTTGGAGGCTCTTGGGGGAATCACATACCTTTGGTTGAGTTTTCCTACAATAATAGTTTTCAGGAGACTATACAGATGGAATCTTATGAGGATTTTTATAGTAGGCCATGCCGATCAACCCTATGTCGGTTGGAGGCAGGAGATATTGCTATGCTGGGACCTCATCTTGTCTAGGAGACCATATAGCAAGTATAGTCGATTCAGAAGAGGATGGCTACAATATAGTCACAATTTAAGTCTTTTATTGATCGATGGAGATGACCTCTGGAGTTCGAGGTCTATAATTACATTTTCCTATGTGTCACACCGAGGTTGGGACATGGGAGTATTAAGATATACGAAAAGATTTAACTGAGATATGTTGGGCCATTTGAGGTTTTGGGGAGAGTCGGTCCAGGTTTTAATTGATTTCAGTTACCTCAAAGGTATCTGGTTATGCACGACGTCTTCCACATTTCTCAACTACGGAGTTACTTCTCAGACTCGTCTCATGTTTTTAAACCTAAGGAGGTTGATTTGGATGGGGACACATCATTCAAGGATCATCCTATCCAAATTGTAGATCGCAACACAAAATTTCACTTTGGTTGGTCTGTTCCTTTGGTATGGATGGTTTGGCAGCAAGGCACGTACAGGATGAGACATGGGAGAGGAAGACCGATGTGCAATCATAATGGTCGGAGCTGTTTGAGAATCTTTCTTCTATGACACCTTATTAGGGAAATTTGGTGATGAATTTCTTTATGGGAGGAAGATTGTAAGAATCTAGATCTTCATTTCAGAAATGGATCTTTATTTCATGGGTTTTTGAGAAAAAAAGGTGTGTTTTGGGAAAGTAATGAGTACATATCATCTACATAGGAGTATACACTATGTACCAGGTTGTCACGGGTAGCTGTGTATTGGCCGGGTAACAGCCAGTACATAGCTGTGTCGGGTGACCTAGAGACCGCCTCAAGTGGGGATTGGTTGAGTCATGTACACATCATGTACATTTAATGAACACTTCATGTGTATTTTCTTTTTTTATAGGTTGGACCAGGGTCACATCTGAAACCCAGAAAAATATTCTTCTATCATCATCTCGTCAAGGAGCAACGGAGGGATCCATTTCTTCACTGATCCACTAACCCATCATTCATTCTCCAAATCAAACACCATAGATTTTGTTGGAAGAGCCTTGGTACATTATTACCTATTCTTGCACCTGTTCTCTTGTTTTATCCTATTTAATATGTTATTTGAGGTTGAGAGTTTTTGAAATTTTTTTAGATATATGATGTTCTAGGTCAATTAGAAGGATGAGGTTTAACTATATCGATCGTATTACATCAAGGTAAGCTATTTTTTCATTTATTTAGTTTTCTTTTGAGTATATGTGCAAAAAGTACCAAATTCTCGAGGTTTGAGTATTGAATATTTTGGAAATGTAACCATGTTTGATGGATGTTATGGTTTGGAGTCTTGACTAGGGTTTTGATTATGAATTTGGTTTATTACCTAGTTTATGCATGAGTTTTCTATTTGTTGTTTGATATTAGTCATTGGGTCTTGAAATTCCTATTAGAATTTTTTTTTTCCATGCCTAATACAACTAGGATATAGTTGATATTATATGACATGATTATGATGTGAATTATAGTTGATTAGCCTTATAGTAGTTGAGATTACTTTGTATGCTAGATATCATGGTGCACAATTGTATTACACAGGGCTGTGAGTACCTGATGTAGTCAGTTGATAAGGGAAATTGATGTTGAGGGATTCCCCAGATTGTCTCTTATACATTCCACATTGCGAGACCAAATGGATGATTGACGGTGAGTTCTCCCTCATAGTGTCTATATTATAACATTACGAGACCATAGGGGGAATTGACATTGAGTTCTTCCCCATAGCGTCTATAAATTATAATTAAAAGACCACATGAGGAATTGATAGTGATTGCTTCCTCAGAGAGTCTTTGTCTTTGAGAAACCAAGGGGTAAGACTTTGTGAGAATTCCCATAGGTTCTTATATATTTATTATTTTAATGATAATTTGAACTAGTGTGGTTATAGTATTAGAACACTCCTAGAAGTGGGCATGTTAATAAATGGTTGAATAAATAAATAAATTTAAATAAATATAGTTAAAACTATAGAATTGTTTACTTTTGAGTAATTCCTTGTTTATTACTTCATTTTTCATATTTCCTACTATATATATGTTCACTGACAGTTATTTGCCTGCTGGGATTCACCTCACACCCCGTTTGGGTCATGTTTTTGGGCACAAACATGTTATATTTTCGCAGGTATAGATAAGGGAAAGCACCCTTCTACTTCAGGTACTTGATATTTGTGGAGATGGGGAGCATAGGACCAAGCTGAGGATTGTGATGCTGCAGGAGAATACTTTTTTTCTTTATACATTGGTTTAGTACTGCATTTCTAGCATTGTGACTTGTTTGGATGCTTTCCTAGACATGTGTGACATGCATCATTTATATATGTGCTCTAGTTGTTTATTTACTTTCAGTATTCCACTGTTTATTTATTTTATGGTATTACTATCTTAGTTTTTGTATATTATTTCCATTCTGTTGTATTACTCTACTAATGGGGGAATAGTTTCCACACTATTACACATAAGGCCCTTGCTGGTAGTCTGTAGCCTATTGAATTTGGGGAAATGTGCTTGAGGCCATTTGACCAACAGGGTTATAGGCAGCTTTGGGAGGCACCTAGAACTTGGACATTACAGTAGGGTAATTTTATGTTTTACGTATAAAAAATTAACATGGTAAAAAAATACAGCAATATATGTAAAATAACAAAACACGTAAAATTTAAAAAGAAAAATATTAAAATACTTATAGATTAAAACATTAAATAATTGGATTAAGGATTTCATGATCATAAAAAATTTTCTTCTAATTAATTATTAATCTAATTAGTTTTAATTAATGATATCCAAATTTTGTTGGCAATAAATATAAAATAATTATTATTTATTCACTTAAAACCATCCCTCCTCTGGTATAAATACCCCTCCTCACCGCCCTTTTTCTCCTCACATTCCTCAAATAATATCATATCTATTTAAAACCCTATAAAACCCACTCTACCCATTTAAAATATATTATTGTCTCACTAAATACCAAATACAAATTCCCTAAGGAGTACTTTAAGAAGGATATATTCTAGAGGTAACATTATCCAAATCACCTTTATTAATTTCATTTCATCTTCTACTTTATCTTCACATAATTCATCTATAAAGAAATAATGACTATGTAATCTTGTGTATACTAGAATTTTATATTTCTAATAGAATATATTATACCCATACCTATTATTATCTCCACTTATTCTAAGAAGAAAAAACATTTTCCCTAATTATGGTTGTTAACTATCTCCGTTAAAAATGGTTATTATTTTTCTTTTACCTCCTTAAAATATGGTTATAAAACTATTACTATTGTAAAATAATACTTTAATAAGTATATTATAACTTATTTCTTATTATATTAATAATAAATAGGCATAATAATAAAGAAAATGAAAATGTTTTCTGATGGTCAACAAACCCTCCAAAATAAATTAAGAATTTTTCAATAACATTTTGTCAAATAATTAAATATAGTGAAAGAAATAAAAAAGATATATAGGACCATTTATATATAAGTAAGGGAAATAATACCATTTTATTACCCTTTGGTAGTATTATTTCAATTTGAAAATAAAATTCATAATTATACACAAATGAACCGACCATAAAACCTTGAAACGAATGCACCCAAAACAATGAAAATAATGAAATATTGATAATGAATATGTGTTAATAGATTAATAAAAATAATATAAGGTGTTATAAAAGTTAATTTAGGTCATGAATACATTAATAAAATACATTAAACCATTATAAAGGGTGTTTGAACACATTTTATGGGATTTGAACCTCAAGTAAGGGAATTCTTAACCAAATTTTCATTCTTTGAGTTAAGGTTCTACTTCATTGATAATTTCTTGCTTTGATTATGAGTGAAAGGAATTTTTATTTTCTTATGTTGTATTTCCAATTTTTCATGTGTATTTATATCAAATACAGATAATTTATTCATTTTATAATTTATCACTTCAGTGATATGTTATTTTTAAGGGAATGTTTAACTAAAAACCTCATTTAAAATGTCATAAAGATTAATTTTTTAAATATTTTTCTTTTAAAAACATGTTTTTAAAATTATTTTTATGAATTTTTTAAATGGAAATTAAGGTTTTAAAAATATAATTTGTTAATCCCCCTAAAACTTTTTTAAAAATTTATATATTAAAGGTTTAATGTAATGTACTTTCTTTTTAATAAAAAGATAATCTATAAAATTCTACATTTACAAAAGTGAAAAAAAAGAATGTTTTTCATGTATTTTGCATTAGGGGAATTCCCCAACATCATATAACCTTAATATTTTTAAGCATAATTTACAATTTCATATGGTTATATTCAAATAAAATGTTTTACATTTTTCATGTGTACTTTTTTGAAATAAATTATTTCAAAATAAAACGTTAGTTTTCTCCATAGAATGATTTCTGATGAAAGATGTCGAGATTAAAGATTATGTTCTTGGGTATTAATTATGATAATGTATGGTTCCAATATAAACCAATGATAGTTGGTTATAAGATAATCCAAGGATTATTTTTTATATTATTAACCAATTATGGGTGGTTACTTGATAAACTATGGATTGTTGGTTGTATTATAACCTCAAATTCGATGGGCACACTGGAGATGGAGGATGTACATATTTGTTACTCAATTAGTAAGAGTGATTTGGAAAATAATGTCCCAATATACCTATTTAATTTTTATATGATTTCCAATTAGTTTTCATGAAAATCGATTGATTTCCAAAATATAAGATAGTTACATTTTTTAAAATATGGTTCCTTTTCGAGGTGACAACGTATGTTTTCATGAAAATTATTTTATGACTTCTCACTAGACTAATGATATCATTTATTTATGTCCCTTTATAAGATTTATATTCTCATCCCAAGTAATAAATTTATCTTCACATGGTGTATATAACATTATTTACATGGATTCGATTATGGGGGAAATTTTTAAGATCATTTATAATGAGAAACCATGTTTTATTTTTATTTTTAACGTCTTTTGTTAGGTGGAAAAAGGGATAATTTTTATAATTTTATACTTATCATGTGTGGTTTTAATATGCTAGAGTTATTCTTAATTCTTTATAGCTCTTATATGAAAATATCCTTTTGAGTTTTATAATTTTAATTTTTGTTTAATAGCTTGGGAATATCTATTGATTAAGGATTGGTCTTTACATGATGAAAGGAGTTTATTTTGAACCATTAGATTAAATTTATTCACAAAATTAATACAACACTTCATCTATTGTTTTATAAGAATTTCCTTTACTGTCATATTTTTTATGTATAAAAATATTCTATTATTATCTATGATTTTCATCTGAATAAGGAATTGGTTAATACATGATCTTAAATTGACATTCATTTTTTTATTAACTAAAATTTCTTCTCTTTATGGTTTAAAATGAATGTTTTTATGAGTTTTATTGTGAAAAGAAAACATTTTTGTGTTTTATTAATTCTATGGTTCATGTAAATAATATTATTTGATGGGTTTTCATTGTATATAGCCCATCCTTATATTTTATAATTATTTATTCTCTTAATAAGGGATATTATATGTAGAAAAATATATTATTTGAGAGTAAGGGTGATTATAAGAGTGATTGAAAATATTTTCACCAATATAACCTTCATTATTTCATAATTTTCATTATTATTTATTATGAGATTTTTTTTCAAATTAGAAGAGAAAAAATTTTATTACATGATTGATTACATTTTTTATCAGTTCAAAGAATATTATTTTTAAAAATAAAATTTTTTATCAGTTTTCATGTATTTCAATGGTTTAACTAGATTTTATTTTTATGCACCATATTGACCTTTATATTCCCTCTCAACATTTCTAAATTTTTTTATTGGGATTAAGGATGATTATTAATAGTAAGGATGTAATGTTTCTAGATATATAGCTTTCTATATAAAGAAATAAGTAGATCATTATAAGAGAATATTTTGGTTGAAAATTTGTACATTGTGAGTGTATGGGTTATGTATTGTAATGGATTTCCAAATCATATAAAACATTAAATATATATTTCAAGGGGATGTAAGTGAGGAAATATTATTGTGAGAATTTAATTATGGTGTGGTCATTTTTAGAATTTTATAGTTGGTATCAAAGAAGGATTTAGATGAATTCAGAGGTTAATATGTTTCTAAGGAAATAGAGGGAATAAAATTTAGGCATACTAAATAGATTAAAATATAGATAAAACATTATTTTATGGTTATATTAGCATACAAAAAATTATTATTTAATAGGTTTCTAAGTTACCTCATATAATACAAGTCTATTTTTTAATTTGTTTATGTAGAATAATCAATATGAATTAAGTAGAAAGGAAAAAATAGGAATGTACTATTCAAAATCAATAACTTAAAATGGTTAGAGTTCATTTTACCAAATTTGTGGCTATGTCAACTAATTTTAAAAAGGTAATACATGAATTACCCTTATAATAGAGTGTAAAATGTTCTATAATATAATATGTCAATAATGGAGAATTTCATGCAAAATCACATTACAATGTTTGACAATATCTCAGAGCCATTGATATCTAATGGATTGATAAATTATTTGGAGATTCTACATGATGTTTTAGGTTATATAGAGAATAAAAATTGAAATCATATAATTTATCAACTAAAAGGCTAATTCGATCATCGACAGTCTCTAATTAGTAATACTAAGAAGATGAAATATATTGATATGTTGGAATGAAAAGTATTTTAATATTTGTTTCATGAATTTTTTTTCTAAAATTTATCCGAAGAAGAATTTAATGAATTTTTTTTGTTAAACCAAATTGAATTGGAATTAGTTTCCTCTTATGGATAATGATTTATGTGATTATCATGGAATGAAAAAACAGTTATTTTAAACCATGAATGTAAAATTTATATATTATACAACTATATGAAGTCATTATTATAATGGGATTCGACTTCTCTGGAATTTTAAAATGTAGATAAGAATTTATGTGGTGAAATTTTTTTGATTAATTGTTTTGACTCTTGTTGATATCATAACCTCTGGGATAACTAGAAATAATGGTGGAATTTAATATGACAAAAAATAAATGAATTTTTTATAAGAGAATAAAATTTCCATCATGGCCTAAATTTGGTAAAAATTATTATAATGTGCTTATTTTGTGATCCAAAAACTATTATTATTGTGATAAATATAGTCATGTGGGTCATGATTGTAATTAAATTAGTAATGATATGACAAATAGAGGGAAAATTAATAAATAATTTCTTATCAAAGTTATCAATGGGTAGTGAAATGATTTAATTTTTAATTATATTGGTCATTCTGAAAAAAGGTTTTCAAAGATAATAACATAATGTGGAAATTTTATTAATCCTAAGATAAAATGTGTAGAAAATGCATTATATATAGTTATGGAAGATTTTAGTCCATAAAATGAGGTTTTGATGGGTACTTTATTAGTCTAATAATTTTTTAAATTAATTTTTTTTACAGATAAATAAAAAATTATTAATGAGAAATCTTCTAGTAATGTGGAAATGTCATATTATAGAAGCAGTGTTGTAAATATTCTAAATAACCGGATGTGGTATTAACAACATTGGTATTATATGATTCAAACAATAATAACATATGGAATGGTTTTTCTTAGAAACCATTTTTCTTTCCTATATTATAGTTTGACGTTATTTTTGATATGGAACGGATTTATAGTTATCATACAAATATTGATGGTAAATTAATAGATTTTATAATAATTTTTCATAATAATTTTCCCATAGTATTTATAATTGAGTTCATACATGGGATAATATGTCAAGCAACTAATAAATAGATAAAATACAGATGTGAAAGTTATCTATCTCATGTGATAGAAAATATGGAAAATTTCTCACATAATTTTGAGTTGTTGGAAAATGAATTTTTCTATGTATTTCATGATGAGTTTCTTAGTAATATTCTTATTATAGAGGAATAATTCACTATTGAATAAATTAATATTTCTTATACAGTTTCAAAGAACTCTTATCTTCCATATCGTGTAGAGCTATTATAATGTAAATTAAAATTTTAGTATTTCCATTGAAATGGTTTCATTCCTCATAGAACATAAACTTGGGTAGCTCTTTTTTATTAGCTAGAAAACAAGATGGTTATAAGGAGATTTTCATTGAATATAAGGAACAAAAAATATTAATATTAAGAACCAGTAAATTTTTACTCAGATTGACTTCTTTTATTTGATCTAGAGAGCTCGGTACTTTGCACTGATAAAATTGGGTTTGGTTATCATTGATTGATGGTAACGAAAAATATATATCAATTATATAGTTTTGAGTGAGGTGTAACCATTCTGATTATTTGGTATGAACTTCTGGTTAACATAATCACAAATTATATTTATGGATTTGATGAATATTTTATTGAGAAAATATTTATAAAAAAATGTGGTGTTTAATGATGATATTCTGGTATATTCTAAATTTTATGAGGATTATGATATACATTTGAGGAATTTTCTATTGAAATCAAGAGGATTTATTTTATTCAGATAATTTAGTAAATGTAAATTTCTTGTTTTATGAAGGTATATTCCTTGTTTATATTTTATCTAAATATGGCATAATAGTATATCATATTAAAACTAAAGTTGTAGAAGAATGACCATGGAAAATAAATATCGTTCATATTCATAGTATTCTAGGACAAAAATGAAATTATAGATGATTTTTTGAAAATAGTTCTCAGTTTTCCATACCAGTAATCAAGTAAACTAAAATTTAATCTCATTTAATTCGGAAAAAAAAATCTGATGTTTTTTTTTTGGAATTAAAGAAATATTGCTACATTTTTTTAATTTTCCATGACATCAAAAAATGGAGAATTTTTTATTTATCCTGATACTTCATAAAAAGGCATTGGATGTGTTTTGAGGAATAATAATTGGGTAATATCATATGGAGTAGAATTGTTTAAACATCATTAAAATAGTTTTAAAATGAGTTAACTTGAGATTATAGTGGTAGTTTTTTTATAATGTTTGTATACATTATTAATTTAGTATGAAATGTGATTTTTTTAAAATATTAATTTCACGGAGGATATATTCACTCAAAAATAATTAAATAATAGAAAAAGTGGGTTGTTGGAATTCATAATAGATTATAATTTAACAATTCATTATCACCTTAGTAAATAAATAAAATTAAGAATATGATTTTAGTATAAATGATAATTAATCATTAACCATTCTATATGTGCGAATTATCTCTTTGTTAATGATTTAATGAAAATTGCATTAGAAATTTTACATTCCGAAACATTTTATCTCAAGTAATAGTATAATAAAAAAAATTAAATAATATAGTATACAAGGAAAGAATATCACATATTTTAATAGAAAAAAAATTATTGAAGGAATGAATCATGGGTCCAAGATTGAAGGAAAATATATTATAATATTCAAAATCATATAATTTATATAGAAAAAAACATAATATGAAAAATGAAATTTTTTTGAAGAACACCACTCTATATTACATTACTCATGGAAGAAAAAAGATGTATATATACCATTAAGAATATTTCTAGTCGGAACGAATGAATAAAGACATTATTTATTTTAAAATGATTTTTTTTCATATAGTTAATATTGAATGGATGAAACTGAAAGTGTTGTTTCAATCGTTATAAATTTCATAACGGAAGTGGGAACTTATATCGATAAATACCATTATGATTTTCCCATATGCATATCATTTTGATAACACAATATGTGTTATTGTCAACATTTTTCAAAATATGTATATTTTATTCTGATTCAAGGTAATATATATTTGGGTCTACCTTATAAACTCTTTCATAAGGATATTTTAAAATTAAACGGATTTTCCCTTATTATTATATTTGATTATGATAAACTGATTATATAAAAAATCTATAAATTACATTAGAAATTTTTTTGTACTTATTTTAGTTCAAATATAACTTTTTATCCTCAAACTATTTGAGTATTAGAGTTGAAAATCTAAAAATTTGTGCAAATTATCTGAACATGTTAATTGAATTATCATGGTGGTAGGGATAAAAATCATCCATTTGATAAAATTTTCATAACGATTGTTTTCATTCACATATATAGATGGAATTTTTCTAAGAATTGTATGAAAGGTGGTGATGAACATTATAATGTTGGGATGATGTTGGGTATAATGTATTTTTGGGACTTCAACTATTGAATGATAAAGTTGAAAACAATAAATTGATTTAACCACATATGAAGGAAACTCAAATTTTTAAAAAGAGTTATGTAGATAATAAAATAAATTATCATTCATTTAAGGAAGGAGATCATAATTTTTCTAAAATGTCACCGTGGAATAATGTATGGTATTTTAGAAAGAATGGAAAATTATTCCCATGACTTATTAGTACATATTAAATTATGGATATATTTTGATTTATAACATATCATGTATCCTTTCCTATATGTTTATTTCAATTAAATAATGTCTTTAAAGTCACTTTTTTAAAGAAATAAATACCCAATGCATCACATATATTAATTCATGAAGAGTACTACCATATGATAATCTTTTTTATAAGTAAAACTCAATTAAAATTATTGATTATATTAAACAAGTGTTAAAAAATATGCTTACATGTTTTGTGAAAGTTCTATGAAATAATACTATGGCTAAAGAATAACCTTGGGACCCATAAGATTCATTGATAGAAAAATATCCTCACCATTTTAACAATGATTCAAAATTGGGATGACGCAATTTCTTTAAGATGGGATGAATGTGATAAACCATTTATTTTTAATAATGTATCAATTTTATTGTATGGTAAAATTCATGAAAATGAATCTATATATTTACATTAAAATTATATAAAAAATAATATAATTTCCCTATATCTAATACCAAGGATCCAAAAATATATAAAAATCAAAAGGATGTTGATTTATATATTTCATGGAATATGATATCTTTAATAAACTATACCATATTAAATTATGAAATGCATCTCCCTAACCCAACATCAATAAGGAAAATTTAGAAAGGAATGAAACTTCCCTCTCTATATATGTGATACACCACAAATGTAATTTTATTACACTAGAGATGGAATTCCTCATATGATAATGAAATGAAAGGATAGGAAGAACTGAGATTGATGGCATATATAATAGTTGAAGAGACTTGTTCAAGCTATATCCTTATCCAATTGTTGAATAAATGAATTTAAATCATAATTAAAATTCTCTCTATCTCCACTCCGTAGGAGATTAATACCCCATAGTCTACAATGAAGAATGAATGGTACCATCTATGAAATACCATAATTATTCCAAAAAAACTTATTGGTCTCAAGATTCCTTTAGAGGAACCATTCATGTTGATCATGATCCAAACAATTAATGTTGATTTTTAAATAAGAAAAATTATGCTATTATAAGTCATTAATCTAGTGTAGATGATTATATTATGTGTAGAAATATTTTTTTTAATTAATTAGATAAAAATTATAATTTTAAAATATTTAGGTTTATATCATCACATGCTAGATATTTTACTTTATTGATAACTTCATTTACTTAATATGATTTTTATTTTTATCTATCGATAGTTTTAAATAAATATTTTATATCTATTTTAATTAAATGTATTAATATTTATATTTATTATTATTATGTTTTTACAGATAAATTTTTCATGGAATGAAACATGAATAATATTTTTCAATTGAAAAATATAGTTTTTAATCTAAACAAATGATTATTCTATGTAGTATATAGTTTTTAAGTAAAATTTCAAAATATTTGAATATAAAATTGAAAAAATGAGTTTCCTTTTTTTGGGAGTATACCTAAATCATCTTTTGGAAACAAAATAATTTTCTAAACATGTTGTTTTCTAGTGAATACTGAAATCCAAATAATTTTTATGAATATCGTATCTTTTATGAAATCATTATAATTTAAATAATAATTAGAAATTTATGAATATTATCGATATTTTATTAAATTCGAATATACTAAAAATATTTTCATATTATGAATATATTAATAAAAATAAATTTATATACCAAAATATATATTAAATGTTTATGGATTTTAATTTACTACTTATGTAGCATTTGAAATGTCAAAATTTTCATCTTTGAGATTTTCTACTCAAAAGTTTAAGAGGCAAGTGAACCTGCTCCAAAACAATTATTATAAAAATAAAGTACAAATAATGGGTTGTAGTTCATAATATGATAATTAATTCACATGACCATTTTCATCAGTAGGTTTCAATTCATATGGATAATTAACATGATTAAAATACTTAAATGCATCAACATTAATCATTCTTAGCATCAATGAGGAGGATCTAGTAGACAAGGTCTGTGGAACATAGGAGTAGTCTTTCCTTGTCCTTTTATTATGTGGAGTAGTGCCAATTATATTTTTCTTCCCTTATTTAATAACATTTTTAAATGAGACATTATTGCATCTCACGGTTTGAGGGTGGATGTTTCCTATCTCCTAATTATCATTAGTAAAATTTTCCCACTTAACAGAAATTTTCCTAGAGCTTTGCAATTTCTCAATCTAAACATGGAAATTAATGTTTCAAGAGTCAACTATGTAATCTCCACTTTGATCTAACATAGTCATATCCAAACTTAATGTCTTCATAAATCCAAGGCCTATGAATTGGGGCTGTGTATTAGTTTCCTCAAAAAACCAAACATAGAGGTTCTTCACTTTCGGATTACCGATTACAGACTATATCATTCACTACAACATGACTGATTTGATTCAATTGTGTCTCACTCCCCTTGTTCCAAACATATTTATCTTGAATATAGCTTCCATCTTCCCTGTTAGTATATCTATGATAAAAAACAAATTCTACATCCAAAACCTCTTTATTCATACTATCAGCATCAGGTAGATTGGGATATTCATGATAACAACCATAAGATCAATCCTAAGTGCGCCATTATGATCATCCCCTGCTACCTCATTTCCACCTGAAGGACCAATAGAATAATTAACACCTCCAAGACTTCTATTTACACCTGTGAAAGTATATTGATTCACATGATCCACTAATAATCTAACTGAGTGAATATCTCATTTCATCCTGTGAAACAATACACTAACTTTTGGGTCCTGAGGTGGAACTCATATAGATTTATACATCATTGGTTCTCCCAATCTCACAAGACCAGAATCCTTTCCATCTATCAATTACACATTCCCCTGACAAGAGAGAATCCTCTTCTTGATTACACCATGATAGTAAGAGTCTAGATGAACCAAATGACAACACATAGAGCAGTAATTAACCAAGGCCTCAAATACAAAATATTTCTTCAATCTAAACTTATCTCCAACCATGATCAATACCCACTCAACTAGTGGATTTGATACATCCACCTCAACATAAATCTATGGACTAATCGGTTGTCTTGTAGAGTATGTTCGAGTATCAAAACAGATAAATCGACACACCAAATTTCCCAAAAAATGAATAGTTCTACATTTTGAAAAGTCAAGGGAAGATAATGGAAATTTACCTATGTTTCAATGAAGGATATATCCTAGTTCATGAAAGGATCATATGACCATCAAAGTAGAAAGATATTTTATTCATTGCGTCTATGAGGAGCCGTGGACCATATGCATTTCAGGTATTCTTCTGAAGAAAAGTTCATCATTAAATGATGTTTATCTAGGAGACCCACAACCATGTGATATTGTATTCCCTAATTACCCAAAATGATTCAATTAAATTCATCCACCAAGGGTATTAAAATAAATAATTTCATTAAATATTTAAAGTGATAATGGCCCGGTTAAATATGTGTTTTCAATAATTTGAACTATAAAAATGATATTAAAAAATTATTAAAAAAATACTCATTATTGAAAATATAGCTAGATATTATCAATTTAAAATTACAAGGATAGAGTTGATAATATATTAAAATGTTATTTAATAATAAAAATTATATTTATTTATTTATTGAAAAATCAAAACATAAATTGAATAATTGTTTTTGTTAATGGTTTATCATATCATTTAAATTACATTTATAATACACTTTCTTTTTTATAGGGATATTCTTTTCCCATAGAAATTAAAAATTAGTGAAAATGCGATAAATTTTTTCTATAAAAATGGATAGGTTATAAACAATCCAAAACACATGAAATTCAATTATATCTATATATTCTTACAGAATAAATTTAGAAATGTACCTTTCAACATTTATAAGGCTGTTTTATTAATAAATCCTCATCATTCAAAGGGTTTACACAAAATCTAATGGATTTGGTTTGAAAAACTACAGTAAGGGTTTCCAAGCCACATTCTCATTAATTATTTGTGATTGTTTTTCATTAAACTAAATTAACATATATATTATTTTTTCCATGATTCAAATCTCAGTTTATTGGAATATTTTTTTCCGTCACTAAAAATATAACACTATTTGTCGCTCACTGAACTATTTTTCATAATTTTTTATTACCAGAAAATATACAGTCTTCAAAAGTGATGAATTTTCATTTAAATTATATTATTTCTCATTTAAATAACATAAAAAATCACTAAAATTTACCATTATAATTATAATATTTATAATTTAATGTTTTCATAAAATTAAAATAATTATTGGGGTTTTCCATCATTTAAACACTTTGAAAAAACATCACTCAGTATGGTGGTATTATAATATCTAAGAGGATGATGATGTCCTAATAAATATTGGTCATCCATGGGTATTCTTGGTAATTGATTTTTTACTAAACAAAAAATTTATAACCAATAAATATCTTGATTATAAAACATTAATGGTAAGTTATATATCCTATAAATGAACTTTGATCAAGACAATCATCATCATTTAAAAATGTAAAAAATCAAATCACTAAAAATTCATAGAATGGAAACTATTTCCAGAAATATTATAATAAAATTCTTATAGAATTTAAAAATACCTTCAAACTATATGATCATATATAACCATTTAAAATTTATCTTTTATTGATACCATTATACTGGAAAAATAATTGAATAATAAATCCAAAAATCTCAAAAAAAATATTCCATAAGAAAAATAAATCCAATAAACATATAATACAAGAAATATGAAAAAAAATTAATATTAATAAGTTAATGTGCATGAAAATATTTCTTATTAATGTAAATAGTTAACATAAATGTATTATTTAGTAGGTTATACTATGTTTGAGTTGTGTCAACACTCAAGGTAATGGGTTTTCTTTTAAACATTTACTTTAAATGTTTTGGTGTAGTTCCCTCAACTATATCTCATATGTTTTATAAGAATTATATTTCTAATCTTATTATTGATCAATATAATTATTATAAACTTCATTTGTTCCCATAAATGGATAATTCATTAACCCATTATTATGAAAGCATTTTATTTTAATATTTTAATTGTAAATACTAGTTTTTAAGGGTTAAAAGGAATTTTTTTACAGTTTAAATTGTGAAATCAATGATTCAATATGCTTTATTTATATTTTGGTTATTATAAATAATATGTGATAATTTATGGGAATGATATATAACCCTATAATTATTTATGTAATGGTTTATTCTCCCTATAATTCATATTGAAATTAACTTGATTTTTTATTTCATTGTAAGGGTGACTTCCAGAGTGATTATAAGAGTCGTTATAAATATGATGTCCCATGTAAAATTAATTATATATATATATATCTTTATTATTGATTGTAATATTTTTTATGGAATTCACTTAGTAAATATGTAGATTTCATAAGAGAATTATTTTTTTTGTATTCTCAAAGTTTATTTTCCAAAGGGGATGATTTTTCAGGGTTTTCACGTATTTCAATTCACTAATGTATTTCATTTAATTGTATAAATCCTATTCCTTTTCATATGACAATCCATTATTTATAAATTAATTTTCTAGGTTTATTGATAATTTATAATAATAATAATGTTATGTTTCCAATTATATATATTTTTCTTGAGTGGAAATCATGTTTCATTTATGAATATATTTTTTTGGGAAAATTTTAAATAGTATATAATTTTCTGATATATAATTTAATGGGTTTCGTAATCCACTAAAATTATAATCAAAAGGGTATTTAGTATATAAGTTGTCACAAACCATCCCCTGGGGCCCGTGCCATGACAACACCAAGCCCGCCTTCCATAAGACAGGGGCTGGTGACTAGCATCAAAAGGTGTATTCCCTAAAACTGGGAATTCAATAACTTTATAACCTATAAACACACATAGCCAGGCACACATAAATATACGAACACATGTAAACTGTATAGTAAAAAATGTGTGTACAGTATTAAAAAGGGACCAGAATACAAGACCAACTGGAAAGTACAGGAAACCGAAAAGTACAATTAAATTGAAACATCTCCTGTGAACACCCACCACGAATCCTACCTAAAGGGTATGTACAAATCTCGAACGGTCCTCTCTGCAGTACGCCTCATCTATGTTCTACCTCTGAGCTACCTCCAGACTTGGTAACCTCGTCTTCATTCAGTGCTGACCGTCATCTGCACTAAACACAATATGGTGCGGGCATAGCCCATGTAGGGGTGAGTATAATGATACTCTGTTGGGATCCTAAGACCATCAAAGGACTCAAAAATCCAAAAAGGATATACCAAAAAGCATGAAAACTACTGAAAAACGTACATAGGTATATGCCCATACATACACCTAAGTGATCAAGTATACCCATCCCATTCATAAGGAAACACAAGGCCCCAATCCTTAGCCAAAGTAAAATGGTTCCACGAAGGAAAGAATACCACGAAGGTAACCACCATGAAGGTAGGTACCACAAAGGTACGCCACACAAAAGAATATCACAAAGATATAACCACGAAGGTAGGTACCACAGTGGTACACCACACATAAGATTACCGCAATGGTAAGGACTTAGCTAACACCAGGTATAACATAGGTATAGCAGTAAAGATGATTAGATGTAACTACTGAATCATATTACTCTATTTAGAGGGAGTCCCAGGTAAGATCCTAAATCATCAGTCCCATGTAAGATCCTAGTACAACAGACCCACGTATTATCCTCAAGTAGTCCCATGTGGATTCCAAGAGTAGATCCTAGTGAAAATATCGAACACAGACTCACGTAGGATCCCAAAGCACAGACCCACAAAGGATCCCTTTCTTATGTTACAACCATCCATAGGGTTCCTGCACTAATATTTCTTGATTCTGGGAGGGTCTTCTCCTCAAGACATAGGTTTATACTCCAACTGCCATGAATTACCACAAATTAGTATCCCAATGTACCTCCACGTGATAGGGGTCTCCACACAAAAGATGATGTGTCAATTGGACGCCCGGTCTGTAAGTTATTGGCCTTCTAGTCCCGAGCGCCCGGTTGGATTCGTGTTTGATCCAAACTGGCCAAACACTATCAATATCCAAAACTCAAGGGGAGTATACCAAAATGATCATCTCAATCCAAGGTTTCTGGTGCTACAGACGATTCGCCCCACCGGCGCGGCCCGTTGGGTGGCCTACTAGGTCCGGCCCGGCCCGCCGTCGCGGCCCGCACTGGGGAGCACGTGATGGGCAGCCCATAGCTGGTCGAACGTCCATCCCTCCTCCATGGAGTGGTCGCGCTCCGTGCCACCACCGACGGCTGGTGGGGAGTCGGCCTCCCTATTTTGTGGTCGCGACCTCATTCTGTGGCTCCTGCATACCGGTGGCATAGACACACGCCTCTGCCTTCCTTTTGCATGGACTGCCATGCCCTGGACACCACCTCTACTCTGCTTCAGCCGAGGGGCCATGGCCCTCCACCAGCGGTGCGGTTGCGCTGATATCGTCTTCGCAACTGACCGGTGTGCTGGTCGCCGCTCCCGAGTCCTACCGGTGCCAGTTTCCGATACCAGTCAATGTCCTCCTCTATCGCGATGAATGTATCAAAAACCACAAAGGTTGCAGAGTGGTTGGATCATGTTCTTTTGGCATGCACCCTCCGCGTTAGAGCTGTAGAAAGTAGCTCATGGGGAGAGATTCAACGTAAAATAAATTAAAAAAGATCAATCAAATCACGCCTCTCCCTTGTCATTCGTTGGAGGAGTCGAGAGGTAGAAGATGATGTCGTTGAATAATTTCTGTGTTTGTTTCTTCATCAAAGCACTTCTGATTCGGGCTCAGGGTCGGTTCCTTGTTCTTCATTGGAGAGGGTGTTCTTCGTTGGAGGAATATTTTCTCAAAATTTCTCCCCTTTACCAATGATTTCCCCAAGTAAATAAGGATCCATCAAATTAAAATAGGTTTATCATATTAATTTACGTTGTCATAATTAAAGTTGGCACAAATAAATGGAACCATTAATTAATTAGAGGGTTGAGTGGTTTTCACCCATTAAGTGGGGTTTGGGTGGTCCTCACCACCATGAATTCAAATTGGATGGTTTTTCTAGCTCAGGTGGTCCCCACCACCATAATTTCAAAAGAGATGTTTCAAAAGAAAAATAAAATGTTAATTATTTTATTTTTCTTCTTCCATGATAAAGTGAAAAACTATCTTCCACCCTTGACCTACTACGGTCAAGTTGAAGGTCTCTTTAAGAGAATATCGATGATGTGAGTCCAACAGTGTCCTCGGATTTCAATTCGCGGAACTTATTCATATGTTATAAAAACCCTTGCACATTTACTTAATGTACTTAATTTTTTTTTCAGAAATTCATTCTTGGTAGTCCGGGCCTCGGAATCATGCGCCATCAATTTTTGTGGACTTTTCAAATTCCAATATAATAAAAAATATTACTTGGAATTTTTAGGTCTTTACATTCTCCTCACCTCATGGCTTTTCCTACCCAGAAGCCACATCACAAAAACTAGAAAAACAAGTGGGCGTACTGAGCACAATTCTGAGCCTCCCGCTCCCATGTGATCTCCTGGAGGTTCCTGTGCTGCCAACACACACGCACTAAAGGTATAGAAAGCCCATGAAGGACTCTCTCCTATTGATCCTCAATATCCACTGGAACCTCCAAAAAAATCACCCCATCATCGATGCCTATCTCTCCCCATTAAATGATATGCGAAGGATCATGTACGTATCTCCTCATCTAGAATACATGAAAAATTTCGTGCACCCAGTGCAATTGAGGGGATGTTCTAGGTTGTAAGACACCTCGACAACTCTAATGAGGACCTGAAAGGGTCCGATGAACCTCATCGATAACATGCTGCCTCGGCCAAATCACTGCAAACCTCGTCGGGGTGAGACCCATAGAAAGACGTGGTCACCATCCTTGAACTCTAGTGGTCTCCATCTTCTATCGGATAAGACTTCTGCATGATTTTCATAGTCTTCATCTGCTCCTGGATGATATGCACCTTCTCTGTGGTAGTATGTACAATCTCGGGTCCCATATGTGTTGACTCCCCTAAGTTAGTACAACACAAAGGAGATATCTAAGGTCGGTCGTACAGAGCCTCAAAAGGTGTCATCCCAATGGTGGATTGATAGTTGTTGTTGTATGCAAACTCCACCACAGACTAGTGATCCTCTTAGCTGTGACCAAAGTCGAGGACGTAAGCACAGAACATGTCCCGGAGGGTCTGAATGGTCCGCTCAGTCTGGCCATCCTTCTGAGGATGGAAGGCAGTGCTCAAACGAAGCTGGTTCTCAAAAGCCTCCTACAACCCCTTCCATTGATAGGAAGTGAAATGTGCATCATGATTGGACATAATCGTCGATGGTACTCCATGTATCTGCACAATCTCCTGCACATAGAGGCATCTCATTCTCTCTACTAAACCCTGCTCTCCGATCGGCAGGAAGTGGGGCGACATGGTGAGTCATTTGACGATCACCCAAATAGATTCATGACCCCTATGTGTATGTGGAAGTCCTATCATGATGTAGATGGATATCTCATTCCACTTCCACTCTGGTACCATTAAAGTTTTAATTAATCCTTCTAGTACTTGATGCTCCGTCTTCACTTGCTGACTATTGAGGCATCGAGATACAAACTCTGCTACTGCTTTCTTCATTCCCAGCCACCAGTGCTGTAATTGAAGGTATTGGTACATCTTCGCCACTCCTATATGTACCTCTAGAGGAGATGTGTGGAACTCCCTCAACAGTTCCTCCCGAAGAAACACTGGAACCATGGTATGTCCTTTGAAAAGGATGACGTGCTCCCCACCTTCATAAAATACAACAAGTTCCTTTCTTGTGGATATATGAGCACGTCGATCCTTGTCATCAGTGTCACCACGATGTGCCTCCCTGACTCACTTAAGGAGTGGTAGAGTGACTGTAAGAGACTGAATAAAAGATTCTCCATCTGGATCCACAAACGATATATGCAAAGCGGCCAGTTTCTCTCCCGCCTCACCTAGTAGATATATACTAGATCTCCTACTTATTTCATCTTCTACAGCATTCCCCTTCCCAGGAGTATAGACTATATCAATGTTATAGTCCTGGAGGAACTCGAGCCAATGTCAATGTCTTAGGTTTAGGTTCTTCTAAGAGAAGATATACCTGCGAAACTTGTTGGTAGAGTAGACTATAAAATGTTCTCCCTTCAAGTAATGTCGCCACAACTTCAAGGAGAAGAACACTACTGCAAACTCCAGGTCATGGGTAGTATAGTTCTACTCATGTTGTCTCAGTTGTTGAGAACCATATGAAATAACTTCTCTCTACTGAATTAGGACACATCTGATCCAGGTCCATGATGCGTCTTAGTAGACTACGTACCCTATGCCCTCCCCCGGAAGCTTCACAATGGGGGGCACCAGTTAGCCTCTGCCTTAGCTCCTGTAAACTCCGTTGGCATCTCCCCAACCACACGAAGGGTTTCCCTTTCTTAATCAATTATGATAAAGGTGCTGCAACTGTAGAGAAATATGTCACAAACCTCTGGTAGTATCTGGCCAAACCTAGGAAACTTCGTACCTTCGTCACACTCCGGGGTGGCTCCCAAGAAAGTACAGCCTCAATATTTGCTGGATCCACCACAACACAAGCCTCCAAGATGAAATGACCCAGAAATTGAACCTCTTGGATCCAGAATTAGCACTTAAAGAGCTTAAAATAAAGATGATGCTCTCAGAATGTGTCCAGAACTACCAGCAAATGATAGGCATGCACCTCCTCAGTAGACGAGTAGATCAAAATTTCATCGATGAAGACAACCACAAAGTGATAAAGGTATAGATGAAAGATCTTGTTCATGAGTCCCATGCACACTCTTGGAGCATTTCTCCTGCCGAATGGAATAACCATAAACTCATAGTGGACATACCAACATTTGGAACCCATCTTCTACGCATCCTCGTCTCATACTCTAAGCTGGTTGTAGCATGATCTTAATTCTATCTTTGATAACCACCATGCTCCCTCTAACTGATCAAATAGGTCTTAAATCATGGGAATTGGGTACTTGTTCTTCACGGTCACCTAGTTTAGGCACCGAAAGTCAACACAAAGTATCAAGCTTCCATATTCCTTCTTGGTGAAAAAAATAAGGGCTTCCCAAGGAGAAACACTAGGCCAGATGAATCCCTTCCCCTGCTAGTCCTCAAGTTGTACTTGCATCTCACGAAGTTCCATGGGAGCCATTCGATACATTGGTGTAGATATTGGGGATGTCCGGGGGTAAAAGTCAATGTAAAAGTCCACCTCCTTACATGGAGGTATACTCGAAATATCATCAGGGAAGATATACACATACCGATCCCCCACTACAAGATAACTCAGACTCTCTAAATCAACCACTCCAAGGGTAAGGCTAGCCAACTGATTAGTGATCAGATGCACTCTCCTTCTGGTAAGTCCATCCTGTGCTGTAAAGGCTCCCTTCTCACTGGTGAAGGTAAAACTAGTGCCATCCTCATGGATACACTACCCTTTTCACCTAATATAGTTAATCTGAGCATAGACTGTAGATAACGAGTCTATACAAAAGATGACGGCGTAAGGCCTCGGCGCCACTACTAGGAGATCCCAGCCAATGCTCTCGCCTAATAAAGTAATCTCAAATTTTCGTCACTGGTGTGTAATTGTCAAATCCTCTCTTTTAGGAGTCTCTATCCATAAGGATAGATCCAAAGGCTCTGTCAGAATCTCTGATCTCCAAACAAGGACAGTGGAAATAAAATAATGACTAGAACCTGTGTCTATAAGTACTGTAGCTAAGGTATAGTAGATACAGATTGTACCTCATATCATCTCCAGTGAACCATGAATGTAGGCCTCAGCTTCCTAGAGTTGAGCTCACCCCTAGCCACATTCTCCCTATGGTTGGGGTGGACCACTTGGAGGTGGTGGAAGTAACATCTTGAATCGTCACCCACCTCTAGTTGCACTACTAGATCCTCCTCCACGTCTTCCTTCTCCTTGTGGACCCCCTTGGTCGAACCTCTGTTTCTGCCCAAGCGGTCCTTCGAACGTCTGCTGATCATCCGTACAACGGGTCTGGCAATCTCGATCCATGTGACTCGGGCCGCCGAATGCGTAACACTGCCTTCTCCTTTCATGACAGGTTATGTCTCTGATTCCCCTCACAACCGACCATTAATCCTGTGGTTGTCCACCTTTAAGTCTAGTCCAATTGGACCTCAGTGACATCTGCCAACTGCCAGCTGTAAAAGACTCCACCATGTGACGCCCGACGCTGGGTCTCGCTGCCAGTGACTGCTCAGCAAGAAAACTCTTCACTAAGTGGGCTCTCTCAAACACCCCATATTGCATTGGGATACTGATAGAAATCATAGAATCACTCATATACTACCTGATTCCATGGTCGAATGTCCAATCCCTGATGAATGGGTCTCGCATAATATCAATGGATTAAAGTGAGATGTCGATGAACCTCACTAAGTACTGAGCCACCATCATGATGCCCTCCTGCAGATGAATAAGCTCTTGTATGGACATTACACGAAGGGTCACTGGGACAATCTCTACACGAAATAGACTCTCAAAATCTTCCTGATAAAGTGTCACCTCTTCGTGAACCATGAGCATCAAGATCCCCCATCTTCCTGATGCTGCCTGTAGAAGATGGGCGGAAAGGATCACCATGAGATCAGTTGGTGTCCCGACCAGTCAGAAGACTCTCCCCATGGCCTCCAGCCTATCATCAGCCGCCTGTGGGTCCAGCTCACCCCTGAACCTAGGTGGCCTCTGGAACTGGAACTCATGCAATGCAATCAAGAGGCGTGAACCCTCTACTGCTAGGGCTGGTGGCATCGAAGGCTCAATGGATAATGGTACCGCTGGTGCCTCCGATGGTGCCCATACTAATAAAGGGCCCTGCACCGAGGCGTCATCGCTCGGGGGGGCTATCAACGCCTACTGTACCCAGAACCCTGGCTATCTGTCTACGTAGAGGCATCCTGAAAACAAACAGGTGCGCCACGGTCAATAAGTTATACCTGGTGAGGTGACTCAAAATGATCAGAAATAAAACTTTTCTAAACCCACTCGCAATCAGTGTTTTTGTGCACTGAGACAGAAATCGGAAGTCAGGGTCCCAGTGTATGGATACATCAGCCGCCACACAAACACTAGATTCCCTAAACCAATTACCAAACTCACTACACTTTAAACTATTTCCATTCAAAAAAAATCACAGTCCAATGTTCTATGGTATAACCGACCCCTCTGATACCAATTTATCATGACCCTCCCCCTAGGGTATGTGTTGTGACAACCCCAAGCCCGTCTTCAATTGGCCAGGGGCTTGCGACTAGCACTGAAAGGAATATTCCCTAAAACTGGTAAGGCATTGCCTTTATAACCTATAAACTCACACGATTATGCACAAAGCAGGATATAAGCACAAAGTAAAACTATAGAGTAAACAGGGTGTGTAAAAAAAGAAAAAGAGGCCAGAATACAAACCCAACTGAAAAGTAAAGGTAAACTGAAAAGTACATGTAAAACTGAAAATAGCTACAGTGAACCCCCGCCAAGGATCCTACCTGAAGGGTAGGTACGAATCTCGAATGGTCATCTCAGTGGTACGCCTCGTCTAATTTCCACCACGAGCTACCTCCAGTCCTGGTACTCTCGTCCTTAGTCAGCATTGTCCGTCGTCCGCACCAGACACAACATGGTGTGGGCAGAGCCCGTGCAGGGGTGAGTATAATGATACTCAGTAAGGCCCTCAAGACCCTCAAAGGCCTCATAAAATCCACAAAGGAAAAACCACAAAGTAAGGAAACAATATTCAACCCTACATAGGTAAATTCCCATACATATACCAAAGTTTTTGATTATATCCATTTGAATCATGAGTAAACACATGTCCCAACTCAAATCTCAAAGCTCAACTATTTCACGAAGGAAGGAATGCCATAAAGATCTGTACCACAAATGTAGTAACACGTAGGTAACGCCGTACAAAAAAAATACCACAAAGGAATCATCACACATAATTATACCACAAAGATATGGAATCATCTCACACAAGTTATAACTTAGGTATGGCAGTAAATATGATTAGATGTAACAAATAAATCATTTTACTCTATTGAGAGGAAAACCCACGCAGGATCATAAATCATCAGACCCACGTAGGATCCTAGAGTAGTCCCACATGGATTCCTAGAGTGGATCCATGTGAGATTCTCGAACAATGAAACACATAGGATTCCAAGGAATAGACCCACATAGGATCCCTTACTCATGTTATAGCCACCTATAGGATTAACGCACTAAGCTCCCTTGATACCGGGAGGGTCCGCTCTTCAAGCCACAGGTCGATACTACAACTATCACGAAGTCCCATTAATAAGTATCCTAAAGGACTACCACATAATAGGGTTCTCAATACAATAGATGGGGCGTCAATTGGACGTCTCGCCTGTAAGTTTTTGGCCTTTTAATCCCGAGGGTCGGGTTGGATTTGTGTTCGATGAGACATGGTTGTACCCTGACTATATCCAAAATTCTAGTGGGGTATACCAAAAGTACCTTCCCAATCCAAGGTTTTTGGCACCACAGATGGTTCATCAAACGGACACTCGTAGATCATGTTATGGCCCAAATAGTGGAAAGGGGTCGAAGGTGGTCTAGGTCTGGTCTGACCTGGTTGGACCGACCCCGCCCGACCTGGCCTGTCGGGGCGGCCCGTGCTGGCCCGCGGCTGGGTGGCCCTGTGGTGGGGTCTTCCCTAGCCGCCACCTAAGGGGGAGGCTCCCCCTGGGCACCGAATGGCCCAGCTGTTCGGGTTGGGTGGTCGACCGATAGGTGCCACGTGGCGCCGACAGTTGGCATGCCAGACCTGGGGTCCCGCTCGACACCCTGACTGGCCGGAAAACCAGCACTCCTCCATGGCACGGTCGTGCGTCGTGCCACTACAGCATCCAGACATGATCCAACTGCCCTCCCTTCAACGTCGCGGCCTTGTGCCTCTGCTCCTGCACGCCCAGTGGTGCGTACTCACGCCGCCGCCCCCTTCACGCGGCCGACCGTGGGCCAGCCGTCGCCCCTGCTCCCCCATGTCTAATGGGCCATGAACCTTATCTGGTGGTGTGGTTGAACTGCCCCCATCCTCGCGGCTACCTTAAGATCCGGCTACCGCTCTTGAGTCCCACCGGTTCCGGTCACCGGCACGGTCTCCGACGATGTTCCTCGGGTCACCGGACGCGCCCTAGTGTCCTGTTCATCATTCTGTAGACTCCCACATTCATCTCAGTAACTCTCCATCGATTTAAGACCACAAAAATCCACAATGGTAGTATAGGGTTCAGGACGTGTTCATTTGGCCCGCACCCTCCGAGTTAGAATGGTAGCAAATGGCACAGTTGTTCTTGATTCAAGAAGAACGAAAAGAATGGGGTAAGGGGTATTTGAAACAACAATCCCTAGCTCGATTTCTCATTGAAAGTGTTGCAAGTTGATGTTGGTGAAGGTGATGAGGGTGCTAATGATTTTTGTTTTCGCAACATGCTTCCAAACTAGGGCTCGTGAGTTGTCCTCACTCTTGATTCCAAAGTGTGTTCTTTTTTGAAGAAAATGTTTCTCTAAAGTTCTTCCAACTCTCTCCTGTTCCAACGATTTCCAAATAGAAAAAGGGGAACCAACCTTTTAAAAATAAGTCTATCATTTAATTAATGTTGGCACAATTAATCAATTGAAGTTGGAACAATTAATCATGGAGATTTGAAAGGTTTTCCCACATTAAGAGGTGTTCGAGTGGTCCCCACCACCATGAATTTAGATTGTGAGGTTTTCCAGCTCGGGTGGTCCCCCCCTTCATAATTAAAAAAGAGTTGTCTCAAAAGAAAAATAAATTACTAATTATTTTATTTTTCTTCTTCCATAATAAACTGAAAAACTATCTTCCACACTCGACCTATTGCGGTCGAGGTGAAGGTCTTTATAACCGAATATTGGTACTGCAAGTTCCACGATGCCCTTAGATTTCAATTCCGATCACCGGTTCAAAATTTACAAAAACTCACTCGCACGTTTACTGAATGTACTTAAAAAAGATTATAAATTCATTCTAGGCACATTGGGGCTCAGAATCACACGCCGTCAATTTTCTCGGACTCAAATATTTCCCTAAAATTAAAAAAAATACATGGAATTTCAATGTCTTTATATTCTCCTCATATCAAGGTTTTCCATCCCCAAAATCCACATCAAAAAATATAGGAAAAAAAGTGGGGTTACTGAGCATGAATATGAGCCTCCCGCTCCCACATGCTCTGCTGGAGGTTCTCGTGCTACCAACGTACATGCACAAAAGGTATCGACTACCCATGTGGGACCTTCTCTTGTCGATCCTCAATCTCTACTGGAACCTCCATAAATGTCACCCCATTATCAATTTATAGCTTTTCATGGTCGACGACATGAGATGGGTCATGCATGTATCTCCTCAACTAGGATACATAGAAAATGTCATGCACCTGGTGCAACTGAGGTGGAAGTGCTAGGTGGTATGCCACCTCTCCAACTCTGCTGAGGACCTAAAAGGGACCGATGAACCTTAGAGATAACTTCACTCTGCGGCCAAATCTCCACAAACCTCATTGAGGTGAGACCCATAGAATGACATGGTAGCCATCCTCGAACTCCATACGTCTCTGTCTACTATAGACATAAGTCTTCTTTATGCTCTGTGCAGTCTTCATCTAATCCTGGATGATTGTCCCCTTCGTCAGGGTAGACCGTACAACATCAGGTCCCACGAGTACTGACTCCCTTGGGTCAGCCCAAAACAAAGGAGATCTGCAATGTCGGTCATACAGAGCCTCAAAATGTGCCATCCCAATGGAGGAGTTATAGATTTTGTTGTATGAAAACTCCATCAAGGGAAATTGATCCTCTCAGCTATGACTGAAGTCGAGGATGCAAGCACACAGCATGTCCTTGAGGGTCTGAATTGTCCGCTCAGTCTAGCCATCTGTCTAAGGATGGAAGGCGGTGCTCAAATGATGCTACTTCTGGAAAGCCTCCTACAACCCCTTCCATAGTTGGTAAGTGAAACGTGAATAACGATAGGAGAAAATCATTGAGGGTACTCTATGTATTCGTACAATATCCTGCACATAGATGCGTCCCAAGATCTCTACTAAACCATGCTCTCTACTTGGTATGAAGTGGGCCGACTTGGTGAGTCGGTAGATGACCAACCAGATAGAATAATGACCCCCAGATGTATTTGGAATTCCTATCCCGAATTCCATGGATATACCATCCCACTTCCACTCTGGGACCTCTAAAGACTGGACTAAGCCTGCTGGTACCTTATGGTCCGCCATCACTTGGTGAAAAGTGAGGCACTAAGAGACAAACTCTTCTACTACTTTCTTCATTCTCGGCCACCAGTGTTGTCATTGGAGGTCTAGGTACATCTTTTCAACTCCTGGATATACCGTTATAGGGGATGTGTGGAACTCCCTCATCACTTCCTCCCGAAGAAACTCTGGTACCATGGTACGTCCTTTGAAGAGGATGATGTGGTCCCCACCTTCTAAAAATCCATCAGGTGCCTGCCTTGTGGATATCTGAACACGATGAGCCTCGTAGTAAGTGTACCCACACTATGCCTCCCTGACTAATTGAAGAAGTGGGGGAGTGATTGTAAGATTCTGAATAAAATCATCTCCATCTTGATCTACAATGGATATCTGCAAAGCAGACAGCTGCTTCATCGCCTCACCTAGAAACTGAATACTTGATCTCCTGCTGAGTGAATCTACTACAACGTTCCCCTAACTAGGAGTATAGACAATCTCAATGTCATAGTCCTTGAAGAACTCAAGACAACGTCATTGTATCAGGTTGAGATCCTTCTGGTAGAAGATATACATGAGGCTCTGGTGATCAGAGTAGACTGTAAAACGCTCTCCGATCAAATTGTGTCGCCGCAGCATTAAAGCGAGGACCACTGCTGCTAACTCATGATCATGGGTAGCGTAGTTCTGCTCATGTTATCTTAGATATTGAGAAACATATGTTACAACTACTTTCTCCTACATCAGGACACATCTGAGCCCGATCCTTGAAGCATCAAAGTAGACCACATACCCAACTCCCTCCTCAAAGAGCCCCTATATGGGGACACTAGTCAGCCTCTGCCTTAGCATTTGAAAATTATGTTGGCATCTCTCTAACCACATGAATGGTGGCCCTTTCTTCTTCAATGCTGATAAAGGTGCTGCAACTCTGTAGAAATCTGGTACAAACCTCCAGTAGTATCCATCCAAACCAAGAAAACTCCATACCTTTGTCACATTCATGGGTGTCTCCCAAGAAAGTATCACCTCAATATTCACTAGATCCACTATAATTGTAGCCTCTGAGATGAAATTTCCAAGAAATTGAACCTCTCAGATCCAGAATTGGCACTTCGAGAGCTTACCATAAAGCTGGTGCACTCGGAGTGTGTCTTGAACTATCTGTAAATGATATGCATGTGCCTCCTCAGTAGCCGAGTAGATCAGAATGTCATCGATGAAGACTACTACAAAGTGATCAAGGTATGTCTGAAAGATCATGTCCATGAGCCCCATGAACACAGCTGGAGCATTGGTCACATAGAACGGCATCATCGATGAAGACTACTACACATCCTCGTCTCATACTCTGAGATGGTGGCAGCCTGATCTGAGGCCTTTCTTTGAGAGCCACTGTTCTCCCTTCAACAGATCAAATAGGTCATCAATCCATAGTAGTGGGTAATTTTTCTTTATGGTCACCAGGTTCAGGTGCCGATAGTCCATAAAAAGTCTCAAGATCCCGTCTTCCTTTTTGGGGAATAAAATCAGTGCTGCCAAAGGAGAAATACTGGGCTGGATGAACCCCTTCCACTATAAGTCATCCAGTTCAACTCTCAACTCATGAAGCACCGCGAGATCCATTGAATACTTTTGTGTAGATATCGGTGTCGTCCCAAGTTACTAGTCAATGTAAAAGTCCACCTCTCTGCAAGGAGGTAGACCCGGAACATCATCAGGGAAGACATCTGCATACTGGTCCACCACTATAGGATAACTCAGATACTCCACATCAATCACTCAGAGGGTAAGTCTAGAAAACTGTTGAGTGGTCAGCTGCACTCTCCTCCGATTAACTCCATCATGTGCTGCAAAGGCTCCCTTCTCGCTGGTGAATGTAAACCTAGTCCCATCTGTGTGGACACACATCAATTTGCACCTAATACTGTCAATATGAGCATGGACTATAGATAAACCGTCTATACCCAAGATGATGTCGTAAGGCCTCGACGCTGCTACTAGAATATCCTAGCTGAAGCTCTCGCCTCCTAAAGTAAGCTCACACTGCCGGCACCACTATATAATTATCAAATCCTCTCCCATAGGAGTCTCTAGCCGTAATGATTGATCCAACTTCTCCACTGGAATCTCTGTGCTCCGAAAGAGGGTCGTGACAATAAAAGATTGACTGGGACCTATGTAAATAAGTACTGAATATATGTTAGAGTAGACACAGATCATACCTCGTATCATCTATAGAGTGTTATGGTCATAGTCCTTAGTAGCCTGGAGCTCAGCTTTCCCCTATCCACCCACTCCCTATGGTCGTGGTGCGCTACCTGGTGGTGGTGGCGGTAACACCTGGTCTCCCACCACAAGATGCACGACCAGCTCCACTGCCACGCATGCATGCTCCCTATGGACCTCCTCGGTCAAACCTTTTTCTCTACGAGGGTGGTCCTTTGACAGTCTGTTGACCATCTATACGGCGGGTTGGGCAGTCGCGAGTCGTGTGACCCTACCCACCGCATGCGTAATACTAATTTCTCCTTGAATTTCTGGAACTGTCTCGGGTGCCCCGCACAACCAGATGTAAATCCTGCAGTCGTCCACCTGTAGGTCTGGTCCTCTTTGACCATTTTGACATCTGTCTGCTGCCAGCTGCTGAAGACTCCATTGCGTGATGCCCGATGGTGGGTCTCGCTGCTGCTGACTCCTCTGAAAAAAAACTCTTCATCAAGAGGGCCCTCTCTTACACCCCCGCCTACGTCTGGATGCTGAGAGAAATCATCGAAGCCATGATCTCCCACCTGAGTCCCTGCTCGAAGGTTCGGGCCCTGAAAAATGGGTCCCTCACCATATCAGCAGAGTAGCGTGACAAGTCAGTGAACCTCTCTAAGTACTGAGCCACAATCATGATGCCCTGCTGCAGATGAAGAATCTCATGTATGCACACTATGCGAATGGTTTCTAGGACAAACTCTATCCGAAATGTACTCTCAAATTCTACCCAGATAAAAGTCACCTCGTTGTAAACCTGGATCATCAAGATCCACCATCTGCCTACTACTGAATGTAGAAGACTGGCGGCAAAGATCACCATGAGATTAGTTAGTGTCTCTACTATTAGAGAGACTCCCAGCACGGCCTCCAGCCAATCCTCAGCCATATTTGGGTTCATCTCACCCTTGAAACTAGGTGGCCTCTTGCACTAAAACTCATGCAACACGCTCATGCGGCGTGCACCCTCTACTACTGGGGCTGGTGGCATCGATTTCCCAACATGTAATGGTACCACTACCGCCTCAGTTGGTGCCCCTACTGATAATGGGTCGTGCACTGAGGCCTCATCGCTATGGGTTCTATGATCGCGTACAATACCCGGAACCCAAGCTAGTTGTCTACGTGGAGGCATCCTGAAAAGAAACAGGTGCACCATGGTCAATAAGTTATACCTGGTGAGAAAACACAAAAAGAACATAATGAAAACATTTCGAAACACAGATGCCATCAAGGTTTTCGTGCATTAAGTCATAAATCTGAAGTCAGGGCCCAGGTGTATGGACACTTGGTCCCCGCCATGGGGCCCACCCACATGCCCGAACGGGGCATCTGACTAATGATAGTCCCCACAGGCCAATATATTTCATTTCTAGAGTACTTTTTCCTCACTCACTCACATCCAGGGAAACATCCTAGAAGGACACCCATCCGGATCACTACTCCAAACCAAGCATGCTTAACTATGGAGTTCTAATCAGGTATACTTTTGAAAAGGAAGGTTCTCCTTATGGACATAAGTCATATCATTTAATCATTTAACCCTTTATCATTTGGGGGTGTTAAATTCACCCCACCCCCCCCCCCCACCCCACCCCCCTTTAGAGGACAACGTCCTCATTGTGGGCCCTACATATCAACCCAAGATGTGCCCCACACTTAAGGATGGGTACCACCTCTGATACCAAAGGTGACAATTGGGTCCCAGTGAGAGCACAGACACCCCACCTTAACATGGCCGTTGGGTCCCAGCCCGCCAGGTACCACTAGTTTCCCCGTAGACACATGGTCTCCACCATGGGGCCCACCCACATGCCTGAACGGCTCATCTGACTAATGACAGTACCCAAATGCCAATGCATGTCCTTTCCAGTATGCAATGTCCTCACTCACACACACCCTGAGAATCTTCCCATGAGGTCACCCATCCTAATCACTACTCTAGGCTATGTACACTTAACTATGTAGTTCTAATCAAGTAGGCTCTGGAAAAGGAAGGTGCACCTTGTTGACATTAGTCATATCATTTAATCATTTAACCCTTTATCATTCTGGGGTATTACATAAGTGATGAAATATTATTTTAAAAATGTAATTATGGTGTGGTTATCAATGGGTTTTTATAGATTTATCCCATTTTCATTTTTTAAGTATTTTTATTTATTAGTAGGCTTTCAAATTTTTAAATATGGCCTCCTACTAAACATCATTTCATATCTCTTGGTTAAAATATATGATTTAGTTTTCCATTTTCTTTGGAATCCATATTTATATTTTTATTAAATTTCAATTTTTCTATATTATAGTGTTCCCAAGACACCCTTTATACTACTACAGAGGTTGAGAGGGAGGTAGAATTTTCTTGTAATAATAGAGAGTATCATATTTATAACCGCACCCAATTATATATTTTTTTAGAAAAAACCAAAATTATGAGATTAAAATTTATGGGGAAATTTTACAGAGATTTCCTAACTATTAAAGCATCAATTTATATATACTCCATTCTAGTAATGTCTTTCACATTCATTACCTCTTCTATTATATTTTTATCAAAAACATAGTAATGATTAATATCCTAGTTAAAAATATTATTTATTATCTCATACATCGTAAAAATAAAAACCATAATTCAGATGATTATTTCATATAGAAGGACTTAGATAATAACTTTATTTCTTTAAATCATCTTAATTCAGTCCAAAAAAATTTCTGGAAGATTAGAAAACCATATATAAACAAAAAAAACAAGCATATAAATATTCAATGAAAATATAATATTATACATAAATTGATTGTATAAATCCATTTATAGCCAATTCAATTTTCTATACCCAACAGATAAATTATTTACATCAACTTCATATTATTAAAGATTTATATAATGTATTATATTTTTAAATAACCCATGTTGTACAATATATTTTTAGAACAAAATAATTTATTCATATTTAAATTAATGTTTTATAATAGTTATAAAATTTATTACTCCAAAATGTAATGTCGGACCTTTTAGTGCTTAATTAATCAAATATTAATTCGATTTGATGATGAAATAAAATTTTACACGAGGTTTATATTCTATATTTGAATAGTATATTAAAATTAAATTCATTTAATGTATTTACTTTTCAAAATTTTTACATTATATGATAGACTAAATAATGAATTAATATTTATCAAGATACACAACTTCAACGTCTTTTATAAAACATATTTATATAATAAATTATTCATAAGAAGAACTAAAATATAATACTTCTATCATATATAACAATTTAATATTTTGGTAGGTAAGGGATCATAAAAGTGGTTTCAGTTTGTTGAAGTGAAATGTTTAAGTGATCAAAAGTAGACATGATTAGAGAGATATTAAATGAAAATTTTATTGAAAACTTATGAAAAGAAATTGATATAATGGGGTATTGAAAAATGATTTATTTATCTATTTATAGTCTTAATCACCACCTCAACCAAAATAAAATGTCAATATTAGAAAATCTATATAATTTGATCTCATTGTTCCATAGATAAAATTTCATATAAGAAATATTTAACAACAAAAAAATTAAAACTAATAAATCATCAATATGTATAGATTCAAAGTTCCCATAATTTATGTTTGTTCCAAGGATAATTGATCCGCCCATGTCAATTTTAGTACATGGAACAATTTTTTTATTTATCCTCCTTAATCATCATAGAGGGTTATTTTTCTCTTAGTTTGGTTATGTATTTTTTTCTTTTTGTATGGATATTTTATTGATATTGATTCAATTACTTATTTTTTATTAGGCTCAATGGTGTTTCATTTTTTCTGCTTGTAGTTTCCCAAAACCTTCAAACCATTATTAAATTATTTTGTACATTATTTTATATTATAAGGATTATCATTAAGGCTAGGATTCTTTCCTTGGAATACATGATTTGAAGTTTCATTTCATGATGCTTAAGATGTTTAAGGTTTGTAATGGAATAATCATAGAAATGATTTATTATATGGTTGGTATAATCACATGGTCTGAAGTATTTATTCGGAATAATCTCTAGTACAATAATGTTTTGATGATAAAAAAGGTTTAGGGTACCATGGGTGTTAGATTATATAGTGATGCACATCATTTCCATAAATGATGTGAGTAAGTGATTCAAGTATTTCTTCTTCATTGTTTAAAACAATAAAAAATTTGTCTTGGAGAAAGAGTGTTTTCTAACAACACCCATATCTTACTTTTTAGGCCTCTTATTTTTCTTATTTAAGGATTGTAATATTTTTTTCTTCTACAGTTAAATATTTCACTTGGTTTCCTCTTCTTGGATGTTTCATATGTCTCATATTTTAGATCATATCTATATGTTTTATGTTTTTTTCCTACCATTAGATGTGTTGTTTTATATGGTTATGTATGTTTTTGGTAAATCGTATTGTTTATCTATTTTCAGTAAATCTTTGGACAATTTCTATTTCTATTATACACATCACAAATAAAACCAATTTTAGGGATACTGTGGGTCTACTTTGGAGTCATTTTATTCATTTTATTAGAATAAGAAATTATATTGTTCAGTCATACAGATTCCCCAATAGGGATGAACAATGACTACAGTGGTTAGTTTCTACATATTTATGGTTTTCTAGTGTTTCGTTGATGTTATTTTATTTTGTGTCCTTCACAGTTCAACATATTTGATTGTTTCTTCATGGAAAGTTTAAAATATATCACATTTTTTACAATAAAAATCAATATTGATGGGAAAAGATGGTCAATTCAACTTTGGGTTTTCTATTCAAGGTTACTTTTGTTAGATAAAGAAAATCCCAAGGAAAATACTTCATGTCTATGTCTCACATTAATAATGGTTCTTGTAGATATCATGTGGTTGAATATGTTTTCTTGTATTGTTTTATATGATCACTTTTGGTTGAATAGTGTTTTTTCTTACTCCTATGATACCCAGTCTTCAAAAATAATTTGACCATTGTAGTCATAAATATAATCCATGAAATTTTTTTATTGTGTAGCTTGGTTATTCTATTTTTTGGAAGGATTTGGTGTGAATGGATTCAATTGTTCATGGAGGTGTGTATAATATTTGGAGGCATGAGAGTATATTCATGGACTTTATGGATTGGATATAGGTATTTCTCAATTATAATAATTAATTAATAAATAATTTTAATTTTATTCTAAGATAAATTTTAACAATAAATAAATATATTATTTAAATATAAATGTACAGTCCTCAATCAGGTGGATCTATTTAAATTTTTATTTTGTTAATCACATCAATATAGGTTAAATATGACATATATACATTTTTCCTATAAATTTTTATTTAATCAATGATAGATCAAAAATTTATTGTAGATAATAGATCACATAAAATAACATAGTATTATATTTGGTAGTATGTCATAACAAAGAAAATTATAATAATTTTAATTATCTATTTCATGTTTAGTAGAGAATTTATACAATAAAAATAGGATATCAAAAATTAGATAATCATTATTATTCTGGGACACGTGAATCACATTCAAAACAATCAAAAATATTGTATTTGAAAGGCTTGATAATGAGACTAACCTAAAAATTATTCATTTTAATGAATTTCGTAGGGATATACCATTATTCATGATTAAGTTTGAATTCATATATAACATTCATACGTTTATTCCACAAGTGATGTGATGTATTTTTAGAGAAAATAATTGTTTAAGGGTTTTCATGATTGATTTAAACTTGTTTATATAGTAAAAAAACCATTTGTATGTAATTAAACCGTAAAACTAATACACAAACACTACTAGTTTTTTCTTATTCATTTTAATAATAATCGATTATATAAAAATATTTTCATTTCTAAATAAATAAATTAAATATTCTCCATTAAAATGAAAAGTTTTAGATGGTCTCGTCAAATGTAATATACAAAAATTGTAATGTATATCGCAAGACACTAAGAAGATGAAATACCATCCCTTTTAAAAATTAAACTATTTCTAAATATCTCCTTAATACAGTAAAAAATTATTCTGACAATATTTAGATCATTATTTTATGGATTGTTTTAAAAATAAGAAATTTTTAATAAAAGAATTATTATATTATGAGGTATCATAGTCAAATAAATTAGACTATGAATCATTTCTCTCTCTATATATTTCAATCACCTTTTTTTCTTGAGTTTATCCAGATAATTATTAAAATATTTAATTACTAGATAGCAAATATTTTAATTATCTAATGTAAAAAAACAAATTAAAATATCACTGATTTTATTTTTTATTAAAAAAGTTTTTTATAGTTAGAAATAATTAATTATTTCTAGTTTACTAAAAACATTCATTCATAATTCACATTAAAAAAGTTAAAATTTTTTACACTTTGAATTTCTTATAGATCAAAAGACTTTTCATAAAAAAAATATTTGAATCATTAAATTTTGTTATGCTTTTTGTTAATAAAAAGCGATAGAAATAACAATACTTAAGAAAAATAACTCTTCAGTTTAATGATCCTAAATAATCTTATCAACCCCTAGAATCATGATTCAGTTTATATAGTAGCTTAGTAAATCTAATAAAATAATTTAATATTATAAATTTTTTGTATATTTCTTTTTTTTCAAATTAAATAGTTTTATAAATTTCCATTTAAATAATAAATATGAAAATTAAATTTAAAATAATATATCGAAAATTATATTAATTGAAAGGTAATATTTTGATGTACTTTGTAAAGACCCATATTTATCGTGAATTTTTTTTTCATAAATACATGGGAATTTTACGAGTCTGCAATTTCTGACGGTGCTTGATTCTGAGGCCCGGTGTGCCCAGAATCAATTTCAAAAGTATTGTTTAGGTACGTTTAGTAAGCGTACGTACGAGATTTTATAACTTTTGAACCGGTTCTCGGAACTAAAATTTGAGGGCACCATTGAACTTGCAGCGTCGGTGATCGCTTAGTGAGACATTCACCACAGTCGCATTCTAACGAGAATGGAAGTTAGATTTTGGAGGTTTGTAATTAAAATGAATAAAAAATAAAGTATTAACTTTATTTTTTTTGTTAAGGTGGTTAAAACCACCAAGTGGTGGTTAGTGGTGGAGGCCCCCACACCCTAACCTCCCATAGGAGGTTATGGTGGTGGGGCCCACCTGCACATAACCTTCCTTGGGAGGATGTATTGGTGGGGACCACCTATGGGTTGTAACTCCTTGGGACCTCCCATTTAAGTGGGATGAAACCCTCTCTTAATTAATTTGTAACTCTCTACCTCCCTATTAATTAAATGAACACCTCTCTCCATTAATTAATTAGAACTCTTCACCTCCACTTATTTTGAATTTGAACCATCCTACCCATTAATTATTTGGGTTTTCTCATTTAATTAAAATCAACCCTTTTTGTTGTTGTGGAAAAGCAATAATAGAGAACTTCCTATATTATTTTTTGTTGGCACCTTCTCTTTGTGGAGCTTTGGAGAACCTTTGGGAGAACGTCATTCTTCCCACGAAGAACACAAAGAATGTCTTTTCCGCCACCAAAGAATGACAATTCCATCTTCTCCATTCTTCAACCGGGGAAAGAAAATGGAAACGTCGTCCTTGAAGAACGCCCATGATATATCCAAGAAACATCATCCACGGCAAAGGAGAAGACGCCGCCCATGAAGAACGTCACCCACGACGACGTCACCTCGTTCCGCCACCAATGTGTGACAAAAGAGGAAGGGGGATTTGAATTGTTTATTTTCCCGTTCTACATCGTTGAAGTTATGGTTTGAGAATCGCCAATTTATATCACTGTAATGAGGAGGGCTCGAGCCACACGAACACGACCCGAACCTCTCCCCTTTGCTTGTTCTTGATTCATGAGGACGGAGGCGGTACACACGGTGACGGCGACGAAGACTGCAAAAAAAGGCCGTGCTACCTGCGTCCTAAGTGAACCGCGCCGCCCACGCGGCACCCGGGTGCACTTCCTACTCCCTCGCGCGCTGCCCCGACGCCCATCCCATGCCCTAGCGCTCTCCCCCGGTGTGTTGCCTGTGATGCCTGCCCGTGTGACCAGCGTGCTGCCTGGCTCCACCGGTACCCCAACTGCGCCCCGGCGCGCTGCCCGCACCCCTGACGGCCTTCCCGGCGCCCCGGCGCCCTGCCGGTAACCAGCCCGGTGCCCACACAACCACCAGTCAGGGCCTGACCGACCCCCATGCACGCTGCACGCGCCCTAGCGCACTTCCCGGCGCCCCGACGCCCTACCCAGTGCACTCGCAGCATGCCCGGTGTCCAGTCGACCTGCTCGTGCCCCACGCAGCCTACCGCTGGCTACCCAGCGGCCGACCTCCAGTGTCGCGCCCCTCACTGCGCTGGCCGAACCGGCCCCGATATTCGTGCTGAGCTGCTTGTGTGGCGGCATCTGGGCCGAACTGCCCTCGTAGTCCACTGTGTTAGGCCTAGAATACTGGCCCTAACATAGTGGGATGGCATGTCCAATAGGCTGGTTCAGACTCATTGGGTCTATCCTAGTTGACCCAGACCGGGTTATCTCATTCTGGGTGGGTCGGGTCGGTCCGACTGGGTCGGACTGGACCCGGGCCCACTATCGACCCTTTGCTTACTTTGGCCATATCATTGGCACCAGACGTATGTTTGACGAATCTTCAATGGTGCTGGTAATATCAATGAGAGATTGTCTCTTTGAGAATACCCCATTGGATTTTGGGGTATACTTAAGATACGGTCAGGTTGGTTCATACACGAAACCAACTGGGCCCTGGGACTAAAAGGCCAATAATTCACAGACCGGGCATCCAATTGATACACCACCTGTTGCGTTGAGACCCCTATGACGTGGCAGACTATTGAGATACTTCTTCTTGGAACTTCGCGACAGTTGTATTATTTCCCAGTAGCTCATGGAGAGGATCCTTCCAGTAACGAGCAATTAAAGTTTGGAGACTTAGTAGCTGGCAGAACTGACGACTGCTTGACCGATTTGACTCGGAGTGATTTGACTAGCCCAGTGGGGAGCACCTGGTACTCGGCGGAAAACCCATGGCAGAGGAGGAGCTGGTATTTTGTGGCAAACCTGTGGTACACGACAGGAGAAGTACCTCTGTAGGCTATTAGGGGGAGTGTCTGGTATTTGGCGGCAGACCCACAGCGGACAAGCACCTGGTATTTGGCGGCAGACCCGCGGTACTCGGCGGGAGGAGTACCTCAGCAATCCAAGGATTTGAGAAGTGCCTTGGTGTCGGGGCATTCCCATTGTTCTCGGTAGATGAGGAATTCTCCAGCAGCCATGGTTTTGATAATGAAAATCCTAGTTTGATCTGAGTCAATAACCTTTTTGTTTTCCTCGTGATTGAGATGGGCTACTCGATAACTTTGGTATATGTATGGGCATATACCTAAGTAATGGTTAAACATTGTTTCCATTACTTTTTGGTTTAACCTTGTTGGATATTATGAGACCCTGAGGGTCTTGGGGTCCCAACTGAGTATCTTTATACTCACCCTTACATGGGCTTCGCCCACACCTCATTGTGTTGGATGAAGACAACAGACAGTGCTGACTGAGGAAGAGTGTTCGAGGACTAGACGATACCCAGAGGTGGACCTCACGACGTGTCGGTACCCAGAGGAGACGGACGGATGTGGAGCACTGAGGAGGCTATGCTACCATTCTTGTAGGATTGGTGGTGGACGATACCGGAGATTCTAGTCACCTTCCAGCTGTTTTTCTTTTTAGTTTTACCCATTTATCCTTTCCTTGTACTTTACTGTTGGGATTGTATTTCCGACCCCTTTTACTTTCCCACATATCTTTTGTATTCAGTTTCTACTTAGTGTTTTTCTTCTAGTTTTGTACTCTATTATGTCTGCTTACTTTTATAAAGGCAATTCCTTCCCATAATAGGGATTTACTCCTTTAGTGCTAGTCGCCAGCCCCTGGCCTATGGAAGGCGGGCTTGGGGTAATCACAGCACGGGCCCCGAGGACAGGTCATGGCAAATTGGTATTAGAAGAGTTGGTTCTACCATAGAACTTAGGACTTTGTCATTTCTTCTCTGTGAAGCAACAGTGTTAAGGTTACAAAGTGTGGTTTTCAGTTCAATGAGTCCAGTGTTGGTGCGGGCGGCCGATGTATCCATACACCAGGACCCTGAATTCTAATTTCTAACTCAGTGCACGAAAACACTTATTGCGTGTGTGTTTTGAAAAGTTTTTCCTTAAGTCAGCTCAACCAGGTCATCTCACCAATTATAATAATTTGATTGTGTAGCATCTATTTCTTTCAATATTTATCCCTGCAAACGACCGGTTAGAACCCTGAGACTTGTACTCACTGATATCCCGCCAAGTAATGAGGCCTCAGTTCAGGGACCCTTTCCAATTGAGGCACCAGCAGAGGCACCAATGGCACCACCACCCATTGGGCCACCGATTCCACCATACCTAGTAGACAACGATGAACGTCGCATGAGCGTGTTGCATGTGTTCCAGTGCCAGAGGTCACCCAGGTTCCAGGGAGAGACGGACCCACAGGCGGATGAGGATCGGCTAGAGGATGTGGCGAGAGTCTTCAGGCTAGTAGGTACCCCAGCAGACTACATGGTGATCCTTGCTTCCAACCTCTTTCAGTAATTAGCAGGTAGATGGTGGATCCTAATGCTCCAAGTCCATGATGAGGCGACGCAACTCTAGGAAGACTTCGAGAGCCTATTCTGGGCAGAGTTTGTCCCAGCCACCCTTCGAGTGGTGCCGATACTGGAGTTACATCATCTACAGTAGGGCAGTATGACAGTAGCACAGTACTCAGCAAAGTTCTCCGACCTCCCAGACTACTCCACTGATATGGTACGGGACCCATTATTTAGGGCCCGGACCATCGAGCAGGGGCTCAGGCGAGAGATCGGAGCTCCGATTATCTCACTCAGCATCCCGATGCAGGAGGGGGTGCTAGAGAGATCCCTCCTAGTGGAGAGTTTCCTTGTTAAGCAGTCAACAATAGCGAGACCTACTACTAGTCGACCCACAGTAGAGTCTTATGAAGCTGAAAGTAGACAGTTGTCATAGATTTCCAAGAGTACCAGACCAACATGTAGATGATAACACGATTCAGGATTGGTTGTGTGGGGCACCCGGAGTGGAGACAGAGCCAGACATGCAAGGAGCGGAATGTGTTACTCATGCGGTGGGCTTGGTCACCTGGCTCGTGACTGTCCGACCTATCGTTATGACGATCAGCAGATAGTTTAGGGACCTCCCAGGCAGAGGCAGAGGTTTGATCGAGGTGGTCCGTAGGGAATAGGTGGATGTCGTAGAGGAGTCAGTGGAGCAGCTGGTGGTGGTCGATGTTAC
Source organism: Viscum album (assembly GCA_963277665.1). NCBI lineage: Eukaryota > Viridiplantae > Streptophyta > Magnoliopsida > Santalales > Viscaceae > Viscum > Viscum album. The sequence goes on along the minus strand of OY728159.1, from coordinate 770,994,373 downwards.
GAGGTGCTACCTCCACCACCAACAGGAGGTCCACCCCGACCGCAGGGAGTGGGTGGATATGGGAGAGCTCAGGTTCAGTCAGCTGAGGCATACGACCATGGAACTCTGGAGGTGATTTGAGGTACGATCTGTGACTATTCCACCATAGCTATAGTTCTTTATAGACACAGGTGCCAGTCATTCTTTCATTGCCACTGCCCTCGTTCGGAGCTCGGTGATTCCGACAGAGTCGTTGGCTCGATCCTTACGGCTAGAGACTCTTACGAAAGAAGACTCGATGATTACGCCCTGGTGCCGGTAGTTCTAGATTACTCTAGGAGGTGAGAGCTTCAGCTGGGATCTCCTCATAGCGGCATCGAGGCCTTACGATGTCTTCTTGGGAATGGACTGGTTATCTACAATCCATGCTTAGATTGACTGTATTAGGTGCAAAGTGCAGTGTATCTGAGTGGATGTGAAAAGGTTCACCTTCACCAGTGAAAAGGGAACCTTTTCAGCGCAGGACAGACTTACTTAGAGGAGGGTGCAGCTGATCACTCACCAGTTGGCTTGCCTTACCCTCGGAGCAGTAGATGTGGAGAGTCTGACTTATCCTGTAGTGGTGGACCAGTATGTGGATTTTTTCCCTGACAATGTCCAAGGACTACCTCCTCGCAGAGAGGTGTACATCTACATTGAACTATACCTCAGGACGCACTGATATCAACACCATCATATCGGATGGCTCCCACAGAGCTTCGTGAGCTTAGGGTACAGCTAGAGGGCTTGAAGGGGAAGGGATTCATCCGACCCAGTGTTTCTCCCTGGGCAGCCTAGATTCTGTTTGTCCAGAAGGAGGATGGGAGCTTGAGTCTTTGTTTCAACTACCATCACCTGAATCAGGTGACTATAAAGAACAAGTACCCACTTCCGAGGATTGACGACATCTATGATAAGCTAAAGGGAGCACGATGGTTTTCGAAGATAGACCTTAGTTTAGGATATCACCATCTCAGAGTTCGAGATGAGTATGTACAGAACACGACCTTCAGGTATCATTACGACCAATACAAGTTCTTGGTTATTCCCATCGGCGTAACCAATGCTCCAGTAGTGTTCATTAGTCTCATTAAGAGGATCTTCCATCCTACCTCGATCTCTTTGTTGTTGTCTTCATTGATGACATTTTGATCTACTCGACTATTGAGGAGGAGCATGCCAACCATTTGCAGGTAGTTTTGGACACACTCCGAGAGCACCGTCCTTATGGAAAGCTCTCGAAGTTCTAGTTTTGGTTTCGAGAGTTTCACTTCTTGGGAAAAGTCATCTCAGGGGATAGATTTACAGTAGATCTAGAAAATATTGAGGTGGTACTTTCTTGGGAGCCACCCAGGAGTGTGACGGAGGTTTGGAGTTTCTTGGGTTTGGATGGATACTACTGGAGATTTGTTTCAGAAATTTCCAGAGTTTCAGCACCACTATCATCCTTAGAGAAGAATGGGAAGCCCTTTGTGTGGTCGGAGAGATGCCAGCTGAGCTTTCAAGTGCTGAGCTAGATGCTGAATAGTGCCCCCATCTTGAGGCTTCCAGAGGAAGGAGTGGGGTTCGTAGTCTACTACGATGCATCAGGGACCGGACTCGGGTGTGTCCTGATGCAGGATATAGCTATGATCGCATATGTTTCTTGAGAACTGAGACAACATGAGTAGAACTATGCTACCGATGACCTGGAGTTATCAGTAGTGGTCTTCTCCATGAATAAGTCGTGACACTATATGGTAGGCGAACATTTTACCGTTTACTCTGATCACAAGAGTCTCTGGTATATCTTCTCTCAGAAGGACCTGAACCTGAAATAGCGGCATTGGCTTGAGTTCCTCCAGGACAATGGCATTGAGATATTCTATAATCATGGGAAAGGGAACATTGTTGCATATGCTCTTAGCAGGAGATCAGGCATTCAGCTGCTAGGAGAGGTAACAGAGTAGCTAGCTTCCTTTAAGATATCCTTTTTGGATAGGGATGGAACATCTTATCTTTAGTCTATTACAGTCACTCTTCCACTTCATCAGCAAGTCAGGGAGGAGCAGTGTGGAGACACTGACTATGAGACATGGCATGCTCAGATATCCATAGGGCATGCACCTGATGGATTTTCTGAAGGTGGGGAGCATGTCATCCTCTTCAAAGGAGGTACCTGGTACCAGTTGCAGTTTAGGAGGTGTTGTTGAGAGAGTTTTTTACTTCCCCTCTAGCGGTACATCTAGAAGTGGCGAAGATGTACGAGGACCTTTGACGATAGTATTGGTGGTCAGGTATGAAGAAGGGAGTAGAAAATTTTTCCTCAGGGTGCATCACTTGTCAGCAAGTGATTGAAGAGCACCAGGTACCAGTAGGCTTGGTTCAGCCTTTAGAGGTCCCAGAGTGGAAGTGGGATGGGATATCCATGGACTTCGTGATAGGTCTTCCACATACATCCAGGAGTCATGATTCGATATGGGTGATCATTGACCGACTCACCAAGTCGGCCCACTTCCTACCGATCAGAGAGCAGGGTCAAGTAGAGATCTCGGGACGCCTCTATGTGCAGCAGATAGTCCGTCTGCATGGAGTACCTTATCCTATCATCTCCGACCATGACACACGGTTTACTTCCTGGCTATGGAAGTGTTTGAAGAAGGCTTTCGGGATGTAGCTACGTCTGAGCACCGCCTTCCATCCTCAGACTGAGGGTTAGACCCAGAAGACCATCCAGACCCTCGAGGAAATGCTTCGTGCTTGTGTCCTCGACTTCGGTCATAGATGGGAGGACCACTTACCATTGTTTGGGTTTTCCTACAACAACAGTTATCACTCCACCATAGGTATGGAACCTTTCGAGGCATTGTATGGTAGACCTTGCAGATCACCACTATGCTCAATAGACCCTGGGGAGTCAGCACTGGTGGGACCATAGATGGTATAGGCTACGACTGAGAAGGTGCAGATAATCCAGGAGCGGATGAAGACAACACCGAGCAGACAGAATTCATATGCTGACAGGAGACGGAGACCTCTGGAGTTCGAGGATGGTGACCACATCTTCGAACGGGTCTCACCTCAATGAGGTCTACAGAGACTTGGCCGAGGTGGTAAGTTATCTCTGCGATTCGTCGGACCTTTCAAGGTCCTTAGAAGAGTAGGTGAGATGGCTTACCACTTAGCTCTCCAACCTCAGCTGCATCGGGTATATGACGTCTTCCACATATCTTAGATGAGGACATATGTGCATGAACCATCCCACATCATCGACCATGGAGAGATGGACATCGATGATGGGGCAACTTTCAAGGAGGACCCTATGGAGATCGAGGATCGACATGAGCAGGTCCTGCGTGGATGGTAGATACCTATAGTGCGCGTTCACTGGTAGCATGGGAACCTCCAGGATAGCACATAATAGCATGAGGCTCAGATGAGTTCTCAGTACCCTCATTTGTTCCCTTAGTTCAAGTTGTAGATTATGTGGACACAATGCCCTGAGGTGGGGAAAATGTAAAGACCCGAATTTCCGTGAATTTTTATTTCTCAAATACATGGAATTTTGAGAGTCCATAGTTTCTAACGGTGCTTTCTTCTGAGGCTAGGTGTGCCTGGAATCAATTTCTGATGTTCTGTTCAGGTACGTTCAGTAAATGTACATATGGGATTTTATAACTTTTGAACTGGTTCTCAGAACTGAAATCTGAGGACACCGTTGAACTCATAGCGTCAGTGATTGCTTAGTGAGACCTTCACCACAGTTGTATTTTAATGAGAATGGAAGTTAGATTTTGGAGTTTTTTAAATAAAATGAAAAATAAATAATTTATAAACATTATTTTTTTATTAAGGTGGTTAAAACCACCAAGTGGTGGTTAGAGGTGGGGGCCACCACACCCAAACTTCCCCTGGGAGGTTATGGTGGTGGGGCCCACCCTCACATAACCTCACTTGGGAGGATGTCTTGGTGGGGACCACCTGGGGGTTGTAACTCCTTGGGACCTCCCATTTAAGTGGGATGAAACCCTCTCTTCAATAATTTGTAACTCTCCACCACCCCATTAATTAATTGGACACCTCTCTCCATTAATTAATTAGAACTCCTCACCTCCCCTTATTTTGAATTTGAACCATCCTCCCCATTAATTATTTGAGTTGTCTCATTTAATTAAAATCAACCCTTTTTGTTGTTGTGATAAATGAAATAATAGATAACTTCCTCTATTATTTTTTGTGGGAACTTTCTCTTGGTAGAGATTTGGAGAACCTTTGGGAGAACTTCATTCTTCCCATGAAGAACATGAAGAACGTCTCTTCCACCACCAAAGAACGAAGACGCCATCTTCTTAAATCTTCAACCGGGGTAAGAAAAGGGAAGCACCGTCCTTGAAGAATGTCCACGAAATCTCCAACGAACATCATCCCCATCAAAGGAGATGACTCCGCCCGCGAAGAACGTCACCAATGATGATGTCACCTCCTTTCGCCGCCAACGAGCGACAAACGAGGTAGAGGGATTTGAATTGTTTTTATACCCGTTCTACATCATTGAAGTTATGGTTTGAGAATCTCCAATTTATATCATCGTAACGAGGAGAGATCCGGCTGCATGAACACGGCCCGTCCCTCTCCCCTTTGCTTGTTCGTCATTGATGATGACGGAGGCAGTACACGCGGCGATGGTGAAGAAGATGGTGAACAAATTCCGCACTACCCGCGGCCTCCGCGAACCGTGCCGCCCCCGCAGCGCCCTGGCATGCTACCCATGCCCTAGCGTGCTCCCTGGCGTGCTTCCTGGCTCCACTGGCTCCCCGCCGGTGCCCCGGGGTGCTTCCTGCGCCCCCGGCGGCCTGCCCGGTGCTCCTGCGCCCTACCGGTGGCCTGCCCTGCCCCTACCGGCGGCATGCCCGGTGCCCCCGTTCCCCGCCGGCGGCCTTCTCGGCACCCCCACACACTTCTGGTGGCCTACCTGGTGCCCCGGCACAGTGCCCGCTCCCTAGCGCATTGCCCGACACCGTGACGCCCTGCTCGGTGCACCTACAGCCTGCCCGGTGCTTAGTCGGCCTGCCAGCGCCCTGCGCGGCCTGCCGCTGGCCTCTCAGGGGCCGACCTCCTAAGCTGCGCCACTCATGGCATTGGCCAAACTAGCCCCTGACTTTGGGTCGAGCCGCCTGCGTGGCGACATCCGGACCGAACCTCCCTCGTAGTCCGCTGGGCCGGGTCCAGCGGACCGGGCCTAACATAGCGGGTTGTCCACCCAACGGGCCGGGTCAGACCCATCAGGTCTTTCCATGTTGACCCAAACTAGGTCGGCTCCATTTCAGTTGGGCCGAATCGGTCCGATTGGGTCGGACCGAACCGAAGCCCACTACCGATGCTTTCCTTACATTGTCTATATCTTTCGAACCGGACGTTCATTTGACGAACCGTCAGTGGTGCAGGTAATATCGATGAGAGATGGTCCCTTTGAGAATACCCCACTAGAGTTTGGGGTATAGTTGAGATATGGCCAGGTTGGTTTGTACCAGAAACCAACCGGGAACTCGGGACTAAAAGGCTAATAACTCACAGACCGGGTGTCTGATTGATGCGTCACCTGTTGAGTTGAGACCCCTATGACGTGGCAAACCTTTGAGACACTTCTTCATGGCACTTTGCGACAGTTGGAGTATTTCCCAGTAGCTTGTGAAGCGGATCCTTCCAGTGACGAGCAGTTACAGTGCAGAGACCTAGTAGTAGATAGACCTGACGACTGCTTGACCGATTTGACTCAGAGTGATTTGACTAGCCTAGTGGGTAGTGCCTAGTACATGGAGGGAAACCCATGGCAGAGGAGAGGCTGGTATTTTGTGGCAGACCCATGGTACTCAACATGAAGAGTACCTCTACATGCTATTAGGGGGAGTGCCTGGTATTTGGCGGCAGACCTGAGGTACTCGACAGGAGGAGTACCTCTGCAGTCCAAGGTTAGTGAGAAGCGCCTTGGTGTCACAACAGGACCACTATTCTTGATAGAGGAGGATTTCTCCAGCAGTCGTGGTTTCGATAATGAAAATATTGGTATGATCTGAGTCAATAACCTTTGTGTTTTCCTCATGATTGAGATGGGTTACTATATAACATAGGTATATGTATGGGCATATACCTAATTAATGGTTAACCATTGATTCCTTTACGTTTTGGTTTATCCTTGTTGGATATTGTGAGACTTTGAGGGTCTCAGGGTCCCTACTGAGTATCTTTATACTCACCCCTGCACGGGTTTTTCCCGCACCTCGTTGTGTTGGATACTGACTACGGACAATGCTGACCGAGGCGAACTGTACGAGGATTGGACGGTACCCGGAGATGGACCTCATGACGAGTCGGTACCAGAAGGAGACGGACGGACGTGGAGCACTGAGGAGGCTATCTGCACCTACACTTCAGGTAGGATCCGTGGTGGACAATCTAGGAGCTGCTAGACACCTTCCAGGTGTTTGTCTTTTTAGATGTACCTGTTTGTCGTTTCCTTGTACTTTACTGTTCGGCTTGTATTTTCAGCCCCTTTTACTTTCCAGCATATCTTTTCTATAGAGTTTCTACTTAGTTTTTTGCTTCCAATTTTGTACTCTGTTTTGTGTGTTTACTTTTATAAAGAAAATGCCTTCCCAGCTTAGGATTTATGCCTTTGGTGCTAGTCGCCAGCCCCTGGCCTATGGAAGGTGGGCTTGAGGTAGTCACGGCACGAACCCCGAGGATGTGTCGTGACATACTTAAGCCATGATATATCTAAAATGTGCTCAATTAATTTAAATAATCTTCTTGATTGTATCAAAAAATCATAGTATATTTCTATTCTAAATAAATACTCCTTTTCTACTCCACTGTTTTTAAAAAATAAACTAATTTTCTCCTTATGCCTATTACATCAACATGTTATTTAACCAGAGGACATATTTTTCTATTTAAATAAAATTTATTACTTATATCGCTGAATATATACATTTTTAGTCACCTAAAACATCAAAAACCATTATATTCATGAATTTCTATATTATTATAAAATTTTTCCAATTATTTAAGAGGAAAAATCTGATCATGGAGAGTGTATAAATCAAATGAATTCCTTTTTTAACCAAGTCACCTTTAAATTATCTTCATTATATTCTCTAAATAGAGTATATTAGATTTTCTACAACATAAATCACATTTGTTTGATAAAATATTAAACATATAACTATCCCTTGAGTTTTGAAAATTATAGGGAGATATAAATTTTGAAATAAAATTGAATGATTCCTAATTTAGTGGATCATAATTTCATTGTGTAAAACAATTAGTTTCATCAAATTTAATATCAAATGTTTCATTATTAGGATGAGTTTTTTTAAATAAAACGGTTCTATACATGGAGTTTAATAACAAATAAAAATTCAATGATAAAATTTTTAATTGGATATTACATGTTGATAATTAGTGTCCAAAATAAATAATTCGAATCCAAATATCATGAACTAGATAATAATAGTTTTCATGACATTCCATATTTTATATTTTTATTACATTAAACAATGTAAAACCACGGAATAATTAATAGTATAATAGGTAATTTTCATAGTTTTATCTTGAATATATTTTGGTAGGTTATATACATTCTTCAAAGTCTAGGATATATGTTTACAGGTATAATTTAATTATACACTTTTGGGGTTCACCCAATATTTATTTCAACAAACAAAGAGGTAATAAATCAGTGCATAATGTCTCTCAAATATAATGAAAAAATTAATCAACTAAATAAACAAATTCTTATATTTTTATCATAAATGTAAAATATATTTTCAACTATAAATTCAATTACAAAGAATAATATTCATAGAAAATATAATAATAAGATCTATTATAGGGATACCATTTTTATGTGAATGAATATACATTTGGTATAAAAAAAATTTAGGGTTCTTATCATCCATTATAATCAAATGATGAATAAAAATGAGTAGAATAAACCCATTGATCATATAATATAATTGAATATCAACCACCAATCATCTTGAGTCATCCTATACTTGTAAAGAAAATTATAAATCTAAAATAAAAAATGATATCATTCATTACTATGTTGAATCATGACTTCCTATCCATTACTTTTTAGGATTTCATAACACAAAATTTAATGGTCATCAGTGTAAACAGCAACATCTTCATATTTCAAAAGAATAAAATTTTCATAGACAGTGTGTATGACATGAAACAATGAGCCTTTAAATCAATTTGAATTCACAAGACTTTATTAAATATATTTTTTAAAATAAATACAATATTTTTGAAATATTGGGATTCATTCAACACCTAGTTTAAACAAAACACATTACTCAATTAAAATATATTAATTTTTAACTGTACAGTTATAACCTAGCCAATATATTGTTGGGTATGAATAGTAAAAACTATTTTTTATAATTATTTGGTAAAAAAATTTATAAACAAAATCAATGGTAATATATTTATTAAAAACAATATAATATTAATTTGAATGAAAATGAAATTTTTTCGTAAAAACTAATTTTTTTAAAAGGCGGTTTATTTGTACTTTGCGAAAAAAAATTAAAAATTATATTTAACCAGTTTTAGGAAATTAATTTTCAAAAATGGACTTAATTTTGTAAATCATCATATCAAAGTTATTTTAGTTTGAAGTTTTGTGATTTTTTCTGAAAATTTTAATTTGTCAGTGAATAGTGAGAAATACATATTATAATTGAAAACAATATTTTTTGTTAAATAATTTACCAGGATAAAATATATTATAAATTTTTATTTCAGTAAAATTATTTCAAATATATTACTATATTAATAATTTATTTCATTTGAATCTATTTTATAGTGAATTTTTAATTTTAAGCCCCCTATACCTGTGAAAATTTTCTTTTTGGAAATCCTCTTTTTCATCGTGTTTGTTGGTATAATTTTAAATTGTAGTCATCCAATTATATGAATTTAATTTTGGATAATGGATTCCTTATTTTAATTCAGTATAATTTATATTTTCTATAAATTTACACTTTATTTTTTACTGTTATGAATAGTTATTATAGGAAAATATATTTATGGTGGCTAATGTTAAAATACGATTTTCCGGGCAAAACCTATAAATATAAGGGTTTAAATAACTTAAAAAAATTTAGAAACCTAATTTTATGGGAAAAAATTTCCTCATAACTTCTATGGATCTATAATGACCAATTTTTGTGTCTTTCCCATTGATAAAAAAGTGGGTGTAATTGATTCATTTTAAAAATTCCATTGTGTCCTCTCACCCCTTATAAAAGGCCACCACTTATCCATACCTATTAAAACGTACAAAGCCATTTTTTCATCCAATACATTCCCAAATCACTTAATTATTACCCAAATACATCATATTTTCCATGTTGTTTTCATAAATAATTTATAGGAAGGGTTTTAGTCAAAACCTAAAGAGGTCATCTGAAAAAAAGAGGTAACATTCTTAAATGATAATTTTTATTTTATCTATTAATCAACATCCATTAAATATTATTCAATAATGATAGTATAATAAAAATAGTATCTCTCATGTAATAATATTTTATAATATTTCTAGAATAACCATTATCTATATCCACCTCCATAAAATGGAAAATGAAATCCTTGAACTTTTGTATGGTGGGTATCATCTTGTGAACCACTGTAACTCATTTTCAATCGACACATCTCAAGATGGAATATTATAAATGATTTAGTATTTATATAAATATATACTATTAATTAAATTATTATACTTATTTAGTTATGATTTCCCAATTAACTTCATACTTTCCAAGCCATTTAAATTACAATAACATCGCTAATGTGTACGGAGGACTATAGCCACACAAAGTGAAGTGATTCTTTTTTCACATAATCATTAGATGGATTTTAATAATGATACATTTAATGAGTATATGTTATATATATTCCAAGATATTTTTTATGAAATGTTTATTTACCACCTAATTCGTTACCCTTTTACTATTTAAAAAAATGATAATGTCACTCGTGCATATGTACAGCCTGACGTCTCCACGAAGCGATGTAATTAATTCTCCATGATCAAATTTAAGTAATTATTATAAAATTATATATAATTAAAAAAATAAAAAAAATAATATAATTTTGTAGATAATATATCTATATAATATACTAATAAATTGTAACATTTATGTTAAAACATGAATTATAAAACAAGGCATTTATCACTCGAAACAACAGTAATAATGAAAAAAACAATTATGAATGGGCGATAAAATTTTATAAAAGGACAATATATGATATAATAAATATAAATATAGTTCTGGTATAAATTTATGACATTTTTAAAGCCATTATACAAGAGGTTAAATCATATTAAACAAAATCAATCATGGGTTAATAGACATCATCTCAATTTCCCTTCATTGAGGTATAACCTAATACTACACACTTAATTTCATTTATATGGAGTATATACTTACGATTTTCCATTTAATATCAATAATAAATCATAATACATTATACTTTTAGTTTTAGTTTTAATTATTTAATTATTTTTTATTTGAAAAAAATATTACCAAGTGGTATGGAATTTCAGTTTTCAATTAATTTTCATTTGAATACATTACATATTCATTTTAATTGATATTTTATTATTATGTGTTTAATTCATATTGAAAATATTATTTTTTATATACTGCTTTTTATGTGTATTTACATTTGAGACTGATAATTGACCAACTAGTTTTCTCTCACTTCATCATTACGATCATTGTAAGGGTTAATTTCACAATATTATTTTCATTTGGGATATTTATGCTTGAATTTCAATAGATGGAAATTGATTTATTATTGTTTAATAAAACCATTTAATTTTATTCTTACCAAGTTATTCAATATTTTGTTAAGTAATAGTATTGTATTTTACTATTTTCTATTATAAATGTTTCAGAACATTCATTTAATAAAATCAAACTTTATTTCTCTCTTTGGTCCAAAATCTTTATTCTTTCAAAACTACATTTTATAAAAATTATTAATAAAGATTTTAAAATTATCCCAATGATTTATTAAATATATTTTAACCATTTAATACTTATTACAACAAAATTTAAAGGAATTATAACATTGTTTTGAAGGGACTAAACCCCAGAAACCTAGAACAAGTGTTTTATTTTTTAAATCGGTATAATAAAAAAGAATCACATCCTGAATGACTAAATAGTTTAGTATTATTGGTAAATCAGATAAAAACATGATTCTAACCATAAATTTGAAATAAATTAAAATATAATTTTTTTTATAATAATATCATTCCCTATATAATATCCTTTCTTATCATTTATAGTTTACTTCTTATATAAATGAACAGAAACAAAGAAGATGGTCTCAAATGCTCAGTAAGGGATAATTGTAATAAACAGTATCATGAATAAATAAGAATAATCAACATGGAAGGTTAGATAACATAAATCACATTCCATTTAATCAATAAATTGGGAATGAAATAGATCCAGATATAATATCATTGTTAATATATCCTGGATAATAAGATAAGTCATAATCAATATGGAATGGTAAAAAAATTAAAAAACATTTCATTAAATCAATAATCTGGGAATAAAATGCTTCCAATGATATTATCATTATAAAAAATATCAAGGATAATAATAAATAAACTATTAATGAAGGAATTTATTTATTTTTTGGACGTCATGCCTCATGCACATCATACCTCTTATTCCAAGACCTTCAAGAAGATGGTTTAAAACAACAGGTAAAAATATGTTTAATGCCAGGATACATATTTTTCATATAATAACTCTTTATGAGTCAAGGGATTATGTAATAATAGGTGCCAAAAGTCACTCTAGGTCTATAGAGATCCTTATATTTCGAATAAACTATTTAAATTTAGGGGCAATGTACGTTTTCATAAAATATATTTACTGATTAATGATTATGGATATATCAATATTTCCCTAGATAAAAAAAGAACTCTCAATAAATAATGTCATATATTAAAATGATATATGGTTTAATAAATAAATATATACATGATAAATAATATGGATATTTAGAGTAAATTTATTATCTATATGAATGTTAATAATTCAAGGGAATGTCAATGACTACAAAAATGAATCAAGAAAGTGAATTTTAATACTTAACCTGGTCAAAATGATCTTAAAAATCCATAGGTAGAATATTTATGGTATCCATAAAACATATCCCCGTAGTATTATATATAAATAAAGGGTTTTTTCATACATATATAAAAATACCATAAAACGATCATTAGGAAAATTCATGAAGAAAATGTGTTTTCTATTTTGAAAATATCCTTTTAAAATTGAAATTTCACAAAAAATATTTGAAACTAATTTTTCATTAAAGTAAACTTTTAAAACAATTAAGTAATATTTAAAACATTTTTTTCTCATGATGACTTCAAATTCCATTCATTCGAAACACATTAAAATAATGATTCCTTTCAATTTTTAGGTGAAATCCAAACATGATTTAAATTCAAAATGACATGTAGGTTCATTTAAAAACAATTTTTATAAAGAAAATATGGATAGAAAATTATTCAGTAATTGATTTGGAATATTTCCAAATCATTTTTCAAAAAAAAATTAGGAAAAATGCTTTAAGAATAAAATGGATTTCTTGTAGACAAGAAGAATAGAGAAAGATTTTATTGAAATTATTTTCTCGTTTATTTTTTGTACCAAATAGTGGAAAAATTTTGTATTACTTGAAAATATCATAAATAACCATATTAGAAGAAAATTAAATGAGTTTATTATACAATTATCAAATATGTTCCTTCAACTAAAATTCAAGAATAAATAATCTATATTGGAATGAGATTGTGAAATAAACCATTATAATTATTATAATGTTGAAGGGAGAATTAACCATTGAATCGATTATGTGCATAAAATATAAATATAATTAAAATAAATATAAATAAAACAATAGTTGTTCAAAATTCATTACACTCATAATCATATAATATCAATGAAAAATAAGGATTAATATAACCTAATGAAACAAAATTGAGTTATGAAACTCTTTACCACATGGTAACATTCATTCCAAATCCCTTTAGATGAAATAATTCAAATTGAAACGTAAAATACTATGAATTATTTAATAATCACAATATTTCATGTCAAAGGGGTATTATGTACACCATATAATAGAAATTAGTTTCAAAATAATACAAAATTCCTTAATGATGGTAAATTGAGACAAAGTCCCTTACCTCGAGCTTATATTTTGTTGACTGTTGTTTAACCACCTATGTAGTGGTTTCATAAAAAATATTAACTTATTATAGAACCATAATAATATTTATAAAATCATATATTATCCTCTTATAGCATCTTATTAGTCTTATTTCAATAATATTTCATTATTCTCGTCATTTCGAGTGTTAATTGCCTTGCTTTTTTTATTCGTCCACTTTTATGAAAGAATTAGTTCATGTAGAAATTATATAGTTCTATAATTTCCAAAATAATTACCGTGAAATAATTATAATATTTATAAAATAATAATACTTTTAAAATTAATCATGAAAGTTTGTTTTTATAAATTAAGTTCATTACGATCACAGAGACGGTAGGTCGTACATACTCATGAGTAACCCTTCCATTATTCAATGATTAATATAAAAAATATTAAAGTGGTTTTTTATATTTACCTAATGAAAATAATAGCATATAAATCCCAATATTCCTTTAAATATACTTGCATATATAATCCATGTAATGACCCAAACTTTCATTAATGGAAATACATCATGATCTAATTAAAAGTAACTTTATGTAAAATGTTTATATAAAATGTCAACTTCATTGGTTTATGTTTTTTTTTAAATTCAATTAAGAATTTTTACTATTTCTAATATTGATGTTGAACAGTGATCACATGATTAATATAAATATAGGGCTTTAACAAATCCAATTTACTCAGAAAAATGAAGTGATGGCCTCATCCAGTAGACAATCCACATATGAAGCCCATTTTTCAGAGCTCATAAAGGAGGTTGCATCTTTGGGCTTCGCTCTTGAACAAGACCGTGTCGAGATTGAATATGTTAAGCTTGAGCGGGACCGCCTACAAGACAAGTGGAAGTTGATAGAAATTACCACCCGAGCAATGTTATCTGTGCCACCCAAAGAGTCTGTCACCATCACACACATTACTTTTCGGTCTTATGCGAGTGTAATAAGGGGTTATATAACAAGACCCTAGTACTATGGTTATGTAAATTATTTTTTCATAAAATGATGAATACACATTCATTTATTATTGTTACCATGTAAATAGTTTTTAAAGCACAAATAATATTTTTAGTTAATGTTCAACTAAGAAATCTATTTTAATAAATTAATGGATATTTTAATTAAATAATATTTTAATAAAATATTATTATTACTACTATTAAATTAATTTTTATTAATTATAAATTATTATATAATTTTATGAATGAAATTGTAATTTTTATAAGGTTTGAAATCCATTTTTGTCATAACCCATAAATTTTTGATAAATGTTGGTTTTTATTTAAAAAGTGAAAATTAACATATTTAGAAAATTATTTAGATATAATTAATATAATTTATGGAATATAGACATCGAAATTATCCACCAGTGAATTTTTCATAATTTTATGAGACAATCAAAATTTTGGGTAAAAATTAAATACCGTTTAAATATATAATGTGTTTATCACATCATAATGACCCATTAGTGATGTAATAAAATATTATAAACAATATTTTCAGTCAATATGTGTTTTACCATTAAAATAATGGGATTTTTGGTTTTTTTTTTTTGATTTATTTTACAAAGCTTTAGTGGACCCTTATAGACTTATTAAACATTTTGTCTTTTAAATTGTTTTCCTAGGGAGTGTGACTCACCTCCACATAAAAAACCCCATTATTTTAAGAAGTTTGGACTTTGGAATTATAAAATATTTTTTACACTTCCCTTTTCCTAAAAACATGGGATTATTTGTGGTTTTGATTAGTTTAATGTGATGTGTTCCAAACCTAAATAATAAAGAATTCTATCACATTTCCTATATAAACCCACCCAGCTCTCACTTCCTTCGCACTCAAAGCCTTTGGTGTTCGTCCAAACTATTCCCTAATCTCACTATAATACTCCCAAGGTTCCCCAATCTACCAAGAATCCTTTCTCAATCCTCTCTTAAGCCTTTGGAAGCACACTTCTAGGTAAGGGTTTTTTCTTCCTTTATCATTTTTTTATAATATTCTTTGAATTGTTATGCCATTTTAATTTCAATTATAAATGTGGGGTTATGGTTTATAAACTCTCCCATACATCCCTATTTCTGTTTTAATGATGGGATACCCATTTATCTCTCATTAAATCCCTCCCATGTTCACTCGTTACTATGCCGAAATTCCGAAAATAATTTCTCTCTCCTCATTTACATTCAAGCAATTATTTTCTATCATGATCCTAAATTCCATTAAATTTTTAATGACATGTATCTATATGACACCTTTAGTTTCCATGTCATGTAAATAGGATGATACTCCCATTTCTCTCTCATCATCCATTTTTATGTGTTCTTATGTCACGCTATTATGCTGCAGAAATAACATCGCACTTTTCCAAACCAAAGTCATTGTGTAGTGAAAACCATTCCCATTTATCTATCAAGGGTATTCGTCTTTATTTAAATTTACTTATTGTTTAAAAAGTTTAAAGTATGTATTCCATATTCGTTTATCATGGAATAAATGATTATGTTGAATGATTCAATGTTTTATGATCCATGTGGCACAGTTATGCATGAAATGAAATGCTTAAGAAGGGTGTGCCCTGATTGTGCTCCAATGCATTGGGTAAATATAGTATCATGAAACATCATGTGAAGTGGGTGTTTACTCATGCTAATTCAAGCTCAATGAGGGATTACTCATGCTCCATGTGTAATGAGGGTTTACTCATGCTCCATGTGCAATGAGCCATGGCTCATGCTAATTCCATGTTATGTGTTGTTGCCACACTTCCATGTCATAATTATCATGATTTCTCAGGCCTTTATTTTTATGCATCTCTTGTGATCTATTTGTATTCTTATTTTATAACATGTATTTCATTCCTCATGTTTTTACATTATTATTCCCTTACTAGGCTTTATATATCATCCTTTTCTTATGATGTTCTCAGGTTATCCCATGTAATGCTAAGTACGAGAAAATATAGTGGTCATGTAAAGGAAGTTTTCAATAATGATGTTGTGTTTCATGTTTTAAGTTGTTATGTAATGAACCTAAGACCCAAATACACAAGACCTGTCGATCTTCTATGTTGTATCAAATGAGTTTTATGTAATAAATTATATTTAATTGTGTAATAAAAGATCAGGGTGGCCATAATTGGTATCAGAGGATAGGTTTAGTTATTTTTGGGATTAGGATTATAAAACCCTAGTAAAGAATTAAAGACAAGACTATGTATAATTAAAACAAAACTATGTTTTGGTGATTATTGAGTAAGTGGTTTATCAAGAAAATACAATCATGTCTGGATACGAGAAGGTAGAGGAGGATCTGGCACAGATGTATCCTAGGCGTAAAACCCGAAAACACCGCTTTGAGCTTGACTCGAACGGAAACTGCTGCATGACAACAAGCCTTTCTGCACTCTTGGTTACGACACTCCCGGGGGATATTATTTAGTAAATTCATAATCTTATTATGAACACTTATTAAGGGAATTAAAAAAATTCCCCGAAGAATATATGTTTGAAGATAGATCATGGACAGCATAGATTGAAGACTATGGATTCACAAGTTAAGGAAGTAAAAGATATTTGTAATTCATAAGTTTTGTTCTTGTATTACAATTTATGTGTTACCCCTAACTTTTCTTTTATTCCAGGTGATGGCTGGTAATATAAGGACTCGGGCTAACAACCGATGTGATGATCAATGTGATGACTGTACTAATGAGATGCCCAATCCAATGGGAGCAGGAATCATGAACATTTTCACGTATCTCTCATAACTAACACATGATTTGAATCGAAACATGGGTGAAGAGGAAGATTCAACCCCACCTAAGAAAGAACAAGTCTCTATCGGGAGCTTCATGAGACAAAGGCCTCCTACTTTTAGTGGATCATCTTATCCCTCAATCGTTGAACAATGGATCAACTCTATTGAAAAGATATTCTCCATCCTTCAATGTTCTGAATAAGAGAAGGTTCTCCTGGTTTCTTATCATATGGAGGGTGAAGTATATCAATGGTGGACGTTGATCAATAATACGAAGGCTGAGGAGGATATCAAAGCATTGGAATGGAAGGATTTACATAAGATGTATTTCGATAAATATTTTCCGCGCACCATCTGGATTAAGATGGAATGGGACATCCTTGCCCTTAATAAAAAAGGTGACAAATCTGTCAGAGCGTAAGATGAAAACATCACAAGGCTTCCATGATACACCTTTTTCTTTGTCATTACCCCCGAATGCAAGGTTTAACGCTTCTTTGGTGGGTTGAAACTTAGCCTGTGGAAAGCGCTGGTGATCCTTGACTTCGACAGCTATGAGAAAATTGTCTGATGTGCCCTCAAGGTTGAAATGGAGATCGGAGAATCTCAGGGGTATCATGAGGATAAGAAGGGAAAGGTGGAATTCAATGCTGGCGGTCCGTTGGATAAATCCAACGGTGCTAAGAAGATCCAGCACTCCACATGAAAAAGGTGCAGAAAAAAATCACCCCAGAAATTGCCTGAAGGGGACAAGGAAATGCTTTAGGTGTGGAAGATAAGGGCACCTGGCTATTAATTATCAGTAAGAAATACCCACGTCTGTGACAGAGGATAGGAACACTTTGCTCAAACCTCGATGTGTGGTTCATTGCTACAACTACAAAGAACCAGGGCATCTTGAAAATTAGTGCCCTAAGACAAGGGTTTTCGGAGGCAACCAACAATATCCAAGGCAGCAGAGGCAAGCTTTGGCCATCACTACTACCGAAGTAAACCCCAAAAATGAAGTGGTGATAGGTACGCTAGTTATTCATTCATGAATTGAGAACATACTTTTTTATTTAGGTTCAAGAAATTATTTTATATTTTGAATGTTTAGTAGAATAATCCTAGCACCACCAAAAATCATGGAAGTGAAGATGTTGGTGAGTACGAAAAATGGGGAAATCATTGCATCTCGTTAATATAAATCTTCCCCTATCATAACCTGTGGATTGAACTTCCTCGAGAACCTTTTCACACTTCCTATGGAAGAATTTGAGGCAATTCTTGGCATGGATTGGATTTCCTTATATAGATCCATCATAAATATCTGTGAGAGGGAAATCACTCTCCATTTGGAGAATTGACCGTTGATTCATTATAACTGTAAGGAGGAAGATGAGTCTTATTTAACTCCATCATATCATGCATGGATATTACCACCCAATTAGACTGCATATCTAGATCAGATGATTGAGTCTAAGGAGGGAACCATCCTACAAGAAATGCCAACTGTGAGGGAATTCACTGAAGTGTTTCCTGAGGAATTTCCTGGTCTTACTCTTAGAAGATATGTTGAATTATCAATTGATCTTATACCCAGGGCATTGCCAATATCCATGACTCTATATAGAACGGTTGTTGTGTACATTGGGGAGCTGAATA
The DNA here is from genome assembly GCA_963277665.1 of Viscum album. NCBI lineage: Eukaryota > Viridiplantae > Streptophyta > Magnoliopsida > Santalales > Viscaceae > Viscum > Viscum album. The sequence goes on along the minus strand of OY728159.1, from coordinate 770,975,657 downwards.
AACAACTATAGGAGAATCTTAATAAAGGGTTTATACGCCCAAGTGCTTCACCATGGTGTGCACCAGTCCTCTTTGTCAATAAGAATGATGGGTCAATGCGCTATTGCATCGATTATCGTGAGCTTAACAAAATCACGATAAAGAACAAGTATCCTATCCCATGAATTGATGACTTGTTCAATTAGCTGCGTGGATCAAAATACTTCTCCAAGGTGGATTTCTGGTCTGGATATTATCAAGTAAGGGTGAAGAAACAAGATATCCCCAAAACTACTCTTTGTGCAAGATAAAGGCACTATGAATTCATAGTAATGACTTTCGGACTCACTAATTCTCTAGTAATCTTCATGTACTTGATGAATCGAGTCTTTAGAGATTACCTCGACAAATTTATTGTTGTCTTTATAGATGATATTATGATATACTCCAAAACCATGGAGGATCATGAGCAGCATCTAAGAACTGTTCTAGATACTTTTCAGAGGGAGAATCACTATGAAAAGCACATAAAGTGTGACTTATGGTTAAAGGAGGTCTCATTCTTGGGTCATATAATCACAAGCAATGGTATATCTTTGGATCCCTCCAAAACAGATGTAATTCAGGGATGGATGAGGCTAACATTGATAAAGTATATCTATATCTTCTTGGGGTTAACTGGATATTATCGACGATTTGTGAGAAATATATCACGATTTTCCAACCCTCTTACCAAGATAACTTAGATGGTAGTGAAGTTTTCTTGGAGTGATAAATGCGATGAAAGCTTCAAGGATTTGAAAAGGAGGCTTATCACTACACCCGTACTCATGTTACCCACAAGTGGACAACATTTTGTGGTATTCAGTGATTCTTTGAAGAAGGGAATGTGTTGTGTGTTTATGAAAAATGACAATTTCATTACATATGCTTCAAGGAAATGGAATGTTCATGAACAGAACTATCCAACACATGACCTCAAGTTGGCTGTATTGATCTTTGCTTTGAAAATTTGGTGGAATTAACTCTTTGGGGAGAAGTGTGAAATATATATGGACCACAAAAACCTCATGCATATATTCTCATAGAAAGAGTTCAACATGCAGAAATGAATATGGTTAGAGCTGATCAAAGACTATGACTACTCAATCCATTACCACCTTGGGAATGTGAACAAGGTGGCGGATTCCCTAAGATAAAAATACCCAGCGATTCTATCATTGACGAGAATTGAAAAGGATCTAATCTTCTTAGATTTGATGAATATGGACTTGGGAATCATAAAGAAGGGAACATCATCATTCCTTTAATAAATGACTGATCAAATGTCACTTTTGGAAAGGTTAAAGGATACTCAAAAGGATGATTTGGGAATTTATGAAAAGTATAAGCTATCAGAAAAGGTAAATCCTAGTAGTTCAATGTTAATGAAGAAAGAATTGTGAGATTTGGGAAAATACTATGTGATCTACCATGTCTGGAGCTGAAGAAGGAACTTTTGAATGATGCACATAGTTCAAATTTCCCTTTCACACAGGAAACAAAAATATGTATCAAGATCTCTGAGAGAATTATTGGTGGGAAAATATGAAAAAGGAGATCGCTAAATATACATCAAAGTTCCTAGTGTGACATCAAGTGAAGACAGAGAGGTAGAAGTCTATGGGGATGATGCAACCATTTCCCATACCAGAATGGAAATGGGAGAACATCACCATGGACTTTGTCAACAGACTTTTGAAGACATCCAAATGATACAATGCTATCTGGGTTGTTGTGGATCATCTTACAAAGGTTGCACACTTCATTGCTATTCGGTAGGATTTATCATTGGATCAACTGGCACGGATATATATCTGGGAAGTGGTAAGGATTTATTGAGTACCAAAATATGTGGTGTAAGATTGAGATCCAAGATTCACCTGTAAGTTTTGGAAGAGTCTTCAACATGCTCTAAATAATGGACTGAACATCCGTATGGCCTATAATCCTCAAACTGATGGTTAGTCCGAGTGGACTATCCAAACACTTGAGGATATGTTGAGAGAGTGCTCAGGGGACTTTAAAGGAGGATGTGATCAACATCTTCCTCTTGTTGAGTTCTCTTATAATAAAAGTTTCCACTCGAGCATCCAAATGGCACCATATGAATCCCTTTGTGGGAAAAGGTATAGAACATCAGCGTGTTGTGATGAGGTCGGTGAGCGTAAGATGCTTGGACCAGAAATGGTTGAATAAATGATGGAGAAGGTGAAAACCATTTAACAGCATATCAAGGCATCCCGGAGTTGACAGAAGAGTTATGAAGATAACTGTCGATGATAACTTGAGTTTAAAGATGGAGACATGGTATTTCTATGCATATCTCCATGGAATATGGTCTTGAGGTTTGTAAAGAAAGGGACGTTAAGTCCAAGGTACATCGCCCCCTTCAAGGTTCCTGATCATGTCAGGTTTGTGGCCTATTGACTAGCACTTCCACCTACCATAGCCAAGGTACATGATGTCTTTCATGTATCCCTCTTAAGGAAGTACATATCGGACCCTTCACATGTACTCTCTTCCGAGGTGATATAGTTAGAGGATGATCTTTCTTATGATGAGCAACCAGTGAAGATCTTAGATTGTAGATAAATAGTTATAAAAAATAAAACAATGCCCCTCGTCAAGGTGTTGTGGAGAAACCACAAGTTTGAAGAATCTACTTGGGAATTGGAAGAAATAATGAAGGAGAGTTACCCACATCTGTTGTAGTGAGGGAAACAGAAATTTCAAGGGTGAAATTTTTTAAGGGGGGAAGATTGTAACGACCCAAACATTCATTAATGGGAATCCCTCTTAATCTAATCAAATGTATCTTTATGTAAAAAGTTTATATAAAATGACAACTTCATTGGTTTATGTTTTTAGATTTTAAAATAGTGTTAAGGATTATGACCTTTTCTAATATAGATATTGAACAGTGATCACATGATTAGTATAAATATATGTCCTTAACAAATCCAATTTACTCAGAAAAAGGAAGCGATGGCCTCATCCAGTAGAGGATCCCCATAAAAATCCCATTTTTCAGAGCTCGGAAAAGAGGTTGCAACATTGGGATTTCACTCTTGACCAATACCAATCCAAGATTGAATATGTTATTCTTGAGCGGGATGGCCTACGAGAGAAGTGGGAGTTGACAGAGATTAACACTCGAGAAATGTTATCTGATCCACCCCAAGAGTCTGTCACTATCACACACCTTACACTTCGGACTTATGTGAGTGTTATAAGGGGTTATGTAACAAGAACATAGTATTATGGTTATGTACATTATTTTTTCACATAATAATTAATATACATTAATTTTATTATTGTTACCTTGTAAATAGTTTTTAAATCACAAATTTTATTTTTAGTTAATGTTCAAATAAGAAATCTATTTTGATAAATTAATGGATTTTTGAATTAAATAATTTTTTAATGAAATATTATTATTATTATTATTAGATTAATTTCTATTAAATATAAATGATCGTATAATTTTACGAATGCAATTGTAATTTTTATTAAGGTTTGAAATCCATGTTTATCAAAACCCATGAATTTTCTATAAATGACGGTTTTTATTTTAAAAGTGAAAATTACCAAATTTAGAAAATTATCTAGATAAAATGAATATTATTTCTAGAATTAGGATGTTGAAATTATCCAATGGTTAATTTTTCATAATTTTATGAGAGAGTCAAATGTTTGGGTAAAAATTAAATATTGTTTAAATGTATAATGTGTTTTGGACATCATAACGACCTAATAGTGATGTAATAAAATACTATAAACATTATATTCGGTAAATATATGTTTTACCATTTACATATTGTGATTTTTGCTTTGTTTGATTTATTTTACAAAGATTTAGTGGACCTTTCAAGACTTATTAAACATTTTGTCTTTTCAAATTTGTTTCCTTGGAAGTGTGACTCACCTCCACATAAGAAACCCCATTATTTTAAGAATTTCAGATTTTGGAAATATAAAATATTGTTTTACACTTCCCTTTACCAAAAACCAAGGGCAAAAACAATGGTATGGTTTGTGGGTTGGATTATTTTAATGTGAGGTGTCTCAAAACATAAATAATAAGTAATTCCCTCGCCTTTCCTATATAAACCCACCCAATCACTCACTTCAACCTCACTCAAAGCCTTTGGAGTTCATCCAACCTATGACCGAATCTCCCTAGAATCCTCCCAAGGTGCCCAAATCCTCTAATAATCCTCTCTCAAGCGTCTCTCAAGCTTTTGGAATCGCACATCCATGTAAGTGTTTTTTCTTCCTTTCTCATTTTTTGTCCAATATTTTTGAAATTGTTATGCCTTTTTAATTTCAATTATAAATGTTGGGGTATGGTTTCACACCTTCCACATACTTCTCCCTTTATGTTTTAATTATGGGAGACCCATTTCTCTCTCATTAAATGCCTCCCATGTACCCATGTTACTATGGTGAAATTCGGAAATGAATTTCTCTCTCCTCATTTACATTCAAGAAATTCTTCTTCATCATGAATCTCAATAGCAATACATTTTTTGGGAGATGTATCTATATGAAACCCTTACTATCCATGTCATATAAATATGATGATACACCCCTTTATCTCTCATCAACCATTTTTATGAGTTATTATGTCATGCTGTTATGCTCCTGAAATTACATCGCGCTTTTCCAAGCCAAAGTCATTGTGTTGTGAATACCATGCCCATTTCTCTATCAAGGTTATTCACCATTAAGCACATTAACATATTTTCTAAATAGTTTCATGTATGTATTCCACAATCGTTTATCATGGAATAATTGATAATGTTGAATGATTCAATGTTTAATGATCCATGTGGCACACTTATGCAAGAAATGAATTGTTTAAGAATGGTGCTCCCTGATAGCACTCCAATACATTGGGTAAAGTATAGTATCATGATACATCATGTGAAATGGGTGTTTACTCATGATAAATCAATTGAAATAAGTGTTTACTCGTGATCCATGTGCCATGATATTTTAATCATGATCCATTTCCAATGAGCCTTGTCTCATGCTAATTCATTGTTAAGTATTGTTGCCACATTTCCATGATATGATTATCATGCTTTATCATGCCTTTATTTTTATGTTTCTCTTGTGCTCTATTGATATTTCTATTATCTAACATATATTTTACTCCGCATGTTATTCCATGATTATTACCTTACTGGGATTTATAGCTCACCCTTTTCTTAGGCATGTCCTCAGGTTATCCCATGCAGTGCTAAGTACGAGAGAATGCAGTGGTCATGTAAAGGATGTTTTCAATAAAGATGTTGTCTTTCATGTTTTAAGTTGTTATGTAATGATCCTAAGCCCCAAAGACACTAGACCTCTCTATCTTCTATGTTGTATCAAGTGATTTTTATGTAATAAATTATGTTTAAATGTGTAATAAAAGATCAGGGTTGTCATAATCAATGTAGGGTGGTTGTTAAAAGAAAGACACATCACTTCGTGGAAGTATTAGTCCACACATACATGAACGATGTTATCATTTTTTATTGTAAGAAAGAAAATGATACATTATAATTTAATAAATATAAATATGTCATTTATAAAAAAATTATTTCATATATATATAATATTATCATTAAATTTATCATTATCACCTTCCATATAAAGAGTTAGTAAAATATAAACCAGATCGCTTCACGAGCTGGTAGTACGTAGTAAATATGAGCGACATTATCATATCCCAATCAGAATTTAAAGTAAAAAATGTATATATGATATAATAAATACATTGGTATAGTTATGTCATAAATATAATATATATATTTTATATACATCATTATAACTAATATTAATATCTGGTAATGGAAAATAAATGACATTAGTTCATGATAAGGTTTTTTGTCGTACACAGAAATAATGATTTCATAACCCATTTAATGGAAATTGAGATGGTTAAATGTAATTACCTTAACATTAAAAAAATAATTATATATAATATACTACTGGTATTATATCATTATTATTTAATGATAACAAAAGGATATGGAGTAAGGAAAAAATAAAAATGATCATTGAATAATGTCACCTCTTCTTTGGTTAACCACCTTAGGTTTGGACGGAAGCCTTCAATGGATTGATTTACCAAAAAAAATAAGGAGTATAGAATTATGAGATGAAATTTGGGATGTTATTTTTTATATTAGTTTTTGAACCAAATTTGTTTAAAGGTGTGAAGAAGAGGAGAGTGGGGGTTTCCTTTAATAAGTGTGGTAAGTCTCATAGTTGTAATTTTTCAAAAGAAAAAGGTGTACTTATTTTTTGGACATTAAAAATGTTAAAAGTGGATTAGTATACATAATTATAAATTATAGGTTCTAAATATTTCTATAATATATATTTTACACATGTTTCTAGGTCATTTTAACCTTTATAATTTTAGTTTAACTGCAAGTAAATCCATTTTTACCATAACTATGGTAAATAAGTTTTTCTATTTTCACTATTAATTTTGGTGAAAATTTATTTTAAACTTATTATTTATTATATATTATGATTATTAAAAATATAGAATCCATTTTTCTAAATTCAAATAAATTAAATGGAAAATTTTAGTTTAAAATAAATCTCATTAATCTAATGAGAAAGTGATATTTCAAAGGGAAAATGTTCATAATTTTACCATGTTTTTATATCATAATTAAATCTATAAATTACTAAGAAGAACCAAATTAGATTAATATATATATATTTAAATAAGTTTCATTTAAAACTAATTAAAATATAATTTAACATTAAAAATAATTTAAATTAAAAGTTACCTGTCAATTAAAATTCACTATTTTTCACTATTAATCAAAAAATGAAATATTTCAAAAAACTCCAAAAAATCAACTTAAGATATTTTTTATATTATGATTAAAAATGATGTTAGTTTTATAAAATAAATTTAATAATGTATTATGAATTATTTTTATTTTATGTGCACAAATTTAAACAAAATCACATTTTAGAAAAAATACATTTTTTTAGAAAACGATAATTTTTCTTCAAAATGATTCCTATTTTATTTATAATAAATAGATAACCATATTTTTCCTAATTTATTTAGTACTTTTCATACCCTAAAAATTAACAACACTGTTATAATAGTATACAATTTTATAGTTTATTTAGAATTGGGAGTGTGTGTTTCGTTAGTTATCAATGAACTAAAATTTAAGGAAGTATATTTGAGGGGGTTTTGGGCTTGATGTTGTACATCACAAAAACTACTGAATAAAATGTTCTTATTTTATAATTTATGGGTGTAAAATTTTACACACATTATATAAAATTCATCCCCACAATTTAAACGTGGTCTCTATAATCAAGGGTTTTATATTTTAAAATTCTTCTATTGAAAACTCTCTTAATAAAAAGAGTTAATAAAACATCCTCTTAAAAAGAGATAAAGTTAAATATTATCGTTATATAGAATAAGACATAACGAGTTTACAAATTTTTATAACATGTTCTTTAAATGAAAACATGGACACATAGGATAATTCTAATTCCCAAGGTTTAATAAATAGTGATATAGATAATTGATCTGAATAAAGTGGGAGATCCAGAAAAGGTTAGGGGACAAAAAACCATAATTATGTTATGAGTTAAGGGACAAGTCAATTTATTTAAAATGAATTTACTATGAAAACATTTTTTTCAAGCTCATTTCACTATTGTTTAGTCATTTGTGTTCTATCTAATAATATCTGGAAATATGCTTACCTTATAAGTTTTAATTTCAAAAGTAAAATTTCATCCTTCAGTTCTACTTCAATCAATTTCAAATTCATGGCATACTCTAAGAATAGAAAATTAAAAAAAATATTCTTAAGGAAACACAATTCACTTTTAATGGATCATAAGATCTAAAAAATAGTGACAAATCTTTTTTTTGTCTCTAACTATTTTTTAAATCCAATATGGTTAAAACAAGTTATCCAATATAATACATCAATATCTAGACCTAAACTATAACGAAAATAGTTCATAATTATTATTTATTTTTCAAGTAATTTTACTAAAAACTTTGAAATGTTAATTGGGAAATCACATAGTATAGTGGTATAAGCTAGACCCTTATTTTCCTTTGATCATGGGTTTAAGCCCTAGCTATTGGCAGATGTAATGGGTTGTCACCCAGCAGAAAGGTTATCCTTTTCTAAGAGCTTATTAAAATAATTCATAAAAAATACCAAAGTAAAATAACACATAATTATTTCAACATAAAAGATAATATAAATCATAACGATTACCAGTACCTTTAAACTTTTTCCCAAAAAATCAATGGCATTCTTCCCTAAATAGAATTTTCATACACTAAACCAATTTGTGTATTCCCATAAATAGTTTCCAAGAAAAATTTGTTTAATGTATATAATATCTAATAACATAATACCTTAAAATTTTTTCTTGATAATTTTAGGTATGATATAATTTAAACTCATTACACCATGACCTTATCCATAAATATAAAGTTAATGTAGTTATAAATGGTTAAAATTTAACACAATCCTACGAATATTAATTATTTATATAACCAATATTCTATTGGTAAAAATAATTCTAAAATTTAATAATGTAATCCCAATATATATTTAATTTGTCCATTATATTTACATATAGGCCCTTCCTTGCACTACGTTTTACCACTATAAGAGGTAATTGACTCATAGAATTCAAAATTCCCAAAAATTTAATACAAAAAACTATAAATTTATTCCTATTGATAAATTTATTTCCTTTTATTTTACTCTTCATTTTTCCTCAACAATTATTTTCTGTATTCCCTTATTTTGAAAAAATAAATAATTTATCCACTCTTTTGAGAAAATTTCCTTGGTGTCTCCTTCCATATACCTAACATGATGTAAATTGAGATTTATTTTATCCATAGTATCCATAACTCTAGCTCTTAGAAAACTCCTTCCATATCTACTGTGGTGAGTTCGATAGTTGGTTAAGGAATAAGATGTCAATCATGTTATGGTATATTTGGTTTGTCATAATACTAATATATTTCCCTCCCATCATCATCCCAATTAGTTTCCTATAGACACCAAATTGTCCTTCATATATAATTTTAAAAAAATTCCATTGGTTTATAGCCATTGACTGAAACAAAAAAACATCATTTAAGAACCAATAATTTCATTGAGAAATCCATGTGACCATTTATAGGATGTTCAAAACATGAAACCCTTTTTTAAACTAAGAAGTGTTGGGATTAACCTAGGTCATTAATTATCATCATCTATTAAAATCCTTTAAATGTTTTATAAAGAAAATGTCAATTATCTTAATAATATCCCATGGGAGTGTTAAACTAGGTGCACGGTAAGGCCCATTGTCATGCACTAGATGATGACCAAGTCAAGAAAAAAGATCCCTTTTTAAAGTTATTATACCTTGGTATCTCTATTCTAGAGCCATATCCACTTGTAGTATCCATATAGGGATTTCTTTCAAGGAAAAACACATAATATCTTCCTTAACAAAATATTAAGATATTCATCAATACTTATCATCAATTTATATGATATTTTTACTTTCCTTAATATTTGTTTTCCTAAATCGTGTTCCCTTAGTTTCTTCTAAGAATCCTTTAATACTAATTGATTCGACCATAACCACAAGAAACCTGAATCCAGATTCCTCTATTTTATAGAGGAAAAATATACAAATAATCACATCCTAAAGTACCGAATAGTTTTGTAGTCTTGGTAAACTTGATGCATACTTGAGTATGAAACTAAATTTAAAAATAAAAATTAAAACATAATTTTTTTTAGAATAACATTATTCCCCCATGAATATCCTTTGATATCATTCATACTACACTTATGGGGTTCCTAGGGAAAAATAATTTTGATCTCAAATAATCAGTAAGGCTTATGCATAGTAGATGCTATCATGAATCAGTAATAAAATTAATCATGATATGGTAAATAATGGAAAACACATTCAATTTCATCAATAAACTGTGAATGTGAATCTTCCATAGATAATATCATTGTGAAAGAATCATGGATAATAATATAATAAATAATCAATATTTAAATTTAAATAACTAAAAACACAATCCATATAATCGATAAACATAAGAGTGAAATGAATCTAGAGATAGTATCATTATTAAAATATCATGGATAATAATATAATGCATAATCAATATGGTAAGGTAAATAAATAAAAACTCATAAAATTTAATCAATAAAGAGATAATGAAATGAATCCATAGATAATATCATTATGGAAATCTCATGGATAAAAATAATATAATTCTTATTGAAGGAAATTCATAATCATTGTTTTTCATTTCTCAAGAACATAATAACTCTATAGTAATGAAAATTCACAAGATGGTTTAAAACTATTGGTAAACACCTTTTCAATGATAGCTTACTTATTCTTCTCATGAGACCTACTAATGTATCTTAGGGAAATGTAATTCTGGTGCCCACGCATTACTTTAGGTACAAAGCATTCCTTATATATTGATTAATTGATTTGATTTAATGAAACGTGTACCTTATCATCAAATAGCTATATTGAGTATCGAATACAAAATTATCAACATTTCCATCGATAAAAAACATTAAATGTAGAATGTGATATGTAAAAATGATATAAAACTTAAGTATTAAGAATATCCATGATAAATAATGTAGATATTTATAGTAATGTTAATGTCCTTGGGAATGTAAATAATTCCAGGAAAAGTTAATGACTACAAAACAGAATCAAGAGAGTGAATCTAAATATTGTCATTGGTCAAAATAATTATAAAAAATACAGTGGAAGAATAAGTATGGTACCCACACAACATATCCTCAATGTTTGTTTTTCAAAATAAGGGTTCATATTCATTGTTAAATATAATTACCATAAAATGATCTCTAGAAACATTTTTGAGGAAAACATCCTTTTCATTTTAAAAATCGCATTTTAAAACTAAAATTTCACAAATCATTTTTAAATTACATTAATTTAAATATAACCTTTGATACTCACAATGTATTCTTTCAAAAAATAGAGTGTTCATGATGGATATAAATCACCTTCACGTCATTCATGTTAAACAATATTCCCTTCACTTTTTTGGAAAATGTAAAGTTGGAATAATTCTAAAAAGAAATGATGTGTACTTTCTATTTTTTTAGAAAAAAAGTAAAAATTGTGTAAAAATGTATTCAATAAATCATCTAAAAATGTTAAAAACATTTTCAAAAAACATGGTTTTTGAAAAATAGATATTTCTGACTAAATTGTGTAATTGAGTAATATTTTATTCAAAACATTTTCATAGTGTTTCTAGCTACCAATGAGTTGGTAAAATTGTACCATTACGTGAATATATCATTAATAGCCATTGGAGAAAAAAAATCAATGGGTTATCTATAAAATGATAAAATAATATTCTTCAATAGAAATTTAGGAATAAAAAACCTTGATTCGAATAATACTATGAAATAAATCCTTCAAATTATTATAATGTTGAAGTGAGAATTTACCAATGAATCAATTATGTGTATGAAATATAAATCCACATAAAACCAATGAATATAAAATATTATCTATTCAAAATTTATTACACACATAATAATATATTATCAAAGACAATGATGGAGTAACATTACCTTGTGAAACAAAATTGAGTTATGAAATTCTTCACAACTTGGTAACATAAAATTCAAATCCCATTGGATGAATTAATTCAAAGTAAAAAAATTAAATAACATTAATTATTAAATAATAGAAATATTACATGTAAAAGTGGAAAAATATACACCATATAATAGATATTATGTTCTAATTAATAAAATATGCCTCGATGAAGAGAAATTGAGACGATGTACTTTACCCCATACTTATTTTTAGTTGAATGTGATTAATTGACCAATATAGTAGTTTTAAATATGTTATTAAATTATTCACAAACAATATTGATATTTATAATATCATATATTTTCCATTTATAACATACCATCACTTGTTCAACAATAATCCTTCATAATTCGCATTGTTTCGGGTGTTAATTTCTTTGTATTCTCATTCATGATTTGTTATGAAAGTAACTATTCCTATGCATATTATATAGTTGTATCATCTTCTAAATAATAATAATGAAATTATTATATTTTTTATATTTCAATTATACTTTTATTACCAATCATGAATGATGGTTTTTTGAAATGAGGTATGTTACAATTATGGAGACATTAAGTTGAATGTACGCATGAGTAACATTTCCATTTTTCCAGAATTATTAACGAAAGTAGGTAAAAAAATATTTTGTATTTATTGATTTATAATAATTTCATATATAACATATTAATTATTTAAATATACTTATATATATATTTCATGGGGTGTGGTGTTGAAAATATAGTACCATTTCTTCGTGAATATGGTAGTTCACAAGTACATGAACGTTGTTATCAATTTTCACTGTAAAAATGAAAATGAAATGTTATATTATCAGAATGATAAATATGTCATTATCATCATTATTATTTCCTTTTTCACATATTTTTAGTAAATTTATCCTTATAACCTTCCTTATAACTAATTAGTGGAAGATTAGTAACATCTCTTCGTGGGATGATAGTCTTGTGCACACACGAGCGATGTTATTGTATCCCATATAGAATATATTATAATAATGTTATATATGATATATTGAATAAATATTTATAATTATGATATAAATATCATATATATATATATATACTTATATCCACATCATACCCAATCTTGATAGGTGATTATGGAAACATGAATGACATTGGTTCGCGAGGTGGTAGTCCTCCATATATATGAATGATAATTTCATAACCAATTCCATGAAATTGAAGATTTTTTTATGTTAATAACTAAATAAAAAGGAACATAATTATAAATGAGATACTGAGGATATTATATCATAATTTTTTGATAATAATTGATGGAGGAGGACAAAGAAATTAAATAAACCTGATCGTTGAAGAATGTTACCTCTTCATCGGGTAACCTCTTTATGTTTGTACCAAAGCCTTCCAAGGATACGTTTACGCACAAAATAAGGATTATAGAATAGTAGAAGGTAATCTAGAATGTTATTTGGGAAGTTAATTTCTGAAAAAATAGTGTTTGATGGTATGAAGAATAGAGTAGGGGTGTCCTTTTGTAGGTGATGTGAATGGCACACTAACAATTTGTGAAATGAAAAGGGTGTAGCCACATTTTCCCAAATTAAATGGTCCAATATATTATATTTTGGGGAGATAGTCATTATAGGTTTGAAATATGTTCATGTAATAAATTTTATACATATTTTTGTGTCATTTTAAGAATAATATGTTTTTTTTAACCCCCGGTAAATACTTTCTTACCTGAACCACAGTAATTAAGTTTTACAGTTTTCACGTATAATTTTGGTCAAAATTTATGTTGATATTATCATATATTATAAATAATTTTTATTCCAAATATTTAATATATTTTTGGAAATTAAATTCAAATAAGTAGGGAAAATAAAATTAAAAATTTATCCTACATATGTGATCAGAAAGCGGATTTTAGAAGAGAAAATATTCAAAAGTTCGCAATGTTTTATATAAAAATTAAATATGAGAAGGATTCCTATATCATAAATATTATAAATAAATATAAAATTTAACTAGTATTTTCTTTGAATAAAATTCAAAAAATATCTTTTAACATTATAAATGTAATGGCCCTGGTTTTTGGGGATCCATTACTTGTTAAAAATCTGATGTTTGAGTTATTTTGGGTGGTCTAGAAGGCCATCCCAGCTTCTCGGTGACTCCTAGCGGGAGACATAGCCTATCGGTGACCTTCGGGTACTAGTAGCTCTCGGCTACTGGTATCTCTCGGCTACCGGTAGCTATCAGCAATCTGTAGCTCTCGGATACTGATAGCTTTCGCCAACCAGTATCTCTCGGCTATCGGTAGTTGTCACAAACTGGTAGCTCTCACCTACCGGTAGCTCTCACCTACCCCCCATGGGTTTTTCAATAGAGCTTCCTTTTTGCGCGAATTGGGTTTTAAACCTTGTTTTGATACCTTTAATCCTGTTTTAAATCCCATTAATGCTTATTAATGTCATTTAATTAAATGATTGGTGAGGTACCCTTGTGTGCATCGGTTTAAACCACCCCAAAAGGCAGGGACCCTTTAATTACATGTGGGGTGTCCCAGCCACATGGTCAACCCATGATCCCACTCCTTACGCGGTTTCGAGTTTTTCCCTCCGTATCTTAACCGTCCCGGTCATGCTGTATCTCAGCCCTTATAAGACTTTATACCCTAAAGGCTTCTCCCTACGTTTCTTTTTCTCGATCCCCTCCTACCGACGAGTTGTAAACCAGTTATGTTTTCCTTGATCGTGTTCCATGGAGCTCTTGCTACTCACACGGGGACTTAACGTCGATCCTTGATCAGTCAAGTAGGGTTTTTACCTTCGTCTCTCCATTCTGTGTATCTTGAGGGGTGGGTACGCTACTGATTTTATAGAATTGGATGAACCAAACATTAATGATGATAATAAACGGATTCTAAAGAATGAAGGTGAGGGGTCTGATCGATGATGCTGCTTGGTTTTTCTCCTCTTTAATGATTAATGATTTCTGAATTGTGCAGGCTTATGCCTACTGAAAATCATGGAAGTTGGTGGTCCTTCTCTGTGCACTAATAAACCCTTACCACTTGTGATGTTTAAATGTCTTGTATTTTGGTTGTGGACTTTTACTGTGTAAAGGAAATTGGTTAATTACATATATTCATCTAAATAAATTGGGAGCACCAGATTCAACTCCTTTTCTATGATAACCCCAGTTTAAGCCCAGTGGAATTGAAATCATGGAGTGTGTTAAATATTTTAAATCTGAAAATTCCTTTTCAGTCTGCCTTGTGTTGGTAGTATTGGTTTGGTTGTTTCTTCCACGGGACGAGTATGGGTGACCTTATGGTTTTCTTGGATATGGGTTTAGATTGCTGGGGTGATGTGGGTGAGGATGAGATCCTCTGTTTGTATCACGAATTGGGGTGGGATCCTCTTCTGTTGTGAAACCTTCTAATTCAATGTTCTGGGAACTTGAGACTATATGTCACTTTGACCTACATTGGTTCCAATACTTGGAGGGGTCTCACTTGATGTGTTTTTACAAGAGAACCGGGTTTGAATGTTTAAATTGCAGTTGGGGGTACTCTTTCCCTGGCTTGTGCTTATGCTTACTAGTTTCCCAAGTAGGTGTAGAAACTTATTTAAACATTATTACTGAACATGAAAACAAGGATGGGAAAAATGGGGATTTGGTTTGGTGTGAGTTGTGACTTGGGAATGGGTTCTATTCTCTTCTCTTATGAATGAAAAGTAAGGATAGTGTTCTTTAGGCTAGCTGAAGAAAAACCTAGATTGGAAGATTGCTTGTTACCTATACATATACTTGTAGTTTTTTTGTTTCTTATTCGCACGTCACCAGAGTTAATCACTTAGTGCCGAACATCCCCATTTCATGGGAGAGGGTTTTTTTCCAACACTCCTATGAGTGGCTGGTTATTAGATCCTTTTCTTCTCCCTTTCCTGAATATCCCAAGACTCTATGGGCAGGTTGTGATGGCCTAAATTCCATAATTAGACCAAGAATCTTCGGGCAGGGTCGCGTTGTGGTTGGCCTAGGTGTGTGAGGGCAGGTGGTTTCCCAAGTATCTTTGGGATGAGTCCCATGTGTCTTTGGGTGTGGCAGTAGTTCTTCTAGACCAGGTATCTTTGGGTGTGGAAGTGGTTGTTCTGGCCTAGGTGTTTTCAGGCATGGTTACGTGTGATAGTTGTGGCCCAGGTTTCTATGGGTGGGTTAGTGGATGTGTCTCAGGTGTTTGCGGGGGGGGGGGTGTGGTTGTGGCCCAGGTGTGTATGGGTGGGGTATGGTAGTGGGACTGCGATGAGAATAGTGGGATTGGTCTGATGCATAGGATGTCTTCATTAACCACTGGGAAAGTGGCATGGGGTACCCAAATATCGATGTGCTATTACTATACTTTACATGCCTTGCGTTATTTCGGGAGTGTGGCTTGGGGAGGTTTGGTTGGATAGCTTTTCCTTGATGGGTGTTAGGTTATCTCTTCTCCACGGGACATTAGATTTCTCCTCACTTGTGCACGAGAGTCTGTGGTTTTCCCCTACTGAGTATACTTGTGTGCTCACCCTATGTATAGAAAAATGCTTTAAGGTTTCCAGGAGGACTTCAGGGATCGTGATGTACCGTACTAGCTTGGACCTTTGTGGCAGTTTCTGATGTTGTTTTCCTTTTCATGGTACCTTTTTTACTTTTGGAGTTTTATGGATTGTATCTTTTACCTTTCAACATGCATATGGGAATGGTTTACTTTCATCCATACCTGCACTTGTAGTTTTGGTGTTGTGGGACATACTATCTTATCTCCTGATCCTATTAAAAGAAAATGGGTAATTCCTTCCATTTAGGGAGTGATTCAATACCCTTGGTGTTGGTCACCACTCCGGGACCTATTAAAGGTGGGTTTCAGGGGTCATTATCTCTCCTTCAACTTAAAGAAGGAAGGGTCTGGCAATCTGTTGGCCCTTCCCTCCATTTGGTGAAGGCGGGTTGTGATATAATGGCATCAAAGCTGATGGTTAAGAGATAGGATGGAGTCAGCGGTTAGGAAAAGTGAAGATTGCATGGGATGGTAGGGAAAAAATATTGGGTGACCTTGGTGCGTGAATTAGGCCAGGGAAGACCGGCTGGGACTCGAGATTTTAGGGGCCCCCGTGATCCGATGCAAGGACTATATACCTACCGAACGACCGAGTGAGACTACACTGATTTCATGGTAGAGACCCTAGGAAAGGTACATGAATCAAAATGACTTGTGTTCTCATGATTCTGGGGTGTTTTGGGAAATTAAAATGAATAAGAAGTTTCAGGAAAAATTTGAGAACGATATTCTTCACTACTTGGGCATAGGCAATCTTCATTTACCTTGCAGGTATGGCACCTGGGAGATGACCATGAGTTTTGTAGGCGATCGAGGCCCAGGAAGTCGACATGGCCGATTGGAAGAGGATTGACCGAGAGGAGGAGGATGATTAGTGGTAGAAGACACTTCGAGCCTTTCAGCTACAGACCCTCGAGAAGTATGAGGGCAGTACCTCTGACATGAAGACGGAGAGCTGGCTAGAGAAGTTGGTGATAGCTTTAGGCTTGATCCAGGATCCGGAGGAGTACTGAGTTCCTCTAGCCATGATCCAGATGCGGGGAGAATCACGTCAGTGGTGTATTCTCTACCTCGGGGAGAGGAGAGAGGTCTAGGTGGCATGGGATGATTTTGAGAGGGAGTTCCGGGCAGAATTCCTCTCTTCTGCGATGAAGGCAGAGAAGATACAGGAGCTACTCTCCCTCCAGTAGGGGAGTATGTCAGTGAGGGAGTTGGGTGTCAAGTTCAAGGACCTCCTCTGCTTCACTCCAGACCTCTTTCCAGATGAGGTGTCCGGGGTGAGGCATTTAGAGGAGGCACTTCGATCCTCCCTCTAGTACGTTGTTACCCCCTTCACCATGCTGACTTACATGGAGGTCCATAAGAAGGCCGAAGTGGTGGAGAGGACGCACACGCTAGGAGGTGTATCACTAGAGGGTATCCAGCTGGGATCATCAAAGGGTAAGGCCGTCAGCACCAGGCATCTAGCATCAGGACCCTATAGGTTCCGACCAGCAGGGAGCAGGCCGCAGCAGTTCCAGTTCTGGTCCCCTGGTCCTCGCCCTTTTCCTTTGGGCCCAGGACTGAGGTGCTTTGTCTGTGGGATCCATGGACATCTCCAGAATCAGTTCACGGACCATGTACAGTATGAAGGTGGAGGACATGCCCAGCACCCTCTCCAACATAAGCTTCTAGATAGGCCCTTCCAGCAGCAGCAACAGGGGCAGTGAGCTCCCGCTCCTCTGAGGGCAGGCGTTGTAGGGGGAGGCTTACTTCAGGGCGCTCCTCGAGGACCTCGACCAGGGCATGGTCAGGGAGGTGGCTGATAGCTGAGAGGAATAAGAGCTGGGGATGGGAAGGTGCATGCCGCAGAGGCAGTAGTTCCAGCAGAACCATAGGTCGTTCGAGGTACGATCAGTTTGTTTAGCACCCTTGCTTATGACTTATTCGATACCGGATCTTCGCACTCCTTCGTTGCACCTAGTCTAACCCATGATCTGGGTCTAGATGTCGAGAGACTTCCAGTGCCCCTGGTGCTGAGCACACCAATCAGAGGACAGACTGACTTGTTATATGTTTTTCGAGGATTCATGCTGATGATAGGGCCACATCAGTCAGTCAGGGATCTACTACTACTACAAATACATCCATACGATGTCATCCTAGGCATCGACTGGTTGTTCTCTGTGTGTGCCATCATCGACTTCTTCCGAGTAAGGGTTGTGTTCTCAGACTTGGGTGGCCGACGTGTTACATTCACCTGCAAGCGGAGTGGCCAGAAGGGCAGTAGGCGAGAGGAACCCCTCCTCTCATTGTTAGCCGAACTGTCAGTAGAGTTAGTAGATGGTGAGATGGTGGAGGTACCAGGGATCGTCAGTGAGTTTATGGATGTCTTCCCTGAGGAGGTAACAACTCTACCCCCACGATGTGATATCGAGTTTTGGATAGACTTGCAGCCTGGTACTCGTCCAATTTCGATGGCTCCTTACAGGATGGAACCTTCAGAGCTACGGGAGATATGAATTCAGATTGACAATCTCATGAAGAGGGGTTATGTTCAACCAAGTGCCTCACCGTGGGGTGCTCCAGTTTTGTTCTCAAAGAAGGCGGACAGTGGTCTCATGTTGTGTATAGACTATAGGAGGCTAAATCCGATGACGATCAAGAATCGCTACCCTCTTCTGAGTATAGACGATCTCTTTGACCAAATGAAGGTGGCAGGATGGTTCTCGAAGATCGACCTGTGGTCTGGGTATCACTAGTTGAGGGTAATGGAGGGAGACATCTTGAAGACAGCCTTCAGGTGAAGATATGGGCACTTCGAGTTTGTAGTTATGCCTTTCGGTGTTACGAACGCCACAGCTGTGTCCATGGAGCTTATGAACTCCGTCTTCCGAGAGTACCTGGATCGGTTCATAGTTGTGTTCACCGACGACATCCTAATCTATTGAAGATCAGAGGAGGACCACGTGGAGCATCTGAGGATAGTTTTAGTGGTCCTCTGACAGCACCATCTCTATGGGAAGTTGTCGAAATGCATGTTCTGGACGTGAGAAGGACACTTCCTTGGACACGTAGTGTCCAAACAGGGTGTAGCGATGGACCCATCAAAGGATGTGGTGGTTGTTTCTTGGGAAGCACCAAAGAATTTGTAAGAGGTTCATAGATCTCTTGGGAAGGAAGGTTACTATCGGAGGTTCATACCCAAATTCTCTCGAGTTGCAGTCCCTTTGACAGCCTTGACCAAGAAGGACCAGGTTTTCGTATAGAGTGAGCAGTGTGAGACAGCCTTCACCTATCTGAAGGAGAAATTGGTTAGTTCCCCAGTGCTAGGACTACTAGAACAAGTGGCGGCATATGAGGTGTTTTGTGATGCTTCAAGGAAAGGCCTCAGAAGTGTGTTGATGCAGTGACAAGGGGTGATCTCTTATGGGTCTTGCAAGTTACGGCCTCATGAGCTTAATTATGCCACCCACGATCTGGAACATGTAGCGGTCATTTTCGCACTGAAGTTATGGCGGCATTACCGCATTGGAGAACGCTTTGTGGTATTCACGTATCACAAAAGCTTCAGGTTTGTCTTCTCCCAGCGGGACCTAAACTTACGGAAGTGAAAGTGGATGGAGTTCCTCCAGGATTAAGATTTTGAGATTTCCTACAATTCGGGAAAATGGAATTTAGTGGTCGATGCTTTCAGTAGGAGGTCGCAGAAGGATGTAGTCCGAGAGTCGGCAGACGCCTGGAAGGTAATGGAGGAGTTGGCTGCCTTGAACCTGGATGCGAGGATAGATAGCGGTGGACGTTGCCTCTTTAGATGACAGTGTAGTATTCTCTTGTGCAAAAAGTGGAGGAGTCTCAGTCGGGAGACCTAGAGTGCGAAGTGATGCGTGACTGAGTTGACCAGGCCAATGCTCCGGAAGGGTGGACGGAGGATGGTCATAACCAGATGCTTTTCTGAGGAAAGTTATTTGTTCCAGAGGCGATGCATGGCCAAGTTCTTAGTGAGTTCCTCAAATCACCCCTAGCAGTGCACCTGTGAGTTTACAAGATGTACCAGGGTCTAAAGAGACAGTTTTGGTGGCCCGGAGTAAAGCGAGCAGTGGCAGAGTTTATGGCCAAGTGCCTAGTGTTTCAGCAGGTGAAGGATGAACACCGTGTTCCAGGCGGCCTGCTGTTGTTTCTAGATGTCCCCAAGTGGAAGTGGGACGACATCTCGATGGATTTTGTCATGGGACTACCCAAGGTACAAGGAGGATGTGACGCCATCTGGGTAGTAGTGGACTGGTTGATGAAATCAGCTAACTTTCTGGTGATCAAGGAGTCAACTATAGTGGATGCTCTAGCATGGAGATATGTGGACGAGGTAGTGCGGTTGCATGGAGTTCCGAGTTCCATAGTCTCAAATAGGGATGCACGATTTTCCTCACGAGTCTGGAGGGGTTTGCAGCATGCTTTTGGCACCCAGTTGTGCCTTAGCACTGCCTTCCACCCCCAGACAGATGGGAAGATAGAGTGCACCATCCAAACCATAGAGGATATGTTGTGGGCATGTGTTCTGGACTTAGGAGTATCGTGGGTGTGACAATTGCCTCTGATAGAGTTTCCCTACAATAATAGCTATCAATCTACCATTGGTATGGCTCCATTCGAAGCATTATACGGGAGGCCATGCCTCTCACCCGTGTGCTGGACTGAAGTCAGAGAGGTGGGCATCCTTGGCCCGGAGGTGGTGCAGGGCATGACATAGAAGGTTCAGCTTATACCGGAAAGGATGAAGGCGGTCCAGGACTGAAAAAATTCATATGAAGATAGCAGGATAAGGACCTTGGAGTTTGAGGTAGGAGACCATGTGTTCTTGAAGGTCTCCCCTCGGCGTGGACAATGGAGGTTCGGCAAGGGAAGTAAGATTTCCCCCAGGTTTACCGAACAATTTGAAGTGTTTCGGCAGGTCGGAGAAGTGTCTTATTAGCTAGCGTTACCACCACCGCTACTGAGGATACATGTCATCTTCCATTTTTCCCAGCTCCTTTTGTATCTGCACGAAGATTCACAAGTCCTCGGTTGGGGAGAGCTAGACATCAAGGATGACGTGAACTTTGTGGAAAGACCAGTGAGGATCGAGGGTCGTGAGGAGAAGGTACTTCGTGGGTGGACCATTCCCTTGGTTCGTGTGTTATGGATACATGGTGGGCTTGAGGGGAGTGACTAGGAGAGGTAAGCACAGATGCATGCCCACTACCCAGAGTTGTTTGGAGTTTTGTGTTTTTCTGTTTATTCTTGTTATGATGGAGCGTTTTACCTTGTTGGCTATGAAATATGTGGTTTTCTTTTCTCTGAATGTGTGTGAAAATTCCTGGCTATAGGGAGGGGAGGACCCGACCGCTAATCAAGACGCATTAAGGTGGATGCGATTAAACTCGTGTCGGCGAGTCAGTGCCACCCAAAGTGGATAGTATCTTGACATGGGGGAAGAGACTCCCCAACCCATATAACTGGGCAATTTGACCTTGGTATGTTTCTTGGTTCTTGAGAGGGAGGTGTTTTTAGATAACGATGAGGTTCACTCCTGAGAGGTATCTTTTGATTTAGTTGTTCGAACCCTTTCTTTCCTTCTGGGTTGTTTTGATTCTCGAGGGCGAGAATAGTTTGAGAGGTATCTGATGTAATGGCTCGGGTTTTTGGGGATCCATTACATGGTAAAAATATGAAGTTTGAGGTATTCTGGGTGGTCTGAAGTCCATTACAGCTTCTCGGTGACTCCTAGCGGTATACTTATGTAACGCCCCGACCCCAGTTACCTAGAGTCGGTGCATTATTATATAACATTGGCATGATCACAAGAAAGATCAAATCTCAAAATACCGATTGGTGTAGTAGCCTTGAAACACTAGATATATTCATAATGTTTTACATTACATCATAAAGTGGAAAACTACTGCAACAACATATTTTCTCCATATTCCACACTCATATCCCCAGATAATATCCCTGCAGGTCATTCATAATTTACTTCTTCACTTCATGGGAAAAATAAAACATAGAAAAGGGGTGAGCTCAAATGCCCAGTAAGGATAAAAATATAGTGGAAACTTTCAAAAAGAAGCATAAACATTTAAGGCAATGTATAACTAAAACAAAAGCCTTTTAAACTTGAACTTCAACATAGTATAGAAAAAGTAAAATGAAATAATGCCATTTACTTATTCACATGGATATTCTACTAATCGAATAATCACATGCAATATCAAGAACCACTTTCATAATGATGAAATGCATAATGTCAGACTATCATAACCACATATCCAAGGCCTCGTGCCAAGACTAAAAATAAGATTTTGTCAAGGCCTTGTGTCAAGACACTAGTTTGTCTCATGAGACCTACCGATGCATCGAGGAGCTATAGCGGGCTCCACCGGTCACATATTAAGTCCAATGCATTCCCATATGAAAAGGTTTAAACATAACATAAACATTCGTATTAAAACTAGCTTACGAAATGTAAATACTTCATCCATAAACCTGGAAAATAACATATCCATAGTCGAACATATCACAAAACCTTCAATACAATATGGAAGTTTTGTTTCATAATAAATCATCTCCAAATAAGCTTCAAATCCATCAAAGGATGTTGACATAGATGAAATCAAAACTCTTTTTAGAGAAATATCTCTTTCTATTTTGAAATCATTTAAGAGTCATATACGTATGAAATAAAACATTTTCTTTGAAAATATTCTTATAATCTTGTAAGGGAAGCTTCGAAAATTTTATAACGGCAGAAAATAACCGCACCCGCCGTATAAGTTAAAAAAAACATTCTTACCTTAATTCTGTCGAAAAGGTTAAAAAGCACCTTGTTTGGAAAATGACAGAAAGATTCCTTTATAAAACACTTATAAAAAGTCAAACAAGGGTATAAATGACTTTAACCCATATTCTTGTAAATAGTAAAAATGTTTTGAAATACATTTTGAAGAAACATGGATGTGGATGATAAGAGATCCCGGTAGATTATTACATATAAACAACCTCAGATAATGAAGAGATTGTGAAATAACCCTTACCTTGTACTTTTCCTTGGTTGGGGTAGGTTAACCTCCTGTATAATATTGAAATAATTGTTATTAAATTATAAAAGAATAATATACATTCATATTATATCATATATGATCTTTTAACATTGCTTTGTTAATAATATCTTAGTATTATCGTCGTTTCGAGTGTTAACTTACTCGTTTTATTTTATATGTTTTGTTACATAAGACATATTTTTCATGGATAGGTTGTATATTATTCATATACAAAATGATATCAAGTCCTTAAATATTATTTTTAAATCATAAAATGATAATTATACTTGAATGGATACGATAGAGAATGAATCTCATCGCGTTCGTGGAGACGGTAGTCCGTACGTACGCACGAGCGACAATATCATTCTTTTGATATTAAAATAATATATAATTTGATAGTATATCATATATACAGAATAATTATCATGTTATATTTATTATTTAAATGAGTTACACATCATTATTATACCCATCCAAATAATAATATATTGAATAACAATTACACCACGATGTGGAGACTGTAAGCCGTACGTACGCACGTATGGTGACATGTTATTCAAAGGGTGGATAGAATACTCAATATGGTTGTACCATATTGATAATAACATCACAGTATATATAATATACTAGAGTTATTATTTTATAATGGTAATAACAAATAAAGAAGAAGTGGAAGAAGAAAGGAACTTGGAAAAGGGTGGTGAAATCATTACCTCTTCTTCGGGTTCTTCCTTTTGATTTGATCAAAAAGGCTCCTTAGGTTGGCTTTCTGATCCAACTAAGGCCTCTAGGTTGTAGTTATGGAAGTTGGGAGAGTATTTGGGCAGAGTTTGGCCGAACCAAAAGGCTTTGAAGGTGTGAAGAAATGAGAAGGATGAGTGCCTTTTTATAAGAGGGGTGAGGGGGACCTTTGGAAAATCTAGAAATATTAATTTATAATAAATTAATATTCGGTTTCTAATGGCTTTAAAGTTTATTATTCAAATTTTAAGGTGGGTATAGGTCTAAAACAACTCAACCAATATAATTTAGATAGGTTTGGGTACTTATATTAACCTTATCTTTAATTATTAACTCTAAGTTAATTAGTTTCACTTTTACAATGTCTCTTTGTATTTTTATATTATATGGTAAATAAACTTACCATATACATCCAAGAGACCCCCAAGTGGTTCATTAATGATACAAATATCATGATATAAGTCTCTTGGCCAAATGTTAGATTTTTAGGAATTTAATATCAATTAATAATATAATACTTGTTTTAAAAACTCTTTTATGTCAATTTTGACACTATTTAATAGTTGATTTTTTTGAAACTCATAACAGAAATATTACTTCGAAAAAAGTTGATTAAATCAATACTAATATTTCATATTATCCGAGAAAATTATTTTAATTCATTAAAAGTCTAAAATTATATTTATTTGGGTATTTATAATATCAATTGTTTTAAATTTTTACTATTATGGTAAATATTGCATCATCATTGTGTCATAAATAAATTAAATTATATAATCTATAAAATTATAAATAAAATATCATCATGTAGGAAATATTTGTATATTTATAATTAATATTTATAGTCGAAAATCCAACATATATAACCCTATTTAAAAATTGTTTTTCTAAAAGATATATGCTTGTGTCATTTTTGTATTCATTTTAACTTAATTAAAATAAAGTTTCCCTATCACCTACAAGTGGCTCCCTGGGGTCCCAAAATCGACCCAAGATGCCTATGGTCGAACATGTATCAACCTATAAGGTTAGGACACCTTTTAGGGTAATTTAGTATTATTATAATATTATTTTTTAACCCTTATTTACCGGATTTACCCTTAACTATGGTAAATAAAATATTTACCGCAGTAATTATTCAAAATGTCTAAAAATAAAATTTACCTATTTACACAATTTTAACATCCTGATTAAAAATATGGAATCCATTTTTCCAAATTCAAAACACAGAAGTGGCAGAAATTAATTTAAAATTAATTCCCATTGTTAAAGCAAAAAGCGTGTTTTTAAGAGATAATAACTATCAAAAGATTGACACTTGTTTATGTCCGGTTTAATTGTAAAATTATGTCCAATGACAAACATTGTATTAAATGGTAAAAATATATTATAAATATACTTTGAAACCTCTCAAATTTATAATTTATCACTATTAATTATTTTGATTAAAAAAGTTTTTTTTAATTAAAATTTAGTAATTTTCACTATTCATCAAAATATTAAAGTTATCCGAAAAGTACCAAAATTTCACCTTAGGCTAAATTCGATATTCCGAATCCAAAAATGAAGTCCATTTTAAAAAATAAAATATATATAATTTCAAAAAGTAGGTATTACTATTCATAACGGCTAGTTTGATTGGTTATGGTGTGTTAGAACTCGGTGTTGTGTACAACACACGCTATCACATTATTTAAAGAGAAGCACACCATAGAAGCTTGGGGTGTTACATTCTCCCCTCCTTAAAATAATTTCATCCTCGAAATTTCTAGAATAATTATCACATGAAAAGACTCGGGTGGTTCTTCATCATAAGTTCCTCGGGTTCCCACGTTGCCTCTTCCATCTTATGGTTTCTCCACAAAACTTTTACCAGACGTGTCGTCCGGTTTCCCAGTACTTGTTCTCTCGTATCAAGAATCCTGATGGGCTCTTCGCAATAAGAAAGATCGGGTTCCAATTCTATATCTTCATGGGTGAGTACATGCGTTGGGTCAGGCATGTATTTCCTCAACAGAGATACGTGGAACACATCATGAACTTTGGAGAGACTTGGCGGCATTGCCAATCGGTAATCTACAACCCCAATTCGTTCTAGAATTTTGAAAGGTCCGATGTACCTGGGACTCAATTTACCTTTCTTACCAAAACGTATGACTCCCTTCCATGGAGATACCTTCAGGAAAACATGATCACCGACTTGAAATTCCAAATCCTTCCTTCGATTATCGGCATATCTCTTCTGCCTACTTTGAGCTGCTTTGAAGTGATTTTGGATTACCTTCACCTTTTCCATCATTTCCTCCACCAGTTCTGGGCCTACAAGTTTTCTTTCACCAACATCATCCCAATAGGCTGGTGTACAACATCTCTTTCCGTATAACGCTTCATATGGTGCCATCTGAATACTCGAATGGAAGCTATTGTCATAGGAAAATTCTACCAGAGGTAAATATTGATCCCACATACCTTGAAAGTCAAGTGAGCAAGATCTCAAAATTTCTTCTAAGATTTGAATATTTCGTTCTGATTTTCCGTCTGTCTGATGGTGGTAAGAAGTGCTCAAATGAAGTTCAGTATCCAGGGATTTCTGAAGACTTTTCAAGAATCTTGAAGTAAAACGGGGATCATGATTAGAAACAATTGATAGGGGTACTCCATGAAGTCTCACAACTTCATTAATATATAGTCTTTCTAGACGTTCCAGGGGTAGATCTTCTCTCATAGCAAGAAAATGTGCTGACATGGTAAGACGTTCAACAATAACCCATATTGCATTGTTCCTTCTAGGAGTCTGTGGTAGTCCCATGACAAAGTCCATCGTAATATTGTCCCATTTCCACTCCGGTATGGGACGAGGTTGCATGACTCCTCCAGGCTATTGCCTTCCATCTTTCACTTGTTGACAAACCATACATCTTGACACAAAATCAGTAATATCCCTCTTCATGTTTTCCCACCAAAAATGTTCCTTCAAATATTTATACATTTTGGTGCTCCCAGGGTGTATAGAGAAATTGGAACTATGAGCATCATCTAGAAATTCCCTTTTTAGATCAGGTATATCGGGAACACAAAGTCTCTTCCCGAATTTCAAAATTCCATCTTCATACACAAAGTCTCTCAATCTCCCATCATTCACAGCTTTAATCTTCTTTTGAAATTCTTCATCATCGGTCTGAGAACTCTTAATCCTTTCTAGTAAAGATGGTTTGGCAACCATTTGAAAAAGAATTGATGTTTCGCCTTCCCTGGTTATTCTCATGTCCATCTTCACTAGATCCATGAAAATTGGATCCCTTTCAATTCTCATATTATTCAAAACTCCATGGTATTTTATGCTCAAAGCATTTTCCACCATGTTTGCCTTCCCCGGGTGGTAGTGTATCGTGCAATCATAATCCTTGAGTAATTCAAGCCATCTCCTTTGCCTCATGTTGAGTTATTTTTGTGAGAAAATATACTTCAAACTCTTGTGATCAGTATAAATCTCACATTTTTTACCATAGAGGTAGTGCCTCCATATCTTCAAAGCAAAGATCACAGCTGCTAACTCTAGATCATGAGTAGGATAGTTTTGTTCATGAATTTTCAATTGTCTTGATGCATAGGCAATAACTCTATCATTCTGCATAAGGACACAACCAAGTCCTTTATTCGATGCATCACTATAAATAAAGAACCCATCATTCCTCGATGGTAGAGTCAATATAGGAGCATTGAATAATATTCTCTTTAGTTCTTCGAAACATTCTTCACACTCATTTCTCCAAACAAATTTAACCCATTTACATGTGAGCTTCGTTAATGGGTTAGCCAATCGGGCAAAATTCTGGACGAAACGTCCATAATAACCTGCCAAACCAATAAAACTACGTACCTCAGTTATACTCATAGGTGCTGGCCATTCTTGGATTGCCTTGGTCTTATAAGGATCTACAAAGATTATATCTTTAGAGACAATATGGCCAAGAAAAGAAATCTCATGAAGCCAGAATTCACACTTGCTAAACTTCCCATATAATTCATGTATTCTCAGAGTCTTCAAGATAATGCGCAAGTTATTTTCATTATCTTAGTAGATTTTGGAGTATACCAAGATATCATTAATAAATACCACCAAAAATTCATCGAGATACTCCTTGAAAACTCTATTCATCAGATCCATGAATACAGAGGGTGCATTTGTCAATCCAAAAGGCATTACAGTAAACTCGTAATGCTCGTACCTGGTTCGAAATGCTATCTTCGGAATGTCTTCCTTATTCACACACAACTGATGGTATCCAGATCGAAGGTCAATGTTTGAAAAGTATTGAGCTCCATGCAGTTGGTCAAATAAATCATCAATTCGAGGTAGGGGATACTTGTTCTTTATTGTTATGGAATTAATCTCCATATAGTTGATACATAACCTCATAGATCCATATTTCTTTTTAACAAAAAGAACAGGGGCTCCCCATGGAGAAACACTAGGGCGAATAAATCCCTTATTACTTAATTCCTCTAGTTTTTTATTTAGTTCAACTAATTCTACAGTGGCCATTCTATAAGGGGTCTTCGATATAGGCCTTGATCCAGGAATTAAATCAATGGAAAACTCAACTTCTCGTTCTGGAGGATGTCCAGGTAAATCTTCCGGAAACACATCTACATATTCTTTCACAACAGGTACATCCTCTATTTGAACATTCCTTTCTTCACCCACAGTCATTTCATTCTCTTCCTCCCCAATAATTGAATTTAGTTGAGCTACTGGGGGTGGATCTAGATAAGAATTAGGTGGTGACGATTCTGCTCTAAAGATAAGGTGTTCCTTATCAACATCATCAAAAATCGTAACCTCTTTCTTCTTACAATAAATCTTCACATCATAGTCTGAAATCCAGTCCATACCGAGGATTATATTGAACTCAATCGTAGGTATGATGATGAGATCAGCAGATAAAGAACATTTATGTGCTCTAATGGGGACTGATTCACAAAACTTTGTTGCAATGATACTTCCCTTAGGAGTTTTAACTGACAACTCCCTTGTTAAATCAAATTGGAAATATCTAATTTTATTAGAAAACTGGGAAGATATGAAACAATGCGATGATCCAGAATCAAATAATGCATTTGCTAAACTTGGGGAAACCATTTAATTACCTGCCAACATGTCTTTCGGAGCTTCTACCTCAGCAGTAGTGATAGCATAAGCCTGGCCTTGATCCCTTGGCCTTTTCTGAGGTAAGTTCTCCTAACGCTTAGAACATTCATTTCCATAATGTCCTATCTCCCTGCCATTGTAGCACTGAACATTGGTAGCTTCCTTCTTCCCCTTGTAATCACGAGCTTAGTGGCCTTTTTCACCACACTTGTAACAGACTCTCATTCCCTTCAAGCAAGTACCGGGGTGTTTCTTCCCACATTTACCACAGGATGGATATTCAACCTTTCCCTTCTTCCCCTTATTTCCATTCCCAGATTGATCAGTAGGTCTCTTCTTATATTTCTTTGCTTTAAAGTCATAAGACTTAGAGAATTCCTTTTCGGTCTTGATAGCACATGAGACAATGTCTTCGTACGACGAGAAGGATTGTGATACTAATTCTTGACGGAGAAATGGTTTTAACCCATCAAAGAAACGATAAATCTTACTTCTTGGGTTACGTACATAATCTCCAGCATACCTTTCTGACCTTGTAAAGTTAGCCTCATACTTTGTGACATTCTCATCCTCCTTCTGTCTCAGACTCAGAAATTGCCTTTCCATATCTGCTCGATGGTCGCGAGGAAAGTATTTTTCTAAAAATAGATCTTTGAACTCCCTCTATTCCATATTTAATACTTCATCATCTTCCTTCATGTTTTGAATCAATGACCACCATTGATCAGTATCTCCAGTGAGGCGGTAAACAGCCATGATATCTTTTTCCCTTTCACTACTCCCCAAAGCCTGAAATATTTTCTCTAGGGAATTTATCCATTGCTCAGCTACTAAGGGATTTGTACTCCCATTGAACGTTGGTGGTTGTTTCCTCATGAATCGATCTAACATTGATCCTCCACATTGTGGATCAGGGTGCTCCATATGGGTAAGGTAATTATTCATAACTTGAGTGAGTTGTCCCAGTATGGTGATTAGTTGATCGGCACCAGTTGCATCACCAACTCCATTATAATTATCTTGAGTAGGAGGGAAATCCCTACATGGAGTGTGTTCATTGATACGGTTTCCATTTCTTGCACTAGGCACCATTTCTAAACAATGGCATAAACTAGATCAGTTTATGAATCAAAATACATAATCCCATACTTACAAAACACTTAACATAAATTGAACTATTTATGGATATAATCCATAATCATAAGAATGTTTTCTTTAAGGAAGTATATACTCATAAACCCTTCATAATGATTTGTAAAGAAAATGAGAGTTATCCTAAGCATATCCCCCGACAGTGTCGTAACCAAGAGTGCAGCAAGACCCATTGTCGTGCACCAGTTCTCGTTTGAGTTTAGCTCAAAGTGGTGTTTTCGGGTTTTACCCCTAGGTACATCTGTGCCAGAGCCTCCTCTACCTGCTCGTATCCAGACATGGATGTATTGCTCAGAAAACTCACAAAATCTCTACAATACCAAAATTCTAGGAAGTTTATCTATACTAATCCTCAAAATTCATCTTAAATCTATGTGCTCTAATCAGAGTTTATCTAAATCTAGATTCCAGGGTTTGTACTAAACTTTCTTTGATACCAACTGTAACACCCCAACCCCAGTTACCTAGAGTCGGTGCATTATTACATAACATTGACATGATCACAAGAAAGATCAAATCTCGAAAGACCGATTGGTTTAGTATCCTTGGAAACACTCGATATATTCATAAAGTTTTACATTACATCATAAAGTGGAAAACGACTACAACAACATATTTTCTCCATATTCCACACTCATATCCCAACATAATATCCCTGTAGGTCATTCATAATTTACTTCTTCACTTCCTGGGAAAAATAAAACATAGAAAAGGGGTGAGCTAAAATGCCCAGTAAGGATAACAATATAGCAGAAACTTTCAAAAATAATCATAAACATTTAAGGCAATGTATAACTAAAACAAAAGCCTTTTAAACTTGAACTTCAACATAGTATGGAAAAAGTAAAATGAAATAATGTCATTTACTTATTCACATGGATATTCTTCTAATCTAATAATCACATGCAATATCAATAACCACTTTCATAATGATGGAATGCATAATTCCAGACTATCATAACCACATAGCCAAGGCCTCGTGCCAAGACTACAAATAAGATTTTGTCAAGGCCTTGTGCCAAGACACTAGTTTGTCTCATGAGACCTACCGATGCATCAAGGAGCTATAGCGGGCTCCACCCGTCACATATTAAGTTCAATGCATTCCCATATGAAAAGGTTTAAACATAACATAAACATTCGTATTAAAACTAGCATACGAAATGTAAATACTTCATCCATAAAACATGAAAATAACATATCCATAGTCAAACATATCACAAAACCTTCAATACAATATAGAAGTATTGTTTCATAATAAATCATCTCCAAATAAGCTTAAAATCCATCAAAGGATGTTGACATAGATGAAATCAAAACTCTTTTTAGAGAAATATCTCTTTCTATTTTGAAATCATTTAAGAGTCATATATTTATGAAATAAAAAATTTTCTTTGAAAATTTTCTTATAATCTTGTAAGGGAAGCTTCGACGATTTTATAATGGCAGAAAATAACCGCACCCGCCGTATAAGTTAAGAAAATATTCTTACCTTAATTCTGTCGAAAAGGTTAAAAAGCACCTTGTTTGAAAAATGACGGAAAGATTCCTTTATAAACCACTTATAAAAAGTAAAACAAGGGTATAAATGAATTTAACAAATATTCTTGTAAATAGTAAAAATGTTTAGAAATACATTTTGAAGAAACATGGATGTGGATGATAAGAGATCCTAGTAGATTATTACGTATAAACAACCTCGGATAATGAAGAGATTGTGAAATAACCATTACCTTGTACTTTTCCTTGGTTAGGGTTGGTTAACCTCTTGTATAATAGTGAAATAATTGTTATTAAATTATACAGGAATCATATACATTCATATGATATCATATATGATCTTCTAACATTGCTTTGTTAATAATATCTTAGTATTATCGTCGTTTCGGGTGTTAACTTACTCGTTTTATTTTATATGTTTTATTAAATAAGCCATTTTTGTCATGGATAGGT
Organism: Viscum album; assembly: GCA_963277665.1. Lineage (NCBI taxonomy): Eukaryota > Viridiplantae > Streptophyta > Magnoliopsida > Santalales > Viscaceae > Viscum > Viscum album. The sequence continues at coordinate 770,943,323 of OY728159.1, read as the reverse complement.
TGTATATTATTCATATATAGAATGATATCAAGTCCTTAAAGATTATTTTTAAATCATAAAATGATAATTATACTTGAATGGATACGATGGAGAATGAATCTCATCGCGTTCGTGGAGACAGTAGTCCGTACGTTCGCATGAGCGACAATATCATTCTTTTGATATTAAAATAAAATATAATTTGATAGTATATCATATATACAGAATCATTATCATATTATATTTATTATTTAAATGAGTTACACATCATTATTATACCCATCCAAATAATAATATATTGAATAACAATTACACCACGACGTGGAGACGGTAAGCCGTATGTACGCACGTATGGTGACATGTTATTCTAAGGGTGGATAGAATACTGAATATGATTGTACCATATTTATAATAACATCACAGTATATATAAGATACTGGAGTTATTATTTTATAATTGTAATAACAAACAATGAAGAAGTGGAAGAAGAAAGAAACTTGGAAAAGGGTGGTGAAATCATTACCTCTTCTTCGGGTTGTTCCTTTTGATTTGATCAAAAGGGATCCTTAGGTTGGCTTTCTGATCAAACTAAGACCTATAGGTTGTAGTGAGGGAATTTGGGAGAGTATATGGGCAGATTTTAGCCGAAACAAAAGGCTTTGAAGGTGTGAAGAAATGAGAAGGAGGAGTGCCTTTTTATAAGAGGGGTGAGGGGCACCTTTAGAAAAGCTAGAAATATTAATTTATAATAAATTCATATTCGGTTTCTAATGGCTCCAAAGTTTATTATTAAAATTTTAAGGTGGGTATACGTCAAAAAAACTCAACCAATAGAATTTAGATAGGTTTGGATACTTATATTAACCTTATCTTTAAGTATTAACTCTAAGTTAATTAGTTTCACTTTTACAATGTCTCTTTGTTTTTTTATATTATATGGTTAATAAACTTACCATATACATGAAAGAGACCCCCAAGTGGTCCATTAATGATACAAATATCATGATATAAGTCTCGTTGCCGAACATTAGATTTTTAGGAATTTAATATCAATTAATAATGTAATACTTGTTTTAAAAACTCTTGTTTGTCAATTTTGACACTATTAAACTCATAACAAAATTATTACTTCTAAAAAATTTTATTAAATCAATAATAATATGTCATATTATCCTATAAAATTATTTTAATTCATTAAAAGTCTCAAATTATATTTATTTGGGTATTTATAATATCATTTATTTTAAATTTTTACTATTATGGTAATTACTGCATCATCATTGTGTCATAAATAAATTAAATTATTTAATCTCAGAAAATTATAAATAAAATATCATAATGTAGGAAATCTTTTTATCTTTTTAATGAATATTTATAGTCGAAAATAAAACCTATATAACCCTATGTAAAAATTGTTTTTCTAAAAGATATATGCTTGTGTCATTTTTGTATTCATTTTAACTTAATTAAAATAAAGTGTCCCTATCACCTACAAGTGGCTCCATGGGGTCCCAAAATAGACCCAAGATGCCTATTGTCGAACATTTATCAACCAATAAGGTTAGGAAATGTTTTAGGTTAATTAATATTATTATAATAATATTTTTTAACCCTTAATTACCAGATTTACCCTTAACCATGGTAAATAAAATATTTACCGCGATAATTATTCAAAATGTCTAAAAATAAAAGATACCTATTTACACAACTTGAACATCCTGATTCAAAATATGGAATCCATTTTTCTAAATTCAAAACACAGAAGTGGAAGAAATTAATTTAAAATTAATTCTCGTTGTTAAAACAAAAAGCGTGTTTTTAAGAGATAATAACTATCAAAAGATTGACACTTGTTTATGTCCGGTTTAATTGTAAAATTATGTACAATGACCAACATTGTATTAAATGGTAAAAATATATTCTAAATATACTTTAAAACCTCTCAAATTTATAATTTATCACTATTAATTATTTTGATTAAAAAAGTTGTTTTTAATTAAAATTTAGTAATTTTCAGTATTCATCAAAATATTAATGTTATCTGAAAAGTACCAAAATTTCACCTTAGGCTAAATTCGATATTCCAAATCCAAAAATGAATTCCATTTTAAAAAATAAAATATATATAATTTCAAAAATTAGGTATTACTATTCATAATGGCTAGTTTGATTGGTTATGGTGTGTTAGAACTCGTGTTGCGTACAACACACGCTATCACATTATTAAAAGAGAAGTGTACAGTAGAAGCTTGGGTTGTTACAACTTAGCCTACTGGTGACCTTGGGTTACCGGAAGCTCTCGGCTATGGGTAGCTCTCGGCTACCGGTAGATTTCACCAACCGGTAGCTCTCGGCTAACGGTAGCTGTCGCCAATTGGTAGCTCTCAGCTACCGGTAGCTTTTTCTAACCGGTAGCTCTCGGCTACCGGTATCTCTATGCTACCGGTAGATCTCACCTACTGGTAGCTCTCACCTACCCCCCACTGGTTTTTCATTAGCGCTTCCTTTTTCCACGAATTGGGTTTTGAACCTCGTTTTGACTCCTTTAAGCCTGTTTTAAAGCCCATTAATTCCCATTAATGTTGTTTAATTAAATTATTGGTGAGGTACCCTGGTGCGCGTCGGTTTAAACCTCCCTGATAGTCAGGGACCATTTAATGACGTGTGGGGTGTCCCAGCCGCGTGGTCACCCCACGATCCCGCTCCTTATGCAGTTTCGTGTTTTTTTCTCTGTATCTTAACCGTCCTGGACGTTCTATATCTCAGACATTATCATCCTTTATAACCTAATGAATTCTCCATACATTTCTTTTTCTCGATCATCCTACAATCGGAGTACCCTTCCTCCCAACGAGTTGTAACCCGACTAAGTTTTCCTTGATCATGTACCGTGGAGCTCCTACTACTCACGCGGGGACTTAACGTCGGTCCTTGATCAGTCAAGTAGGGGTTTAACCTTCGTCACTATTTTATTTGTATCTTGCGGGGTGCGTACGCTGCTGTTTCTGTATAATTGGATGATCCAAACTTTAAGGAAGTTAATAAACGGATTCTAAAGAATGAAGGGGAGGGGTGTGATCGATGATGATGCTCGGTTTTTCTCCTGTTTCATGATTAATGATTTCTGAATTGTGCGGGATTATGCCTACTAAAAATCATGGCCATTAGTGGTCCTTCTCTGTGCACTAATAAAACCTTACCTCTTGTGATGTTTAAATGGATTGTATTTTTGTTGTGAACCTTTTTCTGTGTAATGGAAATTGTTTAATTAAGTATATTCGGCTAAATAAATTGGGAGCACCAGTATCAACTCCTTTTCCATGATAACCCCAGTTTAAGCCCAGTGGAATTGAAACCATGGAGTGTGTTAAATCATTTAAATCTGAAAATTCATGTTCAGTCTGCCTTGTGTTGGTAGTGTTGGTTTGGTTGTTTCCTCCACGGGCTGAGTAGGGTGACCTTATGGTTTTCTTGGATAGGGGCTTATATTGCTGGGGTGATGTGGGTGAGGATGGGATCCTATCTTTGTATCATGAATTGGGGTGATATACTCTTCTATTGTGAAACCTTCTTATTTATAGTTCTCGGAACTTGGGAATGTATCTCACTTTGACCTACTTTGGTTCCAATACATGGAGGGGTCTCAATTGATGTGTTTTTACAGGAGAACTGGGTGTGAATGTTTAAATTGATATTCGGTGTACTCTTTCATTGGCATTTGATTATGCTTACTAGTTTCCATGTAGGTGCAGATACTTATTTAAACATTATTACTAAACATGAAAACAATTATGGGACAAATGGGGATTTGGTTTGGTGTGAGTTGTGAATTGGGCATGGGTGTTGTTATCTTCTCTTATGAATGAATAGTAAGGATAGTGTTCTTTAGGTTGGATGAAGAAAAACCTAGATTGGGCGAGTTCTTGTTACCTATACATATACTTGTTGTTTCTGTGTTTCTTATTTGTGCCCCACCCATGTTGAGAACTTAGGGCCGAACACCCCCATTTCATAGGGGAGGGTGTTTTTCCCAACACTCCTATGAGTGGCTGGTTATTAGCTCCTTTTCTTCTCCCTTTCCTGAATATCCCAAGACTCTACGGGTAGGCTGTGATGGCCTGAAGTCCATTATTTTCCCAAGAATATTTGGGCAGGGTAGTGTGGTGGTTTTCCCAGGTGTGTGTGGGAAGGTGGTTTCCCATGTATCTTCAAGATGAGGCCTAGGTGTCTTCGGGTGTGGAACTAGTTCTTCTAGCCCAGGTGTCTTCGGGTGTGGAAGTGGTTCTTCTGGCCTAGGTGTTTGCAGGCGTGGTTACGTGTGATAGTTGTGGCCCAGGTGTCTATGGGAAGGTTAGTGGTTGTGGCCCAGGTGTTTGCGGGCGAGATGTGTGGTCGTGGCCCAGGTGTGTACGGGCGGGGTATGGTAGTGGGACTACGATGAGAATAGCGGGATTTGTCTGATGCGTAGGATGTCTTCAGTAACCAGTGGGAAAGTAGTGTGGGGTACCCAAATATCGATGTGCTATTACTATACTTTACTTACCTTTCATTATTTGGGGGTGTTCCTTGGTGAGGTTTGGGTGGATAGCTTTTCCTTGTTGGGTGTTTGGTTATCTCCTTTTCCACGGGACATTAGAATTTCTCCTCACATGTGCACAAGAGTCTTTTGTTTTTCCCTACTGAGTATACTTGTGTGCTCACCCTACGTTTATAAAACTGCTCTCAGGTTTCCAGGAGGACTTCAGGGATTGTGCTGGACCGTACTAGCTTAGACCTTTGGGGTAGTTGTTTTTGTTGTTTTCCTTTTCTTGGTACCTTTTTACTTTTGGGGTTTTATGGCTTGTATCTTTTACCTTTGAACATGCATAAGGGAATGGTTTACTTTCAGCCATACTTGCACTTTTATTTTTGGTGTTATGGGAGTTACTATCTTGTATCCTGATCCTATTAAAAGAAAAAGGGCAATGCCTTACATTTACTGAGTGATTATATACCCTTGGTGTAGGTCGCCACTCCGGGACCTATTGAAGGTGGGTTTTGGGGGTCATTATCTCTCTTTCAAAAAAAAGAAGGAAGGGTCTGGCGATCTTCTGACCCTTCCATCTTTTTGGTGAAGGCGGGGCGTGACAATAAATAATTTAAAAATAAAAAAATCAATTACAATTCAGTATTTTTAACTATTCATCAGAAAATGAAACTTTTTAAGAAAATAAAAAAAATCAATCTAAGATAATTTTGATATTATGACTTCAAATATTACATTAATTATATAAAACTAATTTTATAAATTTATTTAAAATTAATTTTTATTTATGTCCTAAATGAACCACTAAACCATTTTTTAGTAAAACATATAGTTTTTCAAAAAAAACATTTCTTTTTATTCTAAAAAAATAATTCCATTATAATAAATACATAAAAATTATTGTTATAATTTATTTAGTATTATTCAAACCATAGAATCTAACATATTAGTTAGAAAAATATACTATATTACTATTCATTTAGACTCTGGGTTTTGAGTTTTGCAAGCAATAGAAGGGCTTAAATTTAAAGAAATATATTTAATGGTTTTCATAAGCTCAATGATTCATTTTTTATATGATGTTGAATAAAATGTTCATTATTTTATAATTTTAGGGTGTTTCACGTTTTCAAAACAAGTAACTTTTGTCTTCTACCAAAAAATTTAAAGGAATATTTGTTTTAATGTGTATTATATGTATAGAATTTAAAATCATCGTGACCACTAAATGATTTAATATATCCATTATTTGATTAAAAGTATATTTTTTAAGAATACTTTTTTCAATATATGTGGTGAAATTTTAGATAAAAATTTATTTTCAATGGAAAAATGATATTTTCCTAAAGAATGTACTTAATCACATATTTATGGTATTTCTATTCATTAATAATAACAATTTATTTTACATATACTCCACTAGGGATATGATGTATTGATAGAATCATTGTTATTTATATGGACGTTTTATGATCATTTTGACCAAGTAATGTATTGAAATTCAGTTCCTTGATTCCTTTTTATTGTCATTATCTTTCCCATTAAATATTCACTTTCCTCTAATCATTGAATGTTAAATGTCACATTATTAACCCTATTATTATCATGGATATATTTATTTATTAAACTGAATATATTATATATATATGGTGCTCTATGTTTAATTTAATTTGATTATATAGGACAATACTTATAAATCCATATTAAATAATCAATATTTATAATTATGTATAAGAAACATTTTCATGAATTAAATCGATTATTTGATATATGAGGAATGATTTGGACATGCTAATGCGGATGGGGGATATTTATAGATTGTTCCAAGATGAATTGGTAGTCTCATGAGATGAATTAGTTGGCTAGATTTATTAAATAGCTTACTAGTGTACACCTACCCATTATTTTTAAACAGTCCTGAGAAAGGTATTAATAGTAGAAGTATCATGATACATGAGATCAGGAATTCTGATAAATAAACATTTTCTTCTTTGATAATTCAATTATTATTTTGCATTATATTTATCAATAATACTTTCTCTGGATGCATTTCATTTTTAGTTTATTAATTAAATAGAATGTGTGTTAAAATATTTACATTTACATATAGATTATGGATTATATAATAATGGTACTAAAGTTATTTATATAGCATGTGTCTTCAAATACATTCATTTCCATGTATTTCACGTCTTATTTAATCATGATAATCATGTTATTTAAATGGAATTTGGGTTTAGTTTTTCACCTTTTCATATTTATTATTCCTTATTTTCCAATGATAGTTAGGTTATTGAATAAATTGAATATGTTTTCATAAATTTACTAATCCATAATAATTTTTCCTTATTGATTTTTCTCCATTTAATCCTAGTAGATTCTACATTACATAACGCTTATTGAGAATCTTTTCTCACCATTATTTTATCAGTCCCTAAGAATATTGGATGTGTATAATGAATGATATTACAGGATAAAATAGAGTGAATAATGAAATTCTTGAAAACAATTATGTTTTAAATTTTGTATTCAAATATAATATAAGACATATGTTTGTATCTTATTTACCAAGCATAATAAACTATTAGGTTATTTGATATTTGATTCATTCAATATAGTAAGAGCATATTAAATTGGAATCCATCTTCGTGTTACTAGGGTCGGGTCATTTCTATTCAGAATCAATAAATTTTTAGTAGAAACCATGAAAACTATATTAATTAAAAATTAGATTAGGTAACATAACCTTGTAATAAAATTTGATGATAAGTTTATAAGAACATCGTAATTTTTTGGTATGTTTGAGATTGTGCGGTTTCTTATCCATACATGAAGGTCTAGATACTACAAGTGGTTTTGCTTTTTGCACTTATGTACCCAGGGGTAATATCTATAAAATTGGAATTTCATCCTAGAATCGACCATTACCTTGTATATAATAATGTTCCTTGCTATAAATGTCATTTTACACTCCGGGGAGATATAATTAGGAAAATTTACATTTTATTTACGAACCATTATGAATGATTTTGAATAGATAATGAAAGTGAGTGACCTATGTTAAATAAAATGTGTCTTATATATAAAATAATGTGTCATGAAAATTATATAAGTGATTCTTCCTGATTATAAGGTTACCCACTATAATAGTAGTTTCTTACACTATAGTTTTTTGTTTTTTCAGTCACTAGAACCAGAAGAAACTATAAAAATGTTTAATATTAGGGAAAACATTGTGTCTATGTGAAACCAAATGGGATGGCTACTAGAGTAAAATATATCATGATTATGCCTAATCATTTATTCTATAATATAATTAAAACCAATAAATTAACCAACACTGAGACTCACAAAATAAGACAATGATGAAGTTTGTGAAGAGATTGAGTGTTTGAGACCATAGAGGAAAGAAGAATACATTTCCATCATGTCATAAATTTGGAAAGAGACACCCATGAAAGTGTAACAAAGGAATGAGAAAATTGTTTATGTGATGAAAATAAGGTCATGAAGAAATAAATTTTTTAGGTTAAATGAAGATTACGATGGAAAGAAGTAAATCTCATCCTGGTGATCCATTTATGGATCATTGTCTTAATTGTGGGTAACCATGGAATTATCTTAGTCAATTCACCCTTCTAATGTTTAACCCCTGGAATAAGGTGGGGTCTATATTTAAATAAAATGGATGAAGTATTTATGTATTATGACTAATGACTTATATTATAGAAGTACTTTTACAAATGGTATTTCAGTTGTAACAATCATGAAGCATCTATGGATTGTGAAAAAAAATTAAGCATATTTTTCTTTATAAACATAAGATTTCTAGATATCATCATGGGTATATAAATTTAAGATTAATCAAATATCCATTTTCTTAAACAACCATTTTTCGATTTAATGTAGTGGGAGACTACTAACATTAATGATATCTATGGGGAAATTTATAGAAATAAAAACCAGTTGTTTCATATATGTTTTACTAAAATTTTAATTTAAGTAACAATTCCCTCAATTTTTGTGGTATAAATTTAAAGGTAATGGAATATTTTTGGGTTTATATAATCTTTTATGTTGATGGAATTATGTGTTATTACACACTGGGAATGCTATAGTAATTCTATTAATATGGTTTTAGAAAAAGGACATGATGAATGTCATGTGACATCTCATTGTTTCTGCTGAAGGATGCGTAAATTAGACCAAAAAATGAAATATGGTATGGTTTCATTACCTACAACTGGCCAATATGGTATTCTGGTTAATATATCATTGTTTGTACTTGAATGGTTTGAAAAAATAATAGAAATGTAGAACCATGGGTTTTACTATTTTGTTTTATAAATTAATGTATTATATTATGTAACTCATTCTAACTATATTGGTCTTGGATATTATTTAGAGGGAGTTGGAAGGACTTGTCACACTTTTATGTATTTTATGATATATTAAAAGATAATATTTATGTTTTTGACATAAAAAAAATTCATTTTGGGGATATTCATTTCTAATAATAATAGATGAAGTGGAAATTGATTGAGGAACAATTAATGGATTAAATTGTATTTATGAAATTAAAATATATCAAGTAATAATATTTCCTTATGCTCATAGTTATGTTTGTAAAGTAATTTCTCAGCTTTTTGAAAAAGAATCTAGAAAAAAAATTGTATCTTATTACATTCATATATGATAAATCAAATATATTATAAATCATAAAAATATGTGGTATGAGGTCCTGAAATTTCTATTGCCCATTCACTTTTTAGTTATCAATTATATCAATCACAATATACAATTATTTATTCATTCCTTCTTTTCCAATATCTTCACTTTCCTCCAATGTTATCTTTGTTGGAAATATATTATGTGTTATTCCAAGTAAATGTTATAATTAAAATTGTCTATAATTAAGATGATGTTTTATTAACCATTTTTATGATGTGTTTTTTAAAAAAGGATCTTTCAAATTTCAAACCCTTTATTACCGATATCATGTTTAAATTGTGAGGACACTGTTTATTTTAGGGGGAGGAATTAAACTACCCAATATTTTAAAAGAAGAAAATTAGGATTTATGGTGCATCTTACAAAAGCATCAATGATTAGAAAAGTATATAACACCCTATGACATTATTATATATTTATTTTAAATAAATTTAGTCTCTTCAAAACCATCCAATTTATAAAACACAATGTTTAAACAAAACACAATACTATATTAAAATATTTTTATTCAAAATGTAACTATTATAACCAAGATATTATGCAAGCAGATATGAAAAATACTATCTAAAGGAGGAAAATTATGTGGTTTAAAAATTAAAAATAAAATTCATCGGCTATATATTTATGAGAAATACAGTATGAAACATTTGAACAAAAAACTAATGGTATTTTGAGAAATTATTTTTTTAAATATTGTTTAGTCGGGCTTTGTGAATATAATTTAATTAAATTATTTCTAATTTTTGAAAAACTCTATTTTAAAAAATTATTATTAAAAATCATAATATCTAAATAACCTTAAGCTGAATTGTTGGAATTTTTCTGAAATGTTATATTTTTTATGAATAGTGAAAATAATGATTTTTATTTAAAAATACATTATCATTCAAATACTTAACATGGTTAAATTATATTATTAAATTGAATTTAATATAAAAATAGATTAATTATATTACAATTTAACTAATAAAATTCATTATAATCAACTAGATAATTAACTCTGATATTAAAACCTTATATAATTATGAGGATTATTTCTTTAGAAACCAGCTTTTTCATCACGTATGTGGGTATAATTTGAAACTGTATTCAAACAATTATGAGATTTTAATTTTTAAAAATGGGGTAAATAGTTGGAATAAAATTAATTTATATTATTAAATAATTTCAACTTTGTTTTAGACCATCATGAATAGTAATACATTATTAATTAATTACCATGGTTAAGGTGAAAACAACTTTATTGGGGGTTAAACTAAAAAGATAAGGTAAACAAATTACATAGAAACATTCCAAAAACATACAATATTTCTATATATTGAAATTATCACGTATATTTTTATATAAGGACCCATTTTTTAGGGTTTTTCTCTAAAGAAAATGTAATTGTAAGTGATTCTTTTAAAAAAAAAATTTGTGTGTTATCTCCCCTGCTTATAAAAGTTCACCCCAATTTCTTCCCCACATAACAATTAAAAATCCATTTGGGATGTATAAAAAATTCTCAAATCACTTAATTACTCTCCTAACATAATCTTATATCCCTTGTTTGGATCAATATGAATTACTATGAAGGATTTAAGTGAAAATCTAAAGAGGTTGTCTATGGAAGAGATAACATTATTAAACGATCAGTTTTGTTTTATTAATTATACCTCATCCTAATATCTTATCAAATTAATAATATATAATAAAAAAATCTCCCATATATAGATATGTTTTTATGTAAATGAAATAAACTTTATTTGTATCCTCCACTATCAAATGGGAAATAAAAGTTTTAATCGTGTGAAAGGTGAACTACCGCCTCACGAACAGATATATCTTTTTTTCCATCAAACAATTTCACAATTGAATATAATTATGGATTTAATGTATAAATTTAATATTTTTTATAATATTATACTTCTTTAATTATATTATCACATATATCATCATACTTTCCATGTAATTTAATTATGATAATGTCGCTCAAGTGTATGGGGTACTAACAGTTTGTGAAGCGATTTGATTCATTTTTCACTTACGTTTTAGATATATTATAATAAGGATACATATAATGAATATATGTTATATATATATATTAAATTATGAACATTTCCTCAAATTAATATATCACCTAATTACTTACCCTTTGACTTGTTAATAAAATGATATTGTCACTACTACGTATGTAAGACCCACTATCTCCAGGAAGCGATGTGATCCATTCTTCATGATCAAATTTCATTGATAACTAAAATTTTGTCTAAGAAATAAATGAAATTTATTACATTAATTTAATTCTATATATGATGTAACTACATAATATTCCGATGAATATTTACTTTTACATTAAAACATGTTTGAAAATACACCAAAGTTATCACTTAAAACAATAGTAATAATGAATGAATATTAATGAACATGAAATAAAATGTTATAATATGATCATTTATGATATTAAAAAAAATTATGGTTTTGGTATAAATTAATAACATGCATAAATCAACTACACAAGAGGTGAAATCATGCTCATCCAAAAGGCAACATGATGTAAGGGGATTCTTATTAATCTCCCTTCATTTATGAATATTGTAATGTTAGGCACAAAATTTATTTTATAGAGTTTATATACTTCTACTTTTTCTTGTAATATTTTTAATTAATCATATATAATTTTATTTTGAGTTTCAATATTAATTATTTCATATAAATTAATTTGAAATTTAATTTACCAAGTTGTAAAAAATTCTATAACTGAATTTATTTTCATTTGGTTATATTACTTAATCATTGTCTATGAAATTCAATTATTTTGTATGTAATGAATATTAACTATACTATGACTAATTTCGAAATGTTTTTTGGGTTTTAAAATTGATACAAATAATCAATTCATTATTTAAATCACAATTTAATGTTATGATATTTTTAAGCATTTATTTCACAATAACATTTTAATCTTGATTTTTTATTCTTGAATTTCAATTGAAGAAAATTATTTTATCATTAGATAATAATGCCATATAATTTTCTAATTTCTATGTTATTCATGGTTTTTTCAAGTAAGTGTACAATTTTATTGTCCTTAAATACTAAAAATGATTCATATTTTTTAAATAAAATCTAACTTCATTTCTATGTTTGGTTGAAAATCTATTTTCTTCCAAAATCATGCTTTCTAAAAAATTCTAAAATGTGATTATAATAATCCAAAATGATTTTTTAAAATAATTTTTAACCATTTTTTAATTTTTACAAAATTATTTGAAATGATTCTTGATGTTGTTTTCCAAAAAATTCCCACTTGAATTTTACAAAAATATTTCAAATGAATATTTTTTTCACACATGGCATACACAGAATTTCACACCATCATGACCACTCAATATTTTCAATATTCCTTTATATGTAAAAATTAATTTTTCAAAGAATATTATTTTCATAATATTTTGTGATATTTTACATTTAAATTTATTTTTAATGTAAAAAAGTACATATTTTTACAAGAATGTTTTTAATGGTATTTTTATGGTATTTTTATTAGTAAACAATTACAAAAATTTATTTAACTTACACTCCATCATTGATATGTATTATTGTTACCTTCATTATTCTCAATTTGGATCATTGATGATAATTTTGACCAAGGGTTGTGTTTACATTCACTTTATTGATTCAATCTTGTATTCATTATCATTCTAATGAAAAATTCAATTTCATGTAATCACAGGACATTAAATTTCCCATTAATGTCTATATAAGTTTTACCATGGATGTATTTATTTCATAAAAAATACACCATTTCCACATATGGTTCTATACATTGAAAGACATTTTATTATCAAGGGAAATGTTAATAAATATTTAATCATTAATCAATACAGATATTTTATGGTAAGGAAAATTGTTCATGAATTAAATAAATCATTATTTATATGAGGAATGATTTTTACATACAGATACGGGTGGGTACATATTATTGATAACACCTCAATACATTAGTATTATCCTGAGACAAACAAGTAGGTTAGTCATGTTTAAATGAGTTCATGGTGTATACCTACATATTAGTTTTAAAATATCTTGTGAAATGAATTGAATGTTGAGGTATCATGATGCCTAATATCATGACTTCCAATAATAAATAATTTAATCAAGTATGAATTTATTTATTATTTTACATTACAATTTTACAATGATATTTTCTTTTGAATATTCTTATACACATTTTATTGATTAAATGGAAAGTGTTTTCAGATTTTTACCTAGAATTATAGATTATTCATTATCTACTCATGATAAGTTTTTTAAATTCCACGGCTAATTAAATATTTACCATTCCTTAAATATTATTTCATCTCTCATCATGATAGTCATGTTATTTAAATTTTATACGTTTTAAATTAATTTAATTTCCATATTGATTATTCCTTACCTAATCATAATAATAAAATTATTTATTATATCGAATTTTTTTTAGATATTTAACTTCACATACTTAATATTAGTTGTTTATTATTCATTATTTACCCATGAAATCTTGTACTTTACCTAACTCTTACTATGAATTTGAGATCTCCCTTATTTTAATTTATTTCACCTGAATTGAGTATGTCTACTATGAATTCCATAAAAGGATATACTAGTAATAATAATGATATTATCGGAAAAATTGTTAGATTTTCTATTCAAATGTAATTCCACACTCATGTATGTTTCTAGTTTATCCAGACAAGTAAACTATTCATTCCATCATAATAATATTACATGTATCTAGTTTTGATTTAATTAGGTTACCAATTGCTCCAAGATACTAGTATTAGGGTATTTATAGAAACCACTCAATATAAAACTAAATCTAAAAAACCAAAAAAATATAATCCAAAAAAAACTCGCAAATTCTATATTTCAAATTCAAATGAATTGAACCTATTTTAATGTGATGATAACGCAGTAGTGTCGAGTTTCTTGATTATAAATCCTTTTATTAGCATTATACCATAAGATAAAACATGAAAAATGTTAATAATTTTAAATTACCATAAACATCTTCATCTATACATCAATCATATTATATAGAATGAATGAATGGATGTCAAAATAACTATCACCAACAAACCAGAAAATTTCATAAAACAAATACAATGAAAATGATGAATCATACGAGTGATAAAACGTCACCTCTAATATTAATTATTGAAATAAAACTCTCACATCCCAACCACATCCAATGAAGTAATGAAATCTCGTATTGAACTCCAAGATTTCGTCATGTGGTTCCTTAACCAATGAAGGATTCCACCACGCGTCATTATACAACCTCCAAAGATGAAAATAATAACAAAAAAATAGAGAATAAACTACTCAATAGGTATATAAATGAGACTATCTCAAATGTAACAACACAATATTTCATAATATATTACTCTTTAAATAAAATTGATTTCATTGATAACATTAATTACACGTATGACCAAGTTTTAGAAAACCGAATTATACTACAAAAATAGTATTATTTAACTATAACTATTATAAAATAACCACTTACTTTTAGTGTATTAATAGAATTAAAAAGTTTTATTATCTATATAAATATAATGGACTTAATTTATAAACATTTATTGATTATTTCTTATAAAAAAAATCACACTATTTTTTAGTAATGCCATTTTTTGTTTCAAAAATATCATTTCAGGAAAAATTAATTGTATTAATTTTTTTGTGAATATAGTATAATTAATTTATAAAATGGATCATAATGTTATTTAATAAAAATTTACAATTTTTACAATAATAATAACAATATTATATTTTTGGGATTTTGTTTCTCAAACAACTGGAATTTTAGTGAAAATATCGATATTTGTAAAATTGTCATTTCATTTCATTAAATCAAGTAATTCTAATGTGATTTACATTTTTCAATTTTTATTAAATTTAATTATAATTAATTTTATTTATAATAATATGATTATATTCCTTTAAATCATAGATTTTTATTATTTTGGTATAAATCTATTTTTATACTTAAAAAACATTTTTTCAGATCACTGTTTTTAAGTGCATATTTTATTTAATTTTAATTAACTAGATTAACCAATATGAGGTATTATATAAATTAAATTTATAGTTTATAAATATATTTATAATAATTTAAATTCATATAATGAATCGTAAAAGTTATATAATTAATATAATGGAATATGGCCTATTAAAAAATGTATATTCATGAAAACCATTTTTCATTTCATTTTGCACACTAATTTAAAAATTAATATTTTAATTCTTGATAATATTTATTTTAAAAAATTAAATTATATTTTTTAATAAATTTTTAAAAATTACTGGGGAGTTAATTATTTAAAATTTTTTGAAAAGTTAAATCTTTCTGTGAATAGTGAAAATATATATTATGATTATAAATTTTTTATTTTAATGTATTTAAAAGTTTCAATTATTTTTAATATGGTCTAAAAATTAAAATTTCATCAATAATATTGTTATTAATCCCATTTATTTCAATGTTATAATTTTTGGATTAGTTTTGAAATAATTTTTTTTATACTTATGAAAACATTTTCTTTGGAAAAACATTTTTTAATCATGCCTATAGGTTTCATTTTAAATTAAATTTCACCAATTATATTGATTTTATTTGAAAACATTTATGTGATATTATTAATCATCATAATTAATTTTATTCAATACGTTCAACTAATATTTTGGTTATAATGAATAGTAAAGACAATAAAAATTAATTATTACATTTAATTTTTAAATGGGTATACATGGGGTTAAAGTTAAACTATAACATTTAAAATGAGAAAAACATGTAAAAGTCCAATTTGATGGATTTATTTTGACCTTATATCTAGATTTTTTAGAGAATGAAAATTTTTTGATCCTTTTTATGTGTGTAACACGTGGATATATTTTCCTCTATTCAAAAATTCTAAGTGCATTCTCTCCCCCACTTATAAAATGACACCCCTCTACTATATTATTAACACTCAAAAATTCATTGGTTTAGGAAATTTAATACCAAATTAGATTCTTTTACAACTGCACCATTTCTGAGAGGACTTTTTTTAATTAATAAACACTCCAATAAAGGGTTTTTGTTTAACCTTAAGGACGTTATTCAAAGAAGAGTTATCGTTCTTAACCGACTGTTTTTATTTTAACTTTATTCCAAATACATCAAATTTTATCAAAATATTATAAAATAATAACAAATTTATATTAAATATACTAATAATTAATTATGTAATGGAATAACCCATAACCATATTCACTTCCATCCAATGGAAAATGAAATTACTGATCATGTGTATTGCAGACTACTGCTTCATGAACTGATGTAATTTTATTTCTATCACAAAATCTCACAGATGGTTATAATGATGACTTTTATGCATATTAATGATATTTTTGAAATAAATATATTCAGGTAATAATAATATCACTTCTAGTTTCATTCATTCTAATCTATTGGAAAACGTTAACATTGCTTGTATGTACGTGTGGACTACCACATTCACAAAGGGATTTGAGAGATTTTTAATATTATTTTTATATGCATGGTAACAATAAAATAAATAAATTATTTAAAAATTATTTTTCATTTAATTTCTATTCCTTCTTGGTTATGAGGTTTTCCAATACATTATTGGTGAAAAAGATGAGTTTTAATGATTTGGGCCAAACCATGAGCCCATTACCAAATTTTAAAAAAAATTTATTTCTTTTATAAATCATTAATTTTTCAACCTTTTACACCTATTACACTTCCATAATGGTCTAACCTAACCTATTAACACCACCATATTAGTGTGGACCCTCTATGAATCCATAATCTTGGTGGATTTGGGTTTTTATTTAAGGAATTGGTCCATATCATAACCCCTTTTCCAGCTTTAAAAAAATTAATACTTTAATATCTCATTAAATTTTTTAAGTTATTTGGTTATTACAACTCTCACAAAATTTCACTTACCCACGGTGTTCCCCCATTCTCCATCCCCCTTCCTTGAAGCTCATATTACATGTGAATTAGGGGGAAAATTCTCTGGATTTCTTGAATCAAATAGAATCGAGGAGGTAACTTGTTCCTATCATAATTCCCCAAATTTTTTCTCTTTTCCCACCATTTTAGTTATCACATCACATAAATAGCATTCTTTTAACCTCAATTTAATTGTTGGTTATTTGTAAGTTCAGATACTAGTGTATTTGGGGCGTTTTATTCAAGATATCTCAAGTAAGTGGGTTTTCTCTATTTTTTCCTCCCATTTTCTTAGGATTTCTTCCACTGTTCATGAGGTTATAAAATGTCCTATATCTAGGGTTTATACCTAGGTTTTCATTTTTGTTTCATTTTGGTTAGATATTGTTGATTAGGTATTGATTTCACTTCTATGTGGTGTGTCAGTGGTGAGACTGAAGTTTTTCACAACGGTTTCGAGTTTCTAGAACAAATGGTAGGTGATTCCATGTGTAGGAATTATGGGATGAGTTAGTTTTGCATTATTTATATTTTTTTCATGATTATCTTCCATTTTTATTGGTGCCAAAATTATATTTGGTAGTATTTCAAAGTGGTGGGTTTTTGAGTGACATTTTTGTGCATAAATGAACATTTTTGTGTGTATTTCATGTTGTGTTCATTGGGGTTATTTTATGATTCATGGAATAGTTTTATTAAATGATGTTAGGGATTATAATTCTGGTTTGATGTGATAGTTGTGTGCTTTTGGTCTTAAAATATTTTTTATAATGATTTTATTTTCAAAACATGGTTACACTCATTTGAATTGTTTAGTGAAGGTTTTAAATTGTTTCTTGATTTATGTAAGAGGTGAAACTATATTTCTAGACTGTTTTGGTAGGAGTGTTATTTGGAAATGGTCTATTTTAATTTTAATGTTCTGTTATGTGATGTGTACTATCATGAAAAGGTTTTGTAAAAATTTTTAAAGGACTTATTGAAGTGTGAAAGAGAGGTTAAACGTATTGTGGGATAATTTGGTGTGAGTATGATTTTCCAAAATAATTTGAATGAAAAGGGGGATCATGTGACATTATTGTCGGATTTTTGGTGTGTTTGTGTGTATTAGAAGTGATATTTTCATGTGATAATTTTATTTCATGGCTTTTGGAACTTGTTTGAAAATAATACTTAAAACCCAGGTATCTAGGTGGGTGGACGTGCACTAGTATGCTAGTGATCCCATGGGGTTTGGCCCCTGTTTCACATAAAAAGTTTTACAATGAAAACACTAATTAAACAATTATCATTATGATTATGATGATTATGGGTAACCACTAGGTTATGGGTATGCTCCCTACTAGTGGCTCATGTGCACGAGAATAGATATTGGTTTTTTCTCACTTTCTCCGAGATACGAGGTACCTGGGACCTACAACAAGCTAGTGCCTAGGGGTTATTTCTCATTGCATGTGCTCATTAGATACATTATACATATCATCGACAAACCTTGTGTTTTTTTTTGCAAAATTCAGTTGCTTTATCATTCTATTTAAAGGTTTTTAATTATTTAAAAGTAACCCACTTGAAATTGTTTTCATTTGAAGTTGCATCTTTTAGAAACTGTTACTAGAATCTCTTGTCTAAAAAACTTGCATGATTTTTGTCCTATAATGATTATCAAATGAAATATTTTATTGGTTTAGTCCTATAGGGATTTGGATCACACCCAACATAAACCTTTGGGTGTACGTATACTTGGTTATTTTGTCATAGGTTTGGGTAAATCTTTTAGTTCCAATGGTACGGGCTTATAGCGGTCCTTCTTAGTGTGGTGTAGTCGGGATTTCTTGAGGACTATGCATCTTTCCATGAGGAGGTTCTTGGGATGTCCATTGGGTTTTGTTCACTTTTTCTAATCTTTGTGTGTTGTTTTAAATTATGTAATTCATTTCTGAATTTTTTTTAAAAGATGGTATGGTTTGAAAAATCCAGATTTGTTTTATTGGATTCATTTGTTGTTTTATGTTTATAAACATAGGTAAATAGTTCCAAAATTTCATTTTATGATACTTGGAAACTTGTGAAAAGCCATAGGGATCAGTAATTCCCTTTGGGGCTTGTCATGGGTCAGATTTAGTGCCAGTTTTGATGGTGACCAGATTCAGTTCGTGATAAAATGGTATCAAAGGGTCAGGTTCTCTCTCTTGGGTCATGTTATTTGGGGAAGAGTTGGGATAGTTTGGTGCTAGATATGTTGAGACATAAAATTCCTATCATGAGTAAGGTGTCTGGATATCACACCTCATGATGGGATTCAAGTCACCAGGGGAATTTAGGTTTAATCTGAGACCATTTGTTATCATGGGTCATCAATGATTGGGGAAATGAAAAGAGAGTGGGGCCAACAGTATCAGTGAGCTCACCGGGCCTCGTAATCAATGTGGAGCTGTGAATATAGTCCTAGAACACTTTTAGTGATGGTGAAGTGATTTCAGTATGGCCCCAAACCATATGTCAAATTCATCCACCATAACTATTTTCCTCTCACATTGTCTTGGGTTCATTTGTTTTGGAACCTTGGAAGCTTGATTTTAAAATTATAAATAAGTATTGATTTAAGAAATGTGAACTTTCAAAAAATGATTTTCTAATAAGTAATAAGGGTCATGATTTCTAAAATGGTATAAATGAATTTTCGGAACTATTTTTAAATGGTACGTGGTGTGATTACACCTCTTTTAAAAGTATGAATTATTTTTGAGTGGGTTTGAAAATCTATTACAAATAGACTTTGATGAATTATTGTAAAGTGTTTTGAGTTGAATAAAGTGTTTAGGGATTTTATGTGTGGGTTTTTAAGATAAATTTTGATTTGGTAACTAGTAAAAATTTTAAATATTTTATGAATCAATTGAATCTTTTTTAAATAAGAATATATGAGTTTTTAAATGGATGGGCGACGATGAAAGGTATTTTTTTCATAAAACTGTGAGTGTTTTAAAATGGATTGAAATATTTTGAAATCAATTTACAGATTGAAAGTGAGTATTTATTTGAATTATTAGGACAATATGAAATGATTTCTAAGATGAAAATTATGTTTTTATTCTATGGTTAGCAGTTTTGAGAAAAGAGAAGTTTCAGTTGAATGTTTTGGTTTTGAAAAGTGGAAGGAATTTTTGTTTTATCCTTTGGTATTTCTGTGAGAGACCACATGAATGGGGTTATATGGTATGATGGATGGTTAATGGAATGAATGGATGACTTCCAGGATTTATATGAGTAGGGTTCCCAGTGTGTCACATAAACCTGCATTTGTGACGCCTATAGGATATCATTGGTGTGTACGCTAAGCACTGAACTGTTTATTTTCAATGAAGTGACTTATTTTAATAGAAAACATGATGCCTTGATGACCAGTTTGGGTGGTGTGTCTTATTTGTTTTTGGAAATTTTGTTGTTATGGGATGTTTTTAGTTCAATAACCCCTCTCTTTTGAATTATTTTTTGGGTATGTGTTTGGTCAGTATGTTGGGTTGAAGGGTTGGTTAGTGGTTGTTTCTGAGAAATGTTCAGGAGTCCCTTGTGGTGGCTCCCCTCATGTGTTCAGTTCTGACTAGTGATATTTTTTTGACTAATTTAATGGTTTGGTTTGGTCCTTGGGTTCTATCATTGGATATGTTTTTCCCACATAAAGAATTAATGCCAGATGGAAGTACATCCCAGATGGATTATCTATTAGAAAGTCATGTAGTTGATCAACAGATGAAGTATTTTTCTCCAGTTTTGGAGGTTGAGACCACATTATTTCCTTTACTGGTTTTGTGGATCCTCTTGTATCAGGAGAGTGGTCATGTAAGTATAAAAGATACCTCAGTTCCTTAAGTTACTTTTGTCTCCAAAGGTGGAAGCGGTCTGGGGTTATCATTTTAAAATATTGTCTAAGAGGGCCTTAGGTTATTTCATCAATATCTCTAAAATGAGGGTTCATGTTAAAACACCAGTGTGGGTAATATGGTCAAGAGATCCTTATATGGCCATTTGAAAGAAATCATGTGTTGTTTGGGACATAGCATAAGGTCCCTATCTATATATTGTTTCTATCACTCGCAAGGGTCATGTTCAGTGACACCTTGTGATGTCATGTTCTTATTTGACTATAAAGGTGAAGTTGTAAAATCCTCTATGAGACTTTGTCTTGTCAAAAATTTGACTCCTTTTGGGAAATATTGACATATTTTGTTTCTAGGAAGGTGTTTCTATATATCCTTTCCTCTTTCCATTTCCCATCTGAAGAAACAAGTTGTGATGTGGTTTTGTCTTCTAAGAAATTGTTTCAGTGAAATGTAGGGATAGGGTAAAGTAAGTTTAGAGTGTGTTGTGTCACGTTGAACCTATGTGGGATCACAGTATAGTTTGTTGTGGCACTGAAAGAAGAATTTCCATTCAGGGGCTTCCCAGGGTGTGACTATGGGGCTGAAGATACTTCGATCATATAATCTCCAGCCTTAGGTCCCGCAGTGAAGCTGGCACATTGTCAGGGAAATCCAAGGGTCATTAAAAATTTATGGTCAAATTATTGTCCTTGGTATGAAAGATGGGAGTAGTTTAAACCTCTGGTATTGTTTTCTTTCTCCAGTCATTCTCATTTGGTGGAAATAGGTGGGGTAATCTCATTCTCATGTTATCTCCTAAGTTCATTCCTTTCCCCCTTTATTTTTCTTTTATTTTTTAGAGAAATTTATGAAAATTGGGTAGGCATATTTTTGCGTATGGTTTCTGCACTGGTAGTAGTAATCATGTGTTAACCTAGGAAATGGTATGATTAGAGATAGTAGCAATCACGTGGTCTCTGCAGGGCCATGCACCTTGGCCCATTTAATAGTGAAATTTTTCCCCTTTGGAAAAAATGCTCCTTATGGTTAGCCCATAGTTTCCCAGACTGTACAGACTAATCGTGTAGATGTTCCAACTCTTTAAATTTTGGGGTCTTCTCATGTTGACCCATTCTAGTCTGTAAAGATGGATTTTTCTTATTGTGGGGGGACCCACTATGGGTCTCATGTATTTTTTTTTGGAAAAGTCTAATGAAATTCTACCACTTATGCTAGGAAGTCCATTTGAGTCTCCCCCTGTTAGAGTCCTGATTCTATCTCAGGAAAAATTGAGTTTCCCCTTATGGTGGAATGTCTATTTGTGACTCCCTGTATCTATAACATGGTTTTTTCCCTAATGTAGGCATGACAATAAGCAGTCTCGTTCAGAGTTATTTAACCTCTAACTTCATCCTTGAGTAAATTTTGGGATTGAAGTGAACCCAACAGTTTTGTTAAAGTAAGTCTGTGGTGGCCTCATTCATTTTTGATGTTCTTTCAAGGTATGTTTCTTGAGTATTTTTTGGATAGTGTTTGAGGTGTTGTGTTTTGGGATTTTGTTTTAATATGCTTAATAATTTTAGGAAGTAGTGTATATTTTGGTTGTTGATATTATTCCTTCCATGATTGATCAATTATAGGTGTTTTGGCCTTTTAGGGGTGGGAAAAACTTCGTAAAGCTGTCCATTTTGGCCGTCAGTTAGGTTTGGTTTTTGCTTTTGGCCTTGCTGTGGATTTTTGAGGGTAGAAAGAATTGTGGTGGGGATAATTTTCACTTTCATGAATTCTTTTAAAGGTATTTTTCATTTAATTTTTATTATTTATTTTTTGTGGGGGATTCCCATACATGTTTGTAAGAAATTGTGAGTTTTCATGATTTTCTCCAAACCATGAGCCCATTTCCAAATTTAAAAACCAATTTTTTCTTCTATAACTCTTTCATTTTTCAACATTTTTTCCCATTCAAATTCCAACTTGGCATAAAATAAACTCGTAACACCACCATATCAATTTGGAACCTCTAATAATCTATAATCCTAGTGGGTTGGGTTTTTATTTTAGGAATTGGGCAAGGTCGTAAACTCATTTCCTACACTGAAAAAATATTTAATTCATTAATATCTCATTCAATTTTTAAGTTTTTTCATTGATTCCACTCTCACCAAAGGATAATTACCCGAGAAGATCCACATACGCTTTCCTCCATCTATAGAGCACATATTACATTCAAATTGGGGAAATACATCTCTATATTTCTCAAATCATCCTAATTTGAAGAGATAACACGATTCTTTCATAACACCTTCAATTTTTACCCTTTTCCCTCCATTTCAGTTCCAAATTGACCTACTAAACCATATTCAAACCTCAATATCATTTTTTTTATGTATGAAAAATTTTCTATAGGTGTATTTGGGGCGTTTTATTCAAGATTTCTCAAGTAAGTGAGTTTCCTCTCATGTTCCTCAAATTTGAAAAGGGTTTCTTCCACTTTTCATTAGGTTATAAGATGTATAGCATTTAGGGTTCATACCTAGCATTTGATTTTCTAACATTTTGTTGAAATATTGTGTATTCGGGCTTTATTTCACCTTTTTGTGATGTGGCAGTGGTGCGATTGATGTTTTACACAATGGTTTGTAATTTTTGGAAAAAAAGGTTAGTGATTCCATGTGTAAGAATTATTAGATGAATTAGTTTTGCATGATTTATATTTTTAGAATGATTCTCTTCTATTTTTTTGTGATAAATTTATATTTGGTATCATTTTTTAAGAGGTTAGTTTTTATGTGGCATTTTTGTGAAAAAAATGAACATTTTTTGTGTGTATTCCATGTTGTGTTCATTGGGGTTGTTTTATGATTCATGGAATAGTTTTATTAAATAATGTTATAAATTCCAATTTTAGTTTGATTTTATATTGGTTTTTTCCTTAAAATATGGGTTTTAGAAGGATTTTAGGTGAAAAACACGGTTACAATCCTAGAAATTAGTTTGTGAAGGTTTTAAATGGTTTCTTGATTTGTGTTAGAGGTGAAACTTTGTTTCCAAATTGTTTTGGTAGGATGGTACATTTAAAATGTTCTATTTTAATGTGAAATAGATTTTATATGATGTGTACTATCTTGGAACGGTTTTGTAGTATTGTTTAAAGGATTTTTTGATGTGTGAAAGAGATGTGAAACGTTTTGTGGGCTGTTTTGGTGTGAGCATGACAACCAAAATGAATTTGAATAAAAAAGGGGATCATAGGAAATTTTTGTGGGATTTTTGGTTTGTGTGTGTGACTTAGAATTTTTATTTTCATTTGAAAATTTTACTTCATGGCTTGTGGAACTTATTAGAGCACATGAGGGAAAAATCAAGAATCTAGGTGGGTGAACATGTACATGTATGCTAGTGATGTCGTGGAGTTTGGCCCTTGTTTCACGTAGCAAGTTTGATGATGAAAATAGTAACTAAACTATGATAATGTTGATGATGATGATGACAATGATGGGGAACCACTATGTTATGATTATGCTCCCTGCTAATGGCTCATGTTCATGAGAATGGATATTTGTTTTGTTACCTTCCCCGAGATACGAGGTACACTTTACCCACTAAGAGTTATGCCTAGGGGTTATTTCCATTTTCTTGTTCTCATAATATACTTTATACATACCATTTTCATACTGTATTTTTTTATCTAATGTTCAGAAGAATTGTCAATTTATTTAAAAATGTTGATTTCTTTTAAAGTATCCCACTTCAAACTATTTTCATTTAAAGTTGCATCTTTTAGAAATAGTTACAAGAACTTATTGTTTGCAAAACATGAAATATTTTTCTATTATAATGATTATCACATGGAATATTTTAGGGGTGGCATCCTACTAAGCTTTGTATCACACCATACTAACACCTTTGTGTGTAAGTATACTTTCTTATTTTGCTGAAGGATTGGGTAAATCTTTTAGTGCCAATGGTACGGGTTTTTAGTGGACCTTCTTGGTGAGATGTGGTGGAGATGGCTTGAGCATGGTGCCTATTAAAATGAAGAAGTTCTTGGGCTGCCCTTTGAGTTTTGTTAGCTTTTTTTAGTCTTTGAGTGTTGTTTTAAATTATGTAATTCAATTCTGAAATTTTGTAAAATATGGTTTTGTTTAAAAAATCCATATTTGTTTTATTAGATTAATTTTTTGTTTTATGTTTATAAAATCTTGTAAATTGTTCTTATATTTCTTTTTATGATACTCGGGCACTTTTTCTAACTCATGGGGATCGAGAACTCCCTTCAGTTCTTTATATGGGCTGGGTTTGATGCCATTTTTGATGGCGACCCGATTTGGGTCGTGAGAGTAACAAGGATAGATTTAATTAATTTTTATGATATATATTATATAAAAATTATTCTATATAGTTGAATTAATATTTTCCTTTTATCTACCCTCCATCAAAAAATGAAAACAACATTAATGCTTATGTTCGACCTACCATCTCCATGAACGGTGAAATTCATTTTTTTATCTCTATATTTTTTGGATAAATATGAAAATATAAATAATGAAATTATATGATATTTATATAATGGTTAATAATACAGATATAGTTTAACAATGATCAATTTACATTTAAAAAAACTATCAAACCAAAATATACAAGAAAAAAGAAGTAGTTGTAACCGAAATAGTAATTTTAACAAAGAATTGTTAAAAATAATATTATAAAAGGTAATATGTAAATCATATATGTTAGGATATATATTAATATTATTTTTTATTATATTTATAATAAATATATTTTTCTATATTGGAGGTTAAAAAAAGAATAATTAAATTATAGTCTTGAGCTAAAGTATTTTTTCCTCACCTACATTTCTATGGAAAACTAGACTAATACACCACTTGTTTTTTTGTGTGGTCTATATAGTTCCCATGAATGTATTTTATTATTTATCTAATTAATATTATGTGATATAAATATTTATTTGTGTTTCTTTATTTCATGGGGATTAATATTGAAATGTTACCATACGGTAAGGGTTTTATGTTACGATATCATTTTTTATCAAGACTATTTATGATTCATTTTTTGATGATGAAATTTATGGATATATATCTCAAGAAGATTATGAAATTCTTTTTCTTATGGTTATTTATAGGAAATCAATTTTTTTTCCTTTCAATTTTTCTCTATTTATGTGTCCTAGAGATCAAGATAGTATTTTTAATGAAATTTGACATAATTTATATCTTTAATTGAATAACCATTTCCTTCCATGTAAATATTTTCTAAAAATGTTTCAATGATTTTTGTCTCAATAAAAAATGATTTTTTAAATTCATATTTTTTCACTTTAGAATTATTAAAAAATTGTTTAAATTGAATATTATTACCATTTCATGATAAGAATATTTTGAATTTTTAAATAAAAATTGAAAGGAATAGTTTCTTTAACATTTATGACTAGAACAGTATTTCATAACATCATGAAAAATAAATTATTTAAATCGTCAATTACAATTTTACAAGGTTTTTTTTGTAACATTTTAGAAATTTTAAAACATTAAATAAGTTATTCTAAAGTTTAATGTCTATTTTTCTATTGAAATGTCAAAATTGATCTTTGAAAATCCTTTTCAATCTAATATGACATTCTTTAATGTTAAATAATATTTACCAAGGTATAACACCATGATGATTTCCTTATTTGTTCAATTGATAGTCTGTATTTTTGATTAAAATGTGTTTATGAAACCCATTCATTTTCAATGGGTTGTTCTATGATGAAATAATGAATTTTTTTTGAAACTCTTTCTTTTCAATATGTTATGTTATGATGAATATTTTTTGAATCCCATTTATTTTTGTGGATTCTAATATGATAGATGTTTTAATATCATTGGGCATAAATATTTATGATATTCATTATGTCATAGGGAATAAAATTATTAAGGTTCCTTATTTAGTAAGGGATTCTATGCATTGTGTTGTCTGTGTGGAATTGTTGTTCATAAGGAAAAATTTACTGTGGAGTTCAATGATTGGTTTGTGGGGAACATGGGAATTATATAAGTAAATACTCTATTTAAAAGTTTAACTCCTTTTCCAATGAAGTACAAATGTTATAACAATCATGGAAGTAAAATGGTTAATGTGTGTATGTATAGGGATTCAAAAACATGTTTTATATGAAATTTCATCCACAGAATTTTAGTCATAAGAATCATGATACATATTGAGATTGTGTAATGTTTTGGAAGAATATATTTCTTCACATAATATTAACATGATAATTATAGATTCCATTATGTGTTTATATATTTAATGTTCATCGTATTATCATAGTAATAGACAACACTTGGATGTTTTATGTGATGAAATTTTAATATGACTAATATCATTTTATGATATATTTAATTAGGAGAATATATATTTAACACTTAGGTTCAACATTAAGTATTATTTTAGGAGGAATTCTTTATAAATAATATTAATGGTAGTGATAAACATTCAATTTTATATAATCTTTACTTATTAATGTTTTTTAAATATATTATATATATATCTTTGGAAGTAATATGAATTATTGTTATATAATTTTAGTAAAAAGGAAAAACTATTACATACATCATGGACATAGGTCTTAAACCCACACTCAAAGGGTTATTAGTGTGGAATACCCATCACTGGCCTACATTATATCTTGGTTAGTATGATAGTTCTATTTAAAATTGATGTGAAAAATAAATATTACATTGTCGTGATAACTATGGGAATGAAAAGTAATTTGTTAATTAAATATATTTTGGAATAAGTTTTCTATACTAGGAACCTTATATGATTAAGGGTGTTCATAGAAAAAAAATTCATATCTTAATGAATATATGATTTTGACATATACATTTTTTTGAGGAATTAAGAGTGATTATTATTATTTAAAGATAAATGCTAAATTTATTTTGGAAGAATTTGTGATCAAATAATTTTAATATTTGGCTTGTAATCATATTCTGTAAAATTATAAAAAAATTGTGGTTAGTTATTTTTGAAATGATCTAAGTTAAACATTAGATTTTATATTGGATATTAATGTATTATATTGGATTACATGTTGAATGATTTTTAGTTTTTGTGAATATGTTGAGACAAAAAGGGAGAATCAGAACCTTTTCCTGGATCTTATGATCAATAAAATGATAAATATAATGCCTCATACATAAAAAAATAAACTTGGAAATTCATTCCTTTGTGTAGTAAATGAAATGGAAATTGTTTGAATAACATTAAAAGAATGAAATTGATCTAATGAAATAAACATATAACAAGTAAGTATATTTTTTTATTTTCTCTATCATGATAGAAAAATTATCACTCAAAATTTTTAAAAGGATCTTTAAATTGAAAATGTATGAAGTTTCAATAATTTTTTAATGAATCTTTGTCCTTTTCACCCTGAACAGGTTTATTTATTTTTGGTCATTAACATTATCCTAACAATGTAAATTATTACTGCCAATTAGTCCATGGGTGTAAGTAATGTCTTCCATGTCCAAATTTTCACATACCACCAGTATTTCCTACTTAAAAACCTGGTTATGTGTTTCCCTAGATAACCTTCCCTTTAAATCTTAACAAGAGGACTTTTGACCCTTTTCATTTTGTAGAATTTTTGAAAATTATTTTTGTACATTTTTACCCTTATTTACTGAGCCTAGTATAAAATTGAGAGGAAATAAATTATTAATTTTGGGGGGAGAATGTAACACCCCAATATTTTAAAATATATTTATCTTTAAATAAAAATTATATATTTAATAGCTTGCATTCCATGCAAAAAAAAGTATTAACGAACCACATTATACTAAAAAATATTATTATTTAAATATGAATGATATAACCTAATCATTTAATTAGAAGGCATAAATAGGAATAACTTCATTATGATATATTTATATAAAGGTCCTAATCAATACATATTTATTGGTAAAATTTTTGTTAAATAAGCACATGATTTTTAGATTATTCATTTTTCCTAAAAACTATGTTTTCTTCAAAAATTATTTGTATTAACTCTTTATATAGACAATATAACTAATTTTTACAAATTTTAGTATTTTTAATTTATAAAGAAATTATTTTTTTAATCATAATATGAAAATTAGATTAATATGATATTTTTAGATTTTCTTTTAAAAGAATCGGTTTTCAGTGAGAATATCAATGTTTGTAAAACTATCATTTCCAATTATTAAATATTGATATTTAATGTAATATTGTATTATTTATTTGTTTCCAATGAGATATGATAAATGTTTTTATAATAATCATATAAATTTAATTTAATTCTTTAATTTTCTTATTTTTTTGTAAAAAAATAATTTTATGCTTAAAAAACATTTTCATGAAAGTTTTTTTATGTGAAAAATGATTTCCATATTGATTAAAAAAAGTAACTCCTAATGATGAATGATATAAATGAAATTTATTTATTATATTACTATATGTATTAATTTAAATCCATAAAATCAATATTACTTGCCATAGAATTAATATTAAGCCATATTTTCTTTGAAACAAATATTATTTTCCTCAAAACTATTTTTATAATATTTTTCAAACATATCTTAAATTAAAATATTTCAAATATAAAAAAAATATTTGAAAAAAAAAACATAATTTTTTTAATAAACATATAAAAATTATCTTGGAGTGTATTTTGTAGAATTTAAAAATTGACTAATTTTCTGATGAATACTAAAAAATGATATTTTCTTTTAAAGAATATAAATGTAAAATTTTATTATAAGATGGTTTTAAAGTAAAATTTGTTCAATTATATTTTTATTAATCCAATTTAGTTCATTAAAATTAATTTAAAATATATCATTTATATGAAATGTTTTTATAATTATGAACAATGATTCTTTTGAAAACCATTTTTTCAGGCCCATGGGTTTAATTTTTAATTAAATTATACCAATTTTAGGAATTTAATTTGGAAACATTTATACCATTTTTATGATCATAATAATTTATTTTACATAATAGATTCAACATAATTATTTCATAATGAATATTAAAAATAGTGAATAAAATAATTACCATGGTTAATTTTAAAACAGGTTTATTTAGGTTAAACTAACAAGATAACAGTTCAAAAGACCGAAAAAACAATTCCAACTCCTATTTATAGCCATATTTAAACCACATATCTACTATGGTTCTATAATAATAAATTTTGGAAACATTTTATTTGTGTAAATCATGGGTATATCTTTTTCTTTTAAAATTTCATGTGTGTCCTCTCCTCCACTTATAAAAGGAAACCCACTCACCTCTCCTCTTCAAACATCCAATGGTTTTTGTTCAATAAAACCAACAAAATACTAAACATAATTCCCTACATACTTCCTATAGGTATTATTTCTATTATTAAACCCCCCTCTAAAAGATTTTTTTAAAAATAAAATAGTTTTCAAAATAAGCGGTATCATTCTTTGTTGATATTTTTTATTTTATTTATTATTCCTCCTACATGAAATAAAATAAAAAAATTAATTTATAAACAAATTATATCCCATATACTATTAATTTATTATGTTAATCAAATAACCTATATATTTATTCTCTTCCATCAAATTCTAAATAAAACTATTGATCATGTGCGTGGCAGACTATTGACTCACAAACCCATGTGATTCTTTTTCCCTCACCACCTCTCTAGGATGGATATAAATATCAATTTAAATTATAAATAAACGAATTTATGATATAATTATATAATTTTAATTATAATTTTTCATCTACCTTATAACCTTCCAATCCATTAGAAAACAGTAACACCACTCATTTGTACATGTGGACTAACACCTCCTTGAACGGATATGACATGTTTTTATATTATTTTCTTAGGAACAATTGTAAGGATATATATATAATTAATTTTTATCATACATAATATATAAAAAATATGTAAATGTCAATTATTATGTTCCATTTATTCATTCATTCTTTTAAAAAATAAAAAATCAATCAGACATACGTACAAATTACCATCTATATGAATGGTATAATGCGTTTTTATATCTCTATATTATATGGATAAATATAAATATATATATAATGAATATATATGATATTTTTATAATGATTAAATTTTTTTAAATTATGGATGAAGTATCTATGTGTAATGATCTGAACTACCGAACAGAAACAAATATGAAAAAAGAAGTAGTTATCAAAAGACAAAGAAATTTAAACAAATAATTATTAATAAAAGGATGATAAAAGGTTATTAGTAAATCATATATTTTATGATAAATACTAGTATAGTTATTTTACATATGTATAACAAAAATATATTTATTATAAATTGGTCACTAACATGTGTGAAGAAAGACGAGACTTGAGTTAAGGGATTTTCTTCTCACTTTCGTTCCATCGGGACACATACATTATACACCACTTGATTATTTTTTGTGGTATATATAATACACATGAATGATTTTTTTTATTTTTATAATTCAAATCATGTTTTATATATCCATACAAGTTTCATTATTTCATGAGTCATAGGATTGAAAATTTACCACATTGGTAAGGTTTTTAAGATACGTTATATTTATTTATAATGATTATTTATGATTAAATATTTGATGACGAAATATTATAATCAGTAATTCATTAAAATAATTAAATTTATTCTAATATATTGTTTTTTAAATCACAACTTTTAATTTTATTTTTCTATTTTTTTGTACTCTGGATACCAAAAGAATTTTTTTAAGGAAAATCGACTTTATTTCTCTCTTCGGTATGAAACACATTATCTTCCATGTCCATGTTTTATAAAAATGATCCAAAAAATATTTTCCTAGTGTAAAACGATTTTCTAATGAAATTTTCACAGAATTTTTCATTTATAAAAAATGTTTTAGGATGAATCTTCATTTCATATTTTAAACAAGTCTCTTTTTACTTTTTACTGAAAATTTAAATAAATCTTTATTGTAACATTTACACAATGAATGTTATTTTATGATATCATGACCACTCTATTATTTAAATATTCCATTTATATTTTAAAATTTTATTTTTATATAAAATAATTTCTTTAATATTTACAAAAAAAATAGTTTTAAAATATGTGATTTTAGAAAGGAAATAATATTTTCCTTGTGATATGTTCCAAGTGATCTATCAAAATCAATTTCTATCTAAGATAACATACTTTGATAATACATAAGATTTAATGGTGATATCAATCATTGATACAACCCTTATTATTTTATTAGAAGATTTATGATTATAATAAAATAATTTTTATGAAGCTCATTCATTATATACAGGTCACTCATTGATGAAATGGTGTGATGTTCATGAAGCATGTTTCTTTTCGTCGGGTTATACTATTATGAAATGTTTATGAAACCCAGTTCTTGTAATGTGTTATCATAGGATAAATGCTTAATTATATTTTGGAATGCAAATTTAAAATTTTAATTTTGTGATGGGTGGTCTTATAATTATATATCCATTCAATGTATTGGATAAATATTTATATTTCATGAGATAAACAATACTGGAATTGGAAGAAAATATAGTTCTAGAAGGGACTCTATTCACTATAACAGTCTTGGGAGTGAACCATGACTAGTATGGTATTATGAGGACCTAACCCATTCTATTGTGATATCCTTGGTAATATTTCACGACACTAAGTAAATGATTTTCAATGCTTATGGGTATGTTAAAAATATATGCCTTATGAAAATTGTATTTTCTTAGGGCTTATGTTATTCGATTGCATTATGTTTCCTTTCTATGAAATTGGTAAGTTCTATTACATGACACTTGTTAATGACCCATTATATTTAGTTTATGGATTTAAAATTTAATTTAATCATTATCAGACTCTTGTTCTCAAGTTATGTTGATATCACCCTTTTTCACCCTTACTAAGCATCTGAAATCACAATATCTTATGTTTCATTTATCCCTAATAAGATGAAATGTATTTTGTATGATATTTATTAGATGAGTTGAAGGTTTGAATAACTTATTGTGAGAATATTTTGTTCACTTGTGAATCATTTGTTTATGTATCCACATTTCCAAATAAACTAACCCTTTATGGTCCTTGAGTGTCTTTTTGTATAATTAAAATAAATATTTATATATTTATACATAATATCGTTGTATAAAAAGTGTGGGTCACTATATCAAAGGAATACTCTATGGAAGAAGAAGATTCCATGGAATAAAATTTTTTACTATCGAAATATTATTATAGGGTAACCGTGAGGCAAAACCATGCTAAAAACCCTAATCTTCGAAAACAAAACAATGTCATCGATTGATAATGGTTCTTTAAATAGACTTCTCCAAACTTTGGGATATTTAAATAATAAATATTAAGTATAATAAAGGTGTATTTTATTACATATTTTTAGTGAATATTAAAATTTAGTACTTGTGTCCCGAACGATATGTAACAATCTTATCCCATTATGAAATTAAATTATACTAACATTCACATAGTTCTTTTTTTTCAAAAAAGAGAAAATGATATCAAATAAAAAAAACATTTATCTATGTAGTCTTCATCATTCATTATATAATTTACCAATTTTAAGTATAAGTATCATAATATCAATAATGAATCATTGAATTATTTATTCAATTTATTCTTCTATGATAGGGTATTTGAGAGTTATATCATTTTCTTATAACCAAATGTCTTTTCTCACAAAACTATAAATATTCACCTAATTTATCCACATTCAATTTTGAATTTAAATTCAAAATTACTAAAAATATATAAAAAAATTTTAATTCGCCATAAATTATACAAATTGAATCCTATTAATGGAAATTATTTACATAAAACAAATTTATCCACATTTCCTTGATTGACCATAGATTTTCATTGTATCACTACGAAATCCACATAAGGTATATTAGTTGATATAGTTTAAAAACTTATAAACCATTGATATAACTTTTAAATACCATGATATTTCATTTTATATCATGGTGTTTGGTTTTTCCATCTTTTAATTAACTATTTTAGCAATAATCATCTCTTTTTATAAGGGTAGCCCATTAAATAGTGCACTTAAATTGATAACATCTATGATTTTTTTATAAGAAACAAGACCATTTTGAACATAAGACACGATAATTGATTATTATAAATCAATGAGGACAATAAAATGTCAATAAAAATACTAATATGTTTCTTTAGATTATATTCAAAATATTTTTATCTTTATTCTGGATAAGAAATGTATATGCGGTCTTGTATATCTACTTCATTGGATAATATTTCATAAATCATTAATGATTAGTACAATTAAGTTACAAACAACCTATCATAATATATTATCAAAATTGGTATAAAATTCAATAAGGAGACTATGATATAATATATAAATAAACATCAATATTTAACATAACATTATTTTTTCCAACATTACCTAACAGGTATATTTTCCTCCAAATATATCCTAAGTTATAAAATACAAATAAAAAAAGAGTTTTGTTCCCTAATTTTTATTCGATTAAATTCTATAACACTTTAAGAGGAATAATTATCCAAAAATATGATAAAAATTTCAAAAATTTCATGCAATGACCTATCATGGTCTTAACAATCTCTCATATTTTATTTTTTATAAAAATATTCAGAAACCTAGAATAGCTATCATTTTTCGCACTTAACATGAAACATTATAAATAACTTAATTAATAGAGTGATCACTAGTCATTACATAATTTAAAATATTTATTTCTTAGAAAAATAAATATTATTCAGTAACATATATTCTTATACAATGATTTCGTTCTAGAAAACAAGACTAAAATTATTGTCTTATGTTTTTTAATAAACACTGACTTTTTTACTCAGCCATGTTTCACTCATACAAAAAATAATCTATCATTAGAAAAAAAATTATTGATATATTACTAACTCCAATATATAAACATTGAATAAAATAAAAAATTCAAAAAATGATGTTGAAATCATATAATTTATCATTAATAAATTACCACATTATTCAAATATTACTAATGATTAAAATTTAGATTAAAATTTCATTTCTACACCTTTTAAACATAATTCAAAATATTATATTGAATAGTATGGGAAAAATACCTCTTACACTATCAAAGAGAAGTTTAAATCTTATTATATGCCATAAATTCATTAATGATTTATTTGTAATAAGTTTGTAGTAAATATTTTTCATTTTGTACATTAATAGAAAAAATAAAATGGTAAGAACCCTTACTCCACATTGTATTTCATAATATAGTACTTGATGTTAATGAATTTTGAAAAAAATATAGAACGTAGTTTTTTTGGAGAGTTATATCATTATGATTATCTCATCAAATTACTAATGTAGGGTTTCAAAATATTTTCATCCAATTGAATATCCATTCACATTAATAATGATATTTATTCATTTTTTAAACATATTTTTGTTTTTTTGAAATATCTATGGGTACTAATTTATACATTTTAATGTACGATATTATTAATATCATTATATATGATATATATATTATTAAACATGATATCCAAACAGCACATGGATATATATTCTAAATATTACATATAATATAGGATATCACCCACCACAACCACTTTATATTTTCCACCGAATGTATTGAAATTTTAAGTTAAACATGATTAGATATGATTATGTAAATTATAATACAACAAATGGATATTAAATTTTTATATTATAATCTTGTGTTTGTTAATTTTTCATACTTTTATTAAGAACTATAAGACCCCGGCCTTAAACCTTACTTAATATTGAATTAAATGAATAATTCACATCGAATATCTTTTCAGGTTTAGAGTTTTAGAGAATTAGGACATAACTATTACATCTCAAAAGATTACAAAGTAGACACTTCTACTAAGTTTCCATAAAATAAAAACTCTTAAAAAGAAACATGTCTAGTTCCATGTTTTAGATAGCATGACTTTTTCTTGATCCCATCCTTGACCCTATTCCACTTTAAGTCCTGTGAAAAACATTTCAAAAACATGGGGTGAGCATAAAAAGCTTAGTAAAGGATACACAAAGAAGGAAAACTATTAGTTTTTCAAAGAAACAAGTAAACCATGTACACTTTATCAAAGTAATACCTTTCACCTTTAGGAAGTAGTAAAAACTCTTCACTGAATAAAATTTCATTACTTACCCTGTTGTAACCAAAAGATTACCATAAAACTCATATAAAGAACAAATAACATATAAAGGTAACTTGGGACATAAACATACTTAAATGTAATAACCATACGGTCGACTTCTACACATACTTAATGGAATATCCATACGGCTGACTTCCATACCCAATGCATTGGAGGTTATAACGTAACCACCCGTCCTGGTATTCACGGCACCACCCGTCATATGGTTTATCACGTAACCACCCATAAAATGTCCAAGTACCATCATTAAATAGAAAATATTGAAAATATAAACATTTCAATAACAACATTTCATTTTCAATCAAAATAATTAATTCCAAGATATTGAATTAATCAATCCACAGAAACATTATGTTCTTTAACCATTAGATGTAGGTGTGTGTAAGTGTATCTTGAATGCTTCTTATAACAACATACTAATATCTTGAAGATACTGGAGTTGTTAAAAAATAAAATAATAAAAAGATTTTAGGGGGTTGGAGAAGCAAAATAAAACAAAAGAACACAAGAGAAGACACTACCTTTAAATCGGGTAACTTTTTTTTATTTGAGCTCAAAGGATTCCTTGGGAAGACATCTACCAAAAGTGAGGCTTCTAGGAATAAGAGAGGGATGTGGAGAGACAAAATGGGTAGAGCTTGGATGAACCAAAGGCTTTGGAGTTGTGGTTAAGGTGATAGTGGTGGGGGCCTTTTATAAGAGAAGAGGAGGGGAACTCTTGGAAAGTAAAGAAATGTTACTTTATTTTAAAATGAGTTTCAGATTTAAAAGGTCCCACATTGATATAATTTGAGTATAAGGTGATTATGGTTCGGAATGTACCCATCCAATAGGTTTCTGACAAGTGTAGGTTTTATATTTTACATTATCTTTTCATTTTATTTAAATCGTTAAATAATGAGGTAATCGCTGCATCATCATGATGTCATAAATAATTTAATTTAGTTAATGTCTAAAAATTATAAAAACAAATACTATGATGTATGAAATATTTTTATATTTCCAATGAATATTTATAGTCAAAAATCTGACTTGTATAACCCCATATAAAAATTTAATTAGTAAAACAACACATGTTTGTGACATTTTAATTTTAACATTAAATAAAAAGGTATTAATGTCATTTTCCTACCAAAGTGGCTCCATGGGGTCCCCAAGTCGACCCATGGATTTTCTTGGTCGGCCATGACACATAAAATGAGGGTAGTACGTGTGTCAAGCTCATCTCATATTATTAAAACATTATGTTTACCTTAAACTACACTAATTACCTCTAATCACGATTAAAAACTTAAAAGTTACTATTCACCAAAAAAATTATTTTAATCCCATTGAACCACATTTTAATTTTTAATGACAACCATGTATGTCGGATTTTTGAAATTAAAAACACAGAGGTGTAAAAGTTTCATTTAAACGAAAAATCAGTTTCTTTAACTACCACTTAGTGGTTTCACTATTCATCAAAAATTGTAGTTTTTCAGAAAAATACCAAAAATTCACCCTAAGCTATATTTCATATTCCGAACTCAAAAATGATGTCTATTTTACAAAATTGAAAACATATAAGTTGCATTAATTAATTTAATAATTAATTCCTGCTGTCAAAACAAATAGTGTGTTTTTAAGAAACAATGTCTATTAAAAGATTGACACTAGTTTAAGTCCAACTTCAAAGTGAAATTAATTCCAATGACCACTATTGGATTAAATGGTAAAAATATATTCTAATTTTACTTTAAAAACAATTCGAAAGATAACCTAATCATATAAATATATTAGATTAAAAAGAGGTTTTGAATTAAAATACAACATTTTTCACTATTCATAAAAATGAACTTTATCGGAAAGATACCAAAACTTTACACAAAGTAAATTTTGATGTCTCGATTCTAAAGAAGAATTTTATTTTGTCAAATATAACACATAAAATTGTCAAAAGGTGGATTTAAAAGAGGTTCACCATCAAAAGGTGGTTAATCGACCTTCTAAAGAATATTAGAATGCTTACGCTTAAAATTGAATTCATTCACATTTTTAATCCTCTAAAATTTATTTCAAAAAGTAAAAATATTTGACAAAAATATATAATCATTTTGTAGTTAGTTCTGTTCATTCCCTCCATTACAACGGTTTAGGCGTTAACTACCATTTAAGATAATATTATTTTATTATCATAGTGCAACATAAGATTTCAAAGGAACTCATTGTTGCATATTGGGTAAGCCATCAAGAATAGCATTCCCTTTAAATTAATATTAACATTTTATTCACAAATAGAGATAAATATAAAAATTTCATATTCTTTATTTACCTGGGGTGTTACATCCTTCCCCCCTTTTGAGAATTGCGTCCTCGCAATTTTAAAATTGGGCTCAGAATCTTCATTGAAAGTCCCACATCAGAACAAGAGTCGGTAAAATAATAACATTAAAAGAAAAAATAGGAGTACAGAGGTCACCTGAGTTAACCCATACTAGGATTCTATGTAAGAAAATATGGACATGGAGGAAAAAACAAAGGGTCATGTTCTGACGGAGGGTGATAGTAAACATGTCTAGGAGAAAGTTAACCATAAGAAAATCACAAACTTGTGATGGGTTAAATGGTATTCGATTCCCCAGTAGGAAAAGTTAACAAAAAACATTTTTGTTTTAAGTTATTATTAATTGTGGAATTTATTTTTGAGTATAACAAAATCATAATGAAACATACTTACTTGTCACGTAGAGTTTCAACTTTTACTATATTCCTTAATCAAACTCATAGTTTCTCCAAAATACGAGTATTTAGGAATACTTTTTCGCATTAAGAGTACTATAATAAACATCTAGAGAATCACCTAATCCACAAAAGAGAACTATATACTTCCCATGTCTTTAGACTTTAACCAAAACCAAAACCAAAAAGGTTAGTACAAGATTAGATAATCCAGAAAAGGATAACACTTTATAAAAAGAAAATATATTCTTAATCTCCAAAATTTGTCCAACAAAACCCAAAGTTCAATGAGGACCAATCGATAAATAATTTTTCCATAAAATTCTTCAAAGTAAACCAAACTAAGATTGAAACTCAAATATTATAATGATTTAGTCACATAGTCTTCCAAGTTAAATCGTAACATTTATCTCCAAACAACATCAGTTTCTCTTAAAGTCTCGTACTGAAAAGTAATTAACCTAATCACATATCCTCCATGATAGGTTAATAAATTTCCATAGATAACCCAAAATCAACTTACTCTTAATTCATAAAATAATCTAACTAAAAATAATCAGTCAAACTAACTAGGGACTTCACGTAGTCCAGTGGTAGGCGATAAATACCAGTTGCACTTTGGTTGTGGGTTCGATTCCCACAACTTTGTCCGACGCGACAGGTTGTCACATGGTCTACATGTTATCCTTTTTCCAAAACTA
This sequence comes from Viscum album, assembly GCA_963277665.1. NCBI lineage: Eukaryota > Viridiplantae > Streptophyta > Magnoliopsida > Santalales > Viscaceae > Viscum > Viscum album. Next base: position 770,903,599 of record OY728159.1, on the reverse strand, counting down.
CATAATTCTTAAAACATTCCCCAAAACAAGATAAAATCTTCAAAAATGATCATAACATATTTTAACCACAAGTTTATCTCATGCCTTTCATTTTCCATCATATCATAGAGTAACCCATAATTACCTAAAAAGTAAGGATCATATAAACCCTAATGGTTACCTTTATAATTATTACCTGAACTTCCACATCGAGTTGGTCATCTCATACATGATGCATTAGAGAACTCACCAAGGTTCAAGTGGTTGATCATGAATCCATGATAGTTGGTTTAGCACAACCACGCGATTCCTCATTGAATCCCCCATTTCATCTAGTATCTTAATCAGAGAACCACCACAGTTTCCATCAAACCCATTGTCACTTTGGTACCTTCTTGATCCATCCATTTACTAAAAACATAAATTTCAGTGTGCATATATCAACAAAATCATCTTGTACTAATGAGGAAGATAAACACTAAGATATACTTACTCATTCACTTTATCTAAAACTAGGACTCTTTCTGAAATCCTAACCACTATGGTAATGTCACTTATGCTTAGAGAATACCCTAACCTCTAAAGTTATCTAAACCGACCTCTGATACCAACTATAAGACCCCGGCCTTAAACCATACTTAATATTGAATTAAATGAATAATTTACATCAAGGATATTTTCAGGTTTCGAGTTTTAGAGAATTAGGACATAACTATTACATCTCAAAAGATTACAAAGTAGACACTTATACTAAGTTTCCATAGAATAAAAACTCTTAAAAAGAAACATGTCTAGTTCCATGTTTTAGATAGCATGACTTTTCCTTGATCCCATCCTTGACCCTATTCCACTTTAAGTCCTGTGAAAAACATTTCAAAAAATTGCGGTGAGCATAAAAAGCTTAGTAAAGGATACACAAAGAAGGAAAACTGTAAGTTTTTCAAAGCAACAATTCAACCATGTACACTTTATCAAAGTAACACCTTTCACCTTTAAGAATTAGTAAAAACTCTTCACTGAATAAAATATCATTACTTACCCTTTTGTAACCAAAATATTACCATAAAACCCATATAAAGAACACATAACATATAAAGGTAACTTAGGACATAAACATACTTAAATGGAATAACCATATGGTTGACTTCCACACATACTTAATGGAATAGCCATACGGCCAACTTCCATACCCAATGCATTGGAGGTTATAACATAACCACCCGTCCTTATATTCATAGCACCACCCGTCATATGGTTTATCAGGTAACCACACGTAAAATGTCCAAGTACCATTATTACACATAAAAGGTTGAAAATATAAACATTTCAATAACAACATTTCATTTTCAATAAAAATAAGTAATTCCAAGATATTGAATTAATCAATCCATTTTGAAAAAATCATTTAAAAAGAGATTTTTGAATCAAAGTGTCCCATACCACTTTGAAGATTTTAATGGAATTATAATTTTAAAACATTAATGTCCATATAAATACTGAAAACCATTTTTAAAACATGGACATTAAAGATAAAGATTTATAATAATGAATCTTTAAAACATTTAAAATGATATTTTTGTTAGAGTTTTTAACAAAATGAGAGACTCATGAATACAAATAATTGTGGAATAACATTTAATCTGAACTTTATAATACCATGATAATAAATTTATTCATGATATAATATGTCAAATGACATTATACACACCATATAAGAGTTAATTGGTGCATAACAACAATGAAGTCTCAATGGAAATGAAAATTGAGATGGAATCCATTATAAAGATGGTATCCTTAAATTAAGGATAAATCTATCACATAATTATGTGTGAGAAATAAAAATACACCCAATATATGTGGATATTAAGTGTGAAATAATCAGAGGTCATTCACACATATTCATAGGATGAAATTTTCAAGAAGTACAAGTTGAACCCAAAGAAATTGAAATTGGGTTAAGATGTTCCCTTGTAATAATTCGACAGCCAAACGACGTCACTTCAAAATTCAGAAAATTAGTTGATGAGTGAGTGAATGGTATCTCATAACGTGTACATAAACATTACATCAATAAGGATATATAAGAACATATCCCAACATAATAAGATGTAAATTAAAAGACATAACAAAAGAAGTCTTTTAAAAAGTGGAGGGTGAAAGGTCCCCTTACCGAGTTGGGTAACTTTCGAAAAGTACACCCCATGGAAGAAGGGTCATACAATGAAGATGTAAATACCCATAAATGAAATTATACTAAAAAAAGTGTATAATAATGGTCAGTAAATACAACACTCAAGGAAATAGTGGAAAACGTAGCATAAATGTCACGGGAAAAAAAGTGAGATGAAAAATCCCTTACGAAAACTCGGCAGCCTAACGGCGCCACTTAAAACTTCCAAAAAATGGATTTATGAGATCAAATAGGGTATCCCATAATATTAACATAAAAATTAAAGTATGAGGAATATAAAAGAACAACCCCAAACATAAGAAAGATGGGATTAAAAGAAATGACATAAAAGAGAGTACTTAAAAAGAAATAGAGAGGTTGGATCCCTTACCTCGGGTCCGACTTGACTCGATCGTTCTTTAACGTCATGAATAATAAACTTGAGTTAATTTAAAATTTCTTAAGAACCTTTTTCAATTTCATTATTCCTTTTATATGACTTATTTCCATGTTATAAGAATTATGTAATCATTTAAGTTAATAATGTTTGTTTTGTCGATATTTGGTTCTTAAGTCGAAAGTGGACTTCTTACAATTACATGTTGTTTGTGTGGTCAAAGGTTCATTATATCCAGAATGATATTCATGATTTGGATATCATATATATCCAGAATATAGAATTATTTATAATATTACATAATCATTTAGAGGAAAGAAATGAAATGCACCGTTCATGGAGACGGTAAGCCGTATGTACGCATGAACGCTACTTTCATTTCTATGTCATGGAATTAAAACCAAATGAGAGGTATGTATATTTTAATTCCATAATTATATTCATCATTTATATGTAAAATAAATCATATATAATAACTTTAAATCCATCCTTTATACATCCCACATATGGCATTAACGAATCAAATCACTTTGAGGGGGCGGTAGTCCGCACTTCCTAAAATGAAATTATCGTGTTTACCCACAATGGAAACCATAATGTTATGCCACAAAAGAAAAATATAGAATCTTAAGTAAAAAAATAAACATATTATATATCATATATAAATATAGTTAAATCCTAATGTCCACCTTTGAAGGTGTTATATGAGTGTTAAAAAATCATTGTTTCGTGAGGCAGAAATTCGTCATCCACAGAAACAGTATGTTATTTAACCATTAGATGTAGGTGTGTGTAAGTTTATCTCGAATTATTCTTATAAAAACATCCTAGTATCATGAATATACTGGATTTGTTACAAAATAAAATAATAAAAAGAGTTTAGGGGGTTGGAGAAGAAAAATAAAACAAAAGAACACAAGAGAAGACACTACCTTTAAATCGGGTAACTCTTTTTGATTTGAGCTCAAAGGCTTCCTTGGGAATACTTCTTCCCAAAGTGAGGCTTCTAGGAGTAATAGAGGTATTTGGAGAGAAAAATGGGCAGATATTGGCAGAACCAAAGGCTTGATAGGTGTGGGTAAGGTGATAGTGGTGGGGGCCTTTTATAAGAGGAGAGGAGGGGCACTCTTGGAAAGTAAAGAAATGTTACTTTATTTTAAACTGAGTTTCGGATTTAAAAGGTCCCACATTGGTATAATTTTAGGATAAGGTGATAAGGGTTAGAAATATACCCATCCAATAGGTTTTTGACAAGTGTAGGTCTTAGATTTTACATTATCATTTCATTTTATTTAAATCGTTAAATAATTAGGTAATTGCTGCATCATCATGATGTCATAAATAATTTAATTTAGTTAATGTCTAAAAATTATTAAAAAAATACTATGATGTATGAAATCTTTTTATAATTCCAATTAATATTTATAGTCAAAAATATGACTTGTATAACCCCATATAAAATTTGTTTTAGTAAAACAACACATGTTTGTGACATTTTAATTTTAACATTAAATAAAAAGGTATTAATGTCATTTTCCTACCAAAGTGGCTCCATGGGGACCCCAAGTCGACCCATGGATTTTCGTGGTCAGCCATGAAACATCCAACGAGGGTAGGACATGTTTCAATATCATCTCATATTATTAAAAAATTATTTTTACCTTAAACTACACTAATTACCTCTAATTGCGATTAAAACCTTAAAAGTTACTATTCACCAAAAAAATTATTTTAATCCCATTGAACCAAATTTTAATTATTAATGACAACCATGTATGTCGTATTTTTGAAATTAAAAACACATAGGAGGAAAAGTTTCATTTAAACGAAAAATCAGTTTCTTTAACTACCACTTAGTGGTTTCACTATTCATCAAAAATTGATGTTTTTTAGAAAAATACCAAAAATTCACCCTAAGATATATTTGATATTCTGAACTCAAAAATGATCTCTATTTTACAAAATTGAAAACATATAAGTTGCATTAATTAATTTAATAATTAATTCCCGCTATCAAACCAAATAGCGTGTTTTTAAGAAACAATATCTATTAAAAGATTGACACCAGTTTAAGTCCAATTTCAATGTGAAATTAATTCCAATGACCTCTATTGGATTAAATGGTAAAAATATATTCTAATTTTACTTTAAAAACAATTCAAAATATAATCTAATCATATAAATAAATTATATTAAAAAGAGGTTTTGAATTAAAATACAACATTTTTCACTATTCATAAAAAAATGAACTCTATCGGAAAGATACCAAAAATTTACACAAAGTAAATTTTGATGTCCAGATTCTAAAGAAGAATTTTATTTTGTGAAATATAACACATAAAATTGTCAAATGGTGGATTTAAAAGAGGTTCTCCATCTAAAGGAGGTTAATCGACCTTCTAAAAAATATTAGAATGTTTACGCTTAAAATTGAATTCATTCACATTTTTAATCCTCTAACATTTATTGTAAAAAGTAAAAATATTTGACAAACATATATAATAATTTTGTAGTTAGTTCTGTTCATTCCCTCCATTACAACGTCTAGGCGTTAACTACCATTTAAGATAATATTATTTTATTATTATAGTGCAACGTAAGATTTCAAAGGAACTCGTTGTTGCATATTGGGTAAGCCATCAAGCATAGCGTTCCCTTTAAATTAATATCAACATTTTATTCACAAATAGGGGAAAATATAAAAATGTTATATTCTTTATTTACCTGGGGTGTTACAAGAATTTTGAAATATAAATCTTATTTTTTAGAATATATTTTCTTTACCTGATCCTTTTAGAATCAAAGGGAACCTATAAAAGCAGCAATGATTTGAAAGAAAATATAAGTGATTTTTTGTCTGTCATTTCTATTAAATTTATGTCTATTTCCAACACTTTATCTTATATCTCAATATACTAAGAATAATTTAGAATTAATTATCCTTTATAAGTATTTATATATTCACAAGGTAGGTGAATAATTATGAACATTATTGTCATTTGATTAGTCTTTTGATATCTTTATTAACATGGTATAAAAAACTGATCCAAATATTAAATCTACATTATCATTTTTTAATGAATTATTTTAAACAACCGATAGGTGGTCTCATGGTATAGATATTTTATGATTTTGTTTCTTAATTTGTAAAAGTTTTTCATCCTTAAAACCATCATAACGGTATTTTATTATGATCCATGATGTTAAACAGAATTTTTTTGAGAAAATTATTTTAAATTTAAAAAATATAAATATCATAGGCAATGTTATTTTTTTAGAAAAACTAAGAACTTTCCAAGAAAAGAAAGATCCATTTTTTAAAAAGAAATCAAACTTATACAAGTATAAAAGAATAAGATTTATAAAGATCCTTCTTGAAAATAAGAAGGATCTCACCTGTCACATGATCAACCTAATAAAAATCATTACCGTTAACACCTTTTATGGAAAAACCATCAACCAAATATTTTATCTCACTATAAACATGACTGCAAATATGCTACATTGAGTAGTGAAAGTCTAAGAATCTTCTTCTCTGATTAGTTAGTCTCCATGATAGATTTAAAGAACCGGTACAGATGGCAAGAACCACTATTGTAGAGTCACACTCGAGCCAACGCTTGTTCCAACCCTATTATGCGGCTTGTTAAACATCCATAATAATACCAAGAATTTATGCTTAAAGGGTAGAGTCAATACCACATGAACCATAAATACAACCAATAGCATAAGCATGATAATTTCTAAAGATATCACCAAGTACAAAAGGACCTGGATAACCCCTTTAAGATCCCTTGGAGTTGATCGTAAACCAACCACAAAAAAATTCCTACCATATAACTTCAATTGTTCCAAGGGGGGGATGAAATTTTCCTTTAACCCCAATTTTAGTAAGAATAGATAAATCTTGTATGGAGTTATGACAAAACGTACCTCTCAGCAATTCTCTCTCACATACAATAGTAAGAATTCCTGAAAAAGTAGCACCAACCTGAAAACTCTACAATTTATGAAACACTTTGTTCCTTTTAGTCCATATGATATGAATAAGCGCTTCTGCAGTAGATTTAATGATATTCCAGACCTACGGTGATAAATTCAGAGAAGACCATCTTTTTATGAAATCACATATTGAGTTAGCATGAGGTATAAACACTTCAAAAATATCAGAAACTGCTTTCCACATCACTGAGGTAGCTGAACAACTAATAAAGAGATGATCTACATACTACCTATGTTGATGAAACAATGGATATATAGAATAGAGAAAAATTCCACAGATTTGTAGGAAGTCGTCTTTTGGAAGGTTTTTGTGAGAAATTCTCCATGTAAGAATGGAACGAGATAGTTTCATGAATTTTTTATGTAAATCACCCATCCATTTGAATTCTGATGTACTGCTAACAAAATTCTTATAAAGCCCTTTGGAGGTAAGAGTCCCATTGGGAGCAGGTTACAATGCCCAGAAAACACCCCTAGAAGACCATAAAATACCTTTCCACAATAGAGGTAATGTGATCCAGAATACATTCCATATCACAAAGCTTTTCTTTAATTGATAATTCAAAACACAGATTTTATAACCCTTCCAGAATCAAGTCAATCAAGTGATTATTAGTACAATTAAATTTCCATAATTTAGGAGAGGATTCCTTATAAACCAACCATTGAGAGTCAACATCAATTTTAGATAAAATACTCTTTAAGGAAGGCCACACTAATGAGTTAATGTTATTAAAGTTCCCAGACTTAAGAACTTGAGTGAATTTGGATCTAAGGAAGCAAATAGCCTCTATGTGACCATTTATAAACCTCTAGATAAAACCATCTTGCAACGAGTCATTGAAAACATCAAAATTCCTGATGCATAAACCCCCATCATCATAAGGTTTGCAGAGAGAATTCCATGGAACCGTTGTGAGATTTCTTTCTGTGATGCACCCACTCCAAATGAAGTTCTTGATAGATACATTGACGGTATTTATTAATGAAATAGACCATTTATACACCATAAAATAATAAACAAATTTGGAGGTGATGATATAATTTACAAGGAAAACCCTACCAGCCTTGGAAACAGACTTTCCCTTAGAAGAAGAAAGTAATCTCTTAATCATGACTTTAATTCTAAAGAAATGACAAACCATCTGTCTCTCCCAGAATATGGGAACCCCCTGGTAGGTGAAAGGGATAGATCCCCCACGAATTCCAATCTCTCTAATGATGTCATTTTTCCTGAAAAAAGAAATGGCAATGTTATATCAGTATAATATTACATGATAATATATATATATATATCCAGGATTTAAATTATGATATTGTAAATGGTGATATCTTATATCGCAATGAATGGTATAAATTGGTTGTAATTTTGAAAGAATTGTCTTCTTATCTTTACTATAACGTAGTGATAAAAAAATCTACGATAAAATTTAAATCATATTTTATCACAATGTATTTTGTTGTGTGGTGATTTCTACATCTATGATTCAAAAAACTAGATGTGATAATAATGTTATTAAATTAACTTAATAAAATATTACTACTGATATGTTATATGGGATATCATTGAATGCTTTATCCTAGAAACAAAAAAATATTTATATCAAAGATAATAATGTAAGGTATTTTCTTAAGTAATATAGAATATTTTTCTTCAAATTTTAAAATTTTCTATTTATTTATTTTTTGAAATGAATTTACATATTTTGAAATGTCAGTATCTTATCATAAAATTACATTTTAAAAATAATTTAATTTATAAAAGGGTTCATACATTTCAATTAATATTTTTGACCTCTTGATAACGGAATATTAATTATTCATTAAACATGAAATCTATTTCCTATTTAGAATCAGTAATTGTAGGTCTATAATCCTATATTATATCATAAATAAGTCATAATTACCTTAAGAAATATATAAATCAAAACATTGGATAATTACACATCCTTAAACTGACTATTATAGATGGATACATCATCCTCAGAATCATACATGATATCCTTAAGATTCATCTAAAACTTACAGCCTATGGATCAGTTGTGAACTCTTAGAAGAATAAATTTCACATCATATTTTACACCCAAATTGGGAGTCATCACTAAACTAGTCATCTCCAATAACTATAATTTTTTCTTAATTTCTCACTATCTCTTAGAATCTTCACCAACAGATATTGATAGAAAATCACATATATCTTAATTTTACTGTATTTCACATGAATTGTTTAATTTAAAATGAGATTATTATTATTAAATATTCAATTCTTCATAATGTATGAACCCTATACAAGGACCCATGAAAAGAAGGAACACTAGAGTAATATGAATCCCTTTTGGAAGAAGGGATCAAATAAGACATCAAATGCTTATCAATATATTATTTTTTGTTATCATTCAAGCCTATATAACCACAAATTTTATAGAAGGAAATATCAATTCCATCTATAGTTCTATAAATGTAATTATTTAAAAAAAATAGAAAAAACACTATATGAGAGGAATAAACCACATAGAATTGTGGTCAATTATAGCCCATAAACCATTAAATATATAAATATTCATGATAATGTATATAATAGAACTTAGAAAGAAATCTTGGAGATTATAATAGATTTATTAGTTTTTAAAAAAATTATTTCTAGTGGGATGTTATTGGTGTGGTTATTGATAGAATTAAAATTACGAAAATGAAATTGGTGAGATTGGTGTTAAATAATATTTAAAAATAAACTGAGAGAAATATACTTAAATAGACACATGAATAATAAAATTTGTAAAAGAAAAGGGATTGAAATAATATTTTTTCTTAAAAGAAATTGAAATTACAAAATTCGATGGAGAAAATGGGTGAAGGAAAAAATTCATTGCAATGGTGTATATCAAAAGGGAATGAATTCTAGATGGATAAAAGTAGAAGTAAGAGATAAGAAGAAGTTATTTCTCTATATGAAATATATTATTGATGACAAACACAATTCTTCTATAATTTTTATCTAATTCATTATCCCCAAAAAATATTTTAAAATTTCATCCTAATCAAATGACTAGATGGATATATATTAATGTACAAGGGTGAGGGAAAATATTGGAAAAAAATTATTATCAATGTTTGAAAAAACAATTGGACCCTAATAAGGCATTATCTCAAAAAATAATATTCTACAATATTATTCTAAATGTTTTTGACCATCCACTCTGAAACTCTCAATAATAATTTATATGACAAGTAAATTATATAACCAGATTACTACTCTTGATGTTTTTGGTAAGGAAATTATCATATTTTTTGATGAATTAATTTTTATGATGTTGATGATATTTATAATTTTATAGTCAGAAAAAATTATTTCAACACTTATTTTATAAGTGTTATATATATACACCTATAGAATTATAGTTATTTGATAAACTATATAGAGTAATATTCTAAATTAATGTTTAAGGGAAAAAACATTGTAGATAAATTAATTTATATATATATATATCCCAATGTTTTATTTTCAAAAATATTGAATTGAGAATTTTAGTTTTCTACAATAAAAGTATATACACATGTTCATTTAAGCAATATAGGGTAAGAAAAATTTTATTAATAAAATAAATGACTTTCTTAATATTTTATGTGAGAACACATTACATGACTGATATACGTAGAGGCACAAATACCTTTAAACATGGGTGACCCGAAGGAACAGTTTTCTAATGGAAAAATACATGGTTTTCCCTTCTATGTGAATTTTGTATCGTGTCACTCCACTAGTCATTATCCATACACCACTTCTACTATCATTACACCTATAGTAAAATGATTGAGTGGTAGTTTTTGTGTCCGATTAATCAAAATATCCTATATTAATCCAATTTTATTGCTTAATAAAATTTTGTATTTTTACATAACAGAAATAGACCTCTAATTATCCAAAACATAACAATATCAAGTTATGAAATTTAATGGAATTTTTATATGGAAAAACATATTTATATCATTTTTATCATAATAAAATATTTTATTATAAAATTTTCCAAATATATAAAAATTTTCATTATTTGAAAAATTCATTCAAATTAATTTTTATTTCAAAAAAATTATTTTTAAAAAGTAATATTTGATGGTAGAATTAATACAAAGAATCATAAAAAAGAAATTAGTTACAATGAATTATCAATTTATTCATACTTATTCATGTTCATTTCTTTGGGAATAATAAAAAAACAATATAAAAGATCATTTTTACTCAACAAAAAACATTAAGATTTCATTTTCAAAATTTACGGTGACAAGAATTATTTTGTATTAAACACTAAATTTGAGTACATCAATATTCCTTAATTATTAATCATAATAAACTTAATTTTAATTAAATAAAATTATAATTTGAAATGATCACACACAAAACTCTATAATATCATAATGATTCAATATGTTAGTTAAGTTCCCTCAATCACAAAAAAAGATTATAATAAATAAATCTATATGTTCTATCAAGAGTACATACTAATTAAAAATTTGTAATTATAAATAGATAGTTTGAAGGGTTTTTACAAAGGATGATTTTATGGTAATAAAATGCCTAAAAAGATGAGAAGAAGTGGTAAAGAAATCTAGATGGATAAAAAATCCATGAATATTGAATTTTCTCATATAAATTTTCAAAATAGAACATGATTTAAGAGAAAATTTAGTATGGCGTAGATGAGAAAAAATTGATGAATCTTTCTAACAAAAATAACCAATCAAGTGAATGAGAAAGAAAACCTTTTTTAGTTTGTTTTTTTTTATTTTTTGTGTTTTTTAGAGTTTTTTTATTTTTTATAATTTATTTTATTTTCAAAAATATATATATTTACAAAAAATAAAAATGAAACATTCAAAATCGTCTTAAAAAAGGAATCCCTCTATGATTAAAAGGATACATGTAAACAAGTACTAAAAAATTTATAATGCTCAATGTACATAACTATCAATCAAATTTTTTTATATCGTACATATTTTTCACTATATTAGAAAATAAAATTTTGTGAAAATACAATGTATAAAATTAAGATTGTATAGTATCATGTTATCAAACACGGGGTTTTTATAGACATAATAGATATTTTAAAATCAAGTAAATTGTGTCAGTTGTGAGAGGTTACTTGATTAAGATGATTCACATATTGGAAATTAAAATTCACCTATTAGTTTGATATAATGTAAGTTTGAAAAATCAATGTTGAAGGTCGAATAACTCTGATATCATAATTATTATTAAAAAATACATGAGAATATTTAATGTTCATAATGTACCATGGTATAAAAGTATAGTGTGTATCTAAAAATTATGGGATGGAATTTTTTTCCTTGCAATGAATGTATTTAAAAACCAGTATCACTGAAAAATAATTTTTCATTTAACATAATGATGTTGATACAAAAATTATTAGGTGAAAAAATATCCTCCTAACTCACTAACCAATTCCATTATGCTTCCAATCCAATAGAAGATGTGAGTTTTGGGTAACTCACATATTATATATTCATCACCCTTCCTATTAGATTTTTCTTATACCCAAAATAAATCATATTCAAATACTAGATAATGTTTTTATAGCCATAGTTATGTGGGAAATGATCCCATGATTATTTTAATGCATGCACCCAAAACATTTGGATCTAATATGGAGTTCCACATAACTGCATGTGTCCTTCCCCGTACACAAGAGGTTTCCCACTTGTAGAGAGGGTCTATTTCTATTAGTGGGGAGACTGTACACTCAGTATCTTGTTCTGGCTGAAATAAAAATATAAAAGAATAAAATAAAATAATCATAGTAAATATATTGATGTAATGTAGATGACATATCATTCATACAATTATTAAATAGTTCTCCCATTGTGGAAGGATGAACCAAAGTATATGTTAAATAAAATAAATATTTAAATATATAAAAGAATACTACAATTTATATTATGGTACCACTCATATTCAATGCACCTTAGAAGAATTGTTAACCATATGCCTCTTTCACTTTCCTGAATTCCATAAAATAAATTTTGTATTCACATTGAAATTTACAAAATAGTGTTTGAGTAATAAAACTCAATAGGAAACCACCAATGCTTCCTTAATAAGGGATGAAGTGTATTATAGGATTTTAACAAAAAATTTAAATACATCCATAACAATCATATAATAATGTATCAAGAAGTTTTGAAAAAACAAACCCACTATGATCCTATGACCATACTTGCTTCACCCCATTGTCAGAAAGATGATCAAGCCCCATTAGATTTGATAAAACATTATCCATAGGGATAAAAAAATATCTTTCAGTATCCTCAAGGAGTTAATATGATCATTACACTTTGAATCCTCAAGTCATTGAGTTCTCATGTGACCCTCGGTATCCTCAATGAATCATGTTCCATATCTTCCACAAGGACATCATGCTTCTACTCTATGTAAGGGTCCACCATCATCATTGCCACATGCCATGTGTACTCCCCTTATAAGGTTTAATTTTAACATGATGGTTACATATCATATATACAAGTAAAAAATCAGCAATCTAAATAAAATACACAATAAAGAAGAACATGATAAAAATAATATCATGGAATCAGGGTAAATATAGTATCATCATACAACAACATGTGAACCAACATCAAGAATTCAATAAAGCAACTCTCTTAATTTTTATTGAAGTAAGGATCCTATATGTATCATTGAAATGAATACACCTAGAGTAAATCACCATCAATTAAGATCATAAAAAATGTCCAAACATGAATCATACCATAAAAACAAGTGTATATGAGAGTCCAAAATGGTATAGAAGTTCCTACATCATGGTCATTAATTATGAACTCAAACTATTTCCAAGGAGTCGAAGAATAACAATTCATGAACACCTATATAATAGCTCGTATGTTAAGGATGTCTAATTTAGGTATGTATTCACATAGAAGGATGTTTGTTATAGAGAATCTGGTGACTTCTCTATCAAGCAATTCATTTTATAAGAACATAACCTAAAGAGTATATTAATAGAATAAATTCATAGGTATGTTGAATATAGGAACACCAATTCTCTATATCCCCTATTGGTTGAAGAATAGACCATGAATTAATAATTGAATCTAGAATAGTTCCTTGAGTCTATCCAAAAATTATGAATTAGTCATAAATTCATCAATGTGAGAGAGATTCATGATAAATTAGATCTCATGATGATCATTTTATGATGAATTACCTGGAAACATCCACCGTTCATGAAAATTATATCTCTATTCAAGGGGAGCCCTTATGAAAACATTAAATCATCAACCAATCAATTATGGAATCTCAAATGGATTAATTTTCTATCATCAATAATCCATCTTAAATAGATTTTTGAAGGTCATTAAAGATCACTTACCTATAGAATTATTATTGTTGATTATAGATCTTGATCCGGTCATGAAATAAAGTCTACATACTAGATCAGCCAATAAATTATAATGATAGGAAGGTAATATCATTTTATTTTCATGGATATCATAGATCCAACATAGATCTTTAGATATCCCTCAAAGAGGAATCAGGATTTATCATAGTCTTAGTGAAGGAAAACATTTTTCATGCATCCTATATTGGTCAAATGTTGAGGATGGAGAGGGAGATGAATGGGGGAACCTTCAATCATGAAAGGGAGTTATAAATTCAAAATACTAAATTGGGGATAGTATTTTGGTATTTAAAACGGCCAAAAACGATTGTTGTTAAATTATATGGGTGCATTAAGTTCACCCTCAGGCTAGGTGCACCATATAAGATGTGGGTTCCACTAGCCAACTGGTGGATGTTTTCCATCAACCCTATAGTTGAAACCCTCCTAAAAAATTACCCTTTTTAATGTAGGATACTTCCCACTAAAAACTAATATCCTTAACATCCATATCCATGAAAAAACAAAAAATTCAATGGGAATATCATTAACCTTAATATCTTGTGCAGTTAGGGTAAAACCTGAGTGGTTAACCATGTAATCCTGCATCCAAAAGACCAAGGTTCAAATCCAAGAATTCTCCATGTGGATGTCAAAAAAAGAGGTGAAATATAAATGAAGTAATACTAGATATATTGGTACGATAATTCAATCATGATTATACACAAGGCCTTTTATCCATGTTCATGGGCCATACGACCTTGGGTCTACTAGCTATGTAATGGGTCTCCCTCAACCCCGATATAAAGAGTTTTTTTCATTCGTAATAAAAATAGGATTCATCCCCAAATTTTAAATAATAAACTCAATATCTTGTACATTAAAAAATGTGAGGATGTTAAAATTAAACTCCTCTAATGTATTCTCATGCATTAGATGTACCATAAAAGGTTTTTCTCAAAAATCATAGGCTATTGAGCTTAAACACCATCCTCCTGCTCCTAGGTCTCATCTGGAATTTTCCCATGTTTCCATATTACATGTAGAGACCCGAAGCTTATCGTACATGGACATTACATTACTTTTGCGGAATACTTAGTACATAACAAAAACACACACACAAGGATCGTAATAGTTTAGTGTCTTTGGAAACTCGGAACGTAATCTTCTAATCGTGGTGAAAGATCTTCAATATCTCCCATAAAGATCTTCCCTTTTTTTTACCTAAAACCTTTATTTATATCCTGGGGAAAAGAAAACATAAAAGGGTGAGCTCAAATGCTCAGTAAGGGTAAACAAAAGAAAAATCAATCACATCATATTCATAAGAACATAACTTTTGGCAATCTTAACCTGCAAAAGAGAGCATAATTTCATAACATGGGATAAATCATAGTAGTGAAATGAAATACCAATAAGCATAACATAAAACATTAAACTTTGTGGAATACACACATAATCATAGAGAATCATTTCTTGTTAGTCAAGACTCATTTCCAAGACTATCTTAGTGGACAAAGTCCCTTTCTGAACCGAGTCACCCTCGTTTCAGTCCTGTTTCACTGAACCGGTATAACCTACCGTTCCATCCATGTCTATCTCATGAGATATAAAATCTTTACCCAATGAATTGGAGGGAGATATAGGTCCCACCCATCTCATAATGATACCATTCTTATGTGTTCCACAGAATCATAAATCATACATCATTACATAACCCATGTAATAAAAATGGGAATCTTAAACATCGTGACATCATAAAACAATTCATATAAGATAAATGAATTCATAAAAATATTTCCATCACAACATAATCAAATCCATGTAATAATAGGGATAGAAACAGAACCCTATATTGTCTTAGATGGAAAATAATTTTGATAAAACTCTTGAACTCCATTCTTGAGGAAAATATCCTTTCTACTTCAAAAACATTTATCCATTCATAACATGTCATACAATTTTAAACTAAAAGAAGTTGATTAAAAATAAACTTGGAAACTTGTAAAGGAATATTCTTGTAAATAATGTTTTAAAAATCCATTCATGTCATATAAGTTAAAAAAACATTCTTCGTACTTTTGTCATAAAAGTCAAAAAGTACCTCGTACGAAAAACGACAAAAGATTCCTTTCATACATATTACTAAAAACTCACCGAACGGGAAAAATGGATTTAAAAAATTGTAGGTGGATGGAAATAATATTACATATTGATGAAACATGGATGTGGATGATAAAATACACCCCAGTAAATACTTATGAATAAACAATCTCGGATAAAAATGAGATTGTGATATTTCTCTTACCTTAGGTCCGATTTGCTTTGTACGTGTCTGAAGATCCTGTATAATGGTTTAAATAATGTTATTGACTTATTCCATAATCATACATATTGATATGACATCATATATGGATATATTCTTAGCTTCTTGTTAGTAATATTTCATTGTTACTTGTTACTCGGGTCCTTATTGCCTTTTGTTCTTATGCGTGTTTTGCCGAATAAATTATTATTCTTATTTTAAGGTTATAGATACCTTATATCTAGAATGGTATTAGTGTAACATATATCATATTTATTCATTCAATTCATTTATATAATTACTATGTAATGATGATCATGTAGAACGAGTTGCATCACATCGTGGAGACAGTATTCCGTACGTACGCACGAGTGATGATATCGTTCCTATGATCGTGGAACTGTATTTGAGTATATATATATTATTTAAGTATAAATATTACATTATAATAATCATTAATAGTTACTCATTACACCATTATACCCATCCTTGTAAGGTGATGGTGGAAAATAGATTACACCACGGCGTGGAGACGGTATTCCGTACGTACGCACGTGCGGTGATTTCATTTTTCCGTAGGATGGATAGAAGGTGAATTAGGTTTGTTTCATATTTATAATAACATATCAGTATGTAAGTAATACTGATGTTATTAATTTATAATGAAACAACTAAAGAAGAAGAAGTTGAAGAAGAAAGAAATTGAAAAGATCGGTAATGGATATTACCTCTTCTTGGGAACGCCTCTTTGAATCCTCCACTTAGGGAACTAAGATTGGTCTTTGAAGAAGACCAGGACCTCTAGGATTATTCTAGGGAAGTGGAGAGGAGAAAATGGCAGGTTTTGGCCGAGCTTGATTGCTCAAATTGGTGTGAGGAGGAGGGGAGGAGGTGCCCTTTTATAAGGGAGCAGAGGGGCACCTTAGGAATATCTCAAAATATTATTTTATATTAAAGTCAAAATCGGTTTATAATGGTTCCAAAGGGTCTTATTTCGAAGATAAAGTGGGGATGGGTCTAAATAATATCATCCAATAGGATTTAGACAAGTTTAGGGTATTATTGTAACCTTATCAATTAGATTTAACTCTAAGTTAAATAATTTAACTTTTACCGTGTCTTTTTGTTTTCTTTCACTATATGGTTAATACACTTACTATAACATGCCAAAAGAACTCCAAATTGTATATTATTAATACATATATCCTTATATAAGTCATTTGGACAAACCTTAGATTTTTAGGAATAAAATAACAATTAATAATATAATATTTGATTTAAAAACTATTTTGTGTCAATTTTGACACTATTTGATATATGATATTTGTGAAAGTCATAACAAAATTATATGTTCGAACCAAGTTGATTAAATCAACACTAATATATCATAGTAACCTATAAAATTAGTGGAATTCATAAAAAGTCTTAAATTACATTTATTTTGGTATTTATAATATCAATTATGTCAATATTTCATTAATAAGATAATTACTGCATCATCTTTGTGTCATAAATAAATTAAATTATTTGATGTCTAAAAATTAAAAATAAACTACCATCATGTAGAAAATCTTTTTACCTTTCTAATTAATATTTACAATTGAATTTATCTTATGTAGAACCCTATATTAAAAATGTTTTAGTAAATATACTTTGATTTTAACTCTTTTAACTCTTCTTTGAATTAAATAATAATAAATGTCCTAATCTAATCCAAGTGGTCCTAAATGATAATATTTTACACTTAAGGTTGTTTTTGGTCGAGATACACTTTTCTAATAGGATTAGGACATATTTTAGGGTAATATTAATATCATTTTTATCCTTAATTACCCTATTTACTTTTAACCGTGATAAATAAAAGTAAAAATTTACTATTCACCAAAAATTATTTTCATCTCATTGAACCACATTTTACTTACTGACATCAACCGTGTCTCTAGTATTTTTGAAATTCCATTCACAGAAGCGGTAAAATTAAGTTTTATGAAAAATTTACTTTTTTAACTATCACTTAGTAGTTTCACTATTCATCAAAAATTGATGTTTTTCAGAACAATGCCAAAATTTCATCCTAAGTTATATTTCATATTCCGAATTCAAAAATGAATTCTATTTTACCAAATTCATAACATAGAAGTTTCATTAATTAATTTTATAATTAAATCCCGCTATTAAAACAAATAGCGTGTTTTTAAGAAACAATATCTATCAAAAGATTGACACTTGTTTATGTCTGGTTTAAATGTGAAATTACATCCAATGACCAACATTGTATTAAATTGTAAAAATATATTCTAAATATACTTTAAAACCACTCAAATTAATAATTTATCACTTTTAATTATTTTGATTAAAAAAGTTGTTTTTAATTATAATTTAGTAATTTTCACTATTCATCAGAATATGAAAGTTATCCGAAAAGTACCAAAATTTCACCTTAGGCTAAATTTGATACTCCTAATCCAAAAATGAAGTCCATTTTGAGAGCTAAAATTTATAAAATTTTAAAAGGTGGTTATTACTATTCATAACGGCTAGTTATAATAATATTTTAATAGCATATCGTTGTTTAGTGAAACTCAGTATTTCGTACTACACACGCTATCGAGGAAGGTCGTGATTGCGTGTAATGCAAGGAAAGTCAAGGATGTGTGTTGTGCAAGCCCCTTTTGGTGTAGTGTACAACACAAGACATTAATAAAATTAAAAAGAATATTTTTCATAAAATCTCGGGCTGTTACATTCTACCCCCCTTAAAATGAATTTCTCCCTCGAAATTCGTCGGGGTTATAAATGGTTTACTATTCTAAAGTTTCTTTAATAGAAACCCACATCGTAAAAAAAAAGAATACCAAAACTTGGTTTTAAAAATTAAAGTATGAAATGTAACGATTACCCAAAAAAACTAATCATTGGGTTTCCACATAGGTGAAAATATGGATATGGAAGAGAAATCTAACCATCATGTTCTGATGGAGAGTGGTAAAGAACATGGCTATGGAAAAGCCAGTAATCACAAATCCATAGATTTGTGATGATATAAGGTACCATCTGATTCATCAGGTATAAGATCACTAGGACAACATTTTTGGTTTTCAAGATCATTTCCCAAAAGTTGAAAATTTGTATTAGAATAAATACTTACTTTATTTTGGTACAATCTCACTGTTGTTCGTGCCTTGAACAATTTCTACTTCATATCTTAAATAAATGAAGTTGAATTTCTTATTTGTGAAGTGTTAGCAGATCATGTGATAGAATGACGGGTCATTCCATCTGTCTCAAACAAAAGGTTAGCAAAAATTATATACATAAGTCGATCTATAGTGAGATTAATCATATATGGTTCCTAAAATGGACTTATACTTCATATATCATACTGCTTAATATAATAAAACTAGTTTCTATTAAACAGGGACTTCCTGTAGGCCAGTGGTAGGCGATAAAGGTCAGTCGCACTTCGGTTGTGGGTTCAATTTCCACAGCCTTATCCGACGCGATGGGTTGTCGCCCGTCCTGCAGGTTGTCCTTTTTCTAAAACTACATTACTATAACATCACATAAATAATATCAAAAGTTATATCCTTAAACAATACTAACTTATGTCCAACATAATCCATTCCAATCTTTAGGCTTATCTAAAATGCTACAGTCCACTCTCATAACATAGTGAAAACGATTACCAGAGATTTAACACCATCGTCGATCCCCATATATCATAAGATATGTTTTGTTGGTCACATTCCAAACATTCAAAGTCCTTAATCATGTATTCTCTTGAATACCTTAGTGAAAACATGAATGCAGTTAAAAGTTAACACTTTCCACATACCAAAATCCTCAAAATTCTATATACTCAAACCATGATATCACTTAGTCTTTATATCAATCATGAGCTCATGAATACTGTTAAACATTTCGTTTTCTCGTTTTCCCTTCATTATGCGCATATCATCTTATTTCCAAAAATATCTCAATTACTTTGAATACCACATTAGACGAATACATAAATATTCCAATACTCCATGATACAATATTATTTTGGAATCCCCTTACATAAACACTTAATCATTCCACCACATCGTTGTCATATTCAACATCGCCGATAGTGATCGCATGTGACTTCCCTTTGTCCTTTGCCTTCAGTGGTTGCTCATGTTGATCATCACTAACCCTTGGATTAGGGCATTTATTGGCATAATGCCCCATTTCCTTGCACTTGAAGCATTAAAGTGTTGGTGGTGCGTTCTCTGCAGTGTTTTCTTTATTCACATCATTAGAAAACCGTTTTCCATTACTTCGACACTCAGCTGCTCGATGACCTTCTTTTCCACACTTAAAACATTTTCTAGTCCCTTTAAGACAATCTCCACCATGCTTCTTTCCACACTTTGTGCATAAGGAAACATTCATCTTCTTTTCACCATTATTATGAGATTTCTCCTTGAACTCCATCTTTCGTTTCTTGTCAAAACCATGATATGGATATGTAACACCAACTTCCATTTCTACCTTGATAGCACAACACACAATTTCTTCATAGCTACTAAAGTCTCTTATAGCTAATTCCCTTCGAAGACTTAGTTTTAAGCCACTGAAAAATCGATCAACTTTACTTTCAGGTTGGATGATAATGCCAGATGAATACCTTGCAAGTCTTGGAAAATTTGCTTCGTATATACCAACGGATTCATCATCCTTTTGCTTTAGTTCGAGAAACTCCTTCTCCATCTTTGTTCGAAGAATACGAGGGAAGTACTTATTGAAAAATAAATTCTTGAACTCGTCCCATTCCATGGACTCAATTTCATCTCTTTGCCTCGTATTCTTGATAAGATTCCACCATTGATCAGCTTCACCTTCCAAACGATATACTGGTAAGATGACTTTATCATGCTCAGAACATTGAAGAACTGAAAATATCTTTTCAGTGGTACTGATCCATTGTTCAGCAACAAGTGGATCAGAAGACCCACTGAAAGAAGGTGGACGTTGCCTCGTGAAGGACTCAATAGAATATTGTTCCCTTATCTACTCATTTGGAAGTCCAGAATGTTTCATAGCTTGTGTAAGTATAGCAATAAGATTTTGCACTCCATCTCCCATAACATTTGTTTGTTCAGGAGGGCAATCATTGCATTGTCCATTGCATTGATCAACACGGTTCCTTCGGGTTCCAGCCATCGTCTAAAACTCAAAAAGAATAGTGTGAGAGGCAAAAATCATAATAAAGGGGGAGTAACTTCAATATCTAACTTCTTAGGTTAAATTATATGATCTTTACCGTAGTTATAGGACTGTATCCTATACGTATACTTATCATTAGGGACATCCCTAGGCATACCTTAGAAATATCTCTAGGGATCTCACTAACGTTTTCGCATCCTAGTTTCCAAAGGTTGACTAAACCTTTCCTCTGATACCAACTGTAGAGACCCGAAGCTTATCGTACATGGACATTACATTACTTTTGCGGAATACTTAGTACATAACAAAAATACACACACAAGGATCGTAATAGTTTAGTGTCTTTGGAAACTCGGAACGTAATCTTCTAATCGCGGTGAAAGATCTTCAATATCTCCCATAAAGATATTCCCTTTTTTTACCTAAAACCATTATTTATATCCTGGGGAAAATAAAACATAAAAGGGTGAGCTCAAATGCTCATTAAGGGTAAACAAAAGAAAAATCAATCACATCATATTCATAAGAACATAACTTTTGGCAATCTTAACCTGCAAAAGAGAGCATAATTTCATAACATGGGATAAATCATAGTAGTGAAATGAAGTCCCAATAAGCATAACTTAAAACATTAAACTTTGTGGCATACACACATAATTATAGAGAATCATTTCTTGTTAGTCAAGACTCATTTCCAAGACAATCTTAGTGGACAAAGTCCCTTTCTGAACCGAGTCACCCTCGTTTCAGTCCTGTTTCACTGAACCGATATAACCTACCGTTCCAGCCATGTCTATCTCATGAGATATAAAATCTTTACCCAATTCATTGGAGGGAGATATAGGTCCCACCCATCTCATAATGATACCATTCTTATGTGTGCCACAAAATCATAAATCATACATCATTACATAACCCATGTAATAAAAATGGGAATCTTAAACATCGTGACATCATAAAAAAATTCATATAAGATAAAGGAATTCATAAAAATATTTCCATCACAACATAATCAAATCCATGTAATAATAGGGATAGAAACAGAACCCTATATTGTCTTAGATGGAAAATAATTTTGATAAAACTCTTGAACTCCATTCTTGAGGAAAATATCCTTTCTACTTCAAAAAAATTTATCCTTTCATAACATGTCATACAATTTTAAACTAAAAGAAGTTGATTAAAAATAAACTTGAAAACTTTTAAAGGAAGATTCTTGTAAATAATTTTTTAAAAATCCATTCATGTCGTATAAGTTAAAAAAAACATTCTTCGTACTTTTTTCGGAAAAGTCAAAAAGTACCTCGTACGAAAAACGAAAAAAAATTTCTTTCATACATATTACTAAAAACTCACCGAAGGGTAAAAATTGATTTAAACAATTGTAGGTGGATGTAAATAATATTACATATTGATGAAACATGGATGTGGATGAAAAAATACACCCCAGTAAATACTTACGAATAAACAATCTCAGATAAAAATGAGATTGTGATATTTCCCTTACCTTAGGTCCGATTTGATTTGTACGTGTCCGAAGCTCCTGTATAATGGTTTAAATAATGTTATTGACTTATTCCAGAATCATACATATTGATATGATATCATATATGGTTATATTCTTATCTTCTTGTTAGTAATATTTCATTGTTACTTGTTACTCGGGTCCTTATTGCCTTTTGTTCTTATGCGTGTTTTGCCGAATAAATTCTTATTCTTCTTTTAAGGTTATAGATACCTTATATCCAGAATGGTATTAGTGTAACATATATCATATTTATATATTCAATTCATTTATATAATTACTATGTAATGATGATCATGTAGAATGAGTCGCATCACATCGTGGAGGCGGTATTCCGTACGTACGCACGAGTGATGATATCGTTCCTATGATCGTGGAATTGTATTTTATTATATATATATTATCTCAGTATCAATATTACATTATAATAATCATTAATAGTTACTCATTACACCATTATACCCATCCTTGTAAGGTGATGGTGGAAAATAGATTACACCACGGCGTGGAGACGGTATTCCGTACGTACGCACGCGCGGTGATTTCATTTTTCCGTAGGATGGATAGAAGGTGAATTAGGGTTGTTTCATATTTATAATAACATATTAGTATTTAAGTAATACTTATGTTATTACTTTATAATGAAACAACTAAAGAAGAAGAAGTTGAAGAAGAAAGAAATTGAAAAGATCGGTAATGGATATTACCTCTTCTTTGGAACGCCTCTTTGAATCCTCCACTTAGGGAACTAATATTGGTCTTTGAAAAAGACCAGGACCTCTAGGATTATTATAGGGAAGTGTAGAGGATAAAATTACAGGGGTTGGCCGAGCTTGAGTGCTCAAATTGGTGTGAGGAGGAGGGGAGGAGGTGCCCTTTTACAAGGGAGGAGAGGGGCACCTTAGGAATATCTCAAAATATTATTTTATATTAAAGTAAAAATCGGTTTATAATGGTTCCAAAGGGTCTTATTTCGAAGCTAAAGTGGGTATGGGTCAAAATCCTATCATCCAATAGGATTTAGACAAGTTTATGGTATTATTTTAACCTTATCAATTAGATTTAACTCTAAGTTAAATAATTTAACTTTTACCGTGTCTTTTTGTTTTCCTTCACTATATGGTTAATACACTTACTATAACATGCCAAACGAACCCCAAATTGTATATTATTAATACATATATCCTTATCTAAGTCATTTGGCCGAACCTTATATTTTTATGAATAAAATAACAATTAATAATATAATATTTGATTTAAAAACTATTTTGTGTCAATTTTGAAACTATTTGATATATGATTTTTGTGAAAGTCATAACAGAATTATATGTTCGAAATAAGTTGATTACATCAACAATAATATATCATAGTAACCTATAAAATTAGTGGAATTCATAAAAAGTCTTAAATTAAATTTATTTTGGTATTTATAATATCAATTATGTCAATATTTCATTAATAAGATAATTACTGTATCATATTTGTGTCATAAATAAATTAAATTATTTGATGTCTAAAAATTACAAATAAAATACCATCATGTAGGAAATCGTTTTATCTTTCTAATTAATATTTACAATCGAATTTATCTTATGTACAACACTGTATTAAAAATGTTTTAGTAAATATACTTTGATTTTAACTCTTTTAACTCTTCTTTGAATTAAATAATAATAAATGTCCTAATCTAATCCAAGTGCGCCTAAATGATATTATTTTACACTTAAGGTTGTTTTTGGTCGAGATACACTTGTCCAATAGGATTAGGACATCTGTTAGGGTAATATTAATATCATTTTTACCCTTAATTACCCTATTTACTTTTAACCGTGGTAAATAAAAGTAAAAAAGTTATTATTCACCAAAAATTATTTTCATCTCATTGAACCACATTTTACTTACAGACATCAACCGTGTCTCTCGGATTTTTGAAATTCCATTCACAGAAGCGGTAAAATTATGTTTTATGAAAAATTCACTTTTTTAACTATCACTTAGTAGTTTCACTATTCATCAAAAATTGATGTTTTTCAGAACAATGCCAAAATTTCATCCTAAGTTATATTTCATATTCCGAATTCAAAAATGAAGTCTATTTTACCAAATTCATAACATAGAAGTTGCATTAATTAATTTTATAATTAAATCCCGCTGTTAAAACAAATAGCGTGTTTTTAAGAAACAATATCTATCAAAAGATTGACACTTGTTTATGTCTGGTTTAAATGTGAAATTACATCCAATGACCAACATTGTATTAAATTGTAAAAATATATTCTAAATATACTTTAAAACAACTCAAATTAATAATTTATCACTATTAATTATTTTGATTAAAAAAGTTGTTTTTAATTATAATTTAGTAATTTTCACTATTCATCAGAATATGAAAGTTATCCGAAAAGTACCAAAATTTCACCTTAGGCTAAATTCGATACTCCGAATCCAAAAATGAAGTCCATTTTGAGAGCTAAAATTTCTAAAATTTTAAAAGGTGGTTATTACTATTCATAACGGATAGTTATAATAATATTTTAATAGCATATCGTTGTTTAGTGAAACTCGGTATTGCGTACTACACACGCTATCGAGGAAGGTCGCGATTGCGTGTAATGCAAGGCAAGTCAAGGATGTGTGTTGTGCAAGCCCCTTTTGGTGTAGTGTACAACACAAGACATTAATAAAATTAAAAAGAATATTTTTCATAAAATATCGGGCTATTACATTACATGTACTGGTTATACTAAATTCCCTTAAATGGAATTATTTCCTCCTTATAGAATATCCAATAAGTGCTCCATGTATAATGCATCAAGATACAGATCGATATCCTTACAATCGATGAAATGAATATGATACGATATATACCTGTAGTTTTATGAAACATTAAAGTTTTCATTTATGGCTCAATTGAAAGAATAGAGATAAAATGTAATTGCACTATCCCAAACTACTCTATGATCTCAAAGGGTTCAACATAGAGTGAGACAATCTTTCCATGCTTCCTTAAATATTGGTGTCCTAACCAAGGAGTCACTCTCAAAAAAACCAATCACCAATAGAGAACTCCAATGGTCCTAACCTCTGGTTAGAATATATCTTATGACATATATGAATAGTGACCAAACATTTTTGAATCATCTACACTCTCTAAAATTTATCCTTCACCGTACTATACGAACAACGACTTCTTAACTAGACACATTTTGATAGAGTGGTGAAAGAAATGGTATATCCAAAATATCTTCTTAAGGGGATATATAAATTGAATCTTGATATCTATTACTACAATTGAACTCAACCAATTATAAGAGATCATCCAATGATTTAAATAAGTCTAGGGAAAAATCCCAAAGAATTTCATTCAGTGTTTGAATCATGTTACATAACTATTCATCTTTTTAGAGATGGTATTTTATGAAAAATATAAATTGAGTCATTGGGGCCTTCTCTATGTCATTCCAAATATGTTTTTTAAAACATCATTCCCTATAAATTATGATTCTTAATGGAAATATTTGTAATAATACTATAAATTCCATGTAAAACTTCCCTAGATCATCTACTAAGTGAGTCTCAAATATTATTATGAAATTAGAAACTTTCTTAACCAATTGAAAGAAATTCAGGCATCATTACATGTCCTTGGTGTCCTTAGTATACCAATAAAAATTTCAATAATTATTTTCTCCCACATCCAAATATTAACTAAATTTAGATCATGTAAACCACTATGACACTGGTGCTCGACCTTTATCCTTGGGTATGTAAGGCATCCAGGATAAAAATCCAGTAATGAACCTCATCATAATTGGACACTAAAATCATCACCTGAATTCATGGAATATTATTCTTATCTAGGATGTACTACCAACCTAGTGGTATGAAACACTCTCATCAATTCTTAATTTAAGTAATTAGGGTCTATAACTATTCTACATACCATGACCACATCATCATTGTCCATCGATCACTAGGGTATCAGGTCAAATCCATCTTGTTTTTACAACATCATAGAACACTCTATCTTAGAACCCTACAAAACCATTACCTGATCTCTAAGAGAATATGTGACCACCAAACAATAAAATATCATTAATCACAAATTCATAGAGTCGCCCATCCTTGTGTCATATTACTACATAATAAGGTGTTATTATTCCTCTTATAGTTATTCACCAAGCTCTTGATCTACCAATGTATAATAGTTAAGATAATCTTCAATGATGTTACCCATACCATGTTCATAGGCCATCTCAATATAAAATTTAAATTGATTCAATAGACATTTCCTCTACCTTATATCTAGGTATTTCTATGTTAAGATATAATGAATTATATTGTGTTCTTGTTGAAAAAAACCTATCGTCGAAGAGATATTGACACCAAAACATCATAGTATATAAGAAAAATTATATCTCCCATTAATGGGTAGGACTATTCTAATCATGGGGTTATAGATGATGAGTACAATAAGCTACTACCATCTCCCTCTACATCATTACAACTCTTATACCAATTACATCTATATCATAGTATACGACATAAATAATACCTAGATTGGGATATATCAATAATGGAGTTAAAATATGACTCTTATCAAACTCTTGAAAAGCCTCTTTTCACAGGTCTAACTGCTACATCTTAACTCCCTTATTCATCAAAATAGTCTTGTTTACTGATAGAAGAGAGAATCCAAAGATAAAATATCAGTAATATATTGAAAATTGAAAATGTTTTGGATCTCAAAAATAGTTACAGGATGTGTCTAGGAAATAAGTCCCCACGCCTAATATGGGTCCATGGCTCTACTTATCTCAAACACTACGTTCCCTAATAGGTTAACCTCTTAAATCCAAATTTACACAATAAAATCTGAACATAAAGCATATGTGCTCAAAATTCACTCAAGAGTATCTCAAGACTACTTATTTTCTTCTCTTTGGTTAGTGATTTGATGAGGGGTTCATTGAGGAAAACTGTGATGAATGAGTCTAGATATGTTTAGATGATCATGTTCATAAGATCCATTAAAACTATTAGTATATTTTTTTAGTCTAATTTACATCACCATGTTCTCTTATACGCCATATATTCTATAGAATAAAATCTTTTGGATCTCTTACTCTCTAACCTCCAACTGGTATTAACCAAATCTAAGATAATTAATGGATTGCCATTGGACACCCCATAATTGATTGAATATTTCTTGGATATTGGAAAATTGATATATGTTCAACAGTGTCACCAGATTTAGCTTTTTTTAATCTATGAAAATCAGAATACTATCAATCTACTTATTAGTAAACAAAATAGGTCTTCCCTATGGTGATGTACTCGGTCTAATAAAGCCCTTCTAATCCATGTCCTCAAGTTACATCTTATTCTCCTTCATTTCATTTTTCATCCTATTATAAGGTGGAATTGAAATTTTTTACTCACCAAGAATGAGTTATATATAAAATCCAAGTCCACTATTACAAGGGAATTTCTTTTATGTTCTCCAAAAAGATATCGAAATAGAGATTCATGACTCAAGGAGTGGATGATAGTTTTCTCACTAATCTTCCTGAAATATTCAAGAACAGGATCAACACTATGATCTTCTGGAAATAACTCGTGTCTAGAAAGACTATACCTTATCCAAATTCACAATATTTATTCCTCACATAAATATCTCCCATTAGTGAAGTAGAAGATAACCATATTCAATATATATCAATGTGATCATAGAAGTTTTTCAACTAGTATATACCAAGAATGGCATCAAATCTCATCATCTCTAGAATCCATATGTTACATAGATTTACACTACCTATATTGACTATAAGAAACATTGTGCATTCAAGAAGAAAATCCACATTCATGACTAATAGTGTATAAAAGGAAAGAAAGTCAAAGGATAACTTGAGTGGTATGTCATGAAAATTAACAAATTATATAGATATAAATGAATGAAAATCCCCTATATCAATAAAGGCAGCAGATATAGTATATTTGATCAAATTCATACCTTAAATAGTAGATTCTCCCTCACCACCATGTAATAGAGTCTGATCTACTATATAAGAAATAAATTGATAGTGCTATATGACCCTAAAACTGAGACACATAACATATATATGTTATCAAAAATGAATAATGTTGATGATAACACTGACTAGATCCTCGAGTAATATGTTGTGATCATAAAACACCCTAGTGGAAACTCTATGATCTAGAGAGGAGATACTATAAATTTTTTTCTTGCTACTCCATCAACACATGATCTGAGAATTTGGGAAAAAATTATAATAATTCCCACACATTCCATAGTTGAAGCACTAAGTTTCACTTTTTTCCAATGAAGGTTGGGACAAACCCATGCTCCTATATAGTTATTTGTTTCTACTGTAGAATGGACCCTCGACCGTCATCATCCTAGTTCTAATACTAAATCTGTAAATTCCACTGATAGCTGTAGGATAACTAGAAACTCTATCATCCTACAAATCCTTCTTAATTTTTAGATCCTTGGGAAGCACCTCTATGAATAATGCCTCATTTTTAGACATCGTCGTCAAGTCTTCAAAAGATCCATAAACACATGAGCATGGTATGGAATTTTCATACCCAATAGTAATTAATTGAGGAAATGATTATCGAATGTTTTCCAATATAGAACTTCATATCTTCATTTATGGTTTATGATAACCCACCACCTCTTATCAAGTCCCTAAATATTATGTGTATCCAACTTCACTTTTCTTTCCTCTAGGGTCTCAACTGGGTGATAGAAATCCTTGATGACATTTATATTTTCCTCTCCATCCTAGGTTCCACAAGTTCTCTGAAATTTTGGTGGATGATAGTGTAATTTGTGTATATGTTTGTTGAAACACAACCTTGCACCCATCTACCCTGGGAAAGAAAAATTTAAAGGACTCATGGAATCAGTGGCCCCATTCCCTATGCTACTCAAGAATGCATGAGAGTGTACTATGGACCACCCACTTACATAGAAATAAGTGGAAAAAATGTTTCCTCCCAATTGGGTGTATGTCGGGACACATAAACTGACATTACCATTATTCTTCTATGAGGAAACATATTAGATAAAATTTAGGGAATTATTTATATCTTTTAAGATATATCATAACTAGTCTAATGGATCTCACAACGGTTTCCATTGGAGGGTACCCAAAAACCAAGTTATTTAACTCCATTATCTAATAATGTTTCCCCATCCATTAAGGTTAGTCATGGTCATATATATACAAACATAACAACATTCTCATGTTCTACTAATTAATTCAAAGATAGATATATCAAATAGTAATAATTATTGGTCTTTACCGATTATATAGAACATATCATGACATTAATTTAAAGAACTTCTATATGAATATATATATATATATATATATCATGTGATAATACATTCACATTACTAAAGCATGAACATACCAAAAATCTCATAAAAAGTAACAATAATCCCATCAAAGGTAACTAAGTGGTCTTTTCTCCATAAGCTAGTTATACAGAAGGAAAATATATTATCTATGTTCAACAAAGCTATATTCTTTCTAAAATATCCCATGTCATTACAAAGGAATGAAGAATTTTATTTTTTGATACCATTTTGTAACACCATGAACCAAAACACATTGTTCGAACAAGAGTGCCACATATACTCATGTGCATACATGTACACAAGATGTTAGAAAATATAAGTGAGGGTTTCTGACCATCGGTAGGGAGGCTACATAGTACGTATAATGTCCATTAAAAAATAGTAATATAACATAATTTTATAAAATATAATAACCAGACTAAGCATGAGGAAAAAATTTAGATTACATACCAATCATAAAAATAATGACTATAGATCCCAGTGTGGCTAGACAAACAAAAGTATTTGTGCATATTCATAAATAAATAAATAAATAACAGTATCATCCAGATTAGAACATAGAACCACTCCAATATTCATGATCCTCAATTCAAACATCTTCCATGTTCTCCTTTCCCCTTTTTTAATATCTATATGTGAATTCTACATGTGCATTAAAATTTTCATATAGGGTGTGAGTAATAAAAACTAGTAGAATTCCACCATTGCATTCCTAAAAATTGTGCACATATATGGAAGTTGTGTGATAAGTTACCAATATATTCAAAGGAAATCATAACAAACATACAATCATGTACCATGAGGTCAATCACAAAGTTACCCAATATGAACATCCTTTTATATCCGCTTAAAAAATATGACATAAAAATGATTAGGGGACAAAAAAATGACAAATAACTAGCCACATAGATGGATAAAAATCTCTTGGTATCCTCAAGTCATTGAGAATAGAATGCTACTCAGTATCCTCAAGTCATGGAGTTCTATCCGAGCCATATGGCTATCATCCTTATACTCTATTTATTGGTTCACCATCATCATCATTACATTCGATGCACACTCAGAATCTAAGGTTTAACCCTACCATGATGGTCAAATATAACATATACCAAAAACCAAACCTCCAAATTCAGGATAAAAAAACTATCAAGATAAAAAAAACATAGAATGACATCATGATAAATATTTTATCATCATATAATAATAAGTGAATTAATATTAAGAATGAAAATATTCTACTCACGAAATTATCATAGAAATAAAGATCATATGTGGGTATCATGGAAACACACAAACCCACAATAAATCAAAATAAATAATGGAGAGAAAACCATTCCAACACATGAATCATATCATAGGAACAAGTGTATATAATATTTCTTGATGATGAGGAACTTCCTATGTAATTGTTTTTTATTATAAACACTAAAATTAATCAGGGAATCATATATAAAAGATTTCATATACCCAAAGATAATGGATTATATATCATGGAAGTCTAATTAGGGTTTATATTTAATAATAAGTATATTTAAAATGGATACCAATGATATTTCCATATCTATATAGTCATTCTATAATAACATACCTTAATGAGTCCATCAATGGAATAAAAACAAGGGTATGTGGATAAATGGAATGTGATTCCCAAGATCCATTGTTGATTGAATAATGGATCATGAATTCAAAGTGGATTCTAGAATAGGGCCACATGTATATCCAATGATCATCTATCCACAATGAATACAAAAATGGGAAATAGGATAAATATTAGATTAAAGAAGAAGAACATCTTGTGATGATTGTCCAATGGAAAATTATTCAAAAACATCCAAAATTCTTGATAATTATTGTTTCGATCAAGGGGTTTAATCATTGAAACCTCAAATACTCCATCAATATAAAAAGGAATAATTTAGAGATTATGTTTTCATAATTATTATATAATCAATAAGAGATTAAGGATGGTGATTCATGGACCCTTACCCATATTGTACTATTTATATATGGTTGATCTTGATTAGATCGTCAAATGATTCTAATATACTAGATCATCCATAAATTTATGAATAGGGGGAACAAAAAGATTTACATATTCATAAAAATCATATATCCATAATAGAAACATGCATATGTATTAATGAGGAAGAAATATTTATTATGGATCTAAAAAAAATAAATCACCATTCATACATCATGGATCAATTAAAGGTTGAAGTGAAAAAATGTGATAAATAGGGGAGTCACGACTCATGAATGAATGTAAAATATTTGGTATAGTCCCTTTGGGTTTGGATTTTTCTAATAATGAGAGTTAAAACCGAAGTGGTGTCAAAACCCTCAAGGTGCATCAATTTCACCCTCAGACTACTCACACTGGGTACCCATAGGACCTCAATTGCTAGTAAGTTTTAATAATGGTGGTCATTGACTGGCCATAAGATTTCCAACTTGCAAGGAAAATGTATTGCATTCTACTTTGGAAATTTTTTGTTTGGTGGTGTCTTATATAGACAACAGACTATTTTGAACATCGCTAGTTGATTGATGGGCTCCACCGGTGATCTGATGGCTATTTTCTAGTCACTTTAATGTTGATCCCTTCGAAAAATATTCCACTATTAAAACTCAAACCATTTCTACAAAAATGGCTACCTCAACACCCATATTATAGATCAATAAACATACGAATATATAATTTCATTAACTTTGAGACCTCATATATTAAAAAAATTAATATATTACAAAAAGAATAACCAAAAAACTCAAAAAAAAAAGGTTTAATGGATAATGATTTATTTTAAATATTGTGAAAAACATTGGCATGTGGGGAGATTTAAACAATAATAATATGCATCTTTAATGAGAGAGGTCTAAATTAAAATGTTGTTCAAATCAAAATTATAGGTCTTTTGTGGTCCAAATTGGTCTCTAATATTTAATGATTTACAATATCGAAGTATATATGCATGTTTAATTTCCTAGTCATGTAAATTAATGAACATTAATTTTCTAATATATATATATATATTTTTTTTCTTCAAATATAGTTTTTGGATATAAATTTTAATCCTTATTTTAGTAATAAAAATTTAAAAACAACTATTAATAAACAATTTATTATGTTGTAATACGATGATCATTTATTGATGAGAGGTAGTAAGTATTTAATAGAAAATTTACGATGAAAAATCCTATAATCTGTAAAGGATAAATTATAATAATGTTATATAGAATATCATTTTATTTCCAAGGTCTATCTATATTTTCTAAGAGAAACTCTTATAGTATAATGATCCATAATATTATCCATATCCTAGAGAAACTCTTTTTGAGTAGAACCACTAAACAATTGTTGTATCGGAATATAATAATATTAAAAACAAAGTGTCGGGTCCCTTATTTTCCCAAGGATTAATTCATAGACAAAAACTATTTTTTACGGTTGTGTAGATACAATGAGTAACTTTTAATGATATTATCGATTAACAATGGTCACGTAGAGTTTTTAAATTTTCATAATCATGAAAATACTTAGTGGAACTGTCTGATGAATTATCCATTAAATTGAATGAAAATTTAATAATAATGTGGTTAGATTATTATGGATAATGTGAGATTGTTTTATTGAGTTCAAAAAATTTTATTCATTCTGAATTATTAAAATTTAATAGCATATATAGTTAATTTAATTTGGTGATTAGGAATCAAATTTTTATAAAATTTTCTATGATTCCATGGTATAAACCTAAAACCTAAATAATATATTAAACTTATAAAATTTAAATTAGCTTAAAAGTTTATTGGAATAACACATATTTTTTAAAGTTAAACCAAAATGTATTTATGGTGGACTTTTTTCCTAAAAAATACGACTACAAACAATGGAATGAAAATTTTCTAAATTAAATAAAATGTTATAATTGAAATATTTTATAAGAAATTATATAGCGCGAACAATAGAATGATTCAAGTAAATAAATAATTACTTTAAACCCATCAGTAGAAACATTCAAGAAATATTTTTTGAGATTTGAAAAAAATCTTTTCTTTCACCTTTGGAATGTCATCAAGTTATCGTTATGGCCAAATAAAATTATAATAGTTTTTTATATTATAATATTTCATATAATTTTTTTATTGTTTTATTCATGAGTTTTAATTGTGAAATTAAAATAGATAGTTTGTCCATAAATTCATAAAAAGCGTTATTTTCTAGTCAATCATTCCTACATTTGATTTTTGAATGGTTGTGCATGGTCATATAATCTTGTTTTATAATTCATTTTTTATAATAAATAAAAAAATTAACTATTTATTACTCAAGTTGGGACCATTTCCACCTGTTCATTGGTAAACATTATGATTAAACAATTTTTAAGAAATACCTAAACAGGACTACCACACTCGCTATCTAAAATTTGATAGATAATAATAATGTTAAGATGATTGTTAATTTATTCCTTTAGTTCTTAAAGTCTGAGTGGATTTAGTATTCTATATGTCTTCTTAATCGGTAAGGATTATTGTTCTATATGTATATTATATATGAAAAGGGTTGTTTCATACCTAGTATGTAATTTTTACATTAACCAATGAATGTTTTATTTTCTTCTAGCACATGAATCATTTTAACTTTTGATATTTCATAAGGATCAATTGATATTATGATGGGTAACACAAAAAATTTAATAGGAACACCTATTTTAATAGTTCAAAAAGATGATTTATTTTAGGATTTAGACTTTTGAGTTAATAAGATGATTTTTCATCTAAGTTCCAATCATTATCCATATCACATTCCATTATAGAGTATGAAATCATATCTGTGATATGGGAATTATTATAATACTTAATAATTTGTATTTCATTGTGAGTTTGGAAATGGTGGTCGATTTTAACAAAATAAAATATAACATTGTTGATGATGAAATGTATATATTTTTAGGAATCGGCCCTCTAGGGTGGGCCTGGAAGGTTATAAGTTGAGTTTAACAACCCCAAGATCTCCAACAACACTTCAGGGGATGGTGACCATCATAGAGTGGGAATATTACACAAACTGGAGGCATTATCCTAATGTACCTACACAGGTCTACTATAGTATAAAATGCAGAAATAAAAAGTAAAATTGATACCAAATTCTTTCATATGTTCATATCCCACAATTAGAGTTCAAAAAAATACTCGAAGGTATATTTGAAAAATAAAATCCAATAAAAAAAACAGAGTCTAACCTACTGATAAGAAGGGGATTGACATCAAATTAAATATTGGTATGAATTTGATTTTATCCTTCCTAAAACCATACTCCACCAACTTTAGGTACTCATAGAAATCCATCAAAAGTCATATCATCTGTATAAGGCATGACATATGAGGGTAGAGGCCATGAAAGGGTGAGTTTGACAATACAAAGTAGGAAACCCTTAAATATCCAAACATAATTAATCAATAGTATTAATCTCACCAAATCATAGGTAATTAAGTCAAGATATGAGAAATAAAAATAATAAAATCCAAGTTATATTCATTAGAAAACTACCAATCTCAATGGGTCTCAATAACTACTGTGAGCCATAGGATTCTACTCAAGGATTCATGGTGACTCTCTTCTGAGAGAACTCACTCCATGAGGATAGATATCACTAATGGTTCTCATCTAAGATGTAATTCTCATCAGGCTTGACCAAGTAAGTTAAAAATGGATCATTAAATATCATATTACATATGTATGGGATCACACATAGGGCCACATGGGGACACCAAAAACTCTACTAGATCAGTCAATTGGATTCGCAATCGAGTCCATGTTCTTGGTGGTAATGTTGATACAATGAACACTACCTAGGATGAGGAATGAATGATAGTGGATCCCACCATTTCCAAGTAGAGGGATATAAAAAAATATATTATATACCAAACCCATACAAAGGATCACAATCTTATAATAAGGAAATAATTCCAAATTTTACCCTCATGGGAATGGAATAAGGAATCACACTCTAGTGAAACTACTCTATGTTAATGAAATAAAGGTCTATAAACTACCTTAAAGGTGGTATATGGAATGTAATGGGGTATATAGTGCTTCTTTGAAAATTTTTGTATGAATGTGACCTAATTACGTATATGAAATGTAATCCTCCATATATATAACATCTCCCTTTGGGTTATATATCATGTAGAGGTTGATATAGAACTTGGAATGTGGTCATCTTGTGACTCTGTACACATTTTCATTCCCATGTACTTTAGTCCATTCATGTGTACCCTAGTTCCTACTTGTGTACCTTTCCATGTTTGAGTACTGGGTGATGACCATGTACTCTATAAATTATAGTGTTCTTAGAAATGTATGTTCCCATTAATCCTACAGGATACACACCAATTCACTATCATAGGGTCAAAAAATGTGTGGAATGGACTAGACAACCTATGATCTTTTTATCTGTGTGTACACCCCAGTATATAATAATTGGGACAACATATTGAGTGTGTTCATGGGAGAAATTTTTTTGTATTTGATAATTTCTCAGAAATCACAACCCATTCTATGCATCATTTCCATATCTCCATCCTTCAAACTAGCTGGGAAACGTGATATTGATCGTGGATTTTTTTAATTGTGTGATCCTTGTCACAGTTTGATAGATTCGTGCCATCTAATCTAATCAGGAATTTGTTCAGCATGTGAAATTGAATCACCTCAGACCAAACTATAACAGAGAAAATATATAATCCACAATTGAACCTCCATCAATCATTTGTTGTTGTAATAACACATTGATCTCTCCACCAATAGAGAACTCAACCTTGTATTTTCAATCTATTATTCATAAGAACGATGGTGAAATGATTGAGTATTGGGTACAACTCAAACCTCCATCCAAAGAAATAATGGCATTGAGTCTTGTAAAGATATGTCAGAAGAAACCAAAATAGAAAAATGGGAACAAATATTATCCCTGATCGGGTAGACCTTAATTCATTTTAATTAAATTGAAGAATAAAGAACCAGCCAATAATCAAATAATTTCAACCATAAATCATATTTTGACCTAAAAATAAAATTATTATAAGATCTAATTTTCATTTTATGTCGGATAAAAAAGTATGAAATCCACAAAATGAAATCCTACTTCTAATTATGAGCAATCATTGATGAAGAATGAATTTTAATTTTTGTCCTTGGTGAGATCCACAAACTCTGATAACATTGATGATCATTGCGGTATTCCAAACATACGTCCATGATTCCAATGTATAACATTGTTCCCCTAGATGTTCCTATCTAATATCTATGGTTATGTGGCTAACACAAGAATTTTTCAATAAACATGATTAAAATGTGGAGTGGTTAAGTCATGGAAAATAAAAGAATAATAAATAATCAAATAAATGATTATTTTATATTTCTCTTTGGACCAAACTTTAACCAATCACCCGACGTTGAGAAAGGTTATGTCATTTCAAGGGTAATTCCCACATTATGGAGTTAATTTTTGTGTTATATTTATAATTCAATCATCCTTTTTTTATTTATTATACTATTTCTGGAAAAATGATCATTCATGATATAATATATTTAATATATCTATCCTATAGTATCGGGTATCATTTGGTCTCATAATATCTTGCAATATGTGCACCTAGATCTAAAAATAATACTAGTTATCTTACAAATAATTTAATTGAATATAAATGATGTTACATTCTCTCCACCTTATGGATTTTCATCCTAAAAAGTGAAAAATACTAAAAAAGAACATGTGGGTACTGCTTTTTCATTTGGGACTACTCCCCCTAGGATATATTCTAAAGATTCACATATATCCACTAGACATTCACTATGAGTATCACTCGACCATGGAGGATATTCTCTTATTGATCCTTGATCTCCACATGGTACTCTATGAAGTTAGATTCATACCAAATTTATATCTACCTCAATTAGATAACATGTTATGGGTCATGCACATAGAACCTCAGCCATTACAAATGGATTCATCTTATAACAAGTCTAACTATGGTGGTAGGGCCAATCGGAAAGCCACCTAATTGATCATATCGACTATATAGAAAGGGATAATGAATTCTAAGAGATAAATTTCATCCCTCACTCTAAATTGACAATCCACACCAAGGTGAGACCTTTCAGAAAACCTGGTATCTCTACTCAAACGTCAAAGGACATGGTGTTCTATTTGCATAGGACATCTGATGACTCTGGGAAATCATCATCCAACTCCAGGTCCATGAGTTAAGACAACTCTTGATCACTCCAATATTCAGATGACCTGCAGCGTCAACCATACTAGGCCTCAAATGGTTCTATACCGATGGTGGAATGGTATCTTGTGTTGTATTTGATCTCTGCAAAGAGTAAGTTATCTTCCCTTATATGGCCAATGGCCCACAAGAAATCTCCCATTAATTACTATAGAACCTCAATGGTCCACTCAGTCTAGCCATCAGTATGGGGTTAAAACTTCATTCTCAAACACAAATTGCTCTGAAAGTCCTCTTACAGTCCTATCCATAACAATTATTTGAAGAGATCGTCACTATCTGAAAATATCATTGAGGGAAATATATGAAGCAATATTATCTCCATCATGTACAGGCATCAAAAACTTTTTAAAGAAATATTCTCTTAGACTGATTGTAAGTGGGATGACATGTTGAGTCAGTCTACAATCATCAAGATGACATCGTGTCATCTAGAAAATTATGGAATACTTATAATGGATTCCCTAGATATATCGTACCAAATACACTCTACATCTTAAAGGGTTGGTATAAAAATTATGTAACTTGGTAAACAACCTTCACCTATTGAAAAATGACGCATGGAGAGAAAAACTCTCCTATAGACTTCCTCATAACAGGGAACCAAAACTGATTTTTAAGGTCATGGTACATCTTAACAACACATAGATATATCATGATGGTGGATATATGAAACTATCTCTGAACCGACTCACACAACATCTCTAGTTTCATCATTCATCCTCTAAAAATGATTAAATACCCCCCACTATTATATAATCCATCAGTTGTACACCTAGTAAATATTTAAGCATGTAATGTATCATAGTCATTATCTCCATGTCTAGCCTCCATAACATGTTGTAGAAGATTTTGTGTAACAAACATCGACTAGATGTAAGATATACCATCCTCTTCCACTAAGGATAACTAAAATGAGGATAAATACACTAAATATTTTTTTTTAATATGATCATGATCACTTTATAATAGAATAATCCACAATGTTACCTTTCATAGGATTGTATACTATCTCCAAGACATAATCCAAGAGAAACTCAATCTATCTCCATCATATCATCTAAACATCCTTATGATTGAATATATACTTGAAAAAATTACATATAGAATATAAGATAAATAACTCACTCATAAGTTAGTGCCAACACTTCATCGTGGAGAAGACTCCTACAACCAACTCTATATAATGTGTTTTATAGTAATTCTCTTATGGTATCAACTGAAGAGACACATAGGAAATCACCACATGCATTTTCATCATGCCATATCCAATCATGGACCCTAAGGAATTACAAAATAGTATATAATCGACACCCTCCTATGGAAATCTCAATATGGGGGTGTTATTCATCATCTAATTTAACTTCTGAAAATCCTTTTCACACCTCTCCATCCCAATCAAAGGATACCCCCTCTAGGTTAATGTAGTCAATGGTGATGGTTTCTTCAAAAAATAGGGAATAAACCACCTACAATAGTCTTCTTACCCAAGGAAGCTCCACACCTCCATCGGGATACATCTAGCTACAAATCTATCACTTCCTCAACCATCACCATGTCCATCACCCCATCCTTTACTGGGAAACAAAATTCTAGGAACTATACAATTAGAATCTTGAGATGAAACATTGAGAGAATCCGATAAAGCTAGTGACCTCAGAGTATAATCATGACCATCTTCATGTGTCTCACTTTCTCCTCCCTAAATGATGAGTACACTGGTAGATAAATAATTTTGATTACCAATAATAAGTCTATGAAATGTTGAAAGATTTGGTTCATGTATCCCATGAACACTACTGGGGTGTTCACCACAATAAAAGGAATCACGATTTACTCATAATGATTGCAGTAATATCTTAATTTCGTCATTTTTGCATTATCATCTCATACTCTAAGCTGATTATATTTTGATTTAATTTCAATATTTGATAACCACATTTCCCCTCCAAAATGAACAAAGAGGTAATTGATCTTCGATAGTTTCTATATATTCCTCACAGTTACCTATTTTTGGAAATGATAATATAGAAACAACCTCAAACTCCCACATACTTTATTGGATCACAACACTTGGGTTTTGTATGGTTACATAATTGGTCTCACAAACCCCACCTATACAATTCTTATATCTACACCTTAATCATAAGAATCATGGAATGTGGTATCAGATATGATGGATCATAAATCAGTGTAGTCCCTAGGTGAAAGTCTATGAAAAATCGTATTTATCAATAGATATTTAAGCCTAGTACATCCTCCGGAAATAAATCAATATAATCTTTCACCATTTTTGGATGATTAATAACCATATAAGTCACTACTCTAAGTGTAATTTTATTCATTTGGTGAGAAATTGGTTGTATCCTCCTAGGTAGGAGACAAACCTACTCTTCTTGGGATTCATTCTCACACATGAAGGAAACCCTAGTCCCATCACTATGGACACACCAGATCCTCCATCTGAAATATTAAATATAGTCATGAACTATGGATAACCATTCTATATATAAGATGACATATTAAGTCCTCTTAAATTATGAAAATAGATCCCCTAATAATCTATATTCACTGATATTAAAATCATACTATCGAAATAAGTGTGTGATCATTAAGTCACCTCCAAAAAGGGACTTCAAGTGGAAGGGTTTATCCAAGGGATCAAGCATAATCACTATGTATTGAACAAGAGGAGTGGTCAGAAAAGTGTGGAATGCCTTCATGTATAATAGTAAAATATATGAAGTAGAGAATACATATATAATACCTCAAACCATATCGGGTGCCTAATGGTCAAATGTGTACCCTTCATATTGTTATCCTCATCCTTGACCACTAGCTCCATGAGCCTAGGGCGGACCACATTGGGGTGGTGCTGGTAATAGAATAGACAAACTACCACCTCCAACTCCTATAACAACTAATCTTCCATTTCTATATCCCAATAAATATTATTTATCTTTTCATTGTCTCTTTTTGGGTTCTCCATCGATTATGGGATTGTCTCTTGAAGTATCTAGCATGTCCAGATTCCTGTTACTACCATCAGCTAACAACTACCAAGATCCAAGCTACTATGTTCCCATTACTAGAATACAATAAATATTTCTTCTCAAATATAAAATCCAAATCACTAAGTATATCTCAATAATTCCAATATAGTTGGTACTGAAAAGATATTTAACTCCAACATAGATATCTCAACATAATCACCCCTCAAAATAAGTCTCACTGAAGAATATATCATGAACTATATCCATAGATTATCATGATAGGTTAGTGAACAACACAAAATACTCTTCCGCATTCATGTATCCCTTCTA
The DNA here is from genome assembly GCA_963277665.1 of Viscum album. NCBI lineage: Eukaryota > Viridiplantae > Streptophyta > Magnoliopsida > Santalales > Viscaceae > Viscum > Viscum album. The sequence continues at coordinate 770,861,614 of OY728159.1, read as the reverse complement.
TAATTGTAGATTCTCTTATATTCACACATATCAAAACATGGGTGGATTGAACTCCTCCCTTAAGAGTCATTTGAAATCCGACCAAAATACTGATTTATTATTAAGTGACTAAGTCCCCATAATCCACTATCACCTTAAATTTACCTAAATAAGATTCTACATAATGACCACCATTTTATCAATAGGTTTCCACGCCAAGATGAAAACTTAGGTGACTTCATCTTTCCCATCATCATCTATCTAGAAATCGGGATCACATCAAAGTCTATGAGGTCATTGTAACTAAAACTCATGCAGTGTGCTTAGCCTATACACAACCTCGTCCAATACTTATAGCACAACCTGCTTCTCAACAGGTGTTTTTATATATAGAAAACCATTTGGAGGAACCATTTCATATATAGAACCCTAAACTAATGTCATGTTAGTCTAAGGACCACCCTTATTACCTTATAGTGGAATCCAAGCATGTTGTCTTCATGGAAGAATTCATAAATAAAAGAGATTCACCACAATCAATGAGTATATCAGGAGAGATAAAAAATATAGTAAATGGAAATCCAAAACCAATAATATATGATGAATTCACAAATGATTTATCTTTAAACTATTTATACATATATTATTACAACAAACAGGTTAGCATAGTGTTGGTGAATGGATACATTAGCTTCCGTACCAACACTGGAGTCTGAAAACTAAAATACATAGAAGAAGAACTTTTACACTATTTCCCTAATTTCAATACCACACCAAATAGAAAGACCAAACTCTATACTCTAGTAATAAGGTATAACTTACTCATTTTATAACACTCAGTTATATCCTGTTCCAATAGGACCTTTCTATATAGTGATAATCCAAGTGTAACAACCCCAATCCTACCTCTAAATACATAGTTATTAGAGATAAATTTTGAGTAGGAATATCACACACATGGGAGGAATTATCCTAAGGTACATGAAAAAAATAAATCATCTCTAATCCTGTAAAATTCATATTGAAAATTAAAACATAATGAAAATACATTCATAAAACAATTAGAGTATGGAAATGAAAAGGAAAACATTAGGTCCAAATACAAGCCCACTAAAAATAGAAAAAGAGATTGTATTTCTTGATGGTGGTGACATCCATAAAATGAAATAGCGGTATGAACCTCTGAATGCCTATCCCTAAACATTCCCCCCCTATTGGCTCTCTTAAGAATTCATCAATAGGTTTATCATCTTCATTTTAAATAACATATGTGGGGGATCCCATACATGGAAGAGTATAACAATACATATTAGGAGACCATCAAATAACCAAACATGAAGCATCAAGAATAGTCATCTCATTAATAAAATGGTTTTTCAATCAAGATATTATACAAAATGATAATAAAAACACAACTATACTCAAAATAGTTAACGGGCCTCAAGGGGTGTCAAACAATATTTCCAGTCATATAATTTTACTCAAGGATTTATGGTAATTATTTTTTGGGAAAACATACTCCTGAAGACATATTTTCACTATTGGATCTCATTTGAGAGTTCATCTTCATCCAAAAATTCCATAGAAGTACTCAATATATCTTCAGTGATCTCAACACCCTAGCAGGGGATCACACTGAGGGACATTGAGTGAAACCAAATATCATATGGGATTAGCTTTCTAGATTGGATATCAATAACATGTTCATATTGGTTATGTTCGTACCATGAACCCAACCTAGGATGAAGAAAAAATAATTGAGGGTCCCACCAAGGTCACACAATGGGATTCACAAAACTCCACTTGAGAAAAAACTTTTATAGTTGATAAAAATCCTATATTTAAGACTTAATTACACATTGTACCCATGTGTTTGTGGACAAAAGAATCACACTCAAATGAAAAAAATTATATATAAATAAAAATATTTGGTCCAAACTATCTTAGAGGGAGTAAAAAGAATATAATAGGGGTAAACTACAGTTATTTCCAACCCTAGGTCTCTGCATGTCATTCCATCTGACAAAACATCTAATACTAAACATACAAGATGTGTTCCTTAGAGGTTCACATCTTGTAATGGTTGATATGTCACTTGGAATGCTACCATCTAGTGCCCATGCACACCTGGTCATTCTCATGTACTTCAGGCCATGCCCGTGTACCCTGGTCTGTGCACATGTACCTAGAAATGTATGATTACCAGGTCCTTCCCATGTACTCTATTTGTGCATCTGTTATCAGACATTTATATAACCATGTATCCTATGGGATACTTGTTGAGCCACCAACTCCAGGTCACATAGTGTGTGGTATGTATCACACAGCATGTTGTCTTTTTCTCTTCACATAAACCAATGTGCTGCAAAAGGGGGAATACACTGCATGTGTCCATGGTACAATAATAGGTGTATTCTATAATTTCTATCAATTACCAGGGAGTTCAAAGTTTCTTCACCCACGCCATTTTCCATCGATCCTACCATGAATCGCATCGATGATCAGGGATCTGTATGTCTAAGCTATCGTCTTTATTGGTGTCTAGATTCAATCCATCCAATCTGATCAGGAATTGGTTCCAGTCACACAATGTCATTTTCACAGTCTAAATAAGAAAAATAATTTTTATTACATTACCAATTTTATATCGATCTCCCTCCATTTAAGAACACTAATCAGGACCGTCAACCAAAGACTTCAATTTATTGCACTAAATAGTATTCATGCAATGGTTAAATACCTGGTATTTGTTAAACTATTGAAAAATGAATTATCGGTGATGAATCATGAAATTAAATAGGGGTGGAAATCAAAAACCACAAAAAAATAAAGGAACCTCATCTATGTTCGGTTTTTCCAACTTGAATTTCCATTATGAAGGGAGAACCCACAAAAAAATCAATTAACAACAACTATAAATCATCTATCAACCTACAAGTTAAACTGTTAGAAGAATTCATTCCCATTCAAAGTGGGATATTAAAAAACATGGTGAAATAAAATAAATATCCTACCTTATATTAGAATCAATCAAATATAAATAATGTTGTTTTTGTGGTCCTCCAAAAGATCAAAAAACTCTAATGTCATTGGTGACCCTTTTCATACTCTGACTGATGGTCCACGATCTTGACATTCGCCAATGCACTCCTCCACACCTCACACTAATATATAGAGTAATGTGGCTAACCATGGTTTTTTACCATATATGGGATTAAATATTGTAGTTTTTAGGTCCTAAAAATGAAAATTAATAAATTAATAATTAATTTATTATTTAATATTTTACCAACGACCACACATTAACCAACCACCCAATACTGAAAAATGTTATGTTATGCTAAGGGTAAAGGCCATATTATGGATTCAGTAGTAGCATTAGATTTTTTATTCAAGACACCATTTGAGATTTATTCCACTATTATAGGAAAGCTATGTGCATGTGATATAATATATTTAATATTTTAAATATATCAGTATCAAATCTCACCAGGCCTCTACATCTTGTACCCTCTCAACGCCTGGCTTCAAAAAATTTATTAGATATATTGAAAATCATTAAATGAAAAAATATTTATGTTACATATATCATAAAGCCTAATAACATAAGAATAATTAAATCAAGTTGGTTATATATTCCACTCACATTGATGGAAATTTATAGATAGATTCATTGAGAAAGAAGAGTGATTCTCTAGATCATTTGTCACGAAATGAAAAATATTAAACATTAATGGTTGGTTTGAATATTTGGTGGATATTTCTCCAGGATGGACCTATATTTTGGTTCTACATTTTAATAGTCTGGGAAATTTTTTAAAAAAAAGTGGGATTGACTAGTATAGCACTCACCTTATAGAAAAAGGAAATAAGAATTACTGTAGAAGATATGCACATTTACTATAATCCAACTATCCTAGTTTATTTATATTGGATTTTTAGTGAATCAATTATCAAATTGGGTGAATTAATTATATGATCTTAGGGACCTAGAACCATGTTGGAAAATATTAACTTTGGAATCATATATATTTAGGATCAAAGATAAATTAGTAAATAATCAATATTATTGGATCTCCATTTAGAATTAAACAATAAATTTTTTCGATTCATTAAAAATCATAGAAAAATCATAATAAGATAGGTATATTTATAATTGATATGATTAATCTTTTATGATTTAATAATTCCTTTTAAATATTTTTTCAATGTGGTTTTTTTAATATATCTAAGAGGGTAATGACGAATTCAACCCATAAAAACATGTTTTACATTTTTTTTATTACTTTATATGTGTTATTTATTCACATATATATATATAATATATATCTTTATAAAATGGGATTTTGTTAAAAATGATTGCGATTTATTATCCCAAAGTCTTCTCATGTTCCTCTATTGGTTTTATATTTTCTCACGTAACTGGTTTAATAATTATTGTAGATTTATTGGTATTCATAGGAGGGGTTTCAATACATCATTATTTTACAAGTAAAATTTAACTAAGATTAAATTTTTCATTAGGAAGTGGTTTAACTAGAATCTAAGAAATTTTATTTTGATGTTGTTTGATCAAATGTGAGGCATGTTATCAAATTTAAATCTCAATATTTTCACTACTGGAAATGCTGGATTTCCCAACGGTTTAGAACTGTTGGGAAACACTGCAGAACCGTTGGTATATGTTATACCAACGGTTCTGCAAACCGTAGGGAAGTAAGCCGTTGGGAAAATCTTTTCCCAATGGTTTACAGTGAACTGTTGGGATAGGGTGGAGAAAAATTACCCTATCCCAACGGTTCTGGAAAACTGTTGGGAATGATTTTTCCCAACGTTTTACAACTGTTGGGATAGAGTGCTGAAAATTACCATGTTTTTTCCAACGGTTTGGCCAAACTGTTGGAAAAAACCCAAGATCTCCTATTTCCCAATGGTTTCTAAATCGTTGGGAAAAGTGTTACATGATATGCCAACGGTTTAAAACCATTGGCATAGACTATGCTGGGGAAAATTGCACAGCAGCTCTGCAGTTTCCCCAACAGCTCTCTAATTTTCCCACCAGCTCTCCAATTTTTCCACCGGGTCTCATTTTGTGGGTTCCATATCATTTTCAATCCTATTATTCTACCTGCAATAAACTAACACATACATATACAATTATTGTACCAGCAATAACCAACTAACACTTACATATAGAGAACAAATTCATACACATTTAACATATAATGCTAGAACTTTACACATCCGTAATTAAATTAGAATTCATAACATAATTATAAACATACATAATTCATTTAGAATTCAATTTAAAATTTAGATGAAAATTATATGTGGAATCCAGAAGTCAATTCATAAATTGATCAGTTTTTTGTATACCATATATTTTTACCTGAAATAATGTCCATTTTAAACAAAATACATACACCTAGAGTGCTACCGACCACACCGCGCCTCATATTGAGGAAAGGTTGACTCGTACACGTCACATATGACCCATGGATCGTTGTTCTAAAGTATCGACACAATCCAAATGTGTTTGGTTGGTTTTCCCTATGCCAGTTGATGTTTTTCAATTAAAATGACATCTTTTTTAAACAAAAGGCAGATACTTTGAGTGGTGTCGGCCACACCGTGTCTCAGATTGAGGCGGGGTTGATTCGTAAACATCACATATGACCCATGGATCGTTCTCCTAATGTTTCAACGGAAACCGAATGCGTTTGGTCTTTTTTCCATATGTACTTAAAATGTTGTCCATTTTAAACAAAAGAGAGCCACTTAGAGTGATTCTGGTCACACCGTGGCTCTGCTTAAGGCGAGGTTGACTCGTACACGTCACATATGACCCATGGGTCGTTTTGATAAAGTATCGACACAATCCGAATGCGTTTGGTCGGTTTTCCGTATGCTAGTTGATATTTTTCAATTCAAATGACGTCCTTTTGAAACAAAAGACAGAAACTTTGAGTGGTGGCGGCCACACCACGCCTCATATTGAGGCGGGGCTGACTCGTACACGTCACATATGACACATGGATCATTGTTCTAAAGTATCAACACAATCTGAATGCCTTTGGTTGGTTTTCCGTATTCCAGTTGATGTTTTTCAATTAAAATGACGTCCTTTTGAAAAAAAAGGTAGACACTTTCAGTGGTGGCGGCCACACCGCGCCTCGGATTGAGGCGGGGTTGACTCATACATGTCACATATGACCCATGTATCATTTTGCTAATGTATCGACACAATCCGAATGCGTTTGGTCGGTTTTCCGTATGCCAGTTGATGTTTTTCAATTAAAATGATGTCCTTTTGAAACAAAAGGAAGACACTTTGAGTGGTTCCGGCCACACCGCACCTCGGATTGAGGCGGAGTTGACTCATACACGTTACATATGACTCATGGATCGTTCTCCTAAAGTTTCAATGGAAACCGAATACGTTTGGTCAGTTTTCCGTATGTACTTAAAATGTTTAACATTTTAAACAAAAGAGAGACACTTAGAGTGATTCCGGCCACACCGTGCATCATATTAAGCCGGGTTTGACTCATACACGTCACATATGACCCATGGATTATTGTTCTAAAGTGTCGACACAATCTGAATGCGTTTGGTCTCTTTTCCGTATGCCAGTTGATATTTTTCAATTAAAAGGACGTCCTTTTGAAACAAAAGACAGACACTTTGAGTGGTTCCAGACACACCGCACCTCATATTGAGGCGGGGTTGACTTGTACACGTCACATATGACCCATGGATTGTTTTTCTAATGTATAGACACAATCTGAATGCGTTTGTCAGCTTTCTGTATGACAGTTGATGTTTTCCAATTAAAATCACATCCTTTTGAAACAAAAGGGAGACACTTTGAGTGGTAGAGGCCACACCGCACCTTGGATTGAGGCGGGGATGACTCTTACATGTCACATATGACCCATGGATCGTTGTGCTAATGTATCGACACAATCTGAATGCGTTTGTTCAGTTTTTCGTATGTCAGTTGATGTTTTTCAATTAAAATGACGTCCTTTTAAAAGAAAAGGCAGACACTTTCAGTGGTGCCGGCCACACCACACCTCGGATTGAGGCGGAGTTGACTTGTACACGTCACATATGACCCATGGATCGTTCTCCTAAAGTTTCATTGGAAACCAAATGTGTTTGTTCGGTTTTCCATATGTATTTAAATTGTTGTCCATTTTAAGTAAAAGAGTACCACTTAGAGTGATTCCAGCCATACCGTGCCTCATATTAAGGTGAGGTTGACTCATACACATCACATATGACCCATGGATCATTGTTATAAAGTATCCACACAATCTGAATGTGTTTGGTCATTTTTCCTTATGTCAGTTGATGTTTTTCACTTCAAATGACGTCCTTTTGAAACAAAAGACAGACACTTTGAGTGTTGGCGGCCACACTGCGCCTCGGATTGAGCCGGGATTGACTCTTACACATCACATATGACTCATGGATTATTGTGCTAATGTATTGACATAATACTAATGCGTTTGGGCGCTTTTCCGTATGCCAGTTGTTGTTTTTTCAATTAAAATGACGTCCTTTTGAAACAAAAATCAAACACTTTGAGTGGTGCCGGCCACACCACGCCTCAGATTGAGGCGGGGTTGACTCATACACGTCACATATGACACATGGATCATTGTGCTAAAGTATCGACATAATTTGAATGCATTTGGTCGGTTTTTTGTATTCCAGTTCATGTTTTTCAATTAAAATGACCTCCTTTTGAAACAAAAGGCAGACACTTTGGGTGGTTCCGGCCACACCGCACCTCGGATTGAGGCGGGGTTGACTCATACAGGTCACGTATGACCCGTGGATAGTTCTCCTAAAGTTTCAATGGAAACTGAATGAGTTTGGTCGGTTTTCCGTATGTACTTAAAATGTTGTCCATTTTAAACAAAATAGAGACACTTAGAGTGATTCCAGACACACTGTTCCTCAGATTAAGGAGATGTTGACTCGTACACATCACATATGACCCATGGATCGTTGTTCTAAAGTATTGACACAATCCGAATGCATTTGGTCACTTTTCTGTATGCCAGTTGATATTTTTCACTTAAAATGACATCCTTTTGAAACAAAAGAGAGAAACTTTGAGTGGTTCCGGCCACACCGCGCCTCGGATTGAGGCGGGGTTGACTCGTACACATCACATATGACCCATGGACCATTGTGCTAAATTATCGACACAATCCGAATGCGTTTGTCGGTTTTCTGTATTCCAGTTGATGTTTTTCAATTAAAATGACGTCCTTTTGAAACAAAAGACAGACACTTTGAGTGGTGTCGGCCACACCACCCCTCGGATTGAGGCGGGGTTGACTCGTACACGTCACATATAACCCATGAATTGTTTTTCTAAAGTATCGACACAACCCGAATGCGTTTGTCAGTTTTTTGTATGCAAGTTGATGTTTTTCAATTAAAATGACGTCTTTTTGAAATAAAATACAGACACTTTGAGTGGTGGCAGCCACACCGTGCCTCGGATTGATGCGTGGTTGACTTGTTCACATCACATATGACCCATGGATCATTGTGCTAATGTATCGATACAATCTGAATGCGTTTGGTCGGTTTTCCGTATGTACTTAAAATATTGTCCATTTTAAGAAAAAGAGAGCCACTTAGAGTGATTCTGGCCACACCGTGCTTCAGATTAAGGCAGGGTTGATTCGTACACGTCACATATGACCCATGGATAGTTGTGCTAAAGTATTGACACAATACGAATGCGTTTGTTCGGTTTTCAGTATTCCATTTGACGTTTTTCAATTCAAATGACGTCCTTTTGAAACAAAAGACATACACTTTGAGTGGTGGCGGCCACACCACACCTTGTATTGAGGCGGGGTTGAGTCGTACACATCACATATGACCCATGGATCGTTGTGCTAATGTATCGACACAATCCGAATGCGTTTGGTTGGTTTTCCATGTGCCAGTTGATGTTTTTCAATTAAAATGACATCCTTTTGAAACAAAAGGAAGGCACTTTGACTGGTGTCGTCCACACCGCATCTCAGATTGAGGCGGGGTTGATTCGTACACATCACATATGACCCATGAATCGTTCTCCTAAAGTTTCAATGGAAACCAAATGTGTTTGGTCATTTTTTCGTATGTACATAAATTGTTGTTCATTTTAAGTAAAAGAGAGCCACTTATAGTGATTCCGGCCACATCGTGCCTTATATTAAGGCAGGGTTGATTCATAAACGTCACATATGACCCATGTATTGTTGTTCTAAAGTATCGACACAATCCGAATGCGTTTGGTTGGTTTTCCGTATGTCATTTGATGTTTTTCACTTTAAATGACGTCCTTTTGAAACAAAAGATAGACACTTTGAGTGGTGGAGGCAACATCGTGCCTCAGATTAAGGCGGGGTTGACTCTTACACATCACATATGACCCATGGATCATTTTTCTAATGTATAAACACAATCCAAATTCATTTGGTCACTTTTTCGTATGCCAGTTCATGTTTTTCAATTAAAATGACGTCCTTTTGAAACAAAAAGCAAACCCTTTGAGTGGTGTCAGCCACACTGCGTCTCAGATTGAGGCGGGGTTGATTTGTACATGTCACATATGACCCATGTATCGTTCTCCTAAAGTTTCAATGGAAACCGAATGTGTTTGGTCGGTTTTCCATATGTACTTATAATGTTGTCCATTTTAAGCAAAAGAGAGCCACTTAGAGTGATTCCGGCCACATCGTGCCTCAGATTAAGCCGGGGTTGACTCATAAACGTCACATATGACCCATGGATCGTTTTTTTAAAGTATCGGAACAATACGAATGCATTTGGTCGTTTTTCCGTATGTCAGTAGATGTTTTCACTTAAAATGACGTCCTTTTGAAACAAAAGACAGACACATTGAGTGGTGGAGGCCACACTGCACCTCAGATTGAGTCGAGGTTGACTCGTACATGTCACATATGACCCATGGATCGTTTTTCTAAAGTATCAACACAATCCGAATTCGTTAGGTCGGTTTTCTGTATGCCAGTTGATGTTTTTCAATTAAAATGACGTCCTTTTGAAACAAAAGGCAGACACTTTGAGTGGTGGAGGCATCATCGTGCCTCGGATTGAGGTGGGGTTGATTCGTACACGTCACATATGACCCATGGATCATTCTCCTAATGTTTCAATGGAAACCAAATGCGTTTGGTAGGTTTTCCGTATGTACTTAAAATGTTGTCCATTTTATGAGAATCCTCATTTGTCTATTAGTGGAATGGTATTTACTTAAAATCATGTGGATATTTATATAAAACATTTCTATATCATTCTTAGTATGGATTAGATTTTAGTTTATAATTCTATGAAACATTTTGGATCTAACAATGTCATGCCCAATGAATACATCTCTTTTATAACTTACCAAGAAACTTTGATATTGATTAGATGTGTAAATGTGATTTAAATTGATTATCATGATGAAAATAAATAAAATATATATTATAGATTTTCTAGTATTAAATTGAATAAAGAAGGGTGGGGGGCTGTCTAGCGGGGCTGTCCGGTGGGTGTCTGGGGGGCTGTTTGGGGACCATGGAGGAGGGTGGGGGGGTTGTACGGGGGGTTGTCCGGGGTCCAAGGAAGAGGGTGGGGGGCTGTCTGGGGGGCTGTCTGGGGGGAAGTCGGGGGGGATGTCCGGGGTCTAGGGAGGAGGGTGGGGGATGTCTGGGGGGCTATCCGATGGGCTGTCTGGGGTCCAGGGAAGAGGGGGGCTGTTCGGGGGGCTGTCTGGGGCTGTTCGGGGGGCTGTCCGAGGTCCAAGGAAGAGGGTGGGGGCTGTCTGGGGGGCTATCTGGGAGGCTGTCTGGGGGGTTTTCCGGGGTCCAGGGAGGAGGGTGGGGGGGCTGTCCGAGGGGCTGTTTGGGGGGGCTATCCGGGGGCTCTCCGGGGGTGTTCGGGGGGTTGTCCAGGGTCCAGGGAAGAGGGTGGGGGATGTCCGGGGGGCTGTCTGGGGGCTAGTCTGGGGGGCTATCCGGGGTCCAGGGAGGAGGGTGGGACGGCTGCCCGGGGGGCTGTTTGGGGGGCTGTGTGGGGGCTGTCCGGGGAATGTTCGGGGGGTTGTCCGGGGTCCAAGGAAGAGGGTGGGGGGCTGTCCGGGGGGTTGTCTGGGGGGATGCCCGATGGGGCTTTCTGGGGTCCAGGGAGGAGGGTGGGGGTTGTCCAGGGTCCAGAAAGGAGGGGGGTTCCCAAACACACAACCACTAAAAGACAACAACATCCATAAAAACATATAATATATAAAAATAACTCAACTCCAATACTATACTATGAGTCTAGATAAAACCAACAACTAGAATATATTAAATATCAAATCTCAGAAATTTCAGTCAAAAATGTAATGGATCAACTTGTCCCACATCACCATCACCATCATCACCATCATCATCATCACCCTCATCCTCTTCCCAATCATCTTCCTCGACCTCCTCGCCCTCGTCCTCGCCCTCCTCCACGCCCTCGCCACCCGCCTCGCCCTCCTCCTCTCCCTCCTCTTCCGCATCAGACTCCTCGCCATTATCATCGTCAAGCTGGACATCATCTTGAACACCACTAGAACTTCCACCTGGTGCACCGTATATAGAATGTATCGACGACATATACTCATCAAAAGCTGGGTTGTCCTCTACTGGAAGTGTAGGACGTAGAATTTCAATAAATTTCATAAACGCAATGTTTTCCCTAGCAGACTATTTTGTCGTCTCTATGGCCCTTTTCTTAGCCGGTTCTGCTTGTTCCCTAACTTGTTGCAGCTCGTTGGCACTACAACTCATACTGAGGAGGGCCAATACCTCGTCGGGGATATCCTAGGTCGGCAGCGTACTCTTCCAGAATGCTCCTCTCCCAACACCTTATGTAAGTGATCTGTTGGCCCAAAATTGTCTGGTTCTTGGGCATCGAGGGCCTCTAAAGCAGCCTGTTACAAATATAAATATATCATTAAGTTACAAAATAGATATTAAAATATAAATTCAGGAGATTCAAATTTAAAATCTGCTGCTGAGTCGCTTCTTTGACGGCACTTCCATCCTTTTTTCTTCTACTCGAGAAAAACAGTTTTGCTCGAGGCACATGTCCTTCAATATTTTGTATTTTTATCTAAAATGACATTGAAAACTAAAGTTATATGAAAACTTTAGAAAACTATTAAATAATTGAGGTAACAAAAGAATGTGTAAGCTGTAAAGAAAACTTATAAACAATTTTCGTTCCTGCTTCCTCTCATGATCATGCATCGTAGTGTGTCCCAATCTGTGGAGGTATTTTTCTTCATCAATGTTCTTTTTATTTTTTCCAGATGATTCCTAAACAAAATTAGAAAATGCAACATATACTATTAATGCAAAACATGAAATTTATTATTTAAATACCTCAAATTTTATTAATACCATAAACTGGGTACTTGTCCAATAAGTAATCATCTGACGATACTATTCTATAGGACAATAATCCACAACTGGTACTGCCTCTAACTCAGTGCCAACTATAGCAACCCATCCAATATACAACTCATGCTTGTAGGCTCTCCAAAGCTCACCTAAATCCTTTAGAAGTTCCGGTCGTGCACCCTCACCATCGGGAAAATTAAATCGAAGCTGAAATCAAAATATTAATTCATATAAATATAAAAATAATTCATGGCATTAAATAGAACAGATTTTTTTTCCCATATCTATGCCCAAGCTCTATCCTTGACCTCATGTGGAAAATTTCTCCATTGTAGCGGGCTGACGGTAATGATGTCAGAGTATTTGGAAAGCGTCGCCAAAAAACTCTGACATTGCTTCCCTATTTTCTCAACCATTTGGTTGTCTTCATTATAATCCACCATAACCTGTGTGTGGCGGTTCCACACCTAATGCATGCGTGTACGCCCCCGCCCATGCCTCCTGACAGTAGATGTATCTTTCATGAAAAAAAAATTTATCAAAACATGTTATAATGAAAATAAATATTGCTATAAAAATTTGTTAGGGTTCTATAAATATACCAGTGCCGGTTTGATCACTGAGCGCCGTTGGATCCACAGAAAATGATGAAACACCCTGTGGTGGAACAGGAGTCGAAGACGATGGAATATAGAAGCTCGGAGAGATAGAAGTAGAAGGAAAAGAAGATGGGACAACTGTCTGACTGGATGCTGACTGGGGAGTGGGAATCATCATGGGATGTGAAAATGATGGGCCAGAAGATGCAGAAGGTAGTGAAAAAATGGGAGGCCTAAATATCCTGTGTGTCCCTAACGACCCACCGGGATCAGATTGTGGGAAGGTTGATATGTCAGTGGGAGGGGCAGGGTCTAGTCGGGTACGCGCAGCTGCTCGTCCACCTCTGGTACGAACCCTCCTCGTACCACTGGCCTGAGTACTAGGACCAATAAAAGGCTCCTCATCGAATAACTGTTGACATATAGGTGGATCCTACAAAACATTTTACAAAAAAATTAATCACATGACATTATATATTCTTTAAATATATCAATTTGAAATAAAGTACTCACTACAGGCACTAATGATGGAATTCTCAACTCCGTCATTCGACGATTGTTCTCCATCATTTTTTTCCTTCGTCTCTCTTCAATTGGCTTCATTTCCTGCTTTTAAAAACAAATATGTAATTAATTAGAACAAGAAAACTAATTTGTAACCCAAAAAACTAAATATATAATGGAATAGGGGGACTCATTGGTAATTTAGCTATCAATTGTTTTAGAAGAGCTTGAATGAATTTAATAAATCATACAAGTTGTAATTTTCACCATGTTAGAAATATTGTTTGACTATGTTTGAATACAGTTCAATTCCAAATTAGAAAATGCAATTCAAATAAAACTATAACCAATAAACATTGAAAATTCACATAATGGTCAAGTCAGCTATCAATTGTTTTAGAAGAGCTTGAATGGATTTAATAAATCAAAAAAGTTTTAATGTTCACCAAGATAGAAATATTGTTTTACTATGTTTGAATACAGTTCAATTCTAAATTAGAAAACGTAATTCAAATAAAACTGCAACCAATAAACATTGAAAATTCACATAACGTTCAAGTCAACTATCAATTGTTTTAGAAGAGCTTGAATGAATTTAATAAATCATACAAGTTGTAATGTTCACTGTAACACCCCGAGATTTTATGAAAAATATTCTTATAATTTAATTAATGTCTTTTTTTGTATACTACACCAAGATTACCTTGCGCTATACGCAACACCGTATTAGCTTGCAGTATAGGCAACACTATTATTGGATCGTGTTACACACAATTTTGATAATAGTTATTCTACGCAACATTGAGTATATATATATATATATATATATATATTCAGTGTATAAATAAAATATGGTTGGATTCTGTTGTACGAAACAACGAAAGATTCTTTCACAACACGCAACCCTGACTTGGCTTGCACGCAATCGCGACCTTCCTCGATAGTGTGTGTTGTACGCAATACCAGGTATTACTAAACAACGATATATTATTATAATATTATTATGAACTAGCCTTTATGAATAGTATTAACAAAATTTTGAATTTTATAACATTATTATTCATCTTACACATTTTCTAGAACATGGTATAAGAACAAAAGAAATTTTTCGGGTAAAATAAGTATTTTTAAAAAAATGCAGTTTTGCCGCCTTTTGATGGTGCACCCACTTTAAATCTATTTTTTGACATTTTTATAAGTTCAATTTGACAAAATAAAATTCTTCTTTGGAATAAAGAAATAAAAATTTACTTTGGATAAATTTTTCATATTATTCTGGTAACTTTCATATTTTGATGAATAGTAAAAACACGCTATATTTTAATTAAAAACAACTTTTTTCATCGCAATAATTTATATGGTTAAATTATAATATTGAATGGTTTTAAAGTATAAATAGAATATATTTTTACCATTTAATATAATGTATGTCATTATCATTGATTCTACCTTGAATTCGTAGGATAAATCAATTCAATCTTTTGCAATGTTTTAAAGAAAAACCCGTTTTCTGTCGACAACAGGATTCATTTTAATTTAATTTCTGCAACTTTTGTGTATTGAATTTGGAAAAATGGATTCCATATTTGGAATCAGTGGATCCAAATTATGTTAATAAGCTACTTTTTATTTTTGGGAATTATGAATAGTAACTACGGTAAATTTTGTTTACCATAGTTAAAGGTAAATCAGGTAATTAAGGGTAAATATTATATTATAAAATTACCCTAACACATGTAAAAATACTATTGAATGACTAAAAGTAGACCCATATCACCTAAGGGTTGGATTAGATTCATTTAATGGACTTTTCTCCATGAAAATAATTTAATTATTATTAAAAGCAAATAATGTGACAACATGTCACTTTCTTAAATCTTATAAGTATAATAATTTTAATTTAGTGATACACTTCATGAAACTTAAAACATGAATAGTCTCCAGAAATATAATACAATTATCTACATCACAGAAATTTATTTATAATTTTTAGAGATTAAATAATTATCATTTATTATGACACAAAGATGATGCAGTAATTGTCTTATTAATGAAATATTGACATAATTGATGTTATAAATTCCCAAATAAATTTAATTTAAGACTTTTTATGAATTAAACTAATTTTATAGGTTAATATGACATGTTAGTATTGATTTAATTAATTTTTTTAGAACTAATCATTCTGTTATGATTTTCACAAAAATCAATTACTAAATAGTGTCAAAATTGACATAAAATAGTTTTTAAAAAAAAATAATATTATTAATTGTTATTTTATTCCTAAAAATCTAAGGATCGGCCAAATGACTTAGATAAGGTTATATATATTAATAATATACAACTTGGGGTTATTTTGGCTTCTTATAGTAAGTTTATTAACCTTACAGTATAAGAACACAAGAAGACGCGGTAAAAGTAAAATTATTTAACTTAATGTTAAATCTAAATGATAAGGTTAAAATAGGAACCTAAACTTGTCTAAATTCTATTGGATGAGAGAATTTCTACCCATACCCACCTTTTTTTAGAAATAAATAAATTTGAAGCTATTTAAAACCGAATTTGACTTTATAATAAAATAATAGTTTTAGTTATTCCAAAGGTACCCCTCTCCTCCCTTATAAAAGGGAACCTCCTACTCCCTCTTCCTCACACCACTTTGAACCTTCATGCTCGGCCAAACCCTGCCAATTTCTCCTCTACACATCCCTAGAAACATCCTAGAGGTTCCGGTCTTCTTCAAAGACCTATTTTAGTACCCTAAAAGGAGGTCTCAAAGAAGTACTTCAAAGAAGAGGTAATGTCCGTTACCGATTCTTTCATCTTTATTTCTTCTTCCACTTCTTCTTCATTAGTTGTTTCATTATGAAGTAATAACATCAGTATCACTCATATACTGATATTTTATTATAATTATGAAACAAACCTATTTCACCATCTATCCATCCTACAGAAAAATAAATCATCGTGCGTGCGTACGTACAGAATACCGTCTCCACACCGTGGTGTAATCTATTTTCCACCACCACCTTACTTGGATGGGTATAATGGTGTAAATAATGACTATATATGACTATTAAAAAGTTATTTTGATTCTAAAATAGTATACATACACTCCAATGCAATTCCACGATCATGGGAATGATATCATCGCTCGTGCGTACGTACGGAATACCATCTCCACGATGTGATGTGATTCGTTCTACATGATCTTCATTGCATAATGATTATATAAATGAATTGAATGAATGAATATGATATATATTAAAATAATACCATTCTGTAAATGAGTTATCTATAACCTAAAGAGAAGAATAATAATTTATTCGACAAACACCCAAAAGAACAAAAAAGTAATAAACACCCGAATAACAAGTAGTAATGAAATATTACTAATAATAAGCTAAGAATATGACCATATATGATATCATAACAATAATTATGATTCTGGAATAATTCAATAAAATTATTTAAATCATTATACAGGAGTTTTGGACACTTACGAAGCAAATCGGACCTAAGGTAAGGGAAATATCACAATCTCATTTTTATCTGAGATTGTTTATACTTTAGTATTTACTGGGATGTATTTTATCATCCACATCTGTGTTTCCTCAATATGTAATATTATTTCCATCCACCTACAATTGTTTAAATCCAATTTTACCCTTCGGTGAGTTTTTAGTAAAGGATATGAAAGGAATATTTTGTTTTTTTTTCATACGAGGTACTTTTTGACTTTTCCGAAAAAAGTACGAGAAGAATGTTTTTTTAACTTATACGGCATGAATGGATTTTTAAAAAATTATTTCCAAGAATCTTCCTTTACAAGTTTTCAAGTTTATTTTTAATCAACTTCTTTTAGTTTAGAATTTTATGACATGTTAAGAAAGGAAAAGTGTTTTTGAAGTAGAAAAGATATTTTCCTCAAGAATGGAGTTCAAGTGTTTTATCAAAATTATGTTCCATCTAAGATAATAAAGGGTTCTGTTTCTATCCCTATTATTACATTGATTTGATTATGTTGTGATGGAATTATTTTTATGAATTCCTTTATCTAATATGAATTGTTTTATGATGTCCTGATGTTTAAGATTCCCATTTTTATTACATGGGTTATGCTATGATGTATGGTTTATGATTTTGTGGCACACATAAGAATGGTATCATTATGAGATGGGTGGGACCTATATCTCCCTCCAATGCATTGGGTAAAGATTTTATATCTCATGAGATAGACATGGCTGGAACAGTAGGTTATACCGGTTCAGTGAAACAGGACTGAAACGAGGAGTGAACTCGGTTCAGAAAGGGACTTTGTCCACTAAGATAGTCTTGGAAATGAGTATTGACTAATAAGAAATTATTCTCTATGATTATGTGTGTATGAAAAAAAGTTTCATGTTTTAAGTTATGATTATTGGGATTGCATTTCACTATTATGATTTATCCCATGTTATGAAATTATGATCTCTTTTGCAGGTTAAGATTTCCAAAAGATATGTTCTTATGAATATGACGTGATTGATATTTCTTTTGTTTACCCTTACTGAGCATTTGAGCTCACCCTTTAATGTTTTCTTTTCCCCAAGATATAAAGAAAGGATTTAGGTAAAAAAAGATCTTTATGGGAGATGTTGAAGATCTTTCACCATGATTAGAAGATTATATTCTGAGTTTCCAAAGACACTATACTATTACGGTCCTTGTGTGTGTGTTTTTGTTATGTACTAAGTATTCCGAAAAAGTAATGTAATGTCTATGTACGTTAAGATTCGGGTCTCAACAGTTGGTATCAGAGGAAAGGTTTAGTTAAACTTTGGAAACTAGGATGCGAGAACTTTAGTGAGATCCCTAGATATATTTCTAAGGTATGTCTAGGGATGTCCCTAAGGTTAAGTATACATATAGGTTATAGTACTAAAAGTATGCTAACGATCATAGAATTAAACCTAAGATGTTAGATATTTAAGGTACTCCCCCTTTATTATGTTGTTTTCCCTAGCATGATTTTTGCCTCCCACACTATTCTTTTTAGGTTTTAGACGATGGCTGGAACCCGAAGGAACCGTGTTGATCAATGTAATGGACAATGAAATGATTATCCTCCTGAACAAACAAATGTTATGGGAGATGGAGTGCAAAATCTTATTGCTATACTTACACAAGCTATGAATCATTCTGGACTTCCAAATGAGCAGAGAAGGGAACAACATTCTATTGAGTCCTTCCAAAGGCAATGTTCACCTTCTTTCAGTGGGTCTTCTGATCCACTTGTTGCTGAACAATGGATCAGTACCACTGAAAAGATATTTTCAGTTCTTCAATGTTCTGAACATGACAAAGTCATCTTAGCAGTATATCGTTTGGAAGGTGAAGCTGATCAATGGTGGAATCTTATCAAGAATACGAGGCAAAGAGATGAAATTGAGTCCAAGGAATGGGACGAGTTCAAGAACTTATTTTTCAATAAGTACTTCCCTTGTATTCTTCGAACAAAGATGGAGAAGGAGTTTCTTGAACTAAAGCAAAAGGATGATGAATCTGTTGGTATATACGAAGTGAATTTTACAAGGCTTGCAAGGTATGCATCTGGATTTATCATCCAACCTGAAAGTAAAGTTGATCGATTCTTCAGTGGCTTAAAACCAAATCTTCGAAGGGAATTAGCTATAAGAGACTTCAGTAGCTATGAAGAAATTGTGCGTTGTGCTATCAAGGTAGAAATGGAAGTTGGTGTTACTTATCCATCTCATAGTTTTGAAAAGAAACAAAAGATGGAGTTCAAGGAGATCTCTCAGAATAATGGTGAAAAGAAGATGAATGTTTCCTTATGCTCAAAGTGTGGAAAGAAGCATGGTGGAGATTGTCTTAAAGGGACAAGTAAATGTTTCAAATGTGGAAAGGAAGGTCATCGGGCATTTGAATGCTGCAATGATGGGAAGAAGAAGCCTAAGGATGCAAACAAAGGAAGGGATACACAGAATGAACCTACCACACTTCAATGCTTCAAGTGCAAGGAAATGGGGCATTATGCTAATAAGTGCCTTAATCCAAGGGTTAGTGATGATCGACATGAGCAAAAACTTAAGGCAAAGGACAAAGGGAAGTCACATGCGATCACCATTGGCGATGTTGAATATGAAAACGATGTGGTGGAATGATTAAGTGGTTATGTAATGGGATTCCAGAATAATGCTGTATATAGTATCGTGGAATATTGGAATATTTATGTTTTGGTCTATTGTGGTTTTCAATAATTTTATGGCATTGGTAACCATGAAAAGTGATTGAAATATTTTTAAAAAGCAGATGATATGCACATAATGAAGGGATAAAGAGAATCTAATATGTTTGATAGTACTCATGAGCTAATGATTGATATAAGGACTAAGTGATATCATGGTTTGAGGATATAGAATTTTGAGGATTTTGGTATGTGGAAAGTGTTAACTTTTAACTGCATTCATGTTTTCACTAAGGTTCAATGGATATTCATTCTTCAATAGAATACATGATTAAGGTATTCACATGTTTTTAATTTGACCAACAAGATATATCTTATGATATATGGGGGATAAATGATGGCATTCACGTGATCATTTTCTTTATACTATGAGCTTGGACCAAAGTATTTTAGATAAGCCTAAAGATTGGAATAGACTATGTTGGACATAAGTTAGTATTGTTTAAGGATAAAACTTTTTTTTTAAATTGCTGATGGGATGTTATAGTAATATAGCTTTAGAAAAAGGACAACCTGCAGGACGGTCGACAGCCCATCGCGTCGGACAAGGCTGTGGTAATCGAACCCACAACCAAAGTGTGACTGGCCTTTATCGCCTACCACTGGCCTATAGGAAGTCCCTGTTTAGTAGAAACTAGTTTTATTATATTAGGAAGTATGATATGTGAAGTATAAGTCCATTTTAGGAACCATATATGGTTAATCTCACTATAGATGGACTTATGTATTTTTTGATAACTTTTCTAAACTTTTTTTTGAGACAGATGGAATGACCCATCATTCTATAACATGCTCTGCTAACACATCATGAATGACAAATTCAACTTCATTTCTTTAATAGATTAAGTGGAAATTGTCCAAAGAACGACCAAAGGTGAGACTATACCGATATCATGAAAGTATTTCTTCTAATTTCATCAACTTTAGGGAAATGATCTTGAAAACCGAAAATGTTGTCCTAGTGCTCTTATATTTGATGAATCAGATGGTACCTTAGATCATCAAAAATTTATGGCTTTGTGATTGTTGGCTTTTTCATAGCCATGTTCTCTACCACTCTCCATCAGAACATGATGGTTAGATTTTTCTTCCATATCCATATTTTTAACTATGTTCTCCTACGTGGAAACCCAGTGATGAGTTAATTTGGGTAACTATTACATTTCATACTTTAGTTTTTAAATCCATGTTTTGGTATTCCTTTTTACGATGTGGGTTTCTATTAAACAAACTTTCGAGTAGTAAACCATTTATAACCCCGACGAATTTCGAGGGCGAAATTCATTTTAAGGTGGGTAGAATGTAACACCCCGAGATTTTATGAAACATATTCTTATAATTTCATTAATGTCTTGTGTTGTATACTACACCAAGATTACCTTGCACTATACGCAACACCGTATTAGCTTTCAGTATACGCAACACTATTCTTGGATCGTGTTACACACAATTTTGATAATAGTTATTCTACGCAACGTTGAGTATATATATATATATATATATATATATATATATATATATATATTCACTGTATAAATAAAATATGGTTGGATTCGGTTGTATGAAACAACGAATGATTCTTTCACAACACGCAACCCTGACTTGGCTTGCACGCAATCGTGACCTTCCTCGATAGCGTGTGTTGTACGCAATACCGGGTATTACTAAACAACGATATATTATTATAATATTATTATGAACTAGCTGTTATGAATATTATTAAATTTTTTTTGAATTTTATAACATTATTATTCATCTTGCACATTTTCTAGAACATGGTATAAGAACAAAAGAAATTTTTTGGGTAAAATAAGTATTTTTAAAAAAATGCAGTTTTGTCGCTTTTTGATGGCGCACCCACTTTAAATCTAGTTTTTGACGTTTTTATAAGTTCAATTTGACAAAATAAAATTCTTCTTTGGAATCAAGAAATAAAAATTTACTTTGGATAAATTTTTCATATTATTCTGGTAACTTTCATATTTTGATGAATAGGAAAAACACGCTATATTTTAATTAAAAAAAACTTTTTTCATCACAATAATTTATATGGTTAAATTATAATATTGAATGGTTTTAAAGTATAAATAGAATATGTTTTTACCATTTAATATAATGTATGTCATTAGCATTGATTCTACCTTGAATTCGTAGGATAAATCAATTCAATCTTTTGCAATGTTTTAAAGAAAAACCCGTTTTCTTTCGACAACAGGATTAATTTCAATTTTATTTCTACAACTTTTGTGTATTGAATTTGGAAAAATGGATTCCATATTTGGAATCATTGGATCCAAATTATGTTAATAAGCTACTTTTTATTTTTGGGAATTATGAATAGTAACTACGGTAAATTTTGTTTACCATAGTTAAAGGTAAATCGGGTAATTAAGGGTAAATATAATATTATAAAATTACCCTAACACATGTAAAAATCCTATTTAATGACTAAAAGTCGACCCATATCACTTAAGGGTTGGATTAGATTCATTTAATGGACTTTTCGCCATGAAAATAATTTAATTATTATTAAAACCAAAGAATGTGGCAACATGTCACTTTCTTAAATCTTATAAGTATAATAATTTTAATTTAGTGATACACTTAATGAAACTTCAAACATGAATAGTCTCCGGAAATCTAATACAATTATCTACATCACAGAAATTTATTTATAATTTTTAGAGATTAAATAATTATCATTTATTATGACACAAAGATGATGCAGTAATTGTCTTATTAATGAAATATTGACATAATTGATGTTATAAATTCCCAAATAAATGTAATTTAAGACTTTTTATGAATTAAACTAATTTTATAGGTTAATATGACATGTTAGTATTGATTTAATTAATTTTTTTCGAACTAATAATTCTGTTATGATTTTCACAAAAATCAATTACTAAATAGTGTCAAAATTGACATAAAATAGTTTTTAAAACAAATATTATATTATTAATTGTTATTTTATTCCTAAAAATATAATGTTCAGCCAAATTACTTATATAAGGTTATATATATTAATAATAAACAACTTGGGGTTCGTTTGGATTCTTATAGTAAGTTTATTAACCTTATAGTATAAGAACACAAGAAGACACGGTAAAAGTAAAATTATTTAACTTAATGTTAAATCTAAATGATAAGGTTAAAATAGAAACATAAACTTTTCTAAATTCTATTGGATGAGATAATTTCGACCCATACCCACCTTATATTCTAAATAAATTAATTTGGAGCTATTTAAAACCGAATTTTACTTTATAATAAAATAATAGTTTTAGTTATTCTTAAGGTACCCCTCTCCTCCCTTATAAAAGGGCACCTCCTCCTCCCTCTTCCTCACACCACATTGATCCTTCAATCTCGGCCAACCCCTGAAAATTTCTCCTCTCCACTTCCCTAGAAACATCCTAGAGGTTTTGGTCTTCTTCAAATACCTATTTTAGTACGCTAAAAGGAGGTCTCAAAGAAGCACTTCAAAGAAGAGGTAATGTCCGTTACCGATTCTTTCATCTTTATTTCTTCTTCCACTTCTTCTTCTTTAGTTGTTTCATTATGAAGTAATAACATCAGTATCACTCATATACTTATATTTTATTATAAGTATGAAACAAACCTATTTCACCATCTATCCATCCTACGGAAAAAGAAATCATCGCGCGTGCGTACGTACGGAATACCGTCTCCACGCCGTGGTGTAATCTATCTTCCACCACCACCTTACTTGGATGGGTATAATGGTGTAAATAATGACTATATATGACTATTAAAAAGTGATATTGATTCTGAAATAGTATACATACACTCCAATACAATTCCACGATCATGGGAATGATATCATCGCTCTTGCGTACGTACGGAATACCGTCTCCATGATGTGATGCGATTCGTTCTACATGATCTTCATTGCATAATGATTATATAAATGAATTGAATGAATGAATATGATATATATTACAATAATACCATTCTGTAAATGAGGTATCTATAACCTAAAGTGAAGAATAAGAATTTATTCGAAAAACAAGCATAAGAACAAAAAAGTAATAAACACCCTAATAACAAGTAGTAATGAAATATTACTTATAATAAGCTAAGAATATGACCATATATGATATCATAACAATAAGTATGATTCTGGAATAATTCAATAACATTATTTAAATCATTATACAGGAGTTTCGGACACTTACGAAGCAAATCGGACCTAAGGTAAGGGAAATATTACAATCTCGTTTTTATCCGAGATTGTTTATACTTTAGTATTTATTGGGGTGTATTTTATCATCCACATACATGTTTCCTAAATATGTAATATTATTTCCATCCACCTTCAATTTTTTAAATCCAATTTTACCCTTCGGTGAGTTTTTATTAAAGGATATGAAAGGAATCTTTTGTTTTTTTTCGTACGAGGTACTTTTTGACTTTTCCGAAAAAAGTACGAGAAGAATGTTTTTTTTAACTTATACGGCATGAATGGATTTTTAAAAAATTATTTCCAAGAAGCTTCCTTTACAAGTCTTCAAGTTTATTTTTAATCAACTTCTTTTAGTTTAGAATTTTATGACATGTTAAGAAAGGAAAAGTGTTTTTGAAGTAGAAAGGAAATTTTCCTCAAGAATGGAGTTCAAGTGTTTTATCAAAATTATTTTCCATCTAAGATAATAAAGGGTTCTATTTCTATCCCTATTATTACATTGATTTGATTATGTTCTGATGGAATTATTTTTATGAATTCCTTTATCTTATATGAATTGTTTTATGATGTCCCGATGTTTAAGATTCCCATTTTTATTACATGGGTTATGATATGATGTATGGTTTATGATTTTGTGGCACACATAAGAATAGTATCATTATGAGATGGGTGGGACCTATATCTCCCTCCAATGCATTGGGTAAATATTTTATATCTCATGAGATAGACATGGCTGGAACGGTAGGTTATACCGGTTCAGTGAAACAGGACTGAAACGAGGAGTGAACTCGGTTCAGAAAGGGACTTTTTCCACTAAGATAGTCTTGGAAATGAGTCTTGACTAATAAGAAATGATTCTATATGATTATTTGTGTATGCCAAAAAGTTTCATGTTTTAAGTTATGATTATTGGGATTACATTTCACTACTATGATTTATCCCATGTTATGAAATTATGATCTCTTTTGCTGGTTAAGATTTCCAAAAGATATGTTCTTATGAATATGACGTGATTGATATTTATTTTGTTTACCCTTACGGAGCATTTGAGCTCACCATTTTATGTTTTATTTTCCCCAGGATATAAAGAAAGGATTTAGGTTTAAAAAAAAGATCTTTATGGGAGATGTTGAAGATCTTTCACCACGATTAGAAGATTATATTCCGAGTTTCCAAAGACACTAAACTATTATGGTCCTTGTGTGTGTGTTTTTGTTATGTACTAAGTATTCCGCAAAAGTAATGTAATGTCTATGTACGTTAAGCTTCGGGTCTCTACATTCACCAAGTTAGAAATATTGTTTGACTATGTTTGAATACATTTCAATTCCAAATTAGAAAATGCAATTCAAATAAAACTGCAACCAATAAACATTGAAAATTCACATAACGGTCAACTCAGATATCAATTGTTTTAGAAGATCTTGAATGGATTTAATAAATCATAAAAGTTGTAATGTTCACCAAGTTAGAAATATTGTTTTACTATGTTTGAATACAGTTCAATTCCAAATTATAAAATGAAATACAAATAAAACTGCAACCAATAAACATTGAAAATTTACATAACGGTCAAGTCAGCTAAAACATATTTGTGATCAATACGAAATCAATTTGAATATTACCAACCTTAACAACCCATCTCGAGGTAAACCAAAAGAATTTATAACATGGATGAATGATTCTATATATTTTCAACCACAACTTCAGGTTCACAATCAACTCTGACAATTGAGCTATTTGAGTCATCAAAAGAAAAAAATGGATTGGTTCCAATGGCATTAGGGACAGTTTCAATTCCATCATCACAATCATAAAAAATATGTCTTGGAATTACTTCAACTATGACACCAAATTCAGGTCAAAGTTGGTCTTTCACATAAAAAACTTGTTTAGCCATTGATGCCAACACATATTGTTCATCGGTAGCAAGAGTGCAAGTCATATTAATTAATCGAAATCCACAATCATCAATAAATGTGCCATTTCTCTTCATTGAATCAAACCAATGGAATTTCATCATTGTGACTCGTCCATGAGAGTAATAATCCAATATTATTATTTTCTCAACAACTCTATTATAACCCACATTTTCAAATCTTGGTCTACTATCTGATGCATTGGCATAATAATCTATTCTGGCAGTAACCATAACACCATCATGTTGTGTTCTCATGTTCATTGCTCGTTCAGTGACAATAAATTTGTACCCATTGATAACAATTGATTTACAGTCACGAACCATGGTATTAGGACCAAAAGACAAAGCTCTTATTTCCTCAGAGACAGAGTTAGCAGACAAACTCAATACCTGCAATATAAATGACTATTAAACTTAATTAAATATTGATATAATTATTTTAAACATTAATTTTTTTTATACCTTCAATTTTAACCAATCAGAAAACTATTTTCTATGAAAAGTCTCTCTCCTTATCAAAGATAAATAACGATGCTTCATATTTATCATTGTTTTATGTTCCCTGTAGATAAAAAAATATGAATAGTTTAA
The DNA here is from genome assembly GCA_963277665.1 of Viscum album. Classification (NCBI taxonomy): domain Eukaryota; kingdom Viridiplantae; phylum Streptophyta; class Magnoliopsida; order Santalales; family Viscaceae; genus Viscum; species Viscum album. Next base: position 770,835,111 of record OY728159.1, on the reverse strand, counting down.
TAGATATATATGTAAGATATACATAATCAATTAGTTACCTGATATAGTCATCGAACAAATCACAGTTGAACAAAACTGTGCGATGTGACATCTCCCGCTCTTCATGGATTAATGTCTTCAATGTATATGATCCAAGAATTACTCCTACTTAAGGAAGTGATGGAAAACTGGGTTCAATTTTCTCATACTATTCTTCTTCATTTCTAATTGGTCTGTTCAATCTTGTAGTAAGATCAGACAAATACATCGAGCAGAAATCCATACATTCTTGAGCCAAGTAACCGTTCATGATAGAACCTTCAGGATGATTTCTATTTCGGACATAATACTTTAATGTGAACATATTTCTTTCAGTTGGATAAATCCAATGAAAAGAAATAGGTCCTCTGAGAATTATTTCAGTGGGAATATGGACAGTCAGATGCAGCATGCATGTGAAAAATGACAGAGGAAATATTTTCTACAACTCACACAAAATTAATGGGGCATCTGTCTACATTTTTTGCAAGAAAGACTTGGACAACTTCTTAGCACAAAGATCTCTAAACAAATGGCACAACCGAATAACAGCCACCCTTACATTATTGGACAAAGGATGACGGATTGCTATTAGAAGAAACTCATGCAGTAGAATGTGATAATCATGAGTCTTCAATGATTTTAGCTTCAACTCTCTTCTGTTGACCTGTTTAGATATGTTGCTTGAATAGCCATCAGGAACTCTAATTGTCTCTAATACTTCTAGAATTTTTTTTTTCATAGGTGTCATAAAATAAGAAGCACATGGATGTTGCCATTTATTTTCACTGATACGCACAGGATACAATTCTGGTCTGATGCCCCAATCCACCAAGTCATGCCGAGATCTTAAATCATCTTTTGTCTTCCCCTTGAAATTTAGAAGAACCGAAAGCAAAATTTCGCATATATTCTTTTCAATATGAATTACTTCTAAGAAATGACGTAACAAATTGGTTGAACAATAAGGAAAATAAAAAATTATGCTCCTCTTCCTCCAATTGTAACAGGTTTCATTGGAAACATTATTTCTCTTTTTAGATTTCATTTGACCCTTCCCGAATGAAAAACTAAAATCATTCAATTCATTAAGCACGTCAGTTCCAGAAATACGTTGAGGTGGATCATCGGTCTCTATGGTATTATCAAATCTTCGAAGATTCATTCTATATGGATGATCCTTTGGCAATAATCGTCGATGTCCCATAAAACTGAAACTACAGCGATGTTTCAGTCTTCTGGATCGTGTATTCTTCATACAAACTGGACATGACAGTTTTCCCTTCGTGCTCCATCCAGACATAATTGCATAAGCCCAAAAATCATTGATCGCCACATAAGCGCAGCACGCATCTAAAATATGTCTTTCGAACATGCATCGTATGTGCGCACACCCACATCCCAAAGAAGTTTCAGCTCTTTTATTAAAGGTTACATGTATACATATATATCAATGTCGGGATCAGAAGGACCAGATATGATTATACTCATGAAAGTGAAAGGTTTTTTCATACACAACCATGGGGGGAGATTATAAATGTGTATAAAAACTGGCCATGTGCTGTGCGAAGTAAGCATCTGCCCAAACGGATTAAAACCGTCGCATGAATGACCCAGCCTCACATTACGCACGTCAGCTGCAAAATCAGGATGTCAAGCATCAAATCTCATCCATGAAAATCCATCTGCAGGATAAACCAACTAATCATTAGTCTTCTTTCTCTTGGTATCATGCCATCTCTTTTTTATTGATATGTCATCAGACATAAAATGATTCTAGAGTCTGGGGATCAATGGAAAGTGCCACATTACTTTTTGTGGAATGCGGGATGGTGTTCCATCATATTTTGACTTCCAGCGGGATGTGACACATTTTATGCAATCATTTTGTTCAGTGGTTTCCTCCCATAATAAACTGCAATCTTTCAGGCAAGCATGAATTTTGTTTCTTGAAAATCCATGTTCCTCAACTAACTTCCATGACATATAGTGGTTTGAGGGAATATCTGCATCATCGGGAAGTAAATCCTTTAAGAGGGTAAGAATGTAATAGATTGCTATATTAGAAATACCATACATAGTTTTCCCATAAAATAATCGGATTAAAAATTCAAACTTTTTCATTTCATCACATTGTCGATATACTGGAGTCGTGGCAGCATCATTCAATTTTTTCACCCTATCAATATCATCATTTTCACTAGATGCATTAGCTGTCCTCATATCAAAGTCTTCTTGAGTTGAAATCCTTTCTTTTTCATGATGACGAATAAATAGAAACCCATCATCTAAAAAATTCTCAATTCCAGTCCTTTCATTTTGATCATCACCAATTTGAGATATCATTTTCTCCCCATTGTGATACCACACAAAGTAGTTTGCTTGAAAACCATTTTTGGTTATGTGGTAGCTGACTTCTTCATGGCTCAACCAAGGTCTACCAACACAATTGGAACATGGGAAGTGTATGCGACCACTATCTAAAGCATTGTGAAATGGAAAATCTCTAAATCCCTCCAAATTGTTTTTAAAGTCGCTTGAGATCCGATCGGTTTCATACATCCAACTTCTGTCTATTTTGTAAGAAGAATTTATATAAGTAATTTTGTCATAAACCATTCAATAGGATTGAACTTTAATAGAAAATACATTTAAGTAAACGATAAAGGAAGGAATTTCTAGTTGATGTAGTGAACTATTAAAACAATGTAAAGATATACTAATTAATTCAGTTATGTGTGCCTATATTTGATGTGAGATGTGTTTTGTAATTTTTTCATTTATCACATAGCAGGAAGACATCATAGACCTGATAAAACATTGTTCAAGATATTAAAAAGTGAAGGCTTTTCATGAAAGACGCAGAATGTGTAAAGAGAGTTTTTTAAATGAGTTATTGATTCTAAAAAATGGAAATATTGTGAAAAGTTAGTACATTTCATAACACCCAAACTAAAGTCCACAGAAAGTACCATATCACCCCACTAAAAAAAGGAAAACCACCTACACCACTACCCCAACCATGTCAATTACCTCAATGAGGGATTCTATGTCTGTATTTGGGAAGAGGTTGAAGGATTCTAACCTAGATGGGGGAGTTGCAGCCGATCAGATGGAAGACCTCAGGTTAGGGTTCACCTGTGCGGGAGCTTCTGAAAATCGGGGGAAATGCAGAGTTATTTTCTTTTGTGTAATCTGGGGCAGGCTGTCCATGGGGGTGGTGGGGTTGTCCAGGGGGTACGGGGTGTCTAGGGGGTGGGCGGGCTGTCCACGAGGGTGGCGGGGCTGTCTAGGGGGGGTGTACAGGGGGTTCGGAGGGCTATCCACGGGGGTGGGGGGGGGCTTTCCAGGGGGTACAAGGTGTCCAGGGGTGGGGTTGTCCGGGGGGTTGGGGGGAGTGTCCAGGGGGTGGGTGGGCTGTCCACGGGTTTGGGGGGCTTTCCAGTGAGTAGGGGGTGTCCAGGGGTGGCCAGGCTTTCCACAGGGGTGGCGGGGTTGTCTAGGGGGTACAAGGTGTCCAGGGGGGTGGGCGGACTGTCCACGAGGGTGGCAGGGCAGTCCAGGGGGTAGGGGGTGTCCAGGGGGGTGGGCGAGCTGTCCATAGGGGTGTGACTGAGAGCTATGAGATTTAATTGGTTTTTCATTCTTGTTATGAAAAACAAAAGATGGGTGTTAAGTATTAGAATGGTATTTTTTAGTGAAAATCCAATTTGGTTGGATTAGTGACTTGATAACATGATGGTATCAAGTTTTCAATTGGGAAAATGTTGGGGCATTGGATTCTAAAAGGCTCCCACAACCTTCCAAGGATACATTATTTCTAGAAAAATGTGTTTTAGGAGAAGGAATTCATCCTATATAGTTGATGTCACTTTTAGATCATGTGATGCCTTACTCATCAAGATGAATAGAAAAGAACCAGAACCAAAGAGGCCTCAAAACTATCCAAATCTCTAGAAGTGATGAATTCCCCATGCTTATTGGTGAACTATGGAAGTGATGGCTTCCCACCTGCACAGCCCCCCCTCCCCACCTCACCCAAAACAGACTCCCCCTGCACAACCCCCCTCCCATCCACCGACTACACAACCCCCCCCCCCCCCACCTGCACCCTAACTTGCACAACCCCCCCCCCTCCCCCACCCCCACAGGCACAACCCCCTCCCATCCACCCACTGCACACCACCCCCCCCCCCCCACCTGCACCCCCCACCTGCACAACCCCCCTCCCCACACCCCACCCCCACCCCCACCCCCACCTGTACACCCACCACCTCACCCCCCAACATACGCCCACCTCCCAGCCCACCCCCAACCTACACACTCCCCTCCCCCCACCCACTTTCACAGCCACCCCCACCTACACCCCCCCCCCCCACTTGCACAACCCCCCCTCCCCCACCCCCACCTACACAGCCCCCTTCCCCCCACCACCACCTGTACACCCCCCCCCCCCCCCGAAACCTGCACACTCTCCTCCCCCCACCTACTTGCACATCACCCCCTCCACTTTCACCCCCACTTGAACAGCCCCCCTCCCCCACCCCCACCTGCACAACCCACCCCCACCCCCACCTGTACAACCCCAACCTCACCCCCCAACAGAATCTGACCTACCCATCCCACCCCCCCCCCAACCTGCACACTCCCCTCCCCCCCCCACCCACTTGCACAACAACCCCCCTCCACTTTCACCCCCACCTGCACAACCCACCCCTCCCCCCACCCCCACCTACACAACCCACCCCCACCCCCACCTGTACAACCACCCACCTCAACACCCCACCAGCACACCCCCTCCCCCCACCTAAACACCCCACTAGCACACCCCCTCCCCCCCCCCCACCTACTGCACCCCCAGCACCTCCTACCAGAACAAAAACAGAAAACCAAAACAGCAAAAACAAATTGATTCACACATGAAACCAGAACAAAAATAGAAAACAAATAACAAATCGAATTGAAATTGTTGGGTATACCGTAGTGCACGAACCTTAGGTTTAAGACAAATCAAAACATAAAAGAAAAAAATTAGATGCAAAACATTAAACATAACGTACTACTTATAGATTTGACGTGTAGAACAAAACAAACTTCTAATTGAGTATGGATCTGGTGGAATGATTTTCCAAGCGAGATAGATCTTAGGTCTCAACTTTAGCAGTTCAATCACGTGGATGGGATCTCGGGTTTGCAGGGATTTTAGGGGAAAACATTCCCAAATGTTTGTCAAAACCGTTGGAAATGGTGTGCTTTACCAACGGTTTACACAAACCGTTGGGAAAGCCTTCATAAGTCATGGCCTTTACCAATGGTTTTGTAAAACCGTTGGTAAAGGGAGAAAATTTTTTAGATTTACCAATTGTTTCTTCAAACCATTGGGAAATACTTGTTTTATACCCCTACACCAACAGTTCAACAGAACCGTTGGCAAACAAGCGTTGGGAAAACCCATCTTCCCAGTAGTGTTTTTTTGATAGATCCTCTTAATTAGGTAAGGTATTATAGAATAATTTTTAATGGTTTAATAGTTGATTATAAAATTATAATGTTTTAGTTTCCCTAAGTATTATTCACTGGAAGTAAATATTGATAGCATTGAAATTTAGAAGACTACAGAGATGAGATAATACTGAGTGGAGGAGGTGGAAAGAACCTCTAATATAGTGGTAAAATATATAATATTTTGAGAAGTAGATCTATTATAGCATATCTAATTTAATATGGATTTTCATTTGTGTATAGATGAAATGAATTACCATACAAGTATATTTTAAGATATTTCAACCCATTCTAAATGGTGTATGTAATGGGATTGTACTAGGGTTTTTTGAGATTAATCACAAATAGATTACGAAATTATGTGTTGGTGGGTCATAGTGAAAATTGTGTATTGATCTCAAATGTATTAAAATATTTTTATAGTTAATATTTCAAAATCAGGTTACATTTTTAGCATGAGTAGATGATGTAATAATATCACAATATTTGACGGTCATAGGGAATTAAGATTGAGGGGTCCCATAATTTTGTGCTTTGGTAGCTATAACGAGTAATATAATGAGTTGGGTTAGCTCGCTCACCAATTCGGTTGTCTTATTTGGGTAGATAAACTAACTATCATGAACTTTTTTAACTCAAACATGTTTTCAATAATGAGTCCCCTTTATATTTGGAAGCATGTTGCTTATGAGTTGTCTCAAATTGCAGTATTCATATATCCTAGAAAACCACCACTGTAAATATCAATGAGGGTTTTTATCACCCCATGAACACATGTTTTTAATTGAATTAGGATTTTGTATGGGATTTGGGGTTGTAGACATTTGGGAAAAAGTTTATTGATCTATTCTTAATTTTTATGATGTAAATAATTATTAATATATTAGATGAATCTATTTTCTTTTTTATAGATGTTTTTCTTAAAGCATATAACAATTATTTTAGGAAATTTAAAATTATATCATGGTAAGAATTCATGAATAATGGATTGAGGTTATATAGTTGATATTTTATACACAAATATTATGTTAAATGGAATGGTATAAGATTGATTTGTTTTTGTGAAATCCCTTGGTGAGTTATTGTGGAAAACATAGCTATAAATTTTTTTGATGAATCTAGTATTCTCCCATAGTCATTCTTTGAAAATTATGAAAATTTTGAATGAATTCCTAATTTTATTTCAAAATTGGAATTATGGAGGGTTTACTATATACCTAGAGGTTGGTAATTCGTCTTGAGGACAATATATACCTTTAATATATGTTCCCTTGGTTCTTCTATCTCCAGATTGATCAACCACATAGAGATAGTATCATGCATACTTTAATTATTTATAAGTTCCCTTCTAATCCAAAAAAGGTTAAATTCAATTTATTCATAAAATATAAGGTAAAGGATATTGAGATTGTAATAAAGCATTTAAACTCACAAAAAATACCTAATATGGTTATAATTATTTATTTAATTTAGTTTTTTTTTAATCCTTTTTTTTTAGTTTCTATAAATATTCCTGGAAATTAGATTTCCTTATCCTCTATTCCCCAAAATCGATTCAAAATGTGGTGTGTAATTGATTATCACCTACCGACCACCAAATATCTTATTCGCTAAAATAATATACGTAGTGGGATATAAGTTCAGTCTTCAGTGATTTTATGATATTGAATAATTTGAAAATGTGTTTTCTCAATATAGTGGGTGAAAAGTTATATGGAATATAAATAATATAAAAGTATACCAGTAAGATGAAAGAGGTGAGATAAGAGCAATATAAAATTTAAACATAATCTCTCATAGATCTACACACACATAATCATTAATATTAAAATGGTAAGTAAAGAAATGTATTATAATATTATTTAAATTTACATAATCCCTAAAAATAATATATTTATTGTGATTGAAGAAGTTAAGGAATAAAATAATTTTGATTAATTTTTAAACAAAATTATAAAAAAGCATATATAAATAAAATAATTCTAGATAATGAAATATAAAATAAAATAAAATATAAAAATGGTTTCAATAAGTGACTAATGAATATATATAGTATCCCAAACTCTTCTTGAAGGGTTAGTTAATCCAGTATATCTTCTTGAAATTTAGAAATTACAATGCATTTCAAATACAAGGCATAAATATATTTAAAAACATGTATTATTGATATTTCACTCTAAAAAATATTATATGATGGTATATGTTTTTGACCCTTGAAAATACATTATCTCAAAAAATAATCTTTTAATTTATTTTAATTTTGTATTTATCATTAATAATAAAATTATCACATTGATTTTAGCATCTAAATAAAATATATGAAAAGAATATTATGTTTTATGTTGGAATTAAGGAAATTTAGAAAAAAAATCAATGCTTTAATCATTCTATAATTTTTTTGACACTAAAATTTCCATTTTTAACTATAAATATTCTTCCTGATTATTTAAAATAGTATTATAAGTCATCCAATTAAATTTTAGAGTCCAGGTACATATATTGGGATAGATATAATAAACTAATAACAAAAGTTAAAAATCATATAATCAATGATGGATCAAATTTTAATTTAAAAATAATTAGGTCATTCAATATGATCTAAATGGATCACTAAATATATAAATCATCAAAATATATAGTTAATAATTTTTTAAATAAAATGTATCTAATATATAAAAACAAGAAACATATCTTTTTAATCATTATAAAAAAAATATTAGATAAATAGCTACCTACTTTTACAATAAAAGAAAGTAAATACTGCTCTCAAATTATTATTCATTCAAAAACATTTATATTCCCTTGAAAAAATTTATTATTTAATCGAGATAATAGATTATGGAATCCATTAAAAATCATGATTGAATATGAATTATCACCCACCTTAATATAAATTAGCACTAGGATATCTATATAAACACAGATATGATTCAAGACTCGTAGAATCTTTAAAGTAGGAAAATTTAACATAGAAAGAAATACAATGATTCGACACCAACACGTTAAATGAAATTATTGATAAAACAAAAAAGAAAAATTTAGCATATTTAATAAATTATGTCATATTATTTAGAGACAAATGTAATGATTTATCCAAGTAACTGACATCTACTTTCCTTCTCAAATAGTTAATAGAGGGGGGAACATGATATTTATAAGAAGTACTATAGTTTCCAAAATATTCATAAATAATAAATTGATTAATTATATCTTAACCTTAAACCTTAAAAAATAATATTATTCAAGTGGTTTGAATAATCCACCTCAACTTATATATGACTGTGAAGGATGAACTTACCTGTAACAATGTTTCTCTTAAAATATAGAAAAATCATAATAATGTTACTTACGATCAAAGGATTTGCTTGTTATAACGTGTAAATTATTATTTTCAAACACTAACCCACAATATAACTGATTTCAACTCGAAAATTTTATGTAATTATAATATTAAATGGAAGAAACTAAATATATAGAATTGAATGATCATTATTTTATTCACCAAGAAATGGAAGAAATTTCATAGTCAAAATCGATTATTAATTTTACAAGGATAATGTAGAAAAAATCTATTTCTTATCCAGACCTGTTATAATGAAACAATAAGCGTAAACCTGAAACATAACCAGTTAATCCTCCATAAGTCCATAATCATGTTCCCCGTCACCCTATTATAGCGATTAGTATTGGGCTATGAATTTTAACTCATTGGGATTTACTTTACCCATGATTATATGGTGTAACCCATCGTTAGGTTAGATGTGAACAATAATAAATAGTTAGTTTCAAAAATATAATCCTATAAATTACTATATATGAATTGGTATTATAATAATTTACCATAAATAGACTATAAAATGTAGAAAATTCATGAAATCCCAATGTCATAGGAATAAACATGAGAGATCAATTATATCCCATGATGTATTTTATAATACAAAACTATAAATTTAAAAATTTTATAACAGAGATGATCCAAAAATTATATACCAAACTAACACTATGTTGCCCTATACCACTAGCCCATATAATGTAAGATGACATAAGCATCATAGATCCCCACTACAAGATGAATCTCCTTTTACTTTCTGTATATCAAATAGAAACAAGTCTAATTATGACAAAATTAAATATATAGGGTGTAATGACACAAAATTATATCAATGAAATTTTCCTTATTCTGTTTATTTTATATACTATGAATCATATAATTACACATAGAAACCACAATAAAATCTTTAAAAATTAGGAATAAATGAAATAAGTTGTATTTCTAGACGTTAAGGAACATATACCAATGAAATAGTACCATTCCCTTAGAAATAGGAATATGATCCTTATGAATAGTAAATAGCCCTAATTAATAGTAACATCACCCATGAATTTATAATAAAATTTAGGCATCTCATAATTGAAATCACAATATCATTATATCATAATAAAAGTAAGTGGATATATTAAAAACTAATATTTACGTGTTGTTATTTTTATAAGTCATAAATATTTTATTCTAATTTTATAAATAATAAAATTATTTGAAATATTATTAATTTTCATAAAATGGAATCATAAAAAAAAATTTGTCTTATAATTTTAATATTACTTTGTGAGACCTTAGTTTGTTTTTGAAAGTGTTATAAAATCAGTTTTTAATTTAGAATTTGTATTTTTAATGAACGTAATGATTTTATTTGCAAATTAAATTTCAAATATTTTGGAAAATATTTTGATAACATGGATACCATTTTTTATTTCTACATGTTGATAAATTTATAGGGTTAGTTTTTTATATTTTTCTGAAATACTTGACTTTTTAGTGAATAGTAAAATACTGTAATTTACAGTATAAATATATTATAAGATAAATACACAATTCCATGATTTGGGGCTTATATAAGAGCCCTTAATAAAAATATTCATGAACTTAATGTTTTATTTAGTCACAAAAATTCATGTTATTGGTTATCTTGAAGAAAATAATAAAATAATGAAGAGAACAATGAGAAATCACCCCTCTCATCCACAATAAAACCCACCGCCCACCCTCTCTTATCTTCACTATTCTATGATATTAAAAATCTCAAAGTTATATTAAAATAACCTTCCCTAGTCTCTTTCCACATCCCGGACCTCTTGGTATTTCCAAAATACTAGTAACCCCTTCCCTAAGGAGGTTCTCAAGGAGGTTATTTAGAGAGGTACACCATCTTCCTTTTTCATTCATTTTCAATTTAATATTTTTCTTATCTACTCCTAAATTCCTCTAGCCCAATTATTATGGTCACTATAATATCAAATATATACTTTAATATTATCATTTTAATGTAATAACTATCAGCAATCCCTTTACCCTCTCTATTTTATTTTAAAAATGAAATCATCATCCAGGAGGTACTGATTTACAAGCTTTGTGGATGATGAACCAAAGTTCAAATATTTACCCTTAATGGCTGGTAATGAAACCATTTTTATGGTTAAAACAGAATATAATATATGGGTTATGAAATATTTAATTTTCTAGAACTATTATATATATATAATAATAATTTATATGATAAAACTTGTTTGAGATGATGAAAATACCACCATAACAATCAAAAAGACTATCATTAATGTTTTATCTAATAACTAATCTTAATACCATATAATAAAATTAATTTAATAACAATTTATTATTTTTTATGTTCATTAGTATCATAAAAATTCAATTCTGGAAAATTATACCCATTCCACATGAACTTCCATACTGATATACAAGTATACCTATTGTGAAAACAAAGGAAACAAACTCTCCCGGGAGATAAAATGGTGTATTATAAACACATAATAAAGGCCATAAATGAAGTTAATAAAATTATACTAAATAAAATAAATGTAAATAAGGTAATGAATTAATTAATTAATGGATTTAATTTTATTTTACATGATGTTAAGGTTAGGTCCAGAACTCATTCGTACATAACGTAAGGGTTTCTACCAGAACTAACATTTTCTTTTAGGTTACTCTTATTCTATGCTTACCTCACTGAAGTTATTAATTATTCTTATTTACTCCTAAAACCATCTGTTTGAAAGTTGTTTATATTTTTACCAATCATAATTCTTATTTCATTTATGGGGAGTTACATGTTTTAAAAATATATTTCAAAATTTCTTCGAGATAAAAAAACATGGTTCAAGGGAACCTCTCGAATTCTTACCCATTTTCAAGTAAACAATGTAATATTTTTCAATCCACAATTTTTTTTATATATTAACTCATTTTATAATGAAAAAACTATCTTAGTTTGGTTCTAGTTTTATATAAATATTTTTCCAAATGAACTATTCTTTTCAAGGTAAAAAAGAAATTCTCTCATGAATTAGTCAATGGTTTTATAAGAGTCTTTTCATTTATTGAATAATCATGCGGATTCTTTTGTTTAATTTGGATTAATATTTTATTATATTATCCACTATATTTTGTTAAAAGTTTTATGATATTTTTGACTGTAGATGCCCTATTTTCATTCCATTCACCTTATCACTCAGAATGGTTAAAGATTATGTCAACATATTAGAGAAAATTATTCACATTCCAAATGTATATGTTGTTTATGTTTAACCCCATTAATATAAGGAATGAATTAAACATAGTAAGTAGTTTTTGGGGCCTTCTATATCCCCTTGATGAATTAGTAGGTCTCATTAGAAAAAATAGAAATGGATATTTACAAGGCCTTTCCCATTTTCAGAAATGGTTTTGGCTGAGGCCTTAATCATTTTTTGTTGTCTTGGAAAGGCCCTAACGATATGGTTCAGATGCCCCACATTATACATTACCTCATTATAAAACTTGTAATTAATAGTCTATGATTGTATCAACTAGTATAATACCATGGTTATGTTTTATTATGGAATTATTTAATCAACATTTATTCCTACCATATTATATTCCAGATTATGTTTTTAGGGATTGAGAATATTTAGTTACTCACAATGACATTTTATTTATGATTCTGATGTATTTCGTACCCTTATTGAGCATCTAATCTCACCACTTTATTATTTTATGTTTTTCTAGGATGTGAGTATGTATATTATGAATGAATTATAGGGATAATCTAGTATTTTTTTAATATTTATAAATGGGGTTCTATATTGTATTCCACTTCAAGTTGTAAAATTGAACTCTTTTTTATATCTTGTTTTCCAAATATACTAAACTATTAGATCCTTCAGGATGATTCCTCCTTTTTTATATTCCAATGTAATGAAATAAGGATCCAGCTCTAGGAAACTATGGTCAAGGTCGTTATTATTGGTATCATAGGAAGTTTATTAGGATCCTTGGAAACTAGATTTGGATTAAGAAACAGAACCCTAAGATAGACTTTGAGGATTAGCATACCAAAACATAATATAATTTTAGATTGGTATAGATTGTGTGGATCTTATTAAAAATACTTCCCTGTCAAGATACCACTAGTTGAAGTGGTTCTTGCACAAATATACCAAGGGGTAACAACTTCGACAAGGTGTTATATGCTAGACTTGGGGTAAACTTGTATATGAAAATAGGATTTACTGCAAACCTAGTTGGACACTCTCGGAGGATATCCTAAAGAAAATTCAAATTCAATTCACAAACCATTATAAAAGATTTAATTGTAAATATGTCCCCAAATAAAACATGCGTATGATTATGATATTGGACATGAATAGGATTTAAATTTATGATAATAATTTTACTAGTTCAACATTATATATTATGATTCATAACTTAATTTTTTGTGTGCCCTTATTTAGAAATAGAGCTAGTGAATGGAATGGAAACTGCAAGAACATGTATATCCCATGTGGGGATTTCCCTCGAATGAAAGATAATGATATCGGTATTGGAACTATGAATATTTCTTATAGACTTATAGCTATACTGGGATAAGTAACATAGGATATGAAAAAAACTTTTCCCATGGATCATCTTATTCCACAATGTGGAGGAGAAATGTTAGAATGATTTATGAGACAACAGCCTCCACCATTCAATTGGAATAAAAACCCTTTTGTAGAGGAGAAGTGGATAGGTTCTTTAGAAATGATATCTCTCACTTTGGGATATAATGAATGGGGGGAAGGTTATCAAGGAAACTTAGAATCTCTTAGGATATTCAGATCAGTGGTGGTTGTTAATACAAAACATAAAGGTGAAGGAAGAGGAAAAGAAATGGAATGGAATGTTTTTAAGGAAATTTTCCTATAAGAATATTTTCCACATGAGCAACGGATAATATAGAGAGGAAGTTACACATTTTTAGACATAAATAGGATGAAAATGTTTCTAAGTATGAAGAAAACATTTCAAGGTTACTAAGGCATGTCACGAACTATATACGTATTCCAATAAGATAGATTCATTGATTAATTGATGGTTTATAACCATTCCTCCAAAGGGATCTAGTCTCCTAATTTTTATCATCATACAATGATATTGTCTCATGTTCTATCAAGATAGAGAATGATTTATCTAAGTCTTATGACTTTAAGTGAAAAAAAGAAAAGAAGAGGGTGGTGGAGGATCAAATGGATAAATTGAGGAATAAAAATGGGAATTTTTCAACATGTGATACTTGTGGAAGGAAAACTGTGATACCTACTTAAAAGGAAAAGGAGTGTTCTACAAGTGTGGATAAAAAGGCCATAATACTAGTTATTTCAAGGGAAATAAATAAGATATCAATGTTAAATTCTAGAAATATAGTGATATGGGTCAATATGAAATGATTTTCTAAATCATCATGGAAACGTGCCTCCGAAAAGGACAAGGGAGCTAGGCCAAGCTTATGTGATCACAACAACTCAGGCTAAAATTCCTAATAATGTGGTGGAATGAACTTTAATTATTTCATCAATCATATCCAATACTTTTTTTGATTTTAATTCAACACATTATTTAATATATTCCCATTTTTCTAATAGAATTATACATTACCCTTTTGATTTAGTAAATGAGTTGTCAGTCAAAACTCCTAAGGGAAGTGTGATTGCAAAAAAGATGTGCTGATCTATCCCCTTTATAAAAAATGAACATGATTTAGTTTATGAAATAGTCATTATACCAATGATGTATTATTATATAATAATTGATATGAATTAGATTTCAAATTATGATGAGAAGATCTATTATAAGAAGAAGAAAGTTAAAAGTTTTGAGAATGATGTATAATCTCTTATCTTTAGAGTAGAAACATCACAATCTAATTCTTATATAGATACTCCCCCAGTAGATCAAATGATTGCAATTATTGGGGTTGATGAGAACTCGATATCTATGAGTGGATAATGAAATATTAAAATTGAGGATTTTCCTATTATACAAGAATTTATTGATGTGTTTCCAGACAATTTTCCTGGTCATCCATTAGAGTAGGAAATTGATTTTTTTTTATTAATTTAATTCCTTGTGAAAGTCCTGTATCAAAGACTCCTTATAGAATTGCCACGGCAGGATTAGTTGAGATGAAGAAACAACTAGAGGAGTTAAGTAGCAAGTGGTTTATTCACCATAGTTTTTCTCCAGGGCAAGATCATGTTCTTTTAGTTATGAATAATGATATATCTATGAGGTTGTACATTGACAATATAGAAATAAATGATATTAAAATAAAGAACAAGTATCCTCTTCCTCAGATTGATGATTTATTTGATCAACTTCAATGAGACCAATATTTTTCAATGATTGACCTCCAGTGTAGATATCATCATTTGTGTGTGAGGAAGGAAGATATTATAAAGATAGCATTTCGAACTAGCTATGGACATTACATGTTTACTGTAATGCCTTTTGGACTAACTAGTTCACCCAATGTTTTCATGGATCGAATGAATTGATTTTTCAAGGGATATCTTGATGATGTTGTTGTGGTATTTGATGATGATATCTTGGTATACTCTAAAATCTATGAAGATCATGAGAATCACTTGCGCATTATTTAAAATACTCGTAAAAGGAATGAGATGTTTGGGAAATTTAGAAAATGTGAATTATAGCTTCAAAAAGATTATTTTCTACAATATATTATCTATTGGAATTGAATCGTGGTTGATCCCATGAAAACAATGTTACATCATTAATTTCATACCCTAACGAATAAAACTGAGGTATATAGTTTTATTGGTTAAGCAGGTTATTATCAGCTTACCATTTAGAACTTCACCTGATTAGCTAACCTGTTAACCAAACATACATATAAAGGGGTTAAGATCATATATAATAAATAATATAAATAATGTTTTGAAAAAAATAATAGGATATTAGTGAATGCTCCAAACCTAACTCGACCATCAGGAAATAGTGGATTTTTTATTTATAGTGATGCATCAATGAAATAACGTGGATGTGTCCTTCTGAATAATTAGAGAGTTATTTCCTATGAAACAAGGAAGTTAAAAATTCTTGAATAGAACTATCCAAATAATAATCTTGAGTTAATAGAACTAATATTTTTCTGAATATATGGTGACACAATATCTACGGAGAAAGATGTGAGATATATATGGATCACAGGATCTTGAAATATATCTTCTTACAAAAATAACTCAACATGATGTAATATTGGTGGCATGAAATATTTATGTATTATGATTGTTTAATACACTATCACCCAGTAAAGGAAAATTAAGTAGATGATGCATTGAGTAGGAAGGATCACAGAGTACTACATATAATGAGGATTTCCAAGGATCCTATTTATATAGATATAGCAAAAATGTATTTTGTAATTATAAAAGATGGTGAATCATTATTACATTTTCTATTTTTTGACCAAACATCTTTATTAGGAATGATTCAATGTTCTCCATCTGATTATGAAAATATTCAAAATAAAATTAAAGGTGTGAATGATGGGAAGATGGCTAAATTTGTGTGTGAGGATGGAAATTTGAAATTTTGGAAGAGTCTTTGTGTTCCCTCTATACTAAAGATAAAAAGGGTGTTATTGGATGATTCCCAAAGTTTAAATTTATCTATACACCCTAGAAACACAAATATGTATAGATATTTGATGGAATATTACTTATGGGATAAATGAAGAGAGAAATTGATGATTTTGTATCAATATGTCTATTCTTTCAAAGGTGAAGTTTGAAATACAACATCATAAAGGATTAATGAAACCTCTTCATATTCCTACATTGTAATGGGATGAAATCTTTATAAATGTTTATACTATATTACCTAAAACTCCAAGAAATAATGATGCAATATGGGTAATTGTTGATCGACTTAACAAATATTTACATTTACTCTCTATAAAGGATGAATTTTCACTAAATCTCCTTCCACTGATCTATATTAATGATGTTTTAATACTTCATGGATCACCTATCTCAATTATTTCTAATCACGATCCATGATTTACATCAAATTTCTAGAAAGGTCTCTATAAATATTTTGATATTGAGCGTCATTTTAGTACTTCTTATCACTGTCAAACTGATTGGTAGTCTGAAAGGATGTTCCATAATTTAAAATAAATGTTGAGATTATGATCACAGGATTTTAAAGGTATTTGGGATCATTATTTCCCTTTGTTATAGTTTTCTTACATCAATAGTTTACATTATTGTATTCAAATGGCACCCTATGAAACCTTTAATGGAAAGAGAAGTCATAGACCCATATATTTGGATGAAGTCAGTAAAAGAAAGCATGTAGGAGCAGAGCATGTGATTGAAACAATCGTGAAGGTAAAGACTGTTCAAACCCATATCAAAGATGTAAAATGAGTTATGTTGATAATTGAAGGAAGGATTTGGAATTTCAAGTAGGAGAACATATTTTTTTAAGTATCTCCATGGAAGGATGATATAAGATTTGGAATGAAAGGAAAACGGGGCCCTAGGTACATTAGTCCTTTTGAAATTATGTAGATATTTAGATCTGTGGTTAATTATTTATAGATTCCACCAAGCCTTGCTAAAGTACACAATGTCTTCCATGTCTCATTGTTTAGAATGTACATGGCAAATTCAACACATGTAATCACATATGA
Source organism: Viscum album (assembly GCA_963277665.1). Classification (NCBI taxonomy): domain Eukaryota; kingdom Viridiplantae; phylum Streptophyta; class Magnoliopsida; order Santalales; family Viscaceae; genus Viscum; species Viscum album. Next base: position 770,817,556 of record OY728159.1, on the reverse strand, counting down.
AGGTATTGAATTGGAACATGACTAATCTTACAATGATGCAAATATTTAGATTCTGGACACTAATGAATAGGTGTTTATGAATCGGAGGACTCAATTAATAAATCTAATTTTTAAAAGTCATAAAATTGAAGCAGCGATGTGGGATCCTGAGGAGCTTAAGAGGAAGAGATACCGAAATCTTTTTGTGAGATGATATTTTGGAAATTTTAAGGATGAAATTTTTGTAGGATAGGAGAATGTAACAACATAAAATTCTATCAAGTAAATTCTCCTTATTGTATATATTTTATATTATGTGAATCATATAAATCAACATATAGAACAGAATACATTTTTTATAATTGAATAATAAAGAAATGATAGGTATTTCTAGACGTTAAGAACCCTATACCGATGAAATAATAACATTCCCATAGGAATATTAATATGAACTTTATAAATAGTAAATATACCTAATGAATAGTAACCTCATCCATGAAATTATAAATAAAATATAGTCATATCCTAAGTGAAATTAAGAAATAATTATATTATAATAAAAGTAAGTGAATATTTTAAAAATTAACATTTAAGTGTTTGTATTTTTATAAGTCATAAATATATAATTAAAATATTATAATAAGTGAAATTATTTAGAAGAAATCACATTTTCATAAAATGTATTCAGAAAAAAAATTATGATTTAGGATAATTTTATGATACCTTAGGTAATTTGTCAAAGGGTTATAAAATCAGTTTCAAATTTAAAATATATATTTTAAAAGTGTATAATGATTTTAATTAAACATTAAATTTCACATATTTATAAAATTATTTTGAAAAAATGGATTCCATTTTTTAAATATATACATGAAAAAATGATTTGGGTTAATTTTTGAGATTTTTCTGAAATACTTGAATTTTTAGAAAATAGTAAAATACGGAAATTTAAAAGATAAACACATTATAAGATAAACATGCTATAATTTAAATCATGGATGATGTAAGAACCCTTGGTTCTAACTCAAATGCACTTGTTATTGTATTTAGTCACAATAATTTGAATTGTTAGTTTCCTTGAGAAAAATATTAATATAATGCATAGAATAATGAGAAATCACTCATCTCCTCCAATATAAAAAACACCCCTCGCCCCATATTCTCTTTAGTCATATAAGCCTTGAATCATTTCAAATATCTACTAAAATAATCTTCCCAAGTCTCTACCCACATATAGGATCTTTTTTTATTTCAAAAAGACCAAAACACCTTTCACTAAGGTGGTTTTCAAGGAGGTTAATTCAAGGGGTAAACCATCTTCCTTTTTCTTTCATTTTCAATTTACTTTATTGTATTATCATATACTCACCACATTTATCCAAATGATCATGATAACATAATTATAATTTATATACATGAAATATATCATGTTAATGTTAGAACCATCATCATTCTCCATTCTCTATCTCTTTTATTTTAAAAAAATCATCATCCGAGAGATGCCGACTTACAACCATTATGGATGACGAACCATCATTATTCAATTTCTCCTTCAAGTATGGCCATGAAATAATTTTTATGGTTTATCAAGACTATAATATATGTATAATAACTTATTTGAAATTTTGTAACTAGTATATATACATAATACTAATTAATATGTCAAAACTAGTTCGGGATGATCAAAATACTCCCACAATAATCTAAATGATTAACAATAATTTTCATGTAATAAATAATCTTTATAAAATATAATAAAATAAATTATATAACTATTTAACATTATGTATGTTCATTAATATCATATAAATTAAATTTGGGATAATTATACCTATTCAATAAGAACTTCCATACTCATATACAAGTATACTGATCGTGAAACCCAAGGAAATGAATGCTCCTGAGTTATAAAAGTGTATTTTATAAACTCGTAAAAATTTCAATAAATGAAATTAATAATTTAATAATAAATAAAAAAATCAATATTTTTTAGTTTATTAATTAATGGATTTAATTTTATTATTCAGGATGTTATGGTCAAGTGAAGAACTCATTCGGACATAAGGTAATGGTTTCTACACCAACCCCATTTTCTTTCGGTTTACTCTTATTCTCTACCTACCTCAATAAATTTATTTATTATTATTTTGTACTTTTCATAAATTATGTTTTAATGGTATATATATGTGAACCTTCCATAATTATTCTTTAATTTATGGTTAGTTACAGGTTTTAAAAGGATCATTCAAAAAACATTCCCCATAAACAAACCTGATTCAAGCAAACTTCTCGAATTATTACCTATTCTCGAGTACAATATATATTATATTTTAAGAAACCATTATTTTTTTAATATATATATTTTTATTATGAAAAACTGACTTTGTTCAATTCTGGTTGTATACAATGATTTTTTCAATATAACTCTTCATTTAATAGTAAAAGAATAATTCTCTAAAGAATTACTCAATGATTTTATAAGAGTATTTTCATTTATTTAAACACTCGTGTTGATTCTTATATTTAATTAGGATTAATATTTTATGATATAATCCACCATATTTTATTAAATGGTTTATTAGCATATGTATCATGGATGTTCTATTTTGGTACCATTCACCTTCTCACTCAAAAATGTTAGTGATTATGTCTACAGATTGGGGAAAGTTATTCAAATTTCATATGTATATGTTATTTCTGTTTAACCCCATTAATATGGGGAATGAATTAGACTTAATATGTAATGGTTGGGCCCCATTATATCCCCTCAATGAATATTTAGGTCTCATGAGACAAAACATATATGGACTTGGTCGAGACCTTTCCTATTTTCAAATATGGTTTTTTCCAAGGCCTTAATAATGTGTAGTTGTATTCATCGAGGCCTGGGAAATATGGTTCAAATATTCCACATTATGATTTATCTCATTATTAATCTTGTAATTGATAGTTCATGAGGTTATACGACTAGTATAATACCATGGTTAAGTTTTATTATGTCATTATTTAATCAACTTTTATTTTTTCCACATTATGCTCAATATTATGTTTTAATGGAAAGTGTACTATTAATTATTAACCATGTCATATTATTAATGTTTCTTCTATATTTTTTACCCTCACTAATAATTTGAGATCATTTCTTTCTTATGGTTCATCTTTCTAGGATGTGAAGAAGTATATTATGAATGACTTGCATGGATAATCCAAGAGTTGATGATGTTTCCAAAGGAATTTCGAAATTGTAGTCTATTTCAAGTTATAATGTTGAACTCGTGATTATATTTTTTTATAAGATACTAAATAATTCTGTTCTTCGGGATGTTTCTTCTTTATGTATATTCCAATATAATAAAATAATTCACCAGCTCTAACAAACTTGGGTTGAGGTATTTACATAGGGTCGATGTATATCCTATTAGGACACCAACAATAATTTTTATATAATTGTTAATAGTGAAACCCCATAGTTCTAGTTCAAAAACATTATTTGGCAAGTGATTTCATTGAGAACCCTTTTAGAAAAACATTGGTCTTGAGAAAATATGCCATGATGTTGTGTGATGTGGAATGTGTAATCAAAAGTATAAATGAAGTAATAAAGAGACAACTAATGTTATCATAATCATAATACTTATGGGAAAGTGGGAATTACATTCTATAATAAGGTCAAAGCATATTTAAAACATAGGGAATATCATACAAACATGCTTTATATGTCTAGGACACACTCATGTAAAAAGAGTTGAACTATAAGTTAAAAAATAAGTTGTATGTCCTGGACTATTGTAAAACCTCACTAAAAATGACCACATTCATTTTCATGCGTATAAATAGGAAATCACTCCAAATAGATAAGGTCTTTGACCCAAAAAAATAAATAAATCCATACAGAAAATCATTCCCAAAATAAAAAAAATCTATTTTCATTCAAATCCCTCTATAAAAACGTTTTTGAAACATCATTTAGAATAAATTTTTGTCTAGAAGATATTGTATTATATTATTAGTAGGCATAGAATAGTTTTTTAGAGGATAAATCCTAAATAAATTACCATTTTTCTTTACAATCAAGCAAAAACAATAAAAAAATTTATAAAATCCCTCAACATATCAATTCAATATTTTTATAACAATTTGTGTAAGGGTAAACTCAAGAACAAAGCTATATCAATGGAATTGTCTGGATAAGTGGAGACACCTACTTAAAGAGTGGTGGAACATCTGTGTTTCTGTAGAAGATTGTTATAAATAATGAGAAGGGTCACCTATAAATTTAAAAAACAATTAATATCCTAAAAATACTTAAAAAATTGGTTCATCCCTCCATATTTTTTATAGTTATAGGAATAATAGTTAAATCAAGGAAAATGGATTAATGATAATGAAAAACGAGAAAATATAGTTCAATAAAGGATTCATTTAAAGTAATGAAAAAAATATGGAGGGAGAATCATAGGAATTGTAGAGGATGAGAGTTACATGGTTTGAGGAGACCATTTTGAGTAAGGGGGAAAAATAGGGAGGAGGGAGAATAATAATAGAGAGGTAAGTAAGTGTATATTTTAAATTTGTAAAAATATAATAAGACACATAGTTTTTTAAAAAGTGTGTGAAAAATGTGGGTAACCCCTCTTAACATATTTGAGTCAAAAAATTTATAAATTATCATTTAATGCATTGATAACCATGTAGATAATGTTCAAAATGGATCTAGAAACCCCCAACTATATATTTCTTATTTAGAACCCAGTTTCTCTTAAACCATGTGCTCTATCGTTAATCTAGGATGTTTTCCCCAAAAATTAATTTTTTCAACCTATAGCATCTTTAATATATAAAAAAACATATAATAAAATGAAAATAAATAATGTATGTACAATGGACCCTATAAATGTTAAAAGTTTCCCAAATTTACCACTTCACATAGCCAAAAGTTCATCAAGGCTCACTATAACATCATGGTATCAACTTCATCAATGAATTCCTACCTGAGTTTATTTTTTCTTTTCTCAAGGGTTCATAGGATGAACGGAACCATTATAGAATATGTGCACCTGAACCTATAGTTTAAAAACTAAAAGTTGTCCACTGGATCCCTGATGTTGTCCATCATTCATTTGATGGGATAGTCAGTGGATTCAATAAATTAATATGTCCACCAGATAGCTAGTGGTTTAGCCCATGGATACTTCATTTTTTTAGTATCAAATAGAAATATATGGGAATTATTAGACATGACTTATGGTAGGTGTGGTATGTTAATTTCACCATGGAACCATTATTTAAGTTATCTTCACTTCTTCTACAAACCTTTCCTAGACCAAATGAACATAAGGGGACTTATTTGACATATTTGGCTCTTCTAACCTTTTATCTTCATGGATCAAATCCCTGATCAAAGTGGTGATCCTCTTATAGTATTTATTTTTATTCTTTTTCAATGATATCTCTTCTTATCTTGATTTTTTCATTCTAGATGGTATATAAACCATAATATTTGTCTGGATCTTTAATGGTTGATTTGAAAATTTGAATATAAGATGTCTTCTCACTCCTATCAATATATATATTATTTCATCTGGTGTTAACCATCAAAGGTCACACATCATGGATTAATAATGGTTTGATCACATATAATATAAGTAAGATTTATATGTCTTTTCTTCTTCTTGAGATTCATATTTTTTATTAATTCATGTTTTTTCCACTTAAAATTTATTAAACATGGTATAATATTTTTACATCATAAAATGAATCCTTTTGGTGAATATGTTATTTGTATTGAATGGTGTAATATTAAGAATTATTCCATTTTTTTGAAATGAAATTGTATTATTGTTGATAATGGGGGTTTTGGTTTAGGAATTTTAAAGACTTGTTTTAATGATCATAGGTCTTTTATTTAATATTGTTCCAAATTTATTGAAATGTGTTTTTTAAAATTAAAATTTATTATATAATGATGACATGATGTGGTGGTTTTCTTTGAAATTTTTGATTATAATGATATATTAAAATAGTAAATAGATTTATTGGATTTCCTTTTTCTCTTTTAATTGTCTCATTTATCCCCATAAATTTTTTATTTGAATTGGTCATGCATGAAACTTCTCATTTATCTATTAAAAATGTTATTTTATTTAATTGATAAAGTTTTTTTTATCATTTATATTTTCCATAAATTCATGTTTCACAATTTGAAATTTAAGAGATCATATTCAGAAAATTCATGATGAACAACTAATGTACATTATTCCTTGGTAAATGGTGTTTGAAGCACATGATGATGGGTATTGAAATATGGGTTTTAGTCTTTGTGAGAACCTGGGGATGGGGGGAGATGTGAACCAAATATACAATGGAATTTTGACTATTCATGATGATTCTGTGGTGGATGTATATTATTGTTTTTTTGTTGTTTTCACACTCTCCCCTTTGAATACCATGGTAAACCTTGGTATAAATATCAGGTACCATGAGTTTATTCTTCACATTTTCAGACTCACTTGTTGACTAGTGTATCCCTAATGAATGTGGATTTAGGCAAGGGGCATGACTTTTAGAGGCTACTATGGATTGACTCAATAAATATATGTTTGTGGTTGATTCAACATTTATATACAACCATTAATGGTTTTTTACTTGTATTTTTTTGACTCACTAATATATATATATTATGTTTCCATGACATATGACCTCAACAATTTACATTTATGCTTGATATATGACTCTGATCGTTCGATTTTCACTCTACATTAGGGTCCCCATGTTTGACATCCTTTGTTATATATTCTTGATTAATATGATTTATTTTCCTTATCAATGAACCTCCATTGGTATTTTGTATTTTTCTGTTATACATGGAAAAAACTCATTTTGTATTTATTCTTTTTTACCCTAGGCATATAAAAATATTTTCAAAATTTTATAAAAATGGGTTATTCTATTAAAATGTTTTGTTTACATGTTTACCTATCATTTTTTCTAATAGAATTAAAAATTGAAAAGTTAATGGTCTATATTCAATTTTACTCATAACTAGAATTTATTCCTTTCCTATTTCATTTATAGAAAATTGAAAGTTTTACTATCTTCCATTATAATGTTAAATCCCTATTTTATTATATATATTTTTTAAACTATCATATCTATCTTTGTTGGTAGTAAAATTTCATAAAATTTTTAGTAGGATCCTACAAGGCCTTATTATATGACACGTTTTAAATAAATATTGGTGTTTACAACATTGATGTTTTTTCATCATTTTCTCATGTTCTATTCATCTTCTTGTAGTGGGTTTCTACTTGGTTGGATGAGGGAAGATGAATTTGGAAATGAGGGTTACTTGTGGACCACCATGAGATGGGTTTCAAAAGTTATTTTTGTGTATTCTTGGATATTCTAGTATTGTATCCCTATAAATAAATGTAGATGTATTTTTTATTTACTTTTTTATTTTTTTGATGTGTAATTTGATTTATTTTATAATTTTTTAGGGGAAAACCTTTACAAGGATGTTAATTTATGAGAAATTTATTGTCACCATCCCATGGGAATTTTAATTTCTTCTCTGTCTTGTGGTGAATCGAGTCAGATAAAGGTTCAAATTGAATTATGGGTTGGTACATTATAATTCATATCAAAGGGAGGTTAATTAATGAAATGAATACATATTTAAAATCCCATATGTTATTTTTTCACACCTTATAGAATAGAGATTATTAATGTCTTGAGACTCATGATGTAGTTCATGAATGAGTACATGATCATCACACATCATGATAAGGCTTCAGTTAATAAAGATAATTTGGACTTGAATAATTATTTTCATTTATCTTTTTCCATAGGTTTATGATATTTATATTCTCAGTGATACTATAATTGATTTTTCAAATCTCTTTGGATATCTCAAATTGATCGGATATTTGAATAGATGTGTACAATGTCATCGTGGTTTGGTGAACTATGAGGAATTTACGTGGTTGATTTTGAATTCAATCTAAAAGCAGTTTTGAAGTTGGTGGATGGTTTAACATCCCATGTTACCAAGCCATTATTAGTTATACTTTAACCCTATTCAATGAAATGTGTCCAATGTTTTATAAATTTGTAGCAACCGAACCCCAGATAGCCCAAAGCCATTGTATGCTACTATTTTATTGTCATGATTATAAGGAATATAATCACAAATAATGGAAGAGTTTAATAGCGTTAATAAAGTAGATACCTAAAGGAATATTTTTTTTCAAAATGAATACATTAATTACAGAATATTGTTTTATTATTTCTAAATAAATAAGGTTGTGGATAACTCTAATCCACCTATTAAATCTCACCATATCTTTTATAGTACGGTTCTGGGATTTATGGGGAAGGAAACATAATAAGGTTTAGATAAAATTCTCATTAAGGAAAAAATATAGAGAAATAAATAATTAATCAATGAGATTAATAATTATAAAATGGTAAATCACTAAACAAACATACCATGTAATCAATAAACTGAGAATAAAGTGCATAAACAATATTGAAAGGTAATAATAGTAAACACATGAAATTACAATAATTGGATAAGGAAATATCAATATATTATGTTTATAAACAAAAACACATGCCTTATAATTAATGAAATAAAATGAAATGTTTCCAAATATTTTTTGATGAAAAATCTCAAGGATGAATAATATCTGAAACTAAATGAGGGAAATTATTAACTAGTGGATGTCGTGTTTATACCACATGAAAACCAATATTGTCAAGACCATTCACAAGATAGTTAAAAACCATAGATAGAAACCCATTTAATTTAAGAAAATATTTTTTCTCATGATAACCTATTGATTTATTGAGGAGTCATATAAATTCTAAGATCAACCAGTCATTACCATTCTAAAATATTCATCATTTCAAAAAACAAAAAAATATGCCTTATCTAAAATTATTATTTAATAAAGAATACAAAATTATTAATATTTCCTTAAATGGTCAAATAAATTTCAATGTAGACACCGCATGTAAAATGGTATAAAGTTTAGGAAATAATAATATCCATGAAAAATGAAATGGATAATTATGAGAAATGTAATGTTCGATGATCATAGGATATTGAAAATTTCATATAGACTAAAAAATTAATCAAGGATGTGAATATAAATACTATCCTTATCTAAATAAAAAAATCATCTAAGTGAAGATTATAGATTTTATCAATAAAATAAATCCCTAGAGGTGTAAAAAATGGTTGTTTTTATTGATGACTAAAAATAATATAAAAATATAATTTAAAAAAATTATTGGGGAAAATACCCTTTTGTATTAGAAAGCCATTGTTTTCAAATTCAATTTTGAAAAATTTAAATTTAAAAATAAAACTTTTAAAAATGAAAATGAAGCTTCAAATAAATGACTGTGATTAAATGCGTACATTCTATATGATATAAAAGAACATTCCTTTTACATGGTAAAAAGGTTTGAAAATTGCCTTGTTGGGGAAGAAAAAAAGAAAATTCCTTTTAAAAAATTTGTAAAAGAAAAAGTGTATACATTTCATTACCAAATAAATTTAAATTATTTTTTTGAAAGATTATAATAAAACACGATTTTTATATGAAAAATGGTTGTCCAAATAAATGGATAGATGAAGTCTGGTTTTCATAAAATCATTTTGAGAACCACAGAGTAGAGAAAATGGAACTAATACTTGAAAATGATAATGAATAACTAGAGGAAAATGATAGGGTTTATTTGAAAATGGTTATATAATATTCTAAAATGTAAATACCAATGAAAAATCATTATATTAGTCTTGAGTGGAATAATCATTAGACATCCCAATGTGTATCATATCACTTTGATAAATTTTAGACTTTACATATCATGAATGAATAATATTGATTGATAGTTTTAAATAACATTAAGATAAAATAATTCATGATATAATATATAAATATGTGAAGTATATACACCATATAAATGAAGTAAATGTTGAACATGACATTTATCTCAAGGATCTAAAAAGTGAGATAAAAATACCTTACCTTGAGTTGGACATGTCTTGTATGTCTTCATATTCTTGATTAATAGAAAATTTTAAATTATTTACCCTCTTGAGAACCTTTCTAATTTTTATTGTAACTCTTATTTAACTTATTAACATGTCATATAAAACTACTTAAACAATTAAGGTTGTGTCGAGTGTTTTAAACAATTCCAATTTATGTGTCAAAAACAACATTGGTATGTCAACTATGTTCAAAGGTGTCATTATGTAACATCTACAAATTAATAACCATGACATAATCATTATATTTATAAGTTAATTATACATTTAAAACCAATCATTAAATATGGTTACTAAAAATGAACCAACGTTACACTCATAGAATGTGAGTAACTTAAATCTTTACAGATTGATCATTATATCATAAATAAAATATAATTTAATCATATATACTAATAGATATAATTATTGTAATATAAAATGAATCACATCGTGTCGAGGAGGCGGTGGTCCACCTTCCCATGAACGACTTTATCACTTTGTTTGTAGATAGGTAATAATGAAAATGATATATATATATATATATTACATTTTTATAAAGGTGATTATGTCATTAATATCATATACAAGTTTTTTATGTCAGTTATTTTTATTTAAAACAATCTTATATACATTCGATGTATTGTTTGAATGAATCACATCACTATGAGGGGGTAGTAGTCCACACTTCTACAAACGATATTATCATTTTACATGATATAGAATGAATAAATACATGTACTATAAAATAATCAAATAAGAATAAAAATATAATATATATAATATATATCATATATTAATATTGTTTCGTTCATACTTTTCACTATGAGAGGTGATAAAAGAAAAATAAACAATCATCATTTTGTGAGGGTTAGCTCATTGTACAAATAAACAATACTTTTGTTACACATTAGATGGAGTTTTGAGTTAGTGTATATATATATGTTACCATAAAAATTATAGTATATTTAGGATGCTTGATTTCTTATATAAACATTGAATAAATAGAGTATATGGGGTGGATAATGGAAATAAAACTAAAGAGATTAATAAAACATGTTACCCCTTAATTAGGTGACTCCTTTTGGATTTTACCAAAGGGATTCCTTGGATGGATTTATGCCAAAAATGAGGCTACAAAGAGAACAGTAGGGATATCGGGTGGTGAATTAGGCATATATTTTCCAAACTTACGTAGCTTGATAGGTGTGATGAAGTGGGAGGAGATATGGTCTTTTTATAGTGGAGGAGGAGTTTCACTCTTGTAATATTTTTGAAAAGGAACTCCACCGATATTTTTTTCTTTTATGTGAAAAAATAATGATCCAATGTTGATCCAACTGAGGATATAGCTGAAATAAGACCATTCAATTCCTTTTGTACAAGTTTTAATTTAATATTTGACCTGAAGTTCAGTGTTTACTCACTTTTTAAACTTAATTTCACCTAAATTGTTGTAATTAATTTAAATTACATTCACTAATATTTTTGGTAAAAAACTGAATTTACCTTATTATACATTATAAATTATGATTATTAAAAATTTTCAATCCATTTTTCGAAATTACAATAACATAATTGGTATAAATTAATTTAAATTTAATCCTACAGATTGGACGAAAATGCGGACTTTTAATGTTAAAATGGTCAAAAGTTTAATAAGTTTTTATATTCAATGTCAAAGTGAAATGGATTCAAAATTACCTAAATTTAATTAATTGGTAAAAAATATTATCTAATTATACATTAAATTGAATAAAAATTAAATTTATATTTATAAATAAATTAGATGAAAAGTAGTTTTGAGAAAAAATTCTATTTTTTTATTATTGATCAAAAAATGAAACTTCATAGAAAGGTACCAAAAATTAACGCTAGACTAATTTTTTTCATATATCAAATATAATTTTTATTTTGAAATATATTATTCATAAAACATCAAAAAATTGTATTTAAAATATGTTCTCAATTAAAAGGCTTTAAAAGTGTCTAATAGAAATATACATTTTTATGTGTAATATTGGTTTTTTTATTATCTTATACTCATCAAAATAATCTGATGAATATCAAAAATATTTTATTGAATATTTAACAAATTTTTTTCATTAATATCATTCACTAATTTAAATTCATTTAATTTATTATGACCAAATGCCTTTTTGAGATTAAAAATAATAATATTTCCTTTATATTAAATTGGTTTGTATTTTAATATTTAATTAATTGGTAACATTTTAATGCATTTATTATTTTTTTATACATATATTTTCATAACATAGTTAATATTATTCATAAACGTTAATTTAATGTGTATGTTGATTATTATTATATTAAATAATTATATTTTAATAATATATTATTGTTCAGTAAAACTTGGTATTGTGTGTAATGAAATTCATTGAAGAAACTCATTGTTTAATATGTCCCATGATAAATTATTATTAAATGAATTGAAAGATATAAATTATATTGAATTTTTTTAATATATTAAATATATTATAAATTTATGGGATATCATATTCCCTTAATCACTAGGTGTTGTGTGTCATACACACTATCAAATACATTGTTACTACTTTAGATTTTATCGGCATTACATTCTCTCTGGCTTAATTAAATTGCATCCTCGCAAATTAAACTCAATTTTGGTGATATATTTTTTGATATTTTATCTATTGAAATAACATAGTGTGATAATGGTTCATAATACATCCTGTATAGAAGAACAAATGGGATGTAAAAAGGTTACATGGACTAACATATAACTTGGTCTCTAATTTGGCGAATAATAGTGGCAAGTAGAGATACGTACTTGGAGGAAAAGAGTAGATATTTATAGGGAGTGATTGATGTCATAAATCACAATAAAAGTGATCAATGCAAATATGAGGGCCTCAAAGCCATTAATTTTTGATGATTTAGTAGACCATCAGTTTACCAAAAAGTAAGGTATTAAGACAACACATTTTTTGATCATTTTCATAATATTGAGAAATTATTTTACTGCCTGAGAATACAAAGAAATATAATTTCTTAATACATTTCAATTTATAAGAACAATTTTATATATTTTTTCCATCATTCAAATTATAATTCATTTTTTACCTCAATAAATGGGTATCCAGAAATTAAATTTGATCCCTGAAGGACTAAAACATTTAACGAATCGTAAGTTCCATTAAAGAGTGACAAGTCTAACTATTTCTCTCAAACAATTCTCCAAATTCAATATGGTTAATATATTAATCTCTAAACTTAAAAATTAATACTATAGTTTTATCATTAATATTTATTTATCAAATTGTTTCACTGAAAAACTATTGCATATTAACCAGGACATTTCTTAGGTTAGTGGTTATTGTGACACCCATATCGTCCTTTGGTTATGGTTCTAAGACCTAAGCCTTGCTGGACTATAATGGTTATCACCCAACATACAGGTTGTCCATTTCTAAAAAAATTAATTTAATTCCAAAAATAAATATGACGTTAATTTTTGAAATAATGTTAATAACTAAATATCCTTATTACAAAGTTCTTCAATACAACCCTATTATGTAAATAATCATTCATTTTATTTCACATAGGTCTTTCCATGGTCGAATGTTTATCTGAGTCCATTGATTTTTTAACTTCTACATAATATTTTGTAAAGAAAATGTGAATTATCCTAATCATATCTCCCAAGAGTTTCAAAATAGGTGTGCAGTAAGACCCATTGTTATGTACCAAGTTACCCCATGTCAGGCCCATGACACCTTCTCTGAGTTGTTACTCAAACATTTATCTATACAAGAACCATTTCCACATGTAGTATCTATACTGGGATGTTTTACTGGTATTACAAACATAATATCTACCTTACCAAAATTATATGATTCTATTTTATTATTATCCCCAAAGTCTATCATAGGTTTGTTCTCCCAAATCTACATTTTTTAAATCTAGTTTCCAAGGTTGATATTAAACTTCCTCAACTACTAAATATAGAAAACCAAGAAAAAATAGCCCAGATCCAGTGTCTAGTACTGTTGCATTAGCATGATTACAAGGAATCAAATCTTGAAGGACTGACGATTTTAGAAGTCTGGGTGATCCAAACACATAAATGAGTATTGTATTATAAAGGAATAAACCAATTACGACATAATTTTATTTCTTATTTTTAAATAAATAACATTGAGGACGTCTCTAAACAATCTTATAAATACCTGCATATCTTATAGATTATTCTCATGGATTCCAAGGGAAAGAAACATAATATGGGTGAGATAAAATTCTCAATATGGTAAAAATATAGAGGAATCTATAATGAATCAATGAGATCAATAATTATGTAATAGTAAAAAATTAACACCAATAGCATGTAATCAACAAACTAAGAAGCAAGTTCATAAACAATATAGAAAGGTAACAACTTGAAACACATACCATTAAAAGTAACAGATAATAAAAAATCAATATGGAATGTTAAGAAACATAAATGCATTCCATCTAATCGATGAATTGAACTCAAATGTATCCATAGATATATAGACAGAAAATTTCATGGATAAATAATAACTGAAACTAATTGAGGGAAATTCTTAATTATTGGATATCATGTCTAATTCATATGAAAAACTATACCATCAGGACCATTCGTAAGATTGTTTAAGGCCATGTATAGAACCCCATTTAATTTGTGCAATTAGTTTCTCTCATGAGAACATATCTATGTATCTAGTGTCTATATAAATTTTGGGATCCACCTGTCATTAACGGTCAAAATAATTCCCCGTATCAAATACACAAAATAATTAATATAACTTATCAAATATCCATATTAGACATAGAATATGAAATTGTCAATATTTCCCCAAAAAATTGAATAACTTATATAGTATACACTGCTTTTAAAATGGTATACAGTTTTGTAAATAATAGTATCTCGGAAAATGAAATGCAAAATTAGGTGAAATTCAATGTTCAATAATCATATGAGATTTTTTATGAAAACTAAAAAATTAATCAAGTAAACTAATGTGAATACTATCTTTTTCAAAATCAATAATAGACCATCCAGAGTAAGAATATGTATGTAATCAATAAAATGAATCCATTTTAGAGTAAAAATAAATGGTTGTTGTTATTGATGAATATATATACTATAAAATGATCATTTAAAAATATTCATGAGGAAAAAACTCTTTTTTTAATAACCTTTTGAAAAAAATATTCATTGAAATTCACTTTTTGAATATATTTTATTTAAAAAGTAAACTTTTAAACAAGCAAATATATCTTCAAATAAATGAAGGTGAGTAAATTTGAACTTTTTGTACGAGGTTTAAGAACATTACTTTTTCATAATAAAAATGTTTAAAAATGCCTTATTGGCAAAGAAATATTTTGATTCCTTTAAAAATACTAGTAAAAGAGAAAAATTGTAAAAATGCCTTTAAAAATAATTTCAAAATATTTTTTTGAAACAATTCTTAGAAAAAGTGGTTTTTAGAAGAAAATAGTTTCTCCGAATAAAAGTAGAAAAGAAGTTGGATTTTCTTATAAACATTTTATAAAAAAATTTGATCATAAAAGAGGATGAAAATGGTATTAATACTTGAAAATTATCATGGATTACTAGAGGATAATTAAATGGTTAATTAAACAATGGTCATATAACTTCCTGAATGGAAATACCATTGAAAGGTAATTATTTTAGTCTTGAGGAAAATAATATTTAAACATCCCAAAGTGTCTGATACTACTTTTAAAAATTTTAAATCATAAGCCTCTTGAAGGGAAAATATTGAATGAAAGTTTTAAATACCATGAATATAAAATAATTCATTATATTATATATCAAAATGGGTAGTAGATACAAAACACAAAATAAGTATATAATGAACATGATGTTTATATCGTGGATGTAATAAGTGAGATAAAAATCCCTTACCTTTAGTCAGAATTATCTCATTTGTCTATATCTTCCTGAATAATAAAATTTTGATAACTATTTAAATTCTTGGGAAATTGTTTCATGTTTATAAAAATATTATTTCCCTTATTACATTATTTTATACAACTACTTAAACAATTAAATTTAAGTTGAGTGTTTCGGCCAAATTTGATTTATGTGCCAAAAACAACTTTGGTTGGTTAACTATGGCCAAAGGGGTCATTATATAGAATATCCAAAATAATAACCATGAAATAATTATCATATTCATAAATTAATTATACTTTTTAAAACCAATCAATACATATGTTTTTTAAAAATTAACCAATGCTACAATCATAGAGATGGTAGGTCATATGTACTTATGAGTAACATTCCCATTTTTCAATGATAATTCTGGGAAGAAGGTAAGTAACTTCAATACTTTTAGAGGGATAATTATATCATAAATTACATATCATTTAGTAATATATACTCATATATTGAATTATTTTTATGTAAAAGGAATCACATCATCTTGAGGAGGTGGTAGTCTACATGTCCACGAACGACGTTATAAATTTGTGAGAGAAAGGGTATGAAATAAAATTATATATAAATATAAATATATATATATATATATTGTATTTCCTAAATATTGATTCTATGATGAATTAAAATAGAGGTTTTTTATTCCATTTATTTTTAATTAAAAAAATTTGGTATACAATCCATGTATCGTGTGAATAAATAAAATCTCTTTTTGGGTGGTAGTCCACACGTTCACAAATGATGTTATAGTTTTACACAAAATGAAATGTAAAAATATATGTGATTTAAAATAATAACATAATCATAAATACATAATAAATATAATATATATAAAATATAAATATATTTTAAATCATGATTTCCAACATGGTAGAAGGTAAAAAATAAATGAACAATCATCATTATGTGAGTCAGTAGTTCATCATACACGTAAATAGTATGTTCGTTAACCATTAGAAATAGGTTTGGGTTACTGTTTTCCAAAAACATAGTATAAAAACATCCTAGTATATTTAGT
Source organism: Viscum album (assembly GCA_963277665.1). Classification (NCBI taxonomy): domain Eukaryota; kingdom Viridiplantae; phylum Streptophyta; class Magnoliopsida; order Santalales; family Viscaceae; genus Viscum; species Viscum album. Next base: position 770,800,546 of record OY728159.1, on the reverse strand, counting down.
ATACAATAGTTGTTGTATAAACCTGGAATGTGAAGAGTTTTGGGGGTGTAGAATGGAAATAAAACTAAAGAGCTTAAGGAAATATGTTGCCCCTTTATCAGGTAACTCCTTTTGTTATGAACCAAACAGATTCCTTGGATTGGATTATTACAAAAAAGATGATTAAATGAGGAATATATTGATTTTTCAGAGTTAATAGGTCATATATTTTCCAAAACTATTTGGCTATAGAGGTGTGAGGATGTGGTAGGGGAGGCCTTTTTATAGTGGTGGAGGAGTGGGACCCTTGTAATATTTTGAAAAAAGGAACCCCACCCACATTTTTTAATTTTATGTGGGTCAATAATGGTACTATTTAGATTCAATGGAATATATAGTCTAAATATGGACATCTAATGGCTTTTGAACAAGCTTTTATGTCATATTAGGCCTTAAGTTTTTGTTTTACTCCCTTGTTAAGCTTAATTTCACCATAATCATTGCAATTAATTTTATTCAATTTAACTAATAGTTTTGTTAAAAAACATGATGATCATATTATACATTATAAATATTTATGAATACAAATATATAATTTAGTTTTATAAATTAAATTCATATAAGTGGATGAAATTATTTTATATTTAATCCTGTAGATGGGACGAGAATACAGATTTTTAAAGTAAAAAACATTAAAACAAATATAAGTTTTTATATTCAATTTTAGATTAAAATAGATTATAATGAACTATATAGGATTAATTGTAAAAAATATGGTCTAATTAATAATTAAAATCAATCAAAAATATAATATATCTTTATAAATATATTAGAGAAAAAATAGTTTTGAGTTAAAATTGGGTGTTTTTTATTATTCACTACAAAAATGAAACATCCAATAAATGTATCAAAATTTTCACCTTATAATAATTTTTTTTCTATAATTCATATTTTATGTTTATTTTTTTATATAATATTTATATAATTTTAAAAAAATCAGTTTTAAATAGGCTCTCCATTTAAGGGCAGTAAAAGTGACGTAATAAAAATATATATTTTATGTGTAACATTGGATTTTTTATTATCATATACTTCTCAAATTTATTATGTAAATATTAAAAATATATGATTTAATACATAAAATAAATATTTAATTAATATCATTAACTAATTTTAATTAATTAAATTTATTAAGAGAAACAACCGTTGTGAGCATAAAAATAATAATATTTACTTTATATTCAATTGATTTTTATTTTCATTTCTAATTAATTGGTAACCAATTAATTAAATTTATATTTTTTTTCTACCATATATTCTCATAAGTTATTAATTTCTATTCATATTGATAATTTAACTACTAGGTTATGTATGATTATGTTTAATAATAATATTTTGATAATATATTATTTTTTGGTAAAACTCGGTTTTGCATGTAACGCAAGCCATTGAAGAAACTAATTGATGTGTATGTTGCGTCATAACTCATTATCAAATGAATTGAAAGTATTAAATTATATTAAATTTCATAAATATAGTAAATATATTATAAATTCATGGGATATCATATTCCCTTATGCGCTTGGTGTTATGTATCATACACCTTATCAAATACAATGTTCCTCCTTTATATTTTTTAGGTGGTATAAAAATGGTATAATTTACATGAGTTCAGTTTGGTTGGTTTTTTAATTTTTAAATTAAATCTTATGGGCGTGGTTTTTTTGGTTGAATTAGTGTAATCTATTTGAGGATAATTTTAATCCATTAGAAAATAATTTTTTATATTTTCGATTTTTTGGTTTTGATTCATCAAAAAATGATTCAAATTACAAAATTGTGTGCTTTATTAATGGTTTGGATTGAAGATATTATTTTTAAAGAAACTTAGGTGATTTTTTAAATTAATATTTTAAGAATTGTAATTTTTAATTTTTAATGGGTTTAAAATGGATATGGTTTTGAAAAAATAATTTTGAAATAATTTTTTTCAACTAGGGAAATGTTTCCATGAGATGAAAAACCTTTTCATTAAAACATTAGTAAATTTATATTAATGATTAATTTTTTTATGCAAAGTAAAATGTTTTATAAATGATTAAAAATTATTCATTCATAATTTAGTGATGTCCTGAAAAAAAAATTTGTGTTTTTTTTTGAAATATATGTTTTTTTTGTGTTCTACCTTGGGTTTTTTACTTGTACATGAGTTATCCAGACTTTGTTTTGTGATGTCCATGTATTCCTACTACAATTTTTTATAGGAATTAAATCAAAATTTTCACTAATTTAATCTTTTAGGTTTCCCTTCTCATTTTCTGAAAGTGGTTTTTATGTTGATGACTCCACCTAGTCTATTAAACGAGTGGCGGATCTAGATCTATTCCTATATTTCGACATAATTCAAGTATTAATGGATAGTTTTCCTCCTTTTAAAATAATATATTAGTGTTATATTTAGGTTTTTAGGCACTCAAGAGAAGTTAATGAAATCATTTATTCTCATAAACATCCTAATTATCAATAGGTTAGGTTTATAACTCCATTGATTGAAGGACCTGGATGAGAATGGTTGGAAATAAAGGTTCCTCCGCATTTTGATGAAAAAATTCCTTAATAATTCTTCTTAATCATCATGATTTAGTTGGAAATATACCACGGAATCAAAGGAGGACAATGTAACCAGTCTCATGGGTCTCAGTCAAGGTGAAAGACTACTTGAGGATTATTCTAGGAAATTATCAATTTTGGTGTGTTAATCACCTGATCTTATTTGTGATAACTCCTTAAAGATTTAATATTTGAAAGGAATTCTTCACCCATACCATGGAATCATTTTATATGTGTTTTATTTAAGGTCTTATTTGAACATTCTTAAAAGATAAATCTAGGTAAAATCAGATCTAGATAACTAATAGGAAGTGGATAATGCATCATTCATGGTTGGATTAGGTGATGATATCCTACATGGTGTATCATAACAGTTGGTAGAGTTCGGATAGACTTCTCTAAGTTAGAATATGAATCTAAATTTTTTCTGTTGAGGAAGGAAATGGTCATTCTAAGAGTAACTATGTGAAGTATCCAATAGTTTTTTATCAATGTTTTTGTTTGGATAAACATTAGAGGTTTTTTAGTTAGGTTGATGACATGAAATTTTTTCATTATAACAATTTCATGGGTTAATTTCTTATTCTACAGGTAATGTTGGGTTCATTATGAATCTCAACATGTTCAGGTATCATCAACTACAATGAAAGATGTAGTATAACAGAATATTAATGACAATATGTCTCCAATAATAGGCCTCGAATTGAAGTATTATTACATAGTGGAGGAGTTTCCAATGGAAGCTGATTTTGGTTTTATTTTAATTTTTTTTAACACCATGAGTTTGGATACTCTCTAGTAGATGGGGTATAATCATGTTCATGAAAACTACTTCTGTTTTGTATTTTTGAATTATGAAGTCCCAATTTAATCCTTCCTTGTATTTATCCCTACATTCATTTTTTGATATCTCTCAGTTACTTGTTATAATTTTTTTATCTTCTCATTCTCACCATTTTGGATATTCCTAAATCTTGGTATGTTGGCTAATCTCTATTTTTTAGATATTATAGTGAACTAATTTTGAATTGACCTAGTTTTATTCATATCATTCCAATTGGACTTGGATGGGATTTGGGTATATACTTGGTTTACTAGAATGTGGGGATACCTATTTCACTAGGTAGTTGAAAGTACTTGTGTATGTTCGGATGAGCTCATCGAGGGGTGAGTATTTATGTTGAAAATCATCCTTTATCATTAAGTTCATACCAAAGTATGAAATAATTTTCATTTTTGTACATTTATTAAGTATAAGAGGATAATTACAGGATCATGATGGAATTTTTACTTTTTTAATCACTGGCCTGCTTAGGTGTGCTTTTCCATTGAGCATTTATTTTCTTCCCTTATTGTTTCACAATGACGCTTAATCCTCTTCTCTTCATCAGTAGCAGTTATATGTTCTTGGATTTTTTTCCTTTTTCCGTTCCACTACTTTTGTGAATTTTTAAATGGTGGGGGGACTTATACTATGTCTCTGGTCATTCTTTTGGTTTTCCCTCAAACCAATATTTGTCTGTTTCTTATAGATATGTAATGATCTTGGAGTATCTTTTATAAAAACCTTTTGAATTTTTGTTTCCCTTTATTTATAGTTGTTCATAGTGGTTCACTTATTGGGTGATTCATCCTCTATTGCATGAACCATCCACCTCAGAAGTTGGTTGTAAAGTTTATTTCTTTCTTATAGTTTCTATATTTTTTTATAGGAATATTTTTTTGGGGGAAATAAATATGTTGAGGATAATTATAACAACTAGGTATCACTTTAATCTATAGACCACTCTAAAATATTTTTTAAGGATATCATGGGGTTACCAGAGGATTAATAACTTCATTGTTGATGGTTACCTACACCTGAATCTTGAAAAACTATATGTGTCCTACCAGCTAATCGAGGAGGGCCACCATATTACCAGTGGGTTGGTCAGTATGAATCCACTTTCTAGCTATTTCCATTGTTGGATTCGTCTTATGGTAGGGTTGGTTTAGTAATTACACCATGGAAACCTAATTGTATTTGTATTATCCTACCCCTAAAACCATTTTTGACTAAAATGATCATTGGGAGGCTATTTGACATCGTTGGATCTTCCAACCTCATCTCTTGGAAGATGGAAGTGTCGATCAAATCAATGATCCACTTTTGATATGTGATTATCATTATGGCCATTGATATATCTTCCATAATTTATTAATCTTAGGATTCTAGTATCTCTTCTCCAATCTCTTAAAATCTATCTTCCCTGATTGAGCATTCACAAACAGAAGAAACAAAACTCAGGTTTATTTGGGTTTACTCATGGATATTCAAAGTAGATGTTTCTATTCTATTTCTTCATCTTGTGATTAATTTGTTTTTTGATTTCATGTTTACTCTATTATTGGTTAAAAAATTAACATGGTTTAATCATTTTAAAACATAAAATCACCCCTTTGGTAAAAACATTATTTGTAATGAATTGTTTCATATTATGAATTAAACGTTTGTTTGAAATGGAATTGGATTATTATTGATTATTGTGTTTTTGGATTATGAATTGTAAAGCATCATTTTAATGACAATATATTGATTCCATATATTGTTAAAAATTATTTAAAATGTGTGGATATCATTTAAATATATTTTCGAATGATTTAAAGGATAAAATTTGATTTTTTTCAGAAAAGGATGATTATAATGTTATTTAAAAATACTAAAGGAATTTATTTGATTTTATAATTAATTTTTTGAATGTCCATTTGGAACCATGAATTTATTTTTAACATATGCATCCATGTGTTGACAGTTTAAATGGTTTATAAAAAAAATTAATCTTTTATTGATATAACATCCCAACTCGGCTTACCGCTAAACCGATAGCCGGACCATTTTGCCACATGGCCCCAAGTGTATTTCCCCAAAGGTAGGAGGCTGTCGACTAGCAGTGATTTCCTAGGGTGTGATAGTGGGGAAACTATTCCCTCTTTGGTAGAGTGTAACATAGTGGAATAAATAGTAACAAATAGAGGAAGAAGTAAAAAACATGCAACTGAAACTAAACAGAAGAAGTCTGATAGATAAATATCCAAGTCTCAACCATACAAATGAAAATGCAACATGTTACATGTTTTATGAAAACAACCAAAAGAGGATACACTCCAATCAATTACAACACAATTCTAAATTACAGTAAAAAATGAGACTCAGCACCATCACAAGCCAAGGCTTGGTCCCCTACTCTTCTGCTAAAAAGAAACAGTCATGTTGCTGAAAAAATAGCCTTTCCCCTAACGACACCTATAGAAATATAGTATGGTGGTCCCCAAAAACATGACCCAAATAGGGTGTGAGAAATGAATCCAATTAGGAAACCACTAAAGGTTTTTACCAATCTATCAGTGAGTATATACAGTAGTTTCCATCCAATGTCCTGAAGGCCTTCATTTTTAATTGATTTTGATAATCCACATTTGAAAGGCTGAGGTAGAACCCTTAAAAGGTATGTAGGAATAAGTATTACATGAATTGTAGGCCTTAGAGGAATTCATTTTCCCATAGGATTCATTCATTACATACAACCCAGACTTACTACTTGGAACTGCTCCTCCCCAGCAACTTCATCGTGAAATCAACTCTCCACCTTCGCATGGCTATTCAGCTAGGCATTCCTGTGCATGCACAAGCTTGTCCCAATGGCAGGTGTCATACCATTTCATTCTTGCAATTCGTTTAGCTTCTTCTATGGTGAAAGCTCCTTGGTCATCCTCCTTGTAGATCTTGTTCATTGTAGGTCGTCTGGTTTGCATCTGCACTTAGGATGGCCTAAAGGACTTAAAGGACTCAGGGACTAAATCGGTGGCCCGAAGGCCCAAACGGGGGCATATTACCGGCTGCTACAGATCCAAACAGTACCTTCTACAGTTCATGCTATAGTACCTATTATATTATTGCATAGTTCCCACTATAGTACCTGCTAGAGTACTGCTGCAGTAAATAAATGCAGAAAGTAGTATGCACTCAAAATTAAACAACCCTACAAATACTATTATTCATTTATAGATTTTACTATATTAATTACTAGTTCATTTACTTTAAGAATTTAAATTCTTGAATCCAGCCTAATCCTAACATTTCTCATAGCAAGGTAAGAACAACAGAAGTCTCAGAAGACATCCTAACAAGTAACTAAAGTCTGAACTCAATCTTGTGCTTTGACTTGGCAGAAGTGTCACCATTTTCTTTAATTTCATCATTTTAGTATAACCTGAGTCTATTATTTATATTCATATGTTAGAATTCAAGTATCATTATAGGTTTAATTCTACCGACATCCCATGAGTCCATTCTTAGTGGACCTACTAAGGAGATAGAGTATCACTCCTAATGATGGTATAAGTTCAAGAGAGTCTGTCCTAAGTGGTCCTACTAGGGATCCCTAAGGTATCACTCTATGTGAAAATAATTTTATGTCAATTTAGTCTATCCTTGGAGGTCATAATTGGGAGATCAAGTGTCACTAATGACATATAAAAAAATACCTTGTTATTCCATCCATGGAATTCTAAGATGAACCCATGTATCACCCAAGGTTCAAGGTACAATATTCAAGTGATTTTGTTCATGGATTTCTAAGATGAACACATGTATCACCCAATTATTTATACCCTTTATCCCTTAAAATTTAATATAACATTCCAACCAACTTAACAAGAAAAAACACTAAATGAAAAAAAGGGGAAAACACAAACCCATATCCATAAACAAATACTCAAAATTCAAAAACAATTGCAGTTTCAAACAATAACCAAGTTCATTTTAAACAACCCAAAAATGGAAAATTTAAGTATGCCCCTCAACATCCTTGGAAAAAACAACCAAACCCAAAACTAAGGGAAATGCACCCATAGGGTGTCCCTTAACTGATCAATGGTTATAAAAAAGATTAAATTCATTGAGTTCATTATCACAAGATAATTTGATAATAATAATGATTGATTTCCTTTCAAGGAAACACTCTAAACATGGGTGTGTGGAAAAACAAAACATATAAACATATCAAAAATTAACGAGACGCACAAGACCACCTACCTCAATGTCACACGAGTGATATAACCCAACTTCGGCCCTTGAATCAGCCTAGAATGGCGTATATCAATGAAATTAGATAAGTCAATCAACCTTGAATAACTTCCTCAAGAACACAAATCATCAAGAACGGCTCAAAGAGAAGAAATCTCTTATCGAGAGGAATCCTATGAGACTGACAACAATTGAATCTCATTCCGGATGATGAAATAGGAGAAAGATTTGTTCCTATGGCTCTCAGTTCTTCACCCAGAAGAATTTCTATTTAGGAGAAGAGAAAATGAGGCTACTACCCATTTTAAGTTGAAAATTAGGAGTACACGGTGTGTAAATCCATATACAGATCATGTATATCATTTTACTATTAAATACTTCACTGAATTACTTTACATGTCCCACACCAACCATGAAGACATTACTACATGGAATGTACTTAGAATTACATGGCGTGTAGTGGATTTTTCTTCTCTACTAGGCCAACAACATCAAACACTGTGTTTTCCCATATTACACAGTCAGATTACAAAGCATGTACATAGGATTACATGGTGTGTTCTACTAAAATTTATCATTTTTTTCTAAATTTCCTTATTTTCTCAAGAACCACACAAAGTAAATGAATTCTAATAAACAATAACTCATAAGTAGAACTGGGTTTTACAAACATACCCCCTTAAAGCAATTTGTCCCTAAATTTACCTTCCAAGGCCGGTGAATAAATATTTGAGAATAAATCTTTCCACTAAGCATTTATGTATGCCTTCTTTTCCCAAGTCTCATCATGTACTCAGTCGTGCTACCATAGCACCCATATGAGAGGAACTGATTGGCCTCAGAGATCCTTCATGATCCTTTCCACTATATGAATCGTATGCTCCTCAAAAGACTCATCAACCTGAAGATCAACTCCCACAGGTTGAAAATGTGAGATGGGTCTAAATGATAGAGGTGAAACTGAGATATATAGAAGACGTTGTGCATGTCCCAGTACCTCTGAGGTAACTGTAAATGACAGGCAACAGAACTGACTCATTCTAGAATCTCAAACGGTCTGACATATCACGGTGAAGGCATACCCTATCTCCTGATCCTCTTGTGTCCCAAACTCGGTGAGACTCATAGGAAAACTTGGCCCCTAACCTCAAACACCAAAGATCATATATGAAGATCTGTGTAAGATTTCGGAGGATACTGTGTAGTAGTAATTCATTTCTGGATAAAGTGGACCTTCTTAGTAGTATCTTGGACAAGACGAGGTCCCAACATACCTGCCTCTCCTGCCTCAACCAACATAGGGGTGATCGACATGGCCTCCTGTACGAAGCCTCATATGGAACCATCTGAATAGCATCTTAAAATATATTTTTATAGATGAAATCAACTAAGAGTATTTGTTTCGCATAAGATCCCCCAAATTCTATGACACATGCACAAGACATATCCTCCATCACCAGAATCGTACGCTCTAACTGACCATTTGTCTGAGGGTGGTAAGTTGTGCTTAGAAGCACCTGTGTACCTAGCTCCCTCTGAAAACTCTTCCAGAAACAAGACATAAATCAGGTGTCCATATCTGAAATGAATGGACAATGAACCCCATGAAGTCATATCGCCTCTCAGATATATAGCTTACTGAGCTCATCAACACCAAAGGACTCCTTGATCGGAAAAAAGTGGGCAACCATCATATGCCTATCAACTACGACCCAGACAACATTATTGCCTATAGGCGACCATGGTAACCATGTCACAAAATCCATCGCAAAATTATACCACTTCCACTCAGTAATGGGTTGATGCAGTAAAAGTCTAGTTAGTCGCTGATGTTACACCTTCACCTACTAACAAATGGAACACCATCTAATGAAACTAGCTACTTCTTTCTTTATACACATCCACCATTACTGATGGCACAAGTCATAGTACATCTTGGTGACTCTGGGATTCACTTCCCAAGCTGAAGTATGAAACTCTCTCATCATCTCGTCGTGTATATCCCACATAACCCACACACATCCATGAAAATGCATAACTTCATCCCCGCCTATCGTCTATCAAGGAGGAGGGTTCTCACCTGCCACACTCTCCTGTAGAACTAGGCCTTATGATTCTAATAGCTACCTCATCATCACTATGTTCAGTAGGGTAGAGGTAACAGTCAAAGATGAAAGGTAAGTGTGTCCCTGACTATTGTGCACCTCTAAATGCATCTCATAAAACAAGGCCATAAGCTTCCACTCACCAATAGCCTCTTGTACTGTCTTTATCTGAGTTATCCTGCTTAGTGCATCATCCAATGCATTTCCTTTTTAGCCATATAGGCAAGCTCAATGGTGAACAACTAAAGGTATTCCAACCATCGTCGTTTCCTTAGATTCAAATCACGTTGAGTGAATATGTATTTGAGGTTTTGTGGTCTGTGTACACCACAGAGCACTCTCCCAATAAATAATGTCTCCAATAGTGCAAGGCATGAAAAATTGCAGCCAAATTGAGATTATGCATCGGATAATTTATCTCATGTGGCTTCAACTACCTATGTCCATACACAACTACCCAATCTCCCATCATAAGCACTAGTCCTAGCCCGATACTCGATGCATCATAGTAAAAATTATAAATCTTTCCTGGATCTTGAAATTTTAGTATCGGCGCTGATGTCAAACGTCCGTTAAACTCCTTAAAGGTTGTTTCACAAGAATATGATCATTCAAACATAACACCTCTCTTATTCAATATCATCATCAGTGATGCTAAGCATGAGAAGTCCTAAATAAAATACATGTAGTAACCAGCTGGACCCAATAAACTCCACACCTCAAAAACATTCTTGGGTTGATCCCAGGTAACTACTCCTCTCACCTTCTCTAGGACCACTAATACTCTTGTCTCTAAGATGATGTGACCTAGGAAGTGAATCCAATCCACCCAGAAGTGGTATTTTTAGAGCTTATAATATAACTAATTCTCCCTTAGTGTATTCAAAATGATCTTAAGATGTTTGTAATGGTCACGTCGATTGTGTGAATACACCAAGATATCATCCACGAAAACCACCACAAAGGAATCTAGGTAAGGATGGAACACTTAGTTCATCAGTGCCATCGAAACTGCTGGTATGTTTCTGAGACCAAATGAAATAACCAAGTACTCATAAAGACCAAACCTGCTACGAATGGTTTGATGAGGTATGTCTGTCGAACAAACACATACCTGGTGATATCCTAACCTCAAGTCAATCTTTGACAACACTTGAGATCCCCAAAGCTAATCAAACATGTCATCAATCTCGGGTAAGAGATATCAGTTCATAATTATCCACTGGTTCAGTTTCTAATAATCTAGGAATATCCTAAGAGTACCATCCACCTTTTTCACAAAAAAAGTATCGGTGAACCCCAAAGTGAAGTGTTGGGTTGGATAAAACCATTATCTTCAAAATTTTCCAACTTCCTCTTGAGCTCTTACAACTCCATCATAGCCATTTGGTAAGGAGAAATGGATACATGTGAAACTCTTGTCACTAGCTTGATAGTGAACTCCACTTCTATAACTATAGGTGTAAGAACCCAGATCTTCATTTCAGGTATGTTTCCTTTTTCTGGTGTTTTTGAGGAAAAAGAGGAGTTTTTGGAAAATTTTTAAGTACATGTCATGTACTTTATGAGTACACTCCATGTACTCGGTTACCGCTGGTAGCCAAATGCTGGCCGTGTAGTAGCCCTGCACATGTCCATGTGTGGTGACCTGGAGACTGCTTAATGCAGCGGCTGGTGAAGGGAAGTACACGCTGTGTACTTATAAAGTACACGTCGTGTACTTTATTTTTTTCATTAAATTTGTTGGGTTCATGTCTGACGGACAGATCCACCTCCTTCTAGGTTTGGTTCATCCGAGAGTGAGAGAACAACGTCGATCTTCCTCTGAGTTCCAGATCGAGCATTTTTTATCTGAATCGGCCGTTGTCGATTGCATTAGAAGGGCCTCGGTAAGATCTTCTATCTTCTAGATCATCATTTCCTAATTCCTACTCTTTCTTAAGTTGTCTTTAGTTGAGAATTTTTATCATTTTTGTATATTTAAGGTGTTCTTGGGCAATTCAAGGCATGAGGTTCACGTATATAGATCCTATAACAACGTGGTAGGTGGTTTGTGCTATTCTGTTGAATGTCTTTGAGTTATATGTGAAATTTGACAAATACCCTTAAATGGGGTACTGTGTGTTTACTATTTTGGCCCTATTAATTTCCTGCTATGCTTGTATGATTGAATAGAGGATCATTGAATGAGAATAGGGTTAATTTCTATTCTTTGTAGGTGTTTGTACTTGCATGTTTTTGTATGACCGTTTGGTCTTGCTTGTCCTGTTAGGCTGCCTTGTTTACATACCATGCCTAGTATTATAGGAAGGAGTGTTTTGTTTTTTATGACATGCTAATATATTTTAGACTTCAAGCCAAGTACTTCTTGAGGGTTACTTTGGCCGATATGCATTTCTATGATTTCTTGACTTACATTGGGCAGTGAGAACATGGTGTAGTAGACCATAGAAATAATGTATGTAAGGGGTTCTCCAGAGTGCATGTTTAATGTTACGATACGAGACCATATAGTGAATTTACATAACTGATTCCTCAGAGTTTCTATAGTTCCTCGACATGGGTCATAGGGGGAATGTGATGTAAGTGCTTCCCCAGAGAACATTTAGTTATCGATACGAGACAATAGGATGAATTGACAGTGAGTTCTTCCTTAGAGATTCTATGATTAAGCTAAACCAGAGGTATTAGACTGAGTGTACTACCCAAAGGGATGCTTGTCTTGTTTGGTTGAACCAGAGGGGTTAGGATGTTAGCACTTCCCAGTGGGTTACTGTCTGTGTTTAGCTGTTTGCTTGTACTTATTTGCTTGAACCAGAGGGATTAGGCTATGATTACTACCCAGAGGGTTGCCTTCTTTTATTAGATCTTTCTTGATATATGAAACTGAATGCATTGAAATTGTGGATTGTTTACTGTTGAGTACTTCCTTGTTTATTTTGTTCATTAATGATTACCTTCCATATATTCACAGACTATTGGGCACATATCTCATGGTGGTTTCCTACTGGGATTTAGTATCACACCGTGTTTGGTTCATGCTTTTGGGACCAAAAAGATTATATTGTTGCAGGTATAGATAAGATCAAGTTCCCTTCTACTTTAGATACTTGACTACTTTGGAGCTAGAGGGCATGGGACCAAGCTATGGCTTGCGATGTTGAAGAGTTATTTACATGTTTTCATTTTGTAATTTTGATTAGTACTGTATTCATCATTATGACTTGTTTGGCTGTTTTTCTAGACACATGTATCATGCATCATCTTATATATGTGCTCCAGTTGTTATTACTTCTAGTATTCAACTATTTACTTTTGTTATGGTACTTTTTCAGCTTCCACTATTTCTATTGATTTACTTCCACTGTGTTACTCTGCCAATGAGGGAATAGTTTTCCCACTTTCACACCCAAGGCCCTCACTGATAGTCGGTAGCCTCTAGTGTTCAGGGAAATGCACTTGAGGCCATATGACCAACCAGGTACAGGGTGCCTCTGGGTGGCTTCCGGAACTGAGATGTAACAAAGTGGTATCAGAGGGATTTTTTCCGTTGAATTACTATTTGGAGCCTATAAATAGGGATAGGAAGGAATAGGTACTTGTTAATAAGTTGTGCCTGGGAGTATCTTACTCGTGTAGATGGAAAATCCAATCTACCTCGTTTATTGCAATTTTTCTGGTTTGGAAATTATTATAGTTGATTTGATTTTACCTTGAGTGATTCACATGTTTTGTGCTATTTTTGATGGTGTTATTAGGGTTCTATTTCTATTGCAACCCGATGAGATGAGGTCATGCCATCTCATACGTCATATAAAAACTTGATAGGGATCACATGTCATGCATTATTTCCATGCCATATAGGGTGCATTAGCGATTTCATGTTTTTGTGATAGGTGTTGTGCTAGATATGCTTGCTTTTATGATAGATGCCTTGATAAAAATACCCACTTTTTGATAGGGTATTTTTTGTGTAAGGTTTTGTTTGAATGGATGCCAAACTTTGGTTCTTGAGGTGTTATGGGTCCTCATGGACCGGAATTTGGTGGATCATTACCTTGTTATGCTTTTTTATGACATATGTAAGATGACAAGATTTGATTTGTGGGGAGTATGGGCCCTCACGAATCATAATTTGGCACTTAAAGATTAGTTTTAGTGTTTTTTTGGGTTCTGGAGTAGTTTCTGAGGGTTACTGTCCAGAAAAACCTAGAATACACAATGTGTAATGTTAAATACATGTCATGTGTTCTTCTGTTCAGGAAGAAACTATTTTTATTAAGTACACGCCATTTACCGTATGTACATGTTGTGTAGTCTCTAACCGTGTCTCAGACTATGTGTGCAGAGACATAGGGTTTTAAGTCTTTGGTTGGACACACCGTGTACCAGATGTACATGTCGTGTTGTAGGACCGTGTAGCCAGTCATTTCACTAAATACACGGGTCGGTTGACTCTTCTATAATGCATGTCGTTTCAGTCTTGAACATGAGGTGTAGTGTGAGCCGTGTATCTGGTCATGTCACTAACAACACATGTAGGTGAAGCTCATTTAGTACATGTCGTGTCTGTCACTAGCACATTGTGTAGAATTGTTCTAAGAGAGTGGTGTTGCTTAGCCGTGTAAGAGAAATGGGGCAGGGAAAGATGATTCAAGTACACATCGTGTGTAAGTACAACATGCCGTGTATGGGGTGTTACATGGCCAGTTTTGGTAGAAGTACACTCCCATGTGAATGGATTGAAGGAACATGTCGTGTAATCAAATATACACACCGTGTATCCTTGTTTTGTTAAACTTGAATGATTTCTTTCTCATGTTCCCTTTTTCCTCTTCTAGTTTTCGATCCTTGATAATTTGATCTAAGGTGTGTGATTGACCTTCTAGATTCATGCCACTGAGACATACTCTAGTTGTACACCTGTTAGAGGGCACCGATCAAACACCAGACATGGCTGAACAAGGACTTACAACAGATCCTCATGTAGTGCCAGTCTTGGCACCGAACATCATTACAGACACAGGTGCTGATGCATAGTTCCGAGAGGGATTCATGAGGTTCATGTACACTTTCCACAGAGTGACCCATCATGTCCCATCATTGGAAGAGTTGACGTGGGTTTTCCAGTAGTAGCATCCTCCCACATTCACCGGGGAAGGAGTATCTCAGGCTGCGGAGTCATGGTTAGAAGCCATGCTTTCAATCTACGAGCATCTAGAGACACCTCCAGAGAGGAGAGTCAAAATTGCTACTTATATGATTCGAGATTCTGCCAAGAGATGGTGGGATGTGATCTCACGGGTGGGACGCATTTCAGTTATGGCATGGGATGACTTTCAGCATACCTTATATGATTACTACAATCCAGAGACTTTGAGAGATGATCGAGCCCGAGAGTTCATGAATCTAGAGCAGGGTACTCTCTCAGTCATGGAGTATTCATCTCGCTTCACTGAGCTGAAGAACTTCACTCCTATTTCTGTAGGTGATGAGTTATTCATGGAAAAGAATATTGAGGATGTTCTGATGCACGACATCCAATCTCAGGTGAACATCTTTATGTTGACTTCCATCAATTCTATAGTCAACTTGGTGCTGATCACATAGTGCAATTTGAGGGATCTGGAGTTGTGAGCTATAGCGGCTCGATATCTAAAGTTAGTATCTCTCATGATGACATCAATTAGAACTATAGGGATTCTACACATAGAGATCCATGGAGGCAGGGGATAGTTTCTAGTAGCCAGGTGGTGTGATACTAGTGCGGATATAGTGGACATACGAGGCCACATTTCCTGAGAGACCCATTGCAGTGTCGATCTTGCGTCAAGATGGGTCATATTCAGCATTTCTGTCAGATCTTCTCACCAAGAGCTGGTGATAGGGGTTATTCTATGACTTAGCGTTCAGGAGCAGTGCCACTAGTTTCTCATCATTATGGGAACTGGAGTTCTTCCAACCATTCCGGTCGAGGTGGAGGTTGCAGCTGTGGTATTCAGTTTCTAGGCTTTCAGTGGCAGTAGGGTGGACCGGCTTAGAGTGGTCAGGTAGGGTCACAGGGTGGTAGTGTAGGTCAAAATTTTTTGGTTGAGAAGACCCAGTAGGAGCAAGATCCTAGACCCTCTACAGTTCGAGGTATGATCTTAGTTGCCTTAGTTTTAGCTTCTTCTCTTTTTTATAGAGGGGCTTCCCATAGCTTCATATCTGTTGTTGTTGTGGAGAGCCTTGGGCTCTGTATATTTTTTTCTACTGATGTCTTGACTTTGGAAACACCATTGCGGACAAGAACTACTAGTCTACGTCAGGGCAAGGAGTGCCCACTTGAGGTTGGTGGGTGTCACTTCTCAAGGGACCTCTATGTCTTAGAAATGACAGGCTATGATGTCATTATTATAATGGACTAGTTAGTTACCTTCTAGGACTTTATCGATTTCTATTCTCCTAGGGAGAGTTTCACATCACCAGAGGGTGGTCATAAGGGTGAATGGGATGTCCATATGAGTAGATCGGGACCCGAGCATCATGGGTTCGAAGGAGTTATAGTCCAGATTGCAAGTCTGTATCTGGATGACCTGGGGACTTCACATATGTACTTTGCTCTAGGGGTGGATCGTTTTAGGTACATCCATCCAAATAATTTTTCAGGTTTTCCTCTGGATCGGGAGGTGGAATTTTTTATCGATCTTGTGCTAGGAGTGGCACTGGTGTCCATTCCTCATTATAGGATTGATACACATGAGTTGCATGAGCTAAAGAAGCAGTTGGAGGAGTTATAGACCAAGGGTCTCATCCGACCCAGTACTTCTCCTTGGGGTTTTCTTGTCCTGTTGGGGAAGAAGGAGGATGTTACCCTCAGACTCTGTGGATTATCATAAGTTTAACCAGTTGACGGTCAAGGACCGATATCCCTTACTGAGTATTGATTATCTCTTTGATCAGATTCGAGGATCCCATGTGTACTTGAAGATTTACTTGAGGTCCAGTTACAATAAATTGTCCATTAGACCATTATATATACCTCTTACAGCCTTCTGGAGTAGGTATGGTCTATAATAGTATATGGTTATGTTGTTCGGTCTCACGAATGCGCCTATTATTCTCATGGAACTGATGAACTGAGTGTTTCATCCATACTTGGATTCTTTCATGGTGGTTTTCATGGATGATATCTTGGTGTAATCTCACACTCTACACAACAAATCTTTCCATCTTGATATGATTTTGAATACACTAAAAAATCATCAGTTATATGCTAATATTTCAAAATGCAACTTTTGGATAGACCAGATTCATTTCTTGGGTCATGATATCTCAGATAGAGGAGTGTCAATAGACCTAGAGAAAGTGAGAGCAGTAGTTTCCTGGGAGCAGATGAAGAAATTCTTTGATGTGTGGAGTTTTCTAGGGTTGGTTGGATACTATAGATGTTTCATACAACACTCTTCATGCTTAGCAGCACCATTAACGGGTCTGACTAAGAAGGGTGAAAAGTTCTTGTAGTTAGATTCATGTGAGTCAGCCGTTCAGGATATGAAAGTGAGGTTGACTTCATCATTGAAACTAGTATTTCCAAAGTTGACCAAGATCTATATTGTGTACTGTGATAAATCAGGTATCGGTCTTGGAGAAGTGCTAATGCAGGTGGATGGAGTCATTGCGTACGAGTCTCGGCAGGTGAGGCCACATGAGAGGAATTACACGATGCACGATCCCTAGTTGGTGGAAGTTGTTCATGCCTTATGCTATTAGAGACATTATCTTCTAGGAGAGAATTTTTTGGTTTTCACTTACCACAAAAGTCTGAAGTATATCTTCATTCAGCGTGACTTGAATTTGAGACGGTGAATTTGGGTTGAGTACCTTCGGTCTTTTGACTTTGATCTTCCATACATACCTCGTAAAAGAAACTTAGTGGAAGATTCACTAAGCAGAAGGACTTAGATGCAGGCAGTTCAGGAGTCCAACAATGAGTGGAAGCGTATGGATTTTTTCTCTGAGATGAATTTAGAAGTGCATGATAGGCATGGTATAGATTTTATTTCGTCTATATATGTTACCTATAATCTTCTTGATAAAGTGAAAATGAGGTAGCTCTCATATTCTGAAGGCTTAGTCCTATAAGAAAGTGTGTTAGGAGAGGACCCAATTCCTGGATGGACAATATGCGAGGATGAGATCTTGTGTTTTCATGGTCACGTATGGATGCCAGAAGACATACGTGAGGAGTTGATGTGGGACATACATTCCTCTGTTAGGGTAGTTCATCCTAGTGTCACCAAGTTGTATCACGATCTACACAGTCCGTATTGGTTTTCATGTATGAGGAGAGATGTTGCTAGGTTCGTCATGAGGTGTTCCACCTGTCAGTAGGTGAAGGCGGAAAATCAGTGACCTATGGGGACTTTAAAACAGTTACCCATTCTCAAGTGGAAGTGGGATGATGTCATTATGGATTTCGTGACAGGTCTACAAAGGTCTCCTAAAGGGAATGATATTATTTGTGTTGTCATTTATAGACTCACAAAGGTTTCTCACATATTTCCAATCAAGTAAACCTTTAGTGTTGATGAGCTAGGAAGGTTGTACATCTAAGAGATTGTATGTTTACATGGGATTACACACTCAATTGTCTCAAATAGGGACACATGTTTTACTTCCTGGGTCTGGTAGGGGCTTCAGGAGGCCTTGGTCACAAAGGTACTTTTGATTATAGCTTTCCATCCCCAAACAGATGGCCAGTTTGAGCGTACGATTCAGGTGCTTGAGGATATTCTACGATCATGCATCCTTGATTACAGAGGTTCATGGGAGAAGCACACACATATTTTGTAGTTTTCCTACAATAATAGTTTTCAAGAAACAATTCATATGGAACCTTATGAGGCTTTGTACGGTAGGCCATGCCAATCACCCATATGTTGGTTGGATGTAGGAGAGGCAGTTATGCTAGGACCTCGTCTTGTCTAGGTGACCATAGAGTATATAGTGTTGATTCGAAGTAGGATGCATACTGCATAGTCTTGACAGAAGCCTTATGCTGATCATCAGAGATGACCTTTGGAGTTCGAGGTCAGGGATCTGGTTTTCCTGCGTATCACACTGAGTTTGGGACACCAAAGTATTAGGCGATAGGGTATGATTTCACCTAGGTATATTGGGCCGTTTGAGGTGTTGGGGAGAGTTGGGTCGGTTTCCTGTTGGTTCCAGTTACCTCAGAGGTACCAAGCTATGCACAAAATTTTCCATGTTTCATAGCTTCGACGTTACTTCTCAGACCCTTATCATGTTCTTCAACCCGAGGAGGTTGAGTTAGAGGTGGACGCCTCGCTTGAGGAGAATCCTATCAGGATTTTTGATTGAGGTATGAAGGTTCTCCGTGGACGGTATGTTCCTCTGTTACGAGTGCTATGGAAGCACGGGTGGGTACATGATGTGACTTGGGAAAGGGAGACTGATGTATGATCACAGTGGCTGAAGTTGTTTGAGGACTATTCTTCTACGCCGAATTGCTAGGGAAATTCAAGGAATAATTTCTTTAAGGGTGGAAGTATGTAAGAACCCAGATCATATTTTTAGGTATGTTTACATTTTCTGGTGTTTTGAGGAAAAAGAGTAGTTTTTGGAAATTTCTTCAGTACACGCTGTGTACTTTATGAGTACATGCTGTGTACTTTATGAGTACAGGCTGTGTACTCGGTTACCACGGGTAGTCGAGTGTTGTCCTTGTAGCAGCCATGCACACGGCCAAGTGTAGTGACCTGGAGACCACTTAATGCAGCAGCCGGTGAATGCAACAACACTCGGTGTACATATAAAGTACACATCTTGTCCTTCTTTTATTCATTAAATGTACCGGGGTTGCGTCTGATGGACAGAACCAACTCCTTCTAGGTTTCATTCGTCTGAGAGCAAGATAATGTCCCCAATATTCCTCTAATATCCCGATCGAGCGTCTGTTATCTGAATCGACCTCCTTCAATTGCATTTTAATGGCCTTAGTAATCTCTTCCTTCTATTAGAGCTTTGATTCCCGATTCCCCCTCTTTCTCATGTTATCTTTGGTTTAGCGTTTTTATTATTTTGTAGATCTATGATGTTCATGGGTGATTCAAGGCTTGAGGTTCACATATATCCATCCTATAACACTGACGTAGGTGGTTTGAGCCTTTCTATTGAATGTCTTTGAGTTATATGTGCAATTTGACCAATACCCTTGAACAAGGTATTGCGTGTTTACTTTTTTGGACCTGTTAATTGCTTTCTATGCTTGTATGCTTTAATAGAGGTTAATTGAATGAGAATAGAGATAATTGCAATGATTTGGAGGTGTTTTCCCATGCATGTTTGTTTATTACCATTTGGTCTTTCTTGGCCTGTTAGGCTTCCTTGTTTATTTACCATGCCTAGTATTGTAGGATGGAGTGTTTTGTTTACCTAACATGATGATATGTTGTAGACTACTAGAAAAGTTGTTATTGGGGGTTACTTTGTTTGATACATGTTTTTATGCTTTCTTGACTTACACAGGGCCATGAGAACCTTGTCTAGTAGACCATTGCGAGAATGGACGTAAGGGATTCTCTAAAGTGATTGTTTACTGATATGATGCGAGACTATAGGGGGAATTGACGTAAGTTCTTCCTCAGAGTGTTTGTAGTGCCTCGACATGGGCCACTGGGGGAATGTGATGTAAGTGCTACCCGAGAGTGCCTTTAGTTACCGATATGAGACTATAGGAGGAATTGATGGTGATTTCTTCCTCGTAGAGTCTATGAATAAGCAGAACCAGAGGGGTTAGACTGAGTGAACTAACCAGAGGGGTGGTTGTCTTGTTTGGTTGAACCAGAGGGGTTAGGTTGTGAGGACTTCCCAAAGGGTTACCATTTGTGTTTAGCTTCTTGCTTTTACATGTTTGGTTGAACCATAGGGGTTAGGCTATGAGTACTACCCAGAGGTTTAACTGCTTTGATTAGTTGTTCCTTGATATATGAAACTGAATGCATTGAAACTGTTGATTGTTTAATTCTATGTACTTCCTTGTTTACTACTTTCCTTAATGATTACCTGCCATATATTCACTGATTGTTGGGCACCAATCTCGTGGTGGTTTCCCAATGGTATTTTGTCTCACACATTGTTTGGGTCATGCTTCTGGGACCAAACAGATTATATTGTTACAGGTATAGACAAGTGAAAGCACCCATCTACTTCAGGTACTTGACTGCTTTGGAGCTAGATGACTTGGGGACAAGCTATGGATTGTGATGCCGAGGAGTCGTTTACTTGTTTTCCTTTTGTACATTGGATTAGTACTGTATTAAGCATTGTGATTTTTTGGCTATTTTCGTAGACACATGTATCATGCATCATCTTATATATGTTATCGAGTTATTACTTCTAGTATTCTGTTGTTTACTTTTGTTATGGTACTTTTTTCGCTTCTGCTATTGCTATTGATTTACTTTCGCAGTGTAACTCTGCCAATGAGGGCATAGTTTCCCCACTATCACACCCAAGGCCCTCATTGCTAGTCCGCAGCCTCTGGTGTACTGGGAAATGCGCTTGAGGCCATATGACCAACGGGGTATGGGGAACCTCTGGGTGGATTCTGAAACTGGGATGTAACAAGACGTAATCCTGAGAAGTCATTTGGGAAAACATCCTTAAAAAAATCAACCACTGGAGGAAAATTTGTCATACATATTCCTTATTCATCCAAATATCTACTCGCAATCTAGGATTTCATCCCACCCAGCCCACAATGCTCGTGTCCAGCTCAGCTTGCCTGGATATCCCACTCACCTTTATATAGAAAAGACCCTCCTTCAGATGACATAAAACTCACCCTACGGAGATAGAAGTCAACAAAGGCACGAAAATAAACCATCCTGTCCATTCTAAGAATAATATCCAAACCTGTTTCTCTAATACGTAGGGGTTCCATAGAAAGTGAAACCCTTCAATCTCAAGGGGGAACTCCTTGCACAGACACACACCTTCCATTTTGATCCCTAACGGAGTGTCTAGCATTATAACATCATAAGTAGTAGAAACACAAATCCCAAGTCTTTCCACATTAGCAATAGATATAAAACTACGTGTTGCACCAATATAAAACAGTACAGAAGATAAAACAGAGGTGACTATAATAATACCTCTGACAATAGAATTTCCGGGATCCTACTCATTTCGGGACTATTGAAATTCATATGTCTGACTTGTACCAGAGCCCTATGACATAGCATGGCCACCCTGAGCTGACCCTCCATGTTGTCGATGAGATATTGGGGTCCAGCTACCATGACCACGCCCACCGCCTTGGCCTACATGCCCCAATGTATTCCAGTATTGAGACTGGTGAGAAGCTACTAACACTACTCCTATACATGGAGTCTCAATAGAACCTCACTCACTAGACACTAGTGGAAACGTCATAAAAAGGCACTGGAGATAGCCCATCGTTCTGTAATCTTAGCACTCAACTAGGTCCTTTGGACACTATGGGCTCAGATGTCCCGGCCTACTGCACTGATAGCACCTTACCTGGCTATCAGAAGAAAAGTTTTGATTTCACATATCCCTGCGAGAAAACTACATATGATGCTTCTTGTTTCCAATCGAAATAGTATCAGATATCGGTGTCGAACCACCCAAGATTGCACCCCCAGATTCCCACAAGTTGCAATCAGTAATTAGTGCCAGATTCATAATAGAAGAAACGGAAGGCATCCTGAAGACATTCACCTGTGATCGAGTGTCGTGCCGAAGACCATTGATTAGTCACTGAAAGTGGCTAATATTCATTGTTAAGATCTTAATATTAATGTGTTTAAAAGTTCATAAACATCAATTTTAGTCCAATTCATAAATTGAACTTCATTTCCCATCATTGTGCAATTCATGCTTAAAATGTCAATTTGGTCCCACTCAATAATTTGCTTGTGGAAATTACAATATTCATCATTTTAATTTGAAATTTTGGTATATTATTTATCACTTTGTTTGGAACATTTTATCTTTTAGTTCCGATGGATGAATCCCAAAGGAAGATTGAAAATTTTGCGCCTGAAGGCAGAAACTTGCTAGAAAAAGCATAATGGGCCTAAGGCCCATCAAACAAATGTGGGGCCCAGAAACCAAGCCCAATGAAGCTCAAATTTATACAGTAGAAATATAAAAATATGAGGATCATTTTATTCAACTGTGGCCGGAGCTAAGTCTGATGTTTTCATGATGATAAAGGGATATGAAGTTAAGATTTTAATGGTGGACTCGTCATTAATGCACAGAAATCCGTCCCACTATTTCGACCATAACTTCCAAACGGCTGAGACATATTTCCTGATATTTTTATAGATTCTAGAAGACACATGGACGAAGATATGTTATATTTATGACACCTTCGTATTTGGCCATATGAAGTGTCAAACTCACACGTCAAAATGGAGGACGAATCTGGAAAGTTTTCCTGGGTAAACTTTGAAACGTCAATTTCCTTTTGATTCTTCACCCTCCTTTTGACTCTATTAATTGTTGGGGGGGTGAATTTAATATTGGGGGTGGACCTAAGGCTCCTAATATTCCTATATAATGATATGGTGGTGAATTAAATTATCATCTAACATTTTCCTTTGAATCCATGTTTTTCTTTCAATTGTAATTTCCCGCTTTCGTTTTGTAATGGCATCTTCAATTTCTCTAATGTAAGTTTTTCATTCACATTTAGTATTTTAATAAAATTTCTTCTTCTTATTCACTTTTTATTTTCCTTTTCTTCACACGTTGATACCTTTGAATCGTAGTGTGAATTTATTCACACCCGCACTTGTGAGATCATCACACAACGGTGGAGTGTTCATTTTGATTAATGTTTTTTTTCTTTCTTCTTCAATCCCGCTTCTTTAAGTCAATTACCTGCTTCCATTGATAGAATAGAATCAATGGAGGGCTAACCTTTTATGGTTTTATCCTAGGGAGTTGCATGAGTTGGATTGAATGTTATTTGATGTTCTTAAATTCTTAAATTTGTTCTTTATTTTAAGAGTTCCTTTCTTTGATTTATCTTCTTCTTTGTCTTCACCGACTTTAACGACGATACATTTTGAGTGCTAGTACGATCCAATTCCTTGGAGTACTCATTTAATTGATCCTCTAAGTGAATTGGTGATTATCCTTGAAATTGTGTAAGGATTAAATCGGAGAATGATATTGAAGAATTATTTCATTTAATGGATACCTCTTGAACCGATGAACATAAAATCAAATGAAAAACAAATACATCCAATCAAGCCCAAGAGACAACCTAGGATCAACTCACATTAATTAGTTGTTTTAATTCAAGTAATTTTATTGTTTTTGTTCTTTAATTTAAATAAATATTTCTTCAAATCAATCAACACCATAGTTGGCCACTTCATAGCCAATCCCGCATCTAATCAAAGTGTCTCAAGGTTTCTTCTTCGGTCCCTGTGGATTCGATCCCTACTTGTACATCAACGACCGCTTTTACCGGTAGGGTAAATTTGGGTGCAACAAAATTTTGGTGCCGTTTCCGGGGACCCAAGTAAGTTTTCTTAGACACCCACCTTCTATTCTCACCTAACTTCTCTTTTCTCACCTATATTTCTCTTTTCTTTTCCCCTTTCTGTTTTCGTGTGTCCAAAAAAAATCCAAATCCAAATTTCATTCAACTCCAATGGAGTATCATCAAAAATTTACTTTCATAAACTCGGGATGGAATCAAATAGAAAATCAACAATGGGAATCCCCTCAGATAGAAAATTACTTTGATCAACACTTGAATGATTACCCCACACCCAATAACATGAACAATCAATGGGATGCTGAATGTTTAAAAGATCAATTTCCATACCTATCAAGAATGATTCAAAAGATGAATAATGAGGAAGTCCATGATGTCAAAACATCTATCAATCCTAATCCTGAAACAATTCTTCAAAAATTGTGTGAACAAATGGAAAAAATGAATTCAGAGGTATCAAGTTTCAGACAAGAACTTCAAAGCATTAAAACTTGTGTGGACCCCATTCTCACTCAAACCATCCCTTACTCAATATTGATAGAAGAATCTTGTAACACACAAACCCCTCAAGAATTTATTGAAGAACCAACCATTGGATTTGGTATAGTTGAAGATAATAAAGGAATTATTGATGGGTGCTTAAATCAAGAGGAAATTAATTTTATGGATTCACAAGGGGAAAATTTGACATCATGGACTGAGTTTCCTGAATATAACTCCATTAATGATTTTTCAAAAACACTAATCACTGAAAAATTGGGAGAAATACCAAACATTGATCCCACACACACTTCTGATATTCAACTGGACAATTTTCAGGATGAATCTTATTTTCAAAATGAACCAATTCTTTCTAAATTTTTTGGAGAAGAAACTGATTTTGATTTAATTTGTCAATCTCCTTTAGGAAATACTCAAAATGAAACTCAATCAACCATTACCGAAATTCCTTGGACTTTTACACTCATTGTTAAGAATGGGATTTCACATGAAAAAAATTCTAAAAAAATGCCTAATCTGAATCTTGTTGAGTTGGATAAAAATGGGGTCCTAAAAATGTTGAAATTTGGAATTGGATAAGTTGGGGGGTTCAAGTCGAGCTAACAACGTTAAACAAAAGTGCTTCATGGGAGGCAACCCATGGTTTTCTTGTTTCCAGTCATTTTGAATTATTTTATTTTTCATATAATAAATTACCATAAGCTGTTGACATGTTCTTCTTTTATGAGTAAGGATGGGTATGAAAGGGGAGGGCCATATTCATCCGTGTCACGTGGTGTCATCTCTGAGTAATACCTTACCCAGAAAATATAAAGAAGACAATGTATCATCAGTTTATTTTGTTTTGTTTTATTTTTTTTATAGGTTAAAAAAATAAAAGGACATGTTGAAATCCATAAGGAAAATCCATTCACCACCATCCAAGCCGCTAAGACTCAAATCTAGGATTGAAGGGAGACTATGGCATGCACTATTATCATCAACCACCAGGTGACTTCATTCCATGATTTTCATTTTAAATTTCTTTATTGAACTCCTCTCCTACCCCCTTCTAACTTTTCTTTTCTTTAAACACTGGGGACAGTGTTATTCTAAGTTGGGGGGGGGGATAAAAATGATTTTTTTTTATTTTGTGAATAAAAACATGCATTAAAAGAAAAATTCCATTAACCATAAACATGATAAACACACATTGCAAACTCTAAAATTGGATATCAAATAAATTTTGCATGCCATGATTCTGATTTTAATGCAAGTTTAAGTTCATGAGCATAGTTTTTGTAAAGTGCGGTTTTCTGATGTGATTTTTCAAAGTTTACATTTTCATCCTCTTAATAAAAATGCCACAATGCACGTCTACTGGATCGTGGGTGTAAATTTGAGTTCTCGGGTCCCTTTCATTATAGCATAGGGTTCTGGGGTCACTTTTAGTTTAATTTGAGTATCAAAAAAAACAAAAAAAAAACAAAAAAATAATTGAAAAAAATAATAATGACCACATAGAGCAATATTTTGTCCAAATGCGTGGCGTCCGGAACTTGGGGATTATGACTCAATAGTTGTCTTGCCCAGAGTTAGGCTTTATATCTCTATTGTAGAGCATGAAATTGAAAAAATGCATGGCGTCCGGCACTTGGGGATCGTGACTCCATAGTTGTCTTGCCCAGAGTTAGTCTTTTCATATCTATTGTGGTTAAAAAAAATAAAAGAAAAAAATCAAAAAAAAAATGGATACTCATTTTAAGGTTTAATGTGATTCCCACCTAGCGCTTCCATTTACTCCCCTTGAACAATAAAATGGGCCCCATATCTTTTGTGATGCACAACACTTTATCATGCTTAATTGAAATTGGATGAAATGTGGCGATGAATTTGAACAAAGGAATGGGCTTGGGCTTGGGATATGCTTATGTACCTAGCTTGTTTTAAATGATTTTGATGGGTTTTCATAATTTTTTTTGGTATTAGATATTTGGGTGAGTAATGTGTATTTAAATGTTTTTGGAAAAGGGGATTTGGATTTCATATTTGTAATTTATTTTTCTCGGGACTAGCAAAACTCAAGTTGGGGGGTGTGATTAGTCACTGAAAGTGGCTAATATTCATTGTTAAGATCTTAATATTAATGTTTTTAAAAGTTCATAAACATCAATTTTAGTCCAATTCAGAAATTGAACTTCATTTCCCATCATTGTGCAATTCATGCTTAAAATGTCAATTTGGGCCCACTCAATAATTTTCTTGTGGAAATTACAATATTCATCATTTTAATTTTAAATTTTTGAATATGATTGATCACTTTGTTTGGAACATTTTATCTTTTAGGTCCGATGGATGAATCCCAAAGGAAGATGGAGAATTTTGCGCCTGAAGGCAGAAACTTTCTAGAAAAAGCATAATGGGCCTAAGGCCCATCAAACAAATGTGGGGCCCATAAACCAAGCCCAATGAAGCTCAAATTTATACAGTAGAAATATAAAAATATGAGGATCATTTTATTCAACTGTGGCCGGAGCTAATTCTGATGTTTTCATGATGATAAAGGGATATGAAGTTAAGATTTAAATGGTGGACTCGTCATTAATGCACAGAAATCCGTCCCACCATTTCGACCATAACATCCAAACGGCTGATCCAAATTTCCTGATATTTTGAGAGCTTCTAGAAGCCAAATGGAAGAAGATATTTTATATTTATAACACCTTCGGATTCGGCCATATAAAGTGTCAAAATCACACGTCAAAATGGAGGACGAATCTGGACAGTTTTCCTGGGTCAACTTCGAAACGTCAATTTCCTTTTGATTCTTCACCCTCCTTTTGACTCTCTTAATTGTTGGGGGGTGAATTTAATGTTGGGGGTGGACCTAAGGCTCCTAATATGCCTATATAAGTAGATGGTGGTGAATGAAATTATCATCTAACATTTTCCTTTGAATCCATGTTTTTCTTTCAATTGTAATTTCCCGCTTTCGTTTTGTAATGGCATCTTCAATTTCTCTAATGTAAGTTTTTCATTAACATTTAGTATTTTAATAAAATTTCTTCTTCTTCTTAACTTTTTATTTTCCTTTTCTTCACACGTTGATACCGTTGAATCGTAGTGTGAATTTATTCACACCCGCACTTGTGAGATCATCACACAACGGTGGAGTGTTCATTTTGATTAATGTTTTTTTATTTCTTCTTCAATCCCGCTTCTTTAAGTCAATTACCTACTTCCATTGATATAATAGCATCAATGGAGGGCTAACCTTTTATGGTTTGATCCTAGGGAGTTTCATGAGTTGGATTGAATGTTATTTGATGTTCTTAAATTCTTAAATTTGTTCTTTATTTTAAGAGTTCCTTTCTTTGATTTATCTTCTTCTTTGTCTTCACCGACTTTTAACGACGATACATTTTGAGTGCTAGTACGATCCAATTCCTTGGAGTACTCATTTAATTGATCCTCTAAGTGAATTGGTGATTAGCCTTGAAATTGTGTAAGGATTAAATCGGAGAATGATATTGAAGAATTATTTCATTTAATGGATACCTCTTGAACCGATGAACATTAAATCAAATGAAAAACAAATGCATCCAATCAAGACCAAGAGACAAACTAGGATCAACTCACATTAATTAGTTGTTTTAATTCAAGTAATTTTATTGTTTTTGTTCTTTAATTTAAATAAATATTTCTTCAAATCAGTCAACACCATAGTTGGCCACTTCATAGCCAATCCCGCATCTAATCAAAGTGTCTCAAGGTTTCTTCTTCGGTCCCTGTGGATTCGATCCCTACTTGTACATCAACGACCGCTTTTACCGGTAGGGTAAATTTGGGCGCAACCAACCATCACCAAATTTTCTAGCTTTCGATGCGCCATCACCCATCAGAATAGGTTCAAATCATTGAAGCATAGTAAATCGGGAAGAATAGTCCATAATAGATAGTGTGCCCTGGTCTAGGTGAATGAACTCCCAGGCTCGGTCGGCCATAAGTGTCTCGGGAAAATAATAATCATATAAGGCCATCTGAAAGTCTTCCCATGTCATATTACAATGATTCCTGTCTTGAGTGATAAAATCCCACCATATCTGGGAAAAATCATGCAACACATAAACTGGGAGCTTGTCCCTCCTCTCAAGAGGTGTCTCTATTTGCTCGAAGATAGTTAGCACTGATTCCAACCATGATTCCATAGCATGTGGTCCACCATCCCCTGAAAATGTAGACGAATGTTGCTGCTGTAATATATGTTTCAGCTCTACCATAGATGTGTCAGCCTATAGTGCTCCATTGAATGTTTGCATGAACCTCTCAAAACCTTCTCTGAACTGTGCATCTACACCCACATCTGGTATAACGGCTGGTGTCGCAGCTGGCACAACTATAGGATCCGTCGGTATCCCATGGCCCACCACTTCTGGTGTATTCTCACCACCACTCTATTGGCACACTGCTTGATGTCTACATGGTGGAATAGCTCTATAAAGTCTCGCACATACACCTCAGCACAAGTTTTACGAAGAGAAAACTGCAACTTAGAAGTGAAAAGCAGAACAGTGATGGAAAAACTCTTGCGTTTTTCAAAATAGGAGTACACGACGTGTATAACTCCTTACACGATGTGTTATCCTAGGCCTCTACAAGGGCGTGTTTACCAATAGAAATGGTGTGTACTTGAATTTTTTTCCTACCGAAGTACTTCTACATGGATATAACTACAAGGTTCTTCCAGTGTAAGACCACATGGTGTGTTCACCCTAGACCTGGCATGTATATCAAAAAAAATCCATCCACCTGTGTTGTTAGTCACACGGTCGGATACATGGTCGACATACACACATCATTTAGTCTATCTACACAGCGTTTCCTACTCAAGGCATGACATCCAGTGTTCCCTCCTCACTCGATAGGTTACATGGTAAAACATTACATGACATGTATACACGAGTACACAACGTGTTTTTTATTAAAAATCCAAACACATTCTTCCCCGAACAAGAAGATCACATGACATTTTTGGAAAGACAACACGCTGTGTATATTGGGTTTTAAATGGTAGAAACTATATATTGACCAGAAAACCCCTACTCTACACAAAAATGAACCAGTTGGATGCCAAATTCTGATCCGTGGGGGCCCATTCTCCCCACAAATAAAAGTTTCGCACCCAAGAAGAACATATACTAATACAAGTATAGATAAAAATTGAATCCTTATCTGACAAATTTCAGTCCAAGAGGGCCCATAGACCTTAAGAACCAAATTATGTCATTAATTCCATCCAAACCATAGCATGTATAAATACTCTTATCACAACAGCATGCATATCTATCACATCATTTGTCACAACAACATGCGATAACTAGTGCATTATAGATGGCATGACATAATGCATGGATTTTTATTCTAACAATTTTCTACATGATGCATGAGATGGAATACCCTCATCTCATCAGGTTTCAACTAAAATAGAAACCACAATTGCATCAATAGTAATAGCAGAAATCATGTGAATCACCCAACAGTGAAATTGAATCAACTGTAACATCTCAAAATCTAAAAGCACAAGTCAATTCGAGACAATTCGGATTTTTTCCATGGTAGTTACTCGCGAGCATAGCTATTTACCAAATTCCATTCCTTCTTATCTGGTCTATTGCTCTAAATTGTAAGTCAAAGAAGAAATAATACTTTGATACCACATTGTAACATCTCGACCCAGCTTATAAATAAACCGATATCCAGACCGGTTTTCCACATTGGCTCAATCTCATTTCCCCAAATTGCAGAGGTTGTCAACTAGCAGCAAGGGCCTAGGGTGAGATAGTGGGGAAACTATTCCCTCATTTTCAGTGTGTAACACAGTGGAATAAATAGTATCAAATAGTGGAAGTACTAAATAACATGCAACTAAAACTAAAAATATGAAGTCAGATAGATAAATATCCAAGCCTCAACAATACAAATGACTATACAGCATGATACATGTTATAAGAAAACAACCAAAATATGACACACTGTAATCAAGTACAATACAATAACAATGTGTAGTAAAACAAAATGAGACTCAACATCGTTGCAAGCCAAGGCTTGGTCCCATGTTCTTATGATCCTAAGAAACAATCAAATAGTTTTAAAGGGAGCCTTTACCATATCAATACCTTAAGAAATATAGTCTGTTTGGGCCCAAAAAAAATGACCCAAACAGGGTTTGAGAAATTAATCCTAGTAGACAACCCCCAAAGGACTTTGCCAATATCTCAGTCAGTATATGCAGCAGATGTGTATTGTAAAGAAATGCAGTAAGTAGTATGAAATCAAAATTAAACAACCCTACTAATACTAGTATTCATTTATAGAGTTTACTATATTCATTAGTAGTTCATTTATTTGAATCATTTAAATTTAGGAATCCGGCCTAATCCAGATATTCCCTATAGTAAGGTAAAAACAACAGAATTCCCAGAAGACTCTCTAACAAGTAAGTAAAGTCTATACTTAACTTGTGCTTCGTCTTGGAAGACATGTCACCATTTCCCTACATTTCATCACTTAAGTATAACCTAAGTCCATTCATGAGATTCCAAATATGGAACATAAGTGTCACTACAGGTGAAATTCTTCCTATATCCCATGAGTCTGTTCTCAGTGGTCTTACTAGGGAGCCCAAGTATCACTCTTGATGTTGGTATAAGTTCAAGTGATTCTTTCCTCAGTGGTCCTACTATGGATCCCTAAGGTATCACTCAATGAGAAAATATGCTTATTTCAATTTAGTCCATACCTAGAGGTCTTAACAAGGAGCCCAAGTGTCACTAATGACATCTAAATAAATATCTCTTGAGTCCATCCATGTTGTTCTTTGTTGAACCCATGTATCACCCTAAAGGTATAATAGTCAAGAAAATCCATTCACAGAGTTCTCAAATGAACCCATTTATCACCCAATGCTATTTACCCTTTATTAATTAAAATTTAATATAACCTTCCAACCTTATTAATAAGAAAAAACACTTCCTGAAAAAAAAAAGGGGTAAACATAATCCCAGAGCCATAATCAAATACTCACAATTATTACTCAATTGTAATTTCAGAAAATAACCAATTTTATTTTAAACAAACCTAAAATGAAAAATAAAACATTCTAATCGACATCCTTGGTCAAAAAAACCAAACCCAAAACTAAGGGAAATGCACCCACAGGGTGGCCCTTAACCAATAAACGATGCTAAACAAGATTCAATTCTTTGAGTTCATTATCAAAAAGGCATTTGATAATAAGAAGTATTTATTTCCTTTCAAGGAAACACCCTATACATGGGTGTGTAGCACAACTTAATGTATAAACATCACGTTAATTAACGAGAGTCACAAGACCACCTACCTCAATGTCACACGAGTAATATAACTCAGTGTTGGACCTTGAATCATCCTAGAACGGCGTAGATCTATGAAATAAGATAATTTATTCAACCTTGAATAAATTCCTCAAGAATAGATATCATCATGAATGACTTAAGGATAAGAAATCTATTACCAAGAGGAATTCTACGAGACCTATGACACGTGAACCGGGTTCCAGACAATGAAATGGGAGAAATATTGGTCCCCGGAGCTCCTAGTTCTTCACCCGATGGTTGTTCAATTCAGGTGAAGATAAAATGAGGCTACTACCCATTTTAAGCGGAAATTTAGGAGTACACAGTGTGTAAATCCATATACACAGTGTGTATATCATTTTACTATTCATAACTTCAACAACATACTTTACACATCTCGCACCGACCTTGTTGACTTGACTACACGGCATGTACTTATAAGTACACGGCGTGTAGTGGATTTTTCTTCTCTGCTAGGCCAACAACCTCACACACCGTGTCTTCTCATCTTACACGACCAGATTACAGGGCTTGTACGTAGGAGTAAACTGCATGTTCTCCTAAAACATATCATTTTTTCCAAATTTCCTTGTTTTCTAAAGAAAAACACAAAAGTAAAAGAAAACAAAGAAATAGTACCTCATAAGAAAAACCAAGTTCTTACAATTGAATTGATGGTTTTTTTATTTATCAATTTTTTTCAACATAAATTCTCATTTGGAAATTTACAAAGGAAATTCTCAGGTTTTCAAAAATACTAGTGAACCCCATATGTACATTCTTCACCAGTAAATGTTGTATGATGCACATGATTATGGGTGTTGAAATTGGGGTTATACTACTTTAGAGATCATAGTAGTAAGAGTAACATGTGATCCTAGTATGCTTTAAAATATTGATTGCGAAATTTGATGTTGTATAAGATCCACATTGTGGTCCTTATCACTTGTTATCTCACTGGACTTTTTTACTGGCCATGGGAAATATGGGTAGATATATGAGAAACCCAAAATTTATTCTATTATTTTATAGACTCAAACCTCGATAGAAATATTCCTATAGAATTTAGATTCAGGCAAGGGATGTAATCTAAGGAAGTGGGTGTACACCGAGTTTATAATATTATGTTTGTGGTGAATTTGAAATTTTTATGAAGTTGATCAAGGTTTGTTTTATTCTATTTGAAAATATCACTAATTTATTTAGGGAATATCCATGACAAGAGCACACAATGTTACATTGGTACTTTATATATGAATATGATCACTTGATCATTATTCAGAATTGGTGTTTCCATGTTTTACTTCACTCATTAAATCATTTTTATAGCTATGAGTTAGATTCCTTATCCATGTATTTACCTTATAATGATGTATTGTTCTATGATAATGGGTAAAAAATAATTTATACCTCATTATTTGAGAAAATTATCATTTGAAAAAAATTTCAAAATCCTTCATAAAAAGAGTTAATTTTATTAAAAATATATTTTAACATGTTTTCCTCTCATATTTCCAAATGGATTTCTAAATATAAAATATAATGTTTTGGATACTGTTTTAAATATAACAAAAAAAATTATCTTTCCAATTCATATTTTTAAATTTATCTTGTCTTATAGTCTATCATTTGAATGGAAAAAAACCTTGTTTTCCTAAACATGTTTTTTAAACTAGTATATTTGACTTTATTGATAGAGAAATTGAAGAGATAAATTATTGGGATCCAATTGGGTCTTGTTATATTACATGTTGCATATACTATAGTTTTTTTATAACCATTATGTTTCTATATTAGGTTCTCTTATTCTCTTTGTCATCTAACTGTGGGTTAATGCCTGGATGGCTAAGGGATGGTGGCTTGGGACATGGTTGGTGGTCAGGGACCACCAAGGGAAACATTTTGGTAGTTTAATTTCTGTTTTCTATTCATGGTTATCCATGTATCATCTTCATATAATTGGATTCTATTGTATTTTTTATTTACTTGTTTATGTTTCTAAATTTTACAATGATTTATGGTACCTTTTATAGAGAAATAATTCGTAAAGGTTTATTCCTGTTGCTCATACTCTTGTCGTTAGCCTCTGGGGATTGCACAGACAATTTGGGATAGTGGTTAGTAGGTTCGTATATTGGTTTTGATGGTATTATAGGGTGGTTTTTACAATATGAAATCAAAAAAATATGGGTCCACTACTCTCTCCCCAAAAACCACGTCTCCCAGGTATCAAGGAAATCTCGGTCGTGCTATCATAACACGTGGGATAAAGGTATCGATCTACCTCACATAATATTGAATTGATGATCTAGAATATGAATAGGATTCTCATTAATAGAGTTGTTAGGTTCGATGTTCAGACAATACTGTTATACTATATGAGATAGATTTAGATGGTATTTTTTTAGCAAGTAAACATGAAATATATAATGAAATGAGGTCATATATGTAAGAAAGTAAAATTGGTATGACATCTTTCTGAGGTGATTCACATTCATTAAAGGCCTGAAATAACATAACATCGGTTTTCCCTATATTCCCAATTGAAGATTCACTAAATGAGGTTACACTTTAACTAACACCAAATCACCTACATCAAACACCAGAGGGAAACAATAATTTTTACCACAATATTTATAGTTACATAGGGAAATTTCCAATATCTATATAATTAGTTGACCCTGGATCATCATATCATGATGGATACACAATATAAGAATTGATCCCTCACCCAGCTCAGATGAACTTAGAGGGTATCAACATGACCATCCATATGGGTCCTCAAATGGATCATTCATTATCATGTACTAGAAGTTTTTATTATAAAAAATATAACTAATGAAAATTTATTCTCTGCTAAAAAACTAATTTCAATAAAATAATATCAAAGTATAGATTGTAGAATGAGGATATCCTCTCAGTTTTTTCATGTATTATTTAATGGTATGATATGCTCAATTTCAACTAAGAACCCAAATATTCCTATGTTCAATTCAAAAAAATGGGATGTGAACTATGGGTCCCGATCTAAAAAATTGAATGTATATAATGATATTGAATAATATCTTGGATGTAACGATATCCAAGATCCTCCAATTTCATGGAATCATTGATTGGAATAAAATGATATAATTTCATTAATAGATTAATTATTAGCCATTTATAATCCATCCCACAAAAATACCATCGAAATAAAATATTGAAATATATGGAAATGGCATCCCATTTTCACTGTAGAATTTATTGAGGCTACAAAAACCTAGAAAAATTTTGGTGCTCATATTTTATTCTATAACAGTGAGGAATCACTATATGATGTCTTAAATTTCTTGTTTGATATTTGGAAAACAATTTCATCTTTTTAGCTCCAAAAACAACTTTATATACCATAGTGAATAACCTAGATGAAGTGGTCAAAATTATGCATCACCTACCACCACAATTATAAAGTAACTACCAATCACCTTTGAAAATAGAGGAAGTTGTTGGGAGACTGAGAAAAATCACACAATTTCACCCAACAATTTATGATTCCTCTAACACACAAAAATTTGGTTTCCACTTCCATCCAATAGTGAATTTTTTCATCATTATATAAGGAAATATATATACTTATCATAAACTCATTCAACAATTTATTTCATTTTTTAGATGACGCTTAGTGAATAGGTTCATTGTACTGCAATCTTCATAAAACTCTATCACTATATGAGTTTTCATTTTTCTATTTAGTGTATCAAAAACTATATTCCCCCTTTCCATAGTTTACTTTGAATCTATATTAAATTTATAAAGGAAACCTACTCACTAATTATCTTTAAATTTATATCTCATTACGTAATGATATAGTTCATACATTTTTGATCTGATTACACCATGGAATTATCCTTGATGAGTTAGTGGGATCAATATTTTAGTTCATATATCACCACTACCGATTTATGTTCACTTTTTTGGTAGTTCCTTTTGGGATGACTTCATTGATGCCATTCGTAGGCAAACACTTAGAAAACCTAAATTAACACACAACCCTACACCATACTTAAGGTTTCATGAT
The DNA here is from genome assembly GCA_963277665.1 of Viscum album. Classification (NCBI taxonomy): domain Eukaryota; kingdom Viridiplantae; phylum Streptophyta; class Magnoliopsida; order Santalales; family Viscaceae; genus Viscum; species Viscum album. The sequence continues at coordinate 770,764,311 of OY728159.1, read as the reverse complement.
AAATGACATAACATATTCATGGTTTAGGGAATAAAAAATAATAGATGAATTAATCATTGATTTCAACTCTTCAATGGTATCCTAGAATTATCACTAAATTCATATTACACATCCTTTCAGTCCATTGTTGTCAAAGGAGATACTAATCAGGAGAAATGCCAATGAAATTATTGTAATGTCCTACAAAGCACAGGAAACACTAAATATCAGAAATATTCTTGGATATTTATAAATATATCATAGCTTGGATATTTTTGGGTTCACTAACATACCTTGTTTGGATACCAAGTGACTTAGTAATTTCAACTATTTTATATAAAACTACAATGTAGATATCTTTAAAAAGAGAGAACGGTCTCTTAATGTCCTCAAGATGATGTCAATATAGTGCTCATGATCCTCCTTTGTAATAGATAAACCTAATATATCATAAATTAATACCACTATGAAGTATTTATGATACCGATGATATATATAATTCATCACTAACATAAATACTATAATGGAATTACTTATAAGTAATAACATAACTAGTTACTGAGTATGCCGATATAGGCTCTAGGAATTGTTATTTGGAATTACCTTCTCTACCACCCTCAACTTGTAGTACCCTGATTTCAGTTAAATATTTTAAAACCATTGGGTACCCCTAAGCTGATCAAACAAATTAGTAATGTATACATGTTCTTGATTTTTATAGAATGGATATTTTAGTGGTTAATTTAAATTGGAAGGATTCCATTTTCATTTTCTACGAAGTTCATTGACAATTACCCTTATGACACACTCAAGTGAATGAACCCCTTTCTCTTGGTATTCTCTTACTAAAACTTTAACACCTTAAATATATTCATGGCCATTTTGTATGATGGAAATGGATTATTCCCATCCCATAAATGAGGTAAATGGTATGATTTACCATCTATAGTGGTGGAAACCTATAAAAATAATTATGTAAGACCTCATGGGACATATCCTACAAAAATAGATTTTGGACACATAAACTCCATAAAAATACATCAATAGGTATCCTTGAAATATTATTCAATAAAGACCCTACCACTTTCACCATCTAATAATTTCTACCTAACCATGGATCCCTCCCACCTAAAAATACATTAAAATTACTATCAGGAGAAAGGAATAGAGTAGAGATATTCATGTCATTCCAAATCAACTCTGGTCAAAGTGTAAAGGTAAAAAGTAAAACATATGGGATAAATGAATGGGATGCACCTATGTAAAAAATATAACATCCAAGATGAAATAATAAACCACATACCCCTGATAGTGCTGACCCACTTCCAACTCCATTGTGTCATGATCAACATTATACAAGATTCAATATTCATGCCTTCTATGATGTTCATGATTGAATGTGGTTCCATTTTCACATAGAAATGATATATCACTAACATTGACAAATTTATTTCACTGAGGAACCATTGGTGTGAGTGGAACCAACATTACTACTCTGGCGAGGGACCTATAATATCACTAAATATTTCTCAAGAATTAACCCTGGTGTTGGGTCCATATTGATTTCTTAAATTTTTTAATCTAGCATTTCCTCCAACATTGATATAGAATAACTATCATTCTCCCTAAGTGAATCACTAGAATTGGGTAAAAGTGTCTCTACACTCACATATTCCTAACCCATTGTGACAGCTCATGGAAACTCTTTGTACAAGAAGATGAAAACTAGTCATCACCACTTATAGTAGAGGAAAATGTCTAATATACCATTCCTTCTACATTTTAATGAACATAACCTCCATATAAACCACTTTAACAATGGTGGAAAAAACATAATAATGATCCTATACAATATTTCCAACATCAACCCCATCTCAAAAATAGATTTCCTTAATGTAGTAATTCAGAATGAGATAGAGTGAACAATGAACAAATTTGATATATGAATTAGAGAATTCCATCACATATTAGTCCCCCTAATCCATGGTCCCAAACTACCTGACCTTATCCACTTGCATTTTCTCTGGTAAAATTGGAAGATAAATTTATTCTTGAACCTAGTAAAATTAAGATAATTGTTGTTATTAGGTAACACCACCAAGTTCCACCACCTCTAACTCATCCATTCAAAAAAATAGTTATAAAATCCCAAAATTTATGTCTCAAGTGTTTTGATAAATATGAAGATAAATTTAATATTCTCTAACCAATATTATGGTTCTTAAGTCTCTCTTACTCACTAAAATGTAAGTGGTTTTTAATATATAAAAACCTAGACATGAACCATTCACATCACATTCACTAGAACATTACACTACCTATGACATAGAATGGTTTTTATAACTAATTCAATGCGGAAATAGTCTACTATAGGATGAGCTCAAATTCTGTACTTCATAGCATGATCCCTATGCTTTTTAGAGGTCATTTTGGGAGGAATGAACTAAATACATAAAATAAAAAAAAAGTAGATCAATAAATAATCTATATATATGAGCATCAAAAAATAAAATTACAGAATCATCCCAAAAAACAATTTTAATAAACAATCTAGGTTCCATGAAATTACTCCTGTTAAAAAATCCATGATAAAATCACAAATCACCTAGGTAACTCAGGGTCTAAAGTAGGGGATAGATTTAAAGGAACTCCCCCATAACCTCATTTGAGTCCTGATAGTTGTACTCTATATTACAACATTTTCCAAATATCAAGAGAACATGCCTATACTATATCAAATTGAACCAACCTAGGTATTCCTTCAACGTCACTTTGGTTATCCCACTACTAGAGTTGATTTTCATTCCAAATCAGCCATGGTTAGTGATTACCCCTAGGGTATTAATGTTAACTTTTTGGGAAATGTTTCTCCCAATAAAATACAACATAACCTATCCGTGTGTTATATGTCCACAAAAAATATTAAATAGTTAAAAATATAAATATTTATAATCATTGTATAAAAGTAAGTGGATAAATAAATACCCATACACTAATATAAAAATATAACCAATGTAGAGACACGAATCATGACGTACATGGACATTACATTACTTTTTCGGAATACTTAATACATAAAACAAACATACACACAAGGATCGTAATAGTTTAGTGTCTTTGGAAACTCGGAATATAATCTTCTAATCGTGGTGAAAGATCTTCAATATCTCCATTAATGATCTTCCCCTTTTGTTTTCTTACCTAAAACCTTTCTTTAAATCCTGGGGAAAAGAAAACATATAAAGGGTGAGCTCAAATGCTCAGTAAGGGTAAGCATAGAGAACATAAAACAATCCTTAGACATTTGAATGTAAAAAACAAGAGAATAAAATATAAACATCAAAATCTTGAACAATGACATAAAACATGGAAGTACGTAAGGAATATATCATGAAGAAACATTAATCATGATAAATTGTCATGGGAATAAAACATTTAATTGTGGCAACCATTAAGCACATGATATGATTTCTATAGTAGCCAAGGCATTACTGCCATGATCATCTTAGTGGACCAAGTCCCTTTCTGAATCGAGTTTACTCCTCGTTTCAGTCCTGTAACACTGAACCGGATTAACTTACCATTCCGGCCATATCTATCTCATGAGATATAAATCTTTACCCAATTCATTGGAGGTAGATATAGGTCCCACCCATCTCATAATGAAATAATTCTTACTTGTGCCCCAAAATAGACTTATAACATTCATCATAACCCAAAGAATAAAATGGGTTTCATAAACATCATCTCATCATCACATAATCCATATAAAATAAATGGATATCATTTCATAATAAGAAAAGTGAGACCATGTAAATCATAGAGACACATATGAAATAATGTCATCTTAGATGGAAAATGGTTTTGATAAAACACTTGAAATGAATTCTTGAGGAAAATATCCTTTCTTCTTCAAAATCATTATCTTTTCACAAAATTCCATGAACTTTTAAAATAAATGTATTTTGTTGAAAATAGTCATACAATCTTGTAGAGTAAGCTTCAAGAAAATGAGGAGTTATGAAACCGTAAAAATCCATTCATGCCATATAAGTTAAAAATAACATTCTTCTCGTACTTTTGTTAGAAAAGTCAAAAAGTACCTCGTATGGTAAACAAAAAAAACATTCCTTACATACCATGTAGTAAAAGTAAAAAATGGGTAAAAAGGACTTTAAACATACATGAAACCATTTTTAGGAAACATGGGCATGGATGAGAACCATAACCCCAGTAAATACTTACAAATAAATAATCTCAGATAAGAACGAGATTGGAAAAGTTATCTCTTACCTTATGTTCGATATTCTTTGTATGGATCTGAACCTCCTGTATAATGATTTAAATAATTTAATTGACTTATTACATAATTATATTCATTGTTATTATATCATATATGTTTCACTTATGACTTTATATTACTCGTTCTTTTGTAAATTCCATGTTAAAGCCGCGTTTTGGGTAAAATCATTTCATTTATCGAATGTGTTTTGACTTGTAGTTCATGATATTATTACATATATCCTGATTTACATAATTCCAGAATTTAATACATGATTTATATATAATATATATTCATCATATACATATATATTATAGATCGATAAAAGGAATGAAATACATCGTTCATGGTGACGGTAGGTCGTAAGTACGCATGAACGTTGTTTTCGTTTCCTTATTAAATTGAATGAAACTAAATAGATGACATACATATATATATACATAAATACAGTAGCATTATTATATCATATATTTCATTATTATTAATTATATAAACTTTATTATCATTCATGTATGGTTAACATTGAGAATGAATCTCATCGGGTCGTGGAGACGGTAGTCCGTACGTACGCACGAGCGATGATATTGTTCCCATAATTATTGAATAGAATTGGAGTGGATGGTATAATATATCAGAATCAGTATGATGTTATAATAACCATATATAGTTATTCTTTACACCATTATACCCATCCATGTAAGGTGTTGGTGGAAAAATAGATTACACCACGGCGTGGAGACGGTATTCCGTACGTACGCACGTGCGGTGATTTTGTTTTCCGTAGGATGGATAGAAGGTGAAATAGGGTTGTTTCATATTTATAATAACATATTAGTATATGAGGGATATAGATGTTATTACTTCATAATTAAAAAACTAAAGAATATGGAGAAGAAGAAGAATGGAACTTGAAGAAAACGGTAGAAGGTATTACCTCTTTCTCGAAGTGCCTCCTTTAAACTTTCTCTTAGGGCACTAGAGATGGTCTTTTGAGAAGACCAGTACCTATAGTAGGTTTCTAAGGAAGTGGGGAAGTGAAATGGTAAGGGTTTTTCCGAGCTTGAAGGCTCAAATTGGTGTGAGGGGGAGAGGTAGGAGGTGCCCTTTTATAAGGGAGGAGAGGGGCACCTTTGGAAATATAAGAAATATTAGTTTATATTAAATCCGAACCCCACATAAAAACTTCAAAAATGACTCATATCAGAAGATTAGATGATATAGGGTTTTAATCTCATCAACCAATAAAAATTATTCATTTTAGGAATTTTTTTAAACATTATCAACGTGATTTATCCTTATTTATCAATTTAATTGTATTTGTGGTAATAATATTCTAAATTTTAAATTATTATAAATAATTACATATGTGTTGTGAATTTTCTATAATTTTACACTTTATGAAATTTTAGACCATATAAATTTAAATTTATAATTTTTAAATATTTTTCTGATTTTTAAACAATTTTATAAGATGTTATTTTTATAAAATAACAATAGTGTAAATTTTGATACTATTCATTTATTTGAATTTAAATAAACAATATACAGATGATATGTTCGAAGTAAAAGCCTTAATAGATTCATAAAATTTCATATGTTTCTATAAAATTAGTGGAGCACATTAAATAGTTAATATAATATTTATTTTAATATTTTTAAAATCATTTATTTGATATTTCAATCAATAAAATAATTTCAGCATCACTATTGTGTCATAATTAATGATACTTATTTAATCCCTAAAAATTATAAATAAATTCATATGATGTAGATAATTGTATTATATTTCTGGAGACTATTCATTTTTGAAGTTTCATTAATTGTATCACTAAATTAAAATTATTATACTTATAATATTTAAGGAAGTGACATGTTGTCACTTTCTTTGGTTCTAATAATAATTAAATTATTTTCATGGACAAAAGTCCATTAAATGAATCTAATCAGACCCTTAGGTGATATGGGTCGACTTTTAGTCATCCAATAGAATTTTTTCAGGTGTTAGGGTAATTTTATAATCTTATATTTACCCTTAATTACCCGATTTACCTTTAACTATAGTAAAACAAATTTACCGTAGTTACTATTCAAAATGCCCAAAAATAAAAATTAGCCTATTAACATAATTTGGTCCCACTTATTCCAAATATGGAATCCATTTTTCAAAATTCAAAACACATAAGTTTCATTAATTAATTTAAAATTAATCCCGTTGTTAAGAAAATGGGTTTTAAAGTTAAAACTTTTCCAAAGATTGAAATGTTTTTACCTATGAATTCAATGTGAAATTAATACTAATGACATAAATTATATTAAATGGTAAAAATATATTATATTTATACTTTAAAACCATTAAATATTATAATTTTACCATATAAATATTTACGATGAAAAAAGTTGTTTTTAATTAAAATATAGCATGTTTTTACTATTCATTAAAATATGAAAGTTATCAGAAAAATATAAACACTTTATCCAATGTAAATTTTTATATCCTGATTCAAAATAAGAATTTAATTTTCTAAAATTGAACTTATAAACATGTCAAAACTAGATTTAATGTGGGTGCGCCATTAAAAGGCGGCAAAACTGCATTTTTTTAAAAATACTTACTTTACCTGAAAAATTTATTTTGTTCACATACCATGTTCTAGAAAATGTGTAAGATGAAATAATAATGTTATAACATTCAAAATTTAGTTAATACTATTCATAACGTCTAGTTCATAATAATATTATAACAATATATCATTGTTTAGTGAAACCTGATATTGCGTACAACACACGCTATTGAGGAAAGTCGTGATTGCGTGTAATGCAAGCCAAGTCAGGGATGTGTGTTGTAAAAGAATCCTTCCTTGTTTCATATAACATAATCCAACCATATTTCATTTATACATTGAATATATATATATATATACACTCAATGTTTCATAGAATGACTATTAAAAAACGAACTTGAAATTTTGTGTAACACAATCTAAGAATAGTGTTGTTTATACTTCAATCTAATATAGTGTGGCGTATAGCACAAGATAATCTTGTTGTATCATAAAACACATGACATCAAATAAATTAAAAAGAATACTTATCATAAAATATCGGGTTTTTACATTCTACCCCCCTTAAAATGAATTTCGCCCACGAAATTCATCGGGGTTATACATGGTTTTCTAATTGAAAGTTTCTTTATTTGAAACACACATCATAAAATGAAATACCAAAACTTAACTTTAAAAACTAAACTATAAAAAGTAAAGGTTACCCAAATTAACTAATCATTGGGTTTCTATATAGGAGAACATAGGTGAAAATATGGATATGGAAGAGAAATCTAACCATCATGTTCTGGTGGAGAGTGGTAGAGAACATGGCTATGAAAAAGTAAACAATCACAAAGCCATAAATTTGTGATGATCTAGGGTACTATCTGATTCATCATATATAAGACCACTAGGACAACATTTTTGGTTTTCAATATCATTTCCCTAAAGTTGAAAATTTTGAATTAGAAGAAATACTTACTTGATTTTGGTACAATCTCACTATTGTTCGAGCTTTGAACAATTTCCTCTTCATCTGATAAAGAAATAAAGTTGAATTTGTTATTCGTGAAGTGTTAACAGATCATGTGATAGAATTATGGGTCATTGCATTTTTTTCAAACAAAAGGTTAGAAAAAGTTATCAAATATACATAAGTCCATCTATGGTGAGGTTAATCGTATACGATTTCAAAAATGAACTTATACTTCATCTATCATGACTCTTAATAAAATAAAACTAGTTTCTACTAACTAGGGACTTCAAGTATTTCATTGGTATGCGATAAAGGCCCGTCACACTTCAGTTGTGGGTTCGATTCCCACAGCCTTGTCCGACGCGATGTGATGTCGCCCATCCTGAAGGTTGTACTTTTTCTAAAACTACATTACTATAACATCCCATCAATAATATCGAAAAAAGTTCTATCCTTAAACAATACTAACTTATGTCCAACATAATCCATTCCAATCTTTAGGCTTATCTAAAATACTTCGGTCAATGATCATAGTATAAAGAAAAAATTACTATAAGGGTTATCTACCAAGAATTTGAATACAGGCATTTATGTAGAGACCCGAAGCTTATCGTACATGGACATTACATTACTTTTTCGGAATACTTAGTACATAACAAAAACACACACACAAGGATCGTAATAGTTTAGTGTCTTTGGAAACTCGGAACGTAATCTTCTAATCGTGGTGAAAGATCTTCAATATCTCCCATAAATATCTTCCCTTTTTTTTACCTAAAACCTTTATTTATATCCTGGGGAAAATAAAACATAAAATGGTGAGATAAAATGCTCATTAAGGGTAAACAAAAGAAAAATCAATCACATCATATTCATAAGAACATAACTTTTGGCAATCTTAACCAGCAAAAGAGAGCATAATTTCATAACATGGGATAAATCATAGTAGTGAAATGAAATCCCAATAAGCATAACTTAAAACATTAAACTTTGTGGCATACACACATAATCATAGAGAATCATTTCTTTTTAGTCAATACTCATTGCCAAGACTATCTTAGTGGACAAAGTCCCTTTCTGAACCGAGTCACCCTCGTTTCAGTCCTGTTTCACTGAACCGGTATAACTTACCGTTCCAGCCATGTCTATCTCATGAGATATAAAATCTTTACCCAATTCATTGGAGGGATATATAGGTCCCACCCATCTCATAATGATACCATTCTTATGTGTGCCACAAAATCATAAATCATACATCATTACATAACCCATGTAATAAAAATGAGAATCTTAAACATCGTGACATCATAAAACAATTCATATAAGATAAAGAAATTCATAAAAATATTTCCATCACAACATAATCAAATCTATGTAATAATAGGGATAGAAACATAACCCTATATTGTCTTAGATGGAAAATAATTCTGATAAAACTCTTGAACTCCATTCTTGAGGAAAATATCCTTTCTACTTCAAAAACATTTATCCTTTCATAACATGTCATACAATTTTAAACTAAAAGAAGTTTATTAAAAACAAACTTGAAAACTTTTAAAGTAAGCTTCTTGTAAATAATGTTTTAAAAATCCATTCATGTCGTATAAGTTAAAAAAAACATTCTTCTCGTACTTTTGTCGGAAAAGTCAAAAAAGTACCTCGTACGAAAAACGACAAAAGATTCCTTTCATATCTTTTACTAAAAACTAAAAGAAGGGTAAAATTGGATTTAAAAAATTGTAGGTGGATGGAAATAATATTACATATTGAGGAAACATGGACATGGATGATAAAATACGCCCCAGTAAATACCAAAGTATAAACAATCTCCGATAAAAATGAGATTGTGATATTTCCCTTACCTTAGGTCCGATTTGCTTTGTACGTGTCCAAAGCTCCTGTATAATGGTTTAAATAATGTTATTGACTTATTCCATAATCATACATATTGATATGATATCATATATGGTTATATTCTTAGCTTCTTGTTAGTAATATTTCATTGTTACTTGTTACTCGGGTCCTTATTGCCTTTTGTTCTTATGCGTGTTTTGCCGAATAAATTCTTATTCTTCTTTTAAGGTTATAGATACCTTATATCCAGAATGGTATTAGTGTAACATATATCATATTTATTCATTCAATTCATTTATATAATTACTATGTAATGATGATCATGTAGAACGAGTCGCATCACATCGTGGAGACGGTATTCCGTACGTACGCACGAGTGATGATATCGTTCCTCTGATCGTGGAATTGTATTTGAGTATATATATATTATTTAAGTATAAATATTACATTATAATAATAATTAATATTTACTCATTACACCATTATACCCATCCTTGTAAGGTGATGGTGGAAAATAGATTACACCACGGCGTGGAGACGATATTCCGTATGTACGCACGCGCGGTGATTTCATTTTTCCGTAGGATGGATAGAAGGTTAATTAGGGTTGTTTCATATTTATAATAACATATCAGTATGTAAGTAATACTGATGTTATTACTTTATAATGAAAGAACTAAATAAGAAGAATTTGAAGAAGAAAGAAATTGAAAAGATCGGTAATGGATATTACCTCTTCTTTGGAACGCCTCTTTGAATCCTCCACTTAGGGAACTAATATTGGTCTTTGAAGAAGACCAGGACCTCTAGGATTATTCTAGGGAAGTGGAGAGGAGAAAATGTCAGGGGTTGGCCGAGCTTGAGTGCTCAAATTGGTGTGAGGAGGAGGGGAGGAGGTGCCCTTTTATAAGGGAGGAGAGGGGCACCTTAGGAATATCTCAAAATATTATTTTATATTAAAGTCAAAATCGGTTTATAATGGTTCCAAAGGGTCTTATTTCGAAGCTAAAGTGGTTATGGGTCGAAATCCTATCATCCAATAGGATTTAGACAAGTTTAGGGTATTATTTTAACCTTATCAATTAGATTTAACTCTAAGTTAAATAATTTAACTTTTACCCTGTCTTTTTGTTTTCTTTCACTATATGGTTAATACACTTACTATAACATGCCAAACGAACCCTAAAGTGTCTATTATTAATACATATATCCTTATCTAAGTCATTTTTCCGAACCTTAGATTTTTAGGAATAAAATAACAATTAATAATATAATATTTGATTTAAAAACTATTTTGTGTCAATTTTGACACTATTTGATATAGGATTTTTGTGAAAGTCATAACAGAATTATATGTTAGAAACAAGTTGATTAAATAAACAATAATATATCATAGTAACCTAGAAAATTAGTGGAATTCATAAAAAGTCTTAAATTACATTTATTTTGGTATTTATAATATCAATTATGTCAATATTTCATTAATAAGATAATTACTGCATCATCTTTGTGTCATAAATAACTTAACTTATTTGATGTCTAAAAATTAAAAATAAACTACCATCATGTAGGAAATCTTTTTATCTTTCTAATTAATATTTACAATAGAATTTATCTTATGTACAACCCTATATTAAAAAATTTTTAGTAAATATACTTTGATTTTAACTCTTTTAACTCTTCTTTGAATTAAATAATAATAAATGTCCTAATCTAATCCAAGTGGGCCTAAATGATAATATTTTACACTTAAGGTTGTTTTTGGTCGAGATACACTTGTCCAATAGGATTAGGACATCTGTTAGGGTAATATTAATATCATTTTTACCCTTAATTACCCTATTTACTTTTAACCGTGGTAAATAAAAGTAAAAAGTTACTATTCACCAAAAATTATTTTCATCTCATTGAACCACATTTTACTTACTGACATCAACCGTGTCTCTCGGATTTTTAAAATTCCATTCACAGAAGCGGTAAAATTAAGTTTTATGAAAAAATCACTTTTTTAACTATCACTTAGTAGTTTCACTATTCATCAAAAATCGATGTTTTTCAGAACAATGCCAAAATTTCATCCTAAGTTATATTTCATATTCCGAATTCAAAAATGAAGTCTATTTTACCAAATTCATAACATAGAAGTTGCATTAATTAATTTTATAATTAAATCCCGCTGTTAAAACAAATAGCGTGTTTTTAAGAAACAATATCTATCAAAAGATTGACACTTGTTTATGTCTGGTTTAAATGTGAAATTACATCCAATGACCAACATTGTATTAAATTGTAAAAATATATTCTAAATATACTTTAAAACCACTCAAATTAATAATTTATCACTATTAATTATTTTGATTAAAAAAGTTGTTTTTAATTATAATTTAGTAATTTTCACTATTCATTAGAATATGAAAGTTATCCGAAGAGTACCAAAATTTCACCTTAGGCTAAATTCGATACTCCGAATCCAAAAATGAAGTCCATTTTGAGAGCTAAAATTTCTAAAATTTTAAAAGGGGGTTATTACTATTCATAACGGCTAGTTATAATAATATTTAAATAGCATATCGTTGTTTAGTGAAACTCGGTATTGCGTACTACACACGCTATCGAGGAAGGTCGCAATTGCGTGTAATGCAAGGAAAGTCAAGGATGTGTGTTGTGCAAGCCCCTTTTGGTGTAGTGTACAACACAAGACATTAGTAAAATTAAAAAGAATATTTTTCATAAAATCTCGGGCTGTTACATTCTACCCCCCTTAAAATGAATTTCGCCCTCGAAATTCGTCGGGGTTATAAATGGTTTACTATTCGAAAGTTTCTTTAATAGAAACCCACATCATAAAAAAATAATACCAAAACTTGGTTTTAAAAATTAAAGTATGAAATGTAACGATTACCCAAATAAACTAATCACTGGGTTTCCACATAGGTTAAAATATGGATATGGAAGAGAAATCTAACCATCATGTTCTGATGGAGAGTGGTAGAGAACATGGCTATGGAAAAGACAATAATCACAAATCCATAGATTTGTGATGATATAAGGTACCATCTCATTCATCAGGTATAAGATCACTAGGACAACATTTTTGGTTTTCAAGATCATTTCCCTAAAGTTGAAAATTTGTATTAGAATAAATACTTACTTTATTTTGGTAAAATCTCACTGCTGTTCGTGCCTTGAACAATTTCCACTTCATCTCTTAAATAAATGAAGTTGAATTTGTTATTTGTGAAGTGTTAGCAGATCATGTGATAGAATGACGGGTCATTCCATCTGTCTCAAACAAAAGGTTAGCAAAAATTATATACATAAGTCGATCTATAGAGAGATTAATCATATATGGTTCCTAAAATGGACTTATACTTCATATATCATACTACTTAATATAATAAAACTATTTTCTACTAAACAGGGACTTCCTGTAGCCCAGTGGTAGGCGATAAAGGCCAGTCGCACTTCGGTTGTGGGTTCGATTTCCACAGCCTTATCCGACGCGATGGGTTGTCGCCCGTCCTGCAGGTTGTCCTTTTTCTAAATCTAAATTACTATAACATCACATAAATAATATCAAAAGTTCTATCCTTAAACAATACTAACTTATGTCCAACATAATCCATTCCAATCTTTAGGCTTATCTAAAATACTGCAGTCCACTCTCATAACATAGTGAAAACAATTACCAGAGATTTAACACCATCGTCGATCCCCATATATCATAAGATATGTTTTTTTGGTCACATTACAAACATTCAAAGTCCTTAATCATGTATTCTCTTGAATACCTTAGTGAAAAAATGAATGCAGTTAAAAGTTAACACTTTCCACATACCAAAATCCTCAAAATTCTATATACTCAAACCATGATATCACTTAGTCTTTATATCAATCATGAGCTCATGAATACTGTTAAACATTTCGTTTTCTCGTTTTCCCTTCATTATGCGCATATCATCTTATTTCCAAAAATATCTCAATTACTTTGAATACCACATTAGACCAATACATAAATATTCCAATACTCCATGATACAATATTATTTTGGAATCCCCTTACATAAACACTTAATCATTCCACCACATCGTTGTCATATTCAACATCGCCAATAGTGATCGCATGTGACTTCCCTTTGTCCTTTTCCTTTAGTGGTTTCTCATGTTGATCATCACTAACCCTTGGATTAGGGCATTTATTGGCATAATGCCCCATTTCCTTGCACTTGAAGCATTGAAGTGTTGGTGGTGCGTTCTCTGCAGTGTTTGCTTTATTCACATCATTAGAAACCCTTTTTCCATTACTTCGACACTCAGCTGCTCGATGACCTTCTTTTCCACACTTAAAACATTTTCTAGTCCCTTTAAGACAATCTCCACCATACTTCTTTCCACACTTTGTGCATAAGGAAACATTCATCTTCTTTTCACCATTATTCTGAGATTTCTCCTTGAACTCCATCTTTCGTTTCTTGTCAAAACCATGAGATGGATATATAACACCAACTTCCATTTCTACCTTGATAGAACAACGCACAATTTCTTCATAGCTACTAAAGTCTCTTATAGCTAATGCCCTTCGAAGACTTGGTTTTAAGACACTGAAAAATTGATCAACTTTACTTTCAGGTTGGATGATAATGCCAGATGCATACCTTGCAAGTCTTGTAAAATTTGCTTCGTATATACCAACGGATTCATCATCCTTTTTCTTTAGTTCGAGAAACTCCTTCTCCATCTTTGTTCGAAGAATACGAGGGAAGTACTTATTGAAAAATAAATTCTTGAACTCGTCCCATTCCATGGACTCAATTTCATCTCTTTGCCTCGTATTCTTGATAAGATTCCACCATTGATCAGCTTCACCTTCCAAACGATATACTGCTAAGATGACTTTATCATGCTCAGAACATTGAAGAACTGAAAATAACTTTTCAGTGGTACTGATCCATTGTTCAGCAACAAGTGGATCAAAAGACCCACTGAAAGAAGGTGGACGTTTCCTCATGAAGGACTCAAAAGAATATTGTTCCCTTCTCTGCTCATTTGGAAGTCCGGAATGATTCATAGCTTGTGTAAGTATAGCAATAATATTTTTCACTCCATCTCCCATAACATTTGTTTATTCAGGAGGGAAATCATTGCATTGTCCATTGCATTGATCAACACGGTTCCTTCGGGTTCCAGCCATCGTCTAAAACCCAAAAAGAATAGTGTGAGAGGAAAAAATCATAATAAAGGGGGATTAACTTCAATATCTAACTTCTTAGGTTAAATTCTATGATCTTTATCGTAGTTATAGGACTGTATCCTATACGTATACTTATCGTTAGGGACATCCCTAGACATACCTTAGAAATATCTCTAGGGATCTCACTAACGTTTTCGCATCCTAGTTTCCAAAGGTTGACTAAACCTTTCCTCTGATACCAACTGTAGAGACCCGAAGCTTATCGTACATGGACATTACATTACTTTTGCGTAATACTTAGTACATAACAAAAACACACACACAAGGATCGTAATAGTTTAGTGTCTTTGGAAACTCGGAACGTAATCTTCTAATCGTGGTGAAAGATCTTCAATATCTCCCATAAAGATATTCCCTTTTTTTTTACCTAAAACCTTTATTTATATCCTGGGGAAAAGAAAACATAAAAGGGTGAGCTCAAATGCTCAGTAAGGGTAAACAAAAGAAAAATCAATCACATCATATTCATAAGAACATAACTTTTGGCAATCTTAACCTGCAAAAGAGAGCATAATTTCATAACATGGGATAAATCATAGTAGTGAAATGAAATCCCAATAAGCATAACTTAAAACATTAAACTTTGTGGCATACACACATAATCATAGAGAATCATTTCTTGTTAGTCAAGACTCATTTCCAAGACTATCTTAGTGGACAAAGTCCCTTTCTGAACCGAGTCACCCTCGTTTCAGTCCTGTTTCACTGAATCGGTATAACCTACCGTTCCAGCCATGTCTATATCATGAGATATAAAATCTTTACCCAATGCATTGGAGGGAGATATAGGTCCCACCCATCTCATAATGATACCATTCTTATGTGTTCCACAAAATCATAAATCATACATCATTACATAACCCATGTAATAAAAATGGGAATCTTAAACATCGTGACATCATAAAACAATTCATATAAGATAAAGTAATTCATAAAAATATTTCCATCACAACATAATAAAATCCATTTAATAATAGGGATAGAAACAGAACCCTATATTGTCTTAGATGGAAAATAATTTTGATAAAACTCTTGAACTCCATTCTTGAGGAAAATATCCTTTCTACTTCAAAAACATTTATCCTTTCATAACATGTCATACAATTTTAAACTAAAATAAGTTGATTAAAAATAAACTTGAAAACTTTTAAATGAAGCTTCTTGTAAATAATGTTTTAAAAATCCATTCATGTCGTATAAGTTAAAAAAAACATTCTTCTCGTACTTTTGTCGGAAAAGTCAAAAAAGTACCTCGTACGAAAAACGACAAAAGATTCCTTTCATATCTTTTACTAAAAACTCAAAGAAGGTTAAAATTGGATTTAAACAATTGTAGGTGGATTTAAATAATATTACATATTGAGGAAACATGGACATGGATGATAAAATATGCCCCAGTAAATACCAAAGTATAAACAATCTCGGATAAAAATGAGATTGTGATATTTCCCTTATCTTAGGTCCGATTTGCTTTGTACGTGTCTGAATCTCCTGTATAATGGTTTAAATAATGTTATTGACTTATTCCAGAATCATAAATAATGATATGATATCATATATGGTTATATTCTTAGCTTCTTGTTAGTAATATTTCATTGTTACTTGTTACTCGGGTCCTTATTGCCTTTTGTTCTTATGCGTGTTTTGCCAAATAAATTCTTATTCTTCTTTTAAGGTTATAGATACCTTATATGAAGAATGGTATTAGTGTAACATATATCATATTTATTCATTCAATTCATTTATATAATTACTCTGTAATTATGATCATGTAGAACGAGTCGCATCACATCGTGGAGACGGTATTCCGTACGTACGTACGAGTGATGATATCATTCCTATGATTGTGGAATTGTATTTGAGTATATATATATTATTTCAGTATCAATATTACATTATAATAATCATGAATAGTTACTCATTACACCATTATACCCATCCTTGTAAGGTGATGGTGGAAAATAGATTACACCACGGCGTGGAGACGGTATTTCGTACGTACGCACGCGCGGTGATTTCATTTTTCCGTAGGATGGATAGAAGGTGAATTAGGGTTGTTTCATATTTATAATAACATATCAGTATGTAATTAATACTGATGTTATTACTTTATAATTAAACAAATAAAGAAGAAGAAGTTGAAGAAGAAAGAAATTGAAAAGATCGGTAATGGATATTACCTCTTCTTTGGAACGCCTCTTTGAATCCTCCACTTAGGGAACTAAGATTGGTCTTTGAAGAAGACCAGGACCTCTAGGATTATTCTAGGGAAGTGGAGAGGAGAAAATGGCAGGGTTTGGCCGAGCTTGAGTGCTCAAATTGGTGTGAGGAGGAGGGGAGGAGGTGCCCTTTTATAAGGGAGGAGAGGGGCACCTTAGGAATATCTCAAAATATTATTTTATATTAAAGTCAAAATCGGTTTATAATGGTTCCAAAGGGTCTTATTTCGAAGCTAAAGTGGGGATGGGTCGAAAACCTATCATCCAATAGGATTTAGACAAGTTTAGGGTATTATTTTAACCTTATCAATTAGATTTAACTCTAAGTTAAATAATTTAACTTTTACCGTGTCTTTTTGTTTTCTTTCACTATATGGTTAATACACTTACTATAACATGCCAAACGAACCCCAAATTGTATATTATTAATACATATATCTTTATCTAAGTCATTTGGCCGAACCTTAGATTTTTAGGAATAAAATAACAATTAATAATATAATATTTGATTTAAAAACTATTTTGTGTCAATTTTGACACTATTTGATATATGATTTTTTTGAAAGTCATAACAGAATTATATGTTCGAAACAAGTTGATTAAATCAACACTAATATATCATAGTAACCTATAAAATTATTTTAATTCATAAAACGTCTTAAATTACATTTATTTTGGTATTTATAATATCAATTATGTCAATATTTCATTAATAAGATAATTATTGCATCATCTTTGTGTCATAAATAAATTAAATTATTTGATGTCTAAAAATTACAAATAAAATACCATCATGTAGGAAATATTTTTAGCTTTCTAATGAATATTTACAATCGAATTTAGTTTATGTACATCCCTATATTAAAAAAATTTTAGTAAATATACTTTGATTTTAACTCTTTTAACTCTTCTTTGAATTAAATAATAATAAATGTCCTAATCTAATCCAAGTGGGCCTAAATGATAATATTTTACACTTAAGGTTGTTTTTGGTCGAGATAAACTTGTCCAATAGGATTAGGACATCTGTTAGGGTAATATTAATATCATTTTTACCCTTAATTACCCTATTTACTTTTAACCGTGGTAAATAAAAGTAAAAAGTTACTATTCACCAAAAATTATTTTCATCTCAATGAACCACATTTTACTTACTGACATCAACCGTGTCTCTCGGATTTTTGAAATTCCATTCATAGAAGCGGTAAAATCAAGTTTTATGAAAAATTCACTTTTTTAACTATCACTTAGTAGTTTCACTATTCATCAAAAATTGATGTTTTTCAGAACAATGCCAAAATTTCATCCTAAGTTATATTTCATATTTTGAATTCAAAAATGAAGTTTATTTTACCAAATTCATAACATAGAAGTTTCATTAATTAATTTTATAATTAAATCCCGCTGTTAAAACAAATAGCGTGTTTTTAAGAAATAATATCTATCAAAAGATTGACACTTGTTTATTTCTGGTTTAAATGTGAAATTACATCCAATGACCAAAATTGTATTAAATTGTAAAAATATATTCTAAATATACTTTAAAACCACTCAAATTAATAATTTATCACTATTAATTATTTTGATTAAAAAAGTTGCTTTTAATTATAATTTAGTAATTTTCACTGTTCATCAGAATATGAAAGTTATCCGAAAAGTTCCAAAATTTCACCTTAGGCTAAATTCGATACTCCGGATCCAAAAATTAAGTCCATTTTGAGAGATAAAATTTCTAAAATTTTAAAAGGTGGTTATTACTATTCATAACGGCTAGTTATAATAATATTTTAATAGCATATCGTTGTTTAGTGAAACTCGGTATTGCGTACTACACACGCTATCGAGGAAGGTCGTGATTGCGTGTAATGCACGGCAAGTCAAGGATGTGTGTTGTGCAAGCCCCTTTTGGTGTAGTGTACAACACAAGACATTAATAAAATTAAAAAGAATATTTTTCATAAAATCTCGGGCTGTTACAATTTATCCCACATATATCATAAGATATATCTTGTTGGTTGCATTCCAAACACATGAATACCTTAGTCATATATTCTCTTGAAACATAAATTACCATAGGACCTTAGTGAAAACATGAATACTATCAAAAGGTAACTCTTTCCACATACCAAAATCCCAAAAAATATATATAATCAAACCATAATATCACTTAGTCCTTATATCAGTCATGAGCTCATGAATACAATCAAACATCTCATTATCTTCTTATCCCTTCATTATGCTCATATCATCTACTTTCAAAAAAATATCTGAATAACCTTCCATGGTTACCGGTACCATTCAACATATACTTTCAAATACATTAGGAAAAACAATAGTGTAACAATCCTTAGATGATTCTTTATTCCATAGTATCATACATTATTCTTTATAAACATACAATCATTCCACTAACTTCTTAAACCACTGACTGAGCTTTAACAATTCTTTCATCTCATATTTAATTTTTAGTCTCTTCATCATCATCCACATAAATACTACTCATATGACCATGCTGATTTTCTACATGAGATTTTCCCTTAGGGAATTGGTTTGCATAATTCCTACACATTCCACATTTAAAACATCTAATCATTGTTGATGTCGTAGAAATACCATTATCCTTGTCCATAGTGTTAACTGATCCTTTTCCTTTGCACTTACTAGCTTTGTGTCCTTCTTTTCCACACCCAAAGCATCTTGCAGTTCCTTTGAAACAATCTCCCCGATGCCTCTTCCCACGTGATTTACATGAGGGAAACTGAACTTTCTTTCCTCTATTATCATAATGAAACTCCATATTTCTCTTATTATCTGTTTCGGGAAACTTACCAAAGTTGATATTATTGATCATATTATGAGATTGCTGATTAGGAATAATAACGATGTTTGGACTTCCAAATCCTGTGTCATTTGGTTGCTCATGAAGAATATCATTCCATGGTCCGTCATATCCTCCATTATCCTGAATCGTCCTGTTTCCAGCCATTTTCTAAAACCCAAAAAGAATAGTGTGAGAGGCAAAAATCATACTAGGGAAAACAACATAATAAAGGGGGAGTACCTTTAATATCTAACATCTTAGGTTAAATTCTAAGATCGTTACCATAGTTATAGGACTATAACCTATACGTATACTTATCCTTAGGGACATCCCGAGACATACCTTAGAAATATCTCTAGGGATATCACTAAAGTTTTCGCATCCTAGTTTCCAAAGGTTAACTAAACCTTTCCTCTCATACCAACTGTAGAGACCCGAAGCTTGACATACATGGACATTACATTACTTTTGAGGAATACTTAATACATAACAAAAATAGACACACAAGGATCGTAATAGTTTAGTGTCTTTGGAAACTCGGAATATAATCTTCTAATCGTGGTGAAAGATCTTCAACATCTCCATTAATGATCTTCCCCTTTTGTTTTCTTACCTAAAACCTTTATTTAAATCCTGGGGAATAGAAAACATATAAAGGGTGAGCCCAAATGCTCATTAAGGGTAAGCATAGAGAACATAAAACAATCCTTAGACATTTGAATGTAAAAAACATGAGCATAAAATCTAAACATCAAAATATTGAGCAATGACATAAAACATGGAAGTATATAAGGAATAGATAATGAAGAAACATTAATCATTATAAATTATCATGGGAATAAAACATTTAATTGTGGTAACTATTAAGTACATGATATGATTTCCATAGTATCCAAGGCATTACTGCCATGACCATCTTAGTGGAAAAAGTCCCTTTCTGAATGGAGTTCACTCCTCGTTTCAGTCCTGTAACACTGAAACGGATTAACTTACCATTACAGCCATGTCTATCCAATGAGATATAAATCATTACCCAATGCATTTGAGGGAGATATAGTTCCCACCCATCTCATAATGAAATAATTCTTACTTGTGCCGCAAAATAAACTTATAACATTCATCATAACCCAAAGAATAAAATGGGTTTCATAAACATCATCTCATCATCACATAAACCATATAAAAGAAATGTATATCATTTCATAATAAGAAAATTTAAACCATGTAAATCATAGAGACACATATGAAATAATGTCATCTTATATGGAAAATGCTTTTGATAAAACACTTGAAATGAATTCTTGAGGAAAATATCCTTTCTTCTACAAAATCATTTTCTTTTCAAAAAATGCCATGCACTTTTAAAATAAAAGTATTTTGTTGAAAATATTCATAAAATATTGTAGATTAAGCTTCATGAAAATGAGGAATTATGAAACCGTAAAAATCCATTCACGCCGTATAAGTTAAAAATAACGTTCTTCTCGTACTTTTGTCAGAAAAGTCAAAAAGTACCTCATATGGTAAACAAAAAAACATTCCTTACATACCATGTAGTAAAAGTCAAAAATTGGTAAAAAGGACTTTAAACTTACATGAAACCATTTTTAGGAAACATGGCCATGGATGAGAACCATAACCCCAGTAAATACTTATGAATAAACAATCTTAGATAAGAACGAGATTGGAAAAGTTATCCCCTACCTTAGGTTCGATATGCTTCGTATGGATTCGAACCTCCTGTATAATGATTTAAATAATGTCATTGACTTATTAAATAATCATATTCATTTTTATTATATCATATATGTTTCACTTATGACTTTATATTACCCGTTCTTTTGTAAATTCCATGTTAAAGCAGCGTTTTGGGTAAAATCATTTCATTTATCGTATGTGTTTCGACTTATCGTTCTTGATATTATTACTTATATAATGATTTACATAATTCCAGAATGTAAAACATGATTTATATATAATATATATTCATCATATACATATATATTATAGATTGATAAAAGGAATGAAATACACCGTTCATGGAGAAGGTAGGCCGTACTTACGCATGAACGTTGTTTTCGTTTCCTTATTGAATTGAATGAAACTAAATAGATGACATACATATATATATACATAAATCCAGTAGCATTATTATTTAATATATTTCATTATTATCCATTATATAAACTTTATGATCATTCATGTATGGTTAACATGGAGAATGAATCTCATCGCGTCGTGGAGACGGTAGTCCCTATGTACGCACGAGCGATGATATCTTTCCCATAATTATTGAATAGAATTGGAGTGGATGGTATAATATATCAGAATAAGTATAATGTTATAATAAACATATATAGTTATTCTTTACACCATTATACCCATCCATGTAAGGTGTTTGTGGAAAAACAGATTACACCACAGTGTGGAGACGGTATTCAGTACGTACGCACGCGCGGTGATTTTTTTTTCTGTAGGATGTATAGAAGGTGAAATAGGGTTGTTTAATATTTATAATAACATATCAGTATATGAGGGATACTGATTTTATTACTTCATAATGAAACAACTAAAGAAGAGGTAGTAGAAGAAGAATGGAACTTGAAGAAAACGGTAGAAAGTATTACCTCTTTCTCGAAGTGCCTCCTTTAATCTTTCTCTTAGGGCACTAGAGTGGGTATTTTGAGAAGACCAGTACCTATATTAGGTTTCTAAGGAAGTGGGAAGTGAAATGGGCAGTGTTTGGACGAGCTTTAAGGCTCAAATTGGTGTGAGGAGGAGAGGGAGGAGGTTCCCTTTTATAAGGGAGGAGAGGGGCACCTTTGGAAATATAAAAAATATTAGTTTATATTAAATCCCAAACCCACTTAAAAACTTCCAAAATGACTCATATCCAAATATTATATGTTATAGGGTTGTAATCGCATCAAAAAATAAAAATTATACATGTTAGGAATCTTTTTAAACATTATCAACTTGATTTATCCTTATTTATCAATTTAATTTTATTTGTGGTAATATTATTGTAGATTTTATTTTATTGTAAATAATTACATATGTGTTGTAAATTTTCCATAATTTGACACTTTATGACATTTTGGACCATATAAATTTAAATTTATAATTTTTAAATATTTTTGTGATTTTTCAACAATTTTATAATATGTTATTTTTATAAAATAACAACAGTGTCAATTTTGACACTATTCATTTATTTGAATTTAAATAAACAATATATAGAATATATGTTCAAACTAAAAGCCTTAATAGATTCATAAAATGTCATATGTTTATATAAAATTAGTGTATCACATTAAATACTTCATATAATATTTATTTTAATATTTTTAAGATCATTTATTTGATATTTCAATCAATAAAATAATTTCAACATCACTATTGTGTCATAATTAATGATAATTATTTAATCCCTATAAATTATAAATAAATGCATATGATGTATATAATTGTATTATATTTCTCGAGACTATTTATGTTTGAAGTTTCATTAAGTTTATCACTAAATTAAAATTATTATACTTATAAGATTTAAGAAAGTGACATGTTGTCACTTTTGTTGGTTTTAATAATAATTAAATTATTTTCATGGAAAAAAAGTCCATTAAATGAATTTAATACGACCCTTAGGTGATATGGGTCGAATTTTATTCAGAAAATATAATTTTAGTAGGTGTTAGGGTTATTTTATAATCATATATTTACCCTTAATTACCCGATTTACCTTTAACTATGGTAAATAAAATTTACCGTAGTTACTATTCAAAATGCCCAAAAATAAAAAGTATACTATTAACATAATTTGGACCCAATGATTCCAAATATGGAATCCATTTTTCAAAATTCAAAACACATAAGTTTCAGTAATTAATTTAAATTTAATCCCATTGTTAAGAAAACGGGATTTAGAAGTTAAAACATTGCCAAAGATTGAAATGTTTTTACCTATGAATTCAGTGTGAAATTAATACTAATGACATACATTATATTAAATGGTAAAAATATATTCTATTTATACTTTAAAACCATTAAATATTATAATTTAACCATATAAATTATTACGATGAAAAAAGTTGTTTTTAATTAAAATATAGGGTGTTTTTACTATTCATTAAAATATGGATGTTATCATAAAAATATCAAAACTTTATCCAATGTACATTTTTATATCCTGATTCAAAATAAGAAATTTATTTTGTAAAATTGAACTTATAAACATATCAAAAATTAGATTTAATGTGGGTGCACCATTAAAAGGCGGCAAAACTGCATTTTTTGAAAAATACTTATTTTACCCGAAAAAATTATTTTGTTCACATACCATGTTCTAGAAAATGTGTAAGATGAAATAAAAATGTTATAACATTCAAAATTTGGTTAATAATATTCATAACGGCGAGTTCATAATAATATTATAACCATTTATCATTGTTTAGTGAAACCTGATATTGCGTACAACACACGCAATCGAGGAAAGTCGTGATTGCGTGTAATGCAAGCCAAGTCAGGGTTGTGTGTTGTGCAAGAATCCTTTGTTGTTTCGTATAACAGAATCCAACCATATTTCATTTATACATTGAATATATATATATATATATACACTCAATGTTGCGTAGAATAACTATTATAAAATGAACATGAAATTGTGTATAACACAATCTAAGAATAGTGTTGCGTATACTTCAAGCTAATACAGTGTGGCGTATAGCACAAGATAATATTTTTGTAGCATAAAACACATGACATAAAATAAATTAAAAATAATACTTATCATAAAATATCGGTTTGTTACAACCAATATAAGAAATATCAATATCACATAAATAATCATAAGATTCCAAAATATAACCAATGATGGATTGGCCAATACACAACTGAAAATCCAAAAGAAAATATGGAAGATCCCAAAATGATAGAACAAGAAAAATTCATGTCATATTTATACAACTAAATATTATCTTATAAGATTACATAAACATCAAGAATCCCTTTTATAAGATATAGTGTAATGGTTTCATGTTTTTGGGATTGTATGCTATGATGTGGTGAATGTTTTATGCTATTGAGGGCATGTATATGACATGGTTAGGTAATTGTATCATAGTGGATAGATTTCATGTTTCTAGATATTTTTTAAATGTTGAAGAGTGGTGGAAATGGTTGTGGTGTGGAGACTAGATGATGATGTTTAGGCAGTTCTACATATTTTTCTGCCCTTGCGCCATGGTGGGTGGTTGTGGTATATAGTCTTGAGAGGTTGAAGTGAAGTGAAATTTATTGGGTCTTAGTCCTCTACCATAGAAACCTGGATATCACCATGGAACATAGTGTGTATTCCAAATTCAATTTTTACTAGGCACATGTATCATGTGTTCATATCCTTTACACCATACTCATTACCATTTTGGGACCCATTGTGATATATCCCTATGCGCTACACTGTAATGATTATTTTTCCACATTTTTTAAAATAAACGTCAACCCATGAACTCAAAAATCTATCATCCCATCTTATAAGTCCTATATAGACTCTAGGTCTTTTTCAAGAGCTCTTTCATCCCTCAATCTTTGGCCTTTGTTCCCTACTAGGTAGGATTGAACCTTCGAATTTGTATGTGTGTTCCTCTATCATACATCTTGGTTTCTCCTATTTACCAATAGATGGATCATATTTCTAATCCTATTTCACAATTTCATTATTTAATCTAGTATTAGAATCTATTTCATGAATTAATTTTTGGTGGATCTATTTTTTTTGTTACACCAAGGTTCTTTTTTAGATTCAACAAGGGATTCAAGATTTCTCCCCCTCTAATGACTTATCATTATTAAGAAGCAAAAAGGGGAATAATAAATGAACTAACTGGTCCATTGAGCCCAAATATACACTAACCACTCCAATGTATACTCTTGGACCCATAAATTACACTAAATAATTCTAAAAACTAGTACCATATTACCTTGTCGGATTTTCTCACTTCAGTCTAAAATCTGCATTGGGCGATCCATGTCTAATGCATCATTCTCCGACTGAAAATCCTTGTATTCCATGAAATAAATAGGAAAGATAGTATAAATATAGACATATATCACAAGAAACCCATCAATAAAACCTTGATTTTTAAATGGAATATCCATATGGTAATACACTGTTCCATTCTACATAGAAGCCTCAAATA
Organism: Viscum album; assembly: GCA_963277665.1. Taxonomy (NCBI): domain Eukaryota; kingdom Viridiplantae; phylum Streptophyta; class Magnoliopsida; order Santalales; family Viscaceae; genus Viscum; species Viscum album. The sequence continues at coordinate 770,738,190 of OY728159.1, read as the reverse complement.
TTACAAAAAAATCATAGGTCAATCTTCACTTTCATTCTTAAATTTCAATAGCCTAACCCATGTGTCCCTCTAAGAAAAACATGATAACATTTATCAAACTATTGATGTATAATATTTTAGTTAGAATAATGTATTTTCTTATTCTATGTGATATACATCCTCTTCAAAATTAGTTGGAGTCTTTCAGAGGTTTACTAAAATATACTAGTCTCTTAAACCATGTCTTCACCAGCATCATGAAAAACACATGGTGAATGAAATAGCGACCCATAAAAATCCAAATAAGGTTACTTCTTAATCAATTACTAGTAACTTCTTATTTATGTGTACTAAACCAAAGAAAAGTGATCACCCCACCCTCCACCAATGTCTAGTACACATGCTTGAATCATATCTTATTGTATACAGATTGTCTACTCTAACTGTGTATTTATCTACATGTTCTCAATATTTTTTGTGTCCCCAGGTCCTTCCATAATTCCACCCAAATACATGAAATAAAACTTTTATCTATATAAGATTAAAAACTTATAAGAACTCCATTAAATCAAATGATTGCATAGATATACAACATTCCCAATTCTTCTTCCAAGTGAGTCTCATGAATTAGTAAGATATGATAAACATTTTCTTACTGGTCAACAATCACCTAAACATCATGAAGTCTCCTTGGGGTCATAGTTAACCATGTCACAAATTTTCTCATGAAATACTCCCACTTCTACATACTCAAATGATGTGGTTGGAGAAAACCACCAGGATGCTAGTTCTTAATAATTATCCTCATGTAGGTAGGGCATCAGGAAACAAATCCAAAAATTTCTCTTGAATTCAGGAAATATAATTGTATTTTTAGGATTAAACACCCACTTATATGTATGTAAGGCTCTATTTAGCACTTCCAAGATGGATATAGGGACATAAACACACTCGGGTACAAGGTTTACACCCTTTTTGGGAATCAATGACCTAGGTATTGGGTCACCAAATTCTAGATGTCCCCTTATCACAAAAAAAACTCATGGTTAGATTCCTTACTATACTTCACCCGATCTACAGTAGAATATGTGATCATAAAAGGGGGAACATGTCATAAATACTTTATCCTTAGAAGAAAATGACCTCTAATCATCCAATAATATCATTAGGATTCAATGCTCATCTAAAGGGGGTTTTCCGATCTAATGAGCTATCAGCGCCTCATAGCTAATGGCATTTGAATTGAAGTTTCCTTAACTAGTTGAATATTCTATCTCAAGGTAGAAAATATAAAGGTACACTACCTACAACCTCTTCTTTATATTGAGGTATAAATTTTTTTAGATATATTGAAGGCCCATATGGTTTAAATGGACAACAAACCTCTCTCAGAATAGATAGTTTTACCAACACATCAAAGAATGAACTATGACTACTAGATCCAAACATTTGTGGATAGTTACACTCATGGGGTTATAAATATAATGGTATATAATTGACTACCTGCTCCCTCTATACTTTTACTACACCAAACCAAAGCATGACACGTTATTGTAAATGACATAACCAATCACTATATTAGTAAGAAATCATGATTGATCTATATTCAACCTCCTCTATTGCTAAATAAATAAAACATGATTGTATTTTGGACATTGTAATGTCACAACCTTATTCATAATCATAGTCATGGGTACTAATAAGTTGGATATGTTCAAGATAAAATATTAGTATTATCCTATAAAACCTAGAAAACTCATGATCTCAAAAATGTTTCCCAAAATTTTCCAAAGCATTACCACTGCTACCTTCTCTAGGTCCACTGATATACCAGCATAAAAAAACATTACCCTACAATTTCACCTCCTAAATAAAAATGGTACAATTTTACAACTTGGTATAGAAATTATGTGCATGAATTATACTCACAGCTATCTAAAGTTGTCTAGAATACAACCCTAGAGTTAGTGAACATAAGGGGATTTCATTAGTGAACACCGTGTAAAATGAGTCATGATATTTTTGGAAGATCTTGTTCCTAATATCCATTAACACTATTGGAATATTTTATTGTACAAACAACATCACTATTTACTCATATAACTCATACCTACACTAAAACTCCATATTTTGGATTTCTTCCTCTCTAACCAGCAAATAGTGATAGCCTGATCAGAGATCAATATTAGATAACCACAAAGATCCCCATAACTAATCAATGAGTTCAACGATATACAAAAAATTATATATATTATTCACATTTACCTAATTTGGAGTTTGATAATCTACAAAAATTTGAATACTACAATCCACCTTCTTCTAAAAGAGAGCAGATGAACCCCACCGTGAAGTACTTAGTATGATGTATATTTAATGTTCCAAGACCTCGAAATATACCATGAGTACCATCAACATAGCATGGTATATATGATCTGTGGGTATCAAAATGGTTTTCACACCTAACATAATTTATATATTAAACTTGACTTCTATATCTAGTAGAAGTGCAATTAAATCAACCAGAAATATGTCTTCCTAGAGATCCATATCTTGGAGTAATGATTAGGGGGTAACATTGATATTGTACAAATATTCAAGACATGAATATGCATCATGAAGATATCTCAAGTTTAGACCCACTCTACCTGCTCCTAATACCCATTATTCGATCACTAAGAACTTATCACCCTTAGGTTATGAAAATGATACCAATATCCAATAGCAATCAATGGGATAGATGATGGTCACCTGGGTTGTGTTAATAATCACATAAAATCATTTAATATCTATAATCATGAATTCCCATATATTTATGTAACCATAAATGACTATAGGACACTCTAAGAACCACTGAATATTTTCTACATTTATACCCATCATTTTATCAAGGGAATGTTACTCGGAAGAAAACATGATGGGTAATTCAAGTCCAATAATAACTTTTTTAGATATAATCGAATTAAAAGCAAAAGTATAGATCAAGGTAAATTAAAAAGTATAGGTAAATAAGATTTTACCTCATATAGTTGATGGTACCCAGCCAACATCCACAAGATGTTGATCCACTTGATAAACATGACATGCCTCATCTTCAAGACCCTATCTCTGAGTTCTGTGTCTCACCTGAGTGACTATCATCTAAGCATTCTTATGAGGATCTATTCAAGAACCAGGGTTCTATAATTGTTTTTACCTTAATAAATCTGGAAAAATACTATTATAGAATTGTATAAGGTTCCCCATATTACCACATTACTGGAACATTATCTAGGGTGATGTGAAAACCCTATGGAAGTACACAAAAATTCCATAGTTAAAGGATTATAGATATTCTCTTGAGGTGTCTGAAGAATCCATACTCTACTAAAAACTTTTACCACTACTCTTATGTGTGTCCTTGGTCTTCCTCTTCCAAATATCATAAGATGTGCTTATCACAATGGTGGTAATTACAACTACATGAACACTAAATTTTATATGAAGTCCAACTTCTCTATTATTCTCAAGAACATTCTTGATAGTCAAGGCCTTTTATGCAACTCTCTGTATTATGTTAGGTGGAAATTAACTAGTAATATAATGTTAGGATGAATTTTTATCTCAATATTCTTGGACTTTTATTCCTCATTTCCACCCAAGAGTATAGAAAAGTGATGATTCTAGTGAAATTAAAAGAGTACGTAGATATCATAATGAACCACCTCTGTAGCTCTATGTAATCCTACACATAGTACATATTTAACATGATTGGAAGAAAATAATCAAATAATAGGTCCTTGAATGTCTCCTAGATGAGATCCTCACTCTTTTTGACATTTCCCATCATGCTCTCCCATCTCTTGGTGTGTCCATGTAGCTTGAACACTACCATCTTTATATTTTAATCCTCACGAGTCTCAATAAGTTCAAAGACACCCTTAGTGATTTTTATCTAGTCTTCTATACCCTACATACCTCCAATCCTTGAATGGATGGTGGATTTTAGAGTTGGATGTCTTTGGTGTATTCGAATATGGACCTCAGAGCCCCTACACCCTAGGGAAGACCAACAAGGACTCTAAGGGGACCTGCAACCTGTTATAACAAAGTAGGTGTGGGAGAATTATATATTGCACCCTCCTACACAACATGCATTAATAAAATGTAATCCATCCTATAATAATAATTATTAACCCACATCAGATCGTGGTATCATCAGTCTCCTTTTGGGAGGTATCTTTTATAACATGTGGAAACAATTTACCATATTGAAGAAATGTCATAACTTATATATTGGATTAATCAAGGATATCTTAGATGTATACCCATAACCCATCAGATAACCCTCCTAAAACTAACCAAAGAACATTATACCTACAATTTAGTCATATATATATAAACATAATAGTATAAACAGGGTATACTAATTAATTACTACATATATGTTCCATAACAGTAAGGAAAATAGATATATCAAACAATAGAGAATACAACATATAGAAAAAATCTAGGTATTAAATAAAATAACAATTATGTAGTACAATAGTAGGTATATATATTGTATATAATCTAATGATCCTATTCATGATGTATAAATGAACATAAAAATATCATAAAACAATAACAACAGTCACTTCAACATTAACATAGAGTATTGTTACACATGAGTTAGAATGTAACACAGTTACTCAAATACTTGATTCCCAAATATCCTATCTTCCTTCAACCATATATTAGGTTAGTAAAAAAAAGAAGAATAACAAGGAAATATACCATTTTGTAACTCCCATACATGAACTACTAGGTTTGGACCCTAGACCCCAATGACCTCATGTCTTCCACCATGTATGTAAGAGGATGCCAACTAGATGTGAGGGTTCAAACAACATTAGTGGGGAGGCTATACCCTCAGTATCATATCCCCATATAAAAAAATTTAAATAAAATATAGAAAAATAAGTATAAAGGTAGAAGTAAATTGCATCATATGACACAAAATTCATATAATAAACAAACGGGTTTCCAGTGTGGTACGCAAAACCAGAGTAAAAGTGAAATAATATAGAAAAATAAAAACGAAAAATTATCCAAAGTACATCCCATTAACACCCACATATCCATGAACCAAAACTTAACCATCTTCTAAGGGTCAAATTTCATTTTCTCATTCCCTATACATGAATTCTACACATGCATCTCGATTCTTCTATTGGGTGAGAGTAAAAAAATCCTTTAGGACAGCAAAAATGAATCCTTAATATGTGTACATGATTTGAAAAGTTATTTTCCATGATAATAATACATTTCTAGTAAAACATAACAATAAAATACTAATCACCCATGTGAGAACCAAGCCACCATGACCCCCATCCATACCTACTTTGGATCCATGCTAAAAAGTTATCCATATATTGTTGTCATAAAAAACCCATAATGATTGAAATAAAGTCTCTTGAAATTCTCAAAGCATCATTTCAGGTCATTCCACCTAGTCTTCAAATCCCAAATCCGTTAGGGGTTAGGACTCTAGGTTTTCCTCGCCCATATATGCCTCAGGTTAGGTATCCTTGTCATCATACCCATAATGTAACTACCATGGTTCTATCCTCAAGGTCATCATCCCCCAACCAATCCTTAATTACATCATTACAATGATAATATTTATGGAAAACTCACCCTTTATGATATAATAATATCATGATGCTCCACCTATTCTAGATGCCAAGAGAAGCCTCTAAAGGCATTGCAACACATATAACATGGTATGTCATACAAGGAAAATAAAAACACATCATAATGAGAAATATAGAATCATCATACAATTCAGCTGATCAACATCAAACATGGTCAATCATGTTAAAATCATACTCTTACGGAAGGGTCTCACGGGATACATATACACCAGTATGTGATCATGATTAATAATAGAAAAACAAGTTATGACAACACAAGAATTAAACTAAGAAAATAATTGTAAACGAGGGCCCCAAATGGAAAGTAACTTCCTACCTCAAGGTATTTTATGAATAACACCAATGTTATTCAATGAATGGAGATTGAAAAAAACTGTTCACCCATGAAATTATTCCTCAAATGTGAATGATTCCAAATTAGTGTTATAATTACTGAAGAAAGTGGTTTATATAGGAGAACCAAGATATTACACAACTACATGGGTGATTTTAGAATCAAAAACCAAGATGAGTCCACTCACAGAACCAATACTATGGCACGTCAATGGAGATGTTGTCAATTCGCCATATCTATTACTAATTCAACAATAGATCATGAATCCTTTGTCGAATTTATAATTTAACTATAGTTCTAGCCAAATAACAATGATACACCAAAAAATACATTGTAGAACATATTCAAAATCATGATTTAAGAATGTGATAGTGACATAGTCTTAGAAATACGAGAGAGGACCCCACTTAGAATTGCTAAGGGTCTATTATCTATAGTCAGGAATCAATCTATCTAATTTAGGGATGGAATAACTATTCCAATATCCCTATAAATTATCTAGGTAGAATATTAGGGGCTAATATAAGCATGAGTTTGAGGTGTATTATGAATTTAATGTCAATCATGAAAAAAGGAATAGTAGTGAATCCCTTAGGGTTACATCACAACATTTCCAAAAATGGTAAGAACTATAATGAAAAAGATTTTTCCACACTGTAGATATGCCTTGTAAAAAATATATTTAAAATCCACAATATGGTCAATTTTAATATCCTATATTCTAGGGGAGATGACAATTATGAAATTTCCACCACTACACCATAGCCTCCAAGTACTCTACATTCCAACAACCGTCCATGGTGAAAGGGGGATAAAATTAGAAGAACCGCCGAATTTACATTATCTAGACTCCACACCGTATGGCATGCCTATACTCCACTGTTATTCCAAGATATCCAAAACCATAAATTATGACCACTATGTTTTAATTCCTTTACCATGCCACATCCAGACAGTCCACGGTGAAGAAAAATATCCTTATCATTGCATCCTATTCAAAAAAACATCAGGTCATTATATATAGATTATCTACCTTTACTTGTAACAAATGTAACCCATTCTATATATGTCTATTGAAATATATATGGTGTGAGGAAATCCAAGTAGGGAACAACCATGAATCTAAATACCACTATTCATAATGGCACCCAATAGTCAATTTTCTAAAGGTAAATCTTTGGTCAAAGACCAAAGCACAATTTATTGAAAATAAAAGGATTACAAAAGATGGAAGGATGGGATTTTTTTACAATCTCTATCAAAAAAGTATAATAAGTCATCAGGAAGCATGTCTAGCCAAGTCATGCTCTGATGAACTCCTTTGTTAGCAAGAGCATCTGCAACAGAATTCGCTTCACGGTAGGAATGGGTAGCTATGTAATCAATCCCATGGGGTGAGTTCAGACAATTCATCCAAAGAGTGGTGAGCAGCCAAGAAAGATGAATGATTCCATTCCAGATGGAATGAATGATAGTAGTAGAGTCACTTTCAATCCAGAGCTTTCCCCAACCTTTTTTAAGTGAAAAATCAACTGCATGGATTACACCTAGCATTTCTTCCTCCAGAGATGAAGAATGACCACATCCAGCATAGAAGCAACCCTGACACAGTCCAGCTGAGTCTCTAAAGATGGCACCACAACTGGAAGGACCTAGAATTCCTTTAGAAGCACCATCAACGTTCACTTTGATCCATCCTGGGATCGGTGATTTCCAGAATACTTCATAAGGACGTTTGGTGTTTGGGAAAATTCCAGCTACATGGAGATGGCGAAGGATCTCAAAGTCATCAAACGAGTTGTTGCAACAGTATTTTTGAATTGAAGAAGCTTCATGAATCGCAATAAGAATCTGAGATTTTCCTACATTGGGACTGAATGAGTGATTATTATTAATAAGATCATTTCAAACATACCAAATCTCAGGCAGGAGTTCCGCCACTACCGCAATAAAAAGATTTTTAACATGTAGAGAGGCTTCATATCTAATGAATTTTTTTAAAAACAAACAAATAGAGTTAGATAGGGGCCATCTGCAATTAAATAAATTAAGAACATAATTCTATAGGGTAGAGGCCGTCTCACATGACAAAAAGAGATGATCAACATCCTCCCTGTGTTGGTTACACAAGTGACATTTAGAGCATTGTTGTATGTTAAAAGTTTGAAAATAGGCTTCAGTAGGCAATATATAAAATAAATTTCAAAAATCATTTCATTGAGAAAAATTCTATAAATCATTTGGTTCTCATAACATAAACCTATAGGTTGAGTGACCTGGAAAAAAAAAGTTAAAAATTTTACCAATGGGTAGAAAGAGATAACTAACATGCTCATAATCCTACAATATATGTTCAACAGATAATGAAATTTCATAATTAGCATAATTTATATGTGCAACATGGGGATTCTCAAACCATTGGGCTCTAAGTTTCTAGAATGCACCCATAGAACACTAGTAGACCTATTTGAACAAAATCAGGTGGTTTTTTTAGGTTCCTTATAAGGCATCAGTGGACATGGCCCTATTATAGCACATGTCTGATGTTAAGGTAGGACTCATCCCAAACCCACACACCCATATACAACCCATAATCACTTCAAAAAAATAAATCCTGACTAAAATAAATAAATATAATTTTATTCACCCCCTAGAATATTTTTAAAACCACATTTATTAATATCAATTTTCATGAAAAAAAAATTTCAATAACTTTGAAGACATAAAATTACTTTTTAAAGGGGAAAAACAAAATAAATCATTGTGTTTCCACAACAAGATATTTATGAGCCAAGGATTCTACATATTAATGCATAATATAAGAAATTATTTTAAAACATACCAAAAGTAGATATAGTGGACAATATCATGGGTAAAATAAATAAATAATCTATGATATTTAAATAATGAAATCATGAAGAGTTATTAATGTGAAGTGCTCATGTGGATTTAGAACGTGAAATGTTCTTCATTTATAACGTATAAATTTTATTAATTATAACATTTTTTAAATCTATACCATGTAAAAAATGTAATTAAATTTTTCATATTTTATATATATATATAGTTTTTATATTTATATTATATTGAATATCAATATATCAATGTAATAAAATCTTACGTTTTAATAACCATGTTTAATAAAATATTAATTCTGAACCCTTCTTTTTATTAAAAATATTTCATTTGATTTTTTATCTATTTATTCATGAATACAATTTTTTTATATTATGAATTTTAATTTCCTTCATATATATATATATATATATATATATTAATTTAATAAAATTTAAAACATTTTATTTAAGAATTTTATAGATGGGTATAACATATGATTTAATTTTTTTAGACTATTATTGTTGTTTTTCTTGATTTTAAATCCAATGTAATGATTTCTTTATACGTATTTTTTTATATTTGGATTTAAATTCATATTAAAAGTATAAACCAATCATTACAAATTTTATTTGGATAGTATGACATTGGGATGGAAACATTACTATGCTTCAGTCTATAACTCTTTCTAAAAAAAAGGGATTTGTATACCTTTCAAAAAATGTGTGCTTATGAATGGAATGACTATTATGATGTCAATATTTTACATAATAATGTTTTAAGTTCCAATTTATAGAGATCTAAATATTTTTTACTTAATATTACAAGTAAAATTTTGTTGTGTATGTATGAAAAATATTATTAATTATTTAATGTGTTAAATAATAAAGTTTTTATTAGATACAGTAGTAGAATTTGGGCCTATACCAACACTTATTTCACAAAAGTTTAAAAAAATTGGGATAAATACCCGTTACCAACGATTCTAGTAAACCGTTGGTATAGGGTATTATATGTTTTTTTTCCAATGGTTCAGCAAAACCGTTGGGAAAGAAAAATTTTACTTACGGTTATTATTAACCGTAGGGAAAAAATACACCCAATTTAGGGATCCTCATCCTGGGTGAACCATCACTAACCTCCACCTCCCAACCCCCTCCCCCCTACCTGATCTCAATCTCCTCCCGGCATCCACCTCCGCCTCTCGGCCCCCTCTCTCTCCACCAATGACGTTCCCCTTTTCCTCTCAACTCCCTCAACGACGACAAGGTCCCCCTCCCCTCTCGGCTCCCAACGACGTTCCCCCCCCCCCCTCTTGTCTCCCTCTTCTATAGACATCCTCCTCCCCTCTTCACTCAATATCCTCAGACGTCATCCCCCAACCCCCTCTCCAGTCGTGTGCGAGACCCCCCATGGATGAACACCCCGTGGGATGTCCCCCTCTCTCGGCTCCATCTCCTCCGGCCAGGGTTCTTGATCGGTACTTCCAGGTAATAATTGTCTTCTTTTTTAAAAAATGAGGCAATAAGGAATTCATTGTTAGGTTCATAGTTAGGATAACTATTCATATTAATCCTGCATTGATTAGAGTTTTGGGATGTATGGTGTGGTGAATTATTTGGTAAATTGTGAATTTTTTCAAAATAGTGTCTTCCAGAAATGTAGGGTTAGATTCACAGGTTCTATTCTATTCATTCGAGCAGTGCATTCAAAAAAAGTTCGGGATTTTTTAAAAACCTCATATTTTTCTCTATAGGCTCCTATTAGACCTTATATTGTGTTGGATGTTTTTTGATAATCATGATATATATGTGATGAGGTTGTATCATCATTAAGTTGTGGAATGGTGTAGGTTAAGGTGAGTGATGCTATATGTGATTTTTTGGGATATTGTGAGGAGTTACATTCCCTTTAATTGATTGGTTCATAAAACATAAGTTGGTGCTGCATATATTATGTAATTGGAATTGGTAAAGTAAAATGTTGGTTTTGGATTTTCAATTTGGTTATTTGGATAGTATTCTATATCAAAAGTGGGTATATCTCTATTGACTATGGTTGTATTTTCCAATTAACCAATGTATTTATTAAACTAACCCTGGAATACACATTTCCCACCATACAGAAGCACCAAAAAATCATAGATAGACACTACACACCACAAAAAAAACCCATGGGAGACACCCCTTGACATCTACAGATAGTTAAGGGGCCATTAACTTAGGAAATTAAGTCGATTGGCACTCAAGAGTTGAGAAATTCCCATTTATGGTAGAAAAGATACCAACACCTTTGTTCTTAGTATAGTATAATGAAATAGTTTACATCCTTCTGACCAAGTAGACCATCTGGTTCATGGACTGGTGGCCAACCAGGCTCAAGAGTAGGATCAACTACTAAACATTGATTGTGGTCCCTATGATGTTCTTTCCATAGTGAAGAGGGTTATGCACACAATCATCAAATCAACTAATTTATAATAGGTGCATATTCAATGGCTATGAGTACTAGTATTGTGTTTCCAACAATATGATATATAAAAAACATTATGAAAAATGAAGAGATTATTAAATGGAACTATTTCCCCCTTGCTTGCAATAACATGATTTCACCCATGGGGCGTTGTGGTTCTTATATATTGGTTGGTGACATGTATATTCATAAGATACAAGTATGTTTTTGTTTAGTTATTATTTTATTTTCTTTATCGCATTGGCCACTGAGGTATTTAACTTCATTCTACAGATGGAGGGTAGTTGTAAAAACCTGGATCCTCTTTTCAGGTATGTTTTTCTTTTTCCTGGAGTTTTTGAGAAAAGAGGATTTTCTAGAAATTTTTTATGAACACATCATGTACTTTATTAGTACATGCCATGTACATTATGAGTACACATCGTGTACTCAGTTACCATGGGTAGCCTTGTGCTGGTCATTTAGCGGCCTTTCACACAGCCACTTGTGATGAACTGGAGGCTGACTAAAGAAGAGTACACAAATGGTGAGTACACGTTGTGTACTTCAACAGTACATGACGTGTAATTTTTTTTCATTAAATGCATCGGGTCACATCTGACAGACATAACTATCTCCTTCTTAACCTAGTTCATCCGAGAGTGTCGAGCAGCCTCAGATCTTTGTTGATCCCCTGGCCAAGCATTCGTCCTCCAAATCAAACACCGACGGTTGCACTGGAATCGCATCGGTGAGTTCTCTCTTCTCCTAGAGCACCATCCCTTGATTTCTCCTATTTCTTGAGTTAGAGTGGGTTGAAGGTTTTATACGTTTTTGTAGATCTATGGTGTTCTAAGGCAATTTAAGCCTCGTGGTTCAACTATCTTGATCTCCCAACACTGAGGTAGGTGGTTTGTGCCTTTCTGTTGGAGGTATTTGATTTTTCTATGCAAATTTTCCCATTACCCATGAGCGGGGTATTGCGTGTTTAACGTTTTTTCCCTATTTTTTGTCTGCTATGCTTTTATTCTGTAGTAGATGATATTTGATTGTGAATAGGGTGAATTTTTGTGCTTTTGATGTGTTTCCCATGCATGTTTTTCCAGTTTTGACCTTTGGGTCTAGTTGCCTATTAGGATGATATTTAATTTCCCATTCCTAGTATTATAGGATGGTGTGACTGTAGTTCTGACATGCGGATATGTTGTATAATTATAGCAAAGTAGTTCTGGAGGTTTAATTTGGCCGATACGCGATGCTATACTTGTAGATTTACATAGGGTTGTGAGAACCTGATGTGTTAGACCATAGGGAGAATGGACATAAGGGATTCTGCATAGTCACTTTTATAATATTATGATGGGAGACCACAGGGGGAATTGACGTTGAGTACTTCCTCAGAGAGTCTGTAGTTCCTCGACATGGGCCACAGAGGGAATGTGACGTAAGTGCTTCCCTAGAGACCCTTTAGTACTGATATGAGACTATAGGGGAAATTGATGGTGAGTGATTCCTCAGAGAGTCTATACTTTAGCGGAACCAGAGGGGTGAGACTGTGTGTGCTACCTAGAGGGTTCCTTGTACATGTAACGTAGGATCATAGGGGTTATATTGAGTGTTCTTCCCAGAGGTTTACCTGTTGTGTTTATCTACTTGTTTAGTTGTTTCTTGATATTGAGACTGTGGATTGTTTATTATTGAGTACCTTCCTATTTATAGTTTCATGTACTTTTACCAAACATATACTCACTGACTGTTATTCATGGATCACATGGTGATTACCTACTGGGATTAGTCTCAAACCCTTTTTGGTCCTTTCTTTTGGGCCCAAACAGATTATAGTTTTTTAGGCATAGACAAGGGAAGCCACCCTTCTACTTCAGGTACTTGACATGCTATGGAGTTGGAGAGTGCGGGACCAAGATTATGCTTGTGATTCTATGGAGCTGATTAATGTTTTTTTTTGTACTTGGTGTAGTACAGTATTTCAACATTGTGCTTTATTCGCTATTTTCCTAGACATATGTATTATGAATCACTTTATATATGTGATCCAGTTTGTTCTATTATTCTACAACTGTTTATATTTGTATGATATTTTTAATTCTTCCTCTCATGTGTATATTTGTTTACTTCCATTGTGTACTCTTCCAATGAGGGCATAGTTTCCCCACTATATCACCCAAGGCCCTCGCTGTTAGTTAGCATCCTATGGCATTTGGGGAAATCCGCTTGAGGCCATGTGACCAACCGGGTACGGGGTGCCACTGGGTGGCTTCCGGAACTGGGAAGTTACAAAGTGGTATCAAAGGGAGGTTGAATTCAGCACCGATACTAGTATTTACAGAGCAGGGCAAGATCTATACTATTTATTGTGATGCTTGAGGTATCAGGCTGGGAGTTGTGCTTATTAAGGGAGATGGATTCATTGCGTATGGGTCTTGGTAGTTGAGGCCACACGATAGGAATTAACCAACACATGATCTGTAGTTGGTAGCAGTTGTTCATACCTTACAATGTTGGCGACATTACTTTCTAGGATAGAATTTTGTGGTTTTCACCGACCATAAGAGTCTCAAGTACATCTTCACTCAGCATGATCTGAATTCAAGACATCAAAGGTGGGTTGAGTATCTTCATTCCTTTGACATTGAGCTTGCCTACATGCCTGGGAAAGGAAACATAGTGGCTGATGCGTTGAGCAGGAGGACTCAGATACAGGTAGTTCAGGAGGCCAGTAGTGAGTTGCATCTTAAGGATCTTTTCTCTGAGATACATTTGGAGGAGCACAAAAGACAGGGGAAAACCTTTCTTTCTTCTATAGTTGTTACCTCTACCCCTCATGATCAAGTACGAATGAGGTAGCTATCAGATTATGAAGGCCTAGTACTATGGGAAAGTGTTTCAGGAGAGGACCCTATTCCTGGATGGACCATAGGCGAGGATGAGATCTTGTGTTTCTAGGGATGCATATGGGTTCCAACAGATATAACTGAGGAGATGATGCGGGATTTTCATTCCTTGGTTTGGGAAGTTCATCCTGGTATCACTAAGATGTATTATGATCTACACCATCAGTATTGGTGGCCAGGTATGAAGAGGGATGTTGCTGGTTTCGTCATGAGGTGTTCCAATTATCAGCAGGTGAAGTCAGAGCATCTGTGACCAGCATGGCTTCTACAGTAGTTACCCATTCCCGAGTGGAAGTGGAATGACTTCATGATGGATTTTGAGACATTGATTCCAAGATCACCTTGTGGGAATGATGAGGTATGGGTTGTCATTGACAGAATTATGAAGGTCACTCACTTCTTGTCGATCTAGGAGACCTTCAGTGTTGATGATCTAGGATGGTTGTACATCCGAAAAATTGTGCGCTAACATGGAGTTCAACACTCCATTGTTTCAAAAAAAGATGCTCTTTTTACTTCTCGAGTTTGGTAGGGGCTCTAAAAGGATTTGGGTACACAGTTACTTTTGAGTACAGCTTACCACCCCCAAACAGATGGCCAGTCCAAGCATACAATTTAGGTGCTTGAGGACATGCTCCGAGCATGCATCCTGGATTTTTCAAGTTCTTGGGAGACACATATAACTCTTGTAGAGTTTTCCTACAAAAATAGTTTTCAATCAACTATTCGGATGGCACCTTATGAGGCGTTGTACGGTAGGCTATGTCGATCACCCTTATGTTGGCTGGAGGCATGACAGGTAGCTTTGTTGGGACCTCATCTTGTTCAGGAGACCACATAGAAGATAGAGTTGATTTAGAAGAGGATAGATACTGCACAGACTCGTTAGATGTCTTATGCTGATCAGTGGAGATGACCTCTGGAGTTCGAGGTCGGGGATCAGGTTTTTCTAGGTGTCACACTGAGGATGGGACACAGGAGGATTAAGAGACAGGGTAAGATTTCTCCAAGGTACGTTGGTCCGTTTGAGGTGTTTGAGAGAGTTGGGCCGGTGGCCTATCGGTTTCAGTTACCTCAGAGGTAAAATGATATACACGACATTTTCCACATTTCTCAGCTTTGACGTTACTTTTCATAACCGTATCAAGTTTTCCTACCAGAGGTGGTTGAGTTGGACGTGGATACATCTTTGGAGGAAAATCCTATCTGTATTGTTGATCGATGTATGAAGGTTCTCTATGGATGGTATGATCCACTGGTATGGGTGCTATGGCAGCACGGGCGAGTATAGGATGAGACTTGGGAGAGGGAGGCCGATGTGTGATCACAGTGGCCAGAGCTATTCGGGGTTTCTTCTTCTACGCCACCATGCTAGGGAGATTTGGGGACGAATTTCTTTAAGGGGGAAGTTTGTAAGAACCTGGATCTTCTTTTCAGGTGTGATCTTCTTTTCCCTGGAGTTTTGGAGCAAAGAGGAGTTTCTGGAAGTTTTTGAAGTACTCATCGTGTACATTTTGTGTACATGTCGTGTACTCGGTTACCGCAGGTAGCCATGTGCTAGCTATGCAGCTGCCTTACACACGGCCATGTGTGATGACCTGGAGGACACCTAAAGAGGAGTATTAAAATTGTGAGTACAGGTCGTGTACATCAAAAGTACATACCATGTATATTTTTCATTAAATGCATTGGGGTCGTGACTGATGGAAAAAACCATCTTCTAATCAATATAGTTCCTTTAAGAGCACTGAGAAGTCATGGATCATTGATGAGCCCCCGGACAAGCATCCGTCCTCCGAATCAAACACCGACGGTTGCATTAGAATCTGATCGGTGAGTTCTCTCTTCTCCTAGAGCACCATCCCTTGATTTCTCCTCTTTCGTCAGTTAGCATGGGTTGAATGTTTTATACGTTTTCGTAGATCTATAGCGTTCTAAGGAGATTCAAGCCCCGTGGTTCAAGAATCTTGATCTCCCAACACCGAGGTAGGTGGTTTGTTCCTTTCTATTGATATTCTTTGAGTTTTATGTAAAAAAATTCCCATTACCGATGAACGGTGTATTGCGTGTTTACTATTTTTTCCCTACTATTTGTCTTGTATGCTTGTATTCTTTAGTAGATGATATTTGATTGTGAATAGGGTGAATTTTTGTGCTTTTAATGTGTTTCCCATGCTTCTTTTTCCTATTTTGACATTTGGGTCTAGTTGCCTGTTAGGCTGCTGTTTACTTTCCCTTGCCTAGTATTGTAGGATGGTGTGAATGTTGTTCTGACATTCAAATATGCTGTATAATTCTAGCCAAGTATTTATTATGGTTTAATTTGGCCGATATGCGATGCTATACTTGTTGATTTACACAATTCCATGACAAAATAGTGTAGTATATCATAGGGAGAATGGACGTAAGGGCTTCTCTATAGTGTCTTTTATAATATTACGATGTGAGACCACGGGGGGAATTGATGTTGAGTGCTTCCTCAGAGAGTCTGCATTTTATTGACGTGGGACATAGAGGGAATGTGACGTAAGTTCTTCCCTAGAGCACCTTTAGTACCGATATGATACTATAGGGGGAATTAACGCTGAGTGCTTCCTTAGAGAGTATATACTTTAGCTGAACCAGAGGGGTGAGACTATGTGTGTTGCCCAAAGGGTTGCTTATATTTGTTAGGTAGGACCAGAGGGGTTAGAATGAGTGTGATTCCTAGAGGGTTACCTGTTGTGTTTATCTGCTTGTTTTGTTGTTTCTGGATATTGAGACTGTGGATTGTTTATTGTTGAGTACCTTCTTGTTTATAGTTTCTTGTAATTTTACCTGCCATATACTCACTGACAGTTAGTCACAGATCTCTTGGTGCTTGCATACTGGGATTAGTATCACACCCTTTTTGGTCCATGCTTTTGGGCCCAAACAGATTTTATTGTTGTAGGCATATACAAGGGAAATCACCCTTCTACTTTAGGTAATTGACATGCTGTGGAGCTGGAGAGCTCGGAATGAATCTTAGGCTTGCGATGTTGTGGAGGTGATTACTGTTTTTCTTTTTTACATGGTTTAGTTCTGTATTTTGGTATTATTCCTTAACCACTGCTTTCCTATACATATGTATTATGAATCACTTTATATATGTGCTCCAGTTTGTTCTATTAGTCTTCCGCTGTTTATTTTTGTATGATATTATTACTACTTCTGCTCTTTTGTATATTTTCTTACCTCTGCTGTTTACTCTACCAATGAGGGCATAGTTTCCCCACTATCACATCCGAGGCCCTCGCAGCTATTCGGTAGCCTGTGGCGTTCGAGGAAATGTGCTTGAGGCCATGTGACCAACCGGGTATGGGGAGCCTCTGGGTGGCTTCCCGAACCAGGACGTTACAATAGTGATGTTATCCTAACTAGTTGACGTAGATCACTTTTATACTGTAATACCATGAGGTGTGACTGTGAGGAAACATTGGAAACTAGAGGAGCATTGGGGTCTTCCATGAGATGGAATTGTTTTTCTAAATCATTGTGTGGGAACTTTTCTAGAGTATGTTGGAGTCATGAAATAACCCCAAGTGTCTCCATGAGATAGCATAAATAACCCCAAGTGTCTCCATGTGTCTCCATTCATCGTATCATCCTCTCATGGGTTGTCCAGTCACCCAATCCTATCAAACCTATCCTAGTTTATACCCTCAGTCACATAGCCTAGACCCATCTCTTGAGGATCAGCCTATTCCTCGATGCACATCTCATCATCCATCTAGACAAAGAGGATTATTCACCTTATGATTGTCCTAGTCACAAAATCACACCATGTTGAACCCATGTATATTATATTCTAAATAATCCAGTCAGGAACCTCATCAAAAGCATGTATTGTAACCCAGCCCCACTGACCAGGTTCCATCCTATACTAAATCACACCATGCTTCTTGGCATTATAATGCCAATCTGTCTGACAATACCCAATACCCAAATGAGCATCTCATCCTTCATCTCTTTAGTTGAACTCTTGAATCATTTAATGGAGTAAAAGCTTTTATAATACATTTTATATACTCAGAGGGACCATCCTACTCTAATAACCTACCATGATTCCAAACCATCTTCATAAGTATTCCCTCATCAAACGCTAGATGTAAAATTTCTACAACTATCACTACAAGGCCCAATCCACTTATGAATGTTTTACATGATCTAAATTTTTATCTTTAGTGACATCAATCACATTAAAGAACATAAATTTCAATTGAACCCTACATTCCATGAAATATTCATATGGACAGGCCCCATGGAAACAGGCTAAGAACTAAAACCATAAATAATAATGACAAATATATGCATCATTTTTAAATAAATATCTCAACTGTAAACATAAAAACCAAGAATAATAAGACCTCATACCTTCTATTGAACAAAACTAAAGTAAGTTGAAACTCTGGCCAAATTTATTATATACCATTAATAGGAAGAGTAATTGTTAATTAATAGGAATGTACTATTTCATAGTATCATTTTGAAACATTGATCAGTTTCCCCTTTGCTTGCAGAAACGTGATTTGACCCATGGGGTGCTGTGGTTCTTACATGATGGGCGGTGACATGTATACTCAAAAGAGATAGGTATGTTTTAGTTTAGTTTTTAATTTATTTTCTTTATCGCATTTGTCACTTAGATCTTTGACTTCTTTCTATAGACAGAGGGTTGTTATATTCTACAAAGGGGGACAGAAGGAGTTTCGATTGATTCAATCCAGTGGCTTTGATCTGAGGTAAGATTTTCTAGTTACTACTTGTCTCGCACATCATATATTTGCAGATTTAGTGTTTTTGACTCTATATTATGTTTTCGGTAGGGTGTTGGATCGTTTCGTGTTGGTTCAGGTGGATTTGGTTATCCACTTCCAATATAGGTAAGGCTTTAATGCCATTGGTGGGTTTCTCACTGGTTACGTAGCATCCTTCATGTGTTTTAAGGTTCTTAATATCCTTTGTGTAGTGCATTGATCCCAGCTCACTGGTTTCGAGTCGCCAAGTCAAGGGAGACTCGCCCGTGTGTGCATAGGTAAGTAATTATATGTATGTGGGTTCCCCTGTTACGTGCATAGTCACCCATGGTAGTGATTATGCACGTATGGGGATAAGAGTGCCAATTTATATATATATAAATGCATACACAGTTCAGTGGAGACTGGTATATGCATATAATCATATGTGCAAGGATCCCCTTGCACATGCTCATGGACATGCGTGTGTGTGCATAGGGGATAGGTGTCCTTGATTGTGTGTGAAGGTGTGTATTCCCAGTGGAGGAGTATCAGCTTTTAGTTAGAAAGCTCCAAGAGCTGAAGTGGAAGGCTTGGTTCCACCTTGAGGTAGAGTCCCTCTCGAAGCCTCTTTAATTTAATAATGCTTTAAATTGAATTTAGCTTCTTTATTAATTATTATAAATTATATTGAATTTTATATCTTGAAAAAGTTTTCATTAATATAATTGTTTCATTTGATAAATAAAGTCATGTTTTTATAATAAAACCCCTCCAAAGGAGGTGCGCTATCTGCGAAAACTCACGGTGATAGTTTAGGGTGTATAATTCTTTTTCGTCATTTCATTTCCCTTTAGATGTTGCGTCATTGTGCCGCTCACTACAACCTTCAGATGATCCCTTGTTATAACATATTAAATAGTTGATTTGTTCAATCTTGTCGGTTGTGACCTTATATTATGGAGAAACCCATTTCGGGTGTTTTACTGGCATCTTAGATACCCCTCTGGGTGTTTACCTGAGCCTATATATCTAAAAACACTAATGGTGTCATTGTTTAACACCAATAAGGATTATGGTGCTCCCCAACATAAGCTCCATATTAACACTGGTTGGGGTGTTTTCCTAGCCTCGATGGACATCTAATTTTCTACATATATGAATTCTCCCCTAAGATTTGTGTTGCATCCTGAGATGTTAAAACATACTCAAATTCTATTGTTCTCAAGGTGATTGAAGTTTTATTATTAGAGTTCCAAGAAATGCATATACCATTGATAAGTAACACACCAGCATAATTTGACTCTCAATTAGTAGTTTCAACTACCTCGTACCACTTTTAAAAACAACAAATATAAAATATATATCTTTATCATAACACAATCCCGAATCAAGATTCTGTTTTTTATAACAAAAGATCGGTTTCTATAATGTGAAGGACAACTACATAGGATTTATTTGGAATCCTGGGTGGATGATGCTACCCCGAGGATGTCATTGGACCGGGCCAATACGTCGTGGTCATGTTGGGGTCACGCCACGGTAATGTCGTGATTTGGCCCTGCTCTAGGATGGCACCCCACGGTGGTTCGCAGTCCTGTCGGAATTCGATGTATGATAACTAGATAGACTTTTAGATACAGTACCCACCCATAGTTAATGGGGAGGGAGGTGACGGTCAGAATGTTTCCCCGCCTCCACTTGCTCCCATCGCTCCTGTCTGGAAGATGCTTCCCCACGGATGTCGCTGGAAAAGGACAACACATCGCGGTCAAGCCGCAATCACACCGCAGTCACGTCGTGGTCACTCCATGGTTACGGAACGATCACGTCGCAGTCACTCCATAGCCACGCCACAGTCACGCTGTGATTTAGCCTTACTGCAGGATGAAACCTCGCAATGGTTCGCAGTCCTGTCAGAATTTGATGTATGATAACTAGATAGAGTCTTAGATACATTACACACCCATAGTTAATGGGATGGGAGGCGATGACCGGAATGTTTCCCCACCTCCTCCCACTCCCTTCGCTCCTTTCCGGAAGATGTTGCCCCATGGATGTTGTTGGACCAGGCCAACACGTCATGGTCACACCGTGGTCATGCCATGATTTGGTCCTACGCTAGGATGACACCGTGTGGCAGTTCGCAGTCCTATCAGAATTATATGTATGATACCTAGATAGAGTTTTAGATACATTACCCACCAATAGTTAATGGGGAGGGAGGTGATGACCGGAATGTTGCCCCACCTATTGTAGAGACTCGAATCTTGATGTATATAGACATTAAATTACTTTTTTGGAATACTTAATACATAATGAAAACAGACACAAAAGGACCGTAATAGTTTAGTGTCTTTGGAAGCTTGAAAAAATAATCTTTTAATCGTCGTGAAAGATCTTCAAGATCTCTCATAAATATCTTCCCATTTTTGTTTCTTTACCTAAATTCTTTCTTTTAATCCTAGGGGAAAAGAAAACATATAGTGGGTGGGCTCAAATGCTCAGTAAGGGTAAGCATGGAGAAAATAAAACAAACCATATACATTTGAACATAAAAACATGAGCATAATGTTTAAACATCGAAATCTTGAGAAATGAAATAAAACATGGCAGTACGTAAGGAATAGATCATAATAGAACATCAATCATGATAAAATAGCTTGGGAATAAAACTTTTAATTGTGGAAAAACATTAATCACATGATATTATTTCCATGGTATCCAAGGCATTGCTGCCAAGACCATCTTAGTGGACAAAGTCCCTTTTTGAATCGAGTTCACTCCCCGTTTTAGTCCTATAACACTAAACCGGATTAACTTACCATTCCATCCATGTATATCTCATGAGATATAAATATTTACCCAATTCATTTAAGGGAGATATAGGTCACACCCATCTCATAAGGAAATAATTCTTACTTGTGCCACAAAATAAACTTAAAACATTCATCATAACCCAAAGAATAAAATGGGTTTCATAAATATCATCCCATCATCACATAATCCATATAAAACAAATGGTTATTTCATCATAAGAAAAGTGACACCATGTAAATCATAGAGAAATTATACTTGAAACATACACATATGAAATAATGTCATCTTAGATGGAAAATGGTTTTGATAAAACACTTGAAATGAATTCTTGAGGAAAATATCCTTTCTTCTTCAAAATCATTTTCTTTTCACAAAATGTCATTCAATTTTAAAAGAAAAGGATTTTTTTGAAAATAGTCATGAAATATTTTGGAGTAAGCTTCATGAAAATAAGGATTTATAAAATCTTAAAAATCCTTTCATGCCATATAAGTTAAAAATAACATTCTTCTCGTACTTTTTTCAGAAAAGTCAAAAAGTACCTCGTATGATTAAAAAAAGAAAGATTTCCTACATACCATGTATTAAAATCCAAAAATGGTTAAAATGTACTTTAAACATACATGAAACCATTTTTAGGAAACATGGACATCGATGATAACAATAACCCTAGTAAATACTTACGAATAAACAATCTCGGATAAGAACGAGATTGGAATAGTTATCCCTTACCTTAGGTTTGATATGCTTCGAATGTATCCGAACCTCCTGTATAATGATTTAAATAATGTCATTGACTTATTACAGAATCATATTCATTGTTATGATATCATATATGGTTCACTTATGACTTTATATTACCCGTTCTTTTCTATGTTCCATGTTAAAGCAGCGTTTTGGGTAAAATCATTTTATTTATCATACATGTTTGGAATTGTTGTTCTTGATACTATTACTTATATCATGATTTACATAATTAAAAAGTGTAAAACATGATTTATATGTAATATATATTAATCATATACATATATATATGATAGATCGATAAATGTAATGAAATACACCGTTCATGGAGACGGTAGGTCGTACGTACGCATGAACGCTGTATTCGTTTCCTTATTAAATTGAATGGAATTAATTAAATGACATACATATATATATAAATAAATCCAATATCATTATTATTTCATATATTTCATGATTACTTATTATATATACTTTATAATCATTCATGAATGGTTAACATGGAGAATGAATCTCATCGCGTCGTGAAGACGGTAGTCCGTACGTACGCACGAGCGATGATATCATTCCCATGATCGCAGAATTGTATTTAAGTTTATGTATAATATTTCAGAATAAATATCACTTTAAAATAATCATATATAGTTATTTATTTACACCATTATACCCATCCATGTAAGGTGGTGGTAGAAAATAGATTACACCACGGCATGGAGACGGTATTTCGTACGTACGCACGCGCGATGATTTCATTTTCCATAGCATGGATAGATGGTGAAATAGGGTTTTTTCATACATATAATAACATATCAGTATATTATTGATACTAATGTTATTACTTCATAATGAAACAACTAAATAAGAAGATGTAGAAGAAGAAATAAAGTTGAAAGAATCGGTAACGGACATTACCTCTTCTTTGAAGCGCCTCTTCTTAACATCCTCTTAGGGAACTAAATATGGTCTTTGAAGATAACCAGGACCTGTAGGATGTTTCTAGGTAAGTGGAGAAGAAAAAATTTTAGGGGTTGGCTGAGAATCAAGGCTCAAAATGGTGTGAAGAGAAGAGGGAAGGGGTGCCCTTTTATAAGGGAGGAGAGGGGAACCTTTGGAAAAACTAAAAATATTATTTTATTATAAAGTCATATTTGGTTTTTAATAGCTCCAATTTGATTTATTTAGAAGATAAGGTGGGTATGGGTAGTAATCCTTTCATAAAATATAATTTATACAAGTTTAGGTTTCTATTTTAACCTTATCATTTAGATTTAACTTTAAGTAAAATAATTTTACTTTTACCGTGTCTTCTTGTTTTCTTACACTATATGGTTAATAAACATACTATAACAAGACAAACGAACCCCAAGTTGTTTATTATTAATATATATAACCTTATATAAGTCATTTGGACGAACCTTATATTTTTATGAATAAAATAACAATTGATAATATAATATTTTCTTTAAAAATTATTTTATGTCAAATTTGACACTATTTGGTAATTGATATTTGTGAAAATCATAACAGAATGATTAGTTCAAAAAAAGTAAATTAAATAAATAATAACATGTCATATTAACCTATAAAATTATTTTAATTCATAAAAAGTCTCAAATTACATTTATTTTGGTATTTATAATATCAATTATTTTAATATTTCATTATTTAGGTAATTACGGCATCATCATTGTGTCATAAATAACACAAATTATTTACTGTCTAAAAATTATAAATAAAATACCATTAGGTATAATATCTTTTTATATTTCTAATTGATATTTATAGTCGAATTTAACTTTTGTATAACCCTATATTAAAAATGATTTAGTTATTAAACATTGATTTCAACTATTTTAATACTTCTTTAAATAAATTAATAATAAGTATCCTAATCTAATCCAAGTGGACCTAAATGGTCATATTTTATTCCTAAGGTTGTTTTTGGTCTAATTAAACTTATCCAATAGAATTAGGACATGTGTTAGGGTAATAATAATATCATTTTTACCCTTAATTATCCTATTTACTTTTAACCATGGTAAATAAAAGTAAAAAGTAACTATTCACCAAAAAATATTTTCATCTCATTGAACCACATTTTAGTCCTTGATATTAACCGTGTCTCTCGAATTTTAGAAATTCAATTCACAGAAGTGGTAAATTTTCATTTAAATGAAAAAGTCAATTTTTTATCTACCACTAAGTGGTTTCATTATTCATCGAAAATTGAAGTTTTTCAGAAAAATACCAAAAATTAAGCCTAAGAATTATTTGCTATTCCGAATTCAAAATTGATGTCTATTTTTCTAAATTCAAAAAATAGAAGTGGAATTAATTAATTTTAAAATTAATTCCCGTTATCAAAACAAAGAGCGTGTTTTTAAGAAACAATAACTATCAAAATATTGATACTTTTTTATATCCAATTTCAAAGTGTAATTAATTACAATGACCAACATTGGATTAAATGGTAAAAATATATTCTAATTACACTTTAAAACCAATTAAAAAGATAATCTAACCATATAAATTTTTGCGATGAAAAAAGTTGTTTTTAATTAAAATATAGCATGTTTTTACTATTCATTAAAATATGAAAGTTATCAGAATAATATGAAAAATTAATCCAAAGTAAATTTTTATATCTTTATTCCAAATAATAATTTTATTTTGTCAAATTGAAGTTATAGACATGTCAAAACAAGATTTAAACTGGGTGCGCCATCAAAAGGCGGAAAAACTGCATTTTTTGAAAAAACAAAATTTATCCAAAAAATTTATTTTGTTCTCATACCATGTTCTATAAAATATGTAAGATGAATAATAATGTTATAAAATTTAAAATTAAGTTAATACTATTCATAACTGCTTGTCCATAATATTATAACAATATATCATTGTTTAGTGAAACCTGATATTGCGTACAACACACGCTATCGAGGAAGGTCGCGATTGCGTGTAATGCAAGCCAAGTCAGGGTTGCATGTTGTGCAAGAATCCTTTGTTGTTTTGTATAATAGAATCCAACCATATTTCATTTATACATTGAATATATATATATATATATATATATATACTCTCAATGTTGCGTAGAATGACTACTATCAAACGAACTTGAAATTGTGTGTAACCCAATCCCAGAATAGTGTTGCGTATACTGGAAGCTAATAAGGTGTTGCGTATAGAACAAGATAATCTTGGTGTAGCATAAAACACAATACATCAAATAAATTAAAAATAATAATTATCATAAAATCTTAGGTTGTTACATTCTACCCCCCTTAAAATGAATTTCGCCCTCGAAATTCGTCGGGGTTATAAATGGGTTTCTACTTGAAAGTTTCGTTAATTGAAACCCACATCATAAAATGAAATACCAAAACTTAAATTTAAAAACTAAAGAATGAAACGTAACGGTTACCCAATTTAACTAATCACTTGGTTTCCACATAGGAGAACATAGGTGAAAATGTGGATATGGAAGAGAAACCTAACCATCAAGTTCTGATGGAGAGTGGTAGAGAACATTGCTATGAAAAATCCAACAATAACAAATCCATAGATTTTTTATGATCTAAGGTACCATTTGATTTGTCTGATATAAGGTCACTAGGACAACATTTTTGGTTTTCAAGATCATTTCCCTAAAGTTGAAGAAATTGGAATTAAAAGAAATGCGTTCTTGGTTTTGGTACAGTCTCACCGTTGGTCGTTCCTGGGACAATTTCCACTTCATCTCTTAAATAAATGAAGTTTAATTTTTCATTCGTGAAGTTTTAGCAGATCATGTGACAGATTGATGTGTAATTCCATCTGTCTCAAACAAAAGGTTAGAAAAATTTAGCAAATATACATAAGTCCATCTATGGTGTGGTTAATTGTATATGATTCCAAGAATGGACTTATACTTCATCTATCATACCGCTTAATAAAATAAAACTTGTTTCTACTAACCAGGGACTTCCTGTGGGACATTGGTAGGTGATAAAGTCATGTCGCACTTCAGTTGTGGGTTCGATTCCCACAGCCTTGTCCAATGCGACGGGTTGTCGCCCGTTCTACAGGTTGTCCTTTTTTCTAAAATTATGACATTCCATCGATAATATAGAAAACAGTTCTATCCTTAAACTAACTTATGTTCAACATAATCTATTTCAAATCTTTAGGCTTATCCAAAATACTTTTGTCCAAGCTTATAGTTTAATGAAAACAATTACTAGAAATTTCATCTACCGAGCATGTGAATACCATCATTTATCCCTGATATATCTTGTTGATCACATTCCAATCATGTGAATACCTTAATCATGTATTCTCTTGGAAAATGAATACCCATTGAACCTTAGTAAAACATGAGTGATGTCAAAAGTTAACCCTTTCCACATACCAAAATCCCAAAATTTCGATATACTCAAAACACGGTATCACTTTGTCCTTATATTAGTCATGAACTCATTAATGCTATCAAACATTTAATTTTCTCTTTATTATGCATATCATATGCTTTCCAAAAATATTTCAATCACTTTTCATGGTTACCTATGACACATTATTATGGAAAACCAAAATGGACCAATACATAGATATTTTAATATACCATAAAAGTACCTCAACAAAATTATTCTTGAATACCAATACAAAACAAATCAATCCATCATCTTCAATGATTGTCATGGAATAAGTCCTTCCATGATTTAGAAGTAACTTCTTAGGTGATGGAATTGAGTTGTGTAATGCCCATGTTCTCCGCAGATAAGACATTGGACTCCATAGCAGTCTGTCACTCTATGACCCTTTTCTCCAGATAGATAACATCTTCCCCTCCATTTGAGGTATTCTTCAAGGTTCTTCATCCCTTATTTAGAAATCTCAATATTCCTTTGTCTATGCTCCTCACCATGTGAACATGCATAAAATTCCATCTTCCTCTTATTTTATGACTTAGGAATACAACTAAAGTTCACCTTGTTAATCATATATCGAGATGACTAATTCGGCATAATCATGATATCTTTCTCTCCAGGCGTTACGTAATTTTGTTGATCATAGTCACCAATTTGTCCATTGTAATCAATATTAATCGAATTCCTTCTCGTTCCCTCCATTGACTAAGACCAGAAACCATAGTGTAAGAAATATTTAAAATAACGAGGAACCACATAATCATAAAAAGTCACTTATGGGATGTCTAAATTATCAAAAAATTATTTAATACATGACACCTTAGGTTCACTGTAGGTTTGTCACGACCCGTCCTCGGGGCCCGTGCCGTGACTACCCCAAGCCCGCCTTCCATAGGCCAGGGGCTGGCGACTAGCACAAAGGCGTAAAATCCCAGTAAACAGGGAAGGCATTGCCTTTATAAGTAACAACCACACAGAGTCAGAAAGCGGAAAGTAAAGTGCAGAAAAGTAAAGGGGGCCGGAAATACAAGCCCAACTGTAAAGTACAACTGAAAAGTAAAGTACAGCAACTGAAGAGAAGACGGCGGCCTCGTGTCGTCCACTGGAAATCCCACCTGAAGGGTGGGTACAGATAGCCTCCAGGCTCCTCGGGTCCCACGTCCGCTCCGAGCACGTCCCGCCCAGTGGTCCACCTCCAGGTACCGTCCTGCTCCACGCCCCAACCGTGATCAGCGTTGTCCGTCGTCTGCAACCAACACAACAAGGTGCGGGCATAGCCCGTGCAGGGGTGAGTACAAGCTACTCAGTAAGGACCCCGAGACCCCCGAAGGTCTCCCGAAATCCACAAAGGATATAGCACAAAAGAAAGATGCAATCACGAAGTAACATCTGACTCGACATAGGTATATGCCCATACATATACCTAAGTCCCCAATTCTAGCTCTGCTCACGAGCTCAAGAACAACTCAATCCACAAAGGAAAGCAAGACTCAAATTCACAAGGAGAGTAAACGGTAAATCCACATAGGATAGTTCAACACAATCCACAAAGGAGAGTAACATAAGATTCAGCTCAACCAGGTATACTTTTTCAGATGATGTCAAAGATGATCACTGATCCATCTAAGTCGTCGGACCCACGAAGGATCGATAGGTACTAACCCCCGCAGAAGACCCACACAGGATCGGGATCACACAGAACCTGTAGGCAGTGGCTCACACAGAACCGGTAGTAAGGACCCACATAGGATCGGGCTCACACAGAACCTGTAGCACTGATCCACGTGGGATCGCTGAGTGCAGTAGTCGACGCAGTCCACTGAGGATCTCTGCACAGTCGTCGCCGCAGTCCACGAAGGATCTCTGCTCTGCCGTCGTCGCAGTCCACGGAGGATCTCTGCTCTGTCGTCGTCGCAGTCCACGGAGGATCTCTGCTCTGTCGTCGAAGTCACAGCCAGCGCTAGGGTTCCCGCACGCAGCGAGCTCGTTTAGGAGGGTCCGCTCCACGAGCCGAGAGGCTGATACATCAACTGACACGTAGTCCGGAGTTGATGTATCCAAAAGTTCCGTATCGACAACAGGATCTCAACGCAACAGACGGCGCGTCAATCGGACGCCCGGTCTGAGAGTTATTGGCATTTTCGTCCCAGGGGCCCGGTTGGTTTTTAGGGAAAAACCAACCCGACCGTACTCCGCCTGTATCCGATCCTCGGGCGGAGTATGCCAAAAGTTCCGTCTCACTTAGAGGAAACTACCACAGCTGACGGTACGTCGTTCGGACGTCCGTAGCTCAAGTTATGAGCGTTTCCGCTCCGAGGGCCCAGTTGGTTTCGTGTACGAACCAACCCGGCCGAACCCAAAGTCTTCCGAAACCTTGATTATAATATACCGAAACGACCGTCTCGATCCAAGGATCGCGTAGCCGCTGACGGTTCGTCAATCGGAGGTCCCAGGCCCAAGATATGGGCGAAAGACCGAAGAGGGCCCGAAACGGGGGTTCTGGGCCCGGGGCGACCCGGCCCAAACCCCCCCTTGGGTCGGCCGGACCGGGTCGGCCCGAACCGGGTCGGCCCGACCCGGCCCGACCCGGCTAGGCCGGGTCCGGTCCGGCCTGGGCGCGGCCCGGCCGACCGGACCGGCCGGCTTGGCTTCGGCCGAGCGGCCGAGGGAGCCGCCGCGGGTCAAACCCGCGGCTTTGGAGAAACGCGGCCCGCGCGGGCCGCGTGCTGGGTGGCCGGACCGCGGACGCGGTCCGGCGGTTCGCCGCCGCCGCGGCTCGGCCGCGGCGGACTCCTCCGGCAGCGCGCCGGGCGCCGCCGCCTCCTTCCGCGGGCCGCCGGAGTTGCTCCGGTGGCCCGTTTTGCCTCCCGTCTGCGCCATTGTTCCTCCCGGGACGCGTCCTCCACTGCGGAATCAACAAATGGCCCTTGCGTCATGCTTTTGCCGTCGCCCGCCAAATCCGCACAAAAAGGAAGATCGGCGGAGGGTTGCCGGGTCTTGTTCGTTAGACCCGCACCCTCCGCGTTATTCATAAACATCGGGAGAAACAAGAAACGACCAATCAACAATTTTAAATAAATTTAAAATTGTTCTGTGATCGGTTCCTTATTTTAAAAGAAATAAAATCACGGGAAAGGAAAAAAAATATTTCAAATCAACCCTTACCTCGCAGCTGTCGTTGCCGAACAAGGGATCGTCGCGGGATTGCTCGTCGCGGAAGAAGGGGGATCGTCGCGTCGTCGCGGTATCCGGCGTCGCGTCGCCAACCTCCGGATCAAGATCAAACGGATTAATTTTAAATCCGTTGATATTGAATTATAAAAAGGGGAGAAATAAACGATTCGTTTCTCACCTTAATTGTCGAACGAGGATCGGCCGCGGAAGAAGAGGCGTCGCCGAAGAACGTCGCGGGTAAAGCTCGTCGACGTCGCAGATCTCGGTGTGCGTCGTCGAATTCCGGTCGCCGGCGTTCTTCGCGTTCTTCGCGTTCTTCGCGTTCTTCGCGTTCTTCGCGGGGAAGGTGGAGGCCCAAAGAATCTCGCACAACGAGTAATCCTCCAAAAGAAAGAGTTGGTCTTATTTTATTATTTTGCCAACGAACGCAAACGCGTAAGTAACGACCCATTAAATTCGTTGAATTAATTCAACGAATAAAACAGCCCAATTAATTCACGAAATAAACCGCCCAATTAAATGGTCTGTTAAGAAATTAAAGAAAACGCGTCGGTTGACTTTTCAGTTACTTTGACGGGTTTTCGCGGGTGCGTTACTTAGCGAAAGAAACGGCGGGGCTCGTGTGGGCCCCACCTCACAAATATCCTACCAAGGGGGTAGGATATTTCCGGATAGCATCCTATCCAGTTCAACTCAGTTCAAGCCGTCTTTAAGTGGCTTCAAGTGGCTTCCAAGCAGCTTAAGTGAAATAGAATAAAGTTGTCGCACAAACTTTATTTTATTTCTGACTTAAAGCCGCAAAAATTAAAAACCACGTCTGAGAAAACGCAACTCCGGAAGAGGCGTTTCTAAGCAAATACCAGCGCTGCGATTTCATCGGTGCCCTCAGAATTCGATTCCGGGCATCGGTTCAAAAGATAGAAAAACCCGCTCGTCCGTTCACTGAACGTACCCGAGCCAAACTTTGGAAATTGATTTCGGGCACACCGGGCCTCGAAATCAGGTGCCGTCTGAAGCTGCGCTCTTGTAAAATTCCAAAGAAAATTAAGAAAAAAAAATAAAAAAATTTCCTTGAAATTTGCGGGTCTTTACATTACTCCCACCTCAGGGCTTTATGTCCCCGTAAAGATACATCAAAAACTAGGGGAACAAATGGGGGTACTGAGCACGCATCTGAGCCTCCCGCTCCCAAGTGCTCTCCTGGAGGTTCCCGTGCTGCCATCTGACGCGCACAAGAGGAATCGACCGCCCACGTAGGACCCGCTCCTGTCGATCCTCGATCTCCACTAGGACCTCCGCAAAAGTCGCCCCATCGTCCACGTCCAGCTCCCCAAAGTCGATGATGTGCGTCG
Source organism: Viscum album (assembly GCA_963277665.1). NCBI lineage: Eukaryota > Viridiplantae > Streptophyta > Magnoliopsida > Santalales > Viscaceae > Viscum > Viscum album. Next base: position 770,706,757 of record OY728159.1, on the reverse strand, counting down.
GGTCGTGCACGTATCTCCTCAGCTGAGACACGTGGAAGACGTCGTGCACCCGGTGCAACTGAGGTGGTAGAGCCAGGCGATAAGCCACCTCTCCTATCCTGCTGAGGACCTGGAAAGGCCCGATGAAGCGTGGAGACAACTTGCCGCCTCGGCCAAATCTCCGTAAACCACGTCGGGGTGAGACACGCAAAAAGACGTGGTCGCCATCCTCGAACTCTAGTGGCCTCCGCCTCCTGTCAGCATATGACTTCTGCCGGCTCTGAGCTGTCCTCATCCTCTCCTGGATGATCTGGACCTTCTCTGTCGTGGCTCGGACCATCTCTGGTCCCACGAGTGCTGACTCCCCAGGGTCTGTCCAGCACAACGGTGATCTGCAGGGTCTGCCGTACAACGCCTCGTATGGTTCCATCCCGATGGTGGAGTGGTAGCTGTTGTTGTACGCGAACTCCACCAAGGGTAGGTGGTCCTCCCAGCTGCGACCAAAGTCGAGAACACATGCACGGAGCATGTCCTCGAGTGTCTGTATGGTCCTCTCCGTCTGACCATCCGTCTGAGGGTGGAAGGCTGTGCTCAGATGGAGCCGCGTCCCGAACGCCTCCTGCAACCCCTTCCAAAGCCGGGAAGTGGAACGAGCATCTCGATCGGAGACGATAGACGATGGAACACCGTGAAGCCGTACGATCTCCTGGACGTAAAGACGTCCCAAGCTCTCCACTGAGCCCTGTTCTCTGATGGGTAAGAAGTGTGCCGACTTGGTGAGTCGGTCGACAATCACCCAAATGGAGTCGTGACCTCTGGAAGTGCGTGGAAGTCCAGTCACGAAGTCCATAGATATTCCGTCCCACTTCCACTCCGGGACCTCCAAGGGCTGTACCAAGCCTGCTGGTACCTGATGCTCTGCCTTCACCTGCTGGCAGGTGAGGCATCGTGAAACGAACTCTGCCACAGCCTTCTTCATGCCCGGCCACCAGTGCTGTCGTCTGAGATCCTGGTACATCTTCGCCACTCCGGGATGCACCGCCAAGGGAGAAGTGTGAAACTCTCTCAGCACCTCCCCTCGTAAAGCGACTGGTACGAAGGTACGTCCTCTGAAAAGGATGTCGTGCTCTGCTCCAAGGGAGAAACCATCAGGCGCCTGACCTGAGGATATCAGTGCACGCCGGGTCTCACAGTCAGCGTCCCCACGCTGAGCCTCTCTGACCCGCTGTAGAAGTGGAGGAGAGACTGTGAGAGACTGAAGAAAGGCTGCTCCGTCTCTATCCACGAAGGATATCTGTAAGGAGGCTAGCTGCTCCGTCGCCTCCTCAAGTAGCTGAATGCCCGTCCTCCTGCTGAGGGCATCGGCTACCACGTTCCCCTTCCCAGGAGTATAGACTATCTCAAAGTCATAGTCCTGGAGGAACTCAAGCCATCTCCGCTGTCTCAGGTTCAGGTCCTTCTGAGAGAAGATATACCTGAGACTCTGGTGGTCAAAAAAGACTGTGAAGCGCTCGCCCATCAGATAGTGCCGCCAAGTCTTCAGAGCGAAGACCACTGCTGCTAACTCCAGGTCATGAGTGGCGTAGTTATGCTCATGCGGCCTCAACTGACGTGATCCGTAGGCGATCACGGCCCGCTCCTGCATCAGGAAGCACCCGAGTCCAGTCCCTGATGCATCGCAGTAAACTACGTATCCTACTCCCTCCTCAGGCAACCTCAAGATAGGTGCGCTGGTCAATCTCTGTCTCAGCTCCTGGAAGCTCTGCTGACATCTGTCTGACCATACGAAGGGTTTCCCCTTCTTCGTCAACGCTGAGAGTGGTGCCGCAACTCTGGAGAAGTCCGGCACAAATCTCCGATAGTATCCGGCTAGGCCCAAGAAGCTCCGCACCTCCGTCACGCTCTTGGGTGGCTCCCAAGCTAGCACTGCCTCGATCTTCGCGGGATCCACTGCAACTCCTGCCTCAGAGATGACGTGCCCCAAGAAATGGACCTCACGTAACCAGAACTGGCATTTTGAGAGCTTGCCATAAAGATGGTGCTCTCGGAGTGTGTCTAGCACAACTCGCAGGTGGTAGGCATGCTCCTCCTCAGTCGTCGAGTATACCAAAATGTCGTCAATGAAGACCACGACAAATCGGTCGAGGTATGGCTGGAAGATCCTGTTCATGAGGCTCATGAACACTGCTGGAGCATTGGTTACACCGAACGGCATAACCAAGAACTCATAATGGCCATACCGACACCTGAAGGCCGTCTTCTGCACGTCCTCGTCTCGAACTCTGAGCTGATGATAGCCTGACCGGAGGTCTATCTTCGAGAACCACCGCGCTCCCTTGAGCTGATCAAAGAGGTCATCAATCCGTGGCAGCGGATACTTGTTCCTCACTGTCACCTGGTTCAGGCGACGATAGTCGACACATAGTCGCAAGCTCCCATCCGCCTTCTTGGCGAACAAAACCGGGGAAGCCCAGGGTGAAACACTGGGTCGGATAAATCCCTTGCTCTGCAAGTCCTCCAACTGTACCCGCAGCTCCCGAAGCTCGGCGGGGGCCATCCGATATGCTGGAGTAGATATCGGGGCTGTCCCGGGGTACAAGTCGATGTAAAAGTCTACCTCTCTACGAGGAGGTAGCCCTGGAACGTCGTCGGGAAAGACGTCCACGTACTGGTCCACCACTGCAGGAAAAGCTGGACTCCGCACGTCCACTGCTCCTAGGATGAGGCTAGCCAACTGATGAGAGATGGGCTGCACTCTCCTCCGCGGAAGTCCATCCTGTGCTGCAAAGGTTCCCTTCTCGCCGGTGAAGGTAAACCTGCTCCCGTCGGTGCGAACACATCGCACCTTGCGCCTAAAACAGTCGATTTGGGCATGAACCGTGGATAGCCAATCCATGCCCAAGATGACGTCGTAAGGCCTCGACGCCGCTACAAGGAGATCCCAGCCGAAGCTCTCGCCTCCTAGAGTAAGCTCACACTGCTGGCACCAGTGCGTAATCGTCGAGTCTGCTCCCGTAGGAGTCTCTAGCCGTAAGGATCGAGCCAACGGCTCAGTCGGAATCTCCGAGCTCCGAACAAGGGCAGAGGATATGAAAGAGTGACTCGCTCCTGTGTCTATAAGTACTGCAGCAAGGGTGGAATAGACACAGATCGTACCTCGAATCATCTCTGGCAAGTCGGGGTCGTAGGCCTCCACTGCCTGGAGCTGGGCCTGTCCCTGCCCGCCAGCTCCATGTGGTCGAGGTGGCCCTCCTGGTGGTGGTGGGGGTAGAGCCTGGAAGCGTCGCCCACCACCCGCTGCTCGGCCAGCTCCTCTGCCTCGTCCGCCTCCTCCCTGCGGACCGCCACGGTCGACCCTCTGCCTCTGCCTGGGTGGCCCCTCCACCGTCTGCTGCTCCTCTGGTCGGCGAGTCGGGCAGTCACGAGCCATGTGACCCTGCCCGCCGCAGGAGTAGCACAGCCTGCCTCTCGGAAGGCTGGCACTCCGCTGTGTGCCCAGCACTGCTGAGCCGGTGTCCTGAGGCCGTCTGCGTGGGGGTCTGGTCTGCCTGGACCCGAGAGTCATCCTTCGGCTACCTGCTGCCGAAGACTCAGCTACCTGCCGCCCTGCGCTAGGTCTCGCTGCTGAAGAAGGCTCTGCCAGGAAGCTCTCGATCAGGAGGGCTCGCTCCAGCACTCCCGCCTGGGTCGGAATGCTGAGGGAGATCAGCGACGCCCGAATCTCCTGTCGCAAGCCCTGCTCGAAGGTCCGGGCCCGGAAGAAGGGGTCCCATACCATGTCGGTCGAGTAGCGAGATAGGTCAGTGAACCTCGCCGCGTACTGAGCGATCGTCATGCTGCCCTGGCGCAGCTGGAGAAGCTCCTGGATGCGCACCGCTCGGAGGGTGGCTGGGACGAACTCAGAGCGGAAGAGGCTCTCGAAGTCCGCCCAGAGCAAGGATGTCTCATCGTGAACCTGGAGCATCAGGCTCCACCATCGTCCTGCCTCCGCCTGCAGGAGGCTCGCCGCGAGGATCACCATGAGATCCGCTGGTGTCCTCACTAGCCTAAAGATCCGTACCACCGCCTCTAGCCAGTCCTCGGCGGCCTGGGGGTCCGCCTCACCGCGAAACCTGGGCGGTCGCTGGCTCTGAAACTCATGCAGTGCCCTAAGGCGACGTGCATCGTCAGCGTCTGGTACTAGCAGCATCGGTGGCTCGGCGGGTAAAGCTACTGCCGGTGCCACTGCTGGCAAAGGGCCCTGCACCGAGGCCTCGTCGCTCGGTGGGCTGCCGTCGCGCCCTACACTCGGAACCCTAGCTGGCTGTCGTCGCGGGGCCATCCTGAAAAGGAGAACAAGAGCACCACAGTTAGAACAGTATACCTGGTGAGCTGGCACAAGTAATCACAAGGAAAACTTGAGACTTTCATAAAGCAGATCAGTATACCCGGTGAGCTGACACAAGTAATCACAAAGAAAACTTGAAACACACACGCAATAAATGTTTTCATGCATTAAGTCGGAAATCAGGAGTCAGGGTCCTGGTGTATGGATACGTCGGCCGCCGCACCAACACTGGGCTCCCTGAACTGATAACCACACTCAATACACTAAACACTATTGCTTCATATGGAAAGAAAAGACGATCAGAGTCTGCGGTAGAACCGACCACCTTTGATACCAATTTGTCACGACCCGTCCTCGGGGCCCGTGCCGTGACTACCCCAAGCCCGCCTTCCATAGGCCAGGGGCTGGCGACTAGCACCAAGGCGTAAAATCCCAGTAAACAGGGAAGGCATTGCCTTTATAAGTAACAACCACACAGAGTCAGCAAGCGGAAAGTAAAGTGCAGAAAAGTAAAGGGGGCCGGAAATACAAGCCCAACTGTAAAGTACAACTGGAAAGTAAAGTACAGCAACTGAAGAGAAGACGGCGGCCTCGTGTCGTCCACTGGCAATCCCACCTGAAGGGTGGGTACAGATAGCCTCCAGGCTCCTCGGGTCCCACGTCCGCTCCGAGCACGTCCCGCCCAGTGGTCCACCTCCAGGTACCGTCCTGCTCCACGCCCCAACCGTGATCAGCGCTGTCCGTCGTCTGCAACCAACACAACAAGGTGCGGGCATAGCCCGTGCAGGGGTGAGTACAAGCTACTCAGTAAGGACCCCGAGACCCCCGAAGGTCTCCCAAAATCCACAAAGGATATATCACAAAAGAAAGATGCAATCACGAAGTAACATCTGACTCGACTTAGGTATATGCCCATACATATACCTAAGTCCCCAATTCTAGCTCTGCTCACGAGCTCAAGAACAACTCAATCCACAAAGGAAAGCAAGACTCAAATCCACAAGGAGAGTAAACGGTAAATCCACATAGGATAGTTCAACACAATCCACAAAGGAGAGTAACATAAGATTCAGCTCAATCAGGTATACTTTTTCAGATGATGTCAAAGATGATCACTGATCCATCTAAGTCGTCGGACCCACGAAGGATCGATAGGTACTAACCCCCGCAGAAGACCCACACAGGATCGGGCTCACACAGAACCTGTAGGCAGTGGCTCACACAGAACCGGTAGTAAGGACCCACATAGGATCGGGCTCACACAGAACCTGTAGCACTGATCCACGTGGGATCGCTGAGTGCAGTAGTCGACGCAGTCCACTGAGGATCTCTGCACAGTCGTCGCCGCAGTCCACGAAGGATCTCTGCTCTGTCGTCGTCGCAGTCCACGGAGGATCTCTGCTCTGTCGTCGTCGCAGTCCACGGAGGATCTCTGCTCTGTCGTCGAAGTCACAGCCAGCGCTAGGGTTCCCGCACGCAGCGATCTCGTTTAGGAGGGTCCGCTCCACGAGCCGAGAGGCTGATACATCAACTGACACGTAGTCCAGAGTTGATGTATCCAAAAGTTCCGTATCGACAACAGGATCTCAACGCAACAGACGGCGCGTCAATCGGACGCCCGGTCTGAGAGTTATTGGCATTTTCGTCCCAGGGGCCCGGTTGGTTTTTAGGGCAAAACCAACCCGACCGTACTCCGCCTGTATCCGATCCTCGGGCGGAGTATGCCAAAAGTTCCGTCTCACTTAGAGGAAACTACCACAGCTGACGGTACGTCGTTCGGACGTCCGTAGCTCAAGTTATGAGCGTTTCCGCTCCGAGGGCCCGGTTGGTTTCGTGTACGAACCAACCCGGCCGAACCCAAAGTCTTCCGAAACCTTGAGTATAATATACCGAAACGACCGTCTCGATTCAACGATCGCGTAGCCGCTGACGGTTCGTCAATCGGAGGTCCCAGGCCCAAGATATGGGCGAAAGACCGAAGAGGGCCCGAAACGGGGGTTCTGGGCCCGGGGCGACCCGGCCCGAACCCCCCCTTGGGTCGGCCGAACCGGGTCGGCCCGACCCGGCCCGACCCGGCTAGGCCGGGTCCGGTCCGGCCTGGGCGCGGCCCGGCCGAGCGGCCGAGGGAGCCGCCGCGGGTCAAACCCGCGGCTTTGGAGAAACGCGGCCCGCGCGGGCCGCGTGCTGGGTGGCCGGACCGCGGACGCGGTCCGGCGGTTCGCCGCCGCCGCGGCTCGGCCGCGGCGGACTCCTCCGGCGGCGCGCCGGGCGCCGCCGCCTCCGGTCGCCGGCGCCGCCGCGCCGGCGCCCCGCGCCGCCGCCGCCTTCCGCGGGCCGCCGGAGTTGCTCCGGTGGCCCGTTTTGCCTCCCGTCTGCGCCATTGTTCCTCCCGGGACGCGTCCTCCACTGCGGAATCAACAAATGGCCCTTGCGTCATGCTTTTGCCGTCGCCCGCCAAATCCGCACAAAAAGGAAGATCGGCGGAGGGTTGTCGGGTCTTGTTCGTTAGACCCGCACCCTCCGCGTTAGTCATAAACATCGGGAGAAACAAGAAACGACCAATCAACAATTTTAAATAAATTTAAAATTGTTCTGTGATCGGTTCCTTATTTTTAAAGAAATAAAATCACGGGAAAGGAAAAAAAATATTTCAAATCAACCCTTACCTCGCAGCTGTCGTTGCCGAACAAGGGATCGTCGCGGGATTGCTCGTCGCGGAAGAAGGGGGATCGTCGCGTCGTCGCGGTATCCGGCGTCGCGTCGCCAACCTCCGGATCAAGATCAAACGGATTAATTTTAAATCCGTTGATATTGAATTATAAAAAGGGGAGAAATAAACGATTCGTTTCTCACCTTAATTGCCGAACGAGGATCGGCCGCGGAAGAAGAGGCGTCGCCGAAGAACGTCGCGGGTAAAGCTCGTCGACGTCGCAGATCTCGGTGTGCGTCGTCGAATTCCGGTCGCCGGAGTTCTTCGCGTTCTTCGCATTCTTCGCGTTCTTCGTGGGGAAGGTGGAGGCCCAGAGAATCTCGCACAACGAGTAATCCTCCAAAAAAAAGAGTTGGTCTTATTTTATTATTTTTCCAACGAACGCAAACGCGTAAGTAACAACCCATTAAATTCGTTGAATTAATTCAACGAATGAAACAGCCCAATTAATTCACGAAATAAACCGCCCAATTAAATGGTCTGTTAAGAAATTAAAGAAAACGCGTCGGTTGACTTTTCAGTTACTTTGACGGGTTTTCGCGGGTGCGTTACTTAGCGAAAGAAACGGCGGGGCTCGTGCGGGCCCCACCTCACAAATATCCTACCAAGGGGGTAGGATATTTCCGGATAGCATCCTATCCAGTTCAACTCAGTTCAAGCCGTCTTTAAGTGGCTTCAAGTGGCTTCCAAGCAGCTTAAGTGAAATAGAATAAAGTTGTCGCACAAACTTTATTTTATTTCTGACTTAAAGCCGCAAAAATTAAAAACCACGTCTGAGCAAACGCAACTCCGGAAGAGGCGTTTCTAAGCAAATACCGGCGCTGCGATTTCATCGGTGCCCTCAGAATTCGATTCCGGGCATCGGTTCAAAAGATAGAAAAACCCGCTCGTCCGTTCACTGAACGTACCCGAGCCAAACTTCGGAAATTGATTCCGGGCACACCGGGCCTCGGAATCAGGTGCCGTCTGAAGCTGCGCTCTTGTAAAATTCCAAAGAAAATTAAGAAAAAATAAATAAAAAATTTCCTTGAAATTTGAGGGTCTTTACAAGGTTATTCATGATTGGCAACATAATTTCTAGGACTCTAACCTATATGTATACTTAACCATAGGGAAATCCCTAGACATACCTTAGAAATATCTCTAGGGATTTCACTAAAGTTTTTTGCATCCTAGTTTCCAAAGGTTCACTAAACCTTTCCTCTGATACCAACTGTAGAGACCCAAAGCATGACGTACATGAAAATTACATTACTGTTGCAGAATACTTAATACATAACTAAAATAGACACATAAGGACCGTAATAGTTTAGTGTCTTTGGAAACTCGTAAAAATAATCTTCTAATCGTGGTGAAAGATCTTCAACATCTCCCATAAAGATATTCCCCTTTTTGTTTCTTTACCTAAATTATTTCTTTTAATCCTGGGGGAAAAGAAAACATATAAAGGGTGAGCTCAAATTCTCAGTAAGGGTAAGTATGGAGAAAATAAAACAAACCATATACATTTTAACATAAAAACATGAACATAATGTTTAAACATCGAAATCTTGAGCAATGACATAAAACTTGGAAGTACGTAAGGCATAGATCATAATAGAACATCAATCATAATAAAATATCTTGGTAATAAAACTTTTAATTTTGGTAAAACATTAATCACATGATATGATTTCCATGGTAGCCAAGGTATTGCTGCCAAGACCATCTTAGTGGACAAAGTCCCTTTCTGAATCGAGTTCACTCCTCGTTCCAGTCCTGTAACACTGAACCAGATTAACTTACCATTACATCCATGTCTATATCATGAGATATAAATCTTTACCCAATACATTGTAGGGAGATATATTTCCCACCCATATCATAAGGAAATCATTCTTACTTGTGCCACAAAATAAACTTAAAACATTCATCATAACCCAAATAATAAAATGGGTTTCAAAAACATCATCCCATCATCGCATAATCCATATAAAACAAATGGTTATTTCATCATAAGAAAAGTGAAACCATGTAAATCATAGAGACATTATACTTGAAACATACATACATGAAATAATGTCATCTTATATGGAAAATGGTTTTGATAAAACACTTGAAATGAATTCTTGAGGAAAATATCCTTTCTTCTTCAAAATCATTTTCCTTTCACAGAATGTCATGCAATTTTAAAAGGAAAGGATTTTTTTGAAAATAGTCATTAAATATTTTGTTGGAAGATTCATTAAAATAAGGCTTTATAAAACCATAAAAATCCTTTCATTCCGTATAAGTTAAAAATAACATTCTTCTCATACTTTTGTCGGAAATGTCAAAAAGTACCTCGTATGGTTAAAAAAAGAATGATTGCTTACATACCATGTATTAAAAGTCAAAAATGGTTAAAAAGGACTTTAAACATACAGAAACCATTTTTAGGAAACATGGACAAGGATGATAACAATAACCCCAGTAAATACTTACGAATAAACAATCTCGGATAAGAACGAGATTGGAATAGTTATCCTTTACCTTAGGTCTGATATGATTAGTATGTATCTGAACCTCTTGTATAATGATTTAAATAATGTAATTTACTTATTAAAGAATCATATTCATTTTTATGATATCATATATGGTTCATTTATGACTATATATTACCCGTTCTTTTGTAAGTTCCATGTTAAAGCAGCATTTTGGGTAAAATCATTTTATTTATCGTACATGTTTGGACTTATTGTTCTTGATATTATTACTTATATCCTAATTTACTTAATTAAAAAGTGTAAAACATGATTTATAAGTAATATATATTCAGATTATACATATATATATGATAGATCGATAAATGGAATGAAATACACCGTTCATGGAGATGGTAGGCCGTACGTACACATGAACGATGTTTTCGTTTCCTTATTGAATTTAATGGAATTAAGTAGGTGACATACATATATATATACATAACTATAGTACCATTATTATGTCATATATTTCATGATTACTTATTATATATACTTTATAATCATTCATGAATGGTTAACATGGAGAATGAATCCCATCGCGTCGTGGAGACGGTAGTCCGTACGTAGGAACGAGCGATGATATCATTCCCATGATCGTGGAATTGTATTGAAGTGTATGTATAATATTTTAGAATCAATATAACCTTACAATAATCATATATAGTTATTTATTTACACCATTATACCCATCCAAGTAAGGTGGTGGTGGAAAATATATTACACCACGGTGTGGAGACGGTATTTTGTACGTACGCACGCGTGGTGATTTCGTTTTTCGTAGGATGGATAGATGGTGATATAGGTTGTTCCATGAATATAATAACATATCAGTAAATTATTGATACTTATGTTATTACTTCATAATTAAACAACTAAAGAAGAAGAAGTAGAAGAATAAATAAAGTTGAAAGAATCGGTAACGGACATTATCTCTTCTTTGAAGCTCCTCTTCTTAACCTCCTCTTAGGGCACTAAAGAATGTCTTTGAAGAAAACCAGGACCTCTAGTATTTTTATAATGAAGTGGAGAAGAGAAATTGGCAGGGTTTGGACGAGCATCAAGGCTCAAATGGTGTGAAGAGAAGAGGGAAGGGGTGCGCTTTTATAAGGGAGGAGAGGGGAACCTTTGGAAAAACTAAAAATATTATTTTATTATAAAGTCATATTCGGTTTTCAATAGCTCCAAATTGATTTATTTATAAGATAAGGTGGGTATGGGTCTAAATCCTCTCATCAAATATAATTTAGACAAGTTTAGGTTTCTATTTTAATCTTATCATTTAGATTTATCTTTAAGTTAAATAATTTTACTTTTACCTTGTCTTCTTGTTTTCTTACACTATATGGTTAATAACCATACTATAACAATACAAACTAACCTCAAGTTGTTTATTATTAAAATATATAACATTATATAAGTCATTTATACGAACCTTATATTTTTAGGAATAAAATAACAATTAATAATATAATATTTATTTTAAAAACTATTTTATTTAAATTTTGACACTATTTGGTAATTGATTTTTGTGAAGATCATAATAGAATGATTAGTTCGCAAAAAGTTAATTAAATCATTAATAACATGTCATATTAACCTATAAAATTAGTGTAATTCATAAAAAGTCTCAAATTACATTTATTTGGGTATTTATAATATCAATTAATTTAATATTTTATTATTTAGGTAATTACTGCATCACCATTGTGACATTAATAACTTATATTATTTAATATCTAAAAATTATAAATAAAATACCATTAGGTAGGAAATATATTTATATTTCTAATGAATATTTATAGTCGAATTTATCTTATGTATAACCCTATATTCAAAATGATTTAGTTATTAAACTTTGATTTTAACTATTTTAAAGCTTCTTTAAATAAATTAATAATAAATGTCCTAATCTAATCCAAGTGGACCTAAATGGTCATATTTTATTCCTAAGGTTTTTTTTGGTCTAATTACACTTATCCAATAGAATTAGGACATGTGTTAGGGTAATAATAATATCATTTTTACCCTTAATTATTCTATTTACTTTTAACCGTGGTAAATAAAAGTAAAAAGTTACTATTCGCCAAAAAATATTTTCATCTCATTGAACCACATTTTAGTCCTTGATATTAACTTTGTCTCTCGGATTTTTGAAATTCAATTCACAGAAGTGGTAAAATTTCATTTAAATGAAAATTTCGGTTTTTTATCTACCACTACGTGGTTTCACTATTCATCGAAAATTGATGTTTTTCAGAAAAATACCAAAAATTAATCCTAAGAACTATTTGATATTCCGAATTCAAAATTGATGTCTATTTTTCCAAATTCAAAACATAGAAGTGGCATTAATTAATTTTAAAATTAATTCACGTTATCAAAACAAATATCATGTTTTTAAGAAACAATGACTATCAAAAGATTGATACTTGTTTATATCCAATTTCAAAGTGAAATTAATTTCAATGACCAACATTGGATTAAATGGTAAAAATATATTCTAATTACACGTTAAAACCAATTAAAAAGATAATCTAACCATATAAATTATTGCGATGAAAAATTTTGTTTTTAATTAAAATATAGCTTGTTTTTACTATTCATTAAAATATTAAAGTTATCATAATAATATGAAAAATTTATCCAAAGTAAATTTTTATATCCTAATTCCAAAGAAGAATTTTATTTTTTCAAATTTAACTCATAGAAATTTCAAAACAAGATTTAAAGTGGGTGCGCCATCAAAAGACGGTAAAACTGCATTTTTATTAAAAATACTTATTTTATCCGAAAAAATTATTTTGTTCTCATACCATGTTCTAGAAAATATGTAAGATGAATAATAATTTTTTAAATTTCAAAATGTAGTTAATACTATTCAGAACGGCTTGTCCATAATATTTTAACAATATATCGTTGTTTAGTGAAACCTGATATTGCGTATAACACATGCTATCGAGGAAGGTCGTGATTGCGTGTAATGAAAGCCAAGTCAGGGTTGAGTGTTGTGCAAGACTCCTTTGTTGTTTCGTATAACATAATCCAACCATATTTTATTTATACGTTGAATATATATATATACTCTCAATGTTGCGTAGAATGACTACTATCTAACGAACTTGAAATTGTGTGTAACACAATCCAAGAATAAAGTTGCGTATATTGCAAGCTAATACGGTGTTACGTATAGAACAAGATAATCTTGGTGTAGCATAAAACACATGACATCAAATAAATTAAAAAGAATACTTATCATAAAATATTGGGTTGTTACACCTCCTCCTGCTCCCTTCGCTCCTGGCCGGATGATGTTGCCCCGTGGATATCGCTGGACCTGACCAACATGTCACGGTCACGCCGTGTCACGCCATGGTAATGTCATGATTTGGCCCTGATCCAGGAAAAAACCCCGCGGCATTTCGCTGTCCTATCAGAATTTGATTTATGATACCTCGATAGAGTTTTAGATAAATTACCCAACCATAGTTAATGGGCAGGGAGGCGATGACCGGAATTTTGCCCCGCCTCCTCCCGCTCCCTTCACTCCTGGCCAGAAGATGATGCCCCGTGGATGTCACTGGATTGGGCCAACACGATGAGGTCATGCAGCGGTCATGCCGCGGTAATGCTGTGATTTGGCCCTACTCTCGGAAGAGTCCACAACAACCACCATCATCCCGCCACCAGCAGCAATGAAGTAGCCTCAACACAAACAGTTGCAGAAGAAACATGCTAACATCAAACAAACATCCAACCGGAGACCCGAGAGTCACATGAAACCGCCATGCCATCATAAAAGCACCAAGGTCCACTCAAACCACGTGACAACCAAGAGGAAAATGCAAGCACCCACCAACATGAACAAACACACCCACCCCACAGAGAGCACACACTCTGACACTCGAAAACACATGCACACACCTAACCACACAAACACACACTCCCAACCACCAACACAAGGAGGTCGCCACAGTCAACCTACAAACCATCATCCTCCACAATACAGCCTGCACCAGCCACATCTAGCCCACACCTTCCCCCTTCCACCTTCATTTCATTCCACTACCACCAGCATTCCAACCTGCAGCAGCCTGCCCCCCTGCCACCTTTGAATCTGCCTACACCATCCCCCCACCACCTACAACCAGCCACCTTCCACCAACATTCCATCCCCTTCTACCTGCATTCGAGCCCACACCAACCCCCAGACACAAGAAATCCAGCCTGCACCAGCCACCACACCAGCCACCACACTAGCCCCCACCCCCCAGCCTCCTGCAAAACACTCATGCCATCCCTCTACCACATGAAAAACAGCCCCATACACCAGTTCCAGCCCTCACCAGCCCCCAACCTTCTACATCCGAGCCCGCACCAGCCCCTTCCACATACCCATCATCCCCCATCCACCTATAATCGAGCCCACACTAGCCCCTGCAACCTATTCTAGATCGCACCGGCCCCTGTCATCCCCCTTCTCGCCCACACCAGCAACTCCAGCCCACAACAGCCACTGCACCAGCCCCCAGCCTCAGGCATTCTAGCCCACACCAACCACTGCACCATCCCCCAGCCTCATGCATTCCAGCCCGCACCAACCCCCTTCCACCTACAAAACAACCCCACACAACCTGTTCTAACCTACACCAGCCCCTTCCAGCCCCCTACCACCTGCATTCCAACCCACAAATCACCAATGAAACTTGTAAGCTTCTGAACATGAAATAAGGGTGTCCGGGATGCGCAAAAAAAACTCCATGCAAATCACAAAAAGAAAAGGCGAAAGAATATCCCCTTGCCTGAGCCCTCTTTTCCCCAAAAAGTAGCCATGTAAATTTCCATTAATGTTCCCCGAGAACATTGGGGTAGAGATGTATCTCTTAACCCAAGATGAGAACCTAGCTAGAAAGCAAAGCAAATCGAAAGAATCCCATAAGATTTCCCACCTGATAGAATCAAAAGCCTTGAATAAATTGATCTTGAGGCCACACCTAGGAACCCCATAATCAAGATGGTAGCCCATCAATAATTCTCGGGTAACAAGATTCTTATGAGGGGTTGTCCAGGGGTGTCCAAGGGCTGTCTGGGGGGTCTGCAGGGCAGGGTGCGGGTGGGGTGTCGAGGAGGGGCTGTCCAGGTTGGCTGAACAAGGGCTGTCTGAGGGGTGTCGGGGGGTCTGTAGGGTAGGGGAGGGTGCAAGTGGGGTGTCTATGTGGGGCTTTCCAGGGGGTGTCCAAGGGCTGTTTGGGGGGGTGAGGGTCTGCAGGGCAGGGTGAAGGTGGGGTGATCAGTAAGAAGATTTCCCTTTCCAGAAGCAGGAGGCACTAAGGTAGAGGATGAAGGTATAGATTTAGAGGTAGAAAGTTTTCAGATCACTATATGTTGGAGATTCTAGACAGCTTCAACCGAAGACATACCAATAGGATAGAATTAAGGAGGTAGAGGATCATAAGAAGAATTAGAGGTGAAGGATGTCAATGGAATAAACTCTAGAGAAGCCACTAGAGTATTGGATACATATAGGAAAGGCTTCATAAGATTGAAAAAATCATTAATAATTTTTCCTCATCACTTCATACTACTAAAGAAATCTTTCTTCTCCTCCATGAATAGCATGAGTAGAGTTGTCATCACTTTCAACTGGTCAACGTATTCCTTGACACCCCATTCTACAGAATCTACCTCAATTAATCCTGATGTGATGAATGTACATCACCTATAACAACATGGAGATACTCTTTGACTATAGACTAGATCAAATCAGCATCAACTAAAGCTAAGGGAGGTAGAGCACTAGATGTAGATGCAACAATAGGAATATTCTCCAATCTCTTCCATAAGGAATCCTGATTGGAAACAAAGGAGGTCCTCATTTTCTCCATAACAGATCAAATGGTTTCTATCTCACTGTCCAACCTTAAATTTTAAATCATAACATCCTAAATATGAAAACTCATCTTGGGATGAATATGACATACAACCATATCAAAAATGTGTCTAGCATCAGCTTCACTAAGATGAGTGACAGGAGGTTCTTGATAGCACAAAATTCCTCTAAAATATAAAAGAAGACTTTCTCAAAAATATTATAAATATGTTATGGATACAAAATATGAAGGCAATGGGGATACAACTCTCTCAATAAAAGGTAAACCAGACTCTATGGGTTATGATTTGGAAGGTACTTCTAAGGTAAAATCCTGAAGATCACCTGATTGGTCAATCTTCTTAACTATGGATCCCTTAGGATATGTCCCAACTTCAAATGAGAAAGTAGTTCCACCATGATATGGTGTAATATTGTGGTCATCACCATCATCGTCTCCATATGAGTCTATATATGATAGTACAGGAAATTGGGAACCATATGAGGGATCCCCCTTACAGGATACCTCATCCTCTACCTAGCTAAAACCACCCTAAGAATCTGTATTCTCTCCATCATCTTCTTGAACATTTTTAGACTCTGAATAGTCTAAACCAAGATAGAAAAAACCTAGTGACTTTTCCCACTCATCATGTGAAGCTACTTCCATATGAGGTGCATGATGGTTCAGGTTTACATGTGCTTTGGAAGACTGTTAGAGGTGCAGGTTTACAGTTACAGGTGAAGATTTATAGGTAAAAAGTTTTCATTGGAAGTCCGTTAGAGGTGCATGTTTTACAGGTTTAGAGGTGCCGGTTTACTACTCGAAGTGGGATTACAGGTCTGCCCAGCTTAGGTTTTACTGGTTTTGAGGGGCAGGTTTACTCCTCAATGTGGGTTTATAGGTCTGCCCATCTTCGATGTTTGCTGGGGAGTAGAGTTACAGGTCTTCCCAGCTTTGATGTGTACTGCTTTGATGTGTGATGTGCTACTTTGATGTGTGCTGGGGAGTATAGGATATAACAACAGTTCACAAATCCTTTGGTATTTAATATCCTAGGCAACATATGCCAACGGTTCACAAAACCATTGGTATTAAAATGTTGGACAACATATATCCCAATTGTTTCAATGAAATTGTTGGGATTGAATATATACCAACTGTTTTTGAACCGTTGGTTTGTACATTGGATGGTATGTATACCAACAGTTTTTGAACCATTGGTACACATATATACCTATGGTTTTACTTATACCGTAAGGGAAGATTAATTTCAGACCAGATATAACAACGGTTCTCCAGAAACCAATGGTATTGGGCTATTGGAACGGACCGCATACGAAAGGTTCGTGAAACGATTGGGATATGATATACCAACAGTTTCAAAGGCTATTACAATAGTTTAAAACCATTGGAATATATGAAATTTACAATAGTGATACTAATTTGGTCTATTAACATACGATATAAAAATTTTATATAAAATAATCATACATACACCTAAGAATATATTGAGCGATTATTAACGTGATTTTTATATTGATAGTGAGATAATATAAAACCCTCTAAGTATCAATTGTTGGATTCCTTATAAATTGAGTACTCATCATGAAATTGATCATCCATTGTGAAATGGTCATCTAAAGTCGAGTACCAATGAATTATCAAATGAAATGTGAGTGGAATATAGATAAACCAAATGACTTTTTTCCCATACCTGACGTGAATTTAAATATATACTTTTCTAGGATATTATGATTTTACCATGGGCTAATATGTATATTGGTTATAATATTCCTTAGACAGATTATGAAAATTTGGTAACTTACTAACGATGAAATATGTATCTAAGATATGATTAAAATTTTTGTTTACATAAATATCCAGGAGATGTTAGACCACTAGAAAATATAATTTTAATATAGTGTAAATATTTTAGTGTGAGTATATTAAATAATATCCCATATTGAGTAACATAAAAATATTTTATTTATATAAAAAACAATTATACTAGATATGTATATGATAATGAGAAACACCACATAGTTATCTTTAATATTTCTTCTTGAATAAAGAAGGAAAATGGTGGTCATTTTTTCAAGAAGTATCAAAACATAATAATAATTTTCAAATATTAAATTTTTTATCTATTAAGAAAACATATAACACTATAGTTATAATATGTGAATATAGGATGTGATATTGATGTTTTAAATTATTTTTATATATTTTTAACCTAGTATTTTATGAAATGGATGTATATATGATATATAATGTAGTTGTTTTATACAATTGGATCTATTATAAGGTGATTACTTAACAATTCATGTTTCAGATGAATATAGTTTTTGTAGAGTGGTTGGGAGAGGATTTATATAGGTTATATATTCACATTCATAGTCTTTGTGGCCTTAGCATGAGTGATAAGGGGAGATATTATTAAAATATGGGAAAATGGGGATTTTTTTAATTTGATTTTTGAAAAATATAAGTTTTTTTTAATTTATATATAATGTGTATATTTTTTAAATTGTGTGTTTAGTGAGAAAATATTTCTTAGGAAGTTTTTAATTATTAATGTTCTAACTCAATGTTTTCAAGTTAATTGTTTTATTTTTCAATAAATTTAATGTTGTTTATGATAAATTTGATTTAGAAACTTTTTTGATAAATAAATTATTTTTTGTTAAAACTATATTCCATTTCATTATTGATTATGATTTTATTTTTGGATAAAACGTTATTGTATTTGTGTGGGAGTCCTTGGGTTAAATTATATTTAAATTAATCTCACCTTCAACGTAGGCACATTGGATAAAATTTAGACTTGATTTTCCATAATATAGAAAAAAAATATGTGTTATTCATCATTTCTTACTGAGTAATAGATCCAAATTGGGGATATAAAAGTGAATTTTGTGGCTTAGTGGTTAATATATTTAATTTATTATGTAATTCATCACATTTAATACCCTTAAATTTTATTCATTAAAAGAACTAAATTTATAAAAAAAATGTGTTGGTTTGAAAGTAATATCATTTCCAAAAATTTAATATTTATATGAATTCATTATTATATGTTTTAATGATAAATTATTCCTTTGATGGTTCATTAATCTCCCTTTCTACATTTTATAAGCCTATGGTGATCAAGGAGTAGATTTAATTCCATTGGGATCCTTAGATCGAGTCTTAGAATTTAGTCTCAAAGGATACAGTGTCATAAAATGGTATCAATGTTCGTTTGGAGTTAAGATGGAAAAATAGAAAATAGGTGTTTTAATTTTCCTTTTTTAAAATTGAATTAATTATAATAAATATTTAATGGTTTTAACATAAGTTAATGTTAATAAAATAGATATAAAAGAAAAATAACACAGTATATTTTTATAGGGGTTCAGATATAAATTACCAGACTCTACTCTCCACCCATCTCATGAATAGAGAGAGATGAATCCCACTAAATCCACAATAAAGGAATATTATAATGAATTTTTCTTACATAGGGCCACAACCCAATTACAAATTATTTTTTCCTTGTAGACTTAAACCCAAAAAATCCTATATTTTTATACTGAGAGGAAAAACACCAACAGTATTCATTTTATACTCATTTAAAAAACCTAATGAATTACTTTTATTAGGGAGTCATAGAACCATTACCTACCATATTATGGGATTCTTAAAACTTTATAATTAGGATAAGTGAAAAATAATTAGAGGAAGTAAAACCACATAATTAGAATGAACACATCATCGTTTCAGTGTCAAGGCTATAAGAAGCTCTCGAGTTGAAAATGATATAATGATTTTAGATTAGATGGGACTAGTAGTAGGTTAAAAAATAATAAAAACTCTTACGGTTCAAGTGAATATTCAAACTCATTGTATCCTTCAACAATATTTAGACTTGGTTTTTTCTTTTGATGATGGAAAAGGAAACGTTCCACAATTTCGAAGTGAGGTTTATGTCAGCTGGGTATGGGTAGCTAGTGGTGAGATTGTGGGAGATTACCCTATATCACCTAGAGTAGAGGTTATTGGTATTAGTTTTTATTATGGAATTGTAAGACATGTACTATTGGTTTTTTATGTTTACTGCTACTATTTTTTCTCTTGATTACAAAATGTGTTTCTCTTAGTTGTCATCTATTGTTTCTATCCATTTTATATATTTCATGTAGTTTGTTTCAGGATGTGATAAGTCACTCCGAATGGTTATTTCTTTATTCCAGGGTTCTAGTCACCATCACATGGGAACCAAGAACACCCTTTGAGTATGTAGAAGATTGGTTCATGTGCCTCTTTTTAGTGTATTATGGGTCATCTCATTACACTAAAACCGATGTGAATATCATTAAAATCAATATAAAAAGTCAAAAAAACTATTCACATAGATTCTAAATAATTAATTTATAATTATAAAATAAATAAATAAATAAAAATACTTACAATAATCATGAAACAAAATTAAATGTCATCTATTTCATAAAACTGGGTATTTTTCATGGTTTTTGAATATCTAGTAGATTTTCTCTGAACCACATATGAAAAATCCACATATGAGATTCATATAAAGGATTCATTCAGGGGGTCACATAGGTTATCAATGTAGTGGATTCACATAGGGGATCTACATAGGGGTTTCATTTCAGGAACCAACCTATGTAAACCCTGAACCGATCACCCGAGCCAATTCGTGCCAAGGCCTGAGGGGTGTTCTTTATCCTCTCGGGCTAGAAACAAGTGTCAAGGACATCAATTGAAAAAATGGTATTGGGTTTTCCAAATAAAATAAATATGGATAATAGAATAAATAAAGGGTGGTAAACCCAACTCAAATTGATTTATAGGTTTTACACCATTTACATTTCTATATAAGAAGACTCCAAAGATGAGAAAAAAACCAAACCAGAAAATCTATGTTGAACACGACACCAAACGACATCTCTATGTGACCCTGATGGTAACTCCCCAACCAACCACTGACTATCGTCAAGGTGAATGATCAAAATATGAATCCTACATGAGAAACTAAAAATTAGAAAACACTATAGGGATGAGTATTAAAAATCAGTAGGTAGGCCCAGATTATTCTATTCCCAATGCGTATCCTTTAAATAAAGAAACATTGATTTTTTAGGTTTGAAATACGAACAATAGAGATAAGTCTTCCATACTATTCACTTCAAAATAAACAAAACATGACCCATTTCCCTCATATTTAAAAACAAGGCCTATTCAAATAGATACATCTAGTTTATTGGGGAGAAGGATAAAGGGAACCAAATAAATAAACATTCACATTTCATAATAAAGAGAAATAGGGAAAACACTTGTATGTTCAAAGATTATTTCTTGAAACCATTCTAAACAAAACCAACATTCAAAAATTTACAAAAGAACACCCAAAACTGAGAACAAGTGATATTGTTAACAATGTGGGAAATGGCTATTGATACTAGAGTCGGAGAAACATGGGTCCCCCTTCGATCCCAACAGAGAATGAGAAAATATTATACATGTGATTAATCATAAAGGAATTATTTAATCGATAACATCATAATGTGATAAGTGGTTGTTCCAAATAATGTAAGAAACAAGTCATACATATATATTTTCATAAACCACCACAACTGTCCCCACCCCAACCACTTCAAGGAGCATCCCATGCCTTAAATAAGAATTACACGGGTGGAGTCCGAATCCAAGGACCATCCCACCAATTTCTCATCCAACATATCAATGGATCCCTCTAAAAGGGGTTTTCAAAATATCCCTATCAAGATTCCAAATGGTCCTCATAACTTTTAAAAAAAATATTTCATTTCATCAATATCCAAACACAACCCCTTTTCATAATCCAATACACCCTTCAAAACACAAACACATTTGTAATGTACAATGTGGCATATCAACAAGCACCCAATGTAGAAAAATACATTTAAAAACTCCAATCACACTTTTGAACATCACTGATACATTTATAAAAAACTAAACTATGTTATTAAAACCCATTTATCACTTAGAAGTGTTAATCAATCCATTTAACAGCCACATGGGATGAAAAATCCTTTCCAACCATTCCAAATAATCAGAAAACAAGGGAAAACCATTTAATTTCACATGATATAATTATTATAACAATAATAAAGTTATAATTATCGATTAGTTAAGGTGAAAAAAAATCAAGAGATCAATTTAAACTTTTCTTTAAAGTAAATATGCATTGGGGTCCCACCTCAAGAATGGATAAACATCCAGAATCGGGTGAAAAACGTCAATCGCACCACCACCACGCCCTAGAGAGACTCGTCCAACCTAAAAACAATATTGAACCCATATTTTAATTATCTAACCCTAAAATTCAGATCCCAATGGGTGGAAAGAATGTGACCAAGTAAGGGGGAAATAAACCCCTAGAAAAATTGAAGAAAGCAATAGAGAAATAAATTACATGGAGTTTCCTTGATGAATCTGAACTAAGACCACTAAAATAGGGGACATCCATAGGATCCAAAAAAGGGGGAGGATCCTCCTAGGGAAAATTATGTCAAGGGGACTAAGATAGAGGGGTGATAGGGTATAAAATTAGGTAGAAAAGAAACCCAAAACCCTAAATTTTAATTACCTGGTAGGCCTTATGATTAGTCATTACGGTTTTACAAACCATGACACCACCTCCACTAAAGGAAACACTAGTCGCATGCTTACATGGGCCGAGGTGCACGGATGTGCAGAGCTTATGCTATATGTTTTTTCTCCTACCACATGTTTTCTTGTGCACAGTGCATGGTTACTACTAAACATGCATAGACCATGAACCAAGCCTGAGCAATCCAAAAAAAATCTCATTTTCCTCCAAAACCTCAAAGGAAATCCAAAGAGAGAAGCTAGTCTAATGATAGAAGATAAGTACCTTCCAAAAAATCAAACCCACCATACCCAGTTCCTGAGAAAATAACCAAAACCCATACAAAACTGGGACCAAAGATGAATTTCAAAACCTGGGTGTGACAATTCTCTCTACCATAACACATTGTGGCCCCAGAAGGCTGACCCAAGGCTTTCCAAAAATAAAAACCAGTACTCCCCTACTAATCAAGGAGATTATCTAAGTGTGAAAAATGAAGAGACTATAAAAACATACCCCAGAAGATTAGAAGTTAACAACAATTACTCAAGATATAAAAATGGAATCCCTACTACGTGTCATCCACTCCAAAAGTGCACACACCTATATTTTATTGATCAAAAGATATATAAAATTCACCACACCACATTCAGATTTCAAAATAAAGAAAACATGACCAATTTCTGACACATTTAAAAACAAGTTTCATTCAAGGAGATATGTTATGTTCATAGAGGAGAATTATAATGAGAACCAAATAAGAAAATTTTCAATTTTCCTTATAAATAGAAAAAGGGGAAACACATTTCTATTGAAAAATTCATTCTTGAAATTTTTTTAAACAAAATTGAACTTCCTCAAATTTCCAAAAGAACACCCAAAAACTAGAACAAGGGATATAGTTCACCATGAGTGAAATTTCTAACGATACAAGTGTCAGAGAAAAATAGGAACACCAAGGAACCCAGAGGAGAACTAGAACATACTATGCATGTGACTCATCTAGAAGGTGTTCCCTAATTGATGAAACCATAATGCCCTAATGCCTAACCATCTCCCTACTTTTCCTCATTGAGGGGCCCAGTCCCATAGAAATAAACCCAAGTATCCACCTATTACAGGCAACTATCTAGTATAATAACCTAGTCTGGTATAGAAAATGTTTTCATAAAATCTATTTTATTTGCTAGGTTCCCATTCTATGTTTAGAATGGGGTGTTCCAAACAATGAAAACAACTAGACACACATATATACTATCATACACCAATACAACCAGCACCACCCTGACCTCCTCGAGGAGTAGGTTATGCCTTAAATAATAATTAAACATGTGGAGTCCCAAGCCGAGGAAATTCCCACCCATTTCTCAACTAACCAGGCAATGTCTCCCTCCAAAAGGTGTTTTCCAAAAAACAATTCAAGATGCCAAATAAACCTTATAATATTTTCACTAAAACAATTCATTTAATCAATATCCAAACATGACCCATTTTTACAATCCAAACCACCCATCAAAACCAAAACACATTTACAATGACCAAATGGCCATATCAATAAGCACTCAATGTGAAAAAAATTATATATAAAAACATTAATCATTATTCTGAACATCATCGATACATTTTTAAAATCAAAACCAAGTTCTTTAAAACCATTAATCACTAAAAAGTTCCATCATGGTCATTTAACCATAACTTGGGATGAAAAATTCTTTCCAACCATTATAATAAATCACAATAAAAGGGGAAACCAACTATTTGACCATGGTATAAATATTATAAAATTAATAAATTCATAATTATCAATTAAAGAATGTGAAAAAAAATCAACATATCAATGTAAAAATAGATTTAAAGTAAATATGCAATGTGATCATATCTCACGAATGGGAAAACATTCTAAATCCAATGTGGAACTTCAATCGCACCACCATCACATTGAATGGAGATTCAAAACGACCTAAAACAAAAATATTGACCCCTAAATTTAAGGATCGAACCCTAAAAATCAGATCCCAACCATTGGAGAGGAGACCAAATAAGGGGGAAAGAAAAACCTATAAAAAAGAAGAAATCAAGGGAGAAATCACTTATAAGGAGTTTCCTTGAAGAATGAGGATAAAAAACACCAAAATAGGGGAGATCTGTAGGTGACAAGGATAGAGGAGGAGCCTCCTTAGGTGGATGAGGTCGAGGGTGCTGAGAAAGAGGGGTGAGATGGTATAAAATTTTTGTGGAAAAGAAACATGAAACTCTAATTTTTAATGGCCTATAAGGCCACATAGTTAATCCATTTAGTTTTCCAACCCATACAGAAACCATGTGATTGCCTCTTCTGAAAGATACACTAGTCTTATTCTTACCTTGGCTGAGGTGCACGGCCGTGTAGAGGCCGTGCAGTAGGTAATGTATTCCACCGCATGGTTTCTTAGGTGGTACACACAATTACAACTAATCAGGTTCCTAGTCTTCCCAACCCAAAAATTCTCAATTTCTTCAAAAACCTAGATTGAATCCCAAAGATAAAATCTTGGAAAATGATATAATAGAATAACCATCCAAAAACTCAAACCCATCACACCCAGTTCTCAAGAAAAGAACTGAAAACTGAAACGAACTGAGACCAAATATGAATTTAAAAACTCAGGTGTTAAATTTCATGTAGGGTATATAAATAGGGGATTTATTTAGGGGGTATATATACATTATTCACCACAAAATAAAATTCTTTACAATCCCAACATTTCATGTAGTGGAATTCTAAACTTTGGAAACAACTTGTTTTATGAAATTTTAAACATAAAACAAACCATATAAATTGTAGAATATTATTTAGATTTAGTTAAATTATATTTATAATATTTATTATAACTTCATTGAATCTATAATCACCAAAATAATACTTCTATAACTAAATTTATCATCAAAATACTGTAGCAAAGTAGTTCGGAAAAACTATAGAATTTAGATGGAAAACATGAATTGATTTATAATTCAATTTTAGACTTGATATAGATTGATTAAACATATTGTGTATCATAATTTGATTTAAAATTTATTTTTACATATAATTAAACAATAATCACTCAACTTAGAGTTATCTAAGCTGTGGTATGGTAAAAATACATATGGTAAAAAAAATTAGAAAAATGAGGGTATCAATCTACTTCATAGAATAAACAACTATGTGAATCGGATAAATGGGATAAATGGATACATGAGTAATCTATAATGGGAATAGGTCTATGTTAATATGCTACATGGTAAAGCTAAAATAAAGTAAAATTTGATATTTTAAGTTTGAAAAATGTTCATTTTCCTTAGAAAATAATATGAAACATATAGAACATGTTATGACTAGTAAATTCATGAAATTTAACGATATTTTATGCAATGGAATATTATGATATAATAATATTTTTTAATACATTAATCAATAAACATTTAAATTTACTAATAAAATTATATGAAACAAAATAAATAAATATTGTAATTATCAAAACATAACACGGTTCATGGAACCACTCAATATTCCATAAAACCAATAAATCATTGTATTTATCAGAACATAAAGAGGTTTAAGGGACCATTTAATATTCTTCCCCATTTTTATAATTATAAATCCAATTATAATTTTAGAAACTTCTCTCCCTTTTTTAAATTATAAAAAATATAAAGTTTCAATATAAAAATTATACCTTTAAAATGAAAATAAATAGTGAATAATATGTTCTTAAATATTTATATTTAAAAAAATATGTTTATGGGACTCTCTAAATATTTCTTTACTTTTTCAAAACAAGTGTCAAGAAGCCAAAATCTAATTTTAGTTGTTGTTTTGAAAAATTATTGATAAAACAATCATAAAATATGAATTTATGTAAACTAAATGATTAAACAATATGTCAACATCATATAGTATTGATGAGAATCCTTAAAATATATATATAATACATAAATGTGTAAAATAATAAATATATAGTAATCTAAAAATATATTCCATATATCATATATTTCATTTTAATATCAAAATATCGACAAATAATTACACATAAACTCTCTCTAAATTCATTCTATATAAATATAAATATAAATATTCATCATACCAAATTCAAACATGATTTTATTAAAATTAGTAAAGTCTTGGGGCTTAGTTAATAAATAATAAATTTTATTTTGTATATAAATAAATTCTATACTCTTATTTTATTTTTGTTCATGAACTCTCTTAAAATAAAAAATCTTACATCAATGTGTACAACTATTGAGTATTGTATGGGACTTTTCGAAATGAAAATTTCAGTATAATAATCATAGAAAATAAAAAACTTATCAAAATAAAAAAATGGTTCCTTAGTACATAATGATTGATCAAATAAAGATACAATATCAATATATTCTAATTCAATAGTTGAAATCTCAAAAAAAAATGTTTCACTAAAGCTGAAGAACCAAAATATTTTCCAATTAAATGACACATAACCAAAGTACTCTTTATAACAATCATTCATCCAAAAAAAATTATAATCAAAATATCCTATTAAATCTATGTTATTTTGGGTAAGGTAATATAAAAAAATATTCATTTATCATTTATCATTTCTAATAATAATTTTATCTAATTTAATATGACTTTACTTAGGGCCAGTTTTTTATATTGAATACAATAAAATGAAATCATTATATCAATACTAGAAGTGGTTAGATATAATAAAATTCTAATCATGAATTAGTAGGTTTTAACATTAATAGATATTCTAGATTAATATAAACCTTATTTTCATGTTGTACTCAAGATAATACTTTCACTTTTATAATATTCTAACTCAAATACCTTAACTAACCCTTTATCATAATTGGATTTAATTAGGAAAATATCATAATTTATTTGAAATATTTTTATACAAAGTAGAATTATAATTCCCCCATCATAATTTTATTAAATTAAGAAGCCATTAATTCTAAAAATATGTTAATAATATTTTCATTTAATGATCCAAATGTAATATCAGCATCATAAATTTGTACAATCAAAATATCATTACAAACTTTTTTAATAAAGATAGTAGGATCAACCATTCCTTTATCCAAATTTTTTTTCATAATAAAACTAGTTAGAATTTTATACCAAGTTCAAGGAGCTTGTTTCGGGCGATATAAATCCTTACAAAACATAAAAACATGTTCTTGATTTTTTTAATTTTCAAAACTACTGGTTTTTATAACATATACATCTTAATAAATATATCCATTTAGATACTAGATTTTTATATCCATTTGAAATAATTTAAAACCATAAAATAAAACATAAGGTAATAATACAAAAATTGATTTTAATTTATAAACTATTTCAAAATATTCTTCCAAATAAATACCCTATTTTTAAGAATAAAATTATTTAACTAATATTTATTTAGGTTTAACAATATTTCAAAATTCCTCAAGATTTTTTTCTAAAGATCCATTTTATTCAAATAATATGAGAATAATTTATTGGAGGAACTAAATTCCACATGTTATTTCTAGTAAATTGATTGAATTCATATTTCATAACCAATATCCAATTATAATCATCTAAAGGTTCATCAATATTCATAGAATAAAATTTATTAATAAAAGTGTAATAAGTAAAAATTTTCATAACATATTTTCTAGTTTGAAAATTCGACTAAGCATTACTAATGAGATTATCTATAGGATATTCTCTATGAGTTTTCCAAAAAAAATGAATATAGTTGGATGGTGAAGAAATATTATCCCCCTTAATATATGAATTTTTATCACGAGTTACTTCCTCATTAAAATTAATTTATCTAAATTCATCATGATATTTATAAAAATCATCATCTCTTGTATTCCATGATTTTCAATCAAATAAAACTTTAATTGATTCTTTTGAAACCAAGTTTAATTAACTATATATGTTATATTCCAAACTATTTTTTGAATATCCTAAGAAGATGCATCCATCATATATTTATTCAAATTTATCTAAACCATTCTTGGTATTAAGAATAAATAATTTACACCCAAGGACTGTAAAATTTCTAATTTTATCTTTCTTTCCCTTCCAGATCTCTTATGGTGTTTTTTTATTAATGTTCTAAAACAAATTTATTAGTAATATTAGAAAAAACAATTAATTGGTTCTAACCAAAAATATATTGGGCGATTAAATTAACTTAACTTTTCACTTTTCATTTCATGAAGATTTCAATTTTCCCTTCATCTACACCATTTTTTTTCCTAAGGGATGAAAAATTAGGAAAATACCCTTTCTCACCACAAAATTGGATAAATTATATATTCTATAATACACCGCTATGATCACTTATAATTTATTTAATTAATTTTCTATTATCATTCTAAGCAAAATTAAAAAAAATGATAAACATATATAAAGATTCATATTTAAGAGAATGAATAAAAACCCATGTGTATCTGGTAAAATATTCAAAAATAACAAAAAATATATTTTACTACCAAAACAAGAAGGTTTAAAAGGTCATAATAAAAAATGAGTATGATCAAGAACCCCTATAGTTTTTACATCTTTGGTTGAAATGACACAACTTCAAGGTTGTTTAACATTCATATATGAATACCAAATGAAGTTGTAGTATAGTTTATGTTTGGGTAATTTTTTAACTATTTGGTTCATGGAAATCTTGTGAAATAATCTAAAATACTCACATCCCCACCTCCTAGTTATAGAACGTTAGGATATTTTTGAAGCATTTAATAATTTTAATTTTTTACCATTTAATTCAATAAAATTAATTAAATAAATGTTTTCTTTTATATTTTTAGAAATCCAAACTGATTTATCATTTAAAATAATGCATTTATAATATACATATTTAAAAACCAATCCAAAATCATGTACTCAATAAATGCTTATTAAATTATATTTAAATACGTTATCATATATAACATTACAAACAATAACTGAATTATAAATTAAAACCTCACTAAATATATTTACCTATCTATTATAATTATCATCAAAAGTAACATTACCTATAAAAATTGATTAAATTATATAATGTTTGACATATCACAAGTCATATGACTTAAAAATAGACTTTACTTGTACCGATCATTATTTTGGATGTTATGACGACACATTTCCATAAAAAATAGATTAAAACTAGTATTGTTACCCATACATATTTGGATTTTATAGGACTAAAATGTTATTTTTTTAGAACCAAAATAGATTTCTAACACTTTTTCATAAGAGATATTGAAGATGATTATTTCAAAATGAAATCCTTATATGGTCTAAGAGACTGTGGAAATCTCAATGAACACTCCTTTAAGTAATATACTTTTATATTCCATCTAAAAAAGTATATGTGGATATACTTCTATTAGTAATTTTAATAATGAATTTCATATAAATTTTTGGTAAATTATTATCATAATAAATACTAGATCACCTTTTGTTCATTTTATTGAAACTCATCATTTTATCAATGTTTTTTCTAAATTGATAAAAAGTGGACATATATAACCTTAAACAAACAATTTCATTTTTATGATATTTATTTTTCTTTAATAAATTTATAAAAATTAGTTATTTAATCTTCATGAATTTTTTATATTAAATCATCCACTATAACGAACTGTCCTAAGATACAAAAAAACTCAACACCCACCCCTATTCATTTTATGGTTTTAAGGGAATTCTTGATATCCACAAGCAAGAAACCAATATGTGGGAATGATAGGAATCAATTTTAGAATGATTTATATAAAATTAGATATAATTAAAATTCAATAAATAAATACAAGTCAAAAATTAAATAAACATTCTTAATAGGTCATAACAAAATACCAAAATCCAACCAATTTTCATATACATGAAAAAAATCCATTAATATATATATAGTCTAGAATAATAGATAAAACACTAACTAAAAATGAAATAACCATAAACCAACTCTAGCCAAGCATGATCTATCTCCATGAAACCTATAGTTTCTCACCACTATTTAATTCACACCACACCAGCAATGTTGAAAAAAATATAATCTAACATGGAACCTCAACCAAAAATTTATAATCTTGAGATGAAAATCCCAGTAGATCCAAAAAACCAAAAAAATCTATAAAATATGTATCATAAACAAATTCATCAATTATAGTGTGAAAATAAAACCAAAAATACATATTTTTACATACAACTCATAAAAAACTAATCAAATCCATAATCACTTTTAAAAACATTCACTTTGGTTTCCATAACATAAATCACATGTTTTAAGAATAAGACACTATTATAAG
Organism: Viscum album; assembly: GCA_963277665.1. NCBI lineage: Eukaryota > Viridiplantae > Streptophyta > Magnoliopsida > Santalales > Viscaceae > Viscum > Viscum album. The sequence continues at coordinate 770,676,447 of OY728159.1, read as the reverse complement.
AAAATAAAAAATCAATCACACTCAAAGGTAATTAAATTTCCCAAAAACAACTTTTTAAATAAAAAAGAAAAATATTCTGCTAAAACATTCAACCAAGCATGATTTATATTTAATCCAAAACACACATTTTAAAATCTAGTTTAGAGCGCCCAAACAAGGTTCTTAATATTAAAAATATGTTTAAATAAATATCTTTGAAATATCTGTTTAAAAATGAAATGATCCAATACATATGACTTTAGAACAATAAACTAGGCATCATGCATATATCACAGAGCATATACTAGTGCAAGATGGGAGAGGCGACACTTCTAAAAAAATAAGTGGAAAAGAGACAATTGATCACTATATCAAACTACCCTCACCAATAACTCACAATGAAATCAAATGTGACATGGGATCTACCTAAGGTACATAATGAGTAGTGAACTTTACTGTATAATGGCATATCCACCAATAAACCAGTTACCAGTATTCAATAAATATCAAATAACAAGTCATCCAATTATCCCACATAAGACTCATTGGGATGAAAACTCCCCATTTAGCATTTTGTTCCAAACATGGTATATAGGAAAATAGTGTAATTTGGTCCAACTAGAGAAGAAATTTCGATCATACAAATACTTCAAATTTTCCCATGATGCATAAAGGAAGTAAGGTGTAGAGGAAAAAATCCATATATAACACACTAGGCATAACCAAATCTACTCTCACACCTAACACCCAATGATTAATATATGCATATATAAAATTTCACCATGGAATAACAAGATAATTCCCACACATGGGGAGAAATCAAGAATCACCTAGTCATCATGTTCCCACACATGGGGTAAAGGACAAAGGGGAAATCATAGGGTTTCATTCACATGTACCATTATTAAAAAAAGTTTTGACTAGACCATGAACACAAAAACATGGATCAAGATTCCAAGACCTTTCAATTATCATAATAAACCATTGCAGACACCATTTTAAAAATGAGTGAAATTACCCATATATTGAAAAGATTTCAAAGCAGAACATAAAACCAAGATTCATTCCCTTTTGAAACCAAAAAAAATGGCCCAAGGCACCTGTTTCCATAAATTCATTTTAAAAGAGACACCATGGAATTTTTACGAGGGTTAAATCATTCACAAATTTCAAATTTCGATTTTAAATCCTTGAAATAATCCCCTCTGCAATTTATTTGGAAGTTAAAACCTCACTTTAATACTAAATTTCTATTTTCAACATTCTTTTTATAATTAAAACGCAAAACTATATTCAAAATCCAATAAACACCATGAAAACCATTTTGCAATATATATAATAATTTAATAAAAACATGTCACCATTAAACATTCCATTTCAAACATGAAACCCTGGAATTCACATGAAAAACCTAAACACAGAGGTATGGTTTCAAAACCATATAGATATACCATATATATTCAAACATTCATAATAGAAGAATTTAGAAATAAAAAGATCATTATGAATTCCAAAAAGGAAATAATTTCCTAAAAAATCATCTTCAAAGATATAAAAACCAATAAGAAACACTTTATAACCTGTATCCTACAATGAATACCATACCCAAGAGAATAAAAATTATTTCTAAAAATGATAGACACTTGAAACCCCAACATAGATCCATTAGGAACCATAAAATTGTGTACAAGGGATATAGGGTTTGTGGGACGATAAAAAACCAAGAGATAAGAGGGGGGATAAAATATTATAAGATAGTAATGATTCTAAAAAACAAACTCCTGTAAGCCAAAAAAGTTACAAAAAGGATCTAGAAATGAAGAAGGTGAAGCTTCTATAAGGGATCTTGTGGTTTGGATGACATGATAGGGGAAGTGAGGGATGAAAACGCATTAAAATAATAGAGGTGAAAATAAAAAATTCACAATTATTAAACACCTAGATGGGAAACATGGTTTGTAAAGATGGTTTTTTAAACCTATCATCAAACATACTGTAGCCTCCACCTAAACTGAAAAGGCCGCATGTTACTCCTAGGGAACTGCATAGTTTGAACTAACCATGCACCTCATCTTATACCCACCCAAATTCTTGCAGAACATCATGAAAGGATCCAAAAAAATTGAAAAACTATGCGGAAATCATGCATTAACTCTTCTTCTAAATTATAGATACACCCATATGGGAACTACATGGTTTCTCCTAACCATGTGGTTTAATCGTGCTTCTCTAAATTTTCTTCCAAAAACATTAATTTTCGGTCTGAAACTCACTAAAACTCAAAACCACTTTATAAAATAAAAAACCAAACAAATAAAAACATTATCACTTTTGGTGTGTCAAAAACACCCCATCATGACACTTTATATCCCTATAATGTTCGATCAAAATGAAAAGAGAAAGAGAGAAGAAGGTATGAAGAGTAACTCACCAGAAGAAACAATCAAGACAGCTCAACCTCAAGTCCAACAACCAAAATCCACAAAATAATAATGGTGATCAACCAAAATATTAACAAATATCCCCACAAACTACCAAAATAGGATCCTAAATAATTTATCCCTATAAAACACATGATATCTACCATGTTATCTCCACTTTTTATAGTTCCTATAAAATTGTCTTCCTACAATTTAGAGTTTTTCTAAAATGATTCCACAAAAGTGAAACCACTAAGAAACACATCCCATAACAACCATTAAATCATATAGTTGGAGTTTTGTTAATGAGACTGCCAATGAATTTGTGGTATGAAATTATTTTTCATCATAATAACTTATTTTCAGTTTTCACTATGTTAATATATATTGATTCTAATATGACTGATATTTTATTTCCAGGTAAAAATTAAATAACTATGAGATGTCAATCCTGTATAGTCTCACTCGGTCTCCCAAGATGACCCAATTGGCAATGTTCTTGGGAAGGAGCATCCTGGTCAAGTGAACGGGATGGGTTTGGGACTATTACCATTTGATGTCTTTGGCAGGACACTAGGGATTGTAGCGGCATATAATCATGATGTTAGTCACTCCATACCCTGAGATGATTAGACAGAGAATGTCTCCCTTCAAAATATAGTTCAGGAACATGGGACTTATAAACCTGTACTACAGAAATCATTAATTGATTTATATAAAAAGTCAATCGGATCTGTCCCTAGTGGTATTTCATCGATGACTAGTGGTGAGAAATTAAATCACCAAATTTCAAAATTGGTTAGTTCTAAAACATTTGTCAGATTTATGTTTAAATATAAATATTCAAAATTATTTAATTTTCAATATAATTTTCTTATAGGTTCAAGTAGCATGAAGTAGAGATGGAGATGTAGGGGGTGAAGAGGATTGTTCATCCTCATACAGTTATTAGTGGTTTTTTGCTGTCTTGGACAAATATTTAAAGGAAGAGTTTGTTTATGTATATTGTGTAGAACAGAGTGTTCAGCTAAAGTTTTCATGACCAAACATTTTCATGATTTACCATTTTGAAGTGTTTGAAGACCTTTCAAGGCTGCAGTGATAGTAATCCATTCATATAAATATAGGATTGAATATGATTAAAATAACTATCTTACAATGGTATTCATGCTATTTAGTGAAAACCGTATTATCTTATATTATAACCTCAAAAAACATCATTTCCCTAATCTAGTATAGTAATACTTATGTAGCGTTTTATTCTTTTTGGAACCCCACAAGGTAATGTTCAATCATTATAGTTATAAATTTTCTCCCAATTTTGAAATTTTCATGCATAATTGTTTTACTTCAAGCCTATACATGTGCATGTTTCTCATTCCCATTGTTGTTCCTTATATCCTATATCCCCCCAACCCCTTTCATAATTTATGTTCAATCATCCCCTTAAGTTGTATAAACTAACTATTTGACATCAATCACTGTACATTATCATTCATGATGCATATCCTTATCATTATTCCTCACCCAAATAGTATCATATCAACCATGAATTATTACATTTATGTTTCCCAGGTCTCTATATCTCCTACTACATATTCACTGGCCCCCAACCCATTTCATCATTTCAGTGTTGCATGATTTTCAAGTTATTCATGGGTTTTTCACCCCAGGTATATAAATACGTATTATTAAATTATATGGTGTTTCTGGTGGTCGAGTCTGAAACCTAACATTTTTTTATGTTTATCATTGTTACTCGTGATATAATATAAAGGAATATCACTTTAATTATTTTATTCTATTCCAACCACATTTTTTCATAATTTGTAAGTGGGATGATATGTCCTAAGAATTCATTGTTCTATTATCAATGACAGCATAAGGAATTAATTCATTCAAGTTAGTGATGTATTGGTTAAATAAATCATCTCATTTTATTCCTATGAAGGATACCTTGAGGGTTGATGATTTGGGTAATCTATAAGTGATGGTGATTTAGAGGTTTTATGGGTTCCCCTGTACTATTTTTTTAGATAGGGATCCATGGATGTCTTCTATATTCTAGAAGAGTATCCAATAGCTGAGTTGGAATCATGTTATTTTGAGTAATTCTTATCATGTACAAAAGGATAGTCATATGTATAATACTATTACAATTATGAATTATATTTTTAGTTACTACATATATAAGTTTGATCATTCTATTTTTTCCAATTCTAATTATCTTTATTTTTATTAGTTTTGGAAGATACATTATGACATGTTTTTTGTGTAAATGTGTTTCTTAGAAATGATGGTTATCCCCTTGTTTTGATATAAGGAATGTGATTTTTAATAAATTTTAATTGGATTTTTAAATAATTTTTAAAAGTAGTATTTTGATTAATAATTTTTTGTTATAAAATTTTATATGGCCTTTTAAAATTATTTCACAAATACATCACATTAGAGACTTCGGTATGTATGTGGAAGGAGTGGTATTGGGTCTCTTCCACTGGTATTATCCAAGGGTTCAATTTTTTGGGATTTCTTCCTTTAATTGAATATGGATTCATGGGATTCGTAACATGTTAAAAAATTTCATGGGGTTAAAATTAATTTTTGTTACACAATTCCACTGTATTGGATATCTGCATACGTTTTTTTAGGGTACTATGACTGCAAAAGTTGTAGTGAGTTTTTAGTAGTAAATCAACAAATAGAAGTAGTTTAAACCACTAATAAATATGGTTCATTTTTATATGTGGATTAATCCACTACAATATGATGAATGTTTTTCTTTGTAAGTGGTTAAAACCACAACTGAAAAATAAATCACGTCCATTTAGCAATGGTTTTAATAGTTTTAGCGGCTGCTTCCACGAAAAAGGAAAATATTAAAAAATAGTTTTAACCACCACTAAATCCTTACCATATTTTCCCACCAAAAAACACCTAAAAAACCAATAAAACAAAAACTAAATATAATATATATGACACTTACCTGAAACTGCTGCTAAATGTAAGAAACTGTTGTATATTGGATGTCGATGCCTGTTTTAGAGGCGGTTTAAACTGCACCTATTATTTTATTTTCTTGTAGTGTCTGCAGATGACTCAGCACTTTGGTTCCCACTTCCAGCTCTAGTTAGCTATATTCCCTCTTACAAAAACCTCTTTATAACAAATTCCTACTCCAACACCCCATCATACATGGGTATGCACAAGGGTACAATGCAGGCCCAGATCTCTCGATGGAGTCCCTGCTCAAACATTCATGCTCGAAAGTAGCCATCATGAATCATGTCGAGGGAGTATCGGTAAGGTCTGTGAACCACTCTACATACTCAGAATCTATCATCCATATTTTCTCCAAATCTAGAAGAACTTTTAAAACCCATTAAAAATACATTTAAATTTTATGAAAAAAACATGTCCTAAACACTATCAAGCCATGAGTGTGTTGACTCATCATGAATTTATGTAACAAGGCTCCACCAACACCCAATGTTTCTACGGAATATGCTACCTACCAATGAAAGAACCTGGTCTTTAGAGGTCTGAACAATCCTAAATATATGGACCACATACTCTATCTAATCCTATGTTTCTTAAGGATCTAGCTCGCCACATGACCTTAGTGGTCTCTGGCACTGGAACTCACAAAGCATGTTGAGCTTGCATGAATCCCTTTCCAGATCTATTGGGTTTATTTTCTTCTTGATGGGTGGAGGTTCATCAACAATCCCAACTAAAGGAAGGGGTCATAGGTTGGACCCTGAACTGAGTTCTCATCGCTCATAGAGTTTTTTCCATAATCTATACCTAGTATCCTGGATGGATGTCACCATTAACTCATCCTAAGATTTATCAAGACATTCCATGGTAAGATGATCATTTATATATATCAATATTGGGAATATGAATCAATAATTACATTCAAAACATCAATCCTATCTTATTCAAGTATCATTGATCCCAGTAACATAGGTCTCAGTATGCCAAGTTGACAAGAAGGTATTTATAGTCCTGGTTAATGGATACATCAGTCGCATGCACCATCACTAGATTTCCTAGCCTAAGAGACACACTCTAAACACTTTGAAACTATTTCCATAAACTTAACCAAATCATCATAAGGGTTTGTGTCTTAACAAAATCACAAGGAATGAACTTTCTCTGATACTAATATATAACAAACCGACCCAATCTGGGGCTCGAGTCACAATTAACCAAAGCCCACCACTATAGGCCAATGGGTGGTGATAAGAACCGAAGGCATAACTAACTCAATGAGGCCTTTTACTATATACTTGTATGCATATACACATCCATATCGATGAGAAAGTGAACAAGGGAAGAGTATAATATGAAATACAACTAGAAATTAAACCAATAATACATAACCTCTAAGGTGTACAAGATTACGATAGTGAAAACTGAAAAGTAAAGGGGAAAATACACGCCCCACCAAAAATATGTCCTATCCTAAAAAACTATAAATGTAAACTATGGATAGAGACTAGTTTCTAAATCCCGTGTTGTGACTATTGTACACGGTCCAATATACTCGGTATCCCTAAGAACCTCTTTAGTCATGGTCAATCTGTATGTTGTCTGCATAAGACATGACATGTGTGAGAGAAAGCCCATGTTGGGGTGAGTATATACATACCTATTAGAAAACCCTGAAGGATAATGGGGTAGTAGGAGATAAAATTGAAATGTAAAGATATTAGATACAAGATAAAGTCAAACAGAATAGTTCATCCCAAACCAAGAGGGAAAATTATATCATACAAACACAAGGGGATTGACACTATGAGAAAATAAACTACCCTTTGAGTCCTATCCACCTAATTTAGGAGAGTATACTCATCCAACCATGAGAAGATAAACATGGAAAGAACATGGAAAACCACACACATCTTCACCTCTTCGGGAAGGAGAGTAACCAACTCTAATGGTATAGATATAGAAGTGTGTATATATATATGATTAGTCAAAATAATACCAATGAGAGTGTAAGTGGATATCCATCTCATAGCTCATCCTAATAAGAAGAGTACCCAATAATTTGAAAAGTTCATCAGTGATTCCATGAATCACACGTTCCTGATCAGAAGCAACTATACAAGTATAACCATACCTCGTCACTATTTTTCACAGCCGAGTTGGAAAACTTATAAGTAGAGGACCCATTCTCTATTATGTTAGGGTGGTTCTACTCTATATATCCTTAGAGTACCTTCACCCATGCTAATGGGGGGTCCAATCCTGGTGTCATGAGTACCCCCACCCTATGTTGATTGGGTGTTCCACTCAATAGGTAACGGACAAGTGTGTAGTCTGATGGGGGTTCCACTCTATAGGTCACAGAACTATGCCCTACTGATAGGGGGTCCAATATATACATCAAGGACATTTACTCTCTTTGATATGAGGGTTTCACTCATAATTTGAGGACCTAAACCATGGTGCGATAGGGGGTTTAACTCTAGTAAATGAGGACTCTTGACCTAGTAAGTCAAGGGGTTTCCCATAGAAGGTAGTTGTAAAGGAACTATGCCCATGCTGATGGGGGTTCCACTCTAGTCATTGAGGACGCACACCAAATCCGGTATGGGGTTACACTCGAAAGAAGTCTCTAGTGATCCAACCTGATCACTACAATCATCAAGTTTAACATCAATTTGCCTCATTCTAGGAACATTTCTCATCATATCATGAAGGCCACAAAAAAGGGAGTCACCATGTTATATGTGAAAAAACACTTAGGATTGGCTGATTACTGGCCAAAATCCATGTTCAAGTGAAGGAGATATGAAAGCTCAAAATTTCATAAAAAATGAAACTAGGGGTACATGGTGTGTGAGGGGACCCACAAGACGTGTGGTTCCCATCCACCTCTAGGACATGTCTCGAGGCGCCACATGCCTCCTAACCTTGTTAGAGTACATTTTGTACTGGTGTATTAGAAGGCTTGTCCAAGCCACTCTGGACTGGGTCATGTCCTTGTGGTCATGTATGGGTATTGACCCTATGTCTGTGTAATGGACCCCATATTTGTGTTCTAGACCCCATGTGTGTGTACTTGACCCTGTGTCGATGTACTAGACCTAATTTACATGTACAAACCCCAGTGTTTGTTTAATATACATCGTGTATGTGTATATAGTACACAGCATGTAGCCTCACATAGGGTGTTTCATGTGGGATCTAGACGTGTCTGTGTACTCAAGTACATAGCCATGTACCTGGCTGTGTATGTATACAAAAGATCTCACCAATGTGATTTGTCACACAGGTTTCCCATCCAAGGAAGGGGTACAAGGATTGTATAAGGGATACACTCCATATAATCCTTATCTTTTCCAAAACCATAGATGCCACAACTGAGGGGTTACATTCCATGTGTCCATCCATGTACATGGAGTGTAGTCAAGTTTTGTCTAGAATTTATAGATATTTATATCAGCATATAAAACCATTAATAAAGCCTCTCTACTTTAGATCTAGATTTATCTCCATCCAAAACATGTAGATATGGGTGTGGATTGATATTTCTAGCAACCATTTGCCAAAAATCTATCTTCATTCATTTGTCAAAGGTCTTTCACATGTACCAGATAGCACAGCGCCTTTGTCCATAAATGTTCCATTCACCAATATTCAAAACAATCATCATCGCCTTGAAAAAATCCTAGATCTATTCTTGTTTAATCGATCAAAGCCTTATTTAGAGATCTTTCATGGTTCTGGTGGTCGATCGGGCTTGGTACCACCCGGAAATTTCAAATCACGACCGTGGAGTCCAAATGGTAAATAATGTGAACCAAACAAGGGATAAAAGAAAAAAACCAATGTTTGAAGCAACTTTTTCCATGATTCATTGGACAATAACAAATAATTAGAATCCTGATTTAGAAAAAAATGTATATAATAAATTTTTTGTACATGGGTACATGCAATTGACTACAATTTTCATAGATCCAATAAAAAGGATTGATCTACTCAATCAATTAAATATAAGTGAATAAATCACCAATTTATGATTAGTACATCAATTATGGATCTATCTTCATTGAACAACATTCCTTTCCAATGAATGATAGGATTCATTTTGTTCATTGTGTCCTGATCTTCTCTAATCTAATGTTTCCTCATTGTATGAGGTGGTTTTCAAAACAATATGGAAGGAGGAGCTCTATAATTATCCCAGGGTTTATGTAGATAAATTTAGATAATTCATCCTCAAATTATCCCTATAGGGTATTTAGATACATTTAAATGGAATAATTAATTAATAAATTATTCCATTATTTCAATGAACATACCTCCAATGAGCGAGGAGTCTGGACACCCCAAACCAACCCATTTCATGTCGCACATAGAGTAAACACAATGTTACAAAATCAATAGTGGTCACTTATTTCTAATCCAAGATTCAATTTAACGTTTATCCTATTTTATTTAATAATTTACATGCATGATATATAAAATATTTTTAATATTTTCATAAAATTAATTTTGGACACACTGAGCCTCAGAATCACATGTCGTCTTAGTGCCTACCTTTAGAAATATATATATAAATATTTAAAAGTCTTACAAGGAAAAAATAAAGTATTTAAAATTAAGAGCATAATTCATTATTTGACACATGTATAATCAATAAATAGTGTATAATAGGATAGTTTGAAATATAAATACACCAATAAAGGCTATAAATAACCTCATTATATAAAATTTCATGTTACCAAGTCTTATAGGTAAGAGAGGGGTTAGTAATGGCCTCATATGACAATTATTTATTCCTTTTTAATCCATATAGGGTAAAAACATGCAAGATTTCATGCATCAATATTGTAATGGTATGGAATGTATCACTTGGATATGTTTTCAAAGGAAAAGGTATTTTCTTTTCTGAAAAATGGATTTTTATTGAGTTGTGGAATTTTTTCCAAAAGTAATTTTAAAATAAGATTGTGAAAATTATCATTTTCTGTAGAGATAATGTTATATAGATTGTGATTATCCAATTGAATAGAAATATACAATGATATAATACATAATGATTGTTACAGTGATGATAAATGATGATAGATAATGTGTATTTGAATGAGAAATTTTAAGTAACATAGAATATCCAAACTAGAAGATTTTCAACTATTTGAATAATAGGGATAATACCAATAGTTATTGGATGTATGGATACTCATTTGGTGAGCATGACAGTGTTGTAAAATGTGTAATTTAAAAGAGATTTAACGTGGGGTAGTCTAAGGTTGGTCATTCAAGCCTTTGAATTTCAAAATTAAAAGCCACCAACATTTATTTCCGATGGTATGAAAGAGAAATATAAAGATTTTTAGAAAATAATAACCATATATCCAGGTGTTTATAGATACTTGAGGACATTAATTTTTTATTTGGGATGAATATGCTCAAGATACTCGGTAGGAAGTGGTATGAATCGATTAAAGAAATGTTGAAGGTTTAAGATGTTAACAAGAAGAACTTCCAATATGATATTTTTATGAATACTTCCCACAAGGTTAAAAAATGTTTTTATCTTGAGAGTTATTATATTATTAGTAATTTAATACAACTATGATGAAAAATTTATCGATATTCGTTAAATAAGTGATGTATGGGAATGAATTAAAAATGAAAAAAAAATATCAAGGCTTAGAGGATTGAGATATGTTTTTGGCCAGAGATATGATGATAGATTATTCTAAAAAATAATACAATTAAATTGGGTTGGTTTATAGGTGATCCACATAGATCATAATAAAACATTTCATAAATAACCCATAGAGAACAAAAGAAATGGGTTTCAATTCAAAATTAGAACGTCTTGAAAGTTGAAACAAGATCATTATGCCCTTTATAACCTTTGGAAAGGGAGTGAGGGTTATATGTATGTAAATTCCAGAATAAGAAATATATTTTTTTTATATTTATGAACACCCATAAAAAAATAGGTCTGGGTATTCACATAAATAAAACAAGAGAGAAAGAGAGAGAAATTTTGATGCGAAATTTCTGCAGCATAACAACTATATATCATGGTTTTAGAAAATAATAAAAAGAGAGGGGACTAGGGTATCCCATCCATAAATGAACAATTTTGATGTAGAGGTACATAATAAAAATAAATAATATCATGGTGTGTACATTTGACTGACATGCCACATGAAAAGAAAACATGAAAGGAAAGAGAAAGCACGATTTCTTTTACGAAAATTCGGCAGCCTAACGGCGTCACCTAAAAATTAATAAAATCAATTGATGAGAGTGGAAATGGTATCTAATCATTTGGAAATGAAATGGACAGTATTAATGATATAGAATAACAAGATACCTCATAATAAAATGGAACTATAAGACATATCATAAAGGAAGTAATGACTTAAAAGAGGAGGGTGAAAGGTTCCCTTACCTTGAGGAGTAACTTTGAAAGCTTGAAGGTCATGACCTTGGGAGACTTGAAGGAACCTTGGGAGGACTCCTTGGTATGTAGAAAGTCTATATCTTCGTTTAGGGGGATTTTGGAATGAAAAGAATGAGGTAATGGCTTGGTATTTATAGGAAAAGTGAGAGAATAAATTATTAATTTCCAAAGGATACCTCATCGGTGGTATTTGGAAAATCAAGAGCTTACCCATGGTATTTTCCCATGGTATAGGCCACTTGGGACACCACATAGCATATATAACTATTCATAAGTCGACCAGAAATCTTACATCATTATTACATCATTAATGATATCATTAAACACCCGAAACTCAAAATTGTATTTATACTATTCACTGAAAAATCAATTGTTTTAGAAAAATACCAAAAACTCACCCTAACCAAATATCGATGCTCTGAATTCATAAATGAACTCCATTTTTTGAAAATAATTTTCTAAATATTTATAATTTAATTTTTAAATCAAATCATTATTTACTCCAAAAATACAACTTTAAAACTATAACTCATTTTGTAACACCATAAGAAAGTAACCAAGGTCCTATAAAATTATCGTATAACCATAAGACAATAATGTAAAAATTTATGATTAAATTTTTTGAATATACATTTCCATTTTAAATTATTAAATTAATTATAAAATTGTAAATAAAATATCTATGACATACAAAAATACAGAAACTTAAACTATAATCGTTTTTTCACTTTTAAGATGTCTAATATATATTTATACATTCATTGGTGAAGTTTCTATTTTTTTGGTCGATTTAATATTCATTACTATTCCTACAGGTATGCTACTATTCATACTTTACTATTCTATAAAAATTAATTTGATCTTATTAGACTCTAAATTTCTTACTGAACAAAACTGTAGAAGACCATTTTTTAAAATCAATTCACATTATTAATTATTTAAAGAATACAAAAATATTTAAAATATCCATTTTTTTCCAAATTCATCAATAAAAAGGAACTTCTTTAAATTCATCCATTATTTATCTGAACATTTGAAATTCACAGATATTACCATAATAATAAGTAAAAATTTTATTTATACAATATGATTACAGAAAGTAACTAAGGCTTCATTACATATCCCATTATAACACCTTCATATGACCTAAGTGTAAGGTGTGCTATGGTGATAGAATCATGGGGTGGCTCAGTAAACATTGCCTGAGTGGTGATTTCTATCAGCTTGAACTTCTCCCTTAGGTGATTCTGTTCAAGCTTCACATGTTGAAGTTCAGCTTGGGTTTGGTCCAGAGAAAAGCCCAGTGATGTTACCACCTTCCCAAGGTCAGATAAGTGGGCTTCATATGACCCAAGTGTACTAGATGAGGCCATTCAATCTTAATTCTTTATTAATTAACCAAGATAACTGTATTTATAAAAACACAACGTTATGATTATAGTTTCCAATGGTCATATAACAGTCAAAACCCAAGGGTCTCCTTTTAATTATACCAACTTCATTAATTAAAGGATATAGTTTTGTTGATTATAAAATAAAATAACACAGAAATTTAGAAAACAAATATAATTAAAAAGTTTGAGTCATTACATTCTTATCCCTTTAAGAAATATCATCCACAAAATATTATAATGTACCCACTGATGAGAAAAGGTGTGGGTACATCTATCTCATAGACTCCTCTGGTTCTCATGTGGCTTCTTCACATTTTTGGTTCCTCCACAACACCTTAACAATGTGGGTAGTCTTATTGCGTAGAACCTTGTCTGTACGATCCAAGATCTCCACTGGTTGCACCTCATAAGAGAGGTCATGTTCCAGTTGTACAACTTCTAGATTTTGTACATGTGAAGGGTCAAGTATGTACTTACTCAAGAGGGATACGTGGAAGACATCATGAATATATGCTATATTTAGAGGAAGTGCAAGCTGGTAGGACACTGCTCCCACTTGATCAATGATTTCATAGGGGCCAATGTACCTTGGGCTGAGCTTCAATTTTTTCCCAAACCTCATGAATCTCTTTCAAGGTGAATTATGATGAAAGACCTTTCCACCAACATCAAACTCCAAATACCCTTCGACGGTTGTTGGCGTAGCTCTTTTGCCGGCTCTGAGTAGCCTTAATGTGTTGTTGGATGGTATGGACCTTTTATATCATCTCTTGCGCAAGATCAGGCCCAAGAATCTTTCTCTCACCAACATCATCCCAATAAGTAGGATTTATACATCACTTCCCATATAGAGCTTCATAGGGTGCCATATGAATGCTCGAGGTGAAGTGGTTGTTGTAAGAGAAATCAAATAAAGGGATATGTTTATCCCATCCACCTCTAAATTTCATTGAGCATGTTCTCAACATGTCCTCGAGTGTGTGAATATTCCTTTCAGATTGGCCATTAGTTTGGGGGTGATAGGTTATAATGAAATTCGATTTAGTGCTCATAGCTTATTGAAGACTTATTTCAAATTTTGTTGTGAACCTTGGATCACGATCAGATATGATAGAAAGTGGAACTCCATGCAGCCTTACCACTTCCTTCACGTAAATCCTTTCAATTTGATCAAGAGATAAATCTTCATGAATGGAGATAAAATGGGTAGTCTTGGTGAGATGGTTCACAATAACCCATTTCGCATTGTTTCATTTGGATGTTCTTGGGATACCAGTGACATAGTCCATAGTGATATTTTCCCACTTCTATGTGGGTATGGGTAGTGGTTGCAATACCCCTTTAGGAAGTGTTCACTCTGCCTTCACTTGCTGACATATCAGGCACCTGGATGTGTAGTCAGCAATCTCCCTTTTCATATTTTCCTACTAATAATGATCACAAAGGTCCCTATACATTTTCTTCCTACCAGGATATATAGAGAAAGTAGTGATATGAGCTTCATCCATCAACTCCTTCATTTTTTCCCGAACATATAGAACACATATTCTTGTATGAAATTTCATTACACGTTCTTGATCAGTATTGAACTCAAGATACTTCCCATCCTTCACAACCTCAAACTTCTTCTATTACAAAGGATCTACTTTCTGATCTTTATTTATTTACTCTAGCAATGATGTTTGAGAAATCATTTGGGTTAGGGTTGATGATGTCCCTTTATAATTCCCATGTCTAGTTTTACTAGGTCATTGATCAAAGGATCTATGTGAATCCTCATAATTGACAGAACAACTTCTTCTTTCCTACTTAATGCATCAACAACTTTGTTAGCTCTTAAAGGATGATAATTAATTGAAAAATCATAGTGTTTAAGAAGATCCAACCATCTTCTTTTTCTTGTGTTCAATTTCTATTATGTCCAAATATACTTCAATATTTGATGGTCTGTGTATATATTAGATTTATCCCCATAAAGATAGTGCCTCCATATCTTTAGAGAAAAAACGATCGCAGCCATCTCCAGATCATTTGTAGGATAGTTCTGCTAATGAGTCTCCAACTGTCAAGATGCATAAGCAATGACCTTTTCATTTTTCATGAGGATGCACCCAATCCCTTTTAGAGATGCATCGCTAAAAATAACGAATCCTTCTTCACTTGATGTCAGAGTCATCATGGGTGTAGTAACCAATCTCTTCTTCTGCTCTTAGAAACATTCCTCATAATCCATTTTCCAGATGAACTTGACCCCTTTTCGAGTTAACTTGGTTAATGTATTAGAAAGTTGGGAAAAAATTTTCACAAATATCCTACAATATCCCACTAATCCAAGGAAACTATGAATCTCTGTTATTGTTGTTGGTTGGGGCTACTCATCTATAACTTTTGTCTTTGCTGGGTCAATTGTGATTCCTTCATTGGAAAAAATGTTCCCCATGAAAGCAACTTGTTACAACAAGAATTCACATTTACTGAACTTTCCAAAAATCCTCTCCTTCTGTAGAGGTATCCAAATAACCCTTAGATGATCCTCGTGCTCCACACTACTTTTAGAATATATCGGAATATCATCAATAAAAACTACCACAAAGTTATCAAGATAGTCCTTAAAGATTATATTAATGAAATCCATAAAAATAGTAGGTGCATTAGATAGTCCAAAAGGCATAACAATAAACTCATAATGCCTGTATCATGATCGAAAGGCAGTTTTTTGAATATCTTCTTTATTCAACATCAATTGATGATATCCAGATCAAAGATAAATCTTAGAGAAGAATTGAGCCCCAAGAAGTTGGTCAAATAAGTCATAAATTCATGGAATAGAGTTTCAAGACTACTGAGATTTCCTTACTTCTACATTTTATCTTAGCATTATACTTTGAGAGACAGTCCATATGTAGTATAATTTCAAATTAAAACATGGTAATGACTACTAGATTTGCGATAAGATTGTGCTCACCAAAGTAAATACTAGAGTTTCTAAACACTGATGATGCATGGATAATCCCACTGGGATTATGGACTGATAAATCTACTTTTATCAAGTTAGGAGGTTGATTATAAATTATTTTGTAAACATGGAGGTAATAAATGAAAGCGTAGAACCAGAATAAAACAAAGTACGTGCTAGATTTGAGATAATAAGAAGAGTACCTACTACCACATCATTTATAGATTCAACTTCAGCTGTCATGATAGAAAAAGCATGACCTTTCTCCCTTGTCCTTTGCTGAGGCTGATGGTGGTTTCCCTCCACTTCCCTCCGATTTGGACAGTGATTGGAAAAGTGCCAAAGTTTTCCATACTTAAAGCATTGGAAATCAGGTAGGTCCTTCACCTTATTCCCCTTGTCGTTAGTGTTTGGAAGTTGAGGTTTCACCTCACTGCGACAATTCCTCACAATATGGACATCTCTTCCACACTTGTAGCATTTCCCACTATTGATCAGGTAGTTCCATGAATGATTCTTCCCACATTTATTACACATGGGATGTTGCACTTTCTTGCCTCCTCTTCCCTGATCAGAGGTCCTCCCTAAGTTGGGCTCCATCGAAATCTTTTTGTCTTTTGATTTATGAGACCACTATGTCTCACTGAACTCTAGTTCGTCTTTCATTTCACTCTTTATGATCTCCTCATAGTTTTCATAGTCTCGGTTGGCTAGATTCGTTCGCAGATGAGGTCTCAATCCACCGAAGAATCTATCAACCATAACATTAGGATCCACGAAAAAGCTTTTGGTATAATGGGAAAGTCCTGTAATGTTCATCTCGTAGCTTCCCACAGATTCATTATCATTCTTCTTCAGCTCGAGAAACTCCTTCTCCATTCTTGTTCTCATGGAACGAGGGAAATAATAACTGAAGAAGATCCATATTATCTCTCCCCACTCCATAGCTTTAACCTAAAGTCTCTAACACGTGTTTTTAATTAGTTCCCACCACTGATCAGCTTCTCCATCTAAGTGATAGACATCCGGGGTGACCTTCTCTTACTCTGAACATCAGAGCATAGAAAAGGTCTTCTATATAGAGATGATCCACATTTCAGAAATCAATTGGTCAGTCGATACATAGAAGGTTGGTGGTCTTTGATGTATAAAGGAGTCAATATAATGTTTTCCCTTCATGGTGAGATGAGTCTCTAAGCTTGATTCAAGTTATTTCCCATAACTTTAGTTAGTTGGTTCATCATTCTCAAGAATGTTTCCATTCCGGCTTCCATCAGAGGGTCGTCATGACATGGTCCATTATAGTCACTATTTTCATGGTTCCTCCTATTGTCCTCCATTTCTAAAAGAGTAAAACCTTAGTGACAAAATTATTTCATTTATGAATCTTTTAAAAATAAGGATTTTATGTCTTAAAACTTATTTAAATAATTATATTTCTTTACAAATCCTTCATAATGATTCATAAAAAGCTTATGATTAACCAAACATATCCCCCAAGAGTGTCATAAGAAAGTGTGCAGAAAGGACCGTTTTCATGTACCAGGATACCCCAGGTCAAGCCTAAAACTCCTTGTTAGAGTTTTCACTCCTAGGTACCTCTATTCCATAGCTTCCTCTACCTTCTTGTATCCATACATGGATGTATTTTATTGATAAACCATTTACTCAATTCTAATCAAAATACCATGAAGTTTTACTATATTTAAACTATTCTATAGGATTATTCCCAAATATTTCATAGACTAATTTACATAACTAACTGAACTATCCTCTAATACCAACTATGGCATCCCACATTTTTATTACATAACTTTTCATTACATTTTACAAACATAGGATCATTAAAGTTTAGTGTCTTGGAAATTAGGAAAATAATACATGAAAAGAAAACAAAAAAATCTTCTAAACCACTCATAAGGATTCATCATAGGTTCTTCCTATGTTCAGTTACTACATCTAATATCTTGGAGACATACATCAAAGGAAAGGGTGGGTAGAAGGCTCAGTAAGGAAAAAAAGTGAAATAGTTGACATGAGATCTTGATCAATATTAATAATAACATGATAGAAGTCATAAAGGCATGAGAAATGGAAGAATAGGAATATCATAATAAAAATAACATGAATCATAACTTGAATATGTAGAAAAGAAATTTCATTTAGACATTGATGAAAATATCACCACAGTTTATCCCTGAGGTGTCATAAAAATTACCTAGGTTATTCACCAAGGTATTGTGAAACATGTCATCCCTTGAGATTAATTTATTTACCCAATGCATCAGAGTGATATCAAGTTGAAACCTTAATATTTAATTATTTAAATGTGATCCACAAAGATCATAATAAAACATTTCCTAAATAACCCATAGAGAATAAAATAAATGGGTTTCATTTTAAAATTGGATCGTTTTAAAAGTTAAAAAAAAGATCATTATGGCATTTATAACCTTTAGAAATGGAGTGATGGTTATATGTATGTTAATTCCAGAATCAAATATATCTTTATTGGAATATTTATGAACACCCATAGAATCAAAATAGGTCTCCTTATTCACATAAATAAAACAATAGAGAAAGAGAGAGAAATTTTGAGGTGAAATTTCTTCAACATAAAGGCTATATATCATGGTTTTAGTAAATAATAAAAAGTGAGGAGACAAGGGTATCCCATCCATAAATGAACCATTTTGAAGTAGTGGGACATAATAAAAAGAAATAAGATCATGGTGTGGACATTTGAATGACACACCACATGAAAAATAAACTTGAAATGAAAGAGAAATCGTGATTTCTTTTACGAAAATTCGGTAGCCTAACAGCGTCACATAAAAATTAAGGAAATAAATGGATGAGAGAAGAAAGGGTATATCATCATTTGGAAATGAAATGGACAGAAGTAAAAATATATAAGAACAATATTACTCATAATAAAATATAATGATAAGATATAACATAAAGGATGTCATGACTTAAAAGAGGTGGGTGAAAGGTTTCCTTACCTTGAAGAAAAACATCAAAAGCATGAAGGTTGAGACCTTGGGAGGCTTGAGGGAACCTTGAGAGGACTCTTTGGGAGGTATAAAGAGTATAACTTCTTTGAGGGGGATTTTGGAATGAAAATAATGAAGTAATGGCTTGGTATTTATAGTAAAAGTTGGAGAATAAATTATTAATTTCCAAGGGACACCTCATCGGTGGTATTTGCAAAACCATGGGCTTGCCCTTGGTATTTTCCCATGGTATTGGCCACTTGGGACACCTCATAGCATATATAACTATTAATAAGTCGACCTAAAATATTACATCATCATTACATCATTAGTGACGTCATTAAACACCCGAAACTCAAAACTATGTTTTTACTATTCCCCGAAAATCTACTGTTTCAGAAAAATCCCAAAAAAACACCCTAACCTAATATCGATGTACTAAATTCAAAAATGAACCCCGTTTTATAAAAAATAATTTCCTAAATATTTTTAATTAAATTTTTAAATAAAATCATTATTCATTCCAAAAATACAGCTTCAAAACTATAACTCATGTTGTAACTCCTTAAGAAAGTAATCGAGGTCCCATTAAATTATCATATAACCATAAGACAATAAAGTAAAAATTTATGAATAAATTTAATGAAAATACATTTCCCTTTTAAATCATTAAATTAATTATAAAATTGTAAATTAAATATTTATGACATACAAAAATACCAAAACTAAAACTATGATCGTTTTTTCACTTTTAAGATGTCTAAAATGTATTTATACATTCATGGGTGAAGTTTCTATTTTTTTGGTCGATTTAATATTCATTACTATTCCTACAGGTATGTTACTATTCATAATTTACTATTCAATAAAAATTAACTTGATCTTATTAGACTCTAAATTTCTTACTGAACACAACTGTTAAAGACCATTTTTTTAAAATAAACTCACATTATTAATTATTTAAAGAAAACAAAAATATTTAAAATACCCATTTTTTCCAAAATTCATAAATAAAAAAGAACTTCTATAAATTCATCTAATCTTTATTCAGACATTGGAAATTCACAAATTTTAACATAATAAGATGTAAAAATTTTATTTATACAAAAGGATTACAGAAAGTAACTAAGGATTCGTTACATAGCCCCTTATAACAACTGCATAGGACCTAAGTGTATGGTGTGCTATAGTGATATAATCATGGGGTGGCTTGGACAACATTTCCCGAGTGGTGATTTCTATCAGCTTGAACTTCTTCCTTAGGTGATTTTGTTGAAGCTTCACATGTTAAAGTCTGGCCTGGACTTGGTCCAAAGCAAAGCCTGGTGATGTTACCTGCTACCCAAGCTCTGACAGGTGGGCTTCATATGGCCCAAGTCTACAAGATGAGGCCATTCAATATTTTTTATTTATTAATTATCCAAGATAACTGTATTTATAAAAACACGAAGTTAATATTATAGTTTCAAATGGTCATATTACCAACAGTCATATAACTGTTGAAACCCAATGGTCTCATTTTAATTTTAACCACTTAATTAATTAAAGGATATAGTTTTGTTTAGTATAAAATGAAATAACACACAAATTTATATAACAAGTATAATTAAAAAGTTCGGGTCATTACATTCTTCACCCATTATGAAATTTTCTCCCCAAAATATTATCTCGTACCCTCTATTGAGAAAAGGTTTGGGTACTTCTGTCTCATAGACTCCTCCAGTTCCCACCTGGCTTCTTTATATTTCTGGTTCCTCCACAAAACCTTAATAAGGTGGGTAGTCTTGTTGTGTAGAAACTTGTCTCTACGATCCATGATCTCCACCGGCTGCTCCTTATAAGATAGTTCATGTTCCAGTTGTACCACCTTAAGATTTAATACATGTAAAGGGTCAAGTATGTACTTCCTCAAGAGGAAAATGTGGAAGACATGATGAACTTGTGCTAGATTTGGAGGAAGTGCAGCCAATAGGCCACTGCTCCCACATGATCAATGATTCCATAGGGGCCAATGTACCTGGGGTTGAGATTCCCTTTTTTCCCAAACCCCCTGACTCTCTTCCATGGTGAAATTTGAAGAAAGACCTTGTCACCAACATCAAACTCCAATTCCCTTCGATGGTTGTCGGCAATGCTCTTTTGCTGACTCTGAGCAGCCTTAATGTGTTGTTGGATTGTATAGACCTTTTCTATCATCTCTATCACAAGATCAGGACCAATAAGCTTTCTATCACCAGCTTCATCCCAATAAGTAGGAGTTATACATTGCATCCCATATAGAGATTCATAGGGTGCCATTTAAATGCTCGAGTGGAAGCTGTTGTTGTAAAAGATCTCAAATAAAGGGAGATGTTGATCCCATCCGCCTTTAAATTCCATTGAGCATGCTCTCAACATGTCCTTGACTGTTTGAATAGTCCTTTTAGATTGGCCACGTTTTTTGTGGTGATATTCCGTACTGAAATTCAATTCAGTGCCTGATCTTGTTGAAGACTTCTCCAGAATTCTATTGTGAACCTTGGATCATGATCAGATACAATAGAAAGTGGAACTCCATGTAGCCTTACCACTCCCATCACGTAAAGCCTAGAAATTTTATCAAGAGATAAATCTTCTGGAGTGGAGATAAAATGGGTAGTCTTGATGAGTTGGTCCACAATAACTCATATCGCATTATTTCCTTTGGAAGTTCTCTACAGACCAGTGACAAAGTTCATAGTGATATTGTCCCACTTCCATGCTGGTATGGGTAGTGGTTACAATACCCCTTTAAGAATTTGCCGCCCCTCCTTCACTTGTTGACATACCAGGCACCTTGATGTGTAGTCTAGAATATCCATTTTCATATTATCCAACCAATAATGATCGCGAAGGTCCTTATACATTTTTGTGCTACCAGGATGTATAGTGAAAGTAGAGTTATGAGCTTCATCCATCAGCTCCTTTATATAAGTAATATATGGAACAGATAGTCTCGTATTAAATTTTATTACACCTTCTTGATTAGTGTTGAACTCGGGAAACTTCACATCCTTCACATCATCAATCTTCTTCTGTAACAAAGGATATTTTTTTGAGCTTTCTTGATCATCTCTCGTAATGATAGTCGAGAAATAATTTGAGTTAGGGTTGATGATTTCCCTTCCTTTATAATTCCCATGTCAAGTTTTACTAGGTCATTGAGGAAAGGATCTCTTTTAATCTTCATCATGGATAGAAAAACTGGGTCTTTCCTGCTTAATGCATCAGTGACTTTGTTTGATCTTCTGGGATGATAATGAATTGAAAAATCATAGTCTTTAAGAAGATCTAACCATATACTTTGTCTCTTGTTCAATTCATTTTGTGTCAAAATATTATTCAAACATTGATGGTCTATGTATATATCACACTTCTCCCCATAAATATAGTGCCTCAATTTCTTTAGAGAAAAAATGACCGCAACCATCTCCAGATCATGCGTAGGATATTTCTTCTCATGAGTCTTCAACTGTCGAGATGAATAATCAATGACCGTGTCATTTTCATGAGGACGCACCCAATCCCTTTCAGAGATGAATCGCTAAAAATAATGAATTCCTCTCCACTTGAGGGAAGATTTAACATGGGTGAAGTAACCAATCTCTACTTTAGCTCTTGGAAACTTTCCTCACACTCCTTTGTCTAGATGATCTTGACCCCTTTTCGAGTTAACTTGGTTAATGTATTAAATAGTTGTGCAAAGTTTTTCAGAAAACTCCTATAATATTCTGCTAATACAAGGAAACTATGAATCTCAGTTATAGTTGTTGGATGAGGCCACTCCTCTACAAATTTTGTCTTTTCAGGGTCAACTATGATTTCTTCATTGGTAACAATGTTCCCCAGAAAAGCAGCTTGTTGTAACCAGAATTCACATTTACTGAACTTTCCAAAAATCCTCTCCTTCCATAGAGTTTGTAAAATATCCCTTAGATTATCCTCATGCTCCTCACAACTTTTGGAATATATAAGAATATCATAAAAAAACTACCACAAAGTTATCATGTTAGTCCTTAAATCCTTTATTAATCAAATCCATAAAAATAGCAGGTCCATTAGTCAGTCCAAAAGGCATATGAACAAACTCATAATGCTCATATCTTAATCAGAATGCAATTTTTAGAATATCTTCTTTCTTCACCCTCAATTGATGATAATTAGATCGAAGATCAATCTTATAGAAGAATTGAGCCCCAGGAAGTTGGTCAAATATGTCATCAATTATTGGAAGAGGGAATTTGTTATTTACTATGATCCCATTTAGTTCTCTATAATCAATGCATAGCTACATCAATCCATCCTTCTACTTCATAAAGTGAACAGGTTCTCCCCATGGAGACACACTCGGTCGGATGAACCCCTTCTCCAAATGATCTTAGAGTTGATTATTTAATTCCTCCCGCTCCACATTTTCCATCCTATACGGGGTCTTTGATATTGGATGATATCCAGTTATGATTTCAATAGAGAAATCTACCTCTCTTTTTGGGGGAGGTCCAGGTAACTCCTCAGGAAATAGGTCAACGTATTCCTGGATGATGGGGACATTTTCTATCCTCAAACTCTCATTTCCTTCTTCTTCTTCACTGATCTATTTCATAAAGAATGATATAGGGGGTTCTTTTAGAAAAAGACAAGGTTTGGATATCTCTCCTTGAAAGATAACTATAGGTTTTCCATCCAAGACTAGTATTATTTTGTTACTTCTGAATTTGATCTTAGAATTATACTTTGAGAGCCAGTCCATCTCTAGTATAATGTTGAATTATATCATGGAAAAGATGATTGGATTGGTGAAAAGATTTTTCTCACCAAACACAATACTAGAGTTTATAAACTCTGACAATGCTTGGATAGTACCACTGGGAGTCTTGACTAATAACTCTACTTTTAGAAATTCAGGGGGTTGATTCTAAATTCGTTGCAAACTTCGAGGAAATAAATGAATGCGTAAAACCAGAATCAGACAAAGTACTTGCTATCTTGGAGATAACAACAAGATTACCTGCTACCACATCATTTGGAGCTTCAGATTTAGTTATCATGATAGAAAAAGCAAAAACTTGCTCCAATGGCCTTTGCTGAGGCTGATGGTGGTTCCCCTCCACTTCCCTCAGATTTGGATAGTGATTGGAAAAGTGCCCAATCTTTCCACACATAGAGCACCGGTCATTAGGTTGGGCCTACACCATCTTCCCATTTTAGTTAGTGTTTGGGAGTTGAGTTTCACCTCACTAAGACAATTCCTCTCAATATGGCCATCTCTTCCACACTTTTAGTATTTCCACACTCGAGTAGGCATTTCACCGAATGCTTCTTCCCGTATTTATTACACGTGAGATGTTGCACTTTCTTTCATCATTTTCCTTGATCAAAGTTCCTCCCTAAGTTGGGATCTATCAATATCTTTTTTCATTTGATTTATGAGACCACTGTGTCTCACTGAACTCCGGTCGACTTTCATTGCACTCCGTATGATCTCATCATAGCTGTCATAGTCTCAGTTGGCTAGATTCTTCTGCATATGAGGTCTCAGTCCACTGAAGAATCTATCAAACTTACTATTAGGATCCTCAACAAATCCTGAATTATAACGGGAAAGTCATGTATAGTTCATCTTGTAGCTTCGCATAGATTCATTCTCCTTCTGTTTCAGCTAGAGAAACTCCTTCTCCATTCTTGTTCTCATGGAACGATGGAAATACTTACTGAAGAAGATCCCACTGAACTCTTCTCACTCTATAGATTCAACCTACACTCTTTTCCTTATGGGTTTAATTAGTTCACACCACTGATTAGCTTCTCCCTCTAATTGATAGAAACCCAGGGTGACCCTCTCTTACTTTGAACAGCTGAGCACAGAAAAGATCTTCTCTATAGAGCTGATCCACTTTTCAACAATCAATGGGTCGATCAATCCACTGAAGTTTGGTGGTCTTTGACACATAGAGGACTCAACAGAATGTTGTTCCCTTCATGGTGAGATCAGTCTATCAGCTTGATTCAAGTTATTTTCCATTACTTCAGTCTATTGGTTCATCATTCTCATAAATGTTTCCATTCCAGCATCCATCGGAGGGCCGTCATCACATGGTCCATTGCGGTCAATATTTGCAAAGTTCCTCCTATTTCACGCCATTTATAAAAGAGTAAAACATTAGTGAGAAACTTATTTCATTTATAAATATTTTAACAATAAAGGATTTTAAGACTTAAAACTTCTTTAAACAATTACATTTCTCTATAAATCCTTCATAATGATTCATAAAAAACTTATGATTAACCAAACATAACCCCCGGGAGTGTCATAACCAAGAGTGAAGCAAGGACCATTGTTGTGTACAAGGATACCCCCGGTCAAGCTCGAAACTCCTTGTCGTATTTTTCACTCCTAGGTACCTCTGTGCCGGAGCTGCCCCTACCTGCTCGTATCGAGACAGGGATGTATTTTCTTGATAAACCACATAATAAATACTCACCAAAATAAAAGGAAGTTTTCTTATATTTAAACTTTTATATAGGATTCTTCATAAATATTTAATAGTCTAATTTCTATAAATAACTGAACTATCCTCTGATAACAACTATGGCATCCCTCCTATTTGTTACATAACTTTTCTTTACATTTTACAAACAAAGGATCATTAAAGTCTAGTGTCTTTGAAATCATGAACATAATACACAAAAACAAAATAAAACATTCTTATAAACCACTAATAAGGCTTCATCATAGGTTCATACTATGTAAAATTACTTCAGCTCATATCCTAGAGACGTACATCAAAGGAAAGCGTGTGTAGAAGGCTCAGTAAGGAAAACAAGTGAAACAGTTGACATGTGATATTGAGCAATATTAATAAGAACATGATAAAGGTTATAAAGTAATGAGAAATTAAGGATAAGAATATCATAATAAAAATAACATGAATCATAACTTGAATATTTGTCTACAACATTTCATTTATACATTCTTGAACATATCACAATGGTTTATCCCTAAGGTTTCATAAAAATTACTAATGTTATTCACCAAGGTATCATGAAACTTGTCATCTCTAGGGATTAATTTATTTACCCCATGAATTGGAGTGATATCAAGGTTCACCCTTAATATTTATTTATTTACATGTGATCCACATAGATCATAATAGAAAATTTCATAAATAACCCATATAGAACAAAAGAAATGGGTTTCATTTCAAAATTGGGAAGTTTTTAAAGTTAAAAAAAATATCATTATGAACTTTATAACCTTTGGAAAGGGAGTGACAGTTATATGTATGTAAATTCCTGAATAATGTTTTTTTTTATATTTATAAACACCCATAGAAACAAAATAGGGATGGGTATTCACATAAATAAAACTAGAGAGAAAGAGAGAGAGATTTTGAGGTGAAATTTCAACAACATAACAACTATATATCATGGTTTTATAAAATAATAAAAAGAGATTGGAAAAGGGTATACCATCCATAAATGAACCATTTTGAGGTATAGAGACATAATAAAAAGATATATGATCATGGTGTAGACATTTGAATGACACACCACATGAAAAGGAAAGAGAAAGTGTGATTTCTTTTACAAAAATTCGGCAGCCTAACGTCATCACATAAGAATTCATAAAATCAATTGATGAGAGTGAAAAAGGGTCTCTCATCATTTGTAAATGAAATGTACAGTAGTAAAGATATAGAAGAAAAATCTCCCTCATAATAAAATGGAACTATAAGACATAACATAAAGGAAGTCATGACTTAAAAGAGGACGGTGAAGGCTTCCCTTACCTTGAAGAGTAACTTTGAAATATTGAAGGTCATGATCTTGGAAGGCCTGAGGGAACCTTGGGAGGACTCCTTGGGAGGTAGGAAGTCCATAGATTCATTGAGGGGGATTTTTAAATGAAAAGAATTAGGGAATGACTTGGTATTTATAGGAAAAGTGATAGAATAAATTATTAATTTCCAAGGGACACCTCATCGGTGGTATTTGCAAAACCATGGGCTTGCCCGTGGTATTTACTCATAGTATTAGCCACATGGGACACCTCATATCATATCTCACTATTCATAATTCTACCAGAAATCTTACAGCATTATTATATCATTAATGATGTCATTAAACACCCGAAACTCAAAACTGTATTTTTATTATTCACCAAAAAATCTGCTCTTTCAGAAAAATCCCAAAAAATTTCTCCCAAACCTAATATCGATGCTATGAATCCAAAAATGAACTACATTTTATGAAAATAATTTTCTAAATATTTTTAATTTAATTTTTAAATAAAATCATTTTTTATTCCAAAAATACAACTATAAAACTATAACTCATTTTGTAACACTTTTAGAAAGTAATCATAGTCCCATCAAATTATCGTATAACCATAAGACAATAAAGTAACAATTTATGATTATATTTTATAAAAATACATTTCCATTTTAAATTATTAAACTATGATTATTTTTTCTCTTTTAAGATGTCTAAAATGTATTTATACATTCATGGGTAAAGTTTCTATTTTTTTGGCCGATTTGCTATTCATTATTATTCCTACGGGTATGTTACTATTCATACATTACTATTCAATAAAAATTAAGTTGATATTATTAGACTCTAAATCTATTACTGAACACAACTGTAGAAGACCATTTTTGGAAAATCAATTCGAATTATTAATTATTTAAAGAATTCAAAAATATTTAACAAAACCCTTTTTTCCAAAATTAATCAATAAAAAGGAAATTCTATAAATTAATCATATATTTATCCGGACATTTGAAATTCAAAAATTTTACCATAATATGAAGTAAAAATTTTATTTATACAAAAGGATTACAGAAAGAAACTAAGTCTTCTTTACACAGCCCATTATAACACATTCATAGGACCTAAGTGTAAGGTGTGCTATGGTGATAGAATCTTTGGGTGTCTCGGACAACATTGCCCAAGTGGTGATTTCTATCAGCTTGAACTTCTCAATTAAGAAATTCTGTTCAAGCTTCACATGTTAAAGTTTGACTTGGGATTGGTCCAGAGCAAAGCCTAGTGACGCTACCTCCTTCCCAAGCTCTGACAGATGGGCTTCATATAGCCCAAGTCTACAAGATGAGGCCATTAAATCTTCTTTCTGTATTAATTAACCAAGATAACTGTATTTATAAAAACACAACGTTAAGATTATAGTTTCCAATGGCCATATAACAGTCAGAACCAAACTATCTCATTTTAATTATACCCACTTCATTAATTAAAGGATATAGTTTTGTTGAGTATAAAATAAAATAACACACAAATTTAGGAAACAAATAAAATTAAAAAGTTTGGGTTATTACAGATCTTATTTAGGTAGTGAAGGATGATATGTAGTAGTGGATGTTGATGGGATTGTTTTAAAAAATTCACATAGATGTGAAAATATGATGGATGGTTTGTTTCTATTTATCCACAATGTGAAGTCCGTATTAATGGTGTGATTCCCTCCAAGTCCCATGTTTTCCTTTGTTTGAGAATGTTTTATCCTTCAGGTCATTTTGTAGTATCTAGGAGTTGGGGGTAGAAAACATGGATTGATTTGGAGGAAACATTTCAGGAACACAGTTTTGGAACACAGTTAGTGATGACCATTTAGTAACACCATGTATCATAGAAATTTGAATCTATAGTGTTGTTTTCATTGTATGAAAATGATTAGAAAGACTATACACCTCACTAAGGAGACTGTGTGGGTGTCTGACTAGTTTTCCAGACTTTTCGCATTGATTGAGTATAGTTTTCACAAACCATGTGTCTATTACACGTAATTTGGAACCACATTTTTTAAAAGAGATTGAGACCACATATCATTGGTGCACACTTTTCTAAACTGTATAGGCTAACCATATTCCCCAATCTGAATATTTCACAATTTTTAATTTACCACTTTTATGTAGGTTATATTTATATCTAGGAACCCCCTTATCGTCATTGGGATTGAACTAAACCATACCCAGTACTCAATAGGAATATCCCCTTTCTTACTTTGTGGTTTTACATAATTCTTGTTGGATATATTGAAGTTATGTTTGATTTTTATTCCATTTTTCACTCTTCTTCATAGATCATTACCTAATCCCTTCTCCCCTAATCTCATTGGAACATTATTGGGAAATGGTTTTCAGATATAAAGGGTTTGATATAGGATTTTTAATATTTATTTTGGATATTTTCTCATGAGGACCTGATCTAATCATTTATAATCATTGACCTTGAAGGTTATTTGTTTTCCTAGATTCTTGATGTAGGGATCTCTATAAAATGTTTCTAATTCATAAATTACTTGATGCTTAGGTAAATTCATTTGGCATGGTTCATGAAATTTTTTTATTAGATTCAAAAGGTAATTTTTTCCAAAGATTTATATTTTTAAAGGGGACTTTCAGTAAAAATATATTGGTGTATACTTTGTGATTAATTAAATGTATCAAATATTATTATCATTTAAAAATTGATTTTAAAGAAATGGAGTGGTGATGTGTCACTATAGAAATGTTTTATAAATGGAAATAATGGTTTTCAAATGGTTTTGGTAAATATAACACATATGGGACCTTGGGTATATTGTTAAATAGACATAATAATACTCAATATGGGTGAAACAACAAGGGGTTATTTTTTTGATATTAACAAAATGTGGTAGAACTCGATATTTATAGGATTCATATTATTTCGAATTAGTTTTTAGTATTCCTTCATGTTTCCAATTACTTATTCCCATTATCTAGAGACTAAATTTTGTATGGTTTTATACATGACAGGTTCACTTATGTATAATTTTTAATATGAACACATGTTAATATTATGGTGTATCCATGGATAGTTTTTCTTATACATTTATGTTATCTCACAAGCACTTATCATATTCCAGTTTTTTGTGAATGTGAAATGTTTTTATGAAAACCAAAATACATTTCACAAAATGAAATATCTTAAAAATTTTATTTATAAACAATATTTTTTATGGTAGAGATAATGGTTTGGTAATGTAAGAATATATATATATATATTTGTAAAATATATCTAGAATTATTTCTTAGAACATACTTTTGAATTTGTGAATTTATATATTTGGATTAATTGGACTCTGGTAAAGGAAATGGTGGCCCGTATTTCATTAGTGTCTTTGGTTTTCATCCCCTTCTAAGTGAGATAGATTAATGGTGACTGATTATTGCATATATACTCATATTTGTCTTCTCTTATTTTAATTCCAGGTTCAGCCTTTGGTATTATTGTTATATGTCTCAACGATATATACTCTTATTCTATATTATTATCTATTTTTTTAACTACTATTAGTCATTAATCATTATTTTTAGTTGTGGGGGTTGATCTCCACCTTCTGGAGGGGATTCTCAGGTGATTTTTCATGTTGAACATGGATGGTTCATTTCTTAATGGTATCATATCCATTACCTAGCTAGAACTTTTGTAACACCACTTTGGTTTGGATCAGGGATTGTTGTAGATAATATATAGGGACATTGGAATTTTTATTGTGTGTTTTTAAGGAGGACTTGAAATATTATATCCAAGAATGAACTTGAATTACCATGGGTGGTTTCGGATTTTTTTTAAATATTGAGACTTCTTCTTTGAGGTTATTTAAATGAACTTGATCAGGGGTTTATTTAAATGAATGTATTACTCTTTATAGTTTTGTAAATTAATTATAGAATCAATTTTTTCTTTAAATTTTTGTCACTTAAAATAATTAATATGGATTCCTAAAAATGATATTTTAATTATTGAATTTATATAAACCTAATTTGATATAATTTTTTTCTTAGATAATTCATCCTAGAATATCTCTCTATAATTTATGAGAGGAAGCAGTGATACAACTTCTGTAGGTGAATACTCTAGTAGATCGATAATTTGTGTAAGTTTTTATCATAAATATATAGACTATAGGTCAGGCGAGTGTTTGGAATGAGTGATAAAAGTTGGATCATGGATCATAATATACCATGTAGAATATATCCATATTCTATATTCACAAATGACTAAATATATATAAAGAGTGGCTCAATCATATTGGAAGGATGTTCTATTATCTAAAAAGTAAAAAGAACTCTAATGGTGGTTTTTTGTCATACATTCTTGATGAACTAAGAAATAATTGGTCGGTGTAACACCCTGATATTTTAAAAAAATAAAATAATTTTTGATATTATATATGAAAAAAACATCTTATCACGGAATGTAATGCCCTGAAAGATTATAATATATTTCTTTCAAAATAAATTCAATCTATTTGATAGCTTCATACAACCCTAAATCTAAATAAACCATAATAACCAAGCCATTATATTAGTGGGTATGAATAAGACTAAATAACATATTAAAATTTTATGGTTTCTAAATGTATGAAATAAATACATTGGTTATAAATTTATTTGAATCAATAATAAGAATCAATTAAATGAAATGAAATTTTTTTGAAAAATATATTTCGGCAAAAGATTATTTAGTTTTGTTTTACTCGTATAATTTAGAATTCATTTTTTCCAAGTATAAAAAATATATGTTTAAAAGTAACACCTTTTTTAAATCATAATATCTAAATTATCTTATGATAAAGTTTTCTGATTTCTCTGAAAACATTCATTTTTTGATGAAGAGTTGTAAATACTAATTTTTATTAAAAATGACTTTTTCCTTTAAAGTATTTAAAATCATCATTTTATTTTTATCTAGATTTAGAAGTAACATTAGTTAAATTATATATTCATTTATAAAAATTATTTCATTTGAATCATTTTCATTTCAAATTTTGATATAAAAACGTTTTAATCTTGTGGAATATTTTCATTTAGAATACCATTTTCTCAACATGATTATAGAATTATTTTGAAATTAAATATAAAACTATTTAAGAGTTTAATTTGGGAAAATGTATTAAATGTTTGGAATTATAAAAATTTATAATATCTAATTTTCTTGACATTATTTTTTATTATAATGAATAGTTAAATCATTAAAAATTATCTACTATAGTTAAGGTAAAAACGATTTTAGAGGGGGTTAAACATAAAAGATAATTGTAAAAAATTGACATAAAACATGTAAACTTAATATTTTATGGTAATATTTTAACCTTATATATTATATTTGTCAAAAATATTCAATTTTGGAACCTTTTTAAATAATGAAAACTTGGATCTGATTCTTTATTCTAAAAAATACAAAGTATGTCCTCTCCCCCACTTATAAAAACCAACCCCCACTCCTCTTCATTCCACAATTAAAACCCATTTATATTTTCCAATTACTAACTAAATAACTTACCTAATTCACTCTATATTTCATATAATAACTATATTGGTCATAAATCCCACCTAGTAATTCTTTTAGTGAAAACCAAAGTAATTTGTCTGAATAAGAGGTAACGTCCTTAACCGATAATTTTATTTTATTTATTACTCCACATACTCAAAATATTATTAAAATGTTATGATATAATAACATCATTATAATATATATACTGATATATTTATATTATTTCCTAAAACCATTTACTTATCTCTCAAATGGGAAACGAAACCATCGATCATCTGTATAGTGAACTACCGCCTCTCAAACTGATGTAATTTATTTTTCATCACCACTTTTCACAGATAGATATAACAAAGTATAAAATGTTTATATGTTAAATTTATAATATAAATATATTAATTGAATTATAATATCTTATATACCATCTTAATTTTCAATCCATATAAGATATGATAACATCGCCCGTGTGTACGAAGAATTACCACCTTGTGAAGAGATGTGATTCATTGTGCACATACACATTGCATGGAATTTAATAAAGGATAAATTTAATGAATATATGGGATAGAAATTAAATTAAATTTATTATTGTAAATTAACATACTATTAACTTCTTTACCCTTTCAACCATTATGGAAATGATAGCATCCCTTGTAAATATGTATAGCCCACCATCTTCACGAAGTCATCTAATTCATTCTCTATGTTCAAAATTCAATAATGATTTAAAGTTGTATCTAATGAAAAAATATTATATTTATTACATTAATATATTTATGGATATGATGTAACTACAGCTTATGTTCAATATTTGGAACATTCAGGAAGAGACATGCAAGGGGAAACATGGAAATTAACACACAAAACAATAGGGATAAATAATTATTATTAAAGAAGACATGATAATATGACATAAAAAGATCATATAGGATATTATAAATATTAAAATTTTAATTCTACAAGTTAATAAAAAATTTTAAGAAAACTAGTCAATATGTTAACAAATTCTCACCTAAAAGGAAGCATGAGGAAAGTGGTTTCTTAACTCAATTTCCATTCAATGGGATATACAACCAATTTATTCATTATAATATACCAAAATAATGTGTAAAATTAATATTTATTTAGTTATTTTGTATTTATAATTGTATTTTTATGTATCTAAATTTGTTATAAATAATCACCATATTTATTAACTCTCACCTAAATGATACGAACATTTAATGGGGTTTGTATCAAACGTCCCTCCTTGAGACATATGTTCTTTTATGAACCTAATTTATTATGATTGGTGTATATACATTAAAAAATATATAATTAATCATTGATATATCATGATATTTTAAGTCAAAATTCATCTACTTAATTCATTGGATGCTATGATTCAAAATTTACCAAAGTGGTAAGTGTTTATATTTCAATACAATTTTAATCGACATTACTTCTGTATAAATTCCCTTTGAAGGGAATTATGTGATCGTTGTATAATAAACCCAATTAGTTTTCATATCCTCTGGTTATTCGTGAATTTTTCATGTAATTTTACCATTTTCATTTACATTTAATTTAAAATTAATGATAAATTTGCATTAATAAAGTTTGACATCATTTCTCTCGTCAGTCAAAAATCATTTTTCTTCCAAATCCATGTTTTCTAAAAAAATTCAAAAAAACACTACAATTATTAAAATTAATTTTTTTAAAATAATTTTTTTCTAAAAAAATCTTCCTTTTTTTCTCCGAACAATTTACTTTTTGATTCATCTTACCAAAATTTTAAGGGAAACATTTTTTTAATCATTTTATTTATGAACAACACTCTTCAAATATCATTACCATAAAATACTGAAAAGAATATTTTTTTTTGTTTTGAAAGTTAATTTTAAGAAAAATTGTTAATTATTTAGATTTTAAATATGTTTTTATTTAAATATTCAAGATATTTTTCTTATGAAATTCTCAAAAATAGCATTCAAAATCATTTTCAATCTAAGATGACATCGTTTGATGTTACTCAATGTGAAAATACTATTTCCCTATAGAATGATTTTTATATTATTAAAAGTATTTTCATCAATTAAAATACCCACTTATGTCATAAATTTATTATAAATTATGTATATATGTTTCCCACATATGTAACAATTTATTAACCATCCTTTGACTGGGTAATATATGCATTGTGATCATTTATTGAATGCATTCATTATGAAATTTCTATTTAATATGACATGGATCAATATTGTAAATCCAATTTTGTTTCTATGGATAATTCACATGTTATGATTTATATTTTATTTACTTTATGAGGAACACATAGATCATGAATATGTTATGATTTTTTCCCCCAAATAGAGCTCCAATGTATTGGTTAAAGCTTTAGTATCAGAAGGTATCTTATTTGGGATTAGGGACTAAACCCAATTAGTTATGGGACTCTATCAAAAATGTAATTTTTTTATTTGAAGTTATCCTTTAAATATTTTTAATTCATGTTTTTTGTTTCAAAATTTCATCTGACATCATGATTTTATGATTTAATGTTATTTATGTTATTCTTCCTCATGAATACTAAGGATCCTTCTCTCTACGATATCAAGCTACACTTTTGACTCACTTGATTTGTTTCCTTATCATGTTATTCCTTTACCATTATGTTTTTCTCCCCAATTTTTTTCTATGTATTCTCATGGTTTTCTAATATATTTTATGATCATGAAATTATTTATGAGTTCATTATAGAGAATAAAATATTTTTTTTATTCTTTAGTCTCACTTTGATTTATTATAAACCTAGTCTTCCAAATAAACGATGTCATTAAGATCCTTATATAATATTAATGGATATTTTTTTTATAAATCATGTAATAAAATGATTTGTAAATTCATAAAATCTTTACAATCCATCATGAATAATTTAAATAGATGATGACCAAGGATAAAACTATGGTGTCATGGATTGAAAATAATGTGTAATGATTTAGACATGCTAAATTTGTTTCATGATTATGTATTATACCAATATGATTATCATTTATCAAAAATTTATTTGTGGTATTAGTAATTTATGTAAACCAAAAGAATTTGGGTTAATGTTGAATTTTACATACATTGTGTTGATGAGAAACCAAACGTGATAAGGACTGGAGTAAAGGATATTGTGATTATTCTTAATCAATTATCATGATATATTATTAACAAATTTTACTTTATATAACTCTCTAGATCACCAAAGAATATAAGGATATAGTTCACTAATAGTTTGGGTGGTTGATACCATGAAGTAATAAATATTACGTTTCTAATATAATGATAATGTGGGAGGAATCCCTCGAGGGAATGTCTCAATAGAAGGAGAAGATGGTTTACATGTATAGAAGAGATGAAAAAGTAAGTAAATACTAAGAAAATGAAAATTTTATATTAATATGATTGATGAGAGTAATAGTTTCCGTAATTTATAATCTACGGTTGAATGTTTAAAATGTGTAATGAATGGGAATTATATAAATCAATTCTGTAGGTGAAAGCTTAGGAATATGACCAACAAGGTTAAATGAGTATAAGCATTGTTGTAGATGATGAACATCCTAAAAAATGAAACATGAAATAAAGAAGGTATAAAGGAATAAGAAATTGAAGCCTATTTAATGGTTTAAGAATGGAGTGGAATGGGAGAAATGTTTATATACAAGAATACAAGAATTTTGTTAATCATTTAATATATATGTGTGTGTGTGTGTGTGGATTGTTCTGTAGAAGTTGTACATTAAGGATTTACAAGAATATATTTAGTGGTACTTATGACCTAGAAAAGTGATTTAATGGATGTATGATACTCTGTTGTAAAGAAACATATTTCAGTAATATATAATCACGGATATGTTCAAGATGTTGAGGTAATTTTTTGATTTTTTTTAAAAAGAATTTATTGTATAGAAAACTATAGTTGTAAAACAATAATGATTTGACTTCAAATGTGATGTTTTAAGATGATATTCACATTCATGAGAATGTTATTGTGTCATGGAAAATTATTAATATGACAATCACATAATATTTTCCATGGATTTACAAAAAACATCACCCGAAAGATGGGAGACAACCTATCACATCTAGAATGGTCAGGAGGATCGAACATTCAATCGAAGGTTGATATGGTTTCAGTGCCTATCATTGGCCTATATGACATACTAGTTAGTTTAAAATTGATTTTACGTTGTTTTTTTAAAGGTTAATTACTAATTTTGATTTTGGAAAAATATTATGGGATCAAAATAATATATTTTCAGGTGATTAATTATATTTCAAGTGTCATTTTATTAGGTTGAAGTATATATAACCTTTTTGGTTAACTTAGGGGATTTTTTTCCAGAAGAATGCTATTATGTTTTAAATATTTATGTTGAAAGGTTATGATATAACCTATGATGTTAAAAACTTATTTAATTATAAAATAATTGTTGTTGTTTTGGATTTACGGTTATTTATTTAAGGAATAATCAATGTTAATACATTGGTTTAATTTTTTAATTTTTTAGATTAATATATTCATATTCCTTTTCGATATTATCATACATTCTTATAACTATTTTTTGTTTTAATAATGATAGGTGGAATAAATTTTTAGTCTATTATGGACCTCATGATTCTTAAAATGATATTTTTATTACTCTAGTATTAAAAAATCTTTTTTGGAAATTTATTTCTTATATTAATAGTTTAATAGGAAATTGATCAAAGAATAACCAATATATGAGATTTTTCTTATAAAATTTAAGATATAAAGAATATTTAATTATATAATTTGATAGTAAAATAACTCATCAATATTAGAATAAGAAACCTAAAAAAATTCTAGTATATTACCTTCATATTCAATGTATAATATTGTATTTTAAAAAATCATATATTAATGGTTTTAAGGTCCTTACCTTCCAATTTATCATTCACTTTCATGTGTTCAATGATCTCTCTCACTCTCTGTGATTACATACATTATTCTTATACATCTATATATTTGATTTTCACCAATTTTTTTCATTTTGTATACAAATTATATGCAGAATATCGTATTTCCATTTACATATTTTTAAGATAAATTATTATTAACACTTTTTATGATGTGGATTTTCGTTAAAAAAAATCAAACCATGATTTCTGAGATCAAGATTAAATTGAAAGGATGATACTTATTTACTATTTTTAGAATGTAACACCTTAATATTTTAAAATAGTAACATAAGTTTTGAAATATTATATTATATGGAGAGAAAAATATAAGAACAAAATGTAACACCTCATGGTTTTATTATATGTTTATTTTTAAATAAATTAAAACTCTTCTGTTGCATGTGGAAAAGGCAACCCCAAATCAAAATAAACCACAATAACCTAGCAGTTAAATTAGTGGGTATGAATAGGATTCAAAAACCTATCAAAATTATATGTTTTAAACACGTATAAAATAAATTCAACGAATATCACTTTATTGTAAATAAAATAATAATCATTTAAAAGAAAAATAATTTTTTTAGAAAAACTATATTTATCTAAAATAAAGATAAGTCATTCTTTTCACACCTAATTTAAAATTATTTTTTACATTTTTATAATAATTTTTATATAAAATAAAATTAATTTTTTAATCATATTATCCAAAAATATAATAGGGAATATTTTAGATATTTTTCTCAGATGTTTCACTTTTCAATTAATAGTGAAAAATACAGATTTTTAGTAAAAATGGTCTTTTAGTTTAATGCATTTACAAGACCCAATTTAATTTAATTTGTTTATAAAATTAAAATAAGTATAGTTGTATATTT
This sequence comes from Viscum album, assembly GCA_963277665.1. Taxonomy (NCBI): domain Eukaryota; kingdom Viridiplantae; phylum Streptophyta; class Magnoliopsida; order Santalales; family Viscaceae; genus Viscum; species Viscum album. The sequence goes on along the minus strand of OY728159.1, from coordinate 770,638,094 downwards.
ATTAACTCAAATAAAATTATTTTATTCATTTTAATATTAAATTTTTATATGAAAATGTTTTAAACTTTTGATAGTTTTTCTTTGGAAAAACATTTTCACAAAACAACTGTGTGTTTAATTTTAAATTAAAATCTTCCAATTATATCAGTTGAACATAGAAACGTAAATTCTATATTTTTAATCATAATAATTTATATTATATGATAGTTTCAACTTATTTTTTGACAATAATGAATACTAAAAAGAGTGAGTATTATTTACCTCGGTCAAGGTAAAAATGAGATTACCATGGGGATAAACATAAAACATAACTGTTTAAAATGAAATAAAAATTGTATAAATCCTATTATATTATCATATTTTTACCTTATATATTCTATGTTTGAAAACTGTTCTATTTTAATTTTTTTTTGGTATGAGAAAATTATGGTTTTAAATCATTATATTCATAAATACCAAGTGTGTCCTCTCCCCCACTTATAAAAGAATAGACCCTCCCCTCTCCATTAAAAACTTTAAACCCCCTTTGTAATATCTATTAACTACCAAAATAACTTATTTAATTCCATACCCAAATAATATAATCAATTTTTAAAAAAAAATATTTTATGAAGGTTGTTGGTTCAAATTCAAAGATGTTTTCTGAAAAAAGTGGTAACATCCTTAATTGAGTGTTTGATTTTATTTCATACTCCACCTCATCCAAATATAAATAAAACAATATGGTAGAGTAACCATAGTATCTTACTTAAACATAAATTTTAATATATTATGGTAATTACCTTGAACCACCTCCTCCAGCCTCAATTGAGAAATGAAATTTTTGATTGGGTGTACGGAGGACTACTGCTTCACGAATATATAATAATTTATTTATCCAATGACCCTTCTTATAGTTCGATATAATGATGTACATAATGTTTTTATATGATATTTATGACATAGTTATATTAATTTATTTATAGTATCATATATACCTTTTGAATTTCCATTCCCTAGAGAATATGATGGAATCACTCGTACGTACAGCGAACAATCGCTTGGCAAAGCGTTGTGATTTGTTTAAAACATACTCTTTACAAGTAAGGTAATAAATAATTAATTTAATGAATATATTTAATATATATTAAATTATATTTTTTCTAGAAAATTAACATTCCATTTCATTCCTTACCCTTTAACCTGTTAAGTAAATGATAACAACCCTCGTGTATACGTATAACATACCCTCTCCCTGAAGAACTATTATTACTTCTCCATGTTCAAAATTCTATAATGATTATAAAGATGTAAATTTTGAAAAAAAAATTATATTTATAATATTAATATAATTATAGATTAGAAGGAACGATAACCTTTTTTTATGATCTGTCACTTTGATGATCAAACATGATTTAGAAAATAATACAATTAACACTCGAAACAATAGTGATAAGGAATTATTTTTAATGAATGTGTAATAGGATATAATAAAATGATTAGATATTATATTATGAATATTATTATTTTTATTTTACAATTTAATACAATGGTTAATACCACAATACAAGATGAATAAATAACTCTCAACTAAAGGTTATCATGAGGAAAGGGGTTCTTTAACTCAATTTACATTCATTGTGTTATACGAACATTGATGATTATATTATGATAAAATTGTATGAAAAATTAATTTTTATTGATTTATGTTTTATTTACAATTTTATTGGTGTGAATCTACATTTTTCACACATAATAACTATATTTAGAAACTCTCACATCAATTTTTCGAACTTTCTAAGGGTTTCTTATCAAACTTTACCTCATTGAGACATAGGTTTTTTTTATTCACTGAATTTAATTTGAATAGTGTATATACTAACCCTTTACATAGTATATCATGAATCCTTCTTACATCATTAGATTTTATGTTACAATTCATCAACTTCATTCTTGGGAATTTATGATTCAAAAGTTACCAAATTGGTAAGGGGAAATGTTTCAATCTCATTCTAATAAGGATTACTAATAAATGTATTTACATTGATGGAAATTATTTGATTGTTTCCTAATAAACACCTTAAAATTTATTCTCATCTAGTTGTTCATTATCTTTTCAAGTAATAATACCATTTTCCTCTCTTTGGTATTTAAAATTATTGACAAAATATTTTTAAGAAAATTCAATGTCAATTTTATCATCGGTTGAAAATCGTTTATATTCCAAATCTATATATTTTAAAAAAAGAAATTAAAAAAATTCTATGATTAGTTTATAAAAAATTACAATTAATTTTATTTAAAAAAAAATCAAATGATCTTTCCTATCATTTTATGAACAAGTTACTTTTTGTTTTTTCTTAGAAAATTTGAAAGGAATCCTTATTTTTTTAATGTATTCAGTATGAATGGAACACTTTCTCCATCATAACTGCTTAATATTTTAATGATTACTTTTTAAGTCTAAATGGTTAACCTAAAAAATATTTAATGTTTGAAAATGATTTATTTATTAAATAAATATTTTAAAATTTTAAATTATATTCTTTTCAATAAATTTTCAATGTGATATTTCAAAACCATTTTTCATTTAAGATGAAATTATTTATTGTTACTCAAAGTAAAATGGTTATTTTTCTCAGGAATGTTTTTAATAATTTTAAAAGTATTTACATCAATTAAATAAACCTTTTACGTTTTGGATTGAATCTAAATTATGTATATTTGTTTCTCACTTATATACCTAATTATTCACCCTACCTTTGATGCAATAATACAGGCATTGTGATAATTTCTCAAATGCATTCATTCTGAAATTTATATTCAATATGATATCAAGAAAGATAATGAAACCCAATTTCTTTCTATCCATAATTATTATGTTAAGACTAATGATTTATTTCCTTTATGTGGAATACATATATCATGAATTTGTTATGATGGGTGCACCCAGATAGTAGTCCAATGAGTCGGATAAGGTTTTAGTCTGATGAGACATCGTTTATGGGATAATGGAGTAAAACAAATATATTATAAGAATCGTTAAAGCATTTGATTGTGTCTTGGAAGTTATCCTTGACTTATATTTGTGTCATGTTTTGTGTTTCTTGCACATTTTCCATGAAACCATGATATTATGATACTATATTCTTTATGTTATGATTCAATGTGATTACCCTGTATCCTTATATTTATGATATCATGTTATACATTAGACTAACATGATATGTTTTCTTATAATTTTAATTTCGAAACATAGATTTTCAACTTACTCCTTTTGGTATATGTATTCCCTAGGTTATCCCATATAGTTTAGGATATCCAAAGTATTTAGAACTTGTCATATAATAAAATAAAAAGTTTTATTTTTTAGTCTCACTTTGAGTTACTATGAAACTAGTGTTCCCAATACACTAGGAATTTATGATAATTGTGTTGTATTAGTATAAATATATGTTTAAAAATCATGTAATAATATGTTTAAAAGGCTTGGGTCATTATAGTAGGACTCCATCACACAATTTAATTTATACAAGGATCTTACTTATGCTTTATATAAAATGATATTCAATAAATAGTCTTATCATGAAACATAGTGGTGGAAAATAACATGGAATTTATAACCATAAAGAAAGGGTAGATTTTGGTTTTGGATTTCTCCACACATTTCAATTAGTTGGTGCAACATGATCCTTAGCTTATTACTAATTATTAAATTAAAGATAATATTATTGAGATGGATCTATGAAATGAAATTTGGTCGATAAAGTTTTTATTATGACTCCCAAACATATACATGTTGTCAAAAAATTGATAATGGATGAGGTAGACATATGTGTGAAAATAATTAGGTGGGGCCTTGGTTTCTACAGGTGGTATCCATGGTGTTTATTTTATAAAAAAAGGAAACATGGGGGTTACAAGTTTACATGAAGACCAATTATAGTGGTTTCATCAAGATAATAGTAGTTAGTTTTCAATTATTGTCAAAGGACTAGTCATAAAAACCCAAAATGTATGAAATCTCCAATGCCATGTCATCATTATAGACAATATATCCATATTAGTTGTTTTTGTTGGAGGATTTCCCCTGGATGTTCTGATGAACCCACTATCATCAAGAGTTCATTGGCCAACATTGAGTCTTAAAAGGGTGGTGAGTCTCATAATCATGCTAAGGGGAATATTCATGTGGTGGGGAAGGCTTAGGGATTAGATGAGATTATATGTATTTAGTTAGTGGATTATGCACTAGAGGAATCTAAGGAATGGATGGCTAATTTTAGAGGTATGGTGGTCATTTCATCTTCTATGGTACTATATTTATTTAATATATGTGAGAATCATTCTATTATATCATCAAAGTTAATTTTTGTGTTAGAATTGTGTTTGGAATTTATTTCATTCATTTTGGATCTTTCCAAACCATTGGGAATGAGGATATAAAAATGTTTCAAAATTCCCTCTAGTTGGGTGATGATAGCCTGCATTGATTCCTTGTGGGATTTCATGGTCCTGACCCTGATATCTTAAAACGTATTATTAGAATGGATTAGATGATCCACATTAAGTCCTATATCCAATATTATTGTTATGTAGTTCATTTTATATATCCTATTGGGTGATCCCATTTCTTTTATAGAATGTGGCATTCTAAATCAGAAAGGATAGGGAATATTGTTTCTTATGATGGAATAATATCAATCCTGTTTTCAAAGATGTTCCCTAATGTCATTGAAACGTACATGTGTATCCCACATCTTACATTGGTGAGTATGTACCATGAGATATTTACTGATTATTTTTCTAGGTTATTTCCATAGAGAGAGTATTAGTTCACTATTTAACTATTACCTTGTATAATGACCATTTCTACACCACCTTATTGTGTGGCACCTACAGAGTTATAGGAACATAACTTCCAACATGTGCATCCAGTGGCCAAGGTATCTAGTCATACTATTGTGTCACATTATGTATCACATGTTCTATTTTACAAAAAGGAATATTTATTTCTTAGACATCATATTGATTATCAAAATCTAAATTAGGTGACTATTAAGAACATGTACCCCTTACAAAGAATTGGTGATCTCTTTGATCAACTCAAAAGGGCTTGTTGGTTTTCTAAAATTTACATGTATTTATGGTACCATCATTTGAGATTCTGAGAATTTGTTATACATAAGATATCATTTGAGATTTGTTATGGATATTTCTTATTTTTAGTTATACGATCCAATCTCAATAACACTCTGATAGAATTTATGGAATTGATTAACCATATATTTCATCAATTCTTGAAAATTTTCATAATTGTGATTTTGGATGATATTTTGGTGTTCTCTAGTTCATAGAAGGACCTTGGGGATCATTTAGATGTCATATTTATAATCATAAAAAACATTGAATGTAAGGTAATATTTCAAAATGTGATGTTTGGAACCAATAAGTGAAGTTTGTGGGGCATGTTATATATAAAAGGGGTATCATAGTTGATCCAAAAATTATTTTTAAGGTAATATCATGAGAGTAAACTGAAAATGTGTTTGAGATTAAAATATTCATGATATTTTTTTAGATATTATATGATTCTTTTAAGTAATTCCCCAAATATTTCGTCTTTAATGATGATTATAACCTAAAAGGGTGTTATTTTTTAGTATGATTAAAAAATTTATAAGTCTTACATGGAATTCAAGAATAGGTTGAATTCAGATCTAGTTATGAATCTTCTTGAAGAGGGTTTGAATTAAGATATTATATGTGATGATTTAGGTAGAATATTAGAGTGTGTCTTGATATAGGGAAATAAGGTGGTGTCCTATGTCTCAGGCTAATTAATTCGTCCTAGAAGAACTAACCTACCCATGAACATATATTGGAATATGTTATACACACTTTCAAAATATTATTACACTATCTCTTTAGGGGGAAATTATTGTTATCTTCTGAATATATGTGACTAAATTATATTTTCACTTAGATGGATCTGATTTAGAAATAGATAAGGTCGGTGGAGTAACATTAATATTTTGATTTCTATATTTTTTGTACTGTAAATAATGGGACGGTGGTCACTTATGAATTGATAAGTAATTTACTAACTCAAGCCTGAAAGGAATCTATATATTAATAGTTTCATATGAGTTTGTTCTCTATGATGAGCATGGTAGTGAAAGTGGATGTTGGAAGGTGTTCTTAGATTCTATGTGTTTTGAATCATCGTTTTTTGATTGGATTATATATGAACAATTAATAGACACCATGTTTTGATAATTGTAAGAAGCCAGTTTTTACTACGGAAGGACTTTGGAATATTCTCGATGTTATTCCAGAGCAGCGCCTTCAGACGACGTGCGATTCCGAACCCCAGAGTGGCCGGAATTAAATTTTCAGTGCGTTCACACTGATAATGCCAAATAAATGGGATAACTCCTAAACTATGAATCATATCCCAAATCCGAGTGTACGGATGAGTCTGAAATCGGGTTTTTACCCTAGTAACATCATAAGGCATGTCGGCGTGGGACGTTTGGACCCCTCGCCCGTTAGCGGAATGTTAAACGGATAATTAAAATAATTAATTTATTCATTTAATGGCTTAAATCAAGTATTTATTAAATGGTAGCTCGGATCGGAAAACCAAGGGCACCGTTGATTCCGGAGCATTCCGTTTACCCTAGAAGGGGTGCAAGTTTCACGGGTGCAAACCTTCTGTGGAAAATGGCCCGAGGGGCGTTTTTGTAATTTGGCGTCCTCGGGTGTTGAGTTTAATAACTTTTGAACGGGGCCTCGGATTAAAATTCTGAGACCACCGTTGTGCTTGGAAGGTGGTTTTTACCCTAGGTGCGACCTAACTTTCATTGTGTTTGGGGTTTCAGACGCGGATTTAAATTGGGTTGAGTTTTTAATTAATTAAAGGTTTAATTAATTTCCTTTATTTAATCTCTTCTTCCCCTTCCTCCCCTCTGAATCCCCCTGGCGAAACCCCCCCTCACCTTCAACCTCCTCTCCTCTTTCACCTCCTTCTTCTCCCTTTGGCGGACGACGGCGAAGCTTTGGATCGAGGTGTTTCGAAGCACAACGAATGCAGTGGATCATAGCGAGCGCGTTCTTCATAAAAAAAAGGTTCAAGTTTCAAGTAGGATTCTTTTTATTTATCAGTTCTGATTTAAGTTCGAATTTGAAAATCCATTGTTATCCCTTGTCCCTTTGTTTTGGTTAATATCGTTGACGGCCGCACGAACACGGCCATCAAACCATGCTGAAAATCAAGTTTATTCATCATAATCTTGAACTGTTCTTCGGGTTCTTGGATGCCTACAATTAAGCCCATTGAATCTTTAAGGGTTTTTCCATTAGAGGTAGGCGAAGCAATGATCTAAAATCGCAAGAATGGGCTTGGATTAGTTTTCTTTTTTTCTTTTTTTTTCTGATAACCGAAGGAGTCTGTGGGGGTCACTCCAATTTGGGAGGCTTTGGTCGGCATCAACTTGGTGTGCAGCTTCCTTGGTGGGCAGCCGACGCAGGTGGACTGCAGCAGGCGGTGGGAGGACTTCTGAAGGGTTGCTGAACCACCCCACCAACCGTAGAAGAAATGGGTTTCCCTCCGTCTATTTAAATGGGTTGTATTCCCATGTTTGATAGGTGTGTAAGTGGTTGTAATCCTTGTGTAATCCTCCGACGAGATTTGGAGAAGACAGAAATATAGTGACGCCCCCTTCTCCCATGGATGTAGGTCATATGACTGAACCACGTTAAAAATTCTTGTGTTGCTCTGTTTGATCCTGTTTTTGTGTATTTGAGGTACCACGCACCTCCGTTGCGCCCCAACAAGTGGTATCATAGGTGAGTCGGAGTGAACGGAGGTGAACCGACGGGGCGACATCAAATTTTCCGGTGGCTGGAAAATTGAAAGTGGTCGGAATATTTTTCTGAGGCCAGATCCGAGAAGAGGGCGGCGAGACGATTCTGACGGTGCAAGCGGCGTTGAAAACGGAGCTAAAACGAAGGAGATATGGTCGGTCAAAGTTTGGTCAAACCCATGGGTGAACAGTAACACCGTGCCGGAGAAGAAGGCATTGTTCATGCCGCTGGCACAATTCTGGAAAGATTCCGGAAAGAGCTCTGGTATGCCACGTCAGCGCCATGTCGGCCGGTGATCTGGACCGTTGAACGTTTTTTGACCAAATCTCGGTCAATTGGTGTCCGATTTCGGCGATCCAGGAGTCGATTCCGACTATTTTGACCGTTCTGGAAACATCCGTACGGTTAGTTTTTGAAAATTATCACTCTATCAGGTGGTGATTAAGAGGTATGACATCGACGGTGGTGATCGCATTTTGCGACAACAACGATGACGGGTGGCGGAGCACTACCACGATTGGATATCGAGAAGTTGGATGGTCGAAATAATTTCGGCTTGTGGCAAAGCACGGTGAAGGATATTTTGGTGAAGCAGGGCATGATCAGACCGTTGATCGGAGAAAAGCCCGAGATAACTAGTGTCAATGATTGGGAAGATCTTGAGATGCGGGTCGTCAGCACAATTCGGCTATGTCTGGCGAATGAGGTAAAGTATTCGGTGCTAGACGAGACATCACCGAAGGAGATCTGGAAAAAGTTGGAGCAGCGATATATGGCGAAGTGGATGACCAACATGTTGTTCTTAAATAAGAAACTGTACCAGTCATGGATGGATGAGGGAACGAATTTGTTGGATCATACCAATGAATTCCACAAGATCCTAACACAGTTATTGGGGCTCGGTGTGAAGGTTGGAGAGGAAGATAAAGATCTTTTGCTTTTATCATCCCTACAAAGCTCATTTGATGGGCTTGTAACTACATTGCTTGTGGGGAAGGAGACATTGAAGCTGGACGATGTGATGGCGTCGCTTCAAGATTCAGAAGCATTTCGAAGACCCACGACGCATTCAGGTGATCAAATAATGGCGATGCGAGATGATCAGCGTGGGAGGATCCGACATCGACAGTCAGGAGGTAAAGAATGGTGGCCAAAACCCAGGGGACGTGATCCAAGCGAAATCATGTGTTTCTAGTGCGAGAAGAAGGGTCAATATAAAAGTGATTGTGGAGAGCGCAAACGGTACGTTGTTAGGAAGAAGAAAGTTGAAAAGGAGAATGTGAACATCACAGGATTATATGCAGATGATGAAATCTGTGTGACAACGGGAAGCGTGCACTCAGATGAGCGATTTGAATGGGAAAAAGTGCAGTGTCATTACTGCAAACGATATGGGCATATGAATTAGGAATTCCAATTTCTAAAGAGGAATAATGAGCGGGCTCAAAATCCAAAGGAAGACGGATGGGTTCTGGATTCAGGGAGCTCAGCACACATATGTACAACGAGAGGTACATTTGATACTTTTCAGCAGGTGCGAGACTCAGTGCGACTTGGTGATGGGTCAACATGCGAGGTTCGAGGAGTCGGGACGGTGAAATTGAAGACACCCGATGGAGGAGTTCGTAAACTGGCTGACGTGAAATTTGTTCCGAGAATGAGACAGAACTTGATATCATTGAGTAGGCTCGATGCGAGAGGATATAAGATTTCCATAGCAAGTGGATTGTTGGAAGTCTCACATGGGGATGCAGCGATATTTACTGGGAAAGAGTCTCAAGGGTTGTATCATTTGATGGAGACCGCATTCAGACCAAGATCGAGTGAAGATGATGGAAGTGCCATGTCATCTGGCATGAAGAAACGTGTTCGATTTGCTGATGAAGTTTTCAACACCTGCAAGGAGACTGCAGGTCAAGCTTCTACCCCAAATTGGTCGTGAGGGGGAGATTTATGGGGGCCACTCCCAATATGGGGTGACATTTTCAGCGGAGGTGAAACTGTCGGCAAGGAGTAGGAGCAGCCAAGTTGGACAGCAGCTGGCGGTAGTATGGAGGAAGTCTTCATCGGTAGATAAACTACCCACCAAACTGAATAAACATGGTGTCACGACCCGTCCTCGGGGCCCGTGCCGTGACTACCCCAAGCCTGCCTTCCATAGGCCAGGGGCTGGCGACTAGCACCAAGGCGTAAATCCCGGTAAAAAGAGAAGGCATTGCCTTTGTAAAGTAAACAAGCACCACAGAGTAAGAAAGCGGAAGAAGTAAAAACTAAGTAAAAAATGGTACAACAGTAACTGCGGAAAAGTAAGGGGGCCCGAAATACAAGCCCAACTGTAAAGTACAACTGAAAGGGGAAAACAGCAACTGGAAGAAAAGCCACAGCGTCGAGCCGTCCTCTGGAAGTCCCACCTGAAGGGTGGGTACAGATAGCCTCCGATGCTCCTCGGGTCCAGCCGACCGCTCCGAGTACGTCCCGCCCAGTGGTCCACCTCCAGGTACCATCCTTCTCCGTAAGCCTCCACCACGATCAGCGTTGTCCATCGTCTGCAACCAACACAACGTAGTGCGGGCATAGACCGTGCAGGGGTGAGTATAAGCTACTCAGTAGGGACCCCGAGACCCCTGAAGGTCTCCCAAAATCCACAAAGGATAAACCACAAAGGAAAGATACAATCACGAAGTAACATCCAACACTGCTTAGGTATATGCCCATACATATACCTAATTCATCGATTCTCGCTCGGCTCCAACATCCGAGCTCAAGTACAACCCAGTCCACACAGGAAAGAAAAATGTAAATCCACACAGGATAGCACAACACAATCCACAAAGGAAATCAAGACATAAATCCACACAGGATAGCACAACACAATCCACAAAGGAAAGCAAGACGTAAATCCACACAGGATAGCACAACACAATTCACAAAGGAAAGAAAAACCGGGTTTCTGCTCACACAGGTATACTTCTTCGAATGACGATAGAGATGATCACTGATCCATCTAAGTTGTCGGACCCAAAAAGGATCGATAGGTACTAACCCCCGCAATGACCCACAAAGGATCTGACCCACAAAGGATCGATAGGTAACTAACCCCCGCAAAGACCCACACAGGATCGGGCCCACACAAGACCTGTAGGCACTAGTCCACACAGGACCGCTGAGCACTGACCCACACAGGATCGGACCCACACAGGATAGGTAGCACTGACCCACAAAGGATCGCTGAGTGTTGTAATCGTCGTCGTCGAATCCACTGAGGATCTCTGCACAGTCGTCGTCGTCACAGTAGCAGTCGCAGCCAGCTCTAGGGTTCCCGCACACAACAAGCTCGTTCGGGAGGGTCCGCTCCACGAGCCGAGAGGCTGATACATCAACTGACACATAGTCCAGAGTTGATGTATCCAAAAGTTCCGTATCGACAACAGGAACTCAACGTCGCAGACGGCGCGTCAATCGGACGCCCGGTCTGAGAGTTATTGGCTTTTTCGTCCCAGGGGCCCGGTTGGTTTTTAAGGCAAAACCAACCCGACCGTACTCCACCTGCATGCAAACCTCGGGCGGAGTATTCCAAAAGATCCGTCTCACTTAGAGGAAAACAACAAAGTCAAAGGCACGTCAAACGGGCGTCCGAAGCTCAAGATATGAGTGTTTCCGCTCCGAAAGCCCGGGTGGTTTCGTGTACGAACCAACCTGGACGAACTCAAAGTATTCTGAAACCTTGAGTGCGATAAACCGAAACAACCGCCTCGATTCAAGGATCGCATCGCAACTGACGGTGCGTCTATCGGAGGTCCGTAGCTCAAGTTATGAGTAAAAGACCGAAAACGTCCGGAGACGGGGGGTCTGGGCCCGGACCGACCCGGCCCAACCCCCCCCCCCCCCGGGTCGTCCCGAACCGGATCGACCCGACCCGGGTCCGGGTCCGACCCGGTTCGGCGTGGCCCGGCCCGGCCTGGGCGTGACCCGGCCGGCGGGTCGGCTCGGCTCGGCCGAGCAAGGGAGCCGCGGGGCGTGAAGTCCTCGCGGGAAGAGAAGCTGCGGCCCACGTGGGGCCGCGCTGGATCAGCAGACGCGGAAAAGCCACATCCCGTGTGTGTCAGACCCGCGCGGACGCGGGTCCTCTAGCCGCCGCCGCCGCGGCTTCAGTCGCGGCGGCCCTGTCTGGCGGCGCGCCGGGGCGCCGGCGCCGGCGACCCGCACCGCTGGTGGGTTCCGCGGGCCACTGGAGTTGCTCCGGTGGTCTGATTTTGTTTCCGTCTGCGCCGTAGCACCTCCCGGGTCCCGTACTTCACTGCGGAAACAACGAATCACTTCTGCGGCATGTTTTGTCACCGCCCGCCAATCCGCACATCAACGAAGAAATGTGGAGGGTTGTCGGGCCGTGTTTGTTTGGCCCGCACCCTCCGCGTTAGGTGATAACAATCGGGGAGAATAAATTATCATATGGAAACGTAACAAGATACAATTTAATAAATTAAAATTGCACTTGATCCAGGTTCTTTGTTTTAGGAGGAACATCCATGGAAATATAAATTATTTCACAAACAAACCCCTACCTCGTCGAAGTCGTCGAACGTGCGTTCTTCGCGGAATTGATAGTCGCGGGAGAAGAGGATCGTCACGTCGCGGAAGGGCGTCGCGTCGTCGTGGTATACGGCGTTGCGTCGACGAACTCCGAGGATCAAGAACATACAGATTTAATTATAACAATTAAATCCATGTAGTTGTTATAAACCACAAAGAATTAAAAGGTCCGCAATCTCTCACCTCAACGGATGATTGAAGATTTGTCACGGATGAAGGAACGTCGCAGAAGAACGTCGCAGGAGGAGGATCGTTGGTGTCACGGAACACGGCATCGCGTCGTCGATCTCCGAGGGATCGACGTTCTTTATCGCCTTTCATCGAAGGCCGACGTTCTTCGCATTTTTTCGCGTTCTTCACGTTCTTCGCGTTCTTCGCGTTCTTCGCGAAGGAGGTTGAAGGACTTAAGGTTCTGTCAAATCCTCTCAACGAACAACACACAAGAAGAAGAGTGTTGGTCTTATTTTATTAACATGGCAACAAACGAAAACAGATAATTTAAGTAACGACCCATTAATTCACAGAATTAATTCAACGAATAAAACCGCCCAATTAAAAGGAGCATTTAATAGATTAAGAAACGCCCCAGTTGACTTTCAATTAATAGGGGTTTTCGCGGGTGCGTTACGTAGCTGAAAAGAAATGGTGGGGCTCGTGCGGGCCCCACCTCACAAATATCCTACAAGATGGTAGGATATTTTGAATTGTACTCTATCCACTTTAACTTAGCTTAAGAAGCTTTAAGTGGCTTTTAAGTGGCTTTAAGTGAAATAAAAATAAAGTTGTCGCCCACTTTATTTTATTTCTTAACATAACCCCAAAAATTTAAAAACCACACCCGAGCAAACGCAACTCTAGAAGAGGCGTTTCTAAGAAAATATCGGCGCTGCGATTCCATTGGTTCCCTCGGAATTCGATTCTGAGCACCGGTTCAAAAGTTAGAAAAACCCGCTCGTTCGTTCACTGAACGTACCCGAGCCAAACATCGGAAATTGATTCCGGGCACACCGGGCGTCAGAATCAGCTGCCGTCTGAAACTGCATTCTTGTAAAATTCCACAGAAAATTAAGAAAAAAAATTCATTGAATTTTACGGGTCTTTACATCACTCCCACCTCAGGGCTTTACGTCCCCGTAAAAATACAACATAAACTAGGGAATCAAATGCGGGTACTGAGCATGCATCTGAGCCTCCCGCTCCCAAGTGCTCTCCTGGAGGTTCTCGTGCTGTCATCTGATGCGCACTAGAGTAATCGGCCGTCCATGTAGGACCCGCTCCTGTCGATCCTCGATATCTACGGGGACCTCCGCAAAATTTTCCCCATCATCAACGTATAGCTCCCCATGGTCAATGATATGTGTCGGGTCGTGCACGTATCTCCTCAGCTGATATACGTGGAAGACGTCATGCACTCGGTGCAACTGAGGTGGTAGAGCCAGGCGATTAGCCACCTCACCAATCCTGCTGAGGACCTGGAATGGTCCGATGAAGCGTGGAGACAACTTGCCGCCTCGGCCAAATCTCTGCAATCCACGTCGAGGTGAGACACGCAAGAAGACATGGTCGCCATCCTCGAACTCTAGTGGCATCCACCTCCTGTCAGCATAAGACTTCTACCGGCTCTGAGCTATCCTCATCCGCTCTTGGATGACATGGACCTTCTCTGTCGTGGCCCGGACCATCTCTGGTCCCACAAGTGCTGACTCCCCAGGGTCTGTCCAGCACAAAGGAGATCTGCAAGGTCTGCCGTACAACGCCTCGTATGGTTCCATCCCGATGGTGGAGTGGTAGATGTTGTTGTACGCGAACTCCACCAAGGGTAGGTGGTCCTCCCAGCTGCGACCAAAGTTGAGGACACATGCGCGGAGAATGTCCTCGAGAGTCTGAATGGTCCTCTCCGTCTGACCATCCGTCTGAGGGTGAAAGGCGGTGCTCATACGTATCTGCGTCCTGAACACCTCCTGCAACCCCTTCCAAATCCAGGAAGTAAATCGAGCATCTCGATCGGAGACGATAGATGATGGCACACCGTGAAGCCGTACAATCTCCTGAACGTAGAGACGTCCCAAGCTCTCCACTAAGCCCTGATCTCTGATGGGTAAGAAGTGAGCCGACTTGGTGAGTCGGTCGACAATCACCCAAATGGAGTCATGACCTCTGGAAGTGCGTGGAAGTCCAATCACGAAGTCCATAGATATCCCGTCCCACTTCCACTCCGGGACCTCCAAGGGCTATACCAAGCCTTCTGGTACCTGATGCCCAGCCTTCACCTGCTGGCAGGTGAGGCATCGTGAGACGAACTCTACCACAGCCTTCTTCATTCCCGGCCACCAGTGCTGTCGTCTGAGGTCCTGGTACATCTTCTCCACTCCAGGATGTACTGCCAAAGGAGAAGTGTAAAACTCTCTTAGCACCTAATCTCGTAAAGCGACTGGTGCTAAGGTGCGTCCTCTTAAAAGGATGTTGTGCTCTGCTCCAAAGGAGAAACCATAAGGTGTCTGTCCTGAGGATATCTGTGCACGCCGCGTCTCACAGTCAACATCCCCACGTTGTGCCTCTCTGACCCGCTGCAGTAGTGGAGGAGTGACTGTGAGAGACTGAAGGAAGGTTGCTCCATCTCTATCCACAAAGGATATCTGCAAAGCGGCTAGCTGCTCTGTCGCCTCCTCAAGTAGTTGAATGTCTTTCCTCCTGATGAGAGAATCAGCTACTACATTCCCCTTCACAGGAGTATAGACTATCTCAAAGTCATAGTCCTTGAGGAACTCGAGCCATCGCCGCTGTCTCAGGTTCAGGTCATTCTGAGAGAAGATGTACCTGAGACTCTGATGGTCAGAAAAGACTGTAAAACGCTCGCCCATCAGATAGTGTCACCATGTCTTCATAGCGAAGACCACTACTGCTAACTCCAGGACATGGGTAGCGTAGTTCTTCTCATTCGGCCTCAACTGACGTGATCCATAGGCGATCACTTCCCACTCCTACATCAGGACACATCCGAGTCTGTTCCCTGATGCATCGCAGTAGACTACGTACCCTACTCCCTCATCAGGAAACCTCAAGATAGGTGCGTTGGTCAATCTCTGTCTCATTTCCTGGAAGCTCTGCTGACATATGTATGACCACACAAAGGGTTTCCCCTTCTTCGTCAAAGCTGAGAGTGGTGCTGCAACTCTGGAGAAGTCTGGCACAAATCTCCGATAGTATCCAGCTAGTCCCAAGAAACTCTGCACCTCCGTCACGCTCCTGGGTGGCTCCCAAGCTAGCACTGCCTCGATCTTCGCAGGATCCACTACAACTCCCGCCTCAGAGATGACGTTCCCCAAGAAGTGGACCTCACGTATCTAGAACTAACACTTTGAGAGCTTTCCATAAAGCTGGATCTCTCGGAGTGTGTCTAGTACAACCCGCAAGTGGTAGGCATGCTCCTCCTCAGTCGTCGAGTATATCAAAATGTCGTCGATGAAGACCACGACAAATCGATCGAGGTATGGCTGAAGGATCCTAATCATGAGGCCCATGAACACTGCTGGAGAATTGGTTACGCCGAAAGGCATAACCAAGAACTCATAGTGGCCATACCAACATCTGAAGGTCGTCTTTTGCACATCCTCATCTCGAACTCTGAGCTGATGATAGCCTGGCCTGAGGTCTATCTTCGAGAACCACCATGCTCCCTTGATCTGATCGAAGAGGTCATCAATACTCGGTAGCGGATACTTATTCCTCACTATCACCTGGTTCAGGTGACGATAGTCGACACAAAGTCGCAAGATTCTGTCCGCCTTCTTGGTGAACAATATCGGGGAAGCCCAGGGTGAAACACTGGGTCAGATGAATCCCTTGCCCTGCAAGTCCTCCAACTGTACCCGTAGCTCTCGAAGCTCAGCGGGGGCCATCCGATATGCTGGAGTCGATATCGGGGTTGTCCTGAGGTACAGGTCAATATAAAATTCTACCTCTCTGCGAGGAGGTAGCCCTGGAACGTCGTCGGGAAAGACGTCCGCATACTGATCCACCACTGTAGGAAAACTAGGACTCCGCACGTCAACTGCTCCTAGGATGAGGCTAGCCAAATGATGAGTGATGGGCTGTCCTCTCCTCTGCGGAAGTCCATCCTGTGCTGCGAAGGCTCCCTTCTCACCGGTGAAGGTGAACCTGCTCCCGTCGGTGCGTACACATCTCACCTTGCGCCTAATACAGTCAATCTTTACATGGACTGTAGATAACCAATCCATGCCCAAGATGACTTCGTAAGGCCTCGACGCCACTACAAGAAGATCCCAGCTGAAGCTTTCGCCTCCTAGAGTAAGCTCACACTGCCGGAACCAGTACGTAATCGTCGAGTCTGCTCCCGTAGGAGTCTTTAGCCGTAAGGATTGAGCCAACGGCTTTGTCGGAATCTCTGAGCTCCGAACAAGGGCAGTGGCTATGAAAGAGTGACTCGCTCCTGTGTCTATAAGAACTGCAGCAAGGGTGGAATAGGCACATATCGTACCTCAAATCATCTCAGGCGCGCCGTGGTCATATGCCTCCGCTGCCTGGAGCTGTGCCTGTTAACCGTCTGCTGCTCCTCGGTACGGTGGGTCGGGCAGTCACGAGCCATGTGACCCTGTCTGCCGCACGTGTAGCACTGCCTGCCTCTCGAAAGACTGGTTCCACGCTGTGTGCCCCGCACTGCTGAGCAAGTGTCCTGAGGTCGTCTGCATGAGGGTCTGGTCTGCTGGGACCCCTGAGTCATCTGTCGGATGCCTGCTGCGGAAGACTCTGCTACCTGCCGCCCTACGGTAGGTCTCGCTACTGATGAAGGCTCAGCAAGGAATCTCTCGATCAAAAGAGCTCGCTCTAGTACTCCTACCTGAGTCGGAATGCTGAGGGAGATCAGTGATGCCCTAATCTCGTGTCTCAATCCCTGCTCAAAGGTCCGAGCCTGGAAGAATGGGTCCCGTACCATGTCGGTCGAGTAGCGCGAGATATCGGTAAATCTCGTCGAGTACTGGGCGACCGTCAAGCTGCCCTGCCGCAGCTGTAGAAGCTCCTGGATGCGCACTGCACGGAGGGTGGCTGGGACGAACTACGAGCAGAAGAGGCTCTCAAAGTCCGTCCAGAGAAGAGATGTCTCATCGTGCACCTGGAGCATCAAGCTCCACCATCGGCCCGCTACTGCGTGCAGTAGGCTCGCTGCGAGGATCACCATGAGGTCTGCTGGTGTCCTCACTAGCCTAAATACTCTTACAACTGCCTCCAGCAGGTCCTCGGCTGCCTGGGGGTCCGTCTCCCCAAGGAACCTGGGCGGTCGCTGGCGCTGGAACTCATGCAGTGCACTGAGGCGACGTGCATCGTCAACGGCTGGTGCTGGAAGCATCGGTGGCTCGGTGGGTAGAGGTACCGCCGGTGCCTCTGCTGTCAATGAGCCCTGTACCGAAGCCTCGTCGCTCGGCGGGCTGTCGTCACGCTCAACTCTCGGAACCCTAGTTGGCTACCGTCGTGGGGCCATCCTGAAAAGAAACAGGTGCGCCACGGTCAAAACAGTATACCTGGTGAGCTGACACAAAGTAATCACAAAGAAAACTTGAAACACACATGCAATCAATGTTTTTGTGCATTAATTCGGAAATCAGAAGTCAGGGTCCTGGTGTACGGATACGTCGGCCGCCGCACCAACACTGGGCTCCCTGGACTAATAACCACACTCAATACTCTTAACACTATTGCTTCACATAGAAGAAAGATCAGATTATGTGGTAGAACCAAACTCCTCTGATACCAATTTGTCACGACTCATCCTCGGGGCTCGTGTCGTGACTACCCCAAGCCCGCCTTCCATAGGCCAGGGGCTGGCGACTAGCACCAAGGCGTAAATCCCGGTAAAAAGGGAAGGAATTGACTTTGTAAAGTAAACAAGCACCACAGAGTAAGCAAGCGGAAGAAGTAAACACTAAGTAAAAACTGGTACAATAGTAAGTGCGGAAAAGTAAGGGGGCCCGAAATACAAGCCCAACTGTAAAGTACAACTGAAAGGGGAAAACAACAACTGGAAAAAAAGCCGCAGCGTCGAGCCATCCTCTGGAAGTCACATCTGAAGGGTGGGTACAGATATCCTCCACTACTCCTCGGGTCCATCCGACCGCTCCGAGTACGTCCCGCCCAGTGGTCCACCTCCAGGTACCGTCCTGCTCCGTAAGCCTCCACCACGATCAGCGTTGTCCGTCGTCTGCAACTAACACAACGTAGTGCGGGCATAGCCCATGCAGGGGTGAGTATAAGCTAAACATTAGGGACCCTGAGACCCCCTAAGGTCTCCCAAAATCCACAAAGGATAAACCAAAAAGGAAAGATACAATCATGAAGTAACATCCGACACTGCTTAGGTATATTCCCATACATATACCTAAGTCATCGATTCTTGCTCGGCTCCAACATCCAAGATCAAGTACAACCTAGTCCACACAAGAAAGAAAAACGTAAATCCACACAGGATAGCACAACACAATCCACAAAGGAAAGCAAGACGTAAATCCACACAGGATAGCACAACACAATCCACAAAGGAAAGAAAAACAGGGTTTCAGCTCACACAGGTATACTTCTTCGAATGACGATAGAGATGATCACTGATCCATCTATGTTGTCGGACCCACAAAGGATCGATAGGTACTAACCCCCGCAATGACCCACAAAGGATCTGACCCATAAAGGATCGATAGGTAACTAACCCCCGCAAAGACCCACATAGGATCGGGCCCACACAGGACCTGTAGGCGCTGGCCCACACAGGACCGTTGAGCGCTGACCCACACAGGATCGGACCCACACAGGATCGGTAGCACTGACCCACAAAGTATCGCTGAGTGTTGTAGTCGTCGTCGTCGAATCCACTGAGGATCTCTGCATAGTCGTCGTCGTTACAGTAGCAGTCGCAGCCAGCTCTAGGGTTCCCGCACACAGCAAGCTCGTTCGGGAGGGTCCTCTCCACGAGCCGAGAGGCTGATACATCAACTGACACATAGTCCAGAGTTAATGTATCCAAAAGTTCTGTATCGACAACAGGAACTCAACGTCGCAGACGGCGCGTCAATCAGACGCCCGGTCTGAGAGTTATTGGCTTTTTCGTCCCAGGGGCCCTGTTGGTTTTTAAGACAAAACCTACCTGACCGTACTCCACCTGCGTCCAAACCTCGGGCGGAGTATTCCAAAATATCCATCTCACTTAGAGGAAAACAACAAAGTCGACGGCACGTCAAACGGGCGTCCGAAGCTCAAGATATGAGCGTTTCCGCTCTGAAGGCCCTGGTGGTTTCGTGTACGAACCAACCCGGCCGAACTCAAAGTATTCCGAAACCTTGAGTGCGATATACCAAAACGATCGTCTTGATTCAAGGATCACATCGCAACTGACGGGGAGTTGATCGGAGGTCCGTATCTCAAGTTATTAGCAAAAGACCGAAAACGTCCGGAGATGGGGGGTTTGGGCCCGGACCGACCCGGCCCAACCCCCCCCCCCCCCCTCCCCCGGGTCGGCCAGACCTGGGTCGCCCGGTTCGGCGCGGCCCGGCCCGGCCTGGGCGCGACACGGCCGGCGGGTCGGCTCGGCTCGGCCGAGCGACCGAGCAAGGGAGCTGCGGGGCGTGAAGTCGCCGCGGGAAGAGAAGCCACGACCCACGTGGGGCCGCGCTGGATCAGCGGATGCGGAAAATCCGTGTCCCGTGTGTGCCGGACCCGCGCGGCCGCGGGTCCGCTAGCCGCCGCCGCCGCCGCGGCCCTGTCTGGCAGCGTGCCGCCACCGGTGGGTTCCGCGGGCCACCGGAGTTGCTCCGATGGTCCGATTTCGTTTTCGTCTGCGCCGTAGCTCCTCCCGGGTCCCGTATTTCACTGCGGAAACAACGAATCACCTCTGCGGCATGTTTTGTCGCCGCCCGCGAATCCGCACATAAACGAAGAACTGCGGAGGGTTGTCGGGCCGTGTTTGTTTGGCCCGCCCCCTCCGCGTTAGGTGATAACAATCGGGAAGAATAAATTATCATATGGAAACGTAACAAGATACAATTTAATAAATTAAAATTGCACTTGATCCAGGTTCTTTGTTTTAGGAGGTACATCCACGGAAATATAAATTATTTCACAAACAAACCCCTACCTCGTCGAAGTCGTCGAACGTGCGTTCTTCGCGGAATTGATCGTCACGGGAGAAGAGGATCGTCGCGTCGTGGAAGGGCGTTGCGTCATCGCGGTATACGGCGTTGCATCGACGAACTCCGAGGATCAAGAACATAAAGATTTAATTATAACAATTAAATCCATGTAGTTGTTATAAACCACAAAGAATTAAAAGGACCGCAATCTCTCACCTCAACGGATGATCGAAGATTTGTCGCGGATGAAGGAACGTCGCAGAAGAACGTCGCAGGAGGAGGATCGTTGGCGTCGCGGAACACGGCGTCGCGTCGTCGATCTCCGAGGGCTCGGCGTTCTTCGTCGCCTTTCGTCGAAGGCCGGCGTTCTTCGCGTTTTTTCGCGTTCTTCACGTTCTTCGTGTTCTTCGCGTTCTTCGCGAAGGAGGTTGAAGGACTTAAGGTTCTGTCAAATCCTCTCAACGAACAACACACAAGAAGAAGAGTGTTGGTCTTATTTTATTAACATGCCAACAAACGAAAAAAGATAAGTTAAGTAACGATCCGTTAATTCACATAATTAATTCAACGAATAAAACCGCCCAATTAAAAGGAGTGTTTAATAGATTAAGAAACGCCCCAGTTGACTTTCAATTAATAGGGGTTTTCGCGGGTGCGTTACTTAGCGGAAAAGAAATGGTGGGGCTCGTGCGGGACCCACCTCACAAATATCCTACAAGAGGGTAGGATTTTTTGAATTGTACCCTATCCGCTTTAACTTAGCTTAAGCATCTTTAAGTGGCTTTTAAGTGGCTTTAAGTGAAATAAAAATAAAGTTGTCGCACACTTTATTTTATTTCTTAACTTAACCCCAAAAATTTAAAAACCACACCCGAGAAAACGCAACTCTGGAAGAGGAGTTTCTAAGCAAATACCGGCGCTGCGATTCCATCAGTTCCCTCGGAATTCGATTCCAAGCACCGGTTCAAAAGTTAGAAAAACCCACTCATTCGTTCACTGAACATACCCGAGCCAAACTTCGGAAAATGATTCCGGGCACAGCGGGCCTCAGAATCAGGTGTCGTCTGAAACTGCGTTCTTGTAAAATTCCACAGAAAATTAAGAAAAAAATTTCCTTGAATTTTACGGTTCATTACACATGGGTTTTGGTTCCTCTATAAAATGGGATTAAAATCCCATGTATTGTAAGAGGTGTATGTGGTGTAACCTGTGATTGTATCCTCCGTGATTATCTAGAGAGAAGGGAATAGAGAAGCGGCCCTGTTTCTCCCGTGGACGTAGGCAACACGCCGAACCACGTTAAATCTTGTGTTCCTCCTTTCTTGTTCCGTTTTTGTGTGTTTGAGGTACCACACACCTCATATGGCGTGAAGAAGTGTGTTCGATTTTCTGATGAAGTTTTCGAAACCTACAAGGAGACTGCAGGTCAAGCTTCTACCCCAAATTGGTCGTGAGGGGGAGATTTGTGGGGGCCACTCCATTTTGGGAGGCTTTGGTCGGCAGCAACTTGGTGCGCAGCTTCCTTGGTGGGCAGCTGACGCAGGTGGACTGCAGCAGGCAGCGGGAGGACTTCTGAAGGGTTGATGAACCACCCCACCAACCGGAAAAGAAATGGGTTTCCCTCCATCTATTTAAATGGGTTGTATTCCCATGTTTGATACGTGTGGAAGTGGCTATAATCCTTATGTAATCCTCCGACGAGATAGTGACGCCCCCTTCTCCCGTGGATGTAGGTCATACGACCGAACCACGTTAAAAATTCTTGGGTTGCTCCGTTTGCTCCTGTTTTTGTGTGTTTGAGGTACCACGCACCTCCGCTGCACCCCAACAGAGTCCTGGTGGTCTGCGGAAGGGACCATCGGATCTTCGACCGGCTGTAGCGGCGTCGGGTGTCGACCGGCGCGGACAGGATAGATCCGGGAGGAGCTGAGCGGATCAGTGAGGAGCTCGGGCTGGTCAGTGCAGCCGGCGGAGCGACCGAGGAGGCGCTGGGTCACGGTTTCAGCGCGGTCTAATAGGGGTGAGGCCGGCCTTCGGAGGGTGGTGTCGACAGAACCCACCGGCGCAGTTGGGCGGTGGTGGTGCTAAGGCGGCACGAGCACCCGACGTCGCGGCGGTACGCTCAGTAGGGCGGGTCTCCGGCGGTGGCTCGTCGCGGTCGAGGGAAGAACACAGGCGATGGGAGAGGCCAACCGAGACCCGCCTCTGACCTGGTAAAAGGAGTGGGGCGTGGTGTTGGGGAAGAAGACTCAATAAAAAAAAGGGTAAAAGGTTAATGGAAAAAAATATAAGCGGGGCATCCCTCTTTGATTGGAGATAGGTTTTTTAAAAAAAGGGGGCTATTAATTGTGTGTGCCCCGTGGGGGGTGGGAAGGAGAAAGTTAATAAATTAATAAATATAATAATAATATCATATTATTATTGTTAATAAGTGGTTTTTCTGAGATAAAACTCACGTACAGTGTCCGTTTGACACGTCGTCTGCGGCTGCGTAGTCCTGACAATGAGACGGTCTGTTTGAGTCCAATATTGGATTCTTAATTCAGAGTTGAGGCATGGCCCGCACGGGCCGCCGTTCGAGCTTTGTGCAATGTTTTATAACTTTTTCATCGGACGTCCATTCGGGGCGTGCGAGTAGTTGATTTTGGGTGTTTTTCCGAGGGCATTGCATTGGCGCAGTCTTCCCGCTTTAATTCCGCACGCTGGGGCGGGCCCCGTAAGGGCCGTTTTGGGAGTTGGCGGTGATTTCCACCTTTATCACCGAGTGTCCGTTTTGGACAAGTGATTAGTCGAACCTGTGTACTTTTCTGAGAGGATCGCAACGGTGTGATCCAGTCGTTGTGATTCGGACCGGGATGCTGGTCCCACGTAGCATCGCTCGTGTGCGTTGCGCCTGAATGCATCTTTTTCTCCGGATATCCGTTTCAATCAAGTGAGCAGTCATTTTGACGTGTTTTTCTGAGAGCATCACGATGGTGCAGTTCACCCGACCTTTTTTTGGATCGTGGTGCGGGTCCCACCCGGGATGGCTACGGTGAATAGTACCTTTTCCATCGGGTCACCGTTTCGGGGGATTGAGTAGTCAATCCTGTGTGTTTTTCAAGGGCATCGCAGTGGTGTGATCCGTTTGTTTAGTTTCGGGATCTTGGGGTGGGCCCCACACGGGTTGGTTACGGTGAATAGTACCTTTTTCACCGGTTGACCATTTCGGGCGAGTAAGTAGCCTATCTCGCGTGTTTTCCCGCGAGGATTACAACGGTGTAAACTGTTTAGGCGAGCGGAGCCTCCTGCATGATCTTATTTAACGTGGAAGCATGAAAGGTGCCCCGATGGCGGTTCTTCTTGCTGTTTCTGGAAGAGAACCCTTGGCGTGTGATTGCGTTCACTCTCGTGTGAATAGAGTTGATGTTTGAAGAGATGTGGTTGGTCGTGCTGGAGCCGTGGAGGAAGCAGGTTGGCGAATTGCGTTTTTGCCCTTCGCGTGGAAGTTGGGTGTCGTGTGCATGATAGCCTTTGGGCTAGAGAGGTGGTATACTCTAGGAGTATACGGGAATGCTTGGAGGTACATGATGTAGTATGTGCCTGAGAACGTTTGTGCTTGGTTGGGAGTTGACTTGGGGCCACACGTCTTGTGGGCCCCATGTGCGTGTCGTGTTCTGTTTTGCATACCTTTGACCTCTCACAACATAGAGGGTCCTCCTATTCACGATGGTTTAGACCAGCAAGGTTGAGTAGTTTCCCCTGGTTTTGTGCTGGAGTTGAGTGGTTCCACAATACCCACTACGAGTTCTGTTGACCAGTGTTGTACCATCTAGTAGGGATGGCCAGAGCAGTTCCAGGTTTACCCTCCAGCAAAGACTGGGTAGTGGGTTGCTCATCGACTTCTTTAGTTTTACCCTCCAGTAGAGACTGGGCAATGGGTTGCTCACTGACTTCTAAGGTTTACCCCCCAGCAGAGACTAGGCAGTGGGTCACCCGACGACCACTTAGGGTTTACCCTCCAGTAGAGACTGGGCAGTGGGTCACCTGACGACTCTTGAGGGTCTACCCTCTAGTAGGACTGGGCAGTGGGTCGCACGTCGTCTTGTTCCAGGTCTACCCTCTATCAGAGTTGGGCAGTGGGTCACCTGTCGACTTGTTCTGGGTCTACCCTCCAGCAGGGCTGGGCAGTGGGTCGCCTGTCGACTTATTCTGGGTTTACCCTCTAGTAGGGCTGGGCAGTGGGTCACCCGATATCTTATTAGGGTTTACCCTCCAGCAGGGCTGGGCAGTGGGTCACCCGATATCATATTATGAATTACCCTCCAGCAGGGCTGGGCAGTGGGACACCCGTTGACATTCCAGACTCAGTCCTTTCTACTAGGCTAGTCTGTGGCTTTCCTCCGTGATTACCGGAGCAGGACCCTTGGTTATACGGGTCAGTGCTCTGACGGCTTTGACTTTGAGGATACCTCTTGACTGCAGGGCAGTGGCGAGGTGTGGTTTGACTTTCCCTAGAATTCTCAAGTACGAGGGGAGCTTTCCCCACCGAGACGCGTTCTTGTGACGTGATCTAAAACCGTGTGGGCGAGTCAGTGCCGTCCAAAGCGGATAGTGTCGAAGTGCGGCGATTGAGCCCCTTGGCTTGCGGTTCAGGGAAGACGTGCGGGATACTGGGCATCGATGGTGTACTTCTGGGACTATTGGCTACTCTTTCCTTGGGCTGAGCTACGGGATGGAGATCCCCTTACGACTTTGTTCGGGCTTCTTGCTGAGCATAAGGATATGTATATACCTTGTTCTAGTACCCACTTCTTGGGTTTGGTTACTCTCCTTCCAGGAGAGGCGAAGACGCGCGGGGTATGCCACGTGCTTTTCGTGTCTAGCTTCTCGTGATTGGACGAGTTTACTCTCCTGCTATAGGTAGCAAAGACTCGATGGGAAGTTCATCTTCTCACCGTTTCCAGCTCCTTGTATCTAGACGAGTCTACCTTCTTTCCACTTGTTGGGTTGAGCTGGACTCTTCCCTGTACTCTTTACTTTAGTTGTACCCTTTCTAATTTCCCTGTTCGATCTACTGCTCACTCGTCGGTACCTCCTTTGTTGTCCCCTCAAGCCTTTGGGGTATCCTACTGAGTATTATTATACTCACCCCTGCTTGGCCTTTGCCCGCACTTGGCGTGCTCTTGCAGACGACGGACAGGTGGAGCGTGACTTCAGTGGAGTGTAGGAGCTTGGGAGCTTGGACCGCGTGCGGTGGTCGTGGATGGGTTCCAGGTGGGAGACCCGTCAGCTGTTTCTTTTTGTTTACCTGTTGCCGGGTTGTGGCAGTTTTTGGCTGGGCGCGTGTTTTGCCCCTTTTCTTTTCAGTTTATCTTCAGCTTGTACTTTGTACTGTTTAGAGGTCGATGCACATTTGTGGTTTATATATAGCAGTTACTCTTTTACTATGCTTGTATTTGCTTTTTTTACTCTGCACTATTGCATTGAGTGTGCTGCGTGTGTGTGTACAGGTACTTAGGCAAAGGCCTCCCCGAGTTATTGTACCTTCGGCGCTGGTCGCCAGCCCCTGGCCTATGGAGGCGGGCCTGGGGTAGTTACGGCTCGAGCCCGGGTAGGGTCGGGTCGTGACAAAGTGGTATCAAAGGTGGTTCGTTCCTCGGGTCGTTGTGCGGACGTCCCTAAAATGAAAGGAATTGGTTGGGATATAGGGAAATAGTGTTAATGTGTCTCGAGAGCAGCTCTCAGGCCAGGGAGTCCAGTGATGGTGCGATAGCCTACGTATCCATTCACCCGGACCCTGATAACCCACTTGTCGACTCGGCATGCTGAGACACTCGTTG
Organism: Viscum album; assembly: GCA_963277665.1. Taxonomy (NCBI): domain Eukaryota; kingdom Viridiplantae; phylum Streptophyta; class Magnoliopsida; order Santalales; family Viscaceae; genus Viscum; species Viscum album. The sequence continues at coordinate 770,611,702 of OY728159.1, read as the reverse complement.
CAGGGAAAAATTGGTTGTGCATCACATAGGATTGAGTCTTGACTGTCCTTCTTGAGTCAGCTCCCCATCGTTGATATTGGTATATACATATATGCTCATCTGATTGCGGCACTCCTTGATAATATTCAGGATGTCTCCGGAAAGACAGTTAGCCAAGATACCAGCTTGGGTGTGTGACGACGACCCTGTGAGCTACGAGGCCTCAGTCCAGAACCCATCATGCGAGCCCTTTCTCCAAGTGGTCCGGTAGCAGCACCCCCACCTGTTGAGCAGCAGGCAGTTTCAGCATAGCAGGCTGAGCTTGAGCGCAGGTTGAGTTCGCTCTGTGAGTTCCAGCGGCAGAGACCACTGAGGTTCAGTGGTGAGCCAGACCCTCAGGCAGCAGAGGTTTGGCTAGAGACAGTGGTTTGCCTTTTGAGGCTTGTGCAGACACTGACAGATCAGAGAGTGGCTTTGGCAGCCACCCCTTTTTGTGGAGCAACTTGGCTTTGGTGGAGTCTGGTGACTCAGTTTCTTGACGAGTTGTCACTTTCGTGGGATGACTTTCAGTTGTTGTTCCGTGAGGAGTTTTGCCCATCCTGTTTGCGCTCCTTTCGGATTCAGGAGCTCTTGTAGTTTTAGCAGGGAGGGATGACGGTGGTCGAGTACGCGACTAGTTTTTCAGATCGTGCACGCTTTTACCCGGACTTGGTCCGTGACGACAACATCCGAGCGCGGAATTTTGAGCAGGGTCTCCGCAGAGAGATTCGTGTTGTCATAGTACCTTTGGGCATTTCCACATATACCGGGGTGCTAGAGCAGGCGCTGGTGACAGAGGGATTCCTGTTATGTTTTAGATTTGGTGGTGGCAGCAGGCACGTCAGAGCCGAGACGTCTACCGCAGCTAGTGGGCGTCGGCAAGCAGGACCTCGACGTAGGTGGCCTTTCCACTGCTGTTTTTGGAGATGTGGTCGTATACCACTGTGGCCGAAAAGTGCGGGGCCTTAGCCGAGGGTGCCCTTCTGTGAGTGGGCTCCGGGCCATGGTCGTACATCACAGTGGCGCCGGAGGGAACCAGGACAGCTCAGGGAGCGGCGGTGTTATGCTTGTGATGGGCGAGGTCCCCTGGCACGGGACTGCCCGACCAGGCATGCGGAGAGCTTCGGACAGGCAGCAGGTGCCCCACCACGATGGAGGCAGCGCTGTGATCGGAGTAGAACCCAGAGAGGTGGTGTTAGCAGAGGAGCGAGAGGAGCTGGAGGTGGGGGACGACATTATGAGGTCTTCCCATCACCACTAGGTGGTCCACGTTAGGCTCCGGGAGCTGATAGTTGGGACCGCGGACAGCCACGAGCTTTGGATGTCTACGATCCTGCAGAGCATGAGGTGATGAGAGTTATGCTCTACAACTCTTCTACCTTTTTGCAGTAGAATTGTTAGACTCTGTGTGTGGAATTCTTTCCTCCCTGCTCCTTGCTTGAGGTGTTGCCAGGGTGACGCAGGGCGTCGGTGTAACCCTGTGTCGGTAAGGTAAAAGGCGTAGGACCTTTTCTCTTTAGTCGATGGTGTTGACTCCTTCGCTCTCCGAGCGTGTAAAAGAGTCTTGGTTGCGAGACATCGACTGTGAAATATTGTGTGATCAGATATCCTTGGGTGTTTCACCATATGGATATTCTGAAGGAGGAAATCACCGGGCCTTGTTCCAGGTGCTGACGGTGATTCCAGTCGCGACATGCGACGTAGAGGTTCGGTCGGGGAGGTGAGCTACCCCCGAGGGCCTTCAGGCCGTTTGAAACCATGCAAAGGGATGGCGAGGTACCCTACCGCCTTTACCCAAACCCCAAAGTCTGGAGTGGGTGCACGACATCGGCAAGGGCCGACCTCGCGTGAATGGATCAATCCTTTGGTTTGTGTGCGGTGGAACAGAACTGTGCGAGGGTTCTTCTGGGTATGGGAAAGCCAGGTGTGGACTTAGTACCCTGTGTTTCTCTCTAGTTTTGCTTTTCAGGGACGAAAAACATGAATTATGGAATGATGTAAGAACCCAGTTTTTACTGCAGAAGGACTTTGGAATATTCTTGATGTTATTTCAGAGCAGCGCCTTCAGACGGCGTGCGATTCCGAACCCCAGAGTGGCCGAAATTAAATTTCCAGTGCGTTCACACTGAGAACGCCAAATAAATGGGATAACTCCTAAACGGTGCATCGGATCCTAAATCGGAGTGTACACATGAGTCCGGAATGAGGTGTTTATCCTAGAAACATCATAAGGCATGTCGGTGTGGGACGTTTGGACCCCTCGCCCGTTAGCGGAACGTTAAACGGATAATTAAAATAATTAATTTATTCGTTTAATGGCTTAAATCAGGTATCTCTTAAATGGTAGCTCGGATCAGAAAACCAAGGGCACCGTTGATTCCGGAGCATTCCGTTTACCTTAGAAGGGGTGCAAGTTCCACGGGCGCATTCCTTCTGTGGAAAATGGCCCGAGGAGCGTTTTCGTAATTTGGCTCTCTCGGGCGTTGAGTTTAATAACTTTTGAACGGAGCCTCAGATTAAAATTCTGAGACCACCGTTGTGCTTGGAAGGTGGTTTTTACCCTAGGTGCGACCTAACTTTCATTGCGTTTGGGGTTTCAGACGCGGATTTAAATTGGGTTGAGTTTTTAATTAATTAAAGGTTTAATTAATTTCCTTTATTTAATCTCTTCTTCCTCTTCCTCCCCTCTGAATCCCCCTGCGAAACCCCCCCTCACCTTCAACCTCCTCTCCTCTTTCACCTCCTCCTCCCTTTGGCGGATGACGGTGAGGCTTTGGATCGAGGTGTTTCGAAGCGCAACGAAGGCAGCGGATCTTAGCGAGTGCGTTCTTCATCAAAAAAAAAAAAAGATTCAAGTTTCAAGTAGGATTGATTCTATTTATCAGTTCTGATTTAAGTTCGAATTTGAAAATCCATTGTTATCCCTTGTCCCTTTGTTTTGGTTAATATAGTTGACGGCCGCATGAACACGGCCATCAACCCAGCTGAAAATCGTGTTTATTCATCATAATCTTCAACTGTTCTTCGGATTCTTGGATGCTTACGATTAAGCCCATTGAATCTTTAAGGGTTTGTCGGATTAGTTTTTTTTTTTTTCTGATAACCGAAGGAGTCCTGGTGGTCTGCGGAAGGGACCACCGGATCTCCGGCCGGCCGTAGCGGCGTCGGGTGTCGACAGGCGCGGACAGGGTAGATCCGGGAGGAGCCGAGCGGGTCAGAGAGGAGCTCGGGCTGGTCGGTGCAGCCGGCGGAGCGACCGAGGAGGCGCTGGATCACGGTTTCAGCGCGGTCTAGCATTGGCGAGGCCGGGCTTCGGAGGGTGGGGTCGGCGGAACCCACCGGCGCAGCTGGGCGGTGGTGGTGCTAAGGCGGCACGAGCACCCGGCGTCGCGGCGGTACGCTCTGCAGGGCGGGTCTCCGGCAGTGGCTCGTCGCGGTCGAGGGAAGAACACAGGCGATGGGAGAGGCCAACCGAGACCCGCCTCTGACCTGGTAAAAGGAGTGCGGCGTGGTGTTGGGGAAGAAGACTCAATAAAAAAAAGGGTAAAAGGTTAATGGAAAAAAATATAAGCGGGGCATCCTCTTTGATTGGAGAGAGGTTTTTTTTTAAAAAAAGGGACTATGAATTGTGTGTGCCCGGTGGGGGGTGGGAAGGATAAAAGTTAATAAATTAATAAATATAATAATAATATCATATTATTATTGTTAATAATTGGTTTTTCTGAGATAAAACCCACGTACAGTGTCCGTTTGACACGTCGTCTGCGGGTGCGTAGTCCTGACAATGAGACAGTCTTTTTGAGTCCAATATTGGATGCTTAATTCGGAGTTGAGGCATGGCCCGCACGGGCCGCCGTTCGAGCTTTGTGCGACGTTTTATAACTTTTTCATCGGACGTCCATTCGGGGCATGCGAGCTGTTGATTTTGGGTGTTTTTCCGAGGGCATCGCATTGGCGCAGTCTGCCCGCTTTAATTCCGCACGCTGGTGCGGGCCCCGTGAGGGCCGTTTTGGGAGTTAACGGTGATTTCCAGCTTTATCACCGAGTGTCCATTTTGGACAAGTGATTAGTCGAACCTGTGTACTTTTCTGAGAGGATCGCAACGGTGCGATCCAGACGTTGTGATTCAGACCGGGATGCGGGGCCCACGTAGCATCGCTCGTGTGCGGTGCACCAGAATGCATCTTTTTATCCGGATATCTGTTTCAATCAAGTGAGCAGTCCTTTTGACGTGTATTTCCGAGAGCATCACGATGGTGCAGTTCGCCCGGCCTTTTTCTGGATCGTGGTGCGGGTCCCACCCGGGCTGGCTACGGTGAATAGTACCTTTTCCATCGGGTGACCATTTCGGGTGATTGAGTAGTCAATCTCGTGTGTTTTTTTCAAGGGTATCGCAGTGGTGTGATCCGTTTGTCCAGTTTTGGGATCTTGGGGTGGGCCCCACACGGGTTGGTTACGGTGAATAGTACATTTTTCACCGGTTGACCATTTCGGGCGAGTAAGTAGTCTATCTTGCGTGTTTTTCCGCGAGGATTACAACGGTGTAAACTGTTTAGGCGAGCAGAGCCTCCTGCGTGATCTTATTTAAAGTGAAAGAATGAAAGGTGCCCCGATGGCGGTTCTTATTGCTGTTTCCGGAAGCGAACCCTTGGCGTGTGATTGCGTTCACTCCCGTGTGAGTGGAGTCGATGTTTGAAGAGATGTGGTTGGTCGTGCTGGAGTCGTGGAGGAAGCAGGTTAGCGAATTACGTTTTCGCCCTTCGCGTGGACGTTGGGTGTCGTGTGCATGATAGCCTTTGGGCTAGAGATGTGGTATACTCTAGGAGTATACGGGAATTCTTGGAGGTACATCATGTAGTATGTGCCTGAGAACGTTTGTGCTTGGTTGGGAGTTGACTTGGGGTCGCACGTCGTGTGGGCCCCATGTGCGTGCTGTGTTCTGCTTTGCATACCTTTGACCTCTCACGACATAGAGGGTCCTCCTATTCACGATGGTTTAGACCAGCAGGGTTGAGTAGTTTCCCCTGGTTTTGTGCTGGAGTTGAGTGGTTGCACAATACCCACTCCGAGTTCTGTTGACCAGTGTTGTACCATCCAGTAGGGATGGTCAGAGCAGTTCCAGGTTTACCCTCCAGCAAAGACTGGGCAGTGGGTTGCTCATCGACTTCTTCAGGTTTACCCTCCAGCAGAGACTGGGCAGTGGGTCACCCGACGACCACTTACGGTTTACCCTCCAGCAGAGACTGGGAAGTGGGTCACCTGACGACTCTTGAGGGTCTACCCTCCAGTAGGACTGGGCAGTAGGTCGCACGTCGTCTTGTTCCAGGTCTACCCTTCAGTAGAGCTGGGCAGTGGGTCACTTGTTGACTTGTTCTGGGGCTACCCTCCAGCAGGGCTGGGCAGTGGGTCGCCTGTCGACTTCTTCCGGGTTTACCCTCCAGTAGGACTGGGCAGTGGGTCACCCGATATCTTATTAGGGTTTACCCTCCAGCAGGGCTGGGCAGTGGGTCACCCGATATCATATTATGAATTACCCTCCAGCAGGGCTGGGTAGTGGGACACCCGTTGACATTCCAGACTCAGTCCTTTCTACTAGGCTAGTCTTTGGATTTCCTCCGTGATTACCGGAGCGGGACCCTTGGTTATACGGGTCAGTGCTGTGACGACTTTGACTTTGAGGAGACCTCTTGACTGCATGGCAGTGACGAGGTGTGGTTTGACTTTCCCTAGAATTCTCAAGTACGAGGGGAGCTTTCCCCACTGAGACGCGTTCTTGTGACGCGATCTAAAACCGTGCGTGCGAGTCAGTGCTGCCCAAAGCGGATAGTGTTGAAGTGCGGCGATTGAGCCCCTTGGCTTGCGGTTCGGGGCAGACGTGCGGGATACTGGGCATCAATGGTGTACTTCTGGGACTGTTGGATACTCTTTCCTTGGGCTGAGCTACGGGATGGAGATCCCCTTACGACGTTGTTCGAGCTTCTTGCTGAGCATAAGGATATGTATATACCTTGTTCCAGTACCCACTTCTTGGGTTTGGTTACTCTCCTTCCAAGAGAGGCGAAGACGCGCGGGGTATGCCACGTGCTTTCCGTGTCTAGCTTCTCGTGATTGGACGAGTTTACTCTCCTACTATAGGTAGCAAAGACTCGATGGGAAGTTCATCTTCTCACCATTTCCAGCTCCTTGTGTTTGGACGAGTCTACCTTCTTCACATTTGTTGGGTTGAGCTGGTCTCTTCACAGTACTCTTTACTTCAGTTGTACCCTTTCTACTTTCCCTGTTCGATCTACTGCTCACTCGTAGGTACCTCCTTTGTTGCCCCCTCGAGCCCTTGGGGTATCCTACTGAGTATTATTATACCCACCCCTGCTTGGGCTTTGCCCGCACTTGGCGTGCTCTTGCAGACGACAGACAGGTGGAACGTGACTTCAGTGGAATGTAGGAGCTTGGGAGCTTGGACCGCGTGCAGTGGTCGTGGCCGGGTTCCAGGTGGGAGACCCGTCAGCTGTTTCTTTTTGTTTACCTGTTGCCGGGTTGTGGCAGTTTTTGGCTGGGCTCGTGTTTTGCCCCTTTTCTTTTCAGTTTATCTTCAGCTTGTACTTTGTACTGTTTAGAGGTTATGCACATTTGTGGTTTATATATAGCAGTTACTCTTTTACTATGCTTGTCTTTGCTTTTTTACTCTGCACTATTTCATTGAGTGTGCTGCGTGTGTGTGTACAGGTACTTGGGCAAAGGCCTCCCCGAGTTATTGTGCCTTCGGCACTGGTCGCCAGCCCCTGGCCTATGGAGGCGGGCCTGGGGTATTTGCGGCTCGAGCCCGGGTAGAGTCGGGTCGTGACAGTAATTTAGTAAAATACTAAATGGTGGGGACACCTCACTTGATTGGTCTTGGTCTACCATGGTCGATATGGGTATTTAAGTTAAGTTGGTCGTTTTTATAGCATTGAGGTGGGAATTGATAAAAAGTGGACATAGGACTTCTGGTTTAGTACACACTTGGACTACCAAAATGTATCATGATTTTAAACAATGGTATCATTTCCTATGGATGAAACGATCAACTATAGACTTTATTTTAGAAAGAATTACTTGTTATAGAATTAAGGAAGACTACAAGAGACCCTTGAGTTGTTTTAACATTTTCCTATTATTGTATAGAATTAGGATGATATTTCTATGGATTCATCACTGGTTTACCATAGACTCTAGTCATGAAGTATATTATTTTTTTAATCAAATATTAATTCAAAATTATCTCATTTTTTCCATATCAAGGAGATGATGAATATTACCATGAAGTTGTAGAGATTAGTGGTGTACCCTCCAAAAATGTTTTTCATAGGTACACAGGATTAAAATATATATTTTCTAAAGGGTTGCAAAAGGATATAGGTTTCCATTTGAAATTGATAAGGACATATGATCTATATATTGATAGGAAGATTGATCAAGCTATTATGATCATTGAGGATATTATTCAGTCATACATGATTGGTTTTGGTGGTACATGGGAATACCATCTGCCTCAAGTCGAATTTGAAAATAAAAATACTTATCATTATTTTAATGAAATGGTTCCCTTTTAATTTATGTATGGGTGGCCATGTAAATATCCATTTTTCTGAGAAGAGTTGGGGGACGTGTCCTTAGTTGCACTCATCCTTGTTTAGGAAATGACAGAGAAAGTGAAGTTGATCTATTAGAGGATAGAGACCTCTTAGAGTCTTCAGAAATACTATATATACCATCACCATTTCTGATTTGAGTTTGATGTGGGTGATCAGGTATTTATAAAAGTTTCACCTTTCTTGGAACACTATCAGTATGGTATGTTGGGTGAGTTGGAAATAAGGTTTATTGTAACATTTGAGGTTATATATGTCTTTGATGGTTGGACTAATAATTGGACTTTCTTCCTATCACAACATAAATAGAAGATATTTTCATATTTCTTATATGATGATGTATTAAATAGAACCATACCGTATAATTTAATGGGAATATATTTTTCTTGATCCCAAAACCTCTATGGTTGAGCCACTGGTTCATATTATGGATTTCCAATACAAGGCACTACCTTATAAAACAATTCCCCCAATTTGTGTTCTAAGGTAGTGTGGATAGTATAACCATGAGATGTGGGAAAAGAATTATTGTTGCGGTATTACCGTCCTTTAGTTTTTGTGAGATTAGAATCATGATCTCTTTTCAGGATATAAGTATTTTATAATGGAGAGAAATGTGATTCCCTAAAGGTCACATGTATGCCTTTGTTTTAGCATAAATTAAAATGTTGGGTCCATCTAGAGGTTTTGTGGAGTCATGGGTTAAAAACATGGAGGTTTTTTAGAAAACATTCCAAACAGATGGCTTAGGCACACTATGACCTCACCAGTTATGATAATCTCAATTATATTTTGATAATACTATTATGTTGACAAAAATATCAAAATAATCATTGGAATATGTTAGTAAATTTTTATCTATGTTTATACATGTTTTGAAATACTACTAAATCAATCTGGATATGATTTTCATAGAACAGATAAGTATTAAGTTTGTGAGTCACTAATACAGACCTACCGATAGAGTAAGTCTACTGGTATGCACATAGTCACCGATACATACGTAGTCTACCGATAAGAAAAGATCACCAAAAGATAGATTCTACTGTTATATCAAGAACTACTGGTACAGACAGACAGACCTACTGATACAAGTCTATAGATAAAGACAGACAGACCTACTGATACAAATAGATAGCTATGGATATAAAGTCTACTGATATACATAGAGAGCCACCACTACACGCAGCTACCGATATAGTTGAGTTACCAATGGAGAGATCCACTGATACAAGAATGCTACCTATACAGAAAAGCTACCGATTTGAGGAGCTACCGTTACAGAGTCACTGTCACTAATACATAGTCTACCTTTATAAAGAATAACAACTACCAATACAGACCTACTGACTCAAGTCCATCGAGACAATCTCACTGATACAAAGAGCTACTAATGAAAACCAGCCACTGTTTCTCTAAAATCTTGTTCTATTGTTTATTTAGCAACAATCATATTTTATGTTTTTAATGCACATTCTAGTAATTAATGATAGTTGTTGGCATTTCAGGAGTCGTACCTCGTACATGTAAAAAGGTCATCATTTCCATTTCCAGAGGTAGAGCTATATAAGGGAACCTCAAACTACTAATGAAATGTCAATAGAGCGATCAGTTTTTTCATGCACATACGAGACAATATTCTCGAGATACACAAGGACTTACATGATTAGAAGAAGAAGGAAGAATACATACTGAATATATAGAACCTGAACATTCAAGGAGTAAAGAGCTTCAACGATTTCATCTACACTCAAGCTGATCAGGCTGATCAACCTGATCAGGCTGATCAACCTGGACCTGGAAGTCAAATGTAAAAACGACACTCTGTTATTCTTGACTAAAATCAGATTGGGACTCAAAGCTTCATCTGCATCAATTCAAGGAGTCTAGAGCTTCACTCAAAACACATAGAGCATTCTAAACTCATCTCTATTTTTTTAGCTCTATTGAGTTTCATTTATTTACATTTTGAGCAGTGTGTGTGCTCTATATTTTTAGACACACACTGTCTCATGTGCTGAACTAGAGGATTTCAAAATCCTCACTCAATCTTTCCCTTACACTCTTGTATCCCACTGTGGATAGTGGTAGAGGTATGAGGACGTGGACAACCTAGGATCTGTTGTTATTGAAGCTTTCCCACGTAGAACTGTGGTAGAGGTCTGAGGACCTGGACAATATGAGTATTATTGAAAACCCTGATCTAGGGAGTGGGTCATAGTTTATAGAAAACTGTTTGAGAGGACTAAGTCTCGGTTGGAGACTAAACCTCTTGGTTTAAAACTGTTGTGCTTGTTTATTATGGTTAAAAATATTTAGAATATTCCGCTGCTAAGTACATTAAATACAAATCTATTTTAATGTTACTCTGATAGTTAAACTATCATGTTTTTGTAATTTTTGTTAGCCATAAAATTAGTTTCAGAAGCTAACATAATCTTGAGATTAAGTTAACTGAGAAATAATCAATCTTTGAGAAACTAATTAAAACATTTCAAGCTTTATAAATTCACTATTGTGTATTTTTTTATTTAATTTTGGGGTTTTTAATAGAAATATTTTCACAAAAATTTTAATTGGAACTCAATTCACCCCCCTCTTGAGTATCCACTCCTAAAAAAATCTGGTATCAAATGATTTTTTAGTAATAAAGGATTTCCAAACATTCTGTTTTTCAACTGTGATTTTAGTTGTATCTTAGAGATCTTAAATTTATATTAGTTCTAAATTTTATCTCTTTAAATATATTTTCTAAAATCTAATTATGGATAATAGATTAGAAGGTATTTCTACCAACATGCCACCTTTCTTTTATGGTGTTAATTATGCCCAATGGAAAATCAAAATGAAAATTCATTTAGAAAGTATATGATTTGATATTTGGACTGCTATAGAATCTGAGTATGAGATTCAAAAGACTGCTAGAGCTACTTGGGATGATGATACAAAATCTGATTACAACAATAATTGTAAAGCCATGAATGCCCATTACTTCTCTCTAGGATATGAAGAGTTTAACAGGATTTCTGCTTGTAAAACTGCACATGAAATCTGGGATACTTTGGCTGTTTCTCATGAAGGAACAACCAATGTGAAAGAAATGAGATTAAAAACATACACTATTAAATATGAAAATTTTAAAATGAGGCCTGATGAACCTATCTCTGACATGTATCTAAAGTTCAATGAGATTTTTAATACTACGATCTCACTTGGAAAAACTTTTCCAGAAAAGGTGAAAATCGTGAGAATACTCAGATGTCTTCTAGAAAGATGGAGAGGCACATTAGTTTCAATAAGAGAGTTGTGTGATATAAGTTCACTACCTATTAATGAGTTAATTGGTGTGTTGATGATGTATGAATAAGAACTAAAGGTAATGAAAGAGGAAGATGATGAACCTAAGAAGAGATCAGTGGCATTTAAGTCTACTGCCTCAAAGATAAAGGACAAAGAGAAAATTTAAAAACCTACTGAAAGATCAACAAGTGGTGGTTAAAATTTAGATAGTGATGAAGAGATGGCACAAATATCCAGAAGATTCATGAAATTTTATAGGAAGAAGAAAATTTTCAGAAAACCAAACTATAAGGGTAAGTATGCCCAATGAGGTGATTGGAAGAAAGATTGGAAGAAAGCTGATAAAGATGATGACATAGTCTGCTACGAATGTAAAAGGAAGGGACATGTGAAGGCTAACTATCCAAAATTTAAGTTCAAGAAGAAATATGACTACAAGGACAGAAAATATAAGAAAGATATGAAGGCAACATGGAGTGCTTCATAGGATAGCACAAGTGAGTCTGAGGCTTCTGATTCTGAAAAGAATCCCGCCAACATGTGTTTTATGACTAAAACATCTGAGGTACCTATCTCACCTATTCTGAATGATTATTATTTTAGAAATGAAAGTGATTCAAAAAGTGATAACTATATGTCTAAATATGAATTATTTTAATACTGTAATATGTTAGAAGATACTTGTAATGAGCTGAAAGATAAGTAAAATTCATTAAAGAAACGGTATGACTTGACTAGTACTGTTAAATATAATCGTAGTATAGAAAAGGAAAAGAATGCTCAACTGTTAAAGGAGAATACTCAACATAAATTTTCCAATGAGAAACTTAGAATAGACTTAGAGAAGTTCAAAAATGGAAATAATACTCTAACTCAAATGCTTGGAAAACAAGTTGCACCAAAGTACACTATGGGTTTAGGATACCAACCGGGACAAAGATATCTTGTTAAGAATAAATTCATTCAAAAAACTGGGCAGTTTGGTTCTAGTTCCAGTTCTGGAAATTATTTTTATTTTTCTAGATTTTCATATTCTACTAGACCAAACAGAATACATTATTCAAAATCTTTTGAATATGATAGTTATGGGAAACAGATTAGACAAATCTGGGTACCAATGTTTTTTCTTGCTAACGTGTCTGGACCCAAGAAAATCTGGGTACCAAAATCATTTTCTGTTTAAACCTGTTTTGTAGGAGACTTGCTTGAAGAGTTCCTATAAGAAGATATGGTACATGAATAGTGTATGTTCAAGGAATATGACTAGTGATTACTCATGTTTCAAATGTTTAATCAAGGTTGATGGAGGACATGTCACCTTTGGTGATAATTCAAAAAGAAAAATCATCGGCTTAGGCCAAATTGGTAACACTGATTCAATTTTAATTTCAAAGGTATTATTTTTTGATGGATTAAAATACAACCTGTTAGGAATATCTCAGTTGCGTGATGATGGTTTCAATGATAAAATTAAAAATGATGCTTTCAATGTAATTGATTCTAAAAAATGTTTTGGTATTTACTGCCTTGAGAAATGAAAATTTTTATGCTGTAGTTTTAAATTATTTATCCAAACAAAAGGTTACTTATTTAAATGATTTTCATAAGGAGTCTTGGAAATGGCATATAAGATTAGGACACTAAAATGTTCCTTCACTTTCGAAATTGACTAAGATAAATTTAGTTAGAAACCTACCTAAACTAAAATTCCCATCAGATAAAGTTTGTACTCCCTGTCAAAAGGGAAAGCAATATAAAGTTTCTTTCAAATTAAAGATAGAAGTTTCAACTTCTCAAACTCTCGAGTTGGTTCACATGGATTTTTTTGGACCTTATAGAATTTCTAGTTTAAATGGAATGTACTATGTTTATGTCTTAGCAGATGAATTTTCTAGATATACTTGGGTATACTTTCTTGCTCACAAAAGTGAAGCTTGCTGTTATTTTGGTAAATAATCCATGTCTTTAGAGAACCTTAGTGGACTTAATATTAAGACGCTAAGAAGTGATCATGTTCGTGAGATTGAAAATCATGATTTTGAAACTTATTGCTCACATAATGGCTACAATCATAACTTCTCTGCCCCTAGGACACCACAACAGAGTGGTGTAGTTGAAAGAAGGAATATAAACCTTCAATAAATTGCAAGAACAATTCTTAATGAGTATGATCTACCTGTTTAATTTTGGGCTGAAGCCGTAAATATAGCTTGTTATATTATAAATAGATTCTTGATTAGACCTATTCTTAAAAAGACCCCTTATGAACTGTGGAATAATAGGAATCCTAATGTTTTTTACTTTAGAGTTCTTGGTTGGAAAGTCTTTATTCTCAATATTAAGGATAATCTTGACAAGTTTTCTACTAAAAGTGATGAGGGAATATTTCTAGGTTACTCTATAACCAGTAAATCTTATAGATTCATTAACAAAATAACCAAATGTGTGGAAGAATCAGTACATATAAAATTTGATGAAACTGATCCGCATGAACCTAAGTCTTCTCTTGAAAATCATGAAGAAGATTTGTCTATTCTGGACCTTAATGATAAAAGCAGTGAACCTACTGTAAAAACATGTAATTCTAGAAATTTTCCAGAACCCGATATTGTTAGAACCAAACCTACAGAACAATCTGAACTCTCTAGTCCTACCATGACCAGACCAATCGGGATTCTAAAGAAATATCCTTTAGATGATGTTATAGGTACTCTTGATAGAGGGACACCAACTAGAGCTTCGCTAAGAAATTAGGTTGAACATAAAGCTTTTCTTTCACAGTTAGAATCGAAAAATATCAATGATGCAATCAATGATGAATTTTGGGTAATATCTATGCAAGAATAATTAAATCAATTTGAAATAAACAAATTCTGGGAATTAGTTGATAGACCTAAGGACACATTGACCATAGGCACTAAATAGGTTTTTGGAAATAAAGTCGATGAATCGGGAAATATCATTAGAAACAAGGCAAGACTAGTTGCACAAGGATATAGTCAAGAGGAAGGAATATACTATGAGGAAACCTTTTCACCTGTAGCTAGAGTAGAATCTATTAGGATTCTATTTGCCTATGATGCTCATCTGAATTTCAAGTTATATCAAATGGATGTTAAAAGTGAGTTTCTAAATTGTTTTATAATTGAAGATGTTTTTGTTGACCAACCAACTGGATTTACTAATCCTCATTTTCCAAATTGAGTTTTTAAGGATTCTAAAGCTTTATATGGTTTAAAACAAGCTCTATGAGCTTGGTATGATAGACTTAGTAGTTTTCTTATTTCAAAAGGTTTTTCTAAAGGGATTTATAATCCAACTCTCTTTATTAAAAGAATTTCCAAAGATGTTTTGATAGTACAAATTTATGTTGATGATATTATTTTTGGATCTTCTAAAAATTATTTGTTTATTGATTTTTCAAAGTGTATGAAAAATGAATTTGAAATGAGTTTAATGGCAGAACTCTAATTTTTTCTTGGATTTCATGTTTTTCAAAATGAAAATGGTATTATCTTAAATCAAGATAAATATAAAAAGGATATTTTAAAATGTTTTGGTTTATATAGTATTAAGGAAAGTGATACACCTATGAGTATTACATGTAAGCTGGATGATGATGGAACTGGATATCCAGTGGATCAAACCAACTACAGAGGTATGATAGGGATTTTGCTCTACCTTACTACTAGTCGACCAGATATTATGTTTAGTGTGTGTATGTGTGAAATATTTCAAGCTAATCCAAATGAGTCACACTTTCTTGCTGTTAAAATAATTTTCAAATATCTTAAACATACTACTAACTTAGGATTATTTTATCCAGAAGGATAATCATTTTATTTAATAAGTTATCCAGATTTTGGATTTTCTGGTTTCAAGTTAGATGGAAATAGCACTTCTGGAACATGTCATTTTCAAGGTAAGTCCTTGATATCTTGGTGTAGTAAAAAGAAGAACTCTGTTGCATTGTCTACTACTGAAGCAGAATATATTACTGCTGGTAGTTGTTGTGCACAAATTTTGTGGATGAAACATACATTATTGGACTACATATATCAGTTTAGACATGTATCTATAAACTCTGATAACACTAGTGCATTCAATATCTCTAAGAATCCTATATCTCACTCTAGGACCAAACACATTGATGTAAGGCACCACTTTTTGAGAGATCATTACCAAAAGGGTGATATTACTCATGAATTTATAGGTACTGAACATCTATTATCTGACATATTTACCAACCCTTTATGTTCAGATAGGTTAAGTTACATTAGACATGAGTTAGGAATGATAGACTCTGTAGATTCAAATTTTCACCGTTAACCAAATCCTCACTGTTAGAAATCCTCAAAGTTAGAAATCCTCACCATTAGAAAACCTCACTGTTAGAAATCCTTGCTTCTAGAAAACCTCACCGTTAGAAATCCTCACCGCTAGAAAACCTCACCGCTAGAAAACCTCACCTTTAGAAATCCTCACCGCTAGAAAACCTCGCCGTTAGAAATCCTCACCGCTTGAAAACCTCACCGTTAGAAATCCTCGCCGTTAGAAAACCTCACCGTTAGAAATCCTCACTATTAGAAAACCTCACCGATAGACAAACCTCACCGCTAGAGACCTCACCGATAGATAAACCACACCATCAGGGTTCTCACCAGTAATTGTCACTGATATGTCATGCACTTCCTGATTTTAGTTTTCTTTAGCCAAAAATCTTATTATTTTCAGTATAATTATTTTTATTACATTTTTATTCCTAAATGATAAAAACTAAGCCTTATTCACATTTCAATCCACCGCAAACTCTCCTCTCTTCAATCCTCACTTCTCGAACCCCCGCATTACGCGTAACCCTAAGAACCTCGATTGGAGATGGCAAGAAAAAACTCCCTATAGTTAGGGATGATAGTGAAGCCCCAAGTGCGAAGAAGAATAAAACAGGACCTGAAGGCAGTGGCAGTGAAAGTAGAATAAGGCCGGGGAAGTGTGTAGTGAACCTGCATTTGCAGAATAGAGAAGTAGTAATAGAAAAGGAACTCAGTGAGGAATGGATCTTGTCTAGAAAGTATTTTATTCTAAGAGTGTTGAAGGAACAAGGATGGCTCAAATACTTTGAAAACAACAATGGACCTCATTATCCAAATTTGGTTAAGGAGTTTTATGCTTTTGATTATTTTGAGAAGTCTGAAGAAGAAAATAGAATGGTTTCATTAGTGAATGTCAAGGAAATGAATTTTTCTTCTGTTGAATGGGATGAATTTCTGAAAGTCCTACATGAAGGTTTATATGGGTATACCTCGAAGACAATAACTCCTACCAGTGACATTTTTGACTATGAGTTTGCTTTGGAAGAGCTCACCTATAGTGGAAAATAAAGAAAGGTAGTGGATACTGAGATGGATGGAGAAAACTGGCTATTATTAAAATTCATCCAACATGTGCTTAGTCCAAGAATAGGGGACTTTGAAAATCTTAGATACCAAGACATTTATTTGTTTCATTTTTTGAGGCATGGTGTCAAGGTAATTATGTGTACGCTGTTGATGATCCAAATTTAGGATATGACCAGGCCTAAGTCAAAATCCAATGCTTTATTTTTTGAAAAGTTGATTTCAATAATGATCAAGGTGAAAGGAGTAGCTGAGTCCTAGGATGAGACAATAGTTTTATGGAACACTTTTTACATCACAAGCACAATCTGTAAGTATATGAAGATTTTCTGGAACCCATGGAGAAGGCAATGAGTTATTGATAATGAGAATGTGTATGATAAGTTCAACCCTGTTGACCACCCCAATAGGCCAAGAGATAGAAGAGATCCAGGTCTAGGACCTGATGAAGAGAAACCACAGTATAGTGATGATACTGATGAGGACAATACCTCTGTAGTTGATGGAAGGGATCCGGACATGCCTCAAGTCCAGTTGCTGAAGTTGTATCATCTGGAAAGGAAAATGTTTTGGGTGTAAGCAAAGAAAAATCCCATATTAATTAGGAAGACCATCCTACTTTAGAGAATAAGGAAGAAGCATATGAAAATAGAGAACATATTTCTGATAGTTCAAATGAGAGAGTTTTGATATTATGTCCACTGATTGGGAATTCTGCTATGCCTAAAGAGGTTGTTTTGGTTGAGATGGAAGAACCAACACTTATTCCTAATGAGCCTCCTGTTGTTGGAATGAATATGGTTGTAGAATATTCTTTTAAGGAAGACCTACTAGCTCAAGGTGTTGTTGATATAGATGTTTAGGTGAATGTACATATTGAGGGGGAGCATCCCATCAGACATGGTACTGTTTCAGTCGCTCATGAGATTGAAGACTGGGCCGAAAACCCAAGTTTTGTAGTGTTTGGATTGGATTATACTGATTCAGAAGATGATACACCCATCAGTAGAACTCCTATCACTTATAATCTCATTTCTGAAACTTTACCTGAGGATATAGTAAGAAAATATGATTTAAACCAGTTGATGTCTGATATCAAGACCTATTTTATGGAAGAGATGACAAGAATGGAAACCTCCTTAATATCATATATTTGATATGTGATGACTGAATCAGTATCTGGCATTTTTGAAGAAGTCAAGACCTATCAGAATCAAGTTTCAAGCATGGTAGAGGATTTTGAATCTATAAAGAAATAATTTGTCTCTCTGGAATCTTATATGGGCTCTAAATCTCAAGCATACAAGGATATGGCATTTGTAAAAAGTGTAGTTAGCCAGATGGTATCAGTTTTTGAGGGATTTAAGATTTCCATGGAGCAGCATGTCAGCACCTAGGACTCTCTTGTGAAAAATATCATAAGTGCGCTGACTAAATCTTTTAAGGAAATAGTTTCCTTTACTGCTGCACCTATGAGTTCTACCAGGACTTCTTTAGATATTGATCAGATTCGAGTTGTGATGAGAGAAGAGATTGGATAGTCTTCTACTAGTGGCTCTTTAGACTCTGCTGCCTTGACCCAAGTGGTGACTACCACTAGGGATATAGGAATTTTTTTTTAGAATTTTATGAGAGAGGTCACTGATTCTCAGAAAGAGGTAAAAGACAATGTTGATTATTATTTACAAATGGTCTACAATAAACATCAGTTGAATAATCATTTCAAGCTTCTGTTAGAGAACATGAAAATACCTCCAATCACTCAATCTTTCAAATAACAATTAAGAAAGATCAGGGAGTTGACTCCTGCTCTAGACAAGTTTATGGAGAACAAGGATGACTTTATCTCTGCAATGGAAATAGGAGGAGTAATCATTATGGACTTTAAGAATCTGTTGCTGCCATTTTTGCATGTAGACAATACTCCTATCATTGTACCTCCAGCTCTGCCTACCTCTGCTCAGTCTGCCTCCATTCCTCAGATGACACCAGCTCAAGCAATCACAAGTCTCTCTCCTATAATCTCCCAGAAGGGTCCATATTATAGACCAGGCACTGTATCAGTAGCTCAGCCTCCTCTGATTATCACTGGTGTTCCCAAGCCTGCACCTGCATCTACCCAGCCTGAATCCACTTCTGATTCCAAGGGAAAATCCAAATCAAATGCTGAGGAGGTGGATTGAATAGTGGCTAGGACATATGATATTTATCACTTGTACGCTTTTTGTCTCAATTTTGTATTTCTCTATTTTTTTACACCAATAAATATATATGATCTTATTCTATTTTACCTTCTCTTACTTCTCTCATCCATTGTTTACTACATTTTTCTAATAACAAAGGGGGAGAAATATGATATTAATATATTAGGGGAGAAATATAGGCATAATACAATTACCTCTGGTACATTTGTTTTATAATTTTACCTCTAATACAGTTGTTTCATACCTCTGATACATTTTCATATAATACACTATTCTTTGATACATTTGAAAATGTCATTACTCACACTGAGAAATGAGACCCAATGTATTTTATACTGATATATTAATGCTTATTTTGGATTATAATACCATAATTTGTGATTATCAAAAATGGGGATATTATTGACCTCACATGTTTTGATAATCTCAATTATGTTTTGATAATCCTATTACATTGAAAAAAATATCAAAATAATCATTGGAATATGTTAGTCAATGTTTATCTATGTTTATACATATTTTGAAATGATAATAACTCAATCTGGATATGATTTTCAAAGAACAGATAACTATTAAGTTTGTGAGTCACTGATACAGACCTACCGATAGAGTAAGTCTACTGGTATGCACATAGTCACTGATACAGACGTAGTCTACCGATAAGTAAAGACCACCGATAGATAGAGTCTACTGTTATATCACGAACTACCAGTATAGACAGACCGACCTATCGATACAAGTCTACAGATACAGACAGACAGACCTACCGATACAAACATACAACTATTGATATGATGTCTACCGATATACAGAGAGAGCCACCGCTACACACAGCTACCGATATAGGAGAGTTACCTATGGAGAGAGCCACTGATACTAGAATGGTACTTATACAGAAGAGCCACCGATAAGAGGAGTTACCGATAAGAGGAGCTACCGATACAGAGTCACTTTCACTGATACATATCTACCGTTATAAAGAGTAACAACTACCGATACAGACCTACTAAATCAAGTCCACCGATACAAGCTCAATGATACAAAGAGCTACTGATGAAAACTAGTCACTGTTTCTCCAAACTCTAGTTCTATTGTTTATTTAGAAACGGTCATATTTGATGTTTTTAATGCACCTTCTAGTAATTAATGATAGTTTTTGGCATTTCAGGAACCATACCTCGTACCTGTAAAAAGGTAATCATTTACATTGCTGGAGCTACAGCTATATAAGGGAACCTCAAAATACTAAAGAAATGTCAGTAGAGAGGTCAGTTTTTTCACAAACATATGAGACAATCTTCTGGAGATACACAAGGAATTACATGCATAGAAGAAGAAGGAAGAATAAATACTGAATCTGTTGAACCTGAACATTCAAGGAGTAAAGAGCTTCAACAATTTCATCTACACTCATGCTGATCAGGCTGATCAACCTAGACCTGGAAGCCGAATACAAAAACGACACTTTGTTTTTCTTGACTAAAACTAGAGAGGGACTCAAAGCTTCATCTGCATCAATTCAAGGAGTCCATAGCTTCACTCAAAACACATAGAGAATTATAAAATCATCTCTATTTGTTTAGATCTATTTTGATTCATTTATTTACATTTTGAGCAATGTGTGTGCTCTGTATTTTTAGAAACACACTATCTTCTATGCTGAACTGGAGGATTTATAAATCCTCACTTAATCTTTCCCTTACGTTATTGTATCCCATGGTGGAGAGTGGTAGTGGTCTGTGGACCTGGACAACATGTGAGTTATTGTTATTGTAGATTTCCCACGTAGAACTCTAGTAGAGGTCTGAGGACCTGGACAGTCTAAGAACTATTGAAAACCCTAATCCAGGGTGTGGATCATAGTTTATATAAAACTATTTGAGAGGACTAAGTCTCAGCTTGCGACAGAACCTCTTGGTTTAAAACTACTATACTTGTTTATTTTGGTTAAGAATATTTTGAATATTCCTCTGCTAAGTACTTTAAATAAAAATATATTTTAAAATTACTCTGATAGTTAAACTAGAAAGTATTTGTAATTTTTGTTAGCCAGTAAATTAGTTTCAAAAGCTAACATAATCTTCTGATTATGTTAACTGAGAAATAATCAATCTTTTAGAAACTAATTGAAACCATTCAAGCTTTATAAATTCACTACAGTTTAATTTTTTATTTAATTTTGGGGTTATTAATAGAAATATTTTTAACAGAAATTTTAATTGGAACTCAATTCACCCCCCTCTTGAGTATCCACTCTGACCAACACACACAATTAGTAAAAAAAAATGTGGTAACCATGTAGTATGGCCCACGTAGAGCTCTAATGGAATTTTCTTGGTTTGATCACTATTAGTCAATCCATGTGGCTCGTCATAGAGAATGTTTGAGTGTCTTGGTTATAGTCTAGTAGATTCAAAATTATTGATCTTATTATATACAAACTATGTAGTTGTTCAAAAATAACCATGCACCTAATTTTTTAAAAAAGGATAGAAACTGCACACAATTTGTGCGCGGTTTTTTAAATCACACAAAATAAACCTGTTCCCCAATCCAATCCTTTTAAGGGATGATATTTACCTCTTCTCCCTTAATAATTTTTATATCTAATCACACCATAATCATTTTTAGTATGAAATTAACCACCCTTTGTGCACTAGAGGATTCTCCCATTTCCTCCTTGGTGGTTTTACATTATCGATGTTAGACATTATCAAGGTATGTTCCATTTTTATGTAGTTTTCTCTCCCCTTCATAGATCTTTACTTTATCACTTCACCCATTATCTCATTTGAACATGATTAGGTTGTGGTTTTCATATTTAATTAGTTTGATTTAGGATTCTTTATGTTTCTTATATATCTAGTATTGTGAGGACATAATCTAGCCATTTATAATCTTATTTCTCAAAGGATACATTTTCCCTTTGTTTCTTGATGTAAGTATATATATGAAATGGTTTTAATTAATGATATATTTCATGTTTTTGTAAATTTATTTTTATTTTTCATGAAAATGAATTATTTCACAAAATAATTAATTTTTTTGTGAAACATGTTTTTAAAGTGGTTCTTTATTAAAAAAAATTTTATACACTTTATGTTGGATAAAATACTTCAAATATGATTTTGACTTGAAAATGAATTTTCAAGCATCGCAACCATGATGTGACATAGTGAATTTTTTTTATAAAACATTGGAATTTATTTTTTAAGTAATTTTTGGAATCATATAACATTGTAAAATTTGGTTACATCACAAAATAGAAAAATGAAACCCTATTTTTGTGACATTAATATGGGTAATCTTCATGACATCCAATGACTATGGTAGGACACAGTATTGGTGAGATTTATCTTATACCTAGAATAGTGATTGGTGTTCCTTCATGTGTCCCAGTATATATTCCCATAGGATAGATCCAAACATTTTCTTGGTTTTATACATGATGTTTTCACATTGGTATCACAATTTATATACTCACTTTTTTATCCTATAGTGTATCCTTAGGTGAATTTTCTAAAATTTATTTCTATCTAACTTGTACTTTCCATATTCCATGTTTAGGTGAATATGAAAAGTTTTTAAAAAACTAAAGGATTTTTTACAAAATTGTTTCTCTTAAAAATATTCTTTAATAAAACGGATTTTATTAAATGATAGAGCTAATGGATTCATGGTGTTAGGCATTTTATTGATTCTTTATGGAAATCGTTCATGGATTAGTGCTCAAACAATACTTTTCTTACATTGGGTGTTTGTAGGGGAGGCTTTTCTGGACATTGGTTAATATAAGGTAATCATATAGTTCACTGGATTCACTTGGATTACATCACATTCTTAGTGAGATGGATTGGATTTAATAGATAGTCACATAGAGACTCAGATTTTTCTAGACTTGTCTTATATTTAGGTATATTGATTAGGATTTGTGATGTATGTATCAAGGATGTATACTCTTATTACATTCTATACTCTATTAGTTTAAATCATTTTTGTTATTCAAGAGACTTGTTTTAATGTTTGTTTGATCTCTACCTTGTGGTAAGCCAAACTGGGTGAGGTTTCATTTCATCCCAGGTTGGTTCATTGTGAATGAACTGAGTAAGATAAGGGAAGTAAATTAATAGGTAATATAGAATAATATGAGATTTCTTATATGTTTCGAAGAAAAATTTGGGATGCTCAATTACTTTAACGATATATATTATTTTATAGGACTTATGGTGATTCTAAGGCAGAGAAGGGGTAATGTTTCAAAATATTTTCATGATATGTGTTTGGTAGTAAAACCTATATTAACCAGGTTATATAATGATATTATACACAATTTATCATGGATTGGAATATAGATAAAAATAATTGATGTTTTTTATCATTGATTAATTTTCCAATATGAAATGACGTTTTATATGTGACCAATAGAGTTAATGTAACCATTACCCATTTTTTCATAAAAGTTATAATATAATTCCTTTGATTTGGATATTAGATTATCGAGTTCTCCATGGAACCATAATGATAGTTTTGTTAGATTAGATACACTAATGAAGCTAGTAAATTGCATTCCTATTAAAGTGGAGTCAATAATAATTATTAGTTTCATATTAAGTAAATTATATGAATTCATTTGGTTTTTATATATATCATATAACATAGAAACCCTCATTTTGTATTGTGATTTTGTAAAGGGATTATTAATTATATATGGGTTTACTAGAATTTAAGTACAGAATATCAACCCATGTTAAATGTATATATGTAATAGGCTATTCAAAAAAATTATGATATTGTTCAAGTAAGTGTACATGATTTTGTGATATTTTCATAGGATCAATATCCATTATTGTATCATGATTATAAAAACAGTTTCTAATCATAAATATGTATGTAATTTTTTGAAGAATTATACGGGTACTCTTATTTACCTCTATTGTGTATTGATAAGATTGATAAGATGTTCTTATATATAATTTTTCACTAAAAGATTCAACAGATCATAATTAATTGCAACACCTAGCGATTTTAAAAAGAGGAAAATTATAATGGATAGTATATGCGACATTAAATGGAAAGATTATAATATAATTTAAACCCCAAGACTTTTTTATATACTTATTTTCAAACAAATTCAATCTCTTTGGTAGATAGTGGAACAAGATTACCAAAATTTAAATAAACTATAATAACAAAATTTAAAATCTGAGGTAATGAATTGGAATAACTAAAATATTAAAATTATGGGGTTTAAAAATTTATAAAATAAAATAAATTATTATCTATATATTGAAAATAATATTATAATATTTGAAGATAAAAGAAAATATTTTATTGAAAACATTATTCTTCTAAAAGGTTGTTTAGTCATACCTCATGCACATAATTTAAAATTATATTTTACCAATTTATGAAAATTAATTTTAAGAAAATAAATTCATTTTTTAATTTATCAAATAGAAATTATCTCAGTGTAAATTTTTTATATTTTTTTGAAAAGTTACATTTTTAATGAATAGATTTTTTTTTCTTTTTATTAAATACTACTATTTTACTAAAAGAATTTAAAAGACAGAGTTTATTTTAATGTAGTTTTAAAAGTTAAATTAGTTAAATTTTATATATTTTTAATACAAATTAGGTATTTGGAATCATTTTATATTTTAATTTTAATTTTTTTTAAAACTTTTGAAAGAATGTTTTTAGAAAACCGTTCTTTCGACACCACTATTGGTTTAATTTTATATTAAAATTTTCCACATAGATGAGTTGAATTTGTAAAATTTTCTTCCATATTTTGAATAATAATAATTTATATTATCTGATAAGGTGAAATTAATTTCTATCCATAATTAATAGTAGAAACAGTAAAAATTATTTATAGAGGTTAAGGTAAAAACAGGTTTAATGAGGGTTAAAATTAATAGATATAGGTTAAAAGGTACAAAGACTTTTTTTAATTCCTATTTTATGGTCATATTTGGACCTTATAAAGTATAATAATTTAAAATTTACCATTTAGGATCACTTATTCATGATAAAATCATGCGTGTAGTTTTTTATTTTCCAAAATACCAAGTACGTCCTCTTCGTCACTTATAAATGGACACCCCCTCTCCTCTTATTTACACACAAAAATAACCCTTTGGATTAAAAAAGACCTACTCAGGTAAAATTCCAAATTATCCCCCTCATCATAGAAGCATTTTTTAAGATATAAATACATCCTTTGAATTCTTTTGGTTAAATTCAAATGATATTTTTCAAAGAAAAGGTAACATCCTTAACTGAGAATTCTACGTTATTTATTCCCCAACATAGTCAAAATATTATTAAATCATGATGATATAATAACATTAGTATATTGAATATAATTTAATATTTTTACATTTATTTCATTAACTATAACCATATCTTCCACTCTCAAATGGGAAATTAAATTTTTGATCGTGTGTACGGTGGACCACCACCTCGCGAACATACATAATTCCTTTTCCATCACTACTTCTCATAGTTGTAAAATGTTATATGTATAATTTTTATATATTATATTTATGATATAGTTATACTTATTTAATTATAACATCATATAAACCTCTTTACCTTCCATTTCATAGAAAATATGATGACATCCCTCTGGTGTATGATGGACTACCACCTCCCAAAGCGATGTGATTCATTTTTCACATACTCATTAAATGGGATGAAATAATGGATAAATTTAGTTATTATATGTGATATATGTGAGATGATATGGATTTTTTAAAATTAATATCCCATTCACTTCCTTACCCATCACCCATTAAGGTAATGGTAATTTCACTCGTGTGTACGTACGACCTATCATCTCTACGAAGCGTTGTCATTCATTATACATGATAAAAATTAAATAATTATTATAAACTTGTATCTAAATATAAAAAATATATTTCTGAAGTTAACATAATTTTTTATATGATGGAACTATAACCTTTTTTCAAGATCCATAAGTTTCATGATAAAACATGTATGAGAAAAGAAGGCCATTAACACCCAAAACAATAGTGATAATGAAATATTATTAAGCAATGAGTAATAAGATTTCATAAAATGATCATATATTATATTATAACCATTAATATAGTTATATTATAAGTTAATAACATTCTTATAAACTATAAAATAGTTTAAAGAACACTCATGTAATGGGAAGTGTGAGGTAAGGGGTTTCTTAACTCCATTTCCATTCATTGGGTTATACATATACTTTATTGATTATATCATTAAAAAATTATGTTTGAAATGATAGATGGTTTCATTATGATGTGTTTTCATTTATCTTTGTCTTTATATACATTCTTTACAAATAATAACTACATGGATTAACTCTCACCTTAATTACATGAAAATTGTAATGGTTTCATCTCATACATCCTTCTTTGAGACACATGTTCTTTTATACACCGAATTTCATTTAAATGGTGTATATAATACCCCTATACATACTATATCATGAATAAATTCTACATCAATATATTTTAATTTATAATTCATCTATATCATTAATTTTAAATTATTATTCAAATGTTACCAAGGTGGTATGGCTATATGTTTCAACCTCATTCAAATTAGGATTACTTATGCATAAATTTTCATTGAAGGAAATTATTTGACCAGTATCTAATAACCCACTTATTTTTATTTTACTATGTATATTAATTAATTTTTCATGTAATATAACCGTTTTCCTCTCATTTTTACTTCAAATTATTTATATTTATTTTAAAAAATCCAAATTCTTTTCTCTATTTGGTAGATCATCAATTTTTTTTCCAAATCCATGTTTTACAAAAATGTTTCAGAAAATACTTTAATAAAACTGGTGAAATAAATGTGTACACTTAAATGTATTTTTTTTAAAAAATAAAGGTAAAATTCTAGTTGTTTTCCAAAAATGGTAATTTTTTATTTTTCATATGAAAATATGAAAGGAAACTTTTTTTAAAATATTCAGCATGAACAGAACCCCTCAACCATCATAAACACTATAATTTTGTTTAAAAACCTTTTTATGCTTTAAAGGTTAATTTAAAAAAATCTGGAAATTTTGAAGAAGTTTTATATTTTAAATAATTGTTTTCAAATTGGATAGGATATTTTCCCCATTAAATGTTTAAAATGATCTCTCAAAATAACTTTCCCTCCAAGATGGAATATATTGATGTTACTCAAAGTGAAAAGGTTATATTACTCAAGAATTTTTTAATCATTAAAAAGTTAATTTCATCGATTACAATAACCTTTTATATTGGGGATTTATTCAAAATTTGTTATAAACATTTCTCTTATATATACCTAGTTATTCTCCCATAATATAATAAGATAATACATGCCTCATGATCATTTCTCAGAATACATCATCCTGAAATTTTATTTAAAAAATTTATGAAGATTATACAATCCATTTTCATTCCATGGTAAAATCTTATGTTATATTTTATGGTTTATTTCCTTTATGTGGATCATATAGATCCTAAAAATGTTATGATAGATGCACCCAAATGGAGATCTAATGCACTGGGTAATGATTTATCATCATGAGGAATTATGTATCGGACTGGGGAGTAAACCTAATCCATTATTTTAATCTTCCAACCATGTGATGTTTTCTTGGTACTTCTCCTTGACTTATACTTATTTCAAGTTTTATGTTGTTTCCACTTTTCCCATACTGTGAGTATCTATGATACTATGTTATTTATGTAATGCATCTATGAAATTACACATGAGAGTTCTAGTTATGATATTATGTTATATTTTTGAATTTAATAATGTGATTCCTTATAATGTTCATTAACATACTGGGTGTTTTAGCTCTCCCCTTTTTATCTATATATTCTCTAGGTTATCCAATGTAGTTTTGGAACTTCAAGGGGTTTTTTATCTCATAGGGAGAATAAAATAAAAAGTTTTATTATTGAGTCTCACTTTGATATATTAAGAAGCTATTCATTTAATGTAACTAGGCCATTAACATCCATGTATTTTATTAATGTATATTTGTGTTTATAAATAATTTAATAATATGTATAAAAATCTTGGGTTATGAAAGTTTATATCAAAGGAAAGTTTTAATTATCATTCAAAAAAAGGATGAGAAAGCATTAGTGATAACCCTAAGGATATGTATAAGGATAAGTCTACATTTATAAAAAAACTAGATTTTTTGGTAATGTTTATATCGAGTGGTTTTTGAGAAATGATATCTCTGTCTCGAAACTACAAGTGGTTTGGGTTCTGTTATTAATGTACCAAAGAGTAATAATTTAGAAAAATGAATATCAAACTTTCTCGAGTGCTAACTGGTACAGAATAATGACACTTACTATGAAACATGTTTGACAATCATATGGGATATGGTTTGTAAATTCACAAACCATTTATGACTCATCAAGAAGGATATAAATAGAAGAAAATCATTAACGACCAACGATAAACCTAATTTCTCATAGATTTTAATGAAGGTTTCATGATTTCGACATCATATTATTGAATTTCCTTGATTTTGTGGTTTTCCATTATGATTATTATTTTTCATACTATGATTTGTGATTTTATTAAATAGTGGAAATCAGAAGTAACTAGGCTATCATTGAATGTGATAGACAATGTGTTGTTAAGAAACCAAATTGTAAGATGACTATAATAACATATATTATGATTATGCCTAATCCGTTATAATAATATATGATTAATAACATGAACCTTAAAAAACTCTTTGACTCACTAAAGAAGATAAGGATATATTTTGATGAGATTTTGGGTGGTGGATACTATGGAGAAATGAGGATTTATTTTTCTATATATCAAGAATATAGGAAGAAGAACTGAAGGGAATGTATAAAAATAATGATAAGTCTATTACTTGTGATGAATAAGCTAATAATGTAATTTATGATCAAAAATAAAAAATTTAGTTAATTAAATGGATGTGAATAATGGTTTCCCTAATGAATTATCATTCATTTAATGTTTTAAATTTTGAAATAATGGGAATTATTAAGAATAATTTCTATGGGGGAATGATCGTAAAAATTATCAATAAGGTTGTAAGAGTAATGGTTTTTATATTTACCATGAAGAGAATAAAAAGGTCATATAGAAGAAAGGATTTATTTAGAAATTTTATATTTAAGCCTAGTAAACATTTTATGACTGAAGTGGAATAATTGAAATGTTTATGTACTATAATTAAACAATTATGGGAATTATGGAATATATATGTGAGGATTGTTCTATAGAATTTTTTCATTAAGAATTTTAAAGAATTTATTGAATGGTAAAAATGGTCTAGATATTTAATTTAATGGTAATGTGATACTCTATAGGAAAACAACTAAATGAGGAAAATATAGTCAGGGAGATGTAATTTATATTGATGTAATCTATCGATTGGGTGGAAAACAGTAAACCTTATAGAAAATCCTAGTGGTTAAAAACAAATTCGATGACGAATGATATTTTTTATGATGATATTCATATTACTGAGAATATTTTCGGATAAAATATATTTTTGAATTTGATCATCACATATATTTTTCCATAGTTTTTGAAAAAGTAAAATCCATAAGCCAGGTGACAAACCATCACATTTAGAAAGGCTATCGGTCTTTAACCCCCAATTGAATGGCAATTAGGTTGTTACACATACCACTGGACTATGTGATCTAATAGTTGGTATATCATTGTTTTTTCTTAGATGGTTTGAAGATTAAATATTATGATGATCCTAAGAATCATATTATGTGTTCAATTCATTTGATTCTGGGGTGAAAATTGATAATTCTAGAGTCATTTTATTGGGTTGAAGTATATTTAACCATTTGGTATAATGTAAAGGATTATTTTAAAAGAATTATATTATGATTTTGAGATTTAGGTTAAAACGGTATGATATAAAACCTTTGGTTAAAACATTATTTCTGTTGAGGTTGCTGAGGTTATGTTGGATATAGAGTTATTTATTTGAGGAATGATCTAGGTTAAACCATTGGTTTCATTGTTTAATTTTGGATATTAAGATATATATAATAATTTTGGATATTATCTAAAAATTTTATAATAGTTTTGGGTTTAATAAATAATAAAGGAATATATTGTTAATATGTTAAGTATATTATGTTCCATTAAATATTAATTTAAGTGCATTGGGAATAAATTTTTTTGACAATAATTTTTTGAAGTATCTGATAAAGTGTAAATAATAGAAAAAAACAAAAATATGAAGTTATTCTTATTAAATATAATGTTATCATGTATATATATTTCATAATATTATTGGATTGTAAAATAACTCCCCAACAATAGGAAAATGATATTGAACAAAAATTCAATCATTTTACCTTCATAAACAATGATTCAAATGGTTTTCTAAGTCATCTTAGATTTATGGTTATATGGTTCATACATTTCCATTCATCAATAATTATATTATGATAAATGATATACATTACTATCTATAATTATTTACTATTTTATATGTGTTTATCTAACAAAAGTTCACCAATGTTCTCCAAATTTGAAACCCATTTATGTGATGAATTTAATATTTCACTTTCCACTATTTTAATAGGAAGTTTTTTTAACCCATTTTATGATGTAGGTTTCTCCCAAAAGAATTTTTCAAGCCATTTATTTCCTAGATAAATATTAACTTGAAAGGACAAAATTTCTTTAAACAATGTAGAGTGTAACACCATGAGATTTTAAAATAGGAACACCATGTTCAAAATCATATATGACACTAAACACCATTATTTTAATATAACATAAAATCATATACTTTATAATATATTTCTTTTCCTATAAATTCAATCTCTTCAATAGCTTGTGGAATATAAGACCCAGGATCTAAATGAACCATAAGAACCATGATTTTAAATTAAAAGTTATGAATAAGAAAAAATAAACTTTGAAAACTATATGTTTTACACATATATAAAATAAAATTACTTATAATATAATTATTGTAAATAATATAATAATCATTTTAAGGAAAAATAAATCTTTCCTAAAAACTGTATTTTTTTGAAATGCGTTTTAGCCATGATTTGAAAAAAATTAATGTTATTTTTTACCAAATATAAAAAATTAAAATTCAAAAATTAAATTAATTTTTGAAATTATCATATCAAAATTATATTAGGGAAATTCTTGGACTTTCTCAAAAAAGCATCATTTCTCAATGAATACGTGAATGTTATGGATTTTTTAAGGCAAACATTTCATTTAAGAAATTTAGAAACCCCATTTTATTTTAGTTAGGATTTGAAAGTAACTTTAGTTTCATTATATATTTAATAATGTCTTACTTTGTTTTATGTTGGTTCCTTATAGAATGGGAAAATTTTGTTTGTAATTCTTTCTTTTCAAAATTTTTTTGTGTATCTTCTCCACCACTTATAAAAGGCCACCCCTCTCCACTCATTTAGACACATCCAAAACCATTTGTTTAAGAAATTTACAAGAAAAAATAACATCCAAACTTACCTCCCCTAATCCTATAATCCTTTAATTGGTTATAAATTTAACGTAGGATGAATTTTGGTGCAAACCAAAAGAAGTGGGATGATGAAGAAGAAATGTCCTTAACCAGGCATTTTATTTTATTTCTTCCTCCAAATCCTATAAATCATATTAAAACATGGTTATATAATTTCATTATTATCTTACATATACATAAAATTATTTATGTTTAGGTAATTACCAACAACCATTCCATCCTCTTTCAAATTGGATGAAAAACCTTTGATCATATGTACAGTGGACTACCCCTCACAAACCGATGTAATTCATTTTCTATCACCACATCACATTGATGGATATAATTATTTATATAATTTTTATATACGATATTTATTTTATAATTATAACTCTATAATTATAATATCATATAAACCCTTTTACATTCCATTATGTAGAAAATATTATTACATCACTCATGTGTAAAGTGTACTATCACCTCTCGAGGCGAAGTGATTCATTTTCCAAATACTATTTACATGGAATGTAATGATGGAAAATTTTTAAATAATTTATGTTATATATAAGAAATTATATTTATTTGGGAAAATTAATATTATATTCACTTATTTACCCTTTCATCCATTAAATAAGTGGTAGAATCAATCGAACATATGTACGACCTACCATCTCCATGAAGTGATGTGATTCGTTCTCAATATATTCAAAATTAAATAATAATTATAGATATGTATCTATAAAAGAAAAAATATATTTTTAACATTAATATAATTCTATAAATTATTTAAATATATCCTATGTTCAAGATTATAAACATTCATGATAAAAGAAGCATGTGAAACCAAGGTAATTAACACGCTAAGCAATCATGATAAAGAATGGGTAATCAGATGTTATAAAATGGTCATAAATGATATTATAAATATTAATATGGTTATGGTATAATTTAATATTGTCTTTAAACCAACTATAAATGAGGTTAAAAAAACTTAACCAAAGGTAAGCGTGAGGTATGGGGTTTCTTAACTCAATTTCAATTCAATGAGTTATAAAACTGCTTCATTGATTAAATTTTAGCATAAATATGTCTGAAATTAATTTTTTTTAATTTATGATGTATTTCATATTTTATTTTTATGTATCTTAGTTTTTTACACACATTCATCACATTTATTTACTCTCAAATCAATGATATGAACTTTGTATGTGTTTTGTCTCAAACTTCCTTTTTGAGACACATGTTCTTTTATGCACCTAATTTCTCCTAAATCGTGTATATAATCCCCATTTTTGTACAATATCATGAGTAAATCTGAATAATTATATTTTAAGTTATAGTTAATATACTTTTTTTATGGGTAGTTATGATTCAAAAGTTACCAAAGTTGTAAGTAATTATGTTTCAATCTCATTTTAATCGGGATTTCCTACATTTTAATTCCCATTAAAATAAATTATTTTACCACTATCTAATGAACCGCTTTAATATTCTTTTCCTCTAGTTATTCATGAATTTTTAAATTAATAATAAAAATTTCATTTTTTTTCTATATAAAATTATCGATAAAATGTTTTTAATAAAATACGACTTCATTTCTAACATTAGTCAACACTAATTTTTCATCCAATTCACTGATTTCTAAAAAAATAAAAAAAATTTACTATAATTGTGTGAAGCCTTTTTACACATAATTTTATTTTAAAAAAATGTTTTCAAAGATATATTTCTATAATTTTTTGAAAAAGGTGCTTTTTTATTTCTCTTCTAAAACTGGGAAAAGAATCTTACTTTAATGTAGTCAGCATGAATGAAACTCTTCAACCATCATATTTGATCAATGTTTTAAAGCGTCATTTTTATGTATCAAGGGATACATTTTGAAGAAGAAAAAATATTAAATGATTGAGAATTTTTTTGATATTAAATAAGTATTTCCAAAAATGAAATGATATTTTACACATGAAATATTAATAGTGATCTTTTAGAATAATTTTCAATCTAAGATGAAATCCATTGATGATACTCAATTTTAAAAGAATATTTTCCTCAATAATGTTGTTAATTTTTTCAAATGTATTTTCATAAAAAAAAACTTTATTTTATGTCTTGGATTTCTTATAATTTATGTATATATGTTTATCACATATATACCTAGTTATTCTCCCTTACTTTGATGGGTTAATACATTCTTTATAATAATTTCTCAAATGAATTCTTTATGAAATTTCCTTTTACTATTATTTGAAGAAAGATTACACAACCCATTTTATTTATATGGTTAATTATTATGTTATGTAATATGATTGATTTTATTTATGTGAATCACATTGATCATAAACATATTATGATGGGTGTTCCCATATAGTTCTCTAATGTATTGGGTGCAGATTTAGTCTCATGAGGTGTCATGTATGTGATTATGAAGTAAACCTAATCCATTATGGGACTCTATCAACCTTGGGTTGTTTTCAAAGTAGTTATCCTTTACTTATATTTATTTCATGTTTTTTTTTGTTGAGACATTTCCAATGCTACTATGATCTTATGATACAATGTTCATTATGTTATTCTTCCATGGGGTTGCTCATAATCCTTCTCTTTATGATATCATGTTATACTTTTGACTCATGTGATATTTTTTCATATCTTGTTCATTTCATTATAGGTTTATTATCTCACCCATATTTTTTTATTCCACAATTTATCCCTTAAATTTTAAGAGCAAAAAAGGATTTCAGATCTTGATTTTGTGAATAAAATAAAAAATTTATTTTTTAGTCTCACATTGATGTTTTATAAACCTAGTCT
Organism: Viscum album; assembly: GCA_963277665.1. NCBI lineage: Eukaryota > Viridiplantae > Streptophyta > Magnoliopsida > Santalales > Viscaceae > Viscum > Viscum album. The sequence continues at coordinate 770,577,828 of OY728159.1, read as the reverse complement.
TCCAATGAAGCTAAGACATTATGATCCTAATGTTCTATTAGGGGAAATTTATTTTTATAAATCATGTAATAATATGTTAAAAAGGATTTTTTCATAATATTTATTTATTTATAAGTGTATGATATCAACATAGAGTTATTATATATTTTATACTAATAATTAATAATAACATTTTATATTTGATGTAACATATTGTTTTTATAATGTGACTCTTTGGTTGGATTAAATATAGATTGGTATGGTAAATTGTTTAAAAGGTTTATATAGACATTTAACAACAATAATAGAATCAATTAAGTTTCTTATTGGTAGGATTCAATTGATTTTTATTGAAAAATTTATAATTTTTTCCTTATTTCTAGGTATATGAAATATTAACCAGATCAAACCCAAGACTTTATATGGGAGACAATTGATTTAGTGGTTGATGAATCTTATATAGAAACAAATTTTGGTTATGTATTTTATGGAGAATATCTTCAAAGTATATAGTGTTTTATTGGATGAAAAATTATGTTTACATATTATAATTTTTGAAGAGACTTAGAAAAAAGATACAGAGATATAGTGGCAAAAATAAGAGTAATTTAATGATGAGAATTGATAATGAATATTTTAGGGTGAAAGGTATTATTTTTTAGGGAATTAAAACACCAAAATTTTTGTAAGTGAATTTAGGATGTGATCATGATGTTTTAAATGTGTTTTAGGTTATACTAATGTTTAATTTTTTGAGATGAAGGGATATATAGTATCTAAAGCCTTTTTGATTGCACTATTAGATATAGGATAATGTTATTACTTTAAGATTCATGATTCATATGAATACAGGGTATAAAGAGAGGTTGGGAGAAGTTTTACTAGTACTATACCATTACATAGACACTAGTAGAGACTATGATTTTTAGTTTTTTCCAACTAATGGAAAATTTAAGGTCAGCTACAAAGTCCTAGAGAAATCTCCTAATGATTATATAGTAATGGAAAATTAACACATTTTTTAATTAAATACTTGAATCTTATCAAAATAATCCCATTATTTTTTAAAGCTTCTAGGATTAAACTTTTTGAATTCTAAGTTTATTTTTGAAGCTTTTCATCCACAACTGAGACATTCCTATGTGAAGATCATTAATTTAATAAAAATATTAGTGGAAAAAATATCTATATTATATATATTAGTTTCCCTTGGTCTCCCTATTATATATAGACATAGTTATGTGTTATATTCATAACTTTATAGAGATTTACTATAACTTTTTTAGGAATTTTTACCCTTTTTTCAATATTCTTCTGGTTGTACCTTCTCCTAGGTGCATTCAGGTGAGTTTTTGATGTTTTCAGGGGTGTTTTGGGTAGTGTCTATTTGGTAAAAGGTTTTCCAAAATCGTGCACCCATCACAAAAAACCATTCACCACAGAGAAAGTGTGGTTTTCATAGTTTTATCATGGTTTAAAAACCATATGACTCAAAGAGTATCCATGAACCTCCTAGAAAGTAGGGGTTCACTGTTAGGGAGTGCAGTTTGTATAATAGTGTGGACCTTCTAGAAAACCATTCATGTGGTCATTTATACCTCCAAAAAATTTTAATTTAAAATTTCTAGACCCCTATTTTATATCAAATATCTCCACCCACTTAACCTAACATGATATAAATTGATCTAGAGGAACCCAAGAATATTCCTAGGCTCCTCGAACACCTTCCATTATGAATCTATGATCTGGTGAAAGAAATTAACTTTTCTCTCTTAAGTTATTTCTTCCTTTATTAGGTTTTTATCTACCAAATATTTCTCCCCCTTTAGAGAGGGATGAATTCATCTTATTTTTTATGGTTTTTCAATATTTTAAAATTGATTATGTTACGTTTTTTCTTGATCCTAGTTTTTGATATAATATATATTTAATTGTTGTGAATGAAGCTGTTCTATCTTGAATTAAGGTCTAAGGTTGGGAGAGAGATAATATTTTATCTTAGGGTAGGTGTTGTAATTTATAATTTCCATATTATTATTCATGATCTTGTGTTTTTAATTGTGCCATTTTGTTTCAACATTATGAAAAATGACTTAATTCAATGTAATTGTGAGACCCTTCACCTCTCTCATTAGACCCATTAAAGATTATAAGAATGACAATGATGGTAAATCATTGGTTATTCCAATATCCTTGAAATGGTGATTCATGAAATGTAAAATGGTGAACAATGGGTATATGGAATTGAACAAAATCCTTGTTGCATGGTATGATAATTGGATTTAAAGGGTTGATTGGCGTAAACTCCAAGGGTTAATGAGATAAGTAATAATTGATGATAAATGGATTAATGATGGATTTTTCATGTTATTCCTTGTAATTAAAGTAATGAATCCATGGAATTGTTTGACAAATGAAACGGTATATTGTGTTGTGAGTGATTCAGAATAAGGTCATTGATGATGAACCTTGAAATATGTCTTTATAACATTGTGAACAATTAGTTTTGGGTGAGGTATTGATGCTCTAAGTACCCATCGGGTTACAGACTAATTCTCTAGTCACCTAATGTATATTTTTAAGTGAAACTGAAAATGGGTTGTTGGTGGGGACTAATTCTCCAAGTACCTATGGGGTTCCAGACAGTTGATCTAGGCCCTTTATGCATAAATGTGAATTGATATTAGACTTATGCTCTATGATTCTATCATAATGGTTCCCATGATGATGATCCACTATACAAAATGAAATAAAAAATAAATTGAATAATTATATCCCATGAACAAATAAAAATATAAAACCCATAAGGTGTATGTTTCAGACTCCATCACGGTTCAAAAAAGGTATGATGTGGTTGATTAAAGAGTAAAAAATGTGAAATCTATTTACTTTTTTCACTTGATATTTATTATCTATACAACTTTATACGGAATTATAGACTAGATATTTATTATACATCTTGGTGGGTTCTTATTGAGTTGTACTCACACCCTACTTGGGTCATCTAAGTGGTTCATGAATATACTTAATGTCTGCATGATAGGATAAAGTCAAAATCCATATATTGGATGGATGAGTTAGGATTCATAATGGAAATTGTAACGCCCCGACCCCAGCTACCCAGAGTCGGTGCATTACTTCGTAACATTGGCATGATCACAAAAGATAAAGTCTCGAAAGACCGATTAGCTTAGTAGCCTTGGAAACACTAGATACATTCATAATTCTTTCATTACATCAAAAAGTAAAAAAACTACAATAACATGGTCTTCATAGTCCACACTCATATCCTCACTGACTATTCTTGCAAGTTAGTCATAATACACTTCTTCACATCCTGGAAAATATTAAAACATTGAAAGGGGTGAGCTCAGATGCTCAGTAAGGATAACAATATTGCGGAAGCTTTTATAAGAAAACATAAGCATTTAAGGCAATGTATAACTAAAACAAAAGCCTTATTGAACTTGAACTTCAGCATAATATGGAAAAAGTAAAATAAAATAATGCCATTACTTACTCTCATGGATATTCTACTAGACGAATAATCACATGAAATATCAATAACCACTTTCATAATGAGGGAATGTATAATGCCAGACATTCTGAAACACTTTGTCAAGGCCTCGGCCAAGACGTCTAAAATGATTAAGGCCTCGGCCAAAACCATAAATCAAATTGGGAAAGGGCCTCGTCCAATTCCACGTATAGTTGTCTCATGAGACCTACCGATGCATCGAGGAGCTATAGCGGGCTCCACCCGTCACATATTAAGTCCAATACATTCCTCATATGAATAGGTTTAAACATAACATAAATATTCGTATTAAAACTAGCATACGAAATGTCAACAATTTCTCCATAAGCTATGGATGGTATAAAAATAACACATCCACAGTCGAATATTTCACAAAATGTTCAATGGAAGTTTTGTATCATAAATCAATTTCAATTAAACTTAAAACCCATCAAAGGATGTTGACATGGATGAAATCAAATCTATTTGAGAGTAATATCTCTCCTTTTTGAAATCATTTAAAAGTCCCATAATTATAAAATAATACATTTACTTTTAAGATATTCTTATAAGCTTGTTAGGGAAGCTTCGACGAAGTTATAATGGCAGAAAATAGCCGCACCCGCCGTATAAGTTAAAAAAAACATTCTTACCTTAAATTTGTCAAAGAGGTCAAAAAGTACATTGTTTGGAAAAAGACGGTAAGATTCCTTTCAAAAATGTATAAGGGTGTAAATGACTTTAACACATTTTCCATTTAATAGTAAAAATGTTTTGAAAGACATTTTTAAGAAACATGGATGTGGATGATAACGAGGTCCCAGTAGATAATTATGTATAAACAACCTTGGATAATGAAGAGGTTGTGAAGTAAACCCTTACGTTGTACTTTTCCTTGGTTGGGGTAGGTTAACCTACTGTATAATGGTGAAATAATTGTTATTAAATTATACAAGAATCATATATATTCATATGATATCATATATGATCTTTTAACATTGCTTTGTCAACAATATCTTAGATTTATCGTTGTTTCGGGTGTTAACTTACTCGTTTTCTTTTATATGTTTTGTTACGTAAGTCGTGTTTTTCATGGATAGGTTGTATCTTATTCATATCCATAATGATATCATGTCCTTAAACATTATTTTTAAATCATCAAATGATAATTATACTTGAATGGATACGACGGAGAATGAATCTCATCTCGTACGTGGAGACGGTAGTCCGTACGTACGCACGAGCGACAATATCATTATTTTGATATTAAAATAATATATAATTGGATAGTATATCATATATACAGAATTATTATCATGTTATATTTATTATTTACATGAATTACATATCATTATTATACCCATCTAAATAATAATATATTGAATAACAATTACACCACGACGTGGAGACGGTAAGCCGTACGTACGCACGTATGGTGACATGTCATTCAAATGATGGGTAGAATACTGAATATGGTTGTTCCATATTTATAATAACATCACAGTATATAGAATATACCGGATTTATAATTTTAGAATTGAAATAATAAACAAAGAGGGAGTGGAAGAAGAAAGAAACTTGAAAGAGGGTGATGAAAATGTTACCTCTTCTTCGGGTTCTTCCTTTTGATTTGATCAAAAGGACTCCTTAGGATGGCTTTCTGACTAAAGTAAAGCTTCTAGGATGAAGGGAGAGAAGTTGGGAGAGTATTTGGGCAGAGGTTGGCTGAAACAAAAGGCTTGGAAGGTGTGAATAAGGTGGGAGAGGTGGGGGCCTTTTATAAGTGGAGAGGAGGGGCTCTTTTGGAAAGATTGAAATGTTACATTATTACACAATGATTTTCGGATTCTAAAGGTCCCAAACTTATATAATTCGTTTCTAAGGTGATAAGGGTTCGAAATATACCCATCCAATAGTCTTTGGACAAGTTTAAGCCTTGGATTTTACATTATCTTTTCATTTTATTAAAATCGTTAAATAATGAGGTCATCGCTGCATCATAATGATGTCATAAATAATTTAATTTATTTAATGTCTAAAAATTATAAAAAAAATACTATGATGTAGGAAATCTTTTTATCTTTCTAATTAATATTTATAGTCAAAATTTGGACTTGTGTAACCCCACTTAAAAACTATTTTAGTAAAATAACTCATGTTTGTGTCAATTTAATTTTAACATTAAATAAATATATATTAATGTCATTTTCCAACTAAAGTGGCTCCATGGGGTCCCCAAGTTGACCCATGGGTTGTCTTGGTCGGAAATGACTCATCCAATAGGAGTAGGACAAGTGTCATTCTCATCTCATATTATTAAAACATTATTTGTACCTTAAATTACACTAATTACCTCTAATCGCGATTAAGAACTTAAAAGTTACTATTCACCAAAAAATTATTTTAATCTCATTGAACCACATTTTACTTCTTAATGACAACCATGTATGTCGGATTTTTGAAAATCAAATCACAGAAGTGGTAATATTTCATTTTAACGAAAAATCAGTTTTTAACAACCACTTAGTGGTTTCACTATTCATCAAAAATTGAAGTTTTTCAGAATAAGGCCAAAATTTCACCCTAAGCTATAATTTATATTCCGAATTCAAAAATGATGTCTATTTTACAAAATTCCAAACATATAAGTTGTATTAATTAATTTTATAATTAATTCCCGCTGTTACAACAAATAGCGTGTTTTTAAGAAGCAATTTATATCAAAAGATTGACAATTGTTTATGTCCAATTTCAATGTTAAATTAATTCTAATGACCACCATTGGATAAAATGGTAAAAATATATTCTAATTATACTTTAAAACCACTAAATATTATAATTTATCACTATAAATTATTTTGATTAAAAAAGTTGTTTTTAAGTATTTTTCACTATTCATAAAAATTTAGAAGTTCTCAGAAAAATACCAAAAATTCAACATAGGCTAATTTCAATATTCCGAATCCAAAAATGAAGTCCATTTTGATAAATAAAATTTATAAAATTTCAAAAAGTAGGTATTACTATTCACAACGGCTAGTTTAGTTAGTTGTGGTGTGTGTTAGAGCTCGAGGTTGCGTACAACACACGCTATTGCATTATTCGAAGGGAAACGTACAGTGGAAGCTTGGGGTGTTACATTCTACCCTCCTTCAAATAATTGCATCCTCGTAATTTCTAGGGTATTACTGCCTAAAAAGACTCGGGTGGTTTTTCATCATAAATTCCTCAGGTTCCCACGTTGCCTCTTCCATTTTATGATTTCTCCACAAAACCTTCACCAGACGAGTCGTCCGGTTTCTCAGCACCTGCTCCCTCACATCAAGAATCCTGACGGGCTCTTCACAATAGGAAATATCGGGTTCCAGTTCTAATTCCTCATAGGTGAGTACATGCGTTGGGTCAGGCATGTATTTCCTCAACAGAGATACGTGGAACACATCGTGAACTTTGGAGAGACTTGGCGGCATTGCCAATCGGTAAGCTACAGCCCCAATTCGTTCTAGAATTTCGAAAGGTCTGATGTACCTGGGACTCAATTTACCTTTCTTAACAAAACGTATGACTCCCTTCCATGGAGATACCTTCAGGAAAACATGATCACCGACTTGAAATTCCAAATCATTCCTTCGATTATCGGCATAGCTCTTCTGCCTAATTTGAGCTGCTTTGATGTGATTTTGGATTACTTTCACCTTTTCCACTGTTTCCTCCACCAGTTCTGGGCCTACAAGTTTTCTTTCACCAACGTCATCCCAATAGGTTGGTGTACGACATCTCTTTCCATATAACGCTTCATATGGTGCCATCTGAATACTAGAATGGAAGCTATTGTTATAGGAAAATTCTACCAGTGGTAAGTATTGATCCCACATACCCTGAAAGTCAAGAGAGCATGATCTCAACATGTCTTCTAAGGATTGAATAGTCTGTTCTGATTGTCCATCTGTTTGAGGGTGATAGGCAGTGCTCAAACGAAGTTCAGTATCCAAGGCCTTTTGAAGACTTTTCCAGAATCTTGAAGTAAAACGAGGATCACGATCAGAAACAATCGATAGGGGTACTCCATGAAGTCTTACAACTTCATTAATATATAGTCTTGCTAGACGTTCAAGTGGTAGATCCTCCCATATAGCCAGAAAATGTGCTGACTTAGTAAGTCGATCAACAATGACCCATATTGCATCATTCCTTCTAGGAGTCTTTGGTAGTCCCATGACAAAGTCCATCGTAATATTATCCCATTTCCACTCAGGTATGGGAAGAGGTTGCAATACTCCACCAGGATGTTGCCTTCCAGCTTTCACTTGTTGACAAACCATACACCTCGACACAAAATCAGCAATCTCCCTCTTCATATTGTCCCACCAAAAATGTTCCTTCAAATCTCTATACATTTTGGTGCTCCCAGGGTGTATAGAGAAGTTGGAACTATGAGCATCATCCAGCAATTCCCTTTTTAGATCAGGTATATTGGGAACACAAAGTCTCTTCCCAAATTTCAAAATTCCATCCTTATACACAAAGTCCCTCAATCTTCCATCATTCACACCTTTAATCTTCTTCTGAAATTCTTCATCATTGGTCTGAGAACTCTTAATCCTTTCTAGTAATGATGGTTTGGCAACCATTTGAAAAAGCATTGATGTTTCACCTTCTCTAGTTATTCCCATGTCCATCTTCACTAGATCCAAGAAAATTGGATCCCTTTCAATTCTCATCACATTCAAAACTCCATGGTCTTTTCTACTCAAAGCATCTTCCACCTTGTTTGCCTTCCCCGGGTGGTAATGTATCGTGCAATCATAATCCTTGAGTAGTTCAAGCCATCGCCTTTGCCTCATGTTGAGTTCTTTTTGTGTGAAAATATACTTCAAACTCTTGTGAACAATATAAATCTCACATTTTTCACCATAGAGGTAATGTATCCATATCTTTAAAGCAAAGATCATAGCTGCTAACTCAAGATCATGAGTAGGATAGTTTTTCTCATGAATTTTTAGCTGTCGTGATGCATAGGCAATGACCTTATCATTCTGCATAAGGACACAACCGAGTCCTTTCTTCGATGCATCACTATAAATAACAAACCCATCATTCCCCGATGGTAGAGTCAATACAGGGGAATTGACTAATCTTCTCTTTAGTTATTCAAAACATTCTTCACACTCTTTTTTCCAGACAAATTTAATCCCTTTATGTGTGATCTTTGTCAATGGGTTAGCAAATCTGGCAAAATTCTGGACGAAACGTCGACAATAACCTGCTAAACCAATAAAACTGCGTACCTCAGTTATACTTGTCGGTGCTGTCCATTCTTGGATTGCCTTGGTTTTAGAAGGATCAATATAAATTCCATCCTTAGAGACAATATGGACAAGAAAATAAATCTCATGAAGCCAGAATTCACACTTGCTAAATTTCCCATATAATTCATGTCTTCTAAGAGTCTTCAGGATAATGCGTAAGTGATTTTCATGATCTTCGTGGCTTTTGGAGTATACCAAGATATCATCAATAAATACCACTACAAAGTCATCAAGATATTCCTTGAAAACTATATTCATTAGATCCATGAAAACAGAGGGGGAATTAGTCAATCCAAAAGGCATTACTGTAAACTCGTAATGCCCGTACCTTGTTCGAAATGCTGTCTTTGGAACGTCTTCCTTCTTCACACACAACTGATGGTATCCAGACCGAAGGTCAATCTTTGAAAAGTATTGAGCTCCATGCAGTTGGTCAAACAAATCATCAATGCGAGGTAGGGGATACTTGTTCTTTATTGTTATAGCATTGATCTCCCTATAGTCAATGCACAACCTCATAGATCCATCTTTCTTCTTAACAAAAAGAACAGGGGCTCCCCAAGGAGAAACACTAGGGCGAATAAATCCCTTATTACTCAATTCCTCTAGTTGTTTCTTTAGTTCAACTAATTCCACAGTTTCCATTCTATAAGGGGTCTTCGATATGGGCCTTGATCCAGGAATTAAATCAATGGAAAACTCAACTTCTCGTTCTGGAGGATGTCCAGGTAAATCTTCCGGAAACACATCAACATATTCTCTCACAATAGGTACATCCTATATTTGAATATTCCTTTCCTCACCCTTAGTAATTTCCTTCTCTTCCTCCCCAATAATTGAATTCAGTTGAGCTACCGGGGGTGGATCTAGATAAGAATTATGTGGCGACGATTCGGCTCTAAAGATAAGGTGTTCCTTATCATCATCATCAAGAATCGTAACCTCTTTCTTCTTACAATAAATTTTTGCATCATGGTCCGAAAGCCAATCCATACCGAGGATTATATCAAATTCAATCATGGGTATGGCGATGAGATCAGCAGGTAAAGAACATTTAGGTGCTCTAATGGGAACTAATCGAAAAAACTTTGTTGCAACAATAATTCCCTTAGGGGTTTTGACCGACAACTCCCTTGTTAAATAAAATTGGAAATATCTAATTTTCTTAGCAAACTGGGAAGATATGAAACAATGCGATGATCCAGAATCAAATAATGCATTTGCTAAACTTGAGGAAACCATTAAATTACCTGCCACCACGTCTTTCGGAGCTTCCACCTCAGCAGTAGTGATAGCATAAGCCTGGCCCTGATCCCTTGGCCTCTTCTGAGGTAAGTTCCCCTGACTCTTAGGACATTCATTTTCATAATTCCCCTTCTCTCTACAATTATATCATTCCATGTTGACAGCCGCTTTCTTTCCCTTGCATTCATGAGCTTGGTGGCCTTTTTCACCACACTTGTAACATACTCCTTTTCCTTTTAGACAGGCACCAGGGTGCTTCCTACCGCAATTATCACAGGGTGGAAATTCATTTCTACCCTTCTTCCCTGTTTCCTTATTTCCTTTCCCAGAGTTTTCAGCGGATCTCTTCTTATCTTGCTTTGATTTAAAGTCATAAGACTTAGAGAATTCCTTTTCCATCTTGATAGCGCACGAGACAATACCTTCGTATGAAGAGAAGGTTTTTGATACTAAATCTCAACGGAGAAATGGTTTCAACCCATCAAAGAAACGATCAGTCTTACTTCTTGGGTTACGTATGTAATCTGAAGCATACCTTGCTAACCTTGTAAAGTTAGCCTCATACTTTGCGACATTCTCATCCTCCTTCTGCCTCAGACTCAGAAATTGCCTTTCCATATCCGCTCGATGGTCTCGAGGAAAGTATTTTTCTAAGAACAACTCTTTGAACTCCTTCCATTCCATGTTTGTTAATTCATCATCTTCCTTTGTGTTTTGAATTAGTGACCACCATTGATCGGCATCTCCAGTGAGGCGGTAAACTGCCATGACAACATTCTCCCTTTCACTACTCCCCAAGGCATGGAATATTTTCTCTAAGGAATTTATCCATTGCTCAGCTACTATAGTATTTGTACTCCCATTGAAGGTTGGCGGTTGTTGCCTCATGAAACGGTCTAGCATTGATCCTACACGTTGCGGATCAGGGTGCTCCATACGAGTAAGGTTGTTATTCATAACCTGCGTGAGTTGTCCCAGTACGGTGAGAAGCTGATCGGCACCAGTTGTATCACTAGCTCCACCATAATTATCCTGAGCAGGAGGGCAATCCCTACACGGAGTGCGTGCATTGATACGGTTTCCATTCCTTCCACTAGGCGCCATTTCTAAATAATGGCATAAACTAGATTAGTTCATGAATCAAAATACATAATTCCATACTTGTAAAACACTTAACATAAATTGAACTAATTATGGATATAATCCATAATTATAAAAATGTTTTCTTTGAGGAAGTATATACTCGTAACCCTTCATAGTGGTTTGTAAATAAAATGGGAATTATCCAAAGAATATCCCCCGGGAGTGTCGTAACCAAGAGTGCAGCAAGGCCCGTTGTCGTGCACCAGTTCCCGTTCGAGTCTAGCTCAAAGCGGTGTTTTCGGGTTTTACCCCTAGGTACATCTGTGCCAGAGCCGCCTCTACCTGCTCGTATCCAGACAGGGATGTATTGCTCGGAAAACTCACAACATCTCTACAATACCAAAATTCTAGGAAGTTCTTCTATACTAATCCTCAAAGTCTATCTTTGGGATATGTGCTCTAATCAGAGTTTATCTAAATCTAGCTTCCAAGGTTAGTACTAAACTGCCTCTGATACCAACTGTAACGCCCCGACCCCAGCTACCCAGAGTCGGTGCATTACTTCGTAACATTGGCATGATCACAAAAGATCAAGTCTCGAAAGACCGATTAGTTTAGTAGCCTTGGAAACACTAGATACATTCATAATTATTTCATTACATCAAAAAGTAAACAAACTAAAATAACATGGTCTTCATAGTCCACACTCATATCCTCACTGACTATTCTTGCAAGTCAGTCATAATACACTTCTTCACATCCTGGAAAATATTAAAACATTGAAAGGGGTGAGCTCAGATGCTCAGTAAGGATAACAATATTGCGGAAGCTTTTATAAGAAAACATAAGCATTTAGGGCAATGTATAACTAAAACAAAAGCCTTATTGAACTTGAACTTTAGCATAATATGGAAAAAGTAAAATAAAATAATGCCATTACTTACTCTCATGGATATTCTACTAGACGAATAATCACATGAAATATCAATAACCACTTTCATAATGAGGGAATGTATAATGCCAGACATTCTGAAACACTTTGTCAAGGCCTCGGCCAAGACGTCTAAAATGATTAAGGCCTCGGCCAAAACCATAAATCAAATTGGGAAAGGGCCTCGGCCAATTCCACGTCTAGTTGTCTCATGAGACCTACCGATGCATCGAGGAGCTATAGCGGGCTCCACCCGTCACATATTAAGTCCAATACATTCCTCATATGAATAGGTTTAAACATAACATAAATATTCGTATTAAAACTAGCATACGAAATGTCAACAATTTCTCCATAAGCTATGGATGGTATAAAAATAACACATCCACAGTCAAATATATCACAAAATGTTCAATGGAAGTTTTGTATCATAAATCAATTTCAATTAAACTTAAAACCCATCAAAGGATGTTGACATGGATGAAATCAAAGCTATTTGAGAGTAATATCTCTCCTTTTTGAAATAATTTAAAAGTCCCATAATTATAAAATAATACATTTAATTTGAAGATATTCTTATAAGCTTGTTAGGGAAGCTTCGACGAAGTTATAATGGCGGAAAATAGTCGCACCCGCCATATAAGTTAAAAAAACATTCTTACCTTAAATTTGTCAAAGAGGTCAAAAAGTACATTGTTTGGAAAACGAAGGTAAGATTCCTTTAAAAAATGTATAAGGGTGTAAATGACTTTAACACATTTTCCATTTAATAGTAAAAATGTTTTGAAAGACATTTTTAAGAAACATGGATGTGGATGATAACGAGGTCCCAGTAGATAATTATGTATAAACAACCTTGGATAATGAAGAGGTTGTGAAGTAAACCCTTACCTTGTACTTTTCCTTGGTTGGGGTAGTTTAACCTCCTGTATAATGGTGAAATAATTGTTATTAAATTATACAAGAATCATATATATTCATATGATATCATATATGATCTTTTAACATTGCTTTGTCAACAATATCTTAGATTTATCGTTGTTTCGGGTGTTAACTTACTCGTTTTCTTTTATATGTTTTGTTACGTAAGTCGTGTTTTTCATGGATAGGTTGTATCTTATTCATATCCAGAATGATATCATGTCTTTAAACATTATTTTTAAATCATCAAATGATAATTATACTTGAATGGATACGACGGAGAATGAATCTCATCACGTTCGTGGAGACGGTAGTCCGTACGTACGCACGAGAGACAATATCATTATTTTGATATTAAAATAATATATAATTGGATAGTATATCATATATACAGAATTATTATCATGTTATATTTATTATTTACATGAATTACATATCATTATTATACCCATCTAAATAATAATATATTGAATAACAATTACACCACGACGTGGAGACGGTAAGCCGTACGTACGCACGTATGGTGACATGTCATTAAAATGATGGGTAGAATACTGAATATGGTTGTTACATATTTATAATAACATCACATTATATAGAAGATACTGTAGTTATAATTTTATAATTGAAATAATAAACAAAGAGGGAGTGGAAGAAGAAAGAAACTTGAAAGAGGGTGATGAAAATGTTACCTCTTCTTCGGGTTCTTCCTTTTGATTTGATCAAAAGGACTCCTTAGGATGGCTTTCTTACTAAAGTAAAGCTTCTAGGATGAAGGGAGAGAAGTTGGGAGAGTATTTGGGCAGAGGTTGGCCGAACCAAAAGTCTTGGAAGGTGTGAATAAGGTGGGATAGGTGGGGGCCTTTTATAAGTGGAGAGGAGGGGCTCTTTTGGAAAGATTGAAATGTTACATTATTACACAATGCTTTTCGGATTATAAAGGTCCCAAACTTATATAATTCGTGTCTAAGGTGATAAGGGTTAGAAATCTACCCATCCAATAGTCTTTGGACAAGTGTAAGCCTTGGATTTTACATTATCTTTTTCATTTTATTAAAATCGTTAAATAACGAGGTCATCGCTGCATCATAATGATGTCATAAATAATTTAATTTATTTAATGTCTAAAAATTATAAAAAAAATACTATGATGTAGGAAATATTTTTATCTTTCTAATGAATATTTATAGTCAAAATTTTGACTTGTGTAACCCCACTTAAAAACTGTTTTAGTAAAATAACTTATGTTTGTGTCAATTTAATTTTAACATTAAATAAATATATATTAATGTCATTTTCCAACTAAAGTGGCTCCATGGGGTCCCCAAGTTGACCCATGGGTTGTCTTGGTCGGAAATGACTCATCCAATAGGAGTAGGACAAGTGTCATTCTCATCTCATATTATTAAAACATTATTTGTACCTTAAACTACACTAATTACCTCTAATCGCGATTAAGAACTTAAAAGTTACTATTCACCAAAAAATTATTTTAATCTCATTGAACCACATTTTACTTCTTAATGACAACCATGTATGTCGGATTTTTGAAAATCAAATCACAGAAGTGGTAATATTTCATTTTAACGAAAAATCAATTTTTAACAACCACTTAGTGGTTTCACTATTCATCAAAAATTGAAGTTTTTCAGAATAAGGCCAAAATTTCACCCTAAGCTATAATTGATATTCCGAATTCAAAAATGATGTCTATTTTAAAAAATTCCAAACATATAAGTTGTATTAATTAATTTTATAATTAATTCCCGCTGTTACAACAAATAGCGTGTTTTTAAGAAGCAATTTATATCAAAAGATTGGCAATTGTTTATGTCCAATTTCAATGTTAAATTAATTCTAATGACCACCATTGGATAAAATGGTAAAAATATATTCTAATTATACTTTAAAACCACTAAATATTATAATTTATCACTATAAATTATTTTGATTAAAAAAGTTGTTTTTAAGTATTTTTCACTATTCATAAAAATTTAGAAGTTCTCAGAAAAATACCAAAAATTCAACATAGGCTAATTTCAATATTCCGAATCCAAAAATGAAGTCCATTTTGATAAATAAAATTTATAAAATTTCAAAAAGTAGGTATTACTATTCACAACGGCTAGTTTAGTTATTTGTGGTGTGTGTTAGAGCTCGAGGTTGCGTACAACACACGCTATTGCATTATTCGAAGGGAAACGTACAGTGGAAGCTTGGGGTGTTACAGAAATTGAATGAATAAAATCGAAAAAATGTTGGGATAGTCTTTGGAGTAGTCATTGTTTCTTTTTTTTGGGTTTTAATTATACACATGAAACATATATGGAATGAAATATCTATTGGTTTTGTTTATGGTCATTTTCCCCTGGTTTATTATTCTTTATGTGATTCTTTATCTTTATTTTTTATTATAGTATCTTTTTTATTTTTCATATTGACTTACACTATTGTGATTCTTTGATAAAGTGGGTATAGTCCCCCATGGTAAAGATTAAACTCTAAATACTAATCGGTTTTCTCTAACAATAGGGAAAGTGTGCCTAAGGTTATGTGTAAAACTAGATCAGGGAACCAGTATGTAGAACCCATGTTGTTATGTCATAAAGTGACATGAGAGGTAGTTTTATTTTCATTTTAGTTCTATTATTATTTGGAAATGGTAGACAAGATACTAAGATGTGGCATTCCTTGTTCATCAGAACATGCAGGGGATTAACTAACACATCAATGGGGGGAAACCCTAGTGTCCAAGGAGCAATTTTTTTATGTTTGTTGTTAAAGTTGAAGGTTATTTCACCTTGTGTGATTCAATTGTTTTGTGATTATATTTTTAATGATATTTTCCTCATGGCTTGGTATGGAATGATAATTGAGTGTTAATGCATCATTATAGGAACTTGAGATCTTATATTACATGCATATTGGTTGGAAAAAAAATCCAATAAGGTTAAGAGTGGGTTATGGTTGTTGAAAATGATTTCTTAATTTCATTAAATTAAATTAAATGGTGCCTAATAATGAATTAATATTAGATAAAATATGTTAAATGTAGAAATTTTAATGTTTAAAAGGCGGTGTGTAATTGAGAAAATTAATATATGAAACGTGGCTTACCCTATGTTAACCATGACCCAGTTGAGGGATCATTGAGGGTTTATGATGGTTACTTTGTTATGACTATTGGGAAGTGTATGAGATATTACATGTTATGATTGACTAAAAATTACCATTTTCATTATTTTAAAACAATTTTGAGGAAATAATTAGAAACCTCACCAATAAAAAAACCCACCATTTACTATAAGAGATCATCATTCCATTAAAATCAAGTATTATCCTTTTAAAATCATAATCACTGTATAGAAAGAAATGTTCGTTGTGATCCAGAAACAAAACATATTCATTTTGATACAAAAACCACACAAATTAACCTAAAACAATCATAATTAAATTTTTTCTAATGATTCATCCTCATGGTATATTAATAAATTCATTATAAGATAATTTAAAATCCTATAATATAATTAAAAATATGTAATATAAATCCTTAATGTTTCTTCATGTTCTACACGAACTTCCAATCATGTCTACAAGTGAACCGTTCATGAAAAATAAGAAAAATAACAATCCTGAACAATGAATTTAAAGCCTATAACTCATCCAATGGCCTATAAATTAACTTACTAAAACCATAATGAATCAATTTCTTGTATAACAGATTATTAAGTTTAATGAAATAATATAATGTGAATATACAATACATTAAAGTGAAGAAAGTGTTCCAATGCAAAGTAAAGGGAATTCTTGAACTAAACCCCCTTTCTTCAGGTTTTATTTCTTTTACTCCATTTTCAGTATGCCTATTCCTTAACAATAATTTATTCATAATTATCTTACCTTTTATAGTTTATACATGTTTCCCACTGGAGTTTATATAAAACAAAAGGTTTTTCAAAATAACTCTTCTTTCAAAACACACCGTTAACTTCTAACTGAAGGTTGATGATTCTTATATCAAGTATGTTATTCCCCCTTTCATTTTGCATCCCAAAGTATTAGAATATATGATTTATGAATTTAAACCCACTAAATTCAATGGTTTTTATGTTAAATATTTATATATGTTCTATGTTTCATTCATGGTAATGTAAATATTATTATGTGACGGGTGCACCTAGAATTATATAGCAGTCTAATGTAAAGACTCTCTTGAGTAATGTGAAATATCTGTGAACATGGCGATTGATTTTTTCACAACTATGTGTGGTAGTAGACCACTAAGACATGATGTTTAATTTTTATTCATTTCCATATTTCAATCCTTCTCTTAATGCTTCCACTCATGATTATGATCATATGCCTATGTTATGATGATAATGATTATGCTCACCCCATGGTATTTTTTTTCATGTTCTTATCTATCCCCTTACTAGGATTTTATCTCACCCCTTTTTTATGTTTATCCTCAAGTGACTACTTGTACTAAGGATATGTTAACATCAAATAAGAATCTATAGGAGAATAAATTAAATAAATTTTTGTGTTTTATGTTGCAAAAGGTATGTATGGTCTTAGTTTTTCCAATACACTAAACCTTTGGATCCTCATTGTAATGTTTTTATGTTGTTTATCATTAAAATGATGTAAAAGTAATGTAAGAGAA
The DNA here is from genome assembly GCA_963277665.1 of Viscum album. Lineage (NCBI taxonomy): Eukaryota > Viridiplantae > Streptophyta > Magnoliopsida > Santalales > Viscaceae > Viscum > Viscum album. Next base: position 770,560,177 of record OY728159.1, on the reverse strand, counting down.
GAAGGGTCACTATAGTTGGTATCAAAGGCATGGTTCAGTTAATTTTGGAATTAGGATTAGAGAACCTAACTGAAAATCCCTAGTATGAGACTAAGTATATGTAAGAACACAAGATGCTTTGCTAACAAACCACGCGAGGGATAATGCAGCGATTTCCTGAATGATATCCCCAATGCTTTGGGAGGTGGAGTTCAAAACTTCATGGTGATACTTACTCAACTATCTCAGGTTGTGAAAAATAACCTGAATAATGTGGAACATACTTCTTTGAATAAGAGGGAACAACCAGTTGTTGAGTTTTTTAAATGGTAATGACCACCGACGTTTAGTTGGTCTTCTGATCCACTAGTTGTAGAACATTTGGTCAACTCCATGAAGAAGTTCTTTTTTAGGCTTCACGATTCTAAGATGGAGAAGGTGACTTTAACCATTTATCATCCAGATGGAGAGGCCAACCAATGGTGTTATTTGATTAATAACACCAATTCGAGGGAAAAAATTGACGAGATAGAGTGGGAAGACATTAAGATAATATTTCTTAACAAGTATTTCCCAAGAAATCATCATACGAATATGTAGAGATAATTCATATACCTAAATAAAAACAAAGTAGAATCTATCATGAACGAATAAGAAAATTTCACAAGGCTTGAAAGGTACACCTTAGTATATTTATCAACAATGAAGGAAAAATTAATATATTATATAGTGGATTAAAACCACACCTTTGAATGGATCTCACAATTTGAGACTTTGGGAGTTATGAAGAAGTCATTTTATGTTATCTAGAAGTGGATATGGAGTTTGAAGAATGGTCCCATAGATATGGTGATGAGAAAAGTAAGATGGAGTTTCATGCCGGATTATCTAATGGGAATGTTGGTAAGAAAACTCAGCCACCTACATGTCAAAAATGTGGGAAGAAGAATCATGGGACCTACCTCAATGGGATGTGGAAATTCTTTAAGTGTGGGAGAGAAATCCACCTAACTCAAGAGTGTAGAAAATACATGAGAAGGCAGGAGAACGTGGTGGAGGAAAAGAGAAAACCACACGTGGTCCAATGCTACAACTGTATGGAGAAATGGCAATATGCAAAGCTAGTGCACTAACCCTCGATCCTTTAATGGGTAATTATCATCATCTACCATAAAATCCAAAGGAAAAAAGGAAGGATTACGCCATCACTTCCATGGAGGTGGATCAAGAAAATAAAGGAGTACAATGTACACTTCCTATTCACTTAGGAATGGAAAACCTCTTATTTTATTATGCTTCTATGCATTCCTTTATATCATGAATGTTTCATAGAGCTATTGAATCAAAACCCTGAAACAATGAAGTTTATATATATGTAAAAACACCAAGTGGTCAAATCATTATAACCTAAGTGTTGTAATCTCCTCCTGTTGGTGTATGTGGGAAGATTCTTCCAGCGAATATCATGATACTTCCCTTAGTGTAATTTGATGCTATAATGGGAATGGATTGGATCTCTTTATATAGAGCACATATCAACTGTCGGGAAAAGGAAATAAATTTTCATATTCCAAAATATCTCATTCCCCTCTACAAATTCAAGGAAGATCATGAATATACTTTAAAAAACCCTTTAATGGTGTGGGTGTTGATTCCCTATAAAGAATCAGACCCTTCTCAAATGATTTATATAAAGGAAAGTGTCAATCTAGTGGAATTTCCCATTGTGGGGGAATACATTGATGCATTTCTTGAAGAGTTACCTAGACTACCCCCAGATTGTGAGGTAGAGTTCCCAATATAACTCATACCCAGAGCTACTCCCCTCTCAAAGTGTCCCGATAGGATGGATCATATCAAACTATATGATTTAAAGAATTTGTTGTAATAGAATTTGGACAAAGGGTCCATATTCCCTAGTGCATCCCCATGGGGTGCGTCAGTGCTCTTTCTGAAGAGGAAGGATGAATCAATGAGTTTGTGTATTCATTATTGGGAACTCAACAAGATCACCATAATGAAAAATTATCCTCTCCCAAGGATTGAAAACTTTTTCGATTAGCTATGAGGAGCTTAGTACTTATCAAAGATGCATCTTCATTCTGGGTATCATTAGCCAAAGGTAAAGAAGGAAGATATTCAGAAGACTAACTTCCATACAAGGTATAGGCACTGTGAGTTTCTGGTGATTCCCTTCAGACTTAATAATCCCCCTAAAATATTAATGGATTTTATAAATAAAGTCTTTAAAACCACCTCAACAAATTTGTTTTAGTTTTTATTGATGATTTTCTCATCCGCTCCAAGAGAAAGGCTGAACCTGAAAAACATCTAAGAATTGTGTTTGGGACATTGAGAAGGGAGAAGTTGAACACCAAGTTTAGCATGTTTTACTTTTAAATGAAGAAAGTCACATTATTGGGACATGTGATCACAACTGACATAATTTTTGTGGACCCTTCAAAGAAAAAGGTGATTGAGGAATGACATAGACACTCTATTGTCATAGAAATCCATAGTTTTATTGAATTAGTGGGGTACTACCAAAGTTTTGTGATAAATTTATCATGATTTTTAACCCTTTATCTATGTTAACAAGGAAAATGGTAAAGTATGTTTGGACATAATAATGTGAGGAAAGATTTAAGGAGCTAAAGTGAAGTCAAATCACTGCACATGTACTCACAAAACTGAAAAGTGGAGAATGTTTTGTGATATACAATGATTCTTACATGAAATTATTGGGTTATATACTCATTCTAAATGGTAATTTGATAGACTAAACCTCACTAAAGTTGAATATCCATTATTAGAACGTCCCAATGCATGATCTATATCTAGAAGCTATTATTTTTTCCTTGAAAAGCTGGCGGCATTTCCTATATGGTGATAATTTTGATATATATACAGATCACAAGATTTAAAAGTATATACTCCCACCAAAATATCCCAAAATTTGTCGAAGGGGATGGTTAGAACTAATCAAAGACTTCAATTTCTCTATTCAGTATCATCATGGAAAGGAAAACAAGGTAGTTGATTCTCTAAGATGAAAATAACCCGCTTCTCTATCCATGTTACGGATTGAGAAAGACCCACTCTTTATGGATATGCAAAGGACGGATTTGGAAATAATAAAGGGAAGGAATAGATCCTATGTTTACCAAATTATTGTGCAACCATATATCCATGTGAATATTAAGGAGGCACAAAGGGATGATCTGGAGTTACAAAAGAAGGTGAATGCAGTAAAAGAAGGGAAGTCGTAAGAGTTCCATATTGACTATGATGGTGTGATTCAGTTTGGAATAAGGATTTATGTGCCTTCATCACCTGATATAATGAAGAATATATTTTGATAATGTAAATATCTCAACTTTCTCTATCCATCCTAGGAGTACCATGATGTATCGTGATCATTGAGAACACTTTTGGTGGACAATATAAATAAGGAGATTGTTGACTATATCCCAAGGTGCTTGATATTACAGCAAGTCAAAGGTGAGAGATACAAGTCCAAAGGGATTATGTGACCATTTACTATACCCACGTGATAATGGGAGAATGTCACTATGGACTTTGTCATGGGACTCCTTAAAGAATTCAAAAGAAACAATACAAAAAGGGATATGGTGGACTGACTCACCAATATTTCTCAATTTATCACTATTTGAGAATATTTCTTTCTTAAAAAACATGAAAAGTTATATGTCGATGAAGTGGTGATACTTCATGGGGTTCCACTCTCAATTTCACCTAATCATGATCCCATGTTCACATACAAATTCTTGTGGAGTCTTCAACATTCTTTGAGTACTAAATCAAATTTCAACATGGCATATCACCCCTAAACAGATGGCCATTCTAAAATGACTATTCAGATTCTCAAAGATATGTTAAGTGAATTTTCTTTATAATTATAGGTTTATGGGATCATCATATCCAATTGGTTTAGTTTTCATACCACAATAGCTTCAACTCAAGTTTTCAAAGGGCTCCATAGAAAGCCCTGCATGGATAGCGTTGTAGAACTCCTACATGTTGGGATGAAGTTGGAGGAAGAAAGCTACTTGGACCTAATCTTCTACAAGAGATTACCGAGAAGTTTCATTTAGATTAATAAAAATTGTTATGCGGACTACCGTCGAAGGGACTTGGAGTTCAACGTTATAGATAAAGTCTTTCTTCGAATATCAATGTGGGAGAGATTAATGTGGTTAAGAAAGAAATGGAAAATAAGACCAAGGTATATTGGCCCCATTGAGATCCTTGATCACGTAGGATCCATGGACTATCTACTTTTACTTCCACCAAATATGGCTCATGTTCATGATGTATTCCATATATCACTCCCAAGAAAGTACATACCAGATCCCTCGCATTTATTGAAGTCATAGGTGGTGCAGCTGAAATATGATCTCTCTTTTGAAGAGAAAGGACTAAAGATTATGGATTAGAGAGATAAGGTTCTACACAAAAAGACAACCCACCTTTTGAATGTGGTTTGGAGGAACCATAAGTATTAAGAAGAAACTTGGGAACTGGAGGAGGCATTGAAGGAGAAGTACCCTAACATGTTTATGTAAAATGATATTTCTAGGGTGAAATTTTAAAAGGTGATTTGAATGTAATGTCCCAAAGATTTATCAATGGAATTCTTTTCTTATAATAACTTCATATATTATAATCAAAGAAAATCAAATTAGGAAACACAATACCACATCCTTCTTAAATGAATTACTAAATTCTATGTTACCTTTAAACATAATTTTTCCACTTCTATGATATCAATTTTGAAAATCACCCATACACAGTTGAGATCAGTAAGATGTTTGGAGTCTAATAATAAATTTTAATTTTTAGTGAATAGTAACATACCCATCCGAATAGTAATGTTACCCAAATGAATAGTAATATGACCCTTATAAATAGTAAATTGGCCGTGTTAATAGTAACCTTACCAATGATGGTATAAATATAATGTTTCCATAGTATAAGTGACAATATGATATAACTATATTTTAGTGTTGGTATTTTTGTAAGTTATGAATATTTCATGATTAATTTAATAATTTAAAGTAAAATGTATTTTTATAAAATGTTTTTATAAACCATTAATTATATTTATTTTGATTATATGATAATTTTACGAGACCTTAATTAATTTTTCATAGAGTTAGAAATGCATTTTTAATTTTAAAATTTTTATTTTTCAAGTAAATTATGATTTTAATTAAATATTAAATTACTTCAATTTAGAAACATGTATTGATAAAATGTAGTTCTATTTTGGTTTATACACTTTAAAGAAAGGTTAGGGTGAATTGTTTGTATTTTTCTAAAATATTTGAATTTTTGGTGAATAGTAAAATATGATAATTTACGATAAATGCTAAATACATGAATTATAGAGTCATGGATGATGTTTTTCTGATGTCCGAACAATTGGTTCAAAATCACATGTTGATGTTAATATGTTAATTAATGCAATCATAATTAATTATTTTCTTGTGGAGAAATAATAAATTAATGATTATAATATTGAGAAAACCGCTCTCCCCTCCATTATAAATATCACCCCTCGTAACATCATTTCCTCGCACCTATCAAGTTTCAAGGAATGTCAAAATTCTTCCCAAATATCTTCCATATCCCCTCCCCCACGTCCAATAGCTCCTGGTCACATCAAAATACCAAGACTATGTTTCTTGAGGAGGATATCAAGAGGATAATAGAAGAGGTAATTACACCATCTCTTTTCTTTCAATTTCCTTTCAAATTTCTTTTCTTTTCTTCAATTATCCTCAACTTCAATTATCCAAATGTCTTGATAACTCTAGTATTATTGATATAATAGTATTAATTCATGTTAATGGATTATTATTCATTAAAATTCTCTCTCTCTCTCTCTCTCTCTTATTTTTAAAATTAAATTATTGCTCGTGGTGTGTCAATTTACCATCACCATGGGTGATGCACCTTCATTTTCATTCAAAAACTTGAAGGCTATCAATAAAACCATTTAATGGTTGAAAATAGATTGTAAATTTTTTTATTTATCAAATTTTAAGTTATGGAAACAACTTTTATACATAATACTAAATGATAAAACAAAACATGTCAGTTGTGATCTAAATAGCACCCAAATTAGCCTAAAATGATCACCATTAAATTTTATCTAATGATTAATCTTAATTTTATATAAAAAAATAATTTAAAATCTCGTAAGATCATTAATAACATTCAATAGAAATTACTGATGTTTATCCACGTTCTACATGAACTTCCATTCATGTGTACAAGTGAATCGTTCATGAAAACTAAGAAAAATAACACTACCAAACAATGAATTTAAACTCTATAACTCATCAAATGGCCCATACAAGAACTTAATAAAAACATAATGATTAAATTTAATTTATAAAACATTCTTTAAGTGTTAATTAATGAACTTAATGTGATTATACAGGACATTAATGTGAAGAAAGCATTCAGACACAAGGTTAGGGGAATTCTCGAACCCAACTTCCTTTATTAGGGTTTTAACTATTTCACTATTTTTCATTATGGTTATTAATTAAAAATCATTTATTCAGCATTATCATACCTTTTTTGGGATATAGATATTTTTCCACTAGATTTTATGTCAAACACAATGTTTTCCAAAAGAATTCTTTCAAAACACACCTTTTACTTCTAACTCAATGTTGATGATTCTTATATCAAGTATGTTATTCCCTATTTCATTTGGGAACCCAATTTTTTTTGAATGTATGGTTTATGAAGTGAAACCCAATCCTTTCCATAGGTTTTTTCATGTTTGGTATTGATATATGTTTCATGTGGCATGCATCATAATGTAAAAGTTATGATGTGAAAGGTGCGCCTAGAATTATACAGCATAATGAAAATGTTATGTTGTTACAGGTGCACCAAGAATTATATAGCATTCCAATTCACTGGTTAATGTGAATAACCTCGTGAGTAAAGTGAAATATATGTGAACCTGATTCTATATGTCTCACAACTATGTGTGGTAGTTGAACACTAAGACATGATGTTTCTTTTTTATGAATTACCATATTTCAAGTATTCTATTAATGATTCCTATAATGATTACGATCATATTACTATGTTATAATGATAATTATTATTCTCAACCCATGTTATATTGTTTCATGTTCTTATCTATCCTTTTACTGGGCTTTTAGCTCACCCTTTTTTATGGGTATCCTTAGGTGACTACTTGTACTAAGGAGAAGTCTAGAACCAATAAGAAGCTATAGAAAAAGAAATTAAACAAATGTGTATGTTTCATGTTTCAAAAGTTATGTATGGTTATATTTTTTCCAATACACTAAACCATTGGATCATTATTTTAATGTTTTTATGTTGTCTATCATTAAAATGATGTAAATATAATTTAAGAAAATCTGGGTCACTATAGTATTATGAAAATCAACACATAATTGGGTGTATATTAGAATGAAGTATACCAATGAAAAGGATGTTACCCCATGTTTGGTGGGTATATATTCCTTTGATATCTTTAAGTACTTGAAATGTTAGGTTTTGAATTGATTTTGGGTATGTATTTTTTGGTATCACAAAAAGTCCACATAGATTGTTACTATAGCAGAGTGACCTTTACATATCCTGATCTCATGAGTTATGTTCATCATGGATAATATGATATTAATGTACATCAATCAGGGCTAGTTCTTCCTCAACTTGGGGAGATCACCACTCAGGTTACAAGAATTTTTTTTGGATGATACGGGTGTAAAGTATAATGTCCTTCCACCCATGGTGTATTGGTTTTAGGATGTGTTTCTTGAATACTTCTCACAGATTTCACATGAGAGATATGTTGAGTTTAAAATTGATTTTATTACTAGAGGTGAACTAGTTTCCATTCCTCCTTATTGAATAGATCTGATAGAGCTTCGAGAGTTTAAGACTATACTAGCGGAATTCATAGATAAGGGATAATTTTTTTTGGGTACGTCACCTTGGGGTTTTCCAATTTTAATTTCAAATATGGATAAAGGGAAGAATCATTTATTTTTTTATTACCAGATGTGGGACTTGATAGTGTTTAATAATTAGTATTATCTTATATTTATCATTGATCACATTGACCAGCTAAGGGGTTCTTGTGTGTTCTCCATGATCGATTTGAGGTTATGTATCATTAGTTGAGAGTCATACTTTTATATATACCAATGAATACATTCTATAGCATGTAAAGACTGTATGAGTTTGTTTAAATTCTAATTATATTGAAAAAAACTCTTATTATGTTCATGACCTTAATGAAACAAACCTTACTGCAATAATTGGATCAATTTTTGGTTGATTTCATTTATGAAATCTCAGTGTACTCCCTGGCTCAAAATGATCATGAAAAACATCTTTATATCAGCCTGAGTGTACTGATATGGAAAAGGATATATTTAATCCTATATAAATGTAAATTATAGATTGATAGGGAACATATCCTGGGTCACATAATCTATGAGGAAGTTGTGTTGGTGGACCCAGAGAAGGTTCAAGTAGTTGTTACATGGTATCATCCAACGGATGTTTTTGACATCTAAGTCTATTTGTATTTATCAGGATATTATCAAAGATTCATCCAATAATTTTGTCACTTTTCAGTTTCTCTTTTGGTCCAGACCAAGAATGTCATCAAATATGATTGATCTAGGGAATGTTTGAATGCCTTTATGAAGTTAATGAATATTTTGACTTCTATGTTGATTTTTTATCCTAACCGAGTTCGCTGAGGATTATACATTATTTTGTGATCCATATGGTATTAAAAATGGATAACTATTGATACAGATAAATTGAGTAATGGTGTATGGGTCATGAAATTTGAGTCATCATGAATGGAATTATCATATAAACAATCAGGATTTGGACATGGTGGTTTATACCTTAAAGTGTTAGAAAAATTACCTATTGGAAGAAAGGTTTATTCTGTATTCCAACCATAAAATATTATACTATATCATCACACCGTGATATTTGAATCTCTATTAGTGGATATGGGTTGAGTTTATCCATTTGTTTTACTTTGATCTAGCCTATAATCAAGGGAATGGAAAAACATTATTGATTCATTGAGATTGAATACACAGACATAGGTAGTCCATGAGTCTAGTTTTAAGTGAAAGATGATGAATTTGATAGACGATAAGCACAATGAGGTTAAGTTGGACCATTAGTACATGAAACTTGTGTCTCTATCAATTAACACTACACCAAAGTTGGTAATTAGTGATGGATTTTTCATGGTGGTTTAAGAAACATCCACTATAAAAAAAATAAAAATATAGTGGATGTTTTTTAAAAATACCGCTAACAGTTTTTTTTACATGCAACACTACTCCACCCCACCCCCCACTATGAACCCAAAAACCCCTCCCCCACTTCCCCTGACCCTGTCAAACCCTAGCCCCCTCCTGTGGGCCCAATTCTCCCCCTCACCACTGGCCGCCTTCTCCATCATCCAAGAACCCCTTCATTCCCTACTCTATGGTTGTCCATCACCTTATCCATCACCATCATCCCCCTTCACACCCTAACTGAGCATGAGCTTGAGTTGTTGGCCCCTATCTCCCTTGAACAATCACTGGCATAAATCCTTAGGCATGTTAAGGGTGTGGTATTCTTCTAACCTTGCTTCGTCTGTTTTAAAAAAAAATTACAATTTTTGTAAGTTTTTTTACTTACCTTGGTTTATACTTATCATGTTGAATGACTAGACTGGTTATATTTTGAATTTTTTTTTATTTTCTTATTTTCATTAAAAATTAAATATGTTATTAATGTTGGTAAAATATTGAATTGATGTATTCTTTATGTCATGATGACACCATCCATGATTTAGAATAATTTTCAAGTTATAAAACAAGTTATGATATTTCTTATCACTTTCCTCTCATGCTCTAAATTGTAATATATGTTATACTTGATGTTAAATTTTATATTAGTAGATTATGAAACACTATATAGTGGAATATTATATTATGATATAGAAAATGTTTCTCAGGTACACCCATTATCGATGGGTAGGTCGATGGTATGTGATTGGATCGTTATGCCTTGAAACTATTATACCCCTTACATTATTCCTAAATGGATGGGATACAAGATTTACCTAACACTAATATTTATTATTATTTTTACCTTTAATGGGATGATTATTTCGCCATAATTCATTTATATCAATTATATTAGATCCTATGTTAGTCCTAATGTTGGGATAACGAGTATGGATCATCTCGATATAGTGGGATTATCATTATCATTAAAATATATGTTAAATAACATTCCTAAAGTATAATGTGTGTTATATTTATTATTCCTCTATATTTTTATTATTTTTTAATACACTTTTGATTATGAAATGCTATTGGGGATGGGTAGGTGATCACATAGTGAGTACATTATACTCACACCAAACATGCATCTCACTTAGGACGTAGGTTGAAAATCTTATAAGTAATTCAAGGAAGGGTAATGAATCAAAGAAAAATATTTAGTTCCATTTGGAGACATGAAAAATAGTTGGACCATTTTTACCATTTAATTTATTATTCGAGAAGACATACATTTGTTTTCAATAAGTTTTCATTTAAGAGTTCCCACTCGTTAAACCTCCATTTTTGTACTTAGTATTTGTTTAGTTTCACTAACTTTTGTAAAAGAGGTATTTTCCTAAATTCATGAAAATTATATAATTTATGTATATTTTGGATTGTGATCATGTGGAATTTCATTTTTACATCTTTATTTTCATTTATTATCATCCAGGTGTCCCTAATAGACATATACCCTTTCCAAAAACTAGGTTATGTGTGTGAGTAATTCCTTCTTCTAATAAGGTCATTCTTAAGTTTTTTAACGAACCTATAATATTTTAGTTAACACTAAAAAGAGGGAAAGACATCTCTTACATATTTATTTCAAAATCCCCTATATTTATACCATCCTTTGGTAATAAAAAGTTACCTTAATGTGTTATAAAGGCTTAGTCTAATTACTATTTAGTTATTTAGTTAATGATCATTATATTAGTGGTTTTTGTTAAATAATTATAAGGAATTTAGTTAAAAACATCACTTGATAGTTTAGGTATTAATTCCCTAAAATATGAATCCACTATAGTGAAGTCTAGTTTCCTTGTTGTTACACTTATATTTTGATAATTTACACTAATTTCTAGGATTGTCAACTTAATTCTATCATATAATTGTGCATTTTCTCTAAAAATAGCAATCAACATTTGTTCTTTATTAAGAGAAAATTTTCATTAAATTATCATTGGTGTATTGTTTCTCTCTACTAGAAATACATATGATAAATTAGTGGGAAATGGTTTTAATTATAGATATAGAGTTTTTATTAAAGATAAACATAGATTTGTGTTACTTAACTCAATGGTTTACACTTCCTATTCATGATATAAAGTATTAAAAACTTTTTCATTGAATAAATACTAAAATCTATCATATAAATCAAAAGATATTTCATCTTCAGATGGTTGGATAGAATATTAATGTTTTCCCAATTGTTTATGACCAAATTTTCAGATCTTGATTTGTTTCCCAAATGAAAAATTTATTATATCAATCAACTTTCTTCACAAGGATTATACTCATTATAATGTGACAATGTAAAAAGATTGAGGTATCTTATTATGGTTAAATGATGGAATCAAAAATATTAAAGTGGAATTTTTTTAACCAAGATCATTAATTACAATACCTCCATGGAAATTTATGATTTTATTTTAAATTTCATGGAATGGTTTGTCTAATATTATAGGTTACTAAGTAGAGGTCATATCCTCCTCTATGATTAAAACATAAAAATTAGCAGAGATGATGAAATTATTAACTCTAAATAAAAAATATTTAAATACCCTCAATTTGAATATAGTAGATCTGTTATGTAATTTTAAAACCACTCTAGTTGGTTTGAGATGTACCATATGTAAATAAGGAAAAATGGAATGTGACTTACATAAATATAATCTCCTAGATCACCACTATAAATGCTAGTGAAGCATTATGTGACACCCCCTCTAGCTATAGATGTGTTAGAACTCAAAATATAATACTATAGTGATGGATAATTAGTAGGATAACCTAGACTTAGTGACCCTAAGGTGTTTTACCATGATAACTACTTTAAATTAATTTATATATATTATTTATTTTTATTTTATTTTATATAAAACTATCCACGACTGATTTCCTTTTTTTTACTCTGACTTTTTTAGTACTTATATGAATCTTTTTATAACTACTTGGGATGTGTTATTTTCAATTCCATTTATCTCTTTTCCTACATAGTAATAATTATGTGTTTTAATTTTTTTTAATAAAGTCTAGGCACATTTTGATATTGATAAAAGCTAGATCACATTTCTGAGGAACATACCTCAGTATGCTAAGGGTTTGGAGGATTTTTTAGATTTCTCAATTTTCAATTGATTCATTTATTGTATAATAATATGTCCAAGTACTAAATATAAATTTATAATATAGTGTAAGAGATATGAAGTTTATGAACACTTGATATTGAAGAAATTCCCTGGTCAATATTTGTGTTGGATTTGGCATGAAGAATCATACATTACTGAACGTTTGAGCACCGATTTCCATCTAATGAATGAGCTCCCAAATTCATTGATAATGAAAAATGAAATGAAAAACCTTTTAAATGATGAATTCAGGATTGCAAGACACCAACATCAATATCAAAATATATCAAAACAACCAATTGAGGGTGCTACAAATAAAAACCTGACACGTGATGTTTTTGACACTATAGGACAACTAAATAAAGAGTATAACATATCCTCGATTCCTCCTGTTTATTCTATGGAGATTAATGTAACATAAAACATCCCTGAGCATAAAAATGAGTCTCATAGTTTAGTTGATTGATGGATATCAATAGTCATATAATGGATGTTTGAAATATTCACAATGTTCTATTTTTTCAAAGTTTTACCATATCAAATGCCTTTGTGTAATTACAAATAAGGAAATGTCCAAGATATTGTAATTGTTGTGTGTTGCATTTCCTAAAGAAAATACACCTGAGTCTTTTTATTATATGAAAAAAGATTTTAACAAGCTTGGTTTGAATTATAAATAAATACATGCATGTCCCAATTATTTTAGGCTTTATTTAGGAGAGGATTAAAGTAGACATGATGTCAAAAAATGATCTTCTTATAAATGGAAGTCAATGGGTGATGTTGGAAGTCTAAATCAACAAATTACTATGAATAAGAAGAAAAGGAACACATCAGTAATGCTATTACGTTACTTTCTATTAAAACCTTGATTAAAAATATTATTAATGTCATTTAAAACTATCAAACCCATGAAATGACATTCTATAGATAATAACAATTGTGGTTTAATTAGATATCCAAGAGATTCAAAATCATAGAAACATTTGTTTCATTACATTGATATTTCTCATCTGATCCTAGGAATATTTGATTGGGATTGGTTTCTGATGGATTCAACCCATTTTGGACCTTGATCACCAGTTATATCATTTTTATGGTGGTTTTGATCCCTTTAAATACACCACCGTGGTTTTTTATGCAATAAAAATATTTTATCATTTTGATGATTATTTATGGGAAAAATTCTTGGAAATGATATTTATGTATACTTCCATACTTCAATTGTATAATTACAAGAGTTATGGAGAAATGGTGTTGAGACAAATGATGCATATTCTAGAACAATGTTCAAAATGGAAGCTTCTCTAATGTGGATTGTAAAACCCCAAGATTCCATGGTATGCTTCTCTTTGAATAGTGCAGTAATGTGTGTTGTACACAACTTCGAGTTCTAACACACCACAACCAATCGAACTAGCCGTTATGAATTGTAATACCCAATTTTTGAAATTTTATAGATTTTATCTTTTAAAATGGACTTCATTTTTGGATTTGGAATATCGAAATCATCTTTAGGTGAATTTATGGTATTTTTCTGAAAACATTCAGTTTTTGATGAATAATGAAAAATACTAAATTTTAATTAAAAACAACTTTTTTAATCAAAATAATTTATAGTGCTAAATTACACTATTGAGTGGTTTTTAAGTATAATTATATTATTTTTTTACCATTTAATCCAATTTTGATCATTGGACATAATTACACATTAAAACTGGACATAAGCAAGTGTCAATCTTTTGATAATTATTATTTCCTAAAAACACTCTTTTTGTTTTGACAACTGGAATTAATTTTAAATTTATTTCTGCCACTTCTGTGTTTTTAATTTAGAAAAAAGGATTCCATATTTGGAATCAGGAGGTCTAAATTGTATAAATAGGTAACTTTTATTTTTAGACATTGGGAATATTTATGTCTGTAAATATTTTATTTACCGTGGTTAAAGGGGTAAATCCAGTAAATAAGGATAAAAAATAATATTATAATAATATTAAATTACACTAAAACATATCCTAACCCTATTGGATGACACATTTCAGACCATTAGAATCCTTGGGTCGATTTTGGGACCCCATGGAGCCACTTGGAAGTGATAATGACATTATATATTAAATAATTTAATTTAGAGACAAAAAATACAAAAGAAAATATATTTTAGTAAAACCATTTTTATATGAGGTTATATAATTGATATATTCGACTATAGATCGTCCTTATAAATATAATAATATTTCCTACCTCATTATATTTTAATTATAATTTTTATACATAAAATAAATATATTTATTTATTACACAATGACGATACAATATTTTCCTTATTAATGAAAGAATCAAATAAATGGTATTACAGATGTTAAAATAAAGATAATTTGATAGTTTTGATTCCATACACTAATTCGATAGGTTAATTTGACTTTTTAGGATTGATTAGATGAATTTTTTGTGAATTAATAATGCTGTTATAAATTTAGCAAAAACAAAATACCAAATAGTGTCAAAATTGACATTAAAGAGTTCTTAAAACAAATAATATATTATTAATTGATATTATATTCCTAAAAATCTAAGTTTCGGCCAAAAGACTTATATAATGATAGGTATATCATTAATGAACCACTTGGGGTTATCTTGTAAGTATATAGTAAGTTTATTAACCATATAATATAGAAATACAATGAGACATGGTAAATATCAAACTATTTAACTAAGGAGCCCTTTTGATCAAATAAAAAGGAAGAACCCTAAGAAGAGATAAATATTTCGTCACCTCTTTTAAGTTCCTTTCTTCTTCCACTTCCTCTTTCTTTGTTATTTCCATTCTAAAATAATAACTCCAATATATTCTATATATTATGATGTTATTATAAATATGGTATAACCATATTCATTATTTTGTCCATCCTTTGAATGAAAAGTCACCATATGTGCGTAACATTGACTGTTTCTTTGATGGTTTAAACCTATTTATCCATCAATCATTAGTATCACAATCCTTATCATCAGACAAATATATTCCCTCATGTGCTATCAAGACAGAAAAGTAATTATCTAAGTCTTAAGACTTTAAAGAAAATCAAGAGAAGAAGAGATTTTCTGAACACTATGGGAAAGGAAATATGGAAACAGTGAAGAAGGGAAGAATTGAATTTCCACCCTATGATAATTGCGGAAGGAAGCACCCTCATGAATGTCTAAAAGGAAAATGAGTATTCTAAAAATGTGGACAGAAATGACATCTTTCTGGTGATTGTAAGGGAAAGAAATATTCTACCAATGTTCAATGCTACAATTGCAGGGAGACGGGACATTATGAAAATGAATGTCCTAAGCGTCAGGGAAACCTACCTCCGAAAAGGACAAGGGATCAAGGAAAAGATTATGTGATCACTACTACTGCGGTTGAAGCCCCTAAAGATGTGTTGGCAGGTAATTTAATAGTTTCCTCAAGTTTAGACAATGCTTTATTTGATTCTGGATCATCGCATTTTTTCATATCTTCCCAGTTTTCTAAGAAAATTGGATATTTCCAATTTGATTTAACAAGGGAGTTTTCAATCAAAACTTCTAAGAAAATTATCATTACTATAAAGTTTTTTGAATCAGTTCCCATTAGGGCATATAAATGTTCTTTATCACCTAATCTCATAATCATACCCATGATTGAATTGGATATAATCCTTGTTATGGATTGGATTTTTGACCATGATGCAAAAATTTATTATAAGAAGAAGGAGGTTACTATTTTTGATGACGATGGTAAAGAACACCTTATATTTTGAGCAGAATCATCACCACCTAATTCTTATCTAGATCCACCCATAGTAGCTCAACTAAATTCAATTATTGGGGAGTAAGAGAATGAAATAAATGTGGGTGAGGAAAAGAATGTTCAAATAGATGATGTACCTATTGTGCAAGAGTATGTTGATTTATTTCCTGCGGATTTACTGGGAAATCCACCAGAACTAGAAATTGATTTTTCAATTGTTTTAATTCATGGTTAGAGACCCATATCAAAGACCCCTTATAGAATGGCCACTATGAAATTAGTGGAAAAAAGGAAACAACTAGAGGAATTGAGTAATATGGGATTTATTCTCCCATTTTTTTCTCTATGGGGAGCCACTGTCCTTTATGTTAAGAAGAAAGATGGATCTATGAGGTTGTGCATTGACTACAGGGAGATCAATGCTAGAACAATAAAGAACAAGTATCCCCAACCTCGCATTGATGATTTATTCGAACAACTTCATAGAGCTCAATACTTTTCAAAGATTTCCCTTCGATTTGGATATCATCAGTTGTGTGTGAAGAAGAGAGACATTCCGAAAACAGCATTTCACACCAGGTACGGGCATTATGAGTTTACAGTAATGCCTTTTGGATTGACTAATGCACCCTCTATCTTCATATATCTAATTAATAGAGTTTTCAAATAATATCTTGATGAATTTTTAGTGGTATTTATTAATGATATCTTGGTATACTCCAAAAGCTACGAAGATCATGAAAATCACTTGTGCATTATCTTGAAGACTCTGATAAGACATGAATTATATGGGAAGTTTAGCAAGTGTGAATTCTGGTTTCAAGAGATTTTTTTTCTTCACCATATTGTCTCCAAGGATGGAATCTCTGTTGATCCTTCTAAGACAAGAGCAATCCAATAATGGCTAGCACTGACGAGTTTAACTGAAGCACATAGTTTTATTGGTTTAGAAGTTTATTATTGGTGTTTCATCCATAATTTTTCCTGATTGGATTACCCAT
The DNA here is from genome assembly GCA_963277665.1 of Viscum album. Taxonomy (NCBI): domain Eukaryota; kingdom Viridiplantae; phylum Streptophyta; class Magnoliopsida; order Santalales; family Viscaceae; genus Viscum; species Viscum album. Next base: position 770,542,921 of record OY728159.1, on the reverse strand, counting down.
TAACCAAGGTCACATGTAAAGGGGTTAAATTTGTTTGGACAAAAGAATGTGAAGAATGTTTTGAAGAACTGAAGAGAAGATTAGTCAATGCTCACATACTGACTCTACCATCGGGAATGATGGGTTTTTTATTTATAGTGATGCATCAAAGAAAGGACTTGGTTGTGTTCTTATGTATAATGATAAGTTTATTGCTTATGCATCATGATAGCTAAAAATTCATGAGAAAAACTATCCTACTCATGATCTTGAGTTAGCAGCTTTAATATTTGATTTGAAGATATGGATACATTATCTCAATGGTGAAAAATATGAGAAATATACCAATCAAAAAAGTTTTAAGTATATTTTCTCATAGAAATAACTAAACATGAGGCAGAGACAATGGCTTCAACTACTCAAGTATTATTATTTCATGATACACTACCACCCGGGGAAGGTAAATTAGGTGTAAGATGCTTTGAGTAGAAAGGAACATGGAGTTTTGAAAAAGATGAGAGTTGAAAAGGATCCTATATACATGGATCTAGTAATGATGGATATGGGGATCACCATGGATGGTGAAACATCAATAATTTTTCAAATGGTTTCCAAACCATCTTTACTAGAAAGGCTAAAGAGTTCTCAGACCAGTGATGAAGATTTTCAAAAGAAGATTAATGTTGTGAATGATGGGAGATTGAGTGAATTTGTGTCTGACGATGGAATTTTGAAATTTGGTAAGAGACTTTGTGTTCCTGATATACCTGATCTAAAAAGGGAATTGTTGGATGATGCTCATAGTTCAAATTTTTCTTTACACCCTGATAGTACTAAGATGTATAGAGATTTGAAGCAACATTTTTGGTGGGACAACATGAAGAGGGATATTGTTGATTTTATGTCAAGATGTATGGTTTGTCAATAAGTTAAAACTGGAAGGAAACAGCCTAGAGGAGTCTTACAACCACTGCCCATAATTGAGTTGAAATGAGATAATATTATGATGGAATTTTTCATGGGACTACCAAATAATCCTAGAAGGAACGATGCAATATGGGTCATTTTTTATCGTCTTACCAAGTTAGCACATTTTCATTCTATATGAAAATATTTACCACTTGAACGATTAACAAGACTATATATTAATGAAGTTTTAAGACTTCATGGAGTACCACTATCAATTGTTTCTGATCTTGATCCATGTTTTACATCAAGATTCTGGAAAAGTCTTCAGAAAGCCCTGGATACTAAACTTCGTATGAGCACTACCTACAACCCCCAAACTGATGGACAATCATAACGGACTATTAAAACCTTAGAAGACATGTTGAGATCATGATCACTTGACTTTCTAGGTATGTGGGATCAATATTTACCTCAGGTATAATTTTCCTATAACAATAGCTTCCTTTCAAGTATTCAGATGGAACCATATGAAGCGTTATATGGAAAGAGATGTCGCACACCAACCTATTGGGATGATGTTGGTGAAAGAAAACTCGTAGGACCAGAACTTGGGGAGGAAACTATGGAAAAGGTGAAGGTAATCCAAACCCACATCAAAGAAGCTCAAAGTAGGCAGAAGAGTTATGCCAATAACCAAAGGAAGGATTTAGAATATCAGGTAAGAGACCATGTTTTCTTGAAGGTATATCCATGGAAGGGTGTTATATGTTTCAATAAAAAGGGAAAATTATGTCCCAGTTATATCGGACCATTCGAAATTCTAGAACGAATTGGGGCTGTAGCTTAACAATTGGAAATGTCACCAAGTCTCTCCAAAGTTTACGATGTGTTCCACGTATCACTGTTGAGAAAATACATGTCTGGCCCAACTCTTTTACTCACCTATGAGGAATTAGAGCTGGAACCCGATCATTCTTATTGCGAAGTGCTTATCAAGGTTCTTGATACAAGAGAACAAGTGCTGAGAAACCGAATGACTCGTCTGGTAAAAGTTCAATGGAGAAACCATAAGATGGAAGAGGCAACGTGGGAACCTGGTGAACTTATGATGAAGAACCACCCGAGTCTTTTTACAAATTAATACTCTAGAAATTTTGAGGATGGAATTATTTTAAGGAGAGGTGAATGTAACACCCCAAGCTTCCACGGTATTCTTCTCTTTTAATAATACAACAATATGTGTTGTACGTAACTTCGAGTTCTAACACACTACAACCAATCAAACTAGAATTTATGAATAGTAATATCCACTTTTTGAAATTTTATAAACATTATCGTTGAGAATGGGCTTCATTTTTGGGTTCAGAATATCAAAATTAGCTTCAGGTGATTTTTTTTTATTTTTCTGAAAACATTTAGTTTTTGATGAATTGTGAAAAATACAAAATTTTAATTAAAAACAACTTTTTAAATCAAATTAATTTATAGTGCTAAATTACACTATTGAGTGGTTTTTAAGTATAATTAGATTATATTTTTACCATTTAATCTAATGTTGATCATTGGACGTAATTTCACATTTAAACAGGACATAAGCAAGTGTCAATCTTTCGATAGTTATTATTTCTTAAAAACATGCTTTTTGTTTTGACAACAGGAATTAATTTTAAATTAATTTCTACCACTACTATAATTTGAATTTAGAAAAATGGATTCCATATTTGGAATCAGGAGGTCCAAATTTTGTAAATATGTATGTTTTATTTGTAGACATTAGGAATATTTACTTCAGTAATTATTTTATTTACCGTGGTTAAAGGGGTAAATCTAGTAAATATGGAAAAAAAATTATACTATAATAATATTAAATTTCCATAAAACGTGTCTTAACACTATTTTATTACACATGTCCAACCATTTCCATCCTTGGGTCTATTTTAGGACCCCATATAGCCACTTGTATGTGATAATGACATTATATATTAAATAATTTAAAGTAGAGACAAAAATAAACAAAAGAAAATATATTTCAGTAAAATAATTTTTATATGAGGTTATAAAATTGATATATTTGACTATAAATCGTCATTAGAAATATAAAAATATTTCCTACATCAGGATATTTTATTTATAATTTTTAGACATAAAATAAATATACTTACATATGACAAAATGACGATGCAATATTTTCCTTATTAATGAATGATTCAAATAAATGGTATTATAGATGATAAATAAATATAATTTAAAAGTTTTAATTCCATCCAAGAATTTTATAGTTTAATTTGACATGTTATGATTGATTAGATGAATTTTTTTCGAAGTAATAATGATGTTATGAATTTATCAAAAACAAAATACCAAACAGTGTCAAATTTGACATAAAAGAGTTTTTAAAACAAATATTATATTATTAATTGATATTCTATTCCTAACAATCTAAGGTTGTCCCAAAATACTTATATAATGATATTTTTATCATTAATGAACCACTTGGTGTTCTCTTGAAAATATATAGTATTTTTATTAACTATATAATATAAAAATACGAAGAGACATGGTAAATGTCAAGCTATTTAAGTAAGAGTTAAATCTAAAAGATAAGGTTAATATAGTGACCCAAAACCATATAAAAGCTAATGGTTGAGTTATTATTGACCTATCTCCACCATATCCTTTAAATAATTCATTTTGGAGCTATTATAAACCGAAAATTATTTTATTATAAAATAATATTTCTAACTTTTCCTAAGGTGCCCCTCACCCCTCTTATGAAAGGGCACTCACCCTTATCTATAATTCAAACCTTCAAATACATCTGCCTCGGACAAACCCTGAACAAATACCCTCTAAACTTTCCTCCATTCATCCTAGAGGACTTAATTTAGTCATAAAGACAACCTAAGGATCCCTTTGGATCAAATCAAAAGGAAGAACCCGAAGAAGAGGTAAATATTTCATCACATCTTTCAACTTCCTTTCTTCTTCCACTTCCTCTTTCTTTGTTGTTTCCATTCTAAAATAATAACTCTAGTATATTCTATATAAAATTATGTTACTATAAATATGGTACAACCATATTCATTATTCTATCCATCATTTGAATTACATGTCACCATACGTGTGTATGTACGGCTTACCGTCTCCACGTCTTGGTGTAATTGTTATTCAATACATTATTATTTGGATTGGTATAATAATGATGTGAAATTGATGTAAATAATAAATATAAGATTATAATTATTCTGTATATATGATATACCATCCAATTATATATTATTATAATATCAAAATAATGATATTGTCTCTTGTGGTTACGTACGGATTACCGTCTCCACGAACGCGATGAGATTTGTTCCCCATCGTATCCATTCAAGACTAATATTCAATATATAATTAAAAATAATTTTTAAAGAATTAATATAATTATGAATATGAATAAGATACATCCCATCAATTACAAACATTACTTACGTAACAAATCATATAAAGAAAAATGAATCACTTAACACCTAAAATGATGATAATACTAAGATATTATAAAAAAGCAATATTAAAAGATAATATATGATATCATATTAATGTATATGATTATTGTATAATTTAATAACAATTATTTTACCATTATACAGAAGGTTAACCTACCCTTGGCCAAGGAAAATTACAAGGTAAGGTTTAATTCTACAATCTCTTTATTATCCGAGGTTGTTTTTACGTAAACATCTACTAGGACATCTTTGTCATCCACATTCATGTTTCTTAAAAATGTATTTCAAAAAAAAAAAACTAGATAATGGGGTAAATTAATTTATACCCTTATTTGACCTTATATGTCTTGAAAGTAATCTTTCCCTTGTTTTCCAAACAAGTCACTTTATGACCTTTTCGAAAAAATTAAGGTAAGAATGTTTTTTTAACTTATACAGCGGGTTCTACTATTTTTTGCCGTTATAACATTATCAAAGCTTCCCTTACAAGCTTATAACAATATTTTCAAAATAAATGTTTTATTTATAATTATGTGACTCTTAAATTATTTCAAAATAGAAATAAATATTTCTCTAAAAAAGGTTTTGATTTCATCTATATCAACATACTTTGATGGATTTTAAGTTTATTTGAAGTTGATTTATTATGATACAAAACTTCCATATTTTATTGAATGTTTTGTGACATGTTTGACTATGAATGTGCTATTTTTATACCATTCATGGTTTATGGTTAAAGTTTTGACATTTCGTATTCTATTTTTAATATGAATTTTTCTGTTATATTTCATCCTTTTCATATGAGGAATGTATTGGACTTAGTAAATGAAGGGTGGAGCCCGCTACAGCTCCTCGATGCATCGGTAGGTCTCATGAGACAACTAGACATGGAATTGGCTGATGCCTTTCCCAATTTGATATATGGTTTTGGCCGAGGCATTAATCATTTTTAGGCGTCTTGGCCGAGTCCGTGACAAAATGTTTCAGAATGTCCAGAATTATACATTCCCTCAGTATGAAAATAATATTGATGGTTCATGTGGTCATTTGACTAGTAGAATACCCATGATTATGTTTTATTATGGAATTATTTACTCTTCTCATATTCCTTCCATTAAATTATTCATTTTTATTATTGGTAAAGGCATATGGTTTCAATTATTCACCATACTTAATATTTATGTTATCTTCCACTATATTGCTTACCCTTATTGAGCATTTGAGCTCACACCTTTCTTATGTTTCATTTTCCCAGGATATGAAGAAGTTTGTTATGAGTGACTTGCAGGCATAATATAAGAGGCTTGGATGTTTCTAATAGAATAAATTCGTGTTGTATTTCTTTTCATGTTGTAATATTGGACATATGTATGAATATTGTTTCCAATAATAATAAACTAATCGGTATTTTGAGACATGATTTCCTTGTGATCATGCCCATGTTATCTAATAATGCACCGAATCTGGGTAACTAGGGTTGGGGCGTTACATGGACCATTAGTGACCTCTCTATTCATGGGAATTCATCTGGTTCGAACACTAATATGGGGTTGGATTCTCTTATTTGTAACTTTTGTTTTGGGACCAAATGACTACCTCACGGTATAAAGTGGTGATTCTTGTTTCATCAAAGATTTCTCAATGCATCTCATAGATTTAGATTGAAAAAGTCAAAATTAAATTGTTCTATTCATCTTATACCACCTACAAAGTTGTTAATAGGTTTTAAAATATTTTTACAACATGGAAATGTTGAAATAGAATTGGTTAAGGTACGTGATTTTAATGATAGTGTTAAATGATTTCAAAGTGGATCATCAAGTGAAATCGAAACGCAATAATGGAAAAAATATATTATTCAAACTTTTGTATTGGGAATTTAATTTGTTGCAGCATAATCATTATGTTATGCATATTGATCATAATGTTTTTCCTAATTTCATCAGAAGATTTATTAATGACAATGTAAAATCAAAGAATCATCTAAATGATCAGAAAGAATTATAAGAAATTAACATAAAGCATGATATTTGTCTAAATGAGAAGGGAATGTATGCCCCATCAATTTTTTTAATGAACGTTATGGATAAAGATACATTATTTTGAATTTTAAAACATGTGAAGGTATCATATGGGTATTCAAGTAACATCTCAATGTGTTTTTACTTAAATAATCATAGGTTTCATGGACTGACATTCATGATTCTCATATTTTCTTACAGTAGTTTCTACAATTTTCAACGCGTATATTTTTACCTAAAAATATTATTTTTGTTGTAGTCCAATTTTTTACATTCTTTAGACAACTGTGTGAGAAAAATCTACAACCATTTGAGATTGACAACCTTCATGGGAGATTTGTATTGAAACTTTTTGAAATGGAGAAAATCTTTCCTCTATAATTTTTTAATTTCATGATGCATTTAACTATGAATTTCATTGAGGAAGATAAATTTGGAGGCCTCGTACATTATCGATTGATGTGTCCAATTGAGTGGTACTTTATTTATATGTTTTCCATTTAAGTAAACAATTTTTAGAAATTCATTAAATACAAAATTATGTTTTTTTATTTTATTTTATTGACATCTTGGGCATTTTAAATCATACGTTAAAAATAAATCTTAACCTGAAGGCTCTATTTCTAAAGGATATTTGGTATAGGATTATATTACATTTTTCTAGATAATTGGATGATATTGAGAGAAGTTACAATAATGTTAGGCAAGTTGATGACACATCAACTCAATCTCAACTACATGGGAATTAAAAAAAATCCTTCCTACTATTTGCCGATCGGTTGGGAAGAACTCAAATGTTACACTGATAGAAATGGAATTTTTACAGGCACATAGATATTTGATGTTGAATAGTGAAATTTCATATCTATATTGAAGAGTTGAGGATACAAAAAAAGAAATGAATGAGAGGATGAGCACAAAATGAGAATGATATAACAAAATCATTTAATGAAGAGATTGTACAATGGTTTTTATGATGTGTATGTTCGTAAATATTGAAATCTATATAGGTATTAGGTTAGGAGGTATATTTTTTAAATATAATAATGTATGTTACTTTTTTTAGATCATTAATAATAATAGTCGAGATGAGTTTTCAAAAGATTTGAAGTTTCTTGCTTGATTTCCTCTAAAATAGGCTATAATTTTCGATGCTTACAATATAAATGGACTAAAATTTAATATAGTTGATTGGGAACATAGTTTCAAAATAGATAATAGTGGTATATTTACATTTTGTCAAGTGGGATACAATATAAATTTGACTGATATTATAGAATTAAAATACCACAAGAATTTTTCTTGTTGTTTTATTCAGATAAAATTGGGACGATATTATCAGTGATAAAAGAGATTCCCTGTAATTTACTTCTGTGAACATCTATTAATTAATGGATGTTGGTGACCAAGAATTACATGATCAGTATATCTTATCATCGCCAGGGAAAAATGATATATTATATGGAAGATGCAGTGGATGAAGGGAGAAGTGTAGTTTCTCATTTAAAACAAATAGACTTGTATGATATGAGTGATGAAGTGGAAGATTTGACCTCTGACATTGAATCCCATAAATAGAAATAAGTGAACTTATTTTTCCTTCATGATATTGAAAATATTAGTCTTGAAAAGATGTATAAAGTAGATGAAGTAATGATGAAGTAGAAAAATGTCATGATTGAAAGATAAAATGATTTTTTGTGTACTAATTAATTCATTTATCAACCAATTATGTCATTTTTACAATCATTCATTTTCATAGTTATGTATATTTTTTTGTCAGTATTGTGCATCTGTTATCATTTCTATTTTTTCTACATTAATTTTTTGAAATATAAGTTCTCAAGTTAATTTTATATGATTAAATGACCGGAATTCCAAATAAGAAGTGTTATACTCATGCTAGTAAACTCTCAATCATAATTCCCTTAACCATTCCCAAAGATGATAATCCATTTATCCCAATCCATATAGTATCTGAGACACCATCCCATTTATCCCCTACACAGTCTCTCAGACCCTCAGTCAGTGTCCCATCAGTAGCTCTCCTAATGCCTCCCCATTTAGTAGCTTCAGTAGTGAAGGAGTAGGCTGCCACTCCTGGTTCTTCACAGGGATATTGGAGGATGACTATTATACATAAAAATTTTAATATGAATAAAAATATTTTACTATTTCATACTACTAACTATTTTTTAATAAAAGATGGAATAAATGATACTATACATAAAAATATGAAAAGTTCATATGTGTGGAATATGAACAGAATAAATATAGTTCTCCCATTTGACTGATATGGGGACCCTACAGATGACGACGTGGGATTACATGGCTTGATTCGGGGATAGCATGCAGCAGAGCTGGTTACCCTTCCTATTACGTGTGATGATTAGAGGAATATACATTCATCTTGGAAAATGGTGTTTTTTATTCAAAGATAAAGTTAATTTTAATACATTATGGTGTAATTTAATGACATTATATTATTAAATTCTAATATTTTAAAAATTGAATCTATTTTTACAAATGTTTTTCACTTTCCCATTGCAGATATTATAGTAATAAAGTGGACATCGAAAAATTTGGGCAATAAATGGAAATATTTTAAATGGATATTATGGAACGAATTCAATGATACTTCATTGAGAAACTAGAAACTATATGATAAGGTACCTAGTGGGGTAACTTGAGAGCAATGGAATGTTTTTATTGATAGCCATCATGATGATAAGAACAAGGTATTTAAATATATATTATTATATTAATATCATTTTAAATTTATTGATGCATATAAAAATGATTTGATGTTTCATTAGTTACTATTAAGTTATATTTTATTTATTATTGGATGTTTTAAGGAATAATGAATTGAGTTGGGATTAGAAAATCTTCCCCCTCACTTTGGGGTCAATGAGTTTTTCTAGAAGCCAAAAGACTATGGTAATCTATTCATTAGTTTAAATATTTATAAGAAAATATTATCTATTATATATATTAAATTATTGATTTAAAATTGTTTAATGCAGTTATATAATTTAGGTCACTAAGCCTCCCGAACAGAACTATTGTTGGATGTTCATAAAAAATCTGATGAAATTTATATCAACGGGCCTACCAAAGATGTTGGGGTATGAATTCATTTTTCATTATAATAACTTATTATTAGTTCTCGCTATGTTAATATATATTACTTCAAACATTCCTAATATTTTATTAGTACATAAAAATTATAGAACTATGGGATTCCAATTCTATGAAATCCTACTCAGTCTCCCAAGATGACCGAGTTGGTAATTTTCTTGGGAAGAAGAATCTTGGTTGAGTGTGTGGGATGGGTTTGGGACCATTACCATCTGAGTTATTTGGAAGGTAATTAGGGATTGTAGCTACATCAACCCATGGCTTTAGTCACTCACTACCCTGGGATTCTCAGAGAGAGTTTGTTTCTATGAAAAGAACAATTCAGAATAGGGTTCTCAAAAATCTACTTTACAAAAAGCATTGTTTAATTTATATTAGAAGATAACTTGATCTATCCCAAATGATATTGAATCAATGAATGGTGGTGAACAAGTAAATCACACAAAATCAAAATCATTTAGTTCATAAACATTTATTGGTTTTATGTTTAAACAAAAATATAAAACATTGTTTAATTTTCAATATAATTGTCTTACATGGGACTTTGTATATGAATATGGTCTAAGAAAATTATAGAGAAATATATAGGAGTGTATTGGGCCTCTTAACCTAAAAATAAGTTCTCTTTAGAACTATAAACAATTAGAATTGGTGAGCTACGTGATTGGATTTTTGAAATATTTGTTATTTCATGTGTTTGATTCTTTGTGCTCATGATAGGCGATATAATTGATCTATACATTTTTTAGGGTGGTTCTAGGGCTATAGAATCTGCAGTTGTCTTTTTTTAAATCAATATATAGTGTTGGTTTAAGAAACTTCTATATATGGAATATTTTTATAGTAGTTGTATAAACCACCTGTATGTGATGATGCATTTTTATTGGCGGTGATTAAAACCACCACTAAATATGAAAAAAACTATTATTTAGTGGTGTTTTTCTTCGTTTTAGTTGTTGTTTTCTGGTAAAAAAATCTTTTGGATTAGTGGTGGATTTAGAACCACTAAATCCTCTTCATGGTTTCCCCTAAAAACCACAGCTAAAAAAGAAAACCACTACTAAATATAATTTATATGGAAATTAATAGAAACCACCTATAAATGGAATAAACCACAACATATTGGAAGTCAAAACCAACATTAGAAATGGATATATAATTTGTTGTTGTACCATTTAGTTTCAGTTTAAACCGCAGCTACATAGCGTTTTTCATGTAGTGTGAATCGAAACTTATTAGTCTGATAAAGGAAAGGTAATATGAGGATGATGAGTATATGAACATGAGGGAAAACCTTGAAGGTGGATAGTCTTCTTTCTATTAGTCTATAAATAAAGATAAGAACATCTAAATCTGGGTCCATGTTTTTGTCTTTACATGTATGCGAGAGGAGTTGATGCATGAGTTTCATGCTTGAAAGTGGGTAGTGTACCCTAGTTTAATCGATATGTACCATGATATTTAGAGAAATAATTATTAATTTATACGAAGGAAAAAATTAATTATAGGTTTCATGACATGATTCTATACTTTTTAGTAGGTGAAGGCTTAGAATTAGTAACCTGGTGGCTTGTTAGATCTGTTTTCCATTCCAAAAGGGAAGTGTGATGATGTTACTATAAACTTCACATTGATTCTTTTGAGTATTCCATTGAAGAATGAAGCTGTATGGGTGATTGTTGACCAATTTATGAAGTTATCCCATTTCATTCCCATCTAAGAGAATTTAATAGTAGATTAGTTGGGTGATATGTATGTTCGATAGATATTACATTTCATGGGGTGTCGTGGTGTACAATTTTATATAATGATCCATGTTTAACATCATGCTTCTTGAATGAATTGTAGAAGGATCTTGGTATTCATGTGTTTACAAGTATATATTTTTACCTAGAGATAGATATGAAATTGGATCATACTATATAATTTCTAGAGGAATTGATGATGGAACGCATCCTAGACTTTGCTTGATTGTACTTTTCACTAGTTTATTTCACCTATAAAAATAGTTATCACATGACTCTTCAGATCGCACCATATGAAGTTCAATATGGTAGGCCATAGAAATCACATTTACATTGGATGGAGGTAGGTGAGTCATGGTTTTTTGAACTGATTCTCAGAAAGGAGACATCAGAATCTATTCAGTTTAATCGGTAATGTATGGATAAAACACATAGTATACAGAATTGTTATTTTTTGAAATATTCATCCACATGAGTTTATAGTTAGAGACTATATACTTCTTTGGTTGTCATTGAGATTGGGTAACCATTTCATATGTAAGTAGGAAAAGTTGTGTCCCTGTTTTGTTAGACCGATTGAGATTATGTATAGGATCATATCGTAGTGTATGGATTAGATCTTCTATAAAGTTATAGTTCTATGCACAATATATTTCATGTGTCCTACTTTTTCATTATCACCTTGACCCTTACTAAATGATCAATGTTTATGATGTTGTACTTGAGGATGATATATCCTTTTATAAGCTTATAATTCATGTTTTGGATCATAGTGATATTGTTTTGTAGGTAAATACTATGTTGTTGGTCTAAGTGTTGTGGAAACGTGGTTGTTTTCTAGAAGAAACATGGGAGAGTGAAGAAGATATGCAGGACCAGTGTACTGAGATTTTCACATCAGAGGATCAGTGATTCATCAGAGTATAACTCATGGACCATATATTATAAGGTTGGGAGATTGTAATATCCTAGCCTTTCTAGAGATGTATTTTTCTTTTTTAGATAATTTTTACCCTTCTTTTAATCTCCTTATAGTTGGATCATTTCTCAGTTTTATTCAGGTGATTGTTTGAAGATTTCAGGGGGATTTGGGAAGTAAATGGTTGTTTCAGGGTTTCTTTGGATCTTAATCCTATGAATTTATCCTATATATCCTTCTCTTGTGTGAATATAGTTATTCAACCTTGAAATAAGCGATAAGGTTTGATAAGAATTCATCAAATATCCTAATGTAGGTGGTATAATTTATAAATTCCATACACTTGATATTTATCTTGTGTTTGTAATTGTGCTTTTTCATTTCCACATTATACAATTTATTTTAAATTAGATATATGATTTGACTCCCATGTAATTGTTACTTTATTCACAGATTTCATTAGACCGGTTGGAGATTATGATACTGAGAATGATGAAAAATTATGACCTATTCCAATATCCTTGAAATGACGATACATGAAATGTTAAAGGGGGATAATGGGTATATATAATTGACCTAAATCATTTTTGTGGGGTTTGATAATGAGATTAAATGGTTTATTGGATTATCCTTTAAGGGTTAATTAGATGTGTAAAGATTGATGATAAATGAATTAATGTGTGACTGTTCATGTTGTTTAATGTGATGAATGTAATGAATCCATGGCTATGTTAGATATATGAAATATAGCATTGTGTTTTGAATGATTTAAAAGAAATATCATTAATGATAAACCTTAAATGATATATTTATGAAATTATGAAAAAATGGTTTTGGTTGAGGGATTAATGCTCCATGTATCCATTGGGTTCCATAATGATTCTCTAGGACCCTTATGTATATTTATATGTGAATTTTAACAATTATTTGTTGGTGATGGATTGATGTTCTAAGTACACATGGGGTTTTAGACTAATGCTCTAGGACTTCAATGCATGAATGTGAATTAGTGTTGGACTGACACCCAATGTTTCCATGATAATGGTACCAGGACTAATGCTCTGAGGTAAAAATAAAATTGGAAATAAATTGAAGGATGAAATAACCTAAAAATAATATAAGGTAAAATCTCTATGGTGTATGTCTTAGGCTTTGGTATGGTTCTAATCATGTATGATGTTGTTCATTAATTAATAATAAATGTGAAACTTATTTAATTTGGTCATTTGATATTTATTATTTATACAAATTTATACACTGTTATAGAATGGAAATTACATTAGATGTCATTGGTGGTGGCCTACTGAGTTATACTCACATTCTACTTGGGACTCATGATTTGTACACAAATAGACTTCATGTTTTTTGGATAGGATATGGGAAAAGGACCTATATTAGATGGATGAATTAGGATCATAGATGAAGCATGGATTAGGGAAATAGACATGATTTCAAGACCCGATTGGGAGTTTTATCTTCCTTTATTTTGGATTTTCATTATATATTTGACACATATATGGCATAAAATTTCTTTTACTTTGGTTAATTGTAATTTCCCCCTATTTTGGGATTCTTCATGTTATGCATGGTGTTTATTATTTATTATATAATATTGGTTATATTTCATATTTATTTCCACTTTATTCTACTTTTAAAATGATGTTATAGTTTCATCATGTTATAATGTAGACCCTCTCTACTAGTACTAAGCCTATGGAATATGGGGAGGTGTACCAAAGAACATGTGTAAGACTAAGTCAGCGAATAGATATGTGGAACCAAGTTTAGGATTTTACAAAGTGGTATTAGATCCAATTTTTATTTCTTTTCAATTGTCGTATTATTTTGGATTGGTAGATAAGATACAAGGATGATTCATTCCTTGGACATGAGCTCATGCATGGGAATATTTAACCCATTTTTGGGTGAAAAATCATGTTCCTGGTGAGGGATTGTTTTTCTTGAGGATTTTTGTTACCATTGAATATTATTTCACCTTCGGTGATGCACTTTTTGTGTGATGATATTGTATTCTAATATTTTCACCATGTAATTGTATAGCACGAGAGTTGAGTATGAATGAATCATTATAGGAACTCATAAACTTATGTGGCATGAATTTTGTTAGGAAAACATGGAGAATAATTCTATGAGTGGGTTGTAGTAGTTGATAATGTTTCTCAATCTATGAGTAATTTAATGGAAATTGTGCCTAATTATGAATTAATAATGTTTAAAAGACGGTAAATGTAGAAATTTAAAATAGTTAAAATGGGTGTTTAATAGAAAAACATATAATATAAAATGTTGTTTACCCTATGTTATCAATGTCCCAGTTGAGTTATGGTTGAGGTTTTGTGATGGTGCCTCAATTTTTAACATGGGACGATGTATGAGAGATTAATTATTATTACTTTATGTGAATCCCTCTTATGTTAATGTGTTTTTCATGGATTGACTCAAGATGGGGATCATGCCAAAACTACCCTGAGCCTACCTCTATAGTCTAGGGTAGGAGACAAGTACCAAAGGCATAACTAACTTAGGGAGGCCTTTGACTAAGTACCTATATGCACTAACATAGTCATCTCAATGAAAAGGTGTAGAGAGAAAGAGTAAAAGATGAAACAAAAAAAATAATGTAAACCAAACATGCATCGAATTATGAATAATAAAAAGGAATGGGATTGTAAACTGATATTAAAGGGGATAAATACACACCCAACCAAAAATATCCCCCAACCTGGAAAAACTAAAAATGTAAACTACTGAGAGTCCCCAGGTCCTAAATCTGATGCTATGACCACTGTACGTGGTCCAAATCACCCAGTATCTATAATTTCCTCTAAAGCCATCATCCACCTATCAGTTGTCTTCATGAGACATGACACATGTGGGAAAACCCCATGCAAGGTGACTATATACATACCATCTAGGACACCGTGAATGATGAAAGCGGAGCAGTAAGAGATACAATAAGGATTATAAATAGAGTAGTTGAAAGATAAATCCAATGATAATAGGTCAACCCAGACCAAGGGTGAAAGTAACCTCATCCAAGAAAAAGGGATCGACACAGTGAGTAGATGAAGTACTCATCGAGTCTTCGCCTCCTATAGTAGGAGAGTAAACTCATCCAAAAATGAGGAGCTAAACATAGAAAACATGTGGTATACCCCGCATCTCTTATCCTATCTTAGAAGGAGAGTAACCAAATCCAATATATGGATACCAAAGAAGAAAATATATGCACTCAGTCAAAATAAGCCTGAACATGAGTGTAATGAAAACTCCATCTCAAAAATCATCCTAGGAAAAAAAAGTTGAAAATAGTTCCAAAAGACCATCAACAATGCCCAAAATCTCACATGTCTTCCCAGAAGAAACCATCCATTTCAATCCATGCCTCGTCACTGTGTCGTACATTCAAGGGGATCCCAACATAAAGTAGAGGACTCGTGCCCTAGTACGTTCAGGGCGGTTCCACTCTAAAGTATCCATAGATGACATGCAGCCGTGCCGAAGGGGGGGGGGGGTCCACTCTACTATAATGAGGGACTGATCCCTATCTGATAGGGGGTTACACTATATAAGGTAGAAGGACCATGCTCTGGCATGATAGGGGTTTCCACTCTACTTATTGAGGACTCGAGTCCTATCTGATAAGGGGTTCTACTCAGAAGTCATTGTTGAGAACTTGTTCCCATACTGATGGGGGGTTATACTCTAGTGTTTGAGGACTCACACCCCAGTGTGATAGGGGGTTCCACTCTAGTCATTGAGGAATCACACGCTACTAGGTAGGGGGTTCCACTCAGAAGGTAGTTGTACCATAACTATGTCCATGATGATGAGGGTTCCACTCTAAAGGTCAATGAATCCACTTTTTAGGTCTATTAGATGGTAAAACTCGATGGACTCTAGTAATTATTTATGATAACTACCATCATCAAGAATCACCTCAATAAGCATCATGATAAGAAAATTTCACATCATATATCAAAATCCACAATCAAGGGCACCATCGCATTCTTTGAATAAAACCACTTTGGTTACGCAACTCGAGGTCCAAAATCCATGTTATAATGAAGGAACTATGAAACCCTGAAGAATCAATAAAATATTTTAAGGGGTACAAAGCTTGTGAGGGGACCCATGTAGTGTGTGGTCCCACTCCACTACCTTTTCATGTCCTTGGTCAGCATACAAATCCCATCCCATGTAGTAGTACATGTCGTGTAGGTGGATTACAAGGCTTGCCCCGACTCATCAGGATGTGTCGTGTACTGTTGGACATGTCCATGTACCAGACCCTGTGTCCATATATCTAACACAATGTAAGTGTTCGTGAGTACATGGCCATGTACCTGGCCATATTTTTTTGCACATGTTCTTACTCAGGTGATCCTCCACATGGGTTTTCCATTAACGAAATGGGTACACAACATGTGGAGAGTTACACACCATTTAATCCATAAGCTTTCTTGAAACCCAAGGAATTTCACTTAAGGGACTACATGTCATGTTTTAAACCATGTACATGGTGTGTTGTGATGTTCTTTCCATAAATTAAATATTTCAATTCCACACCTAAATCTTTTTCCCTTTATTTTATTTCATCCCTATCTCTAACTAAAAATTGTGGATCAAGCATAAAATCATCGTTTCTGGACATCTATCACTAGGAATCGGCCTCTAGTGGTTCACCAAGGTTATTTATTCATCCTAACCATCAATAAATCTTCCTCAATCAATTACTTGATCTAAAATCACCAAAATAAACATTTTTTCCACCCAAGGATTCTATATTTGTTCATCCATTATCAATTCATTCTTTTTTTATCGGTTTATTGCATTTTCAGGTATCTGGTTGATCTAATTACTACACAATAATGTCAAACCCAGACCATGGGATGCAACTAGTGAATAAAATAAGAAAAAATTGATAAAATCACAAAACATGGGGTTTAAACATTTTTAGACAAAAATTCTTGGCCAACGGTCAAGAACAGGTATCCAGGGTTAGAAGAAAAATTGGAAATAAATTTGATTATGTACCCAGGAGCATGAAATTGTCCATAATTGGGGGAAATACCCTAACATGGATAGAATTTCTCAATAAATTTAATAAAAAGGTAATAAATCAACAAATGAAGATTTATACCTAGCTGTTGGATCATCCACTGATGAATAATGTGCACACCAATGATTGAGAGAAGTCGTTACATTCGTTGTTTCTGGATCTGTTCTGATTCGGCATTTTTTTTATCATCTAGTGTGATCCTCCAATGGAAAGAGGAAGGAGATAATCGTTGGTGATTCTAGGATCATCATGCTAACCCTATCCAATTCACCCTGGTATCATTATTATAGAATTATCCACTATGTTAAAAATAAAAAAATCAATTATTTATTTATTTATTTCACTAGATGTAACTTCAATTAGAGAGGAATCTGAATGCCCCTTGTTGACCCATTTTATGGTCACCTAGGATAAACACCACATTGTGGACTCAACCGTGGTCTCAAATTTTTATTCAAACTTCTCTTTAATATTTATCCAATTTTCATTAATAATTTTTCCATGCAATATATAAAATATATTTTATATTTTTATGAAATTAATTCCAAGAAAAACGAGCCTTGGAATCACATGCCCTCTTAACACATAGAAGTGAAAATATATATAGAAATATTTCAAAATATTACCAGAAAAAAATTGAGTCCCTACATTATTCCATACTTTATGCTTTTCATCCTCAAAAAGTGAAACTAAACGAAAAACTGAGTATACTGAGCCTAAATTTGTCTCTCATTCTACCAAGAACTCTAATGCACATTTTTGTACTACCACAAAATGTGAACCAAGGGGGTGGTCCATCCTCACAGCATCCTCTCCTAATGATCCTTGATCACCACATAGTGATCCATAAAGGTGGTTCCATACTTGATGTCCAACTTTCCCAAGTCAATGATGTTCTTGGGGTCATCCATATATCACCTCAGTTGTGTGATATGGTAGACGTTGTGCACCCTCTCCAGCTGTGGGGGTAGGTCAAGGTGGTAAGAAACCACTCCAACCCTTTGTACAGTCTCGAAAAATTTGATGAACCTCATGGATAGCTTTCCACCCTAGTCGAACCTTTACAGTCCTCATAATGGGGAGACTCTTAGGAAAATGTAGTCTCCATGCTCAAAATATAAGGACCAACAACCTCAATTTACATAAGATTTATTTCTTCTATAGGCCATCCTCATCTGCTTGTCGATGACCTAGATCTTTTCTGTCATCACCTACTCTATATCTGGGCCAATAAGAGATGTATCACCAATCTTTGTCCAGTATAAGTGATAATTACAGGTTATCCCATAAATGGACTGAAATGGTGTCCTTTTTTTGGTATAGTGATGGATATTTTTATATGAAAACTCTACCAATGGAATTTGATCCACCCAACTCTGACTGAAGTCTAACATGCAATCCCTCATCATATCCTTCAACACCTAGATAGCTCACTCAATCTACCCATCAATATGAGGGTCAAAGGGTTTACTCATCATCATTTTGGAGTTGAATGCCTCCTGTGGGCCTCTCCAAAATTGTTGTGTATGCTACGTGTCATGATTAGAGGAAATCATTGAGGGAACCTCTTAAAGGAAAACTATCTCTCATATATAAAACATCTCCAATATATATATATATATATATATATATATAACTATTCTCTCTGATGGAAATTAAGTGGGATGACTTCAAGATTCAGTCAATCATCACCTAGATGGTGGAATGTCACTTTATTGTGTGTAGAATCCCAGTCACAATGTTCCGGGGTTTGCTATCCCATTTCCACTGTGGGATCTCAAGGGGTTGTAATAAACCTTCCATAACTTGGTGCTCAGATTTGACCTACAGATAGGTCAGGCACTAGGAGATATAATCGTATACACTTTCTCTCATTCTGGACCACCAAAACAGCCACTGAAGGTCTTTTCACATCTTCCCCACACTAGGATGTACAGCTAGGGGAGAAGTGTGGGACTCTCACATTACCTCGTCCTGTAACGTGTCTAGAACCATCGTCATCCACTGGAATAATATGACATGATTACCTCCTTCATAATATCCATAATATGAGTCGCCTATAGATATATAATCATGTAAGAACTCACAGTCCATGTATCCTAGATGGGACTCTCACATCCTCGAGAAGCATAGGATTCAATGCCATCGACTATATAAAAGTTTTAACCTCTTACTCCACCAGGGCCAGCTATAAAGAGGCCATCTTCTCTGAATCCTCTTGCACTAAGTGAGCAGGGGACTTACTACTATGGGAATCTCTTAAAATTTTTCTCTTCCTTAATGTATAGACTATATCAAAGTAATAGTCCTCTAGGAACTCCAACCAGTGTCGTTGTATTAGGTTCATGTCTATCTATATGAAGACTTACCAGAGACTCTGATAGTCTGAGTAAACCACAGAGCACTCTCCCAGAAGGTAGTTCCTCCACATCCTCATGGAAAAGACAACCACTATCTACTCTATGTCATGACTCGCATAGTTTTTCTCATATCGTCTCAACTACCTCGATCTTTATGCAACAACTTTCATTCAATGCATCAACAATTGGACAAGACCAACTCCTGATGCATCACAATACACTACGAAATATATACCTTCCTCTGGTAGTATATACATGATCACTCATTAGACTCAACCTAAAATCCTTAAAGGCCCTCAGGAACTACCCAGACCAAGTAAACAGCTTCCCTTTCGATTTCTGGGTGGTTAAAGGAGATGAAACTCTGGGGAAGTCAGCCATAAACAATTTATAGTACCCCATCAAGACAAGAAAGAAATGCACCTCCCAAATGATCTTGGGTGGCTCCCAAAAAATCACAGTTTCTCTCATGAACCAATATGAGATTACATCCAACTTGACACCTAACCTCGTCTATGGCATGACCCAAAAGAGTTCTCAATCCCCTTGTGCTAGAAACTAGTGCATGGGTATTAACAAAATTCTAAGGGAATTATTTAAACCATTTATAAAAATAAACAACCCATAATAATAAATAACACAATAAACAATAACCAAAACCAAATTAGGTACAACAAATTTATGAATAAAGGTTTTTAAAAATTTAACCAAATTCTAAAAAGGCTGCAACAAAAAGGAAAAAACCAATCTATCCCAAAAACCTATATGTGACAAGAGTAACATTACCCTCAAGAGGCCACCAACAATGTAACGACCCCGAACTCTGTGAAGGATATCTATCTCCTTATGTTTATTTAATATAGTATAGATCACATAAAATTAGTTTCAAAACACAATAAAAACATCATAAATGAATAATTAAGGAAATAGGAGGTATTTCTGGGCATTGTGGAATCTATACCGTTGAAATAGTAACATTCCCTTAGGAATAGTAATCTAGCCCTTATGAATAGTATATCGGCCAATAGAATAGAAATATTAACATTGAATGTGTAAACAAAACTTGGAAATCTTTTAAATGAAATTATGATAAAATTATGTCATAGTTTAAGTAAAATTATATTTTAAAAATTAATATTTTAGTGTTTGTTTTTTGGTATGTCATATATAATAAATTAAAATATTATAAATAATTAATTTTTTAAAGAAAAAAAATTTTCATACAATTTATTAATAAATTAATAATTGTTTCTAATTATTTTAGGATAATTTTATTAGACCATAGTTAATTTTTGAAAGTATTATAAAATCAGTTATAAATTTCAAACTATATTTTTAGGGTAAATAATGATTGAAATAAAAAATAAAATTTCTCATACATATAAAATTATTTTCACAAAATAGAGTTTATTTTTGAATTCCACATGTTAGAAAATGGTTAGAGTTAAGTTTTTGTATTTTTCTGAAATACTTGAATTTTCATTGAATAATAAAATACAGTAATTTACAGTATAAATAAATTACAAGATAAATGCACTATTATTGGATTCATGGATGATATAATAAACCCTAGTTCTAACTCACATTCACATATTTCTATATTTATTCATAGGAATCAACACTATTTATTTTTTTGAGAAAAATAATGAAATAATGAGAAATCACCCCTCTCCTCCTCTATAAATACCACCCCTCACCCCCTCTTCTCCTCGCACCTTAGAAGATTTGAGCCTTGTAAAATTTCTACCCAATCATCTTCCCAAACTCCTCACCCATGACTTTAATCTCTTGTACTCCACAAAAGACCAAATTCAATCCCCTTAAAAATCTTCTCAAGGGGGAGTATTCAAGAGTTAAAATCCTCTTCCTTTTGCTTTATGTTTTCTTTTCAAGTTATTTATTTTATTATTATATACTCACCTCCTACGTAAAAATGAGCATGAAAACACAATTATAATTTATATAATAAAATTATATCATTTTAATGGAAGAACCATTATCAATCTCCTTACTCTCTTCCCTTTATCTTAAAAACAAAATCATCATCTGGGAGGTGTCGATTTTAAACCTTCATGGATGGTGAACTTTAATTCGTCAATTTATTATTCAAGGATGGTCATGATACAATTTCTATGGTTATAAATTACTATAATTTTTGTATTATAACTTATTTAATGTTTTTCAACCAGTATATAAACATAATAATAATTCATAAGAAAAAACTAGTTTGTGTTGATCAAAATATTGTCATAATAATCAAAACAAATATCACTAATTGTCATATCTAATGATTCATCCTCAAAAACTATAACCAAATGATATATATAACCCTTTAAACATTTTTATGTTCATAAATATCATATAAATTCAATTATATAAAATTATACCCATTCACATGAACTTTTATACTCGTATATAAGTATACCAATCGTGAAAACCAGGGAAACAAATGCTCCTAAGAAATAAGATTATATCCTATAACGCATAAAAGAGCCATAAATGATCTTAATAAAATTATAATAAATAAAATACATGTATAAAATTTTATTAGTTAATTAATTAATTAATTAATTAATTTTTATTGTCCATGATGTTACGGTTAAGTGCAGAATACCTTCGTATATAAGGTAAGGGTTTTCTTCCAGAACCACCGTTTTCATTTGGGGTGTACTTTAA
Source organism: Viscum album (assembly GCA_963277665.1). Lineage (NCBI taxonomy): Eukaryota > Viridiplantae > Streptophyta > Magnoliopsida > Santalales > Viscaceae > Viscum > Viscum album. The sequence goes on along the minus strand of OY728159.1, from coordinate 770,520,600 downwards.
TCCTCTATACAACAATGTAAGTATTCATTATTTTTATATAGTTATTTTAAATTCTGTATATATATTCCAAAATTAGGTGTCTAGATCATATCATTTTTATTTTGTAAGAGAAACATGTTTTTTCAAGGTTCCCTTTTCAATTATTCCTGATACGCAAGTCCGATTAAAGGGAACATCTTGATTTCATATCCATTTTCACGTACCATCCCTAATATATTTTAATACACCATTATTATTATAAAATCACTAATTATGTAATGAAATACTGAATTTGTTCATTACTAGTTTTATAAGAACTTTTGTGACAAATAAAAGTACTATTCCAAAAGAACCCTTCTTTTTAAAGTAAAAGGGGTTTTTCTCTCAAAAATTCCACATTGATTTTTTGAGTATTTTCTTTTATTTCTACAATGTTGTAGAATTTTATTATTTATTGAGATTAATCTGTTATTATTGTTATATACCATATGTTATTAAATGGTTTATGACTAGTTTGACTATGGATTTACTATCTTGATATCTTCCACAATTTTACTCAGTTTGGTTAGGGATTATGTTTACAGATTGGGGGAAGGTATTTACATATCATATATTCATATTCATTATGCATATCCCCAATCATATGAGTAATGAATTTTACTTGTAATTTGATCGATGGGGCCCATTATATCCCCTCGATGCATCAGTAGATTTCATGAGAGAAAACAAAATTTGGTTTTAGATGAAACCTTTCCCTAGAAATTTTAGACGTCTTATCCAAGGTCTTGACAATATATTTCAAATTTCTAGAATTATGAATTACCTCATTATGAAATTATTAATTTATAAAATATGTGATATTTGATTAGTATAATATTCATGATTAAGGTTCATTCTCTTATGGTCATCTATAGGGACTTATTTACTCAAATTTCATTCCTACCATATTATGATAATGTTTATTTTTTAAGGGATGTGTTTTATATTATTCACCATGCCTAATGTTTATGTTTATTAATACATATGATGTATTAAAAACCCTTACTTACCATATGATCTCACCCCATTCTTATGTTTTATATTTCCCCAAGATGCGAAGATGAATATTATTACAAATGACTTATAGGAATAATCTTAGAGTTTATGGGTGTTTTCAATAGAGTTTTAATGGTGTTTTTTACTTTCAAGTTGTAATGTAAACCTTATGTTTGTATCTAGTTATCTGAAATGACTAAACTATTTAGTCCATAGGTATGAGATGTCCTTGTAAACATACCATTGTATTAATATAAGGAATCGGCTCCGGGAAACTAAGTTTGGGGTCTTTATACTTGGTATTAGAGGAATTTTAGTAGAAACCTTAGAAACTGTATTTTGAAAACATAAATTAGGTAATAAAACCATAATATATACTTTGATGATAATCATAAAATAACATAATATAATTTTGGTAAGGTATAGATTATATAAATCATTCGAGAAAATTCATCCATGTTTGTATACTAAATGTGGATGTGGTTCTGACACAAATATACCTATGAGTAACAACTCTAAAAAGATGTTCCATGCTTGACTTGGGGTAACCTATTACAAAAAAATAAGCCTTACTTTACACCTATTTTGGAAATCCTGGTGGATATTATTAAGAAAATACACATTTTTATTACAAACCATTATGAATGGTTTAATTGTAAATATGTCGCAAAATAAACCATTCTTAGTATTATGAGATTAGACATGAATAACATTATAATTTATGTTATTTGTTTTTTGAGTTAGTCATTATACATTATGATTCATAACCAAATTTAGTGTATTCCATTTTTAGAAACAGAGCCTAGTGGAAGGAATGGAAACTACATGAACACATGTATCCCATGTTGGGATATCCCTCCTATACAATATAATGATGTTGGTTCTAGAGCTCTGACCTATGCGAAAAAACCTATAACTATACTGGGAAAACTAAATCAGGTTATGAATAAAAACCTTGTTGATGTAGAAGCAAAAGGAATTTTGAGAAAGAATAAAGATCGAGGGAGACAAATGGTCCCCTTGCCTGAGCCCTCGACAGGCCTTGAAGAACCAAATTGTTTACCCATGAACGAGGTAGAGACCCACGCTGAGATGAAGCAACGAAAGAGGAGATCAATTATCTAGTTGGAGAATCCCATGCACTTTAAGACTTTTAGCACAAAGCACCATTCCATTATATCATACGCCTTGCTCATATCCAATTTGACCACAAGATTTCCCCCAAAGGACTTGTTATTGATCCCACTTGTCATTTATTGGGACAAACCAATCACACCCTAGATTGACCTGCCTTTAATGAATACATGGTGCTCAGGATTAATCCATGAGTCCAAGTGGGTGGCCATTCTCCTATTGAGTATGCTGGCCAGGATTTTGTACGATATGTTACACATGCTATTGGGAATGTATTGGTCAATGGACTGAGGATTAATCAACTTAGGAATGAGTACCAGTTTGGTTGCACAGGCAATACGAGGGAGATACCCCCCCTGGAAGAAGTCCTGGATAACATGAACTAGATCACCTTTAATGATGTCCAAAGTCTCCCTATAAAAAGACCTAGGAAAACCATCAGGACCCGGGGCACTGTCCGGATTCAAGGACATAAGGATCTACCAATGGATGCTAACCTTCAGAGAATGGGGATCCCAACAGTCTCTCGGTGCTGGTGCTGTAGGTCTCCGTGCACAGAATCTTTGGGGCACCTTTTTTATGATAGTGAATGGGAAAGGGGGTCTGGAAAACCTTCGGGGCCATTTTTGGATGGAACGGATACGATGGAAACTCAGAGGACTTTCTTCATTCCTGGTTTAGGGGAGCTGAAAACCAAGGTACTGAAAGGAAAGTAAGGGTACTCATTCTCACTACTGGGTGCGAGACTATATGGAAGGCCCAGAATAACAAGCGCCATAGTATCGGCTCGGTCTCTCAGGTCAGTATTCATTTTAGGGTTAGAAACACTGTGTTGGACCTGCTTAGGCTGTGGCCGGACTGCAAGTCAGCCCCCTCCTTACGCGCCATTGCTGCTGGGTGCACTGAGGATCGCCAGGCTGGCTCTCTTGGACTTGTGCAGTGGGTGAGGTGGCGGGCACCGCTACAGGGATTGAAGCTCAATGTCAATGGCTTGCTGATCGGAGGGGAGATGTGGGAAGGGGGCGTCGTGCGCGATCAAACCGGGTCTGTACATGCAGCGTTTTCTGCTTCATTTGGGGGAGGTGATGCGCTTCAGGAAGAAGCCCGGGCTATGGAAGCAGGTTTGCAGCTGTGTGTGAGCAGGAATATGGTGGTGTCTTTGGTGGAAACTAATTCATTGGTGTTGTTCAATGCGCTGCAAAATAAAATCAAGATACCATGGCACATTATTTATAAAGTCAGGCGCTGCCACGCTATTATTGGGGTGTGCATGGAGACCTCTCATACCTGGAGGGAGGGAAACATGGTGGAAGACTTCATGGCGTCTACAGAAATAGCAAACAATACTTTTTCTTCTTTCTCATATTTGGGGTTTTTTCCGGCTGAGGGTTTGAAGTTTGTCATAGATGATGCTTTGGGGTTTCATTACTTTCGACCCCCATGACTTCTTTCCTTGTATTGGGACTACTGATTGAAATAAAAATTTTAACTTTCAAGTCAATAAAAACCTTAACCATATGGAGTAGCATGATCCATAATGTGGATTATAAATTTTAGACTTCTTTATGAGGTTGTATCCTCCATCATATAATGGGACTACAAACCCATTCATCGTAGAAAAGTGGATAAGTTTCATAGAGAATATATTTCTTAATTTGGGAAGTATTGAAATGGAGAAGGTTTTCATGACAATTTATCATCTATAGGGAGATTCTGATCAATGATGGTAATTAATTTAAAACAAAAATTAAGGGGAATATATTGAAAATATATAATGGAAGGATCTAAAGGAAATATTCCTAGAAAATTATTTTCTTAACAAACAACAATAGGATATGGTAATCCAATTCTTAAGTCTGATGAAGAATAAGGATGAGAATGTTTCCTAGTATGAATCCAACTTTACAAGGCTAGTAAAGAATGTTGTAGACTACATGCATAATCCTAGGAGAAATATTGAACGATTCCTTGATGGTTTAAAACCATTCCTCTGAAGGGAACTAGTTTTACAAACTTTCTCATAATATGAGGATACAACCTCATATGCAATCCAAACAGAGAAATAATTCTCTAAGTATTATTAATTTAAAGTAAATCATAGAGTTTTGTGGTGGAAATAATGGATAAAGTATAGAATAAAAAAGGGAGTTTTCCAACATGTAAAATGCCTAGAGGGAAGCACCGCAGATCCTGGTTAAAAGGAAAAGAAGTATTTTACAAGTTTGGAGGAAAAATCCACCACTCCTATTATTAAACTGGAAAGAAAGGATCTATTAATGTTCAATGATACAATTTAAGGGAAATGGGACACTATGTAGATGATTTTATTAAGCCTTGAGTAAACTTACCTCAAAAAGTCCATTGGAGCAAGGAAAATCTTACATGATCACAATAGTAGAGGTTGAAGTTCCAAATGATGTGGTTGTTAGTATATTAATCATATAATCAAATTTAGACAAATATTTATTTGATTTTAGATCATCACAATCCTTTATAACTTCCCAGTTTTCATTAGAAATTAGATTTTTCCAATTCTCCATAACATGGGATTTTTCTGTCAAAACCCGTAAGGAAAGTCTCATTACAATAAAGATGTGTCAGGAAGTTCTAAATATGGAATATAAACATTCTTTTTCTCCTGATTTTGTCATCATTCCTATGGTCTAATTTGACGTAATCCTTGATATGAATTTTATTTCAAAATATTATGTAAAACTATATTGAAATAAGAATAAAAATATTATTTATGACGATGGTGTAGAATCCCATATCTTTAGAGAAGAAAATGAATCATCTGATTCTTATCTATATCTACCCCTAATAGTTGTACAAAATTAAATTTTTATCAAGTAATATAATAAAATATCTATGGGTGATGAATTATATATTCAAATTGAGGATTTACCTACTATGAAAGAATACATTGATGTGTTTTCAAAGGATTTACTTGGACATCCTACGGAGTAGGAAATTGAGTTTTCCATTAATTTAATTCCAGGTGAAAGGACAATATAAAATACTTCTTATAGAATATAAATAGTAGAACTAGTATAACTGATGAAAAAACTAGTGGAATTTAGTGATAAAGGATTTATATACCCTAGTGTTTCTCCATGGCGATAGCATATTATCTTTGTCAATAAGAATGATGGATCCATGTGGTTTTGCATTGACTATAGAGAAATCAATTCTATTAAAATAATGAACAAGTATCCCCTACCTTGTATTGATTATTTATATGATCAACTTCAAGAAGAACAATATTTTTCGAAGATTAAATTTTGATCTGGATATCATCAGTTTTATGCAAGGAAGAAAGATATTCCAAAGAGGGAATTTCGAACCAGGTATGGGCATCATGAGTTTCTAGTAATTCCTTTTGAACTGACTACTATACCCTCTATTTTCATGGATATAATGTATAGAGTTCTCATTTAATATATTGATAAATTGTTTGTGGTATTTAATGATGATATATTGGTATACTCTAAAAGATATGAAGATCATGATAATAACTTGCACATTATTCTAAAGACTCTAAGAAGAAACGAGTTATTTGGGATGTTAATCAAATGTGAATTTTTCTTCAAATTGTTTCTTGTCATGGAATATTGTCTCTAAGGATGGAATATTAGTTGATCCTACAAAGACAAAAACAATTCAAGAATCGAAAAATCCAATGAAAATAACATAAGTTCATAGTTTTATTGGTTTTGTAGGTCATTATTAGTGTTTCGTTCATAACATCACCCGGTTATCTAACCTGTTAACCAAGCTTACTCATAAGTGGTTTAAGTTCAAATGGACTAATGAATGTGAATAATGTTTTGAATAATCAAAGAAGAGATTAGTGAATACTACGATTCTGACTCTACCATATAGAAATAGTGGATTAGTAATTTTTGGTGATCTATAAAATAAAGGACTTGTTTGTGTCCTCATGCAGAATGGTAGAGTCATTACCCATGCATAAAGTAAGTTAAAAACTCTTGAAACAAACATTACAACTCATGATATTGAGTAAGAAACTGTAATCTTTTCACCAAAGATATAGAGTAATTATATCCATAGTGAAAGATATGAGATATATATAGATCAAAAGAGTTTTAAATATATCTTCTCACATAAATAAATCAACTTGAGTCAAAGGAGATGGCTCGAGCTACTCAAGGATTATGATTTTTCCATATACCACCACACAATAAAGGCATATAATGTGGAAGATGTGTTGAGAAGGAAGGATCATGGGTATCCAAAAAAATGTGGATTGAAAGGGATTATGTGTTCATGGTTATAGTAAATATAGATATGGGAATTATCAAAGAAGGGGAAACATCATTACCTTTTAAATTGGTTGTCCAAACATATTTAGTATAATGGATTAAAAGATCTCATATTGATGATGAGAATCTTCAAAATAAAATTAATGATATGAATTATTGGAAGTTGGAATACTTCATGCATGGAGATGAATTCTAAAATTTCGGAGGAGGCTATGAGTTCCCTCTATACCTGAGCTAAAAATAATGTTCTTGGATTATTCCCATAGCTAAAATTTCTCTATACACCCTAGTACCACTAAGATGTTTAGATATTTGATAGAATATTTTTCATGGGATAATATGAAGTGTGAAATTTCTGATTATGAATCTATATGTTTAGTCTATCAAAAGGTGAAGACTAGAAGATAACATCAAGGGGGATTTATGAACCTATTCCTATTCCTCAATAGAAATGGGATGAAATTACTATGGATTTTGTCATTGAATTACCAAAAAATATAAGAAAGAATGGTGTAATATCAATAATTATTGATCAAATTCAAAAAATTTAATATTTCCTCACTATAAGGGAGGATTTACGTCCAGAGCGCCTTGAACGGATCTATATTAATTATGTTGTAAGACATTATAGAACATCTCTCTCAATTGTGTCTGGTCATGATCCATGATTTATATCAAAATTTTAGAAAAGTCTCCCAAAATATTTGGATACTGAGCTTCATTTGAGTACTTCTTATCACCCACAATCTTACGGGAAGTATGAAAGGACCATTAAAACATTAAAAGACACGTTGAGATCCTACTCCCTCAACCTTTAAGGTATGTGGTTCATTATTTGACTTTTGTAGAGTTTTCAAACAATAATAGTTTCCATTCAATTATTCAAATGGAACCATATGAAGCATTTTATGGAAAATGATGTTGTACACCAACAAGTTGGGATGAAGTTGGTGAAAGGAAGCATATTGGCCTAGAGATTCTATATGAGAAAATAATGAAGGTAAAGACTATTCAAACCCATATCAAATAAGATCAAAGCATAAAAAGAACTATGATGAAGGAAGGATTTGGAATTTCAAGTGGGAGATCTTGTTTTTTTAAAGTGTCTCTATGTAAGGGTGTTATAAGATTTGGGAAGAAAGGGAAATTGAGCCCCAGGTACATTGGTCCTTTTGAAATACTAGAGAGAATCAGATTTTTCAATTATTGTATGGAAATTCCTCCTAGCCTTTCTAGGATATAATTATATCATAGTGTAAGTAATTTAGTATCTTAAAAATTAATATTTAATTGTTCGAATTTTTATAAATGTTAAATATTTTATTACCATATTATAATTAATAAAATAATTTAAAAAAATTATTTCCATATTCATAAATCAATATTTTATTGTCTTGTGATTTTAGGATAATTTTATGAGATCTTAGTTAATTTTTGAAAGTTTTATAAAATGAGTTATAAATTTAAAAATGTATTTTTTAGTAAATAATGATTTTAACTAAATACTAAATTTCTCATAATTAGAGAATTGTTTTCATAAAATGGATTTCATTTTTGAATTATTCACGTCAAATAATGGTTAGGGTGAATTTTTTAGATTTTTTTAAACTACATGAATTTTTAGTGAATACTAAAATATGTTAATTTACAGTTTAAATACATTATAAGATAAATACACTTTTCATTGAGTCATGGGTGATATAAGAAACATTGTCTATAAAACAAATTTACTTATTACTGCATTTATTTACAATAATCAATATTATTTCTTGTATTGAGAAAAATAGTAAAATAATGAATAAAATAATGTGAAATCACCCCTCTCCTCTAGTATAAATACCCCCCACCCCCACCCCCACTTATCCTCACACCTTCCATGATTTGAGCCTTGCCAAATTTCTACCCAATACTTTTCCAAATATCCTCCCCCATGTCTAAAATCTATTGGTCTACTCAAATGACCAATATCAATCCCATTAAAGAGATTCTCAAGGAGCAGTATTCAAGAGGCAAAAATCCTCTTCCTTTTCCTTTGAATTTTCTTTTAAAGTTCATTCTTTTATTATTATATCCTCACCTCCTCTGTCCAAATGAGCATTAAAACTCTAGTATCATTTATATAATGGAATTATATCATGTTAATGTAATAACCATCATCAATATTCTTATTCTCTCTCATTTATTTTAGAAACTAAATCATCATCTGGGAGGTGACGATTTACAACCTTTATGGACGATGACCATTTATTCATCAATTTCTTCTTCAAGGCTGGTAATGATAACATTTTTATGGTTAACCAGACTATAATATTTTTTATTATAACCTATTAAATGTTATAAAACCAATATATATAAAAAATAATAATCCATACAACAAAACTAGTTCATGGTGATCTAAATACAGTCATAATAATCTAAACAATTCTCACTAAATGTATTATCTAATGATTCATACTCATACAATATAACCATATGATATATATAACCATTAATACTTAATTATGTTCATAAATATCATATAAATTCAATTATGGATAATTCTACCCATTAACATGAACTTCTATACTCATATATTAGTACACCAATCTTGAAAACCAAGGAAACGAACACTCTAAATAATTAAAATTATATCTTATAACTCATTAAATAGGCCATCAATGAACTTACTAAAAATATAATAAACCAAATACATGTATAAAATTATATTAATTTATTAATTAATTGATTTAATTTTATTATCCATGATGTTATGGTCAAGTGTAGAACACATTCATACATTAGGTGAGGGTATTCTTTCCAAACCTTTTCATTCGGGATGTACTTTCTTCCTCTATACACAAATGTAATTCTTAATTATTTCTATATAATTATTTTAAATTATGTATATACATCCCAAAATAATGTTTCTAAATCATTTCATCTTTATTTTATAAGAAATAAATGTTTTTTCAAGGATCCCTTATCAATTCATCCTGATATGAAAGTCTGATTAATGTGAACATCTCGATTTGTTGCACATTTTCAAGTACCATACATAATCTGTTTTAATACACTATTATTTTTCTAAAATCACTAGTTTTGTCATGAAAAGATAAATTTGTTCATTACTTGTTTTATACATACAATTGTAAAAAATAAAAAATTATTTTTCCAAAAGAACACTTATTTGCAAAGTAAAATGGGTATTTCTCTCAAGAATTCCTCATTGATTTTATGAGTATTTTCATCAATTTTAAAACTTTTCTTGAGTTTTATTATTTATCGATATTGATCTAATATTATTTTCAAAAGATATATGTTATTAAATGTTTTATAAATATTTTTACTATGGTTGTGCTATCTTGATACCATTCACCATGCTACTCAGTTTGGTTAGTGATTATGTTTACATATTGGGGAGTGTTATTTACATATCACATATTCATGTATTTTATCTTAATCCCCATTCATACCAGTAAAGTATTGTACATATAAATTTTTTTTTGGGTCCCAATATAGCTCTTTTATGCATCAATATATCTCATGAGCCAAATAGAATTGATTTTTGGCTGAGGCCTTTCCCATGTATTTTTAGACATCATAGATGAGGCCTTGATGATATATTTTAGATGTCTGGAATTATGCATTACCTAAATATGAAACTAGTAATTTATAAACCATGTGATATTTTCCTATTAGAATATCCATGATTATGGTTCATTGTATCATGATCAGTAATATGGATTTATTTTTTTAGATTCCATTCCTTTCATATTACGCTGATGTTTATTTTTTAAGGCATGTTTTTTAGTTATTCACCATACCTAATGTATATGTTTATTATTACTTATGATGTATTACTTTCCCTTACTAATCATATGAGATCTTTGATTTATTATATTTTATTTTTCCCCAAGATGCGAATATGAATATTATTATGAATGACCTAAATGAATAATCTAAGAGTTTACAGGTGTTTCCAATGGAGTTGTAATGATGCTTTTTCTTTCAAGTAGTAATGTAACCCTTATGGTTGTATCTAGTTTTCCAAAACTACAAATCTATTTTTTCATTAGGGATTCAATTTCCTTTTAAACATACCAATGTATAATATATCCCACTTTCTTTAGGAAACTAGGTTTGGGGTCTTTACAATCCACACCTACATGAAGTGGAACTCTAACAATTGGATCCACCATCACCATGACACATATTTCCTTTACCTGGGTCATATATAATAAATCCTACAGAAACCCACAGGTATATGAAAGGTGTGATCCAAATACCATTATTTTTCGACCCAAAAGAAATTATTCCATGATACAAAAGTAGAAGAAAAATTAAAATTCACATTTATATAAAATCCTTTGAAACATTTTTAGGTAAAATTTTCAGAATAACTATTATTAAGGAAACACTTTCAAAGAAAACCATTTTTCATCAAAACTTTGTTAAAAATAAAATATACATAAAGTACACTACATGATGACAAATGTATCCACATCACATAAGCATCATGTCACACAAGAGAACCATAGGTAAATCCCTAATGGTAACTAGCACAAGTGGAACTCTAGAAACCTCATAACTTGGTGAAAAATTGTATAGAAACCTTGACCCATAGCTTTCTCTTGCACGAGCCTCTAAGAGGAAACATCCCAAGGTCCTAGTGGTATCTAATCATCATTATAATTTAGTTTTTTTTGTAATCATCAATCATGATAAGTGAATTTGATCCTTTCCACTTTCGAGTCAACTAGTGTCAATCCACAAGAAGAATCTTGGAATTCCACTTCCAAATCACAAGTGTACTAGTTCAAGTTTTCCCACCAATATACCCAGGATTCCCTTTGTGCTCAATTCCTTTCTTCATATATCACACAAATCATCACATTCACATACACATGTGAAACATTATAAATACCCCGAGAAAACACCGCTTTCACAAATCATCACATGGAAACCACTGTTTTCCATAAACAAGACACTTTCTATATTCACACACACTAAAACCATTTGAAAACACATTTGGGCCACTTTCAAAATCCAAAAAACCCATTTTTAAATATTATAAGAAAATAAAAAAATTAACACAACCATTTTAATGGGCCAATACCCATTCAAATCCACACACAAACCAAGTTCAATTCACAATGTTCTCCAAATGCTTTACACAATTTCACAAATAACATTTTATTGGGTCACAAAAAAACCAACATTCACAAATAATCCATTTTCCATTAAAAACCCACTTCCATAACATTATCACCTCAAGTTCCCTTAAAAATACATTTCACACCATTCACATAATTGTAAGAACACTTCCAAGAAGCACCATAATCAAGCACATATAAAAAATACACATTTTCTTTCAAAAATCCATTTTCTAGCTCATATGCATGTAAAACTCTTTTGTAAACATATTTCACACCACAAAAGATAATTATAGAACGCTTTTATAGAGCCAAACAAGAATATTAAAATAATTTAAAAATTTTAGAGCATGGAACCACCTACTTCTCACTTGGAAATTTCCGAAAAATGATACAAAACCACAATCCCACCACCACAAGACTATAACAATGAATGATCTAACCATAATAATCAATATCTCACTCAATAGTACAAGATTGAAACCTTCCTTGGTCAAACACACCATTGGAAAAATATAACTCAATAAAGAGAGGGATGAGACCCTATAATGAGGGAGAAATCACGATAAAAACCACTTACTAGATGAATCCTTGAAGGAACAAGGTTAAAACCACCTAAATAATGAAACCCAAGGGGTCCAAGGAAGCTCATAGAGTGCTCTAATGGATAAAAATCACATATGTGGTGGATATGGGTGATTTAGGGTTAATTATTGAGAGGAAACAAATGGAAGTTTCAAATTTTTAATTACCTGGATGATTCACATGGTTTTCCCGCACAGTTATCCAGACTGTGCGACAACTGTGCACCCCTCATTGTCCAAGAGGAACAGGTCGTATTGTTATCCTATACTATTAAAAAACCATGTTCTAACCATGTGGTTATCCACTATCCAAAATGAAACCTGGTCGTACGTCTTCTTATACATGCCTCATCTTTTCCCCTAACCATGTGAAAACCATGAACCACTTACTATCAAGCCCAAAATCTCAATTTCTTAACAAAACTCAAGGCGAAAACCCATTAATAAGCACTAGACTGAAAATAAACAAAGAAAATACCTAAAAAATAAAATGTAACACACCCAGAAATTGAGAAAATATCATGATCCAAATATAAAAAAAAGAAATGGAGGAAAAAAAAAGCCTGGTATGAAAATTATCCTCCCCATGAAAACTTTCCACCCTCAGAAAGTAATTCCAATGTTTGATCTGATAAAAAAACCGATAATCCTCCAAAACTCAAGTGAAATCCTAAAAACACCAAAAGAGGAGGATGGAAGGAAAAATGACCAAAAACAAAGATTCAAAAGATATAACTCAGGAGGTCGTAATGGACTCCCCACCATATGCCCTTTGCCCCCATAAAACCACAACACCTCCATTTTATTGATCAAAAGAAAGGGATTCTCAAAATGAATAATCCAAACTCTAAATCAAAGAACACTTCATAATTACCATTCAAAACTCATACCTATTACCTGAAATGAACAAAAAAACCCAAACATCTTCTTTAAGAGCATTGTAAAACTCGAACCATATCTTTTTCAAATAACTGATTCAAACCATACCATTGGGAAAAATCCAAAGCACCCATGCTTACTCATAAGGAAAAAATATATCCAACATCCACAAACCAAACTTCTCAGTGAAAATATACATAAGATACTGAACTGTATTATTAACATGGGGAGGCCCAAATTAACTCTCTACTATTAAAAACAAATGAGAACTCATTTACCCTAAATGAAGTTTCATTAAGACCCACGATAGGTCTCCCCACCATATGAACCACCAAATTAAACGACCAGCACAGGATGACATGGGAAACCTGATGTGGGCCATCCAAGGAAATTAATATATATACCAACAAACCCAAACCAACAAACCCCTCTACCAGGGGAAGAAAACATAATGAGTGAAACACAACCTATTATATAGACTAAAACTGATACTGACTCATAAAATCTAACCATAAAGGATAACCAATCACAAAAACTCATCGAAAAAGGTACCACCATTAAAATTAAAGAAAACAATACAACCATTCCTCCTAATAACTAGGAAGAAACACTTCCACCCAAAAATATTGTAATGAATAATGAGGCCTTCATGCCACTACCCAAAAAATGGGACCTTTTCCATATAATGGAATCATAATAGTTAAGCTTAAACTTTCACCATCTAACACTAGAGAGGAATCCAAACCAAGTCCCCCACCACTCATGATTTCTGAACATGCTCTAACTTCACTCTGGGGCCTTTGGATGGGCCCCAAATGTTTCAAGCATCTCTTTCCTTCCAGTTAGGAGCTGAGGATCTGCGGTCGGGACTAACAAGAAACCATAGGAACAAACAACACATAGACTGCTACAAGTGACCTATGCTTCCAAAGGTATGGCAGTTCTCTAGATCATTCGGACATGATGATATCTTATGAACAAACATGCCACACTAATAGAACAAAATGATTCTATTCCTAAAATAAGCTTTTGAAAGAACCAAGGGACTTTCTTATAATGCGTCCACCACCAACAGATTCAAATCACTTTCCACTACAATAATTTCCCTTTAGTACTTCTAGGTCAGACCTTTAATAAAAATTGTGTTAGATTCACCTTTAAAAGACCAGGAAACATAAGGAAAATGTGGTTTCTATTAATTTTCCACATCCACTTTTCCACTTCCAGTGGATCCTCTTCAAAATAAAAGAGAGCAGGATTAGACTTCTGAACTCAAATAAAATTTCTACAGATTGATCAACTGGATGGTCTTCCAAAAATGAACTACCTGTGGATTCACATGGAACATACACCGAATCTTGTGGGGGAATACACTATCCAACATGGAAAATAATAACCCATTCTAACTAATACACTAACAATAACTTACCACAAAAAAACACTGAACACACCTAGGGAACCAACTCAAAGGCCTCCCAAAACATTTTTCAAAAGAACCCACTAACCATTATTTTAAAACCTTCTCATCAAGAAGAACTCAAAATTGAATCACAATTCCAACAAAAGTGAATTATCAACACAAAACACCTTGAAAGTAACATTTCCAAATCATAAGGAAACATGCCACACAACTACTGATTATCAAATCATAACATATTCTCTTTAAAACAACTTTTTAAAATAAAACAAGCATGGAGGGTTGAACACATGCAAATGTTATTCCATGGGGCCTCATTAATTTTTATTCTCATTCCAAACCAGGAACCATCACCTCATGTCAACCTAGGCACTCATCCACCCATGTCATTGACCATCCCCATTTTCACACATTTCCATGTATGTAATCACTCCTAGAAATAAAAAATAATAAAAAAAAACTTTTCCACTTTCAAAAACAAAACAATCAACCTATATATTCATCTTCTCAATTCACTTACCATTTAAAATTTCATATAACTATTCAAAAACTCACTCACTACAGAATAAAAATCACATTCTAATACAACACATCAAATATTTCCATATTTTATTAAAATCAAATTCTATGGATTCCAATAAAAAATCCAATTCATCCCATTTTAAAACATTTTCAGTAGAAAAAAAATTCCTATTTTAGTAAAAAACATTAATTAAATATTGTTTATTCTTATTTGAAAAAAAATACAAAAACTTTTTGAAAATAAATTTTTTTATTCTTCACAATCTAATCATCTCAATAAAACCCAAATTTTGATTATATAAATCCAATCACAATAAAATCATTACAATTTTACACGAAGAAAATTTCATAAAAAACAACTTTCCAAAGAATTAAAAAAAGGATTTCAAAAAATCCATTTCCCATCTTCACAAAACAAAACCATTACCACATCAAATTAAGTTTTCTTAATTTACACAACAAGGGTTCTCAAAAATATTTTCAAAATAAAGAAAAACCCCAGACAACTCAGAAGGAGAAACTTGTGTTGATGGGTTCCTTGTCCATATGGTTAGTGGTCATATACTAGTAACACCACTATCACAAAGAGTCTTCTATAACCATGCCCCGAATCTAAATGGATTTCCAGTCTTTATGAGCTCATGAAGAGTATTAACCAATCTCTTTTTTTATTCCTCAAACATAAAACAACCCACAAAAATGAAATAACATAAATAAAATCCAAATTCCCATGGAATATTGAGTCCCATCATGAGGTATGCTTTCCAAGAACCCTACTCGCAACCTGAACATCAATCCTCGACAGTCCTAGATCTAGTATATCGAAATTATTCCCCAAATAATATGACCCAAAAAGAGTGTGACCTACTATGACACCATTTTTTCACAAACCAATATGGGATTTCATCCAACCCAACACCCGATCTGGTATATGGCATAGCCCAAATGGAGTTCTCGATCTCCATGAGCTATCAACTAGTTCTAGTGTATCCATAAAATGATTTGGGAATGATTTCACCCATTTATAAGAATAAATAACCCATAATAACAAATAATACAATAACTAATACCAATAAACAATTGTGGTACAAAAAAATCCGAAATCAAGGTTTCACAATTTTAACCAAAATCCAAAAAGGATACAACAAGATGGGAATAACCAATGTATACCAAAAACCTCCATGAGAAAAGAGGAACATTACCCTCCAGCTACCACTATTTACACCTATATGAAGTTGAACTCCAACAAATGGGTCCACCATTAACAAGGCATATCTTTCCTTTACCTTGGTCATACATAAGAAAGCCTACATACACCCAAAATTGCAGATAGGGTGTGATCCAAATCCCATTAGGATGACACCTAAAAGAAATGATTCCGTTCTAAAAAATTATAAGAATAATTAACATGCACATTTATACAAAATCCAATGAATTTTTTTCTGTGAAACTTTATCAAAATAACTATTATCAAAGAAACGCTTTCAAATAAAACAATTTTTTCCAATAAACATTCTTTAAAAATGAAATATACATAATGTCTACTATATACCGATGGATGGAACCCCATCGCATATGATTCATGTCATAAGAGAGGACCATGGTTAAATCCCTAAGGGAAACTAGCACAAGTGGAACTCTAGCAACCTCATACCTCAGTGAAACCTTAAATAGTAACCATAACATGTAGTTTTCTCATACACGAGACACTAGAAGATAACATCCTATGAGCCTAGTAGTCTCTGATCATCATTATAGTTTAGTTAGTCTTTCAATATTCAACCACGCTATGTAAATTTGGGCCTTTTCACTTCTAATTCAACTAGTTTCAATCAACTAGAAGAATTTAGTCTTGAAACTTACAAATCACTAGCATAAAAGTTCTAGTTTTCCCACATAGATATATGGGATTACCATTGGGATCAATTCCTCATTTAATATATCACATAAATCATCACAATGACATACACATTCCAAACATTATCAATATACCATAAAAACAATACTTTCACAAATCATCACATGGAAACCACTGTTTTACATAAACAAGACACTTTAAATTTTCACACACACAAAAATCATTTGAAAACACATTTTTCATCACATTAAAAATATATAAAACCAATTTCACAATATTACAAGAAAAACATGCAATTAATTAAACTGTTTTCATAGATCAGACCCTTTCAAATTCACACACAAACCTTGTTCACTTCACAACGTGCTTCACATGCTTTGTGTAATTCCAAAAATCACATTTTAAAGGTTCACATAAAAAACAACATTCTCAAATAATCTATTTTCCTTTAAAACTCCACATCCTACACATTCTAACATCAATTTCACTTAAAAACACATTTCGCACCATTCAAATAATTATGAAAACACTTACCAGAAGAACTAAAAGAAATCACATGAAAATAATACCCATTTCATTTTTAAAATACCATTTCTATCTCATATGATTTTCAAACTCTTTTCAAAACATAGACCAAGGAACCATCTATCTTTCACATAGAACATTCGAGAAAATGATTTGAAACTGAAACTGCACCACTATAAGACCCTAACAAGGAAAGATTTAAAAATAATTGTCAAGATCTTTATCAACAATACAAGATCATACCCTTACTAGTTAAAACACCCCTCTAGAAAAATAGAACATAAGAAAGATATGTAAGAAACCCTGTAATGATGTAGAAATCAATAGAGGAGACACTTACCTGATGAATCGTTGAAGAACCTGGGTCAAAAACACAAAAATAATGATACCTAAGGGGTCCAAGGATGTTTGGAGGGATATACAATGTTTGAAAATCATGTATGTGGTGTATGGAAGTGATTTAGGATAAATCGTGAGAGGAAACAAATGAAATTTTCAAATTTTTAATGACCTGGACAAGTCACATGGTTTCCCCACATAGTATTCCATATCGTTCAGAAATCGTGCGCCCCTCACTTACCAATAGAAACAGGCCTCACAGTAATCCACTTTCCAAAATGACACTTGGTCACACAGTTTTCTAGAAAGGGTGCATAATATCCCCTAACCATGCACAAACCATGCACTACCTACTGTCATGCCCAAAATATTGATTTTTCATAAAAACTCAAGGGGGAAACCCATGGATAAAAACTAGACTGAAAATAAATAATGTAAATACCTCAAAATTCAAACCCATCGAACCAGTAACTCAAGAGAAAACCAAGATAAAAAATGAACCAAATAAAGGGATAAAAATTTAAATTTTGGTCTGACAGCATCAATCATATTTGGTTCAATAGTTAAACCACGCTCAAAAATTACATGCCCCAGAAATTGAATCTCATGTATCTAGAATTAGAACTTTGAGAGTTTTCCATTTATCCTGTTCCCTCGAAGAAACTATAAGACCATCCTATGATGTAGAGTAAATTAGTATGTTTTCTATGAAGAAAACACAAATTGGTCAATTGATTTTTAGAAAACCCGATTCATCAAATACATAAACATGGTGGGGGGATTCATAACACCAAAGAGAATCACTAGGAACACATAGTGTTTTTAATGAAGTTGGAAATACATCTTTGGAATATCATCCTCGTGAACCCTCAACTGGTGGTAGTTAGACCTGGGAACGATTTTCAAGAACCATATTGCACCTCAAAATATGTCAAAGAGTTCATCAATCCTTAGTAGGGGGTACTTGTTTTTTATCGTGGTATGGTTTAGGTAATGATAATCCATGTAAATCCAAAAGCTCTTTGTCTATATTTTTCAAAAACTGGATTGGAGATTACCATGGGACACATTAGGCCTGATAAAACCATTCACTTAAAGGTTCTCCAACTATAAACACAACTCCCAGAGCTCGGTAGGGGTCATCCAATATGCCATAGAATATATAAGAGCAGTTTCAAGATAAAAGTCAATAAAAATATCCATCCCTCTCCTTGAAGATTGCCTCAGAAATTCCTCAGGGAACATTTCCATATAATCCTCCACAACCAAAGGAATCCAGATACCTGAAGAGAATTTTTCACCAAGGGAAATGATCAGTAACTGATGATTGAAAGGTTTCAACCTCCTAATTAAAAATCCCACTTACCCAACCACTAGATCTATATCTCTAGAAAATAAGAATCACGTCCCATCAATGCATATCAATTTCAATTTTCCACAGTGACAATCAATCTGGTCTTAGACCATGAAAATTCAATCTGTATCCAAGATTACATCATGGGGTTACATCATGGTGACCAAAAGTTCCCACATGAACCTCTCTCCACTATTTGGTAGTTCTCATTTCTAGACGATAAAAGATACAGAACAAGTTTTTCCTATAGGAACCTCAAGTAGATACAGTTGGGCTATAACATCAACTGGGAGATCCATCTCTCATATAAGGAGTATAGAGATAAAGTAATGACTATAACCTATGTCTACTAATACTGGAGAAAGCGTAGAAAACACATAGACCATACCTCTAATCATCTCATGCACTGTGGAGTCATAAACCTCTAGAGCCTGCAGCTATCTATATACCTAACCACCATCTCCTTGAGCATGATGTCGGATACCTGGTGGTGGTGGTGTGGAAGGATCACATAGAATCTTCCAAAACCCAAAGATCCTCCTACTCCACTTCCAACTCCACCTCTTTGGGGACCACCCTATCCTCGCTTGGGAGATCCCAGATCATGGTGATACCTTTGTGGAAATCATATGTCAGCTATCTAACTGTGATGCTTAGCATGTCTAGTCAGGCAGTCTCACATCATGTGACCTCACTAATCACAAGTAAAGAAACACCCCTCTCTAGTTTTCCTTGAATATCTATACTACCCATATCCATTTTATTGAGTCTAATCATAGGGAGGTCTCCCACATCAAGATCTTTGTGCCTGACATCTGCTAGCTGTTACATATGACTCAGCTCTATGGTGGCCACTACCCGCTCTAGCTGTCTAGAATACCTCTAACAGAAATCTATCTATGATTAGTGCTAGCTCAAAATCCCTGGACTAGGTGGCGATAAAGAAGGGTACCACACTATCATGGATCTCTCCATAGAGTCCTTGATCAGTGATTCAAGCTCGAAAGTATATATCATGGATCATGTGAATGGAGTATCATATAAGGTATTTGAACCTTAATGTGTACTCATACACCATTATCCCTCCCTGTTAAATATCTTGAAGATCCTAGATCTGAACTGAGTACAAGAATGAGGGGTTTTTCTCCTCATGGAGTATCTTCTAGAAGTCGGACCATGAGAGTGTTGACTCATCATGCATCTATGTAACGAGACTCCACCAAATCCTTGCTCCTCCATGGAAGAAGTTAGCTATAATTGAAAAAACCTAATCCATTTTTTTTAAGATGAGCTTGAAGACACAGATCACCGACTCTATCCAATCCTCTATTACCTAAGGATTTGGATGGCCATGGAACCTCAGCGACCTATTGCATTGAAACTTATAGAGCATACTAAGCCTTCACGTATTCTCTACCTACTCTATAAGAAAGATCAACAGATCAATGGGTGGAGTGTTTCTAACTACCCACCTAGAGAATGGGGTCATATGATGAACCCTGAATTTATGCATCATTACTCATCGGGTCATCATCACAATCTAGACCTGGTATCCTAGCTCGCAGGCATCATAGAGGCATCCTAAAAGTTATCAAGGTGTACTATGGTCAGACGAGTAATTATTTATATATAAAAACAATGTGGTGTGGAATCAATAAGGATAATCAAAATAATCAATCATATATGATGCATGCACAATTTGATCCCTACAACCAATGTCTCAATATTCCCATTTGACAAGAAGGTGGTCAAGGTCCTGGTGAATAGACATGTCGGTCGGCCACACAACCACTAGAATCCCTAGACTGAGATCTGTAATCAAGAAACTTTGACACTATTTCTATAAACCCATCCAATCCCTCTTAAGGGGACTACTCTAAACAACATCCCAAGTAATTTAAATTATTTGATACCAATTAGTCCTGACGTGACCCAAGATAATGGTTGATCCGCAACTAACCTAAGCCCCCCTCCATAGGCCAAGGGTGGAAACCAGTATCGAAGCAATAATTAACTCTGGGAGGCCATTGACTAAGTACCAGTACAAACATACACATCCATATCAATAAAAAGGTTCATAGGTAAAGAGTAAAAGATGAAACACACATCTAAAGTAAACCGAGAATGCAAGAACCACTGGAAAGTACAAAGGAACAATAGTGTAAACTGAAAGTAACTAGGAAAACACAAGACCAACCCATAATATTTCCCAAACTGAAATAACTTGAAAATTAAATTGCTGAGAGGGACCAACTCTTGAAGCCAAATATTTGAACATCATACATGGTCTAAAACACATAGTATCCTTAAGCTTCTATAAAGTCACCATTGACCTATCTGTCATTTTCATAACACATAAAATGTGTGGGTAAACCCATAAAGTCATGATTATATACATACCCAGTAGGACACACTGAAAGATGAAGGGGGAAGTAAGAGATACAATGGGATGTAAAAGAGAAAGTAAATGATATATAAAATTAAAGGGAACAACTCAAACCAATCTAAGAGTTAAAGTAACCTCATCCAATCACATGGGGATAAACATTGTGAGTATATAAACTACTCTTCAATTTTTAACCACCTATATAAGTAGAGTAGACTTATCCAACCACAAGGAGATAAAAATAGAAAGTATGTGGCATACCTAATTCATATTCGCCTCTCCTAGATAAAGAGAAACTAAATTTAAGGTATGGATAAAGAAGAAGAATATATATTGTAGCGTCTTGGGTTTTGGCCATGTCAGACTTTGGAATATTCCTATGAATAATTCCAGAGCTAGGCGCGAAGACGGATTGCGATTCTGAGGCCTGGTGTTCCCATAATTAATTTTATAAAAATATTAAATATTTTTATACTAAGAACATGGAGGGGGTGTGTTATCTCCTAAAAGATAGTTCAGAACGAGAATCTGAGGGCACAGTTGCATCCGAAGCGTGCCGTTTAGCCTAGGCGGGGTGTAAAATTTCCGGGCGTGGGCCTGCTGCGAGAAAAGCCACCAGGGGTGTTTTCATTAATAAGTGGAAAAGTTTCTTTACAAGTGTCGGATTGAAAAACTCTTTAAAATAGTATTAGATCGCAATTCTAAATCCTCTGTTAAGTTCATAACACCGTGTTTACCCTAGGAGCCATATAAGTTTAGTCGGTGCCAGGGGCCGGGTCGGAGGCGAGATAGTGGGCAGATGAAATGAGGTTTTTATTAAAAAAATAAATAAAATAAACCCCCCAACCCCTTGTACATGAAGGAGATGAAGAACCCCCTCCCTCCTTCGTTTCTTCACCAGATCGAGCCCCGGGTGTCCGTTTTCAGCACCGATCATCAGTAGATCGAGCTCCAGCTCATCGCATGCATCGTTTTGCACCCGAAGCTTCGGTGATCCGTGAACAGGAAGTCGTTTTGAGTTTCGAAATACCAGATCCATATTTGTTAATTTTTTCTCTATTTTGACCCTGAAGATGTGTAGATCTGGTCTTGGGGGGCACGCAGATGCCTTAGGATGAACTTTTGGACCCTCAGGTGCCCCCGGCGGCCCTCAGAAGGTCCGTCGGCGGCGGGCCGCGGGAATATCATCGAACCGTCGTAGGGGCGGCAGTCTGGCCGCCAATTAGTGGTGACCCCGCAATAGGGGTCGGCCACATGCATGATGCGCCACGCCGCAGTGGAATGGTCTTACATCTAGAGCGGCCAATGGTGGCGGCAGCCGGGTCGGCCGGCGCGGACCGGCCAGTTCAGGCCTGTCCGGCCCTTTCATTGTACATGGGGTTTTTAAAACACCCGTTTCTTGCAATCCAAGGATCTAATTTACATTCCATATATGGTGACGCGACCCTGGAAATAATCTGAACCCTTTGACGTGGGTTTGGTGGTTTTGAAGTTTCAGGATCGTGGCCCGGGACCTTGAAACTTCGAATAAAATATTAATAATTTTATTATTATTCGACTTCGGGCCATTGTATCTTCTCCCCAGAGCGTCCGATTGACATGCCGTCAGCGGCGTTAAGACCCTGAGGGTACATCAGACTTTTCTTGATGGTTTATAGGTGTTGGGACTGAGATTGGGGTGCGGGCCCCATGAGGCTGGGTTTGAGTGTTAACGAAGAAACACAACTTTTTCACCAGGAGTTCAATTTTGGCGGATGAATAGTCAATCATGTGTGTTTTTTCGAGAGGATCGCAAAGGTGTGATCCGTTCAATGATTTTTGGGATTGAGTTGTGGGCCCCACCAAAGATGGATTTGGTGTATAGTATCTTTTTCACCGAGTGTCCGTTTCGGGCGAGTAAATAGCCTATCCTGCGTATTTTTCCACGTGGATCATGATGGTGGCCTCAGTATCGGCCTCGGAAGAGCACAGAGTGGCATTGTGGTGGGTCTCTTAGTTTAGCGACGTTTGGACCAGTAGTGGTTGAGGGTACTCCCTTAGTTAGTTTCTACGAGGTTTTGCGTGGCATCACAACCTTAGTATATGCTTGTGATCCTCTCGATGAGATTTTTAATCTGTTAGAGTTGTGGAATCCCTCTGGTAGGCCCATAGTGGGATCCTCTAGCATCTTTTCCCTAGATCGGGTTCTTAGTATCGCTGTGACTGCTTATCCTAGGGCGGCGATCCCCTATCTAGTAGGTTAACCCTGTAGGTTTTGTGGCATCATTAGGAATATGATCCCCTATGCAGTGGGCCATGATCAGTAGGGTTGTGACATTGTCAGGTATATGATCCCCTACTCAGCATGAGGATTTTAGTAGGGTTGCAGTATCATTGGTTATATGATCCCCTACACAGCGTAGAGTTTTTGTAGGGTTGCGACATCATCTGTTCGATCCCCTACATCACGAGATATACCAGATAGGGTTTTTGGTATCGTCGTGACCCTCATGACATGGATGGAGATCCTCTATCTGAGTGATGTGTTTCTATCGAATTCCAGATCGGGTTGTGGTATCCCCCAGCGGATCCTGGGAGTGATTCCCTATCTGTGAGATCTATGAATGCCAGATTGGGTTGCGGTATCCCCTAGCGGACCCTGGAAGTGATCCCCTATCTGTGAGATCTTCATTTTCCAATGTGGGTTCTGGTATCCTCTAGCGAACCCTATGAATGATCCCCTATACGAGGATTTTGGTGTTTATTTTGTTTCATTGAGGTTTCCTTAGTGACGATATCCGACGAGCATGGTCTCTCAGGTGAGCGTATGAGATGTTTGTGTGGGACCTGATGGAGTGTATCTCTCAGACAGGTGTTATCTGGGATGAAAGTTATCGTGGATTGTGTTCTCCTAGTAGTGAACCGTTGTTGGTGATGAGGATAGTACCTCATGTGGCTTGCTACGTGTGCTGAGTATATCTTCATGTTCAAGGTGTATGTATGAGCATACACTTGGATTGAGATGACTAGTTGTGTTTAGCTGATAATGGTCACGAGATGGAGTTTCTCTCTCATCTGGGTTCCCTCTGGCTGGGATGAGCGGACTATTTCCTTTCAGTTTCTCTATTTTGTTTCATGTTTTTGGGGTGCCTACTGAGTATTGTTATACTCACCCCTGCACGGGCTTTTCCCGCACATGTTTGCATCTTGTACAGACCACATGCCATTTGACGGTGTCCCATGAGGACCCAGAGCAGGTGGAGCTGAGTGAGAAGGAATGACCGTGGAGTCTTATCGGAGCTGTGCTGAGGAGATTTCCATTAGGTGTTTTAGGCAGTGATTTCCCGCCTTCTGAGCAGGTTGGGCACTTTTGTAGTTTTCCTTTGGTGGGCCCTATTTTTTCCTTCTTGTACTGCAGTTGCAATCTGGTTTGGGATAGATTTATTCATTCATTTTCTTTTCAGTTTTATATATCTCTGCACTGTTGCATAGAGGTGTGGGTGGGTGTGTGTGTGTACATGTACATTAGACTAATGTCTCCCTTGTGTGTTATAGCCTACGTGGTGCTAGATGCCAGCCCCTGGCCTATTGGAGGAGGGCTTGGGGAGTCGCTTCTTGAGCCCCATTGGGTTGGGTCATGATAGAGTGGTATCAAAGGAGGTTCCACCTTAGGGATCTCAGAGCATTGCTGGTCTAGCTGTGAGTTTGGTTTGGGTTGCATAGCGGTAGTATCAAGATGTTTCAAGTTCGTATTTTAGGGCAGGGACTCCATTGTCAGTGCAACGACTGACATATCCATTCACCAGGACTCTGACAACCTACTTTTTGACTAGGGATGTTCATACACTGGTCGCATGGGAAAAATAATGGGACATGCACCATATAGGACTAGATTTTGAGTTTTTCATTGTCCTTGATTCAGCTCTCCAGATATACTCTTGGACCATGGTGTGTCATTATTGTATTTCAGGATGCCTCCACGACGACAACCAGTGAGGGTTCTGTAGCAGGATTGTGGGGACGATCCGCCCCATGTAGAGGCTATGGACAAGGGTGTAGGTTATGAGGCTAGACCTCTAGGTGGTCTTCCAGTTGAGCCACCACCTGTCGAGCAGCTAGTTGTGCCCTTAGTGCAGGATGAAGTTGCGCAGAGGTTGAGTGCACTGCATGAGTTCCATAGGCAGCGACCTCTGGGGTTTTGGTGTGATCCAGACCCTCAGGAAGCTAATGACTGGCTCAAAGCAGTCACCCGAGTTTTCCACCTGGTGAGGACACCCCTAGATCAGATGGTGGTCCTAGCGGAGAGCCTTCTACATGGTTCGGTCAGGCAATGGTGGAGTTTGGTGACGCAGTCCCACTATGAAGAGATGCTCCCGTGGGCGGAGTTTGAGAAGCTCTTCAAGGAAGAGTTCTATCTGGTGATGCTGAGGTCAGTGCAGATCTAGGATCTTCTGCAGCTTCAACAAGAGGGCATGACCGTGTCGGAGTACTCAGCGAGGTTTACAGACCTATCGTGCTACTCCCTGGATATGGTTTGAGGCCCGTTATTTTGGGCTCAGACCTTCGATCAGGGCCTATGTAGGGACATCTGAGCAGGTGTGGTTTCCTTGTGTCTGTACACCAATGTTGGAGTGCTGGAGCGGGCCCTAGTGGTGGAGTGCTTTCTAGCCGAGCAGACCCCACTTGTTAGTGCTGGGCATGCGAGAGTTGAGACTTCATCAGTCGGATCAGCATCTGGTAGCTGACGACAGACATAGGGGCCCAAACGTGGGTGATGTTTCATGAGATGACGCCAGGATGTAGGATCTGAGGCTTAGGGCTCACAGTGCTCGCAGGCCCATTTTGTTCAGTCATAGGAGAGGCGGTGTTACTCTTGCGATGGTCTGGGAAATCTTTCTTGAGATTGTCTGACCCGTCGTACTGTGGAGAAGGAGACGGTCGACAGACCGCCTTGGGAGAGGCAGCGTCTCGAGCAAGGAGGTTCCCAGGGTGGGGGACATGGCAATGGAGTAGGTGCAGCAGTAGGAGGTGGTAGGCGGTATCAGTTGCCACCAACCCCACCCCCAAGTTGTCCACACCAAGCTCCGGGAGCTGGGGGACGAGGGCGAGGACAGTTTCTTGCCCTAGGGGCTGTTGACCTAGAGGATCCGCAGATAGATAGAGGTACATATTGTGTCCTTTCTACTTTCTGAAATAGTTTTATAGACACTGTTTAGCGGTACACTTCCTCTCCGTTTCTTGCTCGTGGTTTGTTCAGGGAGATTGTAAGACCCTGTGTGGGTGATATTAGGCGTGCTTCGAATGCGTAAGGAAGATGGATCCTTCCCCCACCGAGACACGTTTTTTGGACGCGATCAAATTCATGCAGGTGAGTAAGTGCCGCCCAAAGAGGATAGTGTTTATGTGTGGTGGATGAGTCCCTCTGACTTTGTGTTTGGCCAGGGGTGTGTGTTGGCAAACTTGCTGGCATGGGAGACCCAGTTGAGAGTCCAGTCACTTTCCTTATGCTTATGGATTTTTGGGGGAGAAAATTTCTAAGGTGGGGAGGATGTAGTGACTCAGGTTTTGGCCGTGTCAGACTATGGAATATTCCTATGAATAATTCCAGATCTAGCCGAGAAGACGGCGTGCGATTCCAAGGCCCGGTGTTCCTGGAATTAATTTTATTAAAATATTAAGTATTTTTATACTATGAATGTGGTGGGGTTTTTTTATCTCCTAAACGGTAGCTTAGAATAGGAATCTGAGGGCACGGTTGCATCCGGAGCATGCCGTTCACCCTAGGTGGGGAGTAAAATTTGTGGGCATGGTCCTTCTGCGAGAAAAGCCACCAGGGGCGTTTTCGTAAAGAAGTGGAAAAGTTTATTTACAAGAGTCAGCTCAAATAACTCCTGAACAGAGTATCAAATCGCAATTCAGAGTCCGCCACTGCATTCAAAACACTGTACTTACACTAGTTGAACCATAAGTTTAGTCGGCGCTGGGTGCCGGGTCGGAGGCGTGATGGCGAAGAGATGAAATGAGGTTTTTATTCAAAAAAATATATAAAATAAAAACCCATCCCCCCCAACCACTTGTATGTGCAGGAGCTGATGAACCCCCCAATCCCTCCTCCGTTACTTCACCGGATCAAATCTCGGGCATCCGTTTTCAACGCCGATCGTCAGCAGATCGAGCTCCAGCATGTCGCATGCGTCGTTCTGCACCTGAAGCTTTGGTGATCAGCCAATAGGTAGGCATTTTGAGTTTAAAAATCATGGATCCTGATTTTGTTGGTTTTTCCCTATTTGGAGCCTCCATATGTGTATATCTGGTCCTGGTGGGTGTGAAAATGCCTTCGGATGTGCGTTTGGACCACCAGAGTGCCCCTGGCGGCCCTCGGAAGGACCGCCGGCACAGCACTGACGTGGCGGTGCCGGCGGTGTCGTCGTCGGCGGGTCGCGGGAATATCAACGGACTGTCACAGGGGCGATGGCCCGGTCTCCAATTAGCGGTGACCCAAGACGATGGTTGGATGCGCGCGCGCTGCACCATGCCGTCGCGGCGTGGTCCGCCCGCCTGAGCGGCCGACAACGGCGGCGGCCGGGTCGGCCGGTGCGGGCCGACCCTCTCATTTTACACTGGGGTTTTAAAACCCCATATTTCTTGCAATCCTAGGGTATAATTCACGTGCCGTTTGTGGTGATGCGACCCTAGAAATAATGGGAAACCTTTTGAGGTGGGTTTGGGGGTTTTGAAGTTTTAGGATCGTGGCCCAGGAGCTTGAAACGTCAAATAAAATATTTTTATTTTTATTATTATTCGACTTCAGGCCGTTGTATCTTCTACCCGGAGCGTCCGATTGATGTGCCGTCAGTGGATTTGAGACCCTGATGGTACGACATACTTTTCATGATTGTTTCCAGGTTTTGGGACCGAGATTGGGGTGTGGGCCCCATGAGGCCAAGTTTGGGTGTTTACGGAGAAACGCAACTTTCTCACCAGGAGTCCGATTTGGGCAGATGAATAGTCAATCATGGGTGTTTTTCCAACAGGATCATAATGGTGAAATCTGTTCGATGAGTTTCAGGATTTATGTGTGGGAACCACCCAAGCTGGATTCGGTGAATAGTACCTTTTTCACCGGGGGTCCGTTTAGGGAGAGTAAACAGCCTATCCTGCGTGTATTTCCACGTAAATCGCAAAGGTGGCCTCCATATTGGCCTTGGAGGTGTTCGGGGAGGCGTTGGGGTGGGTTTCTCGGGTTAGCGATGTTTGGACCAGCAGTAGTTGAGGGTACTCCATTGGTTAGTTTCTACGAGGGTTCGCGCGACATCACAACCTTAGTATAGGTTTGTTATCCTCTCGATGGGATTTTTAATTTTTTAGAGTTGTGGAATCTCTATGGTGGGCCCGGAGCAGGATCCTCTAGCATCATTTCCCTAGATCGGGTTTTTACTATCGCTGTGACGGCTTATCCTCAGGCGACGATCCCCTATCTAGCAGATTAACCCTGTAGGGTTTGTTTCATCATCGGGAATATGATCCCATAGGCAGTGGACCGTGCTCAGAAGGGTTGTGACATCGTTGGGTATACGATACCCTACTCATCATGAGGATTTTAGTAGGGTTGCGCTGTCGTTGTTTATACAATCCCCTACTCAGCGTGGGGTTTCTCTAGTGTTGCGGAATCATCAGTTAGATCCCCTACAGTGCGAGATATACCGGATAGGGTTTTTGGTATCGTCTTGAAATGAGTGACGATCCTCTATCTGAGTGACGTGTTTCTATCGAATGCGAGATCGGGTTGCGGTATCCCCCAGCGAATCATGGGAGTGATCCCCTATCAGTGAGATCTACAAATGCCAGATCAGGTTGCGGTATACCCCAGCGAACCCCGGAAGTGATCCCCTATCTATGAGATCTTTGTATACCGGTGTGGGTTCTGGTATCCCTTATCGGACCCTAGGAGCAATCCCCTATCCGAGGAGTTTGTGGTTTATGTTGTTTCTGCGAGGTTTCCTCAGTGACGATATCCGATGAGAATGATCTCTCAGGTGAGCGTCTGAGATGTTTGTGTGGGACTTGATGGAGTGTACCACTCGAACGGGAGTCATCTGGGATGACAGTGATCATGGAGTGTGTTCTCCTGGTTGTGAACCGTTACTGGTGATGAGGTTGGTATCTCATTTGGTTTGGTGCGTGAGCTGAGTATATCTGGATGTTCAAGGTGTATGTATGGGCATACACCTGGATTGAGGTGACTAGTTGTGTTTAACGGAGTATGTTCACAAGATGGAGTTTCTCTCTCTTCTGGGTTCCCTCTGGCTGGGATGAGCAGACTATTGACTTTCAGTTACTCTCTTTTGTTTTGGGTTTTTTGGGTTCCTACTGAGTATTGTTATACTCAAACCTAAATGGGATTTTCCTACACATGTTTCTGTCTTGTGCAGACCACAAACCTTTTGATGGTGTCCTAGGAGGACCCGAAGCAGGAGGAGTTGAGTGAGCGGGACTGACCATGGAGTCTTACCGGAGCTATGCCGAGGAGCTTACCAGCAGGTGTTTTTGGCAGTGTTTTCCCTCCTTCTGAGCAGGTTGGACACTTTTGAAGTTTTCCTTTGGTGGGCCCTGTTTTTCCCTTCTTGTACTGCTATTGCATTACGGTTTGGGATAGATGTATTCATGTATTTTGTTATTACTTTTATATATCTCTACACTGTTTCGTGAAGGTGTATGTGGGTGTGTGTGTACAGGTACCTTAGGCTAATTCTCCCTTGTGTGTGATAGCCTACTCGGCGCTAGACGCCAGCCCCTAGCCTAATGGAGGCAGTCTTGGGGAGTCATGGCTTGAGCCCCGTTGGGTTGGGTCGTGACATACAGATACATACATACATACATACATACATACATACATACATACATACATACATACATACATACATACATACATACATACATACATACATACATACATACATACATACATACATACATACATACATACATACATACATACATACATACATACATACATACATACATACATACATACATACATACATACATACATACATACATACATACATACATACATACATACATACATACATACATACATACATACATACATACATACATACATACATACATACATACATACATACATACATACATACATACATACATACATACATACATACATACATACATACATACATACATACATACATACATACATACATACATACATACATACATACATACATACATACATACATACATACATACATACATACATACATACATACATACATACATACATACATACATACATACATACATACATACATACATACATACATACATACATACATACATACATACATACATACATACATACATACATACATACATACATACATACATACATACATACATACATACATATATCTATATATTCTCAGTTAAAATAATCCCAAAAGATATAGTAAGGGGATATTCATCTCATAGATCAACACAGGAAGAAGAGTAGCCAATAATACCAAATGTTCATCAATGGTTCCCAATATCTCAAGCGTCTGTCCAGAATTAACCAACCAAGTATGACCACACCATGTCATTACGTTGCATGGTAAAGGGGTTTTCAACTCAAAGTAAAGTACCCGCTCCCTAGTATAATAGGGGGTTTCCAGTCTGAATTATCCATAGAGGACCTATGCCCATGCCAATGGTGGGGTTCCACTCTAGTGTCATGAGGACCCATTCCATATCTGATAGGGAGTCTAGTTGGTATGGTAAAGGACCTGCACATTGGTATGATAGGGGTTTCACTCTATTCATTGAGGACCCATGCCCTATCGAATTGGTGGTTTGACTCAAAAGTCACTATAGAGGATATACACACAAATTAATTGAGGATTCCACTCTAGGGTTCGAGGACTCACACCCTAGTGCAATAGGGGGTTCCACTCCAGTCACCAAGGACCCATGCCCTACCCGGTAGGGGGTTCCACTCAGAAAGTACCTATAGAGGACCCACACCCATGTTGATGGGGGTTCCACTCTAAAGGTTGAGGACTCCATTATCCATCTCTACTAGAGGGTAAAACTCTGCGGTATATGGTGATTTTGACTGATCACTATTTTCATTGAGAGTCGCATCAATATGAATCATTCTTGGAACATTTCACATTGTATCTAAAAAACCCCAAACAAGGGAAGTATCAAATTATACGTGAAAAAAACTTAGGATATGCTACTCATGGTCCAAAATCTGAGTACTAACAAAGGAGATAGGGAACCTTGAAGATTACTCAAATGAGGTCAAGGGGTACATAGTGTGTGATGGGAACCACATGGAATGTGGTTTCACTCCATCGCCTATCTATGTCCTCATAAGATACATGGATTCCATCCCATGTGGTGGTATAGGCCATGTATGTGGACTACATGGTGTGTCCCAACTAACCAGGATCAAGTCGTGTTCCAATATCAGACCCTGTGTCTCTGTACCAGACCGCATGTCTGTGTATCGGACCCCATGTCCATGTACTAGACCCCATGTCCATGTACTTGAGTAAACGATAATTTACATGTCCATGTACTTCCACATGGGTTCCAAAACTTGTGATCATACACATGGGTCGTCCAACCCCAAAACAGTACATGATGTCTGGAGAGATTACATGTTGTGTAATCCTTAAGTTTTCCTCAAACCCTAGCCACCTAACTTAAGGGGCTACATGCTGTGTCTTCATCCCTGTGAACGTAGTGTAGTTAGGTTTTTTCATGAAATTACAGATCTAATTTCTACACCAAAATCTGTGCATACGACTTCTATTTCAGTAATATATTATATTGAAAATGTTAGATCTTACTAAAAAACATGGTTTCCTGCCATCATTCGTTTAGAATCAGCCTCCAGTAGTTCGTTGGGGTTCTTCATTCATACCTCAAATCAAAAAATATTACAACCTATATTAATTGATCTTAAATCACTAAAACAAATACATGTACCTGAAAATGATTCTAGACAAATTCATACATCATTGATCTGTGCTTTGTTTCTTTATATGTCATAGTTTTGGGGGTATAATCGGGCTCGACACTGGATGGAAATGTCGAACTAGGACCGCAGGGTCCAACTGGAAAAAAAATGTGAAGTAATGGGGGAGAAAATAACAAAACCAAGGTTTAAACATAATTGGACAGGTGTTATTGGCCAAATTTTTTTTAACAGGCATATAGGGTTATAAAACCATTGAAAATAAATATGTTTATATATCTGGACATATACTATTGTCCACAATTGGTGCAGATCAAGAACAAGGATGGTTATACTCAATCAGTTTTATAAAAAGAGTTTAAATAACCAATTTAATAGTCCTACCAATATTTTGGATAATTTTTTGATGAATAACATTCACTCTAATGATCGAGAGAAGTTGTTGCCTTTACTGCATCCCGATCTCCTCAAATTCGTCATTCTGTTGTCGTCAGTTGTGATCTACCAATGGAAGGATGAAGGATAGCATCATTGGTGATTCCAAAATTATGACAGAAAACCTATGTAATTCACCCTAGAATAATTATTACAAAATTACATTTTGCATTAAAAATGAAACAATTATTTATTCATTTATTTTTTTCAAAAAACATACCGCCAATGATCGGGGAGTCTGAACACC
The DNA here is from genome assembly GCA_963277665.1 of Viscum album. NCBI lineage: Eukaryota > Viridiplantae > Streptophyta > Magnoliopsida > Santalales > Viscaceae > Viscum > Viscum album. The sequence continues at coordinate 770,487,525 of OY728159.1, read as the reverse complement.
CTGTATACACCCATTTTATATCGCGCCTAGGTTAACCCCATATTCCAGACTCAACTATGGTCTTTTATTTCTAATAAAATCTTTAGTTAAATAGTTGTTCAATTTTCTTTAAGAAGTTTTGTGTTTTTTTATACAAAATATATTTAATATTTTTAAAAAACTAATTTCGTGAACACCGTGTCTCAGAATAACATGCAGTGTCAGTGCCTAGCTCTAGAAATATATATAGAAATATTTCAAAGTGTTATAAGGAAAAAAATCAGTATCCATAGTGTTGATGATGTGTTATGTTCCCAAATACATGTGCTTGGAATTGTAGAGACATTCCTATGTGACAACTTTTTGTCAGTGAAATGACATGAGTACATTTCTGTAAACGTTCAACCAGAATCGTCCCAAGAGGCCCCGATTGCTCCTAGTGAAGGATTGGTAATGATGTTATATGAGAATATCATTCTCATTATGTATTTCATGGATATAGAACCAGCGATGGATTTTTAGAATATGTTTGATCATACATGGGGATTTCAATTTCATCATCCTCCAGCCTTCACAAAAGAGTGTGGAACTGAGGTAGAAAAGATTTGGATTGATTCTATCAAAACAAATATTTACCATTTAGGTACTCATATATTGAAAAGAGTCAAGTTTACTGCTTATATTTTATGAGATTAAGTGATGCTATGATGGGATATACAGGCTCATGATGAGCAGTTGGAGGGAATGGTATGGAAAGAATTTTATGACATGTTCTTGGATAACATCTTCTCAAATACATCGAGATAAGAGAGGTCGGGATATATTATGTGGTTGAACCAGTGAAGCATGTCTATAAAAAACTATGTTAGTCGCATTAATAGTATGAAACACTTTTTTCCAGTTCGAGTAGGATATGAGGAAACTATAGTGATACATTTCTAGGATGGACTTAAATATGAGATTAAGTCCCATGTTAACATATTATGATTAATGAAGTTTGTTGATGTATTGAATTAGAATCTCATTTCATAGGGTAACTAGGAGGAGCTTTCTCATGGAGTACAATTGGTTTCAGATGGAATAATAGAAGTTATTTCTTATTAGGGTAGGGAGCATCACTATGAGAATATTATCTGATGTAGTGGAAAATAGAGTATCCATGGAGAAGAATATGTAACCCAGAGAAGTAATCGAGTGTTCTTCCATTACTGTGGTAGGTCAGGTCACATTCAAAGTTAGTTCCCCTAACCACTGATGGAGTTTTTATCCTGTGCAGGATATGAAACTTACAAAAATATTGTAGGAATCCATGATCGATGGGTAGTGATGGAGTAATGAGGTTGAACAAGAGTACTGGAATGGGTATTCTACCCTGTAAAAGGAAGTTTGATGGAGTTATACTTGTCTTTTTGGTTGTGGAGGGGGACATGGTACATCAAGAAAAGAGTTCCCATATCAATAGATTAGTGTATAATAAGGGACTCAGACTGGAGAATAGTAACAAGAGAAAGGTTGGTTTGATGCAGTTAAGATAGAATTTGTGGATTGCAAGGCTAGATCATCGATAGTCAAAGGTGTAATTCATATAGATTATGCACTTTATATATCATTATTTGATATAATATCAGCACATTATTTTATATCTTATCAACTTGTGAACTGATTGAGTCTGATGGTGGAGTTTTTGAGTGTTTTTATGATGATTGACACATCATTGGGTGTATAGTTGAAGGATATGTAGAAATTCCAGTGATGTACCCTTGATGTTGGAGAGTATCATTCTATTTGAAATATTTACATACACGACCTGTTAAGTTTTTTCCTGATTTAGGTACGGATTGGTTCGTACCATACAGAACCCACATAGATTTTTATTATAGAAGAGTGACCTTTACATCGTCATAGGGTAATAGTAATGTTCATCATTGTGAATGGGACATCCGAGAAGGATGTGAAGATAAATTTCATCAAAGACTGGGGGATATCACATCCTAGGATGCAAGTATTTCGTAGGATGATGGGGGTATAAAGAATAGTTTCTTTACACCAATAGTGGATCTATTTTAGAACTTGTTTTCTGAGGATTTATTAGGGATTCCTCATGAGAGAGATATTAAGTTTAAAATCAAGAAGATGCTAAAAGCTAAGCCAGTTTCCATTCCTCCTTATCAAGTGGAACCAAAAGAGCTTCAGAGTCTTAATAATTAGCTGTATGAATTTATGGATAAGAGTTTATCTATCCTAGTATTCCACCATGGGGTTCTCTAGATTTTTTTTCAAATATGTCTGATTGGATTTTATTTTTATGTGTTTATTAACAAAATTTGTACCAGATGACTATTATGAACTAGTATCCTCTTCCACATATCAGTGATCTCTTTGACTAGATGATGGATTATTTTTCATTTTCCAAGAACAATTTGAGGTTAGAATGTCATCATTTGAGAGTGATACCTTCTGATATACCAGACTGTACATAGGATAATGTATGGTCGATATGAGTTCATTGTAATGTAATTTGTATTGAAAAAATGATCCTTCTAAGTTCATGGCCTTAATTAACCAAATCATCCACACGTACTTGGATCATTTTGGGGTTGTTTTCATTGATAACATCTTGGTGTGCTCCCAGACTCATGATGATCATACCAAACATCTTATCATCTTCTTGAATACACAGAGGGAGAATATGATATATTCCATGATATATGACATTAAATTATGGATCAAAAAGTACATTTGTTCAGTAATATCATATAAGGAAGGTGTTTCAGTGGACCCAGTCAAGGTTCCGATGGTTGTTTAGTTGGAGTAGCTCAATAATATTTTTGATATCTGAAGTTTTATAACCCATAATTTTATCAATTTAAATTCCCCTCTTATAAATATTTCATAATTTATAAAACACATACATCACACAGATGTCCTATTAAAAACAATATTTTCATTAACTAAGAATGAAATAAGTGGAATTTATAAATTAAAGGAACCTATACCAATGGAATTGTAATTTGACCGTCGGAATAGTAATGTGACCATTAGAAATAGTAAACCGACAAATAGAATAGTAACCTACCATATAAAATTATAAATACAATATTGGTATAATATGAATGAAATTATAATATATTCATATAATAGAATAAGTAAAAAAATTAAAATGATAAATTTAGTATTGGTATTTTTATGAAACATAGATATTTATTTACAATATTATAATTAATATTATAATTTAAAAGAAAATTTGTTTTTATAAAATATATTCATAAATTAATATTTTCTTATTATGATAATAATATTACTTTATTATACCTTATTAAATGGTTCCAAGTGTCTTAAAATCAATTATAATTCTAAAATATATATTTTTAGAATAAATGATTATATTAAATAAAAAAATTATCATTTTAATAAGATTATTTTCATAAAATGGAATCCATTTTTGAAATATATATGTAAAAAATGGTTAGGGTTATTTTTGGGTATTTTTATAAAATAGTTGATTTTTTGTGAATATTGAAATACAGTAATTTATGGTATTTAACAATTTCAGTAAATAAATGAATTTTTAGATCATGTATGAGTCATGAAAGATGTAAGTGGCCATTAAATTGAACTTACACAATCTATTAACTATATTTAGTCACAATATTCAATAATATTGATAGTCTTGATCCAAAATACTAAAATAATCAAAAAACACCCCTCTCCACCCCTATAAATACCAACTCATCTCATCAGACCTTCTAAGAATTAGATATTACTTATATTCTTCCCAATTAATCTCCCAAATATATTCCCCACATTATGGTCATTCTGGTCTCACAAAAATACTAACACCAAGTGCCCTAAAGGGGTTCTCAAGGAGATGATAATCAATAAGTAAGATCCTCATCCTTTCTCTTTTAATTTCAATTCTAATATTATCCTCATCTCACATATCATATAAAATACTACATGATAACTCTAGTATTATATATTTATTTTAATTTTTTTTAATGGTATATCCATCATCAATTCTATTTTCTTCTCCTTTTATTCTAAAAATGAAATCATTGTTTTTGATGTGTTGATTCACCACCTTCATGGATAATGATTTTCTATTTTCTATTCCCACATTAAATTATATTCATAAAAACAATATAATTGTTAAACTAGGTGTTAAAATTTATACTACAATTTTTTTATTTTTTGTTTCTTATAAATATTCCTAATATTGAATAATAAAATAAAACTATTTCATGATGATTGAAAAACTGCTAAAAAAACTAACGATCATCATTAAAATTTTATCTAATTAATCATCCTCATATCATAAAAGAAAATTACATATTGGACCATTTAATATTATTTCAGAGCATAAATATCATATAGTTATACTTCTATATTTTTTCTTTTATTTTAAAATTACTCTAATAATTAAATTCAAGGGAATCGGTCCTGATATCCTGGAAACGAACGCTCCCGAAATGAATACATTGAACACTATAACTCATCAAAATGTACATTAATAAACCTAATAAAAATATAATAAATAAAATATATGTTAAAAATATTATTTATTGATTAATTAAAGGATTTAGTTTGATTATCTAGGACATTAAGTACACATAAAGAAAACATTCAGACAGTCATTAAGGGATTCTCTCTGAACCTCCAAATTACATTTGGGTTACACTTTCTCTTTGTTTACATGCATTTATATATTCATTATTCTTATATAATTCTTCAAAATTTAGTGTTTATTTTCCAATATTGTTTATCCAGATCAATTCATCCTTATTTTATGTAGAAATACATATTTTATAAGGTTCCATTCTCAATTCCTCCCAATGAGCAGGTCTGATTGAAGAAAATATCCCAATTTCTTACCCATTTTTAAGTACACTCTATAATATTCTTTAAAACCCCGTTATTTTTTTAAAACCACTAATTTCATCACGAAAAACAATATTTTTTTCATTTTTTATTTTATACCAAAATTATTCCTTTGTTTTCATTAAAGTCTCATTAATATTTTCCCTAAACTTTACAAAAGTGGATCATTTGTAAGGTTTCTTAAACATACATTTTTCAATGTTATCACATAAGTTAGTCATAATTTATCATGATATATTCTTATTTTACTTTATGAATTTCCATCTATGATATAAATCCATTCTTTAATAGAAACCTTTATGAAATACCCATTTTTTATGCCTTATCACATAGTTATGGTAACTATTTCATTCCATAGGTAACCCTCATGTTTACACATTATGTTTGTTTCTTCATGTGGAACACATATGAATGTAAATGTTATGACGGGTGTTCCCATATAGCTCTTCAATTCATTGGGTAATGTTTGGTCTCATGATATGTCATGTTAGGATATGGAGTAAACCCTGATCCATTATGGGTCCTTTTCCACCATGTGATATAGTCTTGGAATATTGATTTGACTCATGTTTATGTCATGTTATGTGTTACTTACACATTTCCATGATGAAATTATTACATGATCCCATGTTCTATATATATTATTTTTTTATAAGTTTATTCAGGTTCCATTCCATTTTATTCCATTATGTTATTCCTTCTATCCCATGTGATATGATTTATTTCTATGCTTATTCCCTTACTAGGACTTTTAGCTCCATGATTTTTTCTATATATTCCCCAGATTATCCTATGAAGTTGTAAAAACTCAACGAAATTTAAGAGATCATTATGGATGATTAAAATAAATATTTTTCATTCTAGTTCCATGTTATCAGTTTTATGTAACTAATCTTCTAAAGACACTAGACTTTATGATCCTCAGTTTGTATTTGATGGTTAGTTATACTTAAAATCATGTAATAATATGTGTAAAGGCTAGGGTCTGTATAGTTGGTGTTAGAGCATGGTTTAGTTATTTTTTTGATATTGGTACTAGAATACTTTAGTAATAACCCCAGGGATAATTCCTTCACAATGGATAACCAATATTTAAACTTCTTGAATTACAAATTAGGATATAATTTTCATTTTCATATTTATCATTATATATTCAATGTTTCCTTTTATATGATTATTAGATAAGTATACAAGCCCCCACACCCCAGAATTGTATTTCATTGTCTTAGTTAATGGAATTAAATAGGAGAACCTGTACTACAATTAATGTGATAGGAAATGTGAAAATTGTTCTAATTAAATGCCAAAACTAATTCGAATGGGAGATCAAAACATCATGATAGTACGAGATCAACTGGATCACATTATGAACAATAACTTGAATCATGTGTAATTAACTCTTAAGAAAGATCATGGTGTGGTCAAATCCTTCTTGTGAAAAAATCCACCAATATTTAGTGGATCATCTAATCCGCTCATCATAGAATAATGGATTAAATGAATTGAGAAGATAATATTTTTCTTCCAATGATTAGAAGAAGATAGAGTTGTATTTGTGGTTTATCATTTTGATGGGGAAGTTGATCGGTGGTGGAAACTGGCCAAGAATACAAATTATAAGGAGGAAATACATTCCATGATATGTGAATAATTCAAGAAAATATTTTCCCTAAACACCATGTCTTAATATGGAACTGGATTTCCTCAGACTATTGAAAAATAAAGACGAGTTTAAAAGGGAATATGAGCAAAACTTCACAAGATTTTGAAGATATTCCTATGTCTTTGTCATGAACCCTAAAAGAAAAGTGGATTACTTCTTTTTCAGAGTTATGATCAGTCTATGAAAGGTTTTGGTTATTTAAGACTTTGACTACAATAAGGAGATTTTTCATTGTTCCCTTAAGTATGAAATGGAGAACGGAGACTCTAAGTGGACTCATGGGCCAGAAGATAAAAAGAGGAATATAGAGGTTAATATTGAAGGATCAACAAATAAATCCAATGATGATAATAATATACAACATCTTGCATGTCAAAAGTATTGGAAGAAGAATCTTGGAAAATACCTAAGGGGAACTAGGATATCACGACCCCCTCCCTCCAAAGATACCCCCTTGTTTGGAAATGAAGAAAAAGAGATAATTAACCCAGATTCCTACCTCTAGTTGGCCCCTGGATGGTGAATTTTACCAAGAGTATGTATCTATTCTCACAAAAATTAGAGTCATTTCCCTTTTAATTTGAAAAATTATATCATGAGATAAGTTATTACATTCCAAAACAACTCCAAGACACACACACACACACACATATATATATATAAGAAATCCAAAATCCATCTCAAATGCATGTTTTAAAATAAAACTTTTACAGTTATAATAAAAACACCAAAGTAAATACCAAAAGTAAATCTAAGTAATGACACAACAATTGTCCCAAATTCTAAGCTAGTATCGCCCATCATAGTCCGGATGGTCCTCTCGGAAACCAGAATGCAGTTTTATATACATAGGGTGAGCATATGAGTATACTTAGTCGGAAAAACCTATGTCTCTCATGAACATGTGAATGAATCATACTAATGCTCCTGTGAGAAAAATAGAAGAACAAAAACAACACCTATGAAGGTATACTGACCACCCCAACATCACCAAGGTACACTCACCAAATAACATAATTCTAGTAGTATAATATAAAGATCATTGATGATAGGGTACCCTGAAACACTTTCCCACGGATTAGACACTCTCACACCCTAAAGAAAAACATCATGGTGTTCCCACTTAATCCTTAAAAAATCAAACCACATCCTTCCCATACACACTTGTGCCTCACAACCACAACAAATTCCACCTACAGACACCAGTACCACTACCTTAATACATCTTTTTCGCAGACACCTAGGCTACAAACACAACTTATCCCGAAGACACCTAGGATGAAAAACACATATCATACCAAAGAAACCTCAGAAACACAACTTGCCTGAAAACACATGGTCCTCATGATCCACAACCTGCCCAAAGAATCATGGGCTATTCCACCTTGAAGAGGGACTAGAGAATAGTGGGTTTCTATCAATCCATCCCCTCACCATGATTTTTTGGAAATACGCCCTCTCCTATGATGATGGGGGTATTCGGCACATAGTGCTCAACTAGGGTGGTTTTTGTATAGAAATTACAGGGAAAATAGAAGTAATACATATAAATAATTCCAATAACACCTACTGAACCTATGGGTTCAAAAACAAACAACCAATTCACAAAACACTCTTTGCTGCTACCTCTAAATGCACAACCAATTCACAAGCCACAGTTAAAATCATACCCCCATACAATTCATTTAACAAATTATCATTATTTATTAACAATTCCTTTATTCATTCCATCACTACTCGAGAAACTACCAGGTACGACACACAACAAGACACACAGAAAAAGTTACACATAGGTATAAGAACCATGGAAAATTATCTCACTTCACATTTCTCTATATTTAACACCCATTCATGAAATAATATATCAATATAAAGATATAGGAAATATTTCTACAGGTTGTTAATTTGGGGGAGCACCCAGGACAACCACTTCCATCATCATTCTTCGAAGCCATTCCACCCAATTCTTCCTATCAATAGAGAAAACCCCAAACTCACAACATAACCTATTAACATGTAACAACACAACCAAATAAAAGCCCTACTATACAACACTTGACATCCATTCCAAAATCAATCAGCCTCTCAACTTGTAATTCCATTGCACCACCTAAACCACCCCATATCACACAGCCATTCCCACATCCCTACTATAGCATAAGTAAAAACAACCCCACACACATCACACCACTACACGAGTCAAGTCAAGGAATATTCATATTTAACAATGCATTAATCACTCAATTTCTACATGTTCATTTAGGTGTTATCATAGAAATAGTTTGATCTTAGGGCATCCATTTATTTTAGCTGAATGTATGTAGGTAAAAAAAATTCTGAACAATAGTCCACAGGAAACAAACAACATGTAACCCAGAATCTATTTGATGCAAAAACAAAGAACCCAAACGACCATGATTTCTTGTATAAATATAGCCCATAAAATTTAAAACATTGATCAAAATATAAATTAAATAGTACAATCATGTGTCACATTCCCCAATGACAACATATTGATCCTAAACCAATTAAATAATATTTATTAAATTTTAATTCAACTATATTTACAAGGAGACATTCATAAACCCACCCCTCATGATGTACAATTGAGAGAGAGACAAAGGAAAACTAAATTAGAAGAAGAAACAATAAGAACTTCCTTAATACTCCAGAGAAAGGGGTGCACATGCTATAAGAAATCCTCCAGGAAAAAACACGACCAATAGGATAACACACAAAGATATAAGTCCTTGAGGAATAAAGGTTATGGTCAGCTCATACCAAGAAAATGGATAAGCAATGAAGGAAGGGAGGGCCCATGATTTAGAAGGACAAGATCTGATACTCATGGAATATGAAATGATATTGAATTCCCATTAAATCTAGATCCCAACAAAACCATGTGGTTTGGCCATTTAAAAGCCTCAAGGTTTTTATAAAATTCAAAGTTATGATTTATGCACTTTGAATCGGCTCCAAAACTACTTATATATGGTATTAAATTCATTTTACAGTAATGAAGAAGTTAAAGGTGTGAAGCTGCATAAACGAGAATAATTATAGAAAAATAGGAAAAATGGAAACTGTTGAAAAATAGAATCATTGTTGGATGGGTCATTATTGCAAGCTATTAGTGTGAGTCACTGGTGCGAGAAAATGGTGCTAGTCACCATTGTGACTCACCACCATGACCTACTGGTGTCAGTCACCATTCTGACTCGCTTTTGTGACTCACCATTACGACTCACCATTGTGACTCACCATTGTGACTCACCGCTGTGACTCACCATTGGGACTCACCATTCTGAGCTATCATTAGAAAAAAATGGAGAATTGGAAAGGTATATAAATGAGTCACTGTGACCTCCCATAACACTTCAAACCCCAGATTTTCACAATGTTATGGACCAGATAGGTTTGGCCTATTACATTAGATACCCTTCAAACTATTCTCACCCTCGATAATTCAAATACACCCCAGGAAAAAAGAGTGGAGTGGTCCCAAAAAACACCCCATGAAATACCTATCAATGATCTTGGTACACATGAAACATCTTTAACAACCAAACACATTAAAGTTCAATGATAAACAACCCTATGTTTTTCAAAATTTGTGTGGAAACCTTCACATACAATAACACATACTCTGACATCTTCTAACCCAAACTACCCTGAAACACACAACATGAGTACAAAAACCATGCTATCTCAAACACAATAATTAGAGAATACCTTTCTCCATGTCAAAATAATATCCACTATGGGCAGTACTGACTCTCTTGCATGGGTTTAAATGCATCGTAGTTAATGCGGATCGATTATTATTTTAGTCTTCCTTTTTCATAGGTTAAGAATTTATCACACATTACCCCAAACACATCTAAACCCAAGGGAAAACAACTCATTTCATAAAACAATGTTCAAGCATTACATTTCAAATAAAAATAAGATATTGAAAAACTCAAAATAGATCTGGGTTCTGGGAATTCATCTCTATTTATCACTCTCAAGTACCCTCCACTAGGACTCTATGTATTCACAAAATTTAAACCAAAAGAATGGTCCATCCACATAGTGCCTTCTCCCAAAGATCCTGGATATCCACTAGTTTCTCCATGTATATTGCATCATCTTCGATATCCAACCTTCCCCAGTTAATGACATAGGATTCATCGTGAATATATTGATAGAGATAAGAGACGTGAAAGACTTCATGGATCCTATCCAACTATAGTTCCAGTGACAACTGGTATTCCACCTTGATAACTTGCCCCAACACCTTGAAGGGACTGATGAACCTATGAGAAAGCTTACTCACTCTTCCAATCCTTCGATTCCCACATTGAGAGGAAAACATCAAGAACATTTGGTCCCCAACAAAAAACTCAAAAGGCCTCATAAAACAATCAAAATATGACTTATTCTTGTTCTGCACCACTTTCATCCTCTCATGAATACGATGAACCTTCCTTTTCTTGTTTTTCACTACCTGGGGATCAAGAAGAGTCATCTCTTGAAACTTTGTCCAGTACAAAAGAGAAGAAAATGGTCTCATGTATAATACCTCAAATGGAGCTGTGAAAATGTAAGAGTGATAACTATTATTTTATGAGAACTCTAACAAGGGAAAGTGCCACACCAAAGATCCTCCAGAGTCCAAGATTTATGTTAATAACATATACTCTAATGTTTGGATAGTTCTTTCTATCTAACCATATATTTGAGTGTGTAAGGTAGTTTTGAGGTGTAACTGGGTGCCGAAATCATATTGAAATCCCCTCTAGAATCGTGAGGTAAAACATGTATCCCTATCTGAGATAATGGATCTCATAACTTCATGCACTCACACCGCCTCATCCACATTCCTCTTTTCCAAGGAATCCATTATGCTCGACTCCTCGATCACTAAGCAGTGATCTAATTTCATCAACTAATCCACTAATACCCAGATTGCATCATAGACTCCCTAATATCTGGGTAACCCTATGACTAAATCCATTGATATGTCATAAAACATCAACTTAATGACATATACGGGCTACAAAAAAACCACCAGGAACATGGTACTCATCCTTCACCTGCTGGCACATTAAGCATTTCTCTAAAAACTCCACCACTTGATGTTTCATATTGGGTCACAAAAACTACATTCTCAAGCCACAGTACATCATGGAAGTTACTAGGTGTACTACTCAAGGTACTCACTATGTAATCTTTCACGCATCACCATCGGGACAAACAAATTTCCATGAAACAACGTCTAATTTCGACCATCCTTTGAACATCCTTCTAGAGCATCACAGTGGTCAACGCGATCGTGCATCACCTCATCCTCTGAGTCTACCGACTAAGACACCTCCTCCTTATGAATTAGAGAAGACTACACTATCATCTAGAACAAACATCCTCTCTCACCATTTATTCCTGAATCTAGCTGCAAGGCTACCAACTCCTCCATTACCTTCCAAGAATCTCTAGATTCCTAAACAACCTCCGTTTGCGACTTCCTACTCAAAGAATCTTCCACAACATTCCCCTTTCTTGAGGTGTAGGAGATACCAAAATCGTAGTCCATATGAAACTCCATCTAGCTCTATTGTTATAAGTTCAGATCTCACGGGGAAAAGATACACCTAAAACTCTTGTGATCCAGGAAGACCACAAAGGTTTCCTCGATGAGGTAATATATCTCCAAATTCATCAAAAATATGATGTATCTAGCTCTAAATCATATGTGGAATAGTTACACTAATATGGATTTAACTATTAAGACTCATATGTGATCACTACCTGTTGATTCCTAAAGATACATCCCATTCCTAAATGGGATGCATCACAAAACACCTCAAACATTACCCCTTCCTCTGGAAATCGGAGGAATTGAGCACTGACCAACTTCCCCATCAGATAGTCAAGTGATTCCTGGTATTTCTCACTCCACACAAAATATTGGTCATTTCTAGTTAGAGATGTAAACAGAGCATCAACTGGAGATAAATTGGGTTTAAACATCCAGTAATAGTCCGAAAGACCAATAAAACAATGAAACTATACCACATTCTTGGGTTCTTTTCAAGAAACAACTTATTAATTAGTTGATGGGTCCACTACTACACCCTTTTGGGCTACCATATTCCAAAGGAAATGCACCTCCCATGTCCAAAACATGAACTTGGATAACTTTCTTTAGAGATGGTGGCATCTAAGAATATGCAAGATGGTCCTGAGATGCTCTATATGCTCCTCCTCTGACTTCGAGTAGATCAAGATGTCATTAATGAATACAAAGATGAACTAATATATGAACTCATGAAATATAGAGTTCATAATCCCCATGAACATGACTGGTGAATTAATAACACCGAATAGCATGACTAAGAACTCTAAGTGCCCATACCTGCATCAGAAAGTTGTCTGAGGGATATCAGCTTTCTTCACCTTCAACTGGTGATATCCCGACTCTAGATTGATCTTATAAAACCAAATCACCCTATCAACTGGTTAAAAATATTTCATATCCTCATAAGAGGGTAATGGTTCTTGACCATTACTTGGTTCAACATTTGGTAGTCTATGGACAAACTCATACCACTATCCTCCTTCTTTGCAACAACACTAGAGCACCCCACACCGATATAATGATCCAGATAAATCTCTTATTCATTAGTTCATCAATCTGTATCTTCAAATACCATAATTCATAAGGTTACATTTGATAAAAATCTACTGAAATCATAGAATCATCAGGATGTGGGTATATTACGAACTCCAAATCACGTTGAGGGGGTAGCATCACAACCTCATTGGGAAAACATATAGAAAATCACCAACAACTCTTTGAACCACCACCATCCAAACATCTATTGATTCCCCTAACAGTTCACCTAATAAGGAAAGAAGAGGCTCTATATTCCGAATCCCCACCTGACAACTCTGCTCACCAATTAATACCAAACATGGGCCATCCATAACTGAAAACACGACTCTTCTCCAAAATCTGTCGATAATAGTGCGTGTGGAATATATTTAGTTGATGCCTAGAATTTCATCGTATGGTTACATCTACATCGATAAGAGATACTCATGGGACTTATGTATCCCCATCATTATTCTATATCCCCCACGCACAAAAATCATGTTAGTATAGCCTTTGACTAGCGTACTCAACACTAGGGGAACAAGTAGAATCTCTACATCTAGTCCTATAGAATGGGCTAGAATGGGTGCAACAAAGGAGTGAGAAGCTCCTAAATCAAACAAAGAACAATCAAGGGTACTAAATAATCTGGTTGTACCTCTAAAGATCTATGGCCCAACTATAGCTACTGATTATGTGGCATGAAAATGACCATGCATAGTTCCTTTACCCCTTTACTAATGACTACCTCAACAACCGCTCCTAGTTCAAGGTCCCCAAGGAACACCCAGAGGTTAGCCTCTACTTTCTCTATCTCCCCTCGATGGAGGGTGAGCCTTCTATCCCTAATATTGAAATGGACTAGTTTGCAACTACTGCTGAGTTGGGTGTTAAACCTTTCCACATCCATCATTCTGAGATCAAAAAACCACAAGGAAAAGGTGTTGAAGATCGCCAAAAACCCCAAAAAAGAAACACATCAGCCAAAAATCCACAGGAAAGGTTGGAGGACCAGAAGGTCGAAATGGATACTTCTAAGGTTGATTCACCACTGGTCGAAACCTTGAAGGCCCTAGAACCTGAGACCATCTACCGGTAACCCTGCCTCTCGAAGAACCCTATTGGATCCCATCTTTCCATAAACATCCTTGAGATTGAATCTTCTCAATCACCTCCACCTTCTTCTAGACCTCCAGATACATTTGCAATGTAAATGGGGTAACTACATACTTGATAGAAGGATGAAGTGCCTCCACTAGGTGTCTCACATGAGACTCCTCATCAAGAAAGATATTTTTGAAAAAATGAAGGATATCATTGAACTTAATCAACATCTCCCATACTAACATACTCTTCAACTATAGGGACAACAACTCATACTCTTCCCATCCTTCATGGTTGATGAAATGAATTCTACACAGAACTCCTTCTCGAAATCGACCCACATCATGCCATCCTCTTTCCTCTCCCCCAAGTATAGCATCCACAACTAATGTGTATCTCCCCACATCTAGATCACTTCCAAAGGAACTCAATCCTTCGTTAGAGCCTGGATCAAACTGAAGGTGATCCTAAGCTCCTCAAGACAACTCTCCATATCTATGTCCAAAACATTTGTCTTGTAATTTCCCAAGACATGTCGCTATAAAGAAAGTAATATTCTATTCCACTAGTCTTCCCACTCCACTGGATCAACCTTCTACCAATCAAACAAAACAGCCTACTGAGCCTCAACTGCCCAAGCCACATGTAGATGACAACCAGGTTCCATAGCTGAAAAGGTAAACAAGGAATCCCTTGCCTGGGTAGTATAGAATTTTATTAAAATTATTCTTTACTCATTTAACTCATTATTAATATCAAATTTAACAAAACCTATGTCAAATATGAACAATATTAATTATGATGCATGTACCTTTGCTGGGGTCTCTACCCTGCAAATAGTGTAGCCTCACTTGGTCATTCAGTAGGCTCAAAGTACTATCATCAGATCATTGGGGCCCTAAAATCCTGTGTCCTAACTAGTCTTCCCTGGCCTATGTCATTCACCAAGATATCCTAACACTATTTCCCTACCAACCCATGAAATCCTTATGGTGCCTAACTCCAAACTTCATCCTATATCTCAACCATTAGTGCTCTGATAACATTCTGTCATGACCCCCTCCCTCCAAAGATACCCCCTAGGCTAGAAATGGTGGAAGGAAGATAATGAACCCCTGAGTCCCGCCTCAATTAAGCCCCAGTATGATGATTAACACTAAGGGTATATATATATTCTAATAAAAATGTGAGGAATTTACATTTTTAAATTTGAAAAAGAGATCGGGACATAACATTTTCCATTCAAAAATTACTCCAATAAACACACACACACAGATATATATATATATATATATATATATATATAATAAATCTGAAATCCATCCCACATGAATGTTTTAAAATAGAACTGTTACAATTACAATAAAAACTCCAAAGTAAATACCAAAAGTAAAACTATGAAATGACACAAAAACTATCCTAATGTATGAACCAGTATCGCCCAACACGGCCCTTGTAGTCCCCCTTGAAACTTGAAATTAGTTTTATATACATGGGGTGATCGTACAAGTATACTCCCTAGGAAAACCATAAGTCTCTGGTGCAAATGTGAAGGAAGAATGCTGATGCTCCTGTGAGAAAAATAGCAGAACCAAAACAAAACCTATGTTGGTATACTAACCACCCCAACCTCACTAAGGAACAATCACCAAATAACTCAAGTAACGTAGTATAATATAAATCACATCGATGATAGGTCACCTCTCACAACTTTCCCACTAATTAGTCTCTCTCACAACATACTGGTAAAAGTCCAGGCGCTACCACCTCTTCTAAAAAAAATCAATCCACATCCCACCCAGACACAACTCAGCCTCACAACCACAACACATCTTGACCGTATACACCTGGGCCACTATCACAATATATCCCACCTGCATACACCTGGGCCACTGTAAAGTTGTAATATATAAAACACACAATAGGTGGGTGAATTGTGTCTTTTCAAAAACTGTTCCACAATTCTTAATTTAAACACCCTCTTTAAATTATCACTGATAAGTAGTTTATTACTTCTGATCAATGAATAAGCATAAGATAAACAAAAAATAATTAACATGGATTTTTATAGTGGTTTGTGGAACAAATATCCCATAGTCTACTCCACCAGATGCTCTCTCTATGAGCTTCAAAAATTTTACTATTCTGGTCATCTTATCACAAGAAAAAAAATACATCAACTGAGTGTGGGCAGTTTATACCATTACAATTAAGACTAAAAAAAATTCCACTAGTTCTAAATACAGATCTAATTATCCACAACTTAGAACAAGAAGCTGACACTCCACTTCAACTGAATACTAGCAGTAAAAACTCAAATAAATCAAAAATATATTTGATTTGATGAAACAAATTGATATTCACAATTGCAGTAGCACACAAATGACAGTAGATGGATATTATTTTTTATATAGACAATATTCAAGATAAAATATGTTTTAAGAGATCTGGTTGCACAAATGATCTTCAATTTTAAGAACGGAAATAAAAACCGAGCAGACACAACCTTACTTCTTTAAACATTTATATCTCCAAAGTTTAGTCTTCTTCCTGAGTCATTCATTCGTTGTATCATTGTGTACATGACCACCCGAAATATTGGATAAAAATTGTTCTATTTTATTTAATTGAAGAATAGTACACGAAGAAATATATAACAAGCATCCTGTATTAGAAAATTTCAGATCCACAAAAGATGCCTAATGATTCATAGAAATTTAGAATTGAATTTACCAGGGGAGACGTAAGATCCCTTAAGAATAGAATTTAGTTTCTCCATTAATTATGAGCCATTGAATAACATAAAAAGATCATTAAAGTAGTCTAAAATGATCTCTAAAATAGACTATAACTCATTCAAGTCCGTTGCAAAAATTAAGAAAAATATTGTGAAAATAAATCTCTAATGTTGAAATATCAAACATAGGGTCCCTTCAAAAAGTGACAAAATACTCAACATAGGGTTCAACATTGTAGCATTCATCTTTAAAATGTATGGTTGAAAATGTAGGGTTGATCATAAAATTAATTTTGATGATTCAAACCTTTCGGTTTGGAACTTAAGGTTCAATACTTATATAGGGTTCTTTAACAATAATTTCTTCTCTTGTAAAACATAAGGTTCCTTTCAAACGTAATGTCCTTTAACTATACTTTCTAGATAATGTAAGGTTGATTAACCATACATATTGATCTGAACATAGGGTTGTTTTCTTCATCCAGTGTAAGGTTGAAGACTAACATAGGGATCACAATACATACGCATTGTACATAGTGTAGGTTTGATTCCATACATTATGTTAAACCATGTAGGGTATGAAAAGTGTTTCCAGAATACTTAAAAACAGGTTCTGAACACTTAGATATATATATTCCTTTCAAATTAAAAACAAAAAATAAATTTTAGAATAAATAATACAAATATTAAATCCCTGATATATACATAAATCAAAATCAGTATTAATAAAAAAATTGTATTTGTGAGCATCAAAATCCTCATAATTTATAGAGTATTATTGAAACAATACATGCCCAATATTTTCACCCTTTTGGATGATCACAAAACCCATAAAATTATTAATATAATTTAGAATTTTGAAAACATTTTAAAGAAAATAATATGACATTCAATTTGAAAAAATTATTTCTATAAAAAGAAATGTTGTGTTTATCCAAATTTCTCCCCTTTTTAGGTCAAAAGGAAAGTATAGAAAAACATTAAAACATGTTTAAATTTGAACATATTAGTAAGTAAATGTTATAATAATGTGTGTCGATAAATAAGACTAGATTTTTGGTTGTAGACATAAATATAAAAGAATACTAAATAAAGCATTGAAAATAAGAATAAATAAATTTTATTGATCAAAACTTTTATAAGTTTAACAGTATTTTTGACTAGGAAATAGGTTAGACAACTAATATGGTTAGGGTAGAAGAGGTTGGGTAGGATTTGGCTCAATTTCTAGTTCTATAGGATTTTGAGAAGATGGAAACATTACTATATTATCTTCCATCTATACCCACAATTTTCCATAAGTCTATCTTCCAATTTCATAATCAAAAATCTCGAATCATGACTAATAAAAAAAATTTCAACAAGATTGACTTTCAAAAATTCATCTAAAATATCTTCTTGTAGCATAAACTGGTCTAATTAATCCATGAATTGGTTGAGGAGAATCCTAATATTAGGTTCACTTGAAGTTAATTTCTCGACAAGATATCTTTAATTATCCTATAAAATAGATAATGGAACGTTGTTGTGCTAATGGTTCTACAAATGATCATTCATATTAGCCGTAACAGTTGTTATTTCTTGAAATATGTGAATCATATCTGCAGAGGTAGAAACTGAAGAGGTAGAATCATTGGTTTGAGAAATACTTCCTCTAATGGATTCAAACTGGCTTCCTAAATGCCACTTTAAGTCTCCATAATATATGTTGGAAATAGATTCAGATCAAATTATTCAAACTTCAGCTAGCATTTTACTCTTGAAAGCAATATAATCATTCATTGGAAAAGAATTTTCTTTTAATTCTCAAAGATGAGTCTAAAGAGACTCAAACTCCATCCACGGTGTTGATGAATTCTTAAAATAATAAAAAAAATTATATGAGGCCTCCAACTCCTTCTTAAGAAGGGAAATTTATTCTTGAACTTTATTAATCTTCATCACTACATATTCAACCTAATTAGTTAGAGAATTAGATGTCCCTTCATGTGGATGTTGTAAATGGTCAACAACAAAAATTTCTTAATATCTTGAAGAAAAATTCTCCACAGACTTCTCTAATGATTTTTCAATTGATTTTTCACACGAACAATATATACTATCATGAATTTCTATTTTTCTCTAGAAACTAATTTTTGTCTCTCACCAAAATTATCAAAAAATGACTAAACAAGATTATCTACAATTTCTATGGCCACATTTTTTATATGAGCATTTGTTTCTCTTCCTAAATAGTTTTTTCATGAATAGTTAACTCTTCCTCCTGAACAACTGGAATAGCCACACCCTGATAATCTCTAATTTGACTTTCAACCTATTGGTATTCCTCAAAAATAGGTTATTCTAGATGAACTAACTGAGTAGCTTCATTTGAAGCCAATATTGGTTCTTCAACAAGTGGATCTACTCTTATCCTTGGTTTCATAACCAATTCCTCTATTAAATTTTCTTTTTCCTCTTCTTCTTTAATAAATCTCAATCTTCTCTCGATAAATTTAGAAACTCATTCACCTATGGTTTCTCCAATACCTTAATCTTCAATAGCACTTTTCTCCCCTTGAGTAAATGATCTTGATTTTTGTTGGTCATCTGCACCAACTATCATAAGTTTTCATTTCACTGTACTCCTGTAAAAACCAAATTTTATAAGATTTCCAACATTTAGAACATTACTGTGATGATATTTTATTCTTGCGCTGAACACAAGAACCATATTTTTTGAAAATACAAGTATAGGAAGTATCCTTATATAAGGATAAAAAGATATATGAGCCTTTGTTTGGAAATAATATCTCAAATAATTCAATATATACCTTGTAAAATTCAATTTGATATCACTTACACACAAAAAACATAATGTACATGTCTGTATATAAAATTTTATCCATCTCAGATAATTAAGGAGCAATTATTGTCTGAATAAATTTTATTAAAACCTTTTGATCAGCCTCAAGGTCCTTAAAAAACATTTTTCTAACATGTTTTGATCCAAACAGAAACAAAATAACGTCTAAATACTTTTGATATTGGTTACTAATAGAATGTATGTCAAAATGAAAAATCCTTCATGGGGAAATTTCAAAATTTCAATCATTTCTACAAAGTAAATAAAACACTTTGTCCTCTATCTTTGTAGAAATAATGTCTTTTATCTCACCCAAACTGAACTGAACACTGTTAAATAAATGCTACAATTCTATATCATAGACGAATTCTGTATTTATCTCATCAAATAGAAATTTTATTCCTTGAAATGAGAGAGCCTACATATGTGATAAATCTATCTCATATTGCCACTTGAAATCAATGTATTTTCCTTGAAGAATATTTATTGATTTAACTTGTTGACGCTTCAGGTCCCAAGGTTCACCCTCATCAAGTCTCTTGATTTTCATATTTTTTAAAATTTAAGGCTCTAAGGTTCTTGAGTTCTAGGGTTTCGAAGGTAGATGAAGGTAGACGAAGGATTTGGTATGCAAAAAGGGTTTGAGAAATGAAAAGATAAGAAAAGAAGAAAGGCTTCTGATAGAACCTTTATCTAATGCCATTATATATGATAATTATGGAAATTTTTTAAAACACATGACCTTTTAAAAAAATAGTGGGTGGGGGGGAGTGGCAACAAAAATTTAATAGAGAAAAACTAATAATTAAATAATAATTAAATTATAGAAAATTTATTTAAAATTAAATAAACCTATTTCCCCTTAATAAAATCAAAACATGCAGTGGGAAGTGGTTTAGTAAAAATATCACCTAATTGATATTCAGAATTAACAAATTCCAAGGATATATCTTTATTTAGGACATGATCACTTAGAAAATGATAACTCATATCAATGTGCTTAATCCTAGAATGACTTATAGTACTTTTATAAATATTTATAGCACTACTATTATCACATACAATATGAAAATTATTAAAATTTAGTTCGATTTCTAGTAGAGTATTTTTCATCCACAATACTTGTGCACTACAACTACAAAAAAATACATATTCTACCTTACCGTTTGACAAATAAACTTAGTGTTGTTTCTTACTCGACCAAGAAACTAAATATTTTCCTAAAAAGTGACAGGTCCCTAATGTACTTTTTTATCTAATATACACCCTCCAAAGTCAGAATCTGAATATGGAACTAAATTAATATCATAAGTTTTGCGGTAAATAAGGTATTGAAAAACATTTCCTTTTAAATATCTAAAAAGTATTTTAACAACAGTTAGAGGGGATTCCTTTGGATTTAATTGAATTATAGATTAAATACATACTGAATACATAATATATGGTCTTCTAGAATTAAGATATAAAAACATACCAATCCAACCTCTATATAACATGTTTTCAACTGGTTTACCAGCTTCATTCAAATATTTTTTTTATATTAGTACACAAGGGAATTGTATATTTATTATTGTTTTCAAGCTCAATCCTTTTCAATAAATATATAATATAATTAATTTGATTTAAATAATTTTCAAATCTTTTTGATAAATTATAAATAATTAAAATAAATTAAATTCTCTCCCATCATAACAATCTCAAATTCTTTTTTATTAGATTTGATAAATCCTAACGAAGTTTTTTATTTTTTGAACCAAAAATAGCATCATCAACATAAATTTGAACTAATAATGTATTAAAACATACTATTTTCTTAAAAAGTGTTGGATCATCCATACCAATAGTAAAACCATTTTTTAAAATAAAATAACTTAATCTTTCAGACAAAGCTCTAGGTGCTTATTTAAGGCCATAGAGAGCTCTAGTATGTTTAAAAATAGAAATGGATTTTTTGGGGACTTTCAAAGCCAGGAGGTTGTTCAATGTAAACATCCTCAACTAAATAACCATTTAAAAAGAAATATTTAACATTCATTCTATATAATTTAAAATTTATATGAGATTTATAGCCTAAAAGAATTCAAATGGCTTATAATATATCTATAGGAGAAAATTACTCATCATAACCTATTCCTTCCTCTTGATTGTAAACATTGGATAAAAATTTAGCTTTGTTCCTAGTGATGATCTATTGATCATTCTATTTGTTTCTAAATAATAACTTTTTCCCTATAACTAGATAGTTGGTTAGCCTTTCTAAAAGTTTTCAAAAATTATTTCTCATGAACTTGTATAATTCTTATTTCATATCTACAATCCAACTTTCATCTTCTAATGATTCTTCAACAGTATTAGGTTCTAGATATGATAGAAAGGAATATAATCCAACTATATCTCTTACACCATCCATCTAAGTCAAATTTTTTATTCAAAGAATAAAGGGCCAACAAGGCGACCCTAGGATTAAGGAGGTCTAAAATAGTGCAGACCGAGTGCATCCCCTCTGATCAAGTTTACACCTTCTAGTTTCTAACAATTAATGGAGATAAGGCTAGTGTTGATGGAGCTTTGGTCAGATAAAGAAGACATGTAATCAGCGACCTTATTCCCCTCGCACTATGTGTGAGTCACTTGAATGTTGTGCCGAAGGAGAGCTTGACATTTCCTAACCACATAGGATATAGAACAAGGAATAAAACTTTAACCATTCATGGAATCATGAAGGATCAGGGAGTTGGTATCCACATGGGATATAATTAGATTCTCTTGAATGCATAGAGAGATCCTAGAGAGCACATACTTAGCCTCGTCTAGGAGGGGAGAACCAAGACCATAGAATGAAGTGAAGGCCAAAACCACATTTCCCCTGATGCCTCGAACCACACATCCTCCCTTCATTGCACCCAATGACCAGGACCCATCTGTGTTCAACTTATAGCCTATGACAGGAGGATGTCAACCCACCCATTTACCCTGTAATCTGACCGGGAGAAGGTGATCCAAGGATGCACTGCCTCGTAGGAAATTGATATCAGCAGCCTCCTATCATCCTTTTGAGAGTGCAACCATACCAGTCAATAGAAGACGAGTCCTTACAACAATGGAACTTACCGTAGGAGTTCTGCCTTCAAACCTTCCCTGATTACGAGCTTTCCACAAGAACCTGCACCCGGCATTGAGTAATGTGGCTTGGGCCAACCGTTCTGCCTCTGATCCCAGCATGCCATGGAACCAAACCTCCGCGAATGGAGAGTCATTCTGCTCTCAAGTGATGGGACCCGAGCTGCCTCCAAGGAAGGAATAAACTGTGTGAGACCATCCGCCTTCATAGAAAAAATGTTCAGAGCTCTCCTCCTGCATGTTACTGTATCAATGGCACCCATAGGCGATGTTAATCCCCTGTTTCCTGATGTTCTTATATGTAGAAAGTGCTCGGTTCCTTATGCGCCAAATGAGGAAATTAAATTTTGTGGGGATCTTGTGGAACCAGACCTTCTCATTCCACCGATTGTGGGGGTCCGGTGAGGATAGGAGCCTGCGAAAATCACTAGTGGAATAAACACCAGAAGACGAAGGAGTAAACACGCAATGATCTCGTTCCGACATGATTTCAATTGACTCAAGCAGATCTTGTTGTTACTCATTCAAAATAGTGTTGGTGGGTCTAGGATGAAGCAGCGCCTCCTTCACCATGATCAGAGGAGTCAGAAAACCTGGGAAGGCGAGGACAGAACCTTCCCAGTTCTTGTGACAGAAAATAAGATCCTTAGAGCCAATGATCCACCTTGATCTTTGTTGTAGGGACTGGACTAGAGGATAGAGTTTTGACCAGAGGGGCAAAGCATACTCGCAACCATCCACCGCGGTGTTCCCCCTGATATGAGACATGGTCTGCCCCCAGAACGAGCGCTCCTCCAGTATTTACCATTCCATCTTAGTGTGCATTCCATGGAGAGTACTTTGAAGATGACTTACGTTGATCCCTTCATCGTGAATGGGTCTTGCAAGCCTTCCCCACGAGACCCAGTTCCTCTTACCTTTGGTTTTTGCGTCCCAAAAAAATCTTCATAGAACCTTGTCGATAGTGTTAATCACCCCATGCGGAACATTTTTGGAGGCCAGAGCATGAATGGGGATCATGGACAGAATGCTGTTAACCAAGGCGATACGACCACAAAATGAGAGGAACTAGTTTTTCCATTTGAGAATGCGGCTCGTGATCCTGCAAACAATGTGATCAAAATCACAAATGCGGATCCTACCTGAATAGATTCGCGTTCCCAAATACTCCATCGAGAAGGAGCCCTGTTAAATGTTCTAGCAGCTGCACAGGGAGGAGACCTGCCTGGAAGAGCTCCAGAGGATATAAAGATGCTTCTCTATGAGTTGTTGATGAGTTGTCCTCTCCAGAAACAATAAACCTCCAGAACATTCATGATAGTACGAACAGAACTCCTCCCACCATTGATGAAAATCATAGTATCATCCGCGAACATCAGGTGGGAGATCGAAGAAATGTTCTGCTTTCTCCTATAAAGAAGTATTCATCCTTGATGTATTCCATGGTTGATGAGATGACTGAGAGTATCCTGGGCTAGGATGAAGAGGCTTGGGTTTCATGTTCTTCTGGATTAGACTAAACTTTACTAAAATCAGAATCAAAATCATTTCAAGGGTTTTCAGTCTCTAGTTATCAAGAGATTCAGTGACTTATTCTATTTGATCCTTTCCTTTAATGAAATGGTTGGTTTCATCAAACATCACATAAACTGATTCTTTAACAATCGTTGACTTTTTATTAAAAACTATAAGATTTTGAAGTTGCAGAATATCCTAAAAATATTCCATCACTATATTTTGGATCTTACTTTCCAAGATTATACTTGGTGTTCAAGATATATAACATAATTCCAAAAACAACAAATTACTTTAATTTAGTATTTTTTTATTCCAATGTTCATAAGGTGTATTTTTTAAAATAGGCCAAATAAAAACACTATTCATGATATAGTAAGTTTTTCTTATATATTCTTCCCAAAAATAGGTAGGTACTCTGTATTCATTTAGTATAGTCCTAAAAATGTATTGAATAGTTCAATTTTTCTTTCAACAATTCCATTTTATGAGGTTTTATTAGTGCCGAGAAGGTATCTTTGATACTTACATTTGAGCCAAAATAATTAAATTCTTGATTCTAAATTCACCACTATGATCAATTCTTAATGAAATTATTCGTAAACCTTTTTTTGTGGAATAATTTTACAAAAAAATTCAAAAATAGATAAAACTTCACCCATTAGCTTTATAAAATAAACCCAGGTAAATCTGGAATAATCATCAACTAAAACATAAACATATAATTTACCATCCAAATGTGATACTATTGATGCTCCAGAAAAATCCATATAAATAAATTCTAAATGTTTAGAAGTATCAATTTAATTAATTTTTTTTGAAATAATATTTGTTTTTCCGACCAATTTTTCTTGCATCACAAAATCAATCATTATAAAATTTATGACTGGGTAAATCAGAAACAATCTATTTCTTAGATAATCTATGTAAAGCAAAAATATTACAATGACCAAGTATTCTATGCCAGATCTATGACTCACTTGTCTTGGAAGATAAAAATTTCACTTTTTTACACAAGTAAAGTAATTCAAGAGTATAGACATTATCAGTTGTAGGTCCTCTAAACTTAAGAAATTCATTTTTAAAACCTAAACAATAATTGTTAGAGAAGTCGACATAAAAACCATCATTAGAAATCTGATAAATACTTATTAGGTTGTGCTTCAATCATTCCACATAAAACACTTTGTTTATAGATATGATCTTTGGATCTCCAATAGTTTTAATTCCAATTATATTCCATTTACCATTATCACTAAAAGTAACTTTTTCTCTATTCATTTGAACGAATGTATAAAAAGTTGATGGACCTCCACTAATATTCCATGATCAATGAATTTATATATACCCAATGGTATTTATTTTCATGTTTCCTTATTTTGAAAAGCATTTAAACAAATGTTTTTCTAGTACCCATATTTTCGTGGGTCTAGCAGTGTCAGCTAGCAAGGATTTGGGAATCCAGATCTGCTTTTTTTTGAAATAATTTATATCAATTTCTTCAAATAATTTTTTTTAAATAAAATAATTTTTAATGCCACTAATTTGAGGATTTTTTAAATAAAATTTATTTTTTATATGTCATTTTGTTCCAAAAAAATGACATGTAATACTTTTTTGAATAAGGGAAAAAATAATTATTATATTATTTACATTTTTCACCCTTACTTACTATTCATAATATTTACTTTTTAATTAACTTATTACCATGAATATAATTCATAATATTTTCTCCTTTTGTAAAGAAAATAGAATCACTTTTATAAGTTTCTATATTATCAGTATAGTTTGTGGTAAATGGGTTAAAATTTTCAATTAACTCTTGATGTTGTTTAAGTAAGGTTTCTCTTTCTCTTAAAATAGAATTATGAATATTATTTAATTATTTGTGCCTTTTTAACATGGAGTCGTATTTCTATTCTAGAAATGTGAAATAGGCAGCCAATTTATCATTAGAGCAACTAGAATTGGAATCAAGATGAGAGGAATAATAGGTTTTGAACTTACCTTCAACATCCATGAAGCACATATTTATTATTAAGCCTGATTCTTCTTTCTCTAATTCATATTTTGATGAGCTTCTAGAGTCTTTAGAAACACTCCTTGTTACTTTCCTTTCTCTTTTACCTTTATTTTCATAATCAACATTTGTTTGATATTCCATTTCTATCTTTTTGTTTTCACCATTTAGATGAGGAAAATCAGGTCTTATATGACCAAGTTTCTTGCATTCATAGCATATAACTTATATTGATTATTTCTTATCCTTTTCAAAGGTATTTATGAATCCTCCATTTTTCATATAAAATTTTCTAAACTTTCTGGCTAACTGATCTACTTCTATTTTAGAATTAGATGAATCAAAATTATTTTCTTTTTTGACTTTTTTCTTTATTCTTATGATTTCCTTATAAGATATTACTATTAGTGATTTATTATCCTTTTTCAGGATAATTTTATGATCTTCAGCATCATATTTAAATTTAGCTTCATACATCATCAAATCCCCAATTAGTTCTTTAATGGTCAGATTTTTGATATGTGATGATTGTCGAATAGCATCAGACATCTCATTCCATTTAAAAGGTAATCGCTTAGTACTTTCAAAGCTTGATTAATTTTTTTGATAGGTTAACCTATGGTTGTAATATTATTGATAATTTTTGTAATCCTTCGATTCATCTATGTAATACTCTCTCCATCAAACAACCTAAATTTTTCAAATTTTAGTTTTGTTGTTGCATACCTCACTTATCTTACATTATCTGTTACATCATAGGAAACTGTAATGGTTTTCCACATTACATAAGTAGTAGGACATTGTGAGACATGATTAAATTCATCTAGTCAAAGAACATAGATAATTGCATTCATAGATTTGGAGTTCATAACATATTCAACTTTTCTTACAGGTTCCCATGTTTGTGGTTTCATAGGATTCTTTTAGGGATTAGTAATCTTCAAATAAATTCTAAATCCATGATTTTTTAAATAATTGACCACAAATGATTTCCAGCATCCATAATTTTTAGTATTGAAATATGGATCACGAACCATGGACATCTCTTCTCTTGAATCTACCATTAAAATTTTTGTATAAACCTTTAAACTTTCAGCTTTCTGTATAATTATCCAAAAGATCTTCCCTGATACCAACTGTTATGTCAGTATATACAAATCACACATGAGAGGGGTGAATTGTGTCTTTTCAAAAAATCTTCCACAGTTATAAATTTGAACACCCTCTTTTAATTAGAATGGATAAGAAGTGTTTTACTTCTGATCAAAGAATAACCAATGGATAAAACGAAATAAAGGAAGCAACATTTTATAGTGGTTTGGGGAACAAATATCCCCTATTACACTCCACCAGATGCTCTCTCTGTGATCATAGTAAATTTCACTAGTCTAGACCTCTTATCACAAGACCAAAAATCCAACAACTAAGTGTAGAAAACTGATACCTTTACAATTAAGACTAAAAACAAAGTATCATGGTTCTAAATAGAGAATCGATTAACTACATATTAGAACAAGAATATAATGCTCCATTTCAACTAAGTAGTAGGAGTCAAAACTCAAATAAATCGAAAAGAGATTTGATTTGATGAAACAAAATTATCTTCACAGTTGAGACAACACACAACTGATAGTAGATGGATCTTCTTCTCCAGAAAGACAATATTCATGATTAAATAACACAAAATAGATCTGGTTGCATAAGAGATCTTCTATTTGAAGAATGGAAACAAAAACAGAGCAGTCACAAACCTACATGTTTGAACATTATATCTCTAAAGTGTGGTCTTCTTCATGAGTCATTAATTTGATATAGAACTTTGTATATGATCACCATAAATATTGAATAGTAATTATTATCTTTCTAATATTTGAAAAATAATACTTGAAGAAATATATAATGAGCATACTACTTTTAAAAATTCTAGATCCAAAAAAGATGTCTGATTAGCCATAGAAATTCATAATTGAATTTACCAGGGGAGTCATAACATCTATTAAGAATGGGAGTTAATTTCTCCATTATATATGATCCATTGAATCACCCAAAATTATGTTTAAAACTATCAAAAAATATCCTTAAAATATCTTGTAACATAGTCAAGTCCTTAGTAGAAATTAAAAAAAATATCAAGAAAATAAATCTCTGATGATGAAAAGTTAAATGTAGGGTTCCTTAAAAAAGAAGAAAATACAAAATGTATTGTTCAAATAATAGAATTCATCTTTTAACCCTAAGTTTGACAATGTAAAGTTGATCATAAAAGTAATATTGACGATCCATACATTTCTGTTTAGAATGTAAGGATCATTACTTACATTGGGTTATTTAACCATACTTTCTTCTCTTTCCAAATGTAAGGTTCCTTTCAAATGTAAGGTTCTTTAACGATAATTTTCTAATAACATAAGGTTGATTAACGATACATTCTGATATGAAAATAGGGTTGCTTTATTCTTCTGATATAAGGTTGAAGACAAACATAAGGATCAAAATCCATACGCCTTGTACATAGTGTAGGGTTGATTCCACATGTTATGCTAAACCTCATTCTGTGTGAACACTATTTCTAGAATACTTAAATACATGTCTGGAACACTTAGATAAATATACCTAATGAATTTAAAACTGGAAATTAATTTTAGAATAAATAAGACAAATATAAAATCCCTCAAATACACTTAATTCAAAATCATTAGTAAAAAAAACAAGGGTATTTGTGAGCATCAAAATCATCATAATTTATAGAGTATTGTTGAAACAATACATACCCAACATCCATAACCACACCTCATATAGAAGACACCTAGAAAACACAACATATCTCATCCTGAAGACACTTGGGAAACACAACTCACCTGCACACACCTGGGCCACATGAACCAAAACTTTCCTGAATAATCTTGGTTTATTTCGCCTGGAACAGGGAGGAGGGAAGAGCATGTGGTCTTTGATCCATCCACCCACTGGGATGTTTGGGAAAGACACCCTCCCCCGGGACTATGGGGGTGTTCGTTACATATTTCTCAACTAAGATGGAGTGCATATAAAAATCATAAGTAAAATACAAGTAATACATATATATAATGCCAAAAACTCCTTCCCAACCTATGGGTTCTCAAACAAACCACCATATAAAAAATAAAGTTTACTACTACCTCTAAATGCACCACCAAACAAAAAGACAATACTCAAATCATACCCCCATCCAATTAATTTACCAAATTCTCATTATTTTTTAACAAAACATTTATTCATTCCATCACTACCCAGGAAAATACTAGGCATAACACACAATAAGACACACATCAAAAGTCACACTAATAGATAAAAACCATGTACAATTATCCCAATTCACATTCCTCTCCATTTAACACCCATTCATTAGAAAACATACTAATCCTGAGATACATGAAATATTTCTATAGATTTTTAATTTGGTGTAGCACCCATTCCAACCACTTCCATCATCATTCTTCAAATTAATTTCTCTTATTTCATCCACTAAATAGAGAAACCCTGAACTCACAACCGCACCCAACAAAACATAACATCACAACCCTATTATACAACACTCCGCATCCATTCCACAATCAATCATCCTCTCAACCTGAGATTACATTACACCACCAGAACCACCCCAAATCACACATCCATGCCCACAACCTACTATAATATAAATCAGAACAATACCACACAAAGAACACCACCAAAAAAATCAAGGAAAGGCGTATTTATATTTAACAAAGCATTACTCACTCCATTTACACTTTTTAATTAAAGGGTTATCATAGAAACAATTGGATCCTTGGGCATCCATTTATTTTAACTAAATGCATGTGGTTAACAGATTTTTCATAAAAGCGTTTTAACAGGAAAAAAACAACATGTAACCCATAATATATTCCATGTACAAACAAATACCCCCAATGACCATGATTATTAGCAGTTATATGGCCTATTAAGTTTACAACATTGGTCAAAATATCAATAAAACAATACGATCATACGTCACTGTCCCCAACCCTCACATATTGATCTTAAACTGATTCAATCATATTTATTAAATTTGAATTCAACTATCTTCACAAGGATACATTAAAAAAACCACCTCACAAGATTCAAAATTGAGATAAAGATGAAGGAAATCATACTTGGAAGAATAAGAGATCATCACTTCCTTAATGTGCCAGAGTAGGACGTGCACATGAAACAGAAAAATCCTCCAGGAAAAAACACAACTAATAAGCTATAACACAAAGTAATGACTCCTCGGGGAATAAAGGTTTTGGGTTCCTTGTACTAATATAAATGAGAAGGAATAAAAGAAGGTAATTCACCTATATTAGAAGGATTAGATTAGAGACTCATGGAATATGAAACAGTTTTCAATTTCCATTAAATATGGATCTCAATAAACCAAATGGTTTGACCATTTAAGAGCCTATAGATTTCTATAAATGTAAAATATATGATTTACCCACTTTAAATCACCTCCAAACCCACTTAAATTTGGTATTAAATTAATTTTATGTTAAAGAAAATGAATAATGGTGGAAGTGAAAAAACTGGAGGAATTCTAGAAAAAATAGAAAAATGGAAAACAGTTGAAAAAGACTCATTATTGGATAAGTCATAGGTGCTATCTACTGGTGTGATTCATGGGTGTGAGTCATTGGTGTGAGATATCAGTGTGAGTCACTGGTGTGAGGTACTGGTGAGCTTCACCATTGTGACTCACCATCATGGCCTACCAGTACGAGTCACTATTCTGACTCACCATTTTGACTCACCGCTATGAATCACCACTATGAATCACCGTTCTGAATCACTGCTTTGACTCACCGTTTCAATTCACCGTTCTGTGCTACCATTGGAAAAATAAGAAAATTTGAAAATTATGGAAATGAGTCACCATGACCTCCCAAAACACTTCAAACCCCGTATTTTCAAAAAGTAATGGACCAAAGAGGTCTGATCCATTACACAAGAGATTATTCGAATGTATAGGATAGGTTCATATAGCTAATAATTACTGAAGGTATATAAAGAATCGGAAAACTGAGGAAGAAGAAAGTAAGGTTCAGAATAACACTCATCTTATAGTGTAATGTTTCAGCGGAAAAGAACATGGGCATTATGCAAGGATAATTCCCTAAGTCAAGGGTTGTCGGAGGCAATCAACAACAACCTCTAAATAAATAAGAAAGGTCATATGTTATCACTACTACTGAGGTGGATCCCGATAATGATGTTGTAATAGGTATGCAAGTTATTCATTCATGAATAGTTAATGTACTATTTTATTTTCATTTTATACATTCTTTAATATCTTCCAAGTTTAGTATAACTATTCAAACACCAACTCAAAATATAGAGGTTGGGTTACTTTTGGGAACAAAATGGGTTAATTATTGCATCCATAGTGTATAACTCCTCCCTAGTTAATATTTGTGGACTAGTCCTCCCAAAAAATCTTATCATTCTACCTTTTTTGAAGTCTGATTCTATATTGATCATGGATTGGATATCTATATACAAATACAACATTGTATATCAGGAAAGGGAGACCACTCTCTATATCCAGAGGCATCCTTCATTTCTATTACAGTGTATGGTGAAGGATAAACCTCCTTTAGAATTATCATCTCAATTATGGATATTATTTCCTTTTCTGAAAGAATATCTAGATCAAATGTTTGAGACAAAGAAGAGAATAAGTATCAAACACATGCACATTGTGAGGGACTACAATGACGTATTCACTAAATAATTTCTCATTATTCATCTTGAACGAGAGTTTTAGTTCTCAATTTAACTTATTATTGCATCTCTTCCTATATCAAAGACACCATAAATAATGGCCACTATTGAGTTTGATTAACTAAAGAATAGTTATAATAAAATATGGACAATATTTTCTTACACCAAAGTGATTCACCATGGGGTTCACCAGTCCTCTTCACCAAGAATAAGGAAGGATCAATGCACCACTGCATTAATTATTCTGAGCTCAATAAAATCATGATAAATAACAAGTATCACCTACCACGGATAAATGAATTGTTTGATCAGCTATGTGGGGACAATTATTTCTCAAAGGTGGATCTTCGATCGAGATACCACAAATTAAATATGAGGAAGGAATATATTCACAATACTACCTTTTTATCAAGGAATGAACATTGTGTGTTCATAGTGATGTCTTTTGTACTGACTAATGCTCCATCAATTTTCATCGAATAAATGAATAGAATCTATATAGATTATCTCAAAAAAATTCTAGCCTTTATCGATGATATTCTGATATAATCTAAGAGAAAGGAGGAACATGAGAAGCATTTTAATACTATTCTCAATACATTTTTAAGGGAGAATCTATATGTTGAGTAACATAAATGTGAATTCTAGATGGAGAAAGTATCATTATTGGGGAATGTTATCACTAGAAAAGAAATATCTATAGACCCATCTAAGAAAATGGAAATCTAAGAGTCCCCCTTGACAATATCTAAAATGAAGATATGTTGTTTCCTTGGTCTATCTATGTATTACTAATGATTTGTGATGAAATTTTCATGATTTTCAAACCCACTAATCATGATAAACTGAAAGAAAGAAAATTTTATCTAGAAAAGTGAATTTGAAGACTTCTTTAAAGATTTGAAAAGGAGGATTATCACTGCATTAGTACACACACTACCAATAAGTGGGGAACTCTTTGAAGAAAACATTGATTCTTCAAATAATGGATTATACTTTTACTGATGAAAAATGATAAGGTGATATCCTACTCCTCAAGGAATTGAATATTCATTAGAAAAACTATCCCATGCATTATTTGGAGTTGGTAGTTGTGATCTTAACATTGAAAATATGTCAGTATTATCTCTATGGAGAGAATTTTCAGATACATACTGATCATAAGAGCCTCAAAAAAATATTTACACATATGTAACTTAATATTCACTAGTGAATATGGTTGGGGAACATCACAGATTATGATTACTCAATTCACTATCATCCTGGTTAAGAAAATAAAGTGGAAAATTCACTAAGTAGAAATGATCCTTCAAATTTATCAATGGTGATAATTAAAAAGGATCCAATATTATTATACATACAAAGGATGGGTATGGGAATAATTAAGGAAACATCATAAATCCTCTCTAAAATTATTTCCCAACCATCCATTGCGGATAAAATAAAGGATGATCGAAGAAATTATGAGGAAATTCAGAAAAAGGTGAAGCTATCAGAAATAGTAAATCCTCAAAATCAAAATTAATGAGGAAGGGGTCATAATATTTGGGTCACATCTATGTGTACCATCCAATAAAAAAATAAATAAAAAACACATGAATAACACACATAACTCAAATTTCTATATTCACCGAGGAAGCACAAAGATGTATTGATATCTCTGAGATCACTATTTTAGGGACAATATGGAGAAGGATATCACTGAATATAAATAAAATTTCCTAGTCTATCAAAAAGTGAAAACTTAAAGAAAATATTATAAGGGAATAATGAAACCATACCCATACCAACATGGAAATAGTAAAACATCACTATGTACTTTTTCACGGAACTTATAAAGACATCTTGATGAAATTATGCAATATGTGTCATTATAGATCATCTTACAAAGATAGCTCACTTTATCAAAATTTGAGAGGACTTATCACTTAATAAACTTGCACAAATATACATTAGAGAATTGATGAGGCTATATGGAGTACAACAATCGATTGTATTTGATCGATATCTATGATTTACCTAAATGTTTTGGAAAAATATCATACATGATCTAAAAAAAATGTTGAACTTAAATACAGCTTATCATCCTCAAACTAATGGCCCATCTGAGCAGACTACTTAGACACTAGAAGACTTGTTGAGATCATGTTATATAGACTTCATGGGAGGATGCATCTATTATCTTCCTCTTGTCGAGTTCTCTTACAATAGTAGTTTTCACTACAACATCCAAATGGATCCATATGATGAAATTAATGGGATAACATGCTTAACAATTTCATATTGGGATGAATTAAGGGAACATAAGATATTAGTACCTAAAATGGTCAAATAAATGGTAGAAAATTCAGAAACCATTCAACAAAACATTTAGATAACCCAAAATTAACAGAAGATCTATGAATACAAAAGTTGATGTGACCTGGAGTTTAATGTAAGATACATGGTATTACTCTTCATATCACTATAAAAGAGGATCATGATATTTTCAATGAAAGGAAAGATGATTCCCAGGTACATCTTCCCCTTTGAGATTTTTGATTTTGTTAAATCTAGGGCCTATCGACTAGCACATACACCTACCAC
This sequence comes from Viscum album, assembly GCA_963277665.1. Lineage (NCBI taxonomy): Eukaryota > Viridiplantae > Streptophyta > Magnoliopsida > Santalales > Viscaceae > Viscum > Viscum album. The sequence goes on along the minus strand of OY728159.1, from coordinate 770,452,678 downwards.
ATATCTTCTACATGATCTATTCTATGTATCCCTCTTGAAGAAGTACAAATCATATCTCTCACCTTTACTAAATCTATAGGTATTACTACAAGAGAACGACCTCTCGTATGAAGAGAAACTAGTGAAGATTTTGGACTATAGAGATAATGTTCTATGAAATGAGAATAATCACCTGATCAAAATAATATGGCATAACCATAAGTATGAAGAGGTTACATGAGAATCGGAGGAAGAAATTAAGGAGAAGTACCCCCACCTGTTTTCAACTTATAATGTAAATTTTTTTTGAGGGTGAGATTTTAGAAGGGGGGAAGAATTTCATGACCTATAAATTTATCAATATAAATTCACTTCTTTTAATTATTTCATATTTTATAAAACAAATACATAGAATAGATAACCTAATAAAAACATTATTTTCATAAATTAAGAATTAAATAAGTGGTATTTAGAAATTAAGGAACCTATACTAATGAAAAAGTAACTTGATCATCATAATAGTAATGTGAACATTTGGAACAGTAAACCAAAAAATATAACAGTAACATCACCTATGAAAGTATAAATAAAATTTACGTATCTTATGAATTAAATAATAATATATTTATATAATGGAATAAAAAAATAAATGTTTTAAAAATGATCAATTAAGTATTGGTATTTTTCTAAAAGGTAAATGTTTATTTACCATTTTATAATTAATAAAGCCATTTAGAAGAAATTTTATTTTAAATAAATAGATTCATAAATTAATTTTTTCTTGTCTTACGATTATAAGATAATTTTATGAGACCTTAATTAATTTTTCAGTGTTTCATAACATAAATTATAATTTTAAAATCGACATTTTTTGAATAAATGATGATTTTAATTAAAAATTAAATTTATCATATTTAAAAAATTATTTTCATAAAATAGATCCCTTTTTGGAAATATACATATCAAAAATGGTTAGGGTGATTTTTTGTGTTTTTTCTAAAATAGTTTATTTTTTGGGGAATAGTTAAACACGATAATTTACAGAATTTAACATTATAGGTAGATAAATGAATTTTTGAATAATCTCTGAGTCATGGATATTTTAAGAAACCATTATATCTAATTCGAATTCTCTAGTTATTTTATTTATTTATAATAATCCACACTATTGATAGTCTTTATCCAAAATAAGAAACAAAAGAAAAATAATAATAAAAAACACCTCTCTCCCCCTATAATTACCACCCCTCACCACTTCTTCTCCTTACACATTAAAATATTTTGAATTTCATTATATTCTACACAATTACACTAAGAAAACCTTTTATTCATGTTCTAGTATTTTTGGCCTCACCAAAATACCAATACTAGTTTTCCAAAGGAGGTTCTCAAGGAGACGACACTCACGAGGTGAGATCCTCCTTCTTTCTCTTTTAATTTCTTTTCTCTTCATATCTTCATTTAATATACCCTATCTAAAATATAATGATATCTATAGTATTATATATACTATAATTTTATTGTGTTAATGGTCTATACAACATCAATTCTCTTCTCTTCCCCTTTTATTCTAAAAATGAAAACATCGCCAGTGATGTGTCGATTCACAACCTTCATGGATGATGATTTTTAGTTTTCTATTACCACCATAAAGGCTATTAATAAAACAATTATAATGTTTATAATAGGTTGTAAAATACATATTACAAAATTTTCTATTTTCTAGACCTAATATATATATATAATATTAAATAATAAAACAAAACTAGTTCGTGATAAATGAAAAAATTCCAAATTAAACTAACATTCATCATTAAAATTTTATCGAATGAATCATCCTCATATAATAAAACAAAATTATATATGGGAACATTTAAAATTATTTATGTCATAAATATCATGTAATTTCACTTATATAATTTTCCGTCCATTTGAAAAGAACTCATGTAATTAAACTCAAGGGAACCAATCATGATATCCATGAAACAAGTGCTCCGGAAACGATAAAATTAAAAAACATTAAATCATCAAAATGGTAATTAATTAACTCAATAAAATTTATAAAAAATAAAATTTATTTGTATACGGTTCTGAATTAATTAATTAATGGATTTAATTTTATTATCCATTGAATTAAGTACGAGTACATAACACTTTTGGATATAAGGAAATAGATTCTCTCTCAACCTCCAAATTACCATTGGGTTAAGCTTTATCATTATCTAAACAAATAAATTTCCACACTATTCTTAAATAAATCATATAAATTCGGTATATATGTTCCAATATTATGTTTCCAAAACAATTCATCCTTATTTTATGGGGAAATTCATATTTTATAAGGTTCAATTCTCAATTTGTCCTGATAAAAAATCCTAAATAAAGAGAAATTCCCAATTTCTTACCCATTTTCAAGTACACTGCATAATATGTTTTAATCCACAATTATTTTTCCAAAATAACTAATTTCATCATGAAAAACTATCTTAGTTATTTTTTGATATTATACAAAGACTATTCCATTTTCCTCTTTAAAGTCTCTTTAATATTTTCCCCTTAACCGCACAAAAGTTTCTCATTTCTAATGTTTATGAAATACTATTATTAGATTTTTTTTCAGATTATTTGGACATAATTTATCATGATATATGCCTATTTTTTATTTATAATGTGCATGTATGATTTAAGTCCACAATTTCAGGGACACATTTATGATATGATCATTTTTATGCCTTATGACATGATTATAATACCCATTTTTCCATTGTAAATTATTATATTTATCCATTATGTTTGATTATACATGTGGAACATATATGCATAAACATGTTATAATGGGTGTGTCCATATAGTGCTCCAATGCATTGGGTAGTTTTTAGTCTCTTGAGACGCCGGGTTGGGACAAGTAGTAAAACAGATTCCTATATGAGACTTTTTCCACCATGTGATATAGTATTGGCAGTTAACATTGACTCATGTAAATGTTATGTTATTATTGATTCCGCATTCTTATGTTTCCATGATTATATGGTCCTATGTTCTATATTTTGTGATTCCATATGTTTATTCAGGTTTCATGCCTTTTTATGTCATCATATTATTCCTTCTAACCCAAGTGATATGCTTTATTTCTATCTTTTTTCATTTACAGGACTTTTTAGCTCATCTATTTTGCCTATGTATTCCCAAGGTTATCCTATATAAATTTAAGAGCTCAAAGGAATTTCAGTTCTCACTACGGATGATTATTATAAACATTTTTCACTATATTTCCATGTATTCAGTTTTATGCACCTAATATTCCAAAGACACTAGACTATATGATCCTTGGTTTGTATTAGATTATTAATTATACTTAAAATCATGTAATAATATGTGTAAAAGGATAGGGTTGTTATATGAATCATTTTATGGGTTTTTCGGTTTTTATTAAAGATGCACACAAGAATTTTCTTTCTTGTAAGTGCCACTTTCAAGCCTATCTAAGAGGGGTATAAACTTTGATTAGATTGATAAATGTGAGAATTCCTTCCAAGAGTTTTAGAAGAATTTGACTACTCCATCAATTTTTGATCCTACCTGAGTCGGGTGAGTAGGATACCTTGTTTTGTGGTGCGTTTTGGATTTTAATTGTTGAAGTATTGATGTAGATTAGCTGATTCATTGAATATAGAACACAGATGATGAGTCCACACAAACTAAATTATCATACGCACGATCTTGAGTTAATCCGGGTGGTTTATTCCTTGGAGTTTTATCGAAATTACATATTGGGAAAAAAGTTTATTATGTATACTGACCATAAAATCACAAATTATAGCTTCTCATGGTGAAATTTGAATATCCAAGGGTGGATATTGGTTGAGTATATGCTTTCATTGGACATTGAGTTGAGCTATATGCCTGTGATGGGAAATAGTGTTGTTGATGCTTTGAGCCAAAATACACAAATATAGGTAATCTAGGAGTCTAGTTCTGAGTAGTAGAATATGAATTTGTTGACCGAGATGACCATTTTTATTAAGGATGATGATGATTATATGTACATCATGTACATATTATTTGTGTCTGCACTTCTATGCCAGATTAAGGAAAGGAAGTATGAGCATACTAAGTGTTTGGCCTTGTGGGAAAACCTTGGAGGTGGGGAGTCACCTTCTGATAGGACTATTGATGAAGATGAGATTATCTATGTTTGAGGTTGTGTTTTTTTTCCTAGGTGTCCGTGATAGGATTTTATGTGTGAGTTTCATGAATCAATGTGGGTAGTGTGACTTTGTTTGACCAAGATGTATAATGATCTTTAGAGATAGTATTGGTGGATGGGAATGAAAAAGGATATTATAGGTTTCATGATATGATACAACACCTATCAGTAGGTGAAGGATGAGAATAAGTGACCTGGTGGCATGTTACAGTTGTTTCCCATTCCAAAATAGAAGTGGGATGATGTTACCAAACACTTAATGGAGGGTCTTTCTAGGATACCTTAGAAGAATGGTGTTTTATGGGTTATTGTAGACTGATTTACTAATGTTGCCCATTTCATTCCAATCTGGGGTACATTGATGGTCGATTAATTGAGAGATACGTATGTTTGAGTGATAGTTTATTTATATGGGTTATCGTGGATTATATTTTCAAATCATGAACCATGCGTTTATTTACACTTCTGGATAGGCTTTTAGAAGGTTCTGTGTACCTAGCAATATCTATGTTCATATTTTCACCCACAGAAAGATGGAAAATCATAGAATACTATCGAGGTACTAGATGACATATTGATGGAATGAATCCTAGACATTTTTGGATCATGGGAGAAGAATATAGTGTTGGTTTAGTTATTCTATAACAAAACATATCACTTTACTATTCATTTGGAACCAGATGAGGTGGTTTATGGTAGGCTATACAGATAACCTTTATGATGGATGGAGGACAACGAGTTACAGTTTTTTAGAGAAATTGTTATATAGGAAATTCCATAATATGTTAAGTTGATTCATAAATGTATGTCTATAGTGAAATTAGAAAATAGTCTTTTTCTTGTGGACATTATAGAACACTTGAGTTTATAGGGGAAGACTATGTACTCCTTCAAGTGTCACCGAGATTTCTTCACCATCACATACATATGTAGGTAAATTTGGCTCCCATGTTTTGAAAACCATTTGAGATTGTGGATAGGACCTTCTTAGTGGAATATATGTTGGATATCCCACATAGGTAACATTTTATACATGATGTGTCTCATGTTCCACATCCTTGGCAGTATCACCATGACCATTCCCAAGTGAACGATGTTGAGCTAAAGGCTGATGTGTCCTTTACAGATCATATGATTTATGTTTTAGATCATAGTGACAATTGTTTGTGGGTGAATACTATTCCATTAGTCAAATTACCATGTAAACATGGTCATTTTCTAATGAAATCATGGGAGAGGGAAGTAGATATGTGGGCCCAATAGCTCAGGCATTGTACCTTAGAGGCTTAGTGATGCTTGGGAGTATATATCACAGATGTGTTGTTATAAGGTGGGGTGATTGTAAGATACCAAACATTATGGAGACACATCATACTTGTTTTATGTAGTTTTTACCATTTATTTAATCACTTTTTGTTTGGAGCATATATCAAGTGTGTTTGGGTGAGTTTTTAATTTTTTTGTTGCGTTTTTAGGCAGTGCAAGGTTGGTGCAGACTTTTCCTAAACTATGTACACACCCCAACAAACTATGCATCCTTGGTACGGTAGGGTTTTCATGGTTTTCACATTATTTAACAAACCTTTCCCCTCATGGAGAAATCATTCACCCTTTGGATAGTTGGGGAGCATGGTTTTTCTAACCAAGAGGCCCTTCCAGGAAACTTTTTGAGTGGTTATTTCAGCCCGTGATATTTTAATTAAAAAATAACAAACCCCATTTTATATCAATAATCACCCCCACACTACCTAACATGATTTCCTTTTTTCTTGGTGTCTTCTGAGTGGATTCGTAGGCTTCTCGAACCACTTACTTTTCAAATTGATGATCTGGTGGATGAAATTGACTCACATCCAGTAAGTGATCTCTTACTTGATTAGGTTCCACTATCTCCCATCTTTCATCTCCTTTGGAGAGGGATGAACTCCTTCAGTTATTGATATTTTAGATCTAGTATTAAATAGATCATGTTTCTTTGGATCATGATCCTAGGTTTCGATCCTACATCTCCTTTATCATTGTGAATTTGGTCATTCTACCTCGAATTATGGTATATGTTTGTGTAAACATTCATAAATGATTCAAAGGTTGGTGGTCTAATTTCTAATTATCATATTATTGATCATTATATTGTTTCTTTTAGTTTTACCATTTCATTTCAACACTGAGAGATTTATTTTAAATTAAAGAAAAAAAATTATTCGATTCCAATGTAATTTTGATACCCTTCACAGATCCTGATGGAATCATTAGACATTATAAGACTAAGCATGATGGAAACTCTTGGTGTATGAAAATATACTTCAAAAGATGATTATTGAAATGTGATAAGAGGAATAATTGAAATGTGTAATTGAACTAAATTTTTGACTCGGAGTTTAATAATGGTATTTAAATGGTCGATTGACTTAACCATGAATGGTAAATGAGATGAGTAATGATTGATGATTAATGTATTAATGGGGGATTGTTCATGTTGTTATTTATGATGAAATAAATTAATCCAAGGATTCATTGGATAAATTAAACGGTTCACCATACTTTGAATGATTGAAAATATGGTCATTCGTGATGAACCTTGAAATTTAACTTTATGAAATTATGAATACTCAGTTATGGGTGAGGAGATGATGCGCCAATTACACATTGGGTTCATGCCTTATGCTCTAGGCCCCAGATGTATATTTATATGTGAATTTAAAAATTGTTTTATCGTTGAGTGATGGATTCCCCAAGTACCCATGGGGTGACAGAATTATGCTCTAGGCCCCCAATGCATGCATTTTAATTGATGTTGGACTAATTCTCCAATATTCCAAGACAATTGTATAAGAAAAGACTGTTCATGGTACCAAATTAAATTTAAATTAAATTTATTAATGAAATCCCATGAAAATAGTAAAAATTAAAATCCATATGGTGTTTAGTTCATAATCCAACACGGTCTAAAGTAGATATGATGTGCTTGACTAGATAATAATAAATGTGAAACATTTTTACAATTATCATTTGGTCTTTATTCTTTATAAAACTATTTGCACTGTTATAGATCGAATATTTCTCCAGTCGCCATTGGTGGTGGCCTAATAAGTTGTAATCACACCCTACATGGGACAACTGATTAGTACCCAAATAGACTTCATGTTTATAATAAATGATATGGAGAAAATGCATATGTTAGATAGATGAGTTAGAATTTGGGATAGATTAAGGATTAGGGAACCCGACATGAATTCAGGACCCGCTTAGGAGTTTTTAGTGTATCTTTCTTTTGGTTTTTCATTAGACACTTGACACACATATGGAATGAGTTATCTAATCCTTTTGTGTATAGTAATTTCCACTTATTATGAGATTATCCATTTTATTCTTTGTCTTTAATTCTTATTGTATTATCTTGGTTACATTTCATATTGATTTACATTATTGTGCAAGTTTGTTAAATCAGGTATAGTCTCCCCATGTTACACATTCGACCCTCACCGCTAGTCAGAATCCTCTGGTGTATGGGGAGGAATTCCTAAGGTCAAGAAGAAAACTGGCTCAGGGTACCAGTATGTGGCACCGTGTTGGGTCTTTACATGGAATAAGATTTATTAATCCTTAAAAATATATTCTGAAATAGTGTTTATATTAGTAGGGATTTGACTATAGTGTGACTTTAAACCATGTATTGGGGATGTTCTTCAGAATAAAAGCCTAAGTAGGTAGTCCTAATTCATTTAATGGGATTGGATAATCCTTTGTTCATTATTCACCAATTTTGAGAAAAAAATTGATATTCAAAAATGTTATATTTTAGTGAAATGTAATTATTATCGCACCCTTTGGTGTTTTGAATTTTAAATGGGTATTTTAAATTTTATTGAGCTTATTTTAAAAATAAATATTATTTAAAAATAGTTTTTGAATACAATTTTGTTTCAAATAATTTATTCAGTAAATTGATTTTTTTAAAAAAATATCCTTGGAAGGGGTCTATTTAGAAAATGTTTTTAATGGTTTTAATTATTAATCCCACAAGGTGTGTTTTAATTTTAAAAATTTATTTGTTTTTAACCTATTATTAACATTATATTCACTCGGAGAGGCATATATTTGGATATCATGCATTGAAATGAGAAAGATGTTTTATATATGAGGTCAAAAGGCATTTCATCATAATGTTGTGGATTTTGGATATGTGAATAATGATTGAACATATTGAAAATATATCTAGAATTAATTTAATGGATTATTCTTGAGTATTTCTTAGCCTAAGGTGTTTTGGGTAAAAATTTTTTTTGATAGAAATATCATGAAATATGTATTTTTCACCGGATTAAGTAAAATGGTATGTTTTAATTTAATGTGAATATAATTAATGTAATTAAATATTTATTTGTTTAGTAGAACTCTTGTTTCTTATATTTTGTGAAATAAAAAAATATTTAGTGTTTTTTGATTTTTTTTGAATTAAATATAATGCATCGTTTTTAAAACATGGATTTAAAAAAAAAATATAATCAGGGATAATGATTATTTATGTGGATTTTCTATTCATATATTTCATTAATGTAAGTTTATTATATTCTTCGGGGGAACCCTATTTTGTTTACACTCTCCAGCTATAAGTTAAAATTGTTGAACATTGAGATATTGTTGGCCAAGATATAAGTAAACAGAAAAAAAAATCTTTATCTATGGTGGGATACGGATACATATTGAAGATATTACGTTGTAGTTAATGTATAATAGACCAATTTCATTATGGAATTTCTCTCATATCATTCCTTTAAATATTGGTTTGTCTAAAATTATTTTATTTTTAAGGCATGATTTATTTTAAAATAGTTTTCATTTAATGATATAAACTTTTCAAATACACCCTTTTTTATTTTGAGAGTAAATAATTTCCATAATAGATCATTATTATCCCCATTATCTATTTTAAACATTATGATATCCTTGATTGGGTCTCAATATTTGAGGTCATGGGTTGTGGTGTTATAATACTACTTAAGAACACAAAACCAATTTAAAAAATTAATAATGGTGTTATGACCACAATAGTCACAAAAATGATTATGTGAATATATATATACACTTATTCATGTTTTAGGAAATTCTAGTTTAAAATGGAAATAATAAATATAGAATCGGATAGATTAATAGAAAACATATGTTTTACTAAAAGGAAATACTAAGACATAGGTTATATGAAGTTTTTATAGAATTTTTGGTGTAATATGACTGAGGGAATTTTGTATCAAATCAATTTATCTATATTATAGGGTATTTTTATAGTATTGAAAGAATTGGGTTGGTGATCAGTATAGATCTTTCTATAGTATTCATTCTCTAATGATTATAAAATGGATTTTTACAATTTATTTATAATTATAACATTAATATGTTTAATAAATACTTATTAAATCTCAGTAATATATTGTGTACATTTGAGTAATACATGTGAGTATAAATTTTACTACTATGATGGTGATATAAAAAAATAAGTGAAAAGGTTTTTACCTAATATAAATAATAAAGATAAATTAGAGTCCTTGATTTCTTCATGAGAAATAAGAATGTGATATAAATGATGGGTTTAATTTAAATTTTGAAAAGTGAAGACAGTGGAAAATTTGATTTCATGAATGCATAATGAGGATAAAAAATATTTTTTGGAATTCAAATTGTATGTATTTATGTTTTATAAGTAAATGTTATTATTTTATAATTTTATATGGTATTAAATTCCCATTATAATATTATAAAAATATATTGTTGTTCCAAACTTAATAGAAGTTGGTAAAGGGAGTAGTTGGTATTATATTTGATGACTTAAAAAATAATGACTAATTAAGAAAAAATATCCATATATTAATAGTTATGATTTATATATAATTATTACATGATATTGTATTTGTTTATCTACTATTTTACAATATAAATATAATTGATTTGAAAAAGTATTTTATTAATGGATAATGATTTGGTGTAATGCTAATTATGGAAGCATGAATTTTTAATTCATTCCTTATTTGTGGTGTTTATTTATTTTGAGATTTTATAGAATAAAGATAAATCTTTATAATGAATTTGAAATGGGGCATTACTTTTCAAGTAAAATCATATCATATTTATCTAAATTTCAATTTGATTTATTATTTATTTGAATGTTTTTTATATTTGTTCAAGTTCATGTATTGTTTCCCCAGTAGTTACTGTATCATGTTCCTTACATAGTTCTTTCTCATATTTTGATATGATGGATTAAATTTCACATTAACGGTAAGTGAGGAATTATTTTGGTTTCCCAATTTTTCATTATGGGTGGGAAGTAAGGTTATATTCATAGGTTATGATATTTAGAGTAGTGGATCCCTACACCACAATATATTACATTATTCAATGATAATTTCCTGATGAGTTTTAAATTAAAATAAATGTAGATATTTTGTGGGAAAACGAGGATATTGTAGTATAGAAATATTGATATTTGGTTATTTTGATCTAATGTGGTCCATTACATCATATAATTTTCGGAGTAAAAAGGTCTTGTATGTATATTGGCCATGAAATATAGGTTGTGATAAGTGGATTCTAAACCATTATTTTTATATTTCCAATTAGTTGAACCCCACTACATCATAATAAAATTCATTTTTCTAATATTTTTAACGTTTCCCTTTTATTTATAAAATCGATAATTTTCTAATTTTCCATTCCATTCATTATTCCTTCTTATGATCATTGGATATGTTGAGGATTTCAAAGGCATGTCAAATACTTCTTTATAAATAATTTATTTATTTCTCTTATATGACTAGATTCATGAATGTCTTAGTAACTCCATGATGCTTATTTTTATTGAATCCCATGTTTCTAATGAGGTTCTATGTGATATTTTTTATGATTTTTTTCTCATGAAGTACTAATGTAAGGTATTTATAAAAGGTACACTGAAGAATTTTTTTGAGAATATAGAATTTTTGGAATTAGAATTTATCTCTTGGTGATGTAATTAATTGAATTATGATCTATGTTAGGTGACTCAAAAACCCCATTTTTGATTATCTTTATCAATTTCAAAATTGAATCCATTAATTTTAATTATGTAGACTATTGATATTAGACTAATTATTTAAATTGAATTGAAACTAATAGGGTTGTAATAATTTTTATTATATTTAATATAACTATGATTTTTTTATTTACCTATATATGTGTTATTGTGGTCAGAAATTGAGATATGACCATTTGGTGATATGATAAATTTAGTAATATGGCTATGTTTATGTTGTTTTATTTATGTTTTTGTGTAGTGATTTTAATAGAAACATGATTTCATGAGTTGGTTTCCCATGATATCAACATGATTTTGAATGAATCGGTGAATTAATGAATTAATAGTAATGTGATGAGGATCATGTTGTATAAATTATTGAACATATGATTCATAATTGTAAGTGATTAATGTTTTGGTCAATTTATATCATAATTTGTAATGGAAATAAATTTGAATAATTAATAATGTTTTTTAATTATGAAGAAAATAATTATTATTTATGTTTAGTTATAAATGAATTATAATATATGGATAACTATGTGTTAATTGATATTTTGATTTTGTGTCTGATGTGTCAATCTTATTGGGTGGTTTTAGGTTCTCGTGGTAAGTGTGATAGTAATGTTTTTAGATATGGAACATGGTTTAGATTTATTTATTGGATTAGAAACCTAGGATTGGAATGTTACTATATTTTAATTATATGTTTTGTTATTTATTACATCTAACCACCTAATAAGAATATCCTAACTAATGGATTACCAATGTTTTGTCTATTAGGTGAACACTCAACATTTAGGATTGGGTGAAATTTATGGTTTACTACTCCTCCTTTCCCTCTCTTTCATGCAGTCATTTTATAATTATGTGTAAATAGTAGTGGTTATGGTATGTGGTGAAATTTTTTATTTTATAAGGTCATGATATGTGGTTTCAGTAATGTTAATGTGTGGTATGTAAAAATGGGAGGGAGTGACAGTTCTAGGAAAAATTCCATTAGGATTCCTAGAAGTTTATATGAGTGGGAAGTTATTTATAGGGTCTTTTTTACTATATTTTCTTTATATATAATAGTTATATTTTAAGAATATTTTATGAATAAACCTTTGGTCAAATTGGGGAATATAAATGACCTTGGATGGAAAAGTAGTTAGTTTTTCTATTTGTTTACTAGAGAATTTGGATGACACTTCTACATTTATATTAATGTATCTAGGGGTGAAAATACTAATTATAATTTTATCATCTCCCATAAAATAATATATTATGTTTACAAAACTTTAGTATAGATTTAGAGAATAGGGTGTACCTGATATCTTGTTACATAGTGGTTAGTTATTTTCTATGGAGTTGTTGTTTTTGTAAGACTGTTTTAATTTGGTATTGACATTTAGAATTATTTTAAATATATTAAATTACATGTATATTTATATTATTATTGGGACATTAGGTTTATTTGTCTATATTTTTTTAATGATTGATGGTTTTATTTCCCATCTATGGAATAATGGAGGAAATACCACCCATGTTGAATATTATATACACATGGAACTTATCTCAAACCTTTGACCAATTAGGGGTTCATTATAACAGTCACCCTTAGATTCACTAGAGATCATGGATGGGTTTTATTATATAAATGTGATAATATATTTATATTAGGGATGAATTTTACTTTTTTAAGAGTTTAGGGAATGTATTAGTGAATGTTTTAAAGTTTTGGAAGAAAAACAATATAATTTTAATAAATCATTTGATGTGGGATAAGAAGACAAATGAAAACATAGAGGGATCATGTGATCTAATTCAAGGACCATTCTAGTATATTAATTTTCCTATGGTTAGATTGTACTGATAATGAGGAAGATAAGTAGGTGTTGTAAGTGTATCATCCCCATTTTCACTTGTGTTTTAATTTTAGGAATCTATAGTGAAATTAAAATGGATATATTTATAATTATAAGATTTAATTTTAAATCTCATTATTAGGAATTTTATTTTCACTTATTAATATGGCTAGTAAATAGAGACCATGTTAAATATAGGTTGGTGAGGTCTAGTAGGATTATTTGGTTGATCATATATAAGTTTACTTGGAGAGGATTCTTTAGGGTAGAATCCTTTATATAAGTTATAATAGAAATTTTTTTGGAAGTATAAGGGATACGTGTTAATTTATGAGACAGATAAGTGGATGAAAGATATTGAGATATTTTTTGGATTGACATTTACATTGATGGTTCATTAGATTTAATTTTCTATTAGATAGTTTCTATGAATATCATAGAAGTTGTTAATCCTTTATCACTATGAATTTGGGGAATTCAAGAAAACATGGAAAACTTTTGGTGTGTATTTTGGTATGTTTTTTATCTTTGACATTGGTTTTTTTAATAATTAGTATTTATAACTATTAAAAAGGGATCACTTTTTTGTTGGAGTTTGAAGTCAGTTTTTTTAACCATTTATGTTAGTAAAATTTCCTTTTATGTAATAATGACTTGAGGGAAGGTATTCTTGAGAATGAATTACATCTTAATATATAGTGATATATAATCACAATCATTCTATAGATACATATTGAGGTATTTCAGAGGGATATGGAAATTGATAAAACATTGGCTATGATGGATTCTCAAGGAGAGGGGAGACACAAAAACTTTCCAATGAGAAGATAAATAGAGAGGATCTATCAACTAATTAGGTACTCAAGAATTAAATCTACATAAGTTCAACCTAATATGTATTTATCTTATTTAATTGGATATATTGGCTCTTGAATACCCCATTTTAAATCATTAATGGTTTTTTAATTTCAAAAATGTATGATTAAATTGAATATAAATGTTCCAAAATGATATTAGTGTCTATCATAGAGCTATTAGTGTAGTTGTTGATAGAATCTAAACATTTTAAATATCATATTAATACTTCCTTCCCCCTAAAAATTATCTACAAGACTGAGATACATAGAATATCAGGACATATATAACTGATGGATTTGGTAGAGTATAATGGATGGATGTTCCCCCTCCACATGGTCCATGAAAAGAGTGTCAAATAAGAGGTGGCAGACAACAAGAGAATCAATAAAAAAGCAAAACACCAGAATAATTTTAAAATATTGAGTTATGATCACAAATATTTCAAGAGATTATTAAATATAGAATCCATTTATATTAAATAATAGTTATGGGACCTATAGAAAAGATATTTTCATGGTCCTTTATTTTATGTGACTTACATAGATTATTAGGTCTTAGGAAGGATAGTCTCTTACTACCTTTAGGGTTGAAAAAATTAGTTATAGGATATTCAAGGGTGGAAAAGGTTTGCCGAGGATATATGAAGATGTTAGGTTCATACTAGTCGATTGGTATATTCTTATTATTATAGACACAATCATTTGGTGCCATCCTTGGAAGGAATTAGTTATTTTATGAATGAGAAATCATCGATTCATTCAATGATGGGTGTTTTTAATTAGAAATGAAGATAAATTCAAGAAGTTTATTATCATGTAGGATAATGAGAAAGATTGTAGATGTTTGGAGCCCACTATATAATAACTGGTCCAATTGATGTTGAGTTTTATAAAAGCTCAGTTGGTTTTCAGTTCAAGTATTTTTAATGAGTTCTGGGATTTTTTTTCTTGAGGTTTTCATGACCTGACCCCATGAAATGGAAACAATATGTGGGTATAATTAAAATAAAATATTTCTTCTATTTTTATGCCTCTATATATTATGGAACCCTTAGTGTAACTCTAGTTACTAATTCAGGTTTATGATCCTTAAAAAAAGATATTCATTTAACACAATGTGTCTAATTGGGGTGCTTTAATAATATTTGTGATGAAATAAAATTCTTCATTTGATTTAAATACATTTCCCATAATTGAACTATGTGATGGTGAAGTAATGTTATCTACTCTTATGGATTAATTAATTGTTCAATCTGTTGAAGAGGGATATCTAGAATATTTAGACCGATCTACAGTTAGGATATCATTAGATGGGGGAAAAGGGTAAGGCATTTTGAAGAATTCATTCAAAGGTCTCTATAGAAATTTTGTGTTTTGGGTGACTCTTTCACAGTTACGAATGTAGTGATAGTCATCATATGGTTGATTAATTTCGTGTTCAATGTGATTTTGAATTGGTATTTATCTATCATAATAGATGAAATCATGGTACATTACAGGACAAAGGAGGGGAATGATGAATATTTTAGTACATAAAAAGTGATCTATTGAAAACATCACATGTATTGAGTTTTTTATAAGTGCGATTTTATTAATTCATGATGTGAATTAATTTCATACAATTCATGTCAACATTGGTTATAACAATTTAACATTTGAATATTGAGGTAGTTGTTTCATCAAAATCAGTAAATAATATTGTGTATGTGCATACATTTATTTTCAAGGTTGGTTTTTACAAGGGTTTTATATTCAATTTCATCCAGATCATAAAACATTTGAGTACATATAATAAAATAGATTATGAATTTGTATAGATAGATCAGTATTAGGTGGTGTTTTATTACCTAAAACAAAATCTAATCACCAATAGAATCATTTTATTTCGTGATGAATGATACATAATTATATTCTACTAAGAATATTTTAATCTTATTCTAGGTTTTATATTAATTCATGAGTATCGATAATATATTATAGACCTATGTAGTTTTATAGAATTTTGCCTTTTTATTTCATAACATTTCATTACATTTTACAAATAGAGGATCTTTAAAGTCTAGTGCCTTGGAAATCAGGAACAATAAAACATGGGAACATAAAACACTATTTTAAATCCCCTTTAAAAGCTTCTCGAAAAGTTCATTCTTTTTACAATTAATTCATCTCATAACCTAGAGACATACATCAAAGGAAAGGGAGAGCTGAAGGCTCGGTAAGGATAAACAAGGGAATAAGTTTACTTGTGATATCAAAAAGAACATTATAAAAAACATAAATAAATGAAAAATGGAATTAGAGTAATTTCATATGGAAAATAACTTGAACCATAACATGAATATGTGGAAAAAACATTTAATTTACAAATTCAAGAACATATCACAAAGTTTCACCCCTAAGGTGTCGTAAAATTACCAAGGTTATTTACCAAGGTATCATGAAACTTGTCATCTCTAGAGATTAAATTATTTACCCAATTCATTGGATCGATATCAAGGTTCACCCTTAATATGTATTAAAATTCTTGTGATACACATAGATAATAATCAAAAATTTCATAAATAACCCAAATAGAATCAAAGAAATGGGTTTCATGTCAAAATCGTGATGTTTAAAAAGTACTTAAAAATAAGATCATTATGTCATTTATAACCCATGGAATGGGAGTGAGGGTTATGTGATTATCAATTAAAGAATAAAATAGAACAATTTTTTGTATTTATTAATACCATTTTAAATGAAACTAGATTTGGGTATCTACATAGATAATATAAGAGAATTTTTGGAGAAAAAGAGAGAGATTTTGAGACGAAACTTTTGCAGCATAATGGCTACATAACATCGTTTTTGAAAACATTAGAAAGAGAGGGGATGAGGGTCATACACTCATAAATAATTCATTATATAGTTTGGGTACATAATAAGATCATTTTATGGTTATTTTAATGACATACCACTTGAAAATAAAACATGAAAGAAAAGAGAAGATGTTATTTCTTTTATGAAAAATTCGGCAGCCTAACAGCGTCGCATAAAAATTCAAAAAATAAATTAATGAGAGAAGAAAGGGTATCTCATCATTTGGACATGAAATTTATAGTAATAATAATATATTAGAATATACCCCCCATAATAATAGGTAAACTAGAAGACATAACATAAAGGAAATCTTGACTAAAAAGAGGAGGGTGAAAGGTTCCCTTACCTTGAAGAGTAACTTCGAAAGCTTGAAGGTTGGGACCTTGGGTGGCTTGAGGACACCTTGGGAGGACTCATTGGGAGGTAAAAATACTATAACATTGTTAAAAGGTATTTTTTAATGATATTAATGAGGTAATTTCTTGGTATTTATTGGAAAAGTGGGGGAATATTTAATTAATTTCCAAGGGACACCTGCATAGGACCTAAGTGTAAGGTGTGCTATAGTGATAGAATCTTAGGGCGGCTCAGGAAACATTGTAGAGACCCGAATATTTACTTACATGGACATTATATTACTTTTTCGGAATACTTAATACATAACAAAAATAGACACCAAAGGACCGTAATAGTTTTGTGCCTTTGGAAACATGGAACATAATCTTATAATCTTGTCAAAGATCCTCAACATCTCCCATAAATATCTTCCCTTTTTTTACCTAAAACCTTTCCTTATATCCTATGGAAAAGAAAATATAAAAAGGGTAAGCTCAAATGCTCAGTAAGGTCAAACATAGTGAACATAAAACAATCCATAAACATTTTAAAGAAAAAACTTGAACATGAAATTTAGACATCAAAATCTTGAGAAAAGACATAAATCATGGAAGTACGTAAGGAATATATCATAATGGAACATCAATAATGATAAAATATAATGGGAATAAAAAATTTAATTTTGGAAACCATTCATCACATGTCATGATTTCCATAGTATCCAAGGCATTGCTGCCAAGACCATCTTAGTGGACAAAGTCCCTTTCTGAATCGAGTTCACTCCTCGTTTCAGTCCTGTAACACTGAACCGGATTAACTTACCGTTCCAGCCATTTCTATCACATGAGATATAAATCTTTACCCAATTAATTTGAGAGAGATATAGGTCCCACCCATCTCATACTGAAATCATTATTACTTGTGCCACAAAATAACCATACATCATTCATAATAACCCAATAAATAAAATGGGTTTCATAAACATCATCCCATCATCACATAATCCATATGAATGAAATGGATATCATTTCATAATAATAAAAGTGAATCCATGTAAATTATAGAGACATTATACTTGAAACATACACATATGAAATAATGTCATCTTAGATGAAAAATGGTTTTGATAAAACACTTGAAATTAATTCTTGAGGAAAATATCCTTTCTTCTTCAAAATCATATTCTTTTCAAAAAATGTCATGAAATTTTAAAGGAAAAGGATTCTGTTGAAAATATTCATGAAATATTTTGGAGGAATCTTCATGAAAATAAGGCTTTATAAAACCTTAAAAATCCTTTCATGCTGTATAAGTTAAAAATAACATTCTTCTCGTACTTTTGTCAGAAAAGTCAAAAAGTACCTTGTAACGTAAACAAAAGAAAGATTCCTTACATACCATGTAGTAAAAGACAAAATGGGTAAAAAGTACATTAAAAATACATAAAGGGTTTTTAGAAAACATGGACTTGAATGGTAACAATAACCCCAGCAAATACTTACAAATAAACAATCTCAGATAAGAACGAGATTGGAAAGGTTATCCCTTACGTTAGGTCCGATATGTTTCGTACGTATCCGAACCTCTTGTATAATGATTTAAATAATTTCATTAACTTATTAAATAATCATATTAATTGTTATGATATCATATATGGTTTATTTATGACTTTATATTACCTTTTCTTTTGTAAATTCCATGTTAAAGTGTGTTTTGGGTAAAATCGTTTAATTTGTCATCCGTGTTTTGACTTGTAATTATTCATATGATTAAATTGATCACGATTACTTAATTAGAGAATATAAAAAATGATTTATATATAATATATATTCAAAATATACGTATATATAATACATCGATAAATGGAAAGAAATACACCATTCATGGAGACGGTAGGTCGTACGTACGCATGAACGTTGTTTTCGTTTTCTCATTGAATTGAATGGAATTAATTGGATGAAATAAATATATATATACCTAAATAAAATATCATTATTATTTCATATATTTCAGTATTACTTATTATATATACTTTATAATTATTCTTTAATGGTTAATCATTGAGAATGAATCTCATCGCGTCATGGAGACGGTAGTCCATACGTACGCACAAGCGATGATATCGTTCGCATTATTATTGAATTGAATTGGGGTGGATGATACAATATATCAGGATCAGTATGATGTTATAATAACTATGTATAGTTATTATTTACACCATTATACCCATCCAGGTAAGGTGGTGTTGGAAAAACAGATTAGACCACGGCGTGGAGACGGTATTCCGTACGTACGCATGCGCGTTGATTTTGTTTTCCATAGGATGGATAGAAGGTGAAATGAGGTTGTTTCATATTTATAATAACATATAAGTATATTATTGATACTGATTTTATTACTTTATAATGAAACAACTAAAGAATAAGAATTTGAAGAAGAAATAAGCTTGAAATAATCGGTAGAAGAGATTACCTCTTCTTCGATGCACCTCCTTTAAACTTCTTATTAGGGCACTAGGGTTGGTCTTCTCAGAAGAGAAGTACCTCTATAAGGTTTCTAGGGAAGTGGGGAAGTGAAATGGGCAGAGTTTGGATGAGATTCAAGGCTCAAAATGGTGTGAGGAAGAGAGGGAGGAGGTTCCCTTTTATAAGGGAGGGGAGGGGCACCTTTGGAATGCCCAAAAATATTAGTTTAATATAAATTCAAACCCCACATAAAAACCACCAAAAATGAATAAATTCTAATATTAGATGATATATGGTTATAATATCGTCAACCAATAAAATTTAGACATGTTGTGATCTTATTTTAAACCTTATCATTTTGATTTATCCTTATTTAATCTATTTAAGTTTATTTGCGGTAATAAAATTCTAAATTTTAAATGGTTATTAAAAATATCTTATGTGCTGTTAATTTTATATAATTGGATACTTTATGAAATTTTAGACTATATAAATTTCAATTTATAATTTTTAAATATTTTTGTGATTTTTAAACAATTTAATAATATGTTATTTTTATAAAATAACAATAGTGTCAATTTTGAAACTATTCATTTATTTGAATTTAAATAAAATCTACACAGAGGATATATTCGAACTAAAATATTTAATAGATTCCTAACATGTCAAATATGTCTAGAAAATTCGTGGAGCACATTAAATAGTTCATATAATATTTATTTTAATATTTTTAAAACCATTTATTTGGTATATCTCTTAATAAAATAATTAGTACAACATTTTTGTATAATTATTTAATATACTTATTTGTTGCATAAAAATTAAAATTAAATAATTTTATGAATATAAATATAAAATATTTTATAATAATAATTTTACTCAAATTTATCATCTTAACATAACAATATATAAATTGGTATCTTTTATAAATTATGAAGGTGACAACTTTGGAATCATTTAAAATAAAATATTATAATTGTCATAATCTACATAATAAGGATCCAAATGGTACAAAATTCGTCCATTGGATGATTTAGGTTTATATATACACTAATAATATGTTTTCTGCAGATTTTTGGGCCTTTTGATATGTATTACTATTTCCATAAAAACTATGTTATTGATTTTTCACTAAATAAATAATTTCTGCATCATTAATGTATAAGATAATAAGGTAACTAAATAACTCTTAAAAATTAAAAATAAATTACCATGATAAAGAAAAACATGTTATATTTAAAATGATAATTTATAACAGAATTTATATTCTGTATAAACTTATATTAAAAATACGTTAATTATTAAAGTTGAGTGAGACATATTTCACTTTCCTTTAAATAAAATAAACTAAAGGTCTTAATCACCTCCAAGTGAGTTCTAATGGATTCCATTTCGACCCAAATATGACTTAGGATGAATTATAATCATCCAATAGTATTAAGAAAAGTATTAGGATAATTTTATAATATTATATTTACCCTTAATTACCCAATTTACCTTTTACTATGGTAAATAAAATTTACCGTTGTTACTATTCATAAAGCCCAAAAATAAGAAGTATTCTATTAATATAATTTGGAACCACTGAATCCAAATATGGAATCCATTTTTCCAAATTCAATACACAGAAGTTTCAGAAATTAAATTAAAATTAATCCTGTTGTCGAAAGAAAACGGGTTTTTGTTTAAAACATTGCAAAAGATTGAATTAATTTAACCTACGAATTCATTGTAAAATCAATGCTAATGACATACATTATATTAAATGGTAAAAATATATTCTATTTACACTTTAAAACCATTCAATATTATAATTTAACCATATAAATTATAACGATGAAAAAAGTTGTTTTTAATTAAAATATAGCGTGTTTTTACTATTCATTAAAATATGAAAGTTATCAGAAAAATATCAAAACTTTATCCAATGTAAATTTTTATATCCTGATTCAAAATAAGAAGTTTATTTTTTAAAATTAAACTTATAAACATGTCAAAAACTAGATTTAATGTGGGTGCGCCATTAAAAGGCAACAAAACTGCATTTTTTTGAAAAATACTTATTTTACCTGAAAAATTTATTTTGTTCACATACCATGTTCTAGAAAATGTTTAAGATGAAATAATAATGTTATAACATTCAAAATTTAGTTAATACTATTCATAACGGCTAGTTAATAATAATATTATAACCATATATCATTGTTTAGTGAAACCTGATATTGCGTACAACACACGCTATCGAGGAAAGTCGCGATTGCGTGTAATGCAAGCCAATTCAGGGTTGCGTGTTGTGTAAGACTCCTTTGTTGTTGCGTATAACAGAATCCAAGCATATTTCATTTATACATTGAATATATATATATATACACTCAAGGTTGCGTAGAATAACTACTATCAAACAAACTTGAAATTGTATGTAACACGATCCAAGATTAGTGTTGCGTATACTTCAAGATAATACAATATTGCGTATAGTGAAATATAATTTTGGTGTAGTGTACAATAGAAGATATGAAATAAATTAAAAAGAATATATCTTATAAAATATCGGGATGTTACATTCTACCCCCCTTAAAATGAATTTCTCCCTCGAAATTCGTCGGGGTTATAAATGGTTTACTACTCGAAAGTTTCTTTAATAGAAACCCACATCGTAAAAAGGAATACCAAAACTTGGCGTTAAAAACTAAAGTATGAAATGTAACGGTTACCCAAATTAACTAATCATTGGGTTTCCACATAGGAGAACATAGGTGAAAATATGGATATAGAAGAGAAATCTAACTGTCATGTTCTGATGGAGAGTGGTAGAGAACATGGCTATGAAAAAGCCAACAATCACAAAGCCATAAATTTGTGATGATCTAGGGTACCATCTGATTCATCAGATATAAGGTAATGAGGAAAACATTTTTGGTTTTCAAGATCATTTTCCTAAAGTTGAATAATTTGAATTAGAATAAATACATACTTTATTTTGGTATAATCTCACTGTTGTTCGTGACTTGAACAATTTCCACTTCATCTCTTTAAGAAATGAAGTTGAATTTGTCTTTCGCAAAGTTTTAGCAGATCATGCGATAGAATGATAGGTCATTCCATCTGTCTCAAACATAAGTTAGAAAAAGTTATATACATAATTCCATCTATGGTGAGATTAATCATATATGGTTCCAAAATGGACCGATACTTCATCTATCATTCTACATAATAAAATAAAACTAGTTCCTACTAACCAGGGACTTCCTGTAGGCCAGTGGTAGGAAATAAAGTCATGTCGCACTTCGGTTGTGTGTTTGATTCCCACAACCTTGTCCGATGTGATGGGTTGTTTCCCATTCTACAGGTTGTCCTTTTTTTCTAAAAAAACAATACTAACTTATGTCCAACATAATCCATTCCAATCTTTAGGCTTATCCAAAATACTAAAGTCCATTCTCATATTATAGTGAAAACGATTACCAGAGATTTCATATAACAAGCATGTTAATACCATAGTTGATCCCCATATATCATAAGATATGTCTTGTTGGTCACATTCCAAACATTCAAAGGCCTTAATCATGTATTCTCTTGAAAAATGAATACACATTGAATATTAGTGAAAAAATGAGTGTTTTCAAATGTTAGCTCTTTCCACATACCAAAACCCCAAAATTCTATATACTCAAACCATGATATAACTATTTCCTTATATTAGTCATGAGCTCATGAATACTGTCAAACATTTCATTTTCTCCTGATCCCTTCATTATGCGCATATCATCTTCTTTCCAAAAATATATCAATCACTTTCCATGTTTACCGGTACCATAAAATTATTGAAAACCACAATAGACTAATACATAAATATTCCAATATTCCACGATACTATATACAACATTATTTTGGAATCCCATTACATAAACTCTTAATCATTCCACCACATCGTTGTCATATTCAACATCGCCAATAGTGATCGCATGTGACTTCCTGTTGTCCTTTACCTTAAGTGGTTGCTCATGTAGATCATCATTAACCATTGGATTAGGGAATTGATTAGCATAATGCCCCATTTCATTGCACTTGAATCATTGAAGTGTTGGTGGTGTGTTCTCTGTAGTCTTTTCTTTATTCACATCATTATCAACCCTTTTTCCATTACTTTGACACTCAACTTCTCGAGTACCTTATTTTCAACACTTAAAACATTTTCTAGTCCCTTTAAGACAATCTCCACCATGCTTCTTTCCACACTTTGAGCATAAGGAAACATTCATCTTCTTTTCACCATTATTCTGAGATTTCTCCTTGAAATCCATATTTTGTTTCCTGTCAAAACCATGAGATGGATATGTAACACCAACTTCCATTTCTACCTTGATAGCACAACACACAATTTCTTCATAGCTACTGAAGTCTCTTATAGATAATTCCCTTTGAAGATTTGGTTTTAAGCCACTGAAGAATCGATAAACTTTACTTTCATGTTGGATGATAAATCCAGATGCATACCTTGTAAGCCTTGTAAAATTTGCTTTGTATAAACCAACAACTTCATTATCCTTTTGATTTAGTTAAAGAAACTCCTTATCCATATTTGTTCTAAGAATACGAGGGAAGTACTTATTGAAAAATATGTTCTTAAACTCGTCCCATTCCGTGGACTCAATTTTATCTCTTGGCCTCGTATTCTTGATAAGATTCCACCATTGATCAGATTCACCTTCCAAACGATATACTTATAAGATGAATTTATCATGTTTAGAGCATTGAAGAACTGAAAATATCTTTTCAGTGGTACTGATCCATTGTTCAGCAACAAATGGATCAGAAGACCCACTAAAAGAAGGTGGAAGTTTCCTCATGAAGGACTTGATAGAATATTTTTCCCTTATCTGCTCATTTGGAAGTCCAGAATGATTCATAGCTTGAGTAAGTATAGCAATAATATTTTTCACTCCATCTCCCATAACATTTGTTTATTTAGGAGGAAAATCATTGCATTGTCCATTACATTGATCAACACAGTTCCTTCGGGTTTCAGCCACCGTCTAAAACCAAAAAAGAATAGTGTGAGAGGAAAAAATCATGCTAGGGAAAACAAAATAATAAAGAGGGAGTACCTTCAATATCTAACATCTTAGATTTATTTCTAAGATCGTTACTGTAATTCTAGGACTATAACCTATCATTATACTTAACCTTAGGGACATCCCTAGACATACCTTAGAAATATCTATAGGGATCTCACAAAGTTCTCGCATCCTAGTTTCCAAAGGTTGACTAAACCTTTACTCTGATACGAACTGTAGAGACCCAAAGCTTGACGTACATGGACATTACATTACTTTTGCGGAATACTTAATACATAACAAAAACAAACACCAAAGGACCGTAATAGTTTAGTTCCTTTGGAAACTTGGAACATAATCTTCTAATCTTGGTGAAAGATCCTCAACATCTCCCATAAAGATCTTCCCTTTTTACCTAAAACCTTTCCTTGTATCATGGAGAAAAGAAAACATAAAAAGGGTGAGCTCAAATGATCAGTAAGGGCAAACATAGTGAACATAAAACAATCCATAAACATTTGAAAGCAAAGACATGAACATGAAATTTAAACATCAAAATCTTGAGCAAAGACATAAATCATGGAAGTACATAAGGCATATATCATAATGTAACATCAATCATGATAAAATATAATGGTAATAAAACTTTTAATTGTGGAAACCATTCAGAACATGTCATGATTTCCATAGTAGCCAAAGAATTGCTGCCAAGACCATCTTAGTGGACAAGGTCCCTTTCTAAATCGTGTTCACTCCTCGTTTCAGTTCTGTAACACTGAACCGGATAAACTTATCATTCTAGCCATGTCTATATCATGAGATATAAATCTTTACCCAATGAATTGGAGGGAGATATAGGTCCCACCCATCTCATAATGAAATCATTCTTACCTGTGCCATAAAATAAACATACATTATTCATAATAACCCAATAAATAAAATGGGTTTCATAAACATCATCCCATCATCACTTAATCCATATGAAAGAAATGGATATCATTTCATAATAAGAAAAGTGAAATCATGTAAATTATAGAGACATTATACTTGAAACATACACATAATAAATAATGTCATCTTAGATGAAAAATGGTTTTGATAAAACACTTGAAATTAATTCTTGAGGAAAATACCCTTTCTTCTTCAAAATCATTTTCTTTTCACAAAATGTCATGAAATTTTAAAAGAAAAGGATTTTTTTGAAAATAGTCATGAAATATTTTTGAGGAATATTCATGAAAATAGGGCTTTATAAAACCGTAAAAATCCATTCATGCCGCATAAGCTAATAATAACATTCTTTTTGTACTTTTGTCAGAAAAGTCAAAAAGTACATCGTAACGTAAACAAAAGAAAGATTCCTTACATACAATGTAGTAAAATAAAAAATGGGTAAAAATTACATTAAACATACATAAAAACAATTTTATAAAACATGGACTTGGATGATAACAAAAACCCTAGTAAATACTTACAAATAAACAATCTCATATAAGAACGAGATTGGAAAGGTTATCCCTTAACTTAGGTCCGATATGCTTCGTACGTATCCGAACCTCTTATATAATGATTTAAATTATGTAATTGACTTATTACAGAATCATATTCATTGTTATGATATCATATATGGTTCACTTATGACTTTATATTACCCGTTCTTTTGTAAATTCCATGTTAAAGAGCGTTTTGGGTAAAATCGTTTCATTTGTCGTCTGTGTTTTGACTTGTAATTATTCATATGATTACTTAGATCATGATTAAATAATTACAGAATATAAAACATAATTTATATATAATATATATTCAGAATATACATATATATAACATATCGATAAATGGAAAGAAATACAGCGTTCATGGAGACGGTAGACCGTACGTACGCATGAACATTGTTTTCGTTTCCTCATTGAATTGAATGGAATTAATTGGATGACATACATATAAATATACATAAATCCAGTATCATTATTATTTCATGATTATGTATTATATATACTTTATAATCATTCATGAATGGTTAATCATTGAGAATGAATCTCATCGCGTCGTGGAGACGATAGTCCGTACAAACGCACGAGCGATGATATCGTTCCCATAATTATTGAATTGAATTGGAGTGGATGATAAAAAATATCAGAATCAGTATGATGTTATAATAACTATGTATAGTTATTCTTTACACCATTATACCCATCCAAGTAAGGTGGTGTTGGAAAAATAGATTACACCACGGGGTGGAGACGGTATTCCGTACGTACACACGAGCAGTGATTTCGTTTTCTGTAGGACGGATAGAAGGTGAAATGGGGTTGTTTCATATTTATAATAACATATCCGTATATTAGTGATACTTATGTTATAACTTTATAATGAAATGACTAAATAAGAATAAGTTGAAGAAGAAATAAGCTTGAAATAATCGGTAGAAGAGATTACTTCTTCTTCGACGCACCTCCTTTAAACTTCTTCTTAGGGCACTAGGGTTGGTCTTTTGAGAAGACCAGTACCTATATAAGGTTTCTAGGGATGTGGGTAAGTTAAATGGGCAGAGTATGGCCGAGATTCAATGCTCAAAATGGTGTGAGGAAGAGACATAGGAGGTTCCCTTTTATAAGGGAGGAGAGGGGCACCTTGGGAATACTCAAAAATATTAGTTTAATATAAATTCAAACCGCACATAAAAACCTCCAAAAATGACTCAATTAGAATATTAGATGAGATAGGGTTGTAATATCATCAAACAATAAAATTTAGACATGTTTTGATCTTATTTTAAACCTTATCATTTTGATTTATCCTTATTTAATCTATTTATGTTTATTTGTGGTAATAAAATTCTAAATTTTAAATTGTTATAAATAATCACTTATGTGTTGTTAATTTTCCCTAATTGGATACTTTATGACATTTGAGACTATATAAATTTAAATTTATAATTTTTAAATATTTTTTTTATTTTTAAACAATTTAATAATATGTTATGTTTATAAAATAACAATAGTGTCAATTTTGACACTATTCATTTATTTGAATTTAAATAAAATCTACACAGAGGATATATTCAAAATAAAATATTTAATACATTCCTAAAATGTCAAATTTGTCTATAAAATTAGTGGATAACATTAAATAGTTCATATAATATTTATTTTAATATTTTTAAAACCATTTATTTGGTATATCTATTAATAAAATAATCCGTACAACATTTTTGTATAATTATTTAATATACTTATTTGTTGCGTAAAAATTAAAATTAAATCCATTGATGAAGATAAATATCAAAGATTTTATAATAATAATTTTACTCGAATTTATCATCTTAAAATAACAACATGTAAATTGTTATCTTTATTAAATTATGATGGTGACAACTTTTGAATCATTTAAAATAAAATATTATAAGTGTCATAATCGCCCTAATAAGGATCAAAATGGTTAAAAATTCGTCCAGTGGATGATTAGGGTTTATATATACACTACTAATAAGTTTTGTTCAGATTTTTGGGCCTTTTGATATGTATTAATATTTCAATAAAAACTATGTTATTGATTTTTCACTAAATAAATAATTTCTGCATCATTAATGAATAAGTTAATAAGGTAATTAAATAACTCTTAAAAATTACAAATAAATTTCCATGATAAATAAAAACATTTTATCTTTCAAATGAGTATTTATAACCTAATTTATATTCTGTATAAACTTATATTAAAAATACTTTAATTATTAAAGTTGAGTGAGACATATTTCACTTTCCTTTAAATAAAATAAACTAAAGGTCTTAATCATCTCCAAGTGGGTTCTAATAGATTCCATTTCGACCCAAATATGACTTAGGATGAATTATAATCATCCAATTGTATTAATAAAAGTATTAGGATAATTTTATAATATTATATTTACCCTTAATTACCCAATTTACCTTTTACTATGGTAAATAAAATTTACCATTGTTACCATTCATAAAGCCCAAAAATAAAAAGTAGTGTATTAATATAATTTGGACCCACTGATTCCAATTATAGAATCTATTTTTCCAAATTCAATACAGATAAGTTGCAGAAATTAAATTAAAATTAATCCCGTTGTCGAAAGAAAACGGGTTTTTGTTTAAAACATTGCAAGAGGTTGAATTTATTTAACCTACGAATTCAATGTAAAATCAATGCTAATGACATAAATTATATTAAATGGTAAAAATATATTCTATTTATACTTTAAAACAATTCAATATTATAATTTAATGATATAAATTATTACGATGAAAAAGTTGTTTTTAATTAAAATATAGCGTGTTTTTACAATTCATTAAAACATGAAAGTTATCAGAAAAATATCAAAACTTTATCCAATGTAATTTATTATATCCTGATTCAAAAGAAGAAGTTTATTTTTTTAAAATTGAACTTATAAACATGTCAAAAACTAGAATTAATGTGGGTACGCCATTAAAAGACGACAAAACTGCATTTTTTTGAAAAATACATATTTTACCCGAAAAAATTATTTTGTTCACATACCATGTTCTAGAAAATGTGTAAGATGAAATAATAATGTTATAACATTCAAAATTTATTTAATACTATTCATAAAGGATAGTTCATAATAATATTATAACCATATATCATTGTTTAGTGAAACATGATATTGCGTACAACACACGCTATCGAGGAAAGTCACGATTGCGTGTAATGCAAGCCAAGTCAGGGTTACGTGTTGTGCAAAACTCCTTTGTTGTTGCATATAATAAAATCCAACCACATTTACTTTATACATTGAATATATATATATACACTCAATGTTGCGTAGAATAACTACTATCAAACAAACTTGAAATTGTGTGTAACACGATCCAAGATTAGTGTTGCATATACTGCAAGCTAATACGGTGTTGCATATAGCACAAGATAATCTTGGTGTGGTGTAAAACAGAAGATGTGAAATAAATTAAAAAGAATATATCTTATAAAATCTTGGGGTGTTACAAACATTGCCCGAGTGCTGATTTCTATTAGCTTGAAATTCTCCCGTGGGTGATTCTATTCAAGATTTATATGTTGAAGCTCAGCTTGGTCTTTGTCCAGAGAAAATACCAGAGATGCTACCTCCTTCCCAAGCTCAGATATATAGGTTTTGTATGACCCGAGTCTACTGTATGAGGCCATCAACTCTTCTTTCAGTATTAATTAACCAAGATCACTTGTATTTATAAACAATAATTGTAATGTAAAGAGTTTAGTTTCGAATGGTCATATTGACCAAGGGTCATATTGACCAACAGTCATATTGACAAATGGTCATATAATAGTTGAATCCCAAAGGTCTTATTTAATTAAACTCACTTCATTAATTAAAGGATATAGTTTGGTTGAGTATAAACTTACACAAAAATTTAGGAAATAAATATTATTAAAAAGTTCGGGTCATTATAGGTTTTCTTCATCAATCTTAATTATTCCACCCATGATCCAAAGATTATTGATATGGAATTATAATTTAATATATAGTGGAATTATGTTTACTAATTTATGGAATTAATATATCTATTAATAATATAGTATATAATATCCTAATAGTATCATAATTTTCATCAATATAGAAGGATGTGGTTTTTATAGGATCATGATTTCAAAATATCTTAAAATATGAGAAAAATAAATTTAGTAGAAGATGTAGTGAGAAGGAATAATTATGAAGATATTTTTATATGGATAAAAATGAGTGAAGGATGATAGGGGAGTTAGCAAATTTCAATCAGTCATGGATGTGGTTGGTGAACAAATTTTGTTTTATCATATATCTATACACTCCCCTTTGGTTTAGGATATATAGGAATCATCATTAGTAGATAAAAAAGTTGTATTGTTGAGATATCACGTCGTATATTAAAAAAATTGGTTGGATGGATAGATGGTGTCTGGAATCTGGTATTGTTTCATGAGAAAATATGTTGTTGTAGGTTATTAGAGAGGTTATATTGGTTGGGTTCCACAGTTTATCATAATATGTACATATTGGAATTGTAAAATATATCATACCTCAATGGAATAATTTTTTTGGTATTGTATAAATAAGTTATTAGTGGATTTATTATCAGTATTCCTTGTTTCTAGGTGTGTTAAATCAATGATTTGAGTTCCAGCAAGTCAGTTGTAACCTTTGGTTATTCCTTAGTTGAACTTAGAGGATGTATTAAAGTATTTTGAAATATTTTTATCATAATAATTAAGAAGATATAATGAAATATAGGTTACTGTGTATTTTTAATGAAATCCCCCCATATTGTGATGATTAAGGAGTAAAATAAGTTGGATGAGTTTGTAAATATCTAAGTGTATTAAGTGCTGAGGATTCAAGGAGATCCAAGGATATTCATTTTAGATCTAGATCATCACTATAACTCATGAGTTTGGAAGATTTTATAATACTATTAAGGATCTCTATTATTCCATAGCACAATATTTATTCCATTAATAGATGGGTATACATAGTATATGATCAAGGCATTAAAAGACATATTTAATGCAAGAATACTTTACATTAGTGGTTAATGGGTGAAATAATTTCCCTTTGTTAAATTTATACATAATTATATACATTTCTCATCAATCGATAGGAAATGTTTCATTTCATTGTATGGTTATCTATGTAGATAACACTTTTGTTACGTAAGAGTTAGAGATTTAGCGGTCAATTGAAAAGATATAGTATGAAGTATAAGGAAGAATGTGTAGATAATTCTACAATGGATGAAGCTTTTTAGGATAATTTTACATCTTACATGGTTCGGCAGATGATATATTTGTATTTAGAGGATGGTGATCACATGTTTTGGATGTTTTATCCTCATCATGGAGTAATTTGTGTTGCATTAGATTCTATATATTTAACTTGACCATTCTGATTCAATGTTTTATGTTTGAGAAGAATCTCACATGTAAGGGAAAATTATGGATTACTTTTCAATTCATATTTATTTTTTTAAAATCATAAGGGTTAGAACCATTTGAGTTGTACCTAATGTAATGTATATGATTTTTAATTCATGACATATTTTGGGTGTTTATTGATTTTCAGGTGTTAGAAATGGAAATTAAATCTTTAGAGTATATTTAGGATAAGTATTCAACTATAATTTAAAATCATGAATCCATTTTCTACATTATTTTTTTATTTTTTCTTGGGGGTGAATGATTTTGGATAATTGTTGAAGTAGTAGAAAGCTTCCACCAGTATCCATTATAGTTTATTCATTTCAACATTGTGTTTCACATTACAATGTAATGATTAAATTATACCATAATACAATATATGTAATTATTATTGTATTATAAATATAAAATATTGGTGGGAAGATTGGCCATTGAAAAACTTCATGATTTTCAAATGAGGGGAACATTGCACAATATTTTTCATGTCACATCATTCTTGTTTCCTAGAAAATTTGAAAATAAAAGAAAAACAAATATTTAATTTAATAAAGGATGATATTGGACATTGAAGTTTTGGGTTCTATGTCATTTCATATTATATAAGTGAACTAAGACATAATGACCCATAATACTATTACGTTTTTATATTTTGTAACCATGAAAATTAATCATAGATAAGGGGAGAATGCATAGTGATTTTTGGATTTCCATTTGGTTGAACATAGTTTCACTATAATGTAAAGAATTACACCTATATTTTTTTATTTTTTCTTCAAATAATTAAATAGATAGTTTCCTCTATTTCTATTTTTCTAATTCTTCCTTATCATTTCCTTTGTAAATTTTATGTATTCTTATAGAATCTAGGAATTATCTTTTAATAATCCTCAATTTTCTTCTCTTATAATACCATATTCACATAGATTAAGGTAATAACTTCTTGATTATTCTTTATTCCAACATCCTTAATTCTTATTAAGGATTTAATTTCCATGTTAGAGGTATTTTTTGGGTTGAGGATTTATGTTAAGGGTGTGTTATAGGTTCATGGGATAATATTTATGATAATATAAATGTTTAACTACTGGGATTGTTATTGAAGTGATCTAAAAAATTGAAAGATATATTACGGTAAGTGAATCAAAAACCCTATATTCTATTTCTATTTTTAATGTATAAATATTATTCTTTTGTTTTGATTTGGTATATTATTAATAATGTAATAATTATATAGAATAAACTAAGTTTAATAGGGTTATAAAGTTGTTCAATATATTTGATATTAATATTAACATTTTCTTAACATTGATTTGTGTTTATTTTGTAGGGATTAAGGTTATAAAAAATAGTGATATAATAAATGTGGTATTTTGGTAGGGATAACATGGTTTGATTGATGAGGTAGTGTAACAAGATTCACATGAATATCATTTCATGAGAAGGTTAACACAGATTTGGACATGACATTCAATGAATAAAAAAATAAATTAAATTATATAAATGGTATTCTAATGGTGTTGAAAATTTTAATAAATAAATGAGAATCTAAATTAACTGATTAATGTATGTGTTGATATATTTTTTAACAGTTAAATAAAAATTAAATGAATTAATTAATGGGGATATGTATTTTTAAAGAGGTTAACAATGATTTAAGTGGAGTGGGGAATTAATTTTGAAATGAGGTGAATTATGTGTTTATTAATAACTTATTGTGTATTATACGTGTAGACTATGCTGTGAGGTTAAGGGTGTAAGTAGTAGTTAAGTAGTTTTTATGATGTTGTAATGTGTTGTGGTAAATTATAATTGATGTGATGAAAACTCTATAATGGGATAACATGTTATAATATAAAATTATAAGTTTTATTATTTTTACACACAACAATTGAGTCAAATATACTAACTGATGAATATTAAAGGTGTTTGGAACCATGTGAATCTAAAAATTATTGATATAAGTGAAATAGATTGATGACTACTCTACCTATTATACTCTTACTTCTAGAGGTTATGTAGCTTTATAGTAATCATAGTGATTATTATATGTTGTGGACGAAGCTATGGTATGAGTTTTTGTATATATCTATGGTACAATGTTGTGGGTAGTTTTTTTGGATTTAGAATTATGTGGTATGAGGATATTAGAATAGAATTGATTTCCTGGATATAAGATATTACAACATGATTATCACTTTAAAATTGGGGATACAAGTGAAAGATACATATATTTCTATATTTTTATGATTTACTATAGGTATATTTTATACATATTTGTGAATAATCCTACGATGTAATGTGGTGACGTAGGTGACCCAACATGATATACAATTCAGTTAAATGATTTATTCTTTTAATCATTAATATCCTTCGACTACATTTTCATGGGTGTTTCTCATAAGCAACCTATATATAATAGTTGTATGCTCACTCATACGTCAATATAATGTTTTTATAGATTTCTATATTGGTGTCTAAGAATATGATGAACCATTCTAGCTAATTACTTGGTGATTATATCATATTAGTGGATTTTTTATTATCTTTTGAGATATTCCTTTTTTATTAATTTTATGAGGTCTTTTAGTTTTATGAAATTAGATGAAATTTCATATTATTATTGGGATAATATTATTACATTACTATAATGATCTTCATTGATTAGTGGTTCTCATTCCATTCATGGGATTAAAGTGGGTAGTGCCACCATTATTACAAAATATATGGCATTAGTGCTATTTCCAACCTAGAGTATCAACAACACTATCAATCTAGGAGGGGTTCGGGTGGAGTTAGAACTTTAAAATCATGATTATTTTTTTAATCTAGTCTAACATAGTATGAAAAATATCATGTAGATGGAAATAGAAAACAAATTATCAACATTATCAAAATTAAATACATTATTTATATGTACTAAAATAAAAAAAACTTATTTTTTAAATATTATTTAAATTAAAATATAGATTTTAATTTTATACAATATAATGTTATCATATATGATATGACATGACCTTTCCCACTAACACTCCACTTAGGTCGGTAGTATTTAGATTGTGTAACCCAAATCCCACCTCAAAAAGGCTAGGTGATGATGATGAACACCAATAAGGTATATACATACATGAGAGGCCTTATCCTAAACCCATGTTCACTATTTATAGATCTGAAAATTAAAATATATATCCAACAATATCCATGAAGGTATATACATACATGAGAAACTTTGGACTTTTCAGGTAGATGACCCACACAATAGAACAAGTATTCTGCCATGGGGGTTACTGACTCTACATGTTATATATGGGAACCATAACTCATTGGTATCACAGGGGGGACAAACACATTCTCAAATGGATCATCCCCCACCCATTTCTAACACTACTCATGGGGGTGGTGTAGAGACCCCGTGTCTCTAGCAAAAATCATACCCTCACAACAACATAGTTGCATCAACGAAAAGATAAATAATCTACTTTAATTTCTTGGAAATTAGTATCCATTAGTAATAATAAATGTGTCATCACATTATATATTGAAATTATACCATATTTAACTACTCATATTTACAATTATACCACATGGGTGAGAAGATAAGAATAATAAAACAATAAAAAAGACACAGGGTGTGGACCTATAGGGTAAAAATTGTGTAGGTCACTTAAGTTGACAGTACTTTCAAAACCATATCTATGGAATGACTAAGTACATAACATGAATAGTGAGGTTTGTAAAATTCTGAACCTCTAGAAATATTTTTTAATGTACATTCATGGTGTCTATGTCATGTGTCAAATTATATGACATGTATTAAACATACACATGAAATAAAACTATCCAACCAATCTATATCTACTATAATGGATACTTGATTTATTTTATTCACGTAAAAAATGTGTTCCATGGACCATAAAGAATGTGGTACCAATCATTCAGCAAACCATGTACCACATTACACACCTAGGGTACTCAGTATACTATATATGGTGTTTGACCCACAGTCACACAATGTGTGATATTTATAGTTTACCCACAACAGAAGTCAATTGGAAAACCATCATACACACTTTCTATTCTATATACTATGAGATGTGTATCCATAAAAACATGAGAATCATAGAACCTTCATTCATCTAGAAATTTAGTAACCCTATCATCATATACACCATCTACACCATGAATCATGCATGACTATCTAATAGGGGTTTAAATCAACCATCTTCAGTCCCTTTTCAGTATCAAATTAATGATCATTATTTTACTATCATTAATCTTTGATTCCCCACATACCACCACTCCCCATACCAAATCAATAATGAACCTAAAATTAGTATTCTAGATTTGAAGGTCACATTATTAAATTGCTTGTAGATACAATCAATAACATCCAAAAGGATCAAATTTTTTAGTAGTATCAATAATCTCAAATCATACTTGATTCTCAAATTACATTTCACAACATATATTATAATACAGTGAATGTAAATATTCAGCATTCTGGAACTCTTTGAATGATTCCTTCTTCCTATCCTAGGGAAGGGAAACAAAATAAGGGTGATATAAATAGATTTGTGAGGGTTACATAATGTGGAATATATCATGAATCAGTAAGGAATAATAAATATTTTAAGGTAAATAAATGAACACACTTTCCATTTAATCAATAACTTGATCAAAAAATTCATACATGGATAATATCACAAATCTCATGGATAATAATAACTGAATTATTAATGAAGTAAATTCTTAATATTAGACATCATTATCTCAAACATCTATATATCAACATAATCAAGACCTTTAACAAAGAAATTTTAATATATGGGTATGAATAAACCCTACCTATGTAATTAAGGCTATCTAACTTATTCTTCTTATGAGACTATCTATGCATTGAGGGTTTGTATATAACTAATTCCCTCCCATAACTTCATGTCCAAATGATTCCTCACATATCAAATGATCAATATAATTCATGAAGAATATTATTTACCAGTAATTATCTATATTGAGTAATGAATATAGATTTATAAATATGTCATCTAGTAAATTTAATGACATATATAGTAAAAAATCATAGGTAAAAAATTTATATAGTTTAGGAAATAAGTATATCCATTATATAATTCATATTCAAGATAAATTTATTTTTTAATGATCAAAATAAAGTTGAATTTTTCAATGAATGTTAATGAGAATGAAATTAATGAAGAATTTGACTGTCAATATATTCCCAAGTCAAACTAATCATAATCCATTTAGTAAAAGAATAGGAAGTATATCATAATGACATATCCCAATAAGAATAAAATTTAGGGTTTTTTCCATTTATGAATATAAATACAATAAAAAATAAAATTATAAAAATTCATTAATAAAATATCGTTTTCAATTTGAATGTCTCTTCAAAAAACTAAAAAATTTCAAAATATTAAAGAAAAATTTTATTTTAAATGATCCTTTAAAACATATAGAGTACTATTTGAAGAAATAAGGTTTTTTAATTTTTGAATTCTTCATTCATGTTCATTATATTAAATCAATGATTCCTTTCATAATCTTATAATAAAAGTAAAAAAGTACCTTTTTTGGAAAAAGAAAGTATATTTGTTTTAAAACATTTTTTAAAATTCCAATTATTGGAAAAATAATCATAAGATAATATTAAAAAAAATTAAAACATTTTTAGAAAACATTTATTTTGAAGGAAATTGATTTTTGACCGAAGTGAGAAATAAAGCCATGCTTTCTTAAAAGAATTTTCCCACTAATTTTATGTAACAAAGCGATAAAAAGTTGTACTGTTTCATATAAATTTCATGAATACCAAAAGAGATTAAAATTAATGGAGTTTATAAGATAACAACTAAATAATTTCCTTCAATGTAAATTCATTCATAAAAAATCCTAGTTCAAATGAGATTGTGGAATAAACACCTACAACATTGGTATATTTTAAATAATAACCCACATGATTGTAATTAATTGAAATGAAAAAATAAATACCTTGAATATAAATAGATTGATGATATAACATATATGTAGTGAATTATATTAACCTAATGAAATTATATATGTTTATAATATGACATATTTATGCAAGAATATAATTTGAGAAAAGTAACCCTTACAATGATAATAACGTTGTATTGGGAATTAATAAATGAATAGATTTTTTGTACCATATGTAAATCCATATAAAAAAATTTGATATACAACATAAGGTAATAAAAAGTCATTACTCCCATAATTTTATAATATCAAATATAATGAATATGTAATATAAAGAAATGAAATGAAATTGTGTTATGAAATTATTTTCCACTTGGTAACACTTAATTAAAATACCATTGGATGAAATAATAAAAATTAAAACAAAAATTATAATGAATTATGAATTATTCAATATATTTCATATAAAATGGTAAGTACGTGAACTATATAAATGAAATTTGGTGCATAACATTATAATATGCCTCAATGAATGGTAATTGAGATTATGTCCCTTACCTCGTGTTTCCCTTTAGTTGAACATTCATTAACCTCCTTTATAGTGGTTTTAAAAAATATCAATTTAGAACAGAACCATATTCATATTTTTAATATCATATATGATCTTACCATAACATCTTCTTTACCATTTTTTATAATATTTCATTATTACCATTTTTTTATGTGTTAACTTCTTCGTTTTCTCATTAATGTTTTATCACTTATGATCCAATTCATGTGAATAATATATAGATACATAATATCAATAATTATATTATTTTTTAAAATATTCTATTTATTCATAGGATAAATATTTGAAATCATTCTAAATTGTTTTTGCAAGGAAAATGAATCGCATCGCTTCACAGAGATGGATGGTCTTACGTACACAGGAGTTACGATATCATTCCACTAATGGGTAAAAGGAAATATAAGTGTATGATATATTCAATTTAATTAATTAATATAATTTCATATGTATCATATATATTCACTATTTTAATAATTATGGCTATCCGTGTGAGTCGGTGATGAAAACAATTACATCGGTTCGTACGACAATAGTCTACCATATAGATGAGCGATGGATTTGTTTCCCATTTTATAGTGGAGGGTTTGGTTAATATAATGTAATTAAAATATAAAATATCATTATATGGAATATAATGATTTTATTATATTTTAATTTGTAATACATAATTGATGGTGGAAAAATAAGAAGTAAAAAAAGAAGTTTATTGAAAGCAATTACTTTCTCTTTGAAAAACATCCTTTGGATATATTATTAAATACCCTAGTGTTGGTCATTTAGAAAGGATATAAACTCTATAATATGTATATGGATATTGGGGAGGTTTTCTAGAATGGTTCGGTTGATCCAAATGGCATGATAGGTTTGAATAATTAAGGGGAGGAACAACCCTTATATAATTTAGGAAGACACCCTTGGAATTTATGAAAATAGTAAATCCTACCAATATTTTTCACATGCCACAAGGAACCAAAATGGATCATTATAGAACCTTAGATGTGATAATTTATGTATATGTCTATAAAATAGTATTTTTATGATTTTTTAGGTCATTTTAACCCTTCTTTTTATAGATTAACCCACAGGTAATCAAGTATTTACCGGTAATGTGGTAATTAATTATTATTTCCTTTACCATTATTTATGAAAAAAAATAATTTTAAATTATTATATAATATATTTTATAATTATTAAAAATATTTAATAACTTTTTCCAAAATTAATTTCAAAAATCGGCAGAATTTAATTTAAAATTAAACCTGCATAAGCGATGAAAAACGATTTTACGATGGAAAACTTTTCAAATGTGTAAAACATTTTTAGATAAAAAATTGAACTTATAATTGATTACAATGACCTAATTTATATTAATTATATAATTTTATATAATTTAATTTTAAAAAAATGGAAAAATGGAACTTGTAAATTCTTTAATCAAAAAGGCAGTTTCTCATAAGAATTAGTATTTATCACTTTTAATTGAAAAATTAAAAGTTTTTATTATTATCAAAAATTAACTCTAAGATAATTTAAATATATTATTATTAGAATGAGTTTTTGTTATTTCAAATATATTTTTTAAATGTAAAAAAATTTAATATTAAAATAGTAAGTGTGGAAAACATGATGGAACCTCATTTTTTAAAATACAATTTATAACCACAAAACTGTACTTATTCTAATCCCATTCTTTGAAAAAAAATATTATTTGAGTGATAAAATAGTTGAGTGAAATTTTAATATATCAATTAAATTAAAATAATTAAAAATTATGGATTAGTTTAATTTATTATGTTAAAAACACATTTTGTGCAAAAAAAATTTTTTTAGAAAAATATTTTTTCTTTAAAACGATTTTTATAATAATTATTAATCAATTGATATCCAGTTAATTTAATTTAAACCTATGTAAGACATAAATTTTTTAAAATTTATATATTCTTATTCATATCCATGAATATAATATCTATGTTATAACATTCATATTTAAATAATATATTCCTTCAATTGTTTGGGTTTGGTGTTGTGTGTCGTACACATAATCAAACATAATGTTCTAAAATTTTAAAATATCATGGTGTTACAATATCTCTGTCTTCAATAAATTATCTCCTCATAATTTGATCTTTTGCTGCGAAAGCATGGGTTTGTTATTTCAATATACCTTTTTTTTGAAAACAAACATCGTAAAAAGGGTTAACCAAACTTCTTCTTAGAAAAGGGAATGAGAAATAAGAAGGTTGTCTGAAATAATACCAAACTAGGTTTCCAGGTAGTATAAAAATGGACTGAAATGAAAATATGTATAAGGAATAAAATAAAAAAAATTATGGAAATGAATAGAGTTAATTGAAACAATAAATTAATTGTTCAATAGAATATTAACGACCAAAAACCCATAAATATGTCTTGAGATAAAAGGACATCGATTCATCATATATGAAGGTCACATGGAATCTTTTTCTATACCCAGTTTCCTAAAGTTTAAGAAATTTTTAGTATATATGAACATAAGGAAATATATAAACATGATATATTTAAATTTTAGGAACATAATTTCATTCATTGGTTAAGATTAAATTAATTTCTATTTAAAGGAATGAATATATAATAGGAATCTTATATTCATAAAGCATTAAAATTAACATTAATGAATCAAAAGATCTATAAAGATTGAAAATTATTATTTTTTCTATAAATATTTATTAATAACAAAATGGTTAGAAAAAATAATCCAATATAATACATAAATCTCTAAAAGCTAATAGTAACACAAAAAATTCAACTTAATATATTCCATAAGTGTCAATTAGTCAAATCATTTTAGTAAAAAAAATATCACACTAACTATTACATCATTCATCTCAATAGTAAAAACTTCACCAATGTCTCCCTTCTATTGTGGGTTCAATCCATGTGGCCTTTTCGGATGTGAAGGGTTGTTACCCGAAATATGGTTTTTATTTTTCAAAACCAATTTTAATATAACTCCTACAATATACCCAGGTTGTACTGACCCATAGTTCCCACAACATTAATGATAGGAAGAACATTAAATGTTCCCAATACCAATAATCTAATGTCCAAAAAATGTAAAGGTATTATTCATTAATTAACTTTTATAAAAATATATATATTAAACCAATGGGTTTTATTTCCATAAATTTCTCCCTATATACCCATAATAATGATTAAGTAACACAACATAAAACCTCAAAAGGGTTTTTTTAAGACATTGAATTCATTATCAACCTAAAATTAATAATACCATTATAGTATCCATAATTCATGACTTAATAATATATGAATAAATATATGCTTCCAAAAAATTAAACCAATCCCTAAACATACCATGATTCTTAAAATCAAAATAAAATTGATAAAAATACTTTGACAATATAATTTTTTAATCATAATACATAAATAATTTTACCATTTTACTACAACATAGTTCCTTTATTGTTATAGGGGTAAACCTTTAAAAGAGGTTATTAAATTAGATAATTCTTAAGTTCCCCACATTCAATACAATAAACATTAAAATCTTCTATGGGATGATGTTTATTATTCTTCATTAAACTCCCTATATTTCTAGAGAAATTAATTAATCTATCACCATATTTCCCACACTTATAACATTTTAATATTCCATTAATACATTATCTTTGGTGTCTCATTCCACATTTCTGACATGAAGGAAATTGATCCATAATTTATCTATAGTCTCCACCATTTAAGCTCTTAGAAAACCCCATCATAATCTTCATTGGTGATTTCTAGAGTTGGTTAAGGTGTAAGTAGATAATCATATTTTATGATATCTAATTGGGAATAATCAATATATCTTTCAATTCATCCATCATCCCATTTTTTTTCTCATAATCATCACATTTTCCATCATTTTCAATATTTGTATGATTTCTTCAGGTGCCAACCATTGAATAAAACCAAAAATCATAGTGTGAGCACCAATAATCATAGTGGTAAAACCAAATAATAATTTATAGGATATCTAAATCATGTCACATATTTCTAATATATTATACCATTGCTTTATCCTTGTTTATTCAGGGTCAATGCCTATTCAAATCTATTATGATGGTTCGTAAATACCATGAGTGTCAAAACAGGTTCACAGTAAGGCATGTTCTTAATCAATTCAATTCCCAATGCTTCTTTTTTAGATTATTACCCCTAGGAACAACTGTTTGAGAACCACACCCACTTGTTCTATCCATACATTGATATATTTTTAGGATGAACCTCATAATATCTTTCTTACCAAAGAATCAATCTGTTCTTATATACTTATGCTCAATGTATACTATAGGGTTATGTTCCCAAATCTTTGTGTTAATTAATATATTACCTAAGGTTTCTACTAAACATTCTCTCATATGAAATGTAATAATCCAAACTAATGTATCATATAGTTGGTGTTTTCTTTATTACATTAGTTCTAGATACAAGTGATCACATCCCAAAGGAACAAATAGTTTAGTTGTCTTGGTAATATAGATAAATTTTTGATTCTTATATTTGAAAACATAAGTTAAAACATATTGAAATTTAATATTCAGCATCTTTGAACTCATTCTATGATAACTTATTCATATTCTGGAGAAGGGAAACAAATTATGGGTGAGCTCAAATTCACAATAAGGGATACATATAATGAAATATATCATTAATAAAAAAGAAATAATAAATATGGAATGGTGTATAACTGAACACATGTGTAATTTAATAAATAACATGATCAAAAAATGCATCCATTGAAAATATAAATAATCTCATTTATAATTATAATGAAATTAATAATGAATTAAATTCATAATGTCATAAATCATGATCAAAGAAATAATGATATATATACCATCAAGACTGTTTAATCAATGGGTAGGTATACACAAAATCAATTTAAATAAGGCTAGAAAACTGAGGCATCTTATGATATTACCAATTCATTGAGGGGATATCTATAATTGGGTTCCACCAATCATTGAATTTCCAAATAATTACTCATATATTGTATGATCTATTTAAATAATTTACATTATTCCTTGAGAAAAAATATTTCTATTGAGTAAATAATATGGATTGATCAATATTTTATCCCATCAATTAAATAAAATTTATATTATAACACAATATATAAAAATTTTAAATGTTTTAATAAATAATTAAATACATTATAGAAATGATATTTAAAAGAAATGTGATGTCATATGATCACAAGGAAGTGAATGATTCAAGGTAAAGTTAATGACTATTAAATTACACAAGAAAGTGAATTTTAAATCGTTCCCTAGTCAAAATAAACAAAAACCATCCAGAAAATGGTAAGGATTGTATCATTAAAACCTATCCCCCTGGGATTAGAATAAAGGGTTTCTTTGTCGATAATTAAAAGTAGCATAAAAATATGATTAAAAGTATCCTTATGGAAAATAACCTTTTTAATTTTAAATCACTTTTAAAAACTGAAAATGTTCCAAAATATTAGGTAATGATTTCATTGAAATTAAACATGTAAATTTTTTATGTAATATTCTATGCAATGAATGGTAATGATTTTAAAAAGTTATGTTCATTTTACGTAAATTAAAGAAATGATTCTATTGAAATTATTGTGAAGAAAGTAAAAAAGTACCTTGTTTTGAAAATGATGAGATGATTACTTTTAAAAAAATAAAAATACAATCATGGGAAAAAATCATAGAATAATATTAAAAAAAATCACCAAATTTTTTTAAAAATTGTTGTTTAGGAAGAAAAAATATTTTCAACCAATGAGAGAAATGAAGTCATATTTTCATAAAAAAAATTTCTCAACAATTTCATGTATGAAAAAGTGGGGAATTTTACTAGTACATGAACATTTTATGAAAAAAATTAAAGGGTGTTATTATACTATGATCAAATATTTTTCTTTAATATAAATTCAAACAAAAAAAATCTTGGTTAAAATGAGACTGTGAAATAAACCCTTACCGTAATGGTAATATTTAAGTAATAACCACCATAATAGGAATAAATTAAAATTAAAAATTATATACCATGAAAATAATTTTATTATTGATATAACATATCCAATGGGTATCACATACACCTAATAAAATAATACATGTGTGTAACATAACATATGTCACAATGAAGACAAATTGTAACAAGCAATAAATAAATTGATCATAACATTGATGTGAGAATTAATAAATGAATTAATTATGTGTATCAAATGTAAATCCAAATAAATCAATTGGAAATAAAATATAAGGTAATAAATATTAATTACACTCATAAATATACAATATCAATGATAATGAAAAAGTAATATAACCCAATAAAGTGAAATTGAGTAATGAAATTCTTAACCACTTGGTAAAATTCATCTAAAATACCTTTGGATGAAATAATTAAAATTTAAAATTAAAATAAAATTAATTAAAAAGGATTCATGATATTAAATTTAATAGGGGAATTATATACATCATACAAAAGAAATTGGGTTTATAATATTACAATATGCCTCAATGAAAGGAAATTGAGATGAACTCCTTTACATCATATTTCTATTTAGTTGAGTATGATTTTACATCATATATGATTGTTTTAAAATTTATATTAAATTATATTAGTAATAAATTAATATTTATTATGTCATATATGATCTCCTTATTATGTTTTATTACTCTTTTATTATGTAATATTTCATTATTATCATTGTTTCGGGTGTTAACTAATTCATTTTCTCATGTTTATTTTGTCATAGATTTTATGGTTCATGTAAATAGAATACATATTCATCATCTAC
The DNA here is from genome assembly GCA_963277665.1 of Viscum album. Taxonomy (NCBI): domain Eukaryota; kingdom Viridiplantae; phylum Streptophyta; class Magnoliopsida; order Santalales; family Viscaceae; genus Viscum; species Viscum album. Next base: position 770,407,747 of record OY728159.1, on the reverse strand, counting down.
AGAATAAAATTAATGTTATTATTATAAAAAAATTTAATTTCATAAATTTTTAAAACCATTCATGAATTTTATACATTGAAATTTGATCGCATCACTTCATGGAGATAGTATGTTGAATGTACAAATGAACGATGATATCATTCCCTTAATGGGTAAAATGACAATAAATTGGATGATATATTAAGTTAATATAATTAACATCAAGTCATATCAATCATATAAATTCATTATTTAAATCATTATGACTATCCATGTGGGTCGGTGATGGAAAACAAAATACAACAGTTCGTGAAGTAGTAGTACGTCGTACACACTAGAGATGGATTTATTTTCTATTTGATGAAGGTAAAATGTATAAATATTATTTCATAAACATATCAACATTTCAGTATATATGGAATTTAATTTTAAATAAATATTTAATGCTTTATAAGATAGTTGATGGTGTAAAAAGAAGGCGTAAAAAGTAGCTTAGTGACGATAATTAACTTCACATGGAATAACCTCCAATGGATCTCTTATTAAGGAACCTATGTTTATTATTTTTGGAAGAAAATAATATCTATGATGCTTATTAGGGTTTTTCAGATGGATTCTAGTAGGTTTTGGTTAATAAAAACTTCTTTCGAGTAGTGAAAAAGTTCGGGGAGGGATTTCCCTTTAATAATTTAGGAGGACACACATGGAATGTTTGAAAAGAATAAATGATAACCATTTTTTAAAATATAAAAAGTATTATAAAAAGGAACATGATCCAATATTGGTTGTAATAAGGTCATTATATGGCCAACCAATGAAATTTAGACAAGTTTTTAGATCATTTTAACCCTATTATTTATAGATTAACCACCCTGTAAACATGTTTTTACCTTAATCGTGGTGATTAATTGTTGTATTCTTAATTGTTATTATGACAAAAAATAGTTTTAAATTATTATATAATATTATTTATTTTTATTCCATATATTAAATATATTTTAACAAATTCAATTCACATAATATGAAGAATATAATTTAAAATTATACATGTGGATGCGAAGAGAAATGGGTTTCCTAAGGAAATGTTTCCAAAACAGTAAAATGTTTTTATATAAAAATTGAAAATGTAATTTATTCTAATTATATAAATTTTATTAATTATAATATTGTTGAACTAATTATACTTTTAAAATAATTAAAAAAAGAAACTTGTAAATTATTTAAATGAAAATGATGTTTCAAAAAAATAGTATTTTTCACTATTCATTTAATTTATTTATAAAACTATCACAAATAAGTATAAAATAATTTTTATATTATTCTTTCAAAAAATGATTTTATTTTTTCAAATAAATTTTCAATAATTCTAAAAAAGTGGGAAAAATCTAACTGAACCACATATAAGAGAAACACGATTTTAAGCATAAAACTGGATTATTCTTCTCTCATGATTAGAAAAAATATGTTATATGAGTGATAAAAATATTATTGAATATTTAATATATAATTTCTATTAAAATCATTCAGCAATAGCGATTTATTTTATTTGTTAAGATAAAAAAACATTATATGTTTAAAAATAGTTTTTCAGAGAAAAATTTTAATTGATTTTTATATTTATTTATAATAAATTGATAAAAAGTAAATTTATTTTATAAATTTATAAGACGTATCTATTTCTTAACTTAGTTCTTCTTATTTATAGACACAAATTTAATGACTAGGTTATAAATTTCCTCTTTAAATAAAATATTTTGGGGGTAGTTTAGGCTCGGTGTTGTGTGTCATATACAATATCATTCATAATTTGATTCTTTATTAAAATATTATGTTGTTATAGAATCACCTAGGATTATCATTTGTAGCACTACAGTATGATCCAACCATTACCATTTTTCTCCATTATTGTGTCTGTAACGACCCAGGTATTTATAGAATAATATTTTTTGATTTCTTTTAATAATTATGAATAAGATATTAATTTTAAGTAAAGGGTACACTTTTTCTGATAGCCTAATCGACACACAATAACAGGCTTCTCTGAAATATTACGTTGCACACAATATTGAGTTATACCAAAAAAATAAAATAATAATAATATTATTTTAAATGGTAATTAATGCATAACCTTTTTATTTCCAATAAGGAACATAACTAGCTAAATTATGATTAAAAATGTTTGTTAAATTTTTTAAATTTATCCAATAAATTTTAAAAGCTTAATATAAGAATGAATCTGTTTTTATGCATGAAATACTTTAATATTCCTTAAAAGGTCGATTTACCGCCTTTTGATGGAAAACCCTTTTTAAAAATAGTTCTTGTCACTTATATATTTTTTATTTGATGAAAAAAAATTCTTATTTAGAAGTGGGAAATCAAAATTTACTTTGGGTAAAATTTAAGTATTTTTTTTGATAATGTTCATTTTTTAATGAATAGTGAAAAGTACTGCATTTTAATTCAAAATTGGATTTTAATCTAATTTATTTACATGATTAGACTATCTTTTTAATTATTTGTAAAGTATAATTGGATTATATTTTTACAATTTAACCCAATGTTGGTAATTAGAAGTAATTTCACTTTCAAATTCGATATAAACACATGTCAATCTTTTGGTAGTTTTTATTTCTTTAAAACACACTTTTTGGTTTTGACAACGGGAATTAATTTTAAAATAATTTTTACAAATTATGTGTTTTTAATTTAGAAAAATTGATTCCATATTTAGAATCTTGAAGTCCAAATTTTTTAAATAGGTAACTTTTATTTTTAGACATTATGAATAGTAAATTCAGTAAATATTTTATTTACCACAGTTAAAGGGTAAATCTGGTAAATAAGGGTAAAAAATAATATTATAATAATATTAAATTACCCTAACACGTGTCTTAACCCTATTTAATGATATATTTATGACCATGGGAATCCTTGGGTTGATTTTGGGACCACATAGAGCCACTTGTAAGTCAAAATGGCATTTTATAAAAAATAATTTATAGTTAAGGAAAATGTAACATAAACATATATCTTTTAGTAAATTAATTTTTACATGGGGTTATATAAGTCATATTTTCATATATAAATAGTAATTAGAAAGATAAAATATTTCCTACATCATGGGATATTATTTATAATTTTTAGACATCAAATAAATAAATTTATTTATGACACAATGAGGATGTAGTGATTTCATTATTAATGAATGTTTTAAATAAATGAGACTATAATGTTAAAATAAATTTATTTTGAAACATTTTATGAAATAAAATAATTTTAGGGAAAAAATTAACTTTTTATATTTGAATTAATGAAGATTTTTTTAAATAATAAAGTATTTATTGATTTTTTAAAAGGCTTGATATGAATTGTTCATAAATTGACATAAATGAGTTTTTAAAAAAATTAATATTTTTTAAACGATAAAATAATCCTAAAAATATAACATTCATAAAAATGACATATATGATGTCAAAAATGTAATAATAATACATTTTGGGTCGCTAGAAATTTTATATTAAATATATTAACCATATAGTATGAATATACAAGAGGATATGGTACAGGTTAAATTAGTTAACTAAGGGTTAAAGCTAAAAGATAAGTTTAATGTTATGCCATAAAATTATCTAAAACCCATTGGATGAAAGGTTTTTGAACAATAATCACCTTATATACAAATTAAATGATTTGGGGACCTTTTGAAATCGAAATTCAGTTAATAATAAAATAATACTTTCAGATTTTCCGAAAGAGCCCCCCCCTTATAAAAGGTCATCACCTCTAACCCATTACTCACAAATCTCAAGAATCTTGGATCATAAAAACTCTGATAAAATAATCTCCCAAAATCTCCAGCTTCCTTCTAGAATAATTCCACAAGGAATATAGCAGTTCAACAAATACTTTTGGCTTAAATCAAAGAGAGTTACACGTTCTTAGAGGTTGCATCTTCTCTAAAATTACTTTACATTATTCTACTTCTTTAATCACTATTCTATTATTATTTTTTGATTATAAAAACACCAGAATCCTATGTATACTAGGTTATTTTTATGAGAAGTACTCTAACAACACTCACACACACCTCCATCTAATGGATTTAGAACAAACTGTTTCTGTGGACGGTGAACTACTGCCTCACGGAACGATGATTGTTCAATTATCTTCTACCACCTCTCATAGTAGCCATTTTGATGGAACTATATATATATATATATGGTATATATAATATTTATATTTTCTATATTCTTCTGTATTTTTCATTTATAGCATACCTTTATGCTTTCCATAATGCATAAATACGATTATTTCATTTGAGGAAATGCAGACTACCACCCCTCAAAGTGATATGACTCATTCATGCCATACATGGAACGTATAAAGTATGGTGTTAATGAAATTATGTGATATTTATAAAATATGATATTATAATAGAATTATAATATACCTAATTATCATTTTCTTTTCATTCTATTAAAAATGAATAAAATAAATGAAAGTAGCATTCATGCCTACGTACGACTTACCGTCTCCATGAAAAGTGAATTTCATTTTCATATATCCAAATGTTATTGAATATTATAAATATATATATATATATACTGGATATATATTATATATATGATATCAAAATCCTGAATATCATTCTGGAGATAGTGTACTTTTGACCACATGGATAATTTTTAATTATAACAAGTTCATTTTTTACTCAAGTTCTGAACATCGACAAAATGTTCGATATGAACTCAAATAATAAACTAATTTTTATAGCAAGGTAATAAGTGATATAAAAGGAAAAATAAACTTGAAAAATGTTATGAATAAATTAGAATTTATCTTAAGTTTTTTATTTCTGAAGAAAAAGTAACATATGTGATGACTTAGACTCAACGTAAGGGAACATCTTAAAACAATTTCCATTCTTTGGGTTGTTCTTCTACTTCTTGTCGTGATATGATTATGTGAGAAATGAATGTTGAAATATTATCTTGTATTTATACATGATTTATGTGTTCTTATATTGAATAAACATAATCGCTCTATTTTATTTACAAAATTATCTTTGTAAGGGAACCTTTCACCCTCCTCTTTTAGTCAATGACTTCATTTATGTTATGTCTTTAAATTTACATTTTCATATTTTAGGGTATGTGCTTATATATCCTTATTTCTATCCATTTTATGTCCAAATGATGAGAGATAAATTTCTCTCCCATCAACTCATTTTCTAAATTTTAAAGTAACGCTGTTTGGTTTCCAAATTTTAGTAATGTACTTCATCTCAATATCCTTCAATTAAGATGTATTTTGATTTATACACAACTTTCCTTTATACGGTGTATAAACCCCTTTGAATTTTAATTTCATTGAAAGTGAATCCTTTTCTAGGAATCATTTTACTAAATGACCAAAGTGATGTTTCTTTTAACATACACGGTGACAATTACCTTTCCGCCACTGCGAACATTATTTGATATTTGGATACCTCTACATGTCGTAGTGTTTTTTCATGGAAAATAAATATTATATACCCTTTTTACATATTTTGGTATTGAAAATAGTTTTTATAAATCATTGATTATGTCATTATTCTTGAAATTTTATATTGTTATTGAAATGTGGAAATTTTACCTTTCGTTTATGGTTGTTTTATGAGTTATGAATATGTTATGGTTCTTGGGAATTGTTTACGTATACAGGTGTTTCTGTGATAAACCGCAGGGTGAGCCCGATATAGCTATCCAATGCATTGGGTAACGTGATGGAGGTAAACATTAATTTTTCTCCTTATAAATTTTGGTAATATACTGTGATGGTTCTTCTAAATGTAACTCCCTATATATCTATGAAAGTAAAATGTAAGTATGTTATGTTTTACACAAGTTACCTTTATGATTTATGATTTCTATGTTTTATTCATAAAGCATATGATTCCATGAGGTATGTTAAATATCTTATGTTTTATTATTGAGAAGTGTGATTTAATTGATTTTTATGTGTTGATGGACTAATGTTTTCTTTCCTTATTTTATAACCATTACTGATCATTTTATGCTCAACCCAAGTTTTTGAAATGTTTTTTCACAGGATTTTAATTGGAATAGGATCAAGGATGGGATCAAGGAAAATTCATGTTGTTTAAAACATGGAACTAAACATGTTTCTTTTTTTAATAGTTTTTATTTTATAAAAAATGGATACTAAGTAGAAGTGTCTAAATGAAATATTCATGTTTTTATGTATAAGTTATGACCTAATTATCTAAATATCTAAACCTAAAAAGATCCTCAATGTGAATTATTATCTTAATTAAATATTAGGTAATTTTTAAGGCTGGGGCCTTATAGTTTCCTTTACATTTCCAAACTTGATTCATTGTCATCTTCAAATACCTCAATCACCATGGTGGGAAACACTTAATTATTGAACATATGAGTATTGAATGGGGATTGAAAAATAATGTATGGGGTAATATGAATATCTAAACTTCCATAAATTAATTGTAAATAACTTTTTATCAATGAACCCATAATAAGGGGAGGATAATAATAATTAAATTTTTTTTAAAAATTATTTTAATTTTATTCATCATTATTTCCCACAAAATTTTCACAATTCATAGAAAAAAATATTAGTAGGAAGAAATTTTTTAATTATTTAATCAATAGTGAGGCACATAAAAAAATTTGTTTCAAAACAATCATATCCAAAATAAAAATATTTTTAATAGTTTTTTGCATCAAATTAATTTTTAAGAACAATAAACCATTAATCATAGAATTTCAATTAGAAGGAAAGAACAACTAATTTTTCATCAATCATAATAATCACTATAATTAAACTCTGTAGTAAATTTTAGTAAAATAATAATAAAATCATATTCATGTTAATTTTTTGTGTGAAAACTCTATTTATATTTTTATCTAATACTTTTTTGTTAGTCAATTTTTTTTTCATTATTCTTATTTTAGAAATATCCACTAAAATAATTTTTAAAATAATTCGATTATAGAGGGAAGATAAAGTAAATGATGAATAAAGATAGGATAATAACCAAATGTATTAACTCATGGTGATTATATCAATATGTCAAAAAAATAGGCATCCCCCAAGATGATGATATTCTAATATTTAAGTCGCACTCCTAGATCTGTAATCCCATAGAGAATCCACAAAGAACGGAGTCACAAATTATCCCAAAAACTCGATAATAAAGAATAATGTCCTCAATGTCTCAATTGAGAATAAAAAATATATTTTTAATACATAAACTAAGTTAACTAATAATTTATTTAAAGGGTTGAAAATTCACAATCTAAGACCTAACTCTCAAGTACACGACTAATAAATGAGCCACCATAAAATGTTCCTATGGTCACTTTAAAAGAAAAAAATTAAATTTTATTATTTTTAGATATTTTGAAACATCATAACTCAAAAATTAGCAACATGAAATACATTAAAAATATGGGTCACTACATTTTACCCACCTTTAATCATTTTCTTCCTCAAAAATGAAACAACACATGGTAATGCAGAGACAACCTCACCAACCACCATTTTTTATAAAACAATAAATTACCACTTGTTATTAATCCACCATATAGGGTTCAGGTCCTAATTGAACCCATGACATACCCTTTCTGAAGAATATCCTTTATCTAATAACTTCCAACCCGAAAACCATTACATAGAAAAAAATTTATCTATGGTCAAACATCTATGTCTCATAAATAATACAATGAATAATAATTTTTACCCTTTTGGTGTTTCTCTAAAAATAAATAAATATGGGAGTGCCGCAATTTATAGATAATATTCATCATATAATGAAATTCAATCCAATCACATAATCCCTATTGGGGTTCCACCCTAAAACAAATCAGTGATAAGAGAATTTTACTATCTGTGTTTATCTGTTAAACCCCATTAATCACTAGAACATGGGTGGGAATTGTTTTTTCACACAACAATCATCACCCCAAACCACATACCACACAATTGGGCCTCCACTATAGTGATAATCAACCAAATCAAATCTTCTTACACTGTCACTTTCTCATCCCTTTGAAATATCACATATCCATAGATATTAGGAGGATATTTGAGAAAAGAAACCACCATGGATCCACATTCATCAATTTATCCACCATTATTATTATTATCATATAACTTTGGGGATAATGAAACCACATCACACTCGAGATACACCTATGATGTAATATAATTTTTTGTAGAAATGATAAAATCAAAAAAAATATGAAATAAAAATTGAAAATATTGAATTATGTGGTTCAGGTAGAATAACCTACACCCATATATGGGAGAAACATTTCACTATTTTTTGGGAGATATATAAGAAATTCAGTACAATTAAACTAAAAATATTATAGCATCCAAACATAAATAAAATCATATAAAATAGTTTTTATAATGTTCTAAAGGGTAACATCCTTCTACATGAAATAAATTTTTATACTACTCCATGTATAAAATAATATAAAATTTATAATCTAATGGGTAAAATGATGATAATTGATATTAATCCACATTATTTAAAGGATTTTGGAAAATCCAAAAAAGGTGATATAGTTATAGAACGAGAAGTGAAAAATATAAAATTTCATATTACTGGTGATTGTTTCATATAGTGTAATTTTTATATTCATAAATTTATTCAAGAACATGGAATTTCATATTGGTTCATATGAGTAATAAGGTGATGAATGTTCCTATGGAGAATGGAATACTATTAAATATGGAATTGATGGACATTAGATTTGGAATGGATATAAATTAAGAAATGAAAAGAAATATTTCCTCTACAAAAGGTATAAGATTGCTGAAGAAATAAAAATTAAATCTAATAAATTTTGATTTATGGGGACCCATGGAAATACATTCCATTTTAATATCACTCTATTATTTTATATTCATTAATAACTTGAGTTGAAAGGTATAGGTTTATTTTATCAATGAATTTTTTTTAATATTTAATAATTAGAGGTGTCATGTAGATAGTGGAAGATGGTTGAAGGGTATGTGTTTGAGATCTTAAATTAAAAATATTAAAGTGGTCAAATATATATAAGAAAAAAAGATAATTGTAATTGAGAATACAATTCATGGGACACCTGAACAAAATATTTATGAAGATAACATAAAAAGAAGTTTAATTGATAACTATAGGAGTATGATGTAGGATCGAAATATAGTATTAGATGCTCAATATACAAGAGGGGGGGTGGGGGGGTGAATTGTATAATTTAAAAATTCCTTTGGAACCTTTAAAGTTAGTTATGAATAACTATAATTTCCTTAAGAAAAGGAAAGGGTTAAGTTTAACAAAGATTAAACTAAGCAAATTCACAACACCTCTAACACCGAAAGTAAACTAGGAAAGAGATTCTGAAAGTAGGTTCCAGAAATATGGTTCCGAAGATTGAAACTTAACAATCAATTACAATATGAGATTCTACCTTAAAGAGTATAGAATCTAAATGAATCAGAGTACAAATAAGGAAGTATAAGAAAGTTATACTTTCCTTATATTAAAAAATGCAGCAGAATAGAAACAAGTAGTAAAACTACAAGTAACAAGATATAATTCATTTAACCCAAAGAGAAGGGTATCCAACAACCTTGGATAAAGGTCCCTTGATTTATACTTTCAAGAAAGTCTGTCTTACCCACACCAGGGTAAGCCCTCGATACGAAGATCGGAGTCTCTGTCTTGCTATCCCCGCAAGCCCTCAACTTCAAGGTAGTTGGAAACCTCTATCTTCCTCAGCAAGGAAGCCCTCGAACTTCAAGGTAGTCGGCACCTCTGTCTTCCTATCACCGGAAGCCCTCGAATGTAATCACCAACATTCGGAGTCGCACGAAGCTTTGAGAGTTAATAAGAGTCTCTCTCTCTAGAAATCACTTCAACAACATGTATGCACAAAACCAATTTGTTCATCTGTCATCAGCTATCAGCAGCCCTGAGCTCTTTCAAATGAGCTCCTATTTATAGGTAAGGTCGGATCCTTCTCTAACGGTCATATTTTCCTTAAAGATCGGAGGGACCTGTACATGTGTCACTTAGACAACGGTTAGTTTATAACAAAACAGACGACATCGTTTTATAACAAAACAAGTGTAACAGAATGTACGACATCGTTTTAAACTCTAACATAAAAGTTCGGAATGAAAACTTCGGAGTGAAAGTTCGGAGTGTAAGGAAAAATAGTAAAGAGTAGACAAATTTTAGAAGTGTAGGCAATAAAAAAAGTTCGGAGTCAAACAAAGATATTTTTCGGAGTCTGAATTTATTCAGAGTGTATAAAACAAAGATACTCAAATTCTGTTTAATAGGTGAATTCAGAATGAGAATTCGGAATAGGAATTCATCATAAGAAATCGTAATGAGAATTCTTCATCAGGATTCGTAACGGGAATTCAGAATGAGATTTCTTCATTATAATTCGTAATGAGAATTCGTCATCAGAATTCGTAATGAGAATTCATCATTGGGATTCGTAATGAGAATTCATCATCAAAATTCATAATGAGAATTCATTATCAGAATTCGTCATGATAATTCTTCATTGGAATTCGTAATGAGAATTCTTCTTCAGAATTCGTATCCTGAATCTGGAATAGAACTTAGTCAGAGTTCATATCCGGAATTAAGAATGAAACTTTCTTATAGTTCTTATCCAGAATCAGAATCCTAAAACAGAATGCCTTTTATCAAAGTTTTATCAATTCCGAGAAAATGAATCCGAATCTCATACTTAAGAAAAATATGGATGAAAATATGATAAGGATAATTTCTCTTATAAAAGCAATTTTCCTTAAGAAAGCAATTTTCCTTATAAAAGCGATTTCCTTAAAGATAAGGTGTTTGTGATTTTCAAAACAAGAAGGAATGGAAAATTCATAAGGAAAACCTTATTGACTCAACAATCTCCCCCTTTTTGGAAAGCACAAACATCCTTACGAAAAAAAATTCTAAGAAGAAAGAAACATATTAATGCTTATCTCCCTTGTTTTAAGGATATAGATGAATACGACTAACTCCCCCTTAGGCTTTGAAACTCTAAGGATCGTATTCATATTACTGGAGTGATATTTCATAAGAAGGTCTTCTTTAAAAAAAACTCCCCCTTAAACAAACTCTTATTAGAGTTCTTTTTCCTTGGGTATTTTTTCTTTCTCCCCCTTTGATAAACTCTTATTAGAGTTCCTATTTTTCTTAAGGATCTTTTCCTTCTCCCCCTTTGTGATTTTCAAAAAGAATTGGAGGGAATGGAAAAAAACAAAGTACCTCAAAGATTAGTAATGACAACAATGGAAACGAGATACATAATTTTCATTAGATTTGGAATGTCAGTAACAAAAAGAATACAACAAAAAGATTGGATTAGGTTATTTCGGATCTTTTTCCTTTGACATGAGCCCCTTTAGAATAGTCTTGATCTTCTTTAGGTCTTTATGATCTTCTTCAGCTTGCTTCTCTAAGGCAACTATTCTTGCGGATTGAGCTTCAATTTTTTCTTCCTGGGCTTTCAGCTTTTCTTCCTGAGCCTTCATTTTTTCTTCCTGAGCCTTCATCCTTTCTTCAAAATCGATCCGATGATCCCTTTCAAATTTCCAGTTCTAAGAAACAGAATTCAGTTTCCCATTCAGATCCCTGACTTCTTGGATCCGGAAGTTCTTTTCTTCAGTCAGCTTTTCTTCAAAGGAGGAAGTCAGCTCATTTATCTTCTTGTCCTCAGTCTCAAAGGCATCTTTAACATTGTCTTGAAAGTCATCAAGCAACCTCATCTCTTCCACAGTCTTCTTCGACCAGCTTGTCATCCTTTTGCAAGATCTTTTATGAGCTTCGTAACCAACAAAGAATGTTTTGAACTGAGCCTCAATCTCAACGCACTTATCCATAACCATATATACGGAGTCGGTTTTCTGATTCAACGCATGTTGAAGCATCTGTCATCTTGAGTCAATACTAGAGAAGGTTGGAATGGTTCCCACCAAATTCTTCAAAGACTGAACAACAAAGTCATGCCCCAACGAAGATGACTCCGAATCTGAAATATTGCTTGGAGAGTTTTCTTCCTCAATAAGCTCCAACCTTCTCTTTGAAGAACTACCAGCTTCCTTTCTCTTCGTCTTTTCTGAACTCGGAGTATCAGCAAGAATTTTCTTCCCCTTATCTTTTTTCGGAATAGAATCCTGTTCCGGAGTTTTCTTCTCACTATCAGAAACTTGAACAACAAAATCTTCCTCATCAGCAAATTCCTGAACACCAACCTCTATGTTTTTCATCTGAGCAATATCATGTAAAAGTTGTTCTTCTTCTCCATGATAGGCAACTTCTTCTTCTCCTTTCTCTTCTTCCATTGCTGGAGTAACTAGCTTCGAAGATTCAGCTTCTGAAGTCCGGAGTGATAAGTGTTCTGAAGGTGTTCCCTTGTAATCATCTACTTGTTTCAGCACATCTCTGGTTTCACCACTTCCTTCAGCACCCTCTTCTATTTGTTCCACTTGCTCAACTTCCTCAGAATTGTTAGTAACGGCCTCTTCCGGAGCAGCGAAATTCCTTCCTGGAGTCTCAGGTAGAGATTCCAGGGAGAAAGATCTCGGAACTGGAATAGTTGCTGAAACCATTTCATTGAATTTTAACAAAGCCTGAGCTACCTCATCCTCAGACATCTTCTTCTTGAGCTTCTTTTGTTTTTCTTGTTTTTCAAGCTCATCAGCAGTTCTCTCCTTCAAAGCCTTAGCCTCCACAGGGTCCAATCCGAACTACGGATCCCCTTCTTTCCTTTTTTCTTTATCAGTTCTCCACTTTGTAACAACCTCATCAGGATAGGCTTTCTTCTTCTTTGGCTTTGGTGGTGCGGAGTGGACTTCCTTAGACTTAGGATTTTTTGCTTGTACTTCCACTTCTTTCAGCTTTATCTTCCTTACTGGCTTAGATGATTCCGGATCAGCAACTTTCGGATCCACTTCTTCTTGAGCAGGTAGATCAATAAACTTTCCAGACTTTTTGTCAAAAGCTACATTCATTCTTTTAAGAGTGCCATCGCTGACCAGCATGATCTTGCAAACTCTCGGCTTAGATTTGCAAGCCTCCTTGAAAGACTCAAGGCACCGAACAATTAACTTGGAGAGGATTGCTGGATACATAATAATCTGAGCTCTCAGATTCCCCTTCTTCAAATTTTCAATAGTAAGAAGAATATGTTTCATCAAGTTGAACTTCCTTAGATTTATCAGGAAATATAAGATATAGATCTCACTTTTCTTCAAGCTATCTTTATCACCTTTCCTCGGTACGATAAGTCCTTGTACCCATAATTCAAGAATCCGAAAATTTTTGGATAGACTTGCAATCTTCGGAGCCTTGTCATCAGCAAGTCCGAGAGTTTCTAAGGCTTTTTCCTTGTCGAATCTACCCTTAGAGTCCGGTAAAACATGCGAAATAAATTCTGCTTCTCCTTCATAAGACAATCCTACCAAGCTTGCGACCTTGGTCTGATAAATCTTGTAAGTATTGCCATAAGACTTAAAAGAGAACTTCTCCCTATTATCTTCCTTGAAGAAAGAAACTGACTCATAAAAATCGACAAGTAAGTCTGAATATACTTCATCTTGATTCTCGGTTTTTGATACCGCAACATCTTCCCAGCCATTCAACTTGATGTTCTTTGAGATAAGGGAATCATAGTTGTTGAAGAAAACCGGATGAACTAACCTTTCTCTGTAAACTAACCATTGAGAAATAGGCTTAGTAGATGACATTTCTTGAGATGCTAACTCCGCAGACATTCGGATCCGAAGTTCTCTGAGAATTTCGGAACTAAGAAGACTGAAGTTCGGAATGGCCTTAAATCAGAGAGACAGAGATTCAGGATGCGAGAGCTTTGAGATCGATGTGGGACGAGTATTTGGGTCCCCTTTATATAGGCAACGAGATGACGGTTCACCTACCTCGATTGATCTAACGGTTAGAATGAGCTGAGATCAGATATGACGGTTGGAAGCTTGAATCCGATCTTTTTTGAGGTTTTTATTAAAACAAAGAGTTAAGAAAACTATAATCCAAAATCATAATACAATAAAATTCCAGCAAGTAAAATATGACTACGAAAACTTGAGTAGGGCAACCATACCTTTCAGATTGGCTTAGGAGGATTATTCGTAATGGCAGATTTCGCAAAAATTTAACTATGAAAAATAAACTTAGTACAAAAAACTCATTATGAAAAACGCAGTACGAAAAACAAACTTAAGAAGAAAAACAGTACGAAGAACTTAGTACGAAAAAAAATACATTACGAAAAATTTGGTATGAAAATTCCTTTATGAAACTTTTAGTACGAGATTTTCATTCCGGAAATTTTCAATAAGAATACTTCCATTCCAGAAATATTCTGTACGAGAATGTCCATTTTGGAAAATTTTAGTTCCAGAAGTTCTATTTCGGAAATATTCATTCCGAAACGTTTGAAAACAAAATTTGAAAAACTTTGTTAAACAAACAATCAAATGTACTCCCCCTATGAAGAGAAGTTTATTACTGTAAGGAGATTTTTTTTTCAAAGGAATGTTAATTAAGAAAGATTACCTTACGGTTATCATTCCTAACTTCTGTTTAATATATTCAAATCTATCAGAAGGCAAAGATTTTGTGAAAATATCAGCAAGTTGATCTTGCGTTCCGAAAAACTGAAAAATAATATCTCCTTTAAGTGTGTGATCCCTAAGAAAGTGATGCCTAATATCTATGTGTTTTGCACGAGAGTGATGTGCAGGGTTTTTACTTAGGGCAATGGCACTTGTATTATCACACAAAATTTGAGTTTTAGTAAAACTCAAGCCATAGTCTGTGAGTGTGTGTTGCATCCACAACACTTGTGCACAACAACTTCCAGCTGCTACATATTCAGCTTCAGCAGTGGAGAGTGCTACAGAATGTTGCTTCTTGCAGGACCAAGAAAATAAATAATCTCCTAAGAAATGAAAAGTTCCGGATGTACTTTTTCTATCCATTCTACATCCACCAAAGTCAGCATCAGAAAAGCTTTTTAGGACAAAATCATTTCCAGAATTATAGAATAATCCTAGATCCATGGTTCCCTTAAGGTAGCGAAAAATTCTTTTTACTGCCTTTAAGTGAGATTCCTTAGGATTGGATTGATATCTTGCACATAAGCATACTGAAAACATTAGGTCTGGTCGACTAGCTGTTAAGTAAAGTAGACTTCCTATCATACCTCTAAAAGATGTTTGATCTACTGGTTTCCCAGCTTCATCAAGATCTAAAGAGTTTGAGGTACCAATGGGAGTACTTATACTTTTAGTGTTGTCATAACCATACTTTTTCAGAAGATCTTTAATATACTTATGTTGAGATATGTAGGTTCCTTCTGGTTTTTGAGAAATTTGAAAACCAAGGAAAAATGTTAACTCACCCATCATACTCATTTCAAACTCAGATTTCATTAGACTAGCAAAAGAGTCAGTCAAAGATTGCTGAGTTGAACCAAATATAATGTCATCAACATAAATTTGAACAATCAAAACATTTTTCTTATCTTTCTTTATAAAAAGGGTTGGATCTGTATTTCCCTTAACATAGTTATTTTGAAGAAAAAATCCAGTGAGTCTATCATACGATGCTCGTGGGGCTTGTTTAAGGCCATACAAAGCTTTGGTAAGTCTAAAAACATGATCCAGATGTTTTGTATCTTCAAATCCAGGAGGTTGTTCAACAAAGACTTCCTCTTAAACATAACCGTTAAGAAAATCACATTTCACATCCATTTGGAAAAGTTTGAAATTAAAGAATTCTGCAAAAGCAATTAGAATACGGATAGATTCAAGTCTAGCTACTGGAGCATAGGTTTCTTCATAGTCTATTCCTTCTTGCTGATTATAGCCTTTAGCAACAAGTCTAGCTTTATTTCTAACAATGACTCCATTTTCATCACATTTATTTCTGAAAACCCATTTTACTCCAATAAAAGAAGTTTCCTTAGGTCTTTCAACCAAGATCCAGACTTTATTCCTTTCGAATTCATTTAGTTCATCTTGCATGGCTTTAATCCATTCATCATCACCTAAAGCTTCATCAGTGCTTTTAGGTTCTAATTGGGAAAGAAATGCTAGATGTTCTAATTCATTTCTTAAGGAACTTCTAGTCCTTATAGGTTGATTTACATCACCAATGATACTATCACTGGGATGATTATTAAGAAACACCTGATTTGGGTTTTGTAAAACCTGTTCATCAACATAAGGTAGAAAGTCTTCTGGGGTAAATGTTTCAGAAGTATCTTCTAGAACAATTTCCTTATCACAAGGTTCTTCTATCAAAGGTTGACGATCAGTTTTTGAAAACACATCCGAAGATGTAAGATGAGATGGTTTAAAAACAAAAGGATCTGACTCATCAAATTTTACATGCACTGTTTCCTCAACAGTGCAACTATTTTTATTAAAAACTCTATAAGGCTTAGAGGTTGTGGAATAACCTAAGAAAATTCCTTCATCAGACTTTGGTGCGAATTTATGTAAGTTTTCTTTAGTATTCAAAATGAATACTTTGCAACCAAAAACCTTGAAGTAGGAAAGTCTTGGTTTTCTACCATTCCATAACTCATAAGAAGTTTTGTTAAGAAAAGGTCTAATCAAAACTCGATTTATAGTATAACAAGCAGTACTTACAGCTTCAGCCCAGAAATGTCTAGCAATAGAATATTCACTCAACATGGTTCTAGTTATTTCTTGAAGAATTCTATTTCTTCTTTCAACTACACCATTCTGTTGAGGAGTTCTAGGTGCTGAAAAATTGTGAGTAATACCTTTCTTACTACAAAAAGTTTCAAAATCAGAATTTTGAAATTCTCCTCCATGATCACTATGAATAGTTTTCAATGGAAGGTTTTTCTCATTTTTAACTTGAGCTCTAAAACTTTTGAAATAAGAAAAAGCTTCAGATTTCTTTGCTAGAAAATAGACCCAAGTAAATCTAGTGTAATCATCAACTAGAACAAACACATAATATTTGCCTCCAATACTTCCAGTTTGTGTTGGACCAAAAAGATCCATGTGCACTAACTGTAATGCATCAGTTGTTGAGACTTCACCGATTGACTTAAAACTAGATTTATGTTTCTTGCCATGTTGACAAGGATCACAAACTTTAGAAGAATCAAATCTAAGCTCCGGTAGATCCTTAACTAGTTTCTTCTTAGAGAGTTTACATAGGTTTCTCATATTACAGTGTCCTAGTCTTCTATGCCATAACCAAGAATGATCTTCCATTGCACTTAGGCAAGGTAAATCTTGGCTCCAGAGGTCTTATAGATTCAAAGTGTAGACATTCTCTTGCCTATTGGCTGAGAGAATAAATTCTTCCTTGGAATTGTGAACTAAACACTTATCATTCCTAAAATTCACAAGGTAACCTTCATCACATAACTGACTTATGATAATGAGGTTGTGCTTAAGACCTTTAACAAAAAGAACATTTTAAATCAAGGTTTTACCAAGAAAAACAATATTACCAATACCAACAATCTCTCCCTTAGCATTGTCTCCGAAAGTTACCTTTCCTCCTTTCGTTTTGATAATCTTTTCAAAAAAACTTTTGTTACCAGTCATGTGCCGGGAACATCCACTATCCATGTACCATGTATTGTTGCTGGTACTTTCTTTATTATCCTGAAATCAAGAAGAAAATTAGACTTTCGGAATCCAAACTTGTTTGGATCCGAGATTTCCAGACAATAAAATTTTAGGAACCCACATTTTCTTAGAAAAGTAAGCTTTGTGAAATCCTAGAGATTGGGTTTTGTTTAAGGAACAATTCTTTTCCCAGTGACCACCACATTGACACTTGGTAAAAAATGGGGCACTTTGGGGAACAAAATAATTGTTATTGAAAATAGGTTTTGCATGGGTATAACCAAATCCAGATTTATTTCTTAAAGGTCGTATTTGGGAATAAATCTTATCAAAATTTTCCTTACCATGGGTAAAGTTTGATAAACACTTCTTTAAAGAAAAAATTTCAGACTTGAGTTTTACAACCAAGTTTTTATCCTCGAAATCATTAGTTTTTGAACTAGAGTTAGGCTCGAAAAAATTTTTCTTAGAAATTACTTTTTCTAACTCTTTAGAAAGTTTATTCTTCTCAGAACTTACTTCCTCAAGATTTTTTGAAATATTTTCAAAATCAGCATTTTTCTTATCAAGATCTTTAGAAAGATCTGATATCTCTTTTGTAAGTATAGAATTCCTAGAGTTTGCCTTATCAAGTTTCTTATTGAGTTTGGAATTCTCAATCTCAATAAGTTCAGAAAATCTAGAGACTTCTTCAAAAGTAGGTAAAGTATTTTCCTCATCAGAAGATGATTCTTCATCAGAAGAGTTATAATACTTACTATCATTAGAATTTAAAGAAACATTGGTCAAAGATTCATCATTTCGTACCTTAGCCATAAGAAAATGATTATCAATAGGTAATCTGGTTATAAGACCAAGATTCTTCTGTCCTGAAGATTCATAATCAGAAGATTCATCTGAAGAGTCACCACCACTGGCACTCCAGGTGTCATTAGCTTTTAGAACTTTCTTAGCTTTAGCTTTATAATACTTTTTTCTGTTCCTGTCTGAATGTCTTTTCTTCCTTTCTTTCTTTTTGAGCATAGGGCAATCTGGTCTAATATGTCCAGCTCTCTTACATTCATAACAAATAACTTCTCCATCTTTCTTATCTTTCCTGTCCTTTTTCTTATACTTAGATTGAAAGTTTCTCTGCCCAGCTATCTTGTTCATCCTTCGAGCAAGATTGGCTAATTAATTTTCTGAAACTTCACTGTCACTAGATTCGGATTGGAAAATGAATTTCTTAGACTTGGATCTGGTTACTCTGTCAGGAGTCTTAGCTTTCATCTGATTTGAAGTTGTAGTAAAAGCAACAGTACCATTTCCATTCTTCTTCTTGATGTTGTCAGCATCTCTCTTCATTCTTGTTTCATGTTGTAGAAGAGTTCCAAATAATTCATCAAGAGTAATTTGAGTGACCTTCTTGTTTTCATCTATTGCTGTTCTCTTGGATTCCCACTCATTGGGCATAATATCAATTATCTTGTCCACAAGAGCTTCATCATATAAACCTTTCTCTCCCATAGATTGTAGACTGTTGACAATAGTCATAAATCTTTGTTGAACTTTACAGATAGGTTCTCCATAAGGAAAATTGAAGCCATGATATTCAGCTCTAAGCATAGCTCTTCTAGTCTCAATCACCTTGGAAGTCCCAAAGTGTGTAACTTCTAACTTCTTCCATATACAGTTAGCTGCTTAACAAGAAAAAATTTGGCTATATATATTTATGGTCATTGAACATAGTAAAGTATTGCGTACCTTATAGTTGAGTTGATATTCTTTCTTTTCCTGGTTAGTAAAGGTTCTGACTTCCTTATCAGGAATTTTATAATCACCAGTAAGAATAACAAAGTTTTCTACTCCAGTATTAATAACAAAAGTCTTCATATGATCTCTCCAGTATTCATAATCCTTACCATCAAATATAGGAGGTCTTGTCGGATTTAGATTGTCAATTGATCTAACATTGATTCCTTCCATACTAAAATAACTTTGCACACAAACTTGTTAGTAGCAAGGATTCGTAATCACAAAGTTCGGAATGAGAAAGTCCGGAATGGACAAATTCGGAATGAAAAAGTTCGGAAGGATAAAGTGAGAAATAAAAACTTTTATGTGAGTACAAGTATTTCAGAGACCTGCTCTGATACCAAATGTAAGATTGGTATAGAGTAAGAGGTTTCCAACCTCTGATACCAATTGTAGGATCGAAATATAGTATGAGATGCTCAATATACAAGAGGGGGGGGGGTGAATTGTATACTTTAAAAATTCCTTTGGAACCTTTAAAGTTAGTTATGAATAACTATAGTTTCCTTAATAAAAGGAAAGGGTTAGGTTTAACAAAGATTAAACTAAGCAAATTCACAAAACCTCTAACACCGAAAGTAAACTAGGAAAGAGATTCCGAAAGTAGGTTCCGGAAATATGGTTCCGAAGATTGAAACTTAACAAAAAAATTACAATATGAGATTCTACCTTAAAGCGTATAGAATCTAAATGAATCAGAGTACAAATAAGAAAGTATAAGAAAGTTATACTTTCCTTATATTACAAAATGCAGCAGAATAGAAACAAGTAGTAAAACTACAAGTAACAAGATATAATTCTTTTAACCCAAAGAGAAGGGTATCCAACAACCTTGGATAAAGGTCCCTTGATTTATACTTTCAAGCAAGTCTGTCTTACCCACACCAGGGCAAGCCCTCGATACGAAGATCAGAGTCTCTGTCTTGCTATCCCCGCAAGCCCTCAACTTCAAGGTAGTTGGAAACCTCTGCCTTCCTCAGCAAGGAAGCCCTCGAACTTCAAGGTAGTCGGAACCTCTGTCTTCCTATCCCTGGAAGCCCTCAAATGTAATCACCAACATTCGGAGTCGTACGAAGATTTGAGAGTTAATAAGAGTCTCTCTCTCTAGAAATCACTTCAACAGCATGTATGCACAAAATCAAGTTGTTCATCTGTCATCAGCTATCAGCACCCCCGAGCTCTTTCAAATGAGCTCCTATTTATAGGTAAGGTCGGATCCTTCTCTAACGGTCATATTTTCCTTAAAGATCGGAGGGACCTGTACACGTGTCACTTAGACAATGGTTAGTTTATAACAAAACAGATGACATTGTTTTATAACAAAACAAGTGTAACAGAATGTACGACATCGTTTTAAACTCTAACATAAAAGTTCGGAATGAAAACTTAGGAGTGAAAGTTCGGAGTGTAAGGAAAAATAGTAAAGAGTAGACAAATTTTAGAAGTGTAGGCAATAAAAAAATTTTGGAGTCAAACAAAGATAATTTTCGGAGTCTGAATTTATTCAGAGTGTATAAAACAAAGATACTCAAATTCTGTTTAATAGGTGAATTCGGATTGAGAATTCGGAATAAGAATTCGTCATAAGAAATCGTAATGAGAATTCTTCATCAGGATTCATAACGGGAATTCGGAATGATATTTCTTCATTAGAATTCGTAATGAGAATTCATCATTGGGATTCGTAATGAGAATTCATCATCAGAATTCGTAATGAGAATTCATTATCAGAATTCGTAATGAGAATTATTCATTGGAATTCGTAATGAGAATTCTTCTTCAGAATTCGTATCCTGAGTCTGGAATAGAACTTAGTCAGAGTTCATATCCGGAATTCGGAATGAAACTTTCTTATAGTTCTTATACAGAATCTGAATCCTAAAACAGAATTCCTTTTATCAAAGTTTTATCAATTCCGAGAAAATGAATCCGAATCTCATACTTAAGAAAAATATGGATGAAAATATGATAAGGATAATTTCTCTTATAAAAGCAATTTTCCTTAAGAAAGCTATTTTCCTTATAAAAGCGATTTCCTTAAAGATAAGGTGTTTGTGATTTTCAAAACAATAAGGAATGGAAAAGTCATAAGGAAAACCTTATTGACTCAACATATGAGAATTTATTTTATATTACATAATTTTTTATAGGTTGAATAATTTTACATTGGACACATAATTGATAAATTATGGGTTGTATAACCATTGGGAGAGGAAATACCCAAGTAATTATGGATAATATATCATTTAAATATATCACATCCAAAATAATTTTAATGACTATATTATGTTCAGGTTAAATATTATTCTAGGGTAAATTTGGATATTAAGTCCCATAAAATTTTCTTCCATGGTTATGGAAATTAATATTTATATTTTTTTACTCTAGGATGATGAAAATAGAATGAATATAAAAGGGATAAATCTAATCATTCATGAAAATATTATTTTCAAAGATATAAATTATGTCAAATATAAATGTGGGATAAAGGAACCCTCATCCCATGAGTCGGTTGAGCTTGTAGTCATCCTAGAAAAGAAAATTATTCATACTTAGAATTAGTTAGTAATCCTGAGTATAGAGATACCTAATTGGAGATCAACATGGGTATGTAATTTAGTAAAATGGAATGAATCCTATAGTAATTATTTGTTACTAACAAATGATGTATAATTCTATTTTTATGAAGATGTTTTGTTGGTGGAGGATTTGGGAAAGTGGGAGAATGATAGAAAGGAAAAAGTGTCATCATTTGATTCTAATAAGACCAGGGAGATTGTTATAATACCATTAGATAAGAAGTAATTACAAAAAATATGGGTATACTATTTCATGGAAGAAAAATGATGAATTATAAGGCATAATGAAGGGAAAATTTTAAAGGTTTTACAATAGAATAATGGTATCTATTAAACTAAAAAATATTTCTTGATGTTAAGAAAATCATTATCATAGTTAAGTTTGATATTTTGTAGCTATAAAGGAATTACATTTGTAGTAGATAGATGTGAGGACTACCTTCTTCCATGTATACGTAGATAAGGATATATACATGGTCAAACATTAAGGGTTTATTTATTTCATAAAATAGGATCTCATTTCCATGAAAAACTAGAGTATATATGATTTGAATAAGAAACAATAGTTGTGGAATCAAGAATTCATTGCATTATTAGTATATAATTATCACAACAAATGTGAAAATTATTAGTGTTTCTATTTCAATTAATTTTTTAATTATTATATCATACTATCATTCTATATAGATATATTTTTTTCAATTAATTATATTTTTTCATTTCATTTGGTGTTGCACCATATTATTATCACTTAAATTGCAGTCAAAGTAAATTCATCCATATGGTTTCAAAATGTACATGTTGTATTGTCTCCTCTGTGGAAAGTGTATATCTCATATTAAGTAATGGGGAGTGGTAGAGTACAATTATAATTTTATAGATTAATTCATGGGTATATTTTTTCATATCACATCAAGTATTATACTTCCCACTTCTTGTTATCATAATGTAAAAACTTATATTAGGGAGTAGAGGGGTTGTAGTGTGCTATCAATGAATATTTTATGGGTAATCAAGACTGCATGAAATGACGCCTAGTATTGTCATGCTTCAGGGGAGTATCAAATAGATTAATACTAATGTTTCATCCCACTTGTGTTATGAATAAAATATATAATTTGGGAACTTGAAACCTATATAAGTCTCAACTTTTATCTACATAGATCAAATAAGATAGGGGAGATATTTTGTATGGTCATTGGGTATCCTAGATGTCACATAATTATGTTCTAAATCTCAAAACTGATGGTTCCTTTGTTGAAGGAATGATGTAGTGGGGGTGTTATTATATATGATAGTAATGGTTTTCTAATATTGGTGCTTAAATCTTTCTATGGGGTAGGTAATTCACTCTTCACAGAGGCGCAATACCTACATATCGACTTTGTTCTATGTATTTTCCATAACATATATTTAACTATTACTGTTTCAAACATTACTTTAATGGTTCATTTTTTTGAAGGGTCATAATTATATCCACTTATCTATTATGTATATACACAGATATTGTTGATGTTTTGTTGTTAGAAATATATCGATATCACGTACTTGGTACCAAATTAATATGGTGGCTAACCTTCTTGCTTACAAAATGATAACTCAAAACCTTCTTCACATGTTTTCTAGTGTATGGTATCTTCCAATTGATTGAAATAATATTATACTAAGTAATTCTCAAGGGCTTCACTAAATTTTCCCCTTAAACCCATCATTCAACGATCATCACTTCACTTTGATAAACAAATTCCAATTGACAAAAAATTTGGTGATATTTTCATTATAGGGGATAATGAAAAAAGAATCCATGAGTTAGAGATGAAATTATCAATAAAATTTTAAATGAATGATCTAGGTGAATTAAAGAAGATACATGGGATGATGATAAAACTAAATCATATTTTTTCTAATGTTGGATATATGGAAATAGAAAATGTACATAAGGTTTTGAGTTGTTTTATTATATATGAGGAAATAATAACTTATATTCCTATTGAGAGCCACTTAATTTTACCAAAGCATAAATCAGAATAGAAGGATTATGAATGTTACTACAGGAGAAAAATCCATATCCATCATATTGAGGGATTTTTATGTATTCCATGATTTTAACTTTACTATTTATATCATATGTAATGGGATTTTTTAGTAGATACAAGGACTATGCTAGAAGACAACATTTGTAGGATATAAAGCGGGTGTTGATATACTTTAAGTGGAGAAAAGATATATCTCTATTCTTCACGGTAGGGTTTCCTTTATAGGGTTTTGTTGATCAATAATTAGGAGTTTATGTTGAAAGTAGGACTATAATAGGATATGTTTATACCTATGGAGGCACTACTGCTATTTTGGTTTCACAATTATAGAATGTTATGGAATTCTCTACTATAGAGGTAAAATAAGATGTTGTTACATAAGAAATAAAGAAGATGATATGCATGATGAGTTTAATGAAGGAGTTTCATAGCGATAATGGAAATAATTTTTTATATTCTAATATAAAATACACGATACATTTTTTTTATTATTCCTTTATTTTGTTTCATGACAGTGTATATTTAGAAGAAATTTAATTTCAACGAAGGATTTTTAAAGTATGAATATATGTACATAAGAAGGACATAAGGAAGAGTTAATCTAGAAAATATAATGATTATGGTGATAGATATTAAAATATTAAGGAATTTTTTTACCTTATATATAAATTAGGGTTTATTAATGTAAGGGAATAAGAATTCACTGTACATTTTCCTTAAATAAACAATGTCTTTGATAGTTGGTTTTTCATGAAACACCAAACTAAAATGAAACTGTAATACGTTTATATGATTAAAACATTATTGTTGAATTAGTTTCTAGAAATAGGAGTAACCACATTAATAAATATATGTATATTTAATATAAAGGTCACTTTTAATTATAATTTAATTCAATTTATATATCTAAAACAACTAATAAAAACACTTTATGTTTAGAAATTTATTTTTCTAAAAATCACATTTTTATGAAATAAGAATTTAAATTTCAAGAAAATTTTGATTATTTTATTATATAATTAATAATTTATTAAATCTACATAACTATTAAATGATAATAAATATTAATAAAGTATAATTAGTATTCTATAAATTCATTTTACCTATAAAAACATGTTTTCATTTTATTTTCTGAATTTTTAAAATTTTAAATTTATGAAATTTAGAATATTAATTTTTTAAAATGAACATCATTTTTGGACTCATCATAAAATTATTATCTGGGGATATTTTTTTATTGTTTTTCTAAAATAATTTATTTTAAGGTTAATAGTGCAATATACAATGTGTAAAATTTCCATGACTTTTATGGAATTATTAGTATGTAATTATGAATTGTAAAATTATAAAAAAATTAATGAAAAATATTTATTTTTTAAGAGACTTTATAATTTTGTTATAAAAAATATTGTTTTTAATTTACAGACCTATATTTGAGATTTTAGAAGTAATGATATTTCAAAAAAATTAAATTTAATATATTATACAATTATAAACAGTTTTAGTCACTTTTAAAAATTAAACAAAATAAAAATCATTTGAAATTTTTTATAATTAGGTCCAGAATATGTAATGGGGGCCATTTTTTCATGCATAAAAGTTTAATTACTATATTAAAAAAAGTTACCTTAATAAAAATCAAAATGGGTTAAAAGTGTTTAATAGTGAGGGAGAGACCCAAAAAAATGATCAATTTTTTTTTCGATATTTGGTGGTTAAGGAATTTATTGGCCTTATGTCTATCCCACTCCATTATTTCCCATTTTTTTAGATAATTTACTTGAGACACACATTGCCTTATTCAAAATTGTTGGGTATTTACAAAAATACAATCACTTATCACTTATAAAAGGGGAACCCCTCTCCTCGTTACCCCTTAATGCAACTAACATAGATTGGAAAAAATGATAACCAACACTATACTAAAAATTCTTACACACAGTTAATAGTTCTTGGTCTTATAAAAATTCTATTTATCAAATTGTTAACCAACTTTTCAAAATGATATAATCTAAGAAGTGGGGTATAAATTTCAAACAAAACCATTCTCATTACAATGTCATTTTAGGAACTTATTCGTCCAAAAATTCAATTAAAGAACTTAAAATAGTAAAAAAATCATTATTATACTTATATGTTGTTATAATGAGATTCCTAGCTTTAAAAATTATTCCCTTTTATATTAAGAAAAATGAAATTGTGCATTGTGCGTTGTGCGAGCTACCAACTCCACGGAGCATTGTGTTGGATTTTCCTTCACCACCATATTTGTATGGTCCTATTATATAATTTAATAAATAATTATGATATTTATGAAATATTATATATTCTAGAATTATAAATAATATTACTCTCTTCCCCTATTCTATAGAAAATTTAATCACCATCCATGTGTTTGTTTGGACTACTGCCTCCGTGGAATGATCAATTCCCATTTTTATTTTCATCATATAAAAATATAGATGGGAATGTTAATTTTTTGAATGAATAAATATTATTTTTATGAATTAATTATGTTTTTGTAAAGATATATTTGAAAACATTTCAACAATATGATAAATAAACAATGTGGTAAATACAATAGTATAAAAGTGTAATCTAAGAGAAAAACATTTTTTTACTATGTAATTAACATCGTATAGTCTATATTAATATTCTAATTATATCCAGTTATGATATAACAAAATAAATAAATAATACTTTATTCTTATTTTATAATGATATTATAACTAAATCTCTTCATAATCATGTATTAATTACGGTATCTTCTTATTTGGGTTGGTTTAGACACTTACTTAAACAATGATATAAATTTATTTAAGGGATGAATTTGGGAATTTATCATATGTTCATATATGATATAAAAACGTAAATAATTGTCTTTTGGTTCTATATTGATAATATAAAAAATTTAACTCATTATTTAAGAAAAAACCTTTCGTTTGGTAAGAATCCTCAAAACATGCATATTGCCAAAATTATCTTTTAAGGATCATAACCCAAAAACACATATAATTAAATTTATATAGTATAATTAATTATAATCCATAAATTATAACTCTTTGTTTGATATTTCACTTATAAATTTTTGGGGAATAATACTGAACACCACTTCTATTATGAAACTCATTCAAAATGATCAAGATTATTCACACTATATATTGAAAATAGATAATAAAAAAATAATAAATATATAGAGAGAGAATAATAATAATTGAATCTTATAAAAGGTTTCATATATGAATATAGTTATTAAATAGGTTAATATGATAATTAATTTAGTTATATTGTATTTTAGAGTGCATTTGGACTAAAAATGAGTAAAGAAAAGGGGTTACTTGTGTCTAACTTCATTTCTTGAGACTTACTTGTTAATGTGTATCCTAAAGCCTTTAATATTGTGTGATTAATTCCAAACATATTTATTATTCCATATATTTTATATTTTAATATCCATATAATTTACATTCTTTAAATTTCATTTGATTCAAAAGATACCAAAGCTAAAATTTGTTTTGATCAAAATGTTACAAAAACCGAAAGGGTTTAAATTACCAATCTTATTTTCAAAATAATAAATTTGTATGAAAGGTAATATATCTTAGAAATTATGATTATTTCTAAAAACCATTTTCATATTCATGGGATCTTCAAGGGGTTTTACATGTACCCCAAAATATCATTTTCCTTTGACACAAATTTTACCCAATGTGTTTCTTGTAAGTAAAACTGACACTATCACTTCTCCTCAGTCAAGAACCTCCCATTTTCCATATATTTATTCATTGGACTCCTTTACATGTTTCCTTATATATTATTCAATAATTTATTAAATTCATTTAAAACTACTTAACCTTAATTTAAACATTTTAATGAAATTTTATTGTTTTCTGTATGGGTTGTTTTCCTCCAAATGGAAAAATATATTTTTTAATATTTATGTGTGAAGTCATTTTTTTCACCACCTTGATCAGTTTATTTGATGATTTATCTCAATGTATTCAAGTAATCTAAAATAATTTATTTTTAGGTATATTTATATAATATCTCTGGTAAAGTAATTTCAAATTATAATGGATATTTCTTATTTCCAATGTAATTTTCCTAAAACCCCTAAATTGTGTTTTACCTTTAAGTCAATGTCATTTCAAATATATTATATGTGATATATGATATTATTAAAATTTAATAAACAAAATTATTTCTTTATATTTATTATTTAATTTCCTTATCTTTTTTAGAAATTATCTATGGGAGTAAATGTTTAATAATTTTGAGAAGATATCAAGTATTGTCTAGTTTAATACAAGAGATTGTGTGTGTATGATAAAATAGAGTATGCACACACAGTACTCATTATATAAGAATAAATAAAAAACTGAGCAATCTAAAAGTTTTGAGATAGAAATGCTCAGTCATTTGTAGTGAAACTCATGACACTTTAAAGGTATCCCAAAATGAAACTCGAGTAATGTCCTTTTGAAAACTATAAAAAAAAAGTGTCACATACACTTTTTATTGGCTGGAGGAACCAGCTGATGTGTATAATCTTATATATCCTCAGTCGAGTGTTTCTAAGATGTATAAGTTCATCTATTCATTATTATGTGTGTGTTTAGTAAGCATGATATCTCATGTTTCTAATAATCTACTCCACACATCTCACATAAAGGAGTCTGCTACCTTTCTTAATAGAAGAAACATGATTAATATCCACATGCATCTGGATATTATATTTCCTCGTACATCACATCTAAAATCCTCTTCAATTTATTATGTCAATCATTTAAGATACAATCATTAAAATATAATTTGGTATTAAATTTAATAAACTAGCCACTAATAATAATTAATAATAAGTATAAGTCAAAAAAATAGTAGTAATGTCATTAAATGGTGATGCATGTCTGGTGGGGACTCGATCTAATGGTGTATCAGAGTCTGGTTGTGTCTCCTTACAAAAGGGACACAAAGCTAGTGGTGCCTCTTACTTAGTGAAATTTCATGTCTGTAAGTGACACCTATAGTGGTGAGTCATCTTACGAAAGGTCATCCTTCTAGAAATAGGTCAATCTAGTGGTGTCTCACACTTTTCCAAATTTATGTTTTGGTGGCATGACACCTTGATGGGGAGATATTCTATTAGTATCGCATACTTTATTGATTTTTCACTCTTTTGGTTTATCAATGATAGTGTCACACACTTAGTGTTGTTCTATGATCACGATGACTCAAGGACAATTCTGACTCATATGTGATGGTGTCTTTGACATTGTCAAAACTCTATCATGGCAGTGTGACTGATTGACAGCGTCTTAAACTCAATGGTGACTCATACTTAGGAAATTTCATCCCCTATCTCAGAATACTTGATACTTGTAAAGAAACATAAAACACATTAATATCCTTTTAATCATGATTTTGTGATCATTAAAACTATGAGGTCAAAAATATCCTTAATTTTTAAGATCACAAATCATGGAATCAAATTTATCACAAATATAAAACAAGATATCAAAGGAAATATTACAAATATACATCATAACTTATCAGTCACAATTTGTGAAGATATTAAAAAAGATAAATAAATAGAAAATAATTGTTATTATCAAGTACCAAAGGTAAAAAGGTTAACAGCATGTCATATCAAAGATAACATAGAAACATATATGTAATAAATCAGGAATGAAATTCCATAGATTTCTCCACATTTTAAAATTATCAAAAAGGTAGAACATAGGTAGAATAAAAAACAGAATAGGTAGTAAGAGTAAATAGGAAAAGAATATTCATTAAAGGAATTCTGAGTTGTGTTGATCTAAAAGTTATTACCAAAATAGTTTCCCATAAAAAAATATGTCTACACCAAAAGAATAAAGGTTGGGTAGAAGGGTCCATTTTTTCTTTTCTCTTGTCTTGATCTTTATTGGTATCTAAAATAGAAGGATTCAAAGGTGTTGTAGGTAATCTAAATGTAACACTAGTGGGTCATACATCTATGGCTTGAGGATGATCTTCTACAATAAGAACTAGCCCGGTCTATCTCAAAGCTTCTGCAATATACATAGGGAATAGTTGGAACATGGCAAGAAAAGGTTCATGAGGATCCCTGACAACTCCTGATCTGAATGATAGCTATAAAGTAATAGGAATATCTTCTTGAGCAATAACTATTGTTCCATGGACATTAAAAAATGGCTTTATCACATTTATAAAATTTATTACAATCCAGATACCTCTTTCCATAAAACTAAAGAAATCTTCCTTATCCTTTATTAATTTACTCAGTACATGTGTCATTTTCTTGAATTGGAGAACTTTTTCCTTAAAAGCTTGTGAAATCGAGGGTATTCTCAACTTTTCAGCTAAGAATTTGAAAATTTCATCTATCACTTGCTTGGTGTAGATCCTTGATAGATAATACTTTATATCTTTTGTTGTATTCTCCCTATTGACTTTGATTTCATGGGAATAATAGGTAATCAACATAAGCATGTGGTCACTATTATATCCTATTCTGGTAAAGATTTCTTGGGGATGATCAGGCATAACACTCAATGCACTGGCTGAGGAATCTCTGAACTCATCTCTGATAACAGATCTAATCACATCAACATCAAACTCTATAAGAGTAGGATAACTTGATCTAGAGGTCGTAGAGGTAATATTTTCAATTATTTCAATAATACCATTCATTCTAGCTACAAATAAATATTGCATTCCTTCCATTAAATACTTTATGGATTCCATATCAACACTTATTAATTTATTCTCACTTTTTTTTCTATTGGATGTGATGCAACACCTTTGGTTAAATGTGTGGAATTAACAATTTAAAGAGATTCCTTGCATCATTTTCAATAATATTGGTCAAGAGAGGAACTTGATTCTTCAAACACTTACTAAAATATGAAATCAATATTTCACTAAAAATATCCAAATTAACATTTGTGACTACATCCACTATAATAGTAATAGGATCTTGAGAACAATGTTCAAGTGAAAGAGGTATCATAGAGGAAATATTTTCCAATAAACCTTCAAATTCAACTTTATCTATCATAGATCACTTAGTATCTCCTTCAATTCAAACCTTAGGTTCACTAGCCTTTGGTGGACTCTTACTGACTTTTTTTCATTCTTCTATCATGAGATCAACCCAACTGACTAATGGATTAGAAACCAAGACCTAAACAGAATATTGTACAATAATTGTAGAAATGGTAGTAGGACGTCCAACAAAAAGTGAAGGTACATAGGTAGGAGGAGTAACCGCAGCTATCTCAACACTTTGGGCAGAAGCAGTATGTTCACTAATTGACACCTTTTCAATCTAGACATCATATTTCTAAAAAATTAAAATCTATAAATCTGTTTTTTCCAACAATTGATTTAACTTCTGCATGGATGTTAGTTAGAGCCTCATAAGTATCCTTATCATCTAATTTTATATCACTACATTCCATAGAAGAAGGAACCTCTTTCTTACTTTTCTCATCAACATGTTTTTATACAGCAGTAATAACACCCATCTTCTAAACCAAGGAAGAATCGGAAACTATCAAATCCCCACCAACTAAACTCACTTCAGTTCCATCAACATCCTTATCCTTTTTAAGTAATTCCTAATATGGGTATTTCTCCCACTTAAAAATTTAATTTTTTCTTCAAGCACTTGGTCCAATTCTTCAGACAAGTCTGCTTTCTCATAAAATTTACCAAGTGAATCCATAAGTGTTGTATGCATGTCAAAAACTTTCTAATTATGTTATAAAAACTAATATAAACAATGTTTTATTCTTCTATTATAATGTTATTATGACTTAATCTCTTCATAATCATATATTAAATATGGAATATTCTTATTTGGGTTGGTTTAACCAGCTAATCAAACAATGATATAAATTTATATGAGTGATGAATTTGGGTATTTATCATATGGTCATATATTATGTAAGTAAATAATTATTTTTTGGTTCTATATTGGTATGATAAAAATTTAACTCATTACTTAAGAAAGAACCCTTTGTTTGGTAATAATCGTCAAAACATACACATCTCCAAACTCATATTTAAGGATCATATCCAAAAAATATATATATAATTAAATTAATATGGTATAATTAAATAAAAAATATTAATTCTAGTTCCTTTTTTATATTATAATTATATATTTTTGGGTAATAATAATGAACACCACTGCTATTATGAAACTTGTTCAAAATGATCAATATTATTCCCACAATATATCGAAAATAGATAATAAAAATCATATATATATATATATATACAGAATAATTGTAAATGAGGTTTATAAAATGTTACATATATATAAATATTTATTAAATGGGTGACTATGATAGTTCATTTTGTTATATTGGATGTTAGAGTGCATTTGGACTAAGAAGGAATTAAGAAAAGGGGTTATTTGTATCTAATTATATTTCTCGAGACCTTTTTATTAATGTATATCCATATATATTTAATATGGTATAATTACTAACAAACATATATATTACACCATATCTTTGGTATTTTATTATCCATATAATTTACATTCATTAAATGGAATTTTATTCAAATGATACGAAAGTTGAAATGGGATTTGATCAAAATGTTACATAAACTGTAAGTGTTTCAATTACCAATCTTATTTTCACAATAAAAATTGTGTCTAAAAGGTAATATATCTTAGAAATTTTTATTCTTTCTAAAAACCATTTTCATTTTCATGGGATGTCCATGGGGTTCTACATGTAACCCCAAAATATCATTTTCCTTTGACACATATTTTACCCAATGTGTTTCTTGTATATAAATATAACACTATCAATTATTCTCAATCAAGAACCTCAAATTTTCCATATATTTATTCATTGGATTCCTTTATAGGTATCCTTATATATTATTCAAAATTTTATTAAATTTCTTTCTAACTACATGACCTTTATTTAACTAATTTAATGACATTTTACCATTTTATGTATGGGTTATGTTCCTCAAAATGTGAAAATATTATTTTTTAATATTTATGTGTCAACTCATTTTTTCACCACCTATATAAATTTATTTGATGATTTATCTCTATGGTTTCATGAAATATAAAATAAGTTATTGTTCAGGTATATTTATATATTATCTCCTTTAAATTGATTTGAAATGATCAAGGATGTTTCTTATTGACAAATTAATTTTCTTGAAACCCCTCAAATGTGTATTCCCACTAAGTCAATTTCATTACAAGTATATTATGTATGACCTATGATATTATTTAAGTTTAACAACCAAACTTATTTACCTATATTTACTATGTAATTTTCTTCTCTTTGTAGAAAGTATCTATAGGAGTATAGGTGTAAGAAGTTTGAGAATATATTAAGTATCTTTCAGTTAAATATAGGAGAGACTGTGAGTGTGATGAAACTAAGTATGCACACAGACATCTCATTATGTAAGAATAAATAAACAAAAATAAGAAATACCAATTTTTAGAGATAGAAATGCTCGGTCTTTTTTACTAAAACTCGTTACTCTTTGTAGGTATCTTGAAATTCATCTTTAGTCATGTTCTTTTGAAAATTTTATAAAAAAATTGTGTTGGGGACTCTTGTTCTTGGCTGGAGGAAATTAGAATATGTGTATGATATTAATCTTCCTTATTCGAGTGATACTAGGATATAACAGTTCATCTCTTCATCACTATGTGTAAGGACCTGACCTCAGTTGCCCGGAGTTGGTGCCTTATTTGATTACATTGGCATACATACAAGGAATGAAAATCCTGAAGGACCAAGTAGTTTAGTATTATTGGAAACAATATACATACATAAGTTCAACATTACATAAGTAGAGGAAAAAAACACTAATTTATTCCACTAGAGTCATCACATATCCTAGATTATTCTCGCAAGTCATTCATAAAATACTTCTTTATGTCCTGATAAAAATGAAACATAAGAAATGGTGAGCTCAAATGCTTAGTAAGAGTAAGAAATAAAGAGGAAGATAATATAAACATTATACCTTGTGAATTATTGAAAACACATGCCTTTAATAATAAACCTGAACATATTATGGAAGAAATATGAGCTGAGTAAATATTTACATAATAAAACAAAACCAAGGGTATTCTACTAGTAGAATACCCACATGAACTTTCAATTACTAGCTTCATAATGAGGGAATTTCACATGCCGAACATTATGAATCATTTTATCATGGCCTTGGCCAAGACATCTAGTGATTAAGGCCTCGACCAAAATCCATATCACATTTGGAAAGTCCTCATCCAATTCCACGTCTATTTGTATCATGAGACCTACCGATACATCAAGGGGATATAGAGGGCCCCACCCATTACATAATAAGTCCAATGCATTCCTCATATGATTGGGTATCAACATAAACAATATATACATTCATATTTAATCTATCATATGAAATGTAACTAACTTTCCCCAATCATTAAACATAAAACACTAACCATTCAGAATAATATGGTGAATGGTTTTAGGATAGATCATCCACAATAGATTTAGTCATAAAAAATTATATAAAATAAGTTATATTACTTCATAAATGATTAAACCCAATAATACCATGTAATCAAAAAGAGTGTTGAATTAGACAAAAATACCCTTATAAAATCATTAGGCAATTCTTGAGATGAATACTCTTTTATTTTGAAAAGAAGAGTTATTTTTGAGAAATATTTTTATAAAACCAGAAGTAAAGTAAGATATAATTTTCATAATAAAACTATTTTTTTTATAAGAATAATGGTTTCTAAAAACCTATCATATATTTCCCTTGAAAATATATATGAATTTGAGAAATTCCCATGTATCGGGCTCATATTTTTTGAAACAGTTTTGAGAGCATCTTTTAAAAAATGTAACAATCCAGAAAATAGGGAAGGATTATGGTTGGTGTGCATATATAGAATACTCACACATAATTTATGATGAGTACATAACAATACATAATAATTTCATCGAGGACATTAGACAATAAAAGTAACCCGAATGAAAATGGAAGTTCGGGTGGAAAACCCTTACAACTTTGTAATCAAACGATTCATATGCCCCAAAAATTAATAATTAAAAAATTATAGATTAAGTAACATGAAGATAACTATATTAATGATATTTTAAATCAATTTTCAGTATACATACACCATACAAAAGTATTAGAAGTGAATATGGAAAATCTCACGAAAATGGAAGTGAGATGAAGAAACCCTTACCTTAACTCCAAATGTGTTCCTATCTTGTACTTAAGCTCCTGGAATATGAAATTATACTTTTTAATAACTTATTTCATAACCTATTATACATTTATTTAGTTTACCATAATTCTGGTTAGTTCATTTATGTCTTTATTGACAAGTTATTGTTTTGAATTATGTCGTTCTCGAGTGTTCGTTTCCTTTATTTTCATCTTCTTTTCACTTGTTTTTATTCAATGAAGTTCATGTGGAATGGTTATAAATCTCCAGGATTGGAATTATATATTATTAATGAACTTAAAGAATTAATAATGTTCATTTCTATCATTTTTTTACATGTAAAGAGGATGAACCATTGGATGAACACCACTTCGATTATTCGGCAGTATTTGGAATATTATGAAATAGTTTTGTCATATAACTTAATTATATGTACATATTCTGGTTCTTGAATATTAATTAGGTTATAACACATATATTAAAGTCTGGTTCAACCATGAATATGGTTTCATGACTAGTAATAAAGAAGAAATTGAATAATGAAACTTCGTCATCCACAAAGGTTATAAATCAGAACCTCATGGACGTCGATTTCGTTTATAAAATAAAAGGGAGGGAGTAAGAATATTTATGATGGTTTTTTCATTCAAATGATATAAATCTAGTATATAGATGTTACTGGAGTTATCATGATCATTTGGACAGAGGAGTTGAGCAGAGTATAACAAAAGTAGATAAATTGAAATAAAACCAAATGAGAAAGAAGGGTGTTTTACCTCTTGAAATAACCTCCTTCAGAAACTCCTTAAGGGAAGGGGTTATGTTATTTTGGAAAGACTAGGAGATTCCTAGTCGTGGGGAGTGACTAGGAAAGTGTAACTAGTCAGAACTTTGAGGAGCTTCAAGGCTTATAGGAGTCAAGAAAAGAGGGAGTGGTGAGGGGTTTTTATAGTGGAGGAGAGGAGTAATTTTTTAATATTTAATTCATTATTTTATTATTTCTCTCTATACAACCAATAGTATTGTTTCATGTGACCCATAATAGTAATAATGGCATGTGATTTCAAACCAAGTGGTCTTACATCATCCTTTCATCACCTATGATGCATTAAATCAAGTATTTAGCATTTATCGTATTTTATCATACTTAACTATTCATAAAAAATTCTAGAATTTCAGAAAATTCAAAAAAATTCACCCCTAAAATTTTTCAACGTGTAGATTTCAAAATTGAATTCCATTTTTGAAAAATAATTTTCCAAATATTATTAATTTAACTCTTAAATAAAATCATACTTAATTAAAAAATTAATAGTTCTAATTCTACGATTACTTCTTTATCACAATGAAAAATTAATCAAGATGTTATTATATTCTAGCGTTAAGAAATTAAAATATCAATAAAATTTACTATTAATTAGGGTCATATCACTATTCATATTACTATTCATAAGGGTATGTTACTATTTACTAAAAAAATAAAGTTTGTTCTATCAGACTCTAAATGACTTACTGAACACAACTCTAGATGACCATTTCATGAAATTCAAAACATAGAAGAGACAAAGTTGTGTTTAATGGTTAGATTATAAAATTGAATTCTATATTTATTTTTAAAACCTTGGGGAGTTACACTATGTGTGTGTTCTTTAAGCATGAGATCTCAACTTTCTAACTATACAATTCACACATCTCGCATGTGGGTGCCTACATCATTTATTAATAGTAACAACATAAAGAATATCCACATGCATCTAGATATTCTAGTTACTCATACAGCACATCTAACATCCTCTTCAATGCATTATGTCAATCATATAATAGAAAATAATTAAGATATAATTTTATATTAAATTCAATAAACTATCCATTAGTAATAATTCAAAATATGTATAAGTTAGGGAATAATGGTGGTATCTTCGACTAGCAGTGAAAGTTTTGTGATGAATCGATCTGATGGTGTATCAGAGTCTAGTTGTGTCTCATTACCACAGTGACACAAAGCTAGTGGTGTCTTTTAATTATCCGAATTTCATGTCAGGATGTGAATCCTCTAGCGATGAGTCATCTAGTGAAAGTTCATCCTTCTAGTGATATGTCAAGCTGGCGGTGCCAAACTTTTCCAAATTTATGTTTTAGTGGCATGAAATATTGACAGTGATATATTCTGGTAGTATCTCATACTTTATTGATTTTTCACTTTTTTGGTGAATCTTATAAAAGTGTCTTATACATAGTGATAATTCAATGCTGATGGTGAGTCATGGACAATAGTGACTAATATGCGATGGTGTCTTAGACTTTTTCAATAGTCTCTCTTGGTAGTGTGATAGGTTTATGGTGTCTTAACCTCAACATTGACTCATACATAGTCAGAATACAAGATACTTGTAAAGATACATTAAACTCATTAATATAATTAGAATCGTGATTTTGTGATCATTAAAACTTGGAGGTTAATAATCTCCCCCTTTTTTATGATAAAAAATCATGGAATCAAAGGTATCACAAATTTAAAAAAATATATATAAGGTAAGATTAAAAATATACATCATGACTTACCTGTCACAGTTTGTGCAGATGGTATCAAAGATAAATAATAAGAATATAATGGAAATTATCAAGTACCAAAGGTAAAAAGGTTAAAAACAAATAGTATCATTGATAGAAAATAAATAAATATGTAATAATTCAGGAAATAAATTCCATAGAGTTATCCCCTTTTCGGGATTATCGAAAAGGAATAACATAAGTAGAATAAAAAATAAAATAGGCAGTAAGAATAAAAAATTAAAAGAGGATTCCTTAAAGGCGTTCAGAGATGTGCTTTTCAAAATGTTTTTATAAAAACAGTGTACCATAAAAACAAAATTTCTACACCAACACCTTCAAGGTTGGGTATAAGGGTCTATTTTTTCTTTTCCCTTGTCTCAATATTTCTCTATATCTAAAATATCAGGATTTGAATGCGTTGTAGGAAAAGTAAATGGAACACCAATGGGTCATCTAGGTATGTATTGAGGATGATCTTCTACAATAACAACTGGCTAGAGCTATCTCAGAGCCTGTGTAGTAGGCATAGGGAGAGGTTAGAACATAGAAGGAAAAGGTTCATGATGATCACTAGTAACTCCTGGTCTGAATGATAGTTGTCGAGTAATAAGAATATATTCATGAGAAACAATTGTTGTTCCATGAAAATAAATAAATGTACTCATCAAATTTATATAATACATCATAATATAGATACCTC
Source organism: Viscum album (assembly GCA_963277665.1). NCBI lineage: Eukaryota > Viridiplantae > Streptophyta > Magnoliopsida > Santalales > Viscaceae > Viscum > Viscum album. The sequence continues at coordinate 770,369,191 of OY728159.1, read as the reverse complement.
TTTCCATGGAACTAAGGAAATCACCCTTCTCCCTTATAAATCTATTCAGTACAGGTGTCATTTTATTCAATTAGAGATCTTGTTCTTTAAAATATTGTGTGACCAGGGGAATCCTAGAATTTTCAACAATGAATTTTAAATTTACATCTATGGAATGATTGCTATATATCCTTGACATATAATACTTTATGTATTATTTGATAGTATCCCTATCAACTTTCATATCATGGGAATATGTGGTAATCAACTTAAACTCATGGTTACTGTTATATATTATTCTTCTCAAGGTTTCTTAGGACTATTCGGGAATAACACTTGAAGCATTGGCAGACGTAGCATTGAACTCATATATGAAAACAGATCTGATCAATTCAACATAAAATACTATAGGAGGTGGATAACTTAATCTATAGTCCATATAGGTAATATTTTCCATTCTTTCAAGTGGATCATCCATACTAGCTGCAAATGAATATTGAATTCCTTCTATAACATACTTTGTGGATTCCATCTCACAAATTATTCTTTTATTCTCCATTTATATCTATTGTATGTGATGAAGAATATTTAGTTTAATGTGTTTAATTGCCAATTAAATGATATACCATTCATCATTTTCACTAGGCTTGATCAAGAGAGGTGATTTATTCTTAAAACACTAACTAAGATATGAAATCCATTTTTTACCAAAAACATCCAAACAAACCTTTGTGACTACATCCACTAAAATAGTAGGAGGATTTAGAGCAATAGGGTTAGGTACAAGAGGTCTCATAAGGGAAAACTTTTCCAAGAAACCATAAAAATAAACTTTAGCTATCATAGATCCCTTATGTTCCCCTATAATTCAAACATTAGGTCCACCATACATTGGTGGACTCTTACTGAATTTGCCTCAATCTTCTGTCATGGGATCAAACCAACTGAATGAAGGAGTATAAACAAATACTGTAATAGAATATTATACAATATTGGGAGAAAAAGTAGCATGATGTACCAAAATAGGTGCAAGTACAAAGGTAGAAGGAGTAACAACAGTTATCTCAGCACTCTAGGTAGCAGTAGTCTATTCACAAATAGCCACTTCTTCAATCTGAACATTAGATTTCTGAACACTTAATCTTTGTAAACAACTTTTCTAGCCAACAAATGGTTCAAATTATATATGGATGTCAACTAGAGTCTAATAAATATCTATATCATCCAATTTTACATCACATCCTTTCTTGGAAGAAGTAATATCTTTCTTACTTTTATCATCCACATATTATTCTACAGTAGTAATAACACCCATGTTCTTAACCAAGGAAGAATCAGAAATTGTCAGATCCTCACCAATTGAACTCACTTTAGTTCTATCCACATCTTTATACTTTTTAATTAATTCCAAATATGGGGATTTCACCCCCATAAAAAGTTCATATTTGTCTTTAAGCATTGGGTCCACTTATTTCGACATGTCTGGTTTCACAACAAATTTACTAGTTAAAGCAAGAATTGTTGTATGGATCTCAAAACCTTTTATTCTAATATTTCCTTTTGATACATCAGGGTTAGAGATATCATAATCAACTTCACTACCAATACCATCATTATCATCTCCATTCCCATTACCACTTTCATTTCCAAACTCATCTTCTTCTTTATCATCATCATTATCATCCTCTTATTCAGTGGATTTTGAACTTTTGTATTGCTATTCTCCAAAGACCATTGTATCATCATAATCACTTCTCAAAATATTTTCTCTTTTTGGTAGACTCCTAGGTGGACTAGGAGCTCCGTATGTAACCAGTGGTGATTGAGGTGACAAGTACGGGTCGCTAACTTCATCATAGATGCTTCTTTTTCAACTTCCTAATTTGCAATACCCACTTATTCCTCATTAGATTTGTAACGCCCCGACCCTAGTTACCCAGATTTGGCGCATTACTACATAACATTAGCATGATCACAAAAGATAAAGTCTCGAATGACCGATTAGTTTAGTAGACTTGAAACGATATATACATTCATAAGTTTTACATTACATCATGAAATAAAAACTACAACAATATCTTGTCCCCTTTGAACACACTTATCCCTTAGACTATCCCTGGAGGTCCATCATAATATACTTCTTCACATCCTAGGAAAATAAAACATAGAAAGGGGTGAACTCAGATGCTTAGTAAGGATAACAATATAGCGGAAACATTCATAAACAAGCGTGAACATTTAAGTCAATTGTATAACTAAAACAAATTCCTTTTAAACTTGAACTTCAGAATAACATGGAAAAAATAAAATGAAATAATGCCATTTAATTTTTCACATGGACATTCTAATATTCGAATATTCACATGAAATATCAATAACCACTTTCATAATGATGGAATGCATAATGCCAGACTATCATAACCACATAGTCAAGGCCTTGTTCCAAGACTACAAATAGGATTTTGTCAAGGCCTTGTACCAAGACACTAGTTTTTCTCATGAGACCTACCGATGCATCGAGTAGCTATAGAGGGCTCCACACATCACTTACTAAGTCCAATTCATTATTTATATGAAAAGGTTTAAACATATCATAAACAATTCCCAAGAACCATAACATAATCATATCACATAAAACATGTATAAAGAAACATAACATTTTCACATTTCAATCACAAGATATCAATACAACACATTGATATAATCAAAAAATTATCAAAACCATTTTCAATGCCGAAATAAAAGAAAAGTAAAACATGGTATTTATTTTTAATTTAAAAAAATTTATGGCTTTTATAGGAATCTGAAACTCAAATAATGGTCACGGCGGCGAAGAAGTCATTTCCTCCGCATACGTAAGACAAAACATTCCTTTTGTCGTTTAGTAAAACAATTCGTATAAAAAGATACCTTTTGAATAAAATTAAAAGTAAAATGGGTTCATACACCGTATAAAAGAAAGTTGTGTATAAAACAAAATATTCCTCAATGAAGGGAGATTGAGACGAAGTCCCTTAACTCATGTCTGACTGGACTCAATCGTTCTTTAATCTCCTTTAGTTTGGGTAACTCCCTTTGGTTTGAACCAAAAAGACTCTTGAAGTCCCTTATGCCTAAGGTAAGGATTCTAGGATGAAGGGAGGAAAGTTGAGAGGGTATTTTGGCAGAGGTTGGCTGAGCCAAATGGCTTTGAAGGTGTGAATAAGGTGGTAGAGGTGGGGGCCTTTTACCAAAGGAGAGAAGGGGCTCTTTTAGAAAGATTGAAAATATTATTTTATTATAAAATGGTTTTCAGATTATAAAGATCACAAAATGATATATTTCTAAGATAAGGTGATAAGTGTTCGAAATCCACCCATCCAATATGTTTTTTACAAGTGTAAGTCTTATATTTTACCTTATCTTTTCATTTTATTTAAATCTTTCATTAATGAGGTAATGGATGCATCATCATTGTGTCATAAATAAATTTATTTATTTAATATCTAAAAATTATAAAAAAAATTACCATGATGTAGGAAATATTTTTAGCTTTCCAATTAATATTTATAGTCAAAAATATAACTTGTATAATCCCTTCTGAAAATTGTTTTAGTAAAACAATACATGTTTGTGACATTTTTATTTTTACTTTATATAAAAGGTATTAATGTCATTATCTTACCCAAGTGGCTCCATTGGGTCCCAAATATCATCCCATGGGTTTTCTTGGTCTTCCATGACTCATACAAGAAGATTAGGACATGTTTCAAGATATTTTTATATTTTTATAATATCATTTTTACCTTAAATTACCCTAATTACCTCTAATCGTGGTTAATAAAACTCAAAAGTTACTATTCACCATAAATTATTTTCATCCCATTGAACAAAATTTCACTTACTAATGACAACCATGTATGTTTTATTTTTGAAATTCAATTCATAGAAGTGGTAAAGTTTCATTTAAATGAAAAATCAATTTTTTTTAACTACCACTTAGTGGTTTCACTATTCATCAAAAATTGAAGTTTTTCAGAACAATACCAAAAATTCACCCTAAGATATAATTGATATTACAAATTCAAAAATGATTCCTATTTTACAAAATTCAAAACATATAAGTTTCATTAATTAATTTTATAATTAATTCCCGTTGTCAAAACAAATAGCGTGTTTTTAAGAAACAATATCAATCAAAAGATTGACAATTGTTTATGTCCAATTTCAAAGTGAAATTAATTCTAATGACCACCATTGGATAAAATGGTAAAAGTATATTCTAATTATACTTTTAAACAACTCAATATTATAATTTATCACTATAAATTATTTTGATTAAAAATGTTGTTTTTAAGTATTTTTTACTATTCATCGAAATTGGATGTTCTCAGAAAAACACCAAAAATTCATCTTAGGCTAATTTCGATATTATGAATACAAAAACGAAGTCCATTTTGAAATATAAAATTTATATAATTCAAAAAGTGGGTATTACTATTCATAATGGATACTTTGACTGGTCACAATGTGTTAGAATCTCGAACATGCGTACAATGCAAGTTACTGCATTATTGAAAGAGAAGCGGACCATGGAATCTTGGGTTGTTACATTCTCCACTCCTTCAAATAATTTCATACTCCAAATTTATAGAATATTACTACATAAAAATACTCGGGTGGTTCTTCATCATAAGTTCCTCAGGTTCCCGTGTTGCCTCTTCCATGTTATAGTTTCTCCATAGAAATTTTACCAGACGAGTCGTCTGGTTTCTCAGCACTTGTTCTCTTATGTCAAGAACCTTGAAAGGCTCTTCGCAATAAGATAGATCGAGTTCTAGCTCTAATTCCTCATAGGTGAGTACATGCATTAGGTGACGCATGTATTCTTTCAACAGTGATACGTGGAACACATCGTGAACTTTTGAGAGACTTGGAGGCACAGCCAAACGGTAAGCTACAACCCCAATTTGTTATAGAATTTCGAATGGTCCGATGTACTTGGGACTTAATTTTCCCTTCTTACCGAATCGTATAACTCCGTTCCATGAAGTACCTTCAAGAAAAAATGATCTCTTACCTGAAATTCTAAATCCTTCCTTCGGTTATCGGCATAACTCTTCTGCCTACTTTGAGCTGCATTGATGTGGTTTTGGATTACCTTAACCATTTCCACGTTTCCTCAACAAGTTCTGGTCCAATGAGTTTTCTTTCACCAACATCATCCCAACAGGTTGGTGTGTGACATCTCTTTCCATATAACACTTCATATAGTGCCATCTGAATACTTGAATGGAAGCTATTGTTATAGGAAAATTCTACTAGAGGTAAATATTGATCCCACATACCTTCAAAGTCAAATGATCAAGACCTAAACATATCTTCTAAGGTTTGAATAGTCCATTCTAATTTTCCATCAGTTTCAGGGTGGTAGGCAGTGCTCAAACGAAGTTCTGTATCTAGAGCTTTCTGAAGAATCTTCCAGAATCTTGATGTGAAATGGGGATCATGATCAGAAACCATTGATAGGGGTAAACCATGTGGTCTTAAAACATCGTTAATATACAGTGTTTATAAATGTTCAAGTAGTAAATCTTATCTTATAGCAAGAAAATGTGCTGACGTGGAAAGACGATCCATAATGACCCATATTGCATCATTCCTTGTAGGAGCCTTTGGTAGTCCCATGACAAAGGCCATCATAATATTATCCCATTTCCACTCAGTAATGGGAAGAGGTTGCATAACTCCTCCAGGAAGTTGCCTCCCAGCTTTCACTTGTTGACAAACCAGGCATCTTGACACAAAATAAGTAATCTCTTTCTTCATGTTTTCCCACAAAAAATGTTTCCTCAAATATCTATACATCTTAGTGCTACCAGGGTGTATAGAGAAATTGGAACTATGAGCATCATCCAATAATTCCCTTTTTAGACCAGCTATATCCGGATCACAAAGTCTCTTCCCAAATATCAAAATTCCATCTTCATACACAAAGTCACTCAATCTCCCATCATTCACATCTTTAATCTTCTTTTAAAACTCCTCATCATCAGATTGAGAACTTTTTATCCTTTCTAATAAAGATGGTTAGTAAACCATTTGAAAAATTATTGATGATCCACCTTCCATGGTTATTCTCATATCCATCTTTACTAGATCCATGAGAATAGGATCCCTTTTAACTCTCATCATGTTCAAAACTCCATGATCCTTTCTGCTCAAAGCATATGCCACCTTATTTGCTTTCCCCGGGTGGTAGTGTATAGTGGAATCATAATCATTGAGTAGTTCAAGCCATCTCCTTTGCCTCATGTTGAGTTATTTTTGTGAGAAAATATACTTCAAACTCTAATGATTAGTATATATCTCACATTTTTCACCATAGAGATAATGTATCCATATCCTCAATGTAATGATTATAGCTTCTAACTCAAGGTCATGAGTTGGATAGTTTTTCTCATGAATTATTAGCTGTCGTGATGCATAGTCAATAACCCTATCATTTTGCATAAGGACACAACCAAGTCCTTTCTTTGAAGCATCACTATAAATAACAAACCCATCATTCCTCGATGGTAGAGTTAATATACGAGAATTGACTAATCTTCTTTTAAGTTCTTCAAAACATTTTTCACATTCCTTTGTCCAAAAAAATTTAACCCCTTTACGTGTCATCCTCGTTAATGGGTTAGCCAATAGGGCAAAATTCTGGACAAAACGTCGATAATAACCTCCTAAACCAATAAATCTACGTACCTCAGTTATACTCGTTGGTGCTGGACATTCTTGGATCTCTCTTGTCTTAGAAGGATCAACAGAGATTCCATTCTTAAAGATCATATGGCCAAGAAAAGAAATCTCATGAATCCAGAATTCAAACTTTCTAAACTTCCCATATAATTCGTGTCTTCTATGAGTCTTTAGAATAATGCACAAGTGATTTTCAAAATCTTCATAGCTTTTGGAATATACCAAGATAACATCAATAAAGACCACTACAATGTCATCAAGATATTCCTTGAAAACTCTATTCATTAGATCAATGAAGACAGAGGGTGAATTGGTCAATCCCAAAGGAATTACTGTAAACTCGTAATGCCCATACCTGGTTCGAAATGTTGTCTTCGGAATGTCTTCCTTCTTCAGACACAACCGATGATATCCATATCGAAGGTCAATCTTTGAAAAGTATTGAGCTCCATGAAGTTGGTCAAATAAATCATCAATGTGAGGTAGGGGATACTTGTTCTTTATTGTTATAGCATTGATCTCCCTGTAGTCAATGCACAACATCATAGATCCATCTTTCTTCTTAACAAAAAGAAAATGAGCTCCCCATGGAGAAACACTAGGGAAAATAAATCCCTTATAACTCAGTTCCTCTAGTTGTTTCATTAGTTCCACTAATTCCATAGTGGCCATTCTATATGGTGTCTTCAATATGGGCCTTGAACTAGGCATTAAGTCAATAGAAAACTCAACTTCTCATTCTGGAGGATGCCCAGGTAAATCTTCTGGAAACACATCAACATATTCTCTCACAATAGGTATATCCTCTATTTGAACATTCACTTCCTCACCCATAGTTATTTCATTCTCTTCCTCCCCAATAAGTGAATTTAGTTGAGCTACTGGGGGTGGATCTAGATAAGAATCAGGTGGTGATGATTCTGCTCTAAAGATAAGGTGTTCCTAATCATCATCATCAGAAATCGTAACCTCTTTCTTCTTATAATAAATCATCACATCATGGTCCAAAATCCAATCCATACTGAGGATTATATCAAATTTAATCATTGGTATGATGATGAGATCAGTAGATAAAAAACCTTTATCTGCTCTAATAGGGACTGATTCACAAAACATTGTTGCAATGATACTTCCCTTATGAGTTTTTACTGATAACTCCCTTGTTAAATCAAATTTGAAATATCTAATTTTCTTAAAAAACTAGGATGATATGAAATAATGTGATGATCCAGAATCAAATAAAGTATTTTCTAATCTTTAGGAAACCATTAAATTACATGTCACCACGTCTTTCAGAGCTTCAACCTCAATAGTAGTGACCGCTTAAGCTTGGCCTTGATCCCTTGGCCTTTTCTGAGGTAATTTTCTTGGACGCTTAGGACATTCATTTTCATAATGTCCAATCTCACTGTAATTGTAGCATTGAACATCGGTAGCTTATTTCATCCCCTTGAAATCACGAGCTTGGTGGCCCTTTTCACCACACTTGTAACAGACTCTCATTCCCTTCAAGAAAGTACCAGGGTGTTTCTTCCCATATTTACTACAGGATGGATATTCAACTTTTCCCTTCTTCCCCTTATTTCCATTTCTAGATTGATGAATAAACCTCTTCTTCTCTTTCTTTTCTTGAAAGTCATAAGACTTAGAGAATTCTTTTTTTGTCCTGATAGAACATGAAACAATATCTTTGTACGATGAGAAGGATTGTGAAACTAATGCTCGATGGAGAAATGGTTTTAACCCATCAAAGAAACGATCAATATTACTCCTTGGTTTACGTATATAATCTGCTGCATTCCTCACTATCCTTGTAAAGTTAGCCTCATACTTTGCGACAATCTCATCTTCCTTTTGTCTTAGACTCAGAAATTTCCTTTCCATATCTACTCGATGGTCATGAGGAAAGTATTTTTCTAAGAAAATATATTTAAACTCCCTCCAATCCATATTTGATACTTCATCATATTCCTTCATGTTTTGAATCAATGAACACCATTCATCAGCATCTCCAGTGAGGTGGTAAACTGCCATGACAACCTTTTCCATTTCACTACTCCCTAAGGTGTGGAATATTTTCTCTAAGGAATTTATCCATTGCTTCACTAATAGTGGATTTGTACCCCCATTGAATGTTGGTGGTTGTTGACTCATGAAACGATCTAACATTTATCCTCCACTCTACGGATCAAGGTGCTCCATATGGGTAAGGTTATTATTCATAACCAGAGTGATTTGTCCCAGTATAGTGATTAGCTGATCAGCACCAGTTGCATCACCGACTCCACTATAATTATCTTGAGAAGGAGGTCAATCCCTACATGGAGTGCATGCATTGATACGGTTTCCATTCATTAAACTAGGAGCCATTTCTAAACAATATCTCAAACTAGATCAGTTCATGAATCAAAATACATAATTACATACTTGTAAAACACTTAACATAAATTGAACTATTTATGGATATAATCCATAATCATAAAAAAAATGTTTTGTTTGAGGAAGTATATACTCATAAACCCTTCATAATGGTTTTTAATGAAAATGAGAATTATCCTAAGCATATCCCCCGAGAGTGTCGTAACCAAGAGTGCAGCAAGGCCCGTTGTCGTGCACCAGTTCCCATTCGAGTCTAGCTCAAAGTGGGGTTTTCAGGTTTTACCCCTAGGTACATCTGTGCCAGAGCCGCCTCTACCTACTCGTATCCAGATAGGGATGTATTGCTTGGAAAAAACACAAAATCTATACTTTACCAAAATTCTAGGATGTTCTTCTATACTAATCCTCAAAGTCTATCTTCGTGCTAGGTGCTCTAATCAGAGTTTATCTAAATAGAACTTCCAAGGTTAGTACTAAACTGCCTCTGATACCAACTGTAATTCCCCGACCCTAGTTACCCAGAGTCGGTGCATTACTAGATAACATTGGCATGATCACAAAAGATCAAGTATCAAAATACCGATTAGTTTAGTATCCTTGAAACACTATATACATTCAAAACTTTTACATTACATCATGAAATAAAAACTACAACAACATCTTGTCCCCTGTGAACACACTTATCCCTTAGATTATCCCTGCAGGTCAATCATAATATACTTCTTCACATCTTGGGAAAAATAAAACATAGAAAGGGGTGAGCTTAGATGCTCAGTAAGGATAACAATATAGCGAAAACTTTCATAAACAAGCATAAACATTTAAGGCAATTGTATTACTAAAACAAAATCCTTTTAAACTTGAACTTCAGAATAACATTGAAAAAATAAAATGAAATAATGCCATTTACTTATTCACATGGATATTCTACTAGTCGAATATTCACATGCAATATCAATAAACACTTTAATAATTATGGAATGCATAATTCCAGACTATCATAACCACATAGTCAAGGCCTTCTGCCAAGACTACAAATAAGATTTTGTCAAGGCCTTATGGCAAGACACTAGTTTGTCTCATGAGACCTGCCGATGCATCGAGGAGCTATAGCAGGCTCCACCCATCACTTACTAATTCCAATGCATTCCTTATATGAAAAGTTTTAAACATATAATAAACAATTCCCAAGAACCATAACATAATCATATCACATAAAACATGCATAAAGGAAACATAACATTTCCACATTTCAATCACAAGATATCAATACAACAAATTGATATAATGAAAACATTATCAAAACCATTTTCAATACCAAAATAAAATAAAATTAAAACATGGAATTTATTTTTCATTTTAAAAAATTATTATGTCTTTTTGAGGAATCCGAAACTCAAATAATGGTCACGACGGTGGAGAAGTCGTTTTCGCCGCATATGTAAGACAAAACATTCCTTTTTTCGTTTAGAAAAATGCTTCATATAAAAAGATACATTTTGAATAGAAGTAAAAGTAAAAGGGGTTTATACACCGTATAAAAGAAAGTTGTGTATAAAACAAAATATTCTTCAATGAAAGGAGATTGAGACGAAGTCCCTTACCTCGTTTCCGACTTGACTCGATCGTTCTTTAATCTCCTTTTGTTTGGGTAACACTCTTTGGTTTGAACCAAAAGGACTCTTGAAGTGCCTTCTGCCTAAGGTAAGGCTTCTAGGATGAAGTGAGGAAATTTGAGAGGGTATTGGAGAATAGTTTGACTAATACAAATGTCTTTGAAGGTGTGAATAAGGTGGTAGAGGTGGGGGCCTTTTATAAGAGGAGAGGAGGGGCACTTTGGGAAAGATTAAAAATATTATTTTATTATAAAATGGTTTTCAGATTATAAAGGTCCCAAAATGATATATTTCAAAGATAAGGTGATAAGTGTTCAAAATACACCCATCAAATATGTTTTTGACAAGTGTAAGTCTTATATTTTACCTTATCTTTTCATTTTATTTAAATAGTTGATTAATGAGGTAATCGATGCATTATCATAGTGTCATAAATAAATTTATTTATTTAATGTCTAAAAATTATAAAACAATCACCATGATGTAGGAAATCTTTTTATCTTTACAATTAATATTTATATTCAAAAAGACAACTTGTATAACCCCTTCTGAAAATTCTTTTAGTAAAATAATAAATATTTGTGACATTTTTATTTTTACTTCAAATAAAAGGTATTAATGTCATTATCTTACCCAAGTGGCTCCATGGGGTCCCCAAAATCGTCCCATGGTTTGTCTTGGTTGCCCATGACTCATACAATAAGATTAGGACATGTTTCAAGATATTTTTATATTTTTATAATATCATTTTACCTTAAATTACCCTAATTTCCTCTAATCGTGGTTAATAAAACTCAAAAGTTACTATTCACCAAAACTTATTTTCATCCCATTGAACCACATTTTACTTATTAATGACAACCATGTATGTCAGATTTTTTAAATTCAATTCATAGAAGCGGTAAAGTTTCATTTAAACAAAAAATCAGTTTTTTTAACCACCACTTAGTGGTTTCACTATTCATCAAAAAATTGCAGTTTTTCAGAACAATACCAAAAATTAACCCTAAGCTATAATTGATACTCCGAATTCAAAAATGATTCATATTTTATAAAATTAAAAACATATAAGTTTCATTAATTAATTTTATAATTAATTTCCGTTGTCAAAACAAATACCGTGTTTTTAAGAAAGAATATCAATCAAAAGATTGACAATTGTTTATGTCCATTTTCAAAGTGAAATTAATTATAATGACCCCCATTGGATAAAATGGTAAATTAATATTCTGATTATACATTAAAACCACTCAATAGCATAATTTATCACTATAAAATATTTTTATTAAAAAAGTTGTTTTTAAGTATTTTTCACTATTCATCGAAAATTGGATGTTCTCAGAAAAAACCAAAAATTAATATTAGGCTAATTTAGATATTCTGAATCAAAAAATGATGTCCATTTTTAAATATAAAATTTATATAATTCAAAAAGTGGGTATTACTATTCATAACGGCTACTTTGATTGGTCGCGGTGTGTTAGAATCTCGAACTTGCGTACAATGCAAGCTACTGCATTATTGAAAGAGAAGCTTACCATGGAAGCTTAGGGTGTTACAATATTATTATACAATATCATTAGGATAAAGTCCTGGATCGACAAAATTCCTCGTTCTAGTAGGATGATCCACCAGATTAAATTTCACATATAGCTTCTCACTATCTCTAACCCCTTGTCTCTTCCAAGGGTTCCAACTAATCTTCATCCTTGAATAGATAGATCTTGAAAAAAAACCACCACATTCATTAGTTTTTTCTTAATTATCAGTAATTATACCCCTGACTATTAACATTATAGAAATCATATTTGAATAGATCAAAGAGTTAGATCTCGATGTTGGATTTATCATTGATGCACTGAAGTACATAAGGAATTTTCATTCATTTAAGAATATTGAAATTGTATTTTTGGATAATTTATCATGATTTTATAGCATACATATTTCTTTATAGATGGTATTTAATTATAAAATGAAGGTATAAGAATATTCGACACCAATCAGGAATTTTGGATGGCAATTAGAGGTGTTTGGATACTTTTTACAAAGTGCACAGTCACTTCTGAAGTCAATAAAACAGTGAACCCCAATTAACCAAACTCTGTTCGCTTAAATTCATGGGATAGAACCAAGTCACATGGTCTCCACTTGGTTAGAAAAACCATGATAATCCTCTAGGAAATTTTGTAGAATATGAATTTTTTGAGGTAGTGGCTCATCCCACGGTATTCGTATGGTTTTCCAAACCATGTGGACCATCCCAAGTGCTTGTTCCCCAACACTTCATTAGACATAACCTTGAACACAGTTGGTGCATGGTTAATCAAACCATGAGACTAAATCAAGTGTCAGTTAACATGTAGCCAACCACTTCTTATCTACCCCACCTTCGAATATTTTGACCAAATAATTGGACCCCTAACCATCTTTGCATAGTGGGGGATGGACAATTATTGTAGGGGCTATATGGGATCATCATCATCATCTATAGGGGTCATGTGGGAAAGGAAGGAGCTTGAAACTAATTCTAGGCATTTTGAGAGATTTTTATCTTGTGGTTTATTTGAGTCTTTAGATCTTTTCTCAGTTGTATTGAACACTTCAGGTATCAAGAGTTTTTTTTGTTATTTACTTATTGCGTGGCCAATTCCCCTTATGTGTTGGGACTGTAGACAATTTAGTTTTCTTGGTAATTAATTTTACATTTTTTCATGATTTTTCATATTAAATCTCTTAATTTATACATCAATCACTTCCACTATCTTATTTTAAATTCCCTATGAGATCAAGAAATAAATTTATAGGTATCTCTGGGAGAATTTATACAAGTAATCCCACAATCATTGGGTGCACTCATCATTTCAAAAGGGATTATTTTAATAAAATTTACAAATCTCAATTTTTGGACAAAGAAATTGATTTCCATTTACATAATAATAACTCACAAGACCAAGGGGGCACTGATACAAGTTAAAATCAGAGATGTGAGTTATTATGAACAACAAATCAAATAAAAAAATGATTTCTATTGATCCTCATAAACACCCATATCCCCAATGAATTTCTTCCATTAGTTGTAAAAAAAATTATATTTTTCTATTTTAAATTACATCGTTCATGAATTTGATGATTTAGTCATTCAAACATAAAAAACCTTCATAAACCTCAAATATTGACTCTAAATTCAACAATATTCATTTAGTAAATTATGATTTAGAATATAGAATACATTAAATATCCATATTGATCGACCCCATACATACACAAAACTAGTTTTAAGAGTTGGTGATTCAATTTTGGAAGCCAAAAGTAACACTTCAGAAAAAATGAAACCAAATTATGGTTTCATTTCTCAGGATGAGTTAAATTTTTTTTTGTATTCTCGAGTTTGTATTAATTTAGTGAAAAACAAAATCGTAAATTCTGAAAAATTCTAGATTTTATATGATTTCTATTTTAGGTTATTTTTTCCCAATTTATGCTTGGTGTGTTGTTTTTAGTTTTGCAGAACAATAGGTGCATGAGAAGCCTAAGCACTCATTCTAAGAGTGTCGAGTTTTCCGAGATACTTCCATTTGAACCTGAAATTGAACAAACTATCTATAGGCGACATCGATAACTTATGGTAGAACCCAACTAGAATGCACCCATAGTGAATTTTTAATAAAAAGAACCAATTATTTTACCTGGAATTGGAAATCAATTTTCACAACATGGGAATCAGAACCAATATCTCCCCTCGATGGTAATCTGAATCTGCACCCTCCAGTTAATTTTATGGAAAATGTGTCGTGGATCCACAAGTGAATGTTGGCTCAATTTCTGATGGGATATGGCCATAAAAAACTGATGCAGTATATTTCACCAGAACCACTATTGTATATTCCTCTAAACCAATGGCCATATTTTTCAAAAAAACAGTAGTACATCCCTCAAACTTATTCAGATCAAATGCCACCATGATATACCCTAACGGAGTATGGTCTTCCCTTTATACCTGTAATAGATACAGGTAATGTCAGACTATCATTGTAAGCCCAACATTTTAAGATTAAGCTAACTGTCGTATAGCTTATTCAAAAATAGTGCAGTTTTGGGGTTTACCAAGGGAAAACCCCAATGACCATCTCTCCAATTTTATAGAAATATGTGATACATTATATTACCACAGAGTGTCTAGGGATTCCATTCATCTCACCTTGTTCCCCTTCTCATTAAGGGGTAATTAAATGTAATTGATAAAAGAGTTTCATCAGCACTCCATCCATACATGGGAAGCATTTTCTTAGGCATCTCTGTCCATGTATTTTTCTCCCTCCAAAATAGTGACATTGAAGAATGAAATTCACAATTTTCAGCTGAATGAGTTAGAGTCATTGTATAAATCTTGTAAGTGATTCATGGAGATGTTGAGGAAATATCATCATCATGGACTTCCATTATGGATGAAAAGCCTAACCTTTTATGGGGTCTTACCATGAACATAAAATCTTTGGTGAATGCGGCTGTTGGAGGGATAGTAATGAGAAAATATCCTAAAAAGTCTTTGATATTTTAGATACATGTTAGCAAACAGTTTCTAATGGAACACTGATTGGAGAACTCAAAAGAGTCGTATTCATAATACTAATTCTAATAAGATGCCTACTTCTTAGCATGATTCCTTATCAAATAAAAATTGATTCATTGAATTTTAAAACAAAATCACAAGTTCAAGATGTGAGTCATTTAGCATGCAGTGAATGTAGAGACAACAACGTCATGGGTTAATGTCTGGGGTTAAGCATCGGCCCGTCAATAAGTGAATTAAATTATGTTTCTTAGAACATAGGGAAACATATGTTCCCTCAATACTAGAACTCTAAATGGAATGATAATGAGAATTTGGTTGGGGGATAGTAGCAACAAAATTCTCATCTAGGGCTCTAGAGGACACCCAGTATTGGACAAAAGCAATATCATAATCCATATATAAGACAAAAATAGTGGAATCAATATAAATATGGGACCTATTAGGAATAAGGGTATCAAAACCCTCATTTGGCGCAAAATTTGTGATAGCCACAACCTTAGTAAGCTACAAAGCAACAACCTCTGCAAGTAAAGACATCAAAGCTATAAGAAATGATGTCTCTGTTCATTGCAGTAATAGAGAAATGATTTCAAAATCAAGAGGCATCCATTTGAAGCCGTAAGAATCATATTGGATAGATTTTCAATCAACATTCTTCATGAAAACCCAGAAAAATAATAGGCGACACTAAAAATAACCCATGATAGGAAGAAAATTCAGTGACGTTGAGAAGTGGGAATGAGTTTTTGCAATATGTACTTACATAGAAAATGGTAGTTAAAGCTATAAACTAAGATAAATATACTAAAAATATTTCTAAAGAAGCTAAAATAAAGTATCCCACCTCATCACAGGAGTTACTAAAAGAGAAGGGTGCTACACGTGATATAAGAAAAGAGGTGTTCGAACCCTATAGACCCACCTTACCCTTCACATAACTCCTGAAGTAGAGGAAATTGAATCATAAATTTGGAATATTCATGGTGGTATTCATGAAAAATAATATTAAAATTCAATTCTTATTTGAATTAACTAAAATTCCCACCTATAGTATGTTCATGAAGGAAATCATGCCAAATATATGAAAAAATTGGAAGATCTGGGTACCATTCCTCTCAATAAGGAATGCTCAGTAGGGGTTCAACACATCATTCCTCAAAAGTTTCAGGATCCTCTAAGTTTTACTATCCCATTAACAATTTGATATTGTGAGTTTGGAAAATTCCTCTGTGATTTGGGAGATAGTGTCAATCATATTTGATTTTGAGTTTTAAAAAAGATGGGGTTGAATAGTCTAAAACCGACTTGTATGAAATTGAAACTAGTTTATCACTCCATTAATTATCCAAATGGGATACTTCATGAAGTTATTTTAAATGTAAGGAAGTTTATTATTTTGTCTTATTTTATCATACTGAATATGGAGGATCATATAGAGGTACCACTGATTTTGGGAAGACCTTTTTTGGACATTTGAAAAGTGTTGATAGAATTTCATCAAGGTTAATTTCTTATCAGGGTAGGGGATGAAAGAGAATATTACAACATCCTCAAAGAAATATAGAAAGTTTAATTTATGGAGAATGAGTATTTTTGTGCTTTAACTATAGTTGAAGACTATTTTGACGGCATGGTGGTCGACATGGGAAGTTGCACTACTTCTGATGAACTGGATTTAGCCAAGATCCATCTCGAACAAGAACCATAGGAACTAAAGTTTATTGTAGGCCAAGGAAACCATTATTGGTAGTGAGAAATGGTTCTGGATATCTTATAGAGGGATGATCTAGAACAAATTGTGTGTTGAATTCATAAATCCCCATTACTTGAAATAAAACCTCTCCCATACTCTTTAAAATATGGGTACTTGGTAGACAAGAACATGCTGCTGGTAACTCTTAATGCTTAACTTACACAAGATAAATAGAATGAACTTTTATAGGTTCTAATAATAAGGACACAAGATATTGGTTGGATGGTTTTTATCCTTAAGAGAATCAGTCCAACAATTTGCAAACACAATGTGATACCCGAGTAAGGATCCAAGACCCCTCAAAAACTGCAGTGATGGTTAAACACTCAAATGAAGGAGGTAGTGAAAAAAAATCAATATTTTGGATGCAGGTATTATATAAATAATTTTTGACATCCCATGGGTTTTCCCTTGTAAGTGGTGCCCAAAATTGGGGGTATCACCTTGATTTCCAATGAAAATAATGATATTCTCCCAACAAGGATGTTTATGGGATGGCAGGGTTGAGTGGATTATTGAAATCTCAATGATCCTATATAGATGTATCACTTCCCAATTCCATTCATAGAATTTTTTTTGGAACACTTGGTGGTGCATGAATTCTATTAATTTCTATATTGTTACTCTGGGAATAACTAGATTTCTATTTCCTATGAATATTAGGAGAAAAGAACCTTCACATACCCATATAAAACATTGGTTTATTGTCGTATGTTTTTTGGCATGTGTAATGCTCCAGCCACCTTCCAATGGTGCATTTTGGAAATCTTCAAATACATGGTGGGTCAGATTATGGAAGTTTTCATGGATAATTTCTCTATCTATAGAAATTCATTCAACACATGTTTGCTTAATTTGTAAATAGTCTTGGAGTGGTGTGAGCACACAAATCATGTTTTGAATTGGGTAAAATGTCATTTTATAGTGAATTATGTAATTGTATGAGGCCCCTAGATATTTGAGAAGGGAACTTAAGTATATCTCAAAAATATTTAAGTGATATCACACCTTTCCATTCCAACTTTTTTCTGAGAAATACGAAGATTTCTTGGATAAGCAGGCATTTATAGAAGGTTTGTGCATAATTTTTAAAATATATACCAACAACTGGATAATATTCTTTTAAAGGATGAAATATTTAAATTTTATGAAACATCAATTACAGCCTTTTAACTCTTAAAGAAGATATTGGTTCAATCCCCCATAATGATTTCTCTAACTGGGATGAGAAATTAAAAATTTTGTGTGATTCGAGTGACTATGTTGTTGGGATCCGTTCTTGGGTAGTATATGGATCACATCTTCAGGCTCATCTACTATGCAACTCAATCCTTAAAAAAATCCCAAATCAACTACTCTAGAACTAAGAAAGATATGTTTTGGTGGTTTTTTCATTTGATTAATTCCACTCATATCTAGTGCTATCGAAAGTTGTTATATATACAAACAAAACAACACTCAAATAATTGTTGAACAAGATGGATAAAAATCCAAGGCTCATTTATTTTTTGATTCACTTCAATGTGTTTTACTTGAAAATTCTTGAAAATAAATGGAGTGAAAAAATAGTTTTTCATAATCTACCATGTCTAAAATTACCCCATTTTGAAGAATAAGACAATAGGGAAATCATGGAAGGCTTTCCATATTAACACATATTTTAAGTAGTCCCAACACCCCATTAATGGTTTACAGACATCACTAATTATTTGGTTATGGGAGTTCTCCACCCTGATCTCAGTTTCTAGAAAATGATTCATTTTCAGTAATTTTTAAAAAAATATATTTTTTGGAAGACCCACTACTCTTTCACTCATACAAAGATGGAGTAAATTTCCACTACATACCTGAGGATTAATTCAATAGACTTATAGGGTTTTTCACCCCTCTTTGGATGGGGGAATCATGGATCAGATCAATAAATCTCTAAGATTCTATGATCTATATTTTTCTTTCTCATGATGCATTAGGATTCCGAGCACTTTGTGCCATGCTGTGATAAATGCTAGTAGACTGGTAACGTTGGGTGTAGAGCTGAAATGCCTCAATACCCCAACCACAAAATCTAAGTCTTCAATGTATTGGGTATTGAATTTAATGGGTTTTCCCCCCCATCCTATGTGAATAAATATCTTCTAGTGTTTGAGGACTATATATCTGAATATGTGGAAGCTTTTTTCACAGCACAAAACACAACAAAGGTAGTCATTTCATATTTGATGAAGAATGTATTCAGTAGGTTTAGTGTTCTCCATGTCCTCATCAGTGATAGTGGGAACATTTTGATAATTATTTAATGAGGGATGTTCTAATGAAGTATGGGGTGAATTATAACATGGGGAAACCTTACCATCCTCGATTCAATGGCCAAGTTGAGGTCTCCAATCGAGAGCTTAAACAAATCCTAGAAATGATTGTGGGGGCCTTGAGAAATGATTGGTCCATGATGCTTGATGATGCCTTAAGGTCATATTGGACCACTTTCAAGATTCCATTGGGCATGTCCACATTTTTTTGGTTTATGAAAATCCTTATCACCAACCTATGAAGCTTGAGAATAAAGCTTACTGGGTTGTTATAGCTTTATATTATGATTTGAAGGCCACTAAAAAAATACAATTTCTTACTGTATTTGCATGAAGAAATATGGAAAGAGGCATATGAAAATTCCAAGATTTAAAAAGAGAAGTGAAAGGCGGATCATGACCACATGATTTCCTGGAAATCATTATAGCTCAGTGATCATGTAATATTGTTTAACTCATGGTTAAGATTGATTCTAGTGAAGATAAAGTCCTGGTGGTCAGGACCTTTCAAATTGGTCAATGTGTTCCACCATGGTGTAGTGGAAGTTGATGGGGAAGATGGGAAATCATTTTAAGTGAATGGGAAGCATCTAAAAACTTTTTTTAAACAGAAGTACATAGTGGTAATAGTATCCACCAATTAAATTAAGGTAACAAGAGGCACAGGTAAGTTGTGATAAAGACATTCAACGTAGCATTGACTGGAAGGTTACCCATAATTTTGAAAATCTTTTTCAAAATATTTTTTTAATGGAGAGTTCTTAGGGGAGCATGTTACTGTGTTTTCAATTTCTATGTGTATTAATCATAGGATAAATACAAGGTGATAAATATATTTTTGAGTTTTTATTATACTCAACATAAACATCCTATGGAAATCTAAAATCATATTTTAAAAATAATTGCAGAGTAAATGTTTTAGTTTTAAAGGGTTACATTTCAATCTAATGGATGGGGGGAAATTTAAAAAAAAATCATATGAATGAGGCACACACATGGTTTGTGTATGGTTTTCCAAACCATGTACATTAACTATGAGGTCATAGAACCACATTCCAGTGGAACCACACACAGCTTCCACATAGTTTTCCAAACCATGAAGATACTCCAGGAAACCTTACGCTGTGTTAAAATCCTGAACATTTTAAAACCTAAAAACATTTACCCCCAAATAACACCCCAAATTTTGTTACTGCCACTCCTAGTTGTGGGAACACATTGCCTCAAACCTCTCCTTCAACCTCAATCTATCTTCCTTATCTTCTACTAGATCTTTATCCAAGGTAAGATTCTTCTTCTCCTTTCCCTTATTTCCTAATTCCCTCTTCCACTTCCCTTTCATTCATCCCCTTTCATTTCTATACCTTCCCTAGGGTTAGGGATTTTCATGACTTTCCCCCATCACCATTTTAAATTTTTTTTCTATATTAAGTTCTCCTACCCTTTCTCAAACCCATTCTTGAAAAACTCTCACACTACAAACTTTCACAATGAAAACTTCTCAGCAACCCCAAATTTCATACACAAATTTTCCAAATTTATTGATAGCCAATAATTTTGTAGGTTATGCATAATATTTATTCAATTTTATATATATTATTTTTCTAAAATTTTATATATCTATGTGTATACTTCACTGCCTATAGAATCACCCTACCCACATCCATGGCCTAATCTAAGCATTCTTGTTCTTCTGGCTCCATAAATACCCTAGGCCCCTACATAATGTTTAGTAATAAGGGGGAAAAAAGAGTTTCTGATTGTTTGTCACTCGTAATTCTAACATCTAACATTGTTATGCCTTAGAACATCTCAATTATCCGGGTTTTTTTGATGAACTATAGTGGTTGATCGCCCAAGGGCACCTTACATATGCACTTTAAATGAAACAACCCAATTATAAGGAGTTAGTTCTAGAATTCAAAGCTACTTTACAATGTTGTGAATGTTATGCCACTAATGACTAGGGAGAATTGGAAGAGGACCTAGGAGATGTTTCATTCTGCCTCATGAACCACCAGTATAGTTTTTTTCTTCGAGAATTTTCCTCATTTTTTTGCATTTATGATCAGGGATATGTATAGAGAACTAAATACTTGAATGTAGCCTGAGATTGGTACCCCAATATAGGTTGGGAATTCTAGGATTCCATTTCCTAGCCTGGTCCTCTTTAAGACCAAAAAACGACTAAGGGATTCCATATTTTTAACCCCACACATCGATTACTTCATTGGGTCCTTACCACATGTTTCACCGCCCGATTTGATAGTGAGGGTAATATCAGTCTCCGATACCTTTTCCTCCTCTATTCCATGATTATCAGAACCATAATTCACATATCCTATGTTTTCACCCAATACCTTTGATATATGTTCACTAATCCAAAAGGATACATTTTTCTAGTCCATTATATCTCACTTCCAGCTGACCGCCTTGAGGTTGAGTTTGATGTCACTAATTTTGTTGAACTTCTAGTACCGCCCCTCTTTTACTGCACCACAATCCTTTATATGTGAATGATTGAATATGGTGGTCCTAACTGTCAATTATATGGATAGTAAGAGGCCATCAGGGATGAGTCCCATCCCAACAGACTTATTTTCTCCCACCACTCTCCCACCAATGATGAGGAGTACCGCCCACCCACTCATACCACATCTATGTTTCCACCACCAAGCCCCACCTATATGAGGTACACAAACATGGAGTGAACCCCATTTGGTGACTCAGATATCTTCTAGAAGTGGTGGTAAGATTCATATGCTATGTTTGACTAGCAGGTGAAGGCCACTGAGCACTAGATCACAGGCATTACCATGCATGATTTTCCTCCACCCAACCTTTACCACCCCTTGATCGATCATACCACTTCCTACTACCTGCCAGGGGCTCCCTCTCCTTATCCGGATCCCACGTATCTCTCTGAGACACCCCCAACCATAGGCATGGACACTAATTCATCCCTCGATCCCTCATGGGTTGAGGAAACCCATGCTTAATTTCAAGAACTGTTTGGGACTAACCCTGCAACAATATGTCACTGATTCTTTTCGATTTCTGTTAATTTTTTGCTTGGTCTTGTGTGGCTCTATTTTTGAACTTACAATTTCTGTGGATGTTGTTGTTATTTTCTTCAATGGTATGATTTAATTCTTCCCCTTCATTCCAAAAGCTGCTGATGTCA
Organism: Viscum album; assembly: GCA_963277665.1. Taxonomy (NCBI): domain Eukaryota; kingdom Viridiplantae; phylum Streptophyta; class Magnoliopsida; order Santalales; family Viscaceae; genus Viscum; species Viscum album. Next base: position 770,346,669 of record OY728159.1, on the reverse strand, counting down.
TATTTTTTCTTCACTCTCTCTGGTTTCATTGTCAATCCAGGGGGTGGAACACTTATTATTGCATGAAGAAAATTTCTCACTTTGTGGGATCTTGCATACAAAATGATGATCTCTCTTTGATCTTTATCCAGATCATTTTTTCTATTATTAATTCCAATTTCATCCTTTAATTTGTTTCTCCCTCCCCTTGTATGTATTTTTACTACCCACCCTCCACAAACTTACTGAATTCATGGGGAACCATACTTAGTTTTATGGGTGGGGAAGGGTGCCCACCTATGACACCCCATTTTGTTATTTTCTTATCATTACCTAGGATGGTTTTTTTCATAGGGGTTTCTAAATTGTTTTTATAGGTCCCACATATTTATATCAACTAATGAATATGAATTTTACAAAGATGTTCCTTTGAAATTCCTCATATGTCCAGATTGATAAGATCATTTTTCATAAGAATAAACATCATAACACTTGAGGTGGAACCTTTAGATATTCATTCACAAAACATGTTGTTTAAAAATGAACATTGTTATTGGGTGGTTTAAATTAAGGAACCCCTTAAAATGTAAATCAACTTATGCATAAAGGGAAGTGAAGTATAAAAATTATTGATGTCTCACTAGTGGTTATTATGCATTCTTAATTTCATGATTTCTTGACTTTCTACCTAAATTCATAAATATTTGACATGAAAAAATTGGGCCAATTTTTTAATTCTAGTATCTCACCCCATTGAAAAAAATCGAGATATGAAAAGGCTTTCTCAAAAATTTTGATGAAATATCATCATTTGTAAATTTTAGCATGTTAAAGAGTTTGTGTGACCTATAAAATTAATATCCTTCCATTTGGTGTCAAAAAATCATTACTTAACCTACCTAAGTGTATGATGAGATGTAAATTGATGTAGGAAATTTCTCTGAATGAATAAAAATAATTTCAGTTTTAAACAAAATTATTTAGGAATGAATATTTGGGAGTTTTGAATTGATCTTACTTTGTTGGCTGACTTTAGAGATGAGATTATTGTCTAGGAACTTGTTCTAGGAAAAAAACCAATCAAGTGTGGGGGAGTTTGTTGTATTTATGTGAATAAGGAATTTTCATTCATTTAAGCATATTTAAATTAGTTTTTTAGATAAATTTTCATGAGTTTGCAACATAAATATATCTTGATAAATGATGTTTAATTGTAAAAGGATTGGATAAGAAGTTTAAGCACCAAACAAGAATTTTGGGAGAAAATTGGAGGTGTTTAAACCCTTTATCCAAGGTGCAGGGTTACTATTGAAGTTAAGAAAATCATCAACTATAATGAATATAATAGTTCACCCTTGAAGCCATGGGACTGAACCAAGCCATAAAGTCTCTGCATGGTTATCCAAATTGTGTAGATACTCCAGGAAATCATATGGATTATGAATTTTTGGAGGTAGTGGCTCATTGCATAGTATCTACACTGTTTTCCAACCCTTACCAATGATCCCAGGTACCCATGAACCTTCACATGATTGTACAGAACCTTGAGCATAGTTTTCACATGGTTAATCTAACTGTGCAGCTAAACCGTAAGACAGTCAACATGTGGCCAACCACTTCCAATATACCCCTCATAACCATCATTGGAAAATGTATTTGGAGCCCTAACAACCCTTTTATAGTTGGGGATGGCCAATTATTATAGGGGTAAATTTTGGATCATCATCATCATGTGGGCAAGGAAGGAGCTTCAAAACTCATTCTAGGAATTTTTTTAGCTTTTTATCTTATGGTTTCTTGGCGTTTATCTTTTTCGCATCTGTAATGAACACTTTTGGTATCACGATTTTTTTCATTTACTCAATGAGTTGATAATTACAATTATGTGTTGTGGATATGGACAGTGTAGATTCTTAGGTAATTAATTTTACTTGCTATGTTCATTATTGTTCATCAAACATATTATAATTTCATCCTCAATCTGTTTATTTATCTTACTATAAATTCTATATCAAATCAAGAATGGAATTTATGGGGGGTCTCTATGAGAATTACAAAAATTAATACCATGATCATTGGGTGCACTCATCGTCTCAAAAGGGAATGTTTTCATAAAATTTATAAAAAACAATTTTCGGACCAATAAATTGATTTCAATTTACTTAATCGTAAATCAATGGACCAAAGGGGCTCTGATACCTGTGAAACCCGGAGATGTAAGTTATTATGAAAAAAAAACAAAATAGGAAAATTGATTTTCAATGATCATCATAAACACCCAGAGCCCTGACACATTTCTTTAATTTGTTTTTAAATTATTTTTTATGTTTTCTTATTTTAAAGTAAACCATTAAATAATTTTTAGACTTAATAATTCAACCATAATATAAAACCACTATAAACCTCAAATATAGACTCTAAATTTGGAAAACCTTCATTTAATTAATTATGATTCATGAAATAGAAAATATTAACTCTCCCTATGGATAAACCCCATACTTACACTATAATGGTTGTAAGAGTATATAATTTAGTATGAGCCACCTAAAGTAACACTTTGGCGAAAATGAAACCAATCATCTAAAACATATTGTAACATACCAGTTCCAGAAGCCACCTAGAGGCGCCCCGTAACCAGTTGGTCACATGGCCTCAAGCGCATTTCCCCTAATGCCAGAGGCTGCCGACTAGAAGCGAGGGCCTTGGGTGTGATAGTGGGGAAACTATGACCTCATTGGCAGAGTAACACAGTAGAAGAAAACAATAGCAGCAACAGAGATAGTGAAAAACCATACAAAAGTAAACAGCAGAAGACTGGAAAATAATAAGCTAGAGCACAAACACACACACACATACACACACACACACACACACACACACATATATATATATGTGTGTGAATGATGCATGCTACATATGTCTAAGAAAAAATCCAAACAAATCACAATGAAGGAATACAACAATACTAAACCAAAGTACAAAATAAGGAAATTAAATAACTCCTCAGCATCGCAAGCAATAGTTTGGTCCCATGCTCACCAGCTCCATAGCAATCAAGTACCTGAAGTAGAAGGGTGCTTTCCCGTGTATATACCTACAAAAATATAATCTGTATGGGCCCAAAAACATGGCCCAAACAGGGTGTGAGACTAAATACTAGTAGAAAACCACCATGAGATCTATACCTAACATTCAGTTAATATATGATAGGTAAAAGTACATAAAATAGTAAACAGGAAACTACTCAACACTAACCAATCCATAGTTTCAATATCAAGAAACAACTAACCAAGTAGATAAACACAAAAAGGAAACCCTATGGGAAGTACCCACAGCCTATCCCCTCTTGTCCTACCTAGCAACACAACAAGCAGGTAACAAAAATGTAACCCTCTGGGAAGTACTCACATCCCATCCCCTCTAGTCCTACCAAACAAGTATAAGCAACCCTCTGGGCAGTACACTCAGTATAACCCCTCTGGTTCTGCATAAGCATAGACTCTCTGAGGAAGCTCTCTCCGTCAATTCCCCCTATAGTCTCGTATCGTAACTAAAGGTGCTCTAGGGAATCACTTACATCACATTCCATATGTGGCCCACGTCTAGGAACTATAGACTCTTTAAGGATTAAATCAATGTCAATTCCCCCTTGATTTCTTGTATCTTAATAAGAAAAGACACTCTAGAGAAACCCTCACGTCCATTCTCCCTATGGTCTATTCATCAGGTTCACACAACCCTATGTAAGTCAAGCAAGTGTTATATCACATATCGGCCAAGGTAAACCACAATAACTACTTGGATATCATTCTAAATCATAACAGAATAATAGAACAACAGTCACACTATCCTACAATACTAGGCATGGGGAAGTAAACAGTAGCCTAACAGGCAAACTAGACCCAAAGGTCAAAACAGGTGGAACATGCATGGAAAACACATACAAAGCACAATAATTCACCTTATTCACAATCAAATATCATCTACTCAAGAATACTAGAATAGAAGACACACAATAGGGCTAAAATGGTAAACGCGCAATACCCCGTTCATGGGTATTGGGAAAATTTGCACATAAAACTCAAAGACATTCAACATAAAGGTACAAACCACCTTCCATGGTGTTGGGATATCAGTATACTTAAATCTCAGTATCTATGAAAACGTCTAAAACGTTCAATAGAGGATAACTTGAAAAAGAAGATGAATCATGAAATGAAGCTCAAGCAGAAGATAGAGATTACCTAGGTGATCCCAATGCAATCGATTGCGATCGAATCGAAGATCGGACGGAGGCTCAGAGGATCATAGGAAGATCATGGCCCTACGGAAGATCTTGGCTGAAAAAGACCTAGAAGGAGAATTTTATGGTGATTAGACGCAACCCTGATATGTTTAATGAAAAAAAGAAAATACATGGTGTGTACTTTTGAAGTACACAGCGTGTACTTCCCGTTTCTGTACTCCACTTTAAGTGGCCTCCAGGTCACCCCCACATGGGTGTGTGCATGGCCACTACACGGCGTGTACTCATAATGTACATCGCGTGTACTTCGAAAAATTGCAGGAATTCATCTTTTCTCCAAAAATGACCAGAAAAGGAAATCATACCTGCAAAGAAGATCTGGGTTCTTACAAACTTCCCCCCTTAAAAAAATTTGTCCCCAAATTTCCCTAGAAAGGAGGCATAGAATATGTAACCCGGAACAACTCTGGCCACTGAGCTCATCCATCAGCCTCCCTCTCCCAAGTATTGTCCTATACTCGCCTATGCTACCATAGTAATCGTACCAGAGGAACAGACCGGCCATGGAGAACCTTTGTTTTGCGATCGACAATCTGGATATGATGCTTCTCGAAAGATGTTTACACTTCCAACTCAACCTCCTCGGGTTGGAAAACATGAGACGGGTCTGAGAAGTAACGTCGAAGCTGAGAAATGTGGAAAAAATCATGCATATCCCGGTACCTCTGAGGTAACTACAACTGATAGGCAACCAGCCCAACTCTCTCAAAAACCTCAAACGACTCGACATATCTCGGTGAAATCTTACCCTATCTCCTGATCCTTTTGTTCCCCAACCTCGGTGTGACACGTCGAAGAACCGGATCCCCGACCTCGAACTCCAGAGGTTGTCTCTGATGATTATAAAATGACTTTTGTTGAGACTGTGCAGTAACCATCCTCTTCTGAATCAACTCTATATGCTCTGTGGTCTCCTGAACCAGACGAGATCCCAACAAAGCTACCTCTCCTGCCTCTAGCCAATATAAGGGTGATCTTCATGACCTACCGTACAAAGCCTCATAACGTGACATCAGAATAGCACCTTAAAAACTATTATTATAGGAAAACTCCAAAAGAGGTATGTGATTCTCCCAAGAACCTCCAAAATCTAGAATGTATTCTCGGAGCATTTCCTCAAGTACCGAAATCATATGCTCAGACTGGCCATCTGTCTGGGGATGGTAAGCTATACTCAAAGTACATGTGTTCTCAAAGACTTCTGAATCCCCTGCCAGACTTGATAAGTAAAATGAGCATCTCTATCTGAAAAAATGGAGTGTGGAACTCAATGTAAGTGCACAATCTCATAGATGTAAAACTATCCCAGATCATCAACATCGATAGTCTCCTTGATTAGAAAGATGTTAGAAACCTTCGAAAGTCTTTCAATGACAACCCAAACTGCATTATTCCCTCGAGGCGACCTCACCGACCCTATTACGAAATCCATCATGATGTCGTTCCAATTCCACTCAGAAATGGGTAACTATGATAAAAGCCTGTATGGCCACTGATGCTCCACCTTCACCTGCTGATAGGTGGAACACCTCATGACAAAACTAGTAACATCCCTCTTCATACCTGGCCACCAATACTGGTAGTGTAGATCATGATAAATATTTGGGAGTCCAGGAAGAACTGCCCAAACTGAAGAATGAAAGTCCTACATCATCTCCTCGTGTATATCTTATGGCACCCATAAGTAGACCTGAAAACACAAGATCTCATCCCTGCCTACTATACGTCCAGGAATAGGGTCCTCTCCCGACACACACTCCTGTAGGACTAGGCCTTCTGAATCTGATAGCTGCCTCATTCGCACTCGATCAAGAAGAGTAGAGGTAACTACTACAGAAGAAGTAAACGTCTGCCCCTGAATGTTTTGCACCTTAAAATGCATCTTAGAGAATAGTGCCATAAGCTTCCACTCACTGTTGGCCTCCTGAACTACCTGCATCTGAGTCCTCCTTCTCAACACATCAGCCACTACGTTACCTTTCCCAAGCATATAGGCAAGCTCAAAGTCAAGGGACTGAAGGTACTCAACCCACCTTCGCTGTCTCAGATTTAGATCATGTTGAGTGAAAATGTACTTGAGACTTTTGTGGTCGGTAAAAACCACAAAATGCTATCCCAGAAGATAATGTCTCCAAGTGAACAAGGCATGAGCAACTGCTGCCTACTCGAGATCATGTGTTGAATAATTCCCCTCATGTGACCTCAACTTCTGAGACACGTACACAATGACTCCTTCTCCCTGCATAAGCATAGATCCTAGACCAATACCTGAAGAATCGTAATAAACAGTATAGAGCTTTCCCAGTTCTGGAAATACTAGTATCGGTGCTAAATTCATCCTCTCTTTCAGATCCTGAAAGGATGACTCATAAGAATCTGACCACAAGAACATTTCACCCTTCTTGGTCAGACTTGTCAGTGGTGATACTAAGCATGAAAAGTACTAAATGAAACGTCTGTATTATCTGGCCAGTCCTAGAAAACTCTACACCTAAAATACATTCTTCAGCGGCTCCTAGAAAACTACTTCTCTCACTTTCCCTCGGTCTACTGAAACTCTTGTATCTGAGAGAACATGACCCAAAACGTGAATTTTATCCATCCAAAAGTGGCATCTTGAGAGATTAGAATATAATTGATTCTCTCTTAGTGTACTCAAAATGATCTCAAGATGAGATTCATGGTCGTGTCGAGTGTGAGAGTACACCAAGATATCATCCACGAAGACAACCACGAAAGAATCCAAGTATGGGTGGAACACTCGGTTCATTAGTTCCATGAAAATTGCAGGCGGGTTCTTGAGACCAAACGGCACCCCCATATACTCATATAGACCATACCAGCTTCAAAAGGCTGTAATATGTATATCTGATGGTCTAACGCGCAACTGATGGTAATCGGACCTCAAGTCAATCTTCGAGAACACCCGAGCTCCTCGAAGCTGATCAAAGAGATCATCAATCCTAGTCAATGAATATCGGTTCTTGACCATCTACTGGTTTAGCTTCTGATAATACACATAATTCTTGAGGGTACCATCTGCCTTCTTCGCAATTAGGACTAGCGATCCCCAAGGAGAAGTACTGGGTCGAATTAAACCCTTTTCCTGTAACTCCTCCAACTACATATTGAGCTTCTGCAACTCAGGTGTAGCCATCCTATAAGGAGGAATAGACATCAGTGCCACTCTTAGCACAAGCTCAGTAGAAAAGTCTACCTGACGATCCGGAGGCAAACCTGAAAAGTCCTCTAGGAAGACATCTCTAAAACGATCCACCACTAGAGAAAAGTCTAACTGTGAAGTCCCCTGGTCATCCAGATACATACAAGAAATTTGGGCTATAACTCCTCCTAACCCATGATGCTCTGGACCTGCTCAGCTCGCCTGGAAATCCCATTCTCTCTTATGAAGAAACGATCCACCCTCTGGTGATATGAAACTCACCCTACGGTGATAGCAATCAACGACTGCCTGGAAGGGGACCAAACAGTCCATTCCAAGAATGTCATCATTGTTTTTCATCTCTAGGACGTAAAGGCCCCATAGAAAGTGACACCCACCAACCTCAAGAGAGCACTCCTTTCCCTTATGTACACTAAATGTTCTCATCCCCAACGGAGTGTCTAGCATCAAGATATCGGCAATAGAAAAGATGCAGAACCCAAGGCTCTCCACAACCGCAAAAGATATAAAGCTATGGGAAGACCATGTGTCCAAAAGATCTAAAGATAAAACTGAGACATATATGATCGTACCTCAGACTGTAGAGGGTCTGGGATCCAACTCCTGCTGAGTTTGCTCCACTGCAAAAGTCTGGCCTACTCCACGGCCCTGTGACCCTGGCTGACCACTCTGAGATGATCCACCTTGTTGTCGCTGAAAGATCGGCGACTTCCCACCATGGCCATAATCTCCACCTTGGCCTGAATGGCCAGAGGAACTCCAGTTCATGGTCTGGTGGGAAACTAGTAGTGCTATCTCTGAACGAGGAGCCATAGAAGAACCCCTGTCACCAACTTCTAGTGAAAAGATCAGATAGAAGCGTAGAAGGTGACCCATCTTTCTGCATGATCGACACTCCACTAGGTATTTTGAGCAATGTGGCCTCCTATGTCTGCTCTTTCCGCACTAGTAGCACACCACCTGGATACCATAATATGTGTCTCACCTCCTTGGATCACCGTGCGAAGACTCTGTACGGTGCTTCCTGCTGTCAGTAGGAGGAATGCTAAATCCAAATGTTGAGCCACCCTAGCTCACAACTCTGGAATCCCTCAGATTGCGCATTGTGATCAGCGCCCAGTTGATGATAGAGTGATGGAAGTCAACCTGAAGATGTTTGTAGAGACCCGAAGCTTGACGTACATGGACATTACACTACTTTTGCGGAATACTTAGTATATAACAAAAACAGACACACAAGGATCGTAATAGTTTAGTGTCTTTGGAAACTTGGAATATAAACTTCTAATCATGTTGAAAGATCTTCAACAACTTCCCATAATGATCATCCCATTTTTGTTTCCTTACCTAAAACCGTTCTTTATATCCTGGGGAAAATAAAACATAAAAAGGGTGAGCTCAAATGCTCAGTAAGGGAAAACAAAGAGAACATAAAACAATCCATAAACATTTGAAAACAAAAACTTGAACATGAAATTTAAAAATCAAAATCATGAGAGAAGACATAAATCATGGAAGTACGTAAGGAATATATCATAAAGGAACATCAATCTTGATAAAATAGCATGGGAATAAATTATGTAATTGTGGCAACCATTCATAACTTATTATGATTTCCATAGTATCCAAGGCATTGCTGCCAAGACCATCTTAGTGGACAAAGTCCCTTTCGGAATCGAGTTCACTCCTCGTTTCAGTCCTCTAAAACTGAACCGGATTAAAATACCATTCTAGCCATGTCTATATCATGAGATATAAATCGTTACCCAATTATTTAGAGGGATATATAGGTCCCACTAATCTCATAATGAAATCATACTTACTTGTGCCACAACATAAACATAAATCATTTAACATTACCCAAAGAATAAAATGGGTTTCATAAATATCATCCCATCATAACCTATTCCATATATAAAAAAATGGATATCATTTCCTCATAAGAAAAGTGAAACCATGTAAATAATAGAGACATTATACATGAAACATACACATATGAAATAATTTCATCTTAGATGGAAAATGGTTTTGATAAAATACTATAAATGAATTCTTGAGGAAAATATCTTTTCCTTTTCAAAATCATTTTCTTTTCACGAAATTCCATGAAATTTTAAAAGAAAATTATTTTGTTGAAAATAGTCATGAAATATTGTAGATTAAGATTCATAAAATTAAGACTTTATGAAACCATAAAAATCCATTCATGTCGTATAAGTTAAAAAAACATTCTTCTCGTACTTTTGCTGGAAAAGTCAAAAAGTACCTCGTATGGTAAAAAAATAATGATTCCTTTCATACCATTTAGTAAAAGTAAAAAATGGGTAAAAAGGACTTTAAAAATACATGAAACTATTTTTAGAAAACGGGGATATGGATGATAAATATAACCCCAGTAAATACTTAAGAATAAACAATCTCAGATAAGAATGAGATTGGAATAGTTATCCCTTACCTTAGGTCCGATATGCTTCGTATGGATCCGAACATCCTGTATAACAATTTAAATAATTTTATTGACTTATTACATAATCATATTCATTTTTATTATATCATATATGTTTTAATTATGTCTTTATATTACCCATTTTTTTTGTAAATTCCATGTTAAAGCAGCGTTTTGGGTAAAATCATTTCATTTATCGTATGTGTTTCGAGTTGTCGTTCTTGATATTATTACTTATATCCTGATTTACATAATTAAAGAATGTAAAACATGATTTATATATAATATATATTCATCATATACATATATATTATAGATCGATAAAAGGAATGAAATACACCATTCATAGAGACGGTAGGCCGTACATACGCATGAACGTTGTTTTCATTTCCTTGTTGAATTGAATGAAACTAAATAGATGAAATACATATATATATATATGCATAAATAAAGTAGATTTATTATTTCATATATTTCATTATTATTCATTATATAAACTTTATGATCATTCATGTATGGTTGACATGGAGAATGAATCTCATCGCGTCGTGGAGACGGTAGTCCGTACGTACGCACGAGCGATGATATCGTTCCCATAATTATTGAATATAATTGGAGTGGATGGTATAATATATCAAAATAAGTATGATGTTATAATAACAATATATAGTTATTCTTTACACCATTATACCCATCCATGTAAGGTGTTGGTGGAAAACAGATTACACCACGGCGTGGAGACGGTATTCCGTACGTACACACGCACGGTGAATTTATTTTCCGTAGGATGGATAGAATGTGAAATAGGGTAATTTCATATTTATAATAACATATCATTATATTATGGATACTTATGTTATTACTTTATAATGAAACAACTAAAGAAGAGTAAGTAGAAGAAGAAATAAATTTGAATGAATCGGTAACAGATATTACCTCTACTTCGATGAACCTCCTTTAAAATTCTTCTTAGGACACTATGGTTAGTCTTTTGGGAAGACCAGTACCTCTATAAGGTTTCTAGGGAAGTTAGTAAGTGAAATGGGCTGGGGTTGGCCGAGATTCAAGGCTCAAAATTGAGTTAGGAGGAGAGGGAGGAGGTTCCCATTTATAAGGGAGGAGAGGGGTACCTTTGGAATCCTAAAAAATATTAGTTTAATATAAATTCAAACCCCACATAAAACCTCCAAAAATGACTCAATTAGAATATTAGATCATATAGGGTTGTAATCTGATCAACCAGTCAAATTTTGACATGTTTTGATCTCATTTTAATCTTCATCATTTTGATTTATCCTTATTGAATCTATTTATGTTTATTTGTGGTAATAAAATTATAAATTATAAATGGTTATAAATAATAACTTATGTTTTATTAATTTTCCATAATTGGATACGTTATGAAATTGTAGACTATATAAATTTCAATTTATAATTTTTAAATATTTTTGTGATTTTTAAACAAATTAATAATATGTTATGTTTATAAAATAACAATAGTGTCAATTTTGACACTATTCATTTAATTGAATTTAAATAAAATCTACACAGAGGATATATTCGAAATAAAATATTTAATAGATTCATAACATGACATATTTTTCTAGAAAATTCGTGGATCACATTAAATAGTTAATATAATATTTATTTTAATATTTTTAAAACCATTTATTTGGTATATCTCTTAATAAAATAATTAGTACAACATTTTTGTATAATTATTTAATATACTTATTTGTTGCATAAAAATTAAAAATAAAATAATTTGATGAAGATTAATATCAAATATTTTATAATAATAATTATACTCGAATTTATCGTCTTAAAATAACAACATGTAAATTTTTATCTTTATTAAATTATGAAAGTGACAACTTTGGAATCATTTAAAATAAAATATTATAAGTGTCATAATCGCCTTAATAAGGATCCAAATGGTCAAAAATTTATCCCGTGGATGATTAGGGTTTATATATACACTAATAATAAATTTTATGCAGATTTTTGGGCCTTTTGATATGTATTACTATTTCAATAAAAACTATATTATTTATTTTTCACTAAATAAGTAATTTCTGCATCATTAATGTATAAGATAATAAGGTAATTAAATAATACTTAAAAATTACAAATAAATTACCATGATAAAGAAAAACATTTTATCTTTCAAATGAGTTTTTATAACCTATTTTATATTCTGTATAAATTTATATTAAAAATACTTTAATTATTATAGTTGAGTGAGACATATTTCACTTTCCTTTAAATAAAATAAACTAAAGGTCTTAATCACCTCCATGTGGGTTCCAATAGATTCCATTTCGGTCCAAATATGCCTTAAGACAAAATATAATCATATAATTATATTAATACAAGTGTTAGGTTAATTTTATAATATTATATTTACCCTTAATTACCCGATTTACCTTTTACTATGGTAAATAAAATTTACCGTAGTTACTATTCATAATGCCCAAAAATAAAAAGTAGCTTAGTAACATAATTTGTACCCACTGATTCCAAATATGGAATCCATTTTTCTAAATTCCATACACAAGAGTTACAGAAATTAATTTAAAATTAATCTCGTTGTTAAGAAAACATGTTTTAAAAGTTAAAACATTGCAAAAGATTGAAATGTTTTTACCTATGAATTCAATGTAAATTTAATGTTAATGACATAAATTATATTAAATGGTAAAAATATATTTTATTTATACTTTAAAACCATTCAATATTATAATTTATCCATATAAATTATTGCGATGAAAAAAGTTGTTTTTAATTAAAATATAGCGTGTTTTTACTATCCATCAAAATATGAAAGTTACCAGAATAATATGAAAAATTTATCCAAAGTAAATTTTTATTTCCTTATTCCAAAGAAGAATTTTATTTTGTCAAATTGAACTTATAAACATGTCAAAAACTAGATTTAAAGTGGGTGCACCCTCAAAAGGCGGCAAAACTGCATTTTGTGAAAAATACTTATTTTACCCGAAAAATTTAATTTGTTCTTATTCCATGTTCTAGAAAATGTGTAAGATGAATAATAATGTTATAAAATTAAAAATTTAGTTAATAATATTTATAAAGGCTAGTTCATAATAATATTATAACAATATATCGTTGTTCAGTAAAACCCGATATTGCGTACAACACACGCTATCGAGGAAGGTCACGATTGCGTGTAATGCTAGCCAATTCAGGGTTTCATATACTACAAGCTCATACGGTGTTGCGTATAGCACATGATAATATTGGTTTAGCATACAAGAGAAGACATAATTGAAATTAAAAACAATATTTTTCATAAAATCTCGGGGTGTTACATTCTACCCCCCTTAAAATGGATTTCTCTCTCGAAATTCGTTGGAGTTATAAATGGTTTACTACTCGAAATTTTTAATAGAAAACCACATCGTAAAAAGGAATACAAAAACATCAATTTAAAAAATGAATTATGAAACATATTGGTTACCCAAATTAACTCATCACTGGGTTTCCACGTAGGAGAACATAGGTGAAAATATGGATATGGCAGAAAAATCTAACCATCAAGTCCTGATGGAGAGTGGTAGAGGACATGGATATGAAAAATCCAACAATCACAAAGCCATAAATTTGTGATTATCTAAGGTACCATCTGATTCATCAGATATAAGAGCACGAGGACAACATTTTTTTGGTTTTCAATATCATTTCTCTAAAGTTGAAAATTTTGAATTAGAAGAAATACTTGCTTGATTTTGGTACAATCTCACTGTTGTTCGTGCTTTGAACAATTTACACTTCATCTCTTAAAGAAATGAAGTTGAATTTGTTATTCGTGAAGTGTTAACAGGTCATGTGATAGAATTATGGTTCATTCCATTTGTTTCAAAAAAAAAGGTTAACAAAAGTTATCAAATATACATAAGTCCATCTATGGTGAGGGTAATCATATACGATTCCAAAAATGAACTTATACTTCATATATCATACCGCTTAATAAAATAAAACTACTTTCTACTAACCAGGGAAATCATGTAGGCCAGTGGTAGGTGATAAAGTCCAGTCACACTTCGGTTGTGGGTTCGATTCCCACAGCCTTGTCCGACGCGATGGGATGTCGCCCGTCCTGCAGGTTGTCCTTTTTCTAAAACTACATTACTATAACATCCCATCAATAATATCAAAAAAAGTTCTATCCTTAAACAACACTAACTTATGTCCAAAATAATCCATTAAAATATTTAGGCTTATCTAAAATACTTCGGTCCAAGCTCATAGTATAAAGAAAACAACTACTAGAAAGGTTATCTACCAAGAATGTGAATACAAGCATTTATCTCACATATATCATAAGATATATCTTGTTGGTTGCATTCCAAAAACATGAATACCTTAGTCATATATTCTCTTGAAACATAAATTACCATATAACCTTAGTGAAAACATGAATACTGTCAAAAGGTAACTCTTTCCACATACCAAAATCCCAAAAAATCTATATAATCAAACCATAATATCACTTAGTCCTTATATCAGTCATGAGCTCATGAATACAATCAAACATCTCATTATCTTCTTATACCTTCATTATGCGCATATCATCTAATTTTCAAAAATATCTGAATAACCTTCCATGGTTACCGGTACCATTCAACATATACTTTCAAATAATTTAGTAAAAACAATAGTGTAACAATCCTTAGATGATTATTTATTCCATAGTACCATACATTATTCTTTATAAACAAAATATCATTCCACTAACTTCTTAAACCACTGACTGAGCTTTATCATTTCTTTCATCTCATATTTCATTTGTAGTCTCTTCATCATCATCCACATAAATACTACTCATATGAACATGTTGATTCTCTTCATGAGATTTTCCCTTAGGTCATTGGTTTTAATAATGCCCATGCATTCCACATTTAAAACATATAATCATTGTTGATGTCGTAGAAATACCACTATCCTTGTCCATGGTGTTAACTGAACCTTTTCCTTTGCACTTACTGGCTTTGTGTCCTTATTTTCCACACCCAAAGAATCTTCCAATTCCTTTGAAACAATCTCCCCGATGCAGCTTCCCACATGATTTACATGAGGGAAATTGAACTTTCTTTCCTCTATGATCATCGTGAAACTCCATCTTTCTCTTATTATCTGAGTCAGGATACTTACCAAAGTTCATATTATTGATCATATTATGAGATTGCTGATCAGGCATAATAACGATGTTTTGACTTCCAAATCCCGTTTCATTTGGTTTCTCAGGAAGAATATCATTCCATTGTCCATCATATCCTCCATTATCGTGAATCTTCCTGTTTCCAGCCATTTTCTAAAACCCAAAAAGAATATTGTTAGAGGAAAAAAACATGCTAGGGAAAAGAACATAGTAAAGGGGGAGTACGCTCAATATCTAACATCTTAGGTTAAATTCTAAGATCATTACCATAGTTCTAGGACTATATCCTATACGTATACTTATCCTTAGGGACATCCCTAGACATACCTTAGAAATATCTCTAGGGATCTCACTAACGTTTTCGCATCTTAGTTTCCAAAGGTTAACTAAACCTTTCCTCTGATACCAAATGTAGAGACCCGAAGCTTGACATACATAGACATTACATTACTTTTGTGGAATACATAGGACATAACAAAAATAGACACACAAGGACCGTAATAGGTGTCTTTGGAAACTTGGAATATAAACTTCAAATAATGTTGAATGATCTTCAAAAACATCCCATAACGATCTTCCCCTTTTTGTTTCCTTACCTAAAAACTTTCTTTATTTCCAGGGGAAAATAAAATATAAAAAGGGTGAGCTCAAATGCTCAGTAAGGGCCAACATAGAGAACATAAAACAATCCATAAACATTTGAAAAAAAAATTGAACATGAAATTTAAACATCAAAATATTGAGCGAAGACATAAATCATGGAAGTACGTAAGGAATATATCATAAAGGAACATAAATCTTGATAAAATAGCATGGGAATAAATCATGTAATTGTGGACACCATTCAGCACTTGTCATGATTTCTATAGTCGGTAAGGCATTGCTGCCAAGACAATCTTAGTGGAAAAAGTCCCTTTCTGAATCGAGTTCACTCCTCGTTTCAGTCCTGTAACACTGAACCAAATTAACATACCATACCAGACATGTCTATCTCATGAGATATAATTCTTTACCCAATGAATTAGAGGGAGATAGGTCCCACCAATCTCATAATGAAATCATACTTACTTGTGCCACAACATAAACATAAATCATTCATCATTTCCCAAAGAATAAAATGGGTTTCATAAACATCATCCCATCATAACATAATCCATATATAAAAAAATGTATATCATTTCATCATAAGAAAATTGAAACCATGTAAATCATAGAGACATTATACTTGAAACATACACATATGAAATAATTTCATCTTATATGGAAAATGGTTTTGATAAAATACTAGAAATGAATTCCTGAGGAAAATATCTTTTATTTTTCAAAATCATTTTCTTTTCATGAAATTCCATGAAATTATAAAAGAAAATTATTTTGTTGAAAATATTCATGAAATATTGTAGATTAAGATTCATTAAAATAAGGCTTTGTGAAACCGTAAAAATCCATTCATGTCGTATAAGTTAAAAAAACATTCTTCTCGTACTTTTGTTGGAAAAGTAAAAAAGTACCTTGTATTGTAAAAAAAATAATTATTCCTTACATACCATTTAGAAAAAGTCAAAATGGATAAAAATGACTTTAAACATACATGAAACTATTTTTAGAAAACATGGATATGGATGATAAATATAACCCCAGTAAATACTTACGAATAAACAATCTCGGATAAGAATGAGATTGGAATAGTTATCCCTTACCTTAGGTCCGATATGATTTGTATGGATCTGAATCTCCAGTATAATGATTTAAATAATTTCATTGACTTATTACATAATCATATTCATTTTTATGATATCATATATGTTTCACTTATGACTTTATATTACCCGTTATTTTGTAAATTCCATGTTAAAGCAGCGTTTTGGGTAAAATAATTTCATTTATCGTATGTGTTTTCACTTGTCGTTCTTGATATTATTACTTATATATTTATTTACATAATTCCAGAATGTAAAACATGATTTATATAAAGTATATATTCATCATATACATATATATTATAGAACTATAAAAGGAATAAAATACACCATTCATGGAGACGGTAGGCCGTACGTATGCATGAAAGCTGTTTTCGTTTCCTTATTGAATTGAATGAAACTAAATAGATGAAATACATATATATATATATATATATGCATAAATCCAGTAGAATTATTATTTCATATATTTCATTATTATTCATTATATAAACTTTATGATCATTCATGTATGGTTAACATGGATAATGAATCTCATTGCGTCGTGAAGACGGTAGTCCGTACGTACGCACGAGCGATGATATCGTTCCCATAATTATCGAATAGAATTCGAGTGGATGGTATAATATATCAGAATCAATATGATGTTATAATGACCATATATAGTTATTCTTTACACCATTATACCCATCCATGTAAGGTGTTGGTGGAAAAACATATTATACCACGGCGTGGAGACGGTATTCCGTACGTACGCACGCGCGGTAATTTTGTTTTCTGTAGGATGTATAGATGGTGAAATATGGTTGTTTCATATTTATAATAACATATCAGTATATGAGGGATACTGATGTTATTACTTCATAATGAAATAACTAAAGAAGAGGAAGTAGAAGAAGAAATAAATTTGAAAGAATCGGTAACAGATATTACCTCTTCTTCGATGCACCTCCTTTAAACATCTTCTTAGGGAACTAGAGTTGGTATTTTGAGAATACCAGTAAGGTTTCTAGGGAAGTGGGGAAGTGAAATTTTTAGGGGTTGTCCGAGGTTCAAGTCTCGAAATGGTGTGAGGAGGAGAGGGAGGAGGTGCCCCTTTTACAAGGGAGGAGAGGGGCACCTTTGGATCCTCAAAAATATTAGTTTAATATAAATTCAAACCCCACATAAAAACGTCCAAAAATGAATCAATTCGAAGCTTAGATGATATAGGGTTGTAATCTAATAATCCAATCAAATTTAGACATGTTTTGATCTTATTTTAACCCTTATCATTTTGATTTATCCTTATTTAATCTATTTAAGTTTATTTGTGGTAATAAAATTCTAAATTCTAAATTGTTATAAATAATCACTTATGTGTTGTTAATTTTCCATAATTGGATACTTTATGACATTTTAGACTATATAAATTTAAATTTATAATTTTTAAATATTTTTGTTATTTTTAAACAAATTAATAATATGTTATTTTTAAAAAATAACAATAGTGTCAATTTTGACACTATTCATTTATTTGAATTTAAATAAAATCTACACAGAGGATATATTCAAACTAAAATATTTAATAGATTCCTAACATGTCAAATTTGTCTAGAAAATTCGTGGAGTACATTAAATAGTTCATATAATATTTATTTTAAAATTTTTAGAATCATTTATTTGGTATATCTCTTAATAAAATAATTAGTACAACATTTTTGTAAAATTATTTAATATACTTATGTGTTGCATAAAAATTAAAAATAAAATCCTCTGATAAAGATAAATATCAAATATTTTATAATAATAATTTTACTCGAATTTATAATGTTAAAATAACAACATGTTAATTGTTTTCATTATTAAAGTATGAAAGTGACAACTTTGGAGTCATTTAAAATAAAATATTATAAGTGTCATAATCACCTTAATAAGGATCCAAATGGTCAAAATTCGGCCATTGGATTATTAGGGCTTATATATACACTTATAATAAGTTTTTTTCAGATTTTTGGGCATTTTGATATGTATTACTATTTCAATAAAAACTATATTATTTATTTTTCACTAAATAAGTAATTTTTGCATCCTTAATGTATAAGATAATAATGTAATTAAATAACACTTAAAAATTAAAAATAAATTACCCTGATAAATAAAAACAATTTATATTTCAAATGAGTATTTATAACATATTTTATATTCTGTATAAAGTTATATTAAAAATACTTTAATTATTAAAGTTGAGTGAGACATATTTCACTTTCCTTTAAATAAAATAAACTAAAGGCCTTAATCACCTCCAAGTCGGTTCCAATAGATTTCATTTCGGTCCAAATATGACTTAGGAAAAAATGTAATCATCCAATTATATTAAGACAAGTGTTAGGTTAATTTTATAATATTATGTTTACCCTTAATTACCTGATTTACCTTTTACTATCGTAAATAAAATTTACCGTAGTTACTATTCACAATGAAAAAAATAAAAAGTAGATTATTAACATAATTTGGACCCAATGATTCCAAATATAGAATTCATTTTTCTAAATTCAATACACAAAAGTTGCAGAAATTAATTTAAAATTAATCCCATTGTTAAGAAAACGTGTTTTAAAAGTTAAAACATTGCAAAAGATTGAAATGTTTTTACCTATGAATTCAATGAAAAATTAATGTTAATGAAATAAATTATATTAAATGGTAAAAATATATTCTATTTATACTTTAAAACCATTCAATATTATAATTTATCCATATAAATTACTACGATTAAAAAATTTGTTTTTAATTAAAATATAGCGTGTTTTCACTATTCATCAAAATATGAAAGTTACCAGAATAATATGAAAAATTAATCCAAAGTAAATTTTTATTTTTTGATTCCAAAGAAGAATTTTATTTTGTCAAATTGAACTTATAAACAAGTCAAAAACAAGATTTAAAGTGGGTGCGCCATCAAAAGGCGACAAAACTGCATTTTGTGAAAAATACTTATTTTAACCGAAAAATTTATTGTTTTCTTATACAATGTTCTAGAAAATGTGTAAGATGAATAATAATGTTATAAAATTAAAAATTTAGTTAATACTATTTATAACGGCTAGTTCATAATAATATTATAACAATATATCGTTGTTTTGTAAAACCCGGTATTGCGTACAACACATGCTATCGAGGAAGGTTGCGATTGCATGTAATGCAAGCCAATTCAGGGTTGCGTATACTGCAAGCTAATACAATGTTGCGTATAGCGCAAGATAATATTAGTGTAGCGTACAACAGAAGACATCAATGAAATTAAAAAGAATATTTTTCATAAAATCTCGGGGTGTTACTGTGTTCACCTATGATCAGATGTCGTGCCTCAGACCATCCTTGAACTTCCTTTCCAAAAATTACTGATCACATCCTGGAATAGGCGTGGAGATATGTAGCTCGGTAAAGTGAGACGAACACTTCATGATAGAAAGAGTTACCTACTCAAGACTCATAAACTCCTAGGCTCGATTGGAACTCAAGGTCTCCGGATAGAATTAGTCAAAGAAGATGCGTTGAAACTCATCCCATGCCATAACCTTCTGGCATCCCTCCTGTGAGATCACATCCCACCCAATCTTGGTAGAGTACCAAAGCATATAGGTAGAGAGATTGACCCTCCTTTCTGGAGGTGTCTCTAGTTGCTAAAAGATCATCATCATGGCTTCTAGCCATGACTCTGCAGCCTGGGGTCCTTCATCCCCTGGGAAAGTTGGAGGATACTGCTTCTGAAAGACCCACGTCAAGTCTGCCATCGACGGGGTAGGAGGCAGTTCTCCTTGATAGGTTTGTATCATCCTAAAAAATCCTTCCCATAAATTTTCATTAGCACTTGGGTCTAGTATAATAGAAGGTTCCAAGACTGGCAAAACAAGAGGATCTACAGGTAGTCCCTAATCTACCATATCTGGTGTCCAATCACTCCCCTGAAACTAGCGCACAATCGGAGGACGTCTCAGTGGCATGAATCTACAAGGTCAAATGCACACCTTAGATCAAAAGTATCAAATACTTAAAACTAAGAGTAGAGGAAGGGAATAGGAGAAAGAAAACATTCAAGATTTAAAAAACATGACTACATGGCGTGTATGTCCCCTACACGGCGTGTTACCTCAAGCCATTCACATGGGTGTGTACCTTTTCCAACCTAGGTCGTGTAACACCCCAAACACATGGTGTGTTTTCCTCACACATGGGATGTTCTTAAATCCTCTTCCCCTGTCCAGGTCCTTCTACATGGTTAAGCCACACGAATCTCCTAAGACAAGACTACATGGTGTGTTCAAGAGAAAAATGTCGTGTACAAGATGAGATTCACCGACCCGTGTTGTTAGTGACACAGTCAGATACACGGATCACACAACACGACATGTTCCAGATGGGCATGGCATGTACTAGGAAGATTTTTACCGACCCATGTTGTTAGATACACAGTCGGGCTCCTATAATTACACTACACTGCATGTTCAAGCCCGACACAGCGTGCATAACCGATGATTTAGTTTCCCATGTCATTAGTCACATGGGCGGACACAGGTTCAACACCACATGGCGTGTACTGCCGGTACATAGCATATTCCCAAAAGAATTTCCCTATCCCGTATCACTTCCCACATGGCCTACGATACTGTTAGAAACTACACGGCATGTACATATGGTACATTGTGTGTACTTAAGAAAAACAATTTCTTCCCGAACAGAAGAACACATGGCGTGTACTTAAGATTACACTCCATGTATTCTGGATTTTTCTGGATAGTAAGCCTCAGAAACTAGTCTGGAACCCATAAAAACACTAAAGAGAACGCTGAAAGTGCCAAATTCCGACCCGTGAGGGCCCATACTCCCCACGAATCAAATCTTGACATCATACACATGTTATAATAAGGAAAACAAGGCAATGATCCACCAAATTCTTTTTAATGAGGGCCCATAACACCTCAAGAACCAAAGTTTGGCATTTAGTTAAACAAAACCTTACACAAACAATAACCTATCAAATAGTAGGTAGTTTATCAAGGCATCTATCCAAATAACATGCATATTCTATACAACATCTATCAAAACAACATGAAATTGATATTGCACCCAAAATGGCATGGCAAGGATTCATGATATGTGATTTATAAAAAGTGCCTATATGATGCATGAGATGGAATACCATCATCTCGAAAGGTTGTGACAGAAATAGAACCTCAATAGCATCAATCGTAACAACACAAACATGTGAATCACCCAACGATGAAATCAAATAAACTGTAAAATTGAAAAACCAGAAAAATTGCAATAAATGAGGTAGATTTTCTTTTCCATGTACACAGGTTAGATACTCTCGGAATTTTTTTTACAAAGTACCAATTCCATCATATCCCTTGCTATAGGATCTAAACAGTGAGTCAAGATGAAAATAATCCCTTTGATACCACTTTGTAACATCCCAGCTCCAGAAGCCACCCCGAGGTTCCCCCTAACCAGTTGGTCACATGGCCTCAAGCGCATTTCCCCGAACGCCAGTGGCTGCCAACTAGCATCAAGGGCCTTGGGTGTGATAGTGGGGAAACTATTCCCTCATTGGCAGAGTAACACAATAGAAGGAAACAATAGAAGTAGCATAAAAAGTGACAAACCATACAAAATTAAATAGTTTAAGACTATAAAATAATAATTTGGAGCACACATATATATATGAATGATGCATGATACATATTTCATGGAAAACAGTCAAACAAATCACAATGATGAAATAAAACAGTACTAAACCAAAGTACAAAATAAATCAAGTGAATAACTCCCCAGCATCGCCAGCCATAGCTTAGTTAGATTCTCTCCAGCTCCACAGTAATCAATTACCTGAAGTAAAAGGGCGCTTTCCCTTGTCTATACCTGTAACAATATAATCTGTTTTGGCCCAAAAGCATGTCCCAAACAGGGCGTGAAACTAAATCCCAGTAGGAAACCACCACAAGATTTGTGCCTAACAGTCATTGAATATATGGAAGGTAAAAGTACCGAAAATCGTAAACATGAACGTACTCAACAGTAACAAATCCATAGTTTCAATATCAAGCAAGAACTAACCAAGCAGATAAACAAAAACAAGTAACCCTCTGGGAAGTACCCACATGCTATCCCTTCTGGTCCTACCTAGCAACAGAACAAGAAGCTAACACAATGGTAACCCTTTGGGAAGTACTCATCGCCCATCCCTTCTTGTCCTACCTAACAAGTATAAGAAACCCTCTGGGTAGTACACTCATTCTAACCCATCTTGTACAACTTAATCATAGACTCTCTAAGGAAGCACTCGTTGTAAATTACCCCTATAGTCTTGTATCGTAACTAAAGGCACTCTAGGGAAGCACTTACGTCACATTCCCTCTGTAGCCCACGTCGAGGAACTATAGACTCTCTGAGGAACCACCCAACATTAATTCCCACTGTGGTCTCGTGTCGTAATAAGAAAAGACACTCTGGAGAATCCCTTGCGTCCATTTTCCTATGGTCTATTCATCAGGTTCACACAACCCTATGTAATTCAACCAAGTGTAGCAGTGCGTATCGGCTAAGGTAAACCTTAAGAACTACTTGACTAGAATTCTACAGCATAACAGTATAATATAACAATAGTCACACCATCCTACAATACTATGCATGGGAAAGTAAATAGTATCCTAATAGGCAAACTAGACCCAAAGGTAAAAATAGGAAAAACATGCATGGGAAACACATCCAAAGCATATCAATTCAACCTATTCACAATCAAATATCATCTACTCAATCATAAAAGCATAGCATACAAACAATAGGGATAAAACAGAAAACGCGCAATACCCCGTTCATGGGTATTGTGAACATTTTCACAAAAAACTCAAATACGTTCATCAAAAAGGAACAAACCACCTACCTTGGCATTGGGAGATCCGTATAATCAAATCTCAGGGCTTGAATCACCTTATAAATCCAAAGATCTAGGAAAAAGTCTAAAATGTTCAGTAGAGGATTACATGAAAAAGAGGAGGAATCGTGAAACGAATATCAAGCAGAAGAGAGAGCTTACTAAGGTGATCCTAATGCAATCGACTGTGGTTGAATCGGAGATCGGATGGAGGCTTGGTGGATCGAAGGAATATCATGGCCATAGGGGAGCTCTTGGCCGAACGATACCCATAAGGAGATGTTTCTGGCGATTAGATGTGACCCTGATACATTTAAGGAAAAAAATACACGACGTGTACATTTGAAGTATACTTTGTGTACATACCATTTCCGTACTCCAATTTAAGCGGCCTCTCTGTCACCCCCACATGGCCTTGTGCATGGCCACTACACGGCGTGTACTCATAAAGTATACGACATGTGCTTCGAAAATTTCTAGGAATTCCCCTTTTGTCCAAAAACAACCAGAAAAGGAAATCATACCTGCAAAGAAGATCCGAGATCTTACACATATGAACCATGAGATATATATATATATTGATCTTCAGTCCAATTCCTAAGACATTTCAAGAATATATCTTGGTATCCTAATTTGGAAAAATCACTTTTCCTGGGGCATAACACGTGTTGAATGAACTTAAATAACAACCTACACTCTCCATCTAACTCTGAGGAAATACATCTTATGGTTGACTAATTAACAGTATGTTATTAAAGAGAATTATCATATATAAAAAAGAAAATATCCTCAGAAATAGATCCTTGATAATCATCATAAATTCTTTCATGTGGTACACCCATATACTTGGCGCAATGTTTTGAAAAAAAAATCAAAACTTTTCCACCATCTATTCTGGCTCTCATATGTTACTTCTCTTCATTATTAAATCCAAAATCAACATAATATTAGAAGAGATTCCCCAACCTAGGATATAAATTTCTCTCATTTGTAGATAAAAATTCTAACAATCTTTGATCCTATTACACTTTCAAAAAAAATATAATTACTATACAATATATACTTTTATTAAACCTCCCTTTCAGCAACTATAACTCTTATTGCAATATCAGGGTGCAAAGGTTCAAATAGAGTAGGAACACTTGACTTCGTCTTCTATTTCATATTTGGACTTGATTCTTCTGGAGAAGTCTCAAAAGGACACGTCATTCTTGGAATACTGACTGGTTTGGAAAGTTAGGTCGATGGTAAGGAGATATTTTGAAAGGTTTGAATGTTAATAGGTGAAGGGTTTCATTGGGATCGAGAAAGAAATAAATGACTGTAGGTGTGTTAGAAATAGACAAAGTGTAATATTTATCATTTGGGGGATAAAAATAAAAATTTAAATGATACCTGAAAATATATTGAAATTTGGGAGAAAATACACATATCAAGTTAAAGAAATAACATAAACTAGAAAAATAAACTGACTGTTCAAAGTGTTAGAAGAAAATAAATTTGAAAAGGTGTGAAAACCCAGTGGTGTCCCACCCAATGGTGTTTCACCCAATGGTGTGTCATACCAATGGTGTTTCACACCAGCGGTGTGTCACCTAATGGTGTGTCACCAAATGGTGTGCCCCCCAATAGTGTGTCATACCAACGGTGTGTCATACCAACATTGTCTCATACCAATGGTGTTTCATAGAAAATTAAACTTAACCAAAATTAATCATTCCTATATCATCTTTGATATATTTCATTCTCTCCAAATTCAAAGGTATAATAAATATATCAGCTAACTGTTGTTCAATTCTAATAAGCTCATGAGTGATATTGGTTTTTTGAAAGTGAACCCTCAAAAAGTGTAGTATTATATCAAGGTGTTTTTTTCTAAAATGTGAAACACGATTCTAAGAAATATTTTTTCCACTTTTGTTATCACAATTTATAGGGACAAGTTAGAATTGATATCCATAGTCTTGTAGAGTGTGCTTCATCAATAGAATATATGCACAACAACTTTCAGTAGCTATGTAATCAGCTTTAACATTAGACAATTGAAAAGAATTTTGTTTCTTAATACACAATGAATCTAGAGACTTTCCGAAAAAGGGACATGTTCTAGAGGTTCTTTTTATATCTAACTTACATCCACAAAAGTCAGAATCAGAATAACTAACTAAATCAAATTTTTGTCCACTAGGGTAAAAAAATCCTAAATTGGTTGTATACTTGACCTATTTGAAAAATCTTTTTACAATATTTAAGTGTTATTTTTTTGGGTTTGCATAAAAGAGAGCACACATACACACACTAGAAATCATATCTGGATAGATAGTAGTCAATTAGAGAATACTTCTAATCATACCCCTATAACTAGATTGAAAAACTAGTTTCCAAGCTTCCTCAAGATCCAACTTACATGTAGTAATCATAGGAGTATCACTACTCTTAGTTCTATCCATGTTAAATCATTTTAAAATATATTTTTTATATTTACTTTTATTTAAAATAATTTTTTATTTATTTTGAAAGATCTGAAATCCAAGAAAGAATTTTAGTTCTCCCATTAAACACATTTCCAACTAATTTTGTAACATTTTAAAAAACAATCAGTACAAATATAATTTCTCAAAGATCCAAAAATAATATCATCAACATAGATTTGTAAAAATAAAACATATTTTGAAATTATTTTTCTTAAATTTTTAGGGTCTTCAATACATTTTAAAAATATTTTTAAAATAAGAAAATTGTTGAGCCTATCATACCAAACTCTAGGATCTTATTTTAAACCATATAAAGATTTATTCAATTTGGAAACTTGATTTGTAAAATGGGGATTTTGAAAACTCTGGGGTTGTTCTACAAAAACATCCTCAACTATAAAACCATTCATAAATTCACCCTTAACATACATTTGATAAGTCTTGAAATCAAAATGTGATGCATAAGAAAGAAGAGTTCTTATGGACTCAAGTCTCGCTGATGGTGAAAAGGTATCCTCATTGTCAATCTCTTCTTCTTGACTATAAACTTATGAAACATATCTTTCTTTTACTCAAACTATAGTACCTAACTCTTCATCCTTGTTCCTAAAAACCCATTTAGTGCCACTAGTAAAGGTTTCCTGGGTCAATCTAAAAGTTCACACACTTTGTTTCTTTCAAACTATTTAAATTATTCTTGCATGGATATTACCCAAAATTCATTATTAATGGATAAATTGATGTTTTTAGGTTCACGTTGAGATAAGAAAGATTGATTTTCAACCTAATTTCTAACAGAATATCTATTTTTTGTACCTTTATCTATATCTCCTATAACAGCATCTAATCGGTGATACTTGTGGGTTCTAACATATCTAAAGAAAGATAGATTGGTTACTTATGGTTCTATAGGTTTAGGTTCAAGAAGTTATATAAATTCATCATAACTAGATGATTATAGTGACTGTTTGACATCTATATCTAAAGGTATAGAATTTAAGTTTAGGGAAGAATAATCATCCTCATGATTTTCAAGGGAGGTCTTAGGCTCATTTTGATCAGTCTCATAAAATTTTTCATGAACTAATTCATTCATAATTTTTAACATCTTATTGTGAACTCCATAGGCTTTTCAAGAGATTGAATAAACCATGAAAATTCCTTTATCACTTTTGGATGAAATTTTTTCAAAATTATCCTTAGTGTTAAGAATAGACATTACAACCAAACAGTCTAAATAAATTGACCTTATTTTTCCTATTTTTACAAATATCACAATGGGACTTCTTAAGTATAGTTCTGATAAAGAATCTATTAATAATATAGAAGCCTGTATTGATAGATTATACCCAAAAATAGATAGGTAGTTCATACTTATTAAACATGGTATGAGATATCTCTTGTAACCTCCTTTTTCTCCTTTTTACAACTAATTTTTTTTGAGGGATCCTAGTAGAATAGTAGTTATGAGGGTATCCATTATATGAAAACAAAGATTAAAAATATTTATTTTCAATATTATCAATATTTTCACTTCATAAGGTCTTAATTCTATATCTACTCAGATTTTCTACATACTTAGCATACTTGGTAAAGAGAAATTTTCACTTTTGTGAGATAGAAAGTATAACCAAGTATGTGTTGAGAAATCATCTACATGAATATAAACATTATGATTTCCATTTAATCTATAAACACTAGATAGTACAAAAAAATACATGTCAATAAACTTGAGGGGATGATAAGTTGACACTTTTTTCTTTAATTTAAATTAATCTTTGTGTTGCTTCCATTTTTTATAAGGGTAACACACTTTATAAGTTGGGAACCCAATATAAGTTTGATCCCTAACTAACCCTTTCCTAGTTATCTTCCAAATATATTGAATATTATAATGTCCTGGTATCCTATGAAAAATCCAAGATTCTTTTTATGAGTCCCTTAATTATGAAACATTTTGAGAATCTACGGAATTTAAAACAACATCATAAACATTATCATTTACCAAAGTTGTCAAAACTAAAACATTTTTAGAATAAAAAATTTTATATGCATCATTTATCAACATAGCATAAAAACCATCATCACATAATTAAGAAACAATAAGTAGTTTATACATTAAACCATCAAAAAATATCACATTAGAAATAAAAATCTAATTATTGATATTGATTTGGCAAAGGCTGGTGATTTTTACTGTTTCATGTCACAAAATGTTACATGAACACCATAAACCATAATAAGGATCTTGAATCACGAATAATATCATATCATATGTCTTGAACAACCACTATCCAAGTACCATATACTCTTATAGGAGGTCTTAAAACATTTTTCCTACAAAATAAAATTTATTCAAGAAATGAATTTGGTACCCAGATCTGTCTGGGTACATATATTTTAGTAATCAAATATTTGGGAACTCGCAATTGCCTAATGGGTTTCCTATAAATATATTTAATAATTTTTTAAATAAAAACTTTATTTTTTTATTTAGAGAAATAATTTGAAGAAAAACTTTCTGGTATGGATTTAGAAACAAAAGAGATCTTTTTTATTTTCCACTATCCAGTTTGGTATCAAATATGAGTAATATACTTAGGTGAAACTTGGTTACCTAAAATCAAAGTAATATTTTCTCTATCCTTTTTAAAGTTTTATATCTCTTTCTTTAATTTTTCGTTTGATACTTTGAGTTCAATATTCTCTTTGATAAATTTAGCATTTTTCTTTTTTTCAATAGATAGTTCATATTTGTTATTAGCTGTCAGTGCATGCAACCTATTAATATTTTTATACTTATACCTCAATTAATTAATGGATTATTTCAGCATGTAAAAATAGTCAAATAATTATACATTTAACATATTATCTAAATGATTTTGTTTATTATTAGAATCATCATAATTATGCACATGTGACACAATAGATTCAATAGGTTAATTAGATAAAGAAGGTACCATATAAATGTTTTTCATGAAGTGCATGTTTTCTTGATATGGATTTTCTTTAGATGAAGAATTTGAATCACTGGAGAAATCTTCAGATGTACTCCATGTGGCTTTCAAGATTTCTTGTATCTTATATCCTTTTCATCATATTTCTTCTTGTATTTGAGATTTGTATAGTCTTATTTTATATTTATGTTTCTCTTAATTTCTTAGTAGAAAACCTGTTTTGGATCATCATCTCTCTTATAGTCTTTCTTCCAAGTTCCATTGGAGTCATATATTCATTTATAATTGGGATTTTTGTAAAACTTAATTTTTCAATAAAACATATTAAATCTTATGGCTAGGTGATCCATCTCTTCATCATTGTCTCGTGGAGATTCACTATCACTTAAACTTATAGCTTGGAATTTCTCTCTTTCCTTTTCTTTATGTTTAGATACATTAGTATTTAAGGCTACTAATCTTATTTTAGGTTCCTCATCTTCTTCACGGTTTAATTTTATCTCTCCTTCATATATCATCATATTACCAATAAACTCTTTGATTGGAAGACTTCTAATATCACAAAATTATCTAATGGAGATAGCTGTGTCTATCTATATTTCAAGTAGGAATCTCATCAATCCCATAATCTGGTACTTGTCATACACTGGTTTTCTATGTAAGGTCATGGTATTCACAATTTCATTTAACCAAAGGTATATGTTAGAAATAGGTTCATCAGGATTCATTTAAATGTTATCATATTTAATAGTATATGTGTTAAGTTTTATATCCTTAACATTAGTAGTTCCCTCATGTAATATACACAAAGTGTCCCAAATCTCACAAGTAGTTCTGCATACAGAAATTCTATCAATCTCTTCATCTCTTAGGTAACAATATAGTTCATTCATGGATTTAAAATTATTACTGTAGGATATATTTGTTTCATAATACCAAGTAATTCTAGAAATATAAATGTATAACATATTCATATTTTATAACAGACTAAATATCCAAACCCATGATTTCTATATGCATTCTCATCTTAATTTTACATTGAGAATAATTGTTTCAGTTAAATAAAGGAGGTATGTTTGTAGAAAAACCTTCTGGATGATTATCTATTTTAAAGATTTTTTTTTTGAAAAGATAGATATTTAAGATATTTTAAGATTAACTAAAATCATAGTTAAAATAATTCGAAAACTTTAATACCAAAGAAATAAACCCTTTGATACCAAATATTTTTCAGAGTGAGTATCTCAAGAGGGGGGTGAATTGAGTACCCAAAAAAATTTCTTTATAAAATAGATTAATTTGAGATCCCCAAATTAATTTAAAATGGACTAGTTAATCAATATATAAGATCATTATAAGATATAATCATTCAATGGTTTTCTTAAATATTGATTAGTTCTGGGGTAAGTGATGTAAAATATTACTTCATCCTTTGAAATCAATTTACTTAATTAAAAACATATAAAAAAACTAATAAAGATTAAATATCAAAGTATTAATTTTTTTTGGTTAAATTGGATTCAGTTTTAAAAGTGGAAATAAAGTAAATAAAAACACATAGTTGAAATTTTAAACAAGAGTTTTAGTCTCAGGCTAAGACTTAGTCCTCTCCACTTGGTGATCACATGCCAACAAGAAGTTTATATAAAATAAAAATGGTGATCCACAACCTAAAATGGGTTTTATAACAATTTACAACTTCCTAGGTCATACACGACCTCTTCCACAGTTATACGTGGGATTATAAAGGAAACAGTTCACAAAGGGACCTCTAACACAGTTATTTGTGGGAGTATAGCTGTAAGAGGTTTGAGAAGATATCAAGTATCTTCTAGTTTAATACAGGGGACAATGTTCATGTCATAAAAAAGAGTATGCACATACACTGCTCAATATATAAGAATAAATAAACAAAACTGATTAATATAAAAGTGTAGTGATAGAAATTCTCAGTCTGTTGTAGTGAAGCTTGTGACTCTTTAAAGGTATGTTGAAATTCATCTTGAATCTTGTTATTTTGAAAACTTTAGAAAAATAGAGTGTCGCAAACTCTTGTTCCTGATTGGAGGAAATAAACATATGTGTATGAGCTTTGGATTCCTCATTCGAGTGTTTCTAGGATGTATCAGTTTATCTCTTCAACTCCATGTGCGTGTTCATTAAGTACCTACTCTAAGCTTGCTAACAGTCTACTTCACGCATCTCACATGAGGGAGGTTTCTTCCTTTATTAATAGAAACAACAAGAAGAACATCCAAATGCATATAGATATTTTCTTTTCTTTATAAATCATGTATATGATCCTCTTCAATTCATTTTTCCAATTATTTAAGATAAAATAATTAAAATAAAATTTGTCATTAAATTCAATATATTAGATGTTAGTAATTATAAAAAATAAGTATAAGTTAGGAAAACAGTGTTAGTGTCTTAGACTTGTGGTGCAAGTCCATTGGTGACTTGATCTAAGGGTGTATTAGAGTCTCGTAGTCTATCCTTACAATGGTGACAGAAAGCTAGAGGTTCCTAGTACTTAGGAAAATTTCATGAATGATAGTGACTCCTATGGTGGGGATTCATCTGAAAAAATGTCATCCTTCTGGAATTATTTCAAGTTGGAGGTGTCTCACACATTGTGAAATTTATGTTTTGGTATCATGACATCTTGATAGTGATACATTCTGGTAGTATCTCATTATTTACCAATTTTTCACTCTGCTAGTGTGTCATTTGATGGTGGCTTAGACTTATTGAGATTTCCATGCTGACGCTGAGTCATGGAAAATGGTGACTCATATGCAATGGTAACTCATACTTTATAAAAGTCTATCCTAGTAGTGTAACAGGTTTAGGGTGTCTTAACCTCAATGGTGACTCACACTTCGGAAATTTCATCACATGTCTCAGAATACAAGATACAATCAAATAAACAAGAAACTCATTAATATCATTAGAATCATGATTTTTTTATCACTAAACCTAGGAGTTAAACACTTAAAAAAATTATTACATGATTAAATTTCATCCATACGCATCCTAGATTCTATTATATGACAATTTTTTCTATTTTTATGTAAATATTACCTTTATGATATTTTATATAATTAAAAGTCAAAAATGGAACAATATTGTTTTTAATAACTATAATATTCTTAACATGGGGATAAGCACAGGATATGTTCAGTTATAAATATTATTTTGAAATATAAGTGATTTATCTTCCAAATGGTAATTTATTTTAAATTATTATATAATAAAAAAATACATTAAATGATTACATAATGCAGACACACTAATTTTTTAACAAATGAAAAAATGGTATTAAAAATACAAAAATTTCTATAATTTGAAATAATTAATGTTAAATATAAATTTAATAGATAATAATAAAATTCAAGGGATGTATAAAATTATTTTATTTTAATTTATTTTGTTTCCTCGATTTTATTAAAATCATTGTATGCTAATAGTTCTAAAATTTACCATATTGATATTTATTTTAAATCATATTTATTAATTCAATTAAAATTTCTAAGAAACCTATATTTATAAAATTGATTATTATTTGGCTTAAAATATCCCACTTGGTCTATTCATGGGTTTTTTTTCTTTTATAGTAACAATCATTAACCTCAACAACTAAAAAACATTGTTTTCATGGTAAGTGTGAAAAGTGTTAATGGGGGTTTAAAAACCATTAAGTCTAAAAATGTGGTCCAAACATGCCCAAAATTTATTTTATGAAATTATTTCTAATCATCCTCATCTTATATTTTAATATTATCAATTTATATCGAATTTGGTCATCAAAATTAATTTATATCAAATTAATATTTTAAGAAATTATATGGGTTCTCCTCTCATATCTTATAAATGTGACCCACTTATTCTAATTTATTCACTCTTGAAAACCAATTTTTATTGACCGAGATCAACCAAATTGAATTCCTAAAATAAATACCCATGTTATAGAGGTTTAATTTTTAGCATAATATTACTCTTATAGGTCTTAAGGTGTTAATAATAGGATATTTTCCAAAGAAGTATAGTTTTAACCTCATATTTTAGTTCTATTTCTACTTCACCTACGTAAAATATTCATCAAACAAGATAACATGAAAAT
Organism: Viscum album; assembly: GCA_963277665.1. Classification (NCBI taxonomy): domain Eukaryota; kingdom Viridiplantae; phylum Streptophyta; class Magnoliopsida; order Santalales; family Viscaceae; genus Viscum; species Viscum album. The sequence goes on along the minus strand of OY728159.1, from coordinate 770,313,402 downwards.
ATACCATAGACTGAGATTTTTTTCATCAATAGAATAACCTATTTCATTATCCTCTTCCATCAAATGGGAAATGAGAACTTCATTCGGGTGTATTGCGGACCACCACCATGCGAACTGATGTAATTCATTTTCCATCACTTTCTCTCAAGGGTAGACTATAATGATTTAATTAGTGATTATATATGAAATTTTTGATATATTTATCATTATAAAGATATAACATATATCATATATCTTCTTATACATCTATTTATTTAACAATTCTAACATCAATCATACATACGTGTGGACTACCCCCTCCACAAAGTGGTGTGATTCGTTTTCCATCATGAAGTCACATGGATGATATATATAAGTATATATAAATATATAATATGATATTTATGATATTATTATAATTATTTAAATATAAAATTATACTTACCATCTTTCCATAATGATATTTGGAAAATGGAAATGTTATGCATGCATACATATAACTCATTATCTCCATGATCGTACCATGATTCATTTTTCATAACCATATTTAAATATTAGTTTTAAATTTATAATTTATATATATAAATGATTATTATTTCATGATTATTTTTTGGAGCTGATGATACAATTATGGTTTTGACCATATTTGACCTACACAATTCATTTTAGACTTATGAACCAATTATTGCCAAAAACATCCAATGTGGACATAAATGATTAAGTAATTGTTACAACATGGTAATAATTCAGATAAAAGGAATATTAAAATTCAAATAATTTCCCAAAATAGTTAAATAATAAACATATGTTTATAATTCTAGAAGATAAAAAATTAACATGATTATTGAGACTCAATGTAAGGGACTTTCATATAAAAATATACTTTTAATGTTTTTTTTCGAACTCTATTCATCTATGTACATATTTTTAAAATTATTTAATGGTTGTATATAGAAATAAGTTATTTAGAAAAGAAATTTTATGTCACTTTTTACTTTAATTAAATGGTTTTCAAGATGAATTTTTTTTATGGAATATATTGAAATTCTTTTCAAAAAGAAAAAGGAGTGTTCTCTATTAATGTATATAATGAAAATTAATTTCTCCACTACCATAACCATTATTTTATTTTTTACTTACCATACAAGATTTCATGTTTTCCTAAAATAAAAAAACCGTATCCATTTATTTTTGGAATTTTTGTTTGGATCATTTATTTTTAATGAAACCGGATATATCAAAAACTGAAAATGCTTTCTTATGGGTACAAATAATGATTTTATGATGAAGGAATTTATGTTTTATGGTTAAGATATGGTTATTGGGAATTTTTTTATGATGACATTTGGTTTTGATATAAAGCACTTATGTGTGGTTATGTTATTAACCAAAGATGGTTGGTTACATGATAAACCAAAGTAAGGTGAGCCCATTATCGCACTCTAATGCATTAGGTAAAGGGAAGGACTTAAATGATTGGGTTTCTCCAAAGAGATTATGGGAATATACTAATATGGTTATTCCAAATATAAATATGATAGATATTTTAATCATAACTATAATGGTTACTCAATGTATAACCATGATGGTTATTCCATGTGAAACCATTAGTTTTACTATATAATTATGAGTGGTATGAATATAATGTCTCAATTTATCTATATAATTTATCTATTCCTGCTATGGGATTGTATGGAAATCTTATAACTTCATTAAGTAAAGGATATTATATTCTACTTCATAATGTATAAATTATAACTTTTTTGAAAAATTTGTTTTTATTTATTCAGGATTTCAAAGAGTCCATTATGAGTTTTACATTTTTCCTTTATGGATTCTTAAAAAATGTTTTAAGAAAATATTTTGAAAGATAATGTGATTTATAGAGAAATAAAACCATTATTTTTAACCCAAATAGTATTTTGAAAATATAAATTTTTTATATTTATATAAGAACTAACAGTTTCATTCTTTCTTTTTATGTCCCATACAGATCTTTTTGTTCTCATACCATGATTTAAAATATTTATCATTGTGTTTAAGAATGGTTAAGGGCAATAATATGTCATGTTGAATGTAATGATGTTTTTTCAAGAAAATAAAACATGTTTTATTTTAAAAGAATTGTATTATGGGACAAATGGATACTGATTATAAGTTTCCAATTTATAATATATGGGTTTTTTATGTAGGAGATATGTCCTAACTCTATAAAACCTGAAACATGAAGTACATTGGTAATATAATAAAGTGAATTCTATTTTATAATCATTATAATATGTAACATTTATTTTTAGGTCCATACATTATATATCTTTAGATTATTATTTTTTACATGGTTATAATTGTAGTTTAATTATGATGAGAATGTTGTGCATGGGTGTAATTTTTGTTTATATATGCTCACAATGTTTTTTGTGAGTATACTTTTTTGTTATATATGATAAAAAAGTTGTGTGTGGGTATAATTTTGGTTCCTCCATTATTACAATGATTTTTGTGGGTATATTTTTGTTTTAACTATGATCATAAATCCATTTTTTGTAAAATTGTGGTTAACTTATCATCACAGGGTTTGTGGGGTTATAATTGCTGTTTACATATGATCATAAGGTTATGGATGGGTATAATTATGTTTAATGTATTCTAACAATTATGTGAGTGGTTATAATTATAATTAATCTATTGTCACAAGTTTTTGGAAGATTATAATTTTGATTAAGCTATGCTAAAAAATCATGGATGTAATTCTTGATAATATTTTTTCAAAATGATATATTCTCCTTTGATAAGGTTTTTCTCACACTCTTATACATATTCTTATTCATAGGTTATTCTCTCAAGGATCATGTCTATTGACTACTGTTTACAAAATATTTAGATTCACATATTTTCTCTGCCAATCCATATTCCATATATCATCCCAACCTGGGTCCCACACACCGGTACCCCGAGCTGGTCGGTCACATGACCTCAATAAAGCCTTCCTATATGCCAGAGGCTACCAAAGAGTAGTAATGGACTAATATCAATCATTCATAGACTATACCCCCCTTTTTTAGTGTAGTTCACAACTAGAAATAAATAAACAATAACCAAATAAATAAATAACATAACCAAAATAATCCAGTATCACAGGATGACCAAAACTGGAAATACATATCAAAACTAAATAGTAGATATGCTATGCTAGATTACGTGCCTATAGAGACCCTCTCTTTTCATACATTGAAATTACATAAATTTTATGGAATAATTACAACATTAAAAAAATAGACACCCAAGGACCATACTAATATAGTTCTTTTGGAAACATGGTAACATAAACACTAGACATAAATGAGAAACATTATCTCCCATTAGGTTCTTGTTGACTAAAACCCTTCTTAGACACATCAAAGTTAATATATATCATCATAACTTGGGGAGGGAAACATAAAATGGGGTGATCTAAACTGATTAGTAAGGGTAAAAAAGGGAGATGTGTAAGCATAATCATGAGCATAAACGTATGATAACATGATAATGAAAATAGAAGATCATACTATACATATCAAAGATCATATACCTGAATCATGACATAAATCACAGTAGTTCATAAGACATAAATCATAAGGAAATAAATAACATAATACATGAAATCATAATATAGGAATAAAACATGGAATTGTGGAACACACATACACATATAATATGATTTCTATAGTAGCCATGGCATCACTACTAAGACCATATTAGTAGTACAGGTTCACCCCCATACTATCACGGTAGTCCTGGTTCAATCCCATGGCCATATTAGTAGAATAATTTCACTCCTCATACCATCATGGTATTCATGGTTCACTCTCATGGCCATCTTAGCAGTCAAGGTACACTCTCAAGACCATCTTAGTCTATCTCATGAGATATAAATCTTTACCAAATGTATTGGAGGGAGATATAGGTCTCACCTATCTCATAATGAAATCATACTAACATGTTCTAGAAAATCATAAACAATCATATCATAACCCCTAAAATGAAAAGTGTATCATAAATATGTAATAATATCTTAACCTATGGAAAAAGATATCGGTTTCATAATCATTTCATCAAAATCATAACCCATATAAGAGAAACAGATTTCATAAACATATAACCCATAAAAGATAAATTGATTTTATAAACATATAACCCGTGAAAGAGAAATGGGTTTCACAAAGACCATGAAATCAAGCATACCCATTCAGAGATATAATATTAATAGAACCTTTAGAAAATTTCCTATAAAGGCATGAGTAACATCATAAATGTTATCTTAGATGGAAAATAATTTTTAAATACTTCTCAAAAAAATTTCATGAGGAAAATATCATTTACTCTTTGAAACCGGATTTTTATAATATAAAATAGTTTGAAAATAATTTTCTTATAAAATACCTTCAAAACATATAAAGAGGAATTGTAATCTTTTTGAAATCTATTTTCCGTGAAAATGTATAAAATAATCTTGAAAACCTTTTGAAAACTTTTTTCCCTTGAAAACTTATAAAAAAATCTTGAAAACATTTTAAAAACATTTTTACCTTGAAAACATATAAAATAAAACTCAAAAAATTCTAAAAATATTTTTCTATGAAAACACTTTGAAACATATAAATAAATCATTAATTTTTTTTTCAAAATAATAACTTTTAAAATACAATGAAAACTACTAAAGAAAACTGAAAAAGGTTTTGAAAACTATTTCTTTGAAAATAACATTAAAAACTTATAAATAAATCCTAAAAAAATTAAAACCATTTCTTTGAAAAAAATTTAACTACATTATATTAAAAACCAGCCTTTAAACATTAAAAATAAAATAAATATTTAAATAATTGATGATGGGTAAATCTATACATGTCGTATGAGATAAAAAGAACATTATTTTTTCTAGGTAAAAAGGTTATAGAAATGAATTATTCAGAAAGTGACAATAATATTATTTTTAAAACATTGGTAAAATAAGGGTAAAAATTCCTTTTAAATATCATATATATTAGTAGAATATTCTTAGAAACCCTTTTTAGAAAACTGGGTTTTGAAAGAACACAGATTTCTGACCAATGATAGAGGTTAGGTCATATTTTCTTAAAATAATTTTCTTAATTATCTTAAGTACCAAAGAGTGTAAAAATGGTACTAATATAATAAGACATCAATAATAACCTATGGAAAGAAAAAGCATGATTTTTTTGAAATATGGATCATAATAATTCATTAATGTAAATGTAATCATAAAAAATATTGATGAATAGTCAGATTATTTCAATAAACTCTTACCTCATGGTAACATTGAATAATACTCCCCATGTAGAAAAGTGAAATTACATAGAGCTTAAAATATCACAAAAATAAACATATTCATGATATAACATTTCAAATGAAATTTATAAAACTCATATAAAAATATAGGTGTATAACTTAGACTATGTTTCAAGAAGGAAAATTGAGACAAAATTAATTTTCTTATTTGGTAACTATTGAAACTAAACCCCATGATAGAAATATCATAAAGTGGATATGTATATACGTATAATTTTATTTATAATAATCATTAAATAAATCCATGGGTAGTATAAACACCACACAAAAGGAATGGGTGGTGAATAAAGCATGTATCTCAAGGAAATAAAAAGTGAGATTAAATCCCCTTACCATGTATCTTGACTCTCTTCGTAATAGAAAAAACACCTAGATAATAAATATAAATTCTTTATACATATTTTATAGAACCATATTCATGTATCTAATACTATATATGGTTTTATTATGACCTTATATTAACCACTTTTTAACAATCCTTGGTTAAGGTTACACCTCAGGTAATATTTTCTTTATTATTTGCATGTGTATTAATTTATTATATCCTTATATATAATATAGATGTATGAAATGTAATGTACCATTTATAGAGACGGTAAGTCATACATACACATGTACGTTGTTTCCGTTTTAATTATCATATTAAAAGAAAGAATGAAAATGAAATATATATATATATATTATTATTCTAGTTGAATTATTATTTCATATATATCATGTAATTTCACTAAATGTATCCTTAATACACTTCATTTAGTGTGTGAACGAATCACATCTCTTTGAGTGGGCGGTAGTCTACACTTCCTCAAACAAAATTATCATATTTACACAAAGTTGAATGTAAAATGATATTCGTTTTTAAAGGCATAAATAATCTTAAATACATAATAAATATAATATTTAACATATATAAATATATTTTACATCATAATTTGCACGATGAAACATTATAAAGGAAAAAATGTACAATCATCGTTTCGTGAGGCGGTAGTTCATCGTATACATAAACAATATGTCTGTTACCCATTAGATGGATATTTTTATAAGTGTAGGTAAAAAAATATCATAACAACATCCTAATATATTTATGATACTATTTTTGTTATAAAATCATGTAATTAATAGAGTGGAGAGAGTGGAAAGAGAAAATAAAAGCAAGGAGCTAGAGAGAAGACTTTACATCTAAATGGGGTAAATCCATTTGGTTTATGCCAACAGGATTCCATGGATTGACTTATACCAAAATGGAGGATTAAATGAGGAAGGGAGTGATATTTTTAAGTTTAATGGGAAAATATTGTCTGAATATAAGTGTTCTGGGAGGTGTGAAGAAGAGGAAGAGGTGGTGACCTTTTATAGGGAAGGGAAAGGACACCCTTAGCATTTTTTCATACAAGTTAGTTTCCCCAAAGTTTTTACCTAAAACAATTCATAAAAAAGCAACCAAACTAAAAAATGGAAGTATAATTTCCAAATAATTTCCATCCAAGGGGTTTTGGATAAGTTTCTAGGTCGTTTTTGGTCTTAAATTTAAGGTTTAATACTTTATTGACCTAATTTTTCTCTTAACTGGTGTAATTAATTTTAAACACTTTTGCTAATATTTTTGGTCAAAAAAATTAATCTTAATAGAAATTATAAATTATTATGATTCAAAATATTGAATCTGTTTTACCAACTTATAATCGAAAAAGTTGCAGAAATTAATTTAAAACTAATCTTGATGACGGGACGATAGTGCGTGTTTTTAAAGTAAAAATGTTCAAACCTTTACTAAGTTTTTGTACCCAATTTCCAAGTGAAATTGATTCAAATGAACTAAATTAGATTAATTAATAAAAATATTATCTACTTATAATTTTAAACCAAATTAAAAATATAATTTTACCTTATAAATAAATTATACAAAATGATAGTTTTGAATTAAAATCTAATATTTTTTACTATTCATCCAAAAATAAAGTTTCTCAGAAAATTACCAAAAAATCACCCTAAGATGGTTTCAACATTATAAATTCAAAAATTAATTTTATTTTTTCAAATTAAATTTCAAAATGTGTCTAAAATTAATATTATTTTTTTTCACAGAAAGACATGAAAATTAGTTTATTTTAGAAAATAATATTTTTAAACATATAAGGAATTTACTAAAATTTATATATTTCATCGTAAATATGATTTATTTAAATAATACCAATATAAAAAAGATTTTAAAATTTATTATCACTATTCAAATTACTATGTTTAATGGATAGGATACAATTATCTCATTTAAATAATTATATCAATAAAATGATGCTTCATAGAAACTCAGTGTTATATGCAACGTACGCCAAGTCAGTATTGCGTATAGCACAAGACAAATTGGTTTCGTGTGAAAGAAATGTTATAAATCATTATTTAATATAAAAAAATATTTTTAGTTTTTTTTAAATTCAAAATGTTAAAATATTAAATTAATTTGAAAAAAATTACAAAATCTCGGGATGTTACATTCTACCCCACTTAAAATTAATTTCGCCCCCAAAATTCATCTGGGTTATGAAAGGTTTAACATTTTAATGTTCATTTAATAAAAACCCACATCATAAAAATGAATACTAAAACATCTTTTAAAACCAGAAATTCAGAACCATATTGGTTACCCAAAGTAAAATATAACTAGGTTTACACAATAGAGAACATAGGTTCGTAGTGAAGATTGGATATGGAGAAAAAGAGTAAATATTTATAGGGAGTGATTGATGTCATAAATCAAAAACAATTGATTGATAAGTGAAATTTTGAGGTCCTCAAAGTCATAAATTTGTGATGATTTAAAAGGCCATCAGCTCAACAAAAATAAGGTATTAGGATAGCACATTTTCTGTTGATCATTATCCTAACATTGAGTAATTATTTTATTGACTAAAAATATAATGAAATATAATTACTTTATATATTTATATTTTCAAAATTTCATTCATTATTTGTTCTTTTATATATTTTTAATTCATTTATTACTTTAATAAATGGATGTCTATAAATTAACTTTGATGTCTAAAGTACTAAAATACACTTTTAGCAGATCTTAAGGCCCACAATTGAATGAATATTATTACTATTTGTATCTAAATATTCTTGAAAATAAATATGGTTAATACAATAATCAATAAAAATAAAACATAACTCTATCGGTTCATCCTTAATAAGCATTCAACCAAAATTTTTACACATTAACCTAGACATCACGTAGGCTAGTGGAATGCATGAAACCCTTTTCGTCCTTTGATCATGGGTTCAAGACTCATGTCCTTTCCAAAATTGACTGGCTATCACCTGATATACATGATTTCCTTTTCTAAAACACATCTAATATAATTTAAAAAATTAAAAAGATAGACATACTTGAAATAAGGTTAATCACTAAATAGACTTTTAACCAAGGATTTTAAATCATAATCAGTGAAAAAATACCTCCTCTAAAGTTTAAATTAAACTTTTGAAGAATGGTTAACCTTATAAACCTTTTTAAAGTTGAAAATCCCAAATTTTAGAAAGAAAACTATTAAATTATCTTAACATTGATTCCCCCATATATCACGAAGTGGCTCATGGTTATCACATTCCAAAATTATGAATACCCAAATCATATATTATCATTTAACATGGTAATAACCTGAATTACCATAAATACATCTATAAAACATGCATGTTTCCTTATTCTATAGAATACTAGATAAATTACATAAATTCATGAATTTGAAATCCTCATCCATGATAGTAGAAAATACTTGTCAACAATTCATTCATTAGTTCCCAGGTAATCAGTACCATCCAATTTACACATATCGAACATATCTTTTTCCAGAAAACATTATCATAACCTAAGTAATAAATTAACGGTTATCTTTCCCATAATCTTGTGTTTTCCATGGACATCACCTTGCCATTAAATAACTTTTCTATTCCATCAGATCCATTCAAAGTATTCTTTTAAATCATTAGCAACAAAAAATAAACTTGGAAATATGAATATATTTCACCTTTCATATAACATAATTATTGAATCCAAATACATGAAATTTTTTATTATTCTAGTTCATACTTATTCCATTAAAAAGGTTGCATCATTCTATTACACAATACCTCTTTCCTTTCACATTTTATATATAGTCTCTTTATCATCCTCAATGTGACCAATACTTTCACCACCTTGGTGATTTTCTTCAAGAGCTTTCCTCTTGGAACATTGATTTGAATAATTACCATTTATTCCACATTTAAAACAATTAAACATTGATGATTAATTAGGGAGTCTAATATTCGCATCCATTTTACTAATAGAACTATTAATTTATTCCATGAAGTCACTTTCTTTGTGTCTTAATTTTCCACAGTCGAAACAATTATTGTTCCTCTAAGACAGTCACTTAGGTGATTCTTTCCACATTCTTGACACAAAAAACTGAATCTTCTTTCCTCCATGGTCTTCATTACCCAAACTCCCAGCGAACCCCTTTCTTCATTTCCTTGTGGAGTCTGAGAGTTTGTTAATGTGCATATTGTAAATCATGTTTTGTTAAAACTTATTAACAATGATCACAACATCTTTCACTCTAGTGGTCATCCTCCTTGACTTCTCATTAGAAAATCAGCTATGAAATTCAACATTAATGAATATATTTCAATTTCCCTCCATTGGATAGAACAATAAGCATAGTATGAGCATTACTTAACATAGAAGAAAACCACATAGTCATGAAAATAATTACTAATAGTATTTTTAAATCATGATACCTTCCTCCATCAATGACACCCTAGGTTAATCCTAGTTTATTCATAGACAAATTATATTTAAATCCTTAATGATGGTCTGTGAAGAGTTTTTTAATTCCCATAGCATATCCCCCAAGAGTGTCAAACCAGGTGTGCAGCAGGGCACATTGTTGTGTACCAAATTACCTCGAGTCAGGTCCAAAACATCTTGTCTTATTTTTTACCCTTATAGACATATTTTCCACAGCCACATCCACTTATAGTATCCAAACATAGATTTATTTCCAATAAACCAATCACTTTGTCCTTCACCAAAATTCAAAGACATTTTCTTATACTTTTCCTTATCCTTAAAAGTTACCTTAGACAAGTCTTTAGGGTTCTCATTAAGGTATTATCATCATAACTTCCAAATATTAACCAAACATTTCCATAATACCAAATATAGAGACCCTCTGTTTTTCATATATAGACATTAAATAACTTTTGAGGAATAATTAAAACATTATTAAAATAGTTGTCCAAAGACTATACTAGTCCATTTCCTTTGGAAGCATGGAAACATAAACACTGGTATATAAATGAGCTACATTATCTCTCACAATGTTCTTCTTGACTATAACCCTTATTAGACACATAAGAAATAATAAATATCATTATAAACAGGGGAAGGAAACATAAAAATGGGTGAGTTAAAATGATAAGTAAGGGTAAAAAAGGGATATATATGTAAGAATAATCATGAGCATAAGGGTATGAAAACATGTTCATAAAAATAGAAGATTATACGATGAATATCAAAGATCATATACATGAATCATATAGTAAATCATTTCATTTCATAAGACATGAATCATAAAGAAGTAAATAAAATAATCTATGAAATCATTATATAGAAATAAAACATGTAGCTATAGAAAATAGATAATCATATAATATGATTTCAGTAGTAGCTAAGGCATCGCTGCCGAGCCCATCATAGTAGTACAGGTTCACTCTCATGCCCAGCTTAGTAGCATGATCTCACTCCTCATACCATCTTGGTAGTCATGGTTACCTCCCATGGCCATCTTAGTAGTCAAGGTTCACTCCCAAGACCATCTTATAAGATCTCATGAGATATAAATCTTTAACAAAGGAATTGGAATGAGATTTATGTCTCACCCATATCATAATAAAATCATACAAACATGTTCCAAAAATCATAATAAAACATATCTTAACCCATGAAATGAAATGGTTATCATAAACATGTAATCATTTCATAACTTGTGGAAAAATATATAGGATTTATAATAATTTCATCAAATTCATAACCTATCAAAGATAAATGGATTTCACAAACATATAGCCCATGAAAGAGATATAGATTTCATAATAACCCATGAATGATAAAAGGGTTTCATAAAGACCATGACATCAAACATAAACCATTCATATAAAGAATATGAATGGAACTTTTAGATCATTTCCTAGAAATACTTGATTAACATCAACATATGTTATATTAGATGGAAAATAATTTTAAAATATCATTCAAAAATATTTATTGAGGAACATATCATGTCTTCTTTGAAAAAGAATTTTTAATACATAAAACCATTTGAAAATCATATTCACAGAAAATACCTTGAAAATTTATAAATTATACTTGAAATAATTTTGAAAACTTCTTCCCTTAAAAACATATAAAATAATCTTGAATGCAATTTTAGAACAATTTTCCCTTGAAAACTTATAAAATAAGGTTTAAAGAATTTGAAAACCTTTTTAATTTTAAAAATATTTGAAAACATATAAATATATCTTGAAAATGTTTTTAAAAACATTTCATTGAAAATACTTTAAAATATTATAATGAAAACATGAAAAATTTTTGTAAACGATTTCTTTCAAAATAACATTGAAAACATATAAATAAATATTGAAAACGTTTCGAAAACCATTTATTTGAAAATAACATTAATTTTTTTTATTAAAAATAAACATTTATACATAAAAAGGTTAGATAAATGACTCATTTCATACAAGGTTAAAAGAGCCTTACATTTTCATGGGGAAAAGGTTAGAGAAATGCCTCATTCAGAAAGCGATATAAAGATTCCATTTAAAACGTTGGTAAAATACAAAAATGGTTAAAATTAATTTAAAATATCATTGTATATTACAAGAATATTCATGAATCAAGTGAGTTTTGATGATCCTGATTCCAAATTAGTGGTGTCTCCTTCCACTACTATTGTGAAATATAATTTCTATACGATACTTGAATCAATAAACTCTCCAGATTTTGACTTTCTTTATATAGAGAGACTCAAAATGACTAACTTACACTTGAAAAATAATATTGATAATGAATATTCTCATTTGTTAGTTTCATAGTCTGGAAGTGACTAGGTTGGATAGCTTCATAGTAAGGGTTATCTGGATGATGGAGCTCAAGGCATGGCTATCAAGGAGCATGCAGTCACTCACAATGGCATTGGACCCAATCCTATTAATGTCCATAATGATGACCATGATGTTGATGATGGACCCTCAGGCATGGATGATTTGAGAGGGTTATGGAAGACTTAGAAGCAATAGAGTAGAGGAAGACATCCAAGGGGTATGGGGGTTACTGTGGAAGGGCTAATAGGAATAAAGGTTGAGTACTGTTTGGTTTTTTTGGTGTTTCTGTCACTTGTACCCTAAACCTCTACTTGTGATTTTTTGTTTCCCGTAATTTTAATAATTTTTTTTGGATCATGGACTCACCTCCATGATTCTAAATGTTTGGTATTCATGGAAACCCATTTTAGAAAACAAGGTTTTGAAATAACATAGATTTCTGACCGATGAGAGAGGTAAGACCATATTTTATTAAAACATTTTCTTAATTATATTAAGTACCAAATAGTGTAAAAATGATAATAATAAAATAATACATAAATACTAATAAGAGGAGAATAAAAATTCATGATATTTCTTGAAATATGGACCATAATATTTCATTAATGAAAATGTGATCATAAAAAATCTCGATAAACTATGAGATTGTTTCAATAAACTCTTACCAAATGGTAAATTTGAATCATACATACTATATAGTAAAATAAAATTACATGGAGATTAAAATATCAAAAAAATAAGAATATTCATAATGTACCATTTCAATTGATGTTTATAAACTTCAAATGAAAATATTGGTGTATAACATGGCATGTGTCTCAATGAAGGAAAATTGAGACAAAATTAATTTACTGATTTGAAAAAATTTGAAACTTAAATGACATGAGATAAATATGATAAAATTGATATGTAAATACCCATAAATTTAAGTCTAAGAATCATTGAATGCATCCATGAGAATTATACACACCACACAAAAGGAATTGGTGGTGAATAAGGCATATATATCACAGGAATAAAAAGTGAGATGAAATCCCCTTACTTAGTGTCTTGAATATCTCTACACTACTACAAATATGGAATTTATCATCACTAGAAAATTCGATTAACAATGCTAAAAAAGAACTGTTAATCGAGGCGAAGATATAGGGTGTCCCTTTTACCAGCGCTCTAAAAAGAACTGATAAAGGCCACTTTTATCATCGCTAAAAAAAGAACTGAATAAAGACCCCTTTATCAGTGCTTTTTTTTGTGATAATAAAAGGGGTCTTTATCAGCCCTTTTAGAAAGTTCTGATAAAAGTCAAAAAATTAATAAAAAATAAAAAATAATTATAAAATGTGGGGGGAGATTTTAACAGCTCTTGACCACCCCTTTAACAGCGCTAGGAGGACCCCCCCTCACACTCTCACACATGCTGCCCTTCCTACGCACCCCCACATGCATGCACCCCTTTTCTTCCACCCAAAATCGAACCCGCGACCTCCCCCCTTTCGCGGCCGCACCTTTACCACTAATCCATTTCGTTTTTTTCTCTATTTAATTATAAATCTGTTTATTTATATATATATTGTTATATTTATTCGTATATTAATATATATTTATATTTATTTATATATCTATTTTTAGTTATAATTTTTATCCGTATATTTATTTGTATATTAATATATACTTATAATATTGGTTTTAAATACATTTATGAAATATGTTTTTTATGTGTGTTTATAAATAAATAAATACATGCATACATAAATATATACAACACACACACACACACACATACATACACACACATAGACAAACACACACACATACACACACACACACACAAATATATATATATATATATATATATATATTTACGAATAAATACATATATATGGGTATTTAAAAATACATAGAATGTTAAAACGACCATAACATATAATCCTGAAGCCTGTTTCAACTCCATAACCAATAAAATTGAAAAAAATGAAAATATATTCATTATGATATGTGGTAAAGGCCTAAGGAACATCTGAATTAGAAGTTATACTTGTTTGAATGTTAACAAATCGGGGTATCTCGACTAAAAACAAAATTTTGGAGGCCTTATGGGCCTTTTTTAGACTCAAAAAATATTGAAGAAGCTTTGCTTCAACCACCAGCACGTAAATCTCATTGCAAGCTATAATTTGATATGTTGGAGTGCTCAAATGGACACCCAGATCAAAATTTATGTCCGTTTGAATTTTGAGTTACATTTTCATCTTATATTAGATCTTTTATGATTTTTTTTGATTTTTTGTGTCTTAAAACTGTTATTAAATGATTTTTAATCAATAATAATTTCAAATTATTCATTAAGAATAATTATTAAAATATTTTAAATCCATTTTCACTAAATTTCATATATATTAAAGTAATAGTCTATTTATACTTATCTAAAATATATTTAAGAAATATATATTATATTTATATCAATACAAATATACATTTATAACAATATTTTATTTTTCATGATTTTTTTGTAGCGTAAAATTTATCAGTGATAGATAAAAGTGCTGATAAATCCCCCATTTATCAGCGCTACTAAAAGAAGCGCTGATAAAGGGGGGCCTTTATCAGCGCTAAAAAAAGCACTGATAAAGGGTCACTTTTAACAGTGTTTTTTTAGCGCTCTTAAAAGTGCCCCTTTATCAGCGTTTTTTTAGAGCTGATAAAGGTCCCCTTTATCAGGGCTTTTCTTTAGCGCTGAGAAAAGGGTAGCGCTTCCATTTCCCGTTTTTGTAGTAATGTCATACTCATACAAACCACATGTATAATAAATATAAATATATTATAAATTTTTTAGATAACAATATTATTATATCTAATACCACATATGTTTTTATTATTACCTTATATTACCCACATGTTAGCAATCCTATGTTAAGTGTTCAATTCCATTAATATTCACTTTATTCTTTACATGTGTCTTTGTTTCTTATATCCTTGGTCTTTATACTTATATCATGATTTAACTAATTTAAACCATGATATAAATATCATATATATTCATTATATATGTATTATAACAATATATATAATATAGAAGTATGAAAATTGAATGCACCATCATGGAGACGGTAAGTTGTACGTACGCATAAACATTATTTCCTTTTTTATTTTCATATTAAAAGAAAAAAATAAAATGAAATATATGTATATATATATATATTATATTTCCATTAGAATTATTATTTTATATACATCATATAATTTCACTAAATTCATCCTTAATACATTCCATGTAGTGTGTGAAGGAATCAGATTGCTTTGAGGGGGCGGTAATCCACACTTCCTCAAATGAAATTATTGTATTTAAACCTAGTGTAAAGTATAAATATATTTGTTTTAAAAGGGATAAAGAAGATTAAATACCTAATAAATATAATATATATCATATATAAACAAAATTTCTATCATAATGTTCACCATGATGGGTTGTAAAGGAAAAAAGAACAATCATCATTTTGTGAGGTAGTGGTTCACCGTACACGTAATGAGTGTGTTCGTCCCCCATTAGATGAAGGTTTGTGGAATTTTAGGTAAAACAATTAGAATAAAAACATACTATTATATTTAGGAAACTATTGTTTTTATAAAATCATGGAATAAAGGTAGTGAGTGTGGAGAAATAAAATAAAATAAAGGATCTTGATAGAAGACGTTACCTCTCAATCAGGTAACTCCTTTTGGTTTGTGCCAAAAGGCTTCCTTGGATTGATTTAATACCAAAGTGAGGATTAAAAGAGGAATGGAGTGATGTTTTATAGTTCGTTGGGTAGATCTTGGACTAACCTAAGTATTTTGAGAGGCGTGAAGAAGATGAATAGCTGGTGTCCTTTTATAGGGAAGGGAAAGGACACACTTGGCATTTTTTAAAACAAGTTTATTGTACCAATGTTTCTACCTAATAAAAGTCATAAAAAATCGAAAAAAAACTCAATAATGGATGTTTAATGACCTAATAAGGGCCATAAAATTGGTTTTGGACAATTTTCGAGGTCTTTTTGGGTCTTCAATTTAAGGTTTAGTTCTTTATTAACCTAATTTTTCTCTTAACCGTTGTAATTAATTTTAATCACCATCACTAATATTTGTTATCCAAAACAAATTTGAACTTATTAGATATTATAAATTATGATGATTTAGAATATTTAATCTATTTTTACAAAATCCAATCACAAAAGTTTCTGAATTTTTTTTAAAACTAATCCCGCTAATGGGATGACATTGTGGGTTTTTTAAGTAAAAATGTTCAAACTTTTGCTCAGTTTTTATACGCAATTTCAAAGTGAAATTTATTCAAATTACATAAATTGGATTAATAAATAAAAATATTATCTAATTAAACTTAGAAACCAAATTAAAACATAATTTAACATTATAGATAAATTATACGAAAAGGTAGTTTTGAATTTAAATTCGGTATTTTTCACTATTTATCCTAAAATGAAGTTTCTCAGAAAAATCCCAAACATTAACTTAAGATAATTTCAACATTATAAATTCAGAATTTTATTTATTTTATAAAACTAAACTTATTAATGTGCCCAAAATTAATTCATATTTTTTACAGAAGGATGTGAAATGTAGTTTATTTGAGAAAATAGTATTTTAAAACATATAATGACATTACCAAAAAGTATATCTTTTATCATCAATTAGTTTTATTTCTATAAAAACATTATAAAAAATATTTTAAATTAGTTATAACTATTTATATTACTATGTTTAATGGCTATGTTATAATTATCTCAGTTTAATAATTATAACAATAAAATGATGGTTTGTAGAAACTAGGTGTTGCATAGAACGTATGTCAAGTTGGTGTTGTGTGTAGCGCAAGACAAGTTGGTTTCATGTTAAATGAATGTTTGAATTACTAATTAAATATAAAAAACTATTTTTAGTGTTTTTTTAAATGAAAAATTTGAAAAGATTAAATTAAATTAGGAAAAACAATTACGAATTCTCGAGGTGTTATAATGTCAAGTGTCAAAATGAAACTCAAAAGTAAATACACTAACAACTCCATATAAAGTCCCAAACAACATATGGTTCCCTCATAAATTCTTCATCCCGACTCTTCCATCTAACATAGAGCTTGTTCCTTTATCGGGTCCTACAATCATGAGATTTATTCAGGTGCAGATCAAGAAACCCGAGTAGGGTGTGAGTATAACTTAGTAGGCCACCACCAATGACATATAAAACAATATCTAATCAATTATAGTGTATCAATTTTCATAAATAAAAAATTACAATGTATAAGTAAAAAGTTATAACATTTTAAATTAATCATTATTTAACCACATAAACCCTCGGGATCCGGTGGACACCCGTACCTTAATACCTACTTCAAACCATTCAAGAGTCTGAACTATATAACATAATTAGTTTATAATTCATTTTTATAAATGGTCTTTCATTATCCATTTCATTTCAGTTCATTATATATATATTTGGAACCATAGTCCAATTAGAACATTTTGGGTCAAGATTTCTATGCCTAGGACACTATGGGCTGGGGAAACAATAGACCATGTCCCACACACGTTCATCAAACAATTTATTACTATGGGTTTGGAAGTAGAAAATCATGTCCCACACACACTTATCATAAAATTTATCCCTAAGGTATTTGGATGCAACAGACCATGCCCCACGCACATTCACCACACACTTTGTCACTACAGGATTCGAACGCAACATAACATGTCTCGCACATGTTTATCACAATCACACATATGAATGTCACTGTTACCATTCATCATTTCAATTCACATTATGGGATTTTGATGCAGAAGACCATGTCCCACACACAATTATCACTAATTAATTCCAATGTTACCATTCATCATTTCTTTTCACACTATGGGATTTTAATGCAGAAGATCTTGTCCCACAGGAAATTATTACATATGAATTCAATTATTAGCATTAATCGTTTCTTTTCACACTATGGGATTTTTATTCAGCATTCCATGTCCCACACATGATTGTTACATTAATTAATTCGTCGGTTAATTAATCATATTCAACAATTGAATATTCAAATCATTCTAATAAATAATTCAACAATTAAATAACCATATCAATTCAATTATATAATAAAACAATTAACTAATCATATCAATAACATTAATTAATATAAAAATTAATTAATCACATCAATTCTATTAGTTAATTAGATAATTAACTAATCTCATCACTAACATTAATTAATCCAACCATTAATTAATCACATCAATTTTATTAGTTACGTCAACAATTACTAATCACATCAATTACAATAATTAATTCAATAATTAATTAATCACATCAATAACATTAATTAATTAAACAATTAATTAATCACATCAATTTCATTAGTTAATTATTCAATTAACTAACCACATCAATAACATTAATTTATTCAAAAGTTGATTAATCACATCAATAACATTAATTAATTTCATAATTAATTAATCACATTCATTCAATTAATCAATTCAAAACTTAATTAATCCCAATTACCATTTCTATAATCACAACGATCCATTAATTAATTCAATAATTAATTAGTCCAATTAATCAATTCCATAATCATAACATTATATCCATTAATTAAGATTCTAATTACATAATCCAAATAAAATCCATTAATTAAATCAACAATTAATTGATCACATTAAATCAATTCAATTAATTCAACAATGAATTGTTCACATCAATTCCATTAATTAATTCCACAATTAATTAATCACATTCAATCCCTCCAATTAATTCACTAATTAATTGTTCATGTTAATTCATACAGTCAATTAATCACATTCAATCACTCCAATTAATTCCCCAATTAATTGTTCACATAATTTCCATTAAATAATTCTATAATTAATTAATAACAATCAATCCCTCCAATTAATTCACCAATTAAGTAGTCATTTCAATTATGTTAATTAATTTTATAATTATTTAATCACATCCAATCCCTCTAATTAATTCACAAATTAATTTTTCATGTCAATTCGATTAATTAATTCCAAAATTAATTAATCACATTCAATCCCTTCAATTAATTTACTAAATACTTTTTCACGTCAATTCCATTAACTAATTCCATAATTAATTAATCACATTAATTCCATCAACTCAAAAATCTATTAATTAATTCATAAATTAATTAATACATTTCAATTAAATATATAATCACAAATATTAGCAATAATTAATTCAAAAATTAACTATCCCAATTTTACAGTCATAATATTACAATGATTAATTCAATACTTTATTATTCCGATTTCACAGTCACAATACTCCATTAATTAATATTACAACTGATTAATCAACTTCAATTCCACTAATCAATTAAAAAATTAACTAGCCATCTCAAACCTATTAATTAATTCAATAATTAATTAAGCACCTCAATCAATTTAATAATAACAACAACTTCCAATAATTAATTGAACAACTAATTATACAAATTCAATCATTTCAATATAACAATAATTAATTCAACAATTAATTGTTCCAAATCATTTAATTTCATAATCCCAACCATTCCAATTAATTAATTCAATAATTAATTAATCAAGTTCCAAAATATCAATAACTCCATAATTAATTCAACATGTAATTATTTCAAATTCACAATCCCAGTATCCTCAATTTCACAATTCCCTCGATTAATTAATTCGCCAAAATAATTAACTCAATATAAAAAACTCAGTTGAAAATAATTTAATAGAAATTTTACAATTACATACATGAAATTGAAATTAATACTATATTATTTGAAGTATAGACCACATACCTCAATTTTTTTATAAACGCTCGCCAATCGATGAATCCACAATTTTAAGTGAATCAATAAAGAATGCGAGGAAGAACACAATCTAGATCTGAAACCTAGATCCCAAAAAAAATAAATCAAGATCTAATAAACCTATATCTATATATAACAATCCTAGATATATATCCTACAAAATTATATCTAGATCAAAAAAACAAAGGATAAATTCCCTTAAAAAATAGATAATAATGTGAGAAGAACGAGAAACCAATCAGGATGAGATTCACATACTAAGAGAGGTGCATATCTTAAATTTTTCTTTCAATTAACTAATAATGAAGGTCAAGATCCCTTGGAATGCATTTTGGAACATCAAAAAATGAGATAATTTGATTTTGGTCATGTTGGGGTCAATTTAGGGATAATATGGTGGTTCGAGTAATTTTAAAACAAAACTTCGTAATGTTAATTACTGTTCACACAGTTTCCTTGTTCTGGTCTCACAGTTACTACTAACCA
Organism: Viscum album; assembly: GCA_963277665.1. Classification (NCBI taxonomy): domain Eukaryota; kingdom Viridiplantae; phylum Streptophyta; class Magnoliopsida; order Santalales; family Viscaceae; genus Viscum; species Viscum album. The sequence goes on along the minus strand of OY728159.1, from coordinate 770,292,602 downwards.
TGCACCTAACCATGTTACAATTTAACACTTAGGCTTCCCACTTAGTTTAACCATATGCAAACCATGTGACTCCCTTGCACACTTTTTTTTAACCATACACGAAACCTATGACCCCCTTGAACACTTTGTTTAACCATCTGAAAACCATACACAAACCATCAAACCCACTTTCACACTTTGTTTAACCATGTGTAAACAATAAAACTCCCTTACACACATTTTCTAAATATGAATAAACCATGTTAAAACCTTGATAATCCTCTCCTCCTTCTAATATTCTTTAACTTTTTCCAAAACACACCCAAGTTAAGACCCAAACAAGTTGTACTCAAAACATGGTAAAAGAATACATCTAAATTAGCCCCATAAATCATTGAAAAGGTCGAGATCATACATTCCATGACTCATGATTTATGTACTATTCTTTTTTTGGTATGATTTTCTTATATATCAGGATTGTACCCATATGCTAATTTTATTCATACTTATGATATTAGATTATTATTTTTTATAATTACTATTACTATGTATCTAAGCTCACCACATTGTTATGTTTCGATCCACAAAATTATAAAGATGAATTTAACTTATGTTATGTGTAAAGGGGATGTAGTGTGGTTTTATTGTAGAGAAATTTTGAAAAATTATGTAAAATAATATCCATATAAAACTAGTCCTTAAAGATACTAAACCTTTAATTCTTAAGATTGTTTGGTTTTATTTGTGAGAGGTAGTGTTTATATTATTTAAATGATGTAAAATAATTATATGTTTAGTTTGGGTTGTTTTTGTTAGTATCAATGCAAAGATACATTATTCTTGATTACTAGTTTATTAATTTTTTGATTTTTTAGAGAATAGTATTGAAAACGCTGGGGATAAGTCTATAAGATGTTATTAAGTATAGGATAAAATCCCAAAAAAATCAAATAATATATTCCGTGGTTTTTTAGTAATAACAACCCTTCTTGGATACTAAAAGTGGATGCAAGAACCGAAATAGATATACCTAGAGATAATAACCACGAAAATGGAATACTGGTTATTAAGACAATCCCCAACTGGTGCATGAAAAATGCACATAACTCCACACTAGGTTTCACACACATTGAGATATTATTGGGTCAATCACATTATCTTTATGAACCATTATGAATGATTTAATTCATAATTAATTGAAGGGTCTCGGTTAAGAAGTATAAGGGGGCATAACATAAATAAAAGTTTATTGAACTAAATGTATAAAGGATGACTTGACTGATTAATTATAGAATACATAATAGGATTTATCTTTTATATTTATATGATTATTTACTCTAATTATATTGGATATTATCATAATCATTTTTCATTAAGTATTTGGTTGGAATTGGATCGTGAAAATGCATCTAATAATGTTATATATCTAGAAACCACTATGCTTTATAATTGAGTAAGTTAATATAGTGTAATGGTTGATAATCCTATTATATTATTATTATAATCAAATGGGTGAGTATCAAATTCTTTCCAATGTTAGTATTGATGATGTCTTAAAATAAATTAATTATTGATACTTTTAGCTGTATCTTTTAGTGAGTGATATTTGAAAATGATTTTATGGTTTATTGTAAATGTTATGAAAATTATGTGAGACATATAACTATTTTTCTTTAATATTTATACTTTAATGGTTTGGAAACATATATTAATTTGAATCAATAACCCTAAAAATTGATTTTATAATAAGGTGATATTTTTTGGGATAAATATTAAAGAATACATGATTGAAGCATGGACAACTCATTGGATTAATATACATTTGATATTGAAATAATAAATGGTTGATTGATATTTAAAATTTATGTCACATAGTATTGGTATCATTGGGATTGATAATTGATTCATGATATTTTTTAAAGTTTATCATGTTATTGAGATTATAGAATATATTTTTTGTGTGGGATTTTATACCATTAGAGGGATAAAGATAAAATTAATTTCTAGATCGATATATGGTATCACTATGGTTTCATTTAATAGGGATTCTAATGGGTTTTGGAAAAATATATAAATGATAATATATGATTAGGTAATATACATACATGGTTATATGGTTGTATGAATGGATGATATTGTTTGAATTAACATATGTAACATGATCTAATCTAAGAGAGTAAGTTTGATTTCATATTAGAGGTTATATCCAGAGTGATGGATATGTTAAAAATACCCTCACCTCATTTCAATATGAGTAATAATTAAAATTATGAGGGAAGGTTTTATTTAGTAGGGGAGAATGTAATGACCTAAGATTTTACTGTACATTTTACTTAAATTAACAATGTATTTGATAGTTTTCTCCAAGTACAACATAAAACCAAAATAAAAAAAAGATATTCTTAGAACATTAAAACATGGCCACTGAATTATTAAGTGTGAATAAGAGTATCCATTTTGTGAAATATATATTGAAGGAATATAAAGTTCACTTTCAATCCTAATGAAATTATACTAATAAATCTAAAACAAATTATACGATCATTTTATGCTTAAAAAATGTATTTCTCTAAAAAATAATTTTTATGTGATAATCAATTTTTTTCTGATAACCCTTTATTTAATTGATGATAATAAAAATAATGGTTCAATACTAATTTATTACATAAATGATAAGAAATATTCATAGGTGTAGTTTGTATTCTAAAAATTTGTATTCTATAGAATTTTTTTCATTATATTTCATTATTTTATTATAAAAGTAAATCTATAAATTTTTTTCTTTAAATTTTTTGAAACGAACATATTTTTGGATTTAACATAATAATATTATATTAGAATATTTTTTTTCTATAAAGATTGATTTTATGGTGAACAATGCAACACACCGTTTTTATAAATACAATGAATTTTATGGATTAATTTGCATATAAATGTTATATAGAAATTTATGTAACCATTTTAATGAAATATTATGTATTCTATTAGTTAATTTATAATTTTTAAAAAATATTTTTTTTAATTCAAATACCCATTTTTAAAATTTTATAACTTAAGTTATATTTTCAAAAAAAAGATTTAATACAATATACAAAAATTATTAAATTTTATCACTTTTAGTAATTGATTAAAATAAGATGAATTTAAAATTTTGAATCATTTGCTCCAAATTATTTAAAAGGGGAAATTTTATTTTGAAAAATAAAAGATAATTTACATTGGTAAAACTATTTAACTCAATAAAAATAAAAATGGGGAAAGTGTTTACTAAGAAGGAAATATAACAAACATTATTAAATTGTGTGTATGAATGGGTCGTTGAGGCCTTTTTGGACCTTACCCCTTTCCCCCTACATTTTCCCAAAATTTATGATACTTTCATTGAGAGTGACTATCCATTATTGAAACTTTTTTGTGTTTCAAGAAAAATGTCATCTATTATCACATATAAAAGGTTACTCTTTTTCTCACTTTCCCTAACAGAAAAACCCACTTAGATTGGCCCAATTTCTACCCATCCCTATAATAAACATTCCTATACACCTTTAATATTTCCTTGTATTTACATAAATACTTCCCCTCACATATAAAATGGAACTCTACATGTCATTCTTATTGATTAAGAGGACTGGTGCACCCCATAGTGAAGGATTTGGGAAAATGATCCCTATATGTAGATTCTCCTATAGTTTTTTTACTAAATTCCTCATGTTACACAACAGCCATTGTATTATAATTCTTGGATAATGGCAATACACCAGGTACAATCTCAATTTAAAATTCAACCTCTCTGCTAGGATGAAGACTAGAAAATTCTCTAGGAAACACATCATTGTATTCCCTCATAACGGGCTTGTCTTCAAAGATTATCTTTCTCTTTGACTAAATCATTTTAGCTACATATTATTTCTCATAGAGTAAAAAAATGCAGGCCTGAGATGAAGGTTATAATGAAAATTCATCCTCCTCCTTACATTTGTACATAATTGACAGATTATTCACAATAAAAAGCGTAATTTATTTCTCATGGAAATTTATATTGGATATATATAAGGTAATATAATCCATACTTTGAATTGCATAAAATTAAAAAAAGGGGAGTATCTCATGGATCATTTAGAAGTTCAACCCACAAATTTTTACATGGGAGGAGTTATATAATTGGGATGAAATTATTTCCCCATTTTCCATTTCTCCCTGATAGCTCTACTTTCATGATTTATGGTGGTGCATGAATAATTTTACTAAACTTGTGTGATATGAAGGAATTCATAAAACCAAAATAAAAAAGTACATTCACTATTTTTGAATGAATGACAAGCATACCGGTATCTATTTAGTTTTTTGGATCCACCTCAGTTATTATAATAACATAATCTCACCCTTGATATTGTGGAGCTTGTTAGCATTTATTGTCTCTAAAATTCTTTTTCATAGTGCATTGTTTTAAAATTTCACTTGTTCCTTATAGTTGAATCAATGGAAAAAATATTGAGGGTTTACTGGAGTATTCATCTCTTAAAATACATTATTGGGTTTCTCTAGTCGAAAATCTCTACCTATGTTCCCTTCCTTCCAACACCTAAATCATTTCCTCTTCCACTTTAGGGAATTTCTAGGGTGCTTATTTCCAAAATTTTGACAACTTGGATGTTTAAATTTATTACCATTTCTATATTTTCCATTACACCACCATTATTAAACTCCACATTCTACTTCTTATCACTGTGAGACCCTTGAGATTATTTGATCTCCGTTTTTATTTTTAGGGAACACTAGATAATTTTCTCATAGCTATCGAAGTCTTAGATTTCTTGTGATTTTTGTAGACTAGTTTTTACCCTATCGAAGAAGTATTCAACTTTTCATTCTTGGGTAACAAAATAGATTGAGTCATATAATGGAAGTCATGTGATGTTTTCCTCATACACCCTGATAGATTCATAATATTTTTACTTGAGGGAATGTAAATAAATTTCTATTTTAAGTTATATTGTGTGAAGAAAATATTTTTCCAAAAACATTTTCTTAAATTCCTTCCACTCCATCACCTCGATCGCTTCCTCTGACTTTGTATTCTTGATCAATGTTCACCACTCACCGTATTCTCCCCCATATGATATAAATATAGTATAACATTCTCCTACCCCGAATATTGAATTATGGATAATATATTCTCAGTGGTGTTGATTCATACTTCCACGACAAAGGGAATGGATGATCCATTGGATATTAGAGGACTTTGTTACATAATGGTCTCAATAGCATCTTGTTCAATCATATGGGTCTTTTGGAATTCCTCCTAATTTTGGTTTCTATTTAAAACCTAATTCAACTGAGATATTATCATTAAAAATTTCTCTATTACTTCTCCCATAATCTTGGGCATATCATTGTGACAGTCATCCCATTTCCCTTCACATTGTTTGTGTACTTGGTTCCTCTTATTTTTATCCATTGCCCAGAATAAAAGAAAAATTAGGGATGAGTATATTTTAAACTATTAAACACACAAATTATAATCCATTAACATTAAATGGATAACTTATAAATTACATTTATTCCTTATCTTACGAATTACTAGTCTTTAATCTAGGTTATCCACGTTCTATTTTCTAACAAAGACACTTATGGTAATTTTTGTTCTCTTAATAATGGTTAATAATGAGCTTGTGAATTTACCAACTCATATACCCTAAGAGTGTCAAAATAGGTGTGCATCACGACCCATTTTCATTCCATAGTTCATTATTGAGTCTCTCTCAATGCGGAGTTTATAAGTTTTACCACTAGGTGCATCTGTTCCAAAGCCAGATCCACAGGTTGTATCAAAAAAGGGATGTCTTTTCTTGGAAACCACTTATTATATACTTTCCCAAAATTTGTGGATGTATTATCATATTTAATCTAATCCCAATGGATTTCTTTAGATCTTTCTAATCCAAATCCTAAAAAAATAAACATCACTTTAATACCAACTATGAAAACCCGTGTCATTATTACACATTAATAATTGATTTATTACATAATATTACATATACTACATCCTAGATGATCAATAACTCTAGTGTATTTTGGAATTAGATATATAGAATAACATATTGATCATGGGATATAACAACATTATTGAAAACTTCCTTAACATGCTTTTAAAATTCCATAACTTTTAAAACTGCATGGAAATACCTAAGGACACACATAAGAAAGGGCTGAACTATAAATCCCAGTAAGGGAATAAAAAATGAATAACATGAAGAATGTAATAATTTCTTGATAATAGTCATTTTAATGGGATATAAAAATAATGAGAAACATAAACATGAATAATAAAGAATGATAAAGCAAGATAACATTAAGGAAACATGGAACTATGGCAACAACATCAAACATGACATCATAATATAGGTCAAGGATAACCTCCAATACATCATAACATGAGGTATGAAGTCCCGCAATTGATTAATTTCACTCTCTAATCCCTATAATGATTTATCATGAGAATAAAACATTACCTAACACATTGGATCACTATATAATTCTGGGAGAACCCATCACTTTCATATCATGTACATGCATAATTGGTCCATATAAAACATTCAACATATAATCAAATTTCATCTTTTTTAATTAAAAAATTAACGAATAAGGAATAAATACATAGATATCCCCAAACAAATGAGTGTATATATGTCTTTGGGAAAACCCATGAGTTGAAATATCTACGGTATTCAAAATAAAAATGTTTCTCATCGGAAAATCGAAGTGAAATTTATTCAGCATAATAGCGGTACATAAAGATTTATAAAATGGTTTAATGAGAGAGAAAGGGATCTTTAATCATTTTGAAATAAAATTTAAAGTAATAGGTAAATGTAAAAACATTTCCCAATAATATTAATTGGAAATAAAATACAAAAAATGGTGAAAATGATTGAATAAAGAGAAGAGAGAGAGTTCCCTTACCTTGAGAGGGTGCTTCCAAAAGCTTGGTAAGAGATTCTTAACATATTTTGGGAACCTTGGTAGGACTCTATAGAGGACAGGGTATAGTAAGTATGTGTTCCAAGTTTTTTAGTGAAGAGTAATAGGATCTTGGGTTGGTTTATTTAGTAAAATATAGTGGAGTTCTTTATTATTTCCCAAACATAGTTTTTTTTTGACTCTATATAATAAATTAAAAAGACACAAACATTACCTTGTTTTTTCACTAGTTTTCTAAAAAATAATAGTAGTTTTAATTATTTTAAAATTAAAAGCTCGTAAATAATTAAAATATTATCTTTGGTGATGTATAATTTAGTCATGTTCTTAAAGAAATGATTTCAAACCCATAAAATATAATATAGGTTTTGGAGGATTCATAAAGGATTTAAAAAATTAATAAAATAACCTCAAAATCATATTATTTTAAATTTTAAAAATATATTTGGTCTTGGATACCATTTATATGATTTATTACATAATTTTTTGTCATTATTAGTTCATAATAAACAATGTATATTTATACCATATTTCATTTTAATCTAAAAATTTGACTCTCTCAAAAAATTATGAAAAATTCATCGATGGATAATTTTAGAATTCTGATTCCAAAAATAATATCTATTTTACCCAAATAATTTTCTTAATATTTTAATTTTAAATTTTAAAATATAATTGGTATTTATTGAGAAATGATGGGTTTTTTACAATAACAGTTTTCAAACCCTTATAAAAATTATTCTTGACTTCATAAAATTAAATTATCAAATATACTAAATAAATATTATAAAATAATAATATTTTATTAAAATATAATTTATGTAAAAAATTAATTAATTCATCAAAATATATGTCTAAATTGGAATTATATATTACCCAAAAATATAATTTGTGGTTTATGGAATCAAAATCAAAATAACTTATAAAATAACAACAATAAGAAGTAAATATAACCATTATTCTATCGAATATAAAATATTAATATTATTATTCTAAAGTTCTTGATAAATATCCTTTTATTACACTATAAAACACCCTATTGTTAAGGTTTGCAATGGTGGGATATGTATGGGGTGGTTCAGCATACGTGGTTTGGGTGGTAATATCAACGAGCTTGAACTTCTTCTGTAAATGGATTCTCTAATGATTTAGTTGTTCGATATCAGTATGGGATTTGTCAAGGTAAAATATCATCAATTATATCTCCCGTTTAATCATTGATTAATGGTATTTAAAGGTTAGGATCCAACTTTTTGATTTCATCACTTCCTTTATATGTTTCAATTGGAATTTAAAAAACCCTCTTTTAACACTAATCATATGATCACTCTTCAACGATTATATTATCAATGTTTATAATGCTTAAAAATCTTAAAATATAATAAAATATATTAAAACAAAATAATTGTATGTATTTTAGATAACAATAATACGTCATAGCTAATTTAGTTCAACCAAAAAAGGAGTTTTTTTTATAGAAGTCCGGGTCGTTTGAATAATCTAAGTGTGTTATAAATATACAATCGATCCCTTATCATGTCAAATTAATTATGTGTACATCATATTCATAAAATTCCATTAAAAATTATTAAAATTATAAAATTTGTATTATTATTATACTATTATGTTATTATAATTATGGTACAATAATTATGCTTCTTTCCCATTTCTATTATGAAAAATGAAACCTTCATTCCTGTTTTATGCAGACTACTACCTCCAAGACACAACCTGTTTTTCCCTTCACCACCTTATAAGGATTGTCATAATAGGTAATTTAATATATAATTATGTTAATTATTAAATATTTCTTATTATTAAAGGAAAAACAATTTTAATCATTTTCCTCATTTTATGGAAAGTGAAATCATCATACCTGTGTACATATGGACTACCACCTCTAGAGAATGATCAATTTCAGTTTTCATTCTCATCACTTCCTTAAATGGATGGTTATTTGAACAGGTTTAAGGGATAAATAATATTATTAAGAAGTTATTAAGGATTTTTAAAGATTTATTTTACAACCTATGAACAATATGTGCAATAAAATTTTTGGTAAAATCAACCATCTAAAAGTGCATTCTATATGAAAAAATGATTACTCTTTACTATAAAATAACATAATTTTGGTTATATTATTATTATAATTATTTCTAATTATGATATAACATAGTAGTAACCACAATATAATTTCATTATTCTTATAATATAATGATATTTCAACTAAATCACTTCATAATCATCCATTAATTATATTATGTTCGTGTTTGGGTTAATTTAACCAAAAAAGTTATAAATTTATATCAAATAATTCAAAAGGGATTCAATTTCTAAATCAATAATTTCTTTTTTTTAGGATTGGTGATATAAAAATTTAATTCATTTTTTACTAAAAGTCTCTTCCTCACCTTAAATGTTCTTGAAATGATGAACATTGGGAGAATAATAGGGAAAAAGATCATTACTATGAAACCATTTCAAAATTATTAAAATTAATAACACACAATATTAGAAATTGATAATAACTAACTAATATACATGTAGATAATTATACTAACTGATGATTATAAAAGATAACTGATAGGAAAAATGTTCTGAAATGGGTTATTATATTAGTTAACTCTTTATATAGAAATTTATAGCAGATTTTGACTAACCAAGAATTAAGGTAAGAGGTTTTGTTTCATATTTAATTTTGTGAGACTTGTTTATTAATGTGCACCATAATAAATTTAATATGGTGTGATTACTACCTAATGAATGTGTTTTACCATATTAATGGTTCTTAATGATGCATATTGTTTCATTTTTTAATGTAATTCAATTAAAATGATACCATATTTGACATGGATTTTAATCAAAATGTTAAACAAACCATAATGGTTTAGATTACCAATATTTTTTTAAAAATAAAAATTGTTTTTAGAAGATAATATGACTATTGGATTGTTTTTTATTATAAATAAACCTCCTAATTACAATTCTATACTCATGTGGTTTTACATTTCTCCTAAAAATCCCATTTCACCTTAACTCTTATTTTACCGGAAGTGTATCTTATAAGTGAAACTAACCCTGTCTCTTCTTCATATTCAGGAAACTATCTTAGTCCATATTCATATTGACTATATTGATTTTAATGATTCTTTATAAGTTCTTTAATAATTGATTAAGTTCATTTTACACTACTTCACCATTCTATAATTGTTTTAATGAAATTTTAATGTTTTCCATATGAGTTATTTTCATCAAAATTCGATATTATTATTTTTAATTTTTACATGTGAACAAGTTTTCCACTAATTTTTATGTTTTATATAAATATTTTAGTCTTTATTTTCATGTTTTATTAATTATATTGTTAATCTTTTATATTTATAAAATATATCATTTAAAGTTATTTCCAAATATCAAGGATATTTCTTCATTCCATATTGATTTTCCAAAAACTCTTAAAATTTATTTACATCTAAGTCATTGTCATATGATGTATATTTTTATTTATAGAATATTTTTTTAAATATAACCATCATCCTTATTTCAATAAATAAATTATTTGATGTCCTTATTTTTAGAACAATGATTCATCGCTACCTTTTTAATTCCTAATTGTATTTGGTGTTTAATAACAATGGATTTTCTAATTAATTTCCTTTATGTATACCCAATTTTTGATTTCTTTGATTGAAGGGAATTCACCTAAATGTCATACATTGATTTATTAGGGAAATTATTTTCTTAACTATATAACCTTTATCTGCACATTCTAAATACTATATTCATTATTATCATTATTGAATGGTTTCTTCCTAGATTGTTAGTTGATGTTATTGGATACCAATTTATTTTATATGGTTTTATATTTTTATGATTATTGATGATTTGATTATGTTACTAAATATGATACCCATTTTATTTCTATGAGTTCTTTACCTTATAAAAAGTGAATTATTTTCATTTAAATGTTTTATGAAACCCACTTTATTTCAATGGGATCCTTATGTTTTGATAGGGTAATGATTTATTAAGTAACACACATAGATATGGATGAATGAAGGGTGGGGTCCTATATAACCCTTAAATGCATTTGTTATGGTCTTATATCTCATTATATAATGATTTTCTGTATGGTTATAACTATTATTTAGAAATTATTTGTAGTGACCCAAAGCTTTACGTACATGGACAATACATTACTTTTGGGGAATACTTAATACATAAAAAACCAAACTCAAGGATAATAATATTTTAGTGTATTTGGAAACTCAGAATATAATCTTCTAATCTTGGTGAAAGATCTTCAACAACTCCCATAAAGATCTTCCCCTTTTATTTTCTTACCTAAAACCTTTCTTGAAATCCTGTGGAAAAGAAAACATATAAAGGGTGAGAACAAATGCTCATTAATGGTAATCATGGAGAGAATAAAACAAACCATATACCATTGAACTTAAAAACATGAACATAATGTTTAAACATCAAAATATTGAGTAAAGAAATAAATCTTGGAAGTACGTAAGGCATGTATCATAATGGAACATCAATCTTGATAAAATAGAATGGGAATAAAACATGTAATTTTGGAAACCATTAAGCACATGTTATGATTTCCATAGTAGCCAAGACATTACTGTCATGACCATCTTAGTGGACAAAGTCCCTTTCTGAATCGATTTTACTTCTCGTTTCAGTCCTGTAACACTGAACCAGATTAACTTACCTTTCCATCCATGTCTATCTCATGAGATATAAATCTTTACCCAATTAATTGGAGGGAGATATAGGTCCCACCCATCTCATAATGAAATCATTCTTTCATGTGCCACAAAATCATAAATCATAAATCATATCGTAACCCATGTAATATAATGAGATTCTAAAACATCATACCATCATAACATAATCCATATAAAATAATGGATATATTTTTATCATAAGAAGAATCATACCATGTAAATAATGGATACATTATACTTGAAACATAATCATATTAAATAATTTCATTTTTAGATGGAAAATACTTTTGATAAAACACTTCAAATGAATTCTTGAGGAAAATATCCTTTCTTCTTTAAAATCATTTTGTTTTCAAAAAAATGCCATGCAATATTAAAATAAAAGGGTTTTGTTGAAAATAATCATGCAATATTGTAGAGTAATATTCATGAAAATGAGGCGTTATGAAACCGTAAAAATCCATTCACACCGTATAAGTTAAAAATAACATTCTCCTCATACTTTTTTTGTAAAAGTCAAAAAGTACCTCATATGGTAAAAAAAGAAAGATTCCTTACATACCATGTAGTAAAATTCAAAAATGTTTAAAAAGGACTTTAAACACACATGAATTTTTTTTTATAAAACATGGACATAGATGATAAATATAATCCTAGTAAAAACTTACGTATAAGCAATCTCGGATAGAAAACAATTGAGATTGCAAAATTATCCCTTACCTTATGTCCGATATGATTCATATGTATCCGAACCTCCTGTATAATGATTTAACTAATGTCATTGACTTATTACAGAATCATATTCATTGTTATGATATCATATATGGTTCACTTATGACTTTATATTACCCGTTCTTTTATAAATTCATGTTAAAGTAGCGTTTTGGGTAAAATCGTTTCATTTATCGTACATGTTTGGACTTGTTGTTATTGATATTATTATTAATTATATCATGATTTACTTACTTGAAAAATTTAAAACATGATTTATATATCATATATATTCATTATATATATATAATAGATAGATAAATGAAATAAAACACACCGTTCATGGAGACGGTAGGCCGTACGTACACATGAACGCTGTTTTCCATTCCTTATTGACTTGAATGGAAGTAAGTAGATGAAATATATATATATATATACACATAAATACAATATCTTTATAATTTCATATATTTCATTATTATTGTTTATATATACTTTATAATCATTCTTGAATGGTTAACATGGAGAATGAATCTCATCGCGTCGTGGAGACGGTAGTCCGTACGTACGCACGAGCGATGATATCGTTCCCATAATTATTGAATTGAATTGGAGTGGATGATAAAATATATAAGAATCATTATGATGTTATAATAACTATTTATAGTTAATATTTACACCATTATACCCATCCAAGTATGGTGGTGTTGGAAAAACAGATTACACCACGGCGTGGAGACGGTATTCTGTACGTACGCATGCACGGTGATTTCGTTTTCCATAGGATGGATAGAAGGTGAAATAGGGTTGTTTCATATATATAATAACATATCAGTATATGATTGATACTTATGTTATTAATTTATAATGAAACAAATAAATAAGAAGTAGTAGAAGAAGAAATAAAGTTGAAAGAATCGATAACGGACATTACCTCTTCTTTGAAGCGCCTCTTCTTAACATCCACTTAGGGCACTAAAATTGGTCTTTGAAGAAGACCAGGAACTCTAGGATATTACTAGGGAAGTAGAGAGGAGAAATTTTTAGGGTTTTTCCGAGATTGAAGGCTCAAAGTGGTGTGAGGAGGAGAGGGAGGAGGTGCCCTTTTATAAGGGAGGAGTGGGGCACCTTAGAAAAACTGAAAATATTATTCTATTATAAAGTCATATTCAGTTTTTAATAGCTCCAAATTGATTTATTTCGAAGATAAGGTGGGTATGGGTCGTAATCCTCTCAAAAAATATATTTTAGACAGGTTTGGGTCATTATATTAACCTTATCTTTTAGTTTTAACTCTTAGTTAATTAGATTGGCATTTACCATGTCACTTTGTATTTTTATATTATATAGTTAATAAACATACCATATACATCCAAGAGACCCCCAAGTGGAACATTAATGATACACCTATCATGATATAAGTATCTTGGCTGAACCTTAGATTTTTAGGAATATAATAACAATTAATAATATAATAATTGTTTTAAAAACTATTTTATGTCAATTTGACACTATTTGGTAATTGATTTTTATGAAAATCATAACAGAATTATTAGTTCGAAAAAAGTTTATTAAATCAATAATAACATGTCATTTTAACCTATAAAATTAGTTTAATTCTTAAAAAGTCTCAAATTACATTTATTTGGGTATTTATAACATCAATTATGTTAATATTTCATTAATAAGATAATTACTGCATCATCATTATGTCATAAATAAATTAAATTATTTAATTTATAAAAATCATAAATAAAATTCCATTATGTAGGAAATATTTTTATATTTCTAATGAATATTTATAGTCTAATTTATCTTATATATAACCCTATATTAAAAATGATTTAGTTATTATACATTGATTTTAACTATTTTAACCCTTCTTTAAATAAATTAATAATAAATGTCCTAATCTAATCCAAGTGGACCTAAATGGTTATATTTTATTCCTAAGGTTGTTTTTGGTCGAATTACACTTGTCCAATAGAATTAGGACATGTGATAGGGTAATAATAATATCATTTTTACCCTTAATGACCCTATTTACTTTTAACCGTGGTAAATAAAAGTAAAAAGTTACTATTCACCAAAAATTATTTTCATCTCATTGAACCAAATTTTAGTCGTTGATATTAACCGTGTCTCTCAGATATTTTAAATTACACTCACAGAAGTGGTAAAATAAAGTTTTACGTAAGTGTGCAAAAAGCTCCTAGGAGGTAGGTAAAAGACGGTGAAAAGTTCAATAAAATTTTTATATATCGAAAATTATTATAAAATGACTCCAATGAATTACATTGAACTTATATAGGTATTATGTTTCAATTTTGACCTAAAATAAATATAATAAAATAAATAATTATTTAAATAAAAATTCGGCTTTTAAATAGTAACTCAGTGTTTTCACTATTCATAAAAAATTGAATGTTTTCAGGAAAATACCAAAATTTCACCCTAGGATTATTTTGATATTCCGAATCCCAAAATGAAGTCCATTTTTAAAGATGAAATTTATAAAATTTCAAAAATTGGGTATTACTATTCATAACGGCTAGTTTATATAACATATCGTTCTTTAGTGAAACTCAGTATTGCGTACAACACACGCTATCGTGGAAGGTCGTGATTGCGTTTAATGCAAGCCAAGTCAGGGATGCTTGTATTGCAAGCTCCTTTGAGTGTAGCGTACAACACAAGACATCAATGAAATTAAAAAGAATATTTTTCATAAAATCTCGGGGTGTTACATTCTACCCCCCTTAAAATGAATTTCACCCTCGAAAATCATCGGGGTTATAAATGGTTTACTACTTGAAAGTTTCTTTCATAGAAACCTACATAGTAAAAAGGAATACCAGAACTTGACTTTAAAAACTAAAGTATGAAACATAACGGTTACCCAAATTAACTAATCACTGGGTTTCCACATAGGATAATATAGGTGAAAATATGGATATGGAAGAGAAATATAACCATCAACATCTGATGAAGAGTAGTAGAGGACATGGCTATGAAAAATCAAACAATCACAAATCCATAAATTTGTGATGATCTAAGGTACCATTCGATTCATCAGATATGAGAGCACTAGGACAATATTTTTTTGTTTTCAAGATCATTTCCCTAAAGTTGAAGAATTGTTGAATTAAAAGATATACTTACTTAATTTGTGTACAATGTCACCATTTCTCATGCCTCGAACAATTTCCACATCATCTCTTAAATAAATGAAGTTGAATTTTTCTTCTGTGAAGTGTTAGCAGATTAGCGATAGAATGATAAGTCATTCCATCTATTTCTATCGCAAAAAGTTTAGCACAATTTATTTAATATACAAAATTCCATCTATGCTGAGATTAATTGTATATGGTTGTTAAAATGGACTTACACTTCAGCCATCATAGCGCTTAATAAAATAAAACTAGTTTCTACTAACTAGGGACTTCCTGTAGGACAGTGGTAGGTGATGAAGGCCTATCGCACTTCGGTTGTGGGATGATTCCCTCATCCTTTTCCGACGCGAAGGGTTGTCGCCCGTCCTACGAGTTGTACTTTTTCTAAAACTATATTATTATAACATAACAAAAGTTCTAGCCTTAAACAATACTATCTGATATCTAACTTAATCTATTCCAATCTTTAGGTTTATCCAAAATACTTCTGTCCAAATCTCATAGTATAAAGATAATGATTACATGAAATTTCATATACCGAGCATGTTAATACCATCATTTATCATATGATATATCTTGTTGGTCACATTCTAAACATATGAATACGTTAATCATGTATTCTCGTGAAACATGAATTACCATAGAACCTTATTGAAAACAAGAGTGCTGTCAAAAGTTAACACTTTCCACATACCAAAATCCCAAAAATTCTATATACTCAAACCATGATATCACTTAGTCCTTATATCAATCATGAGATCATGAATACTATTAAACATCTCATATCTCCTTATCCCTTCATAATGTGCATATCATCTACTTTCCAAAAATATCTCAATCACTTTCCTTGGTTACCGGTAACATAAAATTACTAAAAACCACAATTGACCAATAAATAAATATTCCAATATTCCACGATACTGTATACAACATTATTTTCGAATCCCATTACATAAACACATAATCATTCCACCACATAGTTGTCATATTCAACATCGCCAATAGTGATCGCATGTGACTTCCCTTTGTCCTTTGCCTTATGTGGTTCCTCATGTAGATCATCATTAACCCTGGGATTAGGGCATTGATTAGCATAATTCCCCATTTCACTGCACTCGAAGCATTGAAGTGTTGGTGGTGTGTTTTCTACAGTCTTTTCTTTATTCACGTCATTAGCAACCCTTTTTCCATTAATTCAACACTCAGCTGCTCGATGACCTTATTTTCCACAATTAAAACATTTTCTAGTCCCATTAAGGCAATCTCCACCATGCTTCCTTCCACATTTTGAGCATAAAGAAACATTCATCTTCTTTTCACCATTGTTCTAGGATTTGTCCTTGAACTCCATCTTTCGTTTCTTGTCCAAACCATGAGATGGATATGTAACACCAACTTCCATTTATACCTTGATAGCAAAACACACAATTTCTTCATAGCTATTGAAGTGTCTTATAGCTAATTCCCTTCAAAGACTTGGTTTTATTCCACTGAAGAATCGATCAACTTTACTTTCATGTTGGATGATAAAGCCAGATGCATACCTTGAAATACTTGTAAAATTTTCTTCGTATATGACAACAGATTCACCATACTTTTTCTTAAGCTCAAGGAACTCCTTTTCCATCTTTGTTCGAAGAATACGAGGAAAGTACTTACTGAAAAACAAGTTCTTGAAATCATCACATTCCATGGATTCAATTTCATCTTGGGGCCTTGTATTCTTAATTAAAGTCCACCACTGGTCTGCTTCACCTTCTTAATGGTAAACAACGAGAATGACTTTATCATTTTCCGAACAGTGAAGTATGGAAAATATCTTTTCAATGGTACTGATCCATTGTTCAGCAATAAGTGGATTAGAAGACCCATTGAATGAAGGTGGACGTTGCCTCATGAAGGTCTCAATAGAATATTGTTCCATTCTCTGCTCATTCAGAAGTCCATAATGATTCATAGCTTGCGTAAGTATAAAAATAAGATTTTTCACTCCATCTCACATAACATTTGTTTGTTCAGGAGGAAAATCATTGCATTGTCCATTACATTGGTCAACACAGTTCTTTCGGGTTCCAGCCATCATCTAAAACCCAAAACAATAGTGTAAGAGGCAAAAATCATGCTAGGGAAAATAAAATAACAAAGGGGGAGTACCTTCAATATCTAACATCTTAGGTTTAATTCTAATATCGATACCATAATTCTCAGACTATAACCTCTACTTATAATTAGCTTTAGAGACTTCCCTAGACATACATTAGAAATATCTCTTGAGATTTCACTAAAGTTTGCGCGCCCTAGTTTCCAATGGTTAACTAACCCTTTCCTATAATACCAACTATAGATACCCAAAGCTTGATGTACGTGGACAATACATTACTTTTTATAAATACTTAATACATAACAAAAACCAAAACTCAAGGATTGTAATAGTTTAGTGTCTTTGGAAACTCGGAATATAATCTTCTAATCTTGGTGAAAGATCTTCAACAACTCCCATAAAGATCTTCCCCTTTTGTTTTCTTACCTAAAACCTTTCTTGAAATCCTGGGGAAAAGAAAACATATAAAGGGTGATCTCAAATGCTCAGTAAGGGTAATCATGGAGAAAATAAAACAAACCATATACCATTGAACTTAAAAACATGAACATAATGTTTAAACATCAAAATCATGAGCAAAGACATAAATCTTGGAAGTAAATAAGGCATGTATCATAATAGAACATCAATCTTGATAAAATAGCATGGGAATAAAACATGTAATTGTGGAAACCATTAAGCACATGTTATGATTTCCATAGTATCCAAGGCATTACTGTCATGACCATCTTAGTGGACAAAGTCCCTTTCTGAATCGAGTTCACTCCTCATTTTAGTCCTGTAACACTGAACTAGATTAACTTACCGTTCCATCCATGTCTATCTCATGAGATATTAATCTTTACCCAATGCATTAGAGGGAGATATATATCCCACCCATCTCATAATGAAATCATTCTTTCATGTTCCACAAAATCATAAATCATACATCATAGCATAAACCATGTAATAGAATCAGATTCTTGAACATCATGCCATCATAACATAATCCATATAAACAAAAAGGATATCATTTCATCATAAGAAGAATCAAACCATATAAATAATGGAGACATTATACTTGAAACATAAACATATTAAATAATTTCATTTTTAGATGGAAAACAATTTTGATAAAAAACTTGAAATGAATTCTTGAGGAAAATATCCTTTCTTCTTCAAAATCATATTTTTTTCAAAAAATGCCATGAAATATTAAAAGAAAGGGGTTTTGTTGAAAATAATCATGAAATCTTGTAGGGGAAGATTCATAAAAATGAGGCGTTATGAAACCGTAAAAATACGTTCATGTCCTATAAGTTAAAAATAGCATTCTCCTCGTACTATTGTCGGAAAAGTCAAAAAGTACCTCGTATGGTAAAAAAAGAAAGATTCCTTACATACCATGTAGTAAAAGTCAAAAATGGTTAAAAATGACTTTAAACATACATGAAAACATTTTTATAAAACTTGGACATGGATGATAAATATAACCCCAGTAAGTACTTACATATAAGCAATCTCGGATAGAAAACAATTGAGATTGCAACATTATCCCTTACCTTATGTCTGATATGCTTCGTATGTATCCGAACCTACTGTATAATGATTTAAATAATTACATTTACTTATTACAGAATCATATTCATTGTTATGATATCATATATGTTTCAATTAGGACTTTATATTACCCGTTCTTTTGTAAATTCATGTTAAAGTAGCGTTTTGGGTAAAATCGTTTCATTTATCATACGTGTTTGGACTTGTTGTTCTTGATATTATTATTACTTATATCATGATTTAATTACTTCCAAAATGTAAAACATGATTTATATATCATATTTATTCAGTATATATATATATAATAGATAGAAAAATGAAATGAAACACACCATTCATGGAGATGGTAGGCCGTACGAACGCATGAACGTTGTTTTCCTTTCCTTATTGACTTAAATGGAAGTAAGTATATGACATATATATATAAATAAATACAGAAGCTTTATAATGTCATATATTTCATTATTATTTCTTATATATACTTTATAATCATTCTTGAATGGTTAACATGGAGAATGAATCTCATCGCGTCGTGGAGACGGTAGTCCGTACGTACACACGAGCGATGATATCGTTCCCATAATTATTGAATTGAATTGGAGTGGATGATACAATATATAATAATCATTATGATGTTATAATAACTATGTATAGTTATTCTTTACACCATTATACCCATCCAAGTAAGATGGTGTTGGAAAAACAGATTACACCACGGTGTGGAGACTGTATTCCGTACGTATGCACGCGCGGTGATTTCATTTTCTGTAGGATGGATATAAGGTGAAATAGGGTTGTTTCATATTTATAATAACATATCAGTATATTAGTGATACTTATGTAATTACTTTATAATGAAAAAACTAAAGAATAAGTAGTAGAGGAAGAAATAAAATTGAAAGAATCGGTAACGGACATTACCTCTTCTTTGAAGCGCCTCTTCTTAACCTCCTCTTAGGGCACTAAAATTGGTCTTTGAAGAAGACCAGGACCTCTAGGATATTACTAAGGAAGTGGAGATGAGAAATTTGTAGGGTTGGTCCGATCATGAAGGCTCAAGGTGGTGTGAGGAGGAGAGGGAGGAGGTGCCCTTTTATAAGGGAGGAGAGGGGCACCTTAGGAAAAACTTAAACTATTATTTTATTATAAAGTCATATTCGGTTTATAATAGCTCCAAATTGATTTATTTATACTATAAGGTGGGGATGGGTCGAAATCCTCTCAAACAATAGATTTTACATAGGTTTGGGTCATTATATTAACCGTATCTTTTAGTTTTAACTCTTAGTTAATTAGATTGACATTTACCATGTCACTTTGTATTTTTATATTATATAGTTAATAAAATTACCATATACATCCAAGAGACCCCCCAAGTGGTCCATCAATGATAAAACTATCATGATATAAGTATCATGGTCGAACCTTAGGTTTTTAGGAATATAATAACAATTAATAATATAATATTTTTTTAAAAACTATTTTATGTCAATTTGACACTTTTTGGTAGTTGATATTTTTGAAACTCATAACAGCATTATTAGTTAGAAATTTTTTTATTAAATCAATAATAACATGTAATATTAACCTATAAAATTAGTGGAATTCATAAAAAGTCTCAAATTACATTTATTTGGGTATTTATATCATCAATTATGTTAATATTTCATTAATAAGATAATTAATGCATCATCATTGTGTCATAAATAAATTAAATTATTTAATGTCTAAAAATTATAAATAAAATTCCATTATGTAGGAAATCTATTTATATTTCTAATTAATATTTATGGTCGAATTTATCTTATGTATAACCCTATATTAAAAATGACTTAGTTATTAAACTTTGATTTTTACTATTTTAACCCTTCTTTAAATAAATTAATAATAAATGTCCTAATCTAATCCATGTGGACCTAAATGGTTATATTTTATTACTAAGGTTGTTTTAGGTCGATTTAAACTTATAAAATAGAATTAGAACACGTGTTAGGGTAATAATAATATCATTTTTACCATTAATTACCCTATTTACTTTTAACCGTGGTAAATAAAATTAAAAAGTTACTATTCACCAAAAATTATTTTCATCTCATTGAACCACATTTTAGCCCTTGATATTAATTGTGTCTCTCGGATTTTCTAAATTACAATCATAGAAGTGGTAAAATTAAGTTTTACATAAGTGTTCAAAAATCTCTTATGAGGTAGGTAAAAGACGATGAAAAGTTCAATAAAATTTTTATATATCGAAAATTATTATAAAATGACTCCAATGAATTACATTGAAATTATATAGGTATTATATATCAAATTTGACCAAAAATAAATTTAAATAAGAGAAATAATTATATAAATAAAAAGTCGGTTTTTAAATAGTAAGAGTGTGTTTTCACTATTCATCAAAAATTGAAATTTTTAGAAAAATACCAAAATTTCACCCTTGGATAATTTCGATATTCCGAATCCAAAAATGAAGTCCATTTTTATAGATAAAATTTATAAAATTTAAAAAAGTGGGTATTACTTTTCATAACGGCTAGTTTATATAACATATTGTTGTTTAGTGAAACTCCGTATTACGTACAACACACGCTATCGTGGAAGGTCGCGATTGCGTGTAATGCAAGCCAAGTCAGGGACATGTGTAGTGCAAGATCCTTTTGGTGTAGCGTACAACACAAGACATCATGAAATTAAAAAGAAGATTTTTCATAAAATCTCGGGGTGTTACATTATTATAAGGTTGTGTGTGGGTATAATTATGGTTTTCCTATGAGCACAAGATTGTGTGTGGTGATAAATATTGTTTAGTTATGAAGAGAAGGTTTTGTGTGGCTATAATTGTGGTTTATCTGTTCTCATAATGTTTTTATGGGTTTAATTGTTATTTATTTATGCTCATAATGTCGTGTGTGGCTATTATTATAATTAAAATATGCTCACAAGGTTGTGTGTCAGTATAATTGTGGTTTAGGTATACTCACAAGGTTTTGAGTTGGTATAACTATAGTTAAGATACACTCAAAATGTTGTCTGTTGGTATAATTATAGTTAATCTTTGATGATAAGATTGCGCGTGAATATAATTGTGGTTATAGAATTCTCAAAAGTCTATGCATGGATATAATTATGGATAATCTATGTCCAAAATATTTTTTTATTCCTATATTTATGAAACACTCTTATTCATATTATTATTTATATTATATGGTCTCATAGATCATGTTTATTTAATGATGTTTCAATGATCTTATGATTCTCACCATATGTTATTTCATTCATTATGTCATGACCCATTATTTTTATTTTTATTCATTGTTTGGTATGATTTTATTATGTCTTTATTATATCCATATGATCATATTATGACCACTTTTTAATTTTTATTATTATTTATTATGTTTACCTTTAATGAGCATCATTGATAACCTCTTTTTTATGTTTCTATATACTAGGTTATGAAGATGAGTGTAACTAATGAGAAGAATTTAGGGTATATTTTTTTCTTCAATTATGGATAAATTATTACAAGTTATGTTAAATAAGTTTCCAAGTTAATTAGTCCTTGAAGACAAAAAACCCTTCATTTGTGGGATTAATTTGTTTTGAGATTTAATGTTTAAATTACGTAAAGGTTGTCAAATAAAGGTATTTTTATCTTGGATAAATATAAGAAATGTGTTAAGGGAGGAATGAAACAATGATGATTTTAGGAGACTATTTTTGAAGGAGATTATCTTTGTAATCACTCTCAATGTGGGAGAATATTAACATATATATATATTCTATTTAGATGTGGTCAAGACAATAAAATAAGATATAACTTTTTCATTTGACAAAAATGTTAAGTTCATAGAGGATTTCATGGTGGAATCACACCAAATATCTATAAGGCTAATGGTTTTGGGGTTATAGACCCTTAAGAATATGTAAAAAAAATAATATAAATTCATAGTTACTATTACAATTTTCATTTGAGGTTCATTAAAAATGTAGATTTATAATTGAATGTTTTACATGGGGTTCATGAAGGGTCATAGAAATAAATGATCCACGTGGGAAACTCATGAACATGGGGAGATGTAAATTCATCATTTATGATTTTAAAATAATATGAGAGTTTATTTCTTGTGGAATCTAGTTACGAATCAGAAATTAATGACATGTCATTTTTTACAAAAATTAATTTTTTTAGGGCCTTCGAAATATGTGTTGAATTATTTCGATGAAATAATTAAATATATCCACATAAAGTAATTTATTTTTTCTCCCCTTTATTTATATATGGAATTATTGTTGAACAATGTATAACATTATATTTTATTTTCTCTCTATTTAATGTTTTTATTTAATTTCTATAACACCCACTTCCCATGTTTAATAGGAAACCTAAATGATTCCTTATTGAAATTATTAGACCACACAAAACCCTTTACCAAGGTGATTCTATCAATTATAACTAATCATATTCTCATGTTCTTCTTATAAATAAACTTCTTAATGTCTACAACAATTCTGTATCACTGCCATATAATGTTCTCTTTCCCATGCTTACGACACTAAGCTACATGACATCCTTAGCCTCAAAATTGAATATTCTTATACCATTAATGATAAATTCACCAATACTATCAATTATTCCAAAAAGAATATATCCCAAATCAAAATTATCAAGGTTGGTATATAGTTTCTGTTTTAAAAAGTTAATGATGAGAGTATTAGTAACATAACACTATCCTCCTCAAAATGGATTATTGAGAATGTCATTCTTTTCCCCATCTCACCAATATTGAAGGTAAATAGTCCTAACCCATTAGGATAACACTGCTCTATCCCCTCCATATCATTGGATAGGTTCTTCCGACTCAATAAACTAAAACTAAAATTCTCTAGGAAAACACCCTTTAATACATATCTAAAAATAGATTTCTCTCTCTATGTACCGTCCCATAGTCCGTTGTATCTAGGTTGAAGTAGATATATTGAAAACATCAGTGGATAACCTCTGGATTTAAGTTTAATTATAGTATTGGTGAATATGGAATGTCAATTTTGATTCATTGGTTTATTATTTCTTTTTGTGAAATCATTTGGGCCACTGTCAATGAACTTATTGGTGTGCAACAAAGAAAATTATTGATAATTTAGCTCCCTATCCCACAAAAACCAGACAATGTTATTTCAAAAAAAATTTAGTCATAGTGTATTCTTGAAACATCTAAAAGTATGAAGTTTACCACAAAAAAATTATATATTTTTTTCTATAAAAAATGATATTGATGCATGAATTCACAATAGATTCAACAACAGGCCGTATGGGACTATGATACCTTGTAACACAATGATGTAGGGGGTTTCTCTAGCTCGGAATATGGAGAATTTTCAACACTATTAAATGGATATATTTTTTATTTTTTATGGACTTATAATGGATCTATAATAAAAAAAGGGTATGGTCATTTCTTGTCTTCTTCAACAAAATAAGACACAATTTGTATGATTTTTCATGTTGGACATGTTAAAGAGTTGTCCCAAAATTCAGAGAAACCATCATGTGAATGGGTTTGGTATTTAATCCTTTGATGCATAAAATTATATTTTTTTTTTCTATTTAAGGGAGTGTTTTGAAACAATATATAGTGTCTCTTGGGTTTATGTTGTGTGGTTAACCTGAGTCTTAGACTTTTTATGTGTCTAGAGAGGAAGTTACCCTTTCATATTTCCCATATGTTCTTAAGTTCCATGCCTATAATCAAAATAAAGTAGATGGTAGATATGAACTATCTTCTCATTCAACCACAAGGATGAGGGGTTGAGCTTGTCAAATGAAGATATCGGGGGAATATATATAATTCACTTTATATCCTCTAGATTAGGAACTGTTTCTTAGTCCTGGATCAATACATATTATATAGTAATAAAGGGGGATAATATATGGTAGTATATTGGTATAATATGAAGAATTTTTGGGTATAAGGCTTAGTTTTTTATCAATATCAAGTAGGGATTATGGTTACATTCCTTCTTTACACATTTTTTTTATCAGAATTCTTTAACAAAATATTACATTAAAAATATTGAAGGACCTTTTGAGGTTTAGTTTTGTGGATACTAGGTACATAATACATGAATTAAATAAGGAAAACATAAAAATAAAATTTATTTAATCCTAATGAAATTATGCTTCATTATACCATCCTATGTCACCTCAAAAACCAAAAAAAACATTTTAATTTATAGAAAAGGTCCACATGAGGTAAGTCACAAGACACAAGACCCA
The DNA here is from genome assembly GCA_963277665.1 of Viscum album. Taxonomy (NCBI): domain Eukaryota; kingdom Viridiplantae; phylum Streptophyta; class Magnoliopsida; order Santalales; family Viscaceae; genus Viscum; species Viscum album. The sequence continues at coordinate 770,267,096 of OY728159.1, read as the reverse complement.
ATACCCAAGACACTATAAGGAAATCATGGGGGTGTGTAGTAGTGATGACCAAGAGAATCACCTAATACAATGTATGTCCCTAATAGATGAAGAGATATGTTACTAGAAAACTCCATAATGGGGGATTCTTGGGATACCTTAGAATCCAAAAAACATCCACCCCTTTACCTTCACTCCATGTTTTCAAAATCTCAGTTCTAATGAAGGGAAGGGCCTTACATTTCTGAATCAGGTAAGTGATATCCCAAGGGAAGAACATGAATGATTACAATGGATAAAGAATGAGGCATAACATGTGTTCATTATGATACAAAAAATTTAAATGATGCTACAAAAAATGATACATTCATAATCTTGTCACCAAGGTTCATCATTAAGGTTTCCTAAAACATATTACCGATGTAATTCACCATGGTATCATAAACATGTCTTCTCAAGAGATCAATTATTTACCTAATTCATTGGTATTCTATTAGGGTTCACCATTCATATGTATTAATTCATGGGTTTCACATGGATCATAATAAAGTATTTCATCAATTTCATATGGAGGATAAAGTACGAGTTTCACATAAAATCATTGAGTACATATGTTTTTAACAAATTGAACATTTCATAATTTTTAACTCATGATAATGGAATTTTGGTTTCATATATAGAAATATCTAAGCAATGAATTATATTTAAATATATATTAATACACTAGAATAAAAATATGGTTGGTTATTCATAACATAAAAAAGAGGCATTAAAAATCAAAGGATGATTTAGGCATAATAACTACTATAAATTGTGGTTTATGGACCATGATTGATGAGATAGAATTAAATTATACCATTGATTTTGGAACATTTGGACAGTAATAGATTAAAAATAAGTGCATTCAACCATAATTACTTTGTAATTTTAAGATTAACTATAATGATTTTTCCTAGATAAAAAAAAGAGGAAAAGAATATATTTCAGTGTGAGGGAGATTTATAAATATTGAGGACTCTTCCTTGGAGTATTTGAAACTCCAAATAATTCATCTAGATATTTAAAATTAGGGTAACTTCATTCCTAATTGTATTTTAATAAATGAAATGGGATCAATAGGTGGGTATTTATATAAAATGTTGGAGGATTGTTTATTAATTTTTTAATATGGGACTTGGAAATCTAGGTTGTGAAAATACAAAACCATAAGCTTACATATGGGTTTAAATAATATTTTATGATATTAAGATGGTGGTTTTGAAAAATTTGGATGTTATAACCCAACATCAATATTTTATATTAATTTTGGTATGGAAAAAATTTTTTTCCCCAAAAAGTGTTTTCAAAACATTAATTTCTATTTTAGAATTTATAAAGTTATATAGATTTTTTTAAAATTCAGTTTAATTTATTAAAATATATTATATTATGAAAATAACTTATTTTTTTCATGGATTTACTTTTTTCAATTATCATTCCCTTAAAACATATTTATGAAGTCAAAAACATAATGAAAAAAACTTCATTTTTAATATTCACTAGAAAATAATATATTTTTGATAATTAATGATATTTCCCCAATCCTAATTTTGACATGCTGGTTTCAAATAATATACTTATTTTATCAAAATAATTTTATAAACTTTAAAATCATATATTTTAAATAAAAAACCTTATTTATTAAAAAAATAATTATTTTTAGGACATAATCTACTTTCTTACCCTTTAAAAATTTTCCTGGAATATTTTAAAATTATATTATCATATATATTTTAAAAAAGGATTTATAAAAATATTTCATGAAAATAAATATCATTTAAAATAACTGAACTTATCATAAAAGTGTATTGTATCTATATAATTTCCAAAAACATGATTATGTTTTATTTGTATAAAAAAATTTATTTATCATATTCATTTTATATTATTATATATTTTATTAAATAAATTACCAAAGGAAATGGGTTTGAAGAAACCAATATTTTCTTTCTAAAAATAATATTACACTTTTATAATACTATCTTCTTGATATATATCCCTTAATAAATGGGAATATAACATATAAGCAATGTGTGTATTGGTGGTACATTAATGTGGTCGCTCAACTAACTTTAATTTATTTATGTTATCCACTAACATGAACTTATTCCGTATTTAATTCTACTTTACCATTATATTTATATTCTCTACTCGGTCTTGGTTATGGGATAATCCCAGGGAGGCTACCTACCTCTTATGTTCTAGTAAATGGGAAACAAAATGCATGACGGTATTTGTTGAGGCCATTGTTTATCCCTTATCCATCAATTATATTTTTTTAATTACCCCTTATATATTATATTTATATTTTTAATATTAATACCAATGATGATAATTACCACTTTTCCAATGAACAATGATGATATTAACTAATGGTCCTATTGAATAGCGGTTATATTGACCAATGATAAAGTAATATGAATATCTAAACAGTCACTTTTCCCTTTATTACCTATATATAGTCTATCATTCGAAAACCTCAACATTAATTACATATCAAATAATTTTTCTACACTTATCATAATCATTTCTATAATATTCTTAACTCCTCTATTACTTTTTACTATAATTATAGTAGGATGTATATTCATTATAGAATTAAATCCTATGGCATTAACATTAGATTATGCATTTTTCTTTTTAATTTACCTCACTGTATTGTTTCTAAATGTTATATTAAATATTAGTTCTAATATTGTGATGTTATTATGAAATGTAATGGTTTTTATACATGCTCATAATAAAACTATCATTGTTGTGTAATTATTATGATAAATATAATGGAATTTTAGGGTCATTACATTCTCTAACCTTAGTATATTTTTTCATCTAAATTTGTGTCCAACCTCAAAATAAATTGTATTATCTCATTCATTGCTTATTTAATCTCCTAGGTAGCTTCAGCAGACATTCGATTTCCACAATAAAATCATAATTCATTTCATCTTTTTCCTCAAAACTTATTACCTTTAATCTAGAATATAGATCAGTTCTTTTTCAAATGGTAGTTTAGGTTCCAATTCCATACCATTTTTTCTAGTATGGGTATTAAGACTAACATATACATTATTAACAAGGATGCATGGAATATTTTTTTTCATTGGAATTATTTAGAGTTAGTGTTACCCATAGTCAACTGATCTAAAACACTTTAGAATAATAAATTGTCCAATACACCTTTGACTTATTTTTCCATTCATTTTGAACCTGATGACCCCTTTACATTGATATATTTTGAGGAATACATGATCCTTGACATGAAACTCTAATTTTATCCTTCAATTTCTATCATAACTCTTCTATGTACTCAGATAATCCTTAATTTTTTTTATCATGTATATCTTATCCATAGTGTCTATGATAATTTATTATTCCAACAATTTTCCATATCAAATTTCATATTAGTATGGTGGAGTTCTAAGACACTTCCTATATAGTGTTTTATAAGGATCCATTTGAATACTCACGTAAAAAAAAATAGGATAATTAAACATATTGATAATGATTATCATAACTCATTGAAAATATTGTGATCCAGCCCATAACATGTTTTTGAATGTATGGTCAATTTTCTCAAACTTCCAATAAGTTCAAGGATAATTTATTGTTCTAAATATTACATAGTTATTCATTAATTTTTGAAGGATCCTCCAAAACACAGAATTAAATCTTGGATCATGGTTTAAAATAATTGAAATTGGGGCCTAATTAATTATTTTCTCTTCTTGAATGCTTATACGAGAAATGAAATCAAGGGACAAATCATCTTTTATAATGGTAACATGGGTAGAATTTATTAATATGTCAATAATGACCTGTGTGAAATTTATTATATTGGATTTCTTATGATGGAAAATAAAAATTCCCATAGTGATTTTGTCCCACTTCAATATAGTTATTGGTAGTGGTTACAAAAATACATTGGTTTGTTTTTTCTCAATCTTCACTTACTGAAATAACAGACACATTGTATTATTTTCATCAATCACAAATTTTATGTTATCATATAAATAATTATATCATTGATCTCTGTACATTTTGGTGAATCTATGTTGAATAGAGAATATAGATCTTTGAGCTTCATCCATAAGCTCTTTCTTTAACTATGTATCAGATGGGGTGAATAGCCTTGTATTAATCCTTAATTTTCATTCTTGATCAACATTGAGATAAAAAATATTCCAATATTTCATAGATTATATATTCTATTATATCATCAGACTATCTCGCTATGCTTTTTTATATTCTGTCATAATTATTATAAGGAAACAATTTGGTATATGGTTGATGATATCCCTTCTCGTATGACTTCCATGACTATATTTACAACTTAATTGATCAATGGGTGTCCTTAAATCCTTATTTTCAAAAAAAAATATTAGGCCTTAACTACTCAATGTATCAGTGACTTTGTCTTTATTTTTAGGTTAATGATGAATTGAACAATAATAGACTTTAAGAAGATCCCACCATATCTTGTGTCTCATGTTTATTTACTTTTATTGAATATAGAATTCAGACTTCAGTGGTCAAGGTATACATCACACTTCTCCCTATAGTGATAGTGTGCCAATATCTTTAATGTAATGATAATTCCTACTAAATCTAAATCATGGGTAAGATAATTCTATTCAAGAGGATTTTATTATCACGATGCATAGGAAATCACTTTTTTATTTCACATGAGTAAACATCCATGTCTTTTCAAGGATGTAACATTATAAATTAAAAATCAATCCCCATTAGAGGGTAATGTTTGAACTGGTTCACTATCCATACTCTTCTTATACTCTTGAAAACATTATTCTCAATCCTTTCTTGCGATAAACATAACCCACTTTCGAGTTAACAATGATTTTTTATTAGAAAATTTTAAAAGGTTTTCCACAAACCATTTATAATATTTTGATATACCATGGAAACTAAAAATAAAAGTTACTATTATAGGATTTTTCTACTCCTCTATGTCATTTGGAATTGATGGATCCACCTCCACGTCTTCCCTGGACACAATGTGACCCATAAATATGTCTTATTCTATCTAAAACTCACATTTTCTAAATTAAACCAAAAGATGATCCTTTCTCAGAGTTTGTAATATGAAACTTAGATTATCCTCATGAATTTTAGAATATATGATAATATAGTATATATCTAGAAAAATTAATTTATCAACGCTGACCCTAAAGGATTTATTCATGAAATTTTTAAATATTTTATGAGTTTTATTCTAGGAAAATATTATAAAAACAAACTCATATTGTTCATATCATATTCTGAAGATATCTTAACCGATATCTTCTTTCTTCAACCTCAGTGGATGATACCCAAATTACAGGTCAATGTAAAGAATAATAAAACCCCATAAATATCATAAAAAAATTATCAATCTTCAGAAGAGAGTATTTGTTCTTCATTGTTATATAATTAATTCCTATATAATAAATGAATGTCCACATTGATTCATCTTTCATCTTTACAATGAGAATGGGTTCTCCAAATGAGTCACACTTGGTCAAATAAAATCCTTCTACAAATGATATTGAATTTTCTTATTTAGTTACTAAGCCTCTAAATATTTCATTTTATATGGGGTATTCATAATATTCTTAGATCTGGGTATGAGTTCAATTGAGAACTCTATCACTCTTTTTCATGAGTTCCAGGTGAACAATCATAAAATAAATTAATGTATTTTAAAAAAATGAGTACATATATTATTTTTATACTTTCTATTTCTTCTCATTTTTCTTAAATAATAATTTTCAAAAGGAGTTCCCTAAAAGGTGGTTCTTGAAAAAAAAATAGGCTAAGATATCTCTATATTTAACATAATTACTATTTGTCCCTCCAAATCAACTGAAATTTCCTTCCTTCTTCAGTTGAATTTGGTAGGACACTTTCAAAACCAATTCACCACATATGGTATGTAAAATTACACCGTTGGAATAACCAATAGTTTTATGAAGATAATTTACATAACAATGTTAATAGGGAAATGCTTATATATCATTGATTCTTGAGTAGTTCTTCCAAGAGTTTTTACCAAAAACCATGCCAGTAATAGTATAGTGTTTAACATGATTATCTTTCAAAACATGAATGAAATGAAAGAATGCATAAAACTGAAATCAAATAATTCACTTAATATATGTGTTTGTATAATGAGTGTACCTACCACAACATAATTTGGTTTTCCAACTTCAACTGTCATTATTTCAATATCACATCCTATCTCTCTACACCGCTACTAGGGTTCTTGGTGGGTTCCTCCCATTTTCTTATGATTTGGACATTGATTAGTGAAATTTTCATTCTCTCTACAATTCAATCATTTTAATACAGGTTTTACTTTCACCATATTCCCTTTTTCATTAGAATTAAAATTTTGAGAATTTACACCTCCATGATATTTTTGAGTTATATGGCCATCTATTCCACACATGTAACACTTTCCATTTCCACAAAGTCAATTTCCTAAATGAACTTTCCCAAACATATTTCACAATGGTATTTTTTGTGTAATTTATTCTCTTTTATGGATGAAATGTTTTAAAAAAATTGTATCCAACCTCATCGTATTATCATTTAGCCCATGATACCTCGTTCCATCATTAAATTATATTTCAAAATTGATATCACACCCTACAATTTTCCCTTAACTCTAGAATTCTCTAATTACTAGAGATTTACACAAATTTGGACTTTTCCCACAAAATAATCATTCTATGTTCCCATAATAATCAATTAAAATGATAGAAGTTTATTATGAAGTCCTTGTAAATTTCGTCTCATAATTCCCCACCAATTCATTATCCTTTTTAATTATCTTAATGAATTCCCTCTCTAACTTAGTTCTGATGGTGTGAGAAAAAAACTTATTGAATATGAATTATTCAATTCCCCACACTCCATGTATTCAACCTCATCTTTTGTATTTGGGTTCTCGATCAGTTTCCCCCAATGATCAGCTTCTCCCTCTAAGCGATATACCACCAATTTAACTATATCTTGCTCCATAAAGTAGAGAACATAAAATATATTTTCTAATGTATTATTCCATTGTTTTTTGATTAGTTGATATGCGGTTCCACTAAAAATAAGTGGTCATTGATTTATGAATGATCCAACTACTAGTTATACCCTCCCAGGGGAATTTTGATTTTCCACATGGTTTTGGTAATTATTCATGACCTAATCTAATTGATTATTCGTTATCATTATATTTTTAACTCTAACTTCTATCTTATTCAAAAAAAAATTGTTTCATTTTACATCGTATCCTTTATTTACATGAGTTATTCAATTTACATCCTTTTTTTATTAAGAATAAATCATAAGTGTGAAATTATTTACTATTAGAAATCATATAATAATAATTATAATGAATTGTTTATCCCAAAATTGTCTATTAAAATTTCTATAGGATGATATACATTTATCAAAAAAATTATATTATCTATATATCCTTCTTAATGGTTTACATAAAGTATGGGATTAACCAAATAATGTCCCTCAAGAGAGTCATATCTAGTGTGCATTAAGGATTATTTATTATGTACTAGGTTTAGTTCATGTTAATACCCAGTGATCCCTTTTAGAATTTTTAACCCTTGGTACATTTATGTCATACCCACCTCAAATTCTAGTATCCTCATAATGATTTCATTTCTGGGAAACTAATAACATTGTAATTTACCAAAATTTTAAGAGGTTTTCCAATATTCATGATTATCCCAAGGGTTCATTATAATATTTTCTAGTACTAATTCCAAAAATAAATACACTAATCCTTTGATACCTAATATTTCAACCATCCTTTTAACATATTATTTTAAACAAAATTCCTTAAAAAATATTTCATTACTAAAATTAGAGGATCTTTTATGATTTAGTTTCATGTAAATTAGTTACATCATAAATGAATTACATAAAGAAAACAAAAATAATAAAACAAAATTTAATCCTCCTAAAATACTCCTTTATCATTTTATCCTAGTTAAACTCACTATATTTGATTTCCTAGGGATATAAAAAAATGGAAAAGGGTGAGAATAAAGCTTATTAAGAGATAAAAAAGGAAATAAAACCTGAGTGATCATAATGGATTAAACATGAGCCATAAATTGAGAATAAAATGGTAAATAAAATTGAAATGTGTTTACAATATATAAATTACACATTCATAAGCATATAATTAAGGTTCATCACCAAGGTGTCATAAAACATATTACCAAGGTTATTCACCAAGGTATCATAAATATTTCATCTCTAGAGAATAATTATTTAGAAATTTTGTTATAGTTATGTCAAGGTGCATCCTTCATATGTCTTAATTATTTTATGCCATATAGTTCATAATAAATCATTTCAATGAATAAGAAAAATAGTTTAAAAAATTCTAAAAATTCTAATCTCTCCTAATTTCAACATGATAATTTCAAATTCACTATTTATTTTATCAAAATAATTTTCTAATTATGGAAATTTTACTTTTAAATAAATATCCTTATTTATTTATTCATAGTAGTTTTTATAACATAATCAAAATTCTAGTATTTATAATAATTACACCGGATGTAATAAAATTATATTAGCATTTATATTTAGAAATCGTGCTTTATAAAACTTTTAGATGAAACTAAATTTCATTTAAAATATCTGAATTTATCATGGAATTGTACTTTAATTATATATTTTCCAAAGACATAGTCATTTTTTATTTGTATCCAAAAATAATATTATCATATCCATCTTATATTCCTATGATTTTTTTTAAATAATATGGTAATTAAAATAGGATTTAAGAAACAACTATTTCATTTCAAAAAATAAAATAAAATAAACTTTTAAAATACTCAGGTATAGATATAAAACCCATTAAAACATTGACATATTCCCAAAATGTGAGGTGTGTGATGTTGGTTCATTAATGGGGTGGCTCAATTAGCATTAATATTGTAACACCCCAAGCTTCCACGGTACGTTTCACTTCGAATATTGCAATAGCGTGTGTTGTACGCAACCTCGAGCTCTAACACACACCACAACGAATTAAACTAGCCATTGTGAATAGTAATACGTACTTTTTGAAATTTTATAAATTTTATTTATCAAAATGGACTTCATTTTTGGATTCGGAATATCGTAATTAGCCTATGTTGAATTTTTGGTATTTTTCTGAGAACTTCTATTTTTTATGAATAGTGAAAAATACTTAAAAACAACTTTTTTAATCAAAATAATTTATAGTGATAAATTATACTATTTAGTGGTTTTAAAGTATAATTAGAATATATTTTTACCATTTTATCCAATGGTGGTCATTAGAATTAATTTAACATTGAAATTGGACATAAACAATTGCCGATCTTTTGATATAAATTGTTTCTTAAAAACACGCTATTTGTCGTAACAGCGGGAATTAATTATAAAATTAATTAATGCAACATATATGTTTGGAATTTTGTAAAATAGACATAATTTTTGAATTCGGAATATCAATTATAGCTTAGGGTGAAATTTTGGCCTTGTTCTGAAAAACTTCAATTTTTAATGAATAGTGAAACCACTAAGTGGTAGTTAAATAACTGATTTTTCGTTTAAATGAAATATTACCACTTCTGTGATTTGATTTTCAAAAATCCGACATACATGGTTGTCATTAAGAAGTAAAATGTGGTTCAATGAGATTAAAATAATTTTTTGGTGAATAGTAACTTTTAAGTTCTTAATCGCGATTAGAAGTAATTAGTGTAGTTTAAGGTAAAAATAATGTTTTAATGATATGAGATGAGCTTGAAACTTGTCCTACTCCTATTGGATGAGTCATGGCGGACCAAGAAAACCCATGGGTCAACTTGGGGACCCCATGGAGCCACTTTAGTTGGAAAATGACATTAATATATATTTATTTAATGTTAAAATTAAATTGACACAAACATGAGTTGTTTTACTAAAACAGTTTTTAAGTGGGGTTACACAGATCCAAATTTTGACTATAAATATTCATTATAAAGCTAAAAGGATTTCCCACATCATAGTATTTTTTTATAATTTTTAAGCATTAAATAAATTAAATTATGTATGACATCATTATGATGCAGCGATGACCTCATTATTTAACGATTTAAATAAAATGAGAAGATAATGCAAAATCCAAGGCTTACACTTCTCCAAAGCCTATTGGATGAGGAGATTTCGAACCCTTATCACCTTATCCACGAATTATATAAGTTTGGGACCTTTAGAATCCAAAAATCATTGTATAATAATGTAACATTTCAATCTTTCCAAAAGAGCCCATCCTCTCCTCTTATAAAAGGCCCCCACCTCTACCACCTTATTCAAACATCCAAGCCTTTTGGTTCGGCCAACCTCTGCCCAAATACTCTCCCAACTTCTCTCCCTTAATCCTATAAGATTTACTTTAGTCAGAAATCCATCCTAAGGAGTCCTTTTGTTTAAATCAAAAGGAAGAACCCGAAGAAGAGGTAACATTTTCATCACCCTCTTTCACGTTTCTTTCTTCTTCCACTCCCTCTTTGTTTATTATTTCAATTCTAAAATTATAAATCCAGTATATTCTATATACTGTGATGTTATTATAAATATGGAACAACCATATTCAGTATTCTACCCATCATTTGAATGACATGTCACCATACGTGCGTACGTACGGCTTACCGTCTCCACGTCGTGGTGTAATTGTTATTCAATATATTATTATTTAGATGGGTATAATAATGATATGTAATTCATGTAAATAATAAATATAAAATGATAATGATTCTGTATATATGATACACTATCCAATTATATATTATTTTAATATCAAAATAATGATATTGTCGCTCGTGCGTACGTACGGACTACCGTCTCCACGAACGCGATGAGATTCATTCTCCGTCGTATCCATTCAAGTATAATTATCATTTTATGATTTAAAAATAATGTTTAAGGACATGATATCATTCTGGATATGAATAAGATACAACCTATCCATGAAAAACACGACTTACTTAACAAAACATATAAAAGAAAACGAGTAAATTAACACCCGAAAAAACGATAAATCTAAGATATTGTTAACAAAGCAATGTTAAAAGATCATATATGATATCATATGAATGTATATGATTATTTTATAATTTAATAACAATTATTTCACCATTATACAGGAGGTTAACCTACCCCAACCAAGGAAAAGTACAAGGTAAGGGTTTACTTCACAACCTCTTCTTTATCCAAGTTTGTTTATACATAATTATCTACTGGGACCTCGTTATCATCCACATCCATGTTTCTTAAAAATGTCTTTCAAAACATTTTTACTATTAAATGGAAAATGGGTTAAAGTCATTTATACCCTTATACTTTTTTGAAAGGAATCTTACCGTCGTTTTCCAAACAATGTACTATTTGAGCTTTTTGACAAATTTAAGGTAAGAATGTTTTTTTTTACTTATACGGCGGGTGTGGCTATTTTCCGCCCTTATAACTTCGTCGAAGCTTCCCTGAAAAGCTTATAAGAATATTTTCAAGGTAAATGTATTATTTTATAATTATGGGACTTTTAAATGATTTCAAAAAGGAGAGATATTTCTCTCAAATAGCTTTGATTTCATCCATGTCAACATCCTTTGATGGGTTTTAAGTTTAATTGAAATTGATTTATGATACAAAACTTCCATTGAACATTTTGTGAAATATTTGACTGTGGATGTGTTATTTTATACCATCCATAGTTTATGGAGAAATTTTTGACATTTCGTATGCTAGTTTTAATACGAATATTTATGTTATGTTTAAACCTATTCATATGAGGAATGTATTGGACTTAATATGTGACGGGTGGAGCCCGCTATAGCTCCTCGATGCATCGGTAGGTCTCATGAGACAACTAGACGTGGAATTGGCCGAGGCCCTTTCCCAATTTGATTTATGGTTTTGGCCGAGGCCTTAATCATTTTAGACGTCTTGGCCGAGGCCTTGACAAGATGTTTCAGAATGTCTGGCATTATACATTCCCTCATTATGAAAGTGGTTATTGATATTTCATGTGATTATTCGTCTAGTAGAATATCCATGTGAGCAAGTAATGGCATTATTTTATTTTACTTTTTCCATATTATGCTGAAGTTCAAGTTCAATAAGGCTTTTGTTTTAGTTATACATTGCCTTAAATGCTTATGTTTTCTTATAAAAGCTTCCGCAATATTGTTATCCTTACTGAGCATCTGAGCTCACCCCTTTCAATGTTTTAATATTTTCCAGGATGTGAGGAAGTATTTTATGAATGACCTACAGGGATAGTCAGAATAGGATACGAGTGTGGACTATGGAGACTTTTTTGTTGTAGTTTTTCACTTTATGATGTAATGTAATGTTTACGAATGTATCTAGTGTTTCCAAGGATACTAAACTAATCGGTCTTTCGAGACTTGATCTTTTGTGATAATGCCAATGTTACGAAGTAACGCACCAACTCTGGGTAGCTGGGGTCGGGGCGTTACAGTTGGTATCAGAGGCAGTTTAGTACTAACCTTGGAAGCTAGATGTAGATAAACTCTGATTAGAGAACATAACCCAAAGATAGACTTTGAGGATTAGTATAGAAGAACTTCCTAGAATTTTGGCATTATAGAGATGTTATGAGTTTTCCGAGCAATACATCCCTGTCTGGATAGGAGCAGGTAGAGGCGGCTCTGGCACAGATGTACCTAGGGGTAAAACCCGAAAACACCACTTTGAGCTAGACTCGAACGGGAACTGGTGCACGACAACGGGCCTTGCTGTACTCTTGGTTACCACACTCCCGGGGAATATGCTTAGGATAATTCTCATTTTATTTACAAACCACTATGAAGGGTTATGAGTATATACTTCCTCAAAGGAAACATTTGTTTTTATGATTATGGATTATATCCATAAATAGTTCAATTTATGTAAAGTATTTTACAAATATGGAATTATGTATTTTATTTCATAAACTAATCTAGTTTATGCAATTGTTTAGAAATGGCGCCTAGTGGAAGAAATGGAAACCGTATCAATGCACGCACTCCGTGTAGGGATTTCCCTCCAGCTCAGGATAATTATGGTGGAGCTAGTGATACAACTGGTGCTGATCAGCTTCTCACCGTACTGGGACAACTCACGCAGGTTATGAATAACAACCTTACTCGTATGGAGCACCCTGATCCGCAACGTGGAGGATCAATGCTAGACCATTTCATGAGGCAACAACCGCCAACCTTCAATGGGAGTACAAATCCTATAGTAGCTGAGCAATGGATAAATTCCTTAGAGAAAATATTCCATGCCTTGAGGAGTAGTGAAAGGGAGAATGTTGTCATGGCAGTTTACCGCCTCACTGGTGATGCCGATCAATGGTGGTCACTGATTCAAAACACAAAGGAAGATGATGAATTAACAAACATGGAATGACAGGAGTTCAAAGAGCTGTTCTTAGAGAAATACTTTCCTCGAGACCATCGAGCGGATATGGAAAGGAAATTTCTGAGTCTGAGGCAGAAGGAGGATGAGAATGTTGCAAAGTATGAGGCTAACTTTACAAGGTTAGAAAGGTATGCTGCAGATTACATACGTAACCCAACAAGTAAGACTGATCGTTTCTTTGATGGGTTGAAAGCATTTCTCCGTCGAGCTTTAGTATCACAAACCTTCTCATCATACAAAGATATTGTCTCGTGTGCTGTCAAGACAGAAAAGGAATTCTCTAAGTCTTATGACAACAAAGTAAAGCAAGAGAAGAAGAGAACGGTGGAACAAGAGACAGATAAAGGGAAAAAGGGAAAGAAGGATTTTCCATTATGTGATAATTGTGGGAAGAATCACCCTGGTACTTGCCTAAAAGGAATGAGAGTTTGTTATAAATGTGGAGATAAGGGTCACCAGGCTCGTGATTGAAAGGGAAAGAAAGAGGCTATCAAAGTTGAATGCTACAATTGTAGAGAAATGGGTCATTATGCAAATGAATGTCCTAAGCGTCAAGGAAACATACCTCAGAAAAGGCCAAGGGATCAAGGCCAATCTTATGCTTTGACTACAGTTGAAGCGGAATAATTAATGTATTGGTGCTTTTGGACTCAAGGATTATATTTTGGTTATTAGAATAATGTGATATATATAAGGATTGTACTGAAGTACTTGTTGATTTCAGTAAGGTTTTAATATGATTAAGGTAATCATATTTTTAGTATGTGACAATAAGAGAAACTTTTCTTTGTTTGCGGAATCTGATGTTACAATTGATTTTGGAATTTAGAGACCTTTTAGAGAAAGTCTGGACGGAGGTATTTTGGATAACTATTAAGGTTGGAATGGATTAAGTTGAACCATGGATAGTATTGTTTAAGGTTAAAGAATTTCTGAAGATTATTTTTGGAATATTATAATACTATAGTTTTAGGAAAAGGACAACCTGCAGGGTGGGGAATAACCCGTCGCGTCGGACAAAGCTGCAGGAATCGAACCCACAACCATAGTGCGACAAGCCTTTATTTCCTACCACTAGCCTACAGGAAGTCCCTGGTTATTACAAAATAATTTTACTAATCTAAATGGTATGTGTTAACATTTGGAACCTTATACAATTAGGATAAGTATAATATTTTTGAGTTCTATTATATTTTTGAGTGAAAGATGAGTTGAAGGTTGAAACTCTAGTTGTCAAGCATAAATATATATATACCTATCTCTTATTCAATGAATAAATTAATTCTTAAACTTTAGTAAAAGGATATTAAAACAAAAAAATGTGTTATCCTAATACCTTATGTCTTGTTGAACTGATGATATTTTAAATCAACATAGATTGAAGGCTTTGAGGCCCTCAATTTGACAGTTGATTGTGATTGATGACCTCAATCACTCCCTACAAATATTTACGTTTTTCCTCCAATTATATGTCTCTAATTGCCACCAATGTTCTCCTTATCGAGATCATAATTTGGTGGTGACTTTCTTATTTCCATTTCCCTCTTATTAAGACTAAATTTTATTAACCTTATTTCCGATGTGGGTTTTCCACAAAGGTATTTTCTATTTTCAACATTTTATTTTCAAAGAAAAATTTCAAATTGCGAGGACGCAATTTATTGAAGGAGGGGAGAATGTAACACCCCAAGCTTCCACGGTACTTTTCACTTCGAATAATGCAATAGCGTGTGTTGTACGCAACCTCGAGCTCTAACACACACCACAACGAATTAAACTAGCCGTTGTGAATAGTAATACCTACTTTTTGAAATTTTATAAATTTTATTTATCAAAATGGACTTCATTTTTGGATTCGGAATATCGAAATTAGCCTATGTTGAATTTTTGGTATTTTTCTGAGAACTTCTATTTTTTATAAATAGTGAAAAATACTTAAAAACAACTTTTTTAATCAAAATAATTTATAGTGATAAATTATACTATTTAGTGGTTTTAAAGTATAATTAGAATATATTTTTACCATTTTATCCAATGGTGGTCATTAGAATTAATTTAACATTGAAATTGGACATAAACAATTGCCAATCTTTTGATATAAATTGTTTCTTAAAAACACGCTATTTGTCGTAACAGCGGGAATTAATTATAAAATTAATTAATGCAACTTATATGTTTGGAATTTTTTAAAATAGACATCATTTTTGAATTCGGAATATCAATTATAGCTTAGGGTGAAATTTTGGCCTTGTTCTGAAAAACTTCAATTTTTGATGAATAGTGAAACCACTAAGTGGTAGTTAAATAACTGATTTTTCGTTTAAATGAAATATTACCACTTCTGTGATTTGATTTTAAAAAATCCGACATACATGGTTGTCATTAAGAAGTAAAATGTGGTTCAATGAGATTAAAATAATTTTTTGGTGAATAGTACCTTTTAAGTTCTTAATCGCGATTAGAGGTAATTAGTGTAGTTTAAGGTAAAAATAATGTTTTAATGATATGAGATGAGCTTGACACTTGTCCTACTCCTATTGGATGAGCCATGGTGGACCAAGACAACCCATGGGTCAACTTGGGGACCCCATGGAGCCACTTTAGTTGGAAAATGACATTAATATATATTTATTTAATGTTAAAATTAAATTGACACAAACATGAGTTGTTTTACTAAAACAGTTTTTAAGTGGGGTTACACAGATCCAAATTTTGACTATAAATATTCATTAGAAATCTAAAAAGATTTCCTACATCATAGTATTTTTTTTATAATTTTTAGACATTAAATAAATTAAATTATTTATGACATCATTATGATGCAACGATGACCTCATTATTTAACGATTTAAATAAAATGAGAAGATAATGCAAAATCCAAAGCTTACACTTCTCCAAAGCCTATTGGATGAAGAGATTTAGAACCCTTATCACCTTATCCACGAATTATATAAGTTTGGGACCTTTAGAATCCAAAAAGCATTGTATAATAATGTAACATTTCAATCTTTCCAAAAGAGCCCCTCCTCTCCTCTTATAAAAGGCCCCCACCTCTACCACCTTATTCACACTTCCAAGCCTTTTGGTTCGGCCAAAATCTGCCCAAATACTCTTCCAACTTCTCTCCCTTCATCCTAGAAGATTTAATTTAGTCAGAAAGCCATCCTAAGGAGTCCTTTTGATCAAATCAAAAGGAAGAACCCGAAGAAGAGGTAACATTTTCATCACCCTCTTTCACGTTTCTTTCTTCTTCCACTCCCTCTTTGTTTATTATTTCAATTCTAAAATTATAAATCCAGTATCTTCTATATACTATGATGTTATTATAAATATGGAACAACCATATTCAGTATTCTACCCATCATTTGAATGAAATGTCACCATACGTGCGTACGTACGGCTTACCGTCTCCACGTCGTGGTGTAATTGTTATTCAATATATTATTATTTAGATGGGTATAATAATGATATGTAATTCATGTAAATAATAAATATAACATGATAATGATTCTGTATATATGATACACTATCCAATTATATATTATTTTAATATCAAAATAATGATATTGTCGCTCGTGCGTACGTACGGACTACCGTCTCCACGAACGCGATGAGATTCATTCTCCGTCGTATCCATTCAAGTATAATTATCATTTGATGATTTAAAAATAATGTTTAAGGACATGATATAATTCTGGATATGAATAAGATACAACCTATCCATGAAAAACACGACTTACGTAACAAAACATATAAAAGAAAACGAGTAAATTAACACCCGAAACAACGATAAATCTAAGATATTGTTAACAAAGCAATGTTAAAAGATCATATATGATATCATATGAATGTATATGATTATTTAATAATTTAATAACAATTATTTCACCATTATACAGGAGGTTAACCTACCCCAACCAAGGAAAAGTACAAGTTAAGGGTTTACTTCACAACCTCTTCATTATCCAAGGTTGTTTATACATAATTATCTTCTGGGACCTCGTTATCATCCACATCCATGTTTCTTAAAAATGTCTTTAAAAACATTTTTACTATTAAATGGAAAATGGGTTAAAGTCATTTATACCCTTATAAATTTTTGAAAGGAATCTTACCGTCGTTTTCCAAACAATGTACTTTTTGAGCTTTTTGACAAATTTAAGGTAAGAATGTTTTTTTTACTTATACGGCGGTTGTGGCTATTTTCCACCATTATAACTTCGTCAAAGCTTCCCTAACAAGCTTATAAGAATATTTTCAAGGTAAATGTATTATTTTATAATTATGGGACTTTTAAATGATTTCAAAAAGGAGATATATTTCTCTCAAATAGCTTTGATTTCATCCATGTCAACATCCTTTGATGGGTTTTAAGTTTAATTGAAATTGATTTATGATACAAAACTTCCATTGATCATTTTGTGAAATATTTGACTGTGGATGTGTTATTTTATACCATCCATAGTTTATGGAGAAATTGTTGACGTTTCGTATGATAGTTTTAATACGAATATTTTTGTTATGTTTAGACCTATTCATATGAGGAATGTATTGGACTTAATATGTGACGGGTGGAGCCCGCTATAGCTCCTCGATGCATCGGTAGGTCTCATGAGACAACTAGACGTGGAATTGGCCGAGGCCCTTTCCCAATTTGATTGATGGTTTTGGCCGAGGCCTTAATCATTTTAGACGTCTTGGCCGAGGCCTTGACAAGATGTTTCAGAATGTCTGGCATTATACATTCCCTCATTATGAAAGTGGTTATTGATATTTCATGTGATTATTCGTCTAGTAGAATATCCATGTGAGAAAGTAATGGCATTATTTTATTTTACTTTTGTCATATTATGCTGAAGTTCAAGTTCAATAAGGCTTTTGTTTTAGTTATACATTTCCTTAAATGCTTATGTTTTCTTATAAAAGCTTCCGCAATATTGTTATCCTTACTGAGCATCTGAGCTCACCCCTTTCAATGTTTTAATATTTTCCAGGATGTGAAGAAGTATTTTATGAATGACCTACAGGGATAGTCAGAAGAGGATACGAGTGTGGAATATGGAGACTTTTTTGTTGTAGTTTTTCACTTTATGATGTAATGTAATGTTTACGAATGTATCTAGTGTTTCCAAGGCTACTAAACTAATCGGTCTTTCGAGACTTGATCTTTTGTGATAATGCCAATGTTAGGAAGTAACGCACCGACTCTGGGTAGCTGGGGTCGGGGCGTTACAGTTGGTATCAGAGGCAGTTTAGTACTAACCTTGGAACCTAGATGTAGATAAACTCTGATTAGAGAACATATCCCAAAGATAGACTTTGAGGATTAGTATAAAAGAACTTCCTAGAATTTTGGCATTATAGAGATGTTATGAGTTTTCCGAGCAATACATCCCTGTCTGGATACGAGCAGGTAGAGGCGGCTCTGGCACAGATGTACCTAGGGGTAAAACCCGAAAACACCACTTTGAGCTAGACTCGAACGGGAACTGGTGCACGACAACGGGCCTTGCTGTACTCTTGGTTACCACACTCCCGGGGGATATGCTTAGGATAATTCTCATTTTATTTACAAACCACTATGAAGGGTTATGAGTATATACTTCCTCAAAGGAAACATTTCTTTTTATGATTATGGATTATATCCATAAATAGTTCAATTTATGTAAAGTATTTTACAAATATGGAATTATGTATTTTATTTCATAAACTAATCTAGTTTATGAAATTGTTTAGAAATGGCGCCTAGTGGAGGAAATGGAAACCGTATCAATGCACGCACTCCGTGTAGGGATTGCCCTCCTGCTCAGGATAATTATGGTGGAGCTAGTGATACAACTGGTGCTGATCAGCTTCTCACCGTACTGGGACAACTCACGCAGGTTATGAATAACAACCTTACTCGTATGGAGCACCCTGATCCGCAACGTGGAGGATCAATGCTAGACCGTTTCATGAGGCAACAACTGCCAACCTTCAATGGGAGTACAAATCCTATAGTAGCTTAGCAATGGATAAATTCCTTAGAGAAAATATTCCATGCCTTGAGGAGTAGTGAAAGGGAGAATGTTGTCATGGCAGTTTACCGCCTCACTGGTGATGCCGATCAATGGTGGTCACTAATTCAAAACACAAAGGAAGATGATGAATTAAAAAACATGGAATGGCAGGAGTTCAAAGAGCTGTTCATAGAGAAATACTTTCCTCGAGACCATCAAGCGGATATGGAAAGGCAATTTCTGAGTCTGAGACAGAAGGAGGATGAGAATGTTGCAAATTATGAGGCTAACTTTACAAGGTTAGCAAGGTATGCTGCAGATTACATACGTAACCCAAGAAGTAAGACTGATCGTTTCTTTGATGGGTTGAAACCATTTCTCCGTCGAGCTTTAGTATCACAAACCTTATCATCATACAAATATATTGTCTCGTGTGCTGTCAAGACAGAAAAGGAATTCTCTAAGTCTTATGACAACAAAGTAAAGCAAGAGAAGAAGAGAACGGTGGAACAAGAGACAGATAAAGGGAAAAAGGGAAAGAAGGATTTTCCATTATGTGATAATTGTGGGAAGAATCACCCTGGTACTTGCCTAAAAGGAATGAGAGTTTGTTCTAAATGTGGAGATAAGGGTCACCAGGCTCGTGATTGAAAGGGAAAGAAAGAGGCTATCAAAGTTGAATTCTACAATTGTAGAGAAATGGGTCATTATGCAAATGAATGTCCTAAGCGTCAAGGAAACTTACCTCAGAAAAGGCCAAGGGATCAAGGCCAATCTTATGCTGTGACTACAGTTGAAGCGGAATAATTAATGTATTGGTGCTTTTGGACTCAAGGATTATATTTTGGTTATTAGAATAATGTGATATATATAAGGATTGTACTGCAGTACTTGTTGATTTCAGTAAGGTTTTAATATGATTAAGGTAATCATATTTTTAGTATGTGACAATAAGAGAAACTTTTCTTTGTTTGGGGAATATGATGTTACAATTGATTTTGGAATTTAGAGACCGTTTAGAGAAAGTCTGGACGAAGGTATTTTGGATAACTATTAAGGTTGGAATGGATTAAGTTGAACCATGGATAGTATTGTTTAAGGTTAAAGAATTTCTGAAGATTATTTTTGGAATATTATAATACTATAGTTTTAGGAAAAGGACAACCTGCAGGGTGGGGAATAACCCGTCGCGTCGGACAAAGCTGCAGGAATCGAACCCACAACCATAGTGCGACAAGCCTTTATTTCCTACCACTAGCCTACAGGAAGTCCCTGGTTATTACAAAATAATTTTACTAATTTAATGGTATGTGTTAACATTTGGAACCTTATACAATTAGGATAAGTATAATATTTTTGAGTTCTATTATATTTTTGAGTGAAAGATGAGTTGAAGGTTGAAACTCTAGTTGTCAAGCATAAATATATATATACCTATCTCTTATTCAATGAATAAATTAATTCTTAAACTTTAGTAAAAGGATATTAAAACAAAAAAATGTGTTATCCTAATACCTTATGTCTTGTTGAACTGATGATATTTTAAATCAACATAGATTGAAGGCTTTGAGGCCCTCAATTTGACAGTTGATTGTGATTGATGACCTCAATCACTCCCTACAAATATTTACATTTTTCCTCCAATTATATGTCTCTAATTGCCACCAATGTTCTCCTTATCGAGATCATAATTTGGTGGTGACTTTCTTATTTCCATTTCCCTCTTATTAAGACTAAATTTTATTAACCTTATTTCCGATGTGGGTTTTCCACAAAGGTATTTTCTATTTTCAACCTTTTATTTTCAAAGAAAAATTTCAAATTGCGAGGACGCAATTTATTGAAGGAGGGGAGAATGTAACACCCCAAGCTTCCACGGTACGTTTCACTTCGAATAATGCAATAGCGTGTGTTGTACGCAACCTCGAGCTCTAACACACACCACAACGAATTAAACTATCCGTTGTGAATAGTAATACCTACTTTTTGAAATTTTATAAATTTTATTTATCAAAATGGACTTCATTTTTGGATTCGGAATATCGAAATTAGCCTATGTTGAATTTTTGGTATTTTTCTGAGAACTTCTATTTTTTATGAATAGTGAAAAATACTTAAAAACAACTTTTTTAATCAAAATAATTTATAGTGATAAATTATACTATTTAGTGGTTTTAAAGTATAATTAGAATATATTTTTACCATTTTATCCAATGGTGGTCATTAGAATTAATTTAACATTGAAATTGGACATAAACAATTGCCAATCTTTTGATATAAATTGTTTCTTAAAAACACGCTATTTGTCGTAACAGCGGGAATTAATTATAAAATTAATTAATGCAACTTATATGTTTGGAATTTTGTAAAATAGACATCATTTTTGAATTCGGAATATCAATTATAGCTTAGGGTGAAATTTTGGCCTTGTTCTGAAAAACTTCAATTTTTGATGAATAGTGAAACCACTAAGTGGTAGTTAAATAACTGAGTTTTCGTTTAAATGAAATATTACCACTTCTGTGATTTGATTTTCAAAAATCCGACATACATGGTTGTCATTAAGAAGTAAAATGTGGTTCAATGAGATTAAAATAATTTTTTTGGTGAATAGTAACTTTTAAGTTCTTAATCGCGATTAGAGGTAATTAGTGTAGTTTAAGGTAAAAATAATGTTTTAATGATATGAGATGATCTTGACACTTGTCCTACTCCTATTGGATGAGTCATGGCCGACCAAGACAACCCATGGGTCAACTTGGTGACCCCATGGAGCCACTTTAGTTGGAAATTGACATTAATATATATTTATTTAATGTTAAAAGTAAATTGACACAAACATGAGTTGTTTTACTAAAACAGTTTTTAAGTGGGGTTACACAGATCCAAATTTTGACTATAAATATTCATTAGAAAGATAAAAAGATTTCATACATCATAGTATTTTTTTTATAATTTTTAGACATTAAATAAATTAAATTATTTATGACATCAATATGATGCAGCGATGACCTCATTATTTAACGATTTAAATAAAATGAGAAGATAATGCAAAATCCAAGGCTTACACTTGTCCAAAGCCTATTGGATGGGGATATTTCGAACCCTTATCACCTTAGCCACGAATTATATAAGTGTGGGACCTTTAGAATCCGAAAATCATTGTATAATAATGTAACATTTCAATCTTTCCAAAAGAGCCCCTCCTCTCCTCTTATAAAAGGCCCCCACCTCTACCACCTTATTCACACTTCCAAGCCTTTTGGTTCGGCCAACCTCTGCCCAAATACTCTCCCAACTTCTCTCCCTTCATCCTAGAAGCTTTACTTTAGTCAGAAATCCATCCTAAGGAGTCCTTTTGATCAAATCAAAAGGAAGAACCCGAAGAAGAGGTAACATTTTCATCACCCTCTTTCACGTTTCTTTCTTCTTCCACTCCCTCTTTGTTTATTATTTCAATTCTAAAATTATAACTCCAGTATCTTCTATATACTGTGATGTTATTATAAATATGGAACAACCATATTCAGTATTCTACCCGTCATTGGAATGACATGTCACCATACGTGCGTACGTACGGCTTACCGTCTCCACGTCGTGGTGTAATTGTTATTCAATATATTATTATTTAGATGGGTATAATAATGATAGGTAATTCATGTAAATAATAAATATAACATGATAATGATTCTGTATATATGATACACTATCCAATTATATATTATTTTAATATCAAAATAATGATATTGTCGCTTGTGCGTACGTACGGACTACCGTCTCCACGAACGTGATGAGATTCATTCTCCGTCGTATCCATTAAAGTATAATTATCATTTGATGATTTAAAAATAATGTTTAAGGACATGATATCATTCTGGATATGAATAAGATACAACCTATCCATGAAAAACACGACTTACGTAACAAAACATATAAAAGAAAACGAGTAAATTAACACCCGAAACAACGATAAATCTAAGATATTGTTAACAAAGCAATGTTAAAAGATCATATATGATATCATATGAATGTATATGATTCTTGTATAATTTAATAACAATTATTTCACCATTATACAGGAGGTTAACCTACCCCAACCAAGGAAAAGTACAAGGTAAGGGTTTACTTCACAACCTCTTCATTATCCAAGGTTGTTTATACATAATTATCTACTGGGACCTCGTTATCATCCACATCCATGTTTCTTAAAAATGTATTTCAAAACATTTTTACTATTAAATGGAAAATGGGTTAAAGTCATTTATACCCTTATACGTTTTTGAAAGGAATCTTACCGTCATTTTCCAAACAATGTACTTTTTGACCTTTTTGACAAATTTAGGGTAAGAATGTTTTTTTTACTTATACGGCGGGTGTGGCTATTTTCCGCCATTATAACTTCGTCGAAGCTTCCCTAACAAGCTTATAAGAATATTTTCAAGGTAAATATATTATTTTATAATTATGGTACTTTTAAATGATTTCAAAAAGGAGAGATATTTCTCTCAAATATCTTTGATTTCATCCATGTCAACATCCTTTGATGGGTTTTAAGTTTAATTGAAATTGATTTATGATACAAAACTTCCATTGAACATTTTGTGAAATATTTGACTGTGGATGTGTTATTTTATACCATCCATAGTTTATGGAGAAATTGTTGACATTTCGTATGCTAGTTTTAATACGAATATTTATGTTATGTTTAAACCTATTCATATGAGGAATGTATTGGACTTAATATGTGACGGGTGGAGCCCGCTATAGCTCCTCGATGCATCGGTAGGTCTCATGAGACAACTAGACGTGGAATTGGCCGAGGCCCTTTCCCAATTTTATTTATGGTTTTGGTCGAGGCCTTAATCATTTTAGACGTCTTGGCCGAGGCCTTGACAAGGTGTTTCAGAATATCTGGAATTATACATTCCCTCATTATGAAAGTGGTTATTGATATTTCATGTGATTATTCGTCTAGTAGAATATCCATGTGAGCAAGTAATGGCATTATTTTATTTTACTTTTGCCATATTATGCTGAAGTTCATGTTCAATAAGGCTTTTGTTTTATTTATACATTGCCTTAAATGCTTATGTTTTCTTATAAAAGCTTCCGCAATATTGCTATCCTTACTGAGAATCTGAGCTCACCCCTTTCAATGTTTTAATATTTTCCAGGATGTGAAGAAGTATTTTATGAATGACCTGTAGGGATCGTCAGAAGAGGATATGAGTGTGGACTATGGAGACTTTTTTGTTGTAGTTTTTCACTTTATGATGTAATGTAATGTTTACGAATGTATCTAGTGTTTCCAAGGCTACTAAACTAATCGGTCTTTCGAGACTTGATCTTTTGTGATCATACCAATGTTACGAAGTAATGCACCGACTCTGGGTAGCTAGGGTCGGGGCGTTACAAATATTATGGTGATCTCCACTAACATGATCATATCCTATATTCGATTCATTTCCTTCTTTTATAGGTGAATCACTTCTTAGTCTTAGATAAGAGTGTATCTTAATGATGCTACCTCCATCCCACATTCTCATAAATAGGATTCAATAGGCATGATCCTACTGGTTGATGTCATCACTACTACATTTTGCATCAATTACCTTTATCATTGCACATTATGTTACTTAATTTCAATGGTATCATTATTACTATCGATCATAATGCCCATTGGTCATACTGACCATTGATCATATTGACCCACAATCATATTGACCAATGATTAGGTAACAGTCAGATCTGAATGGTCAATTTTTATTTTATACACTATACATAGCCCAATATTATCATACATAAAACATTCATTACCTTTCTGATAATGATTCAACACATCCCTTGATGATATTTATCGTATTCAAATCTCTTCCATTTCCATTTAATATTTTTATAGCAGGGGCCATCCTCATTGGAGAATTTAAGGATATAGAGTTTACATTAGCGTGTTCACAGTTCATTTTTTCTATCTACATGTATTTTTTCTATCTATTATTGTCAAAATTAATTCATTATATGAGATTATCTTATGAAATTTAATATTTTATCAATTTTCTCATAAAATGGTCATTGTAAAAAAAGTGTTCTTAATAACATAAAGGAATTTTTATTTCATCATCAGTATCTAAGAGATGGATGTAAAACATTCTTCTGAGACTAAATTGGGTGATAAAAGGACCAATATAATGTTTTATGCATATATAGTGTCATTATAGACTAAAGATCATAATTTTCTTTGGAATAAAAAAGGAATGAATATCGGGAATCGGGGAAAAAGGATTAATGATTATTCCCTTTTTTCTAATACTATGTTGGAATGTTGTGTGGGTAAATTAGGGGGAATTAAGGTAAGGTTTATGAATCCCTTAATCATAATCATCCATTTTAAATTGAGGATCCTAAAGTGGTTTCTATAGAAATGGGTGATTATGTCTAGAATGAGGATGGAGGAAGCATAGGGAGGTAGGATAATGGAGAAGTTGATGTAACACCTTTGTGGGATTTTCTACTTCACACTAAAGTGGATAAGGTGGGTAATTAATTCCATATCAAAGACTTGGGGGAAAGTATTATGATTATTTATCCAAGAACCATTCATGGTAAATTCATTAAAGACCCAAATGAACGGTTCTACTATTATGATTGAATTATATTATGCTGTTTTATAGAGCCCCAACCCAAATTGACCATTGAAGAGGGAATCCGTGTATTGTTTTTATGAATACTCCTTTAAATTCAAAACTTGTAACTTGTTAAGGTTATCGATATTATAAATATTATCTATCAATATAACCTTGTTTGTAATTATAATAATACAGAGAAATTAACACATAGATTTACAAGGATTGGAGTAAAATCTTACTCATTTTGAAATTGGTTACTCCCACCAGTTACAAATTGATAACTATTAGAAAAGTTATTACATCAACTTCTATCCTCAACTGAATAATTATTCTATTTACAATACCTAATGAAAGACTTCTCCTACTCTTATCTCTGAATGTGTGACTTCTTCTACTTCCATCACATACTGTAAGAATTTTCCTTCATCCAGCACTAGATCAAACATTTATTCACTAATTTGTGGTTGATAAATAGTTTTAATGATCTTTATCCTTCTAGAATATAGTCTTACACTGTGATTCAATAAGATTATGTTTCATCAGGTATGCATCAAGAGCCTTTGTACATGATAGATCAGAGTTACTAGTCTTCATCACATACTATTATCACCAGTATATGATCAAATTTTTAAGTGAAAAAAATGATCTACATTGAATTATTTCTTCTTTAGATGTCATCTTGACCTCACTTAGATGTGTGAAACTAGTTCACATTATTCCTAAAATATATTTTATGCATTATAGAACTTACACAATCTAAAATTATCTTTATTATTGACTTATCAATTCAATCTCAACATGTTCCCTTTGTGAATAAATGATGTGAGGCATGGTGAGTATTGTATACCCTAGAACACCTCATTTATTTATAGTATTATTTTATGTACCTTTATTAGGTTCCATGTAAACTCAATATATTGTATGAATTTATTAATTCAACTCATTCTCTATGAATTTTATCTTTCTTCTTTATTTCATCACACACACACAAATATCCATGGGGTCTCGTGGGTTATACTGTCTATGAATACACAATTAGGTCTTTGTGCAAGATTTTTTTTCATTCCCTGTATTTCTTAAACTACTTCACAAAACTATATTATTCTGAAAAAAATAAATTTTATCAAGATCCATTGTGTAAGGGTACAAGAGGCTTTGTGTAAGAGTGTAACTTGACATAATGGTAAGAATCTTCATCTAAATATTCTTCAAGAAGAACTTAGAGTGTGTGAAATACAAGCAATGACATGTGGGTTGCATTGTCCCTCACCTATCTGGTTAAGGCTCATGGTAGGCCTTATTATTCATGCATGAATACATCCTCACAAAGTCTTTTTATTTTGAACTTGTCATGACCCGACCCAATAGGGCTCAAGTCGCGACTCCCCAAGCCCACATCCAATAGGCCAGGGGCTGGCGTCTAACGTTGAGTAGGCTATCACACATAAGGTAGGCACTAGCCTAAGGTACCTGTACACACGCACCCACATACAACTCTATGGAACAATCTAGATATATATAAAACTGAAAATAAAATTCATGCACACATCTATCCCAAACCAGAGTGCAACAGTAGTACAAAAATGGAAAAACAGGACCCACCAAAGGAAAACTAGAAAAGTGTCCAACGTGCTCAAAAGGAGGGAAAATGATGCCAAAACACCTGCCAGTAAGCTCCTTGGCACTGATCCGGTAAACACCCCGGTCTAACCCACTCACTAAGCTCCTCCTTCTCCAAGTCCTCCTGGAACTCCATTGAAAGGCATGTGGTCTGCACAAGACACAAACATGTGCGGGCAAAGCCCGTGCAGGGGTGAGTATAACAATACTCAGTAGGCATCCCAAAAACCCAAAACAAAAGAGAGAAACTGAAAGGTATCCATCCACTCATCCCAGCCATAGGGAACCCAGATGAGAGAGAAACTCCATCTCGTGACCATCCTTAGCTAAACACAACTAGTCAGCTCAATCCAGGTGAATGCCCGTACATACACCTTGAACATCCAGATATTCTAAGCTCACGCACCAAGCCCACATGAGGTACCGACCTCATCAAAAGAAATGGTTCACAACTAGGAGAGAAAACTCCACGATCACTATCATCCTAGATGACACTCGTCCGAGAGATACTCTCCATCGGGTCCCACACAAACATCTCATATGCTCACCCGAGAGATCATGCTCCTGAGATATCGTCACTGAGGAAACCTCGCTGATACAAACACCAAAATCCTCGGATAGGGGATCGCTCCTAGGGTCTGCTTGGGGATACTAAACCCTACACTGGTATACGAAGATCTCACATATAGGGGATCACTCCCAGGGTACACTGGGAGATACCACAACCCGATATGGAATTCGTAGATCTCACAGATAGAGGATCACTCTCAGGATCCGCTGGGAGATACCACAACCCGATCTGGCACTGGTCAGAAACACGTCACTCATATAGAGGATCCTCACTCATGCCACGATGGTCACGACAATAAAAAAACTATATCTTGTACATATCGCGCTATAGGGGATCGAATTGATGATGCTGCAACACTACAAAAACCATGCACTAAGTAGGAGATTGTATAACCAATGATACCACAACCCTATTATAATCCTCATGCTGAGTAGGGGATCATATACCGGATGATGCCACAACCCTACTGAGCACGTCCCACTACGTAGGGGAGCATATTCCCAATGATGACACAAACCCTACAGGGTTAACCTTCTAGATAGGGGATCGCCGCCCGTGGATAAGCGGTCAAAACGATATCAATAACCCGATCTAGGGAAACTATTATAGAGGATCACGACCCAGGCCCACTGGAGGGATACCACTACTCTAACAGATTAAACATCCCATAGAGAGGGTGACAAACCGATACTAAGGTTGTGATGTTGTGTGAACCCTCGTAGGAATGAACCAAGGGAGTACCCTCGACCACTGTTGGTCCAAACGTCGCTAACCCGAGTGACCCGCCACAATGCCACACCGCACACCTCTAAGGCCAATATCGAGGCCACTATTGCGATCCACGTGTAAAAACACGCAGGATATGCTGTTTACTTGCCCGAAACAAACAACCGGTTAAAAAGGAACTATTCATCGTAGCTAGCCCATGTGGGACCCATACTACGATCCCGAAACTCATTAAGCGGATCATACCACTGTGATCCCCTCCGAAAAACAAGCCGGATCGACTACTCAATCATCCCAAACAGACACCCGGTGCAAAAGGTACTATTCAAAGAAAGCCAGACCAGATGGGGCCCACAACACGATCCCAAAACTCTCCAAGAGGATCACACCATTGTGATACCCTTGAAAAAACACACTGTATCGACTACTCGTTCATCCAGAACCCACCAGAAGAGATGCGTTTCTCCGAAAATGCCAAAAACCAGGCCGCGTGGGGCCCACACCATGTTCTTGGTCAGAACACCCAAAACCTTCATGAAAAGTCTGCCATATCATCAAGGTCTCAATGCCACGAACGGAACATCAAGCAGACGCTCCAGGTAGAAGATACAACGGCTCGAAGTCGAATAATAATAAAATATCAATATTTTATTCGATGTTTCAAGCACTCGGGTGACGATCCCAATTCATTAAACTCCCAAACCCACCTCAAAGGGTTCGCCTTATTTCCAGGGTCGTTTTTCCGCAGACTGCACGGAAAACGGACCCCCGGTTAGCAAACTACGGGGGCTTAAAGAACCCCTGGGCGAAGATTGGGCCGGACCGACCCGCTGCGGCCCGAACCGGCCTACCTCGGCCAGCCCGGCCGCTGTCGGCACCGCCCGACGACCCTTCTCCACACTACGGCCCACCCCACCATGGGACCATGGCCCTCCGCCGCACCTCTGGCGGCCGCCGCCGTTGTGCCGTGTCGGCCCGCCGTGGCCGGCCGCCATCGCCGGCGCTAGCGCCGCCGCGCCTGTGCCAAACCGGCGAGGCTTTCGTGGACCGCCGGGAACACCCCGGTGGTCTGTTTTCGATCCAGAGGTTCCTGCGAGACCCTTAGTACCCCTTCTACACTGATACAGATTAAAAACTAAGAAAAACACAGCAGAAATGGGATCGTGGGTTAAAACTCAAATCGTCCACCTCGTGGGCGAAACGTCGAAGCTTTGAGTGCAGAACAACGCCTGCGACACACTAGTGCTCGATCTGCCGACGATCTGCATTGAAAACATCTAACGTCGTCTCCTTCGTGGGTCGTTCATTCGTTGATGAAGAGGAGGAAAGGGGGGTGGTCTACGCGTACAAGGGGTTGGGGGGATATGAGGTTTTTTTTGTTTTTTTTAAACAGTCAACTCACACACACGACCCTCCTCAGACCAAACCTCATAGAACAAAGAAAATGAGGTCTCCCCTATGGTAAATGTGCCATTCTAACTGCAATGGATGACTCACATTTTCAATCCGAGACTCCGTTCAAAATTTATTCAAGTCGACGCTCATAAATAAACTTTTCAATTTATTTATGAAAACACCACTGGTGGCTTTTCTCACATCATGCTTGCGCCCACAAAGTTTGTACCCCGCCTAGGGTAAAAAAAATGTTCCGGATGCAACCGTGACCTCGGATTCCCATTCTGAGATACTGTTTAGGAGATAAAACACCCCTTCCATGTGCATAGTATAAAAATACTTAATATTTTTATAAAATTTATTCCGGGCACACTGAGCCTCGGAATCGCATGCCGTCTTCGTGCCTAGCTCTGGAATCATTCATTGGATTATTCCAAAGTCTGACAGGTCCAAAACCCAAGTCTCTTCATCCTCCCAACCTTATCACTTTTTGTACTTGAAAATCCCTAAGCACAAATGATGCAACTAGACTCTCAACTGGGTCTTTCACGCCAGCGAGTTTTCCAAAAAACACCCATGCCCGAACAGATAAGTCATAGGGACTCATCCACCACACCTCAACACGATCCGCTTTAGGCAACACTGACTCGCCTGCACAATTTTGATCGCATCACAAAAATGCGTCTCAGTGGGGGAAGGATCCCTCTTACTTACGCATTCGAAGCACGCCAAAAAACACCCACACAGGGACTTACTAATGCCTTGATGAAAACTCAAGAAAGAAATATAAATGGAAAAGTACCACTAAAATGTGTCTAAAAAACAAATACAGAAAGTATAAAGGACATAAAGAATACCTCTATCCATCCGCGAAGCCTCTGGGTCAACATCCTCTAGGGCATGAAGTTATCCTCACCCTCGCCCTCCAGCTCCCTGAGCTCGGCATGGACCACATGGGGATGGTGGTGGTGGCATCTGATACCACCTACCACCTCCTACTACTGCACCGGCTCCGTCGCCACGTCTTTCACCCTATAGAACTCCTTGATCAAGATGTTGCCTCTGCCAAGGTGGTTTGTCGACTGGCTCCCTCTCAACAGTACGACGTGTTAGACAATCTCTAGCAAGATATCCCCGACCGTCGCAAGCGTAACACCACATCTCCTACGACTAACCAAAACTGGCATGTGAGCCCTGAGCCTTAGATCCTCCATCATGGGGTCACCTCCGAAAACATTTCATACGTCCAGGCCCCTGAGTCTGTCGTCGTCTACCAGATGCTGATCTAACTGATGAAGTCTCAGCTCTGGCATGCCCAGCACTAACAGGGGGGATCTGCATGCCCAGAAAGCTCTCCACCACAAGGGACAACTCCAGCACTCCAGTATAGGTGGGCAGACACAAGGAAACCACACCTTCCCAGATGCCTCTGTGTAGTCCCTTCTCGAAGGTCTGAGCCCTAAAGAACAGGTCTCAAACCATATCTAGGGAGTAGTGTGACAGGTGTGTAAACCTTGCTGAGTACTTAGACATAGTCATTCCCTCCTGACGAAGCTGAAGAATCTCATGAATCTGCACTGACCTCAGTGTCACAGGATAGAACTCTTCCTTGTAGAGCTTCTCAAACTCTAACCATGTGAGAATATCATCATCGTTGGACTGCATCACTAGGATCCACCATCTCCCGGACGAGCCATGCAGAAGGCTCACCGCTTGGACCACCATCTGATCTGGAGGTGTCCTCACTAGGCCGAAAACACAGGTGACTGCTTCGAGCCAGTCATCAGCTGCCTGAGGGTCTAGATCACCCCAAAACATTAGAGGTCAATGCCTATGAACTTGTGATGCACACTTATCCAATGTGCAACCTCATCCTGCACTGTCGGCTCAACAAGCTTCTCTACAGGTGGTGGATCAACTGGAGGACCACCTGGAGGTCTAGCCTCAGAACCTGCACTTTGGTCCATAGCCTCTACACAGGGAGGATCATCACCACAATCCTGATAAGGAACTCCCACTGGTTGTCTTCATGGAGGCATCCTGAAATACAATCAATACGCACCATGGTTAAAGAGTATATCTGGAGAGATAAATCAATAAGGACAAGGAAAAACCCCAAACCCAGTCCTATATGATGCATGTCCCATTATTTTTCCTTTGCGACGAGTGTATGAATGTCTTGAGTTGAAAAGTAGGTTTTCAGAGTCCTGGGGAATGGATATGTCTGACGGTGCACCAACACTAGAGTCCCTATCCTGAAATACGAACTCAAAACATCCTAACACTACCGCTATGCAACCCAAACTAAACTCACAGCTAGACCAACTATGCTTTGAGATCCCAATGGTGGAACCTCCTTTGATACCACTCTGTCACAACCCGACCCAACATGGATCAGGCCGTGACTCCCCAAGCCCACCTCCAATATGCCAGGGGCTGTCATCTAGCACCGAGTAGGCTATCACACATAAGGGAGGCATTAGCCTAAGGTACCTATACACACGCACCCACATACACATCCATTCAACAGTGCATAGATATATAAAACTAAAAAGAAAATTCATGCACACATCTATCCCAAACCAGAGTGCAATAGCAGTATAAAAAGGGAAAAATAGGGCCCACCACTGGAAAACTACAAAAGTTTCCAAACTGCTCAGAAGGTGGGAAAACACGGACAAAATCACCTTCCAGTAAGCTCCTTGGCATAGCTCCAGTAAACACCCCAGTCAAACCCGCTCACAAAGCTCCGCCTGCTCTGGATCCTTCTGGAACTCCATCAAAAGGATTGTGGTTTGTAAAAGACACAAACATGTGCGGGCAAATCCTGTGTAGGGGTGAGTATAACAATACTAAGTAAGCACCCCAAAAACCCTAAACAAAAGAGAGAAACTAAAAGGCAACAGTCCACTCATCCCAGCCAGAGGGAACCTAGACGAGAGAAAAACTCCATCTCATGAACATCCTCGGCTAAACACAACTAGTTAGCTCAATCCATGTGAAGGCCCATACATACACCTTGAACTTCTAGATATACTCAGCTCACACACCAAGCCACATGAGGTACCGACCACATCACCAGCAACAGTTCATAACTAGGAGAGCACACTCCACGATCACTATAATCAAAGATGACAATCGTCTGAGAGATAAACTCCATTAGGTCCCACACAAACATATCATACCCTCACCCGAGAGATCATGCTCCTCAGATATCGTCACTGTGGAAACCTCGCTGAAAAAAAATAAACACCAAACTCCTTGGATATGAGATCGCTCCTAGGGTCCTCTAGGGGAAACCAAAACCCACACTGGTATACAAAGACCTCACAGATAGGGGATCACTCCCAGGGTCTTCTGGGGGATACCACAACCTGATCTGGAATTCGTAGATCTCACAGATAGGGGATCACTCACAGGATCCATTGGGAGATACCACAACCCGATCTGGCGCTCGTTAGAAACATGTCACTCAGATAGAGTATTGTCATTCATTTCATGACGGTCACGATGATACTGAAACCCTATATGGAATATCTCGTGATGTAGGGGATCGAACTGACTATTCTGCAACCCTACAGAAACCACGCACTGAGTAGGGGATTGTATAACCAACGATACCACAACCCTACTATAATCCTCATGCTGAGTAGGGGATCGTATACCCGACGATGCCACAACCCTACTAAGAACGGACCACTATGTAGGGGATCATATTCCTGATGATGCCACAAACCCTAAGACGTTAACCTGCCAGATTGGGGATCACCACCTGTGGATGTGCGGTCACATCGATACCAAGAACCTGATCTAGGGAAACAATGCTAAAGAATCATGCTCCGGTTCCACCGGAGGGATGACACAAATATAATAGATTAAACATCCCATCAAGAGGTTCACAAACCTATACTAAGGTTGTGATGTCATGAGAACCATCATTGGAACAAACGAAGGGAGTACCATCAACCAATGCTAGGCCAAACATCACTAACTTGAGCGACGCGCCACAACGCCACACCGTGCACCTCCAATGCCAATACCGAGGCCACCATCGTGATCCACATAGAAAAACACACAGGATATGCTATTTACTCTCCTGAAATGAAGAACCGGTGAAAAAGGAACTATTCACAGTAGCTAGCTCATGTGGGGCCCACACTACGATCCCGAAATTCATCAAGCGGTACCACTGGGATCCCCTCAGAAAAAACACGCGGGATTGACTACTTGATCGTCCGGAACAGACACCCAGAGAAAAAGGTACTATTCACTGAAGCCATCCCCAGTGGGGCCCACACCACGATCCAGAAAATCACCAAGAGGATCACACCATTGATATCCCCTCGGAAAAACACATGGGATTGACTACTCATTCGTCCAGAATGGACACCCAGCAAAAAAGTTGTGTTTCTCTGAAAACACCAAAAACCTAGCCACATGGGACCCACACCCTGTTCTTAGTTAGAACACCCGATAACTGTCAAAAAACGTCTACCGTATCATCAGGGTCTCAATGCCACTGACGACACGTCATGTGGATGCTTCGGGTAGAAGATACAACGGCCCGAAGCCGAATAATAATAAAATATTAATAATTAATTCGATGTTTCAAGCTCCCGGGCCATGATCCGAAAACTTTAAACTCCCAAACCCACCTCAAAGGGTTCCCCTTATCTACAAGGTCCCGTCTCCATAGACGGCACATGAAATAGACTTTTGGTTAGAAAACTACAGGGGTTTAAAGAACCCCTAGATGAAGACTGGGCCGAACCGGCCCATCCTAGCTTGTTCCGCCGGCCTGAACCGGCCCGCCCAGGCCGGCGTCCCTCTGCCACTCTGCGGCCCGCCCCGCGACGAGACCGCGGCCCTCCTCCGCATTGGGCGTCGTGCTGCCGCACCTCAAGCGGTCGTCGCCGCCTTGCCGCATTAAAGAGGCTTCCTCAAACCGTCGGGACCACCCCGGTTGTTCGTTTCTTGATCCGGAGGTGCCTGCTCGACCCTTGGGACCCCTTCTACACTACTATGGATTCAAAACGAATAAAAAATGCAGTTGAAATAGGATCGGGGGTTAAAACTCAAATTGCCTACCACACAGGCGAAACACCGAAGCTTCGGGTGCAAAACAACGCCTGTGAAGCGCTGGAGCTCAATGTGCTGAAAATCTGCATCGAAAACGGCTGATGCTGGCTCCTTCGTAGGTCGTTTGTTCATCAAAAAAGGGGAGGAAGGGGGGGGGGGGGTCTTCGCATACAAGGGGTTGGGGGAGATGAGGTTTTTTTTATTGTTTTTTTAAAATCAAATCACACACACGACCCCGCCTTAGACCAAACCTCCCGGCGTAGAGAAAATGAGGTCGCCCCTAGGGTAAGCACGCCGTTCGAAATGCAAAGGTGGGATCCGATTTTCAATTCGAGACTCTGATCAGAAGTTATTCGAGAAAACGTTCATAAATAAACTTTTCAATTTATTTACGAAAATTCCCCTGTTGGCTTTTCTCACAGCAGGCCGGTGCCCACAAATTTTATACCCCGCCTAGGTTAAACGACACGTTCCGGACGCAACTGTGCCCTCTGATTCCCTTTATGATCTACCATTTAGGAGATAATAGACCACTGCCACGTGCATAGTATAAAAATACTTAATATGTTTAAAACCATTTATTCCGGGCACACCGGGCCTCGTAATCTTACGTCATCTTCGCGCCTAGCTCTGGAATCATTCATAGAAATATTCCAAAGTCCGACAGGGCAAAAACCCAAGTTGCTACAGAACTAATGTTTCAAGGTTCTCTTTTTCTCTAGAAAACAAGAACCTCTCTCAAGAAGTAGTATAATATCCCTGGTATGATGGTTCAGAATGTATAAACATAGTATAGCAACCTCACAGCTCCATAGAATATGATAAAACATCCACATCAAGGAAATATTTAATAATCCCACAAAATATTCCATGTGTGCATATTATAAAAACATGATAATTTTTCTGATCATAAAAAAAATCGTGCAACAAAAATCAGGGTGTCTTCATGATACTGGTTTCTCCCATGATACTGGAATCACAGACATGCAATTATCCTATGCTCCTTATAATATTTCAAAATATCAAACACATCTGTGTACACTGATAACCTTCAATAACATTTTTTTTCATTCAACCAAAGATAAAAATTAAAAATAATCCATGCACACACAGTAGAGATTTAAAGTATTTAATTGAATATTTTTCATCTCAAAAATTCACCCATCCTACATTGGGATGTTCATAATGTTTCAAAGATAATTCAATGATTACCACTTCCTGATGATATCACATTTCACAAACCTTGATAATTTGAGGAGTAAGACAGTGACATGGATGCTTGATGATCACCAGAATTCTTCAAACTAGGAAGTGATGATATGTTTGTTTTTTTATACATGTTGGAATAGTACTAGACATTCCTCTACCCCAAATCAAAAAAAATCTCAGTTGATTGATACTTAATGTATCATTATATGCCGCTTCACCCTCAAGACAGCACCAAGGTCGGTAGTCAGATACACTTGCACACACTCCAATTAAAGGCTATTCCACACCATTGTGTGGTCCCTTGGGAATCCTATGCATTCCACACACATGCATGCATGCTTTTCATGGGTTAAAATATCACCCATATCATGATTTTGTATTTCATGTGTTGTCCTCTATCACCATGACTACCTATAAGGACACAAACTTATTACAATACATAATCTTGAATTTTAGTCAAGAACTCGATTCCTTTCATATTTAGGATCATTTAAAGTTTAGAGTTTTAGATGATTTTCATATAATACATTCATAACATTCTATATTCATATAGAGTTGATACCACAAAACCAGTATCCATTTCTTCCAAATTATAAAACTTTTTAAATAAAATATGTTTTCTTTGATAAATCATCATAACATTTAACTTAGATTCTTTCTTTGTTTTACACATCCTTATAACCTGTGAAAATAATTTCAAAACTTGGGATGAGCACAAAAAAATTTCATAAAGTGATATGAAAATAATGAAATAAAACATTAATCCATGAATACTTGTAACGTATGAAATCAACTTCAAAAAAGCATACTTGAAAAACATATAAACTTACTATATAAAAATTGATATTTCCATGAGATTTAATAAAAAAATATAGAACATAAATAGAAACATAAAGTTATCTAGGGTAATTACATACATAATCTTGTAACCATCTCATCTACCTTATAATTTGCAACCTTCAGAGCTACCTTATAATTTAACCCTCCCAGCAACCTTATTGTGCAACCATCATAGTTACACATAGAGTAACCATACATCTGACCTCAAAAATACACATAACCAATGAATTGGAAGGAAATATATGTCTCACCCTTCATTATAAACAATTTCTAATAACTATAACATAATCATACATCATCAATAAATGCATAAAACATTGCTTTGTAATTTTATAAAACTGAATTTTAAAAGAGGTTTTTTAAAAGAAAATCTGCTTACAAATATCATATAATTAATATGAGAATCATTAGAATGAGATAAATATGTGTATAAATATAATAAAACATAATATAATCCAAAACTAATCGCATAAATGATATTAAAACCACACAATAAATAAAATAGAAGGTTAACCCAAATAATGGAAATTGAGTTAATAATTCCCTTACCTCGGGTTTGTATTACTTCTGACTCATTTAAAACTCAGATATAATGATTAAAAGAGTGTTTTTAATATCTTACAGAAACATATTCATGTTTATAATACCTTATATGGTCCTTTAATAACATCATTTCACCCTTTAATTATTAGTATTTTTTTCCTTCCATTGTTTTGGATGCGTTCTTTACATGATTTCCATGGCCGATTTGTATTTGATTATCTTGTCGTTTGGAAATGAAATTTCAGAAGTGGAATAAAATTGTATTAATATGTTTCCATAATATATAATTATACCAAAAATAAATTTTTTATCATATATGATGATGGATCATTTGGTAAAACATTAATGATGTTTGTTTAGATCATTTTTTGCGGTTCCTCGATAATCATGATCTTATTTCATTATATAATTTAATATCATGAATAGAAGTTAATTATAGAACATAAAATAGGTTAAAAATACACATTAAATTATTATTAAATCATTAAGAGGATTTTTATGATCAACTTTTAATGAATTAATGGAAATTGGAAACACATCATCCACGGTTTTGGTAAATCGGCACATCGCTGGCGGTGTTTTTATTTTTAGAATAAGAGGGAGAGGAGAGGAAGAAAGATGATGAATCTTTTAAATGATAATGATGAAATGAATAATATATAATATTCAGTAGATTTAAAACCTCTTAGATAAGTGGAGGGAATGATATTATAATAAAAGAAAGTAATTGGGAAGAAAACACATGAAAATGAAGTGGATTCTTACCTCTTGATCTCTTCTTCTTGAGGCCTTTAGTTTTGGCCTTTTGGGGAGACTATTAGGTCTTGGACATGGGGAAGATCCTTGAGGACTGGATTTGGTAGAACATAGATAATGATCAAGGCTTGATAGGTGTGTGAGTAAGAGAGGAATGAGGATTGTATTTACAGTGGAGGTGAGGAGGGATTTTACATTATTTTAATTCTTATTATAATATTTTTCCACATTACTATGAATAGTCATGATTCATGTAACCCCAAATAGTAATAATTTCAAGTGAGTTTGAATCAAATGTTCTTACATCATCCTTGAATCACCTATTATGCAGTAAAACAAATATTTGGCATTTATCATAATTTAGCGTATTTTACTATTCATCAAAAATTCATGAATTTCAGAAAAATCCGAAAAAATCATCCTAAATTTTTTTTGACGTGTAGAATTAAAAAATGAACTCCATTTTTTGAAAATAATTTTTGAAATGTTATTAATTTAATTTTTAAATAAAATCATAATTTATTCAAAAATAACAATTTTAAATTTATAAATCATTTTTTAACACCTTGAAAAATTAATCAACATCTCCTTATCATTAACTATTAGAAAATAAAATAATAATATGATTTACTATTCATAAGGGTCCTATAAATATTCATATTACTATTCATAAGGCGATGTTACTATTCACCAAAAAAAAGTGTGTTCTATCAAATTCCAAATAACATACTGATCACAATCCTAGATGACCATTTTTTGAAATTCAAATCATAGAAGCCGAAAAACTATGTTTAAAAGATAGTTATAACTATCTACTTAAAACAAAGTATCATGAATTTTAATTATTTTTTTAAAACCATGGGGTGTTACAATGCCCATGCATAGACTTGTTCCTATATGGTAGAGCCTAGCTCCCATATGTGGTTGACATGTCCCTCTTGGGTTTCTTTATATGGAAATTTTTTTTTACATAATGTAGATAGTATGTAAGTGTTACATTACTCCATATATGAATTAAAAAAAACCTATCCCACTCTTAACATCGTGAAAATTAATATTTTTCATAGTATGTATAATTCTTCACCTCATTCATTATTCGTCATGGAAAAACATTAATATTTTTACATGAACTTATTACCAGCAATTACCTCATGAAATAATATATTACTTCATGGTCTTATTCATCTTGATATAAAAAACATCATTGGCACATGTCCTTGAGCATTAAGACAGGTTCAACAATTGTCACAATATCAAGGATAATTGTTCATGTATGATATCTAATGTCATTAAATTATTCCATAATAATTTTCCATAAAGCACCACTTTATATCAACTTAAAAGACACATATTGAAAAATCATTGAAAATAAATGAAATGCATGGGTTCAATAATCTCCCCCTTTGTATTTTTTGTCAATATATCTCCACATTATGAAGTGTAATATGTGTGCTCATATCTTTTATCTACTTTATTGAAAATAAAATGCGAATGATAATTGGATAGATTCACATATCATATAATAACTTTCAAATACATATTGTATTCTATCTCCCTTTTAATATTAAATTATGATACCACATGGTTCTCTAAGCAAAGAGACTTTAGTTAGTCTACTCTAAGTCTGTGTGGGTAAACCCGATGTAGAAAATAAAAGTGATACAACCAGGTATATCTATTTTATACATTAATTTCCATGAATTGGATATAATGCTAAAAAATATTAATTATCCAGATATGTTGTATTAAGATAAGAAATATATTATACTTGACACACTTTCACAAAAATAACAGAAAGCCCAAGTTCAAGAAAAAAATCCCCCTTTTTATCCTCTCATCATAAACAATGAAATACCCTTTAATTGATACAGTTTATAAAATTAAGAATTTTGGGTGAATGTGTGACTAGAATACCGCATTCATCAGGTTTTAAAGATGTCTGAAATTTCTATATTCACTAGAATTTAGCAACATGATAGATTATTCTCATGGTTTTTCCCACATGATGGATTCACTCTTCTTATTTCATTTCATGGTAGTAAGTAGACTCTATTAAGTAAAATATAATTATGTTTTCTATGATTATAAGCCTAAAAAATATCCTTAAATCCCACGAATGTTATCTCAAATGATATAAAATAATCATGCACAAGGAGGGACCGCTAGGTTTCTCAGAAATAACTTTTAGTCTTAGAGATTCCACTCAATCAATGGAAATACATTCTTTGAATCTCATTTTTTTATCATTATTCTTAAAAATGTGGATAAAATCTCATAAGATTTATCCTCAGCTTATGAAGCTATTTGATTTCCATTATCTTTATCATGTCTTTCTACTTTATTTAATTTTTTATCTATTTTAAGTTGATTTGGCCAGATAACTAGGCACTGTTTGTTGAAATTCTCAATCCAATTGGAATAAACACATGAATTTCCACAAGGTTTCCTTTAAAAATTATTCCCTTTAACATCATATGGAAATAATATTTTAATCCTTTCCATGAATACCCATTCCTTATGAACTTAAAAATAATCTCTGGAAAAATTCTTCTAGGATATTGGATTTTTTGTGTGTGTCTACATTCTTGATTGATATTTGTTCACAGGTTTTTTTCTCTGAAATATATTACTTATAATATCATTGAGACTCCCCCTTGGTTCTTGACTCAATTTAGGTAAATAAATATTAAAATAAAAAGTGTAGTCTTTTTCTATGGTTTCCATAACAAGATCTGATCCCTTGAAACTTTATTCTTATTTTCAAACGTTTCATATACTCATAACTAGAAAATAAGTTCGGAATTTGTCTTTCTTCATGAAAGATAGAATATTATAAATATCATAATCTAAGAAAATGTTGTGTAGTTAATCAAGAGATAAATAACATCTCTCTTCTAGGTGTAAGATCATTAAATCAAAATGATCAAGAAAATTCCCATCAATTTTTTTGACAATGATAGTGCCATCTATCTTCTCTCAAAATCATTAAATGTTGTTGACTGTTACGTTAACTTTAGTGAATTTTTCATCAAAATTTTATTAATAAATATATTTTATTCCCTCAAATTGAATCTTCCAAAATAATTTTTTCTCTTCTTTGATATTGAAATTCCTTTCATAACAGCTTCTCAGTTTTTCCTCGATATCCTTAGTAGTCTGGAGACCCATGACCCTTTTGTAGAACTTATCTAAGAGAGTCATCAATATTTTATTTTGAGCCTTTCCATTTAATTTATATTTCTATTATCATCTTTTATCATAGTATTAATAATAAAAGTTGGTGAAAACCCCACTGTTTCAGTATCTCTGACTTCAAATTCCAGTGATAAGAGACGGGGTAGAATCCTTTTCCTCCAGCTCTGGTAGTTGATCCCATTGAATGTGTGAAGATATTAGATATTGAAAGAGTTAATATTCTCCATATATTAGGGTAATTATTCGATCCTTAGAGGGAACATTATTGTATACCTCTTATATAGCTCTAGGATAGATTAACGAATGAGAGGGGGAGGGTGGGGATAAATCATTGGATTATATTTAAGAATTACTTGTCATTCAATTCAGCATTGTGAACTTGTTAAATTCCTCAAGACACTCAATATTATCTCTAAAGGTCACCTCATCTCCATTTATAATGATAGAAAGAGCATCACACATATATTTACAAGGTTTGACTTCAAATCTAACTCTTTATTTCTACTAGTTATTCCCCCAAGTAATAGATTCATCATTATTAGAAAGTGATTAAACACACTTATAGTTCCAACAGAAATATTCTTCTACTTCCAACGCTAAATGAAATACTTTTCCTACTCCCAACTCTAATTGAGATACTTCTTCTATTTCCATCACCAGAAGAATGACTTCTCCTACTTCCAACACCAATTGAAATACATATTCAATTTTAGATTTTCTCCATAGTTATAAATATCATCAACCTCCTAGATGAACTTCATAATCCACAAGCCTACAAGATCATATTTTATCATGTAAACTTAAAGAGACTTTTCACAAGATGAGTTATATTTTTTGGTCTTGCTCATGTATTCTAATCACCTATATATAATTAGTTTCATCAATGAAAAAATAATATAGATTGGATTATTTCTTCTTTAAATGAAGTCCTAGATTCACTTAGATATCTACAATTGATTCAAAAAATTCCTTATATATATTTTATACAAGATAGATCTTTTACAGAAACAAAATAACATTTTTCATGAATTATAAATTCAATCTCAACAGGTTCACTTCATGCATGCATTATGTAATGCATGATGCTTATTATAAAACCTAGAACACCTCATTTATGTGTATAATTATTTTATGTTATTCTCTTGGGTTTTGTGTCCATTTCAATGAATTATATAAGTTTATACACTCAACTCATTCTTATGCATGTCATATTTCATCTTTGTTTCTTAACACATAAAAATATTTGTCCAAGGTATAACAAGTTATATGTTTTATAAACACAAAATAATATTTTTCTGTATTTATAATATTTCATGATCTATATATATTGAACTCCCTTGATAAGCCAAATGTTCTATAGATCCTAAATTTTCTCAATATTTTTCTCATGATGGTACAATCGCCTTTAGTAAGGGTGAACCTTCACTTAATAGTATTCACCTTCATGTAATTAAACATTGTGAAAAACTTTGAATGTGTAAAACATAGGTTAAGGCCTATAGGATATCCTCTCCCTCATGTAACAAAGTAAGTATTTTTGGGAGGACTTCTTCTTCATTCATAGAGAGAGCCTCATGGTATATATTCTTCACAAAACAAGGTTTCACCACTTCAAGAAAATCACTTAATAGAGGAATTTTATTAATATAACGGTCATTTAAACTACCTCTATATGGTTCTATGACGGTTTCATAAAAACACTGCTAAAACTAGTGTCGACATCCAATATGCGCTGATTTCTGACATTTAGTGGTGGTTTTTGGTATGCGTTGTAGATATTATATTCATTTGAGGTTTTATTGGTTTAAGCGGTGGTTTTCAGTGGGATGATATGGTAAGGATTTAACAGCGGTTAAAATCACTGCTAAATGAACATGCATAATTTTTTAGCTATAGTTTTAACCGCCAGTGAGGAAAAATTATCAATATATTACAGTGGTTTAAACCACCACTAAAAATGAAACATTTTTATTAATGGATTTAACCGCCTCTATGTGTATATTTACTAATAAAAACCGACTACATATTCTTTAGCCTCATTAGCCGAAAAAAAACATATATAGAAACCCAATATAAGGGAATAGGGTAAAAACAATGAATTTGAACTCCCTGAAAATTTTGAACATGTTCTAGATTTCATGAATCCATATTCAATTTATGGAAGAAAACCCCATAAATTGAACCCCTGGTTAATACAAGTGTAAGAGACCCAATACCACTCTTTGCACATAAATACCCAAGGCTCTAATGTGGTGTATTTATGAAATAATTTTTAAGGGACTTATCAAATTTTAAAAAACACCATTATTAATCAAAATACTAATTTTAAAACCCATTTAAAAATTATTTGAAAAACAAATTTATTTTATCAAATCAAGGGGAATACCAACTTTTTTAAGAATATAATATACATAAGAGACATG
Source organism: Viscum album (assembly GCA_963277665.1). Taxonomy (NCBI): domain Eukaryota; kingdom Viridiplantae; phylum Streptophyta; class Magnoliopsida; order Santalales; family Viscaceae; genus Viscum; species Viscum album. The sequence goes on along the minus strand of OY728159.1, from coordinate 770,222,635 downwards.
TCATAATGTCTCTTCCAAAACTAAGATAAATGAAGATAATTGGAATTGAACAAAAATAGAATGATCAAACTTATATTAAGTAAGGAAACCAACCAACCCAATGATAAACCATTGAAGGGAGAATTGTGGAATGGAGGGAATCACTGAAAAATTTACTATAGTATCCCTCAATTTTAAGGGATAAGAAACATTCCAAATGAGAGAGGAGTCAACATTTTCCATGTAGTAATGATTTACATCGATAATCATTGATTCACATCCTGAACTCCCAGTATTGTATCAACACTAAGAAATAAATTGGTGCAACTTAAATCCAAATTAACAATTGGAAATTACAAAGGATGGAATTGAATATATTCATATTATTCCCCCTACTACACCACCTATTAGTCCCCCGATGCTATTCAACAGCCTCTAGCATTTAGATAAGTGCACTTGAGTCCATGCGAACAACTGGTCTGACTAATGTTTATAGAGTGAGTTGAGTTGGGATCTTACAAATGTTATCATAGATTTCTTTTTATTTTTTATTACTATTTTTGGATACCATACAGGAGACTAGGAATGTGTTGACATTTGGTAAATAGCTCATGTCTAGGTCTGGCCAACCCATGCATGGGGGAAGATCCGGTTTCCAGGGATGGGACTGTTTTTCTTTCTATTGTTATTATAGTTTTTTTATTTCACCTTGAGTGGATGATTTAATTTTCACAGTTTCTCATTTATTATATTTACCTCATTTTTCGGGTATTTTAATATAATGGGTGGGTTTATCCATCATTATACATGAATATAGATTCACATTCCAATTATATTCCATTATATGTAGTCTATATTTGTTGACTACAAGACGGTTGTTGGATGTTTGAGATGAAATTAAATAGCATGATTATCTACATACCCTTCCTAGTTGATTATTCACCATGCTTACTTGTATACCATGATTGCGTAACTGTGTTCCATGATTATTTATATACCACGTTTGGGTGATTTTTTCTATGTTTACTTATATTCATTTCTTATGTAGTGTCTTTAAATTCATACTCTTATTTATTTCTTTTTGATTTCATGATTAAATATATTTATGATAAAATCGTTTATTAAAGTGTTTTTATCAACATAAATGGAGTTAACCTATAATGTTTGACATTGAAACATTAATTAACCACTCATGACATGTTTGAGCCATTGAAAATTGGTTTAATGGGATGAAACATTAGTGGTTTTGATTAAATTGGTGGAAATATAAAATTTATAAAGTATATTGGAATTTTAAATTATGTAATGGTGTCTTGTATAATCATTCCATCATATAAGGGTATTCAATATTCTGAGACCAAAGGTAAAAATATGGTTGTTGTTATATGAATGAAAATTTTAACATATAAAAGGAGAGTACCTTTATAAGTTTGGAATGATAATTCATCTAATTGGAAAATTGAATAAATATAAATTTTGTTAAAATAATCTATCTCATAATGAGTTTTAGTTTTTTAAAAGATATACTAGACTCAACCCAAGTAGGTCAATCTTGACATGATATGCCTATATGATAAACCCACTAAGGATGTAATAAATATTTAATAAAACAATTGATATTGGGATTCACAAAAATGGACTCGGGTTGGAATGAAGATACCTTGATAGGTCGCCTTTATATTTTATTCCTTTATAATGAACCCCCGGGGGGGGGTATTCTTTTGATAAATATGGGATAGTTATTTAAAGTGTTAGTATCCACTTATACATAATACATATAAATGTATGGTTTCATCTGAAAAATGTATTATATTTAAAATTATAGAAGATATTTTATCTAATTTTCTGACTTACTTATAGGAGGCACCATTCAACTAAAATTATAAATACTACATAAAGGGTGTTTCCCTCTGTATCATGGAATTGAAATTTTCTTTAACAGACACATTTTTTGAGAACATCTGGCAAAATAAGTCATGGTCAAATAGAATATTATGAGATAGTTTTCCAATTATGTTTCATGGAGTCAGCAAAATAATGTGTTTAGTATAGTTTTATTTTAAAACCAGCACTTGATATCCTTTATACATGAGTTGATTTAAATTTTGTTATAAATGAGAATCTATTAAATGCTCTAAACCTGAATCCTTGATGTTTTGTTCATATATTAACCCTCATGTGAGTGTTTATTAAATGATTCCCAAGTTTTGACTTGGACAGTAACAAGAGTGTTTCCTGTAGGATTTATCTTCTATTTCTTAAACCTAAATTAATTTCAGTAGATCATAAGGACATTTGAATAATGACTTTAGTTTAAAATTTGATGCATTATCCTTAAGAGGGGATAACCCATTGTGGTAGTGTTCTCTGAGATAAAATAATTTTTAAATATTTCAGAAAAGAATGGCCTTTCAGGTGGTGGTTGTCCTATGTAAGAATACTAGTGATGAAACAACACCCTTGGGTAGGTGGGTGGTCATTCAGTAAGGTATGCCTTATGATGGATCTGACCAACATTCAATGCTCTAGTTTAGCGGGTTAGACATGCCCCATGCAAGTTAAACCTCTTTGATGGTCATGTAAACATTATTGTTTTTTAATGGAGTAAGACTCGAGAGTCGATAGCTAGTTAATAAGAATATGGATAACATGAATTTCAGTTGATCCATGTGTACTCTATCATATTCCATTAATGTATAGTTATTTTTTCATTGTTTCCACGTCATTGTATCTTGCATTGTTACACAAAGTTCCCATCGAGTTAAGAAGTGATTCCTTAAATCATATAATTTTTGAGTGAAAATATCATGTAATAATTTAAACTATGTGGTTTAATGATTTCTTATAAAGAGTTGTGTGTAAATTAAGGATACATTTACGGGTCATATATAGAGTAGAGTGGCTTGATCATTAGAGAAATTTACTTATCCCAATTTTGTGTAATGAGATTGGATAAATGAGTGGGTGTTGTAGCACCACTTATTGGAGTTATTTTTCACTTTCAAAATTGATCTTGAATTCTTTAACGTGTTTAGTTTTTCTATTCTCTTTGATTGGATCTTTGTGTAAGAGTGTTGGACCCATCAGTTAATTGTTTTCAGTGGTTTATGGAGTGTTTTTCGTGGTTTGAGTTCCCATTTTTAGAAAATGAAGACTAGGAAACTCCTAAGGTGGGGAGCGTCCTGTCAAATTTGATCAATCATGTCTTACCATATATAGGAAGCATAAAAAAGGAAAAGTAGGAAATAGTTATAGTTGCTTTTAGAAAACTGTGAGGCTAGTGAGTTCAAGTTTTCTAGTTCTAGAGATTATTCTCAATATAAAACTCAATTATAGGTTGGGATGGAGTATGAATGATAGATTTAAGCACTATATAAATAGGCAATCCACGATTGATTGGTCAGTAATACATATGTTCTCTAAAGGTAGCATGATGTCTAGATAGTTGTTCAGTTACCTAACCATTGAAGTATTCCAAGATTTTGGATTAGGCATCAATGTTTGTGTAGAACTATCATACGTACCTTTCGATTTATGATACAACGACTAATCCTTAAAATAATATATCATCTAGTAATCTATGTGTTTTGAAATTGGTAGTCTGGAGTGGATCGATTTATGCCTCAATAATTAAAATATCAATGAAGGATTGAGTGTGTCAAATGTGAGTTAGATTTTTTACAGCATACACTTTCAGGGAAAGACCCTTAAAATTGTACCAATAGAGGTAAGATCATAGTTTTAAGTTTCCACGAGGTAGTTAACCCATAGTTGGACCATGTCCCACATCATCAGGAGATGTGGTCCCAAGGGTTCATTCATAGAAACTATAACCCATTTTGATGGATTATGTATTGGGAGAGCTATACACACTATCAATGGTAATACTAAAAACATCTTGGTGCACTACTAGTTCAGTGAAGATCATGAACAAAATATTTAAATCATCCTAAGTATAATAGGAAAACATCAACTATATGAAAACAAAATCGAATGAATTTATGGTTATAAATATATACCATCATATGAAAAGAGTTGATATTGAGACCGGTATATGTATGGTCATTTTTGGGAACCTAGTGATCCATTGGATAAATAGAACCAAGTACGATGAAATTACTTGATTAATTCCACGTACAAATTTGTATATGTGTTTTTGTGAACATGCTCAAAAAATTTTAAGTGTGACTTGGTTATAGTCATTGGAATATGATTTTGATAATGTGTTGGCTCTTTATGTCAAGTGTTTCAATGATAGTCAGTTGGAAGGGGATAAAATTTCATTTTCATGTTTGGATGAATTTGATTGGGCGAGGAACTACATAGGGAACATCATCAGAGGAGATGAGTGAAGTGTAAGATTCGACTAGGGGTTTTCAAGGAAAATCCAACACAACCTGTTAAACATGGTCAATTGAAATTTGATGATTTGAAGATAAAAGAGGACCATGATCAAAGATATTATGTGAAAACATATATCAAAAATTGAGATTCATTCTAGAGGCATTAATAGGATGTTAGTTCTATGTTTCAAAATGAAATAATGATGGTAGGAGTATCGTGGCTCGGAATTGGAAATCAAAATCTGAAGCCCAATGTGGGGAGTTCCATAGGGTGAATGATGAAAGAGATACTGATTTAATTATTCCTTGGGCTATAAAGACATTAGTAAGAACCATATTGATGTTTTAGTTTTGAATTTAGGCATTGGATCAAGTTTTTTAGGTTTAAGTACTATGGGTTCGAAGTGATAATAATAGACGCATTGGGAATTTTAAATGAAACATGGCTATTTTAGTGGATATTTTAGGGCCCAAGTAGACCAGATGAGGTTTTATTCATTACCCAAGGACTCTTGGGGATTATAAGTTATAAGGTAGGGATATTTTAGCATCCTATATTTTTAAACTAGTTGAAAATTCCAAGAAAATATGAAATTTTCATTTGGTGGATAGGATAAATCTTAAATCGAGCTATATAATATAAATAAAATAATTATAACATTTAAATGTGATGTTTTTAGATTGTGTTTAAGTACTAGGAGGTGTATTAGTTTTTCAAATGTGTTTTGGGAGTGTTGGGAATTGAGAACTCATTTTTAGGTGAAACAAAATGAGGTTCACAGTTTCCACATGATTAGTACTAACTGTGTGATCAATTGTAGAGAACATAAATAGGTAGAGCATGGTTAGTTTAACTATACAATATTTTCCAAGAAGCTGAATGATATTGTGCATACCCTTGGAGAAAGTTACACAGATAGCGCATGTTTTGTTTAACCATGAGCTACAACTATGTGAGGGTTTGTTCCATTTAGAAAGTAGCATCACATGATCTATGTGCATATTTTTCGAACCATGAGCCTAGCTGTGTGAGGGGGTGTCCATTGGGATAGCGTAACCATACATTTAGCTCACAGTTCTCCAAACCATGAGTCTCCTTTAAGAGCCTTCAAATGAACATTTTCCCTTCAACTTTTAAAAACTTTACCCCACTTTTCTCATCCAATCCACACATAACTTCCCCCTCATGGGAGATCCTCTCTTAGAAACATACTATAATTACCTGGTTCTCACTCAAATGATCTAAAAATAATGAATTGTGGGTCTCATTGTATCTACCATGGTTATTCTATTGTTATTATTTTTTCATTCCTCCAATTATTATGCTATTTCAAATACTAAATCTATGAAAGTTAATATGCCTTATTTTCAGGGGTTTGTCCATTCATTTTAATTTTCACATTTCAACTCAAATAAAAGCCCAATAATTTAGGAGTTAATATCCCTTAGTACATGCTAGGTGGTATATGGTTTTTACTTTAATGTTTCATCATTTATAAATTATTACCGATGTGATGCATGTCGCACATCTTGCACATTGCTCCAATAACATGAAATATATTAAATTCAATACCTACACTTCTTTTATACATTCTATAAAACCCTAATGGAGGGTTGGAGGCTGATGAACCTAACCAAAACCACCAATTTAGGCGAGTTTGGTATAAATTATTATAATTATTGTCATTCCCTATTGTATCAAATCACCCTTTAGGTGTGATGAGCTTGAAACTTGATAGTGGGTGCTATAATTATCTTAAATAATGTAATAAATGGTTAATAGAATTAAATTATTTGAATCTTGGGTAATTAATTAGATAAATTGGCTGAAATTTCAAATAGTTATATACCTTTAATTGACTCTCTATACATGAAAGTGAAATATTATATAGAATGGAGGAACATGTTAAATGGGAAGGATAGTGCACCCTTGGTCCTTGGTCTTTTTTTGGATTTTGATCATTATATGGTATTGACCTAAATTATTAATTAATAAGTAATGTGGAATACTTATGAACATAACCCTTGTTTCCCTTTTTAAATATATTTCCTTACAAAATGAACCATGGTAACTTATATAATGGAATAAATGACTACTCATATCCTATATAAACTGTTGAATGTGATATGCCTTCACATTTATATTAAGACTTGAAAAAACCATGGATTGTAATTTAGGGATACCATAGATGGGATAATATGAGAATGGAATTACACTTAACCTTTAGAGATAATAGGTTACTCTATATATAATTCCTTGGTTAAGGGATCCTAGGGAAAGTGATATTATATTATACAAGATTATTATTGGGATGCCTCGGTTAGGGTAGTAGGACATTATGTATCACACCCCCTTGATCTGGGATGTTGGAAATGGAGTTTTACATCCATTTTGGTGGCTGGACATGACATTTCATGCCTTGTGATGAGGATTTTATACATAACCTTTCACATTAGTTTTTGGAATAGTTGGACATGGTATTCTGTATCCCCTATTCAGATTCTTTAGACTTTACCCATATTTTAAAAATGAGACTTATACTATATTATTCTAATATGTGGATTCCTTACTCTTATGCCTTGGGTCCGCACTATTGAATGTATATATCTAAATATATATGTTTATATATATAAATATATATTTCTATGATGTCATGTTCAGAGGTATCCTAACTTAGGATAAAGTAAGTATGGTCGAAAATGAGTCATTTCAGTAATCTGATCCAAACATAATTACTTTATTTATTCAATAATTATTTATTATACCTATTAACTATTTATTTTATATTCATGGACTATATTTCTTTATATATCATTGGTGGCTTCATAATGAGTATATCCCACACATGTTCAGGCTATTGATTGGTACCTAAATAGGTCTCCTGGTTTCATGTTAGGAATTGGACTTTGCTTTATATTTTTTTCAATTTTGTGCTAGGACTGGATGTGGGATATAAGAAGTAGTGTCTAAGAATGTTCTCAAGATACCATATGGAGTTGGAGTCTTTTATATATTTATTTTTTCCTATCCTTAATGTATGAAATTGTTGTAGGTTGATAACATGTACTTTTGTCTCAGTATGGTCATGCATCGTTATTTAGTTATATTTTTCCTAGTTATCTACTTACTATAGTTTGTTGTTCATCATTTTATTCCACTAAATTTCATTTATTATTCTTAAATAATGTTATTATTCCCGATCCATAGGGTATAATCTCACCATTTTACCGCCTTTAGACCCTTACTATTAGTTATTAGCCTCTGGCGTATGGGGAGGCATGCTTAAGGCCACATGACTATCCAGTCTAGCCCCTATTTATAGAGTGATATGAGTCTATATTTCATAGTGGATATTGGATTCTACCACAAAAAATTACCAATGGGTTTAATCATGGTTTTATGTAACTATTATTATGTGCTAAATTTTACCAAAAACATTTTTTTGTCCTCTCTTGATATGGAAGGTTTTATTTTCAAATTTTGGAAAAAATACTACTTATTTTACATTGAAATAATTTTTTAGTGTATAAAAACATTAATAATTGAATTTATGTGTCATATTACACAAACAAAGTGTTGGATATTGATAACAAATTAGGTTCTCATGATTCACATAACACCCAACCATGGAATCATTTGCTAGTTCATGTAAATTAAAAGCACCTGATTTTTTTTATCAAGATGGATATTTAGATTCATTTAAAAATATATATAAATAGTACATTTCATCATTATTTTAATGGAAATATTACCCAAGAACCATTTAGTGTAAAATTTTGAAGGTTCATAGAGATTCTTGAGTTAATTAATAATGTATTATGTGAAAACATTCTTGTTGAATAATGTGGTGGATTCTCAAACATCATTATATTTACTAATGAATTTAGTGGATATGGATGTTTCTATGTAATGATTTGTAATTAATAGTCCACTGATAAATTCAAGGAGTATAATAATGATATTGAGAATAATCATGGTAAGAAGATAAAAAATTTCACATAGACCATGGATATGAATATTTAAACCTAGGATTCATTGATTATCTATAACATTTTGTAATATTATCTCCACTCACTAATTATCCACCATAATATAATGGAGTAATTTAAAGAAGGAACCACAGATTATTGGACACTATCATATCAATGATGAGTCATGTAAGTTTTTCATTATCATTTTTGGGAAACACATTATAGAGATAAACACATATAAAAAACAAAGTGACAACTAAAGAAAAAAATAGAAATCTATATTTAATTTGGGGTAGAAGAAAATCAGTATAGTTGAATTTATATGGTTTGGGAAACGTTTTTGTTAATGCCTCTTAAGATAAAAAGCCATGACCTTGAGAAACATAGTGTATCTTTATAGGATATCCCAAGGAAAAAATGGGATATTACATATATTAATTATCATATAAAAAGGTAATAGTCAAAAGTCATATCATATTTCTTAAGAGGGATAACATGTATAAATAAGATAATGGGAGAATTATATATATCAAGGAAATACAGGCTCAAATTACATAGGATATATCATATGAATAGATTCTCTAATGCCTTATAAAAGAGGATGTTCCATAGACACGTGTACTATATAGGAATACGAGAGAGATTAGGGAACCTAAAAGAAATGTTTTCCTAGTCAATAAGGATGGTGAGTATTTATTTGCTGATAATAATAAAAAATTTTATTAAAAGGATGTAGATAGTGTTATAAAAGTATCTATATGGAAATAAACCATTAATTCTAATATGGATTCCATGTTCCAGAACAATGTTTGGATTTTTGGGGATGCCCAAATGGATTTATAGCCTATTCGATGAAAATGGGTATTCTAGACGAAAGTAGACATAAATGTCTGAGTCAATACCTTTAAGTAATGACTAGTTACAAAAGGGTATAAACTACATCTTAGAATAAAATATGACATTTTTTCACCTTTTTCTATATTGAAATCCATTAGAATTCTACTTTCCATAGAAGATTACCATAATTATGTGGTTTGGAAGATGGATGAGAAAATATCATTCCATGATGGAAAACTTTAGGATTATTTTTATATTAAACAACCATAAGGGTTTGTGATGATAAATGATTCCAATAAGGTATGAAAATTGAAAAGATCCATTTATGGAATAAAAGAAGCATATAGGACATGGATCATTCACTTTGATGAAGCCATAATGAAGTTTATTTTCATAAATAATGAATGTGAGTTTTGTTTATATAATATGATTTGAGTGTCTGTGTGATTTTCTTAATAGTATATGCTGATGAAAAATTACTAATTATAAATATGATCTCAGCCATACAATCTTTTAAGATATAGTTGAATAAATTCTTATCCATAAAGGACTTAAGATAAGAATCATACATTATTGGGATCAAAATCTATCATGATAGTTCCAAGAGGATGATCGGTTTATGATAAGGTATATATATTGACAAGATATTGAAGAGATTTAATATGAAACAATCTAAGAGGGGATTCTTTTCCAATTCCAAATGACATACATCTATCTAATAGAATGTGTTATGAAGAAAATCAGTATATAAAAAGTATGAAAGGGATTTTATACACATTAGTGATCACACTATTAGAAAAACATTTTTTAACATCATTTTTTTAATTTCGACGTCGTTTCCTAACCAACATCGAAGGTACTGATGTAAAAAATATGACTTTTTTATGTCGGTTTTTGTAAACCGATGCCAAAAATGAATCACATTTTTTTAGCAGCAGTTTTGTAAAAAATAAATGCCAAAACAATCTATAAATATCATTTTTGGCATCGGTTTACTTAAAACTTGATGCCAAAATGTTTTAAAAAAATATTTTCGACATTAGTTTTTAAAAAAAACCAATTCCATAAATAAATAAAAATATTTTTGGATTCGGTTTTTACAAAAACTGACGCCAAAAAGTAAAATTTTCTTCTTCCATGTTTTAAGGAATTTCCTAAGCTTCGATTTGACAAGTTGTAGAGAAAAAACAGAGTTATGGATCAAACATTATAGTTTTCAGAAGTTGAACTTGTAAATGTTTTGATTGGTACAATTAATTTCAAATAAATTTTGATAAATATAAATTAAAATCACATACACCAAATGAAAATGGTGATCTATTATTAAATTTACACCATAGTTGGTAGAACTCATTTGAATGATCTATATTTATAACTCAATAATAATAATAAATCATCTCTATAAGAAAGCTAATCAAGCTGTACCGAAATGAAGGAAAAGAATAACAAAGAAAATAAATGATTAGAATAGGTACCATGTTCAAATTAATGATTGAAACTGCATTTCAAACTTGATTGAATTGAAGAGGTTGAAAATTTTGAACGAAGGATAAAATAGATTTATATATAGTAAATGAAAATATTTTCAATAGCGTTGTATTAAAATGTAGGAGGAATTTTAAAAAGTTAAACACACATTGTGAAAAAAATGAAATTTTCATCCTTTTTATTGGAAAATACTCTTTGGCATTGGTTTTTTTGAAACCGCCATGAAAGAGGATTTACATTGGTCTTTTGGCGTCAGTTTTCTACAAAACTGACACTAAAAATGCCAATTGATATCCTTTTTGGCGTTGTTTTTTAAATAAATTGACGCAAAAAAGTAAAAAAAAAAGTTGTCATCCATTTTGAAATAAACTGATGCAAATTTTTTAATAAAAAGCACTTTACTTGTCGTTTTTTTAAAACCGACGCCAAAAACAAAAAAAAATGTTTTGGTGTCGGTTTTTAAAAAAACTGACCTAAAAAAATATATTTTTTGCGTCGGTTTTTATGAAAACCGACGCCCAAAATGGGAAATTGTTTTTTACAATATTTTAGATTATTTTTTAAGATTCGATTTGACTAGTCATGGAGATAAAACAAAGTTACAGATTAAAAGTTATGGTCTTGGAAAGATGGATGTCTTTAAGACTTCTATTAGAGAAGATTATCTTCTGACAACCATAAATTTTAGTCCATAACTCTGTTTTTTCTCCACAACCAGTCAAATCGAAGCTTAGGAAATAATTTGAAACATAGTAAAAAAATATAATATTTTTCATCAGTTTTTGTAAAGGCCGATGCAAAATATATATATTTTAAATTTTGCGCATCGGTTTTTAGAAAAATCAGAAACAAAAATTCTCTAGAAACATATATTACGTCATCTTATATGAAACTGATGTCAAGCTAACAATGTTAAAAACCATTTATCTACTAGTGTAAGGTTAGTTATGTATGTCATGCTATGTACCAAGCATAACATTCCTTGTAATTTGATAATATTAGGAATATATAAAGAATACCTATATAATATCCTGACATTTTGAATGGAAATACTATGTTTTACGATGTTCAAGATACCAAACACCAAGCTTAAATGAACAACAAAATATTATTATTTAATTGTGAAATTTATAACATAGCTATTAAATTGATGGGAATATATTGTATTAATGGAATTAAGAAATATATATAATGGTCATACACATTGTTAATGTATTAATTAATTCACTGAAAATAAGTACTAGATTTTTATTAAAGTCATTTTATTCATTAAACATAGTTTTTTTAAGAATTATTTTTATTGATTTTTATGTAAAAACAATATAATTAATTTTTAGATATTTTAAAAAATTTATTTTATAAAATAAAATTCATTTTTGAAACCAAAATATCAAAATTTTCCTAAGGTGATATTTTGATTTTTTTTGAAAAGTTAGAGTTTTAATGAATAATGAAAAATACCGGGTTTTGTTAAAAATTATATTTTTCAAATAATTAAATGGTAAAATTAATTTGTTGATTAGTTTTAAATTTTAATTAGTTCAGTTTAATTTATATTAATCTAATTATGGTTTTTGAAATAGATTTTATTCTTGAATTTAGCATAAAAACAGTTTAAATTTAAAAAATGCTTTTTTCCAAAGAATTGTAGTTCGTTATGTGTTTGCATTTTAATTTTAAATTAAAAGATGGAGAATTTCTTATTTTTAATTTTGAAAAATGGATTCTATATTTGGATTAAGGATTTCCAAATTATGTTAATAGGTCTCTTGTATTTTTGTTCAATATGAATAGTAATCTTGATAAATTTTTATTAACACAGTAAAGGTTAAATCGAGTAATTAAGGGCACAGATATTATGATAAGGACTATAAAATTACCCTAAAACTTGACCAAATATTATTGGTAAAATTAAATCTAACATTTAACACCTAAGGTTTGAAATTGAGACATTTAATGGACTCTTGTCCCTAAAAATGACATAGATATTATTAAAATCAATAAAAGTGACAAAATGTTACACTCTTATTATCAAATAAGTATAATATTTTTAATATGGGGTTAAAATGAAGGTGTGCTCAAATATAAATAATCTTTGGAAATATAAAAAGACTTATCTGAATTACGGTAAATTATTTATAATTTTTAGGTATTAAATAATTACCATAAATGCTCACACAACGCTGAAGTAGTAATTATTTTATTAATGAAAATATCAAATAAATTTTATTAGATATATTAAAATAAAAAAATAATTTGAGATAATTAATGAGATCATTGAATTTACTATATATCTTTAAAATCATGGGGATATAATAAAATATATTTTTCAAAGTTATCTTATTGTATTGATATCTTTAATAGTCAATGTATTGAAAAATGTCAAAATTGAAATTAATGATATTTTAAAGTAAATAATATTTTAATAAATGATTTATTTTAAAAAAAATAAATTCATCCAACTGATTCGGATAAGGTTAAAAATTTCATCCACGATTCATTTATGGGTCTTTTAGAATCTTATAGTAACAATATAAACCCTTAAAGAGTAAAAATACATTCTGTCACTATAAGAGTTAAAGAGATTAAATAAATGTTACAACTAAATGATAAGGGTATAACCATGAACTAAAGCTATCCAAAAAAATTATTAAATTAATATTATTCTATCTTTATCAACTTAGGAACCAATATGACTGGTTTAATGGACACTTATCCAAGAAAATTAATTATATATTATTTAAATCAATGATAATTACAAAATGCCACTCTCTTTAAATTTAATATCTTTTTTGTGTACAAATAGGGAAAAAAGAAATGAATGAAACAAAATCACTAATTTTATCTTAATATAATTATTGTAATTATATAAATTTATTTTTAATTTTTATAAATTATGTAATTACTTTAAATTCTTATGAAATACTAATACAATATTTATTTAGTTAAGGGGATAATAAAATAAATTACATTGTAAATATTAATTTTCTTATAATTTGAATGATTTAATGTGTTAAATAATTTTTTTATATCTATATAAAATATTATAGAGTTTTGAAATAATTAAATTCAAATGTCCTATTTTTCTAGATGTAATTGATGTCCAAGTAAATGAATAGTATCAAAATTAAAATTAATGAAAATTCATATTTTAATAAATTATTTAAAAAACATAATGTTTAAAAAAATACAAAGTTATTATGATAATGTATAAAATTTCCTAAATTTACCATTTATTGAAAATTGATACCATATAAGTAAAAATTACAATCTTTTAATTTTAAAAAAGTTGTTAATGTGGTTAAAATTAAAATGTGTTTACTAAGGTTTAACCAAAATGATAAGGTCTAAAATAATACCAAAACATGTATAAAATATATTGTTTGATAATATAAATACATTAAATTATCTTATATTTGAATCCATGTCCATTTGGAGGTATTTTGAAAGAAAATTAATTTAATATAAATTAATCTTTTGAGAAATTCTAGAAGTTCCACTCACCTCAATTATAAAACGGCACCTCCTCCCTCAATTATTTACATAACATTGAGAATTATAGCTCGATCATACCCTACTAATTTATCTTATAAACTTTAATATCCACATTATAGATGATCTTGTATTCTCAAAAGACCAACCCTAGAGCCCTTTAGATGAGATATAAAGGAGACTTTTCAAATAAGAGGTAATCTCTCTAACCGACCACTTTATTTTTCTACTCTTCCTTACATCCTCTAAATATATGATATTTATCATAAAATAATAAATTCACCATAAAAAATATTCCTAAACAATATTATGACTATGAAAACACTATTATACTCCAACTTTTTCATCAAATATGAAGTGAAAGTATCGCTAATGCGTACGTATGAATCACAGTCACCACATAATGATACAATTCATTTTTCATCACCATATTTTATGGATGGATATTTTATAGAACTAATATTTTCAAAAAATTTAATATATTTTTCAATGATTTAATATTTTAGAATTTATCAATTTGAGATAATTTTCATGATTTTAATATTTATGGGTTGTTTTTGGATAAAATGTGAAAAGTTCTTAATTCAAGAAATTTAATAGATTTTAATCACAAGGGTATTTTCGGAATAATTTTTAAATTATTAATCCAATTTGAGTGATTATTTTTTTTATTACTTTATTTATTTTATTCAACTTTTTGTTTAGGATCAAAAGCTAATTCGAACAACATGAGGCCTGAAAAAATCAATGAAGATAGAAAATCTTCCAGGTGAACAGCGTAGATCCCACCTCCATAACGGAATCATAAATCGTTCTACACACCCCCACTTGAGGTTATTACACATGGATATGAAAGATTGATCATAGGATCATCCTTATAATAAATTACATGTAATTTTTCAACCATTATTATGGAAAATGAATGATATACATTGATGGAAGGTTCCGGGAATCTTCATCTAGAAACATTCATAGTCAATAATAATTCAATAACATCCTCTATCTGCTTCCAATTAATGTGAAATTTGGAGGTCACATAGTTTATTAAATTTCAAACATCCTCTATTAAGGGAACATGGGATAATTCTAACATATTTTGTTCAAAATAGGTGAAAACTTTTGGAGGACATAATTTGCTAGATAACTTTTCTATCTATCTTTTCTTTCTTTAATTTTTATTATATTTGAAATACCTTC
This sequence comes from Viscum album, assembly GCA_963277665.1. Classification (NCBI taxonomy): domain Eukaryota; kingdom Viridiplantae; phylum Streptophyta; class Magnoliopsida; order Santalales; family Viscaceae; genus Viscum; species Viscum album. The sequence continues at coordinate 770,207,327 of OY728159.1, read as the reverse complement.
TTCTTCCCCTTTTATCTTTATTAAACGTAATATGGTGGGGTAAAACTTTTAGTGATTGGGTAAGGTTTGGTCTTGTATTTGTTAATTCTTTAGTTCTTAGACATAATTTAATGAAATCTCATTCTCTCTTTTTAAAAGTGGTTTTCAATTTTATATAGTGATTTTTATTATAAAGTGAGATCGTATTTGATTTTTTATTCCTTAATATATTTTTGATTTGGTAAATTATCATTATATCCCTATACAAGGTTCTGGTTTATATATGATGGAATAGATCAGTGCTTAGTGGTGAAGTACTTGACGATCGTCAATATGTGTAAAAGGGGCAGTGGATGTTCTTGATTGTTTCAGATAAAGAAGACCCAATCAAATATTTTCCAAGTTAATTGAGGATAATTATTGAAACTATATTTCACATGGAAGGAGATTAGACTAAAACGAGATCTTGTAAAGTTCTTCTATCACCAATAACATTTGACCGAAGGAGTGAGAGGAAATGATCATGGAATCTCATTTCAAACAACTTTTCAAAAGATGATTGAATTAAATAGAACAAGGATAAAATTTCAATTGGAAAACAGACCCTCACCTAATCACCCTTATCATACCATAGTATTCAATCACATGAATTTAAAATTTCATTTCATTCATTTTCTTATTTATTTCTTTCAAAAACACTACATTTTTACCCTAATTAAAAAGTGGTAAACTATTTTTTGTGCACTCCTCTTTGAGAAACTACGTATCTTTATCCACTAGAGTATAATTAGGTAATATAAAAAAAAATTTCCATGCCCTACAACATACATGATTCAAACTTGGTTTTGTTTCCATAGAGGTAGTTCCACAATCTAATTGTACATATTTGACTATTTTCAAAATAAAAAAATTAAAAAAATCTCTTTTTCCATGATTTTTTCAAATGATTAATTTTTTAATTCATGAAAAAATTACCCACTGATTAAGGAACCAATTATTAACTCACCCTTTTCCATTGAGGATGGTGTTTCTTCTATTATTAGACAAGTGAGGTTATATTGGAAATAAAATAATGAGGTGAAAGCATTCAAATAATTCATAGATGGTTTGAGTGAGGACGTGAATATTTTTTAAGTGATAGCCCATGAGCTAACTGAGTTCTCCTATAACATTCTAAAATTTTATTAAATTTACAATGTCTAAGAAGATCCTCCTTTAGTCTTCCTAGATTTTATATAAGATCCAAGAAATAGAAGAGACTGACTACCTGCCTCTAACTGCTACTACTAAACTCCAAGATATACCTTCCACTAAAGGAGATACTGAAGCTAAACAAACTCAGGGAGATGATATTTTCCTAGACACATTATCTTATAATACTTTTGAAACTAAATTGAGTATCACTACTAATTGTTTTAAATTTTCATATTCAACTAACACAAGAATTTCCTTGGAGGAGGAAGATAATAAAAAAGAAGATGCATCCGATGAGAAATATACAGAGATCCCTAATGTTGTTGAAAAATTATTATAGGGAGTTCATGAGGAGATCCAAGTGTATTTTCCTAAGGAAGACAAGACAATAACTTATTACTTTGAATGGGAATAATTTGATGTCAATACTTCATGCTTTAATTTTTTTCAAATGGATTTACACTATGACATTCCCTTTGAATATACATTGGATACATCATTCCTTGAGAAACCTTTGGAAATTTAAGAAGAGGTTATGCAAGTTTAAATAAAGAAATAGTGGGACCCATTGTATATCCTACCCCCACTATGAATGTCTATCTGATTCCCATGGGGGTGGATTTTTCATACTATATCCATGTATTCCTTAACAAAAAGGAAGAAGTGCCTGATGGAAAGAATATTTTTTTCGGTTATTGAGTAAGAAACTTAACCCACCAATATATTGGGTATAACCAAATTGAACTGCCCATCTGATGGTAGTCAAAATCTAGGTCCCACTTAGGGGATCGTACAAAGATTTATCATTTTCTTACTTTCTAGTACTTTCAATTTCAATCTTAGTAATTTATATTTCAATTCCATTTTTTGGATTATTCTAGTATGCATCCAAATACTTATTATCTTTTTGAGATTTAATGACATGAACCATGTGATTAATTGAGTTATTTTTTATAGGTTAATGATGGCATAAGGAAATCCAAAAAATTGGAGGAGGAGAAAAAAATCTTCATTTAAAAAGGGAGTTCAATTTTATTTTTTATCTTTTAAAACTCTTTAAATTTTGTTTGAGATTATTATTTGAGCATTAAAATGGAAATTCTATGCCCACACATGAATTATACTTTACCTAAATTTAATAGGAGACATACGTTTCTTAGGGGTCCTGTGATTTCATGTTTTAGATTTCAATTTTAAGGATATTGAATGATTAAAATGGAGAATTGAATGTTTAACGTGAATTATGGATATTGAAATGATAACTCATGATTTGAGAGAATTGATTGATTAATGGAAATGAAATTTACCAATCATTTTTCATGATTTGATTTTCTAAAATTCACATGAATTTATTTTTTATTATTAATCATTCCTTGATTAATGGTCCAAATCATATGTATCATTCCCTAGAGGATTTCAAGACCATGTAATTAGATAGATTCTTAATCATATTTCTTGATTGATCATGGGATGTGTCACTTGCTATAAATTGAATTTGAACTTATAAAAGATATGACTATACAAATCCATATTTAATATGATTGAGTAATCATCTAAAAAATTATCCTTAAAATCCCACCTTTATATCAATCATTCTTTATCCCGTAGAGACCATGAACTAATTTTATAGGGATGAACCATGTTTTAAGACATTTTTCTCCATCCCTACTGTACTCATGGTATTTTCATGATATTTTAAAGTTAAAGTGTAGTGGTGAAGGTAGTCTTGGTAAATGGGATGATTTTTATTTTAAGGAATAAGCATGGGGATGATTATTGTGGGAATTGTAAAAGGTTTTTCAATCATTCATTGTACTCTATTTTTTCCCCTCTTGAAAAAAATGAAAAATACAAAAAAAAAATGATAAAATTAGGTTATCATTTGGGAAAATCAAAAATCACCATTAATGGATCTGTGATTTATATTATACATGGTTCAGTGGTGGATGTGAGGTTTATTGTAAATTATATTTTTTAAAAAATAAAAAAATGGAAAATTTCTTCGAAAAAAAGTATAAAAGTAAAAAAAATATTCACAATGGTGATCAAATAATTCATTATTCTTAAACTGACCACAATATTTTCTTTGAGTTTTTTTAAATGTGGGAGCTGCTACTTTGAAGGGGGGGTTTCATTACACTTTTACTTTTGATATCAGTCATTATACTTAATAGATTAACCTCCTCCTTGAGCAATAATTTTTAAAGCATAAAATCCTATCAACCATTAGACTTAGAGTAATTTGAACCTTTTTTGAAGAGTCCTTATGAATTTATGTGCCTTTTGTCTTTACAAGATCGATAAATTATTTCATTTATAAACCTGTGGATAAGGAGAATGTTCTCCTGATATGAGCATAACTATACTTGAATTTTATCATGAGTGATGAGATAAAAGGATCAAAAGTAAGGTAAATCATGACTTGGAATATTTGATAATAATGAATTGAGGAGCATGAATGAATTAAAGGATAAGTTCCATCATTTTTCAAAGGGGAAAATTAAAATTTATGAATTTATTTTTTATTTGGAAAATGGGAAATTAAATTGATATCTTATGTGTATTTTTGAATTTTTTTATATTGTTTTTTTTTTATTTTATTACTTTGTAATTTGAATATTGTTTACATTGGTGCCCTCTAAAATTTAATGTTGAGATTCATACTTGAGGAAAAGCATGGTTTAAGTATGGTGGAATTGATTGAACTAATATTTTCAACATATTTAATATGTTTTTAAATGAATTGATTCTTTATAATTTATCAATTTGATATGATTTTCAAGATTTCAATTTTTATGGGTTATTTTGGGATAAAATTTGAAAAGTTCTTAATTCATGAAATTTAACAGATTTTAATCACAAGGGAATTTTGGGAATAATATTTAAAATATTAATATAATTTTATTTATTGTTATTTCTTTTATTCCTTTATTTATTTCATTAAAATTTTCCTTCATTAAAAAATTCTGATTAAAAAAATATGAGGATCAAAAAAATCAATGAAGTTGGAAAATCTTCTGGGCGGATAGCATAGACACCACCTTTGTAACAGAAGCATAACATGGTCTACACACCTTCAATTTAAGTGAGTATACCTGGATATGAAAGGGAACTCATAGTTGAGTTCTGAAAAAAATTATATGGAATTTTAAAACCATTAAGATGGAAAATTATTGATATACATTGGGGGAAGCTTCCTGGAATCTTCATCCAAAAAAAATTCATAGTCAATAATAATTCTGTAACATCCTCTATCCTCATGCAATTAATGTGAAAATTGTAATCCAAATATTAAATTAAATTTCAAACATTATATTATCATGGAACTTGGGATCATTTAAACATATTGTGTTCCAAATAGGAGAAAATATTTGGAGGACATCATCAGCTGGAAAACTTTTCTGTCTTTCTTTTCTTTCTTTCCTTTTTCTTAGTCTTGTGTTGACTTATTCTTACCCATTATTCTATATTACCCTTACCACGGTGGAGTAAACATTTGAGTTATTGGGTAAGGTTTATTTTTCTATTTCTTAAATCTTTAGTTCTTAGACATAATTGAATGAAATTTGTTTCTCTCTTATTCAAGTTTGTTTTCAATTTCATATAGTGATGTTTATTAAAAAGTGTGATCGTATTTTTTTTATTTCGTTATTGTTTTTTGATTTTGTAAATGATCATTATCTCCCTCTAATAGTTTATGGTTTATATATGATGTAATATACAAGGTCTTAGTGGTGAATTACTCGATGATCTTCAGTATGTGTGATAGGGGTAATAGATGTTCTTAATTGTTTGGGATAAACAACACCAGACCGAGTATTTCTTGAGTCAATTGAGGATATCCATTGAAAATTTCTCACACATGAAATGAGAGTAGACCTAACTGATATCTTGGTAATATTTTCTCTGACCATCACCATTTCACCATGTAAGTGAGAGGAAAAGATCATGAAATCTTACTTTAATCAATTTTACAGAATCGGTTCGAATAAGATTGAATGAGGATAACATTAAAATTGGAAAAATGACCCTGCCCTAATCACCCATATAATATAATTATTTTCAATCACATTAATTTGAAATTTAATTTAAATAATTTTCTTATTTATTTCATAAAAAATAACTACATTTTTACCCTAATTAAAAATTGAAAATTGTTTTGTGGGCACTGTTCTTCGGGAGACTACCTAGAGTTAACCACTAGTCTATACTTAGGTAATATAACATATTGTTTTTTCATGCCCCATGATAAGAATGAATAAGTATTATTATGGGTTTAATGAAAATATATATGTGATATAATAATAATTCTGTAAACATGAATTATTATTTACCTTTCTTTCAGTCCATCAATCAACAAATGAAAACAATGTTCATGCGTATGTAAGACTTACCATCTCCATGAATGATGTAATTCATGTTTATATTTCTACATTACATGAATGAATATAATTATTATATATAATTTTTATACCATTATTAAAAATTTATTAATGATGATACATTGTTCAATGTATAAGGACCAAGAATGTCGAACCAAAACAATCATGGAAAATAAAGCATTATCACCGAGAACAATGATTTTAATAACAAATTATTAATAAACAAGTAATAAGATGTTATAAATAATCAATATAGTATATGATAAATATGTGGTTATGAAATAAATGTATAATGAATCAACATTTATTATACAAGATGTTTCAACATGATCAAAGAAAGTCTAGACTTAAGGTAATGGAATTTTTAACTCAATTTCCATTCATTGGGTTAAACTATTATTTCATTGATTATGTCATATTATGATTATGATTGAAATTTATTTTGATTATATTATGTTTTATTTACACATTTTTATGTGTATTTATATATAATTCACTTAATCTATTCATTTTATCAATTCCCAATTCAATGATATGATATTTCTAAGGGGTAATTTCACAATCTCGTTATTATTTGATATTGTTTATACATAAATATCTTCTAGGGAATATTTCTCTTTCGTGTCCAATTTTTTCTAAAAATGTTTTAAAAAATATTTTTAATATTATTATAAAATATTTTAAATTCATTTTTACATATGTGTGAATTTTTAATAAAAAAATTGAAAGGATTTTTTTGTTTTCCAAATGTGGTACTCTGTGAATATTATGGAAAAAATACGAAAAAATGTTTTTTAACTTATATGGAATGAATATATTTTATGATTTCATGAATCCGTTTAGATGTTACAATTTTCTCTTGAAATGAAATGGTTTCCATTATAATTTCGGATCATTTTAAAATAAATAATTATTTTTAAAAATGGAAATGATATTTTCCATAAGAATTATTTCAAGTGATCTTTAAAAATCATTTCCCATAAATGATAGCATTATTTAATTTTACTTATGCTTTAATTGGGTTATGAATCAAGGATAATATCCTTATTCCATATATGTTTATTTTATATTGATGATGGAATATGTTTTATGATACCCATTTCATTTCATGAGCTCAGATAGAATGAATGATTTATGTTTTTGTGGAACACATATGTATGGTTTTCATTATGTGACAGGTGGGAAATATATCTCCCTACAATTAATTGGTTAAATATTTATATCTCATGAGATAGAAAGGATTTGAATGTGGGGTAAACCTGGTTCATTAATATAGGGCTATAATGAGGACATAAATCAGTTCAGTAAGGTACTTTTTCTATTATAATGGTCCTGGTAGTGATCCTTGACAAATATTAAGATGAATTTTTATGATTATATATATGAATAAATTTCATTTCTGGTATTATTCTCTCATGTCTCATGTTATGTGATTATTTTATGACTCATGTCTTATGAACCTCTTTGTTTTATTCCATTACTAAATATTTTGATCTTTGAAATATAAAGAATAATTTCCAAATTTTATGTTCATGATCACATGACCTTATGTTTATCATGTTCTTTCATATGATCATGGTTTTATATATCATATGTTTACCATTAATATTAATCCAATATCACACTTTTTTGTTGTTTCTTTTCCCATTTTATTAGGAAATATGTTAAATGAGTTTTTTATAGAAGGATTTCACATGGATGAATTTGATGACCAATTGTGAAATAAGAAAATATAGGTATAGTGGGAGATAATGTTGATTTTTATGAACTCATTTTTTATAAACCCATGTTTTTAACAGTTTTTACTATTTCTATAAAACTCTAAACATGCAAGTTCCTCAGGTATGTAAGTGATCCAATATTTTCTTTTGACAATGTAACTTTTTATGGAAAAAAATGGGTCACATTTGTAAAATTAATTTCTTTAGCAGCAGATCTAGAAGTGTAGATTCTGGGCTGTTACATTTGGTATTTGAGCATGGTTTAGATAACCTTAGAGATTTGGAAGTTTTCGTGATAAGTTATGTTAAGAGTTATAGATACCATATTGGTATTATGAGAAAACATAATCTGCATCATAGACACCCCATTTGAGGTTTTAATGAAATTTTAAGGGGACTAATGTAATTTTTGGAGACATTTATTCTTGAGCTAATTATGGTTTATTACATTTTGAAATTCAATATGAAAGGCATGAGATAAATTTATAGAGTAAAACATTTCTTCAATGTTGAATATGTTAAAGTTATTTTTTATGATTTTTACCATGTTTTTGAAATTTTATAAGGATTATATTAATATAGTTTTAGAAAAAGGACATCTTACAGGATGGGTAACAACCGGTCACATCTGGAAAGGCCATAGGGATTGAACCCACAACTAAAGGGTGACAAGGGTGCATATCCCAACACTATCATACATGATGTGCCAATTAGTATGACATTTTACTTTTAATAAAACAATTTTATAAATAAATAATAAGTTGAATTGGGAAAAATATCTTTTAGATATTGATTTATTTGTTAAGTGATTAATGTTATTTTGTAAGAAGATTTAAATTTTGGAAAACCTTATATGATATTATGGGATATTATTTGGGGAGAAGAGGTTGAATTCTTTTATAAAATGCATATATGTTTTTATTGTGGATTTATGGTGATTTGGGTTATTTATGTAAATGGTTTTCATATCTTGATTATTATTAGGGAAATTACTTTTTTGGTAAGAGATATTAAGAGTTCTTTATGTTATTTGTAAATAAATGTTTAAATTTATCTCACAAGATGATGGGATCATATCCTTCTAAATTTATATATTTCAATATTAGTGTGTAATAATTTTGATGAATTTTGAGGGTATTTATTTATTGAATGATCTATGTTGATCTTTGGGTATTACTAATACAATGGTTTATTATTTTTGGAGAACTACCTTATTGTACTATTGTTTTGATTAATGACTAATGATATGGAGAATATATAGTTATTAATTTTGGATTTTTTGATATATATAAGATGATTTTGATGCTTCAAGTATGAAAAAATCATATTGAATACTCATCATTGGGAAAAAAGATGAGTTTTTTGTAGAAATTTATTAAAGGATAAAACACTAATTTTCATCTAAGTATATTTCCTTATGTTCTTAATCAAGGTAGTAAAGTAATTCCTCAACATTAGGAAAATTATTTTGGAATAAAATAACATTATCCATTTACATTTCTTACTGAGGAATCAATGTCCTTTTAACCCATCCCTGATTTGCGGTTTTTGATGGTTATCTTTGTAAATACCATGTTCTCTGTCACTCTCCATCTGAACTTGATAATTAAAATTCTATCTCATGACCTTATTTTTACTTTCCACTTATGTTGTCTTAATAATAACCCTATTTTTTTATGACCTTCACATTTTCATTTTCTAATTTTTAAGATGATGTTTTGTTAATATATTTTTCTGATGTAGGATTTCAATAAAGGTACATTGAAAATTAAAATTTGGTTACTGAGAACAAGTTAAAATTATGAGGGAAAATTTTATTGTGGGGGTAGAATGTAATATCCTGATATTTTAAAAGTAAAGACCATGTTTGATGGTGTATGATAAAAAAAATGCTATGCTTAAATGAACAATGAAACATTATTATTTAAATGTGATCATTTTTAAGCATTTAAATTGACGAAAATAAATAGTATTAATGGAATTATAGAATATATATAATGGAAATACTAATTTCTAATTTATTAATTAATTATTTTATAAATAAGTACTATATATCTAGTAAATTCATTTTATTCATGAAAAACATATTTTCTTCAAAAATGATTTTATTAATTTTTATGTAAAAAATATAATTAATTTGTACTGATTTTAAAAAATGTATTTGATAAAATTAAATTAAATTTTCAAATAAGCATATAAAATTTTTACTATTGATTATTTTTGAAAATTTTATGAAAAGTTTGATATTTCAATGAATAGTGTAAAATATCTAGTTTCACTAAAAATTATGTTTTCAAGTATTTACAAGGTAAACTTAAGTTTTGTATTATTTTTAAATTTTAATTAGTCAATTTTTATATATATTAATCTAATCATGGTTTTTTAATTGTATTTTATACTTGAATTTAGTATAAAAATATTTTAAATTTTAATATTGTTTGTTTTGAAAAACGGTTGATCGTTGTATTTTCCTGAGTTAATTTTAAATTAAATTTTGAATCTTTTGTGTTTTGATTTTTTAAAAATGGATTCCATTTTTTTCAGGTGTTCCAAATTAATTAAATATTTCTTATTTATTTTTGGTCAAAATGAATAGTGACCTTGGTAAATTTTTGTTACCACTGTTAAGGTTAAATAAGTTAATTAAGGGTAAAAATACTGTGATAAGGACTATAAAATTACGCTAAAATTTACCAAATCATATAGGATAAATTAAATTATACATTTCAAAAATATTTTTATAAATTGAGTAATTTAATGGACACTTGGTTATAAAAATGACATAGATATTATTAAAATCAAAGAAAGTGACAAAATATCACACTCTTATTTTTAAATAAGTTAAATATTTTTAATATAAGGATTAACTAAGGTTATGATCTACTATAATTATTATTTTTAAATATAACACACTTATCTACATCATGGTAATTTATTAATAATTTTTAGGGAGGATATAATTAACTTCAATTCTCACATAATTCTAATAGAGTAATTATTTTATTAATTCAAATTTCAAATAAATGTTATTAGTGATATTAAAATAAAACTATTTTGATATAGTTAATGTTATAAATTAATTTTCATGACAACCTTAACATCATAAGGATATAATAAAACATTTCTTTCAATATTATATTGTTTTCTTGATATTTTAAAAGTCAATGTAATGAATAGTTTTAAAATAGACATTAATGGTATTTTAAAGTAAATAAAATTTTAATAAATTATTTAAAATTCCAAAAAATCATATATTCCAAATAAATATTTTTATAAGGTTAATAATTTCATCCATGATTCATTTATGGGTCTTTTTAAATTTTATATTAACTATATGAACCCTCAAAATATAATAATCTCTGTTTTCATGGTAAGTGTTAAAGGGATTAAATAAAGGTAAAATCAAAAGATAAGGGTATAACCATGACCTAAACCTGTACAAAAAAATTATTAAATTAATATGATTCAACCCTTACTATCTTATGGTCTAATTTGGGTGGTTTAATGAACACATCTAATAAAATGACTTATATATTTTTTAAATCATATATAGTTAAAAAATATCACTCTCTTTGAATTTACTATATTTTATGTGTCCACATAAGGAATAAATGAATAATTGAAAAAAATAAATGAATAATTTTATCTTAATGTAATTATATTAACTATATAATTTATTTCTAATTTTCAAAAATTATATAATTACCTTAAATTCTTGTGAAATACTAATACAATTTTTATTTAACTGAGATAAAATTAATATAAATTAATTTTAAAATATTAATTTTCTTATAATTTGAATGATTTGATGTGTGAAATGAATTTTATAAATATATATGAAATTTTTTATAGTTTTTAAATCATTACATTCTAATTTACCCTTTGTCTAGATTTATTTGAAGTCAAAGTAAATGAATAGTATCTAAATTTATATCAATGAAAATTCATAATTTATTAAATTATTTGAAAATAATAAAAATATTTAAAAAATAAAAATTGATTATTATATAGTCTAAAATATAAAAAATTTACTATTTATTGATAATTGACACTATATAAGTAAAAATTACAATCTTTTAATATTAAAAATGTTGATAACGTAGTTAAAATTAAAATGGGTTAACTAAGGGTTAATCAAAATGATAAGGTCTAAAATAATATTAAAACATGTCTCGAACATATTTTTTGATTAAATTAAAACCATAACTTATCTTATATTCTAATCCAAGTCCATTTTATGTATTTTAATATAAAATTAATTAATTATAAATTAATATTTGGAGAAATTTTAGAAGTTCCCACACCTCAATTATAAAAGGGATCCTCCTCCCCAAATTCATTACATAACATTGATCCTTATAGCTAGACCATCCTATAAAATTTTCTCTTATAAAATTTCATAGAAACATTATATTAGATACGGTCTTGTCAAAATTCTAACAATATAACACTTTAGAGGAGATCTAAAGAAGATGTTTTGAAGAAGAGGTAATCACTCTAATTGAAAACTTTCTTTTTCTACGCTTCATTTCCTCCTTTTAATATATGTTTTTTATCATAAAATAATAACTCCATTATCCAAAATATAATTAAATGTTATTATTATTTTGAATACACAATTATACACCCACTTTTTCATCAAACATGAAGTGAAAGTATTGCCCGTATGTATGTATGACTTACCTTCTCCACGTAGTGATACAATTCATTTTTCATCACCATATTTTATGGATGGGTATTATTATGGATTTAATGAATATATATATATATATGATATAATAATAATTCTATAATATTAATTATTATTTACCTTTCTTTCAATCCATCAATCAAAAAATTAAGACAATGTTAATGCGTACGTACGACCTACCGTCTCCATGAACAGTATAACTCATTTTTCTATTTCTAATTTCCTTGAATGAATATAAATATGAATATTATTATTATTTATTATTTTCAAAGAATTATTAAAAATATTTAAATGATTATTCTACATTCAATGTATAATTACCAAGACTTTCGAACCAAAACAAGTTTGGAAAACAAATCAGTTATCCACGAGAACATTTATTTTAATAACAAATTATTAACAAACATGTGACAAGATGTTATAAATAAATAATAAAAGGTATTATAAATATATTTTTATGAAATATATTTATAATAAATCCATATTTATCATACATGAGGTTTAAATATGAACTATGAAAGTTGAGACTTGAGGTAGGGGAATTTTTAACTCAATTTCCATTTATTGGGTAAAACTATTATTTTATTGATCATGTCATTCTATGATCATGTGCGAAAGTAATTTTGATTATATTATATTTTATTTCCACTTTTTATTCTTAATTTACATCTAATTCACATAATCAATTAATTTGATCAATTCCCACTTCAATGGTATGATATTTGTAATTATTAATTTCACAATCTCATTATTATTCGTGATTGTTTATACATAAGTATATGCTGTGAAATATTTATCTTCCATGTCCATGTTTTCAAAAAATGTTTTAAAAAATAGCTTTAATATTATTTTAAAAAAAAAATTAATTTCATTTTTATAGATGTTTTATTTTTACTAAATAGTTTAAGATGAATCTTTTATCATTTTTCAAACGAGATACTCTATGACATTTCCAAAAAAAATACCAAAATATTTTTTAAACATATATGGAATGAACATATTTTTATTCTTTAATGAAACCATAATATATTAAGTATTCTATTACAAGTTAACAAGGTTCTTTTCAATGGAAATTTTTTCCTTTACAATTGTGCGATATTTTAAATAAATAATGATTTCAAAAATGGAAAGAATATTTTCTACAAGATTTATTTCACGTGATCTTTAAAACCCATTTTCCATGAAAGATAAAATTATTTAGTGTTACTTATGATTTAATAGGGTTATGAATCAATGGTAATCTCCTTATTAATTATATGGTAGGTTTATGTTTATGAAGGAATCATTTTTATAAGACACATTTCTTTTCACGGGTTCTAATATAATGAATGATTTATGTTCTTATGGAACACATATGTATGATTTTAATTATTTGATGGGTGGGACCTATATCTCCCTCTAATTAATTGGGTAATGGTTTATATCTCATGAGATAGACTATAATATAATAGGGATTGAACCTGATTCTGTAATATAGGGCTAGAATGAGGAGTGAGCTTGGTTCAAAAAGGGACTTTTTCCTCTATGATGGTCTTGGCAGTGAGCCTTGACTAATAAAAAAATTATTTTCTATGATTATGATTATGCCAAAATTTCATGTCTAATGTTATGCTCTCATGTCTAATGTTATTTGATTATTTTAGGAATCATGTATTATGAACATCCATGTTTTTTTCCAGGACTCAATATTTTTTAACTTTCATATACATAGAATAAATTTCAAAAGTTATGTTCATGATCACATACCCTTTTGCTCATATTATGATTTTATATGATAATTTTTTATATATTCTATGTTTACCTACTGATTATATGAGATTACCATTTTCTTATGTTTCTTTTTCCATGTTATTTGTAAATATGTTAAACGAGTTTTTCATGAAGGATTTCTTACTGATGATGTTGATGACCTATTGTGAAATAAGAAAACCTGGGTATAATGAGCAGTATTGTTGATTTTTATGAAATTTTTGTTTATAAACTCAATTTGATAAGAGTGTTTCCTAATTATCTAAAACTCTAAACCTAGTAGGTTATTTTTTTGTAATTGATCCAATATTTTCTTTTGAAATTGTATATTTTTTTATAGAAAACATTAGGTCACATTTGTAAAATTTATGTCTTTATAAGAAGATTAGAAAGTGAGGATTCTTGGATATTACAACATAGGATACTAGAATTGTATATAATTCATGACCTCCCAATAGTATTTGATGTATACTAAGGATATGTTCTTGGTTTATGGTGGAAATTAGGAGTTAGTCATCAAGGGATATATATATATACTAGTTTAGGAAAAGATTAGTATGATCTAAAATCCTAATCATGATATCTATTTAACCTTAATAGAGGAAATATAAGATATAAAATCTCAAAGAAATCATTAGACTTTAATTCTATCATTGTTTTTGGGTATATTATGTATTCTAATGAATCCACTAAAATAGTTTAGATACAAAATTTTCTAAGAGATTGATATGGAACCTAGATGTATAGTTCTTATCAGACCAAAATATGATAATACTATACCGACCGATCTTTCCAAGAATATAAGGTATTAATAGTTTACAAAGAACATACATCAAAAGTATCATCTCTTCACGGAGTTTTATAGGATATTTTAGGCAATAGTGAGTAGATTCACCATGGAGGAAAACACGGTGGACCCATTTAATAGATATATTTCGCAATAGAATCATGAATATATAGTGAGAGATGACATAACAAAATTCATTAGTAGTTTGCTGTAGTTCAAGGGTAGTTTTTTTTGGAGTTGGTTCCATCGTTAAATATACATTTTACATTATATTACTTATTTATATTAAATGAATTGAATATTAATAAATAAATTATTTTATATTGATTTATATATTATATATTTTTTTTAAAAATCCTAGAGTATCTGTTTCATTGATGCCATGAACCAACCCGGGTCGACCCTAAACCGGTCACCCGATCCATTCCGCGATATGTCCCAAAGGGCATTCCCGATCCCCATGGACTGGAAACTAGTGTAAGGCATCAAAAATAACATGTGGGAATAATTTTTATCACAATTGAAACAAATATAAATAAATACAAAACTAACAATAAAATGGAAACAAGAAATGAAATAGAAAAATAATAACCAGCACATACCTCCACATGACCTACCAGGTCACCAAGAAACTCAGATCCATGCTCTCACCAAGAGTGATGTGAAACATAGAGAACCTGAAACTGAGATGATAGAGTAGGCATGAGCATCGAGATGCTCAGTAGGTAATCCAAAATAAACCACGCTTGATTCCCTACCTCTAAAATGAAAACCATTCTATTAAATTTTAAAATAGGATATATAAAAATATGGGTTTTTCACTCCTTTAACAAAATAGGTAACAAGATTTTACTTTTATAAAAAACCCCTTTTTCTGTTTCATTTTTTAAAATTAATTACCAAATCATATAAGTGATTGCAATGAATTCTTTGTAAATCCAACTAGTACCAAAATAGGTTCTATATTATAAAAAGCAATGTAAAAGTGTCAAGAGATCAAATAACCAAAAGTGTCACACCAACGAGCATAAAGTAACCAAATAGCACCAAATATGGGAGAGTCCTCATGGGTATTAGCTAGCCTAGGGCCCTAGATATTTGTGTCTTAGTGAAATGTTTCTTAGAAACCATGACCATCAGTAAACTGTGGTTTTGAAACCATGACCCTTAGTAAACCGTGTCTTAGAAATTCTGACCCTCAGTAAGCTGTGGCTTAAAAATGAAAACCCTCAGTCATTCATGTGTTTAGTTAGTGTTTTAGTTATCAATCCTAGTGTGTGAAAAGGGCTGAAGCTAGCCCCGGATCACTATCCCACTAGTCTATTCCACTTTCCTAGCTACTCGGGCTTTCTGATTTGTGATCAAACAAGTTTCAACTTCATAAATGGTGCATAACACATAGAGAATCCAAGATAAAACACCACACATTCCAAGATACCATTTACACCATCAAATTCACAAAGTACTTTAAGTTTCCAACTGGGCATTTACACATTCAAAGTGACATAAGGTGCCAACCGGGCCTTTTATACTATCATTCCAATAAACCATAAATATATTCCAAACCAAATTCATTTTTTAAATCCGTTTCCTATTCAAAGTTAAAAACACACAACATACTTAAAAAGTTCCAAATGGGCCTTCATGTCATTGAATTTTCCAAACTTGCTTCAAGGTTCCAAACAAGTCCAGTTTTAACCAAATCATTTAACCAAATCTATTTTGTTTCAAAAAATACACTTCACAACTAGGGAACTTTTAGTAAACAATTTTAAAATACTAAGGACACCTTTATAATTAAAAGAAATTTGTAAATAGGCTTGGAAAAGTTATGAAAATTAATGGGAAACCAATCTCTTAGAGATGAAATCCATTTCACCAAACACATATAAATATCTACATATATAAATATCACAAAAATATATAAACAAACATTTAAAAAAAAAGCTTAGCAATCATGGAATTCATGTTAAAGGTGCGGGCATGGAGGACCTACCTCAAAAAGAAAGTAGATCAAGATGAGGCACTTCATCTCTTGAAGATTTTGATGAAATTCTCCCACACCATCACACACATACATTCTCTCTCTCTCTCTCTCACACACACATATATATATATACCCTTAATCCAATTCACATATTCCCCACGCAATATTGGAATATGTGAAAGGAAGATATATATATACATATACACATACATACCTATGCATGTGTGGGTGGACAACACTAGGGAGCCACCAAAGCTTTAAATAATTATCCTATAAGGACCAATATAATTTAGAAATGATAGACCATTCAAGAGACCAAGTCTTATATTTATTTCAAAACAAGGAAAAAAATGCACAATGCACTCAAAATGATGATCGGGCCCCTATCTTCACACAACCAAACACATTTAAAAAAATTATTTCCAAATCCATATCTTAGGAAAACATTCAACTTTAAATTCATGAAAAATGGGCCTTAATACTAAGCATTGGCCATAAATTACTCCAAGAGAAAACTGGGAATATATTTTGAGATTAAATTTCAAACCTTTCATAAAATCTACACAAAGGACTAAACCAAAATACACTTGCCAAGAATATTCCAAATTTCTCCATTTCCTAAAAAAAAGCAACTAAAAAAAAATACTAAACAATTTATCAACAATTGTAAAAACAGACCAAACAATATATAAACAATTACATAAACAACACAACCAGTTTACTAGAAATTTTATAAGGCAATAAAACTATTTATAAACAATTCCATAAACATCTCAAACAAATTTCACAAATTACCCATACCCAACCATCACATGAAAACCACAATTTTCCACAAAACAACCCATTTCCATTTTACACACACTAAAACCACTTAGAAACTCTTTTTTCACCTCTTATGTAACTCATGAAACTCAATTGGAATATTTTCCAAAAAGCACGTAATAAGTTTAATAGTTTTTAATGGGCCAACCCCTTCCAAATCAACACACAATAAATTTTCCTTTTCAAAACATGTTACTCATCATTTAAACAATTCACACAACATATTTAGAGGTGCACAACAAAAAACAATATCTCAAAACAATTCATTTCCCATTGAAAAAACATTATTTAAAAAATTCACACCTCCAGTTTCATTGAAAAAAAAATTCCTACCCTTTTCATAACCATAAAAACATCTTCGAAAAAGAACACCACAATCATGCACATATGAATATTAACCATTTATATTTGAAAACCCCATTTTCACTCCATATGCATGTCAAAGCACCACAAGATTTATTTTTAACAAATTCTAAAAATTTATAAACACCATCATAGACTAATTATATATATTGTAAATCTTCCAATTAAGTAAAAATGACAATTGGAGCAACACAAGAATCAATTAATTGCTTTGGAATGGAATGGGACAGAAACACCTACCTCAATGGCGTGTGACCACAACACCACATCAGTGGAAGGAAGAACAACCACCTACGCACAAATCAAAAACCTAAAATAACAAGGAAAAGAAGTGAATTAAAACTTGGACAATAGGGTTTGGCTAAATCAAAGGAAAACCCCAAAAAATTGAAAGAAACACACGGATGGTGGGGTTTACGAACTGAAAGAAGGGATGTCTGGAGCGCGGGAGGCCATACTGCAGCTTAGCCAGAGGTGGAGGACCGGACCATCGAGTGTCGGGGTATAGATGGTCTGGATGTGGTGAGGTCAAGGGGCAGTGGAGGTCTAGAATTGAAGGAGGCCAGTGTGTGGCGAGGGAGAAGTGCGATAAAGGCCCGACTGCTGGAGCGACCTGGTGCGCTGGGTCGGGTGGCCTGCCTACGCCTCACACAATTGCAGAATGGGGGGGGGGACTTCCCCCCCTAGGGTTACATTATTTTTTAAAATAATAATAATAATACTATAAATACAATAATAATAATATTAATACAATAATAATAATAATAATAATAAAACAAAAAATAATAACAACAACAATAATAATAATAATAATATTACCAATAATAATAATAATAATATAAATAATAATAATAATATAGTAATAATAATAATAATAATAACAACAACAATAATAATAAGAAAAATTATCAATTGGATGACTCCTAGGCTTATTGCGAGGCTATTTCCAATAGCTCGGTGACCTCACAAGGGTCCGAAACACAGTAAAATTGTTTAATGAAAAAAATTTAAACCGGGACCCAGCCCAGACCTCGGTGCGAGAACCCAAATCCATAAAAAATATATAAAAAATATATTTAATAGTCGAGTGTGAAAATTGTAATCATCACAGACACTTTCTTCCCCCAAAAATTCACCTAGCCGAACAATAGATAGAACAATAATCCTTGCCCGATTAAAACTGAAAGAAAACACAAAATAAGTGAATGGGAGAAGATGATAGGGTTTCCCCCACCATAAGAAATCAATTAGTGAAAAAATTTAACACCCAAATATACCACCCCGGGAAGGGGGGATGCGGGAACTTCTAACCAATCCAATCTAACTTCAATAGCACGAGTGTAACAACACCTCCGCTGAAACTTTTAACCCTCAACTGAGACCAAAAACCCCAAACACTAGAGAAAAACATCCAAGAAGAACTTAATCCTAGTAGTAATCCTGAGCATAACTATAAGACTTTAATCCTCCATAGACACTTACATCTCTTAATGAATACAGCCAAACCAATATCATCCCATACAAGGGTGAAACACACTCTTATGAAGAACACATGATTTAGAAAACCACATACACACGACCATAGTTGTTTGGATTATAGTGGAATGAGTCCATCATAACTTTATGATAGAACAATTAACTTATAATAACATCAAATATTTAACAACCTAAAAACAAGAACGAAATGACATTAAATGTTCTACTGCAAACACAGAATGCAAAACCCGGACAAAGGCTTAACACCCCCGATAACTACTGACTCTGTGCGAGCTTCACCCTAATACTCATGGTTGGGGATCTGATGGATGAAGCATCTCTTACATCATAGTCAGACACTGGAATCCTATGGTCACAATATATTCTTCAGGTGACGCTTCCTTTAAAAATTCTCTAGATGACCCAGACACCTGTAATGACGACACATCTTCAGAGGGATGTGACATAATGGCTTTGTGTTCCCTAAATGTCCACACTGATGGAAAACCACTGAACGGTCCAAAAAACCAAAGTCAGTTCCACTACATAAGACTCTTTAGAAACATGTCCCTCTAGAACACCCTGTTCTACAGATGGGAAACCTTCACGAACAACTAGTTACTGTGAATTTACAACCATCTACACTCTAGAGACCAAATAATCTTGGAACGCCTCATACACCTGCTTCTTGAAATGATGGTCCTTAAAAGGGAGGTCCCGCTCCATGATCTCTGGATGAATACCCCTGATGAAGATAGAAGTCTTCATAAAATCCTAAGAATCTACCTCTAAAGAAAAGGACACAAATTCCTTGAAATGTTCAACATATTCTTTCATTGTTCGTTGGTCTTGTTGAATGCACAAAATTTCTTCCCTTTTTTTCGTCTTCAATACTTCTGGTATAAACTATCAGACAATGAATAATTTAAATACATCCCATGTCATACCAACTTTCATTGATGGCGGGGTGAAAAACTCCCATTCGACTAGAGCTAGAACTTCGAACTGACCCAAAATGGAACGCACTCTAATAGCTTTGAGAGTTCCCAATACCCTAAAGACATGATCAACCTCTTCAAGCCACTCTACTAACTCTAATGGAACTTGATCACCATTAAGGATATAAAATTTCTGAGAAGGACCAAAAACTGGGTATGACTTATCAAAAACCTTGGGGACCTTTCTGGGTGGAATTTTCTGAACAACATATTAAACAAAAAACAAAAATCATTATCAAATCAAAGTATAATTAAAATCAACATCCTGAGCTAGAAAGACCAGCACAAAAACCAAACAAATACAAATAAAACCCAAAATTCCCTTTTAATTTTAGATTTTAAAACCACCTTATTTCAAGGACACTTTCCAAATACTGCACCCACTTTTCAAACCAAACATAATTTCCAAAAATCATTTCCCCTTTTTAAAATAACTCTAGAAAAACAAGGTCAAGCCTTTAATTCCAAGTACAAACCCCAATAATCCCATGAACCATTTCACATTTTGTCATTTGATTTCATCTATATGCACCAACACTCACTTCCCATTCATCCCCTCACATGTGGAAATGTTCATAAAGAGTACCCGAGGTTTCACCCAAACCATTTATCTACCAATAGCAAACACTAGATTTTTATACCACGAGCTTTTGTTTTTTTAAACCCTTTTCACGAATTTTAATCCATTTTAAAAAATAATTCTCATTTCAAAAACCCTTTTTTCATTTCTAAAGAGTGTTCTTACACCAACTAGAACTAAGAAGAAACTCTTCTTGCATCAAATTACTGGAGTCATGGACTAGTAGTCATTCTTAACCTGGAAACATGGTAGTGGGAAAGGCCCTAAGCAAGCGTCAACAACTAAGAGGAACTTAAACCATGTAATAGGATTCCACATGGGTCACTACTCCACGTGAAATCATGATGTAACATCGGCTTGCCTCTATTTGTTATCCCTCAATCTAATACAAACCAGAATAAGACAAGGTCTCTATTCCCGGACTACCTCTGGCGAATTGAGGTTCATAACGCGCGAGGGTTCATGAAGCTCTTCCCATACCTACCTATCGAGTATAAAGATTCATAATCTACATCTACCAGACGCCCCAAATAAAAAGGAACTCCTCTGATACCATTTTTGTCATGAACCAACCAGGGTTGACCCTGAACTAGTCACCCGAGCCGATCCGCGACATGTCCCAAAGGGTGTTCCCGATCCCCACGGGCTGACAACTAGTGTTGGGCATCAAAAATAACATGTGGGAATGATTTGACCCATAATTTAAAAACAAGTAAATAAACAATAAACTAACAATAAAATGGGTACTGTTAGCGAAAATAGAAAAAAAAATAACCTGCACATACCTCAACGTGACCTACTAGGTCACCACCCAACATAGAACTAAGCTCTCTCTAAGAGCGATGTGAAACATGGAGAACCTAAAACTAAAAAGATAGAGTTGGTGTGAGCACCAAGATTCATAGAATGAAATAAAAAATAAACCATAGCTGATTCTGCACCTCCAAAATGAAAACCATTCATGCCAATTTGAAAATAGGATATATAAAAATATGGTTTTCCACCACTTTAACAAAATAGGTAATGAGATTATACTTTTAATAGAAACCCCTTTTTTCCATTTCATTTTTCTAAATTAATTAAAAAATCATATATTTCATTAAAATGAATTCTTTGTAAATCCAACTTGTACCAAAACAAGTTCAATATTATAAAAAACAAAGTAAAAGTGTCGTGAGATTAAAAAACCAAAAGTGTCACACCGATGAGCGTACAGTAACAAAAGAGTTCCAAATATGGGAGATGAATCATGGGTATTAGCAAGCCTGGGTCCCTATATCTACATGTCTCAGTGAAATATGTCTTAGAAACCACGACCCTCAATAAACTGTGGCTTAGAAACCATAATACTTAGTCATTCATATGTTTAGTTAGTGTTGCAGTCATAAATCCCAGTATGTGAAACAGGGTAGAAGCCACCCCCAGATCATTATCCAACTAGTCTCGTCGACCTTCATAGCTACCCGGTATTTTTGATT
This sequence comes from Viscum album, assembly GCA_963277665.1. Lineage (NCBI taxonomy): Eukaryota > Viridiplantae > Streptophyta > Magnoliopsida > Santalales > Viscaceae > Viscum > Viscum album. The sequence goes on along the minus strand of OY728159.1, from coordinate 770,185,121 downwards.
TGTGCTCAAAAAAGTTTTAATTTTATAATGGGTACATATCACATAGACATGACAAGATAAAACACCACGCATTACAATATACCATCTACACCATCAATTTCACAAAGCACTTTATGTTTCCAATTGAGTGTTCACACTTTCAAAGTGACATAAGGTTCCAACTAGGACTTTTTTACCATCATTCCAGTATATAATAAAAATATTCCAAACCAAATTCATTTCGTAAATACATTTTAAATTCCATGTTAAAAACACACAACATACTTAAAAAGTTCCAAATAGGCCTTTATATCATTGAAATGTCAAACCATACTTCAAGGTGCGAAACAAGTCATGTTTTAAACAACACATTTAACCATATCATTTTTGTTTCACAAAATACACTTCACAACTAGGTAACTTTTAGTAAACAATATTAAAACACTTAGGGTCCCTTCATAATTAATAGAAATTTGTAAACAGTCTTGGAAAAATTATTAAAATTAATGATAAACCAATCTCTATGAGGTAAAATCCATTTCACCAAACACATATACATATCTAGATATATAAATATTACATAAATATGTAAACGCACATTTAAAAAAAAAGCTAAGCAGTCATAGAATTAAAATTAAAGGCATGGGAATGGAGGAACTACCTAAAAAAGAAAGTGGATCAAGCCGAGGAACTTTATCTGTTGAATCTTTTACAAAAATCACCCACACCAGAAAACACATACATTCTCATAAATATTTATATATATATACCCTTAATCCAATGCACATATTCCCCACGCCATGAGGGAAAATGTGCAAGGAATATATATATATATATATATATACATATACACATACGTACATATGTATGTATGGGTACACACCACCAAGCATCCACCAAAGCTTTAATTAATTAACCTATGAGGACCAAAATCATTTAGAAACAATATACTATTAAAGAAACCAAGTCTTATATTTATTTTAAAACTAGGACCAAAAACACCAAATGCACTAAAAATTCCAAAAGGGACCCTAGTTTTACACACCCAAACACATTTACCATAATTATTTCCAAATTCATAACTAAAGAAAATCTGCAACTTCCAAGTCATGCCAAATGGGCCTTAATACCAACTGTTGACCATAACTCAAACTAAGAGCCAATCAGGCATATATTTTGAGTTTAAATTTCAAACCTTTCATAAAATACAGACAAAGGACCAAACCAAAATACATTTTCCAAGAATATTCCAAATTTCCCCATTTCCAAAAAACAAGCTACTATAAAAACTTACTAAACAATTTATCAATAATTATAAAAACTGACCAAACAATTTATAACCAATTACATAAAAAACCCAACCAGTTTACTAGAAATTTTATAAGGCAATCAAACCATTTATAAACAATTCCATAAATAGATCAAACAATTTTCACAAATTACCCAAACCCAACAATTTCATGAAAACCACCATTTTCTAAAAAACAAATCATTCCCATTTTAAACACACCAAAACCACTTGAAAAAAAAATTCACACCACTTATGTAACTCATGAAACTCAATTGGAATATTATCCGAAAAAAAACATAATAAGTTTAATAGTTTTTCATGGTCCAACCCCTTCTAAATCAAAACAAAAGAAAGTTCCCTTTTCAAAACATGTTTATCATCATTTACACACATCACATGACACATTTAGAGGTGAAAAACAAAAACCAAACAATTCATTTCCCATTGAAAACCCACTCATTAACACATTCACACATCAAGTGTCATTGAAAACACAATTCCAACCCTTTTCATTACCATAAAAACACCTTCAAAGAATTACACCACACTGAGACACATATGAATATTAACCATTTCATTTGAAAAACTAATTTTCACCCCATATTCATGTAGAACTACCACAAGATCTATTTTTAACAAATTCTAAAAATTTATAAACACCATTATAGAATAATTAGATACAATATAAAGATGTGAATCAAGTAAAAATGATAATTGAAGAAACAAAAGCATCAATTAATTTCTTTGGAATGGAATGGGATGAAAACTCCTACCTCAATGGCATGCGGCCACGACGCCACTTTAGTGGAAGGAATAACAACATTCTGCGCACCAATAACACACCTAAAACAACGAGGAAAGAATGTGAATTAAAACTCATACAATAGGGTTTGTCTAAATCGAAGGAAAACACCCAAAAAATTGAAATAAACGCACCGATAGAGGGATCAACATTCAAAAAGAAGGCCTTACTGGAGTGCTGGAGGCTGGAGGTAGCTTGGCCATAGCATGGGAGGCAGGAGGGCGGTCTGGTTGGAGGTGGAGGGTTGGACCATAGAGGGACGAGGTGTGAAGGGCTGGGATGCGATGATGGAGAGGGGAAGAAGATGTAAAGACCCATAAATTTCAAGGAATTTTTTTCTTAAATTCTTGGAGATTTTACGAGTACACAGTTTCTCACGTCACCTGATTCTGAGGCCCGGTGTGCCCGGAATAAATTTCTGAAGTTTAGCTCGGGTATGTTCAGTGAATGAACGAGGGGGTTTTTCTATCTTTTGAACCAGTGCTCGGAATCCAAATCTGTGGGCACCAATGAAACTACAATGCTGGTAATTGCTTAAGAAGACCTTTATTAGTGTTGTGTTTTCTCGGGAAGAGTTGTTTAAATATGTGGATTAAGTGTTAGGTGAAATAAAATTGTGTTACAATTTTATTTTACTTTTAAGTGGTTTAACCCAATGTGTGGGAGTTGAGGTGGGACCCACTAAAATCCTAACTACTCTTAATAGGATAATAGTGAGGTGGGGCCCACACGAGCCCCACCCCTTCAAATTATCTAACCCCCCTCCACATGAGTTATGTAACTCTTCCACATTTATGATGACAACTTAACACTCCTTTTAATTTTTTTGTCAACTCTAGTTTTAATTAATGAAATGAATTCAACTTTGGAATTTTGTAAAATGTTGGCATGAGTAATAAAATAAGGAAAGAGCCTTATTTTATTTTTGTTGTTTCGTTGTGTGGATTTTTTAGAGAGAATACTCAAAGTCTTGGAGATCTCCATCATCCTCATTGAAGAACGTCAAGACCTCGACGAAGAACATCGTCACCGCAAAGAGAGATCGACGTTCCATTCTTCTCCTCTCCTTAGCCAGTGTGAGACATCATCCCCTCCTTGGACGTACATCAACAATGACGTCGAAATCATCCATGCGACACGAGCTTCCTCGAACTTCTTTGAGGTAGGGGTTAAGTTCAAATTTAATCAATTAAATTTGCGCTTTGTTTGTCGATGAAATTACTCGTTCTTTGGCTGCATGTTATCAATATAATGGGAGGAGGTCGGACCACACAAACACGGCCGAACCTCCTCCCCTTTGTTGTTGAATTTCTTCATGGCTTGGAACAGGGATGGTGCGATGGCGTAGCACCGCACGGGAACGGAAGAACCGTGGCCGGAGCGGGCCACGACGAAGGAGCGTGGCGCCATCGCGCCACGCCGGTGAAGCCGAAGAAAGCCGCGGCCAAGGGAGGGTTGCGGCAGAGGGGCGCGGCGCCGTCGCGCCGCCCTAGAGCACCATGGAGGGCCGCGGCCGGGGCGGGCCGCGGTGGAGGGGCGCGACGCCGTCGCGTCGCACCGGTCAGACCAGGGCCACGGCGGTGCGGAGAAGGGTGGCCGGATCCGCCGGCCGCTGGTGCGTAGGAAGGCGGGACCCGCGGGGGTCCCGCGATGGCACATCGGCCGGCCAATACGGACGACCGTTCAGGAAGTCCGGGGGTTATAACCCCCGGAGGCAGAGAGGGGTGGGCCCCTCCATGTGGGGGCCGTCATTTCAAAATGAGGGGGACAGCCCCCCCCCCCCTTCCGCGTCCGCTCAGCGCACGGGTGCCCGCAGAGGGCCGGACCGGCTGCACCGGGCCGGACCGCCCACGCCAGGCCAGACCGCCAGCGCCGGGCCGGGCCGCCCGCGCCGGGCCGGACCCCCGCGCCAGGCTGGGCCGCACCGGCCGGGTCGGGTCGCGACAGCCGGGCCGGGCCGGACCCGGTTCGGGCCGACCCCGGGGGTATTGGGCCAGATCGGACCGGGCCCAAACCCCCTTTTTCCAGACAGATCCGTTCAAAGGCCCATAACTTGGGCTATAGAACTCTGATTGACGCAGAGTCAGTTGAGCAGCGATCCTTGGATTAATATGGTCATTTCAGTATATTTGACTCAAGGTTTCTGAGAACTTTGGGTATGGACGGGTTGGTTCGAACACGAAACCAATCGGGTCCTCAGAGCGGAAACACTTATAACTTGAGCTCTAGATGTCCGATTGACGTGTCGTCGACTTTGTTGGATTCCTCTTAGTGAGAAGGTTCTTTTGGCTTACTTCTATCGAGGTTTGGACGCAGTTGGATTACCGTCGGGTTGGTTTTATCTTAAAAACCAACCGGGCCCCTGGGACAAAAAAGCCAATAACTCTCAGACCGGGCGTCCGATTGACGCGCCGTCTAGCGCGTTGAGTTCCTATTAACGAGATGGAACTTTGGGATACATCAAATCCATACTACGTGTCAGTTGATGTATCGACCCCCTTGGCTCGTGGAGCGGACCCTCCCGGAATCGAGCATGTTGTGTATGGGAACCCTAGAGCTGGCTGTGACTGCGACGACGATGATGACTGTACTAGGTTCCTCCGTGGGTTCGGTAGCGACGACGACCATACTAGAATCCTCCATGGGTTTGACGGTGATGACTACTGTTCTTGTATCCTATGTGGGTACGACAGTACTTGACTACTGTTCTTGTATCCTATGTGGTTCCGACGGTATTTGACTCTGTACTTGTATCCTACGTGGGTCCAGTAGAGTAGTTTGTCTTTTATCCTTTGTGGGTCTGACATCATAGTCGGTCTTGTATCCCATGTGGGCGCGACAGCTTAGATGAATCAGTGGCTTCATCTGATCATCTCTGTCACCTTACAAAGATGTATACCCGTGTGAGATGAGTGTTAACTTACAATCAATATCAACGATATGATTCTTGTGCTTTCCTGTGTGGATTGGGTTGTGCTTTCCTAAGTGGATTGGGTTGTGAATTCCTATGTGGAATGGGTTATGTTTTCCTATGTGGACTGGGATGTACTTGGGCTCGTGTGCTAGAGCCTAGATGGAATTGATGACTTAGGTATATGTATGGGCATATACCTAAGTTGAGTTGGTTGTTACTTCATGATTGTAGCTTTTCTTTGTGGATTATCCTTCGTGGATTCTGGGAGACCATCGGGGGTCTCGGGGTCCCTACTGAGTAGCGTATACTCACCCCTGCAGGGGATATGCCCGCACTACGTTGTGTTGGATGTAGAGGACGGACATCACTGATTGAGGTAGGAGCTCGTGGATTTGGACGGTACATGGAGGTGGATCACTAGACGGGGCGTACACGGAGCGGACGACTGGAGCCGAGGAGCGGAGGAGACTATCTGTACCCACCCTTCAGGTAGGATTTCCAGTGGACAGCTCGGCGTTGCTGCTTTACTTTACTGCTATTGTACTTTCTTTCCAGTTGTACTCTACATTCAGTTGGGTTTGTATTCTGGCCCATTTACTTTCCATTACTTAGTGTTTACTCAGCTTGAGTACTCTGTGGTGTTTGTTTACTTTATAAAGGAAATTACTTCCCTATTTATTGGGATTTATGCCTTTGGTGCTAGTCGCCAGCCCCTGGCCTATGGAAGGCGGGCTTGGGGTAGTCACGACACGGGCCCCGATGACGGGTTGTGACAAATTGGTATCGGAGGAGTAAAGTTCTACCGCAGAACTCAGGACTCTGATCTTTCTTCTATGTGGAGAAATAGTGTTAAGGGTATTGAGTGTGGTTATCAGTCTAGGGAGTCCAGTGTTGGTGCAGCGGCCGACGTATCCATACACCAGGACCATGACTTCTGATTTCCGACTCAATGCACGAAAACATTGATTGCATGTGTGTTTCAAAAGTTTTCTTTGTGATTACTTTGTGTCTGCTCACCAAGTATACTGTATTGACCGTTGCGCACCGGTCTCTTTTCCGGATGGCCCCACGATGGCAGCCAGCTAGGTTTCCGAACTTTGTGTGAGACGACGGCTCACCGAGCGACGAGGCCTCGGTATAGGGACCTATTACAGTGGAGGCACCGGCGGTACCTCTACCCGCCGATCAACTGATGCCACCAGCCCCAGCAGCTGAGAGTACACGTCGCTTGAGTGCACTGCACGAGTTTCAGCGTTAGAGACCGCCCAGGTTCCGTGGGGAGACGGACCCTCAAGCAGCTGAGGATTGGCTGGAGGCTGTTATATGAGTTTTCAGGTTAGTGGGGACACTAGCTGACCTCATGGTGATCCTTGCAGTGAGTCTCCTACACACGGTAGCAAGTAGATGGTGGAGCATGATGCTTCAGGTGCACGTTGAGGCATCTCTTCTTTTAACGGACTTTGAGAGACTCTTCCACTCAGATTTTGTTCAAGCCACCCTCTGCGTGGTGCGCATTCAGGAGTTACTGTAGCTACGGTAGGGCAGCAAGACGGTAGCCCAGTACTCGGCGAGTTTTACCGATCTCTCGCGCTATTCCACGGACATGGTACAAGACCCATTCCTCTAGGCCCGGACCTTCAAGCAGGGACTGAGGCATGATATCAGGGCATCAATGATCTCCCTCAGCATTCCGACATAGGCAGGAGTACCGGAGCGAGCCCTTCTTGTGGAGAGATTTCTTGCTGAGCCTATGTCAGCAGAGAGGCCTACCGCATGGCGACACGTAGCAGATTCTTCTGCAGCCAGCAGTAGATAGATGTCGCAGAGGTCCAAGCGGACCAGGACATCAGGTGGACGACCTCAGGATACTGGCTCAGAGGAGCGGGGCACATGTAGTAGAGCCAGTCATATGAGTGGCAGACAATGCTATGCATTCGGCGGGCACGGCCACATGGCTCATGACTGCCCGAACCGCCATGCAGAGGAGTAGCAGACGGTTGAGGGACCACCCAGGCAGAGGCAGAGGTTTGACTGTGGTGGTCCGCAAGGAGCATGCGGATGAGGCCGAGGAGCTGGTCGAGCTGCAGGTGGTGGACTATGTTTTGAGGCTCTACCACCACCACATCTAGGAGGTCCACCCCGACCCCAGGGGAGAGCACAACTTCAGGCATCTAAAGCTTACGATCATGGAGCTCCGGAAGCGGGTGAACAAGTGCGGGACTAACTACAGGCATGGGGACCTTTGTCCATAATGCTTCTAGATTCATTAACTTCATTGTTTATGTTTCTCTCTGTCCTTGTACTTTGAGTTTCAGTAATAAAAGACACTTGCAACAATGAAATTTACTTTCTTGTAATTTGTATGTTAATACTACGATGTTCCGGTTAAAAATCATTGACTTGAACCTCACATACGAGATTCCTACTGGAGGAGACCCAGTGACCACAAACTGATGCCGACAGTGTCACTCAACCCTTGGAGGCGATAGTAATGGTTAGATCTCTTGGTAGTAGCATTGAGGCCTTACAACATCATCCATGACATGAATTACAACTGTTCGTGTCAGGATTGACTGTATTAGGCAAGGAACATGATTCATCCAGAGGATGAGACCAGATTTCTCTTTTCGGAAAAGGATAAATCTTTGCAGCTTTGCAGAATGTTAACGAAGAAGGGGAAACCCTTCGTGTGGTCAGACATATGATAGTACAGTTTCCAGGAGCTGAGACAGAGATTGACCAGTGCACCCATCTTGAGGCTACCGAAGGATGGAGTAGGGTACGTAGTCTACTGCAACGCATCAGGGACCAGACTCGGGTGTGTCCTGATGCAGTAGCGAGCAGTGATCGCCTACGGATCACGAAAGTTGAGGCAACATGAGTAGAACTACGCTACCCATGGCCTGGAGTAAGCAGTAGTGGTCTTCACCTTGAAGATGTGGTGACACTATCTAATTGGCGAGTGCTTTATAGTCTACTCTAACTACCAAAGTCTCATGTAAATCTTCTCGTAGAAGGACCTAAAACTAAGATAGCGACAATTGCTCGAGTTCCTCCAGGACTATGACTTTGAGATAGTCTATACTCCTGGGAAGGGGAACATAGTAGTTGATGCTCTCAGAATGATTATGGGTATTCAGCTACTTGGATAGGCGACAGAGCAGCTAGCCGCTTTGAAGATATCGTTTGTAGATAGAGATGGGGCAGCCTTTCTTCAGTCGCTCACAGTCACACCTCCACTTTTTCAGTGGGTCAGAGAGGCACAACGTGGGGACGTTGACTGTGAGACGCGGTGTGCATAGATTTACACAGGACATGCACCAAATGGATTTTCTGTAGGAGGAGGGCACGTCATCCTTTTCAGAGGACGTACCATGGTACCAACTGATTTACAGGAGGAGGTGCTGAGAGAGTTTCACACTTCCCCATTGGTGGTACATCCAGGGGTAGCGAAGATGTACTAGGATCTTGGACGACAACATTGGTGCCCGGGTATGAAGAAGGTTGTGGCGGAGTTTGTTTCTCAATGCCTCACCTGCCAGCAGGTGAAGGCAGAGCACCAGGTACCATCAGGCTTGGTACAACCCTTGGAGGTCCTGGAGTGGTAGTGGGATGGGATATCTATGGATTTCATGACTGGACTTCCACTTACTTCCAGTGGTCACAACTCCATTTGGGTTATTGTCAACTGATTCACCAAGTTGGCCCACTTTTTACCCATCACAGAGGAGGGCTCATTGGAGAGCTTGGGACGCCTCTACGTTCAAGAGATCAGATGGCTTCATGGTGTGCCATCATCTATCTTCTCTGATCGATATTCTCACTTTACTTCCCGGCTTTGGAAGGGGTTGAAGGAGGCATTCAGGACGCAGTTACACCAGATCACCGCTTTCCACCCTCAGACGGATGGTCAGACGGATAGGACCATTCAGACTCTCGAGGACATTATCCGTGCATGTGTCCCCGACTTTGGTCGTAGCTGAGAGAATCACCTTCCCTTGGTGGAGTTTGTGTACAATAATAGCTATCACTCCACCATCAGGATGGCACCATATGAGGAATTGTACGACCGACCTTGCAGATCACCTCTGTGCTGGACAGACCCTGGGGAGTCAGCACTTGTGGGACCAGAGATGGTCCAGGCCATGAAAGAGAAGGTCCAGGTCATCTGGCAGCAGATGAGGACAACTCAGAGATGACAGAAGTCTTATGCTGACAGGAAGCAGAGACCACTAGAGTTCGAGGATAGCGACCAAGTTTTCTTACGGGTCTCACCTCGATGTGGATTACGGAGATTTGGTCAGGGTAGCAAGTTATCTCCGCGATTAATCAGACCATTCCAGGTTCTCAATAGGATAGTCGAGGTGGCTTAACGCCTAGCTCTACCACCTCAGTTGCACCGAGTGCATGATTCTTCCACGTATCTCAACTAAGAAGATACGTGCATGACCTGACACATATCATCGACCATGGGGAGATGGACATTAATGACGGGGTGACTTTTACGGAGATCCCGATGGAGATCGAGGATTGAAAAGAGTGGGTCCTATGTTGGTGGTTGATTTCTCTAGTCCACATCAAGTGGAAGCACAGAAACCTCGAGGAGAGCACTTGAGATCGGGAGGCTCAGATGCATACTCAGTACCCTCATTTTTCCCCTAGTTTGTGATGTATCGTTACGAGGATGTAAAGCCCTGAGGTGGGAGTAATGTAATGACCCATAAATTTGAAGAAATAGTACGCAGTTTCTGACGGCACCTAATTCCGAGGCCCGGTGTGCCCGGAAACAATTTCCGAAGTTTAGCTTGGGTACGTTCTGTGAACGAACGAGCGGGTTTTTCTAACATTTGCACCAGTGCTTGGAATAGAAATCTGAGGGCACCGATGAAACTGCATCACCGGTAATTGCATAAGAAGACTTTACTAGAGTTACGTTTTCTCGGGAAGAGTTGTTTAAATATGTGGATTAAGTGTTAGGTGAAATAAAATTGTGTTACAATTTTATTTTACTTTTAAGTGGTTAAACCCCATGTGTGGGAGTTGAGGTGGGACCCACTAAAATCCTAACTCCTCTTGATAGGATATTAGTGAGTTGGGGCCCACACGAGCCCCACCCCTTCAAATTCTATAACCCCCCTCCACATGAGTTATGTAACTCTTCCACATTTATGATGACAACTTAACACTCCTTTTAATTTATTTTTCAACTCTAGTTTTAACTAATGAAATGAATTCAACTTTTGAATTTTGTAAAATGTTGGCATGAGTAATAAAATAAGGCAAGAGACTTATTTTATTTTTGTTGTTTCATTTTGTGGAGTTTTTAGAGAGAATACTCTAAGTCTTGGAGATCTCCATCATCCTCATTGAAGAACGTCAAGACCTCAACGAATTCTGTCACCGCAAAGAGAGATCGACGTGTCGTTCTTCTCCTCTCCGCAGCCAGTGTTAGACGTCATCCCCTCCTTGGACGTATATCAACGCCGATGTCGAAATCATCCCCGCGACGCGAGCTTCCTCGAACTTCTTTGAGGTAGGGGTTAAGTTCAAATTTAATCAATTAAATTTGCGCTTTGTTTTTCGATGAGATTACTCATTCTTTGGCCGCCTATTATCAATATAACGGGAGGAGGTCGGACCGCACAAACACGGCCGACACTCCTGCCCTTTGTTGTTGAATTTCTTCGTGGCTTGGAACGGGGATGGAAAGGTGCTGTAGCACTGCGCAGGAACGGAAGAACCACGACCGAAGTGGGCTGGGGTGAAGGAGCGCGGTGCAGTCGCACCGTGCCGGTGAAGCCGAAGGAAGCCGCGGCCAAGGTCAGGCCGCGGCGGAGGGGCGCAGTGCCGTCGCGCCGCGTCGGAGCACCATGGAGGGCCGCGGTCGGGGCGGGCCGCGGCGGAGGTGCGCGGCGCCGTCGCGCCGCGCCGGTCAGACAATGGAAGCGACATAAGGCCACGACGGTGTGGAGAAGGGTGACCGGATCCGCCGACTACCGGCGCATAGGAAGGCGGGACCCGCAGTGGTCCCGCAGCGGCACATTGGCCGATTGTTGGGAAGTCCGAGGGTTTTGACCCCCGGCGGCAGACAGGGGCGGGCCCCTCCACGTGGGGGCCGCCGTTTCAAAACGACGGGGTCTGCGCCCCCCCTTCCGCGTCCGCTCAGCATGCGGGCGCCCGCAAAGAGCCAGACCAGCTGCACCGGGCTGGGCCACCCGCGCCGGGCCGGGCCGCCCACGCCGAGCCGGACCGCCCGCGCCAAACCGGGCCACCCGCATCGGGCCGGGCCGCCCTGCGCCAGCTGGGCCGGACCCGGACCCGTGTCAGGGCGACCCTGTTCGGGCTGACCAAGGGGTATTGGGCTGGGTCGGACCGGAGTCAAACCCCTGTTTCTGGATAGATCCGTTCAAACGCCCATAACATGGGCTACGGACCTCCGATCGACGCACTGTCAGTTGTGTAGCGATCCTTGGATCGTGACGGTCGTTTTTTTATTTTACACTCAAGGTTTTTGAGAACATTTGGTATGGAAAGGTTGGTTCAAACATGAAACCAACAAGGACCTCGGAGCGGAAACGCTTATAACTTGAGCTCCGGACGTCCGATTGACGTGCCGTCGACTTTGTTGGATTCCTCTTAGTGGGAAGATTCTTTTGGATTTCTCCGATAGTGGTTTGGATGTAGTTGGAGTATCTTAGGGTTGGTTTTAGCTTAAAAACCAACAAGACCCCTCGGACGAAAAGACCAATAACTCTCAGACCGGGCGTCCGATTGATGTGTCGTCTGTCGCGTTTAGTTCTTGTCGATGAGACAGAACTTTGGGATACATCAGCTCCGGACTACGTGTCAGTTGATGTATCAACCCCCTTGGCTCGTAGAGAAGACCCTCCCGGAATCGAGCATGCTGTGTGCGGGAACCCTAGAGCCGGCTGCGACTGCGACGACGATGACGACTGTATTGGGATCCTCCATGGGTTCGGCAGCGATGACGACCATACTGAAATCCTCCGTGGGTTCGACGACAATGAATATTGTTCTTGTATCCTATGTGGGTCCGGGAGTAATTGACTACTATTCTTGTATCCTATGTGGGTCCGGCATTATTTGACTCTGTACTTGTATCCTACGTGGGTCCGACATAGTAGTTGGTCTTGTATCCTTTGTAGGTCCGATAGATTAGATGAATCAATGGCTTCATCTGATCATCTCTATCTCCTTACGAAGAAGTATACTTGTGTGAGCTGAGTCTTAACTTACAATCAATCTCAATTATATGATTGTTGTGCTTTCCTGTGTGGATTGGGTTGTTCTTTCCTAAGTGGATTGAGTTGTGAATTCCTATGTGGAATGGGTTATGTTTTCCTGTGTGGATTGGGTTGTAATTGGGATCATGTGCTGGAGTCAAGCTGGAATTGATGACTTAGGTATATGTATGGGCATATACCTAAGTTTAGTTGGTTGTTACTTCGTGATTGTACCTTTACTTTGTGGATTATCCTTCGTGGATTCTGGGAGACCATCGGGGGTCTCGGGGTCCCTACTGAGTAGCGTATACTCACCCCTGCACGGGCTATGCCCATACTACGTTGTGTTGGATGCAGACGATGGAAAACGCTGATCGAGGTAGGATCTCATGGAGTTGGATGGTACCTGGAGGTGGATCACTAGACGGGACATACACGGAGCGGACGACTGAAGCTGAGGAGCGGAGGAGACTATCAGTACCCACCATTCAGGTGGTATTTCCAGTGGACAGCTTGACAATGTTGCTTTACTTTACTACTATTTTACTTTCTTTCCAGTTGTACTCTACTTTCAGTTGGGTTTGTATTCTAGTCCATTTACTTTTCAGCACTTAGTGTTTACTCATATAGTGTACTTTGTGGTGTTTTTTTTAATTTATAAAGGCAACGCCTCCCTATTTATTGGGATTTATGCCTTTGGTGCTAGTCGCCAGCCCCTGGCCTATGGAAGGCGGGCTTGGGGTAGTCACAGCACGGGACCCGAGGACGGGTTGTGACAGAAGTGGGCTAGAAAGGATGGAGTCCAGCACGTGGCTAGGGTGAGGGGTAGCTGAGGGCCAACTGCCGGAGTGACCTAGTGCGCTTGGTCGGGCGGCCTGCCTGCGCCTCACACAACACTAGGAAAAGGGGGGGATACCCCCCATAGGGTTACCTTTTTTAATAATAATAATAATAATATTAATATAAATACAATAATATTAATATTAATACAATAATAATAATAATATTAATACAATAATAATAATAATAATAAAACCAAAAATAAAAATAATAATAATAATAATACCAATAATAATAATATTAATAATAACAATATAAAGAATAATAATAATAAAATAATAATAATAATAACAATAATAATATGAAAAATGAGCAATTTCACGACTCCAGGGCCGACTGTGAGGCTACCACCAACAGTGCGGTAACCACGCACAGGTCCGAAACCCAGTAAAATTGTTAAATAACAAAAAATTTAATCTGGGAACCATCCCAGCCATTGGCGTGATAACCCGAAGCCATGAAAAATAAAATAAAAATAAATTTAAAAGTTGGTTATTACAATTGAAATGTTCATAGCTATTCCCTGCTATTATGAGGACCTCTATATGCTATGATGATATTCTTAAACTTATGTACTATAGACATGACAACATTTTATGAAGGTTCATATAGTATGTTTACTATCAAGCTATTATGCCCATAGGAAGAGAAGGCTTCATCTCATGATGTTCGCACATGGAAATTTCCATGATGGAAGACTATAAGGGAAGACCTAAAAGTATGAATTAGAAATATTATGTGTTAATAGATATTTATATTAGTAAACATGTGAAATTACCACTTGAATTTAATATTATTATTAAAAGATATCCTGACTTATGCACTTTGATGTACTAACCAAAACCCAAATTAAATATATTTGTGGGAATTAAGATACATTGGGTCCATCACATAAGATATGTTATTAATGAATAAGTCAGGAAAAGTGTCTTCAATTATATCTTTTGGGAATTAATACATTTGATTGGAATGGAACTATCGAACTAAAATCCATGGCTATGGTGTATTGACGAGTTTATTTTAGATAGTCAAAGAAAGACATATCGACTATATAGGTTGATGAAATGAGTGTGAAACCTTCATAGTGAGATATCAAGATAGATGGATTGTATTACAAAGTGACCATTCATTTGAGGGTGTTATCATGATGAATTTAGTATATTACTTGATGGGTTCCTTTACATGTTTCTAAATGATGGTATTAGACTTTTGGAATGTCTACCTAATGACACCGAGGAAAATCCTAGAGGGTCAAACATTTAGTTTATTCATAGATCTCTGTTAAAAATTATTTTAATTAAATATTTAGAATTAATATTATTCTTAAGACTAATAAATAATATTTATTCAGGATTTACTGGTAACATTTATTCTTTCAGTACTTATATATAAGTTAAACATTTAAAGAAATAAATTTTCATGAGACCCTCAAATGTAATATTTATTTAGGCATTTATTTTTTCTCAAGGTATTAATAATATTTATTATTAAAATATTATTAATTTATTTTAGTTATTATTAAAATATTTTTTTATTCATAAGACAATGAATTTCATATTTTTTTAATTATTTGTTGAATAATATAAATTTATTAATTTAGGTTTAGTAAATGCTGAGGACGATGGAAGGGATGTGTTTAGTTCTTAGTATTGAAAATGATATGCTAAATCTAATTTAAATAACTTTAAATTAATTTATTAATATATAAATTATCCATTAGATATCCATACATAAAATAAATTATAATTATATTATAATTTTTATACACGAGGTTCACTAAGGATTAAGATATTAACTAAGTTTCTTTGTTCAAATACAATTTCTCTAAACTGTGGTCTATATACACCCAATTATATCATTTTTATAATATCTGGTTTTATGGATGTGATAATCATTCATTTTACCCAATATTTCTCCACTATAGTGAATTATTTCTAACAAGAATATCTCTAGGGTTCCCTTTATGATCATGTGATTTAATTTACCTCCTTTATTATTTTAAATAATGAAAGAAGATAGATACAATCATCAAAATGAAGAAATTTTTTAGTGTCAACACAAAAAAAGAAACAAGAATGAGTCATTAGTCCAAGGACTCATCATTCCTTCAATATAATTTAATGATCTTGGTGCATTTCTGGATCCATACTAGATGAATTGTACATTGTACCCTTAAGACACAACAATTATATGTCACATAATATATTTGATAGATAAAATCCTTCATCGAAGAAAGTTTTCAAATTGAGGTAATTTATTGTTATTAAATTTATTATAAATTTAACAGGAATGATCCTCACTTGGGTTTCTAGTATTATTTCATTATGGTTATTTATATATAATCACGAGACATTTCATCCATCATCATGTGTATTTTTTATTTATTTATATGAAATATTTAAAAAAACATCATCAATCTTGGGCCTGATCAACTTCTACTTCACCCTGAATCAATTGTTGTTGATGGACCCTATATCATCCCTTGACTATGCAACAATTCAAATAAACTATAGATTATAAAACCAAAACAAAGATGATTTCATTAGGTTTATTCCTTCTATGATGGAATCCCATGAATTATCTCTCTCACTGCAATGAAATATCACACTTCCAATTAATAAGAGAATATGAATCACTACCATAAATAGGTGTCTCCCTCCAATGATGTATTCCCATGAGCCTCTCCTCAAATCCTCAAATTCCAAAAAATATAAATAAAATAATATAATATATTGTTTTTTAATTTTTAAACACAAGTTTTAGAGGATAATATACAAACTATGTTTTATACACTATATGTAATTTCCTTATCAAGGATTTCCATTGAACACAACCATCTGCGACTATGTATACTGCCTCTATACCCATGGAGAGGACCACCTAGGGTTGGTGATTATTAGAATGGATCAAAAAATCATCAACTATTCATCATTTTTTCACCACCATATCCACTAACTCAATCCATCCACTTAAAGGATAATGCCCCTACCACACGATGTATTATGTTTCTTATTACATTTAATCATGAGGATATCATTGTTGGTTCTCTATGAAAAAATATAAGGAAAAATATCATAAACATATAGTAAGTGAATGCTAATAGTAACCAACATTACTATACTCCATCATCTACAAAAAATGCATCGACCTAACCGGATCTAATAGCTCCACTAGATTTATATCCCCAAGGAAATACCAGAACACGAAATATCTATACATATAACACATTTGGGAACAGTTCCCATTCATGGGTGAGTATAGACATACCTAGTTGGATTCCCCAAAAATAAAATTCTTAGTTAAAGAAATGTCATCTCAAAATCTAGGTTTGAGGGGAACATACCATTCAACCATAAAGAGAATAATATATTCTCTAAATTCATGAAAAATATGGTAAAGAGAGAGTCTCAACCATCTTATCATATTCCCATAAAGAATCACATCTCATGATAATCCATGGTTACCTAATAAAACTAATCTCTCATAAGCCTATAACAGAAAACCTAGCTATAATCCATACCCTGAAGGCAACCATTCATGATTGATATACTGAATGACTCAAAATAACCTCATAATATACCACTATAACAATCAAGAACTCCAAAACTCCCAATATATTTGATATTAACTTTTTGCGAGATCAGTCAAAGAATAATTTATAAACTGCATAAATATAGCATAGTGGTTAACCTAGGGTTATCTCAAGGTGTTAGTGTGCTCATCATAGTGAATCATTATAATTTTTTTGGTTTTAATTTATTTTGAAAATGTTAATGAAAAAAATGAATAACAGTGATGGTAAATAATAACTTATAATAAAAAAAGTGTAAGAAAATAGGGAATCGTGTTAATATGATGATAGAGTACTTTTATGTTTTACACTTTTCTATAGCCAATTATTGACCTTATGAATGATTAATTTATGAAAATAAATAACTTGTGAACTTAAATTTCCATGTTTTGACAGGAAAAAATCTATCTCTAGAAACAATATATACCCTATAATTATTTCTCATTATGAATAGAATATTCTCAATGACTGTAACAAGAATCACTATAAAATTTCCTTAATATTGATATCTCACAATCTAAGAATTATCCTATTTAGATTATCAAATCATACAACCATACCTAAATGACTCAATTGAGTGAAAAAAATAATATATAGGTAAAAAAAATTGTTATATAGTAGAAAATAGATTTTGTTTATTAATACTATGACATCCTACCTTTTTATTACATAACATTACATAAAATTTTACAAACAAAGGATCTTTTAAAGTTTAGTGTCTTGGAAATATGGTAAATAACACATGAAAAAATAAAACATTATTATATTCTAATTGAAAATATTTTTCAAGTTTCATCCTATGTACATTTATGTAATCTCATAACTTGGTGACATACATCAAATGAAAGGGTGAGCAGAAGGCCCATTAAGGGAAGATAACTGAAAAAATTTACATGTGAACTTGAGTGATATCAACAAGAACATGAGAAATATCAAAAATGCATGAAAAGAGTAATATCATAATAATAACTTGAATAATAACTTCAAAATGTGGCTACAACATTTGATTTATACATTCATAAGAATATCACCAAGGTTTTTCACCGAGGTGTTATAGAAATTACCATGTTTATTCACCAAGGTATCGTAAAACTTGTCATCTATAGAGATTAATTTCTTTACCCAATGCATTTGAGAACTGTCAGGGAACACCCTTAATATGTATTTCTTTTAATGTGAGACACATAGTTCATAATAAAACATTTAAAAAATAAACCATATAGGATAAAATAAATGGGTTTCATATCAAAATCATGTCATTTTAAAAAGATTTTAAAAACATGATCATTATGTCATTTATAACCCACAGAAAGGGAATGGGGGTTTTATGTATGTCAATTAAAGAATAAAGTAAATAATTTTTATGCCTTGATAAATACCCTATGAAATAAAATTGGTTTGTGTATTCACTTAAATAAAATAAAATAATTTCTTCAGAAAAAAGAGATTTTGCGACGAACATTCTACAACATAATCAGTATGAAACATGGTTTTATAAAACATTAAAAATATAGGGAACAAGGGTAACACATTCAAAAAAGTATCATAATAATGTATAGGTATAGAATAAAATATAAATAAGAATATGGTATGGAAATTTGAAACACATACCACATAAAATATAACACAAAAGGAAAAGAGAAGTTGAGAATTCCCTTACCTTGAGGAGAAAGTTCTAAAACTCTAAGGGCGGGAACTTGGGGGGTTGAGGAAACCTTTGGAGGTAATAATATTATATCTTATAGGGGTTATTATTTTATAATGAATGGAAATGAAGGAATGGGTTGGTATTTATAGTAAAATAGACTGAGTTATTTACTAATTTCAGAGGACACCTTATTAGTGGAATTTGCAAAACCATGGTCTTTGTCATGGTACTTACACGTGGTATTTGAAAATTTGTACAAATAATATCATATTTTAATTCAAAATAGTTGAATAGTATTTTAAATTATATATTACATCATTATTATGTCTTTATACACACAGAAAACTCAAAACTGTATTTTTACTATCAATCGAAAAACAAAACATTTTATAAAAATATCATAAATTCACTGTAACCATATATTGAAGTTATGAATTCAAAATGACATTTATTTTATAATAATGAATCTATAAATATGAGATATTTATCTTATGACGACAAGAATACTCATTTACTAACAATAATAGTGGACAAAAAACTGCACAGTGAATGCATAGTAAAATTTACAACATTTGAAACAAGTAAACTTATTTTATCATTTTTAATTAAAAAGGATTAATTTTATAACTCAATTAAATATAATAAAAATTATTAATAAAACCATAGTTTAATTTAATAATTTATATCTCTATGAGAAGTAAAACAATTTCCAGAAAAAAACAATTTGTCAAATTCCATCTGAATTTTTCTGAAAAACTATTCGTAAAATGGAAATGATGAAATAAAAAGTTTATTTAAACAAAAGGATTAAATTTTAAGTATCTAAGTCCTTGTCACATTACCTCTTATAATATCCACATATTTCCTAAGGGTAATATGTGAAATGGTGATAGACTCTTGGACAGATCAAATAACATTGCCTGAGTGGTAATTCCCACCAACGTGATCATCTCCTGTAGGCGGTATCATTCGAGCTTAACATGTTGAATCTCAGCATGGGATTGGTCCATAGGGAAGACTTTTTATGCTACCTCCTTCCCAAGTGATGAAAAATGAGGATTCGTACGACCCGATTCTACTAGTTGAGGCTATTTAGTCTTCATTATGCATTAATTAACCATTATCATTTCTATTTATAAATGATAATCATAACGTTATGAGTATAGTTTCCAATGATCATATTGATAAATGGTCACAATTTACCAATGGACATATAATGGTTTAAAATCGATGGTTATATTAAAATATACATACTTCATTGTTTTTTGTGTAAAAAATAATACAACACACATTTTCTAGAAACAAATATTATTCAAAATGTTCAGGTCATTACAAATATGATGTCACATACCCACTTCAACATCACTACAAGATATTAGTGAAAAACAAGGTTAAAATCATTTTGTTTTTTAATCTAAATATAACAATGAGCTTTCATTTTGCTAATAGTTTAGAAAATTATCACACCATTATTTTATGTTGAATAATACCACAATGAATAAGAACATATTGGTTGTTATTTACAGAATATAATTTATATGTAAAAAAAGAATTAAATAATCCACTAATTATGAATGATGAATAAAGAATTTTCTTTCAAGACACAAATTTAAATATGAAATAGGAAACCATTTACAAAACAATCGAATAGGTTGATAGTCCTTGTGGAAAAGACCATGTGTTATCATCACCTTCATCTAGTACAACTCCAATGATTTTAGTGAAATATATCTCTAATGCTGCTTCCCTTAATTAAATATATATCTCATCACATTTCCAAATAGTTAGTTACTCTAATCTTCTTCCCCAACTAGTCAAATTTCATGTGGTATCTATTTATCTTCTTTTATAAGTTATTCGAACTAAAAAACCCCCAAAATGTAATTTTACCCATGTACACTAGCATCAAATCCATTTATTATTAATATGTATGTATTTACTTACATGATAAAGTATTCAATAAAATTGATTAATAACCTCCAACAGCTTCTAAGTTTCTTCTCCAAGACACCCATTCCCAAGCTCAACATTTTTATTTTATTTTGTGAGTTATTTTAAAGATAGTAAATATAAATTATTTAATTTGAGTTATAGTATTTATATATATTTCATGAGAATTTTTTAAGTTAAAATGGTCATGTATATTGTAAATAAGGTAAAATTGTCTTATATACGAAACTTTTATGAAATTGGAAATCTATATTATATTAAATATCCAATTCACTGTGCAAAATAAAGTTATGAATTCACTGTATTGGAGAGAATTATATGTTCTATGAATCTTTCTAACATTTTGATAAACTAAAAAATATCACATCATGTCCTTCATTTTCAAAAAAATATGTTACACATGAAATTTCCATGAGAAAATAATAATATATGTCATATCTTCTTCAAATTTCACATAGGAAGATATGATATGTATCAATTCCAGTTGAAAAATGTCTTACATATGACCATCTTCACCAAAAAATATTTTATGCCTCATATTATCTATTGGAACTGAAATATATTCCCCCTGATAAATTGATGAGGCCCCTAACTGATCCAGATAGAATCCAAGCTCAAACGACCCAAAAAATCATCTAATGGGTCTGCCTCGTGAAGCTTGTTCACAGAGCTCCCTCACCCCCATGAACGGACAAGGCTGAGAAGGAGATCCCATGTGTATGACACACTCCACAACCATTCCAAGGTATTTTACGGGTGGATTTGTGAGTTCGATGGAGCCATGAAATTTTGTGAATACCACCTTTGCTTTGTGGACCTACTTTGAGAATTGAAACTCCCATTGAGAATAAATATCAAGTTCATTCCACCCAAAAGGAACAACTAACAAAAACTTTCAACTTCTAATCTCCCAGTTCACAAAGCCCCTATACACCATGATCCAAATCAAAAATATATCATCTAAGGTACTGGAGCATCGTGAAACCCCCATCCCTTGTTCCTAAATACCTCCACCTAATGTGGGGATGCCTTCCGTGAAGGCCTATGACCTTCATGGAAGAATAAGTTCCTACGGGGAAGTTGCGGTTTCATAGATAATTCAACATTAATGAAGCACTCCTTTTCTAGCTCTTAGCTTTATGCCAAGGTAGGGTCACCTTGCTTCATGAAGCCCTTTCCTTTATGAAACTTATGTCCTTTGCGATGCACACGAGTTTGACGAAGAACCTCTCCTTGAGTCCCCCAAATTCAAGATACCCTCTTTTTTCATCCCTCTAGGCTTGTGCATATTTTTTTTTCTCCTTGTAAGGTTTCCCATACTACATTTTTTTGCCTCTTGCTTTTCAACATATGTGTACTAATGGAATTTTTTTTCCAGTATAGCTATTATAACATTCACCTTGTGAGTGACCACTCCTCCACACCCTCAGCCTCTGGAATCTCTGACACCTTCACTGCTCCAAGGGTTTATGGGTTATGGTTATGTAAGTCCAAGGGGTGAGGAGTGATTCCTCTATGTCCAATATGCATGAAGTAAAATTTCCTAGCACCAACGCCCTCAACACATGACATTGAACTATGATCACACCCTATGCAACATGCCCAAGATGTCACTTTGTATGATTGACATGGAATGAAATATTCCTCACATGGAATGATATCCTCCTCATATGGAATGACATCCTCCTCATAGGACCGGAGAGGGTATGGGAACCAGTGACTTATCACTTCCCATACTCTCAATCCACTATCCCTATTCCTTTGGGATTTTTCTCCATGTGTTCCTCATGCATTATCTACATGTAATCCCCAAAAGACATTTGGTAAGATGATATGTGTATTACTAACATGGAATGGGATATTCCTCACATGGAATGGGATCCTCTTCACATGTAATGACTTCTTAAATAGGTATATTCTATGTGTAAACCTTATATCATCTCTCATTACCGCATCATTCACAACACGACTGTCAAGTATGCTGCTTTCTCTTGTTTCTCACACTTAGGAGGACTCATGTGAGATTATAGGTCAGTAACGACCAAGAAAACCCATCCATCCTCACCAATGGGCCTCATCCGTAGGTGTAATCCCTAAAACCACTTTCTGAACTATGTGGAATTTGATTCCCAATAATATGGGCTATGTAGGAAACCTCCCTAATGTTCATTCCCAACTTTGAGAACTATGTGTGGCTTGATTCATACCCTTGTAGGATACGTAGTAAAACCTAGGTTCCAATCTTTAGGCCCAACTGCAACATTACATATTTTTTCACGTCGGTTCACTTTCATGCTTACTACATGATGTTAAACTACATGGGTCCTTAGAAATATGTGGACATTGATTACCAAGTAACTGGGATATATAGGAAACTTCCAAGAGGTTCAATCCCAAAACATCATCAATCCCATCCATTAGGCCTATTTACATCCATCCTGATTTTATCTTGGCCACCACATCTCGGTGAGTTCATTCCATCTACCTGGGTTGTTTATACACAGATTCCCCGCAAATCAAATAAAATCTAGCTAAGAGAAGACCTCTTGTGAATTTAATATCCTATTCTTATGCCCCACACCATCCATCGAACTACGTGGGTTTTGATCCCTGTCTTCTAAACAGTGTACGTAGAATGCCTCCCTGAGGTTCAATTCCAACCAATGGAAAACTTTAGTGCCCCTCTATATGTGTTCTAACTAGATTTCTTGGTTGACATCTTATCTTTATGGGACACACCTCTTGGTTCTGCTCTTACAAGGTATTCTGATCCATTCATCTAGTAAACCTCAAATCCTCACTCATTGAGATGTACCCATTTATAGTGTGACATATTTACTTTATGGGACAAACCTCTCAGTTCTTATCTCATAGGGTGTTCTGATCCCTCCATTCGATAAATATTTTATCCATTTGTTCCTATTAATGCACCTTCCAGATTGTCCCTTGAAAGCATCCTCATAAATCCACTCCATCTCTTTAAGATGTTAATATTGAAAACTACCACACTTCTACCCCGTTTTGAACATAGGATGTCTAAGGAAAACCTCAGAGGATGTACCTTTATCACCAGATAACTCATGATCGCAACGGGATGAATCAGGTTCCACACATTTGAGAAGCCCTCTTATAAGGAAGAATACAGGTGACTAATGTTCCAGTGTCCAAACATGCCACTGATTCCCAACATGAATACTCCAATGAACGAATGTTTCTGCCTTGTGAATAAACCTTGGAATTTCTAGACATAAGAAGTGTAATTAACCACCATCTACAAATAGATGGCATTGATAATAGATTTCATGAACTATGTATTAAATCTATGAGGGATAACTAGACCAGGAGACTAACTATAAGGAGGAATCCATATAATGAGAAGCCGAAATCCCAACATTTTATTTTGATCATGGAGCATACATTTATATTGAATGTGATGAAAGCCACCTGACTTTGGAATGTTAGAATGTGGGGTAATAATGGACATCAGCAAACAATAACACATAAGGCAGGGTTCCCTAGAAGAAGTATCAAAAATAGAAATGGTGAACCTGATATGAAACTATTCTCCTCAATATGAGGACTAGTAGAATTTGAGACATCCATAGACGATCATGTCACCAGATCCAGATATCTGGTGTTGCGTCCCACTAAGAGAACAATGGTTATGGCATGGAACTCACCAGAAATTGGTGCAGTTAATCATTGAGAATTCAGGTATGTGACATCATCAACATGGATCTCTCTATATAACCTTGTAAGATTGGAAGATGCTAAGGAATTGGGAATTTCATTCCTTATATCCATATTGATTGTTGAATATTCATGATTTCTAGGACCCAAGATATTTGGTATTGGGTTCTTCCTGCCCGCAAGTGCAGGGGAATGAGAAATGTCGATGTAGTAATCCAGCACGACTCCACCTCTACCTTGACTTAAGTCACAACTATATCTACAGGGAACCAACACACCATCATACCATTGTAGATCATTCATAGGGGGTGATGGACACCCTTGTACGGTGTTACAAGAATGAGGGGGTCATTCCAATGAGGTAAATGGCTTACCAAGACTAGGAGGCTTCCACTCCTCGCCAACACCGCCTCCCCCAATGGCTATGAAGGGATCCATTGATCCCCACTCTAATAACTAACCTCTTTGGGATCCTATCCCTAAAGTGTTCCTATGAAATTATCCCCAAAACTGATAAAGTAGGGTATTCTTAAGTCATCCCAACTACGACTACTACCCAGGAGCCTCTAAGGAGGGTTCCCACCTGGCCTTTCCAATGACACCAACAACAAGTCCCTCAGGTTGGAGATCATGTGTTCTATACCCCTTCCTTGTCATCTCCGATCTGGATGACCTGAATCCAACATCTGGCAAAAGCTCAGGAGGATTCCCATTAGGGGGAATCATCTTCCACAGCTCCTATGGCCTATTCCACCACAGAAGCATTACACTACAACTCTACCACTATAGAGTAGGGACTCATCAATGCCCGATCATAATCGAGACCTCAGCCACCCCACAGGCAGGATGGGTTGACTCTTTTAATTGCTTGTGCAACCATAAGATGTATGGTCTAGTCCATAATGATGAGATCTAGTATAGAGGCCCTCCCCATAAGATCTCCATCTAGAGTGGAGGTCCTCCCCCCTCTTATGATTAGCATGGATGTCCTCCCCATGTTCCCAATATCATTCCAAGTCGAGGTCCTTCCCACCTTGTTGACATCTAGCATGGAGTACCTACCCATGTCATAGACCATCAACACATAGGTCCTCCTCGCACTATCCTCAGCTTCAACAGAGGTCCTCCCCTATCTAGGATCAACCAAAGTGGAGATCCTTCCCACTTCATCATCAATCAATATGAAGTTCCACCTCGTACTATCACTATCAGCCAACATGATGGTCCTCCACGTGCGACAACTAGCCTAAGTGGATTACCTCCCCGCTCCTTCAACATCTAACATGGAGGTCCTCCCCATGTTTCCATAAACTCCAGTGAAGGTCTTCCCCACTCTAGAACTCAATACCACATAGGTCCTCCCCACGTGTCCAGAAACCAATATAGAGGTCCTCAATGTGCTCATATTTCCCCACATAGATGTCCTCCTAGTGTCCATTTTGATCTTTGCAAAGTCCCTCCTCGCACCTCAACTCACCCAAGTGTATGTCCTCCCTGTTATCGCAGCCAACATGGAAGTCCTCCCCATGTTCCTAACGATCAAAGTAGAGGTACTCACTAATATATCAACACCCAGAGTGTAGGTCCGCCCCACTATCACAATAGTCTAAGCATAGGTCCTTACCAATTCAATGAAAACCAATACAAAGGTCCTCCCTATATCCCATCAAGATCAAGTGGAGGTCCTCCCCATTCCATCACCAAGTAGAAAAAAGTCCCTCCTCATGCTGAGGCACTTACCTAACCTAAAGAGCCATCCTGGGGAAGAAGGGGGAACCAATTCCACTGAAGGAAGAACTCTTGGAAGTGCCAAGACTTTATGAATACTTTTTTCTTCTCAAATTATAAAGTTTAATGAAATTACACGATGGAGCCTTCACTCCATTCCTCTATATCAGGGCTTTAAGAAGGAGATATCCATATGAGATTCTTCTTCCTAGAAGGTGAGATTCATAAGATTCATGAATCCCTCCATTAGTATATCTAGGCAAAGCAAGACTTACCTCTCTTCGAGGGTCTCATGGTGTAGTCCTCCCTATCATCGCTATTTTTATTTTATACCTCTACCATAGATCATAGAGATTTATCCTAGAGTTTGGTAGATGAATAGAACACACCTGAATCACCACCAACAACTACTACCTTCAGATATGAGGAAGTGTTAAATACCCAAACCTATAAGGACCTGATGATGAAGTTGGTATTGCCTTTGAGGAATGTCCCACCATATAGTAACCATGTAGCCTATGTAGGAGCTTCTCCACTGGTCAGGCCACTGTTACACTGGCCCATATCGGTGCCCCCACTAGTTCCATATCCATCACCAGTCGATGATTGGGCTAACAAAGAGCTAGAACCCGCTTCTGAATAGGGAATCCTATGGGACACTCTACCCACATATATATTTTCCTTGATGTTCTGTTTGATTGTAGTTCCCGACTTTGACATTTTGGAGGCCCTCAACCAAGACGAGGCTATGTGACTCCACCGAACCATCTGGGAAATTCATTTTCATCTTTGTGACCATTAAGTGATTTACCCAAAGATCTGAGATCATTTCGATGACATAAACCATTAGTTCTGCATGGTTGAGTTGGGAGTGCTCTAGTGGCCCAACACCCTATGTGACCTGGATA
This sequence comes from Viscum album, assembly GCA_963277665.1. NCBI lineage: Eukaryota > Viridiplantae > Streptophyta > Magnoliopsida > Santalales > Viscaceae > Viscum > Viscum album. The sequence goes on along the minus strand of OY728159.1, from coordinate 770,158,556 downwards.
CCACCAAACCCTTCAACAATGATGCATCTAGAGATTCGAAGTGATCCACATAATTATTAAAGATGCAACCCCATATGTGCAGATCTAGGTTTGGGGGTGGTATGTGGTCCTCCCCATCAGTCCTATCCCATGACAACCTGACTTTCTTGATGATATTGAGGATATGACTCTGAGTGTGGTCTCATTGAATATGGTCATTCTGGAGTTAAACTAAGATGGGGATACATGCATGGGATTTTATAGAGAGAACCCGATCCCTGTGGTAGTCAAATATTAGGTGGAATCTCATACAGGTGTCATCACTAGCTAGCAAAGGCATGCACTTGGCTTTGCAGAACCCTCTGCGTCATTTCCCATTAGTCAAGAACCCAACATGGGTAAAGGAAAGATTATGACATCTGACACCACTGATCCATATGATGTTACACAAAAGGTAAAAGTTGATATATCTCTATATCTACATTTCTTCAGAAAATATCAAAACAAAGAAGGATAATTGGCAAGATCCATACAAATTTCCATTTAGAGCATAGTTTGGACTATGGTAATCCTCGACAGGATCATGTTCCTCATCCAATAGAGTAGTAGGAGAAGTCAAAAATCCTTCTCCTCTAATTTCCCCCACCAATATCAATAATCCCATGCATCCTACCATGTTTGAAAATGGATATTATGACAAAAAACCATGGTATTATCACCAAATCCTCCCGGGCAGCGTGATAATCCCCCTCAAGATCTATATCGATATACTTCACTAGAAGCTCCACATGCCACTCTATAAGATTCCCTATGGACTATTGAGCCTTTATATCATGGCGATGAGACTATAAATGCATTGGTGGTCATGAATCCTTTCCAATAAATGAATCCCCACTAAGAAGACTTGATATCTTCTCTCACCACTCGCTTTGAATTCCTTAAAACATGATAGATAGTGATCCCTCATGACAGAAAGCCATACCCATCATGATTGGATGATATGAAAGCACCCTCAGGTATTAGGAATTCAACCCTCACCCCCTTTAATGGGATGTATGACCTGTTGTAGCATCTGGACCACTTCATCTCAAGATGAGGACCCATTTTGGGAACTCTAGAGAACCAGAAAGCAGCCAATCGTAGATGTTTTATTCAGAAATTAGAAGCACATGCATTTTTCAGGTATACCCAGTTACCCATTGTGTCCATTACTGGTTGGGAAGACCTTCATAGATAGTTTTTTTACCTCTTTATCTCCAACACATGCAAGACCAATATTGATGACCTCTTCAAGTGAAAGAAACTATCAAATGAGTGCATCGCAGACGTTTTTACCCAATGGAATGGACTCACATACTCGCTCGACATGACATTAACTCAAGAGAATCTACTAATGATTTGAGTGGGGAATGTTAAGACTAAGTTCGTTCCATCCATCATTTATCAAAACTTCTAAATGGATTCCATGATTTCTCTAATATGGATCAACCCCTAGAAGAAGTCATATAGAAAGAAATGTAGGTACATCCATTACCGCTACCATCTCTTGAAAGAAGAAACCCTAAGGCTGAAACTAATACCATTTCACAATTATAGGCCCTAAGTCTACTAGATTTGTTACTGATAGAGCCTTAATAAGCACCACCTTACTATGTGAAGTAACCTAAAGCTCCACCTCTCCCACCACAGAATCACCAGGCAACACCCCATCAAGCACTGCCGCCTAGGTAAGAAAATTAGGCTACAACTACTTATCAATATAAAAGCACTCGTCAAAGTCAATCTCCCAGAGCTCCCTTATGGATAAGTGAAACCAGACCAACTCCTTCATGGAAGCACAAATTATCACTTATTTCCATAGAGGGGTCTTGAGGCTACAAGAGCGTAGAAAGACACATGAGGCTGAGATCACCAACACCCTAACCACTGGAATTACCATAGGATCCTCGGATATACCATCAAGCGGACAATGGTGTAGTCATATTGGGCCCAGTCCCAACATGGTGACATGTGTATATTCTGATCTTGATAGCAACATTATAGGTTCCAGTAATGACATGAGGTTTTTAGTTATAGAACTCAGAAGAATGATGACTGATAGGCTCATAAAGCAGTTTCTTGCACCCATGGGGATATTTTTTCCAGCTTAAGTAAGACTGATCCTCCTTCAGTTGACCTGCCATCTCCGGATGATGCCTCAAAATCAAAATTGGAACCTTCCTTATCTCATAAGAGTAGGCACCAATTGTGAAAGGGAAATTAAAGCCCCCCCGCTGGTGCTGAATCCATCCCACACTCTCGATGATTTCATGCCTTCATAGATGAGTATTTCCCCTAGAGACTTCCCAACATTGTAAGACTCCTCCAGTGATGAGCAGGAGTATTCCACTATGAATTCCATCAAGTCGATGGATCCTAACATGGTTCCCAATGATGAGGAGTATCATTCCAGCCCTATGTATATCCCTAGTGGACACCATTGGAAAAGGGGTTGAGGATATGCGAATCACTGGAATTCTCAAGCCAATGCCTCAAGTTAGGTCATGCATGCTACCAAGACCAGAAAACATGACCTCTACTAGAATCCACATGCACAATCCTCTCAACATGTATTTTCAAATTCACCACCACCTCTGATTGTGCTACTCAATTAGGCAAGATATCTGCGACCACATCATGGTCGGCCGCTTCCATCATTATTTAGGTCCCAATTATCCTGCAATCAACCAGTGGTAGTTCTTGGACAGTTTTATAGTAGGAAGCAGGATATTTGTAGCACCAGCCAGAATCCACTAGTTTGACTAGTAGTTACCATCACACCTCTCACTAAAGAGTAGCCTCATAATGGAAGAAGTGTGTGCTTTGAGGTGAAGTAAAATGTTTTTGTAACCTCTCCAACATTCCTATAAAGTTCTTAATCATTGATGTCCTCCGCCTATTAAAGGATTTATGTGAGGCTCTCATAGATGTTTTAAGAAGTCTCCTCTAGTTTAAAATAGAGGTAGTGGCTAAAAAACCTTTTATGATGAGGTAGTAGACCAATAAGAATGCCAAGACATCATCTCATTCTCTAGAGATGATGAGGGTTCTCTCGTGTAGGGGAGCATCCACCCACTATACAACACTAGTAAGTTCAATGATATGGAATTATATATCTTTCTAGTGAACATAGACTCCAAGATCAATCTCATCCCAAATAAGATGCTATGTTGTCTAGGAATTTCTGAAGAAAATCTAAGTCCCTCTGACTGGAAGATATAGGCTTACGTTAGGACCGATCAGAAGCAATGTGAAAGAATCTAGCTAAATACCTGGTTTGGTTGATTGATAGAAAACACTGAATGCATGGATGTCTTATAGGACACCTCCTATAATGCACTGATGGGTACGACCTGGATGTACCAGCATACAATAGTTCCCATCTCATATCACCAATATCTCAAGTACTCCCTCAATGGTCGAGTATGCATACTCCAAGGTGACACACCCCCTTCAAATCTTGTGAATATTTCTATATAGACAATGACTATTACTAGATAAACGGTAAGAATGTTTAGACCAATGAGGTTGATCACACCAATGTTGCATATAGCCCATAGAAAGACTTAGATGATGCCTTTATCCTTTCAATTCAACGGTTAGAGGCCATAACACTAGACTTATGAAATTTCCTTTTCATTTCTAAGAGGAAAGGGTTCTGCATTCCTAAGTAAAAAAGAACGCTAGATGATTTCCTCATACTCATACACAGGACATGTATGGTGATACTAGAACCAAGTACTCTTATTAGGTATCAAGATGTTCACCCTATGGCTACAACTGTATGTCAGGCCTGCTTTTTCTATTGATCCATGCTAAATTGAAACAAGCCAACCGACCACCATTGATTTGACATAAAACATGGACCCTATGATCAAAGGCCTGATGGAATTGGTTTGATAGCCTTTTTTCACCATGATTTCAGTAGGGAAATCATCTTCCAGTGAGGATTCCTTATCTATCACCCATGCATACACTAATGTTCTTCTAGAATTAATCATCCTTGATGAACCATATCCTCCCACTGATCACCTCAACTATGATGATTAAGAAGATTTGAAAGATTCTACTTCTACATTTCAAGAGGGAATATCCATCACTATTGAAAAATTGATGCATGTGAATCTTAGTACGAAGGTAGATCTGAGGCATAAACTGATCAGCACAACCATGCCTGCAGAAGAATAGTAGCATTACCTGGACTTCCTAAATCAACATTTTGATGTATTTTCTTGGAGTTATGAGGAGATTCGAAGAATAGACCCTCAATCCAAATCCACTATCTTGGTCTCCTAGTGAACCATTGTGGGTTCAAGAAGCCTACCAGAAAAATGAATCCCTCTCATGGTTCCATGGTCGAGGCCACAATTGATAAGATCATTAAACCCAAATTCATGAAGGAGGTCCAGTACCCTAAGTGGCTTGCCAACATTGTTCCCATCAGGAGGAATAATAGACAGATCAAAGTCTGTATCGACTTCTAGGACCTCAAGCGCCATTGTCTAAAGGATGATTTCCCCTAGTGTAAGAGCTATTGATAGACGCCACAACCGGCTTCTAGGCTCTCTCCTTCATGGATGGTTATTCCAGATATAATAATATCTGGATGTACCTTGATGATGGGGATTCCACCACCTTCATAGCACCTCAAGGAACCTTTTGTTAAAAGGTAATTCCCTTAGGTATTAAGAATGCAGTAGCTACATATCATCATTCCATGCACCACATCTTCAACCTGATACTTGGGATTCTAGTGGATTGCTATGTAGATTATTTGGTGGTCAAATACTACCAGCATTAGGACCACCGCAAAGATATTGAGAAAGTGTTCAACTTCCTCCACTTCCGACATCTAAGGATAAACCCCTTGAAGTGTACATTCGGGGCTACCTCTGAAATTTTCTCACATTCATTGTTAGATATAGATGTATTAAGACTATCCTAGAGAAGATCAAGTCCATCGGCTAGATGCCTCTTCCGAGAAACCTCTTTGAGCTTTGAGTTATTTAAGGCCAAATAGATTACACATAAATAGTCATTGCTATTTTGGCCCTGAAGTGTAATCCATTCTCCGGGATCATGAAGAAAGTTACCATCTATTAATGGGATGAAGAGTCTCAGACCGTGTTTGAGGAAAAAAAAGTAGTATCTTCTATATCCCCCAATATTAATTCCACCTATTTATGGGAAGCCTTTGGTCCAATACATGAACACCCTGGAATGATCCCTTACTGCCTTGATTTCCCAGAATAACAATTAAGGGTTAGAGAACAATGTATATTATCTTAGTTTCATGCTCATTGTCCTGGAGACCAGTCATTCTCTTATCAAGAAGAGATGCCTCACACTATTTTTCACAGTATAGAAGATTCCTTATTAACTAAAACATCATGAGATATAGCTGGTATCTTGTGTGGATCTGATAATTTATATCTTGAACCACCCCATGTTGACAAGTCATCTGGTATGATAGATAGTGATTCTTCAGTAGTTCGACATCAGGTTTTCTTCGTAGAAATATATCAAGGGTCAGGCATTGGGAGAATTCTTGGATGCCCATACGGCCCTAAAAGAACAATCCTTGGATATTGAACTCATAGAAAAGGCCTTCCTCTCAGTGGATCAGGCTATGCGATGATGGTAGATTCATTTCGATGGTGCCTCCATGATCCCAACCAGTAGAAGGATCAATCATCCCAGACTCAATAGACTATAAAAGGGGATTGTCTTCATCAACCTAACACAATCCATCCTACCCTACTCATTCCAACTATAATAAGCCTACACCAACAAAAAATTAGAGTATTAGCCTCTCATTACTGGTCTCGAGTTGGCTCTCATGATTGATGTCCCCCACTTACATGTGAAGGGAGAATCCAAGTTAGTCATTAAGAAAATTAATGTTGATTACGTCATTAGGGATCTATAACTCATTCCATTATTGGAGCACACTCTCTAGTTGATGAATTAGTTCCCTTCACATCCAGAGGTGACTCATGTTTCCCGGTCACCGAATGGTTGAGTTGATGCCTTGTCCATCTTAGAAACATTCCTTGTAGAGCCTGACTAGGATGACCTATTCATCCATGTGGTGTACCAAAGGATTATCACCCCTGTCATCCCAGATGATGATAATAGCCAATATGTACACCACTTGACCACCAGTTCCTCCACATTGGGATATCCAAATCACCCTGCAATTGAATAAAAATCCAATTGGATGACTCCCTTCATTAAGTATCTCTAATATAGACTTCTCCCACAAAACAGAGTTGAAAATGACTGAATCCATTGTTGTGCAATGTAGTTAACCCTCTATAGTGGACCCAACCTCGAGTAGAATATCTATAAATGTGAGTTTGATGGAATTATACCTTGTTTCATTCAAGTATATGATATTCCCTAGGTTATGTAGGAAGTTCATATCATGTCATGTGGTTCACATCAGGAAGGGTTGACGCTTTCCCACTAGATTCATAAGGCTGGGCTACTTCTGGCCCACCAAGGTCAATGACAGTGTTGAGTTCACCAAGAGGTTGTATGCATGTTAAATCCATGTAAATTTTGTACATTGACATCCATATCCCCACCATAATACAAAGTATTTTTATCCCTTTGTAGTCTAGATACTCAATTTCATGGGACCTATCCACCAAAAATAGATCTCCAATGAAGGTTCATTCTTACCTCTATAGATTTCTTTTTTAAGTGGGCATAATTGTTTCCTATTAATAAGGTAAAGTCCTGATAGATTATTAAATTCATGATCTCTAGTATTATTCATCAATTTAGATTCCCTTTTTCTATTCTCACTAATAACGAAACCAACTCTTGAGTGGATGAGTTGAAGAAGTTTTATGCCAAGTACAACATCCGGTCCAAGTATACTTATCGCTACCACATGCATGAGAATGGATAGATCAATTCATTTAACAAAACCCTCTCCAACATCCTATAGAAAATTTTGGTCTAGAATAAAAAATGTTGGTCAGAAAATCTCCCCAATTATCTCTAGTCTTATCATACGATGACATGAAATTCAACCGAGGTGACTCTATATTCCCTGGTGTACGGAACAAAGGAAATTATACCCAAGAATATTTAGTTAACGTCACTATGAATAAATTTCTATGATTAGAAGTTTTCATACAAGACAATTGAGGTTTATCTATCTAAACTGGAATCCCTTGACTATAATAGGCTTTGAGGCTTGAATAATCTAGAGAGAAGCCAGAGCATTCAACAAAATGGTTCTCCCCCAATCTTTCCAACAAGGTGATTCTATATTGGATCTCTAAACACCGATGATGATGGGTAGTAATCCAAAAATGATTTCACCCAAGTGGGAGTGACTGTATATCATTCACAAATTTTTTCCCAATGGCAAAAACTATTTGGTCACCATGGATGGGGATCACATCACTCCTCCAACCAATGACAAGTTTATCATAAAATACATCACATGAAAGAAAAACCAATATCTTAGTCACATGAAGATAAATTGACATATGATCATCATCTTAGCAGCACAATGATAAAAGGTGCAGCAACCGATGTCCTTACCACAAGATGTTAAATTGCATAGATTGGTTCAAACTATAAGAACTTAAAACTAAGATCCAGTGGTCCAAATTATATTAAATTAAACTAAAAACTATATATTCCGAGTTATGTGATGTTAATCTATGTATAAAACCTTCATCCTGGTAGAACAATGTCAAAATGCATAACATATATGGTACTGCATGTACGACCTTAAAAGGAACATACCAATGTCCAAAGAACATTATGTTAAACTGGGAGATCAAGTCTAAGTTCCATGACTTTAAAATGTATAAAGGTTCACTCAGGAATGAATTTTGTGGCATTGGGAGTCTTAGGACCTCATGGACGTCAGGTTTATACCTCATAAACACTACACATATCCATCTGGGATTCATACTCTTTATGGTCTAAATTATACGACCTTAAACTAAGAACCGTATTATCCAAGTTACAAGACATTAAACCATGAAAAAAAACATTGTCTTAGCTTTACTACATTAAAATACACAACATTTATGGTCCTATCCACATGAACATAAAAGGAACAAACTGAAATCCAAAGCACACAACATAAAACTGGGCACTACAGTCCAATATCACGACTTTAAACTGTGTATGGGTTTCCATTAGGAGTATGGGGTGTGGAATGGGCCCATGTGGTCCTCATTCATATCAGGTTGTAATTTTCATTCCATACACATAGACTTTGGATCACCTATCCTATAGATACCCTAACCTTTTACATATAACATTACCTGATTTTAAGCATAATTATACATTAGAGTACAATCCAAGGATTGTGAAGTCTAGTGTCTTGGGAGACTAGGCACATAAAACATAAAACATGGAAACAAATAAAACATTTATTTATTTAGTCTTCATAATGACCCCCTAACTTCCATTATGCTCATACATCTTCATAGGATAACCTGGGGATAACATGAACAATGGGATGAGCTAAAAGACCAGTAAGGGAATAAGAATAAGAATAAATACATAGCACATGGGTTAGGAACATGACATAAAGAGATAAAAAGGCATGTAACATAAGTGATCATAACATATAAACATAGATTCATATAAACATGATATCATAAAAATGTGGCAGCAACTTAAAACATTACTTTAGTCTGAGTCAAGGCTAACTGCCAAGATTGTTTCCCATTGTAGCACAAGCCAAAGCTAACCACCAAGACCGCCGCACATAGCATCTCATTAGACTTAAGTTTACCCAATTAATTGGAGACCTATCTGGGTGAAACCTTCATAACACATTTATTAATATTATTTCCATATAAATAATAATACAAAATTCAATCATACATAATCACAAGGGAACCCACAGAGAGAAATGCGTATCACATTCAGGATATAAAGCATAATGAATATGTGTATCATAAAAGTGTCCATTATAGAAATGAATTAAAAGATACATGGACATTAATAAGGTAAAATATGAATAAATCATGGTAAGTGAAATAAAATGGAGGTGACAACATGTAATAAGAGTATTTAGGAAATTCTTAGCATTAAAACCTTTTAGTGCAGTTTTAAGGAAAACACTAAAGAAATTTTAAAACATAAAAGGGAAAAATATTTTATATAAATCCAAAATTGAACCAAGAAGGTTTTCATAATAAAATTAATTATTTTATAATTGAAATGGTGTATTAAAATAGAAGATATAGTGCACTTGAAATTGGGTAAAAATTTGGGAAGTTCCCTTAAAACGAATTTTCTTACTCGTAAGTATCGAGGAGGGAATCACTTAAAAGCATGTATAAACCCATAAGAGAATGAGGGGTGAATCTTGAAACATGAGTTTGGAGCATATAAAAAATATGTATAAATTTTACATAAAAATAAACGACAACTTCATTTGGGTATAAAGAACGATAGAGGAACCCTATGGAATAAAGGAGGTTCGGATAGAATTTCTTACAAATTATCAGCATGATATCAGGTGTACTTAATAGGGATTAAAAAAAGAGAAAGGGATTTATAATATTTTATAAATAATGAGGATATTATGGGGGAGGTGTGTAATAATACCCCATTACTAGGAATTACACATAAAATTGAACGACATGAGGACAATCTTGAATAAAAGTGAAATGAAGAGGATCCCTTACCTTAAGTCTGGTGGTGTTATTCACTTGTTATTAATGACCTGAATAAACAAATCATGTTATTTAATTAATAATTATAGAACCTATTCTATATTTAATTTATTTAATATAACCTTTTTATTCCATTCAAGTCCTTTTTGATTGGTTATAAGGTTCAATTTCATTGTTCGGTTCTATTTTCTTCCTTGGTTTTAATGGTCGCTTCATGTTCGGATAAACACATATGATGAAAGTGGTTTTATAGAATTGAAGTTGTATGTTATTAGTGAACATATATATGATTTTAGGGTTATAAAAATTAATTTGGTTATTGGGAGTGAATATGAATTTCTATATAAAACCTCAATGACAACTGTTTTGGGTAATCAGTGGGTTTTGATTACAACGAACATTTTTTTCATTATAACATAATATAATGTTTAAAAATGGATTAAAAAACCTTAACTAAGATATATTAAATATATTATAATCTTTTTAAACCATAACACAAATGGTTTTATGGCCATAATTAAATATTATAACAAAAATTGAAAAATCATTGTCCTTGAATGTGCTAAATTAACACATCTCAAACTGTGTTTTCATTTCTTTCAAATAAAAGGTGGGGAAATGAGAGATGATAATGAATTATCCCATTATCATAATGTCATTAAAATACATGTATTTTAACAGATTAATCATAAAATTTGGGTTAAGGGAGGTGATGAAAGAAACAAGAAAAGAAAAAAACTTAAAAGAAATAAAAGAATTGGAAAGAGGAATTCACTTGTAGAGTTTAACTCCTTTGAGAGACTCTTTAGAGGAGAGGATATGGTATTTTTAAGAGACTATGGTATTTTGGATGTGGGGAAGGAGTTTGGGAGGATATTTGGGCAGAATATTGGTATGGAACAAGGCTTGAGGAGAGTGAAGAGAAGAGGGGGGATTATAGTGATGGAGAGGAGGGTTTTTATAATTTTTTAGTCATTAGTTTATTAATTCCCTTAAAGACTAGAAATAGTGATGATTCTATGACCAAAGAAAGTAATGTTTTCATGTGAGTTCGAGATAATGGCCTTACATCTTCCATACATTATCTGATGAAATCATAATTCATGTCTTTAGCATTTGTCGTAAATTATCATATTTTACTATTCATCAAAAAATCTGGTATTTTAGAAAAAACCCAAAAATTCACCATAACCATATTTCAAAATTTATAATCCAAAACTAAAGTTTATTTTTCAAAAATAATTTTGTAAATATGTTTAATTTAATATTTAATTAAAATCATAATTTACTTGAATAATACAGATTTTATAATGTTTATTTTCTTATTCCCGCATATAGGTATATCATACTTCCACTTGAATCTTATTTATATACTATCATAGGTAATGTTACTATTCATTTGGGTATGTCACTATTTATAAGGGTAACATTACTATTAATAAGAGTATGTTACTATTCACCAAAAATTTAGTTGGTCATATTAGACTCTAATTAACTTATGGATCATAACCATATATGTAATTTTTTTGAAATTCAAATCAAAAAAGTGAAAAACTTGAGTTTAAAGGTAAAAAAGAACTTAGTAGTTCATTATTTTGTGATTTCATGTGATTATATAGAATAATCATAAGAAGAAAATTTCCATTTAAAAACATTGGGTCGTTACATTGTTCCCCCTTAAGAAATTTCACCCTTGAAATTTGGTTTTACATTCTAGGCTATAAACAGGTGTAGGTACTTTTCTTTCATTGCCTCCTCTAGTTACTATGTTACCTCTTCGTACTTATGGTTCCACCATAGTACCTTGACCAAGTGAGTATTCTTGTTACATATAACTTTATCTCTATTATCCAACATCATCACTAGATTCTCCTCATAAGAAAGATCATTATCCAGCTGAACCACCTCTAAAGAGAGTACATGTAAAGGATATGGTATGTAATTTCATAATAGGGATACATGAAAGACATCGTGTACTTTGGACATGGTAGGTGGATGTTCCAGTTGATAGGCCATAGATCCAACTTGATCAGGGATCTCAAAGGGGACAATGTACCTAGTACTTAACTTCCTTTTCTTAAAAAATCTCATGACCTTATTCCACTGAGATATGAGTAGAAATACCATGTCTCTAACATTGAACTCAAGGTATCATCAATGATTATCTACATAACTCTTCCATAGACTTTGGGATACCTTGATATGATATTGATTGTTTTTCACCTTATCCACCATTTCTTCGACCATTTATGGTCCTAGAATCTTGCACTCACCGACTTCATCCCAACACGCCAGTGTTCTACACCTTTTCGCATAAAGGGATTCATATAGTGACATTCAGATTATTGATTGGAAACTATTCTTGTAGGATAATTCAAATAGTGGAATATGTTGGTTCCATCCTCATTTTAATTCTATAGAACACACTATCAACAAGTCTTCCAGTGTTTGAATAGTTTTCTCAGATTGGACATCAGTTTGAGAATGATAGGTCTTACTGAAGTTCAATTCAGTTCCTAGAGCTTGTTGGAGACTTTTCCAGCACTTTGAGGTGAATCTTGGATCACGATCAGATACAATAGATAGTGGTACTCCATGAAATCTTACCACTTCCTTGATGTAAATCCATGGAAGTTTATCCAATGATAAGTCCTCTCAAATTGTGATAAAGTGAGCTGTCTTTGTAAGACGGTCCGTAATGAACCATATAGAATTGTTTCCTCTAGATTTCCAAGGATGTCCAGTGAAAAAGTCCATGGTAATGTTCTCCCAATTCCATGTTGGTATGGGTAGTGGTTTCATCATCCCCTTATAATTTTGTCTCTCAGCCTCCAGTTGCTGACATATGAGGGACTTTGATGTATATTCAACAATCTCCCTTTTCATATTGTCCCACCAAAATTTTTCTCAGAGATCTTGATATATCTTTGTCCTCCCTGGGTGGATAGAGAAGGTCGAGCTATGTGCGTCATTCAAAAGATCCTTCTTTATCTATAGATCATATGGTTCACATAATCATGACCCAAATCATACAAATACTTACTCATCAATCATGAACTCAAAGTATTTCTCACTCCGGATAGCTTCCACCCTTTTTAGAAGTTCCACATCTTTTCTTTGATAATCCTTTATTTTATCTATGTGGGATGTCTGAGAAATCATTTGAGAAAGGATTGATGATGTTCCTACCTTAATGATTCCCATGTCCATCCTCTAAAAATCTACGAAGATCGGACCCTTTTCAATTATCATCCTTGATAAAGATAAAGGATCCTTTCTATTTAGAGCATCTTCCACCTTATTTGCCATACCGAGAGGGTAGTGGATTGAGCATTCATAATCCTTGATGAGATCTATCCTTCTTCACTGGGGAATGTTAATCTCTTTTTGTGTGAATATATATTTTAGACTCTTGTAATCATTATATATCTCACACTTCTCCCCATATAGATAATGATGCCAGATTTTTGATGGAATGATCACAACTGGCAACTCCAGATCATGTGTGGGATAGTTTCACTCATGAATTTTCATCTTCCTTGAGGCGTAGTCCATCACATTATCATTTTTCATCAACACATATCCTAATATATTCTTTAAATAATCACTGTACAACATAAAGAGTTCTCCACTTTTTGGGAGTGTGAGTACTGGCGTAGTGATAAGCCTTTTTTAAACTCATTGAAATAGTCTTCACATTCCTGAGTCCAGACATACATAACCCCTTCCATGTCAGCTTGTTCATTGGGTTTGAAATCATGAAACGTTCTTCACAAATTTTTGATAATACCCAGATATACTCAGAAAGATGTGGATCTCCAATACAAATATTATCCTGGGACACTCTTCAGTTGCCTCTATCTTGGAAGGGTCTACTCATATCCCTTTACTGGTGATAACATGGTCCAAGAATGATACTTCCTCCATATAGAACTCACATTTACTGTACTTTGCATATTGATTCTCCCTTCACAATGTATTTAAAACAGTATTCAAATGATCCTCATATACCTCCTTACTCCTAGAGTATATCAAAATATCATCAGTAAAGACTACCACAAATTTATCAAAGTAATATCAAAAGACTATATTCATTGAATCTTTGAACATTTATAGAGCATTAGTGAGTCTGAAGGACATTACTATAAACTCATAGTGTCCATACCTCATATGAAAGACATTCATGGGAATATCTTTCTTCCTCATAATCATTTGGTGATATCCTGACCGAAGGTCCACCTTAGAGAAATAATCATCCCCACAAAGCTGATTGAACAAGTCATCTATCTGTGGTAGGGGATACTTGTTCTTTATCAAAATTTTATTGAGCTCACGATAATCAATTTAGAGGTGCATTGATCTATCCTTCTTCTTGATGAAGAGTACTAGAATACCCCATGGTGAAGCACTCAAGCGTATAAAACCCTTCTCTAGATTCTCCTTTAACCACTTCTTCAGCTCTTCCTGCTCTATGGTGTCCATTTTGTAAGATTTCCTTGATATAGTTAGTGACCCAGGAATAAGATCAATTGAGAACTCAACCTCTTGATCAGGAGGAAGACCGAAAAACTCTTTAGGGAATATATTAGTGTAATCCCTCAAAATATGCATGTCTTCAATAATGATTATTTCCTTTGTATCAATCATTTGAGCTAGACATTCTTACTCATAAGGAAGCAATATCCACACTTGAGACGATGATTCTAAAGAAGATTCATCTTCCTCCTTACACTTGTAAATAATCATAGGATGATTCAGGATGTAAAGAGTGGTCTCCCTTTCCATAAAGTTGATATTGGATTTGTATAAAGATAGGCAATCCATGCCCAAGATAGCATTGAACTCCACTAAATGAATTATGATGAGATTTTTTGGGAGTTTCAGTCCAAAGATGTTAACCAGGGAGGAGTTATAACCCATGGATGCAATAATTTCCTCATTATATATTCTCTTAGATAAACTTTCCTCCAAATTTTGAGGTGGTGTTTGAATAGTTCTGTGAAATTTTCAAGATATGAAAGAATTTGTAGAACCAGAATCAAATAGTACATTCTCTATTCATGAATGAATAACTAGCATACCAGTCACCACATCGTTGTCCAGCTCCACCTCAACAATAGTTATAACATAAGACCTTCCTTATTGCCTTGGATGTTATTATTGATTGCCTCTGACAACCCTCATCATATGGAATTTTTTCACATAATTCCCATTCTCCTTGCAGTTTTAACACTACACCATTGGCTAAGAATTGATACAAACCTTTATTTATTCTTTCAAATTAGCATGATTTTTCGTATCCCATCAGCAGTTCCTGTCTAGATGTCCCAGTTTTCCATATTTTTAGCTATTCTTGGTTCCCATTAGATAGTTCCCAGGATGCTTCTTCCCACAAAGTTTATAAGTGTTATATATTCGGGCTTATTTCCATCATGAGATTTTTTTTGAACCACCCATGTTGTTCTCCATTTTCAGCTTCTTGTCACCAAGACCATGAGATCAATGAGAGTATCCAATCTTCATTTCAACCTTGATGGAACAACATAAAATATCCTCATATTTTTCAAAGTCTCAGATCATTAACAACTTCAGTAGACTCAACTTTAGCCTGCTAAAGAAGTGATCCACCATGAATTCAGTGTTCATGACAAATCCAGAGGTGTACCTTGAAATCCTTGTAAAGTTTTCTTCATACACCCTGATGGACTCATCTTCCTTATACTTGAGTCTTAGGAACTCTCTTTCCATCTTGAGATGAAGGGTTTGAGGAAAATATTTATTGAAAAACATCCTCTTTAATTCCTCCCAATCCATGGATTCAATTTCCTAATTGGGATTTGTATTCTTGATCAGTGTCCACCACTGATCATCTTCCCCATCAAAATGATAACCCACCACTATGAATTTATCTTCTTCAGAGCACTTGAGGACATATAATATATTTTCAATGGAGTTAATCCACTATTTTGTGAGGAGGGCATATGAAGATCTGCTAAACATGAGAGGCCTTTTCTGCATGAAGGATTCTATGAAAACTTTCTCTTTCCTTGGAGGAGGAGGGCATTCAACATGATTCATGTTATTATTCATAACTTGATCCATTTGAGCAAGTTCAATAATGGTGTTTTGAGAACCCGTTCATGTCATATCAGGCATATCATCAGGGAAATATTTACATTTCCTATCACATTGGTTGCGGCAACATGTTCCTCTATTTCCCACCATTGACTAAGAAAAAGAACGTATAATTAGAGGGATTGAATACTTAGAAATTATATCCTAACTTGGGATTTCTTATGTTTAAATCTAGGTTATCCTTGATATATTTTAGAACTTATATTCTTATGGTATTTTTTTATTCCCTTAATAATGGTTTGTATTAAGATCAGGAATTTACCAAGCATATCCCATGAGAGTGTCAAACCAAGAGTGCAACAAGGCCTGTTGTCGTATACCAGGATACCCTGGGTCAAGCTCAAAACTCCTTTTAGGAGTTTTCATTCCATGTTACATCTATTCCAAAGCCGCATCAACCTATTTGTATCCAGATACGGACGCATTTTCTTAATAAACCACTCACTCTATACTTAACAAAACTTAGGGGTATTTTCTAATACATTGTCTCGTCCATAAGGTTGTCACTAAGTTGATCTATTCCTAATATCCAAAAAATAACTAAACCATCCTATTATACCAACTATGGTGACCCTAGACTTTTACATATAAAATTACATGATTTTAAGCATAATTATACATTATAGTACAAGCCAATGATCGTGAAGTCTAGTGTCTTAGAAGACTAGGCACATAAAACTGAAAACATGGAACTAAATAAAAGATTTCTTTATTTAGTATTCATAAAGATCCCCTAACTTCCATTGTTCCCATACATATTCATAGGATAACCTGGGGATAACATGAACAAAGGGATGAGCTAAAATCCTAGTAAGGGAATAATAATAAGAATAAATCCATAACACATGGGTTAGGAACATGGCATAAAGAGATAAAAAGGCATGTAACATAAGGGATCATAACATATAAACATGGATTCATATAAAAATTTAATCATAGAAATGTGGCAGAAACTTAAAACACAACTTTAGTATGATTCAAGGCTAACTGCCAAGATCATTTCACATAGTAGCACAAGCCAAGGCTAACCGCTAAGACCGTCACACATAACATCTTATGAGACTTTACTTTACCCAATTCACTAGAGTGCTATCTAGGCCCACCCATCTTAACATGTTCATGAATATTCTTTGCAAATAAATAATTATACACAATTATATCATACATAAACATAATTTAACCCATAGAGAGAAATGGGTATCCCATTCATGACATAAAGCATAATGAATGGGTGTATCATAAAAGTGTTCATGGTAGAAAGTAATTAAAACATACATGGAAATTAATAAGGTAAAATAGGCATATATCATGGTAATTTATGTAAAATATATGTGACAACATGTAAGAGGAGTATTTAGGAAATTCTTAGCATTAAAACCTTTCAGTACAGTTTTAAGGAAAACACAAGAGAGATTTTAAAATAGAAAAGGGAACAATATTTTATATAAAACTAGAATTGAAACAAAAAGGTTTTTATAATAAAAATAATTATTTTATTAAGAAAATGGTGGCTTAAAATAAAGGATAGAGTGAACATGAAATTGGGTAAACAATATTTCAGTTCCCTTAAAACGAGTTTACTTACTGGGAAGTATCAAGGAAGGAATCACTTAGAAGCACGTATATACCCATAAGATAATGAGGGGTAAATCTTGAAACATGATTTTGGAACATATAAAAAGAATTTAGACGTTTTACCTAAAAATAAAAGACAACTTCATTTGGATAAAAAGAAAGATAGAGGAACCCGAAGGAAAAAAAAGGCCGTTCGGGTAGAATTCCTTACGGATTATCGGCATGATATCAGCTGTACTTAAGAGGGATGAACAAGAGAGAAATAGATTTAACATATTTTATAAATCATTAGGAAAATCTGGGGGAGGTGTGTAATATTACCCCATCACTAGGAATTACACATAAAAGGGCATAACAAAGAAGACAATCTTGAATAATAGTGAAATAGAGAGGATCCCTTACCTTAAGTTCTGTGGTGTTCTCCACATGTTATTAATTACCTGAATAAAAAAATTAGGTTAATTAATTAATTATTTAATAACCTATTATATATTTAAGTGATTTATTATAACATTTTTTATTTCATTAAATACATTTTTTAATGGTTATAAGGTTCAATTTCATTGTTCAGGTCTGTTTGCTTCCTTAGATTTAATGATCTGTTCATGTTCGGATAAACACGTATAATGAAATTGGTTGTTCAGAATTGAAGTTTTTTGTTATTAGTGAACACCACAGAGATTAAATGGTTATAAAAATTCATTTGGTTATTGGGAGTGAAGATGAATTATTATATAAATCCTTATTGATAACCGTTTTGGTTAATCAGTGGGGTTTAATTATAAGTAACACGTTTTGCTTTATAACTTAATGAAATTTGTAAAAAAGGATTATAGAAACTTAAATAGGATATATTAAATATATAATAATCTGGTTCAACCATAACACAATTGGTTTCATGACCGGAATTAAATATGATAATAGATATTGATAAATCATTGTCCTAGAATGTGCTAAATTAACACATCTCAAACGGTGTTTTCATTTTTTTTCAAATAAAAGGCGGGGAAAGGAGAGATGAAAATGAATTATCCCATAAGAATAATATAATTCCATTAAATGTATGTTACTGAATTTATCATTCCATTTGGGTGAAGGGATGTGAGGAAAGAAACAAAAAAAGAAAAGAACTTAAAATAAATAAAATAATTGGAAAGAGGAATTTACCTCTTGAGTTTAGATCCTTTGAGAGCCTCTTAAGAGGAGAGGCTTTGGTATTTTGAAGAGACTAGGGGATTTTGGATGTGGTTAAGGATCTTGGGAGGAGATTTTGGAAGAAAATTGGAAAAGCACAAGGCTTGAGAGGAGTGAAGAGATGAGGGAGTGAGGGGGTGTTATAGTGAAGGAGAGGAGGGTTTTCATAATTTTTTAATCATTGGTTTATTAATTTCCCTCCAGACCAGAAATAGTGATGATACCATGACCAAAAACAGTAATGTGTGCATGTCAGTTTGAGATAATGGATTTACATTGGCCATACATCAGCTTAATTCATCATAATTCAACTATTTATCATTTATCGCAAATTATCATATTTTACTATTCATAAAATATTCATGTATTTTAGAAAAAACCCAAAACTTCGCCCTAACCATATTTTGACATGTAGAATCCAAAAATGATCTCCAATTTTAAAAAATAATTTTCTAATTATGATTAATTTAATATTGAACTAAAAACATAATTTACTTGAAAAATATAGATTTTAAAATGTGTATTTTCTTATTCCCACATATAGGTATATCGTACTACCAATTGAATCTCATTTATATAAAATCATAGGTAAGGTTACTATTCATTAGGGTATGTCACTATTCATAAGGATAAAATTAATATTCACAAGGGTATGTTACTATTCATAAAAAATTAATTTGGTCATATTAGACTCCAAATAACTTACTGATCACAACCGTGTATGTCATATTTTCAAAATTCAAATCATAGAAGTGAAAAAATTCTATTTAAAGGTCACATAGAACTTTGTAGTTCATTATGCTTTGATTTCATGTGATTATATTGAATAATCATAAGAAGGAATTTTCCATTGAAAAAGGTTGGGTCATTACATACCCTCCCAGCATCCTAGTTGCATGATGATAAATTGTGTTATAATAATTGTCCTAGCTAGACCATGATAAATGATACCGAAACTAGCATCTTTACCACAAAATGTTAAACTACAAGGACTGGCCTTGTCATATGACCTTAAACTATGGCATCATCATCATAGACAGAAATGAAAAATGGAATTGTATCACGATGTTCTTACCTGATAGGATATCACCTTTGGGATTGGTCATCTACCATACCACCTGTCAAGAACTGTGTTATACTTGATTTCTTTCAACACAGGATATGTAGTGACACTTGGATTGTCCATCATGGTCTAGACACTAAAAAAATAAAAAAAAATGCCTCCATCCCAACATTGGGGCCAGTCCTACGTAGAGAGATACTCTTTCAAGAACTACATGCGGCTTGATTCCCATTATCATGGGATATGTAGTGACCCTTGAATCATCAATATCAGGTCCATATGAAAAGATTTCCTATTTTCACATTAGGTCACCCACATCCTTACCACATGATGTTAAATTGCATGGGATTTCAAGAATTACATGTGGCTTGATTCCCATCATTATGGAATACATAGCGACAACCATACACTTTGCCATTGGGACCAATCAAAAATTTTCTCCTCCCCTAGGTCTGAACTCCATGACCTTAAACAAAGAGATTATAGTCCATGCATAATGACTTCAATGTCCTCAATGCACGTTGTTAAACTATAACCATACCCTGAACAATTTCAGCATACCCCACAATAATCATGGGATGCCTCAATTCCCTCACCAGAGAGGATTATCCATGCCAACGTTGGTCTCCTATCACTTTGTGTTCTAGAACTACATGTGGCATGATTCAAATCCCCATGAGATACATAGCGACACCCAAACATTTTGTCTTCATTTCGAGTCATAGGTTTATCCTCCTTCTTCCCCCGACCTCAGTTATGGTTTAGGAACCCTGGCTTTAGAAATTCCCTTCATTTCAAGGTAACTATGTAGTATGTGAGTCTTATTAGCCTCATCCACATTGGGTTTTATCCTTTGTGTACAACATATATACCCATGTAATGATTGTTTCTCCCATAGTCCAAGAAACATGACTTTAATATGTTTTCTATAGTTCAAGAAACATGAATTTAAACTGATTTCTCCCATAGTCCAGGAAACATGACTTTAAACTATTTTCCCCACCTAGGTTTGAATCTCCATGATACACTCATTCCTCACTTTGAGACTTTCTCACTTTGAATTTCCATCATCTTTCAAATATCGATAGACCCGATAATGGTGATGGTCTCTTGCCATTATGGATCACCTACCATGTTAGTCCAACTCGCTAATGGTTCTCTGGAGGTATACAGTGAATAATGTGTTTCATAGTTTGAAAATATTTTTTTTCATTTTATATCCCCATTCATGACTGTTTTGGTCATGATCCTTGTGTTTTGAATATAGTCAATAATTGATCCTTACCCTCCAGTTTCCACTTCTATCCAGACCATGAAAGTATTATCTTACCTCCTTTCCACTCTTATGTGTTGGGATAGATTTCTACCCTTGACATCCACTGAATTGCATGTTACCACAAGTCAGGTTGACCCATATACAATCCCTTATTTCCCACAACAAGAATGAATCTTGTGGGATTAAGAATGTGGTTAGGGTATGTATTGATGAGATGCAGCCACAAACGATCCCTTAATGGTCCAAACATTATGAACTTAAACTAAGATCCTTTCTAGGAAAGTGTGGTGTGGCCCTGAGCCCCTTCAGGCTTCATGCACGTCCAGTTTGTCACTCCACCACACCACATATGCATTCCCTAGGAATCCTTCTTCCCATTTATTTCTTGATACTTATGTGGTATGAAAGTCTCTTTAGGCTTGTTAATGTTAGGTTTATTTCCTAAATTCCACACAAATACTCTAGGAATGAACATTACCCTATCTATGCCACAAGACATTAAACTGTTGGTCAAGGTCCAGGTTGTATGACCTTAAAATATGTGAAACATTCTGGTCACATGAAGTTATACCCTGGGGCACGTCCTGATCACATGATGTTAAACTATACCATGCATCATCCTCACCATATGACCTTACGCTGCGTGTTCATCATCCTCAGCTACACGATGTAAAACTGCAAGGCCTCCTAGTCCCCCACCTAAATGAAATTTCCCAGAAGGTCCTCTCCTATTATTGGTTATTTACCACATTGTTCATATATTTTATTTTCTATCAACATTCGACATGAAAAACCCTTGGAATATAGGTTTTATCTTTGTTCAGACCAGTACACTTACACCAGAAAGTTCTAATTCACTGTGGGGTAATTTTGGGAGTTTTAGAATCCATTAAAACATTCCATCACTCCACTACCATGCTTTACATACCCCTTATTCGAATCCTCATCCTATTTCATGTTATAGGGGACCCACTAATGTCTTGGTCTCATGCCTCTTTGGCTCACCTGCCATCTTAGGCCAACATTACCATAGACGTCAAGATATGTTCCTTGTTTTGAGCATGATCTTCGGTCGACCCTCATTTGTTTTTCCCTATTCCATGATAAGAAATGTGGATGTTGTGTTACAAACATGGTAAAAAACTATCCTGTATCATGATTCCACAAAAATTTTGTTACAAATTTTGGGAATTGTAATCCACACATTCCATTCCCCTCTATTATGATAAATTCCAATGCACTAGGAGTTATCCCATTCATTCACTAGAGAATTATGTGAAAAGAAAATTGGTTATTTCGAGAATCCTATTATACATCCATAGCCTATCATACTTGAAACACTCCATACGGTCAGTAAAAACTAGAAGACTATGAGTTTTAATGGTTATCTGACACTCTCAAAAAAAGTGAACAATTATGTGGTCCTTTATTTCTCACACTGAACATGACCCGTGTCAGATTAGGGATTTGTTGTTAATTATATCAGAAATCTTATTAAAGTGGGATAATTAAAATCACGAAAAATAATGTTTCCATGAGCACAAAATTATCAATAATATTCTAGAAAACTATGGCCGTTGTATTATGGGTCCTGATAAAAACACCCATATATCTCTTCCCCTATGATCGAGTGCTTCAACTCCTCCGACCTTTGGCGTGTGGAATCCATGATCCACTATCACCACTAGAGATCTATTTCTTCCTCATCATCTTTCATCCAATGCTCATCCAACCTGATCTATCCCAGTCCTATTCATCCCAAATATCATCCACCTGACGTGATCCCTGCCTTATCAAATCTTGATCCTCTGCTAACTAGGCCCTCAATTGTATTATAACTTCCAATTGATTGTCAATGAAGGAGGAGTACTCATCCAAATATTCTTCTAGGTGATGGTTCTCCCGATTAACCTCTTGAAGTATTGATATGCTTTCAAACTTCTCCTTAGGCTAGGAAATGTCCATATGTCGACTTCCTTCCCACATCTTCTCAAAAAGGTAGTAATGAATCATCATGTGTAGACCTCGAGCATCCACCCGTTGATGCATAGAATATGCATCTAGAGGAGAAGCGATCACATCCATCTTATCCATTGTGATTATGGATTTGGTCAATGAAATGTATTATAAACTCCCACACTTGGTGTTGGATGATCTAATTTTCCTCAACCGTATCAGTGTGAGATTCATCCAGCTCCACCGGATCGTTAGGCTCAAACTTCAGGAACATAATCAAATACTCAGTGGAAGGATCCTCCACCAAAATTCTGTCATATGGTCTTGGATCCATTTCATGAGGTTTTTCATCCTCACTTGATCCTACCTCGATAGTATTTTCCCTATCATCCCTGAGTTCCACCCTAACAGCGGTGTCACTCGCAACTGTAGCCGATTGTTCACAAAATACCATGTCCTGGTCAGATTGAGCAGTTGGCTGCGTATCTACCAACACCCCTATTGAAATAGAGATTCTGGAGGATCCTCCTACCATTTCTCATAGAATAGGACCAGCTACTCCAAGTAATGTTCAGACAGTAAACATGTTAGTCAACCAGATCAAGCAACTACCGGTGTGGCTATGTAAGACAATAAACTTTAGCAAGCCAAGTAGTGGTGTGTTGTGATCCTGGGTTTTCATCATTGTGATATAGGGATGTGTCCCCCTATATATGATTGAGGGATCTAGGGATTTTGGATTGGCCGCTCTGGGCTCCTCAATTCCTCATGTCCCCACAACCACTTTCACCCTGAACATAGATCCAAGGGCTTGGTTATCTTCACCTGCATTCATACCTCCATCCCCATCAGTAAGGGTCCCTTGCGCAATATCCTGCTACACAAAAAATACTTCTTTTGGGGATTCTTGATGAAGCATGAGGGAGTGTGCGACATGAGAAGTAGTAAGTTAAGGGTCACCTCAGGAACTTCGAAGAATTCCTTCAAGGAGTTCATGATTTCACCAACCTTTGGAGGGATCCCCACATTGGTGTCTTCCCCTAATATTCTTTTGATTCACTAGGTAGGTTATAGTACACCACTAGCTCAGAAGCCAATAATAGTGGTGGAAATTTCAGATCTAGTAGTACATTTACTTGATTTTTTATCGGACACACAATGACTCAAGATTCCATAGGGTCTGATAAATCCACCATGTACCGTTCCCCCTCTTCACAGGGCACGAGAAATCCATATTTTGTGGAAGCATTACTTAAAAGCTCCATATTGTACCTTTTGAGGTAGTCCCACATCCTACCAGGGTTGAGGAACTACTTATTGATATCCCAGGTTTCTCAAGTCTTAGGGTAGACAACATCCTCAAGGTAGTACACATAATGAAATCGCTTCATAGAAGATTTTATAGACATCTTGAAGAACCCTCTTGATAGTTTCCCTTCCTCTTGAGTCTACCCAACTAGGAATTCTGTGTCCAGTGTTGCTTCTCTTCTTTCACTTTTGGCTGGTTTAGGCCCCAGAATTTTTGGATCCACTGCTGTAGCACCACCACCACGGTGTGCATCAGCGCTGATACTATGATGATCTCTCTCCAATAATCAACCTCAACCCCAAGGTAGAGTTACCACCCCTTCATTATCTCATATGATCTGCAAAATCATCATTTATTCTCGGTAGGCAACCTCCTAGATCTTTGTGTACACATAGACCATCATGTTTGTAATATTGGATGAAAAATATTGTTTAGAATCATCCCATATTCACACGTGAAAATGAGATAGAGTATCCTCACCACAAACAGGAGGTATTCATGAAATACTCCTTGGTATACCTTTGGATTTGTCCTTTGCAAACACCTAAACTTCCTTGTGAATCGGTGTGGGTTGTACGGTTCATAGATGAACTCATAGTCTAACCGTTCCACCAACACTCTACCTCAAAAGTATAGATGATATGACCAATGCTCCTCAGTTCTCATACCACCATTGATTATGAACCCCATTAGCAGGGAGAACAGGTGAAAATTTAAGTGATATGTATGCCTGACTTTGCTCAGCACTACCATCAAGCCAATGATGAATGGGAAACATCCAGTAATATTCAAAATTGCTGGTCAGAAGTTCTATTCAGGAGGGTAGATGAGATTAAGATATTCATAGCCACCCATGTGCACAATCACCCAACTATATAGGAAGTGGAGATGTATACAGAATTGCAACAACTTCTTTCCCTCACTGATATTCCAAAGAACATTGTACATCTTCACTAGCACTGGGATCCAATGGTTGACACATTGCCCTGTTACTAGAATCACCACCATGATGAATGTGATCAGTTGTACCCCCATGTGTTCCTCCCTCACCAATAGCATCCATCTGCAGATAAGGGTTGTAATGAACCTAACCATCTTGAATATTGGTTGAGGCTCAGTCATGATATTTTACCCCCAAAAATACCATTGACTCTCCTCTAGGACCCTCTTGTAAGATCCCCCTTGGCCTCACTGAACTCCTCTTAGGAAGGTGTGGGGCCCAGTTGGAAGTTTCTTGCCTGCCTCTTCCTCCTCAGCAGGATCCCCCATCGGGACGTTCAGGAAATAGCGGAACCACTGCTTGAAGTGTACATCCATTATCCCTTACTTTTCCTTGGCAGTACCTAGCACCATACCCAGCATCACATTCGTTGGACGTGGAATCTACTCTTGATCTTCTAACACATTCTATGTGGGGAATAATTCATCATACATGGCCCCTCGAATTGATATTCTTGAAATCTGATGGACATCCCAGAGGTTGATGATGACCTACCCATGATGAATATGAAGTGTGATAGTCCCTGGTGACCATCTCCTTGGAAGCTCGTTCATGATATCCAACGGCTAGTAGACATGAAACTGGGAAGCACATGAAACTTTATATAGGCCTACTCACTTCATATCTTCCTCAAACTCAGCATTAGATGCAGACACCTAGAAGGACCAAGACCATTCCTCTATGAATTTTCATCCCTAGAACAGATCCCCATCATTAGTACACCCTTCTCTAGGTGATCCTTCAAGATGTGGCCATCAGCACCTCAGTGCCATTGGTATTTCCGTGATGTGCCTCTAAACTAGTAAGTTGATTCATGCCTACTGGTTAGTGGGATGAATAAATCATCCCTCATTATAAATCCATACAAAGGTAACCTCTTTCACATAGGATAGTCCTTATGAGTCTCTGATAATAGAGTAAGAAGTTATTCATCATTAGAGTGGATCCTAACTTACTCCCCAATCATGATATTTTTCACCATTTCTTCCCTTTTAGAAGAATCCTCAAGGACCTCCTGAGCAGCTTCTTAAGGGGCCATTGAATCCAAGACTTGGGATAATTCCAAATTTTGTTCACAAAGATCATTCACGAAGCTTGTTCGTGGAGTACTATATCATGAATCCTGAGCATACTCAGTGCATTTTGAAAAAACTAATAGATCGTGATGCCTTGTTTTGCTAAGAATCATTCACATAACAAGGATCATAGAACCCATTTTACAAAGATGTGTTCACGAGGCAAAAGAGCTTCATGAAAAAATAGATCAAGTGAGTTGTTCATGAAGATCCGTTATAGATAGGGGGGCCCTCACACGCTATTTATAGGCATGTAGCCAACTAAGCTTCATAGAGGCCTCCACACTTGTGCACATCATGATATATTCATTGTGAGTCAGCTATACAATTAGACATGTCTGTTCATGATTTATCCTCAGAATCCGACCCTCCTTTTATAGTCAAGTTTAATTCTAAGGATGGGCATCTGTTGGTGGTGAAATATGTTCCCCCTAATAAATTGAGCAGGGATACATCCATTTGAGATGGAATCAAAGCTAAAAAAACCCTAAAAATCATCCAAAGTGTCTTCCTTGTGAATCTCTTTAACAGACCTCCTTCACCGCCACAAATGTGAGAGGCCAAGATGGAACTCCAGTGAGTTCAAAACACTTCGCAGATGCACGAAGGTATTTTACGGGTGGATTCATTAGTTTGAAGGATCCATGAACTTCTGCGAAGCCCATCTTTGCTTCACATCACACTCTGAGCATCGTGAATCCCATTGACTATAAATATCCAACTCATTCCACCCCAAAGGCAAGACTACCTTGACCTTTTGACTTCCAATATCCCAATTCAATAATCCTATGAGCATCGCTAACCCAACCTAAAAATGTATCATATAAGGTACTTAAGAATCATGAAACCCCCTTACCTTGTTTCTAAATACCTCTATATAAGGTGGGGAAATCTTTCGTGAAGGCCTATGACCTTCGCGGATGAAAAAGTCCCTCCAGGACACTTGAGGTTTTGCTAATCATTCAGCCTTCACGAAGCACTCCTTTTCTGGTTCCTGACTTCCTACCAAGGCATGGTCATCTTTCTTTGTGAAGCCCATTAATTTATGAAACCCATGTCCTCCATGAAGCACCTCTCAATGAGGATCCCTACTTCAAAAGACCTTCTTCCATTCATCCCTCCATGCTTTTTCATGGTTATTTTCTGGTCGCTCGCAAGGTTTACCCTCTTGGGTTTCCCTACCGTTTTCTATTTAGCATAGGTATACTAATGGATTTTTCTTTTTTATCATAGCTATGATAATGTGGACCTTATGAGTGACCATTCCTCTCCACCTTTTCCTCATGGAATTGAAAACCCTTTCCCTTCCCCAAGGGTCGATGGGTGACAGCCATGAAAGTCCATGTGGTGAGATGTGAGTCCCCCACATCCGAGCTGCATTACGTAAAAATTCCTAGCACCAATTTCATTAACACGTGATGTTAAACAATGATCTTACCTAGTTTGGCATGCATTGGATGTCACTGTGTATGGATGAAATGGAATGAGATCTTCCTCACATGGAATGAGATGCTCCTCATATGAAATACATCCACCACACCAGATTAGAGAGGGTATGAGAAACTTAGACCTCTCATTTCCCATACTCTCAATCTGTCATCCCTCTCACTTAATGATTTGTTTCCATTTGTGCCTTGGGCAATCTCCATAGGTTAACCCCAGCACACCTTTGGTAGGATGATCTATATAAAAATGACATTGAATATGGTCTTACTCACCTAGAACGAGATCCTCCTCGTGTTAAATGACATATTCCATGGAAACTCTCCATGAGTAATCCTCATATCATCTCTCATTGTTGCATCATTCGCAACATAACTATCAGTTCTGTTGCTTCCTCTTATTTCTCACACCCATAATGAATCATGTGGGATTAGAGGTTAGTAATGATCATGAAAACCCATCCATCCTCACTAATTTTCCTCCTCCTCAAGTGTAATCCTCAACAACCCATTCTGAAATAAATGGAATTTGATTCCCAATTAACTAGGATACATTGGAAACCTCCTTGATTTTCAAGATGAACTTCGAGAACTATGTGTGGATTGATTCTTTCCCTTACATGATACATTGTGATGCCTAGGTTTCCATCCTTTATCCCAACCAAAATATTCCATCTTTTTCGCGTGGGTTCACTTTCATCCTCACTACATGATTTTAAATAGCATGGGCCTCAGAACTATGTGGACATTTATTACCAACTAACTGAGATACGTAGGAAACATCCTTGAGGTTAAATCCCAGTACTTAAACCATCCCACACATCCCCATATATTCCCATCCATCCTGATTATATTCAGGACACCACATCCTAGTGATATCATGCCATCCATTTGGGTTGTCCCTACATGTAAACCCCACACAATAAAACAAAATCCAACCAAGAGAAAACCTCTTTCAAAGGGTATCACCTATGAGTAATCCCCACACCATCCATTTAAATACATGGGTTTTGATCCCTATCTTCTAAATAGGGTATGTAGGACGCCTCTATGAGGTTAAATCCCAGCCAATTGTAAAATTTGGTGCCCCCTCATAGGGGTGTACCCCTATGGTCTACCTCCATAGGTGTTCTGATTTGATTCCATGATGTGACATCTTCTATTTATGGGACACACCTTCCTAGGTCCACTCTAATAGGGTGTTTGACCCATCTATCAGGTAAACCTTGGTTCCTCCCTCCTAGGTACGTACCCCTTTATGGTGTGACATCATCCATTTATGGGACACAACCATCAGTTCCACTCTCATAGGGAGCTCTAACCCATCCATCCTACAAACATTTTAGGTGTTCCCACCTAGAGATGCACCTTATAGATCCACCTTCGAAAGTGTCTGGATCAATCCACTTCATCTCTATAAGACATTAAAATTGTGACCTTCCACACTAATACCTCATGTGAAACATGGGATACCTATGAAAAACCTTAAAGATGTGCATTTATCCCCATATACCTCATGATCACCAAGGGATGCATCAGGTTCCATGCCTTTGAGAATCCCTTTGATAAGGAAGAGTACAGGTGACCAATGTTTCAGCATATAAACATGCCAGTAATGACCAACGTGAATACTCCCCTGACTGAAGGTTGTTGTCCTATCAAGATCTTTTGGAATTTACAAACAAGAGAAACATATTAAACCAACATCCACAAAGAGATAGAACTGGAAATTAATTTCATGAACTATGTCTTAAATCTATGTGGGAGACCCAAATTAGGTAATAAATTATAAGGAAGAATCCATAATAGGACAAGACAACATCCCATCATCCTATTTCGATCAAGGAACAAACATTTCCATTGAAAGTGTTGAATGTATCCTGCCTTTGGAAAGTAGGAATAGAAGGAAAAAAATGCACATCAATGAATAATAACACATGAGGTGGGGCTCCCTGACAGAAGTGTAGGAAAAATTCTCCTAGAAAATATAATACATAAGAACACCTTTTCAATGTTTAATCTTATTTATGATCATCATATTCAATAATATTATTTTTTATAAACTCTCATAGGGAAATTATCATACATATCAATTTACTTTTCCATTTTTTCACATTGTAAAACATTATATTATATACGATAGCTTTTCAATAGATCCAAAAAATCATACATAACGATTAAATATTCAAAACTCAATAGTTATTGAAATTTATCCATCTAGGATGTAAAATTAACATAAAAATAGGATAATCAATGAATTATATGTTTCAAAATAAATGAATTAAAAATGAATTCAAATAAATTAAATTAAAAATATAAACATAGAATATTTAAATAATGAACTCCAAAATCCAAAAAATCATCGATAATCACTTTTTTTCTTAATATATATAGAAATTAATGAAAATTACCTTTGATCATTTAACCGCCGAAAACTTGAATTTTTACAAAAAATATTGACTAATTGACATTTTCCACCCAATAGATCCATATTAAATTATTTATTAATTAAATAAGATTTTGGATTCAAATTATTTATAATTCCATTGAAATGATATTGAAATTTTTTAATAGAATAAAGAAACATCGTTGTACTACATGATATGGTAGGGGACCCAAAACACACTGCATATGTAACACCCCGAGATTTTATGAGATATATTCTTTTTAACTTTTTTCATATCTTCTATTGTACGCTACACCATGATTATATTGCACTATAAGTAACACCGTACTAGCTTGCAGTATACGCAACTCTATTCTGGGATTGAGTTACACATAATTTCAAGTTCGTTTTGCGGAAACTATTCTACGCAACATTAAGTATAGATTTTGTTTAATGTATAAATGAAATAAGTTTTGATTATGTTATACGCAACACCAAACGGAGCTTTCACTACATGAATCTCTGAGTTTTCTTGCATTACACGCAATCAAGACCTTCCTCGATAGTGTGTGTAGTACGCAATACCGAGTTTCACTAAACGAGATATTATTATAATATTATTATGAACTAGCGGTTATGAAGAGTAATACCCAAATTTTGAAATTTTATAAATTTTATCTTTCAAAATGGACTTCATTTTTGGATTCGGAATATCGAAATTAGCCTAGGGTAAATTTTTGGTATTTTTCTGAAAACTTTCAATTTTTGATGAATAGTGAAAACACTCGGTTGCTATTTAAAAACTGCCTTTTTATTTAACTAATTATTTATTTTATTTAAATTTATTTTAGGCCAAAATTTATAAATAATACATATATAAGT
Source organism: Viscum album (assembly GCA_963277665.1). NCBI lineage: Eukaryota > Viridiplantae > Streptophyta > Magnoliopsida > Santalales > Viscaceae > Viscum > Viscum album. The sequence goes on along the minus strand of OY728159.1, from coordinate 770,127,579 downwards.
TCAATTTAATTCATTGGAGTCATTTTATAATAATTTTAGATATATAAAAATCTTATTGAACTTTTCACCGTCTTTTACCCACCTCCTAGGAGAATTTGAAAATGTACATAAAACTAAATTTTACCGCTTCTGTGAGTGGAATTTCGAAAATCCGAGAGACACGGTTAATATCAAGGAGTAAAATGTGGTTCAATAAGCTAAAAATAATTTTTGGTGAGTAGTAACTTTTTACTTTTATTTACCACGGTTAAAAGTAAATAGGATAATTAAGGGTAAAAATGATATTATTGTTACCCTAACATAGGTCCCAATTCTATTGGATAAGTTTAGTTTGACCAAAAAAAACTTTAGGAACATATTAGTACCATTTAGGTCCAACTGGATTAGATTATGACATTTATTATTATTTAATTCAAAGAAGAGTTAAAAGAGTTAAAATCAATGTTTAATAACTAAATCATTTTTAATATAGGGATATACATAAAATAAATTCTACAGTAAATATTCATTAGAAAGATAAAAATATTTCCTAAATAATGGTATTTTATTTATAATTTTTATCCATTAAATAATTTAATTTATTTATGACATAATGATGATGCAGTAATTACCTTATTAATGAAATATTAACATAATTGATGTTATAAATACCCAAATAAATGTCATCTGAGACTATTTATGAATTAATTTTATAGGTTAATATGACATGTTATTATTGATTAAATTAACTTTTTTCGAAATAATGATGTTGTTATGAGTTTCACAAAAATTAATTACTAAATAGTGTCAAAATTGACATAAAATAGTTTTTAAAACAAATATTATATTATTAATTGTTATTCTATTCCTAAAAATATAAGGTTCGGAAAAATGACTTATATATGGTTATATATATTAATAATTAACCACTTGGGGTTATTTTGGCTTGTTATAGTAAGTTTATTAACCATATAGTGTAAGAAAACAAGAAGACATGGTAAAAGTTAAATTATTTAACTTAGAGTCAAATCTAAATGATAAGTTTAAAATAGTAACCTAAACTTGTCTAAAATCTATTGGTTGAGAGTATTTTTACCCATCCCCACTTTATATTCGAAATAAATCAATTTGTAGCTACTATAAACCGAATATGACTTTATTATAAAATAATATTTTAAGTTTTTCTTAAGGTGCCCCTCTCCTCCCTTATAAAAGGGCACCTCCTACCTCTTCTCTTTACACAATTTTGAGCCTTCAAGCTCGGCCAAACCCTTCCCATTTCCCTTATAAACTTCCCTAGAAAAATTATAGAGGTTATGGTCCCCTCAAAATACCAACTCTAGTGCATTAAGAAGAAGCTTAAAAGAGGTGTGTCGAAGATAAGGTAATCTCTTCTACTGATTCTTTCTAGTTTTCTTTATCATTCAACATCTTCTTCTTTAGTTGTTTCATTATAAATTAATAACATAAGTAACACTAATATACTGATATGTTATTATAAATATTAAACAACCCCATTTCACCTTTTATCCATCCTACGGAAAATGAAATCACCGCGCCTGCGTACGTACGGAATACCGTCTCCACGCCGTGGTGTAATATGTTTTTCCAACACCACCTTACTTGGATGGGTATAATGGTGTAAAGAATAACTATATATGGTTATTATAACATCATAATGATTCTAAGATATTATTTCATCAACTCCAATTCAATTCAACAATTATTGGAATGATATCATCGCTTGTGCGTACGTACGGATTACCGTCTTCACGACGCGATGAGATTCATTCTCTATGTTAACCACTCAAGAATGATTATAAAGTATATATAATGAATAATAATGAAATATATGACATGATAAATCTACTTTATTTATGTATATATATATATATATCATCTAATTACTTCTATTCAAATCAATAAGGAAAGGAAAACAACGTTCATGCGTACGTACGGCCTACCGTCTCCATGAACGGTGTATTTCATTTCATTTATATATCTATTATATATATATATATATAATGAATTAATATGATATATAAATCTTTATTTACATTATAGAAGTAATTAAATCAGGATATAAGTAATAATAATATCAAGAATAACAAGTCCAAATACGTACGATAAATGAAACAATTTTACCCAAAATACTACTTTAACATGGAATATACAAAAGAACGGGTAATATAAAGTCATAAGTAAACCATATATGATATCATAACAATTAATAGGATTATGTAATAAGTCAATGACATTATTTAAATCATTATACAGGAGGTTTGGATATGTACGAAGCATATCGGACATAAGGTAAGGGATAACATTTCCAATCTCGTTTTTATCCGAGATTGCTTATACGTAAGTATTTACTGGGGTTATTGTTATCATCCATGACCATGTTTTATAAAAGTGTTTTAATGTATGTTTAACGTACTTTTTAACCATTTTTGACTTTTACTATATGGTATGTAAGGAATCTTTTTTTTACCATACGAGGTACTTTTTGACTTTTCCGGAAAAAGTACCAGAAGAATGTTTTTTTAACTTATACGACATGAACGGATTTTTACGATTTCATAAAGCCTTATTTTCATGAAGATTCCTCCACAATATTTCATGATTATTTTCAAAAAATCCTTTTCTTTTAAAATTTAATGGAATTTTGTGAAAAGAAAATGATTTTGAAGAAGAATGGATATTTTCCTCAAGAATTCATTTCAAGTGTGTTGTCAAAACTATTTTCCATCAAAGATGACATTATTCAGTATGATTATGTTTCAAGTATAATGTCTCCATGATTTATATGGTTTAACTTTTTGTATGATGAAATGATATCCATTTTTTTCATGGATTATGTTATGATGGGATGATGTTTATGAAACCCATTTTATTCTTTGGGTTATGATGAATGATTTATGTTTATGTTGTGGCACAAGTTAGAATGATTTCATTATGAGATGGGTGGGACCTATATCTCCCTCCAATGAATTGGGTAAAGATTTATATCTCATGAGAGAGACATGGATGAAATGGAAAGTAAATCTAGTTCAATAATACAGGGATGGAACGGAAAGTAAACATGGTTCAGTAAGGGACTTTTTCCACTAAGATGGTCTTGGCAGCAATGCCTTGGCTACTATGGAAATAATATCATGTGCATAATGTTTTTCCACAATTACAAGTTTTATTCACATGATATTTTATCACAATTGATGTTCCATTATGATCTATGCCTTACATACTTCCATATTTTATGTCATTTATCAAGATCTTGATGTTTAAACATTATGTTCATGTTTTTAAGTTCAAATGTTTATGGATTGTTTTATGTTATCTATGTTTACCCTTAATAAGAACTTGAGCTCACCCTTTATATGTTTTCTTTTCCCCAGGTTTTAAAGAATGGTTTTAGGTAAAAAAACAAAAGGGTAAGATCTTTATGGGAGATGTTGAAGATATTTCACCACGATTAGAAGATTATATTCTGAGTTTCGAAAGATACTAAACTATTACGGTCCTTGTGTGTCTGTTTTTGTTATGTATTAAGTATTACAAAAAAGTAATGTAATTTCCATGTACGTCATGATTTAGGTCTCTACAGTTGGTATCAGAGGAAAGGTTTAGTTAACCTTTGGAAACTAGGATGCGAAAACCATAGTGAGATCCCTAGAGATATTTATAATGTATGTCTAGGGATGCCCCTAAGGTTAAGTATAAGAATAGGTTATAGTCATAGAATTACAGTAACGATATTAGAATTAAACACAAGATGTTAGATATTAAAGGTACTTCCCATTTATTATATTGTTTTCCCTATCATGATTTTTACCTCACACTATTCTTTTAGGGTTTTAGACGATGGATGGAACCTGAAGGAACCGTGTTGATTAGTGTAATGGAAAATGCTATGATTTTCCTTCTGAACAATCCAATGTTATGAGAGATGGAGTGAAAAATATTATTTCTATACTTACACAATCTATGAATCATTCTGGAATTTCAAATGAGCAGAGAAGGAAATAATATTCTATTGAGTCCTTCATGAGGCAACGCCCACCTTTTTTCAGTGGGTCTTCTAATCCAGTTGTTGCTGAAAAATAAATCAGTACCATTGAAAAGATATTTTCCATACTTCGTTGTTCAGAACATGAAAAATTCATTATGGTTGTTTACCGTTTAGAAGGTGAAGCAGACCAGTGGTGGAATCTAATTAAGAATACAAGTCCCCAAGATGAAATTGAATCAATGGAATGGGACGAGTTCAGGAACTTTTTTTCAATAAGTACTTCCATCGTATTCTTTGAACAAAGATGGAAAAGGAGTTCCTTGAGCTTAAGAAAAAGGATGATGAATCTGTTGGTATATATGAAGAGAATTTTACAAGGCTTGTAAGGTATACATCTGGATTTATCATCCATCCTGAAAGTAAAGTTGATCGATTCTTCAGTGGCTTAAAACCAAGTCTTCAAAGGGAATTAGCTATAAGAGACTTCAGTACCTATGAAGAAATTGTGCATTGTGCCATAAAGGTAGAAATGGAAGTTGGTGTTACATATCCATCTCATGGTTTTGTCAAAAAATGAAAGATGGAGTTCAAGGAAAAATCTTAGAACAATGGTGAAAAGAAGGTGAATGTTTCTTTATGCTCGAAGTGTGGAAAGAAGCATGGTGGAGATTGCCTAAAAGGTACTAGAAAATGTTTCAAGTGTGGAAAATAATGTCATCGAGTAGCTGAGTACCGAAGTAATGGGAAAAAGGTTTTTAATAACATGAATAGAGAAAAGACTACATGGAATGCTCCACCAACACTTCAATGCTTCAATTTCAAGGAATTGGGGAATTATGTTAATCAATGCCCTAATCTAAGGGTTAATGATGATCAATGTGAGAAACCTCTTAAGGAAAAGGATAAAGGGAAGTCACATGCGATCACTATTTGTGATGTTGAGTATGAAAATGATGTTGTGGAATGATTAACTGTTTACGTAATGGGATTTCAAAATAGTATCATGGAATATCATTTATGGTATTGTGGAATTTTGGAATATCTATGTATTGGTTTTCAATAATTATATGGTACCGGTAACCATGAAAAGTGATTGAAATATTTTTGGAAAGAAGATGATATGCACATAATGAAGGGATAAAGAGAAAATGAAATGAGCTCATGACTGATATAAGGACAATGTTATAACATGGTTTGAGTATATAGAAATTTTGGGATTTTGGTATGTGGAAAGAGTTAACTTTTGACAGCATTCATGTTTTCCCTAAGGTTCAATGGGTATTCATTTTTCAATATAATAAATGATTAAGTTATTCACATGTTTGGAATGCGATGAACAAGATATATCTGGGAAAAATGATGATATTCACGTGCTTGTTATGTGACCTTTCTAGTAATTGTTTTCTTTATACAATGATATTGGACAAATATATTTTGGATAAGTCTTAAGGTTGTACTAGATTATATTGGGAATCAGATAGTATTGTTTAAGGCTAGAACTTTTTTTTGATATAATTTCTGTAATGTTATAATAGTGTAGTTTTAGAAACAAGACAACCTGTAGGACGGGCAACAACCCGTCGTGTCGGACAAGGCTGCAGGAATCGAACCCACAACCGAAGTGAGACATGACTTTATCGCCTACCACTAGCCAACAGGAAGTCCCTGGTTAGTAGAAACTAGTTTTGTTTTATTAATCGGTATGATAGATGATGTATAAGTTCATTTTTGGAATCATATATGATTAACCTCACCATAGATGGACTTATGTATATTTGATAACTTTTTCTGACCTTTTGTTTGAAACAGATGGAATGACCCATCATTCTATCACGTGATATGCTAACACTTCACGAATAAAAAATTCAAATTCATTTCTTTAAGATATAAAGTGGAAATTGTTCAAGGCACAAACAACAATGAGATTGTACCAAAATCATGTAAGTATTTATTTTAATTCATCAACTTTAGGGAAATGATCTTGAAAACCAAAAATATTTTCCAAGTGCCCTCATATCTGATGAATCAGATGGTACCTTAGATCATCAAAAATTTATGGCTTTGTGATTATTGGATTTTTCATATCCATGTCCTCTACCACTCTTCATCAGAACTTGATGGTTAGATTTCTCTTCCATATCCATATTTTCACCTATGTTCACCTATGTGGATACCCAGTGATTAGTTAATTTGGGTAACCATTATGATTCATAGTTTAGTTTTTAAAGTTAAGTTTTGGTATTCCTTTTTACGATGTGGGTTTCTACTAAAGAATCTTTCAAGTAATAAACAATTTATAACTCCGACGAATTTTGAGGGAGAAATTCATTTTAAAGGGGGTAGAATGTAACATCCTGAGATTTTATGAGATATATTCTTTTTAATTTCATTCATATCTTCTATTGTACGCTACACCAAGATTATATTGTGCTATAAACAACACCGTATTAGCTTTTAGTATACGCAACACTGTTCCGGGATTGAGTTAAACATAATTTCAAGTTTTTTTTGCGGAAACTATTTTACGCAACATTAAGTATAGATTTTGTTTAATGTATAAATTAAATAAGTTTTGATTATATTATACGCAACACAAAACAGAGCTTTCACTACATGCATCTCTGACTTGGATTGCATTACACGCAATCAAGACCTTCCTCGATATTGTGTCTAGTACGCAATACCGAGTTTCACTAAACGAGATATTATTATAATATTATTATGAACTATCCAGTATGAATTGTAATACCCACTTTTTGATATTTTTTAAATTTTATCTTTAAAAATTGACTTCATTTTTGGATTCGGATATCAAAATTAGCCTATGGTGAATTTTTGGTATTTTTTGAAAACATTCAATATTTGATGAATAGTGAAAACACTGGGTTACTATTTAAAAACCGCATTTTTATTTAAATAATTATTTATTTTATTTAAATTTATTTTAGGTCAAAATTGATACATAATACCTATATAAGTTCAATGTAATTCATTGGAGTCATTTTATAATAATTTTAGATATATGAAAATTTTATTTAACTTTTCACCGTCTTTTACCCACCTCCTAGGAGAATTTGAAAATTTATATAAAACTTAATTTTACCACTTCTGTGAGTGGAATTTCAAAAATCCGAGAGACACGATTAATATCAAGGAGTAAAATGTGGTTTAATAAGATAGAAATAATTTTTGGTGAATAGTAACTTTTTTCTTTTATTTACCATAGTTAAAAGTAAATAGGGTAATTAAGGGTAAAATGATATTATTATTACCGTAAAACATGTCCTAATTCTATTGGATAAATGTAATTTGAGAAAAAACAAACTTAGTAATATAATAGTATCATTTAGGTCCACTTGGATTTGCTTAGGACATTTATTATTATTTAATTCAAAGAAGAGTTAAAAGAGTTAAAATCAAAGTTTAATAACTAAAACATTTTTAATATAGGGTTATACATAAACTAAATTCGACTATAAATATTCATTAGAAAGATAAAAAATGTTCCTACATAATTGTATTTTATTTATAATTTTTAGACATTAAATAATTTAATTTATTTATGACACAATGATGATGCAATAATTACCTTATTAAAGAAATATTAACATAATTAATCTTATAAATACCCAAGTAAATAGAATTTGAGACTATTTATGAATTAAAATAATTTTCTAGGTTAATATGAAATGTTAATATTTATTAAATTAGAATTTTTCTAAATTATCATTCTGTTATGATTTTCACAAAAATCAATTACTATATAGTACCAAAATTGACATAAAATAGTTTTAAAAAAAATATTATACTATAAATTGTTATTCTATTCCTAAAAATCTAAGGTTCGGAAAAATGACTTATATAAGGTTATATATATTAATAATGAACCACTTGGGGTTCTTTTGTATTGTTATAGTAAGTTTAGTAACCATAGTGTAAGAAAATAAGAGGACACGGTAAAAGTTAAATTATTTAACATAGAGTCAAATCTAAATTATAAGGTTAAAATAGTAACCTAAACTTGTCTAAAATATATTGGTTGAGATTATTTCGACCCATCCCCACTTTATCTTCTAAATAATTCAATTTTTAGCTATTATAAACCGAATATGACTTTATTATAAAATAATATTTTACGTTTTTTCTAAGGTGCCCCTCTCCTCCCTTATAAAAGGGCACCTCCTCCATCTTCTCTTTACACAATTTTGAGCCTTCAATCTCGGACAACCCCTGCCAATTTCCCTTATAAACGTCCCTATAAACATTATCGAGGTTCTGGTCTCCACAAAAGACCAACTCTAGTTCCTTAAGAGGAAGCTTAAAAAAGGTGCGTCGAAGAAGAGGTAATCTCTTCTACCGATTCTTTCAAGTTTTCTTTTTTCATCAACTTATTCTTATTTAGTTGTTTCATTATAAATTAATAACATCAGTATCACTAATATAATGATATTTTATTATAAATATTAAACAACCCCATTTCACCTTCTATCCATCCAATGGAAAACGAAATCACCACGCGTGCGTACGTACGGAATATCGTCTCCACGCCGTGGTGTAATCTGTTTTTCCAACACCACCTTACTTGGATGGGTATAATGGTTTAAAGAATAACTATATATAGTTATTATAAAATAATACTGATTCTGAGATATTATATCATCCACTCAAATTCAATTCAATAATTATGAGAACGATATCATCACGCGTGCGTACATACAGATTACTGTCTCCACGACGCGATGAGATTTGTTCTCCATGTTAACCACTCAAGAATGATTATAAAGTATATATTATGAATAATAATGAAATATATGACATGATAAAGCTAATATATATATGTATATATATATATATATCATCTAATTACTTCCATTCAAGTCAATAAAGAATGGAAAACAACGTTCATGCGTACGTACGACCTACCGTCTCCATGAACGGTGTATTTCATTTAATTTATCTATATATAATATATATATATATATATATATACTAAATGTATATGATATATAAATCTTTATTTAAATTCTTGATGTAATTAAATCATGATATAAGTAATATTAATATCAAGGATAACAAGTCCAAAAACGTACGATAAATGAAACGATTTTACCCAAAACACTGCTTTAACACGAAATTTACAAAAGAACGGGTAATATAAAGTCATAAGTGAAACATATATGATATCATAACAATGAATATGATTCTTTAATAAGTCAATGACATTATTTAAATCATTATACAGGAGGTTCAAATATATAGGAAGCATATTGGACTTAAGTTAATGGATAACTTTTCCAATCTCGTTTTTATCTGAGATTGCTTATACGTAAGTATTTACTAGGGTTATTATTATCATCCATGACCATGTTTTCTAAAAGTGTTTTCATGTATGTTTAAATTCCTTTTTACCCATTTTTGACTTTTTCTACATGGTATGTAAGGAATATTTCTTTTATTTACCATATGAGGTACTTTTTGACTTTCCCAGCAAAAGTACCAGAAGAATGTTCTTTTTAACTTATACGGAATGAACGGATTTTTACGGTTACATAAATCCTTATTTTAATGAATATTCCTCTACAAGATTTCATGATTATTTTCAAAAAAAATCATTTTTATTTAAAATTTAATGGCATTTTGTAAAAAGAAAATGATTTTGAAGAAGAAAGGATATTTTCCTCAAGAATTCATTTCAAGTGTTTTGTAAAAACTATTTTCCATAAAAGATGACATTATTCGGTATGATTGTGTTTCAAGTATAATGTCTCTATGATTTACATGGTTTCACTATTTTTATGATGAAATGATATCCATTTGTTTTACTTGGATTATGTTATGATGGGATGATGTTTATGAAACCCATTTTATTCTTTGGGTTATGATGAATGATTTATCTTTATGTTGTGGAAAAAGTAAGAATGATTTAATTATAAGATGGGTGGGACCTATATCTCCTTAAAATGCATTGGGTAAAGATTTATATCTCATGAGATAGACATGGCTGAAATGACAAGTAAATCTGGTTCAGTAATACAGGGCTGCAACGGAAAATAAACCTGGTTCAGTAAGGGACTTTGTCCAATAAGATGGTCTTGGTAGCAATGCCTTGAATACTATGGAAATCATATCATGTGATTAATTTTTTTCCACAATTAAAAGTTTTATTCCCAAGATATTTTATCATGATTGATGTTCCATTATGATTTATAACTTACGTACTTCTATGTTTTATTTCCCTGCTCAAGATCTTGATGTTTAAACATTATGTTCATGTTTTTAAGTTCAAATGTTTATGGATTGTTTATGTTCTCTATGTTTACCCTTACTGAGCATTTGAGATCATCCTTTATATGTTTTCTTTTCCTCAGGATTTAAAGAAAGGTTATTGGTAAGAAAACAAAAGGGGAATATCTTTATGGGAGATGTTGAAGATATTTCACCATGATTAGAAGATTATATTCTGAGTTTCCAAAGACACTAAACTATTACGGTCCTTGTGTGCCTGTTTTTGTTATTTATTAAGTATTTCACAAAAGTAATGTAATGTACATGCATGTCAAGATTTGAGTCTCTACAGTATAGGTCTGATAGTTATGGAGATTCCAAACTATGAGGGAATAAATAATCCCATAATCTATCTCACTTGAGAAACAAAAACCCCTATAGGTAGAGGAAACTAAATATGGAATATAAAACAACCCTACTCTTTATTACACATAGAAATATGATTTATTACATAAACTTGTACTTAAGACAAATATGATGATTTATAGGTATAGTGTCTTGTGAAATTTGGAATATTACATAACAAATTAGAACATAAAACCCAACATCTTTATTGAAAACTTCTTTTACATGACCACAACATTCCTTCGTACTTAGCACTGTATGGGATAACCTGAGGATATGAATAAAAAATGGTGAGCTATAAAGCCCAATAATGGAGTAAAAAAGGAATAACAAGAATAATATAGTACATGTTAGGAAATAGGCATATCAATGGTGAAAAAGAGAAAAATGAACATAAATGCATGATATATCATGATTATCATGACATGAAAATGTGGAAACAACATTTAACATGATATTAGCCTTAGCTAAGGCTCATTTCACCTGGAGCATGAGTAAACCCTCATTTAACTTGAATTATAATGATTAAACCCTCATTTCACTTGATGTATCATTATAATAATCTTTATCCAATGCATTGGAGTTCTAATAGGGCTCACCCTTCTTAATCATTACATTTTAGGCATAAGTGTTCCACATGGATCATACAACATGGAATAATTTAACATCATCATTTATTCAATGATAAAGGACTGTTGAATACATACCTGAAACTAGATAATTGATAAGTAAAAGTACATAAAGGTGAATACCCTTAATAGAGAAATGGGCATGGTATTCACTATACAATGAGTTTGGCTTTGAAAATCACAGCGCAAATTCGGTAGCATAACGACGTGACATAAGAATTCATAAAAATTGTTGATGGGAGAGAAAGGGGTATCTAATCATATTTACATGAAATGTACAGTAAAGGGATTATATAGATATATTTCCCAACATTTTTAATGGAATTTAGATGCATAATATAAAATAATTTATTGAATGTAAATGGGAGAGAGAAATATCTTATGGAATTTCAGCATGGTAACATGTGTAAATGGGGGGAATTAATGAGAGATAAAGGGTTATATCATCATTAAAACATAATAAGGGAAGTATATGGGATGTTATAAATCATACACCATCATTTATAATTGAAAATAAAATGGCATAAAAACAAAAATAAATTTGGACAAAAATGAGAAAGGAAGAAATCCTTTACTTGGAAGTGTGATACCAAAGGATTGGGAGAGGCTTGAGAGGGGATTATTGGGAGCTTGGGGATCCTTGGGAGAATTATAGTGAGAGTAGGGAAGTGTTTGGATGAGATCCAGATGGTTTTATCGAAGAGGATTGGGAGATTGAGTGGGTTTATATAAGAATGTAGAGGGAATTCTTTATTATATTGGTTTTGGTCACCACACATTAAACTAATCAAAACCACAAACCATCCCATATTTTTTTCCATAGTGGAGTGGAAAAAATTATTTTATGAGGAAAATTTCCTAACTTGTTAAAATATTAGGATTTCTTATGTGGAGGTGGGTCACACTCTCATGAAAATCATTTTAAAATGTTAAAATGTTTTATATGTTTTGGATGGTGCACTAAGGCTTTGTAAAATAAATCAAACAAACCTAACATCACACTATTTTAAATTTATAACATATATTGTCTGAACATACCAATTATATTATTTTATTAGATCACTATTGGGTCATTATGATGTCATAAAATACATTATATATTTAAATGGCATTTAATTTTTACCCAAAAATTAGACTGTCTCGGAAAATTATGAAAAATTAACTATTGGATAATTTTGATTTCCTGATTCCAAAAATAATATTAATTTTATATAAATAATTTTATAATTATTTTAATTTTTATTTTTAAAATAAAAACTGATATTTATCGAAAAATCATGGGTTTTGACAAAAACAGTTTTCAAACCTTAATAAAAATTACAATTGTATTCATAAAAATTATATGATAATTTATATTTTATAAAAATTAATTTAGTATGAATATTTTATTAAGATATTATTTAATTTAAAAAATACATTATTTCATCAAAAAATATTTCTTAATAAAATATTAACTAAAATTACTATTTGTTCTTTAAAACTATATACAATGTAATGATAATAAAATGAATATATATTCTTTATTCTATATAAAAATAATGTACATAATTATAGAAATAGGGTCATTTTACATAACCCCTTATAACACTCACATATGACCTAAGGGTAAGGTGTGCGGTGGTGACAGAATCTTTGGGTGGCTCGGATAACATCGCTCGGGTGGTAATATATACAAACTTCTACTTCTCTTGTAGGCAGTTCCGTTGAAGCTTAATATATTTAAGATCAGATTGGTATTGGTGAAGAGAAAAGCCTAGTGATTCTAACTCCTTTCTGAGCTCCAAAAAATGAGATTCGTATAGAGAAATTCTACAGAATGAGGCCATCACTTCTTTTGTCTGAGTTAATTGGATTTGTTAAAGTCCTATATTTATACTAATCCTGTGATCACTGGTAAATTACTATATTAGCAACGTTAAAAATTCTTAACAGTATTTTAAAATCGAAAAACATAAAACCAGAGAAGTGCATATGTTTTATATATCCATTTTATATAATAATACATTTAATCAAATCAAGAGTAATTGTCATTAATAAAAGTTTGGGTCATTACAATCTTCACCCCTTAATGAATTTCTCCCTTGAAATTTTCTTTTCCCACACTAAAACAGATGAGGGTAACTCTGCTTCATCACTTCCTTTTATTCCCACATTGCTACTTCAAACTTGTGGTTTCTCCACAACACCATGGCAGGGGGCATTGTCTTATTTCATAGAACTTTTACTCTATGATATAAGATCTTCAACGGCTTATCTTCAAAGGATAATTCATTCTAAAATGGTACCACCTATGGATTGAGTACTTGCGATGGTTTAGGTATGTACTTCCTCAAGAGTGTTACATGGAATAAATCATTTACTTGAGATATGTTTGGTGGGAGTGCTAGTCGATAGGCCACTGCTCCAATGTGATCAAGGATCTCAAAAGGGATGATGTACCTTGGACTAAGATTTACCATATTCCCAAATCTCATAACTCTCTTTCATGGAAATATGTGGAGGAATATCATGTCTCCGACATCAAACTCAAGGTCTCATCGACAATTATTAGCATTACTCTTTTGTCAACTCTAAGAAGTTTTAATTTGACGTTGGATGGTCTTAACCTTCTCCACCATTTCTTGGACCATTTCTCAACCTAGGAGTTTTCACTCTCCAACATCATTTCAACATTCTGTTATTCTATACCTCTTCCCATAAAAGTCTTAATAAGGATCCATTTGTATTCTTGAGTGGAAACTATTATTGTAAGAGAACTCAACTAGATGAAGTTGTTGATCCCATCCTCTTTTGAATCCCATTGAGTATGCTCTCAACATGTCCTCAAGTTTTTGGATAGACCACTCATATTGGCAAAAAATTTGAGGAGGATAAGCCATACTGAAGTTCAGCTCAGTATTCATAGCATGTTGAATACTCTTATAGAACTTAGAGGTGAATCTTGGATCTCAATCGGATACAATGGATAGTGATACTCCATGAAAACTTACCACTTATCTGATGTATATCCATTCCTATTGATCCAATGATAAATCATCTTGAATTGTAATGAAGTGTTCATTCTTTGTAAGATGATCCATAATAACACAGATAACATTTTTTCCTTTTGATGTCTTCATAAGTTCGGTGACAAATTCTATGGTGATGTTCTCCCATATCTATGTTGGTATGGGTAATGGTTGCATCATCCCCTTTGACTTCTGAACCTCAGCCTTCACCTACTAACATACCAGGCACTTTGATGTATAATCAGTGATCTCTTTGTTCATGTTATCCCACCAATAAATCTCTTGGAGATCTCAATACATTGTTTTGTTTCCTAGGTTAATGGGAAAATTCGAACTATGTGCATCATCCAAAAGTTCACTCTTTTACTCCAGATTTGATGGAACACATATTATTATCCCAAATATCAAAATTCCTAATTCATTGACATTGAACATTGAGGATTTCCTTTTTTTCATAGTTTCCACTTTTTTCTGAATTCCCACATCATCATTTTGATCATCCTTAAACCATTTCAAAAGATATGGTTGAGAAATAAATTGTGAAAGGATTGATGTTGTTCCATTATTTATGATTCCCATGTCCATATTCATAAAATATATGATGATTGGATCCTTTTAAATTATAATCAATTATATAATCATTGGGTCCTTTATACTTAGAGCATCAACCACCTTGTTCAATTTCCTAGGGTGGTAATGCATTGAGAAGTCATAGTGTTTGATCATCTCTAACCATATTCATTGGCACATGTTCAACTCTTTCTGTGTGAATATATACTTAACAATTTTGTGATCCATGTATATTTTAAACTTCTCCCCAATGAGGTAATGTTTCCAAATTTTCAAAGTGAAGATTACTGAAACGAACTCCAGGTCATGTGTTGAATTGTTTTTATCATAAACTTTCAATTTCCCTGAAGCATAGGCAATGACTTTGTCATTTTTCATCATCACATAAATTAATACTTTCTTCAACGCATCAATAAATACCAAAAAAAAGTTATCCACTTCTGTGTTGTGTGAGAATGGGAAGATTGATAAGCCACCTTTTCCACTCCTTGGAGCTCTCTTCTCTTTCATAACTCCAAGAAAACTTGAATCCCTTCTGAGTTAGCTTGGTAAGTGGGTTGCACAATCGTGAGAAATTTCTCCCAAATAGAAGATAATATCTAGCTAACCCCAGGAAGCTATTCATATCCATCACCGATGCTGGCCTCATCCATCCCTCTATTAGAGTTTTCTTTGAAGGATTCATATATATCCCATTACTTGTGATGATATGACCCAAGAATGAGACTTCTTTAAACCATAACTCACACTTTCTATACTTTTCATATAGCTTCTCCTTTATCAAGGTATCTTGTACAGTGATTAGATGCTCCTCATTCTCTCCTTGTTTTTGTAGTATATTAGAAAATCTTCTATAAAGACTACCACAAATTTATCAAGGTAATCTTTAAAGACTCTATTAATCAAGTCCATGAAGATTTCTGGAATATTAGTGAGTCTAAAAGGAATTACTCTGAATTCATAGTTCATGTACCTTGTATGAAAAGAAGTCTAGGGGATATCCTCCTTCTTCACCCTTGTTTGGTAATATCATGATCGAAAATCCACCTTGGATAAGTACTATGATCTAGGTAGCTGATCCAAAAAGTCATCAATTCGGAGTAGATGATACTTGTTCTTTATTTTTATTTTTTCGAGCTAACAATAATCAATGCAAAGGTGCATTGACCCATCCTTATTCTTGACGAAGATGACCGGTGCACCCCATGGTAAAGCACTTGGGCTTATAAACCCTTTGTCCAGATTCTCCTGTAGTTGTTTCTTCATCTCCTCAAGTTCCACAATATCCATTCTATATGGCTTCTTGGATATTGTCAATTCCCTGGGTATAAGATCAATTAATAATTCAACATTTCTTCTATGAGGAAGACCAATAAATTCCTTAAGAAACACTTCAGTAAATTCTCTCACAATAGGCATGTTGTAAATGATGGTTTCTTCCATAGACTCAATCATCTAATAAAGATACATGTTCTCATAGGGCAATTATATCCATGTTTGAGATGATGGATCTAATGAATATTCATCCCCCTTATTGGACTTGTACAGAATCAGGGGTCGATTCACTATATGGAGAGTGATTTCCCTCTCAAGGAAATTTATGTTGGCTCTATATAGGGAAAGACAATACATGCCAATAATTTCATCAAATTCCACCAGAGATAGTATGACTTGGTTCTATGGGAAGTTCAAACCACAAATTGTGATAGGGGAGGAATTATATTCCCATGACGCAATGATTTCCCCATTTACCGTTCTCACCGACATCTTTACTTCCTTGATTTGTGGTGCTGTTGGGATTGTTCTACTAAACATTCAGGATATAAAAGATTGTGTAGAACTAGAATCAAAAAGTCTGTCACCACGTCATGAATGAATAACTAGGGTACCTATCACCACTTTGTTTTTGGGGTTCGCTTCCATAATAGTGATGGAAAAATATCACCCTCGTAGCCTTGGAGGATTTTGGTTGCCTCAAAAAAACCCTTATCTTAGGGCACTAGTTTGAAATGTTCCAGGGTTCATTTTAGTTGAAGCAATGAACAATGCATTGAGGGTTGAACGGAGTGATACTATCCTCTGTCGCAGCAACGGGGTTTTCTTGTTAGCAGTTAATAGCTTGGTGCCCTTCTCTTCCACACCTAAAGCATTTCCTCATCCCCTTCAAGAAATTTCTTGGGTGCTTCTTTGCACACCTTTGGAAATTGGGGTGCAATAATTTCATAGGACTGTTGTATATATACATTAGACCACTAGAATTAAATTCCACATTACACTTCTTATCCCTATGATACCCCTAGGATTTTCTTATCTCTATTTCAACTTTTAAGGAACATAGAAAAATTTCATCATAGCTCTCGATGTTATGGATATCTAGGGCTTTATATAAGCTATGTTTTTTCCCACCAAAGAAGTTTTCAACCTTGCATTTGATGGTAACGACAAAGAAAGAGGTATATCGTGCAATCCTTTTGATTTTTTCCTCATATGCTCCAATGGATTCATTGTCTTTTTTTATTGAGGTCAAGGAAGTCCCTTTCCATCTTAAGTCGGAGGGTGTGAGGAACATATTTATCAAAAATCATTTTCTATAAATCCTTCTATTCCAAAGTCACAATATCCTCCTTAGGATTCTTATTTTTGATCAATATCCACCATTGATCAGTTTCACCCCCTATACAATAAAAATCTATAAGAACCTTATCTTGATCAGAACATTGAAGGATGGAGAAGATCTTCTTAATGGAATTGATCCATTGTTCAGTGATTGAGGGATCAGATTATCCATTAAAAGTAAGAGGCCTTTTCCCATGAATCTTTCAATTATAGCTTATTAATTCTTGGGGGGTGATGGACGTTCCTCTTGACCCATGTTTCTTTTCAAAACATGAGTTAACTAAGAGAGTATCGAGAAAACGTGTGCAATTCCTTCTTCTATCAGAGTGGGAATACCATTAGAATAGTAATCACATTGATATTTTCATTAGTTTTTCACTTGAGTCCTCCTATTACTATCCATTGGTTAGAATAAAAGGAAAGTTATGGGTAACACATAAAGGGGAATCTAACGAAAAAAATGGATAACTTATAAAGTACATTTATTTCATTAACTTATCTATGTTATCCATGATCTACTTCACAACATATATTATTGGGTATGTTTTTATTCGATTAATAATGGTTCATACTAATCTTATGAATTTACCAAAGAATATACCCCAAGAGTGTTGTAACCAGGAGTGCAACAAGGCCCATTGTTATGCACTGGTTCCCATTTGAGTCTAGCTCAAAGCAGTGTTTTCAGGATTTACCCCTAGATATATCTATAACAGAGCCACCTCTATCTACTGATATCTAGATAGGGATTTATTTTCTTGATAAAACACTTACTCAATACTTAAAAAATTTTAGTACTGTTTTATTATACTTAGTCTTATCCCTAATGATTTTACTAGGGTTTTCTAATCCTAATCCCAAAATTAATGATACTTCTCCTTTGATACCATCTATAACAACCCTACTCTTTATTACACACTTAAACATGATTTATTAAATAAAATAACACTTAAGAAAACTTTGAGTATCGATAGGTCTAGTTTCTTGGGATTTTAAGAACATTACATAACAACTTAGGACATAAAACCCAAAATCTTTATTGAAAACTTCTTTTACATGACCACAACATTCCTTCGTACTTTGTAGTGCATGAGATAACCTGAGGACATGCATAAGAAAAGGGTGATACGTAAATCCCAGTAAGGGGGTAAAAAAGGCATAACATGAAGAATATAGTACATGTTAGGAAATAGGCATATCAATGGAGCACAAGAGAAAAATGAACACAAAGGCATGATATAGCATGAATATCATGACATGGAAATGTGGCAACAACATTTAACATAATATTAGCATGAGATATGGATCATTGCACATGGAGAATGAATAAAACCTCATTTAACTTGAATTATCATGAGTAAATACTCATTTCACTTGATGTATCATGATACTAATCTTTATACAATGCATTGGAGTGCTAATAGGGCACACCCTTCTTAATCATTACATTTCATGCATAAGTGTGCCACATGGATCATACAACATGGAATCATTCAACATCATCATTTATTCCATGATAAAGTAATATGGAATATATACCTGAAACTATATAATCGATAAGTAAATGTGCATAAATGTGAATATCCTTGATAGATAAATGTGATGGTATTTACTATATAATGACTTTGGCATGGAAAATCGTGGTGCAAATTCGGCAGCATAACGACGTGACGTAAGAATTCATAAAAATGGATGATGTGAGAGAAAGGGTTATATAATAATATGTACATGAAATGGATATTAAGGGGGTCATATATATATATGTCCCAACATATGAAATTTAATTTACATGCATAATATAAAATAATTGCTTGAATGTAAATGATGAGAGAGAAATCCCATACAGAATTTTGGTATGGTAACAGGTGTACATGGGTGGAATTAATGAGATAGAAAAGGGAATCTCATCATAAAAAAATAATGAGGGAAGTATATGGGAGGTTAAAAATCATACCCCCATCATTTTTAATTTAAAATAAAAGGGCATAACAACATAATGAAATTTGGACAAAAATGTGAAAAGAAGAAATCCCTTACTTGGAATTGTGATCCCAAATCCTTAGGAGAGGCTTGAGAGGGACCTCTTGGGAGATTCGGGTGCCTTTGGAGGATTATATAGATGAAGGAAGGGGTTGGTAGAGCTCCAAATGGATTGAGTGAAGAGAAATGGGAAATTGAGTGGGTTTATATAGGAAAGGCGAGGGGATTGTTTATTATTAAGGTTTTGGACACTGGACATTATACTAATCAAAACCACAAACCATCCCATGGTTTTTGCTCAAGGTTTTTTCCAAAGTGGAGTTTAAAAAATTATTTTATAAGAAAAATTTCCGAACATATTAAAATATTAGGCTTTCTTATGTGGAGACGAGTCACACTCTCAAGGAAATCATTTTAAAATGTTAAAATGTTTCATAAGTTTTTTAGGGTCCACTAAGGCTTTTTAAAATAAATCAAAAAAACCTAAAATCACATTATTTTAAAGGTATGTCATATATTAGAAGAAAATATCATTTATAGAATTTTATTACATAACTATTTGGTCATTATGATGTCATTAATCACATTATATATTTAAACAGTATTTAATTTTAACCAAAAAATTTGACTGCTGCAGAAAATTTTGAAAAATTTATCAATGGATAATTTTGACTTCATGATTCAAAAAATTATATTCACTTTATATAAATAATTTTATAAATATGTGAATGTTTACTTTTAAAATAAAAACTTACATTTATTGAAAATTCATGGGTTTTGACAAAAACAACTTTCAAACCTTAATAAAAATTACAATTGTATTCATTAAAATTATGGGATCATTTATATTTAATAAAAATTAATTTTTAATAAAATTTTATTGAAATTTTATTTAGTTTATAAAATCAATAAATTCATCAAAATATATTTCATAATTAAATATTAACTAAAAATATTATTTGTTCTTTAAAAACTATTTACAAAGTAACAATAATAAAATGAATGTATATTTTTTGTTCTATACAAAAATAATGAACATAATCATAGTTCTAGGGTCTTGTTACATAACCCCTTATAACACCCACATATGAACTAAGGGTAAGGTTTTAAATGGTGACGAACTCTTGGGGAGGCTCAGATAACATCGCTCGGGTGGTAATCTCTATCAACTTCCACTTCTCTTATAGGCGGTTTTGTTCAAGCATAACGTGTTGAAGCTTAACTTGGTCTTGGTCAAGAGAAAATCCCAGTGACACTAACTCATTTCTGAGCTCTGAAAAAAATGGGATTCTTATAAATAAATTCTACTGGATGAGTCCATCTCATCCTTTTTCAGAGAAAATTGGATTGGTTAATGACCTATATTTATACTAATCACGTGATAACTATTAAAAGGCGATATTAGCAACGGTAAAAATTATTAAAGGTATTTTAAAAACCAAAGACATAAAACCACATAAGTGAATATGTTTTATATAAACATTTTACATAATAATACATTTAATCTTATTAAGAGGAATTTTCATTAGTAAAAGTTTGGTTCATTGCATAATAGGTATATAATCAAAGGGTTTATGGACTCTAACTATAGTATTGGGGACTTATACAACATCGAGATAGGGTGGTGGAGGGGTACTAACCACATGCTTGAATAGAGGACCCAAACCCCATTGATTGTAATCCTATGACCTCATCCTATGGGAGGGTTACATAATCCACTTTATATATAGGGGAGACATGGCCCATCCTAACACTCCTCAAGGGGGTTACCAACCCCTTCTATCCATTGAACATCTCAACCTCACACCTATGTTTCCACCTCAAATATAATGAATATAATCTACCTTAAATTATTCAAAATAAATCTTAACTAGAAAATAGAAATTCATTATCATAATATAAAAGAAAATTTACTTAGTATTGACTACTCATGTGTATTCTTATTCCACCTGGGTATGAGGATGGGAAGTATATAGAAATAATCCATGTATATAGTGTGTACCTATAGGTTACATAGTGTGCTGGTCAATCAAGTAGGCTAATTGAGTATATTTACAACCCAATACATTTGGAGATGAAGTAAATAGTATGCATAGTGAATTACATGGAATGTAACATCTTTTGGGAATGATGTTCATTTAAATCCATGTTCTCTACTTCTTGTGTCAGAGTACATAATTATTACATAAATATAGACATTATGTAGAACCTTATAACCCCTCCCCATGTACTATATCAGAAGTACGAGTCATGTGATAAATATAGAGGATGTGTGACATGGCCGACATGGTGTGTGGGACCTATCACCCAAATTAGAGGTAACCATTACACATTTCTAATCCACTCAATCCATTATACATGAAATGTGACCCCTAGTAAAATGGTTTGTGATATTCATAGCTTACTAATAACTCTAACCACTATGGAAACTGATATACATGACATGTGATATTGGGACAATAAGTTTTTTAATTAAGAAAATCAAAGAAACATAGATATTTTATTATCCTAAAAATCCAGACACCCACATTTCTCTATCCGACATATACATATTGATTCACACCGAGTGACCCTATGAGGGCTACCAACTAACATTTCTAGACACTTTTCCTCATTGATTTGATGGTCATCATTTTTCCATCACTGTTCTTCATGATCCCATGAAACACCCTAGTCCAAACCAAATCTCCACTGATGTAGTGTTGCTAGTTGTCCACTATTATTAAACAATCTCCATTCTTATCCATTGGTGTAATGTTATTAAATTTTCACCATATTTTTTTATCATATAATATTTCGATCACTTGGTGAGGTAAGGTTCCATCATCAAACAAATGGCGTAAAATGGGGAGATACTCAAACTTCCATAAATGAGTTTTCAATATTCATTCATAATGGAAGAGAGAATACAAGTAAGATAGGGTTATTATAGAATTCACTCAAAAGGATCCAGATCTCCATTCATCACCATTAATCACACAATGATTGAAATTCATGAAAAAATATTAATAATAAAAAAAATTCATTATCATAAAAAATTCATTACTTATGAAAGGGGATTTTCAATAAACAAATATGATTACAAAAATATATATAACCATAAGAATATTATTTTTACTATTATATATCAAATTAAAATAAAATAATAATGAAACATTAATAATTGAATTTTTGTTTTCATAAATTCACTAATAAACTCTCAACAATCAAAATATTTAATGTAACTAAACTCCACATAAAGTATCCATTAAATAATATTAATTAATAATCATGTGATTTTTTATGTGAAATACCACATTTTATTTTTATCAAATAATTTACCATTGTTCGATTTTGTTAATTAATATTCCTTGATCAATATACATTGAAATAGATTTCAAAAGAATTTAATCAAAGAGGGAATATTGAAAGCATGAAGAAAGATTAAAATTAAAGAATAGAATGTTCAAAATCCTGGTGATTATTCCAATGCCAAAAAATCTTGATCTTCCCATTAAAATTATTTTTCAATTCTTCCCTCTTACTATTAAATACATGTTACTATAGTTAATCTACAAAAAATGTAGCAAAAAAGTGTTCCTAAAACCCACCACGTGAGATGAATTATTTCAAATGACCATATAATAAGATAAATTCAATATCATTATATTTATAAGTCATTAATAAGGTTATGAAATCATTAATTTAAATAATTAAAAATGAAAAGTCCTGGACCCAACACCCAGATTCATAACTAATACAACACATAGAGTAAAAACGCATTCCAAACTCAATATTTTTGTTTATATATCCATCCAATATTTAAATTGGGAATTACTAACATTAATTAATTCAATATAATTATTCTTTATTTAATAAATAATAATTATCCCTTAAAATTTAACAAGCATTGATTGATACTAAATTTCATACAATGGTTTAAACTAAATTCAATGATAAATAGTGTGGATGTTGGTTCCATTGAACTAATTAATTTTAAATTTAAATTTCCCTTATGTAAATGGATTTTAGTATCAATAAATACCTTATTAGATATTTATTGTATTCATATATAAATTTGAGGTGATAAGGTCCTAGAATATCCATCACATTGAAAAGGTCATAATATTTCCCCACAATGATGTAAACCATGAAGTTCTATGATTATATTTCAATATAATTGTTCTAAGGTCAGATAAAATTCTATGTCATAAGTTATAGTACACATATTATTATTTTTGAGTACTGGTAAATAGATGAGAGTTTATTTCATGATGTTTGGAGATGGTAATATCAATTATAGGAGGTTATGAGAAAATACCTATAATAACTTAGACCTATTTATCCAGTTACAATATGTTTTTTAGGTTTTGGGGGCCGTAGGATGTGTTTGAGGAAATTAGAGGAGGATATGGAGTTAAAATTAAAGCTTAGTGTAGTGATTGACACTATGAGTAACCAGTTCATGGTGTGATAGAAAAATTATAGTTTGGGATGCCTATTTTTTGAATTTTGATCAAGGAGTGTTTTACGGTTTGAATTATTGTCCATGGTGTGAATGTTCATGTTGGATTTTTTGGGTGGTTTTGTTTTTTTATAATTCACGATGAAAAATAAATATTCATGATGGTATATACCCCTAGTGTTTATTGTATTGAGAAACGTTTTTGGTAGATTAAATTTTTGTAAGGTTGATATTGTAAAACCTATCTTCATTCCATGAAATGATTATTTTCTGTTCTATCCATTAGTTATATAATCCCTCTAATATCCATTATTATCCTTTAATTTCCCTCAAACTTCATGAAATTGCTAGGTGTTTTAGGGATCCCTAATTTCCCTAGATCATTGGAATTAATCCTCGACCTCTATAGATTCAATATCAGTGATTCCATGTGATTCATTCTTCTCATTCTATATTAGTTATACATTTCTTACATGTATGTTTCATAACATCTATGTTGTTCATAGTATAGGTTTTTTACACAATTTTTATAATTCCACCAAATGTTTCAAATTTATTTGAGGATTCATTGTGTTTTAATGGTCCCACGATTCATCTTCTCTTACTTTAGCTTTGTGTAGGTATTTAGAAATCTTTATTTGAGGTAGGATAGTAAATTTATCTCTCATTTTTTGTGATTCTATGAAATTATCAAGGTTTTCCTTTCAATTTGTTGAATGATATTATTTGGAATTATAAAGATAATTAACAAGAATAATTAAATTGAAAGGGTCTTGGTGTGATGTGCTTTCAAATACCAGTTTTCCTTAACATTATTGTTGTTGTCCAATTCTATAGTCTTGTTATGGAATTATAACTTATAGTGTTGGATTTATTTTATAATTCCATTTAAATGATTAAATACATAAATCAATTAATTTAAAATACTATGTTTATTATACCTATTATATACTTAACTTTTTGTGTGTGTCATGGTGGAATTTATCGTTTGTAGCTTGGTGTATTTGTATGTCTATGGATTGGTGGCCTTATATGTTTTTCTAACTTAGTGCCCTTGGTTGTTTTTGGCTCATTGGAATTGGTTTTTTCCTCTTGGTGGTCTTCGTAGTGATGTAGTAGCTTGAAATGGTGGATTTTTTGTATCTTTTTTTGATGAAATGTAATAATATTAACATTCACACTTATATGGTAAAGGATAAAAAATCCATTGATGGAAATTTAAATAAAAAATATATTGGATAAATCATTGTGACTGAATTGTTAAATTAACTATATAAAATGGGAATTTGGGTTTGGAACTTTATGTAATGATTATGGGATTGGTTTTCTATATTTAAGGCAATTCTTGGTGGTACGATTTCATTTGTGTCCAAATGGTTGTTGTAGAAGCGTTTCTTGTGTGAACCCATGGGTATGGGAATTTTTGAGACTATTATATACCTATATTAACTTGTTTTGTCTTTATAAACCCCACCCATGTTGGATAAATTGAAATAACCCAGTGACCTTATGGTGTGTTTTCCATATCAACTAGAATGGGTAGGATACAAATATATGACTACCACCTCTCCCCCACTACTCCTTCACCAATAACATATGGTGATATAGGTGATTCATTGTTTTGGGAAATAACTAGTGAAAAATGAAGAGATATATTTTAGGGGTTATGTGTGGTAGGAATAGGAAATGAGGTTTATTTCCTTCATGTTCAAGATACCATACTACACTCGTTATGTGATTTATGGTATGTGTTTCTTCTAGAAGATATGAAATGAGTTTGGTCCCATAAGACATGATATGATTGGTGTTATCATTGTTTTAAATGGATGGTATGATATAAAAAGATATATTCTCACAGGTTTAGGGTAGTAAACCAATGATAATTTTGTTTTTGGGTGCCTTGAATATATATTTTTAATATTACATTATTATTCTTGGTTGTGTTATTCAGTGTGTGAGCCTGGGTGAGGATGGGATAAAAAATAGTCAATCTATATAACTTTTAGTTAGGGACAATATTTATTCACTATGGAATTAGTATTCTCTTTTAAAATTTTCTTGGGAGACCTTGGGTATAATACTTGAAGAATATTTTAATCTACTTCATTTTCCCACATCATTTTAGAGGAATTATTGATTGATTAAGGATTGAATTCTTTTTTAGTTAGAGACTTAATTATTTTTTTGAAACAATGTTCAAAATATCATTCATTTACTATTTTAATGAAAATTATATTTTCAATTATAAATAATTTCATTGTTCATTTATTAAATTAGAAATATTTTATAGAAAAATATTTTAGTGATTTTGGTGGAGGTATGAATTAAATAATATAATCTGGTGATTTTGGAAATAAATTTTTATGTTCCATGATTCCCTAATTAAATTTTAATTAACAGAAAAACAATGTCTATAATTTTTGGTTGAATTTTCACTATAAATACAACTTTAGGTCTTTGGTTTAAATTGTTTCATTATTCCCATATTTCATTTCTTAATATCGAGTTGTTAGAATATTAATTAATTTCTATTTTTTATTTAAATATCCATTAAAATTAATATTTTCACATAATATCACTTTTTTTATTATGGGTATTTTTGGAAGAGTGATTCAATATACTGTGTGAAAAAATAAGTACTGTGACACTATTATATTATTATAGAAACACATGATAATATATGAAATCCAATGGTACCCTTTTATCAGGACAATGAAAATGATATTGAACACAAATTTAAGTTAATTTTTTAAAATTTTAAACTTTTAATAAGGATATAATGTTTTGAAAAGACTTTTTTAAAAATATGCAAATATATGGTCCAATGAATCAACGAGGGACTATCCACAACATAATTTATGACTACATTTAACTCAAGGATTCCCATCAATTGTTCACTATAGAGGAGGTGCACGATCAAAGGGCGAGCTAAACTAGAGGCTATAGAGCACACTTGAGGAAGGATATTGGGAGCTATAGGAAGAGGATGATCATAGTAGAGAAGATTCATTCCCCTTTTCTATACCATGTTCTAATATTTCTAGAATATATTAATGAATTTTATTATTGTTTATACTGACATGTGGAGCAAAAAAATTTAGATGGATTTGTTTGTATGGATTGTAGACATTCAATTTTTTTTCTTATATTGGTATAAATCTTTAAGGAATAGTGTAATTCATCTAGAGTTCACACAATATCTTCCATCGGAGAATAATTTAACTCTATTCCATGAACCAAGGGGTGAAGAGTAGAGTTCCTTTTTCCTTGGCAACCCGAATTGATGTTCATTCTAGCAAAGGTTGTGGTCGTCAATTCGCCATGATGAATCATCTTCATATTGGGTTTTGTTATAAATAAAAGTACTCGAGAGAGATATCTAGTGAGGTTTTTATATCTAATTAAATGTAGGTATTAAAATAATCTTCACATAGTATGACAACTCTTTGATTAATTACATAAAATAGATTTTTTAATATCTATCAATTCTATCTAGTCTAGTTCCTTATACCCCATCAATTGTTTGGTCTCTATCCTTATTGATATTTCCAACACTTTGGGATCATACTCACACAAAAACATTGTTGCTAAAAACTATTTATACCATTAATCCAGAATCGTCCCTTGATTGTTTATGTGTTTTTTTCAATTTTTTTTCTTTTTTTGGAAACAAAACTTTCTTCTCCTTTATGATTTAACCATTATTACAACAATACTAGTAATAATCATGCTTATAAATAATTATTTTGAACACGTTAATTGATACTACAAAAAATACTACTATTATCCATTTTATTTTCACCCCTATATATATACACATCTTATAGGATTTTAGGAGTGCTTTTGGTGATTGGAATGGACAAGTACTAGCTTAGATATTATAGTTTTTTTGGCCACGTCTATATGATTTTTTGGCTGTTTTTATTTTTTTATAATTTTTTATATGTTTTATATTCTATCATGTTGGGATGGATTATATTGGATTTGGTTTTATTTATATTTCACGATGACTGGTCAGCGGTACACTTATATTTTTCCCTCAAATTCTTGAGGGTAATGCCTCCCATATTTTTGTGATATACTCTTACTACTAGTCTCTAACCTATATCTCATTACAGGTAGGCTTAGGGGGATATTCTCTTCTTCATGAAAGGCCTAGGTGGGATTACACATTGGGGTGGGTTAGGATATAGGGGAATCAATGTGATGGTTATAGTGATATGGTGGATTTTAGACTTAGTAATAATTGATAATTTCATGGGTTGGTAAGGTAAATTTACTATTCCAATATAGATAGTGATGAAAACAATGGAGGTCAGATACGAAATAGAATTTTTGGGTCTAATTTGATCCAAATCAATGAATTTGGGATCTCTAAATTTTTTATGAAATGTAACATTGGTTGTAGCATAAAGGCCAAGGGTAGGTACACATATCATATTTACTTGATATGGGTTTTGAATTCATGGCTATTTAATGTAATAAATGAAGAAATTAAATTAGTTTTAAAAAATCTGTTGTTACTGGACATAGGTTTCACTAATTTCTTGGACAATATTCCAGATGATATTCACCTGTGTGTAGTTCGAGTCGGTGAGGTTAAGTAGGTATATTCCATTGATTTTCATAGAGTTGATCATGATCTGGGGGATGATCTATAGTAGAATATGTTTCACACCTTTCTGTGTTAGATCAGTGAAATGTGTAAAGGCGGAATATCTAATACAGAGATAGATCACTACATGGAGGAGTTGGAGATCAATTTTGATCTTTTTTATCAGGAGTTAAGTATTCTATTCCCCTATTAGTGAGCTAATTGAGGGAAGATTATTGCCAAAGGATGACACTATATCTTAGTGGGCAGAAGGATATTGATGTATCCTAGGCCGATTTCCAACTAAAATTCTTGGTTGATTTTTTATTAATGATGGTGAAGATGATGAAGTGACATGAGTTTCTCTCCTTTTAGTGTACGTAGAATGGGAATTAAATATCTTTGGAATAATGTTCAAGAAAATTCATGGATTTTCTTATAATTTATATCTAGATTGGAGTCCCAATCACATTGCTCAGGTGTTTCACACTGACCACTATTCTACAGTTTACCCATTTACATTACCATTGTATTCAGTGGTTTTGATGAAGGAATAATTGATGGAGAGATTGAATGAGTGGGATAAAACACCTATTTTTAGATTTAGTAGTGTCTTCTAAAGAAAAAGGCATTATATAATGGTTTTTAAATGTCTATATAGTAAATATTCTATGTGGTTAGCAGATGACCTTAGTTGAAGCATCACATTTCTTGAGGGATCAAAGTTTCTATTCATATACTAGTAGCTCCCATATTTTGTGATTTGGTTTTGGATTTCAGCATCACTATATACGAAATTGTCCATCCACACAAAAGGGTAAGTGTGTGTTTTACGGTAAACCCCTCTTCCAAAAATATTATAAATTTCTTGAGAGGTAGTGTTAATAGTAGAACACCAAATTATAAGTTTAGTATCCTATTATGCTATATTATTCTCATATCAAAAGGGTTTGATTTTGTAGTGGGTAGTCCTAGTCTATCCCAGATCATTAGGGACCCATAATAGACAACAGATGTGGGGATCCTGATTACCAAGGAAAATGATTCATCCAAGGCAAGATACATGCAATGGAGGCACTAACGCTAGAGGTTCTATAGGTCATTCAAGGTATGGTTATTTTTTCAATAACCCATTTTTCTAAATTTTATAATTATGGAGATTCACACTCATTTTTTCACCAACCTTATTCGAATAATTTCTACTGGACGTGGAGAATATTTGTATGACCCTGGAGTTATCAATTCCAATAGGAGGCCAAGATACACTGTATAATGTGTTCTGGGGTTACAGACTGAATATGAAGAAACATCATTTACTAGAAGATTTCATTATGCTATAGATACACCTATATAATTCCATTCATAGCATGGATTTGTTATATTTGTTTATCTCAATGGTGCATGTTTTCTAGAGGATTATTGACGTATTTTATATGGAGTAATGATATATAGTGTTCATTGGTGTGTGAGGTTTCTAGATGGGTGGTAGGAGAGTGGCGCACCTTCTTTCCTTGATGCATGAGTCATTAGTAGTGTTAGTGGGAACTCAAGTTATAAAGGATTATAATATTGTTGTATAGTTTGTGTATATTTTTCATGTATAGGTTGTAATTCTACACCCTCTATGTGATGTCAATTTTTTTAATAGAGTTACATTTGGATGAAATAAAGAGTTTGTTGACCCCTTATTAGATAACACCCTTAAAGTTTGGAGAGTTTAGGATCTAGGTTGATGTTCTGATGCATAAAGGTTTTATTATTCCTTGTTTGTCATTTTGGGGAGCTGTAGTTTTATTCACAAACAAGATTTACAGTAGTATAAGGTCATGTATATACTACTAGAGGATGAATCATGTGATGATAAAATATTGGTACACTCTTCAATTGATTGATGAACTCTTAAATCAGTTTATGGGATCTATCTAGTTTTCTGAGATCGATATGTAGTATGCGTATCACAACCTAAGGGGGGAGGAAGATATCTTCAATATTGATTTTTGGTGATGATGCATTCATTTTTCATTCATATTTATTTCATTAGATTTCATTAATGAAACAACTGTGTTCATAGGGATCATGAACTCCATGTTTTGGGAGATTAAAGAGTTGTCCATAGTATTGTTCACCAATGAAATTTTCAATTAATCAATGTAAAAGAAGCATCCTATGAAACACCTTCAGATCGTCTTGAGGAATCTAAAACACAACAAGTTTGATGGTAAATTTCCCAAATTCATGTTACGGAAGCTATAGGTAAATTTCATTGGAAATGTGGTGACTGAATAAGAATTAGTGGTGGATTTGATGATAGTTTAGGAAATTATTTCACGGGAAGCACCCAAGAATTTGACATAGGTCTGTTTGTGTAGCACCCAAAGTATTTGAAAATAAATTTAATATTGAATGAATGAAACACTAAGTCTCTACAAAACAAAACTTTATTACAACCTAGTCAATGAACATAATTTTTCAACTTATCTATTTTGAATTTCAAAAATCTGACATACATGGTTGTGTTCAGGGTGATTTTTAGAGTCTGATAGAACAAAATTATTTTTTTATAAATAGTAACATACCCTTATGAATAGAAACATACCCTTATGAATATTAACATGACCCTTATGAAAAGTAATGCACCCTTACGAATAATAACATGATTCTTATGAATAGTGATGTACCCTTATGAATAGTAACAACATCCAAGTAAGTATAAATAAAATTTTGGCACCTTATATATGAGAGTGAATATTTTAAAAACTAATAATTAAGTGTTGGTGTTTTTGTGAGCAGTAAATAATTAATTAAAAATATATAATTAATAAATTTATTTAAAAGAAAAATTATTTTCCATATAATTTATTCCTAAATAAATTTTTTTTGTCATAGGATTTTGGGTTAATTTAAAAAAACCTTAGTTAAATTTTTTGGGTATCACAAAATTTGTTATCGTTTTAAAACTGTATTTCACAAATAAATGTGGATTTTATTTAAAAATTAAATTTCACATATTTAGAAAATTATTTTCATAAAATAGAGTTCATATTAGGATTTTACACATTTAAAAATGGTTCAGGTGAATTTTTGGGATTTTTCTAAAATACTTGAATTTTTTATGAAGTGTGAAATACAATAATTTACCGTATATATACATTTTGAGTTAAATAGAATATTCCTATAATCATTGCGGATGTAATAAACCTTTTTTAGAACTCACATGCAATTATTACTATTTTTGGTCCTATAATCATCACTATTACTTGTCTTATGAAAAAATAATAAACTAATGATTAAAATATTAAGAAAGCCCTCCTCTCCTCCACTATAAAAACCACCCACACTCTCCTCTTCTATTCACTCCTATCAAGACTTGTGAATTGTCTAAATTCTACTCAAATATAATTACAAGATCCCCCCCCCCCATTTATATCATCCCTTAGTCTCAGAAAAAATACCAAATCCTCTCCCCTAAAGAGGCTCTCAAGGAAGATTAATTCAAGAGGTAAATTCCTCTTTTCAATTCCTTTACATTATATTCAAGGTCATTTGTTTTCTTCTCTATCCTCACCTATCCTCATCCAAATTTTATGACAACTCCATTACCTTATATGTAATCTAATATTATTATGATTATGGAATAATTTACTAGCATCTCTCCTTTACCCTTCTTTTATGCTAGTTATAAAAAACACCATCTGAGATGTTCTAATTTACCACAATCAAGGAATATGGGTTTTTAATTTCTATTACCATATTTAATTATGGTCATGAAACCATTTATATGGTTAAATTATATTGTAATATATGTATTACCTATCATATATGGTTTTGTAATCTTTTTTTACACATGGTTTTAATTTATAAAGAAAAATGAGTTTGCTGTGCTCAAAAACTGACAATTAACCCAAACGGTTATCATTAAATAATTTATATAATGTTTTATCTCCACTTAAAGTAAACAAATTAAATTTAAAACCATGTAACCATATAGATATTCAATAATAACATATAACTTAAATTTTGGACAACCATCCTCATTTTACACAATTATCCATTCTAGTGTATTAGTGTACCGATCATTAAACAAATGGACCCAAATAATGAAATTGAACCTCTTAATCCATCAAAAAAGGACATGAATAAACTTAATAATGTTATAATAAATAAATTTCTAAGAATATAGGTTTTGGAATTATTAATTAATGAACATTTATTTTATTATTCCGGTTATTAAGATAAATTGGGGAACACCTTCGGACATAAGGTAAGGGTTTCTTCATCTCACTTCCATTTTTGTGAGATATTCTGTATTCGCTACTATTACTTCTATATGGTGTATTTATACTTACAATTGATGCTTAATATCATGAATATATTTATTTTAATGATATTAAATGTATCATTTTATGACTATTAAGTTTTGGATATACAATTCAATTGATTACAAATTTGTAAGTATTTTTCTACCTGATCCTCCATTTTCATTCAGGTTGTTCTTATTCTCAACTCACCTTAATGAAATTATTATTTATTCTTAATTAATCCTCATAAATTCTGTTTGAATCTTATATACATACATACCAATCATAATCCTTTTTTATTTTGTGAGGATTTACATGTTTTAAAACAATCTTTAAAAAATTCTTCTGAAATGCAAGCCCGATTGAAGGAACTTCTCAAATTCTAACCTATTTTGAAGTTAAATATGTAATCTTTTTTAAGCCATATTTTCCTTTACAAAATCACAAATTTTTACATGAAAATTTTATTTTGGTTCACTTCTAGTTTTATAGAGGAAAACATGCCTTTTCACTTTTAAATATCTTTAATGAATTCCATAAGATGCATTAAATGTTTTTAAAACACTTTTTACATGATTTCACTTATGTTGGACATAATTTGTGCCTAAAATGTAATCTCAATGTCATTACCTTTTATTTTCTAGGACAAACACTTTTAAAAGAATATTTATGACAAATAAAAATGACTTTCCAAAAGAACTCTTCTTTTTAAAGAAAAATATATTTTTCTCACCTCACTTTACCTTTTATGAGATATATGCCTTGTTCCCAACTTATTCCATACATGTGGTGTATATAATGACCCTTGGTATATAATATCAAGAGTATCCTTATTATCATTATATTATAAGGGATTATTATTTGAATGTTTGAATTTGGTATGGGACACTTTGGGATATTTAAGGATTATTTCCCCAAGAATTTTCCAATGGTCTCATTTAAAAGTATCTTGATTTATGAAAACATCCTTTGATGAATCTTGTATGTCATATAGGTTTATATCTTATGATATCATCAACAATATTTTATTTATGCGTTTTAGATTAGTTTGAATGTGGATGTTCTATCTTGATACCATTCACCAGTTATTTCGAATGGTTAGTGTTTATGTTTAATATACAGGGAATGTTATTTACATTTCAAATGTTTGTTTCAATATGAATATATATGTTGTTTATGTTTATCCTCATTCATAATAGGATTTAAATGGACATATTAAGTGTTTTTTGGAGCCCTTTATAGCCCCCGGTGCATCGATTGGTCTCAAGAGACAAACTATGGTCTTGGCACGAGGCCTTGAAAAAATAGATATTTATGGTATTGGCACGAGACCATGATGGTATGGTTATGATGTATCACATTATGATTTACCTCATTATGAAACTAGTGAATGAAAGTTCATGTGGTTATTATACTAGTAGAATACCAATGATTATGATTTATTATGGAATTATTTTTTCATCTCTTATTCCTACCATAATGTGTTCAAGTTTATTTTTAAAGGAATGTGTTTTTTTATTCACCATGACTAATGTTTAAGTTTATGGAATGTTCCACTATATTTCTTACCCTTACTGTGCATCTGAGACCACCCCTTTCTTATTTTTCATTTTATCAAGAAATGAAGAAGTTTATTATGAATGACCTGTAGGGATAATCACAGAGTTGTGGATCTTCCCAACAAAACTTATATGTTTTATTTCATTTCATTTTTCAATGTTAAAACTATATATGTATCTGGTTTTCCAAAAATACTAAACTAAATGGTCCTTTAGGATAAAACTTTCTTGTAATAATTCCAATGTAATGAAATAATTCACTTTCTCTGGGCAACCGGGGTTGGGTCATTACAGTGATATCAGAGGAAGTTTAGTTGAAAACATGGAACCAAGATTTAGAAAATGTAAATTAGGGAAGAAAACCCAAACATAGTCTTTGAGGATAAATATATAATAACATCCTATAATTTTTGTAAGGAATGGATTTTGTGGATATTTATGGAAACTAAATCCATGTTTGGATACTACAAGTGGATGTGGTTTTAGAACAGATTTACATATGAGTAACAACTCTAACAAGGAGTTTCAGCTTGACCTGGGGTATCCTAGTACATGACAACGGGCATTACTATGCATCTGTTTTGACAATCCCAGAGGATATTCATAGGATAATTCATATTTTATTTATAATCCATTATGAAGGATTTAAGTTTTAATTTTTCCTCAAAGAAAACATATTTTTGATTTTGAGATTTTCTATGCATAGAATTTCAATTTATGCTAAGTATTTTTCTAAGCTGAGATTCTACATTAGGATTCATAACCTAATCTAGTCTATGTCATTATATAGAAATGGGGCCTAGTATAAATAATTAGAACTTCACTAATGCATGTGATGCAAATAATAAGTAGGATAATATCTCTTATGGCCTTAAGACATCTTTTCAAAGGAAGATAATATCCCAAGTATCCTCATCATATGAGTAAATAGTATCATGTGTTAAAAAGATATGTAAATAATTCTTTGAGTCCTATGGATTTTAAGGGAATCAAGAAAAGAAGTGGATGGTAGAGAAAAAGATGGATAAAGGGAAGAAGGGTAAGAATGGTTTTCCCCCAATGAGATATGTGTGGAATGAATAATCTTGGTAAATGCTTGAAGGGAATGGGAGATTATTATAAGTGTGGGGGAAAAGGACCCCAATTTTGTGATTTTAAGGGTAAGAAAAAGGTTTTCTTTGTAAAATGATTCAAATGCAGGGATATGGGACACTATGCAAATAAATATCCCAAGAATCAAAGGAATATTCCCAAAATGATGTTACTAGATAATGATCATGTCATGATATTGCTGCATATAAAGTGTAAGGATTAATATGAATCATCAAGAATAATTTCATTTGAATAATTTATCAACAATGTATTGGTTATAAGAATTATGGAATATATTAGGATTGTACTACAATACTATTTCATTAAGTATTTGAGGTCGTATGATGAATC
Organism: Viscum album; assembly: GCA_963277665.1. NCBI lineage: Eukaryota > Viridiplantae > Streptophyta > Magnoliopsida > Santalales > Viscaceae > Viscum > Viscum album. The sequence goes on along the minus strand of OY728159.1, from coordinate 770,091,820 downwards.
ACACCAAGGTTAAGCGACTCAGTAGATAGTTAATATGTTTTGAATGTATATGGTTGGGGGAAAGACAACCCTAAATATATTCTTGATGATTAAGATAATGATAAATAAATTATTGATTTGGATAAGTACTAACTACCTTAAAACCGATTATTATCTTGTTGAAAAGTGGTCAATGCTATCATTGATGGAGTCTACAACATTTTTGGATATAAGGAATATATTCAATATCATGTGTAATTATGAATTATTATTTCCAATTATATTTTATGGTAATTTTCCGTTATTACCATATTTTAATAGAACACATGATGAAGATATTTACATGTTTGGAATGTGAAAATTTAGGGCTTCTTCATGTTGATTAAACAAAAATAAGGCTGCAGATTCATTGATCATGATGGATCATAGATTTCTAAATAAAATGATTATTTCCAAGCACCCCATGTACATGGATCTAGTAAGGATAGATATCGGTATTGTTCTAATGTATTGGATCATGATCTTTTGGGAAGTTGAACTATTTATGAAATGGTCTATGTTGATCATTATATGAGGTTATTTAGTATAATGTCACAACATGATGCAGCCTATGTTAAGAGATGAAGTGTAGATAGTTCAAGGCACAAAAAAGGATAGTACTATATTTATGAAATATAAATGTATATTTATACTCTTATAAGAGTGAAATAATTTCTCGACTCTAGGAAAAGGGTCTTAAATAAAAATGTTGTCCTATTATCATATTTTTTCAAGATATTAAGGAATTCTTTCATAACTGTAGTTTATGGTGTTGTTGTAATGATCTTTTATCTGAGCATGTTCTCTATCACCTTCCATCAGAACATGATGGATTTATTATTATTCCACGACCATGATGTCCAATTAGAATGCGTAGTTTTGGAGTAACAAAATCATTTTTTAACTGTATTTCTGATATGGCTTTCCCATAAAGTAATTTTCAAGTATCAACCATTATATTTTGAAGTTCAATTTGAAATTTCGAGGAAGAAGTTTTTGTAAGGAGGGGAGAATGTTACACCCCAGGTATTTTCAAATAAATTTATTATTGAATGCATGAAAAACTGAGTCTATACAAAACAACAGTTTGTTATAACCTAGCCAATGAACATAATTTTTCCACTTATGTGTTTTGAATTTAAAAAATTTGAGATACACAATTGTGTTTAGGGTGATTTAAGGAGGCTGATAGAACAAAATTAATTTTTTATGAATAGTAAATATCCTTATGAATAGTTACACACCCTTATGAATAGGAAGTTGACCCTTATGAATAGTAATGTACCCTTATGAATAGTAACATGCCCTTTATGAATATTAATTTAATGTTATGAATAGTAACATCACCCATGTAAGTATAAATAAAATTTCAACACCTTATAAATGAGAGTGAATATTTTAAAAATTAATAATTAAGTGTTGGTATTTTTGTGAGCAGTAAATATTTAATTACAATTTTATAATTAATAAATTTATTTAAAATTAAAACCATTTTTTCATTAAATGTTTTTCTAAATCAAATTTTTTTTGTCCTATCATTTTGGTGTAATTTAATAAAACCATAGTTACAATTTCAGGGCATTGCAATATCAGTTTTAGTTTTAAAATTGTATTTCACAAGTAAGTGATGATTTTGTTTAAAAATTAAAATTCCATATTTAAAAAAAAATCATAAAATAGAGTTCATATTTTGATTCTACACCTCAAAAAATAGTTAGTTTGAGGTTTTGGGATTTTTCTAAAATACTTGAATTTTTTATGAATAGTGAAATACAGTAATTTACTATATATATATATTATGAGTTAAATAAACTATTCCTAGAATCATCGCTGATGTAAGAACCCTTGGTTAAAACTCACACGCACTTATTAGTATTTTTTGTCATGGAATCATCACTATTTCTTGTCTCATAGAAAATTAATAAACTAATGATTAAAATAGTAAGAAAACCCTCCTCTCCTCCACTATAAAAGCCACCCACACTCGCTTATTCTCTTTACTCCTCTCAAACATTGAACCTTGCCTAAATTATAATTAAATATCCTCCCAAGATCATCCCCCACGTCTATCATCCATTGGTCTCATTAAAACTCCAAATCCTCTCCTCTAAATAGGCTCTTAAAGAAGATCTATTCAAGAGGTAAATTCCTCTTTTCAATTATTTTACTTTCTTTTCAAGTTCCTTTGTTTTCTTTTTTATACTCACCTCTCCTGATCCAAATTTTATGACCAATCCAGTACCGTATATGTACTTTAATGTTTTTTTGATTATGTAAAAAGTTATTATCATCTCTTATTTACCCTTCTTTTATGCCAATAGTAAAAAACACCATCTGGGATGTGCTAATTTACCACATTCAAGGACGATGGGTTTTCAATTTCTATTATTGTCTTAAATTCTTGTCATAAAAGCATTATTATTCTTGAAAAAGAATATAATATATGTATTATGTGTTGTCTATGGTTCTTTAATTATTTTGTACATGTGGTTTGGATTTATTATGAAAAATGAGTTCGTTGTGTTCATAATCCGCCAAATAACTCAAACAGTTATCAATAAATAATTTATATAATGATTCATCTGCAGTCCAAGTGAACAAATGAAATTTACAAACATGTAACCTTATGTATGTTCAATAATAACATATAACTTCAATTCTGTATAACCATCCTCATTTTACATGATTCTTCATTCATGTATATAAGTATACTAATCATTAAACAAACAGACCTGAGCAATGAATTTGAACCCCTTAACCCATCAAAAAGGACATGAATGAACATAATAAGGTTATAAAAAATAAATTAACTGGAGAATAGGTTCTATAATTATTAATTAATGAACCTAAATTTAATTATTCAGGTCATTAAGATCTAGTGGATAACACTTTCAGACATAAGGTAAGGGTTTCTTCTTCTCACTTAGATTTTAGTGAGATATTCTGTATTCACAAATATTACTTATGTATGGTGTATTTATACTACCCATTTATGCTTCATATCATTAATCTCTTTACTTTAATTATATTTAATTTATCATTTTATGATTATTAATTTTTTGGCATATGATTCGATTGATTACAATGTTTTAAGTATTTCTACCCTAACCTCCATTTTCAATCAGGTTTCTCTTATTTTCTACTCACCTCAATTAAATTATTCTTTATTCTTATTTAATCCTTATAAATTCTATGTGAATGTTATATATATGTTTACTGATCATAATACTTCTTTATTTTTTTTGGGATTTACATGATTTAAAAGAATCGTTCAATTTTTTTTTCTGAAATGAAAGCCTGATTCACAGAACTTCTCGAATTCTTACCTATTTTGAAGTTCACTATATAATATATTTTAATCCAGATTCACCTTTATAAAATCACACATTTTAACATGAAAAACCTATTTCGGTTCATTTCTGGTTTTATGAAAGTAAACATTCACTTTCACTTTAAAACATCTTTCATGAATTCATTAAACCCCACTAAAATGTTTTAAAAACACTTTTTAGATGATTTCACTTGAGTGGGGCATAATTTATTCCTAAAATGTATTCTAAATGTCATTAACTTTTCTTTTATGGGATATAAAAGTTTAAATACATATTTATAGAAAATAAAAATGATTTTCCATAAGAACTCATCCATCCAATGTAAAATAGATTTTTCTCACCTCACTTTAACTTTTATGAGATATATACCATGTTCACCACTTATTCCTTGCATGTGGAGTATGTACTACCCCTTGGTATATCATACCATGAGTCTCCTTATTCTAATTAAAATCTATGGGATTATTATTTGAATGTTTCAAGGTGGTATGCTACACTTTGTAATGTTTAAGTATTATTTCCTCAAGAATTTTTCAATGGTCTCATTTAAAAGTATCTTTATTTATGAAAAAATTCTTTGATGAATATTGTATTTCATAGAGTTTTATATCATATAATATAATCTTAAACATTTTGTTGAAGGGTTTCTGATTAGTTTTATTGTATATGTTCTATCTTGATACCATTCACCAATTTACTTTGAATGGTTAGTGTTTATGTTTAATGTACAGAGAAAGTTATTTACCTGCCTGAATGGCCCAAAGGCCTTCTATTTTTATTGAGTATTGATAACCCCCCTTTCAAGGGATGAGGGGGAACCCTTACAAGGCCCATAGGCTCAGAGATTACATGACCCGTAGGTATTTTAGGAAATATACAGACAATACTTAGAATTCCTCCTCCCAGCTTCTTCATCGTGATATAAGCTCTCCACCTTCACATGGATGTTCGGCTAGGATTCATGTTCAATCACAGGATAGTCTCGATGGAAATTCCATACCCAATATTTTTAAAAAATCCTCTTAGCTTCTACTTTTCTGAATCCACCTGCTCTGAATCCCCATCTGGTGTCTGCTCTTTGAAGAGTCTTTCTGAACATTTTAAGCGTCATTTCAGGTGGCCCAAAGGCCTTTAGGTTTCCCAAAGGCCTTAGGTGGCCCAAAAGCCTCACTAGACAAAAGGCCTTGGGTGGCCCGAAGGCCTTAATGGACTCGAGGCCCAAACTGGTTGCCCAAAATCCCAAACGGATGAATAGTCCAGGCTTCCACAGTACCGAACAATGAATTCTACAGTGCCTGCTACAGTGCCTGCTATAGTACTGCTACAATACCCCATAAATATTTCTCCACCCAATTTTGAATTTGGTTCTCTTGGATGAACTTGTCGAGTCCTCACCAAAGAATGTTGTCATAAATAAATATGACTCCACCCGGTTTTGAACCGGGGTCTCTTTGATGAATCTTGAATGTATATGTTGTTTATGTTTATACCAATTCATAAGAGGAATTCATTAGTCTTACTATGTGTTAGTTGGGTCCCGATGTATCCCCTTGGTGCGTTAGTAGGTCTCATGAGACAAACTATGGTCTTGGCATGAGGCCTTGAAAAAATGGATATTTACGGTCTTCGAACAAGGTCTTGACGGTATGGTTATGATATTCCACATTATTCATTCCATCATTATGAAAATAGTAATTGAATGTTCATATGGTTATTTGACTTATAGAATACCCATGATTATGATTTATTATGACATTATTTATTCATCTCTTATTCCTACAATAATGAGTTCGAGTTTATTTTTAAAGGCATGATTTTTAGTTATTCACCATGTCTAATGATTATGTTTATGATATTTTCTATTGTATTACTTACCCTTATTGAGCATTTGAGCTCACCCCTTTCTTATTATTGAATTTTTGAGGACATGACAGAGTTTATTATGAATGAAATTCAGGGATAAACTTAGAGTTGTGTATTTTCCCAAAAAAAAATTAAGTTGTATTTCATTTGAAGCTATAATGTTGAACCTATGTATGTATCTGGTTTTCCAAAACTACTAAAAAACTCGGTCCATTAGGATATAACTTTCTTGTAAGAATTCTAATGTAATGAAATAATGCACTAGCTTCAGGTTACCAAGGTCTACACATTAACATATATTTATTGGTTTCAAGGGTTATTATTAACACTTTGGGTCCAAATTATCTTATATATCATCCCATTTAATATAAATAAATGTAACATCCCGAATCTGGAAGCCACACAACGGGTTCCCCGAACCCAGTTAGTCACATGACCTCAAGTAGATTTCCCCAAATTGCAGAGGCTGTCGACTAGCAGCGAAGGCCAAGGACTGATAGGGGGGAAACTATGCCATCATTTGTCAAAGTGTAGTGTAGCGGAATACAATATAAACGTACAACAATCAAGGAAGTAGTAAACCATACACAACTGAAATAAACAACTAGAGAAAAAGATAAAAAATAGTTATATATAAAAATTTAGCATGTCACTATTTCTATGAAAGTAGCCAAAACAGGATACACTGCAATACAATACAATAAAACTCAAAATACAAGGTACAACAAAACAGAAAAAAAAAACAGAGTGAACAGAACGCATCAGCATCACAAGTCTAAGCTCGATCCCATGCTCTCCTACTCCTCTGCTACAATCATGTACATGTATAGGGACCCTTTCCCTTGTCGAAAGCTACATCAATATAGTCTGTTTGGGCAGAAGAAATAACCCAAAGAAGGTGTGAGAAATAAATCTTAGCAGGCACCCACCAAAGTCCTGTGCCTAACTGTCAGTGAAAATGTGCAATAGTAGTATGCAAAAGTAAATTCAGTAAACTAGTAAGTAATCAAAATTAACTATCACTACTAGTTTCATTTCCATTTTAATTATTAATTATCACATCCAAGCTTGTTCTTTATCTTGGCAGGTCTAACATAGAAAATCACCACAGTGAATATTCTAAATAGTCGTGTCCTCAGACATACTATCCTTACCCTCAGGTAACAGAATAAAATACTCACATGTGATTGACCTCAAGCATAACAATCATTTCCCTTAAGCATACATGGTGTTTCCATCAGGCACAGAAACTACTTCACACACGCATAAACAAAGGTTACCCTTAGGCTAACCAAACACTACCCACAGGCTAAGAAAAACCCTGCCCACAGGCTAATAGAACACAACCCACAGGTTAATAGAATACTACCCTCAGGCTAAATGAACTGGGTCGAGCCCAAAGCATAAATAAGAAATTTATATAACTTTATCTCAAGAAAATGTAATGCACAATAAAATCATGGCATACCCTTGGGTATCCTGGACAAATGGATTAATAGAGGAGGCACCTCTGGGGTGGTCCTGGATCCAAACAGTGATCCCTAACAGTAGTTTAAACTTATCATTAGATTATCTATACAATTCTAGATATCTTATCAGCAAAGGCCTCATCCATATGACACCCCAACCATGGGCGCATAGCACAACAGTACACAATTTCAACACAATAGTTGAAAATAAACATTAGACCAACTACCTCGATCGCCCCTAATCGATATATGTGAACGAAGCCTCCCGAAACGCCCAATAATAACATATACCTGGGAAAAACGTTCACACATTCAACCTCAAATAACATTACCTTGGGAAAGAATTGTATGGAAACACACAACGAGAGGGAAGAACTCACCCACGCGGTTTAATCGAGACCGTTAGAGAAGGATTCAGATTCCAAGTGTGCGGTCAGGAGATTTACGAAGCTCAAGCCTCATCTCCTAGCTCCAAAACATACTCAAATCCCCCTCTATCGAATGAGGAGGCCACTACAAGTTTCAAGTGAAAAAAAAGTACACGGCATGTACTCTCAAGTATATGGTGTGTACTTTTCATTTTTTAAACTGTTCCTCTGGCGGCTTCTTTCCACCGCAACACTATTCATCTGTCGACATGAGTACACAACGTGTATTCTGGATTACACAGCGTGTATTCCGGATTACACAGCGTGTATTATTGCTCTACTAGTGTCTTCCTTCAGTGCCTTACTGTTCACCTGCCGACTGATTACATGACTTGTAAATACTATGTACATGGCGTGTAGTCAGTTTTTACACCCTTCATCATCGACGGGCCAACACCCCCTATGTACTCATCCCACACGGCCAAAGTACACGGCGTGTGGAAAAGTACACGGTGTGTATCCACAAAATTTGGTATTTTTCCCATTTTTCCTTCTTTTATAAAAAAAACTTAAGGAAATGGGAAAAAAGGAAACCCATACCTCAAGAATAAGAACCGGGTTCTTAAAAACTCCCCGCCTTAAAGAAATTCATCCCCGAATTTCCCTTTTAAGTGTAGTGAAGATAAAGATGTAAACAACTCTGGCCACTGAGCACGTACATCAGCCTTCCGCTCCTAGGTTTCGTTTTTCACTCGTCCATGCTGCCATAGAACCCATAAGAGAGGAACTGACCGGCCTCGGAGAAACTTTGTGCTCCTATCAACAATACAAATCAGATGCTCCTCAAAGAATGCATCGACCTGAAGCTCATCCTCCTTGGGATGAAAGACGTGAGACAGGTCTGAATGATAGTGGAACAACTGAGATACATTGAAGACATCGTGCATGGCCCAGTACCTCTATGGTAACTTCCACTGATAGTCAACTAACTGGACTCCCCCAGAATCTAAAATGGCCCCACATACCTTGGTAAAAGTTTACCCTGTCTCCTGATCCGCCTGTGTCCCAAACTCGGCAAAACACATAAGAACACCTGATCCCCGACCATGAACTCCAATGGTCATCTATGAAGATCAACATAATATTTCTGATGAGACTATGCAGTATCCATTCACTTATGAATCAATTGGACCTGCTCATAGGTCTCCTGCACGAGATGTGGTCCTAGTAAAGCTATCTCACCTGCCTCCAACCAGCACAGGGGTTATCGGCATGCTCTACCTCATAAATCCTCGTAAGGTTCCATCTCAATAGTTTCCTAAAAACAATTATTGTAGGTAAACTAGACCAAGAGTATATGCTTCTCCCAAGAGCCACCAAAGTCTAGGACGCGTGCACGAAACAAGTCCTCAAGCACCTGTATTGTACGCTCTAACTGGCCATCGGTCTCAGGGTGGTAAGCTATACTCAGAAGCACCTATCTACCTAGTTCCCTAGGAAAACTCTGCTAGAAATGAGATGTAAAACGGGCATCCCTATCTAAAACTATAGAATGAGGGACCCCATTAAAACATAAAACATCACAGATGTACAATTTCCCGATCTTGTCAACACCAAAGGTCTCCTTGATCGGAAAAAATTGAGCCACCTTCATGAGTCTATCGACAACAACCCACATGGAATAATTTCCTCGAGGTGACCTCGGTAACCTAGTCACGAAGTCTATCACGACATCATCCCATTTCCACTCTGGAATGGGTAACTGTTGTAACAGTCTGGCTGGCCTCTAATGCTCTGCCATCACCTGCTGACAGGTGGAACATCTAGTAACAAAACCAGTGATCACTCTCTTCATACTCAGCCACCAATACTGACGTCTCAAGTCATAATACATTTTGGTAACTCCAGGATGAACTGCCCAAGCTGAAGCATGAAACTCCCGCATCAACTCCTCCCGTATATCCCCTAGAACCCACACTCGTCCATGGAAATTCAACACCTCATCATCACCTATTGTCCAACCAGGAGGAGGGTCCTCACATGCCACCGACTCCCGTAGAACTAGGCCTTTTGAATCTGATAGTTGTCTCATCCTCACTTTATCCAAGATGGTAGAAGTCACAGCTAAGGATGAAAGATAGGTTTTCCCCTGACTATCATGCACCTCCAAATGCATCTCATAGAACAAGGCCATAAGCTGCCACTCACCAATGGCCTCCTGCACTGCATGTGTCTGAGTCTTTCTCCTCATTGCATCAGCTACTGTATTACCCTTACTAGGTGTGTAGGCAATCTCAAAGAAGGACTGAAGGTATTCGACCCACCTTCACTATCTTAGATTCAAGTCATGCCGAGTAATGATGTATTTGAGACTTTTGTGGTCAGTAAAGACCACAAAGTTCTCTCCCAAGAGATAATGTCTCTAACAGCGTAACGCATGAACAACTGCTGCCAAATTGAGATCATGTGTGAGGTAATTCCTCTCATGTTGCCTCAACTATCGAGACTCGTATGCAACTACTCGATCACCTTGTAACAACACTGATCCCATCCCAATACCTGATGCAACATGGTAAACTTTATTTCTCTTCCCTTACTCTTGAAGTATAAAGACTAGTGCTGATGTCAACCTTCCTTTCAGCTCCTTAAAATTTGTCTCGCAATCTTCTGACCAAACAAAATTGACACCCTTCTCAGTCAAACCCATCAATGGAATTTCTAATCGTGATAAGTCCAAGATAAAATTCCCGTAGTAACTAGCCAGTCCTAAGAAACTTTGTATCTCAAACACGTTCTTAGGTTTTTTCTAGGAACTACTGCTCTCACCTTCTATGGGTCTATCGCAACTCATGCCTCTGAGATGATATGACCCAGAAAGTGAATCTGGTCCATCCAAAATTGGAACTTTGAGAGCTTAGCATATAGCTGATTCTCTCTCAGTGTACTCAAAACGATCTCAAGATGGGACGCACGGTCGTGTTGAGTGTAAGAGTACACCAATATGCCATCCATGAAGGCTACCACGAAAGAATATAGATATGGGTGGAACACATGATTCATCAGATCCATGAAAACTACTATAGAATTCGTGAGTCCAAACGGCATGACCAAGTACTCGTATAGGCCATATCTGCTTTGAAAACCTGTAAGCAGTATATCTGATGGTCTCACACGCAACGGATGATATCCAGATCTCAAGTAAATCTTAGAGAACACTTTTGATCCTCGAAGTTGATCCAAAATATCATTAATACTTGGAAAGGGATACCAGTTCTTGACCGTCAACTGGTTCAGCTTCCGATAGTCCACATAGAGTCTGAGGGTACCGTCTAACTTTTTTTCCAAAAGGATCGGCGAACCCCAAGGAGAAGTACTGGGTTAGATAAAACCATTTTCATGCAACCCCTCCAACTTCCTCTTGAGCTCCTGAAACTCAGGTGTGGCCATCCTATAAGGAGGAATGGACATCAGTGCCACTCCTGGAACAATCTCAATAGAGAAATCCACATCACACTACAGAGGTAGACCTGAAAAGTCATCCCGGAATACATTCCTGAAACGATCAACCATCGGAGGGAAATCCTTCTGACAAGTTCCCTAATCATCTAGATATAAACTCATAATCCGGGATGTGAATCCACCTCTCCCACGATGCTTGGTTCTAGCATGGCTCTCTTGAACATCCCATTCTCCCTTTTATAGAAACTCTTTGCCCTCTAGTGACGTGAAACTCACCCTGTGACGATAGCAATCTACAAAGGCTCAAAAAGGTACCAACTAGTCCATCCTGATAATGAAATCATAACATGTCATCTCTAAGATGTAAAGGTCCCATAGAAAGTGACACCCACCAACCTCAAGGGGGAAATCCTTGTACTGATGCACACCAATTGTCCTCACTCTTAACAGTGTGTCTAGCATCATGATATCGGAAGAAGAAGAAAAACAGAGCCCATGGTTCTCCACAATGGCCAAAGATATAAAACTATGTGTAGCACCAATATCGATAAGTGCAGAAGACAATAAAGAAGTAACTAGAATAGTACCTCTGACCATGGACGGTTCAAGATCCTCCTCCTGTTGGGTCTATTGCACTGCATATTCCTACCCAGTACTGTGACCCTGCGACACAGCCTGGCTACCCTAACCTGACCCGCCCTACTGCCTCTGAGATCCTGGTGTTTGGCTACCACGGCCATGACCACCATCTCTGCCTGCACGCCCTGATGTACCCCAATTTCCTGACTGGTAAGAAGCTAATGGTCCTTCTCCTGCACACAGAGTCTGCACAGAACCCCTCTCACTAACCACTTGTGGAAACCCCCTGCAAAAACGCTGGAGATGATCCATCTTGCCGCTAGCTCAGCACTCCAGTGGGTCATGCGGACACTGAGGTCTCTTGTGCCCCTCTCTACCACACTGGTAGCACATGACCTGGCCACCTGAAGTATTCTTCTGACTAGTACTACCACCATGAGAGAAGTCCATATTCCTCTTCCTCTTGTCGGTAGAAATAGTACACAAAACTGGTGTCAAACTGCCCTAGCCAGCACCACTAGCTTCCCGTAGGTTTCTCTCTGTAATTAGTGCGTGGTTCAAAATAGAATGCACAATAGGAAACCTAAAAATGTTCACTAGTGATCAGATGTCACACCTAAGATCATCCTCTAATCATCTATCTCTCAACGTCTCATCACCTACTAGAACATGTGCAAAATGTTGTAGCTCGGTGAAGCAGGCAGAATAATTCATCACTGACATGGCACCCTGCTGCAGATTCATAAACTCTCGAGCTCGATCTGCCCTCAGCGTCTCCGAGAAGAAGAATTCATAGAAAGACGCCTGAAAATATTCCCACTCCTTGTCTTGGTGATGCTCAGATTGGGTGGTAACCTCCCACCACCTCTTTGAAGAATCACACAGTATGTATGTAGCGAGCTTGACCCTCTACCCAGGAGGAATCTCCAGATGCTCGAAAATAGTCTGCAATGAATCCATCCATGACTAGGTAGCATGTGGTCCACGATCCCCTGAAAACGTAGGTGGATGTTGCTGCTGGAAGATATGAGTGAGCTCTTCCATAGATTTGGTGGCCAGTGGTTCTCCCTAGAAGGTCTTCATGAATCGCATGAATCCTTCACGGAACAACGCATCCATGCTGTGACCGGTATAATAGTTGGCACCACATCTCGCTCTGCAGGAGGATCTACTGGTAGCCCATGGCCTACCACCTTAGGAGTATAATCGTCTCCGCTCCCATGGAAAACACCTGGTGGTCATCTCAGCAAAATGAATCTATAAAGTCAAACACACACCTTAGATCAATATTATCAATGATTGAAAACGTGGAGACCAAGAAGGGATCAGGATAAAGAAAGTATTCAATATTTAAAAAACTTGACTACACGTAATGTATAAATATTACACGGTGTGTTCTCACAGGACATACACATGGGTGTGTACTCCAGCTAAAACTGGTCGTGTAACACCCCAAACACACGGTGTGTTTTCTGAATACACGACTTATACTTGAATCCTCCTTCCCTGCCCGAGTCCTTCTACACAGCTAAGCCACATGGCTCTCCTAAAACAAAACTACATGGAATGTCCAACAGGCACACGGTGTGTACTTGACCGGATTTCATCAGCCCGTGTTGTTCGTCACACGACCTGTATACTCAGGTCACACTACACGGCGTATTACAAAAAGACACGACATGTTCAAAGAGTCCCCAGACTGACCCGTGTTTCTCGCTATACGGCCGGCTACACGGCTAACACTACACGACATATTCTAGGTGGACACAGAATGTACTAGGAATAATAAATCCGACCCATGTTATTCATGACATGGTCAGGTACCTGGGTCAGACTACACGGCATGTTCAAAGTAGAGACAACGGGTATTTCTTATGTTTTCCTCAGACTGTATTGTTAGTTACACGGGCGGACATCGGGTTAACACTACACGGCGTTTACAACTGGTACACGGAGTGTTTCTCCCAACCATTCCCTTCCCCGTGTCCCCACCCATACGGCCTATGACACGGGAAGAGACTACATGGCATGTAATGAGGGTACACAGCGTGTACTTAAAGATTTTTCATTTCTTCCTGAACAGAGGAACACACAGCATGTGTCCATATAACTACATGGTGTGTGTCTATAGAACTAAAAGGTTTGTATCCAAGGTTTTCCAGATAGTAAGCCTCAGAAACTACTCTGGAACCCAGAAAAACATAGAAACAAACACATAAGTGCCAAATTCTGATTTGTGAGGGCCCATACTCTTCGCGAATCAAAGCTTGGCATCTTATACTTGTTATAACAAAATAAACACATCGATGATCCACCAAATTCCAGTCATTGAGGGCCCATAATCCTCAAGAACCAAAGTTTGGATTTCATTCTATCAAAAACTCACACAACAATACCCTATCAAATAGTAGGTATTTATCAAAGCACTTATCACAACCACATTCTTTTCTAGAGAAACAACTATCACAACAACATGCAATTTCTAATGCACCTACATGGAATGGAAGAATGCATGACATGTGATTTCTAGCATGTTCCTAAATGATGAATGATAAGGCATACCATCATCTCATTAGGTTGTAAATAAATAAAACCCATGTATAACATATAAACAGCACAATCACAATTGCATCACCCAACAGTGAAAAATAAATCAACTGTCAAATTTGAAAAATTTAAACACGAGGTAAATTATATTTTCCCTGTACACAAGTTAGCTAATCCCGAGCACATCTTATTACCAAGTACTTATTCCATCCTATCCCTGACTATAGGATCCAAACATTAAGTCAAGAAGAAAAGAAACCCTATTATACCACTTTGTAACCTCCCAGATCTGGAAGCCACACAACAGGTGCCCCAAACCCAGTTGGTCACGTGACCTCAAGCACATTTCCCCAAATGCTAGAGGATGCCGACTAGTAGTGAGGTCCAAGGAATGATAGTGGGGAAACTATTCCCTCATTTTTAAAAGTGTAGCGCATCGGAACACAATATAAATGTATAACAATAGAGGAAGTAGTAAAACATACACAACTGAAATAAACAATTGGAGAAAAAGATAACCAAAAATTATATATAAAAATAAATCATGTCACTATTTATATGACATCATCCAAAAAAAGATACAATTAAATAAAATACAATACAACTCAAAGTACAAGGAACAACAAAACAGAACAAAACAGAGTGAATAGAACGCAGCAGCTTCACAAGCCTAGGCTCATTCCCATGCTCTCCTAATCCTCTGCTACAATTATATACCTATATAGGGACCCTTTACCTATCAACACCTACAAAAATATAGTATCCTTTGGCTGAAGACATGACCTACATAGGGTGTGATAAATAAATCCTAGTAGGCACCCACCAAAGGCATGTGCCCAACTGTTAGTGAAAATGTGCAACAGCAGTGTGCAAAAGTAAATGCAGTAAACTAGTAAGTACTCAAATGTAACTATCACTACCAGTTTAATTTCCATTTTAATTATTACTTATCACCTCCAAGCTTGTGATTTATCTTGGAAGGTACAACATAGAAAATCACCACAGTGAATATTCTAAATAGCCGTGTCCTCGGACATACTATCCTTACCCTCAGGTAACAGAATCAAATACCCGAAGGTGATTTCCCTCAGGCGTGATGATCATTTCCCTCTAGAATATGTGGTGTTTCTATTAGGAACAAAAACTACTACCCACATGTATAAACAAAGGTTACCCTCAGGCTAACCAAACACTACCCAAAGGCTAAGCAAAACACTGCCCACAGGATAATAGAACACTACCCACAGGCTAATAGAACACTGCCCTCAGGCTAAAGGAACCGGGCCGAGCCCAAATCATAAACAAGAAAATTATATAACTTTATCTCATGAAAATTCAATGAACAATAAAATCATTCCATACCCTCAGGTATCCTGGCCAAATGGATAACCAGAGCAAGCACCCCAAGGTGGTCCTGGATCCAAGAAATGATCCTTAACATCAATTTAAACTTATCATTAGATTATCTATACAATTCTATATATCTTATCAGCAAGGGCCCTAGCCATACAACCCCCAACAATGGGTGCATAGAAAAACAGTACACAATTTCAACACAAGAGATGAAAATAAACGTCAGAACACCTACCTTGATCACCCCTGATCGATATACGTGAACGACGCCTCCCGAAACGCCCAAGAACGATGTAGATCTGGGGAAAAAATTCACACATTCAACCTCAAATAAATTTCCCTCGAGAAAGAATTGGAAGGAAATGCACAAGGATAGGGAATAACTCACCCACGATGTTCAATCGAGACCATCAGAGAGGGAT
Organism: Viscum album; assembly: GCA_963277665.1. Taxonomy (NCBI): domain Eukaryota; kingdom Viridiplantae; phylum Streptophyta; class Magnoliopsida; order Santalales; family Viscaceae; genus Viscum; species Viscum album. The sequence continues at coordinate 770,076,410 of OY728159.1, read as the reverse complement.
TCAGATTCCCGGTGTGCGGTCCAGAGATCTCTGAAGCTCCGGCCTCCTCTCCCTGGTCCAAAACATACTCAAATCACCCTCTGCCGAATGAGGAGGATACTGCCCATTTTAAGAAAAAAATCAAACTACACGGCCTGTAATTTTCATTTTTTAAACTATTCCTCTAGAGGATTATTTCCACCGTGGCACTGTTCATTCGTCGACATGAGTACATGACATGTATTCCTGATTACACGGCGTGTACAGTTGCTCTGCTGGAGGCTGTCTCCACCACCTTACTGTTCACCTGTCTACTGATTACATAGCGTGAAAATACTAAGCACATGGCGTGTTGTCAGTTTTTACACCATTCATGGCCGACGGGCCTACACACCCTGTGTACTCATCCCACACGGCCAAAGTACACGATGTGTGGAAAAGTACATGACTTGTACCCACAAAAATTGGGATTTTCCCCTATTTTTATTATTTTTTCAAAAACACTTAAGGAAAAGGGAAAAGAGGAAACCCGTACCTAATGAATAAGAATAGGGTTCTTATAATAACCATTAATGGTCATATATTTAAATGTACCAATCAGTGTTAGAAAACATTTTTCTACTAGTAGGGCCATTTGTTAATCACTATATTACTTTGGTTTCATAATGAAGGAATGTTTCTTGAGGTTAGTGAGGAGGGATATCTTGTGTCTCAATAATTTTATACCCCCATTAGTTTAACAACTCCAACCATGATTTGGAGATAGAGGCGGTAGTTTTTCCCAAAATTTGTGGAGAGATTACCTCATTAGGGAATTATTTGTGGTCTTCACTGATCATAAGAGATCGAGGTGTATCATTTCTCAGAATCACCTAAATATACAATAGTATAATGTCGAAAGTATATATTGAATAATGTTATGATTCCATAAGGGAGGTGGTGTATTTATCATATTTTTATCTTAAAGAAAAAGAGGTTGATTGAACTGGATATTTTTTTTCGAAATGACTCTAGAGCCAATTTTATTGTATTTGGAGAAGTATTAGTGGGAAGACTTTGTGGTGGAGGTTAGGTGTAATAATATTGTCCATATTGATTCCCCCGTAGAATGGGTAGAGTATGGATGAAATTATTCTATGTTCCAAGTAATAATTCTAGTCCCATTTTTGATGCTTGAGGGGGTCTTATGTGTGTTTCATAACTAACTTTAGTGGTTAAACCTTGTGTATCTATGTTGTAACATCGATTGGGGAGATAATTGTGGGTGAAATGTATAGAGACCCTAGCATTTTACACATCTCATTACATGATTTTAAGAAAAATTAAACATCAAATTATGAGCCAAATATCGTAAATTCTAGTGTCTTGGAGATTAGGTACATAATTAAACATCCTGATTCCAAAATATGAACATATTTTATTTAATATTCATAAAGTGATCATAACTTTCTTTGAGCCCTTACATCAAAATAGCATAAGCTTGGGGAAAGATATGTGAATAAAGACATGAGCTAAAACACCAAGTAAGGAAACAAACATTAAAATAATTCTTAACACATGGGTTAGAAAGCATAACATAATGATATAAAAAGTCATGGAACATGATTAAACATATAGAATCATAACATAAAGAACATGTTATTATATAATCATGGAATAATAGTAATGTCTCAACAACATAAAACCTAAATTTTTCACAAGTCAAGGCTCATTGAACATGGATGAACATGAGTTAAGGCTAACCACCAAGATTGTTTCACATGGAGCATGAGTCAAGGATAACCACCTAGATATTTAAACATGACATATCACGAGACTAAATATTACCAAATGAATTGGATCACTATCTTGTCAAACCCTTAAAAAAATTCTCATGATTATGTGTTCCATATGAAAAATAAACGTAATGGTTACCCATAGAAATAAATGAGTATGATAATCATGTCATAAAGCATAATAAATGGGCATATTATAAATGAGTCCTTGAAAGAAAGAAATTAAATAATACCCGAAAGTTAATAAATTAAAATATTCATATATCATGATAATTTATGTCAAACTAAAGTGATAATATATAAAAATATTATTTAAGAAACTTTAGAATTAAAACATTTTAGTGCAGTTTAAGGAAAATATTAAAGTGAATTTAAAGAAGAAAATAGTATAATATTTTATATAAAACCAAGAGTGAAACAAGAAAATTTTCATAATAAAATGATTTATTTTCGAAATCTAATCCTGGATTAAAATAGATTATAGAGTGCACTTGAAATTGGTTAAGAATTCGGGATGTTTTCGGAAATCGGGCTTGCTTATCGGGAAGAATTAAGTAGGGAACCTTTTAAAAACATGTTTATCACTAAAAAGGAAGGATTAATGGATCTTGATAAATATTTTGGGACATATAAATTTTTTTTATACTATTTACATAAAAATAAAATAAAATTTCATTTGGGTAAAAAGAGAGGAAAAGTAAACTGAAGGAATAATCGAATTTTAGGTAGAATCCCTTACCTTATATCTGAAATGATTCGGCAGTTGATCATAATATCCTGAATAAAAAAATTAAATCCATTAATTAATTAATTTATAATATTTTATACATTCATTTTACTTATAAAATTTAATTACGTTTATTTATACCCCTTCTGATGGGTTATGAGATTCAATTTCATTGTTTAGGAGGGCTAGTTTCCTTGGTTTCATGATCAGTTTACCTATATACATGTACGAATAATCATGAAAGATGTGAAAAGTTTTACATAATTGAAATTATAAGTCATAAATGAAAATATAGAACATTAAATGGTTATATAATTCATTTGGTTATTTTGGATGAGGATTTATCATTAGATAACATGTTAATGATAATCGTTTAGATTAATTTTATCGGGTTTTCGATATCAACAAACTAGTTTTGTTCTATTATTTAATATCATATATATATATATATATATTATGGTTGTAGAACTTTAAATAAGGTATAATATATATTTTATAATCTGGTTCAACCCTAAAAATGGTTTCATGATCATCGTTGAAGATGGTAATGGAAATTGAATACTTCTTCGTCCTTGAATGTAATAAATTAACACATCACGAACAATGTTTTCATTTTTAGTATAAAAGGATGGGTAAAGAGAGATGATGATGAATTATTTCATTAGAATATTAACATTATAGTATATTTAAGGTACTAGAGTTATCATACTATTTTTATAAGGGGAGTTTAGGAGAGAAAAAGAAAACAAAGTAACTTGAAAAGAAATTAAAAGAAAAGGAAGAGGGTTTTACCTCTTGATTCATTATTCTTAAGAATCTCATTATGGGATTTGTTTTGGTATTTTTTTAAGACCAAAATCTTATATATGTGAGTAAGATGATTGAGAATAGTATTGTCTAGAATTTGGAAATGGATAAAGATGTGAGAGGTGTGAGGATTGAGGTGGTGAGGAGTGGTATTTATTGTGGAGGGGTGGTGTTTTCTCATTATTTTATTCATTAGTTTATTATTTTGGATCAGGACAATGAATAGTTTGAGAATTATCATAAAATATAATAAAATAATAAAGCATTGTTCAATAATTTGGGCTTACATCATCCATACAGAAAAATTCAAAAATTCAAATATTTTAGAAAAATACAAAAATTCAATAATTTGGGCTTACACCATCCATCGATGACTCCATAATTCATGTATTTAGCATTTATTGTAAATTACCATATTTTACTATTCACAAAAATGCAATTATTTTAGAAAAATACAAAAAAATTCCGGTATTTTACTATTCCATTTCTTAGTTTACTATTCACAAGGGTCATATTTCTATTCCTAAGGTCAAGTTACTATTACATCAATATAGATTCATTAACTTCTATAAATACCTCTTAATTCATTAAATATTCATTTATAAAGTTTTTATTTTGTTCTCTAGGTGATTAAATGTTATTATACTATATTTCATAATTATAAGAATGGAATTTCCATTGATAAATATTTTGGTCGTTACATTCTTCCTCCCTTATGAAGTTTCACCCATGAAATTTTATTTTACACACTAAGGTGAAAATAGGTGTAGGTACTTATCTTTTATCACTTTATATGGTTCCCATGTTGCCTCTTCATACTTATGGTTCCACCAAATTGACCAGGTGAGTGGTCTTTTGTGTAGAAAATTATCTCTATGATGTATGATCTTTGATTTATTCTCCTTGCAAGAGGGATCATTCTGCATATATACTTCCTATGAATTCAGTACATGTGAGTGATACTATATGTACATCCTCAAGAGAGATATTTTGAATACATCGTGTACTTGTGACATTGTTTGGGGAAGTGATTGTCGATAGGCCACAACTCTGACACGGTCAAGGATCTAGAAGGGGATGATGTACCAAGGACTCATCTTTCCTTTCTTCCCAAATCTCATGATCCTATTCCATGGAGATATGTGGAGGAATACCATGTCTCTAACCTTAAACTTGGTATCTCGTCTATGATAGAATTTATAACTCTTCTTTCGGATTTGGGATTCCTTGATGTGATGTTGAATGGTTTTCACTTTTTTCACCATTTATTCAACCATTTCAGGTCATAGCAGTTTACGCTCACCGAATTCATCCCATCATGCTGGTGTTCTACATATTTTACCGTAAATGGCTTCATATGGATCCATTTGGATGCTTGAGTGGAAACTATTGTTGTAAGAGAATTCATCTAGAGGAAGTTATTGGTATCATCCTCCATTTAAATCCATAGAAAATGCTCTCAACATGTATTATAATTTCTAAATGGTTTTCTTAGATTGGCCATCAGTTTGAGGATGATAGGTCATACTAAAGTTTAACTTAGTGATCAAAGAATATCATAGACTTTTCCCGAACATAGAGGTGAATCTTGGATATTGATCAGATACAATCGATAGTGATACTCTATGAATCCTTAACTCTTATTTGATGTATATCCATGAAAGTTTATCCAATGATAAATCTTCTCAAATTTTGATAAAGTGAGGTATATTTGTAAGATGATCCACAATGATCCATATATCAGTGTTTCCTCTAGATGTGTTTAGAAATCCAGTGACAAAATAAATGGTAATGTTCTCCCACATAAATGTTGGTATGGGTAGTGGTTGCATCATCCCCTTATAATTTTTTCTTTCAGACTTCACCTGCTGACATACTGGGCACATTTATGTATATTCAAGGATCTACTTTTTCATATTATCCCACTAACAGGACCCTCAGAGATCTCGATGCATCTTTTGTGATCCTTGGGTAAATAAAGAAGTTTGAGCTGTGCACATTATTTAGAATCTCATTCTTTATCTCTTGATCGAATGGTACACATAATCATGACCCAAATCTCACGAATCATTTCTAACCCATTTGTAACTTTGAGGATTTCCCATTTTTTATATCTTACACCCTTTTATGAATTTCCACATCATTTCTTTTAGCATCCTTTATTTTCATCATATGGGATGGTTGGGAAATCATTTGAGAAAGAATTGATGATGTTCCTTCCTTAAAAATTCCCCATGTTCATCCTTTGTAGGTCTAATAAGATTGGATCTTTATCACTTATCATCATTAATAAAAACTTAGGATCCTTTCTACTTAGAGAATCCACTACCTTATTTTCATTATCGGTATGGTAGTGGATTGAGCAGTCATAATTCTTGATGAGATCTAACCATCTTCACTGGAACATATTAATCTCTTTTTGTGTGAATATATATATTCGATTATTGTGATCACTATATATCTCACAATTCTCCCCATATAGATAATGTTTCCTTATTTTCAATTCAAATACAATATATGCAAACTCCATATCAATAGGGGATAGTTTTCTCATGGATTTTAAATTTCCTTTAGGTCCAGGATATTAATTTATCATTTTGAATCAGTACAAGAATATTTTTTTTTAAAGCATCATTGTACACCAAAAAGAGTACTCCACTTTTTAGAACTGTGAGTACTGGCACAGTGATAAGTATCATTTTGAGCTCCATAAATATTTCCACACATTCTTGAGTCTAGAAAAACAGTGCTCCCTTTTTCATTCGCTTGGTTACTAGGTTTGAAAATCTTGAGAAGTTCTTCAAAAATCATCAGTAATACTTGACTAGGCCATGAAAGCTATGGATCTCCGTTATTGTTATTGGTTGGGGCACCTCTTCAATTCACTTTATCTTGGAAGGGTCCATAGATATTACTTTTTTTCTGATACCATGCCCCAAGAATGATACTTCCTACATAAATAATTCACACTTACTATACTTTTCATATAGTTTGTCCCTTCACAAAGTATTTAACATAGTATTCAAATGCTCCTCATTTTCTTCCTTTCTCTTGGAGTATATTAGAATATCATCAATAAATACTACCAAAAATTGTCAAGGTAATCTCTAAAGACACTATTAATTATGTCTGTGAATATTTCTAGATCATTAGTGAATCTGAAAGGCATCACTACAAACTCATAGTTTCCATACATCATTTGAAAGGAAGCCTTGGTAATATCTTCCTTATTCACTTTTAATTGATGATATCCTAACCAAAGGTCCAACTTAGAGAAATAATTGGACCTAAGTAGCTGATCAAACATGTCATCTATCTATGGAAGGGGATACTTGTTATTTATCATGATATTATTAAGTTCACAATAGTCAATGCATAGGTGAATTAGTCCATCCTTCTTTGTGATAAAGAGGAATGGTGCACGCCATGATGGAGTACTTGGGAATACAAAACCCTTGTCTAGATTATCCTATAATTACTTATTTAGTTCTTCCAGCTCAATGGTGGCCATTCTATTAGGTGTATTTGATATATGAAGAGATCCAATAATATGTTCAATTGAGAACTCAACTTCTCGATTAGGAGGAAGAAAAGACAATTCCTCAAAGAATACATCAGTGTAATCCCTCATGATGGACATGTCTTCAAGCATGGTCATCTCCTTTGTCTTAATCATTTATGTGAGATATGATTTCTCATAATGGATTAATATCCACATTTGAGATGATGATTCTAAAGGATATTCATCTTATTCATTACTCTTGTAATGAATTAGAGGATTCATTGGGATGTAAAGAGTGATATCCCTTTCCCGACAGTGGATATTTAATTTGTATAAAGATATCCAATCCATGCCCAATATAGCATCAAACTCCACCAAAGGATGTAAGACAAGATTTCATGGGAGGTTCATTCCAAAAACATTAACAGGGAGGAGTTATGTAATTTGGATATAATAATTTCCCCATTAGTGGTTATCATATATAACTAAACCTCCATATTTTGATGTGCTGTTTGAGTAATTATACTAAACTTTCAAGATATGATTGAATGTGTAGAACCAGAATCAAATATTACTTTCACTATTCTTGAATGAATAACCAGCGTACTTATCACCACATTGTTGTCAATATCCACCTCAAAAGAAGTGATTGCATATGCCCTTCCTTTTTTTCTTAGAGGTTATTGTTTATTGCCTTCGAAAACCCTAGGATTAGGGTATTGTTTTGAAAAATACCCATGTTCCTTACAGTTGAAACATTGTACTACATGCTGAGTGTTGATTTGAACCTTTCTTCCTTCTTCCACATTAGTGTAATTATTCACATCCCTTCGTCAATTATTATCCAGATACCCCATTCTTTTACATTTTAATCATTTCCTGGTTCCCTTTAGATAGTTCTCAGGATGCTTCTTCCCATAATTTTGACATGAGGGATAATTAGTATTCATTCCATCATTTGATTTATTTGAGGATCCACCCATATTAGACTCCATTTTCCTATTTTTTTCATCGGGCCTAAGAGACTACTGAGAGTCTTCAATCTCTATTTCATCCTTGAGGGAATAATGGATAATCTTTTAATAACTGTTAAAGTCGTGATTCTATAATTATTTTCGTAGGCTTAACATTAGTTCATTTAATATGATATCCACCTTGATTTTTATTTTCATGAAAAACAGAGGCATATCTTGAAATCCTTGTAGATTTTTCTTAATATGGATTGATAGGCTCATGTTTTTTTTTCTTCTTAATTCAATAGAACTCTCTTTCCATCTTGAGATGGAAGGTTCATGGAAAATATTTATTGAAAAAAATTTCTTGAATTCTTCCCAATCCATGGAATCAACTTCCTCCTTGGACTTCATGTTTTTTATCCTTTTTCACCACTGATCAGCTTCCCCATCAAAACTATAGACCACCAACACAACATTCTCTTCTTATGAGCACTAGAGGATATAGAATATCTTTTCAATGAATTTAATCAACTGGTTTACGAGGTGGGGATCTAAAGATCAACTAAATATGGGAGGCCTTTTTTTCAAAAAGGATTTGAATGAAACTTTCTCTATATTTGGAGAAGGAGGTCATTCCATGTCATTCAAGTTATTATTCATAACATGAGCTAGCTGAGAAATTACTCTCATGAATTTTTAAGGTCTTATTCCCATCATATTTGGAATATAATTTGTGAAGTTATCACATTACCTATTACATTAATTATTGGAATGATTTCATCTATTCCCACCTATTAACTAAGAAAAAATAAAGTACAATTAGTGGGATTTAATACTTAAATAATAATCATAATAAAAGGAAACTTTGAACATAAAGGAATAAAATTGTAAAGGAAAAGTATATTGTAACTTGTGATTCCCTAGGTTTCAATCTAGGTTATCCATGATTTTCTTCATATCAAATATTCTTATGGGAGTTTTTTACCATAATAATTTATTGTAATGAGCTTATAAATTTACCAAATCTTATCCCTTAGGTTTGTAAAACCAATGGAACAATAAGGCCTATTTTCATATACCAGGCTACCCCAAGTTAGGCTTGGAACACCTTGTTTGAGTTGTTACTCATAGGTACATATATTCCAAAACCAAATCCACTTTTAGTATCCAGATAGGGATGTATTTTCTTAATAAACCTCTTACTCTATATTTACCAAAATTTAGGGATGTTTTCTCATACTTAGTCTTATCTCTATTGTTCTTACTAATGTTCTATAGTCATAATCTCAAAAAATAACTAAACTTTCCCTCTAATAAAAACTATAGAGACCCTATCCATTTACATATATCATTATATTATTTTAATCAAAATTAATAATTAAATTAGGATCCAAGTATAATAAATTATTGTTTCTTGGAAATTTGGTTCATAATCAAACATCATGACTCCAAAATAATAAAATATTTTATTAAATGTTCATAAAGAGATCCTAACTTCCTCTGAGACCTTATATATATATATAATAACCTGGGGAAAAAAGACATGAACAAAGGGATGAGATAAAAACCTAGTAAGGAAATAAACATTAACATAAATCTTAACACATGGGTTAAGAAGCATAACATAATGATATAAAAAGGCATGGAATGCGATTAATAATATAGAATCATAATACATAGAACATGAGATCAAATAATCCTCAAATCATATTAATGTATAACCAATATAAAACATGAATTTATCATGAGTCAATGCCCATTACACATGGAGGAGAACAAGTCAAGGCTAACCACCAAGACCGTTGCACATGGAGAATGAGTCAGAGATAACCACAAAGACTGGTGAACATGATGTATCCTGATACTAAACATTATCCAATTAATTGGATCACTATATTTTCACACCCATCATGAAATTTTAATTATTATGTGTTCCACATGAAAGAAAACATAAGGGTTACCCTTGGAAAGAAATGGGTATCATAATCATTCCATAAATCATAATAAATGTGTGTATCATAAAAGTTTCCATGAATGAAATGAATTAAATCATAAAAAGATACTAATAAAATAAAATAGGCATATATAATGATAAGTTATGTCATAATTAAGTGATTACATGTAAAAAGAGTAATTAAGAAACTTTAGAATTAAAACATTTTAGTGCGTTTTAAAGAAAATATTAAAGAGCATTTAAATAAGAAATTGGAATAGTAATTTTTATAAAATGGGAATTGAACTAAGTATTCATAATAAAATGATTGATTTTAGAAAAAAAATTATTTCATAAAATATATTATAGAGTGCACTTAAAATTGGTTAATAATTTGGGATGTTCCCTTAAATCAGGCTTGCTTATCCGGAATAATTGAGCAGTGAACCTTTTAAAAACATATATATCCCTAAAGAATAATGATAAATGGATCATGATATATGACTTGAGAACATATAAACCAAATTTATAATATTTAAATAAAAATAAAATATAATTTAATTTTGGTAAAAATAGAGTAATAGTAACCCAAAGGAATAATGGTGGTTCGGGTATAATCCCTTACCTTATGTCCGAAATGATTCTGGACATGATATTAATGTCCCGAATAATCAAATTAAATCCATTAATTAATTAATTAAAAACCATTTATACATGTATTTTATTTATTATTATTTTATTATGTTCATCTATGTCCCTTTTGATGGGTTATGAGATTCAATTTAATCGTTCGGGAGCGTTTTTTTCTTTAGTTTTCATGATCGTTGTACTTATATACATGTGCGAATAATCATGTAATATGATAATAGTTGACCATAATTGAAGTTATAAGTTATTAATGAATATAAATAAGACAATATGATCATATAAGTCATTTTTTTATTTTGGTTGGTGATGAATCATTAGATAACATGTTATTGATAATCATTTAGATTAATTTTAGCGGTTTTTAGATTACAAAGAACTAGTTTTGTTCTATTATTTAATATCATATATATATATGATGGTTACAAAACATTAAATTAGTAATAGTAAATATATTTTGATCTTTATTCAACCTTAAAAATGGTTTCATGCCCAGTCTTGAAGACAGTAATAGAAATTGAATACTTCTTTATCCTTGAATGTGATAAATTAACACATCGTGGATGATATTTTCATTTTTAGCATAAAAGGAGGTGGAAAGAGAAATAATGATGAATTATTCCATTAGTATAAAAAATTCCATTATATATAAGGTATCATAGTTATCATACCATTTGTATGAGGGTAGGTGTAGAAGAAAAATAAAAGAAAGGAACTTGAAAAGCAATTTAAAGAAAAGGAAGAGGGTTTTACCTCTTGATTTATTATTCTTGAGAACCTCCTTAGGGGATTAGTTTTGGTATTCTGTCAAGAAAACAAGCTCCTCGATTTGGGGGAGAGGTTTGGGAAGAGTATTATGTAGAATTCAGATAAGGATCAAGGATTGCGATGTGTGAAGAGAAGAGGCAGTGCGAGGTGGTATTTATAGTGGGGGGTGTTTTCTCATTATTTTATTCATCATTTTATTATTTTGGATCAAAACTTTCAATATTTTAATAATTATCATCAAATATAATAAAATATTGAATTATGGTTCAATATGTTTTGGCTTACATTAGCTGTACATCATCTAAGACTCCATAAGTTATGTATTTATCATTTATCGTAAATTACCATATTTTATTATTCACCAAAAAATTCCAGTATTTTAGAATAATCTAGAAAATTCACCTTAAACATTTTGTGATGTTTAGAATTCAAAAATTATCTCCATTTATAAAAATATTTTATAAATATGAGAAATTTTAATTTTAATAAAAATCATTATTTACTAGGAAAGTACAGATTTGATAATTATAAAGGATTTTATAACACTTTGAAAAATTAATTAAGGTCTCATAAAATTAACCTAAAATCATAATACAAAAAAATATTAATTTACGAATACATTTTGTAAAAATAAATTTTCTATTAAATTATTAAATTAATCACAAAATTGTAATGAAATGTTTATAACATATAAAAATACCAGCACTTAATTAATTATTTTTATAACACTTATTTACTTAGACTATGATATAATTATATGATATTACCATTTATTTAAATTTTATTTATACTGTCATAGGCGATGTTAATATTCTATTGTACAATTTACTATTCATATGGTTCATATTACTATTCATAAGGTCAATTTACTATTTCCTTAGTATGGGTTCCTTAACATCTAGAAATACCTCTTATTTCATTCATTAATCATTTATAAAGATTTTATTGTGTTCTCTATGTAATTTTATGTGATTACACTATATTTCATAATTATAAGAATGAATGTTCCATTGATAAAACTTTGGGTCGTTACAAAACGAATGATGTAGTTAGCGGTGGAGTACATAGTTCGATGTCTAGTATTCCAATAGGTGATCTCAGAACATCATGTCCCTAGTAATTTTTTACATTCTTTAGATGTTACCAAGTTTAAGTGGGAGGTTATCTTGATGTTTTTTTATTGGATAGTCCCAAATTTCAAAGGGGATGTGATTATATCTAGTTGATCATGGATCGATTGACCATGTCATCTCACATTCTAGTGATCTAAGTGTCAAGTTCCATGGATATTTTAGAAAGACAATGCATAAATCAAATTTTTAGGTTTTATGGAGCATTAAGTACCAAATTTTTTTACTATGATCCTCGGTTTACATCATGATTATAGAGGGGATTACATCATGTATTTGGCTCTATAATATTTCATAGCACAACATTAGAAACCCAAATGGATGGGAAGATTGAGTGGACAATACATAGACCAGGGGATATGTTATGGGTGCTCATTCTAAAAATTAGTGCATCATGGGTGAAATAACTAAATTTAGTTGAGTTTACTCACAATAGTACCTATCAACCAAGCATCGATATATACCCTTTGAAGCATTTTAATGTGAATCCATGTCGATCCCCACTATCCCGGACTGATTTTGGAGGAGATAAAGTTCATTGTCCTGATGTACTATAGAGAATGATGGAGAAGATCTAGGTGGTTCATGAAAATATGAACGCGGTGTAGGACCACTAGAAGTTATTGGTTGATAGGTGTCAGAGGACTTGGGATTTTGAGTTAGAAACCATGTTTTCCAAACAGTTTCCACTCAATGTAGAAATAAAATCTTTGGTTGAGGGATCATTCTCTCACCTTGGTTTACTAGACCATTCAACATGTTGGGGTGGGTTGGAAAGGTGTCTTATCATTAGGTGCTACCAATGTTCATGATGTCATCCTTGTTTCCTAGATTCACCTGTATCTTCAAAATGATTCCAATGTTAATGAATACTAGGATATAGAAATCAAGGAAAAAATGAAATTAATAGATTGACCGTTCATGATTCAATACCATCAGGATAAAGTTTTGTGACATAATTTTTTCCCATTGGTTCATGTTCTATAGAGGCATGGTGGTTCGGAGGAGATCAAATGGGAGCAGGAGTCATAGATTTACACCCATTACACAAAGATGGTTTCTTCATGACCTATTACTAGTTGTTTTGGTTGTTTCAGTATTATCCTTTGTGATAGTATCTTTATAATACGAGTTTCTATTTTGAGGTACATTTTCATCATTGTTTCATAGGTATCTTCTTGTGGAGTGATAAGTGGCTTCTAGAAGTTTGTGTTTCCATTTTATTTTTGGTTTTGATTCTTTCAGATGAGAACCATATGATAGGAAACTGAGGTAATGTCTTAGAATTCTCCCACCAATTACTTTGTAATTTCTGAGTGTTGGGTTCTTTATAAAGAATTTTAAGAAGGAAGAGGTGTATTTGGAGTTTAACGTCCGGTTTAAGGTGGTGATTAACACCATGAGTAACCTTTTCCTGGTGTGAATAAATATTTATAGTTAAGGAGGCATGATTTATGTAATTTTAGTATAGGATCAGTTCACAAATTGAATTTTTGTTCACATTGTGAATGTTCATGAAGTATTTCTTTTAAGGTATGGAAGTTTGAGTATTAAATATTTTTGGGTTAGAAATTATTAATTAAATAAAGAAATAATTCCAACATATATTATATTGATTTCTTGTTTTTCAATGTATATTATCCATGTATATTTCATGGTGGGAATCATCCCTTAACTCCATAAAATTCATTTTTTTGGGATACCAATAGGTTCCATCTTCCATTTAATATCCATCATTTTCCATTCATTTATATTGAACTTTAGGTGATTCCTAAATGATTTTAGGATCCCTAAAACCCGTTGATCATTAGAGTTCATCCTTAAAGGATTAATTATTTAGTTTTTTCCCTGTAGTTTATCCTCTCTTGCATTATATTGCACAGTGAATCAAAAATCATCTTTTGAGGAAGGGAAGTCAATTTCTCTCTAACTTTCATGTGAATCTATGAGATTATCATTATTTTTGTTTCCTTTAGGTTAGTGTTATGAATTGGAAAAACAAATTTACTAAAATAGGTTAAATAAATTGAAATGGGATTGTGTAATGTGAAAGTCGTCCCTATTTTTCCATGATATTGTTGTTATTTTCCCATTATATATGATTTATAGAGTTGTAACTTGTAGTGTTGGATTGATTTGAAAATACTCTTTAAATATTTAATTTTTTTTATAATACAAATGACTATATTTATTATTATGGTTCTGTACATATCATGATGTGTGCAATATGGTTCCCTTTTTTCTATGTCATGGTGGTATTGGTTGTTTGTGGATTTATTTCCTTGGTAAATTTTTAACTTTTTTTCCTTGGTTGTTTGGAGCTTGGTTGAATTAATTGTTTGTGGAATGATGGACTTTATTGTGATAAAATGTCTTATTGTGGTGGATATTTAGTAGAAACTTGGCAGTAATGGAATTATATTGACATATATACTATTGTAGTAAATGCTAAATAATTGATTTGTGTGAATTAAAATTAATAATAAGTTGGATAGATAATTTTGACTTAATTTTCAGACAAACCTTTGGAAATATAAATTAGGTTATGTAATTACATTGGATTATTTTTGTATGGTTGTTATTCATTTGAGGTATTTCTTTGTATAATGATAGCATTACTTTCCTAATGGTAGTCATAGTGTTGTTGCTTTTGTGAACCTGTAGGCATGTGAATTTACGATGATATAATATAATTATATTCTATTATGTTTTATTTATTAACTCCACCCAAGTCTGATAACCTGGAAAAATCCTAGAGACCCTGGTGGTGTTTTCACTAGCATCCACACTTGGGAGGATATAGATAGCAAACTACGCCCTCTCCCCCACTCTCCCTTCAGCAGAAGCTGGTAGTGATACTGATGGTAAATAGTTGGGGGATGTTCTCGGTGGAGGATGATGGGATATGTGGTAAAGGTCTTGTGTTGTATGAATATGGAACAAGGTTGATTTCGTTCACATTCATGATATCCTACTACCCTGGTTATGTCACATGTGATATGTGGTTAGTGCCATAAGAGAAGATATATTGTTGGTGTCATGAGATATGATATGGTTTGTTCCCTCATTGTTTTACATGGAAGGGATTGGATCAAAGGGTATTATCTCATTGAGTGTGAGTATAATACAAGGGGAAATGTTTTTTATTTCTACATTACTATATTATTCTTATATTATTTTACTATTATTTGTTTCATTTTTGGGTGACTAACCCTTGGTGAGGCTGGGGGTAAAAATTAGTTGAATTGTGAACATGATATTCGATTGTTTTGTTTTTTTCACTAAGTCATTAGTATTCTCTATTAAAATTTTCATGATATCCCTTGGCTATATTCCTATTGAGTATACATGATATGATCACCCATATTAATTTACATCTTCTAGGTTTCCTAGAGGATTTTTTTGATTAGTAAGGATAATACTAGATCAGAGAATGAGCTTGTTGTGGTTGTTGACATAAGATCATTTTAGTATTAGTTTATGTTGGAGAAATTTGTATCATCTTTATATTCCTACATTGTGGGTTTCATTTTTTGCGATTGTGGTTTGTTCACCTTGTATGGTGATTGGTTGGTGGTAATTTCATAATTTTTTCCAAGGTTTCATGAGGGTGATGCCTTCCATATTATTTTGATATATCCTCAGAGAAAGTCTCCATCCTAGGTCATATTAGAGGTATGATTCAAGGGTTACTCTAATATTCACTATTTTCCAAGTAGTGGTTCCCAACTGGGGTGGGTAATTATAGAACACATCTATATAAATTCCTCATATTTTGTGTAGTTGTATATTTTAATATATGATAATGTGAAATTATCCCTAGACATTAATATTATTATTAAATTATATCATAACCAGTATACATTGATTTAATGATGAAAAACATTACCCCATATGTTCATGGAGATATAGGATATGTTGGGTGTATCAAAAATGATATTTCATTAATAAATATATCAAGTAATGATTTTCCTTCACATATTTGTAGATGTTGATATCTTTTACCTTTGGTTAGAATGAAATTATGGAACTAAATTCCATGTACATGGTGTACTGATACACATATTGTTTATTTTTAAATATAGATATATCAATAATATGACTTGATGAAATTAGTGTGAAACCGGATTTGTGGGATATTTTTTCAAAGGAAATATAATGAAAATGGAATGTTTTTATGTGGTTTTTGACATTAAGAACTAAATTCTTCTTCTTGGGTTCCTTGACATGTTTCTTGGCACTAGTATATGCCTTTAATTGAACCAACATAATTCTTCCAAGGAAGAAGAATAGAGGGACACACACATAGTGTTTCTACCGATCTTTATAAAATTATATTAAAAATTAATTACTTGAATAAATATTATTCTTTATACCGTGGAATAATATTTATTTTGGATTTAATTATCAAAAATATTCAGTCACCATATTTATATTTGAGTTGAATATGAAAATAATTTTTTTTTTCAAAATAAAGTGACTATTATAAATATTTATTTATTTAGAGATTGAATAATATTAATTATTAAAGATTCAGTAATTTCAAAGGAAGTGCAGATCGAGTTATTGGGTATGATAAGAATGATATATTAAATATCATTTAAATAAATATTAATTTATTTATTTAATGAAATATTTTTTATATTATCAACATGTTTATTTCATGTTAAAAAATAATAAAAATTATAATATTATTTAGATATGTGGTTTTCTAGAGAATAATAGAATAATAATGGCCATTGTGGAATAAATTATTCTCTAACCTAGGACTATATATACTTGATTATATCATTCCCAAGGGTTATATGTTTTTTTCTAAAACAAAAACCTAAAGAGAATCTCTTTAACGTAGAGAAACAATTATCTAGAACACTCTCAAGAAATGGGATTTCCCTCCATCTTATTCCTATCATTAATGGGAAAATTATAATAAATGCTTCATTCATGGAGTATTGAAGAATGCTCAAGGGGAGTGATGAAAGATGACTCATACCACCACACTATCACCCAAAGTAACATCAATGATGCTTCGATGTCATAGGAGAATGTGTGGATTTCCACTTGAGATATTATAATTTAGATCCTCCCAACACATTAAAAATAAAATAAAATAGAGGTTCATATGATCAACAAATTCTTATAAGAACAAATTTCCAAGAAAGAATAAATTCTTATAATTAAATTAATTATTAATTCAAGGTTTAAAAGATTGTCCCTCTCAGTTCCAACTATATTTATCCATATTCATAAAATTTAATAGTTTAGCAATGACATTTATTTCAATGTTCAATGTGGATATTTATTGAAACTAAAAAAAGATAATTTTCCCATGATCTAATAGGAACATACGATACATCTAAAATATTCTAGTGGTATAAAAAAAGTCACATTCAAATTTATAATAATTTATTAAAAATTAATCTATTTATGTAATTTTCACAATATTTTCAATCCAAAAATTCTTTATTTAATATTTTAATTCTGATACATCTTTTTCCTTTTTTATCATCAATATTACAAAAAAATAAGCTTAGTAATAAAATAAAAACATATGAATAACCCATTCAGAGGTGCTAAGATTTCTATCATAAAAACATAGAACTAGATGGTGTGTAACCCAAGGGTACATGCTATGCACACATTTTCCCAACAGCAAAACTATCTCATATAAAACATGACTTGTCAGGTTGCTAAATACACAGCTCCATCACATGCCTTGTATTAATAAGAACATGATGGAATATAGTTTCCCTAATTTAGTTTCATGTAACTTTCATACATGTCATGTAGTCCATGCATTTTATTAGTGGAAAGAACATATTAAAAGACATGTAAGGTATCTAATACATTATGTGTGGGGACAATAGATATCAAATATCACAGTTATATATTGTGTTACTAGAGTATAGACCATATACCACAAAAATGTTTGTGGTCGAAAATCATGTTGAGTCCCCAGGTGTGCGGTGCAGATATACAAGAAGTAGAATAAACATCATATAACTAGTTTGTACTTGTTATGTATCCCATACTTGTATTTGAATAATTAACTAAATAATTAATTACGATATTAATCATAATCAACACAATTATGTGTGTCATTAATTGATAGTACTCTGTGATGATTATTAATTATTACATATTAAATGATTAATTAATCTGAACAAAATATATTCATGTACACACCATGAGGAGATAAAATCATTTCATACAAAAATAATACATCCTCAAATATTAATATTCAATATATATAACAACATTAAATTCTCCCAAACTGTAAAAGGTTTAGTGTACATGGAGACTAGATACATAAACAACATATATCATGATATATCATTAACATCTCACAAAAAATTCTTTTCACGTTATACCTTTCTTTGACATATCTTATAGAAAATATTTATTCATAATATGGGTAAAGGAAACATAATAAAGGGTGAGATCACATTCTCAATAATGGTAAACATGGGAGAAATTAATCGGTGATCATATACATGCTTAAGATAAGTATAAGGATATGAGATCATGATTATAACTTAAAATTTTAATATAATGTTTGTCATAGAACATAAACATGAGTCATGGCATAGAATTTTATTATTTCAAAACAATTGAATGATAGTTGTGAAAAAACATCATAAATTAATTATGAACCATAATTTCAAATCATAATCATAAATATATTTCATAAGAGTGTTGTATATTCATAGTCATAGAAACTATATCATATGTCAAGGTTAAGTAACAATACCATAATATCATAGGAGATCTAGTATCAACACTTGTTTCCCATGTCATATGAGATCAAGAATCACCACATAATTCCTATATCATAGGGGATATGACATCCCTATATGTTTCCCATAGTTGACTGAGCACATAAACGCATTTCCCATAATTTGTTCATTAGATATAAGGATTTACACAATGCAATGTTGGGATATAAAAGATCCACATATCACATAATGAAACATTCATCAATTTATCATATCATAACATATGGAAAGGAAAAATGTTTCATAAAAAATTCAAAATTTAATCATAGCATAACCGGTTGAAAGGAAATAGGTTTCATAATCATTTAATCATAACTTAATTAATTAATGTTAATGAAATTTATTTTATAGAATAAAACTTTTTTCATAATGATCATAATCCATATAGATAATTAAAATGTATGGTTTGAAAAGATCATCTACATAGTGAAATATAAAAATCCTTAAGTTATGTTGAAATACATTAAAAATACTTTTAAAAATTCCTTTGAACCTTTCTTTGAAAACATGAGAATATATCCTTTTCTTTTGAATACCTTTTATGTAAAAATTATTATAATAATTAGAATATAAAATTATTATTAAAGAAAAATGGAATATTTTAAATGAATCACAAAATTATAGAAAACAAATAACATTTGGAAAATTTGTTGGTTCTATATATATTAAAAGAAAATATTCCTTTCATTATTTTTTAAAAGGTCAAAAACAAATTTTCTGGGATTATTTTAGAATTATTCATTTTTAAAACATGGTAAATAAAGATGATAAAGGTTATAATAAAATTTTTATAACATTAATATTATAATTAAGGACTTTTATAAAGAATTTTTTTAGAGGTTGGAAATGTAAGAAAAATTTCATCCATCAAAGTGGAAATAAGACTGGCTTTTTTATTAAAACATTTTATCGGTCAATTTAAGTAACAAAGAGTGGAAGATGGTACTCATACATAATAACAATAAAAATTTAAATAGGATAAGAAAATAAATGGGGTTTGATGCATAAGATCCATTTAATTTCCATTAATTTAAATTAAACATTAAAAATCCTAAAATGAAATGACACTGTAATAAAAATCACTTACTGCTTTGGTAATTTTTGTCTCATAATACTAATGAAAGAAAAAAATACAATAAAAAATTAAATATCAAAAAAAAAATATTTAGGATATGAATTTTCCTAGGGGATTTATAAACACCTTATAAAATAATACATGCGCATAACATAATATATGTCCCAAAGAAGGAAATTTGAGATGATAAACCCCTTCCTCAAGTCTCATCTCACTTCATTCAAAATTGAACCTCCTATATAATAAATATATAATTATTATAATTATATATATATATCATACCCAATATGACATAATTATAACACCTTATCATTATTTTATTTAAAATTTTCTATTAAAATCACCATTCTAGGTGATAAATTCTTTATTTTTCATGCATATTTCATTTCAGCAATCTTGATCCCTTTAAATTGAAAATAATTACATCATCTTCAGATTTTTAATAATTTCATGATTATCATATGTAATAATTACTTAATAATTTATTACTATTCATATAAATCATTGATGATAAATGAATTACATCACATCATGGAGATAGTAGTCCTAATAAATCATTGAGAAAAGTATCTCTTTTACATTCATATACTTTTATTTTTATTTCATGTTAATTGATAATCAATGAATTAATATTATAAATGTGTAAAAAATAATTTTTAAAACTTTATATAGTCTTATTCCTAGCCTCCAATATAATTTCTAGGTGATAAATACAACATTAAATAATTATATTTTAATATTATATTACAGTTCTTTTAAAATTAGTATTTCATGTAATGAATGATATCAAATAAATTTAATTAGTTTAAAGAGGAATATATCATAAAATTTCAATGTGTGACATTCGACCCCTTTATAAGAATATTTCCCTAAAAAGTCCATTACTTTGAAAAAAAATTGAGGATACTTCTACCTAATCACATCCTTAGGTTCCCATGCAGCTTTTTATAATTTTTGGTTTCACCAAAACACATTGTCTAGGTGAGAGGTCAAGTTTTGTATTATTTTATCTCTATGATCCAAAATCCCTATGGGGTTTTACTCATAAAATAGATCTTTCTCGATTTTTATTCCCCCTGAGTTTATTACATGTAGAGGATAAGGTATGTACTTTCTTAGAAGAGATACATGGAACACCTTGTGGACATGAGATAGATTTAGTGCATGTGGAAAATGATAAGATACCATCCCGATGTGATAAAGAATATAAATGGGATAGATATATTAATGGATTAGATTTCCCTTATCTATAAATCTCATTACCATATTCAAAGGATTTATTCATTGGAATACCATGTGGCCAATATCAAACTCTAGATCTCATAGATGATTGTTAGCATAAATCTTATATGGACTCTAAGCTACCCTTATACGCCTCTTAGTGACTCTAAACATATATAAAATATAATCAGTTGGAAAATACACCAATATATTTCTTTCTCTAACATCATCCATGTATGTTGGAGTTCTGCGCTACCTTCCATATAGGGCATTATAAGGATCCATCTGAATGTTGAGTGTATTATATTGCTGTAAAAACAATCAACCATAGAAATGTGTTGATCCAACCCAAAATTAATATTCATTTAAAATTATCTGAACATATATTATATGGTTCTAATGTTCCTCTCAGACTAACCATCTATCTAAGGATGATATGCATCACTGAACCTCAAATTTATATATAGATACTTATAATGAATTATCCAGATCATTGTAGTAAAACATGGATCTTAATTATTTGAAATTGAGAGTGGTACTCTGTGAAATATAAACACTTAATGTATATCCTATCTTGAAAATTAAGGGATAAATAATCACTAATGTTAATGATGCATGCTGACTTCATAAGGATATAGACAACATCCCAAATAACATTGTGACCTTTAGATATTTTGGGGAGTCTGATGAAAAAATACATGGTAATTTTTTCTCATTTTAATTTATGTATGGGAAATGGTTGTAATGTACCTTTATAATCTTGTCTCTCTACCATATCATTCTAACATACTAGGCATCAAAATACAAACTCTGTAGTTTCATTTTTCATGTTCTCCCAGTAGATTTTTTTATATCTCTATACATCGTAGTACTTCAAGGATTAATAAAGAATGATGGACTTTGATATTCATAAAAATTTTCCTTCTTTAATTATGGTATTTATGGTACATATACACTACTCCAAAACCTTATCATTCTATCACAATAATGGTTAAAATTTGGAACCTCCTCCACATTCTTCTTCAATTATACTGCTTCCCTTTGAACTTATTTAATCTTCACAAGGATGGATAGTTGAACATTCATATGAGAATGATATATTCTATACCCTTTCTTTAGGATTTATTACTCCATATTTTAAAAATAAATAATCATCGAGTATATTTCAATCCATATCATGGGAAAACTAGCATGGTCATTCCATCTCGAAGTATCAGTTTCCTTGTATTCCTTCACAGGTCGGTAATGTATTAATTAATCATAATCATTAATCAACTCCAACCATCACTAATTGGTCATATTCAATTAATTTTTTTTGAGTATATAGTTAAATATATTTTTATCAGTATATATATTACATTGTTTTCTATAAAGATAATGCATCCATATTTTCAGTACAAGAATTACTATTTCCAAATCCAATTAAAGAGTCGGGTAATTTTAATCATGCATTTTTAATTGGTGCGAGGATAAGATATCACAATAACATTATACATGAAGATTTATCATAGTCCCTTATTTGATACATCACTAAATTTCATAGAAAATTCTCAACTTTAGTGTATTATAATAACTATTTCACTAAACAAACTTCTCTTTATCCCCCTTAAATCCTCCTCACATTCATATTTTCTGAAACACATAACTCCCTTCTAATTAAACTTGGTGAGTGTATTACATAGTTATAAAAAATCTCTCACAAAGAATCAATAGTATATCGAAAACCCAAAGAAAACTAGGGATCACGGTTACCATGGTTCTTTTAGGCCATTGTACAATAACTTATATCTATGAAGGATCCACCGATTTACCCTTACATGATATTATATGACCCAAGGATGAAATTTTATTTAGCCAAAATTCACACTTTGTAAATTTAGCATAAAAATAATACTCTATCAAGGTATTAATCAAAATAATAATTTATTCTTCTTTCCCTTCATGGACCTTCAAATATATAAGAACATTTTCTGTAAATACTACAAAAAACCCATCAAGGTAATCTATAAATACTTTATTCATTAAACTAATGAACATAATAGGGGCATTGTTAAGTGAACATTACATCACTAAAAATTTATAATGACCATACCTCATAAATAATTATATCTTAGGTATATCCTCTTTATCCATTAATTGATGATATCCAAATTCAAGGAAAATATTAGAAATTTATTCTGAACCATGTAATTGATCAAAAAAATCCTCTATATGTCGTAGAGGATACTTATTAATGATAACGATCTTATTATGTTCTGAATAATCAATGCAAAGATGAATTGAACCATATTTCTTCTTGAGAATAACAATATGTTCTCCCCATGATGATTCAATATGGTGTATGAATCCATTATGAATATTATCAATGAGATAATTATTTAATTCATGCAACCCAATGTGGGATGTTCTATAAGGATTTTTTGAAATTGGTGTAGCATTAGGTATGAGTTCCAATGAAAACTCAACATCACTATTCATACGAAGACAAAGATGTTTTTATAGATAGACATCAACAAACCCAAATAAAATAGATATTTAGTCAATCTTGAGTTTCTACACAACTATATGATGTTTATACTCTTTATGCATAGGAATGTAGACACATAATATAGAAGTAAATTTCATTGGAGGTTTGTACTCATCTTCACAATCCTAAACTATCATAGGTTCATTTGGAATATAAAATATTTTTTCCCTTAATCAAATTTTTTATGGAATATATATATAGAAGTAAAATCCATTCATTGATACACATCAAATTCAATTAGAGTGATAATTATAATATATGGAAGATGCACATTCTAACAAACTAAAATTAGGGAGGAACTATACACTTATGATATAATATTCATACCATTAAGAGTTTTCACCACTGTCTAAACATCTAATCATTGAGGTAGTATTGTCATAACCTCAAGAAATTATATATTTATATATAAGGTTCAGTGGATCCAAAATAAAATATGAAATTACCTATTTAAGACAATATTATATGTGTTCCTTTCATCACTTGATTCTCATAACCCACTTTGGAATTTGTGATTAATTGTGATTTTTCTTTTTATTTGGTATTAATAGGTTTTTTATGCTGATTATCGTAAAAATTCTATAGATTCATGCACCATGTGTCATTGTTCCCATAATCCTTTCACTTGAAGCATCATAGTGCCAGTTTTGTGTTATTTGTATTCTTAATTTCATCCTTTGTATCACTCGTCCTATTCATCACCTTTTGAAATTCAAGGGTATTATACCCAAATATTCCATATTTAATCACCTCATAGACCCATTTAAGAAATTACCTAGATGTATCTTCCACACTTTTGGAATGTAGGTGTTTTGATTTTCATTACACCATGTGATTTGTTTGGGTTTTCATGAGACTCATTCTTCCTTTTCTTATAAAAACCATGGTAACAGTCGGAATATCTAATTTCCATTTCCTCATTGAGGGAACATTGAAGGATTTATTTATAGCTACCAAACACTCATATATATAGTTCCTTTCAAATAATTGGTCTTAATAAACTAAGTAATTGAAAAATTCTTCTTTCAAGGATGATGATGAAACAATAGGAACCGTATTAAAGCCTTATAAAATATACCTCATATGTACCAATGGATTCATCATCCTTCTATTAAAGATCCAAGAATTCCTTATCCAATTTTTATATAAAATATAATCAAAGTACTTACTGATCAATATCCTATTAAACATATCCCATTCCAAAATTCAATTTATTCCTCTTACATCATATTCTTAATAAGATCCCCCTTTGATCTACTTCTTCTTCCAAATAAAAAATTACAATGTTGTTTTTTCATTTTATAAACATTGTAAACTTGAAAATATTTTCTCAGTGGTGCTGATCCATCACTCAGCCACTAGTATATTAGAAGACCCACTAAAAGAAGGAGGGTGTTTCCTTATGGAGGACTCTACAATAGTGTATGAATCATACTATCATAATCACATTTTTAGATTATATAATCATGAAAAATCATTCATAGGATGTCTAAATCATGAAAAATTATTTTCAACCTATGAAACCATTGATTTAACCTAGGTTATATTTGGGTTTGTAAAAGCATGTATAGAAGATCAAAAGGATTTTATGAATTTTGGAAGGGTCAGATTAAAATCAAACAAGCTATTTCATGATGATTAAAATGAAAAATTACTAGGCGTTACAAGGGAACCCCACCTTCTATATAACATGCTCTCTATGTGATTAGTGCCTCTACATAGCACTCATGCATAGAATGTACACATACTTACCCCAAACACAAAAAATATATTTATGAGTTGAGACAAATTTTCCAAGAAACCCAGAAATTAAATTCACAGTGTGGTTTGAGGAGTCATATTCTGGCCCCCTGGAAAGGAAAATTCATTTATGGGGAGAGGCATCCCCAGTTTTACCTTAGCAGATGAATTTGTCCGTTGTGTGGTGAGGTGTTATTTTTGGGCCCATCAAAAAACCAAAATCTTTAATAGGAGTTGGTTTTTCATTGCTTCCTCTCAATCTAAGAGAATGGTTACATCCATACCCATATTAAAATTCTACATAGGGACTGATAAAGAAGAGGGTTCTACTATGACTGGTACTTGATACAATGTAAGAGATACAAACAGAGAAATAGATATAGAAGATAATCAAGAGATTTTTGAAGGTAATCATTTACTGTATATAAAAAGGTAGAAGAGTGAATATGAATCGATCCACATAACATAAGAAAAATTCATTATGGAAAAAAGTCCCTTGAGGAAATCTATTCCAATAATGAAATCCTTTGTGGACCACTATTTTGAGAACCACATATGAATGAAATATTTTTGGACCACCATCCCATATAAAAAAATATATAGGATGGGGTATTTAAGTCATGGTACCATTTTTTGGACCATTAGTCCGTTTCTTGGCCCATCTAAGTACTGTTAAATCAACTCTCTCCATAAATCTCTCTTGGAAAGTTCTAAGACCAAAATGGTCCACTTCCCAAGCTACCACACCAAGGATTCTTCTAAAACCTATAGATATGCATTATTAGATTACATGGAAAACCATTGGGTCCCCTAAATCATACATTCTTATGGTAAATGAGGTTATACAAGTGACCTACTTAATGGGGGGTGTGCTTGGAATGTTCTAAATCACACATTCATGTGGTAACGAGGATCTGATCCTTGAATGTAGTTATTAGGACCTTACATATCCAGATAGAAAGTGTAGCCACATTCTTTTCTCTTTGATGAGGTTTAGTGGCTTATAATCCTGTCATCACATATGAATTAGGGAGATGGGAATCCCTCCTAGAGTAACCCCCAAGTGGTTCTTGCAGGATAGATCCAAATGTGCTCGTAAGTCCAAATACTTGTAACAAAAATAAGAGAGTAAGTGGGCCTCGAAACCCTTTCTCTATCCCATAACCTCAGTCTTGTTATGAAAATAATGGAGGATACGGCATATGAAATCCCCTTTTCTCTCTCATTGCGCTGGTTTTGTCTACTCTTGTACAAAGGAGGTTACATGGTTTTTCAAATATCCAAATTCCACATGTTTCTCACACAGATTATGATTCACGTGTTTTAAGAGGTTAGTAACAATCCTGAAATATTCGCGATCAAATACCTATCTTAGAAATATATTCCTTTGGTAAATCATTCTCTCACCTCTTATGTATCTCCTACTAGGTATAAGCCCCAAAACCATGTCAACATCCTCTCAAAGAGACATATTCCCAGTGCGACAACCCTTCAAAGGGCTATATCCCCGATGAATCACTCTTATTGGAATCTTATTTAGTATAATCCCCAACCATACCCACTATTTAACCTCCTCCAATGGTGTAACCCCAAAAACCTCATAAAAAGCTTTTAAATGAGCTATATTCCCTATGAGATCGGCCTTCGAAGGTCCTTATTCATAATGAAGCACATATATGGGACTCATCCAAAGGTTTAAGCCCCATCATTCTAAAGTATGTGTTCTATGATTCTTTCCCAAATGGAATGAATATCAATCCCCCACAAGGTTTAAACCGGTCACCCCAAATTCACCCTAGTGCTATCTAGGCCATATCTCTAATAGGGTCATATCCAACTCAAAGGTCCATATTAATTATGATTCTCTTTCATCTCCATTATTATTTGACCATATTTCTAGTATGATCATGCCCAGAACTCAGAGACTACATCCCTTCTATGTTCTTCGGGCCACTTCAACATAAGTCCCACACCATCCTTGTCTGGGAAACTTTAATCTAGACATCCTTTACTCTAGATGTTATACTACATAGTTGGGTCCCCATAACAAGATCTTAAAAAGTATGACGTATCTGGTTAAGTGGCCCTAAACTACTTGGGTTCTGATTCATTTCACAAGGATATGTAGTAATTCCATATCATAGGCCTTATCTTGATATCAAAACCACTTCCATTCTTCTAGACGAAGTTAAATCCTAGAGTACCCCATCAAGCGGCTTAAAACTAACATCTTGATAATAAATTATGTAAGAATGTCTAATAATACTACAAAAGGGTACCATCAATGGTGAAACTTATATACTTACTAATGTATCATTCTATGAAGAACCTTGGATACATACACATGATTTTTGAAATCAACACATTATAAATAATTGATTGTTGATACAATGGAGACCAATCTAATTTTTGTTATTTAATAAAGGATTCATGAATATGTCTGAAATCTATAATATAGTCCCAAAGTGGGAAATAATTTTAAGTAAAAGGGTGAAATTAGCCTGACCTCCCATCATCTCATCCCCAAAATTTTATAAAGGTCTCATCGAAGAAATAAAATTTGTTGCATGCATTTGGAATAAATCTCTACATCAAGTCAAAACAAGCATGGGCATGAGACTACATCATAAAAAAAATGCTCAACCTGATGTGAATCCTTAACCAAAAGAAAACTACATCTCCCACATGTTATACCACTTCACGTAGAATGAAATAGGCTGAAAACATGGATCCAAAATAATTAATTTTTCATCAATCCATTTATTCATATAATACTTTGAAGGGTTTTCATTTTTTTATTTGAAATTTTATAAACAAAATTTTTTCAAGAATTACCTTCAATCTAGTCCAACGGAATACTTTCAACTAACCTCAACTTACGCCTCGATTAATGCATAAACATGGTCCTCAACAAAATCGGGCACACTATCGTCAACCCTATGTCTCCAACACTGGGTTTCAAACACACTAAATTAAAAGTACCATCTATATAGTACCATCCCAACCTTGGAGGTATAATGAGAAGCCCTCTAGATCATGCAGCCTCACTATCCATTTGCTCATCGATGGATTTTATTTAGATGAAAACAACACTAGTTTCTGTGTCAATATATTTTTGGGATCATATCCCTAAAATGTTGCAAAAAGTTACTTCCTTATATTAGGATGGTTGATCAATAGGTCATTGAAAAATTCATCCATATTTCATAGGGGACCCTCTAAAAGTATCCTACTAGTAGTCTCTACCACTAATTTCAGGCTTTATCAAACACTCAGCATGATGGGATTGCCTCCCTTAGGAGTCTGGACTAGGTCACCCAAAACAAGGCACTTAGGACGACCTTACGAGTATAGAGAACAGAGAATCGGGAATACGGACACACCTATATTCCCTCCAGATAATCCCAACATTAAAATATGATGACAAACCATGAGAAATAAAAAATACTTTCCTGCAACAAACAAGAATGTCAAGATAGTTTAGAAGCATTCAAAGAAGCCCTAAAACAAAAAATGGTGGAAAATCATGAGAAGGTGCACACACCGACCTTCATCGATCATTACCTCTAGTAAAATTCAATAGAACCAAGGGAAACATGTAGTAATATCATTGATGGAAATAGAGAGGAAGACCCATATTTATACCTTTTCACCTAATTATTTTTGGAATATACCCGTAATAAATGGAGTAAAAGAGAAACAATAAATCTCTTAACCAGATATAGAATGGGAATACATACCTATTCTAGCTGAATAAGTCACACCATATATCCTAGAAACAATGTAAGTATAGGAATATACTTCTTTCAACAATATACATGTTTTCCAAGACATAATGGTAGAATCTTTGGTGACTAGGAGTCAGTAACACAACCCCACCTCTGTATTTCAAGTGACATAGCTGAATAATTCATGATTCACTACATAAGAGTTTCATATACCTACTCATATATAGTAGGGTTTTGTACATATCATAATAAATAGATAATTGGATGAGGATCAAGTACCCATTCCAATTTGATATCACTGGTCTCTCTCGATAACATTCCTAGGGTAGTCATATATGCATAGTAAAATTTTAGAAACCAATCATAAAATCCCATAAAGGATATAAAAGTTGATCAAGAGAATTTTCAAAGATGGAAGCCATTAACCCTATAAAGAAGACTTAATATCTCATTGGAAGACATAAAAAATGATCCCAACATAGAATGACTGGAAAATGACGAGCTGGCCGACGAACCTGTTATGTTGAATTATAGTTTTCTTGAATCCCTGGAGCTCTATCTATGGTGGATTAGGATCATACTCTTTCATTAACAATTTATAGAGACAATATAGGAAATTTAAAAGGTACCCCCACTCAATTTGGAATCTTGATGTTTCAGAGGTCCTCCCCAGACATCTTTCTAGGAAGGCTCACTTCATGTTCAAAATCATATTGATCCTGAGAGACCATCTCCCAATGAATTCAGCAGTATCCCTCTATGTGGATAGAAGATTAACATTAAGAAGGTCATCCCCTTTATATCATCTACCTTGATTTTCCTCCCAATTTTATCCTCTATAGTCTTTTTCCTCACATTTAAACATAAATACATGATGGTAGTCCTCCCTATGATTTAATTCACTATGAAGGTCCTACCTCCAATAAAACCTCATTTCATAAAGAAGGTACTCCCCTTGATGTTCCAATAATGAGATATCCCTCCTATTGTGAGGTACATGAAAAAATGAATCTAGTCATGCATGATTCCTTTTTTATTTAAAATAGACTGTCATTATAAATTTTAATATATCCCATAGAAATGGTTGTTCTCTAAACCCTCATTAGAGCACATATCTTTTAAGGCAATAAAGAAAATCCCTACTGACCCTAGTGTTTATAACAAATCAATGGGAAATGTCCACATTAGGTAGATCTGGCTAAGGAACCTCTTGTGAAAG
Source organism: Viscum album (assembly GCA_963277665.1). Classification (NCBI taxonomy): domain Eukaryota; kingdom Viridiplantae; phylum Streptophyta; class Magnoliopsida; order Santalales; family Viscaceae; genus Viscum; species Viscum album. The sequence goes on along the minus strand of OY728159.1, from coordinate 770,045,902 downwards.
ATGAAGAAGATATGTTTTTTAGGAGGATAAAGTTGGATATCAACAATATACCTGTAATTTTATATCCACAAGTAACTCCCCATTTCTACATTCAAAAGGAATTTTTGGAGGAATATGTGCATTAGATATTTCAAAAATATCTGGACCACACATTTTCAATTGAAATCAAAATTATTTCCTTATAATGAATACCCAAATCATGTTAAGGTAATTGATGAGATGCACTGTCAAAGTGATTTAGAGGCCCTCCTAGTTGAACGACACTCAAAATAGGGGAAGTAAAACATATCATGTCCATGTGTATGTCTCTATGTGTTAAGAGAATTTAATAAAATGATCATCGAATCCCTATTTAGTTTCCATATCATAATATGGGGTGAGCATAAGGTTTTTCATTTCACCTCACTCCATGATCAATAAAACCCGCTAAAGGTGACATCGTATAATGTCATAGCACTGGGAAAACTCCAAGAAGAAAACTATGCTCACCATATATGGTATGCGTAGTAAGAATTGGGACATAAAAACTCTCATATACATAATTACAGTAAAGGTAAGGGAACCGAAAGACTATTGCATAAAGTGACTAAAAATATCAACCATGCCTTCAACTTAAGGTAAGTTAATCATCAGATAACCAAACTATATTATGAAGAAGATGGATCAGGTATATATAATGTAATTCACCTAGACCATGTTCGAATAAAGTTCTATTAAATCAGAAGTGCATCCATAGTAATTTCTATCATGGTAGTATTAGATCAACTCCAACTTGCGAAGCTGGGGGTATTTTTAACACAACCCTCGAGGACAACAAATCGGGCCTGAAACATTGGGAAAGTGGAACGAGAGGACCACCATCCCACAAGGATGGGGGAAACTTTGCATCATCCTTAAGGAAAGTCAATATTTTATTAGTTAGGGAATTTATAAAAAAATGAATTTTTCTGGTCCATCATGTCCACCAATATAGTTTCACCTTCGAGGAAATAGACAAAAAAAATATATTGAGGTTCCCTTCAGATAAACCTTCCCCAATTGGCTTCAAAGGGGTTCTTGAAATAAAGGATGAGCTCCCCTAATGGTAACAAGCATAAATGGCCTATTTGGAGAAAAAATTATCACAAAAATAATATCACTTCTGGTTGAGGATCCTGGAGAAACCACCACCACCACTATTCCAAGATAATGAAAGGTTCTCAATTCAATTATCTTAAGTTAAAATCCTAATCTCTTCTTCTAGAAATATAGAAGAACATGAGTTCATTATGGAATAAAAAAATAAGGACATATTAATTCGAAATATGGTTCAAACCAAAATAACCGAAGGTGGTGTTCATAAAAAAAACAAATGATTTCCAAAAGTTTGGGGATTCCTCTAAATTATCCATTTCCTCATATATGTGAATCATATAAAGAAATTAGTAATACCACAATTCGATTCCCCTTATTATCTGAGGGTGTAAACCCCTCACACTCAAGGAATGATTGGTTGAGTATGCGATGAAAATGAGAGAACATAAAAGGATTAATTCTAAAATTCATATAGGTCATATCACCACTAAATATTTTCTTTCAAAAGTACCTCATTTCATTCCTATAGCTAATGTATGTCACCTATAATATCTTTTCATAGCTATGAAAGTAGATTCACAATGTCCTCTAAATTAAAGACAAAGAAAAATATTATATTTGGAATTGGTGAATATTAAATACTAGGACTTCCCTCCATTGGATAAACAAACACTCCAAGGTATATCATGTTACAACAATACAACTCAAGGGAAAGTACATATGGAACCAACACTTACAATTCATCGCATTGCACCCCCTTCTCTAGTCTATGCATAGTTGTCCATTCCCAAAGAACTTATTGACATAATTGAATAATTTTAAACAAGGGTAGAAGCTATGGAATGGAAAATTTATTTAGTGAAACTAGAAAGAAAACCATTCCCTGAATGTATAGATGTGATACTTATCCCACCTAATTTAGGAAATCCAATATTTCCAATGTTCAATTGTTCAAGAGATCCAAACGAGTATCTAGAACATTATGTATCTTTTTTTGGCCCCATGATTGGAAATTTTTTGTAATAATAATACACTAAAATTCATTGTTTTGTATAAACCTTAGAAGGACCATCTTTCTTTTTGTACAATGGTTTACATACAGGGCCAATCAAAGAATGGGAAGACATGCTCAGATAATTTATTTATGATTTCATCTCAATTCTAAGAAATAAAATACTACTGGACCTCTAAAAATAAAAATATTTAAAAAATGAGAGAGTATTAAACTTTATTATTAGATTTAAGGGTCTAAAATAATCTATGATTTTACAGTTTCTATAATAATGTTTGTTAGGTATTTTCATAAAAAATTATATGATGAGTTGTGAACACCAAAATTTACATTCAAGTACATGGGTGGGTTCTGAGACCTTGATGAAGTTAAAAACATATTGGAAGACTACAACTTTTGAAATAGATCCAAATCTAGAAAAGTACTAGTTGCACCAAAATAGATGGATTGAAAATTAGAAACATTAACTATCACATTAAAACCAACCATGGTACTTTTTCCTACTATAAATCCCACACCTCATCATGTAACACCCAATCCAGGGAAGAAAAAAAAGAAATGATAAACTTTTTGGGATGAAAGGAGAGTTCCTAAATTCTCCCATTTTGATGAATGGAAGAATAGAGCCTACTCATTTCTATATTTTCTGGTTCATACCTATTTCATAGATACCTAGGAAAATAACCTTCTAAAACTGCATGAACCCAGAAATCTCAATCATGTTGTCCTTGAAGATCACCCAAATTATTTTCGCTTACACTAATTGTTAGGGCACGATATCTAGATCTATTTTTTCTTTAGATATGTCCTAAAAAGGTGTTTTATTCTAGGACTATAAAACTACGTAAAAACAGGTAGAAGTAGCATGTGTTTCAATCACTGTTCTAGAAGAAGATGGTGAATGGTTGGAAGTCACCAATAACAGTTCTCAGAAGCTTAATGATTTGATCACTATAAATATGATCAACATGAATCATGATATTTTCATTTCATTATTGAAAAAAACAATTTTTCCCATACCACATCCATTATGGAACATCCGACTCCATCGGCACCAAAGTCTACCTAAAAAGATAAGATTCAAAAAATTTAATGGCCAAAAGGAAAATAATCAAACATAGTAAAATGAATCTTCACCTAGAAAAAATTTAGCCTTAAACCTATTTTATCTCAGGTTTTAGTCTCAATACAATGGGTTATTCCCCACCAAAAGGTAAAATGGGAACCACCCCACCAAAAATTACAGTGGGCACCACCCCACCAAACAATACAATGATCACTGTCCCATCCAATGGAGTCCTCATTTGATGAAGAATTAATCTTTGGACCCATTAATGTTATTCATTTAATGAACCTATTATCTAATGGTGAGTGTTGTTATAAACCTGAGATTCCCACACCAAATTGATTATACAAGATTTATGGTTGCAAAATCTATGGAAATAGAGGGAGGCACAATCACAGTCAATTAAAAAATATCACATGCATCCATGGTAAATCTACTTATTTTGATGAAACTCATGGTAAAACCTTAGAAATGTATAGTAGGAGTAGGAATATGCATAAAAACAGGTATAAAATCATTCATATTTAATCATTTTGTAAGACTAATTGATGAATGGGTGACAACCAGACCATCCTAGGAAAGTGGGCAGGCCAAGGTATCCGAATTCATTAGAAGATAATATGCCCTCCAAATCTACTCAAAAACCTAACTCATCTTCCTGATGAACATCAGCTCCACAAATTCCATGTAGGGGATAGTTACCCATAGGGAAACGTAGACCCTTGACCCAAAAGTATTAAATCATGAAGAAATTAGCTGTAATTCCAAAAAAACATTCAATTTTTGATTCCCTCAATTAGTTAATGGATCTAAAGGAAGTAATTTTAGTGGGTATTATATTACCAAAATAATTCAAAACTGAATTTTTTTTACTGAGGTGTACCATGCAAAGGTTGATCCAACTGAATCTCATATAGTTATCTATTTCTCAAAATAAGAATAGATGATGTTATATAGGGACACATTAGGCCCCTGTAGATATCTGAAAAAGTATAGAACATTGAAATCCATAGATATTTAATTAAAAATGGAATGGGATTTATCTTCAATCCTATTATAACACCTTTTTTTATTGTAATAAACTAAATATAATCTATCATGTTCCACTATTACATTTCAGTTGTATAAAAAAAATATCTAAAACCCCTAAGACACATTAAATTTAGAGTTGAGTTCAGGGATTGGTTGTTTGGCCCTTAGTTCTTGGTCATATGAAAAGATACAACATTCAATATCTTGTTATTAAGGCATTGGTTTCATCAACATATAGTGATCCTTTCATTATACCATCAATGGATAAAATAATATAGCAATGGGTAGATTGGGATGTTTCATGGGGACAAATATCCATTTGAGTCATATGAACCTCAATATATAAATGTAGTATTATATGAGATAGAAGAGGAGAAACCCATAACTATGCGAGCCAATCACTCTAATTAGTTTCAAAATTACCCATATTAACCCATTCAAAGACTTTGGTGATCAATATTTTCTTCCCATCAGTCAATTGAAAGACATCAAATTAGATGCTGAGATGGGCTCATCGATCTTCATGATATCAAAAACATTAGTTGAGATTTAGAGTGTTAAAGAAATATTTCATTACACCATTGAGAGTGAAACCTTAGAAGGAAGTGATCCATCCTTATCCTCGTAGATTTAGTGATCCACCACTTCATCTACTAAACCTGAGGAAGTATTGATATCAAGGTTGAAAACGATCTCCTAGGGCACTGACCATTCTATCAACCCTAATAATTCTACTTATTCTTTCATCTTTCCTGACATGGAAACAGAGGAAAGGATATAAGAAAAGTAAGTAGAGGATAAAAATTACCTCAGAGATTCTCCTCCAGTATTTTAAGGAGTATATACCACTGTTGATAAACTATGAAAGATAAATCTAGGTACAAATTATATTTCATGACTAACATTGATTATCCAGGCTATTCCCCATGATGAACATGAAATTTACACCTCTTTCTTGAAGTATAATCAAGACATATTTTACTATACTTACAAAGAGATTTCAAGCCTAAATAAAAATGTGGCTACTTAACAACTGGGTATACCGGAAGACCATCATGTCTATAGTATAACATCCAAAAGGATGCATTCAAATCACGTTGTCAAGGTCAAAGCCAACATTGATAATATCATTAAATAAAAATTCATTTGGGAAGTACAATAACTAAAATGGATCACTAACATAGTCCCTATCTAGAAAAAGAATGATAAAATCATTGTTAAAATTGATATCAGATTCCTTAACTGACACTATCCATAAGATTACTTCTCAGTTCCAATTATTGAACTTTTTATTAATTAAAACACTAGATATCAATCTGTATCCCTCATTAATGGATATTAATGGTATATTTAAATCTTAATGGATCTAGGAGATGAAGAAGACACCACCTTTAGGTCCCTAACGTAGTATTATGCTACTAGTTTATGCCTTTTGGTTTAATAAAGATGTTCCTACATTTCAACATGCCATGTATTACATATTCATACTCTTATAGGGTAAATTTGTTGAATATTATGTTGATTATTTGGTGGTTAAGTCTCAAAAACGTTCTGATCATCTTTCTTATTTCAATGTAATCATCGAAAAAAATCGACAACACATTTTGAAGATAAATCAATATTTTTTTATTATTACTTTAGGAAAATTTATCAACTTAAAAATATTCTATAATGGAATCGAAGTCAAACTTGAGAACACTAAAAAAATTATAGGTATTTTACCTCCTTATAATGTCAATGAGTTGATAGGATTGAAGGGACTCCATACCTATATTCAACTCTTCAAAGAAAAACTCACAAGAGAATGTTTTACGTTCACCCTAATAATAAAGAAAGAGGTCATATTTAATAAGATTGATGGGTTCTAAGAAGCATTCAAAAACTTCAAAAAACATCTCTTGAGACCCCCAGTACTGATGTCTCCATTCAAAGGAAATATGACCATCCTATATGTGATGGCATTGGAATGGTCTCTAGGTGCCTTCCATGGATATGAAAATGATTTAGGTTGTGAGAAAAACCTTCATTATCTTAGTCACACCATGATCAACAGTAAGAATCAGTTTTTAGATATTAAGAATAACTATTTTGTTTTGATTTTCACAATTCATAAATTATGGTATTACCTACATCACCGTGCGGTCCATTTGATCTCTTGAATTGACTAAATTCGACATATCCTCAATTATCCCATTATGAATGAACATTTGGTGATATGGGTGGTCATTAGTCTATAGTTAAACATTTGATTTATATCATAGAAGTTAATAAAAGGAAAAGCCTTAGAAAATTCCCTAGTAAACATCCCTCTAAGAAATAATTACCAATGAGTACATAAATTCAAATGAAATAATATTTTTTTTAGGAATCTACCTGAATATAAGAAATATACTTTGATGGTGCGTCCAAAATCCCAACCAAAAAGAGATTGGAATACCCTAATCTCACAAAGTCGGGTCGGGAATCATTTCCATTTTAATAATAAAGTAATATTTACCTTATTGAATTATGTTATCAGAAGGTTTCAAAAACAATGAAGTTTAATACCAATACCTCATTATGGGTTTAGAATTGGATTCACAAATACCATTCACTCATTTGAGAATCAAAAGTTCCCCCTAGTTTGTAATTGAGAATATAAAAAGTGATTACTCCACCAGAACAGAAGACATGACCCCGTTATTCATTATGTTTGAGGGTTGAAGAAATAATTAAACTATAATCCAACATTAATAAAAGTCCAGTTCTCACAAAATGAAATGGAAGATGTGTTATAAAATGAGGTTATAGCCTTATAAGATCTAGATCGGGATGAAATAGTCATCAACATTTCCCATCGCAGAACAATATTGTTATTTTTTCATTACAGAATGAATGAGATCAATGAGATCAATTCTACCCCAAAACCAAAAAATTCTACAAATAGGTGGATAAAACCCATCCTATAATATATCCAAAATGGGTCCCTTCCACTAGAAATATGTGGAATAGAACATATTTGGTGACAAGTGAAGAATTTCAACCTCTATGATTTCCTAGGTAATCATAATGTTCTTTAAAAGCAAAGATTTGATGGAATTATACTCGGATTCATTGACTAAAAGGAGATGATTTCAACCATAGAAGAATTTTATGTTGTCACTTGTGGTGCCCATTAGTCTGGAACAAATCTTTCACACCAAATCAAAATCTTGGAAATTTATGGCCTTTGATGACACAAGATTTCACAGAATTGTCAATAGGTTTCATTCCTTCCAAATGAATTAAAACTTTATCCATCAACCCCCAGAGTTTCTATATAAAACTAAATACTTCTGGACATTCACTATATGTGGAATAGATGTCATAGGTCCGTACCATCCAACAACAACCAATAAGTTAAATTATAACCATACTACTTCCAAATTATACTCTAAATGGGTTGATGAGATACCTATTAATGAATTTAGAACCAAAAGTGTTATTAATTTCATGAAGTAACACATAATCACCAAATTTTGTGTCCCACACACAATACTAATGGAAAATGACTCCAACTTATACTATTACAAATTGATGAAGCTATAACAGGAGTATAACATAACATCCAACCATTTATCCCACTACCATGCGGTAAAAAAGGATAGATGGATGATTTCAAAAAAACTATATCGAACATTCTCTAGAAAATCATTTATAGAGAAGAATAAATCATGGACCAAAAATCTCATGAATTCCTTTTGGGCCTACCGAACCACAACTCGCACTACTACTCAGAAAATATCATATTCTATGGATTTTAGAATAGAGGCAATACTTACCATTGGGGTTTAATTTCCCTCACTCCAAATAGCTATCTGTGAACAACTATTTTATTTTATAAAACCAGAGATGTGGTTTGATGAATTGGAGTTACTCAATGTGAAAAGGATGCATACCCTATATCATTTGTAAATATACCCGAATATGATAGCACGAGACTTCAAAAATAATTTTTGTCTCCACTCATTCCTTCAAGGGGAGCTGGTACTAGTCCTATGGACCCCAATGATACAAGGGAAGAAAACATCGATGCTTCAACCAAAGTGGGGGGAACCTTACTCAATACATAAGGTATACTCTAGTGAATATGACTCATTAGTCACAATGGATGAGGAATACACTATTCCCCCTAATAATGTAATATATCTCATGAAAGATATCATGTGATACTCCCATGGGCATCGACCAAGGTGTAATCTCCAACCAAACCACTAAATCAACTTCATTCAAGATACTCTTCATGGTTCTAGAAAGGTGGGAATCCTCCTAGGTGTAATCCCCTAGAAAACCCCAATCTCCAAGAGTTGATATTCTCTAGTGATTCCAGAAATATGGTCCTCCTCTTTAGGTGTAATCCCCCCAACCTCCATCCTTACTACATGACGTTAAACTGCATAGTTTCGATCATCCAAGTAACATAATTTTAAACTTCATAGTTTTCCATAATCCATATCACATGATGATAAACGAACCAATATTTGGTCTTAGATTCACATTCGTGAAAGGAATTGAATATCATCCTCACTATACGATGTTAAACTACATTTCAATACTCCTCAAAACATGACATTAAACAGTATTGTATCATAGGTCTTGTTTTCATGACCTTAAAAGGATCATACATTTTCCTTACTTCATGATGATAAATATAATTAAATCTCATTATAGTAACAATATTTTAAACCATACAACAACACCATTTCATCATGATGTAAAACTACAAGTTTGATTTCCTTCTTTCACAATGTAAAACTGCATAAACTTTTGATCCCTATTTGAGCAAATCACCACCCTTGGTGTAGGAATCCTACCACAATTCTATTCTAGAACCATGTGTGGCTTGATTCCCACCTCCATGGGATACATAGTGATTCCTAGTCCTCGTGTTCTAGGAAAATCCGTGAGATAATGAAAAAACCCATGTCCTACACATAAACAAATATTTATGTATTAGACTTCATACTTCATGGACAATGCAAGTTAAAATGATTCCTTTGTGCTCAAATACATTCCTTCCACACATCTATCCCTTATAATAGGGAATTTTGTATCTCCATAATATTTATCTAACCATCAATAATATAATTTCATATTCGTGAGGAAAACATTGTTTTTACTATTCATAACATTCCAAAGTTTGGCTCTATATAAATATTCATTCCAAGGAAATTTGAATAGTGGAATATTCATCCTTAGTATAGAACTCTTTTATCCCTGTAATTCTTGAAAACAATGTTCTGGAAACTAATTTTCAAACATGGTCTATGGTCACTCCTTGTGTAATTTTACCATGTCATTTTTCTTGATCCAAGTCCCCAAAGAACTTGGTATTGAATTTCCATCCTCATGTAAAAACCATGCCATAAAATCTATAACTCGTTGATCCTTATATAACTCATAATTTTTTATATAGGGTGATAATCATCCTACTCACGTGATGTTAAACTGCATGGTTTCTATCATCATGGCCATATGAAGTTAAACTATATGGTTTCTCAATGCGTGTGTCAAATAACGATTAGTGGAATAATATTTGGTCCTGGATTTATGATTGTAAATGATATGACATATTGTCCTGACAATATAGTGTTAAACTGTATGTGCATCATCCTTACTACATGATGTTAAACTGAATAGTATCATTTGTCCTATTTTCATGACCTTAAAAGGCACATATATTTTCCTTTTCATATAAAGATAAATTTCCCAACATTTTTTTCAAGTAATAAGATGTTAAACTGTATGATTGTGTCCTAGTTGCATGGTTGATGTCCTTATTGCATGATGTAAAAATGCATAACATTTTTATTCATGTTTGAGAGGATAACTACCCTTGGTGAATGTCTACTACCACAACTCCATTATAGAACTATATGTTTCTTGATTTCCACCTTAATGGGATACATAGTGATTCCTAGATCTCATGTACTAGGCCCAGTCACGAGACAAAATAAAATACCCCCTCTCTTGCACATAGAGAAATATTTATACTAAAGACTTCATTCTCTATCAACAATGCTAGTTGAAATTCTTCATTTGTGTTCAAACAAATTCCTTCCACAAATCATACTCCTTATCCTCATCAATTTTGGATCTCCATAAGCTTTCTTTATCCATGGATATTATAACATAAGATTCCTGATGACACCTTTGATTTGACTATGCATAACATGCCCTAGTTTGGATTTTCATAAATATACCTTAAAATGCCTATGAATAAGAGGCATATTTATGCTCAAGAGATTCATCCTCTATCTCCATAATCCCTAAAAACATAATGCTGGAAAACACTTTTTGAATATGGTTTGTAGACACTCATTATGTACTTATCCCATATTATTTTTTCATTATCTGAGAACCCCAAGACCGTTGTTTCAAATTTCCTTCCTCACATATGAATCATGTAATATCCATAAACTATTGTGCCTTATATCGTACATTGATTTCACAACGTGGGGTAACCTTCATCCTTGATGAATGATGTTAAACTATATGGTTCTTAGAACTACGTAAGACTTAATTCTCATCCCTGTGAGATATGTTGTGACACCTGGATCCCACATCCTGGTCTATCCACCACATAATCAAATACCCATATTCTTCCATAAAATCACCTATATGTTGTGGAATAAAACTTTTCTACTCACTTATTCTGACACTGAGTATAGTTCAATTTGGCTTAGAAATTTTCATAAAGGCCTTCCCACTTTTTCAAGGAACATCATTTCATTTTAGGGTTTAAATGATCCTGGATGAAAGAGCTTAAAAATCACAAAAAAAATATTTATACATGATGTTAAACCACATGATTTATGTCTCTTACATGAAGTAAAATTGAACACTTATGTGGTCCTTTCCTGTGGGGACCATCAGCCAGGGTGTTGGACTTCATCCACCCATTTTTGTATAATTATGTATGACATGATTGTCACCCCTATGAGAAACATAGTGATTTCTATACCCCATATCATGGTTCAACCTTAATATAAAAATGAATACACTCTTCTATTTGTGATCTAAATCTTAATATGAGGGTATAGTATGGATTCTCACCCCATATTTGAAATCGTATTCAATCAAAAATACCCCTCCCCACACGAACATTCGATCTAGTGTGGGTAGTCTATTATAGAACTACATGTGGCCTGAATCTCAGTTTGATGAGATACGTAGAGACACTTAGAGCATATGTATCATCCCCATACATGATAAATAAATACATCCCCTTCGTATGGGTTAGGCCTACCTTGGAAAACTTTTCCCCCATTCTAGAGTTTTTTTACATGAAATTCCCCTTTATCACTCATGCACCTTCATTACACAAATAGAAATATTTTTCTAGGAAAAACAAAAATATTCATAATATTTCCTTGTACATTAATAATGTAATTTCATATTCATTTAAAAACCTATTTTTCTATACATAAAATTCCCAAGTTTATTTCTATATAAATCTCCCTTTAAAGTCTTTTCAACTAGAGGTGTATTCATCCTCAGGAGAGAACTCTTTTATCTCCATAAGACCCTAAAAACTTTATTCTGGAAACCAATATTCGAACATAGTCCAGGGTTATTCCTTGAATACTTGTCACATATCACTTTTATATTTGGAAACCCTCATATTAAAGCTTACAACCTTCCATTTTCATGCCTAAATGATGATGGAATATTCACAGTTAGTTCATCATGTAATGGAAATTCATTTATCTTTAGATCAAAGAAATTTGAAAATAATCCTAAAAAATATGAGGTCCTTAGAACTTGACGTTAAACCATGTTTCACATGTCCTTAACTTAATGATGTTAAACTATATGAAAATCTTCCAATCCATACAACATTAAATTGTAACGCTAGGCCCTCATCACATGACCCTAAACTGTAGAACATGTGAGTTGTTTTATCCTGACATTTAACTATTTCACACATGATCAATTATATATGACCTATTACCAACATGAGAGTTAGACCAATGAATAGGTACCTAGTACAGGATTTGGAGACTCACATTATTCCAATCCCATACCAGAATGACATATTAAAATTCCATTCCCCTATATAAGAATATGATCTATATAGGTGCACCATCCTTTCTCAAGGATTCAGTGACCATGGTTATTAGGCCCTAGTCATGAGTTTTCATTGACATCAATCCTACAATAATATTGAGGAGAAAATGTTCCCATATTTTCCTTGTTGTGAATTCTCATGTGGATTAAAATGATTTCCCAGGTTGCCTCTTATTTCACATTCTTAGCGTAAATTGTGTGACCTTAGAGGACCTAGAGAGTCATTTTTATTAGTAGGAAACTTTACCCCATGTCCTAGTTATTATGAAAAATTTCTTCCCTACATGATAGATTTACAGGTGTAGAAGTATTTATCACAAAAACCATTTGTGTCTCTAAATATTAATACCCAATTTCTGGTGTATTAGTTTGATATATGTAAATGAATCTGAAACATGTTCCTATGTTTGTAGACACATGTTGAGATTAAAACTCCCTTCTCCTTGCACATGAATTAGATCTATGTAGAGATTTTCATATTTAAAGAATGAAAACCTTATTTGATATTATTACTCTCATAACTATTTGTAAAATTTGTTCAACCTAAAACATTAGTAGCATTTTTCAGTCCTGCATGACCCTAAAATTCCAAATTTAGAGCATGTTCATGTTCCCATTATTCCCATTTAAATCCACAAATACAAAGACATTCTTGAATGTGATTCAATTCCCATTTTATAGATAAAATTTAAAGGGAAATATGGAGGGAGGAGACAAATTATTGAGGATAAATCCATTTTCATTTCATATATTGAGAAGACAGAGGAGAATCTATAACTTGAAGTATCTCCATATAAGAAAATTAGTTCCCTTAAAAATATTTTAGTGGATTCAATGAGTTGAATCATTAAATGATCAGAATATTCTACCTATCTATGTAGTTATTCCAATGTTTCATACTTAGTTTTAGCATCAACTTATAACAATTGTGCCCTCTCAATAGAATCTTGTCCAACCTTATATACTCCTTGAACTAGATACTTCTATTCATTAGCCACTACATCAATATGATCTAGCTGTTGATTCAATTGATCTATCTATTGATGGAGTTGTTCCACTAAGGTCCATTGTTATGCAACTCAAATTTTGTGTCGAGATGATACTCTGACCTATTCAAAGGGATCATTAAGCAGAATATTTTTGGTGGTAGAAAAATGGACCATCAACTCCATGATTATGATATGAGACTATAACATGCTCTCCCTCTCTGAAACAATAACCCCTCTTTTATCTTTATAAGTATAATATGGTAGTCGAACCCCTCATAGACAATCATATAAAACAAGCGGAAAACATGGAAAATAATGATAGAAGTTTTGAAAGAGGGGCTTGAGAAACAAGTTTCCATATATTCCTCCACACTGTCTTCCAAGAAATGTGGAAATTATCAAGCGTCTCCTATTCTACTTAATAATTTCTCTCGGATGGTAGAACATATTATAGAATAAGGTTAGCAATGGAAGGCCCATCATAAACATTACTCATATGGGAAGGATCTAAAGTAGTTGATGCTATCGTCACCTCATATAATTGGATATTTAAATTATCTAGGATCTAAGATAACTATACCAATGCTCATGAAATAGTTATTGAACAATCAATACCCAGTTTATAGAAATATGAGGTGGTAAAAATGTTGAGATACTCGCTTTCATTTCGTGAGGCACCGACCTCCCCTATCATCACCACCCCACAGAAAAAAATTATAAGCACTTCCAATTTAGTTTTTATATGAGCTATAATAGACAAATATATCTAAGAGGCATGTGAAATGGTTCATGCTACACCAGATGATTAACATCTCTAAGGTCACTCACAGATATTGAGCTTACAAGGTTTAACATGATTAAAGTGGGAGAACCCATTTAACTAAAATATTCTTCACCTTGCGTCAGTACTTCCCCCTCTACTGTGCTATCTGGGGGAAGGTCTATTGGCCCTGAAGATTAAGAATTAACTCCCTAAACATCCTCTCCAACAAAAACACCAATTGGTCCCAAATATTAATTTCTCTTAGATAGACTTGGATCCATCATCCCCACCACACCTGGATCTACTAGTGAAGGTGGCATAGGCTCTCAAATATTTGGATCCTTTTGACTCGTATAACCTATTGAAACCCCAAAACCAATTTATTCATTAATAAAACTATACATATGGTATGAAAATTAAGCAATAAGGATACAATTTTTACTTCTAATCCCAAATCATATGTGAATTTAAAGATTCACCACTTTACCACTATTTTTAATTTCCAATTGAGGTAATTTCATAGGTTACATATCATGTAGAGGAGGGTGTGGGAATACCCTCTTTGGGTCAGCAATTACATCCTTTATGCACTCGAATTCCCTGGGAAAGCCTTCTTCAATAACCCTTGCATCCCTGGAAACCTCTACTCAAACAACAGTTCCTCCCTCAATATATTCAAGAGAAGGAATGGGTGACTAATCTCCCCTCATCTCATAAAAAATGGGGGAAGTGGGAAGAGAATAAAAAGATAGGAGATTATAGTAGAGAAAAAATAGGGTATAAGTAGGAGCTTATATAACCAGTTCACCAAGATACATCTCATCTCCCATTTCTACCATAATCTCCCACACTCGGTGAGACCAATGAATCCACCCTTGGAATGAATAGATAGAGGAGTCCATCTCCTAAAGATATGAATTTATTTATTCAGGATTTTATTAGAATGATATATTTTCAAGTGCGGTTATCATCCCATATCCAAGAAGATCAATATCCTTTGGATGAATCACCCTCCAGATATCTTCTACAAATTCAATCCTTCTCCAAACATCCCATTCTCTCAAGACATTAAGAAACACTTACATGAAAGGGATGGATAATACAGAGGAGGATGGAAAATTAGGTGAGGTAGGATGAAGTCTTTGCACCTATTTTCTGGGAATTTTTGGTACCACCCATCTTATAGAAGGGAACTTATGTGGCCTAAATTGTAATGTAGAAATAATATCACTAGGTTTATTTGGAAAGGGAAAATCAACCTCAATAGTTCTCTATGACCCATCACCATTATCATCAAAACCGCTGTTGTGTGGTCCAATCCTTTCAATTACCAGATTTGGAAATATGGATTGGAGTTAGAGAAAATATATGGAAGCATTTAGTCCTCGATGTAATTTTACACTAAATAATGATGCACCTTTTATGAAATTCTTTAGGGTGAAGATATACCTCCATACCCATTCAGAATGATTTCTTTCTCCTAAATTCAATTCCATATCCCATTAAAATGTAGAGAATTTCTCATGTGTTTCAATCCCATCAATCTAAGAGATATAAAGCTTTTGATGGGAATAATAATTGGGAAGATGTCTTGGTATCTTTTTTCAGGGGATTGTAACCATTATTTTGAGGTGAAGGATCCTTGATACTAATCCTTTTCATTTTTATCTCAAAAATGAAGGGATTTCACAGTAAAATCCCTTTTCACCACATAACAACCACATTTTTCTTCTCTTCACCCCCTATGCCTCAGACATGGGTGGACCTATAATAATAGAGACCAGTTTTTCTATCTAACCATATAGGTATGATCAGATCCATGACTCAACATAATATCAGGCATGTGAAGGTTAAATATCAAAAAGAAGAAGACCAGTCTGACCACCTATATCTTCTTGGGTATATCTCAGTCAGATTTGAAGAGCATACATTATATTATTTTATCATTTTTCATTATTAATCAATGGAGGGAACCTATTTTGGATTAATATTAATTGATACAAAAATCGGCAGGTTGAATACCATCCCAAGATTAAGTTTCCATCGATTCTCAAAACCAAAACACCTTCTCTTGGGGAAATGAGGTACCCCTATTTGGTGTTATCATCATATGCTTCATTTATTAGGGTAATAGTTGGATAATAATAGGGTTTGTATACAAATTGATTATGGTGATTGAGGCAGTCCATTACATCTCATTCTCCCATGGTCAACGGGTTCACCCACTTGAACATTGTAAGTACGGTCAGAGTCGAGCATCCAAAATCTATAGATTGTTGATGAACTTGTAGCCTCTTATGTGTGCTACTATTTATTCCAAAATAACATTAAATGGGTCCATGAAATAGTGGTACAATTTTACCCTGCTTATATGCAACATAAAATGATAAACCATCACAGGTTTTAGGACCACATGATTAATGCTACTCACAGTGGCTAGTATGGCCACCATCATGAAAGTAGTCTCTCCAATTCTGATTCTGGAATTACACACTAGTAAATACCATCCACTGAGGAACATGGTATGAAAGGATTTAAGTCTAACTTGTCACTCAAAATTGGGGGAAACATTCCAACCCCAATAATTAAAGCATCCTTCCTCGAGCATTGGCCAGTAAGAACTGATTCCTCTCCAAGTGTTATGAGAAAGACAAATCCTTGGTCTCCTTGTATTAGGACCTTGACTATTTGGTGTGGAAAAGTCCTGAATACAATCCGAAAAAGGGAGATATAGCATGGTATAAGGCTCGACTATAAGAAAATTCTGTTCTATTTTGAGAAATTCCCTTACAAGATGATTGGTTCTCTTGAGATAATCTCCCAATGAATAAGGAGAAAGGAATTCAACATACATATCACCCATAATTTTGGGCCCCTAAGATTATAAAGACTTCCAAGAGGCTAATATCAAATTCTCCATGAACTAAGTGTAATTTGTTGATATTTGAGTTCTACTAAATGACCAATTGATGGATGATGAATCTATTCTAGTTAGAAAAACTTTGGGATACCATAGTAGCCTCATAGAGTCTTACTACCTTCCATTCGACCTTATACACTTCACAGCTTTGGAGAACATAGAATGCCCTCCCTGTTCTAGACTAATGGATCCCCTAAAGAAAAGATCCCATTTTGAAAAACACCCTAAGGACTCATCAATGTAGGATTTCCACGCAGTATGATGATTATAATGGATATATGATTATATTACCTATAATATTTCCTCTAATGATAAAGGGGTGTAGTTTCAAAAAACTACTCAAAGTAGGTCTTTGGGAAGAAATCCCCCTCGATGAAATATTTTCTCTTGGTGTGTTGTTTTACTTGATTATCCTCTCCATCTATTGAATTTTTTGTGTGATTATAGAATATGGACATATAATGGTATCCTTAATCCATAATGATCCATCCTATCTGAAATAGGTTACCCTTCGAGTCTAGCACTCACGAGTCCATCTAAAACATGATGATGTGGGACATTATCTGGTTTTGCATTATTATCAATGGTTTAAATCATAGGATTCTTCTTTTTAGTAGAAGTAGAAGTAGCAACATGAGAAATATCAATTTCTTATCTTATTCAAATTCAAAAAAGGAAACATTGGATATAAAAATTTTATCCAAAGTATAAAAACCTCTCAAAGAAAATTATGGCAAACCGTGAAGCACTTAAGCCACTATGTGGGTTGCTAAGAAGTTCAGTCATTATACAGAATTCATTAAAGATATGTGGGTACAATATGACCAAAAAAAAGAATTAATAAATTTGTTGAAAATACCAGTTTGCAGATGAGATTTTTCACTATGTGTGAAATTCCATCTACAAAAGAGATTATATGCCAATAAGGATGTTATGGAAGAAAGACCAGACCGGACCATAAAGAACTTGATTTCACAAAGTGACACATGAGTTGAGTATGAAACCTTTTATAGGAACGATACCTTATTCAAGTCTACATGAAACCCACAAAGAATCCTACAAAGCATTAAATGAGACAAATTTATTCCTCTTAATGGACTCCTCTTCATGCTTATCAGACCCCAATTTTACTGGGGGCATTTTGTTGGGTCTAGAAAAGTTTTAATTGAAAATTAGAAGGATTTTATTCCTTTTTGTATGTCTAGATTAAAACCATTCAAGCTATTTCATGAAGATTAAAATGGTAAAGTTCCAAGATCCACAAAGGAAACCCACATTCCATAGAGAATTACTGTTATGCGACTAGCACCTTCGCATAGAGATTTCGCATAGCGCCTTCACTTAGTAACTCCATACAGTGCCTCTACATAGTGCCCAGAGAAATGATAATGTTATTTATGGCTGGAGGCATCTTTCCATTGTGTGGAAAGTTTATTCATTTGGTTAGAGTATTATGGTGTCACAGATCATATTCTCACAAGACTTGGGAGCGTGAGTCATTGATGAGTGAATAATGTTCTCACATATTTCCAAACCTCATTCTTCCATATGACTTATTGGTATATAAATTCATATAGTTGGTAGTTTTTAACAACTAGTATGAAAATTTTAGGCATTTATCTTCTCATTTTTTTCCCTCATTGTTTGGATTCATTTTGGGTCTCCCAAGTAAGGAGATATTTTTATGAGAAAATGACCTAATGTTTAATAATTTATGTTTTTTTGTATTGATGGAGTCTGGGTATAAATGTGATATAGGCTTGACAAGGTTATCCCCAAGTTTAGAGAACACTAGTGTTGGATTATTTTTTTAGAAGAATTTTGTGTTTTATCTAACTTTAGTATAAATACACATTGATAACTATTTATACATCGTTTATTATTCCTTAGAAATATTTATTGAGTTTTTTTGTGTGTGAAATTTTTACACACTATAAAATTGTTAAGATTAGTTTATTTAATCTGAGACAACAAATTTTTCATCTGGAAATATTAATTAGGAAATAAATGACTTGGATGGATGAAATGTCATGTATTTATTGAGGTATCAGAGTTATAAGGCATTATACGGTTAATTTTTATCTTTTTATTCAGTTAGAGCCTCTACTCTCCTGATCTACTAGCACTCCCAGAATATTATGGAGACCTCCTCTACTTCTAGGTCACTTTGTTTGGTGATTTATCCTTAAGGTTGTTGCCATGTGTATCTCCAAGTACGTGATATATCATTTTCAACATTTCTCTTGATCGTAATAGCATCTTTGTGCTTTGGTTTCTAATTTTTTGTTCTTATAGTGTTGTTACTTCATGATCCTCTTTTTGATTTTATTCTGGGGGCCAATACTTTATTGGTTGTGGTGAGTTATGTGATTTTATTTGAGTTATGTTATGATCCATAATCTTTATTGACTGCTTTATTTATCTAATTAATTCTGAGAAGTGAGGATTTATTCTAGGGCCTCGATTGTTTCCTTTTCTTTCCTCCATGTTGCTGGATACCGTTATGGGCATGTATAACCTTAGCTTGAGGTAGGTTTTTCCATTTCTAGCCTATGATGGATAAAATTAATTCTTATATTTTTTTATTAATTTATCAATAAATAAATTGGGATGATTTAATTGTGTGTGTAGAAAAGGGTTTTTAGATAAGATATATTTCCCCTTTTTTGGTAAAAGAAATGTATAATTTCAATGAATTTTGAAATGTATTTATGAAATGGTTTTAATATAATGAATTTGATGAAATGGTTTGGAAAATGTAGCATGTGGAAATCCTTTGTTAATTATGTTGATATCGTATAAATATTCATCTTCAATTGATACTATTTCAGGGTTCACTCCTGGGGTTTTCCCTTTCTCTTTAGGCATATTGTTCTGGGGACTTGTTAGAACCTATTGGGATGTTCACTTTTTTGGGGGGTTCCTCTACTCTCTGTATTCAATGCATATGTATATTAGTTTGATAGGTTCAATTATATGTGTCTTGGGTATGAGTGTCTTAGATATCCTGAACATTTGTTATCCTTGGCATGAGATTACATGTTCTTTGGATGGTATAGTTTTGGCTAGCAATATTATGGATTTTAAAATATTTGTGATACATTATTTTCTTTAATTTGAATGATTTGATACATATTAAATTATATATAAAAATTACCTTGGAATTGAGGGAAAGGGGTGAATTAATTGTTTTTCCATTATTTTTATATAAAAAATGATAAACTGGTTACCACAACTTATTTTATTTAATGTTGAGAATTATTCAAAAAAAATTATAGTGAATTGATATGGAACACCAGGGTGGGATCCTACTGATCCTGTTTAGCTCACACCAGGTTCACCCCTTAAGTAGTTCATAGATCTTTGTATATCTATAGATGTTGTGAAATACACTGTGTCACAGTGAGGTGGTGGGGTTTTTGTCAACTGTATTTGTGCAGCTGGTGGAGAAGGGAAAGATTCTTCCCATACTTTCACATAGAGTTTCTATCTTGGTTTAAGATTTCTTCTAATATTGGACCTGACTCAGAAATATTTTTAGCTAATTTTAACATGCATTGATTATGCTATTTCAATTTTGTAATTTCATTTATACTTTTTTTCTTCCACTATTTTATATCCTTCACATATATATATATATACACATATATATACACAACATTATTTCTACTTGAGGTTGGGTGAAATCATTTCCTATAGTTGTTGTTGATGCCCGGGTGCTAGTCTCTAGCCTTCGAGGATCGGGAATGCCATTTGGGTATATGATGGTTCATGTTGGGTTCCATTTTGTGAGGTTTTCCAGGCTAGGATCGTCAAATACCCCTGCACTGACAAGGATTTGGCCATAGGGTCATCATACCCACACCCTATGTCTTAGTCCATCATCATCATTGTCTCATGTCACACATGATCCCCCTTTAAGGGTTAACCAAACCATGACAGTGCATATATCATTTTATATTAAAAGAAAAAATCCTATGGCCATGCATTCACACATAGTAAGGAATAACACACATAGGGACATCATAGCATATCAAGTCTGATTATCAGTATTCACATACACAAACACATGCAATCAAACTGAAACATGGGTCTCAAGGAACATAAGGACCAAACATACTATAATTCCAATAATCGTATACAAGGTATCTATATGGTATAGATCATCCTACTATTAATGCATTGATGAAAATTTTGATGACCCATCAAGAGAAGATACATGAATTATTCCCAAGCACAAACATTCACTAGAAAAAGAATGAGTCCATCATTATAGAGTCCCAAAAATTTGGATTAAAATAAGATATCACACAAAAATATGAAATCCATATCAACATAAAAAAGGACACTCATCAATAATAGTAGATATAGGACCGATAAAAGTTAGGGAACCAATTTTTGTGTTCCGAAGCTAATATATTAATAAAATATAAATTATCTATTATATATTAGAGGATATTCATAGATATATCAAATATAAATTGAATATATGATCAATTCCAGATAAATGAGGAGAATTAGTACTAGATATGATAGATAACAACATGAAGGAATCCATCATATAGATTTAGAATTCGAACACCCAATAGGAGAGGAAGGGAAAGACTAATCCCCCAACAAATAACTCTCCTAGAGGTTCAAGTCAAAAAAATAAATCATATTAAGGCGGGGTTAGTTCAATAATCATATTAGGGAGGGGTTAGTTAAATAATCATATTAGAGTGAAAATACCAAAAATCCATTGATGATGCTCAATTTTGGGCACACTAGAGGGCCAGTGATTGGAACCTAATCATCTGTTGGGCCCCCAATAGCTGGCCATTATGATTTATATAAACTAATCTCCAACTAGAAGTATAACCATCTAGTCGGTGCATCTGATTGACCAACCAACATCCTTGGGTTTTCCATAGTGTAACCCACTAGTCCTCCAACCTATGAAACATAACATTCAGACAACTTTACCCATAAATACACATACATAGAAGAAAAAAATATAATATATTTAATATTTCAAAAAAAGAATTTCTTGAATGTTGATGGTACTGTGTTATGTTATTTGGGAGTTCAATAATTATATAAAATGGTCATTATATATTATAATGGATTCTTGAAAATTATTTATAACCTCCTACAATTAAATTGTATACTTCCATTGTGAAACAATAGATCCCATTTTAATGAATAAATTTTGGTCCCAACCTATAGATAGTGTTTTCTATCAACATACAACATTTTATAAACCTACGAAAACAAATTATTATTTAAATTAAATTTATAAATGAAAATTTTATCATAATTATTTTCCTATATGAATCGAATTTTTAGTATTATGAATTCAAGGGAAAAATTTAAGGATAATTGTCTAGGGTTTTATAATAATTCATTCAAAAATTCATACATACATTGGAATAAAAAAATGAATATAAAATGGATTCATTATTTCCTATACATACACACTAATAAAAAATATCACCCCTTTCAAAAATGTTATCGACCAAATAAATTTTAATTTCAATTAAAAATCAATGTTTTATTTTAATTTTTTTTTTGTGTTTTGAAAAAATAATCGATGGGAAACGTTTTTCAAAATTGATTTAACAATAAAAATGGTTATTCAAAACATTGTCATTTTTTTTATTTTTTTCAAAAGATCCTACATTTCACATCCATTTGTTACCACATCCACCAATTATTTATATCCCACGTTATGGATGGAAATTTAGCTATGTTAAACCATCCTATCATTAAATTCAAAGCTTTTTATGCTTTATATATATTTATAGATTATGGAATGAATCTATTAGACATTTTAATAAAATGTTTATTTAGGTTGTATAACTAATAATTCAAATTATTGACCACTAATGTTACGTATATTAAACTATCAATGAAATACTATAGTGAAATCACATGAAATAGAATAAAAAATGAATCCAAATACTGATGAAAGCTTCAAAACTTTAATCAAAATTGGTATATATTTCAATAAATATGTATACTAATCCAAAATATTTTGAACATTCAAATTACAAAAACTTATTTATATTACTTCATTTATAATTATAAAAGTAAAAAAAATATATATGATTTCTATATAAAACATGGGTAAAATCAATTATTAGAAAAAAAGTTATCTTATTGAAAAATTTATTATTTAATATCAATTTTATGTCAAAAATATAACATTAATTAACTATGTTTAAATATGAAACTCAATTTTTCATATAAGAATCGGTTTTTTAATTTTCTTATCAAACCATTTTTTGAATAAATTTTTCCCAATTTTCAATTAATATAGAACTTCACATTTTATTTTTATTTTTCTAATAAGTATGGTCATAACAAATGTTTAATGATGAAATTTTTGTTTTCCCAAAATATTTCTATTAAAATAATTTTTTCTATTGATTTTAAACTTATAAAGACCTCATAATCCCATATATATGCTAGCTCATAGTATTTTTACAAGATATTAGCGTAATGAAATCCACATCTGTAACCATATAAAGATATTTTACTATGATGAAATGTATATTACTATTATTTTTAATCTTTATCATGTACAATGTTTCATTTTAAGTCAAAAAAATTAAAACCTTATACTCACTTCATAAATTTCTTCCCATAATCATTTTTTAATATCATGGAATAAATAAAAGTTATGTAAATATTTATAGTCAATCAATAAATTTGTTATTATCTTTTTTAACACACACAAATGACTTAGTTTCTTATTGAGATGTTTCATATAATCTAATTTACAATATATATGTATATATTATCCTTATATAAGATATAGTGATACCATATGATATGATATCCAGGAAACTAAGGAATATTGTATGCCTAGGTGGCGTATTTCCTAGGATATGATATAGTGATACCCTATCACAATGTGCACTTCCTTCAATATATTTTACTAAAAATTATAGGAATATCATAAATCATTAATATTTTTTAAGTGAAAAAATTAACATCAAAATATAATGTTAAGTATTTATGTTCAATTTCACTTCCACATGTAATATGATTGATCATTAACATATCATTAGATGAAACATTTGTGAGAATTATTAATGGATTATTGTTTTATATAAATTTATATATACCCAATGGTTATAAATTGTTTATAGCTAAATACAATACTCAGATATTTTATAATGTTCCATTAAATTTCATAAAGGGTTTGGGAGCGTCCTTAATGCATGTATAAGGAAGATATTTTCAGGATAATGGGTTTGAATTATTATCAATTATTTATAATAAAATATCTCTTCTCATTCTTACTTTATGTAAATAGATTCTAATTTACTATGTTCAAAATTATAATTAAATCTATGCATTGGGTAATTCAACAAATCATGGATATTCTTGGAGGAAATGGTCCTTTGTATTATTTTACAGGACATTCATCGAGGTTGTGATAGGTGGTTTGGTCATATGTGGTGTATAATACAAAATTTATTTATAGTTTATGCATTTTTTGATTTTAATATCCTGTGTGATCTTGGAATTGGTTTCCTTTTATTACACTATTTGAATATGTTTTATTTGATCCTAATAAACCCATATATAGTATAAGATCCATGCCCCATGATATGATTTGAAAAGTCATGTTTAAAATGAAGAATAAAGGGTATTATATTTTATATTGTTAAAAAAAATATTGTTTCTGAACTATTACTTATTTTATGATAAGTAATACTATAAGATATGATTGAATCATTTTGATGGATATGTCTTGTCACTACTTACAATATAGTTCACATTATGCTATTTCAACAAATCATGAATTATGATATTTGTAATCAACGATTTTAGTATAGAATTTTTTATAGATTGGAATGTATGATCAGAGAATAATATTGAATGATAGAGTTGATTTACACTATTTTTGTTTCATGGAACAACGAATCATGTTATAAATGAATTATTATTCTAATCATAAGCAATAATTGTTTTTAAAAAAAGGATGTATTACTTTCCATGGAATGCCTATCATAAACCATGATACAATTATTATATTGAATCAAAGATAATGATATATGGAATATCATTGAATTAAGTATAAAGGAATATTTTATTTCTTTATTTTTCATTTATAAATTTATATTGATAACTAAATTTTTTTTATAAATTATTTGAAATAGTAATATATGATATGTATTTATTTTAAAAATTGTTTAAAATGGTATTTTATGATATGTAATATTAATTAATATTATTAAATAAACATAATCTATATTTTATGAATTATAATTTTGAAATAAATTGTTTATAAATATATTATGAGGCAATTAATACTGTGTTTAGAAATTAAAAAAGAATAAAAATATAGATTTCATGATATTAAATTATAATTTTTTTCATAATTATTAATTTGAAATGTTCAAATCAAATACCTTATATAAGTATAATTTTAATCATATAAAAAATATTTTTGATAATTTATGTGATAAAGGTACCAAAAATATTAAATTATGGATATTTGAATTATTTAAAATTTCAATGTAATTGGTATAAATTGTTCATAGGAAATATGAAATATTTGTATTTTTGTAAAATATTATTTATTTAATTAAAATTATGTATATAATGATAATATGAAATAGTTAATTTTTATTCCTTACCAGAACAATGTAGAAACATTGAAAGGGGTGTGAATTAGTGTGGATAGATTTTACCTATTTAAATTATTTCTTTTACTTCTACACCTATTACAGTGACCTGATCTCAATCTCATATCTCACACTCAATCAGTAGGTATTAAAATAGATAGTAATTATTAAGAAGGAAACATATATTTATATATATATACATGAGGTTTTCCCCTAATTTGGGTGACTACATAATCAGTGTATAGTGGTCGTTATCCCCCCCACATAGATGATTTTTTGTTATCAAAGTCAACCATGGAAAAAGGAAGTGACCCAGAACCCTTTATAAATAATTCCATGGGACCAACCAATTTAACATGAACTATGTTATTATCTTAAACTACTACTAAAATAAATTATTTTTTTTCATCACACCATTAATTTTCAACATTCACATGATGAAATTTGGAAAAAAATAAACCAATGTCTCTATTAGACTAAAACCAATATGATATCCCACCTTATATGCGAGGAAAAATTATTTTCCATGGATCACCTTGGAAAAGGCCATCTTAATTATATATATTAAAGAAAATAATTCATTACAATACATCCCCAAGGCCATTTAGGTATATACATTTTGAGATTTTGGATGAAAATATAACTAACAAAACACTTTTATTTTTAAAAAAATGGGACATTTTACCATTATATATGTAACTAAGTAACATATAAAAAATCTTAAAAATATCCCATTAATTGTATATAAATTATAATATTCAATAAATTTCAAACTTTTATTATCTTCATAACCTTGGGAAATGAAATCATAATAAATAGGTGAGATCAAATTTTTTGTAAGTGTAAACATATGTGATAACAATAAAATATCATAAGTGGACATAAGATGATCATATGGGTCTAATAAATGTATATAAGAGATTTATCCCAAACAATGCATAGATAATTAAAAAATTGTTAATGTTTTATGTCATGGAATAACATAATAAATGAATAAAAAATGTGTGGTAACATGAGGTATGAGAGCACAATATATTCACGAGAATATGCATAAAATTGTGGCATGTGAATACACATATAAACATATTATGAACAAATCCAATAATTTACACATTTTTTGTGAAAAAATAAAATTGTGTCCATGAATCATTATATCTTCATATATATATCTCAAACTAATGAATTTGAGGGAAATACAGGATTCCACCCATTTTCATCTATACAAATGAGTTCCATGTGAAAACATTTTATTTATTGTAACATAAATAACTAATGAAAAAACATGGGTTTATATCATTTTAAAATTTAATCATGAAAGGTAAAAAATCATAATTAAATTAATAATAATAATATATTATTCATATGAAAAATAAATGGGTATCTAATTATATTTAGTAACTTTATATTAAGATACCATTTTATCAAGATAATAGAGAATATAGTATTTACACCATATATTTAAAGGATTTATTGCTAAGTTAATAATTTCACCAATAAAAAAATTTATGGAATCTAGGTGAGCATTATCTAATAAAATAAATATAGAAAATAGTAATTTCAATAGTAAGGAATTGGAATAATAATCATAGACATTAACTAAATACAAAATACAAAAAAAGTAATGGATTTCCATGATATTAATCCCCAAAAATAGTATAAGATAATTTAGAGGGTTGTTTATAAAATTAATTTCTAAATTAATGAAAACCATTAGGAGGTAAATATGTTAACTTATGAAAACTATAATTGAGTTTAAAAAAATATTTTTAGCATTATTATAAAAAAAGAAGTTATAGGTAACATTCAATGGGATTTTTTTTAAATGACAATAAGAAAAAATTTAAAAACATTAAAATAAAGAAATAATCACCATAATGAATATTTTGATAAGAAATAAATGTTATTTCATGTAAATTTTTTGTGGAAGATATATCAGATGATCATGGAATGAAAACCCTTTTTTATATTTTTAAATTCCATAGTTTAAACTGTCATTATAAAAAGTGTAATAAAACATCATTTTAAAAAGAGATTATTAGAAATATGAAGATAACATGAGTTAATAAAAAATTTGGAATCCAATTATAAGTGTTGAAATTGGTAGGAAATGAAAATATTGACAAGTTGGGGGAATGATCATTATAGAAGAAGTGAAATATTATGAAAAATGATATACATTTTTTGTGAATTAAATTTTATCAAGGTAATATATCGGAATTAAAAGTATATTTACACCATAGAGGAGGAGAATATAAAATGTAATAAAATAATTGGATATATGAAACCATTCATTGGAGAAATAAGTTCAAAGAGAATCAATTTAACTCAATGGAGGGAGTTAAGTTATCAAAAACTATTACAAGATTGGAATTATTTTAATTGAAATCCTTTTGAGGAAATTACAACATATGGATATTAAATCCATGGGAATTAAATTAATATAAAAAAATAAATTCATTAAGTAATAAAAACACCATATTAGTTATATCATGGTCCATAATAAGAAATAACTCTCAAGAAAAGAAATTTTTTACAAATAACCCCTTACGATAATGATAATGTTTGAATCAAAAGAAAAAAGAGGGATATTTTAACTTTTAGACCCTAAAAATTATCTTGGAAAGAGGAAGATACATTACAAGGCCTTAATAGACATCCTCAAGATACTAAAGGATGAAAATAAAATCTAAGGGATTCATAAACAATTGGGGGACAATTTTCCCTTTGAAACTAAAACAATAAAACCATGTATACAATAACCAAAAAACCACTAAATGGCTCCGGATTAAAATGTATACAAATATTTTAATAACATTTGACAAAAATACCAAACCACCACCAATTACCATATTAGTGTAAAATATAGAAACCACAACCAATATTAGAGTATAAAGTGGAAGAAAAAACCAACAAAATTCAAAGTTTCTAAAGATACCAACTCCATAAATCTAATCCTACCCCAAGATCCAACTCCACAACCCATGATAAATGAATAATAATGCATCACTAAATAAATTAAATTCATTTTCATTATCTGTTTATCATTGAACAATATCTGGAAACAAATGAAAGTTTCGAAGAAATGGGTGAGTAATGAAACTTTGAAGGTTTTCCCCAAATGACTTCTCTACTCGAACCACTAGGATAGACCTTGTTATCACATTTATATAATATAATTTAAAGAATTTTGTTTTAAATACAAACCATTTTCCAATACAAGAAATTTCTAATGAATGTAACCAAATAATTCTTTAAAACCATTTCACATTCCTTTTTGGCATACCCAACTATGATTCACACACACGCACACCCATACATGAATGCTTTAGTGATAGTTCCATACTCATGAGAGGTTTCTCATCCATAAACAAGTTCTTCACTAATTGAAAAATATACTTGTTCCTAAATGGCACACACCC
Organism: Viscum album; assembly: GCA_963277665.1. Lineage (NCBI taxonomy): Eukaryota > Viridiplantae > Streptophyta > Magnoliopsida > Santalales > Viscaceae > Viscum > Viscum album. The sequence continues at coordinate 770,016,918 of OY728159.1, read as the reverse complement.
CTTATCTAGGGTCACTTCCCTTGTACCCAAATGGTACACACCTCTTATAAAAGGTCATATTGAAGGCATGAACACACACCAACCCATGTATGTAAAAACCATTCATAACCAACCCTTTTAATACATTTAAATAAAACCTATTATTGAAAAAATTTCAATGAAAAATTTTCCATAAATAAAACAAATTTATATTTTAAAATCATGAAACAGATCACTTTCACAACAATAAATTTTACTCAATTACAAAAACTATCACTAAAGAGAGTTTCCATCAATATTTTTAACAATAACTTCAAAATTCAATTAAATAAATTAAATAAATTTTTAATCTAGACTTCATGTTCCAATAAGTGTAGTGAATATTGAATCCACCTATACCACAAATTTATTAGAAAATGAAGAATGTCACAAAATATTCAACAAAAATGGATTGAATCTACAAAATCCTGTCATAGATCTTGCTCCCTATAAACCAAAAAAAACATATCACATCATTATTGGAAACAAAAATATATATCTATCCCCAATGGATTATATTTTGGAATCCATGAGATGGAAGAATATGGTATCTGAGGAAAAGGAACCAAGAATGGAGAATTACCGAGGAAACTAGGCCTCCAACTCACAAACAATCCCCAAAGTACTTCTCCTAGATCTAGAGAAAGGGTATAAACAAACTTTAGGAGACGTAGAAATCAATTTACGATCTTATTAAGTAAAAAATGAGGTGATAAATGGGTTAAAATAGATTAGATCCACAAAATATTAATCTCATTTTTAATGGATCATGGTTTAGGAGCATGATTTGGTAACCTGTGAGGAAGTTGTATGCCATACACTGCCCCCAAATACCCCTCACGTTGTTGGATCCCATGGATAGAAAAACCATGGGCCTACTATGATTTTCCCTCTATCCCCAACATTCATGGTTTCACCTAGGTGGTGGCATGGTTTGGACAAACTATGTTCCAACCATGTGTATTCCTAGTGACTCTTTTTTCCCTTACTTGATTTTCTAGGGGTATTTCATATTTTGACTAACATTTCTCAAACTGTGAACCTCTAAAAAAGTAAAACAAATAATCCAAAACTCCTCCAAACCATCCCAAAATTAACCCAAACACATTATATACTTAAAATAAATTAATAAATGATTAATTAACTGAACTGGGGATGATACATTCTCCCCATAATTTGTCTTTACATCCCCAAAAAGTTTAAAATCACTATTATCCTGAGAGATTTCAGGTCATTTCCCAACCATTTCCTTTTCATGTTTCCATGTTTCCACAAAACTCACAATAGGATGCTGATTTTCCCGTACAATTATTTCTCTTGCCTATCCAAAATCCACACTGTAACATGTACCAATAAAGAATCCATATTTAGGTCTATATGATCCCATAAAATATCATTGTCAAGTTTATACTGATAATTTTTCAACTGAGATATGTAAAACACATTATGCCCATAACAAAACCTTGATGGCAATGCCAACCGATATTCCACCTCACCAACTTGCTTAAGTATCTTATAAGGGACTATGTATTAAATATATAATTTACCATGATTCAAAAAATGATGATTCCCAACCCTTGGATATATTATCAAGAACACATGATCACTCACCTAGAATGAAAACGACCATCAATGATGATTCTCAAATGATTTTGGATGTCTATGAGCCATTTTAATTCACTTCATGATCAACTAAATCTTCTTCTTTGTCTCTTTGATAAGGATGAAGTAAACCAGTGAAGCCTAACCTATTTCCACCAAAAAAATGGAGAATGATAAGGACTCACATAAAATGCATCAAAAGGGGCCATATATATATGAGGTCTAATAACTGTAGTTATTTACAAACTTCACTTACGATAAATTATCTTCACATGAGCCAACAAAATCCATTACACAAGCCCTAATAATGTCTTCCAATGTTTTCATCATCCTCTTGGATTTTCTATCTATCTTGGGATGATATGTTTTCTTATAGTCAAATGAGTCCCAAGGTATTTCTCTAAGTATTTCTAAAAAAATACATAAACCTCATATCTGGGTCTGATATGTTCGAAATAGGTTCTCTATGACTCTTTCCACTTCTCAGATATATATTTTAGACAAGTCTTCCACTGTATGAGATTCATTATTTCTGATTAAATGCGCTAATTCTATGAGCCAATCCACTATCTCTCATATGAAATAATGTTTTTGAACCATCCTTGGGAGACCTGTCACAAAATCCATGGATATCTGCTCCCATTTCCAAATAGTAATAGGTAAATATTTCAACATACTCGATCGACACCAGTGTTCTGCATTACCCTACTAGCAGGCGAGGCATCTTGAAACAAACTCATCCACTTTCCTTTTCATTCTAGCCCCCAAAAAAATTGATTTCAGTACATTATACATCTTTTTTATTCTAAGATGAACAACCCATAAAAAATCATGCTAAGCATAAAGAAGTTGTTTTTGAAAAGATATAGGTGTAACCATTCAATATCAAAACCAAAAAAATGAACTCCCATCCCACTTTAATCCCTTAATGGCATCCCCAATGTTGAGTTTTGACCTCTTTGAAACACATTCATAATTGGATGTTTGGGCCACTATAACCTTATCAGCCACATCATGATCAAAATAAACTCAAAAGAAAATAGAAACAATACCTCCATCTTCACAATCTATGTGCATTTCAACTATCATTGAAATCATCTTCCACTGATTTGAGGCCTCCTTTTTCAACTAACCATACAACTTCCTACTTAATGTATCTACCACCGAATAGACTTTACCATGTGTATACATCAAGTCAAATTCAATCATTTGTAGATAATTCTTCCTTATTATTTATATTAAGTTCAAATCCATTTGTGATAAAATGTGTCTCAGGATCTTATGATATATATATACCGTAAATCTCTCCCCAAAGAGGTAATGATTCCAATTTTTCAATGCATTGAAAAAAGTAGTTAAATCCAAATCATTTTTTTTGGGTAATAATACTCATGAAATTGCAACTGCTTGGAGCCATATGCAACAACACGATCTCCATACATGAGAACACATCGCAACCTAGATCCCAAAGCATCACAATACACCACATACCCCGGTCATAATTTTTGAAAAATCAAGATCAATGCTAATGAAATTAAAAATTAAAGCTCATGAAAAGATTTATGAATCTCTTAATTGCATTATAATGGAACATTTTTCCTTGTAAAAGTTGTTATTAGGGAAGATATTCGTGAAAAATTATGAAAAATACATTAGTAATAACCATCTAGGACAAGTAGACTTGTATCTCAAAAACATTCTTTAGAATTTGTCATGATATATCATCCTATGTCTTTTTAGATCCAAAGAAACACCTCTTTCAGAGATAAAATGGATATGGTAACATACCTCTTGTATCCAAAAATAATACTTTGATAATTTTTGATACTGACTATGATCCCTAAAAATTCCAAACACTTTCACTAAATCTTTCTCATTTTTATCCCTTGTCCTTCAATACACCAATACATCATCCACAAACACCACCACACAAGAATCTAGATACCTTTGAAATATCTAATTCATCAATTCTATAAGGACTAATAGTGAATTCATAAGACTAAAAGGCATAACCACATACTCATAATGACCATATACCTTCCTAAAAGATGTATTTGGAATATCCTCCTTCCGAACCCACAATTGGTGATATATTGATCACAAGTAAATTTTAGAGAACTACTGGGATCCCCTCAATTGACCGAATAGATCATTAATTCATGGAAGTGGATATAGATTCATTATTTTAACTTTGTTAAACTTATAATAATATATACAAAGTTGAAGACTTCCATCTACCTATTTCACAAACAAAATAGAGGAACCCCGTAGAGATTTACAAGGTCAAATCAACCCTTTTCATTATAACATTTTCAACTAAACTTTTAATTACAATATTATGTAGGTTCCATCATATAAAAAAGAATTTATATAGGACTGGTCCCCAATTAGAGATCAATCTTAAACTCCACTTATCTTGTGGGTGGAAACCATGGCAATTTCTCCAAAAAATTAAAAAACTGATCAACAACTACCAAAAAACAACTATCATAGATCTCATCCACATATTTCATTATCAACACTACCAAATAGTATAAGATAATTCCAACTATTGGTGAAAAAAATCCCACTACACCTGTCTTTACATTTCATCCACCTCTAAAGAGATTCTCAACGCCATCAGAAATTGTAGAACTAACCGTTAAGGTATAAAAATCGATGAGAGATATGAACATTGTCAAACAATAAATAAAAATGATTATGTCACAGAAATCCATCTCATGCATATAGAAATCCCAAATCAACTTATCTCCATTAATAGTTGTGGAACATGCTATCCATGTAAAGTCTCAAGATTCTCTTTAGCCAAGATAAGAATGAAGTTTTGAAATAGAATACATCATATCAACATGAAAACCCAAAATATCAACAACATGAGAATAAATAATCCAATGGGATGAACCCGTATCAAACAAATATTTCATAAGGGAATAATTTAAAAGAATCATACCACTCACCATCAAAGCTTCAAGTTAGTCATCCATGATCACTTTCTCAGCTCCTTACAATTTCTTACTCACTGTACTTTGTTCTTTACCACCATGTTGATGTTGCACTAGTTGAAGAGTCATGATATTCCTAGAAACACCATTGATTCCTAGGTTATTTGAAGAGAATTTTTCTAATTCTCTCATCCCATCAAATCATATAACCTTTGAGAAACATGAGATGTGTCCCAAACACTTGACCTTGGAGCACTACGATAATAGCACTGAAGATTCCCCATCTATTTGCAATTGTGAAATTCTGTAGGTGGTGTCATACAATCCTAATTTAACAGATACAAATAACCACATTAAAAGCATATAGGTTTATCCTATGGTTTTAGATGAAGAATCATTTATCCACTCATTTGATTCTGAGTCATTTCTGTTCCATGGAAATATGTGTCCCTCTTCCACTTATTCTTCGCATTAGAGTTCCCACCATTTCAGGTATATATAAACATACTTCCTCCAGAAATTATTCCTCATATTTCTTTTTATTCAATCATCTCTCTATGGAGCATCTTTGTATAATCTGTTAAAAAAACATATAAATCATTGGGTGAATCTTCAACCCCAACACCGATTAAAACATTCATTCCTTAAGAACACACTTATAACAAACTTGAATGAAAACAGCCTAAATTCATAAATTTATCCACTATATAAACGAGAGGTTCTCTTACTTTAAGCTATAAAAGGCCACTGTTCTATCAATCTTGAATGTTTTAGGATAGAATTTTTTTTTGAACAATTAATAATCCACACATGAAATGGATTGGGGTAATTTAGCTTCAACCGGTAAATACAACCACTGGCATACAAGATCTTATAGCATGTACATTTTCAAATTGGAATTAAGCTCATCTAGTGTGACTAAAAAATTGGAGATTCGATTCATCTTACATAGCCACACCTATGCTTTATATGTTTCTAAATCACCTTGAAATATGGGTGGATTCTTATTTTCGAACTGAATATAATAATCCACTTACCTTGGTTTGTCCCTATGGTCCCATCTATTCACAACATGAAAATCCTAGATAATAATCTGAACCAACTATTGTTTTACCTATGGCTCAGGTGAAACCCCATTATCAGAAGAATTTTTTGGTTGGTTTCTTCTATGCCAAATCAGTGCCATTTTCTATAACCAACACAAAAATTGTTTTAGTCTCACTCTCTAGAAACAAAAGTCTTTGAAATTTAAAATTCACTAGTTCACACATATCACAACAATTATTTCAAAAAATGCATTATTTTCTTCTTTTAAAACTCAACGCATTTTCAAAATATCAAAACCATTCCTTTTTAAAATATCACGTTTGAGAACATTTTCAATATTTTTCAAAAGTCAACACATTTACACAAAAACATAAGTCATTACTCAAAATGAAAAATTCACTCCCAGTGGGAAGTCATTTATAACAATCCATCTCGTGCTCTTTCCATTAGAAAAGCCCATGATAATGAGATTAATACTCAAATAAGTGTCTCAATACACTCATGTGACCAACTCCCTAGTAAATTGAGGTTCAACATTAATAGGTTAGCGACACCTCCTTATGCTATACATTTAAATTTTCAATGATATTAGTCTTGTATACCATAGAAACTCAAGGACTAATCAAGAATGATTTTCCAAATCCATCTCCAAGACTAAAAAACCAGTACCATTTGTTCCAAAATAAGATGGACCAGCCTACTTGGGTACAATTATCAAGTTAAAGACCAAGAAAGATGATACCATTTTTTGTATCCCAACCCTAACCATTGGCTTAGAAAGAGGAAGATAAATTAATAGGGCTTAGGTGACATCCCTAAGAAACCAAAGGAAGTTAATAAATACCAATGGATTCATAAATAGTTGGTGGATGATTTTCTCATTAAAACTAAAACAACCAGACCAAGTATATAACAACCAAACAACCATTAAATCATGCATGAGAAAAATGTATACAACTAAATTAACACCAAGGGGAATCAATAACCAAAAAAAAATTTCCTTATAAAATTAAAATGTGGAAACCAATACCAATATTCTAGTATAAAGAGAAAGACAAAACAAGAAAACCTAAAGAATCCAAAGAAACCAACTCCATAGCTCCCAACTTTCTCCAAGATAAAAATCCACAAGTAATTCTCAAAGTATCATGATACATCACTAAATAAATGAGATATATCGCCATTATATGTGTCTTAATAAACAATATCTACAAATTCACCAAATTTTCCTAGTAGGGGTGAGTAATGAAGCATAGTATATTTTCCCCAAATGAATTCCCTACTCATGCCACTAGTATAGAACAAGTTAACACATTTATATAAAACAATTTTTATAAAACCTTTAAAAAATTCATCTCAATAAAAAAAACTATTTATAAGAAAATTAGTTTTCCAAATAAAAAATATTTTGCATAAAAAGAAACCAAACAAGTTCATCAAAACCATTCCATCTTTCTATTGTTGGCATACCCCATTCTAATCCAAAAATTAAAATATCCACACTTATACACATGCATGATTTATTATTATAGTTCCATACTCATGAGAGGTTTCCTAAAAAAATTCGAGGCATCATAGGGTAATTAAATCCCATGTGTCATTACACCTTTGGCACTAAGAATAGTGTCATATTTCAACCAAGCCTCATAATGAAATATGTACACACACCACCAAGTATTCCCAAAACCATTAAAAATTCATTTCAATGGAAAAAATATTTCGATAAACAAACATTTTTATTGAAATAAGTTTTCCATAAATTGAACCCAGGAACTATTTTAAAATCATTATTTTTAAATCATTTATCAAAGAACTTTTCATATAAATTTCACAACTTCAAACAAATCCACAAACCATCACTAAAGAAGCTTTTATGCTGATTTTCACAACAACTTCACAATCCATTTCAATGAACTAAATAAATTTGAAACTAAGACTTCAAGTTCTAAATAGAGGAGTCAAGAGTGAATTGAAATATATTTAGGGTTTTTATGGAAATAAAGTAGACACCAAAAGATAACAAAATATGGGTTGAAACTCCACAAAACTACCTTACATATCTTCTCCTAACATCATAAGGCCATGATAACCATTATTAGAATAAAACCCCCCATATATTTCTACAATGTGGGTAGATATTTGTAAAAAAGAGAGAGGAGGAGAGATGTCGATCTAAGGAAAACCAAGGAACTACCATGAAAGGAGGCTTACCAAGGAATATTTGGCTTTACTGCACCAAGAAAACCCATAGATTCACTTCTAAAATGTGTGGGAGAGGTTCTATATCCCCAGAGAGAAGTAAATCCCATGTGAGGGATAAAATGGGGAATAAATGATGGTTTTAGGGTTAAAATCACATGAGGTCCATTTTTTAAAATCCACTTTTTAAACCGTGCACAGTTAGCTGTAGGGTTAGGAAAACCATGCGCTAACCGTGAGCTTGCTACCGCCTCAAGAGGGTGCCTTGCATAGTTGGACCACACGGTGAGACAAAATATTCACTAAACTTCAATAATCCCACTATCTCAAGTTGAACGATTTAATTAGATAGTCTACATCGATTGGAAAACCATACGCCAATTGTGTGTCTTCTCTCCATCCCCTATCACATGGTGCACATTGTGTTGCATGTGTTTCATGGTTTTTACTAACCGTGCTCCACCTGTGAACTCTTGGAAAAGTATTCAAACCCTATCAAAACCTGTTAAAAGTCTTGAAAAGTCTACCCACCCACATTACATACATAAAAAGTCTTAATTAATGGTTACATGCCTCAAACCCTGGGTCCCATGATATGGATCCATGAGCTATTAACATAGAGGCTGCTCATGTTCTAACATTACAATGGGATTTAAGTATTGATGAATAAGAGGATGGAAATTACTATTTTACTAATGTATCCTTATTTAGACATTATAATTATTAATAGTGTATGAAGGCATATCAACTTAAAATAAGGATCATACCATACTCAATTACTTTAAGTCACATTAAATACAAAAATTGAAATAGATCTATTCTAAATCATAAAGAACAAATATCGATGTAGCTAAAATAAGATATATAAATTGGTAGGGTGAATCCTATGTGAAGTATATATGTGTGTGTAAAACTACCTACTACCAGTATTATGTGTCTTACATGATTATTCAAAACCCCAAATAAATACCAAGTAAAAACTCCTAATGGAAATGTCACAAACATAAATTACAATCGTTAATACAAATTTATTAGTAGAAATTTTAATTTAGAATACAATATTTTATTAGGATGATGGAGATCATTTTGAGATATTTTTAGTCTCTTAACAATGTTCTGAAATCCATCCATTATCTATGACTCATCCATTTTCTTCAAATAAAAATCACAATACAATAAATGAGTTGATAGGTCATGATAAGGTAAAACCCTTTAAAAATTGGTTTGATTAAGTTATGATTCAACTTATATGGGTTCAAAATACAGTTATCCCGACATAAACCAACCCATAAACCTGAATTTCCACATGGAACACCACATAGATTGTACAAAGAATCAAATGAAGCCATAAGATAAAAACTTCAAACATGAACATCATATAAATTGAATTACAAAAAATGTCAATGGAACAACATAATAAAACTACCTAATAAGAACCATGTATACCATGAAATAAAGAAAATATCAACCATAGAACATGACATATATCGAGAATATATGTATATATATAAAGAACACACACACACACACATATATATATATATTCTTATATATCAACAGAACATACATATATAGTGAGATAAAATAGAATATACATATATACAAAAACCATATGTATACCAAACATGTATATATATAATAAATATATACAAAACATGTGTATAAGAACATCACCATAACTATGTGAGAAAGATAAAAGTGACAACTCTATAAGGTATGTCTTATAAATAATATAATAATTCCCATAAAATTTAAATTTAGACAGAATCGTTTAATTTTAATGGAAAATCTCAAAATAATATATTATATAAACTACAAAAAGTCATTTATGATATTAATTTTTATTAAATATTAACAAAAAAAGTATTTCTATAAATGGAAATAAAATTTTCATACTCAATGTTCAAACTATGAATAAACTAACTGATACCATATTAATAAAAAATTTCTTTATCCTCCAGTATAGATAATCATCGTACTATGAAAGGAAATCATTATTAGGAAAATATAGAATATGTTAAGGAATTATAAAAATTATATTAATTTGGGTAAAACCATAATGTAAAATTTTGTAACATTTTCACCACTTTATTAACGAAAACTTGTGAATGTGTCTATTTTTTAACCTAGCTACATATTCTGTAGGTTATGATAAAAAAACTCACCACACAAATCCTAGAGGGAAAAACTCCTAAAATCATTAAAAAATATCAAAAATCATAATGACAGTCCAAAAACATTATGAGTATGATATGAAATTAATATGGATTCATGTTAAAAAAATAGGGATTCAACTGTTGTTGAGCACACCTCATTGTAGTTCAATTAAGGCAGAAGAAGATGCTGAACACAATTCTAGTGTGGCCACCTGGGGAAGGTCAAGGATGGTGGGGGTTGAATGGGTATATTTAGGGTCGGAGGGGGTCGGGCGAGTATAGTTGGGGATAGAGGGGGTTGGGAATATAAAGTTGGTTATAGAGGGGGGTCATCCAAAAGGGGTGGAATAGATGAAATAATGGTATTCAGTGTGAGGGGTAAAGATGGAGGTGGTTGGTGGCATAGGTAGAGGGTTGAAGAGGAGGTGGTGGGGGTCACAGATGAGGCGAGTGGCATCAAAAAAGAGTGATGTTAGAAACAAACGAGGTCTTTTAGAAAAATGATGTGTTTGGATGAGGTAGGGGTCTTAGAGGAGGTGGTAGAGTTATAGGCATTAGAGATGAAATAAATGTATGGCATCAATGTTGAGGGTTATTAGAGGAGGGAGTGGATAGGGTAGATCCCGCTGTGGTGGGGGAGGCTAATTGGGGTCGAGGAGTGATGAATTTAAAAAATGAAATGAAATAAATGAAATATCAAACATAATCCAAATTTTAAAAATTTAGAATAATATATATATATATATATATATATATATATATTTTTGAATGGTATAAAATTTTGTAAAAATTATTAAATTTATTTTATAATATAAAATAAGATATCAGTTTGTGAATATAAATTAATGATAAAATAATATTGCTTGACTGATTATGATTTTTTATTTATTGTACTTAATTAATTAATTTTTTGAATTAATTTTTATTATATTTAATTATGATTATTAAATTTAAATATAAAAATTAAATTATCATGTATATAGAGATTATCAAACATGTATGTAAATATATCAAATATGATAATTATTTAAATTGTTTTTATAAAATATATTTAGATCTTTTTTGATGAACATTGTTATAAAATATATGCAAAATTGATGTTTAAAGAAAATTGAAAATCAAAATCAATTAATGATATATTTTTAATAAGTCCAAAATAAAAGGATATTGATTTTGGTCCTAAAAATAATAAATTATAAACAAAATTGCATCCTCTTGATTGTTGATCGATAAACTAGTTGTTGTTGAATGGTTTGTTATAGAAATTTTTATTAATGATAAATGATATTTTGGTAGTTGTAGTTATTAAAAACAATTTCATGTTTTGGTAAAAAAGGTAATTATATTAGTATGATAAACAAATATATTTAACCATTTGCGAATGACTTGTGGGTATTGAATGATAAATTGCAATAGATATATTTTTTGGTAAAAAATGTGTTGGTACTTTTTAATACAAATAAAACATAATATCTATTGGAATTTCCCAATTTTACCAACATATATATTTTCTACCAATAAATTTATGTATGTATAATACATTTTTTATAGTGTATATAATTATTTTATGATCATTTATTATGAATATATTATTTTTTTACAAATTTTTTTTACCATCGGGTGTTAATTACTTTAGTTATTTTATGCTTGATTTATGATGTCAATTTCAGTACCCAACACTTGAAAATTATATTATCATTAAAAGATAATTTATGGTACTAGAATAGATAAATTATATTTATTTATTTATCTATTATATTATTCTATGTGTGTTTTAGTTAAGATACCTAAAAGTGGAAATAGCATCGGCTTATTTCGGTAATTTTGGTGATTGGATATGATATTTTAAAAATTTGTTAAATAATTAATATAAATATCAAAAGAAACATAAAAAATCATTAATTTTTTTAAATTTTATAATAATATTAGTATTTAAGTTCCCATAGTCATCTATGTGAGATATTTATAGCATTGTTCAAATAGGTTGTTAAATAGACACAAACAAAAACACACTAGTATTAATAGATGGATATGGTTATAAAAGATGTTTATTTTAGAATAATATTATTATTACATAAGAACATTGATTTTTTTAGATATTCTTAAGTCATATAATATTATTAAATTAGATTTATTAAATAATAAACAACTAGATGAAAATTAGTTATGTTGGTTTGTGGAGGTCATAGTCCGTACAACACATGGTTGACGTTTTAATATTCCAATGAATGAGAGGGAATGAAATTGGATTATAATTTTTATCTTAATAATTATAAATATAATATATATTTCACATTTATTCTTTAATTACATAATTTTAACCATTTAATAGAGGTGGTGGTGAAAAATGGGAGACATCGCTTCATGGAGATAGTAGTCTGCATGTACGCACTATCAAAGTTCTTTTGATTCTATTAATAGATAGAAGCGAATAAATAAGAGTTGCTTAATTAATATAATAACAGTAAAGAAAAAAACATTACCTTGGTGATTATATTATTGTAGTTATGGTTGTTTCGGAATAGAATAATTTAAAAGAGATGGATAAGGATGAAATATTTCTCACAATGGGACTTTGAACATTGTCTTTAAACATCCATTGGAAATAATGGGATTAAGCTAACCTAAGATGAACATGGGATTTAAGTAAATTTATGGAATTATTGAGGATGAAAATTCATTAGTGGTTCATGGAAATTCAAAGGGTATTTTTCACTTTATGATGATAGAAGTGATCCCCGTTTATTTGTGACGGAAAGAAACTTTTTTGAACACACATTATTTTTCCATAAGGGAAGGAAATTATTCAAAGTTAAATGGTTAAAAAAGAGATAAATAATAGATTTTCGAGTTAGATATTCTCAATAAAACTCTTAAACTCATTTTTATACATGGTTTATACTTTTTAATTCTTTTTAAAATATTTTTTTTTATATTTTTATATTTCGGTTTTTACCATGGTAACTAGTTTTTACCCATGTAGACTACATTTTATTAAAAATATAAGTTGACCAATATAACATGGTTTTATGTTCTAAAACTAAATATATGCTTTATATATTCTAATTAAATTTTTAAATAAAATAAAAATTAAAATTTTATTAAAATTTTAAATATATATATAAAAAAATTTTATATAGTTTTTTTTTGTTTTACCATTAAATGTTTTTAATATTATTAAATATTGATTATCAATTGAATGAGTGTTTATGTATTTATATATAATCTTAAAAACTGTATTAAAATAATTTTAGAGAATAGGTTAATATATTTTATTAGGAAAAAAATAAAAAATGATAATAAGACAATACTTTGAAAATAATAGTTTTACCTTTATCACTGTATTTAACTTTAATCCCAATAATCGTATTTATTTACCTAAAAATTGGCCATACTACCTAATATAATATTTTTTATTTAAAAAAACTAAATCCATTTTTTATGTTTTAAGTACTATAAGTGATGGAAAATAAATTTTATTATAATCAACTAAAAATTATTTTCGAAGTATTATATATTATATGTTTCTAAAATGTTAATCATAGGTTTCATAAATTCAATATATATTTTTTAAATTATTTATTTCAATTTATATATATTTTTATATATATAAATGTTTTTAAAAACTTTTAATTTATTCTTTTATTATGATAATTTCATAAAAGTGAGGTTATGATATTTTTTTTCTTTATTTACCTAAAACTCAATTATTTTAGAAAAATAAAAAAAATTAATCATATGATAATATTTAAATTCTTAAATATAAAATGAAGTTATTTTTTTTTCAAATTCATATTCTAAAATTTATATATTTATATATTTAATATAAATGAAATATATAAAATAATTTTAACTTTATTGAAAAATACTTAGAGAATTCATTAATGGTTAATAATACAATTATTCATGCAATTATAATTGATTAATATCTTTTTATATTCTATAAGAATTGTAATTATTATAATTTTTCTCTTTAATATTCCACTGATCCTTTTGGTTAAGTGTTAAGAGAATATTAAGTTATAGATATAATGTATATTTAAGGGGAAATATATTCTTAAATATGAGGATGCTACATTCTCCCCTATTAAACAAATTAAATAATCACAATTTTAATTATGGCTTAACAATAACATTTCTTAAGAGTATCTAAAGATAATAATGGATCAATATAAAGAATACTATAGATATAATACTTTCTATCATAGATAATACTGGGTAACATATATTTTTCCTCATAATAGGAATATACATAATGACATGTTTTTCATTAAACATTTTTAGAAAATATCCCAATATAATATAATTAAATTTTCATAGTGATTTTATAGTAAGATTTGTTTTTGGTGATCATGGGTTTATCTCTAGATATAATTTTTGTATATTTGAAATTACAATTTTTCAGACAGACAATCTATGTCGAGTATCAAATCAAATTTGACTAAAGGAAGGATAATCTAGTTTTATACGAAGCATATTTGTACCACCCTGTCACCTTGACCCGGTATATTTTCCCTCTCTAGAAGTTCCCTTTTTGGAATGGATTTTTAGATGTTGAATTCTATATTTTCTATAGGGTACATGAGATTTTCCCACTGTGTAACTAGGTTTCATGGTGTGTAATGGTCGTTGGGTGTATGTTGTGAAAAGGATTCACACTGTAAAAGGTTACACAATGTAGGGAGCTTTCACAAGTCATTATATATTTATATATTGAATTTTAACCATATGTGATGGGTTTTTTTGAATATTTTTATATATTATATTTCATGATGTGTAATGGAATTACAGATTGTGTAATTCTACTAGAAGGGATTTTTAAGGTGTCGTTTGGGTTTTGGGTGCCCATTTGGATGTTGGATTTCCATTTCTCTCAACCCAAGGTTCATATTTAGAGATTTTTTGGAGGCATCATTCCATCCCAATTGATCTGTTCGGTGTTTGATCTTCATTGCAGTTTCAGTACAGTTCTTCGAGTGAGTGACCATTTTTATTATTCATTTCCATTGATCACAGTAGCACCCTTGAGTTGCATTATCAGATTTTTTGGTCTGAATTTGTGTTTATTTGTGTCTTCTTTCAGATCCATTGTGTGATCTCATCCTGGAGGTTGTTCCTTTGTTGGTTGTAGTGAGAAATGTGTTTTTTTTCGAGGTATGCATTATTTCCTCTTCTTCACTGACCCTCTTTATCGATAAAATCAATTCTGAGATATGTGAATTGGGTTCCAGGTCCTTCGTTGATATCATTGATTTTTCATTGTTGTTAGATCCCATTGAGGGCATGTGAGACATTATTTTAGAGGTAGGTGGTTCCACCTCTAGCCTATATTGATGAACATTATTGTTCCTGCTTTATAAACCAATTTATAAAAGGAATTTTTAGGATTGTTTTTTTTATGAAAAGAGTTTTTAAATAAAATGGGTTTTCCCTAGTTGTTGATAAATGGAAACAAAAAGTGGTATTTTCAAATCACAGAAATGGAATTGGGAAATGGTTTTCAAAGAAATGGAATAAATTGTGAAAACGAGCCCATGGGTTACCTTGGGTACATAGGTGGAAGATTTATTTTTATTCAATCGTCCATTATTATGTGATTATTAGAAGGTTTTCTCATGGTTATTTCCCATGTTTCCTATGCCCATTATTCTATGGAACTAATTTTGACATAGATAGGGGGATTTAATCATGGGGTATTCCTCTACTTCGTAGTCCTTTTTCTATGAACTAGATTGTGCACTTGATTGATTGTGGTATGAGTACTCTTCCAGTCTGACCTATAGTGATCCTTGGTTTTGATACCCATGATTCTTATTTGTTTCTTAGATTTGTTGTTTTAGACTTGACGTGCATGTTTATGCATGTGAAAGATGGTATGGAAAATGTACATTGAAATTTATATACCTAATTTTGTTTTAGAATTGTGAAAAAAGTTAATTGTTTACCATGATTTCTATAAAACTGCTCTAATTCTTATCATTCCATGTTTTATTTGATAAGAGAATACATGAATTGTTATATAGAGACTTGTTATGGAACACCTGGGTGGTATCCTATTGATCCTATTGGCTCTCACCCTGTACACCTCTTCAAAAATGTGTATACCTATATATGTCATCCAATGAAGTTAATGGAAAGGTGTCATAGTGAGGCACTGAGGTTCCATGTCTGTTGAGTTGGGTAGCTTGTGGTGAGATGGTGGGAGTTACTCCACACTATCACTCATAGTAGTTGTTTAGTTTTTTTCCATTGTAGTTGGACTTGTCCCTTGGAGATTTTGGATACTTTTATAGTCATTTTTTCTTCTATTTTCGTACAATTATGGAATATATATATATATATATTATCTTCTCTCTAT
This sequence comes from Viscum album, assembly GCA_963277665.1. Taxonomy (NCBI): domain Eukaryota; kingdom Viridiplantae; phylum Streptophyta; class Magnoliopsida; order Santalales; family Viscaceae; genus Viscum; species Viscum album. Next base: position 770,000,596 of record OY728159.1, on the reverse strand, counting down.
CCCTTCGTTCTCTATGTATATATATGCCATGTGTTTATCTAGGTTGGGTGAAATAGTTCCCCTTGGTTTGTTGTTAGATGCCTAGGTGATTTTCTCCATCCTCTAGGGATCAGGAACATTCTTCGAGTATGTGATTGAATGGGTTGGGTGCATGGTTTGAGGGTAACTTGGATTGGTTTGTTACTAAGTGGTATCAGAGGAGGTCTTTCCCCAAGATTCCATATCTTAGGATGTATTTTATAATGGATATAGGATTGTCAGGACTTGAGAGGTATGTTGCAATAAGTTCCTGACCAACTCTTATTGTGAGGAGACCAAGTTTCCATGGGAAGTTGTGATATGTGTCTCTAGTGTTGGATTTTGTTTTTAAATCTCAATTACCACTATGGTTTTTCTGGTTTTAATTGATATTTATTCTATTGTCTGATCATTATTATGTTTTAGTGGGAACTAGTATGCATCTGAGACGTCTTCCCGAAGTTCTTTAAGAGGGTGAAAGTGATGATCCTCAATAGAATCCACCTATAGATCAGAATATCATCGAGTATATAGTAAAAGATGTTCATGTTATTTATCAAAATATACCATGAGTTCAAAAATTTGTTTTTGAGGTACAACTATGAGATGGAGGAGAGAAAGAGAGGTTGATCTTATGATTTCTTGCATGAGAAGCCACCATCCTTTAAAGGAACAAATAAACCTCAAGAGGAAATAGAATGTCTGGATAGGATTGATCAAAACACAAACATTCTAAGGACAATTTAGAATATCAAGTTAAATTGTGTATCATTCAAACTCAAGTGTTCTTGTAAGCGATGTTGGGATTCCATGGTCCAAAAAGATAAACACGTGGACCTGGATTGGAAGGGATCAAAATATGGTTCCTAAAATAGTTTTTCTAGAGTCATTGAAGCTAGAAAATATATGGAATTCCAATCTTTGAATTAGGGAGAGTATTCAGTGTCAGTGTACACCAATTCGTTCACTAAGCTTGTCTGTTTTTCCTTACATGTGGTGAAGAATGAAAAGTTGAAGGCATAGAAGTACTTGTAGGGTTTGCAACAAGATATGAGATCACATGTATTTATGTTAAAGATTTATTCCAATTCCAAGAAGGTAGATTGAGATATTGTCACAAATATGAATATGATAGGCATGGATGTCTTTTCCATCTATTCTCTTCTATCTAGTGGTAGCTTCAGTGGTGCGAATGGGAAAAAGTGGAAGTGGAATGATCATTACAGGAGTGGTAGTGGTGGGTCTCAACAATGATCCTCATCTACACCATATTCTATAGTTATCATTGTCAATTTGACTTTCTATTAGTATGGAAAGGATGAAAACACATGATATTCTAGTCCTATTCCCACAAATACCTACAACAGTTGTGGATGCGTTGGTCACTTACAAAACTTCTATCAGGCTGTGACCACACCTTGTTATTATCAGGGTTCGTTGGGTCCAAAAGCTATTTCAGGGAAGTCAGATGCTTCAAGGTCTATAGGGATATAGCCACAAGCCTTAAGATTGAAGCAATTTCATGCAGTAGATGAGTTTTCAGTGGATGTCAATGCGGTTCCAGTGACATTGATAGGTACTATCATTATTGCATCTTCCCTAAAAACTACTTTATTTGATACTGGTTCATACCAATAATTTATATCTGCACATTTTTTTTGATATTATTAAACTTCCAACATAACGTATATCTTTTTTTATAAAGTCAGCGATGTCCCATAGTAATAGGAAAGAGCATGGTTTTTATGTTCTTCTTGTTCATTAACGATAACTAATATGGATTTGGTTTGAGATTTTTCCATTCTTGATTTGGATTTGTTTGATGTCATCATCGGTAGGATTGGCTTACCGATCATCGATATAAGGTTGATTTTTTTCGTTGGTGGGTTTAATTTATTTCTATCTATGGGATATTTCATGTGTTTTAGGGGGAGTAGGACCTGAGGTATGGTCATGCAGTACCCTCTCACCCAGTGTTCTGAAGTTTTTTGTTCACTATTGTGATTGATCCAAATGAAATTTCTTCTATTGTTGACCTTATGGTTTTTGTTTGGGAATTTTTAGATGTTTTCATAGATGACTTCTCTGGTCTTACTCTAGATAGAGAGGTAGAGTTTACAATTGACATAGTGACAGGTACATAGCTGATATTGATACCTTATTATCATATGGCACAAGTAGAGTTGAAAGGGATTAAATTTTAGTTAGATGACCTATCGGAGAAAGGTTTTGTTCATCCTATTGTTTCTCCTTGGGAAGCCCCTATGCTCTTTTACAAGAAGGAATATGGTTCACTTCAGTTGTGTGTGGATTATCAAAAGTTTAACTGAGTGATAGTTAAGAACATCTATCCTTATCCTCGTCTGAATGATTTGTTTAATCAGTGAAAAGGAGGAAAGTGGTTTTCAAATATTGATATTTTATTAGGTTATTATTTTCTCTGATATTGAGAGTCAAATATACCAATGACAACTTATAAAAGTAGGTATGAAAATTATGAATATCTTATGATTCCTTTTGGTCGGATGAATGATCCTACAATTTTTATAGATTGGGTGAATCATATATTCCATCAATATCATGAAACTTTTGTGGTATATTTCATGGATGATATTATAGTTTACTAAAAATCTAAGTGTGATCATGAGAACTATCTGATTTTGGTTCTATAAATTCTAAAAATTTAAATTTTTTGGAAATTTTTTAAAATGTAGTTTCTAGATTCAAGAAGTGAAGTTCATAGGGAACGAGATTTATGAACACAGATTATAAGTTAATCCTGATAAGGTGAAGGTAATTTTTTCATGGAAATAACCTCATAATGTATTTAAGATATGGAGTTTCCTTGGACTTATTGGATACTACTAATGGTTTTTTAGGTATTTCTCTAATTTAAAGTCACCTTTGACTGTTCTTACCTGAAAATCAGTGAAATTCATATAGATGTGAAGTGTTAGTATTATTTCGATGAACTAAAATGACTTTTGACATTATCTATTATTCTAATCTTACCTGAGAAAGGTAAGGGGTAGGTGGTGTTTCTTGATGGTTTTGGTGTTGGTTTGGGATGTGTTCTTATGCGATATGACCATGTGGTAGCTTACAACTCTCATCAACTTTAACTTCATGAGAATAATTACCCCATTCACAATTCGGATCTTGCATTTAGTTATGCGTGCACTTAAATGTTGGAATCACAATATTTTTGGAAAAGTTTCATATTATTTTCTGATCATAATACATTTATTTATACACTTTATCAAAAATGCTTGAATCTCAGATAGATAAAATGGGTAGAATACCTTTTTTTGATTGACATTGATGTCACCTACACCTCAAGGAAGGGTAATGTCATTATAGATTCTCTTAGAAGGAATGTACCATCACATGTTGTTTTGGAATCGAATGAGGAGTGGAACATTAATGGGGATTTTACCTTAGTTTCACCTTGATGCTTAGGAGGATGTTTTAGGTATGGTTTTGACTAGTGTGCATTTATCATCATCTTCCTAGGAGTCTATTTTTCAGAGTCAGCAACAAGATGATTAGTTTAGTGAAATTTGAGAATGCCTTTATAGTGGGGATAATATTTCGGGTTGGACTATTTCTTATGGTGGTGTGCTCCACTTTGGGAAACAGTTGTCATCCCAACATCTGGAAAGAGATTATTCTTGTTTAATTGTCACAAATCTTCGTAGGCCATTCATCCAAGCACTATGAATATGTATTATGACATGGGTTAAAAATTATAGTGGCCAGACATGAAGCACAACAATGAAAATTATCTATCCCACTATTACACATGCCAAAAGATTAAAGAAGAGCACTTGAAACCCTCTGGTTTTCTTCAGACTCTTATAATTCTAGTTTGTAAATGGGATGAGGTATTGATAGATTTTTTTTGGATTACCATAGACTCCCTGAGAGAGGAATGATAAATGGGAAGTTATTGATCAGTTGATGAAGTATTCTCATTTCATTCTGATCAAGGATACCACTATCGTAGAAGATCTGGGTAAGATGTATGTGCATGAGATTTTGAAGTTACCTGGGAGTCCTTCTATTATTTCAAATAGGGATCCTAGTCTTACCTCAAGGTTCCGTAGGAGTCTCCAAAAGGTGATGGGAACTCAGGTCAAGTTGAGTGCAACTTACCATCCATATCCAGATGACCAAATGAAGTCTGTGATTGAAATCCTAGAGGATAGGCTTCGTGCATGTGTCTTGGATTTCAAGGGATCCTAGGATATTCATATGAGACTAGTTGAATTTTTTATAAGAATAGTTATCATTCTCCAATCAAAATGGCTCCCTTTGAGGTGTTGTATGGTCACCTGTGCATATCACCTATTTTTTGAGATGAGGTGGGCGAAGTATCTTTGGTTAGACCAGGTTTGGTTTAAGAGATGTCAGCAAAGATTTTGGATATTCATTAACATTTCATTATAGCCTAGAGTCGACCAAAATTGAATGTAGATCGAAAATTTCAGCCTTTGCAGTTTTATATTGGTGACTTGGTTCTCTTGAATGTTTCTCCTTGATTGGGTCACTGTCATCTTGGTAAATTGGGAAAGTTAGATCTGAGATTTGTTGGACCATTTGAGGTCACTGAGTGGCTTGGGCAAGTTTCATATCAATTAGCATTTCTAGTTCAGTTGATAGGTATTCATTAAGTTTTCCACATATCTCAGTTTAGGAAGTATCATCCTAATCCTACTCACATTATGATTTTGGAAGAAATTGAGTTAGAGCCATATGTTTCTGTTTTGGAGAAACAAGTTGAGATAATTGACTCTCAAGTGAAAGACATGTGTGGTAAGTTGATTATATTTGATAGAGTTGTATGGAAACACAAATCATATTCTCATGAGACTTGGGAATACGAACCGTTTATGAGGGATAAGTGAATTTGTCTTTTTCTGAGAGTTACATATTCCACATGAATTCTCAAGGATGGAACGTCTTTATGGTGGGGAGTTTATAACACCATGTTACATTGATCAGTTTTTTTCCCTCTATTCAAGGTCCCTTTTTGGAATATAGTTTTAAAGTAAAATTCATGATTTTCTGAAGGTTGGTATAGATTTTTACACTGTGTAACTAGGTTACACGATGTATAATGGTCACTGGGTGCATGTTGAGAAAAGGATTCATACTATGAAAGGTTACACGACATAACACAGTTTAACCCATCATTAGTTACTTAAAGTTATGATTTTAATCTGAGGTGATGAGTTTTTTGGCATATTTTGATATCGTGGATTTCACAACTTGTAAAGGAATTACATGTTGTGTAATTCCCTGAGCAAGTATTTTTAGGGCACCGATTGGGTTTTGGGTTTCCATTTGGCTACCAGTTTTGCATTTATCTCGACCTAAGGTTCATGTATATATATTTTTAGTGGCACCATTGCACCCTGATCGATCCATTCTATGTTTGGTATTCATTGTAGTTGCAGTGTGTTTCTCCAAGAGAGTGATCATTATGCTTCTTTGTTTCCATTTATCGTGGTTGCACCCTTGAGTTGTGTTATCAGATTCATTTGTTTGAACTAGTGTATCTTCATCTATTTGTCCATATATTTTGTGATATTTCATTCAAGAGGTCATTCCTTTGTTGGTTATAGTGATAAGGGTGTTCTTTCATTAAGTATGTGGTTTTTCCTCTTCTCTACTAACCACTTTCTAAATTGGATAAATTATGAGATGTTTGGATGAGGTTCTAGGGATTTATTTGATATCTTTGAGTTTTATTTTTTGTTGGATCCCATTGTGGGTGTGTGAGACATGATTTTTGAGGTAGTTGGGTCCATATCTAGCCTATGTTGATGGACTTTATTGTTCTTACATTATAAACAAATTTATTAAAGGAATTGGAATTATTTTTTTGTGTATATTGAGAATAGTTTTTAAAGAAAAATGTATTTTCCTTGGTTATTGATATATGAATATAAAAAAGGTATTTTCAAAGAATTTATATACATTTGTGATTTGGTTTTCAAAGCATTGGAATTAATTTTTAAAGTGAGAAAAGGGGTTTCCTTGGGCACTTAGGTGGAAGTTTTAGCATGAGTCCATCGTCCATTATTTTGGGATTATTGGGATGTTTTCTTATGGGACATTCCTCTGCTTACTAGGCCCATTATTCTAGATAATTGATATTAACATTTCTAGGGGGTTCAATCATGGGGTATTCCTATACTTTTTAGGACTGTGTTCTTGGAACCATATTGTGAACTTGATTAATTATGGTATGAGTTGTCTGATAGTCTTACCTATAGTGATCCTTGGTGTTGATACATTTGTTTCTATTTCTATTTCATGGATTTGTTATTTAAGCCTTGATATTGATGTTTATGATTGTGAAATATCATATGGAAAATATTATTTTAAATTGATATGAACTATTTTGTTTTAGAATTTTGAAAATTTGAATTTTTAACCATGTTTTATATAAAACTGATTTACTGCTTATCATGCCATGTTTTATTTGATATGATCATACATGAATTGGTATATAGATACTTTCTATGGAACACCTATGTGGGATCCTATCAAGCTTGTTAGATCACACCCTACATATATCTTCAACAATGTGTAAACCTATTTATACCTTCCACTATAGGGAAAGGCAAGGTGCCATAGTGAGGTGATGAATTTTAATGTTAGATAAGTTGGGTAGCTAGTGGTGATATGATGGGAGTTCATCCACACTATCACTTGGAGTAGCTATTTTGTTTTGGTCCTTTATAGTTGGACTTGTCTCTTGTATATTTTGGGTACTTTTACTGTCATTTTGTATCTACTATTTGCTTACATTTATGGAATATATTTATTAGCTTTATGTTTTCCTTTCTTACTGCATGTATATATATTCCCTGAGTTTGTTCAGCTTAGGAAAAATAATTCCCTCTATTTTTTGTTTGATTTATAGTTTCTTGTTTCCAGGGCGTGGGGATGGTGAATTCCCTTTGGGTATTTGAAAGAATAGGTCGGGTGCTTGGTTTGAGGGTTACTCAGGACGATTCGTTGCAATAATCCTATATATAATTATTAGAGAGGATTTATTATCTAGGTATGAAATAATCACACCATTGAAATTTTTTATTATTAATTAAACATATATTCATCAATGTGGTGATTTTATGTTTCTAGTAAAGATTCTAGGAATAGAGGATTACATTGAATAAGAAATAAATACAACACTCAAAGTTCTTGATTCGGTGATCAGTGGTCATCATTCTATAGAATTATCAAAAACCAATTTTATAGTTGTGGTTTCATAAGCATTACCTTTTTTTGGATTCATCCTTATTATCCTGTGTATTTTTTTATTGACTTATATAATTATCAAGGTCCCCACATTGGGGGAATTGAACTATTATTGGTTCCTTTTGAAAAATCTATTTCCTTGCACAGTTTCCACTAAGAAATTCACTTATACTCAGAAATTATTATCTATATTCCATCATTTTAAACAAATAAAAATACCCCAATTCAATTAGGAAAGTTTCCTTTTCTCTTATTCTTAAAATTTTGACATAATTAAACTTTAATCTTCATTTCACCATTTTTATCACCTGATGTCCCATGAGACTTGATTCTTCTCATATTTGGTGTGTTTTGAAACTCAATTATTTTAACTTTTATAATCACAATACATGTTAGAATATTAGGCATTAGAAAATGAATTCTCACTCAATATCTAATACTATTTGGTTTCTCATTGGGATAATCTCTACATTATCCATGTAATACAATGTTAACTAGGTTCTTTCAATATTCATACACTACTAAAATTAAAAATATTTTTTCATAATTGATGAATGATTAAAAACCATATGATAAATTTATTAATTAAATTATAATAAAATTTAAAAATCAAAATGTATGAATCTCAAAAATTATTGAACTATATTTTAGTTCAACCTAAATAAATTTCAATTCAATAAAGGGTTCTTTAGGTTGGGTTCTCTCATATTTGTCATCCTAATTCATTTATAAAATCAATCCTTAATAATTTATTTTAAATATATTTTGATTAACCAAAACATATCAACTAGGAGTGTCTATCTTGGTGTGTTGTATTATGACCACTTATCATGCACCATAATAAATATTGAGTAGATATTTAACCATTATTTTCCATTGTTATTACTTGTAAGTACATATGAGACACAACCACATCCACAACCCATTAACCAATAGGGATTCAATTTATTAGCGAACCATATAATCTCTACATAACCAATACATTAGGATGTTATTAAAAATGTGACTTATCCCATAAAATTTCCCCTAGAGTTTTTCAAAAATATCCCTCATCCCAACCACTAAAATATCCAATGTTACCTCAAAAAATATAAAGGATTTTGTATACTATTTAATTTATTATTAATATTTAAATTATCCTCAACTAACATTCTAACATATAAATTTATCTAAACCTTCCTCTGATACCCACTATGGTACCCCGTAGTTGAGACCATATTTCACAACAAAATGAAATTATTGTATTTCAATACATTCCCATAATCATTTAAGTTTATTACTTTCAAGAATTAAGATAAAATATTAACTAAAAAATAAAATCTTTTTCAAAAAATAAACATTTTATTCCATAATATATGAAACTTATTAGTCCCTAATAATCCTTAAAAATATCTTACTAAATCTAAACTTGTTATAATCTTCTATACAATTTATACTTTTCTTATATTTATATCATGGGAAAATAGAATCATAAGAATGTGGAGAGCCCAAATGAAAAATAAGGTTAAACATAAGGGAAGGCAATCAAATTCAATAATATAAAATAAGACAATATTATGGGTATAATCAATGTATATATGAAAATCACAACCAATAATGCTTAGATCAAAAAACATAATTCATCGCATATGGCATGGAATAACATAATAAATTAATCAAAAGTGTGTGTAAATATTAATCAATAAATATGATCCTAGAGAGAAAACAATATTTATGAGAATAATCAGATAACTATTTCACAAAGTAAGAGTATGACCACATTGTAATGAAAAAAAATTATCTCCCCAATTATTTTTTGAAAAAAATCCATGAATGTACTCACATAAGAATATCATGAGATATAAATCCTTAATCAATTCATTGAAGGGTAATATAATACCCCAATTATAATCATACATACATATGAGTGACACTTGAAAATATATGAGTTATCATATCATATATAACGGTTTGAAATAAAATGGATTACATAACCTTTTGAAACTGATTCATGTAAGTAAAACATTTATATTTCTATCAATAATAGAAAGATGATATACCTAGAAAAAATAAATGGGTTTATATAGATATTCAGTAACTTTATAGGAAAATAACCTTCAATAAAGATAATAATGGATATTATATTTACATTCTATAGATAAATGGTATATCATTGAGTTGATAATTTTAAATGTTAATCATTTTATGTATTCTTGGTGGAAACCCTATAATAAAAGAAATGTAAAATAGGGTATACATAATGAAAAGGTAGTGGATTAATAATAAGAAACATTCAATAACTAGGAAAGAAAAAGGAATTAATGAATTTATAAGCGGTAAATCATCCCAAAAAGTATAAAATAATTAATAATGTAGTTTATGAAAAATAATTTCTAAATAAAAATTTCTTTTAGCGATAAGGTAGAAAATGGAATCACACCACAAAATATTTCATAGAAAATGTTTATAACATTGTCATAAAAGGTAATGTTACAGGTATATTTCAAAAGAAATTTTATGAAAATGTGATTTTAAAACTTTTAAGGACATTTACATTTAAAAATAATTCTCAATAATCAATACATGAAAAATACATTCACGTCATTTCATAGTTATTTAGAGAGGATGATAAATTATATGATTAATGAATGAAAACCATTTTTAGATTTTAAATTTCTTTTTTTGAAACACAAAACATAAAATGAGTAAGAAAAATTCATTTTTTAAATACTAGAAGATAAATATGAAGGTTTCATGAGATAATAAATAATATGGTTTCATATTATAATTGAGAATTTTGGAATGAAAGGAAAATATTAATAAGTAGTAGAAACCAATATTAAATTGGATGAGAATTTTTAAAATAATTATATACTATTTTTGTAAAAGAAGTTTTCTAAAGATAAGATATATAAAATATAAGTAATTTTATGCCATAGGGGAAGAGAAAGTACGATTAAATGAAATATATATGGTGGAAAAACCAGTCAGGGAAAAAATAAGTTTAATAAGAATAATTTTAACTCTGTAAATGGAGTTGAGTTAACAAAAACCATTATAGATTATAGAGTATTTTCATTGAAATATATTTTAAAAAAGAACATTATATGTCTCTTAAATACCCATGAATTATATTAATTTGTTAAAATTTATTCATTTTCATGTAACTACACAATATTAAATATATCATGGTAAAAAATGATAAATATGACTCATAAAATTATATTTGAGTCAAAGAACACCATACGATAACTGTAATGTAAGAATGAAAAGTATATAATAGGTTTAAAAAGAAATAGACATTAAAATATCATGAAATTAACTATAATTATAATAATTTAAGGGAATTTGGTTTTTAATATTCTATATAAAAAAATTATGGTGTTCAGTATCCATCATGTCTCATGGATTTGAAAATAAGAAAAGAAACCCTTACCTTGTTTCCTCTCTTAGTCGAATGATCTATACCACCCCAAATAACTCTCTTAATATTATATTTTAAAACCTAATTAATTTAAATTTACTTTTATATATATAATTTATGATCATTTTTTGTGAATATGTTTTTTATATTTTTACAATCGAGTGTTAGTAACATTAATAGTTTCATGCATACTTTAGGATATTGATTTCCTATAATGACCCAGACCTCCCCAATTTACTACTTTTTCAAAATTCAGCGTTATAGGTGTTCTAAGAAGAAATATAATCTCATTTCAAGAGTTTTACAAATATTTAGTTTTCCAATAGTAGGTCAGGTGCCAGTGAGTCAGGCATCGGTATGTCAGGCGTTGGTAGCTCAAGCATCTGTAGATCAGGCATCAGTATGTGGCATTAGTTACTGGAATTGGTGAAATAAATTTCGTAGACTTAGGAGTCACTAAGTGGAATCGATGGCTCACTGTCATTGAGTCAGGTGTTTCTAGTTGGCATCAGTGACTCATTTTCGGTGAATCAGGCATTAGTGGGTTCTATAGGTAGGAGGTTATAGTACCTCACATCAGTAGCTTGTTTTGGTGGGTCACATCGGTCAGTCATGTCGGTGAATAACCATCGGTGGCTCAATGTCGATGGCTCAACATCGATAGATCATCATTGGTGCCTCAACCATCAGTGACTCATTTTGACAGTTTACCAAATTTTCCAACTTTTCCCAGTTTTTCAAGTTACGCCCCTCTTATGTATTATTTAATGTTAAATTAGTTAACTATCATATTTAAGAGATTTTAAATCCATTTAAAATGATATAAATCATATCTCAAGTTTATATGGTTCGGGGTTCATTGAAATAGTCAAACCTCATTATCTCGATCGTGATCTAACTTTTAAGTACCTTGAAACCCTTCCCTTCCATTTACATATGACCAAGATTTTTATAAATTCAATTTCATATCTTCTTAAAACCCTTCCATCTTCTATTAGTTTGCATAAAACCTTTCATCCCTAAGGATTCAAATCTATGGTGTAGACGTCGGTCATGTTTTCCCTTAAAGTCTTTCATGATGCTTGTGTGACCCCCTATTTTGGTGCAAGGAGGAGTTGTTGATCGTCTGTTATTTAAGGTAGATATTCCTTAGTATTTAGTTATTTTTTATCATATTTTTAGGTTATGCTAATGTATATTTGTGTTTAATGTCTAATCCTAGTGTTACGAAGATAATCTAACTAGCTATAAAGTTAATCAGTCTTGTTATGATAAAGAGTTTTGTTACGTAAGTAATAAATGTGGTGTGGGGAAGAAGATGGTGATGATATTTAATTTTATATTTTATCTTTGATTCATATTGTAAATTTTATCCATATGAAAATCATGTCCATTGGTGGAATTTGTGTGCACACTTGTATGACTTTTGAATGTTTGTTCTCATTTACTTTTAAAACTGCTAAAATTATGAAATTAATTAACCACATAAACCTAGATAAATATATTGATTACATATGATTGATCTTGTTCTATGATCACCCTTGAATTATAAATTGGAATTAAATATTGAGGGTTACTAAATGTTAATACCCCTTGAACTTTGGTGTGGCTGTGTGCTGTATATGGTTTTGTTTGAACTTGTGTTTTGTGCTAGTCATTTTTTATTGTGGATGGGAGTGCGGCCATGTATATGGGGTGGTACCGGTGGTGTAATGGAATCTCAGGGTGATATTTTAGTTGATTATGGAATGGATGAACTTGTTATGCAGTGGGAAGATATCTAGGTTGAGTTATGGTTGTTGGGTGTGGTGTTGTTATGCATCGTGGCTACCGAGTATGGTTGTAAAAAGTTGTGTTGTAGGGTTTTGGTGTAATTTAGGTAATTTATTGTTGAGATAAATGATATGGTGGCATGACTTTGAATAATTATGATGTTTCTTTGTTTGTACATTAAATAACGGTAATGTGGAGTGGGTTGTTTTTCCATGGTGCTACTTCCTTGTGTGTTGTATGGATGTTTGTGTTGTTATTACTTGTGTTTTTCTTGGTAGTAGTCTAGGTAGGGATAAAATGAATAAATGAATAATATTATGAAAGAAATAATGGTAATATGTTAAGTGAGTTGACTGGGATTATGAATTGGGTTTTTTCTATTTGTGTGGGTGTGTATTTAGAGGTATTAGTAAAGGTGACGGTGTCATGGGGTGGTTGTTTTCTTGAGAACACATACGTTGGGATGAGTGTTTGGTACCTATATATATACTTTTACTTTATTGTGATTCTATATGCACCCCACCATATTTATACACTATGTTCCAAAAATCCCCACATGTATGGGGGAGGTTGTGTTTCCCAAATATCTTGATGCGAGGATGGATGTCTGGCCACCCACACTTCCATACTCCATCAATGCAGTGATAGCCCAAGACTCTTTGGGAAGGATGTGGTATGATTCCTAGGTGTGTGTGAGTGAGTTTTTCTTCCCAGTGTCTTAGGGATGATATGTGTTGTGGTTCCAAGGTGTCTTCGGGATGAGATGTTTTGTGGTTTCTAGGTTTCTTTGGGATGTGTTGTGGTTTGTCTCCTAGGTTTCTGTTGGTGGGATGAAATGTAGTTACATGCAATAGGTGTGTACATGTTGGATGTGATGTGGTATGTGTCCTAGGTGTGTGTGGTTAGGTAATTATGTGGTTCTTTCGAAAGAGGTGGGAGCAACATGACATTTTTGTTAGGTTGTGAGAGTGTATAATTAGTGGGAATGTGGTGTGGGTTACCCTATCATCGATGTACTTACGATATTAATTTACTTGAATTATGTTATTTAGTGGGAATGCCTTTAGTGAGGTTGAGGTGTCTAGCATAACTTGTTAGGTGCTTTTGGGTTTGATGTTTTCTCATGGGGGAATTAGTATGTCTCCCCCACTTGTGCATTATAGATTTGGATTTTTCCCTAATGAGTATACTTGTATGATCACCCTACATATATAAAACGACTTTTAGGTTTCTAGGTGGACTATAAGTACCATGTTGGGAATTACTATCTTGGACATTGGGACACTTGTAGTGTTTCAGCTTAGCTTTTTTCTTTAGGTAATTAATTTGGATATTTTTATTATGTTTCAAGCAGTTTTACATTAAACATGAATTTGGGATGGATTTTGGATTCCTTTTTTTATATGTGTGTATTGTAGTTATTTTGAGGTTGATATATATTATCTACCGATCTATGTTACAATAACATGGGTAATGCCTCTTATGTTGTGATATTTCTAGACCCTTGGTGATGGTCACCACCCCATGACCTATTGGAGGCAGGAATCGAGGGTCATTATCTCACTTTGTCTATTTCCAGCACAAGAGGGACATCTTTGGAGGCAGGGGGATGTGAAAGAATGGTATCAGAGGGATGGATGAGAGATATGATATAGTTCTAAGTTAGGCACAGTGAGGATTTAATAGGTTTGTAGGGTGGTAGTGTTAGGTGATTTTAGTGCGTGACATTGTCTAGGGAAGACCAACTAGGACATGGAATTTTGGGCCCCCTTATAATCCATTGGAAGGACACTGAGATTTCTAAATAATCAGGTGAGGCTACACCAATTTTGAGTTATAGACCATAGGATTGGTACATGAATCATGATGACCTTTGTTTTCAATTAAAATTCATGTTTCATGGATTTTAAATAAACAGAGAATTAAATTGAATCTTAAAAAAATCCATATTATTCCGTCTTAGGAGATCTGTGTTTGATTTCAGTTATGGATCATGTATGTCGGCCACATGCATTTCAAGTAGTGGAGGCCCAGCAGGATGACCCGGTTGTCCTACAGAGGGTTGATACCATAGAGGATGGTGACCAGTGGCAGAAGATCCTTCGTTCTTTCTAGTGACTAGCCTTGGGAAAGTACAAGGGCAGTGTCTCAAACAAGGAGATAGAGAGCTATCTCGACGATCTTGAGATCACCTTCAGCCTGATCCAGGATTTAATGGAGTACTAGGTTCCATTGGTGGTTAGTCAGATGATCGGAGCTGCGCGTCAGTGGTGGATGATGTACTTGGTGGGGAGATAGGAGGTTGATGTTTTATTGGTTGATTTTGAGAAGGAATTTCGATTGGAATACCTTTCTTTGACCAGAAATACGAAGTATCAAGAGGAGCTACTCTCCCTATAACATGGGAGTATGTCTGTATGAGAGTTCGGGATCATGTTCAAGGATCTCCTTCCCTTCACTCCGGATCACTTTCTGGATGAGGATTCTCAGACAAGATGCTTAGTGGAGTAACTTCATCGTTCTCACCAGTACGTAGTTAATCCCTTATACTTACCGACTTACTTAGAGGTCTAGAAGAAGGATGAGGTAGTAGTGAGGATGCACTCATAAAGAGGTCTACACTGAGAGGGAAACCACTAGGTTTCTTTAAAGTAAAATGTTACTGGCGATATGTCATAGGCACCAGGGCCTTTAAGGTATTAGCTATCAAGGAGATGACCTCAACAGTATCTATTTTCACCATATGGTCCTCATACCTATCATACAGGCTTAGGGCCAGTATGATTTATCTGTGGAGTTCATAGGAAACTTTAGATTCAGTTTTCGATGGTTGTTCAAGCTCAGTATTGGGGGGAGGGTAGGTTCAACACCCAAATCAGAATTAGTTGTCGGCCAGACCATTTTAGCAGCAGGGACAGCAGGCACCGGCTCCACCATGTGGAGACTGAGTAGGTGGAGGCTGACCTCATAGTGTTCCTTAAGGTCCTCAAACAAGATATGGTCAAGGAGGTAGTCATCAGCAGAGGGGATGAGGGACTGGGAGCGTTCAATTTCATGCCACAGTGAGAGAAGTTCCAGTGGGGCTAGAGATCATTCGATGTACGATCAACTTTTTTAGTATTCATTTTTGTGAGTTATTTGATTCAGGAACTTTTCAATACTTTTTTTCACCCAGTCTAGCCCATGCTTTGGGATGAGACATAGAGAGGCTTTCCATTACCCTAGTGTTGAGTATGTCTTTCTAAGGTGAGACTAATTTGTTTGATGTATGTCAGGGATGTAGACTGATAAAGGGGCTGCATCAACCCTATGGGGATCTTTTTTTTATAGATGCGGCCATACGATGTCATATTTGGCATCAAGTGGTCATATTGTTTCCATGATATTAACGGCTGCTTCTAGAGAAGGGTTGTGTTTTCAGATGTGGATGGACAACTTGTGGCTTTCCTTGGTGAGCAGAGTTGTCTAATGGGCAGTTGGCATGTGGAGCCTATTATTTCATTTTTATCCAAGATTTCAATGGAATCAATTGATGCTAAGATTGAGGAGGTTCCCAGTATTGTTGGGGAATTCATGGATGTCAACCCTGAGGAGGTTGTGACTCTACCCCATCGACCTGATGTTGAGTTTAGGATAGACTTTTCGCCCAGTGCTTCTATGATTTCTATGGATCCTTATCGAATGAAACATTCTGAGTTACAAGATCTACAGATTTAGATTGATGATTTGATGAAGAAGGGATTTATACAGATCAGTGTATCTCCATGGGGTGCTCTGGTCTTATTCTCAAAGAAGGTAGATGTTGGTCTGAGGTTGTGCATTGAGAACTAGAGATTGAATGATGTAACGATCAATAATTGTAACCCTCTCCTAAAAATAGATGATATTTTTTACCAACTTAGGGGAGAAAGTTGGTTTTCTAATATTGATCAATGTTTTGGGTATCACTAGTTGAGGGTGAAAGAGGTTGAATTCCTGAAGACTGATTTTAGGTGCAGTTATGGGCACTTCGAGTTCATGGTTATTCCATTCGGTGTTACGAACTCCCCATCTCTGTTCATTGGGATCATGAACTCCATATATTTTGAGTTCTGAGACCAGTTCATCATCATATCCATTGATGAAATTATGATCTACTCTATGTTAGAGAAGGATCATAAGGATCATATCAGGACTTTCATGGAGGTACTTCAACAAATTCAGCTCTACAAAAAATTTTCCAAGTGAAAGTTTTGGATGCAGGATATGCACTTACATGGACATGTGGTGTCTCAAATGGGTGTAGAAGTGGACCTATTGAAGGTCAATGGAGTTTTTTCTTGGGTAGAACCCAAGAATGTGGCATAGGTTCAATTGTTTCTCAGTTTGGTAAGCTATTACCAGATATTTGTACCCGATTTCTATTGAGTTGCAGCTTTGTTGGTGGCTCTGGCTAGAAAGGACCAGTCCTATGTGTGGTGTGAGAAGTGTTATGCATCTTTCTGCTATCTGAAGTGTAAGTTGGTCAGTTCTCAAGTTCTCTAATTTCCAGAGGAAGGGGTGATGTTTGGGGTAAATTGTGATGCTTCCAGTCTAGGTTTGGGGTGTGTCCTAATATAGCAATAGTGAGTGATATCTTATGGGTCTAGGAAGTTACATCCCCATGAATTTAACTATACCACCCGTGATCTAGATCTAGAATAAGTCATTTTTGTGCTAAATTTCTTGTATAATTACCTCATTAGGATATACTTTGTGGTCTTTAATGATCACAAGGCTTTGATGTATATCTCTTCCTAGCGAGATCTAAACTTAAAAAAGTAAAGGTGGGTAGTCTTTCTCCATGATAATGACATTGATATCTCCTAAACCTCAAGAAAAGGGAATTTTGTAGCTAATGATTTGAGTAGGAAGTCATTGAAGTAGGTTGTTTGGGAATCTAAAGACTTTTGGAAAGAGATGGAGGAGTTGGCCACCTTTCACATAGATGCAGGAATGGATGACGGTAGAGGCTGTTTGTTTTAGATGATGGTGTAGTCATCTATGAGGTATTAGGTGGAAGAGTCTTAGTGGGGATACTCATAGGTGTTGGTGATGTGTGATTGCAATGACTGGGGTGATGCTTCATAGGGATGGATGGAGGATGTCCATAATCAGATGGTGTTCTGTGAGAAGCTGTTTGTTCCATTGGAGATGCATGATGGAGTTCTACGTGAGTTTCATAGCTCACCCCTAGCGGTACACCTGAGAGTTTCCTATATGTATCATGGATTGAGGGAACAATTTTAGTGGATTGAGATGAAGTACGTAGAAGTGGAGTTTGTGGTAATATTCCTAGTGTGCCAGAAGGTGAAGGCTTAGAACCATGTTCTCGGTGGTTTTTTGCATCCCCAAGATGTCCCTTAGTGGAAGTGGGATGAAATATCTATTTATTTTTTCATAGGTATGTCTAGGGAATATGGAGGTTGTGATGATATTTAGGTATTGGTGGAATAACTGACAAAATTGGCTCACTTCTTAGCAATTAAGGAGTCGAGTTCAGTGGATGCCTTATCAGGAAGGTATATGGATGTGGTGGTGCGACCGCATGGGGTTTTGAGATCCATCATCTTAGATCGGGATGCACACTTTATCTCATGAGTCTAGAGGGTATTTTAGAATTCTTTTAGCCCTCAGTTACACCTTATCACTACCTTCCACCCTCAAACGGATGGGAAGACATATCGAACCATCTAGATGTTGGAGGACATGCCGCAGGCATGCGTCTTGGACTTTAGTGGGTCTTGGGTACGACACATTCCCTTGTTAGAGTTTTCTTACGATAATATCTATCACTCTTCCATTTTTATGTCTATATTTGAAGACTTTTATGGGAGGCCATTTCGTTCACCTTTTTGTTGTATTGGAGTTGCAGAGGCATCTGTTCTTGGTCTTTACATGGTGCAGAGTATGATCGAGAAGGTGACACTTGTCTATGAGAGGATGATGGAAACATAGGGTCGGAAGAAGTCATATGTTGATCATAAGAGGATGCCCTTGGAGTTAGAGGTTGGAGACCATGTGTCCTTGAAGGTTTCCCCTTGATGTGGGAAGTGGATGTACGATAGAGGGAGAAAGTTTTCTCCTAAGTTCATCGGACCCTTCAAGGTGTTAGGGCGAGTTGGAGAAGTGGCATATCAGTTAGCATTGACACCGTAGTGTGATAGGATCTATGACATATTTCACATATCTCATCTTCATCAGTATCTTAATTGTAAAACCCCAGGATTTTATGGTACGTTATTTTTTTCAAACTAACTCAATAACTTGCACTACACGCAACACTGAGTTCAAGCGCACAACAACATACCAAACTAGCCGTTCAAAAGAGTTTATGAATAGTATTAACTGAATTTTGACCTTCATATAATTATTATAATTTTAGAATCTATATTATGAGTTTTTTAGACATAATGTAAGAACAAATTCATTTTTTTCCTATAAAAGAAGTATTTTTCAAAAAATGCAATTTTACAGCCACTTAATAAAGAACACTTTTTAAATCCAATATTTGACACTTTTATATATTCAATTTGACAAAATAAACTTATTATTTTTAATAGAGACATAAAAATTTAGTTTGGATAAATTTTTGGTACTTTTATGATAACTTTCATATTTTGATAAATAGTGAAAATTAATAAATTTTAATTAAAAACAACCTTTTTAATCGAAATAATTAATAGTGATAAATTATGCATTTGAATGTTTTGTAAGTATAATTAGATTATATTTTTATAATTTAATACAATTTAGGTCATTATAAGTCATTTCACATTGAAATTTGACATAAACAAATGTTCATATTTTGATAGTTATTATTTCATAAAAACACACATTTTGTTTTGACAATGGGAATTAATTTTAAATTAATTTCGGCCACTTTTGTGTATCGAATTTGGAAAAATGGATTCCATATTTGGAATCATTACTTACAAATTGTGTAAATAGTTAACTTTTATTTTTAGACGTTAGGAATATTTACATCAGTAAATATTTTATTTACCATGCTTAAAGAGGTAAATCCAATAAATAGGGTTAAAAAATAATATTATAATAGTATTAAATTATCCTAACACATGTCCTAATACTATTTGGTGATACATGTCAGACCATGGGAATCCTTGGGTTAATTTCGGGACCCCAGGAATCCACTTGGGAGAGATAATGACATTTTACATTAAATAATCGAAAGTAAAGACGAAAATAACAAAATCAAATATCTTTTAGTAAAACAATTTTTATATGAGGTTATATAATTGATCTATTTGACTATAAATATTCATTATAAATAAAAAATGATTTCCTACCTCAGGATATTTTATTTATAATTTTTATAAATCAAATAAATATATTTATATATGACACAATAATGATGCAATATTTTCTTTATTAATGAAACAATCAAATAAATGATATTATAAATACTAAAATAAATATAATTTGAAAGTTTTGATGTCATAAAAAAATTTTATAGGTTACTATTACGTGTTAGGGTGTATTAAATATATTTAGTTTGAAGTAATTAAGTTTTTTATGACTTTAAAAAAAATCAATTATTAAATAATGTCAAAATTGACATAAAATAGTTTTCAAAACAAATATTATATTATTAATTGGTATTCTATTCCTAAAAATATAAGGTTTGGAAAAAGGGATTAAATAATATTATATATGTCATTAACGAACCACTTTTGGTTCTCTTGGAATTTTATAGTATGTTTATTAACCATATAATATAAAAATACAAAGAGACATGGTAAATGTCAAACTATTTAACTAAGAGTTAAATCTAAAAGATAAGGTTAATATAGTGACCCAAACCTATATAAAACCTATTGGTTGAGTGTTTTTAGACCCATTAACACCTTAAATTTTAAATAATTAATTTGGGAGCCATTATAAGCCGAAAACGATTTTATTATAAAATAATATTTCAATCATTTCCTAAGGTGCCCCTCACCCCTCTTATAAAGGGGATCTTCCCCTTATCTCAAATTAACACCTCCAAAGCCATTTGGATCAGCCAAACCTGGCCCAAATATCCTACAAACTACCATACCTTCATCTTATAGGCATTCCATTGGTCATAAATCCAAACCAAGGAGCCCTTTTGATCAAATCAAAAGGAAGAACCCAGAGAAGAGATAATAATTTCTCCATCCTCTTTCAAGTTCTTTTCTTCTTCCACTTACTCTTTCTTTCTTATTACCATAACAAAATAATGAATCCAATAAATTATATATAATATGATGTTATTATAAATATGTAACAACCATATTCATTATTCTATCCATACTATGAATGATAATGTCACCATGTGTGCGTACGTACGGCTTACCGTCTCCATGTCGTGGTATAATTTTTTATTCAACACTATATTTTTTTGTATGGATATGATGATGAGTAATATGTATATAAATAATGAAAATAACATGATAATGTCTATGTAAAATAAATATACCATCCAATTTCACACCTTTAAGGAAATGATATTGTCGCTCGTGTGTACGTATGGATTACTGTCTCCACAACGTGGTGAGATTCATTTCCATGTTCACCATTCATCAACGATTATAAAAATATATATTACTAAAAAGTATGTAATATATGACATAATAATGATACTAGATATGTATATATATATGTTTTTGTGTGTGTGTGTGTATTTATGTACTTACATATATCTTATTCACTTACATCCGTTCAATACGATATGAAAACAGAAACAGCGTTTACGCGTACATACGACCTACCGTCTCCATAAACGGTGTTTTCCATTTCATATATATATCAATTATAAATAATTTTATTTTAAATATATATGATATATAAATCAATATTTTGATTCTGGAAGTATTTAAATCATGATCTAAATGATACGATCAAGAATAACAAGTTAAAATACGTACGATATAGAAAGCGATTATTACCCGAAATGTTAATTTAATATGAAAATTATTATTAAATGGTCAGTATAAAGTCTTAAATGAATCATATATGATATCATAAATATTAATATGGTTTTTGTATAATTTAATAACATACTATGGTCTTTATAAAAGAGTTTAAGCGTACCCTCGACTAAAATAAATTACAAGGTAAGGGTTAATTTCACAATCTCTTTATTATCTGAGGTTATTTTTACGTGAGTATCTACTGGGACATATTTATTATCCTTGTACATGTTTCATAAAAGTGTACTCAAAGGGATTATTTTTAAGGTAATTTTTTTACTAAAACATCATTTTAAATGTTTTAAATATTTATTCTTCTAAATCATTCTCATTAATGTCCATGTGTTCAAAATGGTTTTCAAGGATTTATTTATATGAACATGAATGTTTCATTAAATGTTAATTAATTTAAAAAGTTTCAAAGTGGTATGGGGAACTATGATTAAAAAATGTCTTTAAATGTCTTCCTTTCTAAATTGTGTGACTTTTAAATGTTTTTATGAAAAACGGATATTTTTTACGATGAGTTTTACAAGTGATTTTAATCTATATCAACATCCTTTCATGGATTTTTAAATTGTTTGAAGTCAATTTATTATGATAAAAATCTTCTATATTGTATAGAAGGTTTTGTGATATTTTTTAGTATGGACATGTTATTTTTATACCATTCATGGTTTATGGATAAAGTATTGACATTTTGTATTTTAGTTATAATATGAATTTTTATGTTATGTTTAAACCTTTTCATATGAGGAATGCATTGGACTTTGTAAGTGATGGGTGGAGCCCGCTATAGCTCCTCGATGCATCGGTAGGTCTCCTGAGACAAACTAGTGTCTTGGAACAAAGCCTTGAAAAAGTATTATTTGTATTCTTGGCACAAGCCCTTGACTATGTGGTTATGAAGTCTAGCATTATGCATTCCATCATTATGAAAGTGACTATTGATATTGCATGTGATTATTCAACTAGTAGAATATCCATGTGAATAAGTAAATGAAATTATTTGATTTTATATTTTCCATATTATGATAATGTTTAATTTTAAAAGGCTTTTGTTTTAGTATAATATGCCTTAAATGTTTATTCTTATTTATGAAACATTCTGCTATATTGTTATCGATACTGAGTATTTGAGCTCATCCCTTTCTATGTTTTATTTTTCTCAAGACTCCAAGAAGTGTGTGGTGATTGATATACGAGGTTAAACTAAGAGAATAATGGTATTCATAAAGGGTTATTTATGTTGTGTTCTATGTAATAAAGTGTAATGTAACATTCATGTATGTAATCTATTTTCCAAGACTGCTAAACTGATCTGTCCTTCAGGACTTGATTCCTTGTAATCATGCCAATGTATTAAAATAATACACAGACTCTGGGTAACTAGGGTGGGGGCGTTACAATTGGTATCAGAGGAAGTTTAGTAATAACCTTGGAAACTAGATTTAAAAAAATCTGATTAGAAAACACTAATCTATGATAGACTTTGAGGATTAGTATAGAAGAACTTCTTAGAATTTCGGTACTGTAGATATTTTGTGAGTTTTTTCAAGAAATACATCCCTGTTTGGATATGAGTAGGTAGAGGTGCCTCTGGCACATATGTACCTAGGGGTAAAACCTGAAAACACCACTTTGAGTTAGACTGGAACGGGAACTGGTGTACGAAAATGAGACTTGCTACAATCTTGGTTACGACACTCCCGAGGGATATGCTTAGGATAATTATCGTTTTATTTAAAAACCACTATGAAGGGTTTATGAGTATATACCCCCTCAAAGAAAACATTTTTGTGATTGTGGATTACATCCATAAAATATTCAATTTATGTTAGTTATTTTACATGTTTGGAATTATGAATTTTGATTCATAAAATAACCTAGTGTATGCCATTTTTTAGAAATAGCGCCCAATAGAAAGAATGAGAACTCCAGAAATACGTATGATCCAAAAAGTAAGAAGGGTCATATCATTCATGGTATTAAGAAAACATTTAAAATGTAAATATTATTCTATGTGTTCTCAATAAATTAAGAAATAATATCATGTGTTAGTGAGACAAGTAAAAAATTATATGAGTCCTATGGCTTTGAAGGGAAGCAAGAGATAAAAAGGATGGTAGAGAGAAAGATGGATAAAGGGGAGAGGGGAAAGAAGGATTTTCCCATATTTGATAAATGTGGAAATAATCACCTTGGTAAATACTTGAAGGGAATGGGAGTTAGTTATAAGTGTAGAGAAAAAGGACACCAAGTACGCGATTGCAACGGTAAGAAAAAGGTTTCAAATGTAAAATGCTTCATATGTAAGGCATTGAGACACTATACGAATCAATGTCCATGTCATCAGAGTATACCACAAATGATGTTGTTAGATAATAATCAAGTTATAATACTACCTCAGATGAAGAGGAATGACTAGTGTTCTGATGTTGTTATTATAGAATTATTTCATTTGATTGTTTTATCAACAGTACACTTGTTATATGAATTATGGAGATAAATAAGGATTGTACTGCAGTACTATTTTATTGGGGATTTGAGATTATATGGTTCTCAGAAAAGTGACTTAATAGTAATCTACACTTTTTAGAAAATACATGGTTGAAGGAAAGGTAATCCTTAATATGGTCCTGATAATGAGGTATTGATTTTGTAATAAGAGATGGTTTATTTGGATAAAATATATTGGATATTCTTGACTTACTTAGAACTGATTAATAGTTTTTTATTTTCATCATTGTTGGAATATTCAAAAATTTTGGATATAAGGAATATATCTAGAATTATATAAAGGATAAGGGGGCATGAATGTAATCAATAAGGTTTTATGGTAATTCAGGGTGTTATCATGTTTTAAAATAATACATGATGAAGGTGATCACAAGTTATTACGTGGAAAAAGGATCTTCATTGTGTTTAACTTCCTTATAAATTTTGGATTGTGAGTTTGGATAGAAGTATTTTGGAAAATTCTAAAGGTTGGTATGTATTAAGTTTGAAATTGGATACTATTTTTTACGTTATTTTTGGATTGTTATAAAAAGGACAACACGCAAACCTTGTGATAATATGTCGTGTCGGACAAAGCTGCCAGAATCGAACCCACAACCATTGTGCGATTCGGATTTTTCACCTACCACTGGACTACGTGAAGTCCCTGGATTGTATAATCAAATTTTTTTAAATGGTCACATAGGTGAATTATAAATTCATTATTTTTGGAACCCTATACGATTACGATAAATAAAATATTTTTTTTTGAAATCTTTTGGGGTAAAAGATGAGTTTGTGATTGGAATTATTTGAAGGACAAAACTCTACTTGTCATGTATATATATATATATAATTTTTTCCCTCTTATTATATGGGTAAATTAATTATTAAACTTTAGGGAAGGGATCTTAAATCCAAAAACGTGTTAACCTAATACCATATGTTTTGTTGAACCGATGAAATTTCAAATCCCCATAGATTAATGGATTTGAGGCCCTCAATTTTACGCTTGTTTGTGATTGATGACAACAATCACTCCCTATAAATATTTACGTTCTTCCATGAATTATGTTTCTCTAATTTCCACCAATTTTCTCCTAATTGAAATCATAATTTTGTGGTGACCCTTTCATTTCCCTTTTCCTCTAATTAAGTCTAAATTTTATTAACCCAATTTCCGATGTGGGTTTTTCCACAAATATATTCTCTATTTTTAATCTTTTATTTTTTAAGAACAATTTCAAATTGAGAGGACACAATTTTTTGAAGGAGGGTAGAATGTAACACCCCAAGATTTCATAGTATTCTATTTCTTCAAAGTAATTCAATAACTTGCACTACACACAACACCGAGTTCAAGCGCACAACGCCTTACCAAACTAGCCGTTCAAAAGCGGTTATGAATATTATTAACTAAATTTTGAAATTTACATAATACTTATAATTTTAGAATCCATATTATGAATTTCTTGTACATAATGTAAGAACAAATTCATTTTTTATATAATAATAGTATTTTTCAAAAAATGCAATTTTACAGCCTTTTTATAGCGAACATTTTTTAAATCCAATATTTGACACTTTTATATATTTAATTTGGAAAAATAATCTTCTTCTTTATAATCGAGAAATAAAAATTTAGTTTGGATAAATTTTTGGTACTTTTCTTATAAATTTTATATTTTGATAAATAGTGAAAATTACAAAATTTTAATTAAAAACAACTTTTTAAATCAAATTAATTAATAGTGATAAATTATGAATTTTAATGTTTTGGAAGTATAATTATATTATATTTCTATAAATTAATACAATTTAGGTCATTATAATTAATTTCACATTTAAATTTGACATAAACAAGTGTCCATCTTTTGATAGTTATTATTTCATAAAAACACACTTTTTGTTTTGACAACAGGAATTAATTTTAAATTAATTTCTTCCACTTATGTATTTTGAATTTGGAAAAATTGATTCCATATTTGGAATCAGGTTGTCCAAATTGTGTAAATAGGTAACTATTATTTGTATACATTAGGAATATTTACTTCAGTAAATATTTTATTTACTAAGGTTAAAGGTGTAAATCCAGTAAATAAGGTTAAAAATAATATTATAATAATATTAAATTATCCAGAAACGTGTCCTAACCCAATTGGATGATACATGTCCGACCATGGTCATCCTTGGGTCGATTTTGGGACCCCATGAAGCCACTTGAGAGTGATAATGACATTTTATATTAAATAATCTAATGTAAAGACTAAAATAACAAAAGAAAATATCTTTTAGTAAAAAAAAATTTATATGTTGTTATATAATTGATCTATTCGACTATAAAAAGTCATTAGAAAGAAAAAAATATTTCATACCTCAGGATATTTTATTTAAAATTTTTAGAAATAAAATAAATATATTTATATATGACACAATAATGATGCAATATTTTCCTTATTAATGAAACAATCAAATAAATGATATTATATATACTAAAATAAATATAATTTTAAAGTTTTTATAACATAAACAAATTTTATAGGTTAATATGAAGTTATAGGGTAATTTAAATGTATTTATTTAGAAGCAATGATTTTTTTAGGACTTAAAAAAACATTATTAAATAATGTCAAAATTGACATAAAAGAGTTTTTAAAACAAATATTATATTATTAATTGGTATTCTATTCCAAAAAATCTAAGGTTCGGTCAAAGGGATTAAATACTATTATATATGTCATTAATTAACCACTTATAGTTCTCTTAGAATTTTATAGTAAGTTTATTAACCATATAATATAGAAATACAAAGAGACATGGTAAATGTCAAACAATTTAACTAAGAGTTAAATCTAAAAGATAAGGTTAATATAGTTACCCAAACTTGTCTAAAACCTATTGGTTGAGTGTTTTTCGTCCCATCCCCCCCATTAGGCTTTAAATAATTCATTTTGGATCCATTAGAAACCGAAAATTATTCTATTATTAATTAATATTTCAATCTTTTCCTAAGGTGCCTCTCACCCCTCTTATATACGGGAACTTCCCCTTCTCTCAAATTCACACCTCCAAATCCATTTGGATCGGCCGACCCCTACCCAAATATCCTCCCAACTATCCTACATTCATCCTGGAGGCATTAATTTGGTCAGAAATCCAAACTAAGGATCCCTTTTGATCAAATCAAAAGGAAGAACCTGAAGAAGAGATAATGATTTCACCACCATCTTTCAAGTTGTTTTCTTCTTCCACTTACTCTTTTTTTGCTACTAACATACCAAAATAAAAAATCCAGTACCTTATATATACTATGATGTTTTTATAAATATGGAACAAATATATTCATTATCCTATCCATCCTATGAATGATAATGTCAGCATTCGTGTGTACGTACAGCTTACTGTCTCCCCGCCGGGGTGTAATTTTTTATTCAACACTATGTTATTTGGATGCATATAATGATGAGTAATATGTATATAAATAATGAAAATAACATGATAATGTCTCTATAAAATAAATATACCATCCAATTTCACACTTTTAAGGAAATGATATTGTCGCTCATGCGTACGTACGGATTACCGTCTCCACGACGTGATGAGATTCATTTCCACGTTCACCATTCATCGACGATTATAAAAATATATATTACTAATAAGAATGTAATATATGAAATAATAATTCTTCTGTATTTATATATATATATATATATCTGTTTGTTTATTTATGTACTTACATATATCTTATTCACTTGCTTCCTTTCAATATGATATGAAAATAGAAACAGCGTTTTTGTGTACGTATGGCCTACTGTCTCCATACACGGTGTTTTCCATTTCATATATCTATGTATTATAAATAATTATATTCTAAATATAAATGATATATAAATCAATTTTTAGATTCTGGAAGTATTTAAATCATGATCTAAATGATTCGATCAAGAATAACAAGTTAAAATACGTACGATAAAAAAATGATTATTACCTGAAATGTTAATTTAACATGGAAATTATTATTAAATTGGTAGTATAATGTCATAAATGAATCATGTATGATATCATAAATATTAATATGGATATGGTATAATTTAATAACATACTATGGTCTTTATACAGGAGGTTAAATGTACCCTTGACTAAATGAAAGTACACGGTAAGGGTTACTTTCACAATCTCTTTATTATTTGAGGTTGTTTTTACGTAAGTATCTACTGGGACATATTTATTATTTATATGGACATGAATGTTTTTTAAATGTTAATTACTTTCAAAAGTTTCAAAGTGGTATGGGACACTTTGATTTAAAAAATTCTTTACATTTCTTCCTTTATAAATTGTGTTACTTTTAAATGTTTTTATGAAAAAGGGATATTTCTCACAAATAGTTTTACAAATCATTTTCATCTGTATCAACATCCTTTGATGGATTTTAAACTTGTTTAAAGTTGATTTATTATGATACAAATCTTCTATATTTTATTGAAGGTTTTGTGATATGTTTGATTGTGAATATGTTATTTTTATTCCATTACAGGTTTATGGATAATGTATTGACATTTCGTATGTTAGTTTTAATACGAATGTTTATGTTATGTTTAAAACTTTTCATATGTACAATGCATTAGACTTAGTAAGTGACAGGTGAAGCCCGCTATAGATCCTCGATGCATTTGTAGGTCTCATTAGACAAACTAGTGTCTTGGCACAAGGCCTTGACAAAATCTTATTTGTAGTCTTGGACCAAGGCCTTGACTATGTGGTTATGATGGCTGGCATTATGCATTCCATCATTATGAAAGTGGCTATTGACATTGCATGTGATTGTTCTACTAGTAGAATATACATGTGAATAAGTAAATGTAATTTTTTGATTTTATATTTTCCATATTATGATAAAGATTAATTTTAAAAGGCTTTTATTACTATTATACATTTCCTTAAATATTTATGCTTATTTATGAAAGATTATGCTATATTTTTATTCATACTGAGCAACTGATCTCACCCCTGTCTATGTTTTATTTTTATCAGGATTCCAAGAAGTGAATTGTGATTGAGATGTGGGGTTAAACTAAGGGAATAATTTAATTCATAAAGGATTATTTATGTTGTTTTGTATGTTATAAATTGTAATGTAACATTCATGTATGTAATTTATTTTCCAAGACTGCTAAACCGATCGGTCCTTCAGGACATGATTCGTTGTAATCATTCCAATGTATTAAAATAATGCACTGACTCTGGGTAACTGGGGTCGGAGTGTTACATTAATGATGACTCCACGTTCATTGATTGCGGAGTGTTAGAAATCAAGGATAGTGAAATGTTTGTGGAGCGGCCAGTGGAGATCCAAGATCATCGGGAGAAGGTGATGTGTGGACGGACCATTCCATCAATTAATGTGTTGTGGCAGACTTGTGGCTGAGAGGTGGGTACTTGGGAAAGGGAGACACTGATGCATGCCTAGTTTCTAGAGTTTTATTGAGTTTTTATTGTGTGTTTTAATTTATTATTTAATTCTTAAAACTTGTTTTTTATAAGATTGGTTGCTTCCTTTTTCCGTAATGTGTGATGAAGTCCTGACATGTAGAAAGGGGAGGACCTGATTCCTAATTGAGACACATTAATTGAACTGTTAGTAGACAAATGTGGTTGGGTCAGTGCCACCTAGAGTGGATATTATATCAACATGTAGGAAGGAACTCTTTGATTCATGTGTTCGGAGAGGGTGGCTTATCCTTGTGAGGTATCTTATGAGGTGTTTGTTTGTACCCCTCTTTCTTATGGGTTTAGTTTTGAATTCTTGATGGTGATAATAGTTTAAGAGGTATCTAATGAAATGGTTTGGACCTCTATATTCCATTTCATTATCACAATATTGTGTCTGAGTGGTTATGGGACGCAATGGTAGCTCATTTCAAGAGTTTTCCAAAATTTCCAGCTTTTCATTGTTTTTCCAATTTCTCCCCTCTTACATCTTATTTGATGTTAAATGAGTTAATTATCATGGGGTATTGAAATTATCAAATTGCATAATCTTGATCATGATCCAACTTTTTAGTACCTTGAAACTGTTCCATTCTGTTGATATAGGATCTGAATTTTTATAATGATGAGATATACTCTTTATTAAACCCTTATTTTTTATATTGGTGTATATAAAACATTTCTTCCTTGAATAGTCACATATGTGATGTAGACATCAGTCAAGTTTTGTTGATTCAATAAGTTTTCCTTATGACTTTACCATTCCTTCTTGTTTTGAAAATCACAAACACTATATCTTAAGGCAAGTTTCTTTTCCCCTATATATTTTTATTCATAAGTAAAATTTTCCTTCCCCAAGGAAATTTATCTTTACCATGTTTTCATTGTTCATATTATAATCTAACTCATTTTCTTTCTAGGTATAAAATTCGGTTTGGTATCTAAAACCTCAGAATCATATAAATACTTAGATAGATAGAATTCTGTTTTCAGAATCCTAATTTAGGTTTTGAATTCTATGAATTCATACTATGAACTTTCTAAGTTCAGACTCTAAATTCTCTAAATTCATAATAAAAACTTTCTAAGTTCCAACTCTGAATTCTCTGAATTCAGACTCCGAACTTTCTGATTTTGGACTCCGAATTCTCTAAATTCAGACTCCGAACTTTCAGAATTCAGACTCCAAATTCTTATAAATTTTGACTCTGAATTTCCATGAAATTCATACTCTAGAATTCTATTGAATTCTGATTCTGAATTATTTTGAAGATAGAATCTTAATATTCTTGTATTATAGATACCGACTGGTTTTTTGGTTACACTCCAAACTTTTATTTTTTCCTTACACTCTGAAAAAATGAATTTTTCTAAGCAACTATATTTTTCCTACTCTTGTTATAGTTATAAAACAATGTCATACTTTCTGTTTCTAACCAAATCTTTTTTGAGTAACACGTGTACAGGTCCCTCCAAAATTCAAGGAAAGATATGAACATTGGAGGAGGGAGCCAACCATTGGAAATATGTCTATAAATAGGAGCTCATTTGAACGATCTCAATTCTATTATACGACTCTAGAGATTTCATGATGTTAAAGTGATTTCTAGAGATATACTCTCATACTTTGTGCATACTAAACATCTTGTTCATAATTTCTTTGTACGACTCTGAATGTTTCAGAGTACATTCGAGGGTTTCCGGGGATAGAAAGAAAAAGGTGCTGACTACCTTGAAGTTCGAGGGCTTGCGAGGATAACAAGATAGATTCCGATGTTTGTATCGAGGGATTACCCTAGTGTGGGTAAGATATTATTTCTTTAAAGTATAAATCAGGTGAATTTTAGGAAAGGTTGTCGGATACCCTTCTCTTTGGGTTAAAAGATTTACTATTTGTTATTTGTGTTGTTTCAAGTTTTCCGCTGTATTTTGGTTATTAAGGAAAGTATAACTATCTTATACTTTCTTATATGTGTACTATGATTTGTAAGATTCTATATTCTCTAAGGTATAATATTTATCTTTGTAAGCTTTTCTTAAGTTTCATTTCTGGAACCACATTTCTGGAATCAATCATGTTTGTAGAAATAAGAGGTTTTGGGAATTTACCTGGTTTAACTTTGTTAAAAATTACCATATTTAAAAGTTCCAAAGGAATTTTTTAATTTATACAATTCACCCCCCCCCCCTCTTGTATATTGAGCATCTACATTAATTATTTTTATCCTACAATTGGTATCTGATTAGTTGTCTGAAATACTTATATTCACATATAAGTTTTCTTGCTCAAGTTTTTCATTGTTCTATATTTTTATTACTTAGGATATTTTTATCATTGTTTACAAACATTTATTACTAAAAAGTTAGTGTGGAAAGACATTTTCATTGAGATGTCAGGAATGAATGTTGGTTCGATTGATAATCTTAATCCTAATAAACCACCTATTTTTAATGGGAATGATTATGAATATTGGAGATATCGTATGCAGACTTTTATTATTAACACTGGAGTGGACAACATTGTTTTGCTTAATAGAGATTACAAGATTCCTGATAAGGAAGTCAGAACTTTCACTAATCAAGAGAAGTCAGAATATCAACTAAAATACAAGGTACGCAATACTTTTTTGTGTTCCGTGACCAGGAATATATATAGCCAGATTTATTCATGTGAAGCTGAAAATTGTATTTTGAAGAAGCATGAAGTAACTAAAATTGGAACTTCCAAAGTTATTGAAACTAGAAGATCTATGCTTAGAGGTGAGTACCATGATTTTTTCTTTCCTTATGGAGAACCTATATGTAAGGTACATCAGATATTTATGAATATTTTCAACAGATTACAATCCATGGGTGAAAAAGGTTTGGATGATGATGCACTTGTAGACTAGATTATAGACATCATGCCTAATGAGTAATAATCCAAGAGGACAGCTATAGAAGAGAATAGGAAAGTATCACAGATTAATCTTAATGATATTTTTGGAAATCTTCTTCAACATGAGACCAGAATGAAGATAGATGCTGAAAATATTAAGAAGAAAAATGGGAATGGAAATGTTTCTTTTACAACCACCGCTAATCATATGAAATCCAAGACTCCGGATAGAGTTACAAGATTTAAATCTAACAATGTCATTGTTTTATCTGAATCAAGTGAAAGTGAACATTTTGAGAATGAACTAGCTAATCTTACTCGAAGGATGAAAACGATAGTTGGGAAGAAATAATTTTAGTGTAGATACAAGAATAAAGAAAGAAAGGATAAGAAATACTCTGAAGTCACTTGTTATGAATGAAAACGAGATGGACATATAAGGCCAGATTTTCCTATGCTTAAGAGAAAAGATAGAAAGGAAAAGCATTCTAAGAGGAATATAAAGAAGTACTAAAAATCTAAAACTAAGAATGTTTTGAAACCTAATGATACATGGAGTTCCAGTGGTAGAGACTCTTCTGATGAATCCTCAAATTAAAAATCTTCTAGACAGAAAAATCATGGTCTTATAGCCAGACTACCTATTGAAAATCATTGTTTAATAGAAAAGGTAAACAATTCTGAATCCATCACCAATGTATCCTTGAATTAAAATTATAATGATAGTAAATACTATGAATCCTCAGATGAAGAATCTTATTTTGATTAAGATAATACTTTACCCACCTATGAAGAAATTTCTAGGTTTGCCAAGTTCCTTGAGAAAGAAAATTCTAAAGTCAAGAAAAAGCTTGATAAAAAAATTTATATAATTTCTATTCTTACTAATGAAATATTAGATATTTATAAGGATCTTAATAAGAAAACAGTTTATTTTGAAAGTATTTCAAAAAACCATTAGGAAGTTAATTCTGAGAAGGATAAACATTCTAAGGATACAGATAAATTAATTTCTAAGAAAAATGTTTTTGATCCTAACTCTAGTGGTAAAACTGATGTTTTTAAGGATAAGAACTTAGTTATTAGACTAAAGTCATAAATATTTTCCTTGAGGAATTTTTTGTCAAACTTTACCTTAGTTAAGGAAAACTTTGTTATGATGTATTCAAAATTTGACCTCTAAGGAATAATTCTGGTTTTGGTTATACAATTTCAAAACCAATTTTTAGTAACAATTATTTTGTTCCCCAAAGTGCTCCATTCTACACTATGTGTTAGTGTGGTGGCCATTGGGCAAAAAATTGTTCCTTATACAAAACTCAATTTTTAAGTTTTCATAAAGCTTATTTTTCAAATAAAATGTGAATACCTAAAATTTTTCTTTCTGAAATTTATAGATCCAAGAATGTTTGGGTTCCAAAAGTCTAACACTCTTATTTTCAGGAAAATTAATATATTACCAATAGCAATACATGGTACACGGATAGTGTATGTTCTTGACATATGACTGGTGACAAAAACTTCTTTGAAAATATTATCATGATAAAAGGACGAAAAGTAAAATTTGGAGATATTGCTAAGGGATAAATTATTGGTATAGGTAACATCTTTCTTCTTGGAAAACTTTTCTTTCAAATGTTTTATTTGTTAAGGGTCTTAAGCACAACCTCATTAGCATAAGTCAATTATGTGATGAAGGTTACCTTGTGAATTTTTGGAATGATAAGTTCTTAGTACACAATTCCAAGGAAGAGTTTATTCTTTCTGCCAATAGGAAAGAGAATGTATATACACTAAACTTAGAAGACCTTAGAATCCAAGATCTACCTTTGATTAGTGTAATGGAAGATCATTGTTGGTTGTGGCATAGAAGGTTAGGACATTGTAACCTTAAGAGCCTATGCAAACTCTCTAAGAAAAGACTAGTTAAAGATCTACCGGGGCTTAGATTTAATTATTCAAAAGTTTGTAATCCTTGTCAATATAGAAAGCAACATAAATCAAGTTTTAAATCTATCTATGGAGTCACAAATACTGATGCATTACAGTTAGTGCATATTGATCTTTTTGTTCCAACACAAACTGGAAGCATTGGAGGAAAATATTATGTTTTTGTCTTAGTTGATTATTACACTAGATTTACATGGGTTTATTTTCTATCAAAGAAATTTGAAGCTTTTTATTATTTAAAAAGTTTTAGAGCCCAAGTTAAAAATGAGAAAAACCTTTCTTTGATAAATATTCATAGTTATCATGGAGGAGAATTTCAAAATTCTGATTTTGAATCTTTTTGTAGTAGAAAATTCATCACTCATAAATTCTCAGCACCAAGAACACACCAAAAAAATGGTGATGTTGAAAGAAGAAATATAATTCTTCAATAGATAAAAAGAACCATGTTGGGTGAATATTTGGTAGATAAACATTTTTGGTTTGAAGCTGTAAGTACTGATTCCTATATTATAAATCGTGTTTTGATTAGACCTTTTATTAATAAAACTCATTATGAGTTATTGTATGGTAGAAAACCTAGACATTCCTAATTCAAGGTTTTTGGTTTCAAGGTATTCATTCTGAATACTAAAGATAATGTACAAAAATTCGTACCAAAATATGATGAAATAATTTTCTTAGGCTACTCCACAACTTCTAAGGATTATAGAGTTTTCAATAAAAATACTTGTACTATTAAAGAAACAGTACATTTCAATTTTGTTGAAACTGATCCTTTTGTTTTTAAACAACCTCAACTTACATCTTCAGATGTTTTTTCAAAAACTGATTTTAAACCTTTGTTAGAAGATCCTTCTGATAAGGAAAATGTTCAATAAGGTATTTCTAAAACATTTACCCTAGAAGATTTCTTACCCTACATTGATGAACAGGTTTTACAAAACCCAAATCAGTTGTTTCTTAAGAATCATCCTAGTGATAGTATCATTGGTGATATAAACCAACCTGTAATGACTAGAAGTTCCTTAAGCAATGAAGTATAACATCTAGAATTCCTTTCCCAATTAGAACCAAAAATCACTGGTAAGATTTAGGTGATGATTATTAGATAAAATATATGCAAGATGAGCTAAATGAATTCGAAAGGACGAATGTCTGGACCTTGGTTGAATGACCTAAGGAATGTTTTTTTATTGGAGTAAAATGGGTCTTCAGAAATAAATGTGATGAAAATGGAATCATAGTAAGAAAAATAGCTAGATTGGTTGCTAAAGGCTATAATCAACCAGAAGAAATAGACTATGAAGAAACCTATGCTCCTATATCTAGACTTGAATCTATTTTTATTCTACTTACCTTTGCAGCATTCTTCAATTTCAAACTTTTTCAAATGGATGTTAAATGTTCTTTCCTTAATGGTCTTGTACAAGAGGATGTTTTTGTTGAACAAACTCCATGTTTTGAAGATAAAAAACATACTGAACAGGTTTACAAACTTACCAAATCTTTGTATGGACTTAAGCACGCCCCTCGAGCTTGGTATGATAGAATTACATGATTTTTTCATCAAAATAATTACGTTAAGGGAAATGTTGATCCAACCCTTTTAATAAATAAAGATAAGAAAAATGTTTTGATTGTTCAAATTTATGTTGATGACATTATATTTGGTTCAATTCAGCAATATTTAACTGATTCCTTTGTAGATCTAATGAAATCTGAGTTTGAAATGAGTATGATGGGTGAGTTAACATTTTTCCTTGGTTTTCAAATTTCTCAAAATCTAGAAGGAATCTATATATCCTAACATAAGTATATTAAATATCTTCTTAAAAAGTATGGATAAGAAAACACAAAGAGTATTAGTACTCTCATTGGTACCTCAAATTTACCTGATCTTGATGAAGCTGGGAAACCAGTTGATCAAACATCTTTTATAGGTATGATAGGAAGTCTACTTCACTTGACAGCTAGTCATCCAGACTTAATGATTTTAGTATGATTATGTGCAAGATATCTATTCAATCCTAAGGAATCTCATTCAATGGAAGTGAAAAGTATTTTTCGCTACTTAAAGGGAACCATAGATCATGAACTCTTTTACACTTCTGAAAATGACTTTGTTTTAAAATGGTTTTTGCATGCAGACTTTGGTGGATGTAGAATGGACAGGAAAAGTACATCCAGAACTTTTCATTTATTATGAGATTCATTATTTTATTGGTTATGAAACAAAGCAACACTCAGTAGCAATTTCCACTACTGAATCTGAATTTGTATAATTTGATAGTTGTTGTGCTCAAGTGTTGTGGATTCAACACACACTAATAGAATATAGAAAGATTTTTACCAAAACACAAATATTTGTGATAATGCTAGTTCCATTTCCCTAAGTAAAAACCTTTCACATCACTCTCATGCAAAACACATAGATATTAGGCATCACTTTCTTAAGTATCACACACAAAAAGGAGATATCATTCTTCAATTTATCGTAATGCAAGCTCAGCTTGCTGATATTTTCCCAAAATCTTTACTATCTGATATATTTGAATACATTAAATAGAAGTTAGGAATGATAACCATAAGGTAATCATCCATATTAACATCTTGTTGAAACCTATATCCTTACAGTAATAAACTCCTTTTCCTAGAGGGAGTACATTTTCTTGTTTTTTAGTTCAAAATTTTTCATAATGAATTCAAAATTTTTCGTAATGAAGATTTTTATAATTCAAAATTATTCGTAATGAAGATTTTTGTAGTTCAAAATTTTTCGTAATGAATATTTTTGTAGTTCAAATTTTTTCTTAATGAAGATTTTTGTAGTTCAAATTTTTCGTAATGAAGATTTTTGTAGTTCAAAATTTTTCTTAATGTTGATTTTTGTAGTTCAAAATTTTCCGTAATGAAGATTTGTGTAGTTTAAAATTTTCCTAATGGAAATTCTTCATATTTTTTTTTGTAATGAAAATTTTTCGTAGTCTAAAAAAATTTTGTAGTCTAAACTTTTTTCATACAATAAAATATTTCATAGTTTAAATTTTTTTCATACTCTAAAATTCTTGTAGTCTAATTTTGTTTTAAAGTTTTAAAATTTTTCGTAGAAAAATTTTTCGTAATCATATTTTTTGGAATCTAAAGTTCTTCATGAATAATTTTCCTCGTTATGAGTAATCTTCCTAAAAACCCGAAAGGTATGATTCCTTTCTTAAATTTTCGTAATCATCTTCCACCTGTTGGTATTTTCCTCTGCTTTTAAAATTTTTTATTCTCTTTTCCTTGAATCTGAATGTTTTTATTAAAAAACTCAAAAGATCGGAATCCATCAAAACACTTCTTCGGTCATTTCTGTAAGCTGTTAGATCTAAACAAAAGGTTTTTCTACTATTGGATTGAGAATTGAAGTTGAATCATCGCCTAAAATGCCTATATAAAGGAACCCTGATGGTTGTCCAACATCGAAACTCAATCCTTTGTGTACTGAAGCTCTGACCCTCCAACATAAGCTCGTTTCAGATCTTCAAGGTTTCCTCAGCTCCGAATGTCTGTTGAAGCTTTGTCTCAAAAAGAAATACTGTCCATAAAGGAAATCTCTGAATGGAAGGTTTATAGAGAAAGGTTGGATCATCTGAATTTCTTCACTAACTATGATTCCATTGTCTCTAAGAATATAAAGCTACATGGGTGGGAGAGTGTTTGCATTTCAAAACTGAAAGCATAGGATCCGGTGTATTCAGAGTTTCTGATTGAATTCTACGAGACAATAACTTTCTTCAAGGAAGAAGGATGGAGAATGTTTTCTTTCAAGTGTTATGGGAAGACATATTCTCTTTAATATACCAAGGATACTAGTTTGATTGAAATTTCTTATGAAGGAGAAGCAGAGTTCTGCTCACATAAGCTACCCGATGTTCAGGGAAGTTTTATTAAATAAAAATCCATGGCGTGTCTTGGTCTTTCAGAAGTAAAGACTCCTAAGATTCTTCACCTGTCTACAAATTTTCGGATTCTTAAATTTTGGGTTCAAGGATTCTTTATTCTGAGAAAAGGAGATAAGGATACATTAAAGAATAATGGCATCTACATTCTGGATTTCTTGGGAAACATAAGAAATATAAACTTGGTTAATCTTATATTGGTTATTATTGAGAAGATAAAGAATGGAAATCTGAAGGCTTGGATTATTATGTATCCAGCCATTCAGTCAAAGAAGATCGTTCGGTGTTTAAAATCCTTCAAAATTTAAGGCAAATCTAAGTCAAGAAATTGAAAATTCATGTTGCTAAGTGATGACACCTTGAGAAGGATGAAAGTTGCTTTTCCCAAAGAATCCAAAAAATTCAATGATTTTCCTGAAGATTAAGTTGAATCTCTTTCAAATAAATAGGATGTGGATGAAACCTCTAAAAATGGTGGAAGGAAGAGGAAGGTAAAGAAAGTGGAAGAGAAGGGAAAAACCCCAATAGAAAAGGAAACTCAATTTGCACCACCAAAGCCAAAGAAACAAAAAAACCTATCCAAAAGAGGTTGTGGCTAAGTGGAGGGAAGATAAGAAAAATCAGAAAGAAGGGGACCCAAAGTTTGGCATAGACCCTGCTGAGGAAAAATAATTGAAGGAAAAGTAAGATGAAGAGATTGAGAAGTAAGATAAAGAGAATAATCAGAAGAAAAATTTGTCTATGGTAGTGATAGTCCAATCACTTCTGAAGGCTACTGAGAAAGAATCCGAGAATATTTCGGTACCAGAATCCTTCCCGATAGAACCTTTACCAGAGACTATGGGAAAGAAGTTTGTGACTCTGGAAAAAGTCCAAGAAAAATATGTAGAAGAAAAATAAGTAGAAGAAAAAGAAGTAAAAGAAAAAGAAGAAGAAGGAAGTGGTGATACCAAAGACTTGATAAAGCAAGTAGAGGATTTTCATGAGAAGGAAATCCCTTCTGAAAAATCATCATTATGAACCTCTAAAGATGAGTATTCAAAACATTATACACTAGGAATAAATGAAAAAGGTGAGGAATAAGTGAACATGCTGTCTCGAGAGAATAGTATTAACCATGATTTCATTCAGCCATAGTATACTGAGGTAGGATCTATGAAGGAAGAGGTAGATTAAGATAAAATTGTGTAACTATTTGATAGTGAAAACAAATCACCCAATCAAGAAGAAGTAATTCCGAAAGCTGATAAGGAAAATAGGTGGTTGTTGATACACCTAGAAGAACATTGGTAAAGAAGAAAGAAGTGGGTGCTTGATCAAAGAGGAAAGCTGATGATATTTAAAAAGAATCCTCACCAAGAAAAATCTCTGATTTGGAATCGTCTTCTCCTGGACATGATTTTTTAGTCCAGTCTTTGAAGAAGATTTTGGGACTATTCCAATATTTCCCAGTATAGAATCGAGATGCAAGATTCTTCAGCACACCTCAAATCAAAAATCAGATTTAGTATCCGTGGTGATGGATAAGTGCATCAAACATGAGGCCGATTTCAAAACCTTTTTCATAAACTATGAATCCCACAAAAGATCTTGAAAAAAGATGATAAGATGGCCATGAAAGAAAATAGAAGAGATTAAATTTTTTGATGAATTCCAAGAAATTGTCAAGGATGCATTTGACATCGAATATGTAAAGATCAAGGATCTCACAAATAGTTTTGAGGAAAATATATCTCTTGAAGAAAATACTCAAAAGAACGAAGTGAAATATCTGAATGGGAAATTATATTCAGTTGCTCAGAGTTGGAAGTGGGAAAGATATCATAGAATCGAACTTGAGTAAAAAATTTCTAAGTAAGAAGAAGTGCTAAAGGTTAAAGTAGAATCTCTTAAGGCTCAGGAAGAAAAAATAAAAGCCTTAGAGAAGAAAACAGAAGATCGGGATTAGCTTCTCAAATGTGCAGAGGAAGATCACAAGGAGCCCAAGAAGCTCAAAACCATAGTGAAGAAGTTGATGCCGAAGGAGAAGGAAGTATAATCTTGTTAAATTCTGATCTTTTGTTGTATTTATTCCTTATAAAAATTATTCCAATCCTAATGAAATTTTTGGTTTCTCATCTTTTGGTTGATTAGTACTAATA
This sequence comes from Viscum album, assembly GCA_963277665.1. NCBI lineage: Eukaryota > Viridiplantae > Streptophyta > Magnoliopsida > Santalales > Viscaceae > Viscum > Viscum album. Next base: position 769,960,253 of record OY728159.1, on the reverse strand, counting down.
TTTCAGGTATCATATTTTCTTTTCCATTCCCTGTATTCCATTTTGAAAATAAAAAAGGGGGGAAGGAATGTTAAAAAAAGAATACAAAGTAAAAGAAGAAATTTCCCTAAGGGGTTGTTCATCTAAGGGGAAGTTCTTATCCAAGAAGATTTGTGTATGCAATAAAATGCTAAGTCTCAATCCAGAAATCAAAAATATGATCCTTAGTGTTTCTAAAGCCTAAGGGGGAGTTAGTCGTATTCCTCCTTTCCCTTTTGTTAAGGGAGATAATTTTTTTTCAAAGTCCATAGATATATTTTCTAAGTCCTTATATTCATTTTTGTAAGGATTTTTTGCTTTCCAGAAAGGGGGAGATTGTTGATCCAATAAGGGTTCCTTATAACTTTTCCATTCCTTGTTTTTTTGAAAATCACAAACACTCTATCTTAAAGAAAATTTCTTTTCCCCTATATTTTTTATTCATAAAGAGAAGTTTACTTCCCAAAGGAAATTTATCCTTACCATGTTTTCATTATTCATATTATAATCTAACTCATTTTATTTCTAAGTATAAAATTCGGTTTTTTATCTAAAACCTCATAATCTTATAAATACTTATATATAGAGCATTATATTTCCTGAATCTGAATTCAGGTTCCGAATTCTCTGAATTTAGGCTCTGAACTTTCTGAGTTCAGACTTTAAATTTTCTGAATTCAGAATCTGAACATTCTGAGTTCATATTCCGAATTCTCTTAATTCATACTCCGAGCTTTCTAAGTTTAGACTTAGAATTCTCTAAATTCAAAATCTGAACTTTCTGAATTCAGACTCCGAATTCTTATGAATTTAGACTCCAAATTTCCTTGAAATTCATACTCTAGAATTCTATATAATTCAGGTTCCGAATTCTTTTGAAGACTGAATCTGAATATTCATGTATTATAGACACCAAATTGTTTTTTGGTTAGAATCCGAACCTTTATTTTTTCTCACACTATGAAAAACTGAATTTTCCTAAGAAAATATATTTTTCCTACTCTTGATATACTTATAAAACGATGTCGTGATTTCTGTTTCTAACCAACTATTGTTTAAGTGACATGTGTACAGGTCCCTCTAAAATTCCAGGAAAAATATGACCATTTGAGGAGGGATCTGACCATTGGAAATACGCCTATAAATAAGAACCCATTTGAACGAGCTCAATATTGTTTGACAACTCTAGAGATTACATCTTGTTGATTTGTTTTCTAGAGAGAGACTCTCATGCTTGGTTCATATTTAACATCTTTCTCAGAATTGTTTCGTGCGACTCTAAATGTTGTTGAGTATATTCGAGGGCTTATGGGGATATGAAGGCAGAGGTTTCGACTGCCTTGAAGTTAGAGGGCTTGTGGGGATAGTAAGACAGATTCTGATATGAATATCTAGGGCTTACCCTGGTGTGGGTAAGACAAAATTTCTTTAATGTATAAATCAAGGGACCTTTATCCAAGGTTGTTGGATACCCATCTCTTTGGATTCAAAGATTTACTATTTGTTACTTGTATTGTTTCAATTTTTCCACTACATTTTGGTTGTTAATGAAAGTATAACTATCTTATAATTTCTTATACTTGTACTCTAATAAGAAATATTCTATAAGCTCTAAGGTATAATCTTTATCATTGTAATCTTTTCATATGTTTCATTTCTAGAACCACATTTCTGTAATCAAGCATGTTTCTAGAACTAAGCAGTTTTGTGAATTTACCTTATTTAACTTTTTTAAACATTACCATCATTAAAAGTTCCAAAGGAATTTTTTAATATTAAACTCACCCCGCCCTCTTATATATTGAGCATCTACATTCATTATTCAGATCCTACAACTTTTCCCTTGGAGAATTTCCTACTGCTTTTGCAACCCCCTATTTTGGAGAAAGGAAGAGTTTCTGATCATCTTTTCATTAAGGTAAGTATTCCTTAGACTTTCTTTATTTTTGTATCATGTGGGGTGGGTAAGATAATGACTTTTTGTGTTTATAGTCAAATCCTAGTGTTGCGAAGATAATCTAACTAGTTATAAATATAATAAGACTTGTTATGGTAATAAGTTTTGTAACATTAGTAATAAATTAAAGGTGGGGTAGATGATGATGATGATGATAATTAATTTTTTCTATTATGTTTGATCCATGTTGTAAATTGTACCCCTCTGAAGATCATGTCCTTTGGTGGCCTCTATTTTCACACCTACATGGCTTGTGACTATTTGGTGTTGTTTCCTTATTAAAATGCTGAAATTATGAAATTGATTAACCACGTACACCCAGTTAAATATATGGATTACCCAGTATGGAAATTCTTCTATGATCACCCTTGAATTATTAATGTGTAATTATAGAATGATGGTGGCTAAATCTGAATACAACTAGTTGTTTAGTGTGCCTATATGCTGTGTATGGTTCTATTCAAAATTGTGTTTTGTGATGGTCATGTTGTGCTATGTTTGGGAGTGTGTCCATGTGTATAGGGTGGTATGGGTGGTGTAATGGAATCTTAGAGTGATAGATTGGTTTATTGTGGAATGCATGAAATTATTATGCAATGGGACTGTATCTGGGCCATGTTATGGTTTTTGTGTGTGGTGTTGTTATGCATAGGTGTTGTCATGTATGGTTGTGATAAGGTGTGTTGAGGGGTTTAAGTATTATTTTGGTGTTTTCTTATTGACAAAAAGGATAGGGCATCATGACATTAAATAAGGATGGTGTTTCTTTTTGTGGATGTTACTGAAATGGAATGTGAAGTGGGTTGTTTTACCATGGTCCTTCTTCCTATTGTGTTGTATGGATATATATGTGTCTATTTCTTGTGTTTTTCTTATTAGTTTCCCAAATATGGATGAAATGAATAAATGAATCATATTATTAATTATAGAATGGTAATTTTTTAAATGAGTTGGCTAAGATTATGAATTGGGTTGGACTATTTGTGTGGGTGTGTATTTAGAGGTAGCCGTAAATGTGGTAGTGTTATGGAGTGGTTGTTTTCTTGAGAACCCATAGGTTGGGATGATTTTTTGGTATCAACGTATATACTTGTACTTCTTTTTATTCTATATTTACCCCGCCCCAGTTAAGAACCATGTTTCAAACACTCCCATTATTACGGGGGGTGGCGTCTTTCCCAAACATCTCGGTGGGAGGATGGAGGGCTAGCCACTTGCTCTTCCATGCTCCCTCTTCCAGAAACCCTCTTCCAGGAATTTATAGCACAAGACTCTTTAAAGAAGATGTGTTATGAGTCCAAGGTGTGTGAGGGTGATTTGTGCTTCCTAGTGTCTTCGGGATGATATGTGTTGTGGTTCCATGGTTTTTCTGGATGATATGTGTTATGGTTCCCTCGTGTCTTTGGGATGTAGTGTGGTTTTTGGATCAGGTTTTTGTGGGTGGTATGAGATCTAGTTGTGAGGACAATGTGTGTGTGGGTGGAATTTGATGTGGTATGTTTCCTAGGATTTTACAGGTAGGCTATGATGTGGTTATTTTGAAATAGGTGGGAGAGTTAGGACATTTTCTGTTAGGGTGTGAGAGTTGCTAATCAATGGGGAAGTGGTGCGTGGAACCCTATCATCAATGTTCTTACTATATCTGTTTACATGACATGCATTATTGGCTGAGAATGACTTTGGTGGGTCTATGGGTGTCTATTATACATTGTTAGGTGATTTTCGGTTTTCTATTTTCTAACGGGGGAATTAGAATATCTCCCCACTTGTGTGCAAGATACATTGGGTTTTCCCTAATCAGTATACTTGTATGATCACCCTCCGTATATAAAAATTCTTTCAAGTTTCAAGGAGGACTATGAGGATCATGTTCGAAATTACTATCTTAAGCGTTGGGATAGTTGTTGTGTCTATTCCTATCTTTGTTATTTTGGTATTTATTTTGGATATTTTCATTGTATTTCTAGCGATTTTACTTTAAACCTGCATGCGAGATGGATTTTGGATTATTTTATATATGTGTGTGTGTGTGTGTGTCTTGGAGTTGTTTTGAGGTTTATATATCTTCTCTCCTGATCATGGTTACTATAAAAAAGGGTAATGCCTCCCATGTTATGATATTTCTATACACATGGTGTCATTCACCACCCAAGGGCCTACTGAAGGTGGGACTTGGGGGTTATAATCTCTCTTACTCCTTTACCATATCATAAGGTAATTATTTAGAGGGAAGGGGACATGACATTTCAGTACCCATTAATTGATTATAAGATCCACATACCTAGATAATTTAAGTACTAGAATGGATAAATTAATTTATTTATAAATATAATATCATATTTCATAAGTGCTTTAGTTATTTTTACTGAAAATGGAATCATTGTCATAATATTTCCAAAATATTGGCGATTGAAGATGATATTTTAAAAGTAAGTTTAATAATTAATATAACCTATCCATAGCCACAAAAAATTATAATTTTATTATTACAATACACTAATTTCTTTTTATGTTCTCTTAGACATCCATGATAATGTTTTATAACATTTCTCTCATTGGGGGTTATATTTATCCAAACGTGAAAATATTATAATAAATGAATTATTATTATTATAAAAATAGTTTCATTTTTAATAATATAATTACTATAGAATCAAAATTATTTAGTTGGATATATTTAAGGTATTGAAAAAGATTTTAAATTTTATATTAAATAAGAATGATATTGAAGATAAATGAGATTCATTTCTCGGTGGAGGTGGTTGTCCTCAGAATGCATGGATAAAGTTTTCATATCCAAATGAATGAGAGGGAATGATGGTGGAATTTAATTTACCTATTTATAATAATAATTATATTATATATATAACATTTATTCTTTATTTTCATCATCATAACCAATGTAGCGGGGTAGTACTGAAAAAATGTAATATGTTTCTTCTAGAAGGCAATAGTCTACACATATGCACGATCAATGTTTTTTTCATAGTTGATGGAAAAGAAAAAATAAGTATTGGTTAATTAATATAATAATAATTAAGAAAACTAATAATAATTATATAATTGTATTACTATGTCTATGGTAGGTTTTGAAGATACCGATTTAGAAGAAAAGGATAAGGATTGAGTATTACTCCATTTGGGACCATTAACTTTATATTGAATGTATCCTTGGAAATGATGGGTCTACACTAACATATAGTCACAAGGGTATTTTGGTAGTGTAATGGAATAATAGGTGAGTAAAGTTGACTAGGGATTATAGGATATTTCTTAGGGGAATGAATAACTTTAATAGGGTGTAAGTTATACACATTTATGACTTCATAAAAGGGAACTTTTGTGGGCACCAACTATTTTTCAATAATGGAATGAAAATATTAATTTGATAATATATTTTTTAAATAATGAATTTTCTATTGATTTATGTTCGTGTAATAATCTTCCATTATTTTTACAATTTTTTTGTAGATTTTTAAATATTTTTACCAATAGTTTATTTTAAAAATTTTCCACTTTGGTTATAAATTGGTAAAAAAAATTACCACAGTATTTTACATTTTTTAAGAATATAAAGTAACTATCAAAATAAAATTTTCACTGTCTATATTTAAATTCATGTTCCATATATTCTAATTCAGTGTCTATTTAATATATAATTACATATTAAATTAAAAATTTAATTCATAGATAAACTATTTTAAAGAAAAATATTGTTTTCTTCAATTAATTATTCTTAATATTATTTAACATCAATTACAAATTAAATTATTATTAATTTATTTTTATATAGGTTTAAAATATATAATATAATCATTATTTTAAATTAATTAATTTATTTCAATAAATTAAAGTATATAATTATAACAAAAAAATCATTAAAAATAATATATTTTCCATCATCAAGTTAATTAACATTAATCCTAGTAGCCATATTTTTATAAATATAAATGAAATATAAATTATTAATTAATACAAAAATTTTAACATATTATTTTAAATACCTTTTTTTATTTTTTATTTTTGTAAATTCTGAAAGCTAATTATTAATATCATTGAATAATAATATTTTTTAGAGTAAAATTTTACTAATGATTTCAAAATGTTAAACTTGGGTTTTATAAATTCAACATTGTATTTTTAATTAAATTGTCTTTTCATAAATATATTTTTATATAAAAATGGTTTAAAAACAATTTGGTCATTATTGTATTATGATAATATCATTAAAGTGATGTTATAAGAAAAATTAGTGTTTCTCTCTATTTACCTGAAAATCAATTTTTTTTAAAAAAATATAAAAAAATTACCCCATGATAATATTGTAATATAAATCCAAAAATGATTTTAATTTTCTCATATTAAAATTTTAAAACAGAAAATAATCTTCTCAATAACTTCTACACAATGAAAATTTTCTTTTATTGAAAAAAAAATCATTTTTAAAACATTAAGCGTTAGTAATTATATTTTTCTTGAATTTATAAATTATCAGTATATTTTTATATACTTTAGGATTTATTATTGATATAATTTTCTTATCTAATATATTATGAGTCATTTTAGATTGGTGTTTTATTTGAAACAGGCTACCAATACAATGTTTTTTATATTGGAAAATATATTCTAAAATATTTGGGTGTTATATTTCGGTTTCCTCTATCTCCTTTTCTTCATCAAGAAATTCATTGTGAACATAATTATTAATTCAGTACCTCACTTATATATACTTCTTGATTCTCGATATATTCAGTAGTAGTAAACTCAAATTCTATATATATATATATATATCACCCTCTATTATTTCAATCATCTTCTCCTTTATATATTTATCATAATCATTTTTATAATGTTCTGTAATTCTTGTTTTGAAACCACCTTAAACATTATTACTATGACAATCATTCAAATTAAAAAAATTAATTCTCAAATATTCTATAAGAATAGTGATGTGGGTATCCTAAAATTAAATAAACATATCATATCATTAAAACCTCATCTAATATCGTTTAATAATGTTCACTTATCACTATCATCACCTTATTTAATTCTAATCGAAATTATATTCATCTTTTATTTTAGATTCCTTGAAATTAATTTCTCTTTTTATCATTTGTATGCTCATATATACACCACTTCTCACATTCCATCAAATTTTCCATAACATGAATACACATCAGCTTGAATCACAACTCACTACATGGAGTCATGATATTTAAACAATGAAGAGATGCATTGATGTTTTTTATTGAATCTTATATACCCTTATAAAACATCCTTTTGATCTTATGTGACCTTTAAAAAGATCTTATTTATCCTTTGAAACATCGGTTTTTACACTTATATATCATTATAATTACTCTTATTCAATATCTAATCCACTCTTATGAATCATAGGTAAAACTCATATTTATTCTTAGAATCTTGACACTTTTAAAACTCTTCCCAATATGATAATATACACATTGAATTTCATATTTTTATACATCTTAATCTATGACACATGATAGGAAAAAGAAGAGTTCTGTTTATATACTATGTATAATTTCTTACAATGATAGATTAAATTTCCAATTATTCATACATGTTAACACAATAAATATCCAGATGAACTAAAAACATATTCAATATACCTTAAAAAAACTAAATTAAGATTAAGAATAATTCAATCCACATTTATCTATATGATAATGATTTTAAAATAATATTGTTTCACACTAGAACACCATTGTGAATTTAAATGGGAATTCACTACCTGAATTAATTTGGATATTATTCCCCCTCATTTAATGCTTTAAAAATATTGCTTTAATCATTTACCAATTAATAAAACACATCTCTCATCTAATCAACAGACTTTGTTTCCAGTCATTATCATCATCAATGTTTATAAATTCAAATAATTTAGAAAACTATGTGATTGATATCACTGTGTTTTTTCTCACTAAATAACATAACTAGGGTTTATCTTCATATATTTCAATCTCCACGAAACTCGTCTCAACTTACCATTATACACTCAGGTCGAAATAACATAATCAAATTTTAATAAGTCATACAATTTCATCCATTAGTGTGTTGTCCATAATTTATATACAAATCTCCTTATATATTCTTGAGCACCCTTAAACTCATTGAGTTTCCAACAAATCTCATATTAATATTCAATTATCAAGTAAAATTTTCCTTTTTATTGAGAATATATATACAACATAATTTATGGATTTAAAAATATATTGGACTTGTTACATTTCTGTGGGTACTTCAATATGCTTAATTAATACTTTATCATTATCCAATATTCTCAACAGACAATTACATAATTACATATTCTCAACAAATAAATCATTATCAACTAATTGAGTAATAATCTATCCTCTTTATTTATTGTCAATACCACTAAAGAAAATACTATTTTCACCAACTTCACTTCCTCCACATTTAATAATACATTAATATTCTAATATGACCATCAATTTATCAACTAACAAAATATAATTCTACTTGATAATTGATTAGTGTTATAAAATAATGGTGATCAGTTATATTAAAAACATTATCATCAATAGCCCTGTAATTCTCAATAACTTCACAATTTCTTATTAAAAATATATTATCTAGTTTCTCCCCTCAATTTCATATTTAACTCTATGTTCCCAATGATGAGAAAATATAATCAAAATAACACAATAATGAAAAAGTTCATCACATTCTAGATCTCCATAATTATATGAAATGAAGATTTCTAGAAACATTCTCAATTTTTATCCTCCTTATTGGGTACAATCCATCATATTTTTATCAAGACTAAAACATAAATTGATAAAATTTCTATGCATACTTTTAATAATCTATCATAAAGAATTTATACCTATTGATTTATCACTTCAAGAAAGAAATATCAAAATCTTTATAAGTACTACCATGACAAGTTAATTTATTTACTTATCAATTTTAATGGTTGCAAATTAATTCCTAGAATAGATATAAAACACTACAAATATTTAAAATGTTTGTTCCTATTTTCTCCTTAAAAAGATAAAACAATTATGGGTTGTTTCTTAAACAAGAATCCCTTTTCATTTTAGTTTTATTAATTTGAGAACATCATACACTTTATTAATATTTTTAGAAATAAAATTACTTTGGAATAATTATCTTATTACTTTTTTCATCTATCACATTGTGTGTAATATCCTACTTACGTTAATTTCAATCGATGTTTATTTTATACTTTAGTCTGACATCTATCCTCCATTAATGTAATGATAGGTTTCTCATCATTTTTCTTAACTAATATTTTTCTATAATTTTCATTGGAGCCTTCACATTTCCTTGAGATATAATTTGCATAATAAAATTATAATAAAAATAATTTACCCTAACATTCCTATATTCCTATATTTGATATAAATATATATATATATATAATACCAATCAATTCATACTATTAGTAAAAAGGTATTTCATTTTTAGGAAACATTCCAGAACTATTCAGTGTAGAAAATCTTCACTAATAATTTTGGGGAAATTCTTCTTGAGTTACTTCTTAATTTCTCAATTCTACTTCAAGATTAAATAACTTTTTTTGAATTATTTTCAACCTAAATAATTTTCATTAATTCCCCACATTCCCTTTTCATTATTTTAATGGGAACTTTATAAATTTATTCTTTTTAATTTAAGGAACTATTGAGCCCATTTATTATTTTATATTTAATATCCAATTTCATATTATAAGAATAAATGATAGCTTTCTTAGTTTCATAAAATAAATGAATATCTACTTTAACAATAAAATTTTTCATCAATTTATCATCAATTATGTTTTTTTAGTTTTACAACATCTAATATCATTTCTCCAGGGCCTTGCTTAATATTATCTTTTTTCTCTCATTATTCAAGAATATCCTTATCAAATTTAGATAACATTTCACTAAGAAATATTTTCCTATAACTTTTTGCCTCAATTTATTTGATGATATTTGAAAAAAGTCAATATATTGGTATCAAACAATGATTTAATATGTATTTCATTTGAAATAAATATTATATATTTGATGCTTGATTTAAATGCAATCATCGAGTATAAATGAATCAGGATATAGTAAACCTTCAAAAAAATTCCATTTAATAAAAAGATATTAATAGTAAAAACCAAATTATATAATATATCTATAAAGGTTCAAAATTATTATAATGTTTTGATTAATTCATATTAAATTATAGCTCAATTTTCAGTAAATTCATTTCATACTTCAAAAAATGGTCTCTTCAAAAATGTTTTTCATTTAATTATATGAATAGATATTATAATTCATTTCTATATATTTTTTTGTGTTTTTTATTAATTAATCTAAATTTTTAAATATTCAAGATAATATTAATTTGTACTGGTTTTTTAGGAATTTTATAAAAATATTTTCTTCATAGAATAGCGAAATATACATTTTTTGTAAAAATATAATTTCTTCCAATTAATGTCCCTATATGTTCATATTTGGAACATAATTTAACATAATTATAATTTATTTAAAAAAAATATAATTAATTACATTGTAATATAATTTTTTCATTATTTTTTGGATAAGTCTATATTTGGTCTTAAAAGCACGTTTTCTCTAACAACTATTTGTAAACATGCAATGTGTTTTTATGTTAAATAATTAAATTAACCACTATTGATTAATGGATTTCAGAAATTTATGAATTATATATTAAATAAAACATTTTCACATTCATTTGATTGTTTTTATAATGCTTGGAATGGAATTAAAGTCAGTTTTGTTCTTGTAAAAATGAATTGTTCTAAAATGGATTTTCATTTTTGTTTTCATGCTTATTTAAAATTAAATTCTTCCACATATAGAAATTCAATCTTTTCAAAACGAATTAAATATTTTGAATCATTAAAATTAATATAATTTAATATTTATAACCTATTTTTTTGTCATAATGAATACTAATAATAGTAATTTTATTTAGTATGGATAAGGAAAAAACGAGTTTACCAGGGGATTAAGCAAGAAGATAAGTGTAGGAATGAGACTTAATCTTATATTATTTCATTTTAATGACAATATTTATATGATATTTTGTCTTAAAATTGAATTAATTTTTATTTGGATCCATGTTCACATGAATGAGACTGTATATCATTGTAATCTTTTAATACATTCCATTTTTGTACCTCACCTCACTTATAAAATTTCACCACTTTTCCACCCTTATTCACACAATTTAAGCACTATATCTTTGAAAATAATAGCTCAAAACCATCTTATATCCCTATAAATACCCCAAATATAGTAGAAGAGAGTCAGTGGCTACTCTATTTTGTTTTTTCAAGATAAAAGTGATCGCATCCCAAAGAACAAAATAGTTTAGTTGCCTTGGTAAACTAGATACATACTTGTATCTCACAATACATTTGAAAAAATAAATAAAAACCAAATAAAAGTAAGTATTCATCATCCTTGAATGAATTCAAATATTATTTCCTCATATTCTGGGGAATGAAAAAATAATTGTGTTCTCAAATCCTCATTAATGGTTATGTAAAATGGAATTTATTAGGAATAAAAAATGAAAACTCTATTTAAAAATGTAAATTACTAACAAGACAGTCCATATAATCAGTAAAATAAAAACAAAATGCATCAATGGATAATATAAAAAATATCATGCCTAATAATTACTTAATTATCAATGAATGAAATGATTAATATTGGATGTCAGGATCTCAGACTTCATGATATATATAACAACTGGACCTTGCGCCAAGATAGTTTAATCGATTGGTTGGTATAAACCAAACCCATTTCAATAATTCTATCCAACATATTAATATAATGAGAATGATAATTAATTTAGGGTATATATATAACTAGGACCCACTAATCACTACATGATCAAATCATTCCCCATATATCAAATTATAGATTTAATTCCTAAACAATACGCCTTACCAAAAAATATATCTATTGAGTAAGGATTATGAATTTATAATGACTTTCCCCAGTAAATTAAATAACATATAAAGTAAAATATCATATTTATAAATGTTATATGGGTTTTAAAACAATTCTTTCCATGTTATAAAGTATATTTAAGAGAAATATATTTTCCAATGATCAAAAGAATGTGAATTTTGGAAGAGAATGGTAATTACTATGAAATTAATCAAGAAAGTGAATGTTAGTACTTTAAATTTTAAAAATGATCATAAACCATCTCGATAAATGATATTTATGGTTTCTCTAAAATATATCCCTAGTGGAATAAAATAAATGGTTGTTGTAATTGAATTATATAAGTACCATAAAAATATCTTTAAAAACATTCTTGAGAAAAATAAAATTTTAAATTTGAAAAAAACTTTCAGTAGAAAAAACTTCAATAATATTAAGGAAAAAAATTTGTTTTAAAATAACCATGTATACATATAAAATATTATTCATATCAATGAGGGGTCATGATAGAGAAAACTTTTTTTCATTTCGAGTGTGTTAAAACAAAGACTCCTTTCACATTCTAATAAGAAAAGTCCAAAAGTAACTTTTTTGGAAAATGATATGAAGATTACATTTAGTTCATTTTTTAAAAATACATTCATCGGTAAAAAATATAATATTATAATAATATAACTATTCTTGTAATAATTTTTAGAAAACATGGTTTTTAAGAAAAACATATTTTCGACTAGAGAGAGAAATAAATTTTAAATTTATTAAAATAGTTCCTCAATAATTTTAAGTACAAAAGAGAGTAAAATGGTAATATTATATGGAAATTTCATGAATTACAGAAGGCAGATAAAATTAAATGGTTTTTTATACAATGATAAAATAATTTCCTTATATTTAAATTCAAGCGTAAACAATCTTAGTAAAATGTGATTTTTGAAATAAACCCTTATCAGATTGGTGACATATAAATCATAACCCCCATTAAAGGAATAAATTCCAATGAAACATTAAATAACATGAATATAATGATATTCATGATATAAAATATTAAAGTTTTAGTAGATACACCTCATAAAAGAAGATAGATATATAACACAATATGAGTACTAACAAATAAAATTTAAGATGATGAAAAATATCAATGATCATAATGTTGAACTGAACATTTATCAATGAATCGACTATGTTTATAAAATTTAAATACACAAAAAATGGAAATAAAATATAAGGTAATAAAAATTCATTGCAGACAACCTCTTAGAACATCAATGACAATGAAAATGTAATTTAATCCAATGTAAAGAAATTGAGTTATGAAATTCTTTACCACTTGGTAACATTCAATTCAAATCCTTATAATGAAATAATTCAAATTTAATGTTAAAATAACATTAATTATAATTTATTGGTTATATTAAATTTAAATGGGTAAGTACATACACCATATAAAATAACTTAGGAGTGTAACATTACAATATCCCTTAATGAAAGCTAATAGAGGGGATTCCCCTTACCTTACGTTTCTGTTTAGTTAAACTTAATTTAACCTCCATTATAATGGTTTTAAATTTTTTATAATTTTTTAAAAGATCCATATTCACATATATAATATCTTATATGATCTTATTATAACATATTTTTTCCAGTTTTTTAAGGATATTTCATTATTACCATTGGTTTTGGTGTTAATTGCTTTGTTTTCTAATGAATGTTTTGTCACATATATTTCAATTATTGTTCTTAGGATAGAGATAAAAAATATAAATTTTATATGAATGTTAAAAAAAATATTTTTTAAATTAATAAATTTTTAAATCCATTCTTGAAATTCGGACATATATAATGAATCAAAGCACTTCTTGGAGACAGTAGGTCGTGCATATGCACAGGGGAGGATATCTTTCCCTTAATGGGTGAACGGTTAAGTAATTGGATGATATATTAGTTTTATAAAATTAATATAATTTCATATGTATCATATATATTCATTATTTCCATCATTAGAAAAATAATGTGATTCGGTTATGGAAAAAATTTTACATCAGTTCACGAGGTAGTAGTCCAATATACCCACTGGCGATGACATTATTTCCTATTTGATAGAGAATGAGATAGATAAATATTAGTTTATAAACATAATTACTTATAATTATATATAATATAATGGTTTTTTTATATTTTATGTTTTAATACATAGTTTAATGTGGAAAAAGAAGAAGTAAAAAAGAAGAAGCATAGTAAAGACAATTGCCATTTCTCAGAAGAACATCCTTTGGATGCCTTATTAAGGACCAGTGGGTTCGTCATTTCAGAATACCATCAGATATTGAATGTAGATATGTATATTCAGAAGGAATTATGGTATTTTTTGGTCGAAAAAAATTCTCTATAGGTGTGATTAATCGAGGTGGCGATGATCTCAATTACAATTGAGTAGGAGTGTATAGGTGTAAATTTTAAAAACAATATATCAATCCCATGGTTTTAATTTCCACAGTTCTAAACAATTGATAATAATATAATTTAGTATGCAATAATTTCTAAATTTTTCAATAAAATTAGAATTACACAATTTTTTAAATTGTAATTTTTAAAAATAAGGGTGAAAATGGGATGATACCACTTTTTTTAAATAATGTTTTTATGAACAAAATAAGACTTATTGTTATCCCATCTATAGAAAAAAAATATTTTATGAGTGTTAAAATTTTTGATTTAATATATAATATATTACTTTAGTTAAAATCATTGACCAATAGTGATAAATTTAATATAGTTTTATAAAAAACATATTGTGCATATAAAAAATATTTTTTCAGAATAAGCTTTTATTTTATTTCAAATGATAATTACATTAATTACTATTCAATTAATAACCAAATAATTTATTTTATAATTTTTTAATCAATATATTGTTTATAATTTAATTATTCTTATTCTTATCCACCAAATTTAACAACTATGTTATAACCATCATCTTAAAATATATATTTCATGGTCTGTTTAGGCTTTGTGTTGTGTGTCGTGTAAACTATAAAAAATATTTTTATTTTTTATTAAATTAATATGGAGTTTCATTCTCTATATATTAAATTAATTATGTCCTCTCAATTTTATCTTGTGCACATAAATGAAAGGTTTTATTTTTTAAAATACCTTTTTGTAAAACCCACATCTTCTAAAGGGTTAATAAATCATTCTATTAAAGGAGGGAAAGCGAAATGGAAATACAATCATTATTTGGAATAACACATAACTATGATTCAATATAGAATAAAATTGTTGGGAAGAGAAAATATAGACATGTAATAAAAGAATAAATAATTATGTAGAGTAGTAAAGTTATTTTATCAAATAAATTTATTAATCAATATAAATACAATGACCACAAAACCATAAATATGGGAAGTCCGTTGATTAATTAGAAAAGAAGGTAATATAATTTTATTTTAGACTAAAGATCATTTTTTTAAAGTTATGGATTTCTTTTACTGTCTTTAAATATAATGAAACTCACTTACATGATTCCATTCACTTCATACGCACAATTTCATCCATTGGTTGTGCTTCAATCAATTTCCACTTCATGTAATGAATGTCCAATATGGATTTTTTATGCAAGATGTACAAAAAATTTACTTTTAATAGATAATAATATCCATAAAAAAGTGACATTTATTTTCATATTTCTATACATATTTGTGATTAAAAAAGTGTTTAGAACATATTATCCAATATAATTATTTAATCACTAAAACCTTAATAGTAAACCCCAAATTTTACTTAATCAATTCCATATCTATCTTTTAGTTAAATCATTTATGTAAAAACAATTTCATACAAACCATTATATCAAATTGGAAAATGGTATTAATTGTACCCATGCCTCCCTCCATTTTCAATTCTAATCCCCATGGCCTTTTTAAATTCCATTGGTTGTTACCCAACTTGTGGGATGTCCCTTTTCCTAAACTGTATTAATATAATTCCTATAATGTTCCAAAATTATAGTGATCATTATTAGAACAACATCAAAGATAAGATAAACCTTAAATGATACCAATACCTTTAATTATATATCAACAAAATGTAAGAAATTTCCCTTAAATAACATTTTTAATAAAACATATATAAAAATAATGTGTTTTATTTCCATAAATTTCTCCCTAAATAACATTAATATTGATAAAGTCCCATCATATAAAAACTAAAATGGGTGCTTATGAAATTGATTTTATGATAAATATTAAACTCATAAACCCATGATGGTATCCATAATTAATCATTTAATCATATATGAAGAACTATATTCTTCTAAAAAATTTACACAATCCTTATATGTTTCATGATTCTCATAAAAAAATACCATTGGTAAAAATAATTCTACAACATAATTCATAAATACCAATACATAAATACTTCAACCATTTTTCATCATCATATTTCCTTTCTTTTTCTCGGTGTTATCCATCAAAAGTTGGAATTGAATCATATAATTCCCAAGTTCCCCAAATTTATGATAACAAACTATAAATGGATTTATATGATGGAATTTATTTATCTCTATTGAACTAAACACATATCCCTAGAAAATTGTTGCTCTCTTCCCTTCTTTTTGACTCATAAATATTTTTTTCACTTGAGACATTCTATTTGGTGTCACATTACAAATTTATACAATTAAAGAAATAGATCCTTAATTCTTCCATGGTCTTAACCACATGATATCTTTGTCGACTCCATAAATTTCTTCATTGGTGATTCCAAGAGGTTGTTAAGTTATCAGTTGTTAATTTTATATCATGATAACTAATTAATAATAATCACAATATCTTTCATTCTAATTATCATCCCATTTGGATTATCATAATCACTACATTGTGAATCATATTCAATGATAACATGATTCCTTCAGGTTATAGCCATTAACTAAAACAAAAATGAATAGTTTCAAAAACAATAATCACAGAGGTAAAACAATAAAGTCATTTATAGGATCTATGAATCATGACACATACATTTAAATTTATTAAACCATTGGATTAACCGAGGTCCTTCATTTTCATCACCTATTTTAATCATTAATGAAGGTTCATAAAGTCAATTTTAATTATACTAATCATTTCCCGAAGGGTTTCAAACTAGATGTGTAGTAAGTCCATTTTTCAATTGGATCAAAGACAAGTTCACCCTTTTTGAAGTTACCAACCCTAGGTATAACTCTACAAGAATCGCATCCAAATTTTGTACCCCAAAATGGATGTTTTTCTTATAAAAAACACATATTCTACTCCCTACCAAAACCTTAATACATTCATCTATACATATGATGAATGTCTACCATAGATATATTTTTCCTAATATACACTCTCCATAATCTAGTCCTTAAGGAATCAAATAAACTTACTTTCAAACTAACTATAAAGTCCATGACCATAGAAACCTAGAGTCGGTGGTTATTTTTTATATTGGTTTTAGATACAAGTGATTTCTTCCCAAATAATTGAATCAATTAATAGTCTCAATAAAATTGATATATAATTGCATCTCACATTATATTTGAAAATATTAATTAAAACATAATTAAAGTAAATATTTTCCATCCTTGATATCATTCAATGATTCCTTCTACATATCCTGGGGGAGGAAACAAAATTTGGGTGAGCTACAATGCTTATAAAGGGTTACATATAATGGAATCTATCATGAATCAATAATTAATAATCAATATGAAACTGTAAATAACTAAACAAACATGCCCTTTAGTTAAAAACACCATCACAAATTTCATCCATGAAAGATATCATTAATTGAAAGGATAATAATAAATGAATTATCAATGAACGAAATTATTAATATTAGACATCATAATCTTAGTGGTCATGATATATATACTATCAACGTCATGTGACAATATATTTTAATCGATGGGTAGGTTTATACCAAACCCATTTAAACATGCCTATCCAAAAGATTCATCACATGTGACTATCGATGCATCAAGGGTTTATCTACTACCATTCTCCACACATCATTTATTGTATAAATAATTCCCCATTTATTGAATGATTGATTAAATTCATGAATAATATTCCTTACCAATAAATATATGTATTGAGTAAAGAGCACATACTTATTAATATTTCCCTATTCAATTAAAAAACATAAAAAAATGACGTATATAAAAATGGTATATAATTTAGGTAATAATTATTACCATGATACAAAGGATATTTAAGAGAAATTTATTATTTAATGATCAAACTAAGGGAATGTTTCTAGGGAAAGTTAATGACTGTAAAATTAATTAAGAATGTGAATTTCAATACATTCCCTTGTTAAACTGATCTTAAACCATTTTGTTAATGTATTACAATATTATCATTGAAAAATATCTCTATTCGAGTAAAATAAAGGGTTGTTGTCAATAAATACTAGAAATACCATAAAAAGATCATTAAAAACATTCATTAGGAAAAGATACTTTTCAATTTGAAATTTACTTTTAAAAACATAAAATTTGAAAAATAATAGGAACAACATTTTTTAAATGATTTTTATAAACATAAAAAATAATCTTCAAAGAAATGAGTGGCCATGATATAAGAATTTTCTATTCATTCCATGTATGTTAAAAAAATGATTCTATTCATATTCTTGTAATAAAAGTCAAAAAACCTATTTTTAAAATGATAGGAAGTTTAACTATAATTTTTTTTATAAAAATAAAATCATGTGTATAAAAAATCAAGGGAGAATACTAAAAACATTCTAGATAACATTTTTAGAAAACATGGTTTTGGAATAAAAATCATATTTGAGCAAATTGATAAATAATGTTAGATTTTATTAAAACAATTATCAATAATTTTAACTATAAAAAGTGTGGAAAATTGAAATATTAATTGAACATTTTATGAATTACAACATTAGGCTAAAATTAACAATTTTTTTAGAAAATGATCATATAATTACCTTTAATGTAAACTAAAGTATAAAAAATCACAATTAAAATGAGATTTCAAAATAAACCCTTAAAACATTGGTATCATTTAAATCACAACACCCTTGAAAAAAATAAATTAACATAAATCAGTAAATACTATGAATATAAAAAGTTTCATAATTGAAAATATCAATGGGGTAGATGATACACCTCATAAAATATGAAAGGTGTATAATATAACAATTACAACAAATAAAATAATTTGTGATGACAACCCTTGAAATGATTATAATGTTATAGTGAGAATTGATCATTGAATAAATGATGTATATTTGATGCAAGTCCACAAAAAAAGTTGAAATGGAACCTAAGGAAATAAAAAACCATTACACATATAATATTATAATATAAAATACATTTAAGATGTAATATAACCCAATTAAAAGAAATTGAGTTAAGAAAATCATTGCCGCTTGGCTACATTCAAGTCTAATACACTTGGATAAAATAAATAAAATTGAAACAAAAAATACCATTAAGTATGATGGATTAATGATATCTAAATTAAAAGGGGAAGTATATACACCACATAAAATAAATTAGGTACATAACTGTAGTGACCCTTGTTTTGGATCGCATTAAAAGTTCCACATGAATTTGAATTTTAGTTTGGTGGTAAGGCCAAAATCAAATTTATGGTTAGAATTTATTTTTAATGGCTATAAAACATAAAAGTTTTGTTTTTTTATGTATTTTAAGACATTAGAGGTGTCTTGGGTGACATGTTGAGTTATAATATATTGGTCTTCAAAAGATTGGTTTCTTGGAATCCAAATGGTTAAACACTAATGATAACCTGGTTAGTATATATTATGCACAAAAATTATGAATGATATGAAGGGTATCACATGGTTTTTAAGACTATGCACCTAAACCAACATGGCCTTTCAAGGCCTAAATATAAAATTTGTGATCTAAACTAAATGGGATGGGCATATTTATAAATACTTACACCTTTCCCACATCATTAGCACTATTTAGGCAGTGAGCATGCACGATTGGCGAACAATTTTCCAAACCATGTAGCCACACCATGAATCACATTAAAGGTATATAATTTACCATTATTCACATACCTCATTTATCTCTTCCTCCCCTCTTTTATTCTCATCAACATGAAAAATATCCTCTTATGTGTTCTCTCCTATGGCTACCCTCTAAGGCATGGGTGTATCTACCCCATTCAAGCTCAAAATTGCTCTCCCACAATTGCATTGGATCACCATTGGATTATATATGAATCCTCAATCCTCTTTATTTTTTCATAATATCCAATGTGTTGGGATTACTGTGTGAGATATTTTTCCCTAATTTTAGTTCATTTTACAATTCATTTGATTTATATCATTTAGTATTGAATCAAAGTCCAAAAATGGATAAGTTAAGTATTATAATAATGAGTTTGGTAGTCTTGTTGATTTTCCCTAATGTGTCACTTTTTTTATAAATTATTCCATCATAATTAATGTTGTAATTTTGGTGAATTGATCTTAAATTATTAATGCTTAAATTTTAATTCATTATAATATTAACATGATGGCCTTATGTACCTTGTGTATGGTTGGGGGTAAACAACCACAATTCGGACCACCTATTAAGATGAGTTGGATTGCATAATTTTTTTATTGTCCTTTTCTAGTGATTAAACAATCGCTTGGGTGTGTTCTTAAATTCCATGTAATGTATATCAATTACTTTATTAACTAATATTTTTTGGATAAAAGTCATTATCCTTGATCATGTGTAACATGTGTTTGGACCATTTTTGTATTTTTTGTCAACGATGTATCTATATGTGTTTTCAAAATGAATTGAAAGTAGTGTTAATTCCTATAAAATTGTTATGGATGAATTTAAATGTATTAGATGACACTCATTCACAATTATCCATGTTAAATGTGATTATTATTGAAGTGATATTATTTTACAAGACTTCTAACATTGATGACACCATTTTTACTATAAGATAATGATGAATAAGGCCCTGAATTTAAAATATTATTGAATGATTATTGTAAGGTTTCCATAAAAAATAAATATAATTGCATGAAGAGTAATTATGAAGGTTGTGATATATATATATATATATATATATATATATATATATATATCATGAAGTATATTTTAATAATATTGATTCTTTTGGTTTGGAATTTTATGGAGAGGATAGTATGGCTTGATATAATATCTTATGCTTAAAAAATATAATGAAATTATTATTTTGTGTACTCATACAAAAAATAAAAACTCATGATCCAAATCTATCTTAAAAATGTGGGAGGAGGAACTCAACCATCTGGGAGAGGAGTTCTACATTTTCTTTAGGATGTCATGTGAGAGAATATCCATGTATAACACCCACGGGAATGTACATAGCTTAGGCGAAGAAGCCAGTAGGCCAGTGTGAGTAGGCATGGACCATGTGGAATGAAATATAGTGTATAAAGGTGATGAACCCCAACAACCATCTTGATTTTATGGATTCATCAATTTTATAAGAAAAAAATCACTTGATTTCTCACGATATCGATGTGGCGCATCAATCTATGGGAATAGTCCATTTATTTTAATGAGTTTCAAAAACAATGATTGTCATCAGATTATATTGATATCAACTAACCTATTGAAATAATCCATCATCCATATCCTCATGACCATTAATGACACAACAAATTTCAGGGGAATAGGATAGAAATTTTATCCATCATGCATGAGGTCTCCATTGATATTCTAAGGTCGAGATGTTGATATGATGAGAGGAATAAAATCCATGAATAAATTCTTCATATTTCACGAAAGTGGTTTTTAATAAATGATTCTATTTTAAAAGGAAGATATCTAAATGAATTTCTGTTTTGAGTATTGTGGATGGTTGGATATGAGGATCATGCAATTATTTCAAGCACACGATGAATTCCCCATGACGTGAATCAAAAAATAACATAACAATAGATGAAATAAAAAATGATGTATAATTGAGAAACAAACAATGTTAAGTTGAAATATAATATTACAAAACATGGTATATTTCTTAGAGTTATGGGGATACATTATTCTTAGAGGTAGAGGAATTATAATCAGCTAATATGTATCAAAACACCAAGGTAGTGACGTGCTCCTATGATATTTTGAATCTTATCATTTTTTCATAGAAAATAAAACACTAGGAAATACCAGTTTTGTGAAGATGAAGAGAAACTGAAAATCCACATCCTATTCATAGTAGTAGATATTCCACCAGCATTCAACTTGTGCAAAGAATAATCGATTTTACTTACAAAGAACAATTTTTGTAAAGAAACTACGATGATAGGATACCCTTACACATAATCTCTATAGACCACATAGAGAACCTTATTATTTTCATATAGTGGATATTTAAATTTTGTTGAGACACCACATATAATATGTAGTCACTTGTTAAAACAAAATATAAGAGATCATGCTTGATTTTATAATCAAGAACCTGTTCAGGTGCACGTAAAGAAGACAGTATGTAACGACCCAAAAATTTCATTAATGGAAAATCCCTCTTGATCCAGTTAAATGTTTCTTTATGAAAAATGTTTTTATAAGATATCAACTTTTTTTTAAGATTTGTGACCGTTACTTTTATAGCCGTTGAACAGTGATCATCTGGGCAGTTTAAATATAAGGCTTTAACGAACCAATTTTCTACTCAGACAAAGGAAGAGATGGCCTCATCCAGTAGAATTTCCCCTTAAGAAGCCCATTTGTCGGAGCTCGGAAAGGAGGTGGCGTGTTTGGGCTTTTCCCTTGACCAAGCCCAAGCTGAGCTTCATCAAGTCAAGCTCGAACGTGATCGTCTACGGGAAAAATGGAAGTTGATAGAGATTACCACTCGAGCGATGTTATCCGAGCAACCCCAAGAGTCTGTCACCATCTCACACCTTACCCTTAGGTCTTATGCGGATATTTTAAGGGGTTATGTAACAAATAAGTAGAACCATGTTCATGTACATTATTTTTGTATATAATAATGAATATAATTTCTAGTCATTTTTGATACATTGTAATTAGTTTTTAACGTACAAATGGTGTTTTTAGTTATTATTTAATTAAGAATTATATTTTACTAAATTTAAGGATTTTTGAATTAAATAATATTTTAATAAAATATTATTATTAATATTAAATTAATTTTTATTAAATATAAATGATCTTATAATTTTATGAATGCAATTAAAATTTTTATTAAGGTTTGAAATCCATTTCTGTCAAAACCCGTGAATTTTTTATAAATGTCGGTTTTTATTTTAAAAGTGAAAATTCACATATTTAAAAAATTATTTAGATAAAATAAATATTATTTTTGGAATCAGGACGTCGAAATTATCCAACGGTGAATTTTTCATAATTTTCTGAGACAGTCAAATTTTTGGGTAAAAAATTAAATACCATTTAAATATATAATGTGTTTTATGACATCATAATGACCCAATGGTGATGTAATAAAATACCATAATCCTTATGTTCGGCCAATATATGTTTTATCATTAAAATAATGAGGTTTTGGGTTTGTTTGACTCACTTTTCAAAGCATTAATGGAGCCCTCAAGACTTATTCAACACTTTGCCTTTTTAAATTAATTTCCATGGGAGTGTGACTCACCTCCACATAAGAAACCCTACTTTTTTAATAATGTAGGACCTTGGACTTGTAAAATATTGTTTTCCTCTTTCCTTTTCCAGAAACCATGGGCAAATACCATGGGATGGTTTGTGTTTTGGATTATTTTAATATAAGGGGTCCCAAACCTAAATAATAAAGAATTCTCTCACCTTTCCTATATAAACCCACCCAAGCTCCCACTTCCTCCTCACTCAAATCCCTTGAAGTTCGTCCAAAATCTGCCCTACTCTCTCTAGAATCCTCTCAAGGTTCCCCAAGCTCCCAAGAAGCCTCTCACAAGCCTCTCTCTAGCCTTTGGAAGCACACTTCCAAGTAAGGGGTTTTCTTCCTTTCTCATTTTTTTTGTCAATTTTCTTTAAGTTGTATTTCCCTTTTTATTTCAATTATGAATGTTGGGGTATGGTTTCACACCTCCCCCATACTGACCTCTTATTTTTTGAATTATGGGAGAACCCTTTCTCTCTCATTAAATGCCTCCCATGTACACCCGTTACTATGCCGAAATTCCGAAAGGAACTTCTCTCTCTTCTTTTACAATCAAGCAATAATTTTGTATCATGAATCTAAATTCCATTTCTATTGTTGGGACATGTATATATATGATATCCTTACTTTACATTACATGTAAATATTATGAGGAACCCCTTTCTCTCTCATCAACCTTTTTTATGAATTCTTATGTCACGCCGTTACGCTGCCGAAATCGCACCGATTTTCTAAGCCAATGTCTTTGTGTAGTGAATACCATGCCCATTTCTCCATCAAGGGTATTCACCTTTATGCACATATACATATTGATTGTAATGTTTCATGTACAAATTCCACATTCCTTTATCGTGGATGAAATGATTATGTTTTATGAATCCATGTTTTATGATCCATGTGGCACACTTATGCATGAAATGAAATGTTTAAGAAGGGTGCGCCCTTTATAGCGCTCCAATGCATTGGGTAAAGTATAGTATCATGATACGTCATGTGCAATGAGTGTTGACTCATGCTAATTCAAGTGCAACGAGGGTTTACTCGGGCTTCAAGTGCAATGAGGGTTTACTCATGCTCCATGTGCAATGAGCCTTGGCTCATGCTAATTCAATGTTAAGTGTTGTTGCCACATTTCCATGTTATGATTATCATGCTTTATCATGCCTTTATGTTCATCTTTCTCTTCTGCTCTATTGATATGCCTATTTCCTAACATGTATTTCACTCCTCATGTTATTCACTGTTTACTCCCTTACTGGGCTTTATAGCTCACCCTTTTCTTATGCATGTCCTCAGGTTATCCCATGCAATGCTAAGTACGAAGGAATGTAGTGGTCATGTAAAGGAAGTTTTCAATAAAGATGTTGTATTTCAAGTTTAAAGTTTTTATGTAATGATCCTAAGCCCCAAAGACACTAAACCTCTCGATATTCTTTGTTGGATCAAGTGAAGTTTTATGTAATAAAGCATGTTTAAGATTTAATAAAAAGCAGGGTTGTCATAGTTGGTATCAGAGGATAGGTTTAGTTATTTTTGGGATTAGGAAACCCTAGTAAAGCCTTAGATACAAGACTAAGCATAATAAAAACATCCCTATGTTTTGGTAAATACTAAGTAAGTGGTTTATCAACCAAATACATCCCTGTCTGGATACGAGCAGGTAGAGGCGGCTCTGGCACAGATGTATCCTAGGGGTAAAACCCGAAAACACCGCTTTGAGCTAGACTCGAACGGGAACTGGTGCACGACAACGGGCCTTGCTGCACTCTTGGTTACGACACTCCCGGGGGATATGTTTTGATAAATTCACAATCTTAGTATGAACCCTTATTAATGAAAAAATGCTCCTAAGAATATATGTTAGAAGGAAGATCATGAAAAGCCTGGATTGAATCCTATAGACTCATGAGTTAAAGAGATTAAAGTTTATTTATAAGTCATAAACTTTTGTCTTTGGATTACCCTTTATGTGTTACCCCTAACTTTCCTTTTATTCCAGCCAATGGCCGGTAATAGGAGAACTCGGGCTAACAACCGTTGTGAAGATCAGTGTGATGATTGTACTTATGAGATGCCCAATCCAATGGGAGCGGGAATCGCGAACTTTGTCACGCTTCTCTCTCAGCTAACTCAAGTTTTGAATAGAAAAACTGGTCAAGAGGAACGTTCAACCCCCCCTAAGAAAGAACAAGTCGCTATTGAAAGCTTCATGAGACAAAGGCCTCCTACTTTTTGTGGATCATCTGATACCATGATTGCTGAACAATGGATCAACTCCATTGAAAAGATATTCTCCATCCTCCAATGCTCTGAAAAAGAGAAGGTTCTCCTGGCGGCTTATCGTATGGAGGGTGAAGCTGATCAATGGTGGACGTTGATCAAAAATACGAAGCCTGAGGAGGAGATCGAGGCTTTGGAATGGAAGGTATTCCGGAAGATGTTTTTTTATAAATATTTTCCACACACCCTCCTTCTTAAGATGGAAAGGGACTTCCTTTCCCTCAAGCAGAAAGATGAGGAATCTGTGGGAGCGTACGAGGCAAACTTCACAAGGCTTGCACGATACGCTTCCGGCTTTGTCGTTACCCCCGAATGCAAGTTTGACCGCTTCTTTGGTGGGCTGAAGCCTAGCTTGCGGAAAGCATTAGCGATCCGTGACTTCGACAGCTATGATGAAATTGTCCGATGTGCCCTCAAGGTTGAAATGGAGATCGGAGAATCACAAGGGTATCATGGGGACAAGAAGCGGAAGGTGGAATTCAATGCTGGTGGTCCGATGGATAAATCCAACGGCGCTAAGAAATTCCAGCACCCCACTTGCCAAAAGTGTGGAAAGAAGCACCCTGGAAATTGCCTTAGGGGGACAAGAAAATGCTTCAAGTGTGGAAGAGAAGGGCACCTAGCTGTTAACTGTCAGCAAGAAGGACCCGCAGCTGCGACAGAGGAGAGGAACGCTCCGTTCGAACCTCAACGCGTTGTTCAATGCTTAAAATGCAAAGAACCGGGTCATTTTGCGAATCAGTGCCCTAATCCAAGGGTTATCGGAGGCAATCAACAACCTCCAAGACAGCAAGGAAGAGCTTTTTCCATCACTTCTGCCAAAGTGAACCCCGACAACGAAGTGGTGACAGGTACGCTATTTATTCATTCAAGAATAGCGGACGTACTTTTTGATTCAGGTTCTACGCATTCTTTTATATCTCAAAAGTTTAGTAGAACAATCCCTGCACCACCACAAATCCTGGAAGTAAAGATGTCGGTGAGTACGGAAAATGGGGCAATCATTGCATCCCATGAGTATAAGTCCTCCCCTGTTATAATCTGTGGATTGAATTTCCCGGCGAACCTCGTCATACTCCCTTTGGTGGAATTTGATGCAATTCTTGGCATGGATTGGATTTCCTTATATAGAGCCATCATAAATTGTCGGGAGATGGAAATCACACTCCATATGGAGAATCGACCCCCGATTCTTTACAAGTGTCAGGAGGAAGATGAATCTCCTTTAGATCCATCATCTCAAGAATGGATATTACTTCCTTATGAGCACGCATATCTGGCTCAGATGATTAAGTCCAAGGAAGAAACCACCCTTGAAGAAATGCCTATTGTGAGGGAATTCGCTGAAGTATTTCCCGAGGAACTTCCTGGTCTTCCTCCAAGAAGAGATGTTGAGTTCTCAATCGAACTTATACCTGGGGAGCTACCAATATCCAAGACTCCATATAGAATGGCTGTTGTTGAGCTTGAAGAGCTGAATAAACAACTACAGGAGAATCTGGATAAAGGGTTTATACGCCCAAGTGCATCACCATGGGGTGCACCAGTCCTCTTCGTCAAGAAGAAGGATGGGTCAATGCGGCTTTGCATCGATTATCGTGAACTTAACAAAATCAGGATAAAGAACAAGTATCCTCTCCCAAGAATCGATGATTTGTTTGATCAGCTGCGTGGATCTCAATACTTCTCCAAGGTCGACTTGCGGTCGGGATATTATCAAGTAAGGGTGAAGAAGGAAGATATCCCCAAGACTGCTTTTCGTACAAGGTACGGGCACTATGAATTCATAGTAATGCCTTTCGGACTCACCAATGCTCCAGAAATATTCAAGGACTTGATGAATAGAGTCTTTAGAGATTACCTAGACAAATTTGTGGTAGTCTTTATAGATGATATTCTAATATACTCCAAAACCAAGGAGGACCACGAGGAGCATTTAAAAACTGTACTAGAGACTTTGCGCAAGGAGAAGCTCTATGCAAAGTACAGCAAGTGTGAGTTTTGGTTGAAGGAAGTCTCATTCTTGGGTCATATCATCACAAGCAATGGGATATCTGTGGACCCCTCCAAAACAGATGCAATTGAGGGATGGCTAAGGCCAACATCGGTAACTGATATCCATAGCTTCTTGGGGTTAGCTGGATATTATCGACGATTTGTGAGAAATTTCTCACGATTGTCCAACCCTCTTACCAAGATATCTCGAAAGGGAGTAAAGTTTTCTTGGAGTGATGAATGCGAAGAAAGCTTCAAGGAGTTGAAAAGGAGGATTATCACTGCACTCGTTCTCACTTTCCCCACAAGTGGGGAGCTTTTTGTGGTTTTCAGTGATGCTTTGAAGAAGGGCTTAGGATGTGTGCTGATGCAGAATTATAAAGTGATATCCTATGCCTCAAGGCAGTTGAAAATCCATGAGTGAAACTATCCAACACATGATCTGGAGTTGGCGGTGGTGATCTTTGCCTTGAAAATCTGGCGGCATTATCTCTATGGAGAGAAATGTGAGATATATACTGACCACAAGAGTCTTAAATATATATTCACACAGAAAGAACTTAATATGCGCCAGAGAAGATGGATAGAGCTCATCGAGGATTATGACTGTTCAATACATTACCACCCTAGGAAGGAGAACAAGGTGGCGGATGCCCTAAGTAGAAAGGATCCAGCAATTCTATCAATGATGAGAATTGAGAAGGATCCAATCTTCTTAGACTTGATGAAGATGGACGTGGGAATCATAAAGAAGGGAACATCATCAATCCTTTCACAAATGATTGCTCAACCATCTCTTTTGGAAAGGTTAAAGGATGCTCAAAAGGATGATGCGGGAATCCAATGAAAAGTGGAAGCTATCAAAAAGGGAAAATCCTCAGAGTTTAATGTTAATGAAGAAGGAATTGTGCGGTTTGGGAAAAGACTATGTGTTCCATCAAGTTCGGAGCTGAAGAAGGAACTTTTGGATGATGCACATAGTTCAAATTTCTCTATTCACCCAGGGAGCACAAAGATGTATCGAGATCTCCAAGAAAACTTTTGGTGGGATAATATGAAGAAGGATATCGCTGAATATACATCAAAGTTCCTGGTGTGTCAGCAAGTGAAGGCAGAGAGGCAGAAGTCTAAGGGGATGATGCAACCATTTCCCATACCAGAATGGAAATGGGAGAACATCACCATGGACTTTGTCACTGGACTTCCAAGGACATCCAAAAGCAACAATGCAATCTGGGTTATTGTGGATCGTCTTAAAAAGACTGCACACTTCATTGCTATTCGAGAGGATTTCTCTTTGGATCAACTGGCACAGATATATATCAGGGAAGTGGTACGGTTTCATGGAGTACCACTATCTATTGTGTCTGACCGAGATCCAAGATTTACCTCTAAGTTTTGGAAGAGTCTTCAACATGCTCTGAATACTGAACTGAACTTCAGTACGGCCTATCATCCTCAAACTGATGGCCAATCCGAGCGGACTATCCAAACACTTGAGGATATGTTGAGAGAGTGCTAAATGGACTTTAAAGGAGGATGGGATCAACATCTTCCTCTAGTTGAGTTCTCTTATAATAATAGTTTCCACTCGAGCATTCAAATGTCACCATATGAAGCCCTGTATGGGAAAAGGTGTAGAAAACCGGCATGTTGGGATGAGGTCGATGAATGTAAGCTACTTGGACCAGAAATGGTCGAAGAAATGGTGGAGAAGGTGAAAACCATTCAGAAGCATATCAAGGCAGCCCAAAGTCAACAGAAGAGTTATGCAGATAATCGTCGACGAGACCTTGAGTTTAAAGTTGGAGACATGGTGTTTTTACGCATATCTCCATGGAAGAAGGTCATGAGGTTTGGAAAGAAAGGGAAGTTAAGTCCAAGGTACATCGGCCCATTCGAGATTCTTGATCGTGTTGGGGCTGTGGCCTATCGACTAGCACTTCTACCTACTATGGCCAAGGTGCATGATGACTTCCATGTATCCCTCTTAAGGAAGTACATACCAGACCCTTCACATGTACTCTCTTCCGAGGTGGTACAATTAGAAGACGGTCTTTCTTATGAGGAGCAACCAGTGAAGATCTTAGATCGTAGAGAAAAAGTTCTACGAAATAAGACAATTCCCCTCGTCAAGGTGTTGTGGAGAAACCACAAGTTTGAAGAAGAAACATGGGAGTCGGAGGATATGATGAAGCTAAGTTACCCACATTTGTTTTAGTATGGGAAAAGGAAAATTTCGAGGGCGAAATTTCTTAAGGGGGGAATGTTGTAACGACCCAAAAATTTCATTAATGGAAAATCCCTCTTGATCCAGTTAAATGTTTCTTTATGAAAAATGTTTTTATAAGATATCAACTTTTTTTAAGATTTGTGACCGTTACTTTTATAGCCGTTGAACAGTGATCATCTGGGCAGTTTAAATATAAGGCTTTAACGAACCAATTTTCTACTCAGACAAAGGAAGCGATGGCCTCATCCAGTAGAATTGCCCCTTACGAAGCCCATTTGTCGGAGCTCGGAAAGGAGGTGGCGTGTTTGGGCTTTGCCCTTGACCAAGCCCAAGCTGAGCTTCATCAAGTCAAGCTCGAACGTGATCGTCTACGGGAAAAATGGAAGTTGATAGAGATTACCACTCGAGCGATGTTATCCGAGCAACCCCAAGAGTCTGTCACCATCGCACACCTTACCCTTAGGTCTTATGCGGCTATTTTAATGGGTTATGTAACAAATAAGTAGAACCATGTTCATGTACATTATTTTTGTATATAATAATGAATATAATTTCTAGTCATTTTTGATACATTTTAATTAGTTTTTAAAGTACAAATGGTGTTTTTAGTTATTATTTAATTAAGAATTATATTTTATTAAATTAAAGGATTTTTGAATTAAATAATATTTTAATAAAATATTATTATTAATATTAAATTAATTTTTATTAAATATAAATTATCTTATAATTTTATGAATGCAATTAAAATTTTTATTAAGGTTTGAAAGCCATTTCTGTCAAAACCCGTGAATTTTTTATAAATGTCGGTTTTTATTTTAAAAGTGAAAATTCACATATTTAGAAAATTATTTAGATAAAATAAATATTATTTTTGGAATCAGGACGTCGAAATTATCCAACGGTGAATTTTTTATAATTTTCTGAGACAGTCAAATTTTTGGGTAAAAAATTAAATACCATTTAAATATATAATGTGTTTTATGACATAATAATGACCCAATGGTGATGTAATAAAATACCATAATACTTATGTTCGTCCAATATATGTTTTATCATTAAAATAATGAGGTTTTGGGTTTGTTTTACTCACTTTTCAAAGCATTAATGGAGCCCTCAAGACTTATTCAACACTTTGCCTTTTTAAATTAATTTCCATGGGAGTGTGACTCCCCTCTACATAAGCAACCCTAATTTTTTATTAATTTCGGACCTTGGAATTGTAAAAAATTGTTTTACTCTTTCCTTTTCCAGAAAACATGGGCAAATACCATGGGATGGTTTGTGGTTTGGATTATTTTAATATAAGGGGTCCCAAACCTAAATAATAAAGAATTATCTCACCTTCCCTATATAAACCCACCCAAGCTCCCACTTCCTCCTCACTCAAAGCCCTTGAAGTTCGTCCAACCACTTCCCTACTCTCTCTTTAATCCTCTCAAGGTTCCCCAAGCTCCCAAGAATCCTCTCACAAGCCTCTCTCTAGCCTTTGGAAGCACACTTCCAAGTAAGGGGTTTTCTTCCTTTCTCATTTTTTTTGTCAATTTTCTTTAAGTTGTATTTCCCTTTTTATTTCAATTATGAATGTTGGGGTATGGTTTCACACCTCACCCATACTGCCCTCTTATTGTTTTAATGATGGGATAACCCTTTCTCTCTCATTAAATGCCTCCCATGTACACCCGTTACTATGCCGAAATTCCGAAAGGAACTTCTCTCTCTTCTTTTACAATCAAGCAATAATTTTGTATCATGAATCTAAATTCCATTTCTATTGTTGGGACATGTATATATATGATATCCTTACTTTCCATTACATGTAAATATTATGAGGAACCCCTTTCTCTCTCATCAACCTTTTTTATGAATTCTTATGTCACGCCGTTACGCTGCCGAAATCGCACCGATTTTCTAAGCCAATGTCTTTGTGTAGTGAATACCATGCCCATTTCTCCATCAAGGGTATTCACCTTTATTCACATATACATATTGATTGTAAAGTTTCATGTATGAATTCCACATTCCTTTATCATGGAAGAAATGATTATGTTTTATGAATCCATGTTTTATGATCCATGTGGCACACTTATGCATGAAATGAAATGTTTAAGAAGGGTGCGCCCTTTATAGCGCTCCAATGCATTGGGTAAAGTATAGTATCATGATACGTCATGTGCAATGAGTGTTGAATCATTCTAATTCAAGTGCAACGAGGGTTTACTCGTGCTTCAAGTGCAATGAGGGTTTACTCATGCTCCATGTGCAATGAGCCTTGGCTCATGCTAATTCAATGTTAAGTGTTGTTGCCACATTTCCATGTTATGATTATCATGCTTTATCATGCCTTTATGTTCATGTTTCTCTTATGCTCTATTGATATGCCTATTTCCTAACATGTATTTCACTCCTCATGTTATTCACTGTTTACTCCCTTACTGGGCTTTATAGCTCACCCTTTTCTTATGCATGTCCTCAGGTTATCCCATGCAATGCTAAGTACGAAGGAATGTAGTGGTCATGTAAAGGAAGTTTTCAATAAAGATGTTGTATTTCAAGTTTAAAGTTTTTATGTAATGATCCTAAGCCCCAAAGACACTAAACCTCTCGATCTTCTTTGTTGGATCAAGTGAAGTTTTATGTAATAAAGCATGTTTAAGATGTAATAAAAAGCAGGGTTGTCATACAGTACATGTGCACATTCATGAAAAAATGAATTTAACAAAAATAGAAAAAACATTTAATTTGTGTACATGTATCGGTGTTCCTGATTATTGTTATAAGATTTGAATAGTGTTTGAATACTATTGTGATAATATATTTCCATCCTCATGTACATATGATGAACCACTTTAGGATATAACCCAAATATTGAAATAAAGAACATAAAATAATATATTTATTTATTTATAAATATATATATTCTAGGGTTTATGATTGATAATCACATTCAATTCATTCATGAGTTTTACTTGATTTAATTGAGTTGACAATTCATGATGAAGAAGTTTGTGGTTCTAAAATATTATTCAATCATAGAATAATAATTAATAATTTGTTTTCATATATTGCACATATCAAATCAAGGTATGATATTTATCATAAAAATAAATGACAAAAGCTCTATCAGAGTTTCACTAAGGAAACTGGTCAATAATGGTTATCAAATTTATTGGGGAAAGACTAACAGACTTGGCTAGTGGATATTGAAGGTACATGAACAGGTATAGAAAAAATTTATATCCAATAAGATATGGATAAATATAAATTGATCATACAATACAAGATCGTGACATGAAAAAATTAATAGTCTTCTAGGGGGAGTTTAGAGTACAATAAATATTATAGTCAGAGATGGAAGTAGAATTCTCTTAGTTGGATTTGGGAGTAGGAGAATATGTTTTGGGTGTATAACCAAATATATAAGATGATTTATATTTCTGGTGGGTTATAAATAAAATCAATTAGAGGATATATTACAGTGGGGTATAACAAGTTTCTTCTATAATTATTATAATTTATAAAGATATTATAGTGGAGAATATGTAACTAGGGGTATTACTAGTTGCATCTAGGAGTTGGTCTTAGTACCGAACCATGAAAAAATATTTCCTATTGTGTTTAATTTACTTTATACATTTCATGTAAGACCCACTAATCTTAAAAAGTAATTGATGGTTTAATTAAATGGGAAAGATAAAAAGAAAAAAAATTGTAAAACTAGTCATAAGTGATTCACCCCATCTCAGTGTGACTACATGACCCATTGGGAACATTAATTGTTATCAGATCGAAAGGTGCCAACTATGGTCAAATCTAATTTACTTTTCAAGATGATTATATTGGAAGTATATGAAGTGAATATTTAATTTTTAATAAGATTATGAATAGAATAAAATGAAAAATACTAATTCTTTTCTTGATGTTAGAAGTGATGAGATTTTAGTCGTGACTATGAAAAAGAGGAAGAAAATAATTAAAAAGAATCCTATGAAGAACTAAAAGATAAATTAATAAAAAATTATTACTAAATAAAATTAGACTGATAATTTTTAAATGAGGTCAGTATAATTTAATTTTGAAGAATCAATTTCATTTTGTAATGAAAATGTATTCAATGATGAAATCATTAATTATTTGAAAATATTTTTAAAATAAGTGGTAAGTTTAATAGTTATAATTTTAATGTAACGTTAGTATGAAAAATCATAATAGAAGAGGAAGATGATGCAATGGAAGAAGAAAAGATTAAGAATGTTCATAATTGAAATAATATCTTAAAACATTAAATAAGTCAAGGAAAATAATTTGATGATGTTTAAAGAAATATTCAACATGAATTAATATTTTAAAAATATATCCCACTTTAAATTTTATATCTTTCATTTATTAATAAATAATTAAAATGGTATTCCTATGTGAAATTAATTTTTGAGATTTTTATTGGGGAAGCTTTTAATGAACATGAAAAATTGTAGAAAATATCCATGGATTCCAGTTCTTTATATATATATGTTAAAATAAAAATTTATATAGATCATGATAGTTTTTTAATGAAATAAAATAATTTTCATGAAGATATGACTAAAATGATGAAGATCCAGTTTGAAAAAATATAGAAATTAGTTGAATATGAGAAGATTTATATCAACTTAAAAAGCCTTGAACTAATATTGAAACTGATGAATATATAAGAGACACAAGATGAGACTTCCCAAGACACTGAGTAAGTATGTTCTTCCAAAAATGTTTCTGATAGAGGTATTATTTATGAAATGTCTCGTCCTTGTCACAAGGGGATATTGAGATTATTTGAATATAAATCTATTATAGGCTCATTGGAAAAATGAAACATTTTGTCTACTATATTTGTGTGTACATATGATTTTTGATGACCGGTGGTGATTCAACTTTAAAATATAGACAAACATGGGTGAAAACTTTTATCAAGAAGGCACTACATCTTTAATGATGAATATAAATAAGTAAAATAATCATTGTTACTAAAAAAATTTAATAAAGAAGAAATGTTTTATCTAAAAAAAGAAAAGTTTCATGGAATTTTAGAATGTGTCACCAAATAAGAAGTCAATATTTTTTGGCAAATATTAGTAAAATTGTACGTTTTGGTACTTAATGATAAATTATTGGAAAAATATGTCACTATATTAAAATTATATAATTACTATAATCATGGGGAGTAAATTTGAATAAAATAGTAAACCTACACAATAGAAGTATAATTCACAGAAAAAAATCAATATATCAAGAATAGATATGAGTACTGTGAAAATTTATGTGAAAATTGCATCAAAAGTGGTCATCATTCTGATGAATTCTAGTTTGTACCAAAAATTCACCCATCGTGTTTTGATGTGATGAGAATACCATAATAAAAATAGAATCAAGTGAAAAAAATAAGATGACTGGTCAACCTTTGGAGGTAAACAAAATAAGAAGACTGCCAAACAAAAAATCTTCGATGATTTTTTAAAAGAATAAAGTTAGTAATATCACACCAAATAAAAGATTATTCTATTGTTGTAGAGAAGGTCACATCATTTCTCATTATGAATGTCCATGAATAATATTACTAGAAGAAGAAATATTGTATTAAAGAAAGAATCAATCCATAAAAGAAATAATAGGATAAAATTGGTGAAATACATCTCTGATAAAGAGACTAAATGCGATGAAGGGAAATGTGATGAAGGTTAAGGATGTGTGTGAAATGTGTAATAATTATTGGAATTCAGGTAAAAATGGATTGACATGGATTCTTAGACAAGAATAAATCTTAAAGAAGATATGAGAAGAACCTACGACTTCTTGTACTAAAATTAATGTTGTCAAAAAGGAGTCTACACACAAAGGGAATATTAAGCATGTTCATAAATAATGTCTGGTATTTTGTCCAAAATAGTTGGATTGGGAAATAAATATTGAGAAAGAATAAATAACTAAAACATATTTGCTAGAAAATGAGATAAATCATTTTTCATATATGCAGATAGCTATGTTGAAATGAAACACCCATCCCTATTGTTCTAACTAAAAAGCATTCGAGGTTCCTCATTATTCTCCATTAGTTTATGTGTTTTAAGATAATATTTAGGGAAATGAAGGTGATGTTTGAGGTTGTCACTTATGGATAACATGAAGAGACTATACATAATTGAGTTTATTGAATTCTAGGAAGTATAATAAAAGAGTGTATCTCTTAAGGGGGAGAAAACTTGATGTATTCCAATCACAATTTCATCACTTATTCTTAATTGAATTAATAATATCAATCAAGGGGGAGTTATTGCCTGATGAAAAAATGAGTGAAAGGGGATCTATATCTTTTTAACCTAAACATTATAATGTGTCTTTCAATGTATTTAATGTACTTAGAAGTTAATTGATAAATATTTTTACATACAACCCCTAAATTGTGAATTGATAATTTCTAAGTATGACATCACATTCATGGTTTTTTATGGACAACATAGACAACCATGATTATATATCTATTTTTTTATATATCAGGTAATCCCATGTAGACATATAGTTGACTAGATAATGGTTTTTTTTTCAAAGAAAATCATATCATACCATCCTTCCCATTGATGTCATCATTAAATTTTTATATAAGGGATAAGATCATGTTTTTTAAAGGAAATATGATATGAGACAACCCCCACATATCCTTTGAAAATGATTTAAAATAAGGGGGAGAATGTTTGAGAACACATATTAATTTTAAAATATTTTATGAAATATTTATAGAAAAATACAAAGGGGGAAATTCTTATGACCATTATTTCATTTATTATCAATGATATGTAAATATGTTTTCGGAGAAAGAAGTGGCGACCCCAGATGAATTTTTATGGATTCATTTATTGGAATTGTACTTCACACATGGAAAATTAGCCATGTTAAATGTGATTATTGTGGAAGTGATCTTATGTTATATGAATTTTGTGAGTGATAATAGTTTTTTTACTATAAGATGAAGAAAATAAAGTCAATTAAATTGAAATATCATTACATTAGGATTTGAGGTTTCCATGAAAACTAAATGTAATTTCATGAAGAGGAACTATTATGGTAATGAAAAAAATATTTTATCATCAAGAAGAATTGAATTAGAGTGTGTCCTTTAAATTGGAATTTGATGGAAATGATGGTTTATTAAGACATTATATTCTTCACATAAGGAATATAATGGATGTATTTTATAGTGTGGTTATATAAAAATTGTGGCCAAACATGGACCAAATTGGTCCCACATATATGGGAGGATGACCTTTGCCACATGGGAGAGGAGATCCACACAGTCTGCACAATGGCATGTGAGATTATAACCATGTATAATGCCTCTTGAATAATTCATATATTAAGCCAAGATGTCGGTGGTACAATGTGTGTAGGAAAAACGTATTTGGCATGTAATTTAGTGTAAGTAGGTGTCGATCCCCACAACTACATTGAACCAACAATAGTAGAAATTTTCTAATAAATGAAGCTATCGACTGCACTTGAGATCGATTTGGGCATCATGTCCTGAGAACTATTCATCTGTTTTAATAAGTTAGGGATAAAACACCCCCATAAAACTATTTTGATCTT
The DNA here is from genome assembly GCA_963277665.1 of Viscum album. Lineage (NCBI taxonomy): Eukaryota > Viridiplantae > Streptophyta > Magnoliopsida > Santalales > Viscaceae > Viscum > Viscum album. The sequence goes on along the minus strand of OY728159.1, from coordinate 769,922,543 downwards.
GACTGGATGATTAAATTAGGTTTTTGTCTTCATCCTCTCATTCCTAGATGGTCAAGCTATTCTAAAAAAAGAAGACTAAACCTCCATCCATTGATCCTAAGGTCACCATTGATATTCTAAGTTTGAGTTGCTAATACAAGGATATGAATAACCTCCATGTATGAAATATTCATCATATTTTCATGCAGTTATCTGGAGAAGGATCCACTACCAAACAAATATATTGACATGAAGGTTGTTTGAGGGAATATTGATCCATGGATATGAGGCTAATATGATTACTGCATGATCATGAGGACTTTACCATGAAGTGAATCATGAACACAAGCAACAAAAGATGCCATAAAACAAGATGTATACTTGAGAAACACATGATGTTTAGATGAGATATAATATTCCCTAGCACATCATATCTCTCCTAGCTACAACATGAAATTGTTAATAGAGATAGAGGAAATGTAATCCACATTTATATATATAATATACTTGGGAGAGACATGCTACTATGATATTTTTAAGGCTCTATGTTTTTTGGAGATATCAGTGTATTGAGAAATAATAGTTTTATGAAGAAAATGTGAAACTGTGAAGCCACTACTTGCATAAGGAAGAAGATAATCTATGTGAATTTGACTTATGTAAATCATAATTGATTTTCATCATGGGGAAGTTATTCAATTATTACACCAATATAGCATGACAAGGTTATATATAATCTCTCTAGATTGAAAAAGATCCATGATATTTTAAGACACTATTTATGTGAAGTGTCAAGAGATACCAAAAATAGTAATCAATAAATTTCACAAATATGATAGTTGATACTTTTTTTTTCATGATAAATAACTGACTCGGGTGTGCACAAATTATATAGTGCATGTGAAGATAAATGAAACATAATAATTGAACAAAAAAATAAAAAATATGCACTTTTTTCATATATATGTGTGTATAAAGAAAGTGGGGAGAAGTGGAAAGTGTATGCATACTATTACATTATGGGATTTTCATGCTCATGCACACTTTAATAACCACATAATTAAATAACTTAAATTTTTTCTAAAATCACATAAAGACACAATATATATATATATATATTATTGTTTAAGATTAACAATCCCATTAAATTCATGCATGATGTGTACTTGAATTAATTGAGTTTATAATTCAAGAATTAGTAGTTTGGGGTTGTGTAATATTATTTTTTTCATATAATAATACTTAATAATTTGTGTGCATCTCTTGGACTAATCAAATTGAGTTTGGGACTTCATTAGTAGTATAAATAATAACATATAAAGCATAGTTTTAATGAGGTAAGTAATTAACACAGGCGATCAGAATTGATTAAGCATTACTGAAATACTTGACCTATGGATATTGAAGGTACAAGAATAGGTATACTAGGATTTTAGATCCTATAACCTCATAGAGAAAGATCAAAGGATCATTATGTAGTGGATCAAGCTTTAATTAATGGTAATTTCTTTGGGATGAATTTGGAAGAAGAAGAAGTCTTTCAATCATAGATTGAGTAGAAGTCTCTCAGTTGTAGATGGGAAAAAGAGAATATGGTTGGTTGGTATAATAAACCAAGGTAGATGTGATTAATTTCTAGGGTTTATAAGTAGAATCAATTGGAATTAATTATTGAGGTTATAACTATATTCTCCCTATACCATTTTAATTGATTAAAATATTATAGTCGAGAATCTACAACTAGAAGGTATAACCGATGGTTACAGGGACTGAGTCCTTGTAATGATCATTGTAAAAATATAATTTGTTGTCTTTTATTTAATTTTTTCATTGAAAACATGTTCCAATCATCTTAATAGATGATATTGCCTCGACATAAAATGGTGTAAAATAAATAGAATAGAATTCAGTAAAATTGGTCACACATGATTCATCCCCCTCTCAGTCTTCTTACACAATCCAGTTGGAACATTAGTGTGATTGAAAATATTGAGAGATTAATATTGAATAATTATATGAGTTGATGAAAATGGTATAAAAACCACACCTTTTTATAACAAAAAACTTTGGAGGTGTGTTTTATTCTTCAATAAAAGGGGGAATTGAATGGAAATTTTTAAAATGATAAATTTTATAGAACATCCCATGGCCTTCACAATTACATATATATCAAATGGCCTAAATGATATAATTAAATTATGGTATGGCATGATTACGGGAAAGTCTTTCTTTATTAAATATATTTAAATTTAATTGAATGATAATGATGTGTCGTATCATGGAATGGATATATATGTACACACACACACATATATATATCCCATGCTAAATTCTTAAACGAACATGGTTATTAGTATTGTAAATTGTGTTACTTGGGAATGGAATCCCTTATTCTAATACTCAGACATGGAGAACCTTATTGTGATACTCAGGAACGACATCCATTATTGTGACACTAGGGCATGGAATCCCTTATTTTAATAGTCAGGAATATAGTCCCGTATTCTGATACTCAAGAATGTCGTCCCTAATTTTGATACATGGTCTTGGATTCCCTTATTGTGGAACTCTATGAGACTCTCATGACTATGCAATGATTCCTAAGTTATGCCTCCAGTCCTAGCTTGCCATATATATCTATATATATGTCTATATATGTTACTACGTGAATGGTGAAAATATATATACATACATATATATATATATGTAAATATAAATACATATATATTAAAATATCATTAGAGATATTCTTATTTAGGCTGAAGCATTTATGGTCATCCATGTGTCCTTGAGAAACCAGATAAGACTTGTTTTCATTTATTTATTTTGATACATCACTTTATTATTATACGTTCACACTGATTATTATATATTTATGAAATTTATAGTTCATTAGATTCCATTGGTGGTTGACTAATGAGTATATCTGTTACCATATTTGGTCCGTCGTTTGATACCTGAACAGACCACTTCGTTGCATGTCTGGATAATATATTTCACTTTCTCACTGTAGTCTATTTGTCCTAGGATGGAGAACAAGATCATAGGACTGATCTAGTGCATGTGACGCTATTAGGGATAACAGATGAGTATTTTATTTTTTATTTACATGATTTTTGTATTTATACCTATTTCATTGGTTTTTTATATTTAGGTCATAACATGATCATGCATGGATGTTTATTTTAAATTTTATCAGGTTATCTATTTATGATGAATTTCCAGTTGATATTATATTCCTATACCTTTATATATATATTTTTATAGAATGTTTTATAATATCCATAGGGTATTTTATCCCCATTATACATCTTTATACCCTCATTTTCTAGTCAGAATCCTTTGGATTATGGGGAGGTGGCCATGAGGTCATGTGACTGAACAACAATGGGAACCGTTTCACTGTCTCTGAGGTCAGGATACTACAAAGTGGTATTAGAGATATTTTCTTTTTTACCTTAATGGTTGGGGATGGTGTACAATAGAATATTAGTGTGTTATAAGTTTAGAAATAGCATGTGTATGGGTATAACTAACCCATGAATGAGGGAAAGATCTAGTTCATAGTGATGGTACTGTTGTGCACACTACTCATTATAATAGTGGATTATTATTTCTCCTTGTTTTATTTTTTTTAATTCTATAGGTTATTGATTTATGGAATTATGTATTTCTACCCTTGTCCCATTATGGTCAAGAATTATTATTATATGCATCATTATTTTCCATTAGGGATTAGGATTCCCTGTATATTCAATGCCATGTAGGTTTCACTGCTTGACTTCCTGATGTTTATTATATATGCCTTGTGTGATTATAGAGTATGATTAGTTGAATACTATGTTTCCATTAAAATTATTATAGAAAGATTATTTTTATACCATGTTTGTGTGAGTATTCAACATTATTCCCTATATAATGTGATTCCATAATTTCCTTCTTACTTGTATTCAATTCATTAGTATGACATGTTATAATAATGCTATATTATTTGATATTAATTTGTATTACTCAACCTAAAAAGTTTTCTCCCATATATATTTATGGTGGAACCTTAACTGGCCCACTATGATATGTCTTATATGTGGACCATTAGATTCATGGGCTGAAACATTTATAGTTATGATTAAAAGGGTTCAAATAATTGTTCATAAAGTGCATGGGCCTTTAAATATTTATTAGGGTAACCCATATAATCAAACCACCATAAATATACTTTTTATAATATAAGACATATGGTAAAATCTGGTTTTAGTTACATGAATTCCAAATGTAACTTATAATGGAAAGAACATTTATAACATGGGAGTGGTTAGTCATTTAACTGAGCTATTATGGTCTCATATGTATTCTAAATTGAAATTATTATATAAAATGGTTTCCTTATCAAGGATAGTACATATATAAAATGTGCATGGAAACTCATATTATTAAATCCCTAAATTCCCAAGTGGACCCAACTAAGTTAGTTGGGGCATGTTGCTTAAGAAATAAACCAATTTAGGGTGTTATGAAAATTTATACTATTTTGTGTTGCAATCAAATGGGAATCCAATTGTAATGTGTAGAGCATTGACTCTATAAATTGGGAATGGATTTCAGTATAAATGATCCTAGAAAAAATGATGGGACTCGTTTAGGTCACATTTACTTCCTTATATACCTTATTAATTATCCCCATTGGGGTATGTTTGTGCAAATGGGATGGTCATTTAATTTCTCCACAGCCACTTACATGGCGTTACATATAGACATATGGTGTTATTTTACTTTTCCATCCCCCTTAGGTAATAAAAGGATATTTAATTCTTTTGAGTTGATTTTTTATGAGGAATTAATTAAATAAAACACCAATTACAACCAAATTAGTGTATTACTCTATGTCTTGAAATTGAAATTTTCTTTAACCGATCCAGTTTTTAGAACCTAATGGAAAATGAAGTGGTTTTAAATTGAATTATTTGCTCAATTTTCAAATTATTCTAGCTGAACAATGTGATTTTTATAGTTACTTTTAAAATTGTTACATGACATTCTTTATATGTGAGCTACATTAAATTTTATAATAAATTAACAACAACTATATTAATTAGAATGATTTTTTGAGTTTTTAATCATAGATAACCCTCATGTAAGGGTTGGTTTTATTGTTACCATAAGGGATTATTCAAATTAGACTGTGATCATTTCATGTAAGTCATATGGTCATGTGGTAAATCCTAGAGAGATTATAGGCAAGGAACCTATTTAGAGACATTAATTTATGATTTTTTAAGGGGTTTACACTGGTTGATGTATTTCCCTCTAAGATAAACTAGCATTGTTAAATCCTTTATTTCAATTTTCTAATGATAGTTTCCATTATTTTACAATTTTTCCTGGAAAGGACTCCTTGTTGATGAAAACACACCCTTGGGTAGGAGAGTAGTTTTCTGGTAAGTTCAACCTCAATGGAGAACTATCATATTCATATGCCTAGAATTGATTCAGTCATATTTTCCAAATTCTTGGATGGTGATGTTGTCAAACCTGTGTTGATAGGTTTTGACCCATCTAGGTCGATGACCTTTTTACATGATTTATTTTTACATTTTTTAGAGATATTTATAAGAATTTTATATTCTATGTAACTAATCCCATGATTTGGTTATGAATCTCATGCAAGAGACCATAGGTCTAGGTGGATAAACCTTATGATCATTTTTTAGGTTTGATTGAGCTAAACCTATGAGGAAGTATGGATCGAGGATTACATTTTTATTTAATGAAATGAGATTGGTTTCAAACACATTTTTAGACTAATGAAGGGAAGTTTCTTGAGTATTTAGATTCATGTATGGTGATTTATTTAATTTTTTTAAAGTACATTGAGTTCTCGTTTATCAAAATTGGCTTCAATCGATAGGACTTTTTAGTTACAAAACCAAATTTTCCTATGAAGACTTGATTAATTATTTCTTATTAGAAATGATTTCATGAGGTAGATGGTTATTTGATAAATCATGGAACATGTTCTATTTTTAGTTTTTTAGAAGATTTCTAAGGGAATTACTAGCTTAATAAAGACCAAAATGCCTTATATCTTGATCATCAAAGTCTTATTTATAAAAAAACTCACAATAAGAGAGTTAGGTTTTAAACTGGGTTGTACAAGATGTAAACCCTCTACATATGGAATATTTATCTCAATATTATTACATGTTGTAACTATTTAAGATTAAACATTTATGAACTACTAGGTAAGGGTTGTGGATTGGAGGTTTTGAATATTACTCTTATGTGAATGGTGACTTGAAGCTTTAGCTATATTAAATGAAATGTCCAAGGATGAGGTCTAAACAAGTGATGCATCATGTTACATGAGGTAGTTGACCAATGATAAAACAATGACCCACACATGCAGGAGACATGGTGTCAAGGGATAATTAAGGAAAACATATCTTTTTTAATGTGAGAATGGATCTAGAGAGGAAAAATTCATATCAATAAAATCATCATGAAATCATAGTTTATAGGGTAGAATTCCAAATATCCCGAAATACTAAATATTACATTGAGAGTGTATTGGATATAAGCTAATAAACCTATCTATCTTATTATTTTATAATGAATAGATACCTTTAGAGTTTTGATCAAGTTTCATTCATGAAATGATTTAGATGGTACATGGTACACCATTGTCCATGTGAGGGCGGAAACCCTTGTTATATTTCAATTTCAACAATTTCCATGAGAACCAATCTTTAGAAGTGAGAATGGGTAGTGAATTAAAATTATATTAACTCATGGAATGACTAGGTTCCTATTCATTCTAGTTATTATGTTCAGAAGTAGATGATAGATGGAAAAAGGTAACTCATGTTACCTTTTCATTTCATTGGTTCAACGACAATTGTGCTCTTATAATGGGGTGCGGGACACCTATCATTGTAGAGAGGACCTCATGTGACAAGGGTCATGGGATCTTTAGGTTTTTCATTGGATGGTTATTTTAGGATCTTGTATTTTGTTATATAAATGGAATAATGTATGACTAGATTCGTAATAAATTTCATGGGATAGGATCCCCTATGAACATAGTGGAGTCCAAGGGTAGGTTTTAATACCAAAGAATTTTATGAAGAACCATTCATGTTGGGTCGATAATGTACCAAAGGTTGTTTTATTGAATGTTTATGGTTCTTCAAATTGAATAGATTGACTATGAGACATCACCAGTAGTTGTTTATGATCCTTAGTGATTATTCTAGGAATAATCTTGGTACACCATGGTAAAAAAGTATTTCATATTAGGTTTTGAATATTGAGTTTAAAGTTAAAGATATTCATTATTGGAATTAGTCAAATAGAGGTGTTTTGATATGATTTTCCACATATAGTGGGATGTGGTTGGTGAGGAACTACATCGAGCATGTTGTTGGTGTTTACATGTGAATTCATAGGGACAACTGGGTCATTTATGGAAAACCCGACATGGATAGTATGAGCATGGAAGTTTGAAGTTTGACTATTGTAATAAAATCAAGGACTGATGGTAGGGTCCCGAAGTATAATTTGACGAACATTTTGGGAGTGTTTCTAGGACACTATGGATATGATTCAATAGTCAATATGTATGTTTCGTGTACCATGACATAGAGTTGGTCATTTAAATCTAGAAAATTTGTTGGGATTCACCATATGTTTGGGGATTTAATAGTGGAAAATGTGATGATGTGCTGGGTAAGATAGGTTTAGGTAATAATTTTCTTATGTTTCATTTTTGGTTACATGACTTGGATAATATTTTAGAAGTTTAAGAACCACATGTTTGAAATTAATCTTGAAGGTATGTTGGGAATGGGAAACACAATGTGGCTATTTGAGTGGAAATTATAGACTGGAGTAGTTCCGGAGGTGTTTTCATTGTTCTCTATATCTTCATGGGGTAGGGACGTTCTATTGTGGGTAGATTTTATGTGTTTTGTAACATTTTTAATGATCCTTATGGATTTTAATTTCAGTTTGGTTGATGAGCCGAAATCCATTATAAGCTTCAAAATAGAATTTTAAGAGTTTGAACACATAAAATTATTATTTTTAGATGCAGTTTTAAGGCATGAGAGGTATCTCTAGTGATCCGTTGAGTTTCAGGAGAGCCAAGATTCAAAATCCTTGTATTCAGAAATCTACGGGGAGGCTCACAGTTTTATAAAATTTAGTTCTATCCATGGATCTCAACCATACATGGCACGGAGTTTTTCACACAATTTTTCAAAGCCTTCTCTCAAGGTTGCAGAATAGTGAGGGGAATCTAAACAAAATTTAAGATCCATACTAAAAGGGATAAGAATGGTTATATAACCATTCACCTAACATGTATAATAAGTTCCACATAGGCAGTGATCTTATACTATAGTAAAATGGGTTTTCAAACCGCACTACCCATTAAAGTTATAGAATTTACTATTTTACCCGCTTATATTATCTATTACTCCCATATTCTATTTTCATTAGTTCCCACAACAGCCTACCATTGGTTATCCCTTATTTCTCTCTTCCTAGGAATGATTAGATATCCCTCATATGAGCTCAGAATAACTCACTATAATTTGTATTGGATCATCATTAGTAATTCTACAATTCCTTATGCATATTTTATCAGTTTATATTCTCACTTTTGAAGTGATTGTTATGAGATCTCTATTGCCCTATTTTTAGGGTGTTTGTAGGATTATTTGGATTTCTCATATTATGTCTTGAATAAAATCATGAAAATGGATAAGTGAATCATCCTAAGTATGTGGTAGTTTTCTTAGTTAACTTTTCTTAATTACTAAATTATTTATAAATTATTCCATTGGGATGCATATCAGACATTCTTCATGTTTCCCTTAAATTATGAATGTTTCAAATATTAAATTTTTTATACCACAAAATTGATGACTTTAGATACCCTTTACATGGTTAGAGGCCAATTAACTAACTTAAACCACTTATTTTTGTGAGTTATATTACATGATTTTGGTACTGTCTTTATCTGGTGATTATACCACCCCTTGGGTGTGTTCTTAACAGAAATGGTAAATTTATAAATCACTTAATGAATAAATATGTTTTTGGAAATCCTCCTGGTCCTTGATCATGTGTGTAATGATTAAAAATTATGAGGGACCATGTATATAGAATTATTTTAGTAGACTAAAATGGTATGATAACCATGTCATCCTTTTATAATAAAACAACCTTTTAGGTTTGATATCTTCTTCAATAAAAGGGGAAATTAAATTGAAATGTTTGAAATGATAAATGACATGAACCTTCCCATGGACTTCTATGTTTTTATAAATGAATTTTCTTAAATGATATGATTTAATTGTGGTATGGCATGATTATTTACATGACTATATTTATTACTTACATATAAATTGAATTGAATGATTATGATGAGTCATATCCTGGCATTGATATATATATATATATATATATATAATGATTATTTATTAAATGGACTTTCCTATTAATATTATAAATTGTGTTACTCAATAATTATACCTAATATTATGATAATCGAGCATAGAATACCTTATTGTGATAATCGGGCATGGCGTCCCATATTGTGATACTCAAGCATATCATCCCTTATTGTGACACACGATCATAGAACCCCTTATTATTATTCTTATGCACAACTTCCATTAATTTGATACTCGAGGATGGAATCCCTTATTATGATACTTCAAGAGACTCTTGTAACTATACAAGGAAGCCTCACTCACACCTCAAGTCCTAACTAGCACTATATATATATATTTGGATATATTATTTACTAAGTATATGATGAATATACACACACACATATATATATATATATATGATTATATAAATATTAATTTACAAATCATTAGATATATTCTATCTTAGGACAAACCAGGTGTGGTTGGTCATGTGTCTTTGAGGATCCATAGTTGACTTGTTTACATTTATTTATTTTAGTTCATCTATTTCTTATTATATTGGCATGTGGTTTATTTTATTTTCACGAATTGGATTATGCATTAGTTTTCATTGGTGGTGGCCTATTGAATATATCTCACACCATGTTCGTGATTCTGTTTGGTACTCTGTAACGCCCCAACCCTAATTACCCAGAGTCAGTGCATTATTACATAACATTGACATGATACAAGGAATCATGTCTTGAAAGACCGATCATTTTAGTAGCCTTGGAAGCACTAGATACAAACATAAGTTTTATATTACATTATAAATTGAGAAACAACAACAACATTGTCTCCTTTGAACAAATTCATATCCCTTAGACTATCCATGAAGGTAAGTCATAATCTAAAACTTCACATCCTAGGAAAAATAAAGCATAGAAATGGGTGAGCTCAGGTGCCCAGTAAGGATAACAATATAGCAGAAACTTTCATAAATAAGCATAAACATTTGAGGCAATGCATAAGACTAAAACACAAGCCTTTTAAACATAAAATTCCACATAATATGGAAAAGATAAATTAAATAATTCCATTTACTTATTCACATGGATATTATACTAGTCTAATAATCACTTGAAATATCAATAGCCAATTTCATAATAATGGAATGCATAATTTCGGAAATCATAACCACATAGTCAAGACTCGGGCCAAGACAACAAATAGGACTTTTTCAAGGCCCTATGCCAAGATACTATTTTTTCTCATCACACCTACCAATTATTCTAGGAGCTATAGCAGGATCCACCCATCACTTACTATGTCCAATGCATTCCCCATATGAAAAGGTAGAAACATAACATAAACATTCGTATTAAAACTATCATACGAAATGTTAATAATTTAACAATAAACCATGATTGGTATAAAAATAGAACATCCATAGTCAAACATATCACAAAACCTTTAATAAAATATGGAAGATTTTATCATAATAAATCAACTTCAAATAAGTATAAAATTCATCAAAGGATGTTGACATATATGAAATCAAAACTATTTGAGAGAAATATCTCTTTCTTTTTTTAAATCATTTAAAAGTCTCAAAATTATAAAATAAAACATTTATTTTGAGAATAGTATTATAATATTATAATGGAAGCTTCGAAGATGTTATAATGGTGTAAAATATCTACAATCTCCGTATAAGTTAAGAAAAATTCCTTACTTTTTTTTTCAAAATGTCATAAAGGACCTTGTTTAGAAAATGACAGAAAGATTCCTTTGTAAAAATTATATAAAAATTCAGAAAAGGGTATAAAAAGACATTAAACCTAGTCTAGGAAATAGTAAAAAAAAAATTGAAATAAATTTTTAATAACCACAGATGTGGATGATAAAGAGTTCCTCATAGATACTCACATATAAACAACCTCGGATAATGAATGGATTTTAGAATTAACCCTTACCTTGTACTTTTCCTTGGTCGATGGTATGTTAAACTCCTATATAATAGTTTAATCATTTTTATTAAATTATAAAATAACCACATATATAAATATGATATCAAAAATGATCTTATAGTACTTATTTGTTAATAATATTTTAGTAGATCATTGTTTCGAGTGTTAACTAATTTGTTTTTGTTTATATGTTTTCTTATGTAATTCATGTTTGTTATGGATAGGATGTATTTGATTCATATACAGAATGATATTAATTTCATAAAAAATATTTTTAATCATAAAATGAAAATTATTCATGAATGGTTATGATGGGGAACAAATTTCATGACATTCGTGGAGACGGTAATCCGTGCGTACGCATGAGTGACAATGTCATTCTATTGATGGTGAAATCATATGTAATTGGATGGTATATCATATATAAAAAATACTTAACATTTCATATTTATTATTTACATCAGTTATACTCATTATCATATCCATCCAAATAGTGAAGTGTTTGAATAAAAAATTACACCACGACAGACGGTAAGTCGTACGTACGCATGTATGGTCACTTATCATTAATAGGATGAATAGAATAATGAATATGGTTGTACCATATTTATAATAACATCACAGTATGTATAAGGTACTGGAGTTATTATTATATAATAATATTTATTATTATAAAAAATATTAAGTACATTTTATCAGATTCAACTCAAAAAGTTGGGATAATTTAATTTAAAATTAAACTTGTAGATGTGATAACAAATGGTATTTCAAATTAGTTTTCAAAAGTTTTAAGATAATTTATATATAGATTGAAAATCTAATTTATTGAAATGAAAAAAATTAGATTAATTAAAATAATTTTTTTCTAATTTTACTTTTAAAATAGTTTTAAAACTAAATGGAACTTGTAAACACATTAAATGAAAATGCAGTTTTCAATAAAAATTAGTATTTTCACTATTCATCAAAAAATTAATCATTTAATAAAATTCTAAAAAAACAATCTAAGATAATTTTGAAATAATTATTTAAAAAATTGGGTTAAATTTTTCAAATACATTTTTGGAAAGCATCAAAAATTAATTTTTAAAAACAAGTCAGAAAATGGAACAGAACAGCCTTTTAGAAAAATATAGTTTTGAAGGAAAAAACTAGAATTATTCTTATACCATTCTTAAAAAAATATTGTATTTCTGATAAATTTTTTATTAAATATATAATATATAAATTTCAATAAAATATTTCACCAATATTGATTAATTTAATTTATTAAGATAAATATACACATTGCCTGTAAAATAGTAATTTTTTACAATAACATTTCGTCTACATTAAAATTATTTTTTATTCATTACTAATAAATTAATTACCAATTTATTTTTTTTATAAAATTGTGATCCATATATATCACATAATTTATTTATTCCTATTAATAACCAACAATTTAATATCTACGTTACAACAATCATATTTAAATAATATATTTCATTGGTAGTTTAGGATTTTCATTGCATGTCATATATGCTATCAAAAATAATGTTACTCTTTATTAAAATACCATCTTGTTACTAAAACATACCTTAATCTTGGATATTTTTATATTCTCTTATGAAAATTCATTCAATTCTTTATGTGTAATCCAAAAATGGTCTCTGAAAGAATAGTAATAAATATTAACCATTCCATTTTAATTTCATTTATACTTTCTCCTACTCTATACCTATTATATCTATAAAAAAATGTGGAATACAATATCTTAAATACATGAATATTTTATTATGATTAATTCACAACCATTTCCCACATCCTCTCAATAAAATGGGTTGTGAAAGTATCTTTAGTGCTTATGTGTGGACAATCACTTTTACGTAGTGATATGATTTATTTTTCATCGCCATCAATAATGGGTGGTTATTGTGATAGTTTTACTATATATAGATTATAGTAATTCTATAATGATTATTAAGTAAAGGATAATTATTATTTACTATTTATTCATTCCATCCATTGAAAAGTGGAAGACATTACTCATGTATACAAATGGACTATCGTCTCCACGTAACGATGTAATCCAATATCCATCAGTAATTTATATGAATTTTTGTAAATACATATATAATTAATTTATATTTTATTTATTTTGCTTACTAAAATTATTTATATTAATTAATATTTATCAAAGTGTATTCACCATAAATGTCCCACCATAACATTCTTGATAAATGAAGCATTTAACACGTGAAAAGATGATGACATTGAATGATTATTAATTAATAGTTAATAAGATTTTATAATTAAACCATGTATGGTATTATAGATGATAATATGGTTATGGTATCAATATATCATAAATTTACATTTATTATATAACAATTTATACTTCTTATAAAGATAGACGGACTTGATTTAAGCAATTTATATTATTGTCGCATTTTTACTAAGGAAATTTTTGATGAAATTTTATATTAATAGAAATATATAGTCTATATTAACATAACATAATATATATTAATATAATTTGGTTAATTATATAGATTAAATTTTTTACTTTCATTTTCCTCACTAAACATACTTAGGAGACTAAAATAATATTTTGAATGAAAAATTGACTTTATTTCTCTCTTGGATCGAGAAATTTTATTCCAAATGCACATTTTCATAAAAAGATCATTAATTTATTTAATATAATCCAAATATTTATTAAATTTATTTTCACCTATATTTTAATTTCTATAAAAAAATTAAAATGAATCTTCTTATTATTTTCCAAATTGGGAACTTTTAACTTTTTACTGAAATTGTGTAAGGAATATTTGTTTTAAGGGACACCATGGGAATGGGTTTTACCTAAACCACGAATAATATTAATTTTAAGGCCTAATTAACATGTTTCCATGGTTATTTTAAGTGAAAATTATTTCTTAAAATTTTGGAAATTTTTTGTTTTTAAACATGTTATTTAAAAATAGAAAGGGTATTTTACTCAATAAATACATTAGTGGTCAATTAATAGTATTTTCATTTATAAGGAAATCATTTTATGTTTATTATTCTTTATTAGGGATATAATTCAATGTTATCATATTTATTATTTGTTATGATGGAAAATGATTATGTTGATTAAATATTTATGAAACTTTTTTTCATTTCCACGAGTTAATCTACATTGAAATGAAAAATGTTTTCATGGTGTTGTGGAATTCATATGAATGTATTATAATAATGGGATGGGGGGTCTTTTATAACCCTCCAATGCCTTGGGTAAATATAAATGCTTTATGAGATCAAAGGGTACACAGTAGGTCATCCCATGACCAAAAGAGGGCATAAGAGTGGTTATCTGATTTCTAAAAGAAGGTATATGGGTTTTTATTATTGGTTCCTGGCATTGGGGAAGCACGGGAGGGATGGTGCCAAACATTGATTTTTTTCATATTCAATGAACAATTCAATATCTATGTGATGATTAATGTCATGATCTATGTAATTGAATCAATAAAATAGGAAAAATAAATAAAAACCCAAAACCAAGGGAGATGATCATCGTATTTTGTATATAATTAATTTAATTAAATAATAATTACCTTCAAGGTGATTATTTCTTCGTTGATGTGTTTGTACCTGTATATGAAGGTATATTTTCATTGCGTTGTAGAGAAAAATGGTAAATATTATCTAGCGGTGATCCACACGTGTTCCACATATCTCTAGATGTCACCGAAGGAGTCTTCGTGTGCTAGAACAATAGATACCTGCGCTTGTGATGTCTGCCTTTAATAACATTTATTTTCACTTCCAAAACATTCTTCTTGATCTGGTGGTGTAGGATCTCTCTCCTTATTGAGAGCATTCTTGGAGAGGGATGAATTGTCTTGTCTTGAGCAATTTTTTCCAATTCTTTGTGCACAGCACAATAGGCATCACTTAGATTTCCCTTGGCTAATTAAGAGAATAAAATAATTGGGCATTTATTTCACTAGGGTAATAATAAATAATCTGGACATGTACCTTTATTTATTTCATTAATCCTAGTGAATCCCCTATGTTAAATAATAACAGCAATATTATTATTTTTTGATATATGCTTAGCATGCAAGTTATAATTAAATATTATTTAATAAAATAATATTCAATATTAGTATTTCTCTCTAGACCATTGAAATCGGTCCACCAATCCTCCTCAATATTTATTAATTATACCACTCATAATACATTCTATCGAATGACTAGGGATAGAATAAATGTGATCAAGCATAGATGAATAATTATTAAACCACGACAGGGAATATTATTTATTCAACTTTTTAAATATTAAATTATTTAACTGAGATACGGGATACACTTAGTGGGTGACCCTCTAGGTCTCTTTATGGCAGTAGGTGAACATACCTAAATTACAAGGTTAACGTCTAGAAACATGATAAGTGACCCATAGAGAAATAATTTAATTTCGCAATGACATGTCACCTCATATGAATGAATAACATGTAATATAATCCACTTATCACAATATATATAATCGATCAGGTTTCATATTAGTTCCATCAACCTATATTCTCGATATCTCTTTGTTTGACTTTCCAGAAATTGAAATTTCCTATTGATCACCATGAACATGGATTTATTTAGGCTATATCATTTCCATGAAATGTCTGGAGATATTATATTTTGTTAAAGAATAGAAGGGATAAATCCTTCTCACATTATTAATTAATTTAATATTACTCATGACACACCCAACATATCATACCTTATCGCGAACATCTATCATCACTATTTTTGTCAATACATCTAAGTACACGACTCATAATATTCATTAACGTTATAGTATAAGGACCAATACACACATCTGAAGATATGAACATCTAATTAAACATATAAATGTGGATTTCCTATTGTCAGGTCTCATTATCATACTATCATACTGGATATCACCAAGGGCGTACATCATGAGAAGGTGCATCAAATTCCAATGAGTCTCCACCCATAATATCCCATATCATTTGTGTCCGTCAATTTATATAATCTAGCTACAGAACATATATTCATGAATAGTGTCATAGAACTTCTGGGTTCTCATCATAACAGGGATCCTCTATGACCTTTTAGTGTGATAGCTACTCTTAGGACGTTATCACATTTAGTGTTACACAAAATATCAATAATTATTTGATAAGGAACTTATTAATATTCAAAACCATGAATATAATTTATCATAAAGTATAAAAGAAGTTTCTTATACGGAACCAAATCCAACAGACTCCCACTTTCACTAGAGCCAACTATTAATGACCTTCAATCCTCTATCTCTCAAATGATACTCATGCTTCTCCTGAGATAGGTATTTAGTGAAGGGGTCCTTCATGTTCTCTTTTTTGGATACTATACCCATTGTAACTTCACACTTTTGATAAAAATCCTTCAATAGGTGATATATATAGAATATTCCCTTTGTCCATTGATGTGACGTTGTCTCTTTTTCAAGAGATACCGCTGTAGTATTATCAAAATACAATGTGATAGTTTATTAAATACTAGGTACCACATCAAGATCCTAGACAATTTTTTGAATACAAATTCCTTCCATAGAAGCATTAGAAGCTACTATGTACTCAGAATTCACTATATAATCAGCTACAACTGGCTGCATTGAACTCTTCTAGCTCATAGCACCTCTGTTGAGAAAGAAAACATATTCTAATTGTAACTTTAAATCATTATGATATATTTGAAAACCAGTATCAGCAAACCCTCTAATGACAAGCTCCTCATCTCCTCCATACACCAGGAACATATCCTTAGTTATTCTCATATATGAAAGGATAGTCTTAACATTAGTCTAATGATATTGTCCTATATCTTCTTGATATAATCCTACCATGACCAATGCATAGGAAACATCAACTATAGTACATAACAAGGAATAAAAGATTTATCCTATCGCCGAAGCATATGGGATCATACTCATTCTGTCATTCTCCTATTCTATTTGGGGACCCATTTTATTAAAATGATGTAAACCGTGTGACACTAGAACCAATCTCGTCATGGATTGTTCCACACTAAATCTCTTTAGTTTCTAGTCAATATATATACTTTTCCTTAGTCCAAGTATCCTATTTGATCTATCAAATATGATATTTATCCCCAGAATATAGGATACTTTTCCTAATTCCTTCATGGAGAAGCGCTTGTTCAACTATTCATTAATAGATTCTAAGACTAGTATGTCATTTATAATAAGTAATATGTCGTCAAAAAATACTACTAGTATAAGGCCTACATTTCCACTAAACTTTTTTTAAACACACAGCTCACATTCATTTATAATGAAACCAAATTCTTTTATAGATTCATCAAATCGAATGTTTCATGACATATATTCTTGTTTCAATCCATAAATGGATCTCTACAACTTTCAAAAAAATTTGGCATCACATGGTGTCACAACCCTTCTAGTTGTGTCATATAGACATCTTCTAGAATGTTCTCATCATGGAATGTAGATTTTACATCCATCTTCCAAATCTCAAAGTCATGGTAAGATGCTCTGGAAAATATGATTCTGATGGATTTAAACACTGCAACTGGTGAATAGGTTTCATCATAGTCAATTCCTTGACACTGTTTAAACCCTTTATCCACTAGCCTTACTTTATAGATACTTAATCTACCTTCCATGTCCATTTTACTCTGAAATACCCATTTACACCAAATAGGCATTACTTCAACTGGCACATCAAATAGAACCAAAACATGGTTCTGATACATGGAATCCATCTAAGAATTCATAGCTTTCATCCATCTTGTAGCTTCTAAGCTCTCTACTACCTTTTTATAGGAGAGAGGTTCATCATTGTCCAAAAATAATGAGACACCATCCTTGGTGATAATAAAACCTTATCTCTATGGTTCCCTTACCTATCTTATACTTTACAATGAACTTGTTTGTTAGGAACCAATTCTTACATGGGGACTTATGGAACTTGTTCCTATAAAAACTCATGAGCATCATGAGCATCAACTTCATCGAAGTAAATCTTTCTCCCACTATCCTTTTTGAGGATGTTATCCCTCTCAAGAAAGTCATTTTTTCTATACAGGGTCACTTTATTATATGAGGGGTTTTATTGGTAGTATCCTTTTGTTTCCTTGGGACAACTTATAAAGAAACACTTCATGCCCTGGGAGCTAGTTTTATTCCTGATAAATCCTTAATAAATGTCTCACATTCCCATTCATGTTTATGTAATAAAATATGTTTCCTTCCACTCTATGTCTCGGAGAGAATTCCATTTTCTACTTTAGTCGGTACTCAATTTAATGTGTATTCTACAGTTTGTAATGAATATCCCAAAAATGATAATGCATGCTCAACATGAGTAATCATTTCCCTTACCCTGTCCAACAAGGTACAATTCATCCTTTAATTAACATCATTCCACTATGGTTTATAAGGTGGATTGAGTTGATATATAATCCCAAACTCCCATAAAAATTCAATGAACTCTAGGATAAGATATTATCCACCTCGATCTGATTGAAGCTTCTTCATCTTCTTACCAAAATGGTTCTATACTTCATTCTTGAGTTCCTTGAATTTCTCAGCTGACTCAAACTTATACCTTAACATGTAAGAATAGTAATATCTATTCAAATCATCAGTAAAAGTTATGAAGAAAAAATAGTCACCTATATCCTCTACTAGAAAAGTTTCACACACATCAGTGTGTACAAATCATAGAAGCTATGTGGCCCTTTCACTTTTTCCACCAAATGGTGGTTTGGTCATTTTACCTTGTAAACAAGCATGACATCTATAACCTGTTTTTAGATTATAAGAGTCAAATAAACATCTTGATAGATCTCTGTCAAGTTCTTCTCATTTACATAACCTAGACAGTGATGCCACAACTGGGTGTTATATGTGTCATGTGAGATTGATTTGTTATTGATTTCCAACACATCGTTTTTTAAATTTAATACATAGAGTCTGTTATTTAAATATTCCATACCATAACATATT
This sequence comes from Viscum album, assembly GCA_963277665.1. NCBI lineage: Eukaryota > Viridiplantae > Streptophyta > Magnoliopsida > Santalales > Viscaceae > Viscum > Viscum album. Next base: position 769,903,152 of record OY728159.1, on the reverse strand, counting down.
TTTTCCTTATAAAAGAAACAATTTTTATTTCTAAATATGAAAACAAACTCATCTATATCTAAACATGATAAAAAAAAAAATTTTGGTAATAGTAGGTACTTAATAACAATCAGGTAAAACCTAAATCATTCTTACTATAAATTAAAGGTTTTTGTCACCAATGGAAAGATAATATAGCCTCACACCATTACCAGATCATTGATCCACCTCTCATCTATAAATTTTCTAAATTTTACTTGTTTCATGTATTTGAATAAAAATATGAGCACCACAGATTTTATCTAATACCCAATGTGTAGAAATGGAAAGATTTCACTCAATAAGGAATACACCTTTAGCTTCCCCTTGTCTCTAGGTGCAGTTCCTCTTCTAGTGGACTAACTTTCCACATGAAAAACATATTACATCCATTACCTTTCCCTTCCATTGGATCTTCTTCTTCTTGGGTGGATGGTTCTTGGGGGATTTAGACTGTTTATAAGTATTTGGCCCCTTTTCCTTGTCCTTTATCTGCCTATTCACCATAAGAATTGATGTTTTTCATGACCCATATCTTTATCCACTTGGAGAATCAAGGTCAGAAGTTCTGATAGAATCTTCTCATTATTGATCATATTATAATTCTTAATAAAAGTAGAGAAGTTCTTGGGTAGTGATGAAAGTATGAGATTTATATACAACTCATCTGATAATTCAATCCCTAAGATGTATAGATGCTTAATGTATACTATAATATTGATAGCATGAGTCCCAGTTGGTATAGACTCTCTAAGCTTAGTCGTGAGCAATGCGTTATAGATATCATACCTATATTGTTTTTCCTTCTCATGATAGAGATCCCAAAGGTGAGACATCATGTTATAAGCATCCATTTCCTCATGTTTCTTAAAGAGATTATTGAACATGGATGATAGAATGAAGAAATGAACATATTTAGCATCATTTAGATGTTTCTCGAACATAGATAACTTTTAATCAATCTTCTCATTTCCAAGCTCAACTAGAAAAGGCTCTACCAGCACATACAGTTTTCTTTCATGGAGAAGGACGACCCGTTGGCACCATTTCCACTCCTAGAAATTAGTGTTGGTGATAAGTTTTTCCTTCTTGAGTATGGATCACAATGATATGTTTGATTTTATTTTTAATATTCTTTGAACAAATAAGATGAGTAGATATTTACTACATTATCAGATAAATTTAGAAAAATAAATAAAATTATATTTATTAGTCGCCAACTGTTTTATCGATACCCAATGGCCCTCACCATTGGATTCATAATATCCTTTTTCATGGATATTCTAGTGGAAAGATCCATATACTATTCTCATTACCCCAAATTTGGCTAGTCAATAAACTCGAATGTTTTTAGGTAGGCATTCTAAATTCCAAATATATGAACTCATAGTTAGTTGATCCATTGAGTGGACTCACCAATCCTAAAATAATTAATTTAGATTTCCTCAAAATTTTATTCTCAGTTACACTAAGTCATACTTTGGAATTCATCCCTTGATTTCAACCAAGTTAAGTCAACCCAAAACCTCAAATTTGAATTCCCCGATAATTGAAAGCACCCCAACATTGGTTGTTCAAGCACTTTGAACTATGGTTTGGTTCAAACTTAAGTAATTGTAGGTTATACCGACTTAATATATTTATTGAGGGATTTTATTCTTTATGCATAAATTTTCAATTATTATCTATTCACATGCTTGTTAATTTTAAATGGGATTACCTAAGTGATTAACCATGTATTTAGATAATATTTATGCATAAGAGAGTTTATTTTAGTTACATATTTTCATTCTTGTTAATTTATTAATTATGTGATCATGAAAAAATATCCATAATGGAATAACCTTACAACTGATAGAATTAAAATAAAGTGTATGATCATGAGCTTATTCTAATGTTTAGTTTATCTACTGGTTTCTAAACTAACCCCTAACCTAGGGGAGACACACCATGAACCATTTAAGGTTCGTGTGTAGAGCTTTCCACCTATACACCTTTGTATCACCTTGGATTAGTTTTACCTCGGCTCATAACTTGAACAACCTCAACTATCTTGGGATCTCCATAAATTACATATGATTTTACTCACATGAAGGTGAGTGGAAAGGGGGTTTACAAAAGAGAAACCATGGCATGCAGGCCCTATAGATTAATTTGTAGAGAAGGCACGCATGCCAATAATTTAATTTAATAATAAAATAAAATGAAACCAAGAACATACAAAGCTTTGGTCTAGCACATGATCAACCACATGCACAAAAAAAATTATGTATTTAATAAAACTAGCATTCAATTCATTAATCATTCCAATTTTATTAAAAAAACACCCCTGAATTGATTAGTTATTATATTTAATTAATGAATCTTTTTATCTTAAACCTTTTTCTGAATTTCCCTTAGATTCTCATCCATAATAATTTTAAAAAAAATTAATAAATTCATTTAAAATTAATCGTGTACATAACTTGTAACATGGAGGTAACCTGGTGAATACCCGTCCAAAACTACCCAACATGTATTATACTTTTATACACATTATTATTTGTGACATATATCATGAACATTGAAAAATAATGATAATATAAATCATATATGATGTTTAGATCTTGAAAATTATGAAGATGTTAATAAAACATGTATTTATATATATATATACATATATTAAATCCTATCACATGGAGTGTCCAATATTTACACCCATACACAAGTACATGAGTCAAGGGACACAAAATATAATAAATTTTAAATCAGCATAACTGGAAAAATTACATGTCATGTAGATAAAATCTAGAAAACATGTACATTCTTCATCATGTATCCGAATTACCCGCCAAGGGACATAGTGTGTGAGGTGTAGACCAGAAATCATGGTGTATACAACATGTCCAGTGGGCCACATGATGTGTTGTCTCTGTGTTACACGGTCATAGATCGGGAAAACTGTGTATGGAATAAATGGCCCAACCCTGACACAAAAGGGACTACATGTCATGTATAGTAGGCCACATTTCCTTCAGTCTGGCTTACCATGTTCCAGTATATCCCAGTAAAAACATGGTGTAATAATTAACTACACTTTCTTTCATTAATACACTTGGGTTGAGTAATTTCTGAACTACTCTTGATGCATTTTACCCAACTACATGACATGTAATTCTAATTACATAGCATGTACTTCTATGTTACTCGGACAGAATCCTCAGCTCCTCTGAATGAGATACTCGATATAATTTTAATCATAACCTTAATTTTTTTTATTAGATCTGTGAGAAACTATATAGTAAGAAATGGACCTCATCATTTAGATTAATAATTAATTATTAAACTTGAATTTAAAAACTAAATTATAAATTCATAAATCACCTATGATTATCAAATAATTATAGATATTAATAAACCACCCTCTGTTACCACTTATAGGTTCTGAGCATAGTATAAGCAAGGGAGGGACAGTGTCCAACTTTCATTTGTTCTATATTCATTGAAAAATCTGGGATCTATGTGATGATGAATACTTTGATCCACATAATTTAATCAAAGAAATAGGACCAAGGGATAGAAACCCAGAACCAAGAGATAGGATCAACATATATTGTTTACAATCAATTTAATTTAATAAGAATTACCTCCATGGTGATTTTTTCTTCATTGATGCGTTCAGCCATAGATCTATATGTGTAACATTGTTGCGTTGTACAGATCAAGGGTAGATATTCTCTAGAAGTGATCCACACGTGTTCTACATATCATCGAACGATGCTGAAGGAGTCTCTGGGTTCTGAAACCAATGATCATTATGCTTGAGATGTCTACCTCCAATTGACTTGATAACCACTTCCAAAGTGTTCTCCATGATCCGGTGGAGGAGGATATCTCTTGTTCTTGAGAGCATTCATGGAGAGGGATGAATTATCTAGGCTGAGATCATTTCTCCATTTTCTTGTGAACAACAAAATAGGCATCAATTATCTTTCCCTTGGATAATTAATAGAATAATATAACTGGGATTTTATTTCACTAAGGTGATAATAAATAATATACACAAGTACCTTAATTTATTTCATTAATACTAATGAAACCACCTTGTCAAATAATAACAGCAATATTATTATTTCCTGACATGTTATTAACATGTGAGTTATAATTAAATATCATTTAATAAAATACTATTGAATATTATTATTCCACACTGGAATGTTGAATTCAGTCCTCAAATCCTCAATATTTATTAATTAGTACACTCACAAAATATTCTCTCAAATAACTAGTGATGAAATAAATGTGATCAGGAATACATGAATAATTATTAAACCATGACCAAGAATATTATTTATTAAAAAATTTAAATAATAAATTATTTAACTAAGATACTGGTTACACTTAGTGTGTGACCCTCTAGGCCTCTTTCTCAGTGGAATTAGGTGAACCGGCCTAAATTCGAAGGCTAGCATCTAGGAACATTCCAAGGCACCCATAGAGAAATAAATTAATGCCTTAATGACTTGTCACCTCATATTAATTCTTACCATGTAATAAAATCAATTTATCAAAACATCTCCAATCGAGCAGGTTCCATGTCAGTTCCATCAACCTATATGATCGATATCGTTTTCTTTGACTTTCTAGAAATATAACTTGAATATAGATCACCATGGTGATGGAATTATTTAGGATATATAATTTCCATAAAAGTTCTTGAGATATTATCTTTCATTAAAAAATGGATTGGATAAATCCTTTCTCTCATTATTCATTAATTCAATATTACTCATGACACACTAAACATATCCTACCTCATCGCAAACACCTATCATCATGGATTAAATCAATATATCTAAAGGGGTGACTCATAAAATCCTTATACAATAATCTTAACATTTCAGGACAAATACACATGTATAATGATTGGAACACCCAATGACACCTATAAATGTGGATTTTCTACAATCGGGTCTCATTCTCATAATATCCTATAGGATATCATCAAGGGTGTACACCATGAGAAGGTGCCTCAAAGTCATATGAGTCTCCACCCCCAATAGCCTGTATCATTTGTGACCCTCAAATGATATCATTAGGCTATAGATCATATATTAAAGATTAATTTTAGAACCCTTCTAGGTTCTCATCACAGTAGGGATCCGACATGACCTTTTTGTGTGACAGTTACTCTTATGACATTATCAAATAAAATGTTATGATGTAGAACAATCAGGATGTGATAAGGAATTTTTTAATATTCAAAACCATGAATATAAGTTATCATAAAGTACCAAAGAAGTTGGTTCTATGGAACTAACTCCAATAGACTCCCACTTTTACTAAAGACAACTATTATGGATATTATGTCCGCTAGTTATCACATGATATTCACACTTCTATTGAGATACGTATTTAGTCAAGGGGTCCACCACACTCTCTTATGTCGATAATATGCTCACTATAACTTCACCCCTTTGATAAAAATCCTTCTAAAGGTGATACTTATGGAGTATGTTCTTTTTTCCATTGATATGACTTTGTCTCTTTCGCAAGAGCCACCATTGTAGTATTCTCCCAATACAATGTCATAGTGTCTTTAATGCTAGGTACAACATCATGCTCTTGGACAATGTTCTGAATCTAGACGGCTTCCTTTAATACATCAGAAACCACTATGTACTTGGACTATGCTATAGAATTAGCTAATGTTGGCTTCTTTGAACTCTTCTAGCTTATATCTCCTCTATTGAGACAAAAAACATATCCTGATTTTGAATCCAGACCATTCAGATCTATCTGAAAACTAAAATCAACATACCCTCTGATGACAAGATCCACATATCCTCCATACAACAGGAACATATCCTTAGTTATTTTCAGATACTTAAGGGAAGTCTTAATAGTAGTATAATGTTTTTCTCTTAGATCTTCTTGATATATTCCCACCATGCACAATGAATAGGAAACATCAAGTCCAGTACATAACATGGCATACATGATTAATCCTATCACCAAATTGTATGGGATCTTAGTCATTATATCTTTCTCATTTTTTGTCTAGTGACCCATTTTTTTAGAAATATATAGACCATGTGACACTACAACGAATCCGTTCTTAGATTGTTCCATACTAAATCTCTTTAGAATTTGGTCCGTATATGTACTTTTCCTTAGTCCAAGTATCCTCTTGGATTTTTTACAAATGATCTTGATCCCTAGAATGTAGGCTACTTTTCCTAAGTCCTTCATGGATAAGCACTTGTTTAACCATTCCTTAATAGGTTGTAAGAATGTTATATTGTTTCCAATAAGTAATATGTCATCGACTTATACTACTAGGATGAGGACCACATTCCAACTAAACCTTTCATAAACACAAGGTTCACATTCATTTTAAATGAAACCAAATTCATTTATGGATTCATCAAATTGAATGTTCTATGGCCTATATATTTTCTTCAATCCATAAATGTATCTATGAAACATGAAAATATTTTTGGCATCACCTGGTGTCACAAACCATTTTGGTTGTGTCATATAGATATCTTTCTAAAGGTTCCCATTAAGGAATGTAGTTTGGACATCCATCTACCAAATCTCATATTGATGGTAAGATTCTATGTAAAATATGATTATAATGGATTTAAACATCTCAAATGGTGAATAGGTTTCATCATATACAATTCCTTAATTATTTTTAAACCATTTAGCCACTTGTCTTGCTTTATAGGTACTTACTTTAGCTTCCATGTCGAGTTTCTTCTTGAATACCCACTTACACCGAATAGGATTTACATCAACTGGAACATCAACTAGAACCCAAACTTGGTTAGGATACATTGAATACATATTAGAATTCATAGATTCTATCCATCTTGAAGCTTATGAGCTCTGTACTACCTCCTTGTAGGATAGAGGTTCATCATTTTCCAACAATGATTCACCATCCTTAGTGACAAGAAAATTATATCTCTAAGATTACATTACCTCTCTTACACTCTTATGTAGTACTTATGTTTTAATAACCACTTCTTACATGGGAACCCATGTAACTTGTTCGTGTAAAAACTCATGTGTATCTTGAGCGTCAACTTCTTCGAAGTTAATCTTTCTCCCACTATCCTTTTTGAGGATGTGCTCCCTCTAAAGAAAGATAGATTGTCTGGTGACATTCACATTCTTATCTAAGGGGTTGTATTATAAGTATACCTTTTTTCCCTTGGGACAGCCTATAAAGACACACTTCATACTCCAAGATTCTAGTTTGTTACATGAGAAATCCTTAACAACTTCCTTTCATCCCCATTCACATGTATGCGATAAAATGGATTTCCTTCCACTCCATTGCTCGAGGAGAATTCTATTTTACACTTTAGTTGGTACTCTCTTTAATGTGTATGTTGTAGTTTGTAATGAATATACCAAAAATGATAACAAAAGATCTGTATGACTCATAATTGACCTAACCGTGTCCAACAAGGTATAGTTCATCCTTTCATTAACACCATTCCATTATGGTGTTTAGGGTTGAGTGATTTGAGAATGAATCTGAAACTACCATAAAAAGTAAATGAACTCTTGGTTAAGATATTCTTTTCCTTGATCCGACTGAATATTTTTTATCTTCTTAACAATCTTATTATCTACTTAATTCTTGAATTCTTGAAATTTCTCGAAGGACTCAAACTTATACCACCTCAAGTAAATATAGCCATATATACTCAACTCATTAGTAAAAGTTATGAAGTATGAATATCCACCACTAGCCTCAATAGGAAAAGTTCCAAACACATTAGTGTGTACCAATCCATGAAGATCTATGGCCCTTTTACTCTGTCCACCAAATGTTAGTTCGATCATTTTCTGTTATAAATAATCATGACAGCTATCAAGTGGTTTTATCCTCGAATATTTTAAATAACCATCTTGATAGAGATTTGTTAAGCGCTTCTGATTTACATGACCAAAACAGTGATGCTATAACTAGGTGATATATGAGTCATGTGAAAGTGAATCATTATTGATTTCCAACACTTGATTTTGGTAATTGAATACAAACAACCAGTTATTTAAATGTGTCATAACATAAAATATGTTGTCCTTATAAAATAAATAAATTTTATTTATGAACATGAAAATAAACACATATGTATATAAAATTGATAAAGAAATTATGTTTTTGGTAACAGTAGGTACATAATTACAATCATGCAAAAAAAACATTCCCACTTGCAATGAAATGTGTTAGTGAGCAATAGAAAGAGCAGTCAGCATCACACCATTAGTAGCTCACAGATCCACCTCTCCTCCGAAAATTTTCTAAAATCTACTTGGTTACTGCATTTGAATATAGATGCGATCACCACAAGCTATATCTGATACCCAATGTGTAGAAATTGAAAGATTTACTCAATAAAAAACTCACATTTAACTTCTCCTTGCCTCTGGGTGCATTTTCTCTTCTAGTGGCCTGCCTTGTCACATAAAAAACATATTGCCAAATTTTTATTTACCATAACTTTGTATCTTATTCTTATTCTTGGTCAGATGGTTCTTGGGGGATTTAGAATGTTTATAAGTCTTAGGCCCCCTTTTTCTTATCCTTCCTCTTCCTATTCACCATAAAGACTGTAGGGTTGTCACACTCCATGTGGATATCCACTTGGAGAATCATGGTTAGAAGTTCTAATAGTCTCTTCTCATTATTGATCATATTATAATTCATAATAAAACTAGAGAAGGCACTGGGTAGTGATAAAAGTATGAGATTTGTAAAAACCTTATCTGATAATTTAATCCTTGAGACATAAATATGCTCAATGTATCCCATAATCTTGACTACATGAGTCCCAACTGTTGCAGACTCACCCAGCATAGTTTTGAACAAACCATTAGAGATATCATACCACTCTTATCTCTCCTTCTCTTGATAGAGATCCCAAAGGATAGACCTCATTCTTTAAGCATTAATTTCCTTATGTTTCTTCAATAGATTATTGGAAATTCATGATAGCATGAATCACCAAACATATATAGGATCATTCCAATGTTTCTTAAACATGGAGACCTCTTCATTACTTGCCTCATTTCTAAGCACAATGGGAAAATGATCTTCCTGCATGTACAATTTTCTTCCATGGTGATGGATGAACCATAGAGCTGGCGTAAAAGCCTGGGTGCTGTTACACTTGGGATTGTGGCTGGGGGAGTACATAAATGCCCTCGGTGGTGGGTGACGGCCCACCTATACTATGTAACCCCTTGGGCCTAAAAACCTAGTGTAATTTTTGAAGTTGTGTTTTGGATTAGTGGTAAGCACCTTGTGATCCTACATGAAAATAGGGGTTCAAAACCCATTGGGCACAAGTACTGTAGCAGTATTGTAGTGTACTGTAGCAGTAGTGGCACTCTAGTAATGGCGGGCACTATAGCTGCTGCAGGCACTATAACGGCGGCAGGGTACTGTAGCAGCGGCGGATTCTATGCAGTATTGTAGCAGCAGAGTACTATATTAGTACTATTCACATAATGTGCCTTAGGCCAAAAATTTGGGCCTACGGGCCATGTAATGGGTTAAATGCCCACTGGGCCTTTGGGCTATGTAATGGGTCTCCCTCTACCCATTTAAAAGAGGTCTTTGCTTTGATTTAAATAATTAATGAGGCTTCATCCCCAACCTTTTAAAAAAATATCCCTCACCATTGAATTTGGAATATCCTCTTACTTAGATATTCTAGTGGAAAGGATCCATGTTATGTTCTCATCACCCCAACTTGGTTGTTCAAGAAACATGAATGGTTTTTGGTAGGCATTCCAAATTCCATATGTATTAACTCACAGTTCCTGGATCTGTAGAGTGGAATCCCAAATCTTAAAATCATTAATTTATATTTCCTCAACCTTTTCCTATCAGTTACACCAAGTCCTCCTATAGAAGTCAACCCTTGATATTAATTAAGTTATGTCAACCCAAAACCTCAAATTAAAACTCCCCGATAATCAAACTCACCTAACATTGGCTGGTCAAGCACATTGAACTATGGTTTGATAATAACTGAAGTAATTGAAGGCTATGCCGACATAATATTTTATTGAGTTATTTTATCCTTTATGATAAAATTTAAAATTATTATCTCCTCAAATGCTTGTTAGTATTAAGTGGGATTACTTAATTGATTAAAAATTTCTTTAGATAATATTTACACTTAAGATAGTTTATTTTAGTTCAATCTTTGCATGATTGTTAATTAATTAATTATACGATCCTGAAAAAACATCCATATTGAAATGACCATGCAACTAATAGAATTAAAATAAAAGGTATGGTCATGATATTTTTCTAATGGTTAGTTTATATAGAGGTTTATCAACTAACCACTGACCTAGGGGAGAAACACCTAGAACCATTTAAGAATCATGTTTATAGCTTTCCACCTATCCACCTTAGTATCTCCTTGGATTGGTTTCACCTTGGCTCCAAACATGAACCACCTCCACTAGATTGGGATCTCTATCCATTACATATGTTTTTCATCACATGAAGGTGAGGGGTAAAAGGGGGTTTACATAAAAGAAACTATAGATATGAAGACCCTACATATTAATGAAGAGACAAGGCATGCATACCAACAATTTCATTTAATAATAAATTAATAGGAAACCCATCAAATACAAAGGCCTGGTCTAGCTCACAATCATCCACTTGCATGCAATGTATTACAAAATTAATAAAACTAGCATTAAATTATTTAATAATTCTTATTTAATATAAATTACACTCGAATAAATTAATTTTTATCTTTAATTAATGAATCCTTTTATCTTAGAAGTGTTTCTGAATTTCCTTGAGACTCTCACCCATTATAATTTTAAAACAGTTAATAAATTCATTTAAAATTAACCGTGTACATAACTTGTACCTTGGAGGTCAACTGTTGGATACCCATCCTAAATTACCTATCATGTATTATACATATATACACGTTATTATTTTTGATATATAGCATGCACATATAATAATAACTATAATACAACTCATACATGATGTGTAGATCTTTAATATTACGTAGGTGTTAATAATATATATATATATATATATATATTAAATCCTCTTGAATGGAGTGTCCCAATGTTACACCCATATGCAAGTACATGTCTCAAGGGTTACATAATATAAAATTTTAAATATGCATAACAGGTAAAACTGAAGGGCCTGAAGATACGATCTACACGATGTATACATTATTCATAGTGTATTTGAATTACATTCCTAGGGAATCAACGTGTAACATGTACTTCAGAAATATTGGAGTAAAAAACATGTCTAGTGGGACACAAGTTATGTTGTCTCTGTGTTACAGGGCCAACGGTCAGATAGGCCATGTTTGGAATACATAGCCCGACCCTGACCTGAAAGGGACAACACGTCATGTCCAGTGGGCCACATGGAATGTAGTCTAGCTAACCGTACGTTAGTCTATCCCAGTCAACATGTGGTGTAAGAATTAACTACACAATGTTTCATTAATTCACATGGTTTGAGTAATTTCTGAACTACTCATCGTGCATTAAACCCAACTACATGGCATGTTATTCCTATTACACGGGGTGTACTGATGTGTCACCTGGACAAAATCCATGGTTCCTCCAGATGAGATCCCTGATATAATTTTAATCATAAACATAATCATTTCTATTAGAACTGTAAGAAACGATAGAGGAATAAATATATCATGTCATTCAGATTAAAAAGGAATGATTAAACTTGAATTAAAAAACTAAATTATAAATGCACAAATCACCAACAATTAATAAATAATTATAAGAAATAATTAACCACGATCTGATACATCTTTTAGGTTCCGGGAAATGTAGAAGTGCTGGCAGGAAGGTGCCCAACATTCATTTTTTCCACATTAAATGAACAGTATGGGAGCTATACAAAGATGAATGTCGTGATATATAAAATTGAATCAACAAAATAGTAAAAAGGGATAGATACCCGGAACCAAGAGATAGGATCAACATATTTTTTTATAATTAATTTAATTAAATAAGAATTACCTCCAGGGTTATTTTTTATTCATTGATGCATTTGGCTATAGATCTAACGGTGTATCATCACTGCGTTGTAGAGATCAAGGGTAGATCTCCTCAAGTGTTGATCCACACATGTTCCACGTATCTCCATACGTCTCCAAAGGAGTCTCTAGGTTCTCTATTAGGAGATCCTTAAGCTTGTGATGTTTTCATTTGATCTCCTTGAAAACCTATTCTAAATATTTTTTTGATCCGGTGGAGGAGGATCTCTCTCATTCTTGAGAGAATTCTTTGAGAGGGATAAACACTCTAGGCTTGAGATATCTTCCCTAATTTGTTGTTCATAACAAAATAGTCATCGATTTTCTTTCCCTTGGCCAATTAATAGAATAATATAACCTAGAATTTATTGACTAGGGTAATAATAAATAATTTACACAAGTGCCTTCATTTATTTCACTAATTCTAAAAAAACTCCAATGTCAAATAATAACAGAAATAATATTATTTCCTGACATGCACCTAACTTGTGAGTTATAATTAAATACCATTTAATCAAATAATATTAAATATTATTATTTCTCAGTAGACCATTAAACTCGGTCTTCCAATCCTCCTCAATGTTTATTAATTATTCCACTCACAATATACTCTCTTAAATAACTAGTGATGGAAAAACTTTGATCAGGAATACATGAATAATTATTAAACCATAACCAAAAATAATATTTATTTCAGTTATTAAATAATAAATTATTTAAATGAGATACTAGATACGCATAGTGTGTGACTCTCTGGGCCTCTTTCTCAGTGGAATTAGGTAAACCTACCTAAACTCCAAGGTTAGCATCCAGCAACACACCAAGGAACCAATAAAGAAATAAGTTAATGCCATAATTAAATGTCGCCTCATTAGGATTATTATCGTGTAATATAATCCATTTATCACAATATCTATAATTTAATAGGTTTCATGTCAATTCCATCAACCTAGATGCTTGATATCTTTTTCTTTGACATTCCAGAAATATGATGTTACTATTGTTAACCATGTCCATGGATTTATTTAGTATATATCATTTCCATCAAAGATACTAAGACATTATATTTCGTTAAAGAACATAATGGATAAATCCTTTCTCGCATTATTCATTAATGTCATATTACTTGTGACACAACCAACAAATCTAACCTCACTACGTACATCTATCCTCATGGTTTTCATCAATACATCTAAGAGTGTGACTCATAATATCCATTAATAAAAATATTAAATTATAAGGACCAATACACATAATCAGTGATAGGAACATCCAATGACACTTATAAATTTGGATTTCCTACTGTCAAGTCTTGTTCTTATAATACCCTAATGGATATCACCAAGGGCGTAAACCATGAGAAGGTTCCTTAAAGTCCTATGAGTCTCCACGCCTGATATCCTATATCATTTGTGTCTATAAAATGATATAATGTGTCTATAGAACATATATTCAGGAATAGTGTCATAGAACTCCCGGGTTCTCATCATAGCAGGGATCTACAATGACCTTTTAGTGTGATAGTTACTCTTAGGATGTTATCAAATACAATGTTACACAGATGAACAATCATGATGTGATAATGAATTTATTAATATTAAAAACCATGAATATAAGTTATTATAAAGTAAAAAATGAATTTGGGTCTAGGGAACCAACTCCAATAGTTATATGAATCCCAAAAGAAGGTACTTGAAAGGTTATCCCATGACTGAAGTATGTACATAGGTGGATAATGCAATCCTAACATGTGATTAATGACTTGATGGGTGTCCTTAATATAATATTTCCGTGATTATGAGCATAAAGGTTTTATACAATCACTCCTTAATATATGAAATTTTTGGATAAATTTTAAATATTGATTGTATGTTATAAAACCCTTATTCTCATTATATTCTTATATATGAAAATTGGTTGATATCTACCTTGTTTACCCTTAATAAGAATGTATGTTCAACATTTTTTGTGTTTTATTTTTCTCAATATATAAATAATGGTTTTATTTTTTATATTTTAAAGAAGGGTTCTAGTAGTGATGAACTAAGTGGTAGATGATTTAGATCCTTTATGTACTAGAAGTTCATGTATCCAAGATTCCATATAAATTAAACCTTTACCATTACAAAATTGATTATAATAATATTTAATGAAGGTTAATTTGAAATTATATAATATTTATATATGTAATATTTGCATCTCTATATATGGTATCATAGATAGGGTTAGTTATTTTAGAAAACTAGGATGAGTGGTATTTAGTAAGAACCCTTATTATTAAACTATGTATATGGAAACATCCTATGTTATGGTAAAAAAAGTAATGTGGTAATCCTAGAAAATGAAACCCTATTTGGATACTATCACATAGATGTGGTTGTAGAATAGATTCACATAGGGGTAACAATTTTTAAAGGGTTAGATTGTGTATTAACTAGATCTTCATCGATGCACGATGAGTTGGCCTAAGAATTCACACCAAGATAGATAATCTATAGGGATAATATTGGGTTAATTCCCAATTTCTATGTCCATTAAGTTGATTTTGATGTTATTTTGGGCATGGATTGGAAATAATCATATAAATCTAATATAAATTACTAAGAATAGAAAGTCACATTTTTTATTCAAACCTTGTCTATAAATATGAGGATAAATAAGAACTTCCATTGTAAATTACATAAATTTCATTGTTGTTAATTCTTATTCAAGGTTGGTTATTATCATAGATGGTTGGGGAGAAAGTCAAAACTCAATGATATGCCTATTGTATAAGAGATTGTTATTGTCTTTCCAATGGATTTTTCTAGTTGTCCACTAAATTTTGAAGTTTGTGTTTTTAGTAGAACTCATAGTAGTTTCAACACCTATTTCAAATACTCAATATAGAATGCCCCGATTCATTTGTAGGAATTGAAGAAGAATCTCCAGGAAAATACTGATAAGATAATCATTTGTCCTAGTGTGTCATTATTTGTTATACCTATTAATTTTTTAAGAACAAATATGGATCAATGAGACTCTGTATTGTTTTTTAGGAACGTTTGAATATCATGAGAAAAAATAAGTATACTCTAAGCCATAATAATGATTCTTTTTATCAATTACAATGATGTAAATATTTTTACAAGATTTATAATTGATATAAATACTATTAGTTGTGGTTAAAAAGTGAATACATACCTAATAAGTCTTTCTATATGAGGTATGAACACTAAGAATTTATTCTAATTCCATTTGTTCTTACCAATCCCCCTTCTATATTATTTGGTTTAATGAATAGTTTGTTGAGAGATTACCTTGATAATTTTGTGGTAGTTGTTATAAATTTTATTGATATATATTCATATAGTATGGATGACGAATAAGATCACATTAGGATTTTACGGAGGGCCCTAAGGAAGAATAAACTGTATGAAAAGTTTACTAGGTGGGAATTCTAGCTATAGAATGTTTCATTTTTAGATCATATATTCTCAAGAGAACATATACCAGTAGATCCATCAACATATAATGATATTGAACATTAACATAGACCAATAAATATGACCAATATCCAAAATTTTCTTGGATTAAAATGGATATTTTCAATTCATTTTGAATTATTTCTCACAATTATTAAATCCAATCATCATGTTAACTTAGAATGGAGTAAAGTTCCCTTGGAATGATGAATGTAGAGAAAATTTTAAGGAATTAAAGAGAAGGATAGTTAGTGAACAAGTTCTCACACTACCCTAATTTGGAGAAGCATTTGGGATTTATAATAAAGAATCAAAGAAGGGGTTGGGATGTATTCTTATGTAGGATGATAAAGTGAAAACTTATACATCATGCCAATTGAAGAATCAAAATAAAAATTAATCAACTCATGGTTTAGAGTTAGAATCAATAATATTTTCATTAAATATATATATGAATTATGTTTATAGTAAAAGGTGTGACATATATATTGTTCACATAATTTTAATATATATATTCACCTAGAAGGAGTTGGATATGCACTAGAGAATATTGTTGATATTACTTAATGATTATGTCTTCTCAATACATTACCACCCGGGAAAGTGAACAAGGTGACTAATTATTTGAGTTGAAATGATCATGTTATATTATCTATGATGAGGATAGAAAAAGTTCAAATACCTATGTATTTGAAAAGGATCTACCATAAAATCAAGAAGTAATGGTAAAAATATAATCTTTCTCATGTGAGTATTCAAATAACATTCCAAGTGAATATTAAAGAGGCTGAGAAAGTGGATGTGGATCTAAAAAATAAATTTATAGGAATTTTTAAGTTCATCCCTGATTATGATGGAATGATAAGGCTCAATAACCGAGTGTGTGTATTATAAATGTAGTCCTTGAATAAAGATATATTGGAATATGTTCAAGTTCATCATTCTCAAATCATACTAGATGTATGAATATGTATAATGATTTGAAAGAATATTTTTTGTGGGACAACATGAATAGGTATATTACAGATTATGTATCTTAGTACTTGGGATGTTATCATGTTAAATCTAAGAGACAAAACATTAAGGTAATGTTACAACCATTACCCATAGCAGAGTGGATCTGGGAAAACATCATAATTAATTTCATCAACAAAATCCCAAAAATGTCTAAAATCTATATCTCCATTTGATTTTTAGTTGATTACCATATAAATTCATCACACTTCACTTATATTTTAGAAAATTTTCCTCATAATTTTATTTTTAGGTTATATATTTGGAAATAGAGAAGATTTTATTGAGTAACACATTATATTGTATCTAATCATGATTTGAGCTTTACCATGAATATTTGGAATAGTATTTCAAAATATATGGATATTGAGTTTTTCATTAAATATATCAATCATACTAAGATAGACAGTTAGTTGAAGATAAAAAATAAAAAACTAAGAGGATATGTTGATATGTTTTTCAGAGGATTTCAATGGTGGTTGGGGTCAATACCTCCTTTTATTAATGTTTTCCTACAATAATTTCATTCACTCAAGAATTCAAACGTATCCTTTTGAATCCCTACATAAAAATAAGTATAAAACTCTAACATAATGTGATGATTTTGGATAAAAAAATATTGGGACCTGATATAGCTGAGGAAAAGTCCTAGATTGTCAGATCAATGCAACAAAACTTTAAAGAAACTGAGAGTCAACAAAAAAGTTAGGATGAAAATAATTAGTGATATATAGAATTATAGATTGGTGAGAGGAATTTACTATGGAATTATCAATGGTATATGGATATAAAATAAAAAAATAAAGGAATTATGATCTCAAGGAATATTGGCATAATCTACAGTCTTTATCGAGTAGGGACAAAATCTTATCACTTAGTGCTTCCACCAAACCTATATCAAGTTCACAATATGCTCCATTTATCTGTCCTAAGGAATTAAATATTAGGTCATTTACATGTACTAAACCAAGAGTTCATACCACCTAATAATTATAATTCTTATAAATAAAACCATTATAAATATTCGATCATATAGATAAAGTTTTACTAACCAAGACTACTTATCTCATAATTTTTTTGAGGAATATGATGTTTTAGGAATCTAAAAAGTAACATGAGGATGTGATGAAATAGAGATATCCTAATTTTTTATATTATATTTACATAATTTTGGTATAATATAACTCCATAAGATTTTATATGTATTTCCTTTGAAATAAACATGGGGTATTCGATAGCTTACTTCAGAAACTACCCAGATTCTAAATGAACCGTGATATAATAATATTTTATAACTAGGAAATTAAATTGGATGTTAATAATAGTAATAAAATCATTATAAAAAATATGTATAAAGGTTCTAAATAATTTCATGATATTGATTATTCAATAATAAATAAGTGCTAAATTTTTAGTAAAGTCATTTTATGCTTCAGAATTATGTTTTCTTCAAAAATGGTTTTCATTTAATTTTGTGAAAGGAAGTTATAATTAATATATACCATTTTTTTAAGGTTTATTTGAAAAAAAATTATATAAATTTTGAAATAAACATGTCATTATTACTATGGGCCTAATTTTTCTGAAATTTTATAAAAAAATATTATTTTAGGAAATAGTGAAAAACAACCATTTTTTATTAAACTATCATTTATTTTCTATTAAAAATAAAATTGTGTTTTTAATTTGATATTTAATTACCATAATTACCCATTATTAATAATTAGTATATTTAATTACAAATAAATCATAATTTCACATTATTTTGTTATATGTTTACTTTTTTGTGTAAAAACAATTTTTTTCTAATAACTATTTTTTAGTGTGCAATTTGTTTTTATCATAATGAGTTAAATAAATCTCTATTGATTCATTTTTTAATGAAATTTACAGAACATATATTCCATATCATATTCTAAACTTAAATTTATTCTTTTTAAAATACAATTAATAGATGTTAATTATGTTTTATGTTAAAAAAATTCATTATTCTAAAATGAGTTATTGTTGTTGTCTGTCTGATTATTTAAACATAAATTGTTCTAGTTATATAAATTTAATCTGATAAAATGAATTAAATATTTTTTTAAATAATAATAATTAATATAATATAATTTGGTAATGAAAAGTTTTTTTCATAATGAATAGTCATAGTTGTAGTTGTTTTACCATTATTAAGGTTAAAACAATTTTATAGGCTGGTTAAACCAAGAGATAAGTGTATGAATGGAACCTAAAATAGTATAATTATTATTGGATAAAGATATTACAACATTATCTTTTCATAAATTGTAATTCAAGGCCAATTTCATCCATATTCACATGAATGTTTCCATATATCATTGAAATCTTTTAAGAAATTTCATGTGTGTCCCTCCCCTCACTTATAAAGGGGAACTTCTTCTCCTTCATTTTTCACATAATTTGATCCCTATAGATTAGAAATTACTTATAATAAAACCATACTAAATCCATTACCTTTATCTAATATATTATGTTCTTCTCTTAAATGAATATTTCATGTCTTAAAGAGTAAGCTAAAGGAGGTATCATAACAAAGTCGTATAAATATTAACTAGGATCTTTCAATTTTATCTCTTCTTCCACCTTGTATGAAAATATTTTATACATAGAAAATGATGAATTAAGTTTCCTGAATATATTTATATATTATTATGATGATAGAACAACTATTTCAAACCTATACTCTATTATATGAGTAGTGAAAGTATCACTTGCATGTTTGTGTGGACTACCGCCTCCACATAGTGATGTGATTCATTTTCCATCACCATCATATGTGGTCTATTATTATGATGGATTAAGTTCATATATATATATATATATATATATATATATATATTATATAATTTTGATTCTATAAAGTTAAATTATTTTTTACCTGTCTTTCATTCTATCCATCAGAATGTGGAAAACATCACTAATGTGTACGTAGGAAATATCATCTCAACTTAATGAAGAAATGCATTTTGCATCATATATTTATATGAAATTATATATATATAATTATTAAATAATATATCTATATAATTATTAAAATAGTTAATATTATACAACAAGTTCAATGTTCGTCGAGCGTAACTTCTGAACCAAAACATACATGAAAAATAAAATAATTATGACCAGAAATGATGATGATAATGAAATATTATTATTCAATTGAAGATATAATGCTCTATATAAAACATTTATGGTAATATAGTTATTAATATTGTTTTTTTTTAATTTAAAACAAATTTTAAATTTTTATATAGGAGGTTAGATTGTTTATAAAGCAATACATACTCGAGGTAATAATTCTATGTTACAATAACATTTTTACATGGATTGTTTAAGCTTAAATTTTACAATGATGAATATATATGATTTATCTCTCACAAATAATCTGTATTTTATTCTCATTGTATAATTTCTTTAGATTACATGTTTTCATTTCATATACATAAATTTATGTAAGGAAGATATTGAAATAATAATTTTAAGGAAAACTGAATTTATTTTTGTCTTCAGTGTGGAATTTTTTCTTTCATTCCCACACTTTAATTTAAATATTTTAAATATTTATTTTATAATTTTTAAAAGATTTATTAATTTAATTTTTTATCCATGATTGAAATTATATAATATTTTTTAAATTTTATCTTCTTTTTATATTATGAATGAGATACTTTTTATTTTTTTGTGAAAATGTGAAATACATCTTTGTTCTAATGTCCCCCAATGAATGGATTTTCACACTCATGAATACTATTTTTATTGAAAATTCATTAAAATTATTCCATGTTTATTTTCAAAGATAATTTTTTCCTTCATATTTTATAATTTTTTATATTTTAAATAAATGATTTTGTAATGAAAAGCATATTTTCCTCCATAATTGTTTTAGTGATATTTTAACATAATTTTCATCTAAAATAACATTATTTAAAGATTTTTATTTTTTATTATGGATACTATACAATTTTAATATCATTATTTTTTCATTCAGTGGCTTATTATTATGATTAAGTGTTGATGAACCCCATTTTATTTCCCATTGGTTATTATATATTGAATTTGTAAATGTTTCTATGATAACGTGGCATACATATGAATGAATTATGATTACGTAATGGGTGGTTATATTATAACCCTCCATTTTATTGTGTAAGGAGTAATATTTTATGAGATAAAAGGGTACATTGGAGGTTATCTGATCTAATATTAGTGTACACAAGAGAATATATCAGGCCAAAAATGGGGTATAAGGGATGTTATTTATAGACCAAAAGTGGGTGTATGAGAGGTTATCTTAATAAGGAAATAGTTACATGGGTGGATATCCTAATACTTACCTGGGAAAAAATTATTTTTGGGTATCCTTGACATAATAATTCTATGATTATTATTATTCAACCCTTTATTCCACTATTTTATGAAATGATATTATACCAATGTTACACTCTCAAGGATAATATTCTTTGATTACATTATTATTCATATCTTATGAGTTACTAATATTTATTCCATATAACTTGATTATATGAATTATTGGGTTTGAATTTCAAATGTTATGATCTTGTTCTTACACCCTTATGCTCATGATATGTATAAAATGATAAATTGATTAATGTCTACTTTGTTAACCACTTCTGAGTATCTGAGTTCACCCTATCTTATCTTTACTTTTCCCCTATATGTGAAGAATGTTTTCAAGTATGATATGTCTAAGATGGGTTCTTATTATAAATAAATAAGTAGGAGATGATGTAAATCATTTATTCACCTCTTATGAATGTATTAGTGATCTAAAAGACACTAAACCCCCATGTTTCCAATATGGGTCATAATGTTTTATAATGAATATTCATATAATATTATGTAATATTTATCTATGTAATGTTTGGGTCATAATAATTTATTATAGTGCATCTTCCACTATCTCAGTTTCATTAGTAAGTTGGGTAATCTCCTCTTATAAGACATTAAAGGGGGGGGGAAATGTGACTACTTCATTGGTATGATTTTCAGGTGTTCTTTAAATCATTATGTGAATCAATGTAACATACTAACCTAGATGCCATAATTTGGTGCCCTGATCCAGTTCTCTACAAGTCCTAAAGCACACCTCCTCATACGCTAGAGGTTTCAAACAAGCAACATAGGTCTAAAGTAGAACTATGAAGAGACTATACCCCTATATGATGGTGAAAAACTAGAATGTAAATAACCAAACATTATACACATAGGAGTATGTAGAAAGGATAAATAAATAGAAATATAAGAATTCTATAATAAAATGAATTGAATTAAAGTCCATAACAACCATGACAAATAGAAGACATCAACAGCACACTAGGATGATCATATATACAAAATAAAAAATAAAACTTAAAAACATCAGACCATATTTCCAACTCAGGGTCATATCACATACCCAGTCTCTAGTACCCTATAAAGATAGTCCATACTAGTCATCAGGCTTCACACAATCATCCTACTCAACCATTAAATCTTGGGTCTCACCCCTATTTATCATGCATCCATGCTCAAACTATAATAATACATAAGTTATGCACACACAACAAGGTGTATATATAGGGAGTGGGAAATAAATCTTAGTAGGCCAACCCGAATTGTAAACCTATAATCTGCTACAATAAGTGAAAGATCTTGAAATATGATTAGTATAGAAGAAATATAAGTAAAACTAAATAAAAATAAAACCAACAATGATCCTTAGGTCTAACTACTCGATCGACCATATCTACTCTGGTAAATTCTGGGGTTTCCCTAATCACATCTCAATGACTATTCATACTAAATAACCAACAAGATTCATATACATGATAGCCTCAACCAAAACTAATGATTTTAGGGATATATCCTATGATAGTCCTATCATCAAGGATACTAATATAAGTCAAATAAAACCATGTACCCATGATCCCAATTGTTATCTTGTACTTAGTACCTAGGTATGTCTTTACAATGTACCGTAAACAAGTACTACCAAGCCTTGGCCACTAGACCAACGTCTAACTGATGTATCATCCACAATAGTTTCTGGAGAATCAATACAACACCTAACCATAAATAAAATAAATCATTCATGTAGAAATATTCCAACACCTAAACAATAGATATATATCATTAGACCACCATCCATCCCATCTGATATACCATCAATTCCGATAGCATCAGTCTTGAAAATAAACAAAAAATTATATTATCAGTGTCTTAAGCCTCAGTTTGACCAAAACATATATTTTATACTATCCATTCAACATTTAACTAAATTTGTGTGACATCAAATCCACTAAACTTAACAATATTAAACAACGTTCTTAGAACCTCGATCTAGCACTAAAACCTAAAGTAATAAACCAGCTTTGATAGGAATAATACTATCCAAAAATCACAATTATCAATATTTAAGACAATACCTATTGATCCTCTAGCCACCTCTCTCAACCATCATAACCATTAATAGTAAATAGGGTCCTAAAACATGGTAATCAAACCATATTACAAAATCCTCAAAGGCATAAACCATGTCCCAACATTTACAACCAAGAGAAAAAGTAATATGGTGTGTTTCAACACCAACCCCATCCAAAAATCCCCAAATATCCCAAAATCCACATAAAGAGTAAGAAATCCCATGAGAGGTTCCCCAATATCATAAAAGTACCCGCGGAAAAACTAGCATAAGAAACATCCTTAAGCGTCCCTCACGAAGCGATGGGATTCATTCTTCACATACGCTTTACATTGAAGAAAATGAGAATAGTCTTAGTGAAATATTGTGATATATATATATATATGAAATACTAATTATTTTTTAATTTTAATATATTATTTTCATTTATTTTGTTTCGTCAGCTGAGGTAACGGAAATACCCTTCAAGTGCACGTACGACCAATCTTCTCATTGAATAATGTAATTAATTTTTTATATTTAACTTTAATGGATTACACTTAATATTTATATAATTAATATATAATATATTTATATCATGTTTAAAATTTTGGATATGATGGATCCATGAGAAAAGTTAAATAAAAAAATATACCAAACCATAACATACATGAAGATACAACAATTACTTAAAACATGATTTCAATAAGAAATTTTTAATAAAGGACAAATAAAGGATATAAGTAATTAAAATATATAATAATACATATGATAATGGTTCTATAATAGATGAATAACAAAATTACAATTATAATTAATGATATTTTAATGTGTATGAAGGAATTCTTCACTTACTGTAAGGGATTTTTCATCACAATTTTATATTTGTGGGACACATGCCTTATACCCAACCACATTATTTGAGTGGTGTATATACATAGCATGAAAGTATTTTTTGATTATTATCATGAAAATTATGTGATATAAATATCCATATATTTTATCATTTTCATGGGACTTATGATTCAAAAGTAACCAAAGTGTTAAGGTTTTGATGTTACAATCTCATTTTTTATGGATATTGTTTATGATTAAGTTATCACAGATGAAATATTATGACTAATATTTGAATAAAATCATGAAATTTATTATCCTATAGTTATTTGATTAAAATTTATATTTTAATTTAATTTAACAGTCTTTATGTATTCAATTTTCCAAAATATATTTTTAAGGAAAATTGATTGTATTTCCCACTTTGGATGAAAATCCATTTTCTTCCATATCCACGTTTTTATAAAAATTTATTAAAGAATGATTTTATTTTTATACATTTATTTTTAATATAATTTTTACCCTTGTATTAATTTTTAGAAAATGGGTTTAATGGATTCTTCTTTGAACTTTATGAATGAGTTACTTCTGAATTTTTATCAAAAATGTGAAAGGAATATTTTTAAATATATATAAGATAAATGATATTTTACACCATCATTACTGTTAAATGAATTAAATATTCCCTTTAAAGTTTCCAAGTATATTTTAAAATAAATTTTTTTCTTTAATATCTAGATTTTTTATATTTTACAAAAATGAATTCAATATTGAAAGGATATTTACCCCAAGAAATAGTCCAAGTGATCATTCAAAATCATTGTCCATCTAATATTTCATCCTTTAATGTGATATAATATTTACTAGGGATATACTCTAATGATACCATACCTATTATTTCCCTGGATGGTTTATTTTTATGATGATATGATATATTTGAGAACAATTCCTTTTCTATAGGTTATTCTATTACGAAATGATGAAATTTTATGAAACTTTTTTCCTTTCCATGGGTTATTCTATGATGAAATATTTTTGAAACTAAATTCTTTTCATGGATTCTAATATGATTAATGTTTTGTGATCTTATATCACACATATGTTATATTTTCATTATGTTATGGGTTGTAACTGTATCTCCCTCTAATGATTTTGTTAATTTTTTATATCTCATGACATGATGATGGGAAACTAGACAATGCACTTGATAAACTATAGTAAATAAGCTGATGTGTTTGATATAATATGGTGAATAGTTGATATTTCCTAATCCATTATAAAATGGGAAACAAATCTATATGTATGTTTGGTTTTTATTTGATTGTATTGGATGTTAAACTTGATATACAAAATGGTTTCTATACATATGATGTTACGACACTCATATGAAATGAACTTTTGGTACCTTATTTATTTGTGATGATTTTTCACTATTATAGTCATTGTATTTTGAGAAGATAATTTTTTATGCCATTTATTCTACATATTATTCATCATAGATGGTATATGAAAACTATAAGTTATATTTATCATCTCATACCCTTATTTATATCTTTTACATTCATTTGATCATCGACTAGTATCTTCTATGCTTACCCTTACTATGAAAATGTATACGAACATTCCTATTTTTCCTTTTCCCAAGTTATAAAAAAAGGATTAAGTAGGGTTTTCATTGAATATTATAAAATGGGAACATCATTATTGTAGATTTTGAATATAATCCATGAAATAAGAATATTGTGAACTAATCTCTAATGACCTAGAATATTTATGATCCTCACATATGTATTTTTGAATTGTATTGAATATTCATCTAAAAGAATGAAATATTTATGTTGGAAAAGATATGTTCATTATAGGTTATATCATAGAAAATTTTTAGTAATCCTTTAGAGACTACAATGAGAAACATTAGTGATAACCCTTAGGATAATCTTATGTATATGAGAGAATCCAATGTTATGGTAAATAATTGAGTGAGGTATTCATAGAGAAACATCATTTTATGGATGATAAAAGTAAATGTAGATCTATAATAGTTAATCTATGGGTAAAAAATCAAAATATTTTTCATTAATATAAAATATGTCATCACCTAGTGCGTGAAAACAAGCCATTTTCCCACCTAGAGTGACATTCTCCTGGGATATGAGTTTTAATTTCAAAAACTAATTATAAAAAATGATCAAGGATTTGAGTAGATTATTACCATGAATTTCCTAGTATAAACCTAAGTTATCTTATATTGAAAATATTGTGCCATCATTTGGACGTTCAATAAATTAATTTTTACCATTATGTGGTTTTCCACTATGATTATTGTTGCATAGCATATGTTTTTTCATTTTATTCAATAGTAGGAACCTGAAAGATGATTCATAATGATGAATTATACAGAAAATGAAATTTTTTAGTGCATTTATTTTTGCAATACCCTATAGTGGTTAAGGGTTTATATTCTATAATTATGAATTCATGAAGGGATTATAATGCATTATTATACATAATTACATGGTTATATGTTATTCCTCCCAGTAATCTTACTTTCATGATCAAAATTATCCAACTCTTGATTTGAAGTTACCTAGAGTAATATTTACATTAATAATGTGTATTAATTATTTTTTAAAGAGAAATGTGATATATATAATTATCATAATATTTTAAATTATACATTCAAATATAAGGAGTTGGACATCTGGTAGAGAAGAATGTTATAGATGATTAAAAAATATAGTTTCTCAATACTTTATCACCTTGGGAAATAGAAAAAGGTTATAGATTCTTTGAGTGGAAAGGATCATTCTATATTATCCATGATGAGGATAAAAAAATATCAATTGTTTCTAGATTTTAAATGGATGGATTGGGAAATATTGATAGAATAAGAGAAATCATATCATTCTCAAATGAGTGTTCAATCATATATCTTGGTGAAGATTAAAGAGAACCAAATAGATTATTTGGACCTTCAGTAGAAGGTATGAAGATTGATATTAAATATTTTGTATCTCAATGCTATATATGACAAAAAATTTAAGGATTAGTGACAAAAGTATAATAGAATTATTCAATTATTAACCATACTAGAATGGAAATGGGAAAAAATCACCATGTATTTTTTCGTCATACTCCCTAAAACATCATAAGGAAAAAACTTTATGTGGGTTATAATGGATAAAATTAAAAATTCATCACACTTTATCACTATAATAAAATATTTCTCACTAAATATTATTATACTGATATATATTAAGGAATTTTTAAGGTTTCATGGAGTACCACAATCTATTATGTCCAATTGGGATCCAATGTTTAACTCGATGTTATGGTGAATTATTCAACGGGATCTGTATACAGAGTTGAGTTTCATCAATAAATATCATCCTCAAAAATATGTTCTATCTAACATAAAAATTGAAGCCTTATAGGATACGTTGATATCTGGATCCATGGATGGTAAAGTTATTTAGGATCAACACCATATTCTTGTTGAGTTTTTATATAATAATATCCCTCACCCTAGAACTCAGATGGGTCCTTATAAAGCCACCTATAAAGGAAAGTGTTGAAATCCAAACTATTGGGATTAAATTGGAAAATTAAAACAATTAGTACTTGAGATATCTAATGAAATGATATATATTTGTAGATCCAATCAGCGACATAGAAGGTTAGCCCAGTAATGAAAGAAAAGTAATGGTTACAATTTATGGTATGATCTGGAATTTTATATTGGTTAAAAAAATTTCTTATAATTTTTCAATGGAATAAAGTACTATGATTTGTAAATAACTGAAAACTAATAATAAGGTATATCAACCCCATTGAATTTCTTTATCTTATCAGGACCATAGCTTATCACATAGCACTTCCACCGAACCTCTCTAAATTTTATTATATATTACATGTATATATATTCCGTAATTACATACCAAATTAATCACATGTACCTAACATAGAGGACATACCAATGGTGAATGATTATTCTTTTAAGGAATAACCTATAGAGACTCTGGATTGTATAGATAAAGTGTTATGAGATAATTCTACTCACCTAATTTATGTTATGGGGTAAAACACCCTATTTGAGGAAGCTATAAACTATGGATATAATGAAGAAGAAGTGTAATTATTTATTAGTACCAATGTGAAGGAGGTTTTAGGGGAAATAAATTTTAAGGGGGTCTAATGTAACGCCAATAGATTTTATGATTTTTTTAAATGATTTATTTTTATAGATTTTATTACACACAACATTAGGTTCTAATAAACTGCAATATACTATTTATATTATTATCTAAAATTGAATGTTATAATCTTTCCATTAGACATTATGGTATGAATAGTAATAAAAAAAATTAAATATTAATTATAAGGTTTTTATATAATTAAAACATTTTGATAAAAAAATACTTATTTTTTAGTAAAGAGTTCATATGTTTTGAAAATATAATTTTCTTAAAAATGTATTTATTTATTTTTTTTGAAAAAATAATAAATGTAATACATTACACTTTTCAAAATAAAAAGTAATTTTTGAAATCCACATGTCAAAAATATCTTAGAGTTAAATTTTGATATTTTATGAAACGATTAAAATTTTAATGAATATTTAAAATTTTCTATTTTTATTAAAAAATTCTTATTTTAGAAAAATTATTTACATGATACATTATTTTTAATATTTTTTATAAAAAATATTAATTCCATTATATATTTATTAAACCAATATTTTCCAATCAAAAATTTTCGTATTGATTTTTTATATTAAAATGTTCTATACTTATGAAAATTCTCCCTTCGGGCAACCAATTTTTCATTGTTTCCGTGGGTTTAATTTTAAATAAGAATTTTTAAATTTAGTTTATAGAATTTAGAAAAATTGATTCCAGATTTATAATTTTAATTATTCTTATTATATTATTTTTTTCATAATTTTTTTTCTAAGTTGTATAGTAGAATCATTTATAATTAATTACTCCAGTTAAGGATAAAATAGGCTGACTAAAGGGATAAAATAAAATGATTTGGGGTTAAATGACCTATGAAATTGTGAAAACCCCATTTTATATCCAAATTTGAATCTTATATAATATAATTTTCAATAATTATCCCTTTTGGAGCCTTATGTAATTTTTAAAATGTGGGTACACATATTTTTTTTTAAACATTCTGTGTGTGTCTACTCCCCCAACTATAAAAGGTCCCCAACCAAATCTCCGCTTCACACGTAAAAAATAATTTTCTTTATTTATTAAATTAAAAAATATATTACTTAGATATATACCCACATCATAGAAACTATATTATAATGTAAAACAATCTAAGAAATCCATTATGTGTAATCCTAGTGGGGTTTTCTGAATAATGGGTATAGTCCTTAACCATGAATTTTTCATTTTATTTGTTCCTCTAACTGATTCAAATGTTATTCAAATATGATTATATAATAACATAAGTATCTAAAATATAATTATATTATATTATATTAATTTCATGACCTAATTCTATATCATCTTCCATAAAGTGGGAAATGAAACCATCGATCGTGTGTATGGAGGACTACCACCTCACAAATTGATGTAATTAGTTTTGAATCACCCACTCTCATATAGGGATATAATGCTGTATTTGACATATTTATATGATATTCATGACATAATAATAATTTTTTAGTCATAATATCTTATATAACTTCAAATATTCTATTCTATGAGAATATGATAACATCACTCGTGTGTATGGCAGACTGTTGCCCCACAAAGTAATGTGATTCATTTTAAACATACGCCTTAAATTGAATGTAATAAGGATAGTTTTAATGAAAATATGATATATATATATATATATATAAAATAAAAACGATTATTTAAAGATAATTTATTATTTACCTTTATTTTATTTTCTCCGATAAGAAATTTGAAACAGTGTTCATGTGTACGTACGACATATCGTTTCCATGAAGAGTATAATTCATTTTCTATATCTAACTATAATGGATTACTATAAAAAAATATATAATGAATATATATGATATTTATAACATGTTTCACATTATTTATGTGATGAAACCATGATCACATTAAAGGGGCTATAAATAATAAATAAAAACATATATGGATAATTGAGAAGTTATTACTCGAAATGTGATTTTAACGGCGGATTATTAAAAAATTAGAAATAAAAGGGAGATACTATGTAATATATGGAATGAAAAATATTATTATGGTTCTATAATTTACTTATAAAAAACTTATATTTTCTTTAAAGGACATTTTAACATCTATAATGGAATGTTCGACTTAAGGTGACAGATTTTTTGTCTCACTTTTATTTTTATGGGACACGTGGATTATAGAAAACTTTTTTATTTTGTGTTGTGTATATAATATACATTAATATATTTTAATATTAATATAATTAAAATTATTTTAAAAAATATCAATCTATGGTTTGATATTTCAAGGGTCTTAGGATTCAAAAGTAACCAAAGTGGTAAGGGTTTGATGTTAAAATCACATTGTTTATCAAGACTGTTTATGCTTATGCTTTAAATGATGAAACACTATGAATAATATCTAATGAACATAATGAAATTAATATCCTATATTTATTACAATATAGTACATTTTTTTGATTCATTAAACATTATTTATGTACTAAAGATTCAAAAATAATGTTTTTATTTAAAACTAACTTTATTTCTCTCTTCACTCAAAAACCATTTTTCATCCATACCCAAGTTTTTTAAAAAATATTAATGAATATTTTCTTATTCTAAAATTGTTGTTTACATTCATTTTTAATATTTTTTCAACTTTTACAAAAGGTTTTATAATGAATATTCATACCATTTTATGAATAATTTACTTAGTACTTTTTACCAGAAATGTGAAAGGAATATATGTTTTAACATTTATGGAATGAATGGTATTTTCCCCCATCATGACCACTCAATGATTTAAATATTCCATTAGAATTTTCCAATTTAATTTTCAATGAAAATTATTTATTTAATATTTTGTAATTTCTTAGATTTTATGTGACTAATATCATATTGAAATTGATATTTTCCTCATGAAATGTTCTAAGTGATATTTTAAAATAATTTTCAATCTAAGATTCCATGCTTTAATGTAACTTATTTTTTTTAAAAGGTTGGGGCTGAAACCTCATTTATTATTAAAGCAAAGAAAAGACCTCTTTAACTGGGTATAGGGAGACCCACTACATAACCCGAAGTCCCAGTTGGCATTTAGCCCATTATATGGCCCGTAGGCTCATTTTTTTGGCCCAAGGCCCATTTTTTCGGCCCAAGACCCGTTCTGTGAATAGTTCTACTATAATATCATTGTTGTTATAGTGCCGCATAGTACCCTCCATCTCTATAGTGCCTGCTATTTCTACAGTACTGCCACTGCTACAGTACCTACACTCAATGGGTTTTGAACCCCCATTTTACATGTAGAATTAAGGGGTGCTTACGTCTAAGCCAAACCCCAACAATAATTTAATGTAACTTATTATTTACTGGGGATATGATCCAATGATGTTATCCTTATTCTTTTCATATAGGGTTTATTTTTTTGATGACATGAATTCTATGAAACCCATTCCTTTTATTTGGGTTCTGATATGATGATATAATGAAATTTTTATGAAACCCGTTTATTTTCAATGGGTTATTATATGAATAAATGTTTATAAAACTCATTTATTTTCATGGGTTATGATAGGATTAATGATTTACAATATTCTTTCATACATATATTTGAATTTAATTATTTTATGGGTGGTCCCTATATCACCCTATAATGAAATTTTTAATGTGTCACCTCCCATGGGTTGATGATGGGAAGTAAGTTGATGGGCTTAATCCCTTACAGTAAATAGACTGAGGTGAACAATCTACTATAGAAAGTAGGATATGATTCCTGATCTACTATGAGATGAGGAATATGTGTTGATGAATGAAACATTATTAGTTTATAGTCTTTTATATCAACCATTACATACAAAATGTTTTATATATTTACGATGGTTCCATACTTATATGAAATGAACTTACAGTTCATGATTTATTTGTGATTATTTTTCACTCTTATGGTTCATGTATTATGAAATGATAATTTATTATTAAATGAATCATTCATAAAATTCATGATAGATCATGTATGAAACTTTTACATTATATTTACCATATCATACCCCCATAATTATCTTATACATTCACATGATCATTGATTGATAACTTCCATGTTTACTCTTAATGAGATTATGAGCTCATACTTTATAATGTTTATTTCCCCAAGTTATGAAGAATTGTTTTTATAGGGTATATCTATGGAAAGTACTGAAAGGTAAAATCTTTATGGGGGATGTTAAAGATATTTCCTTAAATAATAATATGTTGAA
Source organism: Viscum album (assembly GCA_963277665.1). NCBI lineage: Eukaryota > Viridiplantae > Streptophyta > Magnoliopsida > Santalales > Viscaceae > Viscum > Viscum album. The sequence continues at coordinate 769,870,918 of OY728159.1, read as the reverse complement.
CTAGTCTCTAAAGATGATAAAATTTTACAATAATTGAGAATATCTTTGTTAAATGTATTGAATATTCATCTAAAAATATGTAATATTTTTGTATAAAAATCATGGGTCATTGTATGGTGAAAATAGTATCTATATCAATAAGTTTTATGTGGTTATTCTATATTTATATAGGATGGTTCAAGATTATGATATTGTATTCTTCATATAGTTTTACTCCTATATAATCTGATGTATTTTGGTAAACATTGATTATGAAATAATGAGATGATTATTTTAATACAAATGATTATAATTTTATTATATTCTAAAACATGGGTGGAAGAGGGGTTGGGATAAAGCTGTTTCATTTGGTATAAATGTTTTAATATATTACATTTGATAATAAATGTGGCATATGATCCCTCTACTAAACAGTGGCATATTTTATCGAATAAAATGATCAATTTAAAATAATTATTCAAATATAAATAATACCATAAATGATATGGTTGTTTGTATTGTATTTACTCAATATTCCCTCCAAAGGAAACACGTGTTATTTCAAATCATAAATGAGTTTTTACATATTATCATGATATTATATAGAGATTATAATTTTTATGAGGTTAGTGTAAGTATATTTTGAATTATATAGGTTCAATGTTTAAGAAATAAATGTTTATACAAATCTCATTAAAAGTGAATGTAAATTTATTTAAAAAATGGGTCTAAAATATATTTGTAAATAAAGATATTGTAAATAGATAAATTTATTTAACAAAATGATATCAAATATATTTTTTGAATTGACACTTCCCAGGATTATAGTGATGAACATATAAAGAGTTATAAGTAGAAACAAAAGCTACATACAGTATAAAATTATATTTTATGATATAAAGAAGTATGTAAATTTATTCAAAGGTTCAAAATAATATTATGGTTAATAATATTTCTTTCCCTCAATCAATTCATCATATATGTCACACACTAAAGTATTTTAATGGGAGTTTTAATAAGATGGCCACATAGATATGTCGTAGTAATTTCTTAGAGACATAATTTACTTAACAAAACCATAAATGTGTAACCAAAATAATGATCCTATGGTATTATATCATATGTGATACTATTATCCAAACAATGTTTATGTTTTTTATGTATTCTTAAAAGGATATTATGAATAAAAAATATATCATATTATATAAATGAAATATTCAGTTTTTAACTCATTCATGTTGGATTCATATGCTCATAAAGTGTAATAATAATTAAACATTCAATATTTTTTCTTATTATCTCTATTAGATTATTATTAAATAGTATTACATGTTTCCATTAAAAGTTTAATTTAATGGAAATATGTTATTATATAGTTTTATGGACTATACACATGAGTCCTAAAATGAATTCTGTATCAGAAAAACCATTAACTATACCACAAGGAGTGTAATCAAATATGTATTTGATATACTATGTGGGTAGGTTTCTTATTAAATCAATGTACCTGAGGTTAAAATTTATACCTATCTTTAAAATTTTAATACTTTATTACCCTACATAAATTTTCCTTGAGACTGATTTAAATAAGGGTGGATGAGTATATTGATAATAATTTCATTTGTTGAGTTTTAGCCAAGATGATTTTTTCCATCTTATATAAATAGTATCAAATTTGGGACATTAATTGAAATAGAATGAATGAGTGTGTGATCATTAAAATAAAATTGAATTATAATGTGATTATTGTTTACTTTAGGGGAATGTGATATTCTCATCCTTCATATTAAAAGACATTATTTTTTAAATTATTTGATCTGAAAAGACTTTGAGAGTTAAGAATGTTTGATTCACTATATGGGATTAACATATTCAGTGTCATATGGTTACTTGATATATTGGAAGGAGGTATTATATGATTATGCATACTTATACTAGATATAACAGGTGGACACAGGTATAGAGATACATGTTTCTGATATAGACTATGCCACATCCCTTTGTATTTTGAGTATAAATGATGTTTTTGTAGAGGTGTCCCCTTTAAATTTACAAATTTGGGATTTATTATTTTTTTCCAACACTAAAATCGTTTTTGTGGTCACAAATTAGGATTATTTGTTTGGGTATTATGTTTTATGAAACATAGAGTGCTACTATAAAAATGTTTTACATTTTATCCAATTGGAGTTTTGGATAGATATTCCCAAATAATTTAATCTAAGGTGATACATACATAAAATAATGATATTTTTAGACATGTTTTATATTAAATATAAAAATTTTGATTTGAATATGATTTCACATGTCATTATATATGATAAATTATATGGAATAATTTCACAGTGTCTTGTAGTATTTTGTACAAGTGGTAGAATGGTTCAGATTTATCCTAAAGACTAATGTTCATATATTATATATTTTCCTATACTCTATTATGTGAAGTTACGATATATTATTGTATAGTATCCATGAATTGAATATATATTTTTTTCCTCATTGGTTTATATCATTGGTTATAATATAGTGATGTTATATCACTTTTAACACTACCTTTTTCAAATTAAAGTGTATAATACAACCTTATCATAATTTATCGATAAGTTTTTATACTATGATATGATAGACATATATTGAGAATGGTAATTTTCAATGTTTCATTTCAATTAAATTTAAGATATAATTAATCATAAAAATTTCATTTAATTAAATATTTAATAGAGTCACTAATGTATTTAAGTGAAAAATTCAAACATTTACGACTAAGAGTTTTAAATATTGTATAGAATAAGTAATTACTAAAATATTTCACAATGTTATATTAAATAACATAAGGGTCTAAGAATCATCGCTTTAGATTATATATTGAGGTTGATTCCATGAGAATGGGTATATGTGCCTATTAATTCTCCCTAACTTAATCTTTCTTCCAATTCTTCATTCACAATTAGTTTTACTAGAATTCCATTATAGAAATGATAATTCCACCCAAGCACTAAGTTATTTTTAACCAATTAATACCCTAAGATAAAGGTGTCTTTTGGTGTCAACTAAGAAATATTACTCAATTTCAAGATTGAATAAAACATGTCTGACTTTCTCTAATTCATCTTTTTCTTTTTTATTTAATTTTATGAAATAATTCATTTTTAATATATTGATTAATCCATGTAATAGATTCTGTATCTTCTACTACTTGAATATGTTTTATTCAATCATTAAAACCCATTAGTTAAATGATATGAATTTAAATTTTAGTGGTTAAAACATATTATACTATATTATAATACTATTATTTATAAATTATAGATTTATATTTAAAATTTTAAAACAAAATAACCCATAATTAATATTTAGTGATTTTAATCATGGAAATGTCGATGAATTAGAATAATCACATAAAAATGATTAATTATTGTATCCTCTTTTAATTGATAAAATAAAAAACATTAATAATTTTTTATTAATTTTTATGAGAATTCTCATTACTTGATCATGAACAATACCTTAACAAAAAATTTGTTTTCTTATTGAATATGACCATCCCACATAGTTAAATTAATAATTTTATGAAATTTTAAGTTTTTTTGTGACCTGGTTTCATAAAAAACCAGGTTAAACAATGAAATTTCAATTTCAAATTTTAATAAAAAAATAATCTTTTATTTATAGAACATATATTTTTTTGATGTACTAAGTATTGAACTTACTTCTCATTAATGAAAATATTATTTTATTTATGTTAAATAAATCACTATAAATAATGATACCTGAGAAAACAATGTTAAACAAAAGTTAAAATATAATAAGGAAATATTGAAATGTTATATTGTAATTTAAAAATAAGTGTATCTCTAAAAATATTATTTTTTAAAAATTAATTATTACACAACATAAATTTTTATCCAGAATGATGTTAGGGTATTGATAATTAATATTGTAGTACACCCCATATGTTTTACGGTCAAAACTCAATTTCTCCATTTATATCTAATTCTTTATGTTGTGGAATAGAATATGTATTTTGAGAAACCCAATTTCTTCATTTTAGTTCTTTTTAAAAAAATATTGTAAAAATAAAAGAGAATTGGTTGAGAAAAAAATTTATTGAGGATTTTAATGAATTTTATTTTAATTTTCATTATCGTTCCTTATCCTTAATGAAATATTTTTATCTAGAAAATAATTTTTTTATGATGTGTAACTATGTTTTATTAAAATTTATTTTTATAAAAAATACGTTCCAACTATTTTTTTCTTAACGTATAAACCTATACAAACATTCTTTCCTAAATAATTGGAGGTATGAGGTAAACCATAGCATGGAAATGTACAAAGAATTATTGAGTTATTGTTTAGTCACCGTAAATGAAACATTTTTATACATATATATATAAAATAATATATGGCTAAATCTACTATCTAATTTGTAAAGAAAAAATAAATATTAAATAAAATTAAACATAAATGTAATTTTAAATTAAATAAAGAACATTACCATTGTGTTTAAATATATTTAATGAGGTGAAATTTTCCTGAAATTTTTTTATTATTCTCACCTTCTAAATTTTATATTTTTGATATGTATTCCCTTTTTTCCTATAAGTATAATTGAATATGAAAATTAATCCTTATCACTCATACATGAAAGATAAATTCTATTCTACAACTATTATATTTTTACCACATTACCCTTATAAAATTAAAAGGATTACGAAAATAGATAATATATAAAATAATTTTAAAGGGGTTTTACAGGTAGTACCATAAATGAACATTAAGTATTTTTACTCCAGAGGCCATCATGTTCATTAAGCTCAAACATTTATTTCCAAGAAACGTTTTGTTCTTAATTAGATATCTCCTCATGAATAATACAATGAGTATAATAAGGTTACCATGTGTTTTTTCAGAATACATGATTTTTTAGGACATCTCACCGAAGATAATTATTAATATGAGAATCCTTGTGACAATTTTTTACTATTTGGAAAAAAAATTGATAAAATTTTTTTTTTTTTGAAAAAACTGACCACAAAAATTAATGTTTTTTTGGAAATTTTTATCATCCTCAATCCCTTTTGAGACATTTTCTTTATAATAATTGTATATTTTATAAAATATTGATAGGAATGGGTCAAAACAATTAATATGAATATAAAAAATATATATCCCTATCTATGAGTGCGTATCGAGGAATTTAAAGCCATAATATAATATTCCCAATCCTTTTATAATTATCCTAAGTCACCATGACTTCTAAACCATATTTATGCATTTATGGGAAAACTGTAATTTTTTTACATTAGTTGTTTCTGCCCTTTGATGATTAGTAGTGTAAGATAACTCTTAAATAAGTAGAATAAAATGAATTTTACATTCATTTAAATACCATTGAATTATTCCATATTAACATGAATTGAATAAAATTGGCTCAAATAGAATTATTTTTCAAAATAACATCGGAATATCATTCATTATATGTCAAATATGTATATAATAGTCTAATGTATTATTAATTAGTAAATTTCATATTCTATGGTTTATTCCTCATAAAAATCATAATAATATTATCTTCAAGGAAGAAATAATGAATCATTATATATTTATCTCCCAATAAATTTTGTAAAGTAGATTTTAATGGTACTATCAATCCACTTATTGTCATAATATAATTCTAGATTTTTTATTGAAACAATACCTAATAAATGAGGCAAAATTTTACACCTTTTTTTAACAATCTATATAAACGTAGAGTGATTATAAAAGTAATTATTTCATTAATGAATAAAATACTACATGAAATTATAAAAAATGAATAGAACTTTCGAAATGTCCCATTAAATTACTATATAATTTATTTTTACCCTATTCATGGTCCTATTATAATAGAAAACGGGACAAAAATATGATTATTATACTATATAACATCACAAATCATATTAAACAAAACATTTTAATTTATGGATAACATCATATAAGATTCAATTAATTTTCCTTTAATTTCATAAAAATCCCCAACATGATAATCATCAAACTAACAATACAATATTTCATAAAAAATATTTTAGTGGATTGATGATTTTTGTGGAAACAAAACAACTTTAAAATGTTATGTAAAAAATAATTAAACACATTGAACAAAACATTTAATTACTAGAATTTATTAATATTCACTATCAACACCAATCCCATCCTTTAAAATTTAATAACCTAAAACAATCCCATTTTATATAATAAAATTATTCTTTATTGTTCAAAATTATATTATTCAATTAAATTTTAATAGAAACCAGATTAAAATTTCAAATACATGCATATGAATGTTAATAATACAAAGATAATTTATTGAACAATATTTGTATTAATTCCTCTAATATGGAATGAATAATGGAAATATTTCATTTATCAATAATGTTTGAGTGCATTATGAATCCCAAAATACATTTAGTGGAAGGAAAACATCACATTAGAACAAATGAACAAGACCATAAATAAAATTAGGAAAACTAAATAAAATATTATTTGGAAAAAAAATTAACATTAAACTCATGAATAATCATGATAAAAAACATGATACTACTTATTAATTTAATTATAATTATAAAAAACAAGAGAAATATTTCCATTTTAGTGTCCATATGCTAAAATATTTTATAAATTATGAAACATTATTGAAAAAATATCAAATTTCATAAATCTAGGTATTCCAAAAAAATATTTCAGTTTAGAATAGAATTATGAAATCATTATCCACTATATGATATAAAAGAACACTCATGTGGTCTATTTTTAAAATACTAATGTAGTTACATATAAAATAATTAAAAAATTTATTTATATATTCTATTCTCACCATATTGGAAAAATTAAAAATATCTTAACATACATTTCTTAACTTATTTATCATGATAAAAATAAATTGTTGAATAATTTTGAATTTGGTAGGTAAATGAGAAGAGAAATTTTATTCCCTAATTGTAAATTTTTAATTTTTTGAATGGTTAATTGTATTATTAATTTTCATAGAAATTTTCTTAGACTTTATTTCCATGGATTAATTAAATATTTTGAATAACTTCTTATGGGTATCCCCATTATAAATGTTACTAAAAACTATATTTTTACTCATACCACCAAAAGAGATGATTGTTCTAAATTATAATATTATAGGCCCCTAACTCAATATTCTAACAAGTGTAATATATTCATTGAAATTATAAACTATATATTACTTTATATTTTATATTATATTTTGAAAAGGGAAATATGGTTTTCCTAAATAATAAATCAATTTATGGTAAAATCATGTTTACTAAAAAAATGATATACCTTCTTAAGGAAAAAAATTAATAATATAGTTATTAATATTGACATACATAAATCCTTGGGCACGGTTTCACATGATATTTTAACCATTGATATTAAGAAATTTATTATTCATAGTACATAATATAATATTATAAAATATATCATCAAGTTATCTAATTTTATTTGTTCACATTTATATTTCTAATATAATTTTATTTAATAATTATATAGGATTTGAAAACCATGACCCATAAAACATTTTATTTATTTAATTATGATGTTATTAATATAGTTATAAATAATATTTTTATGAAATATAATTTCATTTGGTTACCATAACATGAAATTATAATGTTATCACCTACATGGAATACATAAATGATATTTTTAATTTCACACTAAGAGGTACTAAATCTATTAAAAAACTTATCGACATCATCATACTCATAATAAATGTATTTTAATTTATAAAAAATTTAATAAGAATTGATTTATTTTTTATAAGTCTATTTAAAATAATTTTAAAAAAATTACTGAAGGAAATACCAATTTGAAAAAAATTATCCTTCTTATTAGTTTTACAACATGCACTATCTATAATTAAAATACCGTGGAATGCCATTTTATGATTCATCATGATATGTTCACCAAAAAAGTGAAAAATAGAAGAATAAACTGATTTCTATTAGTAGATTACATTAGTCAACTAAATATTCCATGTCTATTTGGTGTCTCTATAAACATTTTTACTTTACTCTAACTAGAAATGAATTTATAATCTTAAGATAAAAATGGATAACTTGTATTAGTGTAATTATTAATATGTACCAAAATCTTATTATATATCATAGTAAAATATTTGTTAAATAGTTAATATAATTTTCCCTGGTATTATAATTAATAATGATATTAAAACATATTTCTACTTAATTATTTATAATGGAAAACTATATATGTAAAAAAGTGGACTGATTTCATATGAGATAGATATATTTTATCATAATATTATAAGAAATTTTTAAAATGAAATGTGTTTGTAATTCTACTGATTAGATTCATTTGATTCCAAATAATTTTAATAACTACTATTTTAATATTAAAATTCCTTTAATTGATAATTTGATCAGTAAGTATAAATTCACGCTTAACATCTACATTTTCTTATTCAAATAAAATATCCTTGATTAAAATTCAAGAATTAGGAATACTAAATAATTTTTTAACACTAAGAATAATTGATAATTATATAGTATTAAAAATTATTTTAAATATTTGATATATCATTATTACATTGAAAGAATTACTAATTTGTTTCTCTAGAATGTCAAGAATCTAGAAATTTTGAAATATTTTTAATAAATTCATAGTATTTCACTAATTCGATATAATAATTATGATTATAGAGATTATATCCTTTAATCATTGGGAAACATTAGTGGTTTTTTTATGGAATGCTATATGTTTTATTATTATATTTGTTATTCTCTAATCTATTTTTTACACAAAAAAATATATTGATGAAAAAGGTGGAATTCAATATTAATAATGTAACAAATTAGACTAGTTTCTATTTAAATGTTATGTTAATAAAAAATAAAATCCAATATCATGGGGTAATATAGAGGCATTGATGTTTTTTGAATTATCTATATGTACTTGGAAAAAAACATCTAAATTGTAAGTTGAAGGTCACTAAGGCTGGCTAATTCAAATCAATGTGGATTCCTCTTTTATGAATTTTAATAAAGATTATTTAATTATAAAAATGAATCTTCATGGATAATTTATTTTTTATTATAAATTTATTTTGTCCTAATATATTCTTTATATGGAATGTGTTATTAGTTTATTTGTACATTAATAAAAATAGTGAATTATTATGCATGTTACTTCTAAAGATGTCCATGTAATATAAAAGTTTTTTATTTTTTTGGAATTGTTTTTTGAATGGAATATATTTTTTAGTATAATTTTTTTATATATTTATATAATACCTATGGTTAAAAAGAAATACTTGTATATTATAAATCTAGGATAGAGGACCAGAAATGATATGTAACAACCATAACATTATTAATTGAAGTATGTTTTTTTATTTTATGTATATCATTGTACTCATGGTATGTTTTTTAAAAAAAATTATATAAATTTGGAAATTAAATTTTTTTAGTTGAAACTATGACATATTTAAAAATGAAATAAATTTTTTATTTGTTATTTAAAAAATTTGTATCTAGGCCATTTTATTTATGAAATAAATCCTATTTTTAGTTGTGTTAAGTGGGAACCCTTTACATGAACCATAAGAGAAAATATTACATGGCCATGGTTTTCCATTAATTTTGTATAGTCTAGTTACCCAATGGAATAAAAATCATAATTTATCCCAATGGGAAAACATTAGATGGCCTGAAGGCCCCCTTATCCTATAAAAAAGGCACATGATACATTAACATGAACCTAGGTATACGCCCCTGCATGCGTATACCTTCTTGAATTAGTATATCTACATTACCATGCATGTATCAACATACCTATGTTATTAAAAATGAAAAATCCCCCAAATAGGGTTATAAGGATTGCAACCCTAGTAATTTTGATGTTGAAGGGAAAAACCTTAAATGTGGTCTATAATTATTTAAACCATTTAAAAAAATTATTATCCACCTAAAGAATAATAATAATAATGAACTTCTATTCATTTTCACATTTTATCCACAAATGTAATAATAATGTTATCTTTTCTTTTAAAATCATAAATCTTGTGGTAATCATTTAACAACTCTAAACTGATGACTATCATGATAAGAAAATGATATTTTTAATTAAGATAAAAGAGAATGGATCCCTTATTTTAAAAAATATACATGTACCACACCCATTGGTTTTCTATAATAGGGTAAATAATACCTATATTGAGTAATTTAACAACCTCCCTTTCACCACTACTTTAATTAGTTGTTTAAATCATCAATATGGATAAAATATTGTCTTGTAATCCTCATCGGGTAAGAAAATATGGGTATAAAAATAGAGTATTCTTCCTCAAATATTAATAATAATCTTTTAAGTGCCTCATTTTTTAATTAAAATATCCTTTTTAAGATTGCCTTTTTTTCTACATGGTCACAAACCACACAGGGCTACCTCTTGGCTGAGAACACAAGATGACTTGTTAAATACCTAATGATGGTTTCCAATTTATCTTGGACAGGGCTTCACATATAAGCATGTGAGAATTATTTTACCCATAAAAATATGAATTTGGGTTATCCCTTTGGAAATCCAACTTGAGGATTCCAAATTTCATAGTTTCATGAACTAAATATACATATAAACATATATCAAACAAACAAAACTAAAACTATCATAACAAAAAAATAAACTAATAAATAATTGATATATAATATGGAGAAAAATTTTATAAATAGAATTAAAATATGTAAAATATATATTAATCTATAAAAAAACAAATATTGAACTAAAACAAGAACCCATCCTATCTCCACATTACTCTACCTACCACAACACAACCTCGAACCAAGAATATTCCACAAGAGACCAAATCAGAATTTGAACCTAAAACTAAAATGAAAATCTAGGTATGGTATTGTGATAATAGTAGGAAAACCCAATGAAACCACAACCCAATTAATTACCTTAAAAATATACTTTTCTTGATAGTTTTAATTAAAATAGAACAAAACATAGGTTTCTCACTATTGTTTAATTTTTAATAACAAGTTGTTTCCTTCATTCCCTTTATAACCAGTCCTTTTAATACATAATGGTTATAACACTTGAAAACAACAACCCTTTAATGGTTTAACATAAGAAGCCTCCATAAACATTTTCAAAACATTAAGAGAGTATTATTAATTCAAAAAAATTACATTGACTCCAACATTAATGATAAAAATAATAAAAAAACAATAATAGTATGTCAAGGGAAATGAGAAACCATGGATGATATAAAATCATGAAAATAATGAAATAAAACTAATATAATATAATTTAATATTAGGAATCATGGGATCCTATGAGCGCAGTTGAAAAATAAATAATTTAATAAACCAAGATCCACTTAAATTGGTATCCTAGATGCAATCTATCCACTCTAAATATTGAGCTAGGCATAACTAGACTTACTAAGGGGAAAATTTCCAAAGAATGGTGAACACCATACTATGGGCCACTAGTCAGTGCATGATCTTAAATTAGTGCAAAATGTGTTAGCATTAACTTCAATATCTATTCTCCATTTAATATAATGTATATAATACTTGGATCTAATTAGAATAATCAATCAATAATAATGAATTAGATATATAAAATAAGAATTAAAATTAATTCTGACCCTAAGAAACCCTTATATAAATATCCCCTTACTAACAAGAAAACCAATATGCTTGGGATGTCCTATATACAATACTCTACATCCATTTTAAAATGAACAATTCAAGGGGAATGTTGAAATGGAATTTTAATTTATAAAATGATCTTTCAATAAGTCGATAAGGATTCATATCCATTCTTTTAAAACTAAACCATGAGATAAATTTTTCAAAAAAATTGAATCACATAATAAAAGCATAATGAACTTTTTGAAATCAAATTTTAAAACCAAAAAAACTAATAAACCATAAAATATAATTAAAAATTAAATTTTTAAATTTCATCAAGAATCTAGTGTGTATTGTTAAGTAAAACATATTTAATCCATATATTTCATTAAGAAAACTAATTTGTATTTTATGGAAATCAAGTAAAAACATATTTCTCTTTAGAAAGACTATAATGACATTAGATACACTCATATAGTATTTAAAAATGAATTTTTATAAAATAAATCAATTATTATAATTTTTAATGCTTAATTCAATCAATATAAACACTTCACTTTCTTAAAGAGAAGTGTTAAACAACTTTAAGAATGAAAAAATGATCCTCATGGAACTAAACCAAACCCGAAAAAATAAATCCGAAAATAAAAATTTAACCAAGGGTTTAATTAGGGATTCATAACATTTTATGGAAATAAAAAGGGGATACACATATAATACATTAAGGATAAGTGATTTAGTAGTAGTTACCGTGAGAAATCATTAATGAAACTTTATGAAATTATATGAATTCTTTATAATAGGGAGGATGATTGAAGTGGAAGATACTTGTGGGAATAGTATTTTAATAGGATGTGTGTGGGTGGATTATAGGTAATGTATTAGTAATGGTGAATATAAAAATTCAATAGTTTAAAAGTATAAACAGAATGCATGGTTCAAAAACATCTTTTACCAAACATTGAATAAATTGTGGGTCTTCGACTGAATAATCCTAGGCACTGACATGGTTTGGATGCATGTTTAGTAAAATCATGAACCATCCTTGAAAAATAGTTCTTCTACGAATTACAATCCTTATCACGTTTTTTTTTCATGGTTTGAATTAACCATATGCTAATCATGTTCTTATATAGATACATTTTTTCTCAAATTTTTGAATGAATTTAACCCAAATATAAATAACTTGAACAAAATATAATAAATGAATAAAATAAAGGAAGAAAATATGGTTTGGTTGTGATAATTATTCCCACTATAAAACATTCTACCCTAATAAAGTCAATGAGTTCCAAAAGAAAAAATGAAAATATTGTAATACCAATAGAATGAAGAATACACCAATTACCTGATTATCAAAACCCCAAAAAATAAAAAATAAACACAATATATAAATATTTATTTAATTAAAAAATCATTCCCAACCATCCTAACAAATATATTGAGAAATGAATACCCATGGTGGGTCTCCGAACCATTTAGGAATTCACTAGTATAATAGAATAATAGAATGGTAGAATCACTAAAGGAACACTATGAGGAATTAACTGTGCATCTAATAGAAAGGGTATCAACCTAAATCCCAAAAAAACAACCCATATATCTATGAAAACAATATATCCTTCAACAAAATGTAAATAACTAAAAATTTTAAAATTAAAAGACACATATCATGAATAATTAAAATGAGGGTAAAAGATGGAAAAAAGAAAAGGAAAATGAGAAGGATCATATCTAAAAAATTTCCAAATTATCCTAAAAAATAAATCAAAACTTTAAATAACTAGAAAATAGAAATTCCCAAAATAAGGAAGATCGATTCACCGACTGACATCATTCTAATCATGAAAAATGAAAGATACATAAACAACAAGAAAGTATCTTAAAAACACATGGGAACAAACCTTGGGTCAAAAATAATAAATGAAAAAGGAAACCAAGGAATTAATGCCAAAAACATCACACACAATTGTCCTTAAAGAAAATAAAACCAACACCAACCAACATTCAAAATCAACTGGTTTTACATTATCTCTAGTTTAATAAATTACACTCCTAATGTTTTACTCATTCCCAATTGGTCCTTAATATTTTCTATTGAAACCATAGACATAAAAAATAGATATAATACATATACACACTAACTGAGCATGAAAAAAAACTGAAAATTGTTACATACTCAATCCCCATGAAACAAAATCTCTAGAATAATCACTAAACAACTAATATGAGAGGCCTTAAGTATAAATTTTGACCGATGAAATATCCACTATTTTAAAGTATCCAAAATCTCCTACCTCTAATCAAGAATATAGTTAAAGAATATCCAAAAATAAGGGCAAATAATTTGATAAAGGAAAAGAAATAAAAGAGGGAACTCTAAATAAGCCGGATAGATATTCCACTGCAATTTGTCTAGATAGAATCAATAATTGGAAAGTCTATACTTGAATCCTAGTAGACATGATTCCATTAGAATATCAAAGGCAAGTAAAATCTTTATCCTCGCAGTATTATTCTAGAATGCATACTTCAAATAAAAAAGGAGAAAAATAACCCACCAAATCCTCTAAAAATGAGAAAAGTTTAATAAAATATAAACCTCGATTAAAATAATGGACACTATAATGTACATTAGAACCACAGAAAAAAGTATAAATCATTTACAAAACCATTAAATCTCATTTCAAATAATACACCACTTTTTTAATGTTCTATTAAATTACAAAAATTCATCCCTTAAATAACCTCAAAAAATTACATCGACTCAAAATTTTATAACCGAAACCTCAATATTAATCTCAAAAACTATACTAAAATTAAAATTTGATCCCAAATAACATTTATTTAAGTATTCTATAGATTTTAAAAACATCACCATTGTTTTATAACACATCATAAATGTTTTTTTTTCAAATTTAAAACCTCTTATTTATTTTCAAATCCATATTCAAATTTTTAAATAACAACCATTTCAACTTAAAAACCTTCTAAAATCAATAAAACTTCATCACATAAGTATTAAAACTATATTATCTCATTTAAAATTAATTTCCCCAATTATTATGAAACACCATTTATCAAAATGGAATCTAAAAAATTCAAAAAAAAATATCCTCCTTTTATAAAACAAGTCCCATTTCTAAAACCTTATCAAAACCAAATCAATGATAATAAAAACAATGAAAAACATTACATTTATACCAAATATCATCCACCAACAAACTAAGAAAATTCAAGATCAAAAAAGTTCAAATATAAAAATTTCCATTGTGGGACACTGGATATGAAAGGTTCGGAGGAACATTCTCCATCAAAGAAAATTGCAAAGGAAGATGATCAAAACCAATAAAAAAAGGTTTTTATAGTTTCTTATATTAATGTGCCATAGCCCTACTCTATGGTTCATCCTCCCTTTTCAATAACAAAATATAAAAAACTATAAGACACCAATGAAGCAATGATATAAATCCAAGAACCAATAATATAAACAAAAACCAATGAAAAATAACTAATGAAATAACAAAATTCAGTAATTACAACATAGCATCCCAAGGAATCCAATGATTTCAAGTGGGTAAAAGTTAGAAAGACTTTTCCCAATCCCACTACTCGATCTCCAATATCCTTAGAATAAATATGCTAAAGACACCTATATAATAGACATATAATCTAGTGTAAGATCTAAATAGTATATATCAGTGCTCAATTACAAGAGGGGGTGAATTATAAGTTTAAAAACATTTGTTTTTAACCTAAAGGAAAACTATGTTTAACAAAGTTAAACAATGAAAAGTTACAAACCCTAAAAAAGTTCTATAAGACAGAATTTCTTAGGTTCCAGAAATATGATTCTGAAAATGAAACTTAAGGAAAGTTTACAAGGAAAATATTCTACCTAAAAGTTTACATAATCTTACTTATCAGAAAATAAAAAAGTACAAGAAAGTATAATAAAATTATACTCTCTTCCTTTATCAAAATGTAGTAGAAATAAACATGAAACAAAACAAGTAACAAGTATAAAATCCTTTAACCCAAATATTAGGGTATCCAAAAACCATGGATTAAGATTATTTGATTTATACATTCAAGAAATTATATCTTAACCACACGAGGGTAAGACCTCGATTGGAATATTGGAATCTGTCTTTCTATCCTTGCAAGGCTTCGATCTTTAAGGTAGTCGACACCTCTATTTTCATATCCCCAGAAGCCCTCAATTGTACTCAAAAACAATAAGAGTTTATTGAAGAAATCTGAATAAGGTGTTCAGAATTCACAAGGAATGAGATTATATCTCTCTAGAAATCACTTCACAGCATGTAATATATAGGTCGATGGAATGGTTATGATCTCGTTCAAATGATATCTTATTTATAAGCACATCTCCAATGGTTGACTCCCACTTCCTACAGTCATATTTTTACTTAAATCTCAGAAGGACATGTACATGTGTCATTCAACCAATGGTTAGTTAGAAACAGATTGCATGATATCATTTCATAAAAATAAAATGTGTTAGGAAAATGAATTTTCTTAACCAAATCTATTTTTCAGAGTCTATAAAAGAAATAGAATTCAGAGTATAACTAAATGATAATTCATAGTTTATAAGACATGGACATTCAAATTACATTTTATAAATAATTTTGAATATGAATTCCAGATTATAGAGACTGAATTACAATGAATTCAGAATTTTATTTCTGAGGAATTCAGAGTCTAAATTCTGAGGGATTCGGAGTCTGAATTCTAAGGAATTCGGAGTCTGAATTATGAGGAATTCGGTATCTGAATTTTGAGAAATTTGAAGTCTGAAATATGAGGAATTCGGAGTATGAATTTTGAGGATTCAAAGTCTGAATTTTGAAGAATTCAAGGTCAGGATATTAGAGAGTTTGGAGTCTAAATTTCATAGAATTCAGAGTTTGAATTTCAGATAATTCAGAGTTGGAATTTCATAGAATTCAGATCCTTATTTTCAGAGAATTCGGAGTCTGAATTTCATAGAATTCAGAAGTCACTTGTTATGAATGTAAAATGGTTGGACACATCAGGCCAGATTGTCCTATGCTTAAGAGAAAATATAGTAAATAAAATCATTCTAAGAGAAACAAAAAAAAGTTTTACAAAACTAAAGTTAATAAAGTCTTGAAGGCTAATGATATATGGATTGCTAGTGGTGGTGACTCTTCTGATGAATCTTCATATTTTGAATCTTTTGGTTAGAATAATGTTGGTATTATAGCCATAGTACCTATTGAAAATCATTGTCTTGTGGCTAAGGTACACAATGTAGAATCCTTAGAGCACGCAGCATAGTGAAGTGCACTTCCTTTCGTGGAGCTAGATTAGCCGCCGTGAAGCACCTCTCTTTCGCGAAGAACACTACCTATGCGAACCACCTTCGTGAACCGAGAGTAAAATATTTTCTCCAAAACCCTCTCTACTTCTCTCGAGGGGGTTAACCTATATTTATAGGCGATTCCACAAACCCTCCAACTTTCCGTGTGAAGTCAACACCACATCATCGCCAATCGCGAAGCTTCGAAATTTTCGCCGAAATTCTCTCAAAATCGTGAAGCACCATGAAAATTTTATGATCGCGGATCTTGATGTAATTGTTGAGCATTCTGTCACTTGCTTCATGCTGCCGCCGTGAATCTCCCTCACAAATCCCTTCACTTCCGCGATGCGCTTCAACTCTACCGTCCACGAAGCTCATCGTAATCGCGGAGCAACACCGTCAACATTCTTCTGGTCTTCACGAAATCCAATCCCTAAATCCCATCTTTGCGAAACTCATTCCTTTGCCATATTTAAATACGATCTTCAAGGATATCCACATTTCATAATGCTCACCAACCTCCAAATATTGGACCCCAAAAATTTGGGAAACACTGGGAAACAGCTCCACCTTGTACTGCTCTTTTGTACCGCCACCAGATCGTTCATTCCTTTGTCATGGTTCTTTGTCAACATGGACTGTCAAAAAATTCTTTGGAACTCGACAATTCACCATGGAAACCTTCGTTGTTGACAAACAAAATCATCCCAAAAATGTTGTAATGTAACCTTGAGGGATTTTTTCCCTACAAACATTCATGTTTTTAAATGAGACTTTTCTAATTTCTTTCCAATTGTTCAAAGTGGCTGGAGAAACTTTGATTTTAAAATCACTTTTTAAATGTTTAAAATTGGTTTTCAAAATGGATTTATTATTTTAATAACTTGAAATATTTTCTTATGAATGTAAATGAAATTTTAATAGTGTTATGTTGAAAATTTATAACTTTTTGTGTTTTGATTATATAATGGTACTTGACATTTTATGGGTGGTTATGTGTTAAACCAATGGCATGTGGTTTTTTAATAAACTAATAATGGGTGGGTCTATGATAGCACTATAATGTATTGGGCATGGTAGTCGAATATATGATTATTCAATTTATAAGAGTGACATGTATGGAATTTTACCACATGGTTATTCTATTTGTGTATAATTATGCCCCATGTAACATACTTATTTTTTATTTTATTTCTTATGCTTTTTCATGAAAATAATTTGATTTTCAAAAGGTAAAAAAATGATATTTTGAAACGATGATTCATTTTTCAGTGTAAAAAAATATTTTGAATATTTTTTTTACACCAAACTAAAACTTTCCTTTATTTTATGTCCCTTACAGGGATTTTTTTTCTCATCCCATGTTTTAAATATTTTTTCACAGGTCTTAAATATTTTTAATGAAAATTATGATGTCATGATGAAGGTATTGAATATGTGTCATGAAAAGAAATCATGTTTTATTTTAAAAGGGTTTCTTTTGGTGGAAAAAATGGATACTAAGTATAATTTTTCACTTGTAATTTATGGGTTTACCTTGTAAGATATTATCCTAATTATCAAAAACTATAAATTAAAAATATACATTAATGCGAATTCTAGTTCAAAAAAACTATAATATGTAATGTTTATATCCAAGAAATTACAATGGTATCTCAAGAGATAAGCGGAAAATTGAAAACATTCTAAAATGGGATCCATTAAAATTGACATAAATGATTAAATATAACCTCTGTAAAAATTTATATTACTCTATATGGCCCTATTGAGGGGAAAATTCCCAAGGTAATATATTCACCATAAAGGATCCTACTAGTAAAATAATGATCATAATCTTCTGTAATAAGTGTTCATAGAAAATACACTAGATGATCTAGGTTTCCTATAATGTTTAAAATAGAGGGAAATCCAATTAGTATTATTGTGAAAAAATATAAAATAACATACAAAAAATAAGAATCATGAATAATCATCCTCCATTATCACCATTCACTAAAGCTACCCCTTGCTGAAAAAAATATAAATATTCTAGTGGGGTAATATATTGTTGAAACTATATTTATTTCATAATAAGAAATACAAGGAACATGATCCAAGGGTAGTTTCATTAAAAAAATCTTATAAGGTTCCAACCAGATATTGAGAGCACTATTTTAATAGTAATGTATAGGATCCTTTAAAAAATATTTGAGCAAACAATAAAACCTAATTAAAACATTGAAAACATCAACATTGAAACCCAAAACATCACTTAAAATAACAAAAACTAGGAATAATGTCTATTAAGTTATTTAATCAAAAATATGGTGTGTAAAATTATTTAATATTGATTAAAACCATATATTTAAATTTGAAAATATATTTTAATTTTATGTAAATAATGTAAAAACCCATTTTTTCATTAACAAGTCCATTTACACCATTAATACTCTCATAAAATGTCAAAAACATGACATTAACGTGAAATAAATAAATAGATCTAAAATTTATTGGTTAATAAAAAAATAAACATACTTTAAATTTATTAAACCATGTTACTTTCATGAGGTGAAGTGTTAAACCACACATATAGTGAATGAAAAATTCACAATGAACCAAACTGATCCCTAAAACCAAAAACTCCCAAATGATAATTGATCTAAGGGATTACATAGGTCTCTATAACCCTTCCATTGAAAGAAATAGTAGAATAGAGAAGGAAAAAGACATGAAATAGGCTTATAGAGGATTACCTTTATAAAATGAGCTGCAAATGTGAGAAAAATACAAGAAATTTCCATTAGAGGGAGTGATAATTGAGGGTATGAGATCCAAATTATTTATGTTTGTATTGGTATTAAAGGGGATATATTAATATTCTAGTTTGAGTAATTGTATACAAGTAAATTCAATATTTTAAAATTACGGGTAGGATGCATGATTTGGTCACAAGGTTTACCTAACTGTGTTCTAAACATATGGCATATACTGAATATAGTTGGAAATCTTCTTGGTTAAGATCAATGTTTAGAAAAAAAGTACACAAATCATGAAAAACGGCTCTCTTAAAAAAATTTATACCTTCACATGATTAGCTATATGGTTAGAAATAATTGAACACTAACCATAAACTTGAAGAGTAACTTCAAATTTTCAAAAAAAAATAAGGTATTAAACCAAAAAATCAATGTAAATATAAAAATTCAATAATTAAATAAAATAAAGGGGTAAAAAATGGATTGGTTTTTATATCCATGGATAATGGAAACATGATGATAATAGAATGTTTTTTGACTCACCTAAGTGATGAATCCATCAATATCACATTTAATTTATTTGAACTATGATTATAGGTTACAAATGATAGTCAATGTATCTATAGCTATTAAAATTACCAATGCTTCGGTATCCTTTACAATAAGAATATATTATTGAATTTCATGAGTTATCTTGATTCTAATAATATTCAAAATATATATATAAATTAAGATAATGGAGATCATCATCATGTGAATGTTATGTATAATCTATAGTACCATTTATGGTGTTGAAATGATAGTTTCCTTTATAATTGTTTAATCATGGGATCCATTATATTGATCATGAAATTATAGATTTCCTCTACATTAACAACTCAAAAAATACACCCTTTAGGAAAATTAATTATTATGTGACACATCATAAGGAAAGGACAACCTAATTAGTATAGTGAACTAGGATTTTCATACTTGGATATTAAATCATATTAGATAAATATTCATCACATTACAGAAGTACATTCCCATGTTTTGTATTCAGTTAGTGTATTTCAATATTTGGAAACATAAACTTATAACTCGGTGAATGATAATCAACATCTCCCATAAATATCTTCCAATTTAGTACTCTTACTTTAAACATTGATTCATAACCTAGAGAATGGAAATATAAGAAAGGGTGCGCTCAGATGCCCAATAATAGTAATTAAGGGAAATATGTAATCATAATCATGAGAATAAGTTTATGAGAATATGATCATGACATTATAAGATCATAACTTGCATATCAAAGATCATAATCTTGATTCATTACTTAATGATAAGAAGTTATAAAAATGATTCATAAAGGAACCAAAGAGAATAATCCATATTAGGATGACATAGGAATAATACATATGGAATTGTGAAAATAAATATACATAAAAAATGATTTCCATAGTAGTCACAAATCTCTTACAAGTCTATCTTAGCGGAATAGGTTGGATTCCAAAACAATATTAATAGTCACAGTTCACTCCCAAGTCCATCTTAGTGGAAAAATTCCTTTAATAAACCAGGTTCACTCCCTATTCCATCCATGTCCATATCACGAGACATAAATATTTACTCAATGCATTGGATTGATATCTAGCCTCCCCAATCATGTAATATATAACAGGCTCACCCAAGGCTATCTAAGCCTCTTCATCCCATAATATTTAACAAGATTACCTCATTCTATATGTTCCACCCCATCATATAATCTATAATGGGCTTACCCGGTGTTGTATGGGCCACCCCATCATATAAGTTTTAATGAACTTACCTCGTGCTATCTGGGACACCACATTTTACTGGTTGTAATGGGATCACCTGATGTTATCTGGGTCACCCCATAATTTAATTAATTTCCAAGAACAAAAGAATTAATAAAAAACAAACATATTTAATATCATTATAAAAACTCAAAAACACAATCATTATTCATTCACAACCTGATTAACCCCTGAAAAAAATGTGTTCCATGCCAATATATTTGAAACATGATTAACCCATGAAAAATAAATGGGTTTAAAAATTGATTTTTTTTAAATCATAAAAAATTTACTAAATCATTTTCCTTGAAAATGTGGTTAAAATAAAATTTCAATAAAAATTTGACTATATTTTTATAGAATAGGGTTTTGGAAGAAATCAAATTTTTTGCTGAAGAGAGAAATAATGGAAAATATTCTTAAAAAATATTAAATATCATAAGTACCAAAGAGTTGAATTTTTTTAAAATTAATTGATGATATTATTAAACACAAAATGATAATAAGATTCATCATAACTCTTGATAGAAAGATCCTAATATTTTATCATTAGAATCATAATCATAAACAATCCTGATAAATGTGGAGGTTGTAATATAAAATCCTTACAACTTTGGTAACCTTAAATCATAAGCCCCGTGAAGGAAAAAAAATTGGAACATAAAATGTCATTATTATAGATAAATTCATTATTTAAAATGTAAAAGGGTCTGTATATACACCTTGTGATAGAATAGATGAGTATTTCATAACATATACTCGAAGTAACCAATTTGAGACAAAAATCCTTTACCGATTTGGTAACTTCTAAATACTAAACCCCATGAAACAGATATACTCAAACATATTTGTAAATAGAAATACTTTTTATGATAAAAATAATAAAATTAATCCATGGGTAGTATATAAACAACATAAAATAAAAAGGTGGTGAATATAACTTGTGTCTCACAAATGTAAAAAGTGAAACAAAAATCCCTTACTACTTGAGTAACTTTGGAATTGTGATACTTGTGAAATAATTACATAAATTTAAACTTTAAATGTCATGAAAGAAATTAAATTTAATATTTAAAATTTCATAGGAAATTATATAAACCACAGAAAATAAACAAGTGGTGAATATGTAATATGTCTCTCAGAAATAAAAGTGAGTCAAGAAACCCCTTACCATAATTCATGACTTCCTTCATACATGTTCGATACTGATGTATAATAAATATAATTTTATTAAAGATATTAAAAATTACCATATTGATATATATAATACCATATATTATTTTCTTATTAGATTATATTACCTTTTTATTTGCAATCACTTGTTAATGTTACGTTTTGTGTAATAACCACTTTGTTTTTGTATAAGTTTTTAAATGAATTTTTGATACACTTACTTTATTCAAGATTTCATAATTTATATAATTTAAACCACGTTATATATGTCATATATATTCATTATAAATATATTTAGTGTAACCCATAAAATTTAGTGATTGTAAACAAAATACACTGTTTATAGAGAGGTAGGTTGTACGTAGGTATAGACACTATTTCAATTTTCTTATCATATTGAATGAAATAAAGTGAATGATATATATATATACATATATTATCATTAAATATTCAATCTTATTTCATATATATCACATATTATTATTAAACCCATCCTAAATACATTCTATTTAAATCATGAATGAATCGCATCGCTTCGCGAGGCATTAGTCGGTTGTACGAACGAATGATGTTATAGTGTTCCAAAAAAATGGAAATCATGAAGTTATGTGTGATATAAAAATTTCATAATCATAATAACATCATAAATAGCATATATAAATAGAATGTACATCATTATTCCCAACTTTAAATGGTGGTAATGGAAAAACAAAGGACATCAGTTCGCAAGGTGGTAGTCCGCCTTACACATGAATGATGATTTTGTAAACCATTTTGGGTATGTGTTTGTTGTATTTGGTCATAACCATAACATAAAAAATATAATCATATTTACGATATTGACATTATTGACTTTATTATATAATAATTATATAAAATTAATTGAAGGGTTTTGAGGTATGAATTAAAAAACATTCATTGATGAATGTTAACTCTTGTGGTATATCCTTTTGGATTGTACCAATGGACTTATTTGGTTGGATTTATTACACAATTAAGGCTTCTAGGAGGTGAAGAGGTATTTCAGAATGTTATTTTAGTAGGTTTTTTTCAAGACAAATGGCTTTTGAGGTGTGAAGAAGTGGGGAGAGTGAATGCCCTTTCATTATAGAGGAGGAGTGGTATTCCTGTAAATAACCCAGTCGGGGCCAACTCAGTCTTGGTCGACCTGGTCAGACCTGATGGGTATGGCCCGGCCCATTGGGAGGGCATGCATGTTAGGTTCGGCCCGGCCCACTTAGCCTAGCCCAGCAGGCCGCGTGGGCGGTTCGGCCCGGGCTCGGAGCTGGTTCGGCCCAGAGCGCTGTGAGGGTGTGGCCCGGTGCAGCTCGCCCCAGAGGGTGTGGCCGGGATAGTTCGTCCAGGGCACCATGAGGTGGGTTGCGGGCCGTCTTGGGGGGTTCAGGTAGTCAAGAGGTGGCCAGGCAAGCTGAAAGGCGGCCGGGTAGGCCGGCGGGGCGCGGTCAGGTTGGCTGGCGGTCGGGTAGGGCACGGCGAGCCCAGTAGGCGGCTCGGTAGGGTGCGGCCAGGCCGTCAGGTGGGCCGGCGGGCAGTCAGGCAGGGAGCTAGGTGGGCCGGCGGGCGGCCAGGAGGTGGCCGGGTAGGCTAGCAGGCAGGCCGGCGGGTGGGTGGCAGGTGTGTCGGCGGGGACTCGGTCAGGACCAGTTCGTCAGGCAGCGGTGCGGGGCGCCGTGGGGATGGTGCAGGTCACAAAGGTTGTGGGTAGCATGGCCTTTTTCTTCGCCTCCTTTGTCACCTAGTTGCTTCATCTCCATGCCGAAGATCATCACAGAAGAGATCAACAGAGGGATTCGGACCACATTAGTTTTGCATGCACCCTCTGCGATTAGGGTCATAACAATCGATTCATCAAGGTAGGTGAATGATGAACAACAATTCACCTGTCAAAGGAAACATATACTCGTTCTTCATTTGGAAATAAATGAAGAACATGGCACATAAAAGAAAAAACCCCTACATTTGTTTGATGTTTGTTTACGTTGGTTCGGGGAAGAAGACAGATCATTGGGAAAACAGGGACGTCGGTGTCGTCATTGTTTTCCTTGATCGTCGGTTTGTGCACCAGATCGTCGTAGTCAAAGATGTCCTACGTCGGAGTAGGTTCTGAAGAAGTAAGTCAAAGTCACTCCTCGTTGGTGTTTTTTTTGAAGAATGTGTTCTTTATGGAGGAAGTGTAATCCCCCAAGTGTTGGGCATCGCATCACTTTACCATCGCTTCATTGCTTGGTGAATCCGTCCCAAAACCTCCACTCAATATTCCTGTATATAAAAGATAAAGGGAGGTAGGTAACGAAATTTGGAATTTATGACGGTTCATTTAGTAGGAACCTTCCTAAATTCCAACGACGTGGTTATTTAAATTTAGAAGGAGAAAGCTAATTAAATTATGCTGGTGCAATTTAAGAGATGCATTCGCTATAATTATTGGGAGGATACCAAAAGGCTCCCCCCACATTTAATTGGGACTTGAGAGGTTTCTCCCAATTAATGGGAGGTTTCAAGGAGGTTTAAAAACCCAGGTGGTCCCCACCACCATAACCTCTCATGGGAGGTTATGGTTCGGGTGGTCCCCACCACCATAACCTCTCATGGGACGTTAAGGTGTGGTGGTCCCCACTTCCATCTTCCTTGTGGATTCTTATCTCAGATAGACCCCACCTAAAATATCCACATGGAAGCTCAAAATAAAATAAAGTGGAGATCATTTTATATTATTATTTTTCCATGAAAAACCCAAAAACTAACTTTCATTCTCGACCCACTACTATCGAAGTGAAAGTCCCTTTAAGAGAATATCGGCATTGCAAGTTCAACAGTGCCCTCAGATTTCAATTCCAAGCCCCAGTTCAAAAGTTATAAAATGATGCTCCCGTGTTTACTGAACGTACCCAAAAAAAGTTCGGAAAATTATTATTAGACACCCTCAACCCGTACAGGTCGAGGTTAGGCTCTTCCAAGGTGAAACACACCCTGAAAAACCCTACGGTACTCTTGGATTTTCTATCTGATTTACTGTTTAGAATTTATTAATTTTATAATAAAATAATTGTCACTTAATTATTTTATTTGCGGCCAAAAACTAACTTTATTTGGTGGCCTGCACTGGCCAATGTTAGTATCTCCTTAAAGAAATAATACCCTCAAGAGTTCAGCGGTGGTATCGGATTTTTAATCCGAGTTACCACTTGTGAGTTATAAGAATTTGAAAATAAAATAATTTATTTAATTATTTTATTTACTATTATGCCATTTTTGGGTTCTCTCACAGGAGGCCCGCGCTGGCTAATCTTAAGTCACTCCTAGGGTAAACCCGCCATCCTAAGAGGAACGGTGCCCATGGATTTCTGATCTGAGTAACTGTTTAAGAGTTATTCCACTTTTTCAGGAAAACTGCTTACGCACATTAACTTAAGATTAACAAAACTTTGACGGATCTTTTCGGGCACTTCAGGCCTCGGAATCGTGCACCGTCAAATTTTGCGGACTCGTAAAATTCCTATATTTTTAAAAAAATTACATCGAAAATTACAGGTCTTTACATTCTCCCCACCATAGGTTTTTACGTCCCCATAAGCCACAACTCATAACTAAGGGAACGAGTGGGGATACTAAGCACGCATCTGAGCCCCCAACTCCGATGTGCTCTCGCGGAGGTTCCCATGCTGCCATCGAACACGCACTAGAGGTATCGACCATACATGAAGGAACCTTTCATGTTGATCCTCAATCTCTACTAGAACCTCCATAAAATTCTCCCCATCATCGACGTCCAACTCGACATAGACGATGATGTGAGAAGCGTCGTGCACGTATCTCCTCAGCTAGGATACGTGGAAGACGTCGTGCACCCGGTGCAACTGAGGTGGAAGTGCTATGCGGTAAGCCACCTCGCCAACTCTATTGAGGACCTGAAAAGTTCCAAAAAACCTTGGAGATAACTAGCCGCCTCAGCCAAATCTTCGCAAACCTCATCGAGGTGAGACCCGTAGAAAGACATGGTCTCCATCCTTGAATAATAGAGGTCTCTGTCTCTTGTCGGCATATGACTTCTGCTTGCTTTTTGCAGTCTTCATATACTCCTAGATGATCTGCATCTTCTCTATGGTATCCCGCACCATCTTTGGTCGCACGAGTGTTCACTCCCGCGGGTCAATCCAACACAGAGGTAGTCTGCAAGGTCCCTCGTATAACGCCTCAAGAGGTGTCATCTCAATGGTGGAGTGATAACTATTTTTGTATTCAAACTCCACCAAAGGTAAGTGATCCTCTTAGCTGCAACCAAAGTTGAGGACACAAGAACGCAACATGTCCTCAAGGGTCTGAATGGTCCGCTCAGTCTGACCATCCATCTGAGGATGGAAGGTGGTGCTCAAACAAAGTTTGGTCCCAATAGCCTCCTGGAACCCCTTCCATAGTCGAGAAATAAAATGTGCATCATGATCAGAGACAATCGTCGAATTTACTCCATGTAGATGCACAATCTCCTGCACATAGAGGGGTCCCAATCTCTCTACTGAACCCTACTCTCTGATCGGTAGAAATTGGGCTGACTTGGTGAGTCGGTCGACGATCACCCAAAATGAGTCATGTCCATTGGATGTACGTGAAAGTCCAATCACAAAGTCTGTTGATATCCCATTCCACTTCCAATCTTAGACCTCTAAAGGTTGAAATAAACCCGATGGTACCTGATTTTCCACCTTCACTTGCTGACAAGTGAGACACTGAGAGAAAAACTCTACAACTACTTTCTCCATTCCCGGCCACCAGTGTTGTCGTCGGAGGTCCTGGTACATCTTCACCACTCCTAGATGCACCACTAGAAGGTATGTGTGTAACTCCCTCAACATTTCCTCCTAAAGTGACAGTGGTACCATGGTACATCCTCTAAAGAGGATGACGTGCTCCCCACCTTTAGAAAATCCATTAGGTTCCTACCCTATGGATATTTGAGCACGTTGTGTCTCACAGTCAGTGTCCCCATGTTGTCCCCCCCCCTGACTCGTTGAAGAAGTGTGGGAGTGACTATAAGAGACTTAAGAAAAGCTTCTCCTTCTTGATCCACAAAGGATATCTGCAAAGCGGTTAGCTGCTTTGTCTTCTCACTCAGCAGATGCAGGCCAGACCTCCTATTGAGTGTATCTTCTACCTTTCTCCCCTTCCTAGGAGTATAGACTATCTCAAAGTAAACATCTGCTGCCATGAGGGTGAGGTTGGCTGACTCATAACTGATTGGTTGCACCCTCTTATTCAAGATTTTATCTTATGCTTCATTGGTTTCCTTTTTCTCTGACCAAGGAAAACCCCATCCCAACATTGTAGATAAACCACAACATCTTTCCCTAATACAGTCAATCTGAGTGTGAATAGTAGATGTCAAGTCCAAACCCAAACTAACATCATAAGGCCTCGACGCTCCCATAAAGAGGTTCCAACTGAAACTATCGCCTCAAGGGTCATATCACACCGTCGACGTAAGTGTGATTATCGAGTCTCCTCCCAAAGGTATCTCCAGACATGAGGGTCAAGTCAACGGTTTAACCATAAACTCTAGTTACTAGACAAGATTCGTGTAAGGAAGAAATGATTGGTACCTATGTATATTGATACGGAAGCTAGTAGTATACATAGACTGTACCTAGAATCATTCTTAGAGACCTTAGGTCGCATTCCTTGACCGAATTAAACAACTCTCCTCCCCTGTCCTCCAGCTCCTTGAGCCTGGCGGGGTCTATAAAAAGGGGGTGGTTGTAACATGACAAAAAGTACACCACCACATGCTGCACTCCAAGCTCTTCTTCCACATCTACTGCCTGGCAGATTCATCTATCCCTAAAACATCCTCTTCCTGAAACATTTTACACACACAAGTCTCTAAGACTGGCGCCAGTTCCCTACTTTCCCACTTCTAACATTCACTGGTTATATCCGTTCAGCCAAAGAACATTCAACCACAAAGCTTCTCTATAGAACCCTAGCATAAATAGGAATGAATATAGGAATAGTGTTGGATCGAATGTACTTTAAACAGACCTCGCTCAGATGTTCGATCCATGAAGCATTGATCGTATCATATTCATCGAGTACCAGGAAAGATCGTTATGCCTTGATGAATACTCAGCTACCGACATGTCATCCTGACGAAGCTATAGAAGTTCTAGAGAACTCTCATACACCTTATAAAGCCATTCCTTAGCTGTTTTTGAGTCAGCCTCACCTCGTAACCTGAGGGGTATCTGATATTGAAACATGTGTAAGGCACTAAGCCTACATGTGTTCTCTACCGGTACAGCCAGTTGTGACTGCTGACCAACGGGTAGTGATGTAGTTGGCACACTACCCGAAGGTACTATCTCGGGAAACAGTCCATGTACCGAAGCCTCATCGCTAAGAGGACCATCCTCATGGTCACTCATTGAAAAAGAATAGCATATAAAATTACCGTATTCTCTACTGGTGTATCAAATAGATGGGAAACTCTAGAAATTGCCTCCAGTCAGCCTTTAGCTACGTGGGAATCTGCCTTGCCTCAAAAACTCGGAGTCCTCTGCCGCTGGAACTCGTACAATGCGCTCAGTCGGCGTGAACCATCCGCCAGTGTGGTTGGTAGTATCTGTTTCTCAAAAGGTGGTGGTTCTGCTGGTACACCACCCGACGGTGCCTACATAGTAAGAGGGCCATGCACTGGAGCATCGTCACTCGGTGGGCTATCAGTGCGAACAACTCTCGAAACTCTAACTGGCTTACTACATGGAGTCATCCTTAAAGAAACAGATGTGACACAGTAAAAAGATTATACATTGTGATCTGACTGACGAAATCATAAAGAAAACACACGCAATTAGTGTTTTCATGCACTGAGTCAGAAATCAGAAGTTCGGGTCCTGGTGTATGGATAGGTCGGCCGCCACACCAACACTGGACTCCCTAAACTAAAAACCACACTCACTACACTTAACACTATTGCTTCACAGAAAATATCAGAGTCCTAAGTTCTATGGTAGAACCGACTCCTCTGATACCAATTTGTCACAACCCATCCCCCAGGACCCATTCTGCGACTACCCCAATCCTGCCTTCAATAGGCCAGGGGCTGGAGACTAGCACCAAAGGCGTAAATCCCTAAAACTAGGAAGGAATTGCTTTTATAACCTGAATACGCACACAATAGAGTACAAGCTGGAAGAAAAACACTAATAAAAACTATATAACAAAGTGTACTAAAAGTAAAAGGGGGAAAGAAATACAAGCCCAGCTATAAAGTAAAAGGAAACGGAAAGATAACTGAAGAAAAGAAAAGATGTCGTTGGGTCGTCCTCCGAGGTTCTTACCTGAAGTGTAGGTACAGATCACCTCCTCCGCACTCCATCTACGTCTGTCTCCTCCTTGTATTGTCATGCAGTATGGTCCACCTCTGGGTACCGTACAATCCTAGTGCTCTCAGCCTCAGTCAGTGTTGTCCGTCATCTATATCCAAAAAAACGAGGTGTGGGCATAGCCCATTCATGGGTGAGTATAACAATACTGAATAGATACCCTGAGACCCTCAAGGTCTCACAAAATCCAACAAGGATAAACCACAAGGTATGAAAACAACAGATAACCCAACTTAGGTATATTCCCATACATATAACTAAGTTACCAAGTAATCCATCTCAATCATGAGGTAAACAAAAAAGTTACTGACTGAGCTCAAACCAAGATTTTAATCTAGGGGTAGTATCAAATATCATCCCCAGTCACATTGTTAAAACCTCGACTACTAGAGAACTCCTCCTCTATCAAGTATAGTGGGCCTTCCGTGACACCAAGGATCTCCACACTAGGCTAAGAGAATCACTCTAAGTCGAATCGGTCAGTAGTCGTCAGGTCTCAGCCAGCTACTAGGTCTCTGCACGTCAAAGTTGTCTTATCACTGAATTGTACAACCAAGTGTCCCGCTCCGGTAATCATGGAGAAAATTCACTGACTAGCCTAATAGAAAGGGATGAGTCAGAAAGAAGTCAACGGGTAACCCACTGCCCAGCCCAGCTAGTGGGTAAACCCTAAGAGGTCGTCGGGTAACCCACTACCCAGCCCAGCTGGAGGGTAAACCCTAAGGTCAACGGGTTACCCACTGCCCATCCCTACTGAAGGGAAAACCCTAAGAGGTCGTTGGGTAACCCACTGCCCAGCCCAACTGGAGGATAAACCCTAAAGGCCAACTGTTAACCCACTTCCTAGCTAAGCTGGAGGGTAAGCCCTAAGAGGTTGTCGGGTAACCCACTACCCAGCCCAGCTGGAGGGTAAATCCTATAGGTCAACGGGCAACCCACTGCCAAGCCCAACTGGAGGGTAAACCCTAAGAGGTCTTCGGGTAACCCACTGCCTAGCCCAACTGGAGGGTAAACCCTAAAGGTCAACGGGTAACCCACTACCCAGCCCAGCTGGAGGGTAAACTCTAAGATCAATGGGTAACCCACTACCCAGCCCTGCTGGAGGATAAACCTGGAACTGGTATGATAACTCCGCACTATGCTTGCTCGTCTCTGGGAGGATCCGCTCCCAGAGATATAGGTTGATACTCCAACTATCACGAAGTCCCACGTAGAAGTATCTCAAAGGTATGTCAGGTCATAGGGGTCTCAACGCAACAGACGACATGTCAATCGGACACCCGATCTGGGAGTTTTTAGCCTTTTAGTCCCAGGGGCCCGGTTGGATTCGTGCACGATCCAACCTGACCGTATCTCAAATTTACCCCGAACTCTAGTGGGGTATACTGAAGGGAATCTTCGCGCTCTAAGAAAACCAGCGACGTTGACGGTTCATCAAATGGTCGTCTGGTGCCAAAGATATGGACAAAGAAAGTAAAGGGTCAGTAGTGGGCTCGGGTCCTGTCCGACCCATTCAGACCGACCCGGTCTGGATCGACTTGGTCAGACCTGATGGGTCTAGCCTAGCTCATTGGGTGGACCAGCCAGTGAGGTCAGGCCTAGGCTCAGGGAAAGTTTGGCCCGTAGCGCCGCAAGGGTGCGGCCTGACGCGGCTCGGCCCGGAGAGCGCGGTCGGGCCAGTTCATCCAGGGCGTCGCGGGGGGCCGCGGGCCGTCTAGGGAGGTTGGTCGGCCAATAGGAGGTTGGGAGGGCTGGAAGGCGGACGGGTAGGCCAACGGGCAGGCTGGCAGGGCACGACCATGTCGGCAGGCGGCCAAGCAGGACGAGACCAGGCCGGCAGGTGGCCTGGCAGGGCTCGGCTAGGCCAGCAGGCGGCCGGGAAGGGTGCGGCCAGGCCGGAAGGTGGGTCGGCAGGTGGCTGGTGGGTGCCAGGCGGGTAGCCGGGCAGGGCGCCAGACGGGCTGGCGAGCGGCGGGGCAGGTGGTCGGGAGACCGCTGGGCAGGCCGGTGGGTGGGCTGATGGTCGGCTGGTAGGTGGGCTGGTGAGGGCTCGGTCGGGTCCGGTTCGGCCAGCAGCAGTGCGGGGCGCCACGGGGGCAGTGAGGATCATGGAGACCGCAGGTAGCACGACCTTTGTGTTCACCGCCTTTGTCGCGTCGTTGCTTGGTCACCATGCCGAAGATCTTCACAAAAGAGATCAACGGAGGGAGTCGGACCATGTTAGTTTGGCCAGCACCCTTCGTGATTAGGGTGATAACAATCAGTTCATCAAGGTAGGAGAACGATGAACAACAATTCACCCATCAAAGGAAACATATCCTTGTTCTCAATTTTGAAAGAAATGAAGAACATGGCACATAAAAGAAAAAAAAACCCTACCTTTGTTCCATGTTTGTCGACATTGGCAGGTGGAAGAAGACAGATCATTGGGAAAAGACGGACATCGGTGTCGTCGGCATTTTCCTTGATCATCGGTTTGTGTGTCGTTTCATCGTAGTTGAAGACTTCCTACGTCAGAGTAGGTTCCGCGAAAGGAAGTCGAAGCCGCTCCTCGCCGGTGTTCTTCTTTGGAAAAATGTGTTCTTCGTAGAGAAGGCGTAATCCTCCAAGTGTTGGGTGTCGCGTCACTGTAACGCCCCGACCCCAGTTATCTAGAGTCGGTTCATTATTACATAACATTTTCATTATCACAAGAAAGATCAAATCTCGAAAGACCGACTGGTTTAGTAGCCTTGGAAACACTAGATATATTCATAAAGTTTTACATTACATCATAAAGAGGAAAACTACTACAACAACATATTTTCTCCATATTCCACACTCATATTTCCACTTAATATCCCTGAAGGTCATTCATAATTTACTTCTTCACTTCCTGGGAAAAATAAAACATAGAAAAGGGGTGAGCTCAAATTCCCAATAAGGATAACAATATAGTGGAAACTTTCAAAAATAAGCATAAACATTTAAGGCAATGTATAACTAAAACAAAAGCCTTTTAAACTTGAACATCAACATAGTATGGAAAAAGTAAAATTAAATAATGTCATTTACTTATTCACATGGATATTCTACTAATCGAATAATCACATGCAATATCAATAACCACTTTCATAATGATGGAATGCATATTGCCAGACTATCATAACCACATAGCCAAGGCCTCGTGCCAAGACTACAAATAAGATTTTGTCAAGGCCTTGTGCCAAGACACTAGTTTGTCTCATGAGACCTACTGATGCATCGAGGAGCTATAGTGGGCTCCACCCGTCACATATTAAGTCTAATGCATTCCCATATGAAAAGGTTTAAACAAAAAATAAACATTCGTATTAAAACTAGCATACGAAATGTAAATACTTCATCCATAAACCATGAAAATAACATATCCATAGTCAAACATATCACAAAACCTTCAATACAATATGGAAGTATTCTTTCATAATAAATCATCTCCAAATAAGCTTAAAATCCAACAAAGGATGTTGACATAGATGAAATCAAAACTTTTTTTAGAGAAATATCTCTTTCTATTTTGAAATAATTTAAGAGTCATATATTTATGAAATAAAACATTTTCTTTGAAAATATTAATATAATATTGTAAGGTAAGCTTCGATGATTTTATAACGGCAGAAAATAACCGCACCTGCCGTATAAGTTAAAAAAAACATTCTTACCTTAATTCTGTCGAAAAGGTTAAAAAGCACCTTGTTTGGAAAATAATGGAAAGATTCCTTTATAAACCACTTATAAAAAGTCAAAAAAGGGTATAAATAACTTTAACCCATATTCTTTTAAATAGTAAAAATGTTTTGAAATACATTTTTAAGAAATATGGATGTGGATGATAAGAGATCTCAGTAGATTATTATGTATAAACAACCTCGGATAATGAAGAGATTGTGAAATAACCCTTACCGTGAACTTTTCCTTGGTTGGGGTAGGTTAACCTCCTGTATAATAGTGTAATAATTGTTATTAAATTATACAAGAATCATATACATTCATATGATATCATATATAATCTTTTAACATTGCTTTGTTAATAATATCTTAGTATTATCGTCGTTTCGGGTGTTAACTTACTCATTTTATTTTATATGTTTTGTTACATAAGACATGCTTTTCATGGATAGGTTGTATATTATTCATATACAGAATGATATCAAGTCCATAAACATTATTTTTAAATCATCAAATGATAATTATACTTGAATGGATACGATGGAGAATAAATCTCATCGCGTTCGTGGAGACGGTAGTCCGTACGTACGCACGAGCGACAATATCATTCTTTTGATATTAAAATAATATATGATTTGATAGTATATCATATATACAGAATCATTATCATGTTATATTTATTATTTACATGATTTTCACATCATTATTATACCCATCCAAATTATAATATATTGAATAACAATTACACCACGACGTGGAGATGGTAAGCCGTACGTACGCACGTATGGTGACATGTTATTCAAAGGGTGGATAGAATACTGAATATGGTTGTACCATATTTATAATAACATCACAGTATATATAATATACTGGAGTTATTATTTTAGAATGGTAATAACAAAGAAATAAGAAGTGGAAGAAAAAAGGAACTTGGAAAAGGGTGGTGAAATCATTACCTCTTCTTCGGGTTCTTCCTTTTGATTTGATCAAAAGGGCTCCTTAGGTTGGATTTCTGATCACACTAAGGCCTCTAGGTTGTTTTTAGGTAAGTTGGGAGAGTATTTGGGCAGATTTTGGCCGAACCAAAAGGCTTTGAAGGTGTGAAGAAATGAGAAGGAGAAGTGCCTTTTTATAAGAGGGGTGATGGGCACCTTTGGAAAAGCTAGAAATATTAATTTATAATAAATTAATATTCGGTTTCTAATGGCTCCAAAGTTGATTATTTAAATGTTCAGGTGGGTATGGGTCGAAAAAAACTCAACCAATATAATTTAGATAGGTTTGGGTACATATATTAACCTTATCTTTAAGTATTAACTCTAAGTTAATTAGTTTCACTTTTACAATGTCTCTTTGTATTTTTATATTATATGGTTAATAAACTTACTATATACATCCAAGCGACCCCCAAGTGGTACATTAATGATATACCTATCATGATATAAGTCTCTTGGACTAACCATAGATTTTTAGGAATTTAATATCAATTAATAATATAATATTTGTTTCAAAAACTCTTTTATGTAAATTTTGACACTATTCAATAGTTGATTTTTGTGAAACTCATAACAGAATGATTACTTAGAAAAAATTTAATTAAATCATTCCTAACATGTAATATTAACTTATAAAATTAGTTTAATTCATTATAAGTTTCAAATTATATTTATTTGGGTATTTATAATATCAATTATTTTAAATTTTCACTGTTATGGTAATTACTGCATCATCATTGTGTCATAAATAAATTAAATTATTTAATCTCTAAAAATTTTAAATAAAATATAATTATGTAGGAAATATTTTTATGTTTCTAATGAATATTTATAGTCGAAAATCCAACATATATAACCCTATTAAAAATTGTTTTTCTAAAAGATATATGCTTGTGTCATTTTTGTATTCATTTTAACTTAATTAAAATAAAGTGTCCCTATCACCTACAACTGGCTCCAGGGGGTCCCAAAATCGACCCAAGATGCCTATGGTCGAACATGTATCAACCAAGAAGGTTAGGACACGTTTTAGGGTAATTTAGTATTATTATAATATTATTTTTTAACCCTTATTTATCGGATTTACCCTTAACCATGGTAAATAAAATATTTACCGCAGTAATTATTCAAAATGTCTAAAAATAAAAGTTACCTATTTACAAAATTTGAACATACTGATTCCAAATAAGGAATCCATTTTTCCAAATTCAAAACACATAAGTGGTAGAAATTAATTTAAAATTAATTCCCGTTGTTAAAACAAAAAGCGTGTTTTTAAGAGAAAATAACTATCAAAAGATTGACACTTGTTTATGTCCGGTTTAATTGTAAAATTATGTCCAATGACCAACATTGTATTAAATGGTAAAAATATATTCTAAATATACTTCAAAACCTCTCAAATTTATAATTTATCACTATTAATTATTTTGATTAAAAAAGTTGTTTTTAATTAAAATTTAGTAACTTTCACTATTCATCAAAATATTAAAGTTATCCGAAAAGTACCAAAATTTCACCTTAGGCAAAATTCGATATTCCGAATCCAAAAATGAAGTCCATTTTTAAAAATAAAATATATATAATTTCAAAAAGTAGGTATTACTATTCATAACGGCTAGTTTGATTGGTTATGGTGTATTAGAACTCGGTGTTGCGTACAACACACGCTATGACATTATCCAAAGAGAAGCGTACCGTAGAAGCTTGGGGTGTTACATTCTCCCCTCCTTCAAATAATTTCGTCCTCGAAATTTATAGAATACCTATCACATGAAAAGACTCGGGTGGTTCTTCATTATAAGTTCCTAGGGTTCCCACGTTGCCTCTTCCATCTTATGGTTTCTCCACAAAACTTTTACCAGACGTGTCGTCTGGTTTCTCAGTACTTGTTCTCTCGTATCAAGAATCCTGATGGGCTCTTCGCAATAAGACAGATCGGGTTCCAGTTATAATTCCTCATGGGTGAGTACATGCATTGGGTCAGGCATGTATTTCCACAACAGAGATACGTGGAACACATCGTGAACTTTGGAGAGACTTGGCGGCATTGCCAATCGGTAAGCTACTGCCCCAATTCGTTCTAGAATTTCGAAAGGTCCGATGTACCTGGGACTCAATTTACCTTTCTTACCAAAACGTATGACTCCCTTCCATGGAGATACCTTCAGGAAAACATGATCACCGACTTGAAATTCCAAATCCTTCCTTTGATTATCGGCATAGCTCTTCTGCCTACTTTGAGCTGCTTTGATGTGATTTTGGATTACCTTCACCTTTTCCATCGTTTCCTCCACCAGTTCTGGGCCTACAAGTTTTCTTTCACCAACGTCATCCCAACAGTTTGGTGTATGACATCTCTTTCCGTATAACGCTTCATATGGTTCCATTTGAATTCTCGAATGGAAGCTATTATTATAGGAAAATTCTACCAGAGGTAAATATTGATCCCACATACCCTGAAAGTCAAGTGAGAAAGATCTCAACATGTCTTCTAAGGTTTGAATAGTTCGTTCTGTTTGTCCGTCTGTCTGAGGGTGGTAAGCAGTGCTCAAATGAAGTTCAGTATCCAGGAATTTCTAAAGACTTTTCCAGAATCTTGAAGTAAAATGGGGATCACGATCAGAAACAATAGATAGGGGTACTCCATGAAGTCTCACAACTTCATTAATATATAGTCTTGCTAGACGTTCCAGGGTAGATCTTCTCTTATAGCAAGAAAATGTGCTGACTTGGTAAGACGATCAAAAATAACCCATATTGCATCGTTCCTTCTAGGAGTCTTCAGTAGTCCCATGACAAAGTCCATCATAATATTGTCCCATTTCCACTCCGGTATGGGAAGAGGTTGCATGACTCCTCCAGGATGTTGCCTTCCAGCTTTCACTTGTTGACAAACCATACATCTTGACACAAAATCAGCAATATCCCTCTTCATGCTGTCCCACCAAAAATTTTCCTTCAAATCTCTATACATTTTGGTGCTCCCAGGGTGTATAGAGAAATTGGAACTATGAGCATCATCCAGAAATTCCCTTTTTAGACCAGGAATATCGGGAACACAAAGTCTCTTCCCAAATTTCAAAATTCCATCTTCATACATAAAGTCTCTCAATCTCCCATCATTCACAGCTTTAATCTTCTTTTGAAATTCTCCACCATCGTTCTGAGAACTCTTAATCATTTCTAGTAAAGATGGTTTGGCAACCATTTGAAAAATAATTGATGTTTCGCCTTCCCTGGTTACTCCCATGTCCATCTTCACTAGATCCATGAAAATTGGATCCCTTTCAATTCTTATATTGTTAAAAACTCCATGGTCTTTTCTGCTCAAAGCATCTGTCACCCTGTTTGCCTTCCCCGGGTGGTAGTGTATCGTGTAATCATAATCCTTGAGTAATTAAAGCCATCTCCTTTGCCTCATGTTGAGTTCTTTTTTTTAGAAAATATACTTCAAACTCTTGTGATCAGTATAAATCTCAAATTTTTCACCATAGAGGTAGTGCCTCCATATCTTCAAAGCAAAGATCACAGCTGCTAACTCGAGATCATGAGTAGGATATTTTTGTTCATGAATTTTCAACTATCGTGATGCATAGGCAATAACTCTATCATTCTGCATAAGGACACAACCAAGTCCTTTCTTCGATGCATCACTATAAATAACAAACCCATCATTCCTCGATGGTAGAGTCAATATAGGATCATTGACTAATATTCTCTTCAGTTCTTCGAAACATTCTTCACACTCTTTTGTCCAAACAAATTTAACCCCTTTACGTGTGAGCTTCGTTAATGGGTTAGCCAATCGGGCAAAATTCTGGACGAAACGTCGATAATAACCTGCCAAACCAATAAAACTACATACCTCGGTTATACTCGTAGGTGTTGGCCATTCTTGGATTTCCTTGGTCTTAGAAGGATCAACGGAGATTCCATCTTTAGAGACAATATGGCCAAGAAAAGAAATCTCATGAAGCCATAATTCAAACTTGCTAAACTTCCCATATAATTCATGTCTTCTCAGAGTCTTCAAGATAATGCGCAAGTGATTTTCATGATCTTAGTATATTTTGGAGTACACCAAGATATCATCAATAAATACCACCACAAATTCATCGAGATACTCCTTGAAAACTCTATTCATCAGATCCATGAATACAGAGGGTGCATTTTTCAATCCAAAAGGCATTACAGTAAACTCGTAATGCCCGTACCTGGTTCGAAATGCTGTCTTTGTAATGTCTTCCTTCTTCACACACAACTGATGGTATCCAGATCGAAGGTCAATATTTGAAAAGTATTGAGCTCCATGCAGTTGGTCAAATAAATCCTAATTCGAGGTAGGGGATACTTCTCTTTATTTTTATGGCATTAATCTCCCTATAGTCGATACATAACCTCATAGATCCAACTTTCTTTTTAACAAAAAGAACAGGGTCTCCCCATGGAGAAACACTAGGGCGAATAAATCCCTTATTACTTAATTCCTCTAGTTGTTTCTTTAGTTCAACTAATTCTACAGTGGCCATTCTTTAAGGGGTCTTCGATATAGGCCTTGATCCAGGAATTAAATCAATGGAAAACTCAACTTCTCATTCTGGAGGATGTCTAGGTAAATCTTCTGGAAACACATCTACATATTCCTTCACAATAGGTACATCCTCTATTTGAACATTCCTTTCTTCACCCACAGTCATTTCATTCTCTTCCTCCCCAATAATTGAATTTAGTTGAGCTACTGGGGGTGGATCTAGATAAGAATTAGGTGGTGATGATTCTGCTCTAAAGATAAGGTGTTCCTTATCATCATCATAAAAAATCGTAACCTCTTTCTTCTTACAATAAATATTTGCATCATAGTCCGTAATCTAGTCCATACCGAGGATTATATCGAACTCAATCATAGGTATGATGATGAGATCAGCAGATAAAGAACATTTATGTGCTCTAATGGGTACTGATTCACAAAACATTGTTGCAATGATACTTCCCTTAGGATTTTTAACTGACAACTCCCTTGTTAAATCAAATTGGAAATATCTAATTTTCTTAGAAAAATGGGAATATATGAAACAATGCGATGATCTAGAATCAAAAAATGCATTTTCTAAACTTGAGGAAACCATTAAATTACTTTTCACCACGTCTTTCAGAGCTTCTACCTCAGTAGTAGTGATAGCATAAGCTTGGCCGTGATCCCTTGGCCTTTTCTGAGGTAAGTTCTTCTGACACTTAGGACATTAATTTGCATAATGTCCCATATCCCTGCAATTGTAGCACTAAACATTGGTAGCTTCCTTATTCCCCTTGCAATCACGATCTTGGTGGCCTTTTTCACCACACTTGTAACAGACTCTCATTCCCTTCAAGCAAGTATCGGGGTGTTTCTTCCCACATTTACCATAGGATGGATATTAAACCTTTCCCTTCTTCCCCTTATTTCCATTACCAGATTGATTAGTAGGTCTCTCCTTATCTTTCTTTGCTTTAAAGTCATAAGACTTAGAGAATTCCTTTTCGGTCTTGATAGCACATGAGACAATGTCTTCGTACGATGAAAAGGATTGTGAGACTAATGCTCGACAGAGAAATGGTTTTAACCCATCAAAGAAACGATAAATCTTACTTCTTGGGTTACGTATATAATCTCCGATATACCTTGATAACCTTGTAAAGTTAGCCTCATACTTTGCGACATTCTCATCCTCCTTCTGTCTCAGACTCAGAAATTGCCTTTCCATATCTGCTCGATGGTCGCAAGGAAAGTATTTTTCTAAAAACAGATCTTTGAACTCCCTCCATTCCATATTTAATACTTCATCATCTTCCTTCGTGTTTTGAATCAATGACCACCATTGATCAGCATCTCCAGTGAGGCGGTAAACTGCCATGATAACTTTTTCCCTTTCACTACTCCCCAAAGCCTGAAATATTTTCTCTAGGAAATTTATCCATTTCTCAGCTACTAAGGGATTTTTACTCCCATTGAACGTTGGTGTTTGTTGCCTCATGAATCGATCTAACATTGATCCTCCACACTGCGGATCAGGGTGCTCCATACGGGTAAGGTTATTATTCATAACTTGAGTGAGTTGTCCCAGTATGGTGATTAGCTGATCGGCACCAGCTGCATCACCAGCTCCATTATAATTAACTTGAGCAGGAAGGCAATCCCTACATGGAGTGCGTGCATTGATACGATTTCCATTTCTTCCACTAGGCACCATTTCTAAAAAATGGCATAAACTAGATCAGTTTATGAATCAAAATACATAATCCCATACTTACAAAACACTTAACATAAATTGAACTATTTATGGATATAATCCATAATCATAAGAATGTTTTCTTTGAGGAAGTATATACTCATAAACCCTTCATAATGATTTGTAAATAAAATGAGTGTTATCCTAAGCATATCCCCCAGAGGTGTCGTAACCAAGAGTGCAGCAAGGCTCATTGTCGTGCACCAGTTCCCATTCAAGTCTAGCTCAAAGCGGTGTTTTCGGGTTTTACCCCTAGGTACATCTGTTCCAGATCCGCCTCTACCTGCTCGTATCCAGACAGGGATGTATTGCTCGGAATACTCACAAAATCTCTACAATACCAAAATTCTAGGAAGTTCTTCTATACTAATCCTCAAAATTCATCTTAAATCTATGTGCTCTAATCAAAGTTTATCTAAATCTAGCTTCCAAGGGTTATACTAAACTTCCTATGATACAAACTGTAATTCCCCGACCCCAGTTACCTAGAGTCGGTGCATTATTACATAACATTGGCATGATCACAAGAAAGATCAAATCTCGAAAGACCGACTGGTTTAGTAGCCTTGGAAACACTAGATATATTCATAAAGTTTTACATAACATCATAAAGTGGAAAACTACTACAACAACATATTTTCTCCATATTCCACACTCATATCCCCACATAATATCCCTGCAGGTCATTCATAATTTACTTCTTCACTTCCTGGGAAAAATAAAACATAGAAAAGGGGTGAGCTCAAATGCCCAGTAAGGATAACAATATAGAAGAAACTTTCAAAAATAATCATAAACATTTAAGGCAAAGTATAACTAAAAAAAATCCTTTTAAACTTGAACTTCAACATAGTATGGAAAAATTAAAATGAAATAATGTCATTTACTTATTCACATGGATATTCTACTAATCGAATAATCACATGCAATATCAATAACCACTTTCATAATGATGGAATTCATAATGCCAGACTATCATAACCACATAGACAAGGCTTCGTGCCAAGACTACAAATAAGATTTTTTCAAGGCCTTGTGACAAGACACTAGTTTGTCTCATTAGAACTACTGATGCATCGAGGAGCTATAGCGGGCTCCACCCGTCACATATTAAGTCCAATGCATTCCCATATGAAAAGGTTTAAACATAACATAAACATTCGTATTAAAACTAGCATACGAAATGTAAATAATTCATCCATAAACCATGAAAATAACATATCCATAGTCAAACATATCACAAAACCTTCAATACAATATGGAAGTATTTTTTCATAATAAATCATCTCCAAATAAGATTAAAATCCATCAAAGGATGTTGACATAGATGAAATCAAAACTCTTTTTAGAGAAATATCTATTTCTATTTTGAAATCATTTAAGAGTCATATATTTATGAAATAAAACATTTTCTTTGAAAATATTCTTATAAGCTTGTAAGGGAAGCTTCGACGATTTTATAACGGCGGAAAATAACTGCACCCACCGTATCAGTTAAAAAACATTCTTACCTTAATTCTGTCGAAAAGGTTAAAAAGCACCTTGTTTGGAAAATGACGGAAAGATTCCTTTATAAACCACTTATAAAAATTCAAACAAGGGTATAAATAACTTTAACCCATATTCTTGTAAATAGTAAAAATGTTTTGAAATACATTTTGAAGAAACATGGATGTGGATGATAAGAGATCCCAGTAGATTATTACGTATAAACAACCTCGGATAATGAAGAGATTGTGAAATAACCCTTACCTTATACTTTTCCTTGGTTGGGGTAGGTTAACATCCTGTATAATAGTGAAATAATTGTTATTAAATTATACAAGAATCATATACATTCATATGATATCATATATGATCTTTTAAAATTACTTTGTTAATAATATCTTAGTATTATCGTCATTTCGGGTGTTAACTTACTTGTTTTATTTTATATGTTTTGTTACATAAGACATGTTTTTCATGGATAGGTTGTATATTATTCATATACAGAATGATATCAAGTCCTTAAAAATTATTTTTAAATCATCAAATGATAATTATACTTGAATGGATACGATGGAGAATGAATCTCATCGCGTTCGTGGAGACGGTAGTCCGTACGTACGCACGAGCGACAATATCATTCTTTTGATATTAAAATAATATATAATTTGATAGTATATCATATATACAGAATCATTATCATGTTATATTTATTATTTACATGATTTTCAAATCATTATTATACCCATCCAAATTATAAT
Source organism: Viscum album (assembly GCA_963277665.1). Classification (NCBI taxonomy): domain Eukaryota; kingdom Viridiplantae; phylum Streptophyta; class Magnoliopsida; order Santalales; family Viscaceae; genus Viscum; species Viscum album. The sequence continues at coordinate 769,827,637 of OY728159.1, read as the reverse complement.
ATATTGAATAACAATTATACCACGACGTGGAGACGGTAAGTCGTACGTATGCACGTATGGTGACATGTTATTCAAAGGGTGGATAGAATACTGAATACGGTTGTACCATATTTATAATAACATCACAGTATATATAATATACTGGAGTTATTATTTTATAATGGTAATAACAAATAAATAAGAAGTGGAAGAAAAAAGGAACTTGGAAAAGGGTGGTGAAATCATTACCTCTTCTTCGGGTTCTTCCTTTTGATTTGATCAAAAGGGCTCATTAGGTTGGATTTCTGATCAAACTAAGGCCTCTATGTTGTAGTGAGTTAATTTGGGAGAGTATTTGGGCAGATTTTGGCCGAACCAAAAGGATTTGAAGGTGTCAATAAATGAGAAGGAGGAGTGCCTTTTTATAAGAGGGTGATGGGCACCTTTGGAAAATCTAGAAATATTAATTTATAATAAATTCATATTCGGTTTCTAATGGCTCCAAAGTTGATTATTTAAATTTTAAGGTGGGGATGGGTCGAAAAAAACTCAACCAATATAATTTATACAGGTTTGGGTACATATATTAGCCTTATCTTTAAGTATTAACTCTAAGTTAATTAGTTTCACTTTTACAATGTCTCTTTGTATTTTTATATTATATGGTTAATAAACTTACTATATACATCCAAGAGACCCCCAAGTGGTACATTAATGATAGACCTATCATGATATAAGTCTCTTGGACGAACCATATATTTTTAGGAATTTAATATCAATTAATAATATAATATTTGTTTTAAAAACTCTTTTATGTCAATTTTGACACTATTCAATAGTTGATTTTTGTTAAACTCATAACAGAATTATTACTTAGAAAAAATTTCATTAAATCATTCATAACATGTAATATTAACTTATAAAATTAGTTTAATTCATTATAAGTTTCAAATTATATTTATTTGGGTATTTATAATATCAATTATTTTAAATTTTCACTGTTATGGTAATTACTGCATTATCATTGTGTCATAAATAAATTAAATTATTTAATCTCTAAAAATTTTAAATAAAATATAATTATGTAGGAACTCTTTTTATGTTTCTAATGAATATTTATAGTCTAAAATCCAACATATATAACCCTATTAAAAATTGTTTTTCTAAAAGATATATGCTTGTGTCATTTTTGTATTCATTTTAACTTAATTAAAATAAAGTGACCCTATCACCTACAAGTGGCTCCATGGGGTCCCTAAATCGACCCAAGATGCCTATGGTCGAACATGTATCAACCAATAAGGTTAGGACACGTTTTAGGGTAATTTAGTATTATTATAATATTATTTTTTAACCCTTATTTACCGGATTTACCCTTAACCATGGTAAATAAAATATTTACCGCAGTAATTATTCAAAATGTCTAAAAATAAAAGTTACCTATTTACACAATTTGAACATACTGATTCCAAATAAGGAATCCATTTTTCCAAATTCAAAACACATAAGTGGCAGAAATTAATTTAAAATTAATTCCCGTTGTTAAAACAAAAAACGTGTTTTTAAGAGATAATAACTGTCAAAAGATTGACACTTGTTTATGTCCGGTTTAATTGTAAAATTATGTGAAATGACCAACATTTTATTAAATGGTAAAAATATATTCTAAATATACTTCAAAACCTCTCAAATTTATAATTTATCACTATTAATTATTTTGATTAAAAAAGTTGTTTTTAATTAAAATTTAGTAATTTTCACTATTCATCAAAATATTAAAGTTATCCGAAAAGTAACAAAATTTCACCTTAGGATAAATTTGATATTCCGAATCCAAAAATGTAGTCCATTTTAAAAAATAAAATATATATAATTTCAAAAAGTAGTTATTACTATTCATAACGGCTAGTTTGATTGGTTATGGTGTGTTAGAACTCGGTGTTGCGTACAACACACGCTATCACATTATTCAAAGAGAAGTGTACCGTAGAATCTTGGGGTGTTACAGTCACTTAACAGTGCTTCATCGCTTGGTGAATCTATCACAAAACCTCCTCCCAAACTTCCTATATATAAGAGAGAGAGTGAGGTAGGTAACGATTGTTGGAATTTAGGACGGTTCATTTATTAGGAACCTTCCTAAATTCCAACGACGTGGTTTTTTAAATTTAAAAGGAGCAATATAATAAAATTATGATGGCGCAATTTAAGATGTGTGTTGGATATAATTATTGGTAGGATACCAATAGGCTCCCCCCACATTTAATAGGGACTTGAGAGGTTTCTCACAATTAATGGGAGGTTTCAAGGAGCTTTAAAAACACAGGTGGTCCCCACCACCATAACCTCTCATGGGAGGATATGGTTTGGGTAGTCCCCACCACCATAACCTCTCATGGGAGGCTAAGGTGTGGTGGTCCCCACTTCCAACTTCCATGTGAAGGTTTAGCTCTGATGGACCCCACCTGAAATATCCACATGGAAGCTCAAAATAAAAAATGTGGAGATAATTTTATTTTATTATTTTCCATGAAAAACTCAAAAACTAACATTCATTCTCGACCCACTATCATCAAGGTGAAAGTATCCTTATCAGGACTACGAGTTCAATTGTTCCCTCTGATTTCAATTCTGATCACCGGTTCAAAAGTTATAAAATGTCACTCGCGCGTTTACTGAATGTACCAGAAAAAAAGTTCGAAAAATTATTATCAGACACCCTTAACCTCCGCCAGTCGAGGTTAGGCTCTACCTAGGTGAAAAAAACCCCAACGAACCCAATAGTACTCTTGGATTTTCTATCCGATTTACAATTTAGAAGTTATGAATTTTACAATAAAATAATTGTAACTTAATTATTTTATTTGCGTTCAAAAACTAACTTTCTCTAGTGGCTCGCACCGTCCAAAGTTAGTATCTGCTTAAATAAAGTATACCATCAAGAGTTCAGCGGGGGTCTCATATTTTTAATCCGAGTTACCTTTTGTGAGTTATAAGAATTTGAAAATAAAATAATTTATTTAATTATTTTATTTATGATTATGCCATTTTTTGGTTGTCTCATAGGAGGCCCGTGCTGACTAATCTTAAGTCGTTTCTAGGGTAAACCAGCCATCCCGAGCACAACAGTGCCCTCATATTTCTGATATGAGTTACTGTTTAAGAGTTATTACACTTTTAAGGAAAGTTGCATATGCACGTTAACATAATCTTAACAAAACTTCGACGGATCATTCCGGGCACTCCAGGTCTCGGAATCGCACACCGTCAGATTTTTGCAGACTAGTAAAATTCCCATATATTTAAAAAAATACATGGAAAACTCTAGGTCTCTACATACATATATATATATATTATCCTTATAGTATCACTATTATATCATATATAACACGTATTTATATTAACACCATCCATAATAGTTTACATGTAAAGCGATAAGGAATCACATCGCTTTATGAGGCGGTAATCCGTCATACACAAGAACAATATTATCATATTCCCAAAAATAGAAAGCATGAATTAATGTATTATATAATAATTAAAAAATAATAATAAAATAATAAATATGATATATTTCATATATAAATATTATTTCCATCATTATTTCAGACATTGAAATGTGGTAATGGAAAAATGAACGACATCGGTTCGCGAGGCGGTAATCCACCCTATACACAAGTGATGATTTGTAACTCATTTGATGGAATTGTGTTTGGTTGTATGGGTTAACATTAAAATAAAAATAAAAATCTATGTATATTTTATATTCTTATGTTATTAAATATTAATACTATAAAAATAATTGGTTATTTTTTAGGAATAAACAAAACAAAAATATTTATTGATGAACATCACCTCTTATTCGTGAATCTTCTTTTGGTTTGTACTAAACGACATCCATGGTTAGATTTATAACCAATTTAAGGATTCATAGATTACATGAGTGAATTTTGGAAGTTGTTTTTTTAGGTTTTGGTGAATAAAAATGGATTTAGAGTTATGAATAAGTGAGTATAGTTAATTCCCCTTTATAATGGAGGAGAGACATTCTTGTAAATAACCAAAAGTATTTACTATTAGGAGGTCCCCCTTACCTCATTTGAATCCAAAATAGAAATATAATGGATGTGAGGGATGAATTGGTCGAAAAATACATCTATAGAAAACCATTTTTTATCATGTTATTCTGTAGTCTTTAATTTTAGCCAATTTTATCTTTATACTTTTTTGTCATGGAAACTTGTATCTTTTTATTTACCTATATTATTTATCCATGATGACTATAATTAAAAATTGAACTATTAATTATTTTATTCCAACATATTATAAAAATTAATTTTAATTCTTTAAATAAAAACCCCATATGTGTGTGATTAATTTTAATACAAACACCTAAAATGTGCAAAACCTAGTCTTAACCATAATCATGTTAATTAATTTTTACTATTTTCACAAATAATCATGGTAAATGTAACACCCCAGGTAAATAAAGAATATGACATTTCATATTTATCCATATTTGTGAATAAAATATTTAAATGCCTTTAAAGGGGACGCTATGCTCGATGGCGTACCCAACACGCAACAACGAGTTTCTTGGGAATCTTACGTTGTACTCTAATAATAAAATAATATTATTTTAAATGGTAGTTAACATGTAGCCATTGTAATGGTAGGAATGGATAGAAATAACTAAAATATGATTATATATGTTTTTAAATGTTTTTACATTTATCCAATAAAGGATAGAGGCTTAAAATACGGAAAGAATTCAATTTTAGGCATATATGCCCTAGTTTTCACTAAAGGTTCACTTGTCGCCTTTTGATGGCGAACCGTCATTAAATATAGTTTTGATCACTATTATAAATTCTTTTGGACCAAATAAAACTCTTATTAAGAATCGGGACATCAAATTTTACTTTGTGTAATTTTTTGGTATTTTTCCGATAAAGTTCATTTTTTTTTAATGAATAGTGTAAAATGTTGTATTTTAATTCAAAAACTATTTTTAATCTAATTTATTTATATGATTAGATTATATTTTGAATTGGTTTTAAAGTGAAATTAGAAAATATTTTTACCATTAAATCCAATAGTGGTCGTTGGAATTAATTTCACTTTGAAATCGGACTTAAACTAGTGTCAATCTTTTGATACTTATTGTTTCATAAAAATACGCTATTTGCTCTGACATCGGGAATTAATTATTAAATTAATTAATGTGACTTATATGTTTTTAATTTTGTAAAACGGACTTCATTTTTGAATTCTGAATATCAAATACAGCTTAGGGTGAATTTTTGGGATTTTTCTAAAAAACTTCAATTTTTGATGAATAGTGAAACCACTAAGTGGTACTTATAAAGACTGATTTTCCGTTTAAATGAAATTTTTCCATCATTGTGTTTTGAATTTCAAAAATCCGACATAAATGGTTGTCATTAATAAGTAAAATGTGGTTCAATGAGAATATAATAACTTTTTGGTGAATAGTAACTTAGTAAGTTCTTAATCGCGATTAGAGGTAATTAGTGTAATTTAAGGTAAAAATGATATTATAAGAATGTGAAAACACCATGACACTTGTCCTACACCTATTGGGTGAGTCATGGCCGACCAAGACAAGCCATGGGCCAACTTGGGGACCCCATGGAGACACTTTGGTTGGGAAATGACATAAATAACTTTTTATTTAATGTAAAAGTAAAAATGACACAAACATGATATGTTTTACTAAAACAATTTTTAAGTGGGGTTATACAAGTCATATCTTTGATTATAAATAGTAATTGGAAATATAAAAAGATTTCCTACATCATAGTATTTGTTTTATAATTTTTAGACATTAAATAAATTAAATTATTTATGACATAATAATGATGCAGCGATGACATCATTATTTGACGATTTAAATAAAATGGAAAGAGCATGTAAAATCTATGAACTACACATGTCCAAAACTTATTGGATGGGTGTATTTCGAACCCTTATCACTTTATCCACGAATTATATCAATGTGAGACCTTTTAAAACCGAAACACATTTTCAAATAAAGTAATATTTCTTTACTTTCCAAAAGGGCCCCTCCTCTCCTCTTATAAAAGGCCCCCACCTCTACCTCATTTCACACACTCCTCAATCCTTTGGCTCGGCCAACCCCTGCCCATTTACTCTCTCCACATCTATCTCATCATCCTAGAGGATTCCCTTTGGGCATAATCCTTTCAAAGGAAGCCTTTAGGCTCAAATCAAAAGGAGTTACACTTTTAAAGGTAATTCATTCTCTCATGTTCATTTGTTTTATTTTGCTTCTCCAACCCCCTAAAATCTTTTTATTTATTTCTTTTGTAACAACACCAGTATCTTAAATATACTATGATGTTGTTATAAGATTTATTCGAGCTACACACTCACAAAACTACATCAAATGGTTAAAGAACATACGGTTTCCGTGGATGGAGAAATTGTGCCTCCCGAAACGATGATTGTTCAATACTCATTTAACACCTTCAAAGGTGGCCATTATGATGTCACTATTTTTATATATGATATATAATATGTTTATGTTTTACTTATGCTTCTTTATTTTTCATTTGTGTCTTACCTTTATGGATTCCATTATGGGTATACGCGATATCTTCATTTTTAGGAAGTGCGGACTACCGCCCCCTCAAAGTGATGTGATTCGTTAATGCCATACGTGGGACGTATAAAGGATGGATTTAATGTTATTATATATTATGTTATACTGGAATTATTATTTACCTATATATCATTATTATTTATTTCCATTAAATTATGAGATAGAAATGAAAGTAGCGTTCATGCGTACGTACGGCTTACCGTCTCCATGAATGGTGCATTTCATTTCTTATCCCCAAATGTAATGTACTATTATATGTACATATATATAATAGATATATATGATTTATGATACATATAAATGATTAATATAATTCTGGAATTAAAATATACATACCTATCATATAGTTTTAATTCCATTAATACGACATAGAAATGAAAGTAGCGTTCATGCGTACGTACGGCTTACCGTCTCCATGAACGGTGCATTTCATTTATTTCCTCTAAATGATTATGTGATTTGATAAATACATGTATATTATGGATATATATTATATATATGATATCCAAATCAGGAATTTCATTTTTGGATATGAAGAACCTTTGACCACACAAACAACATGTAATTATAAGAAGTCCACTTTCGACTTAAGAACCAAATATCGACAAAACAAACATGATTAACTTAAATGATTAAATAATGTTTATAACATAGTAATAAGTGATATAAAAGGAATAATGAAATTTAAAAAGGTTCTTAATGAATTATAAATTAACTCAAGTTTATTATTCAGGAGATTAAAGAACGGTCGAGTCAAGTCGGACCCGAGGTAAGGGATCTTACTCCTCTCTTTCTTTTTAAGTACACTCTTTTATGTCATTCCTTTTAAGGCTAATATTTCTTGTTATTGGGATGATATTTTATATTAATCCTACTGTAATTTTTATGTTCATGTGATGAGAGACCCTATTCTCTCTCATCAATCCATTTTGGAAGTTTTGATTGGCGCCGTTAGGCTGCCGAAATTTCGTAAGAGATCTAACTTCTCTCTTTCTTTTTAAGTACTCTCCTTTATGTCACTTCTTTTAAGCTCCTATTTGTAATGTTGGGGGATGTTATTTTATATTCCTCTTTCTGTACATTATATTGTAATGTGATGAGATACCCTATTTGATCTCATCAATCCATATTCGGAAGTTTTATGTGGCACCGTTAGGCTGCCGAGTTTTCGTGAGGGATTTTTCATCTCACTTTTATTCCCGTGAGATTTATGCTACATTTGCCAGAAATTCCATGGAGTGGTGTATTTACTGCCCATTATTCTACTATTTGTGTAATATACATTCGTTTATGAGTATTTACATCAATGATCTATTTTCCTTTTTTCATGGGGTGTATGTTTTGAAAGATACCCAAGTCGGTAAGGGAACCTTTCACCCTCCTCATTTTAAAAGACTTTGTTTGTTATGTCTTTTAATTCACATACTATTATGTTGGGATATGTTCTTATATATCCTGATTGATGTAAATTTTATGTCCAACTGATGAGATACACTTTTTATCTCTCATCAACTCATTTTGATGTGATGTCGTTAGGCTATCAAGGGAACTTTTTAACCCAATTTCGATTTCTTTGGGTTCAGCATGTAGTCATTGAATATGTCATCCATTGAATATGTGTGAATGACCTTTTATTGTTTTACACTTAATATCTACTTATATTAGGTGTATTTGTATTTGTCACACATATTTTTGAGATTGATTTGTCCTTAATTTAAGGATACCTTCTTTATAAGGGATTTCATCACATTTGAAATTTCTAATGAGGGTTCATTGTTGTTATGCACCAATTCACTCTTATATGGTGTATATACTGTCCTTTGGAGTATTATATCATGAATCCATTTATTCTCATGATATTAGAAAGTTCTGACTAAATGTTATTCATCAATTATTGTATTCAAGTGTCTCTAATTTTGGTAAAACCCCTTTAACCAAAATGTCATTTTAAATGTTTTCATTAATTGTTATTATTAATATCCATGTTTTCAAAATGGTTTTAAGGATTTATTTATATGGATATTAATGGTTTAAAATTTTAAGCTTCAAGGTGGTATGGGACACTTTGATTCAAAATCTCTTTATTAAATGTTTTAAATGGTTTTGAAAATGGTTTTGATAAAGGATTCTATTATGATATATTGTGATGTGGAAATGTTATCATTCCTTTATATTGGTTTTATGTTTTATGATTTTATAATGGTACTTGGACATTTTAACGGGTGGTTACGTTATAAACCATATGACGGGTGGTGCCGTGAATACCAGGACGGGTGGTTACGTTATAACCTCCAATGCATTGGGTATGGAAGTCGGTCGTATGGCTATTCCATTAAGTATGTATGGAAATTGGCCGTATGGCTATTCCATTAAGTGATATGTGTGGAAGTCGACCGTATGGTTATTCCACTTAAGTATGTTTATGTCCCAAGTTACCTTTATATATGTTATGTGTTCTTTATATGGGTTTTATGGTAATCCTTTGGTTACAAAAAGGTAAGTAATGGTAATTTTTTTTCAGTGAAAAGTTTTTACTACTTCATGAAGGTGAAAAGTATTACATTGATAAAGTATTCATGGTTTACATGTTGTTTTGAAAATCTAATAGTTTTCATTCTTTGTGTATCCCTTACTGATCTTTTTATGCTCATACCAAGTTTTTGAAATGTTTTTCACAGGACATAGCGTGGAATAGGGTCAAGGATGGGATTAAGGGAAAGTCATGCTACCTAAAACATGGAACTATACATGTTTCTTTTAAAGAGTTTTTATTTTATGGAAATTTAGTAGAAGTGACTACTTTGTAATCTTTTGAGATGTAATAGTTATGTCCTAATTCTCTAAAACTCTAAACCTGAAAAGATCCTCAATGTGAATTACTCATTTAATTCAATATTAAGTAAGGTTTAAGGTTGGGGCCTTATAGTAAAAAAATAATTTGACCATATTAAATATTATAAATTATTATTATTTAAAATATTTAGTCCATTTTTACTAATTCCATTCTTTATAGTGGTATATTTGAATTTAAGAATAATTCCACAGACGTGGTGGGAAAGTGGGTTTTTAAAAAGAAAAGTTCAAAAGATTGAAATGTTTTTATATTCAATTTTATTGTGAAATTGATTCCAATGACCTAAATTTGATTAACTTATATATAATTGATATAATTATAATTTAAAAACATTTTAAAATATTATTTACATTTACAAATAAATTAAACAAAAATATAGTGTTCAATTAAAATTTATTATTTTTTTCCATTCATCAAATAATTAAAATTCTCATAATAATACCAAAAAATAACCCTAAGGTGATTTTTATATTTTTCCTTAAAAAATTAATTTTATATAATCATATTAATTTTCATAAAGTTCAAAAATGTAGTTTTAAAATGACTACACCTAAAAAAGTAGAAAAATCCATTTTTTAGAGAAAAAAATACACTATTAAACATAAATTTGGATTTTTTATTATTTAATTTCTATAAAAAGATCATAAAAATAATAAAAAAATTATTGAAAATATAAAATATAATTTTCATTAAAATCATTAACCAAAAGTGATTTTTTTATTTTATTGATATAAATTGCACTTGTGTGGATTAAAATGGTATTTTTAGAAAATGATTAACCTTTATATTCAAAAGGGTTTTATTTTCATTTATAATTAATTGGTCACCTAATAATTGATTATATAAAAATTTGTACAAAATATTTTCATAATTTATTTAATCATATTAATACCCACCATTACAATGACTTGTTGAAAATTATCATAATAGTATAATTTCATGTTTGGTTTAAACTCGGTGTTCCATATAACGTAATCTAAATATAGATTATTTTGTAATAAAAACCAATGTCACTAATTTATATAAAACAAGATAAACTTGGTGCTTTGGGTATCACAATATTAACATGGTGTTGAATATAAGACAATCGAACAAATTATTTTAATTTATTCTAAATATTTTAATTCAAAAAAATAAGAGTGTTACAATTATAGTGGTAATACAACATCAATAAATATATCTAAAATTAGAAATTGGGTAGAGAATATAATTTTTCAAATTTTTAGTTAGATATTATAAAATACCCTCATGGTAATTATAACATCGCATCCCGACTAACCACTAATATGGTAACGTGACTAGTGGGTCACATGGACTGAAGTGCGCCTCCCTGTATACCAGAGGTTTCCGACTAGCAGTGAGGGTCTATTGATGGTATGGTGGGGAGCCTATTCCCTCTAGATCAGAGTTTCACTATGGTATAATAATAATAAAACAAAAAATTGTATATGAAATAGTAATAATATGTAAATAACAACAATATAAGATTAATTAAATAACTGAATAAAAATAGAGAACACTAATTTAAAAAGAATACACGTATGTGATATGATTATACAAGTACAAGTAGTATATATTACAATATAAATATAATGTTATGAAAGAAAACTACCAAAAAACTAGCCCCATGTGCATCATGAGCTCTGGTTTGGTCATATGCTCCTAACTCCTAGGTACAAACTAAAAAACATAATAAATAAAACAAGGTCTTGCAAATATAAAGTCTACTCAGGTACCCTAGTGCAATAGTGGTATGTGTATGTAGTGAGATAATAATCACAATAGGTTGGCACCCATGGTGTGTAGCCCAATCAATTACTTGATATATATTGTAAAGCAGTGAGTAGGTATAAGTAGAAAAATAAACAAGTAGTGAAAAATAAATAAACAACAACCCTCCCTTGTTCATAGGGGACACCTAGAGGATATACGTACTTTCGTTCCTTACTAGGTATCTATGTCTCTAGGTAGATCCTATGGCATTAGTATGGATCACCCAAATTAGTGGAATATCCTACTTACAAAGATTAATCACTCAAAATATACCATAAACACCTGCCCTCTGCCCTTAGGCTAGGAAAATGTCTCCCTCAGGCATAACTATAATCTCTATCTCATGTATCATGTGACTATGTTTCTAGCCCTCAGTCACCCGACATAATTGTGTACTTTTCCCTTAGGAATTAATTACATGTCTCCCTATCCCTCATGTAGTATGAAAAGATACACTAAGCTCTTAGGAATTATGTGACTATACATATTTCACTCAAGAATCCAACATAATCATATACTCTACACTTTGGAATTTAGTACTGGTGCACCTAGGCCTTTGGTGGTACGAAAACATGCACTGGGACCTCAAGCATGAACACTAATCAGGAGTCATTTCCAAACAACTGAGCATGCTAATCAGCAACAAACCCTCAGGTATCAACCACATCGATATCACATAAGATCAAAAACTAAGCAAGTAAAATCTAAAGTCTAGTATCAAACATACCATATCTATCCTCATAAGACACAATGATCAATTTATAAAAAATTACCATCAATGAAACCAAAAAATTTCATTAATACAGGTTCCTAATTTTCATCATAATTATATCAAACCAATTTAATTAATCATCTTACCCAATGTTCATTAATATATCAATTAACTAAAATTAGATAAGGTGATTCTTCCATAAGAAATAACACAAATTTCTTATTTTTAAAATTCAAAATTCTAATCCACTAATCAATTGAATTATCCAATTTATTATAGAAATAGAAAGTCAAACATACTGGGTCATAATTAAATCCAAGGATAACACACCTATTTGGTGTTTTCTAGTCCTTTTCCCCTTTTCTAGGGACCCAAAGGGATTCAATGGAGGTTTAAAAAATAAAAGGCTATAGTTTATTGGGGATTATCCAAAATATTTGGTCATGCCCACAATATTTTGACATAATTGCACATATCACAATTATTAAAAATAATTGTATCAGATAAAAATGGATTTAGTTTATACCACCCAGAACAGTTTCATTTAATTTAATTCATTTAAAACATATAATAAAGGAAATCCATCATTTCAATCCATTCCATCCAATTCATGAAATTTTGTTAAACAAGTCAAAATGATTCATTTATCAAGGTTCAAGTCATACTTAGAAGGCACCATGGGAAAACTGGGAAAATTATGATATTGGCCTTCCATTTTTACAAATCATTACAATTCATTAAGTTTATAAGATGGTACAATCACATAGACAGTTCCTTCGTTCTTTAAAAATTTTAAAAAGGGAACCTTGTTTCCTAATTCCATTAGAATCCATATCCTAGACATTCCATATATCAATTATAACTTCAACACATAATGAAACCCCAATGTAATGATCCATGAAAGAATAAATTCTTGATCACTACTTTTTATCTTAGATGGCAGCGCACCTCTATTGGAGGGGTTTTATTATAAAAACATGACTTTATTAATCAGAAAAATAATTTATAATATTTAATCATATAATACGTGGTTTTAAATTCAATTTATCAAGGGAAATTTTATTTCAAATTATTTAAATAAGAACTTAATGAATTGTTAAATTTAATGGGTCAAGGATAGGGATATAACCTCAAGAGAAGCCCAAACCAAGACGAACGCTTTGCCACTTGATGGTTTGAGAAGAAAAACTAAAATTTGGTCCTTAAACTTACACTCACGTGAATTTATATACATATATATATATATATATATTATCACTAGACATATTTCACATATTCCCCCCACCATGAGGGAATATGTACAAAGAGAGCATATATATAGACACACACACATATATATTACCCTTGCACACGCATATAAGTTCTCATCCTGAACGGTGGATCAAAAAACACTAAAGAAAAGTAAAATTAACCTAGAAACTAAAAAAACCTCAAATATTAATTGATTGAAAATGAGGAATGAAGAAAAAACTTCCCCCAAATTGATGGCAGCAAAGCAAACCGAACCAATCCGCTTTGACTTCGGCAGCGGATGTCAGAACACAAACAAGGTCGACCTGAGAGACCCTTCACACAACCTAACATCATAGGAAAAATTAAAAATCCAGGTTATTCCAAACTAAGGGTTTGGTCGAACCTCACCGAGAGATAGGGAGAGGGAAAAATGGCCCATAAAGGGAGGAGAAGAGAGCCTAAGACCTTACCTCATTGAAAAAAGAGAAATCATAAAGGAAATTAGTAGGATCATTGGATGGAGAGCAGGTCACAAAGATTGGGGATCTCATGTGCCTAGGGATTCGGAGAGGGGTGTGTAAAACTAGGAAAAAGGAGACCCCCTTTGGGGTCTCTTAAAAATGAACATAAAATATTATTATTATTATTATTATTAAAACTTTTTTTATTTTTCTATTAACCATAATATTAATTTATTTTATTTTCCTTTTAATTTTTATTTAATTAATTAATTTCTTATAAACTAACACACCATGTCGTTTACTGCTAACAGCCACATAGTTTTATACTAACCCCACACCCCTTACATCTCCTCCTGTATTGATGTTTCGGATCCTGATGCTCCTAAAACATGACTGAACATCTGGGGAACCCAAGGCCTTGAACCACATCCAAAAACAACACATTGAAGTGCTGAAACTCTCAGAATTCCACTTCAAATAACGATCTATAAAACGAACCATCCATTAAATGAAAAAAAAATCAAATCCCATTAGATTTTCACTTGGTTCAAAATATGGGTCGTTAGAACCTCCTCACCTTATAATTTATCATCATTGAGAAGCTTCGAGAATAAAGAAAAAAACCTGACCTTCACAGGTCAAGATTATTTTTTCAAATGGTCGTGTTTCATTTATGAATACCTAACTCACCTCTGAGAATCATTTAATCATACAATACTTAAGAATTTAAAACTCAATCCAACACTCATTTTCCAATCGAGTCACTCATATGGTGCTTACTTAAGACTATTTATCTAGATACCTGATCATGTCATCATCTCATTAAACTTCTGGCCAAAGATAATCCCCCCCTTAGGCTTTGACATTAAAGAGGATCCAATTCTGAACCATGGTTCCTCCATAATTGGAATTTCCTATAATGAATTCTCTTATCATTCTATAAATTCTAATAATAGGATTTATTTAGCTAGAGAAACCCAATTCCATCCGAGTTTGTAATAGAGACCATTCTGAAAGAAACTGTCAAATTCTGATTAAAATAATCAAAACTGTTCATGTAAACTTTGCACGAAATACATGTATACCTTTAAAACACACCCCCCTTAACCTGGAGATGTGTTTAAATGGTTCCAAAATGACCGTGAACACTTAACAAAAAGGAAGACTAGTGAAGCCACTTTAGGCCGGCCATTATTGAAGATCTTCGGCTTAAATGGACATATCATTTTAAACTAGACATTGATGACTTCTCCCAAGGAACCTCACATTTACAATGACCACACTTACTGAACTCCATGCTAGACTTTCAGTGGCGTTCCTTGGTCAAAACATCACCTGGCCATTTTAAGACTATCTTTCCTCAGCACAAATATGGGTGTAGTCTATATCCATTCCAATAGAATTGTTACCCATTTTAAACAATAGTTATGTGCCCGATCAACTAGTTCAGGGAAACCTCAATTTAATTTATCTATAGTCTAAAGAATTATCCTAAGGTAGTCCACACTCCTTTTTTATAAGATGGATGGAGGTACAAGCCAATACTCCCATATAAAAACATTGACTGAGCCCAGAGCAGCACCCTATCGATGGTCACATTAGAATAAATAGATGGTGTTCAAGAGTCTATCCAAGGAATTCATTCCTGGTAATTTAGGTATGACATAACACTAACCATTTAAAAATAAGATCCATGTATCTAGCATGCAACTTCGATAAAGAATCACCCAACAATCCCAACAAATTAAGAACTTTAGCACAGTGTAAGACCATTGCTCTCTTAGTGCATAAAAGATAACATCAAGATAGATGAAATGATCATAACTTAAAGAATATTACACTAAGAGGATATGAATATTACCAATAAGATCTGTTAAACCATTGTTGTTCAACTTCCCTTGTAAGAAACTCAGCTTCACCTTCCAATGTTCCATAATTAACTGATCACTAAGACTTTACCACCCGAGGCATCATGTGAACTTTCAAGATTACCAAATGAAGTCCTATAAGACTAATTTTTTTATTATAGGTTGCAAACACATCCAATTTCATCCATTTTGTGCTTCTAAGAAATCGCCAACATTATTTAAATCTAGCAAGCCTCAAAGACATTCAAGAAAGATCGACCATTTCCAAATTGTCCTTCTTGGTGTGTTCCTTCTACATGGAAGGAAACACTCACTAGAATTGATATGATTATCCCCATTTTAGGAGTTTCCTAGTCATAAAAATAAGAGAGGCATACCAAATTCTCATACGTGTGCTAGGTCAAATTCACCTTAAGCGCAACATAAGAAATTTGGCATGAAAACCAAATTGAACTAACCAGAATGTCAAAAAACCAAAGACTCTTGAAATTCATCTAGATCATTGGGGTGAACATTTATTCCTCAACTAGAAGGTCACTCTAATATGGATATGACTTGAGAATGTACTAAACATCACAAGTATTAACAATTTCACTGATTGCAACAAGTTTGTTCCATCATTTAACACTCAACAATCACCGCATATGTGAACGCATACTAGCCTGATATTTTAGAAGAAAATGGCACATATTGGATACAACCTATATTTTATCTTCCCTATGTATTCATGTATTAGATGGATAATGAAATAGATTTACTGCCATGTTGTATTTCCCTATACAACTATTAACATGGACGATGACTTACCAAGTCGTCCATCACTGGAGAAGAAAAGAGGGTAAAGTGACCTACGAAATAGATAATTATTTCCCTAGGAATGTGTAATGTGGTGAAAACGAGAATTACCTAATATTCATTCCCATAACCAATACAAGGAAATCATGACCAACTATCTCAAAAAAGTGTGTTATTTATAAACAAAGAGTCCTACTATGGAGAATAACACCAGAACAACACCAAATGTTAGAAACCTCATGGTGCTAGCAAGGATTTTAAACTCAAGGGTTCTACCTAACATGGGATATCCTGTTAAAAGAGCTTAAGAGTCAAAACTAACACTGTTTAATGCCAAATAGAAGTCACCAGGATCAAAATATGATCATATAAGACATTTTTTAAAAAGAAAAGGCCTATAAAAAATGCATACAGTTCTGTTCCATGGAAACTCAAAGGAAGGTATAATATATCCTTACATGAAGGTTCAAACAAATAAAATCACCGATGGTTTTACTTTAATTCCATAAAAATTATTCACATTAAACGATTAAAAACTTATAAGATTAAAAAAACACAAAGTACAAATTTTAAAACAAATCTCCTAGAACCTGATTTAACCAACACCCAAGGAAAAAAGGAAAGTTATATCAAACTTCCGTTTGTAACTTTAAACACTTTTTTACATCTCATCATAACTAGAAAATTTATAATATAAATTATTTTTAATAGATAAGGAAACCTAAGAGAGTCCCACAAAGTTAACCTAGGTTCTTTATATAGAAACCCAATAGTAGTTTCTTAGTTAATGAAATTGCAAACACCCAAATGGGTCATCTCATAAGACACGTTCCCCAATGAACCTACTTGGTTCCAATTGTGAATTTAGGTTGTTAAAAAATCCATTTTAGATTATAATTAAACATGAATTATATTTATAAACATTTTACAATAAAATGGTCACATACAATAATCAATTACATGGGTTCCCACCACCCTAATCAACAAGGTTACCATAAACTATATAAACTGAAGTCTAGTTTCTATCTAATAAAAACCCATTTCCCCTTAGAATTTTAATTTAGTATCCTTAAAATTTGAAAAAATCCTCTAAATTTATATAAATCTCAAGGATGGTTCGATTTCATGGGTTACATTTTACCAATTATAAGGCACTCATACACCTTACAATTGAAAACCAGCTCCCGTCGTAATCGCAACCATTTAATTCAGATAGTGAAACCAATTATATTTAGTCGATGTAACCAATTATATATCAAAACAAGCATGTTATATTAATATAATAACATAGATAATCATGTTATAAACATAGAAGCTTTACATAACACTCAATAAAGACAATCATAACCAACAAAAAACCAACATACACAACTACTTGGCATTCCATATGAATAGAATGTGAATTCTCTATGTTTATAATATGATGCATGTAATGCTTCATCATTTCCATAACGGACCAAGGGTATAATTCCATAAATCATACAAATCAATAAGAATAGGGAAAATACACCAATAACTCCATTTGAAATCAGATTCAATTGTAATATTGAACAATATAAACAACAATCCCATCCCTGGCCACTGGGTCAATTCCCCATGGGTGGGGTGATTAGGCCCAAACATGGCTACTTACCAAGCACTGAAATATTCTTATTATCCTTTCTAATAGACAAAATTAGTAAGACAAAGGAAAAAATAAAGCTCCAATACCACTTTGTAGCATCCTGTCTTGACTAACCACTAATATGGTAGTCAGACCAGTGATACGCATAGCCTCAAGCGCACCTACCCGTATGAAAAAGGCTACCGACTAGAAGTGCGGGTATATTGATGGTACGGTGGAGAGACTATACCCTCTAGATCATATTTTCACAATGGTATAATAATATTAAAACAAAATAGTAGTACCAGAAGTAGTAATAATAAGGAAATAATCAGTGCAAAATATTAATATAATAATTGAATAAAAATGGAAAAAATAAATTTACAAGAATTCATGTATGATAGATGATGCTAAAAGTTAAAGAATTATAGATCACAATAGTAATACAATTTAATAAAATAAAACTTCCCAAGGACTAGTTCTTTGAGGATCATGAGCTCCAACTCGGTCTTGTTCTCCTAACTCTCAGGTATAATCTAAACAAAATAAATAATCAATAATGGTCGTGAAAATATATAGACTTTTTAGTTTCCCCAGTGCAATGGAGTCCCGATCATTGTGTGAGATAATAATCTCAGCAGGATGACACCCATGATTTCTATCCCAATACATTACATGAGATGTAATATAAATCAACGAGCAATTACAACTAGAAAAATAAACAAGTGGTGATGAATAAATAAACAACAACCCTCCTAGGTTACTAAAGTACACCTGATAGCTACACCTGCTTCAGCACCTTGACACGTATATATGTCTATGTGTAGAATGTCCTGCATCATGATTGATCACCTAAATTGATGGAAGATCCTTCTAATTAGGATGAATCACTCAGAATATACCATAAACATATGGCCTCTACCGCAAGCTAACCAAAATATTTTCCTCTGGAATAACTAGAATCTTTCCCTCATGCATCATGTGATTGTGCATCTAGCTCTCAGGTATCTGATATAATCATATAAATTTCCATCTGGCATTCAGTACCAGTTTACCTAGACTTCATGTGTTATTAAAACATTCACTAAGCCCTCATGCAATAGGTTACTGTTCATCCATCCTTCGTGTATCTGACATAATCATAAACTATTTCCTTAGGAATTTAGTACTAGTGTACCAAACCATCAGGCGGTACGAAAACTTTCACCAAGCCCTAAAGCATTAACATCAATCATGAGTTGTATCTGGATAACTAAACATTCCAATTAGTATCAAACCCTTAGGTATCAATCACATCAATATCACATAAGCTTAAAAGACAAGAAAGCAAAATCACAAATCTAGTATTGAACATACCGTATTTTTCATCACAGGACATAACGATCAATTTATAAAAAAAATCCATATATCTAACCAAATCATTTCATTAATCTAGGTTCCTAATTTTCATCATATTAATATCAAAACTATTTAATTAATAATTAAACCCTAAGGTCGTTAATATATCTATTAATCAAAATTATTAAAGGTGATTGTTCCATAAGAAATCGTACAAATTTATTATTATTCTAATTCCAAAGTCTAATCCAGCAATTAATTGAATTATCTAATATAATTTAGGGTTATAAAGACAAATAGACTACAACAAAATTAAATCCAAGGATGGAACACCTATCAGGTGGTTGCAGTTCTCATCCACCTAGACTATGGAACAAAGGGGATTTAATGGAGGTTTAAAAAAATTAAGATCATAGTTTAATAGTAATTATCCAAAATATCTGGTCATTCCCATGATATTTCGAGATGTTCATAGATATCAAAATTACTATAAATAATTGTATCCGATAAAAGGGATTTAGTTTAGACCACCCAAAATAATTTCATTTAATTTAATTAATTTAAAACATTTATTTAAAGAAATCCATCATATAAATCCATTCCATTCAGTTAATTAAATTTCATTAAACAAGTCAAGGTAATTCGTTTATCATGGTTAAATTGGTACTTTGAAGTTACCATAGGAAAATAGGGAAAATGCCTACATGGGAATTTCCTTTTTTAAGCATGAAAATTCATTTAATTTATAAGATGGGTGAAGCCCCTAGATGGTGACTTGGTTGTTTAAACATTTTAAAAAGTGAACTATGTTTCCTAATTCCATTAAAATCCATATCCTAAACATGCCATATATCAAGTGTAACCTCAATTTGTAGATAAAAACCAATTCAATAAGCCAAGAAATCATAAATTTATAATCACTACTTTTTAGCTTAGAATACAATACACCTCTATTGGAGGGGTTTTATTATAAAAACCTAACTTTGATTATCAAAAAAATAAATTTTCATATTTAATCATTTCATTCATGATCCAAAATTCAATTTATCAAAGTTAAACATAATTTAACTTATTTAAAAATCACTTAAAGAATTCTTAAATTTAGAGGATCAGGGATAGGGACCCTACCTCAAGATAATCCCAAGCCAAGTCGAACTCTTTGGCACTCGACATTTTGAGTGGCGAAAACTCGAATCACATCCTTACACATACAAGAAAATGAATATATATATATATATATATATATATATATATATATATATTATTCCCCTAGTTATGTTACATATATTCCCCTCTTACCCGAATGGCCCGAAGGCCTTCATTTTTTATTCATATTTTATAATCCCACTTTTAATGGTTGAATGAGAACCCTAACATTACATTTCCCATAAGATTCATGACATTATAGGACCTATAGGTCTTAAAGGAATAATTCTCACACTATGAATACATGAAACTACCACTCCCTAGAATCTCCATCGTGATCGGCTCTCAATTTTTTCTTGGTTATTCGGCCAGTGAACCAAATCGATGGCAGCGAACCAAATTATGATCAATGAACCAAATCATTATCAGATCTCTATCTTACCCCAAATCGATGGTAGTGAACCATATCAAACCAATTCCCTATGCCTTTAGTGGTAGATTCTAGGATATAAACATGGTCGACCTGAGAGACCCTTTAGACAACCTAACATTGGAAAAAAATTAAAAATACAGGTTAACCCAAACCTAGGGTTCGACAAAACCTTACATTGTGATGGGGAGAGGGAAAACATAGCCCAGTAAGGGAGGAGGTTAGGTAATAATGCCTTACCTTAAGGAATCTAAGAACAATCATAATGTAAATCTGGAGGATTGGAGAACAGAGAGGAGGATATGAGGGGTGGTCGCACATGCTTAGGGCTCTTGAGAGGGGGTGCACAATGATAGGAAGGAGACCCCCATTTGGGGTCTCTTAAAACCTAACATAAAATAATAATAATAATTATTATTATTATTATATTACCACAATTAAAACATTTCTTTATTTATTTTATTTCCATAATATTCATTTAATTTATTTTACATTTAATTTAATTTTAATTTTCTAAAATTAAACACACTGCACAGTTTTTTATGAGCATTGCATCGGTTCTGAAAAACAGTGTGCCCCTGTTAGCTCCTCTTGACATGAATTTCTAGAGCCTAATGCTCCCGAAACTTGATAAAACACATAGGGAACCCTAGGGCCTGAACCACATCCAAAAAAACACATTGAAGTTATGAAACTCTCATAATTCCACCACTAATCATAGTTTGTAAAATAGATCATCCAGTAAATGAGAAAATTCAAATTCCTTTGGATTTTAATCCTATTCAAAATATGGGTTTTTGTAGTAATTAATGAATCTAATAGTTAATTTTAATTTTTATTTAGTATTTTATAGTTCTTCATGGATTAGTTTCATGAACCCCCATATGATATGATATTCCAAATTGATCTGTGAAATTCACAGCCCTATTAAACTCACATGAAAGAATTGTACATGGAATAGAGAAACACCCCAAGATAGAAATATTTAGTGTATTTTTTTATTATGAAAATGGTGAATTTCCACTATATAAGGGCCTGATAACATTATCCTAAAACATCTGTTTATTTTTTTTCATCACTATAAAAATAATATAATAAGTAGTTATTTCAACTAAAGTTCTTCAAATTAAATATTAACTTGAATTTTTATAGACATACTATACAATTTAATATATTTCTAAGTTAATTTTCTTTATTTTAGATATTATGTAATTGGAAAATATAAATTTATTTCTTTTCATCCCTAATTATTCATGGATAATATCTTATTCACTATATACTTTATTTTTTCAATGACCTTATATTTTTTCCCTCAATATCCATCATTAAAAATATCATATTCTTGGTCATTCATTACCTCCTTAATATCCTTATATTATAAATCAACGTGTTTTATTCGACCTCTCCATTTCACAACATTTTCTTCTTCTATTGGATTATTTTTTTATAGTACCATTTAATGTAAAAAATATTTGATTTAAAAATTATGTTGTAAGGTAAACTATTGTTTTCTCTCGAGTTTTGATAGATGCTAAAAGGTTATAAAAACATTATTTATATATCTCTTTGAAAATTTTCATCAATTTTTTAAATTATGTTTAGGGACTTTATTGTGGTAATTGTATATGTTTTAGTTTTGATTTATAAAATGGTTATTCCTATTAGAATCCTCCTTTGAACATAGGATATGTTCAACCATTTCTTATACAAGTAATATTGTATGTAATATCCTATCATAAAATACCTTAAAAAAGACCATGGATGGGAACAAACAATCCTCTTGTGGACATATTAATATATAGGGGGTTTACTATAATAATAGTAAGACTATTCCCTAAACATTATACAAAAATATCCATGAATATTTCAATTGGAAGTATAGAATTACTCATTTGTACATAAAAAATAAATGTAAAATAAAATAAATGAATATGAAACATAATATCCATTAATGGGTCACATAACCTCGTCATGGAATATTAAAAGAAAAGAAAACTATTTGAAAATTGAAATATGAAATAATATACATTATTTATATTCAAAGTAAAATTATATTAACATGGACATGGTACTATTGGATGATAAATAACCTAAAATAAAATAATAACACAACCATCCTCCTAACCTAAGGACACCATTCCATAAATCCTCAATTAATAAATAGTAATCATCCAATACTACCACATCCATCCCAAAATCAAATGTATAATGAAAAATAATAAATAGATAATGATTTATACAAAAAAACATGACCACATATTTAGATTGTGATATGTGTGTATGAAATTATCAAATTTCATCATTATTATAAAGACCCTAACCCTAGTATCCTAGAACCAGTAGTTATATTATCACATTATCACCCGATAAAAATAATCCCATCCCAAAGAAAAACATAGTTTAGTAGTCTTGGTAAACTAGATGCATACTTGAATGTTAGTGATATGCCTACAAGAATCATTTAATTTGTATGGGCAATGGTCAGATTGGATTTATTGTTTCCCAAACTACACTTTCTATTAATACCCAATATAGTGATAGTGTAGGGTCGATCCCATGGGGATCTGGATTGGCTGATAGGACTGAGGCTTTGAACCCTATGTGTAGGTTTCCTCACAATTTGATTGAGTTTGGGAATGAACTAAAGTGAAGGTATTGGTATTTAATATCAGTGAGAGAGAGAGATGGAGATTAATTTTGGGGTTTAGGTAAAATAATAATTTCAATCCTAAATTGGTATGGTCTTAAGGTTTATGCTATAAAGTAAGAAAAGGAAAATATTTGATCATGGTCAAACAAACAAGATCTATCTAATAGGTAAATATTCCTTGATCTAGAGATAGCTACAACCTAGAAGCATTAAGCTTAGATTATAAGGTAAAAAGTATCAGATTCTATTGGTCATAACCTATTATACTCCAATCGGGTCAGGGTAGTTCATTAATACTTCCCATGGTCCAGGCTTCTTAAATGAATTAGATAAAAAATCATGTTTAACTTGATTACTGTCCATAGAGTTACCAAGTTGAGAGTTAATGATTCATTAAATTCATCCATCCCTACTCTCGGCCCCTACACTAGGTGGTTTATCCATACATGGAAGAATTGATCAAGAGTGGGTAAATAATTGAAAACATATTGATTTTATCTATAATAATTTGGATAAAGAAATTAAAGAACATACATTCAAGAATAAGAAATTTAAAACTTGAATCAATCTCAACTTTAACCAAAGACATGCTTGAAACAATAATAGGGGAGAATACAACAAGGGTTTATTGTTGATTAGTGATTGAAATAGAGAATGCACATAACTTGGATAAACAATGTAAAATAAAGGGAAATGATTCAAAAAATTTAATCAATGGTAATTGAATAGATCTAAAACAGTAAAATAAATGGATGAAAGATGAGTTTTAAGAGAGAAGGAAGAATAAAAATGAGGTAAAAATGACAAAAATCAAAGAAGTGGTTAACATTTAGTCCATTAATTTCCTATTGAAAATAAATAATTAGGATATTACATGACATGTAATAGTTCTTCACATCATGTAATTATGATCCAAGTATTTCTCAATAAATTTTGAATCTATGTGAATCTCGAGTGAATCTCATCCATGATCTTCAAGATTGGAAATTGACACGTTTCACAATGTGTAACTGATCTTAATGACATGTTTCTTCCTCTAGTCAAGATATTCAAAGAGGGAATTGATATTTGATATTTAAAAGATGTGTATCGGTGACTCACATTGTGTAATCTCTTCATGGCTTGTAATTATTTCACGACTTTATTCATGACATGTCATATGTTGTGAAATTTGACTGCACATCATTTAAGTGAGTTTCAGGATGTGTATTGATCATTTTTTGTTATTTTCTCTTTATTTCCCTCTAAAACCTTGGAAACCTATTTCTTCAAATAATTAATACAAACCTGGTGCATTATCAAGTAAAACATGGATAATCCTTAATCAAATCATAGCTAAATTTATATATGATTTTAGATTATCAAATTTCTCTACACATGAACAATCACATGTACTAAAGAAAAAATATCTCAACAGGGATTTCAAAAGGTAAGTAATTTTTAAAACATGAAACATTCATTAATACTTATCTAATAAAACTGAGTGAAAGCAGAAGAAATCAGTCTCCATAATCATCCCTAAATAAAAAATAATTCATGACTCATAATTTAGTTCTTTAATTTCTTTAATATTTTTTTAATAATTTCTTAATTGTTCCTTAAATTCAATACCTATTTAAAATTTACCTCACAATGAATTTTCTCTCATCAATTAGGGTGAAATGAAACAACAATTATGCTCATACCCGGAATAAAAGTTCCTAACCATATGCTTGCATTGGTTCTATTATCTTAACTTTATAAAGACAAATACAACATTAATCATGAGGGACTCAACAAAAAGGTTCAAATGACTCTAATGCTAAGGGAATGTGGGTTGATGGTGAAAAGATAGGCTCAAAAGAAGGGTAATATCTAAAGTATAATGTATGAATTTGGTGAAAAACATAATAAAATAACTCCTCCAAAACAAATGAATCCCATACTCCCAATAGCTTAAGTTAGATCCACAAATATATTAATTGAGTGTAGAAGGGATCCTGTTCCTTTTTTTTGTTTTCTTGTAATTTTATTTTTTGAATTTCATGTTTAGGATAGATCTCGCATCCATACCCTAACCAAAAATGATTCTTTTGGGGATTCATTGACCTAGAAATGGTGATTTTTGACCTTCCTAATATATAACCCAATCATATATTAATTTTTCCTTTTATTTTTCAATGGAAAAGGGAATGTGTGAAATATCAATAATTGCACATAGATCGTAACCAAACAATCTCTTGAGCACCAAAATACATCTCCTCAGTAAAATCAACTCGTGTCTACAAAATAAAAAACTTCTTGAACACTTTTTCAATGGAAACTCATGCATAATACAAAGAGAAGGGTAAGAAGGGATAATTTTCTTGGAATGGATTCATCCTATTAAGGTATTACCTAGAAATTATGGGATAAATGAATGAAATGTGTAAGGTGGTTATCAGGAAAAAGTAGATCCAAAATGATTGCCTCAATCTTTTTAAAATTTTATTTGTCCAGTCATAGCCTCAAAAATATATTAATGAAAATTCTGATAGGTTTACATGTCCCAAGTTTCACTCAAGAAATATAATCTAAAAATAATTTACAATCATAGGGTTTGAATCCTCTAGGTAATGGGATTAAATATAGAAAACTACCAATCACTAAGGGTGTAAAATCAAGTAATAAGTCAATTAAAATTATTTTTTTTTATTTTGAATTAAATTACTAAACTCAAAAATCATTATAAAAATCTAAATAGAGGAAAAACATAAAATTATAAATATTGACATCTTAACCTCTTCTCATATATAAATGGGTGTAATGAGTTTCAAGTTTAAATCATGATTCCAAAGGAAATATGTCTCCTAGATAAATGAAAACAACTAAAAATTCAAGTGTATCAAAATTAAATCTCAGGAAGGACTCCACCACACTTAAAATGAGACAATCTTTTCATTTTCTATGAAAGTACCACGGGAGGGGTATGACTAATAAAGTGCTATTATAGAATGTAAATTTTGAAATTTTAATACTAAAGAATCAATAGCTCCATGTAATTAGTGGAATTACATGGGGAAACTTGATCAGTCTTGATTTTAGATATGGGATACTTGTATAATTGATTATAAATAAAAATCATGCACTAGATAAAACATTATTCCACATGTTTTAAACATTTTTAAGCACTAAAACATGCAGGTGCACACTATAAATATAAACGAAATATATTTTTATATAAATGTTGAAAGTTGTATACAATAAATATCAATGTTACAGATAAATAAAAAGAGAAATATAAAAATAGATAACTAAGAAAAAAATAAGTAAAAATATGAGGTAAACAAAGGAAATATGGGTTTCCAGCTATAAATCGCTAACAAAGAGTCGTCATCTAGATAGATGGACCAACATATCAGTCCATATCATCTATCAACTCAGTTGTCTTATGTCTTCTAAAACTACTAGTGGAGGTATCCACTAGCTCTTGTGGTTGTTTGGTAGGATTAATCACATCAAGAGCATCCCAAGCATGAATCTGATATGGTAGGAAAGGTATCCATACTCATGGTGGTGGATTCCAATCACAGATCTCAAGTGATCGATCTTGAAGCTAGCACTCAACATCTTCTAGATTTTGAGTCATCTATAGAATAAGGGAACATAGTATTGGCATAGGTACTTTGATTTCCATAGATAAAATAGAGGAGGTAGACATGGCTACTATATTAGTGTAATGAATTGAAAAATAATCCAATTAAATGGAGAAAAATAATTATCTCATGTATATAAATTTCAATTATATATCAAGGAAAGGGAATACATAAAGTACAAAAAAAATTAGCACTCTATAAGTATACAGAAATTGGGGGAACTAGCATAGACTAAGAAAAATCATCAGCATCAATCAGCTCATCTACAGTCTTCTCCAAAATGGAGTGTCGCTACAGCTACCCCGTTTTATCAATGGTTTTAATGGAAGAAGGGGATGGAAGATCAGTTGCGGAAGGAGGTTCCTTATTGCTAGAAGTTGTCTCAGTAGTGTGTGGTGGGCATTGTAAAGTGTACTATTCTAATACATATTTTCTTTAGGTGTTTTGATGATTCACAAAATCCCTACTTTTATTTTAACAAGTTTGTTAAGTGTTTCTGATTTAATTCATCTTACAATGTGTTTTCATGTATTTATCTTATGCAAAAATTTTCTGTTATGAATTTTAAGGAATATATTTAGTTACATAGAAACAAAAATGAAAATTTATGACTTTATTTTACAATGTTTGACTATGTCACTCAAGAGAGATTTCTACTTATAAATGAAAATATGAAAGAAATTTATTCTTTTGAAGAATATTAATAGGTAAAAGAAGTTGAATAGAAGTGAATTCAATTTGAGTAACATGTTATCTGACATTGTAGAATTATATTATGATATATTGGAGAATGATTTTATTGTAAAGACAAACTTATTTATATTATAAAAAAGATATCTTATGATGATCAATGTGTTCATCTGATATCCTATAAAGATCTGATTGTAACACCCCAGGTAAATAAAGAATATGAAATTTTCAAATTTATCCATATTTTTGAATAAAATATTAATATTACTTTAAAGTGGATGCTATGCTCGATGGCGTACCTAATACGCAACAATGAGTTTCTTGGGAATCTTGTGTTGCACTCTAATAATAAAATAATATTATTTTAAATGGTAGTTAACGCCTAGCCATTGTAATGGCGGGAATGAATAGAACTAACTAAAAAATGATTATATATGTTTGTCAAATATTTTTACTCTTTATAATAAATTTTAGAGGATTAAAAAATGTGTATGAATCCATTTTTAAGCGTAGACATTCCAATATTCTTTAAAAGGTCGATTAACCGCCTTTTGATGGCGAACCTCTTTTAAATCAACTTATTGAAAATTTTATGATTATATTTGACAAAATAAAATTTTTCTTTAGAATCGGGACATCAAAATTTACTTTGTGTAAATTTTTGGTATTCTTCCGAGGAAGTTCAATTTTTAATGAATAGTGAAAAATGTTGTATTTTAATTCAAAACCTCTTTTTCATCTAATTTATTTATATTATTAGATTATCTTTTGAATTGGTTTTAAAGATAAATTAGAATATATTTTTACCATTTAATTCAATAGTGGTCGTTGGAATTAATTTCACTTTGAAATCGAACTTAAACTAGTGTCAATCTTTTGATACTTTTTGTTTCATAAAAACATGCTATTTGTTTTGACAGCGCGAATTAATTATTAAATTAATTAATGAAACTTATATGTTTTGAATTTTGTAAAATAGACGTCATTTTTGAATTCTCAATATCAAATATATCTTAGGGTGAATTTTTGGTAATTTTCTGAAAAACTTCAATTTTTGATGAATAGTGAAACCACTAAGTGGTACTTATAAAAACTGATTTTCCATTTAAATGAAATTTTGCCACATTTGTGTTTTTAATTTCAAAAATA
Source organism: Viscum album (assembly GCA_963277665.1). Lineage (NCBI taxonomy): Eukaryota > Viridiplantae > Streptophyta > Magnoliopsida > Santalales > Viscaceae > Viscum > Viscum album. The sequence goes on along the minus strand of OY728159.1, from coordinate 769,798,696 downwards.
CGACATACATGGTTTTCATTAAGATGTAAAATGTGGTTCAATGGGATTAAAATATTTTTTTGGTGAATAGTATCTTATTAAGTTTTTAATCGCGATTAGAGGTAATTAGTGTAGTTTAAGGTAAGAATAATGTTTTAATAAAATGAAATGACCAAGACACATGTCCTACCCTCATTGGATGTGTCATGTCCGACCAAGATAATCCATGGGTCAACTTGGGGACCCCATGGAGCCACATTGTTTGGAAAATGACATAAATACCTTTTTATTTAATGTTAAAGTAAAAATGACACAAACATGAGATGTTTTACTAAAACAATTTTTACATGGGGTTATAAAAGTACGATTTTTTACTATAAATAATCATTGGAAAGATAAAAATCTTTCCTACATAATTATAATTTTTTAATAATTTTTATAAATTAAATAAATTAAATTATTTATGACATAATGATGATGCAGCGATTACCTCATTAATAAAGGATTTAAATAAAATGAAATGATAATGTAAAATATATGACCTACACATGTCCAAAACCTATTGGATGGGTGGATTTCGAACCCTTATCACCTTAACCTCTAATTATATCAATGTGGGACCTTTTTAATCTGAAACGCATTTAAAAATAAAGTAACATTTCTTTACTTTCCAAGAGTGCCCCTCCTCTCCTCTTATTAAAGGCCCTCACATCTACCTCCTTACCCATACTTCCAAAGCCGTTGGCTTGGCCAAACCCTGCCCATTTTGTCTCTCCACTTCCCTCTCTTACTCCTTGAATCCTCACTTTGGTCATAAGTCTTCCCAAGGAATCCTTTGAGCTCAAACCAAAGGGAGTTACCTGATTTTAAGGTAATGTCTTCACTTGTATCCTTTTGTTTTATTTTTCTTCTCCAACCCCCTAAACTCTTTATATTCATTTCTTTTGTAAAAAATAAAGTATCTTCAATGTACTAGGATGTTTTTATAAGAATTATTCGAGCCACACTTACACACACCTTCGTCTAATGGTTAAAGAACATACTGTTTCTGTGGTTGGCGATTTTCTGCCTCACGAAACGATGATTGTTCAATATTCTTTTAACACCTTTAAAGGTGGCCATTATGATGTCACTGTATTTTATATATGATATATAATATGTTTATGTTTTACTTAAGCTTCTGTATTTTTCTTTTTTTGACATACCTTTATGGTTTCCATTATGGGTAAACGCGATATCTTCATTTAAGGAAGTGCGGACTACCGCCCCCTCAAAGTGATTTGATTCGTTAATACCATATGTGGAACGTATAAAGGATATATTTCATTATATTATATATTATACCATACTAGAATTAAAATACTATTATTTATAATTATGTTTTAATTCCATTAGATATGAAATAGAAATGGAAGTAGCATTCATGCGTACGTACGGCTTACTGTCTCCATGAACGGTACATTTCATTTCTTATCTCAAACTGTTATGTACTATTATAAGTACATATATATAATGGTTATATATGTAATATATTGCATCTAAATGATGGATATCATTATGTAATTATAACATATATATATCTCTCTCATTTTTTTTTAATTCCATTAATATGACAAAAAAATGAAAGTAGCGTTTATGCGTACGTACGGCCTACCGTCTCCATGAACGGTGCTTTTAATTTTTATCTCCAAGTTCAATGGAATAGTATAATATGAATATATACTGGATATATATGATATTTAAAACATCAATACTATTCTGGATATGATGTACCTATAACTACATGTAAAATTATTTTCCAACAAGTTCAGTTTTTGACTCATGTACCAAACATCGACAAAAACATCTGATATAAACTCATATTATTAACCAATTATTATAACATTAAAATATGTGATATGGACTGAATAATAATATTTATAGTATTTCCTTAAGCAATTATAAATTGACCAAAGTTTATTTTTTAGGAATATAAAGAAACGAACAAGACAAGTTGGACTTGAGGTAAGGGATCCTACTCCTCTCTTTCTTTTTAAGTACACTCTTTTATGTCATTCCTTTTAAAGCTCATATTTCTTGTTATTGGGATGTTATTTTATATTAATCTTACTGTAATTTTTATGTTCATAAGATGATAGACCCTATTCTCTCTCATCAATCCATTTTGTAAGTTTTGAGTGGCGCCGTAAGGGTGCCGAATTTTCGTAAGAGATCTAACCTCTCTCTTTCCTTTTAAGTACTCTCCTTTATGTCACTTCTTTTAATATCCTATTTGTTATGTTGGGGGATGTTCTTTTATATTCCTCTTTCTGTAAACTTTATGTTAATATGATGAGAGACCCTATTTGATCTCATCAATCCATTTTTGTAAGTTTTATGTGGCGCCGTTAGGCTGCCGAGTTTTCGTAAGGGATTTTTCATCTCACTTTTATTCCCGTGAGATTTATTCTACATTTGCCACAATTGCCTTTGAGTGGTGTATGTACTGCCCATTATTTTACTCATTGTGTAATATACTTTCATTTATGAGTATTTACATCAATGTTGTATTGACCTTCTTTCATGGGGTGTATGTTTCGAAAGATACCCATGTCGGTAAGGGAACCTTTCACCCTCCTTTTTTAAAAGACTTATTTTATTATGTATTTTAATTCACATACTATTATGTTGGGATATGTTCTTATATATCCTGATTGATTTAAATTTTATGTCCATGTGATTAGATACCCTTTTTATCTCTCATCAACTCATTTTCTGAATTTTGTAGTGACGTCGTTAGGCTGTCAAATGTTTGCAAGGGAACTTCTTAACCCAAATTTGATTCTTTGGGATAAACTTGTACTCCTTGAATATGTCGTTCTATGAATATGTGTGAATAAACTCTGATTTTTCTACACTTAATATCCACTTATATTTGGTGTATTCGTTTGTCACACAAAATTATGTAATTGATTTATCCTTAAACCAAGGATACCGTCTTTGTATGGGACTTCGTCTAAATCTCCTTTAATTGAGGCATATTTTGTTTTATACAAAACCTTATTTTATATGGTGTATAAACCCCTTTTACTTTTACTTTTATTCAAACGGAATCTTTTTTTATACGAAGCTTTTACTAAACGACAAAAGGGAATGTTTTTGTCGTACGTATGCGGTAACAACGACTTCTCCACCGTCGTGACCATTATTTGAGTTCCGGCTTCCTCTATAAGCCATACCTTCTTTTTAAAAGAAAAATAAATACTATGTTTTACTTTTCTTTTATTTTGGTATTGAAAATGGTTTTCATAAGGTTTTTTATATAAATGTGTTTTATTGATATCTTGTGATTGAAAAGTGGAAATGTTATATTTTCTTTATGCATGTTTTATGTGATACGATTATGTTATCGTTCTTGGGCATTATTATGAATATGGGTGGTTCTGTGATAAACTAAGGGCAGGTGAGCCCGATATATCTCTCCAATGCATTGGGTAATGCAAAGGAGTGAAACGTTAAGGTTTCTCCGAAGAGATTTAGGGAATATACTGTGGTGGGTATTCCAAATGTAAACAAGAGGGTTACTCCCTACGTAAGAATGTTACGAATGCCTCAAGTTACCTTTTATGTCTTATGATTTCTATGATTTATTCATGATTTGATGCGGTATGTTAAAGTGCTTATGTTTTATGAGTAAAGTATGATTTCATTCATTCTTATGTGTACATGTACTCATGTTTCATTTCCATATTTTTATAATCCTTACTGAGATTTTTATGCTCATCCCATGTTTTTTGAAATGTTTTTCACAGGTCAAAGGAAAGGTACATGATATGATGATGGTGTGAAGCAAGTGTCAAGAAATAATCCATGATTTATTTTTAAATATGTTTCTGTTGATGGGAAAAAAATGAATACTCTCTTTTGTGTAACCACTTTGTTTAAATGTGGAATGTAATGCAAGTTTTATGATCTAATTCTCTAAAACTCTAAACCTGAAAAGATCCTCAATGTGTAATCTTGTAATAACTCAATATTAAGTAAGGTTTAAGGCTGGGGCCTTATAGTTGGTATCAAAGGTCGGTTTAGATAACTTTAGAGGTTAGAGTATTCTCTAAGCATAAGTGACATTACCATAATGGTTAGGATTTCAGAAAGAGTCCTAGTTTTAGATAAAGTGAATGAGTAAGTATATCTTAGTGTTTACCTTCCTTATTAGTACATGATGGTTTTGTTGATATACTCACACTGACATTTCTTTTTTTAGTGAATGGATGGATCTAGAAGGAACCAAAGAGACAACAGGTTTGAAGGAAACTATGGTGTTTCTCTGATTAAGATACTAGATAAAATGGGGGATTAAATGAGGAAACTCATGGTGGTTCTAAACCAACTATCAAGGAGTCATGATCAACCACTTAAACCTTGGTATGATCTATAATTCATCATGTACGAGATGACCAATCGATGTGGAAGTTCAGTTAATAATTATAAAGGTAACCATTAAAGTTTATATGATCCTTACTTTTGAGGTAATTATGGGTTATTATATGTTATGATGGAAAACGAAAGGCATGAGAAAAACATGAGGTTAAAATATGTTATGATCATTTTTGAAGATTTTAGCTCATTTTGGGGAATGTTTTAAGAATTATATAGTTTTGTAAAAAGGACAACACGCAGACCGTGTGACAACCCGTCACGTCGGAAAAAGCTGCGGGAATCGAACCCACAACCAAAGTGCGACTGGTATTTATCCCCTACCACTGGACTACGTGAAGTCCTTGGTTAGTTTGACTGATTCTTTTTAGTTAGATGATTTTATGAATTAATAGTAAGTTGATTTTGGGTTATCTAAGGAAATTTATTAACCTATCATGGAGGATATGTGATTAGGTTTATTACTTTTCAATACGATACATTAAGAGCAACTGATGTTGTTTGGAGATAAATGTTACGATTTAACTTGGAAGACTATGTGACTAAATCCTTCAAATATTTGGGTTTCAATCTTAGTTTGGTTTACTTTGAAGAATTTTTATGGACAAATTGTTATCGAATGGTCCTCGTTGAACTTTGGGTTTTGTTGGAAAAAATTTAGAGATTAAGAATAGATTTTCTTTTTATAAAGGGTTATCCTTTTCTGGATTATCTGATCTTGTACTAACCTTTTTGGTTTTTCTTTTGGTTAAAGTCTAAAGACATGGGAAGTATATAGTTATCTTATTTGGAGTAGGTGATTCTATAGAAATTGACTATAGTGAACAAGTCTTCCTAAATACTCGTCTTTTGGAGAAAATATGAGTTTGTGCAAGAAATATAATAAAATTTGAAAGTCAACATGATAAGTAATTATGTTTCCTTATGAATAAATTCCTCAATATGAAAAACAAAAAAGTTGTCTATTAACTTTTCCTACTAGGGAATCGAATACCGTTTAACCCATCACAAGTTTGTGATTTTCTTATGGTTAACTTTCTCCTAGACATGTTTACTATCACTCTCCATCAGAACATGACCCTTTGTTTTTTCCTCCATATCCATATTTTCATAATTTTAATCCTAGTATGGGTTAACTCGGGTGAATTTTGTACTTATCTTTCTTTATTTTAAAGTGATTGTTTTACTAACTCTTGTTCCGATGTGGGATTTTCAATGAAGTTTCCAAGACCAATTTTAAAAATTGCGAGGACGCAATTCCCAAAAGGGGGGAAGGATGTAACACCCTAGGTAAATAAAGAATATGAAATTTTCATATTTATCCATATTTGTGAATAAAATATTAATATTACTTTAAAGGGGATGCTATTCTCGATGACGTACCCAATACGCAACAATGAGTTTCTTGGGAATCTTGTGTTGCACTCTAATAGTAAAATAATATTATTTTAAATGGTAGATAACGCCTAGCCATTGTAATGGCGGGAATGAATAGAACTAATTAAAAAATGATTATATATTTTTTTCAAATATTTTTACTCTTTGCAATAAATGTTAGAGGATTAAAAAATGCGTATGAAACCAATTTTAAGTGTAGACATTCCAATATTCTTTAAAAGGTCGATTAACCGCCTTTTGATGGCGAACCTATTTTAAATCCACTTTTTGAAAATTTTATGTGTTATATTTCACAAAATAAAATTATTCTTTAGAATCGGGACATCAAAATTTACTTTGTGTAAATTTTTGGTATTTTTCCGAGGAAGTTCAATTTTTAATGAATAGTGAAAAATGTTGTATTTTAATTCAAAACCTCTTTTTAATCTAATTTATTTATATGATTAGATTATCTTTTGAATTGTTTTTAAAGTGAAATTAGAATATATTTTTACCATTTAATTCAATAGTGGTCGTTGTAATTAATTTCACTTTGAAATCTAACTTAAACTAGTGTCAATCTTTTGATACTTTTTGTTTCATAAAAACACGCTATTTGTTTTGACAGCGGGAATTAATTATTAAATTAATTAATGCAAATTATATGTTTTGAATTTTGTAAAATAGACATAATTTTTGAATTCGCAATATCAAATATAGATTAGGGTGAATTTTTGGTAATTTTCTGAAAAACTTCAATTTTTAATGAATAGTGAAACCACTAAGTGGTACTTATAAAAACTGATTTTCCGTTTAAATGAAATTTTTCCACATTTGTGATTTGAATTTAAAAAATCCAACATACATGATTTTCATTAAGAAGTAAAATGTGGTTCAATGGGATTAAAATATTATCTTGGTGAATAGTAACTTATTAAGTTTTTAATCGCGATTAGAGGTAATTAGTGTAGTTTAAGGTAAGAATAATGTTTTAATAAAATGAAATGACCTAGACACATGTCCTACCCTCATTGGATGTGTCATATAAGACCAATACAATCCATGGGTCAACTTGGGGACCCCATGGAGCCACATTGGTTGGAAAATGACATAAATACCTTTTTATTTAATGTTAAAGTAAAAATGACATAAACATGAGATGTTTTACTAAAATAATTTTTACATGGGGTTATACAAGTCCGATTTTTTACTATAAAAAATCATTGGAAAGATAAAAATATTTAATAAATAATGATAATTTTTTTTATAATTTTTAGACATTAAATAAATTAAATTATTTATGACATAATGATGATGCAGCGATTACCTCATTAATAAAGGATTTAAATAAAATGAAATGATAATGTAAAATATATGCCCTACACATGTCCAAAACCTATTGTATGTGTGGATTTCGAACCCTTATCACCTTAACCTCTAATTATATCAATTTGGGACATTTTGAATCCGAAACTCATTTTAAAATAAAGTAACATTTCTTTACTTTCCAAGAGTCCCCTCCTCTCCTCTTATAAAAGGCCCCCACCTCTACCTCCTTAACCACACTTCCAAAGCCTTTGGATCGGCCAAACCCTGCCCATTTTGTCTCTCCACTTCCATCTCTTACTCATTGAAGCCTCACTTTGGGCATAAGTCTTTCCAAGGAAGCCTTTGAGCTCAAACCAAAGGGAGTTACCCGATTTTAAGGTAATGTCTTCACTTGTATCCTTTTGTTTTATTTTGCTTCTCCAACCCCCTAAACTCTTTATATTCATTTATTTTGTAACAAATCCAGTATCTTCAATATAATAGGATGTTTTTATAAAATGTATTTGAGCTACACTTACACACACCTTCGTCTAATGGTTAAAGAACATATTGTTTCTGTGGTTGGCGATTTTCTGCCTCACGAAACGATGATTGTTCAATATTATTTTAACACCTTTAAAGGTGGCCATTATGATGTCACTTTATTTTATATATGATATATAATATGTTTATTTTTTACTTAAGCTTCTTTATTTTTTTTTTTGTCATACCTTTATGGTTTCCATTATGGGTAAACGCGATATCTTCATTTAAGGAAGTGCGGACTACCGCCCCCTCAAAGTGATTTGATTCGTTAATACCATATGTGGAACGTATAAAGGATATATTTCATGATATTATATATGATACCATACTATAATTAAAATACTATTATGTATCATTATGTTTAAATTACATTAGATATGAAATAGAAATGGAAGTAGCGTTCATGCGTACGTACGGCTTACCGTCTCCATGAACGGTAAATTTCATTTCTTATCTCAAAATGTTATGTACTATTATAAGTACATATATATAATGGATATATATGTAATATATTACATCTAAATTATGGATATCATTCTGGAATTATAACATATATATATATATATATATTTATATCTCATTTTGTTTTAATTCCATTAATATGACAAAAAAATGAAAGTAGCGTTCATCCGTACGTACGGCCTACCGTCTCCATGAACGGTGCTTTTAATTTTTATCTCCAAGTGCAATGGAATAGTATAAAATGAATATATACTTGATATATATGATATTTAAAACATCAATACTATTCTGGATATGATGTACCTATAACTACATGGAAAATTATTTTCCAACAAGTTCAATTTTTGACTCATGTACCAAACATCGACAAAAACATCTGATATAAACTTGTATTATTAACCAATTATTATAACATTAAAATATGTGATATGAACTGAATAATAATATTTATAGGAGGTCCTTAAGCAATTATAAATTGACCAAAGTTTATTATTCAGGAATATAAATAAACGAACAAGACAAGTTGGACTTGAGGTAAGGGATCCTACTCCTCTCTTTCTTTTTAAGTACATTCTTTTATGTCATTCCTTTTAAAGCTCATATTTATTGTTATTGGGATGTTATTTTATATTAATACTACTATAATTTTTATTTTAATATGATTATAGACCCTATTCTCTCTCATCAATCCATTCTGGAAGTTTTGAGTGGCGCCGTTAGGCTGCCGAATTTTCGTAAGAGATATAACCTCTCTCTTTCTTTTTAAGTACTCTCCTTTATGTCACTTCTTTTAAGCTCCAATTTGTTATATTGGGGGATGTTCTTTTATATTCCTATTTCTGTAAACTTTATGTTAATATTATTAGAGTCCCTATTTGATCTCATCAATCCATTTTTGTAAGTTTTATGTGGAGCCGTTAGGCTACCGAGTTTTCGTAAGGGATTTTTCATCTCACTTTTATTCCTGTGTAATTTATGCTAAATTTTCCACAATTTCCTTTGAGTGGTGTATGTACTGCCCATTATTTTACTCGTTGTGTAATATACTTTCATTTATGAGTATTTACATCAATTTATTATTGTCCTTCTTTCATGGGGTGCATGTCTCGAAAGATACCCATGTCGGTAAGGGAACCTTTCACCCTCCTCTTTTTAGAAGACTTCTTTTGTTATGTCTTTTAATTCACATACTATTATGTTGGGATATGTTCTTCTATATCATTATTGATTTAAATTTTATGTCCATGTGATGAGATACTGTTTTTATCTCTCATCAACTCATTTTCTAAATTTTGTAGTGACGTCGTTAGGCTGTCAAATTTTTGCAAGGGAACTTCTTAACCCAAATTTGATTCTTTGGGATAAACTTGTACTCCTTGAATATGTCGTTCTATGAATATGTGTGAATAACCTCTGATTGTTCTACACTTAATATCCACTTATATTTGGTGTATTCGTTTGTCACACAAAATTATGTAATCGATTTATCCTTAAACCATGGATACCGTCTTTGTATGGGACTTCATCTCAATCTCCTTTCATTGAGGCATATTTTTTTATACAAAACCTTATTTTATACGGTGTATAAACCCCTTTGACTTTTACGTTTATTCAAAAGGAATATTTTTTTATATGAATCTTTTACTAAATGACAAAATGGAATGTTTTTGTCGTACGTATGCGGCGACAACGACTTCTCCACCGCCGTGACCATTATTTGAGTTTCGGATTCCTCTACAAGCCATACCTTCTTTTTAAAAGAAAAATAAATATCATGTTTTACTTTTCTTTTATTTTGGTATTGAAAATGGTTTTCATAAGGTTTTTTATGTCAATGTGTTTTATTGATATCTTGTGATTGAAAAGTGGAAATGTTATGTTTCCTTTATGCATGTTTTATGTGATACGATTATGTTATGGTTCTTGGGAATTATTATGAAGACTGGTGGTTCTGTGATAAACTAAGGGCGGGTGAGCCCGATATAGCTCTCCAATGCATTGGGTAACGCGAAGGAGTGAAACATTAAGGTTTCTCCGAAGAGATTTAGGGAATATACTGTGGTGGGTATTTCAAACGTAACCAAGAGGGTTACTCCCTACGTAAGATTGTTATGAATGCCTCAAGTTACCTTTTACGTCATATGATTTCAATGATTTATTCATGATTTAATGAGGTATGTTAAAGTGATTATGTTTTATGAGTAAAGTATGATTTCATTGATTCTTACGTGTACATGTACTCATGTTTCCTTTCCATATTTTTATAACCCTTACTAAGATTTTTATGCTCATCCCAAGTTTTTTGAAATGTTTTTCATAGGTCAAGGGAAAGGTACATGATATGATGATGGTGTGAAGGAAGTGTCAAGAAAGAATCCATGATTTATTTTTAAATATGTTTTCGTTGATGGGAAAAAGTGAATACTCTTTTTTTTGTAACCACTTTGTTTAAATGTGGAATGTAATGCAAGTTTTATGATCTGATTCTCTAAAACTCTAAACCTGAAAAGATCCTCAATGTGTAATCTTGTAATAACTCAATATTAAGTAAGGTTTAAGCCTAGGGCCTTATACTGATAGTACAAAAATATCATGAATATCTTTATTAATCTCATGATAAATAATTTCATAACTTATTATTACATCAAAATGATATTATCTATTTAAGGAAATATTGGACTGCATAAATCTTACCATGAATAGAAAAATTTAGAGAAAAATAAAATATATAACATTGTGTTCGTAAAAGAAATTCCATATTTGGAAGGAATGGATACAACGTCTTATTAGTCTGTCTTATCAAGATAAATGCATATATCATTTGAATGTTATAATTATCCTAGTTGAGTTCAAAATAATATATATAAGTAACAATTGGAAATAACACAAGGTGTGTGTATGGATTAATGAATGTGAAGAGAACGTGACAAGGTTACCCCTGTCTAACATCAAATATCTTTACATATTAAAAATACATAGGTTAAGTAATAATATTATATGTTCCATCTGTTTCACTAAAGATCCTCCATATCTACAATTGATGTTTATATTTTATTAGGATGAATCTTTATCTATTGTCAATTTCTACTTGAAACTGTGCACCACAATTACTTCACAAATATTTTATCTTTTTCTTTCTTTTTTGTACTTAGTGTAAGAGTTTATAAGATTATTGATAGGTCTTTTAAAGGGTGAGCCTAGTTGAAAGCTCTTATACCTTTGTACTAAGTGACAGCTGGTTGTACTTAGTTGGGAGCCCCCGGTAAAAGGTTTGTTTAGTGAAAATCACCACGCTTGAGGAGTAGAGAATTGGTGGAGTAGAACAGGTTATTTCTAATCCTCAAACCAATATAAACCTCTATGTTTAATTTTCCTTATGCAATCTTTAAATTTCAACTTCATATTATCTAAACAAATAAAATTGGATGCACATTCTTTGAATAGGGTGGTATATATTTTAACTAATCTAATAAGAACCCAATTCACCCCCCCCCCCTCTTGAGTTATTAAGTTAGTCATTATCTTGGAAGAAAATTGGTATCAGAGAAATTGATTCTCAAGTTCATAACTATAAAAAGTTTAAGTCTAAATTTCTATCTTGAATGGGTGGTAGGGATGATAATATAGAAGTTATGTCAGTTGTTAGAGATCTATATTTCAATGGTGAAAAATAAGGTTGCTGGAAAGCTTGTACGATCATTTATCTAAAGAATCTTAGTCTCAATGTCTATCTCAAAGTAGTTAAGACCTCTGAAATTCCTAATAAGGATTCTAAAACTTAGGATGCTATAATTAAAGAAAACTATGATCTAAATTCCAAAGTTATTAATGCTATAATCTATGGGTTATGACCAGATGAGTTTAACCGAATCTCTCAATTTAAAACAACACATGAAATGTGGAATATTATAGTCGTATCATATGAAGTTACTAAAAATTTAAAATATCATAGATATTAAATATCCAAGATTATATTAGATACATTCAAAATGTATGAAGGAGAGAGTATTACCCAACTGAATGGGTGAACTATTGAGATCTTAAATAACAATTCCTCTCTAGGAACACTTATAATTGATCCCGAACAAGCATTAAAAGCTCTCAGAGTATTACCACCAAAATGGAGTGGAATCTAAATAGCTATCAAATAATCTAAAGACATTAAATATTTTAAGATAAAAGATCTTATTTGAAATCTTATGATGTATGGTGATGAAATTTAAAATTAAAATGGGGAGCATAGAATACTCAAAATGGAAAATGATGCCCTGAAAGACTCTACTTCCAAATATTATAGATAGATAATAAGTGAACTAATTTATGAAGAATATGTGGAATAAGACATTTCAAGTAAATCAGAATCAAATTATGAGCTCTCTTAATTTTCTCAAAAGTTCAAAAAATATTATAATAAGTGAAGAGGACTCAGAAGATCCTTTATCAATAATATATAGAATGGTAATAACTCTAAAGATTTGAGATTATATAAATGAAAAAATTGGAAACATCAGGAAAAATTGTCCAATAATAAAAGATAAAATGAATATAGAAAAAAATATTTCAATAAGACTAGAAATAATAAATCTAAGAAAGATATAAAGGCCACCTAGACTGATTCTGAAGATTATAACAAATACACATCATCAAAATCAGAAGACAACAATAAAAATAAAAAGGCCAACAAGTTTTTTATGGAACAGTTGGATGAGGAACATTACAAAAACTCCTTATAGTGTGAACTTAAATGAAAAAATATATTTATCATACAGTGAACTAAATTAATATAATTCAATGTTAGAAATAAAGTACAAAAGTTTTAAAAAAATATATATCACTTCAATGTTCCTATAATAAAATCATTGGTGAGGATGAATGTCAAAATAATCATACTTCAAAACTAAAAATTAATTTTGAAAAATATAATGTCTTAAATGATGAACATTTCAAAATAATCAAATAAATACAAAAACAAGTTCAAAAAATTCAAATATGCTACCAATGTTTTTAAAAAAAGTGAATATTATTAAAATAAAATTGTTGGGAAAATCGTCTTAGAAAATAAAATTTTTGAATTAGAAGAAAACGCTAAAAACTAAGATTTATAGAAATTATTTTGACCATTATTAAAAAAATAAATATCTTCCCAAAGTTACATGTTTTCATTGCGGTGAAATTGGAAGTTTTGAAAATATTTTTGATTTGAAAATTACTCAAATTAGTAGAGTTAAAAATGTTTTTCTTTCAAAAATATTCTTTAAAAACAAACAAAAACATTTTTTTAATACAGATTTATGTCTAGATGCCTATTTATTATATGGATAACATTTCCAGACCCTAAAGAATATGGGTACCAAATAAATATGTTTTATTTTTTATTGCATGGAACTGGACACATGAAGAGAAATACCAAATGGTTTATCGATAGTGGTTGTTTAAGGAATACGAATGGATATTACCCTAATTTTTATTATTTATTAAAATTATATGGAGGATATGACTTATTTGGAGACAATGAAAAATGAATGATATTTGGAATTGGATCAATTGGAAATCCATAGTCTATCCTTATCAACAAAGTACTTTATACTAATGACTTGATGTATAACCTGATAGGTATATCTCAACTTTGTAGAGATAGTTATTATGTTTATTTTTCTAAATTTCACTAATTAGTTTTTAGAGATAAATATCTCAAATTAAAATCACCCAAAACAAAAAAAAATTACACATTATATTTTAATTTTTTGTGTAAAAAAATAAAAAAAATTTACATACTGAAGTTAATGAATCATGGATTTTTCATAGAAGTCTTAGACACTTCAATGTTCATTTCTTGAGAAAATTATCTAAAAATAATTTGATTTCTAAATTTCTTGATCGTATATTGGATATAAAGAAACTTTGTAATGCATGTAAAATGGGAACCAACATAAGAAAACATTTAAATAGGTTAAAGAAGTTGATACTTCTAGACCTCTTGAACTTATCCACACAGATTTTTTCTAACCAACATTAATTGAAATTTTTGCTGGTAAGTCATATTTTTATGTGTTAGATGATGATTTTTTGATATTTACTTGTGTTTTATATTTAATACTTAAAATCAAATCATATTATGTTATTATTAGTTTTTGAAAAGTTGTGCTTAACGAAAAAGGATGTAAAAATCATGTTTTTAAGAAGTGATCATGGTGGTGAGTTTAAGAATCATGAATTTAATTTTTACTAATCTATGAAATTTATTAAACATACATTATCATCTGATTAGACACCTCAACAGGATGGTGTTGTCTAAGGGAGAAACCCGACATTTCAATAAATTTCTAGGACTATGTTATGTGAATATAACATGCCCACTCATTTTTGGGATGAAGCTATAAACACAACATGTTATATCACTAACAGAGTACTAACAGTATATATTTTAATGACATCACCCTATAAGATGTGGAATAATAGAAAACCCAAGGTAGGATACTTCAAAATATTTTTATGTAAGGTTTATATCTTAAACACTAAGGATAATCTTGGAAAGTTCGATCAAAGGGATAATGATGGTATCATCCTAGGATACTTTACTACATCTAAAGATTATAGAGTTTTGAATAAAAGGCCAGGGATTGTTGAGTAATTAAATCATGTGATGTTTGATGAAAGTGATCCTTTTGATCAATAAATGACTCATATTAATGATCAAAATGATTTCGTCAAAAATATTAGACCTAAAACAAACTTTCATGACAATTATCATGATGATTTTCAACATGATTATATTAAACAAAATCCATTAAGGAATGAAACTATAGAACGAGAGAAAAAATAATTCTCCTTCCTTTTTAGTCATAAGAGAAGATGAATCAATCCTTCTATTCTCAAAGGATTGTGTGGTGATCAAAGGAAGTGACAAAAAATGGCCAGTTCGGCTGTGTGATGTGCGCAAACATTTTCTAAATTTTGATCTATTTTTCAATGGAAACTAACCCAAAAATTGATTTAAAACCTTGTAAATTCTATCACTTTTTATACTTCTATAAATATGGAATGAAAGTTATAAATGGATTAAATATTAAGTTTCAATTTTTTATTCAATTTTTGGAATTAATTTTTAATCCATACATTGATTTTTATATATTTTATTTTTATTTTTAAAAGGATCAATTATGGATTAATTTAGACAAAGCTTATACTAAGTATGATTTTCATGGGTTATAGGATTAAAAATGACAAAATACCAGATCGTATGATGTTCCCAACAGCATATAACTTTTTCAAACCCATATCATAAGAATTTAAATCCACCATCATATGACTTGACCCATATTTTATGATTTTAACACCTGACCATCATAAGACTTTGTCCCAAACATTTAATATGAATGTTATATTGTATGAATTTTTATGAGTAGAATCATATGAATTTATCCTCGAGCATCAGGTGTTATCATTGGACTTCATCACCCATCATAATACTATAGTGTCTCAAAGACTGAAAAGGAAGGAGTATCATTGGACTCCATCACCCATCATGTTCTCTTATGACTGAAAAGGAAGGAGTATTATTTTTTCAGAAACCTCTGATTTTAATTTGATCTCATACTCAAATGTTTATTTTGATATATATATATATATATTAGATAGGAAAAAAACTTAAGAATATTTCATTTTCTTAGTAAATATCTCATGTCCTGGTCAAGTAAAAAAGAAACATTTTTTAGCACTATTAACTGCCGAAGAAGAATATATTGTGGTAGTAATTTGTTTTTCATGGGTATTATGGATGAAACACGCATTAATGGATTTTTGATTTAATTTTAATCTTTTTATAATCACATTTGATAAACCTAGTGCTATCAATACCTCAAAAAAACCAACAAACCATTTAAGAAAAAATCAAATTGATTTAAGAGATCATTTCATGAGAGATCATGCAATGAAAGGTGATATATCTTTAGAATTTGTTTGCAAATAAAAAAATTAGTATATATCTTTACTAAACCCCTTTATATGGATTGATTTTATTTTATTAAATCTGAATTAGGAATTTTTAACTTTATAAAGTAATATTTTATTCTATATGTCTCTTATATATATAGTTAGCATGATTATTTGATTTATTTAAATATCGATTTGATCCTTCTTTTTTTTAGTAATAGTCATATCCCATAGGCTGTGTCACCTATATTTTCACAACACCTCGTTTATCATCCCTAAAGAATGGATATTGAATATCAACTCTATGTGTGAAACAACTCTCAAACCCATTGAAACCATATTTCTCTTTTTTTGGACCCTTGTTACTCTATCCCTACTGTCCTTAAAGTCCCTAAACCCTCTGGAAATGGTTAAAACCAAAGGATTTGATAATGGTTCATCTAGAAGGATTAAAAAAGAGGATATTAATAAAAAAAGTGGAAGAGCCATCGTTTTCAATTGGTTGAATAGAACTGATATGATGTTAAAGAGGGTTTTAAATAATAATGAATTGGAATATGTTTTTTATGTGTCATGAACCCCAGTATTTTATAAGAAACAAGATATTGAGTTATACGTGTCTGAGACTATTCACTTCAGTGATAATGAACACACAATCATTCAAATAGTCAACAAGAAAGATATTTCTCTGACATCAATTAAAATGGCTGAAACATTAAAAGTTTCTCATGAAGGATATCCATTGTTTTATACCATTATATATTCCATAAAATGTTTTACTCCTATGGAAACTATAAAATTACTCTTTGGAACTATATATATCGAGAATAAGAAAGTAAAGAACCTAGAACTAGAAAGGAAGTTGCTAGTCAAATTCATTCAGTCTGAGATCACCCAAAGAAATGGTGAGTTTGAGAAAATTCTTGTTGAAGATTTTTTTTCTTTAACTATTTATTCCTAAAAAAACCTTTCAACTTAGAATGATATATCCTATAATATATGTCCCATGATCAAAAAAAATCCCTAAACTTCTATCATTATGGATGAATTCTTTCCCTGATATTTCAACATGCAAGAGGTGTCCAAGATGACAATGATGCAATGCAATGTCATGGTTTGAAAAATTTGAATCCAAGTGTTTTATGAATGAGTGGATTTTATTAGGATTTATCTTTGAAAGATTTGATGTCGTATTGCTCGATGCACAAAATGTACCTTGTCCATAATTAGGGGGAGTGTTCGAATTTGTATAAATGAACAATAATGGTAAAAGAATCATCTAATCAGTATAATATGGGGAAAATTAATGATAAAGAAGAATAATATATTATTTTTAGAGAGTGAGTTAGGATTGGTCTTCCAACAAGCCCTTAATATGTTGGTTAGGAAAGAACACTTCTTGTTTCTGCCTCTCCATGAGTCCAAAATAAAAATGAAAGGATAATAATAACTATAAATTGAATGTTATCTATTATTAAAGACAAGATAATATATATACTATCAAGAATATATCCATTTCTAGTTAAGTCTCACTCTCATTAAATGGAAGTAATGGATGAAGAAAGAATTCAAGGAACCATTTTCCTAGAATCATATCACAAGGACGCAATACCAAATTTCACCAAAAATAAACTAGTTCAAAAAAATATTATACAAGTTCAAGAGGAAAGGGTTTCTCCTTCTCCATAAGGAATTGAGAATGTAGATTTTCTATATGCTAAAAAGAAAATCTCTAGTATGCCTCAGTAGATACTCTCTAAATTAGCATATGATGTTGATTCCCTAAAATATGAGATAGTTTACAAATATTACCTTCATTAAATTAGACTATTAATAAATATTTTTTTTGAAAAAAAATCAAAATGACCTGCTACTGGAATCATAATCATTTCAGACATTTAGTCAAGTATTTTTGAATTCTCTCAAGCTATTGATTACATCAATGCATTTGTCGATTAAATTGGGTGTGAGGTTGTGAAAAGATAAGTATGTCAAAATATCCATAAAATAGTTGTTGATGAGGTTAGAAGACTTCCAGTCATGAAGAAGGGAACTATTGAAGTTTTTGATAAATCAAAAAATAGTTAATATCAATGCTTAGTGAAAAGATTATAAAATCTCGGGAAAACTACTTATAAGTAAATAAAGACATAATTTTCATTGTCACCCTTCTTTTAATGTTATCTGGATCCTTTACAAATAACTATGGTGAAATTGAGAAGAAAATTTATTATCTTCATCAAGAGTTAATGAACAACCATAAGAAAAGTTTCTCATACGATGAGGAAGTTGAGATCAATGCTTATGCAGAATACTCCGACAGAGATGATCCCTCTAAGTAAAAAAGAAATAATGTTTTTTTGGGATATTAAATGATCAGGTGGGTGTTTTTACGAACCTGGTTTCTATTTGTGAAAATAAATAAGACCTCCATAATTTTATTGGAAATTTCTCTCAGAGTATTTAGAGTGTTTTTAAAAGTAGTCTAGAATATTTTAAGAATGAAATTGTCAAAATGATTTATACTTGTATAGAATCACTCTTTCAAAAACAAGGAAGAAGGTTTCATGGACCTCCAATTAAATATAGTTACCCGCATGTGTCTCAGTATTTGAAATAAATTTTTAACCCCTTAGTGGATCAACATAGGGAACATCAAAGGTTTACAATAGATACATCTTCTTTCTTCCTTGAAACCTTCTTTAAATTACCCTATACTCATGTAGATAACATTGACATAGAAAGGGAACAAAAAGATACTTGTAACATCCAATCATCACCAATCATGTTTTCTTTTGAAGACCATGATGGTCTTGTAGAGTATTACTAGACATTATGTAATATTGTTGGTGGAATGAATGATGCTCCTCTACCTTTATCTTCTTTAGATCATGACCAACCCCTCTCATTAAAGAAACCACCTCCCAAAATCCTTTTTCAGAAGAACAGTCGATACTTATCCCACATAAATTTCGTGAAGTTTTTTCATTATGGTTTGAACTTTCCAAAACATTTGAATTATGAAAACATTTTTATGGAATTTAGACATCTACATTAGATAAATCTAAAATTTTCTTTGGATTTTGATGATAAATTACATTATTTTTTTAATATTACTACCTTTAATTTTGTATTCCTCTTATGTGATGATTTTCATTATTAAGCCTTTATATTTAGAAAGTTTATATTTCTTTTCAATCCTTAGACTTTGTTAATTTCTTATTCTGATCTTTCAATGTTTTATTATAAACTAGTATTTCTACTAAAACTATGTTTATTAACAAATATCTATGTGAAAAATAAAATGTTTCTTTATTACACTTCTTTCTGATATAACAAAAAATGTCGAGAAGAAAATGAAAATAAAAATTTAGAATTGTATTTAAAAATTGTTTCTTTTGTTGAAAATGGGAGAAGAAAACATCTGGTATTTTTGGGATTTTTTTGTTTTTTCATTTTATGGGTTTTGTGATCATCGAAATGGGGGAGATTTTTTTAAATCGTATTGGTCCAGTACATATCCGCTATATGTGTTTTGATAATTAAAAAAATCCCCAATTTTAGTCAAACAAGTTTTTTAAGTGTTTCATATTGTGTTCATCTTAAATTGTGTGTTCAAGTATTCATCTTATATAAGAATTTTTTCTTATGAAGTTTAATTAACATCAATAGTTAGTTAGAAATAGAAATGAAAATGTAAGACTATATCTTACAATGTTCGACTAAGTAATCAAAGAGATAATTCTAGTTAGGAATGAAATTATTAAAGTAAATTATTCTTTTGAATAATATTCATAGACAAAAGAAGTTAAAGAAAATTGAATGATATATCATTAAGACATTATCTTACAATAAAGAATTATCTTATTATAAATTAAAGACTGATTATCTTACAAATACTAGATTCTTTGTCTTACATAAAATATTTCCAACGATGAAAAAGTTGTTCAATAGATATCATACGAAGATCCGATAGTACATAATGGCATGATTGTCTTTACTAAGTTTGTGATAAGTCATTTAATACCTTTTGAGTATAAAAAAGGATATTATCTATTTAAGGAAATATCATACTACACAGGACATACCATGATAAGGAAAATTCTGAGAAGGATAAAATCCCTGACAGAAGTTGAAAAATAAATTCCATATGTGGAAGGAATAAATACATACTCTTGTTAGATTTTCTTATCAGGATGGCTACATAGATTATTATAACATTAAAATTATCTTGGTTATGTTAAAAAATAATATATATATATAGAGAACAATTGGAAACAACATAAGGTGTGTGTGTGGATAAAATAATTTGAAGAGAAATTAATAAGGTTTTCCCTATCTAACACTATATATCTATACATACTGAATATACATATGTTAAGTGGCATGAATGTCTACTCTATCAGTTTCACTGAAGATCATCCAGAGATATGGTTGAAGATTATCTTTTCATTGGACGAATCATTATCTAGCATCATTTCTTTCTTGCAACTATGCACCATAAGTGTTTAAAAAAAATTATATCTTTTTTTATATCTTTTTTCAGTCATCATAAGTCTGTGAAGTAACATCGATAGGTCTTGTAAACATAGATCCTAGTTGACAGCTCTTGGACCTTGGGCTAAAGTTATATCTACTTGTACTCTGCTTGGAGACCCCGATAAAAGGGATGTTTAGTAAAAATCAATAATCATGAGAAGTAGAGCATTGGGGGATTGTTCTAGGTGATTTATGTTACTTGAACCACTAATAACATTTGTGTTCAAATTTCCTTCTACATGTTTTACATTTCTTCTGCATATTATATGAAGAAAGAAATTTGTATGTGAATACTTAGAATAGGGTTTTATATATTTTAATTAATCTTATAAGAACTCAATTCACTATCCTCTTGAGTTATTCAATTGGTCATTATACAAGAAAATAGTGGGTAGGTGTTGATCTGGATTGTGGTTGTCTGTTTGTTAGTAGGATCAATGAAAGTCACCTTAGTGGATGGTGTGGTTGTTGGTCGCTTTCCCCTCTAGGCCTACTCTGCTAGATACTCCTACTGGGAAATAAGGCATGTCATCTCTAATGGTGGGTTGGCTGGGGTGGTGGTTAGGGCAGGGGTGGTAGATGATAAAGGGCCAGTAGGGGCCAGTGGTGGGTGAGAAGCTGGCTGATGTGATGCTGGTGATGAAGGGGTGCTGAAATAAGATAACTCTATAAAATGAATATAATGGTTTTAAGAGATCTGGTGTAGATTCTAAAGGATATTGAGGTGAATAGCCCAGATATCTGATAGATATGATTGGGTGGGGGAATTTTAGGGTAGGTTTTGGTGGTATATGTAGAAATATGGCTAGGGTTGGGTGATGGAATGGAAGTTTTAGGGTCTGTACTTTTGGAGGAAGCTGGAGCTGGTGTAGGGTTAGCTGAATGATCTTTGGGAACCTTTCCAGCAGCCTCAAAGACTCTTAACACCCATCAGAAGGTGTCATAATCCTTGGTCAGAATATTTATCTTGAACAATAATAGGAATTTAATGGACTCCACAGGTTCGATGAAGGTGAGTGGAAAAGTTGCGTCAAAAATGCTATGATAATGGGCTAAGTGGGTGATGAAAGATCCACCCATAAACGTTCCTTGTGACCACTGTATATGAGCTCTATAATAGAACTTTAACTGAGAGGCCTTGTTGATGGAAGGTCCACACATGACTACAATGTGGATTATGATGTCTATATAGATAATTCTATCATGATACACGGTACGAGCATGCCAGGAATGTGTCAATGCCCTATGTAGGATGCAGATCGCTAGACCTTGAAGCTAGGTATAGGTCGTAATCCTAGAATCATGCTTAGTGTGACTATCCCATGAAATCTTCTTACAATGCCTTTTTTAATCTAAATTATAAGGATCAAGATGTAATGTGGGAAATACCTCGTATGTGGAAAAGTCTTCAGTATAAATCATGAGGCCTATGTCAAACTCCTCCAAATAAATCATGTGAGGTTAAATGCCTAATATAAAGGAAAGGCTATAGAATGTGGCCACAAAACTAGATATAAACTCGAAAAAAATATCTTGATATAAATACTCATTCAAATTTATGATGGAGGAGATATGAAAGTGGTCGAGGATCTAGAGTACCTCCGGGTTGATAAGCGGGTGAATGAGGATTGACATATCGAGTCTTTTTTTGTCCTTCTAGGCTTTTACTACAGCCGGATGAGTGAAATATGATGGTTGGTGTCTAAACAATTTATGATGGGGTGAAAATGTGGATGTTTTCCCTCATATGGCCCACTATAGTTGTATTTAGAGTCCTCGGGCATGGCTGGGGATTCAGGGGTTGTAGAAAAAGTGGAGGATAAAGATGCAGGGTGTGTGTAAAGCCATCGGTGCATCACCAGTGGAAGGTCATTTCGCTCAGGCATGATATCGACAGGAGGAGTATGTGATAATAGGTATGTTATCAATTTTATCCATATCAATAATTTATTTACCTATGTATGAAATATATTAATCACACTAGTGTCGATCCCTCGAGGAGGCCTCTCACTCGCATTATTTTCCTATTGTCACTATTATAATTTAACTAATATAAAACTAACCCATATAGTAATATTGATGGGGGTTTTAAAATGAATTAAATAGTGTTAAATTACATAAAATCATAATGTAATAATAAATATACTTTAGAAATTAGATATTAGAAGAAAACTGAACTTAAAAGGACAAGCTAAAGAAGGCAGTGGTGGACAAACGTTGATCCTCAGACACTCCCTTTATCATTATTGATGAATATATTCTAATTAAATTATCTAATGTATACCTCAAGACCTCATTTTATACACATAATTTGACCATAAAGCATATCAATACAACAAAACATGGATTTTTATCTGCTTACAAATGTGATCTGATTTCCCAATAACCTCTGAGAAATTGAGTCTTGTTAAACTTATTATTCTTAATGGGGATACCTCACCCAAAGAAGTTTAGACAATAATAAAATGATTATAAATTCATATATTGATAAAAGAAATAGAAAAAATATAAGAAATTGAATGTAATAAATAAAATAATATTTCTTTATTAAAGAATACAATTTCTTAAATAATTCAAAATAAAATAGTTTATAATGAATAACTCAAAATCAAAAGGGAAAATTCATTTGTAACTTCACTACCCACCACCAGATAGAGTTTATCCCTTCATGCCTTGGTTACATCATGGAATACTCCACTTCCATAGAATGTCTTTACCCATATAGCACCATCTGGTCCAAACCTCCCTAGAATCTTCTTGGAAGGGTGGTCGAGGGGTGTATTTATAGGAAAATTTTGTCAATATTTGGCTGTGTCTGCATTTATTTTTCTGCTCTCCACTGTTGTCATGACCTTTAACTTGGTTATGCGATGTGTAATTTATCAGTCAACAGTCACCACAAATCTGGGCGTAATCTTATCTATAAATGCATATCAAAAAAGCTTATGTAATTTAATGTTGTTACATGATGTGTAATAGTCTTTCACATCGTGTAACCGAGTCATGACTTGTCCTCTATGACCCTACTTCTCTTGATGAACTCACAAAATGTATATGCATTACAGGATGTGTAAGTGTTCTTTGTTGATATTTATAGCTTTTCTTCTTTCTCAAAAATCGGGTGTCTTACCGCTTCTCTTCACTCGTGGAATGAAGTGTTTTTAGCTGCACCCTAAAATAAAGAAGCTATTAAAAATAGCTAAAATTCTAGAATTGGTCCATTTTTTATATAAGCTCAAAATACTTCAAAAACATAAAAACAAGACAATTTCACATTAAATAACATTATTGTGGGATTAATAAAATTGAATTATAAAATAAAATATATGAAAGTATTATCTTCATCAGTTCGCACTGTCTTAGTATGTTCCATTTTAGAGGCATGGATGGTTGTAGGGATATGTAGATGATGAAGGATGGGGGAGAATGGGGAGGCTTAAGCGGTGGTCAGCTGGAGGGTGGTGTGACATGAGTGTGGGTAGGAGCATGATCCATGGGAGAGAAGGGGGGCTCATTATGAAATAGGCTTCTCAAGACCTTAATATATTGTGGAGTTAAATGATATGTAATCAAGTTTTACAGTGTGTAATTAAGTAATTTATTAAAATTCAGGAAGTGAAAATACATGATGTGAATTCTTGTTACATGATGTGTAATTTTTTCTTTTGTCTCAAATTTGGATTATACCTTGGTTTTATTCCCCCATCATGCCCTAATATGTCCAAAAGATTATTCTAAACAAATATAGACTAAAGTGACCAGACCTGGGTTCCCTCCCAATAAGTGCTTTGTTTAACATCAAGATCTTGATGCTCTAAGTCTCAAATGAATTTCATACTAATGACACACTCTCCACTAAATAGTTCTTGGTTGATTTTTAATCTCTAACCACTGACCTTGAATGGTGGTCCACCTTCCTTTTGAATTTCAATGGTCCCATAAGGAAATACATGTACAACTATAAAAAGGTCATGACCATCTGGATTTGAGCTTCCATGGGAATAGTTTTAAATGAGAATTGAATAACAATACCATATTTATATGGACAAAAATACATCTTGTAATGAGTTGATCATTCCATTTCTTGGTGTTATCATTATATATCATATAATTTTGATAAGCATCATTTCTAATCTATTCCAATTAATCTAATCACATCATCCAAGCTTCCTCGGCCTTTTTGAAAATCTAGATTGTTCTTTTTAATCTCCAAATATGATTGATGCCCAATTTCCACTAGAAAATGACATGGTTTTCCATATATAAATTGGAATGGTGTGGTGACAATGAGTAATTTGAATGTAGTGAGGTACACCACTAAAGAATCATATAACTTCATATTCCAATACCTTCGACTTATGTTCATAGAATTTTATAGGACATGATTAATTTCCCTATTTGAAAATCCATCTTTCCCGCTTGTATGTGGGTGGTAGGGAGTTCATGTGTTATATTGGATTCCATATTTCTACAATAGTCCTTTAATAGCATGATTAGTGAATTTTTTTCCTGGACCACTAATGTGTAAACTAGAAAATATAAATCTTTAAAACATATTATTCTTTAAGAAATTCAGGACCACTTTTGTCATTTCATGAGTTGTTGCTTCAGCGTCTACCCATTTGGAATCATAGTCAACGCCAACAAGGATATAGCAGTTCACATGTGAATTGGGGAATTTTCCCACATAATATATTCCCCAAATTAGAAATTTTTCTACATCAATTATTTGGTTTTGGGGAATTTCATTCCGATATCCAATGGTGCCACTTCGTTGGCACCAATCACAACATTGACAATAATCCATTGCATCTCCATGTAGTGTGATCCATAAAAGTACACATTTTAGGATATTTTATACCATGTGTTCTAGTCCATCATTTCATCTAGTTGGTTACATATTACACATGTTTAACACACTTGGTATTTCATATTCTTGGATGCAGAGTCACACTAATCCATCAGAACAATGAATAAAAAGGATCGGTTCATCCCAATAGTAGTGTGAATATTCAACTAAAAATATTCTTATTTTCTGGTAGGAGATTACATTGATCCAAAATATCATGATGAGATAGTTTCCAATATCTTAAAACCACGGTTGTGCTTTTATGTTGAAGATATTTTCATCAAGGAATTAGACTTTGATGTATTGATCGTCATCTTCCTTTATAAGTGGTAGTGGTGGTCGAGATAAATAGTATGTGAAAACAAATTTATATTCATTTGAGATCCTTGATGATGATGTAGAACTCTTGAAGCAATATGACCCACCTTATCATTATTTTCATTATATCCTTTTTATTAATCAATTATCACAGGGTAGTATGGCTAGTGTATACATTAACATTCAAGAACAACATATCTAAGTAGAATTTATTGAAGGAAAATTCTACTACTAACCGATACTTCTATGTAGTTTTAACGTTCACCTATTGTTAATTTAGTATGTGATTATAATATTAGATGGGCTAGAATATGAAACCAACTTTTTTTCCTCAAATAGAGCAAACAATAATTTCACTAGTGTCGCACATCAATTCAAATTATTTTTCCCAATCTGGTGAAATGATTACTGGAGCGGCTACCAGGCTTTTCATTAAGGTTTAAAATTCCCTACCACATTCATAAAAGAATTAAAATTAAAATTCCTTTGATAAAATGTGTCTCATATGGTGGAAAAATTTTACAAAATCTTTTATGAATCACTGATAGAATATGGAGTGGCCTAGAAAGTCCCTTATTCCTTTGACTGTTACGGGATCATGTAAATATTTGTTCACTTTTATTTTATCGGTATCCACTTCCATTACATCCATGGAAATTTTGTGTCTAAATAATATGCCTCCTTGAACCATAATGTGTATTTTATCACAGTTTAAAACTAGGAACATCTCTTCACAGTGTTGGGAGAATAACTCACGTTTTCTTAGGAAAACCTTGAAAGATCTTACGTAAAATAAAATAATCTCCATGAAAATTTCTAGTAATTTCTACACCATATCATATAAATATGTTTTACTCACCATTGAACAGTTGTTGGTGCATTACACATTCCAAACAACAAATATATGTAGGAAAAGGTACAAAATTGATATGTGAATGTTGTTTTAGAGCAATCATTTGGGTTGATAGCAATATTTTTGTATCATGAATATCCTTCCAAATAACAATAGAATTCATGTATTTATAATTTCTATAACATTTGATACATGAAGGGAAAGGGGAAATGATCCTTCTGGGTTTTATCTTTTTGGATTCTGTAGTCTATGCATATTATCCATCTAGTGTTAGTGTGAGTTGCAATCAATTCATCTTCATTATTTTTTTTCAACTGTGAGGACGCCTTTCTTTGGAATGACCTATAGTGGACTCACCCATTCACTAATAGAGATTGAAAAAAATATAGCATCAATAATTTTCCGTAATATTTCTTAAATAAATCCCTCATTAGTGGGGTGATTTTCCTCTATGGTTGGCATTTAGGTTTTCCACCTTCATCTAATAAAATCTTGTGAGTGCATAATGTAGGAATAATGCATTTTATGTTACCCATCCCAATTAATGGTCTGCTTATCGGTTTGCAGGACTAAAGTTAAGTTTTATTCTTGTAACTATGTTATTTATAATTTAATGATAAGTGGTAATGAAGCAGTAGTCTATAGAAAGTAATAATTACTAGGGTGATATTTTATTTCTAGTTTCAATAGTTGAATGATTGAGGGTATGAGAGGCGGGATGTTGTCCCTTGTAATAGGTTAAATTTAGTTCACCTCCTCATTTTCATACTCCTCATCAGGGGTAATTTCCTCACTCTCTTCTTTAATGTCTAAGTAGTAATCTCTATCATCGACGAAAATGATAGCTTGGCAGTGAAAAGAATCATCTATTTATTTTTTTGCTTTCTCTAAGTTAAACACAACTTGTTCATAACCTACTTATAATATGGACCTTCTTTTATTAAAATCCTTTAGTGTTTTTCCAGTTTCTAGGAATGGCGACCTAAGATGATTGGAATGTCTCTTTCATCTTCCATGTCTAAAACAAGGAAGTCCATTGGAAAAATGAACTTGTAGACTTTGACTAGGAAATCCTTGAGAAGTCTCACAAGATAATTTAAAAATTGGTTGTCCAGTTATAATTATACTCCAATGGGTTTGAGTTTACCGTGTCCTCTTTTAGGGAATACAGTCATCGACAGAGCTTGATGTTGGATCCTAAATCACACAAGTCTCATATGAAGTTACATTCTACTATTGTGAATGGGATTGAGAAACTTCTAGGATCTCTCATTTTTAGTGTAATTTTATGTTAAACAACAACAAAAAAATTTAATTTAGACATATGACTACTAAGTAATCCATTTTTCTACTATTATAAATAATCTCCTTAAAAAATTTCACATAGGTAAGAATTTGAGATATTGCCTCAACAAATGGAATGTTGATGTGAAATTTCTTGAACATCTCAAAAAAATTATTTTACTTCCCTTCAATCCTTCCTTGGATCACACTTTCTGGGAAGGGGATAGGTGGTTAATATGGTGGTGGTTTAATTAATACATCTTATTTAGGTTGTTCTTGAATTCAATATTTTGGATATTGTGGTGCTTCTCATGCTATCTTTTTAGAAGTTTCATCATTCTTTTATTATATGTCCAATGTATGGTTTTTGGATTCCTCAACTTGTTTTTCTTATCCTATACATGGTTTCTAAAATTAAAACACTTTTTTATTACTTAGAATCAGTTCCCTTGCAAATTCTCTTGTGTATGTCTTTGTATTACCAGGTAGAGTACTAGTAAATATATTTGATAAGGCCTTTGAGATCTAACCCATTTGATTATCAAAGTTACATAGAGACGCCTTTTTATTATCCATTTCAGTTTCTTAGGTTTTCATCTCCTCATATTTATTTTTAAAAAAGGCATAAAGTAGATTTTCCATATTTATTTGAATATGAATGGCCGATTTTGGTGGTCTCTGTGGTGCTGGTTGATATTTTTGTTGTGCCAGGGGAGGGAAAAGTTGTTGTGTTAATTGCTTTGTTGGAATAGGCACATGATTAATTAGAGGATATCTTGGTGGTCATGGGTTCCTAAATGGTTCCTGAACAATCCTTTTTGGATAATGCCCTTAATTATTTTTCTATGGTTGTTGCACAATCCTTACTTGTAATGATACTGTAGATGATGAAATTGATGATATTGTTGACTGTAATTAATTTAATTGAAATATTGTCTTGGTTTTTCCTCAAAAACTACTTTCGGTATTGATATAGATGTGGGCCACCACACAATTCTCAATATTGAATTTCAATTATTGGATCAAGAGGGGTATGTGGTGCCTCAGGTAATTAAAAGGATTCAAACTTATTGGTTAAGGCCTTAACTCGTACAGCTCATTGAGTATTTTCATTGATTTAGTGGATTCCATGATGGGGTGAACCATGATATCTCTTCCATATAGTAGAATTATAGGAGAAATTATCTAAAATTTCTCATCCTACCTCAAGTATTTTAAACATCAACCATCCATTAGTGGGGACATCAATGATTGTGCGGGAAACTGGTTGGAGGAATTGATAAAATGTTTAGAGTTGTATCCACATATCAAGCCCATGATGTGGAAAGTTACAAGTGAGTTCCTTAAAATGATCCCATGATTCCCATGATTATTATCAATCATTTTGGGTGAAATTTTGGTTGTCTTTCTGGAGTTTCCAAGTTTAGATTGGCAGAAAGTACTTATCCAGGGATTTCTTGGCTAAATCGTCCCAAGTCGTGATGGACTCAGGAGAATGTCTATTGAGCCAATCCTTTGCTCGGTCTCATAGGGAGAAGGTAAATACTCATAGTATTATAGAATATGAAGATACTCCCAATTTATGAATGGTATCATAGACTTCTTGGAAGTTTGAGAAATGTTAATGGGGATCCTCACTTTGAAGTCCACTAAATTGGCCCATATTTTGGGTCATATGATCGAGTCCAGGTTTGATCTCAAATGTGTACACCTGATTAGCTTGTAATAAAATGTTGGGAATACCACCATGGATTTATGAAAATATATAATCCATTATGGTGTGTTCTTGATGAATTAGATGATTTTAGAGTATTACGGGTTTCATGGTTTACATGTTTGGTTGGTTTGGACAAGCAGGATTGCTATGGTCAACCATTTTTAAACAGTGACATGCATAAATGTACCTTTTGATTCCTAGTTCTAAGGTAAGTTGTTCTTGTGTGTAAATACTCTTTCAACAAGTCAAAGGACCCTGATGAATTCACTATGTTAAAATAAAAATGAAAGACTTAAGGGTGTCCAAAAAGAAAAAAAAGAATGGGGGAATGGGTGAAGTAATCCTAGGTTCATGTCATAGTTTTCCATGTGAATAACAACTTTCAATGATCCATGGAAATGGAAAAAAAATTTGACTCACCCTTTTGCATCAATTAAATCACACAAGAAATTTTAAGATTATTTTTATTATTTCCTAAACTACACTTTCTACTAAGTTGTAGTATAGTGATAGTGTGGGGTTGATCCCATATGGATCTAGATTGGTAAGTAGGAATTAAGGCTTTGAACCCTATGTGTAGGATTTTTCACAAGTTTATTGAGTATAATACTGAAGTAATTCTAAGTATACGGTGTTTAATATCAAATACAAAGAGGGGATAAAGAACAATTATCGGGTTCAGGTAAAAGAATAATATCAATCCTAACTTGGTATGGTCTTAAGGTCTAGGATAAAAATTTAGAAATGGACACAAGTTGATCTAGTCAAATAACATAATATATCTACAAAGAAAACATTCCTTGGTTTGGATATTTCCACAACCTAGATTAATTTATCATATATTATAAGGCATAAGGTATCATAGGTAATTTTTCATAACCCAATATACTCCAATCAGATTAGAGTCATTCAATCAAGCTTCCCAAGGTCAGGGTTGATTAAAAAAATCAATAATTTTTTTGTTTAACCTGATTATTATCCTTAGATTTACCATGTTTATAATTAAAGATTCATTAAATATAGACACCATTACTCTTGACCCCTACTGGTGCACACTTATCGTAGGGCATGGTAAAAGAAAATTTATTTTCCTAATAAAACACAGTGTCTAACCAGGGTCCTCTCACTTGAGGAGCATTGTAGTTAGTTAAATCACTAATTCTAATTCACCTAATCTAATTATTTTTTGTTTTTATAATAATTATTCAAAACAATGTTTTTGAGGGTTTTGTAAAACATGCAATTAAAATAATGACATGTAGAATTTAAATCTAGATACAAACAGAATGAAATTAGGGAAGAAAGGTCTTGGTCCTAGGTTTGGATAACACTGGTTCATTCATTATTTGTTTACTATTTAAATTCAATTTGATAATTCATTTTATGAAACCTCATTAATGAATTACTTTCCTTTGATTTAAAGAGTGTGTTATTTTAGCATGTCTCTATCACACCAAACCACACCTCCTCTAATAGTCAACAAGGATAACACCTCAACCGATAATGTTATCCCAAAAAGAACCGGCTCCACTATATGTCATTTCATCCCTTATAAAAACCCCAACTCCATCATATGAAGGGTTTGCCTATGTGAAGGGAGGGAGAATGAATGAGTCAATAGAAAGGAATGGATTTTGAAATAGTGTCGTGGTGGACGACCGCTACACCCGTGCAATATTCCTATCCACACCAGAAATAGAATAAAAACATTTCCAATTAAATTGAAATAATAATAACACCGTTAAATATCCCTTGAATCCAATCCTCTAGTTATTCACTTTCCATGTCTAAGTTTATAGAGATCACAATGGAAAGATGGAAGAGAGAAAATGAGATTGATATTGGAAGAGAAAAGGGGTGGAAGAAAAAAGGGAAACACATTAATATAAAAAATATGAATGAATTACATGAGAAAATAAAACTAAAATAAAACTAAAATAATGAAATAAAAAAAACTAAGTGTACCTTTTCCTCCTCTCCTTGGTTCCCCAGATGGTGTTGGGAAGGATTAGAATCATTTGAGAGGTAGGAGCTCCTCTCCTTTTATAGATAGATTTTTGTCCTCCACAAGTTGTCTTGTGTTTGACACATTAATTGGAAGAATACAAAATGAACCCCTTAATTAATTTTGGTAACTAATGTGTTTTCCATTCACCTTATAATTTTCATCCCATTTTACCATCTTTTTTATGAGTTATGAATTTTTTTATTGGCAGTTTCTATTTCTAGATGAAGGATCCAGGAAGCTTCCTTCATAAATATGTCGTCCAATGGCCGCCATAATGGATTCAAAACGCCATGTAATTTATTTTTTGAACACCCCTTTTAGTACTATTTCATCCCCAAGAAGAATAAAATACTTTTTAGGTGTTTAGGACGAGATATATGTCCATTACAGAGGTGGGTCCACGCTATCTGCACGGAAAAATCTTCAAATTCATTGATTTTTTATGGCTTATAGATGATTGATTTATCCCCTAGTCCAGAAGACAAAAATGAAGAAAATAAAATAATTTTTACGAAAAATTAATAATTACTCAAATTGGAATTATATGTTTCACAAAATGACCAAAATAACCTTGACGTAAAAATCTGTCAAAAATCCAGAATTAAGCACTTTTCACAATTTAGACTATTTTCATTATAAACTTAAATTACCCATTATTTTTATAAAACAATTAAATAAATGAGTTTGATTATTAAAAACATTAACAAATAATCATTATTGGATTAAAAATATGCACATAAATTTTCTGTGTCAAATACCCCCACACTTAAACCATTCTTGCTCTCAAGCATAAAATCTCAACATGGAATTTAAAGGACACCAATATTACCAATATTCAAATTTCAAAGTAATAAAATAAAAAAATCAATATCAAATAAAATTTTCAAAAATACACATTAAATATCAATTTAATTTCCCAATTTTTAATGAAACAATTAATTCATATATTTTACTTTTCCCCATTAAAAAATTATGGAACTTCGTTTTTCATTCATTCAAGATTCTGAATTCATTATTATTAAACATGCCACATCTTGATTTATCTCACCTTTGAATTTTAACTATCATATATCATGATATAATTAAAGTAGATTTATGCTCATATCATGATAAAATTAACCATATCCATAATCTTGTAAAAGAACTACTTTCTCCACTTTGTAAAGACAAAAGGCACATAAAATCATGAGGACTTTTCAATAGAGGTTCAAATAACTCTGAGGCTTCAGGTTGGTCAGATTTGAAGTTAAAAATTAAGTCTAAAGGAAGAGTTTTATCTCTTATGTAAAATGCATGATATCAAAAAGTGTAAAGAAATTCTCCCCTTCAATGTACCAACACTCACTTCCCCCAAAACTAAAAGTAAGGTCATGATCAAAGTAAAGAATAATGAATGATTAATGCACCCTCTTGATTTTTCTTGATTTTTTTTACTTTCTTTTCAAAAGTTATGATTAGATTAAACCTCACATCCATAACCTAACCACATAATATAAGAGGATCTTCGGTCTA
This sequence comes from Viscum album, assembly GCA_963277665.1. Lineage (NCBI taxonomy): Eukaryota > Viridiplantae > Streptophyta > Magnoliopsida > Santalales > Viscaceae > Viscum > Viscum album. The sequence continues at coordinate 769,765,593 of OY728159.1, read as the reverse complement.
GATTATAGTGATTTTTGGTTTTCCCAAATCACAACCCATTTTTCTTATTTTTTTGGTTCTTTTTTTCATTTTTTATTTTATTTTCTAAATTCAAGAGGTGAAAAAATGAAGTATAATGAATTATTCCACAAAATTTTAAAATTACCACAATATCACCCCCACACTTTTTCCTTACAATATATAATAACCCTTCCACCATGATTCCCTTCACCCCCACACTTCATTTTTTAAAATATCATGCAAATTCCAAGAGTAGGGTAGGAATGGATAAAAATGCCTTCAAACATGACTCATACCTATAAAGGTCATTCATGGTCTCTATGGTATAAAATAAGGATTGATGTAAAGAAGTTCATTAAGGATAATCTATTTTCAAATATGCCTCAATCATTTAAAATGTGATTTTGTATAGTCATAGCATTGACAAGTTCAAATGAAAGTTCTAGTCGGTGACATGTCCCAAGATCACTTGAGAAATATGCTTAAGAATAAATAGGAAGTTACTTGTCTAGAAATACTCTCTAGAATGAGACATATGATATCGGAAAATCACTCATGGCATGATTAATAATAAAAAAATCAATTCACATGAATTTATGAAATTCAAAGTATGAAAAATGGTAGTGAATTTTCTTTTACATAAATCAAAAAATTCCCTTAAATCTTGAGTCATAGTTTCAATATCTATGCTTCACTTTAAACATTAAATTTTCCATTTTACTCATTAAATCTCATTGACATTGAAATATAAAACATGGAATCACAGGGTTCATAAGAAACTCATGTATCCTAGATAATTTAAGTAAAGAAATAATTCAAGTGTGGACATGAAATTTTATCATTAAAGTTTAAAACATTTTTTCGACCAAAAAATTTAAGGTGTTTAAAAGATTAAACATTAAAAATGAACTCTATTTTGAAATAAATCTTCAATCCTCTTCTACTATTTAAGGCCTAATTTTCCAATTTATGAACCTACAAAATACAATTACTCACTTAAGAAAAAGGATCATGTCATTAAAGCTCAAAAAGATAAGGAGGAGTGGGTCGAATGTTGTACTAATATAAAAAGGTATTTAAAATATAAAAATCATGTAAAGATAAATCTTGTTATGATCCCCCAAGTGGGACCTGAATTTTTACTACCTCCACTGGGAAGTACCAGCTGTTATCCATAATCTGATGGTGGTTAGAGCTTCTTTGACATGAACCAACACATATTCCTTTTCCCAACATCCACATTTGTTTTCTTGTTCAGGAGGAATCCATGGATAGAGTAGAAAAAAGCTACCCCTTCTAAATGTTGTACAGCTTGAATGGCAGGGATAGGATTAAGTATGGAGCCTCCTCCTTCTTCGTTGCTACTTTTGTAACATCTCCCTCTCCTTACAGTGGTTTCTTCAGATGTGGAGTAGTATGTGTCTCTAGTTCTTCAGGCAGAGCCACTGGTATAACTTCATGGGCTTCCTACAGTATATTTTTAATGTCTTCTAGGAGATCTATTTGTGCCTCATAAGGTGAATATTCTTTCTCATATTCATCCTCCAAGCCATAAAAAGAGTCATCCGATTATAAAAATTCAAAATAGTTGGGAGATATACTCAAATTAGTTTCCATAAAATTAAAAGAGTGTTAGTTGAAGATTGTATCATCTCTAAGATTTGGTTCAGATTGAATATTTTCTTCAGTGTAGAGTTCCTCTTGGATTTTATATTCACTGGATAGGGTTAGGTAGTCAATATCCTCCATCTACACTTCAAATTCCACCACTCAGGCGGTGTCTTCTTTCAGTGGTATTGGCTCTTCTTTAAAGGCTTTGGGAGATCAAGCAGTTCCTCAAATTTATTCTAGAATTCATCAAGTTCTTTTTGATATCCCACATGTAGCTTAGTAGGGAAGTTATCTTTTTTTCATCTATCTCGGGTAGAATTGGTTGAGTGAGGATGAATTAGTCTTCTAGTACCTCTACATTTACCTCCTCTGGTTCTTCAATGATGAGTGGTGAAATTTCTTCCACCACTATCTCAACTTCTTGCTTCGGATCAGGGTCAGGTTTCTCCATCAATGTACGAACATAGTCAAATTATATTTCTATTTTTATCCCCAAGTAATTCATAGTATTGCTCATCCTATCCACCCAGTCATTTAGATCAGTGTAATCAACCTTTGGTTCTTCATATTTCACCTGCGAGTAATCTTCCCATGCATAAAAATTTGAATTTGAATACATCATGGAAAAAAGAATTTTTTTATATTTCTTTTTAAGAATGAAAAAATATTTACAAAAATGTGAATTTTGAACAAATTATTGAATTAACTACTTGTCTCCCTGATAACGGTGCCAGTTTTGGCGCACGCCTATTGTAGTGTGTGGGAAAAGCAAATTTATTTTCCTAATCTAACCCAGTGGCTGACCAGGGTCATCTCACTTGAGGAGAATTGTAATCGGTAAAATCACTAATTCTAATTCACCTAATCTAATTATTTTTGTTCTTTTAAATAATTATTGAAAACAATTTTAATAATGGTTTTGGAAAACATGTAATTAAAATAATGACATGCATAATTTAAATCTAGATGCAAACAGAATGAAATCAGGGAAGAAAGGTCTTGGTCCTTGGTTTAGATAACACTGGTTCATTCATTATTTTTTTATTGTTTAAATTAAATTTTATAATTAATTTTATGAAACCTCATTATTTAATTACTTTCCTTTAATTTAAAGAGTGTGTGATTTTATCCTTCCTCTGGCACACCAAACCACACCTCCTCCGATAGTCAAATAGGATATCACATCAACCGAGAATACAATCCCAAAAAGACTCGGCTCAACCGTATGCTATTGAATCCCTTATAGAAACTACAACTCCACTGTATGAAGTTTTTTCTAAGATAAGGGAGGGATAATGAATGAATCAATGGAAAGAAATTTATTTAGAAATAGTGTCGTGGTGGATGATGGTTTCACCTGTGCAATATTCCTGTCTCCACCACAAACAGAATAAAAACATTTCCAATTAAAGTGAAATAATAAAGAACACCATAAAACCTCCCTCTGGTCCAAGCCTCGAGTTAGTCACTTTCCAGGTCGAAGTGCATATATATCATGATGGAATGATGGAAGAGAGATATTGATATTGATATTGGTAGAGAAAAGGTGTGGAAGAATAAAGGGAAACACTTTAATATAAAAAATATGAATTCATTACGTGAGAAAAGAAAACTAAAATAAAAATAAAATAAAAATGAATAAAAATCTAAATGGCCCTTGTCCTCCTCTCCTTGGTTCCCTGGATGGTGTTGGGAAGGATTGAAATAATTTGATAGGTAGAAGCTCCTCTCCGTTTATAGACATATTTTTTTCCTTCACAAGTTGTCACATGTTTCACCTATTAAATGGAAGAATAACGCATATACTCCTTCATGAAATTTGTTCATTAATTTTTTGTCCATTCACCCTCAAATTTTCATCTCATATGGCCACCTCTTGTATGAGTTATGAATTATTCATTGGATATTTATGTTTATGGAAGAAGGATCCAATAAGCTTCCTTCAAAAATATATTGATCAAAGGCCGCATTAACGAATTCACAACTTCATATAATTTATTGAGTGAACACCCATTTTAGTCCTATTTCATCCCCAAGTGTAATAAACTAATTTGGAGGTGTTTAGGCTGAGATGGATGTCCATTACAGTGGTGGTGTCCACGCTGTCTGCCAGAAAAAATCTTCAAATTTATTAATTTTTTACGGCCTCTAGATTATCAATTCACCCCCTCATCCAGAATACAAAACTGAAGGAAATAAAATAATTAGTATAAAAAAATCACTCAATTTGGGATTATATTTTTTAGGAAATAACCAAAATATTCTTTCTTAAAAATCTTTCAAAAATCCAGAATTAAGCACTTTTCACAATTTAGACCATTTTCATTATAAAACTCAAATTACCCATTATTTTTATAAAACAATTAAATTCATGGGTTTTATCATTGAAAAACATAAACAATTCATCATTATTGGATTAAAAATATGAACATAAATTTTCACTATCACCTACCCTTGGTGGTTTGGGCACTCACGGTAGAATTGATCAAGAGTGGTTAAAGAATTGAAAATAAGTTGATTTTACCAATAATAATTGAGACTAAGAAATTAAATACCATGTATTCAAGAATATAAAATTTATAACTAGAATAAATCACAACTTCAACCAAAAAATTACTTGAAACAATAAAAGGTGAGAATATAGAAAGGGTTTGTCAGTGATTTTCTATTGAAATTGTGAACACATATAACTTGACTCAGCGATGCAAAAGAATTAGGGATGCTTCATGCAGTTTAATAAACAGTTCATAAGAAGATGTTAAACATTAAATAAATGGATTCAAGTTGAGTTTTGATATTGGAAGGAAGTAGAAAATCTATATAAGAATGAGAGAAAACAAATAATTGTGTAACATTATGTCTGTTGGTCACCTATTAGAGGTAAATATTTAGGATATTACATGATGTATTATAGGTCTTCTCATCATAAAATTCTGAACCAAGATTTTATCCCCAAATTTTAAATCTATTTGAATCTCAACCAAATCTCATCTTATATCTTTTAGATTTGGAAATTGAATCCTTTCACGATTTGTAACTGATATCCATGACGTGTTTCTTCATCTAGTAGTGATCTTCAAATCAGGAATTATGATTCAAGATTTAAAAAATTTGTATTGGTGACTCACATAATGTAATCTCTTAATATACTTCAAGTCCTTCATAACCATCTTCACAAATTGGCATATGTTGTGAAAGATATTTATATGTCGTGTAAGTGAGTTTCACGATGTGTAATGAGCATTTTTGTTCGTTTTCTATAGTTTTCCTCTGAATCCTTAGAAACCTATTTCTTGAAATAATCAACACAAACATGGTCAATTATTGAGTAAAAAATGGATAAACCTTAATAAAATAATAGTAGAATGTATATATTATTTAATATTATCAGTTAGTTTGCATTTGAAGACATAAAATACAAAATATTATGAAAGTAAATATTGTGTATACTTAAAATTCTTGAATGATTCCATCATCATATACTAGAGAATGGAAAAGAATTATAGTGATCTTAGATACTCAATCAGGGTTATGTATGGAAAATTTTATTATATAGTAAATATGACATAATCAATATGGAAAAGAAAATAACTAAAAAATCATGCCATTTAATCAATATCTAAAGGATGGAGAATAATATTATAAGAGTAAATGAAGATTTAATGATTTTATATAAATAATCACATGACCTTTAAACATAGCCATGGATATTATCAAAAATAATTTAATGAAAAATAATAATTGATTTCATAATGATGTAATGCATAATGTTAGAGATCTAAAAATTTCCATCAAGTTATTGTGTGAAGAAAATTTAAATTATAGGTTGGTTTTTAGAAAAACCCCCTTAAATAATTTAGGATAACTAATTTATCCCATGATACAGATGGATGGACTAAGTGGTTATGTAATTCTTGGTCCCATTCATAACTTTATATGTCCATTGAAATCATCATATGAATAAATAATACAATTTAATCAACATATCTTATTTTAAAACTGTCTGTATAGGGACAAATTGAATATACAATGAAAATCAGTTCCTGAGAAAAACTGATCATCCATTATATTTAGAAATAATAAGGATTATATAATAACAATATATTCCTATTTGAGTATAAAATTTTAACTTTCTTTGATGTATAGAAAAAAATCATTAAAAAATACTGAGTAAAATACACTTTTCAATTTGAAAATAAATTTTTAAAAATAAAAATATCCATACTATAAGAAATATTAGTTTCATTAAAAATAACTATGAAAATTTATAAAAAAAATTTAAATTATTGAGTGGTCATGATAGAGGGAAATTTCATTCATGCCTAGTATCGTAAAATAAAGATTCCTTCCACCTTTTTGGTAAAAATTCAATAAGTACCATGTTTTGAAAAAAATAAGAATATTTATTTTATATAATTTGAGATATATAAAATCATAGGATTATTTGACTATAAACATTCATAGTGTAATATCAAAAAAATCGTGAAAACATTTTTTGAAAACATGGACATGGAAAAATATTCCTGGATAAAGAGAAAATAAAGTATTTATATCTGAATTTTTTTTAACATTTTAGTACTTAAAAGAGGAAAATGAGAGTAAATATTATAATTTTTAAAAATAAAAATATAATAATAAAAATTATTAAGTTTAAGATTGTAATATCAAATAATTCCCCCAAAATAAAACTTAAATTATCTTGAATGAAGTTGATATTTTGAGATAAACCCTCACTACTTTGGTAACTATTGAATCATAATCCCCATGAAAGAAATAAGACAAATGTTAACATTTAATATGATTAATATAAATAAGTAAATTATATAAAATATCATTTGAAAACTAAATACAAAACATAAAAAACTACTGGTGTATAACCTAACATATGTCCCAATAAAGACAATTTGGGATGAAGAACACTTACAATGATCATAATGAAGATGTGAGAATTAATCAATGAGGTGATAATGTGTAAAAAATGTAAATCCACAAATAACCAGTCCAAATTCCAAATAAATCAAACATAGACCATTTTCAAAATAGTCTTGACATACTATAATCAACGAAAATGTGATATATCCCATTGAAAAAATTTTGATTTATGAAACACTTACAACTTATTGACTTTTAAGTAAAATCCCATTAAATGAATTAATTTGAATTGAAACATAAAATACTAGGAATTATAAATCATTTGTGATATTAAATTTAAAATAGGGAGATATATACATCATATAAAATAAATTTTGGGTGTAACATTAAAATATTCTTCAACTAATTGAAATTGAGTTGAAATCTATTACCCTAGGACCGAATCATCATGTACATTTATTATCTTATAGAATAATATAAATATGTTAATTATTTAATTTATTAATAAATTTGTTCCTGTTTATTGTTTATTTTATTTTATTTATTACCTTGTTATGTTTATTTACTTATTTAATTAAGTTCACATCGAACGTTTAGACGATATTTGGTTTTTATAACCATAAATACTTTGGTAGGTAGAGTATTATAAAAGAATTAATTATTCCGTAGTATCTGAAATATAAATCATGTCATAATTAAAAATTTTATACATAAATCATACCTTTAAAACAAACTATGAATTATGGTAATAAAAAAATAAACAATGTTATATTAATGGAGACGATAGGGTGTACGTATGACTAACTTACCCATTTTTTAATTATGATGATGGAAAAAAGGTAATAGTTGTCTAATTTTTCTATAATGATCAATATATCATAAATATAATATTATTTATTTAAATACACATATACATACCATCCATGTGATTAAATAATGAATAACAATTCACTACTTTTTATGGAGGTGGTAATCCACATGTATGCACAAATGATGTTATCATTTTGAAATGAATGGAAAGGTAAGAAATTATATGAAACATTGTGATTAAATAATTAAAAATATTTCAGTAGTGTCATATATATAAATAAATATAGTAAATACATCATTAATACCTCTTTTGAGCGATTGTGATGGGAAACATTATATAGGTTCATGCAGTGGTAGTTCGATGTACACATGAACGAAAATTTCATTACCTATTTGATAGAAGATGAGTTGGATAAGTGGTATTACATTAAAATAAAAACATTTTAGTATATGGAAGAAATTAATATTATAATATCATCTTTCGAAATAATATTTCAAGGAGTTGGATGAATAAAAAAACAAAAAAATTTGGTTAAGAATGACACCTCTTTTTTGGGAAACCTCTTTATATTTACACAAAACACATTCATAAGATGGTTTTATCATAAAAATATGGACTCTAGAAAATGGTAATGGAATTATGGATTGTATTTGGTTTGGTATTTTCTAAAAAACTCATTCTTGAAGTGTGATGAAAATAGGATAGGATATGAACTTTTATAAGTGAGGGAAGTGGCGCTTTTGGAATTTCAAAATATGTTAATATATATAAATTAATTTTCACTAAAAAATTATCCAAAGTAATATAATTTTAATACATATTTAGTATGTGTTTAAATAAAATCATCCAATAAAATTTGGAAAATTTCATGATTGGTTTTTATCTTATCTCTTAGTTTTATCCTGCTTTAACACTTATTGACAATTACTGTGAAAACAATGTTATTACTCATTAGGGATCTAGATTGTTACTATAAATGTAAAATTGGAAAATAAATGGACATTGTTATATATTTAAAATAGTATCCCAATAAACTATATGAAGATATGAATTTCATAAATTTAAATTAACTAAAAAAATATTTTTTATTAAAAATATCTTTAATATCATTTTTGGAACTCTTCATTTAATTTGTATTTAAAAATAACATGACTGCAATGTAATTTGAATATAATCATTTCACACATAAATAAGATTTCATTGTTACCTAAAAAAATTTGTAACACAACAATTCATTCAATTTATATAACTTTTAATATTCTTCAAATCATTTATTTTATTTTTCTATTAATTTCATAATGAATGTGTCATCATTTCATAGGTATTTAAAAGAAATAATTCCATAACAAAAAATTAAAAATAAATTAATAAGAAAAAAATAATTTCAATTTAAAATAAAATTTTTATAACTAAATATTTATTAGTTTATCTCTATGAAAAAATATTATTACTGTTAAAAGAAAGAGAGTGACGTTTGTGTGTTTATCTTTTACTGAAATATTTTAATGGTTAAAATCAAAGAAATATGTAACCATGTGGACATATATTAAAGTATTGTATGTACATGGTAATTATACACTCATAAAATAATATTTTGGAAAATTTTAAGGTTATTTATTAGTCCTTATCATATTAATTTTATCTTTCATTACCTAATTTACCCCTATTGTAGTGATAAATATTTATTATTATTACTATTTATAATGACTAACAAAAAAAGAATCATATTTAAAATTTTAAAAAATTATTCGTTAAAATATTTAATTCATTTATATATATAATTCACATAATTTATGGAATTTAATTTAAAATTAACACCACAAAACGCGATAAAAAGTGGTTTTACAGAAAAATGCATCTTCAAGTCCAAAAAATGAACTTATACCAAAATACTTTATAAATTTGAATTAAATATAATTAATTTAATTATATAAGACTAAATAAAAAAATATGTTACTTTAAAATAAAATTAAATTAATAATGGGACACTGTAATTACATAATTTATCAAAATGAATACACTTTTACAAAAAGAGATATTTTTCACTATTCCACGTAAAATCACACTTTTCATAAAAAATAGAAAAAGTTAACACAAAGATATTTTTGATATTATGATCCTAAAATTTATATCCTATTGGTATTTTTTAAAAAAACATCTAAATTTTATTTATAATATTTTGTCATGAAAATTGACAAAATACATTTATAATGAAAACACATTTTTGAAGAATAAAATAAATTTATTAAAAAATAAGTTATTATTTACTAAGAATTTATCAATACATTTATATTATTATTTACAGTCATATATAATTCATATATCATTTAAAAATATTTATACTATCAAATAAACATCTTGGTTATAATTATCATTTTGAAATTAAATTTCACAAGTCATTTATGCTTAGTGTTTCATGTTGTATACACTATTAATCATAATGTTCTTTAATTATAATATTATCTTGTTAAAATAACCCAATCTAAAATTAATTTCATCATTGAAATTTTAACTTCTTCTTTTAAATAAGGGGTATTACATTTGAAAATTCTTTTTTTGAAATCTAACAATGTAAAAAGTGATGATAAAACATCTTCTTGAAAAGGGGGAAAAGGTAATGAGAAATTCATCACATAACTATTTTCCCAAGTAGGAGGAAATTAATGGAAAGTGAGAATATGGACATGGATAAAAAAATATTATGTTTGTATAAATATAGAGAGTAATATAGATTATTAATACCAAGAAATAGATTGATCAAAAGAAATATAAAGACCACGGAACCATAAACTAATGAGGTGTGAAAAAGATGATCCACCCATCCGAAATAAAGGTTTTATAATAAAATTGATGTATTATGGATAATAAAAAAATTATGTAAAACATTGAACTATTTTTCTTTAATTTGTTTTTCTGTAAAACCAAAGAAACATTATATAAGAAGCTAAATATCGTAAAACATTTTTGGTGGAAGAAATATCTATTAATGATTCATATGTTAAAAAACATTCCATTTGATTTTTTTCAAATAAAGAAAAAAAACACAAATTTTGTAAAGCGTTACAATGATTCCTTTTAAAGATTTCAAAAATCCAGAGATAACATAAAATGGGTATAGTAAATCATTTGAGTAAAAAAATTATTTTTTAAAACTATTTTAAAAAACATGCATATGGAAGAAAAATAAACCTAATAAAGAAGATAAAAAAGATGGAATATTATTTTAAACATTCCTCTTTAACAAGTAAAGTTGATATGAAAATTAATCATCAGGAATAAAAAAATATTCTTGTTAAATATTCCAACCCAATAAAACAACTCCTGAATTTTTTTTATCACCTCAAAATCCAAAAAATAAAAATCATTTGATCATGTAATATGTTTCCAAAAAACATCTTAATCATTTCCCATAAAATAAGTTACATAAAACATATCATAATAACTATTTCATTTTGTAGGCTAGTAGTAGGCGTCGATCAATGTTTCCCTTCAGTTATGTTTTTTAGTCCCATGGACTTTCTGAATGTGATGGATTATCACCTAGTATGTAGGATGTTATTTTTATAAACCAAATTTATATAATTACTATAACATTTTAAAAAATACAAAAAACATCCAAAACAAAATATTAATCATCATGTAAATTTTTAACCACTAAAGTTTTCTATACATATTTTTTATTTCTAACAAATAAAAAACATAATATACTATTATTACTTTAATATACAACATAATATTAACCTAAAGGTAATCAATAACATTAAACTTATTTCCCAAAAATATAAAATAAGTATTCCTCAAATAATAGTGTCACTAAAAAATATACTTATCCTAAGGTTTTTATTCCAATAAATATCTCCCAATGTATCCTTATTCATGTTAAAATCCTAACACATAAAATATCAATAAGGGGTATTTATTCCATCAAACTTATGATCAACAATAGACTTATCAACCCAAGAAACTTTTGGTTTATCCCATGTCACTATGGCATATCAACAGTTTCAATATGATTTATTCTCTTATTCATCATAATGGTCTCTAATGAAAATTCGGATTAACCCATGAATATCCCTTATGAGTTTTAAACTTGGTGTGTAGTAAGGGGAAACTCACCATGCACTAAAATGATGCCTAACATATACTCAACTAACTATTTTCAGGTTTATTACCACATAATGCATCAATTCCAAAACCATGTCCACTTATAATATCTCCATAAATTGATCAATTTCTCAGAAAGCCACATAATCTCTAACTTACCATGATTTTTTGATGTTATCTTATACATAGAATTGTCCTCCAAGTTAGTCATAAGGTTTTTTTTTCTAATATATGGTTTCCAAAATGTAGTTCCCAAGGATTATACAAAACATACTCTGATAGCAATAGAAAATATCCCAACCCATGTAGCCCAGAGCCAGTGGTTAATTTATTAAATTGGAACTTGATATAAGGAATTAAATCCCAAAGGTCGGAATAGTTTAAAAGACATGGTAAACTAGAAACATACTTTAATCTCCTGTAATATTTGAAAACATAAAATACAAAACATTATAAAACTAAATATTCTACATCCTTTAACAGATACAAAGACTCCTTCTTCATATGTTACGGTAATGAATCCAAATATTATTGAGCATATATTCTCAATACGGGTTACGTACTATAGAAGTTATCATATAATAAATAAGTAATAGTCAATACGGCTAGGTAAATAATTTAAAGAACATTCTATTTAATCAATAACATAATCATGAAGAATAATATGTCTAGAGTAAATGAAGATCAAATGATTACATGTAAATAATCACACGTTCTGGAAACTTATCCATGGGAATTATAAAAAATAATCAAATAGAAAATATTTGTAAGTATACTATCTTAAATGTTACAAAATATTATTTCTTTAGAAAATAATTCACTTCTTTTCATTCTTAAATATCATTTAGGTTTCATGTTTTAGATATTTTATTAATAATTTTAAAATTAAAACCAAAAAATTACAAGGTGGATACTTCTACTCAGTATCCATTTTTCCAAAAATATAAAACCATTAAAATAAAATATGTTATCCTTTTTATGTAAAACATTGACATCTTTCAACTTGGATTCTTATTTTCCATTACCCAACCTTAAACATTATGAAATTTTTTTAAAAAACACAGTTTGAGAAAAAAATATTATTATTATTAAGGGACCTAAATAAAATAATTAAATCATAAACCTATGAATACTTATAAAAATTTCCCTTCTTCAAATTAAAATTACATTTGAAAAATAAAAACTTTTCTTAACAAATAAATCATCTTCTTATCACTACACTTTTAATAGAACATTTAATTAGAAATATTGGAGGATAAATAAACTCATGAATTATTTTAAAAAAAATTAAAATAAAGTGAATTTTTTTACAAAGTTATACTTTTAAATCTTACATATGTAATAACCATAATGGTTGAATTAATAGTATATATAAAAACAACTCATGGAAGCCCTTCACGGCTAGCTTATGAAAATCGACTTAGAGTAACCATCATAACTACTCATGGATTAACCATGTAAAACCCAAATTTAGTATGTATTATTATTTTTGAATAAATAAAATATGTATTATATCTTTCCTTACATGAAATACCTTGTCAAGATTGTGTTACTTGCAACACTAGGTTAACTTATGTTACACACGATACTGAGGTGTAACAAAACCACGATATGTTGCTAATATTATTCAAACGTGACTATCATAAACTATCCACTAAACATAGAAATATGAATAATAATAAATAATTTTCAAATATTATTTATAATGGTTTTATATAAAAATATATTGATAAAAAAGTACTCTATTTTTTGATAAAGTCTTTATATGTTTCAAAAATACTATTTTCTCAAAAAATGTTTTTATTTATTTTTGTGAATAATAATAAAATTAATTTTTGAAACTTTTAGATTATAAACTTTTAAAAAATAAAATTAATTTTTTAAATCATCATTTCAAAATCACCTTAGGGTGATTTTTTTAGATTTTTCTGGAAAGATAATTTTTTCTGATGAATAGTGAAAAATATTAAATTTTAATTGGAAACTTCCATTCCCTTTAAATTTTTTATAATGGTCCCTTATATTTTAAATTAGTTTAAAAGTAAAATTATATTAATTATATTTCTATTAATTAATTTTAGGTCATTGTAATCAATTTCATATTGAAATTGGTCATAAAACTTTGTAAAAATTGGAACATTTTCTCTTTAAAAACTCGTTTTCTCATCACGTGTGGGGGATTAATTGTAAATAAAATGTTGCCAATAAAATAAAATGAATTTTTAAAACTAGATTAAATATTTTTAATAATAATTATTTATATTATATAATTTTTTTAACATAATTTACTTACCAAAATGAATAATGAAAACAGTAAAAATTAATTTTTACGGTGAAGGTAAAAATTGGTTTATTAGGGGTTAAAGTAAACAAAGAATTGTTAAAATAACCTAAAAACATGTATAAAATCTACTATATAGACTTATTCAGTATTTATCATGTATAAGGATCTATAATAATATATTATTGATCCTTTTTTCTTGATAAATATGTGAGTACACCTTTTTCTTTTTAAAACATTACAAGTGTGACACTCACATCACAAATAAAAAAGCCACCCACTATGTCTATTTTTACACCATAAAAAAAAATTTAACCATATATATTATTAAATAACTTTAAAATTTCTCTCATATCATCCTTGTATCTTTAATTGGGGAATAAATATAACCTAGGATTACTTTTGGTGAAATCCTATGGAGGTCACCAGAAGAATTGGCAACGTTCTTCAATAAGAATTTTTAGTTTATTTATTCCATAAAATTATTCAATTCTTACTAAAACATGGTGATATAATAACTTAATTATCTTAAATATAATAATATTTTTTTATGTTAAATTAATACCATACAACCATGTCAACTCCCACCAAATGTGTTATGAAATCATCATTCGTGTGTATGGCGGACTACCGCATCTCGAACTGATGATCTTCGTTTTCCCATTACCACCTATAAGTTCTTATTATAATGAATGATAGATTTTTAAATATGATATTTATTATTTTATTATACTTATTTAATTTTTATATGACACATAACATCACATTTTCCTTTCTAAGGGTATACTATATCATTGCTCATTTGTACGACGAACTATTGCCTCATGAAGTGATGTGATTCATTCAAGATTTACATAGAATGTAATAAAGATCGTTTTAATGTAAATATGTTATATATATGACATAAAAATGGTTGTTTACTAATAATATGTTAGTTACCTTTCTTTATTTCTTTCCGTTGGGAAAATGGATGAAACGTTCAGGCATACATATGACTTATAGTCTCAATGAACAGTGTATTTCATTTTATATATCTAATTTTTATTGATCACTATAAATTAAAATATAATAAATATAAATTATATTTATATCATGATAATAATTTTTTAGATTATGTAACCATGATCAAATAAAGTGAAATGAAAATAAAAAATAAAAATATATAGAAAAATAAACCGATTATTACCCAAAACGTGATTTTAACAAGTAATTTTTTGTAAATCGGGAAATAAATGTAATAATTAAAAAATATATGGCATGAAATATATAAGTATAGATATTTAATATATTTATAATAATAATATATTTTTTATACCATGTATTCTAATGCGTTTGAAGGAAGTTGGGGCTTAAGGTATGGGATTTTCATCTCAATTTTTATTTTATTAGAAAACACATATTAACCAAAATTTTATTTTATGAGGTATATATAATAACCATTATTTTATTTTATGACTATTATCATCAAAATTATTTTTATTTAAAAATTCATTTTAGTATCCCTCTTTCATGGTGATTATGGTTCAAAAGATAATAAATCGGGAATGGATTTTTGTATCAATTTTCATTTATTGAGACATTTGTTATGTTATGAACCATATTCTCTAATAAATTTAATATACAGATCCTCTGACATGATATATCATGAATATAATTACTTTCATGATATTTATTGTTTAATTTTAAGTTATAATTTAATGGTACTTATGATTCAATGTTACAAAAATGGTAAGGGTTTTATGATACAATCTCATCGTTTATCATAATTTTTTATGATTTTATTTTTGATGATGAGATTTTAAGATAAATATCTAAAAAAAATCATAAATATTATTCTAATATTTTTATTTCAAGATAATACATGTGTTCCCTTTATTTTCCACTCTTTATATAATCTATATTTCAAAAAATGCTTTTAATGAAAACAGACATTATTTCTCTCATTAGTGGAAATCTATTTCTCTTTTATGTTTAAGTTTTATATAGACATTTTCAAAAACATTTTAATGTTCCTCTATTATTTTTTAAATTTATTTTTACCCATTTTTTAATTTTTAAAATTTTTTAAAAGTATTTTTTTTTCAAATGTGGTCTGTTTGAATTTTATCGGGATTGTAAAATTAATCTTTGTTTTAACTTGTATGGTATAAACGATAATTTCACAAATTAGTGACTATTATTTATATTTAAAAAATAATTTATATATTTTTAGAGTTATTTTCAAATAAATGTATTCCCATAATTTTTCATGAATTTTTAATTTAAAAAAAAGATATTTTTAAATAAATGATATTTTCCTCAAGAAAAGATATAAGTGATTTTTGTTTAAAAACCATTTTCCATGTAAGATGGAATCCTTTGATATTTGTTTTGAATTAATTGATATATAAACAAAGTATACCATTATTATTATTTTATTCAATGGTTTATGTTTATGATGAAAATATATTTATGAAACCCCTTTTCTTCTACGTTTTATAACATCATAAAATGCTTATAAAGCCCGATTATTTTTTCCATGGTTTATGATTGAGGAAATGAAAAAATTATTATGAAATCCATTTATTTTCATGGGTTATAATATGATAAATGTTTTAGGATCTTTTGGCACTCATATTTGTTATTTTCATTATATTATAGTGTTTACGTTATAACCAAGGATAGTGGTAACATTATAACAAAGACAGGCCAAACATATATCTCCCCCCAATGAATTAGGTTAAGATTAATGTTTTATGAGATCAAAATATACAAATGAGGTTATCCCAATCTTGAAATAGGGTAAACAATAGGTCATACCAAGCCCAAATAATTTACATGGGTGGTTAGCCTAGTTCTAACATGCTATGAATGTCTTGGTTGGTAGCCTTGATATAAGATTTTATATTCTTATGTGTATGAAAAAAAATTATGCCTTATTCAAATGTTATGATCTCATGGTTATTTTTCACTGATTCCATTATGATTCATGAGTCGTGAACTGATAATAAGTATACCATGACTCATAATTATTATATTTTATATGCAGGGTATGGTTTTCAAAAGTTATGTTCATGTTTTTATTCCCTTATGTTCATGTTATGCTTACGTATCTCAATTTTCTACCCATAGTGGGAAAATAAGATCACAGTTTCTTGTGTTTCCTTTACCTAGGTTATGATGAAATTTTTTACATGTGATATTTGTAATAATGGTTCTAGTTATGAAGAATATAATGGGAGATTATGTGGTCTTCCTATCAACCAGTGTTTCTATAATGTTTTTGCTTCCACATTTCGAAAGGAACTATACCTTTACAATACACATGGGTGTGTTTGTATAATTTATTCAATATTAATCAAAATGATGTAATATCTTTGTAAGAGGATAATATACCTTTATATTTGGTATCATAGGATAGTTTTTGTTAACTATTTTATATGAGGATGACAAAAAATTAATGACATCGCTAACAATATGTCTATAGATAAGTCTAAGGATGATTCAAAGTATAAGAAGATGTACCGTAATTTTGGAAAAAGATAGGGCAAGTGGTTTCCAACTAATTACATCCCTATATGGATACTAAAAGTATATGTGGGTTTGGAACAAAAAACAATAGGTGTAATAATCCTGAAAAGGTCACATTGAGACAAACTCAATCATTACCTCATACAAGATAATGGGCCTCACTTCACACCTATATTGGAATTACCAGGGGATTTTTTTTGGAAATTCATAAACTCTTTATCAACCATCATTAAGGATTTAAATATATTATGATAATGAATGAACTAGGATAAAACCAATGTTTCATAGATTAAAAATAAGGTTCTATGATTTATACATCCTATAAGTAATTTTTCATTATTATGTACTTCCCCACTATGGTTATTGTTTCTTGCATTATTCTTATTCGTTTTAGTAAAAGGATGGAACACGAAGAAACTGATTTAATGATTTGTTCAATATAAAATGCAATAATTTTCCTAATGATCATTCAAATGTTATAGAATCTTCAATAGAAAATATAATTGATATACTCATACAAACATTCTCAAGATTTAAATCATGTTGGACTTCCAAATGAACAAAGGAGGGGGAATTCAGTTGAGTACTTTATAGGGAAACATGTAACTAATTTTATTAGATATTATGATAAAATATTTTATGAACAATTGATAAACAACAATGAAATGATATTTTCCCTTATGTAATGTTTATCACATGAAATTTTCATTTTATATTTCTACCAGTTGGAAGGTGAAATAAATAAATGGTGGGATCCTATAAAGAATGGGAGGAAAAATAATAATATTGAATCCATAGATTTTGATGAGTTCATGAACTTATTGTTCAATAGGATGTTTCCTCATATTCTTTATACTATGATAGAGAAGGAGTTCCTTGAGATAAGTCAAAAGGATGTTGAATCTATTCGTACCAATGAGAAACAATTTACAAGACTTTTTAGGTATAATTCTTGTATTTGGTCTGTCATTTATTCAGTGGTTTAAAACCAAATATCTGAAGCGATTTATCAATAAGAGACTTTAGTATCTATGAGTAGATTTTTTTATGTTCTATAAATGTGGAAATTGAGGTTTGATTAACTTATCAATCTCATGGATTTTATAAGAAGAGAAAAATGGGATTCGAAGGAACATCTAAGAACCATAGAGAGAAGAAGATGAGCATTCTATTATGATCACCATTTGTGAAGAAGAATAGATAAAATTATCATAATTCAAATATTAAATGTTTTAAGTATGGAATGTAAGTTCATCAAGGGGTTGAATGCTGATGTGATGGGAAGAAGATATTTAATGAAGAGAATAATGATAAATTTCCAAAACACTAACCCTTACACTTTATAGATACAATAATAAGGGGTTTGGGTATTATACTACCACATTCCCAAATATAATGCTTAATAATAGTGATCAATACTAGTAAATTCTTAAGACATTAGATGAAGGGAAATCTCATGCGATAACTATTTCTTATCCAGGGTGCAATAACGACATGGTGATAGGTACACTTAACATTCAATAAAGAGCCTGTGATATATTATTTGACTCTATATATACCCATTATATCATATCTGAATAATTTTTAAAGGGTATAAATATACTAACCAAATTATTATAATTATAATTATAAATAAAAACCTATAATTTTATAATGATCCCATCCCATGACTATGATTCTTATATAGTTGAAGTCTATGAAAATATGCTCCCTAGATACCTTGTCATTCTTCCTTTAGTTGAATTTGATGTAATCTTAAGCATATATCAAATTTCACTATATAAATTACACTTCAATTACCAATAAAGGGAACTCATAATTGATATTAAAATCCAAACTATGATAATATATCGGTGTGATAATAAATATAAACTTCAGATAAAAATTTCACCCATTGTATGGTTTTTGATACCTATTCAAGAGAGGTGTTTATCTCAGATAGGTGGAGAGAACTTCAACACGGATGATATTCCTATTCTGTGGGAATTTTTTTATGCATTTCATAAATAGTTTCATATCATTGCACTAAAATTTGAATTTTAGTTTTCAATAAAACTCAATCATACTACCACACTTATTTCATCACTCTCTATACAATGGCCTCTATTATGATATGTAAATTGAGGAAGTAAGCCTAGGAAAACCATGACATGGGATTCATTCAACCAATTTATTCACCTTAGGGTTCACCTATTCATTTTGTTAAAAAAATGGATCAATATGGCCATTCATTGATTATAGGGAGCCAAATAAGACCAAAATTGACAACAAGAATCATATTCCTCATATTGATGACTTGTTTGATCAACTATGTAGACCTCAATAATTTTCTAAGATTTATGTTCATTATGTATATCATCAATTGAGGTTAATAATGATGATTTTTAAAAGATGGAATTATATACAAGGTATGGTCATTATGAATATATAGTTATTCCATTCAGTCATTATAATTCCCTTACTATCTTTATGGATTTAATGAATAATGTCTTTAGACACAACATTGATCATTTTGTGGTAGTATTTATAGATGATATTATTACATATTCAAAGAATAAATAAGAGCATGGAGATCAGTTGAAAATAATAATAAGAATCCTAATGAAGTAGAAACTATATGAAAAATTTATAGAGATTGAATTTTGGATGAAAAAGGTTTCATTTTTGTGTCATATATTCCCAAAATAGGGTATTATCGATGTTTTTTATAGAAATAATCATTTAAATCTAATCCACTCCCCAAGTAAACTCATATGGGAGCCACATTCCTCTAGACAGATGAATGTGAGAAAAATTTAAAATAATTGAAAGAAATATTAGTCAGAACACATTTGCTAACATTACCCTATAGTGAAGAAGGGTTTTTAATCTATAATGATGCATATAAAAATGGTTTGGGATGTGTTTTTATGAATAATGACATGGTTATAGCTTATTACTCAAGATAATTGAAGACACATGTGAAAAATTACCCAAATCATGATTTGGAAATAGCAATGATAATTAATAAATTAAAAATATAAAGGAATTATCATTGCAGGTAAAATTTTAATATATATACTGATCATAATTGTTTAAAGTATATATTGAATAGGAATGAGTTTAATATGATCGAGATAATATTATTAGATATGATTAAATATTATGACTTCTCAATACATTACCACCTTGAAAAAAGAAAACAAGGTGGATGAGGCCTAGATTTGAATGGATCATTCTAGCTTATCAATGATGAGGATAAAAAATATCCACTATTTAAAGATTTTCAAATGATAGTTATATAAATCTGGATGTAGGGGGAGAAATATTTTCTTTCTCAATTTAATTTTCATTCATCTACTAAAGTGAAGACTACATAGGAAAAGAAAGATGATATAGAGTTGAAAAAGAAGGTTAGAAATGTTCCTGAGTTTATCGTTGATCATAATATATGTTTATGGTTCATGAACTATGTATGATTTTTTCCATATTGTATTTTAATAAGGATTTTTTAGAGGAAGTGGACAATTATTCATTCTATATTCATCCTGGATGTACAAAGATGTATAGATATTTGATAGTATACTTCAGGGGGAGTGTAATTTAAGTTGATATCAATGAGTTTGTATCTTGGTTCTTAGTATGTCTGAAATATGTGGTTGAAAGAAAAAATTCTAAGGTCATGTTATATCCATTACAAATATAAGAATCTAAATGGGATAAAATCACCATATATTTTCTCATATGACTCCCCAAAATTTCTAAAGGAAATAATTCTATATGGGTTTTAGTTTGTCTCCTTTCTATGAAATAAAACTTCCTCATAATCATATAATTCTTCTCCAAATATAATCTTTCCTAGATATACATTAAGGAAGTGGTATATTTTCATGGATTACCACATTCCATTTTTTCTAATTAGGATCTACTATTTACCACAATCTTCCAGTGAATAAGTATTAATCAACCTCTTGAAACAAAGTTTATTTTAAGCATTGTGTATCATCCTTAGGTAAATGGCCAGTCTGAGAGAATAATTCAAAACCTAGAGGACATTATGAGATATTTTTATTAGTATTTCATATGTGGTTGGAATAAACAGTTTCCTCTAGTTGATTTTTCTTAAGATAGTATCTTTCACTCATATATTCAAATTAATCCTTATAATGACATGCATAGAAGGAAATTTAGAGACCTAGCGTGATGTAATTAAGTTATAGAATAAAATATATTAAGACTTGAGATTGGTAAAGAAATTTAAGAGAAGTTTATACCCATTTAGAAAAAAAATTAAGGCATATCAGATTTGGTAAAAAAATTATGATGAAAGTCACTAGTGTGATCCGTAATTTGAATTTGGTGATAATGTGTTTCTAAGAAAATATCCATGGAATAAGGTTATGAGATTCAAGAATAAATATAAACTAATCTTTATATATATCCTTTACTTTGAAATTTTTGATAATATCAAGACTTTATATTAGTGTTTGATTTTTCCACCAAACATCTCTCAAGTACATGACTTGTTCCATTTTTCTCTCCTAAGTAAGTACATACCTGACCCTTAACATATATTAAAATTATAGGTCATATAATTGGAGTAAGATCTTTATTAGGAGGGAAAATTGGTGGTGATTCTAGATTATAAAGAAAATTTTCTATGAAACAAGACAATTTTTATGTCCAATGTTTTCTAATGAGCCCACTAGTTTGAGTAAGTTATGTGGAAACATGAGGAAATGATTGGGTATAATTCTCCTCATTTGTTTGTATGAGTGTGATAAATTTCAAGGGAGACATTTATTATAAGGGGAAAATGTCACAACCAATGTTTTTATATATTTTTTTTTGAACAAATTAAATTTCATTAATATCTTACGTTACACTCAAAAAAAAAATTAATCTTGAGTTACATGAAACACTGGGTTAACTTGGGTTACACACGACATTGAGTTGTAACAAAAATGTGATATATTATTAATATTAATCAAATGAAACCATTATAACCTAACTATTAAAATTATGGTACGAATAGTAATAACTACATTGAAAATATTATGTATCATTTTTTATATAAATTAATCATATTGATTAAAAATAACATAATTTTTAGATAATGTTTTTTTATGTTTTGAAAATATTATTTTCTCAAAAAAAAATATTTATTTTTGTGAAAAATAATAAAATTAATTTTTTAAACTTTTGGGAAATTAATTTGATAAAATACACTTTACTTTAGAAATAATAATTTAAAAATTATCTTAGGGATAATTCTTGAAAATTTTCTAAAAAGATAATTTTTTTGATGAATAGTAAAAAATACTGAATTTTAATTGAAAATGGCATTTGTAATTAAATCATTTATAAAGTTAAATTATATTTTAAATTGTTATTAATTAAATTTAAATAAATTATATATATATTAATCCAATATAGGTGTTTATAATCAATTTTATAGTGAAATTGGATATAAAAACATTATAATCTTTGAACTTTTCCTCTTTGAAACCCTGCTTTCTCATCGTGTTTTCATAATTAATTTTAAATCCTATTTTTCTAGTTATATGAATTGAATTTGGAAAAATATATTCCATATTTATAATAATAATAATTTATATTATCTAATAAGTTCAACTTAATTTTCTTCAAAATTTATCAGTGAAAACATTAAAAATTAATATCCACAATTATGGTTAAAATGAGTTTACTAGGGGATAAAATAAAAATATAAGGGATAAAATGACATTAAAAAAATATAAAATCTATTATGTGGCTATATTTAGATATTATTATTTTTATTTCATGATAATAATCCATTTCTATTTCTTTTTACATGATAAAAACATGGGTACTACTTTTTCATTTTAAAACATTACAACTATGCCACTCACCTCACTTGTAAATTTCCACCCCTATCCTCTATTATTTACCCCTTAAAACCTACATGTATTAGATAATATATACCAATATAAATTCATAAAATAAATTATATCATCATAGAAAACTTATTTTTGGCACAAATCCACCTAGGAAGGATTTTGGAGGAGATCTATTGAGGTTACCCGAATAAGAGGTAACGTTCTTGAACGAGTAAATTTATATTATTTCTTCCACCACCTCCATAAATTAATATTAAAAAATTATGATATAATTACCTCAGTATCTTAAATATAATTATCTATTCTTATGTTAAGTTAATAAACTAAAATCATCTTCTCTTCTATCAAATGGGTTACATAGTCATTATTAGTGTGTAAAGAGGATTACCGCCTCTCGAACCAATGTTAATAATTTTTGTATTACATCCTATCACAACTGGTTATATTTATATATTAAATATTTATATATTATATTTATGGTATTAATATTATTATATAATTGTTATACCAAACATTTATTTAGGATTTCCATTCATTTAGAACATGATAGTGTCGCTCGTGTGTATAACAAACTACCTCCAGGTAAACCAATGAGATTAAGTCATGCTTTACATAGAAGGTAAAAAGGATGGACCTAATAAAAATATGTGTTATATATTAAATAATATGGTTATTTAATTATAATAAAATATCTTACTTTATTTCATTCTTTCCATCGATAAAATGGAAACCATGTTCATGCGTACATATGGCCTACCGTCTCGATGAATAATATATTTCATTTTCTATCTCTAACTTTTAAGGATCACTATAAATTCATATATAATTAATATATATTTTACATATATAATTTTTAACATTATGGATATTTTTTAACCATGATCAATGTAATATTACCAAAAATAAAAAATCCAAACATATATGAAAAACAAAACAATTTTCACCCAAAACGTGGTTTTAACAAGGAATTATTAATAAATGGTGAATAAAATGTCATAATTAAATCATATATGTTATGGTATACATAATAATGGTTCTATAATAGATTTATAATAAACTTATATTTATTATAAAGTAGTATTGAATATGTATATTGGAACTCGAGACATAAGGATTGAGATTTTCTCTCACTATTATTTTATATGAGACAAATGTCATTTTAACTATATGTTTCTCTTATGTTGTGTATATACATTCGATGAATGTATTTTAAGATTATTAAAATAAAAATTATATCATGAAATATTATTTCATGAGAATACATGGTTCTGTTAATTTTACTATCTTTGTGAACTCATGATTTCATAAGAATTTTTTTTAAAGAAAACCAACATTATTTCTTTATTAATTCAAAAACACTTTCTCTTCTATGTATATGTTTTATAAAATGTTTTGAAAATTTTTTTAATTAACCTATATGATTATTTAATTTCATTTTTACACATATTTTAAATTTTAATAATATTTTAAGTGGAATCTTTATGTTGCTTTCCAAATATGGGCCAATTAGATTTTATCGAAAATGTGAAAGGAATCTATGTTTTATCTTGTACTACATGAACACAAATTTCATGATGTCATGGAGATTATTTTCATTGAATATTATTTTATAATATTTTTATACTTATTTTAAATTAAAAAAGTCCAAAAAAATAATTATTTTTTATTTCAAAGAAAAATATTATGAATGATAGGATATTTTCCTCAAGAAACATTCTAAGTGATTTTTCATTCAAAATCATTTTCCATATACGATGAAATAATTTGATGTTACTTATTAGTTACTAGAGATATGAAACAATGATACCATTCTTATTATTTCTCTATATGGTTTATGTTTATAATGATTTTTTATAAAACCCAATTATCTTCTAAGAGTTATAAAATGATATAATGTGTATGATACCCCCTTCATTTTCAAGGGGTTATGCTTTGAGGAAATGGTGAAATGATTATGGAACCCATTTATTTCCATGGGTTATGATTATATAAATGTTTTATGATATTTTTTTACATATATGTGTGATTTTAATTATATTATGGTGGATATGTTATAAGAAGGGGTGGTGATTAAGTTATATCCATGACAAGTGGGAGCTATATATACCCCAATGCATTGGGTAATAAATAATGTTATATGAGATCAATGGGTACATGGGAAGTCATGCTAATCCTAAAAGATGATACACATGAGTTTATCCCATTCCCAAAGAAGGTGCATGGTTTGTTAACAAAATATAGTCATGTTTTGAATGTCTTGGTGGGTAAACTTGATATAAGATTTTCTATGCATATATATATGCTCCAAATATATGACTTATGCCAATGTTATGATCCCATGGAAAATGTTCATTGATTCAATTATGATTCATGACTTATGAAATACCAATACTTCTAAAATGAATAAATATTATGGTATTTGATATGTTGGGTATGGGTTTCAAATATTACTCTCAAGTTCTCATTCCCTTATGTTCATGTTATTCTTACATATCTCTGTTGATTAATCTTACTGAGCATATGATATAACCATTTATTTTGTTTCCTTTCCCCAGTTTATGGATAAATATGTTACGTATGATATTCCTAAGAACTGAGATAGTTAAGAAGAACATAGCATGAGGTTACATAGTTTACCTATGAACCATTTGATTGTGTTTTTATGTTTCCAAAAACATTATACCATTATGGTCCCCATGCATGTGTTTGTGTAATGTATTGAATATTCCCTAAAATTATGAAATATCTATATATGATAATAATATTCCATTATAAACCATCAAATTTAATTCTAGAATAACCAGCACAATTTATTCTAATTATATCATAAAGAAACCTAATCAGTTTACATTATCCTATATTTTGAATATCCATACAATATATATTCATACCTAATGCATTAGAGGGATATCAGGGACCCATACACATTTATTTTGTAATGGAACCACTTTTACTTGGTCTATAATTGAACTAACCATCATTAAAAAAACTTTTCATGAACCATTACATGAATAACACACATAAATCATTAATTTCATCATAAAACTCATAGAAACAATCATTATTCCATACATAACCTCACTAACTCATGGAAAAGAAATGATTTCAATGAAAATTTCCTTGAGAAAATGATAATCCATTCAGAGAAATAATGAGGAAAGTATCAATACAATATATCTACAATGGATTATAAGTAGTATCAATAGTTTTTTACATTGATGAATAAAAGTGAAATTAAAAGATTGTTAAAAAAAATTTTTAGGAAAATTCATTTCTTATTTTGAATGACACTTTAAAAATCAAAAAACTGTGAACTTATTAAAGAATACATTTTCTATCAAAGGATCCTTGTAAATATGTTGATGAAATATCAAAGGAAATATTAATCATCACTATTTAAATTTTTACCTATACTCGTCAAAACTGTAGGTAAACCCTAAAAAACTATGGGTATAGGTTATACCCATGGTTCTATAAAGCTTCAGGATCCAAGCCATTCGTATAGACCTATACCTATGGTTTGGTCAAACTATGGGTATAGGTGGCCTATACCCATAGATTTAAATAGTTTTTATAGGTATTTTATGTGTGTATGCCTATACACTAGGTTTGGAAAACTAAGGGTATAAGTTGTTTATTAAAAAAAATACCTGATGGGATTTGATCTCAGCACCATTCCCTTACAGTCCAGTGACATTACCACAACTATATCAAAAATTTTATGTTATTATATACGATGACGGCTGATCGATGAGCCCGTAAGTGGCTTACGGCACTAGGGTTTCCCCTGTCGCCGCTTTCTTCTCCCCCGCGATGGATCTACTGCGGACTTCCCAGCAATCTCAGTGTTGTGTTCGCGACTCATCCTTCTGATGTTGTTCCTACTATGGGCTCTGCAGCGCTTTGGTTTAGGATCCTCGAGCGTAAGACCAGTTTGTGATGAGGTCTCTTTGTTCATTGGCTTACTCTTTGGAGCGTTCATGGGATCCTGTCTACTGGAGGCGCGGTGTCTTCCTAGTCTGTCGTTGCATGGGGTTGTGGTCATGATCTATGGAGGAATGTTTTCTATGAAGATTCGTGGTGGTATCCTTTGGTTGGACTGGTAGCGGCGATGGGATCTGATGTTGTCTTGGTTGCTCCTCAGTGTTCCGGAATGGTGATGTGTTCACGTTCTTGTCCTTTTTCAATTTTTTGAGTTTGGATTTACTGGTTGTTTCTCCTTGTGATTATTTCATTTTTGCGTTGCATTGGTTTGGATGAATCTGCTCCGGGGTCTCATGGATTTGTGGTTGGTGATGATTGGAGATGCTCCTCTGGTGATCTGGATTTGATGATTTTCTTGCTGGATTTTTGGACCTGTATATCGGATTTGGTTTTCCTCCTCAATTTAAATTTGGTTTTCTGGGATATTCTTTTGGGAAGAACTTGTGCTTTTCTTTTGTAAAGAACTTGCGATTGTAGTGGTTATGTCTTTTTGTTGCTGAAAGCAGTGGTGATGAAGGCTGAAAGTAGGGCGTGGTTTTGGCGACCGATGAAGGATTCATTATGGGAGGAATTCAGGCGGTCGTGATGACTGTTTGAGGTGATTTGTGTTGTTTGATCTGGTTATTTTGGATTTTGGATTTTGGATTTTGGAGTCTGGATTATGGGTGATTGGTTTGATGTCTGTAGGTTCTCACTAACCCAAAAAGTGAAGTATTTGAAAATATAAAAAAAAAAGAAGTTATGTTATTATATACAATATATATATATATATTACATATAAAAATATTCATTTTTATTTTTATTTTTACAAAAAAATAATTGGTCAACCTATACCCACAGTTTGGTCAAACTATGGGTATAGGTCAATTTTTTTCCGCACAAAACATATTACCATTGTTTACAAAAAATTATTGGTATATCCCAAACTATACCCATGTATTTTTAAAAACATGGCTATATATCATCTCCAAATTTTTTTCCCATGAAACCTCTTCCCACAGTTCTCTAAAAACCGTAGATATAGGGTTGAACTATACCCAGAGTTTTAGGAGAATTGTTGGTATAGGTATTTCACGTGAAATTGTTTTCCTCGTAAAACATATACTCAACATTCTCCAAAAGAAATGGGTATAGGGTTTACCTATACCCAAAATTTTTGTAAATCCATTGGTTTATGCATGTTTTCTAGTAGTTCATGAAATATAGGAAAGCCTCACATGCCGAATAAGTTAAAAAACATTCCTTCCATAATTTTGTCAAAAAATTTACAAAGTACCTCATCTGGAAAATGATAGAAATATTTATTTAAAACCATTTTTTATATTCAAAAATGAGTAAAAATTAATTTAAAAATCATATGATAATATTATAAAACTTATTTAATTTTTAAAAAAAGTGATATGAAATTAAAAAGGCAGTTTTAAGGGATACATTGACAGATTATTATTGAAAGAATGTCCCTTACCTTAAGCCTGACATGTCATGTATGATCATTATAATCCATAATAAGAAAATTTTATTAATTATTCACTTTATTTAGAACATTTTTCATTTTTTATTCATTTTATTTCACTTAATATCATGTTAAAAAATTAATTTATTATTTAATTCCACATTTGATGGTTTAACGATATTTGATTAATAAGTCCAAAATGGCTTCTAAAGGTTGAATATGGTCAAAGGGGTCAATTATCCATCATAAACATAGTGATATTAATTAAATTATTTTCATTTTTATATATAAATAATACTATTAATACTAATCATGAAATATGATTATGAAAAATGAACTACATTACAATCATGGAGATAGTGGGACTTATGTTCACATGAGTAATGTTTCCATTTTTCAATGATCATCACAGAATGAAATTATACATTATTTTATCTTTATATAATGATAATAACATCATATATATGTATGTATATAGAATTATTTATTTATATATACTTATAAATATAATTTATGTGTTATTGTGATGAAAAAATAATCACACAACTCTGTGGAGGTGGCAGTCCACAAGTACGCATGGACAACATTATAATTTTTCATTGAATAGAAATGTAATAATATATTATCATTTTATAATGATAAAAATGGAATGAATATAACATATAAACATTAATTTCATCATTATAAATTGTCATATGATATGGTATTGTAAAATTATTTACATCTATTTCGAGGTGGTAGTCTCTCATACAAAAGAATGATGAATTCCTTTCCCATTTAATGAATGTTGGAGATTGAAATGTGTTATTAAATTAACATAATAACATATCAGAATATGTGAGATACTTATGTTACTATATAATCTCTTTTAATTATGATTTTAAGGTAGTGTAAGAAGAAATAAAATAAAACCACTCAGTTAAAATGATACCTCTTCTTTAGGATATCTCCATTCATTACCACCTTAAGACCTCTAAGATTGGTATTTTTTCTAGACTAAGGAATATAGAATGAGGTTATGGATTCTAGTAATGGATTTGCTTAGATATTATCCCAAAAATTAGTTTTGATGTGTGAGGTAAACATAATAATATATTCCATTTTATAAGACAGTAGAGAGACACTCTTGGAATTTCTCAAAATATTTAATTAATATTACATAATTTTCAATCTGATATTGCTTCAAACTAATTTAATTAAAAGTTATGGTGAATATGGGTCCACATAATCCCATAAAATTAAAATTATTCATGTTTTTAATTTGTTTTTATCCTTATATTTTGGTTTTAACCCATCATTAAACCTTTCCAAACATACCGTGACAACAAGATATTTCACACTTTTTGGACCAATATAGATAATATAAATTGATTAACATCCCATAAAATGACCAAAGTTGATATTATAACCATATATTAATCCCTTCGATGATATAATATTTTATTTTATTTTATGTCATTTAATAAAATATTGTTTATAATAAAATACCAATAATGATAATTTTTATAAGTATTCATTACGTTGAATTTAATAACATCAAGATAATAAATAAAATTTTAACCAAATATTTTATTATATCCATAAAATTTCATGGTAATATATAAAATTCATGAATAATATTATTTATTTATAACTATATTACTTTTTATATTTTTAATTCCATTTATTTGTTTTTTTCTTTAATTGAATAATTATTACATTCGCATTGTACAATTGTTTATAGTTTTTATTTCTTAATGAAAAATTTGAAATAAATTACCATAATAAAGATAAATCTAAAAAATTTAAGAAATATATTTTTAACTAAACATATTTCCTTTTTCTCCATGTTAAAATTAGAATAGTCATTAAATATAAATAATGTGTAATTTTTGAATATTTTTTAAATAAAATATTATAAACTTCATAACCACATTAAAATAAAAAAAGGGCATATAATTTATCTTTAAATGATTATGGATGATATAAAATCATAAAATAAAGTTTATGAACCTTTTAGGGTAATTTTACAATCAATATAATATCATTTTTAACCCATAATTACACATTCTACTTTTAAACATGGTAATAAAAATTACTAGGGTTTCTATTCATATTAACCAGAATTATAGGGGAATATTTACAAAATTTTAAACTCCTAATTATAAATATGGAATCTATTTTTCAAAATTAAAAATAAATAATTTTCATAATTTAATTTGAAATTAAACTAGAAAATGGAAAACATTTTTCCCCCACAAAAATGCCATTTTAAGTATAAAAATTTTTTAGATTAAATTAATTTATAAAATTCATTTCAAAAATATAATTAGATTATTATTAATTAAGAAGAAATAATTATATTTTAAAACTATCATATAATATAATTATATTTTATAAATACTTTAAATGAGAATATTTATTTCTATAAAAATTAGTAATTTTCACTTTCCATTGAAAAATTAAACAAAAAAATCTCCAAAAAATATCCCAAAGATAATTTTGGCATGATGAATTAAAAATATAAATTAATTCTTTCCAATAAAGTTTCTATAATTTATATAAAAAAATTAAAATATTCAGTCATAAAAAATAAGAAGACAATTTTTTTAAGAAAACATATTTCTAAAGAATAAAATTACATTACAAAAAATTAATTGATTATTTGATAAGAACTTAGAGATGTATTTATATTGAATATGACCTTAATATTATTTTACAATTTATTTATTACTATTCATACCTTCCAATTTAACTACTATGTTATAACTGTCACATTTAAATTATGATATTTTGATCTTCATTTAAGATCGATGTTGCGTGTCATGTACATTATTCAACAAAGTATTTCCTTTTAAAATTATAGTATATTACATTCTAACCCCCTATAAATTGAATCTCTATAATTTTTTTTTACTCAGTGACTAGGGTTGGGAATCTCAATATACCTTTTTTGAAAACCTACATCGTAAAGAGGTTTAATAAGTCATCCAATTAAAAATAAAGAAATTGAAGTAAAAAGGTCATCTCAAATAACACATAGTAGGCTTCCAAGTTTGATAACATAGTGGGATGTGAGAACATGGATATGGAAGAAAAACCTAACTACCAAGGACTATTAAAAAGTGATAGATAACTTGGTCATGAGAAAGTTAACCATCACAAAACCTTAAATTAATAATGTGTTAAAATGTTATAGATTTTTTGATAAGAAAATTAAATGGATGAAGTTTTTATATGAATATAATTTTCCTAGAGTTAAGGTATTCTGTTTCCATTTAGACTAAGAGAATAAGAAATTTAACTTCTTAATAAGTTTAATTACATCATTTAATAAATTCCCACTACAATCCCATCTTTTTCACTAAATTATGAATATTAAATATATTTTTTTCCATTCTTAAAGAACTAGAATCAACTTATATAAATATAAAATTCAAAAAAATAATAACAAACTATTCCTCATATCATTAGGCATTAACCACAACCAAGAAGGTTATAATGTGATAAGAAGATTCCCAAAATGAATACACCTTTATATGAGGAAATAAAAAATTAATCACCAAATCCTCAATAATAAATCCCAAATAGTAACATAGATCATTTGATAAATAACTAGCAGAAAAATTCATCAAAATATTCCCATCTAAGATTTAGTCCAAGATATTAGAAATATTTGATCACATATTCTTCCAAGATAACATTAATCACTCTTAATGTATCATACAAAAATGTATATCCCATAAGCATATAATTTTTATGATATGCTAATAACTTCCATAAATATACTAAAAACCCACAATTCCACATTAAAAGAATCTGTACCTCCAAATGATAATACAGCCACTAATCCTTAATTAAATTCCCATAATTTTCTTTTTACGATAATCCTCTAAGGTTCCCAAAATAGTGGACATCATCAATAATAACATTAATATCATAATCACCAAATAATTTTCAATCTCATGGTTATCTATATGTTAAAATTTATATTCACAAAAATATAACAAAAAGCCTAAAAATATTACTTTTTGGCCTCTAGGATTTTATATATAGGTTATTTAAATAAAAAATCAAACAATAAATCAGTAAGAACATATAAAACCAAATAATTATTTTCCCCATTATTATGTATCCCCAAATGTGTCTCTCAAAAAATATCAATTTTAAAATTTATTTATTTTCTCTTCTTATGTTTCTAAATTTTGAGAATAGAATATTCAATAAAATGATTCAATATCATAATATCATTGATAAAAACTTCATTTAACTCCTTTCTTAAACCCTTATCCATTAATTTTCATCTTATTAAATTATATGAAATATTTAATTGTGATTTATCAATATAAATCCATCATGATTCATAGTTAGATAATAAGAAAATAGTTCACACCACAAATCAAGTCATCAAGGTCATCCAATATATTGTTTATGTCCCCTTTATAATCTAGCATGTAATCCATATATCTATAAAAGAAATTATCAAGTTCTTGGTGGTATTTATCCTCTCGAATGAGGTGGATGATTAGAGAATTTGAATTCAAATAAGATAGATATAATGATGCATAAAAATTTTATAGAAATGTAAAAATTTTGTATAGATAAAATAGTTCATTTCATGTGGTTTGGATTCTAAAAAATCATTCAAGATCATATGAAAAATATCATTCCATGATAGTGATAATTAAATAACTTTTAGGTATAACAAGGTAGTGTGAGATCATTTTATTTAAATATTGATAAATGATCTTGAATCTATAGAAAATAATATTATTAGAACATTAAATGATTTTTAAAATGAAAATAGTCTTTGTAGAGTCAAGACCTATATAAATTCAATAATGCTTTAACCTTAAAAAATGGCCTTAATAACATGAACAATAAAGAATATTTTAACCTCAAATTTTTTCGATTTAAATCCCAAAAAAGTAAAAACATTATTTTAAAATAATTCATCACATTAAACCTAAGGTTTACATATACATCAATCCAATAAAACAACTCAAAAAAATAACACTAATCACCTTAAAATATCATCACATAAAGCCTCAAAAGTGGGTTTCTACAACTTTGAACATACAATCAACCTTAAAATTATAAACGCATGATGGTATCCATAACTATTAAGATAACCTCTCAAAAAACATCATAATCATGAAATATTTCTAAACCTTTCTCTGATGCCATAGCTAAGGACCCATCCGTAAAATAATACATAATCTGGTGATTTATACTATAATTCACTTCCATTTATTGTCAAATATACTTTAGGATCAGTGTTTTAGAGAATTAGGTCATAATTCTTTAATAAAAAATCCATAAATAATATGTCATAAATTTATGCTTAGTATCCATTTTTTTAAAATGAAACCACAAAAATAAAACATGATATGTTTTTAGGAAAAATATTCACGACCTTCAACATGGATTACTATTTTCCCTTGAATATCCATAAAGCCTATTAAAAACATTTTAAAAACACATGATGAACACTAAACACTCAATAAGGGACATAAAAGAGTGAAATAAATTGTGAGTCCATTAATACTTATAAATTTTTCCTTTTTCAAAATAACCATTGGGTTCATAATAAACCATTTTTACTAAAGAAGTCATCTTCTATTACCAACGCTTTCTATAAAAAGTTGTTATAAATAATTAAGGAAAAATAAACTCATAATGATTTATTTTAAAATTTAAAAATAACATGAAATTTTTCAAAACATAATAATTTTCATGCATATGTATCGAATAAATATCATGTTTTAATTTGGAGTAGCTCTCATAGCCAATAATTGAAGACCTTTATAATTAACTTTTGAAAATTACCTTCGACTGACCATCAAAAATACTCAGGGATTATGCATCATAGTAAATCTTTGAATAACCATCAAAGTATATTCCTATTATCTCTCTGAAGAAACCTTATATAATAACTCCTCCCCATATTTAGAATAACAATAAGGTTGACTTCCATACATAATACATTATAGGAATATCATGGACCAACCCATCGTTATTTAATAATAGAACTACTAATACATTTTCTATATCAGATCCACCCATCATTATAAATAATTTCAAAGAACTATATATTGAATAATGTAAATAGATCCTATTTTTTATAATTAAAATAATAGAAACAATCATTATTACTTTCATAAAATCTTTAACCCATGGAAAAGAAACATGTTTGAAGACAATATCTTTGAAACAATCATAATCCATGCAAGAAAAACATTAGGATTGTATCAATAAAAAATATCCCATATGGATTATATGTAATATCAAGGGGTTTTCACATTGACAAATTTGAATACCATTAAAATGTTATTAGAAACATTTTTGTCGAAATTATCATTTTCATTTTCAAAAGTAACTTATAAAATCAAAAAACAAAGCATATATTATAGAATTTTTTTTCTTCAAAATGAACCTCATAAACATGTAATATAATTATAAAAGAAAATATTATTAATGAATGTGGTAAAATATGCACATTCTATTGAGGATTAAAAAATTAATTCTATACTTTTTTTTTAAAAGTCACAAAGTATCTCGATTAGAAAATGAAAAAATGATTCAATTCAATCCATTTTCTAAAAAGTAAAACATCGATTAAAATAAAAATAAAAATAATAGGATAATAGGGAAAAACTTTTTAAAATTTTTTAATAAAGCATTTATATATTCTAAAATGGGAGTTTTAAGGGAAACTTTATGAGATTGCTTTAGAAACAATATCCCTTATCTTGAAACTGACACATCATGTACATTCTTTATCATAATTAATAGTAAAATATTATTAATTTTAAAGTTGTTAAAAAAATTATTCAATTTTTTATCATTTCACTAATTACCATGTAATAAAAATTATTAATTATTAAAGATCACATCAAATTCTTTGACGATATTCAGTTTATCAGCCGAAAATTATTTTGATAAGTTGACTATGGTCAAATAGATCATTATTCCATCATATCTAGAATAAGAATCATGAAATAATAATAATTTTTATATACCAATTATAATTTTAAAACTAATCATGAGTTCTTGTTATAAAAATTAACTATATTACAATCATAAATATGGTAGGTTGTATATATGCATGTGTAACATTTCCATATTTCAATAATAATTACAGAAAAAATTAAATATTATTTTTTCATTCATGAATAGTCCTCACGTCATATATATCATATATTTTTTAAATTAACTTATATATTTCATCCATGTGATGTGGTGTTTAAAAATATACCACATCGGTTTGTGGAGGTGGTAGTCCATACATATGCATGAATGAAATTATCAATTTTATATTAAAGGAAAGGTAATGATATATTATCTTTTTAGAATTCTAATTATGTTTCTAATATCATATATATGCATTAATTCTATCATTTTAACCATTATTGAAAGATGGTGATGAAAAAACAATCTTACCGATTTTTGGGATGGTTTTCAACCGTACACATGAACGATTAATTACATTCCCATTAAATAGAGGATGGAGATGGATATAGTTTATTAAATTAACATAATATCATCTAAGAACTTGATATATAAATATTTTGTTATATTTTAATTGTTAAATACAATTTTATATAAGTGGAAGAATAAAAAAACAAAAGTGTTCAGTTATAGTAATACCTCTTCTTTGGAAAATCTACATTGATTAACACCTTAAGACCATTAAGATTGATATTATTCCAAAAATAAGGAATTTATACCTAGTATAGGGATTATAGGGAGGTATTTTTTAACCTAGTGGATGAAAATATGGTCCTTGAGGTGTGAATTAAAGAGAATAAGTGATTATCTTTTATAAGAGAGGGGAGGGGAACTCTTGGAATTTCCCAAAATATTAAACTAATATAAATTAATTTTCAATTCAAAATGGATATAGAATAATTTATATCAAATATAAGATGAGTATGGTTCTAAACATTCTAATATTATAAACTCTATAAATTTTTGTATTTTCTTAAACCTTATATTTTGGTTTTAACCTCTCATTAACCTTTTTTAAACTTACCATAAAAATAAGATTTTTTTACTCATTGAGGGTGAGGATAGTCACTATAATTAGAAATACGACCAATAAATATACCATAGATGAAATTATAAACCCAGTACTAATAACTTTTCAAGATATTATTTTTTAAGAATTTTATACCATATAATAAAATGTTATTTATTATAAAACATCAACAGAGTAATTTTTTTGAACCATTCCTTTGTTTTTAATAAAATCAAGAAAAAACATAAAATTAAAAAAAACATATATCCATATAATGTAATGGTTAACTATAAAATTATAGGATCATATTATTTGTATCATATTATAATACCTTTAATATTTTGAATGTCATTAATTTGTTTTTTCCATTTATTGAATAATTACTATATCAGTGTTGTTTAATTATTTAAGTTCATTATTTTATCACTGAATATTAAAAAAATTACCATCAAAAAGATAAATCTCTTATCTTCCAAAATACTATTTATAATAGAAAATATCTCATCTCAATCCACAAGTAAAAATTATTTTAATTATTAAAAAAAGAGTGTGACATTTTTTACTTTTCATTTAAAAAATATTATAATGGTCATAATCACATCAAAATGGAAAAATGTCATATATTCTACCTATGTATGATTATATAAAATATATAATCATACAATAAAATCTATGAAAGTGATAGGGTAATTTTATAGTCTTTATGATATGATTTTTAACCCTTTAATTATGTCATTTACTTTTAACCGTGGTAACAGAAATTAATAAGGTTTCTATTAATATTGACAAAAAATATAATGGAAGTATATAATAAATTTGGGCCTCCAGATTTAGAATATGGATTCCATTATTCAAAATTCAAAACATAGTAATGGTATAATTTAAATTTAAATTAAATACGTAAAAGACAATAAAAACCATTTCATCACATGATGAATTCAAAAATAAAATTCTCTATTCTGAATACATTTTTGATAATTTATATAAATTAATTATAATATTAACAGATATAAAAATAAAAATAATTTTTAAATAAAATATTTTTTTGAAGAATAAAATTACTTTACTAAACTTTCAGTGACTATTTTCTATGAATTTATAAATTC
The DNA here is from genome assembly GCA_963277665.1 of Viscum album. NCBI lineage: Eukaryota > Viridiplantae > Streptophyta > Magnoliopsida > Santalales > Viscaceae > Viscum > Viscum album. Next base: position 769,728,004 of record OY728159.1, on the reverse strand, counting down.
ATTTATATTGGGTAATAAAATAACAATTATTCCATTAATTTTATTTCATATTCATACTTGTGAATTTAATTTCATAGTAATAACAGTCACATTGAAATAATAATAATTCATTGTTCACTTATGATCAATGTTTTTTATCATATACACTATCAAATGTAGTATTCTATTTTATAATATAGTGATATTAGAATTAAAATAGATTGTATAATGATGGAATTTAAAATTCTATACATCTGAAATATACTATAGAGGCCTTGTGCCAAGAATGTTTAAATGATGGGTATTCCTACACCAAAAACCATTTAAAAAATACAAGTATTTTGTCTCACGAGATCTACTGATTCACCAAGGGGATATGTAATTTCAGGACCAACCTATCACCTAATAAATATAACACCTTAATCATATGAATAAATAATACAACTTAATTAACATACCTTGTTAAAAACTATCCATATAGAAAGAAATACCATACAAAATGACAATAAATTTCCATGAAAAAAATTCCATATAACATTAATAGAAATAATATGGATGGAATCATTAAAAAATATTCCCAGCTAATAATAGAAGGGTTTTTTCTTTGATGAATAGAAATACCAAATAAATATCATTTTTATCATTCTTGAAGAAAATAACCATTTCACTTACAATTTATCTTTTAAAAAATATTTTTTAGAATATTAGTAAAAATGCATTCTATAAAAAGAACCATGGAAAATTGTAAAGGGTTATTAAAATAATTGATCCTTAATGATGGTAATAAATTTCATTCATGGAGAGTAAGTTAAAATGAATACTCCTTTAAAATTTCTTATAAAGATTCATTAATTACTATATTCTAAAAAAACTATTTCTTTTAAAACATTTTGGAAAATTCAAATCATGATTAATATTTACTCTAATAAATCATAATAGAATATTTAAAATCAAGAAAATAGTAATAAAAACATAGATATGGATGAAAAGGATTTAAAAAAATAAGTAATAAAGTATGTTTTTATTATTATTTTTGGATATTTTGAGTACTTACAAAAGAACATTTATCAGAAAATATATTATTTTAAAAAATAACTAGATGAAAAAAAAATATTAGGTTTAAAATATAATTATTATAAAATTCCCCCAATAAAGACTTAAACAAAAACAATCTCAAATAAAGATGATATTATGAGATAACCCATTATGAATTTGTTAACTTTTGATTCATAATATCCATGAAAGAAATGACATCAAATGAAACATCAAATACCATTAATATAAAGACATTCATCGTATAAAATTTCAAGGTGGAGGGGGGTTATAAATGCACCTTATAACAAAAAATATATGTATAATGTATCTTGTTTTCCAAAGAAAACAATTTAAGATGAAGGTGATTATTATTTTAAATATCCAAAAAAAATTATTATATCAAATATATCATATAATTTATTTAAATACACTTATATATATGATACATATGATGAGATAAAGAAAATTGAATAACACCACTTCGTGGAGGTGGTAACCTGCATATATGCACGAATGGCGTTATAATTTTTAAATAAATTCAAAAGAAAGAAATTATATGACAGATTATATTTCAAAAATTATAAATAGTTAATGGTTATCATATAGACAAAAACACACTAAATCCACCAGTAATACTAGTTGTGAGAAGATGTGATGGAAAATGTATTACAATGGTTTCTAAGGTGGTAGTTCGCTGTACACATGAACGACGGTTTCATTTCCAATTTTATGGAAGAGGGGATAGATATATAGTATTAAATTGACATAAAAATGTATCATTATTTTTTATATACTAATTTAATTATATAATTATGGTTTTATAAGATTTTCATTTGGTGTAGGAATAAATAAAACATAAACACTCTGGTAAGAATGATACCTCTTATTCAAACTACATCTTTAGGATTACACCAAAATCCTTCATAAGAGGGTTTTATAATAAAGAAAATGTTTATAGGATGTAGTAATGGAATACAATAAAGTATTTTTCTTGGGATGTTTTGAACTAAATTGTTCATTTAGTTTTAACAAAAGAGGATAGGAGGTTCCCTTTTATAAGTGATGTAAGGGGCACTTTATGAATTTTAAAAAAATATTAAATTAATAGTAATTAATTTTCATGGATAAAAGGATAAAAAATAATATGATTTAAAGATATAATGAGTATTTGATGAAATAATATCATCTAATAAAATTTGGACAATTTTGGATTAGTTGTTTAACTATATTTATTTGTTTTCACCCACATTAATCCTTTTTTGAGAATTATTGTGATAAAAACATTTTTACTCTATAGGGATCAAGATATTTACCATAAAATGAAATTTAAAAAAACTTGAACATAGAGGATTTTTATACCATATCCCAATAACATTTCTAATTATATTATTTTAATTAATTTTAAATCATTTAATAAAATGTTATTTATTGTAAAATATAATTAAGATCATTTTTTAAACTATTCATTTAATTTGACATTGAATACAACATTAATGAAATGAAATTAAAATATAATATATTAATACCCCAATAACATGTTATATTTACATAAAAATTTTATAGAACAAAATAATTCATTCAATGTATATTAGTATTAATATTCTTAAAATTATTAATTTAATTTGTGTAATAATTTAACAAATTCTATGGCAGCGTAGCCAAAGAATTTAAGTTAATTATATAATTGTGAATAATTATAAATAAATTACCATAAATAAAATAATTTATATTTCAAATTACTATATATAACTAATCATTAGTATTTTCTACCCTTTTCACGGAATGTTGTATCTTTTAAAATCAAGAAAGTGACATTTTTGTCTTTATCTTTTACTTAGATATTATAAAGGTCACAATCAAAGCTATATGGAACCAAGTGTACATATATTACTTAAATGGATGTAATTTTCCAATAAAAAATAATTAAATTTTATTAAATAATAACTTAGTGTCAATTCTCAATCCTTATAATATTTATTAACCTTAATTACCCGATGTACCCATGTCGTGGTGATAATAATTTAATGTAGTTACTATATATAATGAATAAAAAAATGGAGAAGTTTTTTAAATATGATATACCTGATTCAAAATATATTATACAATTTCCAAGGTTTAATTCATATATGTGGTGTGATTTAATATAAAATGACATCCACAAAACATGATGAAAATCATTTTTTTAGAAAAATGAATTTTTAAGTATAAATTTTATATTTTACCAAAATACAGTATAAAGATGAATAAAATATAATTAATTATATTACATATATCAAAATAAATATTTTTTTACTATAAAATAACATTCTATACATAATGAGATGTTTAAATTACTTAATTTATTAAAAAAATGAAAATTTAACAAAAAAGTCGTCTTTTACAATATTCACTAAAACATCACTCTCTTGAAAATCCCAAAATTTCACCATAAGATAAATTTAATATGATGATTTCAAAAATTAAATCCCCATTATCAAAAATTATTTCAAAAATTTCCTGAAATTAATTATAATATTTTCCATTGAAATTCAATTAAATCTATTTTTGATGAAAACAAAATTTTGAAGAATAAAGAGAATTTACTAAAAATTGAGTGTTTTTATACTAACCAGTTATCAATACATTTATATTGAGTATAATATTTTTATACATTTTATAATTTATTTAATTTTATTTATACCCACCAATTCAATTTATAGGTTATAATATTCATATTTAAATAATATATTTCATAGGTTGTTTAAGATCACCATTGCATGTTGTAAACACTAGTGAATATAATATCCTTTTAAAATCATGGGTTTCTAAATATTTCATATTCATCATTCATAATTTAATGTAATAAATATGTATATATATATACATTGTTTATAGTTTTACGTTAACCCATCAACATGATGTATATAAATATAGTAATTGTATAAATAATTAAAATTATATAACTTAATATAAATAAAAAACTAAAAAATAAAGAAATAACTCATAAAAATATGGTGAGTTAAATTATTTAACCTCTAAAAAAATCTTATTTCTTAACATATACATCCATTTTCATGTAATAAATTCCAAGGTAAATAAATTTAGTATATTTATATGGATATTATATGAACTAAACATGAATATTAATACTCAACTCTTGATACATAACTCACATACTCAAATCAAAAATCCAAGGTGCTAACATGTAAATATAAAAAGATTAAAATAATACCAACTACCTAAACATATAATCTCTATAACTTATGTGAAATTCAATTAAATCTATTTTTGATGAAAACAAACTTTTGAAGAAGAAAGAGACTTTACTAAAAATTGAGTATTTTTCTACTAACCAGTAATCAATACATTTATATTGAGTATAAAATTTTTATATATTTTATAATTTATTTAATTTTATTTATACCCACAAATTCAATTTATAGTTTATAATATTCATATTTAAATAATATATTTCATAGGTCGTTTAAGATCACCGTTGCATGTTGTAAACACTAGTGAATATAATATCCTTTTAAAATCATGTGTTGCTAAATATTTCATATTCATTATTCATAATTTAATGTGATAAATATGTATATATATATATATATACAATGTTTATAGTTTTACGTCAACCTATCAACATGATGTATATAAATATAGTAATTGTACAAATAATTAAAATAATATAACTTTATATAAATAAAAAAATAAAAAAGAAAGAAATAACTCATAAAAATATGGTGAGTTAAATTATTTCACCTCTAAGAAATATTATTTCTTAACATATACATCCATTTTCATGTAATAAATTCCAAGGTAAATAAATTTAGTATATTTATATGGATATTACATGAACTAAACATGAATATTAATACTCAACTCTTGATATATAACTCACATACTCAAATCAAAAATCCAAGGTGCTAACATATAAATTTAAAAAGAGTAAAATAATACCAACTACCTAAACATATAATCTCCATAAATTATGTATAGACCAATGAACCATGCATGGAAACCTTATAAATCATAGGATAATCATTCCTAACTCATTTTAGGGGAGTCAATGAAAAGAAACATAATTTAAAAATAAACCTTACTATGATTCATCACTCTAAAAATAAATAAAACCATGACTCAGTATCTTATAGTCCATTTGGAAACCAACAATCAATGATATTTAGTGATCTAAATCTAAAAAATGATCTAATAGATCACCAAGACTAACAGTTTAAAGGGATGTAAGAATTATATAAAGATCTATAATTCTTATTTATATACCTATATACCCTCAAAGTACTATAGTCATTTCATCCACACCTAGAATCCCAAAGAGTATGAATTTTTCTCTAAATTATTATTTTTTGAGATAAATTTAAAGTAAAATAAAAATATAATTAAATGGGGTCTAATGTCATGTAGAGCAAGTTAATGTACACATAAAATGTCATTAATATCAAGGGGAAGGGAACTAATAAAATATAAAATATTTTAACTAGTGTTAAGATCCCACAAAGAGGCTATATGGTTTGTTTTTTTGTTCCACTAATGCCATGAGATAAGGATATCTAACTCATTATTATAAGGATTTATTAATTGTCACAAATTATACACAATAGAAAAACATATTCATTTTTTTTTTTGTATAATTGAACAAAAATGATGAATATGATTCTTTGAACATAATTTGGATATTAAGGTTCATGTAAATGTAAATCCAACCAAGAATATACTTTTACTCTAGTTATAAAATGAGGATCATATGGATCTCTAAAAAATAATCTAACCTTTCAATAAATTTTTTATGCATTCAACAAAAATAGTATATTTATAACCACCCCAAGGTCGCTGAACCTCATTTTATATTGAATTAAATGGTAGATGATGGAGATTAATATTATAAACGAGGGAAGAAGTCTCCCAAACCCAAAATTAAATGGATAATATTAACGATAAGTGAAGAGGACCTCATTTTGATATGTTGAATGTTAATGGGAATCACCTTATCTATAGAATTATTCCAAGAGTCATAGAGTATCAAGGAACATTTCATAATAGAAATACATATAAACCAACCATTTTTAATGGAAATGATAGAATAATGGGACAAATAAATAATAAATAGATCCATAAATTCATTGTATAACATTGTTAGTGGGTGGAGAATCACACTAAATTCACCAAACCAATAAATTGATATTTTAAGAAATGGAACCAACCTTATTTTTCATTACCCAATTGATAAATTCTTAGTTGAAAATTCATATGATTATAGAAGCCTTTGGTGTGGAATAATCTACACCCAAAATGGGTGAAAATGAAATACTAAACTTCCAGAAATGGATGAATATTTGTTAACATATCCTTTTTATGATCATCAAATATGGTTTTGATAAAATAAGGGTGGATCCTCTCTATCTAGAAATAGTGGTAGGTCTAAAAGTACTCCAAACTAGTTATATTTCCAGATAGAAATATCTCCTTTACTAATGATATGTCATCTTTGATCCAAGAATGAGTGTTTTAAATTTTTTAGATTAAAAAATATGTGGGATGAATATAAATATGAGTACTCTATTCCATCATGGATGAAACAATATTTTCTTTAGATATACCTAACCTATAGGGATCATCTCATCATTACTAGCCTTGAAAAATTGTCTTGCATGGCTTACAGGAATTAACCCATTTAACTTAAATTGAATCATATATCTTTAAAATATTTCAATAGTATATTCTATCTAGACTAGTGGTTGAGAACCTCAGAGAGGCCATCCTAATGAATGTAGGATAGAATAATCTCCATGTTATAAATAAGGTTTAATAGAACACTGATGATGAGGAGAATGAGAATTGGTAAATTAGAGAGGAAAATGTTGATAATGGTCATCCTACCCTCAACGTGAAGTATGTGTCTTTTCCAATGGTGGATATGACTTATTATCGTACATATAAAATCATTGAAATGTTTAATTTGAATTAACTCAGTTGATTGGGTGGTACTAAAATTTATTATGGAAAAAACAATCTTGGAAACCACATCCAACTCCCTATCTTATTATTTCACATGATATATCATTTTTAAGTTGTGTGAAAATAAAAGATGAGGGAGATTTCCTTCACCACATCCACATTTCTTGATCCTTACCAATTTCATGGAATTTTTAATGAATTTTATCTACTATTTATAAGGAATATCATATCATCACTAGGAAATAAGTATGAGATGAAATATGACCCATACTGTCCCTTGAAATTAATCAACATCCCTAAGAGAAAGAAATTATTGGTTTTATTATTGAGTGTAACCAGAGAAAGCACCAAAATGTTAGGCCAAAAGGGGTTATCTTACCTCACACCACAATTAGACTTAAATAAAAAAAATATTAATTATAAGAAAAATTAAAAACCATAGGGATGAGAGATACTTAAGGATCATGCCAAAAAACCTATTAGAGAATCCACATTATCACATAACTCAAATAATTTAGTTCCAATCATGGTTTTCATAATCCTTTTCTATATCCACATTAACTATAACAATACCACTAATAAATTTATTTTATAGGTCCCTTATTATAACCCATGTGGGACTGACATAACCTTAAATATTTATTAGTTCGATTAAACCATTTTATTTATCAAACCCCAACTCATGAAGGTAATGAAAAAGTTTATTTTAAAGTATATTTGTATGTATTTTAATGAAAAATGTATGAAGACTTATCAGGTGAAACTATTGAAATAATTGGAAGTGAGCCACCTTAGGGATGTGGACTAGTGAATAACTTATTGACTCCCTAATGAGAACTCACCATTTAATGAACTACTAAACAACTACAATGTAATGAACCTTGAAAAACTCCCAAGTAGTCACAAATAAAGACCTGAGAACCTATTGGGATAGGGAAAACATTTAGGTTATGGTTTCTAAAAATGCCGAAGACCTATTCAACATTGAGAATGCTCTATATTAGTTCATTCACACTATCATTGATAATATAAGGAATATATATGAAGGATTATCCATCATCATTATCTTTAATATAGTCAATAAAAGTATACTATGAACATGAAAGAATATCGTATAAGTGGTCAATGGTGATATAGTTAGTAAAATTGATGTGATTGGTAAAAGAACCACATTTTATTTATATGGTTAGTTTCCCTATGAAATTATTTAACTTGATGTATGACTCAATAATTTTTTGATATTATAACCATCCATAAACTAAATCCTCCTGGATTTTTTTAGGTCTATCTTCTCATCCTTTAAAATTTTTTAACTCAAGTTCTTTAGTTTTACTATATGGGAAACAAAACTATTATCATCTAATATCTCTGTAATTTTTTTCAACTATATTAACCCCTTTTCATAGAAATTTAATCTTGTTATTTTTCATTTATAAAGATTTTTCCAATATTTTTTATCATTCATTATGTTCATATATTTCAGGAAAACCCTTGGCGGTCCTTTCATAGGGATACTTCTTAATTTATATTCCAACAACAAGAAAGTACTCTCTAAGAGATAAAATTTTGAGAAAACTATGCGTTTGAAATTGGTATAGTAATATGTGAGCCTAATTTAAAGATAAAAATATCTAACAATACCATTTCCAAGTGTTTGAATTTTTATTTTCAAATCAATCTAATCTATATAGGTTCTTAAGGAACCTATAAAAGAACCACCATATCCTTATATTACAATGATAGTTGTCAAATAATGTGTAATTGTCACTAAAAACCATCATAAATTAATTTTATATGCATTAGAAATAAGTTTAAGCGTTTATTACCCTTTCAAGAGTATATAAAGACACCACCCTTTTCCAATAGATTAGAAATGATGTTAAAAATACACTAATAAACAATGGGAGATTGTTTTCATGAAATTATGATATATCATGCAAAATAATTTACCTTTATGTTTCATCACATTTAGCATTATAAAATGTGAAGAATACTAATTTAGAATCAATAATAGTGTTAATAGTGATTTACTAATAATATGATCAACTCAAATCTACTTGTATGTTATCTTTCCATAAAATCCAAATACTCTTGATAAAAGGTATAACATGAGAATAATTAATCATATGAATTTTTATTATGAATTTCATGATTTTTTCATAGAATTATTAGATTCAAGGAACACAATAAGGAAATATTTTTATGAGGAAGCATCAAAGTAAAGGAACTCATAAATTTTTTCGATGATGGAAAAACATTTGAATTATTACTAGATCTATTCTATGAGAAAATAATATAATGAGATTCTAAAAGTGATATTGTGTTCGATAGGGTAGAACGTTTGTAACCGGAAGCATAAAAAACCATGAAATATTGTTATTTAAATATGAAAGTTATAACCTAACCATTAATTTTGTGGGTATGAATAGTATTGAATACATTGTTAAATTTATATAATGGTCCTAATAAATAAATATTTATTGATTCATTTTTATTTAATATTCAATCAATTTTTTTAAAATGATTTTATTCATAAAAAATATGTTTTCATGGAAAATATTTGTTATTGCTTTTCATAGGAAAATATTATAATAAATATCTTGAACTTAAATAAAATGAATTTTCTAAAATGAAATTAATTTTTGAATTTATCATGTAAAAATTATCATAGGATTAATTTTTGAGAATTTTTGGAAAATATTATTTTTTCAATGAATAGTGACATATAAACATTTTTATCGAAAATTATATTTTATTTTCAACTATTTACAAAGTGAAATCATATTTATAATTAGATTTAAAATTTTAAGTAGCTCCTTTTTATTTAAAATAATCCAATTATGGGGAAAATGTTATTTTTGTACTTAAATTTATTATAGAATCATTTTATAATTAAAATGGTTTTTTTCTGAAGAACTATTCTTCATCTCAATTTCCTAATTTAATTTAAAATTAAAATTTTCCACTTCTATGTTTTGAATCATTAAAAATGGGTTTCATATTTATAATTAGGTGGTGATTTTTTTTAAATAATTTTCTTTTATTTTATGTCATTATGAATAGTAAAATGGTAATTTTGTAATGAAAGTAAAGGGTAAATCAGGTATTTAATGTCTAAAATAAAACGGCATGGATAAAAATGCCACTAAAACTTTCCAAAATTTTATTTTATGAGTATAAATCATCCATAATAATCTCTAAGTCTAATATATGACCATTTTTATTAATCTTAAATGATTTATTTTATTTTATATAAAGAAAAGTAAAAAATTCCATTCTCTTTGAATTTTATGTTTAAATTTTGTGGTATATAGATAAAAAGAGTTTATTTTAAGTTATAAATATTCACTTAAAATATAAATTATTTATTTTCATCATGTTAATTAAATTAAAATTTTTAGTAAATAAATAATTATCTTAAATTCTTATGCAACACTCAAAGTGTGGTTGTGCGGGAAGTAAACAAATCAGTAAAATGATTTTAAAAACTCTACTAATAGTATTATTTGAGTATGTTATATTATTTTAATATTTTTTAAATAATAATAACATAATATATAGGTTTTAAAACATTTTATTTGAATTCTATTATTGTGTTGTTTTTCTAAATGTTAAATTAATGTAATAGTTCCAAAATTGATTGTAATGTTTATTAATAATAAATAATATTTCATTGAATGATTTAAAATTACTAAATAAGTTTTCATCAGCCAAGTGAATGGGATATGGTTTATCATGTAATCCATAGTCCATTTATTGGACTTTTTTCATTCTATATTAACTATATTAACCTTTTAAGAGTAAAAAACATTAACATCATTATTATTGTCAAAAGGGAAACTATGAGTTAATACAAAAAATATAAGGGTAAAAATATAATCCATACATGTTTGAATTTTAATTGGATTATAATATTTTCATTAATAATCATCGTATCTTAGAATATTATAAATTTTTATCCAAATTGACAACAAAAATAATTTAAATTAATTTAATATTTTATGAAATTCCAAGAGTGCCACTCCCCTTTCTTATAAGAGAGAACCTCCTCTTATCATTTCATTTCACTTAAAAATAATTTTATCCATTTACAAAACCTACCCTAATACATTCCTATAATATATCCCCTCATTATAGATACCCTAGACTTTTACACATATTATTACATGATTTAATGCTTAATTATCCATCAAATAGAAGCCAAGGATCAAAAATTATAGAATCTTTGGAAGATTAGGTAAACAATTAGAAAACATAAAAATAGAATAAAACATGATTTAATTAATCTAAATAATTAAATATTAACTCCCTTTGATCTCCTATAACTACACAGGATAACATTGGGAATTCATAGTTAAAGGGATGAGCCTAAAAGTGTAGTAAGGGAATAAACATTGGAATAAAGTGTAGCACATGAGTTATAAGGAATAGAATGATACCATAAAACCAATGGATCATGAATTGATATTTGTAATAATAAAATATATAACATGGAATAATATGTTCCTAACAATATTGTAATGTGAAATAAAAATATAACATGAAATAAACATGATTCAAAGATAACTACAAAGACTATATCTCGTGGAGGGAAAAGTCCCATAATGGATTATGTTTACTCTCTCATCCCATACATGATGTCTCGAGAGAATAAAACATTTCCCAATTAATTGTAGTTCTATTTATTAGAACCTGTCATTACATTTTCTTGCATATGTGTTTCACATAGAGAATTAAACAAAAGGAATAAATATAATGGTTACCCATGGAAAGAAATGGGTTTCTTAATCATGTCATAAGACATAACAAAAGGGTGTATCATAATGGTATGAATGAAATAAATAATTATTATCAATTTTGTACATTTATAAAGGATTAATAGTAATAGATAATGAATAATTATTTTCAAATGAAGTGTAAACATGAATATAGTGGTTAGCGTAATTTATAAATGTTCCACTTAAGCACAATTTTTTAGAAAAGAATAAAGAGATTCAAAGGAATAATTATTTCCATAAAACTAGAAATGAAATAAAATAAATTTTAATAATTAAAATATATATTATAGAAAAATATTTTTGGATTAAAATATTTTATAGATTTTAGTTACAAATAGGTAAGAAACCAAGAAGTTCCCTTTAAATCGAATTTGTTTATCAAGCGGAATTGAGAAGTGAACCTTTTAAATCATGTATTTACACATAAAATAAATACTAATTGAGAAATATACATATGTTTGGAATATATAAAAAGAATATTGGATAATTATACTAGAATAATGAAAAAAATACTTTGGATCAATGAGAGAGAAATCGTAACCCATAGGAAACATTGGAGGTTTGAAGAGATCCCTTACCTTCTGTATGAATATGTTCCGCACTTAATATAAATGAAATAAATAGTCAAATTATCTTTATTAATTTAATAATTAAGAACATATTATTTATTTATTTTATTTATAATAATTTTATTATGTTCATTTATATCTATTTCGATGAGTTATAGTGTTCAATTTCACCATTCTAGGAGCATTCTGTTTTATGGTTTCTAGGTCGGTTTACCTATGCATAACTATTAAAGTTCTTATAAAATAGTAATAAATTAGTATAAGTGAAATTATATGGTATTAATTAACATAAAAAAGACTAAATGTTCCCATATATCTTGTTTTTTCTAGTATGAGGATGATTTATTTGATAAAGATTTAATGATAATTGTTTAGTTTATTTCAAGGGTTTTTACAAGCATCACACACTAGTTTTGTTTTATATAATATTTGATCAATATATTAGTTTCAGAACATGAATAATTTTATTATATATATATTAAAATATTTTTTAACCATAATAATTATTTTATTACAAGCCCTTAATTTGGTAATGGAAAAATAAAATTCTTTGTCCATGAAGGCGATGAATCGATATATCAGGGATGCAATTTACCTTATTAGGATAAAAGGAGAAGAGAATAGATTTAATGATTTCTATTACATTAAAAAATAAAATTCTAGTATATATACAATACTATATTTATCATTCTTATTTGGATAGATTTGGTAAGGAGATGATAATAAAATAAATGAAATTGAAAGAGAAGGATACATGATTTTACCTCTTAAATGTTATCTCATTGAGAACATACTTAAGGCACATGGGTTTGGTATTTTGTTGACAAAAGAATTACTTATAAATGGTAAAGAGTCTTGGGAAGGTAATTGGTGATAATATTGACAGGATACAAATCCTAGAGGGTGTGAGGAGAAGGTGTGTTATTTATAGGGGAGAGGTGAGTTTTTTATTATTATATTCATTAGTTTAGTATGTTTATCAACAAAATAAATATTGTTGATTAATATGAATAAATACAGTAAATTATTTATTATAGTTATAAAATAGGGGTCCTTACATCATCCATTCATCATAAATGACTCAAAAATTTAGGTATTTGTTAAAAACCATAAATTATCATATTCCACTATTCAAAAAAATTCAACAATTTTTGAAAAATCCAAAAAAATCACCATAATAATTTTTCAATGTTTATATTTCAAAAATGAAATTCATTTTATAAAATCAATTTTATAAATATGAGAAATTTATGTTTCATATAAAATCATCATTTATTCGAAAGAATAATGATTTTAATATTATAATGGATTTTATGACCCTTTGGTAAAATAATTAAGGTCTCGTAAAATGATATTATATTTATAATACAACCTAATATTAATTTACGAATATATTTTTCAAAAATAAATTTTCTATTGAATCATTATATTAATTATAAAATTGTAAATGAACATTTACATTTTAAAAAAATACCAACACTTAATTTATCTTTTTTTAAACATTTATTTACTTATACCTATGATATAAATATATCATACATTAATTTATAAGATAACAAAGTTTAATTTATACTTTCATAGGTCTGGTTAATATTATAATGGACAGATTATTATTCTTAATTGTCAGATTACTATTCAATCAATCATGTTACTATTACAGTGGTGGAGGTTCCCTATTTTATATAAATATCTATTATATTATTTATTCTTCCATTAATTCAATTTTCTATTATGTTTATATATATAATTTCATCTTTATAATAAATTTTTTATTATTAACATTATGTTTTATTTCTATATCTTTGTTCATGAGTGTGGTTATTATAGTGGATCGACAAGAACCAAATATTCCCAATATTACTACCTTATTTTCTATTTATTTTCCTATTGTAATATTCTACATTCATATTAGTTTATTTTTTGACTAATGTACCATTATTAAGTTATTAGGATAATGTTTTTATTGGTTTATCAATGTGATGTAGGTGTTTTATGACATAATAAGAGAAATTCCATTAATAAAATTTTAGGTTGTTACATTCTTCCCATCTTATTAAATTTATCCCTTGAAATTTTGTTCTTTATAGTATGGTGAAAACATGTGAGGGTACTTCTCCTTTATATCTTCCTCTAGTTCACATAACACTCTTCATATTTATAGTTCCTCCATAATACTTTGACTAGGTGACTAGTCATACTATATAGAAATATATCCATTTGGTCAAAGATCCTCACCGTCTACTCCTAATAAGAGAGACCATTTTTCATCTATAACACCTTTGAGTTCAGTACATGTGAGGGATCTTGTATGTACTTTCTCAAGATAGATATGTGAAATTCATCATGTACTTGATATATGGTTGGTGGATGTTCTAGTCGATAGGACACAACTCTGACACGATTAAGAATCATGAAGGGGCTGATTTAAACAGGACTTATCTTTCCTTTCTTCCCAAATCTCAAAACTCTATTCCATGGAGATATACATAGGAATATATTATCACCAACCTCAAAATATATATTCTGTTGATGAATATCTTTATAGATTTCATGTCAACTTTGGGAATCCCATATTTTCTGTTGGATGATCTTTACATTTTCTTCAATTTTCTCAACTATTTTATGTGTTTGTTACTTACATTCACCAGTATTATCCTAGAATGTATTTTTTCTACATATTTTATAATAATTCTCTTAATATGGATCTATGTTGATGCTTCAGTTGAATCTAATGTTTTAAGAGAACTTATCCAATAGAAGATTTTGATCCCATCATCCTTTGGAGTCCAATGAGAATTATCTCAACATATATTCTAGTATTTGAATATTATACTCAAATAGGCCATCATTATGGGGGTGATAACCCATACTAAAGTTCTACTAAGTATTTATATCATTTTATAGGATTTTACATAACATGGAGATAAATCACTTATCACGATTGAATATATTCAATAATGGTACTCCATGCATCCTCACCACTTGTCTAAGGTATATTTATGACTATTGGTGGAGTGAGATGTCCTATAGAGTCACAATAAAGTGAGAAGTATTTGTAAGGTGATCCAAAATGATCCATATATCATTATTTCCTATAAATTTATTCAGATGATCACTAAAAATTTCCATTGTGATGTTTTCCCATTTCTATGGAGGTAATATTAATGGTTGCATCATCCCATTATACTTTTACCTTTAATACTTCTCTTACTGACATACTAGAAACATTGATGTATATTCAAAAATCTCATTCTCCATATTTTCCCACCAATCATTCTCTTAGATATATCAACACAACTTTGTTCTCTCTATTTTAATATAGATATTTTACCTACATGAATCATTCATAATATCCTTATTTATCTCTATATTTAATGGCACACATTATCGTGACCTAAATATTAAAACCCATTTCTCATCAATTTTGACCTCTATGAATTTCAACTTTCATATAGCTTTCACATTTTATGAATTTTTGCATCATCTCTTTGAGAATCCTTTATCTTCTATAAAAGTGCTATTTGATAAATCATTTGTGAAATTTATGATTGTGTACCTTCCTTTATGATCCCATTTCCATCCTTTTATAATTTTAAAAATATTAGATCTATCCCAATTCTTATCATTGATAAAGTTACAGTATCCTTCATAAATAGATTATCTTACACTTTATTTTCTTTAATAGGATGATAGTGGATTTAGTAGTCATAATCATTTATAATATCTAATAATCTTTAATGGTGAATTTTAATCTCCATTTGTGTGAATATAAGTTTTAGTCTATTTTGAATAGTATATATATATAAATTCTACCCATAGAGATAATGCCACCAAATTTTCAATGAGAATATCACAACTTCCAAATCCAAATCAAGTGTGGTATATATGTTCTCATAAATTTTTAACTCCCTTGAATCATAGTCTTATATCTTATCATTTTTCACAAGTATATATCCTAATCCCTCCTTTGAGGCAACATTGTATACCAAAATGATTTCTCGATATGTCATTAATGTATGTATTGGTTCAGTGATAAGCCACTTTTTTAACTCTTTGAAACAGTATTATCATTCACTGGTCCAAATAAACTTTACTTTCATTCGAGTCAGTTTGGTTAGTGGTTTTGATAATCGTGATACATTTCTAAAAAAAATTGTAATTCCCACCATGTTCAGGGAAACTATGGATCTTAGTTATAAATATTGGTTTGGGAAACTCTTAAATTTCTTTTGTTTTATATCATTCCACTGATATCTATTTAATGGTGACAACATGCCCCAAGAATTATACCTTCTCCATCTAGAAATTACATTTACTGTACTTTTCATATAGTTTCTCCCTTCACAAAGTCTACTTCATAGTATTCAAATTCTTCTCACGATCCTTTTTTATGTAGGAGTATATAATAATATCATCTATAAAGACTACTAAAAAAATTTCAAGATAATATATAAACACAATATTCATTATTTCCATGAAAATTTCTTTAGAATTTGTGAGTCCGAATGGAATCACTATGAACTTATAGTGTCCAACCTCATTCGATAGGAAGTCTAGGGAATATCTTCCTTCCTCGCCTTTAATCGGTGATATCCTAACTCAATGTCCACCTTAAAGAAATAATTGGCCCCACATTGTTGATCAAACAATTCATTTATCCGTACAATGAGATACTTCTTCTTTATCCTGATTTTTTTATCTCACAATAATCAATGCATAGGTTCATTTATCAATCCTTATTCATAATAAAGAGGACTGGCGCACCCCAAGTAAAGCACCGGGGCATATAAAACCCTTTTCCATATTCTCTTATAACTATTTCCTTAGTTATTCCAATTCAATGGTTTCCATTATATAAGGAGTCTTTGATATGGTAAATGATCCGGGTATATATTCAATTTATGAATCATCCTCTTGGTTAGGAGGATGACCAGACAATTCTTCAGGGAACACATTAGTATAGTCCCTAATAATGGGAATTCCTTCGATCATGACCCTCTACTTTACCTCAATCATTTTGGAAATATTTGATTTCTCATAGGGAAATAATATCCATAATTGAGATGATGATTCTCAAATAGATTTGTCCTCCTCCTTAAGCTTGTACAGAATTGGTTGATGCCTCCATATGTAAAGAGTGATCACACTTTTCTGAAATTTGATGTCTTATTTGTGTATATATAGCCAACCCATGTCTAATATAGAATCAAACTCCACAAAATTAAGTAATATAATATTTTTAAGAGGTTCTTTCCAAAAACATTAACTGAGGAAGGGTTATATACATTAGATGTAATAATTTCCTCATTCTTTGTTCTCACAAATAACTCACCCTTCATATTTTGATGTGGTTTTTGAATAGTTTTACTAATATTTGATGATACAAAAGAATGTGTAGAATCATAATCAAATAGTGCATTTTCTATTCTTGAAAGAATAATCAATGACCTTTCACTACATCATTTTCATGCTCCACATCGCTAATAGTGATAAAATATTCCATTTCTTATTAACTTGAATGTTTTTCTTGATTATTGTCTCTGAAAAATGTTATATTAGGGAAATTGGCTCACAAAATAACCATGCTCTCTACAGTTTAAACATTGTAAAATAATAATAGTGTTCTTATGAACCCTCTTTTACACCTCCACATTAGTGGGTTTCTTCATTTCACTTTGGAATTGATTAACTTAGTGCCATTATTTCCCACAAATTAAGAACCTTATGGTTCCCCATAGGTTTTTCCTAGTAAGCTTATTACCCAACTTTTTATATGTGGGATAATGGATTTTCTTTCCTCTATGGGATTTATCTATTGATCCTTTGATATTAACCTCTATTTTCTAATTTTTATTTCTAATTCCATAATACCACTTGAACTCTCAAATATCCATCTCAACCTTTAGTCCACATAAAAAATATCCTCATATCAATCATAGTTTTGAATCTCCAGTGATTTTCATTGACTTGGATTTAATCTTCTAAATAAGAGATCCATCTTTCTTTTAGTGTTCATGAAAAATATAGGGGCATATTATGCAAGCCTTGTAATGTTTACCTCGTACTCCCTGACAGATCCTTATTCCTTTTTCCACAGTATTAGGACCTCCGTCTCTACCTTAAGACGGAGAGCTCAATGAAAATATTTATCGAAAAATATTTTTCTTGAATACTTCACAATACAAGGAATCAATTTCCTCCTAATACTTTGTGTTTTTTATTTGTGTTAACCATTGACCAGCTTCACCGTCAAAACGAAAAACCTCCAGTATGACCTTATCTTCTTATGAGCATTGAATGGAAGATAATGTATTCTCAATGGACTTAATCCATTGTTCCCCAATGAGGGGATCATAATATCTACTAAATATATAATGTCTTTGTCACATAAATGATTTTACAACAACTTTTTTTTTCTTATAAGAAGGAGGAAGTTCCACATGATTCATGTTATTATTCAAAAATTTAGATATTTGAGCTATTAATATCATGAAGTTATTATCTCCTATTCCCATAACATTTGGAATTTCATTATGAAAATCATAACATTTCCTATCACATTGGTTGTTATCAGGGGGTTCTCATATTTTATGTCATTAAATAAACAAATAGAAAAAAAATTAGGGTTATTTAATACTAATGTAATCAGTATATAAAAAGAAAACCATAAAATCGGATAGTTTATAGATGAAAATTATTCCCTAACTTATAATTCCATAAGTTTCAATATTTTCTATTTATGGATATAGAATTATCCATAGGGTTATTACTAAATTTTTATAGTCTTAAAACCAACAAATAACAAGATCATACTCTGATACTAACTAAAGTAACCATATCCTTTTACACTTGTTGTTGTATGATTTTAAGAATAATTATCCATTAAATACAAACCAAGGATAGAAATGTCTAGAATCTTTTAAATACTAGGTACATAATTAGAAAATAATAAACTATAATGAAACATCAATTTATTAATCTTTAAAATGATCTCCTAACTCACATTGATCTCTTATAACTACATACAATAATCTATGGAATACATAGAAAACAATGATCATCAAAAAAACCTAGTAAGGGAATAAACATGGGAATAAAACATAGCACATTAGTTAGAATACATAACATGATAACATAAAAGGAATGATTCATGAATAAACACATGGAAGCATAAGTGACCCACCTTCCTAGGGTCTTTTCTTACCACTCTCCTTTAGTTGTTGATTTATCATCTAGAGGTGATATAGGAAATCATTTCTTTTTCTCAATCACATGGACATATTTTCCTATATACTATCAGGTGGTGAAATCTTCATGGATCAAGCTGGTGTGATCCTATTGTTGAATTATCCTTAATAAGAAATTAAAACATCTCAAAGGAGATCTACTCTCCTCAGCCAACAAGAAACCCTCTTGTTTCCAGGTAGTGAATACCCTTAGCTCAAAGATAAATATTATGGAGTACACCTTGGAGAAAAATTGTGATGAAATTATATATGATGACATGGCTACCAAGTAGTCATTAATTTCTAATTTTCTCTTAGATTAACAGAAAAGAGTGTGTGAACAAGCAAAAATTTGATGGATCAGGGAAGGCAATAACAACAGAAAAAAATTATAAAGCCTGCATCAAAGAAACAAGGAAGCCTAGAAATCCAAATATTGTACTTGATGATGGCTGGTATATGGATGATCATGGGGTGGTGGGGAACCTTGTTGAAGCACACTTCAAATCCTTTCTCGTGGTCCATAACCTGCTCATACAAGGTGGGTACCTAGTGGGGAGTGATGGGTTTTCTACATTATTTCATTTATGGATTTAAAAAGTGAAAATGCATTCCTCAAGTCTATCCTTGATGAGAAGGAGATACTTGACGCTATCAATGATCTCAACCCTGATAGTTATCCTATTCCAGATGGATTCTATAGATCAATTTATGTTTCCTCATGGGATCTATTCAAGAGTGATCTTATTTGTATGGTGAAGGACTATTTTCATGGAGGTTTTCTCCCCCACATTTCATGTGCCACTAAATTCGTGTTGATCCCCAAAATCAATGATCTGACTTTGCTGGCTCACTAATGACCCATAATCATGGCTAACTTTCCTTAAAAGGGTTTATATAGCTTTATCAAAATAAGGATTTGTGTTTATCTTTCTGATTGGTTTCCATAAAAGCAACATGGGTTTATTAGAGGGATTCTGATTCAAGGTGTTATTTTATTGGATCAATAGATGGTTAGGGAAATAAAAATCAAGTCGGTTGGATCAAATTCTATTATCAATATTGTTATTAAAAATCCTATGATGGTCTCGAATGGAGTTTTATTTTGAAGTTTTTACCCCATATGGTTCTCTTTTTGTGGTTTGTTGACCTACTTTATAGACGATTCATCTATTCTTGGCTGGACTTTAATTTTATGGGTAGGAACTATTGGTTATTTAAATAGGTTCATGCATTACGTCATGGAGATCTAATCTCTCCTACCATGTTCATTCTCATAAAAATTACACTTAGTAGGTATATGTCCAAAAACCATGGAATGGTAAAATTACCCCTTTCAGGTTCATGCATAAATTTTGTGGGGTTCCCATATCATGTATGTGGAATATGCTATTATTTTTCTCAATTTTAGTTGTAGATCCATCCACAGCATCAATAACCACTTAGAGTATTATTGAAAATGGAGTGTACATGTTGTTAATTGTTAGAATAGAATCCTTTATCTACCCTCCCCATGCTCAGAGAGGTAAACCAGAACCAAGTAAAGGAACTTTGGAATCAATAGAAGCTACTTACCAATGGAATACTTGGGGGATCAAATCTATGTTGGTGTAATTCACATCCACCACTTTTATAGGGTGGTATATCATATTATGAGCCACATTAATAATTTAAAAATGGTTCTTATCATTTGGGGGCCAAATTCTGATACTTAACAGTGTACTTATGTCTGTTCCCATGCATGTTATCTCATCTATCAAGGTGCCAAAAAGTGTCATCTTTGGAATGGAAAATATAATGGATGTTTTCATCTTGGACTCTCACTCGGAAGGAAAACGTCAATGGGTGTCATGGCCCAAAATGGAAGAACTGCTTTTTGAGTTAGAAATCAATGTTAGAAATGTATCTTAAGAGATGTTTGGGATACAAGGGAAACCATCTTAGGAGAAAATTTAAAGATGCATGTTGTGGGGAAAACTAATGTTGAAAAAAATATTGTAGTACTCTGGACACCCCAAATAATAAATCCTCTCTATTTTGGACTATTTTTCATCCACAAATTCAACACCTTAATCATATTTCATACTAGAATGTTGATAGTGGTGACATCTAATTCTTGTACCATAATTAGTCAAGTGATAGTCTGGGTTTTCCAGGATTCCCTACTATGGATATGTCTATTAAT
The DNA here is from genome assembly GCA_963277665.1 of Viscum album. Taxonomy (NCBI): domain Eukaryota; kingdom Viridiplantae; phylum Streptophyta; class Magnoliopsida; order Santalales; family Viscaceae; genus Viscum; species Viscum album. Next base: position 769,706,277 of record OY728159.1, on the reverse strand, counting down.
CAAGAAAAACATTTCTTGGGTTTCACTCAGGAAGTCTTGGTTGAAAACTAATATTTCATGTTCTATCTTATAGAAATTTCCTCTAACTCAAACAACTGCATCTTTACAGGGACTTCATTGGGAATCTTCTTAGGTAAGGAGTACAGAATAATTTGGTACCTCCATTCCACACGGAGAAATAGGGGGGATGTTCTATGGTAAAATGAAATCCTAGAAAAAATTAAATTCATGGTATGGCATATTTTGAAGGATGAAATGACAGTCAATGTCAAAGTTAGATAGTTGGGATTTTATCTGGCGTCAAAATGTTTGTTCTATACGATCCCTCAAGAAGAGACTATAAGACATCTGTCCATTGATGAAATATAGGCTCTCGAGGTGTAGTCTACTTTTGGGAAACCCACATGGATCCATTATTAGGCATCCTCTAATGTCTCTTTCTTATCCAGATGGTTTTATAGAAATGGAGAATAGATGTTTGGAAATAAATTAAATAGAATTCATTTTAGGATTGGGATACTGGTGTATTTGGGAAGCCCACAATAAATCTAGATACAGGGGTATCGCAGGTTCTAGACTGGATGTGGTGTTTAAAACTAGATGCTTGGTTCTTGATATTTCCCACTTAATTTACAAATGGATAGAGGCCCCTTATCTTAGACCTCTATCTCTCTTCTTCCCTCCACTGATTCTAGAAAAGGGTCGGTGGATTTTTTGGCACCCCCGTGAGAGGCTAAAACTCAACACAGATGGCCCTTATGTTACTAGATTCATACAAGGGTGTGGTGTGGTCTGTAATGGATGGGGTTCTATGGTATTTTCCTTTTCTACAACCTTCTTCCATTATGATTTTTCAGGATATTATGAGAGATATGATGATGGGTCTTGAACTTCACACTGATAACAATATTAAATTGGCAGTAGTAAAAATGGGATCCAAAATCCTTCATAACTCTCTACATGGGAAGTGAAGTACCCCTTGGAATATCACCTATGACATATGTAAGTGAAATAGAATTATCAGTAATGGCATTTAAATCCATCACACTTGGTGAGATGGTAATATGGTAGTATATTTTCTTTCATCTAGGGCCCCTTAAAGTGTTTTGTTCATATTCTTTTTGCATTTGGGTTCATTTCCTTCGGAAGCTGTTGATTTTGTTCGAGGTGATGCACCTACACTTCACCATTTCATACCCCCATAATCATTTCTCCTAGAATTTTCTTGGCTAATTCATTCTTATTTTGAATATAATAATTTATTTTCTTGAGTGTGGTGATGTTACATTATAAATGTTCCACCTAGGAGTGGTTTTTGTGAAAAGAGTAAAGATTTTTTACGGCATAATATTTTCATAAAACCAGGAATAAATTAAAATATATTTTAATGATAGAAATATATATTTTATAAAAATATTGAGGGATTAAAATAATTTATGGTGTGTAGTTGAAAATAGGTATGAAACAGAGAAGTTTTGTTTAAACCGGGATTTCTTAATGATGGAATTTAGAGGTGAACCTTTTATAACATATATTTCCCCATTCACTTTAATTTATATATATAAACATGTTTAGAATATATACACAGAATATAAAATAATTATACAAGAATAAAAAACAAATACATTGGATTAGAGAGAGAGAAATTGTAACAAAAATGAAAAATTGGAGGTTTGAAGAATCCCTTACCTTATGTTTGAATTCATTCTAAACATGCAATTAATGTCCTTGATAATAAAATTAGATTGATTATTTACTTAATTAAGAGCCTATTTTATATCCACTTTATTTATTATGATTTTTTAAGTTCATTTATGGCCATTTTTATTAGTTATAGGGTGGAATTTTGTCATTCCGAGAGAATTCATTTTCATGGTATCATGGTTAGTTTACTTGGGTATTATTCAGAAATTTATTATCAAAGGTGAATAAATCTCCAGTTTTTTAATCATTTGGTATTAATAAAATTATAGATGTTTAAATGGTCTTGTTTATCATTTTTATTTTCTGGTATGATGATGATTCACTTGATAAAACATTAATGAAAATTATTTAGTTAATTTTGGAGGTTTTTAAGATCATCACGAACTAGTTTCATTTTATTTAATATTATATCTATATATTATTTCCAAAACATAAATAAATTACTAATATAAATATTAAAACTATATTTAACCATAATAATAGTTTTATGACCACCTTTGATGGTTGTAATGGAAAATGAAAAATTGTTATCCTTGAAGGTGGGGAATCGACAAAACACAAATGATGTTTTACTTTTTAGAATAAAAGGGAAAGAGAAGAGATTTTATGATTTATATTCCATTAATAAAAAATAAAATTCCATTATATATTTTATATTGGAGTTATCATGCCTCTTTGGATAGGGGAGGTTCAGATAGGATAATGAAATAAATAAAATTTAATGATAAGGTCTCATAAAAATATCATTTAATTGAAAAATAGAATCCATTTTATGAAATTAATTTTCTTAATATAAGAAATTAATTATTTTTTAACAAAACTAGCATTTATTAAAAAAATATATTTTATTATTATAATCAATTTTATTACCCATTTAAAAATAAATTGAGGTCTCATAAAGTAATATTATAATTATAATACAATGTAATATTATTTTCTAAATGTATTTTATAGAAAAATATTTTAAATAATTATAATAATTATAAAATTGTAAATAAATATTTATATTTTAAAAAAATACCAAGACTTAGTTTTTCATTTTTATAAAATTTATTTACGTATAACATCATATGAATATATCATATTATCATTTATAAGATACCTAAATTGTGTTTATACTTTTATTAGCGAATTTTCCAATCTAACAGTCAAATTATTATTCTTAATAGTCAGATTACCATTCCATTCGCTAGGTTTCTATTCCAATGGGAGAGGTTTTTTTATTTCTATAAATAATTTTTATTTAATTCATTCTTCATTCACATAAATTTTCTATTATTTTTATATATATATTATCATCTTCAAAATAAATATTTTATTATTATAATTTTTTTTGCTGCTTTTTTCGTGAGTGCAGTTATTCTAGTGGATCGAGAAAATGCAAAATTTCCCATTCTTATTATCTTACTTTCTATCTATTATCCCACTATAATACTTGGAATTCTTATTGGTTTATTTTCCTACTAATGTATCAATATTCAGTTATAAGTATAATTTTCTTTTATTCTCTATGTGATGTATGTGTTTTATGGAATAGGAATAAAAATTCCATTTTTAAAATTCTAGGTCATTGCACTCATCCTATTGGTCATGGTGTAGGCAGAATAAGAACCTTATAGGTAATAAGTTATTAATATGAAAGTTTACTTTCAAACAAAGAAGTATATTTTTAAACTGCATGTTTTAGTATTATTTATTTTTCTAGCCCCTTCAAATATTATTCAAATAAGATAAAATAATAACTCTAGTAGAATCCATATACTGATATATTATTATGTAAGTCGAATAACCTATATCAATCTCAACTTCCTTCAAATGGGAAAATAAACCATCATTAATGTGTATGGTGGACTATTTCCCCACGAACCAATTTAATTCTTTTTTCAAAACCATATCTCATGTATGGTTATAATAATGGAATTAATATTTATATGTTATTTTAATGACATATTCATCATTATGTAATGATAAAATATCATTTACTTTCATACCATTCTATATAAAAAATATTTGATAACGTCATTTGTGCATACATGTGGACAACAACCTCCATGAAATGATGTGATTCATTTTTCATCATTACATCACATGGATGATATATACATTCGGGTTAAAAGAAATATTATTTTCTTTATGATTTAATGATAATTACAGAGAGATAAAATAACACTTACCATATTTACATATTTATCTTTGAAAAATGAAAACGTTACTCATGCGTATGTACGACCTACTATCTCAATAATTGTAATGTAGTTCATTTTTCATAACTATTGTTGATGATTTTTTAAAATTATAATTTATGTATAAAAATGATAATTATTTCATGATCATAATTCTATGTATGATTTAATAATGACCTATTTTACCATAGTCAATTCACTGAAGCTAATTTGGACTTATGAACTAAATATCATCAAAACGTAAGATGTGAATTAAATTGATTAAATAATTAAATATAGCCCGGTAAGAGATAAAAAAAGAATAATAAAAATAAAAAAGGTTCATATTCTTGAAAATTATTAACCTATGTTTATTATTTAGGAAGATAAAGAATTTACGTGACAATTCAGAATAAAGGTATGGGACTTTATTTTAAAAATACACATTTAATGATTCCCTTAAAACCTTTCTTTTTCATTTTTGTATATATTTTTAAAATTATTTTATGGATGATTTTATATAAATATAAATGAATTATAAATAAAATTTTTATCTTATTTTAATTTTTATTCAGAGGAAATAAAAATGAATCATTTTATAGAATGTTTTAAATTTGTTTACAATAGAAAATATGAATTTTATATTTTAACATATATGACAAAAAAAAATTCCCCCTCTATCATAACCATTATTTTATGTTTAGATTCCATTATAAGATTTTATGTTTTATTCAAAGAAATAAACTATTTCCCTTTAATTTTAGAATTATAGTTTTGAAAATTGTGTTTTAAACTAAAGGTATATATAAATAACTGAAAATGATTTCTTATGAGTGAAAAGGATGTTTATATGTGTAAGATTTTATGTATTCTGTTATGGTTATAGGGGAATATTTATGATTATGGGTGGTTCCCTTATAAACCAATGACGACTGATAAAATAATAGAACTTCAATACATTAGGTAAATAGATAGAAATAATTGATTATGTTTGTGCATATAGATTATTGGAATTTACCATGATGTAATACCAGGTATAACTGTGATGGTTATCTCAACTATGACTTTGATGGTTACTCTTTGTATAATTGTGATGGTTATCACATGTAAATTGTGAAGGATATTCCATTTATAACTAATATCGTTATTCCATATATGATATTTATACAAAAATGATTCCTCGAGTTACCTTTATGTTTTATATATGATTTTTATTGATTTTTATGGAAATATTATGATTTCTCAAGGTAAGATAATGAACATATGTATATGATTATTCATAAGCATAAAATATATGGCTCTGTGAAGTAGTTTTCATTTCCTTCTCATGTTATTAATGAAATAATTATGGATTTCACTTTTCATTTAAGATTTATATGAATTTTTTATTAATATCATTTGGCATAAAAGTTGATTATGTGGGTAAGAAAATGGTTATTTTGAGAACAATGTTTATTTTAGAAAAGGAATTTTTTAGGAGTATCCATGGACTAACAGTTTTATTTATTTATTTATTGTCCATTATAAATCTTTTTGTTCTCATACTGTGTTTTTAAATTTTTTTCAAAGGGTTTTATAGAAAATTATGAACAAGGGTGAGGCCAAAATGAAAATTGTGAAGATATGTGAGGAAAAGAAAACTTTCCCCTTCGTAAAGGTTTTTGTGGGAAAAATAGATACTGAGTAAAAGTTCCAACTTATAATGTATGGGTTTTATATATAGGATTTATTTTCTAACTCTATAAAACTATAAAAATAAAAGATATCTGAGGATGTAATAAATTAAATTTTAGTTTAATCTCACTAGAATATGTAATTTTTTTGGTTGGGTCCTCATATTTGGTATTAGAGAAAAGGTTTATATAACTATAGATGTTAGGTTTTTATTTCAAAATATGTTAAAAGTTTAATATATATGAAAAAAAAATATTATGGAGAATTATGGTTTTTTTGGACAAATAAAAAGATTTTAAGATAACTTGGTTAAGTATGTGTTAGTGTTTATCCTCCATATAAGATAGTTTTTTTTTATTTTTTTTATATTTTCACACTATCTTATATTTAGTAGATGGATAGATCTAGTAGGGACCAAAGTAAAAATGTATGTGAAGTAAAATGTGGTGGCTAAATGAATGAGAAACAAAACATAAGTGAATTTGTAGTGAAAACTCTTACGATTTCTTTTACCCAACTATCATAAGATATGATTGAAAACATTACACTTGGTGAGTTTAAAAAAACATTAAATAAAAGATAAATAATGATCTAAGGAAGATCAAGTGATAATTATCATAAAGATAAAACTATTCAATGACATGTGTTTTGAGAATGTGGGAAGAAGTGACCATGAAAATGTTTAATGGGAATGGGAAGATGCTTTGTATGTGGTAAAGAAGAGTATAAAATAATAACCTTTTAAGGAAAAAGGAAGAATCTAGTTAACACAATTAATAGGAATAATATTCTTTCCAAGATATTAGTTGAATGTTTTCATTATGCGGATTATAGGCATTATGAAAATAGATGGACTTTAGGGAAAAATAATTAATGAGATCAATAAGACCATACATATGAATATATAGTTGTGCCAAATTCCATTATCATCAGAGATAAGGAAACCAAAAATGAAATATGAAAGGTATTAATTATATCTTGGTTTGTGTTTTTATATTATTGAATCAAATGACATGATTGATATTTTTTGAAGGAAGTATTAAGAAACAAGATTGAAAATAATGGTTAATGGATTATGAGGAGTGTTGATTGACTAACGTGTCAACATATATGAATTCAAGAGTTATGATGTAGTGGTATATTTATGGTTGATCATATGATCAAATACCTAGAAACCCCTTTTTTAGAATTCACATGATGGGAATACTTATGGATACATATATAAAATTTTCATAGATTATTGAGGTATATGTAACCCTAATGATTAAAATGTGAAAATTTTATTTATGGAAGAATTACCAAGTAAATAAGTTCCCGGGTATGGATAAAATTTTGGGTTCATATGATTATTTATGATTAAAATTATATTTATGGGACTATTATAATAATTATATAGTTTTACAAAAAGAAAACCCCACAGTCAAGGAGACAACTCATCACACCTGGCAAGGTTGTAGGGCTCAACCCCATAACTGAATGGTGAAAATGATGCAATGCCTACCACTGGCCTATGTGATGTCTTGGTTAGTACGACATTATTTTTCTAATTATTTTTATTTTGGGAATATTTTTTATCATATACATATCCATTGGATTGAATTGTTATTTTGTGATTTAGTGATTTTAGAAGAAGATCACTTTAATTTAGGGGAACATTATTTGATGTTATTGAATTTTATTTTAGAAGTAATGATTGAATTATATTTTGGATGTATATATGTTCTAAATGTTCCTTTATAGAGGTTCGTGTTATTTTTGGAAAATATTATCATATATTGGTGATTGTATGATTAAGGCTTATTCATTTTAGTATGAGACTTTAAGAGTGATTCTTATTATTTGGAGATAAATGATAAATTTATATTGGAAGAATATGTGAATAAATACTTCTAGTTTTTTTTTCAATATTAGTCTGGAATATTAAAAAATTTAAGGTTAGTAATTAATCAAAATATATAATTTTAAAATTGTGTTTTATTTTATATGCTTTGTAATTAATGTTGAATTTATCCATATGATGGTTTATTAATTTTTGGAATTATCTTACCATGTGCTAACCATTTTTTTGGGTTAATGTATAAATAAAGACGAAATATATTATTGTCATTTTACTGAAGTATATAACCCATTGGATATTTATTTCAACACTTTTTTCTTAAAAAACATCTTTAATACTCATCTTTTAGAGAAAAATATGCGATTGTGGTAGAATTTTATTAAAGGATGATATTCTACATGGGGAATAATTATATTTCCTTATGATCTTGTTATATATCATGAAAAAAATCCTCAAATTTATGGAAAAGGATCTTGAAAAAAAAACTTTTATATTATTACCTTCACTTATGATGAATCAATTGTCTGTTCACCCATAATTGATTTATGGTTTTACGATTGTTAACTTTATCATAACTATGTTCTTTATCCCTATCTGTCAATCTTTGGGAGTTAGTTTTCTCATCTATGTCCATGTTTCCACTTCCCACAAATTTTTTCCTATATGGAAACTTTTTTATATGTTATTATCAATGAGAATCATACTTCTATTTCTCTCATATCAAGAGGAAGATTTATTAATCATTTTTATGACATGGGATTTGAAAAATATATTTTTAAATTTCAAGCATTTGATTACCTGGATGATAATAAATTTTTAAGGAAAATATGTACTAAAGGTGAGTAGAAAGTAATATTATGATATTTTAAAATAAATTTTGTGTTTGATAAAACAAATGACACATAACACTAAGCTTAACTGAACCATGAAATATTATTATTTAAATATGACCTTTATAACCTATCCATTAATGTTTTTTATTGAGTTTTTATAGATTAAATTTAAATTAGATTCATCAAAATCAGTATTATAAATCAAAAAAATGGAAACCATATTTATAATTAAGAGGTTTCAAATTTGATAAATATTTCACTTTTATTTTTCAACATTATAAATAGTGACATAGTAATTTGGTTACCACGAAAAAGGGTAAACTAAGTAATTAAGGTTAAAAATAAATTGATAAGGGAAATAAATTTCCCTAGAAGTTGCCTACATTTTATTGTATGATAATATATCATTAATAATCATACAAAACTCTAATATATAGACTTTTTATAATTTTTCCACGATTTTGACTCATTATATTATTTTGAATAATGAAAAAAATTTCATTCTCTATATTTTATTATCATTAGATTTTTATCATATAGATAAATAGTAGATATTTTTCATTATAAATTTTTATTATAAATATAAATTATTTATTTTCATCATTTTAATTTGTTTCTAATTTTTAGAGAATAAATAATTACCTTTAATTCTTAGGAAATTCTGACATCACTTGAGTAGAAGCAGAAAAAAATCGATAAAATGATTTAAAAAACTCAAAAAAAAATATTATTTTATTGAATTATAGTGACCCAATATTTTTAAATAATATTGACATATTATAGGGGTTTTAAATCATTTCATTATAATTCAATTTTATTCTTTTTGTTTTAGAAGTCAAATTAATAGGATAGTTCCAAAATTGACATTAATGATATTTTATAATGGATAATATTCTATTAGTTGATTTAAAATTCATAAAAATATTATATTTAGGAATGTGAATGGTATATGTTTTATGAAATCAAAAATAGGCCATTTATGAGCCTTTAATCCTTTTATTGTATCTATATTAACCTCTTAAGGGTAAAAAACATTGGTATCACCATAATTGTCAAAAGGGTTATCATAGGATAAAAAACAATAAGGGTAAAAATATAATAAAAACATATCCAAATTTTAATAGATGATATGATCTTTAATAATCCTCACATTATTTTAGAATAATAATAATTTTGAACAAATTTTTCATTAAAATTAATTTATACTAATTTAATATTTTATGAAATTCTAAGAGTTCCCCTCCCCTATTTTATAAAACGGCACATCTTCATATCATTTATTAACATTTAAAAGGAAATTTGTTATGAAAATACCTTCCATTAATATATAACCTATATATTGAAGTATTTTATTTTTCATTATACCAACCATAGAGGTCTTAAGGCATTATTAAAAAGAGAATTTCTAAGGTAGAGGTATAGTTTTTAACTGCATGTTTTAGTTTTATTTCTTCATCCACCAACTTAAAATATTATTATACCATGATAAAATATTATAAAATGATCATAAATATATTAATATGTAATTATGATATTGGAATAAGATAAATCAGTATTTTCTTCCATTAAATAGGAAAGAAACCATCATTCGTGTGTACGGCAGACTATCGTCTCACGAACCAATGTAATACGTCTTCCATCACCATCTCTCACAAAAAGTTATAATGATGGAATTAATGTTTATATATGGTATTCAAGATATATTAATAATTATATAAATATAATATATCATTTACATTTTTAACTTTCCTTCCACTAATAAATTATAACATCGTTCGTCCATACATGTGGATTACCACCTACACGAAGCGTTGTGATTCATTTTTCATTAGCACATAACATGAACGTTATTAATACATATCTATGACCAAAGAAACAATATAGTATTTTTAATAAAATTATAATTCTAGGAAGAAAAAATAATACTTACCATTATTCCATAATTTTTATAAAAAAATTGAAACATTACTCATGCAGGTGTACAACGTACTATCTCCATCATTGTAATGATTTCATTCTTCATAAACTTCATTCAGGATTTTTTTGAAAGTATAATTTATATATTAAAAATAAAATTATTTCCTGATTATTATTCTAGTGATGATAGAATAATTACCCCTTTGGATATAGTCAACTTACTAAATCTGTTTTGGACTTAAGAACATAATATCATCAAAACATATGACGTGAATTTAATTTATTAAATAAATAAATATAGAATGGTATGGTATAAAATAAAAGGAATAATAAACATAAAAATTTTAATTAATTATGTAAATAATTCATCTATATTTATTAATTAGTAAGATAAATAAAGTATATGTTGAATTGGACTCAATGTGAGGGACTATCGTTTAAAAATACTTGTTTAATGTTTCCTTTAAAACTCTTATTTTTTTTCATGACCATATTTTTAATAAAAATTAATGGATGTAATTATATGTAAGTAAATGTGTTATAAATAACATTTTATGACTCTTTTAACTTTCTTACAAAGTATTTAAAAACGTATTTGTTTAGTTTTTTTACGTTCTTTATAAAAGACAAAAAGAATGTTCTATTTTAACGTATATGGTGACAACAAGTTTTCCTACCATCGTAACCATTATTTAATGTTTGGATTCATTTATATTAGTTCCTATTTTATTAAATGAAAACTCATATTTCCCTATTTTCTACATTTTTTTGTTTTATTGAATATGTTTTAAAATAAATGGATGCATCAATTTATATAAATATTTTTTTATGGGTGAAAAGAACATTTTATCAATGCATGATTTTATGTATTATGTTATAGTTATTGGGAATTATTTATGATGATGAGTCTTTATTTTATAAATATAGGTTGGGTGATCCCATCATATCTCTCCAACGCATTAGGTACGGGGACATTGTTTACCAATTAGGTTTCTATTAAGTGATTATTATAATTTAATGTGAAGTTTATTCTAATTATAATTGTGATAATTATTTAAAGTGTAACTGTGATAGTAACAACAAGTATAATTGTGATGGTTATCCCATATGAACCATTAATGTTTTTCCATTTATAAGCATGATGGATTTTCTATATTTAATATTTATATAAAACTGATGCATCATCTTTCTTATAGGTTTTTTTATATGTTTTATATTGCTTTTTATAGAAATATTATGATATATCTAGGTAAACTAGTGAATTTTTGTTCATACTTATTTTTAAGGGATAAAAGTATAGGTTTGTGAAAAAATTATCCTATTATTTCCTTTTTTCAGAGAAACATTTTTTAAATTTATTTTATCTTTATTATTTTATAGGAAATATTTTATGATAATATTTGAATATAAAATATGATTTTGTGGGTGGAAACTAGTTTTGTTTGTGCCTAATGTTTATTTTGAAAAATGAATATTTTTATGAATATCAATGGACTAAATGTTTTTTTTATGTCCCATACTATGATTTTCATGCTCATCCCACAATTTAAATATTTTTTTTATAGGGTTTTGAGGATGATTACAGACAAGGATGTGGTCAAGATAAAAATTATGATGATATATATTGAAAATAAAATGTTACCCATCTTAAAAGTTTGGATTTATTAAAAAAATTGATACATCATAAAAATTTACACTTTAAATGTATGAGCTTGTTATATAATATTTATGACCAAACACATTAAAAATATAATCATAAAAAAAATTTGGAATGTAATAATGTTAATTCTAACTTAAATTCACTATAATATTAAATGTTTAAGGTCATGTATTTATAAAAGAAACCCCTTATTAGCCTTCTTCTATGAGTAGGGTGGAGGGTTTCTTATTCTTAATACCCTCTAAAGATGAAGTGGATTGGGGATCCTTATCATGGGGAACCATTTAAAGGAATAAATTCAAAGTGGGCATGAATTCATCCATCTAGGAATATACATCCTTCTTTGTATCTCTAGAGATCATGAAAACTAGGATAGTTTGACATTTTATGGATCTCTATAAAAGAGGTCAAAATAAAGAACCAACTTCTATGATGTTAATAGATGAAAGGGGATCCTATATATTACAACAATAATCTTACAACCTGTAATGAATTTGGTTTTTTGATTAGTTAATTTAACACACACACAAACATATATATATATGTGGATTTTAATTGAGATTTGGCATGATGTTTGGGTGAATCGAGACCCCAAAATGAATATATTAAAATATTAAAATATTTTAAAGCATATGATAAAATACTTTCATTTTAAATTGGTTTCAAATTATTTGGGACTTCATATGGGAAATTTGAAACAACAATTGATTCTAGAATAGGGGTTTCACCATATGACTAACCTAAGATTGGTCAGTGTCAGGCGTTCCATGTGAGGTGACCATTAGAGGATTCATTTAATAAAATAAATAAATAATTTTTTTATTCAATAACCTCAAACATAATCCTTGATTATAAATTAACATGTATGAAAAAATTATAGGTTTAGCTTCATTATGATAGGAGGATTATATAGGAAATGGAGTGTTCTTCCTTGGTGACAGAAAACCCAAGGATGAAGATCGAAGTATAGATCAAGGTGGAACATGGTACGGATGAAGTGAGAATAATAGCTTCTTATACATCAATAGTAAATGTGTTATTAACTAATTATTGTCACATAATATTGTTAGGACTCATTATTTTATGGTTTATTCACTTTATTATTATCAAGAATGAATTTTTTATTATCTTGTTAATTTATCTTCAATCCCATGAATAGAACGAATTTCAAGAATGAATTTCATATGATCACATTGGACAATGATGGATTTATATTGTAATTTTATTTTTCCCCACTATTCAGCGTGTTATTCAAGGGTGACTCATGGGGTCCCATTTCAATTTTTACAATATGGGATTGAGCAAGATTAAACCCTTGGATTCATGTTGGTTGCATGAAATACATATGGAGAAATGGTTTAAGGATGAATTGATGTTCCATGCAGGATGCTGATAATGGTGCTTTGGATGTGGGATCCAAAGTGGAAACTGGAGGTACGATGACATCACATGGGTAATCGAATTTTTGATGGCTGGGATATAGATGCTAGAGATACACGTTTGGTGATATACCATTAGATTTTAGGTGGTAAAATTTAAAGGATTATTAGAGAAATTTAGGATTGAGAATCCCCATGAAGACTAGGATTTACTATCTGAAAAAAACAACTACACGGTGTGTAGTTTATAAAACCAAATATAATACAGTCCCCCAACTATGGAATCTAGGGTTTCGGGTGAATATAAGTATAAAACACTATGTATGGAAATTACATGTGATGTGACACTATCTTGGTGGCTCTTTGTGTATTATAGAAGTACAGTATCATATGCACAACCATGAATATAGGCATATCCAATGTATGTGGGAAAAACCATATAGTAAGACACAGTCTGTGTACATGGGCACGACCATTATATACGAGCACTAATCGGGAGGACTTAAGTATTCCCCAAGAGGCTGATATATGTGGTGTAAAACCTATAAATTCATTTTATTCTATCATGGTATCCAAATCCATGTCAAGGGGAGAAAAAACGTAGGATAAAAGGTAAGGTTACATGTTCTATGACCCCATGTACACATTGTGTACTTATCCAATGAATTTACACCTTATTTATCTCTTTATTTAGAACATTGATCTTGACTGATGAGTATCCTATTTTGAGTAATTTTTCATGTATGATTTTATAGAAGGCATAATAGTGTATTTTAAGATAACATGGTAGGAGTTTTGAGTATGAAACTTTGTTAGGAGGCCACTGAATGATAGTAGGGATTTGTAAAATCATTAGAGATGTGTTAGGGTCTGGACTCCATTTCTTTACCATAGTGAGGGCCCCCATCGACTTAAGAAAGTTATAGTTATTACCCCCCCCCCCCCCTTCAATACTTTTTTAGTTAATGACTCCAATATCTATGGAGTTTTACTCCCCCATCATGATTCTTCGGTAGAGAGAAGGTCCCCCACATGAGTGAGTTATCCCTCAATTCTGTAGTGTAATAATGAAAATTGAGCCCATCCACTCATATTATTCTGATGTTGTGAATGATGCTAGGTATCAGTGATTGAACGTTAGAGTTTTGGGTACCATCATCATTATTGCCTGGCATGTGGAGAAGGATACCCTATTTTTCTCTTACCTGGATTTCATTATGAGAATATATTGGGTTTTACTTTCCCTATTTTTATGGGTTGAGTTGGATTTTGTTGTATCTTTCTATTTCTCCCTTTTTGACTTTCATGGATTCATAATCGGTGTGTATATAATCACCCCTTAATAGGATTTTCCCACACATTTAATGTTTTCTATAGAAGAAAATCATATCAGAGATGAATTTAGTGAATCATAGTGGTACCTAAGGTGTATTTTCCATGTTCAATAGTCAGACATAGAGATCAAGACCCAATATCTATTTATTTTTCCCTTTAACTATTTTTTGTTTGGTTTAGACCCCATTTTTATTTGGTTGATTATTTTTTCACTTTACTCTTTGGTTAATATTATCATACTTTGACGTATTTCTTAGAGGTTATTTCATGCATGCTTATACTCTTGATATTGTGGTTTGTTGTTATTCCTTTGAAATTTTTAGTGGAGTTGGTTGTGTGAATGCATATAGATACATTAGTAAAAGGTTACCCATCTAAATTTATTCCTTATCAGTATCTATCATCATCCCCTAGCCTATTTGAGTTGACCTTGGGGTTGTCACACCAATCTTACCACTAGCCTGATAGGCCCAAGTGGGGTAGATCATGACTGATTTTTATTAGATGTCATTCATATTTCAGATATTATAGAGTTTTACTCATGATGAGTATTGTATTAGAACTTTTTGAAATGGTTTTAGTGTGTATCAATTGTATATTTTAGGCTAGGGAACCCAGTGTCGGTGTGGAAGTCGACATATCACTTCACCAGGACTTTGACTACATACCTTTTGACTTGGTATACTGAGATATCAGTTGCAGGGACCATAAGAACATGCATTATATAGTATTGGTTCCTTTCAATATCATCCAATAGTTAACTCATCATATATTCTCATGTAATTATTGGAAGTCTTGATATTTTTTTGGATTCCTATGCAAAGAAATCTATCTAGGTCACATATACATGATTTTAATGACACTCAGTTGAGTGATGAGTCCTTAGTTTAGGGAACTCCTATTTAGGTGTTTCATCTTGGAAGCTATAGAGTAGTTCCACAACATATTTTGAAATATATAGCACCACTAGGTATGGACGTAGATTCATGAAGTATTAGTGTGGTATGGGAGTTCCATCCCTAGAGACCACAGAGGTTTCATGGTGAACAGGACTCTCTAGTAGTGTAGGATTCACTCATGTTAGTGATATGAGTCTTCAGGTTTTTTTGATACTTGATTGATCAGATGGTTTTTCTTACATCCAACCTTATTCATGGGGAATCAATGTTCATGTGGGGTCTAATGATTTAGAAAAAAAGATGAGGTGATGATCTCATGGTCAATCTTCAGGCATCTATTCCACAATGAGTAGTTACCTTAATTCTTGCACATTGTTAAAATTTTGTTAATTTTTGAGTTACAATATTGTGGTATGATGGTTACTAAGTATTTCATGAGGTTCACTAACAACACACATTACTCCCCCAATATGTAAAGATATGGAAAATTATGGGAATGGATGTTTGGAAAAGGTAACTATAGGTACATCCATGCCAGCGTAGTATCCTTAAACATTCATACCTATGATGGAATGCTAGAGTAGGATTTGGTGACGGAGTGTTCCTAATAGAGGAATGAAATGGTCCCATAATCAAAAATGGATATCACATGGATTAGTCATTTTTAGTGGAAATTAGAAATTAGTTGATAGTGTCTTGGTGAATGAGGCATACTAATGCCCAAACTCATAATCATGGATATGTGACTTAGGGATTGTGTAGAGGATCCTATCATCCTAGAGAGGACCAATGATATGCATGTGAAGGGTGAGGTCACATGACTTTTGATTTCACAAAATAATATGACAGTATTCGTGATGGGGATAAACAACCATCTAAGAGGTAATACCGTGACCAGGGATCTCCTAGGCTTGGTTAGGGGCCCCCATAGAGGTGGTGCTGACAAAAGTGTAGGTGAATATCTAAAGGGGGACACTTCTAGTGGAGGGATATTTGCATGCTACTTTTATAACGTCCCCATACCGGGAGCCACATGTAAGGTTACTTGAGCCAGGTTTTCCACATAACCTCAAGTGCATCTCCCAAAATTCTAGAGGCTGCCGACTAGCAGTGAGGGTCTTTTTCATGTCCATGGGGGAAACTATGCCCTCATAGGTAATAGGTATAATCACAGTAGAAGTAAACTGAAATTAATAATAAATATAAGAAGAATATAAATTAATAAACTACAACAGAAGCAATATGAATAATCCATCTAAATAATAATCAAGTGTGGAAGCTCACAAAACAATGTCATGCTATGATGTCTGTCTAAGCTGAAAGTATGGAAAATAGAAACCCAAGCATACTATCGACTAAAACAAAAAGACACAAAGTGAAACAACTAAATCACAAGCAAGGATCGGTCCTCTACCCCAGTCTCCATCATAATAAGAAAGAAACAATCAAGCATCGGAAGCAGCATGCTTCCCTTTGTTAATACCTGCAAGCATGTAATATACACAGGTGTCAACAACACCCGATCAGGGTGTGATATAAAGTCTCAGAAGGACATAACCCACAGTGTCTAAACCTTTCCATTTCATTCAGTAATAAAATTTATTGTGCCATTATATAACAAATGTAGATAATTAATTATGTGCAATAAAATAAATAAATCGACATGGGTTCCCAATGGTACCCATCCCTAATCATCTGCTTCAGCCTAAGATGGAAGTCTGAAAGGAGTACATGTAATAAACAGGATTCACATATGTATATATATATAATACTGTAAAATCAAGGTAAAATAAGGAAGACACATACCCCCAATCTCTTTCTTTAACTTGGGGTCTAAATCATGTGTCAACCAGGTGTGCTTCAACATTCCACAAAAATATCACAATTCTCAAGAGACTCAAAGAGGCATCAACATAAACCTTCAGTGCATCATTATTAATGTTCAAGTTGAGATTTAGAGACTGAGCTCATCCCGAAGGTATCGCTATGGTACATCCTTTAAATTATCCAATACCACCAAGCCCGTCCATGGTAATCTTTTGAAAGACCTAGTATCGCTCGAGGCATGGATTCACTATGAGTCCATCCTGATCTCGTAAAAAGGGGTTGAGAATCATCTGAGGCTGGATTAGCCACATTTCCAAAGGATCCATCCCTGATGGACCCATTTGGAATCAGTATCACTCATAAGTATTTAGAAATCTTGAGTAATTCTTGGTCTGGAAAAGCCTAAGACACTGCCCCCTAACACATGGTGGTAACCAGTCAGGAATGGCAGATTCAATCACGGCCCTTAATACAAAACCCAAATTCACTCCTCGCCCTGAATTTAATTAAAATTTCACAATAGAAGATATGATATAGCATGCATATGTAATTTTAGCTTGAAATATAAGCAGATACACTCGTGAAACATAATGTATTAATTTAATATTACTGAATAAAAACTTAACGAGGAAAGATACCGTATCAACATAAGAAGATAAATGAAATTTAAAATATATAAATAATTTAGCAGAAACAATTACCAAAGAATCCAAAATTCAAGGATCATAATTATTCTGAAATAATTATTTAAATTAAACAAAACAAAAATGGGTTACGCAACACATTCAGTTAACTAAATTAATTACCCAGGCTAAAGGAATTTGTATTGACCACGTCGGCATGCCCAAAGGGGTGTCTTACCGCGTTTCAACAATTTAAAAAATTTATTTTATGATAAAAATGGATGCAACAATTAATAAAAACAATCAAATTGAAAAGATTGGGTAAAATTATACAAAGTTGGTAGGCACCGATGAACTGCACAACCGTGCGTTCTTCATAAATCGTAATGAAATAGAGGGAAAGAGAGTAGACACCATACCTTATAGTCGTAAATGATTCTATGATTTTCATTATGCTTTGATTTGACCTAAAAGGGAAGAAAACATATGGTTTTAGAAAAACCCCAAAATAGGGTAAAATCCTTTTGTGGCGTACTCCATGAAGGATACTCACCAAAATCCTACGATTCCAAATGCTCATGGTTAACCTTGACTTAAGGGTTAAAGCGCACCTGAAGGAAAAGTAAATGGATCAAGAACAGCAGCATGGCGGTCTTCTAAATAGGGGGCAAGGGGGTGCACCACCTAGGGAGAGGTGGAGGCACGATGTAAGAGGGAGTAAGAGAGGAAGATATGGAAAAAAGAAATAAAATAAAGAAAAAGAAAATAAAAAATAAGAGAAAAATAAATGAAAAGAAAAGGGTGAAATAAAATGAAATATAAAATATAATAAAAAGGATGTAAAAAATAAAAGAAGATAAAAATAATAAAAAATGGTAATCTCCCACTTTAATTATTTTTACTTTTTCTATAACCCCCTTTCTATTTTATTTCTAAATTTCTTTTTATCCTTTCTTCATTTATTTTAAACTTTCTTTAAGTCTCTTATTATTTATCTTCAATCCTTAATTAATTATTCTAATCCTAAACACCGCGCTAAAGCGCAATATAACATTTTTTATAAAATCGCTACAGTAATTTAATTAATTTAAAAAAGGCTGCCTAGGACCCATAGCAGGGTGCGAAGGTGCGCTCCCAAGGTCACTTTAAAGAATTAAACAAAAAAATTTAAAATGGTTCATACTCGATTAAAGTCAGTACGTTGCAGCCTCCCCTCCTTAAGAAAACTCATCCCCAAGTTTCCCTTCCGAGGGTAGTGGAACGTCGTTAGAGAAAAGTTTCATCCACTGCACACGTGCATCCATCTCTTGCTCCCAAGTCTCATCCTAAATGTTTCAGTGTCGCCATAACACACATACTAGAGGGACTGACTTTACTTGAAAGACTTTCATGCTATGATCGACAATACAAATTGAATGCTCCGCAAAGGATGCATCTGCCTCAAGCTTTATGTCGTAAGGGTTAAAAGAATGAGATGGGTTTGGATGATATTGTCAGAGCTGAGATACATGGAAAACGTCATGCATGGAATGGTACCTCTAAGTTAGAACCAACTGATAGGCTATTGTAAAAACTCTCTCCACAATCTCAAACGGACCGACGTATCTCGATGATAATTTTCCATGTCTCCTGATCCGACTATGACCCAACCTTAGAGAAACATGTAGAAAGACTTGATGTCCCATATTGAACTCCAGAGGTCTACGATGAAGATCGGTATAAGACTTATGTCTGGACTGAGTTGTAGTCACACGCTTCTAAATTATCTAAACATTCTCAGAAGTCACCTCAAATAGATGAAGATCCAACAGAGCTGACTCACCTACTTCGAGCCAGCATAAAAGTCAATGGCACGGTCTACCATAGAGGGCCTCATACAGGTCCATTTAAATTGTCACCTAGAAGCTTTTATTATAGGTAAACTTAACAAGAGGTATATTATTATCCCAGGAACCTCCAAAATCAATAACACAGGCCCATACCATATCATCTAACACTCGTATAGTTTCATCGGACTACCCATCGGTCTTAGGGTGATATGCAGTACATAGAAGTATTTGTGAACCCAGCACCTTTTTCAACCCTTTCCAGAACCATGAAGTAAAGTGGGCATCTCTATCCGAGACAATAGAATGAGGTATGACATGAAGTTATAGAATCTCTTGGATATACAGCCTTCCCAACTCATCAATTGTAAAGGTCTCCTAGATAGTTAAGAAGTGTGCAACCTTGGTCAACCTATCAATAACCACCCATACTGCATCGCTACCTCAAGGAGATCTTGGCATGCTTGTAACGAAATTCATGGTGATTTCATTCCATTTACATTCATGAATGGATAGAGGTTGTAGGAGTCTAGCAGTTCGTTGGTGCTTTTCCTTCACCTATTGGCAGGTAGAGCACTGAGTGATGAAACCCACTATCTTCTTTTTCATATCGAGACACCAGTACTATCAACACATATCTCTATACATCTTGGTCATCCTAGGATGAACTACCCAAATGGAGGTGTGTGATTCCTTCATCATCTCTTCTCATATACCTGAAGTTACCCATACACGGCAACGGTAAAGGAGAGTTTCACTACCATTAACAACCCAAACAGGAGGTGGGTTCTCTCCTGTAATGATTTCCATCAAAACAATCCCCTCAGGATTAGTCAACTCTCTTATGAAGACTTGCTCTAGAAGAGAGGATGTCACTGTAAGAGCTTCTAGAAATGGTTTCTCGCGTTGTTCCTGAACCTCCAGATGCATCTTAGAAAAAAAATTCATCATCTTCCACTCACTTCTTGCTATCTAAATGGCTTGTGTCTATGTCTTGTGGCTCAAAGAATCTACCATGGAATTACCCTTACCAGGGGTATAAAAAAACTCAAAGTCAAACGATTGTAAGTATTTGATCCATCTACACAACCTTAAATTCAAGTCTTGTTAAGTGGATATATATTTAAAGCTTTTATGATCTGTGTAAACAAAAAATATTTCACCCCAAAATTAGTATCTCCAACAGTGTAGAGCATGAACCACAGCTGCCAACTCAAGGTCATGTGTAGGATAGTTCTGCTCATGAGGTCTCAGCTAGCGGGATCCATAAGACATGACTCGGTCACCCTGCATTAAAACTACACTCAGTATGATTCCTAAAGCATCAAAATAAATAATATAGCATTTACCTAGCTCAGGAAAAATTAGGATCGTATCTAAGGTTGGTCTTCCTTTCAACTCCTAAAAATAATTTTCACAAGATTCTGACCAGATGAATTGTACACCTTTCTTAGTTAGGGTCGTAAGAGGCAGTTCTAAGTGGGAGAAATCCTATATGAAATGCCTATAATATCCAGAAATCCCAAATAAATTGTGTATTTTAAAGACACTCTTGGGATGCTCCCATGAAACTACGATGCTCACCTTTTCTGGGTCAACTAATACTCCTTCTTCATATATAATATGACCCAAGAAGTGAACTTTATTAATCCAAAAGTGGAATTTTCTGAGCATAGTTTATAGCTGGTTCTCTCTCAGTGTAGTCATCATGACATCAAGATGGGTTTCATGGTTGTGTCTGGAACGCGAATACACCAAGATGTTGTCCATGAAGACTACCATAATGGAATCAAGATACAGGTGACAAAACCCAGTTCGTGAGGCCGAATAACATAACCAGATACTCGTACAAGTCGTACCTGCTTCTGAATTCTATATGTGGTATATTATAAGGTCACACACGCACCTGGTGATATCCCAACCATAGATCAATTTTGGAGAAAATACTTTCTCCACAGAACTGGTTGAAGAGATCATCTATATAAGGCAATGGATATCGATTATTTACTATGAGCTGGTTCAGTTGATGATAATCCATGTTTAACCTGAGGGTACCATCTAACTTCTTGGTGAAAAGAATAGGTGAACCCCATAGTGATGTGCTAGGCCTGATGAATCCCTTAGACTTGAGGTATTCAAGCTGCTTTTTGGAGTTCTTGTACCTTGGTTGGTGCCATCCTATAAAGAGGAATAGACACTGGCACCGCAACTAGCACGAGATCCATAGTGAACACCATGTCCCTCAGTGGAGGTAAGCTAGATAAATCATTAGGAAAGACATCTCTGAAAATATCTACTGCTAGAGGGAATTCAACTAGCTACGTACCCTGATCGCTCATGAAGAGACTATCTAACTGATCTATCGCTCTCTCCAGCCCTACATATTTAGGTCCAGCTCAATCTGCCCGCATATCCTATTCTCATTTGTGTAGATATGGGTTACCCTTAGGGGATTTAAAGGACACCTAACGGAGATATCTATTCACTTGAGTGTGATAAAGATAAATTCAGTTCATACTAAGAATGACTTCAATTCCATACATAATGAGGATATTAAAATTACAAATGAAATGGTACCCACAAATCTCAAGGGGGAACTCTTGGCACCAGTGGATTCCCTATGTCCTTACTCCTAGAGAAGTGTCAAGATACATAGTGCCACAATGGTAATCAATTAGAAAACCAATACTTTCAACAATAACAGTAGATAAAAAGGATTGTTATGCGTCGGTATCTAAAAGAGAAGAAACTAAAGTAGAGGCTACTAGGATAGTACATATAACCATAGATGGTCTGGAACTCTACTCCTCCGGTACTGATTTCACTGCGTACATGAGACCTAAACCACGACCATGAGGCATTTCCTGGTTGGCCTGATCAAGTCCACTCTACTAACACTGATAATCTAGAACCTGATTTCCTCGACCACATCCTCCACCATTTCCTTGGCCTAAAAATCCAGTTAAAAAAGAACTTCCAGACTACTGTGGAGTCATAGATCTCATACCTAATGGAGGTGCAGGTGCGGATCCCTTTCCACTAGATGCTGAAGAGAAGGAATGTTATAAACACTGAAGGTGACCCATCTTGTTGCAATCTCGGCACTCCATCAGGTCTCTCATGCACTGTGGATTCTTGTGACCATATCTACTACACTGATATCATGTGAAAGAGTAATCAAAACATGTTGTTTGGCTAGGATTTCCCTCACATGCACTTTCAAAATGGCGTTTCCTACTGCCAGAAGAGATGTTACCCTGTCTCGAAACTAAATCGCCCTGGCTCACCGGTTTATCTTCCCTGACATTTTTCTTTGAAATTAGTGACTGATTTACGATCTCTATGACAGTGGTCAAATGGAATACATTCACCTGCGATTGGATAGTATACTCAATTCCATCCCCAAAAAGTCTTGCAGTAGTTTGTGTGTCACTAGTCAGAGATGGGGAAAAACACTGAATCTATATAAAATGAGTACAATACTATAACACAGTCACAGATCCCTGCTGAAGATGTATAAATTCTCATGCACGATCATCTCTCAGAGTCTTTGGGAAAAAGTTATTATAGAAAGATGCTTGGAAGTCGGACCAAACTATGTCACCGGTCTGCTCAGCCTCAGAAACAACGTCCCACCAGTGCTTGGCGGAGTCATAAAGCAAGTAGACTGCCAATTTGACCCTTCGTTCTGGAAGCATCTCGATGTGGTCTAACATAGACCTTATGTATTCTATCCATGAATCTGCAGCATGAGGTCCACCAATCCCCGAGAAGGTGGGAGGGTGTTTCTGCAGAAAGTCCCACATGAGGTCTTCCATAGATGGGGCAGGTATGGGGATACTCTGAACTAACTGCATAAACCTGAGGATATTATCCTTGAACTGGGCGTTAGGGTCCCTCATAAGGTCAGCAATAAGTATCACCACAGGAGGCACTACAAGAGGTACCATTGGTGGTTCGGGACCCACCATCTCTGGAATGTTCTCATTGCCACTCTCTTGAGGCATGACATGAAGACGTCGTGTTGGCATTGGTCTACAACATTAAAACACACACCTTTAAAAAAGGTAAATAATATGATGAAAATGGTAAGGCGCAAAAATATGTTAGGTATATATCCTTAATCTGAGCACTACATAACAAATAATCTTCTTTAAGATCTAGGTTTCAATATGGAAGAGAAAAATTATAAGGATTACTAAACAAGTTCTATTGTCCATTCCCAGGTTAAGTTAGGTTAACATCTAATATAATATCACAACTTTATAATTCAACAAAACAAAATTTTAAAAAAATTACAACTAGGAACAAGAACACTCACATGAAAATAGGAAATGCACACTGAAAGTAGATATGGCATGGCAATATGTATGTCATTTTATTACTATAGTTCCTATTATGATGTATGCATTGTATTTCCCTCATATCATTTGGATGAAATGGTAAAAAACCGTTATCTCAAAAATACCAACACTAATAACAATGCTAAGAAAGTGAGTCACCCAATACTGAAATCATATCAACCATAACCGGTATAATCAATAACTACAATCCCAAACTAGGAATTTGGGTTTCCCCTATACATGGGTTAGCTACGTCCAAGCACAGGGTACATTCCAAATCCCTATATCCTAGTCTCCTGTCTAACCGAAATAGTAAGAAAAAAGGAAAAACAACCAATGATACCACTTTGTAGCATCCCCATCCTGGGAGCCACCTAAATAGTTCCCTCAGCCGGGTTGGCCATATACCCTCAAGCACATCTCCCCAAATGCCAGAGGCTACCGACTAGAAATGAGGTCCTTTTTGTGTTTATGGGGGAGACTATGCCCTCTTAGGTAATAGGTATTATCACAGTGAAAGTAAAAAACAATTAATAATAAATAGATGAAGCATAAAAATGAATAAAATACAGTAGAAGTAATATGAATAATTCAACTGAATAATAATCAAGTGTGGAAGCTTACAAAAAAATTTCATGCTATGATGTCAATCTAAAATGAAAGTATGGAAAATAGAAAACCAAGCATACTATCATAAAAAATAAGACACAAATTGCAACAACTACATCATGATCAAGGATCGATCCTCTGCCCTAGTATCTATCCTAAGAAGCAAGAAACAATCAAGTAACAGAAGTTGCACGCTTCCCTTTTTCAATACCTGTAAGCATGTAATATACTTAGGTGTTAATGACACACGATCAGGGTGTGAGATAAAATCCCATTAGGCCGGCACCCATGGTTTCTAAACCTTTCCATTTCATGTAGTAATAAAATGCAGTGTTCCATTATATATCAAATGTATATAGTTAATTATGTGCAATAAAGTAAATAAATCGGCTCGGGCTCCCAACGGTACCTATCCCTAATCACCTGCTTCATCCTAAGCCATAAGTTTGAAAGGAGTACCTATAATAAGCAGGATGCACATATTTATATATATAACCCTAGAAAATCAAGGTAAAACATAGAAGAGGTATACCCCCAAGCATGTTCTTTAACTTGGGGTCTAAATCATGTGTCAACCAGGTGTACTTCAACATACCAGAAAAATATCACAATTCTCAAGAGACTCAAAGCATCATTAACATAAACCTTCAGTACATCATTATTAGTGTTTTTGTTGAGAGTTGGAGTCTAATCCTATCCCGAAGGTATTGCTACAGTACATTCTTCAAATTATCCAATATCATCGAGCATGTCCAAGGCAATCTTTCAAAAGACCAAGTATCGCTCCAGGAATTGCTTTACCATGAGTCAGTCCTGATCTCACAAAAAAGGGTTCAGCATCATACAAGGATAGATTATCCATATTTCCACTAGATCCATCCTCGATGGGACCTTTCGGAATTGGTATCACTTATAAGTATTTAGAAATCCCAGGCAAATCTCGGTCTGGAAAATCCTAAGACACCGCCCCTCAACGCATGGTGGTAACTAGTCAGGAATAAAGGATCCAAGCATAGACCTTAATATGAAACCCACATTCTCTCCCCTCCCTGAATTTAATTAAAATTTCATAGTAGAAGATATGAAATAGAATGCATATGTAGTTGCAGCTTGAAATCAAAGAAGATACACCCATGCAACACAAGGTATTAATTTAATATTCCAGTCTTATAACTTAATGAGGAAAGATACTATATCAGCATAAGAAGATAAATTCACTTTTTAATAAATAAAAAATTCAGCACAAAAAACTACCAAATAATCCAACAATTCAAGGTTCATAATTATTATAAAATAATTATTTAAATTAAACACACACAAAATGGATTGTTCAACACATGTAGTTAAATAAATTAAATGCCCAGGCTAATGGAATTAATACCGGCCACGTTGGCATGCCCAAAGGGGTTTCTGACCACGTTTAAAAAATTTAATCAATTTATTTTATGATAAAAAGTGCTGAAATAATTAATCAAAACAATTAAATTGAAAATATTTGGTAAAATTGCACAAATTCGATAGGCACTAACTAACGGCACAACCATGCATTTTTTTAAAAATCATTATTAAACAGAGATAAAGGGAGTAGGCACCCTAAATTATAGTCATAGATGATTCTATGATCCGTCGTAGGCTTTGATTTGACCTAAAATGGAAGAAAACTGATGATTTTAGAAAAAACCCCAAAATAGGGTAAAATCCTTCCACGGCAAAATGCACAAAGGATACTCACGGAAATACTATGATTTCAAATGTGAAAGGTTATACTTGACTTAAGGTTTACAGTCCGTCTAACATCAAAAGAAACAGATGAAGAATGGAGGTGTGACGGTCTTTTGAAGAGGGAGAAAGTGGGTGTGCCACCTATGGTGAGGAGGAGGCACGGCATGAGAGGGAGGAGGAGTGGAGGAGAGGAAAAAAAAGAAAAAAAAAAGAAAAAAAAAGAAAAAATAAGAGAAAAATAAAAGAAAATAAAAATGGAAAATAAAATGTAAAATAAAGTAGAATAAAATAGATATAAAAAGGAAAGAAGATAAAAATAATAAAAAAATGGTAATCTACCACTTTAATTTTTTTCTTTTTCCATAACCCCCTTTCTATTTTATTTCTAAATTTATTTTTATCCTTTATTTCTTTATTTTAAACATTTATTAAATCTCTTCTTATTTCTTTTCAATCCTTAATTAATTATTCTAATCTTGAACACCACACTAAATCATGATATAACATTTTTCATAAAACCTATGCAGTCATTTAATTAATTTAAAAGGGTTGTCTAGGACTCATAGTGGGGTGAAAAAGTGTGTGGCCTTAGTCACTTTAAAAAATTAGACAAAAAATTTAAAACAGTCTGTACCTGATTAAATATAGAATATTATAACTTCCCCCACAACCAAATGGTGTCCCATTTCAAATATATAGAGAAAAAGGTCAAGGCCTTGGTTAGGTGAAGTTTGTGGATTGAAATGACCATGCTGATCATGATGTGATTCAAGGTATGATCATTATATTTTCTGAACATACTCCAGTACTTATAGGCATATTAATGAGAAATGTTCTCATCTCTATATCCTTAATTCTAGATATATATCTCCTCATTGATACCTTCTCCAAATATCCTTTTTCTAGAGGTTATTTCAAGGAGTGATTCGTCAATATCTCATATATACCAGTACTGTGAATTGGAGTTCATAGGATAGGGTTTCTCTTGGGACCTCTTGGTCATCATAATGAATCCTTATGACATAAAATTGGATATGGAATAATTTTCCATGGTTCATTCCCATATAAACTATCATCACAGGAGAGTTCTATTCCTTTAGATAGATGGGGTGAGTTTCTCCTTTATGATGGAGAAATATCTCAGTAATCTAGCTACCTTTAGTAGTTGAGGATTATATGGTGACCATCCTTGAGGTTGTTCCATGATTACCTCTAAGGTGGGAGATTGACTTATTCATTGACGTACACTCTGAGACTATATTAATATCTTATATTGTAAAGACTCGGAAATTTCAAGTAAATTTTTTTCTTAATTTCTTTGGAATTTTACGAGACTGTGGCTTCTGACAGAACCTGATTCCGAGGTCCGGTGTGCCCAGAATCAATTTCCGAAGTTTAGCTCGGGTATATTCAGTGAATGAACGAGCGGGTTTTTCTATCTTTTGAACTGGTGCTCAGAATCGAAATCTGAGGGCACCGATGAAACCGCAGCACCATTAATTGCTTAGTAGGCCTTTTCCCAAAGGTGTGTTTGCTCGGGAGGAGTTGTTAAAAAAAAGGGAGTTAAATGTGAAGTAATAAAATTGTGTTACAATTTTATTTCATATTCTAAGTTGTTATAACCTATGTGTGGAAGTTGGGTGGGACCTACTTTTTGTTAACTACCCTTGAGAGAATAAAGGTGGGGTGGGGCCCACACGAGCCCAACCCCTCACCTTCCCTAACTCCTCTAACCCCCCCCCCCCCCTCCCCCACTTAAGATGTGTAACTCATATTAACTTTTAAACTTCCCATTAATTGCGTGACTTTACCTCTCCTCACATTTAATCATGCCAACACACTAATCCAATTAATGGAATTAAGTTTTTGAATTTTTTTGAACTCATAGAATGACTTAATAAAATAAGAATAGCTTATTTTATTTTGGGGGGTTAGATTGGTTATGTTGAGGATTGGAGGAGAGAGCTCTAAGTCTCTTGAAGAACTTCATCTTCTCTGGCGAAGAACATCATCATCCTCAATGAAGAACGAAAAAACTTCGTCAAGGATCATCGACTCGGAGACCCGGTATCTTCAGTCCTCTTCTTCCTCCACGACAAAGGAGGAGGCACCGACGCGGAAACTCGCCAACAACGTATCGTTCCTTCTCCTCTCCGCAGCTGGTGTGAGACGTCATTCCCTTCTTGGATACACGCCAACGCCGTCATCGAAACCACCCCCACAACGCTAGCTTCCGCAAACTTATTTTGAGGTAGGGAATTAATTTGTGAATGTTAATAAACCCATGTTTTTTCCCTTCTAAAACAAATAACGCGGATCAACTAAATATTAAGTTGATCTGCGGAAGAATATGTTTGTGGGTTGGGAATTATTGATTTCAAGGAAAACCATAGGGGTAATTTATTTTTGTTCTTGAATTCTTTGTCGTTCATCGACTTCTTTTTGGCCGCCTGTTATCATAATAACGGGAGAAGGTCAGACCGCACAAACACGGCCGACCCTCCTCCTCCCTTCGATGTTGTTTTTGTTGCGGCACGAACGAAGGCGGCGTGGTGCAACGGCACCGCGCGAAATCAAGAACAAACACAGCGAAGAAACTCGGCGTCGTCGCGCCGCGCCGTGGAGGCTGAACAAAGCCGCAGCACCGTCACGTCGTGCCGGAAAACCATGAAGAGTCCGCGTTTTGTTATTTGACGTACGGATCGTCGGGTGATGACGAAACAGGCTGCAGAGGCGATTTAAAGCCATCGTAGTAAAGGTCGGGTCCCGGGAGGACCATTGGAGAAGACGGGAGGCGAAACGGTCCACCGGAGCACGTCTGGTGGTCCACGGAAGGCGGCGGCGGCGCACCGCCGGAACAGTACCTCCGCAGATGAGCCGCGGCGGTGGCCAAACCGGAACGGCTAAGCCGTTCCAAAGGCGGAGCGGCGCGGCATTAAGCCGCGACAGTTTTTCTTCAACCGGGGAGGGGGGAGTAACCCCCGCACCTGCTGGCCACGCGGGCGCCGTGCCTGCGCCAGGCCAGCCGGCTGCCCAGGTCGGGCTGGGCCCACCGGGCCGGGCCACGCCCTGCGGGGCCGGACTCGGCCTCGGGTCAGGTCGCCCAGTTCGGGCCGACCCAGGGGGGGTATCGAGCCGGGTCGAACCGGGCCCGAACCCCCTATTTTCGGCAGGTTTTTGTTCAAACGCCCAAAACTTGGGCTACGGACCTCCGATCGACATACCGTTAGTTGTGATGCGATCCTTGGATCGAGACGGTCGTTTCGGTATATTACACTCAAGGTTTCGAAGAACTTTGGGTATGGCCGGGTTGGTTCGAACCTGAAACCAACCGGGCCCTCGGAGCGGAAACGCTTATAACTTGAGTTCCGAACGTCCGACGGACGTGTCGTCGACTTTGTTGGATTCCTCTTGATGAGACGTAACTTTTGGCATACTTCCCCTGAGGTTTGGACGTAGTTGGATTGTACCCGAAATCCAATCGGGCCCCTGGAACGGAAAAGCCGATAACTTTCAGACCGGACATCCGTTTGACGAACCGTCAGCAGTGTTGGTGATCACGTTGAAAAACGGTCCCTATCAGTATACCCTATGTGAGTTCGGGGTACAGTTGAGATACGGTCGGGTTGGTTCGTACACAAAACCAACCGGGCCCCTGGGACGAAAAAGCTAATAACTCACATACCGGGCGTCCGATTGACGCGCCGTAAATTGCGTTGAGACCCCTAGGACGAGGCGGTCCTTTGAGATACTTCTTTGTGCGACTTTGTGAATCTTGGAGTATCGACCTGTATCTCGTGGAGAGGACCCTCCCGGAGACGAGCGTATGGAGTACGGAGACCGTGTAGCCGGCTGAGACCTAACGACTGCTTGACCGACTCGACTTGGAGTGAGTCGACTAGACCAGTGGACGGAGCACTACTATGTTTGGGTGCAGACCCATGGCGGATGGAGCGCTTGGTAGCAGGCAGCAGACCCGCGGTACTCGACAGGATGAGTACCTCTGTAGGCTATGAGGGGGAGCACTACTGTGTGAGGTGGAAGACCCATGGTGGAGGAGCACTACTTTGTGAGGTGGAAGACCCGCTGTACTCGATAGGAGGAGTATCTCAGCAGTCTTATGTTAGTGAGCAGTACCTCGGAGTCGTGACAGGATCATTGTACTCATCAAAGACGGGGCTCTTCAGCAGATACGGTTTCGATAATGAAAATTCTAGTTTGAGGTGAGTCTATGTCCTTTGTGATTACCTCATGATTGAGATGGGTCACTTGATAACTTAGTTATATGTATGGGCATATACCTAGGTAGTGGTTATCCGTTGATTTCATAACCTTTGTGTTTTCTCATGATGGAGATGGGTTACTTGTTAACTTAAGTATAAGTACGAGATTATACCTAAGTAAGGGTTATCTATTGTGTTTCTTCTTTGTGGTTATCCTTGTTGGATTTAGAGAGACCTTGAGGGTCTCAGGGTCCCTACTGAGTATCGTTATACTCACCCCTACACGGGCTATGCCCGCACCTCGTTGTGTTGGTTGCAGATAACGGCCAGCGCTGACAGAGGCCGAGTGTTCGAGGACTGGACGGTACCCAGAGGTGGACCTCACGATGAGTCAATATCCGGAGGTGGAATTCACAACGAGACGACACTCGGAGGAGGTTGACGGGCGAGAGCATTGCGGAGGCTATCTATACCTACCCTTCAGGTAGGATCCGTGGTGGACGATCCAGGAGCTGTGCTATTTGTACCTAACCTTCAGGTAGGATCCGAGGAGGACGACCCAGGAGCTGCTTCTGTTCTTCCAGTTGTTTGTCTTTTTCTGTTGTAATTTTGTTCAGTTGTAGCTGTACTTTCAGATGGGTTTTTATTCTGTCCCACTTACTTTTCATCACTTTCTTTTGTTCTTAGTGTATTACTTCTGCTTTTACTCTGTGATGTTTTGTTTACATTTATAAAGGCAATGTCGTCCCAATTATCGGGATTTACGCCTTTGGTGCTAGTCGCTAGCCCCTAGCCTATGGAAGGCGGGCTTGGGGTAGTCACGGCACGGGCCCCGAGGATGGGTCGTGACAAATTGGTATTAAAGGAGTCAGTTCTACCGCAGAACTTATAACTCTGATATTCTCTTTCTGTGAAGCAATAGTTTTAAGGGTACCGAGTGTGGTCTTCAGTTCAGGTAGTCCAGTGTTTGTGCGGCAGCTGACGTATCCGTACACCAGGACCTTGACTACTGATTTCCGACTTTGTGCACAAAAAACATAGATTGGGTGTGTGTTTCCAAGAGTTTTAAAGTCATCTCAAACCAGGACAGTTCACCGGGTATAAATCGTTGACTGTGTCGCATCTGTTCAGGATGTCTCCACACAGACAGTCAGTTGGAGTTCTGAGAGAGTACTCAATGACGGCCCATCGAGCGACGAGGCTCCGGTGTGGGGCCATTTTTACTTTGTTGGAACCCTCGGGTGGTGTACCAGTAGAACCACCACTTGTTGGGTAGCAGATGCCACCAGTCGTACTTTTGAACTGTGCACGCTGGCAGAGCGCGTTGTACGAGTTCCAGAAGCAGAGGCCTCTGAGGTTACGAGGCGAGGCAGATTCCCAAACAGTAGAGGACTGGCTGGAGGCAATTGCTAGAGTTTTCCGCCTAGCTGAGACACCAGTGGAGTGGATGGTAGACTTGGATAATAGTGTTTTCCAGTGAGTGACCATGAGGATGGTCCGCATAGTGATGAGGCTTCGGTATGTGGACCGATGCCTGTGATAGTGCCTTCGGGTAGTGTGTCAGTTATACATCACTACCTGTTGGTCAGCAGTTACAACCGGCGGTACCGGTAGGTGACACATGTAGGCTTACTTCCTTACACATGTTCCAACATCAGATACCCTCATGTTCTGAGGCGATCCCGACTCACAGGCGGCTGAGGACTGGCTTGAGGAAGTGGCTGAGAGTTTTCTAGAGCTTTTTCATCTTCGGCAGGACGACATATCGGTAGCTGAGTATTCATCGAGGTGTACCGATCATTCTTTGTACTTGATGACTATGATATGATCAGTTCCTTAGAGCTCGTAACTCAGAGCGAGGTGTATTTAAAGGATATCCAAGTAAGCACTCTTTCCTCTATGCATTCCTACTTATGTTAGGGTGCTAGAGAGAACCTTTGTGGTTGAATGTTCTTTGGATGATCGGTTATAGACAGTGAATGTTATCAGTGTGAAGATGTGAATTGGCGTCAGTCTCAGAGACTTGGACGTGTAAAATGTTTCAAGAAGAGGAATTGTCAAGGAAAGATAAATCGGCAGAGCAGCAGACGTCGAAGCAGATCTAGGAGAGCAGCATGGGGTGGTGCACTTTTCGACATGTTACAATCACCCGCCTTTGTAGTCCCTTCCAGGCTCAGGGGGCTGGAGGGCAGGGGAAGAGAGTAGCTGCATGCGTCAAGGAGTGTGACCCAATGTCTCTAGGAATGATTCAAGGGACAGTCTGTGTCCATTACTAGCTTTCATAACAACAGACTTTGATACGGATCATTCCTTCCACGAATCTTGTCCCAGACCTAGAGTTTCCGGTAAGTCGTGGACTTGACCCTCATGTCTGGGGATACCTTTGGGATGAGACTTGATAATCACACTTACACCGACAGTGTGATCTGACCCTCTAGGCGAGAGTTTCTGTTGGAATCTCTTGGAGGCAGCATCGAGGCCTTACGATGTTGGTCTCGGTATGGATTGGATTCACAGTTCATGCTCAGATTGATTGTATTAGGCAAAAAGGTTGAGGTCTAACTACAATGTCGGGATGGATTTTCCTTGGTCGGTGAAAAGGAAACCCCAGGAAGAATAGGAAAAAAACTCATGCATAGGAAGGTGTAGCCGATCACTTTTGAGTCGGCCAACTTCACCCACGTGGAAGCAAGAGTTTTGAGTTTCAGTTCTAATCAGGAAAGGGAGACCTCTAGAGTTCGAGGATGACGACCACGTCTTTATACGGTTCTCACCTCGACGAGGTTTACGGAGATGTGGATGAGGTGGAAAGTTATCTCCGAGGTTCAACGGACCTTTCTAGGTCCTCAACAGGGTAGGCGAGGTGGTTTACCGCTTGACCTTTCCACCTCAGTTGCACCGGGTGCACGATGTCATTCACGTATCTCAGCTAAGGAAATACGTGCATGACCCTTCACACATCATCGACCGCAGGGAGTTGGACGTCGATGACGGGGATACTTTCACAGAGGTTCCAGTAGAGATTGAGGATCGATAGGAGCGGGTCCTACGAGGATGGTAGATTCCTCTTGTGCGCTTTCGTAGGTAGCACGGTAACCTCCAGGTGAGCACATGGGAGCGGAAGGCTCAGATGCGTGCTCAGTACCGCTTTTGTATCCCTAGATTGTGTTAAAGCTTTATGGGGACGTAAATCCCTAAGGTGGGAGTAATTTAAAGACCTAGAAATTTCAAGGAAATTTTTTTCTTAATTTCTTTGGAATTTTACGAGACTGCAGCTTCTGACGGCGCCTGATTCCGAGGTCCGGTGTGCTCGGAATCAATTTTCAACGTTTAGCTTGGGTACGTTCAGTGAACGAACGAGCGAGTTTTTCTATCTTTTGAACCGGTGATCAGAATCAAAATCTAAGGGCACCGATGAAACCGCAGCGCCGGTAATTTCTTAGGAGGACTTTTCCCGAATGTGCGTTTGCTCGAGAGGAGTTGTTAAAAAAAGGGAGTTAAATGTGAAGTAATAAAATTGTGTTACAATTTTATTTCATATTCTAAGTTGTTATAACCTATGTGTGGAAGTTGGGTGGGACCTACTTGTTGTTAACTTCCCTTTAGAGAATAAAGGTGGGGTGGATCCCACACGATCCCAACCCCTCACCTTCCCTAACTCCTCTAAACCCCCCCCCCCCCACTTAAGATGTGTAACTCATCTTAACTTTTAAACTTCCCATTAATTGGGTGACTTTCCCTCTCCTCACATTTAATCATGCCAACACACTAATCCAATTAATGGAATTAAGTTTTTGAATTTTTTTAAACTCATAGAATGACTTAATAAAATAAGAATAGCTTATTTTATTTTTGGGGGTTGGATTGGTTGTGTTTAGGATTGGAGGAGAGAGCTTTAAGTCTCTTGAATAACTTCATCTTCTCCAGCGAATAACGTCTTCATCCTCAACGAAGAACGACAACACTTCGTCAAGGATCATCGACTCGGCGACCCGTTATCTTCGGTCCTCTTCTTCCTCCATGACAAAGGAGGAGGCACTGACGCGGAAACTCGCCAACGACGTGTCATTCCTTCTACTCTCTGCAACTGGTGTGAGACGTCGTTCCCATCTTGGATTCACGCCAACGCCGTAATCGAAACCACCCCCGCGACGCTAGCTTCTGCAAACTTCTTTTGAGGTAGGGAATTAATTTTTGAATGTTAATGAACCCGTTTTTATTCCCTTATAAAACAAAGAATGCGGATCAACTAAATATTAAGTTGATCCACGGAATAATATGTTTGCGGGTTGGGAATTCTTGATTTCGAGGAAAACCATAGGGATAATTTATTTTTGTTCGTGAATTCTTTTTCGTTCATCAACTTCTTTTAGGCCGCCTGATATCGTAATAACGGGAGAAGGTCGGACCGCACGAACACGGCCGACCATCCTCCCCCCTTCGATATTGTTTTTGTTGCGGCATGAACGAAATCGGCGCGGTGCAACGGCACCATGCGGAATCAGGAAGAAACACGGTGAAGAAACGTGGCACCGTCGGGCCGCGCCGTGGAGGATGAAAAAAGCGGCGGCGCCGTCGCGTCGTGCCGGAAAACCACGAAGAGGCCGCGTTTTGTTATTTGATGTACGGATCATCGGGAGATGGTGAAACAGGCCGCAGAGGTGATTTAAATCCATTGCAGTAAAGGTCGGGTCCCGAGAGGACCATTGGAGAAGACGGGAGGTGAAACGGACCACCGAAGCGCGTCTGGTGGTCCATAGAAGGCGGCGGCGGCGCGCCCTGCCGGCGCGGAGGTGGCCAAACCAGAACGGCTAAGCCGTTCTGGAGGCGGAGCGACGCGGCATTAAGTCGCGACGGTTTTTCTTCAACCGGGGAGGGGGGCGTGACCCCCGCACCCGCTGGCCACGTGGGCGCCGCGCCAGCGCCAGGCCCGCCGGCTCCCCAGGCCGGGCCGCCCAGGCCGAACCGGGCTGCGCCAGCCGGGCCGGTCCGCGCCCTTTAGGGCCGGACCCGGACCCGGGTCGGGTCCGCCCGGTTTGGGCCGACCCAGGGGGGTATCGGGCCGGGTCGGACCAGGCCCAAACCCCCTATTTTCGGCAGGTTTTCATTCAAACGCCCATAACATGGGCTGCGTACCTCTGATCGACGCACGGTCAGTTGTGATGCGATCCTTGGATCGAGACGGTCATTTAGGTATATTACACTCAGGGTTTCGGAGACATTTGGGTATGGCCAGGTTGGTTCGAACCCGAAACCAACCGGGCCCTCGGAGCGGAAATGCTTATAACTTGAGCTCCGGACGTCCGATTGACGTGTCGTCGACTTTTTTGGATTCCTCTTGATGAGACGGAACTTTTGGAATACTTCACCTGAGGTTTTGATGTTGTTGGAGTATGGCCAGGTTGGATTCTACCCGAAATCCAACCGGGCCCCTAGAACGGAAAAACCGATAACTTTCAGACCGGACGTCTGTTTGACGAACCGTCAGCGGCGTTGGTGATCACATTGAGAAACGGTCCCTGTATGTATACCCTATGTGAGTTCGGGGTACAGTTGAGATACGGTCAGGTTGGTTCGTACACGAAACCAACCGGGCCCCTAGGACAAAAAGGCTAATAACTCACAGACCGGGCGTCCGATTAACACGCCGTCTGTTGTGTCGAGACCCCTATGACGGGGCAGTCTTTTGAGATACTTCTTTGTGGGACTTTGTGGTACTTGTAGTATCGACCTGTAGCTCGTGGAGCGGACCCTCCTGGAGACGAGCGTACGGAGTACGGAGACCGTGTAGCCGGCTGAGACCTAACGACTTCTAGACCAACTCAACTTGGAGTGAGTCGACTAGCCCAGTGGACAGAGCACTACTGTGTTTGGGTGCATACCTACGGCGGACGGAGCGCCTGGTATCAGGTAGCAGACCTGCGGTACTCGACAGGAGGAGTACCTTTGTAGGCTATGAGGGGGAGCACTACTGTGTGAGGTGGCAGACCCATGGCGGAGGAGCACTACTTTGTGAGGTGGCAGACCCATGGTACACGACAAGAGGAGTATCTCAGCAGTCTTAGGTTAGTGAGCAGTACCTCAGAGTTGTGACAGGATCACTGTACTCGTCAGATACGGGGCTCTTCAGGAGTTACGGTTTCGATAATGAAAATCCTGGTTTGAGCTGAGTCTATGACCTTTGTGATTACATCATGATTGATATGGGTCACTTGATAACTTAGGTATATGTATGGGCATATACCTAGGTAGTGGTTATCCGTTGATTTCATAACCTTTGTGTTTTCTCATGATTGAGATGGGTTACTTGTTAACTTAGGTATAAGTATGGGCTTATACCTAAGTAAGGTTTATTTATTGTGTTTCTGCTTTGTGGTTATCCTTGTTGGATTTAGAGAGACCTTGAGGGTCTCGGGGTCCCTACTGAGTATCGTTATACTCACCCCTACACGGGATATGCCCGCACCTCATTGTCTTGGTTTCAGATGACGGGAAGCGCTGAAAGAGGCTGAGTGTTCGAGGACTGGACGGTACCTGGAGGTGGACCTCACGACGAGTCAGTATCCGGAGGTGGACTTCATGACGAGACGACACTCGGAGGAGGTTGACGGGCGAGAACGTTGCGGAGGATATTTGTACCTACCCTTCAGGTAGGATCCGTGGTGGATGATCCAGGAGTTGTGCTATCTGTACCTACCCATCAGGTAGGATCCGAGGAGGACGACCCAGGAGCTTCTTCTGTTCTTCCAGTTGTTTGTCTTTTTCTCTTGTACTTTCTTTTAGTTGTAGTTGTACTTTCAGATGGGTTTGTATTCTGTCCCACTTACTTTTCAGCACTTTCTTTTGTTCATAGTGTATTACTTCTGCTTGTACTCTGTGATGTTTTGTTTACTTTTATAAAGGCAATTCATTCCCAGTTATCGGGATTTACGCCTTTGGTGCTAGTCATCATCCCCTGGCCTATGGAAGGCGGGCTTGGGGTAGTGGCGGCATGGGCCCCTAGGATGGGTCGTGACATATATAGCTTATCAAATTCTCTCGTTTGAGATCAGGGATTTGAGGGTGCAATTGGGGGACCTTCAAGAGAAGGGTTTTTTCAAACATAGTGTGTCCCCCTAGACAGCTCCGGTTTTGTCCATGAAAAGTGGGAAGAGTTCTTAAGGGGGCCAAAACCTCTTTTTATTATGAAATAAAATACCTATTTCTTTCTAGTTAGAGAGAGACCCATTAAATATCCCATAGTCCCAAGGAAATGCTTCTGGAATCATGCATGTGTCACCACCTTCCTGTGTCATGCCTATGTCACTTCTTGCATGCATCATGCCTATGTCACCACCCCAATGTAAGCACCTACATCAGTTCCTACCTCATAAATTCCACAAGGGGATTTCTAGGATTTTAACCCTAGTCTTTTGGATACAGGATTATGGGTTTTAGCACTTAGGAACCACCCCAACTGCACAATAGCTTAAGGATTTGTATTGATTATCTTCATCTGAGTCAAGTAATGATAAATAAAAACACCCTTTTATGAGTATTGATGTAATCTTAGACAAGTTTATATGTTCATATTTTTTCTCTAAGATCTATCATAGGTCTGATTACCAGCTATTGAAGGTTTCCAAGGATGATATTCTAAAGATGGAATTCCAATGTTTCTATAGATCGTAGGTGTTCTGGGTGATGCCTATTGGTGTTAATAATACCCCAACTATGTTCAGGGATCTAATGAACTAGATATTACAACTATATTTTGATTGATTCATATTTTTCTTTATTGATGAAATTTTTCTTTACACTATGTTCAAGGAGGTGTATGCAGAGTATCTGAGTATGCTCATAGACTTACTTAGGGATAACCAACATTATGGTAATCTCTCAAAGTGTCATTTTTTGATCTGAACAGTTCAATTTCTTAGTAATTTAATCTCATGTAATTTCTTATATATGGACTTAGTGAAAATTTATGTTGTTATTTTATGGGATATAGCAAATATCATGTCATAGTTGTGTAGTATTTTGGTGTGAAATGGTACTATAAGAGGGTTTTGGTATACTTCTCTAGGATTACAGCCCTATAACTACATTGATGCAGAATGGATAGTTGTTTACCAAGTATAATAATTTTTAGGGAGCCTTTGAAGAGTGTTTTCATAGGTTTAATAGTTTTCTTATGTTGAGAATACCAGTTGAGGGTGTTGAGTGTGATGTTTTTTGAGATTCCACTGAATCTGGGTTTGGTTTCATATTTATGTAGTGGAAGATAGTGATTATATATGGGTTGAGTAAGTTGAAACCATAATAGATGCTATGATTCCATCTACATTATTGTTGAATGGCTTATAAAGTTAGTTCACTTTCCTAACATCTGAGAGTAGATCTTGGTTGAGAGACTAGGGTAGTTGTATCTGTGGGAGATCATATGGATTCATTTGGTACCCAAAATGTTTTTCAATAACCATGATGTTTACTTCTCCTCATGATTTTGATAGGGAGGCCCTACACAAGTGTTTTAGGACCCAATTTTAGATGATAATGTTGTCTCATCCACATAAGGATTGAAATATCAATAGGACTATCCAATTGTTGGATGATATGTAAAGATTCTGTGTGTTAGAATTTTTTCAGAGCAAGGGGATCACAATCCATTGATATAGTTTTCTAATAATAACAACTATCACTCTATTATGTTCCTATAAATATTCAAGGACCCATAAGGGAGACCCAGCTAGTCACCCATGTGCTGGATTGATATTGGAGAGACATCCCTTATAGGGATAGATATAGTGAAGGAATTAATAGTGAAGTCTAGGTGATCCGATATAGTCTGAGGATGTCCCAAATCAGACATAAATCCTATGCATATCAATATCGTAGGACTTTGGGGTTCGATAAGGTATACCATATTTCCTTAAGAGTCATCCCATGATGAGGATTACAGAGGTTGAGCTAAGTTTTCAAGCTATCCATAAGGTTTATCGAGTTGTTCGAGATCCTATGGAGGGTTAGTGATATTTCTTACCACTTGGCCTTTCCCCAAAAGTTGGATTCACTATATTAAATCTTCAACATGTTGTAGTTGATGAGACTCTTGAAAGGTCGTACACTTATTTGGGAGAGATAGATATTGATTATGTATCCACATTCATGGAGTTCCTAGTTGATATTGAAGATAAAAAAGAGAGGATCATGTGTGGATAGACCACCCATAGGGTTTGTGTGCTTTAGTAGCACGAGAGCATTTAGGATACCTCCTGGAAGCATGAGAGTCAGATGAAGACTTAGTAAAACCTCATTTTTGACTTAATTTATCTTTTTTGGTAGAAAATATTTGATTTAAGGGAGAATGTAACAGATTGTTTTTTTATGGGTCCTTTGAATATTTCTATGTATATATCTAAAATTTCCATATGAGTCGGTGTGATGTTTGAGTGTCTCGAGACCTCGAAATTAATATATTTAAAATAATAATATATTTTTTAGAACATTCCTACATCATTTTAGTTAAAATGTTTTTCCAATTTTTTAAAACCTTATATTTGAAATATAAGGCCATGGTTTATACTAGAAAATGGATTTTACCCTATTCCCATCTTAAGGATGTTCAACATTAAAATATATTTTCTAGGTGACCATTGATAGGTGTGTTTCATTAAAAAAATTATTTTTATTAAAATAA
Organism: Viscum album; assembly: GCA_963277665.1. Classification (NCBI taxonomy): domain Eukaryota; kingdom Viridiplantae; phylum Streptophyta; class Magnoliopsida; order Santalales; family Viscaceae; genus Viscum; species Viscum album. The sequence continues at coordinate 769,666,025 of OY728159.1, read as the reverse complement.
ATAAAACCTAATAATACATTATAAATACCCAGTTATTTCAAAATTCAAGGAAATCTACATAACCTTTGAGAAATTTGGGAGGATGAGGAGAATTATTCATTAGAGTGGGAAAACCAGAGGGTGCAGTTCATCGAATAGATTGAGGTAGACCATTTTATGAACAAAGAACACAATAGATCTTCTTTACCATCACTAGCAGATGAGTTCCTCACATGTGATCTATCAATAATCATATTAGGATTTGTAATTTCATTATTTATCTTATTTTTTATTATTGATCATGGATTTTTTATTATCTTATTAATTTATCATTGATCATATGTACCACACAAACTAGATTAAATATTTTTTAATACATACTATAAATTTTATTTTTTATTTCATGCCTTGCTCCATCCTTACCCCCCCCCCCCTTATGATCATTGTATATGATATCATCGGCAAATGATGGATTCACCTCATTCTCATTCTTTTATTCCACTATTCATCTCTTTCTTTTCCATTGGCCTATAGGGTCACGTTTGTACATTGACAAGATGGGTTCAAGTCTGATTGAACCCCATGATTCATGGAGTTTTCAAAAACGATATAGGAATAAATTGTTTTCATATGTAGTAAGGTTTTATGTTATATACTAGTGATGGATCCATGGATTTTTTATCCTTATTATAAAAAATATAAATGATGACTTTTCGTAGGCGATCAGATTTCAAATTTCTAGCCTTCAAAAGCTGGAGTTCATTATTTATCGATGTCCCCTTCGATTTTGGGTGGTAAAAACACAAAATATTGTGGAGTAAATGATAGAAATTGAAACATAATGAGGACCATGTATCATTTATTATAAAAAATATTGACTACACGGTATGTATTTTCAAATAAAAAAATCATGCAATCCTCGAGTTATGGTAGCTAGGTTTTACGGTGTTGATAAGAATTATATGTTCTAAATTGAACTAACAAACTATGTAACCATTTATTGGTAACTTAGAATTTACTATAGGATTACATGATCATGGAAATGACCAAGCACATGATAATGACCAAAATACATGGGGAAAACCATAAACTCAGACACGTTCAATGTACATGGGAATGACTTGTGTACATGGGAATGAGGCGATAGGACATGGTAGGCCCCACGTGGTTGATAGATAACGTGTACCACATATACATGCCATGTAGATTAAATTAATTCCCAATACATGTGTAGGGGAGAACGAACCAAAGTGATGTGTCTGGGAAACACACCATGTGTCCCACATACACACCAGGTAGTTTTTTTATTAATTTATACCTTTCTTATCTCATTTTTTGGATCTTGAATATCAGCCCATTAGTAGAATATCCTAATTATATTTCTTCTGTAAAGAATTATGTTATTCTTTATAGTGGATTTATTGATATTTTTTGAGGTATTTTGAGTGTGATTCTTCTTTGTGTGATGCATGACTGATGGAAGTGATCAGGCTAGAACATCATAGAGATATCAGGGTCGGTACTCCCCTTTTGTACCAATGTGTGGTTCCCCCATGCACTTTACATATGTTGAGTCAGTACTCAACCATAAAATAGTACGGTGTGGGCCCTCTATCTATATATTTTTAGTCCCCCGTCATCATGCCCAAGCGGTGAGTGGGTCCTCAACGGGAGTGAGGTCTCCCTTTGTTTTGGGGTATAGTAGCATGGAGTAGGACCCTCCATATGGATTATTTTGAAGTTGTTCATGATATTGGGAATCAGATATAGACTTGTATATCTATTGGTATACTGATCAATCTTAAAGAGGTTGTAGATATGAAGATATTATTTCTATCACATCTAGGTTTCTTTATGTGCATATATATTTTATTTTTGGATTACCTCTTGTTATGGGTTGACATAACATATATTTTATATTTAAACTTCTCTATTTGTGGTTTTTTAGGAAATATACTATATATGTATATACTCACCCATACATGGGATTTTAAGGCACATATCTTGACTTATATAGAAGATAAGAAAATCGATGATAAAATTGGTGGAGCAGAACAGTACTTTGGGTGCATTGGCCTCATTCCATGGTCAGACATGTGCATTATGATGCGGGATCTCTTTAGTTTTTTCCTTTATCTTACTTTTTTCATGTTGAGTCTAATTTATGGTAGGGAATTTATTTCCCCCTTTTTCATTGAATTATAATTTCATACTTTAATGTATTCCCTAGAGGTTATTGTGCGCCTTTTTATACTCCAGATGTTTCAGTATTTTATTATCCATGTTTATTTTTTCATAGAGATGGTTGTGTTCATGCATATAGGTACAATAGGGTAAGGCCTCCCATTAAAATTTCAAACTTCTAGACACTTTTTTTCTATCCACTAGCCTATTAAAGGTAGGATTGGGGATGTAACAATGGGCATACTACTTTCCAGGTGGGCCAGTGTGATTGGTCATGAAACAACTCTCTATAGTACCCTCTTTGATAGTATACAAGGGACCATGGGGAATGTTAGGATTGAAAATCCATTGATAAGGGATGAATGAAATATATATGGGGATAATAAATCTAATTAAAAACTACTTATTATATTTAATAGTCATGAGGTTTATACCCCTAAAATACCCAATATTACACTTAGGATATAAGGCGATGTGAAAACCATTATGAATAACACCTCCTTAGTAGGTTACTAAAAGATGGTATTCCTTATATCAGTGGGGGAAGAATGACCCTGGACATGAGAAGAAGAGAAAAATACCAACTTTTTATGGAAAATAATCTTTTTCTAGAAGGAAGTGGTATCCACCATATATAATAGAATGAAGTGTGGATAAAGTTCCACAAAATACATTTCAATAGAGATAATTGTAGTCAAGAACTATTTTAAGATTATGGTTTCCACATATACCCAATAGAAGTGTCTAGTGGAATATCTTGTCCCATTAAGTGTTATTGGATTATGAAATAAGATAGAAATCCTAGGATACAAAATCTAATCACCGTCATACTATGGTCTCACACTTCATATAGTTCCATGGTCCATCACTATGGATGAAATCATTTGTTCTTACAAGCCCAAGACATATAAGCACAAGAATTACAAAATATCATTATTTTAATAGATGTATATTAAAGGATCTTTAGTCAAGGGATGATATTTTCATGGGGTGGTGATATCCAAGGAGATGAAAAAAAAATTCAAACAAAAGATGAGTAGGTTTATTGACAATATTTTTAGAAATCGATGTCCATTTATGGATGACACCATTATAGTTGAACTCATGCATTGATAAAGTGAATGTTTGGCCACCATCAATAGTTTTTAATCATTAATAGAAATTTTTTTCATCATAATTTTCAAAATATTGTTAAAATAAGGAACTAAAAATACTTCCTCAATAACCAATAAGAAAAAGGATGTCAATCGTCGATGACCTCATATTTTTATGTCACTCCTTCAATGGTAACTATAGGTGGGGTCATTGCATCACATATGTTTTCAAAAAGATTTTAAAATCTTACCATCAAGTTACCCCTAAACACTAAGAGATATTGATCTCTTATAGTTGTTATTTTCCAAGTGTCCCAACTGTTGACACTCTATGTGAATATATTTATATATATATAAACAGTAGTTAAAAATATTATGATATCACTAAATAACCATTAATAAATTATATATAAAATTATAAACATTTATCAAATAGAGCTAACCTACATCTAAAAAAATCATGCATAACCTAATTTTTTAATAATGCTAACCCACCCTCAATTTGATTTATATTTTTCCTCCGATCCAGTTTTGACCATCCCAAAATTGATAGATGTTATTTCATTCCCACATTTCAACAATTCAACAAATATATATACATATCATTTATACCTTGAATATAATAGGGTGACATAATTGTCCTCATTAAATCATGTTAGTTACAAGGACTTAATCACCATTTGTTAAAAAAACTAGGAATCCATTACAATCCCAATGTTCAATTCATTGTAGATTTTTGGGGATCTCCCATGTACACCATCCAAAGAATCCCCTTCATGATAAAAAACCATATCAAAATTTCTTGGTATAATAGAGAAAAAAAATATAAAAAGTGGGTTTAATTGGATATTAACATGATTTGTAATCCATAAGGTAAGACCATGATAAGAATCCTAACATAAAATATCATTATATACGTATATTAAAAATGTTATTTAATATATTTCCATAGTAGACTCTAAACTATGATTCTCCCCATAATCTCTTTTGAACATGACATTTAAAAAATTTGGGCCCTCAAACTTACTAAAAACCCTTTAAACACTTAATTTTAATTTACCAAATGTGATTAATCTATTAATAGAATCTAAATATCCAATTCATACTTATTTATCCCTATCCCATTGATAATAATCAAAATGATCATATTAATATCTAAATAATCAATACCATGACCCATCCATTAATGTAATCCTTTCTTGATTATCTCACCATTACAAATACCAAATCAAAACTCAATAATAACAAGAGAAAGAGTACCCAAAAAAATTTGAAACAAAAAATTATGGAAAAAATAGAATATAACATGAAAATCAATATTCTATAATTTACTTTTCTAAACAAGTAATATTAAAATTTCATTTATAGAAAAATAAATGTTTCCATTAATATATATAAACCACTTATTGAACCATTCTAATAAATTGTTTTTAAATTCCATTCCATTTTTAAAAATTCTTGACCAATCGGGGGGTGAAATCACATTATCAAAACTCATTATTAATTTAAAACAATAATTCAAGTTGTGATTTTTTTGAATTTTGAAATAATGATTTATAAATTTAAATTTATGATAAATGTATTAAATAATATTCAATGAAATTATACAAAAATAAAAAATCATAATTGTTTTTATTAAATATATACATTTATAATAGTATACCACATGAAAAATCATCACATCATTTTTTTTAAAAAAATTAATAGCTTAATAAGAAAATAATTTCACTGATATCATTATTTATTATGTTTGAAACCAAGTCACCCAAATACTAATTTTTTATTCATTTTAATCCAACTTACAAATATTTATAAAATAATTATAACATTCAAATAATATAATAATATTTCAACATCATGAATTAAAACCTTATAGTACAAACCAATGTCTTGAAACCCTCATCCAATTAATTAATCACAAGAATATATAGTTATTATACTGATATAAACCAAATATTATATTTAAATTAGTGTTTTAACTTTCAATTTCATGAGACTAACACTTACCAATCCTCGATTATGATTTGTAATTTTTTTTGAAAGATAAATGTGGAAAAAATTTATTAATCACAAAGTTACTACTTTAACGAGAATGAATGGGGGAACATAAATTATATCACATAAAAAATAAAAATTACCCTCAAATGTAATGATAAAACCCCCATATGTGATTATAAATGTAAAAAATAACAAAATAAAAAAATAATATATAATAATAAATCAAGTAAAATTTCTTATAATGACATAAAATTCACCGGGTTTCATGAAAATTCCATATAAAACTTTAACATATGATAAATTCATTATATAATCCTATTAAACCATTAAAATGAAAAAAAAAATATTTTTCATGATTTGTTGATTATCTTAAGTGAAACCTCTAAATAAAACCACCAAAAAATGAATGACTACTAGGATGTAAAAAACAAGTTGATATGAACTTTCCTTAGATCTAGGAGAATAATTAAACATTATTTATAGAGGATTGAAGTGGAATTAAAATAGGAAACCCCTATATCCACAAGGGACATAGTGGGATAGGGTAATCAGAGAAATTAGGGAAAAATTGGAAATCCAAAAATAAAATTTGGGTTTTTAAATGATGAATAGTAAATATGAACAATTTTAAAACCGTTCTTAACCCACTAGAATTGAAATAAAATATAATGCTTGGGGATCATTTAACCTAAATATAAATTTTTCCAAGCCCATATTCCTTATTTTTTTAACTAATAGAACCACAAAACTCCTTATCACATATTTATTATCTATCCAAAAGATAATATAATGTATTAAAAAACTACAATTCCAAAAAAAATAATGATCTAAATCATTTAAAATAGTGATGAAAATATTTTCCCCTAATTTCCTTAACGTCATTTTGATTAATTTGCATTCAATCCTAAATAAATAATTTATTCAATGAGGTTATTGCCATGATTATTTAAAACATAAGTGGTATTCAGTCAAAAAAACCATATTTTTTAGAAATATCTTTTCTTGAATTTAATAATCATTCAAATTTCATTATTAGTACATAGATATTCCAATCGAGATTTACCTAAAACATCATCATCTCTATATATCTATCCCTACCATAAACATTCAAATTTTATGATACATCCCCATTTATACATCATCCCCCAATGAACTAAAGTCATTGAAATTCCATGCTAATTTTATAACATAAAACAGTTCACAATTCAAATTACATTGAGTATATTGGAGAAACTGCAAGTCAATAATGTCACACAAGACTTTCAAATCTGAGTGTGCATGAATATTAAAACAATCAGACATGGAATGTTAAAATTCTACTATAAAATTTTTAAAACCAAATTTAAAAAATTTATTCATCTAAAACCCATTAAAATATAGTTTTAAAAAACTTGACAAGGAATAAAATGTTTTTTGATAAAAATCCACTCCCCTATTGTATTTTACTCTATTCAAACCAATTGGAAACACGTGTTCTATGAATCAAAACCATAATAGCCAATATCATCATATTTTTTCATAATTCCATAAAAAATAATATTTATTAATTTTTAACATTTAAAAAGATTGAATTTTTTAAAATTTTATTCATTCAAAATTTATAAATTTGAAAAACATATTAATTATTTCTTGGAAACTGATCTTATGAAATTGTTTTAGAACACATTTCACTTGTTTGTAATATTTTTCATTTAAATAAACTAATTTAAAATTTTTAAATCCAAAATCTTAGTACAAATTATTAGGGTTAAAAAAATGAAGAGTGTTTGATCCATATGCCCAACTATCACCAACTAACCCTATAGAGACTCCAACTAAAGTAATAATGTGATTAATAATAACACCTCAATATTGAATTCAATAATATATGTTTAGAGGACTAGCATAAGATTTATAATTACACGTATATGGATGGGATTTCCTTAAATGAATAATTTATCACACCAATGGTATGAAATATTTAAAACAATGAATCAAGTTAAATAATTAGTTAATTATATGTTATATAATACTAAAAATCCCATGTTAATGGAAAAATATAAACCAATACTATAAAAATATTGAATCACTCAAGAATATACAATAAAATTATATAAAACCTCTATACCATGTACACTTGAGAAAATGTTATCTAAAAGTACCACTAACTATATCATATAAATCCTAAAAATCAACATATAATGTATGGGTGAGAATATAAATACATAAATTAATTTCTCATGATATAATGATAAAAATGTTAATATAGAATATTGATGAATTTTTTAATATATAATAAGACCAAGATAATCTAATATATCCCCATGGTAGGATTATATCTATTTAAAACTCACTTTGAATGCACTCTCCTATAATCACACAATATAGATAAAAAAATAGAAAACATAAAAATGTAAAAAATTGTGCATGAGAAAAATCATTTAAATGAATTTTTAAAATTTTGAAACCAAGAAAATATTGATTCCCCCGTATCATAAAAACCTTATACATATTCCAAAAAAACATAATTCAAACAGTTTCATCATTCTGAATTTATTATAATTTAATGAAACAAAAAATATAAATTAAACATCCTATAATTGGAGAGAGATATAGAGAAGTGTAAGTGATCAGTCAACCAGTTTAGCCTGGTTGTTACATCACACATGATAATTATACAGGTTATGGTTTCCCATTAATTTCTATGATACAAAATCTATATTACTAAAATAAAAAATATTTTTTGGAAATCATTAAAAATTAGGTACAAATATGATCTACAATTTTGATATTTATATATTTTGGGTGGAATACCTCTAAATGAAATTGAAAATGTATTTTAAAAATTTTACTAAACATAGGTATGTATTCATAACAATGTTTTCTATTTTTATTTTTAAAATTAATTAATTATATTTTTGACAATTTTTAAGTCATCATGCATTATAATTAAATACTTTGGAATGTTTTCAGAGGATGTAAATTTACCCAAAAATGGATATTTTAGATTAATAATATATATTATTGAAGGTTTATATGCACACTAATATTTCAAAGGCCACTATAGGGAGTTTCACAGTCAGCCCTGAAAATTCCACCAGACTATGAAATCCTATTCATAATAGGATGATCTTTCCATGAGGTGAAGTATAGGATCCAACTATAATAGAGAATTTCAATGATTGAGAAGTCATAAAACTAACCTTGAACTATTAACCAAACAACCCATCAAATAGGATGTGAAAGGACCATGAAGAATTATTTATGAAATCTCTAGAATACCCTAAATAGTTTTCATGAAATATTAAACATATTCTTAATAATATCGTGATGAATAAATATCATGAAAATATATGAAGACATGTATTCAAATCATACAGTGTAAATATTGTGGTAATGATTGATATAAATTATATGAGGATCATTAGAAACAAGCTAACATATGATTATTTACACATTTAATGGATAATATAATGTTTATATAAGAATCAAAATGGGGGAATAAGGCCCATGATGAAATTTTGTTTCAATGAATAGAAATTATATAGTTCCTAGAAATGTGATCTTAATTGATAAAATACACTCAAAAACTATAAATTAATTATCTGTAAACTGATATAGCAAAGACAAGTAGAATTAAAGGACCAAGGTATGATAAATTAAAAATGAGTTACAATGGTAGGAGAGTTATAAATATTAGTAGAGGAATTTTAGAGTTTGATATGTTGTGATGAAGGAAGAGTGTAAAGAAATACTAAAGAAGTATCAAAGTAACATGTTTAGAATGATCGAGCCATTGGATGAATCATGTAAGTTATATATCATCTCAAATAATTTTTAATAATAATTTTTTTATTAATTTTTAATATTATTGACTGAAATCATCAGTAGAACGTTGCGATATTGGTAGGTGTAATTATAGTAATGAATTTTAATGAATAAACTGAGGACCTTTTCACTTTTGAAATCAATTTTTTTTATATGGTAACTGAATAGCATAATTTAGAATTAAATAACAAGGAAATAATGGATTCAAAACTAATAAAATAGTAGTAATATACATATATTCTAGAGGAAATAGATTCTTATGATATTCATTGAAATCAAGAAATCATACTAATTTTCCTTCAGATATGAAAGTTAATAGGAAAAGTATATATTTGGTGATAATATATTCATGCTTAATTTATCATAAGGTGGACTCTATTCCAAACATTTTTCTTCATAGTGAGTGGGACTAGAAAATATGGTGTGTGCTTTAAGATTTCATTGGCTATACCTGTAGAGACCCGAAGCTTAACGTACATAGACATTACATTACTTTTTTGGAATACTTAGTACATAAAAAAACACACACACAAGGACCGTAATAGTTTAGTGTCTTTGGAAACTCGGAATATAATCTTCTAATCGTGGTCAAAGATCTTAAACACCTCCCACAAATATCTTCTTTTTTTTAACCTAAATCATTTCTTTATATCCTGGGGAAAATAAAAGATAAAAGGGTGAGCTCAAATGCTCAGTAAGGGTAAACAAAAGAAATATCAATCACGTCATATTCATAAGAACATATCTTTTGGAAATCTTAACCTACAAAAGAGATCATAATTTCATAACATGGGATAAATAATAGTAGTGAAATGTAATCCCAATAATCATAACTTAAAACATGAAACTTTTTGGCATACACACATAATCATAGAGAATCATTTCTTATTAGTCAAGACTCATTTCCAAGACTATCTTAGTGGACAAAGTCCCTTTCTGAACTGAGTTCACTCCTCGTTTCAGTCCTGTTTTACTGAACCGGTATAACCTACCGTTCTAGCCATGTCTACCTCATGAGATATAAAATCTTTACCCAATGCATTAGAGGGAGATATAGGTCCCACCCATCTCATAATTATACCATTCTTATGTGTGCCACAAAATCATAAACCATACATCATAGCATAACCCATGTAATAAAAATGGGAATCTTAAACATCGGGACATCATAAAATAATTCATATAAGATAAAGGAATTCATAAAAATAAATCCATCACAACATAATTAAATCAATGTAATAATAGGGATAGAAACAGAACCCTTTTTTATCTTAGATGCAAAATAATTTTGATAAAACACTTGAACTCCATTCTTGAGGAAAATATCCTTTCTACTTCAAAAAAACTTCTCCTTTCTTAACATGTCATAAAATTCTAAACTAAAAGAATTTGATTAAAAATAAACTTGAAAACTTGTAAAGAAAGCTTCTTGGAAATAATTTTTTAAAAAACCATTCATGCCGTATAATTTAAAAAAACATTCTTCTCGTACTTTTGTCGGAAAAGTCAAAAAGTACCTCGTACGAAAAAAAAACAAAAGATTCCTTTCATATCCTTTACTAAAAACTCACCGAAGGGTAAAATTGGATTTAAAAAATTGTAGTTGGATGGAAATAATATTACATATTGAGGAAACATTGATGTGGATGATAAAATACACCCCAGTAAATACTAAAGTATAAACAATCTCGGATAAAAATGAGATTGTGATATTTCCCTTACCTTAGGTCCGATTTGCTTCGTAAGTGTCCAAACCTCCTGTATAATGATTTAAATAATGTTATTGACTTATTCCAGAATCATAATTATTTTTATGATACCATATATGGTCATATTCTTATCTTATTATTAGTAATATTTCATTAATACTTGTTATTCGGGTGTTTATTACTTTTTTGTTCTTATGCATGTTTGTAGAATAAATTCTTATTCTACTCTTTTGGTTATAGATACCTCATTTACAGAATGGTATTATTTTAATATATATCATATTCATTCATTCAATTCATTTATATAATCATTATGCAATGAAGATCATGTAGAACGAATCGCATCACATCATGGAGACGGTATTCCGTACGTACGCACGAGCGATGATATCGTTCCCATGATTGTGGAATTGTATTGGAGTGTATGTACACTATTTCATAATCAATATCACTTTTTAATAGTCATATATATTCATTATTTACACCATTATACCCATCCAAGTAAGGTGGTGGTGGAAATTAGATTACACCACGGCGTGGAGACAGTATTCCGTACGTACGCACGTGCGGTGATTTCTTTTTTCATAGGATGGATATATGGTGAAATAGGTTTGTTTAATAATTATAATAACATATCAGTATATGAGTGATACTGATTTTATTACTTCATAATTAAACAACTAAATAATAAGAAGTGGAAGAAGAAATAAATATGAAAGAATCGGTAATGGACATTACCTCTTCTTTGAAGTGCTTCTTTGAGACCTCCTTTTAGGGTACTAAAATAGGTCTTTGAAGAAAACCAGAACCTCTAGGATGTTTCTAGGGAAGTGGAGAGGAGAAATTGGCAGGGTTTGGCCGAGCTTGAAGGCTCAAAGTGGTGTGAGGAAGAGGGAGGAGGAGGTGCCCTTTTATAAGGGAGGAGAGGGGTACCTTTGGAATAACTAAAACTATTATTTTATTATAAAGTAAAATTCGGTTTTAAAAAGCTCCAAATTGATTTAATTCGAATATAAGGTGGGGATGGGTCTAAATTATCTCATCCAATAGAATTTAGACAAGTTTAGGTTCCTATTTTAAACCTATCATTTAGATTTAACATTAAGTTAAATAATTTTACTTTTACCGTGTCTTCTTGTGTTCTTATACTATGAGGTTAATAAACTTACTATAAGAAGCCAAACGAACCCCAAGTTGTTTATTATTAATATATATAACCTTATCTAAGTCATTTGGCCGAACCTTAGATTTTTAGGAATAAAATAACAATTAATAATATAATATTTGTTTTAAAAACTATTTTATGTTAATTTTGACACTATTTAGTAATTGATTTTTTTGAAAATCATAACAGAATTATTAGTTCGAAAAAAATTAATTAATTCAATAATAACATGTCATATTAACCTATAAAATTAGTTTAATTCATAAAAATTCTTAAATTACATTTATTTGGGTATTTATAACATCAATTATGTCAATATTTCATTAATAAGACAATTATTGCATCATCTTTGTGTCATAATAAATGATAATTATTTAATCCCTAAAATTCTAAATAAATTCCTATGATGTAGATAATTTTATTATCTTTCTTGAGAATATTCATTTTTTAAGTTTCATGAAGTTTATCACTAAATTAAAATTATTATACTTATATGATTTAAGAAAGTGACATGTTGTCACATTCTTTGGTTTTAATAATAATTAAATTATTTTCAGGGAAAAAAGTCCATTAAATGAATCTAATCCGACCCTTAGGTGATATGAGTCGACTTTTAGTCATCCAATAGAATTTTGACATGTTTTAGGGTAATTTTATAATATTATATTTACCCTTAATTACCCGATATACCTTTAACTATGGTAAACAAAATTTACCGTAGTTACTATTCATAATTCCCAAGAATAAAAAGTAGCTTATTAACATAATTTGGATCCACTTATTCCAAATATGGAATAAATTTTTCAAAATTCAATACAAAAAAGTTGCAGAAATTAAATTAAAATTAATCCTGTTGTCGAAAGAAAATGGGTTTTTCTTTAAAACATTGCAAAAGATTGAATTGATTTATCCTACGAATTCAAGGTAGAATCAATGATAATGACATACATTATATTAAATGGTAAAAATATATTCTATTTATACTTTAAAACCATTAAATATTATAATTTAACCATATAAATTATTGCGATGAAAAAAGTTGTTTTTAAATAAAATATAGCGTGTTTTTATTATTCATCAAAATATGAAAGTTACCAGAATAATATGAAAAAATTATCCAGAGTAAATTTTTAATTCTTTATTCCAAAGAAGAATTTTATTTTCTCAAATTGAACTTATAAACATGTCAAAAACTATATTTAAAGTGGGTGCGCCATCAAAAGGCGGCAAAACTGCATTTTTTTAAAAATACTTATTTTACCCGAAAAATTTCTTTTATTCTTATACCATGTTCTAGAAAATTTGTAAGATGAATAATAATGTTATAAAATTCAAAATTTTGTTAATACTATTCATAACGGCTAGTTCATAATAATATTATAATAATATATCGTTTTTTAGTAATACCTGGTATTGCGTACAACACACGCTATCGAGGAAGGTCGCGATTGCGTGCAAGCCAAGTCAGGGTTGCGTGTTGTGAAAGAATCCTTCGTTGTTTCGTACAACAGAATCCAACCATATTTTATTTATATAGTGAATACATATATATATATATACTCAATGTTGCGTAGAATAACTATTATCAAAATTGTGTGTAACACGATCCAAGAATAGTGTTGCGTATACTGCAAGCTAATACGGTGTTGCGTATAGCGCAAGGTAATCTTGGTGTAGCATACAACACAAGACATTAATGAAATTATAAGAATATTTTTCATAAAATCTAGGGGTGTTACATTCTACCCCCCTTAAAATGAATTTCTCCCTCGAAATTCGTCGAGGTTATAAATGGTTTACTACTCGAAAGTTTGTTTAATAGAAACCCACATCGTAAAAAGGAATACCAAAACATGGCTTTAAAAACTAAAGTATGAAATGTAACAGTTACCCAAATTAACTCATCACTGGGTTTCCACGAAGGAGAACATGGTTGAAAATATGTATATGGAAGAAAAATCTAACCATCAAGTTCTAATGGAGAGTGGTAGAAAACATGTCTATGAAAAAGACAACAATCACAAAGCCATAAATTTGTGGCGATCTAAGGTACCATCTGATTCATCAGATATAAGATCACTAGGACAACATTTTTGGTTTTCAATATCATTTCCCTAAAGTTGATGAAATTAGAAGAAATACTTTTGTGATTTTGGTATAGTCTCACAATTGGTTGTTCTTTGGAAAATTTCTACTTCATCTCTTAAAGAAATGAAGTTGAATTTGTCATTCATGATGTGTTAGCAGATCATGTGATAGAATGATGGGTCATTCCATCTGTCTCAAACAAAAGGTTAGAAAAGTTATCAAAAAATACAAAAGTCCAACTATAGTGAGATTAACCATATATGGTTCCTAAAATGGACTTATACTTCATATATCATACTTCCTAATATAATAAAACTAGTTTCTACTAAACAGGGACTTCCTGTAGGCCAGTGGTAGGCGATAAAGGCCAGTCGCACTTTGGTTGTGGGTTCGATTCCCACAGCCTTGTCCGACACGATGGGTTGTCGCCCGTCCTACAGGTTGTCCTTTTTCTAAAGCTATATTACTATAACATCCCATCAAAAATAACAAAAAAAGTTTTATCCTTAAACAATACTAACTTATGTCCAACATAATCCATTCCAATCTTTAGGCTTATCTAAAATACTTCGGTCCAAGCTCATAGTATAAAGAAAATGATCACGTGAATGCCATCATTTATCCCCCATATATCATAAGATATATCTTGTTGGTCAAATTACAAACATGTGAATACCTTAATCATGTATTCTCTTGAAGAATGAATATCCATTGAACCTTAGTGAAAACATGAATGCAGTTAAAAGTTAACACTTTCCACATAACAAAATCCTCAAAATTCTATATCCCCAAACCATGATATCACTCAGTCCTTATATCAATCATGAGCTCATGAATACTATCAAACATATTAGATTCTCTTTATCCCTTCATTATGTGCATATCATCTACTTTCCAAAAATATTTCAATCACTTTTCATGGTTACCGATGCCATAAAATTATTGAAAACCACAATAGACCAAAACATAAATATTCCAATATTCCATGATACTATATACAACGTTATTCTGGAATCCCATTACCTAAACACTTAATCATTCCACCACATCGTTTTCATATTCAACATCGCCAATGGTGATCGCATGTGACTTCCCTTTGTCCTTTGCCTTAAGTGGTTGCTCATGTCGATCATCACTAACCCTTGGATTAGGGCACTTATTAGCATAATGCCCCATTTCCTTTTACTTGAAGCATTGAAGTGTAGTAGGTTCATTCTGTGTATCCCTTCCTTTTTTTTCATCCTTAGGCTTCTTCTTCCCATTATTGTGGCATTCAAATGCCCGATGACATTCCTTTCCACATTTGAAACATTTACTTGTCCCTTTAAGACAATCTCCACCATGCTTCTTTCCACACTTTGAGCATAAGGAAACATTCATCTTCTTTTCACCATTATTATGAGATTTCTCCTTGAACTCCATATTTTGTTTCTTGTCAAAACTATGAGATGGATAAGTAAAACCAACTTCCATTTCTACCTTGATAGCACAACGCACAGTTTCTTCATAGCTACTGAAGTCTCTTATAGCTAATTCCCTTCGAAGATTTGGTTTTAAGCCACTGAAGAATCGATCAACTTTACTTTCAGGTTGGATGATAAATCCAGATGCATACCTTGCAAGCCTTGTAAAATTCGCTTCGTATATACCAACAGATTCATCATCCTTTTCATTTAGTTCAAGAAACTCCTTCTCCATCTTTGTTCGAAGAATACGAGGGAATTACTTATTGAAAAATAAGTTCTTGAACTCGTCCCATTCCATGGACTCAATTTCATCTCTTTGCCTCGTATTCTTGATAAGATTCCACCATTGATCAGCTTCACCTTCCAAACGATATACTGCTAAGATGACTTTATCATGTTCAGAACATTGAAGAACTGAAAATATCTTTTCAGTGGTACTGATCCATTGTTCAGCAACAAGTGGATCAGAATACCCACTGAAAGAAGGTGGGAGTTCCCTCATGAAGGACTCAATAGAATGTTGTTCCCTTCTCTGCTCATTTGGAAGTCCAAAATGATTCATAGCTTGTGTAAGTATAGCAATAAGATTTTTCACTCCATCTCCCATAACATTTGTTTTTTCAGGAGTACAATCATTGCATTGTCCATTACATTGATCAACACGGTTCCTTCGGGTTCCAGCCATCGTCTAAAACCCAAAAAGAATAGTGTGAGAGGAAAAAATCATGCTAGGGAAAACAACATAATAAAGGGGGAGTACCTTCAATATATAACATATTAGGTTTAATTATATGATCGTTATAATAATTCTAGTACTATAACCTATACTTATACTTAACCTTAGGGACATCCCTGGACATACCTTAGAAATATCTCTAAGGATCTCACTAAAGTTCTCGCATCCTAGTTTTCAAAGTTTAACTAAAACTTTCCTATGATACCAACTGTAGATACCTGAATCTTAACGTACATAGACATTACATTAATTTTGCGGAATACTTAGTACATAAAAAACACACACACAAGGACCGTAATAGTTTAGTGTCTTTGGAAACTCGGAATATAATCTTCTAATAGTGATGAAAGATCATCAACATCTCCCATAAAGATCTTATTTTTTTTTAAACCTAAATCCTTTCTTTATATCCTGGGGAAAAGAAAACATAAAAGGGTGAGCTCAAATGCTCAGTAAGGGTAAACAAAAGAAATATCAATCACGTCATATTCATAAGAACATATCTTTTGGAAATCTTAACCTGCAAAAGAGATCATAATTTCATAACATGGGATAAATCATAGTAGTGAAATGTAATCCCAATAATCATAACTTAAAACATGAAACTTTTTTGCATACACACATAATCATAGAGAATCATTTCTTATTAGTTAAGACTCATTTCCAAGACTATCTTAGTGGACAAAGTCCCTTTCTGAACCAAGTTCACTCCTCGTTTCAGTCATGTTTCACTGAACCGGTATAACCTACCGTTCCAGCCATGTCTATCTCATGAGATATAAAATCTTTACCCAATGAATTGGAGGGAGATATAGGTCCCACCCATCTCATAATGATACCATTCTTATGTGTGCCACAAAATCATAAACCATACATCATAGCATAACCCATGTAATAAAAATGGGAATCTTAAACATCGGGACATCATAAAACAATTCATATAAGATAAAGGAATTCATAAAAATAATTCTATCACAACATAATCAAATCAATTTAATAATAGGGATAGAAACAGAACCCTTTATTATCTTATATGGAAAATAATTTTGATAAAACACTTGAACTCCATTCTTGAGGAAAATATCCTTTCTACTTCAAAAACACTTTTCCTTTCTTAACATGTCATAAAATTCTAAACAAAAAGAAGTTGATTAAAAATAAACTTGAAAACTTGTAAAGGAAGCTTCTTTGAAATAATGTTTTAAAAATCCATTCATGCCATATAATTTAAAAAAACATTCTTCTCGTACTTTTGTCAGAAAAGTCAAAAAGTACCTCGTACGAAAAAAACAAAAGATTCCTTTCATAGCCTTTACTAAAAAGTCACCAAAGGGTAAAATTGGATTTAAAAAATTGTAGGTGGATGGAAATAATATTACATATTGAGGAAACATGGATGTGTATGATAAAATACACCCCAGTAAATACTAAAGTATAAACAATCTCGGATAAAAATGAGATTGTGATATTTCCCTTACCTTAGGTCCGATTTGCTTCGTAAGTGTCCAAACCTCCTGTATAATGATTTAAATAATGTTATTGACTTATCCCAGAATCATACTTATTGTTATGATATCATATATGGTTATATTCTTAGCTTATTATTAGTAATACTTCATTACTACTTGTTATTCGGGTGTTTATTACTTTTTTGTTCTTATGCGTGTTTGTCGAATAAATTCTTATTCTTCTCTTTAGGTTATAGATACCTCATTTACAGAATGTTATTATTGTAATATATATCATATTAATTCATTAAATGCATTTATATAATCATTATGCAATGAAGATCATGTAGAACGAATCGCATCGCATCGTGGAGACGGTATTCCGTACGTACGCACGAGCGATGATATCGTTCCCATGATCGTGGAATTGTATTGGAGTGTATGTATACTATTTCAGAATCAATATCACTTTTTAATAGTCATATATAGTTATTATTTACACCATTATACCCATCCAAGTAAGGTGGTGGTGGAAAATAGATTACACCACGGCGTGGAGACGGTATTCCGTACGTACGCACGCCAGGTGATTTCTTTTTCCGTAGGATGGATAGATGGTGAAATAGGTTTGTTTCATACATATAATAACATATCAGTATATGAGTGATACTGATGTTATTACTTCATAATTAAACAACTAAAGAAGAATAATTGGAAGAAGAAATAAAGATGAAAGAATCGGTAACGGACATTACCTCTTCTTTGAAGTGCTTCTTTGAGACCTCCTTTTAGGGTACTAAAATAGGTCTTTGAAGAAGACCAGAACCTCTAGGATGTTTATAGGGAAGTGTAGAGGAGAAATTTTCCGGGGGTTTTCTGAGCTTTAAGTCTCAAAGTGGTGTGAGTAAGTGGGAGGAGGAGGTGCCCTTTTATAAGGGAGGAGAGGGGTACCTTTGGAATAACTAAAACTATTATTTTATTATAAAGTCAAATTCGGTTTTAAATAGCTAAAAATTGATTTATTTCGAATATGAGGTGGGTATGGGTAGAAATTATCTCATCCAATAGAATTTAGACAAGTTTAGGTTCCTATTTTAACCTTATCATTTAGATTTAACATTAAGTTAAATAATTTTACTTTTACCGTATCTTCTTGTGTTCTTATACTATAAGGTTAATAAACTTACTATAAGAAGCCAAAAGAACCCCAAGTTGTTTATTATTAATATATATAACCTTATCTAAGTAATTTGGCCGAACCTTAGATTTTTAGGAATAAAATAACAATTAATAATATAATATTTGTTTTAAAAACTATTTTATGTCAATTTTGACACTATTTAGTAATTGATTTTTGTGAAAATCATAACAGAATGATTAGTTAGAAAAAAATTAATTAAATAAATACTAACATTTCATATTAACCTATAAAATTATTTTAATTCATAAAAAGTCTTAAATTACATTTATTTGGGTATTTATAACATCAATTATGTCAATATTTCATTAATAAGGCAATTATTGCATCATCTTTGTGTCATAATAAATGATAATTATTTAATCCCTAAAAATTCTAAATAAATTCCTATGATGTAGATAATTGTATTATCTTTCTAGATACTATTCATTTTTTAAGTTTCATGAAGTGTATCTCCAAATTAAAATTATTATACTTATAAGATTTAAGAAAGTGACATGTTGTCACATTCTTTGGTTTTAGTAATAATAAAATTATTTTCATGGAAAAAAGTCCATTAAATGAATATAATACGACCCTTAGGTGATATGGGTCAACTTTTAGTCATCCAATAGGATTTTGACATGTGTTAGGGTAATTTTATAATATTATATTTACCCTTAATTACCCGATTTACCTTTAACTATGGTAAACAAAATTTACCATAGTAACTATTCATACTTTCCAAGAATAAAAAGTAGATTATAAACATAATTTGGATCCACTGATTCCAAATATGGAATCCATTTTTCCAAATTCAATACACAAAAGTTGCAAAAATTAAATTAAAATTAATCCTCTTGTCGAAAGAAAACGGGTTTTTCTTTAAAACATTGCAAAAATTTGAATTGATTTATCCTACGAATTCAAGGTAAAATCAATGCTAATGACATAAATTATATTAAATGGTAAAAATATATTCTATTTATACTTTAAAACCATTCAATATTATAATTTAACCATATAAATTATTGCGATGAAAAAAGTTGTTTTTAATTAAAATATAGCGTGTTTTTACTATTCATCAAAATATGAAAGTTACCAGAATAATATGAAAAATTTATCCAAAGTAAATTTTTATTTCTTGATTCCAAAGAAGAATTTTATTTTGTCAAATTTAACTTATAAATATGTCAAAAACTATATTTAAAGTGGGTGCGCCATCAAAAGGCGGCAAAACTGCATTTTTTTAAAAATACTTATTTTACCTAAAAAATTTCTTTTGTTCTTATACCATGTTCTAGAAAATTTTTAAGATGAATAATAATGTTATAAAATTCAAAATTTTGTTAATACTATTCATAACGGCTAGTTCATAATAATATATCATTGTTTAGTAATACCCGGTATTGCGTACAACACACACTATCGAGGAAGGTCGCGATTGCGTGCAAGCCAAGTCAGGGTTGCGTGTTGTGAAATAATACTTCATTGTTTCGTACAATAGAATCCAACCATATTTTATTTATACAGTGAATATATATATATATATACTCAATGTTGCGTAGAATAACTATTATCAAAATTGTGGGTAACACGATCCAAGAATAGTGTTGCGTATACTGCAAGGTAATACGGTGTTGCGTATAGCGCAAGGTAATATTGGTGTAGCATACAACACAAGATATTAATGAAATTATAATAATATTTTTCATAAAATCTCGGGGTGTTACAATACCCCTTTGGTGGTGCCCCGGGATGAATTTCTTCAGCAGTGTTTTAACAATATTAATAATAGTCTTGTACCAAGGGCTCATTACCTAATCTTTTAGGATAGTTGTTGGATCCTATGGGGGAAATAAATAATGTGAGACGCCAAAATCCCCCTATAATGTGTTTAATGAAGCTACGAACTGATGTTTAGTGTTATAATTTTCTAGTATTCTCAGTCAGGGGGAGTATGCCCCTTCCCTTAGGTTCTTTTATCCAGAAATCACTTCCATGATACTCTCATCCCTCAGCCCGTGGGATAGTGTGTGAGTTGTAATCCACCTTCCAAAGGTATCAAACTAAATATGGGTGGGTCTTGCATCCATGGAATCATGAGAGTTGGTGGAGTGGTCCTTAACTCAAGGGGATTTGTGTTACTCGCTTTTATCTCCTAAAATAGAGTTGGGAATTTTCTCAAAGTGGAAGAAACTGTGGTTAATGGTCTTGAAATTTTATATTCCAAGAGAATATCATTTAATAATGTGGAAATAGACTCAAATATTATCTGTAAATATTTAAAAGGTATTTCCCCTATCCCATAGGAAATAACTTATCGAATTCCTAGGTGAAAATATATTCTCCCTAATGGCACTGAGATCTCTCACAGAAGGCAGGAAGACAATCGTAAGGATGACTTTATGGCCTCCAAGGCCCCACAAAAGACCCCAAGTAGGGTGTTCAATTTTGTTGACTCTCTTCCTACTAGGGCTATTGATGTTTTTGTTGGTGACACTCTCGGACTCCATTTTTATAAACCCCTTGATGTTTGTGTACTTTGTTCCTTTCATCTAATAAAAAAAATTGTGTTGTTGTAAAAAAAAGAAATCATAATCCATTTTTATTCCTAATTAACATAATTGGTAATTTTAAGAAACCTTATCATTGCATCCTATATTTAGTGAAGGTTTAATTTTTTATTGATTACCTTAATAATGTAATATATTCACTAATAAAATCCTATTTATCCATTTGAGCAACTCTAAAAGGAAAATTTCATTTTCCATGTATTTTGCAGTTATCATCAAACAAAATAACACCACCCTATTACTATCTTTGTTCACTCATAATTACAAACATAGATAATTTTATCATATGTATTTATTTACTTCATATATAATATATTACCATAATAAAATCATTTAGTTTATAGTTATTTTAAACCTAAAAAAATAGGTGAATCAAGTGATTTTTCATGTCATTTCGATATGGAAATATAACTGGGTACATAATAGTAACACACTTCAATTGGTTATGTTCACTTATTGGGTATAAAATACACCAATAATGTTTATCATAATTGTTTGAGATGTAAACTTTTAATCATTTTATTTGAATATTAATAAAAAAATTAACAATTTACAAAAACATAATATAAAAATTTCATTCATGACACTCTCAATGTTATATAAAATGGATTTTAAAAATCTATATGTTTTATTTCAAATTAATACAATCTTGTATCTATCAACTAATATACTATAACTTTATCACCATATTGAATGATTTTTTAAAAAAGGAATGAAAAAATAATTATATAAAAGATTAAAATAAATTTATAATACAACTAGATATATATATTCTATATTTTTAGAATGTCACAGTGCATAATATAAAGAATACTTCACATAATACAATGAATATAGTTTCATAATATTTTCTATAATCCATTTTTTATTATGAAGAGAAAAAAATTATAGGTACTATGACTTAATGCATCACCATTTTCAATATTTAACTATATTTAATTCTATTTCATCATTAGGTTTATATAAATTTACAATTAACATCATAACTATTATTCCATATGTAACATTTAAAGGATTTTTAGATGATTAGTTTACATAGAGTTGTTTTTAACACAATATAAAGATCCAAAAAAAATATTTATCACATGAATATATAGAAAATTATTTCTCTCTTATGAAATTGGAATTTTAAATATCTTATTATATGATTTTATCTAAGGAATAAATACATAGAATAAAGGAAAATGTATTAAAAATTATTATAAGAGAAAGATAACATTTTATTACTTCTTGGTTTTGATACAAGGATTTTTATCAAAAACCACAACATCATTAATTCATCTAATCATTAATAATACAAAATCATTATATTGGATTGTAAAAAAATGGGGAAATCATGGTTCATACAATTTTTTTTAATATTATGATGATAAAATGAAAACCGACCTACAAAAAAAATATTCCATAAATTCAGTGAAATTTGAATAAAAGGCATTGGTATATAAGTGAAAAATCATCAGTTTGGTTTCTATTTATGTAGACATTAACTTAGTAAATATTTAATTTTAATAAAATATGTATAATTTGATTTCAATGGTCTAAAGTAACAAAGAAAAATGTTGTTACTATGATATGATTGGGCATACTTTCCACATCATCGTGAACTTCTATGTGCCTATGAAAAAAAATTTAACACAACATATGAATTATTCTAGTTATGTACAGAACTAAAAATCATGGAATACAATGTATATATATATATATATATTCAAACTCATACCATCCATAATAGAATAATAAACCCACTTATCATTGAATGAACACATTAATTTTTTAATAATGTACCCTATTGGTTTCCAACAATAATAAAAAACCATATCCAACCATCTTTCAAAAATGAATTCAAATAAACCATTCACATTTACATATATAAATCAATATAATAGAGAAAATATTAGAGATGTTTTTTAAAATTAAAACTATTTTGGATAATGGTGATGATTAAATAGAAATATTTTATCCAAGAACCCTTTCTATATTTTAAATGTTTGGAAATGGTTATAAAGAAATTTCCCAGAACACCCATACTAATATATAGAAATTTAAAATTCATGTAGGACAACTAGAATGATATATTAATATGAGGAAAAAGTAAATATCCAAGAATAATTTATGTTTATACAAGGGAAGTTCTAAATCTTATTACAATAAAAAGTTCTAATTATATTGAATTATAAAGTTAAATAAATAATAAGAAACAAAATTTGGGAAATGTCTCAAAAATAAAAACAATAATGTGAAAAAATGGAATTGTATTATTTTTAATGTGAGAAACATTCAAATAAGAAATGATTAGTGGAACACAAATCATAAGAGAATGAAAATATAGGTAGTGTGTCGGTGATTTATCTCAACATAAATTTGATAAATTAAAAAACACAGTTCATTTTTCCAAAATAGTATAGGTTACTATACAAAGATATGTACCACCATTTTTAAGGTATTTCCTGAGAAGATTTTGTGAAAGTGGGTAATTTTTTTGCTAAATGATACTTAAAAAAACATTTGAACATTATCATTTCTATTAAGAAAATATTTGAGGATATTTAATAATTTCAACATGAATTTGTCACTGTACAATAGTAAAAATGGAATACCATATAAAATTAATGATCTAGAGAGTTATAATGTTACTTATTTTTTTAAAGTGAGGATAAATTTTAATACATAGTGGATTAAAAATAATGACACAATCTTATAATTTAGATGCTTTTAATTGAATTGTTTTTGGGATTTCTCAAAACTACTATAGTGGATTTTCTATTTTCATAAAAATAAATAAACCACCCATGTTATGAAATTAAATACATAATTTTGAGGATTTGGAAAGTGATTTCCATGCCAATTTCTAGTGTTAGAGATGAAAATAGACAAGTAAGAAACCATGATTATGTGTATACAATTTTTTTAGACCGAAAATGATTTAATATATGTGTCTCAAGAGAGAATTACTTTTTAATGTGGGATAAGATATGGGTGAATATTATTCTTCTTAAAATATCAAGTAACCAGGTAACATGGTTAACTGTTTTAACAATAATGTAATTTAAATTTTTTTATGAACTCATGTGTGAAGTGTTCTGAATTGGGATGAGTTAAAAAAGTTAGTTTAAATTCATAGGAGGAGAGGCATTAAAATTAAAATTGAGAGAATTTTTTTATAATTAAAAATAAATTTAATTGAATTTTATGAGGAAACCAATATAGGATTATGAAAAGTAAAAATTTATTTTCATTCATCACTTTATAAACCACCATAATTATAGTTACTCACAGTAATAAAAAAAATGATATGAAAAGTTAGGTAGTAATTAAAAATTTTCATTTTTTATCACAATATAATTATACAAAGGACATGAATAAATGTTATCTGTAGTTATAAAGAGTCATTAAAAATCAATAGGAAGAATTGTAGACATCGAGGGAGTTTTTCTAACAGTTTTCATGCATAGAATTTTAATGGAGTTAAAATCAAATCCAATGTTATAATTACAAATAAGATATAAAAATATTATAATGGTTTTTATGAATGATTAGATCATCAAAATGTTGAATATTGGAATAATATTTTCCATATCAGAGAGTTAATTAGAAATTTCAATTTATGTTCGACATTATAAATAAGGAAAATTTGTTATAGAAAATGAAAAGGAGAGGATTTTAATAAGAAATAAAAAAAATTGTATATATTTATTAAGGTATACTCAATTCATCTATGAGAAAATAGAATATCCCATTTGATTTTATTTATAATATTCATGAAATAATATTAGGAAACACATATATTTTCATTCAAAATGGATATTCTGGTTATAACCAAGTGGTTATAACTATAGAGAGATAACAAAAAAAATTAACATGCCCATTTGACATGTATTCCTATAAAATAATTCTATCTATATTACGTGGATATCCAAAAAAATATAGGTGTATCTTTACAATAATCTCTAACAATGTTCTGGTTATCATTAAATTTTCTATTGATGAATTTATGGTGGTCGGATTTTTATTCTATGTGTCATTAAAAAATTATTTAATTGTGTTACAATTTCATGAAGAGGATAAAGTAGTTCAAAATTAATAAATGTTACATTTATTTAAAATAAAAAAACACTTTAAATGAAAATACAAATTTAATTTAAGGAATTTAAGTAGATAGGGGTATGATTAAAATAACATCTATCATCCTTCGATTAGACTATATTATTATAAGTGGATGTTTTGATATATGAACCATTATACATGAATATTATAAAACATTTTTCTAAAATTTAATGACCCACATGTTAACTATTATTGAATGAGGCATCATCATTTCTGATGGAAATTGCATTAAATGATTTGAGTGGCTGAAGGGGTAACCCTTTTTAGCATTTATCATCGCAACATTATTCTAGAGTTTATGTTTTAATGAAATCTGAGATACATGTAGTTATGATGTAGGATCTATGTTTAGAAAAATAATTTAAATGAAACAACATGAGATATGTTATGCTATTAATTTTTTGAATGAAGCTCAATTTATTTTTTTTACAATAAAAAAAAAGATCTTTTTGGCATCATTTATTCTATAGATAAATTAAGATCATACATAATTAGAGGAAATTTGATTTTATGCAATTGAAATTAACATTTTATGTTTTTTATATAGAAATATGTTAATATAAGGTTAATGAATCGAGTTTTACTTTTACAACTAATTAGTTTTGGAATAATAAAGCTAAAAATTTCATGTTATGTCATTTTTGTAAACTCCCATAGAATTAGAAAGTTATATTCATTACACATTCAAGGTGTTATTTTTAAGACGATTTGTTTCCATGTGTGGGATGTGATAGTGGATTTTTTAGAATTGATGGTCATGAGTTTCTCATATAATCAATTTTAGACCATTTTCGTTTATCAATATTTATAGGATTCTATAGGAATGAGAATATAGGGGAAAGGTGTTGTAGTATTTAGAAAAAAGAAAATAAAACATTATTATTTATTTCATTATATGGTTCGGTATAAATAATGCTATAATATTTTAAACACGTGATAGATAAATGTAATGTCACAAGATGGAATTCTAAAAATTTGTTTATTTGATTCCATGGAATTGAATTTCATGGGAATATATAATAAATTCAAATGGAATAAGTATATGTTTCTGTATATTTATTATATTTCCATAAGCATGGAAGTATTTTCAATACCCAATAATATAACTACTAGTTTAGTAAAAACATAAACTAAGAAAATATCATTCATATTTTCAATGTGAATTAATATAATTTATAATAATATAGTACAATTTAAGAATCAAAGAATCATGTTTTTGATGGATAAATATGATTATAGATATGAAATTGGAACAATATATCAACCATAAATAATTCAAACTATTATATCAATTTTTTATAAAAGTGTATTATTTCCTCAATAAAAGGTTTGGAAACCATGATCGATAGTTTACCGATTTCTTTCTAACCACACGTAAAAATCCACAGGGAAATGTCACTAAATGTGGTGATTTTTAATAAATAATTACGTTATCTATTAGGATATCTTTACAATTCTTTATGGGTTCTCATGATAATGAACTAAAAATTTATATATTTTTATGATTAATGGTGAGAAGTTGAATAATTTAGAACTGATGTGAATTGATTCCAATGAGAAATCAATGATTTTGAAGGGGGGAAATATTTCTCGACAATGTTGCCTTGAGTAAATTATGTGTAGATATTATATCCCTTTTGAGATATAGAAATAATTGGTCTTTAATAGTTAATATTCCTATTTTGTGATCAATGGCTGAAATAAAACATTGAATTTTATTTTTTAGAAAAAATATTTTTTCCAAAATTAATGGACTTGTTTTATATTGATGGATTTAGTTTATGATTCACGGATAATGAAATAATATTAAATTTCCTTTTGGAGGTCACCCATTCCTAGGATTTCTATACCATTTTTCGTAAGATTTTTTATCTTATTATCACAATTATATTATTTCATCCATGTTTTGATTATAAATAGTTCTTCTATAAATATGGGAACATGGAATATACCCACTAATAAATGTAAGGAAAACTAAAATATGCAATGGAATTATTTTTCTGACCAATTTTTTCACCTCATTAAATTTAAAACATATATTAGAGACTTAAATATCTAGATTTTTTAAATAATGGGAAATTAATTCACAGCATCTTATGATATTTATATGAGTCAAATATAAGGAAAATGAATTATCATATTTTTATTCATTGGTGATATATGATTTCCTAGGAATTGTATTTCATGTTCTAATCATGATGAGGTGTTTAATGATTATATATGACTTTAAAATCACATAATGACTCACTATTCATTTCCACCATTATACCTTAGTGTTAAAATGAGTTTCTATTGAAAAATAATAATATAATATAAATATAAATTCACATTATATTCAATTATTTAGTTTTTATCATGGTTAAAAAATAGAATTTTAGTTGTTTTTTGGATTATATTTTAGTTCTAGGAGATTTTTATATCCCACAATGAAACTCAAAATAGACCAAACTACATAAGTTCACAAGAAAACATGCGGAAAAATAAATTATTCAGAAAATAAATGCATCCAATTAGGATAAAAATATATGGGTCAATGAAAACCCATGTTGGGAATAATTCTCTAAAAGACTATGAATCCCAAATAATCCATTTTGATTTCCAAAATGCACTATTATTGGATATAATATTCACTTTTGACATTTTTAAGGTTAGTTCTTTAATATAGCAATATATCAGGCTATATGAATCAAAATGATACCATATTTTTAGTGGATATATTTTATGGTTGTATAAATTTTTATTTATTTTGTATAAAAGTGTGACAAATGTGTCTTCTATCCAAAATCTACGATTCAATTGGTTTTCAAAATCCAGGGTGCAAAAAACCACCTTCCACATTACCAATCAATTGGAACCTTGGTCACTCCATTTGAATTTTAATCTAGGGGTAATGGTTTTTCATATTTGTAGTGTTTAAGAGTTCTTATAAAGAAATTGGATGTTATGAATATACATATCCTCATAGGTAGATATGAGATAATTAAGGATATCCACTCGAACCTCCACCTCATATTGATGGAAAGATAATTGGTGGGGGATTGTTATGAGGGAGATACACACATGTCAAGGGAGATTCAACAAATAAATAAGATACAAGGTTAGTTTAATTTGAATGTGAAATTATCAATATCAATTATTTCATTCTTTTATTTATATTCTAATAGTTTTTCTAGTTGTAATTGAATTTAGTGTTGTTTGTTTCTTACTGATTGGTGTGAGATTTTGATTTTTTGACTTGTGTTATTTCAAATATACAATAGTGAAATCATTTTTTCTGTACATAATTTAGATTTAAATATAATTTTGAATATACTATACCATTAATAATAGATTTTCCTTAGATACATGATTTCCATGTAAATTATTTGGTTCTATTTTCATTGATAATAATTCTTAGAAAGTGTTTAGGATTTTGACTAATCTCAAAAAAAAAGTATTACTACTATCCAAAATGAACATATTATAATAATGAACTTTATATATGTGTAGTTAACTCAAAATTACCCCTTTATCTCATGTTTTTCAAAATCTACTACATTATCGATAATTTAACTCTTTAATTTTTATTTCCTTACTTAAAATTATTTTAAAAAAACACCCCCACTTTTTAGTACTTTTTATTCATGATATGAAATTTATACCTCTAATGATACATAAACTATTACCTCAGGTATGCCTTTTGATTTAAAATCATATTTAAATCATAATAATTTTACATTTCATTACAATACGGTCAACATTTTGTGTCCTTTACCAAGGTGATCTTTAGTTTTTAGTCTTAATTTTTTATAATAACATTTTTTATTTTGTAAATATATTTTTAAGTAACTCCTTTACCATCTACTCTAATAAAATTAGGAAATATAATTACTTGGTTTTCTTCAAATCCATAAATGTAATTTCATCCTTTGGTTGCATTTTTCAATAAGTTTCCACCTTTATCTCATCTTTTACTTCAAATTATGAGTATGAATATTTAATTCCTAATGCACTATAATCAACTTTTGATTGACTATAAGGTATATAAAACAGTAAAATTCTATTTTTCCAGTCTTTAATAAAACCAAAATGGTTAACACGTTATAAGATAATACACCAAATGAATTAACCTTCACACATCAATATCCAAAATCTCAATAATATCACCCAAATTTCAACTTAAATCATTCAATAAATAACTAACCTTAAAAAATTTCAAAATATTCCTGACCAAGTTTAAAACCCAAAATTCAGAAATATTTTATCATATAATCTTCTAAAATAAACTTAAAATGTATCACTAAACAACATTAGTCATTTATAAAGTCATGTACCAATAATTTATATTTTCTAATCATATAATCTCCAAAATATACTAATAGTTTTTATAAATAACCTAAATTACCATAAAAACAAAATAAAATAATATATACTTTCAAAAGATAATTCAACCTTTATTCCTTAAGTAAAAACCCCATCTTATCTAAAAGTATTCCCATTTAACTTAATCATGTAATATTATCAAAATAGTGAACTTATCTAAATATAACTTTAATCACTCAATCTCCAAATCACTTTTTAATCCTATGGTTAACTATATGATAAATCATATGTTACCAAAACATAATAACTCATTTGTCCTAGTTAACCATAATTACCTCAATGTCAAAGATCATCATAACCCTAAAGGTTATTAATACCTTTAAAATTATGTACATAAAATATAAAATCATTATTCTTTAAATAACCTTCTCACTACAATACATACTAAACCTAAGGGTTTTATTACCATAAATGTGTCCTAAAATACTATTAATCATATTAAACTTCCATCACTTAAAACCTAAAAAGGGGTGTCTATTTTTTTAAACTTATGATAAACCTTAAAATTATAAACCCATGATGATATCAATAATTATTAAGTTAACCTCACATGAAAATATATTAATCTCCAAAATTTTATAAACCCTACTTAGATACCAACTATGATAGTCCTAAACTCATACTCCAAAATCCAATACTAAAAACATAATCTTTACATTTCTGGATTTGATACTGACAAATGTGACCCAATTTTAGCCATATAAAACATATAACATCAAACTAAAATATTTGATCACTTATATACCCAAGGAACTATTAGATTTATAGTTTTATAAAATTAGTAAAAACTCTTTCAAGGTGGAAATTTATACCCAATATCCATTTTCCAACAAAACAAGTTCTTTATAAAAACATGCCTGCTTATTTCAAGGTAACTTATATATCTAGAAATATGAATTTATTAAATTTTATACTCATACTTAATCCCATCAAAAATAATTTGAAAATATGGGTTGACAAAAAAAATATTAATAAGGGATATATAGAAAAATAAAGAAAACCCATCAGTCCACTTTAAAACCATGCAGTCATATAATAGAGTTTTTACTTTAACATAATAAACTATGAGATCAAATAATCATTTAATTACACATAAAATAAGCTTTATTGTCTAAATTTTTTCATAAAACACTTTATAATAAAATATAAAGTCAAAATAATAATTTTTTGCGTTTCTTATAAAATATTTAAACACATGAAAATATTTTCATAAAAGCATACCTTTTTACATATAAAGGGAATAATCATTCCTTTAAAACAAAATATCATTATCTTACCCTGTGAAATCAAAATATTTCCATGAAAATTCATTAGAAATATTTGAAAATTCATATAAGTTTTTTTCTATATCATCTTCGTAGAACCCTTACAAATGTAATAACCTAAATGTGAACTTCTAATATAATTCTTCGGAGAACATAATCATTATCCAATACATTGGAGAGCTATATTGGTATCACCCATCATTAGAGTTATATCGAGCTCGCCCAAAATTCATAAACAATTTCCAATGACCATAACATTCATAAAATTCATAAATTTTTTCATTTACATCATAAAACTCATAAAAATATTATTTTAACCCATAAGTAAAACATTTTTGGATATTTATATATCCAATTTTCTTTAAAACCCCATTTTCAAAACTAAAATACCCAGAACAAAAGGGAATGATGGTTTTTCTTTGCATAAAATATGGAATATTATAAATTAATCCAAAAATAAAATAAAAGTTATAGTATATGAAAAATAAATGTACATCATATATATTAAAATATAACATTTATTTTTCCTTTTGTAAAGAAATTCAAAATATTTAGTATAAAATACATAAAAATATTCCTTTTGAAAAACATTGAAAGAAAGTAAAAAGAGACAGAAAATGTACTTTATAATTAATTTATTTCCATATAAATACATCCATATAATAATATTAATAATATTAATATTAAATAAAAAAATATAAAATAAATCATTAAAACATTTAAAATGAGGTTTTTAAGGTAAAGTGTCCCTTATCTTGAGTCTAACATGTCATGTATATTATTTATCTCCTGTATAACAAAGTTTTATCAATTATTAACTTATTTTAAGAAAATTTTATAGGTTTATTCCCTTATCATTAAACCATTTAATTCATTTTTTTCAATGGAATATTTAATTACTTAATTGGTTAAGTCTACGTCTTGTATTTTGATAACATTCAGTTCATAATTTCAAAATGACTTTGATATAATGATTGTGATAAAAGAGGTAAATATTTAATAATTACTAGAATAATAATAATGACATAATTATCATTTTTATATATTAATTATATTTTTAAACCCATCTATTTAAAGTGGTTATGAAAAATTAATTATGTTGCAACATTGAAATGGTAATCCGTATGTACGCATGCGTAGCGTTTCTGTTTTTAAAAAAACATGAGGGAAAGAAGATAAGTATAATTTTATCTTTCTATAATTATAGTTATATAATAAATATAATATTATATCTTTAAATACACTTATATAAACCATCTATGTGAGGCGGTTATGAAAAATGAACCACATCCCTTCATAGAGGTGGTAATCCACACACATGCACGAATGGCGTTATCATTTTTTCAATGGATAGAATGGTAGGAAAAAAAATGATATTTTTTATTTAAATAATTATAATTATTTAAAGAATATAATATATATACTTTAAATATTTCATCATAACCATTCATGATAGGTGGTGATAGAAAATGAATTACATCAGTTCGTGAGGCAGTAGCCCACCGTACTCACGAACAATGGTTTTGTTTCCCATTAGATAAAGAAAGAGATGGATTAAAGTTAATAAATCAACACAATAACATATAAGTATATATTAGATACTTATTTTATTATATAAAAATGGTTATAAGGTTTTTTAAGGATGTATAAGAACAAATAACACTAAAACAGTTGATTAAAAGTTATACCTCTTCTTTAGACAATCACTTTATTTTACACCTTAAGCCCTATAAGTTTGGTATTATTCCCAAAAGAATAACTCTATGATATGGGGATGTAATTTAGGAATGTATTTGGGTAGTTAGTGGTAGAACTAAATATATCTTGAAGGATGTAGAGGAGAAGAGTGGGGGTGTCCTTTTATAAGTGAGGAGAGGGGCACTCTTGGAATTTCTTAAAGTTAAATTAATATAAATTAATTTTCATGGATAAGTGGAACTAAATTAAAATATTTAAAATATAGTATAACTATGAGTTTAAATAATCTCATAAAATAAAATTTTGACAAATTTAGGTAGTGTTTTCACGCTTATCTCTTTGTTTTACCCCCCCCCCCCCATTAACCCTTTTGACAATTAGCATGATATCAAAGTTTTTTACTCTTTATGGGTACAGAAAGTTATTATAAAAGGAAAAGTAACCCATAAATGGAAAATGGTTGATATTATCAACCATGTACCATTTACTTTTACAAATATAGGATTTTTATAAATTTTAAATCATTTAATAAAATATTATTTATTATAAAATATCATTAACGTCATTTTTGGAAATATTTATTTAATTTGACTTTAAATTCATCAAGATAACAAAAGAATTTGAATATAATAATTTTCACCATAAATAATTCATTATTAATAACTATAAAATTTGTGTGCCTCTATAATTCATCCAAAATTTTATTTTAATATTTTTAAAATTATTTACTTTCATTTTTCCACTACTTAAATAAGCACCGGGTTAGTGTTGTATAAGAATTTAGGATAATTATATAATCCCTAAAAAATATAAATAAATTAAAATCATAAAAATAATTTCATTATTATCAAAATAACCTTTAATTTTCATTCAAAACTTATTTTTATCATTATGTGAACATATAAGAGAAATTTTAAACTAAGAAAGGTACATTTTGTATTTTTCTTTACTTAAAATATTACATAGGTCATTATCAATTCAAAAATGATCCAAGTATCCATAAATTCATAAATTATATGAATATTGATGAACTCCACTCATCGAATAGGGTAAAGGAAATTGTTAGGTATATTTTAATGCCTCTTCGCATTAGTTCTAACCATAATTAACCAAATTTACCCTTACTGTGGCTATAACTATTTATCATAGTTACTATTCCTAATGACCAAAAATAAAATAGACCTATTTTACAAATATTAATTATGATGATAAAAAATATTGAATCTATTTTATCAAAATCAATTCACAGAAGGGGAAATTTTTAATTTAAAATTAAACCCACAAATCACGACGAAAAGCGGTTTTCCATAAAAAATGTCTTCTTAAGTATAAGAGATTTTTTACCAAAATCAAGCATAAAATTGATAATAATTAAATTAATTATATTTTTCATAATATAAATGAACTTTTTGGTCGGAGTGGAAACTCAATAGTGGGTGAACTGAGTTCCAATTAAAAATTTCTGTTAAAAATATTTCTATTAAAATCCCCCAAATTAAATAACAAGCTAAATTGTAGTGAATTTGTAATACACTAAAGGGTCAGTTAGGTTATCAAGAGATTGATTAGTTCTCAGTTAATCTAATATGAAGATTAATTAAATTTTGAAACTAGCCTAATACTTTACAATAAATACAAACACTTTCTAGTTTAACTATCAGAGTTACTTTAAAATAGATTTATATTTCAAAGTACTTAGCAGCGGAATATTCAATATAGTTTAAAAACAAAATAAATAAGCACAGAATTTTTAACCAAGAGGTTCAATCCCAATATAAGACTTAGTCCACTCAAAAAAATTATTTAAATTTTAATCCACACCCTGGATCGGGGTTAAAAATAGTACAAAGACTGTCCAGGTCCTATGACCTCTACCGCAGTTCTTCGTGGGAAAAACAAAACAATAGTACACAAGCTATCTAGGTCACACTTTACCTCTACCACTATCCACAGTGGGATACAAGAGAGTTATAGAAGTGTTGTGTGAGGATTTTGAAATCCTCCAATTTAGCACAGGAGTCAGTGTGTATATGGAATATACAGAGTACACACACTGCTCAAAAAGTAAGTAAAAGAATCACTGAGAGAGAGTAGATATGAGTTTAGAATGATCTAGTGATTTGAAGTTCAGCTCTGGACTCCTTTTGATTGAATAGAAATGATTCTGATTCCTTCTCTATTTTTTTTCTTGAAAACATAGTGTCATCTTCTTCCTTGATTTTCAGGTTCAGTTTGATCATCTTTGAGTGCATAAAGAGATCGTTGTAGTTATTCACTCCTTGACTAAGGTTCAGATTGTGATTCTCTTCTTGTATGAATGGCCTCATGTATGTCTAGTGTTCTTCAAGTGTGTCTATGGATGTCTCCTCTCTATTGTGTATATTCCTCACTGCAGCTCGATCTTCCTTATATTCCTTCAGATCTAGCAAAGGGAATGATTACCTTTTTACAGGTACGAGGTACGGTTCCTGAAATTCCAACCACTATCATTAATTAATAGTAGGTGCATTAAAAACATAAAATAAAACCATTGATAAATAAACAAATAGAAATAGAGTTTAGAGATATAGCGACTGGTTTCCATCAGTAGCTCTTAGTATCAGTAGCTTTTATCGTTTATAACGGTAACACGCTTGAATCGGTCGTTCTTCTATTGGTAGATCCTTTTATCGGTATCTCCTTCTATCAGTAGCTTCTTCTATCAGTATCTCCTTATATCGGTATCTCCTCTTATTGATAGGTCTTTTTGTAAAGGTAGCCATCTGTCTGTATCAGCAGACTTGTATCGGTAGACTTTGTCTGTCTGTATCGATGGATTTCGTATCGGTAGCTTGTATGTCTGTCTGTTTGTATCGGCAGTTTGTATCGGTAACTCGTATCGATAACTCTGTATCAGTCGACTTGTGCAAATCAGTAGACTTATTTTATCGGTAGCTGTTATGCATATCGGTGACCTTATCTATACCAGTAGACTTCTGTACCGGTGTACTTATCCATATCAGTAGTTGTGTATTTGTTTGTCTGTATCAGTAGCTATGTGCATACCAGTGGACTTAACACTTATCTGTTCTATGAAAAACATATCCATATTGTGTCATAATTATTTCAAAGTATGTATAAACATATATAAACATTGATTAATATATTCCAATGATTATTTTGATATTTTTTCAACATAATTTAACATATATATATAGGATTATAAACACATATTAAAGCATGTTTCGGATTATCAAAACAGGTGTGGTCAACAATCTCCCCCTTTTTGATAATCACAAATTATGATATTATAATCCAAAATAATCAGTAATGTATCAGTATAAAATACAGTGGGTTTTATTTCTCAGTTTGAGTAATGACATTTTCAAATGTGAGATTTTAAATATATCAGAGGATATAGTATTAAATGCAATTTTATCAGAGGTAATAATAAAAAAATGTACTAGAATTATAAAACAAATGTATCAGAGGCAAAAGAGAATGTTTCTTTGTATCATAGTTCTCCCCCTTTATCATTTTCATTTCTTATGATCTTATTTCTCGTGTTTCCCCTATTTCTCCCCTTTGCTTATGTTTCTCCCCTTTTCCCTTTTCATATATTTCTCCCCTTTTATTATATTTATCCCCCTTTGTGATTAGAAAAAAGTAGGAAACAAAGAAAGATAGAAGTAGTAGAAGGTAAGAGAGATGGAAAACATTGATATATTTCGTGAGTCAAAAATTCATAGAAATACAGAATTAAACCAAAAAGAATACAAGTGATTCCAATCAAAGGTCCTAGCCACTAATCAATCCACCTTATGAATATCCACTTTGGATTTGGATTTAGGTTCGGAGGTAGACTCAGGCTGGGTAGTTTCAGAAGAACGCTTAGGAATTCCAGAAAGCACTACTGGTGGTTGAGCAACAGAGACTGTTCCTAGCCTGTAGTGGGTAATTCTCGGAGTAATCAGAGGTGTCAAGCTTCTGATGGCTTGAGTTGGAGTCATTTGAGGAATGGAGGCAGGCTGAGCAGAGGTAGGCAGAGCTGGAGGTGCAATGATAGGAGTACTTTCTACATGAAAAAAAGTCAACAACAGATTCCTGAAGTCCATAATGATCCCTCCTCCTATTTCTATAGCAGAAATGAAGTTGTCCTTATTCTCCATAAATTTGTCTAGAGTAGGGCTCAACTCCCTGAGCTTACTGACTTGTTATCTGAAGGCTTGATTGACTGGAGGTAGCTTCATGTTTTCTAACATAATCTTGAAATGGTTGTTGAGATGATGCTTGTTATAGACCCTTTATAAAAAGTAATCCACTTTGTTTTCTACCTCTTTCTGAGAAGCAGTGGCTTCTCTCATAAAATTCTGAACAATTTTCCCTATATCCCTAGTGTTAGTCATCACTTGGCTCAAGGTATCAGAGTCTACAGAGCCACTGGTAGAAGACTTTCCAATCTCTTATCTTATCACAGTTTGAATCTGATCAATATCCAAAGAAGTCTTGGAAGAACTCAGAGGTGCAACAGTGAAGGATACTATTTCCTTAAATGATTTAGTCAGCCCACTTATGAGATTTTTCACAAGAGAGTCCTGGGTGCTGAAATGCTACTCCATGGATTTCTTAAATACCTCAAAAACATTCACAAATTGCCTTACTACACCTTTAATTTAATTGATATCTGTATTCATTTGATCTTGAGAACTACTCAAGGTAGTTATAGAAGCAACAGACTTCTCTAGGGAAACAAAATCTCTTGTTCATATCTCAATATGAGAATGTCATACTCTTATCTCATTCATCATCTCTGTCACAAGGCCTGATACCATACACCCGAGAGAGAGTTATAAATATTTTTCCATATTGATCAGTTCTTCAACAAGATAGATCTTTAAGTCTGCAACAGATGCAGTCCATCTCTCCATCAACTCATCCTTTAAAGATTCAAGATCATCTTTAATAACTGGATTTTCAAGCACAACTACAGGTGCTCTTTCAGATACAAAACTAACCACATAGTCATTCATAATAGATTGAATGGATGATATTAAAGAGTTTTCCATTCTTCTTATCTCTTCCACAAATGAGGTCTTAAGATTAGACTTTAACAGGTATAGATCATCTTTTCTTACTACATCCTCAGGTAAAAACTCAGAAGAGATATTATAGTGAACTTTTGGTCTATTCATGGGTGTCCCATCTTCAGAATCAGAGTAGTCCAACCCACAAACCACAAAACCCGGGTCTTTTTTCCAGTATTCAATTCCATCAGCTACTGAAACATTGCCAAGTCTAGTAGGATGCTCCCCCTCAACTAGTGAATTCTTCTGTATATATATAGCAACAGCACCCTTAGCAACTTGGTATTCCTCAGAAGAATCTTCCACAACCATCTCCATTTCTCCAACAGCAGGAGGCTCCTCAGTAATAGGTGTAGGTCTATCTACTTCCACAAGAACAGCCTCTATAGGCACAGTAGTACTTCCAATAAATGGACTCAAACTCAGGGTGGAAGAAGCAGATGCTTTAGTTTCAGATTCTCTTTATTCTTCCGCATTATCTGGGGCAAGCTGGTCTTCCTCATCAACAGGTTCTTCTTCATTTCTTTCTTTCAGGACTATTTCCTTTCTAGATGACACAATTTCAGAAACAGGATTTAGAGGCAAGTCCGGATCCCTTCCATCAGCTATAGAGGTATCTTCTTCATCATTATCATCACTATACTGAGGTTCCTCTTCATCAGGTCCTAGACCTGGATCCCTCATATACTTAAGCCTAGAAGGATTATCCACGGGATTAAACTTATCATACAGTTTCTCATCATCACTGACCCATTATCTTCTCCATGGATTCCAATTGATCTTCATGTATTTACAGATGGTTTTGGTAATACAAAAGTTGTATTTAACAACCATTGTCTCATCCTAAGACTTATCCACACCTTTTACCTTGATCATCACAAAGATCAGCTTTGCAAAGAATAAAGCATTAGTTTTTGACTTTGGCCTGGTCATATCCTCAATCTGAATCATTAACAGTCTACACAGATTCACCTTAACATCATGCCTTAACAGATACAGAAAATAAATATCTTGGTATTTCAGATTTGTAAAGTCCCCTCTTCTTGGACTTAGCACATGTTGAATGAACTTGAACAAGAACCGGTTCTCTCCATCCATTTCTGTAGCAACTACCTTTCTTGGTGTACCATCTCCTGTTAATTCTTCGAAATCAGCTTCATACTCAAAGATGTTACTAGTAGGAGGAATTGATTTCGAGAAATATCCAAAAACTCCTTCTTATGGGACATTCAAACATTCATCCCACTCAACAGAGGAAAAAGATATTTCCTTTCCATTCACAACTGAAAACATTTTGTTCTCAGCATCTGATTTTTCAAAACAAACAAACTCATAGAATTATTTTACCAACTTTGGATAATAGGGGCCATTGTTATTCGAGAAGCATTCTACTCATTTCTGGTCTTCCAACACCTCTATAACTAAAGACTTACTGGTCATCAACCATTCCATGCATAGCTCATTCTCAACTACTATCTCCCTTTGAACGAGATGCGGATTAGTAGGTTTATTTACTTTACTTCCACCACTAGACTCTCCTTTGAGTCTCTTTGTATTTGGCTCATCATCCTTTCTTCTGACTGATGGACTCTTCACTCTTTCCATTCTGTGAATCGTGAGGCTTAGGGTTCGAAGATTTGGGAGCTAAGGCTTTAAGGTAAGGGGTTTGAGGTGGATCGAGATGAGGTCAAGACTTATGTTTTATCATTTAGGAATCACAAAATAAATAAATAAAACATAATAAGTATAGTATAAACATTATAGATTCCGGCAGCTAAAGGTACAGAATTTTAAAAACAGCACAACCTAATGGTAACACATACCGGTGAGAATTTCTAACAGTGAGATATTTCATTGAGGTTCATAATAGTGAGGTATATCGGTGAGGTTCATAACAGTGAGGTATAATAGTGAGGTTCATAACAGTGAGGTTTCTAACGGTGATGTTTCTAACGATGAGGTTTCTAACGGTGAGGTTTCTAACAGTGAGGTTTCTAATGGTGAGGTTTCTAACGGTGAGGTTTATAGCGGTGAGGTTTCTAACGGTGAGGTTTCTAACGGTGAGTTTTCCTACAATTTTATCATTCCTAACTCATATATAAGGAAACTTAACCGATACGAGCTTAAAGGCTTGGTAAAAATTTCAGCTAATTGATGTTTAGTACCTATAAATTCAAGAGTAATATCACCCTTTTGGTAATAGTCTCTCAAAAAGTGGTTCCTTACATCAATGTGTTTGGTCCTAGAGTGAGACACGGGATTCTTAGAGATGTTAATCACACTAGTGTTGTCACAATTTATAGATACATGTTTAAACTGATATCCATAGTCCAATAAAGTATGTTTCATCCACAGAATTTGTGCACAGCAACTACCAGCAGCAATGTACTCTGCTTCAGCAGTAGACAATGAAATAGAGTTCTACTTTATACTACACCATGATACTAAGGACTTACCTAGAATATGATATGTTCCAGAAATGATCTTTCTATCTAACTTGCAACCAGAAAGTCAGCATCTGAATAACTTATTAAATCGAATGATTGTCCTTTTGGATAAAATAAACCTAAATTTGCAGTATGTTTAAGATATTTGAAAATTATTTTAATAGCAAGAAAATGGGATTCTTTAGGATTATCTTGAAATCCTGCACACATACACACACTAAACATAATATCTGGTCGACTGGAAGTAAGTTAGAGTAGGCTCCTAATCATACCTCTGTAGTTGGTTTGATCCACTGGTTTTCCAATTTCATCAGCATCCAACTTACAATAAGTACTCATAAGCGTATTACTTTCCTTAATATTATCTAAACCAAATCATTTTAAAAGATATTTTTTATATTTACATTTATTTAAAATAATACCATTTTTATTTTGAAAAACTTGAAATCCAAGAAAATATTTGAGTTCTCCCATCAAACTCATTTCAAATTCATTTTGCATACTTTTTGAAAAATCAATACACAAAGTATTTTTAGAAGATACAAAAATAATATCATCAACATATATTTTCACTATCAAAACATCTTTAGAAATTAATTTAATAAAGAGAGTTGGATTAGAAATCCCTTTAGAAAAACATTTTGAAATAAGAAAACTACTAAGTCTATCATACCAAGCTCGTGGAGCTTGTTTCAAACCATATAAATCTTTAGAGAGCTTCAAAACTTGATTTGGAAAATGAGGATTAGTAAATCCAGGTGGTTGTTCAACAAAAAAATCTTCAATTGTAAAAACATTTAAAAAATAACTTTGAACAT
This sequence comes from Viscum album, assembly GCA_963277665.1. Classification (NCBI taxonomy): domain Eukaryota; kingdom Viridiplantae; phylum Streptophyta; class Magnoliopsida; order Santalales; family Viscaceae; genus Viscum; species Viscum album. Next base: position 769,624,841 of record OY728159.1, on the reverse strand, counting down.
CCATTTGATATAACTTGAAATTCAGATGAGTAGCATAGGCAAGTAGAATCCTAATAGCTTCTAATCTAGCTACAGGTGCAAAGGTTTCCTCATATTCTATTACTTCCTCTTGACTATACCCTTGTGCAACTAGCTTTGCTTTGTTTTTAACTATGTTTCCTGATTCATCAACTTTGTTTCTAAAAACCCATTTAGTGTCTATGGTCAAGGTGTCTTTAGGTCTGTCAACTAATTCTCAGACTTTGTTTCTTTCAAATTGATTTAATTCTTCTTGCATAGCCATTACGCAAAATTCATCATTGATTACATCATTGATATTTTTAGGTTCTAACTGTGAAATAAAAGCTTGATGTTTAACGTGATTTCTTAGAGAAGCTCTAGTCTGTGTCCCTCTATCAAGTTTACCAACAACAGCATATAAATGATGATTCTTTAGAATCTTAGTTGATCTATTAAAGGTAGGACTTGAAATTTCAAGTTCTTCTCTAGGTTCGGGTTCACCAGAAGCAGATTCTGGAATATTTCTAGAACTGGTTGTCTTTACAACAGGTTCACTAGTTTCATCAAATTTGATGTGAAGAGATTCTTCCACACATTTGGTTCTTTTGTTAAAGACTCTATAAGATTTACTGGTTATATAGTAACCTAGAAATATTCCCTCATCACTTTTAGAATAAAACTTATTAAGATTATCCTTAGTATTGAGAATAAATACTTTGCAACCAAAAACTCTAAAGTAACTAACTTTAGGCTTCCTATTATTCCACAGTTCATAAGGGGTTTTCTTAAGAACATGTCTAATCAAGACACTATTTGTAATATAACAAGATGTATTCAAATCTTCAGCCCAGAAATAAATAGGCAAATCATATTCATTGAGCATGGTTCTTGCAATTTCCTGAAGGGTTCTATTTCTTCTTTCTACTACACCATTCTATTGAGGTGTCCTAGGAGCAGAGAAATTGTGATTATATCCATTGTGTGAGCAGTATGATTCAAACTCATGATTTTCGAACTCACGGCCATGGTCACTTCTCAAGGTCTTAATTTTAATTCCACTAAGGTTCTCTACAGACTTGGAATATTTCATAAAATAAGAACAAGCTTCACTTTTGTGAGCAAGAAAGTATACCCAAGTGTATCTAGAAAATTTATCTACTAAGACATAGACATAGTGCTTCCCATTTAAACTAGAAACTCTAGAAGGTCCAAACAAGTCCATGTGAACCAACTCGAGAGGTTGAGAAGTAGAAACTTATTTCTTTAATTTAAAAGAAACTTTATGTTGCTTTCCCTTATGACAGGGATTACAAACTTTGTCAGTTGGGAATTTTAGTTGATGTAGGTCTCTAACTAAGTTCTTCCTAGTCAGTTTCCTAACTGAATGAATGTTGCAATGTCTTAATCTTTTGTTCCATAGCCAAAACTCTTTATGAAAATCATTTAAGCAAGTAACATTTTGTTTAGCTAAATAATTAAAATCAACTCCATAAACATTTTCATTTCTCAAAGAAGAAAATACTAAAATATTTTTAGAATTAAAAACATTACAAGAATAATTTTCAAATTTAACATTGAAACCATCATCACACAACTGAAAAATACTTAACAGGTTGTATTTTAATCCATCAACAAATAAAACTTTATAAATTAAAACTGAATCAGTGTTACCAATATGGCCTAAGCCGATGATTTTTCCTTTTGAATTATCACCAAAGGTGACATGGACTCCATAAACTTTGACTAAGCTTTTAAAACATGAAAAGTCTCATGTCATGTGCCTTGAACATCCAATGTCCAAGTACCATGTCTTCTTACAAGAACTTTTTAAGTAGGTTTCCTACAAAATAGGTTTAAACAAAAAATGATTTTGGTACCCAGATTTTCTTGGGTCTAGACAGGTTGGCAAGAAAAACTTTTGGTACCCAGATTTGTCTAATGGGTCTCATACAATCAATAGATTCAAAAGATTTTGAAAGATAAACTTTATTTGATCTATAACCATGTGAATTACTAGTTGAGCCATAGGAATTCCCAGAACTAGAACTAGAAAAATTCTGTCCAGATTTAGGAATAAATCTATTTTTAGTAATATGTCTATGTCTAGGATGATAGCCCATTCTAGTGGTATATTTTGGTGCCACTTGTTTTCCTAGCATTTGAGATAGATTATTATTTCCATTTGTGAACTTTTCTAAATCTTTTCTAAGTTTCTCATTGGAAAATTTCAGTTCAGTATTTTCCTTAAGTAATTGAGCATTCTTTTCATTTTCTATATCAAGTGCAGATTTAAGAGAGATGGTCAAAGCATGCTATTTCTTCAAGGTCTTATACTTGTCCTTAAATTAATTACAAGTTTCTTCTATCATATTAAAGTATTCAAATAATTCTTCACTATACATATTTTCAGATTCAAAATTAGAATCAACTCCATGATAATATGAATTTAAATCAGGACTATCCAATGTTACCTCAGATTTGTTTTTCATGAAACACATATTAGCTTTTTGAGATTTTTCATCCAGAGAGGAATCAGAATCACTTGAATTATCTTCTGAATCACTCCAGGTTTCTTTCTTTTGTTTCTTGTACTTATTGTCCATATAGTCATATTTCTTCTTGTATTTTAACTTTGGGTATTCTACTTTCACATGTCCTTTCCTCTTGCATTCATAACAGACAATTTCATCACTTTTATCTACTTTCTTCCAATCTTTCTTCCAATTTCCTCGTTGGTCATACTTACCTTTATAATTTGGTTTTCTGAAAAATTTATTCTTCCTATAGAACTTCTTGAACCATCTGGCTATCTGAGCCATCTCTTCATCACTATCAGAATCTGAACCTTCACTTTCCGAGCTTTCAATAGGTATGTGAACTTTTTCCTTATCCTTTCTCTTTGAGGCAGTAGACTTAAATGTCACTGAATTCCTCTTTAGTTCATCATATTCTTCATTGTTTACTTTCATATCTTCTTCATACATCATTAACTTACCAATCAACTCTTTAACAGGAAGTGAAATTATGTCACACGATTCTCTTATTGAGACTAATGTGCCTCTCCATCTTTCTGGAAGACATTTTAGCATTCTCATAATCTGATCCTTTGCTGGAACAGCCTTTCCTAGTGATCTCATTGTATTAACTATCTCATTGAACCTAAGATACGTGTCAGAAATAGGTTCATCATGCTTCATTTTAAAATTATCATACATAATAGTGTAGGTATTCAATCTCATTTCTTTAACATTAGTTGTTCCCTCATGAGAAATAGCCAAAGTATCCCAGATTTCATAAGCAGTTTTACAAGCAGATATTAGATTAAATTCTTCATCACCTAAAGCATAATACAGGGCATTCATTTCTTTACAATTATTATTTTAAGTTGTTTTAGTAGGTTCATCACAAGTAGTTATTCTAATTTCTGTAATCTTATATTGAGTCTCTATAGCAGTCCAAATGTCAAATCCCATACTTTCTAAATGAATTTTCATTTTCATTTTCCATTGGGAATAATTAACACCATTAAAGAAAGGTATCATGTTGGTAGTAGGACCTTATAATCTATTATCCATAAGTATATTTTAGCAATTAAATTTAAAGAGATAAAATTTAGAACTAACAAAAATTTAAGATCTTTAAGGTACAACTAAAATCACAGTTGAAAAACAGAGAATTTCAAAATCCTTTAATAATAACAACCAACCTCTGATACCAAATGTTGGTCGGAGTGGATACTCAAGAGGGGGGTGAATTGAGTTCCAATTAAAAATTTCTATTAAAATGATTTCTATTAAAATACCCCAAATTAAATAAGAAGCTGAACTGTAGTGAATTTTTAATACCGTAAAGGGTCGGTTAGGTTATCAAGAGATTGATTAGTTCTCAGTTAATCTAATCTGAAGATTAATTAACTTTTGAAGCTAACCTAATTCTTTACAATAAATACAAACACTTTCTAGTTTAATTATTAGACTTACTTTAAAATAGATTTATATTTCAAAGTACTTAGCAGCGGAATATTCAATATAGTTTAAAAACAAAATAAATAAGCACGGCAGTTTTAACCAATAGGTTCAGTCTCAATATGAGAATTAGTCCTCTCAAACAATTTATATAAATTTTGATCCACACCCTGGATCGGGGTTAACAACAGTACAAAGACTGTCCAGGTCCTATGACCTCTTCCACAGTTCTTCGTGGGAAAAACAAAACAATATCACATGGGATATCAAAGTCACACTTGACCTCTACCACTATCCACAGTGGGATACAAGAGAGTTATAGAAGTGTTGTGTGAGTATTTTTAAATCATCCAGTTTAGCACAGAATTCAGTGTGTATATGGAATATACAGAGTACACACACTGCTCAAAAAGTAAGTAAAAGAATCACTGAGAGAGAGTAGATATGAGTTTAGAATGCTCTAGTGATTTGAAGTGCGGCTCTGGACTCCTTTTGATTAAATAGAAATGACTCTAAGTCCTCTGGTTTTTTTCTTTAAAATAGAGTGTCATCTTCTTCCTTGATTTTCAGGTTCAGTTTGATCAGCTTTGAGTGCATGAAGAGATCATTGTAGTCCTTCACTCCCTGACTAAGGTTCAGCTTGTGTTCTCTTCTTGTATGAATGGCCTCATGTATGTCCAGTGTTCTTCAAGTAAGTGTGTGTATGGATGTCGACTCTCTATTGTGTATATTCCTCACTGCAGCTCGATCTTTCTTATATTCCTTCAGATCTAGCAAGGGGAATGATTACCTTTTTATAGGTATAAGGTACGGTTCCTGAAATTCCAACCACTATCATTAATTAAAATTAGGTGCATTAAAAACAAAAAATATGACTGTTGCTAAATAAAAAAATAGAAATAGAGTTTAGAGATATAGAGAAATGGTTTCTATTGGTAGCTCTTAGTATCAGTATCTATTATCCTTTATAATGATAGCTCACTTGAATCGGTGTCTCTTCTATTGGTAGCTCCTTTTATTGGTATCTCCTTTTATCAGTAGCTTCTTCTATCAGTAGCTTCTTCTATCGATAGCTCCTTATATTGGTAGCTCCTCTTATCGGTAGCTCTTTTTGTAACGGTAGTCATCTGTCTGTATCAGCAGACTTGTATTGGTAGACTTTGTCTGTCTGTATTAGTGTATTTCGTATTGGTAGCTTACATGTCTGTCTATTTGTATCGGTAGCTTGTATCGGTAACTCGTATCGGTAAATCTGTATCAGTTGACTTGTTCATATTGGTAGACTTATTCTATCGGTAGTTGTTATGCATATCGGTGACCTTATCCATACCAGTAGACTTCTGTACCGGTGTACTTAGCCTTATCAGTAGTTGTGTATCTGTTTGTCTGTATCAGTAGTTATGTTCATACCAGTGGACTTAACACTTATCTGTTCTATACAAAACATATCTATATTGATTTATAATTATTTCAAATTATGTATAAACATAGATAAACATTGATTAATATATTCCAATGATTATTTTGATATTTTTGTCAACATAATTTAACATATATATATATATAGTATTGTAAACACATATTAAAGCATGGTTGTGATTATCAAAATAGGTGAGGTCAACAGAACTAGTTATACTTTTAAACCATTTTAAAAAAAATTAAATTTATAGATGATTGAAACGAAAAGATAATTTTTAATAAAAATCAATATTTTTCACTATTTACTAAAAAATAAATCTTATCAAAAAAATGCCAAAATATCATCCTAATATAATTTTGATATGATGATTTTAAAAATTCTATATTTTTTATCAAATATTATTTCTAAAATTGGTAGAAATTAATTATAATCTTCTCTCACAAAAATTAATACAACTCGTTTTTAAAGAAAACATATTTTTGAAAAATAAAATCATTTTACTAAAAATTGAGTACTTATTTTCTAAGTATTAATCAATAAATTTATATTGAGTATGACCATTTTATATATATATATATATATATATATATTAAAATTCGGTTACTCTTATTCATACTCATAAATTCAAAGACTATGTTATAAAAGTTATATTTAAAATAATATTATTTCACAGTCGTTAAAGCTCGGTGTTGCATGTTGTATACGCTTTCAAATATAGTGTTCTTATTAAATATTGATGTATTACATTTGTAATAATGAAAATTTATCTACATTTATTTCATAATGTGGTTACTCATGTTCATACTCGCCAATCCAACGACTAGGTTACAACTATCGTATTTAAATAATAATATTTTAATAGTATTTCATGGTTCATTTAAGTTTGGTGTTCTGTGTGGTACACACTATCAAATATATTATTCATTTAAATAAAACCAAACCAAAGTATTAGGGTGTTAAGAAGACTTTATGGTCACATATTTTTAGTTGAAGACTTGTTCGAAGATTTTAGGAAGGACTATTGAAGCTGGTGGTTCCTGCATAAGCAACGCCACTATCCGGTCGGAAGGAATGAGGTGTGTGAGACACCAAAAGGGAAGTGGATGATACCTTCTTAGTTATTGTGTGATGTTTCTAGGCACTTGTAATTTCTTAAAATTAAAGTGATAAAAAATATGTGTAATCAACAAAGTTGAACATGACAATGAGTAAGTTTTCTAGGAGGAACTAAACCTTGTAAAAACCTAGTGTGGTGGTGTTCTTGTCTATTCATGCATTGCATACTGAGTTAAGGGTTGAGTGTGCATTAAAATATCAATATCTCTTAATCCACTACCAAAAATTTGGCTTTATCCAATGCTACCATTTATCAGTGCAAAAAAAATTACTAGTAAAGGGGGTACCTTTATTAGTGCTAGAAAAGCACTAATAAAAGGTTCTTTTATCAATGCTAAAAACACTGATAAAAGTACCTCTTTTTTTTCAATTTTTTAGCACTAATAAAGGTACCTCCTTTATGAGTGCTTTTTTAGCGCTAATAAATGGCACTTTTATCAACGCTTTTCTTAGCGCTGATAAAAGTATATTTTTTATCCGTGCTAAAACAACAGTTTTTAGTACTTATAAAAGGTATATTTCATAAAAAAAGTTATATATCATTAAAAAAATATTAATATATAAATATATTGATATTGATATAAATATAATATATTTTATAAAATATGATTTAAATAATATGAAATATACAATCACACATAATATATAATAAATTTAGTGAAATGGTTTATAAAATAATTAAAAAATAATATTAATTAAAAAAATTATAATTTTTATTGATTAACAGTCATTTAATAATAATTTAAAGTTGGAAAAATCAATAAATTAATAAACGATCTTAAATAATTTGAAAACATGACTCAAACTTCAAACTACAATAACTTTTTATTCATGCATCAGTTTGAGTTTTAACACATATAAAATCAAATCTTGTGAAAATATCTATCTCATAGGGATTGGGGTTATCCCCTTTCATCATTTATTTTGGGGTCAAAACCCCATAATATATCCAAAAATGAGTTTTTTATTGGAGTGCCCCCATTTTTTAACATTTGATGGGATTTCATCCTTGTTTAAGGGATCCTTATTATCTTTTTTGGGTGGAGACTCAATTTATTATCAAGTGTTACACTCATATAGATATTATGACATTCTAATTTTATCATTTTTAATATTTTGATATTATTTATAATTAAATATATGCAAATATATACATATTTTTATATATTTACACATAAAAAATTAATTTTATAGGTAAATATGTAAACATATTTTCATATAAAATATCTTTCTAAATATATAAACCATATCTAAATAAAAAATAATATCCATTTTATTTAAAATGAAAATATATTAATATTTATATACTTATATAATGTATATATAATATTTATATATATATAAATATATTTGTGTGTGTATTAACAAAAAAAAGATATATTTATATATATATTATAATATATGTATATAAATATTAATATATAATATGTGTAAATAAATATAAATTGGTTTAATTATATTTATAGACACACATATATATATAAATATGTATGTATGTTTGTATGTATATGTATGTATTTATAAGCACACACATACACAAAGTGTATTTTATAAATGTATTTAAAAATAATTATATATATATATATATATATTGATAAAATATGAAATAAAATATATATAAATAAATATATATATCAAAATAATAGAGAACAAAACAATATAGAAGAGTGGTAAAGGTTTAGATCTATATGGGGGGTCTTAGGTTGGAAACCAGGTGAAGGTTGGGACGTGCAGGGGTGGGAAGAAGGTGGTGATTTGGTGCTGATAGAAGGCGTAGGGTCACTCTATCACTGATGGGGAGGGATATACAAGCATTGGTAAATGGGGGTTTGTCTCCCCCTTTGAATTTATAGAGGATTTTTAAAAAAAAAATTATCAGTGCTTTCCTTATAACTAATAAAAGGGGCCTTTATTGGCTCTTTTGTTGGGACTAATAAAAGGTACCCCCTTTTAATGGATCTTAGATCAACAACACTTTTTTAGTACTGATAAAAGATTTTTCTAGTGCTTTTAAAATCCACTTCTGTAGTACTGGTCATGACAACAGTTCAAGCATATGAGGGGATAATCCACAGAGAGAGAGAAACATGGTAAAAATTGGATTGACACTACCCCCCCCCCCCCCCCGATGTCCTTGAATGATCCATTGAGATATACAACAAATTTAATGATTTTTCAAAAAATTAATTTCTATTCTTCTATTAGTTTTTAAATTTAAATTTTTTTTATATTAATTAAGTTTTGGTAATATAAAAATCCAACAGGTCATGGACGGTGTAACACCCCAACCCGGGTGCCACATATCGGTGCCCTGTGTTGGTTTTTCACATGACCTCAGGAATGAATCCATGTATTCCAAAGGCTACCGACTAGTAGTGAGGGTCTAATATGTAAGTGGGGAAACTATTCCCACTTTATCAAAGGAGCACAACATCAGAAATCAATATGCAATATAACCAATATACTGTAATAATAAATAATCAACCAAACAACATATGGATAAATCCAAAAAAGAGAGAATAACCATAAACCAAACTAATAAATATGTCATTCCATAGAAGTGTCAAGTTTCAAATGAAAACCCAAAATAAAGACACACAGACATCTCCAAAGTGGGTCCTAACATCATGTCATGTTCCCTCATCTATGCTCCTTCCCAAATCCCAAGTCATCCATCTAACTTATGTATTTTTCTCTAATACTATCTTGTAAACATGAAGTGTATCTAAGAAACAATCAATTAGCCCAAGTAGGGTGTGATTACAACTCAATAGGACACCACCAATGACGTCTAAAGCAATATCCAGTCTATAATAGTGTATGCAGCTGTATAAATAATAAATATCAAATGAAAAAATTAAATAGGTTTCACATTTATTATTCTTTAGTCAAAAACATCATACTTAATTCATCCCATTTCGTATTCTGAACCATACACCATAGGTATTGCATAGTTTACTCATTCATGGATTTAATTATCCACATAAATTCTAAATTTATTTTGATACCTTAGAGGGTCAGTTCAGGTACCATTTCATACACATGTAATGGGGCCTAGAGTATCATTTCATCACCCCATGGGTACTTGGATCATCAGTCCCTCACCTGAAACTCATTGATCAATCAAACATATCATCAATTCACATGTATGAAATGGGGCCCTGGAGCAGCATTCTAGCACCCCATGGGTACTTGGAGCAGCAGTCCCTCACCCACAACTCATTGATCAATAATTCACAAATATCACATATAAATATATCAAGATTCAACATTATTAACATTCTTATCAATCATGTACATCAAGGGGCACCATTTCATTCAAATTCATGGTCTTTAATTTAATCATAAGTAATAACAAAAATAATTCACCATTAATCCATTTATCATTAATTATTTTCATCTCTTTAGCCCTTAAATGTTAAGAGAATCAACCCTTTAAATCCCATTTCAAACCATGAAACAAGGATTTATTTCAATTCCATAAACCCATTATTTCCACTTTTTTATTCCATATTTATCATTTCAAGGAAAATTGGACCACCCCATGGGTTTCCATCAAGCCTGGTCATGTAATCTCTAACGGTCCAATGAGATTTGTGAAGGGTCCTACAATTCATGGAATTAAATTCACCTTTTTAATTTTAAAAGAAATTGCACGCCATGTCAACGCAATTTCACAATTACATACACATGATCATAATCAAGAATATGGGAAATATAATTTATACCACCTACCTCAATATTTTTTATGAACACTTGCCAAACCATAGCCCTTAATTCGATGTAGAATGATTGAAATCACAACAGTGAGAAAGATCTAGGATCGAAACTTAGGATCAAGATCCAATCAAAAAATATCCATTTAAAACTAGATATAAACCATAAAAATAGGAGGATCCATTCATCTCTAAAGAGGGATAAATATGGGAGAGGTAGAAACCTAAACAAGGAAGAGATCACACATTGGAGTAGAATCGATTCTTCAATCTGATTTTCAATTCACAAATAAAAGTGTTTGAGGATCCTAAGAATCCTCTCAGGAGCCTCTAATAGAAAAGAAAATCAAATTAGGTTGAGAGGGAGTGATTAAGGGTATAAACTAAGGGTTTTATAAATTTTAATTAAAAATATAGGGCATTAAATAATTGCGTGCATAGTTTCCTGGATGGGATACATGATTAGAAAAAATGTGCACCCCTACTGTTGAGGGTGCACGGTTACTCCTGGGTGGGCGCACGGTTTGACAAACCATAAGACAACCATTACTGCTACATATATTCCCTTTAACATAATGCAAAAAGGATTTTAACAGTGTTAAAAAATCATTGTTAATCTCAACACTATTAAAGGGGAGCCTTTATCAGTTCTAGAAATAGCACTGATAAAGGCCCCACCTACTGTAGTGTTCTGTTTGTATAACAACACACTACAGTAACCTGCAACCTATACACAAAATATATAATTTAATTGAAATAAATTTTACATCATGAATGCAAATAAAAAACACTACTATATACATTTCAAATAATTTTTTTTATAATTAAATTTACAATTTCTATCTACAAACATTTAAAAACATTAATGTTTCATCGTCTTTGGAACCCGTGATCCCCTCTCAAAAAGGTCCTCCCATGGTATCCATTTATGAACAAATCTCCTCATCTTTAGTAAAATAAACAACCTATATAATAAAACAAATATTATTTTAGTAATATTATAAATAAATAAATTAAACATTAATATGAAAGAATATATTAAAAAATGTAAACTTTAAATAAAAAACACACTTGGAGTTATACCAATCACACCATGAATTATATTGATGTGTAGTTGATTCCAACACATCAAAAATAAGTTATGGGTCATTTTCCTAAAGTATCAAAACAATTTGAATCTGTTTTCTTGGTTTTGAGTATGTCAATTATTCTTTTTAACGAAATTAATGTCAATTTTAAATACATATGAACTTGGAGTTATGTCATTCAAACCATGTGTGGGATTGAGGTGTGTATGATTAATACATGTCACAAATTACTTATGGATCATTTCACTAAAGTATCAAAACAATCCAAATGCATTTTATCATTTTTCAGTATGTCACTTATTTTTTTACTAAAATGTCATTTCAAACTAGAAACACACACTTTGAATCATATTGGTCACATCATGTTTCATCTTGAAATTAGACTACTTACTACATGTCAAAAATGAATTATTAATTTCATTTCTAAATTATCAAGACAATCAAAGCACATTTTCTTGGTTTTTAGTGAGTAACACACGTTCTAAACTAAAATGAAAATTTTAAACTGAAAACGAGCACTTTGAATCATACCGGTCACACCATGAATTGGATTTATGTGTGGGTGATTCATACATGTCACAAATGATTCATGGATCATTTTCCTAAATTATCAGAATAATCTGAATGTATTTTATCAGTTTTCAGTATGTCACTTGTTCTTTTTACTAAAATTAATGTCAATTTAAAATAAAAAGACAGACTTGGAGTCATATTTTAGCACCCTAGGTTTGAGTTAAGTATCCTTTTTTATTCCTTTTTATGTGGTTAAAGTACTTGGGATGAGTTTGGATGAGTTTATGAGAGTTTTGGAAGGTTTTGGAAAACTTTGGAAACCTTTTTAAGGTCGCACGGTTTGAGTATGGTTACAAGAAACCATGCGAGATGAACCATGCGGGTAGTAGGGTATGCACGGTTTTTATAACCATACAAGGTGTAATATGTGAGGTGCCTCTTTGATATATAAATAGAAGCATGGTTAGCACACAGTTTCTCTAATTGTGCGAGCTAACTATGCGGCCCATAAAAATGGGTTTTTAAAAAATTCAGGATTAGTTGGGGTTGCCCTAAAAACACCCAAACTCCCTCCAACTCGATCCTCACTCTGTATTTCCTCTTATCAATGGTTAGGGGTGCTATCCCACTCGTTTTGGAAGAAAATATAAGGGTTTTCTTGGTGTGGTTGAGCCGATTCTTCTCCTCTAAGTCTCCTGGCTTGGTTCTTTTTGTTTTTCTCTAGATATACTTTTCCCTCTCTCATTTTTATAGATCTACACCCGTTGTGTGTAGATATATGGTTTTTTGCCTTGGGTTTTGATTTTAAGGATTTTTTATGATAGTGAAGGATATCTAGAGTGGTTTTAGTGGAGCATTTTCTCGGATTGGGGTGTGGTTGTGTGTGGGTTGAATTCACCGAACCCTAAAGGTAGGTAGATTCTCTCTCAACTCCACTTGGTTAGAAATAGTGGTTTTGGTTACAATTAATTTGTTTTGATTGAAATTAATTGTGATAATGATGTGAAAAACTTTTTTTAAATCCATTTGGTGATTATTTGAGGGATTTTGGGGGAAATGGGTTATTGTTACAAAGAGGGGGATTTGTTGTGTGATTTTAAAATGCTGATTTTAAAATAATTAGTGGTTGATTGTGAAAAAGGTTTTGTGAAAGAAGGTTTTCAAAAAATATTTTGTTTATTAAAATTTTGTTGGGCATGGAAAGTTGGTTAAATAGTGTTTTCAATAAATGAGTGATTTATTGAAGTGAATTGGCATGTGTTGGAAATGATGTTGTGCTTATTGTGTGGACTTGATGTATTGTGATTTTTGGTTGATTAAGTGTTATGGATTGTGTTTATTGTGTGGAATTGTGTAGGAAGTCTCACTATAAAAGGTGATAGATGGTGTATGGAAGGTCCACCATTATGGATAGTGGTCGAGAATCACTGCTAGTTGTGAATGGGTGAACGGGTTGGATGGAAGATCCACTGTTTTGGTTTCCTTGTTGTGTGTTGCTTTGCAATATGGAATTAGTTATACTAATGTGAAATGGTGAATTGGTTTATGTCATGGTTTTTTGGATCTCCCTTTGGTTTCATGGTTTGGGTAAAGGTTGCTTGGTAAGGGTTTGTTTGGCTTATTGGTAATTTTTGAGCTATTTAATGTTTTATAAACTACTTTATATAAATGTGCTAACGATTTTATCCTAGTGTCATGTATAGGGAAGTCATTTGGGGAAATCCTACTAAGTATTTGTACTCACCCCCTACTTTGACACTTTGGTGCTTTTGTAGATGTTGTATTCTGGGACACAGGTAAGGGTAAAGCATCACATTTTGCTAGCAGTTCGGCATGATGCATTGGTTATGTTGTGATGCTTGGAGAATGAGGCTTGGTGTGGAGCTATGGATGGTGTCCTAGTTATTTGGGGTCTTTTTGTGTAGTATTCCTATTTTTACTTTGACATGAATCATGTAGCTTTGTTGGTAATTGCATTCTTGGTTGGTTGATTTTGTCTTAAGGTCAAATAATTCCCCAATGATTCTTGAAGCCCTTAGTATTTATTACCAACCTTTGGCACCCTAGGAATGTCACTTAAGTCCAGGTATCATTCCTCCTCCCTCTCAAGCTAATGAGATGGGGTAGGATGTTATAAGTGGTACCAGTTTGTTCAGTCCTTGGCTTTCAAGTGAGAGAAGTTTTTTGGTCCTTTTGTGTTAATTGTTGGTCTTGGTGTTGACATTCATTCTTGGACAATTCCTCAAGTCAGGATGGTAGAAAGTTATAGGATTTTTGGAACTTGGAATGTATAGCATAAAAGTACATAGCTAACCCTTTTATGTTTAACTTCATGTTACCAGGGAGTTGGGTACATAAGTGTTTGGAGACACTTATAAGCATTAGATATCTCATTATTGTGGGTGTAGCCAATGAGATGAGCATGGCATGCATGGTAGAAATTTCTTCCCACTATGATGCATATTTCATTGGGGTATAATTATTTATAGTGTGGTATGAATGTGGGGATTTTTAAAAATCTGAATTGGGTTTCAAAATGGAAGGATTTGAAACATGGAAACTTGTGGTAGTTTGAAAATGAGTTGATTTTCAAAACATGGTGGATTTTTCAAAATAGTGCAACATGGGAAATGTGACCTTTTGGAAATTTTGGTTGTGATAGTTGTTATGTAATTGAATTTAAAAATTGTATACCCTTTCTGGTTAAGGGAGTGGGACTTATGGTTGTTTTTGTATTGATAGAAATGGAACTGGGTAGGCATCATAGAGACCAACTGGAGGAAGCTACTAAAAATGTGGTTTCACCTGAGCCCCAGGTGAACCAGTAGCTAGTGTAGAGTATAGTGCAAGATTTCCAAGTTGTGGAAAGTGGTAATAAAGGGGATGAACCAAAACATGTGGATCATGTAGTTCAGTTTCAAAGGCAGAATTCACCCATGTTTAGGGGTGATTTAGAGCCAGAAAGGGCTGAAGCGTGGCTAAAAAAATGAATAGGATATTTGAATTCTTGGGAACATTGGAAGAGGTGAAAGTGAAGTTATCCACATACATATAGGAAGATCTTTCCCTTCAGTGGTGGGAGCTGGCGCTCTAAGCTGGGATGGACCACGGTGTGACATGGGAGGGTTTTGAGGAATAGTTTAATAAAAAATTCTACCCTCACACGTTCATAATTCAATGTACAATAGATTTCTACAGTTTGAAGCAAGGGATTATGGAGGTAACAGAATATGCAACTAAGTTTATGAACTTAGTGTGGTTTTCACCTGAGCTGGCGGGTAGTACATCATTGAAGGAATGAATTTTTGAAGTTGGGTTGAACTGGGAAATTCATTCCAAGATAGAAATGTTATGTATAGATGATTACACAGAAATGGTGAATAGAGTTATGGTGGCTGAGTAGGATTTTTGGGGGGATACAGGTGGGGGAAGTATGTTGTTACCCACGGGGAATATTGGTAACTTGAACGTTGTGTTCAAGTGGAAGCGGGACACTTATTTTCAGGGTGGGAGTACAGTTCAGAATATGATGGTAGGATTGGTTAATATTCCTCTGAAGCCTCAGAGTAAGTTGGGATGTTTTTAGTGTGGTTCTATGAGCCACATAAAGAAGGATTGTATGACACAACCTCGATCATGTCATAATTGTAAGTAGATGGTGCATCTGTAGCATTATTATCGGAATGCTCTGAGGTAGGGTGTATGTGACACTCCTCAGGGGTCTCATGGGTCTTACGCATCGATAGGATGGGGGAAGCAGCATACTTATTGGAAGTATAAAAAGATTATTCATGGTGATTTTAGGAACACCATGACTCCTCAGTAGGGTAATAAAGAGAAGATCATAGTAAGTAAGTAGTTTTTTGGAGCTAAGAAAGCTGTGATGGATGATCAGTTAGTACCATCCATAATTCAAGGTACGGTTCTTTTAAATTCCACGTTTATGCAATACTTATTTGATATGGGTGCTTCACATTCTTTTATTGCTTCTTGTGTCGTTGATTTTTTTTTCTTAACGGTGGAAATGATGCCTTATATTTTAAAACTACAAACTCCTACGGTCAAAGAGAGTGTTGAGCTTTCCTTTATAGAGTGTTTTTCTTGGTTATGGATGGAATTGAATTGATGTGGGATTTCTCAGTTCTTGAGATGGATGCTTATGATATAATCCGAGGAATGGATTGGTTGGAAAATTTTAAGGTCCACATCGATTGATATGCATGAATGGTTAGTTTTTTTATGGAGTATGGAATTAGAAATATCTTTATAAGAGAGAAGAATGAAAATTTGGGTGCAACGGATTTGTTGGCACTAGCTATTGGCACGATCTTATATTAGTTAGAGGATTTTTTATTGGCATCACTGGAATGTTTTGAGAAAAGTGTTCTTCTAGCAGTTGTGGATCATTTTATAGATGTATGTCTTGAAGAATTATTAGGGTTTACCCTTGTGAGAGAATTGGAGTTTATGATTAATCTCCTTTCTTGGACCAGTACTATCTCACTTCTGTCTTACCGAATGGCACAAGTAGAATTGTGGGAACTAAAGGTGTAGTTGAAAGAGTTAGAAAACAAAGGGTTCATTTGGCCTAGTACATCTCCATGGGAAGTGCCAGTTTTGTTTGTTAAAAATGTAGAAGGAACCTTGCGGATCTGTGTTGATTATCATAGACTTAATCAGGTTGCGATAAAGAACTTGTATCCACTTCCAAACATTGATGATTTGTTTGAATAGTTTAGGGGAGCTCAGTGGTTCTCCAAGTTTGAATTGAGGTCAGGGTATCGCCAATTGTGGGTGAGGATAGAGGATATTTCAAAAATAGCTTTCAGAAGTATATATGGCCATTATGAGTATGTGGTTATTCCCTTTATTCTAACAAATGCACCAGCAGTGTTCATGGAATTGATGAATCAGATATTTTAGAGATATTTGGATTCTTTTATGGTGGTATTTTTTGACGATATACTTCTGTATTTGAGGACAAGGGTTGAGCATGAGTAGCACTTGGCGATGGTGTTGGGGATCTTGAGGGATCATCGGTTGTATGTAAAATTGTCAAAGTGTGACTTTTGGATACAGGAGGTTTGTTTCCTTGGCCATGTTATTTATGAGAAGGGTGTTTTAGTTGATCTGAAAAAGATAGCGGTAGTTATCTCATGGAAAACTCCAAAGAACATTTTCGAGATATGGATCTTCCTTGTTCTAACTGGGTATTATCGACGTTTTGTTCGTGATTTATCACAATTGGCTTCATCGATGATATATTTGACAATGAAGAATATCCCATTTAAATGGGATGATTAGTGTTAGATATTTGTTAAAGAGTTAAAGGGTCTCCTTACATAAGAACCAATCTTGGTTTTTCCTGAACCAGGAAAATGGTACGTGGTGTATTGTGACGCATCAGGATTAGGGTTGGGGTGTGTTCTCATGCATGGGGATCATGTGGTTTCATATAGATCACGGTAGTTGAGGTTTCATGAGAATAATTACCCAACACATGATTTGGAGTTAGTGATAATGGTTCATGCTTTAAAGATGTGGAATCATTATATCTTCGATGAAAAACTTACATTGGTTACTGACCATAAGAGATTAAATCATATCTTCTCACAAAGAGATTTGAAATTGAGGAAAAGGAGATGGATGGAATATCTCTAGATGTTTGATTTTGACTTAATTTCCACATTGGGTAAGGGAAATTTAGTGGCGGATGCATTAAGTAGAAAATCATATGCTTAGGTAGTGAAATATGAATTGGATCAGTGGTAGTTGATGTCATTCATAGACGACATGCAGTAGGAATGTGAGGACAAGGGTAGAAGAGTAGTCTTCCTTCCGGTTTTGTTACATCCTAACTGGGATGGTTTGGTTAAAGAGGTGTGGGCATCTGATTCTAAATGTGTGGTGATGAGGTCGAAACTCAATGGTGGGGAGACCATTGAGGGTTGGGAACTGAATAGAAATTCAGTCTTGTGTTTTCAAAATTGAAGGGAAATAGCAGTGGATTTTCAAGAGGAACTTCTTAGGGATTATCATTATTCCAGGTGGGCTATCCATCCTGGAATTCATAAAATGTATAAGTTTTTGAAAGTGTGGTTTTGGTGGGTTGGTATAAAAAGGGATCTGGTTGAGTTTTTCTCGATATGCTTGACTTGTCAGCAAGTCAAGGCAGAGCATCAATGGCCAACAGGCATGTTTCAGTCTTTACCTATCCTAGTGTGGAAATGGGAGCAAATAGTAGTGTATTTTTTGATGGGTATCCCAAGAATGGTCAGGAATAATGTTGTCATATGGGTGATTGTGGGTCAACTCATAAAGTTGACCCATTTCATTCTGATTTGTAAATATCATATGGTGGAGGATCTATCCAAAATCTATATCCAGGAGGTGGTAAAGAGGCATGGTGTTCTAGTTTTGATTATATCAGATAGATATCCATGGTTTACATCTCATTTCTGGAAATCCTTTCAGCAATCCCTTGGAACACAGTTGACTATGAGTATGGCGTATCATCCGTTGATAGATAGCCAATCTGAGAGGACGATACAAACCTTGTAATATAAGTTAAGGTCTTGTGTGATGGATTTTGGTGGTTCATGGGAGGAGCAATTATCATTGGTGGAGTTCTCCTATAATAACAGTTATCATGATTCAATACATATGGCTCTGTTTGAGGCATTATATGGGTGTTTGTGTCATTCTCCACTATGTTGGGTGAAAATAGGCGAGACTTTGATGATTGGACTGAGCCTTTTCCAAGAGACTATGGAGAAGATCAAGTTGATCAGAAAGAGGATGGAGATGACTCAAAGTTGTCAAAAATCATATGAAAACCATTTTTGACGACCGTTTTTGTTCGAGGTGGGTGATCATGTGCTTTTTAGAATCTCTCCTAGGTTGGGACATCGTCAGTTTGGGAAGTAGGGTATGTTATCTCCAAAAAATATTGGGCATTTTGAGATACTTGATTGGATTGGAGAGGTGTCTTATCATTTGGTCTTTCTACCATGGTTTAGTGTGATGTATAATGTGTTTCATGTGTCGCGGTTGAAAAAGTATCAGCTGGATCGTGACCATGTGATTCGTTGGGGTCATGTTGAGCTAGAACTAGATGCTTCGTGGGTGCACATGCCAATGTGAATTGTGGATAGGCAGGAGAAAGTCTTGCATGGTAAAAAGATTGATTTATTTCGGGTTTTGTGAAATCATGGTCGGATTCAGGAGGAGACTTGGGAGTAGGAGAAAGACATGGTTGAGCAATGGCCCGAGATCATTCGATAATGAGATGGTTCTCTACTTTCCAAGGATGGAAAGTACAATGGTGGGGAGAATGTAGCACCCTTTTTTAATGTATGTAGCATTTTTATGACTTTTTATGTGTTTAAAGTTCTTAGTATGAGTTTTTATGAGTTTGGGAGAGTTTGGGAAGGTTTTGGAAAACTTTGGAGGCCTTTTTAAGGCCGCACAATTTGAGCACAGTTAGTATAAATTGTGCGAGATGAACCATGTGAGTAGTGGGGTATGCACGGCTTGCACATGGATTTTCTAACCATTTGGGGTGGGTTGTGTGACATGCCCCTTTGAGACAGCAGCAGGAGCATGGTTAGCACATGATTTTTCTAACTATGCGAGCTAACCATGAAGCCCGTAAAAATGGGTTTTTTTTTTAATCTGGGATTAGTTGGGATTGACCTAAAAACACCAAAAATCCCTCCTACTCAATACTCACTTGGTATTTACTATTCTCAAGGGTTAGGGGTTCTCTCCCACTCATTTTGGAAGCAAATTGAAGGGTTTTCTTGGTGTGGTTTAGCTGATTCTTCTCTGATAAGTCTCCTCGCTTAGTTCTTTGAGGTTTTCTATAGATCTACTTTTCCCTCTCTCTCGGTTTTCTAGATCTACACCCTTTGTGTGTAGATATAGGGTTTTTGTTTCCTTGGGTGTTGATTTTAAATATTTTTGATGATATGGAAGGAGATCTAGAGTAGTTTTAGTGGAGTATTTTCCCGGATTGGGGTGCGATTGTGTGTGGGTTGAATTCACTGGAACCCTAAAGGTAGGTGGCTTCTCTCTCGACTCTACTTGGTTAGAACTAGTGGTTTCGGTTAAAATTAATTTTTTTATTGAAATTAATTGTGATAATGATGTGTGAAACTTGTTGAAAACCCATTTGGTGATGATTTGGGGGATTTTGGGAAAAATGGGTTATTGTTACAAAGAGGGGGATTTGTTGTGTGATTTTAAAATGTTGATTTTAAAATTGTTAGTGGTTGATTATGAAAAACGTTCTGTGAAAGAAGGTTTTCAATAAAGATATTTTTTATTGAAATTTGGTTGGGCATGTAAAGTTGGTTAAATGGTGTTTTCAATAAATGAGTGATTTATTGAAGTGAAATGGCATGTGTTGGAAATGATGGTGTGCTTATTGTGTGGCCTTGATGTATTGTGATTGTTGGTTTATTAAGTGGAATGGCTTGTGTTGATTGTGTGTAAGTGGTTAGTAAATCTCACTATAAAAGGTGATGGATAGTTGATGGAAGGGCCACCATTATGGATAGGGGTCGGGAAGCACCACTAGTTGTGAATGGGTGAACGGGTTGGATGGAAGCTCCACCGTTTTGGTTGCCTTATTGTGTGTTGCTTGGAAGGATGGAATTTTTTGTGCTAATGTGAAATGGTTAAGTGGCTTATGGAATGGTTGTTTGTCTCTCCCTTGGGTTTCATGGTTTGGGTAAAGGTGGCTTGGTAAGGGTGTGTTTGAATTATTGGTAATTGTTGAACTATTTAATGTTTTATAAACTACTTTATATAAATGTACTAACGGTTTTATCCTAGTGTCATGTGTAGGGAAGTCATTTGGGAAAATACTACTAAGTATTTTTACTCACCCCCTACTTTGGAACTTTGGTTATTTTTCATATGTTGTATTTTGGGACACAGGTAAGGGTAAAGCATCGCATTTTGCTCGCAGTTCGACATGATGCATTGGTGATGTTGTGGTGCTTGGAGCATGGAGCTTGGAGCTTGGTGTGGATCTATGGATGGTGTCATGGTTCTTTGGGGTCTTGTTGTGTAGTCTTCCACTTGGTACTCTGATTTTTGGTTTGGTTGTATTGGCATTGTGAATTGTTATGGATTAGTTTGGTTTTCCTTTGGTAATGTATGGGTTGGATTTTTTTTGTTGACATGCATCGTGTAGCTTTTTTGGTAATGGAATTCTTGGTTTTTTGATTTTATCTTAAGGTAAAATCGTTCCCTAATGATTATTGAAGCCCTTGGCATTTATTTCTAGCCTTTGGCACCCTGGGTATGTCGCTTAAGGCTAAGTAGCATTCCTCCTCCCTCTCAAGCCAATGGGATGGGGCGGGATGTTACACATATCGATCACACTGTACATCGGATTGAGGTGATGTTAATTCCTACATGTCAAAAATGAATTATGGATCATTTTACTAAAGTATAAAAACAATTATAATTCATTTTCTTAGTTTTGAGTAGGTTAGCTATCCTTTTTACTAAAATTGATGTTAATTTTTAATAAAAAGACACACTTGGAGTCATATCGATCATAACATGTGTCATATTATAGTTAATTTGATTCATACACATCTCAAATGACTTATAGTTCATTTCTATAAAGTATCAAAATAATCCTAATGCATTTTCTCAGTTTCGAGTAGGTCAGTTTTTCTTTTTACTAAAATTGATGTCAATTTCAAATAAAAATATGCCCTTGGAGTCATACTGGTCACATTGTGTGTTAGATTGAGGTTCGAGTGATTCCTACACATACCAAATGACTCATGGATCATTTTAATAAATTATTAAAATAATACAAATATGTTTTATTGGTTTTCAATATGTCACTTTTTCTTTTTTCTAAAATTAATGTAAATTTAAAATAAAAAGACACACTTGGAGTAATATCAGTCACACCGATCATTATATTGAGGTGTGGTTGACTACTAGAGCTCAAAAAAGACTTATGAATCATTTTACTAAACTATCAAAACAATATGACTTTATTTGCTCAGTTTTGAGTAGGTCAGTTGTCCTTTTACTAAAATTGATGCCAATTTTAAATAAAAAGATGTACTTTGAGTCATACCGGTCATACGGTGCATCAAATTGAGGTTAGAATGATTCATAAACATATAAAATGACTTATGGATCATTTCCCTAAAGTATCAAAACAATACTAATACGTTTTATTGGTTTTTAGTAGTTCAGTTGTCCTTTTTACTAAAATTGATGTCAATTTTAAGTAAAAAGACGTAATTTGAATCATACCGGTCACACCATGCATCGGATTGAGATGTAGGTGATTCCTACACATCTGAAATGACTCATGGATCATTTTACTAAACTTTCAAAATAATATGAATGAATTTTCTTGGTTTTCATTATGTCACTTGTTCTTTTTGCTAAAATTAATGTCAATTTAAAATAAAAAGACACACTGGGAGTCATATCGGTCACACCATACATTGGATTGAGGTTCAGTTGATTCGTACACATCAAAGATGACTTATTAATCATTTTTCTAAAGTATAAAAACAACATGAATTCATTTTACTGGTTTTGAGTAGTTCATTTGTCCTTTTTACCAAAATTGATGTCAATTTTAAATAAAAAGATGCACTTGGAGTCATACCGGTCACACTGTGTGTTGGATTGAGATGAGAATTATTCCTACACATCTCAAATGACTTATGGATAATTTACCTAAAGTATCAAAACAATCCAAATGCATTTTATTAGTTTTGAGAAGTCCAATTCTCCTTTTTACTAAAATTGATATCAATTTTAAATAAAAAATATGCACTTGGATTCATATCGGTCACACCGTGCATCAGATTGAGGTGTAGGTGATTCCTACATGTCACAAATGACTCATGGGTAATTCTATCAAAACAATCCTAATTAATTTTCTTGGTTTTTAGTATGTCACTTTTTCTTTTTTCTAAAATTAATGTCAATTTAAAATAAAAAGACACACTTTGAGTCACATAGGTCACATTGTGTGTCGGATTGATGTGTGGTTTATTTCTACACATCAAAAATTAAATATGGATCATTTTTCTAAAGCATCAAAAAAATATGAATGCATTTTATCGGTTTTGAATAGGCCAGTTTTCCTTTTTACTAAAATTGATGTCAATTTTTAAAAAAAATAAGCACTTTGAGTCATAAAAGTCACATCGTGCATCAGATTGAGGTATAGATAATTCCTAAACATCTCAAATGAATCATGGATCTTTTCCATAAAGTATCAAAACAATATGAATGATTTTTCTCTATTTTTAGTAGGTCAGTTGTCCTTTCTACTAAAATTTATGTTGATTTTAAATAAAAAGACACACTTTGAGTCATATCAGTCACACTGTGCTTTATATTGAGGTGTGGGTGATTCTTAAACGTCAAAAATGAATTATGTATCATTTTATTAAAGTATCAAAACAATATGAATGAGTTTTATTGGTTTTGAGTATGTCACTTTTCTTTTTTACTAAATGGTCATTTTAAATTGGAAACTCGCACTTTGACTCATACTGGTCACATAATGTATCGGTTTGACATGAGACCAATTCTTACATGTCACAAATGATTTATGAATAGATTTTATAGATTATAAAGACAATTTGTTTGCTCATTTTTCATTGAGTGACACATTTTGAACTAAAATGTTGATTTTAAACTAATAACAGACACTTTGAGTCATATCGGGAACATCATGAATCGGATTGATGTGTGGCTAATTCCTACAAGTCACAAATGAATTATTGATCATTTTCATAAAGTATCAAAACAATATGAATGTGTTTTATCAGTTTTAAGTATGTTAGTTTTATTTTTTACTAAAATTAATGTCAATTTTAAATAAAAAGAATCACTTTGAGTTATACCGGTCACATCATGCGTCGAATTGGGGTATGGTTGATTCCTACACATCCCAAAGTCTCAAAACTATCCTAACTTCCAATGTTACCATGATTACCACTGCATTTATTTTTCAAACTTCCAATAATTCATATTGATCCAATGTTCTTAACTGAAAAAACTTCTTATTTTTGAAAACCAGGTGAGTAGAGGAAGCTCTTTTTCCCATTATATCATGATAATTTACCACAATGGGCACAAGATCTTCTTATACTCTTCTAGTTTTCAACAATGAGAAATGTTTTTTAGATAAGAACATTGACTCAATATGCAGTGTTCAAATCTCAACAAATAAAAGCAATGGAAAGCATGGTAACATTAGTATAAAGGAACACGTCATCTCTTTTATGGATTATTGTAGATAGTTGAAAGAGAAATATGACATCCCAAAAGATATGTGAAAAAAAATAAATAATTATTATGTAACAACCCATGATTTTGAAAATAAATATTGAATTCATTTTATAATCCATCCATTAAACACAACTTTGCCTCTACTGTGTTTGGAATTTTGAATAACAGTTATCTAGAGTTGTGACCAGTAAGTCATTTAGAGTTTGATAGAACAAACTAGATTTTTGGTGAATAGTAACATACCCTTATGAATAGTAATATGACCCTGGAATAGTAAATAATGATATTATTTTATTTTCTTAAGGTAATAAGATAATGTCATCGTAATTAATTTTTCAATGTCACATAAAACTAATTATACCTCTAAGATTGTTATTTTTCGAATTAAATATGACTTTATTTAAAAATTAAATTAATAATACTTAGAAAATTATTTTTGAAAAATGGAGTTCACTTTTTAATTCTATACGTTGAAAAATGGAAGGGGTGAATTTTTGGGACTTTTCTAAAATTCTTGAGTTTTTGATGAATAGTGAAATACGGTAAAATACCATATATTCAATTTATCAGTTAAATACACTATTCATGACATCACAAGTGATTCAAGGCCACTTGTTTCGAACTCACATGAACTTATTACTATTAGGTGTCACATGAAACAATACTATTGGTTGTCTTGAGGGAAATAATAAAATAATGAATTAAATATTCAAAGATTACCCATCTCCTCCCCTATAAAAACCCCTCACCACTCCCTCTTCTATTCACTCCTCTAATCCATGAAGCTCCTAAAATTTCTTCCCAATTACCCTTCCCTAGTCACTCCCCACGACCAAGAAGCTATTAGGCTTTCCAAAAGACCAAAACCCCTTCCCTTAAGGGGTTTCTCAAGGAGGTTATTTCAAGAGGTAAAGCGCCCTTCTTTCTCATTTGGTTTTATTTAAATTTATCTAATTTTGTTATCCTATCCTCATATACTCTATCAAAATGATCATGATAACTCCAATATTATCTATATACTAGAATTATATCAAGTGAATTGAAAAACCATCATGAATATTCTTACTCCCTCCCTTTTATTTTTATAAACGAAATCAACGTCCATGAGGCTCTAATTTATATCCTTCGTGGACGACGAAGTTTCGTTCTTCAATTTCTTCTTCATTAATGGTAATGAAACCATATTTATGGTTTAACCAGACTATAATATATGTATTATAACCCAATCAATATTCAGGAACCAGAATATGTACATATAATTAAGTTGTATGACAGAACTAGTTCATAATAATCCAAATACCGCCAAATAATTGAAGTGGTTGTCATATAATGATTCGTACTCATTACATGTAACCAAATTAAAGAAATGAACATTATCAATTCTTTATGTTCATAAATAATATATAATTTCAATTCTATAGATCTACATCCATTACACATACTTAAAAACAAATGAACCGATTAGGAAAATAATGAAAATGAACACCCCAGAACAATGAAATTCAATAACTTAGAAATAAGGGTATAAATGAACTAATAAAAATTATGATAAAATAAATACATGTCTAATAGGTTCTTAAATAAGTTATTAATAAGTATAATTTCATATTATAGGAGCTTAAGTTCAAGAGGGAAACACATTCGGATTTAAGGTAAGGGTTTTTTCACCCGAACTTCCATTTTCATTCGGGTTATTTTCATTGTCTAATTACCTCAATGAAATTCTTATGTATTATTATATACTCATCATAAACTCTGTGTGAGTGTTATATATATTTACACCAACTATAATCCTTCCTTATTTTATGTATAGTTACATGTTTTAAAAGGATCTTTCAAATTTGTTTCTGAAATACAAGCCTCATTCAAGGGAATATCTCAATTTCTTACCTATTTTCAAGGGAAATATCTAATATGTTTTTGGAAACCATTATATCTATAAAATCCCTCATTTTTTTATGAAAATAATATCTTAATTCACTTCTGGTTTTATACATAGATTTTTTCAAAAGAACTATTCTTTCAAAGTAAAAGAGTATTTGTTTCAAGAATTACTCGAAGATTTTATAAGAGTATCTGCCTCTATTTCAAAAAACTTGTTGATTCTTATGTATTATTGGGATTATTATTCCATATTATCATCTACCATATTCAATTTAATGGTTTATTATTATTTTGGCTATTGATGTACTATCTTTAAACCATTCATTAGTTTACTTCAAATAGTTAGTGTTTTGGCGTAATGTTTGGGGAAAGCTATTTACATTTAATATATTAATGTGTATGTTGTTTATGTTTATCCTCTTTCATATGAGGAATGCATTGGACATAGTAAGTGTCAGGTGAGGCCCTCTATAGCCCCTCGGTGCATCGGTAGGTCTCATGAGACTAACTACGGTCTTGGCACAAGGCCTTGACAAAATGATTATTTATGGTCTTGGCACGAGGTCTTGACGGTATAGATATGTTGTCCCACATTATGCATCCCCTGAATATGAATATAGTATTGATGGTTCATGTGGATATTTTACTAGTAGAATACCCATGATTATTTTATGTTATGACAATATTTACTCAGCCCATATTTCTACCATATTATGTTCAAATTTAATTCTAAAGGCGTGTGTTTTAAATTATTCACCATGCCAAATGTTTATGTTATCTTATGAAATATTTCTTACCCTTACTAAGCATTTGAGATCACCCCTTTATTATGTTTCATTTCCACAGGGCAAGAATAATTCTATTATGAATGACATGATGAAATAAACTAGGAGTTATGGAAGTTTCCAAAGGAGTTTCTATGTTGTTGTTCATTCTAAGTTGTAATGATGAACTTATGTATGTATCTTGTTTCCAATAATACTAAACTACTCGGTCCTTTGGGATACTTATTCTTTTTTTGTATTCCAATGTAATAAAATAAGGCACCGGCTACGGGTAACTGGATTTGGGTTCTTACAGTTGGTGTCAGAGGAAGTTTAGTAGAATACTTGGAAACTAGATTTAGAAAATGTAGAATTAGGAAAGAGTCCCTATGTTAGTATTTGAGGATATACATACAATAACGTCCTTGTATTTTGGTAAGGAATAGTTTATGTTGCTATTTCAAAAAATATATCCCTATTTGGATACAATCAGGTAGAGGTGGCTCTGGCACAAATGTACCTAGGAGTGACAGCTCCGACAAGGTGTTTCGGGCTTGACCCGGGGTATCCTGGTATATGACAATAGGCCTTGATACACTCTTGGTTATGATACTCTCGGGGTATATGATTAGGATAATCCACATTTTCTTTACAAGCCATTATGAATGATTTAAATGTATATTTTTTCCTCAAAGATACTGTGATTATGATTAAGAGATTAGCTATGCGTAGAATTTTAATTTATGCTTAGTATTTTTCTACATTAAGATTATAAATTATAATTCATGCCCTAATCTAGTGTATGACATTATTTAGAAATGGAGCCTAGTGGATGGAATGGAAACCATGTGAATGCATGTGTACCCTATAGGGATTTTCCTCTGATACAAGATAATGACGTTGGCACTGGTGATGAGAAACTCATAACTATACTGGTAAAACTTACTCAGGTTATGAATAATAACCTAACTCATATGTAGCATCCGGATCCACCACGTGGACGAGCTATTCTATATCACTTTATGCGAAAACAGCCTCCATCATTCAATGGGACTACAAACCCTTTTGTAGCAAAGCAGTGGATATTTTCCCTTGATAAGATATTTCTCTCTTTGGGATGTAATGAAAGAGAGAAGGTTGTCATGGTAGTATATCGTCTATTAGGATATGCAGATTAGTGGTGATCATTAATCCCAAACACGAAGGAGGAGTAAGAAATAGAAGAGATAGAATGGAGGGATTTTAAGGAAATATTCTTAGAGAAATATTTCCCTCATGAACAGTGAGAATATATAGAGAGTCAATTCTTGAATCTGAGGTAGAAGGAAGATGATAATATTGAAAATTACGAAGCTAACTTCACAAGGTTAGCAAGACATGTTGTGGACTATATAGAAAATACAAGGAGAAAAATTGATCAATTCTTTTATGGAATAAATCCATTCCTCCGATGGGAACTGGTCTCCCAAAGTTTTTCATCATATGAGGATATAGTTTCATGTGCTATCAAGACAGAAAAATAATTCTCTAAGTATTATGACTTTAATGGAAAGAAATAAAAGAATAGGGATGCTGAAAACCCTAGGAAAGGAAATAAGGAAACAGGGAATAAGGAAAGAGTTGAATTTCCACCATGTGAAAATTGTGGAAGGAAACACCTTGGTGCATGCTTAAAAGGAAAAGGAGTATGCTACAAATATGGTCAGAAAGGCCATCTTGATGGTAATTTCAAAGGTAAGAAGGAATCCAATGATGTTCAATGCTATAATTGTCGGGTGATGGGACACTATGCTAATTATTTTCTAAAGCATCAAGGAAATATGCAATAGAAAAGGACAAGAGATCAGGGATAAGCTTATGCAATCACAACTACAGAGGATGAAGTTTTGAATAATGTGGTGGCAGGTACTTTGATCATTTCATACAACTTATCCAATGATTTATTTGATTCTGGATCATCGCATTATTTCATATCTTCCTAGTTTGTTAAGAAAAT
Organism: Viscum album; assembly: GCA_963277665.1. Classification (NCBI taxonomy): domain Eukaryota; kingdom Viridiplantae; phylum Streptophyta; class Magnoliopsida; order Santalales; family Viscaceae; genus Viscum; species Viscum album. The sequence continues at coordinate 769,596,082 of OY728159.1, read as the reverse complement.
TAGATATTTCCAATTTTATTTAACAAGAGAGTTGTCAGAAAAAACTCCTAAGGGAAGTATCATTGCAACAAAGTTTTGTGAATCAGTTCCCATTAGGGCATATAGATGTTCTTTATCTGTTGATCTCATTTTCATACCCATGATTTAATTTGATATAATCCTTGGTATGGATTGGCTTTCAGACCATGTTCCGAAAATTTATTATAAGAAGAAGGAGGTTACAATTTTCGATTATGATAAGGAGTACCTTATCTGTAGATAAGAAACGTCACCACCTAATTCTTATCTAGATCCACCCCCAGTAGCTCAAATAAATTCAATTATTGGGGAGTAATAGAATGAAATAACAATGGGTGAGTAAGAGAATGTTCAAATAAAATATGTACCTGTTGTGCAAGAATATATTGATGTCTTTCCAGAGGATTTACCTGGACATCCTCCAGAGCGGGAAATTGAGTTTTCCATTAACTTAATTCCCGGTTCAAGTCCCATATCAAAGACCCCTTATAGAATGGACATTGTGGAGTTAGTGGAGCTAAAGAAAAAACTAGAAGAATTGAGTGAAAAAGTATTTATTCACCCTAGTGTTTCTCCACAGGGAGCCCATGTTCTTTTCGTTAAGAAGAAAGATGGGTCTATGAGGTTGTGCATTGATTATAGGGAAATCAATGCTATTACAATAAAGAATAAGTATCCTCTACCACAAATTGATGATTTATTCGATCAACTTCATGGAGCCCAATATTTTTTGAAGATTGATCTTCGATCTGGATATCATCATCTTCTTGTGAGAAATGAAGACATTCTAAAAACAGCATTTCGAACCAGGTACGGGCATTATGAGTTTATAGTAATGCCTTTTGGACTAACCAATGCACCATCTATTTTCATGGATCTCATGAACAGATTCTTCAAGGAATATCTTAATAAATTTATAGTGGTGTTTATCAATGATATCCTAGTTTACTCTAAGAGTTATGAAGATCATGAAAATCACCTGCGCACCATTCTGAAGACTCTGAGAAGAGATGAATAATATTGAAAGTTCAACAAGTGTGAATTTTGTCTCCAATCAGTTTCCTTTCTGAGCCACATTGTATCTAAGGATAGAATATCTGTAGATCCTGTGAAGACAAAGGTTGTGCAAGAATGGCCTACTCCAATGAATGTAACTAAGGTATGTAGTTTTATTGGTTTAGCAGGTTATTATCGGTGTTTCGTTCAGAACTTCACTCGTTTAGCCAACACAATGACCAAGCTCACATGAAAATGGGTTAAGTTCGTATGGACAAAGGAATACGAAGAATGTTTTGAAGAATTGAAGAGGATGTTAGTGAACGCTCTGATCCTAACCCTACCATCGGGGAATGATGGGTTTGTTATCTATAATGATGCATCCAAGAAAGGACTTGGTTATGTCCTTATACAGAATGATCAAGTGATTTCCTATGCATCTAGACAGCTAAAAATGCATGAACAAAACTATCCAACTCATGATCTTGAGTTAGCAGCGGTAATATTTTCTTTGAATATTTGGATACATTACCTCTATGGAGAAAAATGTGAGATATATACAGATCATAAGAGTTTGAAATATATATTCTCACGGAAAGAACTCAACATGATACAAAGTATATGGATTGAGATACTCAAATACTATGATTGCACAATACATTACCACCCAGAGAAGGTAAATAAGGTAGCAGACGCTTTGAGCAGAAAGGATCATGGAGTTCTGAACAAGATGATAATTGAAAGGGATCCTTTTTTCATGGATCTAGTAAAGATGGATATAGGAATTATCAAGGAAGGAAACACATCACTACTTTTTCAAATGGTTTCCCAACCTTCTTTACTAGAGAGGATAAAAATTTCTCAGGCTGATGATGAGGAGTTTTTAAATAAAATTAAAGCTATAAATGATGGGAAGGTGACTAACTTCACATGTGAAGGTGGAATTTTGAAATTCAGGAAGAGGCTTTGTGTTCCCACTATTCCTGAGCTAAAGAGAGAACTATTTGATGATGCTCATAGCACTAATTTCTCTATACATCCTGGTAGTACAAAGATGTATCGAGATATCTGAGAAAACTTTTGGTGGGACAATATGAAAAGGGAGATTGCTGATTATACATCAAAGTGCATGGTATGTCAACAAGTGAAGGCTGAGAGGAAAAAGTTTAAGGGGATGATGCAACCACTACCCATACCAACATGGAAGTGGGAGAACATTACCATGGACTTTGTCACTGGACTTCCAAGGACATCCAAAGGAAACAATTCTATATGGGTCGTTGTGGATCGTCTTACAAAGAAATCTCACTTTATTGCGATTCGAGGGGACTTCTCATTGAATCAACTTGAACAGATTTACATCAAAGAAGTGGTAAGGCTGTATGGAGTACCACAATCTATTGTATCTGACCGTGACCCTAGATTAACCTCAAAATTTTGGAAGAGTCTCCAACATGCACTAAGCACTGAACTGGACTTCAGTACGGCCTATCATCCTCAAACTAATGGACAATATGATAGAACTATTCAGACACTAGAAGACATGTTGAGATCATGTTCTATGGAATTCAAAGGAGGATGGGACCAACATATTCCACTGGTTGAGTTCTCATACAACAACAGTTTCTACTCAAGCATCAGAATGGCACCATATGAAGCCCTTTATGGGAAAAGGTGTAGAACACCGGCGTGTTGGGATGAAGTCAGTGAGTGAAAGCTGCTAGGACCTGAATTTGTTGAAGAAATGGTGGAGAAGGTCAAAACCATTCAGCAACATATCAAGGTAGCCCAAAGTCGACAGAAGAGATATGCAGATAATCGTTGATGAGACCTTGAGTTCAAAGTTGGAGACCTAGTATTTCTACGCATATATCCACGGAAGAAGTTCATGAGGTTTGGAAAAAAGGGAAAGCTAAGTCCCAGGTATATCGGCCCCTTCGAGATCCTCGATTGAGTCAGAGATGTGGCCTATCGACTTGCACTTCCACCTACCATGTAGAAAGTACATGATGTCTTTCATGTATCCCTCTTAAGGAAGTATATACCATACCCTTCACATGTACTCTCTTCAGAGGTGGTACAGTTGGAGGATGATCTTTCCTATGAGGAGTAGCCAGTGAGAATCTTGGATCATAGAGACAAAGTTCTATGCAACAAGACTAATCATCTGGTCAAGGTACTATGGTGAAATCATAAGTACGAAAAGGAAACATGAGAACTAGAGGAAGCAATGAAGGAAAAGTACCCCCACCTATTTTTGGCCTAGATTGTAAAATGAAATTTCAAGGACGAAATTTTTTTAAGGAGGGGAGAATGTAACACCCCATGATTTTGAAAATAAATATTGAATTCATTTTATAATCCATCCATTAAATACAACTTTTCCTCTAGTGTGTTTGGAATTTCGAATAATGGTCATCTAGAGTTATGACCAGTAAGTCATTTAGAGTCTGATAGAACAAACTTGATTTTTGGTGAATAGTAACATACCCTTATGAATAGTAATAAGAATAGTAATATGAATAGTAATATGAACCATGAATAGTAAATAATGATATTATTTTATTTTCTTAAGGTAATAAGATAATGGGATCATAATTAATTTTTCAATGTCACATAAAACTAATTATACCTCTAAGATTGTTATTTTTCAAATAAACTATGACTTTATTTAAAAATTAAAATAATAATATTTAGAAAATTATTTTTCAAAAATGGAGTTCACTTTTTAATTCTACACATCGAAAAATGGTAGGGGTGAATTTTTGGGACTTTTCTGATATTATTGAGTTTTTGATGAATAGTGAAATACGGTAAAATATCATATATTCAATTTATCAGTTAAATACACTATTCATGACATCAAAAGTGATGCAAGGCCACTTGTTTTGAACTCACATGCACTTATTACTATTAGGGGTCACATGAAACAATACTATTGGTTGTCTTGGGGGAAATAATAAAATAATGAATTAAATATTCAAAAATTACCCATCTCCTCCACTATAAAAACCCCTCGCCACTCCCTCTTCTCTTCACTCATCTAAGCCTTTAAGCTCCTCAAATTTCTGCCCAATTACCCTTATCTAGTCACTCCCCACGACCAGGAATCTCTTAGTCTTTCCAAAATACCAAAACCCCTTCCCTTAAGGAGTTTCTCAAGGAGGTTATTTCAAGAGGTAAAGCACCCTTCTTTCTCATTTGGTTTTATTTAAATTTATCTAATTTTGTTATCCTATCTTCACCTACTATATCCAAATGATCATGATAACTCCAGTATCATCTATATACTAGAATTATATCATGTTAATGGAAAAACCATCATGAATATTTTTACTCCCTCCCTTTTATTTTTATAAACGAAATCAACGTCCATGAGGCTCTAATTTATAGCCTTCATGGATGACAAAGTTTTTTTCTTCAATTTATTCTTCATTTCTGGTCATGAAACCATATTTATGGTTGAACCAGACTATAATATTTGTATTATAACCTAATAAATATTCAGGAACCAGAATATGTACATATAATTAAGTTATATGACAAAACTAGTTCATAATAATCCAAATACCGCCAAATAATCAAAGTGGTTGTCATATAATGATTCATCCTCATTCCATGTAAAAAAATGAAATAAATTACCATTATCAATTATTTATGTTCATAAATAACATATAATTTAAATTCTATAGATCTACATCCATTCCACATACTTAAAAACAAGTGAACCGATTATGAAAATAAAGAAAATGAACACCCCAGAGAAACGAAATTCAATAACTTAGCAATAAGGGTATAAATGAACTAAACAAAATTATGATAAAATAAATACATGTCTAATAGGTTCTTAATTATGTTATTAATAAGTATAATTTCATATTCCATGAGCTTAAGTTCAAGAGGGGAACACATTCGGATTTAAGGTAAGGGATTTTCCACCCGAACTTCCATTTTCATTCGGGTTATTTTCATTGTCTAATTACCTCAATGAAATTATTATTTATTATTATATACTCATCATAAACTCTGTTTGAGTGTTATATATATGTACACCAACTATAATTCTTCCTTATTTATGGATATTTACATGTTTTAAAAGGAGCTTTCAAATTTGTTTCCGAAATACAAGCCCGATTCAAGGGAATGTCTCAATTTCTTACCTATTTTAAAGGGAAATCTCTAATCTGTTTTTGGAAACCATTATATCTATAAAATACCTCATTTTTTAATGAAAATAATATCTTAATTCACTTCTGGTTTTATACAACGATTTTTTCAAAAGAACTCTTCTTTCAAAGTAAAAGAGTATTTGTTTCAAGAATTACTCGAAGATTTTATAAGAGTATCTTCCTCTATTTCAACAAACTTGTTTATTATTATGTATTATTGGGATTAGTATTCCATATTATCATCTAACATATTCAATTTAATGGTTTATGATTATTTTTTCTATTGATTTACTATCTTTAAACCATTCATCAGTTTACTTCGAATGGTTAGTGTTTTAGCGTAATGTTTGGGGAAAGCTATTTACATTTAATATATTAATGTATATATTGTTTATGTTTATCCTAGTTCATATGAGGAATGCATTGGAAATATTAAGTGTTGAGTAGGGCCTTCTATATCCCCTCGGTGCATTGGTAGGTATCATGAGACAAACTACAGTCTTGGCACAAGGCCTTGACAAAATGATTATTTATGGTCTTGGCTCGAGGCCTTGACAGTATAGATATGTTATCCCACATTATGAATCCCCTCATTATGAATATAGTATTTATGGTTCATGTGGTTATTCAACTAGTAGAATACCCATGATTATGTTATGTTATGACAATATTTACTCAGCCCATATTTCTACCATATTATGTTCAAGTTTATTTCTAAAGGCATGTGCTTTCAATTATTCACCATGTATAATGATTATGTTATCTTCCACTGTATTTATTACCCTTACTGAGTGTTTGAGCTCACCCCTTTATTATGTTTCATTTCCACAGGGCAAGAATAATTCTATTTTTAATGACATGATGAAATAAACTAGTATTTATGGAAGTTGTCTAAGGAGTTTCTATGTTGTTTTTCATTCCAATTTGTAATGATGAACTTATGTATGTATCTTGTTTCCAATAATACTAAACTACTCGGTCCTTTGGGATTCTTATTCCTTGTTTGTATGCCAATAAGGCACCATATCCAAGTAACTGGGGTCGGGTCCTTACATATTATCTAAAAATGATAAGGAAATTAAATTATAAATAGTAGATAAAATGATGAAAAAATTAATTAAATAAGTAGTAGGAATTCACATTTCATGATGATTTTATACATTATTGACCCATTTCCTTATTGTTATTATCTCAGTTTCAGCCTCAAATTCCAATATCTCATGAGCATGAGAAGCTTTGAACAAACCACCCCAACTCGAACAAAGGAATCCACCTGTATATGGAAACAATTATTATATGAGTAATACTAAAAATAAATAAATTAAACATAAATATGAAAAAATCTTTTACTTATATAGATGTCACATCTTCATTCTATTTGTGTACATTATTCCATCATGTATGTTTCCCATTCATTTCTAAAAAATCTATATTGTCTTGTTAATATGATTTTTTTCAACACTCATAGTAGTACTGGGAAAATATAAATACACAAATGATTAATAAATATTTTAAATGAAATAGTAATTATCTTTGAAAATACCACTTTAGGGATTCTAGTTTGTTGATAGAATATGATCTCTCGCATAAATTTACAAACATAATAACCATAATATTTTCCATTTGTTTTTTTTTTGACACTACAGAAACATTGATAAAAATAGGTAATTTTTTTGATATATTTTTGGATAGTAAATTATTATTATATATACCCTGATAATTTTCCAGTTGAATAACTTTTTAGGGTCCTTATGTGCATGGGTTGTCCTCATGATTTTCACAATATTTATACACTATTCTATCATAATATTATTATCATTAAAACATAATATAAAATATATAAATTGAATTTTATTACAAAAATGTTGGATATAGTGTATTATAAATTGAAAAACATCATCATGTGTGGACGGTATGTTGGGTATCCATGCAGTAAATCCATGAAATAAATATTTTGAGTATCTAAATTGACTATAATGAGTATCTAATGTTTCATAAAAACACAAAAATTAATAAGTAATAAAATAAATTAAAATATATTTTATATGATTAAATTGTTTAGTTTTACCCTTGTGTTGTTGGTATTAAGAAGAGTTTGTCATCCTTAAGTTTTCTTTCAAATGATTTGGCCAGGCCTACCACTATTTCATTCAATTTTTTGGATTCTAATTCTTTTTGGTCTATAGAGTTTATTTAAGGACTAATGAGTCTAAAAAATCATGGGAAAATCCCTTCAATTGGATTTGATATATATGCCTACAAAAAATATGAAATTTATTTAGTCATAATTAACATAGTATATCAGCTTTTGGAAAATCAAATCATGAAAAAATACCTCATGTATATATTTACAACTAATTATCCTAGCCATTCATAGTTGAGGATTTCATTTACATTCTAAAAATCAATGTAATTTATACCTTCCTCTCTATAATTTTTTTCTTCAAAATCAACTATGTGACTACTACCATTTTGTAAATTTGTATCTGTATGAAACTTCAATGTTAGTAAATATGAATATTGATCGGGCACGGTAAAGGTGATTTTAGAAGATATTTTTGATCAATTGGATGATCCTTTAGATGGTTTTGAGTTGATCATTTTTTCACCCCATCCCTTTTTCCATTTTTAATAACATTCATCGATTTATACCTTTTTCATTAATTGTTAAAGGTTTATCATTAAAAATAAATTGGAAATGAATACCTACTTATTGACATGTGTTTTTAAAAGATATGATGGTTATGTGATGAATGTTCCAATGACTTGGTTGACCATATAAATATCATCATCATCAAGTGGAACAAGTAGCTCAGCACTCAGCTTATGAGATACGCTAATTACCACTCTCACATGACATGTTGTAAGTGGTATGTTGTGTAGCATATCATCTTGGATACCAAATATCATATCCCTTACTACAAGGTGATGGGTGGGTGTTGATAGATAAAAATCATAGTCATTTTCACCCTATAGAACATAAGTACAAGAAAGGTATCGGTGTTTGTATGATTTAAATTTCACAGAAGAAATTATTAGAATATTGATTACCTTAACTAAGATAGATCTTTGAGGGGAATGGTTCGCCTCAAAGTAGGTGGGAGGTAGGACAGGATATTCACACAATGGTTGTTATTGAGTTTTTTCTTCTCTTTTCTTCCCCTATAACAATTTATAGAAACTTGGTTTTTTAATGAAATTGTTCTTCAAGGGAAACTAATATTTTTTTCATCTCTACCATTTATTCATCTTTATCCTACTATTGTTTTTTTTTTCTCAAAATATGTTCAGGGTGTCACCCCAAAACCAGCACCTTTGACACGACAATACTGTTCTGGTCACTTCAAGGCCATCGATAGTAGGTTTTCATCTGGTACAAGTTTTGATGATTCCTGTCACTATGTTAGATAAAAAATATAGGAAAATAAGTATTCATTTCTATGTAATAGTGATTTAAAGAAAAACAATTTTTTATTATGTCATACCTACACATGTTTCTCACACTTTTTTTGTGTTTTCATCTATTAGTATTACATATTTATTTACATGTACCTCATTTTATAGCACATGGTATAGTATGGAAATGAATTTGGATTTGGATTCATCAGTCATCATATAAACAAATGAACATAATTATGTTGTTGTTTCATGTCAGATAAAAGTATTATGGTAGATTTAAAATGCATACAATTTTTTTTCATGTGAATTGCACTTCACCCTTTCTTTACAGTAGGGGTATGCTGGTTTTGCTACATGTTCTTTGTTTTTAGCACTCGGTTTCTGTTTCATAAATAAAAAAATTATCAATCAAAGTGATTAATACGCATATTTTCAAAAAATGTATTACCATCCAAAATAAACTTGAAAAAAACATCCACATGACAGCTGGTAAATGCATCCCATGCTTCTTGGGTTATTAGGTGTGCATACAAAAGCAGTGTATGTGGTTTTATTTTCCCTTCAGTATCTTTAAAGTGAAATCTCATTAGAATTGTGCAAAATCATCTATGAATCCTTCCAACAAGCATTAATACATATTTCTTGTGGGAGTCATATATTATTAATTCACATTGCAATGGATGGTGAAGAGTAAGTCAATGTTTTATTATTTTATTATTTTATTTTTTAGTAAAATAAAGAAATGATATAATAATTTTACCATAATCTCTTCCCACATTAGTGCATTAAGCGTAAGCACAACATGGTTCCATGAATCTACATCAATTGACACACGTTGCAAAGTGATGGGTCCAATGTAACTACTGAACATAATCTTATTGGGGTTAACATGTTGGCCTCACACATTCTATCTGACCTTGGATTTGATGTCTTTGTTTTTCACCTTAATTATTTTTTCTAACACCATCAAACTATGGAACTTCTATTTTTTCTACATCATCAGTCTTTCTTCACCTACCATTTCCTTGGATTCAACATCGTCAATATGTTGTCCCTTAGGATCAGTAGCATTGACATGTGAAAAGGGTCATTATACCTCTATGCTGAGAGTAGCAGTAGGTTGAGAAACCTATTGTTCCTCAGGATTGGGAGCACCAACATGTATATAAGGTCACTATTCCTTTGCACTGGGAGAATAAGTAGGTTGAGAGACCTATTATTCCTTAGGATTGGGAGCACCAATATGTACAGATGTTATTATCTACAGAAGTGGTTTGACATTTAATTTAGATTACATAAATGTGGTATCGAATAGATAATAACATGATATAACACAATGTATATTAAAATATATATATATATATAACTTAATTATTGAACTCACTTTTTTTAGGATAAATGGATTTGACCCCTCTATCGAGTATCCAAATCCCTTCATTGTGTTCTCCTATGACATACAAAACTCCATCTACATTGGGGTCTCTATAAAATGATTATGAAGTCCCAATGAAAGGTTCATCCTCAGTTGAATTTTCATTTGACCCTTCAGTGGTTTTGGTTCATAACAGAATAATTGAATACTTTTGGTTTGTGGGATCTGGAACATAAAATACTTGTACTTCCTATGATTCCATTATAAATGGTTTGTCTTTTTACCCTTCCTTAATAAAATCCACTTTCATAAATCCCAATTCATCTATTTCAACATCACTCCTATTATCAACCCACTTGCATTGAAAAATAATCACTTGGAATGTTGTATAATCTCACTCCCATACTTGTTTCATGATGCCAAAGTATGACATATTTTCATAAATTGGATTTTTTTCCTCGGTACCAGAAACATACATCGCTTCATCCATAACTATAACTCCACTATTTTTCATGGTCCTATCTTCATCATGTTTATTTTTATAGAACCTATAGCCATTAATTACATAACCATTCTAAGATAATACGTACACACTTGGTCCTCTAGATAGCCAAAAGTCATTCTGAAATTGAATATGGATTTTCATACAACTCCTTAAAATATGGTCTTAAAACCATCCTATAAACTATTGATTATGTGTATTTGATATCAATATTTCAGCCCTTGATGGATTTAAATGCCGAATTATTTCTTTGTGAGTTTCAATATATGGAGAAACCTCTAAACTATTATGAAAAAACATAAATTTATGCCTCCTCTCAATTTGTAATATTGATTGTGACAACATCTCTTCTAGAAATTCTTTCATCCTCAAACTACCCAGTGTGATGAGATTTCAGTAGACCAATGCTTTACACACTGGATAGTTAGTTGGTATATAATTCAATAGCTTCCAAGACAATATATCACTCCACAATACAACCCTCTAGAAAACTTCAATTTATACCATTAAATGGAGTACATCCATCTATAGTGTATAGGACCACATAGTCGAGTCTCTCTCACCAAGTGAACCATCAAGTGAATCGTCATATCAATGAATGTTGGCGGGAAGAACATTTCCAATTCACATAATATGATGTAAATTTCCATCTCTATAGTCAATAATTTTTTTGGGTCTATAAATTTTCTACATATAGCTTTGAAAAAGAAATAGAGCTTGGTTAATGTATAATGGACATTCTTAGGGAAAATGCAACACAAACCTACAGTAATTAGATCTTGCATCAAAACATGACAATCATGTGATTTTAAACAGTTTAACTTTAAATAAGTCATTGAAACTATATTCTTGATATTCAATGAATACCCCTATGGAATCTTTACGCCATTCAAGAAGTTTAAAAATTGATATCTCTCCTTCCTGGAAAGAGTAAGGAGCTGGAAGAAGAAAAGTTCATTTTCACCCTACACCGGCACTAAATCTTCTTGTATTCCCATGTAAACCATGTAAAACCTAGCCTTAATTTTATCCTTTGTTTTGCTGAGTACATTTAGTAACATGTAAATTTCACTATCACATATATTTTTTCAACATGCATAACATAAAGAAAATGTCTGACATACAGACAATTCTAGTATAGTAATTCAAAAAAACTGATCTCTTTTTCTAATCGGTTTTCATAAGGTTTTTCAAAAATGGTTTACTAAAAGCAGTTCCCATATATTTTAATTTATCAAACAGTTGATCACCTATTATTGGATATGGTGTTGTGTGTTCTTTTGAACTTTAATCGAATGATGTCATCCAATATTGTTACTTATGTTGTCGGGGTAGAAATCTGTGATGTCTTAGAAACACCGTTTTTTATGAATGTTTCAACATAATTGACTGTGTACCTTGTTTAAAAATGGGACACCATTGAATTCCTTTAATTCTATATCCTGATAAATTTACATAAGTAGGAAAGTCATTTATTTTCCCATAAAACATGGATGTCAATGTAAAATATTCATTTATGGAAGCATCATATCATGTAACACCTAAATCTTATAATAATTTCAAATCCTTGATCAATAGATCCAAATAAACATTAATATCACTAAACAGTTGTTTTGGTCCTAATATAAGCCTAGATAACATGATGTATTTTCATTTCATGCATAACCACGGTGGAAAGTTATAATTTACCAACATAACTGACCATGTATTTTGAGTGCTTCTTTGAAAACCAAATGGATTTAATCCATCTATAGATAAGAAAATATGAAGGTTTCTCATCTTGTTTTCAAATTCAGGATACTCATGATCAATTTTCTTCCATTGAGGAGAGTCTATCGGGTGGTGTAGTTTCCCATATTTATTTCTTGTATCTATGTATCATGTTAATTTCCTTGTAGTCTCCTCACTTCTATTTAGGTTCTTAAACCTTGTAATGATTGGAAAGTACCATAAAACTTTCGTAGGACCCGATTCATCTTTCTTGTATTGAGAAGCACCACACTTTGGGCATTCTTTATGTGATTTTTGGTCCTTCAAAAATATTATATAGTCATTCAGGTAGACATGTATTCTTTAAAAGATCATACCCATCGAGTGTACCATTCCTTTAATATCTTATGTTCAACTAGGGAGCTCATTATCTTCTGGGAACATATCATTCAAGAGAGAAATTAGTTCATTAAAACTGGTGTCACTCCATCTGTTTCCTACTTCCAAATTATATAGTTTTAGTACGACAAACAATAATGTATATTTAGTGCAACCATCATACAATGTCATCTTTACACAACTATTTAGATTCTCAAACAATTTTGGTCAATCACGAAGTTCATCTTCAACTGTCCTTATCATTTCCTCAATATGATATTTATCATCATTCACATCTATAATCACATCCTCAATATAGTCTTCTTCATTATCCACATTTTTAATCATATCAGATGATCCATAAAACACAGTTTTATCCTATCCACTAGCTACATTCACTTTTTCTCTATGTTTATTCCAACATTTATAACTTTGATCCATTCCATGACAGATCAAGTGTTCTTCCAACTCCTCTGGACTAATTAGTCTTGAATAAAAATAGTGTAAACACAGATAAAGTATTTGAGAAGGTTCATATGCAAGATCTTTTAAAAAATTGATGAAATATTTCACTCCATCTTCATACTCTTTTATCTTATGATTGGAATCCATCCATTCTTTATTCAATTGAAGATGGATCTCATGAATTTCTTGAAAGAAAATGGAAAGATTGAAAAATGGTTCATCATCCCACATGATCAAAAACAAAAACTTATTAAAATAAATTTATAAATACAGCTATTGAATGTAATAACTAAAATATAAAAAAAGCTATATTATTTGAAAACCCTTTTCATAATAGAAAATATAGCTATTTAATATAATAATGGATTCACAAATAAAAAAAATAAATTATTATATTTTTTAAAACAACAATCCATACCTTTGAAAAAATCAGGGTCGTTACATGAGACCCAAGGGATTTAATACAGTGATGTGATATGTTTTTTTAATATAAAAAGTGACTAGATTTAAAATGTTGTGTGTAAACTAGAATTTGAAATTTGAGAAGGGGTTTTGATGTAGAATTTTAAATGGATATAAATACTTCTCAAACTCTTTTAGGAAGTTAGATTTGAATTTTATGGTTTTGAAAAAATATAGGGAAATATTTTATTTTTAAAATTTTGGTATATAAACTATGAATTTTAAATGTGTGTGCTTTATTAAAAATCACAAGGAAGATAATTTTTATGAAAAACCTTAGTATGCAAAGGTATATTTCAAAAACCCCTTGGAACTTTCTGATCTTAAAATATAAATATTCAATTCAAGAGGTTGGAACATTTCCAACCAAATTTCTATATTCATATTCAACTAGGGTTACCACCTTTCTTACCCATTTTACCACATGTTCTCATCTTAGAGATTATCAGAGGACATCTATTTTTAGATTACATGGTAACAATTTCACCAATGTCACCCTTCAGGTTGCCTCCTATAATTCCTCTCTCATTAGTCCAAGGAATTTATTTCTTAGTGTCCACTTGAAACTTATGTCACCCTTTGGGTTGCCTCCTATAATTTCACTCCCTGTAGTGTTTGATTCTCTTAGTTCCTATTTCCAGCTTATGGAGATCAAGAACGTACTTCAGGCCTTAGTAAAAATTGACTTGGGTGGCATGGGAAGTTGACCTCAGTTGGTTCATTGCATTAATTTTATAGTTTTGTTTTTCATTACAATAATGAAATAAAAGAATATTTATTATACAATGACTATTATAATGAAATATTTATTATAGTAAAATCTTGACTCTTACACTATCCATGTGATTTTATTTTTATAAAATAAAAAACATGAAAACCTTGATTTCCTTATAATTATATTAAATCAAACACGTATTTCCCTAATAATTTGAAAATAAATCATGAAATCCACCTTAAAACTATCTGATTTTATCTTCCATATTTATTTTAAAAAGATTTATATTTTTCAAAATTCACTTTGTATTTTAATTTAAAAATCATTTATTTGTCCATATTTTAAGGAATGAAAGTATTCACGAAAACAACACAATTATAAAATCATTATAATTGAAAGAAGTAAGAATGGTGACATTTTTCCCAAAATACATGATTTGGATTCTCAATTGGATAAATTCAGCACTAATCCAGAAATAATTTTTATAGTTAAATACATAGTTCGGGAAATCATGCATCTATTGAAATTCACTCATTGTGGGTTAATTGCTTTAATATGATACTGAATCTCCTTTATGACATTATTAAAACCTAAAAGTATCTAATTATGGTGTGTTACAACCTTTGGATTAATATGAATTTGAATATTATAACTATATTTAAAGTATCTTTGTCCAAATATAGGCACATACCAAAAGTAACTAAGGACCCACCCAAATGAAAAACCGAGCATTTACCAAAATCAAAAGCATCCTTCCATGTTAGATAATCCAAGAAGAATTTTAATTTTTTATTATAACGAATATAGGGTACCCTAACTCATAATTCACCCTACACTGACTAAGACTTCAAAGCTAATGACTAAAAAAATTAACAAATTTCAATGATTTACTATAAGAATCTATAATTCATTACCAAATCATCAAAACATAAACTATTATCAGAACACTTCCCCAAAAATTCCAATTAATTCTCACCCTCACCTCTATCTCTTGAATGAACCCAAATACCATGATTACTATATTAACGCACAAACTATTTCCTATAAAAACTTTTATACTAAAAGATCATTAATTATACCCAAAACATAAAATCAAAATTTTGGTAGATCACATTCATCACAACTAAATAAAACCATTCCAAACCAAATTTCCCATCACATAACTAGACCATACCAATTTACTAAAATCATATTTAACTTTCAAAAACATAATACCATAACTAGTGACATAAAAAATTTCACAATAATAACATAAAGTGGGTGTCTCACACACTATTGTTTGAGAATTCCAAAAAAAAAGTGAACCATGAAGATAATCGGTTGAGAAATACATGAAAACAATATTTGAATAGTGTGCCTTTAGTTTTGAGGCTCTTGATTCATTGAGAATGTTCAACAAAGTCACAACAGAGATGTGCTGACAAGTGGAGTTTGGCGAGGGGGCAATGGGGTTTAGCGAGGCAGCAGGGGTTCGGCGAGAGAAACAATGGCGAAGTAGCGGCAGGGCAGTAGCAGGGTTTAGTGAGAGCAACAGTAGGGTTTGGTGAGAGCAGTGGCACGACAGTGTGGTGGTAGTCATCTTCCGCAAGAGCTTAAAGGTGAGCGATAGAAGATATTCAATTAGGGATCTTTTAAAAAAAGGGATAAATCTTTTATCAATGCTTTCAAAAAAATGTTGATAAAGAGTAGTTTTGTCAGCACTAAAATTGAAAGAGTTGAGAAAACACCTCTTTATCAGCACTAAAAAAGCGATGATAAAGGGATATCTTTATCAACTCTAAAAAATCGTTGATAAAAATATAATATTAATAATTTATTTATATTATTATATATATATAATTATATATATATAATCTTTATTTATTTAAATCTATAACTATAAATAAATATTTATTTATTTATAATTATATGTTTAATAAATGCATTTATAAATATTTGTATATATTTATTTAATTATATATATTTAAAAAATTATAATAAATATATTTATTATATTTATAATTTTAAATATAATTTTATAATTATTTACATAAATATATATATATATATATACTATAGTTGGGGCTTGGATTAGTGGTAAGCACCCCGTAATACTACACAAAAAATGGGAATTCAAAACTATAATGACTCATATTTTCCCAATTTTATTTTTAGAAAATTTCTAGGGAAATTCTGAGACTAGGCACTGAAAAGGCGTGCAATTTCGGGGCCCGGTGTGCCCGAAATGGTTCGGTAAAAAATGTTAAGTTTTTAATAGCACATATGAGAAATTTTCCTAAAAAAGTGGAATAACATCTAAAGGGGTTCCCAAATCAAAAATATGAGGGCACCGTTGCATTTATAATGACGAGTTTACCCTAGGCACGAATTAACTTTAGTCGGCGCGGGTCTTCAGTGAGAAACCCTGAAAAGGACGTAACTGTAAATAAAATTATAAAATAAAATTATTTTATTTTAAAATCCAAATAACTCATCAATGGTGACTTCGATTGTAAATTCAAGACCACCATTGAGTTCATAATGTGGTGTTTTTCTTAGTTGATTCCTAACATCAACCGGCATGGGTCGGTAGTGAAAGTTAGTTTTTAGATGTTTTAAAAGAATAAAATAAACTTAAAGTTTATTTTATTTTAACGTTACACTGCGAGGTAGTGACATGGTGATGATGAAACACATTTTATTTTATTAAACTATTGGTAGGGACTTAGGATTAGAATTCATAATTTTGGAGAATTCCCTGAAGGCTTTGGAGGAGACTTTGGGGAGAACCGGAGAAAATTCTCTCTACAGTGGACAGCAATGGGATGGTAGATCATGACGGCTCTTGACGGATCACCAATGGAAATCAAACCTTGATATCGAACGATCAAACCCCAATATAGGGCATGTGTTTTAAATTTATTTTTTCCCTATTCTTGGAGTTAAACGACGAATGCGGAACAACCCACGAACAGGTTGACCCGCAGTTCGCTCGTTCTTGTAGGAGAGATTATTTGAGTGAATTATGTTGCGGACGATTTTTATTATGTTTTGTTTATCTTGATCATTCTTATAAAACAGATTGAGGCCAAAACAAACAAATGACTGAGGTTCATTCCTCAGGTTTCTATTTGTGCATTTCTCCTCTAATCATTCTTCGTGTTCTTCGTGTTCTTTGTGGGAATATGAACGGAAATTCATTGCACCCCTGTTTCTTGTCATAACGGTCCGAAATCAGAGATCCAACATCATGAAGACCTATTGGAGGTGTGACGATGATGGAGGAAGATGAATTGACATGTTTTGGGAGTAATATCCCTTAAATCATTTTTTAGAGGAATGCATCTCAATGTTGATCTGAGCCTAAGGTGATGAAGAACGTGACCCGAGGATCGTAGAGGTTTCTCTGTTTTGAAAAATAAAGCATCGAAGGATACCCGGTGTCTCATGTAAGGGTCCATCGGTGCACTAGTGCTGGCGACTGGTGAACGATGGTGAAATGTGGCAGCGGCTGCTTGCGGGTGCGATTGCTGAAGGCGGTCCGTTGGCGGGGTGGCCAATGGAGGAAAAACGCGGCCCGCCAGGGGACGTGTGGGAGCCTGCGAGGCTGGCAGGACATAGCAGCCTGCCACATTGAACACGATATCACCCACATTGACCGGAACACATGGATGATCAGTGTTCGGGGGAGTCAGTTGGCCATACGATCGGGTGACCACGTGGACCAGGTGGGACATGGCCAGACCAAAATGCGTCTGGCGGAGCAGAATCGACCCACACGTGTAAGCCAGATCGGGTGAGCTGGGCCACTCCGGCGGCCCAACGGGCTGGACCTATCGACCCATCAGTCCAGGTCCAGCGAACCCATGGGCCATTCCAGTTTAGACCAAGTCGGCGGGGTAGGTCAGGTGGGGCCCAAACCAGACCCTTTTCAGTAAAACATTCATAACATTCAAACGGGAGTTCTATTTAATGAGTTGTCTACTATGTTGGGACCCTTACAATGAGACAGTCCTTTTGTGATGTCTTGGTGGGTTTTTAGTTAGATCATAAGAGGTTTTTTTGATAAAAGACGGATTCATTAATGATGAAAACCAGCAAACGTATAGACTCGAAGCCATGCAAGAAAATGGTCCAGCCAGAGCTGGTTGACATCAAAGGGGCCAGCTACCACCAGTTGATGGGCAACCTTGTTTACTTCCCTTTTGGTAAAGGAGAAGGTGAATAAATAAAATCAGTGATGGATGGAGAGGATTTTCCTGATGAGGGACCCAAAGGACTGAAGTTCGCCATCATTGAGGTTGGTGGAATTGATAAGGGTGAGGCAGTCAGATTCGATGATGATTTTGTCACATCCATAGTCAATAGTGAGCATCATTCTAGCGAGGATGGCGGTAGCCTCGGCAACTACTGGTTCCCAAAAAACGTCATGTGACTCATGTTTGGCTGTAATGATTTGACCAAGGTGGTTCCGGGCCAGTAGGCCAAGGGCAACAGGACCATCCTTGGGGAGAGCCGCATCCACATTAATCTTGAGAATCCCTTCCGGGGGCGGGCTCCAAATGGAGGAAATAGAGGGGGTTTCAAAGTAAATATGTTGTCTATTGTGGTACTGTCATCCCTCAAACCAGGAAGAGGCCCATTCAATCCAAAATTCAGTAGGTTTGTGAACATGGTTGAAAACAGCATCATTGCGGCGGACACAAATGATCCAGGCCATGATGCAAAGAGAGCCTGCTTCAGCCGATGAGAAGGAGGAGCACCATCGCATCAGGAGAGAGGGGAGGTCAGAGCCCATGTTTAGTGAGGAGTTTGTAGAAGATCTCCATTTCCTATAAATCTCCTTTGCCCCCGGACATTAGATGATAGCGTGAAAGGGAGATTCTGGGACGTTCGGGCAGAAGGGGCAGAACCTGTCACTAGAAATATGTCGGAAGGCGAGAAGGCTCATGGTGGGGAGGGTTCCCTTTCACACCTGCCACCAAAAGTGGTGTATTTTTTGGGGGAAATGGAGTTTCCAAAGCTATTTCCAGGGCCCCCCTTCCCTCATGTTATTCTGAGTGCCAATAGCAAGCCGGTAACCCGATTTCACCGTATAGGCTCCGAAGAGGTAGTGGATCCAAAAGAGATGGTCGGGGCCGACGTATGGAACACAGGGGATAATCAGGATAATTTTTTTATCTCTTTCATTAAACCATTCGTGTATATTTTCCATGCACCACCCAGCCCCTGATCATCAAAAAGGCATCTGACAGTGGCATCTTCAAAGCCTGGTTGGGCAGGGGATGATGCCCGCACACCTTCCCTGTCGATCAGCCATGGATTAGTCCATATGTTAACTGTTGATCCATTCCCAATCCTCCATCCCAACCCTTTTCCCAAGAGACTGCGGGAACCCCAAATACTTCTCCAGAGGAAGCTAGGATGGGGGGCCAAGAGGGGATTCGTGGAAGTCCTTGTGGGGGAAGTATTTTTCATAGAGAGCCTTCACATAGAGAGAGGATGGGTGGTTTAAAAGGTACCAACCTTTCTTATCCAATAGTTCGTCATTGAAGTGAAGAAGGTCCCGGAATCCCATTCCACCCTCAGAATTAGGTAAGCAGAGGTTCTCCTAGGCTATCCAGTGGGTTCTATTCCTCCCATTATTTGTTCCCCACCAGAAGTTGGTTGTGCGTGCATGTATCTGATTGACTACAGCAGCTGGGAGCTTAAAGTGGGACATGAAATAGTTGGGGATGGATTGGAGATCAACTTTAATAAGGGTCTCCTTGTTGGTTTTGGAAATTATTTTAGGGGTCTAGCCTTAAATTTTTTTCTCAATCCTATCCAACATAGATGTGAAGATTTCTTTTTTGGAGTGACCAATCACTATAGGAATCCCTAGGTACTTCTAATTTTTCTCGACCACATGAATGCCTACAATAGTGCAGATTTCTTCTTTTTTGGATGGAGGAACCCCAGTGCTGAAGGATATTTCTGACTTTTCATGATTGATAGACTGTCCAGAGGCCCTATCATACTGTTGGATCACATGGCCGATCTCATGGCACTCATCATTGGTTGCTTTATAGAATAGGAGGCAGTCGTCCGTGAATAAGAGATGAGACACTGGTGGGATTTCATGGAAAACCTTTTCCCCATGGATTGTATGAGAGGATACAGCCCTGGAAATGAGGTTAGAAAAAACATTATCCACCAAGATAAAGAGAAAGTGGGAGAGAGGATCTTCCTGGCACAGGCCTCAGGTTGGGGTGAAGCCTCTAGTGAGTGCCCCATTGACATTGATTCGGAAGGAGATAGAAGAGACATAGTACATGGCCATATTTTTTCATTTAGAGTAGAAGCCCATTTTTTGCATCACGACTCTAAGGAAATTCCATTCAACTTCATCGTAAGCTTTGGTCATATCCAGTTTCCAATCCATGGTTCCTCTTTTCACGGTGGACCATGTTTTCATCGAGTGGAAAACTTCATGGGAGACAATGGAATTATCAATGATCAGTCTCTTAGCCATGAAGGCAATCTTATTTTCTGAGATGATGTCAGGTAACCAAGTGCGCATCCGATTAACTAAGATCTTTGAGAAGATCTTGTAAGAGACATTGCAGAGGCTGATAGGTCTAAAATCGGAGACCACAATAGTTTTCTTGATTTTGGGAATAAGGATGAGGATAGTTTCATTGATTTCAGAAATGTTTGTTTTCCCATCCCAAATGTCCTTCATTAGGTTGCATATGTCAGGGCCAATAATATGCCAGTATTGTTTAAATAAGAGTGTGTGGAATCCGTCTAGGCCTAGGTCCTTAGTAGGGTGGATCTGTTTCAGATCCATATGAATCTCGTCATTCGTCACATCTTTGGAAAGATGCCTATTGATCTCTTTGGTTATCATTGGTATGATGCACTCCTCTACTTCAAGAGAAATTAAAGGGTTTCCTGTAGAAAAGAGGTTCTGAAAGTAGCTAGAAATAGCCTCTGGGATTCCATCGGTGTTGGAAACTTTTCTTCCATCTGGTTTTGATATGCAAGATATTAAATTTTTCTGGCACCTACTAGATTCTTTCTAATGAAAATATCGGGTGTTAGCATCCCCTTCAGCAATGTGGGTGTCCCACGCCCACATGGCCCAGAAGATTTCCATTATGCACAGTGTAGCATCATGATCCCTTTGAGTGGCTCTGATTTTAGAAATATTGCAATTGGATGGGGGTTGGTTGAGAAGGTTGTACAATTTCCTTTCAAGGAAATCGTAGTGCCTATCAGGATGGCGGAATTTATTTATGCTCCAAGACCTCAGATTGGATGCGACCTATAGCAGATTGCATATAACTTATGTAGAGTTACTCTTCCATATTGATCAGATAACAACTTCTCACTAGTTTTCTTTTGACCAGAAGCTTTAAAATATGAAGGGTCTGCTAGATTTCATGTTGTGATTTCTTTGAGAACAGTCGATGACAATTGGGCAGTGGTTCGATCAGTTGAGAGTCAGGTGACTGATGTGAAACATGCTGAAGAGATTTGTCCAATCCATTGAGCCCAAAAATCTGTCGAGCTGCTCAGCGATGCAGTTTTCATCCGTATTACCCCAAAACCATGTGAATGGAGTGCCCGTGTATCCCAGATCGACCAGGTCTTCCCTGTAGATCGCATATAATAAAATTTGACATCGACGTCGAGGTCCATAAGTCTCTGACTCTTTTTTTCTTATGATACATAATCTCATTGAAATCACCTCCGAAGAGAATAGGGCTCGGTAGATCGTGTCGCAGCTGGCCGAGAAGATCCCAATATTTCCACTTCTCATTAAGGGAGGACCAACCATAGAATCCCATAAAGGTCCAAGGTGGGGTATGGTCCGCATGAATGGTCGCATCCACGTGGTGCGAGGAGAAGGACAAGATCTTGACGTCAATTTTTTCCTTCCATAGGAGACAAAGTCCCCCGAGTGGCCTTGTCGGGAGACCGGGAGGCAGCCTTAGAAGCCACATTTCTGAGCAATTTTGGTGATTTCCTTGATTTCCAATATGTTTTCAGACAGGAAAACCATATTGGGCGACTTTGGGCACAATTGCACTAGATAATTCGAACCGTTCGTGGGTTTCCAAGACCACGACAGTTCCAGAATAAAATGATCATTGATCTAGGTAGGGCTGGGTCTTTCCCGCCTCCACCTTTGAGTCCTCCGGGTTCATTTTTTCACCCGTCATTTTCCATATTTTTGGGGAGTTTCCTGCAGACTAGATCGTTTCAATTCATCATTTAAGATCCATAGGTTTTGGGTCATCCAATTTTCCGTCTCTATCTTCATGTTGAACCATTTTCCAAGTTCGATGGGTGATTGGGCCTGATGGTTTAGATTCTGGAATCCCAGAGTCACCTTGTTCTAGGATGCCTGACATGGTTGTTTCTGAGTCACGGTCAGGGTCTGGTGGCTCGGTGGGCATTTTTATTGGCTTCAGGATTTGATTTAGTGGATCTTTTGGAATTTTCAGCAGCTTTATTAATGTTGAGACAGTGTCCTTCGGGGGTAGGATATGTGCCAATTTCCCTTTGAGAGGTTGGGTTGTCTTTAGGGAAACCTGGTGGTCCAAGCATGATGACTTTATCATTTTCAATTTATGCCCACCTTGTATGAGCCATCGTGAGACAGTTACAGTCCTTTTGTTTTTTCATCTCAGGGATGAATGAAAATTTCATCGTTTTGGCTCGGAGCTATGGACCATATTTTAAGATGATATTACCTGATTCGTTCTCTTTCTTTGAAGCACACACTCTATCCAGATATATGATACGTCCACAGAAAAAGCAAAAGATTGGGAGTTTCTCGAACTCAAATGATATCCAGGTGTTAGTGTCATCGATTTTCAAAAACATGCCCCTCATCAGAGGCTCATACGCTTCAATCCCGGCTTTAATCAATACCTTGGGTCCCCATTGGATTCGGTCTGAGCAGTCCCACTCCAGGAATTGGTCAATGCGATCTCCAATTTCTCTCAGGACCCATTCTGTTCTCCCATGAAAAGGGATTCTTTTAATGCATATCCAGAATGGGGACTAGGTGAGCTTAGTGTGCTTGATGTTGTCCCCCCATTTAAATTCTTCCATGAGGAGGAGTTGATTATCAAAGGACCACGGCCTGCCTCTCAAGATTTTATCTCTATCTCTCTCATTGAAGAACTCAAAAACAAGGAGGTTGTTCCCCACTTCCCGAATTTCCACCCCGTCATCTAGTTTCCATAGATTCTGGAGGGTATTTTTGAGGGGCCCCTGGTTGACTGAGATTTTTTCCACAAATTTTCCAAAAACCAGAAAATACATACGTTTTTTCAGGAGTGCATCTTCGTTTCTCTGAGCCTCAATCAACTCTTTCTCTTTGTCCGTCAAGGACATCCTTTTCCATTGGTTCACTAAATCTGCATCCATGATTCAATGCCCGTAAATCCAATTCTCCGGGATTCCACAATTGGTTTCACAGCCTGGGGCTGAACGGTAATTCTCACAAGCCAGGCCCAACCCAAAAAATCCTCTGTCCAGGCAGCCCAAAAAAAGACCTCCAGTCCCACACGATGCTGAGGGACTCGTCTTCATGTCCAAGACCTATGCGACCCGAGAAACCACCACACTGCGCTCAGGTCATATGGTCAGACGTTCCATTGTTCGTGAAGCAGATGAGTTGAATGCGTGTCCAGTGCCTTTGAGATCCAGGGTTCCCTTCATGCTGGCGTCCACGCAGAACACTTAACAGATGCTCTTCTTCAGACTGCCTCTGAACTTCATATCTGGATTTCCATGAGAGGGGTTGTCGTCAGGATGTCTTCGTGAAGGTGGGGAAGCAGTGTCCGCAAATGACGCCAAATTAACGAAGTCAAACCCCTTCCCCTCTGAATCACAGGTGTCAGGGAACGTGATTGAGCTTGGAACAACTGTTGTCGGAGCCGGGGAAACCTGAAGCAATTGAGCCGGAACTGATGAGTCCCAAAGGAGCCGGATCACCTATAGGTGGTCCAAGGAGCGGGAAAGGGGAAGTGGAGCTGAGGTGAATGGGTAATCGGAGCCACATCGAGGAGAACTGGTGATGGAGGTGACCACCTACAACTCGAAGGAAATTGAATCATCCACCCGCCACCACGAGCAAAACGCGAAGGAGGAGACTCAAGCCCTAGGAATCCCTAGGAGGACTCTCTCACACCGGGAGAGACTTGACATTCCTTTCCTTTTAGATTATAAGAGGTTGAGAGTGTACCCTTGGTCTTTTATTATGATGGTTTGATGCAGGATCTTATTCCCATCAAAGAGGATAACCCGTATTCTAAAGTGAGTTGTTTTAGCCTGGCTTCGACAATTGACTTAGAGGGTTGGAGCATGTATCGCACCGAGAGGCCTGGTTGGACCTCACTTCTCTTCGTGGTACCTTATATAGGGTTTATGGACAAGGCGTGACCAATATTTACACGGGCACCTATCCCCTATCTGGGATGATGTTTCCAGTAGGGTGAGGAGTCCCCCCAGTTAGCCCTGGGTGGGAGGACCCCCTATCTGTGTATCGAGATCAGATTATTTCCATTTTATGTGACCAGACCTGAAAAGAATTCTTTGATTAGTTTTCAATGGTTGATGTTTGGATATGACTTGGTGAATACGTGACTTGGGGTCTGCATGACTTGTCGACACTCTCTGTGTTATCGACACTCCGTGTGTTACGGACACTCCGTGTGTTACCAATATTTTTTGTGTTTTCGACACTCCATGTGTTACTGATACTTTGTGTGTTACCAATACTCCATGTATTATCAAGACTGGATGTCTTAAGGAAACTATATGACTTATCAATACCATGAGTTCTCTTGGATACTTTTGGTAGATTTGTTCTACATGCTTACAATCAAATAGCTTGAGGAGTGATATCTCCTCGAACGAGCATGCTTCAAGTGGAACCGTGTAGCTGGCAGTGTATGAGACCTTGATTCTTGGAATTCTTTATGAGTATACCTAGATGTTCTTATTATATGTGTTATAGACATATACCTATGTTGAGCTGACTATATATTCTTAGTGATGTTTCCTTTGTGGTCTTTTACTTTGTGTTTCGGGGTGTCCAACTGAGTATTGTTTTACTCACCCTTGAATGGGATTTTCCTTCACATGTTGTTTCTTTTGTAGATGATCAATGATTTGATGGAGTCTTTGGTGGACCGGGGACAATTGGTGCTTAGAGTGACCTAAAAGATGAGGTGTGCTTATACAACTTCATATAGCTATTTATGTACCTACCCTTTAGGTAGGGTTTTCTGGGGAGGAGTTCCAAGGACTTGTAATTTTACTTTTCCTTTTTGTTAGTCTTGCATTCTGGCCCCATTTACTTTTAGTTTTCTAATGTCTTACTCTATGTTGGCATCTTAGTGATATGCCTATTTTTTTACTTAGTGTTTTCAGTCCAGCATTTTTTTTTTCTTGGAGACGTGTGCGTGTGTATAGGTACTTAGTAAAATGACTTCCATTTGTGGGATATGCCTACTCAATGCTAGTCTCTAGCTTCTGGCCTATGAGAGGTGGGCTTGGGATAGTCATGAAATGGGCCCCTCTGGGACGGGTCGTGATAGAGTGGTATCAGAGGGGGTTTGGTTCTACTTTAAGGACCAAGAGTCTATGAGTTTTGGTTTTGGGAAACTATGTTAAATGTTTCAAGCTTGGATTTCAGGCCAAAAAATCAAGTATTGGTGTAGAGGATGACATATCTATACACCATGACTCTAAATTCTTCTTTTTGACTCGGTACATGAAAACGCTAGTTATAGGGGGAAATGATGGTATATGCATCATATAAAAATGGGTTGTGATTTCTATATACTTCTTGAGTTGGCTCACCAGGTATACTCTATTGATTGTGGTGCATCTTTTTTTACTTCAAGATGATTTGAAGTAGACATCCAAATAGGATTACACCATGTGATCATGAGGATGATCCATGGGGTAACGAGATATCGGTACAGAGATTTTTACTCTATAAAACACCTCTAGGTGGTGAACCAGCTATACCACCACCTATAGAGTAGCACATGGTACCTGTAGTACCAGTGGATGAGATGTACAGTATGAGAACCCTTCATGAGTTTCAGTGACAGAGACCCCTTAGGTTATGAGGTTAGCCCAACTCTCATGTGGTTGAGGACTGGATTGAGGTGGTGACTGAGTTTTCTATCTAGTTAGGGCACCAACAAATCAGATTGTGGTCCTGGAAATGAGCCTTCCACAAGGCCTGTTAGGGTGATGGTGGGGTTTAGATTACCCAATATTATGATGAGGTGACTCTTCCAGGGATAGAGTTTGAGAACCTTTTTCAGAGAAGGATTTATCGCCTTATAAGCTAAGTGCTATTCATTCCCAAGAGATTTTACAGCTCTAGCAGGAAGACATATCGGTGTCTGAGTATTTATCTAGGTATACTGATCTTTCCAGGTACTCGATGAATATGATACAAGAACAATGCTTCGAGTATTGGACCTTCGAGAAAGATGTATTTAGGGAAAAATGAGTCAGTGTTATTCCTATGTGCATTCCTACTTATGATAGGGTACTAGAGAGAACATTTGTGGTTGAAATTCACTTGGATGAGTGGATACAGCTAGTGACTGTCAGCAGTGGGAAAGTAGGGAAATGGTGGATAGGCCACCGAGGTAGAGATAGTGACAGGAATAGATTGACATGCAGGGTGGTAGACATGGAATAGGATCTAGGAGAGCATTAGGTGGTGGTGTAAAATTTGACAAGTTACCACCACCACCCCCAAGTGGTCCACACTAGGCTCAAGGAGCTAGAGGATAATGGAGGGGATAGCTGCATTTAGTCGATGCGTATGACCCAAGGGCTCCAAAAATGATTTGAGGTATGTTATGTGTCTACTCTTAGTTGTCATGTTGATAAACACGGGTTCCAATCATTATTTCCCTATCATGAATCTTGTTCGAGACCTAGAGTTTCTAGTTAAACCATTGACTTAACCCTTACGTTTGGAGATACCTACGAGAGGAGACTCGATAATCACACTAGTGTTGGTAGTGTGATCTGACCCTTAAGGTGATATTTTCGGTTGGAACCTCTTGGTGATGGCATTGAGGCCTTATAATTTCATTCTTGGTATAGATTGGTTATGGATAGTCCATGATCAGGTTGACTGTTTTAGTAAAAGGGTGTGGTATGTCATCAGCAATAGAACACAATTTTCATTGGTCAGCAAAAAATGAAACTCAGGAAGCACATGATAGACTCATACATAGGTGGGTACGGCCAATCACCCATGAGTTGGATAGCCTAACCCTTATAGCAGTATATGTTGTGAATTTTTAGTTCCCATTCATAGTTACAAAGTATGAGGATGTCTTTCCAGAATAGGTTTCTAGGATTACCTTTCCATTAGAAGATTGATTTTTGTATTCTCTTACACCCCAGGATGGCACTAATATTAGCATCATCATATCAGATGGCTTTTATGGAGCTTCGAGAGCTGAGGGTGTATTCGGAGGACTTACAGAGGAAGGTCTTAGTAATACCCAGTGTTTGAGGTTATGTGTGGATTACCAGCTCTTTAAACAAGTGACCGTGGAGAATGAGTATACACTACCAAAGGATCGATGACCACTTCGATCGGTTGAAAGGGGAACAGTGTTTCTCGAAGGTTGACCTTCGATCAAGCTATCACCAGTTACGAGTACGGTATGGGTATATACCGAAAATGGATTTTAGATGTCGCTACAGTCACTATAAGTACTTGGTGATTCCATTCAACAAAACGATCACCCCAATCTTTAGATTTCCAGAGGAGGGATTTGAGTATGTATTGTTATGTGATGCATCAAGGACCGAACTTGGTTATGTCATGATGTAGAGTCAAGCGGTGATTGCCTATGGTTCGCGCTAGTTGAGACCACATGAGCAGAACTACGCAACCCACGATCTTGAGATAGAAATAGTATTCTTTGCTTTAAAGATGTGATGACACTACTTGATGGGTCAACGGTTTATCATCTACCCTAACCACAAGAGTCTCAAGTATATCTTCTCTCATAAGGACTTGAACTTGAGAAAGAGTTGATGGCTAAAGTGTTAAATCAAAAGTATTATTTTAAACTTTATGTATTTTGTTTTGAAAATAAAAAATCTATTTATAATCATTTCTCAAATATCGTACTGACTATGTCTATTGTACTTACTTTGTTTATCATACTAACTCTGTCTATCGTACTTTGTTTATCATACAGACTCTATCTATCTTAATGACTTTGTCTATCGTACCAACTCTGGCAATCATACTGACTCTATCTATCGTACTTACTTTTTTTATCATACTGATTATGTTCATCATACTCACATTGTGCATCGTACTCACTTTTCATCATATCAATACATTTCAATAAGTAATAATAATCGTACTCATGTTTTACTTTTATCACATGCATGCTTTTATAGATTTATCAAAACACATGTTTTATATTAATCGTACTCATGTTATCATTTTCATATACCTATTATTTTAACCAAAATGATGTTGTGGAGTTAGTTATAAACTAATTAAAATGATGTCATGTTTTCTGTTTCAATATGACCGTTACAATTCTAGGTGTTCAATTCCATCCAATTTTTCTAGAGAAATATGACTTTTAGAGAAAATATGATCGTTGGAACCTAAGGCCTATAAATAGGAGGTCATTTAAAGTAGAGAAAAATAACTTGAACAACTTCAGCTACTTTAAAGTTCTAGAGAGAGACTGTGTAACTTCTCTCTTGCTTCGTGTGAAAGCCTTGAAGATATAAGAAGTGAACAGCTTATTCCATGCTCTTGTATTTCTAAGTGCTTTGTTTCTGCTTTGTGCGACCAATATTTGTGATAATGATCAAGGGATTGCGGGGATATAAAGATGGTGAAACCAATCATTGTATCGAGGGCTTTTAAGTGTTTGAAAGATAGAGGTGTCGATTACCTATAAATTTGAGGGCTTATGGGGAGAGAAATATGGATGTGTCGGTCATCATATTGAGGGCTTACTGGTGTTGGTGAGACAGACCTTATATCCTAGGTGAAAGGATGCCCTATGATTTGGGATAAAATAATTTTAATACCATTTACCTTTCCGTTGATTATTATAATATAAAGATAATACTTTTATTTCTTCTTTCTATTTTTATTCTTTTGTAATTGTTTTAATTATAGCTTACACTTTTAGTATTAATTATATACACTATATGGTAGAATCATTTACAATTTTTATTACTATGTTATTTGTATTCAATCTGAATACAATTGTTTCATAACCTGTGGTATCATATTATATCATCAGACTGAGAGTCTGTCTGATTATTTTTGTAGGAGGATTTTTGAATTTTTTTAGTAAACTAAGAACCTTAAAGGTTTTAATAGCAATTTTTTAAATATAAAATTCACCCCCTATTGTATTTGTGACATATGATATCTATATTATGATCCAATAATTGGTATCAGAGCAGTTTTTTCCACTGCTTTGTATATTTTATTTACATTGTTTTATTTTAAATACACTAACCTGTATTTGTGGAAAAAGGATTTTGTTTCTTTATGATGGCAGGCATGATGAATTTCGGTTCAATTTACAATATTAACCCTACAAGACCACCTATTTTTTATGGTAATAATTTTAAATATTAGAGATATCGGATGAAGTATTTTTTTCATAAATACTAGTGTAGATAACTTTTTTATGCTCACTGGTGAATATAAGATCCCCAAGAAAAAATTTAGGACTTTTACTGCTCAAGAAAAACTTGAATATCAACTAAACTATAAGGTATTCAATACTTTATTGTGTTCTATGACCAGGAAAATTTATAGTTAAATCTCTTCGTGTGAATCTGTAAATAGTATATGGAAGAAATTGGAGATTACACATTTCGGTACTTCCAAAGTTCTTGAAACAAGAAGAGCTATTCTAAGAGCTAACTATCAAGATTTTGAATTTCCTTATGGTGAACCTGTGGTTAAGTTTCAATAAATATTTATGACAATTTTTAATAGTCTCCAAGTTATGGGAGAGAATAATTTAGAAGATGAAGTTCTTGTTGAAAAGATCATAGATATTATGCCAAATGAATGGGAATCCAAGAGGACCATAGTTGATGAATCTAGAAAGATTACTAATATTACTCTTGATGATCTCTTTGAAAATCTATTAAAATATGAAGGAAGACTTAAGAGAGATGCAGATAAATTGAAAAAGAAGAATAGTGGAGTAGCATTCATGACTACATCAAATCCTACCAAGTATCAATCACCTGTGAAAACTAAGTCAATAAAAAGGAAGATTGAAGTCTTATCAGAATCTAGTGATACTGAGTAGTCAGAGAATGATCTTGCAAATCTGGCTAGAGGAATGTATAAAATTGTTAGAAAGAGGGATTTCTAATATAGATATAAAAATACTTACAAAGGTAACAAGGATAAGAAATATTATGAAGTCACATTCTATGAATGTTAAAGAGAATAACACATTCAACCTGATTGTCCTATGCTGAAAATAAATTATAGAAAGGAAATAAATTTAGAGAAGAATAAGAAGAAATACTGGAAGTAAAAATGAAAAAAGTCTTGAAAGTTAATGACTCATGAAGTTCCAGTGGATGTGATTCTTCTGAAGACTCTTCTGATAGTGATATCTCAAATCACAAGAATGTTGGTCTATTTTCCAAAAATTCGTATCATTTTTTAATATCCAAGGTACATAGTTATGAATCTCTTACTAATATGTCTTTGAGTAAAAATTATCCTGATAAATATTATTCTTTTGATGAAGAAACATCCTAATTAGAGAATGATAAATTTTTACCTTCTTATGGAGAAGTTTCTAGATTTGCTAAACTTTTAGAAAGTGAAAATTGTAATGTTTCTAGAAAACTTGAAAAGGAAAATACTAGGATTGATGTTTTAATAAGATAAATATTAAATATATCTAAATATCTTGATTCTAAAACTCTTGAGATTGAATGTTTTTCTAAAAACCTTGAAAAGGTTAATTTTGAAAAGAACCAACTTTCTCAAGATTTTGGTAATATAATTTCTGAGAAAACTATTTTAGAAGAAAAACTCAATTATAAAACTAATACAGATGAGGATAATAATTTGGTCATCAAAATAAAATATGATATTTTTTCTCTTAAGAAACTTTTATTAAAATTAACTACTATAAGGAAAGAGTTTGATAAAATTCATTCTCAAATTATTCCTTAAAGGAATAATTCTGAAATTGGTTATACTCATTCAAAACCAGTATTTAGTAATAACTATTTTGTTCCCAAAATTAATTTATTATGCACTAAATGTCAATGTAGAATACATTGGGAAAGAAATTTTTCCTTAAATAAAACACAATCTTTGGGTTTCCACAAAACTCACTTTTCAAAACAAATGTGGATTCCAAAAAAAATTCTTTATAATATTTATGGACCCAAACAGGCTTAGATTCCAAAAGTTTAATTGTTTTTTTTCTGTAAAACAAAAAAATAATAATAACAATACATGGTACATGGATAGTGGATGTTCCAGGCACATGACTGGAAACAGAAACTTCTTTGAAAAAGTTATCAAAACGAAAGGAGGAAAATTTACCTTCAGAGACAATGCTCAAGGAAAGATTTTTGGTATAGGTAATATCATTTTCCTTGGAAAAAATTGATGTTTAATGTTTTGTTTGTGGATGTTCTTAAGCACAACCTCATTATCATAAGTCAATTATGTGATGAAGGTTACCTTGTGAATTTTAGGAATGATAAATGTATAGTTCACAATTCCAAGGATGAATTCATTCTATCTACCCAAAGTCATGATAATTTTTACACTTTGAACTTATAATACCTTAAGAGCCAAGACTTATCTTGTCTAAGTGCAATGGAAGATCAATCTTGGTTATGGCATAGAATACTAGGACACTGTAATTTTAAAAATTTATATAAACTCTCTAAGAAAGGACTTGTTAAAGATCTACCTAATCTTAGGTTCAATTATTCTAAATTTTGTGACCCTTGTCAATATGGAAAACAACATAATTCAATATTTAAATCAATTAGTGAGGTCACAACTATCGATGCATTATAGTTAGTGAACATGGATATTTTTGGTCCAACACAAACTGGAAGTATTGGAGGCAAGTACTATGTATTTTTATTAGTTGATGATTATTCTATATTTATATGGGTATATTTTCTCGCTAAAAAATCAAAAGCTTTTTGTTCCTTTAAAACTTTTGTTGCTAAATTTAAAAATGAGAAAAAACTACCATTGATAACCATCCAGAGTGATTATGGTGGAGAATTTGTAAATTATGAATTCGAAACTTTTTGTAGTAAAAAGGGTATTACTCAAAAAATTTCTGCACCAAGAACACCTCAGAAAAATGGTGTTGTTGAAACAAGAAATATAATTATTCAAGAGATAACAAGAACCTTGTTGAGTAAATACTCAATTGAAAAACATTTTTGGGAAAAAACTATTAGTACTGCTTATTATACTATAAATCGAGTTTTAATTCAACCTTTTCTTAATAAAACTCCTTATGAGTTATGGACAGGTTGAAAACCAAAAGTTTCATACTTTAAAATATTTGGTTGCAAAGTATTTATTTTAAGTACAAAAATAACTTACATAAATTTTCACCCAAGTCTAATGAAGGGATATTTTTAAGGTATTCCACCACTTCTAAGGATTATAGAGCTTTTAATAAAAACACTTGTGTTGTTGAAGAAATAATAAATGTTAAGTTTGATGAAACAGGTCCTTTTGTTTTCAAAAATCCTCAAAATACTTTTGCTGAAGTGTTTTCCAAAACTAATTATCAACCTATAGAATATTCTTCAAACATTTTAAATATTCAAGAAATTGTTTCTGAGACATTTACACCTAAATACTTTCTACCTTATGTTGATGAGCAGTTTTTTCAAAATCCAAATTAGTTATTGCTTAGGAATCATCCCAGTGATAACATCATTGGTGATGTAAATCAACCAGTAAGGACTAGAAACTCCTTAAGAAATGAAATAGAACATCTTGCTTTTCTATCTCAATTTAAACCTAAAACTCCAAGTGAGGCCTTAAGTGATGAGGATTGTATTAAGGCAATGCAAGATGAACTAAATGAATTCAAAAGGAATAAAGTCTAGACCTTGGTTGAAAAACCTAATGATACATCTGTTATTGGAGTAAAATGGGTTTTCAGAAACAAATGCAATGAAAATGGTATCATTGTAAGAAGTAAAGCTAGACTTTTTGATAAAGGCTATAATAAAAAAGAAGGTATAGATTATGAAGAAACCTATGCTCCAGTAGCAAGACTTGAATCTATTATAATTATATTATCCTTTGTAGCATTATCTAATTTCAAACTTTCTCAAATGGATGTCAAGTGTACTTTCCTTAATGGATATGTTCAGGAGGAATTCTGTGTAGACCAACCCCCTGGTTTTGAAGATACAAAACATTCTGATATGTCTACAAACTTACCAAGGACCTTTATGGACTTAAACAAGCTCCTAGAGCTTGGTATGATAGGTTAACCGTATTTTTGTTACAAAATAATTACATTAAAGGAACAGCTAATCCAACTCTTTTTATAAATAAAGAAAACAAAAATATTATGATTGTTCAAATTTATTTTGATGACATCATTTTTAGATCAACTTAAAAGTCTTTAACAGATTCATTTGAGAATCTAAAGAATTCTAAGTTTAAAATGAGTATGATGGGTGAATTAACATTCTTTCTTGGTTTTAAAATTTCTCAAAAACCATAAGGTACTTATATATCTCAACATAAGTATATCAAAGTCTTAATCAAAATGTATGGGTATGACAATACTAAAAGTATTAGTACTCCCATTGGAACCTCAAACACTCTTTATCTTGATGAAGCTGGGAAACCAGTTGATCAAATGACTTTTAGAGGCATGATTGGAAGTCTACTATACTTAACAACTGGTTGTCCAGACTTAATGTTTTATGTATTCTTATGTGCTAGATATCAAGAAAATATAAAACAATCCCATTTAAAAGTTGTGGAAAGGATTTTCTAGTATTTAAAAGGAACCTTGGATTTAGGCCTTTTTTATTCTTCTAGAAATGATTTTGAATTAAAAAAAAATTGAGTGCTGACTTTGGTGGTTATAGAATGGATAGAAATAGTACTCCTCGAACTTTTCATTTTCTAAGATATTATTTAGTTTCTTGGTCATGCAAAAAACAAAACTCAGTTGCACTCTCCACTACTTAAGCTGAATATGTAGCAGCTGGAATTTGTTGCGCTCAAGTGTTGTGGATACAACACACACTCATAGACTATGGTGTGAGTTTTACTAAAACTCAAATATTGTGTGATAACACAAGTTCCATTTCTCTAAGTAAAAACCATGAACATCAATCTCGTGAAAACACATAAATATTAGACATCACTTTCTTAGGGATCACACATAAAAAGGAGATATCATTTTACAATTCATCAGAATGCAAGAACAACTTACTGATATTTTTACAAAACCATTACCTTCTGATAGATTTTAATTTATTAAATAGAATCTAAGAATGATTACACTAAAATAATCATTCACATCTAATTTCTTTTTTTATAATTCTCCTTACATTAAAACACTCCTTTTTCTAGGGGGAGAACATTTGTCTTTTATTTAATGCTTTACCTAATTTTTCTTCTTGTTTCATATTTTTTTTATTATTACTATTTTATAATTTGTATCTTACCTTAATTATTTAATATTATCATTCTATTTGTTTTATTTGTTTCATTAGTTGTTTTGTTTTTTTGTTATGATTTTTGGACTCACCTTTGTTAGTTTGTAGTTTCTACATATTGGCTTAAAACTCATACTATTGGCTTGGCAGTCATTCTATCATCTTGACAACCTGTGGTAATGAATTTGTTTCCCATAAGATTGACAAACTATGGTAATTACTTTGTTTCCCATCATCTTGACAACATAAGGTAATGAATTTTTTTCTCATCGGCTCGACAACCTATGGTAATGACTTTGTTTTCCATCAGCTTAAAAAACTATGGTAATGACACTATTTCCCATCATCTTGACAACCTATGGTAATGAATTTGTTTTCCATCGGCTTAACAACCTATGGTAATGACTGTTTTCCATCGGTCTGACAACAGATCGTATTCACTTTCTTTTTCATCAGTTTGGTGTTTAATTGTATTCTCTTTTCATTATTTCAACTATTACTTTTCTATATTGTATTATGTTTTTACTTTCATAATACTATGAAACCAACAACTTAATTGATATCTCTGATAGGTACATTCTCTTTTCTTTTTGTATTGATTTTCTTTTATGTTATTGTTTCCCGTTTTTTTATTTTTTTTATTTTAAAATATTTTCATTTTAAAAAAAAACTCTTTTATTCTCCACTGTTAGATTCTTTATATTATAATATCAACTGTAGAATACCAATGGTCACCCAAATTCACCTATAAATAGAGGACCCCCCTCCTCAAACCCACACCAGTTTTTCAGATTTCTCGGCGAAGCTCTATTCCCATTATTAATACTTGGTACGATCTTTTCTTTTTCCAATAAACTATATGTCTCAGTCTTCAGCTAACACTCCAGCCAATATGTCTTCAAATATTTTCTCAGAAATAGATTTCTACAAATAAAGGTTAGTTTAATGAGATTTCTTTGATGGTTATGACTCAACAATAAAAATAATTATTTTATTCCAAGGCTGGGAACATCTTTGTGTCGAAAAACCCATATCTCAGGATCCGATTCTTGTTGAAGAGTTTGGAAAATTCTACAATACTGTGTCTTTTGATAAGGATATGATGATTAACTTTGTTGTGTACGATAGAAAGTTTGTTATGTCAGTAAAACAAGAATCAAATTTCTTCAATAAGTAAATTGAATGTTTTTTTATGAAAATTCAAAACTCTTCGTCAAAGATGTGGAAGAATCGACACCAAATCAAACGACACCACTTCTAATAGGATCAGTTCCAACAGTTATATATTCTCAAAAGTTAGATCCTCAAATCAATAAAAATCCTAAAAATAAAACCAGATATAGTAAAGAGGTTATAGCCAAGTTGAGAAAGGATAAAGAACAAAGAAAATAAGGTGGTCCTAAATTTGGTCTTGATCTAGCTGAAGCTCTAGCTAATAAGATGGGAATAGAAGATACCCTACAGACTGAGAAGAAGAAGAAGAATCTTTTGAAAAGAAAAGTTCAAGATTTTTATGTTTCCAAAATTCTAAAAAGTGTTGAGTTAGCAAGTGCTCAACTAAAAGAAGAATTTCAATAATAACCAATCATACAGACTTTTCTAGAGAAAGAAAAAGGGAAAGAAGTAGTGCAAGAAGTTATTCAATCAGCCTGACAACAGGAAGGAGAAGAAGAGGAAGATGAATTTATTATGGAATATCTTTAGTGTTCTAAGAAAAGTAGAGAAGAATATTCTCTTCAAAAACAAAGTGAATGAATTCAACAACAGAATCCTCATGTTGATCAAGTACTAGTTTAATCCTTATAAACTCAATCAGAAATAGTTACCTCTCTAGTCAAGAAAGGGGCTCAAAGTTCTCATACTGAGAAATTAATTCTCATCAGTGAAAAAATTGAATAAGAAAGAGATGAAAAAGAAGTAGAAAGGGTTGAAAAGGAAAAAGAGAAAGGAAAAGGAAAACAACCTGATGAAGACTCAAGTCGATCAAATGAACTTGAATCATACGATGATGATACTAATTCTGAACACACAATTTATTTAAAGAAAAGTGATTAAATTGTTCATGTTTTAAGAAGAATTGAGAATAGTATTCCTTACTTTCCCAGAATAGAAGGAAATATTGACTTCATCATAGAGAATCAAAGGAAGAAATTTGGTTCAGTAAGAGAGCTCAGAAAGAGAGTAATGTCAATAGAGGTTGATCTAAAAGTTTTGAGTGATAGTTATGTTCCTCATAAGAAGGCATGCAACAAGATAACCAAATGGTCATAAAAAATAGAAATATTATTAAATAGACATGAGGAATCAATTTAATACTTAAGGAGGCTTTCAAATGATCTTTCTATTGCTTTGAATAAGCTTTATATGGAAACAATTGAAAGGTTGAATCAGATCCCAAAATCTAACAGTGCTGATTCTCATTCAATTAAAGAGTTTCAAGAAAGGTTCACTGCTTTCCAGTCAGAATTTTCGAAGGTTTCATCTTTAAAAGATGAAATAGTTTTGTTAAATAAACAAAACACTTTTCTAACTGAAGAAAATAAGAATATGCAGCATATGATTGATACTCTTGAAGAAGTGATTAGAATTCAAGAAGAGACCATCAAAAAACAAGATCAACTTTTTGCAGACCAAGAAGAGCTTCTCAAAACTCAGGGTGTTTCTATCTCAAAAGAAAAGAAAGAAATTAATAAGATGAAGTTCGTTCTCTGTGATTTAATCAAGAAAGAAAAATAAAGAGAAAACAAATGAATTTTTTACTATATCTTTCTTTCTTAATTGTCGTTTGAAATTATATGGACTTTTGACAATTCAATGAGGTTTATGTTTTCATTTCCATTTTTTTCATTTGGTTTCTTTCTAACCCTTTTAGGAAATTCTAGATTACCCCATTTCTTTTTGTAAATCACAAAGGGGTAGAATGTTTTATAAAAGAGAAAGTTTCACAAAGGGGGAGAATTGTTAATGTTTTACTCAAATGAAATACATCTAAATCAAGGAAAATCTACAAATACAATCCTTATTGATGTCTACACCTAAGGGGGGGTTATTTATATTCAGAAGAGTTTGTATAACTCATGGGGAGATAATTATTTCTTTCTAATTTTACTTTTTGTTTTCTGCTTTCCAAAAAGGGTGATATTGTTAAGCTAAATGTCTTATTTTAACCTTTATGTATTTTGTTTTGGAAATCACAAATCTCTTTATACTCATTTCTCAAATATCATATTAACTCTATCTATCGTACTTAATTTGTTCATCATACTCACTCAGTCTATCATACTTACTTTGTTTATCATACTGACTCCGTCTATCGTAATGACTCTGTCTATCATACTGACTTTGTCTACCATACTGACTCTGTCTATCATACTTAATTTGTTTATCATACTGACTATGTTTATCATACTCACATTGTACATCGTACTCAATTTTTATCATATCAATACATTGAACTAAGTAATATTATTCATACTCATGTTTTACTTTTATCGCATGTGTGCTTTTATTCATTTATCAAAACACATGTTTTATATCAATCATACTCGTGTTTTCATTTTCATATACCTATTATTTTAACCAAAATTATGTCATGGAGTTAGTTATAATCTAATCAAAATTATGTCATGTTTTCTATTTCAATATGACCATTACAATGCCAGGTGTCTAAGTCCCTCTGATTTTTTTGGAGAAATATGACCGTTAGAGAAAATATTATTGTTGGAACCTGAGGCCTATAAATAGAAGGTCATTTGAAGCAAAGAAAAATAACTTGAACAACTTCAGCTAATTTCAAGTTCTAGAGAGAGACTATGTAACTTCTCTCTTTCTTCATTCCAAATCCTTGAAGATACAAGAAGTGAATAACTTGTTCCATGATCTTGTATTTCTAAGTGATTTGTTTCTTCTTTGTGTGATCGATCTTTGTGATAATAATCAAGGGCTTGCTTGGATAGAAAGATGGTGAAACCAATCATCATATCAAGGAATTTTAAGTATTTGAAAGACAGAGGTGCCGATTACCTGTAAAATCGAGGGCTTATGGGGAGAGAAAGATGGGCGTGCTGATCATCGTATCAAGGGATTACCGGTATTAGTGAGACAGACCAATTATCCTAGGTGAAAGGATACCCTACTCTTTGGGATAAAATAATTGTAATACCTTTTACTTTTCCGTTGCTTATTATAAAATAAAGAGAATGATTTTAATTATTCTTTCTATTTGTATTATTTAGTAATTGTTTTAATTGAATCTTACACTTTTAGTATTGATTCTATATGATATATGGTAGAATCATTTACAATTTCTATTACTCTATTATTTGTATTCAATCTGAATACAATTGTTTCATAACCTTTGGTATCATATTATATCATAGGACCGAGAGCCAGTCCGATTATTTTTTTAGGAGGCTTTGTGAATTGTTTTAGTAAACTAAGAACCTTAAAGGTTTTAATAATAATTTTTTAAATATACAATTCACCCCCTCTTGTATTTATACCATATCATATCTATATTATGATCCAACATAAATTTCCTCCAGGACTATGAATTTGAGATAGTCTATACTCCTTGGAAGAGGGATGCAGTGGTGTAACTATCAGCAGGAGATCCAGTTCGTAGTTATTGAAAGAGGCGATGGAGTAGTTGGCCTTGTTACAGTTATCCTTCATGGATAGAGATGATGCAGCTTACCTCTAGTCGATGTTTGTTACCCCTCCACTCTTACAGTGAGTCAGGGAGTCATAGCTTGGTGATACCGACAATGAGACTTTACGCACTCATATATCTTTAGGGAATACCCATGATGGATATTTTAAAGGTGGAGTGTAACGACCCAAAATTTCATTAATGGAAAATCCCTCTTGATCCAGTTAAATGTTTCTTTATGTTTTTATATGATGTCAACTTCTTTAGTTTAACGTTAATATTTGTGACCGTTACTTTTTTAGCCGTTGAACAGTGATAATCTGGGTAGTTTAAATATAAGGCTTTAACGAACCAATTTTCTACTCAGACAAAGGAAGCGATGGCCTCATCCAGTAGAATTGCCCCTTACGAAGCCCATTTGTCGGAGCTCGGAAAGGAGGTGGCGTCTTTGGGCTTTGCCCTTGACCAAGCCCAAGCTGAGCTTCATCAAGTCAAGCTCTAACGTGATCGTCTACGGGAAAAATGGAAGTTGATAGAGATTACCACTCGAGCGATGTTATCCGAGCAACCCCAAGAGTCTGTCACCATCGCACACCTTACCCTTAGGTCTTATGCGGCTATTTTAAGGGGTTATGTAACAAATAATTAGCACCATGTTCATGTACATTATTTTTGTATATAATAATGAATATAATTT
Source organism: Viscum album (assembly GCA_963277665.1). Classification (NCBI taxonomy): domain Eukaryota; kingdom Viridiplantae; phylum Streptophyta; class Magnoliopsida; order Santalales; family Viscaceae; genus Viscum; species Viscum album. The sequence goes on along the minus strand of OY728159.1, from coordinate 769,555,812 downwards.
CTAGTCATTTTTGGTGCATTGTAGTTAGTTTTTAAAGTACAAATGATGTTTTTAGTTATTATTTAATTAAGAATTATATTTTATTAAATTAAAGGATTTTTTTTGAATTAAATAATATTTTAATAAAATATTATTATTAATATTAAATTAATTTTTATTAAATATAAATGATCTTATAATTTTATGAATGCAATTAAAATTTTTATTAAGGTTTGAAAGCCATTTCTGTCAAAACCCGTGAATTTTTTTATAAATGTCGGTTTTTATTTTAAAAGTGAAAATTCACATATTTAGAAAATTGTTTAGATAAAATAAATATTATTTTCGGAATCAGGACGTCGAAATTATCCAACGGTGAATTTTTCATAATTTTCTGAGACAGTCAAATTTTTGGGTAAAAATTAAATACCATTTAAATATATAATGTGTTTTATGACATCATAATGACCCAATGGTGATGTAATAAAATACCATAATCCCTATGTTCGGCCAATATGTGTTTTATCAATAAAATAATGAGGTTTTGGGTTTGTTTGACTCACTTTTCAAAGCATTAATGGAGCCCTCAAGACTTATTCAACACTTTGCCTTTTTAAAATTAATTTCCATGGGAGTGTGACTCACCTCCACATAAGCAACCCTAATTTTTTAATAAGTTCGGACCTTGGCCTTGTAAAATATTTTTTTCCTCTTCCCTTTTCCAGAAACCATGGGCAAATACCATGGGATGGTTTGTGGTTTGGATTATTTTAATATAAGGGGTCCCAAACCTAAATAATAAAGAATTCTCTCACCTTTCCTATATAAACCCACCCAAGCTCCCACTTCCTCCTCATCCAAAGCCCTTGAAGTTCGTCCAAACTCTGCCCTACTCTCTCTAGAATCCTCTCAAGGTGCCCCAAGCTCCCAAGAAGCCTCTCACAAGCCTCTCTCTAGCCTTTGGAAGCACACTTCCAAGTAAGGGTTTTTCTTCCTTTCTCATTTTGTCAATTTTCTTTAAGTTGTATTGCCCTTTTTATTTCATTTATGAATGTTGGGGTATGGTTTCGCACCTCTCCCATACTTCCCTCTTATTGTTTTAATGATGGGAGACCCCTTTCTCTCTCATTAAATGCCTCCCATGTACACCCGTTACTATGCCGAAATTCCGAAAGGAACCCTTTTTCTCCTCTTTTATATTCAAGCAATACTTTTGTATCATGAATCTAAATTCCTTTTCAATTGTTGGTACATGTATCTATATGACCTTCTTACTGTCCATTACATGTAAATATGATGAGGAACCCTTTCTCTCTCATCAGCCCTTTTTATGAATTCTTATGTCACGCCGTTACGCTGCCGAAATCACACCGATTTTCTAAGCCAATATCATTGTGTAGTGAATACCATGCCCATTTCTCCATCAAGGGTATTCACCTTTATGCACATTTACTTATTGATTGTAAAGTTTCATGTATGAATTCCACATTCCTTTATCGTGGAATAAATGATTATGATTTATGAATCCATGTTTTATGATCCATGTGGCACACTTATGCATGAAATGAAATGTTTAAGAAGGGTGCGCCCTTTATAGCGCTCCAATGCATTGGGTAAAGTATAGTATCATGATACGTCATGTGCAATGAGTGTTGACTCATGCTAATTCAAGTGCAACGAGGGTTTACTCGTGCTTCAAGTGCAATGAGGGTTTACTCATGCTCCATGTGCAATGAGCCTTGGCTCATGCTAATTCAATGTTAAGTGTTGTTGCCACATTTCCATGTTATGATTATCATGCTTTATCATGCCTTTATGTTCATGTCTCTCTTATGCTCTATTGATATGACTATTGCCTAACAGTTATTGTACTCCTCATGTTATTCATTATGTACTCCCTTACTGGGCTTTATAGCTCACCCTTTTCTTATGCATGTCCTCAGGTTATCCCATGCAATGCTAAGTACGAAGGAATGTAGTGGTCATGTAAAGGAAGTTTTCAATAAGGATGTTGTATTTCAAGTTTAAAGTTTTTATGTAATGATCCTAAGCCCCAAAGACACTAAACCTCTCGATCTTCTTTGTTGTATCAAGTGAAGTTTTATGTAATAAAGCATGTTTAAGTTGTAATAAAAAGCAGGTTTGTCATAGTTGGTATCAGAGGATAGGTTTAGTTATTTTTGGGATTAGGAAACCCTAGTAAAGCCTTAGATACAAGACTAAGAATAATAAAAACATCCCTAAATTTTGGTAAATACTAAGTAAGTGGTTTATCAAACAAATACATCCCTGTCTGGATACGAGCAGGTAGAGGCGGCTCTGGCACAGATGTATCCTAGGGGTAAAACCCGAAAACACCGCTTTGAGCTAGACTCGAACGGGAACTGGTGCACGACAACGGGCCTTGCTGCACTCTTGGTTACGACACTCTCGGGGGATATGTTTTGATAAATTTACAATCTTAGTATGAACCCTTATTAAGGGAAAAATGCCCCTAAGAATATATGTTAGAAGGAAGATCATGAAAAGCCTGGATTGAATCCTATAGACTCATGAGTTGAAGAGATTAAAGTTTATTTATAAGTCATCAACTTTTGTCTTTGGATTACCCTTTATGTGTTACCCCTAACTTTCCTTTTATTCCAGCCAATGGCCGGTAATAGGAGAACTCGGGCTAACAACCGTTGTGAAGGTCAGTGTGATGATTGTACCAATGAGATGCCCAATCCAATGGGAGCGGGAATCGCGAACTTTGTCACTCTTCTCTCTCAGCTAACTCAAGTTTTGAATAGAAACACTGGTCAAGAGGAACGTTCAACCCTCCCTAAGAAAGAACAAGTCGCTATTGAAAGCTTCATGAGACAAAGGCCTCCTACTTTTAGTGGATCATCTGATCCCACGATTGCTGAACAATGGATCAACTCCATTGAAAAGATATTCTCCATCCTCCAATGCTCTGAAAAAGAGAAGGTTCTCCTGGCGGCTTATCGTATGGAGGGTGAAGCTGATCAATGGTGGACGTTGATCAAAAATACGAAGCCTGAGGAGGAGATCGAGGCTTTGGAATGGAAGGTATTCCGGAAGATGTTTTTCGATAAATATTTTCCACGCACCCTCCGTCTTAAGATGGAAAGGGACTTTCTTTCCCTCAAGCAGAAAGATGAGGAATCTGTGGGAGCGTACGAGGCAAACTTCACAAGGCTTGCACGATACGCTTCCGGCTTTGTCGTTACCCCCGAATGCAAGGTTGACCGCTTCTTTGGTGGGCTGAAGCCTAGCTTGCGGAAAGCATTAGCGATCCGTGACTTCGACAGCTATGAGGAAATTGTCCGATGTGCCCTCAAGGTTGAAATGGAGATCGGAGAATCACAGGGGTATCATGGGGACAAGAAGCGGAAGGTGGACTTCAATGCTGGTGGTCCGATGGATAAATCCAACGGCGCTAAGAAATTCCAGCACCCCACTTGCCAAAAGTGTGGAAAGAAGCACCCTGGAAATTGCCTTAGGGGGACAAGAAAATGCTTCAAGTGTGGAAGAGAAGGGCACCTAGCTGTTAACTGTCAGCAAGAAGGACCCGCGGCTGCGACGGAGGGGAGGAACGCTCCGTTCGAACCTCAACGCGTTGTTCAATGCTTCAAATGCAAAGAACCGGGTCATTTTGCGAATCAGTGCCCTAATCCAAGGGTTATCGGAGGCAATCAACAACCTCCAAGACAGCAAGGAAGAGCTTTTTCCATCACTTCTGCCGAAGTGAACCCCGACAACGAAGTGGTGACAGGTACGCTAGTTATTCATTCAAGAATAGCGAACGTACTTTTTGATTCAGGTTCTATGCATTCTTTTATATCTCAAAAGTTTAGTAGAATAATCCCTGCACCACCACAAGTCATGGAAGTAAAGATGTCGGTGAGTACGGCAAATGGGGAAATCATTGCATCCCATGAGTATAAGTCCTCCCCTGTTATAATCTGTGGATTGAATTTCCCGGCGAACCTCGTCATACTCCCTTTGGTGGAATTTGATGCAATTCTTGGCATGGATTGGCTTTCCTTATATAGAGCCAACATAAATTGTCGGGAGAGGGAAATCACACTCCATATGGAGAATCGACCCCCGATTCTTTACAAGTGTCAGGAGGAAGATGAATCTCCTTTAGCTCCATCATCTCAAGCATGGATATTACTGCCTTATGAGCACGCATATCTGGCTCAGATGATTGAGTCCAAGGAAGAAACCACCCTTGAAGAAATGCCTATTGTGAGGGAATTCGCTGAAGTATTTCCCAAGGAACTTCCTGGTCTTCCTCCAAGAAGAGATGTTGAGTTCTCAATTGAACTTATACCTGGGGCGCTACCAATATCCAAAACTCCATATAGAATGGCTGTGGTTGAGCTTGAAGAACTGAAGAAACAACTACAGGAGAATCTGGATAAAGGGTTTATACGCCCAAGTGCATCACCATGGGGTTCACCAGTCCTCTTCGTCAAGAAGAAGGATGGGTCAATGCGGCTTTGCATCGATTATCGTGAACTTAACAAAATCACGATAAAGAACAAGTATCCTCTCCCAAGAATCGATGACTTGTTTGATCAGCTGCGTGGAGCTCAATACTTCTCCAAGGTCGACTTGCGGTCGGGATATTATCAAGTAAGGGTGAAGAAGGAAGATATCCCCAAGACTGTTTTTCGTACAAGGTTCGGGCACTATGAATTCATAGTAATGCCTTTTGGACTCACCAATGCTCCAGCAATATTCATGGACTTGATGAATAGAGTCTTTAGAGATTACCTAGATAAATTTGTGGTAGTCTTTATAGATGATATTCTGATATACTCCAAAACCAAGGAGGACCATGAGGAGCATTTAAGAACTGTACTGGAGACTTTGCGCAAGGAGAAGCTCTATGCCAAGTACAGCAAGTGTGAGTTCTGGTTGAAGGAGGTCTCATTCTTGGGCCATATCATCACAAGCAATGGGATATCTGTGGACCCCTCCAAAACAGATGCAATTGAGGGATGGCCGAGGCCAACATCGGTAACTGATATCCGTAGCTTCTTGGGGTTAGCTGGATATTATCGACGATTTGTGAGAAACTTCTCACGATTGTCCAACCCTCTTACCAAGCTAACTCGAAAGGGAGTAAAGTTTGCTTGGAGTGATGAATGCGAAGAAAGCTTCAAGGAGTTGAAAAGGAGGCTTATCACTGCACCTGTGCTCACTTTACCCACAAGTGGGGAGCTTTTTGTGGTATTCAGTGATGCTTCGAAGAAGGGCTTAGGATGTGTGCTGATGCAGAATGATAAAGTGATATCCTATGCCTCAAGGCAGTTGAAAATCCATGAGCGAAACTATCCAACGCATGATCTGGAGTTGGCGGCGGTGATCTTCGCCTTGAAAATCTGGCGGCATTATCTCTATGGGGAGAAATGTGAGATATATACTGACCACAAGAGTCTTAAATATATATTCACACAGAAAGAGCTTAATATGTGCCAGAGAAGATGGATAGAGCTCATAAAGGATTATGACTGTTCAATACATTACCACCCTGGGAAGGCGAACAAGGTGGCGGATGCCCTAAGTAGAAAGGATCCAGCAATTCTATCAATGATGAGAATTGAGAAGGATCCAATCTTCTTAGACTTGATGAAGATGGACGTGGGAATCATAAAGAAGGGAACATCATCAATCCTTTCACAAATGATTGCTCAACCATCTCTTTTGGAAAGGTTAAAGGATGCTCAAAGGGATGATGCGAGAATCCAAGAAAAAGTGGAAGCTATCAAAAAGGGAAAATCCTCAGAGTTTAATGTTAATGAAGAAGGAATTGTGCGGTTTGGGAAAAGACTATGTGTCCCATCAAGTTCGGAGCTGAAGAAGGAACTTTTGGATGATGCACATAGTTCAAATTTCTCTATTCACCCAGGGAGCACAAAGATGTATCGAGATCTCCGAGAAAACTTTTGGTGGGATAATATGAAGAAGGAGATCGCCGAATATACATCAAAGTGCCTGGTGTGTCAGCAAGTGAAGGCAGAGAGGCAGAAGTCTAAGGGGATGATGCAACCATTGCCCATACCAGAATGGAAATGGGAGAACATCACCATAGACTTCGTCACTGGACTTCCAAGGACATCCAAAAGCAAAAATGCAATCTGGGTTATTGTGGATCGTCTTACAAAGACTGCACACTTCATTGCTATTCGAGAGGATTTCTCTTTGGATCAACTGGAACGGATATATATCAGGGAAGTGGTACGGTTGCATGGAGTACCACTATCTATTGTGTCGGACCGAGATCCAAGATTTACCTCTAAGTTTTGGAAGAGTCTTCAACATGCTCTGAATACTGAACTGAACTTCAGTACGGCCTATCATCCTCAAACTGATGGCCAATCCGAGCGGACTATCCAAACACTTGAGGATATGTTGAGAGCGTGCTCAATGGACTTTAAAGGAGGATGGGATCAACATCTTCCCCTAGTTGAGTTCTCTTATAATAATAGTTTCCACTCGAGCATCCAAATGGCACCATATGAAGCCCTGTATGGGAAAAGGTGTAGAACACCGGCATGTTGGGATGAGGTCGGTGAACGTAAGCTGCTTGGACCAGAAATGGTCGAAGAAATGGTGGAGAAGGTGAAAACCATTCAGCAGCATATCAAGGCAGCCCAAAGTCGACAGAAGAGTTATGCAGATAATCGTCGACGAGACCTTGAGTTTAAAGTCGGAGACATGGTGTTTTTACGCATATCTCCGTGGAAGAAGGTCATGAGGTTTGGAAAGAAAGGGAAGTTAAGTCCAAGGTACATCGGCCCATTCGAGATTCTTGATCGTGTTGGGGTTGTGGCCTATCGACTAGCACTTCCACCTACTATGGCCAAGGTGCATGATGTCTTCCATGTATCCCTCTTAAGGAAGTACATACCAGACCCTTCACATGTACTCTCTTCCGAGGTGGTACAATTAGAAGACGATCTTTCTTATGAGGAGCAACCAGTGAAGATCTTAGATCGTAGAGAAAAAGTTCTACGAAATAAGACAATGCCCCTCGTCAAGGTGTTGTGGAGAAACCACAAGTTTGAAGAAGCAACTTGGGAGTCGGAGGATATGATGAAGCTAAGTTACCCACATTTGTTTTAGTGTGGGAAAAGGAAAATTTCGAGGGAGAAATTTCTTAAGGGGGGAATGTTGTAACGACCCAAAATTTCATTAATGGAAAATCCCTCTTGATCCAGTTAAATGTTTCTTTATGTTTTTATATGATGTCAACTTCTTTAGTTTAACGTTAAGATTTGTGACCGTTACTTTTTTAGCCGTTGAACAGTGATCATCTGGGTAGTTTAAATATAAGGCTTTAACGAACCAATTTTCTACTCAGACAAAGGAAGCGATGGCCTCATCCAGTAGAATTGCCCCTTACGAAGCCCATTTGTCGGAGCTCGGAAAGGAGGTGGTGTCTTTGGGCTTTGCCCTTGACCAAGCCCAAGCTGAGCTTCATCAAGTCAAGCTCGAACGTGATCATCTACGGGAAAAATGGAAGTTGATAGAGATTACCACTCGAGCGATGTTATCCGAGCAACCCCAAGAGTATGTCACCATCGCACACCTTACCCTTAGGTCTTATGCGGCTATTTTAAGGGGTTATGTAACAAATAAGTAGCACCATGTTCATGTACATTATTTTTGTATATAATAATGAATATAATTTCTAGTCATTTTTGGTGCATTGTAGTTAGTTTTTAAAGTACAAATGATGTTTTTAGTTATTATTTAATTAAGAATTATATTTTATTAAATTAAAGGATTTTTTTTGAATTAAATAATATTTTAATAAAATATTATTATTAATATTAAATTAATTTTTATTAAATATAAATGATCTTATAATTTTATGAATGCAATTAAAATTTTTATTAAGGTTTGAAAGCCATTTCTGTCAAAACCCGTGAATTTTTTTATAAATGTCAGTTTTTATTTTAAAAGTGAAAATTCACATATTTAGAAAATTGTTTAGATAAAATAAATATTATTTTTGGAATCAGGACGTCGAAATTATCCAACGGTGAATTTTTCATAATTTTCTGAGACAGTCAAATTTTTGGGTAAAAATTAAATACCATTTAAATATATAATGTATTTTATGACATCATAATGACCCAATGGTGATGTAATAAAATACCATAATCCCTATGTTCGGTCAATATGTGTTTTATCAATAAAATAATGAGGTTTTGGGTTTGTTTGACTCACTTTTCAAAGCATTAATGGAGCCCTCAAGACTTATTCAACACTTTGCCTTTTTAAAATTAATTTCCATGGGAGTGTGACTCACCTCCACATAAGCAACCCTAATTTTTTAATAAGTTCGGACCTTGGCCTTGTAAAATATTGTTTTCCTCTTCCCTTTTCCAGAAACCATGGGCAAATACCATGGGATGGTTTGTGGTTTGGATTATTTTAATATAAGGGGTCCCAAACCTAAATAATAAAGAATTCTCTCACCTTTCCTATATAAACCCACCCAAGCTCCCACTTCCTCCTCATCCAAAGCCCTTGAAGTTCGTCCAAACTCTGCCCTACTCTCTCTAGAATCCTCTCAAGGTGCCCCAAGCTCCCAAGAAGCCTCTCACAAGCCTCTCTCTAGCCTTTGGAAGCACACTTCCAGGTAAGGGTTTTTCTTCCTTTCTCATTTTGTCAATTTTATTTAAGTTGTATTGCCCTTTTTATTTCATTTATGAATGTTGGGGTATGGTTTCGCACCTCTCCCATACTGCCCTCTTATTGTTTTAATGATGGGAGACCCCTTTCTCTCTCATTAAATGCCTCCCATGTACACCAGTTACTATGCCGAAATTCCGAAAGGAACCCTTTTTCTCCTCTTTTATATTCAAGCAATACTTTTGTATCATGAATCTAAATTCCTTTTCAATTGTTGGGACATGTATCTATATGACCTTCTTACTGTCCATTACATGTAAATATGATGAGGAACCCTTTCTCTCTCATCAGCCCTTTTTATGAATTCTTATGTCACGCCGTTACGCTGCCGAAATCACACCGATTTTCTAAGCCAATATCATTGTGTAGTGAATACCATGCCCATTTCTCCATCAAGGGTATTCACCTTTATGCACATTTACTTATTGATTGTAAAGTTTCATGTATGAATTCCACATTCCTTTATCGTGGAATAAATGATTATGATTTATGAATCCATGTTTTATGATCCATGTGGCACACTTATGCATGAAATGAAATGTTTAAGAAGGGTGCGCCCTTTATAGCGCTCCAATGCATTGGGTAAAGTATAGTATCATGATACGTCATGTGCAATGAGTGTTGACTCATGCTAATTCAAGTGCAACTAGGGTTTACTCGTGCTTCAAGTGCAATGAGGGTTTACTCATGCTCCATGTGCAATGAGCCTTGGCTCATGCTAATTCAATGTTAAGTGTTGTTGCCACATTTCCATGTTATGATTATCATGCTTTATCATGCCTTTATGTTCATGTCTCTCTTATGCTCTATTGATATGCCTATTGCCTAACAGGTATTGTACTCCTCATGTTATTCATTATGTACTCCCTTACTGGGCTTTATAGCTCACCCTTTTCTTATGCATGTCCTCAGGTTATCCCATGCAATGCTAAGTACGAAGGAATGTAGTGGTCATGTAAAGGAAGTTTTCAATAAGGATGTTGTATTTCAAGTTTAAAGTTTTTATGTAATGATCCTAATCCCCAAAGACACTAAACCTCTCGATCTTCTTTGTTGTATCAAGTGAAGTTTTATGTAATAAAGCATGTTTAAGTTGTAATAAAAAGCAGGGTTGTCATATGGAGAGCACATTTTTATTTTCAAATTATGAACAGAAATACCAGGGGAATTACAGGTGGTGTTTTGAGGGAGTTCCAAAAATTCCTCTTTTTATCCACGGTGTGCTCGGTTCTTGTGACAATAGTGGACGGCTACAGTGGTGAGATGCATCGGGATATGCATGTGGGTGTCAATATGGACATCGGGGATGATGAAACGGGTTAAAGCTGGGCTTACCTATTGATATAAAATTTTAGTTCTTGTTTTAATCAATTTCTTGGTTTATCAACTCATTGTGTTGATCCCCATTTTATTGAAAGGGGTTTCTCCCTTTATTTCTTGCAGTGCTAGGAAGGAATTGGAAAAGGATATTGATGGACTTCGTGATGGTTTTACCACATACATCCAAGAGACATGATACCATCTTAGTGATCGTTGACTGACTCACCAAGTCGGTCACTTCTTATCTTTTCAGGAGTAGGGTTCAGCAGAGATCTTGGGATACCTCTACGTGATGGAGAAAGTTCGACTCTATGGAATCCCATCAATGATAATTTCTGATTGGGATGATCGTTTTTTATCCTGATCATGGAGATCAAAGTTTGACATGACAGGATCCTCCATGGGTAGTTGATTCCTTTAATGTATTCCCGATGGTAGCATAAGAATCTTCGAGAGAACACATGGGAGCAGGAGGCTCAGATTTGTGCTTGGTACCCTCATCTGTTTGGGTATCCCTTGGTTTGGTTTTCGGGGATGTAAAGCTGTCATTTGGGGATAATATAATGACTCAGATTTTCATGATTTTATTCTTAGAAAATTTCGAGGAAAATTCCAAGACCAGACGCTGAGACGGAGTGTGATTCCGAGGCCCGGTGTGCCCGAAACGGTTCAGAAAAAAATGTTAAGTTTTTAATAGCGTGTGTGAGTGATTTTCTTGAAAAAGTGGAATAAATTATAAATGGGTGTCCAAATCAGAAATCTGAGGGTAGCGTTGTGTTCAGAATGGCGAGTTTACCCTAGGCATGACTTAACTTTAGTCGGCGTGGGTCTTCAGTGGGAAAACCCGAAAAGGACGTAATCATAAATAAAATTATTTTATTTTAAAATCCTAATAACTCATGAACAGTGACTCAGATTAGAAATTTGATACCACCCTTGATTTTTTAATGTGGTGTTTTCTTTAGTTGAGGCCTAACATTGACTGGTGTGGGTCGGACGTGAAAGTTAGTTTTTGGACATTTTGAAATAATAAAATAAACTTAAAGTTTATTTTATTTTAACATTACACTGTAATGCAACGACATGAAGATTATAAAAAAAATTATTTTATTAAACTATTGGAAGGGACTCGAGATTATAATTTATAATCTTGGAGAATTCCCTGACAGATCTGGAGGAGACCTTGGAGAGAACTGAAGGAAGTTATCTCGATGATAGAGGACAATGGGATAGTGGATCATGATGTATTGCCAACGACGATCAAACATCAACATCAAACGATCCAACCCTGAGGTAGGGCATGTGTTTTAAATTCCTTCTTTTCCTTGTTCTTAGAGTTAAACGGTGAATGCAGATCTACCCACGAACTGGTTGACCTGCAGTTCGCTCATTATTGCGGGTGGGATTATTTGTGGGAATTATGTTGGGATTATTTTTATTATGGTTTTTTTATCTTGACCTTTCTTATGGAATAGATTGAGGTCAGAACGAACAAAATGGTCGAGGTTTGTTCCTCGGGTTTCTATTTGTGCATTTCTCCCCCAATTATTCTTCACATTCTTCATGTTCTTTGTGGGAATAGGAACAGAAATCCGTTGCACATTTGTTTATTTGTGCAATGGTCTGAAATTAGAGATCCAACATCATTACGACCTATCGGAGGTGCAATGATGATGGTGGTGGTTAGATTGACATGTTTCAGGAGTAATCACCCTTCGAGCGCTTTTTAGCAGAATGCATCGCAACATTGATCTGAGCCCAGGGCAATGAAGAACATGACATAAGGATCACAGAGGTTCCTCTGTTTCAAAAAAAGGAGCACTGAAGGCTACCCAGTAGACCACAGAAGGGGCCACCAGTGCGTTGTCACCGACGACCGACACTAGAACGTGGCAATGGCCTCTTGCGGGTGAGGCGGCCAAAGGCAGTCCGCCGATGGGGCGGCCGACGGAGGAAAAACACGGCCCGTCGGGGGCCATGTGGGAGATTGTGATGGCCCTCCGTGTTGAATGAGGCGGTGCCTACATTAACTGGTGCACGTGGCTGAGCCACATGCGAGGGAGTCAGCTGGTCGTGCAATCAGGCGACCGTGTGGACCAGGTGGTGTATGGTCGAGCAGAACTGTCTCATGCGTGCGGGCCAGACCAAGTGAGTCGGGCCGCTCCAGCGGCCCCACAGGCTGGACCTGGAATTCCATTGGACCAGTCCGGTTCAGACTGGACTGATGGGTCGGGTCGGGTCAGCCGGAGCTGGGTCAGGTTGGGCCCGAACCAGACCCAGACCAGACCCTTTTCAATAAAACGGTCATAACTTTCATATAGGAGGTTTGTTTGACAAGCCGTCTGCAGCATTGGGACCCTTGCAACATTTATGTCCTTTTGATATGTATTGGTGGGTTTTTAGTTGGATCAAAAGAGTTTGATATCATACCCTTTATCTTTTCCTATGAGTCTTCGATGCAGGATCTCGTTTTCGTCATAGAGGATGGCCCGTATTCTGAAGTGAGTTATCTCAGCCCAGCTTCAATAGTTGACTCAGTGGGTTAGAGAATTTATTTCACTGAGAGGTTCATTCAGTCCTCACTTCTCTTCATGGTACCTTAGATAGGGTTTGTGGACAAGGTGTGACCAATATTTACATGGGCACCTATCCCCTATATAGGATGGTGTTCCCAATAGGGTGAGGAGTCCCCTCAGTGAGCCCTGGGTGGGAGGACCCCCTATCTGTGTATCAATATCAAATTCTTTTCGTTCTACATGACCAGACCTAACAAGCGTGCTTTAGGCATTTTTCAGTGGTTAACATTTGACTATGACTTGGTGACTACATTACTAGGGGGATGCTTGACTTATCAACACTCTGTGTATTACTGACACTCTATGTGTTACCAAAACTCTGTGTGTTACTGTAACATCATGTTACATTGATTGGGTAAGTTTTCCCCTTTCTCTAAGTTCCCTTTTTGTTCAAAGTCCTTAGAATCCATTTTCTGGATTTTCTACAGGCTATAGAGCAGGTACACATCATGTACTTGAGGTACAAATCATGTACTAGGCTTTGTGTACAAGTCATGATTGGGGATATCACATTGTGAACTGGTACATGTCATGAATGGTGGGTACATGTCGTGTAGGGTTTAAATAAAGGATTTTTAATCCAAATTGATAGGTTTTTCGGCGTACTTATCCAGTGTGGCCTTCACGATATGACCAGGGTTTACACGTCGTGACTCAGCCCGCATCTAGGTTTAAATCACACGTTCATAAGTTTTGCTTGTTCCTTTCTTTCTAGACTCTTACACTCTCAAAAATAGGCTCTTCCTATGTGATTTTCATAGGTTCCACTCCTTCCAGATCGATCTGATTGGCTTTGGATCTTCTTTGTGTCAGCAATGCATCTCTCCGGGTAAGTGTTATTTCCAGTTCTTCATTGCATTTGATCACAACAACACCCTATCTTTGTAGTAATGGATTCATTAATCTAAAGTGGATGCTTCTTCTCTATTTCTTCTAGATCCATTATGATATCTCATTATGAAGGTCTTTTCCTTCATTGGTCAAGGTGCAACGGGCGTTCATCTTTAAGGTATGTGGGGTTCCTCTCTTCTGAAGACCTCTTGTGTTTAGATTTGAATCAATCCTAAGATGTATGGTTTGATTCTGTTGGAACCATCGGCTTCTAAGCATGAATTGGAATATGGTTTGTGTTTATTGTCAATCCTCAGTGAAATTTCAGAATGTGTACCAGCAAAGTGATCATACAGTTCAAATAGACAACAGTATTGAAGGTGGCACCGTTTCCCAGTGTTTTCCAAATTTTGGGGCCTGAAAATTGACAAATGGAGAAAAGTGTTTTTGGAAAAGAGACTTGTGTGCCATGTACTTGAAGGAGAGGAAACTTTCACACCATGTGTTTTTCAAGATCAGAACATGGAAAAATGGAAAAGGGATAAGGGTCGTGAAAGTATTGGTGTGGTCATGCAAGTGACCTACGCACCGAGGAGGGACTTTAGCGTCGGTGCCTAGGAGGTATGGAAACTTACACACCTATTGTTCGTCCTATTCATAACTTCAAAATATGGAAAAGGAAATAGGGGTGCACAGGTATTGGTTGGGTCGTGCAAGTGAGTTGCGCGACAGAGGTTAGGGGAGATAAGTTGCATGCTGGAATCTGTGCGCTGAGAGGATACTTGCATGCCACCGCGCAGGGGGTCCAGTTTTCCTATAAATAGAGGACCACCCCTCCTCATTTGTAACAAAGTTCAAGACTTAGATATTTTTCAAGCTCTCGTCATGCAAGTGGTTGAGTCGCGCAAGTGGTTGTTGGGTCATGCAAGTAGAGGTTGCGTGCCGGTTGTTGGATGCGCGACCAAGGCGGTTTGGGAGTTAAAGGTGCAGAGTCACACAAGTTTGGATTTAAAGGAGGTAGTGTCACGCAAGTGTGTTGGTGTCACCTGTGCGCCGATTGTGTACCGCACAAGTGACTTGTGCGCTCTTCTTGAAACTTGTGCGCCGGTCTTGGAGAAGCACGCCAGGTGAGGTTGTTGTATGTCGGACATTTTGGAACTGCACGACAACTGGAAGATTGCCCGATACCTTCGGTGCAAAGTGGGATTAGTATACGAGTGAAATTTGGACTTCAAAAGAGCATCTACATTCAACATAGGATTCATTCTTTTGCAATGATGAGGAGACCTTCACGTCTATAAATTGAATGGAACTTCACCAAAGGCAGTGAGCCAGGGGGAGTCAATGGGAGTGACCCGAGGGAAGCAGTGAGCTATCCCTGAACCTTTGTAAAGGCAGTGAGTCTGGGACAGAGTGACTATTCCCAAACCATTGTAATCCACAACTAGTAAAGATTAATGAAATTTGGTATGACCTACAACTTGTCGGTGTATGCTCCTTGGATGTAGCCCTTAGTGGTGAACCAAGTAAAAATTATTGTGTCATCTCTTTGCATGTGAATGTTTCATTGCTGATCATATCCATCATACATATTTAACTAGTTACTACCAATTTGGGAACAAGATCCTTGTTTTTAAAACAAAAATTTGACACCTTGATTCACCCCTCCCCTCTCAGGGTGTCCCTGGGTCCTACAGATTCTAGGGCCTTCTTTGTCATCAATGGATTTTATTGTTGGTGGATTCCTTTGCGGGCATGTGCGACCCGAGCTTTGAGGTAGGTGGTTCCATCTCTAGCCTATGATAATAAACATGATTGTTTTTCTCTATAAACCGATTTATTAAATAGGCATGATTGTTTTTGTGTGTTGAAAAAGGGTTTTAAAAGAGAAATGGTTTTTCCTTGGTTTTTGATAAATGGATTGTGAAATGGTTTTTAATAGTTTTCAAAGCATTGAAATTGGCTTTTGAAATTAAGAACATGGGTTACCTTGGGTACTTAGGTGGAAGGTTTAACTTAAGGCCATCATCCATTGTTTTGTGATTATCAAGGAGGTTTGTCTTGGGAATTTCCTTTGTTTCCTAAGCCTGTTGTTATAGGGGACCAATATTGACATTGTGGGGGGTTTACTCATGGGGTATTCCTCTGCTTCCTAGGTCTATGTTCTAGGATCAGTTTTTGTGCACTTTATTATTATGGTATGAGTAGTTTGTGACTGAGACCTTTAGCATTCCTTTGTGTTATGATACATGTGCTCTTGTTTTGTACTTCTTAGCTTTTTGAGTTAGCCTTGATATGCATGTTTATTCTTGTGAAAAATTATGTGAAAAATATGTTGTGAAACTAATATACATGCTTTTGTTTAGAACTGTGAAAAACAGGAAATTTTTACCACATTTTCTATAAATTTGATTTACTACTTATCATGCCATCTTTTATTTTAAAATGAGCATACAAGATTTTTTATACAGATACTTGTTATGGAAAACCTGGGTGGGATCCTACTAATCATGTTAGCTCATGCCTTGCGCACCTCTTCAGTGGTGTGTAGACCTTTGTTTTCATTCCAATGAAAGGAAAGGAAAGGCCCCACAGTGTGGCGGTGAGTTCTGTGTCATCTGGGATGGTTAGCTGGTGGTGAGATGGTGGGGGTTTCTCCATGCCATCACTTGGAGTAGCCATTGGTTGTAGTCCTTTTTAGTTGGACTTGTCTTTTAGAGTTTTTTTATTGTTATAGTTATTTTTTTCCACTGTTTTCCCTATCATTATGGAATATATATTTTTTAGTCTTTCGTTATTTCTTCATGTTGTGTGTGTGTGTGTGTGTGTGTGTCATGTGGTTGTTCAAGTTGGGAGAAATCGTTCCCTTAGTTTTGTCATTTGATACCTGGGTGCTTTTTTCCATCCCGTGGGGATTGAGAATGCCCTTTGGGTATGTGATAGATTGGGTCAGGTTCTGGGTTTGAGGGAAAATTAGGTCGGTTCGTTATAGTTTGGTATCATAGGAGGTTTTTCCTCAATAATCATTTTCTTGGAATGTATGTTAGACTGGAGATAGTACTGACGGGACTTGAGAGGTATGTTACGATAAGTGTTTGTCCAACTCTTATCATAACGAGGCTCAATTTTCCATGGTATATTGGGATGTATGTCTCTAGTATTGGTTTTTGTTTTAAAATCTCATTTTTTGCTTATGGGTGTTCTAGTTTGAACTAAGATTTGTTTTGTTGTTTGATTGTTCTTGTGTTTCGATGTGCAGCAGTATGCCTCCAAGACATCTTCCATGATTTCCTCAGGAGGGTGCAGTTAATTCTTCTCAAGGTAACCCACCTATAGATCAAAAACTCATCGAGACTATCGTATGAGTAGTCTGTGTTGTCAATCAGGATGTTCCACAAGTACATAATGCAGTGGTTGAAGTACATCCAGGAGATGGAGGAGAGTGAGATCAATCGCAGGAGTTATTACATGAGAATCCATCATCCTTTAAGGGAATGACTGAACCTCAAGCAGCAGAGGATTGGTTGGAAAGGATCGATCAAATCTTTGACTTCCTGGAGACACCTGATAATATCAGGGTAAAATATGCAGCGTTCAGGCTTGATAATTCCAACAAGAATTGGTGGGATTATATGGTCTAGGAAGACACACATGTGGGCTTGGATTGCAAGGGTTTCAAAACCCTATTCTTTCAGCAATTTTTTCCAGAGTCTCTAATGTTAGCAAAGTCTCTGGATTTCCTTCTATTGTAATAGGGAGAGCATTCAGTGTCATCATACACCAACTAGTTTTCTAAGATTTCCCGTTTTTCTCTGGACATAGTAAAGAGTGACCAATTAAAGGCTTAGAAATTCCTATGGGGTTTGTGACTGAATATCATATCACAACTGTTCATGTTGAAGCTTTCTACATATGCAGAGATAGTAGACAGAACAATGATTTCATAGATAAACATGGAAGGAAATGTTGGCTTTTCAACCTCTTCTCTTCTAAATGGTGACATCTTTAGTGGAATTCATGAGAAGAAGAGGAAGTGGAAGGACTTTCATAGAATTTGTGGAGGTGGGTCTTAGTAGTGAGCCTCCTATGGACTATATGTTGCAGCTAGCAGTGTGCCTCTGACTTGATATCAGTGCAGCTAGGGAGGTCACACCAGACATTCTTGTCATATGCTCGTGAATATGTGCAATATTTGTGGACATGTTGGTCATCTATATCATTTCTTTCAGGCTATGAATACACATCATTATGATCAGGGTTATTGTGGTGCAGTCAAAAGCTTTAAAGACTACAGGACTCCATCCACAGGTCTTAAGAGTGAAGCATTTGCACGCAATAAATGAGTGTCCAATGGAAGTTGATATAGGTCCAGAAATAGTGATAGGTACGCTTATTATTGCATCTTCAGTATCAATTTATTTGTTTGATACTGTTGCCTCCTACTTGTTTATATCTTCATGATTTTTTGATGTTCTTAAACTTCTAACATAACTTATTCCCTTTATAATGGAGTTAGTGACACCTCTTGGAAAGAGGAAAGAGCAGGGGTCTTGGTGTCCTTGTTCATTAATGATATATGATACGGAGTCAGTCTTGGATTTTCTCATTCTTGGTCTGGATCTATTTGATGTCATCATCAGTATGGATTGGATTTTCACTCATCGAGCTAAGGTTGACTATTATCATTGGTGTATTTCATTTATTACTGCTGACGGGAGCTCTCATGTGTTTCAAGGAGAGTGGGACCTGAGGTATGGTTGTACAGGACCTTACCACCTAGAGCTCAGAAGTTTGTTGGTTACTATTGCGTTTGAGCTCGATGAAGTTTCTTCTATTGATGACCTTCCTATGGTTGTTTGATATTTCCCTAATTTTTTCCCATATGATTTCTACGATCTTCGTCTAGAGAGAGGTAAAGTTTATGATTGACCTAGTGCCAGGTACATATCCGATATTGATGTCTTCTTATCACATGGAACCAGAGGAGTTGAAATAACTCAAGATTCAGTTGGATGACCTATCAGATAAAGGTTTCATTCACCCTAGTGTCTCTCTATGGGCAGCCCCTGTGCTCTTTTCCAAGAAAGAGGATGGTTCACTTTAGTTATGTGTGGACTATTGAAAGTTGAACCGGGTAACAGTTAAGAACAAATATCCTTTACCTCATGTGGATGATTTTTTTTATTATTTGAAGGGGGAAAAGTGGTTCTTGAAGATTGATCTTTGGTCGAGTTATCATTAGCTCAAAGTCAGAGAGTCTGATATACCGAAGACAGACTTCAAGAGCAGGTATGGCCATTATCAATATCTTGTGATGCCTTTTTGGTCTAACTAACACTCCTATAGTTTTTATAGCCTTAATGAATCGGATATTTCACCAATATCTTGACACTTTTTTGGTAGTATTCATGGATGATATTTTGGTTTATTCAAAATCTGAGTGTGAGCATGAGAACCATCTGAGTTTGGTTTGGGAAATTCTGAGAAATCATTATCTGTATAAAAAGATTTCAAAATATAGTTTCTAGATTCGAGAAGTGAAGTTATTGGGGAACATAATTCCTGAGCATGGCTTATCAGTTGATCCAGAGAAAGTAAATGTTGTTATGTCTTAGAAGGAATCGCATAACATCTTTGAAATTCAAAGTTTCCTTGGTCTTTTTGGGTACTACTGACGGTTCATTAAGTATTTCTCTAAGATGGAATCACCTTTGAATACTCTTACCAGGAAAGTGGTGAAATTCACATGGGATGTAAAGTGTTAGTATTCTTTTGATGAACTGAAAAAACTTCTAACATCGGCTCCAATTCTAATCATACTTAATCCCAATAAGGGGTACTTGGTGTTTTGTGATGCATCTTGTGCTAGTTTGGGATGTGCGCTGATGCAAGATGATCATGTGGTAACTGATGGATCTCATAATCTCCAATCTCATAAGAAGAACTACCCCAATCATGATTTAGATCTTATTGTGGTTATGCATGCACTTAAATATTGGTGGCACTATCTCTTTAGGGAGAAGTTCACGGTCTTCTCTGATCATAAGAGTCAGGGTCATATCTTCTCTCAAAAATACTTGACTCTCAGACAAAGATGATGGATAGAATACCTTCAAACATTTGACTTCGACATCACCTACACCCCAGGGAAAGGGAATGTTGGTGCAGATGCTCTTAGCAGGAAGTTACTGTCACATTCTATTTTGGAATCGAAGGGGGAGTGGAATCTTATGGGGATTTTTGCCTAGTTGCACTTGGATGCTCATGAGGATGTTTCAAGTATGGTTCTGACCAGTTCTTAGTTATCATAATCTCTCCTAGATTCTATTTAGAAAATTCAGTACCAGGATGGTGAGTTTCAGAATACTCAGGAAAGCCTTTATGGTGGGGACATCGTTTCTAGTTGGTCTCTTTCTTCATATGGCATACTTCACTTTGGGGATATAGTTGTCGTCCTAGGACCTATAAGAAGTCCATACTTGTTTTATTTTCATAAATCTTAATGGTTCATTCATCTAGGAACTACGAAGATGTATTATGACATGAGAAGAAGATTTTGGTGGCTGGGTATAAAGCATGAAATTGCAGATTATGTATCCCACTGTTACACCTGCCAATGGATAAAGGTAGAGCACTTGAAACCTTCTTGTATGCTTCAGCCTCTTCCGGTGCCAGTTTGAAAATGGGATGAGGTATCCATGGATTTTATTATTGGGTTTCCATGGACACGCTGAGGGAAAAATTCTATCTAGGTGGTTTTTGATCGATTGGCGAAGTCTTCTCATTTCATTCTGATCAAAGACACCACTAAAGTCAAAGATCTGGGTAAGATGTATATATAAGAGATCATGAGGTTACATGGGAGTCCTTTCATTGTTTCATATAGGGGTCCTAGGTTTACCTCAAGGTTCTGGATAAGCCTTCAATAGGCAATGGGAACTCACATCAAGTTGAGCAAAACTTACCACCCACAGACAGACGGTCAGACGGAGTGTCTAATTCAGATCCTAGAGGATATGCTTCATGCCTATGTCTTGGATTTCAGTGGGTTATGGGATAGCCATCTGGGACTAGTTGAGTTTGTTTGCAACAAAATTTATCATTCGTCGATAAGAATGGATACCTTTGAGTAATTGTATGGTCACCCATGCATATCACCTCTTTGTTGGGCATAGGTGGGCGAAGTAGATTTAGATGGAACAAGTTTGGTTCAGGAGACGTCTGTGAAGATTTAGGATGTGCGACGATTTCTAGTTACGGATTAGAGTCGAAATAAATCGTATGCAGATCAGAAACATCATCTTTTTTAGTTTTCTATAGGTGACTGGGTTTTCTTAAGATTTTCTCCTCATTTGGGTCACCGTCAATTTGGAAAATGGGGGAAGTTGGCTCCGAGATATATTGGACCATTTGAGATCACTGAACGTCTTGGACAGTTTTCTTATCGGTTAACTTTGTCGATTCAGTTGATGGGTATCCGTGATGTTTTCCACATATCTCAGCTTAGGAAGTATCACCCTGATCCTGTTCATGTGCTGAGTTGGGAAGAAATTGAGTTAGAGCTATATGCTTTTGTTTTGGAGAAACCATTTGAGATTTTTGACTCTCAAACAAAAGTTTTGTGTGGGAAATCGATTTCATTGGTCAAAGTTCTATAGAAACAAGGATCGGATTCTCATGAGACTTGGGAACGTGAGTCATTGATAAGGGAGTAGTGGACTCATCTTTTTCCAGGAGTTACATCTTCCACGTGACTTCCCAGGGATGGAAAATCTTTATGGTGGGGAGTTTGTAATATCCCATTAACTTTTGATTCAAAGTCCTTAGAATCCATTTTCTAGATTTTTTGCAGGCTGTAGAGAATGTACACATCGTGTACCTAAGGTACATGTCATGTACTAGTTGATGTGTACAAGTTTTGATAAGGGATATCACGTTGTGAACCAGTACACATCGTTAATGGTGGGTACACATCGTGTAGGGTTTAAATGATGGATTTTTAATCTGAAGCAACGGGTTTTTCAACGTACTTATCCAGCATGGCCTTCACAATGTGACCAGTGGTTACACGTTGTTACCCAGCCCACATCTAGGTTTAAATCACATGTTTGGAAGTTTTGATCGATCATTTCTGTCTATACTCCTTCACTCTCAAACAGAGGCTCTTCCTAGGTGATTTTCAAAGGCACCTCTCCTTCTGGATCGATCTGATCGGCTTTTTATCTTCATTACGTCTGCAGTGTGTATCTATGGGTAATTGTTCTTTTCGGTTCTTTATTGTTATTGATCGCGATATCACCCTAGTTTTGTGTTATTGGATCCATTTATCTAATGTGTATTCTTCTTCTCAGTTCTTTCTAGATTCGTTATGAGATCTTGTTCTGAAGGCCTTTTCCTTCGTTGGTCGTGGTGCGGTGGTTGTTCATCTTCGAGGTATGTGGGTTTCCTCCCTTTTTTCACCCTCTTGTGTTTATATTTGAATCAATACTAAGTTATCTGGGTTCAATTCTAGGGCCTTCATTATCGTCGTTGGATTTTGTTGTTGGTGGATTCCGTTGCGGGCGTGTGCGACCCGATCTTTGAGGTAGGTGGTTCTGTCACTAGCCTCTCATAATAAACCTACTTGTTTTTCTTTATAAACTGATTTATTAAATCAGTATGATAGTTTGTGTGTGTTGAAAAGGGTTTTTAAAAGTGAAATGGTTTTCCTTGGTTTTTGATAAATGGATTGTGAGATGGTTTTGAATGGATTTCAAAGCATTGAAATTGGTTTGTGAAATTGAGCACATGGGTTACCTTGGGTACTTAGGTGGAAGGTTTATCTTGAGTCCATCGTCCATTATTTTTTGATTATCAAGGAGGTTTGTCTTGGGGATTTCCTATTTTTTCTAGGCCGGTTGTTCTAGGGGACCGATATTGACATTTTGGGGGGTTTACTCATGGGGTATTCCTCTGCTTCCTAGGCCTGTGTTCTATTATCAGTTTTTGTGCACTTGATTATTGTGGTACAAGTAGTTTTCATCCAAGACCTGTAGTATTCCTTGGTGTTGTGATACCTGTGATTCTATTTTGTATTGCTTGTCTTTTTGAGTTAGCCTTTATATGCATGTTTATACTTGTAAAAAATGATCTGGAAAATATGTTGTGAAACTGATATACCTGCTTTTTTTATAACTGTAAAAAAAGGGAAATGTTTACCATGTTTTCTATAAAACTGTTTTACTGCTTATCATGTCATGTTTTATTTTAAAATGAGCATACAAGATTTTTTATACAGATACTTGTTATGGAACACCTGGGTGGGATCCTACTAAGCCTGTTAGCTCAAACCCTGTGCACCTCTTTAGCAGTGTGTATACTATAGCATCCTGCCTTTTTATCACATAAACTTTCATTACATTTTACAAAACCGAGGATCTTTAAGTTTTAGTGTCTTGGAAACCAGGAACTTTAAACATGAAAACATAAAAGATTCTTCTTAAACACTTGAAAGTCTTCTTCTCATGTTCATCCTAGGTTCATTACTGCATCTCATAACCTGGGGACATACATCAAAAGAAAGGGTGAGAAGAAGGCCCAGTAAGGGAAACAAGAGAAACATTTTACATGTGAACTTGAGATACTTCAATAAGGTCATGAAAAGAACATTAAGGCATGAGAAATAAATCATGAGGAATATCATAATAAAAATAACATTTTTCATAACTTGAAGATGTGGCTGCAACATTTAATATAGAAAATCATGAACATATCACCAAGGTCTATCCCCAAGGTGTCATTTGAAAATTACCAAGGTTATTCACCAAGATATCGTGAAAATTGTAATCTCTAGTGGTTACATCATTACCCAATGAATTGGAGCGCTATCAGGGCGCACCCTTAAATTTGACTTTATTATCATGTGATCCACATATATTATAATAAATAATTTCATAAACAACCCATATATCCTAAAAGAAATGGGTTTCATTTCATAATCATAACATTTTAAAAACTGCTTTAAAGACATGATCTTTACGTCACTTTAAACCCACGAAAAGGGAAAGCGGGTTTCATGTATGTAAATCCCATAATTTAAAATAGAACATCTTGGTATATATGTGAATACCCATATATAAGGTAGAGATTTGAGTATTAACTTAATAAAATAAAATATCTTTAGAAAAAAGAGAGAGACATTTTGAGACGAAAATTCTGCAGCATAACGGCTATGTTACAAGGTTTTTAGAAAACATTGAAAAGAGAGGGGACATGGGTCAAACATTCATAAATGACCCATACAACAGTAGAGGGACAGAATATAAGGGATTTAAGAACATGGTAATTAAATTTGAAAATATACCATATGAAATGAAGAACATGAAAGGAAGACAAAAATAATATTTCTCTTATGAAAATTCGGCAGCCTAACAGCGTTACATAAACTTCAACAAAAAATGAATTGATGAGATCAAATAGGGTCTATCATCATATGAACATAAAATATCAGTATGATAGATATAGAGATCATACCCCAACATAATAAAAAGGAACTTTCAATACTTGACATGGAATTAGAACTTTGAAAAGGGAGAAAGGTGCAAGGACCACTTAAAAATTCAGCAGCCTAACGACGCCACTTAAACTTCAAAATACTGAATTGAAGAGATCAAATGGGGTCTCTCATAATATGGTCATAAAAGATCATTATGATATATATAGAGATCATACCCCAACATAACAAAAATTAACTTGAAAGAATTGACATGAAAGTAGAACTTCAAAACGAGAAGGATGAAGAACCACTTAAAAATTCGACAGCCTAACGGCGCCACTTAAAACTTCAAAATACTGAATTGAAGAGATCAAATGGGGTCTCTCATCATATGGTCATAAAAGATCCGTATGATAGATATAGAGATAATACCCCAACATAACAAAAAGGAACTTGAAAGAATTGACATGAAAGTAGAACTTCAAAACGAGAAGGGTGAAGAACAACTTAAAAATTCGGCAGCCTAACGGCGCCACTTAAAACTTCAAAATACTGAATTGAAGAGATAAAATGGGGTATCTCATCATATGGTCATAAAAGATCGGTATGATAGATATAGAGATAATACCCCAACATAACAAAAAGTAACTTGAAATAATTGACATGAAAGTAGAACTTCAAAACGAGAAGGGTGAAGAACCACTTAAAAATTCGGCAGCCTAACGGCGCCACTTAAAAATTCAAAATACTGAATTGAAGAGATCAAATGGGGTATCTCATCATATGATCATAAAATATCAGTATGATAGATATAGAGATCATAACCCAACATAACAAAAATTAACTTGAAAGAATTGACATGAAAGTAGAACTTCAAAACGAGAAGGGTGAAGAACCACTTAAAAATTCGGCAGCCTAACGGCGCCACTTAAAACTTCAAAATACTGAATTGAAGAGATAAAATGGGGTATCTCATAATATGATCATAAAATATCAGTATGATAAATTTATAGATCATACCCCAACATAATAAAAAGGAACTTGAAATACTTTACATGAAAATAGATCTTGAAAAATGAGAAGGGAGAAAGAATCTGTTACAAAAATTTCGGCAGCTTAACGGCGCCACTTAAAACTTCATAAAACGAAATAATGAGAGTAAGAGGGGATCTCTCATTATGTGAAAATGAAAAGGGCAGTAATAGGGGTATAAAAGAACACCATTTAACATAAGAACATGGAGCATAAAAGAAATTACAAAAAAGAGATTTCTTGAAAAGAAAGAGAGAGATCAGATCCCTTACCTTAAAACGTAACTCTTAAAACTCAAAGGTTGGGACCTCAAGGGCTTGGGGGAACCTTGGGAGGACTCCTTGGGAGGTAATGAGACCAGAACTTCATTGGGGGAGAGTTGGGAGTCTAATGGATGAGAGGATGGCTTGGTATTTATAGGGAAAGTGAGGGGACAAGGCATTAATGGCCAAGGGACACCTCATTAGTGGTTTTGGCAAAACCATGGGCTTTCCCATGGTATTTTCCCATGGTATTGGCCACTTGGGACACCTCATACCTTATCTTACTATTCATAAGTCGACCATATTGATTACATAGTTAATACATCATTTAATGATGTCATTAAACACCCGTAACTTAAAAACTGTATTTTCACTATTCATTGAAAATTCAACTTTCTCAGAATAATGCCAAAATTTCACCATATCCAAATATCAATGCTCTGATTTCAAAAATGAACTCCATTTTATAAAAATAATTTTCTAAATATTTTTAATTTATTTTTTAAATAAATACACTATTCATCGAAAATTCATTTTTTTCAGAAAAAACCCCAAAAATTACCATAACATAATATCGGTGCTCTGAGTTCAAAAATGAAATCCATTTTATAAAAATAATTTTTTAAAATATTTCTAATTTAATTTTTAATTAAAAAACACTATTTACTCAAAAAACTAATACTTGAATAATAATTTATGAAATCATTATTTAACCATTTTATTGAATCACATTACTTAATCAAGGTGCCTAGATTATATTAATACTTTCTTTAGGTGAGATTACTAGTCCATTTGGACACATTACTAATCCTAATCATAAAATCACTATTCATAATTTACTATTCATCAAAAATTAAGTTGATCTTATTAGACTCTAAATTTCGTACTGAGCATAATTATAGAAGACCATTTTTTGAATATCATTACACATTTTTAATTATTTAAGGTTTACATAAACATTTTTAAAATATCCTTTTTCTAAAATTCATCAAAAATATGCATACTATATTTATCCGGTCATTTGAAAATTCATAAATTTCATCATAAGAAGAAATCCCAATTTTTATTTAAAACAAAGGATTACACAAGGCAGTTACGGTCTCCTTACATAGCCCCTTATCAAACCAGCATAGGACCTAAGTGTAAGGTGTGCTAAGGTGAGAGAATCTGAGGGAGGCTCGGCTAACATCGCACGAGTAGTAATTTCTATCAGTTTTAACTTCTCACAAAGGAAATTCCGTTCTAGCTTCACAGGATGAAGTTCGGCTTGGGTTTGGTCCAGAGCAAAGCCCAATGGTGCTACCTCCTTCCCAAGTTCTGTTAGATGGGCTTTGATCGGTCCAAGACTACTGGGTGAGGCCATCGAATCTTCTTTCTATAATAATTAACCAAGATTACTTGTATTTAGAGACAATAATCAAAACGTTTAGTTTCCAGGGGTCATATTGACCAATGGTCATATAACAGTCAAAACCCAATGGTCTCATTTTAATTATACTCATGTTATCAAATGAAACATTTTTTTGAGTATAAAAAATAAAATAAAATAACACATAAAATTAGGAAACAAGATTTATTCAAAATTTCGGGTCATTACAATCTTCCCCCCTTAAGAAATTGCGTCCTCGCAATTTTTAAAATTGGGTTTTGAAATTTCATTGAAAGTCCCACATCGGAAAAGGAGTCAGTAAAACTATTACTTTAAAAGAAAAAAAGGTAAGTACAAAGGTCACCCGAGTTAGCCCACACTAGGATTCCATATACGAAAACATGGACATGGAGGAGAAAACAAAGGGTCAAGTTCTGAGGGAGAGTGATAGAAAACATGATTAGGAGAAAGTTAACCATAAGAAAATCCCAAACTTATGATGTGTGTAAACGGTCTTTTATTACCCAGTAGGAAACGTAAACCAACAATGTTTTTGTTTTACGTTCCTTTTCATAATTTTGAGGAATTCATTTAAAACATAAAACAAAAACATAAGAAAATATAGCTATATTCATGTAGAGTTTCATCCTTTAATAAGTTTCTACCCAAAACTAATCTTTTCTCCAAACTATGAGCATTCAAAACTACTTGGTCTCGTCAAAACACAAGAATCATCTTCTAGAGAATCAGATAATCCACAAAATATTAACTATCTATTTCTTTTATCTTTAAACATTATCCCAAAAACAGAAAGGGTAAGGTAAAACAACTCTTCAACAAGAAATAATCCCATAGGAATGGAAACTAATTTTAAATCTTCAAAGTTCCATGGTACTACCCAAAGTTCATCATAGTCCATTCCATAAATAACGGTCCTTAAAATTCCTCAAAATAAACCAAACTAAGATTAAAACCCAAATACAAGAAGGATTTGATAACATAGTCTTCCAAAATAAACTTCATTGTTCATCTCCAAACAACATCAACCACTCCTAACATCTTTTAACAAAAGTATATAACCTAAACATATTTTACCAAAGATAGGTTAATCATTCCCATAAGTAAACTAAATTACTATAAGTCCACCTTAAATTCATCAATTCTTCAAAATATAATTCAACCTTACTCCTCAATGAAAATACCGTAGTAATCTATTTACCTCGATCATATAGGGTCCCCAAAATAGTGAACGTCTTCCAAAAAAATAATCATATTTTAATCCCCTAATCATCCCTATCATATTAATATGACAATCATCGCATTTCCTATCACATTGGTTGTTGGGACATGTTCTTCCATTTCCCACCATTAACTAAGAAGAGAAAGCATAATTAGGGGCTTAAGTACTTAGCCAATAATCAGGAAAATGAACTGAAATCATATAAGGATAAATTGTAGAAGAAAATTATACACTAACTTGTGATCCCCTAGGTTCCCATCTAGGTTATCCATGATCATATATTCTTATGTTAATCTTTATTTTATTTTATCTTTGTTCCTTTAACAATGGTTCATACTAAGCTTATGAATTTACCAAAGCATATCCTTCAGGAGTGTCGTAACCAAGAGTGCAGCAAGTCCCGTTGTCGTGTACCAGTTCCCGTTCGAGTCTAGCTCAAAGCGGTCTTTTCGGGTTTTACCCCTATGTACATCTGTGCCAGAGCCACCTCTACCTGCTCGTATCCAGACAGGGATGTATTTGCTTGGCAACCCCTTACTCAATACTCACCAAAATACCAGGAAGATTTCCTATATTTAAAATTTTATATAGGGTTCTTCCTAGAGTTTTCATATCCTAATTTCCACAAATAACTAAACCATCCTTTGATACCAACTATAGCATCCCGCCTTTTTATCACATAAACTTTCATTACATTTTACAAAACCGAGGATCTTTAAGGTTTAGTGTCTTGGAAACCAGGAACTTTAAACATGAAAACATAAAAGATTCTTCTTAAACACTTGAAAGGCTTCTCCTCATGTTCATCCTAGGTTCATTACTGCATCTCATAACCTGGGGACATACATCAAAAGAAAGGGTGAGCAGAAGGCCCAGTAAGGGAAACAAGAGAAACATTTTACATGTGAACTTGAGATACTTCAATAAGGTCATGAAAAGAACATTAAGGCATGAGAAAGAAATCATGAGGCATATCATAATAAAAATAACATTTTTCATAACTTGAAGATGTGGCTGCAACATTTAATATAGACAATCATGAACATATCACCAAGGTCCATCCCCAAGGTGTCATTTGAAAATTACCAAGGTTATTCACCAAGATATCGTGAAAATTGTAATCTCTAGTGGTTACATCATTACCCAATGAATTGGAGCGCTATCAGGGCGCACCCTTAAATTTTCCTTTATTATCATGTGAGTCACATATATTATAATAAATCATTTCATAAACAACCCATATATCATAAAATAAATGGGTTTCATTTCATAATCATAACATTTTAAAAACTGCTTTAAAGACATGATCTTTACGTCACTTTAAACCCACGAAAAGGGAAAGTGGGTTTCATGTATGTAAATCCCAGAATTTAAAATAGAACATCTTGGTATATATGTGAATACCCATATAGAAGGTATATATTTGAGTATTAACTTAATAAAATAAAATATCTTTAGAAAAAATAGAGAGACATTTTGAGACGAAAATTCTGCAGCATAACGGCTATGTTACAAGGTTTTTAGAAAACATTGAAAAGAGAGGGGACATGGTTCAAAAATTCATAAATGACCCATACAACAGTAGAGGGACAGAATATAAGGGATTTAAGAATATGGTAATGAAATTTGAAAATATACCATATGAAATGAAGAACATGAAAGGAAGACAAAAATAAGATTTCTCTTATTAAAATTCGGCAGCCTAACAGCGTTACATAAACTTCAAAAAAATGAATTGATGAGATCAAATAGGGTCTCTCATCATATGAACATAAAATATCAGTATGATAGATATATATATCATAACCCAACATAATAAAAAGGAACTTTCAAGACTTGACATGGAATTAGAACTTTGAAAAGGGAGAAAGGTGCAAGGACCACTTAAAAATTCAGCAACCTAACGACGCCACTTAAACTTCAAAATACTGAATTGAAGAGATCAAATGGGGTCTCTCATAATATGGTCACAAAAGATCATTATGATAGATATAGAGATCATACCCCAACATAAAAAAAAGGAACTTGAAAGAATTAACATGAAAGTAGAACTTCAAAACGAGAAGGATGAAGAACCACTTAAAAATTCGGTAGCCTAACGGCACCACTTAAAACTTCAAAATACTGAATTGAAGAGATCAAATGGGGTCTCTCATCATATGGTCATAAAAGATAAGTATTATAGATATAGAGATCATAACCAAACATAACAAAAAGGAACTTGAAATAATTAACATGAAAGTAGAACTTCAAAACGAGAAGGGTGAAGAACCACTTAAAAATTCGGCAGCCTAACGGCGCCACTTAAAACTTCAAAATACTGAATTGAAGAGATCAAATGGGGTATCTCATCATATGTTAATAAAATATCAGTATTATAGATATAGATATCATGCCCCAACATAACAAAAAGGAACTTGAAAGAATTGACATGAAAGTAGAACTTCAAAACGAGAAGGGTGAAGAACCACTTAAAAATTTGGCAGCCTAACGGCGCCACTTAAAACTTCAAAATACTGAATTGAAGAGATCAAATGGGGTCTATCATAATATGATCATAAAAGATCATTATTATAGATATAGAGATCATAACCCAACATAACAAAAAGGAACTTGAAAGAATTGACATGAAAGTAGAACTTCAAAACGAGAAGGGTGAAGAACCACTTAAAAATTTGGCAGCCTAACGGCGCCACTTAAAACTTCAAAATACTGAATTGAAGAGATCAAATGGGGTCTCTCAGAATATGATCATAAAAGATAAGTATGATAAATTTAGAGATAATACCCCAACATAATAAAAAGGAACTTGAAATACTTTACATGAAAATACATCTTGAAAAATGAGAAGGGAGAAAGAATCTGTTACAAAAATTCTGGCAGCCTAACGGTGCCACTTAAAACTTCATAAAACGAAATAATGAGAGTAAGAGGGGATCTCTCATTATGTTAACATGAAAAGGTAAGTAATAGTAGTATAAAAGAACACCCTTTAACATAAGAACATGGAGCATAAAAGAAATTACATAAAAGAGATTTCTTGAAAAGAAATAGAGAGATCAGATCTCTTACCTTAAAACGTAACTCTTAAAACTCAAAGGTTGGGACCTTGAGGGATTGGGGGAACCTTGTGAGGACTCCTTGGGAGGTAATGAGACCAGAACTTCGTTGGGGGAGAGTGGGGAGTCGAATGGATGAGAGGATGGCTTGGTATTTATAGGGAAAGTGAGGGGACAACGCATTAATGGCCAAGGGACACCTCATTAGTGGTTTTGGAAAAACCATGGGCTTTCCCATGGTATTTTCTCATGGTATTGGCCACTTGGGACACCTCATACCTTATATTACTATTCATAAGTCGACCATATTGATTACATACTTAATACATCATTTAATGATGTCATTAAACACCCTTAACTTAAAAACTGTATTTTCACTATTCATCGAAAATTCAACTTTTTCATAATAATCCCAAAATTTCACCTTAACCAAATATCAATGCTCTGATTTCAAAAATAAACTCCATTTTATAAAAATAATTTTCTAAATATTTTTAATTTATTTTTTAAATAAATACACTATTCACCAAAAATTCATTTTTTTCAGAAAAAACCCCAAAAATTACCATAACATAATATCGGTGCTCTGAGTTCAAAAATGAAATACATTTTATAAAAATATTTTTTTTAAATATTTTTAATTTAATTTTTAATTAAAAAACACTATTCAATCGAAAAAACTAATACTTGAATAATAATTTATGAAATCGTTATTTAACCATTTTATTGAATCACATTACTTAATCAAGGTTCCTAGATTATATTAATACTTTCTTTAGGTGAGATTACTAATCCATTTGGACACATTACTAATCCTAATCATAAAATCACTATTCATAATTTACTATTCATCAAAAATTAAGTTGATCTTATTAGACTCTAAATTTCATACTGAGCATAATTATTGAAGACCATTTTTTGAATATCATTACACATTTTTAATTATTTAAGGTTTACATAAACATTTTTAAAATATCCTTTTTCTAAAATTCATCAAAAATATGCATACTATATTTATCCGGTCATTTGAAAATTCATAAATTTCATCATAAGAATAAATCCCAATTTTTATTTAAAACAAAGGATTACACAAGGAGTTACGGTCTCCTTACATAGCCTCTTATCACACCAGCATAGGACCTAAGTGTAAGGTGTGCTAAGGTGAGAGAATCTGAGGGAGGCTTGGCTAACATCGCACGAGTAGTAATTTCTATCAGTTTGAACTTCTCGGAAAGGCGGTTCTGTTCTAGCTTCACATGATGAAGTTCGGCTTGGGTTTGGTCCAGATCATAGCCCAGTGGTGCTACCTCCTTCCCAAGTTCTGTTAGATGGGCTTCAATCGGTCCAAGACTACTGGGTGAGGCCATCGAATCTTCTTTCTATAATAATTAACCAAGATTTCTTGTATTTAGAGACAATAATCAAAACGTTTAGTTTCCAGGGGTCATATTGACCAATGGTCATATAACAGTCAAAACCCAATGGTATCATTTTAATTATACTCATGTTATCAAATGAAACATTTTTGTTGAGTATAAAAAACAAAATAAAATAACACATAAAATTAGGAAACAAGATTTATTCAAAATTTCGGGTCGTTACATAGACCTTTGTCTATCTTCTGGTGTAGGGAAAGGCAAGGCGTTGTAGTGAGGTAGTGAGGTTCGTGTCAGATGGGAAGGGTAGCTGGTGGTGAGATGGTGGAGGTTTGTTCATGCCATCACCTGGAGTAGTCGTTGGTTATATTACTTTACCATTGGACTTTTCTTTTGGATTTTTTACTACTGTTACAGTTGTTCTATTTCTACTATTTTCCCTACAGTTATGGTATATATATTTTTTAGTCTTTTGTTGTTTCTTCTTGTTGTGTGTGTGTGTGTGTTCCATGTGGTTGTTCAGATTGGGTGAAATTGTTCCCTCAGTTTGGTCGTTCGATGCCCGGGTGCTTGTCGTCAGCCCGTGGGGATCAGGAACGCCCTTCGGGTATGTGATGGATCGGGTTGAGTGTCAGGTTTGAGGGAAACCCAGGTCAGTTCGTTATAGTTACTGACATTCTGTGTGTTACGGAAACTCTGTGTGTTACCCACACTCTGTGTGTTACGGACACTCTGTGTGTTACCGAAACTTCGTTTCTTAGCGAGACTCGATGTCTCAGGGAAACTACATGACTTATCGAGACCATGTGTTCTCTTGGAGACTTTTGGTAGACCTATTCTACATGCTTACTGTCAGATAGCTTGAGGAGTGAGATCTCCCAGAACGAGCATGCTATGAGCCGAACCGTGTAGCTGGAAGTGGATGAGACCTTGAGTCTTGGAATCCTTTATAAGTATACTCGGGTGTTATTGTTATATGTGTTGTAGGAATATACCTATGTTGAGAAGACTGTATCTTCTTATTGGTGTTTCCTTTGTGGTCTTTTACTTTGTGTTTTGGGGTGTCCTGCTGAATATTGTTTTACTCACCTCTACATGGGCTTTGCCCGCACGTGCCATGTCTTGTGCAGACGATTGACACTTTGATGAAGTTCTTAGTGGACCGGGGTGAGGTGGTGCTTAGAGTGACCTGATAGACAAGGTGTGCTTCTGTGGCTTCAAACAGTTGTTTTTGTACCTACCCTTCAGGTGGGGTTTTATGCGAAAGAGTTTTAGGGACTTGTACTTTTACTTTTACTTTTTGTTGGGCTGGTATTCTGGCCTCATTTACATTCAGTTTTTTGTTGTCATACTCTGTGTTGGCATCTTAGTGATATGTCTGTTTGTTTATTTAGTGTTTTCAGTTCAGCATTTTTTTTCTTGGAGACCTGTGTGTGTACAGGTACTTAGAAAAATGTCTCTCATATGTGGGATATGCCTACTTGGTGCTGGTTTCCAGCCTCTGGCCTATGGGAGGCAATTTTGGGGTAGTCACGGCACAGGCCCCTCTGGGAAGGATCGTGACAAAAACCCATTGGGTGAAAGCACTATAGCATTACTGTAGTGTACTGTAGTCACGGTGAAACTGTTCACCGGCAGTACCGTAGAGGCAGTGGGCATTATAGCGGACTGCAGCAGCGGTAGTACTATAGCGGTGGTGGTACCACAACGGGTACTGTAACAGCTGGGTTACTATTCATAGAATGGGTCATGGGCCAAGAATGTAATGGGTTTCATGCCCACTAGGATTTCAAGCCAAAAATATCATGTAATAAAGCGGCTTGTTGGGTGGGTTATCCCTTGGGGGGCTATGACCTTCCTTTCAAGCATGTGTGTGTGCGGTGTGTGTGTGTGTTTAATGTAATTGTACACTCAAACACCTAATATATTATATATTTATTTATAGTTATAATTATAAATGAATATATATTTATTTATACTTATAACTATAAATAAAGAAATATTTATTTATGATTATAAAGTTTTAATAAATATATTTATTATATTTATAATTTTATAATTATATATAATAAATATAGTTATTATAGTTGTATAATTATGTGTATATTTATAATTATAATTATAATTATTTGTATATATTTATAAATATTTGTATATATTTATAAATATATTTATATAATTATATATATTTAAAAAATTATAAATATAATAAATATATTTTTTATAATTTTATAATTATTTAAATATATTTATAAAAATTTGTATGTAATTATAATTATATTTATATTTATTTATTTATTAATATATATATATAAACCAATAATAAATGTATTATTGTAATTTTATAATTATTTAAATATATATATTTAGTTATACTAAGAAGGTTTAGCCAGAAACCGAAACTCCTGACTATTTATTAAATTGAAGAAAAAAGAAACAAGAACAACAGAAAGAAGAAAAGAGATGAGGTCAAACAAGGAAAAACCCACGTCCAAAAGGAATAACAACAAATCAAACATCACCATAATCATGATCATGATCAGAGTCATGATCAGGTGCAGCAGCATCATCAGTAGACTCTCATTCTAACTGTGAATGCCTCTAGTTGAAAAGCTCAATGTATTTCTCCTAAATCTTCATGTGCTCTGGTGTCAGCTGATCTCTGAGATATCGAGAAGACCCTCCATGCCCCTGAGAAGTGTAACCACGCCTCTGGCCACGAGCTTTGGGGTGTCTGCCCCATCTCCAGGTTTTAGGCATATGACATACGTCATCATTAATAGAGTCAAGAGCCTAAAATCTGTGAACATATTTGACACTGGATGATTGATCAATCTTTTTCTCAGACAGAGCCGGTCTCCCTTGAAATTATTTGGAACCTTTTGTTGTCCATTTTATGCTTACCTTCACTGCTTACAAAGGTCATCATATCATGCAGAGTGCTATCAGCCATAGTTGCACCTTCCCTCTCAATGATCACTATTTTGTCTGACAAAGCAGAGACATTCATAGTTGCACTGATAGGAGCAAACTAGAGGTTACACTCCTGCCTGGGTGTAGCTAACTCATCATTAGCAACAACATCTGACCATAACCTGGAAGATGGCATAGGAGCTACTAATTTTAGTCCCTATAGCTATGTGCAAACCATCGTCATTTTGTCCATCAGTATGCCCACCATCCAGTTGTGCGTCATCATTCAGGGGATTATCAATCTCTACAACACTGCCCGGATGATAGTGTGTAGAATCATTGACATTCTACATGCCAATATCTGGATGATCATCCGCCAATATCTTCAATCCCTCATCAGCCAACACCGATTATTGGTCCAACAACTTCCCATCAGTTTGGTTGTTTGTAGAATCACTAGCAACTGCACCATGGGTAGGCCTAGTCTGCCTGTTAGAATTGACACCATTATGGCCACGAGTAGAGAAAACAGAACAAACAAGAGATTTTCTACAATTAACAGATTTATGCCCAATTGCCTTGCAATTCGAGCAGAATTTCAGAACTTTCACATACTCAATTTGCAGCTCTATCTCATTAGAGACAGTGGATAGAAAAATTCTGTCAATCATGGTAGCTCCCAGATCAACCTCAACCAAGAATCTGGCATAATGACCAAAGCGTACATGTTCGGTTTCAACATCAAATTTGATAGGAACACCAATCACATATACAACATGAATAAATCATACCTAATAAGGTATAAATTATAAAAAATAATTCATCACATATATATGGAAAGCATGATTAATAAGAGTGTCAATGTATATATAAATGAACATTTATGAGTCATGAATACATAACATATGCATGTGTCGTCATAATATAGGTAATCTTAACATTTGAAACATAGAAAACCACAATCATATCCACAAATAAACTTATGATCATATAATGTCAATTATATGTACTCTCATGCATCATTGTATGAACATAAATAACATCAATCATGTTCATAAATATTATCATTATCTATTGATATATATATATACGAAATTTATTGGAGATGTATATTCATTTATATATATGTGTGTGTGTGTGTGTGTGTGTGTGTGTATATATTTATATAATTATAATTATAAATATATATATATATTTAAAAAGTATTTATATATAATTATAAATATAATAAATATAATAAATATATTTATTATTATTTTTAAAATTTTATAATTTTATAATTCTTTAAATATATATATATATATATTTATTTATTTATTTATTTATTTATTTATTTATTTGTTTATTTATAATCTTATAAATACTTTTTTTTAAAATTATATATATATTTGAACTGTTAAAAAATATATATTAATTATAAATATGAATTTTTTAATTAGTGTATATAAATAAACATTATTTTTGAATATAAATATAATATTTTTATATATATTAATAATATTTTTTATTAAAAACTTTTATCAACATTAAGAATAGCGCTGATAAATATATCATTTATCTGTGCTAAAAAAAACATTGATAAAGAGCGCATCTTTATTAGTGCTTTTCGCTAGCGCTAATAAAGGTGCGTCTTTTATCAGCACTTTCTGCTTATCGGTGATAAGAATGAGCGCATCCCTTGCCCGGATCCATGGTAATGCGTGAAAACCCTCTCTATCCAAGGGTGTACAGTTTGGAGGGGGTGGCCACATGGTTTGGTCAAATCGTACGTGCCCCCTTCCAGTGGCTCAAAATGGGGCGCACGGTTTCCTGAGAAAAATCGTACGGTTTTCCTTAATTGTACACCAACCATGCACAATCTCATGAGATTCCAAAATTCTCCAAATTTGCTTGAAATGGCCCCGAAGCAAAACCCAACCAAAGTATGATCAAAATAAGGGTAAAGGATTACCTAAAAACAAGTACTAGACATCTCAAAAAAGATCGGGATCTTACGGAAGGCCTTTCATAATATTCACTTGTTGAAAAAGAAGTCAAAAAAACTAATAATGTGTATGTGTAGGTATTAACTGCAAGCAAATAAACTACCTATGAGGATTATTTGAAGATTTTTTTTACTGGTTTGATTCATTTTTAGATGTATAGTTAAATGTTTTTGTATTTGTATTATCTTTGTCATTGTTGTATATTTTTGAATGAAAATGTGTACCCATTTTGTTGTCTTTTAATCATTTTTTTTATCTAAAGAAATGGAATGATTGTGTAACACCAATCATTTTTTTTGAAAAAAAACTATTAACTTTTTACATAGGTTATTTTGAAAACTAGCATGAAAAATATCTTACAATGTTGGTTATTTTAATAATAAATTGTGCTAAGGAATTTTCCACACTAATTATCCAAATAACCAATATAAAAAGTTCTTCATGAATTCTTTGAATGGAACATAAAAAAACTAGCTTCTTAAAGCATTTATAAAAACCTTATTTACAATGATGATACTATCAACAATGATTTTTAACTAATAAAATATCCAAAAACAGTGACAAAATTGTCTAATTCAATGATGTGGTATATATACGTAACATGGTAGACCGATAATAACTTTTGATATTTGTTATTGTTTCTAGTGATTGAAACTTTTTTTGGTCACCATTTTCAATTTCAACTAAAATCAGGAATAACAAGGTTCCAATTTCGAAATTATTTATGGTGATAAATATTGTAAAACATAAATAGAGAGCATAGATAATGAATTTTACAATGAAATGAGCATAGATAATGAATTTTATATTGAAATAACAAGATAATTTATATAGATTAGGGATAGAAGTCCAAACAAGTATAATTCAAGGATACTCGGACCTAAGACTTCTAGGAACCCTATAATAACGCGACCCATTTCGTCACACGGAGGCACTTTCCCATGTCACTGCAACAGGGTTACGCACCACGTGTACCTCATCACCCCACTTGATGGGCCCGATCTGGGATTTAAATCCTATCAGGTTGGGCACCTGAACCTGACCCTCAGGTTGGGGTTTTGGACGAAAATGCCCATGTTATGCATTTTGGGGAATGTTTTACAGTGCCGCTGTTGGAATTTCCCGTCGAAATTTCCACTGGAAATTCCTGAGTAAATTTCCACTGGAAATTTCCGATGTAAATTTCCACCAGAAAATTCATATGCAAATTTCCACATGAAATTTGCACTTCAAATTTGCACTTAAAATTACAATGAAAATATATTAATACATAAGTAAAAATGCAATTTTTTACTAAATATTTTCATTCTATATTTGCATTAAAAACTTCTCATGTAAAATTTAGGGATTCCTAAGAGTCTATAAACACTTCATAAATCATGAATAGAAACTTTGAACTATATATTTCCTAGGGAAATATTCAGTGCAAACATTCCCTGAAAATTTCCAGTGCAAACTTCCACTAGAAATTTCCAGCGCAAACTTCAACTAGCAGTTCAAATTTAGAAATTAAATTAGAATGAATTTATTTTCATACATAACTAAAAAATATAAATTTTCATTGGAAATTTTCATTACAAATCTCCATTAGAAACCTTTAGTGAAAATTTCCACTGGAACCCTTCAGTGCAAATTTCCACTGGAAACTTCTATTGCCAATTTCCAATCAAAATTTTAGTGGAAATTTTCAATGTATATTTTCCACTATACAACGTCTTTTAAAATCCATAGAGCAAATCTTCACTGAAAATTTCCAATAAATTGTCAAAGTACAGTGGAAATTTTCAATGTATATTTTCCACTATACAACGTCTTTTAAAATCCATAGAGCAAATCTTCACTGAAAATTTCCAATAAATTGTCAAAGTACAGTGAAAATTTTCAATGAAAACTAAATAAACACGAAGAAAAACATACAAATACAAATAAACATAATAATATTAAATTATAAACATCAAGTGAAAATTTACAGTGGAAATTCTCATTACGTATATACAAACGTCAATGTAAATTTGTATTGAAATTTGGTGTTTTACATTTACAATGAAATTTCTCGCTAATATAAATCTATACTAAAAATTTCTAGTGCAAAGTTACGGTACAAAATTTGAATCCATATATATATACATACATATATATGTATATATGCGAATATAAATATACAATATTGTTTTAAGTACAAATTTACACTGGAAAGTCACACAATATCATTGAAAATTTCCAATGAAAACCTGTAGTGAAAGTTTAAAGCTATCAGTCAAATCTACATTTGTTGCGGCAAGTGCATTCCTGATATGATCTCTTTTCGATGCATGTTATTCCTTGCATGTTGATTCTATTAATGATAGATTTTACATGTATTTGAGTTTCACTACCTAGGATCATAGGATGAAAATTTTCATCAGAATTTTTCAATTTCGAATTTCTCTTAAATTACAAGTGGAAATAGATTAATACGTAAATAAGCAATGAAAATATGCGCTGAATAAAAATAAAATTTTCATCTTAAATTTCCAATTTGGATTTTCACTTAAAAAATAACTGAGATAATATTAATGCACAAATAAACTATAATAAATTCCAGTGGAAATTTCCACTAATTATTTCCGTTGGAAATTTCCTATGAAAACTTTTATTGGAAATTTCCATAGATTATTTCCTATACATAATATATTTCCTATTATAAATATATGGGAATTTTTAATACAATTGTTTAGTGTATGCAAACATAATATATTAATATATATAAAACAATGTAAAATTTTAACGGAAATTTCTACCAATAAATTTAGAGTGAATAAATATAAAGTGTATATAGTTAAAAAAATATTAATAGTTATTATATATTTATAAACATATAACAAATTATTAATTATTGTTATACTTTTAGTTTTATTTACTATTGTTAAATATTTATTATTGTTTTATATTTCCAATTATATTTAATATTAATAAATTCTTATTATATATTTTGTTTTTATTTAAGGTTTATGAGTTTCTGTTTTTTTGTAATTGTAATGTAAGGCATTTAAGTCCAACCCATTTCTATAAATCAGTTTGATTTTTAAAAATTAATATCATTTAATATTTACATCTTCCACCACATCACATTTTTGACCCGTTGAGTCCGTCCTCCCTACCCCTCCTCGCTATCGTGAACGTCACCTCATACGACGCCGTTTGGTTCTCCCCGCTGAACTCCAGCTTCATCGGCGACACCACCACCTCCACCCCCGCCGGAGATCTCACCTTCACTTCGTAAGCCGCCGTGCCTGCCACGTTGGTCACATCCTTCTCCGCTTCACCACCGCATCGCTCACCCCGAACGCCACTCCTACCTTATTGGGGGGAGCTCCACGTCCCCTTCAATCTGGCTGGAATCCCGGGATTCTGCCGGATGTCGATCGTTGTTAAAAAAAATAGATTTTCCTCAATCTTATCTTTTAAAAACTTAATATATTGAATATATTTTAAGTTCTATTAATCTGCGAAATGTCCATCTTTTATCTTTTCCTTCACATCTCCAACCACACACCGTTATTGAGGCGATTATTTATGAATTAAAGTCTTAGATATTCAATAGGAGTTCAATCATTTTGAAATCAGTGTCAAAGTAGGTTAAAAGACATTCTAAATATCATATTATTATCAGCATATGAGTTTTAAATAATAAATTAGATGAAAATGGTTTCATTATATATATTTTTATATTTAAATGCTAAATAAATAAGTGCTTAATATAAAAATATGCTATATGTGTAAATGTTAAATATATAATATGTTATGTGCAATATATATATATGAATGTTACATATATAAATTTTATATGTTTTGTACATTATATTATTAGCATTGTATATACTAATGCACAAATGTTACTTCTTTTAAACTCATGATTTAGTTTTGAAATTCATTTTAATGGCCAAATTATTTTCTAAAAGAACAATTTTAAATAATATTATATTTTAGAATAAAAACATTTTTTAGTAAACAATTTGTTTATAGTGGCTTTGATTAATGTTTTGTCGTGAAATGAAGGAAGTCTCACTTGGGCTAATAGGTGGGTATTTTCCTCCAATTGATGTATTCTGTACTAGGGCGGTCCTCTATCACTTTACCACAGACTGTCGTGTGAAATTTTATCCAAAAATGCTTTTCCAACTTCAAGTGTCTTTAGCATGACTCTACCATTTACGGTGTTGTCCACAAAAGTAAAATCAGTAGGGTGGAATCCTTGGTAGAAAGTTTGAAGCTGAAGCCACACACCGAGTTCATGATGTGGGCACTTCTGAGTCAGTTCCTTGAAACGGTCTCATGCCTCCCGGGTTAATTCTCTGTCCGCCTAATTGAAATTTTGAATATCATTTCTAAGCTTTCAGGCTTGGATCGATGGGAATAATTTTTCTAAAAACTTATTTACTAGGTCATCCCAAGTTGTGATGGATTAGGTCCCTTGACTTTTAAGTCAATCCTTGACTCAATCGCACAAGGAGAATGGGAAGACTCGTAATCTAATGACATCTGATGATACACCTTGATTCTGAAAGGTGTCGCAAACCTCTAGGAAATTGGATATATGTTCACGGGGGTCCTCGCTTTACAGTCCACTACTCCATGTTCTGAATCATATGGATGAGTCCAAGTTTGATTTCAAAATAATGCACCTGAATATGAGGGCGCACAATGTTGGGCGCAACATCACATATTGACGGAAAGCCGTAGTCCATGATGGTGCACTCCTACAGTGTTGGTCACTCTCCCCTATGTTCAAGGGGCACATATAGGAGGTTTGGATGGTGTGGTGATGCAAGATCATTATGTTCAGCCATTGTGAAACGTTGACATGTAGCTACAGTTCTTTCAATCTCAAGATCGAAAGGAATCAGCTCTTGTGCATCCAGGATCCTAAAACGAGTCAGGGGACCCTTCCACATGCACTAAGTTGAAAGAAAGCGGACAGAGGTTCTTGTTCGTGAGAAAAAATTTATGAAAAGAAGAGGGAAAGAAAAAAACGGGGGGTGAGATAATCCAAGGTTCATATCGTAGGTCATTGTTCCTAAGCACTTCTATCCCTGGAAATGACACAAAAATTTGACCGGCCCACACGACATTGTTCAATATGTGCGGTCGTTGATCAGATTAAATTAATATTTCCCAAACTACACTTAACTACTAAGGCGTAGCACAATGGCAGTCCCAGGTCGAACCCATTGAGACAGCTTGTAAAAAAGCGACCTAGTGGTAGGAACCTTTTGGGGAGGATTCTTCACAATCACTCTTTGGTTTGAGTTTTTTAAAACTAAGTAGCTTGCGATTTAAATCAGATTAAAGAGAAGGTTTTAGGGTCAATTTCAGGGTATCGACAGAAGCGTGATCCTAAATCTAGCTTGGGATAAACCTATGTCTTAGACTTCAAAGCGGTGAACCATTCACCAATTGGATCTACCTAAACTAGTAACTACTCCTTGGTCCAGAGATAGTCAACAACCTAAGTGAAAGAATCTTAGCTTCTAGGCAGAAAGAATCACAGACTATTGATCATAGCCTGCTCAACTTCAATTAGGTCAAGGATCCTTTAGATTTCACCTCTGATGGTCAAGGTAGTTGTAAAAGAAATGATATTTAACAATTGTTTGAACCTAATTATTAGTCACAGGGTTACCGTGTTTTGATTTAGATATTCATTAGGTTCAAAGTCACACCTACTCTCAACCCCTAACCCTATGAGGATTGGTCGGGCATGACGATGTTGAATGAAAGCAGGGAAACAAATCACAACATGCTTGGCATGAAAAATAAACAACTAAAATCAAAGAAATCCACAATTAAAATCATGAAAAGTCAATTAAATATTAACTTGAATGAAGAAACAATGAACAACACAGTGGCAATTGATGTTGAACGACAATTGGTGTTGAGATTAGAACATCAGAATATCAATGAACAATAAACAAGTATCAAAATGGAAAGTGGTAACAAAGGATTGCTTAAAACAATAAAAGAAAGAATTGGAAACAAGTTCAAAGGAAAATGGGGAAGAAACGAAGAAGAAAGAAATAAAATAGTTTAGACATCCAAAGTTTTTTTGCGCATCAGGGTTGCTGGATATTTATAGACCCCGACTGATTTACATCGTGTAACTAATTCACGTCATGAACAAGTCTTAAATGATTTCTGCATTGAGGATTTCATGGCATGTAATTTCTTCTCACGCTGTGAACTTCTGATCTGCAGTAGTCTCTAAATATTTTTGGATCTTACAGATTTCACATCTTGAATCTTTGGCAGCAATTAAGTTTCGAACTGTGCACCTCATGTATTGAGTTCACACTGTGTACCTTCATCGAGTCTGAAATTCGAGTCTTTTATGATGTGTAATCAGGATTCGCGTCATGTACTTGCTTCACGCCTTGTATTTGGGATCCAAGGCTTGGCATTCAGCTAGGAGGATATTTGTTCAAGGAGTATGTGTCATGTATTTCAGATTCATGATGTGTAATGTGCAATTATGCTATTTTTCAGCATTCCCCCTTTGAGCCATGAATCCCTAATTCCTGCAAAAACACATCAAAACCCAGTTTATTATCGTTTAAAGCATGATCAAACATCAATGAAATGTATCCAAAATATGTATATGAATTTAGCTTCTCAATTATACTTTTAAAACTATCTATGTAAGGTGGTTATGAAAATTGAATTACGTTACATCATGGAGATGGTAGTCTGTACGCACACATGAGTAACGTTTCCATTTTTCAACGAACATGAGGGAAAGAAGGTAAGTATCATTTTATCTTTATATAATTATGATTATATCATAAATATAATATTATACCTTTAAATACACTTATATATACTATCCATGTTAGGTAGTGATGAAAAATGAATCACATCGTTTTGTGGAGGTGATAATTCACACGTACGCACGAACGACGTTATCATTTTTTCAATGGATGGA
This sequence comes from Viscum album, assembly GCA_963277665.1. NCBI lineage: Eukaryota > Viridiplantae > Streptophyta > Magnoliopsida > Santalales > Viscaceae > Viscum > Viscum album. The sequence continues at coordinate 769,511,716 of OY728159.1, read as the reverse complement.
ATAGTAAGAAAATTGTTATTATATTATTTTTAATGAATTATAATTATTTCATGAATATCATATATATACTTTAAATCCATCATCATAACCATCCGTTATAGGTGGTGATGGAAAACAAATTATGTCGGTTCATGAGACGATAGTCTTCCATACGCACGAACAATGGTTCGGTTTCCCATTAGATGAATAAGAAGATGGATTAAAGTTAAGAAATCAGCATAATAACATCTAGGTATATGTTAGATACTGATTTTATTATATCACAATGGTTAAAAGAGTTTTAAATGAGGTAGAATAAGAAATAAAACTAAAATATTCGGTTAAAAGTTATACCTCTTCTTTGGAAAATGTCCTTTTATTTACACCTTAAGCCCTCTAAGTTTGGTATTATTCCAAAAAATAATACCCCTAGGACTTAGTGAGGGGTGTTGGGAAGATATTTGGGTAGAGATTGGCTAAACCAAATGACTCTTGAAGTGTCGAGGCACTCTTGGGATACATAATATATCCACTACGGGAAAAATAGCTTTTTAAGACGGGTCATTTGCGACGGTTCATTTGCGACGGGAATTAATCCCGTCACAAATAGTCTGTCCCAGAGGTTATTTGCGACGAGGGATTCTACCCGTTGCAAATACTTGGTTATTTGCGACGGGGTTTGGGGTCCCGTCGCAAATAGTCTATCCCAGAGGTTATTTGTGATGGGGGATTCTACCCGTCGCAAAAGATTTGGCGCGGTTTGCACGACAAACCGCGGGAAGGTTATTTCCGATGGAGGGTATTCCCCCGTCGCAAATAATGCGTCAATCTGCGGGTATTTGTGACAGGTCCCGTCACAAATACCCGGTGACATTATATTGGTTTTTTGCGACGGGATGTTCTCCCGTCGTAAATAGTTTGTCGGCAGGTACCTTTTGCGACGGGTCCTGTCGCAAATACTCTTTTAACCGCCGACCGTAATTAATGCGGGCGAAAGTTTTTGCGATGGGACTCGTGGTAAAAAATTCTATTTGTGACGGGCAAACCATCGTAAATAGTCTCGTCGCAACTAATCTAATCTATATATACCCTCATTCGTTTTTTCAAATCCACCTCTCATTTCTTACTCTCTCTCTCTCTCTAAACTTAATTTTCAAAGAGAAAATTCGAGTTAGTTTTTTTTTTCACAAAAAAGTTGTGAAGCCATCTACATCAATTGGAGATCAAGTTTAAAGGTATTTATATTTTCTTTAATTTAGTATTTATTTAATTTTTTGATGTTAATTTTAATTATTTTTTATTAGTTTTAATTAAATTAGATCTAAATTGTTTTGTTATCAGTATTTATTTGTAATAATAAATTGAAATTATTAGTATTAATTTTTAATAATTAGTAATAAATAGTAATAATTAGAAATAAATAGAAATAATTAGATAAATAGGAATAATTAGTAATAAATAGGAATAATTAGTAATAAATAGGAATAATAAGCAATAAATAGGAATAATTAGCAATAAATAGGAATAATTAGCAATAAATTGGAAAAATTAGCAATAAATTGGAATAATTAGCAATAAATTGGAATAATTAGCAATAAATAGGAATAATTAACAATAAATAGGAATAATTAGCAATAAATAGGAATAATTAGCAATAAATAGTAATAATCAGGAATAAATAGGAATACTTAGGAATAAATATAAATAAATAGGAATAAATAGGAATAAATAGTAATGATTAGGAATAAATAGCAATGATTGGGAATAAATAGCGATAATTAGAAATAAATAGCAATAATTAGGAATAAACAGTAACAAATAGGAATAATTAGTAACGAATAGGAATAATTAGTAACAAATAGGAATAATTAGTAATAAATTGGAATAATTAGTAATAAATAGCAATAATTAGTAATAAATAGGAATAATTAGTAATAAATAGGAATAATTAGTAATAAATATGAATAATTAGTAATAAATAGAAATAATTAGTAATAAATAGGAATAACTAGTAATAAATAGGAATAAATAGGAATAAATGGGAATAAATAGGAATAAATAGCAATAATTAGCAATAATTAGCAATAATTAGCAATAATTAGCAATAATTAGAAATAACTAATAACAAATAGTAATAATTAGCAATAGTTAGCAATAATTAGCAATAATTAGCAATAAATAGGAATAAATAGGAATAAATGGCAAAAAATGGAAATAATTAGCAATAATTAGCAATAATTAGCAATAATTAGCAATAATTAGCAATAATTAGAAATAATTAGCAATAATTAGCAATAATAATGAATAAATAGCAATAATTAGCAATAATTATCAATAATTAGCAATATATAGCAATATATAGCAATAATTAGCAATAAATAGAAATAAATAGGAATAATTAGGAATAATTAGCAATAATTAGCAATAATTAGAAATAAATAGCAATAAATAGAAATAAATAGTAATAAATAGCAATAAATAGTAATAAATAGCAATAATTAGTAATAATTAGCAATAATTTCGAATAATTATGAATAATCAGTAATAAATTGAAATAATTAGTAATAAATAGCAATAATTAGTAATAAATAGAAATAATTAGTAATAAATAGCAATAATTAGTAATAAATAGAAATAATTAGTAATAAATAGGAATAATTAGTAATAAAAAGCAATAATTACTAATAAATAGCAATAATTAGTAATAAATAGAAATAATTCCAAATAAATAGCAATAATTAGTAATAAATAGGAATAATTTTTAATAAATAGATATAATTAGTAATAAATAGGAATAATTCATAATAAATGGGAATAAATAGGAATAATTCGCAATAAATAGGAATAATTCACAATAAATAGGAATAATTCGCAATAAATAGGAATAATTTGCAATAAGTAGGAATAATTTGCAATAAATAGAAATAATTTGCAATAAATAGGAATAAATAGCAATAATTAGAAATAAATAGCAATAATTAGAAATAAATAGGAATAGTTAGAATTAAATAGGAATAATTAGAAATAAATAGTAATAATTATCAATAAATAGGAATAAATAGGAATAAATAGAAATAAATATCAATAAATAGGAATAAATAATAATAATTAGCAATAAAAAATAATAATTAGCAATAAATAGTAATAATTAGCAATAATTAGTAATAATTAGCAATAAATAGTAATAATTAGCAATAAATAGTAATAATTAGAAATAAATAGGAATAATTATAAATAAATAGGAATAATTAGAAATAAATAGGAATAATTATAAATAAATAGGAATAATTAGCAATAAATAGGAATAATTAGGAATAATTAGGAATAATTAGCAATAATTAGGAATAATTACCAATAATTAGCAATAATTAGTAATAATTAGCAATAAATACGAATAAATAGGAATAAATACAAATAAATACAAATAATTAGCAATAATTAGCAATAATTAGGAATAATTAAGAATAATTAGGAATAAATATGACTAATTAGTAACAAATAGGAATAAATAACAATAATTGGGAATAATTAGGAATAAATAGGAATAATTAGGAATAAATAGGAATAAATAGGAATAAATAGGAATAAATAGGAATAAATAGAAATGATTAGGAATAATTAGTAATAATTAGGAATAATTAGTAAAGATTAGTAAAAATTAGTAAAAATTGGTAATAATTAGTAATAAATAGGAATAATTAGGAATAATATCAATTGTAATAAATTTTAATAACTTGTAATAACTTGGAACAATTTCCAGTGGATTGATGACACTCCTTTTTCTTGATGAATCTTCTTCTTTTAACTTTCACCAACTAAAAACATTATGAAAAGTATGCTTCTACGTATGCATATCAAATCCCGTATGCATGAGTTTGAACATGCATTCGCAAGACAACATTTTTCATAATGTTTTCAAGCAGTGATTGTTGCAAGAAGATGATTCATCGACAAAAAGGGGGCTCTTTTGTCTGACAACTCATTTACATGCATCTTTCTCACAGTGAAATCACAATGAAGAATCTTCTCGGAGGTACGCTTATACATTCTCGTATGCGTGAGAATGAATATGAGTAACTCCGAGCAGATTCTTCATTGTGATTTTAGTGTGAGAAAGATACAAGTAAATAAGCTTTCAGACAAAAGAGTAGTCATTAATCCACTAGAAATGGTGTCGCCCAAAATTAATGGTAATTATTAAGAAGTGGTTATAATTATTTATCTTATTTTTTCAGATAGTGTTTTTATAATTTCAAATTATTAAAAAACAGTGATGATTTTATATTTTGTAGAAAAATATGGAACAAGGAAATCGACATCAGTCATTATTAGCTGATCGTGCTTGGATAAATCAGCCTAAAAATCCAAACGAGTCTGGTTTAAATCATGTATATATTGAGGGTGTTGTCCCACATGTGGACAATCGAGGTATAAAGAATCTCAACCAGGGAATTCTGGATCGATTCCTGTAAAACAGTTGAGATATTTTCCCCTTACACCTAGGCTACAACGTTTATTTATGTCTCAGAACACAACGTCAATGATGTCATGGCACAAAACCAATATTTCAACCGATAAAAGCTTGAATCATCCATCTGATGGTGATTCATGGAAACATTTTGATTGTCCTCATCCGTATTTTTCTTTAGAATCCTGAAACGTGTGATTGGGTCTTTTCTTTGACGGTTTATGTCCGTTTGGTTCTTATGCTAATCATTATTCATGTTGGCCTATTTTTATAACTTTTTACAATTTACCTCCATGGATATTGATGAAGGAGCCTTTTATCTTTTTGACCTTATTAATCCTAGGATATCTTAAAAAGAATATTGGTGTTTATTTGAAACCATTGATTGATGAGTTAAATACATTGTGGATTAATTGTGTTAGTATATATGATGTTGCTGCAAAACAAAATTTCATATTAAAAGCTGCATTGATGTAGATGATTAGTGACTTTCCAACATATGGCATGTTATCTGGATGGATTACACATGGTCCAAAATCATATCCTTTTTGTATGAAAGACAACAAAGCCTTTATGCTCGTTAATGAAAAAAAACATTTCTATTTTGACTGTCATCGCAGATTTCTTCCAATCGATCATCATTTTCGAAGGAAAAAATCTCATTTTAGAAAAGACACAATTGAAAGGGATGAACCTCCAAAAATGATCTCAGGTACATAGTTAAAATCAGTTGTATTTTAATTACCTCCCATCACATTTGGGCCAATAGTAAACCACCAAATCCATATTTTGGGATCTTCCATATTGGTCTGATTTGTTAGTCCGCCACATGTTGGATGTCATGCATATTGAGAAGAAGTGTTTTGATAATTTATTTCATACAGTTTTGGATACACCAGGTAAGACCAAAGATACTGTAAAAGCATGATTAGATCTTGCCCAAATTTACAGGCGACCAGAACTTGAACTGTTTGAAAATATAAGATCATAGAGGTTAATGAAGCCAAAAGCATCTTATACACTATCCAAAGAGATTCGTTTATTATTTTATCAATGGATTTCAAATTAGAGACTTCCCGATGGATATGCCTCCAATTTGGGTAGATGTGTTAAGAATGGTCATATTATCAGATTAAAAATTCATGATTGTCATGTTATAATGGAAAGACTTATGCCGATTTGATTCAGAGGTTTGTTGAATTCTATGATTTGGGATTCGATAACAGACATATAATATTTTTTTCAAGACATTTGTGCAGTGACAACAGACTACAATACGCTAAGAAAATTGGAAGAAGATGTTGCTGTAATTATATGTAAACTAGAAAAAATCTTTCTGCCGGATTTCTTTGACTCAATGAAACATCTGATATTACATTTTCCACAGGAAGATAAATGTGGAGGTCCAGTACAGTTTCAACGGATGTACCCATTCGAGAGATGCATGAAAAAATTGAACAAAAAAGTACACAATAAAGCATAAGTTAAAGGCTCAATTGTTGAAGCTTATTTACAAGAGGAAATTTCTTTTTTTCTGCTCTCACTATTTTGAATCTAAATATCCCTCAAAACACAACTGAAAGGGATGGAACGAGGAAAATGTTAATGATGAAATAGAAAATCAATTATCAGTTTTTAATCATCTAAATCTTGGCTTCAGTGGAGTTCAAGAACGATGTATTTCAGACGATTAACATCACAGAGATCATACATATATTCTGCTCAACTGTGAAGAAATGACATCATTTGTACTGTGAGTGCTTCTATCAATTATTCTATAATTTATGTTACATTATGTAAACTTATTTTATTTCTAGGTTATATGATAATCATATTAAGAAACAACTTCCAAAAATTACAGCAGTTTCTCTTGAAGAACGTAGACAAAAAAAATTTCTCAATGGTTTCAAAAACTGGTAACATAAATTATTGATGGTTTAATATCAATTCAGTTTACTATTTATTATATTGATAATTGTTTTAAAAGATTTTAGGTGTCTCAACATGCTGATGAAATTGATAAGTGACTGTGTATATTGAGTAACCCACCATCTAAAATGGTTAAATATTATAATTAATATGTGGTGAATGGTTTTAGATTTCATACACATGCATATGGGGAATCAAAAAAACAATGAACAGTGGAGTTTTTTTGAGAGGATCGCATCATAGAGAAACTGAAGTTGACTTTTACGGCATTCTAGATTAAATTATTGAGTTGTGTTATCTAGGACAGAATTACATAATGTTGTTTAAATGTCGGTGGTTTGATTCTAAGAGAGCCTTTCGTGTTCATCTGACTCCTGGAATCGTCGATATTAAATACAAAAGTCTTCTTATAGTAAATGAACCATTTTTACTGGCTCAACAGGAACATCAAATTTATTATGCAAAGTATTGCACTACTTTAAGAGACCTGAGTGATTGGTGAAGCATAATTAAAATGAAATATTGGGAAAATCAGTTTACTCAAACTGAATGTGGTTCCACTGAAGTGGAAGGAATTGAAATTTTTCAAGAGACTACTCAAAATTTATCTTTTTCGCAAAGAGATGTGAATATCGATGATGACACCCCACAATTAAGGGTCGATGATGATGAAGATGTTAATGATGTTACAAATGAATTTGAAATGACAAGAGATGATGAAAATAAAACTCATATGAACATTGATGATGCTGAGGAGGAATATGAAGACATTGACATCTTCTGATATAAAGATGATGATGAAGGTGAACATTGACAGAGTTAAATGCTGGTTATAATCACAACTAATATATATCTATATATAATAGTTATTTTCAACTATCTGTTAACAATAATCATTTTGTGTTTTATATGGACCCTGATCCATTTCATGAGTTACAAGAGGCTGAGCTACCTTTGGATGAGGGGGATTTAGGATCATCTGACCCTCAGCTTATTGGTGGTTTAGGGTATACGTGGAGGGGGCACGGTCTTGCGTGATTGATGATTCCCGACCCTATCCCCGAGTGATGTCCACTTCTTGGCTTCGATCCACGCACACAGAGGTACGTTAACATGTATATTTTAGTTATATTTCATTAATTTATTTATATATATACTAATTGTTTGATTATTTATTCTTTTTTCATAGTTTTGCGCATGTAGCTATTGGAAAAGGGAGTGCTATCTTGCACAATTATTTTTCTTAGCTATGGATCACATGGGAATAGATTCTCATTGATGTGTAGCTCAACATGTTCAATCATTAGCTGGTACGTAAATAAATAATATTTATTTTGAAATTTATTTTATTAATAACTTGATATTATAAATTATTTATAGGGTTTATGTTATCCCATCGATGATAGCATGCGTAACTTTATCCACACGGCATGGGAGACGTCTATGTGTGACCGTTTCCATCAGTTTTTACACAATTTGAGAAGGATGGCCATTAATAAAGCAAGAGTGGTAGGTTTTGATGAGTCGTGTAGAGCCCACTGACCAAAGTACATTTCATCTCACGTTTGGGATGGATTATGTTTACACTGGTTGAGTGGTAGATTTCAGAGGTCTTCGGTGGGTCGGAAGAACCGGGGGAGACAGGAGGTGATGCATCGAGCTGGTAGTCGTACATTCAGTATGCATAGAGAGCATTTGGTAAGTAAATTTTTTAAATATTTTATATAACTTTAAATATAAACAGTTTAATTTATATTTTTATAGGTAGTCGAGCGTCCCAATATTACAGAGTACGACGTTTATCAGAGGATGTACAGTGATCCACCCACTGGAGAGATTAGAGGTGATCGTCAACATCAGATTGTGGTTAGTATTATTTTTTTCAGTTTGACAATTAACTCCATATAATATTTTCACAATTTTAATTTCAAATTGGAATTGAAGGAGTCATATGAGGCTGTGACCTCTAAGACATAGGCTGGGAGTCAGGATGAGGTGACTGATCAGACCAGTGCCCACCATTTCGATGAGGCGGCATGGATGCAGGCGACTCAGTATGGCTTTGAGAAGGGCCGAGTAGTTGGTATCAACTCTCATGTGACTCCTGGTACTTATTATGGTACTGTTGCGATGTTAGTGTCCAGCTCGAGAGGAGCTCTTGGAGAGGCATCATCTTCTGCCTCATAGTATCAGGAGCAGTTGCGAACTCAGGCTAAGCTTATAGAGAGTTTACAGAAGCAGTATAAAGAGATGTGTCGGCGGTAGAAGTAGTAGCAGTAGCGGCACGATGAGGAGATGCAGTGATGGCAGCAACAACATCAGCATCAGCATCAGCATCAGCATCACGAGCAGATGAAGTACATGTGCCGCCTAACTCGTAGTTTAGGGATGAAGTTTCCTCCACTATTTCCTACAGCTCCTCCACCTCCTCCAGAAGACGACCCTCCTCAATGATTTTTTATGTTAAAAATATTTGAATTCAACATTTGTTGTAATATGAACTATTTTCAGTTTCTGTCTTTTATATTGGTGTGAATATTGCATAATTTAATTTTTTTTTATTTTTAATATTTTATTATTTATTATTAATATTATATTTTTAATTTTTGTTTATTTTACTAAAAATAATAATAATATTTTATGATTTTTTTTATATTTTTTTGTGAATATTGATAATTTTAATATTTTTTATTATTTTAATAATATTAATATTATTTTTTCATTAATCATAATTTTATTAAATATATTTTTTTAGTATTATATTTTTTAATGTTTTTTTATTTTACAAATAATAATAATAATAATATTTTATGAACTTTTTATATATTTTTGAGAATATTGAGAATTTTAATATTTTTTATTATTTTAATAATATTAATATTATTTTTTCATTAATCATAATTTTATTAAATATATATTTTTTTAGTATTATATTTTTTAATGTTTTTTTATTTTACAAATAATAATAATAATAATATTTTATGAATATTTTATATATTTTTTTGAGAATATTGAGAATTTTAATATTTTTTATTTTTTTTATATTAATAATATTAATATTATTTTTTCATTAATTATAATTTAAATAGATATATATATTTATTTATTTTGGTTATTATTTGTGACAGGATCTTTTGCGACGGACCCTTGGTACCGTCGCAAATACTATTTGTGACGGGCCCATCGCAAATACTATTTGTGACGGGCCCATCAAAATAAGTTTATTTATATATAATGTATATAATCAGAGAGTTATTTGTGACGGGAAAGTTTCCCGTCGCAAAAAACATTTTTTGCAATGTCGTTTTCTACAACGCGTTATTTGCGACGGTACCTCGTCGCTAAAGCTTATTTGCGACGGGATCTCGTCACAAATAGCCCGTTGAAAATATCACAAATTCAAATAGTGATCACAATGGATTTTTAAAACAGTTGAGAAAGTTTTCCCCAAATATAGATCGGCCCTCCAGTTTCCCCCTTCGCGCGATTGCCTCCCTAAACCGAAGCTCCCTCTTCCCCAGCCTGCAGAACTTCTTCCCACCAATAGATTCATCTTCAATCAAGACATTTTTTTTGTTTTGCACTTCGCATCTATAAGTGCTACCTTAGTTTTAATGTTCTGCATCTATTTTTTTTGTGTTTTGATTTGGCCTAAATGAGAGCTCCCTTATACTGGTGTGGTCATTCATCGTATTCTTTTACTTCCTTTGGAATATTTATCATCAGAAAGATTAAATGTTTCAATAAAGGGACCAATGATGATTCTTTTCTTAATGCATCAATTGGATAAAAGATGTCGTTATAATTTAATTACATAACATCGGGTAATACTAGTCTTGGATTTAGGTGTAACTCTTAGTAGAAGGGTTTCCATTCTATAATGTAGACATCTGTCTTTTTAATGATAGAATCCCATGTTTGGCTTAAAATTGGGGATCATTTTCATCTATCCCGAAATACAGCCGAGCCCCCCTCCCCATTCCATTCCAGATTTGATTCTTTCCCTAACCACCAATGCTCTCTCCTAGCCAGCGACCACTGTCTTCCAACACCAAATCGGTTCTAAATATGTTTCTTCCACTTAAAATCAGTTTTTTCCATTTCTGCCTACACTTATCTTTAAATTGGTGAGTTCGGTTTCTTCCATTTATCATTTATGTACATGATATATGCTAATCTATTTGTAGGACCCCGGGACACCCTGAGAGGGGAGGGGTGAATCAGGGTGGCAACTTTTTCTTCTTTTAGTTGTGGATCTTGTTCCCACGTTGGTAGGAACTACTTAAACCTGTATGATGGATATGATCAGCAATTAAACATTCACAAGCAGAGAGATGACACGGCTATTTTTACTTGGTTCACCACTAAGGGCTACGTCCAAGGAGCATACGCCGACAGGTTTTCGGTCGTACCTAAATCCACTATGCTTCACTATCTGTAGATTACAAAGGTTCGGGTATAGTCACTCTGTCCCAGGCTCACTGCCTTTACAAAGGTTCAAGGATAGCTCACTGCTTCCCTCGGGTCACTCCCATTGACTCCCCCTGGCTCACTGCCGTTGGTGAAGTCCCACTCATTTTATAGACATGAAGGTCTCTTCAATAGGTGTGCATTGAAGTTCTTCGTCTCCTGTTCAGCATGAGACTTTTCTTGCATCAGGGTTCAGAGTTGATGCTCTTTATAGTTCAATCTTTCTTCTTTAGTGCAATGACTGAATGCACTAGATCCCCTTGTCTTTGTTTGCCTGAATCACAATCACTTATGTGATTGCTCAATAAATGATGTTCAGCTTACTCGGCATTTGTGAGAATCAATTCACCATGTATGCATGAGATCATGCATGTGTCATTTAGATTTCTTCTTCAATCTCGCTTTGCACCGAAAGTATCAGGCAATCTTTAGCTCTTGTGCAGCCTCAGAAAGGCGGGCGTGCTTCAACAATATTTGGCTCTCCTTTTCAAGCCCGGCGCGCAAGTCTCCCCAAGTGCGCAAGTCTTAGGCGCGCAAGTATAACCTGGCACACAAGTGTCTCCAAATCACCTGCGCGACTCTACCTTCTTGAACTTCAAACCTGCGCGACTCACTTCCTTCCTTGCCCAAATCACCTGGGGCGCTCAACCATCAGTCGGCGCGCAACCTCTACTTGCGCGACCCAACTACCACTTGCGCGGTTCAACCACCTGCGCGACGAGAGCTCGAACAATCTCAAAGTCTTGAGCTCCGTGAGAAATGAGAAGGGGTGGTCCAGTATTTATAGGCAAACTGGACCCCCTGCGCGGCGGCGCGCAAGTCATCCATCGGCGCGCAAGTCTCAGCCCCTGCTAGGCACTTGCGCGATCAACATCCAAACTTGCGCGAACATCTTGCCTTTGCCAAATTTGGATCTTCTGATCTCGAACAACCATAGGCACGCAAGTTATAATGCTTTCAAGGCGTCGGCGCGCAAGTCTCTTCCCAGCACATAATTCACCTGCGCGACCTCACCAAAACTTGCGCGACCCTTATACCTTTGACATATTTTGATGCTCTGATCTTCAATAATATATGGCGCGCAAGTTTCCTATCCTCCAAGAGTATGGCGCACAAGTCCCTTTGCCAAAATCACTCTTCTTCATTTGTTGATTTTGAGGCCCTGAAATTTGGCAAACACTAGAAAATGGCGCCACCTTGTATCTGCTCTTTTTGTACCGCCTCCAGATCATCCATTCCTCTGTCGATGTTCTTGAATCAAACATAGATCTTTGACCACAACTCTTGAACTCAACATGTCACCATGGAATCTCCTTTGTCAACAAATTTGTATGTTATTTGTTTGCTTTGTCGACAAGCACGATCACCTCAACAGCACTTCTTCTTGGTGATCTGTATCCTTCAGCAACTCTTTTGCTTTTATCACAAACTCCACTATTGTGATATGTATTCTTTGAAGGAACAACTTTAGTACCATCATCTTCTATGACAATGTGATGTGCATGGCCATTTCATAAGTCAACTCATTGTCACATTGCCTCCTTCATCAACCATCATGATCAACTTCATGCAAACCATGTGATTCAATCTGTCAAGAAGTCTCTAGCATGGTTCTCGTGCAATCATGAGTAATTTCATGGTCTTAATCAAAACCCATTGTTCTCATGCAATAATGAGGAATTGCATGGTCTTTATCAAATCACATGGTTCTTATGCAATAAAGAGGAATTTCATGGTCTTCATCCAAAAACACCATCCTGCTTTAATCATCCTTGGATGGATTACTCCTCACATTATTCATTGTTGTAAACAATGTATCACCTTTGACACATGTTCTTTGAACTTACGATCAGCACAACAATCGTCTGAATCACTACTCCTCTACTTCATCGGAGTACTTCATGATCTCCTTCATTGTGAGCTTCCATTCCTCCATTTTATTGGAGTACTTATTGATCTCTTTCATTTTGATATTCCATTGACAACTATTGACAACAAATACAACCTTATACACAAAGTGGTTCCAACAATCTCCCCCTTTGTATTTTTTTGTCAATACCTTATACATCTTCTGAAATGAATCTGTCAATGTCAAAATGAGAATCTTATCAGCAAATCAGTGTTTCTTTTCATTTCACTTTCTCTCTCCCTTATTGACAAGAAATACAAAGCACATGGTAGGGAGGGTATCAATCCACACTTAAGCAATGTTTCATTAATCATTTCACTCTAAGTCTACTTGAGCAATGCTCGATGTAGAAAAAAAGAGGATTTGATTAAGTCAACAAGGCTGTCCATTATCCACAGATCATGATACCAACATGAGATGATAACTCATGTAACTTGTCTTCAAGGGTTTACCACTTTAATTCCAGGTAGAAGAAGATCAACTATGATAGACAATAATCAACCTGAAACTCATGCACTCACATCAGGAAATAGATCAAAAACATTCAAGTGCAATCGCCAGGATAAGTGACCTTGGGGCACTTCCATTCTCTTTATGTCACTGATCAATTCAGTTACTCCCCCTTTGTAAAATAATCTTTGATCTGAGTAACCAAGGGATAGTGATTGAGAAATGACATACCTTCTCCATTGACGTTTTCTTCAAGAAATTCACAGAGTAACTGCTTTTGAGTCCAGCTGGAGTTGATATTGATTGAAACAGTGATTATGGAAGCTTCTTCATTCTTCTCCCCCTCAAGGGAAACACTCCTCATCATCTTCATCAAGTGTGATCCTTCATCATCATACTCTTTTAATATCAATTGAAGAATCTACTAAGGATGGAAACTTCTTCAGCTTGGCTATCAAGAGTTGACAACATTCACTACTTCTCAGGTTCTCCCCCTGAGAGCATGCTTCACCTTCAATTCCCTATATTATTATCACAAATACAATACACAAATGATTACGGGAATAAGGTGGTTCCTTCTTTCTTCATCAAGAAGACTTGCTTGGTTGAGGTTCTTTTCTCAACCAAGTTCCTCTGTTCACTCCAGTCTTCATGCCTGCATATTTGAACCTGTGTTCTGACATCTATCGGTGTGGCATGGCTCTGTTCACATTCTCTTCTGCTTTGTGTGGAGAATTGTTCTGCTTAGCAGCCATCATGAATGATACATTCTTACTCCTCTTTAGGACTGCTTCTTGCTCTGGTATTAAGGTTAGGCAACCTTTTGCAATGTGACCAGACTTCTTGCATCTCTCACATAGAACTTCTTTGACACGTGTGTTTCTCTTTGTTTGCAATCTATCCTGCACTGTGTCTTCATCATGTGAAAGTTTTCCTTTTCCTTTGTCACCAGCCTTGGCCTTATCATCTTCAAGTTTCCTTATTATTTTCAAATATTCTGTCTAGATGACCAATATGTCATTTGGAAATTTTGCAGCTGGTTTAGGTCTTCCACATGGGTTCATCCGAGTTTCATCCCACTTAGTGTTTCTTTTGGATGAATGAACCTTCAATTTCATGGATCTAAAAACCTGGGTCTTCTCAACTTCCCTGCTTGAGATCTTCCTGGGAAATTGTGTGTCCACAATATTGTTCTGATTTCTTCCCAAGGAATATTCTTCCTTCTTGGATGGATTGTGTGGTCTTCTGTTCTTATCAGCTCTGGATATCTGTTGACCTAGGCATGCACCATTCTTGTGACCACTGTCATTGCATACATCACAGATGTTATCAAGCATTCCAAATATGTTTGCTGTAAACAGATGCTTCTGGACCTGTGGATGTTGCTTCTTCTTCTCTGGCTTCCTCCCCTTTGATATAGGCATTCCCTGTGCTTTTCCATGAAAGGGATTATAAAAGCAATCCAGTGCACAGTGCCCAAATCTATTGCAGCACCAACATTGGCCCACAAATATTTTCTTCTTTGTTTCTTCAGTATTAAGTTGTTGGGCCATCTGCTTAATCGTTTGTGCTCTATTTGAGGAAGAAGCTTCCTCCTTTTTCTTACTATCCACCCTAGTCATGGTGGTAGGTTCCTTCTTCTCACCGATCCTCATCCATACTTGTTTAGAGATTTTCTTCCCACCTGCACTGATTGTCGGAGTGTATTTAGAAACATGAGTGTAAGATGGTCTGGATGGTACCTTCACTTTCTCAGTTGCCTGTGATAGATCAATGAGCGAAGTCATGATCTTCTTATCACATGTTGGAGGTCTTTTGACAATAGAATCCTTCATTGAGCATTGAGTACCGGCAGCAACTGATTCTTGATGTGGATAATCAAGAGTTGTCATAATCTTCTTGTCACATGTTGGAGGCATTTCAGCTTTAGACTCCTCCAACGAACATTGAGTGCAAGCATCACTCATTTCATTCTTTTGTGAAGTCTCAATATGTGTGTTCTCAATCTTGGTCAATTGAGCTTCCAATTTTTGACCCACAATATTGAGGATGATCTTCTGATCTTCAATCGTGATCATCTTCTCTTCACAATTCTTCTTCAACCTTTCAACCTCATCTTCATGCATCTTAACTTTGTTTTGTAACAAAGAGTCAAGTTCCCTGAATTTAATGGAAGTTTCTTCCAGACAAAAATTCTTGACTTCGTTGTTCTTCTTCAGCTCAGCTTCAAGTTCATGGATCCGTTCTTCTAGAGTATTGCTGACTTCACCTTTTTCTTCAAGGGCTTTCACCCGTTTGGTGAGCTTCATACTTTCCATAATTTTTCCTTCCATCCCCTTTTCCATATTGTCCGCTTCCCTTTCAAGTCTAGTGATCTCAACCTGCATAGATTGAAATAGGCTACAGATAATAACAGCCCTTTCTTCTGGAATATCATGCAGATATGTTTTGAGTTTTTCTTGAAAGCGTGAATTGGGGGTGTCATCCTTTCCTCTGGAAGAATTCTGAGTCACCTGCTCGATACTTTCCATGCCTGATGTTTCTTCATTTTTAGAATGGCATGGAGAAAAATACATTGCATCTTCTTTGGATATGAGGGACTTCTTTAGCTGCTTTTTCTCTTTCTTTTTCCTGTTTGTCATGGTCTTGCTAGATGTAGACGTCTGCTCAGAAACTTCATCAAGACTGCTCTTCATTGTTGACTTTAGGAAAGAAACTCAAATCCTCTTCTCAATAGAATTACTGGAGAATATCCAACATACGTGAACCTTTCCCTCTGATACCACTTGTAGGACCCCGGGACACCTTGAGAGGGGAGGGGTGAATCAGGGTGGCAACTTTTTCTTCTTTTAGTTGTGGATCTTGTTCCCACGTTGGTAGGAACTACTTAAACCTGTATGATGTATATGATCAGCAATTAAACATTCACATGCAGAGAGATGACACAACTATTTTTACTTGGTTCACCACTAAGGGCTACGTCCAAGGAGCATACGCCGACGGGTTGTCGGTCGTACCTAAATCCACTATGCTTCACTAGCTGTAGATTACAAAGGTTCGAGTACAGTCACTCTGTCCCAGGCTCACTGCCTTTACAAAGGTTCAGGGATAGCTCACTGCTTCCCTCGGGTCACTCCCGTTGACTCCCCCTGGCTCACTGCCGTTGGTGAAGTCCCACTCAGTTTATAGACATGAAGGTCTCTTCAATAGGTGTGCATTGAAGTTCTTCGTCTCCTGTTCAGCATGAGACTTTTCTTGCATCAGGGTTCAGAGTTGATGCTCTTTATAGTTCAATATTTCTTCTTTAGTGCAATGACTGAATGCACTAGATCCCCTTGTCTTTGTTTTCCTGAATCAAAATCACTTATGTGATTGCTCAATAAATGATGTTCAGCTTACTCGACATTCGTCAGAATCAATTCACCATGTATGCATGAGATCATGAATGTGTCATTTAGATTTCTTCTTCAATCTCGCTTTGCACCGAAAGTATCAGGAAATCTTTAGCTCTTGTGCAGCTCCAGAAAGGCGGGCGTGCTTCAACAATATTTGGCTCTCCTTTTCAAGCCTGGCGCGCAAGTCTCCCCCGGTGCGCAAGTCTTAGGCGCGCAAGTATAACCTGGCGCGCAAGTGTCTCCAAAGCACCTGTGCGACTCTGCCTTCTTGAACTTCAAACCTGCGCGACTCACTTCTTTCCTTGCCCAAATCACCTGGGGCGTTCAACCATCAGTCGGCGCGCAACCTCTACTTGCGCGACCCAACTACCACTTGCGCGGTTCAACCACCTACGCGACGAGAGCTCTAACAATCTCAAAGTCTTGAGCTCCGTGAGAAATGAGAAGGGGTGGTCCAGTATTTATAGGCAAACTGGACCCCCTGCGCGGCGGCGCGCAAGTCATCCATCGGCGCGCAAGTCTCGGCCCCTGCTAGGCACTTGCGCGATCAACATCCAAACTTGCGCGAACATCTTGCCTTTGCCAAATTTGGATCTTCTGATCTCGAACAACCATAGGCACGCAAGTTATAATGCTTTCAAGGCGTCAGTGCGCAAGTCTCTTCCCGGCACATAATTCACCTGCGCGACCTCACCAAAACTTGCGCGACCCTTATCCCTTTGCCATATTTTGATGCTCTGATCTTCAATAACATATGGTGCGCAAGTTTCCTATCCTCCAAGAGTATGGCGCGCAAGTCCCTTTGCCAAAATCACTCTTCTTCATTTGTTGATTTTGAGGCCCTGAAATTTGGCAAACACTGGAAAACGGCGCCACCTTGTATCTGCTCTTTTTGTACCGCCTCCAGATCATCCATTCCTCTGTCGATGTTCTTGAATCAAACATAGATCTTTGACCACAACTCTTGAACTCGACATGTCACCATGGAATCTCCTTTGTCAACAAATTTTTATGTCGTTTGTTTGCTTTGTCGACAAGCATGATCACCTCAACAACAATTCTTCTTGGTGATCTGTATCCTTCAGCAACTCTTTTGCTTTTATCACAAACTCCACTATTGTGATATGTATTCTTTGAAGGAACAACTTTAGTACCATCATCTTCTATGACAATGTGATGTGCATGGACATTTAATAAGTCAACTCATTGGCACATTTCCTCCTTCATCAACCATCATGATCAACTTCATGCAAACCATGTGATTCAATCTGTCAAGAAGTCTCTAGCATGGTTCTCATGCAATCATGAGTAATTTCATGGTCTTCATCAAAACCCAATGTTCTCATGCAATAATGAGGAATTTCATGGTCTTTATCAAATCCCATGGTTCTTATGCAATAAAGAGGAATTGCATGGTCTTCATCCAAAAACAACATCCTGCTTTAATCATCCTTGGATGGATTACTCCTCACATTATTCATTGTTGTAAACAATGTATCACCTTTGACACATGTTCTTTGAACTTACGATCAGCACAACAATCGTCTGAATCACTACTCCTCTACTTCATCGGAGTACTTCATGATCTCCTTCATTGTGAGCTTCCATTCCTCCATTTTATTGGAGTACTTCTTGATCTCTTTCATTTTGATATTCCATTGACAACTATTGAAAACAAATACAACCTTATACACAAAGTGGTTCCAAAAATATTTACGTTTAATTCATTACACACTTTGTTTTAATTTCTAAAATATCTTCAGCTTGTTTTGTGGTTGCTTGTACTAAATTTTTTATTTACCGGGAGTTTAAAAAAGATGGTTCTTACACTGACATATCTTTTCAAAGGGGATAAATGCCTACATTAAGGGGGATTATACTTTACTGTCTTACCTTTGTTTATCTTTTAACAATTGATATCCCCTTAATTGATACAATTTACTATCTTAGTTTCCTTTGTACCTTGTTTTTGTTTAATCATGTTAGCCATAGTTTATCGTTTTCTAAATATGATTAATTATTTTATATAGGTAAGAAATTTATTTGTGTTATTCACATGATCTATCTAATTAATTTTCTATTACTTTAATTTAAAATGACTTATACTTATTGATTTTATATTTTGATTGTTTCAAGGGGGAATTTGTTGGACCGTCAATCGAGTTTTGAAATAATCCAAAATGGGGAGGTTGTTTGGGATATTTTGATTTCTTAGTTTTGATTTATTTCAAACCACTCATTGTATGTGTTATTATATTCCTATTCGCATCTATATTCTTGTTCTAGTATATTATACTATATGAATTATAATATAATATATTGTTAAATATGTTATACTTATTGATTTGTGTCATTGAAATAATGTCTTTATCATTTTTTCTTTTTTTCTTAAGGATACAAAGTTTCAGTATAATGAAAATAAATATACTTTGTATTATTATATTCTTAAAGAACCAAAATTGAATATTTTATTCTATTTATTTTATATTTTATTTTAGTATTATTCCATTTGCATATAGATATATTTTATTTGGATCACTTTTTCCTTATTGTTAAAACTTCAGTTAGAATATAATTATTATACCATTTCATAATGTGTATAAATTAGTATAAGACTTGATGGACTTTGGGTTTTAGTGGTGTTAATCATGATAGTTTATACAATGAAAGGTATGTTTCGTGTTTAGCACATGAGATATCACATGGGTGAAGTATGTTGTGTATGTGTGATGGTGTATGTGCTAGGAGATTGAGTTAAAGAACAACATTACCTACAGGACACAACTTGTTAAATGATCTTACATAGTGTTATAAACATAATAGATATCACAAAAAATACCAAAATAACATCATTACAAGGATGATAACAATGAAGGACCATCTTACCATGTTATAATGAGAACAATAACCATGATTGGTTTTAGGACAACATCTCATATCTAATGTACTCCATTAGCTCAACACACATAGTGAAGTAAACCAACACAGTGATGGTTAGTCTATGCACACAACATAGATACTCTAGTGCATAAAATATCTGAAACACATGGGCCAAAGCAGTTCTTGATGAGGATATACCTTAAATCCAAAATAAATCATATGATGTTTTTTTGGAAATTTCATAATGAAGATATGTGTATGTCATAGGGTACGATATACATGAATGCAAAGAATATCATATGCCTTGAAATAAGGTATGTCATAAGGCATGATATATTGTTATAGTATTACCACTTCCATAGTCATTCAAATTGCACAAAATGGCCATATCATAATTTAATGATAGGGTTTAAACATATATTATGACCAACATAGGCAGTCGAACGTTAAGTGTTAACATTTGGGTAATCTTTCGCATAATCTATAATTAATCATTAACATTTCATAGATTCATTGATTTTGTTTCATATATGAAATTTGTGTACTCATAGATACACTAATTTTGTATAAATCCATTATATTTCATTTGTTTAGATACACTGGATTTATATCATTTTCATTGAGCACCTACATAATTCTAGTTCATGACACCAAGATGTCTACCTTTTAAATAACACGTCTTATAAAAAATATCGCTGATCACTAATACTACAATCACACCATTGATTATAAATATATCATTAATTATGAAATACAATGATCTCTATAAATTTAGACTTAATGAAAAATATTTTCTCATAATTATCCTAGAGAGATCATTCTTTATACAATGATTTTTCATCACATCCACCATGTTTCAATTCAAGATTTTAGTTTTTTATTTATAGTATTTTGTTATATATATAGTATTTTTTTGTCTTTCATATTATGATTCTCATATAGAGTACTGTGTTAGTTATGGATTTATATAAAGTGAACAATTATAATTTACTTAAATATATTTTCGATTGAACATCAGTATTATTGATTTGCTTTCACGAAATGACTTATTACAATTTTTTTACAGAATAGATAGAAGTTGGATGTATGAAACTGATCGAATCTCAAGTGATTTTCAAGAGAATTTGGAGAGATTTTTAGATTTTGTATTTAAAAATGCTTCAGATAGTGGTCACATACGCTTCCCATGTTATAATTGTGTTGGAAGACCTTGGTTTATCTGTGAAGAATTTATCTACCATATAAACAAATATGGTTTTAAAACAAAATATTATGTGTGGTATCACAATGGGAAGAAAATTGAATCTCAAAATGTTGATGATCCAAATGAGAGGACTGGATTAGAGAATTTTATATATGACTGGTTTCTGTTTATTCATTATCATGATAAGGAAAGGATGTCGACATAAGAAGATTTCTATACGAGCACACATGATACGTCCAATGAAAATGATGATGTTGAAAGGGTGAAAAAATTGAATGATGTTGCGACAACTCTAGTATATCATCAATGTCATAAAATGAAAAAGCTAGAATTTTTAATCTGATTATTTCATGGGGAAACCATGTATGATATTTTTAATACTGCCATAGATTACATTCTTACCTTCTTGAAGGACTTACTTCAAGATGATGTAGATATTCCCTAAAACCACTATATCACATGGAAGTTAGTTGAAGAAATTAGATTTTCAAAAAACAAAATTCATGCTTGCCTAAAGGATTGTAACTTATTCTGGGAGGAAACTGCTGAATGAAATGATTGTATAAAATATGAAACATCACGATGGAAGCCAAAAGCTGATGTAACACCATCTCGTGTGCCACAGAAAGTAATGTGACACTTTCCATTGATCCCCAGACTCAAGAATCTTTTCATGTTTGATTAAATATCAATAAAAATGAGATGACATGATATTGAGAGAAAGAAGGATAATGAAGAGTTGGTTCACCCTATAAATGGATTTGCATGGTAGAGATTTGATGTTTGATATCTTGATTTTGCAGTTGACATGCGTAATGTGAGACTAGGTCTTTCATGTGATGATTTTAATCTATTTGGGTAGATTCTTACTTCGCACAACACATGGCCAATTTTTATACACATTTATAACCTTCCCCCATAGTTGTGTATGAAAAAACCTTTCACTTTCATGAATATACTTATATCTGACCCTTCTGATCTCAATAATGATATAGACATATACATGCAACCTTTAATAAAATATTTGTAACTTCTTTGGGATATGGGTGTGTGCACATATGATGCATGTTCAAAAAACATATTTTAGATGTGTGTTGTACTTATGTGGATGATCAATGATTTTCCTTCTTATGTAATGATTTTTGAATGGAGGACGAAGGGAAAACCATCATGTCCTATTTGTATGAAGAATACTCAATCTAGAAGACTAAAATATTTCCATAGTTTTAGTTTTATGCGACATCAACGATTCTTGCCAGTGAACCATCCATATAGAAATAATCATTGAAGATTTGACAATACCATGGAGACCAATGATCCACATCAGTGTATGTATAGAACTAATGTGTTTAATAAATTGAAATATTTCATTTTTTCATTCAGGAAGGGTCAAATAAAATCTAGAAAGAGGAATAATGTTTCCAATGCTACCTATTACAATTGGAAGAAGAGGAGTATCTTCTTTGAGTTGCCTTATTGGTCAACCAATTTGTTACGTCATTTCTTATATGTAATCCACATTGAAAAGAATATATGTGAAATGTTTATTTTTATATTTCTAAATGTAAAAATAAAGACAAAAGATTATTTACGATCTTAGCGTGACTTGGTGGATTGGGGGATCAGACCAGAATTTCATCCTGTGTGTATCGATGAAAATAAATGGAAAGTTCCATGTGCTTCTTATGTGATGAAACCTATAGAAAAAAATCAATTTTTGGAAGTTTTAGAAACTATTAAAGTTCCTAATGGCTATTGAATCAATGTATCAAAACAGATTAACATAAGAGAGTTGAAGTTGAAATCTTTGAAGACTCGTGATTATCACATCCTTTTGCATGAGTTGATTCTAATAACAATCCGTCATCTTTTGTCAAATAATGTAGGGGTGTCAATTATTCGATTGTTCCATTTGTTTATATATCTTTGTGCTAAGAAGCTTTCCAAGTCTTTCTTGCAAATAATGTTAGCAAATACATCATTAATTTTTTGTGAGTTAGATAAAATATTTCCTCCACCATTTTTCACATGCATGTCACATATGAATGTCCATCTGCCAAACAGAATACTTCTCAGAGGACTTATAGCTTTTCTTTGGATGTATCCAACTGAAAGAAATATGTACACATTGAAATATTATTTCCAGAACATGAATCATCTCGAAGGGTCTATCGTGAACAGTTACTTGGATCAAGAATATATGGATTTATACTCAATGTATTTGTATGATATAACTACGAGAATGAACATACCAATGAGAAATGAAGAAGAATAGTATGAGAAAATTGAACCTAATTTTCCATAAATTCCTTAAAATAGGAGGAATTTTTGGATCATATACATTGAAGACATTAATCCTTGAAGAGTGGGATATTGAACATTACACAGTGTCGTTAAACTGTGATTTGTTCGATGACTACATCAAGTAAGTAAATTGAACATGTATATCTTATCTCAAATCTTTTAATTGTACATATCTGTTAAACTATTTTTATTTTTATCTACAGGGAACATAAAGAAATTATAAATATAAATCATCATTCTTTATCTTTGAGAAGGAGAAATACTTTTCATAACAAAGAGTTTTCTGTTTGGTTAAAATTGAAGGTAGAAATACTGATGTGATAAATAAATAAAATAAATATTTAATTAAGTTTAATATTCATTTATATTTCAGGTATCGAGTTTGCCTACTGACACTATCTCTGAGGAAATAAGATCTTTATCTTGTGGTCCTAATATCGTGGTTCGTGAATGTAAATCAATTGTGATCAATGTGTACAGATTTATTATCAATGAATGAGAAAAGAACATGAGAACACAACATGATGGTGTTATGCTAACTTCCACAACAGACTGTCATGAAATTGCATCAGATAATAGACCTCATTTTGAAAATGTATCTTATTGTGGAGTCATTGAAATAATAATAATATTGGATTATTACTCTCATGGTCAAGTCACTATGATGAAATGTCAGTGGTTTGATTTGATGAAGAGACATGGAACCTTTATTGATGATTATGGATTTCAAGTTATTGACATGACTTTCACTCTTGTTAACAATTAACCATATATATTAGAATTATTGAAGTAATCCCAAGACATATTTTTTATGATAGTGATGATGGAATTGACACCATCCCTACTCCCATTGGCCCCAATCCATTTATTACTTATGATGACTCCAATACTTTAATTGTTAGAGTTGATTGCGAACCTGAAGTTGTGGTGGGAAATATATATAAGCATTCATCTGTGTTCTCATTTTTGTTGGTTTAGATAGACTTGAGTTTTTGAGATTTGTGTTATACAAATTTATTTACTATTGATTACAAATATTTTGTATCCAACTAGACCTTCATGTGAATTTTCAATATTTATTGGTTGCAGTTTTCTTTGAGTTCCATTTTATTATATTGAATTGAATTGTATTTAGACCTACCAAACCAAACAAAACAAAAATAGTTAAATTGTAACAAAAAACAAGATTTATTGAATTGGATATATTAAACTAATTGATATGAAAATAAAAAACAATGAAAATAATGACCCAACCCAAAAAAATAGCAAAATTATCTAACTAAAAATATAAACCAAATGACCTAAGAAAAGTAAGCCATGTCTCAAATATTTTGTTTTTTTGGTTACATAGTAGTTATAATTTTCTAATTACTTTCATATTTGTTTTCAAATTAATGAAATGAAACCATATGAGGAGCATCGAAGAAAAAAGATGACGGCCAACAATCATCGAATGGCTGAGATGGGCATTCCTCCGTTAGTGCCTGTTGTGAGTATTTTATTTCAAACATATATATATCAATAATATATAATGTAATGTGATTAATTTTGTTTTAAAATTTTATGCATGATCCACCATTGAGGTTCCAGTTATTCAAGGAGTATCATAGTAGTGGTCCTAGTACTCAGGTCGGTGGTGCGAGGGGGGGGGGTACAAGAGCTAGGTGCTCCAGTCAGTGTACCCATTTAGACCCTGCCCCTCCCACTGACATACCATCTTCCACAAATTTTGATCCCATTGTGTCATTAGGGACACATGAGATATTTAGGCCTCCCATGTTTTCACCACCTTTCACATCTGAGCCTCCTCACCCATCTTTATTGTATCCCATGATGATTCCCACTCTTCATCCATATTATGCAGTTGGTCAGTCATCTATGCCATCTTATTTACCATCTACTTCTTTTTCTCTAGGATTCTGCATTCCTTCTTCGACTCCTACTATGATACAATTTGTTCCTAAGAAGCATACACTAGGACCCACTCCACTGGTATAGGTTGATTTTCCTTCAGTAGTAGCAGATCCAGAGGCACCCATTGAGCAGACCGCCACAGGTATATTTTAGAACCCTAATAGTTTTTTTACCATAATTTATTTTCATTATAACATGTATTGATATAATATTTGTTTTTTCATCATAACATATACATATACTAATAGGCGGTGGGGGAAAGGTTGTACACACATGTGTTCGGTGTGGAACCGC
Source organism: Viscum album (assembly GCA_963277665.1). NCBI lineage: Eukaryota > Viridiplantae > Streptophyta > Magnoliopsida > Santalales > Viscaceae > Viscum > Viscum album. The sequence goes on along the minus strand of OY728159.1, from coordinate 769,486,520 downwards.
CGCACACAGTTAATGGTAGACTACAACAAAGACAATCAAATGATCGAAAAAACAGGGTAGTAATGTTGGAGTTTTTTTGCGATGCTTTCCAAATACTCCAACATCATTCTTGTTAGCCCGGTCTCATGGAGGTAGTTTCCAAACAAAGTCAAGGATAATTCTTGGGCACAAATATGGGTAAAAAAATCTCTTGTATTTAATGTAATATTATTTTTTTATTTATATTAATTAATATTTTGGTTTCATCTTTGGTTTAATTTCCCCGATGGTGAGGGTGCACAACCAGTACGTTTAAAGGAGTTATGTGATCTTTAGAGAGCCTATAAGCACAATTTGTATATTGGCTGGCATGCTAGAGTTGACACAAAGTTATAGGAAGTATATATCATGAATTATTTTCTGATAGAACAATATCATCAAATGATTACTCTTTGAATGACTATCAAGTTTAAGGTATTAATCACATTTGAGGTATTTAAATGAAAATTTTCATGTTTTTCATTAATAATATCTTTTGTATTATTGAATTTTATTTAGGAATCATCTGGAAAAAATAAAAAAAAATATTGATGCTAAAAAATACCTCCACACATTGGGATGTACTATGATGTTAGATCATGAGAGGAAGCAAGTATGACAGTTGTTTATAATTTTTCTTTAGGACTTTAACTTTCTATTATTTTCTCTATAATTTATTCAATTTCTAAATTTTTCATATAATTTTAGTTATTAAATTCATTATTGGTAAACTATTTTGAATTATGGTTTCCTACAGTCAATGTCATTATAGAGGTAAGTATTGAATATTTAAGGACACGTGCCTCAAGAAAAACTATTTTGCTCGAGTAGAAGGACAAAAGATTGAAGTGTGGTTAACTGACTGACACAATAGAAAATTGTAATTTTTACTTTGTTGATTTCAAATTTTAATATCTATTTTGTAACTTAATAATCTATTTATATTTATAATAGACTGATTTAGTGGCCCTTGATGCCCAGGAACCTAATAATTTAGGCCAAATGATCACTTACATCAGGTGTTGGGAGATGAGAACCCGACATAGTACACTACTAACCTAGGAAGATTATAGTCCTAATGAGGTATTATCACTATTTAGGTACAAGTTTTAGTGCCACCAAGTTTGAACAAGTTAAGGCATGGAAAAAACAGGCTGAAAAGGGGGCCACATAGGTGGAAGAATGGTTTGTTAGGACAAACAATGAATTTATGAAACTGATGAAAGTTTTATGTCCAACACTTCCACCAGAGGTCAGCGCAACTTGTGATGAATATATATCATCAATGTGTTCAATATATAGTGCAACATGTGGTATTTATAGTGGTGGTCGAGACAATATTGTTCCTGGCGATGATGATGGCAAGGAAGAGGTCGAGGCTGAGGAAGAGGCTGAGGCAGAGGATGAGGGTGAGGATGATGGAGGGGATGAGGCTTAGGATAAGGCCTAGGATGAGGATAAGGGAAGGGATGAGGATTAGAATGTGGATGATGATTAAAGTGGTGATAGTAATGGTGATGGCGATGAGGGAAAAATTGATCTGTTACATTTTTGACTGATATTACTAACATTTGATGTTTTCTAATTCATTGTGACTGAATATATGTGTGATTAGGTAGGTCACATTATGCGTGAATCAAGTATCCTAAATACTATATAGTTTTAATCACAACACCTTTTACCAATGTATTTTCATCTGTTTTGATAAAGTAATTAGGGTATTTGGAAATTTATTATATGATTCAACATTCAAAGGATTGATTAGGTCAGTGGTCTTACTTTTATCTTTACTTCTTTATTTATAAATAATAAAACTTGACTTGACATGGAGGTATGGATTCTGTGAATTATCTTTTTACACGGTATCAAAGATATTTCACAATTCTCTTTTTACATACACTCAAACTCTTGGCTGAATTACTTGAGCTTATTCATTGTCATTATACCACTTTTTAGTCATCTTTCTTTAATTCATTGTCTTTTGATGCTTTACATTATGGGACACCATTTTTGATCTGGTCACATTCATAGATCATGTTGTACTTGAAAGTATCAAATTATATATACTGACTATATTTATTAACATGGTTGAGTATTTAAATTGGGAGTTTTAAAATTGATTTAAAATATCCATATTTTCCAACATAAATAGAAAGACAACTATAATCTACCCAATTCTATAAGGAAAACCTACCCCTCATAAATAAATCATGATTCCCTCATTCATAGGACACCCAAGGCAATGCCTAAAGAAATTGAGAACTCAATCTTGCACCTATCAAGAATTTATCTAACAACCTAACCATATACCTATGCTCTTCTCATCATAGTATGTTTCCATTCATGTACCGAGATCAGTAATAAAAATCTATCATCTAACCATCGGGAAAAATGAGGATCAACCAACCAATATTATCTAACCATAACCTGCTACTCTGATATACATAACCAGTAACCAACCTAGATAACCTTATAATCACTCTAGAGAGAGCCACAATATCATCCCACACTAGCAACACCACTATCAACTTGACTCATTTAAATGTATTTAACCAAACAACACTTCTCATGCACAACCCATACCTGGGCACTCATACCTATATCCCATCATAATAAACCTCATACCCAAACCTACAATTTAAATGGTTGTCAAACACTAGGAGAATAACTATAATCACATCAAAATATCAGACAATAATAACCACAATCGTCCCAATTAATTAAGGCACCTCCAATGAGTTATTTTATAAAACAATGAATATGTTATTATTGACACATTAATTAATAAAAAACCATTCCATACAATTATCAAAAAAAATTCCTTTTTTAACAATTTTATAAACCCACTATCCTCATTATGAAAATAATTTCACACCCACAAGGAGTCATGAACATGTCCAAGTATACAAACCTGTATGATGCATGAACTCACACTCTCATACCACCTCAAGATAAGAGTAAAAAAATAAATAATAGATCACCCAAAACATTATACTCGAATAAAAATATCAATTAGAACACTAAAAATAAATGAACAACAGTCTCATAACCTTATATATTTGACTTTCCTTATACATGGGTTAGTTACATACCGGTACAAGGTCTATTCCAAGTTCCAACAACACATCCTGCCTCTAACTACCATGATCAAATAGTCAAATAACCAAAAACAATTCTGTGTAACCTCTTTGTACTACCTCGACTAAAATAGCTCATATAAAATCATTGGTAAATCACCACAAGACCTCAAGAACACCTACCCTTATACCAGATGATTTAGACCAGTGGTGAGAGTCTATAAGTATCATGGGGATATTATACTCTCTATACCCTCCTAAATAAAAATATATAAATAACATAATCAAAATAAAACATTAAAGTAAGCATAAGAAATTATAACTAAGAGACATTCAATAATAACAGATAATATCACCATGATATAACATAAATGAAACTCATTCTAAACATAAACTCATAAAACAATATCCACCCACCATGATGGAAATTTTAAAAAATAATACAAGGGTGACTTGACTATAAAACATGGGTTCCTTCATATAATCATCTCCCAATATCCTTTTAAATGACCCAGTATGATTCTCCATACAACCTATCACCTGAAAGTGAAACATAAGGTATCAACAAGAAATAGTGTGCTCATGCAAGGTGTGAGCATATAACTTGGTAGGGTCTCACTAATTTCCCCAAATATGCATCATTATATACATTATATAGATGTATCAAAAAATAAAACAAGTACCAATATACAACATGTAACAATTATGTTTATAGAGATGTTTGTTTTCGGGGTGTTGTGGTTTCCAGTGGGCTATTTTGTATATTGGTTGTATTTTGAATTATATGGTGTATTTACAGTGGTAATTGTAGAGGGTTACACTTAAAGGTAATTGTAGTAATTTCATAGGGAGGGAGGGAGGCTGCTGTTTACTGTGGAATTTCAACAACTATATACCAACGGTTTAAAAACTATTGGTATAGATGTGATAACTCAATCTATACCAATGGTTCATATGAAACCCTTGGTAAAACTCTATAACAATAGTTCATAAACCATCGGTATAGAGTTATTTAGCAATTTTATAAAGCCATTATTAAAAATATATCCCAATGGTTTGTAAAAACCATTGGGATAATGTGATTTCCAGTGCTCTATGCCAACTGTTATTCAATAACCATTGGCATATGTCTATCCCCACACCTCAGTAGCTAAAGGTTTGGAAAACCATTGGTATAGTGTATACCAATGGTTTTCCATCCTATACCAATAGTTTAAAACCATTGGTATATAATAAGTTTCTAGTAGTGAATGGTGGTATTCACTAAGAAGATGTTCCTGGTAAGACAAATGTAAGACCATATGATCTCTAAACCACAACACTAAACTCCCATCTAGTTTCCAACCCTCAATGGTCTCCCCACCTTTTATTTTTGAGTTCATAGTAACACAATTAGGATCAGATGTTTGAGCAACCCTAACCTTCTCAACCAAATTAGGAAAAAATGAACCTGGAAAGAAAATTGCAACATCACCTTGGTCCAAGAAATCTAGATTCATATCTGTTGTGAATGAAATTAGTTTCCACTGGTCTGAAGCCACTTTATCCAACTGATTATATGAATTCTTTATCAATGCATCCACCATATATTTCTCTTTACTTGGTGTATACATAAATTCAAATTCAAACATCTACAAATACTTCATCCATATATGCTACCTTAAATTCAAATCTATTTGTGATAAAATTTGTTTTAAACTATTATGATATGTAAAAATTGTGAATTTCTTACCAAATAGATAATGATATCAAGTATTCAAAGCATAGACCACAACATCCAATTCCAAATTGTGTGTTTGGCAGTTCTTCTCATGCAAACGTAACTATCATGAACCATAAGTAACAATATGATCTACCTATATGATAACACATCCCAACCCAGATCTCAATGCATCAAAATAGACTATATATCCCTTTATGGACTCTAGAAATGTGAGGATAAGATCCGATGTAAGTATTACCCTAAGTTCTTGAAAATATTTCTATCATTACCCATTCCATTGGAAAGGAACGCATTTCCTCATCAAAACTATCATCGGTAATGTGAAATTTGAAAAATAATGTACAAAACATATGTAGTATCCCTCTAATCCAAGGAAACAATGTAGCTCAAAAACATTCTTGGGCGATTTCAAAGAGATAAAAGCATCTATCTTTTCAGGATCTACCGAAATCCCTTTTTTAGAAATGACATGACCAAGGAAACATGCCTCTTGTATCCAGAAATCACACTTCGATAACTTAGATTACAAATGATGCTCCCGCAAGATACCCAACACTACAGATAAGTGTTGATCATGATATGGTTTTTTCCTAGAATAAACTAGTATATCATCAACAAACACTGCCATAAAGGAATCTAGATATCTCTAAAATATTCAATTCATCAATGCCATAAATATGGTCGATGCATTCATAAGAGCAAAAGGAATAACCAAAAATTCATAATGTCCATATCTACTTCTGAAATTTATCTTCAGAATATCCTCCTTCCAAAATTGTAGTTTGTGATATCCCGAATGTAAGTAAATTTTATATAACCATTGGGATCACCTCAATTGGTCAAATAGATCATCAATTCTTGGTAGAGGATACCGATTATTTATCGTAACTTGGTTGATCTTATGATAATTTACACAAATACCAATAGTTTCATCTACCTTATTCACAAATAGAACTGGTACTGCCCACAGAGACATGCTCATTCAAATAAAAACATTACTTTCCAACTCATCTAGTGGTAATTTAAATTCCCTCAATTCTATTGGTGTCATCCTATAATATGGAAGTGAGATCAGAGTGGTCCCTAGTAGGAGATCAATCATAAAATCCACCCATCTTTTTTTGTGGAAACCCTGAGAATTTTTCAGGAAAAGAATTAGGAAATTGGCCACAAATAGTTGGAAGATATCTATTTCCAATCTCATCCACATATTCCAAAGTCATCACTACCAACTAATATGAGATAGTTCCAACCACCGATACCAAAATTCCAACTCTACTTTCCTCAACATCCCAATATCCTCTAAAGATATCCTCAACACCATCTAGAGATTTGAAATTAACCTTTAAAGCATAACAATCGGCATGGTCCTTGAATGATGTCAACCAACCCATACCCAAAATCAAGTCATAGACATCCACATAAAGCACATAGAAATCCCAAATCATCTTATCCCCATTGATTGTTATATAAAAATCTTTAAACATAAAGGTTCTAGGTGGTGTCATAAAATCTCATTTCATATGATTGTAAGAACCACACTGAAAACATCAAAGCTTTTCATTCTAGTATGAATGTTTACAAATCCCATGGCCTGGTTATGAGGTGTACCGCCACTTTGGAAGTAGGTTTTCCTATTTCTTTTGTTTCCAGTATTAGAGTTCCACTTGTTCTTATAGGAATAAATATTCTTCCTCCAACAACATTTCCCTAGATATTTATTTCTACCACCATCGCTCTATCAACCATTTCTGTATAACCTGTTATACAAAGAACAATAATATTTGAGTGAATATTTGGCCTCAACCTCAACTCAAAAATGCATGCCTTAAAGGAAACACTTGCTGTAACTTCTAGGGAAAATCAAACTAAATTTATAAATTTAGTTGTATACTTTGTCACTGTGAGGTTTTCTTACTTTAAATTTAATAAGTTCATTTTTCTATAAATATGAAAGGTATAAGGATAGAATTACTTATTAAATAATTATTCAAAATCCTCCCATGTCATTTCTTGGTCCAATTTAGCATGAACTATTAATTCCCATCATCATCATGCCAAATCCTCTCTCATATGTGTGTCTAACTTTTTCTTTCAACTTTGTTGGTGTCCTAAGGAAATCGAAGACTTGATTAATCAAATTCAACCAAACTTCTTCTTTTTCTGGCTCAAAATCCCTTGAAATATGGTTGGATTATACTTTTATAATTGAACCAAATAGTCTAATTGTTGAGGCTCATCATTCTGATTACCCCTATCCATGACCTGAAATTCCTAAAAAATACTTTAGACCAGTTTTTGGTTCACCTGTGGTTCAAGTACAACCACATTTTTAGCAGCCTCCTCTGGTTTATTTTTATGACGCCTGCCTGGTGCCATTAATTATAAATAGAATAAAACTCTATTTAGCCTCACTCATTAGCAACTGAAGGCTTAAAAATTCCAATTTACCATAGCAACACAAATAACAACATAACTTTCTACAATTCAACCATCATCAACATTTTAACCATTTTTGAAATTACTACTACCATGCTTTTCAAAACAACAATTTTCATTATTTTCAAAAATCAAAACTTTTCCGTAATTTTATAAGCCATTAAAATCAGAATAAACTATGTATTACTAGTGGAATTATTTACTATCAATGCATATTATGTAATCATCATCGGCTAATCCCATGATGATGAGGTGACAATACCTAGAAGTGTCTCCAAACACTTGTGTACCCAAACACCCTGGTAACTTGAAGTTCAATATAAAAAGGTTATCTATGTATTTTTATACACTACATTTCAAGTTCTAAAAATCCTATCTCCTTTATACCAACAAAATTTAAGTACTGGACAAGAATGATATCATTTATCCCCAAAATATAGACAAACTAATCAAGACTGATACCATTTCTAATTGAAGGAATGAACAAGCTCACACCATTTGTAACATATCGCCCTTCATCATTGTCTTGAGAAGAGGTGGTGGTGATACTAGTCCTTAGGTGACATCCATAAGACACTAAAGCCTGGAAATAATTTCCAAGGGCCTCAATAACATTTGGGGGATGATTTTCCCTTTTAAAAGATAAAACATCCAAACTACATAAACAATAACCAACCAAACATCTATATGATGCATGAGTACAAAAATAAAACTAAAAACATAACCAAAACATTTACCAATATTAGAGTACGATTGAAAATAAAAGGACAACAACCAGAAAAGTGAAAAGAGACTCCAAGATCCAAGACACCCATAAGACATAATCCCAAGCAACACTCGACCAAGCTCTAAGCTCTAACTCCACAAGTTATTCCCATGACATCAAGAAGTATCATTGAAGAGTTGAAATACCCTGACTTTATCTATGTATCGATAGATAACATCTGAAAATGCACAATAGTTCCCAAGCAGGGAGAAATTCTAAACTTGGTAGTATTTCCACATTGACTTCCCAACTCATGCCACTAGGAAAAAACTTGTTAGCACATTTTATATAAAATAGTTTAAAAGTAGTTTAAACAATTTATATCAAAACCATAAATAATTTCCAAGGGAAAACAATTATCAAGTTTGAAAACCATTTCATGTTATTTGGCATACCCATAACCATATCTACACACACACTATGCATGCTCGGGTGAAAGTTCCATACTCATGATCAGTCACTCATAGATCCACCAAGTCATCACAAGGTGACCAATACTAGGTACCCAAATGGCACAAACCCCTTACATAGGGTCACTTATATAAATTCACTCACAACAACCATGTAAGCCAAATACCCATGCCAAACCATTCCATATAAAACCTTTCCATTATTTAGAGAATTTCAAAAAACACTTTACATGAATCAAAACCAAAGCATAATTTTAAAATCATCAGTTTAAAATTTTAAATAAATGGTGTTTTTCCAAAATCTATCCATTTTTTTCCAAATTCAAAATCCATAACCAAAACAGGTTTCCATCAAGAATCACACAAGGATTTCAAAACAATTTTAAGAAAATCATTTGATAAAAATTAAGCATTCAAGTTCTATGTCAAGTGGAGATAAGAGAGAATCCACCCACCTATCAACAGTTATAAAAAACTAAGAATGACATAATTAAAATCTAGATACAGCCTTTGATCTCTTTTCCTTAAATCAATCCAATGATAAAACATTAATATTCCTATCAAGGAACATGAATCTATCCACAAAGGATTAGATATAAGTTCATGAGAGGGAGGAGAAGGTTATATCTAAGAAGAAAAATGACTTTCTAATGAATCTAGGCCTCCAACACACTTTTATTCTCCTAATAATTGCTTTTGGGTTGAAAGTAATTATCTCTCAAGCCTAGGGAAAAAATGGAATTCGAGATCTAGATTTATTAGGCAATTAAAGAGGATTTGGGGAGTTAATTTGGATTAGATTCACATTTTTAGGTGTTCCAATTGTACACCTTGTGGTTAGGCCACACGATTTGGAAAATAGTAATCCAATTATGTGATGCTGCTATCTTAAGACAACCCCTCATATGGTTGGCTCTCACGGTTAGACAAACCGTGCACCAACCGTTCTTTTCCCTCTATTTCAAGTTTCATGGTTTCCACTGGGCACTCGCACGGTTTAGATAAACCATTTACCAACCATGCACCTACCCAGTGCCCACATTTTCCCTTACATGGATTCATGGAGACGGATCACGGTTTCTACTAACCATGCACAAACCAAGAACCTCTATAAAAGCCTCCAAAACATGGCAAAACCCTCAGAACCTCTTGAAACTTAACCCGAGCGTTATATAGACTCAAAATAAATGAAAATGGGTCATGTACCTAAAACTGAGGGTGCTAAAATATCATCTTAAGATAAATTTAATATGCTAGTTTCAAAAATTGTATCCTTTTTATCAAAAAATATTTCTAAAATTGGCAAAAATTAATGATAATATTTTCTCACAAAAAGAAATAAAAACCATTTTTTGAGGAAAATTTATTTTTAAAGAATAAAAATACTTTACTCAAACTTAAGTTCTTATTTTTTAAGCATTAATCAATACATTTTTATTAAGTGTGAACATTTTATATATATTTCATAATTTGGTTACTCTTATTCATACCCTCCAATTCAACAGTTAGGTTATAACAAACATATTTAAAATTATATTATTTCGTAGTCGTTAAAGCTTGATGTTGTGTTCCATGAACACTATCAAACATAACATTATTTTAAAATTTTGGGGTATAAAATCCCCCCTAATAAATTATGTCCTTATAATTTTATTATGATCTCGGTAATCAGGGATTAAACATTTGAAAATACTTTTTTTTGAAAACCTATATCATAAAAGGGTTAATAAAAATTACTTTTGAAAAGAGGGAATAAGAAATAAGAAGTTCATATGGAATAACATATAACTAGGTTCCAAAATAGGAAAACATTAGTGGGAATTGAAAATATGTACATGGATGAGAAAAGTAATTTCCAAATGATGGGAAGTGACACTAGTGCATAAATGATTTTTCATGTCAGTTTTTATGCCTTTTCACATTGGTTATTAAGATACGTTATTAGAAGTGATGTTGTAAATACATTTTTAACATCAGTTAACTAAAACTGATGTTATAAATTAATATATGTTATCAGTTTTCCATGTCAGTTATTCTATAACCCACGTGGAAAACTGTTTTTCACACCGGTTATTGGATAACCGTCATGAAAAATAATAGGGTAATTTGTTTTTAACATCAGTTATCCAATAATCGATGTGAAAAAAAAAAATTTAAAAATTGTTCATTGATTCATCCTCCACCATAGTATTATCCAAAAGAAATAGAACAGCAAAAAAGGTAGAAGAAAACCAGCAAAATACACTTACAATTGAACTTTCAAAATTACAATGTATATTACAAATAAACTAAAAATAAATTAAACCTGTAAAATGATTAGCACATTCAATTTTTAAATATCTCAACTCATCTGCACTATATGATCGTGGGTTATTAAAGAGATATAAAATAATATATAAATCATTTGACTTGAATTTTCAATAAAACATATGAAATATTAAGTAAAGGTTTATAAAGAAATCAACCTTATGAAACTTTGTAACCGTTCCAGTTGAAATTATTTCATACATAAATCTTAAAAAATAATATCCAAATTCTTTTACACCTTCTTGTTTATGCCACTGTTTCAAATATATTTTAATTCAAAATAAAAAATTTAAGTAATATATCCAAAATTTAGTAATTGTAAATGAAAATTCACCTTAGATTTTACAAATGTGATCTTGGAGCTCTTATTTATTATCATCTCTATAAATAAATTTCATTCCCTATTTTAAAATAATATGAAAAAAATAAATTTTATTCATTATAATATAAAAAATTATTAAATAATCAAACTTATGCATTTAATACAATCTGAAAATTTGCTCCCACTTCACCATGAATAGAGCATAGCCAGTACAATGTATTCTCTCTTTAAAAAAACACTAAACATCCAATGACCATTGATATAAAAGAAAAATTAATATTATTTGTTAATATGTTAAGTGATATATAACACTTTGTGAGAAAAAATTATTCATACGCTTCAAGATATGAAAACATCCAACACTAAATGATGACATTCTTCTAAAATATTTCAACTATATAAATTGTTCTTTATTCATCGATCATTGTCAAAGATATAGGAGAAATAAATTGTGGGTCCATAAATCCATATACATTTGTCCTATTATTCTCTGTACAAATTTTATATAGATACCTAATACAAAGCTGACATAATTATAAATTTTCAATAAATTAAAGGAACAAAAAAATTTTGTTAATTGACTTACATGTAAAAAATTGCGTCATGTTGATACACAATTGATCTCTAGCTACAAGCTCCATGATATCATTTTTTCAAATCCCCACAATCATTGCATGACCATAATCAGTAGCATCAATTAGAATCTCATATACTCCCAATAATAAATTTGAGTATGCTGATAATCTATCAAGACTGGTGGAATCTATATCTGAAGTCATGAAACTTTGAATTTTTTATTGTCTATATAGTATTTCTTAACCTTTAAAGTATTACTGTAAAAAATTAGATAAATATATAAATTTTAAAATGATAAAACAAATTTAATAAAAAAATGAAATAAAATATAACATATATGCATACCTCTATGGTAATATGTCAAAGTAGTCCAGATGACCAAACTAAAAAATGACCGATACTTTGTCCAATTGTACTCACCTCATATGTAGGATATGGTATTTTTGCTAATCTATCTATAATATCCTGTATAGTGACCCTATGATGCTCTATCTCAATCTTCTGATGATGAATGGAATTGCTGATATAATATATCATCCCATATGCAACAATATGATAAGGATCATCAAGATATAAATCATAGTAACTTGTAAGCTATGGAAGAGGGGGTGTAGGGGTAGGATAAGAAGGAGTGGGGTCTAGAAATAGAGTTGTGTGAGTAGAATAAGGATTGGGATCTACTGAAGGAGGTAGAGGAGTTGGATCAGCAGGATGAAACTGTCTTTGCATGTTTGCAAACATCAACTTTACCGAAGCTCTGATCCTGTCCTCCATCTTCACTTGAATATCCTGAAATTTGGCTTCCAAAAATTTTATTTTTTTTATGAACATGCTCCTTTGAAGAAGCTTCTGAATGTGGAAACACTTTTATTACTGATACACCTATCAGGTATCCTCGTACATGACTCGGGTGTTTGGGATTTCTCAATATTATAGCTAAAATATCCTTTATACCCTTAGTAATAAAGACCCCTTGTATAATCTGCTCCTCAAGAGAATCCAGTATGGAATATTTGAAAAAATCTATAATGAATCACAATATATAAAGAGTTGTTTTAACTTCAATAAATAAATAAAGTAAACATCTTACAATATTATCAGTTACAACTCTTGACTCTTCCATAAGATACTATCCTTTTTTGATCATCTAATCCCTCTTCTATTTTTCATGTCTAGTGTGGGGGGGAAACCTCTATAGACCTTGCAGACTCAACTCTCAGCTTTTGATGTTTTTCTACCAGCATGTGTTCTTCCAATAACGTATACCCTCCCCGAGATAACATCTGAGGGTATACATTTCTATCTTGAATCTCCTGATGAGACCTCCTTGATTATTGTTAATTAAGAATTAAGAATAAATAAATCATTAACATGGTCATTAATATAAAAAAACTTTTAAAAAGGTAACATTTCACTTACCAAAAACTCTTCTCGTCATCTAGTTTCAACAAATATCTTCCATGTATCTTCATCTATAAATAGATATATATCACATGGATTTCTATGTTATCTATTCCCAAAAATGAACTATGATGTGAGGGGTGATTTAAAATCCCTCAATCTCCTAGTATCCAATGATAAATATTTTCACCTGACTCCTCCAGTATCAAGTATATCATATGTCATTTGATAATAAGGGGAAAACATATATTACTATAAACATTTCAAGATAAGTAAAATAATAACAAACAATCCAAGAAAAATGGTCTCCTACAATTATGATAATGTTCCTTTTTCAATCATCAAACAAAATACTAACTTTTATATTAGATTGTACAGATATAAAAGTCTTGAATTGTTTTGAATTTGGACCTCTTGTAATATCATTACCATCAAAGTCTATTGGTATCCTCTTTTCTTGGCAACAGGCAACTTATAATTTTGGAAAACGTGTGGTGTCATGTTTACCAACCCTTGAACTCCTTTTTCCCCTATGGAAGTAGATGTCTCATATAAAGAAGGATGAATAGGATCATCAATAGGAGCATGTGTATGTTCCACCCCGAAGGTTTGAGTATGTTCATCTCCAAAAATATGTGGTGGATCGGCGGATTGATCTATCATTATCTTACAAATCAAAGCAACATCAATTAGTACAAAAATATACAAATCCAAAAATTACATACAAATGTAAATAAAAAATTAACAATTATCAAACAAAAAGTAAACTAAACATAACAAATTTTTATTCATATTTTTTTATAGTTAACTAAAATGATAACAATATTAATGAGAGATGAAATGACATAAATGAATGGAGACTACACAATATTAATGAGAGATGAAATGACATAGTAAAAATTCACCAACCTAATAAATCATTTTTACAAAAAAAATTACAATATAATATTATAAAATATATTTTGTTATTATTTAAAATGTTAAATTTAAAATAATTGGTTTTTAACAAAATCAATTAATAGATAAGTTTCTTAATAGTAAAAATGGAAAACTAGACAAAACTAAGCTAATATAAAAAAACAATTTAACTTATTAGTTATAATACATGTTTTAATAAAGAAAATAAAATTAAAATATCTAACTCATGAAATTTTAAAAAGTAATTATAATTAAACATATGTTACCTATAGTATTAGGAATGTACTAAATATTGTTTTTTCAAATTCCTTCATCATGATCATTTTGTATGGAACAAACCATGTATACAATGTGCTCATCAATATTATTTGTTAATTGTTCCATAGAATTAGAGATCTCACATAAATCAATATCTTCGTCAAGTTTATCATCACCAATATACTGTGTTTTTCCTTGTAAAACAATAGACCACTGCATATCGGATTCATTAAGAACATAGAATTTTTTTCATGTGTTTCCATGATAAAAGGATCATTTGTGAATTCCAATTTATTCAGATTAACTTGTGGCATTCCAAATTCATTGTGTCAGACACTGTTGTTATTGATAAATACTACTAGAATTTGAGGTATTTGCGACGGGCTATTTGCAATGGGAAATCATCCCATCGCAAATAATTCTCTGATTATATAGATTATATATATAAAAACCTGTTGCGATGGACCCGTCACAAATACTTATTTAAAAAATATATAAACTATTTGTGATGGGGTCCTGTCACAAAAGGACCCGTCGCAAATACCTAATAAAATATGTATATATATATATATATTCAATAAAATTATGATAAATTAATATTAGAAAATAATATTATTATTAATACTATTAATATAAATAATATAATATTATATAATAATATTATTATTATTATTATTATTAATATAAAAAAATTATACTATTATAACATTAATAATAAAATAATACTAATTATTTTATTATTTATTATGATTATTAATATTTATGAAAAAATAATATTAATATTATTAAAATAATAAAACATTTTAAAATATTAAAATTCTCAATATTCGTAAAAAATTTAAAAAAATAATAAAATATTATTATTATTATCAGTAAAATAAACAACCATTAAAAAATATAATACTAATAATAAAATAATAAAATAATAAAATATTAAAATTAATAATATAAAAAAAAAATGCAATATTCCCACCAATATAAAAGACAGAAACTATAAATAGTTGATATTACAACAAAATTTGAATTCAAATGTTTTTAACATTAAAAAAAGTCACTGGGGGGATAGTCTTCTGGAGGAGGTGGAGGAACTGGAGGAGATTGTGGAGGAAACTCCATCCCTAAATTACGAGTTAGATGGTGCATATACTCCATTTTCTCATGATTATGTTGGTGCCATCGACACGTCTCCTCCTCGTACTGCTGCTGCTGCTGACGCATCGCTTCCTGCTCCTTACACAAACTCTCTATAAGCTAACTCTGAGCTTGTAGCTGCTCCTGATACTGTGATCCAGAAGATGATGTCTCTCTAAGAGCTCCTCTCGAGTTGGATGCCGACATCATATAATTACCATAATAAGTCACCGGAGTCAAATGAGAGCCGATACCAACTACTTGTCCCTTCTCAAAGTCATACCGGGTCACCTACATCCATGTCGCCTCATCTAAATGGTGGAAACTAGTCTGATCAGCCGTCTCGATCTGACTCTCAGCCTGTGTCTGAGAGGTCGTGGCCTCATATGACTCCTTCAGTTCCAATTTGAAATTAAAATAGTGAAAATATTATATGCATCTAATTTTCAAACTAAAAAAGAAAAAAATATTGGCCACAATCCGATGCTGGAGATCACCTCTAATCTCTCTAGTGGATAGATCACTATACATCCTCTGATAACCATCATACTCCAAAATATCGGGCTCCTCAACTACCTATATGAATATAAAATAAACTGTTTATATTTAAAGTTATAAAATATTTTAAAAAAGTACTTACTATATGCTCTCTATGCGTACTGAATGTACGGCTACCAGCTTGATGCATCACCTCCTGTCTCCCTCAGTTCTGTCGGCCCAATGAAGATCTTCTATGAATTCCACCACCCAAATAGTGTTAAAATAATCTATCCTAAACATGAGATGAAATGTACTCTAGTTGGTGGGCTCTATACGACTCGTCAAATACCATCACTCCTACTTTTTTCATGGTCGTACTTCTTAAATTGTGCAAAAACTGACGAAAATGATCACACATAAACACCTCCCATGCCGCGTGGATAGCGTCACACATGCTATCATCGATGGGATGTCATAAACCCTACAAATAATTTATAATATCAAGTTATTAATGAAATAAATTTCAAAATAAATATTATTTATTTACGCACCAGCCAATGATTGAACATGTCGAGTTGTACATCAATAGGAATCTGTTCTCATGTGATCCATGGATGAGAAAAATAATTGCGCAAGATAGCACTCCCATGTCCAACAAATATATGCGCAAAACTATAAAAAAGAACAAATAATCAAACAATTAGTGTATAAATAAATTAATGAAAGCTAACTAAAATACATAGGTTATCATACCTCTATGTGCATGGATCTAATCCAAGGTGTGGAAGTCACTCGGAGATAGGGTTTAGAATCATCAGTCATGCAAGACCACACCCCCTCCGCATACCCCCTGAACTGCCAGTAGGCTAAGGGTTAGATGATCCCAAATCATCCTCATCCAAAGGTTGCTCAGCCTCCTACAACTCACGAAATAGATCATCATCCATATGAAACACAAAATGATTGTTGTTAGAAAATAGTTGAAAATAACTATTATATATAGATATATATTAGTTATGATTATAAATAGAATTTAACTATATCTATGTTTACCTTCATCATCATCTTCATATCTGATGATGTCAATGTATTCATATTTCTCCTCGACATCATCAATATCCATATGAGTTTCAGTTTTATCATCTCTTGCCATTTCAAATTCTTTTGTAACATAATTAACATCATCGTCACTATTGACCCTTAATTATAGGGTGTCATCATTGATATTCATGTCTATTTATGAAAATGATGGATTTTGAGTAGTCTCTTAAAAAAAATTAATTCCTTACACTTCAGCAGAACAACATTCAGTTTGAGAAAACTGATTTTCCCAAGATTTCATTTTTATTATGCTCCACCAATCACTCAGGTCTCTTGAAGTAGCACAATACTTTGCATAATAAATTTGATGTGTCTTTTGATCTAGTAAAAATGGTTCATTTACTACAAGAATACTTTTATATTTAATATCAATGATTCCATGAGCCAGATGAACATGCAAGACTCTATTAGTATCCAACCACTGACATTTAAACATCGTTGTATAATTTTTTCCTAGATAACACAGTTCAATAATTTCATCTAGCATGCCATAAAAATCAACTTCAGTTTCTCTATAATGAGATTTTCTCAAGAAAACTCCACTATTCATTGTTTTTTTTATTCCCCATATGCACGTGTATGAAATTGAAAACTATTCACCATATATGCATTATAAGATTTAACCATTTTGGATGGTGGGTTATTCAATATACACAGTCACTTATCAATTTTATTATCATATTGAGACATCTAAAAATTCATAAAACAATTATTAATATAATAAATATTAAACTGAATTGATATGTTAAACCATCAATAATTTATGTTACCAGTTTTTGAAACCATTGAGAAATTTTTTTTGTCGGTGTTCTTCAAGAGCAGCTGTTGTAATTTGAGGAAGCTATTTGTTGATATGATTATCATATAAACTACAAATAAAATAATTTTACTTGCGGTAACATAAATTATATAATAAGTGATAGAATCACTCACAGTACAAATGATGTCATTTCTTTACAGTTGAACTGAACATATGTATGAGCTTTATGATGTTCATCATCTGAAAGTCATCGTTCATGAACTCTACTAAAGACAAGATCTGGCTGATTAAAAACTGATAATTGATTTTCCATTTCATCAACAATATTCCCCTCATTCCATCCCATGTGGTTGTGTTTTGAGGGATATTCAGATTCAAAATAATGAGAGCATAAAAAAACAATTTCCTCTTGTAAATAAGTTTCAGCAATTGAGTCTTCAACTGATGATTTGTTACGTACTTTTTTCTTTAATTTCTGCATGCATCTCTCAAATGGATACATCCATAGAAACTGTACTGGAGCTCCACATTTTGATTTATGTGGAAAATGTAATATCAAATGTTCCATTGAGTTAAAGAAAGCTGGCAGGAATATTTTTTCCAGTTTACATATAATTACAACAACATCTTCTTCCAGTTTTCTTAGTGCATCGTAGTCTATTTTCACCGCACAAATGTCTTGGAAAAAATATGATATGTCTTTTATTGAATCCCAAATCATATAATTCAACAAACATTTTAATCTAATTGTCATGAGTCTTTCCATTATAACATGACAATCATGATTTTTTAATCCAGTAATATGACCATTCTTAACACATCTTCCCAAATTGGAAGCATAGTCATATGGAAGTCTCAAATCTGCAATCCATTGACAAAATAATAAGTGACTCTCTTTGGATAGTGTATAATCTGCTTTTGGCTTCATTAACATCTATAATATAACATTTTCAAACAGTTCAAGTTCTGGTCACCGTCAAATTTGGGCAATATCTAATCGTACCTTTACATTATCTTTGGTCTAACCTGGTGTATCCAAAACTATATGAAATAAATTATCAAAATAGTTCTTCTCAATATGCATGAAATCCAACATGTGTTGGACCAACAAATCTGACCAATATGGCAGATCCTAAAAAATGCTCTGTTTTATCCAATTGTGTTCTTTCCCAAAGCCATGAATTTTCTGTTGGTTTATTGTTGGTCCAAATGTGATGGGATGTAATTAAAATACAATTTATTTTAACTTTGTACCTGAGATCATTTTTGGAATTCCATCCCTTTAAATTGTGCCTTTTTTGAAATGAGATTTGTTCCTCCAAAAAGGATGATTGGTTGGAAGAAATCTGCGATGACAGTCAAAATAACAAGTTTTTTTCCATTGATGTACATAAATGCTTTGTTTTATTTCATACAGTAAGGATATTATTTCAGACCATGTGTACTCTAGCCAGATAACATGTCATATGTCGGGAAGTCACTAATTGTCCACATCAATTCATCTTTTAGTAGGAAATTTTGTTTCGCAACAACATCATATGTACTAAGACCATTACTCCACAATGAATTTAACGCATCAATCAATGGTTTCAAATAAATATCAATATTTTTTTCTGATGTCCTGGGATTAATAAGGTCAAAAAGATATAAGGTTCCTTCGTCAACATCCATGGAGGTAAATTGTATGGAGTTATAAAGATAGGCCAACATGAATACTGACTACCATAAGAACCAAACGAACATAAACTGTCAGTATAAAGACTCAATCGCATGTTCCGATATTCTAAAGAAAAAGATGGATGCACTTGGTCAAAATTTTTCTATTAATTACCATCATATGAAGGATTCAAGCTTTTACCGATTAAAATCTTGGTTTTTTCCATGACATCATTATTGCTGTGTTCTGAGACATAAATAAACACTACAACCAGGGTGTAAATGGGAAATATATCAACTGTTTTACAGGAATCGATCCATACTTCCCCGGTTGGGATTCTTTATACCTTGATTGTCCACATGTGGGACAACTATCCAAAAACTCATTTTCACCATAATATAAGATGCAATCATTTTCACATGCATGAATCTTATGATAACTAAGGCCTAGATTACGAACCAGCCTCTTTCTCTCATAGTAATTTGCAAGAAACATATTTCCTTCAGGTAACAGTGTTTTAACCAGAGAAAATATCTGATGAAAATAATTATTTGACATTCCATTATCTGATTTAATAACCATAAATTTTTCAACTGCTTTTAATTTTCTTATCTTGCAACTAGGATATAATGCATCCTCAACAGACCTCAACAACTCCTAAAATTCAGATGGTGCCAACTCAGGAGTTAAATCAATATTATCTTGAGTTTCAGTTTGTTGAACAGATGGACCTGCAACATCTTGTACTAAATTTTGAAACTGTGATGGATCCAGAATCAAATTATTAGTATCTTTTCTGGAACTGCGTTCACCCTATTGATACTAAAAAACATAATCTGGTTGAAAACCAAAATGAAAGAGATATCCCCCAAAATTGTCAAATGTGTCAAACGTTCTTAGAGCACATTTTTTACAAGGACACTTAAGTGTGCCTTCTAAAACAAATTTTGGTTTTTATGATGAAAATGATAAGAAAGCTTCAACACCCTCAATATATATAGGATTTAAACTAGAACTGTTTATATTTCTACGCTAATTTATCCAAGCGCGATCATCTAATAATGACTGTTGTCGACTTCCTTGTTCTATATTTTTCTAAAAAATATAAAATCGTTATTGTTTTTGAATAATTTGAAATAAGAAAAACACTATCCAAAAAAGAGAAGATAAATAATTACAACCACTTCTTACTAATTACAATTAATTACGGGAGACATAATTTCCAGTGAATTGGCGGCTACTCTTTTGTCTGACTGCTCATTTACTTACAATTTTCTCACACTCAAATCACAATGAGTAATTTTCTTGGTGGTACGCATATATATTATCATGTATACAAGAATGCATAAGCATACCTCCAACCAGATTCTTCATTGTGATTTCAGTGTGAGAAAGATGCAAGTAAATAAGTCTTCGAACAAAAGAGCCCCCTTTTCGTCGATGAATCATCTTCTTGCAACTATCACCGCCTGAAAACATTATGAAAAATGTGGTCATATGAATGCATATCCAAACTCGTGCATACAATATTGGATATGCATACATAGAAGCATATTTTTCATAATGTTTTGAGTCAGTGAGAGTTAAAAAGAGAAGAGTCATCGAGCAAAAGGAGTGCCGCCAATCCATTGGAAATTGTGCCAAGTTCTTACAATTTATTTCTAATTATTCCTAATTATTCCTATTTATTTCTAATTATTCTAAATTATTGTTATTTATTGCTATTTATTTCTATTTATTTCTATTTATTGTTATTTATTGCTATTTGTTGCTAATTATTTCTAATTACTTCTATTTATTGCTAATTATTTCTATTTTTTGCTATTTTTTTCTATTTATTGCTAATTATTTCTAATTATTACTAATTATTGCTAATAATTTCTAATTATTGCTAATTATTGATAATTATTGCTAATTATTTCTAATTATTCCTAATTATTCCTAATTATTCCTAATTATAGCTAATTATTGCTATTTATTGCTAATTATTGCTAATTATTGCTAATTATTGCTAATTATTTCTAATTATTTCTAATTATTGTTATTTATTACTAATTATTGCTAATTATTGCTAATTATTGCTAATTATTACTAATTATTGTTAATTATTGCTAATTATTGTTAATTATTCCTAATTATTTCTAATTATTCCTAATTAGTATTAATTATTACTAATTATTGCTATTTATTACTATTTATTACTAATTATTACTAATTATTACTAATTATTACTATTTATTACTATTTATTACTATTTATTACTATTTATTACTATTTATTACTAATTATTACTAATTATTACTAATTATTACTAATTATTACTAATTATTACTAATTATTACTATTTATTACTATTTATTTCTATTTATTACTATTTATTACTATTTATTACTATTTATTACTAATTATTACTATTTATTACTATTTATTATTATTTATTCCTATTTATTACTATTTATTACTATTTATTACTATTTATTACTAATTTATTACTATTTATCACTATTTATAACTAATTGTTACTATTTATTACTATTTATTACTTATTATTACTAATTATTAGTATTTATTACTAATTATTACCAATTATTAGTATTTATTACTAATTATTAGTATTTATTACTAATTATTAGTATTTATTACTAATTATTAGTATTTATTACTAATTATTACTAATTATTACTATTTATAACTATTTATTACTATTTATTACTAATGATTACTTTTTATTACGATTTATTACTATT
Organism: Viscum album; assembly: GCA_963277665.1. Taxonomy (NCBI): domain Eukaryota; kingdom Viridiplantae; phylum Streptophyta; class Magnoliopsida; order Santalales; family Viscaceae; genus Viscum; species Viscum album. Next base: position 769,464,429 of record OY728159.1, on the reverse strand, counting down.
TATTACTATTTATTACTAATTATTACTATTTATTACTATTTATTACTAATTTAGTACTAATTTATTACAAATTATTAGTATTTATTACTAATTATTACTAATTACTACTAATCATTAGTATTTATTACTAATTATTACTAATTATTAGTAATTATTAGAATTTATTACAAATTATTAGTATTTGTTACTAATTATGAGTATTTATTACTAATTATCAGTATTTATTACTAATTATAAATATGTATTACTAATTATTAGTATTTATCACTAATTATTAGTATTTATTACTATTTTTACTAATTGTTACTATTTTTTCCTAATTATTACTATTTACCTCTAATTATTACTAATTAGCGTTAATTACTATTAATTACTCCAAATTGCAGCTACTAATTACTAATTAATGCTAATTATTTATATTCATTACTAATTATCGTTAATAATTTTTAATTACTACTAATTACTAGTAATTAGTACTAATAATTTCAATTTATTATTACAAATAAATACTGATGACAAAACAATCTAAATTTGATGTAATTACAACTAATTAACAATAATTAAAATTAATATAAAAAATGAAATAAATATTAAATTAAATAAAACATAAATACCTTTAAACTTAATCTCTTATAAGTGTAGACGACTTCAAAACTTGTTCGTAAAAAAAATTAACTCTGAGAAATTTTAACTCTAAAATTAGAGTTTAGAGAGAGAGAGGAAGTAGAAATTGAGAAGAAGAATGAAAAAAACAGATGAGGGGTATATATAGGTTAGATTATTTGCGATGGTAATATTTGCGATGAGTCTCGTCGCAAATACCTTTGATCGCATTAATTATTGTCGACAGATAAAAGGGTATTTGCGACGGGTCCCGTCGCAAATAGTGACCTACCGATGCACTATTTGCGATGGGGGCATATCCCCATCACAAATAGTATTTACCGTCGTCAGGTATTTTTGACGGGGAGGCACCCCCATCGCAAATACCCTTCCCACGGTTTGGCACGAAAACTGTGCCAAACCTTTTGCGACAGGATAGGTTCCCCGTCGCAAATAATCTCTTCAACGGACTATTTGCGACGGGAATAAATCCCATCGCAAATAACATGTCGCAAAAAGCCATTTTTTCCGTAGTGAAACCATTTACACTTAAACACTGGAACTTGAAATTTAATGTAATTAACCTCCCATATTTCTTCAATGACTTCATAATATGCAGTTGATGTGGAGATTGAGTTTTTGTCTTTGGCACTCGAAAAATACATTGCTTCTACAAACACCAACACACTACTATTCTGAACTGCACTTTTGTTATCATGATCCTTTTTATGAAAATTATAGCCATTAATGTCATACTCGTACCATGTTATCCAATCTAAACTTGGACTGCCCACTAACTATCTCAATGTTTCTGATGCATCTAGTTTACCATGCACGGTCTCTTTAAACCATGACAAAAAAGTTTTTTATGCTCATTCAAAATCCATATATCTTTCTTCTTTGGATAACTTTGTTTCAATAAATTAATATGTAATGTTATATATGGTTGATCATAATCTATGTTATTCAAGATGTATAAATGTACTTTCTTTATCTGTTCACCTATCAACGATTTGACTTTCAAGCCATGAATCCTCTTTCCCCCATAATTAACTCATTCATGGTGAGATATAGGCAAAACGATGTGCTCCACTGCAAACAAATAGCTTGTACAAAACTCTACAACTTCCTCAGAAATATACTTCTCAACAATGGATGTTTCAGGTCGATATGGATTCTTAACATACCCCTTTAATATCTTTATATACCTTTCAAAGGGATACATCTAACATAGATATAGAGTTATGTAAATCTTTATTTCTCGCACCAAATGAACCATTAAATGCATCATGATATCAAAAAAAATGGAGGAAAATACATTTTCAATTGAAAAAGTATAAATACCACTTCATTCTCCAAAGTGTTCAAATAATTCGAATCAATCACCTAATTAAAAATTGAATTAAAAAAATAACACGGTTTTATGATAGTCATTCTGACACAAGTGGGAAATATTCCATGCAATGCAACTGGTAAGAGATGTTGCATCATGACGTGACAGTCATGAGATTTCATACCCACCAACTTCAAATCCTAAAACATTTTTACATTTGAAGAATAATCATGTGTCACTTTGATATCATGAATACATTGAAAAAAGATAATTTTATCCCTTTTGGATAAGGTATGATAAGTCGGCGGTAGGAATATTCGCCTTCTGTCAGGAGTGGGAGCCAACACCAAATGTATTCCAATTGATAGTAAATCCATTCTTGCATTCAACCCATCTTTATTCTTTCCTTTAATATCTAGCAATTCTCTAATCAAACTTTCACAAATATTCTTCTCCACATGCATGAAATCAATGTTATGTTTCACCTCATGATATCTCCAATATGGTAGCTCAAAAAATATTGATTGTTTCTTCCAAATATTTCTATCATTACCAGATTTATGTGTCTTTGTGAATGTCACATCAGTGTTTTTCACCCTCTCAAAATAATGATCAGTTGATAAATGTTTTGGAGTAATATCAAAATCATGCGATTCATTGAAATAATTTTTTAATCTTCTATAAGAGTGATCCATATGCAACAAAATTTGATGACTCGTGTATACTATTTTTATCCTATGATGCAGTTGATAATATGAAGTTTTTTGTTCACAAATCAGACATCCATATACCCCTTAACATTGTATCGAGACAAATTTCCATATGATAGGAAATTATTTATCATGAACATAATCATTGCATGCTGTTGAAAATATTCCATTTTATAAGAATCATACACCCTTATACCTTCCTCCCATAACAGTTTCAAATCATCAATTAATGGTAACAAGAAAACATCGATATCATTTTCGGGCTGTTTTGGTCTGCATATCATTAAACTTAACATGACATATTTTTGCTTCATACAAAATTCAGAAGATAAGTTGTAAATTACCAATAAAATAGGCCATGAAATATGTGTGCTACTAAGGCTTTGATATGGATTCATTCCATCTGTGCACAGTCCAATTCTAAGATTTCTAACTTCATTTTTGAATGTAGGAAACCGGCGATCAATTTTCTTCCACTGTGGACAATCAGCATGATGGCATATTTTTCTATCACATATCTACTCATCAACATGCCATCTTAACATTTTTGCATCATGTGAATTAGAAAATAAACATTTCAAATAAGGAATTATAGGAAGATATCAAAATGAATTGGCATAGGTCTATGTAACTTCTAAATCAGCCTGTGATTTTTCTTTCAACTTATACCATGATGTCCCACATTTAGGACACTCTGACAGAAATTTATATTCTTTCTTATATAGCACACGATCATTTGGGAAGGCATGTATTTTCTTGTACCCTAATCCCATCGGGCATAATATTTTCTTGGCCTTATAATGTGAATATGGAAGATCATTATCTTTAGGAAGAATGTATTTCAACAATTATAGCATCTCTATAAAACTATTATCACTCCATCTATGTTTCGCCTTCAGGTTAATCAATCTTAATATCATTGATAAAACCGTATATTCCATACAACCCGAATACAGTGGGTTTTTAGTATCATCATATAAATTCTCAATTGTCGGTTGTTTCTCAATTGTCTTTACTTAAATATCACGAATCATTTCATTAAGTCGATCAGATTTATCGTCTTGCAAAGCACCATCATCAATAGATCTAAAATTCTACCCGGTTTCACCATGACAAATCCAAGGGCTATAACTCAAATTAAAATCATGAAAAATTAAATGATCTTTGATCTCTATTCTTTCCAACTTCTTCAAATTTAAAAATTTCAAGAATGGAAAGGAAAAAATGTCGTTGTTTGGAACATTTCATTTAGAAAATTCCAAAAAATCATCGACACCTTCCTCATATTCATCACCTATTTGAGGTTCATTAATCCAACTTTGATTCATTATTATCTATAACAAACATAAAAATAAATATAAAAAACAAAGGGAGTAATTTGTAAAATATTGATATTATAAATGACATTGAAAAATATAGAAAACCAAGAATGAAAACATTAGAAGAAAAATAGAAAATTTTGATGAGAAAATTCATTCATGCAGAAGGAATTACAAAATAGATTCGTTTCAAAAATTTCTCAAGTAAAATTAAATAAATATAACCATATGAAATTATTAAAAAAAATATGTACAATGATATCTATAAAATAGTACGCATAAAAAAATATATAATGAGAACAACTAATTCATAGTTGATTATTTATAAAAATAAAAAATTTATTCTATTTTGCAATTAACAATATATTCAAACCATAAATTGATTCTTAGTTTAAAAAAATTTCACATTAAACCTTGCTTCATGGGAATTCATATGGTACATAGTATTTCCTAACTGGACACCCAGTTGGTCTGCTACTTTAAAAAGTAGACCCATCACCCATTCAACCCTTTTTCAATTCCCCAGAGTACCATTGAAATGCATGAACATTCATAAAAACACCACCTAAAGATGCTCATAGTCTCAAAATTCTCATATGAGTCTCATTTATCAAATCACCCTTACTTCCATATAAGGAATTCAATCTCCTACTAAATTGATTAACCTATAATGACTCGCCTCATAATAAACTCCACACCATAGGTATTCTCATCAATAAGAAGAATCTATGATGATCCCCTTGCTCTTGACCATCCTTTAGAAATGGTTTTCACTAATAATTACCAATTTTAAACTCTTCATAGCTCCATCACACCCATGATCAGTCCATCCCAACTAGTTTTTAATAAAAACTCTCATTATATTCTACAATACACACATACCATCTCTTAAACAAAACATCCATTAGAAAACCCATCTTGTGATGTGAAATTACATGAAAAAGAATTTTTCAAATCTCCTATGTTCCAACTTTATCAAAACTGAAATGAACCCACTGTGATATCAACACCTAATTAATTTAAAACCCAACTCATTGACCTGAATGAAAATATAGAAACACGCAAGATCCACCTATCTTATCTCCTGAATAATATTCCTTAGCATGACATATTCTATAAAATAATTTTAAATTAATCCAAAGAAGGAAAAATATATTGAATGAGAACAACTAATTCATACTAGAAATAAAATCAAGAACAACTAATTAACACATTATAAAAGATATTCAAACCCTCATGTGATCTAGTTGGATATGGGCAGATCTAGAATTGAATGCACAATGATAAAGCTGAAAAAATATGAGTGTATGAAGATGGTAATTAGAGAATGAAGTCCTCCTAATTAAATAAACATTGGTTAGAGATTCCACACTAAAGAATGACCAAAAAGAGAGAAATGCCAATGTGTGAGGCTTACTTCAGATCTATCTTTGATGCGTAACATGAGGCCGACAAACCTGAGGGTTGATTAAGATCGTAATGTGAGATTGGACCACCATATTAAAGAAATAAGAGAGTTAGGGCTTGGATGAGAGAGAAACAAGACATGAATCATGATAATGGAAGACTGTGAAATGAACCCTCCATCAATTCATAAATTTTTAAAAGATTTTTTACATCAGTTATATTTTAACTGATGTGAAAATACAGTTTTTCACATCAGTTATATTATAACTGACATAAAAAATCGCTCTTTCACATCAGTTAAATGATAGAATCGGTGTGAAAGAGTAGCGAATATGCATTTTTCATGTCGGTTTGTATATAACTAACGTGAAAAATTCATTTTCTACATCGGTTAATGGAAAACCAATGTAAAACATTAATATTCCTAGATTTTCACATTGGTTCTAAATAACCAATGTGAAAACTACGATGTTATAAACAGTTTTTCTACTAGTGTGATAGTGAATGAGGTCATGAGAAGGTTCATAACCACAAAACCCTAAATCTGTCACGACCCGTCCTTAGGACCCGTGCCGTGACTACCCCAAGCCCGCCTCCCATGGGCCAGGGGATGGCGACTAGCACCAAGGCGTAAATCCCGATAAAAGGGGAAGGCATTGCCTTATAAAGTAAACAAACACCATAGAGTAAGCCAGAAGAAGTAAACACTAAGTAAACTGGGTGCAATAGTAAGTACGGAAAGTAAATGGTCCAGAATACAAACCCAAACTGAAAGTAAGTACAACTGGAAATAAAGTACAGCAACTGAAAGTAAAGCAGCAACGCCGAGTCATCCACTGAAATTCCCACCTGAAGGGTGGGTAAAGATAGCCTCCTCAGCCCCTCGGGTCCAGTCGTCCGCTCCGTGTACGTCCTGCCCAGTGGTCCACCTCCACGCACTGACTTCCTCCACAAGCCTCAACCACGATCAGTGTTGTCCATCGTCTGCATCCAACACAACGTAGTGCGGGCATAGCCCGTGCAGGGGTGAGTATATGCTACTCAGTAGGGACCCCGAGACCCCTGAAGGTCTTCCAGAATCCACAAAGGATAATCCACAAAGGAAAGATACAATCACGAAGTAACATCCAACACTACTTAGGTATATGCCCATACATATACCTAAGTCATCAACTCCAGTTCGGCTCCAACATCCGTGCCCAAGTTCGATCACGTCCACACAGAAAAGTACAACCCAATCCACACAGGAAAGCACAACCCAATCCACATAAGAAAGCAATTCAATCATATCGAAGATAATGATTGAAAGTCAAGACTCAGCTCACACAGGTATACTTCTTCGTAAGGTGATAGAGATGGTCAGATGTAGCCACTGATTCATCTAAGTTGGGACCCACGTTGGATACTAGACCAGCTAAGCTGTCGGAACCACATAGGATACAGACCAGCTACTCTGCCAGACCCACGTAGGATACAAGAACAGAGTCAAAAACTGCTGGACCCACATAGGATACAAGAACAATAGTACTGCCAGACCCACGTAGGATACAAGAACAGTAGTTTTCGCCGTCGAACCCACGGAGGATTTCAGTACGGTCTTCATCGCTGCCAAACCCACGGAGGATTTCAGTACGGTCTTCATCGCTGCCGAACCCACATAGGATTTTAGTGTAGTCGTCATCACTGCCGAACCCACAGAGGATTTCAGTGCAGTCTTCATCGCTGCCGAACCCACGGAGGATTTCAGTGCAGTCGTCATCGTCGTCGTAGTCGCAGCCAGCTCTAGGGTTCCCGCACACAGCAATACTCGTTTCCAGGAGGGTCCGCTCCACGATCCATGGGGGGTCGATATATCAACTGACACGTAGTCCGGAGTTGATGTATCCCAAAGTTCCGTCTTGACAAAGGGAACTCAACGTGACAGACGGCGCGTCAATCGGACGCCCAGTCTGAGAGTTATTGGCTTTTTCGTTCCAGGGGCCCGGTTGGTTTTTAAGTCAAAACCAAACTGACTGCACTCCAACTACATCCAAAACTCTAGCGGAGTAATCCAAAAGGTCCGTCTCACTAAGAGGAAACCAAAAAAGTCGACGGCACGTCATTCGGACGTTCGGAGCTCAAGTTATAAGTGTTTCCGCTCCGAGGGCCCGGTTGGTTTCGTGTTCGAACCAACCCGTCCATACACAAAGTTCTCCGAAACCTTGATTGTAATATACCGAAACGACCGTCTTGATCCACGGATCGCATCGCAATTGACGGTGCGTCGATCGGAGGTCTGTAGCCCAAGATACAGGCGTTTGAATGGAACTGTCCGAAAATAGGGGGTTTTGGGCCCGGCCCAAGACCCCCTGGGTCGGCCCAAACTGGGTCGACCCGAACTGGATCCAGGTCCGGCCCGGCCGGCGCGGCCCAGCCAAGCCGGCGTGGCCCGGTGCAGCTGGTCTGGCCTGGGCGGCCGGTTGGCCTAGCGCGGGCGCGGCCCGCGTGGCCAGACAGCTCGGCCACCCGAGCTGTCGCGGAAAGGGGGGGCGTGCTGCCCCCCTGTTTTGAAACCGACCCCCTCCCCCATGTGGGGGCCGCTCTCTTTCCAGCCAGGGGTTACGGCCCCTGGCTCCTCTGACCGTCCGGCCAACCGGCAGCCGGCGGTTCTGACCGCCGCTCCCTGCTCCGCCGCGGCCAAAGGCCGCGGCCTTCGTCTGATCTATGCAGCATGACGGCGCCACACCCCTCCGCCGCAGCCCGACTCCGAACGCGGCTTCGTTCAGCCTCAACGGCGCAGCGCGGCGGCGCCGCGCTTCTTCACTCGTTCCTCTTGCTTCTGCACGGTGTCGTTGCACCGCGCCGCCTTCCTTCGAGCCGCAACAAACACAACAACAAAGGGGGAGGAGGGTCGGCCGTGTTCGTGCGGTCCGAACTCCTACCTTTAAGTTGATAACAAGCGGCCCAAAATAAAAGACTAAGAATGGAAAAGAATATTCCATGAACAAAATTTCAAACCCCTACCTCAAGGAGTTGTCGAACGATGGTCGTCGCAGAGAAAAGAACGTCGCAGAAGACGGCGTCGCGGAAGACGGCGTCGTAAGCATCGTCGGCGTTCGCCTGATGAAGGATATGGTGCATCGTCGTTCTCTGAAGAAGGTGTCTCTCACCGGCTATAGAGAGGTGAGGAGATGGCATGGCGATTCCCTTGCGGTGATGGAGTTCTTCGTCGTAGACTCGACATTCTTCGCGTTCTTCGACGAGGATGAAGATATTCCTCAAGAGCGCAAGAGTACTCTCCTTCTTTCCGCACAACGTATCAACCCCCCCAATAAAATAAGTCATGTCTTATTTTATTATCACACACGCATGCCATTAATTTGAAATTCAAAAATAAACTCATTCAATTAATTCACTTAATTGAAGAGCATTTAACAAATCAAATTAAATTCGAGGGTTGACTTTCCATTTAAAAAGGGATTGCGGGTGAGTTACAAAATTAAATGCACGTGGGTGGTTTTAAGGGATTTGAAGAGGTGGAGATCATGTGGGACCCACATCACTAATATCCTACCTTGTGGAGTTAGGATATTAGTGGGTCCCACTCCAACCACCATGCATAGGTTATACTACTTAGAATAGAAAATAAAAATTGCTGTAGAAATTTTTATTTCATTCCTTAGTTAACCCTCTTATTTAATAACCTCACCTGAGAAAACACAACTCCGGAAAAGGTGTTCCTAAGCAATTATCAACGCTACAATTCCATCGGTGTCCTCAGATTTCGATTTCGAGCACCGATTCAAAAGTTTGAAAAACCCGCTTGTTCGTTCGCTGAACGTACCCGAGCTAAACTTCGGAAAATGATTCCGGGCACACCGGGCCTCGGAATCAGGTGTCGTCAGAAACTGCTTACTCGTAAAATCCCAAAGAAAATTAAGAAAAAAAATTTCCCTTGAAATTTACGGGTCTTTACATTACTCCCACCTCAGGGCTTTACATCCCCGTAAAGATACAACACAAACTAGGGGAACAAATAAGGGTACTGAGCACGCATCTGAGCCTCCCACTCCCAAGTGCTCTCCTGGAGGTTCCCGTGCTTCCATCTGATGCGCACTAGAGGAATCGAACGCCCACGTAGGACCCACTTCTTTCGATCCTCGATCTCCACCGGGACCTCCGCAAAAGTCGCCCCATCGTCAACATCCAACTCCCCATGGTCGATGATATGCATCGGGTCGTGCACGTATCTCCCCAGCTGAGATACGTGGAAGACGTCGTGCACCCGGTGCAACTGAGGTGGTAAAGTCAGGTGATAAGCCACCTCTCCTATCCTACTGAGAACCTGGAATGGTCTGATGAAGCGTGGAGATAACTTTCCGCCCCGGCCAAATCTCTGTAATCCACGTCGAGGTGAGACCCGCAAGAAAATGTGGTCGCCATCCTCGAACTCTAGTGGTCTCCGCCTCCTGTTAGCATAAGACTTCTGCCGGCTCTGAGCTGTCCTCATCTGCTCCTAGATGACCTGGACCTTCTCTGTCATGGCCTGGACCATCTCTGGTCCCACAAGTGCTGACTCCCCAGGGTTTGTCCAGCACAGAGGTGATCTGCAAGGTCAGCCGTACAATGCCTCGTATGGTACCATCCCGATGGTGGAGTGGTAGCTGTTATTGTACGAGAACTCCACCAAGGGTAGGTGGTCCTACCAGCTGTGACCAAAGTTGAGGACACATGCACGGAGCATGTCCTCAAGAGTCTGAATGGTCCTCTCTGTCTGACCATCCGTCTGAGGGTGAAAGGCGGTGCTCAGTCGTAGCTGCGCCCCGAATGCCTCCTACATCCCCTTCCAAAGCCGGGAAGTAAAGCGAGCATCTCGATCGGAGACGATAGATGATGGAACACCATGAATCCTTACATTCTCCTGTACGTAGAGGCGTCCCAAGATCTCCACTGAGCCCTGCTCTCTGATGGGTAAGAAGTGGGCCGACTTGGTGAGTCGGTCGACAATCACACAAATGGAGTCGTGACCTCTGGAAGTACGTGGAAGTCCAGTTACGAAATCCATATATATCCCATCCCACTTCCACTCCGGGACCTCCAAGGGCTGCACCAAGCCTGTTGGTACCTGGTGCTTTGCCTTCACCTGCTGGAAGGTGAGGCATCGAGAAACAAACTCTGCTACATCCTTCTTCATACCCGGACACAAGTACTGTCGTCTGAGATCCCGGTACATCTTCTCCACTCATGGATGTACTGCTAAAGGGGAAGTGTGAAACTCCCTCAGCACATCCTCCTGAAAAGTAGCTGGTACCATGGTACGCCCTCTGAAAAGGACGTCGTGCTCTCCTCCTATAGAGAATCCATCAGCTGCCTGTCCTGAGGATATCTGCACACGCCGCGTCTCACAGTCAACGTCCCCACGTTGTGCCTCTCTGACCTGCTGTAGTAGTGGAGGAGTGACTATGAGTGACTAAAGAAAGGCTACTCCATCTCTATCCATGAAGGATATCTGCAAAGCGACTAGCTGCTCTGTCACCTCCCCGAGTAGTTGAATGCATGTCCTCCTGCTGAGAGCATCGGCTACTACATTCCCCTTTCCAGGAGTATAGACTATCTCAAAGTCATAGTCCTGGAGGAACTAGATCCATCGCCACTGTCTCAGATTCAGGTCCTTCTGCGAGAAGATGTACCTGATACTCTGGTGGTCAGAGTAGACTGTAAAGCGCTCGCCCATCAGATAGTGTCGCCACATCTTCAGAGCGAAGACCACTGCTGCTAACTCCAGGTCATGGGTAGCATAGTTCTGCTCGTGATGCCTCAACTGTCGTGATCCATAGGAGATCACTGCCTACTCCTGCATCAGGAACCATCTGAGTCTGGTCCCTAATGCATCGCAGTAGACTACATACCCTACTCCCTCCTCCGGTAGCCTCAAGATAGGTGCACTGGTCAACCTCTGTCTCAGCTCCTGGAAGATCTGCTGACAATTTTCTGACCACACGAAGGGTTTCCCCTTCTTCATCAAAGCTGAGAGCGGTGCCGCAACTCTGGATAATTCTGGCACAAATCTCCTGTAGTACCCAGCTAGACCCAAGAAACTCCGTACCTCCGTCACGCTCCTGGGTGGCTCCCAAGCTAGCACTGCCTTGATCTTCGCAGGATCCACAGCAACTCCCGCCTCAGAGATGACGTGTCCCAAGAAGTGGACCTCGCATATCCAGAACTAACACTTCGAGAGCATACTGTAAAGTTGGTTCTCTCGGTGTGTGTCTAGTACAACCCGCAAGTGATAGGCGTGCTCCTCCTCAGTGGTCGAGTATATCAATATGTCGTTGATAAAGACCACGACAAATAGATCGAGGTATGGCTGAAAGATCCTGTTCATGAGACTCATGAACACCGCTGGAGCATTGGTTACACCGAAAGGCATAACCAAGAACTCATAGTGGCCATACCGACATCTGAAGGCCGTCTTCTGCACGTCCTCGTCCCGAACTCTGAGCTGATGATAGCCTGACCTGAGGTCTATCTTTGAGAACTACTGTGCTCCCTTGAGTTGATCGAAGAGGTATTCAATCCTTGGTAGCGGATACTTGTTCTTCATAGTCACCTGGTTCAGGTGATGGTAATCGACACACAGTCGCAATCTCCCGTCCACCTTCTTGGCGAACAAAATCGGGGAAGCCCAGGGTGAAACACTGGGTCGGATGAATCCCTTGCCCTGCAAGTCCTCCAGCTGTACCCGTAGCTCTCGAAGCTCAACGGGTGCCATCTGATATGTTGGAGTGGATATCGGGGTTGTCCCGGGGTACAGTTCAATATAAAAGTCTACCTCTCTGCGAGGAGGTAGTCCTGGAATGTCATCAGGGAAATCGTCCGCATATTGATCCACCACTACAGGAAAACTCGGACTCCGCACGTCAACTGCTCCTAGGATGAGGCTAGACAACTAATGAGTGATGGGTTGTCCTCTCCTCTGCACGAGTCCATCCTGCGCTGAAAAGGCTCCCTTCTCGCCAGTGAAGGTGAACCTGCTTCCGTCGGTGCGAACACACCACACCTTGAGCCTAATACAGTCAATCTGAGCATGGACTGTAGATAACCAATCCATGCCCAAGATGACATCGTAAGGCCTTGACGCTGCTACAAGAAGATCCCAGCTGAAGATCTCACCTCCTAGAGTAAGATCACACTGCCGGCACCAGTTCTTAATCGTCGAGTCTGCTCCCGTAGGAGTCTCTAGCTGTAAGGATAGAGCCAATGACTCCGTCGGAATCTCCGAGATCCAAACAAGGGCAGCGGCAATGAAAGAATGACTCGATACTGTGTCTATAATAATTGCAGCAAGGGTGGAGTAGACACATATAGTACCTCGAATCATCTCTAGCGCGCCGTGGTCGTAGGCCTCCGCTGCCTGAAGCTGAGCCTGCCTCTACTGAAAAAGGGCCCTGCACCGAGGCCTCGTCGCTCGGTGGGCTGTCGTCTCGCACAAAGCTCGGAACCCTAGCTGGCTGCCATCGTGGGGCCATCCTGAAAATAAACAGGTGTTTCACGGTCAAAACAGTATACCTAGTGAGCTGACACAAATTAATCACAAAGAAAACTTTTGAAACACACATGCAATCAATGTTTTCGTGCCTTGAGTCGGAAATCAGAAGTCAGGGTACTGGTGTACGGATACGTCGGCCGCCGCACCAACACTGGACTCCCTGGACTGATATCCACACTCAATACCCTTAACACTATTGCTTCACATAGAAGGAAGATCAGAGTCCTGAGTTTTGCAGTAGAACCGAACTCCTCTGATACCAATTTGTCATGACTCGTCCTCGGGACCCGTGCCGTGACTACCCCAAGACCGCCTCCCATAGGCCAGGGACTGGCGACTAGCACCAAGGTGTAAATCCCGATAAAAGGGGAAGGTATTTCCTTATAAAGTAAAAAAACACCACAGATTAAGCCAGCAGAAGTAAACACTAAGTAAACTGGGTGCAATAGTAAGTGCGGAAAGTAAATGGACCAGAATACAAACCCAAACTGAAAGTAAGCACAACTGGAAAGAAAGTACAGCAACTGAAAGTAAAGTAGCAATGTCGAGCCATCCACTAGAAGTACCACTTGAAGGGTGGGTACAGATAGCCTCCTCAGCCCCTCGGGTCCAGCCGTCCGCTCCGTGTACGTCCCGCCCAGTGGTCCACCTCCAGGCACCGACTTGCTCCACAAGCCTCAACCATGATCAGCGTTGTCTGTCGTCTGCATCCAACACAACGTAGTGCGGGCATAGCCCATGCAGGGCTGAGTATACTCTACTCAGTAGGGACCCCGAGACCCCTGAAGGTCTCCCAGAATCCACAAAGGATAATCCACAAAGGAAAGATACAATCACGAAGTAACATCCAACACTACTTAGGTATATTCCCATACATATACCTAAGTCATCAATTCCAGTTCGGCTCTAACATCCGTTCCCAAGTTCGATCACGTCCACACAGGAAAGTACAACCCAATACACATAGGAAAGCACAACCTAATACAAACAGGAAAGCACAACCCAATCCACATAGGAAAGCAAGTCAATCATATCGAAGATAATGATTGAAAGTCAAGACTCAGCTCACACAGGTATACTTCTTCATAAGGTGATAGAGATGATCATATGTAGCCAATAATTCATCTAAACTAGGACCCACGTAGGATACTAGACCAGCTAAGCTGTCGGACCCACATAGGATACAGACCAGCTACTCTGCCAGACCCACGTAGGATACAAGAACAGAGTCAAACACTGCCAGACCCACATAGGATACAAGAACAGTAGTACTGCCAGACCCACGTAGGATACAAGAACAGTAGTCTTCGACGTCAAACCCACGGAGGATTTCAGTATGGTCTTCATCGCTGCCGAACCCACGGAATATTTCAGTGCAGTCGTCATCACTGTCGAACCCACAGAGGATTTCAGTGCAGTTTTCATTATCATCGCAGTTGTAGCCAGCTCTAGGGTTTCCGCACACAGCAATGCTCATTTCTTGGAGGTTCCGCTCCACAAGCCATGGAGGTTTGATACATCAAATGACACGTAGTCCGGATTTGATGTATCCCAAAGTTACGTCTTGACAAAGGGAACTCAACATGACAAACGGCGCATCAATCAGACGTCCGGTCTGAGAGTTATTGGCTTTTTCGTTCTAGGGGCCCGGTTGGTTTTTAAGTCAAAACCAACCCGAATGCACTCCAACTTAATCCAAACCTTGAGCGGAGTAATACAAAAGGTTTATCTCACTAAGAGGAATCCAACAAAGTCGACGACACGTCATTCGGACATCTGGAGCTCAAGTTATAAGTGTTTCCGCTCGGAGGGCCCGGTTGGTTTCGTGTTCGAACCAACCCGGCCATACCCAAAGTTCTTCAAAACCTTGAGTGTAATATAACTAAACGACCATATCGATCCAAGGATCTCATCGCAACTGACAGTGCGTCGATCGGAGGTCCGTAGCCCAAGATACGGGCGTTTGAACGGAACTGTCCGAAAATATGGGGTTTTGGGCCCGGACTAACCCGGCCCAAGACCCCCTGGGTCGGCCTGAACCAGGTCGACCCACACCGGGCCCGGGTCCGGCCCCTTAGGGCGCAGCCTGGCCCGGTGGGCGCAGCCCGGCCCCACCGGCACGGCCCGGCCCGGCCTGCGTGGCCAGACAGCTCGACCACCCGAGCTGTCGCGGAAAGGGGGGGCGCGCTGCCCCCCCTGTTTTGAAACCGTGGCCTTCCCACGTGGGGGCCACTCCCTTGCCAGCTGGGGGTTACGACCCCCGGCTCCTTCGATCGGCCGGCCCGGCTGGCCGGCCGGTGCCACCGCCGTGGGACCCCGCGGTCCCGCTCCTCCGAGGCTCCGGCGGCCGGCGGTTCCGGCCGCCGCTCCCTGCTCCGCCGCGGCCAAAGGTGGCGGCCTTGGTGCGATGGGGCGGCGCGACGGCGCCGCGCCCCTCCGCCGCGGCCTGACTCCGGCCGCGACTTCTTCGTGGTTCTCCGGTGCGGCGCGACGGTGCCGCGCCCCTGCGCTGCGGCCCAACTCCGACCGCGGCTTCGTTCGGCCTCAATGGCGTGGCATTGTCGCACCGCGCTTCTTCACTCGTTCCTCTTGCTTCCGTGCGGTGTCATTGCACTGCGCCGCCTTCTTTTGAGCCGCAACAAACACAACAACAAAGGGGGAGGAGGGTCGGCCGTGTTTGTGCGGTCCGACCTCCTCCCGTTAAGTTGATAACAAGCGGCCCAAAATAAAAGGAAAAGAACGGCAAATAATATTCCACAAACAAAATTCCAAACCCCTACCTCAAGGAGTTATCGAACGATGGTCATCGCGGAGAAAAGAACGTCGTGAAAGACGGCGTCGCGGAAGACGAATTCGTAAGCGTCGTCGGCATTCGCCCGATGAAGGATGCGGCACGTCGTCGTTCTCCGAAGAAGGTGTCTCTCACCGACTACGGAGAGGTGAGGAGATGGCATGGCGATTCCCTTGTGGTGATGGAGTTCTTCGTCGTAGACTCGGCGTTCTTCGCGTTCTTCGACGAGGATGAAGATATTCCTCAAGAGCGCAAGAGTCCCCTCCTTCTTTCCGCACAACGTATCAACCCCCCTAATAAAATAAGTCATGTCTTATTTTATTATCACACACGCATGCCATTAATTTGAAATTGAAAAAGAAACTCATTCAATTAATTCACTTAATTTAAGAGCGTTTAATAAACCAAATTAAATTTGAGGGTTGACTTGCCATTTAAAAAGGGGTTACGGGTGAGTTACAAAATTAAATGCACGTGGGAGGTTTTAAGGGATTTGAAGGGGTGGGGCTCGTGTAGGCCCCACTTCACTAATATCCTACCTAGTGGAGTTAGGATATTAGTGGGTCCCACTCCAACCACCATGCATAGGTTATACTACTTAGAATAGAAAATAAAAATTATTGCACAAATTTTTATTTTATTCCTTAGTTAACCCTCTTATTTAATAACCTCACCCGAGCAAAAGCAACTCCGGAAAAGGTGTTCCTAAGAAATTACCGGCGCTGCGATTCCATCGGTGTCCTCAGATTTCGATTCTGAGCACCGGTTTAAAAGTTAGAAAAACCCGCTCGTTCGTTCACTGAACGTACCCGAGCAAAACTTCGGAAAATGATTCCGGGCACACCAGGCCTCGGAATCAGGTGCCGTCAGAAACTGCATACTCGTAAAATCCCAAAGAAAATTAAGAAAAAAAATTTCCCTTGAAATTTACGGGTCTTTACAAAATCAATAAGGGATTAATAAGACCATCGATTCATCAGAAATTAAGGTTATAGGAACACATTTTTATTTCAAGATCCTTTTCCTATAGTTGAGGAACTCCTTTACCATCTACTCTAAGAACATGAGGAAATATAATTAATTTATTTTATTCAAATATATTAATGTAATTTCATCCTTCATTTTCATGTTTCAATTAGTTCCACATTTATCTCATATTTTACTTCAAATGATGAGTACAAATATTTAATTCTTGATGCACTATAATGAACCTCTGATTAATCGTGAGGTATATAAAACAATGAAAATCTATTTTTCCAGTATTTACTAAATCCAAAATGGTTATCACATTATAAGATAATACAACAAATGAATTAAATCTTCAAACATCATTATACAAAATCTCAATAATATAACCTAAAGTTCAACTTAAATCGTTCGATAAATAATTAACCTTAAAATTATTTAAAATATTTTTGATCAGGTTTAAAACCCAAAAATTAGAAAGATTTTATCGTATAATCTTCTATGATAAACTTACCATGTATCACCAAACAACATTAGTCACTCATAAACTCATATACCAAAAATTTGTATTCTCTAATCATATAATCTCCAAAATATACTAATATTTTCCATAAATAACATGAATTACCATAAAACCAAAATAAAATCATATATACTTCCAAAAGATAATTCAACCTTTATTCCTTAAGTAAAAAACCATCTTATCTAAAATTATTTCCACTTAACTTAATCATGTAATGTTCTCAAAATAGTGAACTTCTCTAAAAATAACTTTAACCACTTAGTCACCAAATCACTTTTCAATCACATGGTTAACTATATGATAAAACATATGTTACCAAAACATAATAACCCTTTTATCCTAATTATCCATAATTACCTCAACATCAAAGATCATCTTGACCCTAAAGGTTATCAATAACTTTAAACTTATGTCCATAAATTATAAAAGCATTATTCGTCAAATAACCTTCTCACTAAAATATATATTAAACCCAAGTGTTGTATTACTATAAAATTGTCCCAAAATAATCTTATTCATCTTAAACTTCTATAACTTAAAACCTAAAAAGGGGTGTCTATTCATTTAAACTTATGATCAACCTTAAAATTATAAACCTATGATGGTATCCATAATTATTAATTAAACCTCACATGAAAAAATCTTAATCTTCAAAGTTATCTAAACCCTACTCAGATACCAACTATGACAGTCCTAAACTCATACTCCCAAATATAATGCTAAAAATATAATATTTACATTTCTGTCTTTGATACTGAAAAACGTGACCCAATTTTATCCATAAAAACATATGAAATAAAACTAAAATATAGGATCACTTACATACCCAAGGATCTTTTTAGTTTAGAGTTTTATAGAATTAGGATAAACTATTTCAAGGTGGAAATTTCCACATAGTATCCTTTTTCCCAAAAAAAAGTTCTTTATAAAAACATTCTTTCTTCATTCAAGGTAACTTCCATATATAGAAATATGACTTTATTAAATTTTCTACTCATACTTAATCCCATGAAAAATATTTTAAAAATATGTCTTGAGAAAAAAAATCTCAACAAGGGATATATATAAAAAATAAAGTAAACCCATCTGTCCATTTCAAAACCGTGAGGTCATATAAGATAGTTTTTACTTTAACATATTAAACTATGAGCTTAAATAACCATTTACTTCCACATGAGATCATCTTTACTGCCCAAATTTTTTCATAAAACACTTTATAAGAAAACATAAAGGTAAAATCATAATTATGATCGTTTCTTATAAAATATGAGAACCCTTGAAAAACATTTTCATAAAAACATGAATTTTTACCCAAAAAGGGAATAAGCATTACTTTAAAACAAAAGATCATTAGCTTACCTTGAAAAATAAAAATATTTATATGAAAACTCATTATAAAGCATTGAAAATTCAAATAAGTGTCTTGGGACATCATCTTCACAAAACACTTACAAATGGAATAACCTACATTTCAACTTCCAATATAATTCTTCGGAGAACATAATCATTACTCAATGCATTGGAGAGCTATATTGGGCTCACCCATCATCAAAACTATATTGAGCTCACCCATCATTCATAAACAATATCCAAGGACCATAACATGCATAAGACACATAAAATATTTCAATTAAATCATAAAAATCATAAAAATATCCTTTTAAACCCATAACTAAAATGTTTTCGGATATTGATATGTCCCTTTTCTTTAAAAACCCATGTTCCAAACTAAAATACCCAAGAACAAAAGGGAAGGAGGGTTTTTCTATGAAGAAAACACTGAACATTATAAATAAATCCAAACATCAAATAACATTTATGTTATAGGGAAAATCCATTGACATCATATACATTAAAATAGAACATTTATTTTTTTCAATTTTGTAAAGAAAGTCAAAATGTTCCATATAAAATACATAAAAATATTCATTTTGAAAAACTTTGAAAGAAAGTAAAAAAAGACACAAAATGTGATTTATAATTCATTTATATACATATAAATACATCCATATAATAATTTTAATAATATGGATATGGAATAAAAATATTTAGAAAATAAATCTTTAAAACATTTAAAATGATGTTTTTAAGGTAAAGTGTCTCTTACCTTGAGTCTGATATGTCATGTACATTCTTTATCTCCTATATGATAAAATTTCATAAATTATTAACTTATTTAAGAAAATTTTATAGTTTTATTCCCTTATCACTAAACCATTTAATTCATTTATTTCAATGACATATTTAATTACTTAATTGGTTAAGTCCACATCGTGTGTTTTGATGACGTTTGGTTCATAATTTCAAAATGACTTCGGTATTTTGAATATGGTCAAAGTGGTAATTATTTCATAATATCTAAAATAATAATCATTAAATAATAATAATTTTATATATTAATTATATGTTTAAAACCATCTATGTAAGTTGGTTATGAAAATTGAATTACGTTGCAACATAGATATGGTAGTCCGTACGTACACACGAGTAACATTTCTGTTTTTCAAAAAAAACATGAGGGAAAGAAGGTAAGTATCATTTTATATTTATATAATGATGGATATATCATAAATATAATACTATATCTTTAAATTCCCTTATATAAACCATCCATTAGAGGCGGTGATGAAAAATAAACCACATCGGTTCATGGAGGTGGTAATCCACACGTACACACGAACGACGTTATCATTTTTTCAATGGATGGAATGGTAAAAAAAATAGATGATATGTTATCTTTAAAAAATGATAATTATGTCATGAATATGATATATTTATACTTTAAATCCTTCATCATAACTATTCATGAGAGACGGTGATGGAAAACAAATCACATCGGTCCGCAATGAGGTAGTTTGTCGTACACATGAAAAATGATGTTGTTTCTCATTAAATGAAGAAGAATATGGATTAAAGTTAATCAATCAAAAAAATAACATCAAATTATATCGAATATACTAATTTTATTATATCACAATGTTTATAATTGTTTTGAAGGAGGTAGAATAAAAAATAAAACTAAAACATTCGGTTAAAAGTTATACCTCTTCTTCAGACAATCACTTTTCTTTACACCTTAAACCTTATAAGGTTGGTATTATGCCCAAACTAAGACCTATATGATGTGTGTAGGGATGTTAGGAATGGATTTGGGTATGTAGTGTCCAAACCAAATGGATCTTGAAGTGTGGAGAGGAGAAGAGAGGGGTGCCCTTTTTTAAGTGAGGGGAGGGGCACTCTTGGAATTTCTTAAAGTTAAATTAATATAAATTAATTTTCCTGGATAAGTGGCACCAAATTGATATATTTCAAATATAGTATGAATATGAGTTGAAATAATCTTATACAATAAAATTTTGACAACTTTAGGTGGTTTTTTCATCATTATCTATTTGTTTTAACCCCTCGTTAACCCTTTTGACGATTATTGTGATATCAAAGTTTTTTACTCTTTATGGTTCAAGAAAGTTACTATAAAAGGAAAAATAACCCACAAATGGACAATAGGATTTAGATAAATTTTAAATAATTTAATAAAAAAATCTTTATTATAAAATATTATTAATGTTATTTTTGGAACTATTCATTTAATTTGATTCATTCACAACTTATTTTTATCATTATATGAACATATAAGAGAAATTTAAAAGAAAGAAAGTAACATTTTGTATTTTTCTTTACTTAAAATATTATATAGGTCATTATCAATACAAAAAGGATCCAAGTGGACATAAATTCAAAAATTAGATGAGTATGAATGAACTCCACTCATCCAATAGGGTAAAGGAAAGTGTTGGGTAGATTTTAATGCCTCTTCTCATTAATTTTAAATTAATCAACATAATTTACCCTTAATATGGTTATAGTTATTACCATAGTTACAATTCACAATGACTAAAAAAATAAAATGTCACACCCTGACCGCAGATGCCTTTTATTTTGTTTCTTTCTTGGTCCCGGTTTAATTTTTTTTTTCAAAGTTTAATTGTGTTGGTAGGTTTTGCATCGGTGCGCGTTTACCGCGTCGTTAGCGGTGACCGTGCGGTTGGCCCGGGTGACCGTGTGTTCGCCTAGTGTTTTGAATATTAAAGTTTTTATATTGACATTAATATAATCATTAGTATTAAATTGTTATAAATATTATCTTTATTTTTTTAATTTTTACTATTGGGATCGTTAAAGTATTATGATTATTTTACTTTCGATATTATTATTATTATTTTTCTTTTATTTCTTGGTTCCGTTTGTCCGCGCCGCGGTCTGGGCTGCGCCCCGGATTATAACTTTTTTCGTTTGATGCTTTTTCTCGGTTTCGGACCCGTGCGCGGCCGCCGCGCGGTTGGCGGTCGCCGCACAGTTGGCCCGGGTGTCGGGAAAGTGCTCTTTTTTTTATATATATAATTCTTATTATAGTTATATCATTATTATTATTTATATTATTATTATTATGGTATTATTACTATTATCATTTTGATATTATAATTATTATCACAAATTTTATTATTATTATTATTATTATTATTATTATTATTATTATTAATATTATTATTAATATTATTATTAATTCGTTATTATCAATTTGTTTAAATTAAAAGGAAAAAAATAAAGGGTGAAACCCTAGGGGGGGCGTTGCGGCCCCCCGTCTTTCTCCCTTGCGGCGCGCTGCATACCCGCAGCGCAGTGCCGCTCGGGCCTCCTCGCCAGTCGGCCGCGGCCCGCCGGCCAGCCTCCCGTCGCCGCCTCCGGCATTTCCCCCATCGTCCTGGCCCCCCTGCTCCAGCGTCCGCTCCCCCGCGCAACCCCGCCGGCCTCCGCCGCACCTCGCTCCGCCCCGGCGCCCTCCCGCACCTCCTCCGCAAGTCCCAGGTGCGCCGCCCTGCCCTTCGGGCGGCCTCGTCGCGCCGCCCTGTTTTCCGGCGGCCTCGTCGGGCCACCCTGCCCGTCCGGCAGACCTCTCCCTTGCGACAAGCCCCCGCTCCGTCCAGCCCGCCTCCGACCAGCACCTCCAGCGAGCCCCGTCGCCGGCCAGTGGCCCTCGGCCCCCTTCCGGCGCACCTTCCAGCACCTCCGGCGAGCCTCGCTCCGGCCAGTGACCTCTGCCGCCCATTCCGGCATCCCAGCCAACTCTCCGGCCACTTCACGGTTTTTTTTTCCGGCGCTCCGGCGCACCCCCTGGCTCCTGCGCGACCCGCCTCCACAGTCCAGAGTTTTCCGACGTTCCCTGCCCTATTCTGGCGACCCCGTCGGCGTTCTTCATCCCCACCGGCACCCCTGCTTTACTCCGGCACCGCCTGCTAGCGTCCCCCGGCCTTTTTCGGCGCTCCGGCCGGCTCTGCCACACCTTCGGCAGGCCGTGTACCGGCTTTTCGCAGTCCGTACAGCCGCCACCGTCTTGCGCCGGGCAGCGGCCCACCCGATAATCAGCGCGCGACCTCCGGCAGTCTCCCTGCCAGTGCGCACCACCACTTTAACTGGCGCGCGACCCCGGTGGTCGAGCGCGTCTGTGTCGAGGTAGTCTTTTGTGGCTGATCTCTAGTTGAGTCTTTTTTTTTATATCTGTGGTCTGCTGTTTTGTTGTTTTGTTGTTTGTCACAGCGCGTCGGTGGGATAATTCTGCAACGCTGCGGTCTTCAGCTGGCGCGTGCCTCCGTTGGTCAGGCACATCCCTACGCCGAGGTGATCTCATGTTAGTTATATGTTTGTGTTTATATTTATGACAGTTGAGCTATTTTAAGTGTTCCGTGTTTGTTGTAGCGCATTGGCGGAATGGTTCCGCGATGCAGTGATCGTCGTCTTGCGTGTGCGTATGCGCCTGCACGAAGCGTGTTCCTTCGTCGAGTTCAGCTGACGACTTTGAGGTAGGTCTCCCATTGCACTCGCCTTTAAATTTAGAATTTATTTATTCCTTGTCTTTTTATTGAGTTTCAGTAAATTTAAAAGTATTATTAAGTAGTTATTTATAGTATGGTGATCTGCTGATAATGAAAGCTGTTTAATTCTAGCGTTTCATTGAAAGTGTTTTTCTTGGTTTTAATTGTGTGCTTCCATATTAATATTGCTAAATGGGTTCTTTATGAAATGTGAAAGTCATGTTGAATTGTGTTTTGAAATGTTTTTGGTGTGTGTAAATTGGTAGGTGTATTGTTTATGGAAAAGGTGTTTCTTAGAACCTTGATTAAAGGAAATGTTGTATGACCTTTAAACTTGATTTTGGGAAACTTTAAGCGTGGTTCTTGGTTGTTGAAAAATGTTTTCCTTTGACGTGTGAATAAAAATTTGGATTTCATTTGAGAAATAGCATTCCTTCAAAAAAATGATTAAAGGCCCGTTTGGCCCTTGAGCTGGATTTTGGAATTTGTCAGTGGTGGTTTGGTTTTCCTTAAATGGGTTTCTAAGTATGTTTTTCTGGTTTTCAACATGATGGCGTGTGTTATATCTTTTGTCAATGCTTTGATATTAAATGGTTTAAATGTAGTGATGTGGCGGCCCGGTTGGCACTTTATTGAATGTGAAGTGAATATGTAAATATATGTACTTATGGGGAATCTCTACAGAGAGACTTCCCTTCGAGGGTTGTCGTGTAGAGGTGTCCGTGTAAGGGGTTGGCAAGTACGGTGAGATGAGTCACGCATGCGAGGGCCTCCTACTTACACAGTATTATTAAAACTACCGTGGGTTCCTGGGCCTCTTTTAGAGAATCGAGTGACGGTTGCTGGCTAACCCCGATTAGACAGGTTAGTCCCCCCTTGGTAGGTAAGGCCTTGTGGGGCGTGCCACTAGTTGGCTGTTAGGGCGGCCAGTTGGTTATTGACTGTGGAGTACCATGTCGACAGGTAGTCTGAACCCGAGTACGTCCAGGGGTTTTCTAGGGATGTTTAGGATCACCCATGGTTACTTTATTTTCCTTTCTTGTTTACTTTCAGTTGTTCTTTACAACTTATACTGTTATGCTTTGTGAAAATGGTTCTCAAATGAAAATTCATTATTCTCTTTGTGTAAAATTTGAAAATGTAATACTTCTTTATCTTTTAGAATGAATTTGGCACCAATGAAAGGAAATCAACTTTTGAAAAATAATAAGGGCAATGTCTCGTGTTTTGACCTTCAAGTGAAACATTATGAAAGCTTACTTTTATACATTGTAGTTCAAACCAGGAATTTATAGATTCTTTATTTACTGGCAGTGCTTTGGGATTTGTTGTTGGGCTCACCTACTGAGTACTTTTTGTACTCACGCCTATCTTTTACCTTTTCAGTTGTAGGTCCCTTATGTACAGGTTTTCCCTAGTTTACTCGCTCAGTGTTGGAGCGAGGTTGGTTTTCAGTTGGGTGGTGACCCGTGGGGTCACGTGGAGGTACGTTGGTTGTGTAGTTTTTGTTCGTCTGCTTTGTTTAGTTTTATTATTTTACCGTTTCTGGTTTTCTTTGGGGCCAAATCGTTTCCACCTGATTACATTTGTTGTCCGGCACTAGTTGCCATCCCGGGGGGATCGGGAACGCCCCTCGGGACTTGCCGCGGACCGGCTTGGGTGACCGGTTCAGGGTCGACCCGGGTTGGTTCGTGACAAAATGGTATCATAGGAGGATCTTGTTATTTGGGTTGTCCGGTAAGTGGATATTAGGACTGTCGGGACTCAAGAGGTAGGTACGGGAAGGACGTCATGAACCCTCGCCCGTTCCGCACCTCGAGTCGCCAGGGGTAGTCCGGGAATTATGTCTTTGTCTCTTTCTGGTTTGTCTTGGATTGAGAGATGACAACGGAGGCAAGCCGACGTTACATTGTGATTTCACATGGAGTAGTGACCCATGTGGAGTCTGAGTACACGGTTTGAATTCCTCCTAGTGGTCGACGCTTACTTGGGACATGGCCCACTACCATGTCGCCAGGTTGAGCGTAGCTACTTGTCCCTAACTCCAGTGGTTGTTGCAAATTTGGGTGCTGTTTTCGTTTTGGTTGGTGTAAGTGCATTGTTGGAAATGAAAAAAAAGTTTTTGAAAATTGGACTGATTTCTTTTAAATGACTTTAAATTTATGAAATGAGTTTTAAAACTGAATGATTTTGGATTAAGAAAACTGGTGTTTGCTTGAAAATTGGTTGAGAGTGGTTTGGAGGGAAACCTTAGGTACTCCTTATGAACGTTTGCACATGTGAGATGATGCATGGAAAGTGCATGTTGGTGTGTGTATGAATGGAATGTGGATAACAACATGTGCAACGGGTCATGGGATTACCTGGGTGTGTATTTGAAATTAAAGGCTTGGCCTTGTCCTCTAAATTGGTTTTTAAATGGGAAAGTGGTTTTGGGAAGTGACTTTTGGTTTGGAAGTGGATTGGTTTTGGTCTTAAAAAAGGAAGTTTTGAAATTTTAAAATGAAAAGGGGATTTTAAAAAGAGGGGAATTTTGTTTTGGGTTGTGTTTGTATTTGATTGGCCTTTGTGATGATTGATTTTTATGAAAGCGCTTTTATTGATGTTGCTTCGATTGATATCAGTTTCGGATCAGTGTTGCATATGTTGATCAGAAATTCCGCCCAGAAAGGTCCCTGGAGTTTTGATGAGTCATGCCCAGTTTTTTGTCATTTTCGGATATTGTCTGTCCTTCATGGTGACTGGAGCCTGTTAGAGATAGTGCAATGGCTTGAAGAAGTTGAGCGTGTCTTTAGGGTATTGGGAACTCCCGACGTTGTTTGAGTGCATGCTGTTTTGAGTCTGTTCGATGGTCCAGCTTTGGACGAGTGAGAGTGGTTCGCCCCACCATCATGATAAGTTGCAATGACTTGGGTTTTCTCTGGAGCTGTCTTCATCTGATGGTTTGTGCTTAAAAAGGGGAAGATGAAGGAGATGGAAGAGCTCATGTGTGTTCGACATGGCCAACAGGCGTTGAAAGCGTAGGTTGACCAATTCAAGGATCTGGTGTCTCAGTTTCCAGAGGTAGCGTCGCAAGATTTGATGAAGACTCCTCCATCTATCAGGGGTCTTCATCCAGAGATCAAGGAGCGAGTCCTCCCTTTTTGGGAGAATCACTTTTGAGAAGTTGGTCCATGGGGTGTTCTTAGCTGAGTTGGTCTCCGGAGCACAAACGGTTGGCGATCCACCGTATCCAGTTGATCGTGAAGGTCCCCCATCTGACGAGCAGAGTGTGTCAGGTAAATTTCTTTTTTTAAGAGTTCTTTGCAGTGGCTCTAACTTCCAGTTCGTCGGACCGTCTAATGGTGTACCGTAAGTATGGATGTTTATGGCATACGATCCGTCATGTCAAACCCCTCCGAAGACGTGCCATCGTTGCAGGTGTCTGGGTCATCTACAGAATCTTTGTAGGAAGCGTCGCCTGAGGAAGACACTGTGATTAGAAGATTCCAGTGCCTGACTATGAGGCAGGAGATGCTTCAACCATCAGAGCCCCAACCACAGGTCTTGGGGTGAAGCTCGCGCGCAGTCAGGAGTTGTCAGGGGTGTGACGCCTCAATTCGGGTTTCGTGTTCCGTGTTGGCAACGAAACCTTTAAAGTCATTCCATTCTCGTTCTTCCACTGTTAAAGTTTTGGCGTGTCGTAGGTTCAATGTGTCATCGTGAAGCTAGGATTAGTATGTTAGTATGCAATCCAAACAGTCTAGTTTTCCTGATTATGGTGTTCTGGATCGTGCGTTTTTCTTAAAGGTGTGTTTGGATCTTGCGTGAGTTGATCTCGGTTTGACCATGTTCGTTGGGAAATGTAAGTGTCTTGGAATAATTGATGTTCTAGTTGTGATCGAGTTTACTTTTTGGGTTAAGTTTCTTCTCATAAGTCTTTCTTAGGTGTTCGGGGTTTTGGTCTAGGCTGAGAGTTCTAAGTCCTAGTGGAGCTGTTTCGCTCTTTCTACAGAGGTTAACTTGGTACGGTTGGGAGTTCTCGTGTCATCCCCCCCTCCGAGGGTGGTATGGTTGAGTGTTATATTTTCTGCACAGGTTGAGTTCTTGTGGTGGGGAGAACCCCATCGTGTTCTCCATGTCGGCCTCAGACTTCAGTTTTCTCTTGAATCGGTCGGGTGTGACCTGTGTAGAGTAAGGTCATCCCGAGAATCTCAGTTCTCTTCAGTTCCTTTAGTTCCGTTTGGGCATGGACTTGGATGTTGACCGACTTTTGGCTTGGTGACTTTCTGGGGGCAGAAAGTGTCTGTGGTGGGGAGAATTGTCACACCCCGACCATAGATGCCTTTTATTTTGTTTCTTTCTTGGTCCCGGTTTTTTTTTTCAAAGTTTAATTGTGTTGGCAGGTTTTGCATCGGTGCGCGTTTACCGCGTCGTTAGCGGTGACCGTGTGGTTGGCCCGGGTGACCGTGTGTTCGCCTAGTGTTTTGAATATTAAAGTTTTTATATTGACATTAATATAATCATTAGTATTAAATTGTTATAAATATTATCTTTATTTTTTTTATTTTTACTATTGGGATCGTTAAAGTATTATGATTATTTTACTTTCGATATTATTATTATTATTATTTTTCTTGTATTTCTTGGTTTCGTTTGTCCGCGCCGCGGTCTGGGCTGCGCCCCAGATTATAACTTTTGTCATTTGATGCTTTTTCTGGGTTTCGGACCCGTGCGCGGCCGCCGCGCGGTTGGCGGTCGCCGCGCAGTTGGCCCGGGTGTCGGGAAAGTGCTCTTTTTTTTATATATATAATTCTTATTATAGTTATATCCTTATTACTATTTATATTATTATTATTATGGTATTATTACTATTATCATTTTGATATTATAATTATTATCACAAAGTTTATTATTATTATTATTATTATTATTATTATTAATATTATTATTATTATTAATATTATTATTAATTCGTTATTATCAATTTGTTTAAATTAAAAGGGAAAAAAATAAAAAAAATAAAGGGTGAAACCCTAGGGGGGGCGCTGCGGCCCCCCCTCTTTCTCCCTTGCGGCGCGCTGCGCACCCGCAGCGCAGCGCCGCTCGGGCCTCCTCGCCAGCCGGCCGCGGCCCGCCGGCCAGCCTCCCGTCGCCGCCTCCGGCGTTTCCCCCATCGTCCCGGCCCCCCTACTCCAGCGCCTACTCCCCCGCGCAACCCCGCCAGCCTCCGCTGCACCTCGCTCCGCCCCGGCGCCCTCCCACACCTCCTCCGCAGGTCCCAGGCGCGCCGCCCTACCCTCCGGCGGCCTCGCCGCGCCGCCCTGTCCTCCGGCAGCCTCGCCGCGCCACCCTGCCCGTCCGGCGGACCTCCCCCTTGCGACAAGCCCCCACTCCGGCCAGCCCGCCTCCGACCAGCACCTCCGGCGAGCCCCGTCGCCGGCCAGCGGCCCTCGGCCCCCTTCCGGCGCACCTTCCAGCACCTCCGGCGAGCCTTGCTTCGGCCAGCGACCTCTGCCGCCCGTTCTGGCATCCCAGCCAACTCTCCGGCCACTTCCCGTTTTTTTTTTCCGGCGCACCCCCTGGCTCCCGCGCGACCCGCCTCCACTGTCCGGAGTTTTCCGACGTTCCCTGCCCTATTCCGGCGACCCCGTCGGCGTTCTGTATCCCCGCCGGCACCCCTGCTTTGCTCCGGCACCGCCTTCCAACGTCCCCCTGCCTTTTCCGGTGCTTCGACCGGCTCTGCCACACCTTCGGCAGGTCGTGTACCGGCTTTTCACAGTCCTTACAGCCGCCACCGTCTTGCGCCAGGCAGCGGCCCACCCGATAATCAGCGTGTGACCTCCGGCGGTCTCCCTACCAGTGCGTGCCGCCACTTTAACTGGCGCGCAACCCCGGTGGTCGAGTGCGTCTGCACTGAGGTAGTCTTTTGTGGCTGATCTCTGGTTGAGTCTTTTTTTTATATCTGTGGTCTGCTGTTTTGTTGTTTTGGTGTTTGTCGCAGCGCGTCGGCGGGATAATTCCGCAACGCTGCGGTCTTTAGCTGGCGCGTGCCTCTGTTGGTCGGGCACATCCCTGCGCCGAGGTGATCTCATGTTAGTTATATGTTTGTGTTTATATTTATGACAATTGAGCTATTTTAAGTGTTCCGTGTTTGTTGTAGCGCATTGGCGGTATGGTTCCGCGATGCAGTGATCGTCGGCTTGCGTGTGCGTACACGCCTGCGCGAAGCGTGTTCCTTCATCGAGTTCAGCTGACGACTTTGAGGTAGGTCTCCCATTGCACTCGCCTTTAAATTTAGAATTTATTTATTCCTTTTCTTTTTATTGAGTTTCAGTAAATTTAAAAGTATTATTAAGTAGTTATTTATAGTGTGGTGATTTGCTGATAATGAAAGCTGTTTAATTCTAGCGTTTCATTGAAAGTGTTTTTCTTGGTTTTAATTGTGTGCTTCCATAGTAATATTGCTAAATGGGTTTGATAAAACACTATTTTATTGAATATTTTATTGATAATAAATGATATAATTTCCTCACATTGTGTTAAACATGTTTATTTATAAAATATTTGGGATTTGATCATTCATTTGAAAATTTGGTGAAAATTCCAGTTTTACCCTTAATAGTGCACTGTAGTATTTCGAAGATAAATATTTTTATATTTATTATTTGAATTTTTCATTTTGTAACAGTGTTCCTAACTTAATTATCTACAACTTTTATTCAGGACACTAAAGCTAAAGAGTTCATTTGGTTGTTGAAATTGGGCCATGAAGTCAAAGTTGGGCTGGGCTCGCCAGAATGGAGAAGGTTCTGTATTTGGGCCATATATTCTACATACGGGCTTGGATTGAGCCCAAATTTTGATGAAAGCTCGGGGACATGATGTGGCACAAATCATACTTATGAAAGGCTGGCCCATTCACGCGTTTCGGTGGTCAAATGGGCGGTACAAGTTGGCATAAAATATTTGGCCGAATTTCCACATTCACACTTGAAACCACTTGTAACCTCTCCTCCCCTCCCCTCTATAAATTGGAGTTTTTCTCATTTGGAGGGGTTGGGACGTGCATTGGGAGATTGGAGGCAGAGGATAATTTTTTTCACCCAAATTCTCCAACCATTGTAAGAGGGGTAGCTCTTGAAGCAAGGATCCCCTCATCGAAGACTCCTTCTCTTCTTCATTTTGTAATGTTTTCATTTGTGTAATAAACTTCATTGCTCTTCTTATATTTCTTCTCTTTTCTTCTGTTTTGTTTAAATTTCTTCTTCTCTTAATCTTCTTAATTGGGTTGGAATCAAGAGTGGAGACAAGATTGGGTTCTACCCTTTCAATCCGTTGCTTATGCAAAACGTCTCCACGATGACTACACCACCCATGGAAGAGTAGTTCTTTTTAGTAATCGATCGACCTCTATCCTTCTTCATTCATTTATTTTGAATCAATGAGCTACTGTAATTCACATATTATGATCTATTAATTGAGTTTTAAATTTAAATTAAACTAAGCAAGCAATTGAATAGTTAACACAAAACACGCGAGGTCGGGAATTGTGTGAACTGTGAGAGCGCAACCTTAACCGGTAATTCAAAACCACATGGGATCAATTTGTAGAGTTCAAATATAATCCCTAAACTCAATTAATCCTCATTTCCAGAGTGGTTATGTGCCTTAATTTACCACTGACCATAAGCTAATTTTAGAGCATCAATCAAAGCAGGGTGTCGCGATTGCATGTTCCGAAGTTATCCTAAGGTTAAAATTCACTTCAATCTTCGTGGTAAAGTTAATTCTCGTAGGGTTCAGGATTTAACAAATTAAGGGATCATAATTAAGTGAATATTAATTTAAATGATAATGATTAATAAATGATTGAAGAGGTAGAGTTAGATCGATTACGCTTTTTAAATAGATTTCTAAAAAAAACCTCTTCTTGTTGTGTCATTTAAATTGAAATTCATTTCAAAACTAAAAACAAAAAAAAATTATACAATCTTCTTCTAGCAAACTTCTTCTAGATTCATAAACTAGAACAAACCCCAATCCTTTAAAGTAGTGTTTTTATTCTATTCTATTTTATTTTATTTTTTAGAATACCTCTAATAAGTTGTTAAATTCACTTCCTCCTTTGAGAGACAACCTTGGTCAGCCACTCTGCTGCATTTAAGTACCCCAAATCACACTAATCATTTGAGGGAGCCCACGACAGCGCTCTTTCAAATTGGCGCCGTTGCCGGGGATCGAAGTAATTATTTCAACCAATTAGAGGTATTTATTTTATTTTACATTTTAATTCTCTTCCTCTCTTCTTTCTTCCGTCTTTACCCAATCTGATTTTTTTTTCTTCTTCTTCTTTTATCTCTTTCTACTTCTTTTTGGACCATCAACTCAAAATTCAAAGTTTTATTTTACTATGGTCCACATTCCTTCTTTTCATCTTTCATTGATTGATGACACGAACTAATCCCGAAGATCTCTTAGATCTTGACCCTGAGATTGAACGTAGCCTTAGGGCACGAATCAGACATTCTCAGTCTACGGGAAGTTTCAACATTCAACCAGTTGGAGAATTACTCCAATATCAGAACATTGAAATTGGAAGCAATTCAAATTCAACCATAAAACAAGAACCAATGGCTGGAAACAATGTAAATGAACTTAATAGAACCATTCGAGAATTGGCTGCACCTGATATTAACTATCAACCAAATTGTATTGCATACCCAAATCTCGAATCGGACTTCGAACTGAAATCTGGGTTAATTCACTTACTTCCAAAGTTTCATGGCCTCTCTGGTGAGGATCCCAATAAACATTTGAAAGAATTTAATGTGGTTTTCTCAACCCTAAAACCTAGAAATGTCTCTGAAGATCAAATCAAACTAAGAGCATTCCCATTCTCACTTGATGGAGCTGCGAAAGATTGGATGTATTATTTACAACCCGAAGATGTAACTTGTTGGAACGATTTGAAACGTCTTTTCTTGCAGAGATTTTTTCCAGCATCAAGGACTACATCCATTCGAAAGGAGATATCGGGGATCAAGCAAGCCCAAGGGGAGTCAATGTATGAGTATTGGGAGAGATTCAAGAAGCTGTGTGCAAGCTGCCCACATCACCAAATCAGTGAGCAACTACTCATTCAGTACTTCTATGAAGGACTCACACCTATGGAGAGGAGCATGGTAGATGCTGCGGCTGGAGGAGCATTGGTGGACAAGACACCAGTAGCTGCGCGTGCGTTGATCGACAAGATGGCCCAAAACTCCCAACAATTCGGTGATAGAGGTACACCACATGTTCGAAGAGTACATCAAGTAAGTCCTTCTTCTCTTGAAAGTCATTTGATTGATACTAAGTTAGAAGAATTGACAACTATGGTGAGGCAGATTGTATTGGCACAAAAGACATCTCTACCCCCTCCTTCAAGGCCTTGTGGTATTTGCACTGAGACAAGCCACCCAACTGACTGTTGCCCACAACTCCAAGAAACAGAAGATTGTGCAGCAGTGTTCCCTGGGAGACCATTTCAGCAGCAACAACAACAACCATATCCCCAAAAGAAGTTTGATCCAACATACAACCAAGGGTGGAAAGATCTATCGGACATGAGGTATGGCTCTGGACAACAACAAAGGCCCCCTTTTCAACCAAACTTCCAGCAGCCTCCACCTTACCAACAGGGTTTCCAACAACCCCAAAGGAGATTCGAAGCTCAAACATCAACGAGTCAGCAACAAGGGAATATCCAACACAAGGTAGACTCTAACACTGATGATCTTTTGAAACAAATTGTTCTTAATCAACAGAATGAGCTGAAGAGTCAAGGTTCGGAGCTGAGAGAGTTGAAGACTCAAATGAGTCAGATTGCCACCGCCCTCCATGAACTTGTGAGTAAGAATTCTGGAAATCTACCTTCCCAACCCACTCCAAATCCAAAGGGTAATGTTAGTGCCATCACATTGAGAAGCGGGAATCAAATGAACGATACATCTGCACCTACCATTCCACCGGGATTCACCTCAACTTCAGAGAAGCTGCATTCCATACCAACTGATGAGCAATCCAAGGAGAAAGATAAAGGTAAGAAAAAGATTGATGATGTTCCTCCTAAACCCCTTCCTTTTCCAAACAGGGTTGTTCAAACCAAGAAGATGGATGAAGAAGCAATGCAAAAGGAGGTTTTGGACACATTCAAGCGTGTGGAGATCAACATTCCTCTACTTGAAGCCATTAAGCAAATCCTAAGGTATGCCAAATTCTTAAAAGAACTCTGCACCAATCGAAGAGGGCTCAAGGGAAATGAGAGGATCAACCTTGGAAGGAATGTCTCGGCACTCATTACACCAACTCTAGCAATGCCAACAAAGTGCAAGGATCCTGGGACATTCACCATCCCATGTACCATAGGGGAGTTGCACTTCTCTGATGCTCTTTGTGATTTAGGAGCTTCAATAAATGTGATGCCTCACTCTGTATTCTCTTCCTTACAGGTTGGTGAGTTGAAGCCAACAAGAGTAGTGGTGCAATTGGCGAATAGAGCTACGGCATATCCAGCGGGAGTTCTTGAGGATGTACTTGTCCGGGTAAGAGACATGATCTTTCCAGCAGACTTCTATGTGCTTAACATGGAGGATGATCAGGTAAGTTCTCATTCCCCCATTATCCTAGGTAGACCCTTCCTCAAAACTGCAAAAACTATCATAAATGTCAATGAGGGTACACTTTCCATGGAGTTTGGAGATGAAGTTGTGATATTTAATGTTATGGATTCCATGAAGTACCCCTCAGAGGACCATTCTGCTTTTGTTATCTCCCATTTTGAACCACCAAGTAAAAACTCCATAGAATTTGATTGTCCTATGCTTAGGGAGATTATGAGTATCGGTTCTAGTTTGATGTCTAAGAATTCTTCTACACCCATTTTTAAGGAACAAGACTCTCTAAGATTTGATTTTGAAATGGAATCATATTCTGATTTTGATCATGTGAACTCTGATTATGACATGGCTATTGAGTATGCTGATGGATTTGGTGCTTTATTCTCTGATTGTGATGATTTTTATTCTGATACTGATTTTCATTGTGCAGATATGTCTGTTGCATCAATTTCTCCATCCATACATCACCCACCTACATTGGAACTCAAGCCATTGCCCCCAAATCTCAAATATGCATACTTGCTCAGTGGTGATAGATTACCTGTCATAATTTCTAACAATATCTCTTTTGAACATGAAGAAAAACTTTTGAATCTTTTGAGAGATAACATTAGGGCAATTGGTTGGACATTGGAAGACATATCAGGTATTAGCCCCTCCATTTGCATGCATAGGATTCTCTTGGAGGATGGGGCTAAACCGGTGAGACAGCCACAAAGGAGACTTAATCCCACCCTCCTAGAAGTTGTTAAGAAAGAAGTTGAGAAATTACTTGAGGCGGGTATCATTTACCCTATTTCTGACTCACAATGGGTTATCCCTGTTCAGGTTGTACCAAAGAAAACTGGTTTCACTGTTATAAAAAATGAAAATGATGAGTTAGTTCCTGTGAGAGTACAAAACAGTTGGCGAGTGTGTATCGATTATAGGAAACTAAATCAATCCACTCGTAAGGACCATTTCCCACTTCCATTCATTGACCAGATGCTTGAGAGACTAGCTGGGAAGACACACTATTGTTTCTTGGATGGATTTTCTGGCTATTTTCAGGTTCCCATTGCAGCAGAGGACCAGGAGAAGACAACATTCACCTACCCATTCGGTACCTTTGCTTACCGAAGGATGCCATTTGGACTTTGCAACGCCCCAGGTACCTTCCAGAGATGCATGGTGAGTATTTTCTCAGATTTTATTGAGACCTGCATGGAGGTATTTATGGATGATTTTACAGTTTATGGGTCCTCATTTGATGAATGTCTCTCTAGTTTGGGTGATGTGTTGCATCGTTGTATTGAGAAGAATCTGGTCTTAAATTTTAAAAAATGTCATTTCATGGTCGAAAAGGGAATTGTCTTAGGTCATATAGTCTCACAACATGGAATTGAAGTTGATAAATCTAAGGTAGACATTATTTCATCCCTCCCATATCCTACATGTGTGCGTGATGTTCGATCATTCCTTGGGCATGCTGGATTTTATCGACGCTTCATCAGAGATTTTAGTAAGATCGCTCTACCCTTATCTCGATTGCTTCAAAAAGATATTGACTTCAATTTTGATGATTCATGCAGGGTATCATTTGATGAGATGAAGAAGTGTCTGACCACTCCACCAATCATACAGCCCCCACGGTGGGACCTTCCATTTGAGCTTATGTGTGACGCCTCCAACTTCGCGGTTGGAGCTGTCTTATCTCAGAGGGTGGAGGGACGTTCACATGTGATCGCCTATGCATCGAGGACGCTGGATTCAGCCCAATCAAACTACACTACCACAGAAAAGGAGTTTCTTGCTGTCATATTTGCTTTAGATAAATTCCGTTCATATTTATTGGGCTCTAAAGTGGTTGTTTTTTCTGACCATGCAGCTTTGAGGTACCTCCTAAAGAAGCCAGATGCAAAGCCACGACTTATCCGTTGGATGCTCCTTCTTCAAGAGTTTGACCTTGAGATAAAGGACAAGAAGGGGTCAGAGAATTTGGTGGCAGACCACATGAGTAGGCTTACTCACACACTAGAGGATGACACCTTGGATCAGGTACCACTTCGGGACACTTTCCCTGATGAGCATCTCTATACCATCTCAGGTACGCATCCTTGGTATGCTGATTTAGTTAACTACCTTGCTGCTTCTGAAATCCCTGCAAATTTAAAGAAACATCAGGTCCAAAAATTAAAAAGTGAGTCCAGGTTTTATGTGTGGGATGATCCTTACCTCTGGCGCATGTGTAGTGACCAAGTCATTAGGAGGTGTGTTCCCGATCATGAGTTTGAGTCTGTTTTGCATTTCTGTCATACACTTGCATGTGGTGGACACTTAGGACCCCAACGGACAGCTAGGAAGGTTTTAGACTCTAGATTATATTGGCCTAGCTTGTTCCATGATGCCCATTTGTATTGTAAGTCATGCTCTCGTTGCCAACACACTGGGAACATTTCTAGGAGACATGAGATGCCCCAACAACCCATACTATTTTGTGAGATTTTTGATGTATGGGGCATCGAATTTATGGGTCCTTTTCCTAGTTCATTTGGTTTTTTGTACATTTTGGTTGCTGTTGATTATGTGAGTAAATGGGTGGAGGCCAAGGCCACCAGGACTGACGATTCTCATGTTGTTGTGGACTTTGTCAAAGCACAAATTTTTTGCAGGTTTGGAGTACCAAAAGCCATCATCAGTGACCAAGGGACACACTTTTGCAATAGGAATTTTGCTTCCCTCCTTCGAAAGTATGGGGTGACACACAAAACATCAACACCATACCACCCCCAAACAAATGGCCAGGCTGAGGTTTCAAATCGTGAGTTGAAACAAATCTTGGAGAAAACCGTGCAGCCAAATAGGAAGGATTGGAGCAAGCGCTTGGATGATGCATTGTGGGATTATAGGACAGCATACAAGACCCCCATTGGTATGTCCCCATTTCGGATTGTTTTTGGGAAAGCGTGTCATCTCCCCGTGGAAGTCGAGCATCGGGCATATTGGGCTATAAAGAAATGCAACATGGATTTGGCCCAAGCTGGAATTCAAAGGAAGTTGCAAATTCAAGAGCTTGAGGAGATTCGATTGTCATCATATGAGAACTCAAGGCTCTACAAGGAAAGATCAAAAGCAGCTCATGACAAAATGATCCAACAAAGGGAGTTTCATGTTGGAGAGAAAGTCCTTCTCTATAGTTCACGACTGAAGTTGATGCCTGGTAAGTTGCGTTCCAGATGGTTAGGTCCTTATATTGTGTCTAATGTTTTTCCTTATGGTGCAGTGGAGATCACACAAGAGGACACTGGAAGGAGCTTTACAGTCAATGGGCAACGTTTGAAGAGATACATTGAGGGACATCCTACTGATGCAGTGGATTTTATCACACTGCATGACCCCATCATCACTTGATCACATCAGGCTGTTCCTAACCCTTTCACTTTTATATTATTTGTCCTATTTAAAAATTCTGCATTTCATGTGCATATATCATCTCATAGGTTCACATTGAGGACAATGAAATATTTTAAGTGTGGGGGAGGGAACCTTTTAGTTTAGTAATTTCAATTGTTTTCCTGTTAAAAAAAACCAAAAAAAAATTGTGTGTTTTTCAAAATTTGTGTGTTTATTTTACAATTTTCTGTGTGTTTTTGAAACTTTTGAGCTGAAATGATTCTCATCACCATTTTTAAATCCATATCAATAAGTGAAACAATTTACCCCTTGAAACTAAGCTTAAATGAATGCTGAAATGACTTTGTTTCAAGTTCAAATATTTAGTAATTTCATGGAAAGTACACCGAATTTTGAATCCCATGCCAATATCACTGTCTTTATATTTGAAATCACTTTCCTGTGAGGCTTCTAAACCATTATTTTCATATTCTTTACATTCACCTCACTTCTTGAGAGAACCAAACCATACTTGATTTAACCAGAATTTGATCTATTCCTGTCAAAACTTGAGGGTTTGAGGTACATATGTTTAAATGATTGAGTCATTTGTTTGGTATTAAAGCCCCCTTTTCAAAGAATCTTTTTTTTATAATGGCCTACCTTGAATATTTAATCCTTGTAGCCCTTAGAAGCCATGCACAGCCTGTTAGGTTAAGCCACATTACAAGCCAATTTTCTCTATCCAACCAACTCTTGAAGTGAAATTGCATAATCTAGTTGAGCTTAAGTGTGGGGGAAGTTGTCTTGTGTTGTGCCACCACATTATGTGATACTTTGGGTGGAAAATTAAATTCTGAAGAGATGTGTTTGCTGCTAAAGAAAGTCATTATATTGAAAGTTGTGCCTTTTCTGGATCTTTCATGACAAGTGAAGCTGTGCCTTTTCTGGAGCTTCTAATTGAGGTGGAAAGTTGTGCCCATCTGGAGCTTTCAAGAAAATCATGTTTGAGAAGATTGACATTTTTTATGCTGAAATGATGAATGGTGTAAACCTTTCATGACTTTTCATGATGATGGAGCTGAATTGATACTATGGGGATTGAAGAGAAGATCATATTTAAGTGAAAATTAGATTAATGCAATTTTTCTTCAAAAGAGTCAAGCCCTCCTCATTCAGCCTCAGAGTTTTTCGCATCTTAATCCTACCAACCGAAAGCCACAGAACAACCCTGAAAAGTCCTCATGATAAACATATGTCCTTGACTCACATCGGGTAGCGATGTAGGAATCTATCAAGCCTATGGTGACCCTTGTATGAGTTTGGATGAGAAAGACATTGCAAAAAAAAATTGATATTTGAGTGATGAGAGAAAATTCAAGCAAGGTAAGTGTTTTGTGCATGGGTGGATAAATGAAGTGGAAATATATTGAATGATATAAATGGAGAACTTGAAATAAGGTTTTTTATGAGGCATGATATCTTTTTTATTCTTGGTGTGAAATTGATTGATCTTAAAGATATGTGTTTTAAAATTGGTTTTGATTTGATATTGATGTTTACTTGATATGAGGTTTTGCCCAGGTGTGCAAAAGGGTAAGTGTGGGGGAGTTGATAAAACACTATTTTATTGAATATTTTATTGATAATAAATGATATAATTTCCTCACATTGTGTTAAACATGTTTATTTATAAAATATTTGGGATTTGATCATTCATTTGAAAATTTGGTGAAAATTCCAGTTTTACCCTTAATAGTGCACTGTAGTATTTCGAAGATAAATATTTTTATATTTATTATTTGAATTTGTCATTTTGTAACAGTGTTCCTAACTTAATTATCTACAACTTTTATTCAGGACACTAAAGCTAAAGAGTTCATTTGGTTGTTGAAATTGGGCCATGAAGTCAAAGTTGGGCTGGGCTCGCCAGAATGGAGAAGGTTCTGTATTTGGGCCATATATTCTACATACGGGCTTGGATTGAGCCCAAATTTTGATGAAAGCTCGGGGACATGATGTGGCACAAATCATCCTTCTGGAAGGCCGGCCCATTCACGCGTTTCGGTGGTCAAATGGGCGGTTCAAGTTGGCATAAAATATTTGTCCGAATTTCCACATTCACACTTGAAACCACTTGTAACCTCTCCTCACCTCCCCTCTATAAATTGGATTTTTTCTCATTTGGAGGGGTTGGGACGTGCATTGGGAGATTGGAGGCAGAGGAGAATTTGTTTCACCCAAATTCTCCAACCATTGTAAGAGGGGTAGCTCTTGAAGCAAGGATCCCCTCATCGAAGCCTCCTTCTCTTCTTCATTTTGTAATGTTTTTATTTGTGTAATAAACTTCATTGCTCTTCTTATATTTCTTCTCTTTTCTTATGTTTTGTTTAAATTTATTCTTCTCTTAATCTTCTTAATTGGGTTGGAATCAAGAGTGGAGACAAGATTGGGTTCTACCCTTTCAATCCGTTGCTTATGCAAAACGTCTCCACGATGACTACACCACCCATGGAAGAGTAGTTCTTTTTAGTAATCGATCGACCTCTATCCTTCTTCATTCATTTATTTTGAATCAATGAGCTACTGTAATTCACATATTATGATCTATTAATTGAGTTTTAAATTTAAATTAAACTAAGCAAGCAATTGAATAGTTAACACAAAACACGCGAGGTCGGGAATTGTGTGAACTGTGAGAGCGCAACCTTAACCGGTAATTCAAAACCACATGGGATCAATTTGTAGAGTTCAAATATAATCCCTAAACTCAATTAATCCTCATTTACAGAGTGGTTATGTGCCTTAATTTACCACTGACCATAAGCTAATTTTAGAGCATCAATCAAAGCAGGGTGTCGCGATTGCATGTTCCGAAGTTATCCTAAGGTTAAAATTCACTTCAATCTTCGTGGTAAAGTTAATTCTCGTAGGGTTCGGGATTTAACAAATTAAGGGATAATAATTAAGTGAATATTAATTTAAATTATAATTATTAATAAATGATTGAAGAGGTAGAGTTAGATCGATTACGCTTTTTAAATAGATTTCTAAAAAAAACATCTTCTTGTTGTGTCATTTAAATTGAAATTCATTTCAAAACTAAAAACAAAAAAAAATTATACAATCTTCTTCCAGCAAACTTCTTCTAGATTCATAAACTACAAAAAACCCCAATCCTTTAAAGTAGTGTTTTTATTCTATTCTATTTTATTTTATTTTTTAGAATACCTCTAATAAGTTGTTAAATTCACTTCCTCCTTTAAGAGACGACCTTGGTTAGCCACTCTGCTGCATTTAAGTACCCCAAATCACACTAATCATTTGAGGGCGCCCACGACAGCGCTCTTTCAGGGTTCTTTATGAAATGTGAAAGTCATGTTGAATTGTGTTTTGAAATGTTTTTGGTGTGTGTAAATTGGTAGGTTTATTGTTTATGGAAAAGGTGTTTCTTAGAATCTTGATTAAAGGAAATGTTGTATGACCTTTAAACTTGATTTTGGGAAACTTTAAGCGTGGTTCTTGGTTGTTGAAATTTTTTTTCCTTTGATGTGTGAATAAAAGTTTGGATTTCATTTGAGAAATAACATTCCTTCAAAAAAATGATTAAAGGCCCGTTTGGCCCTTGAGCTGGATTTTGGAATTTGTCAGTGGTGGTTTGGTTTTCCTTAAATGGGTTTCTAAGTATGTTTTTCTGGTTTTCAACATGATGGCGTGTGTTATATCTTTTGGCAACGCTTTGATATTAAATGGTTTAAATGTAGTGATGTGGCGACCCGGTTGGAACTTTATTGAATGTGAAGTGAATATGTAAATATATGTACTTATGGGGCATCTCTACAGAGGGACTTCCCTTCGAGGTTTGTCGTGTAGCGGTGTCCGTGTAAGGGGTTGGCAAGTGCGGTGAGATGAGTCACGCGTGCGAGGGCCTCCTACTTACACAGTATTATTAAAACTACCGTGGGTTCCTGGGCGTCTTTTAGAGAATCGAGTGACGGTTGTTGGCTAACCCCGATTAGACGGGTTAGTCCCCCCTTGGTAGGTAAGGCCTTGTGGGGCGTGCCACTGGTTGGATGTTAGGGCGGCCAGTTGGTTATTGACTGTGGAGTACATGTCGGCAGGTAGTCTGAACCCGAGTACGTCCAGGGGTTTTCTAGGGATGTTTAGGATCACCCATGGTTACTTGATTTTCCTTTCTTGTTTACTTTCAGATGTTCTTTACAGCTTATACTGTTATGCTTTGTGAAAATGGTTCTCAAATGAAAATTCATTATTCTCTTTGTGTAAAATTTGAAAATGTAATACTTCTTTATCTTTTAGAATGAATTTGGAACCAATGAAAGGAAATCAACTTTTGAAAAATAATAAGGGCAATGTCTCGTGTTTTGACCTTCAAGTGAAACATTATGAAAGCTTACTTTTATACATTGTAGTTCAAACCTGGAATTTATAGATTCTTTATTTACTGGCAGTGCTTTGGGATTTGTTGTTGGGCTCACCTACTGAGTACTTTTTGTACTCACGCCTATCTTTTACCTTTTCAGTTGCAGGTCCCTTGTGTATAGGTTTTCCCTAGTTTACTCGCTCAGTGTTGGAGCGAGGTTGGTTTTCAGTTGGGTGGTGACCCGTGGGGTCACGTGGAGGTACGTTGGTTGTGTAGTTTTTGTTCGTCTTCTTTGTTTAGTTTTATTATTTTACCGTTTCTGGTTTTCTTTGGGGCCAAATCGTTCCCACCTGATTACATTTGTTGCTCGTCACTAGTTGCCATCCCGGGGGGATCGGGAACGCCCCTCAGGACTTGCCGCGGACCGGCTCGGGTAACTGGTTCAGGGTTGATCCGGGTTGGTTCGTGACATAAAAAGAGACCTATTTACCAAATATTAATTACATTGATCACAAATATTAAATATATTTTATCAAAATAAATTCACATAAGAGGACAATTTTAATTTACAATCAAACCCACAAAACGCGACGAAAAGAGGTTTTCCAAAAAAATGTATTCTTAAGTATAAATTTTTTTTTACTAAAATCAAGCATAAAATTGATTCCAATTAAATTAATTGTATTATTCATAATATAAATGAACTAATTCAACTTTGAAACCATTTTAAAAAATGGAACTTTGTAAATACTTGAAACGAAAAGACAATTTTCAATAAAAATGAGTATTTTTCGCTATTTATTGAAAAAAAAATCTTATCAGGAAAATCGCAAAATATAAACCTGATATAATTTTGATATGATGATTTTAAAAATTATATATTTTTTTATCAAATATTATTTATAAATTTGATAGAAATTAATTATAATATTCGCTCACAAAAAGTAATAAAACCCATTTTTGAAGAAAATGTATTTTTGAAGTATAAAACCAGTTTACTAATAATTGAGTGTTTATTTCTTAAGTATTAATCAATAAATTTATATTGAGTATGACCATTTTATATATATTTTATAACTATGTTAATCCTATTCATACCTATTAATTCAAAGACTGTGTTATAACGATTATATTTAAAATAATATTATTTCACAGCCATTAAAGCTCGGTGTTGCATGTTGTGTGCGCTATCAAAAATAGTTTTGTTTTTAAATCTCGGGATATTACATTTGTATTAAGGAAAACTTCTCTGAATTTATTTCATAATTTGGTTACTCATGTTTGCACCTTTCAATCCAAAGACTAGGTCACAACGGTCATATTTAAATAATAATATTTTAATAGTATTTCACGGTTTGTTTAAGTTCGATGTTGTGTGTGGTATACGCTATCGAATATAGTATTCAAAAAATGAAAACAAACAAGTCTCGGTGTTTTACAAAGACTTGATGGTCATATATCTGCAGTTGAATACCTATTCTAAGGTTTGAAGAAGGACTATTAAAGCTGATGGTTCCAACATAAACAAAGCTACTATCCAGCCGGAAGGACTGAGGTGTGCAAGACACCAAAATGGAGGTGGATGATACCTGCCTGATTATTATGTGCCACTTATAGGCACTTGTAATCACTTAAAATTAAATTGATAAAAAAAATATGTGTACTCGACAAAGTCGAACGCGACAATGAGTAGGTTTTTTAGGAGGAGGTGAACCTTGTAAAAACCCAGTGTGGTGGTGTTCTTTTCTATTCCTGCATTTCATATTGAATGAAGGGTTTAGTGTGCATTAAAAGATCAATATCTCTTAATAAACTACCACATATTTGGTTTTTTCCAACTTTACATTTTATCAGTGCTAAAAAAATGTTGATAAATGAGGTTTATTTATCAGTGCTAAAAAAATCACTGATAAAATGCACTTTTATCAGCGCTAAAAAAATACTGATAAAAGTACCTCTTTATGAGCATTTTTTATCACTGATAAAGGTAACCCCTTCATCATCGTTTTTAGCACTGATAAAGAGTATTTTTATGAGTAATTTTTTTAACAATGATAAATTTATGTCTTTTATTAGTGTTAAAACAACTTTTTTTAGCACTGATAAAAAGTATATTTCATAAAAAAAGTTATATATCATTAAAAATCATATATTAATATATAAATATATTTATATTGATATAAATATAATATATTTTATAAAAATATGATTTATATAATATGAAATATGCAATCACACTTAATATATAAGATAGAAAATTTCAATAAATTAATAAGCGATCTTAAATAAGTTGAAAATATGACTCGAAATTTAAACGGTCATAACTTTTGATCCGAGTGTCAGTTTGAGTTCTACCACATATCAAATTGAAGTTTGCAAAAATATCTATGTCGTTGGTACCAAGGGGATCTCCAAACATAATTTTTTTTGTGGGGGAGGTTTGGAAGACCTCCATAACTGAGTTTTTTTCAGAGCACCCCCAATTTTTAACATTTTATGGAATTTCATTCTCGTTTAAGGAAGTCTTATTATATTTTTTGGGTGGAGACTCAATCTATTTTCAAGGGTTACACTCATATGTATATTATGACATTCAAATTTTATTATTTTTCATATTGTAATGCCATTTATAATTAAATATATACATATGTATACATATTTGTATATATTTACACTTAAGAATTTAATTTTATAAATAAATATGTAAATTTATTTACATATAAAATATCTTTTTAAATATATAAACCATATTTAAATAAAAAAATATATCTATTTTATTTAAAATAAAAATATATGAATATTTATATACCTACACAATGTATATATAATGTTTATATATATATATATATAAATAAATATATATATATATAAATATATTTGTGTGTGTATTAACAAACATATATAAATTTATCTATATATTCTAATATATGTATATAAATATTAGTATATAATATATTTAAATAAATATAAATACATATATAATTATACTTATAAGCGTGCGCGCGTGCGCGCACACATACACATACATATGTATATATGTATGTATATGTATGTATTTATAAACACACACAAAATATATTTTATAAATATATTTAAAAATAATTATATATATATATATATATCAAACAATAGAGAACAAAAAAATATAAGAGTGGTAAAGGTGTAGATCCGTAAGGGGGGTCTCAGGTTTGAAACCAGGTGAAGGCAAGGGCATGTGGGGGTGGGTAGCAGGCAGCGCCCTAATGGTGATAGAAGGGGTAGGGGCCTCTAGCGTTTATAAAAGGGTGGGTGGGGGGTGCTAGGCAAGCATTGATAAAAGGAGGGTGGTCACCCCACCGAATTTACAATTTTTTTTTTACTTTTATCGATGCTGAAAAGGGAGTCTTTGTGAGCGGTGATTAATGAGATATCCTTTTAACGTCACT
This sequence comes from Viscum album, assembly GCA_963277665.1. NCBI lineage: Eukaryota > Viridiplantae > Streptophyta > Magnoliopsida > Santalales > Viscaceae > Viscum > Viscum album. Next base: position 769,419,558 of record OY728159.1, on the reverse strand, counting down.
TAGATCAACAAAAAATTTTAGCTCTGATAAAAGCTTTTTTTAGTGCCTTTAAAATCCACTTCTGCAGTAGGGATCACGACAACGGTTCAAGTATATGAAGAGATAATCCAAAGATAAAGTAAAACTTGGTAAGATTGAATAGACATTGATTCACCCGAAGTGTCCGTGCACAATTCATTGAGCTGTACAACAATTTTAATGATTTGTCAGAAAAGTGAGTTTTATTCTTCCATAAGTTTTTCAATTTTAATTTTTTTTATATAACTTAAGTTTTGGTAATATAAAAATCCAACATGCCATTGAAGGTCTTCCACATGATTCACTTGTTGAAAAAGAAGTCAAAAATAATAATTATGTGTACGTGTAGCTATTAACGGCAAACAAATAAACCATATATGAGGATTATTTGTAGATTATTTTTACTGTTTTGATTCATTTTTTAGATGTACAGTTAAATTTTTGTTGTATTCGTATTGTATTTTTTATTGTTGTTATATATTTTTGAATGAAAATGTGTCCGCAGTTTGTTGTATTTTTGTTATTTCTTCTATTTAAACAAATAGAATGATTATGTAACATCAACTGTTTCTTTTAGAAAAAGAACCTATTGTTATGAAATGTTATCAATGGATGTCATAATTATGACAATTATGATGACTCATGAATTCCCAATTAATTCCCCTCTTAATGGCCAACCTTCCATATTCTCACTGTTTGATCAGATCTCATGTACTCTATAAATATGGTGATATGTTAATGAAATGAGATGGACTTTTGGCTCTACAATGTGTTCTATACTTCTTGTATTTATTTTGTATTTGTATTTCCATTTGTTATTATCATCGTCATACGCAAATTTGACATTCGCTTTCTCAACGATGCGCTTCGCCTACGATCGATCTTACCTTTCTGGTTTTGAAATATTTCACGATTTCAATCGACATTCGATCAATTTTACAACATGTTATCAGCACGATTGTCTTATTCGCGTTGCGCATCGTGACGTCGCTGTCTTCATCCCCATCATCGATATAAGAAAAATCTCATAGGAAAAAAGGTATGTCACATGTTTTTATAAACATTCTTATTTTGACATACTCTTTCGCATGCGCATCGACTCCACTCATTCAAAGTGCTACATAAAAAAGTTGAGTCTTATTTTACATGTAATATATTGTTACATTTATTTTTCCCCTCTTGATAAATCTGAAAATAATATATGATTTTCTTAATCTTTTGTTGCGGGGAAAATAATGAGCTCCTAAAGAGCTGTAATGACTCACGGTTGACAAATTTCACTTCATTCCCTGGAGAGAATGTGTTTGATTAATAACCGATGTGATCGATGTCGAGATAAACATCATTCATAAAATGAATAAAAACCTGCACCACCAGAAGTGGTTGAATGATGAACATCGTGTACCCATCGTACGTCGATCCGTTGAATGATAAACATCACGTACCCGTCGTACGTCGAGCCGTTGAATGATGAACATCGCGTACCCTTCGTACGTTGAGCCGTTGAATGGTGAACATCGTGTACCCATCGTACTTTGAGCCGTTGAATGATGAACATCGTGTACTCGTCGTACGTCGAGCTGTTGAATGATGAATATCACGTACTCGTCGTACGTCGAGCCCTTGAATGATGAATATCGCATAACCATCATACGTCGAGCTGTTGAATGATGAAAATCACGTACCCGTCGTACGTCGAGCCATTGAATGATGAACATCACGTACCCTTCATACGTCGAGATGGAGTTTGATGAACATCGCGTACCCGTCGTACGTCGAGCCGAAGTTTGATAATCATCACGTATCTGTCGTACGTCGATCCGAAGTTCGATAATCATTCCATGAACCATGAAATTTCATATTTCTTATTTCTTGTTAACCCTGAAGGTGTCAAGTTTGATTATGCTATATAAAGGTTCGTAATGGAGATGATGTTTACTTTAAATATTTTTAAATATTTGTTTTATTTCTTTTCTCTTTCTTTTATTTTATAAAATGTTTTAGAGAAATTAAATATTTTTGATGAACAAGCGTAAATATATTTTATATATATTAATCCCCCGAAGTGGATGAAATTTATGAAATTGCTGAATTGAATATTCATGCAATTGTATTGAAGACACTATAAAAGTCGAACAAATAATTTTATTTTGTTCCCTGGAGTGAATGAGAATATTTATTGAAAATGATTTATTTCATTCCCCGAAGTGAATGCAAATATACATGATTCAAGGTGAATATGATGTTTTGTGAATGATCATTGTGTTGTATTTGTTTATAACAAATAATAAAAATATAAACACAAGAAGTGGTTTGATGACAATAAATATTTACAGAGCACAATAAATTTTATGAATGTTTATAAAATAATACATCCCTGAAGGATGATATGAAAATAATGTCCTTGAACATTATATTGAAGAATATCTTCATTTATCATTTATTATTCCTACAGCAACAATATAAAGGGAAACATTATTATTTGTCATATTCTTATGGATCATCAATATCATCTCATGTAATTCATCTATCCCCTGAAGTGGATGTTGTTGTTCATATATTTCATAAATGAAATAATTGAATTACACAGTTTTGATAATTCAATATATATTATGTAAATGATTTTACCACCTGAAGTGGTTAAAACAATGATCATCATAATCAATAAAATTTATATTTTATACAAGATGATCATTATTGATAAATAATAAATTATCATTCATGGATCATGAAATCCGATGAATGAATGAATTCCCCGAAGTGAATATAGTATTAATTACTATATCTCATTCCTTGAAGCGAATGAAATTATTCATGATTTTTTTTTATGATTTATGATATCATGAATATTTGAGAGTTGATGAGGTTTGATCAAATGATTTATCTTTCATTTGATAAAGTGAATGTTGTTTATGAATTATAATTTTGGATGGCGATAAGGTGTGTCGTGAATCCAGAAGATTCTTCCACATTGGTTCTCGTTACCACATTCACCGTCTTCGAAATACGTGGGGGCTCCTATCCCAGGTAGATGTATTGAAAAATAGTATTTGGGCCTAAGTTCCAAAATATTTTGGGTAGAAGTTCTAAATTATGCAATAATCTGCTTGGTGATGGACCTAACCCGTTGTGATTATATTATGAATTCATTAACCACCATAAGTGGAAATTTTAACGACAAATATGAGTTTTCACAATGAAAGATCATGAAGATCTTATATGTGTCGATCTTGAAGCAAAATATTTTTTTGATTAAATGCTTCAAAAGAACTCATATATGTGTTAGTATATGCTCATATAAGTACATTTACTGGTAGTAAAAATTAATAAATGACTCCAGAAGAGTGAATATATTCCTAGGTGGTTGTACAAATTCTTAATGATTTTTTATATCTAAAGTCTCAATGAGATATATGAATGGTATTATTGAAAATGAATATCATATGGAGACAAAAGAGCTACCTTGATATGTAACAAGCATTCATAAAAGTGATTATAAAGAATTTGTTATGTACAATCGAATCAATAATGGTAAACCAGAAGTTTACTGATCCTGACACTTTAAATGTATGACATGATGGTTTAGTCTATCCAGGATCAATTATAATGAAAGATATTGATTCAAGTATACACAAACATCGATTTATTGATAACATAGTAGACATCTATCAAGGGGAGAATGATGAATATATTTAATGGATGCATGTCTACAAAATTATCAATGAATTTATTATCATTAAGTCATTATGAATTCCCCTTGTATGATAATTTACCCTGAGGTACCCATTTTTGAGGTAAATTATTTATATCATTAGCAGCTATTATGGAAATAAATTTCTCATATACTTATGAAAAAGTATATATGGGCGCGCCCACCTACCATGTGATCCATCTAGATGAAAGATGCATCCACTAAATGATCGCATGCGTTATTTACTGCTAGTGAGTATGCATTGCATGTTATGCATGTTGATTAAAAGAAATAATGAGTATCATGTATTATATGGTCTTGCAGAACCATTGGCATGATGCTCCCAACACATACATGAATGTAAAGTGTTGAAAATCAATAGTCTAATTATACACACCCGAAGTGTGGTTGAACTGATTATATAAAATCATTGTTCATCATGAGTAGAAAGCAATAAATATATTTTCCCTTGAAGAGGAAAATGAATATATCAACAACATTATATCTTTTTAGATATTGTCCCTGAAGTGACACTGGTACCAGAAAAATTATGATATCTCAATCAAATGTTGTTGATGATATATTTTATATGAATGCTTTTAAAACTCATCGATGACAATGGATTTTGATAGATGTCGACATCATAATAATTAGCCAAAATTATTAAAGGAACTTATGAAATGTTCAACATATAAATTTCTGGATTAAGTATCCAAACTATCAAGACTATTGAATATCGATGATCTTATTATAAGAAATATTCTTCCTTGTATATTTGGATATTTATATGAATCCCATAAGGGTTCGAAATGCCTGAGGCATATTCAAAATTATGAAAGTTTCACCCAATCTGATAAATTATTGGGTGAATTGAATAAGTTGTATTTCATGTATCCATATTAAGTTAATGAAGAATATAAGTTGAATTTATCATCCCATGGTTTGTATAAATCATTGTAGTCATCATATTATTAAGATGTTTTGAAAAATATCTAAACTCTTGAAGAGTTTTTTGAAATCAATGAATTACAGGGAATGCCCTAGTATTTTGAATTAATCATCCTGAAGATGAAATGTTAAATTTTGGAATGGTTTTACCCTTAATGAATAATTAAATACCTGGCTTCCAAGAGTGATATATTTCATACATAAGGGGTTGATGAAGAACATACTTATCCCAGAAGGATTAAATATAAATGCACATTTTATTAATCCCCGAAGGATATAAATGTACATGTGCATATGTACCTTACAAATGACAATAAATCATATTATGATGCAAGTTAATGTTTTTCCCCATTTATTGAAATCTAAAGGGTATAAGTTATTATTATTCCAAAATTTAAAAACTGAATGTTTAGGTTATGAATTGATCATGGGCATCCTATGAGATAAATGATAATCATTATGAATGGGAGATGTAACCGTTGTACTCTTTTTCTCTTAGTCAAGTTTTTCCCACTAGGTTTTCTTGATAAGGTTTGTAATGAGCCAACACTCTGGGGAGTTAATGTTATTGTACTCTTTTCCCCTAATCAAGTGTTTTCCCTTGAAGGGTTTTTCCTTGATGAGGTTTTTAATGAGCCAATAATACATCATAACAGATATCCAAGGGAATGTTATAAATTATCATGGATATCTATAATTAATGGCAATTGTTGGCCTTCCCTATGAGTCATAATTTTCAATGAGACCATTCATTATTACCTATGGTCTTTCTCCCATGTCCTGAAGACATAATTAAATAATAATATTAATTGATGTTCTGAAGACACAACTAAATGATATAATCATAGGGAGTTGGGAACACTGCACTCTTTTTCCCTTCATCAGGTTTTTCCCACTGGGTTTTCCTGATTAAGTTTTTAATGAGGCAGCATGACATGAAATTCTTTTATTTTGGCTTCACTTATTTTTCCCACGGGGTTTTTTTTTAAGTGAAGATTAAATAAGGCTTCATGAAATTATGACATCCAAGGGGAAGTGTTATGAAACATTATTAATGGATGTCATAATTATGACAATTATGATGACTCGTGAATTCCCAATTAATTCCCCTCTTAATGGCCAACCTTCCATATTCTCACTGTTGGATTAGATCTCATGTACTCTATAAATATGGTGATATGTTAATGAAATGAGATGGACTTTTGGCTCTACAATGTATTCTATACTTCTTGTATTTCTTTTGTATTTGTATTTCCATTTGTTATTATCACCGTCATACGCAAATTCGACATTCGTTTCTCAACGATGTGTTTCACCTACGATCGATCTTACATTTCCGGTTTCGAAATGCTTCGCGATTTCAATCGGTGTTCGATCAATTTTACAACACCTATAACTTTTCACAAAAGTTATTTTGATAACTGGTATAAAAATAGCTTACAACATCCGTTATCTTAATAATCAACGTGCTAAAGCATTTTCCACACGGGTTATCCAAATAATCGACTAAAAAGTTATTCATTAATCCTTTGAATTGAACATAAAATAACTAGCTTTCTTAAAACATTTATAAAAACTTTATTTACAATAATGATACTATTAACATTGATTTTTAACTAATGTAACATGGCTAAAAAAAAGTGACAAAATAGTCTAATTCCACTGATGTAACATGGTAGACCAATAATAACTCTTGATATTTGTTATTATTTCTATTGATTGCAACTTTTTTTTGTCTCGTTTTCAATTTCAACTAAAATCAGGATTAACACGGTTCCAATTTCGAAATTATTTATGGTGATAAATATTATAAAACATAAATAGAGAGCATAGATAATGAATTTTACATTGATATGAGCATAGATAATGAATTTTACATTAAAATATCAAGATAATTTACATAGATTAGGGATAGAAGTCCAAACAATTATAATTCAAGGATACTCGGACCTAAGACTTCCGGGAACCCTATAATAACGCGACCCATTTCGTCAGACGGAGGCGATTTCCCACGTCACTGCAACAGGGCTACGCACGACGTGTACCCCATCGCCCCACTCGATGGCCCCGAACTGGGCTCCCGAATCCCCATGCCTCTCGCTCGTGAACGTCACCTCATACGACGCCGTTTGGTTCTCCCCGCTGAACTCCAGGTTCGTCGGCGACACCACCACCTCCACCCCCGCCGGAGATCTCACCTTCACTTCGTAAGCCGCCGTGCCTCCCACGTTGTTCACCGTCCTTCTCCGCTTCACCACCGCGTCGCTCGCCCCGAACGCCACCGCGAACGACGGGTAGTTCAGGCCGCCCGGACCAGACCGGTCCAGTGCTCCGCAATCCACGCCGATCGCACCACCGGTGAAAATCCCAATCTGCTCGGGACTGTACCCGCTGGCGCATAAGAACGCGACGTAGTCTACGGTCCTGATGTCGTAGATCAACCCCGGATCGAGGGCTCTGTTGGCATCCACGTGCCCCGCCCCGTGGACGAAGGGCGAGGATTCCTCGCCTGTGGCGAGGTCGAGGATTTTGTTGCCGGAGTTATCCCGGTCGGAGGCTGTGGTAATCAGGGCAGACATCAGGGCGGCCGGGCTCCATTTTGGATAAGCTTTCCGGAGGAGGGCGGCGAGGCCGCTGACGTGGGGGCAAGACATGGAGGTGCCGGAGATGATGTTGAAATACACACGCCGGGGATCGATATCTAAATCGGTCGGAGCCGTCGTCCCGGTCCAGGCCGCCAGGATGTTGACGCCGGGGGCTATGACGTCCGGCTTGATAATCTCCGGCGTGAGATGGTTCGGGCCTCGGCTCGAGAACGCGGCTACCCGCGGAGCCGTCGGCCGAGGTCCGATGACGGTGCCGCGGAAGATGATCGTCGCCGTCGGAGAGGGATCCCCAGCGGCGTAGGCTCGAATTTGTTCACCGGCGGCGTACCCCACCATGGTGGCGGGGACGAGATGCGAATCGGCGAGGAGCTCCTCCCCGTCTTCCGCGGTGTTCGCCAGTATCATGCCGGCGCCGCCGGCTTGCTTCACGGCGTTCCCCTTGTCGACCCTCGCGTTACCCCCACGGTCGCAGATCACCACTTTGCCCGCGGCTTTTGACGGATCCAAACCCCCCTCGTAGCAGTACCTGCTCCCGCAGTCGCCGCCGTGGATCAACGGGACACCGGAGCCGGTAAGCGGCTCGCCGGCGTAAAGTGACACCCCGCTGAAGCTTCTCCCGTCTCCAAGAACCGCATCCGCCGGAAACTCCCGATCGAGGGTCGATGCTCCGACGGTTAAAATCCAGGGGGCGATGTTCACGGCGGAGTACGGGTCAGGGCCAGCATTCCCGGCTGAACAGGAGACAAGAACGCCGTGCTCCATGGCGCCGAACGCGCCGATCGCGATGGAATCTTTATAATACGGCGGAGCGAGGTCGTTGACCCCGACGGAGAGGGAGATCACGTGGACGCCGTCGGCGATGGCTTGATCCATCGCTGCGAGGATGTCCGAGTCTAAACAACCGTATGCCCAGCAGATCTTGTAAACGGCGATCCTCGCGTTGGCAGCCATCCCTCTGGCCTCTCCGCCGGCGTACCCGAAGAGACTCGCGTTCCCTACCGGAGATCCGGCGGCCGTCGACGCCGTGTGCGATCCGTGCCCTTCCGTGTCTCTCGGAGACTTGGACTCCACAGTCTCATCGATTGGTTCCCCCATCGCGGCCTCGTACCCTCTGTAGAACGCCCTCGCGCCGATGATCTTTCTGTTGCAGACGGAGGCGGGGAAGTCTGGAGAGGCGTCGCAGATGCCCTTCCAGCCCGTCGGGATTTCCCGCAGTCCGGCGTCGGCGAAGCTTGGGCCTTCGGGCCAGATCCCGGTGTCGAGCATGCCGACGATTATGCCGTCTGCGTCGCCGGAGTCGGGCCCGAGGCCGGAAAAGTCGTGTAAGCCCAGGAATTGGGGTGTCCGTGTGGTGTGGAGGTGGCGAGGTTGGTCAACGTAGACAGAGAGGACTCCGGGACGGCGTCGGAGCTCCGCCGCCTGCGCGGAGGAGAGGCGGGCGGAGAAGCCCTGGACGGCGCGGTCGTAGGTGTAGAGGATTGCGGGGGGGTGAGATGATGGGGAGGCAAGGGAGCGTAGGAGGGAGGTGTACCATCCATGGTTGGAACGGAGGGAAGGTTTATGGGATTGTGCTATGTGGATGATGAAGCTCTTTGATTCGACGGATTCAGCTGATATGATCGAAGAATAAAATAGGAAGGAGAGGGAGAGGGAGAGGGAGAGGGAGAGGGAGAGGGAGAAGGATGGGGGAGAGAAGATCGCCATTGCAGTCTTCCAGTGCTCTGCTCTGCTGTTCTATGCTCTGCTCTGCTCTGCTCTGCTCTGCTCTGCTCTGCTCTGCTTTCTCTTATAATAATGTTGGGGAAGATTCCAGATTCCAGATTCCATTCCTTCAAAGAAGACGGGCCCCAGTTCACGGTGGATCGCCCGGATCCACGGAATCTTTTACTTCAAAGAATCTTATCAAGATGTAGTTGAGGAAGGTGCGGTTTGTTGGAAACCAAGCCTGGGCCTTTGGGACGGCGCGGGGAGGATGGTTCGGATCTTGGATCTTTGTGATCCACTGCTTGTGGACCCGTGGTAGTTTACGCTATCCTGCACGCCACTCCGACTTTATGGGGCTCCGCATGAATCTGGCTGGAATCCCGGGATTCTACCAGATATTGATGGTTGCCGGACTTCTAAAATAGGAAGTCCAACAACATCTTTTGACGCTGACATTTTGCCGATATTCCATTTCAATATAAAATTTAACATGGAAAATAATTTCCCATTGATGTTTTGGTCGAATTTGAGGTCAATTGTAGGATTATATTTTAGATGTCACTGATTCATGTATGATATATATTTAATAAATTTCCTATGGGTGTAATTTTATGTATACGTTGTATTATTCTTAAGTCCTGTTTTTTTCCACAATGATTTAATGAATTTATGGTACAGTTTCGATTAAACATTTATATATTTATTTTGAATGTATAGGATGAAGAGTGGCAATCCGTACATATGGATAAAAGTTGAATTAGTTTACCATAGAACGCACCTCACCATACTAAGGGTTTGATTTTATTTTTAGATGTTTCAATTGTAAATCAACGAGTGTATTATTGAATAAAATGTATATATATCCTTATTATAAATATAGGTGAATGTTGAATAGAAAAGAAGTATATGAAATCTTATATTGAAACAATTTCTTGCTCAATATGTACACTGGATTTAACATGGGGAATCAAATGCTATAGAAAGTAAAATCAACAATTGTCCTACCAATAAACCACTTAGTGGCCCATCAAAAGAGAATTCAGTTTCAAAGCATGTTAACTGGTTCATTTGGCATTTCAAGATACAATGACCATGATTTTAATAGACAAGTTGAATCTCCAGTTGATCTTGAGTAGGTTAATGTTGTTCAGAACTCTAGTAAGTTAAGAAATGAGTTTTATGAATTAGTTGCAAAAAGAAATCAAGAACAGTATAAAGGATGCATCATGTATTCAATGTTTTATTTTCTAGTCGAGTTGTACTACATCAAGTATCTCTATGGAATTGATAATAAAGTAATGTCCATGATATTAGAATCGCTTCATGATGCATTTAGTTAGGATAATATCTCTACATCATTCTATGAGATGAAGAAAATTATCAATAAACTTGACCATTATTATATAAAAATACATGAATATTCTAATGATTGTATTCTTTTTTGGAGAAGAAGATCCTCGTAATGAAGAATACATAAGATATCATATAAGCAGATGGAGATCAATAAGGAGTGGTGAGAGTATGAATGAATGTAACACCAAGAAAAAAAATAAAACCCCCACAAAGGTATGGTGTTACATTCCTCTAAAACCATGATTAAAAAGATTATTCATGTATTTTAAAACTACAAATGACATGAAGTGACTTTCTTTCAAAGTAAAAAAATGATTGTTTCTTGAGACTTCCAAAAGATTCAAAATCATGGAAGATGTTTGATTCATTGTATCAAGGTTTCTCTTCAGGGCCTAGGAATGCATTTGGGATTAGATTCTGATGGATTTAACCCTTTTAGGACATTAAATAACAATTATAGCACATGGTCAGTTGTTTGGACCCATTCTAATCTACCTCTCGGGATGTACATGAAGAAGAATTTTTTAATCATTTTGACGATTATTACAGGAAAGAAAATGAATGTAAATGGAATTGATGTATACCTCTAGCCTCTAATCAAAAGAATTATTGACCGATGGTTTTGAAATATTTGATGTATCAATGAAAAAAAATATTCAAAATGTATGTTTCTCAATTGTGGATCATTAGTGACTTCCCTAGACTAAGAAACTTATATGGTTCTCATACCAATCTCGATTACCCTATTTTTATGTCACAAACCAACTCAGGTCGACCCTGAACCGGTCACCCGAGCCGGTCCGCGATATGGCCTAAGGGGCGTTCTCAATCCCCATGGACTGACAACTAGTGCCGGACATCAAAATTTAACCGTTGGGAACGATTTCGCCCAGTGAAAATAAATAAAGCAGTGGAAAAAAGTAGAATAACGCAAAGTAAATAAACAACACGAAAAGAAAGAACGATCAACAACAACCAACTAACTTGACCACGACCAAAACTCCTCGCGACTCCGAGAGTTGCTCACCGGTCCACAACTAACTCTCGCCCACGACAAGCAAACTCGAGACAAACCTGCAACAAAATTAAAAACAGGGAAACACTATAGGCGTGAGTATTAAAACTCAGTAGGTGTGCCCAACAAACTATTCTCAATGCACTACCTTTAAATAAAGAATTTATTAATTCCAGGTTTGAGCTAAATTATATAAAATATGGGTTTCCACACACACACTTTCATTTCTAAAACAAGTAACAATTCATTGCCCTTTTTAATTCATATCAGGGTATGACAAATTAAAACAAATGCCCCTTATGATCTTGTTTTGCAGTTAGACAAAACTCTCTTCTCTCTCTTTCTCGTTGCAGAGTATGAATAAACATTAAAGCATGCACATGACACAACAATTTTTACTGGGTTCACTCTCACTGGGATACGTTCAAGGAGCATACACCGACAATGTGCCGATGTTCCAAATCCACTATAAGCACACTGCTGTTTACAAATTCAAAACGGACTCACTGTCCCTTTTGATTTACAACCGCTCACAATATGAAATCTCACTGCTCTCTCAACTGAAGTGTGCTCATTGCTTCTTCAGAAGATCCACTCACAGTTTATATATCTGTAGGTCTCTTCATTATCACTAATGAAATCTGCATCCTTAACTGTTGATAGATACTCTGTTAATGTCCAACTTTCATCTGCAGATGAATCTCTCTTTGCACCGGCTGTACCGGGCAACCCCAGTTTTTACGCACAACCTTCACTCGGTCTTGCGCGTAATTCCCTAAAATTGCGCGAAATCCACTTTTCACGCAACACCACTTTTACGTGCAAACTCTCTTTTTACGCGCAACAATCTTCTTTTACGCGCAGCCTTTGCTTTACGCGCAAACACTTCTTTTACGCGCAATAACTTTGCGTACTCCAATTTCACGCGCGAGAGCTCATATACTCTCTAAGTCTTGAGCTACTGTGAATGAGGGGGGTCACTTCATATTTATAGGCAAAATCAACCCCCGTGCGAAAAACCCTCCTTCCGCGCGTAATCCTCTTCGAGCGCGAAAAACACATCTTTCGTGCAACACCATATTTCGCGCAATGCTCCAATTTTTTGCGCACCTCATGCTTTTGCCAATTTTCGAGCTTTTGACCTCGAAACACTTCTTGCACAAAAAACTTCATTCCTCTATTTCACGCACCACACCAATATTTTGCGCACCACTTTATTTTTCGCGCACCACTCTAATTTTGCGTGCACCTTCCTTTGCCAAAAATACATCTCTCCATTTTCCGATTTTCAGGCCCAAAAATTTGGCAAACACTGGAAAACAGCACCACCTTGTATATGCTCTTTTTGTACTGCCTCCATATCATCCATTCCTTTATCGGGGTTCTTCTATCAAACAATGATAGCCAACAACATCTCTTGAACCCAACAAATCACCACGTAAACCCCCTTTGTCAACAAATTATACATCGTGGTCTGCTTTGTTAACAAACACAACATGGAGGCCTGTTTTGTCAACAAACACAATCACCTAAAAAATGATTCAATGATACCTTGAGGGATTTTTTCCCAACGATCCCCCCTTTGGGTTTGTTGACAACTCTTCTCATAAAAATTCTCTGCACTTTGATACCTCATTAAAGCTTCTTCCAACCGCTACCACCCTTCACCTCTTGCAATTTTGATAGCGTCCAAGGATTCACTTAACATATACTCTAAGCCCACATGAGCAATGCTCGCCGTGCGAAACAAGAGTAAATGAAAAGATCATCAATGAATCACTTCATTTTAGACACCAACTTTTGACACAAAACTGATACCAATAGCTAACTGGATACCAATTGTTGATACCGCACTGAAACTGATTGGTGATAGCTGGAAACCTTATGACACCATTCCAACACCTCTCTTCTGCTTTTATCACGATCCTCAGTTGTCGTGATATCTACTCTTTGATCGATCACTTCTAGCATCGTCATATTTAAAATACACCCCCCATCTCATTGCTCTCCCCATATCTGGCTGCTCCACCTATCAGCTTCTCCCCGTGTATTTGATAAAGAAATTTTCTCCATTTCTTAGCCACAGTTTCTCCCCCTTGAGGAGTCACTATTTCTCCCCCTTTGTCAACGAACCCAAAGGTCACTCCTCTACGGTCTGAGACATTGGAAAGAACACAAAATAACACAATTGAGAAAAACATACCATACCTTAAGGAGGGGGGGGGGTCCCACATCCACACTTTTTCAAGTGCGGAGAGTCGACTGAACTCCCAGAGCCAATCGATGCCTCTCAAAAGATTCCTTGGGTAAGACCTTTGTTAGAATGTCTGTAACCTGTAGTTCTGTTGGCACGTACTCCAACTTCATGATTCCCTGCTCAACCTTCTCCTTGATAAAATGATACTTGATCTCAATGTGCTTTGTCCTTAAGTGATGGACTGAATTTTTGCTTAGATTGATAGCACTTGAGTTATCGCACTGGATTCTGATCGGAGACTTCACTTCAACACCCATATCATCAAGCTATTGCTTCATCCACAATAACTGTGTGCATGCTTGAGTGGCCGCAATATACTCAACTTCTATGGTGCTTAATGAAATGAAATCTTGTTTCTTACTTAGTTAAGCAATACATAGTCCACCAAGATAGAATGCACCTCCTGACGTTGATTTCCTATCATCCGCTAAATCGGCCCAATCTGCATCAGTATATCCCAATAATTTTGACTGAGATTTGTCACTATATATCAAGCCGAAATCCACTGTTCCCTTAATATACCGAAGTATTCTTTTCACTGCAATCATGTGACTTTCCTTGGGATTGATTTGATATTGCGCTGCTTGACATGTGGTGAAAACAATATCAGGTCTCGTCGCTGTTAGGTACAGTAAAATCCCAATAATCTGCCTGTATTCTGTGATATTAACTGCCTTGCCATTATCATCTTTTGATAATTTCATCCGGGTAGCAACCAGAGTCTTCATCTCCTTGGAATTTCCATTCCAAATCTTCTGAGAACCTCCTTGGAATATTTGGATTGAGAAATGAATGTGCCATTACTTCCTTGTGTTACCTGTAAACCAAAGAAAAATGTCAGCTCACCAATCATAGACATCTCAAACTCATGTTTCATAAATTCAGAAAACTGTCTGCACTGTGCTTCATCTAATCCGCCAAATATTATGTCATCAACATAAACCAACACCATCATCTTTTGATTACTGCTGTTGTTGAAATAGATATTGTAATCAACTCCACCACGCTGGAAACCATGCTTCTTCAAATACTGATCAAGCCTTGAGTACCATGCTCTCGGTGCTTGTTTTAGCCCATATAACGCCTTCTTCAGCTGAAAAACCTTGTTTTCATCCTCATGAATGAGAAAACCATCTGGCTACTCGATATACACTTCTTCCTCCAGAATCCCATTCAATAATGTAGATTTGACATCCATCTGGAACACTTTGAACTTCTGTTGCACTGCAATGGCTAGGAATAGTCTGATTGTCTCCAGCCTTGCAACTGATGCAAATGTCTCATCGACATCAATTCCATCTATCTGGGAGTATCCTTTGCACACTAGTTGTGATTTGTTTTGAATCACTATTCCATCTTCATTCATCTTGTTGTGAAAGACCCATTTAGTCCCGATGACATTCTTATCAGCTGGCCTTGAAACAATCTCCCATGTCTGATTCTTCTCAATTTGATCTAGCTCTTCATTCATAGCCTGAATCTAGTTTTCATCTTCAACTACATCAAAAAAAGATTTAGGCTCTACCTAAGATAAGAAAGATGTCTACTACAGAGATTTCATTCTTCTTGTCTGAACTGGAGTTGACTGATCACCAATGATATTCTGCCTGTCAATTTCAGCTTGACTTCTTAGCTTTTGTGCAAATATAGATTTTAATTCTTCATGCTCATCATCAGTATCTTCTTCTGAATCATCATCCGCAACTTCTTCTCCTCCTGTGTTGCTTTCCTCCACATCACTGTCATCAAGAATTTGTTCACTGTGCTGTTGAAAGTTCTCATCATTTTCCACAACAGTGACATCATTTCTCTCAACTACTTTTCCAAACCTTTTATTAAAGAATTTATATGCTTTTCTTTTTCTTGAGTAGTCAAGGAATATTCCCTCATCTCCACGTGACTCAAATTTCCTGTGTTTTTCTCTGTTGAGTATAAAGCACTTACTCCCAAATATTTAAAAGTATTTCACTGTTGGATTCTTTCCATACCACATCTCGTACGAAGTCTTTCCTTCCTTTGGACACAACATAGCCCTGTTAGAGATGTAGACCGATGTCGAAACTGATTCCTTCCAAAATTTATCTGGTAGGTCTTTTTCTATAAGCATTGTTCTGGCCATGTTATTGATGATCCGATTTCTACATTCAACCACTCCATTCTGTTGGGCAGTTCTCACTGAGGAAACTTGATACCTTATCCCGTGTTTCTCGATATAGTCTTCCATATGACTGTTTGTGAATTCTGTACCATTATCAGTATGAAACTTCAGAATTTTTTGTCCAAGCATCCTTTCACACTCCCTCCGGTACTATTTTAAGCAGTTGAACACATCAGACTTATGTGAAATAAAAAATACCCATGCCATTCTACTATAGTCATCAATGAAAAGAACATAATACCTCTTTCCTTCAATTTCTCTTGGTGTGATAGGCCCACAAACATCAGCATGCACCAATTCGAGCACTCTTGTTGACTTCTTTTCCTTTTCCTTATATGCCTTTCTAATGAGCTTGCCTTGTTGGCATGCATCGCACATGTGAGTACGATCACATGATAACTTAGGTAGGTCTCTTGCTACATCACACTTTACCAGATCTTCTAGGGATGGTTGACATAGATGACCAAGTCATTTATGCCATAGCTTGTTTTCTTCCTCTCAGGGAAGAAAGCATATATATTCTTATCCACTTACCAGGTAGAGATTTCCATTTGTTCTTTTTCCCTGTAGAACCACTGCCCCGTCTTTTCATTTTATGATACACATCTTCTTAGTAAATCTTATAGAATGTCTTGAGTCACATAGTTTACTGACGCTGAGCAAATTATGATCGAGGCCTTCTACTACTAACACATTAGCACGTCTCATCTCTTTTCCCCCAAACTTGGCCTTTCCTAAGCCAATAATCTTCAGGCCTTCATCATTTCCAAACTTTAAAACTTCTTCTTTGTCATATTTTACACCTGTAACAAGATCCTTATTACCTGTCATGTGAGATGTGCAACCACTATCAAGGATCCACACACCAGAGCGATCTGATGCTTTAAGGGAAATTTCTTCCACCATTGCCTTCTCATCCTTCCTCTTCTTAGTCCATATTTTTTCCTTCACACTCGGCATGGATTGAGACTTCTGTTCTTTCTTAGAGTATGATGGACCAACTTCATCTTGCAAAGCTGCAAATATATTTTGTGTTTTCAACTCACCTATTGGTTCATTGATCTACTGCTTGTGAACATTTTGATTTTGCTTTGGCACATTCCTCTGTATGGTCGAAGTGCAGTACCTAACAATGTGCCCAAATCCTCCGCACCAAAAACAATGTCCTTCAAAATATGTTCTGGAGAACCTTTCTCTGTTTGGATTCCACCTTTGTTCTTGTGCCCTTCGATGTCTCTTGGATATGGAACACACATACTGTGAATGTCCCATCTTTCCACAACAATAACACCTGATATAAGGTGCATTCCTTCATGTCACTTCTGCACTACGAGTTTCCCCTTGGGATCTCTGAATATTCTGATTCTACTTTATGCCTAGATCAACCTTCAATCTCGAAATGGGTGCTTGCATTCCGACTTCAATTTTCACAGCTTTTTGTTTTCGATCAATCCCCCCATTGGTCTAGCATCTGAACATAATTGATGC
This sequence comes from Viscum album, assembly GCA_963277665.1. Lineage (NCBI taxonomy): Eukaryota > Viridiplantae > Streptophyta > Magnoliopsida > Santalales > Viscaceae > Viscum > Viscum album. The sequence goes on along the minus strand of OY728159.1, from coordinate 769,402,320 downwards.
TTCCTTTATGCTAAACCACTATTCTCCAATTTCAGCTTCTCGGTTTTCTAAGTGATCTTCTTTCCTGATGTCCCAGTAGGAGTCAAGAGTTTTTCTTGATCCTTAACCATTTTCCAAAAACCAAAAAATTCTCCTTAAAGTTATTCAATACGCTTTATATGATCTTTCCTTGTGTTATTTAAGCCATAAATCTCCCTTTTATGTTATTCAATCTTGATTTTATACTTACTGACCGATTCTTAGTACCCTGGTGTTGATGACTTGAGTTTCTCAATTTCTTCTATCAAATCAGACTTCTCTTCTTCCTGCTAATGCATATAGAGTTTGGCATCATGAACTACTTTGTTGGATTTCTTTTTTTTGGATCTCTAAACATCTATCTCCTCAAGAGATGCTTCTAACTCAGCTTTCATATCAACTCTTCCTTCAACTTCTTCTTCTTCATCAATGTCAGTTTCTTCCTTTTTCTGAGTACTCCCGAAAACTGCCACCATAGCATTTTCTCCATGATCTTTGTGGTTCTCTATCTCTTCAACCTCCTCAGCCTTAGACTCATCTGAGCTGTCACATTATTTTGAAAGGAGATTATTCTTCTTAAAGAAATTTATTTTGAACTGTTTCTTGCCTTTCACATAGGCTGAAGACTTCTTCTTGAGAATATCAACTTCATCCTCATCGTCTTCTTGGAACTTCTTAGGGCACCTTGCCGCAAGATTTACAACCTTTCCACATCGAAAACAAGCAAGTTGAAGTTTTCCTTTAAACTTTCCTTTTCCTCTTTGAAGGTTTGAGGAGAGGAATGACATCACCTCATCCGTCTCTTCTTATTCCTGAGAATATTCAATGGTGAGCTTCTTCATGGCCTTGAATGCCACCTCTTTGGATTTACCCTTTTCCACAGCATCGTTATCATCATTTCTCATTTCATATGCAATAAGGGTGCTGTGCAGGTTATCCAATGTCTGCTCTTTCGAGTCTTTATCTTCCAAAAATGAAACTTTCGGATTGAATCGAGGTGGAAGTTTCTTCAAGATGCGCTTCACAATCTTTATGTCTTTAATAACTTCTCCAAGACCTCACATGTCCTCCACTAAAACATTTACCATGTCAAAGAATGCATCAACATATTCATTTGGGTTCATTCTCATATCTTTATACTTGTTCCACAACACTTGTAGCTTCGCTTCTCTGACCTTTGTATTTCCTTCATATATGTTCAACAACTTTTCTCACATAGCATGTGATATTTTTCATGACATCACCTTGGTATATATAGCATTGGATAGGGCTCCCCCTAAAGAATTGATTCCCTTTTCATCAACATCCAATTATCTTCACTCAACTTATGATAATGCAACACTATTAATATCAGCTGTGATACCATGCATTGATATAGTAAACACATCCATTCCCAAAGATTGGAAGTAGTGTTGCATCCGATTCTTCCATAGCTGAAAATTGTTCCCATCGAAGATAGGAATCCCTTTATGATTGATGACCTCCATTTGAGAGAGAAACTGATATCAAACCTTTACCTCTGATACCAATTGTTAGATCCACTAGGCTAGATACCCTGAGAGGGGGGGGGGGGGGGTGAATCAGGGTATGAAAGATTAAAACAAATTCCCCTTATGATCTTGTTTTGCGGTTAGATAAAACTCTCTTCTCTCTCTTTCCTGTTGCAGAGTATGAATAAACCTTAAAGCATGCACATGACACAAAACTTTTTACTTGGTTCACCCTCATTGGGCTACGTCCAAGGAGAATACACCGACAATGTGCTGATGTACCAAATCCATTATAAGTGCACTACTGTTTACAAATTCAAAGCGGACTCACTGTCCATTCTAGTTTACAATCACTCACAATATGAAAGCTCGGTGCTCTCTCAAATGAAGTGTACTCACTGCTTCTTCAGAAATCCACTCAAATTTTATAGACCTGTAGGTCTATTCATTATCACTAATGAAATTTACATCCTTAACTGTTGATAGATGCTCTGTTGATGTCCAACTTTCATCCGCAAATGAATCTCTCTTTGCACCGGGTGTACCGGGCAACCCTAGTTTTTACGCGCAGCCTTCACTGGGTCTTGCGCGTAATTCCCTAAACTTTCGTGAAATCCACTTTTCATGAAAAACCTCTTTTATGCACAAACTCTCCTTTTACTCACAATAGTCTTCTTTTACGTGCAACCTTTTCTTTACACGCAAACACTTCTTTTACGCGCAAACTTGACTTTTACGCACAATAACTTTGGGTACTCCAATTTTGCGTGCGAGAGCTTGGATACTCTCTAAGTCTTGAGCTACTGCGAATGAGGGAGGGGGGGGGTCACTTCATATTTATAGGAAAAATAAACCCCCCGCGCGAAAAATCCTCCTTCCGCATGTAATCCTATTTGAGTTCGAAAAACACATCTTCCGCGCAACACCATATTTCGCGCAATGCTCCAATTTTTCGCACACCTCATGCCTTTTCCAATTTTCAAGCTTCTGATCTCGAAACACCTATTGTGCGAAAAACTTCATTTATCTATTTTGCGCACCACGCCAATATTTCACGCACCAATTTATTTTTCACACACCACTCTAATTTTGCGCGCACCTTCCTTTTCCAAAAACACATCTCTCCACTTTCCGATTTTTAGGCCCAAAAATTTAGAAAACACTGGAAAACAACCCCACCTTGTATATACTCTTTTTGTACCACCTCCATATCTTCTATTCCTTTGTCAGGGTTCTTCTATCAAACAATGATATCCAACAACATCTCTTGAACTCAAAAAATCACCACATAAACACCCTTTGTCAACAAATTTACATCGTGGTCTACTTTGTCAACAAACACATCATGAAGGTCTGCTTTTTCAACAAACACAATCACCTCAAAAATGATTCAATGATACCCTGAGGGATTTTTTCCCAACAGGTCGGGAGTAGGAGGCTTCACAGGTGAAGGCGGCAGGGCTTGGATGGCATGCCGGAGGCGGAGGCCTGGGCGTGGAGGGCATGAGGTGGATGGGAGCCAAGGGTGCTAGAACGAGGCGAATGACTGAGATGCGGCTTGGATCAGGGGGCAAGGCAGAGACGAAAAGCGCGGAGGGGACCAGCGTGGTGAGGGTCTACGACGATAGGCAGGGTGTGCGGAGAGGGAGACATGGGAAGAGGGAGAAGGTGGTGAGCGTGAGGCGGTAACGAAGGTGGAGGGCCGATGTAGGTCCTGGTGTGCAAACAGGAAAAGAACAGGGGGGGGGGGCAGACTTAGACTAGGGTTTTCAATTTTTTTATCATTTTAATTACAAATAATAATATTAGTATTACAAATAATAATAATAAAAATAATAATGTAAATAATAATAATGATAATAATAACAATACAAATAATAATAATAAATATAACCATAACAGTTATAATAATAAAAATGATAATAACAAAAATAATAAAAATAAAAATAATAACAATAATAACACTTTATTGATATTAATATTATCAATTAGATAACAACATTATTATTATTGCAATTTAACCATTTAACCCACTTTATTTAAATAAAATTTATTTATTTTAATCGTTTGAAACTTGCACAGACTCCCGGGCTAACAATGCAATTACCACCCGCTGTGCGGTGATCGCGCACGGGTCCGAAACCCACGAAAAATATTAAATGAATTTTTTTAAGCTGGGACCCAACCCAGACCTTGGCAAGAGAACCTGGATCCAAGTAATACTAAAATAAAAATTATTTAAAAAGTTGGGGTGTGACAATTATCCCCACCACAGACACTTTCTTCCCCCAGAAAGTCACCCATCCGAACAATAAATAAAACAAGAGACCATTCCCAGTTGAAACTGAAAGAAACCACAATATAAGAAAATGGGAGAACGTGAGAGTGTTCTCCCCACCAAAGGAATTCAACTAGTGCAGAAATTTAACACCCAAACATACCACCCCAGGATGGGGGGGTTAATGCAGAAACTCTCAACCGATCCAAACTAACTTCTTCTATGAAAGAGAAACAACACCTCCACTGAAACTTAGAACCTTAGACCAATACCAAAACCCCCAATAATAGAGAAAAACCTCGGAGTGGAACCTAACCCAAGAAGTAAACCTGAGCATAACTACAAGCCTTGACTCCTTTGCAGACACTTATATCTCCAAACGAACACAGCTAAACCAAGAATAACTCATACAAGGGCCAAACCCACTTCTAAGAAAAGTGCATGATTCAAAAAACCATGATCAGACAAAAAAAAACTATTTGGATTATAATAGAATGAGTCCATCATAACTTCACGACAAAACAATGAACTTAAAACAATGTCAAAACTTCAGTAGCAGAAAAGAAGAACGAAAAGACTTTAAATGTTCCACTGCCAACACAGAACACAAAACTCGAATTGAGTGTTCACACCCTCGAAAACTCCTGACTGCGCGCGAGATTCACCCCAAGACCTGTGGCTAGGGTTCTGATGGCTAAAACATCTCCTGCCTCGCAGTCAGGCACTAGAATTCCTCTGGTCACAATGTCTTCTTCAGGCGACGCTTCCTGCAAAAATTCTCCCAATGACCCAGACAGCCGCAACGATGATGCATCTTCGGAGGGATGTGACATGATAGTTTTTCATGCCTGAACCGGCCACACTGGTGGCACACCACTGAACGATCTGACGAACTGGAAACCAAAACCACTGCAGATGAATATTTAGAAACAGGTCCCTCTAGCACATCTTGCTCGCCAGATGGGGAACCTCCATGAGCAACTGGATGCATTGGATTTCCAACCATCTGTGCTCTGAAGACCAACTCAGCTAAGAACACCTCATCCAACAACTTCACAAAACGATGTTCCCTAAAAGGGAGGACTCTCTTATTGATCTTTGGACAAAGACCCCCGACGAAGAGATAAGTCTTCATCAACTCCTGTGATGCTACCTCCATAGAAAAGGAAACCAGTTTCTTGAAATGGTCTACATGCGCTTTCACTGTCCATTGGCCTTGTTGAATACACATGAGATATTCCTTTTTCTTCATCGTCACCTTTTCAGGTATGTACCATCGGAAAAATATGGATTTAAAGCATCCCACATCATCCCAACTTGTATTGACAGTAGGGTGAACAAATCTTATTCGTCTGAAGCCGGACCCTTATATTTTCCCAGGACAGCTTGAACTCTAATAGACTCAGGAGTTCCCAACATTCTAAAAACACACTCGATCACTTCAAACCACATTACCGCCTTTAACAGACCCCGATCACTATGAAAAATGGGCAACATCTGAAAAGGACAAAAAACTGGGCATGGCGTATCAGAAACCTTGAGAGCCTTTCTGAGCAGCATTTTCTGAACAACATATATAATACAGATCCAAAACCAATATCAAACCGAAGCAACATAATTGAAATCACCATCATCCAAAAACAACCAGTTCAAAAGAAACAAGAAAATACAAACACAACTCAAAAATTACACTTTCAAAATCCCCTTTCCATTTTAGATTTAGAAACTCGCTTCCTTAAAGGCCACTTTCCAAATATCAAACCCACTTTTCAAACCAAATTCAATTTTCCAAAAATCATTTCCCCTTTTCATTTTCAAAAACATGCTTACATCAATCAAAACCAAAACAAAACCCAACTTACAACAAGCCATCGGGACTAGGAACTAGCAGTTATGCTTTACTTGGCGACGTGGTAGTGAGCCACGCCCCAAGAAAGCGTAAACAACTAGGAGAAGCTAAACTGTGCAATCAGACTCCACGTGGGTCACTACTCCATGTGAGGTCACGACATGACACTGGTCCACCTCCATTGTCATTCCTCAATCCCAAAACAAAAGCAAAAGACTCAAAACCCAGACTACCCATGGAGACTCGAGGTTCGGAATGGGCGAGGGTTCATGACGTCCTTCCCGAACCTACCTATCGAGTCCTGACAATCCTAATCTCCATCTACCAGATAACCCAAATAACAAAGGCCTTCTTTGATACCATTTTTTCATGAACCAACCCGGGTCAACCCTGAACTGGTCACCCGAGATGGTCCGCGACATGGCCCGAGGGGCGTTCCCGATCCCCACGGGTTGGCAACTAGTGCTAAGCATCAAACATTAACCATTGGGAATGATTTTTCCCAGTGAAAATAAATAAAGTAGCAGAAAAAAAGTAGAATAATGAAAAGTAAATAAACAACACAAAAAGAAAGAATAATCAACAACAACCAACTAACCTAATTATGACCAAAACTCATCGCGACTCCGATAGTCACTCACCAGTCCACAACCAACTTTCGTCCACGGCGAGCAAGCTCGAGATAAACCTGCAACAAAACTAAAAAAAGGAAAACACTATAGGCGTGAGTATTAAAAATCAGTAGGCATTCTCAACAAACTATTTCTAATGCACTACCTTTAAATAAAGAATTTACTAATTCTAGGTTTGAAATAAATTATATAAAACATAGGTTTCCACACACACACTTTCATTTCTAAAACAAGTAACAGCCCATTGCCCTTTTTAATTTAAAAAAAACAAGTTTAATGTTTGAAAGGAACAGGTGCATTTCATTTTAAAACATTTTTGCGAACAATTTAGAAATCCAAATTTTAGTTGTTATTCAAAAGGAAAACCACACACAACACACAACACACGCTAAGGGCAATGGAAAAAGTGGCACATGGGGGTCAGCAACCGAACTAGACCTCTCAATTGTCCGCCACATACAAATAGATACTAAAAAAAACACGGGTCGAACCAAGGAGACCGTGAACAATCCAAAACGTACTATACCTGTGACTCATACTGAAGGCATGCCTACTCTCGATGACATCATAATGACAAACGCTCGGTATCTTCCTACCTATCCTAATCAAGGGGCCTAATACCCTAGCAGAGTATAATCCGTACTAAGGGACACTTGCCAGTGCGTAATCTAAACTAGTGCAACAATCATTATTAGAATATTCGCTTACTATGCCAGGTTCCCATGTCAACACGTGTAATAAAAAGGGGTGAATCAACAAATTCAATCAAGTAACCAGTCACGCTGCACAAACATCACACACAACTCATGCAACCAACGTACACAAAAGAATCACCCCTAATTCACCTCAAAGAAAGTTTTCCAAAATAATTTATTTTATTAAAGTACCAACCGAGGATTTACCAATTTTAAAGAAAATCCTCATTTCTCAAGAGAACCAAAACACTTTTTCACGCTTCAAAAGAAATCGTTTATCAATAAACTAAAACTACTTTTGAAATTCTGTGAATTATGTTTAAAGTCCAAATGAGAATTCTTTCACTACTGGGTTTCTGTTCATCAAGAAAATATTTCAAGTGTCATGTATAAAATAAACATCTCTTTTTACATCGAGTGATCATTTAAAAATTGATTATCTAATACTATTTATTATTTATTAAAATTAATAAAATATCAAGAAATTAATAAATTCTAAATTTAAAGGCGAGTGCAGTGGGAGACCTACCTTGGCTCGCAGTCCAAACACAAAGGCGCGTCACAACTTGCACAAACACAAAAGCACACGCAAGCTGACGACCATAGTTTTGCGGAATTGCCTCGCCAATGCACTGCAAAAAACGCACAACAACTAAAAACCCATAACCAATGACTTAAGACAATCCAAATGAACAAACGGTGTAAAAACCACCTTGACATGTTTTCAAAACATACTTCACACCATTTACATTATTTCCTAAAACACTTTAAAATTTATGAAACATTTTTAAAAAAGTATCTCACAGCTTTAGACACTCAAAACCCTCTTCAAACCCTCTTTTATAACCAATCACAGATCCCCAACATACCTGAACAGAAAACGCATGACTTACACAGTCGAATAAACTAATTGCACAACATAATAAAAATACACCACATGTCAAAATCAATTTTGAAACCATACACACGCATCTTTAGAAACCATAATCCAAAAGTCCACTCGAGGAATTTCAATCACAAAATTCAACATCACATTTATATTTTTAAGACCACAACATGTTTCAAAAAAAAAGAATCACCAATCGCTTGCAAAACCAACCAGTGAATTTTTAAATAAAAAGAGTGTGCACCATTTAACAATTTACGCCAAATGATCAAAGCAATAGAACCAAAACAAAAAGTATCACAAAAAAAGAAAATGATAAATATATTAAATCACTAATTAACAAATAAGGATAGTGAGAAAATGAGAATTCAGTGAAATCATTATTTTTGAAGGCGACACGCAAAGGGTCCATACCCCAACTCTAATGCGGAAAGAAAACGCATGCCCGAGATTGGTGCGTGATCTCACTCGCACCTCATCCACATAAACATGGAACAGGGTATCAAACAAAAACTAAATTATTTTAAAAACCAAATATGCACCAATCTAATTAATCAAAACACACGGTAAACTAATTATCAAATATTTAAGAAATGAAAAACACAAGCGATCAATGTATTTAAAAGCTTAAAGAAAAAAACAAAGGGGTCATACCTCAATTATTGGAGGATTTCCAAAAACCGGTTTGAAACCTCGTTCGCACCGCAACCACACTCTTGATGCTAAAAAATAAACCCTAATAATGAAATTCAAACTCAAGAAATTAAGAATCTAACCCTTAAATCAAAACGCCATCCATGGTAGAACCCTAAATCGAAGGGAGAAGGAGAAAGCGAGTACCGGAGGGGAGGCCACACCGGCAAGGCTCGTCGGATGAGGGTTGTGCATGCCGGAGGGTCGTGCCTGCTGGCCAGTGGGTGTGGTTGGTTGCGAGAGGTGGCCGCAGCTGGTAGAGAACCAGCCAAGAGTGGGAGGCTACAAGGGTGAAGGCGGCGGGGCTTGGATGGCATGTCGGAGGTGCGAGGGATGGAGGTGGAGGCCTGGGCATGGAGGGAAGGAGTTGGATGGGAGCCAAGGGCACTGGAATGAGGCGGACGACCGAGATGCAGCATGGAGCAGGGGGCAAGGCAGGGACGACGAGTGTGGAGGGGACCCGCAAGGCGAGGTCCTACAATGAGAGGTAGGGTGTGCAGAGAGGGAGACATGGGCGGCGGGTGAAGGTGGTGAGTGTGAGGTGGCAATGAAGGAGGAGGGCCGATGCAAGTCCTGGTGTGAAAACATGAAAAGAACGAGGGGGGGGGGGAGACTTGGACTAGGGTTTTCAATTTTTTTTCATTTTAATTAAAAATAATTATATTAGTATTACAAAAAAAAATAATAATGTAAAGAATAATAATGATAATAAAAATAATAAAAATAATAATAATAAATAATAACCATAAAAGTTATAATAATAAAAATGATAATAACAAAAAATAATAAAAATAAAAATAATAACAATAATAACACTTTATTGATATTAATATTATCCATTAGATAACAACATTATTATTATTGAAATTTAACCATTTAACCCACTTTATTTACATAAAATTTATTTATTTTAATCGTTAGATACTTGCACAGAAACCCGGGCTAACGACGCGACTACTGCCTTCTGTGCGGTGACCATGCACGGGTCTGAAACCCATGAAAAATATTAAATGACAAAAAAAATTAAGCTAGGACCCAGCCCGGACCTTGGCGCGAGAACCCGGAGCCAAGTAATACTAAAATAAAAATTAATTAAAAAGTCGGGGTGTGACAATTCGCCCCACCACAGGCACTTTTTTCCCCCAGAAAGTCACCCGACCAAACAATAGATAAAACAAGAGACCATGCCCGGTTGAAACTGAAAGAAACCACAATATAAGAAAACAGGAGAACACGAGAGTGTTCTCCCCACCACAAGAATTCAACTAGTAAGGAAAATTAACACCCAAACATACCACCCCAGGATGGGGGGGTCGACACGAGAACTCTCAACCGATCCAAACTAACTTCTAATACGCAAGAGAAAAAACACCTCCGCTGAAACTTAGAACCTTCGACCAATACCAAACCCCCCCCCAATACTAGAGAAAAACCTCCGATCAGAGCCTAAGCCAAGCAGTAAACCCAAAAATAACTACAAGCCTTGACTCCTTCATAGGCACTTATATATCTAAAGGAACACAGCTAAACCGAGACTAACTCATACAAGGGCCAAACCCACTTCTAAGAAAAGAGCATGATTCATAAAACCATTATCAGACAAAAAAATTGTTTGGATTATAATAGAATGAGTCCATCATAACTTCACAAAAAAATAATGAACTTAAAACAATGTCAAAACTTTAGCAGTAGAAAACAAGAATGAAAAGACTTTAAATGTTCCATTTCCAACACGGAACACAAAACCCGAATCGAGGGTTCACACCCCCAACAACTCCTGACTGTGCACAAGCTTCACCCCAAGACCTATGGTTGGGGTTTTGATGGCTGAAGCATCTCCTGCCTTGCAGTCAGGTACTGGAATTCCTCCGGTCATAGAGTCTTCTTCAGGCAACACTTCCTGCAAAACTTCTCCAAATGACCCAGACAGTCGTAATGATGACATGTATTTGGAGGGATGTGACATGACGGTTTCGCGTGCCCGAACCGGTCACACTGGTGGCACACCACTGAACGTTCCGACGAACTGGAAACTAGAACCACTACAAATGACTATTTAGAAACAGTTCCCTCTGGCACATCTTGCTCGCCAGATGGGGAACCTCCATGCGCAACTAGGTGCACTAGATTTCCAACCATCTGTGCTCCGGAGACCAACTCAGCTAAGAATGCCTCAACCACCAACTTCTCAAAATGATGGTCCCTAAAAGGGAGGACTCGCTCCTTGATCTTTGGACGAAGACCCTCGATGAAGAGAGAAGTATTCATCAACTCTTCTGACGCTACCTCTATAGAAAAGGAAACTAGTTCCTTGAAATGGTCAACATATTCTTTCACCGTCCATTTTCCTTGTTGAATACGCATGAGATCTTCCTTTTTCTTCATCATCACCTTTTCAGGTATGTACCATCAGACAAAGATGGATTTAAAGCATCCCACATCATCCCAACTTTTATTGACAGCGGGGCAAACAACTCTTATTCGTCCAAAGCCGGACCCTTAAATGTTACCAAGACAAATCGAACTCTAAAAGACTCGGGAGTTCCCAACATTCTAAAAACACACTCGACCACTTCAAACCACATAAATGCCTTTAATAGACCCCAATCACTATGAAGAATAGGCAACGTCCGAAAAGGACCAAAAACTAGGCATGACGTATCAGAAACCTTGGGAGCCTTTCTGGGTGGCATTTTCTGAACAGCATATATAACACAGATCCAAAACCATTATCAAACCAAAGAAACATCCTTGAATGCGCCATCATAAAAAAAACCAGTTCAAAAGAAACAAGAAAATACAAACACAACTCAAAAATTCCTCTTTAAAAATCCCCTTTCCATTTTAGATTTTGAAATTGCTTTCCTTCAAGTCCACTTTCCAATACCAAACCCACTTTTCAATCTAAATTAAATTTTCCAAAAATAATTTCCCCTTTTCATTTTCAAAAACACGCTTACATAAATTAAAACCAAAACAAAACCCAACTTACAACAAGCCTTCGAGACTAAGAACTAGCATTTATGCTTTACTTGGCGACATGGTAGTGAGCCACGCCCCAAGCAAGTGTAAACGACTAGGAGAAGCTCAACCGTGCAATCAGAATCCACGTGGGTCACTACTCCATGTGAGGTCACGACATGACACTGGTCCGCCTCCATTTTCATTCCTCAATCCCAAAACAAAATCAAAAGACTCAAAACCTAAACTACCCCTGGCGACTCAAGGTTCGGAATGGGAGAGGGTTCATGACGTCCTTCCCGTACATACCTCTCAAGTCCCGAAAATCCTAATCTCCATCTACCAGACACCCCAAATAACAAGGGCCTCCTTTGATACCATTTTTTCATGAACCAACCCGGGTCGACCCTGAACCAGTCACCCGAGCCGGTCCGTGACATGGCTCGAGGGGCGTTCCCGATCCCCACGGGCTAGCAATTAGTGTCGGGCATCAAAATTTAACCATGGGGAATGATTTCACCCAGTGAAAATAAATAAATCAGCGTAAAAAAGTAGAATAATGCAAAGTAAATAAACAAAACGAAAAGAAAGAACGATCAACAACAAACAACTAACCTGACCACGACCCAAACTCCTCACGACTCTGAGAGTCGCTCACCAGTCCACAACCAACTCTCTCCCACATCGAGAAAGATCAAGACAAACCTACAACAAAACTAAAAATAGGAAAACACTATAGTTGTGAGTATTTACACTCAGTAGGCGTGCCCAACAAACTGTTCCCAATGCACAACCTTTAAATAAAGAATTAACTAATTCCAGGTTTAAACTAAATTATATAAAATATGTGTTTCCACACACACACTTTCATTTATAAAACAAGTAACAGTCCTTTTCCCTTTTTAATTAAAAAACAAGTTTAATGTTTAAAAGGAACAGATGCATTTCATTTTGAAACATTTTTGAGAACAATTTAGAAATCCAAATTTTAGTTGTTATTCAAAAGAAAAACCACACAAAGGCGCATCACGACTCGCACAGACGCACAAGCACACGCAGGCTGACGACCGCAGTTTTGTGAAATTGCCTCGCCAAGGTGCTGCAACAAACACACAATAACTAAAAACCCATAACCACGGACTTAAGACAATCCAAATGAACAAACAGTGTAAAAACCACCTAGACATGTTTTCAAAACATACTTCGCACCATTTACATTATTTCCTAAAACACTTTAAAATTTATGAAACATTTTTCAAAAATTATCTCACAACTTTACACAGTCAAAACCCCCTTCAAACCCTCTTTTATGAGCAATCGCAGATCCCCAAATTACCTAAACAAAAAACACATGACTTACACAGTCGAATAAAGTAATTGCACAACATAATAAAAATAAAACACACATCAAAATCCATTTTGAAACCATACACACGCCACTTTAGAAACCATAATCCAAAATTCCACTCAATGAAGTTCAATCACCAAATTCAACGTCACATTTATACTTTTAAGACCAAAATATGTTTCAAAAAAAAAAAGAATCACCAATCCCTTGCAAAACCAACAAGAAAATTTTTAAATAAAAAGAGTGTGCACCATTTAAAAATTTACGCCAAATGATCAAAGAAACATAACCAAAACACCACGTATCACAAAAAAAAGACAATGATAAATATATTAAATCAATAATTAACAACTAAGGATAGTGAGAAAATGATAATTCACTGAAATCATAAATTTTCAAGGCGACGACGCGCAAAGGGTCCATACCCCAACTCCAATGCAGAAAGAAAACGCATGCCTGAGATAGGTGCACAATATCACTCGCACCTCATCCACATAAACATGGCACAAGGTATCAAACAAAAACTAAATTATTTTAAAAACCAAATCTGCACCAATCTAATTAATCACAACACATGCTAAAATAATTATCAAATATTCAAGAAATGAAAAACACAAGTGATCAATGTATTTAAAATCTTAAAGGAAAAAAACAAAGGGGTCATACCTCAATCATTGGAGGATTTCCCGAAACTAGTTCGAAACCTCGTTCACACTGCAACCATGCTCTTGAGGGTCAAAAACAAACCCTAATAATGAAATTCAAACTCAAGAAAATAAGAATCTAACCCTTAAATCAAAACCCCATCCATGGTCGAACCCTAAATCGAAGGGAGAAGAAGCAAGCGAGTACCAGAGGGGAGGTCGCACAGGCATGGTTCACCAGAGGAGGGTTGTGTGCATCGGAGGGTCGCGCCTGCTGGTCAGGGGGTGTGGTTGGTCGCAGGAGGTGGTCGCGGCTGGTGGAGAACCGTCCGGGAGTAGGATTCTGTAAGGTTGAAGGCGGAGGGGCTTGTATGGCATGCCGGAGGTGCGAGGGATGGAGGCGGAGGCTTGGGTGTGGAGGGTAGGAGGTGGACGAGAGCCAAGGGCACTGGAACGAGGTAGACGACTGAGACGCGACCCAGAACAGGGGGGTGAGGCAGGGACGGCGAGTGCAGAGGGGACCCACTAGGTGAGGTCCTACAGCAAGAGGCAGGGTGTGTAGAGAGGGAGACATGGGCAAAGGGAGAAGGTGGTGAGCTCAGCAATGGAGGAGGAGGGCCAGCGCAGGTCCTGGTGTGCGAACATGAAAAGAATGAGGGGGGGGACTTAGACCAGGGTTTTCAATTTTTTTTTTCATTTTAATTACAAATAATAATATTAGTATTACAAATAATAATAATAAAAATAATAATGTATAGAATAATAATGATAATAATAATAATACAAATAATAATAATAAATAATAACCATAAAATTTATAATAATAAAAATGATAATAACAAAAATAATAAAAATAAAAATAAAAATAATAACAATAATAACACTTTATTGATATTAATATTATCAATTAGATAACAAAATTATTATTATTATTTAAATTTAACCATTTAACCCACTTTATTTACATAAAATTTATTTATTTTAATCGTTAGATACTTGCATGGACACCCGAGCTAACGACGCGACTACCGCCCGCTGTGCGGTGACTGTACAGAGGTTTGAAACCCACAAAAAATATTAAATGACAAAAAAATTTAAGCTGGGACCCAGCCTAGACCTTGGTGCGAGAACCCGAAGCTAAGTAATACTAAAATAAAAATTAATTAAAAATTTGGGGTGTGACATTTTAATTTTGATTTTGAACCCCACCGATTACCACATAGAAAAAATGTTTCTTTATGTGTCATCATTGATTTCATAACGCATCACATAAATTCTGATTAAACATGAAACAATTTAATGGAGAAATTAAATCAAGAAATTCAATGAAGGTGTTATCTTATTTAGAAATCTTAGGAAAATTAATAAATATTTCTGTAAAATTTTAGAAATATCATCAATTGAAAAATTGAGAGAAAAGGGTAAGAGGTACATCATCTGAATTAGTTGGAACATAACCGTAACATCTCGCCCCTTGCCTATTGGCTTGGAAAGATATAGAGGTGCTACTGACCTTAGGTGACATCCCTAGGACACCAAATATTGGTAATAAATGCCAAGGGCTTACAAGGTCGTTGGGGTATGAATTTCCCTTTAACATACAAAATCTGTAAAATAAAATAATATAAAAAAATCCATAATACTATATGATGTATGTGCATAAAAACAAAAACAAAAATGCTTTGAATAAAATATAAATCAGATTAGTATCAAGAAAAAATACACAAAAAGGGAACCAAAAATCCAAAGACAAGTAGGACTCTGCATACCTAGGTGTCACAACTCCAAATTCTAGGACTGGACCAACTCCCAAGCTTCATCTCCCATCATCCATGATTAATACATCACAATGATCTGCTAGAGAAATAATAAATCTTTCATTTACACATGTCATAGAAAACAATATCTACATATGCACTAAGGTGCATATGTAGGGGTGAATATATCGACTCAGCAGACAATCCTCTAGAAGCTTCCCACATATGCCATTAAGACCAGAACGAGTTAGCACAATTTATATAAATAAGTAGGAATATTAAAATAGTTATCAAGAGTGTTTCATATAAAATTCATAAGGCATAAATTTTTTTTTATATCAAAATCACAGTTTAACAAGATTTCCATGAACAAAGAAGATCACAAACCAAGAATTTTGTTATAACCAACGTATTTTTTTATTATTCTTAATATAACCATTTCACATACTCACACACATATGCATGAATCAAAGATAACAATCCTAATACTCATGAGCAGTAACGTGTCTTCTGTACCAAGTCGTCACTTGGTCATGAACTCGCGTACCCTGATTGACATAGACAACCAAGTCTGAATCCAATAACACCCCTCATAATGAAATTATAAACTCACACCTTAAAAAATTATTCCTTTTAAATAATTTCTCTTTTAAGCATTTAATTAAACACATAGTGTGCATATTTCTAAAACCATTGTTTTAAAACCATATAACAAAAATGGATTTCAAAAAATATTTCATCAAGGGTTCTTCAAACAAAATAAATGCAAGAGTTTTAAAAATACAAAGCCTTAAAGTTCTAGAAGAAGAGGAGAGAGAGAGAGAATCAACCCACTTCACAATAAAAACTATTCTCGAAGAAACACACAACGATCAAGGAAAATCCTGGTTTCTCCTTACATTCCTTCAAGAACTCCAAAAAAACCACATCAAAACATGTCAGAACCCATAGATTCAGTCATAATAGTTCCAATAAAGGGTTCTTACCATGAGGAAACAAAGATATATAGAAATATAAGGAGAACCAAGTGACATAACTTGATTCTCTAGACCAAAAACACTAAGATTCGTTTCAATCAGTCTCCAGATCGAAGACAATATCCAAAAACTCTAAGAGGAGTCTTCTGGTTTGAGATCCTAGGAAAAAGAAGGAATAATGAGGGCTTTAAGAAACTTTTCATGTTTAAAAATCTAATTTTTAGATTTAATTAATCTTATTTCATGGTTAGGTCTTACAATTTATCAAACTGCACGCCAACTGTGTAGGCACCACTGTCTCAAAACTCCTAGAATGCACGGTTTGACTACACAGTTTGGAAAACCATACACCAACCATGTGAAATGACTCTATCCCATGTAATATGGTTCCCAGGGGACTATTTATGATTTACCCTAATCATGATCCAACCATGCACCATCTATTGGACTCTCTCAAGATGCTTCACAGTTACTTGGAAAATCTGTATGGTTTCCCTTAATCACGCACCTACTGTGTAACCTCTAAAATACATCCAAAACTTTCCAAAACCTTCCAAAAACTCCATGAGACTAATAAAAACCAAACCAAAACTAAAAACACACACAAGAATAGCACATACCTCAAACCAAGGGTGTTACATTCTCCACACCAATGATATTTCCATCCTCAAAAAGTTTAATATTGGTGTTGAGTCAGAAAATATCCAACCTTCCCTCCAACATGAAGTCCTCAAATTCCCACATCTTCTTATGAACTTGACCATGCTTCCATAAGACCCATACCAAATGAATAAATTTCCCATGAAAGAGATTCCACCATTTATCCAGAATACATATCAATGCATGGATAAATGTTGTATCTGAATCAAGATCAATAAGATCCCATAAAATCACATGGTCAGGGTTAGGTTGGTACTTATTTTTTTTAGATTCATGAAACACAATATGAACCAAATTGAATCTTGGTGGTAAATACAATAGATAAACTAAATCACTAATCTATTCAAGTATCTCAAAAGGTCCAATATATTGAGGAGACAACTTTCCCTGTTTACCCAAATAATGATGCCCCAACCTTGGAGAGACTATAAATAAAACCTTTCCCCTCATGATAAAATATAATGACTAATGAAATTGATCTACATAATATTTTTTATGACATCGGGCCATTTACGTTATTTTCTTGATTAGATGAAACTTTTCTATCATCTCAAGCACCGGGCTGGGTCCAATTAGTGAAGTCTCTCCTATATCCATCCAAAAAAGTGGATAACAATACAGAAGACCATATAATGCTTAAAATGGATCCATATATATATCATATAATGATAACTATTATAATATTATAACTCCACTAAAGGTAAATGTTCCTCCCATGAGCCACCAAACTCTATAACATAAGCTCTGAGCACATATTCCAATGTCTGGATCATATGTTTTGATGAACCATCCATTCGAGGATGATATTCCATACTCATGGTTAATTTTATTCCAAGAGACTACTATAAAGATCTTTAAAACCAAGAGGTAAACCTCAGGTCTCAATGATACATGATTTAAACATGTATACCATGAAACTTTATCACTTCCTAGATATAATGTTTTTCTAGATTTTATACCATATTGGATTAACATATAAGAATAAAGTGGGATGATTTTGTGATTTGGTCCACAATCACCCAGATGAAATCATGATTTCGTATTGTTCTTGGTAAAACCATGAAAAATTACATAAATATTTTCTCCCACTTTTATAGCAGTATAGGTAAAGATTAAAAAATACCGAATAATCTATTATTTTTAGCCTTGATCTGCTGATATATGAGGCATTTTGAAACATATTCATCCACTATTAATTTAAAACTTGACCACCAAAAAAGGGTTCTCAATTCCATGTACACACTACTGGAAATGTAGGCTTTCCCAATGCTTCTTTACCAACAGTTTTCTTAAACCGTTGGTAAAGAAGGGCAAGGACACCCTTTCCCAACGATTCACTAGAACCATTGGGAAAGGGTACCCCTTTACCAATGCTTTTTAAAAACCATTGGTAAAATTTTACCCCAAATACAGTCGGCCACTGCTCTCCCCCATTCATGACAGAACCCTAAATCTCTGCAGCGCTCAGATCCTCTCACGACTCCCCCCATCTGAACCGGTGAAACTCCATCGGAATCATCTCAAATCAGGTATTTTATTCTTTATACACATAAAATATTTAAGTTCTACCTTGTTTTTATTGTTATTCATCTAATATTTTAGTTTTAAGTTTTTATTTTGATGTGTATATCCTTTTTTTTGTGTTTTGATTTAATCTAGACTTTCTCTATTCCAATCCATTTAATTGATTAAATCTTTAACCCTCCATCTAAGAAGAAACATCTCAAATTAATTTTGGTTGGATTCTATATTTTATAAGTACATGTTTTTATGCTTTTTCTTCATCTTGTAATTAATTGTTACTTGGAAATTTATTTATATGTGTTTATTAATTTTTAGAAAAGTTTATATGAATGTTTTCCTTAAAATTCCTTGAGGAAAGTGTTTTATTAAAATGATAATTTTTTTAATAAGGATTTTGTAATGTAATTTTTTATAGTACACTTGTTATGTGACTATGTTTGGTATTTAGTAACACATGAGATAATTGGTGTGTGAGAATGTGTTGTGAAAGAGATTCCATGGTTGGTTCAAGATTATATTTACGTTTTGAGCCTATTAATGAGTTGTTTTAAAGATATTTTGAGATATTTACCGTATGTTTATTGGTGAAAACTGGAATCTATAGAGGTGGTTCATGATTAAGACATATAATTACTACTAAACATGTGGATAAACCATCCATAGTAGTGAATTATTGAAATGTTTGATGTTTTTAGTCCTTTTTTATTTGGAGTTTATTTTGATGCTGATGTTTCTTATTGATACATATGATGGGAATTTATTTTAGTTTATAAATAGGCTGAGACTCCCCCACCATGCACAGTGTATGCAACCTCTACCCTTATTTAATCATTCTGTTTACACATCCTATGCAACCTCTAACCTCATTTAATCAGTGAACTCAAGTCATTAATTCAAGCCTTTATTCTCACTATCATGTAAGAAATTGAATGATGTAAACCCATCCTCACATGATTTCTTACCTTAGATAGTGTCCAACATATGGAATATGAGCTTTTGAATTCATCAGTTAACTAGGATCATATATTCCATTTCCCCCAAGATGACTGTACTAATATAACTTTAGGGTCAATTAAATATGGTTCTCATTGTACGTTGTATATTATGTGTCCTTCTTGGACAATACTCACTTTTATGAGGGTGGGGTGCTTTTCACTAGCCATACTGGCATGTGTAGACATCCATAAAAATGTTAGATAAGTCACAAGTTTAATTCAGTAATGTTTTTATCATTGAAATACTTTATTATTAATCTCAAATTTAAAAATAAATGTTTTTGTCTATAATTAATGAAATTAAATCTTTTTACAATCCATGAACAACCTATTAGTGTAGAATCCTAAAATTTATTCACCCATGGGGTGTGCTTGACTTGGGGAAGTAATTGGGTAATGAAAGGTATGGCCATAGAGGTTCCAATAATGAGTTATTGAACATGAGTGAATGATTTGGGATGACTATAACACATAATGGGACCTAAGGCATGTGCCTCTTATAGACCTAATGAAAATGAATATAAATAAATTTTAATTTAATTTATGAGTACTTGTTCTTTACATTATTTTAATAATTCACTACATCGACTAGAAACTTCTTCCTTTATCGTTTACTTAAATGTATTTTCTATTAAAGTTCAATCCTATTGAATTGTTTATGAAAAAATGACTTATATAAATTCTTTTTACAGAATGGACATAAATTGGATGTATGAAACCGATCGGATCTGAAGCGATTTTCAAAACAATTTGAAGAGCTTTATAGATTTTTCATTTCACAATGCTTTAGATAGTGGTCGCATACATTGCCCATGTTCCAATTGTATTGGTAGACCTTGGTTGAGCCGTGAAGAATTCAGCTACCACATAACCAAAAATGGTTTTCAAGCAAACTACTTTGTGTGGTATCACAATGGGTAGAAAATGAAATCTCAAATTGGTGATGATCGAAATGAAAGGACTGGAATAGAGAATTTTTTAGATGATCAGTTTCTGTTTATTCGTCATCATGAAAAAGAAAGGATTTCGACTCGAGAAGACTTCGATATGAGGACAGTTGATGCATCTAGTGAAAATGATGATATTGATAGGGTGAAAAAATTGAATGATGCTGCCACAACTCTAGTATATCGACAATGCGATAAAATGAAAAAGCTTGAATTTTTAATCCGATTGTTTCATGGGAAAACTATGTATGGGATTTCTAATACAGTAATCGATTACATTCTTACCCTATTGAAGGATTTACTTCTAGATGATAAAGATATTCCCTCAAACCACTATATGGAATGGAAGTTAGTTGAGGAAATTAGATTTTCAAGAAACAAAATTCATGCTTTCCCGAAATATTGTAGTTTATTCTGGGAGGAAACCACTGAATGAAATGATTGTATAAAATTTGGCACATCCCGCTGGAAGTCAAAATCTAATGGAACACCATTCCGCGTTCCACAAAAATTAATGTGGCACTTTCCATTGATCTCAAGACTCCAGAATCTTTTTATGTCTGATGACATATCAATAAAAATGAGATGACATGATAACAAGAGAAAGAAGACTAATGTTGAGTTGGTTCATCCTGCAGATGGATTTGCATGGCAGAGATTTGATGCTCGACATCTTGATTTTGCAGCTGACGTGCATAATGTAAGGCTGGGTCTTTCATGCGACGATTTTAATCCGTCTGGTTAGATGCTTACTTCGCACAACACATGGCCAGTTTTTTATACACATTTATAATCTTCCCTCATGGTTGTGTATGAAAAAACCTTTCACTTTCATGAGTATACTCATATCTGGTTTTTCTGATCCCGACATTGATATTTATGTATACATGCAACCTTTAATAAAAGAGTTGAAACTTCTTTGGGATTTGGGTGTGCGCACATACGATGCATGTTTGAAAGACATATTTCAGATGTGTGCTGCACTTATGTGGACGATCAATGATTTTCCAGCTTATGCAATGATGTCTGGATGGAGCATGAAGGGAAAACTGTCATGCCCAGTTTGTATGAAGAATACACGATCTAGAAGACTGAAACATCGTTGTAGTTTCAGTTTTATGGGACATCGACAATTCTTGCCAAATGATCATCCATATAGAATGAATCGTCGAAGATTTGATAATACCATAGAGACCGATGATCCACCTCAGCGTATGTCTGGAACTAATGTGCTTAATGAATTGAAAGATTTTAGTTTTTCATTCGAGAAGGGTCAAATGAAATCTGGAAAGAGAAAGAATGTTTCCACTAAAACCTGTTACAATTGGAGGAAGATGAGTATCTTTTTTGATTTGTCTTATTGGTCAACCAATTTTTTACGTAATTGCTTAGACGTAATGCATATTGAAAATAATATATGTGAAATGTTGCTTTCTGTTCTTCTAAATGTCAAGGGGAAGACAAAAGATGATTTATGATCTTGGCGTGACTTGGTGGATTGGGGCATCAGACCAGAATTGCATCCTGTGCGTATCAGTGAAAATAAATGGAAACTTCCATGTGCTTCTTATGTGATGACACCTACGTAAAAAAACAATTTCTGGAAGTATTAGAGACTATTAGAGTTCCTGATGGATATTCAAGCAACATATCTAAACGGGTCAACAGAAGAGATTTGAATCTAAAATCTTTGAAGACTCATGATTATCACGTTCTACTTCATGAGTTGTTTCCAATAGAAATATTTCATCTTTTGTCCAATAATGTAAGGGTGACTGTTATTCGGTTGTGCCATTTGTTTAGAGATATTTGTTCTAAGAAGTTGTCCAAGTCTTTCTTGCAAAAAATGTTGACAGATGCCCCATTAATTTTGTGTGAGTTGGAGAAAATATTTCCTCCATCATTTTTCACATGCATGCTGCATCTGACTGTCCATATTCCCATTAAAATATTTCTCAGAGGACTTGTTTCTTTTCGTTGGATGTATCCAACTTAAAGAAATATGTACACATTGAAGTCTTATGTCTGAAACAGGAATCATCCCAAAGGTTTTATCGTGAACGGTTACTTGGCTCAAGAATGTATGGATTTCTGCTCAATGTATTTGTCTAATCTTACTACAATAATGAATAGAACAATGATAAATGAAGAAGAACAATATGAGAAAATTGAACCCAGTTTTCCATCACTTCCTCAAACAGGAGGAATTCCTAGATCATATAAATTGAAGACATTAAGCCATGAAGAGCGGGAGATGACACATCGCACAGTTTTGTTCAACTGTGATTTTTTTGATGACTATATCAGGTAACTAAATTGAATATGTATATCTTACATATATATTTGTTAAACTATTCATATTTTTTATCTACAGGTAACATAAAACAATGATAAATAGGAAGCATCATTCTTTATCTTTGATAAGGAGAGAGACTTTGCATAGCAAAGAGTTTTCTGCCTGATTAAAATTGAAGGTAAAAATATTAATGTTTAAAATAATTATATCAATATTTAATTAAGTTTAATAGTCATTTATATTGCAGGTATTGAGTTTGTCTACTGACTCTGTCTCTGAGGAAATAAGAGCTTCAGATTTTGGTCCTAATACCGTGGTTCGTGACTGTAAATAAATTGTTATCAATGGGTACAAATTTATTGTCACTGAACGAGCAAAGAACATGAGAATACAACATGATAGTGTTATGGTTACTGCCACAATAGATTGTTATTATAGTGCATCAGATAGTAGACCGCGATTTGAAAATGTGGGTTATTATGGAGTCGTTGAGGAAATAATAATATTGGATTATTACTCTCATGGACGAGTCACAATGATGAAATGCCACTGGTTTGATTCGATGACGAGACATGACACATTTATTGATGATTGTGGATTTCGAGTAATTAATATGACTCGCACTCTTGCTACCGAAGAACCATATGTGTTGGCATATATAAGGCCCCAACCTTAAACATTACTTAATCTTGAGTTATTACAAGAATACACATTGAGAATCTTTTCAGGTTTAGAGTTTTAGAGAATTAGATCATAAATCATGCATTAAATTCCACATTTCAACAAGGTGGTTACATAAAAGACAATATTCATTTTTCCCATCAAAGGAGACATATTTAAAATATAACATGGATTCTTTCGTGAAACTTCCTCGATACTATCATCACATCATGTACTTTTCCCTTGACCTGTGAAAAACATTTCAAAAACTTGGGATGAGCATAAAAAGCTCAGTAAGGGATATAAAAGTATGGAATGAAAACATTAGTCCATGTATACATAAGAATTAATGAAATCATACTTTACTCATAAAACACAATCACTTTATCATACCTCATGAAAAAATAATATTTATGAATAATTCATAGAAAACATAAGACATAAAGGTAACTTGAGGCATTCATAACATTCTTACATAGGGAGTAACCCTCATGGTTACGTTTGGAATACCCATCATAGTATATTCCATAAATATCTTCAAAGAAACCTTAGAGTTTAACTCCTTCATGTTGCCCAATCCATTGAAGAGCTATATCGGGCTCGCCCTCCCTTAGTTTATCACGAAATCACCCGTCTTCATAAACAATGCCCAAGAACCATAACATAATCGTATCACATAAAACATGCATAAAGGAAACATAACATTTCCACATTTCAATCACAAGATATCAATACAACACATTGATATAATAAAAACATTATCAAAACCATTTTCAATACCAAAATAAAGAAAAGTAAAACATAGTATTTATTTTTCATTTAAAAAAAAGTTATGGCTTGTAGAGGAAGCTGAAACTCAAATAATGGTCACGGCGGCGGAGAAGTTGTTGTCACCGCATACGTAAGACAAAACATTCCTTTTGTCGTTTAGTAAAACGCTTAGTACAAAAATATTCCTTTTGAATAAAATTAAAAGTAAAAGGGGTTTATACACCATATAAAATAAAGTTGTGTATAAAACAAAATATGCCTCAATGAAAGGAGATTGAGATGAAGTCCCATACCTCGTGTCTGACTTGATTCGATCGTTCTTTAATCTTCTGAATAATAAACTAGAGTTAATTTATACTTTCTTAAGAACCTTTTTCAAGTTAGTTATTCCTTTTATATCACTTATTACCATGTTATGAACATTATTTAATTATTTAAGTTAATAACGGCCATTTTGTCGATCTTTGGTACTTGAGCCAAAAATAAACTTCTTATAATTACAAGTTGTTCATGTGTAAAATATCCATTATATCCAGAATTATATTCATGATTTAGATATCATATATATCATATATATCCAGGATATACATGCATTTATAATATTACATAACATTTAGAGGTAAGAAATTAAATGCACCATTAATGGAGACGGTAAGTCGTACGTACACATGAACACTACTTTCATTTATATTTCATATTTAATGGAGTGAAATCGTAATGATATAAAGGTATATTATAATTCCAGTATAATATTATATATAATATCATTAACTCTATCCTTTATACGTCCCACATATGGCATTAATGAATCAAATCACTTTGAGGGGGCAGTAGTCCGCACTTCCTAAAATGAATATATCGCGTTTACCCATAATGAAAAACATAAGGTATGCCATAAATAAAAAATACAGAAGCATAATAAAAACATAAACATAATATATATCATATATAAATATAGTTACATCTTAATGGCCACTATTAAAGGTGTTAAAATAATATTGAACAATCATCATTTCGTGAGGCAGAAATTCGCCATCCACTGAAACAGTATGTTATTTAACCATTAGACGGAGGTGTGTGTAAGTGTAAATCAAATAATTATCATAAAAACATAATAGTATATTGGATATACTGGTGTTGTTACAAAAGAAAATAATAAAAATAGTTTAGGGGGTTGGAGAAGCAAAATAAAACAAAAGAACACAAGTGAAGACATTACCTTTAAATCGGGTAACTCCTCTTAGTTTGAACCAAAAGGGTTTCTTGAAGAGCTTTATGCCTAAGGTAAGGATTCTTAGATGAAGAGAGGGATGTGGAGAGATAAAATGAGCAGATCTTGGCTGAGACAATGGCTTGAGAGGTGTGGGTAAAGAGGTAGAGGTGGGGGCCTTTTATAAGAGGGAGGAGGGGCACTCTTGGAAAGTCAAGAAATGTTACTTTATTATATAATGAGTTTAAGATTTTAAAGGTCACACAATGATATATTTATAGGATAAGGTGATAGGGGTTATAAATAAACCCATCCAATAGGTTTTTGACAAGTTTAAGTCTTATAGTTTACATTATCTTTTCATTTTATTTAAATCGTTCATTAATGAGGTAATCGCTGCATCATCATGGTGTCATAAATAATATAATTTATTTAATGTCTAAAAATTATAAAAAAATACTAAGATGTAGGAAATATTTTTATCTTTCCAATGAATATTTATATTCTAAGAGATCATTTACATAGACAAAACTAAAATTGTTTTACTTGGGTGATACATACTTTGGTTATACTTTCCTTTTAAAAAACATAAAATGATAAAGTGTCACTATCACCCAAAAGTGATTCCATGGGATCCCAAAGTTTGGAACAAGGCATCCCATGGTCGTCCATGACACAACCAGTTGCATTAGAACACATTTTGGGGTCATTGTTTATTATTATGATATTATTTTATTACCCTTAACTACCCGATTACTAATTAATCACGATAATTAAAGATAATTATCATCGTTACTATTCATAATGTCCAAAAAAAAAAAGTGTATTAATTACATAATTTGTACCTTATGATTTCAAATATGGAATCAATTTTACCAAATTACAAACACAAAAATTTTAGTAATTAATTTAAAAATAATTCCTGTTGTCAAAACAAATAGCGGGTTTTTAGAAACAATATCTATCAAAAGTTTGACAATTGTTTATGTCCAATTTCAAAGTGAAATTAATTACAATGACCACCATTGTATTAAATGATAAAAATATATTCTATTTAAACTTTAAAACTAATTAAAAAGATAATCTATCCATATAATTAAATTATATGAAAAAGCAGTTTTGAAGTAAAATGCTGTATTTTTCACTGTTCATTAAAAAAATGAACATTGTCAGAAAAATACCAAAAATTTATCCAAAGTAAATTTCAATTTCCCAATCCTAAAGAATAAGTTTATTTTGAAAAATATAGTTTATAAAATTGTCAAAATATAGATTTAAAAATGGTTCGCCATTAAAAGGCGGTAAAACAATCTTTTAAAAATATTGAAGGATTCTATGCTTAAGATTGGATTTGTTCTCATTTTAAGCCTCTAAAACACTATCTAATTCATAAATAGACATCGATATGAAAATACATAGTTCTTTAATTAATTGGGATGTTACATCCTTCCCCCCTTTATAAAATTGCATCCCCGCAATTTATTTACTTATCGAATAAGTGGGGGTATTTATCCCTCATTGCATTTTCAGATTCCCATGTTGCCTCTTCAATCATGTGGTTTTTCTACAAAACCTTTACTTGATGAATCACCTCATTCCTCAATAATTGATCCCTGTGGTCAAGAATATGGACTGGTTGTTCCTCATAAGATAAATTCTCTTCCAGCTGAACTACCTGTAGACTCAAAACATGAGATGGATTTGTCATGTACTTCCTTAACATTGAAACATGAAAAACACTATGTACCTGAGATAAACTCAGAGGTAAAGCCAATTGGTATGAAACTGATCCAAATCTCTCAAGAATTTCATATGGTCCAATGAATCTTGGACTCATCTTTCCTTTCTTACCAAATCACACCACACTTTTCCATGGTGAAACTTTGAGAAAAACATGATCACCTACCTCAAAAGAGAGATCCTTCCTCCTATTGTCCGCATAACTTTTCTGCCTACTCTGAGCTGTTCTCATGTGTTTCTGTATCAGCTGAACTTTTTCTGCCAACTCTTCTACCAATTCTGGTCCCATCAAATTCCTTTCACCCACTTCATCCCAAAAAGCTGGAGTTTGACACCGCTTCCCATATAATGCTTTAAATGGTTCCATCTGTATACTGGAATGAAAATTGTTATTATAAGACAACTCAACCAAAGAAAGATGTTGGTCCCAACTTCCCTGATAATCCATCGAACAAGCATGTAGCATATCCTCCAAAGTCTGAATTGTTCATTCTGACTGCCCATCTGATTGAGGATGAAAAGCTATATTAAAATTTAATTCAGCACCCAACGACTTCTGAAGGCCTTTCCAAAAGTTAGAAGTAAACCTGGGATCACGATCAGATACAATGGAGAGAGGAACTCCATGTAACCTGACTATATTTTTAAGATACAAACGAGAAAGTTGATCTAGGGAAAAAGTATCTCGTATATCAATAAAATGAGCAGATTTAGTCAAGCGATCAACAATAACCAATATTGCATTATTACCTTAAGGTTTCTTCGGAAAACCCATAATGAAGTCCATGGATATATTCTCCCATTTCCACTCTGGCACTGGTACTGGATGAAGCATCCCTTTCGGTAACTGCCACTCTGTTTTAACCTGTTGATAATTCAAACACTTCACAATAAAATCAGCAATATCTCTTTTCATTCCATCCCACCAGTAATACTCCCAAAGATCTCTATACATCTTAGTACTAACTATATGAACTGAAAACGGAGAACTAAGAGCTTCACATAACAACTCTCTCTTCAACTATGAATCACATGACACACACAATCTCTTCCCAAATCTCAAAACACAATCATTATCAGTGTTGAATTCAGGAAACTTACCCTTCTGAACCAGCTCTACCTTTTTCTGCAACTCATTGTCTTGCTTCTGTGCTTGCTTAATTCTGTCTGATAGAGAAGATTTCACTGACACCTGAAACAAAACAAAATAACATCCTGCACCAAGAAATTCTATGCCAAAGTTCATCAAATCCTTAACCAAAGGATCACGTCCCAAACGTAACATGGTTAATGAAGCATTACTTTTTCGACTCAAAGCATCAACCACTTTATTTTCTTTTCCCAGATGGTAATGAATTGTACAATCATAATCCTTGATTAATTCTAGCCATCTCCTCTGTCTCATGTTCAATTCTTACTGAGTGAATATATACTTTAAACTTTTGTGATCAGTATATATTTCGCACTTTACACCATACAGATGATGCCTCTAAATTTTTAAATCAAAAACAATAGCAGCTAATTCCAAATCATGTGTAGGGTAATTTACCTCATGAGTTTTCAACTGATGTAAAGCATAAGTAATTACCTGATCATTTTGCATTAGGAAACAACCAATTCCTTTCAATGAAGCATCATTGTAGCTAAAAAACTCACCATTCCTAGAAGGTAGTTCCAAAACTGGAGCATTCACCAATCTTCTTTTCAACTCCTGAAAAAAACACATCACATTCTTTTGTCTAGATAAACTTAACACCCTTCCGAGTTAGCTTAGTCATTGGACTAGATAACCGTGAATTTTTTTTAACAAACCTTCGGTAATAGCCTTC
Source organism: Viscum album (assembly GCA_963277665.1). Taxonomy (NCBI): domain Eukaryota; kingdom Viridiplantae; phylum Streptophyta; class Magnoliopsida; order Santalales; family Viscaceae; genus Viscum; species Viscum album. Next base: position 769,373,460 of record OY728159.1, on the reverse strand, counting down.
CAAACCAATAAAACTACGAATCTCAGTTACATTTGTGGGTCTTGGCCATTCTTCAACAACCTTTGTTTTTGCAGGATCAACAGTTATTCCATCTTTAGAAACAACGTGAACAAGGAAAGAAATTTGTTGCAACCAAAAATCACACTTGCTGAATTTCCCATACAATTTCTTTTCTTTGAAGGTTTTCAAAATAACCCTTAAATGTCTTTCATTCTCATCTTTACTTTTATAAAACACAAAAATATCATCAATGAAAACAACCAAAAACTTATCCAAGAACTCATGGAAAATTCTATTCATAAGGTCCATGAATACAGCAGGTGCATTGGTTAACCCAAAAGGCATTACTACAAATTCATAATGGCCATATCTTGTATGAAATGCAGTCTTCAGAATATCTGCTTCCTTTACCTTCAACTGATGGTACCCTGATCTCAAGTCAATCTTTGAAAAATACTGATCTCCCTGGAGATGATCAAACAAATCATCGATATGAGGAAAAGGATATTTGTTCTTAATAGTGATGTTATTCAAGGCTTTATAATCAATGCAAAGTATCATTGAACCAACTTTATTTTTAATAAATAAGATAGGAGCACCCCATGGTGATGTGCTAGGTTGAATGAAACATTTCTCTAAAAAATCTTGCAATTTCTCCTTCGACTCTAAAAGTTCAATTTGATACATTCGATAATGGGGTTTTGAAATTGGATTAGAATTAGGAACTAAGTCAACAGTAAATTCAACTTCCTGATCTAGTATTATTCTAGGCAACTCATCAGGAAAAACATTAGGATACTCATTTACCACTGACACATCATTAATCTGAACGGTTCCTTTGTTTTCAACAATATGTGCAAGGTAACATTAATTTCCATCTTTTACAAGTTTCTCAACCTCTTGATATGTTATCAACAGTAATGGTTCATTCTTATACACAAACTGAAAGTCTTTCTGAAAAGAAATTTCTTTAGCTCTACAATCAATCTTAGCATGGTAAACAGAGAGCCAATCCATACCCAGGATAACATCAAAATCTACTAGAGGTAAAACAATAAGGTTTGCAAGTAGGTTCTTTCCATGGATAAGGATAGGAAGATTATTATAAATTCTTTTTGCCTCAAAATTTCCCCCAGGTGTTTTTACCAAAAATTCAGGAGTCATTTATTGAGATGGAATTCCCAATTTACTAGAAAATTTTTCTGAGATGAAAGAATGTGTAGACCTCGAATCAAACAACACATTGGCATAATATGAAAAAACAAACAAAGTACCTGATACCACTTAATTTGATGGCCTAAAATCTATTGAAGTAGTTATAAAGGATTTCACCACACCTTTCTGCTTATAGTCTGACTGCTTCTTACCATTTGATCTCTTTGTTGAACACTCGTTTGAATAATGACCCATCTCATTGCACTTGAAACATTTCACTAACTGTAAATCAAATTTGGTCTTACCATCACCCTGATATTTTTCAGTACATTCACGAGCCTTATGTCCCATCTTACCACATCAGTAGCACTTTCTAGAATTCAAAAGACATTCCCCATCATGCCTTTTACCACATTTATCACAAACTGAAAACTTATTTTTCTTACCATCAGACCTCTTTGAAGGATTCTTCCCTTTCTCCTGCCACCTTGGTATCTTCTTCTATTGGTTGTTATAGAACACTTTATCATCGACAAACTTCATTTCCACCTTCTCAGCACATCAAATTAGTTTTTCATAACTTTTGAACTCACGAGAAGCTAAATCACTTCTATATTTTGGCTTTAATCCTGAGTAAAAATGATTGATTTTACTATCAAGGTCTCAGATAAAATTTGGAGCATACCTTGCCAATCGAGTGAACCTTTCTTCATAAGCAGCCACTAAGTCATCCTCTTGCCTCAATTCCAAGAATTTTTTTTCCATCCTAAGTTGAATAGCCTTAGGAAAATATTTCTCAAGAAACATACCTTTGAAATCATCCTAGTCAAGAGCATCAATCTCATCAGCATCCCTGATATTTTTAACCATCGACCACCACTGATCTGCTTCACCCTCCAAACGGTAAACAGCAAGACTAACCTTTTGATTGTCTGAACACCCCATGACATCGAAAATATTCTCCAGTGATTTAATCCACCCTTCAGCTAGCACAGGGCCAGATGATCCTCTGAATGATGGGGGATGTTGCCTCATGAAATGTTCCACCACTTACATGTTACTCTACAGTTGATCTGGCTGATATTGTGCATGGATACCACCGCTATTTATCGCTTGAGTCAACTATTCCATTATTGCTACAAACTGTTCAGTTCTAATTCTGACCATCTCAGGATACTGATTCGGAAGGTCATTTCCTTCTGTATGCCTTCCTAGCACTGCTTCCCTGTTTCCTCTGCAGAAAACTATTCTGAACAAACATGTCTTAGATGAAGAAAAATGGTAATATTCAAATGCTATATCATTTCAATTTGACCATAAAAAAATATTTTTGGATAATCATTTAATAGAATTCTATCTCCTAAAGTTATCTAAACCAACCTCTGATACCAACTATAAGGCCCTATCCTTAAACATTACTTAATCTTGAGTTATTACAAGAATACACATTGAGGATATTTTCAGGTTTAGAGTTTTAGAGAATTAGATCATAAATCATGCATTACATTCCACATTTCAACAAGGTGGTTACATAAAAGACAATATTCATTTTTCTCATCAAAGGAGACATATTTAAAATAAAACATGTATTCTTTCATGACACTTCCTCGACACTATCATCACATCATGTACTTTTCCCTTGACTTGTGAAAAACATTTCGAAAACTTGGGATGAGAATAAAAAGCTCAGTAAGGGATATAAAAGTACGGAATGAAAACATTAGTCCATGTATACATAAGAATTAATGAAATCATACTTTAATCATAAAACATAAGCACTTTATCATACCTCATGAAAACATAAGATTTATGAATAACTCATAGAAAACATAAGACATAAAGGTAACTTGATGCATTCATAACATTCTTACTTAGGGAGTAACCCTCATGGTTACGTTTGGAATACCCATCACAGTATATTCCCTAAATCTCTTCAGAGAAACCTTAGCGTTTAACTCCTTCGCGTTACCCAATTCATTGGAGAGATATATCGGGCTCACCCACCCTTATTTTATCACGGAACCACCCGTCTTCATAAACAATTCCCAAGAACCATAACATAATCATATCACATAAAACATGCATAAAGGAAACATAAAATTTCCACATTTCAATCACAATATATCAATACAACACATTGATATAATCAAAACATTATCAAAAACATTTTCAATACCAAAATAAAGAAAAGTAAAACATGGTATTTATTTCTCATTTAAAAAATGTTATGGCTTGTAGAGGAATCCAAAACTCAAATAATGGTCACGGCGGCGGAGAAGTCGTTGTCGCCGCATACATAAGACAAAACATTCCTTTTGTCGTTTAGTAAAACGAGTCATACAAAAAGATTACTTTTGAATAAAAGTAAAATTCAAAGGGGTTTATACACCGTATAAAAGAAAGTTGTGTATAAAACAAAATATGCCTCAATGAAAGGATATTGAGACAAAGTCCCATACCTCGTGTCCGACTTGACTTGATCGTTCTTTAATCTCCTGAATAATAAACTAGAGTTAATTTATACTTGATTAAGAACCTTTTTCAAGTTAATTATTCCTTTTATATCACTTATTACCATTTTATTAACATTATGTAATTATTTAAGTTAATAATGGTCGTTTTGTCGATCTTTGGTACTTGAGCCAAAAATAAACTTCTTATAATTACAAGTTATTCATGTGTAAAATATCCATTATATCCAGAATTATATTCATGATGTAGATATAATATATATCATATATATCCAGTATATACATTCATTTATAATATTACATAACATTTAGAGGAAATAAATGAAATGCACCGTTCATGGAGACGGTAAGCCGTATGTACGCATGAACGCTACTTTCATTTCTATTTCGTATTTAATGGAGTGAAATCATAATGATATAAAGGTATATTATAATTCCAGTATAATATCATATATAATATCATTAACTCTATCCTTTATACATCCCACATATGGCATTAATGAATCAAATCACTTTGAGGGGGCGGTAGTCCGCACTTACTAAAATGAAGATATCGCGTTTACCCATAATGGAAACCATAAGGTATGAAATAAATGAAAAATACAGAAGCATAAGAAAAACATAAACATAATATATATCATATATAAATATAGTTACATCTTAATGGCCACCATGAAAGGTGTTAAAAGAATATTGAACAATCATCGTTTCATGAGGCAGAAATTCGCCATCCACAGAAACAGTATGTTCTTTAACCATTAGACGGAGGTGTGTGTAAGTGTAAATAAAATACTTCTCATAAAAACATCTTAGTATATTTTATATACTGGTGTTGTTACAAATGAAAATAATAAAAATAGATTAAGGGGTTGGAGAAGTAAAATAAAACAAAAGAACACAAGTGAAGACATTACCTTTAAATCGGGCAACTCCTCTTGGTTTGAACCAAAAGAGTTTCTTGAAGAGCTTTCTGCCTAAGGTAAGGATTCTAGGATTAAGAGAGGGATGTGGAGAGATAAAATATTCAGATCTTGGCCAAGCCAATGGCTTGAGAGGTGTGGTTAAAGAGGTAGAGGTGGGGGCCTTTTATAAGAGGGAGTAGGGGCACTCTTGGAAAGTCAAGAAATGTTACTTTATTATATAACGAGTTTCGGATTTTAAAGGTCCCACAATAATATATTTAGAGGATAAGGTAATAAGGGTTTTAAATACACCCATCCAATAGGTTTTTGACAAGTGTAAGTCTTAGATTTTACATTATTTTTTCATTTTATTTAAATCTTTCATTAATGAGGTAATCACTGCATCATCACGGTGTCATAAATAATTTAATTTATTTAATGTCTAAAAATTATAAAAAAAAAATACTATGATGTAGGAAATCTTTTTAGATTTCTAATGAATATTTATAGTCTAATATATAATTTACACAGACAAAACTAAAATTGTTTTACTTAGGTGATACATACTTTGGTTATACTTTCCATTTAAAAAACATAAAATGATAAAGTGTCACTATCACCCAAAAGTGATTCCATGGGGTCCCAAAGTTTGGAAAAAGACATCCCATGGTCGTCTATGACACAACCAGTAGCATTAGGACACATTTTTGGGTCATTTTTTATTATTATGATATTATTTTATTACCCTTAACTACCCGATTACTAATTAATCACGATAATTAAAGATAATTACCGTCGTTACTATTCATAATGTCCAAAAACAAAAGTGTCTTAATTACATAATTTGGAAATTATGATTCCAAATATGGAATCCATTTTACCAAATTCGAATCACAAAAATTTTAGTAATTAATTTAAAAATAATTCATGTTGTCAAAACAAATAGCGGGTTTTTAGAAACAATATCTATCAAAAGTTTGACATTTGTTTATGTCCAATTTCAAAGTGAAATTAATTCCACTGACCACCATTGGATTAAATGGTAAAAATATATTCTATTTACACTTTAAAACCAATTAAAAAGATAATCTATCCATATAATTAAATTAGATGAAAAAGCATTTTTGAAGTAAAATGCCGTATTTTTCACTATTCATTAAAAAATGGACATTGTCAGAAAAATACCAAAAATTTATCGAAAGTAAATTTCAATGTCCCAATCCTAAATAATAAGTTTATTTTGATAAATATATCTTATAAAATTGTCAATAGATAGATTTAAAAATGGTTCACCATTAAAAGGCGGTAAAACAATCTTTTAAAAATATTGGAGAATTTTATGCTTAAGATTGGATTTATTATCATTTTAAGCCTCTAAAACACTATCTAATTCATAAATAGACATCTATATGAAAATCCATAGTTTTTTACTTACTTGGGATGTTACAACATCAATGGCTAAACAAGTTTTTTATGTCAAAGAACAACTTTGACCTAAATTTGGTGTCATACTTGAAGTAATTCCAAGACATATTTTTGATGATGGTAATGATGGAATTGAAACTGTACCTAGTGACATTGGAACCAATCCATTTATTTCTTTTGATGACTCCAATAGATTAATTGTCAGAGTTTATTGTGAACCTGATGTTGTGGTTGAAAATATATAGAATCATTCATCCATGTTCTCAATTATTTTGGTTTACCTCGAGTTGGGTTGTTAAGGTTGGTAATATTAAAATTGATTTAGTATTGATCACAAATATGTTTTAGCTAACTTGACCTTTATGTGAATTTTCAATGTTTATTGGTTGCAGTTTTATTTGAATTTCATTTTCTAATTTGGAATTGAACTGTTTTCAAACCTAGTCAAACAATATTTCTAACTTGGTGAACATTACAACTTGTATGATTTATTAAATCCATTAAAGATCTTCTAAAACAATTGATAGCTAAATTACCAATGAATCCCACTATTCCATCATATATTTAGTTTTTTGGGTTACACATTAGTTTCCTTTTTCTAATTAATTACATATTTATTTTCAAAAGCAGGAAATGCAGCCAATTGAAGAGAGACGAAGGAAAAAAATGATGGAGAACAGTCATCGAATGGAGGAGACGGGTGTTCCACCATTAGTAACTACAGTGAGTACTTTATTTCAAATATATATATTTAAAGAATATATAATGTCATGTGATTAATTTTTTTGTAAACATTTTTTTAGGATCCACCTATACGTCGACAATTATTCGACGAGTGTTATCCTTCCCACATTCTGATCCCGGTGTGTTGTTAGGGACACATGGGATATTTAGGCCTCCCATGTTTTCTCCACCTTTTTCATCTTCTGGCCCATCTTTTTCATATCCCATGATGATTCCCACTCCCCAGTCAAAATCCGGTCATACAACTGTCCCATATTCTTTTCCTTCTACTTTTGTCTCTCCGAGCTTCTATATTCCATCGTCTTCGACTCCTGTTCCACCATAGGGTGTTCCGTCAGTTTTTGTGGATCCAGCAGCGCTCAGCGATCAGACTGGCGCATGTATATTTATAGAACCCTAACAAAATTTTATAGCAATATTTATTTTCATTATAACATGTTTTGATAAAATATTTATTTTTCTTTCATGATAGATACATATACTAACAGGAGGTGGGGGTGGGGGCATACACGCATGCATGCAGTGTGGAACCACCGCACACAGGTTATGGTGGATTACAATAAAGACAACCAAATGGTTGAGAAAACAGGGAAGCAATGTCGGAGTTTTTTGGCGACACTTGCCAAATACTCCGACATTATTCTCGTCAGCCCGCTATCATGGAGACATTTGCCACATGAGGTCAATGATAGAGCTTGGGTAGAGATATGATTAAAAAAATATGTTGTATTTAATTCCATGAATTATTTTTTTATTTATATGAATTAATATTTTGATGTCAGCTTCGATTTAATTTTCCCGATGGTGAGGGTGAACAACCGGAACATCTAAAGGATTTAGGCTAGCTATGGAGATCCTATAATCATGAGTTGTATATTGGATGGCGTGCTAGAGTTGGCACTAAGTTAGAGGTGGTATCAGTCATGGATGATTGTCCTATAGAGCAGTATCGTCAGATGATTACTCATTGGATGACTACCCAGTTTAAGGTATTAATTACATTTGAGGTATTTAAATAATAACTTTCATGTTTTGCATTAATATTATCCTTTTCATTATCAAATTTTATTTAGGAATCATCTGAAAAAAATAAAAAAAATATTGATGCAAAAAAATACCTCCACACACTATGACGTACTATGATGCCAGATCATGAGAGGAAGCAGGTATGACAATTGTTTATAAGTTTTATTTATGACTTACACTTTCTTTTGTTTCCTCAATTATTTAATCTTTTTATAAAGTTTTCATATAACTTTAGTTTTCAATGTCAATGTAGAGGCAAATATAGAATATTGAAGGATGTGTGCCTTGAGCAAAACTATTTTGCTCGAGTAGACGGAAAAAGGATGGAAGTGCCATCAACGAAGCGACTCAGAAGTAGATTGTAAATTTTAATTTGATGATTTTATATTTTAATATCTATTTTATAACTTAATAATATATTTATATTTGTAACAGGATGATTTAGAGGCCCTCGATGCCCAAGAACCAGACAATTTTGGGCCAACTGATCACTTACATCAGGTGTTGGGAGAGGAGCATCCTGGCAGAGTATGCTGCTGACCTAGGATAGCCCCGACGAGGTATTGGACCTCCTCAGGTACGAGTTGTAGTGCCACCGAGATGCAGCAAGTTAGAGAATATGAAGAATAGGCTGACAAAAGGGCCACAGAGATGGAAAAACAGTCTGCTAGGGCAAACAGTGCATTTATGAAATTTATTGAAGTTCTACATCCAAAACTTCCACCGGAGGACATCCCAGATTTTGATGAATATATGTCATCGATACGTTCTATATATGGTGCAATAGGTGGCGGTCCTAGTGGTGATCAAGACGATGTAAAAACTGACGATGATGATGGCGAGGAGTCTGATGCGGAAGAGGAGGGAGAGGAGGAGGGCGAGGCGGATGGAGAGGGCGAGGAGGAGGGTGAGGGTGAGGAGGGCGCTGAGGAGGGCGAGGACGATGATGGGGATGAGGATGAGGGTGATGATGATAATGATGATGGTGATGGTGATGTGGGATAAATTGATCCGTTAAATTTTTGACTAATATTACTGAGATTTGATGTTTAATCTATTCTAGTTGTTGGTTTTATCTAGACCTGTAGTATAGTATTGGAGTTGAGTTATTTTTATATATTGTCTGTTTTCATGGATATTGTTGTCTTTTAGTGGTTGCGGTGTATCTTAAGCATGTTTATAGAGTTTTGTGTGTTTGGGAATTCCCTAGACATCCCCCCTCCTTCACGGACCCTATACAACCCCACACCATCCTCCTTGGACCCCGGAGAGCCCCCTGGAGAGCCCCCCCACCATCCTCCTTGGTCCGTGGACAGCCCCCCGGACACCCCCCGGACAGCCCCCCAGACAACCCTCCTAATAACCCCCCACCCTCCTCCATGGACCCTAGAAATCCCCCCACCCACCTCCTTGGATCCCGGATAGCCCCCCGAACACCCCCGGTACAGCCCTCCGCACAGCCCCAGACAGCCCCCCGGACACCACCCAGACAGTCCCCCAGACAGCCCCCCCACCCTCCTCCCTGGACCCCGTACAGCCCCCCGAATAGCCCCCCACCCTCCTCCTTGGACCCCAAACAGCCCCTCGAACACCCCCCAGACACCCCCCCGCACAGCCCCCCACCCTCCTCCTTGGTCCCCGGACAGCCCCCCGGACAGCCCCCTGACAGCCCCTCAGACATCCCCTCGGACAGCACCCCCACCCTCCTCCCTGGACCCCATACAGCCCCCCCAGACAGCCCCCCCGGACAGCCCCCCCACCCTCCTCCCTAGACCCCCAGACAGCCTCCCGACCCTCCTTTATTTCACATGCCTTTTTTTTATTTCTCTGATCATGCAATGTTATTTAGGATTATTCCATTTTTGTATGTCTTGAATTATATGAATGTCTTGGTAAGATTATTATCTCATGCTTATCAAATTCATGTGATGATATACTTTAATTTGAATACAAAGTCTTGTTGTACATTCTCCATGTTATGTGAATTATGCCTTGTTTGATTTGGTTTACTTGTCAATTGTTAGGATAAGACATGAGTTACATGTTAAGGACTCATGGACGAAATCATCATGCTCAGGGAATTTAGACTTGAAATTCTAGGATGTATGCTTTGGTTTCTAGGTGAGGTATACTAGGATGGTTTCTATTACTCATTTTTGACGTGTACGAGTCAACCTCGCCTCAATCCGAGGCCTGGTGTGGCCGGCACCACTCAAAGTGTCTCAGGTTTATTTGAAATGGACAACATTTTAAGTGAAAATAAAAACTAGCATATGGAAAACCAACCAAACGGATTCTTATTGTGTTGATACTTTATCACAACAATCCATGGGTCATATGTGACGTGTACGAGTCAACCTTGCCTCAATCTGAGGCGCGGTGTGGCCGGTACCACTCAAAGTGTCTCTCTTTTGTTTAAAATGGACTTAATTTTAAGTGAAAACAACAACTGACATATGGAAAACCAACCAAACGCATTTGGAATATGTTTTTTCTTTAGGAAAACGATCCATGAGTCATATGTGATGTGTATGAGTCAACCCCGCCTCAATCCGAGACCCGGTGTGGCCGGCACCACTCAAAGTGTCTCTCTTTAGTTTTAAATGGACTTCATGTTAAGTGAAAACAACAACTGACATACAGAAAACCGACCAACCGCATTCGGATTCTGTTGAAAATTTAGGACAATGATCCATGGGTCATATGTGGTGTGTACGAGTCAACCATGCCTCAATCCGAGTCGTAGTGTGGCCGACACCACCCAAAGTGTCTCTTATGTTTAAAATGGACAACATTTTAAGTACATATGGAAAGCCAAACAAACGGAATATGATTGTGTTTATACTTTAAAACAACGATCCATGGGTCATATGTGACGTGTAGGAGTCAACCCCGCCTCAATCCGAGGTGCGGTGTGGCCGACACCACTCAAAGTGTCTCTCTTTTGTTTTAAATGGACTTAATTTTAAGTGAAAACAACAACTGACATACGGAAAACTGACCAAATGCATTCATAATGTGTTGTTTCTTTAGTACAACGATCCATGATTCATATGTGATGTGTACGAGTCAACATCGCCTCAATCCAAGACCTAGTGTGGTCGGAACCACTAAAAGTGTCTCTTTTGTTTCAAAAGGACACCATTTTAAGTGAAAACAACAACTGACATACGGAAAACTGACCAAACACATTCGGATTCTGTTGAAACTTTAGGGAAACGATCCATGAGTCATATGTGATGTGTAAAAGTCAACCCAGCCTCAATACGAGGCGTGATGTGGCCGACATCACTTGAACTATCTCTCTATAGTTTAAAATGGAAAACATTTTAAGTGAAAACAACAACTGACATATGAAAAACTGACCAAACACATTAAAATTCTATTGAAGCTTTAGGAAAAAGTTACATGAGTCATTTTTGATGTGTATGAGTCAACCCCACCTCAATCCGAGGCCCGGTGTTGCCGGCACCACTCAAAGTGTCTCAGGTTTATTTGAAATGGACAACATTTTAAGTGAAAACAACAACTGACATAAAGAAAACCGACCAAAAACATTCATATTCTGTTAAAACCTTAGTAAAACGATAAATGGGTCATATGTGGAATGTACGTGTCAACCTAGCCTCAATACGAGGCATGGAGTGTCCTACACCACTCGAAGTGTCTCTCTATAGTTTAAAATGGACTTCATTTTAATTGAAAACAACAAATGATATATGGTAAACTGACCAAAAACATTCATATTTTTTTGAAACTTTAGGACAATGATCCATGGGTCATATGTGACGTATATGAGTCAACCGCTCCTCAATCCGAGTCGTAGTTTGGCCGGGATCACTCTAAGTGTCTCTCTTTTGTTTAAAATGGACAACATTTTAAGTACATATGAAAAACTGACCAAACGAATTCTGATTGTGTTGATACTTTGGAAAAATGATCCATGGGTCATATGTGACATGTAAGAGTCAACCTCGCCTCAATCTGAGGTGCGGTGTGGCCGAAACCATTCATAGTGTCTCTCTTTTGTTTAAAATGGACATCATTTTAAGTGAAAACAACAACTGACATACGAAAAACTGACCAAATGCATTCGAAATGTGTTGATGCTTTAGGAAAATGATCCATGGGTTATATGTGACGTGTAAGAGTCAACCCTTCTTCAATACAAGGCACAGTGTGGCCGACACCACTCTAAGTGTCTCTCTTTTATTTCAAAAGGACATCATTTTAAGTGAAAACATCAACTAGAATATGGAAAACTGACCAAACGCATTCATATTGTGTTGATACTTTAGGAAAATGATCCATGGGTCATTTAAGATGTTTACGAGTCAACCCCGTCTAAGTCTGAGGCGCGGTGTGGTCGGTACCACTCTAACCGCGTCTCTTTTGTTTAAAATGGGCAGGATTATAAGTGAAAAGAACAATTGGCATACAAAAAACTAACCAAACGCATTTATATTCTGTTTATAATTTATAACAACAATCCATGGGTCATATGTGATGTGTACGAGCCAAACTGGGCTCAATCTGAGTTGCGGTGTGGCCGTGATCACTCTAAGTGTCTCTCTTTTGTTTAAAATGGAAAATATTTTAAGTACATACGGAAAACTGACCAAACGCATTAGGTTTCCATTAGAACTTTAGGATAATGATCCATGGGTCATATGTGATGTGTAAGAGTCAACCTCACCTTAATCCGAGGTGCGGTGTGGCTGACACCACTCAAAGTGTCTCTCTTTTGTTTAAAATGGACTTCATTTTAAGTGAAAACAACAACTAGCATATGGAAAACCGACCAAACGGATTCTGATTGTGTTGATACTTTAGAAAAATGATCCATGGGTCATATGGGACATGTATGAGTCAACTCTGCCTCAATCCAAGGCGTGGTGTGGCTGACACCATTCATAGTTTCTATCTTTTGTTTAAAATGGACATCATTTTAAGTGAAAACAACAACTGACATACGAAAAACAGAACAAACACATTCAAAATGTGTTGATGCTTTAGGACAATGATCCATGGGTCATATTTGATGTGTATGAGTCAACCCCGACTCAATCCTAGGCACGGTGTGGCCAGGATTACTCTAAGTGTCTCTCTTTTGTTTAAAATGGACAACATTTTATGTACATACGGAAAAATGACCAAACTGATTCTGATTGTGTTGATACTTTAGCACAACAATCCATGGGTCATATGTGATGTGTAAGAATCAACCCCTCCTCAATCTGAGTCATGGTGTGTCTGACACCACTCAAAGTGTCTCTCTTTTATTTCAAAAGGACATCATTTTAAGTGAAAACATCAACTGACGTATAGAAAACCGACCAAACGCATTCAGATTGTGTTGATACTTTAGGACAATGATCCATGGGTCATTTGAGATGTGTACGAGTCAACTCCATCTAAATCTGAGGCGCAGTGCGGCCTCTACCACTATAACTGTGTCTCTTTTGTTTAAAATGGACAGAATTATAAGTGAAAAGAACAACTGACATACAAAAAACCAACCAAACGCATTCAGAATCTATTTAAACTTTAGGAAAATGATCTATGGGTCATATGTGACTTTTATGAGTCAACCACACCTCAATCCAAGTTTCGGTGTGGCCGACACCACCCAAAGTGTCTCTATTATGTTTAAAATGGACAACATTTTAAGTACATACAGAAAACCGACCAAACGGATTCTGATTGTGCTGATATTTTAGCACAACGATCCATGGGTCATTTTTAACGTGTAAGAGTCAACACCACCTCAATTCGAGGCACTGTGTGGCCGAAACCACTCAAAGTGTCTCTCTTTTATTTAAAAATCACTTCATTTTAAGTGAAAACAACAACTGACATATGGAAAACTGACCAAACACTTTCGGAATATGTTGATACTTTAGGACAACAATCCATGGGTCATTTGTGACGTGTACGAGTTAACCTTGCCTCAATATGAGGAACGGTGTTGCCGGTATCACTCCAGGTGTATGCATTTTGTTTAAAATGGACATCATTTCTAGTAAAAACATATGGTATACGAAAAACCAATCAAATTATGAATTGAATTCCAGATTCCACATATAATTGTCATCTAAATTTTAAATTGAACTCTAAATGAATTATGTATGTTTATAATTATGTTATGAATTCTGATTTAATTCTGGATGTGTATAGTTCCAGGATGCATTATATGTTAAATGTGTATGAATTTTTTCTCTATATGTATGTGTTATTTGGTTATTGTAGGTACAATAATTGTATATGTATGTGTTAGTTTATTATAGGTACAATAATTAAAAATGATTGGAAATGAGAGGGAATTGGAAAGGAGAGGGAATGGAATAGATGCTGTGCAAATTGCAGGCTGCTGTGCAATTTGCATAGCATAGGCTATGCCAATGGTTTCAAACCATTGGCATAGAATTCTGAGTATTTTTTTTACCAACGGTTCTCTATGAAACATTGGTAAAAATCCTTTCCCAACAGTTTAGAAACCTTTGAGAAAGAAGTCATTTGGAAAAAACTATCCCAACGGTTTGGAACAACTGTTGGGATAAGTTCATTTTTTCTAACCTATCCCAATGGTTCAGTGTAAACCGTTGGGAAAAGCTTTCCCAACAGCTTACTTCCCTATGGTTTATAGAACTGTTGGTATAAGATATACAAATGGTTTTGCAGGCTTTGCCAATGGTTTAGAACTATTGGGAAAGCCTGCATTTCTAGTAGTGACATATTTTGGATACTTGGATAAATAACTCATTTTGAATGGTTATAAGTTGAAAGAAATTATTCTTAATAGGATAGAGGAACTACTATCTGATTTTGAAAATGTAACACCAAGTTCCCATCTTCTATCCACTCATTAATGGTTTTCCAAAAATTGAGTTTTGACTATATGGTTAGACAATCAAGGTTGTATCTTTGATAATTATTGACTTGTTTAATCATATCAAGAAGAAGAGACACTCAAAATAAGACTGCAACACTATCCTGCTTCGTGAAATCTAGATGCATGTCAATGATTAGTGTTATCAATTTACACTGATTCGAATTTTATTTATCCAAATTTTTATCTGAATTTTGACTTAGAGCATTAATAATCAAATTCCATTTACCTAGTTTATACACTATGTCAAAGTCGGACATTTGAAGATATTTTATCCATCATCATTTCCTGAGGTTTAAATCTCTTTGTGAAAAAATATGTTTCAAATTTTATGATTTGTAAACATAGTGAAATTTTTACCAAAGAGACAATGACACCAAGTTTTAAAATCATGAACTACCATAGATAGTTCCAAATCATGCATTGGGTAATTATTTGCATTCATGCATAATTTTCGTGAGCTGTTACAATGTACTAGCCTGGATGACTATGGAAATAGTAGTCAGACCGGTCACCACCTGAACTCAAGTGTGCCTTCCCGTATGACAGAAACTACAGACTAGAAGTGAAGGTCTAATGGTGGTATGGTGGGGAGACTATAACCTCAATATCAGAGAGGCACAATGGTATAATCATAATGAAATCAAGCATTGGAAGCTGGCTACTTCCTTTATCATTACCCGTAGACATAAAGTCTACTCTGGTACCAAAGGTTCCCGAGTAGGGTGTGAGATAAAATCTTAGTAGGCCGACACCCATGGTTTTGAGACCATTCCATTTCATGAAATATAAATAACCAGTGTTCCATAGTAAGTAAATTCAAGATAGAAATAAATAAATAAAATAAATTCACTAGACTAGGTTCCACTTAGACACCTGTCCAATTACCTGCTTTGGCCTAAGCTAGCATTTCTGAACAAGAAGATCCTAAAATGGTAAATTGGATGAGGTAATAAGTAAGAAGGTGGAATATTCCCAAGATTGTGATTGGGTTTAGAGGACACATCCCTATGTTTCTTTTGAACCAAGAACCATTTCTTATTTTGAAAACATTAATTTGTCTTCTATTTAATTCAATTTGAAACCACTTTCAAAATATAGCGAGACACCTAATCCCATTCATGGAAATCCATTAGCACTTTCCAAGTATCGCTTGAGGGGATCCATATATGACCAAAGCCAAGGATTCCATCCATGGTGACCCAGAAATGAAGTCCCATGTGTCACTCCAAGCATGGGTGAAAAGTTAATTACTAACCTTAGAGTGTGTACCTAGTATCTCATGTAGGGGCCTGAGTCTCACACCCTGACCCGACATCTTGCAGTCGCGATTATTTTATTTATATTTGAGTCTTTTGGTTTCAAGTTTAAAATTTATTAAATTAAAATAAAAAAGAAATAAAATAAAATAAAAGGAAAATGATTTAATAATAACAATGATGATAATGCTATTATTATGAATGTGTTTTGTTTTTTTATTATTAGATTTAGAATTGTTTTTATTTTGTTTTTTTATTTAGAAACCCTAACCTATCTCCCTCAACCCCCTCACGTCTCTCGAACCCTCCCTCCCCCAACCTGAGTAGCATGACTCTCTCTCCGCCTCCCCCCTATTTCTCTCCCCCTCGCTCAGCCACCCTCACTCCGGCCGACCTGCTATCAGCAAACCATGCCACTTACAGACCTTCCTCTCCCAGCACACCCTCCTTCATCTGACGGTACTATTCCCAACAACTCCCCCTCTTCTAATGTTTCCCTTTCCCTGTATGACCCCTTTGGCGTGGCACGACCTCCTCCCGACAGCGCCCCTACCTCCGGTCACCCCTATTTCCAGCACAATCTTCCCCTCCGGTGAGTTTATTCCTCTATTTTGCAGTTTATTATGGACTTATGTGGTATGAATGGTTTAGCCAAACCCTTATGGGTAGGGTTTAGGTGTAATTCATATTCTTTGGGATTATAGGGTGTGCAAAGGGACTGGGAGGCTCGGTTCTTTATTCTGTTGAAGCGACATCACGTTCACACATGTTTAAGCTAGGATAATTCATGTTTTCTCCTTTACAAAGCAATATTTAATGATTTTATAGTTTCAATTAATTTTTTTACATGTTTTCACACCTATTATACCTTTGTTTAGCTTAGCATGATGTTTTTTTGTAGGAATAGAATTTGTTAAAAATTAGCTTCGAAGGGAATTTTCAATTATGCTTAAGTATGCATACACCAAATGAATTTGATTAGATGTTATTTGGATTTGAATCGTTAAAATGGTTGATTCAGGAGGTGTTTTCTATAGAATGTTTTATTAATTTGATTTAGATTGGGGGTTTTGATAAATATTTATCCTTATTCATGTTATGTCGTATTGTTGGTTTGTGAATTGATTTGGATGTGTGAAATTTGGTAATGTTTTGGTCTGGTAATTATGTTGAAACACCTTGTAAAGGTTCTTACGATTTTTAAGGGATTTTTTATGTTTTTTCAAATTATGTAGAATTACGGTTTTGGTCTAAAAAGGAAACAAGGGAGAATCTAAAAACGGTTTTGGGGTGTTTCATAGTCTTTAGGAATGGTGTTTTCTTAAAACCTTGGTTTCCTAAATGGTTCATTGGTTTCTAAATTATGTTGGTCCCTCTAGGTTAATTAATTATAACTTTGGTTGCTCCTTGGTGGTGCATACACGCACATACATAGGTACGTATGTGTGTGTGTATATATATATCTTCCCTGCACATACTCCCTCATGGAGTGGGGAATATGTACATTGGATTAAGGTTATATATATGAGAATTTATGTGTGTGCTGGTGTGAGCATGTTTTTTCAAAAGCTTCAAGAGCCAAAGTGTCTCGGCTTGGTCCGCTTCCTTTTTGAGGTAGGTTTCCTATGCCCATACCTTCAATTTGATTTTCTTGATTTCTTAGTATTTTAAAAGTGTGTTTTTAGATTTATGTTATATTTATATATATACATATATATACATGTATAAGTGTTTGGTAAAATGAATTATGCCTCTTGGAATTGGTTTCTTTTTTTATAACATGTTAAATCCTATTTACAAGTTTTTTTAAGTGTGAAGCATCCTAAATGTTTTAGAATAGTTTGATAAAGGATCCCTAGCTTGTGAAGTATATTCTTGTGGAACATAAATCCTTAATTTAAATGTTTTATATAAAATTTGGCTTTTTTGGCACTTTATAAGTGTGTTGTGTACTTTTGACCTGGAGTTGGAAATGGTTTTGGTAGGTGAATTTGGTTTGGAAAATGTAAATCCCCGTATGGAAAACGTGTTTGTGAAAGTGATTTTTCATGTTGTTTTAGAAGTGGGTTGGAGTATTATTATGATATATATATATATATATGTATTGGAATCATAGTATTAAAGGCCCAATTGACACCTTATGCCATTTTGGAGGTGGAATTTGGTTTTGAAAGTATGAATGCCCGGTTGGAAACTTAAGGTGCTTTGTGAAATGGTTTAAAGGTTTATATAATGTGAATGCCTATTTAACAACTTAAAGTATTTTATGGAATGATTTGAATGGTTATGTAAAATGATTACCCAGTTGGAAACTTGCATTTTTTTACAGAATGTGTGAGTGCTTAAGTGATGTAACAGTCTGATTGGCACCTTCAACGATGTGAAATATGTATATGTATATAATGGGCACCCCTATCTAGGATTTCTCTTTATGGGTTATCGTATAGGGGTTGTTTGTGTTTGGGTTAGGCAAGTGAGATGACAGCAGGTAAGGTGAGTCACACGTGTGAGGGCCTCCTACTTACATAATATATTAATACCATGGGTTTCCTGGGCGTTTTTTAGAGGGTCGAGTGAAAGTTGATGATCAACCCTGATTAGACAAGTTGGTACCCCCTGGATTTGCAGTTAGGCCAGGTGGGCTGTGCCACTAGATTGACTAGTTGAGGGAGGCTTGTTGGTTATATACTTAGGAGCTTCACCATACACCGAAAGGTGGTTCTGAACAGAGTACATCCTGGGATTTCTCTAGGGATGTTTAGGAAATTCCCATGGTTGCATACTTGTATGTTCTGGATTTATTTTGTGACACTTTTGGCTATTTGATCTCATGAAACTTTTACTTTTCTTATTATATTAAAAGACCTATTTTGGTACTAGTTGTATTTTAAAAGAATTATTTGTAATGACTTATATATTTTTGGTAATTGGTTTTGAAAAAGTGAAATGAAAAAGGGTTTTCTTAAAATCAAAATCTTATTACCTGTTTTGATAAAAGAGTGGAAAAACTTATTTTCATGTATTTTATTTTCAAACTATCAATAAAGAACTTCAATTTATTGGTGGGTCATCATGCATGTTTTTTTTGGGAATTCCTACTGATCATCTCAATGCTCAAACCTACTTTATCTTTTCACTTTTAGTTTCTACCAGTTTTACATCACTCTCAGAGCGAGCATGGTTCTATGTTTGGTGGTGACACATGAGGTCACATAGAGGTATGTGCTACATTTTATTTATTTACTATATGAGTGTTTATTCTTATTATTAAAATTGATTTTTATTTATTTATTTATCTTTTGTTCATGGTCTAAATAATTCCAAAAAATTTATCTTGATGCCCGACACTAGCTCCTAGCCCGTGGGGATTAGAAACGACCTTCAGGACATGTCACAGACCAACTCGAGTGACCAGTTCAGGGTCAACTCAGGTTGGTACAAGACACTGAGTCTCTCTTGATACATGGTTCTACCAATCGTTCCTTTGAGCCCGTCCAAGGGGTATCCCCTAGGGAAATGGTTTCACTCATCTGGAGGTAAAAATAGATAATGATCAGCGAGCCCATCTCAGGCATAACTGATATTTCCCCTGACATGTTTACTAAGCATTAAAAATTTCAACAAGAAGGAACGGGATTCTATCCAAGGGGTCCTTAAGTAAGAATCCCTTGTATAACCCCAACATTAAGATAAAGCCATTACACATGCAATGTATTTGTAAAAATAAAAGCAAGAGGTACCGATTCATAAGTTCAATCATTTAAAACATGAAAGTAATTTAATTCAAGACATTTCCATTTTAATGGACCATTCAAGGCATGAGGCATATGTATTAAGCACATGGTTCATTTAAAATTTATATCAAAGGAGGGAAACTCCATATAGAATAACCAAAGAGTCCATGTACAAAACATGCCACATTTCTAACCTTAATAAAAGCATATAAAAAACCATTGATGTCATAAAGCCAAGAAATATGCAATTAACTAATTACCATATTTTAATTTTGAAGATATATCACCTCATTCGAGGGGTTTTATTATAAAAACATGATATTTTTATCAAATAATTTATTTAATCATAAACAAGCATCACATCCAAGAATCATAATTCAATTGACATTTAAAGTCATTTTAGAAAATCTACCCACCATGAAAATTTAATTTATAAAGGTTTAATTTGACACTTATGAGGTCCCATTATCAATTTAACTATCACCTACAAGGGTAGAAACCATTTATAAACCAATCTGAATGCTTAGGAGGCATTCTGATTATTTATTCAATTAATTATAAAGGGGTAGTAAGAGACAACGCACAAAAGGGGTGTCATTTATTGAGGTTGACATCCTATATATGATAAACAAGGATTATAGGGAGTGTATCTAGGTGTGTTGACCAATTTGATAGGATAACTCGGAAAAAGGCGACACTCGACAAAGACTAACATGCGACATAATGAAAACATTCATATTTAGATTTAAATTTTGGGAAAAAAGCCACGGACCACCTACCTCATGATTGAGATGATCTACTCATCCAATATAGAGGTATGATTTGGTATGGCTTAGAAGAAATTGATAAAACAGACATTTACCCTGAAAATAGGGAAAATGAACTCACACCAAAATAGAACAACAAATGGAACTAATAACATGAAATTGATTAGAGAGGATCAAAGAGATTACTGATGCAGATCCATAGAGACCGATGATGCTCAAATAAATTGACAGATGGATGGGATATCAAGAAGACTAGAATAGTCTTGATGGAGACCCATGATGCCACAAAGGAGGAGGCACCTCATGGAGGAAGAATAAAGAAAAGTAAAATGAGGTTTTAAACCTCATTAAGGTAAAAATGATAAATTTACTTTGAAAATTGGGTCTCACGGTTTGGCCACATGGTTTGGCCAAACTGTGCACCAACCGTGCGACACCCATTATCTAAAGAACCCACCTCTCACGGTTGTGTTGCAAAGTTTTCCTAATTGTGTTCCAACCGTGTGATGAATAATGCTTAAGTATTGTCTATGTTGTACTAACCATGAAGGCTAGGCACATGGTTTGGGTAAACTATGCACAACCCATGCAGGGCACTTTTTCTCCTCTGAAACAACACACATAGTTTGCTACTGGGGGCTGTATGGTTTTAGACAAATTGTGAACCCTATGAAAACCTTCAAAATTTGTGTTTTCTGGGACTCAATTCTCCCTAAAATCGATGAGACACCCGAGGAACCTCTTTGTACTTTTCCCAAGTATATAAATAACACATCAAAGTGTTCTAACTCTTGAATTAAATTCTGAATCTCGGTTCAAATTACAACCCATCCAGTAAACACAAAAATTTAAATTCTCTTGAAATTTCACCTTGGCTCAAAACACTAGTCATTACAACCTCCCCACCTTAGAAATTATTTTCCTCGAGAAGCCTTCGGGAAAAATTAAAACATCACCTAAACTAAAAGGGTTGTGAAGTCTCATTCAAATGGTCGCAATGCATTTCCAAATTCCCAACGCACATTCATGAATTTTCTGACACTTAAGCTGTCAAAACCTGAGCCAATGCAAATTCTTTGACTAAAACACCAAAAATGGAGCTTACTCAAGACCATTTAGCTAGATACATGATCAAATCATAATCTCATTAAACATACAACCAATGGTTATCCCCACTATAGGTTCAAAATAAACCAGAGGCAAATTTCAAGTCATGGTACATCCACCATCATAAATGCCTTATAAATCATGCCTCTACGAATTCTAGAGATGCTTCAGGCATGATTTCTTTAAATAGTTGAAACCAATTACATCCATGTCCATAATAGGGACCCCATTATAAAGAAATAATTGACTATCGATTGACCTAACTAAAAATGGTCACACAATATTTCCAATAATACACTACCGACCTTTAAACCACACCTGCCTTAACCCGACGAAGTGATTTAAAAATGGTTCCTCACTGACCGTACTCCTTAGAATAAAAAAGAAACAAGTCAATCCATCTCCAACGGACCATTCTCGAGAACGCACAGCTTAGAAGGCTGGTTTATTATAACATAACTATAAATCCTTCTTCTAAGGCCTCTCACATTTACAACAAGAATGTTCAACGAAGCCCGTAATTGACTTCTGATGATGTTCCTTGGTCAAACCACCACCTAACCATTTAATCTATTATTCCACCACATGAACAAGGGTGTAGCCTAGATATAGACTTCTAAAATCACCACCATTTAAACATCACCTCCAAGTCTGAAAACAAGTCTGAGGTAACCTCAGATTCAACAAGCCAGATTCCAAGGAACTATCCCTAGGTATTCCACACTCCATGCTTATGAGTGATACATTTGTACAAGGATAAGATGTACACATCAGATCATTGACTGATCCCAGAGCAGAATTCTCCTGGTGGCAAAGTTAGAGAAGAATGAATGGTGTCCAAGGGTCTGTCCAAGATGTTCCTACATGGGAACCCAACCATTACTTAGGACTAACCGATCCTTTAATAAAACAATGCATCTAGCGCACACTCGAATTAAGCACCCAAAACATCCCAAAAACTTTTAAAACAAATCACGACGTAAGAATAATTCTCTCTTAGTGTATCAAGGAAGAAGTCAAGATAGGGGACATGTTCGTCACTAAACAAGAGAACACTAAGAGAATTTAAGGAGATAACCAATAAGATCACTTGAACCACTACTAGTCGACTTACCTTGAAAGGATCTCAACTTCACCTACCAACACATCTTCATTAGCCGATCACAAGCCTTTACCACCCGAGGCATCCCGTGATCAATCAAACTTAACTACCGAAGTCCATCCACGACTATAGGTTCTTCTCAAAGGTTGTAAACAAAACCACCCACATCAACGTCATGCTTCTAAGAAAGGACCAACATGATTCAAAACCTTTAATCCTCAAGGGAATTCAAGCAAGATCGACCATTTTTGAATGATCCTCCTTGGTTGTGTTACTTATACTTGGAAGGATATGTATTAACTAGAACTGACATGATGATCCCCACCTTAGGAGTATCCTAGGAATCAAAATAATAGGTATACAAGCCTCTAATAAGCATGCTAGGTCATAATCATGTTAATCACACACACGATTCTCTTCCGAGTTACGATCACAACATCGAGGCATTTGGAATTAAACCCAAAACCAACTTAACCAATGTGTAAAAACACCCGATCCTCTAGAAGTTATCCCAAGCATTGGGATGAATTGATTCATTAAATGACTAGGCCACTCTACTCTGAAGATGACCTAAGAACATACTTTAATGCTCAAGGATAAATGGTTACACCAAACTCAACCAGTTTGTTATACTATTTAGAAACTCAATAGGTCCCGCGTATATCGATGCATACTACCCTGAGATTACACATGCAAATGGAACATCCTGAATAATATCCACAACATATCCACCCTATTCATTAAAGTATCAGATAGATCATATAGAAAACTAGATCAAAGACACATTATCTCAAATGATTATAAAAATAAAATATGATCTCTTGAGTCTCCCAAGGAAAAAGAAATAGGGTCACAAGACCTAAAAAACAGTTGACCATTCCCTATGCATGTCTAACCTGCTAAAAATGAGCATTACCATATTCTTCTTCCCATAAAAAGGATCAAGAATACCATGAACAACCATTCGAAAAATCATTTCATTTAATGCAAAGAGTCATACTAGGAACAACGACACCCGAACAGTACCATGCAAGATAAACTTCTCGTAAGCAACAAGAAAGAGTTATAAATATCTAATGGTGCTACCTCATATGGGCTATCCCCTAACTGAAGCAAAATCATTGAACCAAAATGAGGTCACACCTATGAAATTTCACTAGGATTAAGAGGCAATGATTCTCAATACCAAGTTATAGGAAAAGTTTCCTACAAGTAACACTCACACACCTGTTTTAAGGAGGAAGGAAGAATTTAAACTAACCTTACATGATGGTTAGGATAAAACACCACCTAAGGATATATATTAAGACATTAAACCAAAAATAATTTAATTATTTAAACATTTATAGGTTTATGTTTAAGGAAAACCCAACACCCTTTGGTAATGACAGAAGCGTAACTCTTATTTAAACAGCGCCATAAGGCACACATGAAAGTTACACTCAAATTCATTTTAAGAATTATCATTTATTGACATCCTACTAAAATTAGGTCATCATTTTCATAAACCAATTTTTAAAAACCATTCATTTATTTATAAGGCCCCACATAAAACAACTCAAGCAGATTTAAGGGTCCTCTCATTCATTAGGGGGGGGGTGGTCAAAAATGGTACCACCTTACATTTTTATGAAAATACAGATAGGAGGCCACATTTTATATTAAATTCCCTTAACTCAAAGTATAAAAACACCCCATGGTGTTTTAATCACTAAGGAACACTAAAGAAAATGTGACCTACGAGGGCCCCTTTAGGCCATTCAGGTTCAAGTAAAAAAACCCAAACATTTTAAATAACTTATCATTTAAAAAATCCTTAGCGGTTAATTACAAAATAAACATTCCCCAACCAAACTATTTGGGTCCAATTTTGCAATTAAAAATTTTAGTTACACGGTTCATTAAGCCCAAGAAAAAGTAGTATGAGTCTTAGTGAGGCAATTAAAACATTAAAAGTCAAAAGATTTTATATTACTCATCAGTATCCAAGGAAAATCCCATAACAGATGGTTCATCTTTATGGGTTAACACCCCTCAAATTATAAAGTGACCATACACCTTTCAAGTTGGGGGAGGCTCCAATCTAACCTCAACCATGGTGTTCCAAATTGATAAAAGGATTAAATTTATTTTACCTTTAGTAAAAAGTATTTTAAATATAATATGCACATCTACTATGATTTTATTATATGGGTCATCACTTTACAACATATAAGGTACCCATACACCTTATGAATTGGAAGTTATCTCCCATTTAATCGTAACCAAAAAGTTCAACCTATGATAAACAAACATAAAAGAATATAATTTTAAAACAAGCACCCTAATAAGTTACCTAAACATGTAAAGTAAGTGTGACAAGCTAAAAATTTACCTAAGCAGGTGAAAACCTAACATGTTATCGAAATTTCTAACATGTAATATTTCAGACAAGAAAATAACACCCAAGGAACATCAATAATTTCAAATAACTTATCACTGCAATAAAACATGGCATGGAATATGGATTTTCTATGTTCTTATCATGATGCATGTAATGATATCTTCCATTCTATACCAGGATAAGGGGAAAATAATATAAATTTCATAAATCAAATAGCAGTAGAAAGTACACCAGTCACTCACGGTGAAATAGTAATCAACTGTAATAGTAAACAAGATGAACAACAGTCCCATCCATGGCCACTTGGACTTTTCCCCATGGGTAGGGTGATCAGTCCCAGACATGGATATTTACCAAGCACCATCACATTCCTAGTCTCCTGTATATCAGCCCAAACCAAAAAAACAAAGGGAATAAAACAACCTTGGATACCACTTTGTAACACCCCATCCTGACTGACTATGGAAACAGTACCTGGACCAGTCACCACATGTCCTCAAGTGTACCTCCCCATATGCTAGAGGATGCCTAATATCAGCGAGGGTTTAATGGTGGTATGGTGGAGAGACTATACCCTTGATATTAGAGAGGCAGAATGGTATAAGCATAAGGAAATCAATAGACAACAGCAAAAGTGATATAAAGAAATGAAAAATAAGCGGAAGATAAATGTAATGTAAAATGAATATAAAAGCAACCAAGGATAACTATAAAATGATGCATGTTTGTCCAAGAGATTCTAAAAGTACAAGAAGAATGAAATACAATAGGTAGGTAAAATTTAATAAAAGAACAAAAACTCAAAAACTAGCTCCGTGGGTATCCTGAGTATTAGCTCAGTCCTTTTCCCCAACTCTATCCTAGCAATGTAAATCAAGTATTGGAAGTTGGCTGCTTCCCTTTATCATTACCTACAGACATAAAGTCTACTCAGGTACCAAAGGTGACTAAGAAGGGTGTGAGATACAATCTTAGTAGGCCAAAAACCACAATGTATAGACCATTACATTTAATGCAATATAAATAAGGAGTGTTCCATAGTAAGTAAATATAAGACAAAAATAAATAAATAAAATAAATGCATTGGATTGGGTTCCACTTGGACACCCTTCCAATTACCTATTTCGGCCTAAGTTGGTGTGTCTAATCTAGAGGATCCTGAAATGGTAAATTGGGTTTGGTAATATGTAAGAATGTGAACCATCCCCAATATTGTGATTAGTCTTGGAGAATATGTCCCTACATTTCTTTCAAACCAAGAACCATTTCTCATTTTAAAAACATTAAATTTCCTTTTCTTTAATTCAATTTTAAACCACTTTCAAAATATATCAAGACACCTTGAGCCAATCCATGAAAATTTGGTAGGACTTTCCAAGTATTGCTTGAGGGGATCCACATATGACCAAAGACAAGGAGTCCATCCATGGTGACCCAGGAATGAAGTCCCATGTGTCACTCCAAGCATGGGATAAAAAGTAAAGTACTAACCTCTGAGTCCGTACCTGTTATCGCATGTAGGGTCCTGGGTCTCTCTCGAGGCATGGTTCCACCAATCATGACTTATAGCATGTCCAAGGGGTCATCCTAGGGAACTGGTGTCACTCATCTAGAGATAAAATTAGATAAAGTTAAATGAGCCAATCTAAGGAATAGCTAATATCACCCCCAGTGTGTTTACTAACCATTAAAAATTTCAACAAGAAGGAATGAGAGTCCCTCCAAGGGGTCCTTAATTAGGAACCCATCATATCACCCCGAAACTAAGATAAAGTCATTACACATGGAATACAATTGTAAAAAAACAAGAAAGAGAGACCAATTAATATGTTCAAGCATTTAAAACATGAAATTCATTTTAGTCATAACATTAAGGAATGAGGCATATGTATTAGGCACTTTTTTCATTAAACATTTATATCAAAGGAGGGAAACTCCATTTATAATAACCAAAGAGTCCATGTACAAAACATGCCACATGTCTAACCTTAACAAAAGCATAGGAAAAACCATCGATGTCATAGAACCAAGAAATATTTAATTCACTAATTACCATCTTGTAATTTCGAAGACATCACACCTCATTCGAGGGGTTTTATTATAAAAACATGACATTGTTTATCAAACAATTCATTTAATCATAAACAAGCATCACATACAAAAATCACAATTCAATTTACATTTTAGAAAATATACCCACCATGATAATTTAATTTATAAAGGTTCAACATGAAACTTAGGAGGTTCCATTCTCAATTTAACTATCACCTATAAGGGAAAAAACCATTTATAAACCAATCTGAATGCTTAGGAGAAATTTAGAGCATTTATTCAATCAATTATAAAGGGTCAGTAAGATCCGACAAACCCAAGGGGTGTTCGTGATCAAGGTTGATATCCTATATATGCTAAAAAAGGATCATAAGGAGTTTATCTAGGTGCATTGACCAATTTGATATGAGAACTTGATAAAAGGTGATGCTCAGAAAAGGATGATGCGTGACACAACAACAATATTCATATTTCAAAGAAAATTTATTGTAAAAGGCCATAAAACACCTACCTCATGCCTGGGATGATCTAATTGTCCAATATCGAGGTCTGATTAGGTCTGGTTTGGAAGAAATTGACAAAACAGAAATTTTCCCTGAAAATAGGGAAAATGAGATCACACCAAAATAACACAACATATAGAAAAAATAACTTGAAATAGATTATAAAGGGTCAAATAATTTACTAATGTGGATCCATAGAGACCGATGGTGCTCGAATCGGGTGTCAGATAGAGGGGATATCAAGAAGCCTAGAATAGGATTGGAGAAGACCCATAATTCCATGTATAATGAGGCACATACTAGAGGAAGAATAAAGAAAATGAAAATGAGGTTTTAAACCTCATTAAGGAAAAAATGGCAAAATTACCCTAAAAACTGGGTCACACAGTTTGGCCGCATGGTTTGGCCAAACCGTGTGCCAACTCTACGACACCCACTACCTAAGTAACCCACTTGCATGATTGTGACGATTTTCCTAATTGTATACCAACTGTGCGATAAATAGTACCTAGGTACTACCTAAGTGGAACTAAATGTGTGGGCTAGGTGCATGATTTGGGTAAACCATGCACATCTCATGCGGGGAAATTCTTCTCCTCTGAAACATGCCACATAGTTTGCTGCCGTGGGCCACATGGTTTCAGACAAATTGTGTGCCCTATGCAGACCTTCAAAACTTATGTTTTTTGAGACCCAGTGCTCTCGAAACTCAAGGAGACACCCTAGTAACCTCTCGGGACTTTACCCAATTATAAAAAAAACACATTTAAGTGTTCCGAATCTCGAAATTACATTCCAAATCTCAATTCAAAGAATGACCCATCTAGTAAACACCAAAATTAAAATTCCCTTGGAATTTAACCTTAGCTAAAAACACAGGCCATTACATTTTTAAGAGATAACATGATCTCTTTGTATGAGAACAAATCCTAAACTAGTTTTAGACACATCATAATATACCATATAACCCTTCCCCGATTATGGAAGGGTTAGGATAAGTGTTGAAGTGATACAAACCTTAACCTCTTGAAAGGTTTTTTGATAGTTGTCGCTCCATTGGAATAGAATACCTTTTCTCATCAAAGCTGTCATTAGAGAGGAAAGATGTGAAAATTCACAAACAAAGTAGTGATAATAACTTTATAAGATAAGAAATATACATATCTCAAAGAAATTATTGGGAGGTTTCCAAGATATAACAACTTATATCTTTTTAGGATTTATTTATACACCTCTTTTTGAAATCACATGCTTGAGGAAGAATACTTCATGTATCAAAAAGTCACACTTAGAGAATTTAGCATAAATTAGGTGTTCCCATTGGGTTCTCAATACCATCTTCAAGTGTTCTTCATGGTCACTTTTAGTCTAATAATACACCAGGATATCATCAAGAAAAACCAAAATAAAGGAGTCAAGGTAACTCTAAAAACGTGATTCATCATTATAATGAAAACTATTGGTGAATTCATGAGACTAAAGGGAATAACAAGGTATTCATAATGAAAATAATGGATCCTAAAAACCATCTTTGGAATATCCTCCTTCTAAACCGGAAGCTAGTGATACCTTGATCGTAGGTCAATCTTAGAGAACCATTTGGATCCCTTCAATTGATCAAACCAATCATCAATTCATGGAATAAGATACTAATTCTTTATCATAACCCGATTTAGCTTAGGATAATAAAAAACAATCCAAAGAGAACCATAAACCTTTTTCAAAAAGATAAATGGAGTAGCACATGGCGACGTACTAGGTCTTATGAAACCTTTACTTTCTAATTCTTCCAACTAAACCTTCAATTCCCTCAATTTTATTAGTTCCATCCTATAATATAGAATTGAAATAGTATTTTTCCCTGATAGTTGATTAATAAAAATTTTTATTTCCCTTTTAGGTGGAAATATAGATAAATTTTCAGGGAAAACATAAATATATTGGTCTATAATGTACGCAAAATCTCTTTTCTTTATTACATATATATATTATAAAGTTATTTCTATAAACTAATAAATTATAGTCTTGAACATCGGTACAAAATTTCCTTCTCTATCAACATTTAGATCCCAATCTCTCTTAAAGAGATATACCACTCCATTTGGGAGTGAAAAATATACTTTCTTAGAATAAAAATTGATGTGGGATTTAAAAGCTATTAAATAATCCATTCCTAGGATTAGATCAAGTGCATCCATATCTAGAATGAAAAAATCCCAAACAAGTTGATCCCCATCAATAGTTATCGAACATGTTGTACATTTAAATCCTCTACGCTACTATAACCCGAGAGGTCTTTAGATTCTCATTACATGAGATATCATTTCCTCATGAAACCCCATATGATTCATGAAATGAGAATAAATAAAAGAACAAGATTCACCTATATCAAACAAAACTTTTATAAGAATTTAGTTTAGAAGGATGGTACCTTTCACCATCGAAAGAATTGATTGATCTTCCATGACTATTTTATCCACACCATATAACTTCTTACTAGGTGATCCCAAATACTCTTTTCTTCCCTATTGTTGTGGAGTTAGTTTTGGTGTCGAGGTGTTCCTAGAATCACCTTAAATCACTCAGTTCTGGGGATTATAACTATTATGATGAGAGTAACCTATCTCTATGTAAGAGGCTTGCGACATGTTGGTGCTATTTACACCATTTTTCCTTATGGTGATAGTAAAATAACATTTGAGGTGTCAAATTTGACCATAATTATGGAACTTCTGAGGTGGTGTTGTATAATCCCTTATGTTCTCTAATGATCCCCATTGAAAAAAACTTGGTATGGTGTTATGATACGGGGGGAAAGAAACTGATCCGGTCAATTTCTTCTCTAGTGTCATGATCCCTCAAGGATATGTTTCCATTTTTTGCTTATTTCTAGCATTAAGGTTCCCACTTATAC
Organism: Viscum album; assembly: GCA_963277665.1. Taxonomy (NCBI): domain Eukaryota; kingdom Viridiplantae; phylum Streptophyta; class Magnoliopsida; order Santalales; family Viscaceae; genus Viscum; species Viscum album. Next base: position 769,343,027 of record OY728159.1, on the reverse strand, counting down.
CCATATAGGTAAAAGTGTTTTCCCCACCATAGGTTCCCATGATATTTTTTTCCTATTACAATCACTCTATTGACAATCTCAGTATAATCATTAATATAGATGGAGAATAATTTTGAGAAAATGATGGGTTACGATCCCACCTTAAAGATATGTGATTTTAAGTACTCTCTAACAGTTACCTTTAGCATAAAGTGATCTTGCTTAATGAACTTATATTCATACTCCATAAAAAACATATTTTCTTTATTTAGAGTAAATAAATATACCATCTTTGTGATCTTGAAGCTATGTGGGTAGAATCATTTATTAAATAATTCCTCTAATCCTTTCCAAGTAAGGTCTTGGACTTGTTTATTTCAAACAACTATATCTCACTATTACCTAGAAAGGCCTTCAAAAATGTATACCTCCAGATTTACGTTGATATCTATTTGGGTTCCTAGAAAATTAAATATTTGATTTATTTGAACAAGCCATGCATCTGTGTTCTCCAGTCCAAAATCCCCCTAAAATACTAGTGGATTATCCAACTAAAATTCAATGAAAGATGCTCATGGAATGGTTGTTGAACCCGATTTACCTTATCAATGGCTTGGAAGGATTGAAATATACACTGAACGAGTTGTTTATTCACCTATAGTTCAGTTTGAACCATATTTTCAACTACACCCTCCTATTTATTTCCCAATATTTGATTTGGTTCTATATCTCTATAGTCATCACCAATTTTCACTTAGTCACCACATTACAACTAACTGAAGGCTTAGGACATTCAAAAAACAAACAAACTAAATTTTCACAAAAAATATATCAAAAGTATTCAAATACAACATGAATGATGCAGTATTAGTGGGGAGCCTCTCTACCAATTCATGATACTCTAGACTCATTTGTTAAACCCACAATGCTGAGGTTAAAACACTACTAAAGGTGTGTGTGAACATATTTTGCAACCAAATCTACATGGTAACTTAAAGTTAAATATAAAGAGGTTAGATATGCCATTTTATACTCAACATTTCACATTTTGACACATCCTATCTCTATAACTACTATCCCAACAAATGAACTAAACCAAAATGATACTATTTGTTATGAACCGACCAATGTGATGAACCAGCCTGGGTTGACCCCAAACCGGGAACCCGAACTAATATATGGCATGGAACGAAGGGCTTTCCTAATCCCCATGGGCTGGTAACTAGTACCAGGCATCAACAAAGTACTCAAGGGAACAATTTCACCGAAATATAATCAATAACTAAGCGGCAGAAAGAAACAGACAACCCAACATACATTTATATAAAATTAAACTGAACATTATTAATACAAGAAACTGAGAGTACAACTAAACAATACAACCAACCAACCAAACCTGATGACCAAAATAACACCATGTGACCCCACTGAACACTCTCCAACACAATGAATAATCGTCGCCCAAAGTGACCGAACTCAAGCTGAAACCTACACAAGGGCTAAAAACAAAAGAAAACTATAGGCGTGAGTATTAAAACTCAGTAGGTTAGACCAATATTATATTCCCAATGAACATAATTTAAAATAAAAGAAACATAAATTTCAAGTTTGAGATACAATATATAAAAATATGTTTTCCAAATGAGGTTCCATGCTATAAAAATTACCAGAAAAAAACTTGCAAGTTTTATAAAAAATAATGCTTGTAACAATTTTTCAAAGAGGTGAAACTTTAAAATGAAAATAGTTTTCAAGAGGGATTCTTCAAATAATCTAAAATTTTAAATAAAACATACATTATGATGAATTTACCAACTAAAAACACCGTATGCTGATGGTGAGTACAAAATAGCCAATGAGCACAAGTCACAGAAACACCCATAGGCACTAGTTCATTGTGGGCCCTAGGTACCTCGTATCTTGGTGTAAAAGTAAACATAAAAAATATCCATTCTCATGCACATGAGCCACTAGTAGGAGAATAATACATAATATAGTGGTCCCTAACATCATCATAATCATAGTTTATTTAGTGTTGTCATCATCAAACATGATACGTGAAATAGGGACAAAACCCCTCCGGATCACTAGAATACTAGTACACGTCTGCCCACCTAGATACCTGGGTTTTCCATTTTTGTGATAAAAAAGTTACACATCTATAAAATACCATTTTATCATGAATATTAAATTTAAACATCATACACACATCAATCATACCACACACATGCCTCACATTTTTTTCACGGATCAATAAACCACCTAAATTTTCATAAAACAATTTCAAGAAGTATAACGAGGCCTTGCACATAAAATGCATTAAAAAAATGATCTTTTAAGGAAAAAAACCCACCAATACCATGTAAAACCAGATTTTTTTAGCCCCAAAATCATTTAATAAATCAATTTCATGGACCATAAAATGGACCCAAATGATACAACATGAAATACACATGGAAACAATTTTTATAAGAAAAATGTAAAATGGGCCCTTAAGAATTTCTCAAAACTAACATTTTCCAAAGGTAAAAATTTCTATTTTAATAAAGAGGTATATATAAAACATTTTTAGTAGAAAACCACTTTCATAAATCCCTTAAAACATCCAGTTTACACACCCAAAGCACGACCATTTTTATAAGGATGCCAAACGAGCCTTTTTCTGGAAACTCAGGCCAAAACATGTTTACCACCAAAAACCTATTTGTTTATAAAACCAAAACTACTTTGGAAAGCCATAAAGGACCCCAAAATACCATTTTTCATGCTAAAAATGAATTTATAAATCCAAAAAATCATTTTAAATCATACTAAGAACACAAAATCCAATCGGGAAATTTACTGAACACATGGCATGCACTTTTAAACAAAAAACTTATTTTAAGCAATTGAAAAGGGATAAAATACAATTTTCATGCCATAAATTTATTCAAGATACTGAAACATGTTCAAAATACCATAAACCAAGTGTGTATTCTAAACAAACCAAAACCCCATCAAGAATTGTGGTATAACATAACCCTAGGTCATTCATGACTAGGGGAGAAGAGGAAACCAAAATAAAGTGGAAGGAGAAGGAAGAGGGAGGAGAAAGGAGAAGGAATCTCACCTTGGAAACTAGAGAACTCTTTATCTTCCCTTAGATCTACACACTTATAGGAAAGGGAATTTATTGGAACTTCTTAGAGAGTCAACTTAGGTTTTTAAGAACCAGGGGAAGAATATGTAGTGGGAAAAGACAAAAAAATTAATGATTCATGAAAGAAATAAATTACCTTACCAAATCTAGACGATTTGAGAATCCTTGAGAAATTTCACCCTAATCCGCGAATAATATGAGCTATAAAGAAGAAAAATGAAACTTATGAGTGATACTAGGGTTATTTGGATATAGTGAGAGATATAATCATCGAAAAATATGAAAAAATGAATAATTTTTTTTAAAACTAGAAATGAGCTCACGGGCTGACTCAATACCTGAATAAATAACCCAAATACACCATGATTATGAATTAAAAAGGGGATCGAAAAGGATATGGTGGTTTTAATAGGTCATGGGAGGATAAGTGGGAAGTGAAATGAGTGAAAAAGGTTGAAAAAAAAGGAGTTATAAAAGAATTTTTTTTTTGTTTTTAAATCTAGAAATGGGCTCATGATTGGCCCAAACCTTGAAGTAACCACCATTTTCTCAAAAAACTACCAAACAAGATATGGGGAACCCATGGTAGGGTGATTATATATATATTAAAGTTAAAGAATAAACATTAATTTCACCTAAAACCTAATAAAATGATCTGGATTTCCAATAAACTGGATCAAAACCAAGACATGGAAAAAAACCCGGGTGTGACAATTTTCCCCACCATTAAGGATTTCCGCCCCCAGAAAGCCACAAAACATTCCATATGATTAATCAAAACCTAAGGATTACTTATAAATATTTTCAAACCTATGAAGTTAATGAAAAATTATCCACCATTCATGGAACTTAATCCTCTTACATCAACCTAAACACAAACTCCCAACCACTTCCCGAGAATCAACTGAAAGATCGAGCCACTACCTCCTCAACCAAAACAAGAACCAGATTGTCGGGCCTTCTCCCAATTAACCCAACAATCATCCAAACCAAAGGTCACTCAAAAAAACCAAATATTCTAGGGGATTTTGGAATGGACTGCCCACCATTAAGAAACAACCAACACTCAATAAATTCTTAGGAGGTAACTCTACAAGACCCATGGTTGTTCTCCCCACCATTAAGAACCAATGATAAATGATAAAATGAGAATTAATCATGAACTAGGAATGGGTCTCCCCCACACAGTCCCATCGAAACTCTCCCGCAACAACCTACCAAACCATGTTAATAGGAACACAACATGAACATTTAAACCCCCCACTCCCGAACAGAGGGGACAAGAACTGGGCCAACACTCTCTGCATGGATCCAACCCCCCACCACTTGGGTTAGGTAAGGAAGGGGACCCAAGAATTGGGCCACTAAAACTAAAAAAGAAATAAAGTAAATACATCACTACAATGGTAGAGGAATGAGCTTAGAAATACTACCCATAGTCCTGAGACTCCTGACTACGCACCAACTTTACTCTGAGACCTATGGCTAGAGCTCTAATGGATGAAGTATCTCCTACATCACAGTCAGGATTTGGTAATCCCTAACTTTAAATCTTCCCCTTAGTTCCACATAGTAACACATAACACTCCTAGTCTGAAATAATAGATCAACGGACACTATGAAACTCTCTTCCTCAAACAACACACTTTTACCCAAATAAGAACATGGAGATACAAAACACTATTTTCTATTAATCTGAATGAGGTGAAGAATGGACAAGGTACATAGAGAAACAAATCAACCTCAACAATCACAAATACCCCAACTGAGAGGGACACTATAACAGAAAGACACTTTAAATTGAGCTCGAAAAGCTCTCAATTCTAACAAACGGGCTGAGGCATCATTCGAAGAGGTGTATTTAACATTTGGAATGAATCCTTAGGTTTATCACATAGAAATATTTCTAACGTAGAACCATTTTTGGCCACATCACAACATCCAACACATCTTTAGAAACCCACTAAAAATTTCTTCAAAACCAAGCCACCAACGAGATACCATATCAATACACAACAAGAGTATGACTTCCAAATCACAAGGAAGCATACCGAATAAACAACACTTCTAAGATATAGGAAAAACCAGCTACATAACCATCGGTTTATAAAAAACACCACAATTTTCCAGATTAAATCACTTTTGAAAAACAAACCAACTTGATAGATTTTCACATTCACCAATGGTCTTTGATCAAGTCTCACTCACATGCACGTTTCCGTGACACCCTGGGCACCCAACCACCATTCCATACCAGCAATTCATACATATATCCACAAAACCATGAACATGAGAACCCATGAAAACACCAAGGCTAAAATAAAACAATCATCACTCAAAAAATAATCACGTACCTTCCAAAGTCACATGAACAACCAAATTAAAAACCATTTTCAGATTTCAAAAAACAAACCAAACTTCATCAAGAACCATTTGATTAAAAACCCAATCTATTTAATTTAATATAACTTCCCAAAAAAACCATTCTATTCCAAATATCCCTTTCCCATTTTCAAAAATTCAGCAAGGTCTCTTTTCATAATCCGACAACCATAGAGGCCAAAACCCCTTTCCAGAAAAACTCCATCCTCTCAAAACCAAATTTCCAAAACCAATTCATTAGATTTAAAATTTTTTCAACACCCCAAAACAAAACATTTAAATAAAAGTTCAGAATCAATTTAAAATAATCCAAGCTTTCCAAACATTTCATTTCAAGAAACTATAAGTTTATATTAAGGAAATTCAATCCCATTAAATCATTTCCTCTTTATCCCAAAGATTTGTTTCACAAAACCCAACATTAAAAAACTTTTATCATATAAAATTTTGAAAACCCATTTTCCATTTTTCGACAACAAACCATTCCTTTAAAACCCATTTTCAAAATTCTCACACAAGGATCTTCAAAACAAAATTCCGAATTAAAGAAAATTCCAAGAGACCCACAAAAGGAAACTTGTGTCAGTGGGTGAATTGACCATATGGTTGGAATACATATGTCAAACACACCACAAACACAGAGAGCCTTATTAGAACTATTAACTAGCTCCACATGGATTTTCACGCCCTGTGAGCTCATGGAGACCATTAGTCCAACTCCCCTTGTCATATACCAACACCAAACAATCAATAAGAACCAAAGACAATAGTAAAACTAGACTTCCCATGGACACCTGAGGGTCAGAACGAGCAAGAGTTCACAAAGCTCTTCCCAAAACTACCCCTCATGTCCTAAAAATCCTACTTCATCTACCTTGACATCCCTAAATAACAAAGGGTTCTCTAAAAAGAAAGTTCTTCTAGGAGCCAACCCCCTTTGATACCATTTTGTCATGAACCAACCCGGGTCGACCCCGAATCAATTCGTGGCATGTCCCAAAGGGCGTTCCCAATCCCCACAGGCTGGAAACTAGTGCCAGGAATAAACAGAGTACTCAAGAAAATTATTTTACCCAAATATAATCAATAACTAAGCAGCAGAAAGAAACAGGCAGCCCAAAATACATTTATATAAAATTGAACTGAACATTATTAATACAAGAAACCGAAAGTACAACTAAACAATAAAACCAACTGACCAAACCTGATGACCGAACTAACACCATGTGACCCCACTATTCACTCTCCAACACAACAAATAATCATCTCCCAAATTTACTGAACTCAAGATAAAACCTACACAAGGGATAAAAATAGAAGAAAACTATAGGCGTGAGTATTAAAACTCAGTAGGTTAACCCGATATTCTATTCCCAATGCACATACTTTAAAATAAAAGAAACATAAATTTAAAGTATTAGATACAATATATAAACATATTTTTTTCCAAATTAGATTACATTCTATAAAAATTACCAAATAAAAACTTGCATGTTTTATAAACAAGAATGCTAGCAACAAATTTTCAAAGAGTTACAACTTCAAAATGAAAATAGTTTTCAAGAGGGATGATTTAAAGAATGTAAAATTTTAAATAAAACACACATGATTCTTAATTTACCAACTAAACACAAAATATTATCATGGTGAGTACAAAATATCCAATGGGCACAAGTCACAGAAACACCCCTAGGCACTAGTTCGTTGTAGGCCCCAGGTACCTCGTATCTCAGTGTAAAAGTAACCATAAAAAATATTCATTCTCATGAAAATGAGACACTAGTGGGAGAATCATACAAAAACTAGTAGTTTCCAACATCATAATCATCATAGTTTAGTTAGTGTTTTCATCGTCAAACTTGCTACGTGAAACATGGATAAAACCCCTCCAGATCACTAGCATACCAGTAAACGTCTTCCCACCTAGATACCTGGGTTTTCCCTTTTTGTTATAAAAAATGTTACACATATGTAAAATAAAATTTTATCATGAATATTACATTTAAAAATCATACAAACATCAAAAATCACACACACATGTCTTACATTTATTTCACGGATCAATAAACCACCTAAAATTTCATAAAACAATTTCAAGAAGCATAACGAGGCCTTGAACATAAAATCTATTAAAAAATTCTCTTTTAAGGGAAAAACCACCAATAACATGTAAAAACATATTTTTCATCCCCAAAACCATTTAATAAATCAATTTCATGGACCATAAAATGGACCTAAATGATACAACATGGAATGCACATGGAAACCATTTTTACAAGAAAAATGCCAAACATGCCTTTAATAATTTCTCAAAACTAACATTTTCCAAATGTAAAAATTTCAATTTTAATAAATAGGTATATACACACTATTTAAATTATAAAACAAATTTCATAAATTCCTTAAAACATTCAGGTTACACATCCAAAGCATGACCATTTTTATAAGGATTCCAAATGGGCCATTTTCCATCAACTCGGGCCAAAACATGTTTACCACCAAAAAACCATTTGTTTATAAAACCAAAAATCATTTGTAAAGCCATAAAAGGACCCCAAAATACCATTTTTCATGCTAAAAATGAATTTATAAATCCAAGAAAGTCAATTTAAATCACACTAAGTACATAAAAGCCAACCGAGCAATTTACTGAACACTTGGCATGTACTTTTAAACAAACTTATTTTAAGCAATTGAAAAGGGATAAAATAACATTTTCATGCCATATATTTATTAAATATACTGAAACATGTTCAAAATACCATAAAATAGGTGCGTAAGCTAATAGAATATTTATATAAGCAAGCGGTGTACACGTTTATAACAAAACAACACTACTTTTCACAAAACAATGCTTAAACAAATGTTTTTCACACCAAGAAAATTATCCAAAGGATAAAAAAAATACTAAAAATATATATCAGGTTATAATATAAATAAAATTATGAAATTAAAATGATAAAGGCATGTTCAAGGGATATACTACCTCAAAACCATGGCGGAAAGCAACCGCACACCCGATATCACCCGCCACGGTTCCCAACACTCTAGATCTATAAAGACTAGACCTAAAAAAACCAAAACCCCCTAAAAAATCATGGTATAACATAAAAATAGGTCTTTCATGACCATGTGAGAATATAAAACCAAAATAAAGTGGAAGGATAAGGAAGAGGGAGGAGAAAGGAGAAGGAATCTCACCTTGGAAACTAGAGAACTCTTCATCTTCTCTTAGATCTACACATTTAGAGGAAATGGAATGTCTTGGAATATCCTGTAGAGGCTCCTTAGGTCTCAATGAACCAGGGAAATAATATTTGTGGGGAAAATAGAAAAAAATGAATGATTCATTAAAGAAACTAATTACCTTACCAAATCTGGACGATTTGAGAAGCCTTGAGTAATTTCTCCCTAATCTGTGACTAATATGGGATAAAAAGAAGGAAAATGGAACTTGGTGGTGTGACTAGGATTATTGGTATCAATTGAGAGGTGTAATAATAGAAAAATATAAAAAAATTAATAAGATATAAAAAAACAAATTATTTTTTTAAAACTGGAAATGGGCTCACGGGCTGGCCCAATACCTAAATAAATAACCAAAATCCACCATTATTATGAATTAATAAGGGGGTATAAAAGGATATTGTGGTTTGAATATACAAGGTTATTCCAATTGGGAAGTTTAATGAGTGAAAAAGGTTGAAAAAATAAGGATTTATAAAAGAAAAAAATTTTGTTTTTAAATCTGGAAATTGGCTCACAGTTGGCCCAAATCTTGAAGTAACCACCCTTTTCTCCAAAAACTCCCAAACAAGCTATGGAGATACCATGGTATGATTATTTGAAATAGATGTTAGTTAAAAAATAAATATTCATCTCACCCAAAACCCAAGAAAAGGATTGGGATTTCCAAGGAACTAGATCAAATCCAAGACATGGAAAAAAACTGGGTGTGACAACCACCCTGAGCCATGAACCTGGTTATCTAACCCCACAGGTATCCTGTAATACCATGTTTGTCTTCACAAAACACCACAGGATATTATCTATTGATTTAAATTATAAAACTATTGACTGTCCCCACAGTCCAACACATGTTATTTCAGCAAGCTTTGTCCTCACTCACACACACCCTATGAAACTTAACGAGAGGTTACTCATCCTAATAATACTATATACCAAGATCAATTAACTATATATTTCTAACCATGTAGGCTCTTGAAAATAAAGGTTCACCATATTGAAATGGATAATAACATTTAGTCTTCTAATTATCACTTTTCCAAGGGATTTACACAAAATGTAACACCCCCATTTTTAGGTATGTACTGATATTGTGTGTGTTTTTTAGATTTGGTTTGGTTAGGATTAGTCTCAATAAGTTTCTAGGAGGTTTTGAAAAGTTTTGGAAATATTTTATAGGTTTCACGGTTGGCGCACAATTATGAGAAATCGTACATATTCTCCAGGTAACCATGCGACATCTCAATAGAGTCTAGGAGGAGGCACACCATTGGTGTATAATTATATTAAAACATGAAGAGTTCTCCAAGAACCATGTGACATGGGAAAAATGAATTTCACATGTTTTTCACATTATTTTCCAAACCATGTGGCTAAGCAATGTGAGTTTGGAGTTTTTAGACAACAGTTCCCACCCAATTGGTGCATTGTTTGATAAATCGCATGGCCTAACCATAATAAATGAATAATAAAATCAAAAAATTAGATATTTAACTCAAAAAGTATCCCAAAAACACCATTCATCCTCCATTGTCCTAGGATCCTAAACTATAAGACTCCTCTAGGAATTTTCGACATTTCTCTTCGATTTGGAGCCTAAATTCAATAAATCTTGGTGCATTAGGTCAAGATAATCAAGTAATTTTGACCATTTCTTATTATATTTATATATCTCTCCATTTAATGTTAGGAAAAACCCTAGATATGAACTATTATACATGGATATATGTGTTATGATTTGTTTTGATGTGGTCTTTTTAGGAATTATTGATGGAAGGAAAGGAGGAACCAATATCTACCTTGATCATCATGCCTTTATTTGAGAACAATTTATATTGTGAGGTTGGTGGCTTCTATATCTCTCTATCTATAATATTGTTTTAGAACATGAAGTCTTTGGATTTCTAAAACTCTTACTTTTGTTTTTTTGGAAAAAACCTTAATGAAAGAATAATTGAAATCCCTTTTATTATATGGTTTTCAAATGATGGTTTTAGAAAGATCCACACAACATGTTTGATTAAATGACTTAAAAAAGAAATTTAATAAAAGAAATAACATTTTAAAGGTACTTTAGCAAACATGAGTTTATATGAGTTTATAATTTCATTATTGTTTTTTATTGGATAAAGACATGATTACCTATTCCAATCGAGGTATGTGGGTGAATGACCAAGTGATGACTTAGTAGAGAAGATGATTTACTACTTATGAGTATTGGGACTATCATATTGGATGCATGCATGTGTGTGTGTATGTGAAATGAGTATACCAAGAAGAATCAATCGATATGTTGGTAACAAAAAATTCCTGTTTTACAATCGTATTTGATTATAGAAAGCTTATTAAACTATGATTTTGATATAAACTATTTTTTTGTTCCATATTTCTGCTTTTATATGAACCACTCTTGATAACTATTTTCATACTCCTTCTTGTTTATATAAATTATTCCAACTCATTATAGTCTTAGTGATGTGTGTGGGAATATTTTGGAGGATTGCCTATGGAGTCGATATACTCAACCAAGAATATGAACCTTGGTGCGTATACAAAAGTTGTTTATTGTGATATAAGTAGTGGGAAGATTTATTATTTCTCTAGTAGAGCATCATGATGTCTCTATCATGGATTATGGGAGATGTATCTTGGGAGATGGTCTAGTCTTGGCATCTAGATTGGTTCCACCTAGTTACCTAGAGTCTTTATTTCCTTTGAATTCATAGTTTCCTTTTTGTGGGTTGTTTTCTACTACTACTCTGATTTATCTTTTCATCTTGGAGTTTTAGTTATTGTTTTTAATCACATACATCATATAGTATTATGGTTTTTTATATTATTTTATTTTATAGGTTTTGTATGTTAAAGGGAAAATCATCCACCAATAATCTTGTAATCCCTTAACACTTATTTACTGCCTTCGGTGTCTTGGGTACGTCACTTAAGGTCATTAGAAAATCCACCTATTCCCAAGTGAATGGCTAAGGGGTCAGATGTTACAAATGGTATCAGATATTATACCCATCAAGAAGTGCAGTAGCACTACCTGAGTTTGATACGTGGGGTCCATAATGAGGGTGTTATGCTTTAAAGGGTGGGGGAGGGGTGTAACACCTTGAAAAAAGTGACACTAAAAGATTAAATGTTACTACCCATGCCAACAAGGTATCCCCTTATCTTTGGGAGATTCCCTGATTATAACTCCACAATTAAGTGAGATTTTCCTAGAGTAGTTTCGGGATGGGTGGCCACCTGGTAAGTTTCCTAGTGTGTGTGTGAGTGAGGAAAAAACACAATGAAAGAACATGTGTTGGCCTGTAGTGATATTCATTAGTATGATAAGTGACCTTAGTGGGTTTATATTCTATGGTGTGATGGGAAGGAAACCAAGGATTACAGGAGATCCATGGGGTTAGATGACCAAGTTCATGTCCTAGGGTACTCTAGTAATGACAATAACAATGGAATAAAGTGATTTTTTAAAAAAAATATATTATTGGGAGTTTAATTTAATACACCATAATCTTGAAATAATGAATATTAAGTAGAACATGAGCTTGTATTCTAGTGGTAACAGAGTGCCTTGCACTTATTAAGGTACTGAATTGGAGACCTCTTATCAATGTATTTATCATCAATTTATTTCTATCCACCATCCTATGCACTTTATTTAAAAATATCAAAAATATATATCCCAAATTTGGGAAAACATTTAAGATAACCTCTAGGATAATCCTAAAATTGATATAAGGGATTTATCATTGAAATATCAGTGGTATCATACCGTCTCAAGGTGAACTAAATATTTTTATTAATTTTAATTTCTTTTAATTTGGTCATTACTTCTTATTCCTTAGATGTCTTGTACCTAGTTATCACTTAAACTCAAAGTGGATTTTGAAAAAAAAAATGAATTTGTGGAAAAAAATAAGAACATATGTGATATTTTTTTTTAGATTTATGAAGGATTAGTTTAAATTTAAAGATCATCTTAATGATCATAATGAATTATAATTAATGAATATAAAGTGTGGTATATGGGAAAATGAGAATGGGAAGTATCCTATAACAAATTTTTAGTGAAAAATTAGAAAAAATATATATTCCTTCAAAACATAAAGAATGTAAAATTATGTGATATATATTCAAGTAACATTTTAATGCATATTAACATAATTTTTTTTACATGGATTGAAAATTCATGACTCACATATTCTAGAAGATAAGTTTCTTGAATTAGCATTGAATAAATTGTTACCTAAAAATTATTTACAGTTATAATTTATCTTTGAACCTTCTTCAGATAGATTTGCGAGAAAAATCTAAATCCAAATTATCTTGAAAAACTTAAAGAAAGAATTTTAATAAATTTTTATCATTTAGATATGTTATTAAACCCCTTAATTTTTCAACATCATGATTAATTTGATTTTTCATTTAGTTGAGGTTGATAAACATGAAGGACTAGTATATTATCGATGAATTATCCAATAGAAAGGTACATTAATACCATTTTTTTTACTCATTGATAAAATTTCTAAAATCCTAATATAAAAAATTTATTTGTTTTCTTAACTTTTTCCCATCAGGTACTTTGGTAATTTGAAGTCATATGTGAGAAATAAATCTCAACTAAAAGGCTCTATTTATAAAGGTTACCTTGATGAAAATTTATTAAATGATTATTTCATGTATTTAGATAGAATTAATAAAATATGTAATCACATTAGAAGTTTTTATGAAATTTAAAATAATTATCATTCTAAAAAATAATCATCAATATTTCCAACTATAAGTATACTAGTTGGAATGAGCTCAAATTATACACTAAAAAAACCAGAGTTACTATAATAACATAGATATATAATAATAAATTTTCATATTTCTGATCCATTCATTGAATAGTTGAGATTGTAAAAAAATATATAACTAAGTAATAAAGCTCAAAATGAGATGGAAATTACAAAAGTTTTTAATAAAAATAGTATCTAATGGTTTTTACATCATATAAGTACATACTGTGTTGGGTAGAATCTTGTTCCCAAGCTAATAATTTCTTGAAAAAATATTTTTGAGAATTTATAATGACAAAAATAAGTGGATAACTTAATAAAAATAAATAAATCAAGCACATAGATTCTTAACATGGAAAACCTTCCAAGTGGTATTAGATCTATGGTGTAACTCAGGTGTGATATGGGTGGAATATCTTCAAACTAGTTTAGAAACAATAATGATGGCTCAGTTAGAGTATATAGATCTATGATGGTGCCTTGTGTTGAAATTATTCCTTTTAAAAGTGTCTTGGTAGAATATCCCAGTGATAATAAAAATTTTTGGTGTAAGTGAAAGATGATGTGGATTAAATATATTATAAATAATGGGTAGACCCAGATGTGTGATATTTGGTTTGAGGGGAGGATTATTGGGTACAAACCCAATCCCACATCAGTTTCTATGAGGATTGGTGGCTAGAAAAAATCTTAGATGGTCCACTCCTCCTATCATCAATTAGTTTTATGGTGGAACCACAGAAGGGCCTATGTGTTGGGCCAGGAGGTCTGGGTTAGAGGAAAAGTGTCCTGACATACTCATATTTATATTATTAATGCATTATTTTTTAGTTTATATAAAAAAGAAATATTTCATTTCATATTGTGTAAATCATGAATATTTTTAATTGAGCTTAAATGCTGAATGATTTGAATTTTTTGGATTGAGGTTCTTTAAGGATGACTAAGATATTTTATGATTACAATATTAATAACTTTAAGTTTAATAAAATCACTTATAAACAAGAATTTAAAACTCAAAATGATGGTATATTTATACTTACAGAGGAAAGATACAATGTAAAGTTGGTTAATATCATTGATTTAAACTATCTTGGACAATTTTTAGTTGCTTTATTAAAATTAAATTGGGTCAACATTCATAAGGGTATAGTAAAAAAATCATTACATTTTACTTTGGTCAACTTATCTCGCTTGATCTGTACCGGTGTTTTTGTAGATCATGATATATATATCTTGAATTCATAAGAAAAAATGGTATATTATGTGTATGAAGGTTTGAGTTTTGTTTTACACTTAAAACATATATACTTGTATGAAATTAGTGATGTAGCTCAAGTGGTATTTTTTGACATTAAACCTCATCAACAATAAAAAATTTAGAATATTTTCCTTGAAAATATTGAAATTAAATAACTTTAAAGGGAGGGAAAAAAGGATAAGTAATATTATAAATAGAGGTTGATAACAACATGGATAATGAAGATAAATATAATTGAACATATACATTAAAAATTCCTCTATATTACATTTTTACACCATTAAGATTTTTTTAATGTAAATATATAAGAAAAAAAGTTTATATACTAATTCATTTTTAATAGGTTATTATACTTTTCATACATATATTCTTCTATTTTTTTTATTTTTATAGTTTATAATTGCTTTAATTCTTCTTTTTTATTCTGTACATTTAATATGTTCTAACTAGTTTTTAATGAATACATTTTCAGGAAAGAAAATTTCAAGACCCTATAAAATCTTCATCTTAAAGAAAATCACCACTATAATCGCATTTTTTTGGACCAAGTGATTCTACTATATTAAATACCATTATAAATTCATCAAATTACCTAGCAATTTTTTATAGTCCACCATTCGATGCTCCTTCATTAGGTGAACAATTAGTTACTCCACTGTCTAGGGGATGTTGTAGGGTGACCATAATTGGTATAGATGCCATTATAAAAACACTATATGTATTTTTTAACTATTTCATGATTTTTTCATGAAAATAGGAATAATAGAGGAATAAATAGAAATATTAATATAGTATATGTATTAGACTTGAGATACTTTAAAATTTTCATCCCATTTGATGAGATTAAGTTGCTTACTCGTGATGCTACCAACATTTATGGACAGATCCTTTGGTAGATTTTATATAAGACAATAATAATTCCCATTAATTATAATGTTTGGATAGATATTACTATATTTTATAATAATGGGATATTTTACAACCAAATAATGGTAATACTAATTTAATATTCATTGATGATTAATTTAAAATAAGTGAGAAAAATTATTGATATGCTTATAATTTTCTATCATTTTTTATTTTTGGTTTTTTTTCCATTTTGATGTATTTGATTACATTTCACACCCATAGAACATAAATAATTTGGGAAATAATTAGAGATACTTAAATTTGATATTATGGATTGAATTTAATAAAACATCTCTGATGAGTACACTAATGTATGAAAAGTGCCTGAAGGTGTGTTTCGTGAGTAGTGGAAGTTTTTTATTGATATTAACAGGGATACATATCATGAGGTATTAAATTTTTTATAGTAAATTAATAAAATAAACACATCAAATTTTTATAATTTTATCAATGTAACTTTTTTTCAAGATATTTCTAAAGAATATATATAGATCCATGAACAAAAAATAATTAAACATATAGTTGGTTCACAAAGTTTTTCTTAGAATAAATACATCTCAATTAACTTTTATTCATAATTATTTATATTATTATATTATACTTGATTTTTTTTTCTAAAATTATATGTATATGATATTTTTTTTATAACAAGTTAAGACTTAGGTCACCCTTTTGGATAAATAGATATGAAGCTTCACGTTCACTGGAAACCTGATTGCAATTTCATGAATAAACACATAAGAGACATTGTGGTAAATATTTTTTATTATAATTTAATTCTATTTCATTACTATAAATACATAACAAAAAATATTTATTAATTAGAAAATATTATGAAGTTCAGATAATTAATAAACACATTATCAATATTGTTGTATTTACAAGATAAAATTCCAAAATATTGGAATTAAAACCCTATACAACCATAATTAGTTTCCCAGAATGGTTGTAATCCAAGGCATGAATAAGGAATAAGTTTTGGAAAGATCCCATCAAATATTTTGTGTAGCTAAAAATCATCCTTTATTGATACACCATCCATTGGGGGTTCATGTAATGTTGTTAATCAAGAAGAAAAGAGGGAAATTTCAAGGATGAAATAAAAAGTGAAAGAATTGGACTTCCATATGATAAAAAAATATCAATAGTGGTCAATATAAATTTATATATTCTATAATATGAAAGGAACTATGCTTGAGTAAATTCACAGTATAATATTTCATCATATAGTGGTAAATTCTAAACATAATTCATGCCAATTATGACTAAAATTAAAGTAGTAAATTTATTATATGAATTCATCTACTTCATTAAAATATTTTAAATATTTTTAGTTGAAATAATTATACTATAAAAAGTTTAATTTATTGGTTGTATGACTTTTTCATACCATGATTAATTATTTTTTCTTTATTTGGTATATTTTTTTGAATTTTCTTTAGTGTGGGGTAATTTTAATTATTTATTTTTTAGTCAGTATATTTTATTCACATATGAAAAAAATGAGATATTATTTATGCATTTTTAGTTGGTTTAATTTTATGTAATTGGTTTTTTATTCCATGTAAAATAAGTGAGATGCTGTTTACTATTTATTGATGCTTGATATGACATAACATTTCATTGTTTTTATAACTATCTTAATGATATAAATTGATTTTATTTTCAAATTGTGAATATTTATTTATCATTTCATGTTATTATTTTTCAAAAACATTGATATTATATAATGAATTAATTTTATACTATGAATTCAGTATGATGAAAATTAGGTTGAAATTCTATGGTTAATTGGTGATGTGATCTATTATTTTGATTGAAACATGAAGTTTTATAGGGAAATATTTATATGATTTGTGTTGTATATATTATTATTGTATATTATTGTGGAATTTTTTGTTTTTTGTTTTTTATATTATTTAATTTAATTAAATTATGTTTTATATATTTTTTAGTTTAGTATTAGTTTAATCAAACCACTACTAATAGAAACAACCAATAAATTGTTTATAAGAGGTTTCATTAAAAAATGTTTCATAAAAAATAAAATAACCCCTAAATTATTTAGTGGAAATTTAATTTTTTTTAGTAAAATAATATAATAATTAAAACCATGTATAAATGAATAGAAAACTACTGATAAATGGAAAAAATTAAACTTTCATAAATCATTGTCAAATATTACTAAACCACCATTTAATACTAATAGCGATATACACAATAGTTTAGTAAACCAATATGAAATTATTTAATAGTGGTTTAACTGCCACTAAACAATAAAAAACCACAGTTATATATTGATGTTCTTATAATGCATGGTTGAGTGGAGAAATAAATTCTCCCTTGATTTAACATTGGGTGTTCATTTCTCACTAGTATCCCGAGACTAATTTTTTCCCAATATAGTTTACCTTTATTATCCATTGATTATAATTGAAAAAGGCCAAACCTTTATCAATGCTAAAAAAACATTGAGAAATGTTACTCAGAATAGATTTTTACCTCAGCAGACTACGTCTTCTTTCCTCCCCCCCCTTCAATTTACAGCGCATTGAAACACCTATGGGATCTAATCTTGATTTTATTTGATGATATTGACCTAAAATTATATAATGTCAATAAAAACTAACAATTTTACTTATTTAATGTATATATAGGTGTTTAAATATCTATATTTCTAATTTGACAAACACACACACATAGATACACAATTACACAGACACATGATTGTATATATATAAATATAGTTTATATATGATTATATATATATATATATGTATATAAAATATATATATATATGATTTAAATATATTTTCATATATATAAATACACATGCACACACACACAGATACATGTATATAATTATCACATATATGTTAGTGCATGTATACGAATATATATATATATATATATATATATATAAATGTGTGAGTGTGTGTGTGTATATAATTATCACATATGTGTGATTTATTACCACATATATATATGTGTGCCAGTGTGCACTTATATATAAACACACACACACCACAAATAATTGTGTATATATGTATATATATATATGTTCATGTGTGTGTGTGTGTATATATAATTATTACATATGTGTGTGTGTGTATAACTCTGTCTCTCTATCTCTCTCTCACACACACATCACACAAACACAACTATCTCTCTCACTCTCTCACACACAATCATGTGTGTGTGTATCTATCACCCCACTTGTCTCACTTGTTCAGGACAAAGGATTTATATCCTTAACTTCTAAGGATTGAAGCCCGATAGGAAGTAATTTCTTTGTAAAGGCTTTGGGATATCCCTCATTATGTAAGTGCTTTGTAAGGTATTTGGGAAATGTTGTGGTGGAAGGCCTCTGACATTCCCCACAAATGTAAGGTCCTCGAGTTAAGGCCTTGAGGTTATATTTTAATAAAAAACTACCCCCTTAAAAGAATATACACTATAAAAAATATACATTTAGTGGTAGTTTTATTAGAATTTAATAGTGGTTTAAATAGTTTCTAAATGATTAATAGTGTTTTTTAATTTATTTTATATATTTTTAATGGTTTGAACCACCTCCAACATATCTTAGATTACTTATCATGACTTATCTTTAGTATCCTGGCCTAACCCCAGTGAAAAATACATCATATATTGGATGGGGGAATAATTTTAACCCTTTACCCAAAGGATATAATGGATCAACCAAACCAACATTATAGAAATTTTATCTCTTATATATATAGTCTTTATCACACACACACATTTATATACATAAAATTGCTAATAATGAATAACCATTAACAAGCATTATGTAGCACCTTGCCTTAGGGGCCCAGATCTCGAGTCCCGAGTCGGGGCACCGTATGGACTCAAGCACATACTCCAATTTCTATAGCCCTCTGAAAAGTAGTGAGGGATAAAAGGAACACATGATAAATTATTTTCCCATAATTGAAATCATAAACCATGCATGCTCATAAAGAAACAATTTAAAATAAAACCATTTAAAAGTAAATCACAGTAGTTGAAAACCATTTCTTTCACAAGTTAAACCAAGTCCAAATTTCCAAATAAATAAAGGAATCATATCGACACTAGGGAAAATTTTCTCACACTAAAAGAAACAACCTCCTCTTCCATAACTCCTAGGTGGAAATCTGTCTCACCACTGATGAATAATGATGTCTTCACTTTACATGTATCACATCCCATAATATATACATGCTCACTGAAATACATAATTAGGGGGTGTGTATAAACTCAAGAGGATTTACCTAAGGCTTAATTACACATCTATATCAAAAATAAATTTCAAAATTCAATGCCAACTATTATGATAAAGCAAAAATAATTTTTAAAATTTAAAAATTGATTTATCAATTTATCCAAAACAAAAAAACCCATAATTTTTATTTACAATAAATTAAAAAACTTGATAAAAGTAAATATAATTAAATCACATTTAATAATTATATAGAAACCAAATTTTCTCCCCCAAAACTCACACCATGAAATAAATACCAACTTCTCATTTTTTATGAAAAACCATTATTTTCACATCATGATAAAAAATTACACATTTTCTAAAATATAATAGAAACTACCTATTTTAC
The DNA here is from genome assembly GCA_963277665.1 of Viscum album. Classification (NCBI taxonomy): domain Eukaryota; kingdom Viridiplantae; phylum Streptophyta; class Magnoliopsida; order Santalales; family Viscaceae; genus Viscum; species Viscum album. Next base: position 769,322,705 of record OY728159.1, on the reverse strand, counting down.
CTAGTTTCAATCCTTATGATAAGGTTTCCTAAGAACAACCAAATGAAAAAAATATTTTTCCATGTTCCATTTCAATATATCATCCATTGTGTAAACAATTCATCACCCACTACACCTCAAAACTCACTCTGGTGTGAGTGTTTCCTTTCAGATATGGCCACCTCAACAATTTTATCACCTAAAGGGGAACTCCATAAGTTCCACACTTTACCATGGAATAAGTATAAGGTTTTTCAAAACAATTATCACCAAAAAAATTTTAACACATACACCCAAACAATTCGTGCGACAAAAATTAAAATCCAAGTTTGAAACCACATTTCGTAATTCAATCCAAAAAACCAATTTCTATAAATTAAATCACATAATTCCATAGTTTTTATAAAATCAATATATTACACAAATACACTAATTGAAATTGAAAAATTTGTTTCTAAAATCCAATGTTAGTTTAAAAAATCTATTTAAAAACCCCATTTATAAATTCTTAGTTTCATTAAAAGACCATGGTTATATAAAAAACCTCAAATTTCCTTCAAGAACTATTTTCTCCAAAAGTTCCATTTTCAGATAAAAATTTAAATTTATAAAAAATAAATAAAGAAATATTTAATCAATCAAAATAAATTAAAAACACATAAGAAATTAGCTAATTTATATATGAGATTGGTGGAACCTACCAAGTCATGTTATTTCCCAAGAATTTCTAAATTTGTAACATCATGGATCACTGTAAATTCAATACCTAACCATAAAAAACATGAATCCTCAATTATCCATTATATATATTTATAAATCCAACATCTGCATCTTTGAATCTAAGATTGTGAGAGATCTAGGGTAAGATATCAAAAACCAAAGATAGATATGCACCTTAACCTTTAATCCAACATCTCAATAACCAATCTTACAAGAAATTCATTTTTTGACAGAGGATTAGCCCCAAAATCACCATAAAGGAACCCTAGATCTATCATATTTCTAATTATATTATTAATGAGGTATTATAGAGTTAATCTAGGAATTAAAAAAATAATAATGTGTTAGTTTTCCTATTGAGCATGGTTACCATGCACGATTAAGCTATCTATGTGTCTAACCATGCCTGAATTATAGACCCTGAAACCATAGTAAATGGTATTTTTTTCATGGATAGAAAAACCATACATATAAATATGCCACCCTTCTTGGTTAAATAAAAATGATTCATGGTTAAATCCCACAGATTGGATAACTGTGTAACTGAACATGATAAATATTTGTCCAGAATTTCAATGTGTACAACCCATCTGTACGATTCACATAATCATACACCTATCCATTCATGTCACCTATATTTCTAAAAAACTATAAATTTCACCCAAAAACTCCAAAAATTCATGGTAAATACATACCCCTTAAATCTATCCGTTACAATTCTCCATATTATTAGAATATTCATCCCTAAAAATGGACCTGTTTTTTTTCTCCATGAAAAAATCTAGCCTATAAAACTACATATCAATATCTCCCCCATGTTTCTTATTGAATAATTATATACTACAAAAACACTCACACCTAGTGGATCCTCCTTTATCAAAGGACCTTCTCTCCAAAGTCATCTATCTAAATCATTTCCTCTACATAAAACACATCATCCTACAACTCCACTTATTACCATCTTAAAACATAAAAAGGATCAAGTTGATACCTATTAAATTGAGACATAAATAATATGATTTGAAACATTTCATAATGTTTTATCAAGGACAACCTATAAAATACTTCCTAAATCTACTCAATAATCTCAAAGGGTCCCACATACCATTAGATAAACATCCCATACCTCCTAAGTCATATGTGTAATAACCTAAGAGACAATTTTAGGAACACAGAATCCCCAACATAAAACTTGAAAGGTCATCATCGATGATTGGTGTAATATTTTTATATAATTTGAGTGAATTATACACTTCTAGTTCAATTTTATCCATTACAATAGCTCCTACACTAAAATGGATCCCATGAGAGTCTTCTTAGTTGATTCAGCCCAACAGAAATGTGATCTATAAGTACAACCATACAAGGACTCACATGTATCCACTAGAATCAATAACTGGTAGATTTTGTCATACATAAATTCTACTAATAGAAAATGATCGTTTTTAGAAATTTTAAAATGCATAACACAAGATTAGAGCATATCCTCTAGGATCTAAATAACAAACACCATCTTTCCATCCATCTGCGAATGATATATCATTATCAACTTCAACTACAACCCAATGACACTCAATATTCCTCCCTAGAATATTAATGTACACAAATTGAATCTATCTAATACAATAAAATTCAAAACCTCCTGAAGTTTAATGACTACTCTCACATAGAGGTTCTGATGGTGATCCATTGAAAAAGTTTCTCATATGGGAAATAAATTCACTAACTTTGTGAGTCAATCCAATATGAACCAAACATCATAATGATTCCACAATAACCCAGGAAACCTAATCATAAAGTCTATGAAAATTTTCTCCCATTACCATTCCATAAATGGTAAGGGTTTCAATAAACCTATTGGTCATTAGTGCTCCATATTAGCCTACTGACATAACAAACAATGAGAAACAAAATCCATGACCCCCCTCTTCATCCCAAACCAAAAATGGAACTTTGATGTTATGTTACATATTGTTCACCCCATGATATATTTTCTAACATGAATTATTGAAATAACTCAACACCTCTTCCTTAATCCCCAATGGGGACCATCATTCATCCTCTAAAATAGAGATCTAAATCTACTGAGGATGGTTATCCCTAAATGGTTTTCACACTATTTATAGTGGATATAATCCACTTTAATTCTATGTAATCCTTATATTTAAGTTTCTCTAGCTCCATAAACATTAGAATTTCATTTAGGATAAATAGATTCAATCCCCATTTCATCTTAATCACATCAATATGAAAATTGGTTAGCAATTATATCAATTGCCCCTACTCCCTAGATTCTTTTATAGTCTAAGTTGGAATTTTCCCACTTAATGAATATAATATCATATCTCCCTTCCCAAGTGTATACATAATTCAAAAAGTAAAATGTTTGGAGATATTAAACCCAACAATTCTATCTTAAATTTACATATCACCATATGAAAATATATTTCAAACTCATATGATCTATATAAACCAATAATATCTCTTTAAATAGACGATTCTATAACTATTTAGATCATTAATAACCATATCTAGATCCAAGTTATGTGTAGGATAATTATTCTCATAAGGTTGTTGGCATCAAAAAATTCATTCCATGAACTTTTCCACAAGACCCATGATACCATCCTCACTTAGACAACAAATTGTCGAGTTTGAGTATAAAAGTTTCTCTATACCGAAAGAAAAATTAGATTGGATTTCCTTGTGCTTCAAGATTACTCACACATTAAGTAATAAATATTCCTTAGAAACTATACACAATCCCATATCATGGTGGTGAGAAACTCCCACCGAGAGTAGGCTATGGATTTCTTAAATTTCTAATAAAAATATGTTAATGACTAAAAATTCATTTTTAGGGTCTTCCAATAAATTTTTGGCATAATAAAACATCCTAATAGGGTTTAAACACTATATCCATGGGCATAGTTTGATTCATAGTATTCTATTTGACTGGTCATGGAGCCCAAATATAATTACATATCAAAATTTATAAATGTCAAAAGTTGGAAAAATTTTATAAATGAATCTCAGTCCCTGCATAAGATATCAAGACCCCCTCCCCCAAAGTCTACCCATCCTAGGATAAAAATGAGATAAGGGAGATGGTGGCTGTTCAATTCCTACCTCCAATAGTCCCCAGGTTGGCAACCAGCACTGAGGGTATAATAATTATACTATGTGAGGCATTACCCTCTAAGAAAACATGTGAAATAGATAGATAAGACATATACACCAATCAACACCTTCTCAGACATATATATTAAGAAATACAAAGGGAAACCATGAAATGTCATATAGTACTATAACAACTAAAAGGAAAACTTAAAGTACCAAAATGTAAAGATGGTAGTGACTAGGAATCCCAAATAGCTCCTACAAAACCACAAGCTAGTAATATCCATCCTGATCTACAAGCTACTCTAGAAAACTTAAAAAAAGTTTATATATACATATGGTGAGAATAATAGTATACTCAGTAGGGTCCTCCCCAAATCCTCTTGTAAAAAATACAAATAAAGAATGCTAAATCATAGTGAAAAATAGCGAAACTAACTCATCACATAAATAGGTATACTAATTTCCTAAACTCACCATGGATAACTCTCACCAAGCATCACATACAAGAGATCATATAATATAATAATGAAACATCAAGGGTAACCCACTTCTAATTCCCCCTTGGTTTTCCATTCTTCCCCAACGTCACACGTTCTAGGCCATCTCTCTCCAAAATAAGCTAGCCCGAAGACACCTAGGAAAGAAATCACAACATGTACCTCATGAATTACATCATAGCATCATATCATATCACATCACCATATATAGTTACCCAGTAATGTTATGGGATCCACCACAACCCATATGATGTGTATCATACATCAGGTATTATACCTCAATCCATCACAACCCATACATCGAATAAGTATGTCAAGCCATCACATTTTATACACATCATACCAATAATAATCCTTTGGATAATATATTCGGGGATACATGTGTGTGAATAACCAAAATCCATCAAATCAATATACACACATATACGGGGAACTAACCAACAGGAATATCAACACAAGTAACTACAAAGAGAATAGATTTGGGCCAGAGGGGGTAGTCAACCATCCACCTTCCCACTGGTAGATTAGGGAAAACACCTTCCCAGAGTCCACTGGGTGTTAATATCCCTAAATAACATGGGTGGGATAGTGTATGAAATCATAGAATATACATGATATAATATAGCACACAACCACACTCTGAGAATAACCTAGTCCTAAGATCAACTGCATCTATCATCTCTTGGACACCCGACCACCATTGCTAGGGACTATATATCCTATAATCACTCAAGAATTTTTAAGAGCTACATTAAATTACTTATTTTTCATTAAAAAATTCACGTTATGTTAATTAATTTATTATAAATTAATTAACCAGCAACATTATTTCAATATACATTCATTAAACACTAGTGTGAAGTCCATGAACTCCAGGTATAATCCAAACCAAGTCCACAATTTCTCAATATTAACATCTTTTCAGTATTTGCATTCCAGTAGCACTAACCCCATGGGTTAAAAATTATTTATTCATTACTAACAACATTACATAAACCAGGTACTCCAGGAAAACCATACTAAGCTACCACTAAGAGGAAATATGCAACCAAGAACATCCAACTACCTCAATTAGTGGGGAAAGGAATTCAGATAAAACAAGAAATATGACCATCAACCATAAATAAGATTTATCTTAATAAAGCATCCATATTTATCACATTAATGGGTAAGCCTAGTTTCATCACATTCCATCATATCCAATGTCATACCCAGCACCAACATGCATATGCTGAAGTATCTCACCATCATAGGTGTCAAGTTCTTCCACATCATCTCAGGCTCCCTACCCACATCACATTAGTCATTCCAAGCTCAGTCATCCTAGGTTCATATCACATCTAGGCCTCCCCACTCCATATCACATCATATATAAATGTTCACATCTATATCACATCATAAGGAAATAAGAAACAAACAAGAACAATCAATAGGGAAATCTAAGCCATATAATATGGCATTCTCCCTTCACAACAAATGAGCTATCACAGATCAAAACTCAAGGCACTTGGCCTTCTCAATCAGATGGGAAACTCAAGACATGGTAACTATCTTTATCAAAAAACTTGTTTTTATTCCATATTGAATTAACCAATTCATTATTTATATATTGAAACTATGGGTTACCTAATACATCAAGTTATAATAAGCTCTCAAAATATAAACATGCTCTTAGCATTAAAACCAGTTTAAAAAAACTTAGATAAGTATCATTCTCATTAACATGCTTTTTTAATTATTATCAACAAGAAGCATTAACATGATTCACATTATTTAACAATTACATTAATCACATAGAATATCATTTTAAATTAAGAATGAACATTACATCAATTTGAATTACCATCAAACTACAACACCGAATTACAAACATGCATCTTCTTTAATTTCTTAATCTAATTAGTCCATTAATTCTAGATTTATATTCTTTACCAATTTTAACATGCTACTCCAAGCATAATAACATTCTAACAAATTATAAAATATATATCATAATATCTATAAAATCAAGAGGTAAACCGCTATCATGGTATAAATCACATCAACTTGTGATCGCTAACCAATTCATTATTAGGTTAATTTCACTACCATCTAAAGGGATATACCATGATAACTTCATAATTTCATATAAATAAATAGGATAGGAAATGAATCCAGAATGATAAACATCATAATCAGTGAAATTGAATCAAATAAAACAAACAATGGATAAAATTCCATAACTAGAGAGAGGATCATCACATATTATTTATAATTAATTTAATCAATTAAATAATTACCTTATTGGAATTATCTCATTATTGATGAGTCTAAAAATAGATATGTGTTGTACCATCATTGCGTTTTAGGAATCAAGAGTAGATTTCCTCTAATGATGATCCACACATGTTCCAAAAATCTCCAAATGTCACTATAGGAATCTTTGATTTCTAGAACAGAAGATTCCATCACTTGCGTCGTTCGCCTTTGATTACCACGAGAATCACTTGAAAAGCATTCTGCTTGATCTCTCTTGAATTGGGGGAGAATAGCGGAGGAATATTTCTCTCTTTTATCAAGAGACTTATTGGATAAGGGAACTCTCTAGGTATTAAGAGGATTTTCCAAATTTGTTATGCACAACCAAAACAAATGAATTGGCTCTCAGAGGAAAAAATATAATTGGATTTATATACTACTAGGGTTAAAATAAAACAATTGAACAAGTTACCTTTATTATTTATTTAATCCCTTTGGAACCCCATGTCAAATAATAATAATAATAATATTATTTCTTGATATTCTTTTAACTTGCGAATTAAAATTAAAGATTATTTATTCAAATAATATTAAATATATATTATTTCTCACTAGACCATTAAACTCAATCATATATTCCTACACAGTATTTATCAGTCCTTGAATAATGAATATTTATTTATTAAATAAATATCACTTCATTATTCACTAATAAATAAATAAATATTATACTCACTAAATAAAAAATAAATATTTATCAAATTTTCCGCTCACATTATATTCTCTAGAATAACTAGCGATGAAATACATGAGATCAAGTAAACATGAATAATTATTAAACTATGTGTGGGAATAATATTTATTCAACTTGTTAAATAAATAATAACAATATATTATTTAACTGAGTTTCTGGTTACACTTAGTGTGTGACTCTCTAGGCCTCATTTTCAGTGGCATTAGACGAAGCAGTGTAAAGTCCAAGGTTAGCATCTAGAAACATGCTAAGGAACCCATAGAGAAAGAAGTTAATACCATAACAACATAATAACCCATGCAGATGCTTACTGTGTAATATAATCCCTTTAGCATGATATCTCTAATCAACCAGGTTGAATAAACTTGCCTATAGAACACCATGAACATGGATTTATTTAGGCTTTATCATTTCCATCAAAGGGCCAGAGATGTAAACTTACTTTAAATAATATATGTGGAAAATCATTTCACACATAATTTATTAATGAAATATTACTCATGATGCACCCAACATATCCAACCTCGACGCGAACATATGTTGTCATGGTTTTCATCAATATATCAAAGTACATGACTCACAATACTCATTAATAATAATATTAAAGTCTAAGGATCAATATACACATCCAAATCTAGGAACATCCAATGACACATATAACTGTTAATTTTTTACTGGTGGGTTTCGTTCTTATAATATCATACACTGGATATTACCAAGAGAGTACACCATGAGAAGGTGACTCAAAGTCCTATTAGTCTCCATCCCTAATATCCTGTATCATTTGTGTTCCTAAAATGATATCATACATCTAAAGAAAATATATTTAAGAATAATATTGCAGTACTTTTGGGTTCTCATCATAGCGGGGAGCTGCTATGACTTTTTAGTTCGACAGCTACTCTTAGGACATTATCACATATTATGTTACAAAGAAAAAAAATCATGATGTGATAAGGAGTTTATTAATATTCAAAAATATGAATACATGTTATCATAAAGTACATAGAAGTTGTTTATAGGGCACCAACTCCAATAGACTCCAACTTGCACTAGATCCAAATGCTAGAAAACTTTAGTTTGCTAGCTCTCACATGATAATCATTCTTCTATTAAGATATACCATTAGTCAAGGGTTCTACCACATTATCTTCCATTGGTACTCTGATTACTACAACTTCACCCCTCTATTGAAAATACCTCAAGAAGTGATATTTAAAAAGTATATGATTTGTCCATTGGTGTGACCTTGGATCTTTTGCAATAGCTCCACTATAGTATTATCACAATGCAATATGATAGGGTCTTTATTTATAGGTACCATATCAAGATCCATGAAAAAGTTTCATATACAAAATTATTCCTTAGATTCATCATAATCCACTATATACTTGTAATTAGCTTTAGAATTAGCTATATCTAGATGGTTTTAACTCTTCCATCTCACAGCTCCTCTGTTGAGATATAAAACATATCATGACTATGAATTCAGATCATTCTACTATTTCTAAAAACTAGCATCAATATAAGCTCTGATGACCATCTCCTTATATCCTCCACACACCAGGAAAATAACCTTATTTCTTCTCAGATACTAAATGATAGACTTAATATAAAACCAATGCTATTCTCCTATATTCTACTGATATCTGAATACTATTATCAATGCATAGGCAACAACAAGTCTGGTACATAACATGAAATACATGATTGATACTATCACCGAAGACTATGAAATTTTATTCATTCTATCTTTCTCCTATTGTGTATGAGGACACATTTTCTTAGAAAGATGTAAACCATGTGACACTGAAACCAATACCCTATTTTATTATTCTATACCAAATATATTTAGTATCTGGTCATTATATGTATTTGAATTAGTCCAAGAATCCTCTTGGATCTATCACATATGATCTTGATCCCTAGAATATAGGCTGATTCACCTAAGTCCTTCATGGAGAAACATTTGTTTAACCAATCCTTGATAGACTATTAGACTGTATGTCATTTCCAATAATTAATATTTCATCAACATATACTACTAGGATAACAAATGAATTTCCACTAAACATATTGTAAACACATGGATCACATTCATTCTTAATGAAACCAAATTCTTTTATGGATTCATCAAATTGAATGTTCCATGACCTAGATGCTTGCTTCAACCCATAAATAGATCTTTGCAACTCGAAAATCCTTTTGGCATCAAATGGATTCACAAAACCTTCTGGTTGTGTCATATTGATATCTTCATCAAGGTTCCCATTAAGAAAATATATTTTTACATACATCTTCCAAATTTTGTAGTCATGGTAAGCTGCTATAGCAAGTAGAATTATGACAGAATTAAACATGGAAACTGGTGAAAAGGTTTCATCGTAGTAAATTCATTGATTCTGTTTAAAACCATTATCCACTAGCCTTTCTTTTTAAGTATTTACTTTACATTCCATGTCCAGTTTTTTCTTGAATACCTATTTTCACCCAATAGGATTTACATTAACTATCAGATTACCAAAACCCAAACTTGGTTATGATACATTAAATCCATTTCAGAATTCATGGATTTTTTCCATATTGTAGCTTCTATGCTCTATACTTCCACTTTTTAGGATAGAGGTTCATCATTTTCAACCAATAATGAGTCCCCATCTTTAGTTACTAGAAAACCATATCTCTCTAGTTCTCTTACCTCTCTTGTTCTCCTACTTAGTACTTGTGTTTCAGGAACTATTTCTTCTACGAGGACCTGTGGAACCTATTCCCATACTTAATCTTGTGTATCTTGAGCATCATATCCATCTAATTGAATCTTTCTCCCACTATCGTTTTTAAGGATGTTCTCCCTTTCAATAAAGACGTCTTGTTTGGGGACAATAAATTTCTTTTCTAATGGGTTGTATAGGTAGTATTCCTTTGTTTCCTTGTGATACCTTATACAGATACACTTTTTTCCCCAGGGTGTTAGTTTGTTTCTTGATAAGGCATTTCAAACACCTTGAAACCCCATACATGTGTATGTTAAAAAACAAATTTCTTTCCACTCTATAACTCAAAGGGAATTATATTATCCACTTTAGTTGGTACTCAGTTTAATGTGTATGCTGTAGTTTGTAATGAATATCCCCAAAAGGATAATGGAAGATCTGTATGAATCATCATCAACATTAACATGTCTAACAAGTTATGGTTACTCCTTTCAATAAAACCATTCCACTATGGAATGTAAGGTAGTGTGAGTAGAGATATAATCCCAAACTCCCATAGAAAGTTGATAAACTCTTGGTTAATATATTAACCACCTTTATTTTATCAAATATTCTTTATACCCTTTCCAAGTTGATTCCCTATGTCATTGTTGAATTCTTTAAATTACTCACAGGACTTCGATCTATACCACAAAAAGTATCCATTTCCATATCTACCCAATTCATCAGTAAAAGCTATGAAGTAAGAATATCAAACTCTATCTTCTACTAGAAATGGTTCACACACATCAGTGTGTACCAATCCTAGAAGCTCTGTGGACCTTTCACCCTTTCCACCAAATAGTGGTTTGGTCATATTTACTTGTAAACAAGAATGAAATATTTAAAGTGGTTTTAGCTTAGACGAGTCTAAATAACCATATTGATAGTGCTTTGTCAAACACTTCTCATTTACATGACCAAGATGGTGATGTCATAGCTTGGTGTCATATGAGTCATGTGAACATGATTTGTTATCAATTTCCAATACCTTGTTTTCATAATTTAATACATAAATACCATTATTTAAATGTTCCATACCATGACATATGTTGTCCTTATAAAATCAACAACTTTTATTTTTAAACTTGAACATAAACCAATCTGTATCTAAGAATGATATAGAAATTATGTTCTTGGTAATTGTTAATAAAAATATTTTCAAACCAAAATTATTTTCGTTGGAAATGAAAGGTGGTAGTCACCAATGTCTAGAGTAGATATCCTTGCACCATTAGAAAATCTCAAACCCACCTCTCTTCTAGCAATATTTTGGAATCTACTTGGTTTCTATATCTGGATACAGATGTGAGTAGCACAAGCTTTATCTAATATCCAATGTGTAGATATTGAAATATTACACTCGATAACAAACAAAACTTTAGATTCCCCTTGATTTTGGGTTTAGTTCCTCTTCTAATGTCCTGGATTGCCTCATTAAAAACATAATGCCTCCTTTTCCTTTCCCTTCCCCTATATCTTGTTCTTCTTGTAAGGATGGTGCTTGGGATATTTAGACTTGTTGTGATTCTTGGTCCCATTTTCCTTGTTCTTCCATTTCTTATTGCCTCCAAAATTATTTTTTTGGTATTTTTAGAATAAACTAATTTTAAAGGGTTAAGTGGGAACCCATAAATATTTTACATAAAAACAAAAAAACCAAAAAATGATTACACATTGTAGACCACAACCCAGATTCAAAAATTAAACATTCAAAATTCAAATCCAAAAGACATCAGATACATCATCAAGAAGGGTTCCACTATTGACGTCAATGCATCAATCCTTATGCCTGTAGAAACCAAATGAACTCCCATAAACCTTCCTTTTATTATTCACTATAAGGATTGTGGGTTTATCACGCCCCATGTCCTCATCCACTTGGATAATCAAAGTAATAAGTTTCAAAATAATCTTATCATTATTTCTCATATTATAATTAATAATAAAACTCGAGAAGGTCTTGGGAAGTGATGAAAGTATGAGATATGTATGAAACTCATATAGGAATTTAATCCCTATGATATCTAATCATTCAATGTATCCAATAATATTGACTACATGAGGTTCAACTGGTGCAGAAACTCCAAGCTTAGTTGTAAACAAAGCATTGGAGATCTCATACCTCTCTTATCTCACCTTATCTTGATAGAGATCCCTAATGTGAGACATCATGATATACACATAAATGTCCTCATGTTGCTTCAAAAGCTTATTAGACATGGATGATTACATGAAACACTAAAAATTTATTGAATCGTTCAAATGTTTCCTATAGAGATATGACTCTTCATCACTTTCCTCTTTACGAGGCACATTAAGAATAATTTCTTCCAACACATAAAATTTCCTTTCATGGAGAAGGATAATGCGTAAGAACCTTTGTCATTATAAGGACCCAACCCTAGTTGACTAGTTCCGGTGCCTTATTTCACTACATTGGCATGATTACAAGAATGTCATATCCTGAAGGAATGAATAGTTTAGTAGTTTTGAAAAAATAGATACATACATAAGTTAAACATTAAAAATTGAAATGAAATACAATGTGAAAATTCCTTTGGAAACATCCATAACTTATAGGTTATCCCTTAAAGTCATTCATAATTTACAAACACATGCCTTTAAAAACACATTCCTTTAAAAATATACTTTAGCATAATATGATAAGAATAAAAACTAATTAAATAATGACATAAAAAATAACCATGGATATTATACTATTAGAATAACCACATGAACTATTAATTTCTAGATTCATAATGAGGGAAATTTATAATACCAGACATTCTAAAATATACCATCAATGCCTCAACCATGACATTTGAAAATGATTAAGGCCACGACCAAAACCATATCTAAAAATGGGCAAGGCCCCGACCAAGTCCATATCTGTTTTGTCTCATGAGACCTACTGATGCATCGAGGGGATATAGTAGTCCCTAACCATAACTTAATAAGTCCAATAAATTCCTCATATGAATGGGTATAAACTTAAATAATATATGCATTCATATTGAAACTAACATATGAAATGTAAATAACTTTCCCAAAATATAAACACTAACCATTCGAAGTAACATGGTGAATGGTTTCAAGATAGAACATACATATTCAAATTAATCATAAAACATTAAATATAATATGGTATATGATATCATAAAATATTAGTCCCAATTACACATAATATCTAATAATAGTGTTGAAATAGACAAAATTACTCTTATAAAACCATTGAGTAATTCTTGAGATAAATACTCTTTTTCTTAGAAAAGAAGAGTTCTTTTGGAAAAATATTTGTATAAAACCATAAGTGAAATAATATAATTTTATAAAAATAAAATGATCAATTTTATAAAAATAATGGTTTCTAAAAATAGATTATATAGTGCCCTTGAAAATAGGCAAGAATTTGAGAAATTCCCTTTAATCGGGCTTGTATTTCGGGAATAATTTTTGAAAGATACTTTTAAAACATGTATCTATACATAAAATAAATAAGGATTATGGTTGGTACACATATATAGAACATTAATAAATAATTTATGATGAGTAAATAATAATAAATAATAATTTAATTTGGATTAAGAGAGACAAAGAGCAACCTGAAAGAAAATGGAGGTTCAGGTAGAAAATCCTTACCTTATGTCCGAATATGTTCCGCTCTTGAACTTAAGGTCCTGGAATATGAAATTAAAATTATTAATAAATTAATTAAAAAACTATTATATATTTATTTTATTTAGTATAATTTTATTAAGTTCATTTATGTTATTTTTTATGGGTTAGTAGATTCAATATCATCATTTGTGAGTGCTCGTTTCATTAGTTTTCATGATCGGTTCGCTTGTATAAGAGTATGGAAGTTTGTGTAAAATGGAAATTGAATACCAGAATTTAATTTATGATTTATTAATAATCATATAAAATATTAAATTAACATAGAAATATTTTTGGTTATTTTGGGAGAGGATGAATTAATAGATACAATTTTAATGATAAACGCTAGGATTAATTTGGAGGTTTTCGATCACAACAAACTCATTTTATTTTATAATTTAATTCCATGTTTTAAAAATGATTCCTTAACATTAAGTACGATATATTACATATATTATTCTCTTATTAAACTATAAAAATGGTTTCATGACCATAATTGAAGATGGAAATTGAAATTGAAAACCGGTCATTCTTGAATGTGATAAATTAACACATCTTGGACGGTGTTTCAATTTTTAATATAAGAGAGGGGGGAAAGAGAGACGATGATGAAATATTACATTAGAATAATAAAATTATATTAAATTTAAGGTACTATAATTATCATAGCATTTGGATGAGGGTATGCAAGGAGAGAGAAACAAAATAATGGAACTTGTAAAAGAAATTGAAAGAAAAAAGAAGAGAGGTTTACCTCTTGAGTACTCCTCCTCGAGAACCTCCTTAAGGAATTTGGTTTTGGACTTTTGGTGAGACCAGTAGGTATTGGAAATGGGTAAGGGTCTTGGGAAGAGTATTTGTCATAACTTAGGCAAATATCAAAGCTCGAGTGGTGTGAGAGGAAGAGGGTATGAGGGGTGTTTTTTGTAGTGAAGGAGAGGATTTATTTCCCATTATTTTAATCCTTATTTTATTATTTTGGATCAAGACTATAAATAGTCTTGATTATTATGAATCAAAAAAATTAATAAGTGCATGTTAGTTTTAACCAAGTGTTATTACATCATCCATGATGTAAGGAATAATGTATTTATCTTATAATGTATTTATACCGTAAATTACCGTATTTTACTATTCATTAAAAATTCAATTATTTTAGAAAAATCTCAAAAACTCTCCCTAACCATTTTTTAAACTTTAGAATTCAAATATGGACTCCATTTTATCAAAATAATTTTATAAATATTTGAAATTTAATTTTTAAATAAAATCACCATTTACTCTAAAAATACAGTTTTGTAAAACGAAAATTGATTTCATAATACCCTAAAAAATTAACTAAGGTCTTATTAAATTATCCTAAAATTATAGGATAACAAAATATTTTTTTCGGGAATAAATTTTATGAAAATGAATTTTCTTTTAAATAAATTTATTAATTTAAAATTTTAATTAAATATTTATTAATCACAAAATACTAACTATTAATTATTAATTTATAAAATATTATATTTCATTTATAAGGTGCCTAAATTTTATTTCTACTTTCATGGGTGTGGTTACTATTCATAAGGGTCATATAACTATTCATAAGGGTATGTTACTATTCATAAGGGTTAAGTTACTATTCGCCAAAAATATAAGTTAATCATATCATACTCTAAACATCTTAGTGAATGAAACCTTGTATGTCAGTTTTTCAAAATTCAAAATATAGAGGTGGAAAAATTATGTTTACTAGCTAGGTTGTAACAAAGAGGTGTTTTATAAAGACTCAGTATTTCATGCATTCGATATTAAATTTATTTTCAAATCCTTGGGGTGTTACAACCACTCTTGGAAATTTGTGCTAATGAGAAGGTTATCCTTCTCAATTATGGATCACAATGATATGTTTGAAGTCTTTTTAATGCGGTTTCTACAAAATAAGATGAGTAAAATTTTAGTACTATATATGATAAAATTTAGATAAATAAATAAATATTATATATATTAATCTCTCACTATTTTATCAAAACCCAATGGACCTCACCATTATATTTGGAATATCCTATTGCTTGGACATTTTAGTGGAAATAATCCATATTACCCTTCTCATTAACGCAATTTGGTTGTTTAAGCCACTTGAATAGTTTTAGGTAGGCATTATGAATTCCAAATTCATTAACTCATAGTTCCTTTATCTGTTTAGTGGACTCTCCAATCATGAAATCCTTAAATTGGATTTCCTCAACCCTTACCTCTCAGTTACACCAAGTCCTTCTTTGGTAGTCAATCCTTGATGTGAACTAAGTTACGTAATCACAAAAATTCTAGTTATAATTCCATGATAATTGAAATCTCCCCAAATTTGTCTGGTCAAGCACTTTGAACTATGATTTGATTTTAATTGAAGTAGTGGAAGGCTATACCGACTTAATTTATATAATTGAGGTATATTTTCCTCTTATGCGTAAATTTACAATTGTTATCTTTATCATATTATTGAAAATATTAATTGGACTTACTTAAGTGATTAACCATGTCTTAGATAATATGTACATATAATCCAATCTATTTTAGTTCTATCTCTCATGCTCATTAATTTCATTTATTCATGTGATCACAAAAAAACATCCATAATGAAATAACCATGAAACTTGAAAGAGATAAAATAATAAAGTGGTATGATCATGAGAATATACCAATGGTTGGTTTATCCATTAGATGATAAATTAATCGTTGAACTAGGGAAAAAACACCTTAAACCAATTAAGGTTTTTGTTTCAGCTTTCCACCCATCCACCTATGTATATATCTTGGATTGGTTTTACCTCAGCTCCAAACTTGAACCGCCTCCATTAGCTTGGGATCTTCATCCTTTACGTATGCTTTTACTAACACACAGGTGTGTGGAAAAGGGTTTATATAAAATAAACCATGGACATACAAGACCTTAAAAAATAAGAGGAGATAATGAAAACATAACAACAATTTAATTTGATAATAAATTAAATGAAACCATTCACATACAAAGGTCTGGTCTATGCTCATGATCATCCACATGCATGCAAGAAATTACACATTTAATTAAACCATCATTAAATTATTAATCATTATTATTGAAGATAAATTGCACTCGAATCAATTAATTATCTTATTTAATTAATAAATTATTTCATCTAAATTATCATATAAATTTCCTTGAGATTCTCATCTATCATAATTTTAAACAAATTAAATAAATTTATTTAAAACTAGTACTCGTCCATACGTTCGCGCGACAATACAATTCAATGTTTATTTTCAAGAAGACAAAACTATATTTCAAAGTTAATAAAGAACATGAATATTGAATATATTGGAATAAAAAAATAGCGATACTTAATATTGGAATACAACTAGACAAAATATATATACATCATTATGATAGTAGATAACATTTTGGATAAATACTTTTGAAAAAATATAGGAGAATATATAAGGAAAATAAAATTATTTTCAGCATGGAAAATTAAAATACATAAATGAAAAGAATATTCAAATGGACATTTGAAATTAAAAATATACAGAATAAGTATTAATGTCACCCAGAAATTCTGTCACACTATACAAATATCCATCTTCAAATGCTTGAAAAAGACTTTTCTGCATAAAAAAAGTTTACAATAAGAATACCTAAATTTTCAGAATAAAAAACATGAATTTTAACATAAAATAATTAATTATAAACCAAAATAAAATAAGATAATGTAAATAGTATAGACACCATTATATTCATGGATATTTTATTTTTTAATATTTGAAAATAGAATATGTGATTTTTTCCACATAAATCCACGATTGAATGGTTTATGATAGAATTGACCAGACATGTGTTTTACCCCACAACCTATGAAGTCTAAGCCTGGTATATTATACTATAATACTTAAACTTTCAAATTTAAACATAAACTCTAATTAAAATAGGTCTTCCACATGTTATAAAGAAAATAGGTCTCTGACATGTTATAAAGACACATGAGAATACCAACCTAGAAAAAATTCCATTAGAGAAATTAAATTCCTGTTGTAAATGCACTTTTTGATGCTTATGTAATAGACTGTATGTATTTTTGAAAAAGAAGAATATATGTGAATTTAAAAAGAATTAATATTAAATAGAAAAGATAAATTTTCCTATATGATGGCAAATGTTCTTCATGCTAAATTGGTATTTCAAGGCATGTTGAGATGCTCTATGAAAATGGAAATGGAGAAACCTGTTTAGGGAAGAAGAAGGTGGTCAAAACCGAAAATGAATTCCAGTTGATAGAAAACCTGATATAAATATAACTATCTAATGCATTCACAAAATGATAAAACAATTGAAAATTGAGTTATATAACACTAATAAAGAGAACATGATTTTTAAAGTAGAGTATGGCAGAAAATTAAAAACAAATAACATATCATCAAAAAACTTATCATTAAACCTGACTTGTCAAAGTAGGAGAATCCAAATCAACAACACATGGACATGAAGCTTCATCGATAAACTGTAGAAGATATTAACCTATTCAAAAAATAAATAACATCATAAATAGATAAGTCATGATATGATTGAAAATTTAATGTTATAATATATGAAAACAGAACATACTATTTTTGGCTCATAATTCGGAAAATGTTACCTTTAGAAACCTATTGTCACTAAATTTCATGAAATTAAATGGAATATGTTTCTATCAGATAACTCCTCATTGTTATAATTGTATCATGTATATTCATCCCATTTTTTTAGATCTTTGATGATATCCTCTCTGATGTCATATTTTAGAACCACTATATACTTGTAGTTCCATTAGTCAACCATAGTGATGTTGACTTCAAATTAATTCTATGTAGGTAACACAACTGATGAAGGGGTACTTCATACCTAATTTTAATACTCTAATAAGATGGGAACATGGACTAGGCATAGAATCTGACCATATTAGTGTAAAAATGCTTATGTGGTTAACATATGAACATGTGGATAAGTAATGTTACTTCAAATCATATAAACTGACAAAACTCATATTTACATTAAAAGTTTAAAATAAAATAAATAAACTATAAAAAATAATATAAAACAATATAGTATGATCAAACCATATAAAAAATACATGTTATTACATAAAATAAGAATACAAAGGAACTTAAAAAAAACTATATTTTTTTTTGTAAACTGTTATATACCATTTATACCAGATGAGTGCCCTTGGAGAGGAAATGACTTGTAGAAACCATTATTTGAGGATTTATAGTTATGGAATAAGAGTTACTAAGGATGGATATCACAACATAAAATTAGAATTTTGGATGGAAGGTGAAACTGATTCACACTCACCATGTTGCACAACTGTCTCATGAATATGAGAAACTTGACCCTACAGAGAAAAATAAATTAGTAAAACCAACAATTAATAGTTAAGTGGAAATCTTAATTTATGACTCCATACAAAATCTATATTATGATAATGATCACATGCATAATTAGACTTCTCATTATCAAATTGTGTTTGAAAATTTGGCTGAGCACAGTTTATACCTTAAACATTTTGCATGTTTGCAAGATTGGGAAAAGAATCCATGATACATTAAGGAGTTCCCATGACAACAGTAGGTGGAGTTAACACAGTTTCAATTGACCAAACAGAAATTGATACAGTGGATGTAACTGAAGAAACATGAGGATGCAGTGTTCCATAAGAAGATGGTGTTTTACTACCAACCTACTAGATGCCATTTTATTCTCAGTTTAATCTTAACCCCTTAAACTGTAAGGCATCAAATGATAATACTTTCCTCAATGGTTTAAAAAACAGAACTGAGTATAAGAAAGAAATCTCCATAAGAGAGTGCATTAGCATCAAACGACATAGAAGAAATCATTTTAACATCAAACATAGGGCATAATATACATATAAAAAAAACTATGAATTAAAAGTTTCACTCAAAGATCACATAAATATCAAAAAGGGAACAACCACCATTGGAATTTTCTTTAGCTTCTCATACAATTCCTTCTGCATTTTTAAAGATTTATTAGCTTTTAAAATTCATCAAGAGATAGATTTACATTCTTTCCAGTAGCTGAAGATGGCCCATCTATACTATATTTTCTAGTAACCTCATGAGATCCGATAATACTAACCCCCTTATTTTCATTTTTGGTGTAAATTTAAGATACCTTGACAGGAAGAGGGTGATTATGGGACATGGTGGTATCTAGAACATCCCTTGATAGAAAAATCGATGGTTCCGGAGCACCCCTACAAATAGAAATAGTAAAATCCATAGATCAGTAGAAAATATAAATTCTTGAATCTACACATTCCTACTTTCTACATCAAATGTAGAATTTTCACATTTCAGTATTCCTTTATCATAGAGAAGGATGATTAGGATGGAGTAGGGTAATAATCACAAGTGGATTGATGATAGTACATATGTGCATGGTGGATCCGAACTTCAAAAAATGAAGCATTAATTAGGTGGAGGTCAGTGAGAATATCAATAAATTTAGTTAAGGGTCAAGGTTTGAAGGTAATGTTTCTTTTTTATGATATAATATATACTTAAATTTTTAATATATTCCCTTCATAAAAAATTTCTACAATCAAACAATTGTCTATGAGAAATTAATAATGCAAAGAGATCAACTATACAGACCAAAGGGATCAAATAAATAATGAATGAAGATCATGCGAGGAACCCTACTATCGACGAATGAACGTGGGAGAGGTAAACACAAATTTGATATTGATTGGGGTTGTGAAATTAATATTTAATCAAACAGGATAGGTGGATATCTTTTTTTGTGACATGTAAGCTAAGAAGTACCTTGGTTTAATATATATAATAGATACCACAAATACAACATACTAACATTGAATGGAATCGAATGTACAATATGTTGGTATATATGAAAACATACTACGAGAATATAATAACATAATAGTAACATATATGAAAACATAATTATATAAATAGGAAAAACATACAATGAATACAACAAACTAACAGTGAAGATAATATACAAATAGTCAATGGAAACAGATATTGGTGAAATAAATTGACTGACAGTGAATACATTATGAAAGTATTACGTGATACTACTTATTAACTAAATAATAATGCATGGGTATTCATGATTCTCTATGAAAATATCATGAAATTCATTTAACAGTGATATATTAAGTGTTTTATACTCTCATTGATTTGGATGATATCCTGGTATCCTTACTAGTGACCAGTTTAAAATTCACTTTGAACCAAAACCATATATTATTGAAAGGTTATATGAAAGAAACTAAAAAAAGTTTGAAGAGGGAAAATTGAGGTATAAAAACATAGGAACCTTTAGTTGATCTTCAATGGTTGAAGGTACACATATAATTACTGTACTATTATCCTCATTTTCATCTAAAAAAATTGAATGTATTAGTTCCAGTGATACGAGGGAAAGTAAAAATGTAAAGTACAATAAAAAACTAATTACATAGAATATGTTACATCCATTAATTTATAGAAAATACAAATAAATAAATACTGAATCAAGAATTATATTTTTCCATAATATAAAATTTAAAACAAAGTTTTAGGAGCCTACCAAATCACGAGCAGAAATCAGGCCAAAATAGTAGACCCTGGTCATCTCTTGTTTCCTACAAGAAAAATCCACCATCATTACTCATCTTAATAAGTAGGGAGATCTATGTGGTCATTAAGAAGATAAAATAGGAACCGACTCATACGTCACTTCCAACACAAACAAATTCAAAGAACTTTGGCGATTGATATAATGAACGACTCTAGGGAAGAGAACAAAATCATTAAAAAATAAGTGCAGAAAAATGAAAATCAATAGAAGTTGATTGAATTTAGAAAGATACAAAATATAGACAAAATCAGTAATTCAATCCATACTTGGTGAATGAATTAATTAGATTCCCAAATCCATGACTCAAAACACATGTATTATAATATCTTATGAAAAAATCATCTACACAGGGCGAAACAAAAAATTGTATATAGGATATATTTTGAATAGAGAAGGTATGAATAAGAAGATACCGTATGAATAATGCATCAGGAGGAATGAGTATCATCTTTGATTTTGTGCCTTGAGGATCAAAGAGAGTGATTAAGGTGTGGTAGAGGGAATGGTTGACCTGTCATTGAGTTCAGAGATATGGCTACATGATGTAGAGTAGGGAGAGATTTTCTTAGAGGATGTGCAGCAGTAACCCTAGGTACTGGCGATGAAAACCACGGGAAGGAAATAAAATACAGGATAAGTCAGTTGATCGTGGAATGAAGGGGGAGAGAGGAATAAAGAAGGAGTTGAAGGTCAACTGTGGATGTGCAACAAAAACCTAGGTGGTGGCGATGAAAATCACGGGTGGTAGGGGTAGGAAGTGGAGGAAATGAGTGGTGCGCAGTAACCGTAGGATGCATATGCGGTGTTGAGAGGGGTCAAGTAGGGATTGAGGGAGGGTGGCGGTGTTAAGAGGGGTGTCAGCGATGGAGGGATTTGTGGAGGGATAAGGAAATTGAGGAGGAGTAGAAGGTGGAGGAATAGCAGGAGAAGAGAGCCAGGGAGGCAGAGGGGCTATGAGATTGCAGGATGGGGAATGCAGACGAAAAAAGCCCAATAATGGAGGGAGGATTTTAATTTTTTAGGTGACGTGGCTACATAATGAGGTGACACATCAGATGGAAGAATCCAAATTTATTATATACAATAGATTAACTATTTATATAAATGTTTCATGGAGGAAACACAGTGAATACTCGTCCAAATCTACCCAACATGTATTATAATCATATACAGTTAACATTTTTTGAAATATAGCATACATGACTTATCACGTACTTTCATGACGTGTACTATCAACTTAATGATTACATGAATTACATGATTTTTCTGTAACGTGTTATGCTTCAATGCACATAGATTAATATCTGTCATATGACTTGAAAATGATATGTAGATCTAAAAATTATGAAAAATTTAATTAAACATATATATACATATATATATATATTAAAACCCATCACATGGAGAGTCCTATCAACTTAATGACCACATGCAAGCACATGTCGATAAGGTTTACCCAGTATAATAAATTAATTTTAATTCTGTATAATTTGGTATAAGTATATGGTGTGTACAAGCGAGTTACATGATGTGTACATCTCTCACTATCTATATGAGGTACACACCTAGGGAATCAATATGTAAATCATTCCTTGTAAAAAATGGAGTACACAGAATTTACAATAAGATACACGGTTTGTGGTCTCTAAATTACATAGTCACCAGTTAGGAAGGTCGTGTATGGAAATACATGATCCATATATGACTTAAAGGATTACACACCGTGAATGTGGGGTACATGAAATGTACTCTGGATGACCGTGTGCTAGGATGTCCTGATCAACATGTGATGTAATAAATAAATTCACCGTGTGTCATCAATGCACTTGGTTTGAATTAATTCCAAATTAATTCATAGTGAATTAAACACAAGTAAACTGTGTGTAACTTCAGTTACATGGAGTGTACTCCTGTATTATCTTGACAAAATCCTTGGCATCTCCAGACGAGTTCTTTGATTTTATTTCATTCATAAAATTAATCGTTTTGATTAGATCTACGAGGAATGGAGGAAGAATCAAATATCACAATTAAGATTAAAATAATGATTAAAATTTAATTGAAACTAAATGAAAAATGTTTAAATAAATCAATGATATTTAAATAATTATAAATAATTATGTGACTACTTTGATACCATTTGTAGGTTTCGGGTGTAGCAGAAGCATGTGATGGGTCATGGACAACTTTTATTTTTGTCATGATCAATGATCAATATGATATTTACATGATGAAAAACATCATGATCAATAGAACTAAATTAAATAAAATAAACAATAGATAAAATTTCAAAACCAGAGTGAGGTCATCACATATTTTTTATAATTAATTTAATCAATTAAAAAATTACATTGTTGGAATTATTTTCTCATTGATGATCCTGAAAACAGATTTGTGTTGTACCATCATTTCATTGTAGGAATCAAGAGTATATTCCCTCTAGTGGTGATCTACATATATTCCACAAATCTCTAAACATTGCTCTAGAAATATATTGGTGGTAGAACAATATATCCTATCAATTACATCATTCACCTTTGATCGCTATAAGAATCAATTACAAATTATTCTCCTTGATCTCTCTTGACTTGAGGGAGAATGGTGGGGGAAGACCACTCTCTATTCTTGAGATCATTCTTGGAGAAGGGAACTCTATAGGTATTTAGGGGATTCTCCAAATCGGTTGTACACAACCAAAACAAATGAATTGTCTCCCAGATAAAAAATTATATTTGGGTTTATATACTATTAGGGTTAAAATAATATGATTTCACAAGTTCTGTTTATTATTTATTTAATCCACGAGGAACCCCATTTCAAATAATAGTAATAATATTATTATTTCTCAACATGCGCCTAACTTACGAATTAAAATTAAATATTATTTATTAAAATAACATTCAATATATATTATTTCTCACCAGACCATTAAACACTATCCACCATTCATCCACAATATTTATCAAGCCTTGAATAATGACTATTTATTTATTAAATAAACATCATTGAATTATTCGCAAATAAATAAATAGTAATTATATTCACAAAATATAAAATAAATATTTGTTAAATATTGCACTCACATTATATTATCTCAAATAATTAGTGAATAAATATATGCAATCAAGAAAATATGAATGATTATTACACCACATATGAGAATAATATTTATTCAACTTGTTAAATAATAAATAACAATATATTGTTTAACTAAGATTTTGGATACACTTAGTGTGTGACCCTCTTGGCCTCATTCATAGTGGCGTTAGGTGAAGTGGCCTAACGTCCAAGGTTAACGTCTAGCAACATTCCAAGTAACCCATAGAGAAATAATTCAATTCCAAAATGACATAATTTCTCATACAAACACTTACTGTTGAATATAATCCCTTTATCATGATATATCTAATCAAGCATGTTGTACGTTGGTGCCGTGAACCTATGTTCTCAATGTCTCTTTCTTTGACTTCCTGAAAATTGAACTTGCCTATAGAACACCATGGACATAGATTTATTTGGGCTATATAATTTCCATTAAAGGGCCTAATATATCAACTTCTGATAAATAATAGAAGAGAAAAATCCTTTCTCACAATATTTATTAAAGAAATATTACTCATGATGTACCCAACATATGTTACCTCGCCACAGACATATGTCATTATGGTTTTGGTCAATTTATTAAATTAAGAGACTCATAATAATCATTAATAATAATCTTAAAGTCTAAGGATAAATACACATATCCTCAGATAGGAACATCCAATAGCACATATAAATGTGGATTTCCTACCAACGGGTCTCGTTCTTTTAATATCCTATACTGGAACCACTTTCCTTTGGAAAGTAGGTTTAAATTAACTTGAAATAAGTACGAGCTTGAAATCCATTGGAGTTTCCATTATAAATATTGGTCTTAGTTAGATCAACCCATATGTTATGAATTTATCATATTACATCAGAACACAGCCCAAGAAAAAACACTAATGTGTCATAATAAACTTCAGAACTGACTCTCATTATGGAAAGAATAAAAATTGGTTCCAAATATAGTATCATATTGAATTACCCAAAGTATTCTTATCATATATTTATACATTAAAATTTCACCCATTTATGAGTCAAATATGTCATCAAAGAATCTAATTTTGAGAATCCATGAATAAAACTCCAATAATTTCCATCAAAACCTTGAAAACTTTGAATCTTGAATACATTCTCCAATCTCTCCCAAGAAAATACTACAATGATGTTCTTAGGATAAATAGAAATACCTTCATAAAAAAAATGTGACTGAGGAACATCACCTCCTTGGTCAAGAAATGGAATTTAGAGAAATTTTTATATATACTAAGCTCTTGAAAAACTACCAAAAATATCTTGAGATTATCCACATAGCCTTTCTCAAACCTTGATTAAATATGGATACCATACATAGATACTACCATGAATGAGCCCATATTACTATTGAAGATCCTATTAATCAAATTCATGAATACCATTAGGGAATTAGTAACTCTAAAAGGAATGAAAAATAATTTATAATGGAAATATTGAAAATGAAAATCTATTTTTGGAATATCCCATTTTTTTACTCTTAATTGATGATAACTAGAATATAGTTCTATCTTAGAAAACCATTGATCACCCTTTATTTTTTGAAATATTTCATCAATATAGGGTAAATGATATTTATTTTTGACCATCAATTGATTTATATTATGACCGTAAATATACAATTTCAAACCACTATCATCCTTCTTCTAAAACAAAAATGGTACTACACAAGGGGATACACTCGATAAAATAAACTCCTTTTTTTCTCCTACTCATTAAAATTAACCTTAAACTAGCAAAAATAAAATTTTAGAATGAAATAATATGGAAGTGATATAGGTATAACATTGAAAATCAAATCAATAGCTAATTACAAACCCATCATAGGTGGTAGTTTGGAGAAATCCTCAGGGAAAGTATCTATATATCTGTACACTTCCTTCAAAAGTGGAGATAGATTCTTTACTTCCATGGATCGAAGCATCAAAATTATCATCTAACAATAAAAATATCCAAAAAACTATCACCATGGTACTCTTCATACTTTATTTACAATCCCACTCGCAACTAAAAGTGTGGATAGTCTGATATGGCTTAGTAAGAAGAACTTATCGACCATAATAGATGATTTGTAACTTAAACTTTGTTAACTAATCCATTCATATGATAAAATAATATGTAATTATATAAAGAACTAAAAAGTCTCATGATGTTTCCATATTATTGATCATGATCATACAATATGGATACATGAAAGGTTGAATAGTTCTTTCACCAAGATAAGTGTCAATCCTCATAGAATAAGGAATTAATTCCACACGCAACCACACAAGTTTAAATAAGAATGCATATATAAAAAGATGTGATGATACAATATCAAAGAGGATTAAATAATAGTGGAATATAATATAATTCTACCTCACACTATATATAGAACTACATCAACCTCAACCTCCACTAGAGATCACTCTGTAGTAAAGTGATTTCCTTGATTCTTTAGAGTTACTGAATTTCAGTTATATCAAGGCCACCCAAATATACTTTGATTTACTAACTAATTTTATTTTAATTGACCACATTTTATTACTGACCCCTAACATTGATTGGATGAACTGCCACTTCTTGTTCCCATGAAATACTTATTAAACTTCCTCAAGTGGCCCAAATTCCCCCACCGAAAGCATGTGTGATGAGGGTTAGGATACCGATACTTAATTTTATACGGATATGGGTAATCATGAAAACTAATTATAAATGGTATTAGTAGAAACCATGTAATTTATTACTATGTATAGGATTCTCTTTTTAGTGTCTAGCACATAGTTGGTGTATGTTTAAACGTGACTTTGCATATTAATCATACACAGAGTTTCATGTATGTGGTTGTCACATAGTTTACATAGAGCAACCATCTAGAATAGCCATGTTTGGATCATAGATTAAATCTAGTGGCTATTTCACAGTTACTATATAGTTTCCCAAACCATGTGACCTCCTAAATTTTAAAATATATGAAATTACCATGTCACCCCTACTCGATTTTAAGCCCCTTTGGGCCTTATTTCCCCTCATTCGATGTTTCCACATCCCACCGTCTCCACCTTTTATTCCTACCTTCATATATGTATTATCCATAATTTTATTTATCCTTTGTAAATTATTATTTAAGGTAAGGTGATCTAAATGTATCACCTGTGATTTAATCATAGTAAGCATTTTCTTCAAGAGAAAAATTTGCATAATGCACATAAATTTATTCAAGAATGCAATTTAAAAAAAAATTAAATAATTTTATAAATTGATTTTTTTAAATGAATTTAAATTTTCAATTTATAATGTCAAAAATTATCTTAGGGTGATTTTTTTTTATTTTTCAGAAATATTTTATTTCTTGGTGAATAGTGAAAGATATATTTTTTAAAAAACTGTCACTTTTATAACATTATAATGATATAATAATAAATTAAAATATTAAGAAACCATTTTTATAGACCAAATATATATTAAATAAGTAATATAATTCATATAGAATTATAATTTTTTACTTATAAATATATTCTTAAAATTTTAGAATTCTAAGTAATATTTTTGTAAAAAAAAAACTATTTTTAGTTTTTCTCTCTTAATGAAGTATATACAAGGTTACTTTCAGTTTTGGTTTGGTCTTAAAGAAAAATATGTATCCTTTTATGTAACATATTCCAATTAAATCTATTAGAATCAAAATAATTTTTTTTGTAAAATCATTTTTATTCTTAAATAAAACATTTTTCTAAAAATAGTTTTCATTGCGTTTTGCACACTTATATTAAAATAATTTTTTGAAAATTATAAAAAATTAACATTATAAAATAGATTCCATATTTTGAATCATAATAATTAATGTTATTTAGTAATTTAAAATTAATTTTTTGTTTATAAATAATCGTAAAAATAGTTATTGTTTTACCACAGTTAGGGTTACAATGGGTTTACTGGGGGGGGGGGGGGTTAAACTAAGAGATAAAGGTAAAAATTCCACATTAAATTATATAAATATTATTTTTAAAGATATTTATACATTATATTATCTTAAATTTTAGTTTCTGGCCATTTTGTTCCACTTTCACAAGAAAATGAGTTTATATTATTTAAGTCTTTTATGTAATTCCATGCGTGTACCTCCCCTCACTTATAAAAGGACACACATTCTCAACCCTTATCAAATTTTTTTGGGCACTCTATCTCAACCAAAAAATTCCAAAAAAACCTTTCTATATTTCTTCTATTCGTTATTCAGCCTTTTGTCTTCTCCTAATACCTTCCTATGAAGGATTAAGGTGTAATCTAAAGGAGGTTTCTCAAGGTAGAGGTAACCATATTTACTAACTATTTCATAGTTTATTTCTTCCTATAATTACTATAAATATATTTTAACCATCCTAAAACAATGAATCCAGTATCATAAAATTATATGTTATTATGAATATAGGACAACCATTTTCCACCTCATTTCCATCTCATAGAAGATGAAAACATCGCTCGTGTGTATGTACGACCTACTGTCAACACATTAAGGTGTAATTTTTTTCATCACCAATTTACATGGAAGGTTTTAAATATAAAAAAAATGAATATATATTATATTTAAGAAATAATAATTATATTTTAAATATAATATATCATTTACCTTCTTACCCTTCCACTAGTTAAAAAATGATAATGTTGATCGTGCGTATGTGTAAACCACCACCACCACTAAGCGATGTGATTCATTTTTAATATCTAAATTTCATGGAAGATTATAAATATGTATATCATGAATATATATTATATTTATATCATTATTAAAATTCTGTAGATTATGGAACCATGATCAAGATGCAAGGACCATAACCATTAAATCAAAACATACATGAAAAAAAACAGTTAACTCCCAAAATGATAATGTAATGAAATATTATTATTGAATTGATGATAATATGTTATAATAAAACCATGTTTGGTATTTTAAATATTAATATGATTATATTATATAATCATAATAAATTTAAATTTATTATACAGGTGGTTAAAATCACTTACAAAGAAAGTTAGACCCAAGCTAAGAGTTTATTTCATAATCTTAGTCTTATTCGAGATTGTTTATAATTAAGTTTCCATTGGTGGAGTTATATAATATTTCTATATTAGATCCCATATATTTTACTATAATATATTTATTTATATAAATTAAAAGTTTTTTTGTGTTTCACTCTCTATGTACTCAAAATTCTAAAAGAATGTTTTTAAGGAAAACTGGAATTTTCTTTCTATTCGACTAGAAATATTTTTATTCCATGTCCAACTTTTATTTAAAATATTTTAAAGAATGTTTATAATATTATAAAATAATTTCTTAAATTCATTTTTACCAATTTTTTACTTTTTATAATTTTTTTTATAATGAATATTGTTATCATTTTCTTAATAAGTCAAACGTGTGAACAAAATATTTGTTTTAATGCTTACCGCATGAATGAATTTTCCCATTGTCACAAATATTATTTTCCTTAAATATTCTATTATAATTTTATGTGTTCATATTCAAATAAATTTTTTCTCTTAATATTCTATAAATTTTTAAATTTTAAATAAGTGATTTCAAAACAAAAAGGGTATTTTCCTCAATAAATGTTTCAGTGATATTTTAAAATTATTTTTATCTATTTCAACATAATTTGATGAATATTATTATTTAATAGTGATATAATATAATAATGCCATCCATAATATTACTCTATATGGATTATGATAATGTTTCTATAATGATTTACTTGGGAAAATATTAACATTTTGTATGCTAGTTTTTCAATACTAATGTTTATATTGATGATGTATTGAATTGTTATTCATTCCATTCATATGATGAATGAATTGGACTTATTAAGTGACTATAGTGGAAAATTATATCCCCTTGATGTGAAAATATGATATTTAATTATATATTTCTCTTTAAAAAAATTTAATTTCTTTGATAGCATACTTTAAATGAAATAACAATTTTAAACGAACTGTGATATACTATATGATTATTATTATTTAAATATGACCATTAAAACCAAGCCGTTAAATTGTAAGTATGAAAAATAATGACCAAATTATGAAAATAAATTTTAAAGTTTTTATATAATTCCAATTTATTGATTAATTCTTATTAAATAAGTACTCAATTTTTAGTAATATCATTTTATGCTTGAAAAGTTTGTTTTCTCCAAAAAATGGTTTTTATTTCATTTTGTGTAGGAAAATTATAATTAATTTATATCATTTTTAGAAATTATATTTTTGGAAATTAATATCAATTTTTTAATCGTCACGTCAATAACACCTTAGGGTGATTTTTTTTGATTTTTATGAAAAACTAATTTTTGGGTGAATAGTAGAAATAATAATTTTTAATGAAATGTGTCATTTATTTTCATGTATTTACAATGTAAAATTTTATTTTTAGTTGTTTTTAAAATTTCACGAGTTCATTTTTATTTATATTAACCAAATTAATTTAATTTTAATCAAAATTATTCTCAATTTTGGTATAAAAATATTTTTATACTTAAAAATGCATTTTTCTAGAAAACCATTTTTCATCATGTTTTACATATTTATTTTAAAATGAATTTCTGCCACTTATATAGATTGAATTTTATAAAATGGATTCCATTTTTAATAAAAATAATTAATAATATATAATAAGGTCAACTTATTTTTGGGTCATTATGAATAGTAACTAAATATAAAAACTCAATACTATAATAAAAGCCAAAAAGGGTTGATGAGGGGTTAAACAAAATAGATAAGGGGTAAAATGACCTAAATTTTTTTTCAAATACCATTTATGTTCATATTTAGATCATATATCATATATTATTAGAATATTATTCATTTTAGATCCATTTTTCTCGAGAAATACTTTAATATATATTAATCTTTTGAAAAATTTCAAGTGTATCATCTACCTCCCTTATAAAAGTAGACGACCTCTACTGTCTTCTTAAAACTTCAAGAGACTCTTTTCTCATACAATAACTTCCCAAATACTTTTCTAGTGCCCTTAAAAATATTCTATAGGTCCTTTTTTTATTATAATACCATCCTAAGAAGGATTTATTTATAAACCTAAGGAGGTTGTCCGAAGAAGAGGTATATTTCTTAATTGAGTGTTTTCCTTTTGTTTCTTATTATACCTACTTCAATTATGTGATAACCATGGTGGTATAATAAAATAAGTATATCCCATATACTGATATCTTATTATAATAATCACTCAAATTTTATTCATCTACTTTTTCATCAAATGGGAAATGAAAGTTTTGCTAATTCGTATGTGTGGACTACCATCTCCACATAAGAATATGATTTATTCTCAATCCATATTTTTAATGGATGGTTATTATGATTAATTTAATATTTATATATGATATTTATGACATAATTATACTTATGAAATTATAATATCATATCAACCTTCTTACCTTCTGATCCGTTGTGAAACGATAACATCACTCATACATACTTGTGGACTACCACCTCTATGAAATAATGTGATTCATTTTTCATTTTCATTTTACACGGATGGTAATAAGGATTGGTTTAATGAATATATATGATACTTATGATATAATAATTATTTTAAAATTTTGAATTATGATTTAACTTTGTTTTTTTCATCCATCGAAAATTGGAAATATCAATCTTGCATACATAAAGACTACCATATCCATGAAGTGATGTAATTAATTTTTCATCACTACCTTATATGAATGATTATAAAAATATATATAATCAATAAATATTATAATTAATTCATTATTAATATTATAGAGATAATGATCTTGACCAATGTTCAAGTACCACAACCATCAAACTGAAACATGAATGGAAAATGAACCAGTTCTCACCTGAATTTTCATTTTAATAAAGAAATTGTTAATAAAAGGATAATTAGAAATTATAAAGGAATGATACATATTAATTTATGTATTAATATAATTATATAATATATTTATAATAAAAATATATTTTTTATATAGGATATTTGAACATGTACAAAACAAAACGAGGCTTGAGGTAAGTGTTTCTTGTCTCACTTTTGTTTCTGTGATATATATGCCATATTCACCACTTGTTTATTTCATATGGTGTGTATACCATCAATTTGATGTGATATATCACGAATAAATTTATATTCATAGTATTTAAAGTTTCATTTGAAGTTATTTATTTTGTGGAGATAATTATTCAAAAGTTACAAATGCAGTAAGAGTTTATGTTACAATATTATTTATTTTTGGGGTTGTCTTTGCTAAATTTCCCTTGAGGAAACTATATAGATATTATCATTTAAAACACATATATTTTATTCACCTATGGTTATTCCTATAGTTATTATGCATTATTACCATTTCCCTATCTTTAGTACTTATAATGACTGAGAAAATGTTTTTAATTAAAACTAACCTTATTTCCTCTTTGGTCGATGAGATTTTTCTTCCATGTACATATATTTTCGAATGTTTTCAAGAATGATTTTACCATTCTATAACAATTTATTAATTTAATTTTAACCATATTTTACTTTATATAATTTTTTTAAAAATAATATTCTTTTAATTTTCATAATGAGGTACTTTTTACCAAAAGTGCGAACAAAATCTTTGTTGTAACATATACCGCATGAATGGATTTTCTTACCAGAATGACTAATATTTTATTTAAAGTTTACTTTAGAAGATTCTATAGTTATTTTCAAAGAATTTGTTTACTTAATAATTTTAATTTTTTTGAACTTTAAAATAATAGGATTCATAATGAAAAGGGTATTTTCCTCAAGAAATATTCCAATGATCTTTTAAATACATTTTTTATTTATGATAACATACTTTTATGTTACTTATTGTCCACTAGGGATATAATCCAATGATACCATTCACTTGTTTTCTTTTTATTTTTTATGATGATTAATTTTTATGTATGATTATATAAACCCCATTAATTTTCCACATATTAACTAAGTTAAAATGAAATATTTCCAAAACCTGATTATTTTCCACGAGTTATACTATTATGAAATGATTAATGTTTTTATGATATTGTGGTATATTTATGGTTTAAGGTTATGTGATGAGTGGTTCCATTATATCCCTACAATACATTAAATAAATATGGATAACTCATCAGATATCTATGTTATAAGTGAACCTAATTTCATGTTCACAACATTATGGGTGGACCTTGTTCCCTATCCATAAGTTTATTCATAAACCTGGTTTCATGTCCATAATTTTATGAAAGGATATGATTTCATGTCCTTAACTTAATGAGTTAACCTGTTACTATTTATACAAGTTTAAAATGGTATAAGATTTTATTTTTTCCACATTCCTATGATATTCTCTCATGGTTTATTATTGATAAATAATGATTACACACTCTTATAAATTTTTAATTTTGTTATCATACCCTTAAGCTTATTTATGTTATTTGATTGATTTCTCCCATGTTTAACCTTATAAATAATTCAATATCACCCATTATTATGTTTTCCATCCCCATGTTTTGATGGAAGGTTCTGATTTTGATATTTCTAGAAGAGTAATAATATAAAAATCCATGTGGGTGATTTTGAATATTTTGTAAGAAATAAGCTGATTATGTATCTAGTATCCAAATACATTAAACCTTTATAGTCCTCAAGAATGTATAATTGTGGTATGTTTTTAATATTTATCTCAAATAATTTAATATTATATATATTATGCTTGGGATATCTCAATTGGTATTAGAGTAGGGTTTCCTTATTTTTGGAGTTTAGTATTAGAGGAACTTATCTAAAAACCCTAGGGATAAATCTAAATATAGAACAACATTCTAAATATTTGGTAAAGTAGATATTGTGTGGTTTTAATAGAAAATAAATCCTCGTATGGGTACTATAAAGTGGATGCACCTTTGACATAGATGCACCTAAGGGTAAAAAATATAAAAGGGGCAGATTGGGTATTAACTTAATATTCACCAGTGCATGGTGAATGGTTATAATACCACACACCTAGATATAAAATATAAAGGGATATTCTATGGTAAATTCACATTTTCTTTATGAACCATTATAAAGGATTTAAATAGATGATGACTATGAATAAACTAGGCTGAACCTAAGGTATCATAGAATGAAAATAAGTTTTTTTTGATTTAGACTTTTGATGAATTATTTTTCATGATTGATCACTCTGATTAATGAAGCTTGGTGGTAATGATAACCAATTTGGTTTTAATAATGAATTAAAGATATAATGATAAAGTTTAGTTGGTTATAGGTATGCTCAAATATTGATGTACCCTATTTGAGATTAGTTATAAGAAATCTTGTATATCATGAAAAGTATCAAGGAATTTCAATTCATATCCTCATTGATTAGATGTTGAGTTAGTAGTAAAAACTTCTAAAGGTATGACGATCGTATCCTAGGTCTATAACTAATCTTTGGAAGATGTTTGGGAGAAAATTTATGGCATCCCACCTTTTTATTACACACTTTTCATTACATTTTACATACATAGGATCTTTAAAATCTAGTGTCTTGGAAATCAGGGACATAAAACGTGAAAAAAAACATCGAACATTCTTCTAATCCACTTGTATAGATTCATAATATGTTAATCCTATGTAAAATTACTTCATCTCATATCCTAGATATTAATAATATACAACCTATCCATAACAAACATGACTTACGTAACAAATCATATAAAGGAAAACAAATTAGTTAACACCCAAAACAACGATAATACTAAGATATTATTAAAAAAACAATGTTAAAAGATCATATATGATATCATAATAATGTATATTATTATTGTATAATTTAATAACAATTATTTTAGTATTATAGAGGAGGTTAACCTACTCTCTACCAAGGAAAATTACAAGGTAAGGGTTTATTTCACAATCTCTTTATTATCCGAGGTTGTTTATATGTAATTATCTACTGGGAACTCTTTATCATCCACATCCATGTATCTTAAAAATGTCTTTCAAAACATTTTTACTATTTAATAGATAATAGGTTAAAGTAATTTATACCCTTATTTGACCTTATACATTTTTTGAAAGGAATATTTTTGTCGTCTTCCAAACAAGGTCCTTTTTAACCTTTTTGAAAAATTAAGGTATGAATGTTTTTTTAACTTATAAGGCAGGTGTGGTTATTTTATGCCGTTATAAAATAGTCCAAGATTCCCTTACAATATTATAAGATTATTTTCAAAATAAAGGTTTTATTTTATAATTATGTGAATTTTAAATTATTTCAAAAAGGATATATTTCTGTCAAATAGTTTTGATTTCATCTATGTCAACATCCTTTGATGGATTTTAAGCTTATTTGAATTTGATTTATTATGATACAGAACTTCCATATTGTATTTAAGGTTTTGTGATATTTTTGACAGTGGATGTGTTATTTCATAACATTCATGGTTTATGGATAAATTATTTACATTTTGTATGCTAGTTTTAATACAAATGTTTATGTTATGTTTAAACCTTTTCATATGAGGAATGAATTGGACATAGTAAGTGACGGGTGGAGCCCGATATAGCTTCTCGATGCATGGGTAGGTCTCATGAGACAAACTAGTGTCTTGGCACAAGGCCTTGACAAAATCTTATTTGTAGTCTTGGAACAAGACCTTGACTATGTGGTTATGATAGTCTGGCATTATGCATTACATTATTATGAAAGTGGTTATTGATATTGCATGTGATTATTTGACTGGTAGAATATCCATGTGATAAAGTAAATGGTATTATTTCATTTTATCTTTTCCATATTATGCTGAAGTTCAAGTTTAAAAGGATTTTGTTTTAGTTATACATTTCCTTAAATATTTATGTTTATTTATGAAAGTTTCCGCTATATTGTTATCCTTATTGAGCATCTGAGCTCACCCCTTCAATGTTTTATTTTTCCTAGGATGTGAAGAAGTTTTTTATGAATGACCTTCAGGGATAGTATGAGGGGATATGAAGACAAGATGTTTTTGGAGTTTTTTTTACTTTATGATGTAATATAAGACTTTTGAATATATCTAGTGTTTAAAAGGCTACTAAACTAATCGGTATTTCAAGACTTGATCTTTTGTGATCATGCCAATGATAAATAATAATGCACCGACTCTGGGTAACTGGGGTCGGGGCATTATAGTTGGTATTAGAGGAAGTTTAGTAATAAACCTTGGAAGTTGGATTTAGATAAACTCTGATTAGAGCACATAGCCCTAAGATAGACTTTGAGGATTATTATATAAGAACTTCCTAGAATTTTGGTATTGTAGAGATTTTGTGAGTTTTCCGAGCAATAAATCCCTATCTGGATATGAGTAGGTAGAGGCAGATTTGGCACAGATGTATCTAGGGGTAAAACCCAAAAATAGTGCTTTGATCTAGACTCGAACGAGAACTGGTGCACGACAACGGGCCTTGTTGCACTCTTGGTTACGACACTCCCGGGGGATATGCTTATGATATTTCTCATTTTCTTTACAAAAAATCATGAAGGGTTTATGAGTATATACTTTCTCAAATAAAACATTTTTATGATTTTTGATTATATCCATAAACTGTTCAATTTATGTTAAGTGTTTTACAAGTATAGAATTATGTATTTCGATTTATAAACTAATCTAGTTTATGACATTGTTTAGAAATGGCGCCTAGTAGAAGGAATGGAAACCGTATCAATGAAAGAACTCCATGTAGGGATTTCCCTCCTACTCAAGATAATTATTGTGGAGCTGGTGATACAACTGGTGCTGATCAGCTTATCACTATACTGGGACAACTCACTCAGGTTATGCATAATAACCTTACCCGTATGGAGCACCCTGATCTGCAGTGTGGAGGATCAATGTCTGATCGCTTCATGAGGCAACAACCACCATCATTTAATGTGGGTAAAAATCCACTAATATCTGAGCAATGGATCAATTAATTTGAGAAAATATTCAACACCTTGGGGAGTAGCGAAAGGGAAAAAGTTATCATGGTAGTTTATCGCCTCACTGGAGATGCTGATCAATGGTGGTCATTGATTCAAAATACAAAGGATGATGAAGAAGTATCAAGTATGAAATGGAGGGAGTTTAAAGATATTTTCTTAGAAAAATACTTTCCTCATGACCATCGAGCAGATACGGAAAGACAATTTCTCAGTCTAAGGCAAAAGGAGGATGAGAATGTTGTAAAGTATGAAGCTAACTTTACAAGGTTAGCGAGGCATGTAGAAGATTATATACATTACCCGAGGAGTAATATTGATCGTTTCATTGATGGGTTAAAACCATTTCTCCATTGAGCATTAGTATCACAATCTTTCTCAAAGTACGAAGACATTGTCTCATGTGCAATCAAGATGAAAAAGGAATTATATAAGTCATAAGACATTGAAGAAAAGCAATAGAAGAAGAGATCTACAGATCAATCTAGAAATGGAAATAAGGGGAAGAATGGAAAAGTTGAATATCCATCCTACAGTAAATGTGGGAAGAAAAACCCTGGTACTTGTCTGAAGGGTATGGGATTCTGTTACAAGTGTGGTGAAAAAGGCCACCAAGCTCGTGATTGCAAGGGGAAGAAAGAAGCTACTGATGTTCAATGCTACAATTGTAGGGAGATTGTACAATATGCAAATGAATGTCCTAAGAGTCAGGGAAACTCACCTCAGAAGAGGCCAAGGGATCAAGGCCAAGATTATGCTATCACTACTGCTGAGGTTGAAACTCCGAAAGATGTAGTGGCAGGTAATTTAATGGTTTCCTCAAGTTTAGACAATACTTTATTTGATTCTGGATCATCGCATTATTTCATATCCTCCCAGTTTGCTAAGAAAATTAGATATTTCCAATTTGATTTAAAAAGGAAGTTGTCAGTCAAAACTCTTAAGGGAAGTATCATTGCAACAAAGTTTTGTGAATCAGTTCCCATTAAGGAATATAAACATTATTTATCTACTGATCTCATCATCATACCCATGATGGAATTTGATATAATCCTCAGTATGGATTGGCTTTCAGACCATGATGCACAAATTTATTGTAAGAATAAGGAGGTAACAATTTTTGATGATGATAAGGAGTACCTTATATTTAGAGCACAAACGTCACCACCTAATTCTTATCTAGATCCACCCCCAATAGCTCAACTAAATTCAATTATTTTAGAGTAAGATAATGAAATAACCGTG
Organism: Viscum album; assembly: GCA_963277665.1. Classification (NCBI taxonomy): domain Eukaryota; kingdom Viridiplantae; phylum Streptophyta; class Magnoliopsida; order Santalales; family Viscaceae; genus Viscum; species Viscum album. The sequence goes on along the minus strand of OY728159.1, from coordinate 769,283,994 downwards.
GGTGATGAAAGGAATGTTCGAATAGAGGATGTACCTATTGTGAAAGAATATGTTGATGTTTTTCCAGAAGATTTACCTAGACATCCTTGAGAATGAGAAATTGAGTTTTCCATTGACCTAATTCCTGGTTCAAGGCCCATATCAAATACCCCTTATAGAATGGCCACTGTGGAATTAGTGGAACTGAAGAAACCACTAAAGGAATTGAGTAATAAGGGATTTATTCGCCCTAGTGTTTCTCCATGGGGAGCCCCTGTTCTTTTTGTTAAGAAGAAAGGTGGATCTATGAGGTTGTGCATTGACTACAGGGAGATCAATGCTATAACAATAAAGAACAAGTATCCCCTACCTCGCATTGATGATTTATTCGAACAACTTCATGGATCTCAATACTTTTCAAAGATTGAACTTCGATCCGGATATCATCAGTTGTGTGTGAAGAAGGAAGAAATTCCGAAAACAGCATTTCAAACCAGGTACTAGAATTATGAGTTTACAGTAATGCCTTTTGGGCTGACTAATGCACCCTCTGTTTTCATGGATCTAATGAACATAGTTTTCAAGGAATATCTTGATGACTTTTTAGTGGTATTTATTGATGATATCCTGGTATACTCTAAAAGTTATGAAGATCATGAAAATCACTTGCTCATTATTCTAAAGACTCTTAGAATACATGAATTATATGGGAAGTTTAGCAAGTGTGAATTCTGGATTCAAGAGATTTATTTTCTTGGCCATATTGTCTCTAAGGATGGAATCTCTACTGATCCTTCTAAGACAAGAGCAATCCAAGAATTTCCAGCACCAACGAGTATAACCGAGGTATGCAGTTTTATTGGTTTAGCAGGTTATTATCAGCGTTTCGTCCAAAATTTTGCCCAATTGGATAACCCATTAACGAAGCTCACACGTAAAGGGGTTAAATTTGTTTGTATAAAAGAGTGTGAAGAATGTTTTGAATAATTGAAGAGAATATTAGTCAATGCTCCTATCTTGACTCTACCATCGGGGAATGATGGGTTTGTTATTTATAGTGATTCCTCAAAGAAAGGACTTGGTTGTGTCCTTATGCATAATGATAGGGTTATTTCCTATGCATAACGACATCTAAAAAATCATGAGAAAAACTATCCCACTCATGATCTTGAGTTAGAAGATATAATATTTGTTTTGAAGATTTTGAGAGACTATCTCTATGGTGAAAAATGTGAGATATATAACGATCATAAGAGTTTGAAGTATATTTTCTCACAGAAAGAACTCAACATGAGGCAAAGAAGATGGATTGAATTACTCAAGGATTATGATTTCACTATACACTACCACCCAGGGAAGGTATATAAAGTGGCAGATGCTTTGAGCAGAAAGGATCATGGAGTTTTGAACAAGATGAGAGTTGAAAAGGACCCTATATACAAGGATCTAGTAAAGTTGGATAAGGGAATAACGAAGGAAGGTGAAACAACAATGATTTTTTAAATGGTTTCCAAACCATCTTTACTAGAAAGGATAAGGAGTTCTTAGGCCAATGATGAAGAGTTTCAAAAGAAGATTAAGGCTGTGAATGATGGGAGATTGAGTGACTTTGTGTATGAAGATGGAATTTTGAAAATTGGGAAGATACTTTGTGTCCCCAACATACTTGATCTAAAAAGGAAATTTTTGGATGATACTGATAGTTCCAATTTCTCTATACACCCTGGTAGTACTAAGATGTATAGAGATTTGAAGGAACATTTTTGGTGGGATAAAATGAAGAGGGATATTTCTAATTTTGTTTCAAGATGTATGGTTTGTCAAAAAGTGAAAGCTGGAAGGAAACAGCCTGAAGGAGTCATGAAACCTCTTCCCATACCTAAGTGGAAATGGGATAATATTACGATGGAATTTGTCATGGGACTACCAAAGACTCCTAGAAGGAATGATGCAATATGGGTCTTTGTTCATTGTTTTACCAAGTCATCCCATTTTCTTTCTATAAGAGAATATCTACCACTTGAACGTCTAGAAAGACTATATATTAATAAAGTTGTGTGACTTCATTGAGTACCCTTATTGATTGTTTCTGATCGTGATCCATGTTTTACATCAAGATTCTGGAAAAGTATTCAGAAATCCTTGGATACTGAACTTCGTTTGAGCACTTCCTACCACCCTCAAATTGATGGACAATCAGAATGAACTATTCAAACCTTAGATGACATGTTTAGATCCTACTCACTTGACTTTCAGGGTATGTGGGATCAATATTTACCTCTGGTATAATTTTCCTATAATAATAGCTTCCATTCAAGTATTTAGATGGCACCATATGAAGCATTATACAGAAAGAGATGTCTCACACCAACCTGTTGGGATGATTTTGGTGAAAGAAAACTCATAGGCCCAGAACTTGTGGAGGAAACGATGGAAAAGGTGAAGGTAATCCAAACCCACATCAATACAGCTGAAAGTAGGCAGAATAGTTATGCCGATAATCGAAGGAAGGATTTGGAATTTCAAGTTAGTGATCATGTTTTCTTGAAGTTATCTCCATGGAAAGGAGTTATACGTTTCGGTAAGAAAGGTAAATTGAGTCCTAGGTACATCGGACCATTCAAAATTCTAGAATGAATTGGGGCTGTAGCTTACTGTTTGGCAATGCCGCCAAGTCTCTCCAAAGTTCACGATGTGTTCCACGTATCACTATTGAGAAAATACATGCCTGACCCAACGCATGTACTCACCTATGAGGAATTGGAACTTTAACCCAATATGTCTTATTGCGAAGAGCCTGTCAAGGTTCTTGATACAAGAGAACAAGTACTGAGAAACTGGACGACTCGTCTGGTAAAAGTTCTATAGAGAAACCATAAGATGGAAGAGGAAATGTGGGAACCTGAGGAACTTATGATAGAGAACCACCCGAGTATTTTTATGCAATAATTTTATAGAAATTTCAAGGATGAAATTATTTTAAGGAGGGGAGAATGTAACACCCCAAGCTTCCACGGTACGTTTTCCTTTGAATAATACAATAGCGTGTGTTGTACTCAACTTCGAGTTCTAACACACCATAAACAATCAAACTAGCCATTATGAATAGTAATAACTTTTTTTGAAATTTTATAAATTTTATTTTTCAAAATGGACTTCATTTTTGGATTTGGAATATCGAAATTAGCCTAAGGTGAATTTTTGATATTTTTCTAAAGACTTTCAATTTTTGATGAATAGTGAAAAACACTAAGTTATTAGTTAAAACCGACTTTTTATTTAAATAATTATTTATTTTATTTAAATTTATTTTATGTAAATATAGATACATAATACCTATATAAGTTCAATGTAATTTATTGGAGTCAATTTATATTAATTTTAGATATATAAAATTTTTATTGAACTTTTCACCGTCTTTTACCCACCTCCTAGGAGATTTTGCAAATTTTCACAAAATTTAATTTTACTGTTTCTATGTGTGGAATTTCAAAAATCCGAGAGAAACGGTTGATATCAGTAAGTAAAATGTGGTTCAATGAGATGAAAACAATTTTTTTGTGAATAGTAACTTTTTTACTTTTATTTACCACGGTTAAAAGTAAATAGGGTAATTAAAGGCAAAAATGGTTTTATTTCTACCCTGAAACATGTCCCAATTCCACTAAATAAGTATAATTTGACAAGAAACAACCTTATTAATAAAATTTGAACCTATTTGGTCCACTTGGATTATATTATGACATTTATTATTATTTAATTCAAAGAATAGTTAAAAGAGTTAAAATCAAAGTTTAATAACTAAAACATTTTTAATATAGGGTTATACATAAGATAAATTATATTATAAATATTCATTAGAAATATAAAAAGATTTCCTACATAACAATATTTTATTTATAATTTTTAGACATTAAATAATTTAATTTATTTATGACACAATGGTGATGCAATAATTACCTTATTAATGAAATATTCAAATAATTTATATTAAAAATACCCAAATAAATGTAATTTGAGACTTTTTATGAATCCAAATAATTTTATAGGTTAATATGGCATGTTAGGATTGATTTAATTATCTTTTTTAGAAGTAATAATTCGGTTATGATTTAAAAAAAAAATTAATTTCCAAATAGTGTCAAAATTGACATAAAATTGTTTTAAAAAAATATATTATATTATTAATTGATATTATATTCCTAAAAATCTAAGGTTTGAGAAAGATACTTATATAATGATAGGTGTATCATTAATTAACCACTTGGGGTTCTCTTAGAAGTTTATAGCAAGTTTATTAACCATATAATATAATAATACAAAGGGACATGGTAAATGTCAAACTAATTAACTAAGAGTTAAATAAAAAAGATAAGGTTAATATAGTGACCCAAACCTGTCTAAAACCTATTGGTTGAGTGATTTTAGACCCATCCCCACCTTAGATTCGAAATAATTCACTTTTTATCCATTATAAACCAAATATGAATTTATTATAAAATAATATTTCTAGCTTTTCCTAAAGTTCCCCTCAACCCTCTTATAAAAAGGCACTCCTCCTTCTCTCCATTTCACACCTTAAAAGCGTTTTGGTTCGGCCAAACCCTACCAAAATATCCTCTAAAATTACATCACTTAGACCTAGAGGACTTAGTTTGATCATAAAGACAACCTAAGGAGCCCTTTTGATGAAATAAAAAGGAAGAACCTGAAGAAGAGGTAATGTTTTCACCACCCTATTTCAAGTTCCTTTCTTCTTCCACTTCTTCTTTATTTATTATTTCCATTATAAAATAATAACTCAAGTATATTCTATATAATGTGATGTTATTATAAATATGGTACAACCATATTCAGTATTCTATCCATCCTTTGAATGACATGTCACCATACGTGCGTACGTACGGCCTACCATCTCCATGTCGTGGTGTAATTGTTATTCAATACATTATTATTTGTATGGGTATAATATTGATGTGTAATTGATGTAAATAATAAATATAACATGATAATGGTTCTGTATATATGATATAACATCCAATAATATGTTATTTTAAAATCAAAATAATGATATTGTTGCTCGTTCTTACGTACGGAATACCGTCTCCACGAATGCGATGAGATTCATTCCCCATCGTATCCATTCGAGACTAATTTTTTTTGATGGTTAAAAATAATTTTTAAAGAATTAATATTATTTGGATATTAATAAGATACAAACTATCCATAACAGACACGGATTACGTAACAAAGCATATAAAGGAAATGAATCGGTTAACACCCGAAACAACGACAATACCAAGATATTATTAACAAAACAATGTTAAAAGATCATATATGATATCGTAATAATGTATACGATTCTTGTATAATTTAATAACAATTATTTCACCATTATAGGGTAGGTTAACCTACTCTCTACCAAGGAAAAGTACAAGGTAAGGGTTTATTTCACAATCTCTTCATTATCCGAGGTTATTTATATGTAATTATCTACTGGGACCTCTTTATCATCCACATCCATGTTTCTTAAAAATGTCTTTCAATTTTTTTTTACTATTTAATAGATTATAGGTTAAATTAATTTATACCCTTATTTGACCTTATACATTTTTTAAATGAATCTTTCCGTCATCTTCCAAACAAGGTCATTTTTAACCTTTTTGAAAAATTAAGGTAAGAATGTTTTTATAACTTATACAGCAAGTGTGGTTATTTTATGCCATAATAAAATTTTCCAAGCTTCCCTTACAAGATTATAATATTATTTTCAAAATAAATGTTTTATTTTATAATTATTTGACTTTTAAGTGATTTCAAAAAGGAGATATTTCTCTCAAATAATTTTGATTTCATTTATGTCAACATCCTTTGATGGATTTTAAGCTTATTTGAAGTTGATTTATTATGATACAAAGCATCCATATTATATTGATGGTTTTGTGATATTTTTGACTCTAGATGTGTTATTTCATAACATTCATGGTTTATGGATAAAGTATTGACATTTCGTATGCTAGTTTTAATACAAATGTTTATGTTATGTTTAAACCTTTTCATATGAGGAATGCATTGGACTTAGTAAGTGATGGGTGGAGCCCGCTATAGCTCCTCGATGCATCGGTAGGTCTCATGAGACAAACTAGTGTCTTGTCACAAGGCCTTGAAAAAATATTTTTTGTAGTCTTAGCATAAGGCCTTGACTATGTGGTTATGATAGTCTGGCATTATGACTTCCATTATTATGAAAGTGGTTATTGATATTGCATGTGATTATTCGACTAGTAGAATATCCATGTGAATAAGTAAATGAAATTATTTCATTTTATCTTTTCCATATTATGCTGAAGTTAATGTTTAAAAGGCTTTTTTTTATTTATACATTTCATTAAATGTTTATGTTTATTTATGAAAGTTTCTGCAATATTGTTATCCTTACTGAGCATCTGAGCTCACACCTTTCAATGTTTTATTTTTCCCAGGATGTGAAGAAGTTTTTTATGAATGACCTTCTGGGATAGTATGAGGGGATATGAAGACAAGATGTTTTTGTAGTTTTTTTACTTTATGATGTAATGTAAGAATGATGAATATATCTAGTGTCTACAAGGATACTAAACTAATCGGTCTTTCAAGACTTGATCTTTTGTGATCATGCCAATGATACGTAATAATGCACTGACTCTGGGTAACTAGGTTCGGGGCATTACAATAACCACTTTCATAATAATGGAATTCATAATGCCAAATTATAATGTCTATGTGAAGGCCTCGTGCCAAGACCTAGGGGCTAACTGTAACCGGAACCCAACCCAGAGAGCCTCTGTAACTGGATTCCAACCTGGAGAGCCTCTGTAACCAGACTCCAACCCGGAGAGCCTCTGTATCCGGACTCCATCCCGGATAGCCTCTGTAACTGGACTCTATCCCGGAGTTCCTCTGTAACCAGACTCTATCCCGGAGGGTCATCTTTAACCGGACCCCAACACGGAGTGCTTAATTTTACCTGTCCCCAACCCGGAACATACTAGTCCAATACATTCATCATAAGAAAAGGTTGAAGTATAACATAATCATTTGAATTAAAACTAGCATACGAAATGTCAACACATTAACCATAAACCATGAATGGTATAAAAATAGAACATCCACATTCAAACATATCTTAACTCATTCAATACGATATGGAAGATTGTATTATAATAAATCAACTTCAAATAAACTTAAAATCCATCAAAGGACGTGGACATAGATGAAATCAAAACTATTTGAGAGAAATATCTCCTTTTTGAAATAATTTAAAAGTCACATAATTATAAAATAAAAATTTTATTTTTAAAATAATATTATATGCTTGTCAAGGAAGCTTCAACGATTTTATAACGATGGAAAATAACTACACTTTCCATATAAGTTAAAAAAAGGCATTCTTACCTTAATTTTCTCAAAAAGGTTAAAAAGGACCTTGTTTGGAAAACGATGGAAAGATTCCTTTCAAAAATTTATAAGGTCAAAAAAGGGTATAAATTAATTTAAACCATTGTCTATTAAATAGTAAAAATGTTTTGAAAGACATTTTTAAGAAACATGGATGTGAATGATAAAGAGGTCCCAATAGATACTTACGTAAAACAACCTCGAATAATAAAGAGGTTGTGAAATTAACCCTTAATGATTTGGTATCTTATGAAATATACACCCCATGAAATATGGATCATGAAGATTTAAATAACCATAAGATAAATTATATTACCCAAAGAATACAATCATGGTCAGTAAATACACCACAAAAAAGGAAATAGTGGCAATTATAGCATAGATCTCACATGAATAAAAAGTGAGATGAAAACCCCTTACCTTGTAATTTTCCTTGTTCAAGGGTAGGTTAAAATCATTTATAATGGTGAAATAATTGTTATTAAATTATATAAGAACCATATACATTAATATGATATCATATATGATCTTTTAACATTTCTTTGTTAATAATATCTTAGTATTATCGTCGTTTCGGGTTTTAACTGATTCGTTTTCCTTTATATGATTTTTTATGTAAGACGTGTTTGTTATGGATAGGTTGTATCTCATTAATATACAGAATGATATAAAGTCCTTAAAAATTATTTTTAATCATAAAATGAAAATTAGTCTTGAATGGATACGATGGGCAAGGAATCTCATCGCGTTCGTGGAGACGGTATTCCGTACGTACGTACGAGCGACAATATCATTATTTTGATACTAAAATCGTATATAATTGGATGGTATATCATATATAAAGAATAATTATAATGTTATATTTATTATTTACTTCAATTACACATAATTATCATACCCATCGAAATAATAATGTTTTGAATAACAATTACACCACGACGTGGAGACGGTAAGCCGTACGTACGCACGTATGGTGACATGTCATTCAAAGGATGGATTGAATACTGAATATGGTTGTACCATATTTATAATAACATCACAGTATATAGAAGATTCTGGAGTTATTATTTTATAGTGGAAATAACAAAGAAAGAAGAAGTCGAAGAAGAAAGGAACTTGAAAGAGGGTGGTGAAAACATTACCTCCTCTTCAGGTTATTCCTTTTGATTTGATCAAAAGGGATTATTAAGTTTGCTTTATGATCAAAATAAGGCCTCTAGGATGAATGGAGGATAGTTTAGAGAGTATTTTAGTAGGGGTTTGCCAAGCCAAATGGCTTTGAAGGTGTGAATTAAAGATAAGGGGGAGTTCTCTTTTTTAAGAGGGGTGGGGGGCACCTTAGGAAAAGAGTGAAATATTAATTTATAATAAAATAATTTTCAGTTTCTAATGGCTCCAAAGTGTATTATTTCGAGGATAAGGTGGGTATGGGTCTAAAAACACCCAACCAATAGGTTTTAGACAGGTTTGGGTCACTATATTAACCTTATATTTTAGTTTTAACTCTTAGTTAATTAGTTTAACTTTTACCGTGTCTTCTTGTATTCTTACACTATATGGCTAATAAACTTACTATATAGATACAAGAGATCCCCGAGTGGTTCATTAATGATAATAATATCATTATATAAGTCTCTTGGACAAACCTTATATTTTTATGAATATAATATCAATTAATAATATAATATTTGTTTTAAAAACTCTTTAATGTCAATTTTGGCACTATTTGGTATTTTGTTTTTTTAAAGTCATAACAGCATGATTACTTTGCAATAAATTCATTTAATCATTAATAAAATGTAATATTAACCTATAAAAGTATTTTATGGCATCAAAACTTTCAAATAATATTTATTTTAACATTTATGATATCATTTATTTGATTCTTTCATTAATAAGGAAAATACCACTTCTTCATTGTGTCATAAATAAACTTAATTATTCAATGTCTAAAAACTATAAATAAAATAAATTTATGTATGAAATCTTTTTGTATTTATATTTAATATTTATAGTAGAATATATAACATATATAACCCTATGTAAAAATTTTTTTACTAAAAGATATATGTTTATGTCATTTTTGCCTTTAATTTAAGATTAATATAAAGTGTCATTATCACTCTCAAGTGGATCCAAGTGGTCCCAAAATCGACCCAAGGATTCCCATGGTCGGAAATGTATCATCCAATAGGGTTAGGACACATGTTAGGGTAATTTTATATTATTATAATATTATATTGTTACCCTTATTTACCTGATTTACCCTTTAACCACGGTAAATAAAATATTTACCGAAGTAATTATTTATAATGTCTAAAAATAAAAGTTACCTATTTACAGAATTTGGACATACTGATTCCAAATATAGAATCCATTTTTCTAAATTCAAAAAAAGTGGTAGAAATTAATTTAAAATTAATTTCCGCTGTCAAAACAAAAAGCATGTTTTTATGAAATAATAACTATCAAAAGATTGACACTTATTTATGTCCAGTTTAAATGTGAAATTATATACAATGAACAACATTGGATTAATTGGTAAAAATAATTAGTATAATTTGGCACTATAAATTATTTTGATTAAAAAAGTTGTTTTTAATTAAAGTTTAGTATTTTTCACTATTCATCAAAAATTGGAAGTTTTTAGAAAAATACCAAAAATTCACCCTAAGATAATTTTGAAATTACAAATCCAAAAATGTAGTCAAATTTGAATAATAAAATTTATAAAATTTCAAAAAGTGGGTATTTCTATTCATAACGGCTACTTTGATTGGTCGCGGTGTTTTAGAATCTCGAAGTTGCATACAATGCAAGCTATTGCATTATTCAAAGGGAAACGTACCGTGGAAGATTGAGGTGTTATATTGTCCCCTAATTCAAATAATTTCATCCTCGTAATTTAAAATTGTTCTACAAAAATAAAATGTTTAAAATAGAAAATATCATTGTGGAAAACCCATATCAGAAATAGGGTTAATAAAATTTAGTTTTAATAAGAGGGAAAGGGAAATGAGAATGTCACCACCAAATTAGGGTTTAGAATAGGAGAACATTGTTGGAAATTATAGAAACGTAATTTGAGGAAAAACATAAATATTTATATGGAGTGATTGAGGTCATCAATCACGAACAAGTGTAAAATTGAGGGCCTCAAAGCCATCAATCTACGATGATTTAAAATACCATCGGTTCAACAAAATATAAGGTATTAGAATAAAAAATTTTTTGTTTTAAGATCCTTTCCCTAAAGTTTAAGGATTAATTTCTTCATAGAGTAAGAGAAAAAATGTATACTTGATATGTAGAGTTACATTCTTTAACTAATTTCTACCACAAAGTCATATTTCACTCTAAGAACTTAAAAATATTCTATTTATCCTAACCGTATAGGGTTCCAAAAAAATGAATTTGTAATTGATATATCAGAACAAAATAAAACTAAATTATACAAACGAGGACATCACGTGTGCCAGTGGTATGTGATGCACCATTGTTTCCCTTCGATTGTGGGTTCAAGTCTCGCGGTCTTGCTGGATGCGACAGATTGTAACCTAACCTCCAGGTTGTTCTTTTTATAACAATCCAAAAATAATCTCTAGAAATTATTTAACCTTGAAAATAGTATCAAATGTCAAACTTAATCGATTCCAACCTTTATAATTATCCAAAATACTTCTGTCCAAACTCACAGTCCAAAATTTATAAGGAAGGAAAACATAATGAAGATCCATTTTTCCGCGTACAAAAATGTGAACACCTTCATCATGTATTCTTTTAAAACACTGAAACATAATGAATTACCATAAAACCTTATTGATTACATTCATGCTCCCTTATTCCCTATAGAATACTGGATATACTTCTTCCATACAAAAATGTTGTAAACTCCAACAATGATGGAATATACAAATCATTAATCAGTTTCAAGGTAGTCAAGAATATCCAATATAATTTATCCAAATCAAACATGTATTATTCCAAAATCACTAACTCAGTATCAGAACCATATTATGGTTTATCTTTCTCTCAACCATATATTGTCCAAAAATTTAACCTGCTATTGAGTCACTTTTCTAAGTTCCACACAATTTCACGTCCTTAATGAAATAGTACTGCAGTATAATCCTTATTTATTTCCATATTTCATATAACCAGTACATCATCGATACAAATCTAAAATGACATAATTCTTTAATACCAACATAATAAAACTAGTCATTCATCTTCATATGTGGTAGCATCATAACTTGATTATTATCCAATAACATTATTTGCGGCATACTCTGTTGACTGGGACATTGATTCGCATAGTGTCCCAACTCCTTGAAGATGAAGCATTGTACATTTAAAACCTTTTTCATACCCTTGAAGTCACGTACTGGGTGTCCTTTTCCTCTACACTTATAACAAACTCCCATTCCCTTGAAGCATTTACCAAGGTAATTCTTTCCACATTTATTACATATGGGAAAATTCTTCTTTTCCCTATTCCCTTTATCCATATTTCCCTCTTCTATCCTTTTCTTATCTTGCTTCCCTTTAAAGCCATAGGACTTATATAATTATTTACTTATCTTATTAACACATGATACTATTTCTTCATATGATGAGAATATGTGGGAGACTATTTCCATTTTAAATTTTGTATTAATACCATGAAGGATATGATCCTTCTTACTCTTTGGATCATACGTATTGCTGGAGTTCTCATTCCTTCTACTGGGCGCCATTTCTAAATAATGGAATACACTAGGCCAGTTTATGAATCACAATTAATAATTCCAAATTTGTAAAATACCTAACGTAAATTGAACAATTTATGGATATAATCCATAATCATAAAAATGTTTTCTTTGAGGAAGTATATACTCATAAACCCTTCATAATGGTTTGTAAAGAAAATAAGAATTATCCTAAGCATATCCCCTGGGAGTGTCATAACCAAGAGTGCAGCAAGGCCCACTGTCTTGCACCAGTTCCCGTTTGAGTCTATCTCAAAGTGCTGTTTTCGGGTTTTACCCCTAGGTACTTCTGTGACAGAGCCGCCTCTACCTGCTCATATCCAGACATGGATGTATTTCTTGGATAACTCACAAAATCTCTACAATACCAAAATTCTAGGAAGTTCTTCTATACTAATACTCAAAGTCCATCTTAGGGCTATGTGCTCTAATCAGAGTTTACCTAAATTGAGATTCGAAGGTTTATTACTAAACTTCCTCTGATACCAACTGTAAGGGAAGCTTTGACGATTTTATGACGGCAAAAAATAGCCACACCCACCGTATAAGTTAAAAAAAGACATTCTTACCTTAATTTTGATGAAAAGGTTAAGAAGGACCTTGTTTGGAAAACGAGGGAAAGATTCCTTTCAAAAACGTATAAGGTCAAATAAGGGTATAAATTACTTTAACCCATTTTCTATTAAATAGTAAAAATATTTTGAAAGAAATTTTTAAGAAACATTGATGTGGATGAAAAAGAGGTCCGAGTATATACTTACGTAAGAACAACCTCGGATAATAAAGATATTGTGAAATTAACCCTTACTGATTTGGTATCTTATGAAATATACACCCCATTACAGATGGATCATGAAGATTTAAATAACCATAATATAAAGTATATTACCCAAATAATACAATTATGGGCAGTACATACACCACATAAAAGGAAATAGTGGCAATTATTGCATGGATCTCACAGGAATAAAAAGTGAGATGAAAACCCCTTACCTTGTACTTTTCCTTGGTCAAGGGTAGGTTAAACTCCTGTATAATGGTGAAATAATTGTTATTAAATTATAAAATAATCATATACATTAATATGATATCATATATGATCTTTTAACATTGCTTTGTTAATAATATCTTAGTATTATCGTTGTTTCGGGTGTTAAGTGATTCGTTTTCCTTTATATGATTTGTTATGTAAGTTGTGTTTGTTATGGATAGGTTGTATCTCATTCATATATAGAATGATATCAAGTACTTAAACATTATTTTTTATCATGAAATGAAAATTAGTCTTGAATGGATACGGTGGGGAATGAATCTCATCGCGTTCGTGGAGACGGTATTCCGTACGTACGCACGAGCGACAATATAATTCTTTTGATAATAAGATCATATATAATTGGATGATATATCATATATACAGAATCATTATAATGTTATATTTATTATTTAATTTAATTACACATCATTATCATAACCATCTAAATAATAATGTTTTGAATAACAATTACACCACGACGTGGAGACGGTAAGTCGTACGTACGCACGTATGGTGACATGTCATTCAAAAGATGGATATAATACTGAATATGGTTGTACCATATATATAATAACATCGGATTATATATAAGATACTGGATTTATTATTTTAGAATGGAAATAACAAATAAAGAATAAGTGTAAGAATAAAGGAACTTGAAAGAGGGTGGTGAAAACATTACCTCTTCTTCGGGTTATTCCTTTTGATTTGATCAAAAGGGCTCCTTAGGTTTGTTTTATGATCAAAATAAGGCCTCTAGGTTAAAGGTAGGATAGTATAGAGAGTGTTTGGGCAGGTTTTGGCCAAGAAAAATGGATTTTAAGGTGTGAATTAAAGAGAAGGGGGAGTGCCCTTTTATAATATGGGTGAGGGGCACCTTAGGAAAAGAGTGAAACATTAATTTATAATAAAATAATTTTCGGTTTATAATGGCTCCAAAGTGGATTATTTCTAGGATAAGGTGGTTATGGGTAGAAAAACACCCAACCAATAGGTTTTATAGAGGTTTGGGTCAGTATATTAACCTTATCTTTTAGTTTTAACTCTTAGTTAATTAGTTTAACTTTTACCCTGTCTTCTTGTATTCTTACACTATATGGTTAATAAACTTACTATATACATCCAAGAGAAACCCAAGTGGTTAATTAATTATAAAACTATCATTATATAATTCTCTTGGACAAAACGTAGATTTTTAGGAATAGAATATCAATTAATAATATAATATTTGTTTTATAAACTCTTTTATGTCAATTTTGACACTATTTGGTATTTTGTTTTTGTTAAAGTCATAATAGCACGATTACTTCGAAATAAATTCATTGAATCAATACTAACATGTCATATTAACCTATAAAATTCGTTTATGGCATCCAAAATTTCAAATTATATTTATTTTAACATTTATAATACCATTTATTTGATTCTTTCATTAATAAGGAAAATACTACATCATCATTGTATCATAAATAAATTTAATTATTCAATGTCTAAAAATTATAAATAAAATACCATTATGTAGGAAATCTTTTTATATTTCTAATTAATATTTATAGTCGCATATATAACATATATAACCCTATGTAAAAATTATTTTACTAAAAGATATATATTTATGTCATTTTTGCCTTTACTTTAAATTAATTAATATAAAGTGTCATTATCACTCTCAAGTGGATCCAAGTGATCCCAAAATCGACCCAAGGATTCCCATGGTCTAAAATATATCAGCCAATAGGGTTAGGACACATGTTAGGGTAATTTTATATTATTATAATATTATTTTGTTTCCCTTATTTACCTGATTTTCCCTTTAACCATGGTAAATAAAATATTTACTGAAGTAAGTATTCATAATGTCTAAAAATAAAAGTTACCTATTTAAAAAAATTGGACATCCTGATTCCATATATGGAATCCATTTTTCTAAATTCAAAACACAAAAGTGGCAGAAATTAATTTAAAATTAATTCCCGCTGTCAAAACAAAAAGCGTGTTTTTATGAAATAATAACTATCAAAAGATTGACACTTGTTTATGTCCAGTTTAAATGTAAAATTATATACAATGACCAACATTGGATTAATTGGTAAAAATATAATCTAATAATACTTTAAAACCACTCATTAGTATAATTTATCACTATAAATTATTTTCATTAAAAAAGTTGTTTTTAATTAAAGTTTAGTATTTTTCACTATTCATAAAAAATATGAAGTTTTTAGAAAAATACCAAAAATTCAGCCTAAGCTAATTTTGATATTACGAATCCAAAAATGAAGTCCAATTTGAATAATAAAATTTATAAAATTTCAAAAAGTGGGTATTACTATTCATAACAGCTACTTTGATTGGTCGCGATGTTTTAGAATCTCGAAATTACGTACAATGCAAGCTATTGCATTATTCAATGGGAAACATACCATGGAAGCTTGGGGTGTTACAATCAGCATGTACTCGAGTGTTTGAATAGTAATTTTAGATTGGAAATCAGTTTGGGTGTGATAGGCCATACTAAAATTCAATTTAGTGCTTAGATCATGTTGAAGACTTCTCTAGAATTTTGATATGAACCTTGGATCACGATCAGATACGATAGAAATTGGAACTCCATGCAGCCTTACCACTTCCTTCACGTAAATCCTGGAAATTTTATCCAGAGAAGAATCTTACTGGATAGAGATAAAATGGGCAGTCTTGGTGAGACGATCCACAATAACCCATATCGTATTGTTTTGTTTGGAAGTTCTTGGGAGACTAGTGACAAAGTCCATAGTGATATTGTCCCACTTTCACGCTGGTATGGGTAGTGGTTGAAACAACTCTTTAGGAAGTTGTCGTTCTGCCTTCACTTGCTGACATACCAGGCACCTTGAAGTGTAGTCAACAATCTCCCTTTTCATATTATCCCAGCAAAAATGATCACGAAGGTCCCTATACATTTTTGTGCTTCCATGATGTATAGAGAAAGTAGAGCTATGAGATTCATCCATCATCTCCTTCTTTATTTCCAGAATAGATGGAACATATAGTCCTGTATGAAATTTCAGTACACCTTCTTGATCATTATTTAACTCAGGAAACTTCCCATCCTTCATAGCCTCAAACTTCTTCTACAATAAGGGATATTCTTTCAGAGTTATCTTGATCTTCTCTAGTATTGATGGTTGAGAAATCATTTGGGTTTGGGCTGATGATGTCCCTTCCCATATAATTCCAATGTCTAGCTTTAATAGGTCATTAATCAAAGGATCTCATTGAATTCTAATCATGGAAAGGAAAACTAGGTCTTTCCTACTTAATGAATCAACAACTTTGTTTTCTCTTCTAGGATGATAATGAATCGAACTATCATAGTCTTTAAGAAGTTACAAGCATCTCATTTGTCACATGTTCAATTCATTTTGTTTGAAAATATAATTCAAACTTTGATGGTCTGTTTATATATCACATTTCTCCCCATAAAGATAGTGGCTCCATATCTTCTGAGCAAAAAAAACCGCAACCAGCTCCAGATCAAACATAGAATAATTCTGCTCATAAGTCTTCAACTGTCGAGATGCATAATCAATGACCTCATCATTTTTCATGAGGACGCACCAAATCCCTTTCAAAGATACATCACTAAAAATAACGAATCCTTCTCCACTTGTGGGAAGAGTTAACATGGGTGTAGTAACCAATCTCTTCTTCAGATATTGGAAACTTTCCTAAAACTCCTTTGTCCAAATGAACTTTACCCATTTTCGAATTAACTTGGTTAATGTATTATAAATTCGTGAATTTTTTTTCAAAAACCTCCTATAATATCATTCTAATCCAAGAAAACTACTAATCTTAGTTATTGTTGTAGGTTGAGGCCACTCCTCTTCAGCTTTTGTCTTTGCAGGGTCAATTTCGATTCTTTCATTGGTTACAATGTGCCCCAAGAAGTCAACTTGTTGTAACTAAAATTCAAATTTACTGAACTTTAAAAAAAGCCTCTCCTTTCGTAGAGTTTTCAAAATAACCCTTAGATGATTTTCATGCTCCTCGTGAATTTTGGAATATATCAAAATATCATCAATAAAAACTACCAAAAATTTATCAAGGTAGTCATTAAAGACTCTATTAATCAATTCCATAAAAATAGCAGTTGCATTAGTCAGTCATAAGGGCATAAAAACAAACTCATAATGCCCATATCTTGATCGGAATGCAGTTTTTTGAATATATTATTTCTTCACTCTCAATTCATGATACCCAGAATAAAGATCAATCTTAGAGAACAATTGTGCCCCACAAAGTTGGTCAAATAAGTCTTCAATTCTTGGAAGAGGGTATTTATTCTTCAATGTGATCCCATTCAGTTCCCTATAATCAATGCATAGCCACATCGATCCATATTTCTTCTTCAAAAAGAGAACTGGTGCTCCCCAAGGAGACACACTCGATCTAATAATCCCCTTCTCCAAAATATCTTGGAGTTGCTTCTTTAATTCTTACAGCTCCACATTTTCCATCCTATACGGGGTCTTTGATATCAGATGAGATATAGGTACGAGTTCAATGGATAACTCGACCTCTCTTTATATGGGAGGTATGGGTAACTCCTCAGGAAATACGTCAACGTATTTATGGATGATGGGGACATTTTATATCCTTAAACTCTCATCTCCTTCTTCTTCTTCACCAATCAAATCCATAAAGAAGGATATAGGGGGTTCTTTTAGACAATGATCAGGTTGAGATATCTCTCCTTTGAATATAACTGTAGGTTTTCTATTCAAGACTACTGATATTTCCTTGCTTCTGCAATTGATATTAACATTATACTTTGAGAGACAGTGCATCCCTAGTATAATGTCGAATTCTAGCATGGGAATGACTACTATATTTGTGATAAGATTGTGCTCACTAAAGTAAATACTAGAGTTTCAAAACACAGATGATGCTTGGATAATCCCACCAGGAGTCTTGAATGATAAGTATACTTTTAGAAAATTGGGGGTTGAATCTAATTTTTTTTGAAAACTTGGAGGAAATAAAGGAATGGGTAGAACCAGAATCAAACAAAGTACTTTATAGCATTGAGAGGACAACAAGAGTACCTGCTACCACATCATTTGGAGCTTCAACTTCAGCTATTGTAATAGAAAAAGCATGACCTTGATCCATTGGCCTTTTATAAGGCTGATGGTGGTTCCCCTTCACTGCCCTCAGTTTTGGATAGTGATTCGAAAAGTGTCCACATTGTCCACACTTAAAGCACTGGACATCAGGTAGGTCCTGCACCATCTTCCCCTTTTCGTTAGTGTTTGGAAGTTAAGGTTTCACCTCAATACGACAGTTCCTTGCAATATGGCCATCTCTACCACACTTGTAGCATCTCCCGCTCCCAAGCAGGCAGTTCCCTGAATGTTTCTTACCACATTTAATACATGTGGGAAGTTTCACTTGCTTTCCTCCCCTTCCTTGATCAAAATTCCTCCCTAAGTTGGGCTCCATGAATCTATTCTTGTGATTTTATTTATGAGGCCATTGCATCTCTCCAAACTCCAGTTCAACTTTCATTGCACTCCACACGATCTCCTCATAGCAGTCATAGTCTCGGTTGGCTAGATTCTTCCGCAGATGAGGAATTAGTCCACTGAAGAATCTATCAACCTTACCATTTGGATCCATGAAAAATCTAGAGGTATATCATGAAAGTCGGGTTAAGTTCATATGATAGATTCTGACGGATTCTTTCTCCATCTGCTTTAGCTTGAGAAACTCCTTATCCATTCTTGTTCTCAAGGAATGGGGGAAATAGTTATTGAAAAAGATCCCTCTGAATCCTTCCCACTCCATAGCTTCAACCATTAATCTTGGTCTTGTGTTTTTAATGAGTTCCCACCACTGATCAACTTCTCCCTATAAGCGATAGACATCCAGGGTGACCTTTTCTTGCTCTGAACAGTGGAACACATAAAAGATCTTATCTATAGAGCTGATCCATTGTTCATAAATCAATGGGCCAGTCGATCCACTGAAGGTTGGTGGTTGTTGATGCATAAAGGACTCAACAGAATGTTGTTCCCCTTGCGGTGAGATCAGTCTCTCAGCTTGATTCAAATTATTTCCCATAACTTGAGTCAGTTGGTTCATTATTCACATGAATGATTCCATTTCAGCTTCCATTGGTGGTCTGTTAGCACATGGTCCATTGCGGTCACCATTTTCATAGTTCCTCCTATTTCCCACCATTTTTTAAAAGAATAAATCCTTAGTGAGAAACTTATTTCATTTATGAATATTTTAACTATAAAGAATTTTATGTACTAAAACCTCATTCTTAGACAATTACATTTCTCTATAATTCCTTCACAATGATTCATAAAAAGCTTGCGATTAACCAAACATATCCCCTAGGAGTGTTGTAACCAAGAGTGCATCAATCCCTATTATCGTGCACCAGTTCCCGTTTGAGTCTAGCTCAAAGTGGTGTTTTCAGGTTTTACCCCTATGTACATCTGTGCCAGAGCCGCCTCTATTTGCTCGTATCTAGACATGGATGTATTTGTTTGATAAACTACTTAATCAATACTCACCAAAATACCAAGAAGTTTTCCTATATTTAAACTTTTCTGTAGGGTTCTTCCTAATTTTTTCATAGCCTTATTTTCATAAATAACTAAACTATCATTTTATACCCACTATGGAATCCCACCTTTTTATTACATAGTATTTAATTATATTTTACATACAGAGGATCTTTAAAGTCTAGTGTCTTGGAAATCAGGGATATAAAATGTGAAAACAACATAAAAAATTCTTCTAATCTACTTTTAAGTCTTCATAATATGTTCATCCTATGAACAATTACTGTATCTCATATCCTAGAGACATACATCAAGGTAAAGGGTGAGCCGAAGGCCCAATAAGGGTAAACAAGGTAATCAGTTTACTTGTGTTAACTATAAGAACTTGAATAAAAACATAAAGACATGAGCGATGGATGTATAGGCATATCGTAATGAAAATAACATGAAATATAACCTGAATATGTGGATTCAATATTTCATTTAGACATTCATGAACATATCACCAAGGTCCATCCCCAAGGTGTCATAAAAATTACCAAGGTTATTCACCAAGGTATTGTGAAAATTTCCATATATAGAGATTAATTATTTATCCAATGCATTGGAGTGCTATCAGGGCGCACACTTAACATGTATTTACTTTCATGTGATCCACATAGATCATAATCAAACATTTAATAAGTAACCCATAGAGAATAAAATAAATGGGTTTCATTTCAAAACCATGATGTTTTAAAGAGTACTTAAAAATGAGATTGTTATGTCATTTATAACCCATGGAAAAGGAGTGAGGGTTAAATGTATGTAAATTCCAGAATAAAATATATCATTTTTTTGTATTTATGAACACCCATAGAAATTAAATAGGTCTGGGTATTCACATAAATAAATCAAGAGAATTTCCTGAGAGAAAGAGAGAGACATTTTGAGATGAAATTTCTGCAGTATAACGGATATATAACATGGTTTTAGAAAATAATAAAAAGAGAGGGTACAAGGGTAAACCCCTCATAAATAACTCATATTATAATAAAAATACAGAATAACATGTATATAATAACATGTTATGGATATTTTAATGTCATACCATAAGAAAAGGAAACTTGAAAGAAAAGGGAAGGTTCGATTTCTTTTACGAGAAATTCGACAGCCTAACGACATCACTTAAAAATTCAGAAAACAAATTGATGAGATCAGAAATGGGTGTCTCAAAAATTATAAACGAAATGGATATTAATGAGAACATATAAGAACATACCCTCAACATAAAGAGATGGAAACTAGAAGACACAACATAAAGGAAGTCATGACTTAAAAGAGGAGGGTGAAAGGATCCCTTACCTTGAAGAGTAACTTCGAAAGCTTGAAGTTCGAGAGCTTGGGAGGTTTGAGGGAACCTTGGAAGGACTAATTGGAAGTTAAAGAGACCATAACCTAGTTTAGGATTATTTTGGAATGAAATGGATGAGGGAATGTCTTGGTATTTATAGGAGAAGTGAGGGAATAAATTATTAATTTCCAAGGGACACCTCATCGGTGGTATTGGCTAAACCATGGGATTTCCCAAAGTATTTTCCCATGGTATTGGCCAATTGGGAAAAATCATAGTATATCTCACTATTAATAAGTCTACGAGAAATATTAGATTATTATTACATCATTAAATATGTGATTAAACACCCGAAACTCAAAACTGTATTTTTACTATTCACAAAAAATTCAACTTTTCAGAAAAATCCCCAAAAATTACCTTAACCTAATATTGATGCTATGAATTAAAAAATAAACTATATTTTATAAAATAATTTTCTAAATATTTTTAATTAAATTTTTAAATAAAAACACTATTCACCCCAAAAAAACTAATACTTAACTAATAATTTCTGAAACAGTTATTTACTTATTTTATTAAATCAAATTACCTAATCAAGGTGCCTAAATTATTTTAATACTTTCTTATGTGAGTTTAATAACCCATTTGGTCACATTACTATTCATAAGCGTAAAATTACTATTCATAATTTACTATTCACCAAAAATTAAGTTGATCTTATTAGACTCTAAATTTCTTAATGAACACAACTGTAGAAGACCATTTTTTGAAAATCATTATACATCATTAATTATTTAAGGTTTACATAAATATTTTAAAATATCCTTTTTTTTCAAAATTCATCAATAATATACATCCTATATTTATCCGTACATTTAAAAATTCACAAAATTCACCATAAGAAGACATCACAATTTTATTTATCTCAGAGGATTACACAAAGAAGCTATGGTCTCATTACATATACCCTTATTACACCAGCATACGACCTAAGTGTAAGGTGTGCTAAGGTGATAGAATCTGGGGGTGGCTCGACCAACATTGCCCGAGTAGTGATTTCTATAAGCTTGAACATCTCCCGAAGGCAATTCCATTCCAACTTCACACGATGAAGTTCAGATTGGGTTTGGTCCAGAGCAAAGCCCAGTGGTGCTACCTCTTTCTCAAGTTTGATCAGATGGGCTTCAATCAGCCCTAGACTACTGGATGAGGCCATCGAATCTTCTTTCTGTATTAATTAACCAATATCACTTATTTTTTATAGACAATAATCGCAACATTAAGAGTTTTAGTTTCCAATGGTCATATTGACCAATGGTTATATAAAAGTCGAAACCCAACGGTCACATTTTAATTATACTCATTTCATTAATTGAAATAGTTTTGTTGAGTATAAAATAAAATAACACACAAAATCAGGAAACAAAAATTATAAAAAGTTCGGGTCGTTACATTCTTCCCCCCTTAAGAAAATTCATCCCCAAAATTTTTAACTCGTACCCTCAGAAGAGAAAAGATGTGGGTACTTCTGCCTCATAGACTCTTTTGGTTCCCTTGTGGCTTATTCATATTATTGGTTCCTCCATAACACCTTAACAAGGTGGGTAGTCTTGTAACGTAGAACCTTGTCTCTACAATTCAAGATCTCCACCGGCTGCTCCTCATAAGAGAGGTCATGTTCCAGTTGTACCACCTCTGGGTTTAGTACATGTGAAGGGTCAAGTTTGTAATTCCTCAAGAAGGATACATGGAAGACATCATGAACTTGTGCTAGATTTAGAGGAAGTGCAATCCAATAGGTTACTACTCCCATGCGATCAAGGATTTCATAGAGGCCAATGTACCTAGGGCCGAACTTCCCTTTCTTCCCAAACCTCATGAATCTCTTCTGAGGTGATATTCGAAGAAAGACCTTGTCACCAACATCAAACTCCAAGTCCCTTTGACAGTTTTCGGAATATCTCTTTTACTGAATCTGAGCATCCTTAATGTGTTGTTGGATGGCATGGAATTTTGCTGTCATCTCTTGCACATGATTAGGCCCAAGAATCTTTCTCTAACCAGCTTTATCCCAACAAGTAGGATTTCTACATCGCTTCCCATATAGAGCTTCATAGGGTTCCATTTGAATGCTAGTGTGGAAGCTGTTATTGTAAGAGAACTCAACTAAAGGGAGATGTTGATCCCATCCACCTTTAAATCCCATTGAGCATGTTCTCAACATGTCCTCGAGTGTTTGAATAGTCTTTTCATATTGGCCATTAGTTTGGGTGTGATAGGCTGTACTGAAATTTAATTCAGTGCTCAGAGCATGTTGAAGACTTCTCCAGAATTTTGATGTGAACCTTGGATCACGATACAATACGATAGAAAGTGGAACTCCATGCAACCTTACCACTTCCTTTACGTAAATCCTAGAAAGTTGATCAAGAGAGAAATCTTCCTGGATAGAGATAAAATGGGCAGTCTTGGTGAGACGGTCCACAATATCCCATATCACATTGTTTCGTTTGGAAGTTCTAAGGAGACCAGGGACGAATTCCGTAGTGATATTGTCCCACTTCTATGTTGGTATGGGTAGTGGTTGCAATACCCCTTTAGGAAGTTGTCTTTCTGCCTTAACTTGCTGACATACCAGGCACCTTGAAGTGTAGTCAGTAATCTCCTTTTTCATATTATCCCTCCAAAAATGATCATGAAGGTCCCTATACATTTTTGTGCTTCCAGGATGTATAGAGAAAGTAGAACTATGAGCTTCATCCATCATCTCCTTCTTTATTTCCGGAATAGATCGAACACATAGTCTTGTACAAAATTTCAGTACACCTTCTTGATCAATATTGAACTCAGAAAACTTCTCATCCTTCATAGCCTAAAACTTTTTCTGAAATAAGGGATCTTATTTATGATCTATCTTGATCTTATCAAGTAATTGTGGTTGAGAAATCATTTGGGTTAGGGTTGATGATGTACCTTCTCTTATACTTCCTATTTCCAGCTTTACTAGGTCATTAATCAAAAGATATCATTGAATTATCATTATGTAAGGGACAACTGGGTCTTTCCTGCTTAATGCATCAGTAACTTTGTTTGATCTTCCAAGATGATAATGAATCGAACAATCATAGTATTTAAGAAGTTCCAAACATCTCCTTTGTCTCATGTTCAATTCCTTTTGTGTGAAAATATACTTCAAATTTTGATGGTATATGTATATATCACATTTCTCTCCATAAAGATAGTTCCTATATATCTTCAGAGAAAAAACGACCACAGCCAGCTCCAGATCATGCGTAGGATAATTCTACTCATGAGTCCTCAACTATCGAGATTCATAAGCAATGACCTTTCCATTTTGCATGAGGACGCACCCAAGACCTTTCAGATATGCATCGCTAAAAATAACGAATCCTTCTCCAATTGAGGGCAGAGTTAACACGAGTGTAGTAACCAATCTATTCTTGAGCTCTTAGAAACTTTCCTCAAAATCCTTTGTCCAGATGAACTTGACCCCTTTTTGAGTTAACATGGTTAGTGAATTAGAAAGTCATGAAAAGTTTTTCACAAACCTCATATAATATCCTGCTAATTCAAGAAAACTAAGAATCTCAGTTATTGTTGTAGGTTGAGTCCACTCCTCTACAACTATTGTCTTTGTAGGGTCTACTGTGATTCCTTCATTGGTTACAATGTTCCCCAAGAAATCAACTTGTTATAACCAAAATTCACATTTAATGAACTTTCCAAAAATCATATCCTTCCGTAGAGTTTGAAAAATAACCCTTAGATGATTTTCATGCTCCTCACGACTTTTGGAATATATCAGAATATCATCAATAAAAACTACCAAAAAGTTATCAAGGTAGTCATTAAAGACTCTATTCATCAAATCCATAAAAATAGTAGGTGCATTAGTCAGTCCGATGGGCATAAAAACAAACTCATAATGCCCATATCTTGATCGTAATGCAATTTTTGGAATATCTTCTTTCTTCACCCTCAATTAATGATAACCAGAATGAAGATAAATCTTAGAGAAGAATTGAGCCCCATGAAGTTGGTCAAATAAGTCGTCAATTCTTGGAAGAGGGTATTTTTTCTTCACTGTGATCCCATTCAGTTCTCTACAATCAATGCATAGCTGCATCTATCCATCTTTATTCTTCACAAAGAGAAGTGGTGCTACCCAAGGAGACACACTCGGTCAGATAAACCCCTTCTCCAAAAGATCTTGGAGTTGCTTCTTTAATTCCTCCAGCTCTATATTTTCCATCCTATATGGGGTCTTTGATATCGGATGAGATATAGGTATGAGTTCAATGGAGAACTCTACCTATCTTTCTAGGGGAGGTCCGGGTAACTCCTCAGGAAATACGTCAAAGTATTTATGGACGATAAGGACATTTTCTATCCTTAAACTCTCATCTCCTTCTTCTTATTCCCCGATAAACTCCATAAAGAAGGATATAGAGGGTTATTTTTGACAATGATCAGGTTGAGATATCTCTCCTTGGAAGATAACTGTAGGTTCTCCATTCAAGACTACTGATATTTCCTTACTTCTTCAATTGATCTTAGAATTATACTTTGAGAGCCAGTCCATCCATAATATAATGTCGAATTCCAGCATGGGAATGAATACTAGATTTGTGATAAGATTGTGCTGACTAAAGTAAATACTAGAGTTTCTAAACACTGACGATGTTGGGATAGTCCCACCCATAGACTTGATTGATAACTCTACTTTTAGAAAATTGGGGGTTGACTCTATTTTTTTTGCAAACTTGGAGTAAATAAAGGAATGCATAGAACCAAAATCAAACAAAGTACTTTCTAGCTTTGAGAGGACAACAATAGTACCTACTACCACATAATTTAGAGCCTCAACTTCAGTTGTTGTGATAGAAAAAGCACGACATTGATCCCTTGGAATTTTCTGAGGCTGATGGTGGTTCCTCTCCACTACCCTCGGATTTGGACAGTGATTGACAAAGTACCCATGTTTTCCACACTTAAAGAATTGGACATCAGGTAGGGCCTGCACCATCTTACCCTTGTCGTTAGTGTTTGGAATTTGAGGTTTCACCTCACTATGACAATTCTTCACAATATGGACATCTCTTCCCCACTTGTAGCATCTCCTGCTCCCGAGCAGGTAGTTCCCTAAATGCTTATTCCCACATTTATTACATGTGGGAAGTTTCACTTGCTTTCCTCCTCTTACCTGATCAAAATTACTCCCTAAGATGGGCTCCATCGATCTCTTCTTGTCATTGGATTTATGAGACCATTGCGTCTCTCCAAACTCCAGTTAAACTTTCATCACAATCCACACGATCTCCTCATAGTTATCATAGTCTCGGTTGGCTATATTCTTCCACAGATGAGGTCTCAGTCCACCAAAGAATCTATCAACCTTACTATTTGGATCCATGAAAAAGCTATATGTATATAATGAAAGTCGGGTGAAGTTCATCTCAAAGCTTCCAATAGATTCATTCTCCTTCTGCTTCAGCTCGAGAAACTCCTTCTCCATTCTTGTTCTCATGGATCGAGGGAAATCTTACTGAAAAAGATCCCTATGAATTCTTCCTACTCTATAGATTAAACCTCCAATCTTGGCCTTGTATTTTTAATCAGTTCCCACCACTGATCAGCTTCTCCCTCTAAGTGATAGACATCCAGGGTGACCTTCTCCTTCTCTGAACAATAGAGCACAGAAAATATCTTCTCTATAAAGCTGATCCACTATTCAGCAATCAATGGGTCGATCGATCAATTGAAGGTTGTTGGTCGTTGACGCATAAAGGGATCAACATAATGTTGTTCCCTTCGTGGTGAGATCGGTCTTTCATCTTGATTCAAGTTATTTACCATAACTTGAGTCAGTTGGTTCATCATTCACATGAATGTTTCCATTTCGGCTTCCTTTGGAGGGTCGTCAGCACATGGTCCTTTGCGGTCACCATTTGCACAGTTCATACTATTGCCCGCCATTTTCTAAAAGAATAAATCCTTTGTGAGAAACTTATTTCATTTATGAATCTTTTAACTATAAAGGATTTTATTTACTAAAACCTCATGCTTAGAAAATTTCATTTCTCTATAATTCTTTCATAATGATTCATAAAAAGCTTGCGATTAACCCAACATATCCCCCGGGATTGTCATAACCAAGAGTGCAGCAAGTCCTGTTGTCGTGCACCAGTTACCATTTGAGTCTAGATCAAAACGGTGTTTTTGGGTTTTACCCCTATGTACATCTATGCCAGATCCGCCTCTACCTGCTCGTATCCAGACGAGGATGTATTTGTTCGATAAACCACTTACTCAATACTCACCAAAATACCAGGAAGTTTTCCTATATTTAAAATTTTCTATAGGGTTCTTCCTAAAGTTTTCATAGCCTAATTTCCATAAATAACTAAACTATCCTTTGATACCAACTATGAAATCCCGCCTTTTTATTACATAACGTTTCATTACATTTTACATACAGAGGATCTTTAAAGTCTAGTGTCTTGGAAATCCGGGACATAAAACGTGAAAACAATATAAAAATTATTCTAATCTACTTTTAAGGCTTCATCATATGTTCATACTATGTACAATTATTGTATCTCATATCCTAGAGACATACATCAAGTTAAAGGGTGAGCAGAAGGCCCAGTAAGGGTAAACAAGGGAATCAGTTTACTTGTGTTAACAATAACAACTTGAATAAAAACATAAAGACATGAGCAATGGAAGTATATGAATATCATAATGAAAATAAATTGAAACATAACTTGAATATGTGGCTTGAAAATATCATTTATACATTCATGAACATATCACCAAGGTCCATCCCTAAGGTGTCATAAAAATTACCAAGGTTATTCACCAAGGTATTGTGAAACTTGTCATCTCTAGAGATTAATTCTTTACCCAATGCATTGGAGCGCTATCAGGGAACACCATTAATATTTCTTTAATTTAATGTGATCCACATATATCAAAATAAAAATTTCATAAATAATCCATAGTTAATAAAAGAAATGAGTTTCATTTCAAAATCACGACGTTTTAAAGAGTACTTAAAAATGAGATTGTTATGTTATTTATAACCCATAAAAAGGGAGTAAGGGTTACTTGTATGTAAATTAAAGAATAAAATATATCATTTTTGTGTATTTATGAAAACCCATATAAATGAAATAGGTCTATGTATTCATATAAAAAAATCAAGAGAATTTCTTGAGAGAAAGAGAGAAAAATTTTGAGACGAAATTTCTCCAGCATAACGGCTATATAACATGGTTTTAGAAAATAATAAAAATAGAGGGTACACGGGTAAAAAACTCATAAATAAATCATATTAAAATAAAAGTAAAGAATAACATGGGCATAAGAACATGTTATGGATATTTTAATGACATACCACAAGAAAAGGAAACTTGAAAGAAAAGAGAAGGTGCGATTTCTTTTACGAGAAATTCGACAGCCTAACGACGTCACTTAAAAATTTAGAAAAAAATTTATGAGAGCGGAAAGGGGTATCTAAATAATTAGAAATTAAATTTAAAGTAATGAGAACATATAAGAACAAACCCTCAACATAAATATATGGAAACCAGAAGACACAACATAAAGAAAGTCATGACTTAAAAGAGGAGGGTGAAAGGATCCCTTACCTTGAAGAGTAACTTAGAAAGCTTGAAGTTCAGGACCTTAAGAGGCTTGAGGGAACCTTGGGATGACTCCTTGGGAGGTAAAGAGACCAGAAATTCTTTTAGGAGTATTTTGGAATGAAATGGATGAGGGAATGGCTTGGTATTTATAGAAGAAGTGAGGGAATAAATTATTAATTTCCAAGGGACACCTCATCGATGGTATTGGCTAAACCATGGGATTTACCATGGTATTTTCCCATGGTTTTGGACACTTAGGACACATAATAGAATATCTAACTATTTATAAGTCTACCAAAAAGATTCTATAATTATTAAATCATTAAATATGTCATTAAACACCCGAAACTCAAAACTGTATTTTTACTATTCACCGAAAATTCAACTTTTTTAGAAAAATCCCCAAAAATCACATTAACCTATATCGATGGTCTGAATTTAAAAATTAACTACATTTTATAAAAATAATTTTCTAAATATTTTTAATTAAATTTTTAAATAAAAACACTATTTACCTGAAAAAACTAATACTTAACTAATAATTTCTTAAAGAGTTATTTATTTATTTTATTGAATCACATTACCGAATGAAGGTGCCTAAATTATATAAATACTTTCTAAAGCGAGGTTACTAATCCATTTGGTCACATTACTATTCATAAGCGTGAAATTACTATTCATAATTTACTATTCACCAAATATTAAGTTGATCTTATTACACTCTAAATTTCTTACTGGGTACAACTATAGAAAACCATTTTTTGAAAATCATTATACATCATTAATTATTTAAGGTTTACATAAATATTTTAAAATATCCTTTTTTTCAAAATTCATTAATAATATACATCCTATATTTGTCCGGACATTTGAAAATTCACAAACTTCACCATAAGAAGAAATCACAATTTTATTTGTCTCAAAGGATTACACAAAGCAGCTACGGTCTCGTTACATAACCCCTTATTACACCAGCATAAGACCTAAGTGTAAGGTGTGCTAAGGTGATAGAATCTAGGGGCATCTCGGCCAACATTTCCTGAGTAGTGATTTATATCAGCTTGAACTTCTTCCAAAGGAAATTTCTTTCTAGCTTCACACGATGAAGTTTGGATTGGGTTTGGTCCAGAGCAAAGCCCAGTGGTGATACCTCCTTCCTAAGTTCCGTCAGATGGGCTTCAATCGGCCCGAGACTACTGGATGAGGCCATCGAATCTTTTTCTGTATTAATTAACCAAGATCACTTGTTTTTTATAGAAAATAATCGCAAAATTATGGGTTTTTGTTTCCAACGGTCATATTGACCAACGGTCATATAACAGTCGAAACCCAACGATCTCATTTTAATTATACTCATTTCATTAAATGAAATAGTTTTGTTGAGTATAAAATAAAATAACACACAAAATTAGGAAACAAAAATTATTAAAAAGTTCAGGTCGTTAAATTCTTCCCCCCTTATGAAATTTCGCCCCAGAAATTTTAAACCCGTATCCTCAGAAGAGAAAAGGTGTGGGTACTTCTGCCTCAAAGACTCCTCTGGTTCCCACATGGCTTCTCCATATTTTTGGTTCCTCCACAACACCTTAACAAGGTGGTTAGTCTTGTTACGTAGAACGTTGTCTCTACGATCCAAGACCTCTACCAGCTGCTCCTCATAAGAGAGGTCATGTTTCAGTTGTACCACCTCTGGGTATAGTACATGTGAAGGGTCTGGTATGTAATTCCTCAAGAGGGATAGGTGGAAGACATCATGAACTTGTGCTATATTTGGAGGAAGTGCAAGCTGATAGGCCACTGCTCCCATGCGATCAAGGATTTCATAGGGGCCAATGTACCTAGGGCTGAGATTCCCTTTCTTCCGAAACCTCATGACTCTCTTCCAAGGTGATATTTGAAGAAGTAAATTATCACCGATATCAAGCTCTGAGTCCCTTCGATGGTTTTCAGCATGGCTCTTTTGCTGACTCTGAGGAGCCTTAATGTGTTGTTTGATGACATGGACTTTTTCTGTCATCTCTTGCACAAGATTAGGCCCAAGAAGCTTTCTCTCACCAGATTCATCCCAACAAGTAGGAGTTCTACGTCGCTTCCCATATAGATCTTCATAGGGTTCCATTTGAATGCTTGAGTAGAAGCTGTTGTTCTAGGATAACTCAACTAAAGGGAGATGTTGATCCCATCCACCTTTAAATTCCATTGAGCATGTTCTCAGTGTAATGACTCGACCCCAGTTAACCAGAGTCGGTGCATTATTACGTATCCTTGGCATGATCACAAGTAATCAAATACTGAAAGACAGATCATTTTAGTATCCTTGGAAACTCTAGAGATATTCATAAGTCTTACATTACATCATAAAGTGAAAAACTACAACAACATCTTGTCTTCATATCCCCCCATACTATCCATGAAGGTCATTCATAAAATAATTCTTCACATCCTGGAAAAAATAAAACAAATAAAGGGGTGAGCTTAGATGCTATTTCAGGATAACAATATAGCAGAAACTTTCATTAATAAGAATAAACATTTCAGGAAATGTATAACTTAAAAAAAAGCCTTTTAAACTTGAACTTCAGCGTAATATGGAAAAGATAAAATGAAATAATGCCATTTACTTATTCACATGGATATTCTACTAATCGAATAATCACATGTAATATCAATAACTGTAATACCCCAATCTTCTACGGTATGTTTTCCTTTGAATAATACAATAGCGTGTGTCGTACGCAACTTCGAGTTCTAATACACCACAACCAATCAAACTAGCCGTTATGAATAGTAATACCCAATTTTTGAAATTTTATAAATTTTATTTTTCAAAATGGAATTTATTTTTGGATTTGGAATATCGAAATTATCCTAGGGTAAATTTTTGGTATTTTTATGAAAACTTTCAATTTTTGATGAATAGTGAAAAACACTGAGTTATTAGTTAAAACCGAATTTTTATTTAAATAATTATTTATTTTATTTAAATTTATTTTTGGTAAAAATAGATACATAATACCTATATAAGTTCAATGCAATTCATTTGATTCAATTTATATTAATTTTAGATATATAAAAAGTTTATTGAACTTTTCACCGTCTTTTACCCACCTCCTAGGAGATTTTTCAAATTTTCAAAAAACTTAATTTTACCACTTTTGTGAGTGGAATTTCAAAAATCCAAGAAAAACGATTGATATCAGTAAGTAAAATGTGGTTCAATGAGATGAAAATAATTTTTGGTGAATATTAACTTTTTACTTTTATTTACCACGATTAAAAGTAAATAGGGTAATTAAAGGTAAAAATGATATTATTTTTACCTTGAAACATGTCCTAATTCTATTGGATAAGTATAATTTGACCAAAAAAAACATTAGGAATAAAATATGAACCTCTTTGGTCCACTTGGATTAGATTATGACATTTATTATTATTCAATTCAAAGAAGAGTTAAAAGAGTTAAAATCAAAGTTTAATAACTAAAACATTTTTAATATAGGGTTATACATAAGATAAATTCGATTATAAATATTCATTAGAAATATAAAAAGATTTAATACATAATAATATTTTATTTATAATCTTTAGACATTAAATAAGTTAATTTATTTATGACACAATGGTGATGTAGTAATTACCTTATTAATGAAATATTAAAATAATTGATATTAAGAATACCCAAATAAATATAATTTGAGACTTTTTATGAAATAAACTAATCTTATAGGTTTATATGACATGTTATGATTTATTTAATTAACTTTTTTCGAAGTAATAATTCTGTTATGATTTTCAAAAAAATAAATTTCCAAATAGTGTCAAAATTGACATAAAAGAGTTTTTAAAAACAATATTATATTATTAATTGATATTATATTCCTAAAAATCTAAGGTTCGTCAAAGAGAGTTATATAATTATAGGTGTATAATTAATTAACCACTTGGGGTTCTTTTGGAAGTTTATAGTAAGTTTATTAACCATATAATATAATAATACAAAGAGACATGGTAAATGTCAAACTAATTAACTAAGAGTTAAATCTAAAATATAAGGTTAATATAGTGACCCAAACATGTATAAAACCTATTGGTTGAGTTATTTTAGTCCCATACCCACCTTATATTATAAATAAGTCACTTTGGAGCCATTATAAACCAAATATTAATTTATTATAAAATAATATTTCTAGCTTTTCCTAAAGTGCCCCTCACCCCTCTTATAAAAAGGCACTCCCCCTTCTCTCAATTTCACACCTTAAAAGCCTTTTGGTTCGGCCAAAACCTACCCAAATATCCTCTCAACTTTCATCAATTAAACCTAGAGGCCTTATTTTGATCAGAAATCAAACCTAAGGAGCCCTTTTGATCAAATCAAAAGGAAGAACCCGAAGAAGAGGTAATGTTTTCACCACCCTCTTTCAAGTTCCTTTCTTATTCAACTTCTTCTTTCTTTGTTATTTAAATTTTAAAATAATAACTCAAGTATATTATATATATTGTGATGTTATTATAAATATGTTACAACTATATTCAGTATTCTATCCATCCTTTAAATGACATGTCACCATACGTGCGTACGTACGGCCTACCGTCTCCACGTCGTGGTGTAATTGTTATTCAATACATTATTATTTGGATGGTTATAATAATGATGTGTAATTGATTTAAATAATAAATATAACATTATAATGGTTCTGTATATATGATATACCATCCAATTATATGTTATTTTAATATAAAAAGAATGATATTGTCGCTCGTGCGTACATACAGAATACCGTCTCCACAAACGTGATGAGATTCATTCCCCATCGCATCCATTCGAGAAAAATTTTCATTTGATGGTTAAAAATAATATTTAAAGAATCAATATCATTCTGGATATTAATAAGATACAACATATCCATAACAAACATGACTTACGTAACAAATCATATAAAGCAAAACAAATCAGTTAACACCCGAAACAACAATAATACTAAGATATTATTAAAAAAACAATGTTAAAAAATCATATATGATATCATAATAATGTATATGATTCTTGTATAATTTAATAACAATTATTTTAGTATTATAGAGGAGGTTAACCTACTCTCTACCAAGGAAAAGTACAATGTAAGGTTTTATTTCACAATCTCTTTATTATCCGAGGTTGTTTATATGTAATTATCTACTGGGACCTCTTTATCATCCATATCCATGTTTCTTAAAAATGTCTTTCAAAACATTTTTACTTTTTAATAGATAATAGGTTAAAGTAATTTATACCCTTATTTGACCTTATACATTTTTTGAAAGGAATATTTCCGTCGTCTTCCAAACAAGGTCCTTTTTAACCTTTTTGAAAAATTAAGGTATGAATGTTTTTTTAACTTATAAGGCAGGTGTGGTTATTTTATGCCGTTATAAAATCGTCCAATCTTCCCTTAAAATATTATAAGATTATTTTCAAAATAAAGGTTTTATTTTATAATTATGTTAATTTTAAATTATTTCAAAAAGGATATATTTCTGTCAAATAGTTTTGATTTCATCTATGTCAACATCCTTTGATGGATTTAAACTTATTTGAAGTTGATTTATTATGATACATAACTTCCATATTATATTTAAGGTTTTGTGATATTTTTGACCGTGGATGTTTTATTTCCTAACATTCATGGTTTATGGATAAATTATTGACATTTTGTATGCTAGTTTTAATACAAATGTTTATGTTATGTTTAAACCATTTCATATGAGGAATGCATTGGACTTAGTAAGTGACGGGTGGAGCCCGCTATAGCTTCTCGATGCATGGGTAGGTCTCATGAGACAAACTAGTGTCTTGGCACAAGGCCTTGACAAAATCGTATTTGTAGTCTTGGCACATGACCTTGACTATGTGGTTATGATAGTCTGACATTTTGCATTCCATTATTATGAAAGTGGTTATTGATATTTCATGTGATTATTTGACTGGTAGAATATCCATGTGATAAATTAAATGGTATTATTTCATTTTATCTTTTCCATATTATGCTGAAGTTCAAGTTTAAAAGGATTTTGTTTTAGTTATACATTTCCTTAAATATTTATGTTTATTTATGAAAGTTTCTGCTATATTGTTATCCTTATTGAGCATCTAAGCTCACCCCTTCAATGTTTTATTTTTCCCAGGATGTGGAGAAGTTTTTTATGAATGACCTTCAGGGATAGTATGAGGGGATATGAAGACAAGATATTGTTGTAGTTTTTTTTACTTTATGATGTAATGTAAGACTTATGAATATATCTAGTGTTTCCAAGGCTACTAAACTAATCGGTCTTTCGAGACTTGATCTTTTGTGATCATTCCAATGATACGTAATAATGCACCAACTCTGGGTAACTGGGGTCAGGGAATTATAGTTGGTATTAGAGGAAGTTTAGTAATAAACCTTGGAAGCTGGATTTAGATAAACTCTGATTAGAGCACATAACCCTAAGATAGACTTTGAGGATTAGTATATAAGAACTTCCTAGAATTTTGGTATTGTATAGATTTTGTGAGTTTTCCGAGCAATACATACCTATCTGGATATGAGCAGGTAGAGGCAGCCTTGGCACAGATGTACCTAGGGGTAAAACCCAAAAACAGTGCTTTGAGCTAGACTCGAACGAGAACTGGTGCACGACAACGGGCCTTGCTGCACTCTTGGTTACGACACTCCCAGGGGATATGCTTATGATAATTCTCATTTTCTTTACAAACCATTATGAAGGGTTTATGAGTATATACTTTCTCAAAGAAAACATTTTTATGATTTCTGATTATATCCATAAACTGTTCAATTTATGTTAAGTGTTTTACAAGTATGGAATTATGTATTTCGATTTATAAACTAATCTAGTTTATGCCATTGTTTAGAAATGGAGCCTAGTGGAAGGAATGAAAACCGTATCAATGCACGAACTCCATGTAGGGATTTCCCTCCTACTCAAGATAATTATTGTGGAGCTGGTGATACAACTGGTGCTGATCATCTTATCACTATACTGGGACAACTCACTCAGGTTATGAATAATAACCTTACCCATATGGAGCACCCTGATCTGCAGTGTGGAGGATCAATGTTAGATCACTTCATGAGGCAACAAACACCATCATTTAATGTGGGTAAAAATCCACTAGTAGCTGAGCAATGGATCAATTCATTAGAGAAAATATTCCATGCCTTAGGGAGTAGCGAAAGGGAAAAAGTTATCATGGTAGTTTATCGCCTCACTGGAGATGCTGATCAATGGTGGTCATTGATTCAAAATAAAAAGGATGATGAAGAAGTATCAAGTATGAAATGGAGGGAGTTTAAAGATATTTTCTTAGAAAAATACTTTCCTCATGACCATCGAGCAGATACGGAAAGACAATTTCTCAGTCTGAGGAAAAAGAAGGATGAGAATGTCATAAAGTATAAAGCTAACTTTACAAGGTTAGAAAGACATGTAGAAGATTATATACATAACCTGAGGAGTAATATTGATCATTTCATTGATGGGTTAAAACTATTTCTCCATTGAGCATTAGTATCACAATCTTTCTCAACGTACGAAGACATTGTCTCATGTGCTATCAAGATGAAAAAGGAATTCTCTAAATCATACGACATTAAAGCAAAGCAATAGAAGAAGAGATCTACAGATCACTCTAGAAATGGAAATAAGGGGAAGAATGGAAAAGTTGAATATCCATCCTACAGTAAATGTGGGAAGAAAAACCCTGGTACTTGTCTGAAGGGTATGGGAGTCTGTTACAAGTGTGGTGAAAAAGGCCACTAAGCTCGTGATTGTAAGGGGAATAAAGAAGCTACCGATGTTCATTGCTACAATTGCAAGGAGATTGTATAATATGCAAATGAATGTCCTAAGAGTCAGGGAAACTTACCTCAGAAGAGGCCGAGGGATCAAGGACAAGATTATGCTATCACTACTGCTGAGGTTGAAACTCTGAAAGATGTAGTGGAAGGTAATTTAATGGTTTCCTCAAGTTTAGCCAATGATTTATTTGATTCTGGATCATCGCATTATTTCATATCTTCCCAGTTTGCTAAGAAAATTAGATATTTCCAATTTAATTTAAAAAGGGAGTTGTCAGTCAAAACTCCTAAGGGAAGTATCATTACAACAAAGTTTTGTGAATCAGTTCCCATTAAGGAATATAAAAATTATTTATCTGCTGATCTCATCATCATACCCATGATGGAATTTGATATAATCCTCGGTATGGATTGGCTTTCAGACCATGATGCAAAAATTTATTGTAAGAATAAGTAGGTAACAATTTTTTATGATGATAAGGAGTACCTTATATTTAGAGCAGAAACGTCACCACCTAATTCTTATCTAGATCCACCCCCAATATCTCAACTAAATTCAATTATTTTGGAGTAAGAGAATGAAATAACTGTGGGTGATGAAAGGAATATTCGAATAGAGGATGTACCTATTGTGCAAGAATATATTGATGTTTTTCCAGAAGATTTACCTAGACATCCTTGAGAACGAGAAATTGAGTTTTCCATTGACCTAATTCCTGGTTCAAGGCCCATATCAAATACCCCTTATAGAATGACCACTGTGGAATTAGTGGAACTGAAGAAACCACTAAAGGAATTGAGTAATAAGGGATTTATTCTCCCTAGTGTTTCTCCATGGGGAGCCCCTTTTCTTTTTGTTAAGAAGAAAGATGGATCTATGAGGTTGTGCATTGACTACAGGGAGATCAATGCTATAACAATAAAGAACAAGTATCCCCTACCTCGCATTGATGATTTATTCGACCAACTTCATGGAGCTCAATACTTTTCAAAGATTGAACTTCGATCTGGATATCATCAGTTGTGTGTGAAGAAGGATGAAATTCCAAAAACAGCATTTCAAACCAGGTACTGGAATTATGAGTTTACAGTAATGCCTTTTGGGCTGACTAATGCACCCTCTGTTTTCATGGATCTAATGAACAGAGTTTTCAAGGAATATCTTGATGACTTTGTAGTGGTATTTATTGATGATATCCTGGTATACTCTAAAAGTTATGAAGATCATGAAAATCACTTGCGCATTATTCTAAAGACTATTAGAATACATGAATTATATGGGAAGTTTAGCAAGTGTGAATTCTCGATTCAAGAGATTTATTTTCTTGGCCATATTGTCTCTAAGGATGGAATCTCTATTGATCCTTCTAAGACAAGAGCAATCCAAGAATGTCTAGCACCAACGAGTATAACCGAGGTATGCAGTTTTATTGGTTTAGCAGGTTATTATCGGCGTTTCGTCCAAAATTTTGCCCAATTGGCTAACCCATTAACGAAGCTCACACGTAAAGGGGTTAAATTTGTTTGTATAAAAGAGTGTGAAGAATGTTTTGAAGAATTGAAGAGAATATTAGTCAATGCTCCTATCTTGACTCTACCATCGAGGAATGATGGGTTTGTTATTTATAGTGATTCCTCAAAGAAAGGACTTGGTTGTGTCCTTATGCATAATGATAGGGTTATTTCCTATGCATAACGACATCTAAAAAATCATGAGCAAAACTATCCCACTCATGATCTTGAGTTAGAAGATATAATCTTTGCTTTGAAGATTTTGAGACACTATCTCTATGGTGAAAAATGTGAGATATATACCAATCATAAGAGTTTGAAGTATATTTTCTCACAGAAAGAACTCAACATGAGGTAAAGAAGATGGATTGAATTACTCAAGGATTATGATTTCACTATACACTACCACCCAGGGAAGTCACATAAAGTGGCAGATGTTTTGAGCAGAAAGGATCATGGAGTTTTGAACAAGATGAGACTTGAAAAGGACCCTGTATACAAGGATCTAGTAAAGTTGGATAAGGGAATAACCAAGGAAGGTGAAACATCAATGCTTTTTTAAATGGTTTCCAAACCATCTTTACTAGAAAGGATAAGGAGTTATCAGACCGATGATGAAGAGTTTCAAAAGAAGATTAAGGCTGTGAATGATGGGAGATTGAGTGACTTTGTGTATGAAGATGGAATTTTGAAATTTCGGAAGATACTTTGTGTCCCCAACATACTTGATCTAAAAAGGAAATTTTTGGATGATGCTCATAGTTCCAATTTCTCTATACACCCTTGTAGTACTAAGATGTATAGAGATTTGAAGGAACATTTTTTTTGCGATAAAATGAAGAGGGATATTGCTAATTTTGTGTCAAGATGTATGGTTTGTCAACAAGTGAAAGCTGGAAGGAAACAACCTGAAGGAGTCATGAAACCTCTTCCCATACCTAAGTGGAAATGAGATAATATTACGATGGAATTTGTCATGGGACTACCAAAGACTCCTAGAAGGAACGATGCAATATGGGTCATTATTGATTGTCTTACCAAGTCATCCCATTTTCTTTCTATAAGAGAATATCTACCACTTGAACGTCTAGAAAGACTATATATTAATGAAGTTGTGAGACTTCATGGAGTACCCCTATTGATTGTTTCTGATCGTGATCCATGTTTTACATCAAGATTCTGGAAAAGTATTCAGAAAGACCTGGATACTGAACTTAATTTGAGCACTACCTACCACCCTCAAATTGATGGACAATCAGAATGAACTATTCAAACCTTAGATGACATGTTGATATCCTACTCACTTGACTTTAAGGGTATGTAGGATCAATATTTACCTCTGGTAGAATTTTCCTATAATAATATCTTCCATTCAAGTATTCAGATGGCACCATATGAAGCATTATACAGAAAGAGATGTCTCACACCAACCTGTTGGGATGATGTTGGTGAAAGAAAACTCATAGGCCCAGAACTTGTGGAGGAAACGATAGAAAAGGTGATGGTAATCCAAACCCACGTCAATGCAGCTCAAAGTAGGCAAAAGATTTATGCCGATAATCGAAGGAAGGATTTGGAATTTCAAGTTAGTGATCATGTTTTCTTGAAGGTATCTCCATGGAAAGGAGTTATAAGTTTCGGTAAAAAGGTAAATTGAGTCCAAGGTACATCGGACTATTCAAAATTCTAGAATGAATTGGGGCTGTAGCTTACTGTTTAGAAATGCCGCCAAGTCTCTCCAAAGTTCACGATGTGTTCCACGTATCACTGTTGAGAAAGTACATGCCTGACCCAACACATGTACTCACCTACGAGGAATTGGAACCAGAACCCAATCTGTCTTATTGCGAAGAGCCTGTCAAGGTTCTTGATACAAGAGAACAAGTGCTGAGAAACCGGACGACTCGTCTGGTTAAAGTTCTATGGAGAAACCATAAGATGGAAGAGGAAACGTGGGAACCTGAGAAACTTATGATAGAGAACCACCCGAGTCTTTTTATGCAGTAATTTTATAGAAATTTCAAGGACGAAATTATTTTAAGGAGGGGAGAATGTAACACCCCAAGCTTCCACGACACGTTTTCCTTTGAATAATACAATAGCGTGTCTTTTCGCTCGTGCATACTGATCAGTCACTGAAAGTGGCTAATATTCATTGTTAAGATCTTAATATTAATGTGTTTAAAAGTTCATAAACATCAATTTTAGTCCAATTCAGAAATTGAACTTCATTTCCCATCATTGTGCAATTCATGCTTAAAATGTCAATTTGGGCCCACTCAATAATTTGCTGGTGGAAAATTTTCTTATCATCTTGGATGCTTTGTTTTCATTGTAATGTTTTGCTGTCCATTTGATGTTGTAATCGTTCTTCATTCCCATGTAAGTTATTTGAATCACATTAGTTCTCAATAAAAGTTCTTCATTTCATATTTTTCTTTTTTTCTTCTTATCACTTTGATACCGTTGCTTTAAGGTGTGAATTTATTCACACCCGCACTTGTGAATTTATTCACACAACGGTGGAGTGATCGTTTCATTGTTTTATTTTTCTTCTCCAATTCTGCTTCTTTAAGTCGACTTCCCGCTTCCATTTATTTAATAGCATAAATGGAGGGCTAAACCCTTATGGTTTGGTCCTAGGGAGTTGCATGGGGAAGATTGGATGTTATTTTATGATCTAAAATTCTTTAATCATTTCATTAATTTAAGATTTCCATTTGATGATTAATTTCTTCTTCATATTTTCCAACTTTAACAATAACACATTTCGAGTGCTAGTACGATCCAATTCCTTGGAGTGATCATTAAATTGATCCTCTAAGTGCATTGGTGATTAGCCTTGGAATTGTGAGGGATTAAATTGGTGAATGATGTTGAGGAATTATATCATTTTGTGGACACGTCTTGAATTAGTGAAACGAACGTTATAAGATAATAAATACATCCAATCTAACCTAGTAACAACTTAGGATCAGATCATCTCCATTAATTGTTTTAGACTAAGTAAGTGTATGTTTTAATTTATTTTCTTTAAATTAATTCAGTAGTTATTCAAATAAAATCAATCCAAATAGTTGGCCACTCCATAGCCAAATCCTTCCAAAATCAGAGTGTCTCTCGGTTTCTTCTTCGGTCCCTGTGGACTCGACCCCTACTTGTACTACAACGACCGCATACCTGTAGGGTAAATTTGGGCGCAACCAAATTTTGGCGCCGTTGCCGGGGACCCAAGTAAGTTTTCTTAGACACTCATCTTCTTTTCTCACCCCAAATTCTCTATTCTCACCCTAATTTCTCTTCTCTTTTCCCCTTTCTGTTTCTGTGTGTCCAATGAATCCCAAAAATAATTTTCAAATAAATCCAATGGAGTATAATCAACAATATCCCTTCACAAACTCAGGATGGAATCAGTTTGAAAATTCACATTGGGAATCACCAACCTTTTTTAATCAACCTTTGAATGAATACCCCACCCCTGATAACATGAACGAAATTTGTAATGATGAAGGTTTAAAAGAACAATTTCCATACCTATCAAGAATGATTAAAAAGATGAATAATGAGGAAGTCCATGATGTCAAAACATCTATCAATCCTAATCCTGAAACAATTCTTCAAAAATTGTGTGAACAAATGGAAAAAATGAATTCAGAGGTATCAAGTTTTAGACAAGAACTTCAAAGCATTAAAACTTGTGTGGACCCCATTCTCACTCAAACCATCCCTTACTCAATATTGATAGAAGAATATTGTAACACACAAACCCCTCAAGCCTTTATTGAAGAACCAACCATTGGATTTGGGATAGTTGAAGATAATAAAGGAATTATTGATGGGTTCTTAAATCAAGAGGAAATTAATTTTATGGATTCACAAGGGGAAAATTTGACATCATGGACTGAGTTTCCTGAATATGACTCCATTAATGATTTTTCAAAAACACTAATCACTGAAAAATTGGGAGAAATACCAAACATTGATCCCACACACACTTCTGATATTCAACTGGACAATTTTCAGGATGAATCTTATTTTCAAAATGAACCAATTCTTTATAAATGTTTTGGAGAAGAAACTGATTTTGATTTAATTTGTTAATCTCCTTTAGGAAATTTCAATGAAACCGAGCTCAAAATCATTATCCTTCCTTCCCCAGACAAGAGTTACATCATAGGTGATAAAAAGGACCTTGTAGTTTTAGTTAATTCATCTAATGAAGACAATAATTTTGGAATGGTCATTGATGTATTAGGAAAGAATATAAGTTCAAATCGATCAACAATTTCAGATATTCCTTGGATTTTACCAATTATTGTGGAAAATAGGATTTTACATGAAACAAATTTCAAAAAAATAATCAATCTCAATCTTATTGAAGTGGAGAAAGATGGGTTAATTAAAATTTTGAAAGTTGGAATTGGATAAGTTGGGGGGTACAAGTCGAGATAACGACGTTAAACAAAAGCGCTGCATGGGAGTCAACCCATGGTTTTCTTGTTTCCAATCATTTTGAATCATTTTATTTTTCATATAATAAATTACCATAAGCTGTTGACCTGTTCTTCTTTTATGAGTAAGGATGGGTATGAAAGGGGAGCACCATATTCATCCGTGTCACGTGGTGTGATCTCTGAGTAATACCTTACCAAGAAAATATAAAGAAGACAATGTATCATCAGTTTATTTTGTTTTGTTTTATTTTTTTTATAGGTTAAATAAAAATAAAAGGACATGTTGAAATCCATAAGGAAAATCCATTCACCACCATCCAAGCCGCTGAGACTCAAATCCAGGATTGAAGGGAGACCATGGCATGAACTATTATCATCAACCACCAGGTGACTTCATTCCATGATTTTCATTTTAAATTTCTTCATTGAACTCCTCTCTTACCCACTTCTAACTTTTCTTTTCTTTAAACACTGAGGACAGTGTTATTCTAAGTTGGGGTGGGGGATAAAAAATGATTTTTTTTGAATAAAAGCATGCATGAAAAGAAAAATTCCATTAACCTTGAACATGATAACACACATTGCAAAATCTAAAATTGGATATCAAATAAATTTTGCATGCCTTGATTCTGATTTTAATGCATGTTTAAGTTCATGAGCATAGTTTTTGGAAAGTGCAGTTGTCCGATGTGATTTTTCAAATTTTACATTTTCATCCTCTTAATAAAAATGCCACAATACACATCTACTGGATCGTGGGTGTAAATTTGAGTTCTTGGGTACCTTTCATTATAGCATAGGGTTCTGGGGTCAATTTTAGTTTAATATGAGTATCCAAAAAAAACAAAAAAAAACAAAAAAAATTGAAAAAATAATAATGACCACATAGAGCAATGTTTTTTCCAAATGCGTGGCGTCCGACACTTGGGGATCGTGACTCCATAGTTGTCTTTCC
Source organism: Viscum album (assembly GCA_963277665.1). NCBI lineage: Eukaryota > Viridiplantae > Streptophyta > Magnoliopsida > Santalales > Viscaceae > Viscum > Viscum album. Next base: position 769,240,469 of record OY728159.1, on the reverse strand, counting down.
CAGAGTTAGGCTTTATATCTCTATTGTAGAGCATGAAATTGACAAAATGCGTGGCATCCGGCACTTGGGGATCGTGACTCCATAGTTGTCTTGCCCAGAGTTAGTATTTTCATATCTATTGTGGTTAAAAAAAAATCAAAAAAAAATCAAAAAAAAAATTAAAAAAAAATGGATACTCATCTTAAGGTTTAATGTGATTCCCACCTAGCGCTTCCATTTTTTCCCCTTGAACAATAAAATGGGCCCCATATCTTTTATGACGCACAACACTTTATCATGCTTAATTGGAATTGGATGAAATGTGGCGATGAATTTGAACAAAGGAATGGGCTTGGGCTTGGGATATGCTTATGGACCTAGCTTGTTTTAAATGATTTTGATGGGTTTTCATAATTTTTTTGGTATTAGATATTTGGGTGAGCAATGTGTATTTAAATGTTTTTGGAAAAGGGGATTTGGATTTCATATTTGTAAATTATTTTGCTCGGGACTAGCAAAACTCAAGTTGGGGGGTGTGATCAGTCACTGAAAGTGGCTAATATTCATTGTTAAGATCTTAATATTAATGTGTTTAAAAGTTCATAAACATCAATTTTAGTCCAATTCAGAAATTGAACTTCATTTCCCATCATTGTGCAATTCATGCTTAAAATGTCAATTTGGGCCCACTCAATAATTTTATGGTGGAAAATTTTCTTATCATCTTGGATGCTTTGTTTTCATTGTAATGTTTTGCTGTACATTTGATGTTGTAATCGTTCTTCATTCTCATTTAAGTTATTTGAATCACATTAGTTCTCAATAAAAGTTCTTCATTTCATCTTTTTCTTTTTTTTCTTCTAATCACTTTGATACTGTTGCTTTAAGGTGTGAATTTATTCACACCAGCACTTGTGAATTTATTCACACAACGGTGGAGTGATCGTTTCATTGTTTTATTTTTCTTCTCCAATTCTGCTTCTTTAAGTCGACTTCCCGCTTCCATTTATTTAATAGCATAAATGGAGGGCTAAACCCTTATGGGTTGGTCCTAGGGAGTTGCATGGGGAAGATTAGATGTTATTTTATGATCTAAAATTCTTTAATCATTTCATTAATTTAAGATTTCCATTTGATGATTAATTTCTTCTTCATCTTTTCCAACTTTAACAATAACACATTTCGAGTGCTAGTACGATCCAATTCCTTGGAGTGATCATTAAATTGATCCTCTAAGTGCATTGGTGATTAGCCTTGGAATTGTGAGGGATTAAATTGGTGAATGATGTTGAGGAATTATATCATTTTGTGGACACGTCTTGAATTAGTGAAACGAACGTTATAAGATAATAAATACATCCAATCTAACCTAGTAACAACTTAGGATCATCTCATCTCCATTAATTGTTTTAGACTAAGTAAGTGTATGTTTTAATTTATTTTCATTAAATTAATTCAGTAGTTATTCAAATAAAATCAATCCAAATAGTTGGCCACTCCATAGCCAAATCCTTCCAAAATCAGAGTGTCTCTCGGTTTCTTCTTCAGTCCCTGTGGACTCGACCCCTACTTGTACTACAACGACCGCATACCTGTAGGGTAAATTTGGGCGCAACCACATACGTACGGAATACCATCTCCACGAATGTGATGAGATTCATTCCCCATCGTATCCATTCGAGACTAATTTTCATTTGATGGTTAAAAATAATTTTTAAAGAATTAATATCATTTGGATATTAATAAGATACAAACTATCCATAACAAACAAGGCTTATGTAATAAAGCATATAAAGTAAAACAAATTAGTTAACACCCGAAACAACGATAATACCAAGATATTATTAACAAAAAAATGTTAAAAGATCATATATGATATCATAATAATGTATACGATTCTTGTATAATTTAATAACAATTATTTCACCATTATAGGGTAGGTTAACCTACTCTCTACCAAGGAAAAGTACAAGGTAAGAGTTTATTTCACAATCTCTTCATTATCGGAGGTTATTTATATGTAATTATCTACTGGGACCTCTTTATCATCCACATCCATGTTTCTTAAAAATGACTTTCAAAACATTTTTACTATTTAATAGATTGTAGGTTAAATTAATTTATACCCTTATTTGACCTTATACATTTTTTAAAGGAATCTTTCCGTCATCTTCCAAACAAGGTCATTTTTAACCTTTTTGAAAAATTAAGGTAAGAATGTTTTTTTGACTTATACAGCAGGTGTGGTTATTTTATGCCATTATAAAATTTTCCAAGCTTCACTTACAAGATTATAATATTATTTTCAAAATATAGGTTTTATTTTATAATTATTTGACTTTTAAATGATTTCAAAAAGGAGATATTTCTCTCAAATAATTTTGATTTCATCTATGTCAACATCCTTTGATGGATTTTAAGATTATTTGAAGTTGATTTATTATGATACAAAACTTCCATATTGTATTGAAGGTTTTGTGATATTTTTGACTCTAGATGTGTTATTTCATAACATTCATGGTTTATGGATAAAGTATTGACATTTTGTATGCTAGTTTTAATACGAATGTTTATGTTATGTTTAAACCTTTTCATATGAGGAATGCATTGGACTTAGTAAGTGATGGGTGGAGCCCGCTATAGCTCCTCAATGCATCAGTAGGTCTCATGAGACAAACTAGTGCCTTGTCACAAGGCCTTGAAAAAATCTTTTTTGTAGTCTTAGCATAAGGCCTTGACTATGTGGTTATGATAGTCTGGAATTATGAATTCCATTATTATGAAAGTGGTTATTGATATTTCATGTGATTATTCGACTAGTAGAATATCCATGTGAATAAGTAAATGAAATTATTTCATTTTATCTTTGCCATATTATGCTGAAGTTCATGTTTAAAAGGATTTTGTTTTATTTATACATTTCCTTAATTGTTTATGTTTATTTATGAAAGTTTCTGCTATATTGTTATCCTTACCGAGCATCTGAGCTCACACCTTTCAATGTTCTATTTTTCCCAGGATGTGAAGAAGTTTTTTATGGATGACCTTCTAGGATAGTATGAGGCGATATGAAGACAAGATGTTTTTGTAGTTTTTTTTACTTTATGATGTAATGTAAGAATTATGAATATATCTAGTGTTTTCAAGGATACTAAACTAATCAGTCTTTTGAGACTTGATCTTTTGTGATCATGCCAATGATACGTAATAATGCCGCAACTCGGGGTAATTGGGGTCGGGGAATTACAATAACCACTTTCATAATAATGGAATTCATAATGCCAAATTATAATTTCTATGTCAAGGCCTCGTGCCAAGACCTAGGGGATAACTATTACCGGAACCCAACTCGGAGAGCCTCTGTAACCGGACTCCAACCTGGAGAGCCTCTGTAACCGGACTCCAACCCGGAGAGCCTCTGCATCCGGACTCCATCCCGGATAGCCTCTGTAACTGGACTCTATCCCAGAGTTCCTCTGTAACCGGACTCTATCCCGGAGGGTTAGATTTAACCGGACCCCAAACCGGAGTGCTTAATTTTACCAGTCCTGAACCCGGAACATACTAATCCAATAAATTCATCATAATAAAAGGTTGAAGTATAACATAAACATTTGTATTAAAACTAGAATACAAAATGTCAATACATTAACCATAAACCATGAATGGTATAAAAATAGAACATCCATAGTCAAACATATCTTAACTCATTCAATACGATATGGAAGATTGTATTATAATAAATCAACTTCAAATAAACTTAAAATCCATCAAAGGATGTTGATATAGATGAAATCAAAACTATTTGAGAGAAATATCTCCTTTTTAAAATAATATAAATGTCACATAATTATAAAATAAAATTTTATTTTGAAAATAATCTTATATTCTTGTAAGGGAAGCTTCAACGATTTTATAAAGATGGAAAATAGCTGCACTCGCCATATAAGTTAAAAAAAGGCATTCTTACCTTAATTTTCTCAAAAAGGTTAAAAAGGACCTTGTTTGTAAAACGATGGAAAGATTCATTTCAAAAACGTATAAGGTAAAAGAAGGGTATAAATGAATTTAAACCATTTTCTATTAAATAGTAAAAATGTTTTGAAATACATTTTTAAGAAACATGGATGTGGATGATAAAGAGGTCCCAATAGATACTTACGTAAAAACAACCTTGAATAATAAAGAGGTTGTGAAATTAACCCTTACTGATTTGGTATCTTATGAAATATACACCCCATGAAATATGGATCATGAATATTTAAATAACCATAAGATAAAGTATATTACCCAAATAATACAATCATGGGCAGTAAATACACCACAGAAAATGAAATAGTGGCAATTATATCATAGATCTCACAGGAATAAAAATTGAGATGAAAACCCCTTACCTTGTAATTTTCCTTGTTCAAGGGTAGGTTAACCTCATTTATAATGGTAAAATAATTGTTATTAAATTATACAAGAATCATATACATTAATATGATATCATATATGATCTTTTAACATTTCTTTGTTAATAATATCTTAGTAGTATCGTCGTTTTGGGTTTTAACTGATTTGTTTTCCTTTATATGATTTTTTATGTAAGCTGTGTTTGTTATGGATAGGTTGTATCTCATTAATATACAGAATGATATCAAGTCCTTAAACATTATTTTTAATCATAAAATGAAAATTAGCCTTGAGTGGATACGATGGGCAAGGAATCTCATCGCGTTCGTAGAGACGGTATTCCGTACGTACGCACGAGCGACAATATCATTCTTTTGATACTAAAATTGTATATAATTGGATGGTATATCATATATACAGAATAATTATAATTTCATATTTATTATTTACTTCAATTACACATCATTATCATACCCATCAAAATAATAATGTTTTGAATAACAATTACAGCACGACGTGGAGACGGTAAGTCGTACGTATGCACGTATGGTGACATGTCATTCAAAGGACGGATTGAATACTGAATATGGTTGTACCATATTTATAATAACATCACAGTATGTAGAAGATTCTAGAGTTATTATTTTATAATGGAAATAACAAAGAAATAAGAAGTCGAAGAAGAAAGGAACTTGAAAGAGGGTGGTGAAAACATTACCTCTTCTTCGGGTTATTCCTTTTGATTTGATAAAAAGGGATCATTAAGTTTGCTTTATGATAAAAATAAGGCCTATAGAATGAATGGAGGATAGTTGAGAGAGTATTTTAGTAGGGTTTGGCTGATCCAAATGGCTTTGAAGGTGTGAATTAAAGATAAGGGGGAGTTCCCTTTTATAAGAGGGGTGGGGGGCACCTTAGGAAAAGAGTGAAATATTAATTTATAATAAACTCATTTTTAGTTTATAATGGCTAAAAAGTGGATTATTTCGAGGATAAGGTGGGTATGGGTCTAAAACCACCCAAAAAATAGGTTTTAGACAGGTTTGGGTCACTATATTGACCTTATATTTTAGTTTTAACTCTTAGTTAATTAGTTTAACTTTTACCGTGTCTTCTTGTATTCTTACACTATATGGCTAATAAACTTACTATATACATCCAAGAGATCCCCAAGTGGTTCATTAATGATAAAAATATCATTATATAAGTCTCTTGGACAAACCTTATATTTTTAGGAATATAATATCAATTAATAATATAATATTTGTTTTAAAAACTCTTTTATGTCAATTTTGGCACTATTTGATATTTTGCTATTTTTAAAGTCATAATAGCATGATTACTTCGAAATAAATTCATTGAATCAATAATAACATGTCATATTAACCTATAAAATTCTTTTATGGCATCAAAAGTTTCTAATTATATTTATTTTAACATTTATAATATCATTTATTTGATTCTTTCATTAATAAGGAAAATACCACTTCATCATTGTGTCATAAATAAACTTAATTATTCAATGTCTAAAAATAATAAATAAAATAAATTTATGTATGAAATATTTTTATATTTATAATTAATATTTATAGTTGAATATATAACATATATAACCCTATGTAAATTTTTTTTACTAAAAGATATATGTTTATGTCATTTTTGCCTTTACTTTAAATTAATTAATATAAAGTGTCATTATCACTCTCAAGTGGATCCAAGTGGTCCCAAAATCGACCCAAGGATGCCCATGGTCGGACATGTATCATCCAATAGGTTTAGGACACATGTTAGGATAATTTTATATTATTATAATATTATATTGTTACCCTTATTTACCTGATTTACCCTTTAACCACGGTAAATAAAATATTTACCGAAGTAATTATTCATAATGTCTAAAAATAAAAGTTACCTATTTACAGAATTTGGACATCCTGATTACAAATATAGAATCCATTTTTCTAAATTCAAAAAAAAAGTGGCAGAAATTAATTTAAAATTAATTTCCACTGTCAAAACAAAAAGCGTGTTTTTATGAAATAATAACTTTCAAAAGATTGACACTTATTTATGTCCAGTTTAAATGTCAAATTATATACAATGAACAACATTGTATTAATTGGTAAAACTCATTAGTATAATTTGGCACTATAAATTATTTTGATTAAAAAAGTTGTTTTTCATTAAAGTTTAATATTTTTCACTATTCATCAAAAATTGGAAGTTTTTAGAAAAATACCAAAAATTCACCCTAAGCTAATTTTGATATTACAAATCCAAAAATTAAGTCAAATTTGAATAATAAAATTTATAAAATTTCAAAAAGTGGGTATTACTATTCATAACGGCTACTTTGATTGGTCGCAGTGTTTTAGAATCTCGAAGTTGCATACAATGCAAGCTATTGCATTATTCAAAGGGAAACAAACCGTGGAAGATTGAGGTGTTATATTTTCCCCTCCTTCAAATAATTTCATCCTATAAATTTAAAATTGTTCTTCAAAAATAAAATGTTTAAAATAGAAAATATCTTTGTGGAAAACCCATATCAGAAATAGGGTTAATAAAATTTAGTTTTAATAAGAGGGAAAGGGAAATGAGAATGTCACCACCAAATTAGGGTTTCGAATAGGAGAACATTATTGTAAATTATAGACATGTAATTAGAGGAAAAACATAAATATTTATATGGAGTTATTGAGGTCATCCATCACAAACAAGTGTAAAATTGAGGGCCTCAAAACCATCAATCTAGGATGATTTAAAATACCATCGGTTCAAGAAAATATAAGGTATTAGAATAACAAATTTTTTGTTTTAAGATCCTTTACCTAAAGTTTAAGGATTAATTTCTTCATAGAATAAGAGAAAAAAAGTATAATTGATATGTAGAGTTACATTCTTTAACTAATTTCTACCACAAAGTCATATTTCACTCTAAGAACTTAAAAATATTCTATTTATCCTAACCGTATAGGGTTCAAAAAAAAATGAATTTGTAATTGATCTATCAGAAAAAAATAAATCTAAATCATACAAACCAGGACATCACGTATGCCAGTGGTATGTGATGCACCATTGTTTCCCTTCGATTGTGGGTTCAAGTCTCTCGGTCTTGCTGGATGCGACAGATTGTAACCTAACCTCCGGGTTGTTCTTTTTATAACAATCCAAAAATAATCTCTATAAATTATTTAACCTTGAAAATAGTATCAAATGTCAAAATTAATCGATTCCAACCTTTAGAATTATCCAAAATACTTCTGTCCAAACTCACAGTCCAAAATTTATAAGGAAGGAAAACACAATGAAGATCCTTTTTTCTGTGTAAAAATATGTGAACACCTTCATCATGTATTATTTTAAAACACTGAAACATAATGAATTACCATAAAACCTTATTGATTACATTCATGCTCCCTTATTACCTATAGAATAATAGATATACTTCTTCCATACAAAAATTTTGTAAACTCCAACAATGATGGAATATACAAATCATTAATCAGTTTCAAGGTAGTCAAGAATATCCAATATAATTTATCCAAATCAAACATGTATTATTCCAAAATCACTAACTCAATATCAGAATCATATTATGGTTTATCTTTCTCTCAACCATATATTGTCCAAAAATTTAACCTGCTATTGAGTCACTTTTCTAAGTTCCACACAATTTCACGTCCTTAATGAAATAGTACTGCAGTACAATCCTTATTTATTTCCATATTTCATATAACCAGAACATCATCGATACAACTCTAAAATGACATAATTCTTTAATACCAACATAATAAAACTAGTCATTCATATTCATATGTGGTAGCATCATAATTTTATTATTATCCAATAGCATTATTTGCGGCATACTCTGTTGACTGGGACATTGATTCGCATAGTGTCCCAACTCCTTGCAGATGAAGCATTGTACATTTAAAACCTTTTTATTACCCTTGGAGTCACGTACTTGGTGTCCTTTTACTCTACACTTATAACAAACTCCCATTCCCTTGAAGCATTTACCAAGGTAATTCTTTCCACATTTATTACATATGGGAAAATTCTTCTTTTACCCATTCCCTTTATCCATATTTCCCTCTTCTATCCTTTGCTTCTCTTGCTTCCCTTTAAATCCATAGGACTTATATAATTATTTACTTATCTTATTAACACATGATACTATTTCTTCATATGATGAGAATATGTGGGAGACTATTTCCATTTTAAATTATGGATTAATACCATGAAGGATATGATCCTTCTTAATCTTTGGATCATACGTATTGCTGGAGTTCTCATTCCTTATACTGGGAACCATTTCTAAACAATGGAATACACTAGTCTAGTTTATGAATCACAATGAATAATTCCAAATTTTTAAAATACCTAACATAAATTGAACAATTTATGGATATAATCCATAATCATAAAAATGTTTTCTTTGAGGAAGTATAAACTCATAAACCCTTCATAATGGTTTGTAAAGAAAATAAGAATTATCCTAAGCATATCCCTCGGGAGTGTCATAACCAAGAGTGCAGCAAGGCCCGCTGTCTTGCACCAGTTCCCGTTCGAGTCTATCTCAAAGTGCTGTTTTCGGGTTTTACCCACAGGTACTTCTGTGCTAGAGCCGCCTCTACCTGCTCATATCCAGACATGGATTTATTACTTGGATAACTCAAAAAATCTCTACAATACCAAAATTCTAGGAAGTTCTTCTATACTAATACTCAAATTCCATCTTAGGGATATGTGCTCTAATCAGAGTTTACCTAAATCGAGCTTCCAAGGTTTATTACTAAACTTCCTATAATAACAACTGTAAAGACCCAAGCCTAGTTACCCTGAGTCGGTGCATTATTACGTATCATTGGCATGATCACAAGGGATCAAATAACGAAATACCGATCAATTTAGTAGTCTTGGAAACACTAGATATATTCATAAGTATTACATTACATCATAAAGTGAAAAACTACAACAACATCTTGTCTTCGTATCCCCTCATACTATCCCTGCATTTCATTCATAAAATACTTCTTCACATCCTAGAAAAAATAAAACATAGAAAGGGGTGAGCTCAGATGCTCAATAAGGATAAAAATATAGCGAAAACTTTCATAAATAAGCATAAACATTTAAGGAAATGTATAACTTAAACAAAATACTTTTAAACTTGAACTTCAACATAACATGGTAAACATAAAATTAAATAATTCCATTTACTTATTCACATGGATATTCTACTAATCGAATAATCACATTTAATATCAATAACCACTTTCATAATAATGGGATGCATAATACCAAATTTTAATTTCTGTGTCAAGGCCTCATGCCAGGACCTAGGGGCTAACTGTAACCAGAACCCAACCCGGAGAGGCTCAGTAACCAGACTCCAACCCAGAGAGCCTCTGTAACCGGACTCTAACCCGGAGAGCCTCTGTAACCGGAATCCATCCCAGAGAGCCTCTGTAACCAGACTCTATCCCGGAGAGCCTCTATAACCGGACTCTATCCCGGAGGGTCTGCTTTAACCGGACCCCAACCCGGAGGGATTACTTTTACCAGTCCCCAACCCGAAACATACTAGTCCAATACAGTCATCATAAGAAAATGTTGAAGTATAACATAAACATTAGTATTAAAACTTGCATACAAAATGTCAACACATTAACCATAAAACATAAATAGTATAAAAATAGAATATCCATATTCAAACATATCTTAACTCATTCAATATGATATGGAATATTTTATTATAATAAATCAACTTCAAATAAACTTAAAATCCGTCAAAGGATGTTGACATAGATGAAATCAAAACTATTTGAGAGAAATATCTCCTCTTTGAAATCATTTAAAAGTCATATAATTATAAAATAAAACTTTTATTTTGAAAATACTCTTATAAGCTTGTAAGGGAAGCTTCGATTATTTTATGACAGCGGAGAATAGCCACACCCGCCTTATAAGTTAAAAAAAGACATTCTTACCTTAATTTTGACAAAAAGGCTAAAAAGGACCTTGTTTGGAAAATGATGGAAAGATTCCTTTCAAAAATGTATAAGGTCAAATAAGGGTATAAATTAATTTAACCCATTGTCTATTAAATAGTAAAATATTTTGAAAGACATTTTTAAGAAACATTGATGTGGATGAAAAAGAGGTCCGAGTATATACTTACGTAAAAACAACCTCGGATAATAAAGATATTGTGAAATTAACCCTGACTGATTTGGTATCTTAAAAAATATACACCCCATTAAAGATGGATCATGAAGATTTAAATAACCATAATATAAAGTATATTACCCAAATAATACAATTATGGGCAGTACATACACCACATAAAAGGAAATAGTGGCAATTATTGCATGGATCTCAAAGGAATAAAAAGTGAGATGAAAACCCATTACCTTGTACTTTTCCTTGGTCAAGGGTAGGTTAACCTACTGTATAATGGTGAAATAATTGTTATTAAATTATAAAATAATTATATAAATTAATATGATATCATATATGATCTTTTAACATTGCTTTTTTAATAATATCTTAATATTATCGTCGTTTCGGGTGTTAACTGATTCGTTTTCCTTTATATGATTTGTTATGTAAGACGTGTTTGTTATGGACAGGTTTTATCTCATTAATATATAGAATTATATCATGTACTTAAACATTATTTTTTATCATCAAATGAAAATTAGTCTTGAATGGATACGGTGGGGAATGAATCTCCTCGTGTTCGTGGAGACGGTATTCCTTACGTACGCACGAGCGACAATATCATTCTTTTGATAATAAAATCGTATATAATTGGATGGTATATCATATATACAAAATAATTATAATGTTATATTTATTATTTAATTTAATTACACATCATTATCATAATCATCTAAATAATAATGTTTTGAATAACAATTACACCACGACGTGGAGACGGTAAGCCGTACGTACGCACGTATGGTGACATGTCATTAAAAGGATGGATATAATACTGAATATGGTTGTACCATATATATAATAACATCAGATTATATATAATATACTGGATTTATTATTTTAGAATGTAAATAACAAATAAAGAAGAAGTGTAAGAATAAAGGAACTTGAAAGAGGGTGGTGAAAAAATTACCTCTTCTTCGGGTTCTTTCTTTTGATTTGATCAAAAGGGCTCCTTAGGTTTGCTTTCTGATCAAAATATGGCCTCTTGGTTAAATTTAGGATAGTATAGAGAGTGTTTGGGTAGGTTTTGTCCTAGAAAAATGGATTTTAAGGTGTGAATTAAAGAGAAGGGGGAGTTCCCTTTTATAAGAGGGGTGAGGGGCACCTTAGGAAAAGAGTGAAACATTAATTTATAATAAAATAATTTTCGGTTTATAATGGCTCCAAAGTGGATTATTTCTAGGATAAGGTGGTTATGGGTAGAAAACCACCCAACCAATAGGTTTTAGAGAGGTTTGGGTCAGTATATTAACCTTATCTTTTAGTTTTAACTCTTAGTTAATCAGTTTAACTTTTACCCTGTCTTCTTGTATTCTTACACTATATGGTTAATAAACTTACTATATATATCCAAGAGAACCCCAAGTGGTTAATTAATGATACAAATATCATTATATAATTCTCTTGGCCAAAACTTAGATTTTTAGGAATAGAATATCAATTAATAATATAATATTTGTTTTATAAACTCTTTTATGTCAATTTTTACACTATTTGGTATTTTGTTTTTGTTAAAGTCATAATAGAACAATTACTTCAAAATAAATTCATTAAATCAATCCTAACATGTCATATTAACCGATAAAATTCGTTTATGGCATCCAAACATTCAAATTATATTTATTTTAACATTTATAATACCATTTATTTGATTCTTTCATTAATAAGGAAAATACTACATCATCATTGTATCATAAATAAATTTAATTATTCAATGTCTAAAAATTATAAATAAAATACCATTATGTAGGAAATATTTTTATATTTCTAATTAATATTTATAGTCGCATATAAAACATATATAACCCTATGTGAAAATTATTTTACTAAAAGATATATATTTATGTCATTTTTGCCTTTACTTTAAATTAATTAATATAAAGTGTCATTATCACTCTCAAGTGGATCCAAGTGATCCCAAAATCGACCCAAGGATGCCCATGGTCAGACATATATCATCCAATAGGGTTAGGACACATTTTAGGGTAATTTTATATTATTATAATATTATTTTGTTTCCCTTATTTTCCTGATTTACCCTTTAACCATGGTAAATAAAATATTTACCGAAGTAATTATTCATAATGTCTAAAAATAAAAGTTACCAATTTAAAAAATTTGGACATCCTGATTCCATATATGGAATCCATTTTTCTAAATTCAAAACACAAAAGTGGAAGAAATTAATTTAAAATTAATTCCCGCTGTTAAAACAAAAAGCGCGTTTTTATGAAATAATAACTATCAAAAGATTGACACTTGTTTATGTCCAGTTTAAATGTAAAATTATATACAATGACCAACATTGGATTAATTGGTAAAAATATAATATAATTATACTTTAAAACCACTCATTAGTATAATTTATCACTATAAATTATTTTGATTAAAACAGTTGTTTTTAATTAAAGTTTAGTATTTTTCACTATTCATAAAAAATATGAAGTTTTTAGAAAAATACAAAAAATTCAGCCTAAGCTAATTTTGATATTACGAATCCAAAAATGAAGTCCAATTTGAATAATAAAATTTATAAAATTTGAAAAAGTGGGTATTACTATTCATAACAACTACTTTGATTGGTCGCGGTGTTTTAGAATCTCGAAATTATGTACAATGCAAGCTATTGCATTATTCAATGGGAAACGTACCGTGGAAGCTTGAGGTGTTACAATCAGAATGTAATCGAGTGTTTGAATAGTAATTTTAGATTGGACATTAGTTTGGGGGTGATAGGTCGTACTGAAATTCAATTTAGTGCTTAGATCATGTTGAAAACTTCTCTAGAATTTTGATATGAACCTTGGATCACGATCAGATACGATAGAAATTGGAACTCCATGCAGCCTTACCACTTCCTTCACGTAAATCCTGGAAATTTGATCCAGAGAGGAATCTTACTGGATAGATATAAAATGGGAAGTCTTGGTGAGACGATCCACAATAACCCATATCGTATTGTTTTGTTTGGAAGTTCTTGGGAGACTTGTGACGAAGTCTATAGTGATATTGTCCCACTTTCACACTGGTATGGGTAGTGGTTGAAATACCTCTTTAGGTAGTTGTCGTTTTTCCTTCACTTTCTGACATACCAGGCACCTTGAAGTATAGTCATCAATCTCTCTTTTCATATTATCCCACCAAAAATGATCACGAAGGTCCATATAGATTTTTGTGCTTCCAGGATGTATAGAGAAAGTAGAGCTATGAGAATCATCCATCATCTCCTTCTTTATTTCCAGAATAGATGGAACACATAGAATTGTATGAAATTTCAGTACACCTTCTTGATCATTATTGAACTCAGGAAACTTCCCATCCTTCATAGCCTCAAACGTCTTCTGCAATAAGGGATATTCTTTCAGAGTTATCTTGATCTTCTCTAGTAATGATGGTTGAGAAATCATTTGGGTTAGGGCTGATGATGTCCCTTCCCATATAATTCCTATGTCTATCTTTACTAGGTCATTAATCAAAGGATCTAATTGAATTCTCATCATTGAAAGGAAAACTAGGTCTTTCCTACTTAATGCATCAACAACTTTGTTTTCTCTTCTAGGATGATAATGAATCGAACTATCAGAGTCTTTAAGAAGTTACAACCATCTCCTTTGTCACATGTTAAATTCATTTTGTTTGAAAATATACTTCAAACTTTGATGGTCTGTGTATATATCACATTTCTACCCATAAAGATAGTGCCTCCATATCTTCTGAGCAAAAACAACCGCAACCAGCTCCAGATCAAACCTAGGATAATTCTGCTCATGAGTCTTCAACTGTCAAGATGCATAATCAATGACCTCATCATTTTTCATGAGGACGCACCCAAGCCCTTTCAAAGATGCATCACTAAAAATAACGAATCCTTCTCCACTTGTGGGCAGAGTTAACACGGGTGTAGTAACCAATCTCTTCTTCAGCTCTTGGAAACTTTCCTAAAACTCCTTTGTCCAAATGAACTTTACCCATTTTCGAGTTAACTTGGTTAATGGATTGGAAATTCGTGAAAAGTTTTTCAAAAACCTCCTATAATATCATTCTATTCCAAGAAAACTACTAATCTCAGTTATTGTTGTAGGTTGAGGCCACTCCTCTACAGATTTTGTCTTTGCAGGGTCAATTTTAATTCTTTCATTGGTTACAATGTGACCCAAGAAATCAACTTATTGTAACTAAAATTCAAATTTACTGAACTTTAAAAAAATCCTCTCCTTTCATAGAGTTTTCAAAATAACCCTTAGATGATTTTCATGCTCCTCGTGAATTTTGGAATATATCAAAATATCATCAATAAAAACTACCAAAAATTTATCAAGGTAGTCATTAAAGACTCTACTTAATCAATTCCATAAAAATAGCAGTTTCATTATTCAGTCAGAAGGGAATAAAAACAAACTCATAATGCCCATATCTTGATCGGAATTCAGTTTTTTGAATATATTATTTCTTCACTCTCAATTGATGATACCCAGAATGAAGATTAATCTTAGAGAACAATTGTACCCCATAAAGTTGGTCAAATAAGTCTTCAATTCTTGGAAGAGGGTATTTATTCTTCAATGTGATCCCATTCAGTTCCCTATAATCAATGCATAGCCGCATCAATCCATATTTCTTCTTCACAAAGAGAACTGGTTCTCCCCAAGGAGACACACTCGATCTAATAAACCCCTTCTCCAAAATATCTTGGAGTTGCTTCTTTAATTCTTGCAGCTCCACATTTTCCATCCTATACGGGGTCTTTGATATCAGATGAGATCTAAGTACGAGTTCAATGGATAACTCGACCTCTCTTTATATGGGAGGTATGGGTAACTCCTCAGGAAATACGTCAACGTATTTATGGATGATGGGGACATTTTATATCCTTAAACTCTCATCTCCTTCTTCTTCTTCACCGATCAAATCCATAAAGAAGGATATAGGGGGTTCTTTTAGACAATGATCAGGTTGAGATATCTCTCCTTTGAATATAACTGTAGGTTTTCTATTCAAGACTACTGATATTTCCTTGCTTCTGCAATTGATATTAACATTATTCTTTGAGATCCAGTCCATTCCTAGTATAATGTCGAATTCTAGCATGGGAATGACTACTATATTTTTGATAAGATTGTGCTCACTAAAGTAAATACTAGAGTTTCAGAACACTGACGATGCTCGGATAATCCCACCAGGAGTCTTGAATGATAACTATACTTTTAGAAAATTGGGGGTTGAATCTATTTTTTTTGAAAACTTGGAGGAAATAAAGGAATGGGTAGAACCAGAATCAAACAAAGTACTTTATAGCTTTGAGAGGACAATAAGAGTACCTGATACCACATCATTTGGAGCTTCAACTTCAGCTATTGTAATAGAAAAAGCACGACCTTGATCCCTTGGCCTTTTCTAAGGCTGATGGTGGTTCCCCTTCACTGCCCTCAGATTTGGATAGTGATTCGAAAAGTGCCCAAATTGTCCACACTTAAAGCACTGGACATCAGGTAGGTCCTGCACCATCTTCCCCATTTCTTTAGTGTTTGGAAGTTAAGGTTTCACCTCAATACGACAATTCCTCGCAATATGGCCATCTCTACCACACTTGTAGCATCTCCTGCTCCCAAGCAGGCAGTTCCCTGAATGCTTCTTACCACATTTATTACACGTGGGAAGTTTCACTTGCTTTCCTCCCCTTCCCTGATCAAAATTACTCCCTAAGTTGGGCTCCATGAATCTCTTCTTGTGATTGTATTTATGAGGCCATTGCATCTCTCCAAACTCCAGTTCAACTTTCATTGCACTCCACACGATCTCCTCATAGCTGTCATAGTCTCGGTTGGATAGATTCTTCCGCAGATGAGGTATCAGTCCACTGAAGAATATATCAACCTTACCATTTGGATCCATGAAAAATCTAGAGGTATATCATGAAAGTTGGGTTAAGTTCATCTGATAGCTTCTGACGGATTCTTTCTCCATCTGCTTTAGCTTGAGAAACTCCTTATCCATTCTTGTTCTCAAGGAACGAGGGAAATACTTATTGAAAAAGATCCCTCTAAATCCTTCCCACTCCATAGCTTCAACCTTAAATCTTGGTCTTGTGTTTTTAATCAGTTCCCACCACTGATCAACTTCTCCCTATAAGTGATAGACATCCAGGGTGACCTTTTCTTGCTCTGAACAACAGAGCACAGAAAAGATCTTCTCTATAGAGCTGATCCATTGTTCATCAATCAATGGGCCAGTCGATCCACTGAAGGTTGGTGGTTGTTTATGCATAAAGGACTCAACATAATGTTGTTCCCCTTACGGTGAGATCAGTCTCTCAGCTTGATTCAAATTATTTCCCATAACTTGAGTCAGTTGGTTCATTATTCTCATGAATGATTCCATTCCAGATTCCATTGGTGGTCTGTTAGCACATGGTCCATTATGGTCACCATTTTCAAGGTTCCTCCTATTTCCCACCATTTTTTAAAAGAATAAATCCTTAGTGAGAAACTTATTTCATTTATGAATATTTTAACTATAAATAATTTTAGGTACTAAAACCTCATGCTTAGACAATTACATTTCTCTATAATTCCTTCATAATGATTCATAAAAAGCTTGCGATTAACCAAACATATCCCCTAGGAGTGTCGTAACCAAGAGTGCATCAAGCCCTATTATCGTGCACCAGTTCCCGTTTGAGTCTAGCTCAAAGTGGTATTTTCAGGTTTTATCCCTATGTACATCTGTGCCAGAGCCGCCTCTATTTGCTTGTATCTAGACATGGATGTATTTGTTTGATAAAATACTTAATCAATACTCACCAAAATACCAAGAATTTTTCCTATATTTAAACTTTTCTGTAGGGTTATTCCTAATTTTTTCATAGCCTAATTTTCATAAATAACTAAACTATCCTTTGATACCCACTATGGAATCCCACCTTTTTATTACATATTATTTAATTATATTTTACATACAGAGGATCTTTAAAGTCTAGTGTCTTGGAAATCAGGGATATAAAATGTGATAACAACATAAAAAATTCTTCTAATCTACTTGTAAGTCTTCATAATATGTTCATCCTATGAACAATTACTTTATCTCATATCCTAGAGACATACATCAAGGTAAAGGGTGAGCCGAAGGCCCAATAAGGGTAAACAAGGGAATCGGTTTACTTGTGTTAACTATAAGAACTTGAATAAAAACATAAAGACATGAGCGATGGATGTATAGGCATTTAATAATGAAAAGAACATGAAATATAACCTGAATATGTGGCTTCAATATTTCATTTAGACATTCATGAACATATCACCAAGGTTCATCCCCAAGGTGTCATAAAAATTACCAAGGTTATTCACCAAGGTATTGTGAAAATTTCCATATATAGAGATTAATTATTTATCCAATGCATTGGAGTGCTATCAGGGTGAACACTTAAAATGTATTTACTTTCATGTGATCCACATAGATCATAATCAAACATTTAATAAATAACCCATAGAGAATAATATAAATGGGTTTCATTTCAAAATCATGACGTTTTAAAGAGTACTTAAAAATGAGATTGTTATGTCATTTATAACCCATGGAAAAGGAGTGAGGGTTAAATGAATGTAAATTCCAGAATCAAATATATCATTTTTTTGTATTTATGAACACCCATAGAAATTAAATAGGTCTGGGTATTCACATAAATAAATCAAGAGAATTTCCTGAGAGAAAGAGAGAGAAATTTTGAGATGAAATTTCTGCAGTATAACGACTATATAACATGGTTTTAGAAAATAATAAAAAGAGAGGGTACAAGGGTAAACCCCTCATAAATAACTCATATTATAATAAAAATACAGAATAACATGTATATAAGAACACGGTATGGATATTTTAATGTCATACCACAAGAAAAGGAAACTTGAAAGAAAAGAGAAGGTTCGATTTCTTTTACAAGAAATTCGGCAGCCTAACGACATCACTTAAAAATTCAGAAAATAAATTGATGAGATCAGAAATGGGTGTCTCAAAAATTATAAATGAAATGTATAGTAATGAGAACATATAAGAACATACCCTCAACATAAATAGATGGAAACTAGATGACACAACATAAAGGAAGTCATGACTTAAAAGAGGAGGGTGAAAGGATCCCTTACCTTGAAGAGTAACTTCGAAAGCTTGAAGTTCGAGAGCTTGGGAGGTTTGAGGGAACCTTGGAAGGACTAATTGGAAGGTAAAGAGACCATAACCTAGTTGAGGATTATTTTGGAATGAAATGGATGAGGGAATGTCTTGGTATTTATAGGAGAAGTGAGGGAATAAATTATTAATTTCCAAGGGACACCTCATCGGTGGTATTGGCTAAACCATGGGCTTTCCCATAGTATTTTCCCATGGTATTGGACAATTGGGACAAATAATAGTATATATCACTCTTAATAAGTCTAAGAGAAATATTAGATTATTATTACATCATTAAATATGTGATTAAACACCCGAAACTCAAAACTGTATTTTTACTATTCACAAAAAATTCAACTTTTCAGAAAAATCCCCAAAAATCACCTTAACCTAATATTGATGCTATGAATTCAAAAATAAACTCCATTTTATAAAATAATTTTCTAAATATTTTTAATTAAATTTTTAAATAAAAACACTATTCACCCCAAAAAAACTAATACTTAACTAATAATTTCTGAAACAGTTATTTACTTATTTTATTGAATCAAATTACCTAATCAAGGTGCCTAAATTATATTAATACTTTCTTATGTGAGTTTAATAATCCATTTGGTCACATTACTATTCATAAGCGTAAAATTACTATTCATAATTTACTATTCACCAAAAATTAAGTTGATCTTATTAGACTCTAAATTTCTTACTGAACACAACTGTAGAAGACCATTTTTTGAAAATCATTATACATCATTAATTATTTAAGGTTTACATAAATATTTTAAAATATCCTTTTTTTCAAAATTCATCAATAATATACATCCTATTTTTTTTCTTAAAGGTTGGGGCCGAAGCCTCATTTTTATTAATAAAGCAAAGAAAAGACCTCTTTTAACTGGGTAGAGGGAGACCCATTACATAGCCCGAAGGCCCAGTGGGCTTGAAGCCCATTACATAGCCCGTAGGCCCAAATTTTTGGCCAAATTCCTATTCTGTGAATAGTAAACCGGCTGCTACAGTACCCACTACAGTACCGCCACCGCTACAGTGCCCTGCCGCCACTATAGTACCCGCCGATCAATAGTACCGCCGCTGCTACAGTACCCTTTACAGTACTGCTACAGTACCGCTACAGTGCCGCTACAGTACTGCTACAGTACCCGCTACAGTACTGCTACAGTCCGCTATATTTATCCGTACATTTAAAAATTCACAAAATTCACCATAAGAAGACATCACAATTTTATTTATCTCAAAGGATTACACAAATAAGCTATGGTCTCATTACATAGCCCCTTATTGCACCAGCATAGGACCTAAGTGTAAGGTGTGCTAAGGTGATAGAATCTGGGGGTGGCTCGACCAACATTGCCCGAGTAGTGATTTCTATAAGCTTGAACATCTCCCAAAGGCGATTCCATTCCATCTTCACACGATGAAGTTCAGATTGGGTGTAAGAACCCAATTTTTTTTGCTGTAAAAGACTTTGGAATATTCTTGATGATATTCCAGAGCAGCGCCTTCAGACGGCGTTCGATTCCGAGACCCGGAGTGGTCGGAATTAAATTTTCAGTGTGTTCACACTGGAAACGCTAAATAAATGAGATAAATCCTAAATAGAGTTCCGGATCAGAGATCCGAGTGTACGGACGGGTCCGGAATGGGGTTTTTACCCTAGAAACGACATAAAACTTGTCGGCGCGGGATGTTTGGACCCCTCGCCCGCTTCTAGAATGTTAAATGGATTAAATAAATAAATTAATTCGTTTAATGGAGAAACACATGTATCTCTTAAATGGTAGCTCAGATTGGAAAACCGAGGGCACCGTTGAGTTCGGAGCATGCCGTTTACCCTAGGAGGGGTATAATTTTCAAGGGCGCGGGCCGTCTGGGAAAAAAGGGCCCCAGGGGCGTTTTTGTAATTTGGCAGCCTCGGGCGCTAAGTTTAATAACTTTTGAAAGGGGTCTCGGAATAAAATTCTGAGACTGCCGTTGCTCTTAGAGCATGGTTTTTAGCCTAGGGGAGGCTAAATCCCGACCCTGTCGGGAGTTTGGGTTCGGGGCTGTCGGGAGGGCGTTTAAGTGATTTGTACTTAAACGCCCCCACCCCCCCTTCTTCTCCTTCTTCCTCAAACCCTTCCCCCCTCCTTCACCTCCGGCGAGGCGAGCTCCGACGAGATCCGGTGAGCTCCGGTGAGGCGACTCCGGCAAGGTGGCTCCGGCGAGACGATGGCGCGCGGCGGATTGCGCGGGAAGCGCCGGGTGAAGCCCAACGAGGTAGGCCGATTTGAGTTTTCCTCCCCTCCCCCGTTTTAATCCCCATTTATGCTCAATTGTGCCATTATATCCTTGAAAAAATCCTGTGGTTGCGTAGATCCCATCCCGAGCTTTCTGTAAAGCTATCCGGATCGAAAATTCGACCACTGGATTGTTCCCGGTGGTCCTTGGAAATTTTTCCGTCCACGGCCGGTTTCTGGCGAGGGACGAAGGCGGCGGACGGCGGCGGCACAGGGCGGCACGGGGCGGAGCAGGGCCTCCGACGGTCGGCCGGGGTTTCAACGGATGGCGGCGGCGGTTCCAGGAGGCGGCGGCGGCCTTCGGCGACGGCTGTCGGAAGCCGGCCGCGGCGCCGGCCGCGGGCGCCGGCAAGGGGCGGAGAGGGGGGCCGCGAAGCGCGCGACCCCCGTGCACGACCGCGACCCACAAAATGTGGGTCGCTGTGGGGAATCAACCGGCCGCGAGGCGGCCAGTCGGCTGAAGCAAGCCGCGGCCATCTGGCCATGGCGGGGTGAACCGGAACCGCGGCTGAGCCACGGGCCGGCCCAAGTAGGGCGGACCGGCCGGTCCTGCCCAAGGGGCTTTGCCCCTCAGTCTTCGGACGCCCGTATTTCGGGCTACGAACGTCCGTTTTGCGCGCCGTCTGCGGAAGCGTGGAGCTTGCGTCAAGGCGAAGTTTTTGAGATGGTTTCGGGAATTTTTAATTCCCGAAACGAGGGGCCGCAGAGGCACGACACATCTTAAAGTGGAACGTCGTTTTTCCAGGAATCTTGTTTTGAGCGGCGCAGACGCATCCGACGACCGTTTTGAGCGCCGTCAGCAGCGTTGGGACCCTGGCACCGAGGCGGAGCTTTCTAGGGCGGTTCCAGGCATTGAGCCAGAAGTTGAGGCATGGGCCCCATGACCCGTCTTTTGATCTGCGTGCCGCTTTTAGTGACTTTTTCACCGGACGTCCGTTCGGGGCGTGCGAGTAGTCGTTTTTGGCTGTTTTTCTGAGGGGATTGAAGTGGTGCAATCCGCCTGCTCAAATTCGGCACAATGATGCGGGGCCCACGAGGGCCGTTTCGGCATCGACGGTGATTTTTCTATCTTAATCACCGGGCGACCGTTTTGGACAAGTGAATAGTCCATCTTGTGTACTTTTTTGAGAGGATCGCAACGACGCGATCCGTTCGTTGAGTTTTGGGACCGAGATGCGGGTTCCACGTGGCGCCGCTCGTGTGCGGTGTGCTGGAATGCATCTTTTTCTCCGGGTACCCGTTCCACGCAAGTAATCAGTCAATTTGACGTGATTTTCCGAGATCTTTGCAATGGCGCAGTCCGCCCGACCTTTTTCGGGGACGTGGTGTGGGACACACCCGACCTGGCTACGGTGAATAATACCTTTTTCACCGGGTGTTCATTTTGGGCGATCGATTACTCAATCCCGTGTGTTTTTCCGAGGGGATCGCAGTGGCGTGATGAGTTGGTTCAGTTTTGGGATCTTGGGGTGGGCCCCACATGGGTTTGGTCATGGTGAATAGTACCTTTTTCATCTGTTGACCGTTTCGGGCGAGTGAGTAGTCTAACTCGTGTGTTTTTGCGCAAGGATTACAACAGTGTGATCCGTTTGGCTGTGCGGAGCCTCTTGCACAATATTGGGAAATGGGGAATGTGAAAGGTGCTCCAGTGGTGGTTCGTCCTACCAGGTTTGTAGCGGACCCTTGGCGTGTGATCACGCATTCAGGGGAGAGTGATATAAATGGCTCGCGAGGTGTGGTTGGCCGTGCCTGGGCCTTTGAGGTGGAGTTGTTACGTCACGCCTTCGCGTTGACACTGGGTGCCGTGGGCACGATAACCTTAGGCTGAGAATGTGGTATAATCTGGGAGTATACGGGAATACTTGGAGGTACACGTGGTTGTTCGTACCCGAGAACGTTTGGGGGCTTGGTTGGGGTTGCGATGGCACCAAACGTTCTGTGGGCCCCACGTGCGTGCCGGGTTCTGCTTCACATACTTGGACCTCTCGCGGCGTAGAGGGTCCCTCTGTGTGTTTGTTTGACCAGCAGCGTGGAGCTTTTCCCCTGGCTCGGTGGTCGTTTGTTGACCAGAAGGGTTGAGTGGTCTCCCCTAGTTTCGTTCTCGATGGTTTGGCCTGTAGTGGTGCTAGTGGAACCCAGTGATGGAGAAGACACTGCACCTCTTTTGGGTGAGTTATGATGGAGTTGGGTGGTTGCGCGAGGCCCACTCCGTATTCGGTTGGCCAGTGTTGTACCCTCCAGTGGAGATGGCCAGGGAAATTCTGAGTTCTACCCTACAGTGGGGCTGGGCAGTGGGTTACTCATCGACTTCCTCGGGCTTACCCTCCAGCAGGACTGGGTAGTGGGTTTCTCACTGACTTTTAGGCTTTACCCTCCAGCGGAGACTGGGCAGTGGGTCACCCGACGCTCTTAGGGTCTACCCTCAAGTGGGGCTGGGCAGTGGGTCACCCGACGCACTTAGGGTCTACCCTCCAGCAGAGACTGGGCAGTGGGTCACCCGACGACCTCTTAGGGTCTACCCTCCAGCAGGGCTGGGCAGTGGGTCGCCCGTCGTCTAGTTCTAGGTCTACCCTCCAGCACGGCTAGGTAGTGGGTCGCCTGTCGACTTATTCCAGGTCTACCCTCCAGCGGGGCTGGGAAATGGGTCGCCTGATGACGTATTATGGTTTACCCTCCAGCAGGGCTGGGCAGTGGGTCGCCTGATGACGTATTATGGTTTACCCTCCAGCGGGGCTAGGTAGTGGGTCGCCTGATGATGTATTAGGGTTTACCCTCTAGCAGGGCTGGGCAGTTGGTCACCCGATATCGGGTTATGAATTACCCTCCAGCGGGGCTGGGCAGTGGGTCTTTTGTTGGAATTCCAGACTCAGTCCTTTTTACTAGTCTAGTCTGTGGCTTCTCCTCCATGTTTACCGGAGCGGTACCCTTGGTTGTATGAGGCGGTGATGGAACAAATTTAGATTTGAGGATACCTCTCGACTGCGGGGCAGTGACGAGGTGTGGTTTGACTTCCCCTAGAACTCTCAAGTATGAGGGGCACTTTCCCCACCGAGACGCGTTCTTGTGACGCGATCTAAAACCGTGCGGGCGAGTTAGTGCCGCCCAAAGCGGATAGTGTCGAAGTGCGGTGATTGAGCCCCTTGGCTTGCGGTTCAGGGCAAACGTGCGGGATGCTGGGCATCGATGGTGTTACTTCTGGGACTGTTGGCTACTTTTTCTTGGGCTGAGCTACGGGACGGAGATCCCCTTACGACGTTGTTCGAGCTTCTCGATTGAGCATAAGGATATGTATATACCTTGTTCTAGTACCCACTTTGTGGGTTTGGTTACTCTCCTTCTAGGGGAGGCGAAGACGCATGGGGTATGACACATGCTTTCCGTTTCTAGCTTCTCGTGGTTGGACGAGTCTACTCTCCTGTTATAGGTAGAAAAGACTCGACGAGAAGTTCATCTTTCCACCGTTTCCAGATCCTTGTGTCTGGATGAGTCTACCTTCCTTTCTATTGTTGGGTTGAGCTGGACTCTTTACTGTACTCTCTGTTGTACTCCTTTACATTTTTGTTTTCTCTACTGCTCACCCTTCGGTACCTCCTTTTGTTGCTCCCTCGAGCCATCGGGTTATCCTACTGAGTATTTTTATACTCACCCCTGCTTGGGCTTTGCCTGCACTTGGTGTGCCCTTGCAGACGACAGACAAGTGGAGCGTGACTTCAGTGGAGCGTAGGAGCTTGGGAGCTTGGACCGCGTGCGGTGGTCGTGGTCGGGTTCCAGGTGGGAGACCTGTCAGATGTTTCTTTTTGTTTACCTGTTGCCAGGTTGTGGCACTTTTGGTTGGGCGCGTGTTTTTCCCCTTTTCTTTTCAGCTTGTACTTTGTACTGTTTAGAGGACGATGCACTCTTGTGGTTTATTTATAGCAGTTGCCCTTTTACTTTTGTTTTTTACTCTGCACTTTTTCATTGAGTTTGCTGCGTGTGTGTGTACAGGTGCTTAGGAAAAGGCCTCCCTGAGTTATTGTGCCTTCGGCGCTGGTCGCCAGCCCCTGGTCTATGGAGGCGGGCTTGGGGTAGTTGCGGCTCGAGCCCGGGTAGGGTCGGGTCGTGAAAAAGTGGTATCAGAGCTGGTTCGTTCCTTGGGACTTTGTGCGGACGTCCCTAAAAGAGGAATTGGTTGGGATATAGGGCAACAGTGTTAACGTGTCTCGAGAGTGGCTCTCAGGCCAGTGAGTCCAGTGATGGTGCGGCGGCCAATGTATCCATTCACCAGGACCTTGATAACCCGCTTGTCGACTCGGCATGATGAGACACTTGTTGCAGGGAAATTTGTTTGTGCATCACATAGGACTGAGTCTTGACTGTCCTTCTTGAGTCATCTCCCCATCGTTGTTGTTATCGGTATATACATATATGCTCATTTGACCGCGACAATCCTTGATAATATTCAGGATGTCTCCGCGAGGCTAGCCAGCCAGGATACCATCTTTGGTTCATGACGACGACCCTGTGAGCTACGAGGCCACAGTACAGGACCCATCATGTGAGCCCCTTTCTCTGGGTGGGCCGGTAGCAGCACCCCCACCTGTTGAGCAGCAGGCAGTTTCAGCAGAGCAGGCTGAGCTTGAGCGCAGGTTGAGCGCGCTTCGTGAGGTCTAGCGGCAGAGACCGCTAAGGTTCAGTGGTGAGCCAGACCCTCAAGCAGCAGAGGTTTGGCTCGAGGCAGTGGTTCGCCTTTTCAGGCCTGTGCAGACGCCGACAGATCAGAGGGTGGATTTGGCAGCCAGCCTTTTCCGTGGATCGGCTTGGCGTTGGTGGAGTCTGGTGACTCAGCTTCTTGACGATTCGTCACTTTCGTTGGACTAGTTTCAGTTGTTGCTCTGTGAGGAGTTTTACCCCTCCTACTTGCGCTCCGTTCAGATTCAGGAGCTCCTGTAGTTTCAGAAGGGAGGGATGACAGTGGCCAAGTACGCGGCTAGTTTTGCAGACCGTGCACGCTTTTACCCGAACTTGGTCCATGACGACAACTTCCGAGCGCAGAAGTTTGAGCAGGGTCTCCGCCGAGAGATTTGTACTGTCAGAGTACCCTTGGGCATTTCCACATATGCCGGAGTGCTAGAGCGGGTGTTGGTGATAGAGGGATTCCTGTCATGTTTTTCGGTTGGTAGTGGCAGTGGGCGCGACAGAGCCGAGATGTATGCCGTAGCTAGCAGGCGCCGGAGGACAGGACCTTGATGCAGGTGGTCTTCCCACTGCCGGTTTCGGAGACGTGGTCGTATACCACTGTGGCGAAAAGGCGCAGGGCCTAAGCCGAGGATTCCATTCTGTGAGTGGATCCCGGGCCATGGTCGTACACCACAGTGGCGCCGGAGGGCACCAAGGCAGGCCAAAGAGCTCCAGTGATATGCTTGTGATGGGCGAGGTCACTTGGCATGAGATTTCCCGACCCGAGTTGCTGAGAGCTTCGGGCAGGCAACAGGCGCACCACCACGACAGAGGCAGCACCGTGATCAGAGTAGTGGCAAGAGAGGTGGTGCTAGCAGAGGAGTGGGAGGAGATGGAGGTGGGGGACAACGTTACGAGATCTCCCCATCACCACTAGGCGGTCCATATCAGGCTCTGGGAGCTGACAGTTAGGACCGCAGGTAGCCGCGAGCTCTGGATGTATACGATCCTGCAGAGCATGGGATGGTGAGAGGTACCCCTTGCGACTCTTCTACCTTTTGCAGTAGAATTTTTGGGCTCTGCATGTGAAAGGATTTTCTCCCTGCTCCTTGTTTGAGGTGTTACCAGGGTGACACAGGGCGTCAGGTGTAACCCTGTGTTGGTGAGGAAAAGGCGTGAGACCTTTTCCTTTAGTCGATGGTGTTGACTCCTTCGCCTTTTGAGCGTGTAAGAGAGCATCGACTGTGGAACCTTGCATGACCAAATTTCCATGGGTGTTTCACCATATGGATATTCTGAAGGTGGGAATCACCGGGCCTTTCTCCAGGTGCGGGTGGTGATTCCAGTCGTGGCGTGTGACGTAAGGGTTCGGCCAGGGAGGTGAGCTACCCCCGAGAGCCTTCGGACCGTTTGAGCCCGTGTAAAGGGATGGAAAGGTTCCCTACCGCCTTGCCCTAACCCCAAAGTCTGGAGTGGGTGAACGATGTCGGCAAAGGCTGACCTCACATGAACGGATCAATCCTTTGGTCCGTGTGCGGTGACGCAGAGCTGTGCGTGGGTTCTTCTGGGTATGGGAAGCCAGGTGTGGGCTTCGTACCCTGTGTTGCTCCCTAGTTTTGCTTTTCAAGGACGAAAATCTTGGAGGAGGGAATGATGTAAGAACCCAGTTTTTTTGTAAAAGACTTTGGAATATTCTTGATGATATTCCAGAGCAGCGCCTTCAGACGGCGCTCGATTCCGAGCCCCGGAGTGGCCGAAATTAAATTTTCTGTGCGTTCACACTGGAAACGCTAAATAAATGAGATAACTCCTAAACGGAGTTCCAGATCAGAGATCCGAGTGTACGGACGGGTCCAGAATGGGGTTTTTACCCTAATAACGACATAAAACTTTTCGGCGCGGGATGTTTGGACCCCTCGCCCGCTTCTGGAATGTTAAACAGATTAAATAAATAAATTAATTCGTTTAATGGAAAAACATAGGTATATCTTAAACGGTAGATCGGATTGGAAAACCGAGGGAACCGTTGAGTTCGGATCGTGCCGCTTACCCTAGGAGGGGTATAATTTTCACGGGCGTGGGCCGTCTGTGAAAAAAGGGCCCCAGGGGCGTTTTCGTAATTTGGCAGCCTCAGGCGCTAAGTTTAATAACTTTTGAATGGGGTCTCAGAATAAAATTAAGAGACTGCCGTTGCGATCAGAGCATGGTTTTTAGCCTAGGGGAGGCTAAATCCCGACCTTTTCGGGAGTTCGGGTTCGGGGCTGTCGGGCGGGCGTTTAAGTGATTTGTACTTAAACGCCCCCACCCCCTTCTTCTCCTTCTTCCTCAAACCCTTCCGCCCCCCTCCTTCACCTCCGGCAAGACGAGCTTTGGTGAGCTCCGATGAGCTCCGGCGAGGCGACTCCGGCGAGGTGGCTCCGGCGAGACGATGGCGCGCGGCGGATCGCGCGGGAAGCGCCGGGCGAAGCCCAACGAGGTAGGTGGATTTGAGTTTTCCTCCCCTCCCACATTTTAATCCTCATTTATGCTCAATAGTGCCATTGGATCCTCGAACAAATCCCGTGGTTGCGTAGATCCCGTCCCAAGCTTTCCGGAAAGCTATCCAGATCGAAAATTCGACCACCGGATTGTTCCCGGTGGTCCTTGGAAATTTTTCCGGCCACGGCCGGTTTCCGGCGAGGGTCGAAGGCAGCGGACGGCGGCGGCGCAGGGCGGCGCGGGGCGGAGCAGGGCCTCCGGCGGTCGGCCGGGGCTTCAGCGGACGACGGAGGCATTTCCGAGAGGCGGCGGCGGCTGTCGGAAGCCAGCCGCGACACCGGCCGCGGGCGCCGGCAAGCGGCGGAGAGGGGGGGCCGCGAAGCGCGCGACCCCCGTGCACGACCGCGACACGGAAAACGCGGGTCGCTGTGGGGAATCAACCGGCCGCGAGGCGGCCGGTCGGCTGAAGCAAGCCGCAGCCAGCAGGCCGCGGCGTGGTAAACCGGACCCGCGGCTGAGCCACGGGCCGGCTGTGCGGACCGGGCCGGCCGGCCCAAGCAGGGCGGACCGGCCGGTCCGGCCCAAGGGGCTTTGCCCCTCAGTCTTCGGACGCCCGTATTTTGGGCTACGGGTGTCCGTTTTGCACACCGTCTGCGGCAGCACGGAGCTTGCGTCAAGGCGGAGTTTTTGAGACGGTTTTGGAAATTTTTAATTCCCGAAACGAGGGTCCGCGGAGGCGCGACGCGTCTTAAAGTGGAACGTCGTTTTTCCGAGAATCTTGTTTTGAGCGGCGAGGACGCATCCGACGCCCGTTTTGAGCGCCGTCAGCGGCGTTGGGACCCTGTCACCGAGGCGGAGCTTTCCAGGGCGGTTCCAGGCGTTGATGCTGAGGTTGAGGCATGGGCCCCACGACCCGTCTTTTGAGCTGCGTGCCGCTTTTAGCGACTTTTTCACCGGACGTCTGTTCGGGGCATGCGAGCAGTCGTTTTTGGATGTCTTTCCGAGGGGATTGCAGTGGTGCAATCCGCCCGCTCAAATTCGGCACGATGATGCGGGGCCCACGAGGGCCGTTTTGACTTCGACGGTGATTTTTCTATCTTAATCACCGGGCGACCGTTTTGGACAAGTGAATAGTCCATCTTGTGTACTTTTTTCGAGAGGATCGCAACAGTGCGATCCGTTCGTTGAGTTTTGGGACCGGGATTCGGGTCCCACGTGGCGCCGCTCGTGTGCGGTGTGCCGGAACACATTTTTTTCTCCGGGTACCCGTTCCACGCAAGTAATCAGTCAATTTGATGTGCTTTTATGAGAGGTTTGAGATGGCGCAGTCCTCCTGACCTTTTTCGGGGACGTGGTGTGGGACCCACCAGACCTGGCTACGGTGAATAGTACCTTTTTCACCGGGTGTTCATTTTGGGCGATTGATTACTCAATCCCGTGTGTTTTTCCGAGGGGATCTCAGTGGCGTGATCTGTTGGTTCAGTTTCGGGATCTTGGGGTGGGCCCCACACGAGTTTGGTCATGGTGAATAGTACCTTTTTCACCTGTTGACTGTTTCGGGCGAGTGAGTATTCTAACTCGCGTGTTTTTGCACAAGGATTACAATGGTGTGATCCGTTTGGCTATGCGGAGCCTCTTGCACAATCTTGGGAAATGGGGAATGTGAAGTTGCTCCAGTGGCGGTTCGTCCTACCATGTTTGTAGCGGACCCTTGGCGTGTGATCGCGCATTCAGGGGAGAGTGATATAAATGGTTCGCGAGGTGTGGTTGGCCATTCCTGGGCCTTTGAGGTGGAGTTGTTACGTCACGCCTTCGCGTTGACGCTGGGTGCCGTGGGCACGATAACCTTAGGCTGAGAATGTTGTATACTCTGAGAGTATACGGGAATGCTTGGAGGTACACATGGTTATTCGTACCTGAGAACGTTTGGGCGCTTGGTTGGGGTTGTGATGGGGCCACACGTTTTGTGGGCCCCACGTGCGTTCCGGGTTCTGCTTCGCATACTTGGACCTCTCGCGGCGTAGAGGGTCCCTCTGTGTGTTTGTTTGACCAGCAGGGTGGAGCTTTTCCCCTGGCTCGGTGGTCATTTGTTGACCAGCAGGGTTGAGTGGTCTCCCCCTTGTTTCGTTCTCGATGATTTGGCCGGTAGTGGTGCTAGTGGCACCCAGTGCTGGAGCAAACGCTGCACCTCTTTTGGGTGAGTTGTGCTCGAGTTGGGTGGTTGCGCGAGGCCCACTCCATGTTCGGTTGGCCAGTGTTGTACCCTCCAGTGGAGATGGCCAGGGCAATTCTGAGTTCTACCTTCCAGCGGGGCTGGGCAGTGAGTTACTCATCGACTTCCTCAGGATTACCCTCCCGCAGGGCTGGGCATTGGGTTGCTCACTGACTTCTAGGCTTTACCCTCCAGTGGAGACTGGGCAGTGGGTCACCCGACGCTCTTAGGGTCTACCCTCCAGTGGGGCTGGGCAGTGGGTCACCCGACGCACTTAGGGTCTACCCTCCAGCAGAGACTGGGCAGTGGGTCACCCGACGACCTCTTAGGGTCTACCCTCCAGCAGGGCTGGGCAGTGGGTCGCCTGGCGTCTAGTTCCGGGTCTACCCTCCAGCACGGCTGGGCAGTGGGTCGCCTGTCGACTTAATCCAGGTCTACCCTCCATCGGGGCTGGGCAGTGGGTCGCCTGATGACGTATTATGGTTTACCCTCCAGCTGGGCTGGGTAGTGGGTCGCCTGATGATGTATTATGGTTTACCCTCCAGCGGGGCTGGGCAGTGGGTCGCCTGAAGATGTAATTTGGTTTACCCTCTAGCAGGGCTGGGCAGTGGGTTGCCTGATGATGTATTAGGGTTTACCCTCTAGCAGGGCTGGGCAGTGGGTCACCCAATATCTGGTTATGAATTACCCTCCAGCGGGGATGGGCAGTGGGTCTTTTGTTGGCATTCCAGACTCAGTCCTTTCTACTAGGCTAGTCTATGGCTTTTCCTCCATGTTTATCAGAGCGGGACCCTTGGTTGTACGGGTCGGTGATGGAACAACTTTAGCTTTGAGGAGACCTCTCGACTGCGGGGCAGTGACGAGGCGTGGTTTGACTTCCCCTAGAACTCTCAAGTACGAGGGGCACTTTCCCCACCGAGACGCGTTCTTGTGACGCGATCTAAAACCGTGCGGGCGAGTCAGTGCCGCCCAAAGCGGATAGTGTCGAAGTGCGGTGATTGAGCCCCTTGGCTTGCGGTTCGGGGCAGACGTGCGGGATGCTGGGCAACGATGGTGTTACTTCTAGGACTATTGGCTACTTTTTCTTGGGCTGAGCTACGGGACGGAGATCCCCTTACGACGTTGTTCGGGCTTCTCGATTGAGAATAAGGATATGTATATACCTTGTTCTAGTACCCACTTTGTGGGTTTGGTTACTCTCCTTCCAGGGGAGACGAAGACGCGCAGGGTATGCCACGTGCTTTCTGTGTCTAGCTTCTCGTGGTTGGACGAGTCTACTCTCCTGCTATAGGTAGAAAAGACTTGACGGGAAGTTCATCTTCCCACCGTTTCCAGCTCCTTGTGTCTGGAGGAGTCTACCTTCCTTTCTCTTGTTGGGTTGAGCTGGACTCTTTACTGCATTCTCTGTTGTACTCCTTTACATTTCTGTTCGCTCTACTGCTCACCCTTCGGTACCACCTTTTGTTGCTCCCTCGAGCCTTCGGGGTATCCTACTGAGTATTTTTATACTCACCCTTGCTTGGGCTTTGCCTACACTTGTTGTGCCCTTGCAGACGATAGAAAAGTGGAGCGTGACTTCAGTGGAGCGTAGGAGCTTGGGAGCTTGGACCGCGTGCAGTGGTCGTGGCCGGGTTCTAGGTGGGAGACCCGTCAGCTGTTTCTTTTTGTTTAACTGTTTCCGGGTTGTGGCACTTTTGGTTGGGTGCGTGTTTTGCCCCTTTTCTTTTCAGCTTGTACTTTGTACTGTTTAGAGGTCGATGCACTCTTGTGGTTTATTTATAGCAGTTGCCCTTTTACTTTTCTTTTTACTCTGCACTTTTTCATTGAGTTTGCTGCGTGTGTGTGTACAGGTGCTTAGGCAAAGGACTCCCTGAGTTATTGTGCCTTCGGCGCTGGTCACCAGCCCCTAGCCTATGGAGGCGGGCTTGGGGTAGTTGCGGCTCGAGCCCGGGTAGGGTCAGGTCGTGACATTGGGTTTGGTCTAGAGCAAAGCCCATCGGTGCTACCTCTTTCTCAAGTTCGATCAGATGGGATTCGATCAGCCCTAGACTACGGGATGAGGCCATCAAATATTCTTTCTGTATTAATTAACCGAGATCACTTATTTTTTATAGACAATAATCGAAAAATTAAGAGGTTTAGTTTCTAACGGTCATATTGACCAATGGTCATATAAAAGTCGAAGCCCAATGGTCACATTTTAATTATACTCATTTCATTAATTGAAATAGTTTTGCTGAGTATAAAATAAAATAACACACAAAATCAGGAAACAAAAATTATTAAAAAGTTAGGGTCGTTACATTCTTCCCCCTTAAGAAAATTCGTCCCCAAAATTTTTAACTCGTACCCTTAGAAGAGAAAATATGTGGGTACTTCTGCCTCATAGACTCCTCTAGTTCCCTTGTGGATTATTCATATTATTGGTTCCTCCATAACACCTTAACAAGGTGGGTAGTCTTGTTACGTAGAACCTTGTCTCTACAATTCAAGATCTCCACCGGTTGCTCCTCATAAGAGAGGTCATGTTCTAGTTGTACCACCTATGGATTTAGTACATGTGAAGGGTCAAGTTTTTAATTCCTCAAGAAGGATACATGGAAGACATCATGAACTTGTGCTAGATTTAGAGGAAGTGCAAGCCAATAGGTTACTGCTCCCATGCGATCAAGGATTTCATAGGGGCCAATGTACCTAGGGCCGAACTTCCCTTTCTTCCCAAACCTCATGAATCTCTTCTGAGGTGATATTTGAAGAAAGACCTTGTCACCGACATCAAACTCCAAGTCCCTTCGACAGTGGTCGGCATATCTCTTTTACCGAATTTGAGCATCCTTAATGTGTTGTTGGAAGGCATGGAATTTTGCTGTCATCTCTTGCACAAGATTAGGCCCAAGAAGCTTTCTCTCACCAGCTTTATCCCAACAAGTAGGATTTCTACATCGCTTCCCATATAGAGCTTCATAGGGTTCCATTTTAATGCTTGAGTGGACGCTGTTGTTGTAAGAGAACTCAACTAAAGGGAGATGTTGATCCCATCCACCTTTAAATCCCATTGAGCATGTTCTTAGCATGTCCTCGAGTGTTTGAATAGTCTTTTCAGATTGACCATTAGTTTGGGTGTGATAGGTTGTACTGAAATTTAATTCAGTGCTCAGAACATGTTGAAGACTTCTCCAGAATTTTGATGTGAACCTTGGATCATGATACAATACGATAGAAAGTGGAACTCCATGTAGCCTTACCACTTCCTTTACGTAAATATTGGAAAGTTGGTCAAGAGAGAAATCTTCCTGGATAGAGATAAAATGGGCAGTCTTGGTGAGACGGTCCACAATATCCCATATCACATTGTTTCATTTGGAAGTTCTCGGGAGACCAGGGACAAATTCCATAGTGATATTGTCCCACTTCCATGTTGGTATGGGTAGTGGTTGCAATACCCCTTTAGGAAGTTGTCTTTCTTCCTTAACTTGCTGACATACCAGGCACCTTGAAGTGTAGTCAGCAATCTCCTTTTTCATATTATCCCTCCAAAAATGATCATGAAGGTCCCTATACATTTTTGTGCTTCCAGGATGTATATAGAAAGTAGATATATGAGCTTCATCCATCATCTCCTTCTTTATTTCCAGAATAGATCGAACACATAGTCTTGTAAAAAATTTCAGTACACCTTCTTGATCAATATTGAACTCAGGAAACTTCCCATCCTTCACAGACTCAAACTTCTTCTGAAATAAGGGATCTTCATTCTGATCTATCTTGATATTATCTAGTAATTATGGTTGAGAAATCATTTGGGTTAGGGTTGATGATGTACCTTCTCTTATAATTCCTATTTCCAGCTTTACTAGGTCATTAATCAAAAGATATCATTGAATTCTCATTATGTAAGGGACAACTGGGTCTTTCCTGCTTAATGCATCAGTAACTTTGTTTTCTCTTCCAAGATGATAATGAATCGAACAATCATAGTATTTAAGAAGTTCCAACCATCTCCTTTGTCTCATGTTCAATTCATTTTGTGTGAAAATATACTTCAAACTTTGATGGTATATGTATATATCACATTTCTCTCCATAAAGATAGTGCCTCTATATCTTCAGATCAAAAACGACCACAGCCAGCTCTAGATCATGCATAGGATAATTCTACTCACGAGTCCTCAAATATCGAGATTCATAAGCAATGACCTTTCCATTTTTCATGAGGACACACCCAAGCCCTTTCAGATATGCATCGCTAAAAATAACGAATCCTTATCCAATTGAGGGCAGAGTTAACACGAGTGCAGTAACCAATCTCTTCTTGAGATCTTAGAAACTTTCCTTAAAATCCTTTGTCTAGATGAACTTGACCCCTTTTTGAGTTAACTTGGTTAGTAAATTAGAAAGTCATGAAAAGTTTTTCACAAACCTCATATAATATCCTGCCAATTCAAGAAAACTAAGAATCTCAGTTATTGTTGTATGTTGAGGCCACTCCTCTATAACTATTGTCTTTGTAGGGTCTACTGTGATTACTTCATTGGTTACAATGTTCCCCAAGAAAGCAACTTGTTATAACCAAAATTCACATTTAATGAACTTTCCAAAAATCATATCCTTCCGTAGAGTTTGAAAAATAACCCTTAGATGATTTTTATTCTCCTCACGACTTTTGGAATATATCAGAATATCATCAATAAAAACTACCAAAAATTTATCAAGGTAGTCATTAAAGACTCTATTCATAAAATCCATAAAAATAGTAGGTGCATTAGTCAGTCCGATGGGCATAAAAACAAACTCATAATGCCCATATCTTGATCGTAATGCAATTTTTGGAATATCTTCTTTCTTCACCCTCAATTAATGATAACCAGAATGAAGATAAATCCTAGAGAAGAATTGAGCTCCATGAAGTTGGTCAAATAAGTCGTCAATTCTTGGAAGATGGTATTTGTTCTTCACTGTGATCCCATTCAGTTCTCTATAATCAATGCATAGATGCATCGATCCATCTTTATTCTTCACAAAGAGAAGTGGTGCTACCTAAGGAGACACACTCGGTCATATAAACCCCTTCTCCAAAAGATCTTGGAGTTGCTTCTTTAATTCCTCCAGCTCTAAATTTTCCATCCTATATGGGGTCTTTGATATCGGATGAGATATAGGTACGAGTTCAATGGATAACTCTACCTCTCTTTCTAGGGGAGGTCCGGGTAACTCCTCAGGAAATACGTCAAAGTATTTATGGACGATAAGGACATTTTCTATCCTTAAACTCTCATCTCCTTCTTCTTCTTCCCCGATCAGCTCCCTAAAGAAGGATATAGAGGGTTCTTTTAGACAATGATCAGGCTGAGATATCTCTCCTTGGAAGATAACTGTAGGTTCTCCATTCAAGACTACTGATATTTCCTTGCTTCTGCAATTGATCTTAGAATTATACTTTGAGAGCCAGTCCATCCATAGTATAATGTCGAATTCCAGCATGGGAATGACTACTAGATTTGTGATAAGATTATGCTCACTAAAGTAAATACTAGAGTTTCTAAACACTGACGATGTTGGGATAGTCCCACCCATAGACTTTATTGATAACTCTACTTTTAGAAAATTGGGGGTTGAATCTATTTTTTTTGCAAACTTGGAGGAAATAAAGGAATGCATAGAACCAAAATCAAATAAAGTACTTTCTAGCTTTGAAAGGACAACAATAGTACCTACTACCACATCATTTAGAGCCTCAACTTCAGTTTTTGTGATAGAAAAAGAACGACATTGATCCCTTGGACTTTTCTGAGGCTGATGGTGGTTCCACTCCACTACCCTCAGATTTGGACAGTGATTGACAAAGTACCCATATTGTCCACACTTAAAGAATTGGACATCAGGTAGGGCCTGCACCATATTCCCCTTGTCGTTAGTGTTTGGAATTTGAGGTTTCACCTCACTATGAAAATTCTTCACAATATGGCAATCTCTTTCCCACTTGTAGCATCTCTTGCTCCCAAGCAGGCAGTTCCCTAAATGCTTCTTCCCACATTTATTACATGTGGGAAGTTTCACTTGCTTTCCTCCTCTTCCCTGATCAAAATTCCTCCCTAAGCTGGGCTCCATAGATCTCTTCATGTCATTGGATTTATGAGACCATTGCGTCTCTCCAAACTCCAGTTATACTTTCATCACAATCCACACGATCTCCTCATAGCTATCATAGTCTCAGTTGGCTATATTCTTCCACAGATGAGGTCTCAGTCCACCGAAGAATCTATCAACCTTACTATTTGGATCCATGACAAAGATAGAGGTATATAGTGAAAGTCGGGTGAAGTTCATCTCAAAGATTCCAATAGATTCATTCTCCTTCTGCTTCATCTCGAGAAACTCCTCCATTCTTGTTCTCATGGATTGAGGGAAATACTTACTGAAAAGGATCCCTATGAATTCTTCCTAATCTATAGATTAAACCTCCAATCTTGGCCTTGTGTTTTTAATCAGTTCCCACCACCGATCGGCTTCTCCCTCTAAGTGATAGACATCTAGGGTGACCTTCTCCTGCTCTGAACAATAGAGCACAAAAAATATCTTCTCTATAAAGCTGATCCACTATTCATCAATCAATGGGTCGATCGATCAATTGAAGGTTGTTGGTCCTTGACGCATAAAGGACTCAACAGAATGTTGTTCCCTTCGTGGTGAGATCGGTCTTTCAGCTTGATTCAAGTTATTTATCATAACTTGAGTCAGTTGGTTCATCATTCACATGATTGTTTCCATTTCGGATTCCTTTGGAGGGTCGTCAGCACACGGTCCTTTGCGGTCACTATTTGCATAGTTCATACTATTGCCCACCATTTTCTAAAAGAATAAATCCTTTGTGAGAAACTTATTTCATTTATTAATATTTTAACTATAAAGGATTTTATGTACTAAAACCTCATGCTTAGACAATTGCATTTCTCTATAATTCTTTCATAATGATTCATAAAAAGATTGTGATTAACCAAACATATCCCCCGAGATTGTCATAACCAAGAGTACATCAAGTCCTGTTGTCGTGCACCGGTTACCGTTCAAGTCTAGATCAAAATGGTGTTTTTGGGTTTTACCCCTATGTACATCTATGCCAGATCCACCTCTACCTGCTCGTATCCTGACGAGGATGTATTTGTTCGATAAACCACTTACTCAATACTCACCAAAATACCAGGAAGTTTTCCTATATTTAAACTTTTCTATAGGGTTCTTACTAAGGTTTTCATAGCCTAATTTCCATAAATAACTAAACTATCCTTTGATACAAACTATGGAATCCTGCCTTTTTATTACATAACTTTTCATTACATTTCATACAGAGGATCTTTAAAGTCTAGTGTCTTGGAAATCCGGGACATAAAACGTGAAAACAATATAAAAATTCTTCTAATACACTTTTAAGGCTTCATCATATGTTCATACTATGTACAATTACTGTATCTCATATCCTGGAGACATACATCAAGGTAAAGGGTGAGCAGAAGGCCCAGTAAGGGTAAACAAGGGAATCAGTTTACTTGTGTTAAAAATAAGAACTTGAATAAAAACATAAAGACATGAGAAATGGAAGTATAGTCATATCATAATGAAAATAAATTGAAACATAACATGAATATGTGGCTTCAAAATTTCATTTAGACATTTGTGAACATATCACCAAGGTCCATCCCCAAGGTGTCATAAATATTACCAAGGTTATTCACCAAGGTATCATGAAACTTGTCATCTCTAGAGATTAATTCTTTACCCAATGAATTAGAGCACTAAAAGGGTGAACCCTTAATATGTATTTAATTTCATGTGATCCACATAGATCATAATCAAACATTTCATAAATAATCCATAGAGAATAAAAGAAATGGGTTTCATTTCAAAATCATGACGTTTTAAAGAGTACTTAAAAATGAGATTGTTATGTCATTTATAACCCATGGAAAGGGAGTGAGGGTTTCATGTATGTCAATTACAGAATAAAATATATCATTTTTGTGTATTTATTAACACCCATATAAACGAAATAGGTCTAGGTATTCACATAAATAAATCAAGAGAATTTCTTGAGAGAAAGAGAGAGAAATTTTGAGACAAAATTTTTGCAGCATAACGACTATATAACATGATTTTAGAAAATAATAAAAAGAGAGGGTACAAGGGAAACCCACTCATAAATAACTCATATTATAATAAAAATACAGAATAACATGGAGATAAGAACATGGTATAGATATTTGAATGACATACCACATGAAAAGGAAACTTGAAAGAAAAGAGAACGTGTGATTTCTTTTACGAGATATTTGGCAGCCTAACCACGTCACTTAGAAATTCAAAAAACAAAATGATGAGATCAAAAAGGGGTCTCTAAACAATTATACATGAAAGGTAAAGTAATGAGAACATTTAACAACATACCCTCAACACAAAGATATGGAAACTAGAAGACACAACATAAAGGAAGTCATGACTTAAAAGAGGAGGGTGAAAGGATCCCTTACCTTGAAGAGTAACTTCGAAAGCCTGATGTTCAAAATCTTGGGAGGCTTGAGGGTACCTTGGGAGGACTCCTTGGGAAGTAAAGATACCAGAAATTTTTTTAGGGGGATTTTGGAATGAAATGGATGAAGGAATGGCTTGGTATTTATAGGAGAAGTGAGGGAATAAATTATTAATTTACAAGGGACACCTAATCGGTGGTATTGCCTAAACCATGGGCTTTCCCATGGTATTTGCCCATGGTATTTGCCACTTGGGACACGTCATTTCATATATCACTATTCATAAGTCTACTAGAAAGATTACATAATTATTACGTCATTAAAGATGTAATTAAACACTCGAAACTCAAAACTGTATATTTACTATTCACCGAAAATTCAACTTTTTCAGAAAAATCCCCAAAAATCACCTTAACCTAATATCAATTTTTTGAATTAAAAAATGAACTCCATTTTATAAAAATAATTTTCTAAATATTTTTAATTAAATTTTTAAATAAAAACACTATTCACCTTTAAAAAACTAATACTTAACTAATAATTTCTGAAACAGTTATTTACTAATTTTATTGAATCACATTACCTAATCAAGATGCCTAAATTATATTAATACTTTCTTAAGTGATGTTACTAATCCATTTGTTCACATTACTATTCATAAGCGTAAAATTACTATTCATAATTTACTATTCACAAAAAATTAAGTTGATCTTATTAGACTCTAAATTTCTTACTGAACACAACTGTAGAATACCATTTTTTGAAAATCATTATACATAATTAATTATTTAAGGTTTACATAAATATTTTAAAATATCATTTCTTTCAAAATTCATCAATAATATACATCATATATTTATCTAGACATTTGAAAATTCAAAAACTTAATCATAAGAAGACATAACAATTTTATTTATCTCAAAGGATTACACAAATCAGCCATGGTCTCGTTCTATAGCCCCTTATTACACCAACATAGGACCTAAGTGTAAGGTGTGCTAAGGTGATAGAAGCTAGGGGCGGCTCAGCCAACATTGCCCGAGTAGTGATTTCTATCAGCTTGAACTTCTCCCGAAGGCGATTCCATTCCAGATTTACACGATGAAGTTCGACTTGGGTTTGGTACAGAGCAAAGACCAGTGGTGCTACCTCCTTACCAAGTTCCATCAGATGGGCTTCAATCGACCCGAGACTACTGGATGAGGCCATCAAATCTTCTTTCTGTATTAATTCACCAAGATCAGTTGTTTTTTATAGACAATAATCGCAACATTAAGAGTTTTAGTTTTTAACAGTCATATTGACCAACAATCATATAACATCCGAAACCCAATGGTCTCATTTGAGTTATACTCATTTCATTAAATGAAATATTTTTGTTGAGTATAAAATAAGATAACACACAAAATTAGGAAACAAATCTTTTTAAAAAGTTCGGTTCGTTACATTATGATTCCTTTAAATGTTATGATTCTCCATATAGTTTAATTTGATATGATTTTGGTCATGGATTAGATCTCTCTATATAGAGTTATTATCAATTGGGGAGGAAGGTAAGTCACATTTTATATTCTGAATCAACTTATGATCTTATTTTGGTGTGAGGATGAATATGATCTTCAAATTGAAGTTACATTCATTATATGGGTCTTATTTCCTATTCACGAGTTATTTATCTCAAATGGTTGGAAATAAACTGAAAATAAAATATATTCCTATTATTTAGGATTATGATGATTTATTTCCTTAAAAATTTCCTAGTATTACCTTGAATCTTGAAGTTATGTTTTCAATATAAGCCTTTCCTAGTAATACACCTATTTCAAAAAATCCATATAGAATAGAAGTGATTGAGTTACCAGAGTTTCAAACCTGGTGTGTAACAGGGCCCGTTGTTGTGCACCAGGTGACGATCGATTACATCTAAATGCATTCTTTTCAGATTTATTACCACATAGGTAACTCTATTCTAGATCCACATCCAGTTGTAGTATCCAGATTGGGATGTAATTTCTTAGAAACCATTCACTCTATCCTTTAACAAAATTCCAGGACATTTTCCTATACTTTGACTCATACTTCGAGTTATCCATAGACATATCCCTAGAAAAAACCATAGAAATATCACTAGGGACTTCATTAAAGTTTTCTCATCCTTTTTTCCAATGATTAAATAAACTATGCTCTGATACCAACTGTACATACCCAAAATTTTCATACAAAGATATTACATCTTAATAGATGAATATTCATTTCTTAACATAAGGATCCATGCCAAAATCCTTTAATTATAGTGACTTTAGAAACATGGAAACATAAACAACTAGTCCATAAGTGAGCTACATAATCTCCCAATATGTTCTTTATAACTAGTACCCTTCTGAGATATATCATACATAATACCTTTCCTCATAACATGGTTAAAGGAAACATAAGAAAGGGTGATATTAGATGATCAGTATGGGTAAAAAAGGTAGATATCCACATATCATGATATTATGTGTATGAGAACATGAGAATAGCATTTGAAAACCATACCTAACATATCATAGATCATAAAATCAAGTCATGGAATTAATCTTGGTAGTTCATAAGACATGAATCTTAAAGGAATCAAAAAACATTGGCCACAAGAGCATAAAATCAGCACAAGACATGGATTTTTGGAAAATACATAGGCATAGAAAACCTTATATCAAGGATAACCACCAAGACATTCATAACATATTTGGCTCGAGCTAACCACCCATGTACCTAGTTTGGGCTTGGGATAACCTTATGTGTACCCTTTTTTAGGCTTGGGATAACCTTCGATGTACCCTCTTAGCTCATAGAACATAAATCATTACCCAATGAATTGGAAGGAGATATACGTACCACACATTACATAGTTAAAACCACACATATGTGTGCCACAAGATCATAAATAATTCATCATATCATAACCCAAGAAAAGAAATGGTATTCATAAATATTTAGTCATCATATAACCTATGGAAAAGTAATATGTTTCATAATCCATTTTTCATTTGATCATATCATAACCTATGGAAAAAGAAGAGGGTTTCATAAGCATTATATCATGGTATATCCTATATAAGAGAAATGGGTTTCATAAACACCTTTTCATCATAATCATAAACTATTCAGAGAAAGATCAAAAATGCTATCCCATATTCTATCCACTCATCAATGCTCTCCCCACATTTGAGTTTTTACTACATGGTTAGACAATCAAGACTGGATCTTTGAGCATAATTTAATTGTTTAATCATATCAAGAACAAGATACATCAGAAATAATAATACAACACTATCTATCTTAGTGTAATTCAGATGCATGTCAATGATTAGTGCTATTAATTTCAACTGATTTGAATTTTCATTAGCCAAATTTTTATCTGAAATTCAAATTAGAGAATCAGAAATCAAATTCCCTTTACCTGTTGTATACAGTATGTCAAATTCAAATTTTTTTAGATATTCTATCCATCACCATTTACTGATATTTTAATCTCTTTGTGAAAAAATGTGTTTCAAACTTTTATGATTAATATACACAATGAACTTTTCACCAAAGAGATAATGAAACCAAGTTTTGAAAGCAAGAACTACCATAACTAGTTCCAGATCATGCATCGGGTAATTATTTTCATACATTAATAATTTTCATGACCTGTAAGAAATGACATGATATGTTTTCATGAGAACACATCCTAAAATAGATTCAGACACATCATAATATACCACACAACCCTTCCCTGAATCTAGAAAGGTTAGGATAACTGCTTAAGTGAGACTAACCTTAATCTCTTGAAAGGTTTTTTGATAGATGTCACTCAATTGGAATGTAATAACTTTTCTTGTAAAAGCTGTCATCAGAGAGGCAATATGCGAAAAGTCACAAACAAGGAAATAATAATAATTTTCTAAGATAAGAAATATACATATCTCAAATAAATTATTGGGAGGTTTCCAAGAGATAACAACTTTTATATTTTCAAGATTTATTGATAAAACTCTTTTTGAAGTCACTTGGTTAAGTAAGCATACTTCTTGTATCCAAAAATCACACTTAATGAATTTAGAATAAATTAGGTGTTCCCATAGTTTACTCAATAATATCTTCATGTGTTCTTCATGGTCACTTTTTTCTTAGAATACACCATGATATAATCAATAAAAACCATACTAAAGGAGCTAAGGTACCTATGAAATATGTGATTCATCAATCCCTTGGAAACTTTTGGTGAATTCATGAGACCAAAGGGCATAAAAAGGTATTCAT
The DNA here is from genome assembly GCA_963277665.1 of Viscum album. NCBI lineage: Eukaryota > Viridiplantae > Streptophyta > Magnoliopsida > Santalales > Viscaceae > Viscum > Viscum album. The sequence goes on along the minus strand of OY728159.1, from coordinate 769,197,250 downwards.
AATAAAAATAATGACTCCTAAAAACCATCTTTGGAATATCCTCCTTATAAACATTAAGATGTTGATACCCTGATTGTAAGTTAATCTTAGAGAACAATTTGGATACCTTCAATTGATTAGAACAATCATCAATTCATGGAAGTGGATACTAATTCTTTATCATAACCCAATTCATCTTAGTATAATCAATCCAAATCTAAAGAGAACTATCCACCTTTTTCACAAATAGAACTGGAGTAGCCCATGGTGATGAACTAGGTCTTATGAAACCTTTACTTTCCAATTCTTCTAAATAGATCTTTAATTCCCTCAATTTTATCAGTTACATCCTATAATATAGAAGTGAAATAGTATTTGTCCTTCATAGTTTATCATCCAGTTTTTTCCCTTTTAAGTGTCAGGATAGATAAAATTTTAGGGAAAATATCATTATATTGGTCTAAGATGTCTGGAAAATCTATTTTCTTAATTATATATATAGATAATAAAGTTACTACTACAAACTAATAAAATATACTCTTGATCATTAGTACAAAATGTCCTTTTCTATCAACATTTAGATCCTAACCCCCTTAAAGAGATGTACCACTCCATCAAAGAGTGTAAAATATACTTTATAGGAATAAAAATTTATGTGGGATTTAAAATCTATTAACTAATCCATTCCTAGGATTAGATCAAATATGTCCATCTACAGAATGAAAAAATCCCAAATAATTTGATACCCAACAATAGTTATCGAACATGTTGTACATTTAAATCCTTTACGCTCCCACTGGTTGAGATGTGTTTGGATGTTAATAACATGAGGTATCATTTCCATATGAAACACCATATGATTCATGACAAGAAAATTAATAAAAGAATTGGATTCACCTATATACAAAAACTTGTATACGAACTGTGTTTATAAGGATTGTACCTTACACCATCTAAGGAATTGATTGATCTTCTATGACTATTTTATCCACACCATACAACTTCTTACTATGTGATCCCAAATACTACTTTATTCCCTATTATTGTGGAACTGGTTGTGGTGTCAAGGTGTTCCTAGAATCACCTAGAACCACTTGGTTATATGTATGAGAACTATTCTGATGAGACCAAACTATCTGTACATTAGTGGGTTATGATATTTTGGTGCTATTTACACGATTTTTCCTTACGGTGATAGTACAATAACGTTTGGGGTGTCCTATTTGACAATATTTATGACACTTCTGAGGTAGTTCTCTATAGTCCCTTTTAATGTTCTCTAATGATCTACATTGAAAATAACCTGGTATGGTGTTATGATATGGGGGAATAGAATCTAATCTAGTCAATTGTTTCTTTAGTTTTGTTCTCCCTTAAATACATTTCCCCCTTTTTTTCTTATTTCCAAAATTAAAGTTCCCACTTGTACTGATATAGGTAAAAGTGTTTCCCCCATAATGAGTTCCCATGATTTTTTATGTTACAATAAATCTATTGAAAATATCAGTATAATAATAAATACATAAGGAGACTACTTTATAGAAAATGTTGGGTTGCAAACCTGCCTCAAAGATATGTGCTTTCAAGTACATTCTATTGGTGAACTCTAAATAAAAGTGTGCTTGCTTCATGAACTTCGATTCATACTCCATGATAGATAAATTTTCTTTCTTGAGAGTAAATAAATCTATCATATTTGTGATCTTGAATCTATGTGGGTAGAATTTTTTATTAAACAATTCCATAAATCCTTTTCAAGTAAGGTTCTATACTTGTTTAGTTTAAATAACTATATCCCACCATTTCTTTGAAATTAATTTGAGAATTTATACCTCTAAAATTATCTTGATATATGTTAGGGTTCCCAAAAAATTACAGATTTGATTTATTTGAATTAGACATGAATCTAAATTCTCCATTCCAAAATCCCCCTAAAAGACTAATGGATTCAGATTCTAAAATTCAATGACATATACTTATGGAATGGTTGTTGAATTCGATTTCTCTTATCAATGGATTGTAAGTCTTGAACTATACTCTAAATGATTTGTTGATTCACCTATGGGTCAAGTTGAACCATATTTTTAGCTGAACACTCCTTTTGAATTGGCACCATCTATTTATAATCATAACCAAGTTTCACTTATTCACCACATTACAAATAACTTAAGTCTTAGGTAATTAAAATAAAAACAAACTTAATTTACACCTATGATATCAACAATATTAAAATTCAACATGGATAATGAAGTCTTAATGGGAATCCTCTCTACCAATGCATGATACTCTATAATTTGTGGTTAAAACCACAATGATGAGGTGATGACACTGATAAAGGTGTGTGTGAACACCTTTTGTAACCGAACCTCCATGGTAAATTGAAGTTCAACGTAAATATGTTAGATACTCCATTTTATTCTCAGCATTACAAGTTCTGACACATCCTATCTCTAGAACTACCATCCCAACAAATGAACCAAACCAAAATGATACCATTTGTCATGAACCAACCACTCTGGGCCACGAACATGGTAACCTAACCCCATGGGTTTCCTATAATACCATGTTTATCTTCCCAACACACCATAAGCTATTATCCACTGGGGTCAATTATAAAAGTAACGATTGTCCCCACAGTCCTACACATGTTCTTTCATTGTTCTTTGTCCTCCCTCACACACACCCTTGGAAACTTACCGAGAGGTCACTTATCATAAAAATAATCTATTACAATCTCAATTAACTATATATTTATAATCAGGTAGGCTCCCAAAAATAAAGGTGCACCATGTTGATATGGATAATAACATTTAGTATTTCAAGTATCACTTTTTCCAGGGATTTACACTAAATGTAACAACCCATTTTTTGGTAGGTACTAATATTAGGTGTGATTTTTATATTTCTTCTAGTTAAAATTTCTCTCAAGAATGTTTTGGGTGGTTTTGGAAAGTTTTTTTAAGTTTTTAATAGGTTGCATGATTGACACACAGTTAGGGGAAACCATAAAGATTCCCCACATAACCCCACAACATCTCCATAGAGTCCAAGAGGAGTCGCAGAGTTGGTGGATGGTTATATTAAACAATGAAGAGTTCCCCAAGAACCATGTTACATGGGAAACATTCATTTATCATGCTCGAAACATGATTTTCCAAACCATGCAGCCAAGCTATGCGATCTGGGAGTTTTGAGACAATGACGCCTACCCGGTCGACACATGGTTTAAACAATCGCATGGACTAACCATGATAAATGAATAATTAAAACCAAAAAATGGATATTTGACTCAAAAAGTATCCCCAAACACTCATTATTCCCCCGTTGTCCCAGGTTCTCAAACTAGAAGACTCCTCTAGGCATTTTTTACATTTTTATTCGATTTGGAGCCCTGAGTGCAATTAATGTTGGTGAATTAGTCTAGATAATCAAGTTATTTTTACCATTTATACTTATATTTATATATATATATATATATCCATTTAATCTTAGGAATAACCCTAGATCAGAACTATTCTACATGGATACATGGGTTATGATATGTTTTGATGTGTTTTTTAGGAATTTTTAAAGGAAAAGAAGGAGAAACCAACATCTTCCTTGATCATTATGCCTTTATTTGAGAATGGTTTTTGTTGTGAGGTAGGTGGATTATCTCTATCTATAATATTCTTATAGAACATTAAGTATTTGTATTTATAAAACTCTTAATTTTGTTTTTTTTGGAAAAAACCTTGATAAAAGAATCATTGAAATCCATTTTGTTATATGGTTGTCAATTGACAGTTTTAGAAATATCCACACAAAATATTTTATTAAATGACTAATTTCTTTAAATTAAATAACATTTTAAATAGACTTTAGCATACATGGGTTTTAATGAGTTCATAATTTCATTATGATCTGCATTATTGGATTCAGGCATGGTTACCTATTCCAATCAGGGTATGCAGGTTCATAATCAAGTGAAGACTTAGTAAAGAGGATGAGTTACTACTCATGAGTATTGGGACCATCATATTTGATGAATGTATTCATGTGTGTATGAAAAATGAGTATTCCAAGAAGAATTAATTGATACGTTGGTTATAAATTTTTTTGGGTTTATAATCATTTTTGATTATAGAAAGCTTATTAAACTATGATTTTGATCTAAACTATTTTATTTCTCCATATTCCTGATTTTATATGAACTACTCTTGATAAATATTTTTATACTCCTTATTTATATAAATTATAATAACTCATTATAGTCTCAGTGGAGTGTGTGCGAAGATTCTGGAGTATTTCCTTTGGATTTGATATACTCACCCTTGCTTATGCACCTTGGTGCATATACAGAAGTTGTTGGTTATGATATAAGGGTTGAATTTATTATTTCTATAGTATAGAATCACTATGTATTGATTGTGGATGATGGGAGATGGATCTTGAGATCTGTTCTAGTTTTTTCATCTAGAGTGGCACCATCAAGGTACCTAGAGTCTTTATTTCCTTTGGATTCATGGTTTTATTTTTGTGTATTGTTTTCTACCACTACTCTAATTTATCTTTTCATATAAAAGTTTTAGTTCTTATTTTTAATCACATAAATCATTAAGTATTATATTTTTTTATATAATTTTATTTTATAGGTTGTTTATGTCAAAGGGAAAATCATCCCCCAATGATCTTGTAACCCCTTAACACTTATTTCCAGCCTTTAGTGTCCTCGGTACATCACTTAAGGTTAGTAGAAACTCCGAATCTTCACTAGTAAATGGATGAGGGGTGGGATGTTAAAAATGGTATCAGATATTATACCCACCTATAAGTTCAAAAAAACTATCTGAGTTTGATGTGTGGGGCCCTCAATGATAGTGTTATACTTTAAAGGGTGGTGGGAGGGGTGTAACACCCCCAAAAAAGTGATACTTAAAAGTGTAAATGTTACTACCCATTAAAACAAGGTGCATATTAATTTTTGGGAGCCTACCTGATTATAACTCCTTAGTTAAGTGATATTTTCATATAGTATTTTTAGGATGGGTGACCTCCTGGTAAGTTTCACAGGGTGCGTGTGAGTGATGAAAAAACACAATGAAAGAACCTGTGTTGGTGTGTAGGGATATTCATTAGTATAATAAGTGAACTTAGTGGGTTTATATCTTATAGTTTGTTGGGAATGAAACCATTGATTACAGGAGACCCATGGGGTTATATGACTAGGTTCATGGACTATGGAGATTGGGTCATGACAATAATAGTGGAATAAAGTGAATATTTTTTTTAAAAAAAATTCTTATTGGTCATTTAATTTTCTACACCATAATCTTGACATAATTAATATTGAGTATATTATGAGGCTATGGTCTAGTGGTAATAGATTTCCTTGCACTTACCGAGGTACCAAATTTAAGACTTTTAATTTATGGATTTATCCTCAATTTATTTGCTATCCACCCACCTATGAACTTTATTAAAAAATACCAAAAATATATATCCCAAATTTGGGAAAAAACATAAGATAACCTCTAGGATAATCAAAAACTTTATATAAGGTATTTATAATGGAAATATCGGTGATATAGTACCACTTCAAAGTGAATTAAATATTTTTGTTCATTTTAATTTTTTTAATTTGTTCATTACCGCTTATTCCTTGGATGTATTGTACCTAGTGACCACGTAACCTCAAGTTGGTTTTTGAAAATCCAAAAATATGAATTTGTATGAAAAAATAACATATGTGATAATTTGTTTTTTAGAATTATTAATGATTAGTGTTAATTTAAAGATCATCTTAATGCTCATAGGGACTTATAATTAATGAATATAAAGTATGGTTTATGGAAAAATTAGAATGGGAAGTATCCTATAACAATTTTTTAATGAAAAATTATAAAATTTATACATTAATTAAAAAATTTAAGCATGTAAAAGTGGTGCCTAATGGATATTCGAGTAACATTTTAATGTGTGTTGACTTAAAAAGAATTTAGATGGATTGAAAATTCATGGCTCACATATTTTAAAATAGAAGTGTATAGACTTAGCATTGAATAAATTTTTACCTAAAAAATTATATATAGTTATAATTTATTTGTGCACCTTCTTCAGATAGATTTGTGTGAAAAATCTAAATCCAACTAATCTTGAAAAACCTCAAGAAATAATTTTAATGATTTTTTTTTCATTTATAGATGTTATTTACCCCTTCATTTTTCTCCTTGATAATTCATTTTATTTTTCATTTGTTTCAGGAAGATTAACATGAAGGAATAATATATTATCCATGGATTATCCATGATAAATATTAATTGATAATATTTTTTTCCTCATTGATCAAAATTGTCATGTGCTAATATAAAAAAATTATTTGTTTTCTTAACTTTTTTCCATAAATTACTTTAGTAATTTGAAGTCTTATGTGAAAAAATAAGGCACAAATAAAAGGCACTATTTATAAAGGTTACCTAGCTAAAAAGTTCTTAAATGCTTCTTTTAGGTATTTATATGGAATTAATACAAGATTTAATCAAGCTGGATGTGTTTATAAAATATAAAATAATTCTCATTCCAAAAAATAATCATCAATATTTCTAACTACTGGTATACTAGTTGGAAAGAGCTCAAATTATATAATAATATAATTAGAGATACTACAATAACATAGATATATAATACTCAATAGTCATATTTATGATCCATTCATTGAATAATTGAGATTTTAAAAAAATATATGACTAATGAATCAAGATCAAAATGAGATGGAAATTCCAAATTTTGTTAATAAAAATAGCATCGAATGGTTTTCACATCATGCAAGCACATACTATGTTGGGTAGAATCCTTATTCTAGAGAAAAACATTGCTTAGAATTTTTTTTTGAGAATTTATAATGAAAAAAATAACTGGATATATTAATAAAAATCAATAAATAAAGCACACATATTTTTGACAAGGGAAACTTTCCAAGTGGTATCCGAGCCATGGTGTAACTCGGGTGTGATATGTGTGAATGATCTCCAAACTAGTTTGGCGAAAAAAATAATGGCTTAGCTGAAGTATGTAGATCTATGATGATGCCTTGTTTTGAATTTATTCCTTATAATAGTGGATAGGTGGAATATCCTAGTGATAATTAAAAATTTCGATATAAGTTCAAGATGATATGGATTAAATGGATTTTCAATAATGGAGAGACTAGATGTGTGGTATTTGGTTTGAGGGAAGGATTGTTGGGTAAAAACCCAATCCCACATCTATTTCTATGAGGAGTGGAGGATAACACATAATATTAGATGGTACACTCCTCCTATCATGAATTAGCTTTATGATGGAACCCCCAAAGGGTATATGTGTTGGGATAGGTGGTATGGGTTAGAGGAAAAGGATCCTAACATACTCATATTCATATTATTAATGCATTGTTATTTAGTTTATGTAAAATTTTTTTTTTTCATATTGTGTAGATCAAGAATGTTTTTTATTAAGTTTAAATGGTGAATGATTTGAAATTTTTGGATTGAGGTCCTTTAAGGTTGACTGAGATATTTGATGCTTAAAATATAAATAACTTTAAGTTTAATTCAATCAATTATAAACAAGAATTTAAAATTCAAAATGATGGAATATTTACACATGAATAGGTGTTATACTAGGTAAAGTTGGTTAAAATAATAGATTTAAACTAACTTGGAAAATTTTCAATTAATTTATTCAAACTAAAGTGGGTGAACATTCATAAGGGTATAGAAAAAATTCATTACATTTTACTATAGTCAATTTATCTCGCTTGATATATACCGGTGTTTGTGGATATCATGATCTATATATCTTGGATTCATAAGAAAAAATGGTATATTATGTGTATGATGATGTGCATGAAGGTTTAAGTGTTTTTATACACTAAAACAAAAATAGTTTTATTACATGATGATGTAGATAAAGTGGTATTTTGTTAACATGAACCATAGTGACCACAAAGCATTTAGAAGTTCTTGTTTAAAAATATTGAAATTATAGAACTTTAAAGGTAGGGTAAAAATAAGAAGTAATATTAGAAATAGAGGTTTATAATAGCATGGATAATGAATATAAATATAATTAAACATATACATTAAATATTTCTATATATTACACTTTTGCACTATTAAGAGATTTTTTAATGTAGATGTATAGGGAAAAAAATTTATATCTTAATTAATTATTTACTTGGTTATTATAATTTTCATACATATATTTTTATATTTTGTTATTTTTATAGTTTATAATTATTTTACTACATTTTTTTATTTTGTACATTTAATATATTCTATCTAGTTTGTAATGAAAAAATTCTGAGAAAATAAAATTTCAAGTCCCTATAAGATCTTCATCTTAAAGAACATCATCACTACCATCACATTTAGTTTTCCCATGTAGTTCCACTATATTAAATACCATTAGAAATTCATAAAATTACCTAGATGATTTTTCTATCCCAACATTTGATGCTCCTTCACCACATTAACAATTTGTCACTCCACTATCTAGTAATGATGTAGGGTTACCATAATTGGTATATATGTCATTATAAAAAAACTATATATATTTGTTAACAATTTTATGATTTTTTCATGAAAATAGTAATAATATAAGTATAAATAGATATATTAATATAATATATGTATCAGACTTGAGATTTTTTAAAATTTTCTTCCCATTTGATGAGTTTAGGGTGTTTATTGGTGATTCCACCAACATTTATGGATAGATACTTTGGTATATTTTATGTGAGACAATAATAATTCCCATTAATTATAATGTTTGGATGGATATTTCTATATTTTATAATAATGTGATATTTGACAGCCAAATAATGGTAATACTAATTTAATATTCCTTGATGATTAATTTAAAATAATTTATTAAAATTATTGACATACTTATAATTTTCTTTGGTTTTTTATTTTTGGATGTTTTTTTTCATTTTGATGTGTTTGATTCCATTTCACATCCATGTAACATAACGAATTTGGGAAATAATTGGAGAGACTTAAAGTTGAGATTATGGGTTGAATTTAATATCACATCTTTAATTAATCAATAGATGTATGAAAAAGTTCATGAAGGTGTGTCTCATGATCAGTTAAAGGGATACCTATCATGGGGTATTAACATCTCTTATAGACAATTAATAACATAAAAAAAATCAAATTTTTATAATTTTTATCAATTATTTTTTAGGATATGTATAAAGAATATATATAGATCAATGAACAGAAAATTATTACAAATATAGTTGGTTCATAAAGTTTTTCTTTGAATAAATCAATCCTAATCATATTTTATTCATTATTATTTATATTATTATATTATACTTGATGTTTTTTCTAACATGATATATATATAATACTTTTTTATAACAATTAAATACTTTGGTCTCCCTTTTTAATAAATAGACATGCAGATTCACGTTTATCGGAAACCTGATTGCAGTTTCATGAATAAAACCACAAGATAATTATGGTAAATATTTTTGTTATGTTTTAATGATATTTAATTACTATAAATACATAATAAAAAATATTAATTAATTATAAAATATTATGATGTTCAAATAATTAATAAACTCATTGTCAATATTTTTTTATTTACAAGATAAAATTCAAAAATATTGGGATTCAAACCCTACAAAATCACTATTAGTTTCCCAGAATGATGAAAATACTAGGAATGTATAAGGAATAAGTTTTGAACAAACCCTATTAAATATTTTAGGTACTCGTCCTTTATTGATACACTATAAATTAGGTGTTCATGTATTGTCATTAATTAGGATGAAAATAAGGAAATTTCATGGTTGAAAGAAAAATTGAATGAGTAGGACTCCCTAAAATAATAAAAGATCAAAGGTGAAGAATAATGAAAAATTACTCAATTTCTATATTACATAAGATGAAAGGCACTGTGCTTGAGTATATTCACAGTCTGATATTTCACAATATAGTGGTAAATTCTAAATATAATTCATGCCAATTATGACTAAAATTAAAGTAGTAAATTTATTATATGAATTCCTTTGTTTTATTCATATATTTTATCTATTTTTAGTTTAAATAATGATACTATGAAAAGATTAATTTATTGTTTGTATGACTTTTTCATACCATGAATAATTATTTTTTCTTTATTTGGTATATTTTTTTGGACTTGCTTCAATGTAGCGTAATGTTTCTTATTTATTATTTTTAGTTGGTCTATTTTATTCCCATATAAAAAAATGAGATATTATTTATGTGTTTTTAGTGAGTTTATTTTGATGTAATTGGTTTCTTATTCTATGTAAAATAACTGAGATGATGTTTACTATTTATTGATGTTTGATATTACATAACATTTAATTGTTTTATAAGCGTCTTAATGATTTAAATTGATTTTATTTTCAAATAGTGAATATTTATTTATCATTTCATGTTATTCTTTTTGAAAAACATTGATACGATATAATGAATTAATTTTATACTATGAATTCAATACGATGAAAATTAGGTTGAAATTATATGGTTAATTGGTGATATGATCTAGTATTTTGATTGAAACATGAGGTTTTATTGGGACATAATTATATGATTCAAATTACAAACTTGAAATAATTAATTTGGATTAGAAATTCTTGATTTAATTATATTAAAGAATTGATTTTGTTTCACTTTGACATTATATGATGTAATTTATATTTATTATGTATTATTAGTATATTATTCACATGTAATGACATTACTTGATTTGAAAAAATATTCAAGTTGAATTTAATGTCAAGATTTTTTGTTAATTTTTAAATTTTTATTTTTAGTTCACCTATTATGATTCACTTTAGTTTTCTTAAATGTTATGGTTATATTAATGGTGAAAGATGAAATAAGTAGGTAGGGTGTGGATACTTCTATTCCACATCACTCTTCATAGGGAATTCATGATGGATTATAGTTTTCATGGTATATTTTTTAATCATTCTCATTGATTTTACTATAAAGGTTGTTTATTATATTCCTTTGTTTTAATTTTTGTCTTATTTTTATTTCAGTTTCTTTGATGGGGATGTAGTGGATTTTTTGTAGTATGAGGTTGGATATAATGATGAAACTAATGGGGATTGTAATGGAGGTAGTGGGTTGAGCATACATGTTTATTAGACTTATGATATTATTTTTATTCTGATTACAAATGAACATATGATGAATGATTGTTTAATGTTTTTGATGCTTATATGATTGTTTTATATATTATTATTGTTTATTATTATGGAATTTTTTGTTTTTTAACTTATTTATTTTTAATTATATTGTGTTTATTTTTTTTTCAGCTTTGTATTTGTTTAATCAAACCACTACAAATAGAAACCACCAATAAATTTTTTGTCATCAGTTTCATTTAAAAATATTTTATAAAAAATAAACGACCCCTAAATTATTTTGTGGTGATTTAATTTTTTCTGTAAAATAATATTATAATTAAAACCATGGCTAAATAAATATAAAACCACTGATAAATGGGAAAAATAAAACTTTAATAAATCATTGTCAAATAGAACTAAACCACTATTTAATAATAATATCGATATACACAATAGTTTAGTAAACCACTATGAAATGATTTAATGGTGGTCTAAATCACCACTAAACAATCAAAAACTATAATTGTATATTGATTTTCTTATAATTCTTGGTTGAGTGGAGAAATCAATTCTCCCTTGATTTAACATCATGTGTTCATTTCTCACTAATATCCCAAGAATAATTTTTTCCCTATATAATTAACTTTTATTTTCCCTTGTTTATCATTGAAAAAGGTCAAACCTTTCTAAGTTATAAAAAAACATTGAGAAATGTTTCTCAAAATACATTTTACCCCAACACACTGCATCTTTACTTCATCCTTCCCCTTTAATTTACATCTCATTGCAACACCCATGAGATATAATCTTGATTTTATTTGATTATATGACCCTAAAACTTATATTATGTTAATAAAAACTCACAATTTTACTTATTTCATGTATATATTGGTGTTTATATCTCTATATTTCCAATTTGACACACACACACACACAGATTCAAAATTACACATACACATGATTGTGTACATATAAATATAGTTTATATATGATTATATATAAATGTATATACAATTTATATATATGTATATATATGATTTAAATATGTTTTTATATATATAAATGCACACACACACACATACTTGTACATAATTATCAAATATATGTCAGTGCGTGTATAAAAATAAATAAATAAATAAGTAAATATATATATAAATGTTTGTATATATATAATTATTATATATGTGTGATTTATTAACATATATATATATATGTGTGTGCCAGTGTCCACTTATATATAAACACACACACATCACAAATACATATGTATATATGTATATGTATATGTGCATGTGTGTGTGTGTGTGTGTATAATTACTACATATGTGTGTGTGTATAATTATCTCTCTATCACACAGACACACATCACACAGACACACAGACACATCACACACACACACACAGATGTGTGTGTGTGCGTCTATCACCCCACTTATCTCACATGTTGAGGATAAGGGATATATATCCTTGACTTCCAAGTATTGAAGCCAAATATGAAGTAATTTCTATGTAAAAACTTTTAGGTACCCCTAATTATGTAAGTCCTTTGTAAGCTCTACGGGAAATGTTGTGATAGAAGGCCTTTGACATGCCCCTCAACTGTAAGGTCCTTAGGTCAAGGCCTTCAGACTGATGAAGAATGATGTCTTCACTTTACTTGTATCACATCCCATAAAATATATATTCTCACTAAAATAAATAATTAGAGTGTGAGTATAAACTCAATAGTATTTCCCCAATACTCTAATACACATCCATATAAAAAATAAGTTTCAAATTCAATTCCAACTATCATGATAAATCAATTTTTTTAAAACAAGCAAAATTGATTTATCAATTTATACAAAATAGAAAAACACATAAATTTTCTTTAAAATAAATTCAAAAACTTTATAAAAGTAAATATAACTAAATCACCTTTAATTGTTATATATAAACTACATTTTATCCCCCCTGAAACTCATACACTGAAAGAAATACTAACTTCCCATTTTATGAAAAATACAATCATTTTCACATAATAATAGAAATTTCACATTTTATAAAATCCAATGGAAAATACCTATTTTCCTAAGTTTCAATCCTTATGCTAATTGTTCTTGAGAACCACCCAATGGAATTTTTTTCCATGTTCCATTACAAGATTGCAGCCATGGTGTAAACAATTCATCACCCACTACACTTCAAAACTCACTTTAGTGTGAGTATTTGATTTCATACCTAATCATCTCAACTATTTTATCACCTAAAGGGACACTTCATATGTTCCCCACATTACCATGGAATAAGTATATGGTTTTTCAAAACAATTCTCACAAAAAAATTCAACACACGCATGAAAAGCTAGTGAAACAAACATTAAAATCTAAGTTCAAAACCACATTTTGTAATTCAATGCAAAAAATAAATTTATAGAAATTCAATTAAATGAAATAATTCAATAGTTTTCATAAAATTAATATATTCCACAAATCCACTAACTAAAATTGATTTTTTTCCAAAAATCCCAAGTTAGGTTCAAAAATCCATTTGAAAATCCCCTTTATAATTTATCAGTTTCATTTAAAGGCCATGGTTATATAAAAACCCTCAAATTTCCATTAAGAACCATTTTTTACAAAAGCTCATTTTTTCACATAAAAATTTAAATTTATAAAAAATAAATAAATCACGCTTTAATAAATCAAAATCAATTAAAAACACATAATAAATTATCCAACTCATAGATGAGATCAGCGGCACCTACCAAGTTGTGTTGTTTATCAATAATTTCTAAATTTGTAACATCTTGGATTAATATAACTTAGATACCTAACCATAATGAATATGAATACTCAATTATCCATTATAGAGATTCATAAATCCACCATTGACATATTTGAATCCAAGGGAAGGAGAGATCTATGGTAAGATATCCAAAAGCAAAGAGAGAGATGAACCTTAAACTTTAACCAGAGATCTCAATGATCAATCCCTGCAAGAAATTCATTTTTTGAAAGTGTATTAGCCCAAAAATCACCTACAAGGAACCCTAGATCTATCCTATTTACAATCATAGGATTAATAAGGTATTATAGAGTTAATCCAGGTATTAATATAAAAAAATGTGTTAGTTTTCTCTATGATCATGGTTAACATTTACAGTTTGTCTATCTATGTGTCTAACCATGCCTTAATTCTAAACCTGGAAACTATAGTGCATGGTTTTTTTCATGGATAGACTAACCATACATATAACTATTTCTCTCTTATAGGTTCAATAAAAACAATACATGGTTAACTCCCACAGATGAGATAACCATGTGACATACCATGATAAATCTTTGTCCATAATTTTAACTTGCTCGATCCATTTGCACAGTTCGCCTAATCATATGCCTCTCTATAAATGTCACCCATATTTATGAAAAACTACAAATTTCACCCTAAAACACCAAAAACTCAGGGTAAATACATAATCCTAAAAATATGGGAATTACAATTCTCCCTATTATTAGACTTTTCATCCTTGAAAATTCATCTGGGTTTGTTCCCCTTAAAAACTCTAGCCTCTACTACTACATCCCAATCTCTCCCACCCATGTCTCTTATTGAATCTTTATATACTGCAATAACACTCACCCCAAAGGGATCCTACTTTCTCAAAGGACCTTCTATCCAAAGTATTCTATCAAAATTAGTTCCTTTATATATAACACATCATGATCCAACTCCACTTATTACCATCTTAAAACATGGAAAGAATCAAGTTGATACCTATTTAACCGAGATATAAAGAATATTATATGAAACATTTAATACTATTTTATCAAGGAAAAACTAAAAGACACTTCCCCAATATACTCAATAATATAAAAGGGTCCCACATACCAAAGGGTCAACTTTCCCTACTTCCAAATCCATATGTGTCACAACCGAGGAGGAAATTTCAGAAACATATAATCCCCCACATCAAAATTCAAGGGTCATAATCGATTGTTGGTGTAATATTTTTATATACTTTGAGTGAATCATACAATTCTAGTTCAATTTGACCCACCACAACAACTCATTCACCAAAATGGGTCCCTTGAGAGTCTTCTCATCGGATTCATCCCAACACAAGTGTGATATACAAGTTTATCCATACAAGGCCTCAAATGGAGGAACTAAAATAAATGAATGGTAGATTTTTTTATACATAAATTCTACTAAAATAATATGATCCTCTATAGAACTTTAAAAATTCATCACATAATATTAGAGCATATCGTATATAATCTAAATAACACCCTCCATCTAGCCATCCATATACAAATGATATATTATTATCAACTTCAACTATAACACTATAACACTCTAAATTACCCCATAGAATATGAATATACTCCAAGGCAATCTATATAATACAATGAACATCAAAACCTCATGAAGTTTAATGAACACTCCCACATAGATCTTCTGAAGTTCATCCATTGAAAAAGTTTCTCATATGGAAAATAAATTCACTGACTTTGTGAGTCAATAAACTATGAAACATACATCATCTTGTTTCCACGGTAACTTAGGAAACCTAATCATGAATTCTATGAAAAATTTCTCCCATTCCCATTCTATAACTGGAAAGGATTGCAATAAACCTATTGGTCTTTGGTGCTCTATCTCTGCATAATAACATGAAAAACAATGAGAAACAAAATCCATGGCCTCCCTCTTAATCCAAAACCACAAAAATAATTGTCTGATATTATGGTACATATTGGTCACCCCATGATATATTTTCCAACATGAGTTATGAAAATAAATCAACACCTCTTTCTCCATCCCCATGGGGACCATCATTCATCCTCTGAAAAAGAGATCTGAATCTACTGAGACTAGCCATCCCTCAGTGGTTTCCCCACCATTTATGGTAGATCTAATCCAATTTCATTCTTTATCATCTTGCTGTTTTAATTTCACTAGATCTATAAAAGTTATAATTACATCAAGGATAGAGAGATACAATCCCCATTTCATCTTCATCACCTTAGTATGAAAATTGGCTAGCAATTTTATCACCTACCACTTCTCCCTAGATTATTCTATAGTCTGAGTTGGAATTTTACCACTCAAGGAATCTACTATCATACCCCCTTCCCAAGTGTTTACATAATACAAAAATCAAATGTTTGTTGATATTCAACCCAAAAATTATATCTCAAATTAATATATTACCATGAGAAAATATATTTTATACTCATATTATTTCTATACACTAATAATATCTTGATAAATAGATGATGTTATAACTATTTAGATCACAAATAACCATATATTTATCCAAGTTATGAGTAGGGTGATTATTCTCATAAGGTTTTTGTCAAAAAAATTTCATTCCATGCAATTTCCCACAAGACCCATGATACAATCCTCACTTAGAAAACACATGTCGATTTTGAGTAAAAAAGTTTCTCTATACTAAAAGAAGAATAAGACAGGATTTCATTATTCTCTAAGACTACTCACACATCAAGGAATAGATATTAATTAGAAAATTTACCCAACATAGTGGTATGGTGGTGAGAAAATTCCTCTGGGAGTAGGCCGTTGATTTCTAGAATTGTTAATAAAAAGAAGTCAATGTCAGAAACTTAATTTTTAAGGGTATTCTAGTAACTTTTTGGAATCATAAAACATCTTGAAAGGGTGTATACACCATATCTATGGGAATAGTTTGATTCACATGATTCTATTTTATTGGTCATGGATCCCAAATATAATTACAAATAAAAATTTATAGCTGTTGAAAGTTAGGATTTTTTAAAGGAATCAGAGTCCCCAAACAAGCTATCATGACCCCCTCCCACCAAAGTGTACCCATGCTTGTCTGAAATTAAGTTAAAGAAGATGGTGATTGCTTGATTCCAACCTCTAGTAGGCCTGAGGTTGGAGACCATCACTGAGGGTATAATAATCATACAATTAGAGTCATTAGCCTCTATGAAAACATGCAGAAGAGATAGATAATATTGATAGACCAATCAAAACATAATAAAAACTATATATAAATAAATCCCAAGGGAAAAAAATTAAATTTTATATATTACTATGACAACTGAAAGGAAAAATACAAGCACCAAAATGTAAAGATGGTAGTGACCATGAAGCCCAAACAACTCCTACAAAACCACAAGCTAGTAATATCCAGCTCGATCTCCAACCTGATCTAACTAACCTAAAAAAAGTTATATATATGTAGGGTGAGTATAATAGTATAATAATTATGATCCTCCATAGAGACTCTCTTTCAAAAGATAAATAAATAATACTAAATCATAGTGAACAACAGTGAAACTAACTGATCACCTAAATAGGTATACTAAGTTCCTAGACTCACCATGGATAACTCTCCCCAAGTGTCAAATACAAGAGTGTATATAATATAATAAAGAAACATAAATAGTACCCCACTACTAATTACCTAATGGTTTTATGATCTTCTCTAACATCACATATCCTAAGCCATCTCTCTCCAAAATAATCTATCTTGAAGACACCTGGGAAAGGAATCACAACATGCACCTCGTGCATTACATCATAACATCATTTCATATCACATCACCATATATAGAAACCCAATAGTTTTTTGGGAGCCACCATAGCCCGTATGATGTGTATCATACATCATGTATTATACCTCAAGCCATCACAACCCATACACAAAGTATATACCTCAATCCATCATAGTCTATACATGTCATACTTATAATAATCCTTTGGATACTATATCTGGGGATACATGTGTGTGAATAACCACAAGCCATAAAATACCTATACACACATATTTGGGGAACTAACCACCATGCACACCAACATTAGGTACTGCCAAGAGAAGAGAGTATGGCCATAGGTGGTATTCAACCATCCATCCTCCCATCAGGATGTTGGGGAAAACACACTCCTAGAGTCCACTGGGTGTCAGTCTCCCTGACCGAAATGGGTGGTGTAGTTTTTGAAATCATAGAATATACATGATATAATATAGCACAAAACCACACTATTGTAATAACCTAGTCCAAAGAATAACTATAACTATCATCTCTCAGACATCTGACTGCCATTTCTAGGGACTAGATATACTATAAGAACACAATAATTTTTAAGAGCTAAATTAAATTACACTTTTTTCATTAAAAAAAATTCACTTTATGTTAATTATTTTATTTTCCATTAATTTACCAAAAACATAATTCCAAGATACATTCATTAACCATTGGTGTGAAGTTCATTACCTCCAGGTATAATCTAAACAGAGTCTACAGTTTCTCAAGGTCAACATATTTTCAGTATTTTCATTCTAGAAAAACCAACCCCATGGGTTAAGAATTATTTATTAATTATTATATCCATTACAAAAACTAGTTACTCTAGGAAAACTATCCTAATATACCACCTAGAGGAAACATTCAACCAAGAAAATCCAACAACCGCAAGTAGTGGGGAAAAGAATTTTGATAAAATAAGAAACCTGACCATCAACCATAAAGAAGATTTATTTCAAGAAAGAATCTATATTTCTCACATCAATGGGTAAGCCTATATTCAACATGTTCTATCATATCTGGTGTCATACCAAACACCAACGTTTATATCCAGATGAATATTTCCATTATAGGAATCAAATACTTCCACATCATTCGAGGCTCCCCACCCACATCACATTATCCATCTGAGGCTCAGTTATCCCAAGATCACATAAAATCTTGGACTCCCTGCCCCATATCACATTGTATAGAAAATTTCACACCCAGATCACATCAAAATACAACAAGAAACAAACAAGAACAATCAATTGGTCAATATATGACCTAAAATAAAGCATTCATCCTTAAAATATATTGAGCTATCATGACTCCAAACTCAAGGCACTTGTCCTTCTCAAGAAGACAGAAAACTCAAGCACTAGTAATTATATTTATAATTTTTTTTTTGTTCCACCTTGAATTAACCGATTCATTATTTACAGATTCCTATTACGGGAAACCTATTACATTGAGCTATAATAATCTTTGAAAATATAAACATGATATTAGTATTAAAACCAGTTTCAACAAACTTAGAGAAGTACCATTATCAATAATAACCCTTTTTAATTATTATTAACAACAAGAATTAACATGATTCAAATTCTTTAACAATTACATTAATCACATGGAAGATCATTTTCAATTAAGCATGAAAATTTCATCAATTTGAATTACCATCAAACTAAAACATCAAATTACAAACATGAATCTTCATTAATTTCTTAATCCAATTAATCCATTAATTATGGATTTACATTCTGTACCAATTTCAACATGATAATCTATGTATAATAACATGTTAACAAAGCATAGAATATATATGACACTATCTAGAAAATCAAGAGGCAAACTGATTTTAAGGTATAAAATACATGGAAATGTGATCACCAACCAATTATTTATTAATCTGGTTAAAAAATTATTAAGTTAATTTCAATTCCATTCAAAGGGATAAACCCTGATAACTTTACAATTTCTCATATATAAATAAAAGAATAATTTAATCCCATACCTCAAAGGCTTTAACATTCTTTTCACAAGAATGGACCAATGTCGTAGATCCTGATCACCCCTCTTGCAAGAGCCGCATCCCTCCAAGTACACCGCACCACAACCACACTAACAAACAAAAAAGAAAACTACATTAGAAGAATGGAGATAAATAGTCATCACATGTCAAGAAGAATTGGGAGGATCCATATCGAAGAACCATTAATGAAAAAGGTAGATGACACATACCTGTCATTTGGTGTGGCAAAAACAATTATTTACTAAGTTAAAATATAGTATAGTGGTTAACCTAGGTTTTATCTAGAGAGGAGTTCTCAACAATCAAGTTTGTCACTTTAATATTAGATAATGAAGTTGGGTGGTTTTTGATATTGTTTGGTTTTGAAAACAAATCAATGAAAGTAAAGATAGAAATAAAGTAAAATATTCAAAATAAATTTAGAAAACATGTGATTAAAAATATTGAAAGCAATTGAGTGATTAGGTTGGGGTTGGTTTTTCAATTGTAATGTTATCATAGTTCCAATTTTATTCAATCATCTTCTGCTAAGTCGGTTTAAGTGATATTTCACGATCGCTTCCTATCACTCCATTGGTAAATGGTGACGGTGAGATTAAAACTTAACAATATATTATATTGGTCTAATATTCTTCCTATGTGTTAAACAGATGTATCTAATACCCTCAATTGAGTTAGGCAATTCCCGATCGGGTCTTGTTTATCCCAAACAATTAAGAATATTCAATACCCCTGCCACACGTACTGACGATCGCATAGTACTTCACCACTAAGCCCGAATATATTCCATCATATATAGACCAGAACCTAGTGAAGGGATATTATGAACATTTAACAAAGAAATAATAACAATAGAATATTAAATCAAATACAATCGCATAAGATAATAAAACCATTTATTAGAATTTGAAACCAACACCGCAGAAGAGAGAGAGTTTTTATTCAATCAAATGAAAGAACTCAAACATTACAAAAGATAAAACCTTACCTCTCCCAATATCCTAATAAGTTTACTCCATCATGCAAAGGGTATTTTATAATGATGATGAATATGAAGGCATTACAAAAATAAGAAGAAGAAGTGAGTGAAAAGAAAGAACATAAATTTCGTCTCCAGAATCTGTCCTCTAGAATGATAGCTTTGGTTATACCCTATACCAGCCGAACTAGGCCGAGGTCCCTTATTATAGGAGGTGAGGAATGGAGTGGTACATCCACCTACGAAGTTGGAATGCATTTGAAGCCGTGTGGAAGGTGTTATGGCCGCCTAAATGGAAGAGAGTTTTCCTGGCCACCAAACACTCTTCCACCAACCCTTATTTGACCATTAAATTGGAGTACTTAATGAATGAATTTATTCCTTATATTTTTCTATCCTCTGACCCTTCTAGTAATATTTTTAACCCATATGGAATCAATTCATTTGAAGGTTGGTTGGCAGAGATATGATTCTTTGAATGAGTCATGGTCCATTCTGTCGGACAGAATAACTTTTCACATTGACTGATTTGTTTTGGCCTGTTGGAGTTCGAATTGGAACTTGGTATAGAAGAATAATTTGTATACAACACACCATTTAATCCTAAAAAAATGAATCAGGTTAATTGGATACAAAATGTAGGCATTATGCTCGAAATACAGAGGCAACATAAATCTGTTTAATGTCCAGAATTAACCACTTTTTACATTTAAGCTCAAAACTCACCAAAAGTCATAAAATAATGCAAATAAGATCAAATTGATTAATGGGAAGGGGTTAAATAATTTAAAAACATATGTATAAATACGAAAATATGAGCTCTGTCAGTAGAACATACCTAAAATAACCACAGATCGAAGTAAAAAGGCTAAGAATTGACCCCCATAAAAAGAATTACAAAACACCCTAATAGAGAGCCACTGGTGTAACACCCCAAACCTAGAATCCAAGAGCCGGTGCATTAATTTATTACACTAGCATAGATACAAGTTTCTGATCCCAAGGGACTGAAAATTTTAGCAGTTTTGGAAAACTAGATTACATACATGATACCTATATTACCTTGGGAAATAGATATATAAGAAAATAAAATTAATTGCATCGTTGAAATCTTATTAAAATATTTCTTCTTCATAACCTGGGGAAAGGAAACATAAAAGGGTGAACTCAAATACTCAGTAAGAGTAAGTAAAGTGTAAGTAATAATGAATTGATGAAAATAAATGAACCTAGAAAGTTAAATAATTGATAACACATGCCATTCAAACAACTAGATAAGAAAATATCAATATGGAAAGGTAATAAACTAAAACACATGACATTTAATCAATAAACCTAGAATAAAATGCATCCATAGATATAACAACACAAAAATCTCATTGATAAATAATAACTAACATCTAAATGAGGGAAATGATTAATTATTGGATGTCATGTTTGAGGAACATGAAAAAACATACTATTAAGACCTTTCATAATACAATTTAAACTATTCTGATTTGGACAACTTATTTTCATTATGAGAACCTGTCGATTCAACAAGGGGCTATATAAAGTCTAGACCCCACTCGTCGTTTCTTGTCCAAAGCATTTCTCATATAGAATAATGAAAATAAGTAATTTTCCTTATAAAATAACTGTGTTGAATGAAGAATGTAGATTTATCAATTATTACATAGTGGAGGATAAATAACAATAAGGATTGTTGACATAGATGAATGGAAATACCCTTAAAAACATTCTTGAGGGAAATAATATTTAAATATTCAAAAGTGTCCCATACCACTTTGAAACATTTGAATAATAACTCCCATGAAATAATAACATTAAAGAATCTTAGAATATCATTATAATGAGGATATTCATGAGAAAACATGTCAAATGTTATTATATACACCATATAAAATAAACTAGGTGTATAACCTTATAAAATGTCTCAATGAAATGAAATTGAGACAAAATCCCTTATCTTGAGTCAAACTTGTAACATGTGTCTTTTTATTCATGAATAATAAACTAATGTTAATTATTTACTTTCTTGAGAAATTTTTTCAAGTTTATTATTACTTTTACTTCACTTATATCAATTTTGTAAACAACTAATTAAACAACTAATTTTATATCTGGTGTTTTGGCCATATTCAGTATATGTGTCAAAAATGACTTTGGTAGATCGACTGTGGTCAAAGTGGTCATTATATAAATATCTAAATAATAATAATAATTAAATAATTATCATATTTATAAATAAATTATACTTTTAAAACCAATAATGAAAGATGTTTATAAAAAATGAACCAATGTTAAAATCATGTAAATGGTAAGCCATAGGTACACATGAGTAACGTTCCCATTTTTAGTGATCATTATGGAAAGAAGGTAAGTAACACTATATCTTTCCAGAATTATAATTGTATCACAAATAACATGTTATTTAATCATATATACATATATATACGTTTTTTATGATTTAAAATGAATAAAATCATGTCAAGGAGGTGGTTATCCACACATCCACGACCGATATTATCACTTTTTAGTATGTGAAAAGGGTAATAAAGAAAATGATATATTATATTTATAGAAAGGTAATTATTTTATTAATATAATATATATTTCATTTATATTATATATGTTCAATTAAAACCATCCTTTATATGTTCCATGTACAGTGTGAACAAATCACATCGCTTTGAGGAGGTGGTATTCCACACTTCCACAAAAGATGTTATCATATTTACATAAAATGGAAAGTATAATGGTATGTGTAATAAAAGAATTTAAGTAGAATAAATACATAATAAATATCATATAAATCATATATAATCAATTTTTCCATCATAATGTCCATTATGAGAGGTGGTAAATGAAAAATGAACTACTTCGCTTCGTGAGGCGGTAGTTCTCCATGCACAAGAACGGTAAGTTCAATACCCATTAGATGGAAGTATGTGTGAGTGTAGGTTGAAACCTTAGAATAATAACATCCTAGTATATTTTGGATATTGGTGTTGTTATATAATCATGGAATAAGAAGAGTTTATAGGGTGGAGAATTGAAATAAAACTAAATAGATTAAGTAACGATGTTACCTATTCTTTAGGTAACTTATTTTGTTTTTCACCAAAGGGATTCAACTACTAAAAAATTGGCCTTTAAAAACTCTAAAAATGGACTTTAATAGTGCTAGAAAAGTGATGAATTCTTGGGTGAGATTAAAATCCCAAGTCCTTTATTAGTGATTTTAGAAGTGCTGATAAAGGACACATTTATCAGCTGTTCTAAAAACACAGATAAAGGAATCCTTTATTAGTGCTTGTAGGAGTGTTGATAAAGGGGAATACTACAATATACTGCAACAGCACACTGCAGCACCAGTAGAGTGTGCTGTAACAGCACACCAAAGCATAAAAAACACCACAATATCCTAAAAATTAAGTATTATTACAAAATTTAAATAAAATAAAATTTACAACATAAATACAATAAAAACACTATATTATTGATATTTCAAAAAATGGTTTATATAATCAAATTAGTAAAAATTATTACATATATTCAAAAATAACAGTCTTACTTTGTATTTTAATCCTAAACCCTTTTCGAGAAAAATACAAACCTTTATAATAAAAAACTTCTTATGTTATTAATAATATAAATAAATAAATTAACCAAAATTATTAAATTTAAACTAAAATTTGAGTCATACTCAGAAAAATGTGTATTAGATTGAGTTGTGGTTGATTCTTTCACGTCATGGTATTTCTTGTTCATATTCAAGAATTATCTATGGGAAAAATAATTAAATAAGTATAAGATAAAAATGATAATGAAATTAAATAATTAATAGAAGATAGAATGATGAGAACAATCTAGGCTTGTTTTCACGGTTTTGGTGATGTGAAGCGCATTTTTAAACTAAAATAACACTTATATATCGTAAAGAAACACTTGGAGTCATACTAGTGTCACCATGCATCATATTGAGGTGTGGATAATTCCTAAACGTGACAAACGACTAATAGATCATTTTCCTAAAGCATCAAAATAATATGAACGTGTTTTCTCAATTTTGAGTATGTTGCTTGTATTTTTTTTACTAAAATGTCATTTTAGACTGGAAACATGAAATTTGACTCATACTAGTCACATATTTTTTCTATTGGATTTGATACCAATTACGACACATAAAAAATGACTTATGAATAATTTTCCTAAATTATAAAGATAATCCGAGCGCATTTTCTCTGTTTTTAGTGAGTGGAACTTTTTCAACTAAAATGCCAATTTTTAACTGATAACTGACACATTGATTCACAACATGAACATCATGTATCATATTGAGTTGATAATGATTCGTACACATCAAAAAATACTTATGGATCATTTAACTAAAATATCAAAAATTCCGAATGTTTTTTCTTAGTTTTGAGTAGGTCAATTGTCCTTTTTACTAAAATTGATGTCAATTTTAAATAAAAAGACACACTTAGAGTCATAATGGTCACACCATGCATCAGATTGGGGTTAGGATGATTCCTACATGTAACAAATGACTTATGGATCATTTACCTAAAATATTAAAATAATATGAATGTGTTTTCTCAGTTTTGAGTAGGTCAGTTTTCTTTTTTATTAAAATTGATGTCAATTTTAAATAAAAAGATGCACTTAGAGTCATAGTTGTCACACCATGAATCATATTGAGGTGTGGATGATTATTAAACACCCCAAATTTCTTGTGGATATTTTTAATAAATTATCAAAACAACATGAATGCTTTTGATCGGTTTTGAGTATGTCACTTATTTTTTTACTAATTTTTTTTTAAACTAGAAACATGAACTTTGACTCATAATGATAACATTGTGTATCATTTTTAAATAAGACTAATTAATAAACATAAAAAATTACTTATTAATATATTTCCTAAATTATCAAGAAAATATAATCACCCTTGATTGATTTTTAGTGAGTGACATTTTTTGAACTAAACTAATGATTTTAAACTAATAATGGACACATTGAGTCATACAACACACATCATCTATTATATTAAGGTGAGGATGATTAATAAACATCAAAAATGACTTATGGATCATTTAACTAAAGTTTAAAAATAATCCAAATGCTTTTTCTTGGTTTTGAGTAGGTTAGTTGTGCTTTTTACTAAATTGATGTCAATTTTAAATAAAAAGATGCACTTGGAGTCATACCGGTCATACCGTGCATCAGATTGAGGTGAGACTAATTCCTAAATGTGTCAAATGACTTAGGGATAATTTTAATAAATTATATAAACAATACAAATGTGTTTCCTTGGTTTTTAGTACATCAATTTTTTTTTTACTAAAATGTCATTTTAAACTAGAAAAAAGAACTTTGACTCATATTGATCATATCATACATAGGTTTGAGATTATACTAAGTACTATATGTAAAAAATGACTTATGAATCAATTTCCTAAATTATCAAGAAAATATGTGTGTGTTTGCTCTTTTTTTAGTGAGTAATATTTTTCGAACTAAATTGTCAATTTTAAACTCATAATAGACACATTTAGTCATAGGGGTCACACCGTGCATCAAATTTAGGTGAGAATGATTCCTACATATAAAAAGTGACTTAAAAATCATTTACCTATAGTATAAAAAACTAGGAATATATTTTATTGGTTTTGAGTATGTCACTTTTCTTTTTTACTAAAATTAATGTCAATTTTAAATAAAAATAAAAACTTGGATTCATACTGATCACACCATGTGTCATATTGAGGTGTGGTTGATTCCTACACATCTCAAAGTCTCAAAAAAATCCTAAATAACAATGTTATCATGTTTAAATTATCTCCATATTTTGTACTTACAACATTGAATATATATATTAAATCTATGTTCTTATCCAAAAAACCTATCCCATTGTTAAAAGTGAGAAGAGAAGAGGAAGGTCGCGTGCCCATTATATCATGATAAGTCACCACAATAGGCAAATGAGTTTAATCTAATATTCTATATTTTGACAATGAATTTTTTTGACTAACAACATCAAATAAATATGCAGTGTTGGAAGTTTGACAAAGAAAGATAACGAAAATGGAAAACATAGTAACATTGGTAGAATGAAACATTTTATCTCTTTTGTGGATTATTGTAGATAGTTAAAAGAAAAAAATGACTTCTATAAAAAACTAAAAAATTATTAGATAAAGATTATAAGGAAATTAATTTACAAATAATCTATAAAATGACAAAAAAATTAATTAAATAAGTAGTTTGAATTCACCTTTTCCTGGTGGTTGAATTAATTCTTGAGGAATTTCCTTATTTTCATTATCTCAGTTATAGGCTCAAACTCCAATCCCTCACGAGCATGAGAAGCTTCGAAAAAACCACCCCAAGTCAAACAAAAGAATCCAGTTGTATAAGAAAACAATTATTATATGAGTAACACTAAAAATAAATAAATTAAAAATAAATATGAAATAATACATTAATTATATACATAATGATTTTACTATGAAAACATTGTTGACCATATGGATATTCCGATGGTAAATCAAGAATGATGATAAAAAAACAAATATATCTATCCAAACAATCAATGAACGAGTGAGGAGAATGAGGATAAAACAAGATATCTTGGATTGAAACTTTTAATCATCATAGAGAAAGTAGAGATATCCTATTAGGTTCATAAAATATTCATTTTTTACAATAAATAAATAAATACACAAAAGATATACATTTTTGAAGGTGAAAGTTATAGATAATTCTAATAAGGGAAACTCAACATTTGATTGTTTCAAGGAATTTCAATATGCTTTGAAGAAAATATGTAATTTAATTTAAGAAAATAATTACTCCTCTATTGTAGGTGTTATCCTATGAATTCATCCAAAGGTGAAAGTTATAGAAATTTTTTTTTGGGACTCCACCCATGATTTGTCTCCGTCCAATTTGAAGTTTCCCCATCGTCATCATCTCATCTTCCGAATAGTTATCATTGCCTTTTTTTTGTTTTTTACTCATCCTCCATCTCTTGTTAACATGCGCCTATGTTTCTTGAGAAACTCAAAGTAGTAGTCATATATATGATGAATACTTCTCAGATTAGTATAAGAAAAATAAAAGATATAGGGGATTAGTCCAAAAAAAAATTGGAATAATAAATATTCGAGAGATGGAACTCATGAGGATGAAAGTTGTACTACATTGTATTCTCTAAAATGGGTAATGCCTCCCATTTTTGAGAATTACATGGATGGTAATTAGAGATTCTTAAGGGTAGAACCAAAAGGTTATGTTAAAGAATGATATATTTTTTGATGGGTTAAAGTAAAATATACATAGTGTTTATTAGATGTGTGATAAAAGAAATGAAGTGATTTTTAAGAAGTATTAATGAGTGGTTTATCTTTTCAAAGATGGATATATTTTTACAAAGGTGTAGAAAACTAGCCAAACCATTTTTTGATTTGGGATTGGTAAAAATTTATGGTAATTGTGTTTGAAATAGGAAGTTGATTTATGGTAGTGAAAAATTGATCATATTAGATAATGAGACAGTTAAATACTGACTTAAAAAGGGCGGGTTGAGATGTTTTTATACTAACAAGATAAAATTGATAGATATTTTGTACTAATTAGAATGGAGAGATCGTAAATAATAAAAATAATGATGAAACATCATAGGAAATTATTGTTTAATTGAGTAGCATTGGGGGGAGCACACATGGATGAGGTAGACTGAAAATAAGACACTTATGGTGAGAAAAATGAACAAGGATTATCAACTATAAAAGATACCAGCAATACTAAAATCAATGAATAAAATTTCATTGGTGATTGGACAATTTTGGTGAAAATTTGAAGGAGTAAGACATAATATTTAAGGATTGGAGAAAGTATAATGTAATTTTTTTGTGGATCATATGAGGTTTGATATCGAGATTTCTATGATTGGTGACACATTTTACTTAATTTATTGACATATCAAGGAAATCATAGAACGTTAATTTCTCAATAAAAATATGAAAAAACGGTTAGCAAGTGATTTGAAATGAAATATTCCAAACCAATGACAACACCGACCGATATATGGACGAATGTTTCAAAAGGTACTGATTGCAAAGAGGAAGATATCATGGAATATAAGTTTTGGGATCCTGTTATACCTCAAAAAAACATGAACCAATATTGGGTTTGATATAGTTGAAGTCGCAAAGAACCAATGTTGTCCCAAGGAGAGCCATATGCTATCAGGGAAGAAGATACTTCAATATATCTAAAAAAATGAATTTTGGGTTGTTTTTATTATAGGATAGTAAAACATGAGTTGTTGGGATACACAAACATGGGATGAGAAGGTTCAATGGATAACAGAGGGAAAATATAGATATAAAAAAACATATATTTTGTTCGAGCCATGGTTTTATTCAACCCTTGAATTTCTAGAGCCTTAGATTCAAGCCTTGTAATAGTTTTAACCTTGATTCTAGCCTAAATTAGAGCTTGGATTCGACAAAACGGAGCACCAGAAGCATGGGGATTATGCAGAGAGCTTCAGGTATCGTGATATGGTACGCGATGGTTAGGCTGATAAAGATACCTTTTATCAATACTAAGTTAGTAAGTGCTAATAAAAGGAATATTTATTAGTGATTTTTTTAGCATTGATAAAGACATAGATTTATCAGTGCTAAAAAAGCGCTGATAAAATCCATCTTTATCTGCACTAAAACATTAGCATTGATAAAGATTCATTTTTAGTGCTTTTTTAGCACTGATAAAACTTTATCTTTATCAGTGATGAAAAAATGCTAATAAATACTTATAATAATTTTTTTAAAAAATAATAGTTTTTTAAAAAAGTAAAATTAATATACATATAATTATAATACTTATAATAATATTGTTTAAAAAATAATAATTTTACAATTATCTGAATATATAATTATTTTAAAAAAAAATATTTATATAATTATATATATGTATATATATATTTAATAAATATAAATATATTAAATATATTCATTATTTAAATAAATATATATAATTATTTATTTATAATTATATAAATAGTTTTTAAACAACTATTATTTATTTATCTATAATTATAAATGTATAAAAATAGTAAATATACATTTATAAATATTTTTATTTATAAATTTTTTTTGTACAAATATATTTTTAACATTATTAAAGAATATTTAATCTTATGTGCTTGCATTTTAAAAATGGGTAAAATTGAATAATTAAAAATGAGTACACTTTAATTAAAAATATTAAAAAATTGGATAAGTTTGATTAATTAAATATAAATCATTAAAAAATGGATATATATTGAAATATAGATGAATTCATATTGAAAATATTAAAACATAGAAAATAAATTTATATAAAATAAATAATAAAAACCGATTAAATTCTTAGAAAAATATTTGTGTGTGTGCGTTGTATATAAAAATGAATTAATTATATATATTTTAAATCAATATAACAAACATTTGATCTATGTTAAATTGAAAAATCAAACAACATTCAATTATGTACATTACTCGATGCAATTAGTCAATATTTTAAATTATAAACCATTATTCACTAAATATTTTACAATTTAATGTAAAGTATAAATATTTTGTATTATATAAATCATATTTATATACATTCATATATGTCTATATATTTAATATATACTATTTATTAACATTATCAATAATTATTTAATTAATAATTTATTTAATATTTTTCTCAATTTACTTATTTCTTAATTTTAATTTTTTAATTTTAATTTTATACATATTTATATATTTACAATATAAAATTTATTAGTATTTAAAATTTATATATAATATAATCAATTTATTCATTTTTATAAATAATTATATAATTAATAAAATTTTTAATAATTTTTTTATAAAATAATTTTTATTTATTGTTTATTTATTTCATTTTTTATGAATTTTATCAGTATAAAAAAAGTGCTGATAAATGATTCCTTTATGGGAGCTGATAATAAAGCACTGATAAAGGACACCCTTTATCATCACTAAAAATGAAGCGTTGATAAAGGGAACCCTTTTTTAGTGATAAGAAAATGCTCTGATAAAGCGTTCCATTTATCAAGGCTAGAAAAAAGTGTTGATAAAAGGCACCCTTTATCAGTGCTTTTTGAAGCACTGATAAATGGAGCCTTTATCATCACTTTTTTCTAGAACTGATAATGGTCAGTGCTGTTAAAAGCCTGTTTTATAGTAGTGTTCCTTGGATGGCTTTCTTCCCAAGGTGAGGCTTTTAGGATTAGGGGAGGGATGTTGGAAAGCTATTTGGGTATATATTGGTTGATCCAAAGTGTCTTGAGAGGTGTGAGGAAGTGGGAGGAGAGGAGACCTTTTTATAGTGGAGGAAGAGTGACACTCTTGTAAAATTTTGAAAAGGAATCCCACCCAAGTTTTCCCATTGAAATTGGATCTAATAATGGTCAAAATTATAATAAATGGAAGACAGGGTCAAAATATGGCTATAAAATGGATTTTTTACAAGTGTATAGGTCATTTGGGCCCTTAAGATTAAAGTTTAGTCCCTTGTTAAGCTTAATTTCACCATAATCACTGTAATTAATTTTAATTAATTTCACTTATATTTTTGGTAAAAAACTATTTTGAACATATTAGATATCATAAATTATGATTATTCCAAATAATGAATCTATTTTCCCAAATTTGTATCAAATAAGTGGCCGAAATTAATTTAAATTTAATTCTTCATATGGGACGACAATGCGAGTCTTTAAAGTAAAAACATCCAAAATTTTGCTAAGTTTTTATATTCAATTTCAAAGTGAAATTGATTCCAATGTACTAAATTAGATTAATTGATAAAAAATTATTCTAATTAAACTTTAAAACCATTTAAAAATATAACTTAACCTTATAAATAAATTATATTAAAAAGTATTTTGGAATTAAAATTCATTAATTTTTAATTATTCATTAAAGAAATAAGCTTCACAGAAAAATACCAAAAATTTACCCAAAGCTAATTTTCATGTTTCTATTTCAAATAGGAATTTTATTTTGACATATATAGTCTATAAAAGTTCCAAAAATTGTATTTAAAATGGGTTCTCTATTAAAAGGTGGTAAAACTAACTTTATAAAAATGTTAGTTTTTATGCATAAAAATGGGTTTGTTCTTATCTTATGTCTATCAAATCTATTGAATCAATATAAAAAATATTTTATTTAATACATAATATATATATATATATATATATTTCATTAAAATCATCCACTAATAGTGATTAATTTAATTTATTAAGGTAAAACACCTTTATCTACCTAAAAATAGTTTATTATGAAAAACATATCTTTTGTATTTAAATGGTTCTTATATTCATTTCTAATTAATTTTTAATGAATGAATTAATTTTATATTTGTGTAAACAATATATTTTTATAAATTAGTTAATATTATTCATAACCACTAATTTAATGGCTAGGTTAAGTCTTATTATATTAAATAATAGTATTTTAATATTATATTGTTGTTCGGTTAAAACTTGGTCTTGTGTGTAACAAAAGATTTTGAACATAGTCTTTCTTTCATGTAAGGAATGATAACTTACTGTTTTAGTGCATTGAAATATATAGAATATATTAAATTTATTTCAAATAGTAATTATATTGTAAAGTCTCAGGACATTACATTCCCTTACGTGCTTGGTGTTGCGTGTTATACACACTATCAAATACGATGTTCTTACTTTAGAATTTCAGGGAGTTAAATTCTCCCCACCTTAATTATTATTTTTTTCTCTCAATTTAAAATTGATATTGATAATCAAGGGATTGATATTTGAAAATACTTTTGTTGAGAAACCCACATCATAAATAGGGTTAATAAAACATCTTTTTAATAAGAGAGAAAGGAAATTACTCTGGAGAACATAGGTGAGAAATGGAAATAATTTAATTAATGTGGGAAATGCAAATGGAAACAATTTAATAAGAGAGAATGGAAATTACAATGTTCATTTAAATAGGTTCCCTAGTAGGAGAGCATAGGTGGGAAATTGAAACATTGATATGGAAGAAAATATAACAATCATGTTCTGATGAATAGTGCTAGAGAACAAGTTCAGATAAAAGTTTTTGACCACAAAACCATAAAATAGAGGTTTGAATAAAGGTAATTGATATCATAAAAAATGATGATAACAGGACAACATTTTTGTCTCAAAACTATTTTTTCCTATATATGAGGAATTCTTTCACTCTATAAGTATTTAAATAAGTATATGTTTCTATAAATACAATCTTATCCTTTGGTTGTGCCTTGAACTATTTCTACATTTATTCTTATATGGAGAAGTAATACTACAATCTATAAAACCTTTTCTAAATATCAACTTAAACCATTTCATAAATGGTTAAATTTTCCAAAATATTATGATCCAACACTTTAGAAGGATGGTCACTTAATTTCAAAATTTAAGTTATCATTATCCTTCAATCTATATGAAGTCTCTCTTTAATCATTGCACTCCTAATACGCAAACACCTTCATCATGAATTCTCTTGAAATATTATAATTACTGGAATTAACATAATAATTTTTTGGGAACATGCATTATTCCTTATTCCTTAAGTAAAACAAATGTTATTGGACATATTCCATAAATCCAAAATTGTTTTAAACTCCATCAATAATAACATAAACCATTTTGTCAAAAAATCATTAATCATTTCTAAGGTAGTCAGCGCATATACAAATCAACCATTTCTTTATCCAAACAAAATTTTTGAAACATTAGGAACAAATTAAGGCTTTTATTTACCTTAACCATGTATTTTACAAAAAGTTTTACTGTCTACTGAATAAATTTTCTTGGTAAAATTAATCATATGATCTCAAATCCTTAAAAGAAAAAGAACTGTAGTACAACCTTCATATATTCCATAATTCTTATAACCATTACATCGCTTATAAAATATTATAATGAAACAATTATTGAATAAGCATATTAATAATCCCTCTTCATCTATGGAAGTAGCATAACTTGACCATTATACAATAGCATTATTTGGGATATATTCCTTTAATGCTTGAGACATTGATTTTAATAATTTCTAATCTCTTTACAGTTGAGTCATTGTATGTTGGAAACCTTTTTATTACCCTTTAAATAAAAATAATAGTGGCCTTTATTTACAAACTTATATAAAACTCCCATTCCTTTTAATAAAGTACTAGGGTGTTTCTTTATACCTTTATCACATGTGGTAAATGTCACAAACATGCCCATGTAGACCTTGAACCGGTCACCTGACTCGGTCCACAACATGTCCCAATGGGCGTTCCTGACCCCCCTGGGATGACAAATAGTGTCTGGCATCAAAAAATACATGTGATAATTATTTAAGCCCAAAATAAATAACTTAGGCCAGATAAATATACAAAACAAACTGAAACAATAAAAGAGTAAAAAACTGAATTTAAATAAATAAATGAGAGGTTTATATATATAATACCACTAAACATACTGGAAACTAAACAATAAAAACCGAACCACTACCACACAATCTCCTTACAACCTCTTGGTTTCCACCAACTGCAAAACCGAACCTACTACAACACCGAGCATCTGGACCAGGAACCTGAACCAAAAGTGAAAACTGCATCTAAAAATATTATATAGGCGTGAGCACTAAAATGATCAGTAGGAATGCCAAAGATCAACCACCGAATCCAAAAGTCTCCTTTTTTACAAAGCAGTCTATAAACACCAGTTTGAAATACAGTTATAAAATAGGATTTTCACATTTTAATAAAAAAATAATTTCCCCATTTTAAAATAAATCCAACACAAAGGAAAACCATTTCTAAAACCAACTGCCATTTATAAAAGAAAATCAAGACAATTTAGACCAAAGTTGTGCTAAAATGAAACAGGTAAACAGTGCATGCTCAAAATAAACTAGTACAATGGGAAGTAAACAAGAAATTTAAATAATTAAGTAACCTTGGGTGATCCTAAACCTACCTAGAAGAACCTTGGACATACTCAGTTCTGAATAAACTACTAGCGTTTTGTGAATATCTTAAGTCTATTACCAACTGGCCACCCTCAACTGACCAAATCCAATGGCACAACCTACCCGGCCTAACCAAAAATATAGGGGGTACCAACTCATCTAATCGAGGTTGGTTAGAAACTTTCACTCGAGCCTCTAAAAGGAACCCAAGAACCTATGGTGGTAATAGTACTGTATAACTAGGAGGCCCTCGCATGCGTGACTCACCTTACCTACCGCCACCGTACTTTCCTACACCAAACATGAATAATCTATATGATAACCCATAAAGGGATACCCCCTATAGAGGTTCCCATAAATATATACACACTTATATCACATATTCACATTATATTGTCGGAGGTAAAAACTGGGCCGTTCAGCCATAAAAACATCAAAATCATTTTAGTAAACACTTTAAATTGCCGACTAGGTACTCAATTTTACCAAAATAAATTCTTTTATACAATAAGTAAAAACATAACTTTTACGAAAAAAAATTATTTCCAAAAAATATTTATACATTTTTAGAAAAAATGTGAAACTTTATAAAACATGTCAAATGGGCCTTTAGTTCACAACATTCAACCACTTAACAACAACACTTAGGAACTAATTTCAAAACAAAAAAAAACATAATATTTATACTAATGTGGTCAAATGGGCCTTTAAACCAAGATTTCCCCAAAGTGAACCCAATTTAATTTTTAAAACCAATTCAAAACACAAAAAGTATTTGAAATTTCCAAATTACTTTTCAAACTATTTATAAACCAATGATATTTTATAAACAGCATATGGGCCATATCTTCTAAAAATCACATAAGAATGTTTCAAGGACAACTGGTCCAAACCATATGGGACACACTTGGAACGATGTTTAAAAACAAGAAACACCACTTCCCTCATTTTATAAAAAACAATAAACTTTGGGTTTAGAAATCATTGAACTTACCAAAACAACACACAGTTCATACTTTACAAATCGTCACATCCTACACGTAAAGACCAAAACACAAAATAACCATTTTAATGAAATATTTTCAGTGGGAAAACACCATAATGAATTAACTACATACATGATGTAGGTGTAAATACATTTTAAATATTATCATAACAAAATTTTACATTCAATGAAATGCAGTGGGTGCCCCAATAAATGGGCATATTCAAAGAATCACTTCAGAAGTCATTTTTAACAAATTATACAAACTGGAAAACACTATTACAAACTATTGAAGGGTATTATGAAGGTGTGTGTTAGGTTTAAAACATTATCAAAACAACATTTGACATCAAATGAACACATTTTCCATAGTCACATATAAGAATAACTAGGAAAACACTTCAAAACTATTTTGAGCAAAATCAATTGACTTGAAAACACTATAGAAAATTAACTAAGTGTGTTATGAAGGTGAAAGTCAAGTCAAAGATTTAATTAAAAACACTAAGGAATTAAATGGACTTAGTCATAAAGGAATTATCGGATTCACCTACCTCAATGGCATGCGACCGCGACGCCGCTTCAGCAGAAGGAAGGACAGATCTTTGCGGTCCCTTCACACACCCTAAAAACTAAGAAAAACGTAAAGATAAAAAACCCACAATTAGGGTTTTGATAAATCAAATAAAAAACCCCAAAATGAAATGATAAAAAAACAAACTGGTGGGGAGAGGGCTCTCGGCGAAGCGGGTCAAAGGCACTATGCAGGGGGATGTCGGGCCGTCGGGACACAGTGCAAGGAGGATCATTGGGATGGGGAAGTGCCGAGGTCAGTTCGGTGAGGAAGGGGGAGCACCAGGCTTGGGTTCTTACACACACCAGGGTGTATGGGGGAGTTTCCACACGAGAGGGAGAGGAGGGGGGGGGGGGGGGGGGGGTGAAAAAGGTAGGTTTGGCCATGGAGGAAGAGTGCAGTGTTGGTTTTCAACACACTACAGGTCAAAGGGGCTGGTTCATAGAGCGTTGGAGGGGAAGGGGGGTACACCCCCTTAGGGTTTTCTTTTTTTTGTTTTGTGTTGTATAATTATAATAATAATAATAATAATAATAATAATAAAAATGAAAATAAAAATAATGTTAATATTTATAATAACATAATAACAATAATAATAGTAATAATAATAATAATAATTTCATAAATTTTATTTTAAATCAAAATGACATTTATAAAAATCTAATTAGAATTATATTAATAACAATTTTAAATGATAATAATATTATTAACAATTTTTAATAAAAATAATAATATCATATACACAATAATAATAATATTATAATGTTTTAAACAATTACCTTATTTTATTCTTATAAAATTTTATTATTTCAAATAGTGGGAACCATAGGGGAACCTCAACCAACCACATGGTTACCGCCAACCATACGGTGCCCATTCACTAGTCCGAAACCTACCAAAATCATCATACCTCAATAATTTTAAGTTGGGAGCTGAACCCAAACTTCAACCAAAGATTGAACATTGAAAAAAATTAAAAATAAAAGAAATCAGTGGTTAGGTGTGAAAATTATCCTCACCACAGACACTTTCTTCCCCCAGAAAGTTAGCTATCCAAAATTTGGTTTGGAATTGTGTCCATAACCAACCATTAGTAGAAGAAACAATGAATTATCGGGTGACTATTTATTCCCCAAGTCACACCTCACTGATTGAGATGAAACCACAACCCACAATAAGGGGAGAACACAAGGCATTTCTCCCCACCATAATAATTCCACTAACACAAAAACTTTAGAATTCAAAAACACCACCTTAGGGAGGGGCTAACAGGGGTAATCCCAACCAATCCAGACCAACTTATATAGAATTAGGTAAACAAAACTATTATCAGAACAAGAAACTTTCCACCCCAGCTAAAAACCCCCAACACCAGCGGTAACCCCTGAAAAGAAACTCAAACTAAATGAAGAACCGATACATTAGCCACCAATTCTATAAAAATTAAATATCTCTAAATGAGAACAACATAAACACTCAAGAAAAAAAAACGATTTAAAAGGGAAACTTTCAAATAGGTACAACTGGTTGGATTAAAATGGAACAAGTCCATCACAATCTTCCAAGAAAATGATATACTTACAATGGAGGTAAAACCACAACAATAGAAAACAAGAATAAAAAATTCTTTAAATGTTATAATCCCAATATGAAACACAAAACCCAGACAAAGGATTTACACAACCAACAACTCCTAACTATGCGTGAGCTTCACCCTAGGACCTGAGGCTGGGGGGCTCTGATGGTTGAAGCATCTTATGCCCCATAGTTAGGAACTAGCATACCCTGATCAAAACTCCTTCCTCGAATGATGCTTCTTACAGAACATTCCCCGATGATTTGAATGGACGAAACGACGGCGAGGCTGCAGAGGGATGCGGCAAGATGACTTGGAATGCCCGAAACAGTCATACCGCTGGCACATCAGAAAGTTTTCTAATGAACTAGAAGCTGAAACTGACAAAAGGGATTCTTCAGAAACTGGTTCCTCTCGTACACCCGACTCTCCAAATGGGGAACCCTCATGAATGACTAGATGCACCCGATTTTCTAATTACTTATGCTCTGAATGCCAACTCCTTGAAGCGACTGACACAAGCCATCACCAACCACTATCCTTGTTAACTATAGATAGGATCTTACCTCTTTTCACCTTCGCCTCCTTAGGTATGATCCATTGGATGAATATGGACTTCAACACCTCCCACATCATCCCAACTACAACTATGACGAGACATCCACTTCCACTGGTCGAAGGCTAGACCCTCCACTGAGCCTAAGACAATATAAACTCTAACAAACTTGGGAGTCCCCAACCACTCTAAGACATGCTCTAATCCCCTCAAACTACTTCATTTCCCTGTAACAGACCCAAAATTCCTCTAAGGACAAGAAAACTTGATAGAAAACAGAATTGGGTATGAATCATTAACAACTTATAGGGACATTTCTTAGTGGAATATTTAAAACAACATAAAAAACACAATAAAAAATGGTATCAAGATAAAACTAAATCAAAAGAAACACCCCGAGCCAAGACAAAAAACCCAAAATCCTGAAATATCTTAAGCACAACCAAAATAAACACCCTAATAGAAGGGTAACATGATCATAAGACAAACATATACAAACATAAGAAAAAACCAATTTTCTAAAAACCACCATTTTAAAAATTTAAAACCATTTCAAGAAAAACACCTCCATTTTTAAATATATTTTTCCATTTCAAAATCCTCATTCATTTTCAACACACTCTTAGACCACCTAGAATAGGATGGAGCACAACATACTCCAAACTAACCAAAAATGAAGAACTAGTGCTTACGCCTTACCCAATGACATGGTAGTGGGCCACATCCTAAGTAAGACATAACACTAAGAGGACCTGAAACTAGGCACCTAGGCTTCACATGGGTCACTCCTCCATGTGGATTCACAACGTGACACTGAGTCACTTCTATTTTCATCCCTCAATCCAAAACAAAGACAAAAGACTCAAAACCCGGACTACCCCTGGTAACTCAGAACTCGTCATGAGTAGTGGTGATCAGGCACCGACCCATAAACTACCTCCTAAGCCATGGAAATCCAAATCTCCATCTATCAGAAAACCCAAATATCAAGAACCTCCTCTGATACCATTTTTTCTAAACCATACCACATTGTCCCAGAACCGGTCACCTGAGCCGGTCCGTAATATGTCCCAAGGGGCATTCCCAATCCCCCTGGGATGACTACTAGTGTCGGGCATCAAAACATACATGTGGGAATGATTTAATCCCAAAATAAATAAATAGGACCAGATAAATATACAAAAAATCTAAAAATAAAAAATACTAAACAACAAAATTTCAATAAATAAATGAAAAGTTTAGATACAAAATACCACTAGATAGACTGGAAACTAAAGAGGAAAAATTGAACCTCTACCACACGATCTCCTTGAGACCTCTTGGTCACCATCAACCACAAAACCAAACCTTCTCTAACACTAAGTAGCTGGACCAGGAACCTGAACCAAAAGTTGAACCCACATATGAAAATATAAATTAGGAGTGAGCACCAAAATGATTAGTAGGAATGCTAAAGATCAACCATCAAATCTCAAAGTTTCCTTTTCCAAAGCGGTCCATAAACACCAGTTTTAAATATAACTATAAAATATGGTTTTCACAGTTTAATAAAACAACATCATTTTACCATTTTAAAAAAAATCCAACACAAAGACAAATAATATCCAAAACCAACTTCCATTTATAAACAAAAACCAAGACAAGTGATACCAAAGTTGTGCTAAAATGAAACAGGAAAAAAATGCATGATAGAAATAAACTAGTACAATAGGAAGTAAACAAGCAATGTAAATAATTAAGTAACTGTGGGTGATCTTAAAAAACCCTAGAAGACCCCTGGACGTACTCAGTTCAGAATCAACTGCCATCATATGGTGAGGCTCTTAATTCTATAACCAACTGGCTGCTTGTAACAGCCCGAGATTTTATGAAAAATATTCTTTTTTATTTCACTAATGTCTTGTGTTGTACGCTACACCAAAAGGAGCTTGCACAACACACATCCTTGACTTTCCTTTCATTACACGCAATCGCGACCTTCCTCGATAGCGTGTGTAATACGCAATACCGAGTTTCACTAAACAACGATATGTTATTAAAATATTATTAAAACTAGCCGTTATGAATAGTAATAACCACTTTTTAAAATTCTGTAAATCTTATTTTTCAAAATGAACTTCATTTTTGGATTCGGACTATCGAATTTAGCCTAAGGTGAAATTTTGGTACTTTTCGGATAACTTTCATATTCTGATGAATAGTAAAAATTACTAAATTTTAATTAAAAACAACTTTTTTAATCGAAATAATTAATATTGATAAATTATTAATTTGTGTGGTTATAAAGTATATTTAGAATATATTTTTACAATTTAATAAAATGTTGGTCATTGTATGTAATTTCACATTTAAACCAGTTATAAACTAGTGTCAATCTTTTGATAGTTATTATCTCTTAAAAACACGCTATTTGTTTTGACGACGAGAATTAATTTTTAAATTAGTTAATGGAACTGATATGTTTTGAATTTGGTAAAATAGACATCATTTTTGAGTTCATAATATCAAATATACCTTAGGCCTAATTTTTGGTATTTTTCTGAAAACTTTCAATTTTCGATGAATAGTGAAACCACTAAGTGGTAGGTTAAAAACTGAATTTTGCATAAAACTTAATTTTACCGCTTCTGTGAATGGAATTTTGAAAATCCGATAGACACGGTTAATATCAAGGACTAAAATGTGGTTCAATGAGATGAAAATAATTTTTGGTGAATAGTAACTTTTTACTTTTTTTTTACCACGGTTAATAGTAAATAGGGTAACTAAGGGTAAATATGATATTACTATTACCCTAACACATGTACTAATTCTATTGGATAATTGTAATTAGACCAAAAACAACCTTATGAATAAAATATGACCATTTAGGCCCACTTGGATTAGATTAGGACATTTATTATTAATTTATTTAAAGAAGGGTTAAAATAGTTAAAATCAAAGTTTAATAAGTAAATCATTTTTAATATGGGGTTATACATAAGATAAATTCTACTATAAATATTAAATAGAAAGCTAAAAAGATTTCCTACATAATGGTATTTTATTTGTAATTTTTAGACATCAAATAATTTAATTTATTTATGACACAAAGATGATGCAGTAATTATCTTATTTATGAAAAATTGACATAATTGATGTTATAAACACCAAAATAAATGTAATTTGAGAATTTTTATGAATTACAATAATTTTCTAGGTTACTATGACATATTAGTGTTGATTTAAGCAACTTGGTTTGAACATATAATTCTGTTATGACTTTCACAAAAATCATATATCAAATAGTGTCAAAATTGACACAAAATAGTTTTTAAATAAAATATTATATTATTAATTGTTATTTTATTCCTAAAAATCTACGGTTCGGCAAAATGACTTAGATAAAGATATATGTATTAATAATAAACAATTTGGGGTTCGTTTGGCATGTTATAGTAAGTGTATTAACCATATAGTGAAAGGAAACAAAAAGACACGGTAAAAGTTAAATTATTTAACTTAGAGTTAAATCTAATTGATAAGGTTAAAATAATACCCTAAACTTGTCTAAATTCTATTGGATGAGAGGATTTCGACCCATCCCCACCTTAGCCTCGAAATAAATAAATTTGGAGCTAATTAAAACCGAAATTGACTTTATAATAAAATAATATTTTGAGATATTCCTAAGGTGCCCCTCTCCTCCCTTATAAAAGGACACCTCCTCCCCCTCCTCCTCACACCAAATTGAGCACTCAAGCTCGGCCAACCCCTGCCAAAATCTCTTCTCCACTTCCCTAGAAACATCATAGAGGTTCTGGTCTTCCTCAAAGACCAATTTTAGTTCCCTAAGAGGAGGTCTCAAAGAGGCACTTCAAAGAAGAGGTAATTACCGTTACCAATTCTTTCATCTTTATTTCTTCTTCCACTTCTTCTTCTTAGGTTGTTTCATTATGAAGTAATAACATCAGTATCACTCATATACTGATATGTTATTATAAGTATGAAACAACCCTATTTCACCATCTATCCATCCTACGGAAAAAGAAATCACCGCGCGTGCGTACGTACGAAATACCGTCTCCACGCCGTGGTGTAATCTATTTTCCACCACCACCTTACATGGATGGGTATAATGGTGTAAATAATAACTATACATAGTTATTACAACATCATATTGATTCTGATATATTGTATAATCCACTCCAATTCAATTCAATATTTATAGAAATG
Source organism: Viscum album (assembly GCA_963277665.1). Taxonomy (NCBI): domain Eukaryota; kingdom Viridiplantae; phylum Streptophyta; class Magnoliopsida; order Santalales; family Viscaceae; genus Viscum; species Viscum album. The sequence continues at coordinate 769,154,633 of OY728159.1, read as the reverse complement.
ATATCATCGCTCGTGCGTACGTACGGACTACCGTCTCCACGACGCGATGAGATTCATTCTCCATGTTAACCATTTAAGAATGATTTTAAAGTATATATAAGAAATAATAATGAAATATATGACATTATAAAGCTACTGGATTTATGTATATATATACATATGTATGTCATCTACTTACTTCCATTTCAAGACAATAAGGAAAGGAAAACAGCGTTCATGCGTACGTACGGACTACCGTCTCCATGAACGGTGTTTTTCATTTTATTTATCTACCTATTATATATATATATATACTGAATATATATGATATATAAATCATATTTTATATTCTGAAAGTAAGTAAATCATGATATAAGTAATAATGATGTCAAGAACAACAAGTCAAAACACCTATGATAAATGAAACGATTTTACCCAAAACGCTTCTTTAACAAGGAATTTACAAAAGAACGGGTAATATAATGTCATAAGTGAACCATATATGATATCATAACAATAAATATGATTCTGTAATAAGTCAATAACATGATTTAAATCATTATACAGAAGGTTCGGACACTTACAAAGCAAGTCGGACCTAAGGTAAGGGAAATATCACAATCTCATTTTTATCTGAGATTGTTTGTACTTTGGTATTTACTGGGGTGTATTTTATCATCCACATCCATGTTTCCTCAATATGTAATGTTATTTACATCCACCTACAATTGTTTAAATCCAATTTTACCCTTCGGTGAGTTTTTAGTAAAAGATATGAAAGGAATCTTTTGTCGTTTTTCATACGAGGTAATTTTTGACTTTTCCGACAAAAGTACGAGAAGAATGTTTTTTTTAACTTATACGGCACGAACGGATTTCTACTGTTTTATAAAGCCTTATTTTCATGAAGCTTCCTCTAAAAGATTTCATGACTATTTTCAATAAAATCTCTTTCTTTTAAAATTGCATGATGTTTTGTGAAAAGAAATTGATTTTGAAGAAGAAAGGATATTTTCCTCAAGAATTCAATTCAAGTGTTTTATCAAAATTATTTTCCATCTAAGATAATAAAGGGTTCTGTTTCTATCCATATTTTTACATTGAGTTGACTATGTTGTGATGGAATTATGTTTATGAATTCCTTTATCTTATATGAATTGATTTATGATGTCATGATGTTTCAAGAATCCCATTTTTGTTACATGTGTTATGCGATGATGTATGTTTTATGATTATGTGGCACACATAAGAAAGGATTCATTATAAGATGGGTGGGACCTATATCTCCCTCCAATGCATTGGGTAAAGATTTTATATCTCATGAGATAGACATGGCTGGAATGGTAGGTTATACCGGTTCAGTGAAACAGGACTGAAACGAGGGTTACTCGATTCAGAAAGGGACTTTGTCCACTAAGATAGTCTTGGCAACGAGTCATGACTAACAAGAAATGATTTTCCATGATTATGTGTGCATGCCACAAAGTTTCAAGTTTCATGTTATGATTATGGTGATCTTATTTTCACTTCTATGATTTGTTCCATGTTAAGATATTATGATCTCTTTTGCAGGTTATGATTTTCAAAAAGATATGATATGATTTTTATTTCTTTTGTATACCCTTACTGAGCATTTGAGCTCACCCTTTTATGTTTTCTTTTCCCCAGGATATAAGGAAAGGTTTTAGGTAAAAAAAGGGATGACCTTTATGGGAGATATTGAAGAACTTTCACCACGATTAGAAGATTACGTTCCGAGTTTCCAAAGACACTAAACTATTACGATCCTTGTGTGTGTGTGTTTTTGTTATGTACTAAGTATTCCGCAATTGTAATGTAATGTCCATGTACGTCAGGCTACGGGTCTCTACAGTTGGTATCAGAGGCAAAGGAGGTAGGAATGTATCCGATCCTTGGGAACTCTCACATGTGAGCGTTGGACGAAGCATGGCTCTCCGCCCAAGGGCTTCATGACGAAATGGATGCCACTGGGGATGGTGGTGTGTCCCGCCCAGGGGGTGTAGCCGCCCATGGAGTGCCCTGATAGGTATCAATTATAGTCCACTGGAAGTAATTCCAGACCGCTACAGTTGGTATCAGAGGAAAGGTTTAGTCAACCTTTGGAAACTAGGATGCGAAAACGTTAGTGAGATCCCTAGAGATATTTCTAAGGTATGTCTAGGGATGTCTCTAAGGTTATGTATACGTATAGGTTATAGTCCTAGAATTGCTCTAACGATCTTATAATTTAACCTAAGATGTTAGATATTGAAGGTACTCCCCCTTTATTATGTTTTTTTCCCTAGCAAGATTTTTGCCTCTCACACTATTCTTTTGGGGTTTTAGACGATGGCTGGAACCCGAAGGAACCGTGTTGATCAATGCAATGGACAATGCAATGATTGTCCGCCTGAGCAACCAAACTATATGGGAGCTGGAATGCAAAATCTTGTAGCCATGCTCACACAACTTTCTCAAGCTATGAATCATGCAGGACTTCCAAACGAGCAAAGGAAGGAGCAACATTCTGTTGAATCCTTCATGAGGCAGCGTCCGCCTTCTTTCAGTGGGTTTACTGATCCATTAGTTGCTGAACAATGGATTAGTACTACTGAAAAGATATTTTCAGTTCTTCAATGTTCTGAACATGATAAAGTCATCTTAGCAGTATATCGTTTGGAAGGTGAAGCTGATCAATGGTGGAATCTTATCAAGAATACGAGGCAAAGAGATGAAATTGATTCCATGGAATGGGACGAGTTCAAGAACTTGTTTTTCAGTAAGTACTTCCCTCGTATTCTTCGAACGAAGATGGAGAAGGAGTTTCTTGAACTAAAGCAAAAGGATGATGAATCTGTTGGTATATACGAAGCGAATTTTACAAGACTTGCAAGGTATGCATCTGGCATTATCATCCAACCTGAAAGTAAAGTTGATCGATTTTTCAGTGGCTTAAAACCAAGTCTTCGAAGGGCATTAGCTATAAGAGACTTCAGTAGCTATGAAGAAATTGTGCGTTGTGCTATCAAGGTAGAAATGGAAGTTGGTGTTACATATCCATCTAATGGTTTTGACAAGAAACGAAAGATGGAGTTCAAGGAGAAATCTCAAAATAATGGTGAAAAGAAGATGAATGTTTCCTTATGCACAAAGTGTGGAAAGAAGCATGGTGGATATTGTCTTAAAGGGACTAGAAAATGTTTTAAGTGTGGAAAAGAAGGTCATCGAGTAGCTGAGTGTCGAAGTAATGGAAAAAGGTTTTCTAATGATGTGAATAAAGCAATCACTGCAGAGAACGCACCACCAACACTTCAATGCTTCAAGTGCAAGGAAATGGGGCATTATGCTAATAAATGCCCTAATCCAAGGGTTAGTGATGATCGACATGAGCAACCGCTTAAGGCAAAGGACAAAGGGAAGTCACATGCGATCACCATTGGCGATGTTGAATATGATAACGATGTGGTGGAATGATTAAGTGTTTATGTAATGAGATTCCAAAATAATGTTGTATATAGTATTGTGGAATATTGGAATATTTATGTTTTGGTCTATTGTGGTTTTCAATAATGGTACCGGTAACCATGAAAAGTGATTGAGACATTTTTGGTAAACATATGATATGATCATAATGAAGGGATAAGAAGATAATGAGATGTTTGATTGTATTCATGAGCTCATGATTGATATAAGGACTAAGTGATATCATGGTTTGAGTATATAGAATTTTGAGGATTTTGGTATGTGAAAAGTGTTAAACTTTTAACTGCATTCAAGTTTTCACTATGGTTCAATGGGTATTCAAGAGAATACATTATTAAGGACTTTGAGTGTTTGGAATGTGACCAACAAAACATATCTTATGATATATGGGGATCAACGATGGTGTTAAATCTATGGTAATCGTTTTCACTATGTTATGAGAGTGGACTGCAGTATTATGGATAAGCCTAAAGATTGGAATGGATTATGTTGGACATAAGTTAGTATTGTTTAAGGATAGAAGTTTTTTTTTCGATATTATTGATGGGATGTTATAGTATTATAGTTTTAGAAAAAGGACAACCTGCAGGACGAGCGACAGCCCATCGCTTCGGACAAGGCTGTGGGAATCGAACCCACAACCGAAGTGCGACTGACCTTTATCGCCTACCACTGACCTACAGGAAGTCCCTGTTTAGTAGAAACTATTTTTATTTTATTAAGCGGTATGATATATGAAGTATAAGTTCATTTTTGGAACCATATACAATTAATCTAGCCATAAGATGAACTTAAAACTTTTCAAACCTTTTGTTTGAGACAGATGGAATGACCCGTCATTCTATCACATGATCTGCTAACACTTCACGAATAACAAATTCAACTTCATTTATTTAAGAGATGAAGTCGAAATTGTTCAAGGCACGAACAATAGTGCGACTGTACCAAAATAAAGTAAGTATTTATTCTAATTCAAATTTTCAACTTTAGGGAAATGATCTTGAAAACCAAAAATGTTGTCCTAGTGATCTTATACCTGATGAATCAGATGGTACCATAGATCGTCAAAAATTTATGGATTTGTGATTACTGGATTTTTCATAGCCATGTTCTCTACCACTCTCCATCAGAACATGATGGTTAGATTTCTCTTCCATATCCATATTTTCACCTATGTGGAAACCCAGTGATTAGTTTATTTGGGTAATCATTACATTTCATACTTTAGTTTTTGAAGACAAGTTTTGGTATTCCTTTTTACGATATGGGTTTCTATCAAAGAAACTTTCAAATAGTAAACCATTTATAACCCCGACGAATTTCGAGGGCGAAATTCATTTTAAGGGGGGTAGAATGTAACAGCCTGAGATTTTATGAAAAATATTCTTTTTTATTTCACTAATGTCTTGTGTTGTACGCTACTCCAAAAGGAGCTTGCACAACACACATCCTTGACTTTCCTTTCATTACACGCAATCGCGACCTTCCTCAATAGCGTGTGTAATACGCAATACCGAGTTTCACTAAACAACGATATGTTATTAAAATATTATTAAAACTAGCCGTTATGAATAGTAATAACCACTTTTTAAAATTCTGTAAATCTTATTTTTCAAAATGAACTTCATTTTTGGATTCGGACTATCGAATTTAGCCTAAGGTGAAATTTTGGTACTTTTCGGATAACTTTCATATTCTGATGAATAGTAAAAATTACTAAATTTTAATTAAAAACAACTTTTTTAATCAAAATAATTAATATTGATAAATTATTAATTTGTGTGGTTATAAAGTATATTTAGAATATATTTTTACAATTTAATACAATGTTGGTCATTGTATGTAATTTCACATTTAAACCAGTTATAAACTAGTGTCAATCTTTTGATAGTTATTATCTCTTAAAAACACGCTATTTGTTTTGACGACGAGAATTAATTTTTAAATTAGTTAATGCAACTGATATGTTTTGAATTTGGTAAAATAGACATCATTTTTGAGTTCATAATATCAAATATACCTTAGGCCTAATTTTTGGTATTTTTCTGAAAACTTTCAATTTTCGATGAATAGTGAAACCACTAAGTGGTAGGTTAAAAACTGAATTTTGCATAAAACTTAATTTTACCGCTTCTGTGAATGGAATTTCGAAAATCCGATAGACACGGTTAATATCAAGGACTAAAATGTGGTTCAATGAGATGAATATAATTTTTGGTGAATAGTAACTTTTTACTTTTTTTACCACGGTTAATAGTAAATAGGGTAACTAAGGGTAAATATGATATTACTATTACCCTAACACATGTCCTAATTCTATTGGATAAGTGTAATTCGACCAAAAACAACCTTATGAATAAAATATAACCATTTAGGCCCACTTGGATTAGATTAGGACATTTATTATTAATTTATTTAAAGAAGGGTTAAAATAGTTAAAATCAAAGTTTAATAAGTAAATCATTTTTAATATGGGGTTATACATAAGATAAATTCGACTATAAATATTCACTATAAAGATAAAAAGATTTCCTACATAATGGTATTTTATTTGTAATTTTTAGATATCAAATAATTTAATTTATTTATGACACAAAGATGATGTAGTAATTATCTTATTTATGAAAAATTGACATAATTGATGTTATAAACACCAACATAAATGTAATTTGAGAATTTTTATGAATTACACTAATTTTCTAGGTTACTATGATATATTAGTGTTGATTTAATCAACTTGGTTCGAACATATAATTCTTTTATGACTTTCACAAAAATCATATATCAAATAGTGTCAAAATTGACACAAAATAGTTTTTAAATAACATATTATATTATTAATTGTTATTTTATTCCTAAAAATCTAAGGTTCGGCCAAATGACTTAGATAAGGATATATGTATTAATAATAAACAATTTGGGGTTCGTTTGGCATGTTATAGTAAGTGTATTAACCATATAGTGAAAGGAAACAAAAAGACACAGTAAAAGTTAAATTATTTAACTTAGAGTTAAATCTAATTGATAAGGTTAAAATAATACCCTAAACTTGTCTAAATTCTATTGGATGAGAGGATTTAGACCCATCCCCACCTTAGCCTCGAAATAAATCAATTTGGAGCTAATTAAAACCGAAATTGACTTTATAATAAAATAATATTTTGAGATATTCCTAAGGTGCCCCTCTCCTCCCTTATAAAAGGACACCTCCTCCCCCTCATCCTCACACCAAATTGAGCACTCAAGCTCGGCCAACCCCTGCCAAAATCTCTTCTACACTTCCCTAGAAACATCATAGAGGTTCTGGTCTTCCTCAAAGACCAATTTTAGTGCCCTAAGAGGAGGTCTCAAAGAGGCACTTCAAAGAAGAGGTAATTACCGTTACCAATTCTTTCATCTTTATTTCTTCTTCCACTTCTTCTTCTTAGGTTGTTTCATTATAAAGTAATAACATCAGTATCACTCATATACTGATATGTTATTATAAGTATGAAACAACCCTATTTCACCATCTATCCATCCTACGGAAAAAGAAATCACCGCGCGTGCGTACGTACGGAATACCGTCTCCACGCCGTGGTGTAATCTATTTTCCACCACCACCTTACATGGATGGGTATAATGGTGTAAAGAATAACTATACATAGTTATTACAACATCATATTGATTCTGATATATTGTATAATCCACTCCAATTCAATTCAATATTTATAGAAATGATATCATCGCTCGTGCGTACGTACGGACTACCGTCTCCACGACGCGATGAGATTCATTCTCCATGTTAACCATTTAAGAATGATTATAAAGTATATATAAGAAATAATAATGAAATATATGACATTATAAAGCTACTGGATTTATGTATATATATACATATGTATGTCATCTACTTACTTCCATTTCAAGACAATAAGGAAAGGAAAACAGCGTTCATGCGTACGTACAGACTACCGTCTCCATGAACGGTGTTTTTCATTTTATTTATCTACCTATTATATATATATATATATACTGAATATATATGATATATAAATCATATTTTATATTCTGGAAGTAAGTAAATCATGATATAAGTAATAATGATGTCAAGAACAACAAGTCAAAACACCTACGATAAATGAAACGATTTTACCCAAAACGCTTCTTTAACATGGAATTTACAAAAGAACGGGTAATATAATGTCATAAGTGAACCATATATGATATCATAACAATGAATATGATTCTTTAATAAGTAAATAACATGATTTAAATCATTATACAGGAGGTTCGGACACTTACAAAGCAAGTCGGACCTAAGGTAAGGGAAATATCACAATCTCATTTTTATCCGAGATTGTTTGTACTTTGGTATTTACTGGGGTGTATTTTATCATCCACATCCATGTTTCCTCAATATGTAATGTTATTTACATCCACCTATAATTGTTTAAATCCAATTTTACCCTTCGGTGAGTTTTTAGTAAAAGATATGAAAGGAATCTTTTGTCGTTTTTCATACGAGGTAATTTTTGACTTTTCCGACAAAAGTACGAGAAGAATGTTTTTTTTAACTTATACGGCACGAACGGATTTCTACTGTTTTATAAAGCCTTATTTTCATGAAGCTTCCTCTAAAAGATTTCATGACTATTTTCAATAAAATTTCTTTCTTTTAAAATTGCATGATGTTTTGTGAAAAGAAATTGATTTTGAAGAAGAAAGGATATTTTCCTCAAGAATTCAATTCAAGTGTTTTATCAAAATTATTTTCCATCTAAGATAATAAAGGGTTCTGTTTCTATCCATATTTTTACATTGAGTTGACTATGTTGTGATGGAATTATGTTTATGAATTCCTTTATCTTATATGAATTGATTTATGATGTCATGATGTTTCAAGAATCCCATTTTTGTTACATGTGTTATGCGATGATGTATGTTTTATGATTATGTGGCACACATAAGAAAGGATTCATTATAAGATGGGTGGGACCTATATCTCCCTCCAATGCATTGGGTAAAGATTTTATATCTCATGAGATAGACATGGCTGGAATGGTAGGTTATACCGGTTCAGTGAAACAGGACTGAAACGAGGGTTACTCGATTCAGAAAGGGACTTTTTCCACTAAGATAGTCTTGGCAATGAGTCATGACTAACAAGAAATGATTTTCCATGATTATGTGTGCATGCCACAAAGTTTCAAGTTTCATGTTATGATTATGGTGATCTTATTTTCACTTCTATGATTTGTTCCATGTTAAGATATTATGATCTCTTTTGCAGGTTATGATTTTCAAAAAGATATGATATGATTTTTATTTCTTTTGTATACCCTTACTGAGCATTTGAGCTCACCCTTTTATGTTTTCTTTTCCCCAGGATATAATGAAAGGTTTTAGGTAAAAAAAAGGGATGACCTTTATGGGAGATATTGAAGAACTTTCACCACGATTAGAAGATTACGTTCCGAGTTTCCAAAGACACTAAACTATTACGATCCTTGTGTGTGTGTGTTTTTGTTATGTACTAAGTATTCCGCAATTGTAATGTAATGTCCATGTACGTCAGGCTACGGGTCTCTACACTGCTCTCAACTGACCAAATCCAGTGGCACATCCTGGCTGGCCTAACAAAAAATCCAGGGGGTAACAACCCTTCTAATCATGGTTGATCAAGAACTGTCACTTGAACCACTAAAAGACTCCCAAGAACCCATGGTGGTATTAGTACTATATAAGTAGGAGGCCCTCGCATGCATGACTCACCTTAACTAACACCACCACACTCACCTACCCCAAACATGAACACTCTATACGATAACCCATAAAGGTATATCCTCATATAGAGGAGCCCCATAAATATATACATACTTATATCACATATTCATATCGTATCATAGAAGGTTCCAAATGGACCGTCACACCATACAAACATCAAAATAATTTTAGAAAACATTTTAAATCACTGACCAGGTACTCACTTTTACGAAAATAAATTCTTTTCTATAATCAATACAAACATCACTTTTACCAAAAATAGTCTTTCCAAACAATCTTTATACATTTTTAGGAAAAACATGGAACTTTATAAAACATGTCAAATGGGCCTTTAGTTCACAACATTCAACCACTTAACAACAACACTTAGAAACCAATTTCAAAACAAAAACAAACATCATCTTTATACTAACATGAAAAAATGGGCCATTAAAACCAAGATTTCACCAAATTGCACCCAAGTGAATTTTTAAAACCAAGTCAAAACACACAAAGTATACGAAAACACCAAATGGGATTTCAGGCTACTTACAAACCAACCCTCTTTTATTAACGCCAAACGAGCCATAGATTCCAAAAAATCATGTAAGAATCTTCAAGGACAACTAGGATAAACCATAAGTGACACACTTGGAATCACATTTAAACACAAGAAAAACACTTCCCCCATTTTGGAAAAAATAAGGAACTTCAGGTTTATAAATAATTGAACTTACTAGAACAAAACACATACCATACTTTAAAAATCATCACATCCTACACGTAAATACCAGAACAAAAACTAACCATTTTGATGAAACATTTTAAATGGTAAAACACCATAATGAATTAACTACATACATGATACATGTGAAAATAAAGTTTAAAAATTATCAAAACAAAATTTGACATTCAATCAAATGCAATGGGTTTACCAATACATGGGAATATTTAAAAAATCAATTTAAAAGTAATTTTTAACAAATTATAAAAATCAGAAATCACTATAAAATACTATTAAAGGGTATTAAGAAGGTGAATGTCATGTTTAGAACATTATCAGAAAACAATTTGACATCCAATGAACACATTTTCCATAGTCACATATAAGAATAACCAGGAAAACACTTCAAAAATATGTTTATCAAAATAAACTAACTTGTAGACACTATATAAAATTAAATAAGTGTGTTAAAAAGTTGCGTTTCAAGTCAAATATTTTATTAAAAAACTCAAGCATTAAATGGAATTGTTCAGAATGGAAAAAGGATTCGCCTACCTCAATGGTATGTGACCGTGACAATGCTTCAATGGAAGGAAGGACTGAGCTTTGTGGTCCCTTCACACACCCTAAAAACTAAGAAAAATGAACAAATAAAAATTTCACAATTAGGGTTTATCCAACTTGAAGGAAAACTACAAAAATGAAATGGAAAACAACTAATCTATGGGGATAAGGCTGTCGGCGAAGTAGGTTGGAGGCACTATGTAGGGGGAGGTCGGGCCATTGGGACGTGTCGCAAAGAGGCACGCCGGGATGGTTATGTTTTGAGGACAGTTCAGCCGAGAAGGGGGAGCACTGGTCTTAGGTTCATGTGGGCACTAAGGAGCATGTGGGAGCCACTGCGTGAGAGGGAGAGAGAGCAGGGGGGGCACTGCGAAAAAGGGAGGTGTGGTCATGGAGGAAGATGGCGGTGATGGTTTGCCAATGCACTGCAGGTCGATAGGGCTAGTGCGCAGTGCGTAGGAGGAGGGGAAGAGGGGGGAAGCCCCCTTAGGATTTTTTTGTGTATAATTATACTATTAATAATAATAATATGAATAACAATAATAACAGTAATGTTAATATTTATAATAACATAATAATAATAATAATAATTTCATGCATTTTATTTTTAATCATAATGACATAAATAATAATATAATAATATTTATATTAATATTATTTTTAAATGATAATAATATTATTAATTTTTTAATTATAATAATACTATCCTCTACACAATATTATTGTTATTATGTTTTAAACAATTACCTTATTTTATTCTTATAAAAGTTTATTATTTCAAATAGTGGGTAACTCTAGGGGCACTCGAGCTGACCGCACGGTTACCGCAAACTGTGCGGTGCCCATGCACCTGTTCGAAACCCACTAAAATCATCGAACCTCAAAAATTTTATGTCAAGACCTGAACCCAAACTTCAACCTAAGATTCAACATTGAAAAAAATAATTAAAAATAAAAGAAATCCGTGGATAGGTGTGACATGAAAATACTTTTTTCTCTTCTTCCCTTAATCCATCGTTTTCTATGCCATCCTCTTCTCCTCTTGCTCCCCTTCAAAGCCACAGGACTTTGAGAATTATTTACCTATCTCGTTATAACATGATACTATTTCCACATATTATGAGAATACTTTAGAGACTATTTTACTTTGAAAAGTTGTCTTAAGATCATAAAAGATATGCTCCCTCTTACCCTTTGGATCATGCACATTGATGGAGTTCACATTCCTTCTTATAGGTGAAAATTCTTAATAATTTAATATACTGGACTAAATCATAACATAATTTATAATCCAAAAACTTGTGAAACACTTTAAATAAATTGAAAAATTTATGAATAGCTAATATCATAGTCATAAACATGGTTTCTTTAGGGATACCTTAACTTTTAAATCCTTTATAATGGTTTGTACATAAAATGAGAATTTTCCTAAGCATGTACCCGAGGAGTTTCAAAACAGGTGTGCAGTAATGATTTTTGTCATGTACTAGGTCATGTCGAGTCAATACCGAAAAACCTTTTCAGAGTTGTTACTCTAAGTACATATTTACCAAAACCACAACCACTTTTAATATCCAGATAGAGATGTATTTTTAGTAATACACACATAATATCTACCTTACCAAGATTCTAGGATTCTCTTATATTCTTATCATCAAATTCTATCTTAGGGTTATGTTCCTTAATCTAAGTTTTATAAATATAGTTTCTAAGGTTACTGCTAAACCTTCTCTGATACCAACTGTAACACCCTGACCCTAAAAGCCTAGAACCGATGCATTACTTTATTACATTAGTATAGATATAAGTTTCAAATCCCAAGGGACCGAACAGTTTAGCAGTTTTGGAAAACCAGATTACATACATGATACCCATATTACATTGGAAAATATATACATAAGAAAATTAAATGAACTGAATCCTTGAAATATTATTCAAATATTTATTCTTCATAACATGATGAAAGGAAAAAAAATAATTGTGAGTTCAAATTCTCAGTAAGGGTAAGTAAACCTGAAGTAATAATGAATTGATGAGAGTAAATGAACATGGAAAGTTAAATAACTTATAACACATTCCATTAAAACAAATAGATAAAAAAATATCAATATGTAAAGTCAATAAACTAAAACAAAATCTATTTATTGAATAGACTAAGAATATATTGTATCCATAGATGTATCTAGGGGCTATATAAAGTTTGGGCCTTACCAGTCGTTGCAAGTCCAAAGCATTCCTCATATCGAATAATTAAAATAAATAATATGACTTATAAAATTACCATATTGAATGAAGAATACATATTTATCAATTATTACCTAGTTTATAATAAATAACAATAAGTATTGTGGACATAGATTAATGTAAATCCCCTTGAAAAAACATTCTTTAGGGAAATAATCATTAAACCTCCCAAAGTGTCCCATACCACTTTAAAACATTTGAATCATAATTATCATGAATTAATAAAATTAATTTATCTTATAATCACGTGATAATGGGGAAATTCATGACAAAAAATGTAAAATTTCAGTATATACACCATATAAAAGAAAGCAGGTGCATAACCTTACAAAATGTCACAATGAAATGAAATTGAGACGAAATTCCTTAACTTGAGTCTGACTTGTCAATCGTGTCTTTAAATTCATGAATAATAAAATTATTTTAATTATTTACTTTCTTGATAACCTTTTTCAAGTTTATAATTACTTTTACTTCACTTATTTCAATGTTTTAAACAACTACTTACACAACTAAGTTTACATCAGGTGTTTTGACCATATTCGGTTTACGTGTTAAAAATGAATTTAGTTGATTGATTGTGGTAAAAGGGGTCATTATATAAACATAACCAGGATAATAATAATGAAATAATTATCATATGTATTCATAAATTATACTTTTAAAACCAATTTGCAAAGTTGGTTATGAAAATCGAACCAACATTAGAATCATGGAGATGGTAGGCCGTACATACGCATGAGTAACATTCCCATTTTTCAGTGATCATTTTGGAAATAAGTTAAGTAACACTATATCTTTCTAGTATGATAATTATTTCATAAATTACATGTTATTTAATCATATATAATCATATATACTATTCTTGTGATTTAAAAGGAATCACATCATGTCGAGGAGGTGGTAGTCCACACATCCAAGACCGACACTGTCACTTTTTAGTATATGAAAAGGGTAATAATGAAAATGATATATCATATTTAAATAAAGGTAATTATGTCATGAATATCATATATATTTAATTTATGTTACATATGTTTAATTAAAACCATCATTTATATGTTCCATGTATAGTGTGAACAAATCACATCGCTTTGAGGAGGCGGTAGTCCACACTTCCGCAAAAAAAGTTATCATATTTTAAAAAATGGAAAGTATAATGGTATGTATAATAAAATAATTAAAGAAGAATAAATAAATAATAAATATCATAAAAATAATATATAAATATATTTACCATCACAATTTCCACCATGAGAGGTGGTAAAGGAAAAACGAATAACTTCGCTTCGTGAGGTGGTAGTTCTTTGAGCACAAGAACGGTAAGTTCATTACATATTAGATGGAAGTGTTTATGAGTTTAAGTATAAAGATTATAATAACTGAATCCGATTATATTAAGGATACTGGTGTTTTTATATAATCATGTAATAAGAAGAGTTTATGGGGTGTATAATGGAGATAAAACTAAAGACCATAAGGAGAGATGTTACCTCTTCTTCGGGTAACTCCTTTTGGTTTTCACCAAAGGGATTCCTTGGATGGAATTCTTCCCAATGGGAGGATTCTAGGATTAGGGTAGGAATTTTTAGGTGCTATTTTGGCAGATATTTTTTGATTAAAAGTGTCTTGATAGGTGTGAGGAAGTGGGAGGAGAGTGTGCCTTTTTATAGTAGAGGACGAGCGACACTCTTATAAATTTTGAAAAAAGAATTCCACCCACATTTTTACATTTGAAATTGGATCCAATAATGATCTAAATTATATAAAAGAGATTATACAGTAGAAATATTTCCATAAAATGTATTTTTTACAAGGTTCTAGGTCATTTGGTCCCTTAATATTAAGTTTTAGTCCCTTATAAAGCTTAATTTCACCTTAATTGTTGTAATTAATTTTAGTTAATTTCACTAATATTTTTGGTCAAAAAATAAGTTTAATTTATTATAAATTATGAATTATTATTATTATATATATTTAATTAATTTTTCTAAATTACAATCATATAAGTGGTATAAATAAATTTAAATTTAATCCCCTAGATGGGATGACAATGCGGGTTTTTACAGTAAAAACGTCCAAAATTTTAATAAGTTTTTGTATTCAATTTCAAAGTGAAATTGATTAAAATATCCTAAATTGGATTGATTTTTAAAAATTTAATCTAATTAAACTTTAGAACCATTTTAAAATATAATTTAACTTTATAAATAAATTAGACAAAAAAACAGCTTTGAAATAAAATTCATTATTTTTCACTATTCATTAAAAAAAATGAAAGTTCATATAAAAATACAAAAAATTAAGCCTATGATAATTTTCATGATTTTTATTTCAAATAATAATTTTTTTTACATATATAGTCTATAAAAGTTCCAAAAATTTGATTTAAAATGATTTTTCCATTAAAACAGTAAAACTGCATTAATTAAAATATTAGTTTTTATGCATAAAAATAAGTTTTTTCTTATATTATGACTATAAAATATATTTGTTGAATATAAAAAATATTTTACTGAATATATAATATATAAATTTTGTTAAAACAATCCATTAATATTAATTAATTTAATTTATTAAGGTAAAATATCTTTGGGTGCATAAAAATAGGGTTTTTTATGAAAAGCATTTCCTTTACATTCAATTGGTTCTTATATTCATTTCTGTTCAAATTGTAAGCAATGAATTCATTTTATATTTGTGTAAACCATCAATTTTCATATGTTAGTTAATACTATTCATAATCTTTAATTTAATGGCTTGGTTAAGTCTTATTATATTAATTAATAATGTTTTAATAGTATATTTTTTTTCAGTTAAAACTTGGTCTTGTATGTGATGCAAGCTATGGAACGAGGCCATTATTGTGTTTAAGTAAATATAACTTAGTGTTTGCATGAATTTCAAGCTATAGAATATATTAAATTTATTGAAAATTGTAATTATATTTTTAAGTATTGGGACATTACATTCCCTTATGTGCTTGGTGTTGCATGTTAAACATGCTATCAAATACGATGTTCTTAATTTAGAATTTAGCGGTGTTACAACGGGCCACATAGAAATAAAGGGAGAGAAATCGAGTTTGAGAAAACTAAATGTGTTGTAACTTATGAAGGTATGCTGTATAATATATTTTCATTACGCAAAACCCTTTCATGTCATGTAAGTATTGGGTTTTAAGTTCTGCTGAAAAATACATCACCTCAAACCATTTAACCCCAAAATAATTCATGTCATGAATCACCCCATGAACCATCATAACATAAGATTGGAACCATAAATTCATGGTGTGAATACCTTACACATCATGAATTCCCCATAATTCCATATTTTAGCAGCTGAACACCTCCAAACCTACGGCTTTAAGCACCATAGGCTTTAGAAACTCACAAAGGGTCAGACTACGTGGATTCAAGACCTCATACAAGATATTCGCATAACTACTTTATGTAGATCCCATAATCAACTCCATATCTCATCTACTTCTCATAGGTCCTTCACCCAATTCCTCTAGTTGGTCTATAAATAGACCCCCTACCTTTAATTTTCAGGATGACATGTGAACTCCTAGACGACAAAGCAAGGTGGGAGCTTTGATCTCCCTACATGAGAAAAACACAATATCCCACCCTCTACTAATATGGGGTCCCTATTTCTCCCTCACTTGGATGAACTACTTAGGTGAACCATACTTGGGTGACCCATACTAGGGAGGCCCACATTTGGGTAACCCACACTCCACACTTGGGAGACCCACACTTGGGTGACCCACACTTAGGCAACCCACACTTGGGAGACCCACACTTGGGCGACCCACAATTAGGTGACTTACACTTCGGTGACCCAGAATTGGGTGACCCAAACTTAGACGACCCACACTTGGGCAGCCCACACTTGGGAGACCCACACTTGGGTGACCCACATTTTGGTGACATACACTTTGGAAACCCATAATTGGGTGACCCTTTTCTCAATTAACTTCACTTGGGCGACCTTTCATCTAAGGAACCCTATACTTGGAAGAAACATCACAATGCTAGACCTCACAAGGGATAAGAACATCTGTAATCCCTCTCACTGGGGATATGCATCTTTTCTATACCCCAATAGGTTTAAGCATCTTTACTCACCCTCTCACAATATATAAGAACCAATTCACCCAAGCCTCATACACAGGCATCGAATCACACCATATAACTTAGATTTGAGATAATCCTCTAAGTATCAACCTCCAAATAGGTGTACAACCAAATATTAACAATATAAATTCCTTGTCTCTTTACTAGTAGATGGGGGTGGGGATAAATGATACATGGGAATCCTCCCAGGTGTAAGCCCCAACCAAACCTTCAATTCCCCATGAGTCGAGATACTCCTCATGGTTCCAGACGCATAAATATCCCCTTGGGTGTAATCGATAACCAAACCTTGATTTACCCATTATTTTATATACTCCTCATGGTTCTAGAAACATGGGATTCCTATTAGGTATAAACCCCATATAAACATTCAATTACCCATGAATTAAGATACTAATCATAGTTCTAGAAACATGGGAATACTCCTAGGTGTAGGCCCCAATCAAATAATTAATTACCTATGAGTTTAGGTACTCCTCATAGTTACAAAAACATGGAAACCCTTCTAGGTTTATTCCCTAATCAAACCTTCAATTACCCATGAGTCGAGATACTCCTCATGGTTCTGGAAACATGGTAATCCTCCTAGGTGTAAGCCCCAACCAAACATTCAATTATCCATGAGTTGAGATACCCATCGTGGTTCCAAAAACCTAGATATCCTCCTAGGTGTAAGACCGAACAAAAACTTCAATTACCTATGAGTCAAGATACTCATCATGGTTTGAAAAACATGGGCATGCTCCAAAGTTTAAGCCCCAACCAAACCTTCAATTACCCATGAGTCAAGATACTCTTCATGGTTATAGAAACATGTGCAACCTCCTAGGTGTAATACCAAAACAAACCTTTAATTACACATGAATCAAGATACCGCTCATTGATTTAGAAAAATGGTCATCCTCCTAGGTGTAATCCCCAACCAAACATTTAATTACCTATCAGTTAAGATACTCCTCATGGTTCCATAAACATGTTCATACTCCTAGGTGTAATACCCAACCAAAACATAAATTATCCATGGGTATAGACACCCCTCATTGTTCCATAAACATGGGAATCCTCATAGGTGTAGGACCCAACCAAGCCTTCAATTATCCCTAAGTCGAGACACTCCCCATGGTTCCAAAAACATGGGAATTTTCCTATGTGTATGACCTAACCAAACATTGAATTATCCTTGATTCAAGATACTGTGAATGGTTCCATAAACATGGGTATCGTCCTAGGTGTAAACCCAAACAAACCTTCAATTAACCATGAGTTTATATACTCATCTTGGTTAAAAAACACGGGAATAATCCTAGTTGTATGCCCCAACCAATCCTTCAATTACCCTTGAGTCAAGACACTCCTCATGGTTCTAGAAACAAGGAAACCCTCCTAGGCATAAGCCCTAACCAAACCTTAAATTATCCATGAGTTGAGATATTACTCATGGTTCTATAAACATGGTAATCATCCCAAGTGTAAGAACTAACCAAAACTTCAATTATTCATGAGTTTAGATACACCTCATGGTTTCAAAAACATATGAATCCTCTTAGGTGTAATCCCCAACCAAATATTCAATTACCCATGATTCGAGATAATTCTCATGGTTCTAGAAACATGTTTATCCTCCTAGGTAAAATACCCAATCAAAACTTCAATTACCATAGAGTTTAGATACTCCTCATGGTTCCCAGACAAGGGCCTCCTATAAGGTGTAAGACCCAAAGCACACCCTCACCTAAGCCTCATATTTGGTCAAGTATCTTAAGGAAACTCATTTTTAAGCCCTTATTTCAATTATAATAGTATACTCTTATACAATTTGACTAATATTCTATTGTATCATGTTTCCCACACTAATCATGAATCACAGGGGCTTAGAGATCTATGATGATCTTCCCATTAGCATGGTGAAAGTGTCTATATTTCTAGTCTCATATTTTGATGTAATCCCCGACCATTCATCTAAACTACATATGCTCTAATTACTATTCATATAAATATATATAGGATGACTCTTTGAGGTTTGAACCAAATATAATTTCCCCTTTACCCATTCTATTGAACTATATGTATTTTGATTCCTATTTTCACAAGATATGTAGGATTACTCTTCGAGGTTTAGTCCTAGCTTCAAAACATCAACCTCTGCTATGGACAATAATAAATTTAGAGAGCCCAACTAGTTGGGTTTAAACTAAATGATCATGAATTAATTAGAGAAATATAGGGAATCTATAATATATATAGAGGTTTTGGTACATGGGTAACCAGCCCTACACATAGATTTGGGTAGGATTCAAAAATATGTCTTAAATCTATAATATAGTCCCAGAGTAAGAAATAATCACCCTAAAAAGGGTGTGGTGAGCCCAAACTCCCATACTCTTGACCAATTTTTTTTAATATGTCATTGGAACCAACTTCCTTTAGAAAGTAGGTTCACATTAACTTGAAACGAGTACAAGTTTGAAATCCATTGTAGTATCCATTAGAAATAGTGGTCTTAGTTACCTAAACCCATATGCTGTGAATTTATATCACTACATGAAAACACAACCCAAGCACAACCATAATGTTTAATAATAAAATTCATAACCAAATCCCATATCAGGAAGAATAAAAATTGATTCTGAATATATTTTCATATTAAATTCCCCAAATTCTTCCTAACATCTCTTGCTCCATTAAAACATCACCCATTTCTGAGTCAAATATATCATCAAAGAATCCAATTTTGAGAATACTTGAATAAAACACCAATAATATCCATCAAAACCTTGGAAAATATAAATCTTGAATAAATTGTTCACTCTCTACCAAGAAAATACCACCATGATGTAATTAGGATTAATAGATATCCCTTTTTCAAAAACAACATGATCGAGGAAAATCCCCTCCTTAATCAAGGAATGAAATTTAGAGAAACTTTTTTATATATAAAGATCCTAAAAAATACCCAAAAAATATTGAGATAATCCACATGTCCTTCCTAAAACCTTGATTAAATGTGGACACCATCTATAAACACTACCATGAATGAGTCCAAATTCCTTTGGATGATCCTATTACTCAAAGACATGAAAACCATTGGGGCATTGGAAACTCTAAAGTAATGAAAAATAATTTATAATGTAAATATTTAAAATATAAATATACTTTTAGAATACCCCATTTTTTTACTCTTAATGAATGATGACCAGAATAAAGAAAAATATTGGAAAACCATCGATCACCCTTTAGGTTTTAAAACATGTCATCAATATAGGGTAAATGATATTTATTTTTGACCATCACTTGATTCATCTTCTGATAGTCAATGCAAAATATCAAACCACTGTCATCCTTCTTCTAAAACAAAAATGGCACTACACAAGGATAGAAAATTGGTAAAATGAACAATTTTTTCTTCAACTCATTGAAATTAACCTCCAATTAGCACACATACACTTTTGGAATGAAAGTAGAAAAAAATGACATAGGTTTTATACTCAACTTAAAATCAATAGAGAATTCCAAACCCATCATAGGTGGCAGTTTAGAGAAATAATCAAGGAAAACATCCACATACCAGTCCACTACCTTCATAAGTGGAGGTAGATTATTTCCTTCTATAGATCCAAGCGTCAAAATTTTCATCTAACAAGAAAAATATCCAAAAAATATCACAGTGGGACCCTTCATACTTTGTTGACAATCCCAATATATGCTAAAAATGTGGATAGTCCAATCTAGCTCAGTAAGAAAAATCATCGACCATAACAGTCAATTTTAACCTTAAAATATGTTAACTAATCCATACCTATGATAAAATAATATGAATTTATCTAAAGAACTAAAAATTCCCATTATGTTTTCATATTATTGTTCACGATCATAAAATATGGACACATGAACCCTTGACTAGTTCTTTCATCAAGATAAGTCTCAATCCTCATATAATAAGGAATTAAGTCCATATGCAACCTAAGAGTTCAAATAAACATGAATACATAAACAAATGAGATTATAAAATTTCAAAAAAGGCTGAAATAATAGTGGAATATAATAGGATGCTACCTCACACTATAGATGACCTTGTGTCAACCTCAACCTCCTCTATAGATGACTCTGTAATAAAGTGATTTCCCTGATTCTTTAAAGATATTGAATTTACCTCTTATCAAGGACACCAACTTGTAAATTTAGTTCCCAACTCATTATATTTTAAAATACCACCTTATATTCTTGATCCCTAAATTTGATTGGATGAACCAACAATGCTTGTTTCCAAGAAACACTTGTAAAACTTCCTTAGGGGGACCAACTTCCCACACTAAAAGCATGTGTGATGATGGTTAAGGCATGGATACTTAAGGTACTCAAATTATAGACTCTTAAAACTCCTTAAAACCCTCCCCTGAGATACCCAATAAGAATTTATAGGTGATTTATCTTATAACTATTCAAAATTCCTCTTCTACCCACTAAAAAAATTATTTCACCCACTCAATCTTAAAAGGAAATAACTAACTTCCCTCAAGTTTTCTATATCCAATATTTCTAAAACAATGATACTATCTACCTTCCCATATATAGGAAACCTCAATAGTATAGTCCTTGATTGGATATATAGTCATAGAATCATATTGAACCTCTATGCATTAATATTTTCATTCTCTACAATCTTCTAAACATACTTCACTAGCTTAGAATTTTTTTTCATTGTCCATCATTGTCAAATTCCATTTCTTGATCTCTATAAACTATCATGATCACACCAACTTCATATCATCCCAAAGATATTGATCATTTAATACCTTTTTGAACCCTTTCCATTTAATTTTATTTTCCTAATCATCTTCTTCATTGATTTACACCACTTTTTAGAAGGTATTTCAAGAAAATAATACAAAAAAATGATCTTCAAGGTCATAGGAATCCACAGAAACTTGAAGATATTGTTTAATTTCTCCAACCACTCTTATTCTTTCTTTGATCCCATATCAAATTCTAATAATGGTGAGTTTTTATTCATAAATTTTGACACCCTATTATTCTCCCATTAATCATAATAATAAAAACCCTTTTCTATCCACTAGATAGGCTGAATGATAGACCATACCAATTGAGGGTCCATAGAAGCATAATCCACTACATTATTCCCACATATACACCTAACTGGATCTCTCTTACATGAAATTATATATAACACTGAAGGATTTCAGTGAAACCATATAATCCATGAAGTGTTCATCTTTATAGAATTTCACTTTTTGGTCTTCAACTAGGTGGACTTATATTAATTTAGACAATTTTGTTTACAAGAATTTATTCAAATAATTCAATCAAGTGTTCAATAATTTCTCATTTAAAAGACACTTCCTTTAAAAATAAATATCACAACCCAATATCACTTGTTCTTATTATTTAACATAATTCATGATTTTCATGGATTTTGGGTGGTTAGGATTATAAAATTTGAAAGATTTGGAAATTTTTGTTTTTCACATGATCATTTCATGGTTAGTGCACACTTCTTTGTAACTGTGCATTTTAATTTGATGTTGTGCCTCTATGTTTGATGAAAGAAACATGGTAAGTGTATGATAAGGAGTGACAATGTAGATTAATCATACACGTATATGGTTAATCATTCAAAATAATTATACATGATATTAGTAGAAACCATTTAATTTATTCCTATGTATAGGATTCCCATTTTAGTGTCTATAACATAGTTGGTTTATGGTCAAAAGTGACTTTGGATATTAATCATACACAAAGTGTCATGAATGTGGTTGCAACACAATTTGTGCATAGCTATGAGTAACCATGCAGAATAACCATGTGTGGCTTACATATTAAATATAGTGGATATTTCATAGTTATAACATAGTTTCCTAAACCATGTGACCTGCTCAATTTTAAATTTTATTAAATTAAAATGTCAACCCTACTCTATTTTAAGTCCCATTGGGCCTTATTTCCCCCCATTCGATGTTTCCAGGTCCCAAAACTCTCAAAATTTTATTCCTACCTTTATATATGTATTATAAATAAATTTATTTATACTTTTAAAATTATTCTTTAGGGTAATGTGTTCTAAATGTAACACCTAAGCTTAAATCATAGTAGGCATTTATTTTTAGAGAAACAATTTCATAAGGCGCATAACTTTATTCTCGAATGGAATTTAAAAATAAATTTCTATTTTTTATAAATTGAATTTGTTTAAATGTATTTAATTTTTTAATTCACAATTTCAAAATTATCTTAGGGTGAATTTTTTGATTTTTTATAAATATTTGATTTCTTAGTGAATAGTTAAAGATACCGTTTTTAAAAAAACTATCACATTTATGACATTATAATGTTATAATAATAACTTGAATAATTTAGAAAATATTTTTATAGAACAAATAAATATTGAATTAGTAATATAATACATATAAAAATATAATTTTGGACTTATAAATATATGCTTAATATTTTGGAAATCTATGTAATTTTTTTTCAAATAAAAACTATTTTTAGTTCTTTTCTCTTAATCAATAAAATATAAGGTTACTTTAGTTTTTGGTTTAGTATAAAATAAAAATATGTATCCTTTTATTTATCATAATTAAATTAAATCCATTGGAAGCATCATTATATTTATCTTTATTTTAAAATTATTTTTATGCTTAAAATAAACATTTTTCTAAAAATAGTTTTCGTTGGGTTTTGGGCACTTATATTAAAATTAATTTATAAAAATTTGAAAAATTGAATATTATAAAATGGATTACATATGTTTAATCCTAATAATTAATGATAGTTAATAATTTAAAATTAATTTTTTGTCATAATGAATAGTAAAAATAGTAAAAATTTGTTGCCATAGTTAGGGTTATAATGAGTTTATTGGGGGGGGGGGTTAAACAAATAGATAAAGGTAAAAATGACACATAAAATTATCTAAATATTATTTTGTAAAGTTATTTTGAAATTATAATATCTTTTTTTTCTAGCCATTTTGTGCCACTTTTAGAAGAAAAATATTTTATATTATTTAAATATTTTATGTAATTCCATGTGTGTCCCTCCCATCACTTATAAAGGGGAACCTCTTCTCCTACCATATTCAAAACATTTTGGGAACTCTATATCAACCAATAAATTCCAAAAAAACCTTCCTAGATTACTTCCATTCATTATTATGATTTTTTTCTTCTACTAATACCATCATATGAAGGATTAATGTGTAATTCAAAGGAGGTCTCTTAAAGAAGAGGAAATCATCTTTACCGACTCTTTCGAGGTTTATTTATTCTCGTACTCACTATAAATATTTTTTAACCATACTAAAATAATTAATCTATTATCATAAATATACTTATATGTTATTATGAATATGTTACAACCATTTTACACCTCTTTTCCATCTCATAGAAGATGAAAACATCGCTCATGCGTACGTACGACTTATTGTCATGACATAGAGGTGTATTTTTTTCATCACCAATTTACCTAAAAGGTCATAAATATAAAAATAATGAATATATATCATATTTATTACATAAATATGATATTGGAAATATAATATGTCATTTACCTTCTTAACCTTCCACTCAATAAAAAATGATGATGTTGATCATGTTTACGTGTGGACCACCACCTCCACTAAGCGATACAATTAATTTTTAATATATTAATTTACAGAAAGATTATAAATATGTATATAATGAATATATATTATATTAATATTATTATTAAAATTATGGATATGATGGAACGATGATCAATTTGAAAGGACCATAACCCCATAATAAAATATTGTTATTGAATGGGTGATAATATGTTATAATAAAAACATGTATAGAATTTTAATTATGAATATGATTATATTATATAATCATAATAAATTTAAATTTATTATACATGTCATTAAAATCACTCACAAAAAAGTTAGCCTCGAGGTAAGGGTTTATTTCACAACCTCATCCTTATTTGGGATTGTTTAGGATTAATTTTTTGTTGGAGAAATTATATGATATTTATATCTTAAACCCCATATATTTTACTGTTCTATGTTTATTTATTTAAATTAAAAGTTTTTATTTCATTTACCACTCTCTAAGTAATCAATAGTCTGAAAAATGTTTTTAAGGAAAGCCAGACTTTTATTTCTATCCCACCATGAATATTTTTATTCCATGAACATATTGTATTTAAAATGTTTTAAATAATGTTTTTAATATTCTAAAATATTTTATTAAATTAATTTTTACCAATTTTTTACTTTATATGAAAAGTTTTAAAATGAATCTTCTTATCATTTTCCAACCAAGGCACTTTTTAATGAAGGTGTGAACACAATATTTGTTTTAACACTTATCGCATGAATGAATTTTCCCATTATCATGAATATTATTTTAATTAAATATTAATTTATAATTTGACATGGTTATTTTCAAATATAAATTTTCTTTTAATTTTATAATTTTTTTTTTAAATTTTAAATTTGAGATTTCAAAACAAAAAGGGTATTTTTCTCTAGAAAATTTTCAGTGATATTTTAAAGGTATTTTCATCCATTTCAACATAATTTTATGAATATTATTCTTGAATAGTGATATAATATAATTTTACCATCCAAAATATTACTCTATATGGATTATGATCATGTTTTTTTAGTGATTTATTGGGGAAAATATTAACAATTTGTATTATTGTTTTTCAATACCAATGTTTATGTTGATTATGTATTGGATTGTTAATAATTTATTTCATATGATGAATGAATTGGAATTATTAAGTGATGATAGAGGATAATTTTATACCATTTATGAAAAACAATTATATTTTATTATATATTTATCTTTAAATAAATTCAATTTCTTTAATAGCTTACTATACATGAAACAATGAGTTTAAATGAACCACAATATACTATTGGATTATTATTATTTAAATATGACCATTATAACCAAGTTGTTAAATTAGAAGTATGAAAAATAATTAAAAAATTTTAAAAAAAATTATAAATTTTTTATATAATGAAGATTTATGGATTAATTCTTATTAAACAAGTACTCAATTCTTAGTAATGCCATTTTATTCTTCAAAAATATATTTTCTTCAAAAATAGATTTTAATAAATTTTGTGCACAACGATTATAATTAATTTTATATAATTTTTGAAATTATATTTTATGAAATTATATTTTATGAAATTAATATCATTTTTTTAATCATCATGTCAATATTACCTTAGGATTTTTTTGTGTTTCTGAAGAAGAGGTATATTTCTTAACTGAGTGTTTTATTTTTGTTTCTTATTATACCTACTTTAATTATGTGTTAACCATGACGATATAATAAAATAATTATATCATATAAACTAATTTTTTATTATTTTAATGACTCTACTTTTATTTATCTCCTTTTCCATTAAATGGGAAATGAATGTATCGCTCGTGCATATGTGTGGACTATCGTCTCTACATAACAATATGATTTATTTTCAATCACTATATTTCATGGATGGTTATTATGATGAATTTAATGTTTATATATTATATTTATGACCTAATTATTCTTATTTAATTATAATATCATCTCTAACTTCTTAACTTGATATCTGTTGTGAAACGATAACGTTGTTCACGCGTACTTGTGGACTACAACATCTACGATGCGATGTGATTACTTTTTCATTACCACTTTACATGGATAGTAATAAGGATAGGTTTAATTAATATATATGATATTTATGATATAATAATAATTTTATAAATGTGAACTATTATTTAACTTTTTTTCATTTCATTCATTAATAAGTGGAAATATCACTCTTGTGTACATACAGACCACCGTCTCCATGAAATGGTGTAATTTATTTTTCATCACTGCCTTATATGAATGATTATAAATATATATATAATGAATAAATATTATAATTATTTCATTATTAAGATTATATATATGATAAAATTTTGACCTATGAACAAGTAACATAACCATCGAACCCAAACATGCATGGAAAATAGACCAATTCTCACATGAATGATCATTTTAATAAAGAAATTATTAACAAAAAGATAAATAGAAATTATAAAGGAATGATACATAGTAACTTTTGAATTAATATGATTCAATAATATATTTATAATAAACCTATATTTTTTTATATAGGACATTTAAACATGTATAAAACAAAACGGGACTTGAGGTAGGGGTTTATTATCTCACTTTTGTTTCCGTGGGATATATGCCATATTCACCACTTATGTACTTTATATGGTCTATATAACACCAATTTGATGTTATATATCATGAGTAAATTTATATTCATGATATTTAAAGTTTCATTTTATGTTATTTATTTCATGGGGGTTAGTATTTAGAAGTCACCACAACAGTAAGAGTTTATGTTATAATATCATTTCTTTTTGGGATTGTATTTTCTAAATTTACACTGAGAAAATTATACAGATATTATCCTTTAAAGAACATATATTTTAATATCCTTTGTATATTCCTATAATTTTTATGTATTATTACCATTTTCCTTTATTTTTTACTTATAATTATCGATATTTTTTTTAATAAAAACTAACCTTATTTCTTCTTTAGTCGATGAACATTTTATTCGATATACAATTTTCTTTAGAATGTTTTCAAGAATGATTTTAATATTATAAAATAATTTATTAAATTAATTTTAACCATATTTTAATTTATATAAATTTTTTAAAAACAATATTCTTTTCATTCTTTGAATGAGGTACTTTTTACCAAAATAATAAACAAAATATTTATTTTGACATAGACTACATGAATGTATTTTATTATCGTAATGAATAATATTTTCTTTGAAGTATAAATTTCAAGATTCTATGGTTATTTTCAAAGAACATTTTCCATTAATATTTTTTATTTTTTTTTGGGATTTTAAAATAAGTGATTTGAAAATGAAATGGGTATTTTTCTCAAGAAATATTCCAGTGACATTATAAATAAAATTTTCATCTATGATAACATCCTTTGATTTTACTTATTATTCACTAGCGATAGGATCCAATGATATCATTAAATTATTTTCTCTAGATGTTTTATGGTGATGAATTTTTTATGGATGATTCTATTAAACCAGCTAGTTTTCCACGGATTAACTAAGTTAAAATAAAATCTTTCTAAAACCCATTTATTTTCCATGAGTTATACTATGATGAAATGATTAATGTTTTTATTATCTTGTGGTATATTTATGGTTTACGATGTTGGATCGTAATATAGATTTATATGTATATTATATGGTACAATACAAGAGGGGGGGGGGGGTGAATTGTAGGTTTAAAAAATTTGTATTTAAACACTTAAGAAATAAATTAGTTTAAAAGTATTAAACGAATAAAATTCACAATCAATACAATTAACCACAATTATCTTGGATATAATAGGTATGATACGATGTAATAATATAAGTAATTTAAAACAATGATATTCAAATTGAATACAATGATCAGAGTAATACAAATGAGAAAGATTCTACCATACAATGTATAGAATAAATTAATACAATATGTATCACAATAATTGTAATTGAAACAATTACAATTTAAATGAATATGAAAAGAATGAGGAAACAATACAATTTTCTTTCTAATACAAATAGCACCAGAAATGTAAAAGTATTACAATTATTTTATCCCAAAGAGATGGTTATCCTTTCACCAAGGATAAAAGGTCTGTCTTACCACCACCTTGGTAAGCCCTCGATATGATGATCAGAATGTCCGTCTTGCTATCCCCGCAAGCCCTCAATTTTACAGGTAATCAGTACCTCTGTCTATCAAACACTTGAAAGCCCTCGATACGACGATCGAATGCATCGTCTTCCTATCCCCAACAACCCTCGATCATTATCACCTGATTGGTTGCACAAAGAAAACCATTATTGAAATACAAAAACTAAGAACGAGCTGTTCACATTTTATAATCTCAAGGATTTTTCACGAAGCAAGAGAGAAGCCACAACATCTCTCTATAGAACTTGATAGAAGAAAAATATGGTCAAAGTATCTAGATGTTATTTTCTAAGCTTCCAATGACCTCCTATCTATAGGCCTCAGGTTCCAATGATCATATTTCCTCCAACGGCCATATTTCTATGGAAAAATCAGAGGGACATGGACACCTGGAATTATAACAGTCATATTAAAACAGAAAACATGACATCGTTTTGATTCATTTATAACTAACTCCACAACATCATTTAGGTTAAAACAAAAGATATATGAAAATGATAATCATGAGTACTATTGATATAAAACAAATGTTTTGATAAAAGAATAAAAACATGAATGTGATACAAGTAAAACATGATTACTATTAGTTTCAATTAGTGCAATGTGTTGATGTGATGAAAAGTGAGTATGATTCACAATAGTTAGTACGATTGACAAAGTGAGTACGATTTTCAAAGTCAGTACGATAGACAGAGTTAGTACGATTGACAGAGTTAGTACGACTGATAGTGTCAACACAATTTACAGAGTCGATACGATTAGCAGAGTTAATATGATAAACAGACTCAATACGATAAACAAAGTCAGTACGATAAATATAAAAACTGTATTCAAAGGAAGTCGTTTATTTGAGAAATGAGTATAAAGGGATTTGTTATTTCCAAAACAAAATACATAAAAGTTAAAATAAGACTTTTGACTTTACAATCTTCCCCTTTTTGGAAATCACAAAACATAAAGTAAAACTAGAAAGAATTACTTATCTCCCCGTGAGTTATGAAAACTCTTCTGAATATGAAACTAAATACAAATAACTCCTCCTTAGTTATATACTTTCATAAGGATTGTATTCGTAGATTTTAATTGATTTAGATATATTAAATTTGATTAAAACATTAAAATTTTTCCCTTTGTGATACTTTCTCCCATTTTATAAAACATTACCCCCTTTGTTATTTACAAAAAGAATGAGGTTGTCTTGACTTTCCTGAAAAGGTTAGAAAGAAACAAAAAATGCAAGATAATGGAATTTAAAACATAAAGCTCATTGAATTTTTAAAATACAATAGAATTCTAAATGTCAATCAAGAAAGATTGATACGAAAAAACATTCATTTGTTTTATCTTTATTTTTATTTCTTGATCAATTCATGAAGAACAACCTTCATCTTCTTTATCTTTTTCTTATCTTCTGAGATAGAATCACCTTGGGATTTTAGAAGCTCTTGTTGATTGGAAATTAGTTGATCCAGATTTTTGATAGTGTCTTCTTGAACTCTGATCACTTATTCAAGGCTATCGATCCTATATTGAAAATTATTATTCTCTTGAGTCAACACAGTATTTTGCCTCTTTAGAAAAATTATTTCATCTGTGATAGATGAAACCTTTGAAAAATCTGACTAGAAAGCATTCATCCTTTCTTGAATCTATTTTACTAAAGGAGTATTGGATCCATGGGTTTTTGAGATCTGATTCAGCCTTTCAATAGTTTCTTTGTCAAGCTTATTAAAATCAATAACCAGATGATTTTAAAGGCTCCTTAAGTCTTCAATTGATTCTTCATGTTAATTCACTGAGCTCTCTGTTTTATATAACCACTTAGTCATCTTATTGAAAGCCTTATTATGAACAGATGAACTATCACTCAGAACTTTTAAATCAGCTTCTAACGACAATACTCTCTTTCTAAGTTCTCTTACTAAACCAAATTTCTTCCTTTGATTATCTGTGATGAAATAAATTTTTCCTTTAATTCTAGGAAAATAAGGAATAGTCCTCTCAATTCTTCTCAACACATGAACAATGTAATCACTTTTCTTTAAATAAATTGTGTGTTATGTATCAGTATCATCCTCATATGATTCTAGTTCATTTGATCAGCTTTAGTCTTCAACATGCTGTTTTACTTTTTCTTTCACTTTTTCTTTTCTTTCTTCTTCCACTTTGTCACTAATGGAAATTAATTTTTTAATATGAGAAGTTTGATCACCTTGATTTATTTGAGAAGGAATTATTTCTTAATGGGTTTATAAAGATTGAGCCGATGTTTGATCGATATGAGGATTTTGTTGAATTCCATCACTTTTCTTTTAAATAGAATATTCTTCTCTACTCTTCTTTGAACTCTGAAAAAATTACAAAAGAAAATATTTTTCCTCTTCTTCAACTTCTTGAACTTCTTTCAGTATTTTGTTCCCTTTCTATTTTTCTGGAGAACTGTGTACGATTGGTTCTTGTTGAACTTATTCTGTTAATTGAGAACTCTCCAACTCAACACCTTTCATGATTTTAGCAACATCAAAATCTTGAGCTTTTCTTTTCAAAAGAGTCTTATTTTTATTCTCAGCTTTTAGAGTGCCCTCTACCCTTATCTTCTCAGCTAAATCTTCAACTGTATCAAGACCGAACTTAGGATCACCTTATTTTCTTTGTTCTCTATCCTTTCTCCACTTGGACACAAACTTCTTGCAGTATTTTGTTTTCTTCTTTGACTTAGTACTTACTTACGGATCTGAATCCTAAGGAGCAACAACAGTTGGAATAGATTCAATTAGCATAGGTGCTGATTGATTTGGTGCTGATTCTACTTCTACATCTTTAACAAAAAGATTTAAACTTTAATCAAAACAAACAAACAACTTCTTCAGCATATTCTTACTTATCCAAGAAGTTTTTACTTATTTAAACTCTCCTTTCAGAGTAATATTACAAAAATTCAAACTTTCAAGAATGAACTTTGTAAGGATAAACAGATACTTGATCAGATGGGACTTGATTGCTCCTGACTTCACATTCTTGATTGTTTCGAAACTGTACCCCATGAGATTTACCTTTCTCATGTTTACATGATAATCTAGCATAAAAATGTCTGAAACCGTAAGGGTTTATCTATCCCCTTTCCTTAGGATAAGAAAGACTTGGATCCAAAGAAAAACAAACCTGTTGTCTGGAGATAAATAAGTTACTTTTATCTTCTCTTCATTTATAAGAAATTATGATTTTCAGATCTTTCTTTATTAAACATACCAACATCCTCAGGTAGTTTATGATATGGAAAAAAAGAGTCATCTTCTGTGGAAACATTGAGGAAATGGGATGCTTGTTTAACAGACATTGAAAATTGTCTATCGTACCCAACAAAATTGATCATCATATATTTGTCAAAGGACACCGTATTGTAGAATTGTGTAACCTCTTCAATACGAATAGGGTCTTGAGATACTGGTTTCTCAATAAAAATATGTTCCCTTCCTTGAAACAAAATAATCCTCTTGATTGTTGAATCATAACTGTCAAAAAAATCCCAAGATACTAACCTTTCTATGAAGAAATATTTCTCTAAAAACGTATTTTAAGACATTTTGGTAGGAGTATTGGCAGAAAACTGAGACATAATGGTGAGACAAAGAAAAGATTGTATGAAGTCTTAAAACGTAGAGGCAAGGATTCGCCAAGAAAACTGAAAAACCAGTGTGGGTTTGGGGAGGGTGGATTCTCTATTTATGGGTGAAAAAATATGACCGTTGGTCTTCTAAGGTTGAGATTAGAAGATAAATAATACAACGGTGTAGATTTGAAGGGTTTTAAAAAAAAACGAGAAACAATAAAACATAAGAAAGAAAATAAAAAAGAAAGAAATATTGTACCTATCAGATATTCCAAGGAAGTTGTTGGTTTCATTGTATTATGAAAGTAAACATGATATAATACAATAACAAAAAGAAAATACAAGTAGATATGAAACAAAAAAAAAATGAATACGATCAGTTGTTAGACCGATAGAAAACAAAGTCATTACCATAAGTTGTCATACTGATGGAAAACAAAGTCATTACCATATGTTGTCATACTAATGGAAAAAAAGTCATTACCATAGGTTTTCAAGCCAATGGAAAACAAAGTCATTACCATAGGTTGTCATGCTGATGGAAAACAAAGTCATTACCATAGGTTTTAAAGCTGATGGAAAACAAATTCTTTACCATATGTTTTCAAGCTGATGAAAAAAAAGTCATTACCATAGGTTTTCAAGATGATGGAAAGAAAATTCATTACCATAGGTCGTCAATCCAATGGAAAACAAAGTCATTACCAAAGGTTTTCAAGCCAATGGAAAACAAATTCCTTACCATAGGTTGTCAAGCCAATGGAAAACAAAGATGTTACCATAGGTTGTCATGCCGATGGAAAACAAATTCATTACCATAGGTTGTCAAGACGATGGAAAACAAAGTAAATATCAGACCGATTAACAGAAAATCAAAATGATAACCAGACAGACAATACGATAAACAAAAATTCAAAACAATAACTGAATAGACAAGACAAAACAAAAAATCAAAAGAATAAACAAATTGTCAGAATAGGAAAAAGCAAATAGTTAAATATAATGTTTAGAAATGGATAAAATAAAATAGAGAAAAAAATGTTCTCCCCCTCTTAAAAGGAGTTTTTTAATGTAATGATAAATTTAAAACATGAAGTAAATATGAATGATTATTTTAGTGTAATCATTCCTAGATTCTGTTTAATAAATTCAAATCTATTGGAAGGTAAAGGTTTTGTAAAAATGTCAGCAAGTTGTTCTTATGTTCCGATGAATTGTAAAATAATATCTCATTTTTGTGTGTGATCCCTAAGAAAGTGATGCCTAATGTCTATGTGTTTTTCATGTGAGTGATGTGATGGGTTTTTACTAAGATCTATGGAACTAGTATTATCACATAGTATTTGAGTTTTGGAGAAACTCATTCCATAGTCAGTGAGTGTGTGTTGCATCCACAACACTTGAGCACAACAACTTCCAGCTGCTACATATTTAGCTTCAGTAGTGAAATGTGATACTGAGTGTTGTTTTTTGCATGACCAAGAAACTAAAGAATCTCCTAAGAAATGGAATGTTCCAGTTTTACCCTTTCTACCCATTCTACAACCACCAAATTCATCATCTGAAAAACTTTTCAAAATAGAATCTTTTCCAGAAGAATAAATAAGACCTAAATCCAGAGTTCCTTTTAAATACCATAAAAATCCTTTTCAAAGCTTTTAGGTGGGATTATTTTAGACTTTATTGGTATATTTCACATAAGCATACATAAAAAATTAAATCTAGATGATTAGCTTTCAAGTATAACAAACTTCCTATAATACCTCTAAAAACTTTTTGATCCCCTCGTTTCCTAGATTTATCGAGATCAAGTGTATTTGAGGTACCTATTGAAGTGCTAATACTTTTAGGGTTTTTATATCCATAATTTTTGAGTAAATATTTGATATATTTATGTTGAGATATATAGGTTCCTTCTAGTTTTTGAGAAATTTAAAAACCTAAAAGGAATGTTAACTCACCCATCATACTCATTTCAAACTCATATTTCATTAGATTCGCAAAGGAATCAGTTAGATATTTCTGAGTTGAACCAAATAAAATGTCATCAACATAAATTTTAACAATCAAAACATTTTTATTTTCCATTTTTATAAAAAGTGTTGGATCTGCTGTGCATTTTCCAACAAGTATTTCTTTATTTCTTACAATGATTCCATTTTAATCATAGTTATTTCTAAAGACCCATTTTACACCAATTACTGTTATTTCTTTAGGTCTTTCAACTAAATTATAGAATTGATTCCTTTCAAATTCATTTAGTTCATATTGCATCACTTTTATCCAATCTTAATCACCTAAGGCCTCACTTGGACTTTTAAGTTCAAATTGGGAAAGAAAATAAAGGTGCTCGATTTCATTTCTCAAGGAATTTCTCGTTCTTACAGGTTGATTTACATCACCAATGATATTATCACTGGAATTATTCCTAAGAAATAATTGATTTGGGTTTTGTAAAACCTGTTCATCAATATATGGTAGGAAATATTTTTGGGTAAATCTTATAGAAATACTTTCTTAGACATTTTCCTTATCAGAAGGGTTTTCTATCATGGGTAAATAATCAGTTTTTGGAAACACATCAAAGGATGTAGGTTGATGTTGTTTAAAAATGAAGAGATTGGTTTCATCAAATTTAACAAGCACTGTTTCTTCAATAGTACATGATATTTTGTTAAAAACTCTATAATCCTCTGAAGTTATAGAATAACCTAGAAATATTCCTTCATTAGATTTGGGTACTAATTTTTGTAGATTATCTTTTGTATTCAATATGAATACTTTTCATCAAAATACTCTGAAGTATAAAACTTTAAGTTTTTGGCCAGTCCACAATTCATAAGGTGTTTTATTAAGAAAATATTTAGTTAAAAAAAAATTTATAGTATAATAATAATTACTAACAATTTCACCCAAAAAATGCTTAGCAATTGAGTATTCACTTAACATGGTTCTTATAATTTCCTGAAGAATACGATTTATTCTTTCAATAACACCATTTTTCCAAGGATTTCTTAGAGCTGAAATGTTGTGAGTAATACCTTTCTTACTACAAAAAGTTTCAAAATATGAATTTTGAAATTCACCACCATGATCACTATGAATAGTTATCAATGGTAGATTTTTCTCAGTTTTAACTTGGGATCTAAAATTTTTTAAATAGAAAAAGGATTAAAATTTATTTTTAGAAAATAGACCCATGTAAATCTATTAAAGTCATAAACTAAAACAAATAAATAATATTTTCCTGCAATGATTCCAATTTGTGTAGGACCAAAAATATCCATGTGCACTAGTTGTAATGCATTAGAAGTTAAAAATTCATTAATTGATTCAAAGCCTATTTTATGTTGCCTTCCATATTGACAAGGATCACGAACCTTTTAAAGAATCATATCTATGATCCGGTAGATCCTTAAAAAGTCTTTTCTTTGAAATTTTACAAAGGTTTATAAGGTTGCAGTATCTTAGACATCAATTCCATAACCACGATTGGTCTTCTATTTCACTTAAGAAAGGTATTATTTGGATCCTAAGATCTTCTAAGTTAATATTGTATACATTCTCCTGCCTATGGGCAGATATAATGAATTCATCTTTGTAATTGTGAACTAAACACTTATCATTCCTAAAATTCACAAGGTATCTTTCATCACATAATTGAATTATGCTGATGAGACTGTTCTTAAGACCTTTGACAAAAAAACATTTAAAATTAAAACATTTCCAAGAAAAAAAATATTACATATCCCAAGAATCTTTCCTTGAGAATTGTACCTGAAGGTTTCTTTTCCACCTTTTGTTTCAATAATATATTCAAAGAAATTTTTGTTTCCGGTCATGTGTTGAGAACAACTACTATCCATGTACCAAATATTCTAGTTTTTGGTACACTTCTTATTTTCCTGAAATAGGAATAATTAGTTTTTTGAAACCCATACTTGTTTGGATCTAGAAGGGTTAGATAAAATAATTTTGGGAATCCACATTTATTTTTTAAAACGAGCTTTATGAAAACCTAAAAATTGAGTTTTGTTAAGTGAATAATTTATTTCCCAGTGTCCACCACATTGACATTTAATACAGAATGAGGCACTCTGAGGAACAAAATAGTTATTTCTAAAAATAGGTTTTGGATTAGTATAACAAAATTCAGAATGATTCTTTAAATATTGAATTTGAGAATAGATTTTATCAAAATTTTCTTTACCATAGGTAAAGAATCACAAACACTTCCTCAAGGAAAATATTTCCAACTTTAGTTATAAAACTTTGTTTTTATCCTTAATTTTTTTTATAAATAGAGTTAGTCTCTAAAATATTTTTCTTAGAAATTACATTTTCAATATCCTTAGAAAGTTTATCCTTCTCAACATTGACTTTCTCAAGGTTTTTAAAAATAATTTCAAAATCCTAAGTTTTCTTATCAAGATCTTTAAAAATATCTGATATTTATTTTATACGAATAATTATTCTAGAATTTTACTTATCAAGATTTTTATTGAATTTAGAATTTTAATTCTCAAGGAGTTTAGAAAACCTAAAAACTTCTTCTTGAGAAGGTAATGTATTATCTTTTGATGACAAAGACTCATCATCTGAAGATTCATTATATTTATTATTAGTATAATTTTCATTTAAGGAGACATTTTTATTAGCTTCATCATTTTGTACCTTGGCCATTAGAAAATGATTTTCAATGGGTATCTTTGCTAGAAGACCAAGATTATTCTGACTGGAAGATTCATACTCTGAGGATTCATATGAAGAATCACCACAAATTTCACTCCATGTGTCATTAGCTTTCAAGACTTTATTCCCTTTAGTCTTGTAATACTTATTTCTATTCCTCTCATAATACTGTTCCTTTCTATCCTTTTTCTTAGGCATATGATAATCTGGTCTAATATGCCATGCTCTTTTGCATTCATAACAAGTGACTCCCGAGTCTTTCTTTTCTTTTCTTTCTTTCTTCTTAAATCTATACTGAAAATCTTTCTTTCCAACTATATTGTCCATACTTCGAGAAAGATTATCTAATTCATTCTCAGAACGTTCACTTTCACTGGATTCAAATAAAGTAGCGACATTTTTTGACTAGGATATTATAATCCTTTCAGGAGTCTTGGATTTGGTAGTGGTAAAGGATATACTATGATTACCATTTTTCTTCTTAATGAAATCATCATATCTTTTCATTATTTATTTGTGCTGTATAAGAGTTACAAAAAGTTTATCAAGAGTAATCTGGGAAACTTTTCTATTTTCATCAATAACTATCCTTTTTGATTCCCATTCATTTGGAATTATATCAATGATCTTGTATGCAAGAGCTTCATCATCAAGGCCTTTTTATCCCATATATTGTAAAATATTGACGATTGTCATGAATCTTTGTTGCACCTTATATGCTGGTTCTCCATAAGGAAAAAGAAATCCATGAAGTTAGATGTAACAAAATGTGTGACTTCCAATTTCTTCTATATACAATTGGCTACTTCACATGATTATATCTAGATCTATATATTCCTGGTCATAGAACAAAACAGAGTATTGTGTACCTTGTAATTCAGTTTATATTCTTACTTTTTTTGATTAGTGAAAGTACTAATTTCTTTATCTGGGATTTTATAACCTCTAGTAAGCATAATAAAATTGTCTAAACCAGTATTAATAACAAATATCTTCATTCAATCTCTCCCGTACTCATAATAATTCCCATAAAAAATAGGTGGTCTAGTTGGATTCAGATTTTCAATTGATCCAATATTCATTTCTACCATCTAATAAAACAAAATCTTTTTCACTCCACACGTTAGTGTAGTAAGTAGTTATACACAGAAATTTATAACAACAACACAATTGTATTGTCAAAAGTAATAAAGAAAGTAATACAAATCAGGGGAAACCTCCTTTGATACTAATTCTTGGATCATAATATAGATGTTTATGTATATTATATGGTACAATACAAGAAGAAGGGGGGGGGGTGAATTGTAGGTTTAAAAACTTTGTATTCAAACACTTAAGAATGAAATTATTTTAAAAGTATTAAACTAATGCAATTCAAAATCAATACAATTAACCACAATTGTCTTGGATATAATAGGTATGATACAATATAATACTCTAAGTAATGTAAAACAATTATATTCAAATTGAATACAATGATCAGAGTAATAAAAATAAGAAATATTCTACCATAAAACGTATAGAATCAATTAATTCAATATGTATCAAAGTAATCGTAATTGAAACAATTACAATTGAAATGAATATGAAAAGAAAGAGGAAACAATTCAATTTCGTTTCTAATACGAACAGTAGTGGAAATGTAAAAGTATTACAATTATTTTATTCCAAATAGAAGGGCATCCTTTCACCTAGGATAAAAGGTCTGTCTTACCACCACCTTGGTAATCCCTCTATACGATGATTGACATGTCCATCTTGCTATCCCTGAAAGACCTCGATTTTATAGGTAATCGGTACATCTATCTTTCATACACTTGAAATCCCTCGATACGATGATCGGATGCACCATCTGCCTATCCCCAACAGCCCTCGATCGTTATCACCTGATCGGTCTCACAAAGCAAAACAAAGCACTTATTGAAATACAAAAACTAAGAACGATTCGTTCACATTTTTTAATCTCAAGGATTTCACACGAAGCAACAGAGAAGTCACAACGTCTCTCTCTAGAACTTTATAGAAGCAAAATATGATCAAAGTCTCTATATGTTATTTTCCTAGCTTCAAATGACATATTTATAGGCCTCCGGTTCCAATAATCATATTTCCTTCAACGGTCATATTTCTATAGAAAACTCAGAGGGACTTGGACACCTGGAATTATAATGGTCATATTGAAACAGAAAACATGACTTTGTTTTGATTAGTTTATAACTAACTCCACAAAATCATTTTGGTTAAAACAAAAGATATATGAAAATGATAATCATGAGTACGATTGATATAAAACATGTGTTTTTATAAAATAATAAAAACATGAATGTTTTCAAAGTAAAACATGATTACTATTAGTTTTACTTATTACAATGTATTGATATGATGAAAAGTGAGTATGATGCACAATAGTCAGTGCGATTGACAAAGTCAATACTATTTACAGAGTTAGCATGATAGACATAGTCAATACGATTGACAGAGTCAGTATGATTGACAGATTCAATATGATTAACAGACTAATTATGATAAACAGACTCAGTACGATAAATAGAGTCAGTATGATAAACATAAAAACTGTATTCAAAGTAAGTCATTTATTTAATAAATGAGTATAAATAGATTTTTCATTTCCAAAACAAAAGACATAAATTTCAAAAGAAGAATTTTGACTTAACATAAGGTCATGTGATGGGTTTGTCCATTATATCCCTCTAATACATTGGGTAAATTTTAATAAATCATAAAATAACTATGTTATGAGTGAACCTAATTTCATGTTCAAAAGATTATGGGTGGACCTTTTTCCCTACTCATAAGTTTCTTCGTAGACCTATTTTCATGTCCATAAGTTTATGTGAGGATCTCATTTCATGTCCTTAACTTAATGAGTGAACCTATTACTATTTATAGTGGTTTGGAATGGTATAGGATTATATTTTTTATACATTTTTATTATATGATCTCATGGTTTATGATTGATTATTAATTATTACACACTCTTATGAATTTTTAATTTTTTATGAAAAAGGATTATGGTATGACTCATGATTAATGATCTATGAATTGATTGGGTATGACTTTATTATGTTATGATCATGTTCTCATACCCTTATGCGTACTTATGATATTTGATTTATATATCCCATGCTTACCCTTATCAAGAGCCCAATATCACCCCTTATTGTGTTTTCTATCCCCAAGTTTTGATTGAAGGTTATAATTTTAATATGTATAGAATAGTACTAATATATTGATCATTGTGGATGATTTTGAATATTTTTTAAGAAATTAGCTGATTATGTATCTAGTATCCAAATACATTAAACCTTTACAATCCTCTAGCATGTATAATTTCAACATGTATTTAATATTTTTCTAAAATAATCTAATATTTATATATGCTATACTTGGGTCATTTCAGTTGGTATCAGTGTAGGGTTTCATTATTTTTAGAGATTAATATTAGAGAAGTTAGTTAAAAACCATGAGGATAACTCTAGATATAGGATAATATCTTGAATATTTGGTAAAGTAGAGATTGTGTGGTTTTCCTAGAAAATAAATCCCTGTATGGATACTATAAAGTGGATGCAGCTGTGACATAGATGCACCTAGGGGTAAAAAATATAAAAGGGTAGAATTGGGTATTAACTTTATCTTCATCACTACATGATGAGTTGTTCTATTACTACACACTTATCTAGAAAATCTCGAGGTATATTCTAGGTTTAATTCAAATTTTCTTTATAAACCATTATAAAGAATTTGAATAGATGATGAATATGAATGAACTAGGATGAACCTAATGTATCATAGATTGAAAATAAGGTTTTATGATTTAGAATTACAATGAATGATTTTTCAATATTTATTACCCTGATTAAGGATTCTTGGTGGTTATGCTAACTATTTTGGTTTTAGTAAGTAATTAAAGATCGAATGATAAAGTTGATGTGGTTATAAGCATGCTAAAATATTGTAGTACACAATTTGATATTAGTTATATGAAATATTTTATATCATTAAAAGTATCAAGGAATTTTAATTCATATCTTCATTGATTAGATGTTGAGTTATTAGTAAATATTATTAATGGTATGAGGATTGTATCTCAAGTCTATAACTATTCTATTATAAAATTTTGTTGGAATATGCTTCCTTTAAAATATGTGATTCTATATTTAGTTGAATTTGATGTGATTTTTGGCATTTATTAGGTCTCTATTTATAGATCCCATATCAATTTCAGAGGAAGGTAATTCACATTTTATATTTTGAATCAACTTATGATTGTATTTAGGTGTGAGGATAAATATGAACTTTAAATTGAAGTTAATTTCATTATATGGGTCTTACTTCTTATTCATGAGGGTTGTATATATCAAATGGTTGGAAAAAATCAAAATAAAAGATATGCCTATTATTTA
Organism: Viscum album; assembly: GCA_963277665.1. Lineage (NCBI taxonomy): Eukaryota > Viridiplantae > Streptophyta > Magnoliopsida > Santalales > Viscaceae > Viscum > Viscum album. The sequence continues at coordinate 769,113,255 of OY728159.1, read as the reverse complement.
GAATTATGCGGATGTATTTCGTAAACACTTTTCTAGTCTTCCCTCAAATCTTGAATTTAAATTTTCAATAGAACTCATGCCTGGTGCTACATCTATTTCAAAGACTCCATATAGAATGGAACTAATTGAGTTACTGGAATCGAATAATAAACTCTAGGATAATCTAAAAAATGGATTCATATTCTATAGGACATCAGCATGGGGTGAATATGCTCTTTTTATTAAGAATAATTATTGTTTAATGCATCATTGCATTGATTATCGAGAACTTTACAAGATCATTATCAATAAAAAGTATCTTATACCCCGTATTGATTAATGATCCAAATAATTTTCTATGATTTACATTCAATCTATATATAATCAATTTAGGTTTAAGTTGGAGGATATAGCCAAGATAGCCTTCTATACAAGGTATAATCATTATGAATTTATAGTGATGTCATTTAGAATTAATAATGTGCCCACTATCTTTATAGATTTAATGAATTGATTCTTTAGAGATGACTTTGATCAGTATTTGGTAGTCTTTATAGATTATATTCTTATATATTTTAAGAGTAAGGAATATAATGAGGATTATTTGAGGATTTTATTGAAGACCTTGATGGTGGAGAATTTTTATGCCAAATACAACAAGTGTAAATTCCTTCTACAAAAAGTTTCATTCTTGGGATATATAATTTCAATTGAGGGTAAATTGATAGATACTTTAAAAATAGAAGTTATTTAACAATTAAATAGACCGACCATGATGATTAAGATCCATGGTTTTTTAGGTTGATAGGATACTGCTGACACTTTGTGAAAAATTGATCATAGCCATCAAATCCACTAACCAAGTTGGTGTGAAAGGGAGCCAAGTTATTGTGGATAGATGATTGTGAGGATAATATCAAGGAATTAAATAAAAGGTACATTAAAAAACCTATTCTTACACTAACTTATAGTGTAAAAGAGTTTATGATAAATATTTATGTACTAAATAAGAGTTCGAGATGTATACTCATTCAAAATTATATAGTGATGACTTATGCCTCGTGCCAATTGAAAATTCATGAGAAAAATTATTCAACTCATGATTTAGAGTTACCTTAAGTAAGGATTGAATTAAATATATAGAGTAATTATATTTATGGAGAGAGGTGTGACATATATACTGATCATAAAAGTTTATAGTATATGTTCACCCAAAAGTAGTTAAATATGTTATAGATAAAGTGGATGGAGTTGATTAAATATTATGGATGCTCAATAAATTATCACCCTATGAAACCAAATAAGGTAGTTTATGCTTTAAGTCGAAAGGATTATGCTAGATTATCATTTTTGATTTTCAAAAAATATTTAATATTTATGTATTTTCAAAGGATGGAACTTTAAATCTTGAATGAAGGGGATAAATCATATATTTCTCTAATAAGTGTTGAACCATATATCCATATAAAGATTAAAGAGGCACAAAAGGAAGATTTAGACTTTAAAAACAAAGTAAGAAATGTTCCTGAGTTCACCATGGTTGTGATGGAATGATAAGGTTCAGGAACTATGTATTTGATATATAAATAATAGACTTGAAAAATGAGCTATTGTAATAATCACATAACTCTTAATTCTCTATTCATCCTGGAAGAACAAAGATGTATAATGATCTGAAAGAGTATTTTTGATGGGAAAACATGAATAGAGATATTTCCGAGTGTGTATCTTGGTTCTTGGTATGCCAAAAAGTTAAGTCTAGGAGATATAAGTCTAAGGGGATGTTACAACTATTACCCATATGAGAATAGTAATTGGAAAACATCATTGTGATTTTTTTTCATCGGACTCCCCAAAACATCTAAAGGCCATAATTCTATTTGGGTTATAATCAATCTCCTTATGAAATCATTGATTTTTATTTTTATAAAATAAAATTTATCCCTTAATTAGTTTTTTTGGAAATAAATTAATAAATTGGTAATATTTCACGGAGGACCACCTACTATTATTCCTGTTGGATGGTTTGTCTCAATGTTTTGGAGAAGTCTTCAACATGATTTAAATATAGAGTTAAACTTTTGCACTTCTTATCATATTTAGGAAGATGGTCATTATAAGAGGGCCATTCAAACCCTAAAAGAGATGATGAGATAATTTTATATGTATTTTAATGTTTTCTAGTATTATCAAATTTCTCTTATTGAGTTTTCTTATAACAATATATTTTGATCAATCGTTTAGATGGGTCTTTATGAATCCCTCCATGGTAGGAAGTTTATAACTCCAATGTGTTGGGATGAAGTTGGAGAAAAAAAGATATTGGGATCTAATAGAGATAAGTAAGTGGAGGAAAAGGTTAAATCCATTTATTAACACATACAAGAACCTTTGTTTCAAAAAATAGTTATGTTGACAATCATTGGTGAAATATAGAATTCGATGTTGGTGAGAAGGTATTCGTGTGAATTTATCCATAGAAAGAGGTCATGAGATTTTTAAATAAGGGAAATATTCACCCTTGAAATATTACCCTCAATATTATTTATCGGATTGGGATGGTTTCTTATCTCTTTATGCTTCCGGACAATATATCTTGAGTTTATGATATATTATACATATCTTTCCTCAGGAAGTAAATACCCAATCCTTCACATATATTGAACTCAGAGGTCGTACCACTAGAGCATGATCTCTACTATGAGGAACAACTAGTAGAGATTTTTTATTAATGAAAAAATTTCTATGAAATAAGACCACTCACCGGGTTAATGTCTTGTGGTGAAACTATAAATTTAATAAAGCTACATGGGAACCTGAAGATGTTATGAGGTATAAATACCCTCACTTGTTTGCATCAGAGTAATTTTTTTTTGAGAAAAAAATTCTTATAAGGGTGTAAAATATAACTCCCTAATATTTTATGGTATATTTATCTTTAAATAATTTCAATTTCTTTGATAGCTTGCTTCACATGTAAGATAAAGTTTAAACAAACTACAATATCATATTGAATTATGATTGTTTAAATATGACCATTATAACCTATCCCTTACATTGTAAGTATTAATAGAAATAACTATATTATAAAAAATATGTATAAAGTTTTTATGTAATGAAAATTTATTTATTAATTCAAATCAAATAATTACTCAATTTTCTATAAATTCATTTTTTTCTTTAAAAAATTGTTTTCTTCAAAAATAGGGTTCATTTTGTTTTTTTAATAGACATTATAATTAATTTATAACATTTATAGAAATTTTATTTCATGAAATAAATATAATTTTTTAAATAAGAATGTCAGTATTAACTTAGGTTGATTTTTTGGTATTTTTATGAAACAATTGATTTTTAGGTGAATTGTAGAAAATACCAATTTTCAATGAAACTATCTTTTCTTTTCATGTATTTACAAAGCCAATTTTTTTTTTAAATAATTAAAATTAATTTTGTTTTTTTGATTAAAAATAATTATAGTAATTTCATTGTAATTTACATTATGCTAAATTTTGGTATTAAAAATTGTTTATACTTAAAAGATTATTTTTTTGAAAACCATTTTTCCTTATGTTTTAATAGTTTATTTTAAAATTAATTTCACCACTTATAGAGATTTTATTTTATAAAATTGATTAAATATTTGGAATCATCAAAATTATTATTACATAATTAGGTTAACTTAATTTTTGGTCCTTATGAATAGTAACTGTGCTCGAAATTCATTACTACTGTAAAAGTGAAAAACGGTCCAACAGTTGTCAAACTAAAGATATAATGGTTAAAATGAATTAAAAACTTTTTTAAATACAATTTTATGGTCATATTTCAACCCTATATCTTATAATATCTGATTATAAGTCATTTTGATCCATTTTTCTTGAGTAAGACATTAACACATCCAAATAATTTCTTAACATACCTCTCTATTTCTTATAGGTCTTGGTTTGATTAGAATACCATCCTAATAATGCTTTAGTTATAACCCTACGGAGGTTATGCGCAGAAGATGTATAATTCTTAACCGTGTGTTTTCTTTTTTATTTCTTCTTATAAATCTTGAAATTATATGATAACCATTATGATATAATAACATAAGTATATATCATATACTGAGATGTTATAATATCTATGGTAAAACCTTTATTCATCTCTTTTTAAATCGAATGGGAAATTGAAGTATCGCTTGTACGTATGTGTGGACTACCGCCTCCACATGATGATATGATTAATTTTGTATCACCATATTTCATGGATGATTATTATGATTTATTTAATGTTTATATTTGTTATTTATGACTTAATTATTATTGATTAATTATAATATCTTATCTACATTATTTCCTTCACATCTATTGTGAAACGATAATGTCATTTGTGCGTATGTGTGGACTACCACCTGCACGAAGCGATATAATTATTTTTTCATTTTCACTTTAAATGGATAGTAATAAGGATATATTTAATGAATATATATGATATTTCTTATATAATTATTTTTAATGGTGAATTATTATTTACCTTTCTTTCATTCCATCCATCGAAAAGTGGAAACATCACTCATGTGTTTCTACGGACTACAGTCTCCATGAAGTGATGTAATTCATTTTTCATCACCATTATGTATGAGTAATTATAAAAGTATATATAATGAATAAATATGATAAATATCTTATGATTTTTATTTTGGATATAATGAAATCATTACTAAGGTACACGTACTGGAACCATCAAGCCAAAACATGCATGGAAAACAAACCAATTTTCACCTGGATGTTCATTTAAATGAAGAATCTATTAATAAAAGGATAATTAAAAATTATAAAGTAAGGATAAATATTAAATTATGTTTGAATATTATTTTTTGATATATTTATATTAAATAAATATTTATTATATAGGATATTTGAATGCGTTCAAAGAAAAATGAGACTTGAGGTAAGAATTTTTTATCTCACTTTTGTTTCCATGAGACATATGCCATACTCCCCACTTGTTTCTTTTAGGTGGTGTATATACCACCAATTTTATATTATATATCACGAATCCATTTATATTCATTGTATTTAAAGTATGACTTTATTTTATTTCTTTTACAGGGGTTATGGTTCAATAGTTACCAAAATGGTAAGGGTTTATGTTACAATGTCATTTCTTTTGGGGATTGTCTACACTAAATTTACATTAGGGTAATTATATGAATATTATCCTTTAAAAACAATATATTTTATTATAATATGTTTATTCTTATAATATTTATGTATTATTACCATTTCCCTCTCTTTGGTCCTTAAAATTATTGAGAAACTTCTTTTAAGAAAAGATGACCTTATTTCCTCTTTAGTTGATGAAATTTTTCTTATTTGTGCATATTTTCTTTAAAATGTTTTAAATATTGGTTTTAATATTATCCAATGATTGATTAAATTCATTTTTTCACTAATTTTAATTTAAATAAAATGTTTAAAAATAATTTTCCTATCTTTTTCCGAATGAGGTACTTACCAAAAGTGTGAATAAAATATTTGTTTTAACATATACTATATGAAAAGATTTTCCCTCTATCATGAAAACTCTTTGATTTTATGTTTACCTTAAAATATTCTGTGGTTATTTTCAAAGAAAATATTATCCTTAATATTTTTATAAATTTTTAGATTTTAAAATAATTGATTTCAAAATGAAAAAGGGATTTTCCTCAAGAAATATTACAGTGATATTTTAAAGGAATTTTTTCTACGATAATATCCTTTTATGTTACTTATGCTTCATTGGGGATATGATCCAATGATAACATTCACTTATTTTCTTTGTATTTTTTATGATGATGTATATTTACGGATGATTCTATGAAACCAGTTTCTTTTCTTTGGGTTAACAAAGTTAAGATGAAATCTTTCTGAAACCCATTTCTTTTCTACAGGTTATACTATGATGGAATGATGAATTTATTTATAAACCAGTGGGAAATTTATTGTTTAAGATTATGTGCCAATTGGGTCAGTTATATCCCTACAATTCATTTTTTAAATATTTATAAATCATGATATAACTATGTTATGGGTGAACCAGATTTCATGTCATATACATGACTTCTTTTAAAGTTATTTTGTCATTTAATTTACATTATTTCTTTGTTTGGGGGGGTTTCGCATGCATTTTGGTGGAAATGGTGGGTTTTCAAAATTTGGGCCAAACCACGAGCCCATTTCCAGATTTAAAAACCAATTTTGTTTATTTTATAACTCATTCATTTTCAAGATTTTAGAAAAATTACACTTCTCAATTGTCATACCCTAATATATAAAAACCACCATATCCATTTGGCCCTCATAAAAATCCATAATCATGATGGATTTGGGTTTTTTTATTAAGGTTTTGGGCCAGCCTGAAAGCCCATTTCCTACTTTAAGTTTTATTTGTAATATTTTAATATCTAATTAAATATTTAATATTTGTTGGTGATTATACCTCCTACTCTATGCCAAAAATCTAAGGATAACTGCATTTACATGTTTCTCCTCTTTTGAGCTCATTTGGTTTGCGAATTTGGGAAAAACATCTCTGGATTTCTTAAATCGTCCAGATTTGAAGAGGTAAGTAGTTTCTTTCATAAGTCCTTCGATTTCTTCTATTTTGACCCTATTTCAGTCCCCACACGATCCCAATTAGAGCCTCTATATTAGGTTTGTTTGCTTGGAGATTCAAATTTTTGTGTATTTGGTTCTTTTGATTCAAGATGTTTCAAGTAAGTGTTTCTTTCCATGATTTTTCCCCTTCCGTAGGGTTTCTTTCACCATTTCTTGAATTACCTTATGTCTAGAAGTTGATGTTCGAACCTAGGGTTTGATTTGGTGTATTTTTGGTCAAATTTTGTGGTCTAGGGATGTATTTAGCTTCCTTTAGGTGCGGCGGTGGTGTGGTTGATGTTTCGCACTATATTTTGAGGGTTTCAGCATAAAAGATAGGTGATTCCATGTGTAATCATTTCTAGATGAGTTATTTTGCTTGAATTAATTATTATTCATGTTCCTAATATGCTTTGTGTGGTGTAAAAATTGTTTATGTTGGATTTGGTTAAGCATTTATTTTTATAGTTTCATTTTAGCTTAAAATTGGGTGTTTTTTCATGTGTAACCCTTTTGGTATTATTTGGGTGTGTTTTATAACATATGAAATTGATTTAATAAATCTTTTTTGGGCTGAAAATTCTGATTTGGTATTGTATTTTTGTTCCATTAGGTTTTGAAGTGGGTTTTTAATGGGTTTAAGGTGTAAAACCTTATTGTACTTCTTGAAAGTGATTTTGAAAACGTGTGCTTTTCATGTGAATCTTTTGTGGTTTTGTTTGAGGTGTTTGTATAACACTTTGGGGTAGTTTAATAAATGTTTTTAGGGCTGAAAATTCTATTTTTAATTTTTATTGGTGTGATTTTGTCCTTGAAATACGGTTTTGAAATGAGTTTTATGTGAAAAGCTTTGGTACACTCTCTATAATTGTTTTATGAAAGTTTTTAATGGTTTAATGATTTATGTAAGAGGTGAAACCATATTGGAAAACTATTTTGGATTGTTTATACTTTAAAATGGACCATTTTAAATGTGAATTGGTCTGTCATGTGATGTGTATCCTCTTGGAAATGTTTTATAAAAATGTCTAATGGATTTACTGAAATGTGAAAGATGTGTGAACCTGATGTGGGCTATTTGTGTGAGTGCGATGTGAAAAATGGATTTTGTTTATAAAAAGGGTTTAATGAAACATGTGAGTGGGATATTATGTGATGTTTATCATATTTGGAGGGACTTTATAAAATTGTTAAAGGATGTGTTGGATTGTGAAAGTTATGCAAAAAGTGTTGTGGGCTATTTTCGTGTGAGTTTGATTTCAAAATGCATTTGAATGATAAGTGGAATTTGTGACTTGTGTGATGTACATGGGGATGTTTGGTTAATTTGTGATGTGAAAGGGATATTTTCCTGTGAAAACTATATTTCTTGGCTTATTGAACTTGTTTGAGCACAATGGGAAAACCCGGGTATCTAGGTGGGTGGACGTGTACTCGTATTCTAGTGAATCCGTGGGGTTTGGCCTCAGTTTCACTTAGAAATATTGAAACTTACAACTCTAACTAAACTATGATGATGATGATTGGAGACCACTAGGTTATGGGTATGTTCCCTACTAGTGGCTCGTGCATGAGAATGAATATTTTTTGTGGTTACTCTCACCGAGATACGAGGTACCTGAGACCCACAACTAGCTGGTGCCTATGGGTTATTTCCTATCTCTTGTGCTCATTAGATCCTTTATACTTACCATTGGCATATGGTATATTTGGCTGAAAAAATTTAGTAGATTTTGAATTTATTTTAAAAGTGTTGATTCTTTAAATTATCCCACTTGAAAACTGATTTTTTAAGTTGCATCTTTTAGAAATTATGCCTAGAAATTACTTGTTTTTGAAAAATTACATGCTTTTCGTCTTTGAATGTTTACCACATGTAATCTCTTAGTGGTGGTATCATACTAGGCATTGGTTCACAGCCTACTTACACCATTGGGTGTAAGTAGACTTGGTTATTTTTGATGTCGCAGGTTTGGGTACAACTTTTGTGCCGACAGTTCAGGTTTTTAGCGGTCCATTATGATACGGTGTTGTGGATATGGCTTGAGGGCGGTGCCTCTCACATGTGGATGTTCTTGGGATATCCATTGTGGGTTTCTTTAGTTGTTATAGTCTTCTATAATTGTTTTAAATTATGTAATTCAGTTCTGAAATTCTTGTAAAAGATGATATTGTTTGAAAAATCCAGATTTTTTTTATTGTATTTGTTCATTGTTTTATGTTTATAAACTCAGGTAAATCATTCCCAAATTTCATTTTCTATTATCCAGACACTTGTTCCAGCCCGTGGGGATCGGGAATTCCCTTCGGGAGTTGTCACGAGCCGGGTTTGGTGCCGGTTTCGGTGTCGATCAGATTCAGTTCGTGACAAAATGGTATCAAAGGATGTTCTGGTTAACTCTTTGGGTCGTGTTATTTGGGGAAGCATTGGGATAGTCTAGAGTTAGGATTGTCAGGACTTATATTCCAGTTATGGGTAGTGTTCCTGATCACCACACCTCATGATGGGATTCAATTTTCCAGGGGAAGTTGGGATTTATCCAAGTCCTTTGGTTTTCTTGGTTTGATGATGATAAAGGGAAATGAAAGAGAGTTGGGTTAATTGTCTCAGTGAGCTTATAGGTCCTGGCAAGCCATGTGGAGTTCGAGATATTACCTAGAACACTCTCTATGATAGTGAAGTTATTGGTATATGGCCGCCAACCATATATCTAAGTCACCCACTGAAACTAGTTTCCTCTCGCATTGTTTTGTGAATTAGTTTTGCAATATTAGAACTTTGGTTTTAAAGTGACTTGGTTTTAAGAAGCATAAAGTTTTTGTGAAATTATTTTCAAATAAAGAAGGAATGGATTGATTTATTAAATGGTGGAAATGAATTTTCAAAATTGTTTTGAAATGGAAAATGGTGTTCTTACACCTATTTTTAAAGCAGGAACTATATTGAATTAGGTTTTGAAAACGTGTTTCCAATAGAATTTTCTAAACAATCAAAGGGTGTTTTAATGGGATGAGATGTTTTGAAATTGATGTATATGAATTTGAAGTGAGTATTAATTTTAATTATTGGGATTTTTATTCCATGTTTAGCGGTCTTGAGAAAAAGGAAGTATTGGTTGATTGTTTTGGTTTTGAAAAGTGGAAAGGATTTTTGTTTTTGCCTTTGGTATTTCCATGAGCGACAACATGCATGGGGTTATAGGGGATGATGGATTGTTAATGGAATGAATAGATGATTTACTGTATGGATATGAGGAAGGGTCATGGTGTGGTAAAAAAACATGCATGTGTAAGGCCTATGGGGTACCATTGGTGGATACTCTAGTTGCTGAACCGTTTGTTTTCAAAGAAATTTTTTTTCATAGGAAAACATGATGTCTTGATGACTGGTTTGGGATGGTGTGAATTATGTGTTTTTTTAAAATGTTTATGTTGTGGGATGTTTTGAGTTCAAGAACCCCTCTTCTTCGAATCGTGTTTTGGGTTTGTGTTTGGACGACAAGTTGGGTAGAAGGATCGGTTAGTAGTCTCTTCTGAGATATGTTTTAGGACACCTTTATGGTGGTTACCTTCATGTGTTTGGATCTGGTTTATGGCATGTTTTGACCAATAGAACAGCTTGGTTGGGTCTTTGTGTTCTCTCATTGGATAAGGTACGCCCCCATTAAGGGTTAATGCACAACTGAAGTGCAACCCATATTATTTCACTATTGGAAAATCTTCTAGTTGATCAATATAAGGAATATTTTATCGATCTTTGTTGATTGAGTCTACACCGATTAATTTTGTTGATTTTTGGATCCTCTTGTAATGGGATAGTTCTTGTGGTTGGTTGAAAGAGGCCTTAGTTTCTTAATTTGCCTGATTCATCAAAGGTGGAAGCGTTTTGGGTTTGTTAGTGTGGATGAGTGTCTCGATGGTGTCTAAGAGGGCCTCTGGGTTGTTCATAGTTTCTTTGAAGCAAGAGTTCTTATTAAACCGCCAATTTTGGGATTTTGGTCATGAGAGGATATTGTGTCCACTTTTTGGACTTGTCTGTTGTTTAGGGACTTATCATAAGGTCCCGTTCCATGTATTGTTTCTATCAATTGCAAAGGTCATGTTTAGTGATGCATTGTGATGTTGTGTTCTCATTTGACTGTAAAGGTGAAGGTCGCGTAAATCTATGAGGTTCTCCATTATGTTGGGAGTATTTATCCCTTGGAAAAAACATCAAATCCTTTATCATAGAGGAAGGTGTTTATGCACGTACTGCCCTTCTATTGTTTCTCACCCAAAGAAACAAGGTGTGATGTTTATGCATATTTTAATACCTTGTTTCAGTTTAATGCCAGGTTTCGGTAAAGTGAGTTATGGAGTGTGTTATCTCTTGGTGAACCCATCAGGGTATGTGGTGTAGTTGTTTGTGGCACCTAAAGAATAATTTTTACACAGGGGTTTCCACAACCTAACTATGAGGCCGAATATTCTTCAATATTTTGAGCTCCAGCCATAGGTCCCAGAGAGAAGCTGGCGCATAGTCAGGGGAAACCCCAGTGTCGTTTAAAACCTTGTACAAATTCCTATCCTTATTATGAAAGATAGGAAGAGTTTCAAGATATGGTGTCATCATCTTTCTTCTGTTGTTCTCTGTTGGTGGAAATAGGTGGAGGGCCTTGTACCCATGTCATCACCCAATATCTCCCCCCCCTTTAGTTTCCATTGAGTCTTTGGAGAATGGATTGAAATTTGGCTAGACAGGATGAGCACGAGGTTTGTGCATGATTAGTAGTGAACATGTGCTAGGAAGCCTTGTGGAAAGAATGGTCTGCATAGTTAGTGCATGTTTTCCCAAACCATGTGGACTAACTGTGAAGCCTTCCCAAATCATTAAATTTTTGGGGTCTCTTCGTGTCGGCCCACGTCGGTCGGTTAAGATGGTTGGTTCTTATGGTGGGGAGACCCACCATGGGTATCATGAATCTTTTTTTGTAAATTTCTAATGGATGTATACCCCTTGTAATAGAGATTCTGTTCGGGCCTCCCCCTGTTAGTGTCATGATTCTGTCTCGGGAAAAACAAATAAGATGTATCTTATGGTGGGGAGCCCATTTATGTCTCTTCATACGAGTAACTCAAATTTTTTTACTTGGTCTTGTTTTGGAAGTAGGTATTATCATTTAGAGATATCTAACTACCTACATCTTCCTTGGGTAAACATTGAGATTGGAGAGTGCCCAATGGTTTAGTTATAGTAGGGTATGTGTAACTTTGTTCGATGTTGCTATTTGTTCAGGTAAATTGATTGAGTATTGTTCAGATTATGTTTGAGGAGTTTTCATTTGGGATAAATCCTGAATGTGATTTATTGTTTCAGGAAAGTGGTGTAAGTTTTTTCTGAGAGTAATCCTTCCTTAAATGACCACTGGAGGTGTTTTGGACTTTGGGGGTGAATCTTGGCAATGAATTACTTCTTGGTTTATCAGTTGGGTTGGGTTTTTGTATTTGGCCTTACTGTGGCTTTTCGAGGGCGGAAAGTTTTATGGTGGGGAGAATTTTCACATACATGACTTCTTTTTAAGTTATTTTGTCATTTAATTTACATTTTTTCTTTGTTTGGAGGGTTTCAAATGCATTTTGGTGGAAATGGTGGGTTTTCAAAATTTGGGCCAAACTGTGAGCCCATTTCCAGATTTAAAAACCAATTTTGTTTATTTTATAAATCATTCATTTTTCAAGATTTTACAACAATTACACTTCTAAATTTTCATAACCTAATATATAAAAACTAACATATCCATTTCGCCCTCATAAAAATCCATAATCATGATGGATTTGGGTTTTTTATTAAGGTTTTGGGCCATCCTGAAAGCCCATTTCCTACTTTAAGTTTTATTTTTAATATTTTAATATCTCATTCAATATTTACAATTTTTCTGTTATTCCACCTCCTACTCGACGCCAAAAACCTAAGGATAACTCCCATTATCTGTTTCGCCACTTTTGAGCTCATTTGTTTTGCGAATTTGGGAGAAACATCTCTGGATTTCTCAAATCGTCCAGATTTGAAGAGGTAAATCGTTTCATTCATAAGTCCTTCAATTTCAGATCTTTTTCCCCCATTTCATTCCCCACATGACCTTATCATCCCCATTAGATCATCAATATCAGGTTTGGTTTCTTGGAGATTAAAATTTTGGTGTATTTGGTTTGTTTTATTCAAGATGTTTCAAGTAAGTGTTTCTTTCCATGATTTCTTCCCCTTCCTTTGGGTTTCTTTCACCCTTTCTTGAAGGTCCTCATGTCCAGAAGTTGAGGTTCGAACCTAGGGTTTCATTTTTTGTATTGTTGGTCAAAATTTGTGGTCTAGGGATGTATTTATCTCCCTTTAGGTGCGGCGGTGGTGCGGTTTATGTTTCGCACCTTGTTTTGAGGGTTTCAGCATAAAAGGTAGGTGATTCCATGTTTAATCATTTCTAGATGAGTTAGTTTGCTTGAATTAATTGTTATGCATGTTCCTAATATTTTTTTGTGGTGAAAAAATTGTTTATGTTGGATTTGGTTAAGCATTTATTTTTATAGTTTCATTTTAGCTTAAAATTGGGTGTTTTTCATGTGTAGCCCTTTGGATATTGTTTGGGTGTGTTTCATAACATATGAAATTGGTTTAATAAATCTTTTTTGGGCTGAAAATTATGATTTTGCAGGGTATTGGTGTGAAATTAGGTTTTAAAGTGGTTTTTAATGGGTTTAAGGTGTAAATGCTTATTGTACATCTTGAAAGTGATTTTGAAAACATGTGTTTTTCATGTGAATCTTTTGTGGTATTGTTTGAGGTGTTTTTATAACACCTGGGGGTAGTTTAATAAATACTTTTGGGGCTTCCAATTCTGTTTTGAATTTTAATTGGTGTGATTTTGTCCTTGAAATACGGTTTTGAAATGAGTTTTATGTGAAAAGATTTGGTACACTCTTTAGAATTGTTTTATGAAAGTTTTGAATGGTTTAATGATTTATGTAAGAGGTGAAACCATATTAAAAAACTATTTTGGATTGTTTATACTTTAAAATGGACCATTTTAAATGTTAATAGTTCTGTCATGTGATGTGTATCCTCTTAGAAATGTTTTTTAAAAATGTCTAATGGATTTACTGAAATGTGAAAGAGGTGTGAACGTGATGTGGGATATTTGTGTGAGTGCAATGTAAAAAATGTATTTTGTTTATAAAAAGGGTTTAATGAAACATGTGAGTGTTCTGTTATGTGATGTTTATCATATTTGGAGGGACTTTATAAAATTGTTAAAGGATGTGTTGGATTGTGAAAGTTATGCAAAAAGTGTTGTGGGCTATTTTGGCATGAGTTTGATTTCAAAATGCATTTGAATGAAAAGAGGAATTTGTGACTTGTGTGATGTACATGGGGCTGTTTGGTTAATGTGTGATGTGGAAGTGATATTTCCTGTGAAAACTATATTTATTGGCTTGTTGAACTTGTCTGAGAACAAAGGGAAAACCCGGGTATCTAGGTGGGTGGATGTGTACTAGTATGCTAGTGAATCTGTGGGGTTTGGCCTCAGTTTCACTTAGAAAGATTGATTCTTACAACTATAAATAAACTATGATGATTATTATTGGGGACCACTAGGTTATGGGTATGTTCCCTACTAGTGTCTCGTGCACGAGAACAAATATTTTTTGTGGTTACTCTCACCGAGATACGAGGTACCTAGGACCCAAAGCTAGCTAGTGCCTAAGGGTTATTTCCTATCTCTTGTGCTCATTAAATCCTTTATACTTACAATCATCATATGGTATATTTGTATGAAAAAATTCACTATATTTTGAATTTATTTTAAAAGTGTTGATTCTTTAAATTAGCCTACTTGAAAACTGATTTTTTTAAGTTGCATCTTTTAGAAATTGTGCCTAGAAATTACATGTTTTTGAAAACTTTCATGCTTTTTATCTTTGAATGTTTACCACATGGAATATCTTAGTGGTGGTATCCTAATAGTAATTTAATCACACCCTACATACACCCTTGGGTGTAAGTAGACTTGGTTATTTTTTTTGTCGCAGGTTTGGGTACAACTTTTGTGCCAACAGTTCAGGTTTTTAGCGGTCCATCATGATACAGTGTTATGGATATGGCTTGAGGGCGGTGCCTCTCACCATGTGGAGGTTATTGGGATATCCATTTTGGGTTTCTTCAGTTGTTATAGTCTTATATAATTGTTTTAAATTATGTAATTCAGTTCTAAATGTTTTGTAAAAGATGATATTGTTTGAAAAATACAGATTTGTTTTATTGGATTTGTTTGTTGTTTTATGTTTATAAACTCAGGTAAATCGTTCCCAAATTTCATTTTCTATTACCCATGCACCTGTTCCTGCCCGTGGGGATCAGGAATGCCCTTCGAGCCTTGTCAAGAGCTGGGTTTGGTGCCGGTTTTGGTGGCGATCAGATTCGGTTCGTGACATTTCATGTTCGCAACATTATGTGTGGACCAGATTTCATGTTTATAAGTTTATGCATGGACCTAGTTTGATATCCATAAATTTATGTGAGGACCCTATTTCATGTCCTTAACACAATGAGTGGACCTTTTACTATTTAAACATGCTCACAATGTTATAATCTTGTGTTTTTTCTACATTCCTATGATATTGTCTCATGGATAATGATTGATTATTGATGATTATGCACTTTTATAATTTTTGTATTTTGTTATTACAAAGACTTATTATATGACTCATGATTAATTATCTATGAATTTATTATGTTTGAATTTATTATTTTATGGTCTTGTTATCATACCACTATTCTTACTTATGATTGTCTATTGATATCCCTCACATTTACCTTAATTGAGCATCTGAGTTTACCCTTTATTATGTTTTACTTTCTTACGTTTTTTTGGAAAGTTCTAAGTATGATATATCAACAAGAGTATTAATATGAATATATTTATGAAATATTCTAAAAATATTTTATGAAATTATTTGATTATATACTGAGTCACCAAAGATTCTAAACCTTTACAGTCCTTGAGCATGTATAATCATGATATGTTTTGAATATTAATCTAGAATAATATAATATTTATGTATGTTATTCTTGGTTTTCCTCACTTGATACATAAGTGGGTCTCATGAGACAAACTAGTTTGGGTATTTAAAATACACCATACATATTTATCCATGAAATCTTCACATAAGGTTTTTATGGTAAGATTATGATGCCCAACATTATTCATTCTATAATTATGAATGTTTTTTATCCATGTAATTTTTTATGTTTCTATGTCACCCATGGATTTCTTCCCTTTTATGATATTATTTATACGAAATATTTGATTATTTTTTATCACTTATATATTATTTATGTTTTATTTACCCTATGATATCTTCTGTTTTACACTTTACCTTACTAAGCATAAGATATCACCATTTACTATGTTTTCCTTTTCGAAGTTTACCAAGAAGGGGTTTACAAATAATTTCAGGGATATAATAGAAGAAAAGATAATGTTATCACTAGAATATTAAGTTGGATTTCATGTATTCAAATGTAATATATGAATCATGTATGTATCTTGTCTCTAAATACTACTAAACTATTCTATAATATAGGATGAGATCCTTTGTATCTTGTTCTAATGTTGTAAAATAACCACCAACTCTGGGTTACTAGAGTTGGGGTGTTACACTAAACCTCTCATATTCTATTTATCATCATTTCTAGACCTAAGATGGACATGGTTACCTAAGGGTTTATTTCACTCAAATTTAATTTTTTATTTTATTGATTTAGGGTTTGTAAAGGTATTTTAAGTGATTCTCCGTCTCTTTAGTGGTGGAATAACACTGTTTCTTTTGTAATCGATCACTTGAGGTTGGTTTCTCCATATATTTACTCTAAACATAAAACTATAAACCATTTTTTTGAATCCTTACTTTTAATGATCAAATATTATATTTAGTGTATATATTCATTCTATATCAAAGGAAATTCATTCTTATCTTGGTTTTTACTTATCATAAAAGTTATTTTTACTATTTCAATTCTAAAATCCATTTTTATATAAAATATTCACACTTATTGTTGTTTTAAAATCCCAATAATATTTTTTAAAAGTAATTTAATAGTTCAAGGTGTGTTTTGAATTTCAATCTATTTCTAAATGGTGTAACTCATGTATCTAAAAAATATTTTATAAACTATAATTGTGTTTCTTTTTTTAAAAATTGTGTTTGTTTCTATTTCTAATAAAAAATCTGAAGGAACCATTATCCATGATCTTTTGACGTTATGTAGACCTCCTTTACAATGGTATGGGACTTAAGTACTATTTTACCTAGAGATTCTTTGAAGTTCATGTTGGTAGAGAGGATGGGGGGTCAGACACATATCACCATTTTTTGGTAATTATTTCCAAATCTGGGACTATCTTATAAATTAAAGATATATTCATGAATCCTTTCCAAATCCCAATGTGAGACTAGTTATCCTTGTG
The DNA here is from genome assembly GCA_963277665.1 of Viscum album. Lineage (NCBI taxonomy): Eukaryota > Viridiplantae > Streptophyta > Magnoliopsida > Santalales > Viscaceae > Viscum > Viscum album. The sequence continues at coordinate 769,096,148 of OY728159.1, read as the reverse complement.
ATAATTATATAATCAAATATAGGAATAAATGAGAATGATTATATGCATTTTGGGTTCTCTATATATATCTTATTAATCAATGATTTTAGGTTTTATTTCTATAATTGAGCACTCTATAATTTATCTCCATCTAGGTAGGAGGTTGGTGTTGTGATGTTGGGAACATGCCTAAGATAGGGGCTTCCTATGTATCCTTATAAAAGGAATAAAAACCCATATTGTTTGGTGATTCTTAATGAGTCATGTCATACCTTTTACGGTTTTGTGATAAGGATCAATTCCAAGTAGTTTAACATCATGTGGAATGGTTAACTAGGGGAAAGGTTCCCAACAATTACTAGTGTAGGACTTAGACACAATCATCCATTTTTAGTTCATTATATTTTTTGGTAATTAAAGAGGAGAATATATGGTTATGGTTTACACATATAAGGAGAATCGAATATGGATATCAACCTCCCATATATTGGTAACTAGATGAGGAAGGAATGTGATATGGTTAGGGATTACACCTAGTAGGATTTCCAAAGGTGCCTGATCTAGTCAGTGAGTAAAGTGAATGTGTTTCTTGGTGGTGATAGAAGTATCTTTACAATATGAATTTTGAGAAACCAAGAGGGGTATCTTGACTCAAGGAATATATGAAATAATTCATATTCTCATCACATAAGGTAAATGTGTATTTTATTATGATGGTATTAAACCCCAGAGAGGCATCCTATGTATCCTAGTTAATATGAATCAAATACCATGTAGTTTGAGGTGTATAGTTTAAGGTCATGTGACAAGATTAATCCATCTAGTTTAAGATTATGTGATTAGTACATATATGTTTGTTTCTTAATCATGATAAAAAATTGATCAACTAGAACCTCTAATACCATGTGTGACATGCTTAGTGTGATAAATAAGATATAATAGAAGGCGAGTTACTCATTTTTCATGCAAAAGTTTAAAATAATATTTAATAATTTTCAATGGTTTTAATAAAATGATCCCATGTAAATAAATTATTTATTAAAATATAGGTAAATGAAAATTAAAAACTTAATTTGGCATAACATGAATAAAAATGTTGAAAATTGAAGTCTGATATAATTCATGATATTCTGGTGGAATTTTTTCTAACTTTTTCAAGTATTTTATAGGTAAAAAAAATAGGCCAAATCAGCTAGCCCTCAAAATAAAGGCCTACAAGCCACATAGCTATCCCAATATGAATTTTCCATACAATAAATCCCATAGAAAGAAACTATTGAGTAGAAGGAGAGTAGGTCATGTTGGGAGGAGCTCATGTAGTGTGTGGGATAGGGCTCGTATAGGTCGCGTCGGCCGATGCATCCCATTTTCATGCGTGAAAGTGTGAATGAGTGTCGATCCTCTGAATCCATGGAATTATAAGACATAGAATCCACATGTTAACATTTAAGGTAGAATTTCAACAATTCGCATCTCCGATGTGGGATAGAAGTTCCATGGGAACTATTCATCGCTTATAAAAACAACACCGTCTCACCTTAGCTCTGCTCCCCCATTCCCAGAAACACCATATTTACTGCATGTCGTTCTTGAAATCACTGAACCACTGTTACTAGATTCCATAAACAACATAGAAGCCAACCGAGAAGCTCAAATTTGAGTTTATGTCAACTATTAAATCTCAAAATAACTATAAATGACCCTTAGAACCTCATACGACTACCAATGGATTGAATAAAAGATATAGGAGCCATGCATGATGATAAGAAGATCCATCTGGCCAATGTGAAGTCCAGATGAGATTAGCGTGTCTTCCTATTCCATTTTAGCACCACTGTACAACAAAGTCAAACAAATATGGCTCACCAATAGAGAAACAAATATGTGTAGAAATGGGTATGTGGAGGACACTAGCTATATCAAATGAATATATATAGTAAATGGATCTTTGTATTCCACAAAAAAATAGTTACCTGCACCTATGGATGAATATGGCTATGTCACATGGATAACTAAAGAACAACTGAATCAACTATGTGAAATTTCATGAAAACAACTATGTGAATAGAATTTTCATATGGATCCATTTTCTCCTGGTGTTCCCTCTCGATTGTGCTTCTTCTCCATCTTGGGTTACTTCCCCTAGCTATAAAGCAACTCATCTCTTATCTATTGAATTTCATTATTTCTTCTATCTGATCATATTTTCAGTCTTCTCTTCATCGATGACTTAGTTTTTCTGTATATTCTCCTCCTTAGTGCCCGCACTTCTCCTCTTTATTGTGGGCTCTCTTGGTGACCTTGGTTTTATTTGGAGTTTGTTTTTGCTTGGTTTATTTCGGTTGATTGTTTGGTGTCGTTTCATTTCTATCTTTATATCACCCTATTCTCTTATCATTTGAAAATTTATGATAAACTACATCTATTTTGTCACGAAGGCACTCCGGTTTTTTGGGATTGTCTTACTGTCAGGTTAAGCGGCTTCCTCCTAGCCTGATTTTATTTCTTATTCTCTTTCTACCTATCTTATTATGATTTCAAACTTTTTTACTTCAGTATGAGGGTTTTTTGGTGGTTTTGGGACAATTTTGGTGGTTGTGAATCAGTGGTGGGGCTTCATCTCTATTGATGACATCTTCCGCTGGGGTTTCCAGCTTTTTCAGATGATCCTCATTGATTTTTTGGTTATTTTTTATCTGAGGAAGGCGATGGTTTTCTTTGGTCCTTTTTTGTAAATTTCCTTCAGCATTGGGAATGGTTTTTCAATGATTCTGGTTCGATGATGAAGTATTCTATGGGATTTATGGTGCTGTATTCATTGTGGCTCGCTGTATAGGTCATGTTTTCTATCACACTGCTCTATATTCCAAGTACATTGCTTCTTTCCAGGTAATTTGGGTGAGATGGATTTGAAAGAGGTTTTGGGTTGTGTCTGTGAGAGCTGCAGGGGGTTTCAGGAGGTGCGACAGGTTTCAATCTTCCCTTTTCTGGGTTCCCTTGATGTTGGTTCTCCGTATGTGTTTCTTTAGAGGAATGGTGATCCTGGTTCTTATTGGGTGTTGATGAAGGTGTTAAGATGTATTTTTTATGGTTTGTGGGTTCTTATTTCGACAGTGAGGTTTGTCTAGTGATGAAGTTTCCATTCTGGTGGTTCTGTTATCAGCCGACATTCGCACCGGTTCTGCACGGGTTTCTGGTGGAAATAATGGTTTCCAGAGGACGTTTCTCTCCATCAAGCTGGTTTCTAGGAGGTTTGGTTTGTTTCAGGGTATGTATTGTGAGTTGGTAGGCTCGAGGTGTTCATGATGTATCTTTTTTGAAATTTGAAAGTATGTCGGTTCATGGCATGGTGATGATGGTTGTTTGTATATTTTGAATTTTGTAATCTGTTTTGAAATTGCAAGGTCTGTGTAACTTATGTAAGGTTCCCACATTCCCTTAAAGTGGCTTTCCAATAATACAAAAAAAGGTTTGGGGGGGGGGGAATTGGATTTTGATTGGATTATCTTTAGGAATTTAGTAGAATAAAAATAGTAATTCATTGGAATAAGAAATGATAAATCCACATAGACGTAGAATGAATTTTAAAAAGGAGGTCAAAGAAAGCTGGGGAGATAAAGCAGAATATATGGGAAATTGGGGGAAATATGCCTTATTATTTCTCTCTTTTATGCATGTATGTGGGAGGATATATTTTCATATATTTGATGAAATAGGAATGTACTATGGTACCCACAACAACTTGGCCATGCAAGAGAAGGAAGGTACTATTCCATAAGAGTTATACCCACAGTATAGTAGGTTTTTTTTTCAGTCGAGTGTTAAATACCCGATATCTATCAAAATTCAATGAGGTGATTTAAAATAAAGATACTCCAAGTATAAAATAAAGTTAATGTTTAACAATTATTAAAAAAAATATTAAATTGGGGATTCCACCTTCTATAAATAAGAGTATTTTTCTTCCACAAAAAGGGGTTTAAAGGATTAGTTGGGGATTGTGGTGCCACTGATGCTCTATTTATTTTATTTTTACTGCCATATTTAGTTTAGTTTTTATTTCATGTAGATTCACTATGTTTTTGTTAAATTACTCCATATGTTTTCCTCTACTCTTATAATTATATTTTTCTCTTATTCTATTTTTATCATTCTTCCACAACAAAATATTATACTCAATAATGAGTGACTAATATTAGGCTTGGCCACAGAGGAGGATCTAGTGTTCCAGAATTTCGTGCTGAACTTATTAAATGTTTTATTTCTGTTTGTAGTGAATAAAGGTGAAGTTTATGGGTGCAGCGATTTTCTATCACAACCTGGATCTCAAAATCATCTCTTTTATTTTATTTATATATTTTCCATTCCTTCCATTAAATGATAATTCTTTACTTGATAGAGTTGAGCTGTTCAATGGATGAAATGACATAAAATAAAGTCGGGTCCAATAAAATTCGTCACTCTCTATGGATGTGTAACATCAAACTTGATTATAGGAGGAGGTGGAATTTATTTCTCCTAGGCACTCAAGATTTCATAACTAATAAATTTAAGAATTTTAGTTCAACGGTGAGACTTTATAATTGAACTATCAAACTAAATTTAAACAACCAACATGAATAATGAAGGAACTTGAAACCAAACATAGGGTTAAGTAATTTCTTTTCTAACCTTAATATCATTTCATGTTAGTTTATAATTTTTATTATTTTCATAAAATAATAAAAACCCAAAAATAAGTAGTTTTGGTGAATTGAAATTAGTGAGTGAATAACTGTGTAGATCCTAAAGTGAGATTACCTGCATGAGCCATTATTTTCATAGTTATTCACTCAATAATTTCAATTCACTTAAATTATTTATTATTTTTATGTTTTTTTATTTTTTGAATACATTTAAAGTTATAAAATAAAATGGAATTCATTTTAGGTTAGAAAAGAAATTACTTGGCCCTAGGTTTTTTTAGGTTCCTCCATTATTCATGTTGGTTGTTTAAATTATTTTTATAGTTCAATTATGAATTCTTACTCTTGAACTACTATTCTTTAATTTATTGGATATGAAATATCGAATACCTAGGAAAAATAAATTCCACATCCTACTATAATAAAGGTTAATGAAACACTATAATTGGGAATGTGTAATCTTCCAAGACTTGGATCCATGATATGTCATTTCATCAATTGAACATATAAGCTCAATTGTGTGAGGAGATATCATTCAATTGATTGGAGGTAAAATTATTAATTAAAAGAATAGTGATTTTTAGATCCATGTTGTGGTGGAAAATTGTCACACCCATACACTTCACCATCATTCCTCACAAAAATAAACAAAACATTTATGAATGTAAGTAAAGAATTCAGGAACACTGGATCCACACCTGAGGCCTAGCCTTGGGCTAGTCACTCATTATTGAGTATAAGTTCTCATGGTGGAAGAATGATAAAAAGTGAACAATAGAAAAATAAAATGAGAACTATGGAAGAAAATGGATGAAACACTTTAATAAAAATAAAAATGAAGTTACATAAAATAAAAAATAAATGAAACTATAGTAGCACAACTAAAAGAAATAGAGAAACACCAGCAGAAAAATCTCCATTCAATCTTATGACCCCCTTTTTATGGAAGTAGTAGCCTCTTGTTTATAGATTAAAAAATACCCCTTTTAATCTTTGTTTAAATATTGGTGAATGTTTACCTTTTATTTTATATGCAGAGTATCTCTATTTTTAATCGCCACAATGAATGTCCATAGATATTAAGTATTTAATACCTGATTGAAAAACCCTACTACACCATGGGTATATATCTTTTGGTGAAACACATTACTTATCTTTCATGTCCATGATGTAGTAGGGTACCACGACAAATACCTATTTCTTAAAATCTATGGGAAGATCTCCTCCCACATATGTCCATCGAAGAGAGAAATAATAGGACATCCTTCCCCTAATTTCCTGCATCTTATACTTCGGTTCTACAACTATATTCGACGTCCATTTTAAAATTAATCCTCTATACACAAGGATTTATAGTTTTTTTATTCCAGTGAATTCCCATTTTTACTCCAGTGAGTTCCTAAAGATGATCCTAAAAAATTCCCATTCATGTATCCATTTTCATTCCATTTTATACAGTCATCTCAATTATTCTTCATAGAGTCATGAAACATACCCTTTTTCTAGTGGAGTACATATAGTTATTTACTATATGAAGGAATTCTATATAGCCAATGTCCTCTATGTACCCATTTATATACATAGTCATTTCTCCACTAAGAATCCATCTTTGTTCGATTTAGCAGTGAAGTGGTGGTGCAATGGTGTAGGGAAACTCACTAATCACATCCATAATTCACAGTTGTTGGATGGTGGTTCTTATCATCATAAATGGATCTTTTATCTTTTATTAATTCGATTGGTAGTGTTCTAAGGCTCCGAGGGTTATCCATGGTGATTTTAGGCCTCAAAAATGGTCACAATATCAAAATCGAGATTCTCAAGTGGCTTCCATGGAGTTTCTAGCATCCCAGAAAGGTGGTTTGGTGATGTTGAGTGTGATTGGAAGTGGAGATGGTGTGTTTGAGTGTGGGGGACTAGATCTGTGGTGTGAAAACATAATTTTAGTAATTAATGAACAATTCCTAGAGAACCTCTTTCCCACATTGGAGATGTTCATTATTGAGTTTCTCCCTTACATGTTAACCCATGTTTTTTGTTGCTCATAATGCCATTGTCGTGGGGGATTAGCACCCACACACACTTATACATATGAAAATGGTCCACAATAACATGTGTGGTCCAAAAAATCCCTATCCCACACACTGTACATGGTCCTCCATGAACAGACTACTCTCGTTTCATTCTTCAAGTTTTCCATGGGGGTCTCTTGGCCAGCCAACTCATCTTGGGCTGGCTATGTGCCTTGCAGGCCCTCTGATTAAGGGTTAGCTGAGTTCGACTAATTTTTTACATATAAAATTCTTAAAACACATAGAAACAATTTCACCAGAATTTCATGAATAATATCAAACTTCAAATTTCAACATTTTTATTCATTTTAAACCACATTAATTATTTAATTTTTACTTACCCTACATTTTATTATTTGATTAAAACCATTAAAAATTATTAAAAATTGTTTTAAATGTTTTCAGAAAAAATGATTCCATCAGATTTCCCCATATGTAAACTATGATTTTACTCAAGAAATAATTCTCAACATTAAATTAATGGGAAATACCTTGTTTCAAATATTTAAATCTCAAAGTAATTAAATATAATGAATATATGTTAAGTTAAAATTTAAAGTTATACCCACAACATCAACTCAACATCACATTCTTCAAAAGATCAATCAAACCAATTTTTTTTACTTTATACCTTTTGAAAATGGCGAATCTTCTCCTTTTATTCATTCACACTTATCAATTCATTATTATTAAAAATTTCAAGTCATGATCTACCTCACATTAAATTATATTATCTCATAAATCATGATATAAATTCAAGTAGAGTTTTTATCATATTATAAACACATGAACATTTTCATAAAATTTCAAAGGAACTACTTTCTCCAATTTTTTAATGATAAAAAATCATATGAATTAAGAGTTCTTTGTAATTAAGGATCTAATGACTCTGAGTATTATGTTTGGTAGGTATTGATATTAAAATCATTAAGTATCAAATATGGAGTTTATCACTTATATCATAGTTCATGATAACTAACATAAAATCCCAAAATAAATATTTCATTTAATTGACACAACACCCTTTTCTCAATATCAATTTAAAGGTCTTGATGAATGAAAGTATAATAAAATAATTTAACCTTCTTTAATTTTCTTTATTTTTTTATTTTTTTATTTTTCAAAATAATTTTTCAGATATTTTTTACTTTTTTGAAAGTTATGCTTGGAATAAACCTCACACCCATCACCTAACCATATATGATAAAAATAATCAGTTTTATAATGGTGATTTTTGATTTTCCTAATTTATAATGCACTTTCTCTCTATTTTTTTTTTCAAAAAGTAGAAAAATGATACAATTAATGATTCAAAATAATTTATCAATACCCAAAGTATCACCCCACACTATTTCCTTACAATTTAGTACATTCTTTTCACTGTGAATTCCCTCTTCCCCACACTTCAACTTAAATATATCATGAAAAATACTAAGAAGAGGGTAGAAGTGGATATAAACGGATTGAAATGTGGCCCATTCCTATTAAGGAGATTCCTAGTCACTATAGGCTAAAAAAGGATAAATGTAAAATGTGGTCTAAAGGATTACATTTATCAATAAAAATCACTAAATCAATTGACATGTGTTTTTTATAGTTATAACTTTGAAAATTTCCAATACAAGTTCTAGAGGGTGATATTCCCCAGGATCTCTCTTGAAATATACTTAGGATAATATAGAATTTATTTGGTCTATAAATCCACTCAGTAATGGAGAATTTAATTAGTAAAAATCACTTATGTCATAGTTAAAACAATAAGTCAATTAACATAAATCTCAGAAATTTAAAGTTTGAAAAATTGAAGGGAAATTCCATTTACAAGAATCATCCAATTCCATAAAATTACAATTAATTAAAATAATATAAATTCTTAAATCTAATCATTCAATCATCTATCCTACTCATTCAATATTATTATCATTAAAATATAAAGCATGGAATTATACAATTCCTAATAAACTCATATCTCCTAGTTAAGACAAGTAAAGTAATAATCTTAGTGTGGGAATGTAATTTCCATTTTAACACTACTACTATAATTTCCAGTTTAAAATAGTTTTTTATAAAAAAAATCCATGGATTTGAAGAATAATAATGTAATAATGAACTACATTTTCAATATGTAGCTTCATTACTCTCCCTTTTTTGATGTTTAGGGATTTCCTTATGACCTCAAAGACCCATAAAAAACCAATAAAAACTTAAGGACTGTTTAATTAAAGTTTAAAAATAATAAGGTATTGGGATATATTATAAACTAATTACTAAGGCTGATATTTAAAGTTCTTATATTTAAAATATAAAGATAAATCTTGTAATAATCTCACAAGTGGGGCCTAAATTTTTACTACCTTTAGATGGGAAGTACCAGTTATCAAACATAATTCATTGGTGGGTGTATCTTCCTAGATTTGTACCACCATATGGTACTTGTATCAGATTTCACTTATTATTTATTGGTGAGGATTCCATGGATAGAATACACCAAATCCACGCAATTCATAATAAGTTAAAATTTTCATGGAGGGGCGGGGGTCTACTTGTGAAACCTCATCTTTATTATCAAGTTATTTATCAATGGGTGATGAATGAATTAAATATTAAAAGGTAATGCTATAATATATTTCTACTTGAACCAAATTTAAACATGAATAATCAATAAAAAAATTATCCCTTTCAAAGTAAGGATCTTTTGTCTTATTTTCCTTTGGATAATTTACTTGGATTTTATCCTATAATTCCTCTAATATATGTTTGATATGTGATGGAATCTCCATGTATTCCTCAATTGGTGCATGTTCTTCTTCTTAATGGGATAGAGGTAGGTAGTCAGGTTCCTCCATGTTTTCTTCAAAGTTCACTAGATAGGTTCCTTATTCCACTTATAATTTTAGAGAGTAATGCAATGGTAATAGGTCTTATAATTTACAAGAGATAAGTATACCATTTTTTTGTTCATATTTATTACACAAATTTTCTATATCTTGTTGATCCCACACACATAACTCAACAAACAAATATTTCTCATTATAAATCCACTCAATATCTTCATGGTCGGATTAAATCTGATTCTTGAGATGGTTGGGATGTGGACATTCTTCAAGAAATTCCTCTACCTTTTGAACCTATTTAGTAAAGCTGGGAAACTCTAGTGGAACTTCTCTCATAGAGTTCAGTATTTGATAATCATTTTGGACTTTATTGAATTTGTCCATCAATTCTTGAAGTTAGAGTCCTGTATCCTAGCCTTTTGAAATATTATTGACTAGTTATATGATATCATCATCCCTTTATTGGAGGGACTATGTATCATTGTGAACCACTTACTCATAGTCCTGCACTAGTGAGTAATTATTCCATTCATAATAATAATCATTTGAAAACATCATGAAAAATTAAAATTTTAGGGATTTTTTATAAAAGAAATGAAAAATTATATACAAAGCGTGAAAAGAAAAAGTAATTGAACAACTTCTTGGATACTTGGTAGGTCAACCATATTACATGAGAGCACACAACATGGGTTTTAGTGGGGATTATTAATTAGGAAAACCTAAGATACCTAACCTGATAAGTGACTGAGGTGAAAGAAGGAAGGTTGGGGATTACATATAATAGGAGGCCCCTATAAGGAAGTCAATCTACAGTCTTTTGGTAACTAGATGAGTAAGTAATAATTGAAAGGTTGAGGCATACACCTTGCAGGCGGACCATATTAGTATTCATATACTATAAAAGGGGAAATAAGAGGATAATGAGTGAAGCTTATATATTGGTGCTTCCCACATGAGCATGTCTATACTATAAAAAGGGATAAAAAATGAGACTGAGTTGGGATTACTTATTGATGATACCTATATAAATGTATTTTTTTGGTTCTAATAGGATTATCTTAACTCTAGGAATTTTGGGTGAACCAAGAAGAATTTCTCAACTAAAGGAATTATTATGGAACAAACGAGGAGTATCTCAACTAATGGATCTTATGTTCCCTAAGATGTGAATAACTCACTAGTGGATCATTGTGATGATACCATTGGGATGAGATCGTTAGTGAGGGAATAATTTGGACTTACACTAAGGAGGGGGAATATATACAGTAAGTAAGAGGAATAACTCAAATAAAGGTATTTTAGGGCCCAAAATGAGTATCTGAACTTAAGGTATATTTATGGGGATTATGTGTATATAATACTTTGAGATGGGTCCAATAAAATAATTTTTTTGGGATCATTACTGGTAGGAGGCCCAAATATGATTAATAGGAAATTAGGTGTGAAATTTGGGTGAATGATATTTTCCATAAATTGAGTCCACAGGTGTGAGACCTAAGAGGATGCGTATTCTCTAGAAGGGAAACCTGAGTGTAATACCGAAGTGAATGGGATTACCCTATAATATTGACATGGGTGAAGGCTTTCCTTAGTAGGAGGCTCTAGGTGAAGGCTTTCCCTAGTAGGGATCCCTCAGTTAAGGGCCTCCCTAGGTTTGGAGATGGATGAAGAGGCTCTCTCTATTTGAGGGATTTTACAAATTATTTGGTTTAGTTGGAAGGCCCCTTCCATGGTTTTCCCTAATAAGGGTCCATGTCCAAGTGTGTCTCTAATGAGAAGCCCTCGGTGAAGGGTCTCCCCATTAAAGGGCCCTAGGTGAAGGGTCTACCAATTAAGGGTCCTTGAGTGAAGGGTTTCCTTAATAAGAGGAATGAGTTAAGTGTCACCATAATGAAGGGCCATGGGTGAAGGATCAACCTATTGAGGGTCCCTGAGTGAAAGGTTACCCCATTAATGGGCCTTGAGTGAATGTTTATCCTAAAGAGGGGACCTGAGTGATGGTTTTCCCTAGAGAGGGGACCTAGGTGAAGGTTTATCCTTGTTAGGGGACCTAGATGAATGGTATTCCTAGTTATGAGTCTTTTATGATGACTAGGGTGAGTGGTACCCTAGTATACAATCCTCGAGATGATTAGGGTGCATAATACCCTAGTTAGGGGGCTCCGAAATTAGTAGGGAAAAGGGATCTTGTAGAAAACCCAACTCTAGTAACCAAGATTCGGTATCTTCTTTTTTAAATTTTCATATATATAAGGGATATCATCCCAAAGGACTGACCAAAATAGTAGTCTTGAAGAACCAGATACATACATGATTCCCATATTACATTGGAAATATAAAATATATAGCATTAAAAACAGTCTTGCATCATTGATATTATTCATAACATCCTTCTTCATATCTAGGGGAAAGGGAATCAAAAACGGGTGAGCTTAGATGCACAGTAAGGTTTATGTACGTCATAACCTATCATTAGTAAATATGGAATAATCAATATGGAAATATAAAAAACAGAAAAAACATTCTATTCAATCAATAACTTGAGCACAAAATGAATCAATGGATACAAATAATGTAGTAATATCATGGATAGTAATAACCGAATTCTAAATGAAGTAAATGATTAATATTTGAAATCACGATCTTAAACATCTTTATATCTTTATCATCAAGGCCTTACATTAATACAATTTAATTGATGGGTATGTATACCCCAAAAACCCATTTAATATGGCAAGACAACATGTTTGTCTCATGAGACCCGTTGATTTATTAAGGGAAAATGTATAACTCAGACCCTCCTGTCACTGCATGTCCATTTTATTCCTTATGAATTTAATGATCAATTTAATTCATAAATAATATTCCTTATAAAAAAATAAATTTATTGAGTAACGAATATAAAATATTATGATTTCCCAAGTCAATCAAATAGTAAAATACAATATGTGGAAATAATATACAGTATAGGAAATAATCATATCCATGTATTAAAGAATATATATTTAAGAGAAATATAATTTCCAATGAAAAATTACCATAATAAAGTGAATGCTTCAAGATAAAGTTAATGACCAAAAAATTAATAAGATACAAAATATGACCCTGAGTTTATCAGTAATATAGATTTTGTAATAAAATTACGTACTTTAGGGAAATCAAAAATAAAAGTGAAATATTAAGATAAACTTTTATTAAATATTTTTCTTTTTTAAATAATTTAAAACTTGTATAAGAATAAAAATTGCATAAAATGGTTATGGTAGTAGGAAAATATGTTAACTACGTATATGTTAAAAAGAAACATTTTTTTACTTTTTAAAAAATAAATTAGAAATGATCCTTTCAGAAAAAATTATATATATTATTTTTAAACATTTTACAAATTCAAATATGACTTAAAATTTCCTTAATAATTCATTTGAGTAAATAAAAAGGACTTTTTAAAAATAATTTTATGAAATATAGATATGGATGAAAAATATACCCAATAAAAATGAAGAATAAGACCTCTCTTTCTTTTAAAAATTTATTCAATTGATTCAAGTGAAAGGGATAGAAAAAATTGGAATAAAACATGAAAAATACTTAAATATATAGATGATAATAAAATAGATGGATTTTATAAAGGATATATTATAAGATTCCTTTAATGCAAACAAGAGGAACACCATAAAATGAGACTGTAAAATTAATTATTACCTATTTGGACACTTTTAAATTGTTACCCCTTGAAATAATAAACATTAATTGAAGTTTTAATTATCATAAATAAATATATATTCATGTTAAATACATTAAAGTTTTAGTATATACACCTCATAAAAATAAATAGGTGCAAAATACCAAATATGTCTCAATGGAGTGAAAATTGAGATGAAATCCATTACCTTGCATAGAAATTGCTTCAAAAGTGATCTAACATCATGTATAATAAATTTGAATTTATTATAATTTTATACCAAAATCATGTAAATACTTATAATATCATATATAATCCACTTATAATATTTGAACACCCATATATTAATAATTATTAATTAAAATCGTTGTTTATGGGTGTTAACTATTTCATTTTCACAAGAATTTCCATTTGGTAGTTCCCTTTCTTATAATTAAATTTTGGTTACATAATATCAAGAATGTAAATTATTCATTATATATATATATATATTTATATTCATCCATAAAACATGGAGATAAAAAAATGAATGGCACCTTTCATGGAGACGATTGGCCGTACGTACAGATGAACACTATTTTCACTTTTCGACGGATGGAAAAAAATGTAAATAATAATTAAAATTTATAGAATTATTATTATAATATATATATATATATATCAAATATATATTCATTAAATTTATCCTTAGTACCATCCATTTAAATTGGGAATGAAAAATGGATCACATCACTTTGTGGAGGTGGTATCCCACATGTACGCATGTGCGACGTTTTCATTTTACAATTAATTAGATGGAAATAAGGAAGATATGATATTATAATTAAATAATAATAATTATTTGATTAATAAAATATATATTCATTAATTACACATTTATAACCATCCAACTAAATTGGTGATGAAAAATAAATTAGACCGCTACATGGAGACAGTAAGCTACACGTATACACGAGCGATGTTTTCTATTTTCCTAGGATGGAAAAAGATGGAAAATGGTTTTACCATAATCAAAATAACATATTATTATATTCATTATAATTAATTTATTATTTTTTTTGGTTACAATATATTTATAGTAAGAAGAAGCAGAAGAAATATTTTTTAAATATTTAGTAAAGATGATTACCTCTTATTCTATATAATTCCCTTAGATCCCTTTTTAATGACCCTTAGAATAGTATTTTAATAAGAAATTACCACTAGTTTATTGATATAGAAGTTAAGAAGTAAATTTCTCAGTGGTTTTTCTAGATAGATGGATCAAAGTGGTGTAAAGAAAAGAGAGAAGGGGTGTCCTTTTATAGGCTAGGGGTGGAGAAATATTATAATTTTCCAAAATTTTAAAATATAATAAATTAAAATTCCTGGATAAGTGGTTTAAAATTACATTTATTTGTAGATAATGATGATAATTTCCTAATATAACCATCCAATAAAGTTTATATAGGTTTACATATCATTTTAAACCCTATTTTTTTTATTAACCCACTCGTTAACCATTTTTAACCTTAACCACAGTAACAACTATTTCAATATTAAAGGTTTATAGTTTCAATTATAAGGTGAAAATTGTATCATAAATTTAAGATGGATGGAATTTTAGAGCATATATTATACCACTTATCCTAGTTAAAGTTTTTAGGATATTAAATAATTTAATAAAATATTTTTTTTAAATATCATTAATGTAATTTTTTACTCTATTCATTTAATTTGACATTAAATACAACAAAAATAAAAATACAAAATTGTAATAAAAATATTTAAAACGACACTAATATATTATATTTATCTATAAAATTTATGGTTAATTATAAAGAACCAAAAAAATATCACTTTTATACTTTTTTTAAAATCATTTAAATGATTTTTCTACTGCTTGCACAAGCACTGATTCAGAGTTGTGTAAGCATTTAAGGTAATTGGTTCATCCCTAAAAATTTAAAATATATCATCATGATAAAAATAATAATAATATTTTCAAATAAACATTTAAAACCGAACATATCCTCTTTTTATCTTTATGTAACGTTTTTTGATTATTAAATTTAAGAGAGTGACAATTTGGAATCTTTACTTAAAATAATATGAATGTAATTTTAATTGGAAAATTGCATCAAAGTTCCATATATTCAAATTTAGGATGGATATAGCTTAATTAATCTCATAAAATTAAATAAATTCAAAGTTTTGGATAAATTTTCAACGTCTTATTATATTATTTTTAACCTTGATTACCGGATTTCCCTTTACCGAGTTGATAAATTTTACAATGAGTACTATTCATAATGCCTAAAAATAAAAGGGAGATATTTATACAATTTTAACCTCCAAATTAAAATTATTGAATCCATTTTATTAAATTCAATTCCTATAATCTTTATAATTTAATTTAAAAATAAACCCACAAAATGTGATGAGAAGTAGTTTTCTAGAATAATGTGCCTTAAGCCTAAAAATTGAATTATATAAAAATCATATAAAATTATGATAATAATTAAATAAAATTGATCTTATATCACTTTAATACCATATATATAATTAATGACACTTTAAAATTAATTTATTTAAAAAATGACAATTTTACAAAAATTGTTATTTTTTACTATTCACTGAAAAATAAATCTTTTTTAAAAATTCCCAAAAATTCAAATTATACTAATAATGACATGATGAAAGAAAAAATGGTATAATTTTAAAATAATAATATTTTAATAGTTTTTTATAGTTCTTTTAAACTCTTTGTTTCATGTAAAGTAAGATATCAATGAAATTAAATTTACTTAAAGATAAATATATCATAAAAATTTAGGGTGTTACATTCTACCCCCTTATAAGAATTATTTCCTCAAAATATTATCACTATGATAGAAACACTAATGATACTTATTAATCATAATATCCTCAGGTTCCAATATATATTCCTCAAATTTATGTTTTCACCATAAAACATTGACCAGATGAGTGGTCCTGTTTCATAGTACTTTCTCTCCATGATCCAGAATCTGCAACTGTTGTTCGTCATAAGATAGATATTGCTCTAATGGTTTAAACTTTGAGTTCAATTTATGTGAAAGATAAAGAATATAAATCCTCAGGAGAGATACATGGACAACAACATGAACTTGAGAGAGATTTTATGGAAGCACAAAATGATAAGATAACATCTTTATATGATCCATAATTTCAAAGGGAATGATATATATAGGGATTAGCTTACCATTATTTCCAAATCTCATAACCTTATTACAAGGAAATATCCATTGGAATACCTTATCACCAACTTCAAGCTCTAGATCTCACCGATGATTGCACATATAACTTTTGTTTCGACTCTAATCTTCCCTTATGTTTTTTGAATGGATTTAAGATTCTCTACGATTTCCTAATCTATATCAGGTTCGAATAGATTACATTCTAAAACTTCATCCCAATATGTTTTAGTTTTATATATCCTTCCCCAAAGGTATCCATAAGGATCCATCTGAATTCTTGAGTGCAATCCATTATTGTAATAAAATTCTATAAAAGTAAGAGTTTGATCCCAACCAAATTTGAAATCTATAGAGTAGTATCTCAACATATCGTTCAGAGTTTTAATGGTCCTCTAAGAATAACCATCTATCTGAGGATGATAGGCAGTACTAAAACTCAACTCTATATCCATATCCTACTGAAGGTTTCTCTATAAATTTGAGGTAAACCTTAGATCATGATATGATACGATTGATGTTTTTACTCCATATAGTATCACAACTTCCTTATTGTATAACTGAGTAAGATGATAAAGAGATAAATATTCTATGATAGTGATAAATTATGTTGTTTATTCAAGATAGCCGACTACAACCCAAATAGCATTATTCTCTTTAGATGTTTTGGGGAGTTTGAGGATGAAATCCATGGTAAATTTCTCCCATTTCCTTTTTGGTATGGGTAATGATAATAATACACCCTTAGACTTCTGTCACTCATCCTTAACTTACATACACACTAGGTATCATGATACATACTCTGTAATATCACTTTTGATGTTATGCCACTAGAAATACTCTTTCATATCTCTATAAATCTTCATACTTCTGGGATGAATAAAGAATAGAGAATTATGATATTTATACAACAAATAATTCTTCAAATTTTATATTGACGAGATACATACTCAGTTTTTGAACCTTATAACTTCAACATGATCATGCTTAAAATTTGGAAGATTCATCACATTCTTTTAAAATTCTAGATTTTCATTTTATGCCTTATTAATCCTCTCATTGATGGATAATTGGTCATTCGTCTATTAAAGTTAAGAACTATCCCATCTCCTCAATAATTCAACATGTAACTTCTATAAATACATAAATATTGGATCTGTTTAAATACTAATCATGGTAAAACTAGCCTGGTATTTCTGACTGAGGGAATCACCCACCTTTTTCTCTTTCCCAAGGTGGTAATGTATTAAGTAGTCATAATTATTGATAAAATACAACCATATTATCTAAAACAGATTTACCTATTTCTATGTAAATATATACTTCATGATTTTATGATTTGTATATATATCATACCTTTCACTATAGTAATAATTCCTCTTTATCTTCAATGAAAAAAATTACCATTTCCAACTCCAAATAATGATTTGGGTAATTTTAATCAGGAATTTTAAAATAGTGTGGGGTATAAGATATCACTATATCATTCCGAGTGATGAAGAAATTCCAATCCCTTATTTAATTTATCACTATATATCACAAACTATTATCCACTACAAGGTAGTTTAACAACATACATGCTGACCAACCTTCTCTTCAATTATTTGAAATTATCCTAAAATTAATCTATCCATAAGAACTTAACCCCCATCTAAGTCAAGTTTTTGTCTCTGTCAGATAGTCATGAGAAATCTCTCAAAAAGAATTGATAATATCTAAACAAACTAAGAAAACAATGGATCATTGTTACCATGTCTAGTCTAGGTCATTGATCAATAACTTTTGTTGTTTAATCATCTATTGAAATACCCTAAATTGAGATTATATTACCCAATAATGAGACTTTTTCTATCCAAAATTCATACTTGGTAAATTTAGAATATAGACTCTCCTTCCAAAAAGTCATTAGAAAAATCCTCAAATATTCTTCATGCTCTTCCTTGCTCTTCGAATATATAAGAATATCATTTTAAAATATTACCATAAACTAGTCAAGGTAATCTGTAAATAAAATATTCATTAAATCCATGAGTACAGTAGGAAAATTGGTAAATCCAACTATAATTACTATAAATTCATAATGACCATACCTCGCATAGATGGCAATCTTACATATATACTCATTCTTGACCCTTACTTAATGATATCCAAGTCAAATATCAATCTTGAAAAAATATTGAGCTCCTCGTAATTAATCAAATTGATTATCAATATAGGGCAGGAGATACTTGTTCTTAATAGAAATTTTTAAGTTCCTGATAATCAATACAAATATACATTGATCCATATTTCTTCTAAAAAAATAACAGGTGTGCTCCATGGTGAAGCAATAGGCTGAATGAATCCCTGATATTATCCTAGAGTTTCTTCTTCAATTCCTGCAACTCAATCAGGGCCATTCTATATAGAGTATCTGAAATTAGTGCATCACTGAGTATGAGTTCTATTGAAAGGTCAACTTCACAATTTGGTGTAAGACTAGGAAAATCATATGGAAAGACATCAACAAACTACTATAAAATAGGCATATCTTCAATATTGAGTTTATTCCCAATCATCTAAGATAAATATCCCCGAAGAATATGTAGTAAAGCCCATACGATGATTGTAATTTACAATGGAGTTTTGGTTCATCCTCACACCAATAAACTATCAAAGGTTGATTCAGAATATCAAATGTAACTTTCTAAATCAAATAATATATTTTTGAGGGATTTAATCCATTGATCTGCTAACAATGGATTATTAGTTCCAATAAATAATGGAGTCTTCTATGACATTAAGTTATAAGACATAGTAGAATCACACTGTGAAAAAATAGGTTTCTCTATATGGGAAATGTTGTTCATCATAACCTAAGTTAGATACCCAAATATATCCATGATATATTCAGTTCAAACACCATTTGTATCGGCTTTCTCAATAGGTCAATCCCTATATTTTCTATAGATATTAAATCACATTATTTTGTTAGTTACCATCAATGAATTAATGGAACACACTGTGTTATATCATAATCATTTTGAATGTTGATCAATAAAATTAAAATCAAACTAATGGTAAAATTTATCAAATAATATAATGAATTATCATAATCCTTATTTTATTTAGTTTTAATTAAAATCTTGCTCCCAAGTTTTCCACTGTAATTTCTTTGATACCAAAAGTAGAAACCCTAACTCTCATAACCCATAATAGATATATTCTTTATTACATTAGAAAAAATATAAGGGATCTCTTGTTGAAGTACCAATTAGTTTAGTAATCTTGAAGAACCATATATATTCATGATTCCCATAATACATTGAAAATATAAAATACATAGAATTAAAAACATTATTACATCCTTTATATTATTAATAATAACCTTATTCATATCACGGGGAAAGGAAAATAAATAAATGGTGAGATGAGATTACTATTAAGGGTTACTTTCAATAGAGTCTATTATGAGTAAATAATACATAATCAATATGGAAAGGTAAATAACTTAAAACAAATGTAATTTAATCAATAACATGTGAACAAAATGCATAAATGGATAACATCAATGAATTAATCTCATGGATAATAATAATTGAATTTTCAATGAAGGAAATAATTAATATTAGATATCATGATATATTTACCAACAAGTATTTGTGATAATATTGTTTAATCATGGGGTAAGTATACAAAAAATCCCATTTAATATGGTTATCCGACTTTTTTGACTCATGAGACACATTAATGAATCAAGGGACTGTCTATAAATAGTCACCACACATCACTTAATGTCCAATGAATTCCTAATATATTGAATCACCAATTTAATTAATAAAGAATATTCCTTATTAGAAAATTTCCTAATTGGGTAAAGAATATATAATATTAATATTTTTTCAAGTCAATAAAATAGTAAAAAATTATATGTGGAAATATTGCATGGTTTAAGAAATAATTATATCCATGATACAAAGAAAATGGATATTTAAGAGAAATGGAATTTTCAATAAAAAATAATCAAAAGAAAGTGTATTTTTTGAGATAAAGTTAATGAACACCTAATTAATAAGAGATAAAAGATGACCATCAGTTCATCTATAATATATGTTTAGTAATAAAATCATATCCTTTGGAGAAATAAATAAAATTGAAGTGAAATATTAAAATAATTTTTCATGAATTTTTTTAAACTATTTAACCCTTATATAATAAGAAAAATGCCATAAAACAATTATGGTGGTGGGAAAATTCAATTATGATGTTTACATTAAAAAACACTCCTCGTTACTTTTTGTAAAAGAAAGTCAAAAACGAACTTTGCATAAAACATTATACAGATTCATTTTCAACCTTGTGAAAATTAAAGTATAAAATAAAATTTCCTTAATAAAACATTTGAGTAAATAAAAAGGACATTTGAAAATGATTTTAAAAATATAGATATGGAAGAAAAATATAACTGATCAGAAAGAAAAATAAGATAAATTTATATTTTAAAATTTTTTTTGCTTGATTCAGGATCCAAAGAGAATAAAATTTTGATTAAAAAATGTAAAATATTTAAATATACCTTAGAAAAGAATATATATGGAGTTTATAAAGAATATATTATAATATTCCTATAATTAAAATAATATTAATCCCAAAAAATGATATTGTAAAATAAATTTTTACCTCTTTGGTAACTTTCAAATCATTTCCCCTTGAAATAATAAACTTAAATTGAAAATTTAATAATTATTAATAAATATATATTTATGTTAAATATATAAAATGGGAAGTATATACGACATATAAAAATAAATCAGGGCATAATACCAAATATGTCTCAATGGAGTGGAAATTGACACAAAATCCCTTCCCTCAAGTTCAAATTACATCAAATGTGACTTAAAATAATTATTAATAAATTTTAATTTATTATAATTTTATACTATAGTAATTTAAATACTTTTAATATCCCATATTATCCACTTATGACATTTTAATACCTATTTATTATTAATTTCTTATTAAAGTTGTTGTTTCCAGGTGGTAACTATTTTATTTTTCATGAAAATTTTGTTTCTGTAGTTCTGGTCCTTATACTTTGATTATAGTTACACAATATATAAAATTTTAATTATGATATAAATATAATAGATAATATATATATATATATATATATTTAGAGTTATACATAAAATGTAGATATAGAAAAATGAATTACATCATTCATGGAGACGGTTGGATGTACGTATTCTTGAACATTGTTTTAAATTTTCAACATATGGAAATAAATAAATTTAAATAATAATTAAAATTTATAAAATCATTATTATATTTTATATATCATATATATTCATTAAATTCATCCTTAGTAACATTTATTTAAAGCAGAAATGAAAAATGGATCACATCACTTTGTGGAGGTGGTAGTCCACACATACACATGAGCGATGTTATCATTTTCCAAATATTAAAAGGTAAGAAGTAAGGTATGATGTTATAATTAAAAAAAATAATTTCATAAATATAATATATATTCATTATTTTCATCTTTATAACCATAAAAGTAAAGCGGTGATGAAAAATTAATTACAAAGCTACGTGGATATGGTAAGTTGTTCGTACACATGAGAAATGTTTTCTATTTTCATATGATAGAAAAGAGATATAAAATGGTTTTAACAAAATAATAATTAAATATAAGCATATTTATGATACTGAACATATTACTTTGGGATAGGTATAACATATTATAGTAAGGAGAATAATAAATAAAATTGAAAGTGTCAGTAAAGACGATTTCCTCTTCTTCATAGGAATTCATTTAGATCTCTTCTAAAGGACCCTTGGAATGGTATTTAATGAATACAAGAACCTCTAATTCATGGATGGATAATTTTTTAAGAGAATTGGGTAGTTTGTTTTGATATATATGGATCAAAGTGGTGTAAATAAAAGAGAGAAGGGGTGTCCATTTATAAGTGAGGGAAGGGGCACTCTTGTAATTTTTTTAAAAATTAAAATATAATAAGGTCATATTCATGGAAAAGTGGTTAAAAAATTACATGGATTATAATATAATGAGAATATGGTTCTAATAAAATCATCTAATAAAATTGGTATAGTTTTAGATATCATTTTAAAACTTATCCTTTTGATTATGCCCTTTGTTATCCATTTTAAACCATAATTGAGTTCACAACTATTTCAATATTAAAGGGTTATATTTTTATTTATATGAAAAAAATTGGATCATAAATGGACAGAGGATGAAATTTTCAACCATATCTTATCCCCTTGTCCTAGTAAAAGTTTTTTATGTTTTTTAAATAATTTCATAATATATTATTTTCATAAAAAATCATTAATTTAATTTTTGAAACTATTCATTTAATTTGACTTTGAAGAAATTAATTAAAATATTTAATTTGAATATAAACATTTAAAATATCCATTATATAGTATATTTATCTATTAAAGTTGTTATAAACTATAAATCACTCAATAAATATTACGTTTAGAGTTTTCAAAATCATTCACATGATTTTTCTACTACTAGAACAATCACAGAGTTGACGTTGTGTTAAAATTTGAGTCAATTATTTCATATCAATAAATTTAAAATAATTTACAGTGAAAAAGTTAAATAATATTTAAAATAAATATTTCTAACTTAACTTATCCTCCTTTTATTCTTTTGTAAATAAATTATATATATTAAATTCAAAAAAATGACAGTTTGGAAATGTTTTTGCTTAAAAAAATACAAATGTCATTATTAAATGAAAGTGAAAAGAAAAAAAATTAAAGTGTTGGATAAATTTGAAATGCCTTATAATATTATTATTAACCTTAATTAACTAATTTACCCCTTACAAAGGGCCAAAGTTACTAATAACAGTGCCTAAAAATAAAAGGGAACTATTTAATAAATTTGAACCTCCTGAGTCAAAATATGGAATCCATTTTATTAATTTCAATTCCAAAAATTTTAATAAATTAATTTAAAAATAAAACCTTAAAATTTGATACAAAATATTTTTCTAGAAAAATGCACTTTAAGACTAAAAATTGACTTATATAGAAATCATGTAAAATGAAGATCCAAATGAAAATAAAATGGATATTATATCACTTTAATACCAAAAATTAAACCCAAGTTAATAATTTCATTATAAAAGTAGAAAAATGAATCATTATCACATAATAATATTTTAATAGTTTTTCACAGTTCGTTTAAACTTGTTTTTGTGTGTAAAGAAAAACATCAGAGAAATTAATTTTATTAAAAGATAAATCTACCATAAAATTTTGTGGTGTTATATAGATCTTTCCTTTCTTCCTTTTCTATGTGTCCATATATGTGTTGAAAATTATAGATGAGGGGGTCTATTTTTTTGGATTTGGTTCCCTACAACCAACTAATTTATACTTTTGAAAGACTTTATATTCATAGATTTGAAAATTAATACCTTATCAAATATTGATTATTCTTCTATATAAATTAACATGATAATGTTCTAAAATATCTGTTACATTAAAAAAGGTCACAACAGTTCCCTGCTACAAAGAGAACCTTTAAGTTCCATGATGACATTATTAAATATTATTCTATAGTAGAATAACATTATATGATGGGACACATAGTATGTTCACTGTTAGGTGTGAGTACTCATTAGTAGATAAGGACTTATCACATAAAGTTTTCATTTTGAAATCTCCATGATGAGAGATTATGGGAACCTACCCACCTCAAGGAATACACCATGTTCATATGTCATCATATATTCCTATACACGAGTATATGTAATGGTCCTTGGACTTTAAAATTATTGTTAATGCATGCCATTACTTGCGTGCTTTTATTTATTGATGTAAACCATTTTTAGATAGTTCATGTAACATCTTGGTATATTAGGTGAGTTATTAATGATGTGTTATTAATGAATAAGTTGAGGAAGGATTTTTACCCTCCATATTTATGGAAGTTGATATATCAACCCTTTAATTGAAATGAAACTATCACATTAAATTCCATGGTTATGGCGTGACAAATATTTTATTTCATATATTTAAATAAATACATGTCAAGTATATAGGTTTATGTCACAGGTGTGCAACATACTTAATGAGATATCACGATAAATGGATAATATTATACAATGAGTGTTCATACGTTGTTGTTGTCATTGAAACACATCCTCTTCCTCAATGGGTGCCTGGATCCGTTACTAGATATTAATGTTGGACTTTAGGAAATCCTTCCTAACTCCATCAAGGGAGAGTTCTAGAGGGTCACACACAAAGTGTTTTTTTGGTCTTAGTTAAATATTATTCATATTTATATTTAAAAGTTATAATAAATAATATTATCGTGACCAAGAAGTAATATTTATTCAGTATTTATTAATTGAAATCTAATATTAAATAAATATTTATTCATATGCTAATTTTTTAATTATGTAAATTTATAATATTTATTTACCACTTGTTATTCACATGGTAATAAATATTTATTTAACAATTAATAAATAATTTATTATGTGATTATAAAAATAAATATTTTATTCACCATACTGTGAATATGTTAAGATCCCGACCCTAGTAGCCCGGATTCGGTGGTATCCGTATTGCATTGGTGATAGATACAAGTGATTGCATCCCAAAGCACCAAATAGTTTTATAGTTTTGGTAAAATAGATACAAACATAAGTCTCACATTACATATGAAAAAAATTAAAACATTGTGAAAGTAAATATTCAGCATCCTTGAACTCATTCAAAGATTCCTTCTATATATCCCAAGGAATGGAAAAAATAAGGATGATATCAAATTATTAGCAAGGGTTACATATAAATGAAGCTATCATGCATCAATATGGCATAATAAATATGGAAAAATTAAATAACTAAACACACATGACATTTAATCAATAACTTGAGCACAAAATGTATCCATGGATAATACCAATAATCTCATGGATAATAGTAACTAATTTCTAAATCAATGAAATGATTAATGTTGGACGTTATGATCTTAGACATCATGATATCTATAAATTCAATACCTTCTGCCAAGATAGTTTAATTGATGGGTAGGTATTCAACAAACCGATTTAAATAAGTATATCCAACTAATTCATCTCATGAGTCTACCGATGCATCGATAGTCTATCTATTACAAATCCCAACCCATCACTTCATGTCCAAAGCATAATGATTAATTTAATTCATGAACAATATGATTTACTAATAAATAACTAAATTGAGTAAATAATATGGATCTGTCAATATTTTACCAAGTCAATTAAATAACTTACATAGTAAAACACCGTATATAAAAATGGTATATAGTATATAAAATAATTATATCCATGAAATGAAGGATATTTAATATAAATTTATTGACCAACGATCATTGGAAAGTGAATGTTTCAAGGGAAATTTAATGATTATGAAATTAATCAAGAAAGTGACTGTTAATTATTTCCTTAGTCAAATAAGTAAAAAACCATCCAAAGAAAGGATAACAATGGTATCATTACAACATATCCCCATTTGAGTAAAATATTTTTTTTATTGTAATTTATGAATTAGAATACCATATAAAAAATATTAAAAACATTCTTGAGAAAAATACCAATTTCAATTTGAAAATAACTTTTAAAAACTAAAAATTTTCAAATTTTTTGGAAAAAATTTTCTTCTAAATAAACCTCGTATGGTTTTAAAGGAAGATACAAAGAAATTATGGGTGATGATGGTGTAATGTTCTATTCATTCCGAGTATGTTACAACAAATATTCCTTTCACATTTGTGTAAGAAAAGTCAAAAAGTACCATCTTTGTAAAATGAAAAGAAGATTTATTTTAAAAAATTTCATAAAAATAAAATCATGGCTAAAAAAAATCATAGGATAATATTGAAAACATTCTTGAAAACATTTTTAGAAAACATATTTTTTGAAGAAAATGAATTTTCAACTAAAGAGAGAAATAAAGTAGTATTTTCTTCTTAAAAATTTCTCAATAATTTTGAGTAATAAGGATAAAAAATGGATCTATTAATTGAAAATTCCGTTAATAAGTATAGTGGAAGAAAATTAAATATTTTAATTTTACAATGATCAGATAATTTCTTTCAATGGAAATTCAAGCATAAATAATCCTGGCTAAAATGAGATTATGAAATAAACCTTTACCACATTGGTAAATTTTAAATAGTAACCCCCATGAAATTAATAAATTAGAATAAAAAATTAAATACAATGAGTAAAAATATATTCATTATATTATATATCAAATGGGAAGTATATACTTATAATAAAATAAGATAGGTTTATAACACAACATATGTCCCAAAGAAGAAAATTTGAGATGAGAAACCCTTACAATAGTAAAAACAGTGAAGTGAAAATTAATAAATGAATCAATTATGTGTGTAATATGTAAATAATCATAAAAAAGTGGAAATACAAAATAATGTAATGAAAATTAATTAAATACATAATCTTATATTATCAAAGATAATGAAGAAGTAATATAACCCAATGAAAAGAAATTAGGTTATAAATTTTTTTACCAATTGGGAAATTTCAAGTAAAATATCCTTGGATGAAATAATTAAAATAAAAACTTAAAATACCCTAAAGTATGAAGGATTCATGACATTACATGTAAAATGGGTAGTAAATACACCATATAAAATCAATTAGATTCATAACATTTCAATATGCCTTAATGAAAGAAAATTGTGATGAAGTCCCTTACCTCATGTTTCCCTTTAGTTGAATGTCCGCTAAAAAATATAATGGTTTTAAATGAATTATTAATTTATAAAATAACAATATTATTATTTATAATATCTTATATGATCTTCCTATAACGTCTTATATAATTTTTTAATAATATTTTATTATTACCACTGTTTTGGGTGTTAACTGCTTCATTTTCTCATGTATATTTTGTAACGAAAGTTCCAATGATTTTGACTAGGATATATATCTATCATATAAGTAATTATATTAATTTTATAAATATAAAATTTATTGATTTTATACATTTTTAAAACCATTCTTGAAATTTGGACATGGAAAATGAATTACATCACTTTGTGAAGATGGTAGGCCATACACATGCACAAGTGACGATATCATTCTCTTAATAGGTGAAAAGGAAAGGAATTTAATTTTATATTAATTTTAGTGAACTAATATCATGTTATATATATCATATATATTCATTATTTTCATCATTATGGGTATCCATGTGAGTCAGTTATCAAAAAAATTACATCGGTTCGTGAGGCTGTACTTCGTTGTACACCCGAGTGATGGATTTGTTTCCTATTTGATGAAGGATGATATAGATAAATATTATGTAATATGAATAATAATATATCATTATATGTTAGATACTGATGTTATTATATTATAATTGTTAACTCATAAGTAAAGGTGAAAAAATAAGAAGTAAAAACTCAGCTTAGTGAAAACAATTATAGAAGAACCTCATTTTAATCTTTTCTTGAGGACCACAGGGTTGGTATTTTGGGAATAAAATAAGCTCTATAATGTGTATAAGGATGTTTTTAGGGATAATTTTAGATTTTTATATCCAAATGGATTAATATATGTGAATATGTTAGGGGAGGGAGTGCTCTTTTATAATTGAGGAGAAGTACACACTTAGAATAATTGAAAAGAATAAATCATACCCATGTTTTTCAAATTCAAAAAGGATAAAAATAGAAAATTATAAAAAATTATATGTTATAAGATCTAAATATGTCCATTAAATAGTAATTATATAATTTTTTATGTCATTTAAACACATATCTTTATTTATTAACCCCTAGTAAACCCGTTTTTACCTTAACCATGTTAATTAATTTTTAATTTTTTACTATACATCATAAACAAATGAATTTTAAATTATTATATACTATTAATTAATATTATTACATATATTGAATACATTTTACCATAGTTAGTTTACATAATTGGTAGAATATAATTTAAAATTAAACCCATAGATGCGACGAAAAATGGTTTTCCAAAGGAAAATGTTCAAAAGTGTAAAACGTTTTTATATGTAAATTGAACACATAATTGACTCAAATTACCTAAATTAGATTAATTATAATATAATTTAACGAATTTTACTCTTAAAATATTTTTTAAACAAAAATAAACTTGTAAATGCTTTAAATAAAAGGTGGTTTTTAATAAAAATTAGTATTTTTCACTATTAATCGAAAAAATAATTTTTTCAGAAAATTCATAAAAATTAATTCCATGATAATTTTAAAAATATTATTTCAAAAAAAAAAAAAATTTCATTTTGTGATATATTTTTTCATAAATTTTGAATAATTAATTTTTTAAAACGTGCATGGAAAATGCGACAGAACAACTTTTTAAACAATATAGTTTTAAACACAAAAATGGACTTATTATTATCCCACGCTTAGAAGAAAGAAATATTGGATGGGTGATAAAATGTTCTATTGATTATATAATATATAAATTTCATTAAAATAATTCACAAATAGTGATTAATTTAATTTATTATGATAGAAAACACATTCCGTGTATAATTTTTTTTCTATAGAAAAAAATTCTTTTTACTAAAGTTAACTTTTAACATATCTTAAGATCCATAAAAAGTGTGAAAAGTATTTTCATATTCCTATAAATATTCATCAATACCCAAATGGTTTGAAAAATTAATCCAATATAATAAAATAATATCTAAACCCTCAATAATAATACCTAAATTCAACTTGATCCATTCCATAAGTATCTATTTTTCAAATTGTTTAAGTAAAAACAATTTCATACTAACCAGTACATCACGTAATCTAATGGTAGGAAATTCACCCTTATCACCATTATATTTTGGGTTCAGTAATTGTGGCCTTGTCAGGTGTTATGGGTTGTTACTTGACATGTGTTTTGTCCTTTTACCAAAACTATATTTATATAATTCTGATGACATTCCCAAATTGTAGTGGCCCATAATTACGAAAATATCAAATATAAGATAAACTTTAAAGTTTATCGATAAATTTAATTTAATTTATATAAAATATAAATGTTTTTTTTAAATAACTTTTTGACTAAAATATACACTAATCTAACGGGCTGTATAACCATAAATGTCTCCCAAAATACTCTTAATCTTGATAAATTACCATTAAATAAAACCTTAAAAAGGTCTGTTTAAGACATTGAACTTATTATCAACCTTAAAATCATAGACCAATGATGGTATCCATAATTCATGAGTTAATATTATATAAATACATATATGATTATAAAAATTTAATATAATACTTAGACGCTTCTTGATTCTTATAGCCAAAACACCATTGATAAAAAATAATTCTATAATATAATTCTTGAAACCAAATACATTAATACTTCAACCCTTTTACTTCTACATAGGTCTTTTATTGGTATAGTAGTTAACCATTAAAATAGGTCATTGAATCAGGTAATGACCAGGCTTCCATTATTTAGGATAATGAATTATAAATGGATCTCAAGGATGAAATTTATTTATCTCCATTGATCTCCTCACTTTTCCTTGAAAATTCATTACTCTATGACCTTCTTTTCCACACATAAAAAATTTTCTTATTTCTTTTATACTTTCTTTTAGGTGTTTCTTTAATCATTTATGACATGAAGGAAATTAATGCTTCTTTCCTCCGAGGTCTCCATAACTCAAGCTCTTAGAGGTCTCCATCATTCTCTTATTTGGTGAGTCTCAGTGTTGGTTGTTAATTATATATCATGATAACTGATTAGGGATAATAATAATATATTTCACTCCATTAATCATCCCATTTTATTTCTCATAATAACCACATTGTTCATAATATTCAATGTTAACATGATTGCTTTAGGTTATTTCCATTAAATGAAACCAAAAAGCATTGTGTGGGAAACATAATCATAGTGGGAAAACCATATAATAAATTACAAAATGTCTAAATCATGAAACCTAATTTTAAATCTAATACACCTTAAGTTTAACCTAGTTAATTCATTTTAATCACCTATTCAAATACTTCATGATATTTTGTAATGAAAATTTTAATTTTCCTAAGCATATCCCCTGAAAGTGTCAAACTAGGTGTGTAGTAAGACCCATTGTCAATAAAGTCAAATAATAATGTGCCCTTTTTGAGTTTATTATCCCTAGGTATAAGTATTCTAGAACCACATCCACTTCTAATATACCAATAGAGATGTATTTATAATAAAAATTACATAATCTCTTCCTTACCAAAACTTCAGGATGTACTTTAATTATCCTCAAATTCTACCGTAGGGTTATGTTCCATAATCTATGTTTTACTTAATTCAGATCCCAATGTTTTCTCCTAAACTTTATTTGATACCAACTATAACGACCCCAGAAGTAGTATCCCAAAGTCGACAGTTAATTTATTACATTGGCAATAGATACAAGTGATCACATCCCAAAGGAACAAATACTTTAATATTCTAATAAAACTAGATATATACTTGATTCTCAAATTATATTTGAAAAAATAAATTATATTGTAGTGAAAGTAAATATTTTATATCCTAAAAATCATTAAATGATTCCTTCTTCATATCCTAGGGGAGTGAAAAAATAAGGGTGGTATCAAATGCTTAGTAAGGGTCACATACAATGAAAGATATCATGAACCAATAAGTCATAATCAATATGAAATGGTAAATAACTAAAAACTCATGACATTTAATCAATAACTTAGAAAAAATAATACATGTAAAATATATATAATCTCATGGATAATAATAAAAGAATTACCAATTAAGGAACTTATTGATATTGGATGTCACGATCACAGACATCATGATATCTATACCAGTAAGACCTTGTTACAAGGCAGTTTAATCAATGAGTAGGTATACACCAAACCCATTTAAATAAAGCTGACTAACTAATTCGTCTCATGAGACAACCAATGCATTAAAGTGATATCTATAACTAGGACTCAAAAATCATTGCATGTCTAAATCATTCCTCATATATCAGATAATTGATTTAACTCATAAAAAATATGCCTTACTAATAAATATCCAACTGAGTAAAGAATAAAAATTTATCAATCTTTTTCTATGTTAATTAAATAAATAACTTAGTAAAATTATATATTAAATTTTTTTATATATTTTAATCAATAATTATATCCATGACACAAATGATATTTAATAGAAATGTATTAACCAATTATCCCAAGAAATTGAATGTTTCAAGGGAAATTTAATAAGCATGAAATTAATAAAGAAAGTGAATGTCAATACTTACCTTTGTAAAATTATTCATAAACAATCTAGAGAAATTATAAGGATGGTATCATTAAAACTTATCCCTAATGGAGTAAAATAAAGGATTTTTTTGTTGATGAATTGAAATACAATACAAAGATCATTAAAACATATTTGATGAAAATATACTTACCAATTTGAAAATCAATTTTAAAAACTAAAAATTTCCAAAATAGACAGATTTTTTTCTTTGAAATGAACCTTTTTAAATTATAAATAAATCATTAAAATAATGAGTGGTTTTGATAGTAGAAATTTACATTCATGCCAAGTAGTTTAAAACATATATGACTTTCACATTTTTGTAAGAAAAGTCAAAAAGTACCTTATTTGGAAAATGATAAAAATATTCCTTTTAATTTTTTTTGTAAAAATCCAATCATGGGTAAAAATAATAATATTATAATATTAAAAAAATTATTGAAAACATTTTTAGAAAACATAGTTTTGGAAGAAAATGGATTTTTGATCCAAGAGAGAAATAAATCTGATTTTCTTAAAGACATTTCCTCAATAATTTTAAGTAACAAATAGAGGAAAATGATACTATTACGTGAAAATTTCATAAATAAATATATTCAAATAAAATTAAATTGGTTTATTAGATAATTATAAAATAATTTTTATCAATATAAATTCAAGCATAAACAATCCCTATTAAAATGAGATTATGAAATAAACCCTGACCATATTGGTAACTTTTAAATCACAACCCACATGAAAGGAATAAATTAAAATTAAAATTAAATATAATATATATATATATATTCATGATATTAAATATCAAAGGTGTGGTATATAGACATTATAAAATAATACATGGGTATAGCATAATATTTGTCCCAAATAAAATAATTTGAGACGATTAACCCTTTTAATGATCATAACATTGAGGTGAAAATTAATCAATGAATAGATTAAGTGTATTAGATGAAAATTAGTATAGAAAAAGTGGAAATAAAATATAATATAATCAAGATTAATTAAAAACATAATCTTATAATTTTAAAGATAATGATGAAGTTATAAGACCTAATTAAAGGAAATTCAGTTATGAAATTCTGTATCACTTGGTAACTTTCAACTGAAATATACTTGGATGAAATAATTAAAATTGAAACTAGAAAAACCATTAATAAGGAAGGATTCATTATATTAGATTTAAAATGGGTATTATATACACCATATTAAAAAAATTAGGTGCATTATATTATAATATGCCTCAATGAAAGGAAATTTGGACGAGGTCCATTACCTCACATTTACCTTTAGTTAAACATAATTTAACCTCTTGTATAATAGTTTTAAACATGTTAGTAATTTATTATAGAACCATATTCGTATTTATAATATAATATATGATCTTTTTATAACATCTTATTACCCATTTGTTAATAATATTTCATTATTACCAATTGTTTCATGTCTTAACTACTTCATTTTCTCATGCATGTTTGGTGATAAATGTTATGATTATTGTGAATATGACATAGATAAATCACATGAATACTTATATTAATGTTATAAATATCATATTTATTCATTGGATTTATTTTTTAATCCATTATTGAAAGTGTACATGGAAAATGAACTGCATTGTTTCGTGGAGATGGTAGGCCGTACACACGCATGAGCGACGATATCATTACCTCAATTGGCGAAAGGGTAAGTAAGTAGATGATATATTAATTTTAAAGAATTAATATCATGTCATATTTATCAAATATATTGATTATTTATATCATTATGACTATCCATGTGAGTTAGTGATGAAAAAAAATTTATATCGGTTCCCAAGGCAGTAGTCCTCCGTACACATGAGTGATGACTTTGTTTCCCATTTGATGGGAATGAGATGGATACAAATTAAGAAATAAAAATAATAAAATATAATTATATGTGAGATACTTATTTTATTATATTTTAAGTGTTTTGAAGGTGAAAAAAGAAATAAGTAAATAAAAAGGATTTTAGTGAAGACAATTATATTTTCTTAGAAGAACCTCCTTTGGATCTCTTATTAAGGACCCTAGGGTTGGTATTTTGGGAATACAAAAATATGTATAATGTTGATAATGATGTTTTATAGGTATTATGGAAGTTTATTTTTGATATAAATGAATTTATCATGTTGAATTAGTAATGGGAGTGGGTTCCCTTTTATAATTGAGGAGAAGGACACACTTGAAATTTTTGAGAAGAATAAATCATACCCACATTCTTCTCATTGAAAAAGTATAAAAAATGGATAATAATAAACTATAAAATTTTTTAAGTTATAAATAATACTATAAAATAGTTATTATACAAGTTTTTATGTCATTACAATAGTTTTCCCTATTGATTAACTCATGGGTAAACCCATTTTTACCTTAACCATGGTAATTAATTTTTACTGTATTTACTATTCATTACGAAAAAAAATTGAATTGAAATTATTATATAATATTAATTATGATTATTATAAATATGGAATTAATTTTACCAAATTCAATTCACATTATTGGCAGAATTTAATTTAAAATTAAATCTACAGATGCGATGAAAAACAGTTTTCCAAAGGAAAAATTTTCAAAAGTGTACAAAGTTTTTTATATAAAAAGTTGAAAATATTATTAATTAAAATGAACTAAATTGGATTATTATAATATAATTTAAGTATTTTAACTTTTAAAATAATTTGAATACAAAATTTAACCTATAAACATTTTGAATTAAAATGTAGTTTTCAATAAAAATAAGTATTTGTCAATATTCGTCGAAAAATTAATCTTTTTAGAAAATTATAAAAAACTAAATCAAAGATAATATTGAGATTATTAATTAAAAAATTAATTTCATTTTATCATATAAATTTTCTAAAATTTTCAAAAAATAATTTTAAAAAATGGGCGTGGAAAACATGATAGAACCACTTTTTTGAAAAATACAGTTTTTAAGCATAAAAATGGACTTATTCTTATCCCATGATTTGAAAAAAATATTAGACGAGTGATGAAAATTTTGATTAAACATATAATTCATCAGTTAAGTTAAAATAATTCACCAATAGTGATTAATTTAAAATGTTAATATAAAAAAACACATTTCTCTTATAAAAATTGTTTTTTTGAACAACATTTATTTTACTTTCAAATGATTTTTATATTCATTAGTAATTAATTGTTAACTAATGAATTTATTTTATTTCTGTTTAAGAAATTTACTTTTCATATTTTTAATTCCTATCCATATCCTCTAATTTAATGTATAGTTTATAACGATCATATTTAAATAATATATTTTGGTGGTTATTTAAGCTCAGTGTTGCATGTCGTATACTCTATCGAACATAATATTATTTTTCTATGAAATATTAGGGTGTTATAAAATATATTATTTATTTTTTTTTCGAATGGAAAATGTTTATATCTTATTATTCGCATGGTAATAAATAATTTATTTAATTACATGAATAATAAAATAAATATTTTATTCTTTTGACTATGAATATGACATTTATTTATTATTTTTATTTGGAAATTAAATAAATGTTAACGAGGATGAGAAAAATTAGTAATTGGTTAGATGATAAATATTTATACAAATATACATATAAATTTTTCTTCAGGGATCATATCTCTTAGTAGAGTTATATTTTTTGTGGGTAAAGAGTTTTACCAATAGATATGTCATTGTCACTAAATTATTGGCGAAAACTCTGCCACTAAATGTTATTATGGAAGAAAAAATATTTGTGTTTCCATTGTAATAATACCAAAAAACAATGCACATGTTGGTAAAATGTTTATAAATGGATTCATATGAAAATTTTATTATTAAATATTTCAAGTAATACCAATAATTAACATATATTTAAAAATTATATTTTAAATAAAATATTATGTGTGGGAGTTATAATATATGTTTCTAATTTTTTTTATTATTTTTATTAATATAATTATGTAAAATATAATTTTTACATTTATTATATTATAATTATAAAATTAGCTTATATGAAACTCCACAAAAATAAATATTTATTTAAAAAACATGTTCAACATTAATTAAAAAATATGTACATGTTACAAACATGCCTAAACATGTTCAAACTCCAAAAGGATTTTCATGAGAATGAATCTATTGAAAATCCATCAAACTTTCTTTCTAATTTGTGTCTGTCAGTCATCAGCTATCATTATCATGGTTTACACTACATGGCGGTAACTAAATTATCCTGGTAGTCAATGTTACACTAACTAGAAAATGTCTACAACTGGAAATATAGAATTCCTTAGCGTAGTCACCCAAAAAACCTAACATTAACACTAATGTGGCATTACAATCATAGAAAAAATCAGTGTTAACAATCTATCATGGTTAATGTTTTTCGACACATTCCCAAGAAAATTGAAATAAACTAATTTAATATATATTTAAATGAAATAAAAGGATTATTAACTAAATTATTAATGAAATTCATTTCAAACCACCCATTTCTTATTGGATAAATTTTTATTTTTTTAACTTTTATAAGTGGTAATGGAACCCTTTGGACTGGTTTCATTGGTTCAAACTAACCAAAACCCTTGAGTTCTTAAACAATTCCACACCCTAAATGAGGATTGAGATCATAGTAATAGTATATTAATCTTGTCTTGAGGGTGATATAAAGGGATGTATCACAATGAGATTCATGGAATCGAAGTCTACCAATAATAAACAAAATATTTGGTTGATTACCCGATTAAGGATTCAGGTTTTGATGATTTCTAAGCTAGAATGAATGTTAAACTAGAGTGTTTGTTGGTGCAATTGAGGGTGATCTATAAGTTTTTCTATGAGGGGTGATATACATTAACTTCTTATATCTAATTGTCTCCAAGATTATTACATGTCTAAAAAGGTCCATCAAGGTTGATCGAGGGATATAGAATTTATAGGTCCACTGGTTAATTGAGGATGTGAATATTATGTAGGATTCCTATAGTGAAGGATAGATCTCCAAGATAAACTAAAATGTGTTAAATCTAACTATATCAAGATTCTATTAGGAATTTTTTTTATCAGGTGTAGGTTTTCATGAAGATATGATGAAATAAGAACTTTTTGGGTTATGGTATTCTTCAAAGATAATGATATAGAAAAAGAAACTGTTGTTTTTTATTTCCATGTAAAGAGGTGCTTCAGGGTCTCTTTACACTGGCTAGCCAACCTTAACCAATGACCCTTGATTTTAATATTGACTCCATTAATTATTATAATGCACTCAAAGAAGGTGAATACTATGAATAGTCTATGATGTAATGGGAGAAAGGAAGTACAAAAAGAAAAAAACAATTCAAGAAAGAAAACTATAGGTTCACTTGTCTATTTATTCACACACTGTTGATCACCTTCATGTTGAGAAAGGGTCTTTATTTCTATGTTAATTATATAATTATAAAAAATAATATAATAAATCCAGCTAAATATTTTTTTTAAATATTAGGTACTCAAAATTTATTAGCATTGAACGATATATCTCAAAACAACCATAATGAAAACATAATTATGTTGACTCTTAAAATATAATCATTTTATTGATCAATATTCAAGAAATGAACATATCAATCTATGGAAAAAAAAACTTTATTTAAATTTTACCATCATTTAATTTTTATTTTATAATGAATTTTATTAAAAAATAACCACATTCTATGGAACATCTTATACAAAATAATTGATACATTTTTTCAAATACATATATTATTTATAAGAGAAGAAAAAAACAATTGATAATATTGATAATGTATTTAAATATAATTATTTTTATAATGTTTATAAAAATTAATATTAAAATAAAATTAAAATATAAATTAAATAATTCATTGATTTGAATTTATAAAAATATAAAACTAAATTACTAAATGTTGAAATAACAATTAACTATAAAATCAATTACATGGATCATGTTATACCAATTAGTATATGAATAAATAAAACCCATACATGATAACATAGATTCAATTATGTTATTTTAGAACACTTATATCATGATCATTAATGTATGCACATTGGTAAAGATAGAAAGAGCACATACATCTGCAGAATGAAGCAATTCATCCATAATTTTGAGTATAGATGACTAAAGAAAACCTATCATCCTCCCTCATGTAAATAGGTTCCCTTTCTCGCACTTATGGATGAAATCTATTCATCCTAAACCTTGCACTGAAAATAATAAAATGCATGTAAAATTGTTTTGTAGTCTGTGATAGTAGCCGAGTCACACACACACTGTAGTAAATTAATCAAATTATAGTGTGTGTGTGTGATAATAGAATGTGTCTCTAGGTGTAACACCAATAGTGCCACTAATGATATATCATATATGTGTAAACTACTATTTTTGTTTCTTTTATAATATGATATATAATGTTTTTAAAGTATGATCTATTTCCTGTAATTTGTGTATGAATTTTCTTTTATTATAGATGTTTGTGTGTGTTATGAAATAATATTGGAGTCACTAATCAGTTTGTGAATGTAATAGGAACTCAATCATCAAAGTATCTTCCACCATTCTAAAATAGAGGTCCTAAGGATATGGTTTACCAAAACTATTCTAAACAAAAAAAATACAATTTTTATACAAAAACTCAATATAAAAAATTAATAACGTAAAAAAACATCACTATACAATAGTGTATTCATAAAAAAAATATTCTATAAATATGAACTAACCGAAATAAAGGCATAGACAAGTATAGAGGTAAAACTTTAGGAACTAGGGATCCATAACTTCTTATAATCCTCATATGTAAACACTACAAAGTCAACATTTATAGTTTCCTAAATATATTTGGATTCTTATCAATTTCCAAATAATATTGAGTGATCATATCCCCGATCAGCATTTTTATTTCTTTAAAATCTGGTTGTGAATTTACATTTAATACTAAGACAATGGGGGATAAATAAGTGAATGATAAGACTAAAAAAGTGAGTCATAAATATTATATTAACTTAAATATTCATCCCCTAGATGCTCCACACACTCCACTTCCAACTTTAGATTAAGTAATAGGATTAAGAAACCTTAAAAATTTTCAATATACAGATTTTTTTTATTATTAGGGGTAAGTAAGGAAAATACTAAAGTTCAAATTAGCCATGATTTTTGAGTAACTTGATATTTTTAGTTCATTTAATTGAAATATATTATATTCTTATAAAATAAAATAACATGTCAAATAAATAAAGCTTTAGAAATAAAAAAAATCTAGTTAGAATTTAGGCTATATATTTATATATATTTAAAAGGTAAAATCCCATTCTAAAACCAATACACCCACTAATGTATAGATAAATCATAGTTCTATAAAAAATTATATGTTTTCCATTAAACTTATGACATATTTAAGTATGATTTCATTTTTTAGAATACACCAAACACTAAAAAATTATTAAGAGGCAATGGGATTACATACTTTCAACAAAGAACTTATGTATATTATCCCATGTCACAATTTTATAAAATAATTAACATCTACCATGATTTATCCACTTATTTTACCCCTTTAACCTCTATTTTTATATGTACTTTTTTTTTCAGGATAAACAAATTTCCAAAAGTTGTGAAAAATCTTAGGCAATGATTTAGACCATATAATTGTCATGGTATTCTCTTACCCAAGGTAATATTTAGGTATAGTTCCCAGATTTCACACTATTAATTTAATATATTTCACCTAATAAATTAATGAACCCACCTTGAATATTATATCTTACACTATAGTTGATTTTTCTTCCTATTTAATTAAATATTTGAAGAAAACAGTTAGAGTCTCTATCCCTACAAATGAAAACATTAATCCATGGTCCTCTACATGAGTGATATATTGATCCACTATAAAGTCTTGTGACACTAAAATTAAATAGGTTTATATATTAATAAAATTTAATAATTGGATCTATAGATCTTAACTTGAAGAGTAAAAATTTCATATGAATATAGAACACTAACTCTCCCACTCACACTCGATGATAGGTCTATACTGAAGACAATTCCACACTTAGATCCACCCAAGGATGGTATGTGAAAGACTTTTAGGGGTTAATGTCTAATAAAAATATCAATTACTTATAAACCACTGATGGATCAATGTCAATAGGGACCCTAATGTCAACGCCATCTTAAATAGGCTCTAATTCCAAAAGAGGGCATCCATTTTTTATATAGAAAAATAATATAAAAATTGTGAGTAGGGAATTATTTTCAAAACAAATCCATCATTAATCTTGTTAATTCTTAAGTATCAATAATTTGAGAGTGAATAATCATCTACAATACTAGGAAATTGATATAAAAATACATCTAGATTAATGAAATAATGCGACAAAATAAATAAAGCCTAAATATACAACAGATCTCGGTGCAATATGCTAGGTTAGTACAACATCTGACAATAGAAGGAATAATTAAATTTAGATTATCTTAATGGAATTAAATAAAATTAACAATGAAACACTATAAAGGACAATTTATTTTTCTAGATTTGAAATAGAAATATTTGTTTTATTGGTTGGAAGAGACAACTAATTCAAAACCAAATTTGATGAATGTTTCAAGTCATCACTTCCAAGGCTATATTTTCTAGCCTTACGCAAATATTTTACCAAATTTTTAATCACACCCTAAATATAATTAAATTTAATAAAAATTGATAAAATAATTGGGTGTTTCAATAATATAACCAAATCCTTCTAAAATTTTTTCATAAATAATCTTTTAGGTCTTTGGAAATTCATACATGTGTGTACATACATGCAGTAAAAGTGTATGTGTGTGGGAACTATCAAATAATTTTAATAGGCACAAAAGAAGTCTTAAAAATGTCAATAGTGTATAAAAATTCACAAAACCTAGAAATCAATATGAAAATCTATATATGTTAAAGAAAACTAGTAAAAAAAGAAATCAAATCGGAACTTATAACAGAACTCAATGCATTATGTGTGGTAATTAAAATATCTAGAAATAGATGGAATTAATGAAGGAAGGTTTTCTATATATAATTAAATACAATCACTAGAAAATAATCACAAATTAAAATATAATACATGAGATCTAAAATATAAATAAAAGTTTTTCTAGTAGTAATAAATGATGAAATTACAACAAAGATAAAAGATTGATGTGGGATAAAACTTTAAATTTCATCTTGGAAAGCATCACCAAATGATTTTCTAAAGAATTTTATCACACCATGAACCTAATGAAATGTTATAGGTATTTAATAAATAACTATATATTTTAATAATATAACCAAATTATTCATAGAAATATTTATATTAAATCCTTCAAGACTTTATCAATTTATAAAAGTTTGTGAATACACGTGTTTTAAGTGTTTGTGAATAGGAACCAACAAATAATATTAGTAATAATAAGAGGAAAAATCTTAGAAAATTTTTAGAGTTCATAATAAAATGTGGGTCTTATTACAATTGAATACTAAAAAGAAAGGCGGCCTGGGGACTCGACCCCTTGACCGACACCCCACAGCCAACCCCCCTTCCACCCCAGCTGCCTTGGAAGGGGGGATTTTTAGAGTGTATAAGAATTCATAACACTAATAAACCATTATGAAAACCTATCTAGATTAATGAAATCAAGTGACAACATCAATGTAACCTGAACATACAGTAAATATAAATGCATTACGTGAGGAAAATAAAACACACAATAATTAAAGGCATACATAATGTGTTTCTATATGATATAATGTGTATGTGAATCACAATTTTAACACTAATACCCCTCAATTTATTCATTTGGTTCTAATATAGGTCCTTCCTAATACATTATTATGGACATCTTGAATCAAATTGAATGCTCTAAACATGCCCTAACCATTAGAGGAAGGTTCACTTATTTATATTAAGTGTTTAACATCACATGCCCTTATAAAGAAAAAACCATTTTGTGATTATATAAAATCATTAAATAAATTTTCTATGGTTGTGAAATAACCTTGTCATCATAAGTATCATAATTTATGGAATGAATATTTTATGTAACTATCAAGGCTAGCCATATATAAAGATAAACCCATTAATAACTTATCCACCAAAATTATGAGAGACCTAGAAAAGTCTTCCTTTATATTATTCAAGAAATCCCAATATTGGATGGTTGAATAAGAAAAATAAGCAGGAATCAATACTCTGAACACCCCAATAATTATAACAAAATCCATTTTCAATATAATTGAGATTGTTCAACGAAGTTTCATTCGGTAGGCCAAACCTCTATACAAATAATATCAATAATATTATTTCAATTCTCGCATCCTAGGTTTGAGTATCCAAAAACTTTTAACCATACAATCAGAGTATCAATTAAAGATAAATGAAGGTGAACCATATACTTTTCCTCATATGAATTATGTTCCATGTTGCTAAAATAAATCTTAATGAGTTCTCCTATAAGATCCTATCTTTTTTCTAGGTACGTCTCTCTCTTAGTTTTTTTGTTAATCCTTCCTTAGGGTTGTGTTTTTTTTTGTAAAAGTATATCAATTGAATAAAAATAGTCTTGGGGTTCAAGGAAACTTGATAAATACTGGAGTGTATTTGTGATAAGAGGTTGTTGGAGAAAATGACTTAAAGTTAGGGGATATATGCTTGTTTGGATTAATGGATTCTAGAGATAATGGGTTAATAATTTGATAGGTTCTTAGTTACTTGAAGAACTTAAAAATAGGTTTAGTTTGTTTGAAAAGGAAAATAGGCTGAAAAATAAACTGTAGAACATTTACAGATCGAGTAAAGGAGTTATATGATGTGAAACTATTTGAGGGTTTTATTAAAATAAATCTTAGGCTATAGTGTTTTAGTGAATTCCATTAAAAACATTAACATGGCGTGTAACAACATTACAAATCATATAAATGACCGACTTGCTACTTTAAACATGATGTGCGACTAATTTTTATTCTAATCCACTAAAACTCCTATTTTCTTGACCCTAGGGATTTCTCAAAGAGATTTTGGGGTTCCAAATTTCTATCTGTATGTCTCGTTTGTGTGAGCGATCCTTGGTAAGTTTTTTCGGTCAGGTTTCTTCCTTCTCTTCCTCCTTCTCCAACCATTATGGTGAAATAATTTTACCAATTGAGTTATTGGTTTGATATTGATTAGTTTTTATCTGGGATACTCTTTTCAATCATCTACACCTTCTTCCTCATGGGAGTTGGCCATTAGAAGTGTCTTTGGATTATCGGTTAAAGGTATGGGGTCTATATCTCAACCCTATGGTTTGATAATTTCTATGTTTATTCAATATTGTGATTGTGACAAAGTAGAGTGTTCCCAAACCAATTAATTGAATGAATAGATTATTCCTAGGATTCCATTGGTTTACATTGGATTCTGACATGAATTATGGCTTCTTGTTGGGTGAGAAAATTTTGAATATAATTGAATTGGCTAATGGCTTTAAGTGTGTTTTTCATGACCTGTGCCCTAGTTTGATTTATTACTATAAAATCCATAAATTGTGGCTTATTTATTATTGATATAATTATTAAAAAATTATGAATTAAATTCATGTGGAATA
The DNA here is from genome assembly GCA_963277665.1 of Viscum album. Taxonomy (NCBI): domain Eukaryota; kingdom Viridiplantae; phylum Streptophyta; class Magnoliopsida; order Santalales; family Viscaceae; genus Viscum; species Viscum album. Next base: position 769,052,771 of record OY728159.1, on the reverse strand, counting down.
TTAAAGAAGAATGGTAATTAGAATAATTAACCATTTAAAATTGTGATTTGATATTGTGATATCCATGCCGTATGATAGAGATTGTGTTCCAGGATGTAATGTTTATATATTGGGCTCAGACTTGGTACATGCACATTTATATGTTGTAATGATGATATTTAGAATCCTGGGACCAATACCATACTGTAATTTTTATAGAGAGAGGGATATGCCCAGTCCCATGCTATAATGATTATAGGGATTTGTCTTGGATGCTGTAATGATTATAGGTCTTTGAACTAGATTTTTATGACTATAACGTGGTTATATGGTTATGGTTGGCATGGTCATAAGACATTCTCAAAGATATTTTAAAATGGAACTATAGAAATTTATTCTACGTTGGTTATATGGTTATGGTTTATATGGTCGTAAGACATGCTAAGAGATATTCTAACATGGAGCCGAAGCTGGTTTTTATTGTATTCTATCAATTTTTGAATTAATTAATACACTTATTTATTGCTTTATTTCATAAACTTCTTATTAGGCTAGTTTAGTTCATATATGGTGGTGTCAACCTACTGATTTATACTCACACCCTTTTTAGGCGTCCGTTTGTTACTCAAGAAAATTTCATGGATACATGTTTGGACAAAGGAAAATGACCTTGCTGTTTATTACTTTTTTTACAGATGGGATGGAGTTTGGAGTTGGGATCAGTGTGGGATTCAGGAACTAGTAATTTGAGTATTTTTATTGATCCTTCTAGTATTTTTCTTGTATTTTTCTTTCATGATATTTAGTTACATTCCAGCATATCATTACATTATTCCTTTATTATTTATTGGATTATCCAGTTGGTTTTTATTGTTGTCTTACACTATGTCTTTACTTTTATTATATCCATTCCATTATTAATTTTTCTAATTCTATGAAACTTCTTACTAGAAGGTATACACTACCCATTATACCTTTAACACCCCATTTATAGTCCTCATCCTCTGGTGTATGAGGATATATCCTTGAGGTCTCATAACCAACCCTTTCTGGCCGCATGAGATAGTGCTAGATTAGGGGATGTTACAAAATGGTATAATAAGAGAACGGTTTTTTGGCATTATAATTTGAGAGCTGTAGAAAATATAATATGATATGTTGGGAATTGGTAATGATTTTGTGCATGGGAGTAGCTAACCCATGTATAGAGGGAAATCCAAGAGCCCATGGATGGGATTAATATTGTGTTATGTGATTGTTACAATTGATGTTATTTCACCTTGGGTGATTCACATGTTGTATGAGGTTATTGTATTATGATCTTATTATTTCTTGATATTTTTAATAATGTCCATGTATGTCATGAGATGAGAATACATGCCTCATAATAGACACATGGGGATATACTAGCATGCATTGTTCATGATAAGGACCCATCTATTTTTTCATGTAATATATACTTTCCTATTGAACTATAATATGATATGTCTCTTTCATAGGATAAATTAAACAAGTTGTCGTGTCTTGAAAAAATACTTGTAAACCTTGTCTAGAGAGACCAATAGTTAGTGGTTCTCTATTATAGTCACCCGTTTGGTTTACCTTGTTATTAACCACTTTTCTAAGGTGTGCATTTTTCATGTAGGGAAAATGAATCCTCATCATCTTCAACTCGAGAATTAGGAGAATGGAAATCAGCATGGTACTAACACAGTAGAATTGGAGCTTCCTATAGTTTATGAGAAGAATATGGATGTTCAGCTTCATGACAGATTCCTGAGAGTCACCTGATCCATGGAAAGGGAGACTATTCATATCATTATTTCAATGTCTGAGCTAAAAAGAGAATTTCAGTTACAACATCCACCTATGTTTACTGGGGAAGGGGACCCCAAGAAGCTGAATTTTGGATTGAGTTAGTCTGTATGATCTTCAAACATCTCAATACACCCACAGATAAGAGGGTGATGCTTTCTGTGTATATGCTTCATGGACCTACCAAATGATGGTGGGATATTTTGGAGCAAGTTTGGTAGAAGAATGAGTTATTTTGGAAGGACTTAGAGACATAGTTCCCGGTCTATTTCTAGGATAAGACCTTGAGTAATGAAAAAGATCATGAGTTCATGTATCTGATGTAGGTGGGTTTTTTAGTACTAGACTATGTTGGATGTTTTAATAACAATTAATGATTTTACCATATTTATAAGCTGCTGAGATCTCTAGGGTGAGATGTTTTTTGGATGATCTTCATTATTAGATCAAGTTACAGGTAAATTTTTTCTGTTTAAGAATATTTAAAGATATTATGAATCAAGAACTCATCATGGAAGGTAATCTGAGAGAGGCCCCGAGCAGTGTATTGGTCATTTCAGTAGGGTGATCTAGGAGTTCTTCTTTGAGTGGTTAGAATCCCCTTTATGATAGTTTCCACAAAATAAGTAGTGGTCAGAGATCTCAGAGATATAGAAAACCATATAATGATCATGTTCCATTCAAATACTACTAGTGTGGTAAGTTTGGCCACAAGAACCCACAGTTTCCTTACCCCACAGCAGAGTGTCGTATCTATGGAATAACGGGTCTTATTCAGATGTTAAATGTGAAAGTTACACAACAAACTAGTGATATAAGATCAGGATAGACACCAGAGTTGGGAAGGGGCTCAACTACCCCTCAGTAGGCTAGTAGCTGGAATTCCACAGGCCGTTTAGGTTGAGGTAGGGGTCATGGTACGCCAATACATGAGAAATAACACCATTAAAGGGATGTAGCTTAGGGTATATATACTGGATCCTAGAGAAGAGGGACAAGTCATTTTCACATTATACATAATTCTATGGCTAATGTGGATTCATGACTGTCTATCGTCAGAGGTACGATTCCTGTATCATCAACCTTAGCTTATGTTTTGTTTGATACATAAGAATTAAATTCTGTTATATTTTCACTTTTTTCAATCAGTTTGGTCTTTTATGTGGAAATATTATTTGGTATTTTCACCATTGAAACATCGTTGGGAGTGTGGTTAGAAATTATCCAACGTTGCAAGGTATGTTTTCTAGAGATTGGCGATTTCCATTTCTTTTGGGAACTATTCGTGCTGGAAATGACTGGATTTAACGTTATTCTTGGTATGAATTGGCTAGTCATATACTAGGATCATATCGACTATTATAATAGTATATTTTATTTCCTATCTTAATAATGAAGCAACTATTCTCACCAGGGTGAGTGGGATCTTCAAGATGGTCATGCAGGACCAATTTAGTGTAGATTAGATTATCTCATGGATCACATCACTAGTATTGCACTATATAATGGTGGAATGTAGATGGATTATTTTCCTCTTGTGGTAGACCATTTTATGGATTTTTTTCCCTGAAAAGTTATATGGCTTACCGACCGAGCGAGAGATCGATTTCATTATCGAGTTGGTGTCGGGATCAAAGCTAGTTTCTCTCCCACCTTACTGAATGAAACCAACAGAGCTTTGGGAGTTGAATGTTTAGTTGAACCATTTTAAATATAAAAGCTTTATACATCCTATTACATCTCCTTGGGGTTATCAAGTTATCTTAACCAAAAGGCTGATGGGGCATTGTGCTTATGTGTGGTTTATCAGAGGTTGATCCAGATGATGGTTAAGAACCGATATATTCTTCCAAATTGATGATATTTTCAATCAGTTGAGATATGCTAAGTTATTCTACAATATTTAATTGAGATTAAGATATCATTATTTAAGTGTTAGTCTATTATACATACATCATACTTCTTTTAGGATTAGGTATGACTTGTTTAAATCCATAGTGATTCTTTTTGGGTTGACTAATGTTCCTACGATATTCATGGACTTAATGAATAAGATCTTTCATCTTTTTTGGACCTATTTTTGGTTTTTTTAAAATGATATATTAGTGTAAAACCAATCAGTATATGATCATGACAAAAAGATTGACATCATCTTGAGTATACTAAGAGAGCTTCAGATTTACGCCAATCTAACCAAATACAATTTCAGTTTTAGAGAAGTGCACTACTCTAGCCGTGTCATCTTAGAGGAATGAGTGTTAGTGGACCCAAATAAATTCACAACTGTGATATATTGGGAACATCCCAATAATGTCATCAAAATTCAGAGCTTTCTAGAATTAATACGTCATTACAGGTGTTTCATCTTGGATTTCTCCCATTTGGTAGCACTAATGTATGGGACGACTAAGAAAAGGGTGAAGTTTGTTTTGTGTGATGCTTGCGAGAGATATTTTTCAGAGTTGAAGGGTAGGATGACCTCATCAAATATCATCACATTACCTATGCCGTGTAAATAATATACCATGTAATGTGATGGATCTAGAGTAGGAATCATATCAATTATGATATAGGAGGATCGAGTGGTTTCTTATGGCTACAGGCAGCTGAGACTGCATGAGAGGAATTACCCTACCCACAACCTAGATTTATCAGCAGTGGTACAAGCCCTGAGATGTTGGAGACAGTATCTAATGGGTGAAAGGTTTTTGGTATACATGGATCACAAGAACCTCAAATAAATATTTTCTCAGCGAGACCTGAACCTTCTGCAGAGGTGGTCATTTGAGTATCAATAGTCTGTTGACCTTGAATTGGATTATACACCAAGGAAGGGTAATGTCATTGCCGACGCTTTGAGATGAAATACCCATAAAAAGATAGTATGAGATTCTTATGATGATTGGTGGAGAATTTCCCTCTTTTTAGAAATGCATATGGATTTTTAAGAATATCAGGGGTGAGTAACTTGACTTCAACATTTTCTTATACCCATTATTTTTGACCAGTTAATACCAAGATGTTTTTTGATTTGGAGGGATCAATTTTGAGAGAAAAATTATTAGGTGGGGATACGCCATTATGATAGTCTCTTGACTGTGACAATTATATTCTTTCCATGGACAATTATGTGTTCTTATGAGCATGCATGAGGATCTTATGAGAGAGTTTCATGCTTCTAGATGTGTGGTGCATCCTGGTTTAACAAAGATGTATTTTGATCTATGTAGAAATTATTGGTGGTCAAGAATGAAGAAGGAGGTGGAAAGATATTTTTGATAGATGCTTCAATTTTCAGTATTTGAAAGATGATAATTAGAGGAAAACTATGATTTTTCAGCCTTTACCCATTTTAGAGTGGAAATGGGATGACGTCACAATGGATTTTGTGATAGGACTACCCAAGATGACCCATAAGAATGATGTTGTATGGGTTTTTGTGTATTAATTGATTAAGGTATCCCAATTCTTACTTATTAGGGAACCTTCACAGTTGATGATCTGGGAAATATTTACATGTGCAAGGTGGTTCAGTTCCTTAGAGTTCCAAGGAGTATTATTTCAGATAGAGATCCTCATTTCACAGTGTGTTTCTAGCAGGGTCCCTATAAAGCCCTGGGATTGTGAGTTATTTTAAGCATAAACTATCTTCCACAGACTCATAGTCAATTTGAGTGGACTGTCCAGGTTTTAGAGGATACTTTATGATCTTGTGTTTTTTATTTTGGTGGTTTGTGGGAGAAACATATGAAAATCATGGAGTTTTCATATAATAATAGCTTCCATACATCCATCCAAATGCCACCTTTTGAGTCTTTGTATGGGAGGATATTCCGTTTTCCTATTTTTTGGTTGGCGATAGGTGAGTAAACACTTGTTCAGCCTAGTCACATGCAAGATATATCTAAATAGTTTCAGTTGATTAGATAGTGGTTTGTGATCGCATATAGGAGGAATAAATCATCTGCTAACCATCATATATGACCTTAGGAATTCAAGTTTGGTCAAAAAATTTTCCTTTGGGTGTCACCTAGGTTAGGGAAACACCACATCATGAAATAGGTAAATCTAACACCCAGGGTTTTCAGGCCATTTGAAATAGGGTCAAGGGTCGATCCGGTGTCATACTATTTATCCCTTCCACAATGCTACAGTACCATGCATGATGTGTTCCACGTGTCATATCTATGAATATATCTTCTAAACCCTACCCATGTGATAGATGTAGTAGACTTTGAGCTTTGTGACGACTCATCCTTTCAGGAGAATCTAATATGGTTTGTGGATCTTAGTGAGAAATATCTTTAGGGTAATACTATACCGTTATTTTCGGTGTAGTTGTATCATGGGTGAGTTTAAGAGGAGACCCAGGAGAGGGAGTCTGATATGTGAACACAATGTCCAGGCTTGTTCGTTGAGACCTCATAGTGATTCTTGGAGAATATCTGGGATTATCCTTTATAAGGTGGGGAGTTTTTAAGATCCCATCTCTTTCTCAATACATGTATCTCTAAGTTTTTCCTTAATCTTTCCTTTCAGTTGTGTTTTTTCATGAAAGTCTATCATTTGAATAAACACAGTCTTGGGTTGCAAGGAAAATTGAGAAATACCAAAGAGTATCCATGATGAGATCTTGTTCGATATAATGACTTAAAGTTTAGTGATTTATGATTGTTTGAATTAATGGAGTCTTAAGATAATGGGTTAAGAATTTAATGGGGTTTTGGTGAGTTGAGAAACTTTAAAAGAGGTTCGGTTTGTTTAAAAAGGGAAATGGGATGAAAAATAAACTAAAAAACATTTACACACAATGTTAAGGGATTACCCATCATTTAATTTTTGGAGGGTTTTAATAAAATAAATCCAAGGTGATGGGGTTTTTTTGGATAATTACATTAAAAACATTCACAGGACATGTAACCACATTACACATAGTATAACCACATTACACACTATGTAAATATCTGACCTATAATTTTAAACATGTTGTGTGGAAGATTTCTTTTCTAATCCATTGCATATCCTCTACAATAAACCCTATGTCTTTCTCTAAGATATTTTGGGGGTCTAACTTCCCTTTTTGACATCCTGTTTGTGTGAGAGATCCTTGGTAAGTCATTTTAGTTGGGTTTATTCCTTATATTCCTTCTTCTCAAACTGCTGTGGTGAAGTCCTTTGACCAATTGTGTTGTTGGTTTTGATCATGATTAGTTTTGATCTAGAAATACCTTTACAATCATCCGCACCTTCTTCCACGTGGGTTTTGGCTATTGGAAGTGTTGTTGGATCATCAATTAAGGGTAGGGGTCTAATTCTTAACCCTATGGTTTGATAATTTCCATGTTTATTGAATATTGAGATTGTGCCAATGTAGGATGTTAAAAAACCAATTAAGTTAATGAATGGATTTTTACTTAGAGTCCTTTGGTTTCAATTATCTTTTGACCTAGATTATAGCTACCCATTGGGTGAGTAAACGTTGAATATAATTGAATTAGTTAATGGATTTAAGTGTGTTTAACATGACATGTGACTTTGGGTCATTTCTTGTTATATAATATCTAAATTGTGGCATATTTATTATTGATATAATTTTAATCAATTTTGAATTAAATTTCATGTGGGATATGAAATAATAATTATAATTCCTATAATTAACCATTTAAAATAGTTATGTGATATTGTGATATGTGTGTTGTATGATAGGGATTGTGTTCCATGGTTTAATTCTTATATATCAGGACCGACTCTAGAACTTTCACACTTATATGCTTTAATGCTAATATTGAGCTGTCTCGACCCAGCCCGTACTATAATTATTATAGAGAGCAAGCTATTCCAAGTCCCATGCTATAATGCTTATAGGGGTTTGTCCTAGATGTTGTAATGCTTATAGGGATTTGACCTGGATTTTTGTGACTATACCATGATTAAATGTTTATGGATGGAATGGTTGTAAGACATAATCATAGATATTATGTCATGGCACTGAAGTATGTTATTTTACCTTGATCATATTGTTATGGTCAATATGGTTGTAAAACATCCTCATAGATATTTTGAAATAGAGCCAAAATAGGTTATTGTCATATTTTATTAATTTTTTAATTAATTAATGCACCCATTTATCACTTAATAGAACACACTTATTATCAGACATTTTTAGTTTATACACGGTGGTGTCAACCTACCGTGTTATACTAATACCCTATTCGAGCTGCTGTTTGGTAGCCAAGAAGATTTCATGGTGTAGGTTTGGATTATGGAAAATTACCTTGCTGTTGATTTCTTGTTTTCATATTGGTTGGAGTTTGGAGATGATACCTATGTGGGGTTTGGGACCCAGGACTTTGAGTGTTTTTTTGAGTGTTCTAGTATATTTCTTGTATTGGTATAGCATGACATTTAGTTAAATTTCATCACATCATTAAATTATTCCTTTATTATTTATTGGATTATCTAATTGGTGTTTATTTTTGTTTTCCTCTATTGGATTATTTATATTTCATTATGAATTGTTTCTACTACTATGAAACTTCATGCAAGTGGGTATATTCCCCCCACTATAAATTTCACACCCCCGCTACTAGGAGGTAGCCTCTAGAGTATGGGGAGGCACGCTTGAGGTCTCATAACCAACCCTTTTCAGCCACGTTAGTGGGTGCTAGATTGGGGGATGTTATAGATCCCCTTCCTCTAATCAAGCTATTGATATAACAATATATGAGGGATGGAGCAGAATAAAGTGATAATGGAGTAATATTAGTATTTTGATTTTAATCTATAAATAAGTTTCAATTCCCAAGATAACATAATTTTATACAAAGAAACAATCAATGCGATTAATCAGTACAACCATCCAAAAAAAATAACTTTGCGCTAGTCAATCTTATACTCCTTTTATAATCTTTACTAGTGACTGAGAATTGAATCCATGGAAGATAATAAGATATCAGGTACATGTAGAGATTGTGATCAACTGGGGAGCGATATCATTAAGTGATGGAAGGTGGGGATGATTGAAGATGATGGGGACTATGAGGTGGGGAGGCAGAACAATATAGAGGTGGAAATGTGGAAGGGGAGGTACATGGAGAGTATTAAAGCATATAATTTGGGTTAATCCCCTATTTTTAATTTTTAGATATTTTTATTATTATTGAAAATATATTTTAAATTCATTATAAATAATATTTTTTTTAAATGGAATGTTATTTATTTATATCAAATAGTTTTCTTATAAATATTTTTTTAAAATTATTTATATTGGATTTGAAATTAGCACCCAATGTATTTTTTATAAGATATATGCTGAAAATAAAAATGTAATTATAATGTTTCCTCCATACTGACACGAATAACCTTCATTTCTTTTCCACCATTACCGGGTCGAGTTTTAATTATGCATGAGTTCTAAAAAACTTGGGTAACTTTTTAATAGATACACACACAAGATATATAAATATATATATGTATGTTTGTATGTAAGTAAGTTTGTATGTAAGTAAGTAAGTATGTATATATATATGTATGTATTCATTTTAAAATATATTTTTCATAAAAAATTACTTTAATTTAATTTATAAATATATATTTTTGTTAATAATATTTTTTGGTATACATATATATATTATGTTATTTGTATAATTTTTTTAATAAATAATTTATTGGAATTTGTTTTCTAATGGTAAAATATTTTTCTTGGTAATAATAGGTATTAATAACAAATTCACGTGTTAGAAATTTTTTTTCATCAATATGAGAATATAACAGATTTAAGTATTAGTAAAACCTTTTTTGTTATTGAACAACTAATTTATACAGATATTCCTATGAGTAAAAAAAATTGTTGGTGGTTAAAATTAACACTGAGAAAACTTAATATGTATTAGAATTAATAATTTTAACACCAAATATATTATATGCCCATAATTTTTTTTGGTAAAAGTTTTAGTGTTATTTTACAAATTTTAAATATTATTTATCATTGCAAGGGTTAGAAAACACCATGGATTACAATAATAATTATATTATTTTACATGGATGGGGTTCTTTTTGGTTTTAACATATTATTAAGGGCATTTGTGTAATTAATTAATATGAAACCCTAAAACTGGGACTATATATAGAAATTTATGAGAATTGTGATATAGTTGGTCATTGCGTACAACATTATCCTCCTGATATAATTATATCTTAACAAGAAAATTTCTAGGGTCTTATCTTATGCTCAAGTGATTCACTCATCCCCCTTCATTCCTCTCAAGCTAGAGAGATCAAGAGGTGATTCTTCTAAACTGAAGGGATCATAGTTACTATCAAGGGAGAAATGAAAGGTGATAAATACCACCATTATAGCACCTAGAGTACCATAAATTACATTATTTTATGCTCCGAGCGCAACATAAGTGTGTGGTGTTGCTTGATATATTAATGTTTTTATATTGAGTTGCCAGAAATTTCGAGAGAGAATCCTTCATGTTAAATTTTTAATTAATTTATTTAGTATCGAAATTATTGAATACTTTATTTGAGAATTTTTCTTTAATATTGTTGTCTAACATCCAAAAAATATCATTTTGAATTTACTTATTTGAGTTGTGAGGATCCAAGGATAGAATCCCTCTATCGGTGATCCACACATGCTCCTTTGATCTCTGAAAAATGGTAATCAAAATTAGGGTGCTAGCACAATGATTAAATTGTATTTTAGTATTTGTGTTGATCACTCGTACTTTGATCTTGACGGGATACCACTTGAATTTCTCATTTTTGAATGGAATAGAGAAAGGATGAGTTGAGAGATATTTTCATTATGCACAAAAATTTTCAAGTTTTGATTTTGGATGCAATAAATAATAGACATAATGGTCTATTTATCGCGCTATGGTTTAGGTTTAAATAATTATTTAATTAGTTTAAAACTCTTAAATAATATAATAATATTTTTATAAATCCCATTATAGGTAATAATTATATTATTATTATTATTTTGTGGCATACACCAACTTGACCAATAAAAAGTATTATTTAATTTTTATGTTAATAACCATTTTTCATTGGAATCTCTCTTGTTCTATTCTTACTCCTCTAGAATTTACTTAATTTCCAAATAAATATTTTATTTTAATATTTAATTCATCAGTAATAATTTTTTATTAATAAAATGTAAATAAAATTATCCCATGGTCTTAAGAATAGTATTTATTCAAATAATTAATTTAAACAAAGTTTAATCAAGGTCATTAAAAACACTTAGTGTGGGACCCTCTAGGATTATTTCTCATCGTAATTAGGTAGGTTTCCTTAATGTCTTAGATTACTATCTAGAAATGGGTTAAGACACCAATAGAAATAACTTAATGTCACAAAGAAGACAATCACATATGAATGGTCACTGTGTAATATAATCCCTTTGTATAAATATCTCATCTATCTAGTTGTAGATCTATTTTACCAACCTATATGCTCGATACATATTTCTTTGAAAATCTGAGATGAATGAATAATTTCACTATGCCCGTGTAATTTAATGCAATAGTTCTATTTCAATCAAAGGGATGTGATATCAACTTCCGTAAAGATGGAATGGAAGAATCCTTCCTCGACTTATCCACTAATGACATGTCAATATTGATGCACCCAACATGCCCCACCTTTCTACGAACATATGGAATCGTGATTTTCTTTGTAAAATATATGTGTGTGAGTCATGGCATTCATTAATGATAGTATTAATGTTTAAGGACCATTACACACAGTCACATATAGGAATATATAATGAAACCAAAACTTGCAGAATTCCTACTAGTGGGTCTGTTATCATAATCTCCCATCTTAGAGATTACCAAGTGTTAACTTCAAGAGAAGAAGCCTCATTTACTCATCAGTACTCATAGGTGATAGTCTATATACTATGTGACTATCATAGTATGTTATCTGACAACAAAATTATATTTAAGAATATCATCATAGCACTTCATGTTTCGTATCATATTGGAAAGCTGTTTTGATCTTATCAATGTGACATATTCTCTAGTACATTATTACATTTAAGTCACAAAAAATGATGAAAAATATGAAATAAAAAGTTTTTTTAATATTCAATAAATTGAATATACAAGTAATCAAAGTAAAAATAGTTGGTCTAAGGACACCAACTCCAATAGTTCCATGATCAAAGGAGCATGTATGGATCACCACTACAGGGGATCTACTTTGGATCCTCATTAACACAATGAAAATGCAACCGAATTTACTTCAAACAATCAACACCTAAATTGAAGAAAGAACTGAAGATTGAGGAATTTATTTAGGCGATTAAATTTTTTTAGATTAATGTGAAAAATATAATTTTCTATTCATTTTTGAATTTTTTTTCAACATTGTTCAGAATTGTTTTATTATCCATGGATTTCACATCATCTACATTGTGAATGATCTGTTGAATCTAGAAAAAACTAAGTCAGGCATAGGCCCACTAGGTGTTTCTACTATATATGGAACCATCAAGTGGTATCAGATTGAAAATATTAAATTTATTATTATTTATTGGTTATTGATCATTTTTGTATTTATAAGTTAGTATATATTTCATGAAATAAATTCTTTTCTTCCGATTGTTGTGATAACTTATTGTCCTATAAATTTATTACTCTTATAACCCATATCAGTTAATAATCTACGAAGAATATCTAAAGAACCATACCGAGATGGTACATTGTTTTCTTATTTGAACAACATGTAACTTTCCAAAATTCCATGTAATCCCACAAAATACGATAGTTGTGTGGTCAACATAAGTGGTATAATTAATTTACATGTATTGTAATTAACACTCATGATGTAATTAATACACATGCAATGTAATAATTTTATAGATGGTATAATTATTAAAATGTCATGTAGTTAATTCACTTTTAGTGTAATTAATTTATACATAATGCAATTAATTCACACCTAGGGTAATTAATGCACACATTATGTGATTAATACCCACACATTGTAATTTATTTACACACAGTGTAATTATTTCACTTGGCACATAGTTAATTTTCACTCGGTGTAATTAATTTACAAGACACCTAGTTAATTCACATGTGGTGTAATTAAATCCATATGGGATAATTATTCATACTCATTAACATGGAATATATTCCAAGACTAGATGTAAACAATATAAAATAATTTATATGTAAAGGAAATTAATTAATTACTCTATTAAACCACATTAATAAAAGTTTGTGTGTTATTAGTTTTTATAGTACATGCTGAATGATAGATTTTATATTATATTAAATGATTAATTAATTAAATGTAAAATAAGTAACTACAAGTCTTTAATAGTCATTACATATTGTATACTCTGTGTTATTAAATTAGTACACACATTATAATTCCCATGTATTCCATGTATCATTTATTTGATAGTACAATCCATGAAATTATACCACATGTTGTTTGTATGATATTTCATATGAGTGAACTATATATAAAAAGGGCCATTCTAGGAATTTTAAATTGGTATATGTTTTGTTTCCTCCATGTACTATCCATGTACTTAATTAATTTTAAATAAATTTATTTTTTAATTTATTTAATATCACAGTGGATGGGTGTCTCCGAGATAGGTTCTATGGAGATTAAGATAAAATGAGTTAATTGATTAATCAGATTAATTAATGCATGTTTTATCTTAATAGAAGAATGAATCAAAATGAATGCTAAATGGATATATTAAATTCCTATTATTTACACTAGTTGATGATCATGAGCATAGACTAACCTATGTATACATATAGTTTCTTTAATTTAATTATTTCAAGGTTTTTTGAAATTATTTTATTAAATTAAATTGATGAACTATTAGTCATTCCTTTATCTTTATTAGTTTCTGGCCTACGTGACCACACTTTATTTTTATCAAACCTCGTTTTCATTTCCCTTCACATGTGTGTGAAGAAAAAGCATTGTTAGGATGGATCTCCCAGGTGGTTTGAGTTGGATGAGATAGGGTTGAGGAAAAACCAAACAAAGGAGATACACATGAAATATATGGAATGCTGTAGACTCATGAATAGAATAACTCAAATGAGATTTTCCTTATGTTCAATGGTTTGTTTATTTTGTGTTTAGTAAATAAACCTGTAGTTAAATCTCATAATAATTTCATGTTTAATTTATTTTATTATCATTCTTTTCAGGATTTATTTTATGGGTGGAAGTCCATGATCACATAAATAAATCAATTAATATGAAACTATGGAATTAAAATAAAATTATTATGCATAAATATTTTATCAATACATGTTTTACCATTTAAGAAAAATCCACTTAAAATAAAAAATACATATAAAAGATAAAATAATAAAGTTTACACATAATAATTTCTTTTTAAGTTAATATTATGTCATTATGCCTTCCATTATCTATGTTAAGACAAGCCATAATTAAAGTGTGGGTTCGGGTTATAGTAGGGGTAAATTTTAATTATTAGGGAGTCTTAACTAAGATGATGCATTGAATTAACCAAAATTGTACTGAATTTAATATCTATATTCTATTTAATACAAATTTTGAGGCAAGTGTTGATGAAATCAAAGTCTAAATTTCAGTATTGGGGAGTACACTCAATAGAAAAAGGAACTGCAAGGCTGTAGTTGGAAACACCGACTACCTAAACACCTTCTTATTGTTTTTATAGCCATGTTATAGATCATAATGAACGAAATATAGAGGGTTTTCATTATAGTTTCCTCATGATAGGACATTCAGAGTTCAATGGTGAGGGAAATTGAGACTTGATAAAATAGTGAGAGGCTTAATAAAATTTTTAAATGTATTTTAACTCACACATTTTTTAATCATGCAAATTAATAATAATATGATTTAATTATTATATAAAAATGTAAAGAAAAACCATGAAAAATACAATGATCATTACTTAAATAATAGATTTTCATCACATACATAAATTTCATAAAGTGGCATATATTTTTACACTATTTAAATATCGAATAATTTTTACTATGTGTTGTAATTATCTAAACCTGAGTATTTTCCCACTAAGAGGTGGTGAAAAGGATGAATACATAATATATATAAAGGTTGATTCCTATGTTGTATATTTTCTTATATCAATTAAGAAGAATAAATTGAGGGTTAAATATAAATGACATTCTCCCTAAATTATTTTAGTTGTAAAACAGAAAAGGGGTGGTTAGCTTGTAATCATGTATTTATGTTTTAAATTACATTATTTAAAGTTAAGATTCCATTTTGATATGAGATTATCCACGAATCTCAAGTTATCATACTTACCACCAAGGTTCTTATTATTCATCCAAGTTTGGATGAAAATTATGAACAAATTTCTTCTAAATCCTTTTTTACTTCACCTAGAAAAAAGGTTTGGTGAAAACTTATTTCCTCTCTCCTTACGGTGAAATGAATAAAAGAGAAGTTTGAAAATACCATAAAATTTTAAATCCAATGGTGTCCATAGAATATATTTCAAAGGTAAAAATGATTCTGAGGTAGGGTATAGAGCAAAGGATATTTATTTATCATGTGGAAAGAAATAGTTTTTAGAATAATTTCAATATATTATAGTAGAAGTAGTTATAAAATTCTTGAATACTCACCATGGAATATAATATTTATATTAGACTTGTCTTTCATTAAATAATTGTTTTTACATATATTCTCATTCAAGAATTAATAAATATTATAAATATTATAATAAGTAGGTATAATTCTCCAAGAGGCTGAGAAAGGGTGATTCTTACGTTAGTAGTGAGAAAACACAACTTATAAATTACCGGAGTGGATTGATTTGGGTTTTTAATAAGTGATACTAAAAAAATTATCTTAGTTTCCTGTTAAACACAATAAGAAATTATTTCAAATTTAGAATAAATGTTTCTATGGTATTCCATATTGAACTGTGGTTCAGTAATCTTAAATCATAGATATCCATTTCAATGACTGATGAATATAAAATTATAAGTCTCAATTACCTGATTGCTGAAAGGTAATTCTTTGTAAAATAAAACTAATATTAGTTGATTTTTTATATCCAAAAAAATGTTTTAGTCACTTTTGAGATAATATATTAGGTGTAATAACAAAATGTTTATCATGTTTTAGATAAATAAACCTTTATAATAAAGGTCCACTAGAAATTTTCTAGAGTTAGTTAAATAAGAAAAGGTGAACTATTCTAAAGAAAAAGGTAAATTTACACACTTCAAGAGATTCCGTTAAGAAAGTTTAGAATTTCTAAAAAAATTAAATTAGTGCACTTGGTGAAGATTATGGTACCTTATAGGTTGATTATCAGAGAACATATTATTTGAGTAATCATTGATCATATACATGTGAAGTTAAGATATTAGGAAAACTCACATTTCCATATATACATTAATATAGTGATGGTAGGAAAAGGAAGTTCAATTATATGTATTATATATATTTCAAATATTCTATAAATTCTTAGAAGACACGATTAAAAAATTGTTGTGTAACAACTAACCATATTCCAACTATATTGACTAATGTATATCATATTAATTATTAAATGAAAATAATAAATTTTCTCAAAACCCAAGATTTTGTTGAAAATCGTCTATTAAAATCTAGTTTTAGCTAAAAAAACATAAAAAAACTTAGTGAATCACAATGAATAATCTTATAGACACTAAGGATATTAAAATTTAGTCATGACCGACTATATTTCCTTACTTGAAACATATGTCTTTTAAGATACTAGGATAAGACTTAAATTTTATGGGTTAAGGATTTGAATGTGCATGAGTTGGTATAAGAATGCTAGACTTCAGAAAACTCAGAAAGAGGAGTAGTTTTAGAGAAACATACTGCATAAGAAGTCTAACCAAAGAGGTGTTTTATGTTTTCATGGTTCATGATAAATATATTATTCTTTTAGAATAATGATTCCTAAAAGAAAGAAATAAATGACAATATTCTAATATTGAAAACTTTGTATGGATTCTATAATATATTCCATGTTTCTAAATTCATACTTATATCTTTTAGATATTTCTATAACTTTATACTATTGGTGAATATTCAAGAGAAACTATACATGGATGGTATAATACAATATTAATAAAATCATGATTGATTATTTTAAGGTTTTTTCTATGAAAATACCTTTAAACTAATCATCATGCTAATATCATTTTAAATTGTAGTTTTCAAAGAATACTTATATGATCATCACATTTAAATATTAATTTTCAAGTCCACCTTATAGAAGATGACTATATGATGTGATGAAAAGGTGACATAATGGTATATGTTTATATGGAATAACTAGAAAGGGTCAATAACATCAATAAATTCCAGTATTATATATAGATTATAAAAATTAATTTATAGATATGTAATGCATAGAGATAATATAATATTAATTTCGAAATCAAGGAGTTACATGTGTTTATAACATGTTAGTGGTAATGATATATGTTTTCAAGATATATATATTAATAATAAATGGAAAATAAATTTCATGACTTACCAATTTTTTATGACTACAGAATGAATTTCCCAAAGAATGTTTTAAATTGATAACCATGTTCTAAGTGCTGATATCTACAAAAATAGATTCATGGGTCTAATGAATCTAATAATAGTACATATATTGACAAAGTATTAAAAAATTAAACTAGAAACAATTCAATATAGAATTATTGTTGGAATATAATCCCTCCAGTAGAACATGCATAGGAATGAGAATAGATTATTAATATTAAACTAATTTCAAATTATTATTTTGTTGTAATTTATCTCATATTCCTTAATATATATCGATGTTTTATATTAC
Organism: Viscum album; assembly: GCA_963277665.1. Taxonomy (NCBI): domain Eukaryota; kingdom Viridiplantae; phylum Streptophyta; class Magnoliopsida; order Santalales; family Viscaceae; genus Viscum; species Viscum album. The sequence goes on along the minus strand of OY728159.1, from coordinate 769,035,130 downwards.
AGATTCATGCTGCGTAGTTTGTGAATATAAAACAGTAACAACATAACTGAATTTACTTGTATGTATAAATATCTTAAACTACATTACAAAGTAGAATTGTGTGATTTCCTAGTATTTGGAGAAGTGGGATTAATAGTGGTCAAGAAAATTGAACATTTTTATTTATTAATTCAATTAGATCTAGTATCACAATAACCCTAAGAAAATATTAATGTCAAACTGATTATATCCAGTAGATGCCATATCTAAAATATTTATATATTTTGTGTCTTTTAATGCAGCTTAATAAGTGTTTTAAAATTGTACTGTTCTTATTTTGGGTTATACCAGAAGTAAAAGATTTTATCATTATTCTGATAATCTTTGAATATAGGATTAATCAATATGTTGGGATTTTAACCAGGGAATAAGAGGTGGATACTCAGTAATTTCACTAAATGAGGGATTTTATCAAGGTAGTGATGTCATTATAAGCATATTCTTCCCATAGACATGTGGTTTTACCAAACCTATTCATAGAAAGTGTTAATCCCACCAACTATTCCATACTTAGCAGAATAACATTTAATATGTGAGCACTAACCATTCGTTAGCAGTCAGCTCTAGTGAAAGTGGGAATTTATTTGAGCTATCCTAGATGGTGAGACACAAATTTTTTCCGTCAATCTCTGTTAAATATTATTTATATATATATTTAACATTTAGAATTAATATCATTATCCTCACCAAGAAGTAATAATTATTCAGGATTTATTAAATGATTTTAAATATTAAATAAATATTTATTCATAAGGTAATTGATTAATTGTCTAAATCTATAATAATTTTATATCATTTTTTATTCACATGGTAATAAATAATTATTTATTCATTAATAAATAATTTATTACATGAATATCAAAAAGTTCGTTTTTCGTATGACTATGAATATGATATTTATCTATCTATTGAATGTATAATTTTTATCTCATGTTATTCACAAGTTAATAAATAATTAGTTGTTAATAAATTATTTATTTAATTATGTGAATTTAAAAATAAAATTTTAATTCACTAGACTATGAACGTATTTTTTATTAATGATATTTATTTGGAAATTCAATAAATTTCAAGGAGGAATATCTGACCAAGTTATTGGTCTAATGATAAATATTTATTTATTAAACTGTAAATAATATTTATCATTGCATAAGTTTTTTCATGCTATGAAATAAAATAAATATATTATTATTTTACATAACATTGGGGTATTTTTTCCTTTAACATATTATTAAGGTCCCTTGAGAAATGAAATAGTACGAAACCCTAACCCTAGGTGTATAAGTAGATAATTATGGGAATTATGAGATGACTGGTCGTTGTGCACAATATTTTCCTCCCTAAATAATTCTCTTTAAATGGGTACAACTCAAGGGTTTTCTATAAATATTAATAGATACTCACTTCCTCCATTATTCCTCTCAAGATAATGAGATCTAGACATGATCCTTATAGACTGAAGGGGTTATGGATGCGATCAAAGTAGTGACATAAGATGATTAATACCATTTCATGATCACCCGAAGTACCGTTATTGACGTTTCACGATCAAAGGTGCATGTGTGGATCACTTATATTTGGGTTTTACTTTGAACCTCATCAGCGTAGTGAATATAAAAATAAAAGACCTTTATATGATCAAAACTTGCATCAAATATAGAACTTGAGATCAATGTATTTCTTTACAATATTAAATTAACTATAAATTAACATGAAAAAGATCATCTCTCTTGGTTCAGACAAAAATAATTTTCAATATTATTTATAAATATTTATCGGTCATAATGTTCACGTTATGTACATTATAAATTATCTATTTAATTCTAAAAAAACTAGTTGGACATAGACCCAATAGTGACTTCCATTACATCTAAAACCGTCATATTTATTGAAAAAAGATAGGTACATGGGTTAAATAACCTGGGAATGCATGGTGGTTCCCATAGATCACTATGGTGAAACACACAAACACATATAAACATGTGATAGTGATTTAACATAGGTGAAATAAGGAAAAACCGGTTGAACTACACAATCCTATTTAACATGGGTGAATGATCTTGGTGTGCCAACCTTGGAGAACAGAACTGGGAAAGCTAGGGAGTGGGGTGCATGACCCTGATCAGAAATCATATTTCTTCATGAAAAATTTCTAACTTCAAATAACCATAAATTTTGATTCAAAAGTCTATATTTGGATCTACAACTATTAAAATTGAACACCCTAAATAAAAATACAACATTAATTCTATGGTTTCTTTGTAGTAAGTTTTTTTCAGGAAAAGAATTTCCTATAAGTATCCAAAAAAATGGGTTCTAGGGATTCAATACCCTTTTCTTTAAGAATGTGTAAAATTTATATCTTAATCCCAATGGGAGTTTCTTACCACCACAACATCATATTGGGAATCTTTTTCGAATAATATCTATCCCTCTGTGTGTGATAAATCATATTACACATGGAGATCAAATTTTATTCTTCTTTGAGTATAGAAATAATTTTCTTTATACTCATATCCAAATTGTTCTATCTAAGTGGGGACTATATTTTGGATTCCATGGAAAAGTGCATCGAACATAGTTATCAGTGCTAAAAATTTTCCCTTTATTATTGGATTATTTTTGAATGAAAAGAATCTAATTCTAATTCAATTTACGGAGCTTTTCCACATCACTTGAACATCAGATGGTCTCCGAGAGTCAACTCACTACTGGTGGGATGATTTCTAAAAGGATCATCTTAACTAAATTATTTTGACATCCTAGAACATGGTAAATGAAGGAAAATTCAAACTCAATTGGTAGAATAAAATTATAAGATGGTAGAGGGGCATAATTAAAGTGGGATTTATAGTTGGATCTATGATAAGAGATTCAGATGTCACTATATATATTGTGAAAATAGGAATCAAGATACACATAGTTCTTAAAATGATCATGGAATAGATATTTATCATGTGCATGGGGGAAGATACTTTACTGTATTGGTGTCAGGACTAGTGGTATTTTTTTAAATAGTGTTAGACCATGGGTAAGGGTGCATACAATATCAAACACTGACATAGATATGGATATCATATAGGAAAATTAGGAAATATAACCAAGAACACTCTGAAAAATTTAATGTTCATACAAAATAATCCATATTCCATATAGTTTTAAGTCACATGAAAAGGACTATATACCCTTGAAATATAATGGTGGTCTAAAAGTTTCATAGGTTGATGGACCTAGAGAGCATAACTTTATTTTTTATATGGTCAAATAGTGTTCCCCATGAGATTTATACATTCTCATTTTATCCTTATTTTTTGAATAATCCATCGACGGAGTGGCTTAATGGGTAGAAAAACAGCTTTTTCTCAGGATACCCTTTGTGGGGTTTCAACCAAACAGGTTTTGCGTCTTTTACATTTTTTAGAAACTTAATTTTTTTAGCTAATGTGAGGTTAAGTCCCTATGAGTGGAGAATCAACTTTTCCCAGGATTCCATTTGAGGTTTTTCAATATGGAAAATACTATATATGCTTCCTTTGTAAGTTTAAGGTATTGAAAGTTAGATCAATGTCACTGGAATTTTAGGTCAAATATATTTGACCAAAATATAAGGAAGTCTATATACAAAAATAGGTGAAACAAACATGATGTGAATGAGTGCCCAATGTTATGAATGTTGATAACCTCATGGAATGGTGAAAAGAATTTAAGGTCATAGTGCTAAGACCAATGTTCTCTGATTATTTAGGTAAAATAACTTTAATTGGAAGAGTAATAGAGTCTGTATTGTAATGTAAAGGTTGACCCAATGTGAATATAGGTAACAATACTAGTTTATAAAATATAATGGATGTGTGAACATAGTTTAAGGTCATATTGTTTTTACCATTATTTCATATAGTTTAGGGTCACATGATAGGGGATTTTTCCCAATAATGATTTTCAAAAAGGTGAATATCAACCAAAGGCTTTGGGATTTCCCTTGGGAGTATCTTGACTGATAGCATTTGGGACCGTACATGAGATGAACACCTAGGTATGAAAAGGGGAACAATAATATGCTATCATAATATTACTCTAAAAGTGGGTATGATGTGAAAATGTGTAACATTTAGGTTATTTGAATCCACTTGAATAGCTTGGTTATGAAAAATGGTAAACCATAACATATGAATGTATGAATCAATGGGAAATAGATAGAGGTGGGAGTATGTTGACCATTAGTAATGGTAGAAACTAGTGATGCACCATTCGATAATAGATCATGGGGTTTAGTGGAAAATTTCCTTCAAGACCAAAACATACCCTAGGGGTTACTTAGTGGCTCAAAGGAAACTGTGTTGTTCTCCATTAATTTCTAGTGTGTTCTATTTGGATTAGTAAAGAACCATGTTACCAATATTGTTATTAAAGGGGGAACCTAGAGTAATAATTGACTCAAGGTTTTGAGATTATAATAGGAGTATATTGACTCAAGGAATTGGGTTGGTGTTGATTCAAACAACAAATATATGACGTAGGTTCATTGAGAATGCTATATTCAAGAATGGTTCGATCACCCTAAAGGTTAAGACACCATGTATTGAGAATATTCTTAGGGAAAGGGGATATAACATGAAATTATTGAGTAAAAAATCACTTAAATGGGTTCCCTACTTAGTTTGAATAGGTGGTCATCTAATGAATGAAAATATACCCATGACATAACTTAAGTCCACTTGGAAGGGGTAAGGACAATATTATCTAACTTTGTTCCTACAAAAATGAGGTCTAGAAAGAATAGATTGAATTTCCATAGGTCTAAGTTTTGGTACCTATAAGTTTTGTTCATTTTCATTTTATGTACCATAATTTTCCTAAACCATTAAAGGGAATTCCTTAATGAGAAGTGACTTGGATTTTTCTTAAGTCTCCCTTTGCGTGTTTTTAACCAGACAAAAATTTTATGTCTCTTTTGACATGCTGTTTGAGGTATTGTGATTTGGACCACAAAGAGATTGAGATTATGGTCATATATCTTTGACCAACTGCTAATGGGGTTTATGTTCACACAATTTCAACCAAAATTTGAGACAGTTCAAGTAAAAAAAGGATGTGATAAACCCAATATGAATAAGGGAGCCTGTTGTTTCTACAGACTATCTCAGGATGGGGGTGAACATACTTTAAGTGCATGGTTATTAGATCAAATATTAAGATGTAAGCTTATGGTCGAGCCTAGGATTGGAGATCCAAGCATCACTATATATCTTGCGATAGTAGGAATCATTCCACACATAGTTTATAAAATCATATCCCCTATATATACCTAGATTATTTACAGTAAAGTGGAATTTTTTATTTTGGTATGGGATTGAAACCAACATATTCTATATAGATTATGTATAGGATAAGAGATTTGGGTTTCATTTATAGTGGAGAATTTTTATGATATCACAAGTTTATGGATGGTATCCATATTTTAGATACTCTTACATGTATCTAGATCTTATGTTGGGAATATGGTTAGTAAAATACGATCTATTCAAAGAAGTTTTAAGGCCATGTAGTGTGGACTATATGTTGTGCAGTTTAAATTTAAGTGAAATTGTCTCTTATTCTATATAATTTAAGGTCATATGATGAGGAGATTTATATATTTTGGTTTTCATATATCTAGATCATATGAAAAAATGATATGGATCTATCTTAGTACTAGAACCATGGAGAGAAACCCGACATGAATGGGATACCCCAAAAATAGAAATGAATCATGGGTTTGATTAGGATTACTGGTTGGTCCCAAGATAAGTTATTTGGGCATCAATATGTATCCTTAAATAGTGGAAATCAAGAAACACATTATTCTTGGATAAAGGGGTATTTTTCTAGAATAGGTTAGGTGAAAAACGAAATTATGTTTGACCAGTATAATAATATCCACTGAATCCCAGAGTGATGGAGAAGGAAATACTATATAGATCGATCTATTAATTATAGGAGGGGTATTTTTTTTGATTTAGGTCATATGAAAATACCTCTTTCAAATAGTTTAGAGTCATGAAATATTGAACAATTTGAACAATTTAAATTTATTTGGGATGGAATATATACTATCTAGTTTCACATCATGAAACAAGGACCAATGTTTCATGTAGTTTATACTAATGATGATTAAAGATTCATTAATAATGTATGTAATGCATAAGGGAATAAATTATATATATGTTACCAATATGTTTGATCATGGACAATATAGATGATGTAAATCATGTATTTAAATGTATAATGATATGTTATGATAGGATGAAAAGTGGTATTAAGTTTACCATTAGCAATAAAGAGGCTAGTGTTGCACCATTTGGGAATAACACATGGGATTAAGGGGGGCCTATACTCTAGGGCCAAAACATCCTAAAGGGGTTATATAGAATTTATATTATTGTTCAACATTTAATGAGGGGCCTATTGGGATGAATAAATACCCCTATTACTAATTTCTATGAAAGTATGGACCAAGAATATTCACTTAAGTTTCATGATATTCCAAGAGGAGTACCTCTACTCAAGGAATTTGGTCAGTGATGGCTCAGTAATCAAATGGATTAAAGTATGTTGTTTGGAAAATTGTAATTTCAAATGGGTTTGGAATACCTATGGATACACCATAATGTGATAGATAGGAAATATGGGTTGGAGGAATAGATCCTGGTTAAAGAGGATGGTAAACTAAACCCCACAAGGATTATTTTTTTTGACTCAAGATGTAATAGGGGAATATCAATCATTGATAAAGTTCATCTTTGATTAACCTATATGATAATTTCATGGTAATATGGGATGTACTACACACCACATAGTTTAATTTTATGTGGTAAATACGTTGTGTCATGTAGCTTACGGTCTTACAACTTAGACCTCATTTTGTGATGTTTAGATTCATGAAACCCAGACGTAGGAATCTTTCAGTTTATGATCATATAACTGAGACCATTAGGTTAATGGTGTTGTGATTATTTGGATTATGCATAAGAGAAATATGTGTCCACATTTAAATTAAGGGATGATAAAGAACCTGGCATTGATGGGGGAAACAAAAACACTAGAATATAACAGAGTCAGATGTGGAATTTTCATACATGGTCCACAACACATAGATTATTGTGTGATGAACCAAAATGAATGTGAAGTACCAAAAACTAGGGTTGTATCCTTGAAATAGGGTTTTTTTCTTATTATATATTTATGAATAAGGAATGAAATCCTATGTATTCCTATGCATATATGGATAATTTTTAAGGAATCCAGGATTTAGGGAGTAGAAATCTCTATGTAGTTTAAAGTCATGTAAGATATACCATACATTTTATAGTTTAATGTCATATGGAAAGTATATAAATGTATTTTAGTTTAAGTTTATCTAACATGAACCATTTCTAAGTAGTTTAAAGCTACATAGAGTGGACCAAGTAATATGTTGTTTAAAGTCATATTGATAGTACATTGTTTCTATAATTTGGGGTATAACACACCTTGATAGTTTTAATAAAAGTAATTATAAAAAATACATAGATAATGTAATTCATGCTCAATGTGATAAATAAGGGGTGATTATAAAACCAATCATACTATATGATAGTCCATAACAAGGATTAACATTAACCATACCATTTATTTTATATGGTGATGAAGAAATATTTTGTTGTTTTGAGTCATACGATAATGACTTGTGACTATTTTTGTGTGGATTTGATTTTAAATTGATGTTTAAGTAACTTATATTATTATTTATAAAGGAAACTATTGACCTCACCTGTTTTGATAATCTCAATCCTGTATCCATATGTGTTGAAAATCCCAATTATGTTCTCATTCTCTATGATATTCTTTAGTATCATTGATCTATACTTTAATTCTTTCAAATCTATGATCAAACCAATAATAATTTTTAAAATAGTCTTTGGAATATGTTAATCCTCATTTATCCATGTTCATACAAGTTATAAATTGATTCTAACACAATCGGATGTGTTCTGCATAAAACAGATAAGTAATCTGCCTATAGCTACTGATAAAGAGCTACCGGTAACCAGTCTACCGATAGACCTAACACAGAGCTACCGATGTGCTTATAAATATAAGCTACTGACTTAGAGACAGCTACCGATACAAACATAGAGCTACCGGTGTAAGTATAAATAACTACCGATGGAATAAGAGTCACCGATGGACGAAGCTACTGACAGACTCACAGCTACCGACGCATGGAGCTACCGACGCATGGAGCTACCGACGCATGGAGCTACCGATGCATGGAGCTACCGACGCGTAGAGATACCGATGCATGTACCTACCGACGCATGGAGCTACCGATAAACAAAGTCACCGATACAAGCATGTACCTACCGACGCATTGAGCTACCGATGTTCAAACTACCGATGTTCAAACTACCGATGTTCAAGCTACCGATGTTCAAGCTACCGATGTCCAAGCTACCGATGCTGATTACCTACCGATCACTCGACTCACTGTTTGAATTTCTTTATTTCCTATATTTAATCTATCTAACGGTCATATCATGTAAATTTTAATGATTTTTCAAATATCTGATAAAGGTTGTCGGATGTTAGGAACCCGTACCTCGTACCTGCTGAAAAGAAATCTTTTCTGTCCCCTGTTGGGAGATAAATACGAGAAGACTACGCTGCCCAAAATAGAAGTGAACTAGAGAAGCGTGTGGTGGACGAAAGATACCAAGAAACACAAGAACAAGAAGAATCAAGAGAAAAACTAGTTCCATCAAGAACACAGAGAAGCTCATAGACAATCAAGCATACTCGAGAAGTGTTCAGTGCATACAAAAGAATATCGAAGAGCTTCATCGACTACATTCTCACTACCTGTGAACCTGGAGCATACGACACTCTGTTTCTCAAACAGAAACGAGAAGAGGACTCATACTCACTTCTGATCGAATCCAAAGGAGTCCAGAGCTACACTGAAATCACCAGAACTACTTCTAAACTCTACATCTCTTGTTCTGTGATTTATTATCATTCATTTCGAGCAGTGTGTGTTATCTGCTGTATCTAACACATACAATGTCTCCTGTACTCAAACTAAAGGATTCGTAAATCCTTACCAAACTCTTTCATTCTTTCTTTCCCACGAATAACAGTGGTAGAGGTCGTGTGTGACCTGGACAGCTGGTTGCTGTTGTCCTGTTTCCCACGAAGAACAGTGGTAGAGGTCTTGGACCTGGACAGTTGTAAACTGTTGAACCCCGATCCAGGGTGTGGATCATTTTTATATTAACTTTTGAGTGGACTAAGTCTCCGCTTGAGACTGAACCTCTTGGTTACATTTGTTGTGCCATCTCTTTCAAAGTTTTATTCCACTGCCAATCACTTTAAAACTAATACTGTTTTTAAAGTTACTTTGATAATTAAATTAGCAAGTGTTTATGTTAAGTGTAGATTAGTAAGTTAGTTTCAAAAGATAATCACACACTCCTGTGTTGATTAACTGGGAATTAATCAATCCCTTGAGAATCTGAAAGAACCTCTACTTTAATATAAATTCACTACAGTTTAATTTATTATTTTATTTTGGGGGTCTTTAAGACAATAATTTTTAAATACAGAAATTTTTAATTGGTACTCAATTCACCCCTCTCTTGAGTAAACCACTCCGACCAACACTTGGTATCAGAGGATCGAAAATACTTTCTAAAAGTACTCTGCTTTTGAACTGTGATTTTAGTTGTATTTTAAAGTTATTAAAATTTCTGTTATATCTAAATTTTTATCTCTTTAAAATTTTCTCATCATGGACAATAGACTTGAGGGTGCTGCTACTAACCGGCCACCTTTCTTCAATGGAACTAATTATGCTCAGTGGAAACTGAAAATGAAAATTCATCTAGAAAGCATAGGTTTTGATATTTGGCCTGCTATTGAATCAGAATACAAAATTCCTACTACTGCTGGATCTACTTGGGATGAACCTATAAAGACTGATTACAATAACAACTGTAAAGCTATGAATGCCTTGTACTGTGCTCTAGGAGATGAAGAGTTTAATAGAATTTTTGCATGTAAAACTGCCTTTGAAATTTGGGATACCTTAGATGTTTCTCATGAAGGAACAACGAATGTTAAAGAAATGAGATTGAACACTTACACTATCAAGTATGATAATTTTAAAATGAAGCCTGACGAACCCATTTCTGACATGTATCTCAGGTTCAATGAAATTGTCAATACAATGATCTCGCTGGGAAAGGATGCCTCATCGAAGGAACAAATTATGAGAATTTTGAGATGTCTACCTGATAGATGGAGAGGCACATCTATCTCAATCAGAGAATCATGTGACATAGCTGCTCTACCTATCAAGGAACTAATTGGCAAGCTGATGATGTATGAAGAAGAGCTTAAAGTGAACAAAGAGGAATAAAATGAACCTGCAAGAAAGTCTGTCGCTTTCAAATCCTCAACTTCAAAGAATAAGGACAAAGAAAAGCTTCAAGCTGTAGTTGAAAGTTCAAGCTGTGAAGATAGTGAAAGTGATTCTGACAGTGATGCTGAGATGGCTCACAATGCTAGAAGATTTAAGAAATTTTATAGGAAAAAGAAGTTCTTCAGAAAAAAAAATTATAAGGGTAAGTATGATCACCAAGGTAAATGGAAAAAGGATTGGAAGAAGAATGACAAATCAGATGATGTTGTCTGCTATGAGTGCAAGAGAAAAGGACACATTAAAGACGACTGTCCAAAGCTAAAGTATAAAAAGAAATATGAATATAAGGACAATAAGTTTAAGAAAGCCATGAAGGCTACTTGGAGTGCTTCAGAAGACAGCACAAGTGAAGCTGAATCTTCAGACTCCGAAAGGAATCGAGCCAACATGTGTTTTATGACAAACACTTCTCAGGTAACTGCTGAAACTCCTACTTTAAATTATTATTACTCTGGAGATAATGCAGAATCTGATTCTGAGTTTGGAACAATGTCTAAAAATGAATTGTTTGAGTACTGTGATATGCTGGAAGAGACATGTAATTAACTTAAGGATAAATACAAGTCATTAAAGAAACAACATGCTCTCACCACTAAAGTTAACACCGAACTTACTATTGAAAAAGAGAAAAATGCTCAACTGTTAAAAGAAAACACTGAACTGAAACTATCTAATGAGAAACTCAAGAAAGACTTAGAGAAGTTCACCAATGGAAAAAATACACTAACACAGATGCTAGGAAAGAAAATAGCACCTAAATATACTACTGGTATAGGATACCAACCTGGACAAAGGAAAATTGCCAAAACTAGATTCATTCCTAAATCTGGACAGAATGAAGGTAATTCTGGAACTTCATATGCTTCAACCAGTTATATACATATCTATGGATCTAATAAAGTTTATCTTTCAAAGCATGTCAATTCTACAAATTATATGTGACCCATTAGACAAATATGGGTACCTAAAGTGTTATTGGCTAACCTGTCTGGACCCAAGAAAATCTGGGTACCAAAATCATCTCCCATCTAAATCTGTTTTGTAGGGAACTTGCTTGAAGAGCTCCTGTAAAGAGACCTTATATTTGGACAGTGAATGTTCAAGGCATATGTCAGGATACTTCTCTTGTTTAAAGAGTTTAATAAAAGTTGATGGAGGCTTTGTCACCTTTGGTGATAATTTTAAAGGAAAAATCATCGGCCTAGGCCAGACTGGTAACACTGATTCAATTTTGATTTCTAAAGTTTTATTTGTTGATGGCCTTAAACAAAATTTATTAAGTATTTCTCAGTTATGTGATGATGGTTTTCATGTTAAATTTGAAAATTATTCTTGCAAAGTTTTTAATTCTAAGAATGTTTTGGTATTTTCTGCCTTAAGAAATGAAAATGATTATGCTGTTAATCTGAATTCTTTAGCTAAACAGAATATTACTTTTTTGAATGCTTTTCATAAATAATCTTGGCTATGGCACAGAAGATTGGGACATTGCAACATTCACTCACTTAGAAAACTCTCTAAAAAGAACCTAGTTAGAGACCTACCTAAATTAGAATTCCCAAATGATAAAGAGTGTGACCCCTGTCAAAAGGGAAAACAACACAAAGTTTCTTTTAAATCAAAGAAAGAAGTTTCGACTTCTCAACCACTTGAATTGGTTCACATGGATTTGTTTGGACCATCAAGAGTTTCTAGTTTAAATGGGAAGCACTATGTTTATGTTCTTGTAGATGATTTTTCTCGATATACTTGGGTATATTTTCTAGCTCACAAAAGTGAAGCTTGTTCTTCTTTTGTTAAATACTCTAAATCTGTAGAGAACCTTAGTGGACTTATGATTAAAACTTTGAGGAGTGATCATGGTCGTGAGTTTGAAAATCAATATTTTGAATCTTATTGCTCACACAATGGCTATACTCATAACTTTTCTGCCCCTAGAACACCCCAACAGAATGGTGTAGTAGAAAGAAGAAACCGAACCCTGCAAGAAATTGCTAGAACCATGCTCAATGAATATGATCTGCCTATTTATTTTTGGGCTGAAGCTATAAATACAGATTGTTATGTCATTAATAGAGTCTTAATCAGACCTGGTCTTAAGAAAACCCCTTATGAATTGTGGAACAATAGAAATCCTAAGGTTAATTACTTTAATGTTTTTGGTTGCAAAGTATTTATTCTGAATACTAAAGATAATCTGGATAAGTTTGCTTCCAAAAGTGATGAAGGAATTTTTCTGGGTTACTCTATTTCAAGTAAATCCTATAGAGTATTCAATAAGAAAACCAAATGTGTGGAAGAATCTGTTCACATCAAGTTTGATGAAACTGATCCACATGAGCCTAAAAACTCTCTTGAGAATCTTGAAGAAGATTTGTCTATTCTGGACCTTAATGATAAATCTAAAGAACCTGTTATAAAAGCATCCAGTTCTGGACTTTTTCTAGAATCTGCTTCTGTTGAACCCGAACCTATAGATGAACCTGAAATTTCTAGTCCAACCTTTACCAGATCAACAAGGATTCTAAAGAATCATCCTTTAGATGCTGTTGTAGGAAATCTAGATAGAGGAACACAAACTAGAGCTTCTCTAAGAAACCAGGTTGAACATCAAGCCTTTCTTTCACAGCTAGAACACAAAAATATCAACGATGCTATCAATGATGAATTCTGGGTAATAGCAATGCAGGAAGAATTAAATCAGTTTGAAAGAAACAAAGTCTGGGAATTAGTTTACAGACCTAAGGAAACTTTGACAATAGGCACAAAATGGGTTTTTAGAAATAAAGTAGATGAATCCGGGAATATTGTTAGAAACAAAGCTAGACTAGTTGCACAAGGATATAATCAAGAAGAAGGTATAGACTATGAGGAAAATTTTGCACCTGTAGCTTGACTAGAAGCCATTAGGATCTCACTTGCATATGCTGCACATTTGGATTTCAAGTTATATCAAATGGATGTGAAAAGTACATTTCTAAATGGTTTTATAATTGAAGATGTTTTTGTGGAACAACCACCTGGATTTACTCACCCCCATTTTCCAAATCAAGTTTTTAAACTTTCTAAAGCTTTTTATGGTTTAAAACAAGCTCCAAGAGCTTGGTAAGATAGACTTAGCAATTTCCTTATTTCAAAAGGTTTTACTAAACGGATTGCTGATCCAACTCTTTTCATTAAAAGAATTTCTAAAGATGTTTTAGTTTCACAAATATATGTTGATGATATTATTTTTGGATCTTCTAAACACTCTTTATGTACTGATTTTTCAAAAAGTATGCAAAATGAATTTGAAATGAGCTTAATGGGAGAGCTTAAGTACTTTCTTGGATTTAAAGTATTTCAAAATGAAAATGGTATTATTTTGAATCAAAGTAAATATACAAAGGATCTTTTAAAACGTTTTGGTCTGGATAGTATCAAGGAAAGTGAAACTCATATGAGTACTACCTGTAAATTGGATGCAGATGAAACTGGGAAACCAGTTGATCAAACAAATTACAGAGGTATGATTGGTAGTTTAATTTATCTTACTGCTAGTCGACCTGATATTATGTTTAGTGTGTGTATGTGTGCTAGATTTCAAGCTAATCCAAAAGAATCTCATTTGCTTGCTGTCAAAAGAATTTTTAAATATCTCAAACACACGGTTAACTTAGGTTTGTTTTACCCAAAAGGACAATCCTTTGAGTTAATGAGTTATTCAGATGCTGACTTTGCTGGTTGTAAGTTAGATAGAAAAAGCACATCAGGAACATGTCATTTGCTTGGAAAATCCTTAGTTTCTTGGTGTAGTAAGAAACAGAACTCAGTTGCCTTATCTACTGCCGAAGCAGAATATATAGCTGCTGGTAGTTGCTGTGCACAAATTCTGTGGATGAAACACACTCTTTTGGACTATGGATATGTTTTTAAACATGTTTCAATCAAGTGTGATAACACCAGTGCAATAAACATCTCTAAGAATCCTGTATCTCACTCTAGAACCAAACACATAGATGTAAGACACCATTTCCTAAGAGATCACTATCAAAAAGGTGATATTTCTCTTGAATTTATTGGCACCGAACATCAATTGGCTGATATTTTCACTAAACCTTTAAGTTCGGATAGGCTAAGTTACATAAGACACGAATTGGGAATGTTTAATCACAACCGGTGTGAAAATTCTCACTGATGTAGAAATTCTCACCGATGTGAAAATTCTCACTGATGTAGAAATTCTCACCGATGTGAAAATTCTCACTGATGTAGAAATTCTCACTGATGTGAAAATTCTCACTGATGTAGAAATTCTCACCGATGTGAAAATTCTCACTGATGTAGAAATTCTCACCGACGTGAAAATTCTCACCGATGTACAACTCTCACCGATTTGTTTTTCTCACCAATGATTAACTCACACCGATGCAAGGTTTTAAAACTTCTGTCTGCCGCCAAGAATACGAATCGTTTTATTTTATTTTATTACTCTATTTTAGTTGTCTATTTGGAATTCCTAAATGATAAAACTAAGTCTAAACCACTTCTTACCTCACCGAGCTCAAAATCTCCCACCTTCGAACCTTAGCTCCCAAATCGGCCAAGAACCCTAAACCCGCGATGGCAAAAACCAAGCTTCCTATCGTCAGAGATGAAAGTGCAGAACCAAACGCTAAGAAGCAGAAGACACAACATAACGCCAGTGTTAGTGAAGTCAGAACTAGATTGGGAAGGTGACCAGTGAATCCTCACTTGCAGAATAGAGACATAATAATCGAGAAGGAACTGTGCGTGGAATGGCTACTGCCTAACAAATCCTTAGTACTCGAGATTCTGGAAGACCAGAAATTGGTGGATTGTTTCTCGAATTACAATGGCCCATACTACCCGAAGTTGGTAAAACAGTTCTATGAGTCTGTAACTTTCGAGAAGTCTGAAAATGAGAATCAGGTAAGCTCTTTTGTATATGGAAAAGAGATGTCTTTTTCTTCAGTAGAGTGGACTGAGTATTTAAAAGTACCACATGAAGGTGTCTCTGGGTATGTATCAAGAGAAATGCCACCTAGTAGTGACATTTTTGATTGTGAAACCGCCTTAAAAGAACTGACTGGTAATGGGAATCAAAGGCAAGTAGTTGCTGCTGAAATGGATGGAGAGAATCGACTGCTCTTCAAGTTTGTTCAGCATGTGTTGATACCGAGGCGAGGAGATTTTTCAAATATGAGATATCAAGATATCTATCTCCTTAATTTGCTAAGACATGGTGTAAAAATCAATCTGTGCAGATTGTTGATGCTTTAAATGGAAGACATGATTAGACCAAAGTCAAAGACTAATGCTTTATTCTTTGCCAAGCTGATTTCAGTGATGATAAAAGTGAAAGGAATAGATGAGTCTCAGGATGAGACGGTTGTAGTCAAGAACAATTTTTCATCACCTCGACTGTTTGTAAGTACATTAAAATTAACTGGAACCCATGGAAAGGAGAATGGGTCAGTGATGATCAAAAGATATATGATAGGTTTAATCCTGTGGATCATCCCTCAAGACCAAAGGATGAGAGAGATCCGAGTCTGAGACCTGATGAAGAGGAACCTGTTTATAGTGATGAAACAGAAGAAGAAGAAGAAGAAGAAACTCCTATGGATGTTGGAGGAGATCCAGACTTGCCCCCAAGTCCTGTTGCAGAATTTGTTTATTCTAGGAAAGGAAAGGTAGAGGAAATTTTGTCTACTCATGAGGAAGACCAGTCTGTACCTCACCAAGAAGAAGAGGAAAAGGAAAATGTATCTGAATTGTCTGCTTCTGGTAGTTTAAGTATGAGTCCTTTGATTGGAAGCTCAGCTATGCCTGCTGCTGAAGTAGAAAAAGATACAGAAGAAGCTGTACCTATTTCAGAAAACCTCCTTACTGCTGCTGAGATGGAAGTTTTTGTGGAAGATTCTGATGAAGAAAGGCCAGCAGAAAATGCTGTTGTGATACATGAGAATGCACCCATTGAGGGGGAGCATCAATCTGTTCTTGGAAATGTTACAGTAGCTGTTGAGCTTGGAGAATGGGTAGAAGACCCAGGGTTTATAGTCTGTGGATTGGATTATCCGGATTCAGATAATGAGATGTCTGAGAATAGACCGAAGACCAATTATGATCTTGCTTATGAGTTGTTGCCAGATGATGTGGTCAGATTTCATGATCTGAATAAGTTGAAAGAGGACCTCAAATCCAGTTTTGTTAAAGAAGTGAAGTTAATGGAAACCTCTCTTACTTCCTAAATTAATTCAATAATGACTGATTCTGTAGTTAGTTTGGCCTCAGCAAGAGGATCTGCTGCAGTTGTCTCAAATGATTTTGTCTCTAAATCTGATCTTGAATCCATGAAGAATGAGCTGAAAGAATCATTCAGTGTATCAGTTGCTGAAATGAAGCAATGCTTCTATGAAGAAATGAAAATGTTAGAGAGATCCTTCGAGCTATCTCTGGCTTGTAATTTATCTTCTTTTATGTCTGAGCTTATGGAAGAAGTGAAAGAGTGCCAGACTCAGTCTTCTAGGATCAAAGCAGATCTTGAAGCTCTCAAGACATCAGTTGCTGCTTTGGATTCTTATATGAGCTCCAAGTCTCAAGCTGACAAGGACCTAGCTTTTGTGAAGAGTGTAGTAAGCCAGTTTGTCTCGGTGTTTGAAAGTTTCAAAACCTCAGTGAAGGATCATGTTCAATTACAATACTCTCAAGTTCAAAGCCTAATCAGTGGTTTGTCTAAGAGTTTCAAAGAAACTGTTTCCTTCTCTCTTGGCCCTCTCACATCCAAACTTTCAGTTGATCTGAATCAAGTTCGAGCAATGTTGAAGGAGGAGATTGGTTCTATTTCAACCAATGGCTCTGTGGACTCATCAGAATTGAGCCAAGTGGTGCTTTCTACAAGAGATTCTGCTAGAGAAATAATGAAGATTGTTCAAGATTATATGAGAGAAGCCTCTGCCTCTCAGGAAGCCACAAAGAGCAAAGTGGACCACTACTTCACCAAAATTTTCACCAAGCATCAACTCGAACACCACTTCAAGCTAATGTTGGAACACATGAAGCTCCCTCCAGTCACTAAAGCTTTCAGAGAACAAGTGAGCAAGCTAAGAGAATTGACTCCTGCCTTAAAGAAATTTATGGAGAACAAAGATGATTTCATCTCTGCTATGGAAAGAGGAGGAGGAATTATTATGGACTTTAGAAATCTGATGCTGCCCTTCTTGCATGTTGATGCCAGACCAGTCATCATCCCTCCTGCTTTGCCTGCTTCTGCCTCCGCTGCTTCCTCAGTCCAACTGACTCTTGCTCAAGCTATTCAAAGCCTCACACCAATGATCACCCAACGATCTTCAACCTACAGGCCTGACTCTGTGTCAGTGGCCCAGCCTCCTTTGATCTTTTCTGGCATTCCAAAACCTTCACCTGCATCCTCACCACCCGAGCCTTCTTCTGATCCCAAAGGCAAATCTCACGTGGAAGAGGTGGAATGATCCAGTGGCTAGGATTTTTGATAGGAATTCCTTTGTATTCTATTTTTGTACTTTTTTACCACTCTAATACAGAAGAACTCTTTTTTACTTCTCATGTTTTCTTTTTCTCCTCTATATGCTTTCCCACTTTTTGATTACCACAAAGGGGGAGAAACATTTTATGGGAGAATAATAAGGGGGAGAACAATAAGCGGGGGAGAAACATTTTATGGGAGAATGAAAAATATTTTCAATGGAGAAAAATAAGGAATAAGGGGAGACACATTACCCTTTTTCATTTTTACCTCTGATACCTTATGTCTATATAGTACCTTATGATTGTTACCTCTGATAACTTATGTCTATATAATACTATTTCTATTATCTCTGATGCTGTTTTCAATACGAAAATTGAACTCAATATTATACTCTTTACCATTATATTTTCACTATGTTAAATGCCCATATCATAAATTGTGATTATCAAAAAGGGGGAGATTGTTGACCTCACCTGTTTTGATAATCTCAATCCTGTATCCATATGTGTTGAAAATCCCAATTATGTTCTCATTCTCTATGATATTCTTAAGTATCATTGATCTATACTTTAATTCTTTCAAATCTATGATCAAACCAATAATAATTTTTAAAATAGTCTTTGGAATATGTTAATCCTCATTTATCCATGTTCATACAAGTTATAAATTGATTCTAACACAATCGGATGTGTTCTGCATAAAACAGATAAGTAATCTGCCTATAGCTACTGATAAAGAGCTACCGGTAACCAGTCTACCGATAGACTTAACACAGAGCTACCGATATGCTTATAAATATAAGCTACTGACTTACAGACAACTACCAATACAAACATAGAGCTACCGGTGTAAGTATAAATAGCTACCGATAGAATAAGAGTCACCGATGGACGAAGCTACTGACAGACTCACAGCTACCGACGCATGGAGCTACCAACGCATGGAGCTACCGACGCATGGAGCTACCGACGCATGGAGCTACCGACGCGTAGAGCTACCGATGCATGTACCTACCGACGCATGGAGCTACCGATAAACAAAGTCACCGATACAAGCATGTACCTACCGACGCATTGAGCTACCGATGTTCAAACTACCGATGTTCAAACTACCGATGTTCAAGCTACCGATGTTCAAGCTACCGATGTCCAAGCTACCGATGCTGATTACCTACCGATCACTCGACTCACTGTTTGAATTTCTTTATTTCCTATATTTAATCTATCTAACGGTCATATCATGTACATTTTAATGATTTGTCAAATATCTGATAAGGGTTGTCGGATGTCAGGAACCCGTACCTCGTACCTGCTGAAAAGAAATCTTTTCTGTCCCCTGTTGGGAGATAAATATGAGAAGACTACGCTGCCCAAAACAGAAGTGAACTAGAGAAGCGTGTGGTGGACGAAAGATACCAAGAAACACAAGAACAAGAAGAATCAAGAGAAAAACTAGTTCCATCAAGAACACAGAGAAGCTCATAGACAATCAAGCATACTCGAGAAGTGTTCAGTGCATACAAAAGAATATCGAAGAGCTTCATCGACTACATTCTCACTACCTATGAACCTGGAGCATACGACACTCTGTTTCTCAAACAGAAACGAGAAGAGGACTCAGACTCACTTCTGATCGAATCCAAAGGAGTCCAAAGCTACACTGAAATCACCAGAACTACTTCTAAACTCTACATCTCTTGTTCTGTGATTTATTATCATTCATTTCGAGCAGTGTGTGTTATCTACTGTATCTAACACATACACTGTCTCCTGTACTCAAACTAAAGGATTCGTAAATCCTTACCAAACTCTTTCATTCTTTCTTTCCCACGAATAACAGTGGTAGAGGTCGTGTGTGACCTGGACAACTGGTTGCTATTGTCCTGTTTCCCACGAAGAACAGTGGTAGAGGTCTTGGACCTGGACAGTTGTAAACTGTTGAACCCCGATCCAGGGTGTGGATCATTTTTATATAAACTTTTGAGAGGACTAAGTCTCGGCTTGAGACTGAACCTCTTGGTTACATTTGTTGTGCCATCTCTTTCAAAGTTTTATTCCGCTGCCAATCACTTTAAAACTAATACTGTTTTTAAAGTTACTTTGATAATTAAATTAGCAAGTGTTTATGTTAAGTGTAGATTAGTAAGTTAGTTTCAAAAGATAATCACACACTCCTGTGTTGATTAACTGGGAATTAATCAATCCCTTGAGAATCTAACAGAACCTCTACTTTAATATAAATTCACTACAGTTTAATTTATTATTTTATTTTGGGGGTCTTTAAGACAATAATTTTTAAATACAGAAATTTTTAATTGGTACTCAATTCACCCCCCTCTTGAGTAAACCACTCCGACCAACAGAAACAATAGATTTTGACTGAGTTAAGGGTTAGGAACTAAGAAAATATGGGAGTATTTTCATTTTTTTCAACTAGAACCAGTTTAGAAATTCTATGAATCACTAAATATCCCATGGTATGAGAATTAATCCATATGTAGTTTAGATATAAGGTCTCTAAAAAGATCTAGCTCTTATGTGGGGAGAGGGAATTTTCTTATTTTTTTAGAGGATCCATAAAAAGTAGAGGGTCCTATGGTTTCATATTGAATTGGATTATTGGGATGAAATGTAAATTTGTAGCTAGGTTTGGTATAAGTAGTCCACATGTCAGTAGGTTAGGTAAACCATGGTATGAGGGTTGTATATTATGGTCATGACCCTTGGATCCTAATGAAATAAAATGATCCTTGATGTAGATTAAATTATTGTATAAGGTATAAGGGAATTTCGAAACTGGTGTCACATATAATAAAACCCTAAAAATAGTTTAAGGTCATGTAGGATAGAACAAATATGCTATGTGGTTTATAGACATGTAGTTTATACTTTATTTCCTTTATTTTGGATATGATGCATCTCATATGCACAAATTAAAGTGGTCAACTAAAATATCTATTCTCATGTGAGCCATGTTCAGTGTGATAATTAAGCGGTGATTGAAATATTAATCATATTTTATAGGAGTACATAACTGGGGTGGATAGGATGTGGTTGGAATGTCGCATTCACCATTGTCAGTGGGACCTATAGTAATTATGAAATTTGGTGTTTGGGCGAAAGGTTGGTGACCTAGGCAACCCTATATATCTCATGAGGATATGAATCAATCTATATGTATTTATTAAAGGGGTATTTGATTCTTTTCATATATCTGGTTCGTGTGTAGGGAATTGGTAATGAAATAGACATATTCTATGGCATAATAAGGGAATAAAGTTAATATAAAGGAGTAATCAGTGCTAGGATGGAATGAAAAAACTTTTTCCTAGTGTAGGGTTGTTAAAGAGAACTCAACATAAGATAGTAAACCCATACACTAGGAACCTTCTATATAGATCTAGCTTATACATAAAAGGGAGGGATGGTCATATAGACTAGAAAACTCTTTTAATCTTATGTTCTTGTGGGATGGACCATATTCAATGTAGTTTAACATGATTCCACAAGAAAAAAATATGATAAGTTTAGAGTCATGAGAAATGGACTTGGTCTAAGGAATTTAAAATTATGTTACTTGGATGATACACTATATAGTTTAGAGTCATGCAGTTGGGACTATGTCTATATAGTTTAATTTCATATATTAAAGATGGTATACTATCATTTTAAGGTCTTAAAACTAATAATTATGTGTCATTAAATTTAGGGTCATGTGGCTAGGACCTATGCAATGTAATTGAACATGAATGATGATTTTGTGATAGAGTGAGAGTAAATCACATGGACATGACATGAGTCTCAATACCCTCTAACTATACCAATAATTCATCTATATTCTTCTAGAGCTAATATTTAAAATAAAATCATCCTTCGATTGTATATCCCAATGGTTAGTGACAAGGATATTAATTGGGATGATCTTGCAAAACTGCCTCATCAGGTCTCTTGTTTTTTAGAATCTCAAGATGGAAATTCTACAATGAATATGAGAAGAATGTAGCCACATGATCAGGTATAAAGGAATGGACCTTATTTCATAACTCACTAATAGTTGGGAAAATGTGATTCTTTTTTACACATTCTGTGTTTTTATTAGGGTCATCATATGGATGAAGTAAGGATTATAGGGCTCACTGGATACATTACCCATTTATCTATTTTCTTATGAATCTTATCCTTAAATCTGAAAAACGTTTTGATTATATAACATAACAATTAATGGTAGGTGAATTAATTTGGATGGCCTATGAAATATACATCTACTGGTATCCTGGTTAATGGGAACCTGATCAAATTATTCTCCAAGGAGAAGATAAAATACCCAAAAAATTTCTCCAGTTGGAAATAATATTCCTTTCTTAGCATATCTTTGAGAGATAGATCATAATTCGGATTCTTTTATGTTCCACATATTCCTCTATCAGCATGGACATGTGGTCAAATTTTGGATTTGGGCAATGGTACTTTAAACTCAATCAACTCAGGAGAAGATATCGTCCCACCCCTAGATCGAGGGTCTTTATCTGTCCCGAGGAACTCCTGGTGATCACTAAGGTTTAAAAAATATCCAATATATGCCCAGAAAGGTGTAAAAAATATAAAATTTCCCCAGCCCAATGGGTAGGCTTTCTTTTTTTCAAGTAGTACCTATGCTATAGTATGTTGGCATTTCACCATAGGGAAATCATCCTTAGAGAAACTCTATCATTAATTACCAAAGATATTAATTTTATCATTGTAGCAGAGTGATTTATTCTTTATTAGAGTTGGCATTGTCATCCTCAAAAGGATAACATTCAAAATAATTATTAATACCCTTGCCTTTCCCAATGATAAGTTGGGTGGATGATGACACGAATCCCAATGTGAAACCTAGTGACTGGATTTGGTGTTAACACCGGTACAAGATCAGTCAACGTTGTACTTTAAGGTATAAATAGGGTAAATGATGACTACTTTATAGGTAGAAAATTCATTATACAATTCATCATCTATAATACTAAGAGTGTAAGACCCTTAGACTTTGGAATATAATTTTTACTCTAAATTAACATTATGTTCGTTAGCTTATTTTACAAACATCACCATAATAAAATGAGTTGCAATAGATTAGTTGAATATTATAAAGTGAATTTAACAATAATAAAACCTGTAGTAAATAAAAATATTTTAATCAATTATAAATTCATACAAAATATTATTAATAACACTTAAAGTATTAAAAGAGTATTTTTTTAATAAAAAACAAATTTCCTCTATATGTTTTATTTTTATTTAAATGACATTTTTTAATTATTTTAAAATTTTAATTTAAAAAAATTATATTATTTTTTATATTCATCATCTAAATATTATCTTAGGATAAAATTTTGAGTTTTTTTTCTAAACACTTTTTTAAATTGAATAGTAAAAAAATAACCATTTTGCTAATACCATCACTTTTATTACTTAAAAGTTTTTAAAACCTTTCTATTTAAAAATATATTAATGAATTGAAAATAATAATTAAAAAAAATACTAAATTTAATTTTTGAAACCCATATTTTTTATTTTGGTAACTTTAGTAATATTTTACTTTGAAAATGGATTTTATTTTCTTATATTGAAAATCAGTTTTCAACACTTGTAGAAATTAAATATAAAAAAATGGACTTCATATTTTAGATCAAAATTTTCATATTATTTAATAAGTATAATTTAATTTTTAGTAATAAAAATATGATTAAGAGGATTAAAGCTAATTAAACTATAATAGTAAAACTTTTATTTTCAAAGAATTATTTTATTAAAATTATTTATTTTTTATTAGATAAAATAAATTATTCTCTTTGAAAAACGAGTCTAATGTAATTTTTAAACCTATATATAAATATATTAACACTAATTAAAGTTTTAATCAATACTAAATAATATTAAGATCACTTAATGGTAACAACAACATTATTCTAAAAAATAGTTTTTATATATAATAATTTTTTGGAATTAAAATTAAATTTTAACTTATTTAGAAATTGAAATAGACTATATAGAACCCAAATTTATATTTAAGAAAATAAAACTATGGTTAGAAGGGTGTCCTGATATTTTTATTAAAATATAATCTTCTAGGTTAAAAATTGGTTACCATGGTTAAAAAAATTGAAAAATGTAAAAAACATATAGTAAAAGGATTGAAACATGTTTAAAACATGTGGAAAATTGAGTAGTGGAAGCTTTATCAATTTTATCTCGCCCTAAAATCCATAATTTCTCACTTTTGGAACCATTTATCCTTGAATAATTTCATTATATATTTTAAAAATAACCATTTTTCAAAAAAGTTACCCTTTCCCTATAAATGTGAAACATTTCCATGTATTTATATGACACATATTCCTTTGAATTTCATCCTAAAATCTTGCCATTTTTATCCTCCTAGAAACCTATATCAAGTTCAATTTCCTTTTGTCTCAATAATTTATCCAAATCCATTAATTCCCAAGGATTCCATCAAGATAAAGTTTAAGGTCCCAATAAATCTAGAACACGTTTGAGTAAGTGAGAATACATGATAAGTACGTTTCATCTCAATTTCCATTATTTGAGACATGATTTGTTTATTCACCAAATTTATTTTAATTTGTCTATATACTACCTATTAGATATATCATATCATGAATTATCTTTTATTCATGGTATCTGAAGTTCAATTTCAAGCTCTCTCTTTCATGGGTTTTTTATTAAAATATTTATTAATATGTAAAGGATATTGATAACTCAAAACCTCTTTATTTGAGTTATAATATTTTATTTCAAACTTATATCTTATATTATTTGGGTTTTCCACCCAAAAAAATTTATACTGAAATTTCTCTTCTCTTTGTGCAAAATTAAACTATTTATTCTATTATTCCACCTCAATTAATTTCTTCCCCAAAAAAGTATGACATTGTAAAGAATAATTCTCATTCTCTTTAATGATAATTTTTTATTCAATGTCTATATTTTATCTTCCCACCAATGATATACCTTGTATTTTAAAACCTAATTATGTGTTATCCCATGTGACCTTTATATTTCCCATTATCTTCTATTAAAAATTAAGTTTTATTAACACTTTTTATGATGTGAATTTTAAACAAAGGTAATTTAAAATATTCAAAAGGTTTTCCATCCTTTCAGAATCAAATGTTTTATCATACACTCCAAATTTAATCTATAAATAATTTATTCATTTTCAAATATATATTTTTGAATATTATTTATAAATTAATTTTTTTCCAATTTTTTCACTTTACCTATTCAAAAATTCTTTTAAAAAGTGACCGTAAATTCTTTTTTTCCAAAGATTAAAGTATTATTTAAAAATTATTTTATGGATTCTCTCACTGTATGATCAATCTCCTTTATGAATCCCCCATTCTATGTTTTAAATTATTTTAAATCTAAATTATTATTATAATGTAAAGGAAATATTCCTATATTTTTTTCATTTAAAATTTTGATTTTAAGAGGAAATAATGATTATAAATGGATTTTAAAGGATCCTTTTTAATAAATCTTTTTTCAAGTATTTTAATATATTATAAAATAAAGTTATAATATCCTATATTTCTGAGGTTCATTTGTCATTAAGCTTTTGGATGCATTGTTTCATGTTTTGTTAAATCATTTAAACCATAGTTGTCAAACCTCGTCTCCCATGTAAAGAAATATTTCATGGGTGTTTTGGGTTTAGAGAATCCAGACTAGTGGAGAATAGAAATGAATAGAATTGGATTGTAGTTCTGGAAAGGATTTATAGATATCGACCAGCCGGTGGGCTACCTAGTAGCCAAGTATAGTTACTAGAGTCCCATTGCCTCATCGATGATACCCACCAACCAAAAGATTTTCTTGAGAAGAATGGGTCTCATATAGGAGAGTCACTGGCCATGTGTTGGATTTTATAACCATACATAAGCACTAGGGGACAACGTTGGATACTCAGTGATGTCAGTATGGGTTAAAAAGTGAGAAGATATGTTGTTATTTTATTCACAAAAACCCCCTTTTAAATAGATAAACGTCCTAATCTGACCCTAAATTAAGATTATCGTTTTTCAAGGTTTTCCAAATCCCTCTAGGCTTCTCTAATTCCATTTATTCTCATCACAATCTTTGATTTGATTTGAATATATTGGAATCAGTAAGTCTATTAGGGATTTGATGAAATCCTCTTGTCTTCTCTTGGATTCCCTTTCTTTCCATCCTTCACGGTGTGGATATATCACTATAAAATAGAGGATAATTGAGTTTTATGTTTATTTGGAACTCAAACTTGGATATTTTCTTCTCTATTCTTGTTGTAGGTATTCTAAGTCATCTACATAAGGCTAGTTTTGGGTTTTCTAGTATATACAACATATTAAACCATATCTTTACACCATGTGTATGACCTAATCTAACTAGATAGCCTTTTAAATTGATAAATCCTTATTACTAAACCTCCCATGGATCCCTTTGGGCCCATTGACATTGATACCAGGACTTGCGACTACCCGAGTGGTGTGGCTTTTTTTGAACTCATATTAAATTAGAATTGTTGATTTGTGCACTGAATTAACCAATTGGAATAAAATATTAATTTTTTAATTAGGTTGAATGAGAATTATAATAATTGAGGTGTTGAATTGGCATTTCATTTTCTTTGGCATGATAAAAACAATGTTTTATGGAATTAATGGCTTGTGATCGATTAATGGGTTTAATTGGCACTTAAAATAGAATTTTTACAATTATGATGATAATTGGAAACTTGGATTATATGAAAAAACAGTGTCTAATTTTTAATTGGATGAATTAACCAATTTGGAATGTAATTACATGTTTTATATTCTTGGTAAATGGTTATGTGATCAGTTTTCTTGGAATATTATCTCAGAATGACTCTTGTTTATGCTTGATACTTGAGGGTGGAATGTTACATGGCTTGTTTATTTTTTTCCTTTTTATGAATTATAATTGTTTTGATTTCATGAGGGTGGGATGTGTGATATTTGAGGGTAAGGTTCATTGTTATTTACTGCTTGGGGGTAATATGTGTGTTTTTATACCTCATGAGTATTAGATGCATGAGTATGGACTTCCTGAGTGTAAGATGCATGATCACTTGTTTTTCTGAGGTTCATCTCCACTGGTTTATAATATGATATGGGTGATTTATTCTCAACATGAAAATAAACCAATAATTTTGGGGATTCATCATAGGTTGGAGTATCCACCACTTGACAAAGACATCCTACATGGGATTGAAGCGGGAATGGGTAACCCCGAGTGTCGCCCTGGAGCTCGAGGGTAAACATGTTAATATGATACCCCACATTAATTTATAAATTAATAATCTATTTTTTAGTGTTTCATGTACTATTTATGCATGGTGGAGATGACTAAACACCATGGGGTTCACCCTACTGTGTTGTAATCAAACCCTGTTCAGGTGTTGTTTTGTACCCATGCAGATTTCATGGATGTTGGTCTAGACAAGGGAAAGGGTCCCTGTACTAGATTGATTTATTTCTGGATGGGATTTAATATTGGATATAGGATAAGGAAAGATTTCAAGACTGATGTTTTGGAGTCCTTTTATCATGTATATTATATTTTCTTCCCCGTATAACTTCATCATCAAATTTAAATCGACATACAATATTACATGACATGGGTGTTTATTATTATTTGGATTGTTTTGGTTTTTATCATTTATTCTACTTATGTTTCATGGTTTATTATATATCTATTTTCCACTATTATTAAAACTCTATACCATAGAGTATAGTCTTCCCACTATATTCCTTACACTCTCACTACTAGTCGGAAGCCTCTATTGTACAGGGAGGCGCACTAGTGGTATCATGGTGACATGAATTAGTCACATGAGGGATAGCCATGTTGGGGAAGATATTAAGTGATTTTAGAGTGAATGATTTTTTATTTTTCTTTAATATTTTGTAAAGGTATATAGGAGACTATGATTCATAAGGGTTTTGGAAATGAGCTTGTTTATATGAGTGGCTAACCCATGTGATGGGGAAAAACCAAGTACCCTGGGGTGGGATTGATGTTCATGATGTTCTCTTTTTATAATTTTTGTGTTATTTCAACTTATAAGATTCACTTATTGTGTGATGTTACTATTTTATGATATTTTAATCATGGGATTGTATGATCCTAGGATAGTATGCATACGAAGTGGTAAGAACATAAGGATATATGTTGACATGGATTGTTCATTCCTGGGATATTTTTGTCACATGTGACATTTTTTCCTATATTACAATGAAAAGAAATCCCTTGATACATCCGATAAATGAAATTAAATAAACTGTTATTATATGATAATTCACATGTCAAACCAATTTTAGAGTAACCATGTGATAGTGGTTCTCTATTATTGGCTTACACTTTTTAGTTTTATCTTGGTGTGTATCATGAAATATAAGGAGTATGTTTAACTTTGTAGATAAATTCCTACACATCATATTTGGTTTGAGTGTCAGGATAGTGGTAATTATCACACCACTAACACATTTGAGTCAAAAAATCATATCACTCCAACTAATCTGAAGGATGAGCAGCTTTGCGACAATTTCCAATGGGTCATGTGATCCATGGACTAAGAGAATTCTCTTACTGTGACTTTGATTTAGGAGCTGACGAGTGAGTTACTGTAACAACCCGATATTTTATGATAATTATTCTTTTTAATTTATTTGATGTCATGTGTTAAATGCTACAAAAAGATTATCTTCTTCTATATGAAACACTGTATTAGCTTATAGTATATACAACACTATTCTTAGATTGTGTTACACACAATTTCAAGTTAGTTTGATAATAGTCATTCTACGCAACATTGAGAGTATATATATATATATATTCAATGTATAAATAAAAATATGGTTGGATTCTGTTATAACGAAAAAAGGAGTCTTTCACAACATGCAACCCTGACTTGGCTTACATTACAAGCAATCACGACCTTCCTCGATATTGTGTGTTGTACGCAATACCAGGTTTCACTAAACGACGATATATTGTTATAATATTATTATGGAATAGCCTTTATGAATAGTATTAACTACAATTTAAATTTTATAACATTATTATTCATCTTATAAATTTTCTAAAACATTTTATGTGAACAAAATAAATGTTTCGGGTAAAATAATTATTTTTCAAAAAATGCAGTTTTGCCGCCTTTTGATGGCGCACCCACATTAAATCTAGTTTTTGACATGTTTATAAGTTCAATTTTACAAAATAAACTTTTTATTTTGAATAAGGATATAAAAATTTACATTGGATAAAGTTTTGATATTTTTCTGATAACTTTCATATTTTAATGAATAGTAAAAACACGCTATATTTTAATTAAAAACAACATTTTTCATCGTAATAATTTATGTGGTTAAATTATAATATTGAATGGTTTTAATGTATAAATAGAATATATTTTTACCATTTAATATAATTTATGTCTTTAGCATTGATTTTACCTTGAATTCGTAGGTTAAATCAATTCAATCTTTTGCAATGTTTTAACCAAAAACCAGTTTTCTTTTGACAACAGGATTAATTTTAATTTAATTTATGTAACTTTTGTGTATTGAATTTGGAAAAATGGATTCCATATTTGGAATCAGTGGGTCCAAATTATTTTAATAAGCTATATTTTATTTGTGGGCATTATGAATAGTAACTACGATAAATTTTATTTACCTTAGTTAAAGGTAAATCGGGTAGTTAAGGGTAAATATAAGATTATAAAATTACCCTAAAACCTGCCAAAATTCTATTGGATGACTAAAAGTCGACCCATATCACCTAAGGGTCGTAAATATTAATTTAAAGGACTTTTTTCAATGAAAATAATTTAATTATTATTAAAACCAAAGAAAGTGACAACATGTCACTTTCTTAAATATTATAAGTATAATAATTTTAATTTAGTGATAAACTTAATGAAACTTTGAACATGAATAGTCTACAGAAATCCAATACAATTATCTACATCATATTAATTTATTTATAATTTTTAGGGGTAAAATAATTATCATTAATTATGACAAAATATTGATGTTGAAATTATTTTATTGATTGAAATATCAAATAAATGATTTTAAAAATATTAAACTAAATATTATATGAACTATTTAATGTGATCCACTAATTTTCTAGATACATATGACAGTTTATGAATCTATTAAAACTTTTATTTCGAACATACCTTCTGTATATAATTTATTTAAATTCAAATAAATGATTAGTGTCAAAATTGACACTATTGTTATTTTATAAAAATAACATATTATAAAATTGTTTAAAAATCACAAAAATATTTAAAAATTATGAATTAAAATTTATATGGTCTACAATGTGATAAAGTGTAAAATTATAGAAAATTCGCAACACATATGTTATTATTTATAATAATTAAAAATTTATAATTTTATTACCACAAATAAAATTAAATTGATAAATAAGGATAAATCAAGTTGATAATGTTTAAAAAATATTCCTAACATGTCTAAATTTTATTTTTTGATGATATTACAACCCTATATCATCAAATATTCAGATATGAGTCATTTGGGAAGTTTTTAAGTGGGGTTGGGATTTAATATAAACTAATATTTCTTATATTTCCAAAGGTGCCTCTCTCCTCCCTTATAAAAGGGCATCTCCTCCCTCTCTTCATCACACCACTTTGAGCCTTCAAGCTCAGCCAACCCCTGCTAATTTATCTTCTACACTTTGATAGAAACATCCTATAGGTTCTGGTCTTCTTAAAAGACCATCTTTAGTTCCCTAAGAGGAGGTTAAGAAGAGGCGCTTCAAAGAAGAGGTAATGTCCGTTACCGTTTCTTTCAACTTTATTTCTTATTATACTTCTTCTTATTTAGTTGTTTCATTATTAAGTAATAAAATCAGTGTCACTCATATACTGATATGTTATTATAAGTATGAAACAACCCTATTTCACCATCTATCCATCCTATGGAAAATGAAATCACCGCGCGTGCGTACGTACGAAATACCATCTCCACGCCATGGTGTAATATTTTTCGACCACAAACTTACTTGGATGGGTATAATGGTGTAAATAGATAACTTTATATGATTATTGTAAATTGATATTGATTCTGAAGTATTATACATACACTTGAATACAATTCCACGATCATGGGAATGATATCATCGCTTGTGCGTACGTACGGACTACCATGTCCACGACGCGATGAGATTCATTCTCCATGTTAACCATTAATTAATGATTATAAAGTATATATAATAAGTAATCATGAAATATATTACATAATAATGATATTGTATTTATGTATATATATATTTATTTCATCTACTTAATTCCATTCAATTAAATAAGGAAACAAAAACATCATTCATGAGTACGTACGGCCTACCGTCTCCATGAACGGTGTATTTAATTCAATTTATCGATCTATCATATATATATATATATGTATGATGAATATATATTACATATAAATAATGTTTTACATTCTTGAATTAAGTAAATCAGGTTATAAGTAATAATATCAAGAACAACAAGTCCAAACATGTTCGATAAATAAAACGATTTTACCCAAAACGCTACTTTAACATGGAACTTACAAAAGAACGGGTAATATAAAGTCATAAGTGAACCATATAAGATATCATAACAATGAATATGAGTCTTTAATAAGTCAATGACATTATTTAATCATTATACAGGAGGTTCGGATACATACGAAGCATATCAGACCTAAGGTAAGGGATAACTATTCCAATCTTACTCTTATCCGAGATTGTTTATTCGTAAGTATTCATTGGGGTTATATTTTTCATCCATGTCCCTGTTTTATAAAAATGGTTGCATGTATGTTTAAATTCCTTTTTTCCCATTTTTTAATTTTTTTACATGGTGTGTAAGGAATCTTTCTTTTACGAGGTACTTTTTGACTTTTCCGACAAAAGTATGAGAAGAATGTTATTTTTCTAACTTATACGACATGAAAGGATTTTTACGGTTTTATAAAGCCTTATTTTCATGAATATTCCTCCAAAAGATTTCAGGAATATTTTCAACAAAATCCTTTCCTTTTAAAAATTCATGACATTTTGTGAAAAGAAAATGATTTTAAAGAAGAAAGGATATTTTCCTCAAGAATTAATTTCAAGTGTTTTATCAAAACCATTTTCCATATAAGATGACATTATTTCTTATGTGTATGTTTCAAGTTTAATGTCTTTATGATTTACATGGTTTCACTTTTCTTATGATGAAATATCCATTTGTTTTATATGGATTATGTGATGATGGGATGATGTTTATTAAACCCATTTTATTCTTTGGGTTATGATAAATGTTTTAAGTTTGTTTTGTGGCACAAGTAAGAATGATTTCATTATGAGATGGGTGGGACCTATATACCCCTCCAATTTATTGGGTAATGATTTATATCTCATGAGATAGACATGGCTGGAATGGTAAGTTAACCCGATTCAGTGTTACCAGACTGAAACGAGGAGTGAACTCGATTCAAAAAGGGACTTTGTCCACAAAGATGGTAATGGAAGTAATGCCTTGGATACTATGGAAATCATATCATTTGCTTAATTGTTTCCACAATTACATGTTTTATTCCCATGCTAATTTATCATGATTAAGGTTTCTTCATGATATATACCTTACGTACTACCATGTTTTATGCCATTTCTCAAGATTTTGATGTTTAGATTTTATGCTCATGTTTATTTTTACATTAAAATGTCTAAGGATTGTTTTATGTTCTCTATGCTTACCCTTACTAAGCATTTGAGCTCACCCTTTATATGTTTTCTTTTCCACAGGATTTAAAGAAATGTTTTAGGTAAGAAAAGAAAAGGGGAAGATCGTTAATGGAGATATTGAAGATATTTCAACATGATTATAAGATTATATTCCGAGTTTCCAAAGACACTAAACTATTACAATCCTTGTGTGTCTGTTTTTGGTATGTATTAAGTATTCCGCAAAAGTAATGTAATGTCTATGTACATCAAGATTTGGGTCTCTACAGTTGGTATAAGAGGAAAGGTTTAGTCAAACTTTGGAGACTAGGATGCGAGAACTTTAGTGAGATCTCTAGAGATATTTCTAAGGTATGTCTAGGGATGTCCCTAAGGTTAAGTATAAGTATAGGTTATAATCCTAGAATTATGGTAATGATCTTAGAATTAAACCTAATATGTTAGATATTGAAGGTACTCCCCCTTTATTATGTTGTTTTCCCTAGCATGATTTTTGCCTCTCACACTATTCTTTTTGGGTTCTAGACGATGGCTGGAACCCGAAGGAACCACGTTGATCAATGTAATGGACAATGCAATGATTGTCCTCCTGAACAAACCAATGTTTCGAGAGATGGAGTTCAAATTATGATTACTATACTTACACAAGCTATGAATCATTCTGGACTTCCAAAAGAGAAGAGAAGGGAACAATATTCTATTGAGTCCTTCGTGAGGAAACGTCCACCTTCTTTCAGTGGGTCTTCTGATCCACTTGTTGCTGAACAATGGATCAGTACCACTGAAAAGATGTTTTCAGTTCTTCAATGTTCTGAACAAGATAATGTCATCTTAGCAGTATATCGTTTGGAAGGTGAAGCTGATCATTGGTGGGATCTTATCAAGAATCCGAGGCCAAGAGATGAAATTGAGTCCATGGAATGGGATGAGTTCAAGAACTTATTTTTCAATAAGTACTTCCCTCGTATTCTTCGAAAAAAGATGGATAAGGAGTTTCTTGAACTAAAGAAAAAGGATGATGTATCTATTGGTATATACAAATCGAATTTTACAAGGCTCTCAAGGTATGCATCTGGCTTTATCATCCAACCTGAAAGTAAAGTTGATCGATTCTTCAGTGGCTTAAAACCAAGTCCTCGAAGGGAATTAGCTATAAGAAACTTCAGTAGCTATGAATAAATTGTGCGTTGTGCTATCAAGGTAGAAATGGAAGTTGATGTTACATATCCATCTCATGGTTTTGACAAGAAATGAAATATGGAGTTCAAGGAGAAATCTCAGATTAATGGTGAAAAGAAGATGAATGTTTCCCTATGCTCAAAGTGTGGAAAGAATCATGGTGGAGATTATCTTAAAGGTTCTAGAAAATGTTTTAATTATGGAAAAGAAGGTCATCGAGCAGCTGAGTGTCGAAGTAATGGAAAAAGGGTTACTAATGATAAAGAAAAGACTGCGGAGAACGCGCCACCAACACTTCAATGCTTCAAGTGCAATGAAATGGGGCATTATGATAATCAATTCCCTAATCCAAGGGTTAATGATGATCGACATGCTAAACCACTTAAGGCAAAGGAAAAAGGGAAGTCACATGCGATCACTATTGGTGATGTTGAATATGACAACGATGTGGTGGAATGATTAAGTGTTTATGTAATTGGATTCCAAAATAATGTTGTATATAGTATCGTGGAATATTGGAATATTTATGAATTGGTCCATTGTGGTTTTCTATAAGAATATGGTACTGGTAACCATGAAAAGTGATTGAAATGTTTTTAGAAAGAAGATGATAAGCACATAATAAAGGGATAAAGAGAAAATGAAATGAGCTCATGACTGATAAAAGGAAAACGTTATATCATGGTTTGAGTATATAGAAATTTTGGGATTTAGGTATGTGGAAAGAGTTACCTTTTGACAGCATTCATGTTTTCACTAAGGTTATATGGTAATTTATGTTTCAAGAGAACACATGATTAAGGAATTCACAAGTTTGGAATGTGACTAAAAAGATATATCATATGATAAAATGATGTTATTCACGTTCTTGTTATCTGACCTTTCCAGTAATCATTTTCTGTACACTATGAGATTGGACAGATGTATTTTGGATAAGTCTAAAGATTGGAAGGGGTTATGTCAGACATCAGATAGTATTGTTTAATTCTAGGACTTTTTTTCCCGATATTATTGCAAGAATTTTATTATAATGTAGTTTTAGAAAAAGGGACAACCTGCAAGACGAGCGACAACCCGTCGTGTCGGAAAAGGATGTGGAAATCAAACCCATAACCGAAGTGTGATAGGCCTTTATCGCCTACCACTGGCCTATAGGAAGTCCCTGGTTATTGGAAAGTAGTTTTATTTTATTAAGCGGTATGATAAATAAAGTATAATTCCATTTTTGGAACCAGATACAATTAATCACACCATAAGACGGACTTATAAATTTTTCTAACCCTTTGTTTGAAACAGATGGAATGATCCATAATTCTATCACATGATCTTCTAACGCTTCACAAATAACAAATTCAACTTCATTTCTTTAAGAGATGAAGTGGAAATTGTTCAATTCACGAACAATAGTGTGATATTACCAAAATCATGTAAGTATTTCTTTTAATTCATCAAATTTGGGGAAATGATATTGAAAACCAAAAATGTTGTCCTAATGCCCTTATATCCTATGAATCAGATGGTACCTTAGATAATCACAAATATATGGCTTCGTGATTGTTGTCTTTTTCATAGCCATGCTCTCTACCACTCTCCATCAGAACATGATGGTTAGATTTCTCTTCCATATCCATATTTTCACCTATGTTCTCTTATGTGGAAACCCAATGATTAGTTAATTTGGGTAACCGTTAAGTTTCATACTTTAGTTTTTAAACTTAAGTTTTGGTATTTCATTTTATGATGTGGGTTTCAATTAAAGAAACTTTCAAGTAGAAAACCATGTATATCCCCGATGAATTTCGTGGGCGAAATTCATTTTAAGGGGGGTAGAATGTAACAACCAGATATTTTGTGATAAGTATTATTTTTAATTTATTTGATGTCATGTGTTTTATGCTACAAAAATATTATCTTGTTCTATACGCAACACCGTATTAGCTTGCAGTATACACAAAACTATTATTAGATTGTGTTACACACAATTTCAAGTTCGTTTGATAATAGTCATTCTACGCAACATTGAGTGTATATATATATATATTCAATGTATAAATGAAAAATGGTTGGATTTTTTTATAATTAAACAACAAAGGAGTCTTTCACAACACGCAACCCTGACTTGTCTTGCATTACACGCAATCACGACCTTCCTCGATAGTGTGGGTTGTGCGCAATAGCAGGTTTCACTAAATGATGATATATTGTTATAATATTATTATGGACTAGCTGTTATGAATATTATTAACTAAATTTTGAATTTTATAACATTATTATTCATCTTATAAATTTTCTAAAACATTTTATGTGAACAAAATAAAATTTTCGGGTAAAATAAGTATTTTTAAAAAAATACAGTTTTTGCCGCCTTTTGATGGTGCACCCACATTAAATCTAGTTTTTGACATTTTTATAAGTTATTTTTTACAAAATAAACTTCTTATTTTGAATCAGGATAAAAAAATTTATATTGGATAAAGTTTTGATATTTTTCTGATAACTTTCATATTTTAATGAATAGTAAACACAATATATTTTAATTAAAAACAACTGTTTTCATCGTAATAATTTATATGGTTAAATTATAATATTTAATGGTTTTAATATATAAATAGAATATATTTTTACAATTTAATATAATTTATGTCATTAGCATTGATTTTACCTTAAATTTGCAGGTTAAATCAATTCAATCTTTTGCAATGTTTTAACCAAAAACCCGTTTTCTTTCGACAACGGGATTAATTTTAATTTAATTTATGTAACTTCTGTGTCTTGAATTTGGAAAAATGGATTCCATATTTGTAATTAGTGGGTCCAAATTATGTTAATAAGCTACTTTTTATTTTTGGGCATTATGAATAGTAACTATGGTAAATTTTATTTACCATAGTTAAAGGTAAATTGTGTAATTAAGGGTAAATATAAAATTATAAAATTACCCTAACACCTGCCAAAATCCTATTGGATGACTAAAAGTCGACCCATTTCACCTAAGGGTAATATTAGATTCATTTAATGGACTTTGTTCCATGAAAATAATTTAATTATTATTAAAACCAAAGAAATTGACAACATGTCACTTTCTTAGATCTTATAAGTATAATAATTTTACATTAGTGATAAACATAATGAAACTTTGAACATGAATAGTCTATAGAAAGATAATACAATTATCTACATCATATGAATTTATTTATAATTTTTAGGGATTAAATAATTATCATTAATCATGACACAATAGTGATGTTGAAATTATTTTATTGATTGAAATATCAAATAAATGATATTAAAAATATTAAAATAAATATTATATTAACTATTTAATATGATCCACTAATTTTATAGATACATATGACATTTTATTAATCTATTAATACTTTTAGTGCGAACATATCTTCTGTATATAATTTATGTAAATTCAAATAAATGAATAGTGTCAAAATTGACACTATTGTTATTTTATAAAAATAACATATTATAAAATTGTTTAAAATCACAAAAATATTTAAAAATTATAAATTAATATTTATATGGTCTAAAATGTCATAGAGTTTCAAATTATGGAAAATTCACAACACATATGTAACTATTTATAATAATTTAAAATTTAGAATATTATTACCATAAATAAAATTAAATTGATAAATAAGGATAAATCAAGTTGATAATGTTTAAAATAAATTCCTAACCTGTCTAAATTTTATTGGTTGATTATATTAAAACACTATCTCATCTATTATTTAGATAGGTGTCATTTGTAAAGTTTTTAAGTGGGGTTGGGATTTAATATAAACTAATATTTCTTATATTTCCAAAGGTGCCCCTCTCCCCCCTTATAAAAGGGCATCTCCTCCCTCTCTTCCTCACACCACTTTGATCCTTCAATATCGGCCAAACCATGCCAATTTCTCTTCTCCACTTCCATAGAAACATCTTAGATGATCTGGTGTTTTTAAAAGACCATCTTTAGTGCCCTAAGAGGAGGTTAAGAAGAGGCGCTTCAAAGAAGAGGTAATGTCTGTTACCGGTTCTTTTAACTTTATTTCTCCTTATACTTCTTTTTATTTAGTTGTTTCATTATGAAGTAATAACATCAGTGTCAATAAAATACTGATATGTTATTATAAGTATGAAAAAACCCTATTTCACAATCAATCCATCCTACGGAAAACGAAATCACCACGCGTGCGTACGTACAGAATACCGTCTCCACGCCATGGTGTAATCTGTTTTCGACCACCACCTTACTTGGACGGGTATAATGGTATAAAAATATAACTATATATGATTATTGTAAATTCATATTGATTCTTAAATATTATACATACACTTCAATACAATTCCACGATCATGGGAATGATGTCATCGCTCGTGCGTACGTACGGACTACCGTCTCCACGACGCGATGAGATTCATTCTCCATGTTAACCATTCATTAATGATTATAAAGTATATATAATAAGTAATCATGAAATATATGACATAATAATTATACTGGATTTATGTATATATATATGTATGTCATCTACTTAATTCCATTCAATTCAATAAGGAAACGAAAACAGCATTCATGAATACGTACGACCTACCGTCTCCATGAATGGTATATTTAATTCCATTTATCAATATATCATATATATATATATATATGTATATGATGAATATATATTACATATAAATTATTCTTTACATTCTGGAATTAAGTAAATCATGTTATAAGTAATAATATCAAGAACAACAAGTTCAAACATGTACGATAAAGAAAACGATTTTACCCAAAACGCTACTTTAACATGGAACTTAAAAAAGAACGGGTAATATAAAGTCATAAGTGAACCATATATGATACCATAACAATGAATATGATTATATAATAAGTCAATGACATTATTTAAATCATTATATAGGATTTTCGGATATGTACGAATCATATCAGACCTAAGGTAAGGGATAACTATTCCAATATCGCTCTTATCTGAGATTATTTATTCGTAAGTATTCACTGGGGTTATATTTGTCATCCATGTCACTGTTTTCTAAAAATGGTTTCACGTATGTTTAAAGTCCTCTTTTCCCATTTTTTACTTTTACTACATGGTGTGTAAGGAATCTTTCCTTTACGAGGTACTTTTTGACTTTTCCGACAAAAGTACGAGAAGAATGTTATTTTTTTAACTTATACGGCATGAAAGGATTTTTACGGTTTTATATAGCCTTATTTTCATGAAGCATCCTCCATAAGATTTCATGAATATTTTCAATAAAATCCTTTCCTTTTAAAAATGCATGACATTTTGTGAAAAGAAAATGATTTTAAAGAAGAAAGGATATTTTCCTCAAGAATTCATTTTAAGTGTTTTATCAAAACCATTTTCCATCTAAGATGACATTATTACATATGTGTATGTTTCAAGTTTAATGTCTCTATTATTTACATGGTTTCACTTTTCTTATGATGAAATTACCATTTGTTTTATATGGATTATGTGATGATGGGATGATGTTTATGAAACCCATTTTATTCTTTGGGTTATGATGAATGTTTTAAGTTTATTTTGTGACACAAGTAAGAATGATTTAATTATGAGATGGGTGGGACCTATATCTCCCTCTAATTAATTGGGTAAAGATTTATATCTCATGAGATAGACATGGATGGAATGGTAAGTTAATTTGGTTATGTGTTACAGGACTGAAACAAGGATTGAACTCGATTCAGAAAGGGACTTTGTCCACTAAGACAGTCATGATAGTAATGCCTTGGCTACTATAGAAATCATATCATGTGATTAATTGTTGCCACAATTACATGTTTTATTCCCATGCTAATTTATTAGGATTAATGTTTCTTCATGATCTATGCCTTACGTGCTGCCATGTTTTATGTCATTGCTCAAGATTTTGATGTTTAGATTTTATGATCATTTTTTTTACATTCAAATGTCTAAGGATTGTTTTATATTCTCTATGCTTACCCTTACTAAGCATCTGCGCTCACCATTTATATGTTTTCTTTTCCCCAGGATTTAAAGAAAGGTTTTAGGTAAGAAAACAAAAGGGGACGATCATTAATGGAGATGTTGAAGATCTATCAACACGATTAGATGATTATATTCCGAGTTTACAAAGACACTAAACTATTACGATCCTTATGTGTCTATTTTTGTTATGTATTAAGTATTCCGCAAAAGTAATGTAATGTCCATGTACCTCAAGCTTTGGGTCTGTACAGTTACACCTACATCATCCTACCACATTAATTGGGTAGGTAGGCCCCTAGGTAGATGAGTTTTGGATTCAGTCTATATAGACAATATTCAAGCATCAAGAGACACCAATATATTGTAGGATGAATCTTTCTATTTGTATGCTATAAGGACTAGCCAAGCACTGGTGGAACATCATAGAGTAAAACGAATAGTAAGAGGAGCTAACCGTGAAGGAATTCAAGGGGAAGTTTTTGTGCCTCTTTTACCAAGATATATTGAGGGAGGAGTGAGATCATGGGTTCATGCACATGGACCAGATGAACAAACAAGTGATAGACTGTTCTAGGAA
Source organism: Viscum album (assembly GCA_963277665.1). Lineage (NCBI taxonomy): Eukaryota > Viridiplantae > Streptophyta > Magnoliopsida > Santalales > Viscaceae > Viscum > Viscum album. The sequence goes on along the minus strand of OY728159.1, from coordinate 768,994,530 downwards.
TTTCACCGACCTGTAGCATTTTTTCCATCCTTGGAGGTTGATGAGGTCTCCAAGAATTTTTTTTTCTAGGATAAGCTTCATTATGAGATCAAGTCACATCTGAAAATATTTTTCCTGAGAAACATTGTCGATGTAATGAATTAGGATCTCATCATAGAAGGAAACATGAGGGAGGCCCCGAGTGGTAGGTAGGTAGTATTGATAAATAAATCTTGGAACTCTTATTCATGTGGTAAGTAAATAATCTAAGATATTTACTTCCATGGAAGTGGTAGGAAGAGAAGCTAGTGAAGTGAGCATCTGTCTCAGGATCATGTCATGGTGTAGGGCTTTTAGTGTGTTTGGCTAGCCGTAAGTGCAAATTGGGTCATTAACCTGATGTGCATCACCACCATTTCAGTAGGATGAGTTATATATAAAATTTTTTTAGGAACTCCTAGAAGTTGAGAATTGGTAGAGGATTAGGGTAGGAACTATAGTATGGTAGGGACTTGAGTACCCCAAGTAGGTAGGTATCTAAAGTTTAACAAGATTCTCAAACCTAGGTAAGGGGCGTGGTACCCTGATATATGAGTAAAATTTTCAGTTGGAGTGTTCATCCTAGGGGAGTAATTCTAGAGTCCAAGGTAGAGTGGAAAGTCAAATTCATTCTATATAGTATACTACAGTTGGTTTGGATGAAAGAACTTCCATCTTCATAGGTATAATTCTAGTATCATCTACCCTTGATTGGGTTTTGTTTGATACATGAGAATCACATTCCTTTATATCAGCATAATTTTCCAATGACTTGATTTTTGTGTGTGTAGAGATTGAATATTTTCATGACCATAAAAACACTAGGGGTGTGTTGAGACTGTATTAGATACTGTAAGGAGTGTTCTCTTGAAATTGATGGATACCATTTTCTCTAAGAGATGTTTATGATAGAGATGGAAGTGTTAAATTTTATTCTTGGTATGGATTTTCCAATTCTGTACCAGGATCATAACAATTTTTCTCAAAGTAGTGTGACTTTTCTGTCTCAAATGGAAGGAATATATATCCATAATGGAGAATGGTATATTCATGCTAGGAATATATGAAAAATTCAATATAGATTAGATTGTATCACAATTCATATAGCAGGCATCATTCTAGATGTTGGTGAGATATATTAGAGTACATTTCCTCTAGTAGTGTACCACTTTTAGGATGTCTATATTAAGGATTTATTCAACTAACCATAAGAGTGGTAGATTGTGTTCACTATTTATTTGGCGTCAGGAGATAATCTAGTTTCTATACCACCTTATAGAGTAAAACTAATAGAGATTTGGGAATTGAAAGTACAGTTGGAATATCTAGTGGAAAATGGATTCATACGTCCTATTACTTCATCGTGGTGTTCTCCTATGATTTTTACCAAGATGGTTGATGAGACTTTATGATTATATGTGAATTATCAAAGAATGAACTAGATGATTTTTAGGAACTAGTTTTCCCTTCCATGCATCGACAATCTCTTTGATCAAATGAGTGGTTACCATATCTTCTCCAAGATCAACTTGAGGTTAGAGTACCATTAGTTGAGGGCGAGGTCATCATACACACCCCAAATTTATTTTAGAAGTAGGTTTGGTTTGTATGAATTTTTGGTAATGACTTTTAGCAGGAAAACACACCAAAATTATTCATGGATGTGATGAATTAGATCTTATATCTATTACTAAATTAGTTTATGACAGTTTTCATTGATGAAATATTGATGTACCCTATGTCTAAGGATGATCATTCCCAAAATATTAACATCATCTTGAGTAAATAGAGAGGGAATTAGTTATATTCAATGATATTTAAATATCACTTGTGAATCAACAAAGTGTACTTATTAGGTCACATTATCCTAGTGGTTAGAGTTCCAACAGAACCAGATAAGGTGGAAATCGTGGTATACTTATCGTGGCCCAAGAATGTATTCGATATTTGGAGCTTTCTTTATTGAGTAGGATATTTCCAACATTTCATCTAGGAATTATTCTTTCAGATAGTTCTAATGTTTGGGCTGACCAAGAAAGGGGTGAAGTTAATTTGGTTAGATTCTTATGAGAGGGATTTTCCAGAGTTGAAGAGCAGTTTTACCTAAACACCGATTCTCACCTTACCTAAAATGGGTATGGAGTATACCATGTACTATGAAATATCTAGAGTTTGAAATAGATTAGTTATGACGTCATAGGATCATTTGGTTGCTTATGGTTCTATATAATTGTGTTAGTATGATCAAAATTACCCTACTCATGATCTAGTGTTAGGTGTGGTGGTACATGATTTGAGATGTTAACAACATTATCTTTTTTATGAGAGGCTTTTTCAATAAATATACCACAAGATACTCATGTATATTATCTCATAAGGACCAAGTACTTAATATTAGGTGGTGGGTAGAGTGGATGTAGTCTTTCGAATTCAATTTTTCTTATAGACCAGATAAGGGAAACATTGTTACTGATGTCTTGATTTGAAATATGCAGATAAAGGAAGTGAAAGAGTATTATGATGAGTGGTAGATGATCTCACTATTTTCATATTTGAATCTATATGTTCAGGAGACCCAGAGATGAGTGGCTCTGACTTTGACATCTGTTATATCCGTGCTTCTAGAAAAGATCAAGAGAGAGTAGTTATCTAATTTAGAGGGATTAGTTCTGAGGGAAAACATATATGTTGGGAGGACACCATTAAGATGATCTCTTAGATGTAGTGATTCTCTTATTATTAGTGACCATATTTGTGTCCCTGTGGGATTGATCTATGAGATGATGAGTGAGTTTTATGCTTCTCTATGGGTAGTATATCCTGGTCTAAAAAAGATATATCATGATCTCCATAGTCAATACTGGTGTCTAGGGATGAAGACAGAGGTAAAGGGATTTGTGGTGAGATGTTTCAATTGTCAGAAAGTGAAAACAAAGCATTAGAGTCTTTTTAGGTTGACATAGCCCTTTCCCATTTTGAAATGGAAGTGGGATGATTTCAACACTAAATTCTTGATACAATTACCCTAAGACAACTCATATGAATGATGAAGTGTGGGTGATCCTAGATTTACCGACATAGGTAGCCCACTTCTTACCAATTTGGGATACCTTCACCATCAATGATATGGGTATTCACTATATGTGGGAGATAGCATGATTATACGGTTTTTTAATTAGTATCATTTCTTATCAAGATTCTCATTTCACATGATGATTTTGGAAGATCCTTTAGAAGGATTTAAGATCACAGGTTCTTTTGAGTATATCATATCATCCTCAAACTGATTTCCAATATAAGTGGATGATTTAGATATTTAATAAGGTTTCAATTATCTTTCGATTTATATGGTTATTGTGAGTAAAATCTAGCACCCATGGAGTTTTCACATAATAACAGCGTCTAGGCATCGATCCGAATGAAACCTCTCAATGATTTATACAGAAGGTCGGACAATTCACCTATTTTCAATTTGTAGGGGGTAGAGTCAGCTCTTATTAGACTTAGTATCATGTAGGAGACATATGATATGGTTTATTTGACCAGAAAGTAGTTGGTAACTGTATAGAGTAGGCACAAATTGTATGCTGATCATTATAAATGACCTATGGAGTTTGAGGTTATTTAAAATGCTTTTATTTGGGTGTCACCTAAGATAGGGAAAAACTTTATATGGAAGTATGAAAAGCTATAATAATGGTTTTTAGGCTATTTATGATATTGGAGAGATTCGTTCCAGTAACATACCATTTGGACCTTTCAAAACTCTATAGATCCATGCATGACATGTTTCACATGTTGAAAACTCAGAGATATCATCCTGAAACTTCTCACATGATGGATGTTGACGATTATGAGCTTGATGTAGATGTTTCCTTTTAGGATAATATGATTTGTATCATTAAATATAATGATAATAATCTCTAAGGAAATACTATTCCTCTAGTGAAAGTGCAGTAACAACATGGGTGTGTTCAAGAGAAAACATTATAGTAAGAGTATGATATTCATACATAGAGTCCTGATTTTTTCATTGATGCCTTATAGTGATACTTGGGATCTCATATTGGGGATGAGCTATTATATAGTGGGGAGGTTATAATATCTCTTCTTTTTCTAGGTGCATTCCACTCTAGGATTTTGGTTGAACTATCTCAGGTTTTGTTAAATCATTTAAGCCTTAGTAGTCCAGCCTCATATCCCATGTAAAATAGTGTTTCAAATGTTTTTTGGGGTTTATATAATATAGACTAGTGGAGGATACTAGTGTCTAGAGGTGTCTTATAGTTTTAGAAAGACTGTAGATCCACCATCTAATTGGTGTAGTCCATCAACTAGAAAGTGGATTTCCTGATATCCTCGTATGGCTACAAGAAGAAAACTGGCTAGTCAGTGGGTTTTGGTAGAATAGGTATCCTATAGGAGACCCACTTGACACCTGGTGGGAACTCAATGACCACTCGGTGGAGTTCCCAACCATGCATGGGCACTGGTAGGCACCACCGGGAAGCCGGTCCCCCAGCTACCCCGTGGTGGGAGGTTGGACTATCAAAGTGAGGGTTTGTAATGTAATTTTACCCCCTAAACCCTATTTAAACATCTAACCCACCCTAATCTAAACCCCATATAGGATTAATATTTTTGAATGTTCTGCAGAGATCTCTTGGCTTTCCCAGTGCCATTTATTTTCCTCTCGATCCTTGGTTCAATCGAGACAGTTAAGAATCTGTAAGTCCCTCATGGATTTGTTGAAATCCCCTTAACTTCTCATGGATTACACTTTTTCCAACCTTGATGGTGTTAGTATATCCCTATCAAATCAGGTATCATTGTGTTGAAAATTAATCCAGAACTCAAACTTGGATATCTTATTCTCTGTTCTTGAGGTAGGTGGTTTAAGTCATATCTCTAAGGTTTGTTTTGGTTTTTTGAGTATAAAAAACGTGTGAAACCATGTAATAAAACTATGTTTGAAATTCAATATAATTCTTAACCCAATTCAATTGGTAAATACATGTTCCTAGATCTCTCATAGATACTATTGATTCTTTTGGAATTGAGGCTAGGATTTTTGGCCACCCGATAGGTGTGCCAACCCTTAAACTCATATTGAATGGAAATTATTGATGTGTGAATTTTATTAACCTAAAGTTGGAATAACATGGTAATTGTTTAATTGGATTTAATTATAATCACATGATTTGATGTGATGAATTGGAATTTAATTTGATCTTCCCTGATAAACTGGTGTAGTAAGGACTCAACGACATGAGATCGGTTAATGGGTTTAGCTGATACTTGAAATTAAATTTTTATATTTATAATGATAATTGGTAACTTGGGTTGAAGGAATAAATGGTTTATAATTGGTAATTGGATGAGTTAACCATTATGGAATGTAATGACATGTTTGATATGACTGGTTCATGGTTATGATTTTTTTTCTTGGAATGGTATCCTGGAACGAATCTTGTTTATTCTGGATGCATGTGGGAGGGATATTATATGATTTGTTGAGATTTTATTTTTTAAGAATGCTACTTGTGTTAATTTCTTGAGGGTGAGATATTTGATTTCCAAGGGTAAGGTTCATGGTTACGTACTGCCTGAGGGTAAGGTGCATGGTTTTATAACCCTCAAGTTAATGATGTGTGGGTACAAACTACTTAATGGTAATATGCATGGTCACTTTTTTTCGAACAGAGAGATACTTATTTTCCTGATGGTTGGTTACACAATTTAATATTAGGATATGGAAAATTTATCCTTTTTAGGATAATACATAAATGATTGGGGTGATTCTTCCTATGACAAAGAATCCTTTACTTGATAGAGTCATCCAAAATAGGTCCAAATCTTGTATGGATGACCTATAGTGTCACCCTGGATCTCGAGGTTCAGTGGGATTATTTGATACCCAACATTAATTAATGAATTAATATATTGTTTTTGATAATATTTAATGAAATAGTTATGTATGTTGGATATGATTAGACACTATGGCGTTTAACTACTTCATTGTACGCAGATTATATTTGGTCATTGTTCGGTACTCAAGTAGATTTCATTGATGCTGGTCAGGGAAAGGGAAAGGGGCCCTATGCATGATTGATTGCTTGCTGGATAGGATTGAAGCATGGAGATGGGACCAAGTAGGGGTTTGGTATCTGGGTTTTAGAATATTTTTTATCTATTTTCCTTATTTGACTTCATGAAAATATTTATATTGAAATATTGTATGGATTGACATGAGTATTTATTATTATTTGTATTGTATTGTTTTTATCCTTTATTATACTAATATTACTTGACTGGCTGTTTATCTTATTTACACTATTATTACAACTTTTTACCAGAGGGTATATTGTTCCCACTATATTACTTGAACCCTTACAAGTATTTAATAGCCTATTCCCTATGGGGTGGTGTGACTGAGGTATCATAGTGATTTGACTCAGTCATGTGATAGATAACATGTATAGGGACATTAAAAAAGTAATTGAAAGCAACTTTATCATATAAAATTTGTTTTCCAAAACCATATTTTGGTTTTAAATGATGTTTTTTAAATGTTTTATCAAGATTTAATATTTTTGATTTATCAAAAGATCATAAAAATTTATTTTTAATCTATAAAAACATCCTTAATTCTCTTTCTTTTAAAATGGTTATATTTTTATTACACCATCCAAATAAATTATTTTTATGTATTAAGGAATGTTCTAGGAAAGTATTTTCATGAATCCTGTCTATTTTCTAAGGGTTAATTATTAATATTTGAATTATGAATGTATTAATGTTCTAATGACACACATATATTATTAGTATTATGCAGGTTGGGTTCCTATATCTCTATTGGTAATGTTTATATCTCATGATCTCAAAAGGGTACATATGAGGATTTATCCCAATCCAAGGGTTACATGAGAGGATTTATCCCAAGCTAAAGTGAACACAGGATGATTTATCCTGAGTTAAAGGGTGCACATGAGAACTTATCCCAACCTAAAGGGTACACAAGAGAATTTATCCCAATACAAATGGTATATGGGAGGATTATCCCAAGATCAAGTGTATGCGAGAGGATTATACCAAGCCCAAGATGGTACATGTGTGATCATATTAAGCATAATATGTGATGAATTTATTTTTAGGTAGCATTGACATATGATTTGTATGATTATGTTTATTCCAAACTATTCTATCATAATATTATGCCAATGATTATTCAACAGGACTCATGTTTAATATCACAATATTCCGCACATGTTTCCCATGGTATATGTTTGTTCATTTGAGATAACATACCCTGCTATCATGATATTGGGACAAATCATATTATTACATGTTATTTTTAATAATTTATTTAACCCATTCTCATGTTTTCTCATATGTTTATGATTTAACCCGTTAAGACATGTTGATGAGTTTTTCCTAGAATAAGAATTTGAGATCACCCCTTTTTATGTTTTCTTTCCCTAGATTATAATGATTAGTATAACCTCAGAGATGTCTAGAAGTGGATCAAGTGAATTTTGAATATAGATAAATGTTCACACAAGTATCATAAATTAACTTTCATATGTAGCTAACCCTAAAAGAAAGAAAACCTTATATTCTTGTGATTATGAGATTATTTATGTGTTCTGATATTTATCTTATTATTGTGATATAAATATCAGTTTATCTCACTTTTCTTAAAGATATTGTTTAAAGAAATAGTTTTTAGCACTGAACCTAGGAGTGTGGGTTTTGGGTGACTCAGTTGGTATCAATGTAGGGTTTGGTTTTTTTAGGATTAGATTAGTTATTTATGGGGATTTGATTAGTTATTTTGGAGACCAGGATTAGATAATGGTTATGAAAATCGTATGGATAAGTCTAAAGGATAACTTTAAACATAGGAAGAAATCCCATTATTTTGGTAAATTATAGTTTGTATGGATTCCTAGAAATTACATCCTAATTTGTATAGTGATAGGTGGATACAACCATATTACATATGCACCTAGGGGTAATCACCATAAAAAGGGTTAGTCAATTATCAACTCAATCTTTACTCTAGTGCATAATGTGTAGGCATAAGATTTCACATCTAGCTAGACACTCCCAAGGGATATGGCCGAGTTTACAACATTCTATTTAAGAACCATTATAAAGTATTTGAGCATATATTTTTTGGTATTTTAGAGAACATAATAGGAATATGTCCCTGAAAAAATTAGGTTAAACTAAAAGAGTTTTAGGTTGATATATTATTATCATAGTTGGAATGAAAATATCATGGGTTGAAGTGAATGTGTCATTGGATAAGATAAATTTGGGGTGAGGTTTTATATTTATACAGTCATTCACTTTGATTTTATTATACAATTTCATAATTTTTTAATAGTATTTGGTTTTAAATAGGATCTTGAAAATGAAGCTATGAAAGCTATATCCTTAAAAACTACTATAGATGCATATTTGGGAGAAATATTTTCCCAGTCATACCAAGGATAATAAGGTGGATATCTTAATAAAAGATATATCATGAGTTCCTCATGGATCCCATACATAATTATTTTAGTGAATGATAATTAAAATTTCATGGAAATAACTTAATCGGGGGGGGGGGGGGATGTAACACGTAGATATTTTGGAATATTTTTTTCTTAAAATTAATATTATGTTTGATAGTTTATTCCATGAACAACACCAAATAAAAATGATCCCCATAATATTATATGTATATTATTAAGTAAATTTAATAATAATAAATCCTATAGTAAATAAAAATATTATAATCAATTATAAATTCATACAAAATATAATTATGAACACTTAAATTATTAAAATGTCATTTTATTCTCAATAAAAGAAGTTTAGTTTATATATTGTATTTTTGTTTAAAATGTAATTTTGTTAATAATATAATTTGAATTTTAAAAAATTAATTAATTTTTAGATGCATCATTTCAATATTATATTTGGATGAATATTTTATATTTCTTGAAAATAATTTATTTTTAGGTGAATAGTGAAGAAATACTGACTTTGCTAATGCAGTCAATTTTACGAGTTAAATGTTTTTGAAACATTTTCTATAAAATTCTATTTATAATTTAAAATAAATCATTTAAAAATACTATATTATATTTTTAAAACCCATATTTAAAATTTTTGAAACATAAGTAATATTTAATTTTAAAAACGGTATTTATTTTCTTATATTAAAAATCAGTTTCCAACACTTGCAGAAATTAAATATAAAAAAATTTATTTCATATTTTAAATCAAAAGTTTCATATTATGTAATAATTACAATTTAATTTTTAGGAATAAAATATTTTTATAAGGATTAAAGATAATTATCGTGATAACTGTAAAACTCTAATTTTCATTTAATTATTTTGTTAACTTTTTTGTGATTTTTATATAAGCAAATAAATTAATATATTTTAAAAAATATATCTAATATAATGTTTAAACATATATATAAATAAATTAACACACATTAAATTTTTAATTAATACTAAATAAATCAATAACACTTAATAGTGAAAACAATATTTTTCTATAAAATAGTTTTTCTATATATTAAATATTTTATTTTAAAATTTAGTTTTCTCTTATTTAGAAATTGAAATATACTATATGGAGCATAAATTTAAGTTTTTAAAATAAAAATTTGGTTATAAGGGTCACCTAATATTTTAAATCAAATAAAAACCCCAATGGTAAAATCTTGTTACCAAAGTAAGAAAACAAAATGGTAGAATGTAAAAATCAGCTAGTAAAAGGATTGGAACATGTTTAAAACATGAGGTTAAATGAGTGGTGGTGGATTGATAAACCTTATCTCCAAAAAATATATATCAATTTTCACGTTTTTTAACTATTTACCCTTTATTAGTTACATTCCATCATTGAAAAATATTGGCTATTCGTAAATGTTCCATTCCATTCACTTATAAAGGGGAGGAATTCCACTTCTTAATGCCACACCTATTCCCATGAATTTCATCCTAAAAATATATCATTTTCCCTACTATAAACCTATCTAAATTTAATAAGTCTCTTATCTGAATTATTTACCTTAAGAAATTTATTTCCGAGGTGACATTCAAGAGAAAATTCAAGGCCCCAATGGGGTTAGAGAACGTTCGAGAAAGCAGGAATACAAGGTAAGGGTGTTTTGTCTCAATTTACTTTCATTAAGACATGTTTTGTTCATAAACATAATTTAATTTAAATGGTGTGAATACTACATATTATATATATATATATATAAATATATATCATATCCTGAATAATATTTTATTTATGGTATTTAAATCTCAATGTCAATCTCTCTCTTTCATGAGTTTTTTATTTAAACATTTCTTAAGCAGTAAAGGATATTAATAACTAAAAACTTATTTCTTTGTGTTATAATGTTTCATCTCAAAATTATTTTTTCTATGTATGGTTTATTACAAAAAAATATTTTATATTGACCTTTTGGGTTCTATTTTTGGAAAATAATATATTTTTTTCAAATATTCCACCATGATGAATTTCTTACCAATAAAGGATGACATTGTTAAGAATAATTCCTATTCAGTCATCGATGATTTTTTTACATGTCCATATTTTCTTATCCATCAAATTATATCCTTTATATATAGAAACCTAATTATGTGTTATCTCATGTGACCTTTATCTATCTCTTCTCATATTTTAAAAATTTTGTTTTATTAACGCTTTTTATGATGTCAGTTTTCAAAAAATGTATTTTAAAATATTCAAAAGTTTTTCCATTATTTATAAATACAATGTTTTATCTTCCACTCAAATTTATATTTAGAGATAATTTATGTATTTTGAAATTTATATAATAGAATTTTCTTTTTTTAATTATATTCATTCCAATGTTTTCACTTTACCTTTTTTAAAATGACTTTTCAAAGTGAATTCAACATATTATTTTATGATATAGATAAAAGTGTTTTTGAAAAACTCTTTTATACTTTCTCTCACCATATGAGAATTTTTCTTTAAAGAGATTCATTTACCTGTTTTTAAATGGTTTTCAAAATTATTTTAACACTATGAATTTTTAAAATAATATGAATTATTCTTATATTGTTTTAAATTAAAAATTTTACATTTAAAAGGAATTATTGATTTTGAAATGGGTTTTAAAGGCTCGTGTTTTAACAAATTATTATATTGTATTTTTATATCTTCTCAAATATTTTTTTTGAAATCATATTTCTAATTTTTCATTTTATTTCTAAAAACACTATTTTTGTTTTAAATAATGTTTTTTAATTTTTCATGAATCTCAATAATTTCATTTTAAAGAAACCATTTTTAAGGAGTCTTAGAGCCTTTTAAAATGGGGCATTAACTCTTATTTTTCAAAGAATTCATCCAATGATATTAAAAAGTTATTTTTCACATATATAAATATATTTAATTCTCCTTATGTTACATTGGGTATATTTTAAATTCACCATCCAAAATATTTCTATGAATGTATTAAGGAATATTATAGGAAAGTATTTTCTTGAACCCCATCTATTTCCCGTGGTTTAATTGAGTGAATTTTCATGTATAAACTTCTTCATTTTTAATGGAATATATATACATGATTATTATTTTGAATATTGTGGTCCTATATGACCCTTTAATGTGTTGGTAATGTTTATATCTCTTGATCTTAAATGGGTATATGGGAGGATTTATCCGAACCCAAAGGGTATATGAGATGATTTATCTTAAGAAAAAGGTTACAAGTGATGATTTATCCCACTATAAAGGGTATATGATCCCAATAAAAAGGGTATAATTTAGTATTAATCCCAATATAAAGTGAATATGAGAGGATTATCCCAAGACGAAGAGTACATATGATGATTATTACAATATTATTATAGTACTTGGGTTATTTTCCTAAGAATACTATGTGATGAATGTCTTGGTGTGTTGCTATGACATATAATTTATATGAATATATTTATTCCACACTCTTATATCATAATCCTATACCTATGATTATTCTCCATGACTCATGTTTAATGTCTCAGGATTCCATACACATTTTCCATGGTATATGTTTTTTCATTTGAGATTACACATCCTTATTTTATGTATTAAGGAAAACTCTTATACTTCCATGTTATTTTTAATATAATATTTCACCAATGATCTTGTTATCACATATTCTTATGATCTAACACTTGGGTACATGTTGATGAGTTTTCCATTACTGAGCATTCTAGATCCCACCTTTCTTATGACTTCCTTCCCCTGGTTATAGTGATGAGTATAACTTAGAATACATCTAGAAGTAGATCTAGTGTGGTTTGAATATAGAGAAATGTTGAAAAATATCATAAAATATGTTTTGGGTGTATCAAATCCTCTAAGAGAGTAAACCTTACCTTATTTGGATTGTGAGATGATTTATGTGTTTTAATGTTTATGTTATGGTAATTTTATTAAATAAAATTATTTTTATATCACTTTATATCATAGTTAGTGTTTAAAGAAAGTTTTTTTCACATTGGGACTAGGTGTGAGAGTACGAGTTTCCTTAGTTGGTATCTGAACCCGGTTTAATTATTTTTTATTATTAATTTAGTTATTTTTTGGGATTATTCTGTTCATTTTTCCTATTAGTATTTTATAAATTTAATAAAAACCCTAGGAATGAGTCTATAGGATAAGTTCAAGACATGTTGTCAAAGGAGTGGTGATGTATTTCTTGACTTTATCTCACCCCACACTCTATCATTTCTATATTTTGAAACCATTTATCCTTGTATTATGTCAGTCTATTATTGAAAAATATTTGGTGTTCAAAATTTTCCCTTTTCTTCACTTATAAAGGGTGAACACTTCCACCCCTTCATGCCAAACTTATTCCCTAAAATTTCATCCTAAAACTATAAAATATTGATCTTACTAGAAATTTATATCAATATAATAAACCTATGTTCTCAATTGTTTATCATAACCTCTTCATTTACAAGGAAAATTTCAAGAGAAAATTCAAGGTCCCAACGAGGTTAAATGGTGTTAAAGTAAGCTGGAAAACAAGGTACATGCGTTTTATCTTAATTTAATTTATTTTATACATGTTTTTTTATTCACATAATTTAATTTAAATGGTGTGTATACTTCCAATTGGATGTTTCATATCATGAATTATATTTTATTCATGGTATTTGGATTTCAATTTCAAGCTCTCTCTTTCATTTGATTTTTAATAGACGTTTCTTAAGTTGAAAGGATATCGATAAATAAAAACTTCATTATTTAAGTTAAAATGTATAATATTTAACTTATTTCTTCCATGATTAGTTTCTTTTTCCAAAATATTTTATATTAAAATTTTTCCTTCTATTTATGTGAAATGAAACTTTTGATTCAAATATTCCACCATAATGAATTTCTTCCCCAAAAACGTATGTCAATATTATGAATAATTCTTATTCTATTTAACAATTATTTTTCTACCATGTCTATATTTTACATTCCCTACAATGATATAATTATATTTGAAAACCTATTTTTTATCTCATGTAACCTTCAACTTCACCTTCACTTCTTTTAAATAGTAAATTTTATTAACCATTTTTATGATGTGGGTTTTCAACAAAGGCTTTTTTAAATATTTCAAAGGTTTTACATAATTTATAAATCAATTATTTTATCTTACATTCCAAATTATATTTATATATAATTTATCTATTTAAAATCTATATTTTTGATATCCTTTCAAAAGTAACTTTTTCCAATGTTTTTACTTCACCTTTTTAAAAAAGATTTTTCAATGTGACCATAACTTATTATTTTATAATAAATATTTAGAAAAAAGTTAAAAATAATTTTTGGTTTCTATACCCACTTCAGAATTATTTTTTATGAAGCTTCCTTTCTTTTTTAAATTGTTTTACAAATGATTTTAACTCTTTATTATTTTTTAAATGTAAATGCCATATTATTATATATTTTTTAAAATAAAAGTTTTCTATTAAAAAGGAATAATTAATGTTAAAATGGGTGTTAAATTTTTGTGTTTTATTAAAGTATTTTTCATGTGTTTTTATATATTCTCAAAGAAAGTTTTCAAAATCATATTTATCATATATTTTTTTTATAAAAACCGACTTTTATTTTAAATGATTGTTTTAAATGTTATATTACGATTAATTATTTCATTCGAGAGGAACCACTTTTAATGAGTCTTAAATACTTTGAAAATGGATAATTGCCTATTATTTTTCAAAAGTTTTATGTAAAGACCTTAAAAAGTTATTTTTCATCTATACAAACATCCATACTTCTCCTTATATTATGTTGGGGATATTTTTGAGCCACCATAAAACTTCTTTCTTTGGATATCTTAAGCAATATTCTAGTAAAGTATTTCCATAAAACCTATCTTATTTCCATAGTTTAATTAATTAATTTTTATGATTTTTTTCATGTTCTAATAGTGCACATATATATGATTATTATTATGAAGGTTGGGGGTTCTATATCTCTATTGGTAAAGTTTATATCTCATGATATCAAAAGGGTATATGTGAGAATTTATGCCAAGTGAAGGGGTATATGAGAGGATTTATCCTAATATAAAGGGTACAAGGGAAGATTTATCCCCTTACAAAGGGTGAATAATTGAAATTAACCCAAGAAAAATTTTACATATGAGGATTTATCCCAAGCCAAAGGGTACATATAAAGATTATCCCATGATCAAGGGTATATAAGATGATTAACCCATTCACAAGATGGTACATAGGTGGTTATCCCAAACCTACTATGTGATGAATGTATTGGTGGGTATGTTTGACATAGAATTTATATGCTTATGTTTATACCACTCTATCATGTCATATTCTTGTGCCTATGATTATGATCTATGACTCATGTTTTATGTATTTGGATTAAAAAAACTTTTCACATGGTATATGATTGTTTATTTGAGATTATATTCCCTACTATCACGACTTTAGACAACTCTTAAAGTTATATATTTCTTTTAATAAGAAATTTCACCCCTAATCATGTTTCTTAATATTCTTATGATCTAAACCTTGATTAAATTTTGATAATTTTTTCTCTTAATAAGCATTTGAGCTCACCCCTTACATTTTCTTTCCCCAGGTTATAAGATCTAATGCGGTTCAAATATGTATAAATGTTCACCATTATTATAATATAAGTATCTTTTGTATATTATACTCAAGGAAGGTAAACATTTCATTTTTTGGATTGTGAGATGATTTATGAGTTGTAATGTTTAACTTATTGTAATGCTGTAAAAAAATTGTAGGTTTATCTCAATTTATATTTAATCTTGGGTTTAAAGAAATTTTTTTTACTAAAAAATATGGGTGTATGGGTCTTGAGTGCCTCATTTGGTATGAAAGTAGGGTTTAGTTATTTTTACATGTTAGTTTAGTTTTTTTGGGATTAGTCTAGTTATTTTAGAGATTAATATTATAGAAATTTAATTAAAACCCAATGGAAAAGTTAAGCATTAGATAATATCCTAATGTTTTGATAAAGTAGTGATTGTGTGGTTTACTACCAATTACATCCCTCTATGGAAACTATAAAGGTAGTGAATTTTTGTAATAGATTCACCTAGGGGTAATAACCTTGAAAATCCTTGTTTTGTATTATTTTTTTTTCACTGTGGTGCACAATGAGTGGGTCTAAGATCACAAACCTAGTTAGAAACTCCTAAGGGATATTATTGGGTTTATCACATTATATTTTTGAACTATTATGAATGATTTAATCATATATTCATATTAGGTTAGTGAAACAGAAATAAATTTTTCTCTAAAAATCTTAGGTTAAACTGAAGGAGTTATAGGTTGAACCATTTATATCATACTTGAAAAAAATATCATTGGTTGAAATGCTAATTTAATTGGAGGAGACATATTTGGATTGAGTTTTCATATTAATGTAATAATTTACACTAACTTTATTCTATAATATCATAAATTTTTTGGTTATAATATTTTGTTGGAAATACGATCATGAAAATGAAGCTTTGAAAGGTATACCCCTAATAACTCCTAAAGAATAATATTTGAGACAAATAGTTTCCTAGTCCTACCAAGGATAATAAGGTGGATATCTACATTGAAGATATACCATGAGTTCCTTATGGATCAATTATATTATTACTTTAGTTAATGATAATTAAAATTGAAAGTATGAAACTTATTGGGGGGGGGGGAGAATGTAACACCTTGAGATTTTGGAATATTTTTTCTCTCTAAATTAATATTATGTTCGATAGATTTTTTCACATGAAACACTAAACTAAAACGTGTCGTGACATATTATATAAATATTATTATTTAATTTTAAGAATAAGAAAACCTATAGTAAATAAAGATATTATAATTAATTAGATATGTATTCAAAATTGGATTAAGAACACTTAATGTATTAAAAGGGCATTTTTTCAATAAATTATGTTTTCTATTATATATTGTATTTTTATTTGAAAAATATATTTTTTTTAATTATAGAATTTTATTTTAATTTTTTTGGGATTCACAATTTTAATATTATCTTAGAATGAATTTTTGAGATTTTTCTAAAATAATTCATTTTTATGTGAATAATGAAAAAATATCAATTTTTCTAATACCGTCACTTTTATGAAATAAATTTTTTTGAATCCATTTTATATAAATGTATATTTATAAAATAAAACTAATAATTTAAAAATACTATATTTAATTTTTAAAACTCATGTTAAACATTTTGTAAACTTAAGTAGTATGTTACTTTAAAAACTGTTTTTTCGCTATTATTAAAAATCAATTTTCGACAAAGTTAGAAATTAAATTAAAAAAAAAATCCATTTTTATATTAAAATGTAAATATTATTTAATAATTCAAATTTAATTTTTATGAATAAGAATATTATTACTAGGATTAAAGATAATTACTGCGATAATGGAAAAACTGTTATTTTCAAAGAATTATTTTATTAACATTTTTTAATTTTTAACTAATCAAATAAATTAATACATTCTGAAAAATTAATCTAAAATAATTGTTAAAAATATATATAAATACATTAACAAAAATTTAATTTTTAATCAATAGTAAACAAAATTAAAAACGCTTAATGGTAAAATAATATTTTTCTAGAAAATAGTTTTTCTATATATTAAATGTTTTATTTTAAAAGTTAATTTTTAGTTATTTATAAAATTAAATAGACTATATAAATATTTAATATAGTTTTATAAAACTAATATTTTATTTTAAGGGTTATCTTTTATTTTTAATAAAATATAAACCACTGCTGTAAAAACTTTTTACCAAGGTAAAAACAAAAATGAAAAAAATATAAAACTAAAGTAGTAAGAGGGTTGAAACATATTTAAGACACATGGTAAAATGGGTTTTAGATGATTTATAAATCACATATCGCCACACACTCCATAATTTAAAACCTTCATAACCATTTCCCTCAAACATTGCCATTCCATTATTGAAAAATATTTTATGTTCAGAAAAATTTGCATTTTCTTCCCTTATAAAAGGGGAACACTTCCACAAATTTATTCCAAACCCATTACTTTAAATTTAATAATAATGATATTCCATTTTGATCCAAATATAAACCTATATAAATTTAATTGGCCTTTGCTCTTAATTATTTATCAAGATAACTTCATTTCCATGGATACTCTCAAGAGACAATTCAAGGTCCCAATGAGGTTATAACATATTAATGCAAGTGAGAATATACGGTAAAGGTGTTTCATATCAATTTGAATAATTTTAGAAATGTTTTTTTGTGAACTTAATTTCATTTAAATGGTGTGTATACTTCCTATTGTTTATATTATATCATTAATCATCATCTATTCATGGTATTTGAAGTTCAATTTCAAGCCCCCTCTTTCATGTATCTTTTATGAAAATATTTCTCCATACGTATAGGATATTGATAAGTCAATTTTTTTTCATTGAGTTATAATGTATCATTTTTAAATTGTTTCTTATATTATCTCTTTCTTACAACCAAATATTTTATATTGAAATTTATCTTTTTATTTTTTTAAAATGAATATTTTGATTCAAATATTCTACCTCAATGAAGTTTTTGTCAAAAAGGATTGACATTGCCTCATTTTGAAAATATTTTTTATGGACCCTTTTTATGATGTGGGTTTTTAACAAACGAATTTTAAAATATTCAAAAGGTTTTCCATCATTTCAAAATTATTTTTTTATCTTACACTCCAGATTCTATTTTGAAATTATTTATTTATTTTCAAAGCTATTTTATTGAATATTCTTTTTAAAGTAAAGTTTTTCCATAGATTTTTGTTTACCTTTTCAATAATGAATTTTCAAAGTGATCTTAACTTTTTCTTTTACACTAAAGGTAAAAGTTTTTTAAAATTATTTAATAGTTTCTCCCATTGTGTGTACATTATTATTTATAAATTTTTCATTCAATGTTTTTAAATTTCTTGCCTAATGATTTTTACTATTTATTATTTTTGAAAATTAATTGAATTATTATTATACTTTTTAAAATAAAAAAATTGTTTTTCAAAAGGAATTATTGATTTTAAAAGGCTTTTTAAAGGATTTTATTTTAATAAAGGTTTCTTCTTTTATTTTTTATATCTTTTTAAAAAAGTTTCTTGAAAGTATATTTCTCATTTTTTTGAAATTCATATTTTGGATTTAAATGATGTTTTAAAAAATTTATCATGTTAATATATCTAATTTTAAATAATCCATTTAAAGAGTCTTCATCCCTTTAAAAAAGGACATTCCATTTATTTTTTCAAGTGATTTTTTTTCTGAAGTTCTTAAAAAGTTATTTTTTCATCTATAAAAAAATACTTAATACTACTTATACTACACCAGAGATATTTTTAATCCACCTTCCATATTTTTCTCTAAATATATTAATGAATGTTTTAGGAAAGTGTTTTCATTAAACACATAACTTTTCTATTGGTAAATTAAGTGATGTTTGAAGTATGAAAATTTTAATTATCTAATGAAACACATATGTAATTTTATTATTATAAGGGTTGGGGTCTGATATCACATTTCAATGGATTGTTAATGTTTTTATTTTATTCGTTAAAAATAGTACATAAGAGGATTTATCACTAGAAAAAAGTTATGTATGAGGAGTTATACTAATCCAAAGTGTACATGTGAGGATTTTATCCCAAACCAAATTGTACACATGAGGATTATACAAAAAAAAAGTGTTTAAATGAGGATTATCCACAGTCCAAGATGGTACATGGGTGACTAGATCAAGCCTATTATGTGATGAATATCTTGTCGAGTTTCCTTGACATATGATTTCCATGTTTATGTTTATTATACACTCTTATGACATAATCTTATGGCAATGATTATGCTCCAGGACTCATGTTTAATTTATCAGGATTCCATACAATTCTCCCTAGTATATGTTTGTTAATTTGAGATTATATATCTTTCTATCATGACTTATGAATAAATATTATTATTCTATGTTATTACTATCATGATATTTCCCTCATGATGATGTATTCTCATATTCTAATGATTTAACCCTTGATGGAATGTTGATGAGTTTTTCACTTATTGAGTGTTCAATCTCACCCCTTTTATATGTTTTCATTCCCCATTTTATAAAGATGAGAGTAACCTAGGATATATTTAGAAGTGGATATGGTGTGGTTAAAATATGGAGAAATGTTCACAAGTATCATAAAATAAATTTATTATGTAACTCATCCAAAAGGTTCTAAACCTTCTATTTTTGGGATTATAAGACAATTTATTTATTGTAATGTTTATCTTATGGTAATGATGTGAAATAAAGATTGAGTTATCTCTAAAACCACCCGATATTTTATGATAAGTATTCTTTTTAATTTATTTGATGCCATGTGTTTTATGATACAAAAAGATTATCTTGTGCTATACGCAACACCGTATTAGCTTGCAGTATACGCAACACTATTCTTAGTCTGTGTTACACACAATTTCAAGTTCGTTTGATAATAGTCATTCTACGCAACATTGAGTGTATATATATATATATATTAAATGTATAAATGAAAAATGGTTGGATTCAGTTATAACGAAACAACAAAGGAGTCTTTCACAACACGCAAGCCTGACTTGGCTTGCATTACACGCAATCACGACCTTCCTCGATTGCGTGTGTTGTACGCAATACCAAGTTTCACTAAATGAAGATATATTGTTATAATATTATTATGGACTAGCCGTTATGAATATTATTAAGTAAATTTTGAATTTTATTACATTATTATTCATCTTATAAATTTTCTAAAACATTTTATGTGAACAAAATAACATTTTCGGGTAAAATAAGTGTTTTTCAAAAAATGCAGTTTTTCCGCCTTTTGATGGCACACCCACATTAAATATAGTTTTTGACATGTTTATAAGTTCAATTTTACAAAATAAACTCTTTCTTTTGAATCATGATATATAAATTTACATTGGATAATGTTTTGATATTTTTCTGATAACTTTCATATTTTAATGAATAGTAAAAACACGCTATATTTTAATTAGAAACAACTTTTTTCATTATAATAATTTATATGGTTAAATTATAATATTTAATGGTTTTAATGTATAAATAGAATATATTTCTACCATTTAATATAATATATGTCATTATCATTGATTTTACCTAGAATTTGTTGGTTAAATCAATTCAATCTTTTGCAATGTTTTAACCAAAAACCCATTTTCTTTCGACAACGAGATTAATTTTAATTTAATTTCTGAAACTTTTGTGTATTGAATTTGGAAAACTGGATTCCATATTTGGAATCAGTGGGTCCAAATTATGTTAATAATCTACTTTTTATTTTTGGGCATTATGAATAGTAACTACGGTAAATTTTATTTACCATAGTTAAAGGTAAATAAGGTAATTAAGGGTAAATATAAGATTATAAAATTACCCTAACACCTACCAAAATCCTATTGGATGACTAAAAGTCTACCCATATCACCTAAGGGTTGGATTAGATTCATTTTATGGACTTTTTTCCTTGAAAATAATTTAATTATTATTAAAACCAAAGAAAGTGACAACATGTCACTTTCTTAAATCTTATAAGTATAATAATTTTAATTTAGTGATAAACTTAATGAAACTTCGAACATGAATAGTCTCAAGAAATATAATACAGTTATCTACATCATATGAATTTATTTATAATTTTTAGGGATTAAATAATTATCATTAATTATGACACAATAGTGATGTTGAAATTATTTTATTGATTGAAATATTAAATAAATGATATTAAAAATATTAAAATAAATATTATATGAACTATTAAATGTACTCCACTAATTTTATAGATACATATGACATTTTATGAATCTATTAAAGCTTTTATTTCAAACATATCTTCTGTATATAATTTATTTAAATTCAAATAAATGAATAGTGTCAAAATTGACACTATTGTTATTTTATAAAAATAACATATTATAAAATTGTTTAAAAATCACAAAAATATTTAAAAATTAGAAATTAAAATTTATATGGTCTAAAATTTCATAAAGTGTCAAATTATGGAAAATTCACAACACATATGAAATTATTTATAATAATGTAAAATTTAGAATATTATTACCACAAATAAAATTAAATTGATAAATAAGGATAAATAAAGATTATAATGTTTAAAATAAATTGCTAACATCTCTACATTTTATTGGTTGATGATATTACAACCCTATATCATATAATATTAGGATATGAGTCATTTTGGAAGTTTTTAAGTCAGGTTGGGAATTAATATAAACTAATATTTCTTATATTTCCAAAGGTGCCCCCCTCCTCCCTTATGAAAGGGCATCTCCTCCCTCTCTTCCTCACACCACTTTGAGACTTGAAGCTCGGCCAAACCCTACCAATTTATCTTCTCCACTTCCATAGAAACATCCTATAGGTTCTGGTATTCTTAAAAGACCATCTTTAGTGCCCTAATTGGAGGTTAAGAAGAGGCGCTTCAAAGAAGAGGTAATGTCCGTTACCGATTCTTTCAACTTTATTTATATTTCTACTTCTTATTATTTAGTTGTTTAATTATTAAGTAATAACATCAGTTTTACCAATATACTGATATGTTATTATAAGTATGAAACAACCCTATTTCACCATCTATCCATTCTATGGAAAACGAAATCACCGCGCATGCGTACGTACGGAATACCGTCTCCACACCGTGGTGTAATCTGTTTTCGACCACCACCATACTTGGAAGGGTATAATGGTGTAAATAGATAACTATATATTATTATTATAAAGTGATATTTATTATAAAATATTATACATACACTTCAATAAAATTCCACGATCATGGGAATGATATCATCGCTCGTGCGTACGTACGGACTACCGTCTCCACGACGCGATGAGATTCATTCTCCATGTTAACCATTCATTAATGATTATAAAGTATATATAATAAGTAATCATGAAAAATATGACATAATAATGATACATGATTTATTTTTATATATATGTATGTCATCTACTTAATTCAATTAAATTCAATAAGGAAACGAAAACAACGTTCATGCGTACGTACGACCTACCGTCTCCATGAACGGTGTATTTCATTCCATTTATCGATATATCATATATATATATATATGATGAATATATATTACATATAAATCATGTTTTCCATTCTGGAATTAAGTAAATCTGGTTATATATAATAATATCAAGAACAACAAGTCTAAACATGTACGATAAATAAAACGATTTTACCCAAAACGCTACTTTAACAAGGAACTTACAAAAGAACGGGTAATATAAAGTCATAAGTGAACCATATATGATATCATAACAATGAATATGATTCTATAATGAGTCAATGACATTATTTAAATCATTATACAGGAGGTTCGGATACGTACGAAGCATATCAGACCTAAGGTAAGGGATAACTATTCCAATCTCGCTCTTATCCGAGATTGTTTATTCATAAGTATTCACTGGGGTTATATTTTTCATACATGTCCCTATTTTCTAAAAATGGTTTCATGTATGTTTAAAGTCTTTTTTCCCATTTTTTACTTTTACTACATGGTGTGTAAGGAATCTTTCTTTTACGAGGTACTTTTTGACTTTTCCGACAAAAGTACGAGAAGAATGTTATTTTTTAACTTATACGACATAAAAGGATTTTTATGGTTTTATAAAGCCTTATTTTTATGATGCTTCCTAAAAAATATTTCATGACTATTTTCTATAAAATCCTTTCCTTTTAAAAATGCATGACATTTTTTAAAAAGAAAATGATTTTAAAGAAGAAAGGATATTTTCCTCAAGAATTTATTTCAAGTGTTTTATCAAAACCATTTTCCATATAAGATGACATTATTTCATATGTGTATATTTCAAGTTTAATGTCTCTATGATTTATATGGTTTCACTTTTCTTATGATGAAATATCCATTTGTTTTATATGGATTATGTGATGATGGGATGATGTTTATGAAACCCATTTTATTCTTTGGGTTATGATGAATGTTTTAAGTTTATTTTGTGGCACAAGTAAGAGTGATTTCATTATGAGATGGGTGGGACCTATATCTCCCTCAAATGAATTGGATAAAGATTTATATCTCATGAGATAGACATGGATTTAATGATAAGTTAATCCAGTTTAGTGTTACAGGACTGAAATGAGGAGTGAACTCGATTCAGAAAGGGACTTTGTCCACTAAGATGGTCATGGAAGTAATGGCTTGGATACTATGGAATTCATATCATGTGCTTAATTGTTGCCATAATTACATGTTTTATTCCTATGTTAATTTATCATGATTAATGTTTCTTCATGATCTATGCCTTACGTTCTGCCATGTTTTATGTCATTGCTCAAGATTTTGATGTTTAGATTTTATGCTCATGTTTTTTTTACATTCAAATGTCTAAGGATTGTTTTATATTCTCTATGCTTACCCTTACTGAGCATTTGATCTCACCCTTTATATGTTTTCTTTTCCCGAGGATTTAAAGAAAGGTTTTAGGTAAGAAAACAAATGGGGAAGATCATTAATGGTGATGTTGATGATCTTTCAACACGATTAGAATATTATATTCTGAGTTTCCAAAGACACTAAACTATTACAATCCTTGTTTGTCTATTTTTGTTCTGTATTAAGTATTCCAAAAAAGTAATGTAATGTCCATGTACATCAAGCTTTGGGTCTCTACAGTTGGTATCAGAGGAAAGGTTTAGTCAACCATTGAAAACTAGGATGCGATAACTTTAGTGAGATCCCTAGAGATATTTCTAAGTTATGTCTAGGGATGTACCTATGGTTAAGTATAAGTATAGGTTATAATCCTAGAATTATGGTAACAATCAAAGAATTAGACCTAATATGTTAAATATTGAAGGTACTCCCCCTTTATTATGTTGTTTTCCCTAGCATGATTTTTGCCTCTCACACTATTCTTTTTGGGTTTTAGACGATGAATGGAACCCAAAGGAACCGTGTTGATCAATGTAATGGACAATGCATTGATTTTCCTCTTGAACAAACCAATGTTATGGGAGATGAAGTTCAAAATCTGATTGCTATACTTACACAAGCTATGAATCATTCTGGACTTCCAAATAAGCAGAGAAGGGAACAATATTCTATTGAGTCCTTCATGAGGAAACGTCCACCTTCTTTCAGTGGGTCTTCTGATCTAATTGTTGCTGAACAATGGATCAGTACCACTGAAAAGATATTTTTAGTTCTTCAATGTTATGAACATGATAAAGTCATCTTAGCAGTATATCGTTTGGAAGGTGAAGCTAATCAATGGTAGAATCTTATCAAGAATACGAGGCCAAGAGATGAAATTGATTCCATGGAAATGACGAGTTCAAGAACTTATTTTTCAATAAGTACTTCCCTCGTATTCTTCGAACAAAGATGAAAAAGGAGTTTCTTGAACTCAAGCAAAAGGATGATGAATCTGTTGGTATATAAGAAGTTAATTTTACAAGGCTTTCAAGGTATGCATCTGGCTTTATCATCCAACCTGAAAGTAAAGTTGATCGATTCTACAGTGTCTTAAAACCAAGTCTTCGAAGGGAATAATCTATAAGAGACTTAAGTAGCTATGAATAAATTCTGTGTTGTGCTATCATGGTAGAAATGGAAGTTGGTGTTACATATCCATCTCTTGGTTTTGACCAGAAACGAATGATGGAGTTCAAGGAGAAATCTAAGAATAATGGTGAAAATAAGATGAATGTTTCCTTATACTCAAAGTGTGGTAAGAAGCATGGTGGATATTGTCTTAAAGGGACTAAGAAATGTTTTAAGTGTAGAAAAGAAGGTCATCGAGCAGCTGAGTGTCAAAGTAATGGAAAAAGGGTTACTAATGATAAATAAAACACTGTAGAGAACGCACCACCAACACTTCAATGCTTTAAGTGCAGTGAAATGGGGCATTATGCTAATCAATGCCCAAATATAAGGGTTAATGATGATCGACATGAGCAACCACTTAAGGAAAAGGAGAAAGGGAAGTCACATGCGATCACTATTGGTGATGTTGAATATGACAACGATGTGGTGGAATGATTAAGTGTTTATGTAATGGGATTCCAAAATAATGTTGTATATAGTATCGTGGAATATTGGAATATTTATGTATTGGTCCATTGTGGTTTTCTATAAGAACATGGTACCGGTAACCATGAAAAGTGATTGAAATGTTTTTGGAAAGCAGATGATAAGCACATAATGAAGGGATAAAGAGAAAATGAAATGAGATCATGACTGATAAATGGAAAAAGTTATATCATGGTTTGAGTATATAGAGATTTTGGGATTCTGGTATGTGGAAAGAGTTAACCTTTTGACAACATTCATGTTTTCACTAAGGTTCTATGGTAATTTATGTTTCAAGAGAACACATGATTAAGGAATTCACATGTTTGGAATGTGACCAACAAGATATATCATATGATAAAATGATGTTATTCACATTCTTATTATGTGACCTTTCCAGTAATCATTTTCTGTACACTATGAGATTGGACAGATGTATTTTGGATAAGTCTAAAGATTGGAAAGGGTTATTTCAAACATCAGATAGTATTGTTTAAGGCTAGGAATTTTATTTGATATTATTGCAGGAATTTTATTATAATGTAGTTTTAGAAAAAGGGACAACCTGCAAGACATGCGACAACCCGTCGCGTCAAACAAGGCTGTGGAAATTGAACCCACAACCGAAGTGCGACAGGCCTTTATCACCTATCACTGGCCTACAGGAAGTCCCTGGTTAGTGGAAAGTAGTTTTATTTTATTAAGCGGTATGATAAATAAAGTATAAGTCCATTTTTGGAACCATACACGATTAATATCACCATAAGATGGACTTATAACTTTTGATAACCTTTTGTTTGAAACAAATGGAATGACCCATCATTCTATCACATGATCTACTAACGCTTCACGAATAACATATTCAACTTCATTTCTTTAAGAGATGAAGTGGAAATTTTTCAATTCACGAACAATAGTGAGATTGTACCAAAATCATGTAAGTATTTATTTTAATTCATCAACTTTAGGGAAATGATCTTGAAAACCAAAAATGTTGTCCTAGTACCCTTATATCTGATGAATCAGATGGTACCTTATATCATAAAAAATCTATGGCTTTGTGATTGTTGGCTTTTTCATAGCCATGCTCTCTACCACTCTCCATCAGAACAGGATGGTTAGATTTCTCTTCTATATCCATATTTTCACCTATGTTCTCCTATGTGGAAACCCAATGATTAGTTAATTTGGGTAACCGTTAGGTTTCATACTTTAGTTTTTGAAGTTAAGTTTTGGTCTTTTATTTTACGATGTGGGTTTCAATTAAAGAAACTTTCAAGTAGAAAACCATGTATACCCCTAACGAATTTCGCGTGCGAAATTCATTTTAAGGGGGGGTAGAATGTAACAACCCGATATTTTATGATAAGTATTCTTTTTAATTTATTTTATGTCATGTGTTTTATGCTACAAAAAGATTATATTGTTCTATACACAACACCGTATTAGCTTGCAGTATAGGCAACACTATTCTTAGAGTGTGTTACACACAATTTCAAGTTCATTTGATAATAGTCATTATACGCAACATTGAGTATATATATATATATATATTCAATGTATAAATGAAAAATGGTTGTATTCTGTTATAACAAAACAACAAAGGAGTATTTCACAACACGCAACCCAGACTTGGCTTGCATTACACGCAATCGCGACCTTCCTCGATAGCGTGTGTTGTACGCAATACCAGGTTTCAATAAATGACGATATATTGTTATAATATTATTATAGACTAGCCGTTATGAATATTATTAACTAAATTTTGAATTTTATAACTTTATTATTCATTTTATAAATTTTCTACAACATTTTATGTGAACAAAATAATTTTTTCGGGTAAAATAAGTATTTTTCAAAAAATGCAGTTTTGCCGCCTTTGGATGGCGCATCCACATTAAATTTAGTTTTTGACATTTTTATAAGTTCAATTTTACAAAATAAACTTTTTATTTTGAATCAGGATATAAAAATTTACATTGGATAAAGTTTTGATATTTTTCTGATAACTTTCATATTTTAATGAATAGTAAAAACACGCTATATTTTAATTAAAAACAACTTTTTTCATCATAATAATTTATATGGTTAAATTATAACATTTAATGGTTTTAATGTATAAATAGAATATATTTTTACCATTTAATATAATTTATGTCATTAGCATTGATTTTACCTTGAATTCATAGGTTAAATTAATTCAATCTTTTGCAATGTTTTAACCAAAAACCCGTTTTCTTTCGACAACGGGATTAATTTTGATTTAATTTCTACAACTTTTGTGTATTGAATTTGGAAAAATGGATTCCATATTTGGAATCAGTGGGTACAAATTATAATAATAAGCTACTTTTTATTTTTGGGCATTATAAATAGTAACTACGGTAAATTTTATTCACCATAGTTAAAGGTAAATCGGGTAATTAAGGGTAAATATAAGATTATAAAATTACCCTAACACCTTCAAAAATCCTATTGGATGACTAAAAGTCGGCCTATATCACCTAAAGGTTGAATTAGATTAATTTAATAGACTTTGGTCTATGAAAATAATTTAATTATTATTTAAACCAAAGAAATTGACAACATGTCACTTTCTTAAATCTTATAAGTATAATAATTTTAATTTAGTGATAAACTTAATTAAACTTCAAAAATAAATAGTCTCCAGAAAGATAATAAAACTATCTACATCATATGAATTTATTTATAATTTTTAGGGATTAGATAATTATCATTAATTATGACACAATAGTGATGTTGAAATTATTTTATTGATTGAAATATCAAATAAATAATATCAAAAATATTAAAATAAATATTATATGAACTATTTAATGTTCTCCACTAATTTTATAGATACATATGACATTTTATGAATCTATTAAAGATTTTAGTTCGAACATATCTTCTGTATATAATTTATTTATGTTCAAATAATTGAATTGTGTCAAAATTGACACTATTGTTATTTTATAAATATAACATATTATAAATTTTTTTAAAAATCACAAAAATATTTAAAAATTATAAATTAAAATTTATATGGTCTATAATTTCATAAAGTATCAAATTATGGAAAATTCACAACACATATGTAATTATTTATAATAATTTAAAATTTAGAATATTATTTCCACAATTAAAATTAAATTGATAAATAAGGATAAATCAAGTTGATAATGTTTAAAATAAATTTTAACATGTCTAAATTTTATTAGTTGATAATATTACAACCCCATATCATCTAATCCTTAGATATGAATCATTTTGGATGTTTATATGTGGGGTTGGGATTTAATATAAACTAATATTTCTTATATTTCCAAAGGTGCCCCTCTCCTCCCTTGTAAAAGGGCATCTCCTCCCTCTCTTCCTCACACCACTTTGAGCCTTCAATCTCGGCCAAACCCTGCCAATTTCTCTTCTCCACTTCCATAGAAACATCTTAGAGGTTCTGGTATTCTTAAAAGACCATCTTTATTGCCCTAAGAGGAGGTTAAGAAGAGGCGCTTCAAAGAAGAGGTAATGTCCGTTACCGATTCTTTCAACTTTATTTCCTATTATACTTCTTATTATTTAGTTTTTTCATTATAAAGTAATAAAATCACTGTCACTCATATAATGGTATGTTATTATAAGTATTAAACAAACCTATTTCACCATATATCCATCCTACAGAAAAGGAAATCACCGCGTGTGCGTACGTATGGAATACCGTCTCCACGCCGCGGTGTAATCTGTTTTCGACCACCACCTTACTTGGATGGGTATAATGGTGTAAATAGATAACTTCATATGATTATTTTAAAGTGATATTTATTCTGAAATGTTATACATACACTTCAATACAATTCCACGATCATGGGAATGATATCATTGCTCATGCGTACGTACGGACTACCGTCTCCCCGACGCGATGAGATTCATTCTCCATGTTAACCTTTCATTAATGATTATAAAGTTTATATAATAAGTAATCATGAAATATATGACATAATAATGATACTTTATTTATGTATATATATATGTATGTCATCTACTTAATTTCATTCAATTCAATAAGGAAACGAAAACACCGTTCATGCGTACGTACGGCCTACCGTCTCCATGAACGGTGTATTCATTCCATTTATCGATATATCATATATATATATGTATATTATGAATATATATTACATATAAATCATGTTTTACATTCTGGAATTAAGTAAATCAGGTTATAAGTAATAATATCAAGAACAACAAGTCCAAATCTGTACGATAAATAAAGCGATTTTACCCAAAACACTTCTTTAACATGAAACTTACAAAAGAACAGGTAATATAAAGTCATTAGTGAACCATATATGATATCATAACAATGAATATGATTCTGTAATAAGTCAATGACATTATTTAAATCATTATACAGGAGGTTCGGATACGTACGGAGCATATCAGACCTAAGGTAAGGGATAACTATTCTAATCTCGCTCTTATCTGAGATTGTTTATTCGTAAGTATTCACTGGGGTTATATTTGTCATCCATGTCTCTGTTTTCTAAAAATGGTTTCATGTATGTTTAATTTTTTTTTTCCCATTTTGGATTTTACTACATGGTGTGTAAGGAATCTTTCTTTTACGAGGTACTTTTTGACTTTTCCGAAAAAAGTATGAGAAGAATGTTATTTTTTTAACTTATACAGCATGAAAGGATTTTTACAATTTTATAAAGCCTTATTTTCATGAAGCTTTCTCCAAAAGATTTCATGACTATTTTCAATAAAATCCTTTCCTTTTAAAAATGCATGACATTTTGTGAAAATAAAATGATTTTAATGAAGAAAGGATATTTTACTCAAGAATTCATCTCAAGTGTTTTATCAAAACCATTTTCCATCTAAGATGAAATTATTTAATATGAGTATGTTTCAAGTTTAATGTCTCTATGATTTACATGGTTTAACTTTTCTTATAATGAAATATCCATTTGTTTTATATGGATTATGTGATGATGGGATGATGTTTATGAAACCCATTTTATTCTTTGGGTTATGATGAATGTTTTAAGTTTATTTTGTGGAACAAGTAATAATGATTTAATTATGAGATGGGTGGGACCTATATCTCCCTCCAATGCACTGCGTAAATATTTATATCTCATGATATAGACATGGTTGGAATGGTATGTTAATCCGGTTCAGTGTTACAGGACTGAAACGAGGAGTGAACTCGATTCAGAAAGGGACTTTTTCCACTAAGATGGTCATGGTAGTAATGTCTTGGCTACTATAGAAATCATATCATGTGCTTAATTGTTGCTAAAAATACATGTTTTATTCCCATGCTAATTTATCATGATTAATGTTTCTTTATGATCTATGCCTTACATACTGCCATGTTTTATATCATTGCTCAAGATTTAGATGTTTAGATTTTATGCTCATGTTTTTTTTACATTCAAATGTCTAAGGATTGTTTTATGTTCTCTATGCTTACCCTTACTGAGCATTTGAGCTCACCCTTTATATGTTTTATTTTACCCAGGATTTAAAGAAAGGTTTTAGGTAAGAAAACAAAAGGGGAAGATCATTAATGGAGATGTAGAAGATCTTTCAACACGATTAGAAGATTATATTCCGAGTTTCCAAAGACACTACACTATTACGATCCTTGTGTGTCTGTTTTTGTTATATATTAAGTATTCCTCAAAAGTAATGTAATGTACATGTACGTCAAGCTTTGGGTCTCTACAATCTCACTTTATATAAAAGCTAGATTTTAAGAAAAAGGGTTTTTAATACCAGACATGGGAGTATGGGTATGGGTTTCCTCATAGTGTAGAGGATGGAAAAAACTATTGATCCTTAAATGAATATATGACTCTGTGTTCATATCTCTCAATATTTCACTCATCACATCCTTGTGAAGATTTCTTAGACTCAGCCGATACCATATTGATTGAAATAAAGTCTTCTATTTCAGGAAATGTTTCTTTTGTGGTATACATGTTCAAAACACAAGTAATATTAACTGAGGTAGAATAGTTCTATTGATTAGAAATATATACCTTGGGTGGGATAGTGCTCATTGTATTATTTGGTTAGATAGTGACCATATTACCAATATTGGGGGAACTGTTATAACTATTATGTGACTCAAATCCTATTCAGACATTGTCATGTTAATCATACACAAAAGAATAATAATATTATGATAATATATTAATTATAATTAATATTATATATATATATATATAAAGTATAATTTAAGTTGGTTCTTAGGCATCAAATCCAATATTTTATAATGAATTTCATTTCAAAATAATTTTTTATTTAGTTTTTCAAAAATAAATTTTCAAGTTTCATTTATTATTTGAGGTGTATTTATAATTTTTTATGTTATTTGGACTTGATTATTATTGGATGATATTTTAAAGGGAATATTGTTATTCAAATAATTTTTGAATGTTGTTTCCATGTTTTGGTTTTAAAAGGACAAACTTATAATCTAGTTTTTTCTAAAGATGTTCCGAAGGCATGGTTGAAACATTATAAAATGTTATTTTGATGTAGGTATACCCTTATAGTGAGACCCTTAATTTTTCTGTATAAAATTTAAAGTAATGTTTATTTTGTGTGAATTTATTATTTTATCCCGGTTGGTGGTTATTAGTATTACAAGTTATTCTTGACCAAGAGGCTACTTCTGTGAAAGGTGACCTGAAGTGAGGTTGTGTTGTGATTATTGTTCATAATGTATATATATATATATTGTTTTGTTTCACTATTGGAGTGATGAACTCTATTTATATATCATGGGAATACATACGTTTAATAAATCCAACTCGAGTAACCTTGATATTATTTCTACTTATTTACATTGACATAGATACAAGTGATATAATCTTGAAGGACAGATCATTTTAGTAGTATTGAATAACTGGATACATAAATGACTTGTAATGAATCAGACCCGAATTTCCCAGAGTTGGTGCCTTATTTTATTAAATTTAAATATAAATAATGAAGTCATATCCCAAAGGAATTAATAGTCTCATAGCATTGGAAAACTAGATACATACATAATTGTTACATTACAACATGAAATGAAATAAAACATATCAACTTGTTTTGAATTACACATAGAGTCCTAGATTATCCATGCTGGTCATTCTTAATACACATCTTTCCATCTTGGGGAAAAATAAAACATAAAATTTGTGTGAGATCAGATGCTCAACAAGGGTAAGTAATACAACTAAAGCATAAGTAATAAGGCATGGTGAATAAAAGTACACATTCCATTAAGACATAAACTTGAGAATAACATGGTAAGAATAAAGGCTGAATAAATAATTTTATAATAAAAAATAACCATGGAAACTATACTAGTCTAATAATCACATATAATATCAATTAATAGTTTCATAATAAGGGAATTCATAATGTATGGCATTATAATCATTCCATCAAGGCCTCATCTAAGACATCATACATAATGGGTAAAAACCCAAGCTAGTTTGTCTCATTAGACCTACTGATACATAGAGGGTATATCGTGGGCCCCACCCATCACTTAATAGGTCCAATTAATTCCTAATATAAAATAATAGAAACATAGTAAACATATATATTCACATTGAAACTAAAATATGAAATGTAAATAACTTTCCCTAATCAGTAAACAAAAACACTAACCATTCGGAGTCATGAGGTGATTGGTATCAGGATAGTACATACACAAAAATAATAATCATATACCATTTAATGAAATATGTTTAATTAAATCATAAAATATTAATTCAAATT
Source organism: Viscum album (assembly GCA_963277665.1). Taxonomy (NCBI): domain Eukaryota; kingdom Viridiplantae; phylum Streptophyta; class Magnoliopsida; order Santalales; family Viscaceae; genus Viscum; species Viscum album. The sequence goes on along the minus strand of OY728159.1, from coordinate 768,961,044 downwards.
ACACATAATAATCAACAAGTGTGTTGAAATAGATGGAAATAATCTTATAAAATCATCGAGTAATACATGAGAGAAATACTCTTTTACTTTAAAAAGAAGAGTTATTTTGGGAAAATATTTTTATAAAACCAGAAGAAAAATATAATTTTTATTTCATAATTAAATGAGTGATTTAAAAAAAATAATTTTTTATTAAAATAGATTATAGAGTGAACTTTAAAATTGTTAAGAATTCGAGAAGTTCCCTTGATTCTTGCTTGTTTATTGGGAAGAATTTGAGAGAGATCCATTTTAAAACTTATAACTGACCATAAAATAAAGAAGTATTATTATTGGTAAATATATATAGAACACTCACACAGAATTTATAAATATTAAATAATAATAAATAATAATTTCATTGGGGTAAAGGGAGAGAAGGGTAATCCTGAATGGAAAATGGAGGTTTAGGGAGATACCCATACCTTATATTCGAATGTGTTCTACACTTGACCTTAACATCCTGTATGATCAAATTAAATCCATTAATTAATTAATAACATTATATAAATATATTTTATTCAATATAATTTTATTATGTTCATTTATGTCCTATTGATAAGTTATAGTATTGAACTTCGTCGTTTCAGAGTGTTCGTTTCCTTGATTTCATGATTGGTTTTCTTGATTATAAGTAATGAAGTTCATGAAAAATGGGTATAATTATACAGAATTGGAATTTAATTTTATTTATGAACAACCCAAAAATGTAAATGGTGTAATGGTTTTCCATAAATGAGGATGAATAATTAGATAACATATTAATGATAATTGTTTAGCATAATTTTAGTGATTTTTCGATCAAAACGAACTAGTTTTGTTCTATTATTTAATATCTTGTATATAAAATAGTTCTAGAAACATAAATATGATATAATAAATATTTTATAGTCTATTTAAACCATTAAAAATGTTATCATGTTCAGCCTTCAATGAAAAATTTAAGAAGGAAATATCTTTGTCCACAAAGGTCGTAAATTGGCACCTCCCAAACGATGATTTCATTTTTTAAAATAAAAAAGAGAGAATAAATAATTTGATGATGTATCATACATTAACATGATATAATTACATTATATATATGATAATGTATTTATAATGATTATTTTGGAAATATTGTATGAGGAGATAATAATACAATAAAATAATTTTGCTATGAAATTAAATGATATTGGAAGAGGATTTACCTCTTGAATTAACCTTCTTGAGAACCTCCTTAAGGGAAGGGGTTTGGTCATTTAGAAATAAAAATATCTCCTAAACATGGGTAGATACTAGGTAAGAGTATTAGGTGTAAACTTTTACAAGATTAAAGTCTTATAGGTGTGAAGATAATATGGTGGTGAGGGTGGTTTTTATAGTGGAGGAGAGGGGTGATTTTTAAATATCTTATTCATTATTTTATTATTTTGCTCAAGAAAAAAATAGTGTTGATTATTATTACTAAATAAAGTAATAATTGCATGTGAGTTCTAAAAAAGTGTTCTTACATCATCCATTAATCAAGGAATAATGTATTTATCTTACAATGTATTTTACCCAAAATTACTATGTTTAACTATTCTGTAAAAATTCAAGTATTATAGAAAAATCACAAAAATTCAATGTAATTTTTTTTTAATGTGTAAAATTAAAAAATGGGATCAATTTTATGAAAATAATTTTCTAAATATGTGAAATTTATTTTTTAAATAAAATCATTATTTACATGAAAAATATAGATTTAAATTTAAAACTGATTTTATAACACATTAAAAAACTAACCAAGGTCTCATAAAATTATCCTAAAATCATAAGATGAAAAAATATTGATTTATGAATCCATTTAATGAAGATTATTTTTTCGTTTAAATATTTTTATTAATTCTAAAATTGTAACTTAATATTTGTGACTTATAAAAATACCAACACTTAATTATTAATTTTGTAAATATTCACTTACATTTATTATGATATAATTATATCACACTTTCACTTATGAGATGCCTGAATTTTTTTATAATTTCAGGGGTGATGTTACTATTCATTAGTCCGATTTACTATTTATAAGGTTCATATTACTATTCCTAAGGGAAAGTTAATATTTCATCAGTATAGGTTTCTTAACGTCTAGAAATACTTCTTATTTATTTTATTATTTATTTATAAAGATTGTATTGTGTTATCTATGGGGTTTTATTTGATTCATACTATATAAAATAAAAATAAGAAGGGAAATTTCATTGATAGAATTTTGGGTCATTACTTGACTCCCATATTACATTGGAAATGTAAAAAAAGGCATAAAAACAATTTTTCATCTTCGATATTATTCATAATATCCTTCTTCATATACTGGGAAAAGAAAAAAAATAAAGTGTTAGTTTAAATTATCAGTAAGAGTTACGAACATTATAAGTTATCATGTATCAATATGAAATAATCAATATGAGAATTTAAATAACTAAAAGAACAAGCCATTTAATCAATAACTTGAGTAAAAAATGCATCCATGGATAATATCAATATAGTATTCTCATGGATAATAATATCTGAATTCTCAATAAAGGAAATACTTCATATTAGACAACAAGATTTCATATATCAGGATATATATACCATCAAACCCTTATTCCCTAATAGTTTAATCGATTTGTAGGTATACACCATAAATCCATTTAATTCTAGATTACTAATTTGTCTTATGAGACCTATATATACATTGAGGGGATATATAATTATAGATCCCACCCATCACTTCATGTCCAATGCATTCCTCATACATTTAATGATAAAATAAATTCATAAATAATATTCCTTATCAAAAAATATCCATATCAAGTAAAGAATACATATTATAAATAATTCCCCCATCAATCAAATAAATTTCAAAGTAAAATACCATATGTAGAAATGGTATACAGTTTAGGTAATAAGAATATCCATGATACAAAGAATATAGATATATAAGATAAATGTAATTTACAATAATGAAAATAAATAGAATTTTTCAAGATAAAGAAAATTTCCATGAATTTAATCAACAGATGTGTGATGATTATCAAAAAGTAGATTTTGTAGAAAAATAGATTCTTTTAAAGAATTGATGAAACTAGAAATGAAACATTTAATATAATTTTTCATTAAATATTTTTATATGTAAAACCATTAAAAAAATAAAGAAGAAGATAATGGGAATAAAACAATTATGGGGGTGGGGAAGTCCGTTAATGATCTATACATTAAAATAAAACACTCCCCATGACTTTTAATAAAGAAATTTGAAAATGAAACAATAAGTAAAAAATTAGAAATATTTATTGAAATCCATGTAGAAATTTATGGATAAATAAAAATGTTCTTAATAAATAATTTAATTAATAAAAAAGGACTTTTGTAAAGTAATTTTAAAAAATATGGACTTGGAAGGAAAATATACATGATCAAAAAGAAGAATAAGATTGAATTTTGTTTTAAAAATACCTCTTGAAAGATTAACTTAAATTGAATAATTAATTATCATGAGTAAATTTATATTAATAATAAATAACTCAAATGTAATGTATATACACCTAGAAAAAGGTTCATAATACCAAATATGTCTCAATGGAGTTGAAATTGAGATGAAATCTCATACACCGGGTCTGACTTATCAGGTGAATTCCTTATCTTCTTAAATAATAAAATTATGTTAATTATTTACTTTCTTAGCATAATTTTTCAAGTTTACTATTCATTTTTATTTATTATAATTTTATATTCATTTACTCACTCAATCAAGTTCACATTAGACATTTTTATGATATTCGATTCGTATGTACAAAATAAATATGATAGGTTGACTATGAAAAAAAAAAAGATTATTATTTCATAATCTCCAAATTAATATTCTTGAAATAATTAACATTTTTATACATAAATTATAACTTTCAAAATAATCAACAAATATGGTTAATAGAAATGAACTACTTTACGGTCCTAGAGACAGTAGGTCGTACGTGTGATTTTATGACATTTCCCCCTTTTCAACAAACATAATAGAAATAAGGAAAATATTATTTAATATTTATATAATAACTATTATATAATAAAATCCAGATTATTTATTTGAATAAACTCATATATATCAGTCATGTGATGCGTTGGTGAAAAATGAATCACATCGCTTCATAGAGGTGGTAGTCCACACATATGCATGAATGATGTTAACTTTTTTCAATGAATGGAAAGGTAAGAAAATATTTGATATATTAATTTTCCATAATTATAAACAAATAATGAATATTATATATGTACATTAAATTTGTTATTATACCTATATGTGAGAGGTAGTTATAGAAAATGAATTTTGTTGGTTTGTGAGGTGGCAGTCCGCCGGACACACTAAAAATTGTTTCATTTCCCATTTGATATAAGAGATGATGGATGTAGGTTATTCCATTATTATTGTAACATTTCACTACATGTTAGATAATTATGTTATTATATTGTAATGATTGGAGAATATTTTAAGGAGGTGGATGAAATATAAAAAAACACTTGGTTAAGAATGATATATGTTTTTCGAATAACCTCTATAAGATTATACCTAAAACCTTCCTAGATTAGATTTATTGTCAAACGAAGGCTGCTAGGTTATGGGAAAGGGTGCAAGTAAGGGATTTTGGTAGGGATTAATATATCCAATGGTTTTTCGAGTGTGAAGTAAATAAGAGAAGAAGTTACCTTTTATCAATGAGGGTAGGGGTTCTATTGGAATCTCAAAAAGTATTAAATTAATATAATATAATTTTCATATTCAAATGGATCTATAAATATACATATAATAGATGATATGAGGATAGATTAAAATCATATCATCCAATAAAATTTAGACATGTTTTGGTAATGTTTTTACCCTTATATTTTAATTTTGGTTATGTTGTTTTAAACCACATCCCATCGACCAAATCTTTAATTTTTATTATTTCAATGAGTGATAGAAAAAATATAAAATAGGTTATATCATAGAAACTACAAGAAAAAACACATTAGGTTGGCCTAAAATAATGGATATTGAGTGTATCACCTCTCACCAAATTCACTCAAGTCAATTCGGCTAATAGGTTTGGGGTTGAAATGACAAAAACCGTACCTGTCATGATCCGCCTTCACCAAGATAAGGTAAGGGGCGGTAGATTGCCCGACCCTTCCTTCTTCAAGTTGAAGAAGAGATAATTACCTCTAAGACCCACCTTCAATAGGTCCCAGAGTGGATACTAGCACCAAGGGTATATGATCACACACAAAATGGAAGGCATTGTCCGTTTTATTTAGTTGGATCCGGAGATAAGATAGTAAATACCAACAACAAAAAAAATTGAGGTAAAAGTAAAACCAAAAGAAAAATATTCCCATATTCATGTCCAAAAGTAAATTCTACAAAAGTACAAGGAAACCCTGAAGGAAAGTACCAAAGAAAAGAACAAAAAAATATAAACAACAACAATCCCAAGGTCCTAACTAGTATGGTCCTGCACAATCCTTGAAGTCCTCCTGGAAACCTGAAAATAGTTTATACACATAGTGTGAGTATACATATATACTCAGTAGGGAAAACTAAAAGCTCTCGTGCAAAATTGGGGAGTCATTCTAATGACCTGTGAGAAATAAATATAACCAGAGCACCTAGAAACGAAACTATCCACCCCAACCTCACCAAGGAACACTCCCCAAATAATGAAAGTCATGTAAAGTAATAGTAATAGAACATCGATATTTGGGTACCCCGCACCACTTTCCCACTGGTTATTGAAGACATTCTATGCATTAAACCTCTCCCTCCATTCTCACCACAGTCCCACTGCCATCCCCCCACCCGCACACACCTGGGCTACCACAGCCACACTTCCCACCCGCACACACCTGACGTATCACTACCACACATAACCACGCCCACAAACACCTGGGCCAGAACAACTACCGCCATGCCTGAAGACACCTGTGCCTCATCCCCAAGATATATGGGAAAAAATCTACCCACACACACCTGGGCCAACCACCACAACTGCCCTGTCTGAATAATCTTGGGATATAATGGACCTCAGACCATCACAGACTACCCAAAGGATCTTGGGCTACTTGGTAAAGAGAGAACAAAAGGATCTAATAACCATCCACTCATAGGAGTGTTGGAAAAAATACCCTCCCCCAAGTACTGGGGGTGTTCGGTACAAAGTAGTCAACTTGGATGGGGTGTCAATAAGAAAAAAATAACTAAAATTATATATATAGGTAACAAGAACTCATCCCAACCTAGGGGTTCCAAACCAGTCCAACACAATCACCCTTGTTACTATTCATTCATAAGAAAAACCACACCCACAACCATGTCACAAATCATTCCCAAAAAACAATTTCCCATTTACCCATTCTTGTTTTCATATTCAAGTGATTCTGTTTAAGTAAATTCTACACTACTAGGAAACGAACAGGCATATCCACAAGCCAAGGAAAGGGATCTGTGAGATCCATCAAAGTACTAGAACCAAAACAGAACCCACCATACAACCCCACAGGAACTCAGATCAAAAAACCAACAACTTCACTACCATAGAGGATCCCATCCCCATCGAAGTCACTTCCTAAGTATCAACCGTAAACATCACTAGAATATAGTAAGTGAGTTTTATAATTTGAATATACCATTCATTTAGTTCCATCCTTCCGTTTGGTTATCCAGGGTGATCACACAAGGATTATTATTCTTTGGGAATCCATTTAATCAACTGAGTTCACGTGATTAACTAGTTTCCATGTTATAGCCATTCGATCACATAAAAATCTAGAAAACAGAAGTTCATTAGTGCACAAGAAAAGACCAACGACAACCATGATTTTTATTGGACATAAGCCCATACATTTCAAAACACATAATTAAGGATAAAGAGTAAAACAAAAACAGAAAGAACACCCCCTTCAGTCTTTAAAGGTCTGTTTATTTTTTTCATTAATGTTTGGTTTCAACCATCCCCACAAGAAACATCTTCATACCCACCCCACAAGAAACATAGTAAAGAGAGACGAAGGAAAAACCTACTTGGATGATCAATGATCGATGTTTTTCTCCAGGATCCAACAATTGGGATGCGAAACTTACAAGGGAGGAACTTCGAGGACTCCAAGAATGATCAGGAAGGCTCCAACATAGTTACACCACTCACCTCGTGAAGGGGGACTCCAAAAAAACCAAGGAGAAGAATGAAAAGATACCAACCAGAAAGAAAATAATTCATATGCGATAAAAAGGTAATGTCCTGGCATTAAGGGATATCAATATCGTGACCAAATTTAAAGGCGGATCGTGGTTTCACCATGTGGTTGGGTGGTTACACACGATGGAAATAATTTTTACTTAATAATTTCCATCAGAGAGGTGGCCGTAACGGTTGTGCGTTAAATTGTTTCCTTTAATCAGAAGAAAATGCGCAACATGGGCAGAACTGGAAAGTATGGGGAAAGTGTGTGACACTGAGGAAAAGCCACATGCATTGGCAAGTCAAGGGTCGTCCGGATCTTGGGAGATTTTGGATATCATTTATGGGCCTTAAAAGGATTCTAAAAGGGGTATTAAATCATCTTTATGTCCAAAGATACATAGCGGGAGTGGAAAGAGTCGAAAACTGGAAAATAGAAGAACAAGGGTGGGAAACCATTTGGTGAGACACCGTAACGATGCCACAGTCATGGTGCCACCATGAGCGGTGCCACCATTTTGGTGTGCGACTATGGTAGTGAGACCGTCATAGTGCCACCGTCATGGTGCCACCGTTTCGGTGTGTGACCATGACTAGTGCCACCGTGACTGGTGCCACCATGACCAATGCGACCGTGACCAGTACCACAGTGACCAGTGCCATTGTGACTGGTTCCACCATTTCATTGGGACCGTTAGATGGTTTTTGGAAAAGGTATTAGACTAAGAGGGTAGGGGCCATTACCATAGGTAACTCTAAAAGTATTCTTGCCCTCGAGAATTAAAACCAGACCATAATAAAAGAGAGGGGTCCGAACAACCACCTTGAAAGAAAGCTTTCAGGAGTAAACCTTGACATCTAGGAACACCTCTCCCTCAAGTGACCACAGAAACATTCAAAGGTCATACTCTCCAGTCATATTGGTTAGGGAGTCCCTTCTTCCATGTCAAGATACTATCTTCTTTGGGCGTCACTGACTCGTCCGCATGGGTTTAACCGCACCCACTCTAATGTGTGTTGATTAGGGATCAGGTCCTCCCCATCCCATAGTCATAACTTTTCACACACATTCAGAGAACAAGGAAAAACACATCCCCTAGTTAACAAGGTAAAGTGCTCCATTTCAACAAGTATAAAACAAAATAGAAAAAAACTCAAAACAGCTCTGGGTACTGGGAGCACATCTGTGCCTACTATTCCCAAGTACTCTCCTCAAGCCCACCATGCCTCTATAATACTCAAACCAAGGGAATGGTTCGTCCATGGTGCACCTTCTCCTCAGGATCTTCAATCCTCACAGGTCTTTCTACAATCGTCTCTTTGTCCTCAATATCCAACATTCCCCAGTCGGGGACATGTGAATCATCATGTAAATATCGACGAAGATGGGATATGTGGAAAATGTCATGGATCCTTTACATCTGAGGTGGAAATACCAGCTGATATGCCACCTCAACAACTCGCCCCAACACTTCAAAGGGCTTGATAAACCTAGGAGATAGCTTTCTCCCCTTCCCGAACCTTCGCTTCCCACGTCGAGGGGAGACCTTCAAGAACACATGTATCCAACCTAGAACACCAAGGTCCTCCTCCTATGATCGGAATATGACTTATTCCAGTATGGGGCTTCCTTCATACTCTCACACACAAGCCTAACCTTCTTCGTTGTGCTCTGTACTACCTCTGGGCTAAGGACACCTGCCTCCCCAACCTAGGTCCAGCACACAGGTGAACGACAAGACCTTTAGTACAAGTCTTAAAACAGTTCCATGCCAATAGTAGAGTGATAAGATATTATTGTAAGAAAATTATACTAGGGGAAAGTGTAATTCCCATGATCCCCTGAAGTCCAATACACATTCCTGTAGCATATCCTCCAATGTCTAGATGGTTCTCTCTGTCTGCCCATCTATCTGGGGTTGGAAAGCAGTGTTGAGGCATAGTTGGGTGCCAAAAGCATACTGCAATCCCCTCCAGACTCGTGAGGTAAACTGTGCATCCCTATATGAGACTATGGACCTCAGAACTCCATTAAACCACACCACCTCATCCACGTGTCTCCGTACTAAGGCATCCCCCACACTTGACTCTTTAATCACCAGAAATTGAGTTGATTTTGTCAAACGATCTACCACTAGCCAGATGGCATGACAACCTCCTTGAACCCTGGGTAGTCCTATGAATAAGTCCATTTATATGTCATCCCACTTCCACTTGGGGACATCTAAAGGCCGCAACAAACCTCCTAGGACACGATGTTTGGCCTTGACCTGCTGACACACTAGGAACCTTTCCACGAACTCCGCCACTGCCCGTTTCACCTCGGGCCACCAAAAATGTTCCCTTAGGCCTCAGTACATCATGGAAACTTTAGGGTGTACAACTACTAGTGATTTATGGAACTCACTAATAACCTCCTCACACATCATCTATGGGACAAACAACTTCCCTCATAAAAGCATTAGATTATTACCATCCTCTGACCACCCTTCCAGAGCATTGCCTTGGTTAACCCGATTGCGCATCACTTCACTTTATATGTCTCCCCACTGAGAATACTCCACTTGCCTCAGTAGATAGGACTAAACTTTTATCTAAAATAGACAACCTATACCACCGTCCTCCCTTACATTCATGTGTAGGGCAACCAACTCCTCCATTTCCTTCCAAACTTCCACATATTCCTGAACGACTTCCCTCTATGACTTCCTACTCAAGGCATCAGCCACAAGATTCCACTTACCTTCAGTGTAAGAGATCTCAAAGTTGTAGTCCTGAAGAAATTCCACCCACCTTCGTTGTCACAAGTTCAGGTCCCGTTGGGTAAAGATATGCTTTAAAATCTTGTGATCTATGAAGACCAAAAATTTATCCATGATGAGATAATGATGCCACAAATTCAACGCGAACACTAATACTAAAAGCTATTGGTCATGTGTGGAATAGTTACGCTCATGAGGAAATAACTTCCTAGACCCATAAGATATCACTCCCCGCTGTTTCATCAGCACACACCCCAGGCCTAGTTCAGAATCATCACAAAACACCTCAAACAAAAACTATTCTTCTGGTAGCCTCAGCACTGGGGAACTAACCAAATTTCCCTTCAGATAACTAATGGCTTCATGGAAATTCTCACCCCACATGAAGGCCTGGTCCTTTCTGGTCAAAGCTATCAGAGGAGCTGTAACTCGAGAGAAGTTGGGTATGAAATTGCGATAATAGCCTACCATACCGATAAAAATACGAACCACCGCCACATTCTTGGGTGATTCCCAAGAAAAAATGGCTTAGGCCTTTGATGGATTGACCAATACCCCTTGCTGAGACACCATGTGTCCAAGGAAATGCACTTCTCATGTCATAAACTTACAATTGTACAATTTCCCGTAGGGCTGGTGATGTCGAAGGATTTCCAAGACCATCCTGTGGTGATTAGTATGTTTCTCCTCTGATCTTGAGTAGATCAAAATGTCATTGATGAAAACAATGATGAACCGGTCTAGAAAATCACGGAAAACAGAGTTCATGAGCCCCATGAACATAGTAGGTGCGTTCGTAACACCGAACGACATGAATACAAACTCAAAGTGCCCATACATTCACCTGAAAGCAGTCTTCAGAATATCACTATCATTCACCCTTAATTGGTTATACCCAGACCCCAGATTGATCTTAGTGAACCAACCTTCTCCACTTAGCTGGTCAAAGAGATCATCTATCCTTTGGAGAGGGTAACTATTCTTGGCCTTTACCTGATTCAGTCTCAGGTAGTTTATTAACATCTTGATACCACCATATGCCTTCTTCCTAAACAAGACTGGAGCACCTCATGGAGACACGATGGGTCAGAAAAAACCCTTCTTCACCAGATCATCAATCTTAATCCGCAACTCCCACAACTCATAAGGCACCATCCAATAAGGATCCATGGAAATTGGATGGACACCAGGTTGTAAGTCTATCCCAAACTCAATGTCACATCGAGGGGGTATAGTCACAACATCCATGGAAAAACATCCAAGAACTCTCTAACAACTCTCGGGACCTCCATCATCTCAGCATCCACTAATTCTGCTGAAGTCTCGACCAACATATAAAGAAGAGGATCCACACGCTGTTTCCCCACCTGAAAAATATGTTCACTAATAAAAGACACATGCTGGACATCCTCATCGGAGAACATGACTCTTCTCCAGAAATAGTTGATAACAACCTGCACAGAAAAGAGCTAGTCGATTCCTAGGAAGGCATCATATGGCTATATCTACAATAGTAGAATATCCCTGCTAGACTCATGTGTCCCTATCATTAGTCTACAACCTCAAAAAACATAAAATAAGTTGGTCTGGCCTCCAATTGGAATATTCAACACTAGGGGAACTGAAATTCTCTCAACATATAAACCCATAGCACGGGCCAGACTTGGTATAATAAAGGAGTGCGAAGCTCCTGTATCAAACAAGGAATAAACAAGAGTACTAAACAGGCTAATCGTACCTCGAACGACTTCCAGCCCTGCTAGAACTACTGAATCTGCAACATGTAACTACCCACACCCATCTCCTCTAACCCTCAACTGATGGTATCCTCCTAGAACATTCCATAGTCAAGGTCCTTGAGGAGCACCCTGAGGACGGCCTCCTCCCACATAGTCTGCTCTCAGAGAAGCATGAGCTTGTTGTCCCTGTTGTTGCTGCTGAAAGGGCCTGGCTGGAAACTGCTGCTGTTGAGGTGGGTGATGAACTGGCCTACCCCCACTGTACTATACTCAGTCTGGGCATTGATTTTTAAGGTGCCCATGGCTTCCATAGATAAAGAATCTTGGTCCTGGGCCCGAAAGGAAAGGGAAAGGATCGGGAGATCGAAACTGGAACTGTTGGGTCCTACTCCCCGTTGGCCGAAACCTAGAAGTCCCTGACGCTGGAGGTTTGTTTCTTAAAGCCATCCCCTTTGACGAACTCCATTGGATCCCCTCTCATGGCACACCTCCCAATGTGTGCATCCCTTCTACCACTTCTTCCTTCTTCTGGACCTCCAAGTATGTCGGTAGGGTGAATGGAGTAACAACATACTCAAGAGAAGGTCGGAGTGCCTACTCTAAACATCTCTCCCGGGACTCCTCATCTAGAAATAGTTCCAAAGAAAAATGAATAAGATCCTTGAACTTGATACCCAAATCCCTCACTGACATGATCCCCTCCTTGAGGGAGATCTAATCCTGCCTTTTCTCAGGATTCATCATGGAAGAGAGGAATTCCACCCAGAACTCCTTCTCGAATTCAGTCCACGCAACCTCTGCCTCCCTCTTCTCCCCAAGCTATATATTCCACTACTGACGCACTACTCCCTGCATCTAGCTTACATGCAGAGGAACCCAGCACTCCGTTGGAGCCCAGATCAAGCTAAAATCTATAACCAACTCCTCAACCTAGATTTTTGTCTCCATGTCTGAGACGCTGCCCTCATACTTTATTAGGGTATATTGCTGAAAATCATGAAGAATCCTCTTCCACTGGTCATCCTCCTCCTCTCGATCAGAATTCTGCTGATTAGAAAAAACAACCTCCTGGTCCTCGATCGCCCGCAATACTCGTGGTCGTCGTCCGGGGTGCCATAACTGTAAGGTAAACAAGGAATGCCTAATCCTGAGAAGTGTAGAAGTTTGCTTTTAAATTTTTCATAAATATTTTATTTATTTAAATTCCCAGGACACCCAGAACACAGAAGAACCCAAGTAATTATGATGCATATACCTTTCCTAGGGTCACTACCCTGCAATCAGTGTAGTCTCACTTGGTCATTCGGTAGGCCCATAGTCCTTGCATCGAATCATGGCGGGCCCTAAAATGCCATGTCCTAGCTGGTCTTCCCTAGACTATTTCAAGAACCAAGATTTCCCAACACTGTTGGCCTGAAATCCCAGGCAATACTCACTGTGCCTAACCCCGAGCTCCATCCTATCTCTCAGTCCTTCCTTTGATACCATTCTGTCACGACCTGCCTTCACCATGATGAGGTAATGGATAGAAGATTTCAAGACCCATCCTTCTTCAAGTTGAAGAAGAGATACTGACCCATGAGACCCACCTTCAATAGGTCCCGGAGTAGCGACTAGCACCAAGGGTATAGGATCACACACAAAATTGAAGGAATTTCCCTTTTTATTTAGTAGGATCGGGGGATAAGATACTAAATCCCAACAACATAAAAAATGGAGGTAAATGTAAAACAAAAAGAAAACCATTAACATATGAAGGTACAAAATTAAATGATACAAAATTACAAGGAAACCACAAAGGAAGGTACCAAAGAAAAGAAGAAAAAAAAACAGCAACAACAACTGTCCCAATGTCCAAACTTGTCAAATTCTGAACAATCATTGAAGTCCTCCTAGAAACCTGAAAATAGATTATATACGTAGGGTGAGTATACAGATATACTCAGTAAGGAAAACAAAAATCTTTCCTACACAAGTGGGGAGGCATTCTAATGCCCTGTGAGAAAAGGAGATTACCAGATCCCCTAGCAAGGAAACTATCCACCCCAACCTCACCAAGGGACACTCCCCAAATAACGCAAGTCAAGTAAAGTAATAGTAATTGTACATCGATATTTGGGTACCTCGCGACACTTTCCCACTGGTTATTGAATAAATCCTATGCATAATCCTCTCTTGAAAGTCTCATCGCAGTCCCACTGACATCCCCCCACCCGCACACACATATGCTACCACAACCACACAACCCGCCCAAAAACACCTCAGCTATCAATACCACACATAACCACACCCACAAACACCTGATCCAGAATAACTACCTCCACGCCTGAAGACACTTGGGCCTCATCCCGAAAATACTTAGGAAATAATCTGTATGCAGACACCTAGGCCAACCACTACAACTACCATGCCCGAAGAATCCTGGGCTATAATGGACCTCAGGCCGTCACAACCTGCCTGAAGGATCTTGGGCTACTTGTGAAAGGGATCATAAATGGATATAATAACCAACAACTCATAGGAGTGTTGGAAAAACACCCTCCCCCCATGTAATGGGGGTGTTTGATACAAAGTACTCAACTTGAGTGGGGCGTTAATAAGAAAAATATGAACTAAAATTTTATATATTGGTAACAATTACTCATCCCAACCTAGGGGTTCCAAACCAGCCCAACATAAACACCTTCGTTACTATCCATTAATAAGAAACACCACACCCACAACCATGTCACAAATCATTCCCGGAAAGCAAGTTCCTATTTGAACCATTATTATTTTCATATTCAAGTGATTATGTATAAGTAAATTCTGCAATACAGGCCAACTAACAGGCATATCTGCAAGCCAAGGAAAGGAAGAACCACCAGACGGAAATTTAATCATTCACACCCGGTTCTTTTGTAAAGTCACATCAATAAAAGGGATATGTGAGATCCCTTGAAGTACTGGAACCAAACCAAACCCCACCATATGACCCCACATGGCCTCATATCCAAAAACCACAAATACACCACAATAGAGGATCCCATCCCTATCCAAGTCACTTCCCAAGCATCAACCATAAACATCACCAGAATAGAGAAAGGAAGTTTTGAAATTTGAATATACCATTAATTTAGTTTCATCCTTCCATTTGGTTATCTGGGGTGATCACACAAGGATTATTATTCATTGGTCATCCATTTAATCAATCAATTTTATGTGATTAACTAGTTTCCATGTTACATCCATTCAATCACATAAAAATCTAGAAAAAATTAAGTTCATTAGTGCATAAGAAAATACCACCAACGACCATGATTTTCAGTGGACATAATCCCATACATTTTAAAACACATAATCAAGGATAAAGAGTACAGTAGAAACATTGATCACACCCCCTTCATTCTTTAATGGTCCGTTTATTATCTTCATTAAGGTTTGGTTGCATCCATCCCCACAGGAAACATTTTCATACCCACCCTGCATGCTACACAGTAAAGATAGAAGAAGGAAAACCATACTTGGATGATCAACGATCGATGTTTTTCTCTTGGATCCAATAAGTGGTATGCATGAATTTCAAGGGAGGAACTCTGAGGACTCAAAGAATGAGAAAGAAGGCTCCAGCATAGGTGCACCACTCGCATCAGGAAGGGGGAGTCCAAACAAACCAAGGAGAAGAAAGAAAATTGACCAATCGGAAAGAAAATAATTCTCATGCGATAAAAAGTTCAGTTCTTGGCGTAACGATATATCAAGATCTTGACCAGGTTTAAAGGAGGACTGTGTTTCACCATGTGGTTTGTTGGAAACACATGATGGAAATAATTGTTATTTAATAATTTCCATCAGAGAGGTGTCCATAAGGGTTGTGTGTTAAACGGTATCCTTTAATCAGAAGAAAATGCACAACATGGGTAGAACTGGAAAGTATGGGGAAAGGGTGTGACCCTGAGGAAAAGACACATGTTTAGGAAAGTCAAGTGTCGTCCGGATCTTTGGAGATTTTAGATATCATTTATGGGCCTTAAAAGGGTTCGAAAAGAGTTATTAAATAATATTTACGTCGAAAGATACATTGCTGGAGAGGAAGGAGTCAGAAATTGGAAAAAATAATAATAATGGTGGGATATCGTTTAGTGAGACACCGTAACTGTGCCATGTTCAGGGTGCCACCATGAGTGGTTCCACTATTCCGGTGTGCGAGCGTGGAGGTGCCACAGCCACGATGCCACCATTTCTGTGTGTGACCATGACCGGTGCCACCATGACTGGTACCAAACTGATTAGTACCATAATTACTGGTGCCACCGTGACCGGTGCCACCATTTCAATGGGACCATTAAATGGTTTTTAGAAAAGGTGCTGGACCAGGAGCGTCCAGGCCATTACAGTACCAGTACTTATCTTTCTCTCAACCTGTGCTACATTCCTATTTTTCCAGATAGACCAGCAGCCTATTACCATTATAATCAATCTAGCCTTTTGTTCTCCCCAAAATCACACCCCAGAACCACTGGTCAAAAAACAATAAACCACGAGACTTTTGTGATTCTATTCCAGTCATGTCTCCAAATGCACACCACACCGATCATGCTCAATCACCTTCAAAGTACAAATGAGTTAAGCTATCCTCATGGTTATCTTTGAATCAAGGGAACGTGAAAATAATGTTAATGACCACCCTTTTAACATTTTAATACATGGGTAAAACCCATTTCCTTATCCTCCATATGAGGAATTTATAATTTTTAAGGAATTCTTTGCACTATAGAACCTCCCCCCATCTGTCAACAGGCTCTTGAGGTAACAACATTCTTAGAAAATATTCTATAGAGAATGTTCCTGAAGAAGATCCAGTAAATACACACCAATACAACTTAGAATTAATATCAATGAGGTCAAAAGTATTTCACTACAACTTTTTCATGAAATTTTTGATAAAATTCAGGTACCTACAAGAATTATTAAAAGATAAATCTCAGCCTTATGGCTGGGGAAGTCATGTTTGGAACTATACCAACTATGATGTGAGAATGACATCCCACCCCTTCATATTATCCACCGAGTGTGAATTTCAAGAAATAGGATCTGGGACTTTATGAATGACCATAAATATGAGAAGCTCCCTCCAACCAAGGTCATATTCCCACCAAATTCATTAGCCATGAACTGGCCCTAGAGAGTATATTCTTCAAGGATCTCCCATGCTAATTTCTCATGTAGGCTCTACAGAGTATCTAAAAAATTAATAACATTGATACCTCTATCCTTCATAGGTCTGTACATCCATTCCTAATAATATCAACCATATCCCATTCATTTGGATGAATATAATATTTTTGTGAATTTTAAATCATTTTAAAAAATATTATTCATTATAAAATTTCATTAATTTCATTTTTATTATATTCATTTAATTTGACTTTAAATACATGAAGAAAAAGAGTTAATTCAAATATAATTCTTTAATAAGTAACTAGACTGTAATATTTATCCATAAAATTAGTAGAGCATAATAATTATTTAAAATTATTTTAGTTTTAATATTTAAGGAAAATTGTTTTATTTTTTATATTAATTAATTAAATGATGTGTCGGCGTTGCGCAAGAATTTAATGTTATTATTTCCCCAAAAAAAATTATAAATAAATTACCATGATAAAAAATTAATTTATCTTTAAAATGAATATTTATAACAAAAAATATGTTTTTATCCCTATCGTAAAATATTAAAGATATTATAAGAAAAAAAGTGACCGTTTTTTCTTTATCTGACACTTTAATATTATAAAGGTAAAAATTGTATCCAAATAGAAAAAGGTCATATTTTCAAATTTTGGATGATTATGAACAAAATATACTCATCTAATTAAATTTAGGAAAGTGTTGGGTTTATTTTTAATGGTGCATCACACTATGTTTAACCAATTTAGCCTTACTGTCGTAATATGAAATAATTAAAAATTACTTTTAACCATTTTAAAACAAAATTAGAATTTTTTATAATCTTTATATAAAAATATAGTTTTTAATAAAAAATAACGTTTTTCACTGTTCACTCGCAAATCAATCTTTTCAGAAAAAAACCCAAAAATTCACCATAAACTAATTTTCATATGAAGATTTAAAAAATTAAATTTATTTTATCAAATAAATTTTAAAAAATTTAAAAAAATTAATTATATTATTTTATCATAAAAGCAATGATTTTTTTTTAGAAAATGTATTTTTTGAATAATAAAATGACTTTATTAAAAAATTGAGTTTTTATTTCCTAAGATTTAATCATTAAATTTTTATTGAATATTTACTTCATATATATTTCATAATTCAGGTTTTTCCTATTAATGATTTCAAATTCAATGACTAGATTATAATAGTTATATTCAAGTAATAATATTTCATGGTTTGTTTAGGCTCAGTGTTGTGTGTTGTATACGATGTCAAACATAGTGGTATTTTAAAATCCCAAGATGTAACAATTGGTAGATAGATGAGAAATCATGGTCTGTGTTCCTTCTTGGAAATATTCCCACTCTGTGGTTTGTTACTTATCATATTAAATGATATGTTAAACTCCTTGATATGTAAGTGGACATCTATCACACATAGGATAAAGGGAATAAAGCTATAGAAATCCAAGCCTTTAACTAAATTCACTTTGATAGTCTTATAATCTACTCGTGTGTGAGATAAATTCTCTATGTTTTTGAACATATTTTCAGTTAGGATTCCCTCATGCTATATCATTCTAGACATCCATGAACCTATCTTGGAATTCATACTCCATATTAATAAAATATTTAATTCTAAATGGGTGAGTATTGAACTACTTTATGATTCCTTGTTGAAAAGTGACACCATGTATATTCTATGCTCTTATTAGAAGAGTTTGTCTCTCGGTTAGGATATCCAGGGTCAAACTGAGTGTTTAAGCTATTGAATCACATTAGGTTCCAATTTATTGGATTTAATTTTTGCATTGTCCTAGATTATATCCAAATATTATAGGTTTTCTCTTGATTATTTTTATTTGTTATTCCCTAGATAATTTATTATGGTTATTACATGATGGTTTCTGATCATTATTATTATGCCTACTACGTTGGTGCTTATTATCATTGATACTTGTAATTTTTTATAGTTTCATGATAATATCCTTTTCATATGGGACTAAACGAGTTCTTAATTTATTTAATATAAAATGATTTCCTTAAAATTTGGTATTTTTCCTTACATATTAAGCATGCATTTTTCCAAATTAATATTTTTAAAATATTTCCAATAATGTTAATGTTATCATAGTTTAAAATGTTGTTGAGTTTTATTTATTTTTAAAAGGGTAACATCTATATCTTGGAAGAAGTGGTTTCATTAATTGTCCTTATGTTACTTTCTTTTACACTTTGATGGAATTTTTATATTTTTATTGTATTTCAAACTAGCATAAAATGTATTTAATTTTAAAGGTTAGTTATGGTGTGTGGGCAGGATACCTACTTGGAATTATTTTATCATTCCTATCATATTATAGGTTTTATGTAGGTTCTCTATCGATTTAGTGAGATATTAATGGGTTCCAGTCATGTCTTTTTGTAGTAGAAAGTGAATATTAGTCAATTTATTCACAGAGTTGGGAATTTTGAGTTTTTCATAGATTTTTACTGGTTATGTTTATAGTTCACCCTATATATAATTCCACATTGAATTTGATTATCTAGTTCTTTATCCATATTCATCTGGTTCTTGTTAATTATATTAGACCTTATTTACATTTGGATGTTTAGATGTATTTTGGATTCTTCTTATTGGTTGTTGATTTATGATTACATTATTAATACATGTTTTTATTATTATTGGAAACTGATTATTTTATAGGAATGTATCTTTGATTTACGGGGTGGTCCTACTGAACTTTTTGGTGGTTAGTCCTATTTATTATTGGTTTATTAGTAAGAATAATTCCCAATGAATCATATTTTTATGCCTCAATAATATTTTCTTTCTCATGGATACTGGGAACATTCGTTAGGCCTTATCACATGCCATCTCAGATATCAGGTCAGGATAACTAATTTTGATTAAAGAAAAAATGGTATCATAGCCTAATTTATATTTTGGGGGTCATGATAGATAGAATATAGGATTTTTAGAGCTCCAGGGGTAGGCACAAGTAAGTTCCAATCTAACTCTTTTCATATTGAAACTTAAGTTACCTAGGATTTTTGAGATGTGTGTGTCTTAAATTAAATATTTATTCTCAATTAATTATGAGATATATTGACTTTATTTTAGTATTTAGGTTTTATATTGAATTTTTTGAGTCATTTTAGGACAATCCATGACCTGGAGTAGAATATTGGAAGAAACCTCTTGTCACATTATTACTATGAACAGTCAATAAAACCGTGGGAAGACTATGCATAACATATTTAGGTAAATTTCAGGATACTCCATGATTCAGAAACATTATCATTTTCAAATGAGGAGTTGAATATTTAGATTTTATGGGATTATTTAAACAAGAAATCATGGAATATTTAAATTACATATAATTAATTACATTTACATATAAATTAAATGTTATTAACCTATGAACAAGAGAAAAGTTATGTTGCTACCACCTAGAGTTGAGGGAGAAGATAGTTTCATGTGAATGAATCTTACCAAGTATTGATTTAAGGCCTTAACCATTTTAAAATATTTTCCCCTCTATTTTATTTAAATCATAAAAGGAATAAGAGGATTTCAAACAAGGTATTTGTGGAAGCTATACAAGAGGTAAGAGAGCTTAGGAAAGTGTGGTATTGGATATTCAAGAAAGAAGAAATGATGAATATAGGAGTTTATTTATCCCTTCTTGGATGGAAACAGTAGTAATCCATGGGTAGTAGAGTTCCAAGTGAATCCTCTTATGAGTTTTTTTACCTTTCATTTAATCTTGTTTGTATTTCTTACTAATTTTTATTTTTTAATGACGGAAGATCGAATTATTTTAAATACAGTTTATTCTAGTTTTTTAATGGGTTTTCAAATCTATGAAGTTATATAATTTATTCCATTATTTAAATTTATTAGGTGAGTTTTTTCGTTAGATTATAGTGTTTCTAATTAGATTCAATTTTCTTAGATGTCTTCAAGATATTAGATCACTTATATAGGAGGAACATACATTATTTTAGGGTGTTAGTATAATATCCAATCAAATATTTTTGTTTACCTTGAGGTATTTGGTTGTACATTGAGGAATTAAATTATTATTTTCCATTTTGAAAAGGAAGATGAGGGTTTATGAAGGATCAACACTAGTTCACATATATAGTAATTAAAATATGAATCTCACTCTTTTTTGAATCTATTTTTAATCTTAATATTTTCATCTTTAAAATCTCATTTTTTAATTTTCATTTTATACAAAGAATAAAATCCCTCAATTAAGTTAGATATTCTTTGAAAAAATAGATAAAAAATTGATGATTCGATACTTAAGTCTAGAAAACCTCCTATGATACAACTTAAGAAAATGCTATACTATATTCTTTAAGGCACAAAATTTTGAAAGGGGTGGTATGACCAAGACTTCTTATTTAAACTAGATTCATTTTTGGATAGGTTCCTTAAGTTGAATCTATTTTATATGTCCCAAAAATTCTAATATCAAGGTTTTACCTTTAGATATTTGAATTAATAAAACATACCATTCTAGGGTTAAATCTATTATAAACCACCCTTTTCCTAGTTGTGAATCCAGCACTAACACACCTAGAAAAAAAAATTTGGAACCAAAAATATCATATACAATAATATAACACTAAAATAATTAGATTCGTCTGATGATCACACTCAACGAAATCTTATTGAATATCCTAATAAACTTTTGGTTTTGAAATAAATTCTAGATATGTTCTTCAACTTCAAAATTTTTATTAACATCAACACAATCATCTTAAACAGTTCATTTATATCTATGTTAATATGAAACCAAAAAGAGTTAATGGTGACCAAATAAACATAGGTCATTTTTTTTCTTTTAATGAGTATAAATATAATGGTTATTTTATTCACACTCAACATTAACCAGATATTTGAGTGAGTTAAAAAATAATTTTATTGAAAGTTTATTTTTTGCTTCTATAACTACTGCTTTGAGAAAATAAATTTTTTGAATTAAGAAAACCCATAGAGAAAATGTGAATGATTACTGGTAAATATTTAAATGAATATGTTTTGGTTTCACTAATCACCAAATATGTAAACAAATTTTTATTCAATATTTCTATGAGGGATGTTTCTCACTGATTGAAGTATGATTAATGATGCTACTGGAGGTGCTTTAGTTGATAAAACACCAACTAATGTTAGTATATCAATTCAAAAACATGGTCCAAAATTCTCAAAAATTTGGAACAAGAGTCATGTAACATGTTAAATATGATCAATAAGTTGAGACATCTAATTTTGAAAATAACATGATTACAAGTAAATATACTAATCTCGCCACTATGGTTAGATCAATGATGTTGTACAACACCTCTCAGCATTAACCCAACCTTGAAACAACTTTACAATTATATATTCATTATGGAATTTGTTCTTATAATGAACATATTATTAATCAAGGTCCTAAAATTAAAGTAATAATAATAAATTTAATGATATATTTATAGGTAGATATTACCAATAAAATTAATAAAAACCCTTTCTTCCTAAGATAAAATTTCAGCCAGGGTGAGAATAATTAATCCCATAAAATATTTAGACAACCAAAACAAAAAAAACATATATTTACAATTTGATAAAAATATTTACTAATCCAGATAATTTAATTATAATGAAAATTTTCATTTTAGAAGTAATTTTCAATCTAAATAACCCATTCAAAAATATGAAAAAGTTTGGTAGAATATTCTAGAAAATAGAAAATCATGATGAAAATTTTATTACACATGTAAAAAAACCTATTAATTATTTGGGAAGTATAGGGAATCAAATCAGTAGAGGTTTAACTTAAAAACCACAAGTGAATCCCAAAGAAAAAAGAAAGGAAATTGTGAGTGACATTAAAATTATAAGTGTAAATAAATTAAAAATATTCTAAACTGAATTACCTGAAAAAGAAATTGAAACCTCACTTGTTCGATATAATTCTAAACCTTTTTCATCTAGTTTATACCTTGTTAAAGGAAACGAAATTTATATAGAACCATATGAAAATTAAGATTCTATTTTTCATGAGAAATCAATGTCATAATATAAAGTTGTCCTTGAAAAAACTAATAAACACTATAGAAGTGTGATATGAACTCAAGTTTCACAAAAAAATAATCAAAATGGTCAATAATTGCACAATCCACCAATTAACTATCTTAGGAGTTACACCACAATGAATAATCCTACTGAAATTTAATTGGATAAAGAAGTTTGAGAGAATTTTTGGAAATTCCAAGTCAATATTCACTTTTTAAATGATTTAAAACAAATAAAAAAATTTATAAAATTATTGAAATAGATGTATTATTACAAAAGAAAATTAAAATGAGGAGAGAAAGTGATATTTATAAGGAATGTTTTATCCAAAATGAAACATGATTTAATTTTCAAATCCAAAGACCCAATAAACTTTAACATTCCTTCCACCATTGGGGAGTGTGAGTTCAAAAATGTCATGCTTGAATTATTAGACTCTGTTAATGTTATTAAACACTCTATTTATTCATCTTTAAATGTTGGAGAACTTAAACCTATTGGAATTTTCATCCATCTTGATAACTAAAGTACCAATAAACCTGGTGATGTTATTGAGGATGTTTTGGTTCAGGTACTGAACAAGATTTTTTTTTTGTATTAGATATAAAATATAAAAAATATGGTACACATGCACATATCATTATTAGGATACCCCTTTTGAATATGGATAAATAAATAATTAATGTTAACAGAGGCACACTGTCACTTGAAATTTGAAGTGATTTTGTTCATTTTAATATTTTTCAATCCATGAAACAACTAATGGAAGATCCTTTGTACTTTAAATTATACATGATTGTTTATTTTTCTAGTGATATGTTCCCTGATTTTACATGTTTTTAACCCCAAGTTATTTTTTAAAAAATGAATCAATTCTTACTGCTATAATCGATCTTTTTAAATGTACTGATTTTGAAAATATTGCCTATAATTTCTATGATGTTTTTGAAAAGTTGAAAATTGATTAATCTGATTTCTATTTAGAGGTAGTTTAAATTTTTAGATGCCAAATCAATGAGAATTTGTTAAGCCTATAGAAAATAATTAATATGAAATTGATAAATTTCTAACACTACTTATTTTTTATTGAAACTTCTAAAATATTAGAATATGTTGAAAGTACATTTTTTTCGTCCAAATAAAATGATAATTTTCATGTTAACGCATCAATAAATTCTTGAAAATTGATAACCTCATTGCTGAAAATTTAGATACTGTCAATCCTTTTAAATTTATATTTTTTCTAGAGAAAACCACTTATACGTGGAATGATATAAAACTGACTATCCCCAACATAATTTAAAAATATTATCATTTTTTAGAATGAATTAGGATATAGAATATATTTTTTAAGTTATAAAAATAATTTTTATCAATGAAAATTATCATTCTATGTTAGATTTGAAAACATTTCTTGAAAACCTCAAGTACACATAAATAGTTGAGAATGAGAAACACCTTATAATCAATACTAAATAGTTATCAAAATACCAAGATAAAAAACTTCTAATATTCCATAAAACACACAAGAAATTATTTGGAAAAACTTTATCTGGTTTAACTAGAATTAGTCCATCTATTTTTATACATAAATTGATTGTTAAAATGTAATGTTAAACCTGTTATTCAATTTTAAAGGTGAATGGATCCAAATAAGATTAAGGTTTTGAATAAAGATATAATAACTTTTTTTGATGATGGAATAATTTTCTCTTTTTTGATAGATAATGGGTGAGGCTTATCTAAGTGGTTCCTAAAAAATGGCTTTATAATATCAAATAACGAATTTATTGAGATTGTGCCTATTAGACTTCCAAATAAATGTAGGATGTGTTTTAATTATAGAAAAATAAATTTATTATCTAGGAAGTACCGTTTACCTCTTCCTTTCCTTAACTAAGTGCTTGAGATATTAGTTGGACACACTCATTATTATTTTATTTTTGGATTATATAGTTATTTTCAAATCCAAATATCATTTAATGATCAATATAAAACCACATTAAATGTAATTTTAAATAATTTCCTTGTAGAATTGTGTCATATGGTTTGTGTAATTACCTGGGAACATTTCAATGGTGTATGATGATTTTTTTTGAATTTATAATGTTTCATGGAATTTTTTTAGATATATTTACTGTTTATATATCATCTTTTGAGAAATGTTTGAATAGTTCAACTATTATTCTTTAAACTTACATTGATAAAAAAATATTTTTATGTATTAAAAATGAAACTTTATAGTAGAAAAAGTAATTTTTCTTTTTTATGTTGTGTTAAAAGCTATAATTATAGTTGATTAATCAAAATATGAGGTATTTTATTCACTTACCTGCCCAAAAAAATCAAGATCTGTGAGATCATTCCTTTGTCATGTTGGTTTTTTAGGAGACCCATCAAAGAATTTAGTAAGACTATTTTTCTCTTGTCCAAGTTATCAAAAAATAATTCTATTTTCTTTTATGATAAGTTTAACAAAGAAATTAAAGAGATGGAACAAAATTTGATATCCCCACCCATTTTCAAACCACCGAAATAAATATTACCCTTTGAATTAATGATTGATGCCAATGATTTTTCCCTAGGGGTAGTTTAGAGTAAAAAATTAGAAATGTAATATAATGTGATCATCATGCATATATATATATATATATATATAATTTTTAATCCAATTACAAAACCACTAAAAGAAGAAATTTGGATATTGTATTTTCTTTAGAAAATAATAAATGTTAGTTGTTGGGATATATAGTGATTTTTCTCACTAATAATTTTTCAATAATTTTTTTAATGAAGAAACATGATGAAAAACCAATAATTTTGATATGGATCATTATATTACATGAGTTTGATGTTGATATAAATTATATAAAAGAAAGTGAAAACCTTATGACGGACTATTTGAGAGGAATACTCATCGTTTTGGACGGAAAACATACAATTTAGCCACTCATAAAAAAAAAATTTCTTGAGGAAATTTATATGTTATTGGGAGTGAAAGAAAATGGTTTTGATGACCTTGTGAAACATCTTTCCACTGGTGAAAAATATAATTGGTTAAAAAAACAAATTTCTAATCTTGTGAGGATTTGGAAGAAATTCATTTGAGATGATCATTACTTATGTCATGTTGGTAGTTACCAAATTATTAATAGGTGCATTCCAAATTTTGAAATCCAATCAATTGTGAATTTTTTCACACATTATTTTATAGAGAACACTATTTAACTCTATGAGCCGCTATAAGATTTCTTGATTTTGGATTGTATTATCCCACCATTTCTATAGATTCTTTTGAATTTTTCAAAACACTTAAGAGCCCCAAGTTTCTAGGAAATATATCTAAAAGAAATTAAATACCTCGATGAACACTTTTGTTTTGTGATGTATTTGATGTATGGGGTATGGATTTAATGGGAAAATCTCCAAAATACTTTTGATATATTTTTATTTTTCTTGTTATGTACTATGTTTCATAGTTGGTAGATGATATTACCTCTAGAGATGATGAGGTCAAAATTGTTTCCAAATGTTTAAAAGGAAATATATTTTCT
This sequence comes from Viscum album, assembly GCA_963277665.1. Classification (NCBI taxonomy): domain Eukaryota; kingdom Viridiplantae; phylum Streptophyta; class Magnoliopsida; order Santalales; family Viscaceae; genus Viscum; species Viscum album. The sequence goes on along the minus strand of OY728159.1, from coordinate 768,934,504 downwards.
AAAATTTATTTTCCAAAGTTTTTGAAAACTGATCAAGGAATTAATTTTTATAATAGGAATTTAGAGTCTATTTTAGAAGAATTATGCAGTTCACAATATGGTTTATATATATTTTTACCCAAAAAATGGAATATCTAAATATTAAAATAAGAAAATTAAATAGAATCTAAATACAATTGTACAAAAAATAGATATTGTTGGATTTCAAGGCTAGATAATGTACTCTAGGATTATAATACAGATTTTAGAACCCTAATTTCCATTTATCCTTTTATACCTGTGCATTGAAAATCTTTCCACCTATTGGTTGAGTTATACTACTAATATTTTTGGCCTATTAAAACATATAACATGAATATGATTTCTACTGGAAAAAATAAAATTATTATTATAGGAGTCAGGAGAAATAATAAATAATTATTATGATAGTTTTGAGCTATAATAGGGGAAATTAAAGTCTTTTTCAAGATGGAATTATCCGTAATGAAAACTTTAAAGTGGGAGGTGAAGTATTGCTATTCGAGTTCAAAACGAATCTATTTCTAGGTAAATTTTATTACAACATTTTTATTACTCAAGTTTTTTCATTTAAGTGCTATCTAGATTAAATAATTACATAAATAAAACCCATTTATATTCAATGTAAACTGATTAAAACTATTTAGATAGAGTTTTAAAGAGTCTCAATAAGAGGAGGTTTACCTTCAAGAAGCTGAATACAACTGAAACACTAGGTTGTGTCCTTACTTCTCATTTTTTTTTATTTTTATTAGTTTTTTATATTTATTATTAATAGAAAATATCATAAAATGAGTAAATATAATTAAATAACTGTTAGGGTAAGAACATATTTGGTTAATTTTGGATTTTATGTGTTTTATTTATTATCTTAAATTCAGTTTTTTGTTTTCAATTTCATTTGATTTACTGATATTTTTATTTATTTTTTTGTGATTTTATTTCATTTTAATGCATTTTTAAAAACATATAATCTCAAATAAAACCCCATGAAATTTTTTAAACTAAATCCATTGTGTGAACTACTTTTATAATAGATCTGAAATAAAATAAATACTAAATAACTATGTTCTAGATTAAAATATTCGGAATATCATGAAAAGACCACTGGAATTTTGTATTATATGCCTAGAACAATTATCTAATTTTATATTTAGCTTTTTATGAATCCTCAACACCATTTCCTAATATTATTTAGAATCAAGTTAATTATTTAGAGAACAAAGAAATTATTTCTTAACTATAACTTTTTTTACTTCTATCAAAACCATGGAGTTTGAGGTACTTGTTTATAAAATTATAGATATAATTAATAAATGATTTAGAATCCCTTATTAAATTGAAAATTTTTATTTAGGATTACCAATAAATTTTATCTGAGTGAGCTTCTTAGAATATGTGAATAGTCTAGTACTTATCCAAATTATAAGAACAAAATCCCTATCCATTATGTTCTAGGAAGTAAAATTGCATGATTAAGTTGAATTCAAGTGTGGGGGAGCTATCTTGTGGTTGGATAAATCATTTTATATTACTTTTGGAGAATAAAATACATTAAAGAAGTTGTTTTTACTACTAAATAAGTGAATCAGTTGGGTCCATTTGAGAATATTCTAGAAACTCAAGATAAAACAATGTTGAACTAGATCTGCTGAAAAAATAAAAAATCATTATTTTGAAGTTAAAAATAAATATCCTTAATTGAAGAGAAACATGGGAATTTGACATCACATTTTGGGTCACTATGTTTTTTGCCTTCCCTTTACTATCTCAAATTTTTGCAGAAATTTAGATCTGAATAAAACTAGATAGCAATATTATGAAGTGAGGGAAAAGGGAAGAAGATATATGTTTAAAATGATTTTAGGAATGTAATGTACTATTATTTAATATTTTAAATATGGAAGAGCTTATTTTGTATAGGAATAATGAGGATATAGAACACTTGAGTGTAACTAATAATGTATTTTTTTGATTCAAATAGAGCCAAAACCTCCTTGTTATGACCTTGAAATTTTAACACCTAAAACATACCAAATTAAATCCTCAAAATTAACCCTAAAAAAATACTTCATTGTTAAAAAAATATCCTTGACTCAATTAGTGTGGATATGTTGGATTTTATCAAACTTATGGTGACTCTTACATCTATTTGGATGAGAAAAAAATTGTTAAAAAAATATATATTTGTGTGAAGAGGGAAAATAAATGTGAAGAAAGTTATTTGTGAGAATCATATGATAAATGAATTTGAATTGGATTGAGTGAACCAAATTGAGAATTTAGAACAATGGTTTTTAGGATTCCTGGTAATTTTTTCCTTATATATTAAATAGTGGATCCAATAGGACTATATTCTAAAAAAAATTAGTGTGATGTTTTTTACTTAGTAGTTTAAGATTCTAAGTTCTATGACTGGGTGAATTGAAATAATTAATATTTTCATAACTTTTCAGGTGAATTTTAAAGAATGAACCCCCCAATTTTTTTTGAAAGGAAATTTATCATTTTTTTTAATTCTGGTATATTTTAGTATTGAATTGATAAATAGTATATATTTTTTATTTTAAGAGTGATTTTAATTAATTTTATAGCCTTATAAATATGGTTTTATTTTATTTTAATTACATGGAAAATTCAATTTTTGAACTTGGAACGAGTAATTTGGAAATGTTTGGAGTTTATAGAAAATTTGTACATTACTGGTTTAAAAGTCCTATGATCTGGGATTTTCAAAGGGATAGAGTCATATGGTTTTTATGATCCAAGACACAAAAATTACATGAAGTCATATGTTTTTGGTTTTAATTATATACATTTTAAGGAAATTCATATTAAATAAACTAAAGTCCTATGAAACTCAAATTCATATTATTTTAATGCCAAGTCAAATACAAAACTCGTAGTCATACTTTTTTCATAGAAGGATTATAAATTTTTTTAAAGTATTATATTTTATACACATTGTGAAATATTAGAAAAGATTTAGAACATATTTAATATTTTTAGCAGAATCTATCTTTCAACTATATAATCATGTTTAAAAGAGGTGATGAAGAGTTGGTGTTCATGGGAAAATTTTAAAATTAAATAAAGGATGTCTTAAAATATAAATAAATTTATATCATGACTAACTAATTAAAAATTGAAATGTTTTTTACAATGAAGAGTCAAAATTTGTAAACAAATTAGAAACACAGAAGAAGAAATCTTAGTGGGTGAAAATGGTGAAGGTTGAGGGAATCCCCTCGAACAATATTAATAAAGTCAATAGGGAGAGAAAAAATATCCAAAAAAACCATAAGACTTTCATCCTAGTTACCTTTAAAAGAAAGATGATATACCAACATGTTACCCTCATTCCATGAGTGAACAAGCATCATATTTATACAGATAAAGGAGGCACATGTTTTTGTATGATAAATGATATTCTAAGGATAAACCAAATGACCTTTCATGGAATTAACCCAATTGAAGAGTCAAATTACACTCTAGATAAAATAATATTATTAGACTTAGAGATATTAATCCCTTAGAGAATATCCAAATACTCAGCCACTACTGAAGTACCCTCCCTAATGTATGTTGAAAAATCTTGAATGAATGATCGTGGGAAATCCTGAAAAATACTTCCACCAAACATGATCCATTAAATACAAGAGTTGTCAGTGTTAAATTTATGTCTATGATTAAGGGCCTAAAATTTAGACCAAAAACCAAGTCCCCTATACCCATGTGGAACTACACTTGGATAATAGAAAGGTGAGATGAGGGATTGTAAATCTATTGGTAGAATAACACCATTAAATTTCTACAACATAAAATGAAGGATGTCTAGTTTTTTTATCCATATATACTAAAGGTTATTCTAGAGTAATTGAAAAAAAAACATTATGATATTCCCATATATCCCAACAAGTAGTGGCTGTGAATATGGTCTATCTCTTGGCATACTAATAGTTCCTCTCCTAGAAGTCCTAGCTAGCCGGAAAGTAGTCCTCCATTGTGCTGACCCTAACTAGAGAAAATATAAGTAATGAAACTTAAATACACATATAGAAATCCCATTCACAATTAAAGATAATGTGGATTACAGTTTTAGTTTGTTAAATAGAAAAACATTTACAATTCAATGCAGGATAAATAGAAATCCATTAAATATTATCCTTAGTGGTAATTGATTAGTTGTGAATTCTCCATAGAATAAAATTATATTTAGGAGAGTTGTATTTTACAGAGACTCTTATTCCCAAAATTTCTATATAAAAATAATAATGAATCATACTATAAAAATCAATTTAGTTCAGCTTCATAGAGGGGGAATAAGTGATGAAACAATGGTTAGAATCCTCAAAAAATTAATTATACACAATTCTTCCCTCTGATCCTTATTAAGAAATATATCTGTGTGGGATGGTTGACTTCATTTTAAATAAATATTATACTAGTTTGTTTTGAATGGGTTTTCAAATATATAAATAAAATTTATTGATTCCAGTATTTAAATTTCTTATTCATGGTATTTACTTTTTTTATAGTGTATTCAATTAGATTCAACTTCTTGGAGGTCTCATGTAATTGGATCACTCATATAGGATAAAAAAAATATACCAAGGTATTGGTATAATATTCAAGAAAATATAGGTATTCACCTAGAGGTATTTGAGTCTAAAATAAAGAATCAAATTAATATTTCCTATTTAGATAATAATGGAGAGGGTGTCATAAGGATCAATACAGGCCTATAACCATTATCTTTAAAATATGATTCCCACAGTTCTTTTTGATATATTTTTCAATCTAATTTTTTTACAATTTTAATTCAAAATTATAAATTTTATTCAATCTTCACCTTTTCTAAACAATAAAATATTCCAATTTAGTTTCTTTATATATGAAAATAAGTTTCAATTTAAAACATAATTCTAATTACCCCATTGTGAGACAAGTCAAGGGACTACTATACTATATTCTTTAAGGGGATTAAATTTTGAAGGGGGTGATAAAACTAATCCCTCATAATTTAATAAGATTTTATAGGTTTAATTCCATTAAATTCTATTAATTTTTGTTTATTTTTATTAGTTCCACCAGGTTTGGGTGAGTTTAGTTTGAGTCAGAACTATTTAGGTCAATTGAGAATTTTTAGATCCAATTCATATTTCTTTATTTAGTTATGAATAAAATATTTCAGTTTGGTTTAGTATGGGTCAATATGGTTTATTTTAGTTTTTTCAATTTAATTTTAGAGATATTATGATGGGTTTATATTGATTTTATTTATTTTACAGTGTTTTTGTGTTGTTTAATTCAATTCTTGTTTGAAAAGATTTATTTCATTTGATTTAGTTTGGTTTATTTCAATTTAACTTATTTTTATTTGGTCCAGTTTAACTCATTTATCTTTGGTTCAATTTTCTAGAGAATCTAATAAATCATACATAGATATTACATTTAAAGACCCTAAATTTCCATTGAATGTTTTTTTCTTAAATACATGGGAATTTTACAAGTCCACAAAAACTGACAGTGTGTGATTCCGATGTCCGGTGTTCCCAGAATCAATTTCTGAGGTTTTGTTCGGGTAAATTCAGTAAACGTATGAGCGAGATTTTATAAAATTTGAGGAGATGTTTGGAATTAAAATCCAAGGGCACTGTTGAACTCAGAGCATCAACATTCGCTTAAGAAGACTTTCACCTCGACAACAGATGGTCGAGAATAAAAGATCGATTCTGAGTTTTACATGGAATAATAAAATAAAATAAGTGCATGTATTATTTTATTTTATTTTTTATAACCTCCTCATGGAAGTTGGATGTGGTACCACCACACCTTAACCTCCCATGAGAAGTTATAGTGGTGGGTCGCTCTCGAGAATAACCTCTAGCGAGAGGTTATAACGTGGGAACTACACTGGGATAAAACCCCCTATTAATGGGAGGAGCGTTCAACCTCTCAACTCACCCTCATTAATGAGGGAGAGCCTCTTGACCTTCCCTTAATTTAATTGGTGCCAACTCCCCAATTAATTTGTGCCAACACACGTGAATTAATGAGGTGGATCCTTTTAATTTAATTCACCCTTTTGAATTTTTTCCAAAGAAATAATAGATTAACTAATCTATTATTTGGCACAATGATTTCACTTGGGTCGTTGAAGAGAAATATCTCAACGAGGAACCTCTTCTTCCAACGAAGAATTCCAGTGACGATCCTTCTTAAACTTCTTCCCCAGACACCTACTGACGTGGAGCGACTTCTATGAGACAACACGGCCTAGGATTAGAAGCGTGCAGCGAACACGATGAATGAAGATTCTATTCATCTACTTTCTGCAACTCCGTCAACAAACGACGCTGACAATCAAAGGTAGGGGATTTACTTCTGTGTTTTATCCCTTTTCTATTTATTTTCTTCGGATAGAAATAATTCTTTGTGGAGTTGTAAAAGAATTGTTTTTTATTGTACTACTTTGATGAACCAATCGATACAACCCTAAACGCAGAGGGTATGGGCCAAACCAACATGGCCCGTCCCCTCTGCCGATCTTGTTTATGTTGAACTTTCGGCGACGAAGTGGAAACGAGGAGACGAATGCGGAAACGACAAAGGCCGCGCTACCCGTGCCCTCCACAAATCATAGCGCCCCGCTGCGCTCTAGTGCTCCCGGCTGAACACTGCCGGCCCGAGCCACGTCGAACCGTCCTGCCCGGCCGCCAACCCACTTGCCCGCGACCTCCAGTGCGCCTTGACCATGGCCTTCCCGACGCCCTTCTGGCCTGCCCACCCCTCGCGAGGCCTGCCCACGGCCTGCCCACGTCCTGCCCACGCCCTGCGCGCCCTGACCGAGGCCTACCCGGTGCCCTTCTAAGCCTGCCCATGCCCCACGCGCCCAACCCGCGGCTTTCCCGTCGCCGTGTCGGCCTGCGCAGGCCACCGCATAGGCTGCTTGGCCGCCTGCCGACATCCACGCGCGCCCCGTTCTCCTTCGGTGAACCGGGAACCTTGTGGCCTCCTGGAAGAGCCGGCGTCCTTGCCCCTCGCGGCACCTAGGCCGAACCGGCCCGGCCTTTCCCTCTGGGCCGATCTGTGCCGGGCCGCGCCCTCGCGACGCTACGGGCCGAATTGGCCCCGAGCTCGGGCAAAACTGCTCACGCGGTCTGTTGGGCTGGGCCCAGTAGACCTGGGCCAAATCTAAGAGGCTGGCCTGCCCAATGGTCTGGGCCACACCCAACATGTCTGACCGCGTCAACCCAGATCGGGAAGGCCCAGACTAGGTGGGGCCGAGTCGGTCCGACCGGGTCAGACCGGACCTGGGCCCACTACTGACCCTTTACTTCCTTTGGCCATATATTTGGCACCAAATGACCATTTGACGAATCATCAACGGTGTTGGTATTCTTGGAGCGTGGTGGTCCCTTTGAGTATACCCCACCAGAGCTCGGGGTATATTTGAGATACGACCAGGTTGGATCTTGCACGAATCCCACCGGGCAGCCGGGACTAAAAGGCTAATAACTAACAGACTAGGCGTCTGATTGAAGCGCCGTCTATTGCGTTGGTACCCCTATGACGTGAAGAAACTTTGTGATACTTCTTCGTGGAACTTATAAATAGTTGGAGTATTTCCCAGTAGCTCATGGTGCGGATCCTTTCGGTGACGAGAAGACAGAGTACGGAGACCTAGTAGCTAGCTGAGAAATAATGACTACTGACCATTTGACTCAGAGTGATTCTACAATCCCAGTGAGGAGATCCAGCGTATCGTGGAAGAACCGAAGTGGGGAGCGCCTTGGCGTCGTGGCAGACCCACAGTGGGGAGCTCCTTGGTGACGCAGAAGACCCACGGTACTCGAAAAGAGGATTACCTCAGTAGTACATGGTTAGTGGGAAGCGCCTCAGTGTTGCGGAAACTCCACTGTACTCAATAGAGGAAGAGTTCTATAGAAGTTGTGGTTTAGATAATAAAAATCTTGGTTTGAGCTGAGTCAATAACATTTTTGTGTTTACCTCATGATTGAGATGGATTACTTGATAACTTAGGTATATGTGTGGGCATATACCTAAGTGGGGTTATCTGTTGATTTCATACTTGTGTTTTATCCTTGTTAGATTTTGTGAGACCTTGAGGATCTTGGGGTCCCTATTGAGTATCGTTATACTCACCCCTACATGGGATATGCCCATACCTCATTGTGTGGGTTGTAGACGACGAACAACGCTGACTGAGGCCGAGAGTAGCAAGACTGGACAGTACCCGGAGGTGGACCTTACGACGAGTCAGAGCACGCAGGATAATGATGGATGTGGAGTGATGTGGAGGCCTTCTATACCTACCCATAAAGTAGAACTTTCCGGTGGATGATCTGGAAGCTGTTTACCTTTATTCAGTTGTACTTGTTTTCAGTTTCCTTGTACTTTATTGTTGGGCTTGTATTTCCGACCCCTTTACTTTTCAGCTCTCTTTTGTATACAGTTTTTACTTAGTGTTTGCTTCCAGTTTGTACTCTGATTGTGTGTCTTTTCAATTTATTAATGAAATTCCTTCCCGACATAGGGATTTACGCCTTTAGTTCTAGTCACCAGCCCCTGGCCTATGGAAGGCGGGTTTGGGGAAGTCACGATACTGGCCCCGGGGGACGGGTCATGACAAATTGGTATTAGAGGATTCGGTTATACCACAGAACATGGGACTTTGATCTTTATTTTCTGTGAAGAAATAGTGTTAAGGGTACTAAGTGTGGTTTTCTATTCAGGGAGTCCAGTGCTGGTGTGGCGACCGACGTATCCATACACCAAGACCCTGACTTCTGATTTCAGACTTAGTTCACAAAAACACAAATTGCGTGTGTGTTTTCAAAAGTTTTCTTTAAGTCAGCTCAAATAGGTCGGCTCACCAGGTATAGTCTTTGACCGTGTCACATCTATTTCCTTTTTAGAATGTTAAAAAAAATTAAAACTTTTTTATAAAACATGGATATGGAAGAAAAGTGTCTTTGATCGAAAAGGGAAGTGAAGTAAGTTTTCACTAAAAAAACCCTTTTGAAATCTTGAGTATAAAAAAAGAGGAAAATGAAGGTAACACATGTATTCTCAATAAATATCCATATTATAAGAAAATTTATGAGTTTCTTGATATATATATCATAATATTTTATTATTAAAATCATAAACAGAAATAATCCTGATAAACGATTCGATTGTATCATAAAACCCTTACCACTTTGGTAAAATTGAATCGTAAACCCCATGATATCATAACATTAAATGGAACTTAAAATATCATGATGATAAAAAATTAGTTATATTACATCTCAAATGGGTTGTTTATACACCTCATAAAATAAGGTAGATGCATAACATAATATATGTCCCAAAGAAGACAAATTTAGGGGAAAATACCTTACCTTAACTCTCAAATTCCTTCATACACGCCCAAAACACCTTTATAAGAAATTTAATTTTGTTATAAATATATTAAAGAACTATAATTATATATAAAATACCATTTATTATTTAATTATTACATTTTATTACCCATTTATTAATAATTCCATATTAAAATCGCGTTTCGAGCAATAACAGCTTTGTTTTTTTCATGTATGTTTTGAATTGTTTTTTAGTAATATTACTTTGATCATGGTTCCATAATATCTATAAATTTAACCTTGATATATATATTTTATATATTCATTATATATTTATTTATAGTAATCCATAAAAATTAGATATAGGAAATGAAATAAACCATTCATAGAGATAGTAGGTTGTATGTATGCATGACCGTTGTTTACATTATCTTAAAAGATGAAATTAAAGAAAGGAAAATAATAAATAAGCATTACATAATATTTTTTAATTTATATATATTATATATATTCATTAAATTTACCATAATTACCGTCCATGAAAAACATTAGTGAAAAATGAATCATATTACTTTGGGAGACGTTAATCCACCATACGCACTAACGACGTTATCATTTCCCCCACAGAATGGAAAGTAAGAAGGTATATATAATATAACAATTAAAAAAGTATAATAATTTTAAAAATATAATATATATTTATTTAATATATTCTTTTTTACCAGCTAATTAAAATAGAAATGAAAAATAAATCACATCAGTTCGTGTGGCGGTAGTCTGCTGTAAAAATGAGCGATGTTATTATTTTCCAATGGGTTGAAATGTAAGAATGTAGATGTGGTATTATAATTATAGAGTTTTAAGGATATGATAAATAATATATATATATATAAATTAAATCCATGAATATATCCATTTGTGAGAGGTGGTGATGGAAAACTAATGACATCAGCTCGTGAAGAGATAGTCTTCTGTACAAACGACAAAAATTTTGTTTCCCATTTGATAGAAGAGGAAATGGATATATTTTATTTCATTAATGTAATAATATATAATTATATGGTAGATAATGATGTGTTTACATCAGATTAATTGAATAATATTTTAAGGTGTTAGAATAAAAAGAAAAATAAAAATGCATAGTTTAAAACTTTACCTCTTCTTCAGACAACCTATTTTGATTTTAACTAAATACGTCATAGTTTGGATTTATGATATGAAAAAGTAAAATACAAATTAGGTAGGTATGTAATAAAGATATTTGGGTAGGTATTGGTTGAAAAAAATGGATTTCTAAATGTGAAGAGTAGAGGAGGGGGGGGGGGGTATCCTTTTATAAGTGGGGGAGAGGACACACATAGAATTTTTGAAAATTTTAAAGTGTAACCACATTTTTCATATGATAAAAAGTTAAAAAATGGGAAATTATTGAAAATTATTGGTAATAAGGTATTTTTTTCTTCAGAAAACCGGCATAAAAAATTTTTCTACCTTATTATTTCCTTTATCTTTTTAGTTTAACCCCCGATAAATCTATTTTAAACTTGACCGTGAGAATTAATTTTATCTATTTTTACTATTCATTATGTTAAATTTTTTTGTTAAAATAATTAGATAATATTAATTATTATTATTCAAAATATGGAATCTGTTTTTATAAATTACACTCATAGAATTGGGAAAATATAATATAAAATTAAACCTAGAGACATGATAGAAAAACGATTTTCCAAAGAGAAAATTTTCAAAAGTTTAAAAAGTTTTCATATAAAAATTCAATATGTAATTGATTCCAATGACCTAAATTGAATTAATAGATATATTATTTAACTAATTTTACTTTTTAACCCATATTATTTATTTTTGATGTTTTTGAATTCTTTAATAGAAATAAAAATTCTTAAACAAACCAATATTTTCACTATTCATTGATTTTTTTTTTCACAGAAAGTTATAAAAAATTCAAAAAAATATAATATTTAAATGATGATTTAAAAAAATAATTTAATATTTTCAAATAAACTTTATAAAAATTTCAAAAATTAATTTTAAAAAAATAACTGCACAAAATGCGAAAAAAACTATTTTTAAATAAATATAAATTTTAAGCATAAAATGGGATTTATTATTATCTCATGCCTAGAAAATAATAAATATGAATGTGAATTGTTTTATTGAACAAATAATATATAAATATTAGTTAAATCATTCACCAAAAAGTGATTAATTTAACTTAGTGACATTAAACACATTTTTGGGCATAAAAGTAATTATTCAAAAAATAATTTTTTAATTTTATAATGGTTTTTTTATTTTCATTTCTAAATGATTGGTCACTAAAGAATTAATTTTATATACATGTATAAAACATGTATTTTCATAATTTATTTAATTCCATCCATACCCACCATTCCATCTGCTAGGCAATAACTATCATATTAAATAATAATATTTTAATAATATGTCATGTTTCGTTTAAACTCGATGTTGTGTGTAATGAAAGATAAAATTAATGTTTTTTGTAATGAAATATATAGAAGAAATTAATGTTATGTGAAGAAAATATTTCATAAAATCTAAGCGTGTTATAATCTACCCCCTTAGAATTAGTTTCTCCCTCACAATTCACTACTTGGATAAAAAAGAAGATACTTCTCTCCCATTACATCCTCAAGTACCCACTTGACTTCTTCAAGCTTGTGGTTTCACAAAAAAACTTTGACCAAGTGAGTGATATTTTTTTGTAGATCTTTATCTCTTTGATCCAAAATATCCAATGGTTTTTCATCATAAGAATGATCTTTCTCTAGTGGTATGTCCTTTGAGTTCTGTACAGGTGAAGGGTAAAGTATATACTTTATTAGGAGAGATACATGGAATACATTGGGGACTTAATAGAGGTTTGGTGGAAGCACGAAATGATAATCAAACTTCCTGTTGAGATCAATAATTTTTAAGGGACCAATATACCTAGGGCTTAGTTTTATAATATTTTTCAATAGGGAAATTCATAAAAACACCTCTTCAGTTACTTAAAATTCTAAATCACACCACCAATTGTTAGCATAACTTTTCTGCCTACTTTGTGCAGCCCTTATGTTTTTCTGAATTGATCTAACTTTCTATGCCATTTCTTTAACCAAATATGGTCATAATTCCTTTCTTTATCCAATATCATCACAGTGCATTGGTGTTCTATACTTCCTTCTATAAATGGCTTCATAAGGATCAATCTGACTGATCAGTTTAAAGATATTGTCATAACAAAACTCAACTAAAGGAAGGTGTCGATCCAAAAAACTATTGAAATCTATAGAAAAAGATCATAGCCTATCCTCTAATATTCTTATTATTATCTCAAATTTACCATTTATACAAGCATGATATGAAGTTATGAAACATAAATCTATATCTTGGACCTACTAAAGACGTCTCTAAAACATCAAGGTAAACCTTTGATCTCAATCAAATATAGTAGAATTTTGTACTCCATTGAACCATAATATTTAATTAATGTACATCTTGGAAATATTATCCAAAGAGAAATATTTTCTGATAGATATGAAGTTCGATGACTTCGTAATGAGATCAACTACAACCTATAACTACCTCAACATCAAAGATAAGATAAACCATAAAGTTACCAATACAATTAATCAAATGTCTACATATTATAAAGGCATTCCTCTTTAAATAAATCTATTGATATAACATATATAAAACAAAAGAGTTTAATTTCTATAAATGTATCTTAAAATATCCTTAATATTGAAAAAATCCCATCACATAAAACCTAAAAAGGGTTGTCAATGACTTTGAACTTATGATCAACCTTAAAATCATAAACTGCGGATGGTATCCATAAATCTAAAATAATTTACCCTTTATTTCATAAAAAAATTCCACAACTCTTAAATAAGTCTTAATTTTACACAGAGACATATACACTTCTAAAATATAATTCACCATTTATTCCTTAAAAAATATATTTTCTTATACAAAAAAATTTCCATTGGAAGGTTTGGTTCATCCATTTTCTCATATAATATAAAATGTGATTTAATTATTCAAGAATCCATATATAATGTGATAATAATTGCTCAAAATCACTTGAAATTTCTTTAAATGATAGACAATAAGATTTTGATAGGTTTCATTCATACAAAATAAAACATGAAATTCCTAACTAAGGAGGCAGGGATACATGTTCTCTAATTATCTGTATTCACTTCATCCACTCTGATTAGATATGATTTCCACTTTTCCTTTATCCTCAGAGGTTAGTGTGTATTATCATCATCATTATCCCTTATATTGGATAATTCATTCACATAATTACCAAACTCTATATTTTTAAAGCGCTGGAGTGTGGGCGGTGCATTTTGTGGAGCTTTCCCTCTATTTGCATCAATAGATGGATTCTTCCGATCACTTTAGTGCCTATCCTCTTAATGTCTTAAAATATTTAGTAGTACCTTTAAGGCAATTTAATCTATGTTTCCTCCCACAATTCTAGTATAAATGAAAGATAATATTATTTTATCCATGGTTTTTAGATTTCCCCTTGAATTCTATATTTATTTTCTTTTCAAAACCATGTAATTGATGGGTAACTTTAATCTCTATTTTCACCTTTATTTTATATCATATGATTTCTTCATAGATATGGAATTTCTATTATGGATAACAGCCTTAGGATACTTGGTTTTAAGCTACTAAAGAATCGATTATCCTTAATTTTAGGATAGGCGATAAAACTAGAAGTGTACATTTTAAGTCCTATAAAATTCACCTCATGAGTACTAATGGATTCATCATCAGTCTACTTTAAATAAAGTAATTCCTTATCCACTTTCATAAAATGAATACTAAGAAAGTATTTATTGAAAACTGAGTTTTTAAACTCATTCCATTACATGGATTCAATTTCATATTGTTGAATAATATTCTTTATAAGAGTCCACCATTTTTCCACTTCACCTTCCAAATGATAAATATAAAAAACGAATTTTATATACTCTAAACACTGGAGAATGGAAAATATATTTTCATTGGAACTAATCCTTTGATTATAAATTAGTAGATTAGATGAACCACTAAAATAATTTGGTTGTTTCCCTAATGAAGTATTCAATAAAATATTTTTCCCTCCTTTTCTCATTCAAAATATCAACATGATTCGTATCCAAAAAAAGTTGTGTGAGCATAGAAATAATATTTTTTATTATATTTCTTATAATATTCAGTTGATTAGGAGGGAAATAATTTCATTTTCCATTACATTTAAAATTAACATAGTTCCTTCAGGTTCTATCCACAAACTATAACCAAAAGGAATAGTTAAAGAAAAACTAATCATAATGGAAAATACCAAAATCATAAAAATCACTTATAGGATGTCGAAATCATGACACATTATTTTCAATCTATGAAACATTAGGTTTAACCTAGGTCACTTATTATCATTATTCAAATCCTTTATGATGGTTCGTAAAGAGTTTGTGAATTTCCAAAACATATCCACTAGTAGTTTCAAACTAAGTGTGTGACAAGGCCCATTATTAAGTACTAGGTAATGATCGAGTCCATCTAAATTCACCATTTTCAGATTTATTACACCTTGGTACCTTTATTTAGATCCACATATTCTTGTAGTTTCTGGATAGGGATGCAATTTCTTGGAAACCAATCACTCTATCCTTTACAGAAATTCAAAGACATTTTTCCTTTACTTTGACTCATCCTTTGATCTATCCATATAATATCACCAGACATAACCATATAAAAATCCTTGGGGACCTAATTAAATTTTTATCATATTATTTTCTAATTATAAACTAACCCATGCTCTGATACCAACTGTAGAGTCTTAATTGATGAATATTCATTGCATATCATAACGATTCATGCCAAAATCATTTACGTCTAGTGACTTTGAAAACATGGAAACATAAAAAAATGGTCCATAAGTGATCTAAACCATCTAATAGTAAGTTATTTATAACTAGATCTCTTCTTAGACATATCATACATAATAAAATTAATTATAACATGGGGAAAGGAAACATAAGAAAGGGTGAGATAATATGCTCAGTAAGGGTATTACAGGGAGATATCCACATATCATGAGCATAAGGGAATGAAAACATGAGAATGACATTTTAAAATCATACTATTCATATCATATATCATAAACCTAAGGCATGGAATAAATCTCAGCATTTCATAATACATGAATCATAATGGAATCAAACAATATTTTCCATGAGAGAATAAAAATATAAAAATACATAGAGTTGTGGAGAACACATAATCATAGAAAACCTTATGTCAAGGCTACCCAAAAATACATTCATACCATATTAGGCTTGGTATAACCACCCATGTACCTACGTTGGGCTTGTAATAACCTCATGTGTACCATTTTTGGGCTTCAAATAACCTTCTATATACTCTATGATCTTATAGAACATAAATTATTACCCTATAAATTGGATATATATATAAGAACCACCTATTATAAAATAAATATCACACAAATGTGTGTCACAAGAGCATAAATCATTCATCATATCAGATCCCATGAAAAGATATGGATTTCATAAGCATTTCATTCAAACTTAACCTGTGGAAAATATATAGGTCTCATAATCGATTTTTTATTTAATTATAGCATATACTATGAAAAAATAAGATCATTTCATAAGCATTATATCATGGTATATCCCATGTAATAGAAATGGGTTTCATAAAAATATTTTCATTAGGAGTATAAATCATCCATAGAAATAATAATAATGGTATCTCAGGGATCATATCCCCCAATAAAGCATTAGTAACATCAAAGGATTCCATATTTGATGGAAAATAATTTTAAAGAACATTGGGAAGTTTTCTTGAGGAGAATATACTTTCCACATAATTTTTTTTTAAAAATAAAACATTTTTAAAATCATTTTATTTTAAAATAACCTTATAAACTTATAAATTAATATTTAAAATCATTTAAAACATTTCTTGAGAAAAATAACCTTTCCGCTTTATTTTTTTTAAATATATATTTTTTTAAAATCGTTTTCTTTTAAAATAACCCTGAAGACTAATAAAGGAAGGTTCAAGGAAAATAATCGTCTTGATATTGGGAAATCCTTATCATACCATGAATGTTAAAATAAATACTCCTTTCACATTTTTGGTAAATGACCAACTGGACTTGTTTAGAAAAGAATATGAAGATTAATTTTTAAAACACATTGTCAAAATTAAAACATGGGTAATAATGTATTTAATAAATAATTTGGAGAATACTAAAACATTTTTTTTAAAACATGGACATGGAATAATATGTTTTTTGATCAAAAATAGAAATAACCTCAGTTTTCCTTAAAAAATTTATTTTGGAATATTAAGTACATAAAGAGAGGAAAGTGAAGGGAAAGAAAGTATGATTAATAAAAAAACCATTAGGGAATAAAATACAAGATTTTATTGAGAGATATATCATAATATTTCATCATCAGAATCATAAACATAAACAATCCTGATAAACGATGAGATTGTATTATGAAACCCTAACCACTTTGGTAACTTCTAATCATAAGACCCATGAAATAATAACAATAAGTTAATATTAAAATTTCATTATAATAAATAAATTACTAGTGGTACATGTCAAATTTTCTATTTATACACCTAATAAATTAAGGTAGTTACATAACTTAATATATGTCCCGAAGAAGAAAAATTGAGGAAAAAATACCATACCTTAATTCTTGACTTCATTTGAAAAAATTTCTACATCATGTATAATAAATATAATTTTATTATCAATATTTTAAATTAACATAATTATATGTTTTATAAAATATATTATTTACTTATTAACTTTTATTACCCATTTATTACCAATTCCATTTTAAAACGATGTTTCAGGAAATAGCTGTTTTGTTTATTTAGTGTATGTTTTGATTAGTTATTTTTTCCTCTCACTTTGAACATGGTTACATAATCCACATAATTTTATCCATGATATAAATATAAAATTTATTCATTAAATGTGTATTTAGAGTAATTTAAAAAATTTAGATATAGAAAATGAAATATACCATTCAGAGAGATGGTAGGTCTAATGTACGCATGGACATTATTTCCATTTTCTCGAATGATGAAATAATATAAAGATAAATAATATATTAAATTTAATATATATATATATATAATATTCATTAAATTTACACTAATTAACTTCTATTCAAATCATGAGTGAATAACGAATTACATCGCTTCATGAGGCAGTAGTTCACCACACACACGAATGATGTTATTAGACCTCCCATGTAATGGAAGGTAAGATGGTATATGTGATATTATAATTAAATAAGAATAATTATGTTAAAGATATCATATATATTCATTTAATATATCCTTATTACTATCTAAGTAAGAGAGAAATGGAAAACACATCACATTAATTCGTGAGGCGGTAGTCCGCCAAACACACGAATGAAGTTATTTTTTTCCAACGGGTTGGGAGGTCAGAAGTTATATGTGGTATTAAAATTAAAGAGGTATAATAATATCATATATATCATATATATAAACATTAAATCCATAAATATATCTATCCATGAGAATTATTCATAGAAAACGAATAATATAGTCTCACGAGGCAGTAGTCCACCATACACACGATCATCAATTTTGTTTCCCATTTGATGGATGATGAGATGAATATAAGTTAAAACATTAAAATAATAAAATATAAGTATAATTTATACATTGGTATTATTATATTATCATAATTTAAGAATATTTAAAGGAGTAACAAGAAGAAGTTAAACAAAAATGCATAATTTAAAACTTTTCTTCTTCTTCAAACAACCTATTTGAGTTTAACTGAAAGAATTCCTAGATTGGTTTTATGTTTTAAAAATAGAATATAGGATGTGGGGAGATATTTATGGAATATATTTTATGTATTAATTTGATAATTTTTTAAGTGTGAAAAAAAGAGGATAGTGGCTGTCTTTTATAAGTGGGGGAGAGGATATAGATGGAATTTTTGAAATGAATAAAGTGTACCCACGTTTTTCACCTAATAAAAGATATAAAATGGTACATTATAGAACCTTATAGGTTATAAGGTCTAAATATATTCATAAAATGGGTGTTTTACAAATTTATATGTTATTTTACCCATTATATTTTTAGTTTAACCCTTTTCTAAATCCGTCTGAACCTTGACTGCAGTAATTTTTTTACTATTTTTTTCTATTAATTATGGTAATATATTAATTTGAAATAATTATATAATATTAATATTTACAATTTGAAATATTTATTCCATTTTTAAAAACTCTATTCGCACAAGTGGTAAATTTTAATTTAAAATTTAACCCACAAACACAATGAAAACGCAGTTTTCCAACAAAAAAAAATATTCAAAATTTTAAAAGGTTTTATATCAAAACTCAATATAAAATTTATTAAATTGACTTAAATTGGATTAATATCTATATAATTTAACTAATTATAATTTTAAATCCATATTAAACAAATTTTATGTTTTTAAATGTTTTAAAATAAATTAGAAATATAAAAAAATTTAGTATTTTTTAACTATTCATTAAAATCTTATTTTCTCAGAAAATTATAAAAAATAATACCTAAGATAATTTTGTAATTATTATTAAAAAAATGAATTTATTTTTTTCAAATAAATTTTCAAAATGTTTCAAAAACTATTTTTTCAAAAAATATGTTCGCAAAATGCGATAAAATTGTTTTTTTAAAAAAATATGTGTTTTAAGCCTAAAATTGAATTTTTTATTATCTCAACCATAGAAAGAACACAAGATGACTGTTAATTTTTGTTTATTGAATATATAATATTTAAATTTAGTTAAAAGTATTCACAAAAGGTTGTTTATTTAATTGTTTTTGAGATAAAACATATTTGTGCGCATAAAAATAGTTTTCGAGAAAAAGATTCCCATTATTTTCAAATTGTTTTTTATTTTAATTTAAAAATAATTATTCACTAAAGAATTAATTTTATATAAATGTTTATAACATATATTTTCATATTTTTAAAATCCCATTCATATGCTCTTTTCCAATGAATAGGCAATAACTATTATATTAAATAATAATATTTTAATAGTATGTCGTGTTTATTTTAAACTCGATGTTTCATGTAACCCAATATAAAATTAATTTTTTTATAATGAAAAATATCAAAAAAGATTAATTTATTTGAAAAAAACATATTTCAGAAAATCTCATGGCGTTACAAATTTGGTTCTATTTAGTATAGGTTAATTTAATTAAATATGATTTTATTTGTTTTTGTACGTGATATTATGGTTTAGTTCAACTATGGTTTTATTATATTTATCTTATTTCAATTTATTTCTATTTAGTTATATTTGGTTTAGGTTTTTTTGGGTAGGTTTATCCCGTTTTGGTTTAATTTGGTTTTGTTATTCTTGATTTGGATTGGGTCTGACATAAATATTTATGTTTATTTATATTTAGTTCCATTATCTTCCATCTAGTTTAGTTAGAGTTTATAATTTGAAACTTTATATAATCATATTAAATTAATCAATTTACATTTTTGTATTATAATATTAATTTAAACTATGTTAATACTCTTTAGAATTTACATGTATGCATTAATATATTTAAATATAAACATGAAAATTGATTAAATTTTAATATTTAAACTATATTAATATATAAATTATATAAATTTATAATTATTTTTTCATTAATATAATTTATATATTCATTTTTGTATATTTAAATGAATATATAAATTTTAAATTGGAAATGAATATATAAATAGTTTATAGTTTACATGTAAAATGTAAATTATAATCTGTTAACAGTTTACATGTAAACACTTTACAGTTTTTATGTTAATAAAGTTTACTTTCAAAAATATATTCATTATATAAATTCAAAACTTATATATATATTTATATAGTTTTTAAATCTTGGGTAGTCATGGATGGAATTGAGATTTAGGTTTACATTTAGGGGTTTTGGAGACAAATTTCCCCCAAATAGCGCCCTTATTTTGAGAAATTAAAGAGAATATTTGTTATAGAAAAAAACTTGGGAGGTAAGGAAGGAATACCAAAATATATTACTATATGGACTGAAATTAGTTTACTATAGAGATATTGACTACAGATGTTGAATGTCAACCATGTTTCTCCATAAATAAGAGACCATAGATACCTCATGTGAGTGGGAATCAATCTTGTATCTACCTTTCACTTTGGGAAGTGATTTATGAGATTAATAACCATCATTTATAGTTCATACCATATTTAAATGGAAAAAAATAGGTGGTAAACATTATAAATCAACCCTAGAAGAGTTATTCATTATTAATCCCATATTATTGTATAAAGGTTAAATTTTGGCTTGGATTTTGGATATTAATCTATATTCTAGTAAGTGGGAATTCATGGAAATGATTTCTTAAATAATACATTTTTAATTAAATGAAATACAAATTGGGATAATCCCATGAATACTCCTTGTAGGAGTAAATAAGATTTAAATATATAAGGAAATCCATGAATTCAAAGGAAAATTAATGGTGTATAGTAATTCCAATTTCCCAAATTGGAGGTACCAATTGAAATTGTCTTTGAGGGAAATTGATAACCTTATACATGTTTTAAATACTAGATTTAAGTAGAATTTATAGCCTACTTTTCAGGGAAATATTGACCAAAAACCCCATATATATTTATATCATGTCATTTCATTTTATATTGATTTAGGATAGGTCAAATTAGTTTTATTTGGCATGAGTCATTTCTTCATTGGTATAACAAGTTCATTCCAATTTTTTTCGTATGTTTATTTTTATTTTAATTGAATCTAATTCACTTTTTTTGATTCATTTTGAGTCATGTAAGGTGTGATATGTGTTATTTTTTTTGTTTTAGTTGTGTTGGTACCTAATTTAACTTAGTTGGGAATTAAAATACCTATTTTCTTTCATTCTCTTACAAAATAGTTCACCCCAAAGTGTTATTTTAATTCAGTTTTTATAATTTCATTTTGTAAAAACATTAAGAATAAAACAAAAATATATGAAACAAAGTATTAAAACAAATCATAATAAAATTCAACAAAAAATCCTTGAATTTGAGTAATACCTTAAACCCATTACTCTTTAAAAAAGAAATCAATTCTTCATATTTTTTAACTGAATAACCACTGTTGTTTGGTATACCCACTGAATTGGTTTTGTGTATACTACTCCAAATAACATATAACTCATTCTTATATGATCTTGACCATTCCCCTAATTCCATCCATCATACTGCTGTAATGACCCGTGTTATTAGATGTTATAAATTATATATGTAATTTGAATATTTCCCCTAGATCATGGTTAATTTCATGAAATGGGATTTGGAATAGGAATATGAGTGTTGGATCATCTCAAAGAGATGGGTTTTGATGTGGAAAGTAGTTTGATTTATGATTCAGGTATTTATATGATCATAAAATAATTATTAGGGTGTTATTGCCGATGATATTTCAGCTCTAGGTATGATAATATGATACAATGATGGTTGCTTTAGTGTGGTGGCCCATGAATGAAGATCTCACGACACAATAATGAAGGGATGCACTGTAGTGGTGTGGTGACTAGAGAGGACCAGGATGTAACCTAGAGGGACTCCCCTAATGGAGTGTCTTCTGGAGTAAGGGTCCCCAACCTAGAGGATTATTGATTGGTTTTGAAATAGGGTCCTTACAGAGTGGTATCAAAGCTTTTTTATTTGGTTTTCTATTTATGGAGATGGTAGTTAAGTGGGATAAGAATTTTTTAAATCTTGTGATGTACCTAAAATTGGCTCATCATGAAAAACTTTCCATTGGGAAGTCTTAGTTACTCAAGGTATGATATTTTTGTTCATGGTGTTCAATATCATGGTTGAGATGATTATTAAAATTTGATGTATTTATTATATATTTTTGTTTATGGTTTTGGATATTAGACCATTAGTAAGTGGACCATGTACATGAATCAAATTTGGTACAAAGGATTCAATTTTTTCCTTGTAAATTGTTTTTATGACGATGGGGGTTCAATTGTTTGAAGTGTTAATAAAAACCTATATGTAGTTTTACCATATAACTTGTTGGTGGAATTATACTAAAATAGACCATGGTACTTTTCTTTTTAATTGGAAGGTCATGTGGATCTTATGATCATGTGTTCTGTGGTGATTTCTATATGATTCCTTCAATATAGGGATGTAAAGAGACCCTTAGTGCACTGGTATACACATTAGATAGCTTGGTGGTGGACCCCTTATGGTTGTGTGTTTAGGTTTAGTTACTTAAAGCTACAACCACAACCTATATTATTTTTCTTATATATATTATTAGTGTAATTTTACTTAACCAAACAAGGTGGTTATCTAAATACCCCTAAGTGGGTAGGGGAAATACATGTGAAATGCCTTTTGTTTAGTATAAAAACAAATTTGAGTAGGAAGGACTAGTAGGATGTCTAACACTGTTGGTTTTGGATGCCATTTTAATAGATCATATGGTTGTACTTGACATGAGTGAATTACCTTAGCCTTGTTGAATGTGATTAAGCTACCAAAATATCATTGTTGGTAGTTAGGTGTGTGATCATTGGCTGTGATGGGATGCGACTCATGTGGTTGTGAGTTAGGTTGTGTGATCAAGGGTTACAAGAGTGTGTTCCCATTAGGTTCAAATGATACTGGGATAGGATAATACCTGATAACCTAAGATAAGGTTATTGAAGGTTTTTTATTCCTTGATAATGGTTGGGTGATCATTGGAATGAATTTTAAGAGAATGTCTTGTTTGTAATGGAATGTGTGTGCTTGTTAGGAATGATTCCCATTTGGGCTATGGATTAGTGAGAATCCATGTTTAGGTCAAGTAATAATGAGTTTATCCCGAAACTTGAGATCATGGATGCATAGGGCTTCGATGATATTTGGAAATGTCCCTCTATACTAATAGGAGACAAAAAAATGGATTGAGTTACCATGGTATGGTCGTTTCGTGTGGTCCTTGATAGTAATTTCAGCTTTTTTCAGGATGAGTGAGCATGGATTCACAAGAATGACACACGTTTATTGCTAAGACTCATTTTGTTTGACACTCTAGGAATGTTGTAAGGAAATACATATGGCATTGAATACACTGTTATCAATACAAGGGTGTGATCCTCATTATGATTGGATTGTTGAATTTTGAGGAATGTGTCCCTAGTGAGTCAAGAATGGGAGATGGTTTGTGTTTCAATTTGGCACTCATGTTTTAGTGGTATAACCATGTCCAATCATTACATGTGGTAATAGATAAATCATGTGATATGGAATTTAGATTTTAATTTTGTTTAATGATGATGAATAAAAAACTTTGGTAGGTAGTATCAAATTAGTGACGGATTTATAACCCTTGTGTTGGAAGGGTTATGGATATAGTGAGACCGATCGATAGATGGTCGCGACGACACCTGAATTCTAGTGTGTGGGAAATATCTGATGTGGTCTAGTTCCTTAGTATACAACATATTCATAATTCGTATTTAGTTTTACATAGATTATGTGTTTTGGTGAAAGGCATGGGGTAAATTTTAAGTGATTTTATGGTGAGTTGGATTCTAGGTCCATCGGTGCTCAGAGGGAGAGAATAAAAGATAGAGAGAGTGGTTGGTGATATAACCCTATAGCTGTACCGAGTGTCTAGTTCACACTACGATGTGGGAATTTGGGTGATTTTTATATATATTAGGGAGTTAATGAATCATGATCAGGTGTTTTGAGGATGTTCTAGTTGGTGTGGATGAGCATTTTCAGCTGGATACATTTAGAGGAATACCAATTGATATTTTTGCATGGATTTCGGTGTAGTGATGTGTAAATCAAGTCAAGTAATTCACTATACTTTTGGAAGTTAAAATCACCTACCGAGAATAGATTCCAATAGTGGGGATCTCTACAGTTTGGAATAATCCTACTATTAATAAAGTCTTGTGGTGAGGAGAACCATAATATTTGAGATAAATTAGTTGAAAACACCAAGGTGTATCAGGATAAATGAGATTGGTTGAGAATTGTTTTAGTGTTAGATCTATTGGTGAGTGGGTGGCTTGGATTATAGAGAATAGTGTGTTTTAATGGTTAAAGTTTCTCAAAAAGATTCGTGTTAGTGTTTAGAGATAGAACATGGTGAGTGTGGAGTGAATTAATGATCGAGATAGGTCAAGATTGTTGGATGGAGGCCTATATAGGATCCTTGAGGATGATAAGTATTATGGTGTGAAGTTTGAGAAAACCTAAAGTAGGTGGTTCTAGATGTGTAATGAGGCTTGGTTTGTGGTTCAGATGCTTGGTTGATCATCAAATAAGGGACGAGGTGGCCCTGCAGATCAAATTTTAGGTATAGGAAGGGAACCATGACATAGTAAAGGGATATGTGACTAGGTGTCCCATAGAAAAGGAGCCCAGAAAGTAGTGGGTAAGGGTTTCAATTTTGTGGTGTTGTTTCTATATAGAAGGCCTATGGTGTATCCTTAAGGGTCAATGTTGTGGATGGTTCTCGAGAAGTAGGTTCAGGCTATCCCCACGAGGCTTGTTGTATCATGGAGCATTGAACCATGCCCTAGTTGAAAGATGGAATGTTGGTGTTTTGTTATTTCCCCTTAGGTTGTGCCAAATCCTCCCCTTGGTATAAGGGAACTACACTACAATTCTAGGGGTACACACTACAATAACCCCCACGCTAGTTTTTTAGTGGGGGAAGGATGATAATTTACCAGTCATCCCCCAATTCATTTTTTGGCTGAGAGGCAACTCAAGGAGGTACATTCTAACCGAATCTTCCCCCTCTTCTCTGCCCATTTGATCCCCCATGGAGGGGAATGATTTTGGGTATATTTTGGAAATAATTGAAGGTACATTCTTCCGTTCCTCCCCCATCCTTTCTAACCTATTTTATGGATGCTTATTTTTACATGGTGTTTGCTAGAGTTTTATTTCCAATTACATGGGAGAAAAGTTTAATTAGGTGAGGATGGTGGGTCTTTCTAGTGGAATGGATATATAAAATCCTAGGGGGATGATCGCATGAAATATTTCAAAATTCCAATTAAGGTATGTCATGACCAAAAGTTATTTAAGGATGTTGGATAAATTTGATGAAATTAGTTACTAAATGGTTTCCAAGAGATGATTTTAGTGGGATAGTGTCAAGGGTACACCATGGAACTTCTGGGTGTCTTTGGTCATCGCTTTGGTGACGTAGTGTCACTCAGTTTCTTTGGTAATTATTCCTCATTGGTTTGATTTGAATAGTTAATTATAAATTTTTATAATTAATTATTTTTATGTTGTGTCATGATATAAGAGATTAAGAAGTTTTAGGATCTTGAGAGAGGTATGGATGGGCTTGGTTAAGGAAATACAAAATCTTGTCGATGGGTTAAATCTATTATTTAGTTAGGTGGTCATATAATATATATTAATATTATTTTAGGCATGATTTATTGATTATATGAATTTTTCATTAGTCCGAGTGGAATAAATTAGGAACAAAAGAACCTTATAGAAAATGATATTTTGATTTTGAGCCTCCTAAAGGTGGAACAAGTGATCATTAACACTTTGTGTATTTTGGGATCACTTGAATACTATGTTTCTAAGGGGAGAGTGTGCTAGTTGAGTTCAAAAGAGACCTCAAGTATGTATCAGGGTTCAAGATGTGAGATAAGTAGCTTTGGTTGGATTCATTATTTTAATTAGGAAGACATGAGAGGCTTAGGATATGGAGTAATGGGTGGGGCATCCATACATCTAATGTATTATGAGTTACACCTCCTAAGGTTGGATATAGTTTAAGATAGATATATGAGTGGGATGAGTCCTATGGGACTAGATTGGGTGTGATAATGAGGTGTTTACTTAGGGTGATAGTTTGAGATATTTTTCAATATTGGGTGGTATTGAACCTGAGTGAGGGTTGTTATATGAGGTATGAGACTATGATTGGACTATATATCTTAAGGTTCGGTTATGAAGGATCCTACAAGCTATGAGAACATAATGGGGTGTTAGATATGTGTTGGTTCTAGTTATAAGAGACTATGAAGGTTATGAGGGACATAATTATATGACTTATAGAATGGGACCATTGTTATAAGAGGAATAACATGTCATATTTGGATAGTGAGATTTTTTTGAGGTGCGGGGAAATCTCATGAGTGACAAGAACCTTGTATAAAGAAGTGATTTTATGAGATGGGTTGTGCTCTCTGTCTAAAAGTTCCATGATAGGTGATAGATATATCCTGGGTAATGATGGTTCTTGATTCTTGGATCCTCTATGATTGATATGGTGCTGTATGGATCACCATAAGTGAGATGGGATACAAATTGTATATGAAGTATGGGACTTCCATAAGTGAGAGGGTGTGTATTAAGATAAAATTTTCCTTTCCCTGGGTGAGTGGGTACTGGTAGTGACCACCCTGAATGAGAGGGTTAGGTCTACTGATGCATGTGAGACCCACCATAACAGAGGGTTGTGGTTCTATTGTGACCCTTTCTTGAGTGAGAGGGTGGTGGTTGTGATGTGATACATGGATTATGAACCCTAACTTATGTGACAAATTACTGGTTATGATATGGATGACCTCACCTTGAGTGAGAAGGTGTTGGAAAGACTACTTTGAGTGACAATACGAGTTCCATACTTGGACATAGGATCCCACCATGTCCCTTTAGGTTATGATTGTGATTTAGTGATTCACCTTCCCTGATTCTTTGGTTACATGATCGGATAAAAGTATGATATCATGAAATGATAGCGGGATTAATATATAACATCAAATTAGTTATGATCAAGTTTTATGGTTTCGTGGTTAAGATATGGTAATCTAATGTGCATGGATTCATGGTGTCCTAGTCAACACACAACATGTAATGTCATTATGTGACATGTTGAGTTTCCTCATGTATACACATTTATGATGGAATATATTAGTGTTACTCAGTAAGAACCAATAAATATATATTTCTCACACACTCCATGGGAACTCTAGTGTGCATGTAGACCTTATATCTACATTTAGGTTAGATCACAAGATGTGTAGTGGATTAGGATGTGGAATCATCATGGTATATTAGATATTGGGATTGGGATGAGACTTGGGTAAGGAAATAAAACCAATTTTATTTTGTTTTTTTACTCTATATATTTGAACAAACTAGTGGGTGATTAATTTATGAATGCTTGTATGAATACATAAGAGGCATTTCTTTTAGTATTGTGTTTATTAGATATATGTGTACTAAGATTATGTGTTGTGGATGTCTAGTTGTTTTAAATTTTCCATACACTCTAATTCAAGGTCATAGTCTCTCCACTATATCAATTAAGCCTTTTCCACTAGTTAGAAGCCACTAAAATATGGAAAGGTTCACCTGAGGTCAACTAGGTACTTATCACAAAGCACTATTAAGTGGCCACTAGAACATGGAATTTCAACCACCATTTATAGTGACCCATTCTAATCATGACTTAAATAATACATTATTCTCATTATTTAGATAATGAATATCATAATAATTCACAGAACCACAGGCCATTTTTTTGTATATTTGAGATTAAAATAAATAACTTATTTAAAAATACTCACAAACCTATAACCATAATTGTGTTCTTCTATATCCTTTATAGAAATCACATGATACACTCATCTTCATAACTTGGGGATTAAAAATAGAATAAAGGGATGAGCTCAAATTCTATGTAAGGGAAAATAAATATCATAAAGGATTATATCATAAACATGAATAATAATATGATAAAGATATAAATATTTGAATCTCAAAAGACCATGGATAATAATCATAAAACATGATTGATAAATATAATATCATAAGAATATTTTAAGGGAGAATAAAACAAATTACCATGTTCAAAAGACATATTAAGACTCATAAAACATGTGATCGTGATATAAAAGTGTGTAATTATTTTAAATAACTCTTAATCATGAAAAAAATTAAATTTCATGGAAATGAAATTCATATTGAATATTTGGTATAACTTTATAAACAACTTGTAAATGTGGAAAAACTGTAAGTTAAAAAATCTTGTGAATAAATAATTCTTCATATTTTTATAAAAAAACGTATGATCAATGATTCCTATATCTAATTCACAAAAAAAACTTTTAAACAAAGATTAAAACATCTCATTCACACAAAAAAACTTGTGAAAAAATATTCCCGCTTCTATTTCACACAAAAAAAATTGAAAAAATATTTTCATATCTCATTCACACAATAAACTTCTGAACAAATGTTCCCACATCTCATTCACACAATGAAATTATGAAAAAATATTATCATATATCCTTCACACAAAATTGTGTTATATCTTGTGATATGGAACCACAACCAATGAAATAGGGATATATAACACCACAACCTTGATCATCGATACATATTAGTTCCATATGAGAATCAAACATTCATCATCTCATAAATAACCCATGGAAAAAGAATGGGTTTCTTGTAACTTCTAAAAATATCACATAAGAGGAACTTAAGGAATCACATAATATAAAAAAATATCATTTTCCAGAATAAATGAAATCATAATAATATATGAATGGAAATAAAAACATCACCACAAGAAAGATAAACATTGTAGGGTAAATATAATTGTAAATACAAAAGTTTTCACAAAACATATTAAAACATTAAAGCGAAAATTATTTTCAAAATAATTTTTTATGAAGGGAAAGAGAATACATTTGAAAATAATATTATAAATAGTTAAAAATAAAATATCCTTGAAAAGAAATAATTTTTTCAAAATGACTAAGTTAAAATAGTTTGAAAACTATTACTTTTAAAAAAATATTTAATAATATAGACATGAAGAAGATATAAAGTTCTCAAAAATGGGAAGTGATTTTTTTTGAAAAATTTTAATTTTAAAAATAATATTTAATATTGTAACCTTTAAAAGTAAATAATTTTGATCAAAAGGAAAAGCGGAGTGGATTATAAGACCTCTTTGTTTTGAATGGATTAAAAAACTTTGAAATAATTTGAATTAAAATTGTTGAAAACCGACATCGTTAAATGGCCAAAAAACCCCTTATATTAAAAACATTAAAGGCGAATGAAAATAAAATTGGGGATAAAAACAATTTTACTTTACCAAATGGAAATTAAAACATTGGTGGGAAGTTAAAACCTGGGTATTGCATAAAAATCCATTAAAATAGATAAGAGTTATTATTAACATAAATTCATTTTTATAAAAAATAGAATCATGAAGGAAGAATAATTTGGTATGCAATGCGATTTACCTATAAAAGAGTGTGGAAATATAACCTAACTTAATCATATGTTATAATATATCAGTGTTGAAAGATCATAGTTAAATAATATATATTATGATCCAAGTAAAATATTTGAGTCTCGAAAACCACTTACAACTTAAAGAGTATTCAAATAAATTTCTCTAGAAGGAGAGAGATTGAAATTGACCATAAATTAACATGAATAAAATGTAATTAATGATATAATATCTCAAATTTTCATTACATAAACCATTAAATGGAATTCAGGGAAAAATAAAAAACATATCTCATAGAGAGAAATTTGATTTGAAAACCCTTATCTTGTTTCCCTGCTTAGTCGGATGCACGCTATGATATTTTATAGAAAAATTAAATAAATAAATATCAAATTTAATAACCTTAGTCATAAATATTACCCATTTATCATCCATACTATAATTTTTATCCTGAGTAAATTAATTAATTATAGTGTATTATGACCCTCGGGTGTTAATAATTAGAACAGTTTTGCGAATGTTTAATGATTTTGATATCATTTACTATAATTTGATTCAAAGTTCATTATTTAAATATCATTTAATGTTATATAATATATAAATTATATTGATTTAAAATTTTATTATTTTATTCCATATGTGTTTTTTAATGTTATTTGAAAACAGAATTGATAACTACTTATTTTAGTAATTTTGGTTGTCGAAGATGAGTTATTAATAATAAATTATATACCCTATATAACTTTTCAAAAAACAAAAAAAAAATTTCTTTTAAACCTATAATAATATAATTAGTTTTTTTCCCATATTCATCCTTGATTGTATTTTAAATTATCGTTGATATTGGTGGTTAAATCGACCCAAACTTGAACACCCTTTAACTCGATTGATGAGTGTGGACAAGGAGGTGTTACCTTTGACATAATATCACTATAAAAAAATAATAATGTTTTTTTATTTTTTAGTTTTTATAAGAACATATGAATATGTTTGGAGAAGGAATTAAAAACTCGAATAAAAACAAAAAAATGATTCTTTGTGGAGGTGGTAGTTCGTGCACATAGACGATTGGAATTCCATTTTTTTTAAAGTGTATGGAAATGAAAATATAAGGGTCGTACCATTAATATAAAAACATATAAACATAAAAATTATACCAAATTAATAATATTATTAGTATGATAATATATTTGGAAGACTAACATTAAGAATAAAAACTTAATAAAGAGATAATACTTATGTTAGAGACTTGATTTTTCCTTGGAAGTCCCCTTAAAATTGAATGGATTAAGATAATTATGAGTCCCCATGGTATTATGTTCATGGGATATGGTTATATGGAGAGTAAAATTTCTGAGTTAAAATGATTAATTCTAAGGAAAGTGTGTAGCATGATGGCGTGGAATATTCCCCTTTTATAAGTGAAAAGAAGGGTAGTTTTGGAAAGTTTATTTATTTTTTTACTTATATCATTACACTATTTCAGGTAAAAGACTACAATATTTTGAAATTATAGAGTTTTTGACATGATAAGGTCTATAATTTCTCCTATGCACTCATTTTTAGGTATACTATATTTACTTAAGGTTTTTTTATTTTACTTTAGTTTTTACCCAAGTGCACTTTTACTTAGGAAGCTTTTAATTTTTACCCTTGGTAGTTAATAAAAATAAATACATTCTAAATTTATCTTAACACATAATTTTAGAATTATTATAATAAATATTAATATAATTTTATCAAATAAAATTTATATAGTTAATAAAAGTTAGTTCAAAAATAAACAAACTTAAAGCGTCAAAACAGTTTTATGGAAAAATGTGTTGATAAGATTCAATTTTTTGTGTGAAATAAAATTATATGTTTTAATAATTTATATGAAATATATTTATTTATTTAAAATAAATATAATTTCATGTAAATTTTAAATAAATGAATAACCAAAATGATCCCAAATTATTACATAATTAAAAGAAAATTCCAAAAAACAGTTTTTATATTAAAGTTACATTTTAATTTAGTTCTATTTTTTTTGGAATAAGTTTTAAATGTACAAATAATATTTAAAAATTCATAATTTTATTCATTAATTTAATATTTTATTTTTTTGAATTATTGTTAAATATTTGAGGTTATGATTACTTAGTGATAAAATCATGGAAACTATAATTTCTATAAATCTAGTATTTTTTTAGAAAATAATAAAAAATAATCATTAATAAATTATGAAATAATTAGTACAAAATTTAGGTTTATTTTATCTTATTAGAAATATAAAATTTTCAAATTTGACTTTTAATGGAAAAATGAAAAATATAAAAAGACCACTTTTATTGAAAATACTCTTTTTCAACTTTAACTCATATTAAATATTTATCCTCTAAGGTATATGATTTTTAATTTATTACCAAATAAAAGAGAGTAAATATATAAAAAATATTATATTCATTATTTAAAGGATTTAAATTTATTTGATTTGATATAAATTCAATTAAATTATTAAAATAATAATTTTAAAAATAATTTCTTCACCCTCATCATGGTAATTAGAATGAATCCTAACAATCTAAATATTATAACCAAAAGAAAACTGTACATATGAAATTATATTTATTTTATTTTAGAAAATATAATAATCATTTGATCAAATTAAATTTCAATATATTGGGAAATTAATCTTAATGTTAACACATGTAACCGATAAACCCAATTTTTCAGAGCTGTGTATTTTTAAGCATAAAGTTCTTGTATAGAAAAAAATTATAAATGTTATTGAATCTAATAATAATTATAAGAATATAATTTCTTAAATAAGAGTTATGTGACATAAATTCAAAACCTATCACCTCGTGCATAAATTTAATTAAAAAACAGATGAAAAATATTTTTCATTAAATATTACATGATTTTATAAAGGTAATAACTATAAGTGGTTTAACATCATAGTAATGATTATAGATTTGTGAATAATGTCTTACAATTATGTTTTAGTTTGTGTATGTTGGATTTAACATGTGACAAAAGATGTATAATATATTATGTATTTTAAAGGATCCAAAATCTTGGGTCTTTAAATTATCCCCCTAAATAAATTGCGTCCTCACAATTTTAATCATCGTTTACTCAAGTAATAAGTTAAGGGATCATTGAGAAACTAAAGATATATATTATGTCAATATATCTACTTTATTATCCTTTGTAATACTAGAAGACTATTTATCCCAAATATACTTCTTAGGAGTTCTTTGGGCCGTACCTTTCACAACTTCATTTTCATGATTACTTTCCCTACCAAATAATATAACCAAAAATTTTATGATAATTTTCAATAAATTTAGTTAAAATGATCATATAAATATAAAAGTTTAATCCAAATATGTATTCTAAAATTAATCCTTTATTTCAGCCCAAAATACTTTCTTTTCAATTCTTTTACACTTGGTTCATCCTATAACTCTCTTGGTTCAACCCAAGTTACTTTATGTTGGGTTATCTTATACTTATTAATTTAATACATCAAATTAACTTGTAAATAAATACTTCAGTAGTTCATAAAGATAATATGATCAAACAAATCATATCCATTTGATGTGTCAGATAAGGCAAGCAGTTAAGACACTTTGTTAGGCACTGGGTGATAGTTGAGTTAATAACAAACACACCTAGTTCAGGGTATTACCCCTATGTACATCTATGTCATAGTTTGTATCCTCTTATAGTATACATCTATGGATTTATTTCTAGTGAAAATGATTTAAAAAATAATTTACCAATATTCCATGATATCATCCTATAGTTAGACTAAATCATAGAGTTTTTACTAAAGTTCACTAAAATAATCTCTAAAAATAACTAAAACCTGCTTTGATACCAACCATATAGACCCAATATAATCATGACATAAAAATTACATTAATCTCATGATTTAAATGACATATATCATAAGCAGTCACACAACCCAAGGACCTAAAAGGTTAGTGTCTTAGAGATTAGTAATATAAATAACTTATTTTAACTCTTGAAATATTTTATCCTTTATCATGCTCTACCTAAACCTTTATAGATACATCACATGATAAAATCATCTTCATAACCTTGGGATTCGAAACATAAGAAATGGGTGAGATCAAAATATTAGTAATGGAAAAGAAATATTATAAAGTATTTGATCATAAACATGAAAGAGAATTTGGGAAAGATATTAATAACTTAATAAAATCTCAAAGGCCCCTAGATAATAATCATAAAACATAAGGGGAAAAAAATATCATTGGAAGATTTTAAGGCACCTTAAATAAATTACCTATCATAAAAAACATATCAATAATCATAAAACATGTGACCTGATATAAAAGTCTAGAAGAATTTGAAATAAGTCATAATCATAAAACCATGTAATTTCATAGAAATGAAATGCATCTTAAAGATTTTTGATGACTTTATAATCAAATTGGAAAATTTTCACAACCATATGCATAGAAAATCATATTGACAATGTTTTCTATATCACCTTCACATAACCAATTTTGAAAAAATATTCTCACATATCATCCACAAAAAAAAACCTGTGAGAAAACATTCCTTTATCTCATTCACATAACAAACTTACGAATAAAGTTCATGTATCTCATTCGCATAAAAAAGTTGTGAACAAATATTCTTAAACCTCATGACATGGGAGAGAGTGGGTTAACAGGAATGGAGAAACCCTTGGTGGTGACGGCTGCTCCTGACCCTCCCCCCTATAGGAGAGGATCCTCCACTGCCACTCACTAGATCTCACCTAATGCCCTTCAACCCTTTATCAAATCCTTATTTCATTCCTTCCTTCTCCCAGATTTGTCTAAGCTTGAAAGACATTCAATTCTTAAACATTCTATTGTATTTGTTGATCTCAAATTCAAAATTCATTGTGGCGTCCTCTATTCTCCATTTAACCCTTATCGCTAACTTTAAGTGTCGACGACCTTCATTTGATTTATTTGATCGCTGGTTTTTTGAAATATGGGGTCTGTAAGAATGAGAGACAGTTGGGTTTCTTGGCTCCAAACATAACATGATATGATTTTCTTCTAAATATGACATGATTCTTTCTTGGTCGGGTGCTCCTCAAACCTTTAATGGCTCAAAATTTCTTCTCGTTAAATGGTCATATGATTTTTATATAAAACGAGATTCATCAACAATATAGGTTTCGATACATTTTACAGAGCTTTGTATCCCCTTTAAAACTTCTTTTTTTATTTGTATGTTAGGGAATAGGGTAGGGTGATATCTCTGTTCGGACAATATGGACTAGGGTAGTGTGTCATCTGATCTTACTAAGGGTTTGTGTCAAAGTTGATGTATCCAAAGCGCATGTTGAATTCTTATGTATTTCCAGGGGTGAGGAGTCTTATTACAAGCATCACATAGTGTTTGATTCTTGGAATTAGTTCTTTTCCTCGTGAAAAAAATTGAGGAACAACTTGGAAGTTTTTAGGTGCAGGGGGTTGAGACATGGGGATGTTTAGGGTACTTGGGCATCAGTTGGTCCTGCTGTTGGGAGTAGCCAGATACCAGAGGTAAATCACAAGGATTGAATTAAGGGAGGTGAAAGTGATATAAATGATGGTTCTATAGATGTTGTAGTTAATCAAAAGTAGGCAGGGGTGTTCCCTTCTGAAATGAGTGTCACCGAAATCTTCAATAGGTTGAGACAAGATTTGACATGCCCTTCATGAGATATTGTAGTTGCAAGGGTTACACAGAATGAAGGTTCTCTTCAATTTGAGGTGAATGATGGCTTGGAAAGACTAAATGCAATTGTGGTGAGTGCTGGGGATAATGCTGACATGGTCCAAGATATTTTTGCTTATCATAAAGTGGTAGAGGCCCATTTGAATCTGATTTAGGATGTGATGGATCAACAGGCTGAAAGTAATGACAACGCTATTGGGGATGATCCTCCATGCTTGGTCTTGGGGGATACCAATATTCAACCATAGTTCATGGGCCAGGGATTAGTGAAATTGAGAAGTATAGATACTCCTGTGCAGGAATCTAAGAATGAAGAGCATGTTAATGAAAAAGTGAATGATAACAATTCTTATGTTCCCCTGGCTCGTGTAGGATAGCGTCTGGTGTAGGAGGTCATCCCAACCTGTAATAATTTTTCGGGTCTGTGGGGCTTGACTCAGAATCAAGATAATTGCATTGATGAAAAAGTAAAAAGTGGGACAAAGACAGATGTGGATCTCCCTGGTTGCACCATGGTCACAAGGAAGAAAAAAATGGCGAAGGGATTACTCGTATCTTCCAAATCCAATAGAGACCGGGTTAGGTAAAAAATTTAAAGCAAAGGAGTTGGAATACATGCCTGATTCTAGTGATAATATGCAGGGGGATATTGAATATTTTATACCCGATTCAGGGGAGGTTGGTGCGGAAAACACTAGTGTGGAAAATGTTCTTAAGGAGAAATCCCTGTGACTTATTGTTCATTCAGAAAAATAAGTGGTGTATGAGTTTCTTTTTATCAATGTTACTCAAGAAAAGGCAGACAAGATGATTGGTAGGCCAATTCGCATAGCTTCAAATCGTGAGCAGGATGCTTGGATTGACAAACAGGACCTTATATTGATAAGGTCTTTTATTGAAGGGAAGATAAGTAAATATGAGTACTCTCAAACAAGGGAAAAGCTGTAGGATCTCTTTGAAGACATCATTTCTAACAATTCAGATACACAGGTGCACTTGATATCTTGTAAAATATTTTGGGAGGAATCACCTAATAGGATTAAGTTATGATTCAATAATTTCATGATCTCTTTTGTGCAATGTCCTACTAGTTGAATTTTTCAGTTTTGTCACTTTTCCATAAAATTGTTTTCCAATAGAAAATTTAAATTTCAATCATTCACACAAAAAACTTGCGAACAAAGCTTCTCGCGTCTCTTTCATTCAACGAACTTCTGAATCTCAAGAATACTCATCATTCATGTAACATTATTTCATCTCATGTGATATGAAACCATAACCAATGTA
The DNA here is from genome assembly GCA_963277665.1 of Viscum album. Lineage (NCBI taxonomy): Eukaryota > Viridiplantae > Streptophyta > Magnoliopsida > Santalales > Viscaceae > Viscum > Viscum album. Next base: position 768,897,686 of record OY728159.1, on the reverse strand, counting down.
TTTTAGGGTGATATTGTACCCCACACTACATTATCCATATATATTGTTTACATAATAAAATCAAACATTAATCATCCTATAAAGAAACCATATAAAAATAACGTGTCTCTTATAAATTCTAAAAAAAATCACATAAAATGAACTTAAGAGATCAAATAATATAAAAAACACTTATTTTCAAAAATTAATCTCATAATAATAAAAAATTAAGGGTCATCAAAACATCACTACATGAAATATAAACCTTGGTGGGTAAATATAAGTGATAATACAAAAGTTTTCATTTTTTTTCAAAACATTGAAGTAAAAATTAACTTCAAAAATATATTTCATTGAATGGGATGAGCACACATTTAAACGTAATAATATAAATAGTTATAAATAAAATATCTTTGAAATGGAATAATGGTTTCAAAAAGGATAAGTGAAGATACTTCGAAAAATTTTACTTTTAAAATAATCTGTAAAAATGGATTCATGAAAAATACATAATGTTTTCCAAAGGGGAAGTGAAAATAATTTGAATATTTTACTTTTATAAAGAATCATTAATAATGGAACCTTGAATAAGAAATAAAGGTTATTAAAATAAAAAGTGATTTGGTTGATAAAATATTTTTATTTTGAAAGGATTAAAAGACCTTTTCAATATTTCGAATCAACCTTATTGAAACCCACATCTTTGAAAGGATAATAACACTTTTTTTTAACAAATGAATAAAGCGAAATAAAAAATAAATTGGAGATAAAATAATTTGAGTTTCAGAAATGGAAAGGAGAACATTGGTAGAAATTAAAAATATGGATATGAAAAAAAAATACATCAAAATAGATGGGAATCACTCTTAACATAAAAGGGTTTTCACAAATCAATAGAATCATGCAGGAATATTACCTTGGTATGAAAGATGATTTATCCAAAAAAAATGTAAATTCAACATAAATTTATCATAGGATAAAATATATCAATATGGAAAGATTATAGTCTAATAAGAGTGATTGTGATATTGAAATTCCTACGAAACTAGATGAAAAAACAAGGTGGGGTGCTCTGTGCAATGCATCCCTCCACCACCCTAGGGGGAAACAGTTGCGGAGCTATTCCCTCTGACCTCGGTGGGGGAGGGACCTTCATATTCCTTTGAGGGAGACCTTATTCATCCTTTATCCACTTCTCTGACACATATCTCCTTCCTCCCATTCCTCAGATCTCACTTTTCCCTAAATTTACCAATCTATTTGAGGGTCTCCCGCAACTTTTTATCACTTTGTAGGAGTTCAATGAGGTTTTTTACTTTCTATATTTGATGTAGATAATACGGTTCAAACAACATTTTTCATTTGTGGACTCATTGGAACTGTTTATTTTCAGATCTTGTGGATTATAAGATCGATCAATGATGAGTATTATTGAGAGTCATAACATCATGATTCAATTCACAATAGAGGATGACCAGATACATGCGTGGTCCAGTGCTCCTCGCTTCTTTAATAGGTCTATATTTTGACTACTCAGGTGGAACTTTTATCTTAATATGAAGTGTGATTCCTTAAATACAGCTCCCTAGGTCAGATTTAACGAAATCATTCTCCCTTTTCAAAACCCCTAGATTATTCATATGTTAGGGAACCTCATGGTTAGATACCTACGCTCTGGTAGTAGAACTCGGTTTGTTAGTCATCCAATTTTTCCAAGAGTGAGTGTTCAAATTGATGTTTCTATGTTTCTGCATGAGTTTGTGTAGATTACTATTGGAGAAGTGTTTTGATATAGGTAACTGGTTTCTTTGAATATTTTGTGGATTTTTGTTCTTCACGAATGAAATTGGGTCACGAAATGATAGTGTGTAGGAGTGCAGATAAGAAAACTTTTCAGAATCCGGATGTAGGTCTATCAAGAGGGGTGTCCATTACTAGTTCATGTTCAAAGGAATTGGTTCATCTTGGTGATGTATGTGATTAAATAAGGAATTATAAGGATTTGTTAGTTGCAATACTTATGGACAAAGATCTGACCATGACTGAATTGACTTCGAGGTTTTTTTTGAAAAGTTGATTTCTAGTGGACCATAAAAGGATTTTATCTTCCATATGGATGCACAATGGTTTCGTTTGGATCTAAGTCTTGTCGATATATTTAGAATATTTAATCATGAATATAAGGTAGTGTGTGAAATAGGGCTAGTGGATATCAAAATTAATTCAGTTCCAACAGCTCACATTTAGGAGGGGGTGGAAGCTAACGATGGTGAAAAATGCATGGTTGTGTCTTAGGAAGAAGGTAAGGGAGAGGCTACTATAGTAGGGAGTGGGTGAAGGCTACAAAAAAGGAAATATTGAGAGGGATAATCCAAAACATTAAGGTTTGTAATTGTTTTGGTAACCTATAGTTTTAAGGTTCAACACATTATAATGGGGATGTGGTTCAAGAAACCATCGAAACCACAACACCAATGAAGATCCTCTTGAATGATCATAACTTTTATGGGGATAGATTGGAGGATGAGTTCTCTAGAAAAGACTTAGTGGATAGTGTTGTTGAACGTCACTGAAGAGGTATTCACAACCCTAAGAGGAAGAAATAGAGGAAAGTTAAAAGGGATGTAGGGACCTGCATTTTTCTAAAGGGAAAGAGTTCAAAATTCCCTTTGGAATACTCTCATTTTCTGATAATGATGGAAACTAGGTCGGCCAAAAATATTAAGGTGGTGAAAATTGTACCCATGACTCATGTTCAGGTAGGAAAGGAGAGCTCAATCATTTATAATGACAATAAAATTATGGAGTGTAGTAAAGACAAGTAACCAAAACAAGGTATTGATACGATGGATGATCTAATTCCAGATAATGTGGGAGCTAACGCTATGGTCATAACAACAAATAATGTGGTTCGAGAAGAAATGGAAGTTTGGGAGATCATCATGTATTATAATGATGATATGTTATAGGAGGAATTTAAGTTCAAATCCACCTAGGAGGAATATTAAAGGATTATTGATAGGATGATTTGAGTGAATCTAAACCTAGAACAATGTGTTTGGATCGATAAGAAAAACTTTATTTTGGCATGTGGTTTCAACGAAAGGGAGATTTATGTGGAAGAAATTATCCAAGAAAATAACAAGATGACATATAATTTTGAAGTCCTTACTCTAGATGACCTAGACATAGAGGCCTATGATCTATAATGGAGTCTTCACATAGGTAATGTTTCTAATAGGATTGAACTTAATTTTAATAGTTTGGTTAATTATTTTGGTGTTAGTTAAATTCATTTCTTGATCTATAATTGTTTTATAATTTTTCCTCATAAGTTTTTTGAATAATAAAATTTTAATTTTTATTCAGTCAAAGAAGAGTGATTATGACTCAAGGAAAATATTTGAGTCCTGAAAACCAAAAAAAACTTGTGGTGATTTTAAATAAAATACTCTGGAAAGAGAAACATTCAAATTGAACTTAATTTTACATGATTAAAAAATAATCCCTGATATAATATCTCAAATTAGAATCATATACACCATATAAATGGCATTGGGTTTATAATACAAAATATGTCTCAATGAGAGAAATTTGATATGAAAAACCTCACCTTGTTTCCCTTATAAGTAGGATGAACATTAAGATCTTGTATGATAAAAATAAATAACTTATTATCCTATTTCAGAACCTAACTCCTAAATATTACCATTTTATAATCCTTATTGCAATTTTATCTAGGTAAATTAATTATTTAGAGCATATTATGACCATAAGATGTTAATAACTTTAAATGTTTTGTAAATGTTTAATAGTTTTGATATTGTTACCCATAATTTTATACAAAGTGAATTATTTATATAGCATTTAATGTTATTTAATATATAACTTATATTGATTTAGAAAGTTCTTTTTTCATTCCATATGTGTTTTGGTTATGTTATGTGAAAATAAAATTTATGACAACTTATTTTAGTAATTTTTGTGGTTGAAGATGATTTACTGATAATAAATTATATACCATAAATAACTTTTAAAAAAGAATAAAATTATCATTATTTAATTTATGACTATAATAATATCAGAATTTTTTTCCCATAGTCATCCATGATCATATTTTAAATTATCATTCATGTTGTTGGTTAAACTGACTCAAAATTGAACACATTTTAATTTGATTGGTGAGTATGATTAAGGAGGTGTTTCTTTTAACATAATATCACTATAACAGAATTATAATGATATTATTTTTTTGTTTTTATTATGGTAAACCATATTTTAATATTATTACATGAATAATGAAAAACTAGAATGAAAACCCACAAAAAAACTATTATTGATGGAGGTTGTAGACCAGGTACGCTCATGATTGATGTTCCATAGTTTTTTTAAAGTGGATGGAAATAAAAATATAAGGTTTTTACCATTAATATAACAAAATATATGTATAATAATTATAATTAAATTTATCATATTATTATGGTGATGATATATTTGGAAGAGTAATATTAAGAAGAAATACTTAAGAAATAGAAAATACTTACATTGGAAACTCTATTTTTCCATGGTAGTCCCCATGAAATTGGAGGGATTAAGAAAAATATTATAGACCAAAGGATTATGTTAGTATGATAGGTTTATAGGGAGTAAAAAATAGAATATTTAAAATTTGTAATTCTTAGGAAAGGGTGTCACATAAAGTTTTTGAAGTGTCCCCTTTTATAAGTGAAGGGAAGTGCAGTTTTGGAAACACACTTTACTTATTTACTTATAAATTTACACTATTCATTGTAAAAAATCAAATATTTCGAAATTATGGAGTGTGTGACATGTTTAGATTGAAAATTACTCCCATAAAAAGATATTTTAGGCCTCCTTAAGTGATTTAGGGATTTCCATTTTAAATGTTTATGCGAGTGTACATTTACCTAGGTAGATTTTCTTTTTACCCATGGTTGTTAATTAAAATGATGAAATTTAAAATTCATATTATCACCAAATTTTAGAATTATAATAATAAATATGAAAATAATTTTATAAAATAAATTTTACAAGGTTATGAAATTATACTTTCAAACTAAACTTACTTAACACATAAAAATAGTCTTTTAGGAAAACTGCATTTTTATGCTTAACATTTTTTTGTGTGATAAAATTTCCAAAGTCAATAATTTTTCTGAATTATATTGTTTAATTATAGACCAAAATATGTTTATGTAACTTTTATTTCAATGAATAAACTAATTTCTACAAAAAATGTTACCTAATTAAAATAAAATTTCAAAAATATTATTTTGTATTAAACTAAAATTTTAGATTAGTTCTAATTTTTTAAAAGTTTAATATGTAAAAATAATTTTTTAAAACTTATATTTTTTCTTTAATTTTATATTTTATATTTTAATATTTTTTTAATCTTTGTTATTCATAAATTGGGGTAAAATCACAGAAATTATAATTTCTGTAAACCCCATATTTTCGACTGAAAATAAACTATTTTGAAAATGATGAAAAATTAATATTAAGTAAATTTTCATAAAATGAGTTAAAAAATGAGGTTTATTTTATCTAATTTAGACTTTTAAATTTTTAAATTTAGCTTTTAATGGAAAAATGAAATATATAAAAAGTCAACTTTTATTTAAAATATCATGTTCCAACATTAACTCATATTAATAATTTATCGTCTAAAGGTAATGAATTTTAATTGACTGCAAATTAACCAAGTTTAAATATATAAAACATATAAAATTCAGTATTTAAAGGATTTATAATTAAGTTATTCGATATAAATTCATCGATATTAATAAACTAATAATTTTAAAATAATTGTTTAACCATCATCGTAGTAATTAGCATTAATCCAAACAATCTAAATTTTATAACCAAAAATGAGATTATCCATATTAGGTTATATGATTTTAATTTTATCAAATATTAGATTCATTTTATCAAATTTAATTTCAATGTGTCGTAGAAATAATCTTAATATTAGCACATGTGATGCGTAAAACCTATTTTTTATAGTAGTGTATTTTTAAGCATAAATTTCATATATAGGAAAAAATTACCCCTATTATTGATCATAATTATAGTAAGTAGATTATAATTCTTTAAAGTTTAGTTTTGTGACATAAATAAAAAAATAGCATCCTTATGTGTGAATTTAATTAGAAAAATGGATGAAAAATATTTTTTATAAAATATTAATTGATTTTATAAAGGTAATAACTATTAATGGTTTACCGTCTTAGTTTTTATTATAGATTTATTAATAATGTATTCCTAATATGTTGTGGTTTTTTTATATTGGGTCTAGCATTTGATGTAAGTTTTATAATATTGTATTTATTTTAAAGGATTCAAAATCTCAGGTCATTACATTCCTGCCATAAATAAAGTTTGTCCTCACAATTTTAATTATCCTTTAATGAACGAAGAATCTAAGGGATCCTTGAGAAACTCAAGATATGTATTCTATTGAGAAATCCTATACATTATCCTTGGTAATAATATGAAACCATTTATCTGAAATATACTTCTTAGGATTTCTTAGGGACATACCTTTCAAAAATTCATTTTCAAGATCCCATTCCCAAAAAAAATACTATAATACAAAAGGTTATTATAATGCCCAATTATATAAGAGTAAATGATCATATGAATATGAAATATCTATCATAATATGTTTCTTAAAATGAAACATTAATTTCACACTATAATAATTTCTTTTCAAATGTCATGAACCAACCTAGGTACCCTAGTGACTTGATAACCATGCTAGTCCCGAAAAATCCTGAACGGTGTTCCGAATCCCCATAGGTCGACCACTAGTACCAGACATCATACAAACTAAAAATGGGACCCGTTTTTCCACAAGCGTTGCAAAAGTAAATGAAACTAAGCAATATGAATAATAAAAAAATCACCACTTGGAGTAATTTACCATAAGTCAAAAAATCATTAAATCTCGAATTTTTATAACCCAAGTACCAAAATAGAGAAAACAGCCCAAGTACCAAAGGTAAAAACTTAGCAAAACCATAGCTCAACAGCTATATCCACCTACAAGTGATCCATTCACATTCCTCACACCTGGAAGAAGATAATCTATAAACACCATAAGGCATAATTAGGGTGTGAGAAAAAACCAGGTAGAATTTCACCAAAGATTCCATAATAAGATTCCAATATCGAATTAACCAATAATGTAATTTCAATTTTAAATCAAATAGGTTTGGCATCTAAAAAAAGAATATTTAAACAAATTATTATTTATAATTTAAAATATGTTAATAAATTTATCAAATCATGCTTCACATTTCAAATGATGGAAAAAGATTTCAAAATATGGAATTTACCTTGAATAAAAGAAACATTACATAAATGCCACTTTTCAAAAAATGGTTTAAATAAATTTTTTTATATAAAAATATTTATATAAGTTCTCAAGGCATGTAAAATAGTTTGCAATATTGGCATATATACACATTCTAATTACAAGTAATCGAACAATATATCCATGCACCAAGTAGATACGATAGTTTCATACTATAGGGACCCAACACTATGAATATAGAAAAGTATGTACGTACATCCCTTGAACCAAGTGCATGAAGATTTTTCACCATCGCCTAAGGAATGGTATATGCTGATATGATATTTTAGAACATTTTAAGTCATGAAGTGTTGTCCAAAATAACACACTAACTACCTAAGGCTTGTATGTGATCTTGTATAAAACAATAATGAGAAATTTATTTTAAGAATATATAAAATAAAATTAAATCCCAAACACCATTTCAATATTAAAAATTTCCCTTTAAGAACCATATCAAGATTTTAATAAAAAAACCTTCCCTTTCAAAAAAAAAACAATGAAACCACTTTGTTTCCATCAAAATAAATTTTTAGACATTTTTCAAAAACAAGGATTTCAAACCACTTCATGAAAATTAGAAATCAGTTTTTCAATTAAATACAACAATTTAATTTTCAAAAAATTCAACAAATTTCCTCAGAAAACCCCAATTATCTTGAATTGGGGTTTTTGACAAATTTTCAATCAAAACATTTTTCTTCGATTAAATTCAACAATATAATTGATTCAACTTCTATCAAAACATGAATGAATTTGTTTTTTTAAATCTCATCAATTTCCAATCCCATGCCCAAAACCCATTTTTCTTAAAAACACCAATCCACTAGAATTGGGTTTTTACAACCAAACATTTGAAATCCTTTTTGTTAGAATTCAACATTTTCATTTAATTCAAAATTGTGGAAATTAAATGAAGAAATTTCGGGTTAATAAAATTCAGGCATCGTAATGAAACCACCTACCTTGAGATCAACAAATCTCAGATCACCAAACCCTATCCGAGATTCAATAGCAATGATCTAAAATAAATGAATCTTGGAGAAACAAGAATCAAACCAAGATTTAGATCCATAATAGGGGGTATTAGTTACTACAACAAAAAACTGGCATCTATAAAACCCTAGGGAGAAATAGAGATATCATTCGAGATCAATAACGAGAGGAGGAAACTAACTGGAGGAGGATCTACCGATTTTATCCTTTATTCTGATCATATCCGAGAGGGTTCTGAAGGGCTAGGAATCCTTCTTGGGAGCTCCAAGGTTGAGATAAATGATTTTGGGTCGAAGGAAGTCCTTCCGGGACATAAAAAATGGGTTTGATAATTTTTAATAAAATTTTAGATCTCTTAAAATCTTGTATATGTGGTTTCCTGGGAAATAGAGCGTGGTTTAGACAAACTATGCACATGTCGTGCGCCCGTTATAAATGGATCACATGGTTTCATCTATGGGAAAACACAACTTGACTAACCGTACACAATCCATGTGGATCACTCTATAAAAAACTTTGCATTTCCTATAGCAGGGCACATGGTTTAGAAAACCATGCGCCGGCCACGTGCACGCTGTACACTAGCTTATAATTTTCAATATTCTTAAATTTTCAACCCAAAAAAACCCCAAACATAACCCAACTAAAGGTCAATTAAAATGAGGGTTTATTAATACCTTTAAATAGTTACTAGATGTTACAACCTCCCCACAATATAAAATTTCTATCCCCATAAAAACTATGAAGAAGCCTCAAAGTCAAAATGATGAGGCCACTACTTTCTCATCATTACCTCCCTCTACCATGTCTTATGAGATCTCGAACCATGCTTCCACAATACAAAAAACAATAGTATAATCCCTCCATGACTTACCTTGGCCTCAAAATCAATAATCCAGACTAGCCATTCAGTCACAGATAAATCAGGTTCAACTTCATGATCACACAAACCCAGAACAAGAGATGGATCATATAAATATTTTTAAAGAGGAGATACATGAAACAAATCATGTATCGACATAAGTTGTGTTGGTAGTGCCAAATAATACACAACTTCCCCCACCTTCTAAACAACCTCAAAAGGTTAAACAAAATGAGGATCAAGGTTCCCTTTCCTCCCAATCCATCGATGACCCAAATGAGGTGAAAACTTCAAGAACACCTGGTCACCAATTGAGAATTCCAATGGTCTATGTTGAAAATCAACATAAGGCTTGTATCAAATCAGTGTCGTTAACATTATATAATGAATCAACTGAATCTGTGTTGTCTTCTCTTGGACCAGGAATGGTTGAACCAAGGAACTCTAACCAATCTCTGACCAACACAATGAAGATTTACAAAGACAACCATATGAGGGCTTAAAAGTAGCCATCCTGATCATAGTCTAGTAACTATTGTTATAATAAAACTCAACCATCCAAAAATGATCATCCCATGCTCAACCAAAGTTGAAAACAAAACTGCCAAGTATATCCTCAAGGATCTGAATAGCTCTTTCTGTCTGGCTATCCGACTGCGGATGTTATACCGCACTCAAATGGGCATGAGATCCGATTTCCTCATGAATGAAACTCGAAAACAGAGATGTAAACCAAGGATACCAATCATAGACTATAGAATATGGGACTCCATGAAAATGAACAATATCTTTCACATAGAGATTTCCCAACTCCTCAACTTTGGTTGTGTCATGAATGGGTAAGAAGTGAGCTTATTTCGTTAGACTATTGATCACAACCCATATCAAATTATTCTTTCCTTGGGTACATGGAAACCAAACCACAAAGTCCATAGAGATCTCATCCCACTTCCAAGTAGGGAATGTAAGAATCTGAATCAAACCTGAAGGTTTTTGGTGCTTGGCCTTAACTTGCTGGCATGTATAACAATGAGAAAAAAAATCAACAATGACCTATCTCGTACTAGGAATCCAAAAACTATGTTTCATGTCATAGAACATTTTTGTAGTTCATAGGTGCACTTCCAACTGGTAATTTTGGAAATATCTATCACAAATTTCTTTATCGAAGACAGTACCACAAAATTATTTTAATATAATGGAATTCCTTATTTGGAGAATGACCATTGGCAAACTCCCTCCCCACCATAAATACAGTCTCTAATTCTATGGAACTCATTTTTAAGATTCTATTCCTGAAGAATCAATTAGAGAAGATAGGAATTCAACTAAACACTAGCCAAAGAAACCTCAACCATTTTCTCCCAAACTCTAATTTGAAACTATGAAAAGAGAGCCATCAAGATCCACTCTTTTGATGATTATTTTATTTCCTTGGTCTAAATATTCCTACTCAAATCATATACAATTACATTCCCTTTACTCGAGGTATAAGTGATGTTAAAGTTGAAATACTGAGTTATTCCACATAATGCATCTGGAAGACATTCAAATATTTCTGAGAGAAGATATAACTCAAGATATTTTGGTCTGAAAACATGGTAAAACTTTCTCTATAAAGGTAATGTCACTAACTCTTAATAACATGAATCACAAATTCAAAATATTAAACACCAGTGTAGTAGTCAAAATATTTTTTATCTCAAAAAAATAATTCTAAAATTTCTCATCCCAAGAAAAAATTACTACCTTCCGGGTTGTTGTAGTGATCGAATAATCCAAATTTGAGAAGACCTTAACAAATCGGTGATAGTATCAGGATAAGCCCACGAATATCCAAATCTCAAAGGCATTTTTTGGTTACTCCCTAGTAATAATAGCCTTCAACTTCTTAGGATCAAATGATATTCTTTGTTTTGACACCTCGTGTCCCAAGAATTTCACTTCCCGAATCGAGAAATTTCTTTTTGAAATATTGGCATAAAGTCAGTGATTTCTCAGAAAACTCAGAACTGTTATTATATATTTCACATGATCTTCCTCAGACATATAGTATACAAGGATTTCATTGAAAACTACTACCATGAAAGTATCAAGATACTCGTGGAAAATCCTATTCATTAATTCCATTAAAACTGAAGGATCATTGGTTAGACTAAAGGACATGACAAGGTATTCATAATGGGTGTATCTACTCTGAAAGATAGTTTTCTTAATATCAGAATCCTTTATCCTTAACTAATGGTAACCATATCAATGGTCAATCTTTGGAAACCACTTCTCCCCCTTCATCTAATAAAATAGAACATAAAGTCATGTAAAAACATATTTTTTTCTTTATGGTAACTCAATTGAGCTTTCTATAATCAATTCATAGTCAAAGTGAACCATTAAACTTCATCACAAGGAGAATAAGAAACACCCAATGTGACACACTCAAGAATATAAATCCTTTATCTGAAATATCATCCAACATGGAATTCAGCTCTTTCAATTAATCTAATGTCATGAGGTAAGGGAGATTGGAAATGGGTTGAGTACCAGACATTAAGTCAATGGAAAACTCAACATCCCTTATTGGTGGAAAACCAGAGAAGTCAGAAGGAAAAATATTGGAAAACTCAACAATAACTAGAGGGAGATCATTTCTCAAAGATTACCACTCCAGATTAGAGGAAAATATTGATAAAATCTTCCCCTACTATGGATAATATGGTTTGGATCTACTCAATCTTGGGTCTCATTCTCTTTGAAAGAGATGACACACATCACTGGGTGTAGTAAAGGAGATCCTTAAAAGGTATAAAACATTCTAGGTTTTATTAGCATTCAAACAATCCATCCTGAAAATGGTGTCAAGAGATTTCTTGCCAATAACTAGAAAACTCCGAGAAATCTCAACATTTGATAGAGAGAAAATAGAAGCGGTATTATGGAGACCTTGCTCTATCTTCATACCAAGGGGTGAAATAATATCTATTGCACAAGATAAAATATACATAGTAAGATTTAGTATATTAACCATATAGGTTGAAATAAATAAATGATATGCACCCATATCAAATAGAACAGTCACTAATAATGAAGCTATAGTAACGATACCTCTCATAGTCACTGGACCCGTATCCACTTCCTCTAGAGACTCTACCACTAGGTGAAGAAACATTATTCCATATGGTTGTGGTTGGAACCCATATACACATGAAACATCTGATTTATGCATAGTTTTAGAAGTATCTAATGATCCTTTTCCACTATGTGGAGTCAAATAAATAGGGAAAAATCACTGCAAGTTCCCTGAAAATACACAAGAGCCACAATTATTGGGTGCCTCAGTGAAGACCATCTTTGAATGTCATGCCTTTCCACACTTGTAGCAATCCAAGGGGCCTCTTAGAGGTACTGCAAGAGGTTTGGAATTAAGTTTCTTTTCATAACTACCATGAGAATCATTATGCTTCTACTTTCCTTTAAAGGAATTCAAGATACCATTAGGAGTGAAAGAAACTCTCGATAATCCTGACCGTCCAGCCAGTTCCATTTCAACCATAATTTCACTATCCAGTATGTAAGAATAAGATTAAAGATTTAGTAAGAAAACCAGAGAAATAATATACCAAATAAGTCCCAAATAAAACCTTTGAGCCTTTATCCTCTCATTAGATACTCTGTTAGGTGTGAGGTGCACGATATAAAAAGAACATTTTTCCTACTCAGTCCTGGTCATGTAATCATGATAGAGTTTTAAGAACTTAGTGTACTCTTATAATAGCATCGAATCTAAATATAACTGGTCAGTGAAAATAATCTTGAAGTATTTCTACTCCAATCTATCATGTTTCTTCACTGTTATCATCATATCCCACCATCTCCCTCTCAGTCTTTTCAGCATGAAGGTGGAACACTTCAGTTTAATTTTATCAGGTGTGTTAAAAAAACCAAACAAATTATCCATTATGCTCAACCAATCCTCAGACTCTTGAGGTTCATTTGACCCCTTGAACGATTCTATATATTGATGAAGGAACTCTTAAAACTAAATTTTGAGAACTTCCCTATGAGGTTCCACAGATGGGTCCTGAACTAGAATTAGAGTTGGTGTCTGTCCCAAATCTTAGACAGTGTTCACAATCACCTCAACTAGGTTTGGGTCTACAAGATGATTCGATCGTTGAGGTTCAAAAATATCTTCCTATAATATTCGATTCATAGGTCTTATTAGAGGCATGATGCTACAAAACATTAATATACAACAAGGAAGACATCATATTAACACTCAAACAGAGTAACATGGAAATTAATCCAATAATTAGAACAACCAAATTTTGATTTCAACCCATCCAAATCTAAACATGGAAAATACTAGAACTAATAAATAAGATGTATTTCCCTAACCACCCATGGTGACTTATGGTTCATTGTGGTGAGAGTGATCTAGATACTCCATCGCAACTACATCTTAAGTCCCAACAAGATTTAAAAAATGAATGCTAACTTCAAGACAAAAGCTAACCTTGAGCTCTGATACCACCTTTTCATAAACCAACCTAGGTACCCTAGTAACCTGATAACTGAGCTAGTATTGAAATATCCCTAAGATAATTTCCAATCCTTATAGGCCAAAGAATATATACCAGCAACATACAAACCAAAAGAGGTACCAGTTTTTCCACAAACATTGTGGAAGTAAATGAAACAAGGGAGTATGCATAAAAAAGAAAATCCACTGATTGTAATGTACCAGAAGTCAAACATGGATTAAATAAAAATGTGTTACAACCCAAGTACCAAAACAGATGAAAAAAACCTATGTAACTAAAGAAAAAACTCAGCAAAAACATGTTATAATAGCTAGATCCACCTCTAAGAGATCCTTTCAACTTGCTGGAACCTGGAAGAAGATAATCTACAAACACCTAAAGGCATAAGTAGTGTGTGATCCAAAGCCCAATATTATTTCAGAAAAGATTCCATACCAAGATTCCAATGTAAAATTAACCAATAATATACTTTGAACTTTAAAACATACTGGTTTGGAATTTAAAAAATCATATGTAAACAAATCATGATTTACAACTTAAAAGATGTAAATACATTTAGAAATTCATGCTTCACATTTCAAATGATGGAAAAACATGATTTTTTTTAAATTTACCTTTAATCAAAGGATACTTTACGTAAATGAAACTTTTCACCAAAATGGATTAAATAAAAACTTTTATATGAAATATTTTATATAAATTCTCTAGGCATGTAAAATAATTTACAATAGTGGCATATGTATACTTTCTAATTAAAAATAATGGAGAAGCATGGTCATGTTCCTGTAGGTACGATGGTTCCAGACTATAGAGACCAAACACTATGAATATGAGAAAGTAAGTACATAAATCTATTAAAGAAAGGCTAAGAGGATTCATCACCATCATCAAAGAAATGAGATGTTCTAATATGATGTTTTAGAATGTTTTAATTCATGAAGTTTTGTCCAAAATACAACACTAACAACCTAAGTCTTGTATATTCTCTTGTACAAAACAACGATGGGAAATTTACGTTAAGACTTCTTAAAAGATAATTAAATCCCATAATCTTTTCCAATATGCTAATTTTCCCTTTAAAAACCTTAAGAATTTTTTAATAAAAAAGACACCATTTTCAAAAAAAAAAATAATGAAACCATTGGGTTTCCATAAAAACCATTTACAATCCATTTTTCATAAATAAGAATTTGAAACCAATTCATGCATTTTCATAATCCATTTCACAATTAAATACAAAAATTTAATTTTCAAATAATTCCAACAATTTCATCACAACCCCCGAATTCATTGGAATTTAGATTTTTGACAAATATTCCATCCAAACATTATTCTTTAATTAAATTCAACTATACAATTAACTCAATTTACATCAAAAATAGAATATATATTAAATAATTTTAATCTCATTAATTTCCAATCCCACGCCAAAATCCATTTTTCCTAAAAACCCCAATTCACCAGAATTGGGTTTTTCCGACAAAAAAATGAAATATTTTTTCAAAATTTAACAAATGAATTTATTTTAAAATATTTTAAATTAATTGAAGAAACTTAGGGTTAATAAAAATAAAAAAAATGTAATAGAACAATTTTCCTTGGGATCAATGGATCTTGGATCACGAAACTGAAGCCAAGATTCGTTAAAAAAAATGACAATAATGGAATGTCAGAGAAATAAAAATCAAACCTATGTTTAGATCCATAAGATCAAGTATAAGATCCTTTAACAACATAAAGAGATTTACAAAACCCTAAGGAGAAAGAGAGAGATCACGGTAGGAGGAAACTAACCAGAAGAGGATTGACCGACATTATCCTAGCTTTGGATTGTTTCTGAGAGGGGTTTGATGGGACAAGAATCCTTATTGAGGGATCCAAGGTCAAGATAAACCATTTTTGGTTGAAAGAGGTCCATATGGGACCTAAAATAGGGGTTTGGGAGTTTTTAATAAATTTTTGGATCTCTTAAAATCCTGTATAGATGGTTTCCTAGGAAATGGCGCAGGATTTGGACAAACCATGTAAAGGCCATGAACCCATTATAAACAGGTCATATGGTTTCTCTTAAGGGGATGCATGAAATGAATAATCATGAAAAATACATGTAGTTCTCTCTGTCCAAAAAATTTCATTTTCCTATAGCAGGGTGCACGGTTTGAAAAACCATACACCAGCCATGCGCAAACCGTGCACCAGCCCAGAATTTCTAAGATTTGTAAAATTTCAACCAGAAAAAAACCCAAAAAACCTAACCAAAGCTCAATTAAAATGATGGTTTAGTAATACCTAGAAATATTAATGGGATTTTATATCAAATATGTCACACTTGGTTCATTATATAACCCTCTTGGTTCAACCTAGGTTACTTTAAGTTGTGTTATCTTATAATTATCAACCTAATCAATTGATGTAACACATAAATAAATCCTTAATAGATATTAATATAGTTAATATGATCAACCAAATAATATCCCTTATGAGTGTAAGACAAGGTGTAACGTTAGGACTCTTTTTCATACACCGAGTGACAATTTAATTATACCCAACATGCCCTTTTCATGGTTATTAACCCTTGGATAATCTAAGCCGGATCCTATATCCAATCATAGAATCCTGAGAGGGATGTATTTCTAGGGAAAATGAACTACTCATGAATTTTCCAATATTATAGGATATCATCCAATACTTATACTCAACTATGGGGTTTTACTGAGGTTCACTAAACTAATCTACAAAAATAATTAAACCATACTCTCATACCAACTATAAGTACCCATGATAATCATGACATAAATAATACATTAGGATCATGATTTAAATAAAATATCGCACCAGAAATCACATTACCCAATGACATAAAGGTTTAGTATCTTTGATATTATCTACATATAAAACTTATGTTAAAATAATTTAAAACTTTAATTCATAATCATGCTTCACTGTACCCTTTTAGACATCTCACATGATACAATAATCTTTATAACATAGAGATTAAAAACAAAATAAAAGAATGAGATAAAACCATTATTAATGGTTAATACATATCATAAAGGATTGGATCATTAAAATGAAGGATAATATGAGAAAGATATATATAATATAATAAAATCTCAAAATACCATGGATAATAATCATAAAACATTATTGAGTAATGTAATATCATAAGAATATTGTTAAGGATACATTAAAGAAATTACCTATCTCAAAACACATATCAATAATTATACAAGAATGTGAGAATTATATAAAAATATAGAATAATTTAAAATATGGAATAATCATGAAAACATTAAATTTCATTGAAATGAAATACATCTTGAATATTCGGTATAACATGAAAGACAACTTGTAAATATGTCCAAACCCTAAGACTAAAAAATATTTTAAACAAATATTTCCTCATCAAATTCACAAAAAACATAAGAAAAAATATTCCCACCTCTCAATCACACAAAAATAATGGGAAAAAATCTTCTCATATTTCATTTTCACAAAAAACTTGTAAACAATTCCTTTTGAATATCATTTATAAAAAAAAATTGTCTACAAAGCCTCCCACATCTCATTAATGAAATAAAATTGTGAGAAAATATTCCCACATATCTTTAATGCAACATTACTGCATATCATGTGATATAAAACCATTGGAGGGTGATATATGACCCCACTCTCCATCATCTATACATATGAGTAACATAGAAAAATCAAACATTCATTATGTCATAAGAAAACCCATGGAAAAAGAATGGGTTTCTTGTAACGTCCAAAAAAATCACATAACATAAAATTAAAAATTATACAATATAAGAAATCTAATTTTAGAAGTAAAATATTCTTACGAAAACATATAAAGGGCCATAAAAACATCACCACGTTAAAGATAAACCTATAAGAAAAATATAAGTGAAAATACAATTTTTTTTAAAACCATTAAAAAAATCAAGGTAAAAAAATTAATTTACGAAACACATTTTAAAGGGAAATAGAACCTTTTTAAAATAATATTATAAAGAGTTCCATATAAAATATACTATAAAATACAGAAAGGTTTCAAAAACGATAAGTAAAAATACTTTGAAAACTATAATTTTAAAATAATACTTAATAATGGAGACATGAAAAAACATAAAGATTTCAAAGAGGGGAAGTGAAAATACATTGAAAACTTTTATTTTTAAAAATAATATTTAATAATGGAACCTTGAAAAGGACATAAATGTAATAAAAAGAAATAATGGAATAGATGATAAAAACTCTTTATTTTGAATGGAAATAAAAAGCCTTTTGAAAATTTTAAACCAACTTTGTTGAAAACCCACAACATTAAAAGGTTAATGGGGACATTATTTTAAAATGATTAAAGTGAAATAATAAAATCAATAGGGATAAAAAAATGTTGTGTTCCCCCTAGAGAATGGAGAAAGTTGGTGGGAAGTAAAAATAGGGATATTGAAGAAATATCCATTAAAATATATTGGGATTATTCCTAACATAAAATTATTTTCACAAAAAAATAAAATCATAAAGGAAGAATACATTGGTATGATACGTGATTTCACAAGAATAGAAGGTTTAAATAAAATATAACATCATCACAGGTTATAATTAGTCAATATTTAAATATTATAATAATGAAGAGTTATTATTACCCAAGGAAAAAATTGTGTCTTGAAAACCACTTATAAATTGAAGAGAATTTAAATAAAATCCTCTTGAAAGAGAGAGATTTAAATTAAAATTAAATTAAAATTAATAAAATTTAATTACTGATATAATATCCTAAATAGTTATTATATAAACCACATAAATTTAATTAGGTATATAATACAAAACATATCTCAAAGAGAGAAGTTTGAGACAAAAACACTTACCTGATTTCCCTACTTAGTTGGATGCTTTCTAATATCCTATATCAAAAAATAACTTAATATATTATTTTATAATCTAAATCATAAATATAAAATTTTTATTATAATAATTATAATTTTTTATCATTATTACATTAATTAGTTATATCGTATTATGACCATTTGGTGTTAACAAATTTAACTGTTTTGTGCATGATTAATAATTTTCTTATCATTAACCAAAATTTTATAACAAGTTAAAAATTGGTATATCATTTCATATTCTATAAAATAAAACTAATATTTATTTTTAATGTTATATTTTTTTCATTCCAGATGTGTTTTGGTTACATTATTCAAAATCCAAATTGATAATGGATTGTTTTAGTAATTTTGATGGTTTAAGATGATTTATTAATAATAAATGTTGTACCTTATATAAAATTTCAAAAACAATAAATTAATAATTAATTTCTTATTATACTATAACTATATTTGTATTTAGATTACTATAGTAACCCATGATATGATTTTAAATCATCATTCTTATAGGTGGTTAAAACGACCCAAACTTCAACCCACTTCAACTCGATTGGTGGGTATGGTTAAAAAGGTGTTTATTTTTCCATAATATCAATTTAACATAAGCATAAAGATATTTTTCTTTTATTTATTTATTATTTTTAACTATATTATAATATTTTTGGATGAATAATTTTAAAATAATAAAAAAATAAAAAAATACTCTTCATAGAGATGGTTCTCCACACACATGAATGATTGACTTTCCTTTATTTTTCAAAATGGATATAAATGAAAATATAAAGGTTTTTCAATTAATATAAAAACTAATTAGTATAATAATTATAACTAATTCATCATATTATTATAGTGACATGATATTTTTAAGATTAATATTAAGAATAAAATCATAGGAAATATAGAGTACTTACACAAGAGGCTTGATTGTTTCCTTGGAAGTCCCCTAGAAATTGAAGGGATTAAGAAAAATATCAGTGACCAGGAGTTTTGGTTAATTGGATAGGGTTATTGGGAGATTAAAATGGTATATTTACAATGATTAATATGAAAGAAATGGTTTATCTTGAAGGGGTTTAAATGTCCCCTTTTATAAATGAAGGGGAGAGTAGTTTTTAAAACACCTTTTAATTATTTACTTATATCATTACATAAGTCATGGTAAAAGACTAAAATATTTAGAAATTATAGATTGGGGGAAACTTTAAGGTCAAACATTCCTCTTATAAATTAATTTTGGAGGTATCCTTAAGCAATTTAAGGCTTTTCACTTTTACTTTTCTTTTTACCCAAGTCTACTTTTACCAATGTAGCTTTTCTATTTTCACAAGGTAGTTAATTAAAATAAAAAAAATTAATATTATAAAATAAATTGATAATTATAATATGAAATATTAATATAATTTTATCAAATAATATTTCTATGGGTAATAAATTTTAGGTTCAAAATAAACGTACTCAATGTATAAAAACAGTTTTTAGTAAAATTTTATTTTAAGTATAAAATTTAAGTGTGAGATAAAATTATTATTGTAAATAATTTATATAAAATATATTTATTTATTATATAAAAAAATAATTCTATTTTACATTGAAATCAATTAATAAATTAATTCTTAACAATATATTAATAAATTAAAAGGAAAAGCCAAAAACTATTTTCATATTAAAGTAAAATTTTACTTTTGTTCAAAAAAAGTTTGGAATAGGTTTTCTATATAAAAATAATATTTAAAAAATCATAATTTTTTTATTTAATTTCGTTTTTTATATTTTTAATGGTTTTTAAATCTTCTGGTTGTTTCTTTTATAATGAACACATCATAGAAATTATAATTTTAGTAAATCTCACATTTTTCGATAAAAAATAAAACTGTTTAGAAAATTATCAAAAAATAAAAATAAGTAACTTTTTTATGATGAGTTGAAAAAATAAATTAATATTAACTAATTAATATAACAAAAATTTAAAATTTATCTTTTAATGGAAAAATAAAAAATAAAAAAACCGCTTTTTTTGAAAATACTATTTTTCAACATTAAGTGAGATTAACTATTTATATCAAAGGATATTGGTTTTTAATTGATTAAAAATTGAATGAGTATTAATATATACACTATATTATATTCATTTTTAAATTATTTCAATTTAAATGATTTGATATAAATTTATTAGTCACTCCTTCACCTCATGGGTTGTTTCACATGACGCATCATCAGTCATGCACCTCATCGGGAGAATCCATGCCATACCGGACACCCATTAGAATTCTGCATCGCATTGGTGCCCGCCTTGTGCCCATATCACACATGGAACCAACGAGGTCCCGTATCTTGACATATTCTCATAAATCTTATTTCCTCACACCTCATTCAAGTCTCGCATCCCAATGATGTCTAGTTGGAAACACACCTCAAGTAACCTACATTTATTTGATGTTCTAATGCAAATTCACCTCACAAGTCACACATCAAATTATTCTCACATATAAAACATGGTACCACACACCATATATATATATATATATATATATATATATATTTATATAACATATCTGATCTGATACCAACCTACTAAACACTATCTGGTTAGTCCATTCATAAAAACGATGCTCCTCGTGCACCTAAACTGGTCATGCCTCAAAGGAAATTACAAAATTAAACAAAATGGAACCCCTGTCATTCCCATGGAGTACATATGATTTTCATCATCTCACCATCTTTCTCATCACCTAGAAGCTCCATAGCATGAACCTGGCCTGGAGCTTGAATTCCTGAAGCATGGCCTCCTTGAGATGTTGTACTAGCCACTGACCACTAACCCCCCATTTGGGACCCGATGTTTCTGCCATGACCTACACATGCATTTGATACTCAACTACCATAATAAAGAACCCATACCGATCTAATATTAGGGCACTAAGTCTTCCCTGGTCCCCGATTTCCTACTGACCAAGAAGGATTCTTGTAGAAACACTTGAGCTGCCCCACATATCCACATTCCTAAAACTCCTTTGTAGGAAATTATCACTGAGTTCAAACATTTCATGGATGCCTAAAATATAAGAACACCATCAAAGAACCACTTTGAGGTAGTATATCCGAGTCCTTGTTCTGACTACCCATTTGGATCTCATCTCATCCTCGCTTCCTACAATCTGAATCATCGCCACTGAAATCACCTGACATAGTCACACAACTCGAGAATGATTGATCCGTAAAATTGGCCTCA
This sequence comes from Viscum album, assembly GCA_963277665.1. Taxonomy (NCBI): domain Eukaryota; kingdom Viridiplantae; phylum Streptophyta; class Magnoliopsida; order Santalales; family Viscaceae; genus Viscum; species Viscum album. The sequence goes on along the minus strand of OY728159.1, from coordinate 768,875,809 downwards.
ACTATGATTTCTTGGTTCACCCCCTCTGATAATGTGTCCAACCTGAAGATGATCACCAGCATCCAAATGGCGTGTTGTAAACTATCCTTGAAATGCCTCACCCTCTATGTGTCATCGCTCACCATACTATGTATAATGCGAGGTAATTAGGTGAAAGTCACTCCATAGTCCCTGATGGTCATGTAACACTATTGAAGGTTCAAGAACTACTAATCTCATTCTTCCATAAACATCTCTGGGAGGAAGTTCTCAAAGAACCTGGCCTTAAAGTCCTTTCAGGCCAATCCCTGATGTCTTCCAGCCTAAACCTTCACATCTCACTAGCACATTGCTGGTCCTCTGAGCATGTAAGTCTCCAGATTCACCCTCCTCACTAGATGAATCTCAAGATACCTGAAAATAATCTTTATATACTCTATCCAATTCCCATTTTCCTATGGGCCTCCCTCACCATGGTGTAGTGGTGGGTGCTGTGAGTCGAATTCCTAAGTCATGTATTCCATGGAAGGATCTACTCCTTTTTCTCCCCTACCAATCCCATAGATGACACATAGTAAACTTTTTTTTTTGAGATTCTTATTAAGAAACAACCCAAAATCTTATAAATATGGTAGCTGACCCACATGAATTGGTGTCTATACATGTGGCTCATGCTCTTCCAGACCCTCATGGGTCTCAACCTGCGCCCGCTCTCACAACACCATGTCCTTACCTACCTAACGCTCTATTGGATCCCATCTAGGTTGAAGCTCACCGAATACCATTACATTTCTATAAAACCCATATCACAGATATTTAGATAACACATATAGGGAAATAAGTAACATGTAGCATAAACTTACTACCCTTACCCTCCACCATATCAACCATGCAACATGGCATCACAACCTCATGGTCTTCTTACCTTCCCTTAAGAGAGCCAAGTATCACATATGCCTTGGGCCATGCCCATCCCGATGAACCCTGTCACCTCAAACCGTAGACCACATCCCCCAACCTGGTGATCAACATCACCCCATAGCATCATACATGCCAATTCCTATACGATCCAGGACTATGTTTACAAGTATCACATATCACATACAACCAATCAATTTATATCACGACACATGAATATATATAATTTAAACATCCTATGTGCCTAATCAGAAACATATGAATGCATATAATATATAAAAAAAACCCCATTTCATACTAGGAATAGGTTCTAATGACTCCTTCCCTACCATACTAGGTCAAAGATCACATATCAAAATTAGTAACAATTCAAATTCCAAGTATTCCACTCAAGGTGGAAATGACACCAGCTGTAAAATGAGAAATATCAAAATAAAAATTCCCACTCATAGTAACTTGGGCCATATCCAGTGCATGGGGTTGTAGGCACCCAAACAAAAGCTATAAACATAATTTTGACAACATTATAATCTCCAATATACCATAACCCAAATATTTAGACTGTGAAATAGTTAAAAGAAACACCTTTGATACCATTTGTAGCATCCTGACCCGAATTTCCACCTGAACAGTGCAACCGTCCGAGTGTCACTAGGCCTTAAGCATGAATCCTTAAATGAAAAAAGATTCCTATTAGTAGCGAGGGTGTAAATAGGTGATAGTGGGGAGACTATACCCTATAGTGGTGATATAATAATGTTTTAATAGATATTATAGTGTAAAGAAAGACCATAAAGATAGACTCAGGACCAGAAACCTTCCATGGTAGAAGCGTAAACAATATTTTACAATAGAGGAATCATAACTAAAGAATGAAAGTTGAAATAAATAAACAACCAATCATACCATTTGTAGAATTTAAAATAGAGAATGCATTCAATATAGTTCATACAATTCAATAATAAATAAAGGGTTCACCAATGGCTGACCAATTGTACGTGCATAGATAAGCATGCTGAAATAGAAATGAAACTACAAAGGTAAATTCAGTTGAGGTAAGAACCAATGGTCCCTTATCTTCCATCCCATGATAATAAGCACTGATTTCTAGCTCCCAATCCTAGACCTTTACTTGAAATCAAAAGCATAAAGTCTACACGCATCCTTAAGTGCCCGGGTAGGTCTTGAGAATGAGTCTCAATGGGGAACCACCAACATTTTCATACCTTACATTTTTGATTTAGTAGGTTTATACTAAAAAATAAATAATTCAATGAAAGTGTTTACAAATCACAAGATTCCCTTGTTCTCACTAGCCACCATGAATCTATCACCTTCTTCGGTCAACACCATAAATCTAAATAGGAGATAATCCTTGGCTCATATATAGAGGTATACATTGATAAAGAAACTCCAAGGTGAACCCTCAGGTTCAAACTCTAAATAATTCAATCAGAATCTTATTCCATCACCAAATATCCAACATCTTGAATTCATGACCAAATAACATGTCTCTTGTCCCTTGGACCCCCTGTCAAAAGTACCCATCAGTGTGAAGCCCGACATCCCGAGGCATGACAATAAATTTTCTCAAATAGTAACCTCCCCCATCTCAACAACCAACATCCTAATAAATGGTGATTCCCATCCTCAAAAATGATCACAACCTAAATTCCTTGAGCATGAATATCCTCATCCCCCAACCGATAGTCTTAATGTTTTCCTCTGATAGCTCCTCACCATCCCCATGCCTTTCTATGGAAAGAACCCCCATCCATTTACCTAAGTCACCGATATTGGGGACCTCTACCCACATGAGTGGTCAAAAACACCTCATCACTGAGTTAACATGTGTGAACATGACTTCAAATTGTGATTTTGTCAACATAGGTGAGAGGCATCACCAAATAGAACCTAGGCGACACCAAGCCCGAAACCTCATGCCCCTACAACTACATCAATCAATCTGATGGCCATGCCATCTCATATCACACGAGACTCACTCATAAGATGACAAAATTTCCACATTAATCCATTGACCAGTTCACCCAACCAGTTATCACATTACCCAAGTACCCTAGGTCAAGCCCGTCTTAATGATCATATTTCCTTAATAAATAGCCTTCACTGTCTCAGTCCTCAGACCATGACCATCATATTCCATTAGAACCTATAAGTAATTCATAATCATTTCACAGAATATATATATATATATATATCAATTCACATTAAATAAAAATTAAATTCAATGAAAGTAACTCAGTTGAATTGAATGGAGCAACTCAAATTAATAGAAACCAAACAATTCAATTCAACAAATGAACAACGCCCGACCCAAATTCCTAAGGTCCCAAAGCCCATCACAAGGCTCAAACCATTTGTATAGTTTGGAGAGATTGTCCAAATGCATATCAATTGGGTATCATTAATTAATCAAAGACAACTAGTAGTTTAAAATGGCCTCACTCGGTCAACAAAACAACAAACTGAAATCTTCACCCCCAAAACACATGAGAAATATGAAAGGAAAGCATCGACAACCTAAATTGTATTCATAGAAATAGAAACACCCAATATTATTATTTAACTTGAACCAATTTGGAAGAAATCATATTTTCCAATGAACACCCTAAAAATAAGGCAAAACGACTTGAATAGATTTAATGGTCTTTGAGGAAAGAGTAAAGAAGAAAAGAAACATGGGTGAGGAGAAATTACTAAGAAGGATCCAACACCACAAACGTCATGAATAATTTATATCAAACAAAGGATTTTGATGAAAATCAAGCAGAGGAGGAAAATGGAGAAACCCTCCTACTGTGCACAACCAAGGAGGAGAAAAGAAAGAGAAATTAGGTTTATATAAGGACATAATTTTTGGTAAATTCAAACTTTAAAGAGGATAAATGATTAGATGGAATGGTTTTATAAATGGTTCAGTAACCTTGCGGATTCTACTGAGTATGAACCAAGCCCCACTTGGTTAGCTCACATGGTTAGTTCTAACCGTGCATAAACTTTGCAGCTAGAGTGCATAGGTACTACCGAAATGGCACTAATTATGCTACCTTCACAAATTTTTTCCAACCCTTCCAAAACCATGAAGAATACCTATACAAAAACTACAATGTTTCATTCATGTACATGCACCTCAATCAATAGGGTTTTCCAAACTGTGTAGTAGTGAAAAATGATGGTGCACAGTTTGCACTAGGAGGCCACACTATTAGATCTAATGGTGCACCTCAGCCTGCACTTCCCAAAACTAGGATTCAAGCCTCTAACATGCCAAAAAACCTTCCAAACACTCAAGGAATTTACCAAACCTCTTAACCATCCATAATCATGGTTTGGTATTCAATAAGAACTATGAATTAGGTTCCGATAAATGAGAAAGAAGTTGGAATACCCACCAAAATCCAAAAATTCAAAATGGGTGGGGATTTCGACCCGATCAAAAAACCCATGACATTATAGCAAGGTAAGATGTATTTCCTATGGTTATTATTTATAGATCCGTGCATTTCATATCCATGAAGATATGATCTTTCTCAATTTGAATCATGTATAAACTAGTGGGTTATTTTATTCTTAGAGCACCAGTTACCTTTTTGGCCTTTACTAGATGGTAGTGAATGGATCAATAATATTCCAGGATTAGATATAAAAATATTATTTGATACATGTTCATATAATTCTATGTGAATATGTACTTTATATTCTTATGATAATTATATATATCACACTTCTCTTCATATAGATAGTGTCGCCAAATATTCTAGGTGAAGATCATAATTTCTAAATCTAGATCATGCATGGAGTAGTTTTTCTCATGGATCTTAAATTATAATGAGGAATAGGCTATAAAAATATTATTATAAATGATTACTCTACCTAGTTATTTCATTAAAGAATCACTTTATACCACAAAACCTTCTCTACTAGATGTTAGTGTGAGTACTGGCACAATGATTAGCCTCTTTTTGATCTCCTTAAATATTTCCTCACATTCTTATATCCAGACATACTTTACCTATTTCTATGTTAACTTAGTTAGTATAATATAAAATCATGATAAATTTCTCACAAAATTTCATCAATACCCTATTAAGACAAGAAAACTAGGGATTTTTGTGACACAAGTGGGTCTGGGCCGTTCTTCAATTATCTTTTCCTATTAAGCGTCTGTAGAAATTCCTCACTTGTAATCACGTTCCCTAAGAATGTGAATTGTTGCATCCAAAATTCACTCTTCCTAAACTGAACATACATTTCCCCCTACCTTAATGTTGCCACTGCAATCCTTATATGCTCTTTATGTTCCTCCTTGAACTTGAAATAAATTATAATATCATCAATAAAGGCTACCACAAATTTGTTTCAAGTTTGTCTCTAAAGACTCTATTTATCAAATCTAGGAGTGTTTTTGTGGAATTAGTAAGTTTAAAGTTAATCCCTATGAACTCATAGTGGCCATACCTTGTATGAAAAGTTGTCTTTTGAATATATTCCTTATTCACCTTCAGTTGATGTTATCTAAAATGAATATCCACCTTTGAGGAGTACTGAGCTCGTTGGAGTAAATAAGAAAATTCAAAAATCCTTGGTAGGGGTTACTTGTTCATCATAGTGATCCATTTGATCTCTTGTTAATCGATACACAAACACACTAATCCATCCTTCTTCTTGAAAAAGCGTACCAGAGAACCCTAAGGTGATATAGTAGGGTTTATGAGATCTTTTTCCAAACTCTCTTGTAGCTGCTTCTTTAACTCCTCCAGTTCATCCATGCCCATCCTATAAATAAATTTTTAGATATGAGTGGCTCCAGTTATATGTTCAATTGAGAAATATAATTCATGATATGGGGGAATTTTGGGTAATTATTTGGGAAATACATCAGTGTATTCCATCATAATTGCAATTTTCTTCTGGTTGATACCTTCCTTTGAATCAACTATTTTAGCGAGGTATGTTTATTTACAAGGTATCATCACACACACCATTTAGATATTTTTAAAAGGATATTAATGAAAATCTATTAATTTTTTAGAGGGTCATGGTAGGGTTATAAATATGAAAATAGATATCCTTTTCTTGAAAGTTCATGTGTGATCTATATAATGATATCCAATCAATGCCTAGTGTAGCGAAGAATTTCACCAAGGGAAGGGTTATAAATTTTTTTGGAGGAATATTCCAATATACACTCATAGGAGAAGAGTCCAAAAACTGGGTTTCAATGATTTCATCACTAAGAGTTTTTATAGATATCTCTACTTCAAGGCATCAGGCTTCAATTTAATAGTTCTGGAAAGCTTGTAGGATATAAAGGAATTTTTTGAACCAGAATCAAATATAAAAAATTCCATTATTTAGTGAATTGGATGTTTACCTTGAATAACGTTTTTCATCCTCTACTTAATCTATATTGATGGCATAATATTTCTATTTCTCCTTTGGATTTGATGGTTGCTGATGGTGATTACCTTCAAGGACCCATGGTTTAGTGCACTGTCTTTAATAGTTCCCTAGATCCCCACAGTTGAATAATTAAACCACAGGTGGTGTATTATGTGGTACCCTCCTCTCCTCTATCACGTTGGTATAATTTTTCATGTCAAATTGATATCCATGATCTTGGTGGCATTTTTTCCCACACTTGAATAGTTTCCCCGTTCCTCTGAGGTAATTTCCATGATGTTTATTCCAAAATTTTTTACATGTGGGTGGTAAGATCCTCTTTACTCTTTAGTCATTTGACCCAATATATTGAAACTATATTCTTAACTTCTTATCTCCATAACTATGGGACTATTACCTAAACTCCATCTATAATTTTAGAGAATATAGAACTAGTTCTTAATAACTCCCAATGTCTTGAATAACTTAAGGATTTAGAAGGTTTTGTTTTAAAACACTAAATAATCTATCTATTTTTATATCATTTTTTATAACAATACCCAAGGATTATCTTACAATCCTTGTGATGTTTTCCTCATAAGTCATGATAGATTCACATTTATTTTTCTTTGGCTCAATGAATTCTCTCTCTATCTTTGTTCAAAAGTTTTGAGGGAAAGACTTGTTAGTAAATATTATCTTATATTATTCTGACTACGTCTCTTGCATTTAATCCTTTGACTTGGGGTTCTTTATCAATGCTCACCATTTATCAGATTATTTATCTAAATGATAGACAACTAGAGTCATTATCTCCTTCTTAGAACATTGGAGCATAGAAAATATATTTTCTTATTGAGTTAACCTACTATTCCATAAAAATTAGATCAAAAGATCCATTAATTGTTTATGGTGATTTACACATAAAATACTCAATAAACAGTTTCTCCATCCTGGTAGAAATATGAATTTCCACATGGTTTATGTTTTTATTCATATCCCGAGACAACAAGGTAATAATTTATATGAAGTTTTGAACTCCACTTCCCATGGAATCGGGGATGTCATTCGGACAATCATTGCATTTTCCCTCACATGGGGTTTTATCCAAGATTCTCATGGTTCCCACTATTTTATAAAATATAAAAGGTTTGAACAAAACATAAGTCTTCAAATCATGAATAAATAATATATTATTTTTCATGATTAAATCTAAAGGCATGTCTTCTGGGATCCCTATGTTTACCCTTTTTCTAAAAAAAGATTCATGGATCTTTAAATATACTTAGACTTATACTAAGGGTTGTTGTTACTGATTTTTAATCCTGATTAATAAAATAACTAAATTATACCTATGATACCATCTATAGAGTACCTATGTTTTTTACATGATTATTATATCATTTTAAAGATAAAAAAATAATTTTTATACATTAGAGGATTTAAATGTTTACTATCTTTGGAAAATTAGGATCATAGGTCACTATTACATAATAATAATAAACATTAATTCAATGAATTCTTATTTATCCTGTTAAAAAATCACATTCTCTTAAATATGTGTAGTCACCTGAGGATATATATCAAATAAAGGGGTGATCTAAAATCCCAGTAATAGGTTGAATAAAGGACATGAATCAATATAACATGAGTGAGAATAATAATAATCATTACATTATAAGAATAGTATCATCATCATAATCATTCGGGAAATATTTAATAAATTAACAGAATTTTGCAGTGCATAAAAATGAAACATCATGTCATAGTGGTCAAATACAATACATAATTGTGAACAAATATAGCATCATGTAAACCCGTAACATATGCGATTGATCATAACATCATCATTTAAAAAAAATATATCATCAGGTTCACATATAATAAAAATTATCTCATGAGATAAATCATATTACCCAATTAAATGTAGGGATATATAATTCCAAGACCACCCACCAAATCATAATATTTATATAATCATTCATGCCAGATAGAATATATAACAATTATAGTCATAAAAATGATTGAAAAGAATGGGTTTAATAAGGAATTAATAAAGAATAATTTCATGAATAAACTTTGGGGTTCAAAAATGAATAAGTTAATTAATATTTGGAATAATCATCATCCTTCTTGAGTGATGAAAAAACAACTCAAGAGGAGATAAAGATGTGTTTTTTAAAGAAATTCATTTTTGAAAAATATTTGCATTTGATTTAGAAATCACGGTGAAAAAAATTATATCCTAAAAATAAAAGTGAATAATAATGAAATTATATTTAAGTAACATTGGAAGAATTTCCATACTGATGATTTCATAAAATAGGAATAACCCCAAGAAAAGAAGGTGGGTTCATGAATTCCCCTACCTAAAATCCCGCTTTATTTCATTTCACTTCCGCCTCCTGAATAAAAAACATAATATTATTGAAACATAATTACAAAAGTGAATTCTGTTCATTTTTTCAACTTTTTATAAATTATAATTATTGGTTTCAAATTTATAACACTATTTTTTAAATTTGATTTTTTTGAGGTCTTGTATTCATTAAAATTTCTCATTTTGTTTTGATGTCGCTACTTTTATATGAGGTCATTTATACATATTTATAATTAATTAAATAAGATTAAAATAAATATATTTATATATTTATATATCATAAATAATTTATTTTTTCAACCACAGGTTTTAATATTACAAAATGATTAGAAATGTCCTCTTTTGGGGTCAACCGACCGTTGATAGGACTTTGTCAGAAGAGTGGGAAATGGGATTTTTAAATTTATATATTTAATAATTATGATACATCGAGTAGGTTAAAATAATTAATATAATGTTAAAATTATGCCTATTTATTTTTGAAATATTTCGTTTTGAAAGGAATTTGGAAAAAATAGAATATAAAAAAAAAGAAGAGTTGATAGAAACTTATTCTTTCCTCGGTGTAGCTTCTCTTGTATGACACTAAATATTTATGTTTGGAGTTGGTTTATTCCCGAATGTCCCTAAAAATTATAATGGAATTTAATGGGAGGATTTTGGTATAACTTTCACTTTGTAATGTGAGGTAGGATTGGTTTTCCCAAGGGAGGGAGATGGGTTATTTATACTTGAGGAGATGGGTATTTTTAGAATAAAATAATAATTAAGACATTATATCAATGGTAAAACTTTTAATAGTGAAATTTGTATGATATAAATCATATATAAATATAATAGAATGTTTTTGAGAAATTAAACACCTTTCTAATTATAATTCACTTTGTTTATTAAAAAATAAGGTAGAAAAAGGGGAAATTGTTATTTTAAGGGATCACTTTTGACTTCAGGTTTTTAGAAAATTATTTTTAGGTTTTTATATTAATTTAATTATATTTTAAGGAATAATTTATGAAATTAATTATATTTAATACAAACCTCATGTTATATAAATTATTAGTACATTATTATATCTTGAATTATGTAATTTAATATATATCAGTTATGTGGAAAAACTATTTTTTACTATTCACTTGAAATTTGAAGTATTTCATAAAGTTACTAGAAAATCACCCTTGGAAAATTTTAGCATGATAATTTAAAAATTGATATCAATTTTATCTAAATAAACTTTTAACAAATCTAATTTTAATTTTTAATATAAAAATTATAATTTTTACAAAATACTATAAAATAAAGTTTATTAAAAACATGCATAAGTTTTAAATGGGGATTTTAATCATGATATTTATTTATTGACAATATATTATTTTATTTAATTATATTACTCATGTTAAATATTATTTGTTTAAAAATTAATTATTTAATGGTTAAATTACTATTCTAATGGTTAGGCTACTATTCTCAATGATAAAGTTATTATTCCCCACCCCCAGGTTACTATTCACAACGGTTAGGTTACCATTCTAATGATCACATTAAATCCTATATATAAAACTTCATTATATCACTTAATATTCTCTACAATTCCTCCTAAGATTATTTATTTTCATTTTCTAATATGTTGATTAGTTTACTAATATTTTGTTTCATTTCAATAGTATGGGCCATAGGGGTGATGATCTGGTAGATTAGGGAGATCCATATTTTCTCATTTTATCTATTCTACTTTATATTATTTATCTAATTGTAATTTTAGTAATTTTCATAGTGTTTCTAGGTGAATTATAAAATGATATTCATTAATGATATATAGTTTGGTGGTTTCTCTATATCATTTATGTGTATAATATTATATAATATAATAAAACATGCATTTATTCAGAAAAAAATGTTACTAATTAACATTGGGTTGTTAAGTTAATTAAATAATCCCCTAATATATATTTGATAAAAAATAATTTTTATTGGATTTAGGTAGAGGAAAAAGGTAAATGTATTTAAAAATAATTCATATATGTTCACATTTATTATGCAAGACTATAACAAGTATGATCTAAATGAAATTTAGTTCAATGAATCATGGAGAATCATAGATTAATGAGATCTCACTTGTTGAGCTAGATAAAATGAAAATGAATCTTGAAAGAATCGATGATGGACGTTGAACTCGATGATTTGATGTTGAAGAAGAAAAAAATCAAGAAACAAATGAATGAATAAAGATCATTAGGGGAACCAAGGGGAGGAAACCATGTAAAATGTAAGAATTAGAGATCATGGGAGGAGGGGAGGGTATGAAATATGTACATGATGGGTTTCTATATGAATAGTTTTGAAAACCATTATTATATAAATCCTTATACATTTATTCATATAAAACCATTGGTATAAAGTTTCAAATTTCACTCCCTAACAATGATTTGTCTAAACCATTAGAATGAAGAACTTTGTACTAATGGTTTTAGTAAGGCATTGGTATAGATTCATGGGTATAACCCCACATTTCTAAAAGTGATAGAATTTCAAGAGGTAAGTATGATTGATTATCTACAAGTAAACCCTTCAATTGATCAAATTTAGACAAATATCTCTATATGCCTTGATAAAGTAATAGGATTAAATATTACATTTGGTCTAGTTTTTCATAGTTTTTCTGTTTAAGAGTTCCAATATTGTAATCCCTCTATTTCCCAAGTGGTTATGGTTTCAATGAGGTGAAAGTGATGCTAAATAATATTAATGTGATCCCTTTTCTCCTTAACATCTTTGAATACCTCAAGATTGATTTTTTACATTCATATAGAAAGATACAAGTTATAAGTGGTATAATCCTATCTTCTAAATGACGACAAAACATGAAAAATCCTGGGACAATTTTAAGTAATTGTTTATTTATAGTATTATTCCAAAATATTTATAGGTTCTAATGCATTGGAATTTTATTTCCTTGAGTATCCAGATCAATTAATTCTAGAGTACACTCATCGCTTTTTGTAACTAGTACCATGTATACCTAACCTATAATCGGATAATTCTATAAAAAATAGTGTTTTAGAGGAGGTATTCATTCAGATCTTCAGCTAGAAGTGTCCCTAGTAGGCCTATAATCTCACATCACTTCTACAAATATGACCTTTATCAGCACTACAAAAGGTCATTAACAGTGATAGAAAAGTGCTCTTAATTGGGCCGAAGATAAGGGGGGGGGGGTCTATTTTATCAGTGCTTAGAAAAGCGCTGATAAAGGCCCCTTTTATCAGCACTAAAAAAACGCTGACAAAAGATGGATTTTATCTGTTCTAAAAAAATGCTGATAAAAAGGTCCTTTATAAGTGATTTTTTAAGCACTGATAAAAGTAAAAATAAAATTAAAAAAATTAAAAATAATATATAATACGGGGGGAGATTTAAACAAATCATGACCCTCCTTTTATCATTTCTAGGCAGATCCACCTCCCTCTAACCCCACATGCTTCCCTTGCCCATGAAACCCCCTTCTACTTGCCCACACACCATTGCTTCCACCAGAACTCGAACCCGCGACCTCCCCCTTTGTGCGCCTGCACCTTTACCATTATGCCATTTAGTTGTTTTTCTCCATTTAATGTTATATCTATTTATATATATATTGTTATATTTATTCATATATTAATATAGAAACATATTAATATAAATATATTGATTTATATTAATACATATATATTTATTCATATATTAATATATATAAATATATATTTATTCGTATATTAATATATATTTATATTTATTTTTATATATAGTTATATTTATTCGTATATTATTATAGATTCATGATAATATAAATATATTTAGTTATATTAATACATGTACATTTATTCATATACCAATATATATATATATATATTTGTATATTAATAGATATTAATATATATATATATATATATATATATATTTAGTTATAATTTTTTACCTCTATATTTATTTGTATATTAATATATATTTACAAGATTAGTTTCAAATACATTTATAAAATATGTTTTTTATGTCTGTTTATAAATTAATAAATACATACATACATATATACAACACGCACACACACACACAAACACATACACACAAAAAAACAAATATATTTATGAATAAATACATATATATGTGTATCTAAAAATCCATAGAATGCTAAATGACCATAACTTCTAATCCAAAAGTCCGTTTCAACTCCACAACCAGTCAAATCGATGAAAATTAAAGAATATTTGATATGATATGTGGTATAGGCCTAGAGGACATCCATATCAGAATTTATATTCGAATGTTAAAAAATTTGGATATCTGGACTAAAAGCTCAGTTTTAGAGGCCTTCTGGTCCTTTTTTGGCCTCAAAAAATGTGACAAAAGGTTCCCTCTAAGGACTAGCATGTAGAGCTCATCACAAGCTTTGATTTGATATATTGTAGAGCTCAAACGGACGCCCGGATCAAAACTCATTGCAGTTTAAAGTTTGAGTTAGATTCTCAACTTATTTTAGATCTTTTATTAATTTTTTAGATTTGTTCTGTCTTAAAATTATTATTAAATGATTATCAATCGATGATAATTAGAAATTTATTAATTAATAATATTTTTTAAAATATTTTAAATCCATTTTCACTAAATTTCGTATATATTAAATTTAATAGTCTATATATACTTATCTAAAACATATATAAAAAATATATATTATATTTATATCAATTTAAATATACTTATAAAACAATATATTATTTTTTATGATTTTTTGAAATTTATCAGTGCTAGAAAAAAGCGCTGATAAAGCCCCCTCTTTATCAGCACTACTAAAAAAACATTATTAATGGGCGGCACTGCGGGAACCTATTTTTATTGTACTAAATAGAGGCGGTGAAGCAAGATGTTAGAGTATATGAGGTCATGTTTAGAATATATGTTGTGATTTGTCGTTCATATATTGTTTAGGGTGGTGAGGGTAACTCCAATGGTGGAAAGATGATGTATATTGAGTTTAAAAAGATAGGTGGTGGTGTTAAAATATAATCCCATTTATTATCATCAACTTCATCTTAGGGAATGTCCCTAGTATGTCATCAGTATAGTAAGTTGGTTCAAAATTAACCTTCATGTTAGGAGGCTTTTAAAACTTACCATATGTGTGACCTGTTTGTTTATTTGAAAAGGTTTTTCAAGGGAACTAGAGATAAAAGTTGTGGATCCAGACCTACTTCTTTAAAAGATACATTTGACCTTCGAAAATTGATCTTTATGTTATGGTTATTTTAGATATTTTTTGGTATATTATATCTCCTCATACATGGTTTTATCTAGCTATGTATTATTTAAGGTGATTTTCATTATTGTAAATATATTTTTTCTGTATTTAATTATATCGAAGGGTTTAAATCTAGTTGTTGGTAGTGTTTTATTTTATGTATACTAAATCATTAATGGAATGGGGTTGGGAATTTTCTATATCTTTTTGGTGTCAACTATATAGTGTTGATTGTCACTCACCCAGGTTTTGATGGATCCTAGTTGGTGAATATTTTGCTGATTTTATTTTTCTTGTGTTGAATATTTGGGGTTGTGTTTTATTACTAAAGACCACATGGGGTTTGAATGGAGGTTTATGATGGCAGTGGCACGAATATTCACATCAAACAGATATTTCCAAACTATTTTTGGGTAGACTCCAATGGGTTTTATTTGTGGAGTTGCAAACACCAAATAGTTACCTTATTTGATATGTTTTATGAACCTAAATTTCTATTATAGTTAGTCATTGGAAAACATATCAAACAATTCTTATGGACTCACATTGGTCAATAGGATGCGAGGTCGGGATCATATCTACTTTTTGAGGGGAATCATTACTTCATTCGGGACACTCTTTTATATTTAGTACATATTTTTGAATCCTTTACTAAATACCAAATATAAAATGGTTCACCCTTAAATTAAAAATAAATTATTATCATGTACTGGATTTAGAATCATCTTTATGTATTCAAGGTTCTTCATTAATGGATACATTTGTATGTATATGAGTTTCTCCAATAATGGTACCTTTTTGTGTGTGGAATAGAGATTTTTATTTCATTTATTATCATGATACTAGTTTTATTCCACACAGTGGGGTTCTCTAGAATTTATCATCATCGAGGAAGATGAGATTTGTTTTGATGATGGGATCGGGCCCATGAGAAGGGATTCCTATATATCCTTGTGAAAGGAATTAGAACCCATGTAGTTCAAAACCACATAATAGGACACATCATACATTTTAAGCTCTTGCGATGAGGACAAAACCATGATGTTTTAACGTGACACGACAAGGACATCTAGGTGAAAGGTGGCTCGTTATGGGATGGTGTGGGAAATACACCAAAGCCGTCGAAGGTACCTAGAAGTGATGTATCCTCTTAGGCTGGATGTGTAACTACTTGGAACTTGGACCGAAGAATATTATGGTCGATTGGAGTGTTGGGATTGAACCTTAGTGAGGATTCCAATGTATCCTATTTTAATAGGAATAAAATCCCACATAGTTACGAATGATTGGGGCTTACACCTAAGAAGGAAGACCAAGGTAAAGGAGAGAGGAAGATCGGTAAAGGGATTCTCTGCTAAGGTAGGTAAGTCATTCCCTTTTTTGATTCAACCTTTATGTATTACATGTTTACTACTTGTGTGCCTCTAGGTGGGGAATGGAATAAACACTACTATAGAGGAGTGGAAATCAGGAGGCCCATGAGGTTTCCTCATTGGTAATATGTCCCTTTTAAGTGATGAAATGTTTTTTGGGCTTACAATAAATAGGAGGACCTCTAGGAATGAGAGAGTAAGATCCCAAAAAGTAATCCCTTTGCAAGATAAGTAAGTCACTCAATGATGCCACACTTAGGGCATACAAGTTCACTACCCATGAACCTATTGGAGGGGAATGGTGTAAACATTTTTATGGAGAGGTGGAATTCAAGAGGTCCAAGGGGTTTCCTCATTGGGAATATAAACATCTGAGTTGATGAAATTATTTCGGGTCTTACATAAAATATGAGGCCCTATGGGAAGGTAATATGAAGATTCAGAAAAGGATTACCTTCTCAAGATAGGTATTTAATAGAGTAGGTTTCATGATCATTCCTAAACTATAACACCATGCGAGTCATTAATAACATGAGAAACAAGAGGGAGTGAAAGATATAGATTACCTCATAATCTCCTTCATCCACTGGTGGATAAGGACATGTATTTTGAAGGTGGGGGGAATACCCTGCAAAAAATACTTGGGGATTACTCCAGTAGGGATTCCCTTTAAATGATTCTCCCCTCCTCCCCTTTCGTTAACATAAGAATGTATGATAGAGAAAATTTCAAGGAGCCCCCTTATTAAGTAGGTTAATAGTTTAACCTAATTTACCACAGTAATGTATGATCAAGAGGACACAATGATGTGCCCCGTACTATAATCACATATATATCTGGAGGCTTTGGGGAAGGCCTTGGATTGGTCCCACTCAGACTAGGGATCCAAGGAAAGAGGTTCCCTACCATTGGTGTAGAGACCCAAAGCTTGACGTACATGGACATTAAATTACTTTTGTGGAATACTTAATACATAACAAAAACAGACACACAAGGATCATAATAGTTTAGTGTATTTGGAAACTCGGAATATAATCTTCTAATCGTGATGAAAGATCTTAAACATCTCCATTAATGATCTTCCCCTTTTTTTTCTTACCTAAAACCTTTCTTTAAATCCTGGGGAAAAGAAAACATTTAAAGGGTGAGCTCAAATGCTTAGTAAGGGTAATCATAGAGAACATAAAACAATCCTTAGACATTTGAATGTAAAAAAAAACATGAGCATAAAATCTAAACATCAAAATCTTGAGCAATGACATAAAACATGGTAGTACGTAAGGCATAGATCATGAAGAAACATTAATCATGATAAATTATCATGGGAATAAAACATTTAATTGTGGAAACAATTAAGCACATGATATGATTTCCATATTAGCCAAGGCATTACTGCCATGACCATCTTAGTGGACAAAGTCCCTTTCTGAATCGAGTTCACTCACCATTTCAGTCCTGTAACACTGAATCATATTAACTTACTGTTCCAGCCATTTCTATCTCATGAGATATAAATCTTTACCCAATGCATTGGAGGGAGATATAGGCCCCACCCATCTCATAAGGAAATCATTCTTAGTTGTGCCAGAAAATAAACTTAAAACATTCATCATAACCCAAAGAATAAAATGGGGTTCATACACATCATCCAATCATCACATAATCCATATAAAACAAATGGATATTTCATCATAAGAAAAGTGAAACCATGTAAATAATTGAGACATTAAACTTGAAACATACACATATGAAATAATTTCATCTTAGATGGAAAATGCAATTGATAAAACACTTGAAATGAATTCTTGAGGAAAATATCCTTTCTTCTTTAAAATAATTTTCTTTTCACATAATGTCATGAATTTTTAAAAGGAAAGGATTTTATTGAAAATAGTCATGAAATCTTTTGGAGGAAGCTTCATGAAAATAAGGCTTTATAAAACCGTAAAAATCCTTTCATGCCGTATAAGTTAAAAAATAATATTCTTCTCGTACTTTTCTCGAAAAAGTCAAAAAGTACCTCGTAAAAGAAAGATTCCTTACACACCATGTAGTAAACATAAAAAATGAGAAAAAAGGACTTTAAACATACCTGAAACCATTTTTAGAAAACAATGATATGGATGACAAATATAACCCCAATGAATACTTACGAATGAACAATCTCGGATAAGAGCAAGATTGGAATAGTTACCCCTTACCTTAGGTCCGATATGCTTCGTACGTATCCGAACCTCCTGTATAATGATTTAAATAATGTCATTGACTTATTAAAGAATAATATTCATTGTTATGATATTATATATGGTTCACTGATGACTTTATATTACCCGTTCTTTTGTAAGTTCCATGTTAAAGTAGCGTTTTGGGTAAAATCGTTTTATTTATCGTACATGTTTGGATTTGTTGTTGTTGATATTATTACTTATAACCTGATTTACTTAATTCCAGAATGTAAAACATGATTTATATGTAATATATATTCATAATATACATATATATATATATATATATATATGATAGATCGGTAAATGGAATGAAATACACCATTCATAAAGACGGTAGGCCGTACGTACGCATGAACGCTGTTTTTGTTTCCTTATTAAATTGAATGGAATTAAGTAGATGACATACATATATTATACATAAATCCAGTATAATTATTATTTCATATATTTCATGATTACTTATTATATATAATTTATAATCATTAATGAATGGTTAACATGGAGAATGAATCTCATCGCGTCGTGGAGACGGTAGTCCGTACGTACGCACGAGCGATGATATCATTCCCATGATCATGGAATTGTATTAAAGTGTATGTATAATATTTCAGAATCAATATCACTTTAAAATAATCATATATAGTTATCTATTTACACCATTATACCCATCCAAGTAAGGTGGTGGTCGAAAATAGATTACAGCATGACGTGGAGACGGTATTCCGTACGTACGCACGCGCGGTGATTTCATTTTCCGTAGGATGGATAGATGGTGAAATAGGGTTGTTTAATACTTGTAATAACATATCAGTATATGAGTGACACTGATGTTATTACTTCATAATGAAACAACTAAAGAAGAAGAAGTAGAAGAAGAAATAAAGTTGAAAGAATCGGTAAAAGACATTACCTCTTCTTTGAAGCGCCTCTTCTTAACCTCCTCTTAGGGCACTAAAGATGGTATTTTAAGAATACCAGAACCTATATGATGTTTATGTGGAAGTGGAGAAGAGAAATTGGAAGGGGTATTCAGAGCCTGAAGGCTCAAAGTGGTGTAAGGAAGAGAAGGACGGGATGCCCTTTTATAATGGAGGAGAGGGGCACCTTTGGAAATATAAGAAATATTAGTTTATATTAAATCCCAACCCCCTTAAAAACTTCCAAAATGGCTCATATCTGAATATTAGATGAGATAGGGTTTTAATATCACCAAACAATAAAATTTAGACATGTTATGAATTTATTTTAAGCAATATCAACTTGATTTATCCTTATTTATCAATTTTATTTTATTTGTGGTATTAATATTCTAAATTTTAAATTATTATAAAAAATTACATATGTGTTGTGAATTTTCCATAATTTGACACTTTATGACATTTTAGACCATATAAATTTTAATTTATAATTTTTAAATATTTTCATGATTTTTAAACAATTTTATAATATGTTATTTTTATAAAATAACAATAGTGTCAATTTTGACAATATTAATTTATTTGAATTTAAATAAATTATATATAGAAGATATGTTCTAACTAAAAGCTTTAAAAGATTTATAAAATTTAATATGTATCTATAAAATTATTGGAGAACATTAAATAGTTCATATAATATTTATTTTAATATTTTTAAGATCATTTATTTGATATTTCAATCAATAAAATAATTTCAACATCACTATTGTTTCATAATTAATGATAATTATTTAATATCCAAAAATTATATATAAATTTATATGATGTATATAATTGTATTATATTTTTGGAGACTACTCATTTTAGATGTTTCATTAAGTTTATCACTAAATTAAAATTATTATACTTATAAGATTTAAGAAAGTGACATGTTGTCACTTTCTATGGTTTTAATAATAATTAAATTATTTTCATGGAAAAAAGTCAATTAAATGAATATAATCCGACCATTAGGTGATATGGGTCGAATTTTAGTCATCCAATAGGATTTTTGCAGGTGTTAGGGTAATTTTATAATCTTATATTTACCCTTAATTACCCGATTTACCTTTAACTATGGTAAATAAAATTTACCGTAGTTACTATTAATAATTTCCAAAAAATAAAAAGTAGCTTATTAACATAATTTGGACCCACAGATTCTAAATATGGAATCAATTTTTCGAAATTAAATACAAAAAAGTTTCAGAAATTAAATTAAAATTAATCCCGTTGTCGAAAGAAAATGAGTTTTTAGTGAAAACATTGCAAAAGATTGAATTGATTTAACCTATGAATTCAAGGTAAAATTAATGCTAATAACATGAATTATATTAAATGGTAAAAATATATTCTATTTATACATTAAAACCATTAAATATTATAATTTAACCATATAAATTATTACGATGAAAAAAGTTGTTTTTAATTAAAATATAGCATGTTTTTACTATTCATTAAAATAGGAAAGTTGTCAGAAAAATATCAAAACATTATCCAATTTAAATTTTTATATCCTGATTCAAAATAAGAATTTTATTTTGTAAAATTGAACTTATAAACTTGTCAAAAACTAGATTTAATGTGGGTGCTCTATCAAAAGGCAGCAAAACTGCATTTTTTGAAAAATACTTATTTTACCCAAAAAATTTATTTTGTTCACATAAAATGTTTTATAAAATTTATAAGATGAATAATAATGTTATAAAATTAAAAATGTAGTTAATAATATTAATAATGGATAGTCCATAATAATATTATAACAATATATCATCGTTTTGTGAACCCTGGTATTGCGTACAACACACGCTATCGAGGAAGGTCGTGATTGCGTGTAATGTAAGCCAAGTCAGGGTTGCGTGTTGTGAAAGACTCAATTTTTGTTTCATTATAACAGAATCCAACCATTGTTTCATTTATACATTGAATATATATATATATATACACTCAATGTTGCGTAGAATGACTATTATCAAACGAACTTGAAATTGTGTGTAACACAATCTAAGAATAGTGTTGCATATACTGCAAGCTAATACGGTGTTGCGTATACCACAAGATAATTTTTTTAGCATAAAACACATGACATAAAATAAATTAAAAAGAATACTTATCATAAAATATCTGGCTGTTACAATTGGTGGAATGAAAGAGGGGATTAAAGAGTGGATTGCGTAGGTGAGGCTTGGGTGGACAGAAGGTGGTTTGCACTAGTGAGTCCTAGGCAAGCAGACAGTTTTTCACACAAATGAGACCTAGATGAACTAACGAGGTCTCACACTGGGTAGACCTGGGAGAGATGAAGAGATTTTTTGGTGATGGAAAACCTGGGAAACAACACTTTAGTGAGTCCTTTGTCTATGATCCAAGGGTCTCCTCAAGTGTCTTTTGATGGATCACACTCATGTTTTGAGCTATGGAAGGGTACTTCTCCCTAATGGTTTTAATTGGGGGGGATCATAATATTATTTTTATTTTAGACCTTTAGGGACCTTAATCCATTTAATAATACTAATTTCTCTCTTTTTTGAAGGCTTAAAGGAATACATGAGGGGTTGGAGGAATTTGGTGAGAGACTTGGGGGGAGTAGAGCTTCATGTAGTCTCTTCATTATTTGGTCATGAAAAATGAGGATCCCAAGGGTCCTATTTATTTTAAATGTGAGGACCTTATGAAAAGGATTCCATATTTGTAGGTTAATCACATAGGTGTCTCATGCAGGGTCATCTGTAGGTATGGTTACTCCTACTACGATACCAAGGCTGGGGCTATACAAGCCTCTTGGCACACATGTAGGGTGAACACATGTTGAAATGAGTGAATTAATTAACTCCACTTATCTCCTTTACCAATTTGAGTTATTTTATATCAAATATCTTCATCCACATGTAAAAAAATAGAGTGTGAAAAAAATCCCCTATCAGGATTAGATCTAGTTGGATGAAGAGGGTCTTATTCCAAGGTAGAGAGAGAAAAAGATGTCAATGACATCTTCACCTATTGGTCCCCATTTATTTGAGTATCTCAAAATTTTATTTTTTTGAACATCTCCACTTTCTCCTCAAAAAAAGGGGAGCAGGAGGATAGAGTGCATACTCTAAGAACAGAGGTGGGTTGTGCAGATAATTCGTGCAAGTCAACAATGCATGTTGTCCACCCAGGTCAACTATGGAGGTTATTTTTGTTGGCCAATTGAACAGGTCATTCATGAAGGTCAAAGACATCTATATATAGGGTCTCCCCTCCCATCATCATTCAACTTTTACCCTTTCTCAACCACTCTCTTTGTACTAGTCATTCTTTTTGGTCTCCCACAATACTTTCATATGCTACTCGCTCTAAGTGTGAATTTAGTATCTGGGAGAGTGAACTACATGAGGTCATTTGGGTAAGTGACCTGCGTGAGGTCCCTTGGGTGAGTGACCTATGTGAGGTTACTTGGGAGAGTGGTCCACATAATGTCACTTGGACAAGTGACTTGTGAGAGTTCAATACCTTTTCCAAATTTTACTTTATTTTGTGTTGAAACCATGATTTCTAATGAAATCCTTGGTGTTTTCATGTTTGTATCCCAAATGGAAACCCTAATGGATTCCAATTAATAGTATGTTGTAGGTGTCACAGAAATTCTCAGAACCATTGGTCTTGATTATTACGACATGTGTGACCCCACCCTTCAAAACTTAGAGAAACACTTGAAGTAGAACCAACATGAGTACCTGTGAAGTGAACAACTAATACTGTATGACCACAGTGTTCTGAAAGATTCATCCATCACAAACTTGCATAATTATTTGATCAAGACCTAGTTTATGGAGTACACTAAATATCCCACTACCAGCATCTTATTTAAAGGTGTATTTATCAACGAAGGAACATTTCTCACTACACGTGTCATGCACCACATCCTATGTTCCCTAGATCTGAATCCTCACAACCAGGAATCAAAAACCAAATTGCTTTTAGATGATCTTCCTATGCTTCCAATATAGATCAATAAAAAGGCTTTAAGGAGGATTCAGACTTCTATTCTAGAGGGGGAGTCAAGCTCGAGTGGATGTGGGCATATTGGGTGCACCAAACCTGTGCATAATTTAAGACCAAATAGAAACAAGTCAGTATCTATGAAGCTATCAAGGTGGCCCAAACATATTTATACAAGAATCCAAACCTCATCCTTCAGTTTTTGAGCTAGTGAAACCCTCAAATGAAGCCTTTCCATATGAAACATAGAAAACTTGACATCAGTTTATAGGACTTCTACAAGATATCAAGAGTAACCATTTTTATAGAATTTTTTACAAAATTAATCTTTCCGAAAGAAACATGGTATGATATTGAAAGGACTCTAGCTGCTTGTGCCCAATAGTATTCTCTTTGTTGGAGAATCAGGTAATTCTTGGAAAATTCTACCCTACATTGGAGCAAGTCTAGCAGGAATGGTGAGGATATACAATTAAGTATGACATCCATACAAGTACCCACCTAGAAAGATTTCTGGTGATGTGGTTGAGAACCAATATGCTGGTGGTCCATGAATCTAAATATGGTGTGAGGATGTGAAATTTTTTCTTAGAGACCAAACTAGAAGAAGGGAAGAAAATAAGGTTGGTTTCCTCTATACTGGAAAGGATTTATCAGTTCTTACTACATATATTTTTAGGGAAGTCCCCATGCCAAATTTGGGGACCTTTTCTAGTTCTGTGGGTTTGGATTGTGTCACACTTCAATCCCTACACCATGTTGAGTGGAGTTTAAGTTCCTAAAAGTGGGTTTCATCCATTACTTTAGGATATTTCAGTTATTAGTCCCTTTAAATGAAATATTGACAAGATTTGAAGAGTTTGATTACTATTAGAGTTTAACTTATACCCATATGGTGATCCACCTGTTGAAATATTCATTATAATGACCAATGTGATGAAGTTCTAAGGTTATACATGATTATTCTTAGAGATAGTGTATTAGAAGAACATATTTATAACAAGATCATACATAAATCCACTGATCAATATTGATTTTACCTCTTGTTAAGTGCCTACAGTATCCAAATATCTCCCCTCACACATGTTTGGTTTGAGAAATAATCGATGGTGTACCAAAAATTTTGGATCCTCATGGCCCTAGAGGCATCCCAAGCATAGATCAAGCTACCTCCATTGGGTGTATCAATCAGGTTAAACTTAGGTTATTCCAATGCCTATATTTATTCCAATTCTCAAGGGGAATTATCATCAAGATTCCCCTGAGTCAACGCCACACTAACCAATGGATGTGGAAAGTTTGGCAGGATTGCTCATCATGGGGTTGATGATGACTAAGCCCCAAATTCTCTAAAATGTTCTCAGACATTTTCCACAGAGTAGTGTAGAATTGAAAAGACCTCATCCTCTAGGACGAGGTAGTATAGTTTTCATCACTAGGAGCAGACCTTAGATCTGGTTTCCAAACCTCTTACTAGAGTAGAGAAGCCCAAAAGGACCTTAAAGTATATAAATATATAGGTATTCCTCACAGTAAGCTACATCAACACTTGATTATGTTGGATATATCAAAAATCCAAGATTGGAAAGGAGTATCCCCTAACATGAGAGATTTATGTGTATTTCTGTTGGCTGGAATACATATCCCAAAGCCTAGGGATATCTCTTCACCCTTTGATATTTTCCCTAATGCCAATTTTTTTGAGGTGGAGAAACATATTCAGGAGTTAGAGATATTGGTATATGCAACCGCTAATCATATCCTTTCTATAAATCAGGCAATCAATATTCCAGATCGAGGTTCCACTGGGGGTGATATATAGAAATATAATGATAAAATGAAACAATGTGTCAATGATGGTGGTGTAAGATTCTTTACTTTTCCTTTGAATCAAAAATCATTTTTACGTAGAGGGATCTCTAATAAGGATCCTCTTTGAATTATAGAAGGTGGTGTCACCAGAACCAGCCTCCCTGAGATACACCTCAACAAGGACCCTGATCGAGTTCAAGGGATTTACCCATGAGATTGGCGATTTATCTATAGGTTAGAGCCTAATGAAAAAGGAGATAGAAGGGGAACAATTTCCACCTCTAGTGCTTGTATTATATATTAATGAAAAGGTACATTCACTATCTTAGGTGAAGAAACAGAGGAGTGAAAAGAAATTGGTCAGGCATATGTGCTGCATTATGTCTCCATAATATAATTCAGTCTTATAACTCTCCTGATATAACCATCTGATTGAGCTAAAAATTTATTGGATTTACTTCACTTTCCACCCTTAAGGGGTCTCTAACTGATCCATCAATGGCTGAGGGGGGCATTCTAGATTATGCATAGACTTTCACTAGTGATTCCATTACTTTGATTCGAGAAGTATCTAGAGAGGATGAATCTTTTTTTCTCATTAATGTAAAGATATGTGAGGTCTTGTTAATGTCATATGTGCATCCAAAGGTGTAATTTACCAATTAATGACTTCTATTCTTTATGTTTTTTAAAATATTCTCCATATACTATAGTACCATGGGACCACTGTAGATGGTCTTATTTCGGTCCAAAAGGGGATGACATTGAACTCAAAATGTCCGATGAAGTTCTTGGATATAATCCAGATATGGAGGGGCCTAAAAGGGTTGTGCCAGCTGAGAAGGTGGTAGATAGAGATGATGGTAGAGTCAATTTGGGTTCTGAACCAAATGTATCAGATATACCTATTGACGAGGATGATATAAGACATGAAGCAACATATAATTAAGTAATTACAATG
Organism: Viscum album; assembly: GCA_963277665.1. Taxonomy (NCBI): domain Eukaryota; kingdom Viridiplantae; phylum Streptophyta; class Magnoliopsida; order Santalales; family Viscaceae; genus Viscum; species Viscum album. Next base: position 768,850,549 of record OY728159.1, on the reverse strand, counting down.
CAATAATTTTTCAGGATTTTGATTTTGTTTCCTCCTTAAAAGAGTTTTATGAATTTAATTTTGAACTGGATGGACATGATTTTTCATCTTTTATGTTTTCAAATATGGCCAATGTAACACCCGAGACTTTTATGAGAAATATTTTGTTTTTATGTTATATAAATCATCAAAGGAATCTTTCACTACACACAACATTATCTTGGCTTTCTTTACACACAACCGCAGCCTTCCTTGATAGCTTGCGTCGTACGCAATACCGAGTTTCACTAAACAATGATATGTTATTGAAATATTATTAAAACTAGCCGTTATGAATTGTAATAACCACTTTTTGAAATTTTATAAATTTTATTTTTCAAAATGGACAACATTTTTGGATTAGGAATATCGAAATTAGCCTAGGGTAAAATTTTGGTATTTTTCTGAAAACTTTAAATTTTTGATGAATAGTGAAACCACTAAGTGGTAGTTAAAAAACTGAATTTTTCATAAAACTTAATTTTATCGATTCTGTGAGTGGAATTTCGAAAATCCAAGAGACACGGTTGATGTCAGTAAGTAAATTGTGGTTCAATGAGATGAGAATAATTTTTTGGTGAAAAGTAACTTTTTACTTTTATTTACCACGGTTAAAAGTAAATAGGGTAATTAAGGGTAAAAATGATATTATTATTACCCTAACACATGTCCTAATTCTATTGTATAAGTGTAATTCGACCAAAAAAAACCTTAGGAATAAAATATGACCATTTAGGCCCACTTGTATTAGATTAGGACATTTATTATTAATTTATTTAAAGAAGGGTTAAAATAGATAAAATCAAAGTTTAATAGGTATATCATTTTTAATATGGTGTTATACATAAGATAAATTCAACTATAAATATTCATTAGAAAGATAATAAAAATTATACATAATTGTATTTATTTGTAATTTTTAGACATTAAGTAATTTAATTTATTTATGACACAACGATGATGTAGTAATTATCTTATTAATGAAATATTGACATAATTGATGTTATAAATACCCAAATAAATGTAATTTGAGACTTTTTATGAATTACAATAATTTTATATGTTAATATGACATGTTATTATTGTTTTAATTACATGTTTTAGAACTAATTATTCTGTTATGATTTTCAAAAAAATCAATTACTAAATAGTGTCAAAATTGACATAAAATAGTTTTTAAAACAAATATTATATTATTAATTGTTATTTTATTCTTAAAATATAAGGATCAGCCAAATGACTTAGATAAGGTTATATATATTAAAAATAAACAACTCGGGTTTCTTTTGGCTTGTTATAGTAAGTTTATTAACCTTATAGTGTAAGAACACAAGAAGACACGGTAAAAGTAAAATTATTTAACTTAATGTTAAATCTAAATGATAAGGTTAAAATAGGAACCTAAACTTTTCTAAATTCTATTGGAAGAGATTATTTATACCCATACCAACCTTATATTATAAATAAATCAATTTTGAGCTATTTAAAACCGAATTTGGCTTTATAATAAAATAATATTTTTAGTTATACCATAGGTGGCCCTCTCCTCCCTTATAAAAGGGAACCTCCTCCCTCTCTTCCTCACACCGCTTTGAGCCTTCAAGCTCGGCCAACCACTGACAATTCTTCCTCTCCAATTCCCAAGAAACATCCTAGATGTTCTGGTCTTCTTCAAAGGCCAATGTTAGTGCCCTAAAAGGAGGTCTCAAAGAAGCGCTTCAAAGAAGAGGTAATGTCCGTTACCGATTCTTTCAACTTTATTTCTTCTTCCACTTCTTCTTATTTAGATGTTTCATTATGAAGTAATAACATCAGTTTCACTAATATACTGATATGTTATTATAAGTATGAAACAACCCTATTTCACCATCTATCCATCCTACGGAAAACGAAATCACCGCGCGTGCGTACGTACGGAATAACGTCTCCACGCTGTGGTGTAATCTATATTCCACCACCACCTTACTTGGATGGGTATAATGGTGTAAATAATTAATATATATGACTATTGTAAAGTAATATTGATTCTTGAATAGTATACAAACACTCCAATACAATTCCATGATCATGGGAATGATATCATCGCTCGTGCATACGTTCGGAATACCGTCTCCACGATGTGATGTGACTCGTTCTACATGATCTTCATTGCATAATGATTATATAAATGAATTGAGTGAATGAATATGATATATATTACACTAATACCATTCTGGAAATGTGGTATCTATAACCTAAAAAGAAGAATACGAATTTATTCGACAAAACACGCATAAGAAGAAAAAGTAATAAACACCCGAATAACAAGTAGTAATGAAATATTACTAATAAGAATCTAAGAATATGACAATATATGATATCATAACAATAAGTATGATTCTGTAATAATTCAATAACATTATTTAAATCATTATACAGGTGGTTCGGACACTTATGAAACAAATCAGACCTAAGGTAAGGGAAAATATCACAATCTCATTTTTATCGGAGATTGTTTATACTTTGGTATTTATTGGGGTGTATTTTATCATCCACATCCATGTTCCCTCAATATGTAATATTATTTCCATCAAACTACAAATTTTTAAATCCAATTTTACCCTCGGTGAGTTTTATAGTAAAAGATATGAAAGGAATCTTTTGTCATTTTTCGTACGAGGTACTTTTTGACTTTTCTGACAAAAGTATGAGAATAATGTTTTTTTAACTTATACGGCATGAATGGATTTTTAAAACATTATTTCCAAGAATCTTCCTTTACAATTTTTCAAGTTTATTTTTAATCAACTTCTTTTAGTTTATAATTTTATGACATGTTAAGAAAGGAAAAGTGTTTTTGAAGTAGAAAGGATATTTTCTTCAAGAATGGAGTTCAAGTGTTTTATCAAAATTATTTTCCATCTATGATAATAAAGGGTTATGTTTCTATCCCTATTATTCCATTGATTTGACTATGTTGTGATGAAATTATTTTTATGAATTACTTTATCTTATATGAATTGTTTTATGATGTCATGATGTTTAAGATTCCCATTTTTATTACATGGGTTATGCTATGATGTATGGTTTATGATTTTGTGGAACACATAAGAATGGTATCATTATGAGATGGGTGGGTCCTATATCTCCCTCCAATGCATTGGGTAAAGATTTTATATCTCCTGAGATAGACATTGCTAGAACGGCAGGTTAAACTGGTTCAGTGAAACAGGACTGAAACGAGGAGTGAACTCGGTTCAGAAATGGACTTTGTCCACTAAGATAGTCTTGGAAATGAGTCTTGACTACTAAGAAATGATTCTCTATGATTATGTGTGAATTACACAAAGCTTCATGTTTTAGGATATGATTATTGTGATTACATTTTACTACCATGATTTATCCCATGTTATGAAATTATGATCTCTTTTGGAGGGTAATATTTCCAAAATGTTATCTTCTTATGAATATGATGTGATTGATATTTATTTTGTTTACCCTTACTGAGCATTTGAGCTCACCGTTTTGTATGTTTTCTTTCCCCAGGCTAGGGAGAAGGTTATTAAGTAAGATATTCCAAAAGGGACTATAGATATGATGAAATAAATGGGAGACAATGTAGATACTTTATGAACTAGTTGTTTATGTTTCCCAGTTTCTAAAGACACTATACCTATACGGTCCTTTCATGGTTTTGTTATATGTTGTAATAAGTATGCTTCAATTTTGAAGTATTAACAATGTATGTAAAGTAAGGGTTGTTATATTTGGTATTAGAGGAATGGTATAGTAAACCTTTGGAAACTGGGATGTGAATGCCTTAGTAAGAACCCTAAGGATAATTCTAAGCATAGGACAGAATCTTAGTGTTTTAGAAATGACCATGAATAACCTAGGATAAGACCTTAAGTGTGAAATTTTATTCTTGATTATGTGGTTTTCCTATTATAATTAGTGTTGCTCACACTATTCCTCTTGGTTTTAGTCAATGGATGGAACCCGAAGGAACCGTGTTAATACGGAATGCGGCGGAAAATGCAATGATTGTCCCCCCTGAGAAACCAAACATTATGGGAGATGGAATGTAAAATCTTGTAGCCATTCTCACACAACTTCTCAAGTTATGAATCATGTAGGACTTCCAAACGAGCAAAGGAAGGAGCAACATTCTGTTGAATCCTTCATGAGGCATCGCCCACCTTCTTTTAGCGGGTCTACCGATCCATTAGTTTCTGAACAATGGATTAGTACTACTGAAAAGATATTTTCAGTTCTAAAATGTTCTGAACATGACAAAGTCATCCTAGCAGTGTATCGTTTGGAAGGAGATGCTGATCAATGGTGGAATCTTATTAAGAATACAAGGCAAAGGGATGAAATTGAGTCCATGGAATGAGACGAGTTCAAGAACTTATTTTTAAATAAGTACTTCCCTCGTATTCTCCGAACAAATATGGAGAAAGAGTTTCTTGAACTAAAGCAAAAGGATGATGAATCTGTTGGTAACTATGAAGCAAATTTTACAAGACTTGCAAGGTATGATTCTGGTATTATTATCCAACCTGAGAGTAAGATCGATCAATTATTTAGTGGCTTAAAACCAAGTCTTCGAAGGGCCTTAGCCATAAGGGACTTCAATAGCTACGAGGAAATCGTTCGATGTGCTCTCAAAGTTGAGATGGAGATTGGAGTAACCCATCAGTCATATGGGTTTGATAAAAAGAGGAAAATGGAATTCAAAGGAAAATATAAAGAGCACACTGAAAAGAATATGAGCTTTCCCTTATGCTTAAAGTGTGGAAAGAAACATGGAGGGAGTTGTTTTAAAGGGACAAGTAAATGTTTCAAATGTGGAAAGGAAGGTCATCGGGCATTTGAATGCCACAATGATGGGAAGAAGATGTCTAATGATTCAAACAAAGGAAGGGATACACAGAATGAACCTACTACACTTCAATGTTTCAAGTGCAAGGAGATGGGGCATTATGCCAATCAATGCCCAAATCCAAGGGTTGATGATGATGGTCGACGTCAAAAAACTCTTAAGGCTAAAGACAAAGGAAAGTCACATGAAATTTCTATCAGCGATGTGGAGTACGATAACGATGTGGTGAAAGTTACACTTACCATCCACTCTAAAGTAGAAAATGTTTTATTTGATTCTGGATCCACCCACTCTTTTATTTCTGAAGAATTTTCTAAGAGTATCACCGTATTACCTCAACAATTAGATGTTGATTTAGCTGTGACAACACCTAATGGCACAACAGTCGCATCAAAAGTTTATAATTCTTCACTGATTGAAGTTTGTGGGAAAGTGCTTCCTACAAATCTTGTGATCCTTCTTATAGTGCAATTTTATGTGATTATTGGCATGTATTGGCTTTCTTTATATGGAGCTCATATCAATTTCCAAAGAAGGGAAGTCACATTTCATATTCCAGATCAATCTATGATTGTCAATCGATGCAAGGATGAACATAACCTTCCAGTGGAAATTTATTCCATCTTATGGGTCTTGATTCCACTAAATGAAGGTTATTTATCTCAAATGGTTGGTGAGAAACTCACGATTAAGAATATTCCCATTGTACGTGAGTTTGATGATGTCTTTCCGGAGGAATTTTAGGGTCTTCCACCAAATCATGAAGTTGAGTTTTCAATAGAACTCGTACCGGGTTCTTTGCCTATTTCAAAGACACCTTATAGAATGGCCCAAATTGAGTTGCAGAAATTGAAGAAGCAACTCCATGAAAATCTTGATAAGGGATTCATATGCCCTAGTGTGTCACCTTGGGTATCACCTGTTCTGTTTGTTAAGAAGAAAGATGGATCAATGAGACTCTGCATTGATTATCGAGAACTTAACAAGATCACTATCAAGAACAAATATCCTCTCCCATGTATTGATGACTTATTTGACCAACTATGTGAAGCTCAATACTTTTCCAAGATTGATCTTCATTCAAGGTATCATCAATTAAGGGTCAAAAGGGAGGATATACCAAATACGGCTTTCCGTACAAGATATGGACACTATGAATTTATAGTGATGCCTTTTGGTCTTACTAATGCCCCTGCTATCTTCATGGATTTGATGAATAGAGTCTTTAGAGACTATCTTGATCAGTTTGTGGTAGTCATTATAGATGATATTCTTGTCTATTCAAAGAGCAAGGAAGAAAATGAATATCACTTGAGAATTATATTGAAGACCCTGAGAAAAGAGAATCTTTATGCCAAATATTCCAAGTGTGAATTTTGGCTTCAAAAAGTTGTATTTTTGGGTCACATAATCTCAAAAGAGGGGATATCTATGGATCCATAAAAAAAAGAGGTTATCGAAAGATGGTCGAGACCAACAACAGTAACTGAGATCCGAAGTTTTCTTGGTTTGGATGGATATTATCGACGTTTTGTGAAAGATTTTTCACCATTATCTAATCCAATCACCAGGTTGACTCGTAGAGGTGTTAAGTTTGTTTGGACGGAGGAATGTGAAGAGAATTTCAAGGAGTTGAAAAGAAGGTTATCCAGTGCACCTGTGCTCACACTGCCTTGTAGTGGAGAAAGGTTTGCGATCTACAGTGATGCATCCAATAAGGGGCTGGGGTGTGTTCTTATGAAAAATGATATGGTGATAGCTTATGCCTCACGACAGTTGAAAATCCATGAGAAAAATTACCCAACTCATGATTTGGAGTTAGCTATGGTAATATTTGCATTAAAGATTTGGAGGCATTACCTTTATGGTGAAAGGTGTGATATTTATACTAATCATAAAATTTTAAAGTATATTTTCACACAAAAGGTGATGAATATGCGCCAATGAAGATGGTTAGAGCTGATTAAGGATTACGACTGCTCAATCCATTACCACCCTGGGAAAGAAAACAAGGTGGTAGATGCATTAAATCGACAAGACCATGCCAGTTTATCCATGATGAGGATCACAAAAGATCTAATATTTATGGATTTACAAAGGATGGTTCTTGGAATTATAATGGAAAGGGGAAAATAGTATCTTTCTCAAATGAAAGTTCAACCATCTATACATGTGAAGATTAAAGAGGCATAGAAAGAAGATGTCGAGTCACAAAATAAGGTAAGAAATGTTCCTGAATTCAACCTTGATTGTGATGGGATAATAAAGTTCAGGAATCGGGTTTGTGTTCCTCCCATCCCCGAATTAAAGAAGGAGCTGCTGGATGAGGCTCATAGTTCTTCATTCTCTATTCATCCTGGAAGAACGAAGATGTATAGGGACCTGAAAGAGTACTTCTGGTGGGATGGAATGAAAAGAGATGTTGTTGAATATGTCTCTCGATGCTTGGTTTGTCAGCAAGTTAAAGCTGAGAGACATAAGTCTAAGGGGATGTTACAACCATTTCCCATACCCGAATGGAAATGGGAAAACATCACTATGGACTTTGTCACAGGACTTCCTAAAACATCCAAAGGCAATAATGCTATCTGGGTCATAGTTGATCGTCTTACAAAGTCTGCACACTTCATTGCTATTATATTGGATTTCTCTCTGGATCAGTTTGCCAGGATATATGTGAAGGAAATGGTAAGATTTCATGGAGTACCACGTTCTATTATATTTGATCGGGATCCGAGGTTTACCTCAATGTTCTGGCGAAGTCTTCAGCACACTCTGGATACAGAGTTGAGTTTCAGCACTTCTTATCATCCTCAGACAGACGGTCAGTCTGAGAGAACAATTCAAACTCTAGAAGTTATGTTGGGAGCTTGCTCTATGGATTTCAAAGGTGGTTGGGATCAACACCTACATTTGGTGGAATATTCTTATAATAATATATTTCTCTCCAGTATTTAGATGAATCCTTATGAAGATCTCTATGGAAAGAAATGCATGACTCCATCTTGCTGGGATGAAGTTGGGGAAATAAAGCTATTAGGACCTGATCTTGTTGATGAGATGGCAGAAATGGTCAGATCTATTCAACAACACATAAGAGCAGCTCAGAGTCGATAAAAGAGTTATTCCGACAACCGAAAAAAGACCTAGAGTTTGAAGTGGGTGAAAAAGTGTTCTTACGAATATCTCCCTGGAAGAGGGTTATGAGATTTGGAAATAAGGGGAAGTTGAGCCCTAGATATATCAGTCCTTTCGAAATACTGGATCGTGTTGGAACGGAATCTTACCGATTGGCACTTCGACCGAATCTCTCTCAAGTTCACGATGTGTTCCATGTATCTCTCCTGAGAAAGTACATACCTGATCCTTCACATGTACTCAACTCAGAAGTTGTACCGTTGGAACAAGATCTTTCTTATGAAGAACAACAAATAGAGATTCTGGATTGTAGTGAAAAAGTCCTACGAAATAAGACCACTCTCTTGGTGAAAGTTTTATGGAGGAACCACCAATTAGAAGAAGCTACATGGGAGCTTGAGGATATGATTAGGGAGAGGTATCCTCATCTCTTTGTTACAAAGTGACGAATTTCGTGGGCGAAATTCATTTTAAGGGGGGTAGAATGTAACACCCAAGACTTTTATGAGAAATATTTTGTTTTTATGTTATATAAATCATAAAAGGAATCTTTCACTACACACAACACTAGCTTGGCTTGCTATACACTCAACCGCGGCCTTCCTCGATTGTTTGTGTCGTACGCAATACCGAGTTTCACTAAACAACGATATGCTATTAAAATATTATTAAAACTAGCCGTTATGAATAGTAATAACAACTTTTTTAAATTTTATAAATTTTATTTTTCAAAATGGACTTCATTTTTGGATTCGGAATATCGAAATTAGCCTAGGGTGAAATTTTGGTATTTTTCTGAAAACTTTCAATTTTTGATGAATAGGGAAACCACTAAGTGGTAGTTAAAAAACTGAATTTTTCATAAAACATAATTTTTCCGCTTCTGTGAGTGTAATTTCGAAAATCCGAGAGACACGGTTGATGTCAGTAATTAAAATGTGGTTCAATGAGATGAAAATAATTTTTTGGTGAATAGAAACTTTTTACTTTTATTTACCACGGTTAAAAGTAAATAGGGTAATTAAGGGTACAAATGATATTATTATTACCCTAACACATGTCCTAATTCTATTGGATAAGTGTAATTCGACCATAAACAACCTTAGAAATAAAATATGACCATTTAGGCCCACTTGGATTAGAATAGGACATTTATTATTAATTTATTTAAAGAAGGGTTAAAATAGTTAAAATCAAAGTTTAATAAGTATATCATTTTTAATATGGGGTTATAAATAAGATAAATTTGACTATAAATATTAATTATAAAGATAAAAAAATTCCTATATAATGTTATTTTATTTGTAATTTTTAGACATTAAATAATTTAATTTATTTATGACACAACAATGATCCATTAATTATCTTATTAATGAAATATTGACATAATTGATGTTATAAATACCCAAATAAATGTAATTTGAGAATTTTTATGAATTACAATAATTTTATATGTTAATATTACATGTTATTATTTATTTCATTAAATATTTTAGAACTAATGATTCTGTTATGAGTTTCACAAAAATCAATTACTAAATAGTGTCAAAATTGACATAAAATAGTTTTTAAAACAAATATTATATTAATAATTGTTATTTTATTTTTAAAAATCTAATGTTCGTTAAAATGACTTAGATAAGGTTATATATATTAATAATAAACAACTTGGGGTTCGTTTGGCTTGTTATAGTAAGTTTATTAACCTTATAGTGTACGAACACAAGAAGACACGGTAAAAGTAAAATTATTTAACTTAATGTTAAATCTAAATGATAAGGTTAAAATAGGAACCTAAACTTGTTTAAATTCTATTTTATGAGATTATTTCGACCCATACCCACATTAGATTCGAAATAAATCAATTTTGATCTTTTTAAAACCGAATTTGGCTTTATAATAAAATAATATTTTTAGTTATTCCAAAGGTGCCCCTCTCCTCCCTTATAAAAGGGAACCTCCTCCCTCTCTTACTCACACCAATTTGAGCCTTAAAGCTCGGCCACACCCTACCAAGTATTCCTTTCCACTTCCCTAGAAACATCCTAGAGGTCCTGGTATTCTTTGAAGACCAATTTTAGCGCCCTAAATGGAGGTCTCAAAGAAGCGCTTCAAAGAAGAGGTAATGTCCGTTACCAATTCTTTCAACTTTATTTCTTCTTCCACTTCTTCTTCTTTAGTTGTTTCAATATGAAGTAATAACAACAGTATCAATAATATACTGATATGTTATTATAAGTATGAAACAACCCTATTTCACCATCTATCCATCCTACGAAAAACGAAATCACCGCGCTTGTGTACGTACAGAATACCGTCTCCACGCCTTAGTGTAATATATTTTCCACCACCACCTTACTTGGATGGGTATAATGGTGTAAATAATGACTATATATGACTATTGTAAAGTGATATTGATTTTTAAATAGTATACATACACTCCAATACAATTCCACGATCATGGGAATGATATCATCGTTCGTGCGTACGTACGGAATGCCGTCTCCACGATGTGATGCGACTCGTTCTACATGATCTTCATTGCATAATTATTATATAAATGAATTGAATTAATGAATATGATATATATTACACTAATAAAATTCTTTAAATGAGGTATCTATAACCTGAAAAGAAGAATAAGAATTTATTCAACAAAACACGCATAAGAATAAAAAGTAATAAACACCCGAATAACAAGTAGTAATGAAATATTACTAATACGAATCTAAGAATATGACCATATATGATATCATAACAATAATTATGATTCTAGAATAAGTCAATAACATTATTTAAATCATTATACAGGAGGTTCAGACACTTACGAAGCAAATCGGACCTAAGGTAGGGGAAAATATCACAATCTCATTTTTATCCGAGATTGTTTATAATTTGGTATTTACTGGGGTGTATTTTATCATCCACATCCATGTTCTCTCAATATGTAATATTATTTCCATCCACCTACAATTTTTTAAATCCAATTTTACCCTTCGGTGAGTTTTTAGTAAAAGATATGAAAGGAATTTTTTGTCGTTTTTCGTACGAGGTACTTTTTGACTTTTCCGAAAAAAGTACGAGAAGAATGTTTTTTTAACTTATATGGAATGAATGGATTTTTAAAAAATTATTTCCAAGAAGCTTCCTTTACAAGTTTTCATGTTTATTTTTAATCAAATTCTTTTATTTTATAATTTTATGACATGTTAAGAAAGGAAAAGTGTTTTTGAAGTAGAAGGGATATTTTCCTCAAGAATGGAGTTCAAGTGTTTTATCAAAATTATTTTCCATCTAAGATAATAAAGGGTTCTGTTTCTATACTTATTATTAAATTGATTTGACTATGTTGTGATGGTATTATTTTTATGAATTACTTTATCTTATATGAATTGTTTTATGATGTCATGATGTTTATGATTCCCATTTTTATTACATGGGTTATGCTATGATGTATGGTTTATGATTTTGTGGTACACATAAGAATGGTATAATTATGAGATGGGTGGGACCTATATCTCCCTCCAATTAATTGGGTAAAGATTTAATATCTCATGAGATATATGTGGATGTAACGGCAGGTTAAACCAGTTCAGTGAAACAGGACTGAAACGAGGAGTGAACTGGGTTCAGAAATGGACTTTGTCCACTAAGATAGTCTTCGCAATGAGTCTTAACTACTAAGAAATGATTCTCTATGATTATATGTGTATGCCACAAAGATTCATGTTTTAGGTTATGATTATTGTGATTACATTTCACAACCATGATTTATCCCATGTTATGAAATTATGATCTCTTTTGCAGGGTAAGATTTTCAAAATGTTATGTTTTTATGAATATGATGTGATTGATATTTCTTTTGTTTACCCTTACTGAGCATTTGAGCTCACCCTATTGTATGTTTTCTTTCCCCAGGTCAGGGAGAAGGTTATTAAGTAAGATATGCCAAAAGGTACTATAGATATGATGAAATAAATGAGAGATAATGTAGACGCTTTATGAACCAGTAGTTTATGTTTCCCAGTTTCTAAAGACACTATACCTATACGGTCCTTTCGTGGGTTTGTTATATGTTGTAATAAGTATGCTTCAATTTTGAAGTATTAACAATGTATGTAAAGTATGGGTCGTTATAGCCAAAATCCTTATGTTTGATGTATTTAACTAAATATCTTGACATGTTCAGCTTTTTTCACAGAAAACATTGCTAAGATGATTTATGACCAAGGAATTGAAGTACATCCTTTTCCCGTTGGTGAGGAAAAAATAGTTGATGACCCCAAAGTTGGAGATTCTCAGTATCCTTCCATCCATGTTTGTGAGAAAACTTAGGAGTATAATCCTCATTATAAAATCTTACTCAAAATTATTATACTAGGGGGTGTTAGGGAGGCATCAATTCCAACACCTGATCTGTCAATGGGTGAGTATTATTAACTTCTTTGATTAACTCCCTTGCCTTATATCTATTGTCTATAAATGCTAATGATGATTACCATATATTATATAGCTCCATAAACATTGGCGTCTGAGCCAGAGTGAGGATCCTCTATGACAATTTATTCAACAACAGAAGTCGAAACTGATATTTCTTCAAAGGGTGTGTAATAGGGTACCTCATTGAGTGCATTAATCCCAAATTACATATCTCCTTCTAAAAGAGGATTCGATTAAAATTAAGAGTAAAATGATAACTTTTATTCCTAATGAGATTTCTTTTATAGAGGAATCAAGAAGTTAATTTCAATGAAACATTTTGAAGATTTTTTGTCACGCCTTTCCTGACGCCCAACCATATTTTCCATTTAGGGATTTGTTGAATATTATTACTGCATAATCCACCATGATGTGAATTCAATCATCTAGAAATGGGAATAATAGAATATATCATAGTTGGTTGAGGTGAAACTAGTGGGTGAATTTGAGGATATTAGAGCCATAGTATCCTAGGAATAGCTCAACCATACCAATGAAGTGGTGGGAAATTAGTGCCACATTGATGAGAAATCTTTCCAAATGGAATTCATTTAAGAATAATTATATTTCTTCAAGGAATAGATGGTACAAATCGACCAATCCTTGAAGAGGGTCTTGAAACAGGAAATTGATTCTTTTACTTTGGAGAAGGAGAAATATCTTTATGATAAAGAGGTCATCACCACACAACTGGCTGGGTTTCAAAAAACTACAGATAATACTCAAGATATAGTTCAACACATCCAATCCTATGTTGAGGTACACTTTTAAAACTTAGTGGAGAGAATCAATAACTTGAATGTTACTCCACATTTTAAAAAATGAATCAAAAATATTTTATTCCCAACCATAATTTTATTGTGTTCCTATCTTCATTGTAATAGTATCATAACACTAAAATTGATTCATTCAAACGAATGTTTCTGCATCAGTTTTATATAATTATAATGATATAAATGGGTAAGTGATCTAATCTTTTCCTTGGTATTTATATATATCAATCATAGTTCAACTATTTCTCGAGTCACGTGACAGAACCTAAAAACTTTGTTCTTTTGTGTCATCATCTTAATTTCTTTACAAAGTTAGATATAAGGGTGAATTAGTGAGAAAAAAATGGATTTTTCATATACCTTCCTTTGTCAGTTTTCAACCTAAAATGTTTGATACCTATTTCTTTTAATTGTTCAATTTTCTTCCTAAACCATGATGAGTACATATTTAGTGAGCTATAAATCAACTTTTACCCAAGGTTCCCTTTGTGGTTTTTCATTCTGGTGAGAATTATATGTCTTTCCATTGGTGTTTTAGAGTCTTTCAATCCATAATAATGAAAATTTTGTTTTCTGTAGAAAAAAGTTGACCATGTGTTATGAAATGATGACCCAAGTAGGGTTTTTTGGATGAGAATGTTATGATATTCTTCAATTATATAAAATAAGGATTTTAATTCATGATTTTATGATTTATGAATCTAAAAGAATATATGGGACAAGTATGTAGGGAATGACCATGGAACATATTTTAAAAGTGGTTTCCAACATGATGTTTTTGGTTATTATGGAGATAGAAGTGGTTTATCCTAAGGAAAAAGGTTCTCTGGTTGATAGGATTTTTTTATGGAGAATTATGTAGAGATAAACTTGGGTATTTTAATTAATATTAAAATCAAATGTGTCCTTAAGAATTAGACATTATATTACCGATGGCCATAGATTTTTAAGGATCATGATTTATAAATACCACTGAGTGTGATTTGTGAAGGTAATGTATAAAAGGAGCATCTTGTTCGACAAATGAAATTAATGAGAAACTTCTGCTACACAAATTTTATTTTTTTGTAAATGAGGGGGATTTCAATTTTGATTAAAAGATTGAAAAGGAGGGGTGTCGGTAAAAATATATAACTTCCCACCTAGATCGAGGATGTATCCATGAATTAATGAACATAAAAGTTTTCGATTCTATATCATATATACCTATACTGGAAGATCAAGGTTTCATAATGTGTCTTGATGGAATGAACATCAATTCATATGCAGTTCTTCAGGTACATGGAGTGGATGACCATCATTAAGAAAATATGACCCTCCCTAATGAGGGTTGAATCATTATGTAGTTTAATATCTAGTGACTAGGATGTGGACCATGCATTTTAATATCTTATGACAATTAAATCAAGGGATAAAATTTACGGTCATTTAGATTTGACTGAAAGATGAGTGATTTTCCATTTCACAGTGACTTGAACAAGAAGGTTTCATCATCCTTTAGGCATAAATAGGGAAAGTTTTAAGCTATAAAATTTGGTATTCTGGATATAAAAATTGATGTGGTATATGTATGCAAGGAATGATCATCGACTATGTTTAAGAAGATGTTTCTAGAATAAGGTGTTTGGGGCTTATGGAGATAAAATAAGTTTCCCCTGAGGACAAATGTGACTTTGGTTGTCATAAATTTTGAGGGATACTTATATAAAGCCGGACAGGGGAATATCAATTCATAGTAAAAAAATGTTTCCTTGGGAATAAGACATTCTATCACTGATGGATTGGTAAAGAATGTAGAGATTTTTATTTCCCCAGACACAATGTTTGATTTGTATGCGGAAGGTTCCAATTTATTGAAGGAGCATTTCATGTCAAAATCATTCAATAATGGGGAGAAATGTTTCCTTCATAGCTATGAACAACACATGGGGAGGGGGATTTTTCTTATACTATGGTTAGACTAAAGGGATAAGATCTTAGAATTGCTACATATATAATCAAAGTGGGAACTAATATATACATAGTTCTAGAGTATATTCCCTACACTGATTGAATTATTGTGTGAATATGGGGAGTTTTTTTTTAATATGGGCTCACAAGAAATTTGATAACCTGTGCTAGACCCTCCTATGAAGGTTTGGTTCATTCATATGAGGATAATTGTATTTTCATATTATGGATAGAACGAGATGTAGGATTCGAGCATCACTAAATATCTCTTCAAATCAAGAATCAATCACACATAGTTCATGGATTTATTTCATGCATGATATGTCAACCATGTAGTTTAACATAATGCTATAAGGATGTTTGGTGTGCATTTTAGTGTCTTTCATCCAGGGATATAAAAACCCAGATGTGAAATGATATTACTTGATCATATGGGGAAGCCTTTACCAGAACTCCTTAGCCCACATGAGCTATTCTCAATGTGATAAACACTGAGTGGAAAACGTTTTCGTTCACCACAAAGAGGTTATTTGAAGAAAGTGTCGTGTAATTTTTATCATGTCATGGTTGGAATAGGATTTATGATATAATCATCTATATGTATCTCATAGTGGTGAGAATCAAGTTGTACATAGTTCTAGGATCACCTTAACATTGAATAAGTGATGTTAACCATGTAGTATAGTGTGATGTGGTGATGATAAATGTTGTATTTTTGTTTTATGTCATATTACTAGGACCATAAATCTTGGAAATGATGAGTAACATAGGGATTATCAGATTAAGGATATTCCAAAACAATTCAGACATGAAGATGGAAATTGTAAACCATGATATTGGGGGTTTTCAGATCAACAGATATGATATGGGACAAGTATGGAAGGATCAACCACTGAATATGTTCAAAAAGGTGTTTCTAACATGATATTGTGGGAGTATATATTGATTGAAGTGTTTTCTCATGAGGACGAAGGTGCCTCTACCTGACATTCATTTTTTTGGAGACTTATGAAAAGTTAGACTGGGGCGTATATATGTATAGTCCAAACAAAGTTTTCCACTAGAACCATACATTCTATAACTGGTGGCCATGTAAAGATTATAGAGATCATAATTTCCCCAAATAAAGAGTTTAATTTTTGTAAGGAAGGAATGTTTTCAAGCATAAAAGAAGTATTTGGACAAGCATTGGTCATGGAGTGTAATGTCACTAGAATAGATATTTTTTACATATTGGAGAGGGAGAATTTCTATACTTATATGGATGGTTCCATGACATTAGTTCTGAGAATCAACACAATTCCCCTTAATATGAGAATCAAGCCACATGTAGTTTTGGAATTGTGGTGTGTTGGTAGACCATCACCAAGGATCATGATCCACACAAGCATGGATCGAAATTTTTTGTAGTGTTATATAATGAAACAAGGATGTGAACTATGTAGTTTCACATAATGCGGCAAGGATGTTTTCATATAGTTTAACTTCTTGTCTCCATGAGACTGGTCTACATATTTTAGAGTCTTACAGATCAGACAATGGTGTCTTATATTTTTAAGTCATATGAATAGGAACCTATGTCATGCCTTTTATGGTCAAGTGACTAATACCATGGGTCATGATTACACAAAGTATTTATTGAAATCCTTCTATTGGTTGGGGTCATAATAAGCTCTTCATCCATTGAGATCATGTAAAAATCTCCGTTAGAGTGGAACTTTTGTATAGAATAAGGTCCCTCCCACTTTGGCTCAATCTTTGGAGGTTTCCTACCTGGTATCATTGTGGTCTTGAGGACCATTACTATCTCTCCTCTAGGAAACCAGTGAATGTTAACTTACTTGTTAAAAACCCATGCTATCTGATTTTTGTAAACATTCAAGTGATATAAAGTATGTATTCTATTTTTATCAAGTCCCTCCAATTAATACAATCATTTTTTGGAATTCTCATATGTGGATAATTGATCATAGATGGAAGAAATAAGTGGGGGGAAATTAGACCTCAATGGGATGAAATGATTTTGTCCCTTGTACAAGTAAATATGGGGTCGCCTCTGTGGAAATACAGGTCTTGTTCCGGGAGTCCCATAAGGCATGAAAGTTCTTGTAAGGATAATAACTTTTGTCTTTTTCCACCATCTTCCTGAGTATGTTTGATATGGTTTTGTTGAAGGAATATACCTATTCACTAGATAGTGAATGATACTGATATAAATGGTGAGATTTTATATTATACTCTTGAAATAGCTTCTCCAACTCATAAGAAAGAAAATTAGTGCCACCTTCCACCAGTATCATATGAGGGACAACAAATCTAGTGATGTTATTGGCTTTGAAAAATAATAAAATTATTTTTTGTCTGAAATTATCTGAGGGGTATTGATTTATCCCATTTGGAGAATAAGTTGGTATCAGTAAGGACGTACTTGAATTTATTGGCCTTAATAGGAGGATATGTCCCTACAAATTCAATTCCACATATAGTGAATTTCCAGAATTATATGGTTGTGTATAAAAATTGTACGGGTAAATGTTTGAAGTTAGCCTGCAGTTGTACGGAAATGAAACTTTTTGGTGTTTTTTTTGAAATCCTATGCCATTAAAGGAGGATAGTATCTATGAATTTATTTTTAATAGGAAAACTAAACCATGAATAGTGGGAACTGCATGCTATTGTATGATCTTCTTTCTTTACAACAACAGTCTCTTATCTGTCAATTCACAAGAGAATGAATACATACAAACCCTATTTATAGATGAATTCCTATGGATTTGGGCTATCACGAAGAGTAATGTTTAATTCTCATCATTTGGTTTTATATTTTACAACTTGTACAACAAAAGAACTCAATATTCAAGGTACTCTATATTAAGCATCATATAAGTGGTTGTAGGACCACTTGGTCCTGGATGGAATTAACCTTATTGATTTATTCCATGTTAATATGAGAAAATGGCAACATCATTTTTTGGTGAGTAATGGTAATGGTTGTTTTATAATAATTTGGATCCTCCAAAGATGTATCCATATTTCCCAGTGCATATGCATAAGAATTCTGTGATCATTGAATATGATTTAATATTAGATCCAAATTTCTTCAATTATTTATCAAATACAGTCAAGTAGGGGGGTTATCTCTTGCTTTATGATAGAATTATGATCTTTGTCTTCTTGATTACCAACTCTAAATCACCTTTTACCTTGAAGTGTTCCACTAAAAATTGAAGTTATAGTTCTAGGATTTCAATGAGGGATTGATATTTTTCTTCATTATTTGTAAAACCTTCTGAAAATAGGAAGGAGTGAGGTAGGACAACCTTTACTAGAGATATGAGCGCAACTCCATGCCCGACTTTATTAAGCATTGGGTCTTCCACTCTTTTCATTATTGGTATTCTAGAAGAGACTTCAAAATATATATCCTATATATTTGGCACATTTTGAATAGAGAATATATATTCATTAGGAAATTTGGTATTCAACATTCCTGTTTCTAAAAACGGGTGATCTGCAAGGAAGACTAATAATTCCTATACTTTTATCACTTTTTGAGGCATGAACTAAATGTCGAACTACTAAAAGATAACCATCTACCATACCAAACATCCATCCTACATAGGATATATGGGGATGTATTTGAGTGTTTTTTTGAGATACCAAATGGATCTTACGATTTTTTAGGTAGTGGATTCAATCCTAGTGTCATTATTTTTTCTAAGAAATGAACCCAGTGATCTTTCTTGGGATGTCTCATAAACAATTAGTGACTTCCTTTCAATTGGTGATATTAGAACTGGTGAAATCCAAATATATTTATTGATACTATTTAATGCTTCTTGACAGTCAATAGTCCACTGATATATGACCCCCATTTTCATTAACCTAGTGATAGGAAAACACTTACCAATGATGTTTTTTATAAATCAATAAATCTAAGCAAGGAATCCTTGTAATCTCCTCCACTCTTTAAGGTTTTTAGGAGGTTATAAATCAATGATTGACTTTTTCTTCCTAGGATCGATTTTGATGCCATGACGACATACCGTGAAGCTGAGAAACTTTCTTAAGGTAACTCCAAAGCACATTTAAATGGGTTTATCTTCATAATATGTTGTTGTAATGTATTGAACATAGTATCAAGGTCATCCATGTGGTCAGAATTCTATTGATAATTGACAATTATATTTCTGACACAACAATTGATAGACTTCCCCAAAAAAGTGGATAAAGATATGATGCATGGCATGTTTGTATGAAACACTAGTATATTTCAAACCAAAGGGCATTACCTGATATCAATATACCCCTTGGGGTTAGATTAAAGTGGTAGACACCTATTATTTAGGGTCAATAATAATTTTTTGTATCCTGAATAGTCACCTATGAATGAAGGATATTAATATCCTACCATAACATCAATCAGTAGCTTTGTGATCAGAACCAGGGACACATATTTTGAAAAATGCCAGTTGAGATCTGTGAAGCCGATGAATACCCTAATTTTCCCTTTCATCTTCATTAACATGACTATACTTTCCATCCATTTCAGATACAATAATTCATGAATGAAATTGTGCTTGATAATATTGCCAACCTAAACATTGATTTTTGATTCATGAGTCAGGTGAATCCTTCTGGCTACATGTTTTTTTACCCCAGTTGTTTTCGGGAAATCCTAGGTTGTGAGTGGACACCTCGAGATTGAGGCCCAAAATTTCTATGCAACTCAATGAAAAAATTTCCTAATATTTATTTAAGAAGTAAGTATATACCTCTTCTCCTTTAGAATACAAGGCTACGCTGATTAATTTGGGTCATGGGTCACCCTAGGAACCCAGGCTTACTTGTCTAAGTTTACTAATAGTGGTAGATATACCATCATCAAATGATAGAGGGGAATCATTGAGGTCCTCATTATCATTGTCATAATCTTACTCTTCCTCTTACACCTCATTATTTAGGGGAGTAGGTAATGAAAGAAAGTTAGGGGGGAGTCAATATTATGATGTCTCTAAGACGAAGCAACTTTCACTGACCTGAATAAAAATTTGGGGTTTCTTTGAAGTTATAGATGGAAGATTAGGGACATAAATGGAGTATATTAACTCTACCCTTGTGATATGAATGCCTTTTTTAACTTATATGATGAGTTGGGGATTTTTTGAAGCCCAAGGGAAGGAATGAGGGCATTTTGATCCAAGCTTTTACCACCATATGGAGAGTCAATGACCTTTTAAGAACAGTTTGGCTTACTTTTCAATATAGAAATCATAATGGTTGTTGAATATATAACTGAATTAGGGCTTATATCTTCAATATGATTTATGGGAAATAAATATTCTTCACTGAGTTGTTTCAAGGTATTGTCTAATATCATTTATAGATCATTAGAGGTAGTGTCCTAAGTTTCACCATGAGTCATGTAATGTTTCACTTCCCTATTCTAGAATTCCAATTTAATATATTATGAATAATAAGATTTGAATAGGGATTTATCATTACAAACATCAAAATTTGACCATTAATTCAATATTTGAGTCATTAATGGTATGAATAGGGGACTGCCTCATTCTGATGAAACTGAGGCCTTCCTAAAAGAATGCTTAAAGCCGTATCTTGCCAGAAAAACAAAAATTACAAGTTATATATGAGGTCACGAAAATGATCCCTAAGATTCACTTTGTCGAGATGCCTTTTCTATATTTTCTTCATAAACCTTTAGAGTTAGAGCGGAAGGGTAAATGTGGGCATCACTATAAATTCTTTTTGTATTTGTTCTTTATTTTCTTGCATATGTGTTTGAAATTGTGTGTAATTAGAAATGAGATAATGTAATATTCAATATGTTAATCCTAATAGGGGTCCAATATATATATATTAGAATTGTAACTTTAGAATGAAAATTTTGAATTTAGTGTTCCCCCTGATTCAACAACCACTCAAGTTGCATACATTAATTTAGTCCTAATATGTTATATGAAATACTAAAGGTTTTTTTTTTCAATATAAAAATATATATTTTTATTTATTTTGATCTTTTTTTAATAATAAAGACTTTATTTTTCAAATATAAAAACATTTATGGATGGAAAAATGGAATGTTTTTGTTTTTTACATGGTTATGGTGAATAGATTGTCAAATATTCCCGTCCAGATATTGACCTGAAAAAGAATAATGAATGAGTTGATGATGGAGATACAAAAACAAATACAAAATAGTGTTATCTCTAGTGTGCTATTCAAGAAAATAATTCATTATTCTCGTTCTTTTCATATTTGGACATTGTTGGAAAGGATATATAGAAAATAAATAGATGTAATGAATATTCTAGAGCCTATATTAGGAGATGAACATAAATCTGGTCCTGGAGAGAGTCTAGGGACCAAATATATAAAATATTTCCTTATATAAAAATTAAATAAGTGGAGAAATAGTAATATGACTTCTAAGAATAAGAAAAAACACATTGAAAAGATGTATTGACATTAATTTCTAATTTTTTTTTTCATTTTTTGGCAGATACTTGTACATCCAAAAATTATGTTTCATATTGGGAGAAAGAATGAAGTGGAGAGTCCGTGGAAGTTCTATAAACATTGACACCTTTATATTTTATTATGAATTTATATTTATATAAATATTGTGCTGGATATATTGTTTCACATAAAACACTGAACTAAACGTAATAATCAATTTTTGAGGTAAAATATTACAATGAAAACTAAAAATTACATTATGATAATACAATATGAAACATAATTAATAAAAGTATAAGATAAAAAATCCAAAGGTAAATAATTTTCTTAACATGGAATATTATTTATTTTGGTATTCTATGAAATATTATATCCCTGATTACAACTATAGAAAGAAAACAAGTAATTAGAAATATAATAGACATATTTTGAACCATGTTAATGATGGTGTTTTATTTTTTTCAATAAATATTATGTTTCATGATTATCAAACTCATATTCATGGATAAACAAACTGTACTAATGGATCTGGAGAACTTAATTTATCAAGTAATCAGAGATGGATGAATGAAGGATTAATGAGATGAATCAATGAAGAATCCATCCCTAGTGTGCGGATTATGATGAGATGTATGTTCACTGAAATTAGTATATAACTACCGTGGATGATTTTTTTATTTAATTTAGATGGGATGAAGTAATTTTAAATAATCCCATAATTCATTTGAAGAAATTATTTATGATGGATCTAAACCTTGAAATGTGGAAAATGCATTATAAGAAGTCTATTCTCATCATAAAGCTTCATCGCAATACATTTCATTATTGATATTTAAGATTTTACCACAAGAATAACCCTTTGAAGATCCAAATTTAAGTATTTTAGATGTGCATTAATTTTTAAAAGAAAAAAATAAAAGACTTCAAAATATGATTCTAAGCCTTTATTTTGCATCTTAAGACTTTGAAGTTGATCACAAGATTGTAACTCATTTGAATTTGGAGCAATCTAATGGGTAGAAAGTCAAGATTCCAAAATTTATATTGTAAAGAAATAAATGGAGAATTGATTAAATGATTAAAGTGTTATGTTTCTTGTGAATCAAACATAATTATAATTCTCCTTAATCATGATTCAAATTAATATTATAGGGAAAGAACTAGCTAAATAAGATGCATATTTTGAGAGAGTTCTATGCCACAAAATGAGATTCCATTTCACCTTTCCTACATGGAAATATTGAGAGAAATAAAATATATAGTGTTTATGGATGTTTTTAATGAAGGAAAATTTGTATGAATTCAAATATCGTGCAAAGAAGAAGAATCAATTCTTAAGACAATAGTTCAGAAAGATATTGAATAATGATATTACTCAATGATTATAAGTTTCAATTATTACAAGACTATTGAAATAAATAGTAATTTCATTAAAAAATATATAAAAAATATTCACATGATTTTCACTGAATATAAATAAAATGAAAGGAGAAATATATGTTAATGGTATGTTTATAATAAGTATAACGAATAGGATTCTCTGTCTGAGAAGAAAACTAAGGGAAGTTATTGGAGATAGTTGTGTAATTAAGGGGAAAAGGATCATCATTTTTAGTTGTTATGAAAGATCATACCCTTTATCGAGTTCCATTTGATAATAAAAAATAGGCCATTTGTATGGTATAATAACCATGACACAACAGAGATTTAGTCATCCTTAATAGAGGTGAACCACTTTAGTAAACATGTTGGGTTTATTTCTGTAGGCATTGGTGGGAATCTATAGAGAGAAATTTTGAATAAGAATGAGAGTATAAAGAAAGTTAACATTACTATACACATTTATTAACTTCTATATTAGTGTGTATAAATCCTCAAGTTATCTAATAATTTTTATTAGCGTCATGCATACTCTCTTGTTTCTATCAAAATCCTGCAATGGATCATTATAAGTTTTTAAATAAAAAAAGAATCCCAATATTTGTTGGAAATGGGTTTCATTAATTGAAAGAGATGATAGTTTCCAAAATTATTTATCAAGGGATTGATGTTATTCATTCTTTTAAATATGGATTTATTGTACCAAATGAATCCTCACCATTGACCCAAACTGACAAAATAAATATTGAATATTATGGGAAGGAAAAAAATTCTTTGTCATCCACTTTATCAGAAAATGAGATGAAGATGGTTATGGGTTGTAGAACCACTAATTATATTTAAAGTAAGATTCATATCATTTATTAATGAAACAAAATAGTGAAAGAAGAAAATTTAAATATCAGTCAACAAGTGTTTGAAGATGTTAGAATACATTAAGATGAAACTGTTGATGAATTTCTTTTAGGGTAAATTTGATTTTCAGTACTATCAATGTTTTTAGATACACTCTTTAGGATTATATTTTTGTCAAAAGGATAATGAGAATATTTTGAGATAATTTTGTTGTGAATATCTAAAATCTAGAAGATATATATCTTGATGACTTCACCTTTGATGATCTCCATCATACTCTCAATAAATATGAAATGAGAATAAGACATATAATTACAAGAAAAGGGAAGAATGAAAAATGAAATTGAATTTAAAGCCCTCAATGATATGAATATTGAAGGAAAAAATACTATCAAGATGAAGTAGAAACATGAAATATTATACCGAAACTCTTTTTATCATGATATGAAATTTCATATGTGGTGGAAGAGGTAAGTATTGTTGTCAAATATCTTACATATGTTTCAATTACAGAAATCATAGATATTTTTGGGATAATTACCCAATGAAATTTATTAGATAAAATTATTATATGGAAGCTTCTAGGAGAAAAACCACTATATATTCATCATACTCTCAGTCATTAGGAAAGAAGAAGTTTTCACCTAATTCATTTAGAAGGATGAAGGTGTGTCTGGAAGTGAAGAAAGTTATGATGGGGATGTTCCTAGAGATGTATCTCAAAGATTTATTATAGAATAATATGAAGTATATTTAAACCCATCCTAAGATGAATATAAATATAATGGTGAGTATGGATCAGGTAAAATAGAGTCCTCTAAATAATATACCATGATAATGGAGAGAAAGATGTGTTTGAAAGAAATTCGAAGACTGAGAGAAGACAACACACAACTTAAAATAGGATCAAACAATAATAATTAAATTCTAGATGAAAAAGAAAATATTTTCAAATAAATTGAGATTATAAATCTTGATATTGATAGAAAGGGAAAAATCAATGAATAAATTTCCTCCTCTATTATCATAGGTGTTTAAGAAATTGATAAAATCAGAATACAGAATGATAAAACCAGTAATATGGATGTAAAAATTAAATATAACAAGAACTAAGTTGTTTACGAAAGATTAGAATGCTATATCTAATATAAAACAAGTATAAACCCTAATCAAGATTCAATATTTGAAAAGGAAAAGTCTGTATAAGTTTTAGTGAAAGGGTAGACTACTAATTCTAAAGAAACATATGATAGATTGTAATATAGAATAGTTAAATGTTATAAATAAAGAGTCAAATATAGTCATATATGGAAACAAAGAAACTCAAAAAGGTTCTTATTTAGTCACATATATTCAAAGAAGATATCCATAAAACGACATTGAGAGAGTTACTCATTCTTGGTATGAAAATATAACATAAAAACACCCTATTCTATATCTTAATTTTTTCCAGACCAAAAATTTTTAGGGATACTAATAGTTATATGGAATGTTTGTTCATAGGTATTATAAATTATGGTATAATATGTCTCTTAATTGACTTACAATAGATAAATAATCAAGGGGTAGACAAAAAACATAGGTCAGAACTTATCCAAGACATCAACTAATTGGAAAGAGGTTAAAATGAGAAATAGTTTTGAATATCCATAAGTAGTATATGGATTATGTGATCAAGAAGGTAGAACATCACATATAATTTTTTCTTTTATCCTAGATCAGATGAATTTATGTTATAATTTTTGTGACAACCAAAATAAAAGTTAGTTTGGGTAACAAGAAAATGTGGTTGAAGTTTTATTTAGTTTTTGCAAGTCTGAAAAGACTTAGATCATGGATGTTGGATGTTAATATCACTTGACCAGTTATATGAATAAACATAAAATTATTATAAATATTAAGGGAATATATCACATTTAGTAATCTTAGTTATATAAAGATTAAGGATATTATGACATAAACCATTGCTAAAAGTCAAATCAGTCGATATAGTGTGTTGTTTTCTGATAGAATAAATAATTTTTTTTGAATATATAAAAACTATGTAATGAAAAAAATAAATTTACTTTCCTGAAAAATTGATTAATAGTAAAAAATGAAAGATTATGTGGTTATTACATGGGGTTTGAAAGACTTGGAAATTGTTTTTCATGTTTGAGAAACAAACTTAGGTTTATAATTATGTTAAAAAGAATAAAATAAGTTATAGAATAAAATGACTGTCCACCATATACAAAATAAAACGAATAAGCCAATCTAAGATGAAAAAATGAAAAATTTACCATTACGGAAAGAAGACACCATCGCTTTTTATAAAATATGCACAAAATGTAAAATAGTGAAAAAACATATAAGGTAGTTTAAATTCAAACTTCGAAGCCTCTTGAAATGATTCACTCTGATGTGTCCAGCCTAATAACCAATAATTTAATAAATAATAAAATATATTTCGTCAGTTTCAATGATTACATCACAAGGATGACATGAATCATGTTCTTATCAAAAAAATCAGAGGCTGTGGTAAAATTTAAGAGTTTTAGAAGAATTAAAAATAAGAAAATAGTCTTGTTCCTAAAAATATTGAGATCATATATTGAGAGTGAATATTAAAAGAGATAGTTAACTGAATATATTAACAAACATGGGATCTTACATGAGTAGAGTGCACCATACGCACCTCAAAAAAAATAGAGTGTTTGAAAGGAAGAACATGAGTGTAGTTGATATGAAAATAACTATGGTGGGATAACAAGACACCTCAAAGTATTATTAGCTACATTCCATCACAACAATTGGAAAAATTCATAAAAAAGGTATCTTAAAAAAACTCACACATAACCCCAATGTGAGTAGTGGATTATAAGTAATCCCAACTTTAAGAATTTTAGGGTGTTATGATGTCCTTGATTGATCAAGAAAAAATAAAAAAGTGTAGGAATGTTTGAAGATGAAGCTAAATATGGAACTTTTATTGGGTACACACCAAATTGAAAATATTACAGGCATTACAAAAATAAAAAATGAAAGAATGGTTGACAGTGATGATGTTAGAGGGAACTAGAAATATAAAAATTATAGATGATGAGGATGATGTTACCATTTTAGAACCTAATGAACAAAATATAAAAAATACATAGGATCCGATATAAGAGGTATATTTTTCATTTTCTAGTGATGAAGATGGAAAATGAAAGTCTAAAGGGAAAAATTAAAGGCCAAGAAAACATGTTGATGCAGAGAAAATTATTGTGGATAAGAATCAATGTGTGGAGACGTGGAATATTATCATAGAAATTTGCCATACTGGTCTTTTTTCGAAATATTAACCTCAAAAAATTTTGGATGGTTTTGAAACAAAATGAGTGGGTTCAAGCCTTGAATGAAGAATTAGATCATATTGAAAAAAATGAAACTTAGAAACTTGTTCCCAAACAAACTAATAATAATGTGATCATATCCTTTTTTCAGAAAGCTCTCTATCTGTTTATGGTGTCTCAATGTGTTTGGAATTTCAATCGTAATGTGTTTCTTAGAAACACGATGTTTCAGAAAGGGTATATGGACAATATTTTATATATTAAAAATACCAACACCACATCACTCTTTGTAATTATATATTTTTGTAATGACTAATGTTTTGAATATAAATTTCTTCTTTAAATTAAATTTTTTCTTTATAGATTATGGAATAAAATAAATAAAAAATCATTTTATGTTTAGAAAACTAAATTATCTATGTTTTAATTTATTTTAGAAATCAATATATTCAATTATAATTATAAATTTTAATGATATCTTGATAGTTATTAGGACATATATAATATATATTACAATTTGAAAAAAATATCAATTAAAAGTAAACATAATTTTAAGTTAAATTTTTCAAATAGAATAATAAAATGTTAATTTGAAGAAAAATATATTCTAAATGTAATATTAGGATATATTCTATATATATATATATTCTAAGTTTTATATATAACTCATGTGCCCTATTTGTGTATACATTTTCACACATTCTACTTAAAATAAAAACATGTTTTCATTAGATAAATATTGTTTTGAAGATAAAATGCTTTAATTCGGTGTTCATGATGTTTTTAGGTATTTTCCATACAAAGTGGAAAATTGAGAAAGATCATAAAAAAATTTCACATATACACGGTGTGTACTTTATCAACCCATGACATATACCATTGCCTAGACACAGATCTGCCAGACCGAGTGCACACCCATGTCACTAGCTAGATATCACACTCTGTGTACTACCCATTCACACATTGTGTACTCCCTTCTAGACATGGTTAGTGTCTGAAGTTGATACTACACACCATGTGGGAGGTTCTACACACTTTGTATCCCCACCAACTTACTGCTGACATATTTAAAGTCATTAGGTGGATCGGCAGATCACCTACCAGTGAAGAAAACAAGGCCAAGACAAGTTGACCTGAGTACATGCTGCATACTTTATAGTACAAACCATGTATTTCAAAATTCTATAAATAATAGGGTATCCCTCCATGTTTGAGGTTGGAAATTCAGGGGGAGGTGCTTCCTCTCTTCTGTTCGAGCCTCCCAAAGATCCATTTCAGGTTTCTATTTCCTATTTTCATTTCTATTGTAGTGTACTTATCCTATTATCCTTTCTTCCTCTCATATCCATTGTAGAGATTGAGGTTTTTCTTAATCCACACACCAAGAAAATGGTTATAAGAGGGTAGTTTTCCCCATGTTGGAGGTTGTAACAATGATTCTGTGTTATTTGAAATCGAAATTTTAAAGTGTTGTTTTTATTAAGAATTATGTTTATAATTTCATCAATGAATCTAATACTTTACCCACCATTGGTGTCGTATTTCCAATAATGAAACCAATGGAAAAAACTGAAGGAGTTCTAATGAGTGAATCCATGAGTATTTGGTGAGCTCATTACCGCTTTCTTTTTTGGTAAATAACTTAAACATATTTTAAGTAGATAATTAACAATCCAAGTAATTAAAAGTTAAATGTGTCATCATTTGTTTTCAGAATAAGAAACAATGATTTTGTTGAATACCTATTGTGAAATACCTTTCATTAATAAATTCAATGTTAAATAGTGACATTCGTAATAAAACATGATCAGAGTTACAACCTCACCACACTTGTCTTCTTTTTATTCTGTTCTTCTTTTGTTTTAATTTCAATTTTCAAAAATTATTTCCCTGTCTCACTGTTCCCTTCACCATTTATTTGTAGAAAACCAATCAAGACTCTCTAACTTGTGTTTCACCTTTCTTTTTCCTCATTTACCTGTGGGATCGACCCCGAATTCCACTAGCTACCTAGTAGTTGGTTTAAAAGGGAAAAATAACTTCTAATTTGGACTGCTCCATGCGATGGGAGTGGCATCAAATTCAGGCATCATTGTTGAGGAAATGAGGAAAGCAGTAGTGCAAGTATGGGTCAAAGGTTAATTTATCCAAAATTTTCCATTTTCTTTCTTCTTTTTTGGATTCTTTTTCTTGAGAACCTCAACCCCACATCCCTGGGATTATTATCCAATTTAGGAGTGGTACGACCCACCTAGAGAATATTTTTATCCATATGATCCAGAGTTATCATACCCACCCCTAGAAGGGTATTCTATGTACATGAATGATTGGTTGAAATATGAGGAAAACACATGCACATTCTTCACCCCACCCTTCCCTTCTTCTCCTTTAGAACATTTTTTAGGTAATACTAAAAGGTTTGTATTGATTATGGAGGCATTCACCACATGCTAGTTAGACTGAACCGAAAGGTTGGTATGACTTGTAAATATGGTAGAGTAGCTCCCCAAGATAATTTCTAATATCGATGCTCTGGTTGAGTTTGAGGATGGGTGTTGTAACTTTGTCTCAACTAAGGATACATGTTATGATGTGGTCCCCTCCATTCATTCATTAAAAAAGTCAGAAATTAATTTTCAGAACTCAAATATTGAATATGGGAACACATCATGTCTTGTTAATACTGAACATGATCAAACATTTATTTTGGAACCCTGAAATGATTACACAACTATTTCGAAGGATGCCAACAATTACTTTCAGGTATTCATCATTGCAACACAGGCACCTCAGGAGGTGGAGGATGTACTTGATCAAACAAAGAATCAAGTCCACCTTCATTATCTATTAGCCACTGGGAAGGGCTACCACAAGCTGCCGCCCAAACCACCTAAATGTAAATAATCATGGAAATAAGATGAGGGCACCAGACACATGTGGTGGTATGCACTGTGAAAGACACATCTACCTTCAGTTTATGGGTAAGTAACTCTAACTTAGGTCGAACCAAAGACCTAAAACAATGGAATTTCCTGGGAGGATACATAACCATCCCCTTATCCTTGCTTTATTTCTTTTCTATTCTTAATAAAAACATGTCATGTGCATATTTACACACACCATGTACTCACTTCTCTTCGGTATACTATTTTAATAAGAACAAAATGACAACACATGTCATGTAGTACACATAACACGGCATTCAATTTTCTTTTTAGTGTATATTTTAACAAAACTTTTAGTATAAGTACATATTAATTATGTTAATAAACAAGGATGAGGCCTGTGTCAATAGAAAGGTCACTAATGTGTATCTAGGAAGGTCATCACTTCGAATCACTCCACACCTACCTTTGGTAAAAGTTTCATTGTTTTAGAACACATGTTTTAATTAAACAACATGTGAGGTGTTTTCAAAATAAAATAAATGTTTTTTACAAATAAAATAAAACCCATGGGAGGGTTGAATCAATTTATAGGGTCATAACCGATGGATCTAAAAGACCTTGGTTTGAGTCCTGACAACTGGCCCGGTTCCATCAATTATCAAGTTAACAAAACCACATGATGTGCATTTCGATACACATTGTGTGATTAATGTTTACAAAAATAACTTAATATTTTTTAAAAGTAAAAAATCACCAAGGGATGATGTGGGTTGGTTGTCTAAGATGTAGCACAGGGTTCAAAAGCCTCGGGATCAAACTTGGCTAATCTCCCTACTCCATACCGATCTTTCAACAATTGAAACCACACAACATGTTTTGTTTCGTTCATGTAGTATTGGACCTATAATTTAAGTATATATTGTTAATAAAACTGTGTAGTAGTATAACCTTCGCTCCAATGGTTGAGGGATTAAATTTGGATTAGCCGGTCACTGGTTCGTATCATGAGCCAAGCACCAAACCGAAGGCTGTAGTTCTCTTTTTGGAATTTTAGAAAACACAACATGTACCCCATGGAAACACTCTTTAGTGGAACTTTCCATTTAGCTGGTCATAATCAAGAAACGACCGGTTTCACTTGGTGGGTTG
This sequence comes from Viscum album, assembly GCA_963277665.1. Classification (NCBI taxonomy): domain Eukaryota; kingdom Viridiplantae; phylum Streptophyta; class Magnoliopsida; order Santalales; family Viscaceae; genus Viscum; species Viscum album. The sequence continues at coordinate 768,819,258 of OY728159.1, read as the reverse complement.
GGAATGATCAACTTATCAATTTATTTGGTAAACTACTCAGGGCCCATATAGCCCAAGCCAGATTAATAGTATTCTGGACTAGGGGAATAGACCTATTTAAAGTAGCTCATTTCGTATCAGATAATCCCATGTATGAAAAGGGATTCATTTTACATCCCCATATAGCCACTCTAGGTTGGAGGATAGGTCTTGGTGGGGAAGTGATAGATACCTTTCCATACTTTGTATCTGGATTACTTTAGTTAATTCCCTCTGCAGTATTCGGTTTTGGAGGTATTTATCATGCACTTATGGGACCTAAGACTCTTGAAGACTCTATTTATCTGATACATTACATGTATAGGTTTATTTTTTGTTTGTAAATAATATATATTTCTTTATTAATTATTTTTAAATTAAAAATAAAAATTATTATATCGTTTAATATAATAATTTTACTTATTATTATTAAAAAACTCTTACATGGTGTGTAGGGAATCTGTACACCATGTTCTCTACCTACAAAAGCCTTGCGCCCTATCTGGCCTGACCCCATGTCGTGACCCACTACTTGCCATTTTCTCCCTCCCCTAAGCTTATCTCATACTTCTTCAAACCCCTCCTCCTCCAATCATCCATTTTGGTTCGTTCGAAGCCATGATTTCTTCATAATTTTCATCATTAGTCTAGTTATGCACTTATGCACCCTCTATTTTAGTATTTTACATGTATATAGGTCGATTTAGGAATGAGTGACTGTTCGGATCCATCCCGAAGTAGATGAGGTAAAATAAAGAACACACGTTGTGTACTATAGCTACACAACGACATAAGCCCCACTGATCACATTGTACAACACATGGTGGGTACATTCAGTACACACCGTGTATAGATCATTAGCTTGATCTTTAGTAGAAGCTCATTTAGTTCGACCACGAGGCCCCAATCCCATCTATTTACACACGGTGTGTATGTTCAGTGCACACCATGTACCATATTCACTAAGAATATTCTATTTGAAAGAAGTACATATTTTGGAGGCCATGTTCTTACAAATGTCGTGTAGTGCCTACACACGGTGTGTCTAATATATTACGACCCATTCTGGTCAGTTCTTTTTATGTGAACTTACACGAACACCACCCCCTATTCTCAGACATGGAATGTACACATAACTACATACCATGCATTTTCCATTTTCTGAACACATACCCACTCAGTGTTTTTATCTAGAGTACATAGATTCCTTACCCGATCACACTTCACAATATGTTCCCTGGATCTACATGCTGTGTACTTTTGTTTTTCTGATTTCTCAATTTTCTTTATTCTTTTTTTCGTCTCCGTTTTCTTTTGTTGTTTTTATTTCCTTTTATTTTAGATATGGTAGATGGATATCATGCTAGTGGAAAGTTACATGAAACCGCTACTGAGGGAGAGAGTCCCATGCATCACCGAATCTAACTACGAACTTTCTCGGTGCCAACTACTGAGACTCTTCTAGTCTTGCATCCGTCATCCTTGGTGAATCTGCATCCTCTACTACCATCACTAGCACCTTCACCATCCTCTAGTCGTGTAGACATCACGATACCTTCTACATAGGCTACTAATCCACCAGTTGACACATCTACACCTACTTAGGGCCCCCGTACAGTAGTTACCACTACTAGTGTGGAAACTTATGAGCCATCCATAGTAGAAGAACCTACTATGTCTGCTCTAGCTTCCACAACTAGCACAACCTCAGAGCCATCCCTGATCATAACGGATCCAACTGCTGCTTCAACAGATGGACCCTCTACCTCTATAGTTGTGGCCATACCACAACCATCTCAGACTGCTCCCCAGCCCCAACTACCTCCCAACATGGTATTAGATGACAGGCATCTTGTGGAAAACTAGTTGCGGCGATTTTCAAAGTGCACAATCCAGTCGTGCAGCCATTTCCTCAACATTACTATTCCACAATGCCATGATACCTAGGGGTAGATTGAGGAGCTTCTCGGCCACACCCATTTGATTGAGATACTCCAGGTCATCACTCCTACATTTTTAGATTTATTTTTGGAGTTTATTGTGACCTTCGAGTTCGATGGGCCACATACTTCCAGAATCCCACCAATATAGCTACACATGTTAGATTTAGACTGGGCGGTTGACCCTTTTCATTGACCATGATCACGTCTGGCCGAGTGTGTGACTTTTACCCCCATCCTTCCACCCCACCTCTTATATTTTACTTAACTCACCCTGAATGATATGATCTTATTTTCATGTGGTGGGAGATTGTTGGGCCTGACCATAGGTATAACCCCACTTCCCAAAAGAGAACGCTCATCATTTCACCTCCCATTCATTTCATTCACCGTTGCTTCAATACCATCCTCTTCCCTTATCATGATGACATGGGTGTTGTGCCTAGACGACAAATATATCTTCTAACCTCTTTTATCGAGAATGACTACCCCAACCTCCCTTATCTTGTCGCCTCCTACTTCCACTCCATGATCACTGGCCATCAGGGAAACCTGAATGACGGTTTCTATGCCACCCGGTTGGCACAGTACATGGGTGTTTTGAGCCCTCCATCTCCCACAATCACTTAGGGTCTCCCTAGCATATATAATTCTTCAGTATTATCTGCCTGAGGATGGTCGAGCATCCGGTATAAGGCCATGTGCTCTTGTAGGATGCCCCATCTCTTGTAGGGTTGTGAGATGACCCACTTTCCCCTGATGGTGTTATTGATCTGGTTCAACCCCATCCACCAATGGACATTCCTTCTCCAACCATTCCTAATTATTATCCTTCCCTTCCAAGCTCCTCCACCATCCCTTATTCAGGCCTATCCATATCCCCACCTCCACCCGCACACTTAGTTGATCTCCCCATCTCCCTCTACCTGGCCACAATGGAGTGGTGTTAGGGTACTATGGCTCAGAGTCAAGAGTGGCTTGAGCGGATGTTGGGTATTATTCTTCACAACCATAACATTTAGTTACCCCCAAAACCTAATCCTCCATCTTATCCTCATCCTTATATAGTACAAACACCGTTGACAGAACTGGCCACAAATTCCGTTCTCCAATCCACTCATGGACTAGCTTCTACCACTACTGTTGCAAGCCCAGCCAAGATTGTCAAGCCTCCCATAAAGTGAACCAATCCTATGCCTATAGCTTCTTCTACTTCTTTTGTCACCATGGATGTACCTGTTATGGACCCCACATGGAGCATAGATCCTAATCATCCTCTTCCTCTCCCACTGATCCTCCTATTCTAGATCCCCTTGTTCCTGATGATGCATCTTCTAAGGCGTCACGAATACTAGTTGTTGGAAGCTTGCTTAATTATATATATCTCTTTTGTGCTATACTTGTGATGTGATAGTGTGTGTTCATGAACACTTCCTTCTCTATTTATTCGCTATTCATAGGTATTCTAGATCACTATGGGCATCTCTGTTCGATTAATTCCCTTATTTTTGAGCTCACCACAAGGGGAGTATTATTTCAAAATTTATTTTCATTATTATTTTCATCTATACATCTTTCATTGCTTCTCCTTGTCCTATCCCACTTGTGTTTTCCCAAATCCTACTCTTCTCCTTATTTTTTAACTTATAGGACCATGCTCACTATTAAGTTTGGATGTGAGTCTCTGCCTAAATTATTAATTTCCCTTGAAATGATCTGGGAGACATCATTAATAAATGAAATATTTTAAACTGTGGAAAATATTTGATTAATTATTTTTATAAATAATAAATAAATAAAAGGTAATTTTATAAGTTACATGATTATTTTAAATTCTAATTTTCTTTAAATGACTGTTGATATAGTTTAATTGTGGATTTAAATCCTTGAACATTTACATTTAATAGAATACTAATTTTTATTCATGTCATGACATGATTGACCCTTTATTTTTTTCATTCTCGAGAGATATTCCAAGCCATTATATATATTCTTTATGATACCCTCTTTCTTGAGAGATTCTTGGGATATTCAAAACTACTAGAACTTGTGAGTTTTTTCTTCAGAACATGAATATTTTTAATCACATTAAAATGATTGAGGCATTTGACTATTGTTCAGTACCTTTTGGACCATGAGACCTACCTTACAAATGAACATCCTGAAACCCTTAGAAACCATGAACAACCTTGAAAAGAAGCCACATTATATGCCTATTTATCCTTACTAACCTAATTCTTTTTTAATTTTTAATGATTATTAATTTGATCTTTAAAGAGGGAATTTCGACATTCATGGTATATTTTGGAGTGAAACAATGAAATTAAGTGTGGGGGAGAGTTACTCTTGTTAATTTGGGTAGAAGGGTTCCAAACCACAATTCATTATATTCTTAGTGGTCCCTTGTTAAACAAAGTTTTGAAAAAATTGAAAGAGGGACTCGATCTATTCATTACACTTTATTGATGGTTTATGGGCCCATGTTGGAAAGGGCATATCATGGTGATGATACCCTTTGAGAGATCTTATTGTGGATTCATTTTTCATTGAGATTTATTATTGAATATCATGAATTTTTATTTATGAATTAATCCTCCTTTTCACACCTTTCAGATTATTTTTCACATTATCACATACCCACCAGAAGGCTCATAATAATTTGAACCTTTTTGAAAGACCTCATGATTTTTCTGAATTGATTTATTGAGTAGAGAATGAGAATATTTTCAAGCTTGTGGATAGAGTGCATATACTTGAGATTGAGCATAACTCTGATTAAAATATCTTGAGTAATGAGTTTGGTATTTTTTGGTGAGGTAAATCATTAAGTGGCATGTGTATTTTTGAAAAGTTGAACATTGTGAATAGAAGTAGATGAAAAATATTTTATTGAATTATATAGGAGGATGATTAGAGTATCTTTGAAATTGAAATATGTTGGGTGACTTTTAATATATTCTTATATGTCTATAATATTTATAATTATAATTAGTTGAATGATTCCCTTTTCAGAGTATGGATTTTGTTAACAATATGTTGAGATTTTTTGTGAGGACAATCAAATGACTAAGTGTGGTGATGTTTGATGTGCCCAATTTATTTAAAAATTTTCACAAATTCTATTGAAAATAAAAACCTTCTTTCACCATATACATGTTTTTTTGAAGATAATGTTCATTAATTCAGTGTTCTTGATGATTTTCATGTATTTTCTAGCCAAAGTCACCAATTGGGAAATATGAGAGCAAAAGTTCCCATATACACAGTGTGTACTTTATCAACACCAACAGTGTACCATTGCCCATACATAAGTCCACCAAACCGAGTACATGCCCATGTTTCTGTTTAGATATCAGATGTCATGTACAACCAATTCACACATCATGTCATCTATTCTAGATGTTTTTGGTGGATGAAGTCGATACTACCTGACATGTGGGGTGGAAATACATGCCATACATCCCCACCAACCGGCCGCCGACACGTTGAAAGTCACTGGGCAGCTCAACGCATCACTTACCGGTGGAGAAAACAAGGCCAATCCATGTTGAACTAAGTACATGTCTTGTACTTTATGGTATACACCATGTATTTCCAAATTATATAAATAATATGAAATCCCTCCATGTTCGAGGTTAGACATTTAGTGGGAGGTGCTGCTGCTATGCCGTACGAGTCTCCCTCTGAACCATTTCAAGTTTCTCTTTCCTGTTTTCATTTCAATTTTAGTGCAATACTCCACTTGCCTTTTCTTCCTCTCATTTACATGGTAGGGATTGTGTTTTGGTTCTATTCACACACCATGACCATGGTAAAAAGAGGGTATTTTTCCCCATGTTGGGGGTTATAATAATTATTGTGTGTTATTTGTAATCAGAATCATGAAGTGTTTTTTTATTGTGAACTTTTTTTATAATTTCTTGAATGAATCTGATGCCTTACTTACCATTGGTTTCATATCATACCAAGAACAACACCAATGAAAAAAACTATAGGAGTTTCAAAGAGAGAATCGATGACCATTGGATGAGCCAGTTAGCACTTTCTTTTGGGGTAAAGAACATAAAAATGTTTTATGTAGTTAATTAACGGACCAAGGAATAAACCATTAAATGTGTAATTGTTTTTTTCATACCAATAAAAAATGATTTTATTGAATCACTCAGGTAAAATACCTTTTATTAATAAATTCATTGTTAAAGAATGAAATTTACAATAAAACATGATCATAGTTACTACCCTGACACCCTTATATTCTTTTTATTTTGTTCTTATTTTTTTAATTTCGATTTTCACAAATCTTTTCATTGTATCACTATTTCTGTCGCCAATTATTTCTAGAAAACCAATCAAGACTCACCAACTTGCACTACACCATGCTTTTTCCTATTTTCCCCATGTGATCGACCTCAACTGATACTATCTACCTAGTAGTTAATTTAGAGGGGAATAATAAAGTCTAATTTGGACTGCTCCTTACGATGGAGTGGTATCAAATTATGGCAGTGTTGTCTGGGAATTACAGAAAGAGGAAGTTCTAGTCTAGGTCAAAGGTTGGTTTACCCATAATTTTCAATTTTTATTTCTTCCTTTCTTTATCCTTTTTCTTGAGAACCTCATTCCCACATCCCATGGATTATTGTCTGGCTGGGGAGTGGTTGGACCCACCTGGAGAGGATTTTTATCCGTATGATCTTGAGTTTTCGTACCCACCCCCAGAAGAGTATTTTCCATACATGAATGATGGGTTCCAATATGAGGAAAACCCATTAACATTATTCACCCCACCCCACCCTTCCCTTATTCTGATTCAGAACCATTTTCAAGTAATACCAAAAGCTTATTATCGATGATGGGGGAATTCACTACATGCCAGTTAGACCAATCCAAAAGGTTAGGATGACTTGGAAATATGCAAGAACAACTCTGGGATAATTTCTAATATGGTTCTTCTGGTTGAGTGTGAGGGTGGGTGTTCAAAATTTGTTTCAACTAAGGATATATGTTTTTTTGTGGGACCCACCTTTCATTAATTAAAAAAATTAAATAATTAATATTCAGAGCTCAAATTTTGAAATCGGGAATTCATCATGTCATGTTAATATTGAACTTGATTATAAATTTATTTCAAAACCCTATGTTGATTACACACCTATTTTAGAGTATGCATGCAATTACTTTCAGGTATTCAGTATTGCAATGCAGGAACTTCAGGAGGTGAAGTATGTAACTAATCAAACCAAAAATCAAGTACACCTTTAGCATCTATTGTCTACGGAGCTGGGCTATTGCAAGCCACCTCCCATACCACCTGAAGATTAGGAATCATGAAAAAAATGAGGTTATTAGACACATGTGGTAATTTGACCTTTGAAAGCCACATCCACCTTAATATTATGTGTAAGTTAACCTAAATTTGGTCGAGCCAAATACCTAAAACAAACATGCTTCTGGGGAGGAAACCCAACCTTTACCTTCCCCCCTTTTCCTTTATTTTATATTCTTAATAACCACATGACATGTACATATCTATAAATGTTTTGTACTCACTTTTCTTCTATCTGCTATTTTAATATGAAAAAAATGAAAGCACAAGATGTGTAAAATAGATAACATGGTATGTACTTTTATTTTTAGTTTATATTTTAACAGAAATTTTTTTATAAGTACATATTAAATAGTTAATAAATTGGGATGGACCATGTGCTGATAGAAAGGTCACAAGAGTATATCCAGGCCAATTTCCAATTCAAATATCCCCACAACTACCATTGGTATAGGAAAAAAACTTTTGTAACCCGTGTTTCAATTATATGGTCTATGATCTGTTTTAAAAATAAAATAAATGTTTTTCCAAATTAAATAAAACCGATGGTGGGGCTGAATTTATAGGCATAATCATAACCCATGGGTCCAAAAGACCCTGGTTCGAGTCCTGACAACTGGCCCAATTCCATCATTTTTCAATTTAACAAAACCACATGATGTGAATTACGATACAAATTGTGTGAGTCATGTTTTCAAAATAACTTAAAACATTTTCAAAAATAATAAATTACCCAGGGATGGTATAGGTTGATTGGTATAGACATAGACTAGGGTTTAAAAGACCCAGGTTTGAACTTGGCTAATTTCCCTGCTCCATCCCAATCTTTCAATAATTGAAACCACACAACATCTGTTGTTTTCTTCCATGTAGAACTAAACCTATTATTTAAGTATATAAAGTTAGAAAAACATTGCAGTACTAAAACCTTCACTCAAATGGTTGAGGTCTTGTGTTCGGAAAGGCTGGTTACCAGTTTGAATCATTCCCCTAGCACGAGACCGAAGTTTGTAGTTCTCTTTTTCAAATTTCAGAAAACATGACGTGTATTTCTCTGATACATTTCATGTATAAGTTTATTTTGAAATTTTAAATAATATTTTTTCTTTTATATTTATTTTTAAATTCTAAATAAATATAATTATATATTTTTCTATAATAATTATAATTATTATTATTATTCAAATAAATTATACACTGCATGTAGGATATCTGCACGCCATGTTCTATGCCTATAAAAGTCGGGCACCCTACCCGGCCTGACCCCGTGTCGTGACCCCCCTCCTCCCTATTTTATCCCTCCCCTTAGCTTCTCCCATATACCGTCACACCCCTCCTCCTAAAATCCTCCATTTCAATTCGTTTCAATCATGGATTTCTTCATCATTTCCATCCTCAGTTGGTATATTTTTCAAGTGATTTTTATTATCGTATTTATGGAAAAAAATATATAGTGTTTTTACCGTTAAAATAGGGAGCAAAATCCTGAATAATTTCAATTGGTATTAAAGGATAGGTTTAGTTAACATTGAAGATTAAGATGTTTGTCAAGGAAAATTAAGGATTTGAAATTTTCTTTTGAGGTTTTAGGTAACTATAGTTTTTGCATCTATTTTTTTAGACACCTTGAGATATAAGGTATAATATTTTGGATCTAGGATTCAATAGATCACTCTTTTAGACAGAAAAATTTTCATGGATTAATTACATATAAATATTCAATAAAGTTTCTTTTATGTAGTTATATATATATATATATATCTATGTGTGTGTGCTCTTCGATTTATTTGAAATTAGATTTATATTAGAAACATGAAAATTCAGAGGATGTAATGTATCTAGGAGGAAAATATAATGCCTGGGGATTTTATTATAAAATTATTCTTTAAAATATAATTTTTATTTATATATTATGGAATAAAATAAATTTATATAGTCATTTTATATTAAAAAACAACATTACCTATATTTGAATTATTTTTAGAAATTAATATATTCAATTATAATAATAAATTCTAATGATGACATGATTGTTATAATGAAAAATAATGTATATAATAAAATTTAAAATAATAATAATAATTAAGGGTAAATATAATTAAATTAATATTATCGAATTGAAGAGAAAAATGTTACTTTGAATTAAAATGTATTCTAAAGGTAATATTAGGATATATACTATATATAAAATCTCTATTGTATAAATAAAAAATAAAATATAAATTTAAGATGAATATAGTAATAGACTATATAAATTTGAAAAAAATATATTTAGTTATTAACAGAACATTAATTTGAAATTGATATGTTTCTCTAATGCATAAGATGTTAACTTATATATATATAATAGAAAAAATAATGTTATATGTATATATATACATATGTGTCTGTGTGTGTGTGTTTAAATATATTTAAGGGATTAAACATTTAAGCTTATGTTTATAAGGATTGAATTATAAAATATTTGATATAAGTTTGGAATAAATATATATATATAATAAAATGGTTATCATAATAAAAAAAGAATAAGAACCAATCAAAGAAAAGAGGTTTCTTTATCTCAAAGTTGCGATTGCCTTTCCATCCTCCACCTTATCATCTGTCAACAACATCGTCCTCACCGCTAGGTGATGACATCACACCCACTACTGATGTTGTAGAGCCTTCATCACACCATCATGAAACAACACAGTTGTTTTCATCCTCCTAATAACTGTGTCCTATTTACATGATTGTTATCCCCATCTTCCTGGACCAACACCATCAAACCTTATTTTTCTTCAAGCATGTTGGTATGAAGACTCCACCATAGTAGGTTATCATCTGGAAATTGAATGAGATAATAGGCGTGTGTCAGATAGAGTAATTTTTGGAAATAGAAAATTTTCAATATTTGAATTTCACCACTTTTCTTTTTTTACAATAGATTTTTTAAGTAATCTATTTTATATTGGGAATGGATTATTAAAAATAATTTATCACTTCAGGTGTTCATGCATTGACACTATATTAATTTCTATCCACCAAGATGCATATTCATTACCTAGTATAAGAAAACAGAGTTCATAATTTTAGAGTTTCTATAAGGAAAATTTTATCATCAACACCGGGTAAGGAGAAAAATATATTTTTATGTTTTGAAAATTTTTTTTTTTAAAGGAAATTTATTCTGAAATTTCTAATTTAAATTTAAAAAGAATATATCTTCATCATACAATGTTTATTAAAACATTTATATTATAGAACATTCAATTTTTGAGTACTTCATAAATAAAACTCTTTTATATTTTTTCTATAAGGTAATTTATTTTTCAAAATTTAATAACTATTTTCATATTTCTAAAACCATCATTATTAGGGGAATTAATATATTTTCAAAATTATAACCTTATATTTAAAAGGTTAACTTTAATTTTATGTAACGAGGGTTTTGCTTTAAATTATTCTAAATTATGTTTTAAATTCATCATTTTATCATTTTATGTGAAAAATGATTTTAACATTTTATAATGGGTTAATTCTTTCAATGTTATTATTTTATTTTCAAATTCATCATTTTTCATGTGATTATTTCCAATGAAGTATTTAAGTGGGTTAAAATATTTCATTTATTATGATATTATTTTTATTTAATTATCTTGTATATTTCCCAAGTCCAAGTAATTTTATGTCCATGTATTAATTAATCTAATTTAACTTCCATGTATGTTTAGAATTATATAATTCCAATTTTTTTATATTTGGTTCATTTATTGAGAAATACATATACATAATTATGTACACTTATATGTATATATATAATATGTACGCATCTATTATTACAATTTTTTTAAAGATATGATTGAAAATCCCCCATGAAAAAAGATGTGAAAGCTCAAAATGTTTATAAAAACTCTGTACTTGGACTTTGAAAATATGATGAGTATTTAAAGAGTGAACCAAACCCTATGAAATAGATATGACCTATTCAAACATCAATGTTCCAAGTGGCCTCAGGTTTTTGTATAATATTATGAATTTTTTTCTAAACAAATCACTAGATTATTTTTAATAAAAATTTATTTTCATGTATTCCAATAGTTATTGTTGTTTTTAATTATAATAGGTTCTTAATTTTATTTCCTGGATTCTTTATTTTACGAAAACTGGTTTTGGTATCTCAATGTAATATTAATAAATATATGATCATAAAATTTATTAATATTTTGAAAAACCATTTATGGTTTTATTTAAAGGAAAAAGTGTTTTTTTATAATTACATAATGTTTTGTTCTGAACTAAGTTTTCAGTTTTCTGGAGATTATCTTCAAAGAAATATTTCCAATATTATTTTTAAATGGATAACTCAATTTAAAATACCTTACTAAGTTATTTTTCTCAACCTATGTTTTAAAATATTTTTTACAAGGTATTTATATAAGTAAGATTTACTTAGAAAACATATATCAAATACATTGATTTTATACAGACCAGAGTAATATTTGTTTTGGATTTTTTTATTTTCAAAATAAAATGAATCATTAATTTATATATTTTTCATTAAAATTTTCATAATACACCAAAATTATATACCTAAATGATCCGCAGAGTGTTTATTTTTCAAGTAATGTTGAATATTTTTTTAGGAAATAAAAATATCTAGTGTTTTTAGCACTAGACTGGGGAGTGTGTTTCCGAGACATCTCAATGATGATGAAATAATATTTTTCATTAATAATGATATAACATGTATAGTGTTTTCATGGAACCCAAAAGAAATGATTGAAAATTTAATACTGGGAGATAAAAAACTCTTCTTAGGGAAACATATTTTTTAAGAAGCATGTTATATTTTTGTCTCACAAGAAAAATATTGAAAAGAGATTTTGAATAAGTTTTAAATGCAAGAGGCCAGAGGTGTGTCCACCTTAATTAGGTTGGGAAAAAATATGAAGAACTATAATGAGGGGAAAAATATTATTGAGAAGAATTTTATAATTTTCATTTGAAATCTTTTGTGCCTAACGACATCAAGAGATGACATTTTATATGTTATCACATTTTTTTCATGGTATCAATTCAATAAAAAGGAAACAAAACATTGGTAAGTAAAAAGGATCTTGAGATATGTCTCCAACACTCTCAATTACGGTATGTTGTATAAGAAGATAGGTGAATGAGAACTAAAAGGATTTATTGATGTTGATTGGGAATGACTAGTTAATGATTTAAAATCTAAATCTAGTGTTGTATTTTTTTATAGGAAGAAGTTTTTTTGTTGGAATTTAAAGAATCAAACATCAGTGACACTAATATCTACTCTAGATGAATATGTGGTAGGATCACAAGAATCTACACTGATGATATTGATGAAGACACAATTGAAAGACTTTATTGTTAAATCAACTTGTCCTCTTGTTATGGGTTGTGAGAATTAGAGCTCTATAAAACTATCCAAAAATTCAGTGAAGTAATCTAGGTAAAAGAATATATACATAATGTAAAATTTTATAAATGGATAAGGATTAATAGGGAATTATAATGATAAAGTATAACCCCTATAATGAAAATATTACTGATATTCTTACCAAACCGATCACAGACAAACATTTCAAGATTCTATGATTAAAAATGGGAGTGAATCCCACCCCATCTCATTAAGGTATTGTATTTTTTGAGTTCCCTATTATATTATTTATTTCAAATATTCTTGAGGAGGGTTTATTTATAGGGGATAGAATTTTTTTTCTTTGGTCATGAATTATTTTGATGTGTGTGTTGAGGGATGCAATAATAATTTTTTTCCAGATTCATATTTTTCATTTGTTGAGAACATTAATGTGAGAATATGATTTGAGTTTCTTAAATACATCATTTATTTTTGATTTAATCTCTCTATTTTATACAAATACATAGTTCACATAGACTTAAATATGATTGATACACGATTCCTTTTATTCTATGATCTTGAGTTGATCCCTATTTATTTTTCACTTTGTTTTATTATCAATAAGGGCGAGTGAAGTTTAGGATATTAAAAACTAATCCAGGGAGGTTGTTGAAATCTATTGATGGTTGAGTTATATTTTTTTGTATCATATTATGTGTGATTATTTTTGAACTAATAACAATTGAGAAATCACAAGTGCTAATGGAGTTGAGATCACTATATTCAACAATAAAACGCAGTTGGTCAAAAGATGGTTCGATGATATAAAGAAATTAAGAATCCATATAGAATTTTTGGAACTAAAAGTTGACTGAAATTAGAATTTATCTACCTTTGATGATATTTTTATGTAATTGAGAAGGGATTGAGTCATTTTAAAGAATCCTAGAATTCATTTTAATAATTTTTTTAATTTAGAGATAAAACTAGAAAAGTATCAAAGGAATGATCGAAATTATTTACTAATCATTAAGTTTCATCATAATACTTTTCACTACATAATGTATTGGTTTTACTATAATCATAATCCTTGAATATCCAAACATTAGTCTTGGAGATGAGGTAATAATTTGGTAAAGGAATGACTGTATGTTTTTTAAATATTATTGTATGGATTTAATTTCTATCATAATACTTTGAAGTTAATCATCAATATTTAACTCTTAAAATTTTTTAGATCTTTATTAGGTTAAAATTAGAGATTCTAGAATTTATATTTTGAAGAAATAAAAGTAGAATAGATTATGTTGGTGAAATGTTCTTCATGAATCAAACATCATGATCATTATCCTTAATTGTGATTCATGATGAGATCAAAGGGGAAGAACAATACAAAGTTGTAATTGATACTATTATAGTTCCACACTAAAGAATGATATTCCATGTCATTATGCCTACATAAAATTATCCAAAGAAATAAAAGATATAGAGTTTTTGAAAGTTTTTAATGAAGGAAACAATAATGATAATTCAAATATAAATCCCTTTCTTGAGTTTATTTTGAAAATAATAAGTTCACTATGTGCATTGGATAATAACCATGACACACTAGGGATGTAGTCATCCTCAAAGAATGAATACCTTCTCATCAAATGTGGTGAATTCATTCCATTTTTAATTAGTGAGAATCTATAGAGAAAATAGTGGAATAAGTGTGAGATTATCAAAAGGATTTAAATTACTATACACTTAGTTTCACCCCTTATATCTCCCCTTGATTGATCCAAAAACATGATGAGAGAGAATTAAATGAACATGATAAATTATTTTATTAATGTATGTAAGGATATATATAAGAAATAGATATATATGTTATATATATGGTTATTTCCCATATATAGTCCTTGTAAATATGTTTATCAAATATATTGTTGTTGTGAATGTGTACATTTAATGGGTATATTAAAGATTTCTAATTGTTAGTAACAAACTGAAAAAATATAATACATCAATTATAAATAATTAAATGGAAAGATAAAATTTAATTAAAATATTATATTATAAAAAAAATAATCTATTGAGTATTATTATGGTTATTAAAGAATGATTTTAATTATTAAGAAAGTGAAAAGAAATATTCTATTGGATAGAAAAAATTTTATGGTTATAATTTAATTAATTAATTATAAGAAGATGTATTTGAAATATTTTAATGAAAAAGAGGATATTTTTTGAAGTATTATTTTTAAGGTGTTGTGTATTTTTATCCTAGTAAATTAAATTGATCACTTTTAAAGGATTTTTAGAATAAAAATTTTCAATTTATAAACCAATAGATTAACTACCATTAAAATAGTAACAGATAAGAAAATGAATTAAGAACAAATAATTTTTTAAAAAGTTATTTTTCTAAAAATACATTTTTTCTATATATTTTAAGGGTTTTATTGAAAAGATAAATTTCTCATATTTAGAAACATAATTAAATTAAATGGATACCAAATTTTTAATTACAATATTGAAATTAGTTAACGATTTCAATTTCATTTTTAGGCATAAAAATAATTTAAAGAGATGAAAATTGAGTTACCATGGTAAAAGTACAATGAGGTAAAAATGGTTAAAATAGGTGGTAAATGCTTAAAATATCACAAAAACCTATATAAATGTGTGTATGAAGGATTTTTAGACTGAAAAATATCCCACACCGATTATTTTTCCATTTTAATCCAATTTCATTTTAAAATGACAACCATATACTTTATAAAATTGGAATTTGTGGAAATTACATTTAAAAGCACCTATAAATATACCCCTACTCTAAACCTACCAAACTGATCAGACCAATATCTTCAAATTTTCCCTATCATACGTTCTTATTAGACATTTGGTGGCTTCTAGTTCCATGAATAAGCCTAAATCCATCATTATGAAGGAACCCATTTTGAGAAGGAGAGGATTCATTAGTGTAAGTATATAGTTCATCCCTATAATTTTCAATCACCCTCCTATATATATTATTTATAAATATAATTCACCACTATAATGATGTTATGTTAAAATTGTTATTATTCTGATAAAATGACATTACTATTATATAAATCTCTACTCCTACCCATTCATTAGTATATCATGTTCTTGTTTGGGTCGGTTCAATCACCAGCCTGGAAAATGGTATAAAAACAACAACATTTTCACTATGAATAGGTATCAAGACATAAATACTGGTGAAATTAAATATTTTTGAAAATTTATTTCATGAATATGTTTCTGGAATGGTGGTAACAAAAATCAATAATCATTATAAGGCATCCCAATGTTGTCATTAAATTACTTAAAACATGTTTGTCATGAATTCCATTCTCTTGAACCATACCCATATCACCCATAAAATAAAAATGGGTGAACATAAATTATATAAAAAAATATATTTCACTTCCATTATTAATATAGGATGGATGAACTTGGTTTTGAAGGATAATTACTAACATCTTCATTGTGAATCATGTTGGAAATAATCAAAATTATTAACATTCAATGATCAAAATAATCAATAACTAACTAATATATGTGTAGAGGAAGAATTTAATCGGAGATTATAAAAGGTAATGGATATTGTAACGTCTCGGACCCGGGCGCCACGCAACGGGTGCCTCGAGCCCAGTTCTCCACGTGACCTCAAGCGCATTTCCCCAAACGCCAGAGGCTGCCGACTATCAGCGAGGGCCTAGGTCTGATAGTGGGAAAACTATACCCTTATTTCTCAAAGTGTAGCGTAGCGGAATACAAAATAAACATACACGACAGCGGAAGAAGTAAACATACACAACTGAAATAAATACAGCAGTGGATAAAACCGATACTATATAAGTGATGATTCTACACGTTTCAAGTTCTAAGAAAACAACTAGAACATGTTATACATCAATACAATACAACAAAATTCGGAGTACAAAAAAACAAGAAAAACAGCTGGCAGCGGCATCGCGAGCCTAGGCTCGGTCCCATGCCCACCTACTCCTCAACAACAGTCAAGTACCTATATAGGGACTCTTGCCCCTCTGTACACCTGCTGCAACGTAATCTGTTTAGGCTGAAAAGCGTGACCCAAATAGGGTGTGAGAAATATATCTCAGTAGGCACCCACCAAAGGCCCGTGCCCAACTGTGTGTAAGTATGCAACAATAGTGTGCAGTAATAAAATGAAATAAAGTAAGCAGTACACAAAAGTGAACACTACCAGTTATATTGAAATTTTTAATATTCATTTAATCCATTTAATATAAGAAATCACCATAGTGAATTTCTAAGTAAACAAATAGTTTCCTCAGACACGTAAACTCCTACCCTCGGGTAAAGAGTATCCAATACAGAATCTACCCTTAGGAATAACAGAGTTTTTCCCTCAGGCATAGGTAGTGTCGCCCTCAGGCACAAAGTCTATTGCCCTCAGGTACAAAAGAAGTTTCCCTCAGGACGAAAATATCTACAGCCCACAGGCTAAATAGTGCAGTGCCCGCAGGCTAATCACAACAATTCCCTCATGATAAACAGGTAACCGGACCATACCTAACATATCAAAATGTAGTACACAAGAAATTACACTCAAGGCCATTCTACAATTACTACATTTAAGGCATACCCTCTGTTATCCTGGCCAAATTGCTAAACAGTGAAACACACCCTTGGGGTGGTTCCGGATCCAAGCAACGATCCCAACCAGCATTTTATTATCACAATTAAATACCCAATCAATTCTGGGCATTAAATATAGAAACATCCTCAGCCACACGACACCCCAACATGGGTTCGTGGCACCAAAATGCACAAAAATGCATGACAGTTGGAAATTTACACCAAGACACCTACCTTATACGCCAACGAACGTTATACCCGAATACCGACTCCAGAAACGCCCAAGAACGGCGTAGATATTATGAAGAAAAAAACCCATACAAATGTAAATAACTCATGTTAGGAGAAGAACTGGTAAGAACTAGCCAAGGAGGTGGAAGCCCATACCCGTGCGGTTCTAACGGGATCGTCTGAGGCGGAAACCAATTCCAGACGAACCCCCGACCGATCTTCAAAGGTCTGACCTCGTCCTTTGGCTCCAAAATGGGACAAATGCCTCCTCTGCCAAATGAGGAGGTTACTGCCAGTTTTAAGCCAAAAAAACAAAGTACACGGCATGTACTTCTGAGTACACGACGTGTACTTCTTTCATTTAACTGTTCATTTGGTGGCACCGCCACACTGTTCATCCATCGACATGAGTACATGGCATGTACTCCCAAGTACCCAGCGTGTACTGTTGCCCAGCTGGTGGCGACTCCACCGCCTTAATGTTTAGGCCTGCCGATTGACTACACGGCATGTAAGTACCACTACACAACCTGTAGTTGGTTCCTACACCCCGCGTTGCCGACATGGCTACACACCCCGTGTAATCATCCAAAAACGGCCAAAAGTACATGGCGTGTGGAAAAGTACAGTGCGTGTAGGTCCAAAATTTAGTATTTTTCCCCATTTTCCATATTTTCTCAAAAACACTTAAGGAAAAGGAAAAAGAAGTATCATGTACCTCAAAAATAAGAACCGAGTTCTTACAGATATGAACAAGGTGTATAAATAAATTATTAATTTTTCTATGTTTATTAGACATTGGGTTAAAGAACTTTCATGGATGTTGAGAGAAAAGGTAAGCATTTTCTTTCAATTATCACTTGGAATTTGAGATTTCTTATGACAAATATTCCATCTCAGAAAATTGTATGACAAATCTCTCTTAAATCATATATATTTTCTTAGTATCTAGTTTTTATTTTATTTTTCATGTATTATTACAATTTCACATATCATTAGTTCAATATTCAAGAAAAAAAATTTGTAAGAGGGATGAACCTTATATATTCTTGATGATTGAGAATCCTTTTCATCCATTTCTATATTATTTATATTTTGTATGAATATAATTATCTCTACTTATATAATTTATTATGTTATTTTTCAATTTAATTGAATTTATTTATAAAATTAATCTTTTTTAATGTTTTTAGTATGGTCATTTTCCACCATATTTTACTACTTTATAAAAGTTTTAAAGGAATAAATTTTAAAATTTTTCCATATGAATGAATTGTTCCACCGTATTATTTGGTTTAATTTTATAAATTCCTCTCTATTTTTACTTTATTTTTTAAAAATAGTTCTTATCCTCCTAATTTTATAAAAAAATATCTTTTAAACAAATGTTATCAAAAAGTTAATAATACATATTCTTATTTCTAAAGAGAAATTTTTTTTGCTTTTATAAAGTGTTTTCATATATTTTAATATCGTTTAATTATTATGTGCACCATTTGGGATAATATTTAATGATACTATACACCTTTTTCCTCAAGATATCTTATGATCATGTTTTGTGGAAATCAATATGGAACCTATTTATTTCTCACATAGTAATTATATTATGATACAATTTTTAATATTTTCATGTTCATGTGGCACATATATGTTTGGGTTGTCTTTATATGATGGGTGGGTCTGTTATAGCCTTATAATGTATTTGGTAAGGTTTTATATCTCACAAGATCAAAAGGATAAATAGTAATATCCCAAGACTGAAATGGTTCAGAACTTATTATCCCAAAGCTCAAAGGGTACACAGGTAGTATCCCAATACCCAAATGGTATGTGTAACACCTCAAGTTTTTAAAATGGAAAATTATTCTTGATAGTATATCCAACATGCAACACCTAGCCTAAACGAACCATGATTATTTATGACTGTTATAACATAGCTATTAAATTGGAGGGTATTAATAGTATTAAAAACTTTATGAAATTTATATAAAGTTATTAATTGATATAAATTTATTGAGAATTCTCTAGAAATAAACACCCAATTTTTAATAAGGATATTTCATTCTGCAAAAATATGTTTCCTTCCAAAATAAATTTTATTATTTTGTGGGAAAATTTATAATTAATTTATGGAAATTTTAGAAATTTTATTTTAAAAAATAAAATTAATTTTTGAAATAAATATAAGAAATTTTTTTAAGGGATTTTTTTTGGAATTTTCTAAAATGTTTTATTTTTTAGTGAATAGTAAAAATTATAGATTATTCAAATACTGTCATTTATTTTCATAAATAAAGTAATTTAAAATTTACATTATATCTTGGATGTGGTATTAAAGTAAAATATTAACAATTTTATTTAGAATAATGTAATCAATTTCGTTTTAATCATTAATTTTCATTATTTTTGTAAAATATAATATTTATTCTTAAAAAACGGTTTTCACCAAACTATTTTTATGTGCATAAAGCGTATCCATTTTATTTAATTAAAATAATAACTAGTAAAGAAATATTTAAATTAAATTTATATATTATATTTATTTTTATAAGAAACTAAATTCATATAATGATGATTTTTAGTCATATTTTTAATGTAAGATCATCTTATACTTGAAAAGTACATTTCTTGAACAAACGTTTTTCGACACATTTTGATTGACTAATTTTAAATTAAACAATGAATATTATTTTAATTGAAAATTAATAAATGTATTCCATATTTGAAACCAAAATAATTAATGTCATATAATAATTTCAACTTATTGTTGTAAAAGGAAAAGTAAAAAATAGTAAAAAAATATGTTACTATAGTCAACGTTAAAACCGTTTTACTAGGGGTAAAAATAAAGAGGAAAAGTCAGTAAGATGTTCATTTTTGAATTTTGGAGATGTGTTTCATCCATATAACCTATTAAATCCATTATTTATCAATTTTTGAGGCACTTCACTTGAGAGTGACTTCCCATTATTGAATTGTTTTGGATACTTACAAAAATGCCACTACCTCTCACTTATGAAAGGGCAGCTCCTATTATCCCCATTTAAAAATGTCCAAATCCTCCTGGTTCAGCTAATAAATACCCAAATACCTTCCTTATTTCCCTTCCAATTTCCTATAATCCTTGTTTTGACCAGAATTCCAATCTAGGAAGGCTTTACGTATAGTTCTAAATAGGTGGTTCGAAGAATAGGTATCATTCTAAACCAAGCATATATATTTTTTAGTTATTATCCCACCTACATAAAATCATAATCCATAATGATGATTTAAAAAATAATTATCTCCCATATAATTATATTTTATTATGTTAATGTCATATAATAAATTAATATTCACTTCCATAAAATAGGAAACAAATCCATCATTCATCTGTACAATAGACTACCACCATGAAAAATGGTGTCATTTATTTTCCATAATCTCCTATTAAAGTTATTCATGATGATGGATTTATTTTTTTTATATGATATTCATGAAATCTCAATATATCCTTAACGTATTCTTCCAAATACACAATGACTCATGATATTTTTGTTGTACTTGTTGGATATTTATTTTTAAAAATTGGGTAATATTATGTGTAAAAGGCATGAGTCAATATAGCTGGTACAAGACCAAGGTATAGTTATTTTTGGGAATTAAGAAATGAATAATTTTTCGATAACTATAATGATAAGTCTGTGTATAGAAATATATACTAGAATTTTGGTTTGGGATATAACAATTTCTTTTCAAGAAATTATATCCACATTTAGTTACTACAAGTTGATGTGGTTATAGAATAGTTGTAACAAGGGGTAATAAATTTTAAAAGGGTGCATTGATTAGGAATCTACCAGTACCTGTTGTATAACAATATGCCTTTCTTCAAACCTATTTTGACACTCCTGAGGACGTGCTTTGTAAATTCACAAATGATTTATGAACAATTATGATGGACTTGAATGAATTGTTGGTTTAGAAATACTAGTATATAAAATACCATGAATAAAATAGATTAGAACCTAGAGGTCCATAATTCAAGAAATTCCTATCATTTATAAGTTATTCCTTATAGTTTTTTTAATTTCCCTTCAAAATGATAATGTATTATTATCTTTTTTTATTATTTTAGTCAATGATGGGAAATATGAGAAACCATGCCAATAACTAACATGATGGGAAATGTGATAATTTCTATAATTACATGCCTAAGATTATATGAGTGGTAGATAATAACTTTATGTAAGTACTGGATCAACTAGCACATGATTTGAAAAATAACTCTAATCATGCAGAACACATTCCTTATCATATGAATAATAAAATTGGATTAAAGTCTTTTAATTGATAAGGGCCTCCCACCTTTACTGGGTATTTCAATCCCATAATCATATAACAATGTATTAATACCATTTATAATATATTATCTATCCTTAAATTCACAGATAAAGATAAATTTGTTCTAGTTCTTTATTGCACTGATGGAGAAGCTGATAAGTGGTGGAAAATGATAAAAAAAATAAGTGAAAAGAGGATATTGATTCAATGGAATGGGAAGACTTCAAGATTTTTTTTTTCAATAAATATTTTCCCCAAATTATCCATATTAAAATTGAGAGGTATTTCCTTGGTCTAAAAAAATTAATATGAATATATCAGTGAGTATGAAGAAAAAGTCACAAGCCTTTCATAGTATGCCTCTCACTTTCTCATGAACCTTAAATGTAAGGTAGACCATTTATTTAATGTGATAATTCCTAATATATTAAAATAATTAGCGATTTTGTAAATTGAAAACTATAAATATAGTTTTATTTGTGCCCTAAAAGTTGACATGGATATCAGTGACTCCTAGTTGTCTCATTGGACTAAATAAAAAAAACATAAAATGGGATTTTCCTTATGAGTGTTAATAGATTAAACCCATGGAAGAAAGGAAAGAATCTTGGAAACAATTTGATAGGAGTTGGGAGATCATTCAAATGTGGAAAATAAGGACATCATGTAAATCAATGATGAAGGGAAATAAAGAATCCGACTAACATTGATGAGGAAAATAAGTTTTAGATCAACACTCATCTTTTCATGTGATGTTTCAATTTCAATGAACACTATAATTATACTTGACAACTCCCTAAGCCTCAGGTTTTTAGAGAAAAATAACAATAACAACCTGTAATTATTAAATATATATGAAGATAAAATTATATCATTACTACTGATGTGGACCCCAACAATGATGTTGTGGTCAGTATACTATTTATTGATTCATGAATAGAGAATTTACAATTTTGTTTTTGTCCAATTAATTCTTTCATATCTTTCCAGTTTAGTAGAACTATTAAAGCACCACATCAAAACATGAGGGTTGAGCTATATGTGAGAACAGAAAATATATAAATGGTTTCATTCCAAGTATATAACTCCTCCTCAGTCAATGTTTCTAGACTGAATCTTCCATAAAATCTCATATTACTTTTTTAGTAAATTTTATGCTATATTGGGTATGAATTATCTATCTTTATATAAAGACAACATCAAATATTGGGAGAGGGAGATCACTCTCAACATCCCAAATCATCCTTAGATTTTATATAAGTGCGAACAGATGGAAAAATATCCCCTAGAATCTTCTATTCAATCATGGATATTATTTTGTTATGATAAAGCATATCTAGCCTCAATTATGAAGATAAAGGAGAGAATCAAGCTTGAAGATATTCCCATTGCAGGGTATTATAATTTTTTATTCCCTAAAGTGGTTCTTAATATTCCACCTAATTGAGAGTTTGAGTTCTCAGTTGATCTTATACTGTGATCCCTTCCCATTTCAAATAATCCATATAGAATGGACACTATTTAGTTGGAAGAGCTACATGAGAAGCTATAAGTGAATATAGAAAAGGTTTTTATATTATTGAGTGATTCAAAATGAGGCGTGTCATTCTTCTTCATCAAGAAGAAGAATGGTTCAATGATCCTCTGTATTGATTATTATGAACTCAAAAAAAATCTTGGTAAAGGACAAGTACCCCATTCTTGAGAAAGTTGACTTGTTCAATAAACTACATGGAGCCTAGTAATTCTATGTGGTGTAACTTCGATTGGGATATCACCAATTAAATGTGAAGAAGGACGATGCTCCCAAAATTTTCTTTCAAATAAGGTATGGATACTATGAGATCATATTAATTCCTTTTAGACTCACTAATGGTCCAATAATATTTATAGTCTTGATTAATAGAGTCATTTGATACTACCTTAAAAATATGTGGTAGTCTTTATAGAAAATATTCATTTTAACTCCAAAATAAAGGATAAGTATGTAGATCATTAGAATAATGTGCTAAATGATTTGAAATAGGATAATCTATATGAAAATTATATTAAATGTGAGTTCTAGATAAAGGAAGTATCATTCTTAGGGTTTATAATCACCAAAAAGGGGATATATTTGGACCATTTTATGACAAAGGTAATTGAGGAATGACCTATAATAATGTCTGTAACTAATATCAATAGTTTATTAGACTAGATAAGTATTAAAAATTATTTATGAATTTTTTTAACGATAATCAAACCCTCTAAACTAGATTACTCGGACGGGGGTGATGTTTTTATGGTCTGGTGAATGTGAAATTAGCTTCAAAGAGTCGAAGAATAGAATAATCACTCTACCAGCACAATCTTTACCCAAAAGTGGGGAAATTTTCATGGTGTACAATGATTCTTCAAAGAAGTGATGTGGATGTGTTTTGATGAAAAATGGTAAATTGATATCCTATATATTAAGGTAGTTACAATTTAATGATTAGAACTATCCCACACCTAATTTAGAGTAAGCTATAATGAACTTATATTTAAAAATATTGTGATATTATATCTATAGGTATAATTGTGAAATATATAAAATCATAAGAGTATCATATATGTATTCACACAGAAGAAGATTAATACACGTCTATGAATATGGTTAGATATGATCAAGTACTCAGATTTCTCAGTCCATTACCATCCTCAAAAAGAAAATAAAGTGAATGATCATCTATGAAGAAATGATATGATAAAATTTTCACTAATTTGAATTGAAAAGGATCCAATATTCTTAGAATTATGAAGGATGTACATGGGAATCTTGAAGGAATGAAATCATCATTAATTTCCCAAATTTTTTCTTAACCATGCCTTCTGTAGATGATAAAGGATTTTCAAAGAAAAGATGCAGAAATACAAAAGAAGGTGGAATATTTTAGAAAAGGGAATTCCCATAGATTAAAATTGTTGGAGAAAAATTATAATATTTGGGTCATGAATATGTTTACCATAAAATTTTTAGATAAAGAAAGTGTTGTTGAATAACGAACATAGGAAGAAGGATATCACTGAAAATACATCAAAGTCTGTGGTATGTAAATAAATAAAGGCTAAAAAATAAAAAGTCTAAGGGTATGATGAAACCATTACCCATACCTATATGGAAGTGGAAAAATATAACCATGGATTGTGTCACTATTATTTTAAATACATATAGAGAAAACAATTCCATATAGGTTATGGTGGATCATCTTATAAATATTTCTCACTTCATTGAAATTATAGAGGATTTCTAACTCAATCCTCTTACATTGATATATATTAAAAATGAGGCGGGGATACATGGAACACCACTATCAATTTTATACGACCGATATCTGAGGTTTCCCTCCATGTTCTGAAATATTCTCCAATATGTTCAAAAAAAAGATTTGAACTTCTATAAATCTTATCACCCCTAAAAAAAAGTGAAATATGAGAAAACTATTATAAAACTATAAGACATGTTGAGACAATGTTTTATATACTTTGAAGGAGGATGAGTTCAATATCTTAATATAGTAGAGTTATCATATAATAATAGTTTCCACTCAAGAATCCAAATGGCTCTATATGAATCCATTTATGGGAAGAGATGTAGAAGACCCATGTGTTGGGATGATGTTAGTGAAAAAATTATTTTGGGTCCTAAAATGGTTGAGGATATGGTATAATAGGTAAATAAAATTCAACAACACATTAGGATTGTTCAGTGTTGATAGATGATCTATACTTTAAATCATCGACAAAATATAGAGTTTGAGGCCAGGGATAAAGTGTTTTATTAAATATTCTCATGGAAGGGAATAATGATAATTGGGAAGAAGGGAAATATAGGCCCAAGGTATTTCAAACCCTCTGAGATTATTGATCGCATTAGAGTTGTGGTTTATTGACTAACACACCCACCAACCCTTTCTCAAGTACAGAACATATTCCATGTATCCCTCTCGAGGAAGTAAATACCAGATCCCTTGCATGTAATAAATTAAGAGGTGGTATACTTGTAAATTGATCTCTCTTATGAGAAGTAGTCATTAAAGATCTTGGATTGTAGATATAAAGTTCTTTGTAATAAGACAACTCACCTAATCAAGGTTTTTTGGAAGAATCATAAATACAATGAGGTAACCTGGGAACTGGAGTAATCCATGAAGCATAAGTACCATCACCTATTTTCAACATAGTATATAATATGAAAATTTTAGTGTGAAATTATTTAACTTGGGAATAATGTGACACCCTGGGTTTTTAAAAATTAAAATTATTCTTGATAGTGTGTGCGACACGTGACGCCGTTCCTAAATGAACCATGATTATTTTAGAACGTTATAACCTAGTTGTTAAATTATCGTATATGAATAGTATTAAATAATTTATAAAATATATATAAAGTTCTTAATATATATAATTTTTTTGATAAATACTCAATAAAAAACTATTTTAGTTTTAATGAAGACATTTTTTTCTTCAAAATATGTTTCCTTAAAAACTAATTCTTCTTTTTTATGAGAAAATATTATGATTAATTTATGGAAATTTTAGAAATTTTATTTTATAAAATGAAAATAATTTTATAAATCACAATATAAAAATTAAATTATGGTGAAATTTTAGTTTTTTTCCTAATTTTTTGTTTTTTAAATGAATAGTGAAAATTACTGATTTTTCGAATACTATCATTTATTTTCATTAAATAAAATAATTTAAAAGTTACAATATATTTTTTATTTGGTCTTAAAGTGACATATAATACATTTTATCTATAATAATATAATTAATTTCATTTTAATCATCAATTTTCATGATTTTTCTAAAATATTAATTTTACGCTTAAAAACACTTTTTTTGGTAACTGCTTTTAAGTGCGTAGAGTTTATTCATTTTAATTAATTATTTAACCCCTAGAAAGGAAATTTTAAAATAAAATTTATATATTATATATCTATTTATATGATTTTAATTTTATATAATGATGATTACAATTCCTATAGTTAATGCAATGTTAACTCATGCTTGAAAAATACATTTCTTAAAAAACCATTTTGATAATTTTTACGGGTTTAATTTTATATTAAAATTTTCCACTTCACTAAATTGAATTTGTTAATATTTATTACTTATTTGGATTGAAAATAATAATTATTACATGGTAAGGTCAACTTAATTTTTGTTCTAAATGAATATTAAATCAGTAAAAAATCTTTTACCATGGTTAATGTTAAAACTGTTTTACCCTAGGGTTAAACTAATTTGTAAAGAGAGTAACATGTTTAAAAAGTATTTATTTTTTAATATCAAAAGTTTCTATTGACCATATAACCTCTAAAATAAATTATTTTCCAATTTTTTAGGCACTTGTATTTAGAGTAACTTTCTATTATTGAATAGTTTTTTCTATTTACAAAAATGACACTCCCTCTCACTTATAAAAGAGAACCTCCTCTCCTCCCATTTAAAAAATTAAAAAGTATTCTGGTTATTCAAATAACTAAAAAAATAACTTCATTAATTCAATACCTTCATCCTATAATCCTTTATTTGATCAGAAATACAATCTAGGAAGGATTTAGGTATAATCCTAAAGAGGTAGTCCGAAGAAGAGGTATCATTCTTAACTAAACATATTTGTTTTATTTATTATTATAAATCCTCAGAATATTACTCAATCACGAGGATATAACTAAATAAATATATACTATTTAATAATATGTTATTATGTTA
Source organism: Viscum album (assembly GCA_963277665.1). NCBI lineage: Eukaryota > Viridiplantae > Streptophyta > Magnoliopsida > Santalales > Viscaceae > Viscum > Viscum album. The sequence goes on along the minus strand of OY728159.1, from coordinate 768,791,678 downwards.
ATTTAATAACCTAAATCCATCTCCACTTTCATCAAATGGGAAATGAAATCTGCATTTGTGTGTACAACAAAGTATCACCGCACGAACCGATGTAATTTTTTTTCTATCCGCGCCTCATGTGGATATTCATGATGATGGATCTAATTTTTATGTATGATATTTATGAGATATTAATAATTTTTTAAATTTAATATATCATATAACTTCTTACCATCCTGTCTATTAAAAAATGACAACGTGATTGGTGTGTATGACGAAATACCACCTTGGGAGGTTATGCGATTCATTTTTTTAATATAAAAAATCAAATTTTTGGTATATGTATGTATATTTAAACAAATAATATTATATTTATGACATAAATATTATTTTTTATAGATAAAATAACAATTACCTTCTTTCCATCATGAACATTGAAAAATGGAAGCATTACTCATGCGTAAGTACATCCTACTGTCCCCATGATTGTACCTTGGTTAATTTTTCATAACCATATTTCAAGGTTGATTTTAAATGTATAATTTATGTATAGAAATTATAATTATGTCATTATTATTATTATTTATGCAATTAATTAATAATATATTTTACCTTATTCAACATACCAAGGTGATTTTGTACATATGATCCGAACATCATAAAAATATCTGAATTAAACCTACATGATTAATTAATTGAATATAACATGATAATAAATAAAATAAAAGTAATAATAAACTTGAAAAATATTATTAATTAATTAAATAATTAACATAAATTTATTGCTCGAGAGTTTAAATAACATATGTGATGAATCAGGCTTGAGGTAAGGGATATCTCCCTAAACCACCCTTTCCTTTGGGTTATGACCATTATCTCTCTAACTCACTTTTTATATTTATTTAAAGTTATATAATAATTTTAAATTATGTATATATTCCTCTCAAATAGATACCTTTATTATTCTCCCTAAATTTTATGTGTGATACATTCCTTATGCTAATTTCTGATGATTATAGCATGAGGAAATATTATAAAGACCAATTTATTTCCAAGGGAAATTATTATGTTATAAATTATTATTTATATAATTTATGAGGAATACATTAATAATGAAAATGTTATTATGGGTGCACCCATATATCACTCCAATGATTTGGGTAAATCTTTAGTCTCACGAGGCGTCATTATATGATTAGTGAGTAAATCTAATCCATAACTGAATTCTCTCTCATCCCATCGGGAGCTTCTATCTCATCCCGTCTCACCCTTCGGTGACAATGGTGGCCTCCGTGCCAGCTCCTCCACCCATGGTTGGGGAGGGAGTATCGTCGTCTAGTAGGAGAGCTATGAGTTTCCAACCTTTCTCCAATTTAGAGGTTCATCCTCCTTTTCCAAGAGCTGATTTGAACCATAAGGTCCCAGATCTGGTCGATGGGGCTCCGGATCTTCACCTCTCTTCATCCGAGTTTACAAAATCTTCCAGCTTGTTGAATATCACCCTTTTGGCTCGGTTCAAGCACAATAGGCCTTCATTGGAATACTTCGACCGTTTCGTCTTCGGTTCTTGGGATCTCCAAGAGCGAGCGGTGGTTGGATTGCTCGATAATAGACAAATGATGATTCGCTTCGAGACGGAGGCATACCTAATTCATGCGTGGTCTAGGGCTCCTCAATGTTTCAAGATTTATAGCTTTCTTCTTCTGCGTTGGTCCTTCCACGTTCATATGAATTGCAATTCGTCTTCCATAACAGTTTGGGTATGTTTTCCCAAACTCCCTTTTACTTTTCAAAACCCTTTAATTATTTGCATGTTGGGAAACATGGTAGGTAGATTTCGTTATACTGATAGTCAAACCGAGGTGGTTTTCCATCCGGTGGACCCCAGGGTTTATGTTGAAATTGATGTGTCTCGCACTCCTTTTGAATTTTTTGGATAATAATTGCAGAAGAGTATCGTTGCAAGTAGCAAGTTGTGTATGAATATTGGACCAAGTTCGGTGGTTCTTGTAGGAGGATGGGTCATTCGGTGGTGGTATGTCGTAGGGGAAATCCTCCACGGTTGAGGGGGATCCGCTGCGATGCGCAACCTACCCCTGTTATAACTTCTAATGGTACTTGTTTGGATGCATACTTGGAGTTGAGTCAGGACTAGAGGTTGACAGGACCTGCTGACCGAGGGAGGTGTTCTTATGTGGCTAGTCCATATTTGCAAGGTAAAAATGATAGGTCTCATAAGGTTTCCTTTGAGAGTAGAAGTGTTTTTGGAGCTTTTAATGGTAAGATAAATAAGAATAATATGGAAGTTTCTGAGAGATTTCATAGGTTTAGGCAGGACGGTGGAGATTCTACTAGCTCACTGGGTAGTGTGAGTGATGGAAAGGTTGGGGATGGAATGGATTTGAATTTAGTGGAGGTAGTTGCCTCAGTGGGCGCTAAGGAATCTAGAGGTCTGTATCCATTGGATTCTCCATTTCTTTCATTGACTAAAAGGTTTTATGGATTTTCTGATGGTATGTTGGCCACAGAGCTGGAGGAGGCTGGTCTTGGAGGAATGGTTGATGGTGAGGAGGTCCTTGATTGGAAGCTGGTTGAAGGCTTGGAAAATGTAACTGCTATGGTTGGAGAGGAGGCTGTGGAGGACCAACAGGCTATTGTAATGGGTAAAATTCCATTTGTTTTGTCAGTGGAAGACATCCGTAATGTGACCAGGAGCTCCACTTTGATGTTGGAGGATCTTCAGGATGGTGGTGGCGTGAAGGAGGTACATTCCGTAGCTACGGGGAAGTTGACTATAGAGGGTGAACGTCCACCTTTAATGGAGAATAAAACTCCAGATCAATGGAGGTAGAACAATGCAGGGGGTTCTGTTTTGGTTTTAGGGGAGAAAATCGGTAATGGAAGGAAGATTTATGGGGGAGGGAAGGAAAATTTGAGTGGCCCTGTTGGTCGCTCCTTCAGTGATGTTGTTCCAAGTGGGAATCATAAATTGGCTACAGTTGAGTGGCCTTTTTTTGCTACTCCAAGAAGACGACCAAGGAGAGATTATTCATGGCTTCCACGGCCTATGCAGACTAGATTTTCCTCGAAGAATAATAGTGAGTTGACCATGGATTTTAAGAAGGGTAGAGTGGTCAAAAGGACATCACTAGAATAGCCAATGCTTGATCAGCTTAGGTGTCAGGTTTTAAGTGAAAGCTACTGGAGATTGCCAGAATGGGAATCAGATACGACTACCGGAGAAGATGAATTATAGTGACCCAAACATTTCTTACATTACTATTACATCATTTCAAAGATAAACATCATAATAGTATTACACATAGAGGATCCAAAGGTTTAGTATCTTGGGCAAACTAGGACCACACATAACAAATATAACATCAACCATAAATATTTATTTAATTTCTTCTTCAATAGCTTCGTAGTGGCACTTGTCCTCTCCTTATTACATGTAGCCACATGAGGATACAAATCAAAAGGAGTGAGATAGAAGCCCAGTAAGAGGATAGATAAAAACAATATATCATGGGGTGAGCATAATCATAACATAGGCAAAAGATCATGAAAATGAGAGGAGCATAAATAATAGACTGGAAATGTGGCAATGCATAAAATGAAACATCATGTCATATTGGTTAACCACCACACATACTTGTGAACCAATCTAGCATCTTGTTCACACATCATTTCACATTTACACATGAGATTCATCACTTTACCCAATGCATTGGTGCACTGTATAATTCCGGGCGCACCCGTCACATCATAACATTATCATTTATCATGCTTGCCACAATGAACATATAACATAATGAACCCATGAAAAGTAATGATTTTCATCTCATAATAACATATTCATAAGCTTTGGGTTCCCAAAAGAAAGAGGGAATAACATACATGTTACAAGAAACATTCACTTTGAGTGAGAAGTAAAAGGGGTGTTCTTAAAGGAAGAGTTCTTTTGGAAAACATTTTGTTGGACATAAAAACCAGTGACAAACATGTATATACTAAAAAATTAAATGAAATTATGAAAAAATGATCTTTGAGGAGTAACCATATCAAAAATTGAGTGAAAGAGGAAGAACCCAAAGGAAGAAAATTGGGTTCAAGATTTCCCCTTACCTTGTACCCGAATGCCTCCTTCTCTTTAATGTCCTATATAATGACAATATATTCATTAATTAGAAATTAAATAACCTTTTATACATTAATAGTGTTCATTCTGGTTTCATTATGTCATATTATGTACCTTTGGATGACTTATAGAGTTTAAAAACATTGTTCGGGGATGTTCGTTTTTATGGTTTTCTTGAGTGGTCCACCTGTATTCTTAAATTGAAGTTTGGGTAGATCATGGGTAAACATCCAGAAATGATATTATATATTATTAGTGATATTAAAATATCTTGAATGATTTTATAATGAATTATATTAGATATATGTGGGTGAATCATTAGATAAGAATTAAATTATGATTATTTGGGTTAATTTGAGCGGTTTTTGGATCACAACGAACTTGTTTTAACATTTCACTTAGTAATATGGCCATAGGTTATTTCAAGAACATAAAATAGAACATAATAAATATAAAATATTCTGGTTAAACCAAAAAAATGGTTTCATGATCAAATCTGAAGGAAGAAATGGAAGAAGAGAGCATGTTGTTTTTGAAGGTGATAAATTAACACCTCATGAACAACGTTCTCTTTAATAAAATAAAAGGAAGAGGGAAAGGGTTTAGGGTGATATAATATACCGTTAAAATCATAAAATTAAACTATATGTATAATTATGGAGTTACAAAACAATTTTGATGAATATAGGTGGGGAGAGATCAAGAAAGGAACTTGAACTTGAAAGGAAATTAAAGGAGAAGAGGGAGGGAAATTACCTCTTGAATCCTTCACTTGAGAACCTCCTTAAGGGCCTAATATTGGTCTTTTTATAAGACAAGAAGCTCTTGGACATGGGGGAGGGGATATGAGAGATGATTGGGAAGATCTTAGACAATTATTGAATTTTGAGAGGTGTGGTTTGGCAAGAGGAGGGGGAGGGCTTATTTATACATGAGGAGGGAGGTGTGTTTGGCATAAAAGATTAAATAAAATAATATATCAAGAGTGAGAATTGTAATAGTAGATTTTTGACATCATAAATAATATATTAATATAATATAATTCGTTTTAGGCTTTAATTATTCTTTCTAATTCGAATTCATTAATTTATTAAAATGAAAGTGAAAGAAAGAGAAAAAGACACTTTAGGAAATCACCTTTTGACTTTAGGCTTTGGAAAGTTCTTTTTAGGTTTGAGAATTGGATTTATTGTATTTTGAGGAAAAATCTATAAAATTTAATATGTTTTGGCCGAAACTAAGGTTGCAGAATGTTTATGTCATCATTACATCATTAATGATGCAATTTAGTATACACCTATTATGCAAAAAACTGTATTTTTTTTACTATTCACTCGAAAATTGAAGTATTTCAGAATAAACCCAAAAATTTACCCCTATCATTATTCGGCGTGTAGAATCCAAAAATGATTTCTATTTTTCAAAAATAATTTTCTAAATATTATTAATTTAATATTTAATTAAAATCATAATTTACTTAAAAAACCGTTTTTAAGATTAAAACTGATTTTATGGTGCTTCCAAAAATTACGTAGGGTCTTATAAAATATCTAAAACCTATAATACTTTGATTAAATAATTTATGAATAAATTATATGGAAATAAATATTCTTTTAAATTAATTAATTAATTATAATTAATTATTTATGACTTAGAAAATACCAAAATGTTTACTAAGGTCAAATTGTCACATTCTAAGATGAATAAATTTTATTTAATTATCTATAGGTAATGTTACTATAATATTGGAGGATTTAATATTCCTAAGGGTCATATTACAATTCATAAGGGTATGTTACTATTTATAAGGGTAGGTCACTATTCACTAAATATTATATTTGTTTCGTTAGACTCCAAAAATCATCTTGAACATAACTGTGTTTGTCAGATTCTTGAAATTCAAAACATAGAAGTGACAACCTCATGTATAAAGGTCACTTATCACTTAGTAGTTCATTATATTGTGTTTTCATGTTATTTTATGACATAATTATAAGAAGGGAATTTCCATTGAAAAACATTGGGTCGTTACATTCTCCCCCCCTTAAGAAATTTCGCCCCTGAAATTTCATTTTACACAAACAGGTGAGGGTACTTCTCCTTCATTGCCTCTTCTGGTTCCCATGTTTCTTCCTCAAACTTATGTTTTCTCCACAAAACTTTTACAATATGTGTTGTCTTGTTGCATAGAACCTTATCTCTCCGATCCAGAATCTTTACTGGCTGCTCCTCATCGGAGAGATCATCTTCTAACTGCACCACCTATGAGTTTAGTACATGTGAGGGGTATGGTATGTACTTCCTCAGTAGTGATACATGAAACACATCATGAACTTGAGAAATATTCTATGGAAGTGCTAGACGATAGGCCATGACTCCTATGTGGTCAAGGATCTCAAAGGGGCCAATATACCTTGGGCTTAGCTTCCCTTTCTTCCCGAATCGCATAACTCTCTTCCATGGATATATTTGAAGGAAGACTTTATCTCCAATGTCAAACTCCAAGTCCCTTCGACAGTTGTCAACATATCTCTTTTTCCAACTTTGAGCAGCTTTGATGTGTTTCTGGATGACTTGAACCTTCTCTATCATCTCTTGAACAAGATCGGGCCCAAGTAGCTCTCTTTCTCCAACTTCATCCCAACAGGTTGGAGTTCTACATCGATTCCCATAAAGAGCTTCATACAGAGCCATCTGAATACTCAAGTGAAAGCTATTGTTGTATGAGAACTAAACCAATCGGAGATTCTGATCCCATCCACCTTTTAATTCTAGAGAGTAGGCTCTTAGCATATCTTCGAGCGTCTTAATAGTCCTTTCAGACTGGCCATTCGTTTGGGGGTGATAGGCCGTGCTGAAATTTAATTCAGTACTAAAAGCATGTTGAAGGCTTCTCCAGAACATAGATGTGAACCTTGGATCACGGTTAGAGACAATTGAGAGTGGAATACCATGCAGTCTCACCACTTCCTTCACATATATCCTTGCAAGTTGTTCAAGTGAGAGGTCTTCTCGAATAGTGATAAAATGGGCAGTCTTGGTGAGTCGATCAACCACAACCCAAATCACATTATTTCCCTTTGACGTATTCGGGAGACCCATGACAAAGTCCATGGTAACATTCTTCCATTTCCACATGGGTATAGGCAATGACTGCATCATACCTTTGGACTTTTTTCGCTCAGCTTTAACTTGCTGACATACCAAGCACCTTGATATATATTCCACAATCTCCTTCTTCAGGTTATCCCACCAGAAGTGTTCTTGGAGATCACGGTACATCATGGTACTCCAAGGATGGATAGAGAAAGTTGAGCTATGTGAATTATCCAATAGCTCCTTCTTTATCCCGGGTGATGAAGGCACACAAAGCCGCGTTCCAAACCGAATTACACCATCATCATCGATATGGAACTATTGCCGCTTCCCTTCCTTTACTGAATTCACCCTCTTTTGTATCTCCAAATCATCACTTTGGTCTTCCTTAATCTTCTCTTGGATGGATGGTTGCGCAATAATTTGGGCAAGGTAGGATGTATCCCCCGCCCTTATGATTTCCAAATCCATTCTTTGCATATCCAAGAAGATAGGGTCTTTCTCAATGCCCAACATGGATAGAGTAGCGGGTTCTTTTCTGCTTAGAGCATTAGCTACCTTGTTCATCTTTCCAGGATGATAGTGAATAGAGAAATCATAATCCTTGATTATCTCTAACCATATCCTTGGCGCCTGTTGAGCTCCTTTTTTGTGAATATATACTTTAGGATCTTTTGGTCGGTGTATATGTCACACTTCTCGCCATAAAGGTAGTGCCGCCAGATTTTTAAGGCAAAAATCACGGATTCCAACTCTAGATCATGCATCAGGTAGTTCTTCTCATGGATCTTCAACTGTCTAGATGTGTAGGCTATCGCATTATCATTTTTGCATGAGTACACAACCCAAGCCTTTCTTTGAAACATCACTATACATCACAAAACTTTCTCCAATTTTTGGTAGTGTGAGTACAGGTGCAGTGACCAGACTTCTCTTTAGCTCCTTGATGCTTCCCTCACATTCTTCCATCCTGACATACTTTACCCCTTTCCTTTTTAGCTTAGTTAGCAGGCTTGACAATCGTGAGATGTTTCTCACAAAATGTCGGTAGTACCCATCTAATCCAAGAAAACTACGGATTTCTGTGACACTAGAGGGCCTGGTCCATTCCTCAATCGCCTTTGTCTTTGAAGTATCCATAGAAATTCCCCCACTTGTAATCACATGTCCTAAGAACGTGACTTGATTCATCCAAAAGTCACACTTTCTGAACTTGGCGTACATCTTCTCTTTTCTTAATGTCGCCATAACAAGTCTTAGATGTTCTTCATGTTCCTCCTTGATCTTGGAGTAGATGAGAATATCGTTGATAAAAACTACCAAAAATTTGTCGAGGCAATGTATAAAGACTCTATTCATCAAATCCATGAATATTTAAGGGGCATTAGTAAGTCCAAAGGGCATCACCAAAAACTCATAGTGCCCATACCTTGTACGGAAGATAGTTTTCTGAATATCTTCCTTCTTCACCTTTACTTGATGATATCCAGAACGAAGATCCACCTTTGAGAAGTATTGAGCTCCTCTTAATTGTCCAAACAAGTCATCAATCATTGGGAGAGGATACTTGTTATTTATAGTGATCTTGTTGAGTTCCTGATAATTGATACACAGCCGCAAGGTTCCATCCTTCATCTTCACAAAGAGCAACGGCACACCCTAGGGTGATGCTCTAGGGCGTATGAACCCTTTGTCCAGATGCTCTTGCAGCTGCTTATTTAACTCCTCCAGTTCTATAGGAGCCATCCTATAGGGGCACTTAGAGATAGGAGTAGCTCCGGGTATGAGTTCAATTGAGAACTCTACCTCATGATCCGGGGGAATTACGGGTAACTCTTCGGGAAATACATCGCCATATTCCCTCACGATGGGCATTTCCTCAAGGTTGGAACTTTCCATCGACTCAACCATTTGGGTGAGGTATGATTCTTCATAGGGAATCAACACCCACACCAATGAATTATTTTTCATAGAAGATTCATGATCTTCCTTGCATTTTTAGAGGAGCATGGGATGGTTCAGAATATGAAAATATATTTCCTTTTCTCGACAGTTGATATGTGCTCTATATAATGAGAGCCAGTCCATTCCCATTATAGCGTCAAATTCCACCAAGGGGAGTATTACGAAATTTTATGGAAGAATCTTCCCACATATTTCAACATGAGAAGAGTCAAACACTTGGGTTACAATGATTGCACCACTTGGTGTTTTTACAGATATCTCTGCTTCAAGGTTTCAGGGCTTTTATTCTATAGTTCTAGAAAACTTGCAAGATATAAAGGAATGCGTAGAACCTAAATCAAATAAGACTTTTTTCCATTCTTGAGTGAATAGTAAGGGTACCTTGTAAGACTTCATTACCATGCTCCACCTCTGCAGTAGTGATGGCATAAGACTTCCCTTGTTCCTTTGGATTTGGTGGCTACTGACGCTGATTACCCTAGAGAGCTCGAGGTTTAGTGCACTGGTTTCAATAGTGCCCTAGGTCCCTACAATTATAGCATTGAACCATGAGTGGTTCTCTCCTTTCATCGGCTACATTCTCCTTCCTTTTCATGTCTTTTCAACACTCTTGAGCATGTTGTTCTTCTTTTTCCCACACTTGAAGCATTTACCCATCCCTTTGAAGCAGTTCCAATTGTGCAACTTTCCAGATTTTTGGCATGTGGGTCATTGATTTTTCTTTCCAAATTTATCATTAGATCCACCAGCTCGAAACTCCATCTTTCTTTTCTTATCACCATATACATGAGACCATTCTCCAAACTCCATCTCCACTTTGAGATCACACTGAACAACTTCTTCATAACTCCCAAAGTCTCTAATCGCAAGAGCCTTTCGAAGGTGTGGTTTTAATCCACTAAAGAATCTATCAATTTTGCTATCATTGTTGAAAACAAAACCCGAAGCGTACCTTGCAAGCCTTGTGAAATTAACTTCATAGGTTGTGACAAATTATCCTTCTTTTTTCTTGAGCTCTATGAATTCTCTCTCCATCTTCGTGCATAGAGTTCGTGGGAAGTACATATTAAGAAACATTATCTTAAAGTCTTCCCATTCCATCTCTTCAATTTTCTCCCTTGGATTGGTGTTCTTAATCAAAGCCCACCATTGATCAGCTTCTCCATCTAGACGATAAATGGATAGTGTCACCTTCTCCATCTCAGAATAGTGATGAACAGAAAAGATCTTCTCCATGGAGTTGACCCACTATTCCGCAACTAGTGGATCGGAAGATCCACTAAACGTCGGTGGTCGTTGCCGCATAAAACATTCGATAGCCAGTTGCTCACTCTTTGGTGAAGGAAGACGTTTCCCATTATTATGGTTATTATTCATAACCTGAGATAATTGGGTAAGCATCGCCATGATGTTTTGAACTCCACCCCCCAAATCATTGGGGATGTCGTTCAGGCAATCGTTGCATTGTCCCTCGCATGAGTTTTTGGCCTGATTTCTCCTAGTTCCCACCATTTTATAAAATAGAAAAGGATTATACAAAACATAACTAAACAAGTCATGAATAACTTATTAATTTAAACAACTTATACCAAAAACATAACATATGGGATCCCTAGGTAAATATTGTTGTGTGCATATTTTTACTTTGTCTCATACTAGAGGTTTTCTCTGGGGTTCACTAATCCTAATTCCCAAATTAAATAATCCTCCCTATGATACCAACTATAGAGACCCGTACCTTTCTTACATTACTATTAAATCATTTAAAAGATAAAAAACATAATATTATTACACATAGAGGATCCAAAGGTTTAGTATCTTGGTCAAAATAGGACCACACATAACAAATACAACATCAACCATAAACATTTATTTAATTTCTTCTTCACTAGTTACTTAGTGGCACTTGTCCTATCCTTAGTAAGTGTATCCACCTGAGGATATACATAAAAAAGGGTGAGCTAGAAGCACAGTAAGAGGATGGATAAAAACAATATATCATGGGGTGAGTATAATCATAACATAGGAAAAAGATCATGAACATGATAGGAGAATTAATAATAGACTTGAAATGTGGCAATGTATAAAATGAAACATCATGTCATAGTTGTTAACCGCCTCACATACTTGTGAAACAAGATAGCATCTTGTTCACACATCATTTCACATTTACTCATGAGATTCATCACTTTACCCAATGCATTAGAGCGCTGTATAATTCCGGGCGCACCCGTCACATTTAAACATTCAGATTGCGCTATATAATTCCGGGCGCACCCGTCACATCATAACATTAAAATTTATCATGCTTTCCAAAATGAACATATAACATAATGAAACCATGAAAAGGAATGATTTTCATCTCATAATAACATATTCATAAGCTTTGGGTTCCCAAAAGAAAGAGGGAATAACATACATGTTACAGGAAACGTTCACTTTGACTGAGAAGTAAAAGGGGTGTTCTTAAAGGAAGAGTTCTTTTAGAAAACAATTTTTGGACATAAAAACTAGTGAAAAACATGTATATCCCAGAAAAGTAAAGGAAACGATGAAAAAATGATCTTTTAGGAGTAACCATATCCAAAATGGAGTGAAAGAGGAAGAACCCGAAGGAAGAAAATTGGGTTCGAGATTTCCCCTTACCTTGTACCTGAATGCCTCCTTCTCTTTAATGTCCTATACAATGACATTATATTAATTAATTAGAAATTACATAACCTTTTATACATTAATAGTATTCATTATGGTTTAATTATGTCATATTATGTACCTTTGGACAACTTATAGATTTTAAAAACATTGTTCGGGGATGTTCGTTTTTATGGTTTTCTTGAGCGGTCCACTTGTATTCTTAAATTGAAGTTCGGGTAGATCGTGGGTAAACATCCAGAAATGATATTACATGTTATTAGTAATATTACAGGATCTTTAATGATTTTAGAATGAATTATATTAGATCCATGTGGGTGAATCATTAGATAATAATTAAATGATGATTATTTGGGTTAATTTGAGTGGTTTTTGGATCACAACGAACTTGTTTTAACTTTTCACTTAGTAATATGGCCATAGGTTATTTAAAAAACTTAAAATAGAACATAATACATATAAAATATTCTGGTTCAACCATAAAAATGGTTTCATGACCAGATCTGAAGGTAGAAATGGAAGAATAGAGCATGTTGTTTTTGAAGGTTATAAATTAACACCTCATGAACAACGTTCTCTTTAATAAAATAAAAAGAAGAGGGAATGGGTGTGGGGTGATATAATATACCATTAAAATAATAAAATTACATCATATGTTTAATATTATAGTTAAAAAACAATTTGGATGAATATAGGTGGGGAGAGATCAAGAAAGGAACTTGAAATTTAAAGGAAATTAAAGGAGAAGAGGGAGGGAAATTACCTCTTGAAACCTTCACTTGAGAACCTCCTTAAGGGCCTAAGCTTCGTCATTTGATGAGACCAGAAGCTCTTGGACATGGGGGAGGCGATAGGGGAGATGATTGAGCAGATATTAGACAATTCATGAAGCTTTATAGGTGTGGTTTGGCAAGAGGAGGGGGAGGGCTTATTTATGCATGAGGAGGGAGGTGTTTTTGGCATAAAATATTAAATAAAATAATATATCAAGATTTAGAATTGTTATAGTAGTTTTTTGACATCCTAAATAATATATTAATATAATATAATTAGTTTTAGGTATTTATTATTCTTTATAATTCGAATTCATTAATTTATTAAAAGGAAAGTGAAACAAAGAGAAAAAGACACTTTAGGAAATCACCTTTTGACTTTAGGCTTTGGAAAGTTCTTTTTAGGTTTGAGAATTAGATTTATTGTATTATAAGGAAAAATTTATGAAATTTAATATGTTTTGGCCGAAACTAATGTTCCAGAATGTATATGTCATCATTACATCATTAATGATGCAATTTAGTATACACCGATTATGCGAAACACTGTATTTTTTTACTATTCACCCGAAAATTGAAGTATTTCAGAATAATCCCAAAAATTTACCCCTACCATTTTTCAATGTGTATAATAAAAAAATGAATTCCATTTTTCAAAAACAATTTTATAAATATTATTAATTTAATATTTAATTAAAATCATAATTTACTTAAAAAAAGAGTTTTTAAGATTAAAATTGATTTTATGGTGCTTCCAAAAATTACGTAGGGTCTTATAAAATATCTAAAAACTATAAGACATTGATTAAATAATTTATGAATACATTATATGGAAATAAATATTCTTTTAAATTAATTAATTAATTATTATTAATTATTTATGACTTAGAAAATACCAAAACGTTTACTAAGGTCAAATTGTCACATTCTAAGATGACTAAATTTTATTTAATTATCTATAGGTAATGTTACTCTAATATTGGAGGATTTACTGTTAATAAGGGTCATATTACTATTCATAAGGGTATGTTACTATTCATAAGGGTAGACCACTATTCATCAAAAATTATTTTTGTTTCATTGGACTACAAAAATCATCTTGAACATAACTGTGATTGTTGGATTTTCAAAATTCAAAACATAGAAATGACAAAATTATGTCTAAAGGTCACTTATCACTTAGTAGTTCATTATATTTTGTTTTCATGTTATTTTATGACATAATTATAAGAAGGGAATTTCCATTGAAAAACTTTGGGTCGTTACATGAATCATGCATGGGATGCAGAGATGAGTATAGTTATTATGATGTGTATGTGTTGGTTGAGCTCTCTGTTTTTGTGCTTCTCTTGTTTTGAGTTTGTGATTGTAACTTGGGATCCAGAAAACCGTAACTCGACTTTTGAAAATCGAAAAAAATGATTTGTAGGTAATCCATTATGTGAATTTTTTCACCATGTGATATTGTATTGAAAGTTATCCTTGACTCATGTTTATGTCATGTTATATGTTTCTTCGAAATTTCCTATGATATCACAATCTCGTGATATGATGCTCTTTATGTAATTATTCCATGTGATTACTCATGAGCCTTCTCTTTTATGATATCATGTTATACCTTTCATTTATATATTTTTTTCTTTATCATGTATGTTCCCTTATTATGATTTTTAGCTCACCCCTTTATTTTATTTATTCCGTAGGTTATCATATGAATTTTTTCTTTGTCATGTTTGTTCCCTTAGCTACAATATGTTGTTATTTCATGAAAAAACTTTAATTCCATGATTCATGATTTATGATATAAATCTTGTTGGGTATTAGTATTTTATGTTAGGTCCAAGAACCTTGATTATGTTATCATACCTAGATGATCAAATTTTGTTCACTTATGTTCTTTGATTCCTGTCTCCTATGTTTATCATTTCTAAGCATCTCAGATCACCTCTTTATTTTTCATAGATTCCTTAAGTTATGAAAAATAATATTATGTATAATGTGACAAAATGGGTATTAACTTAGAAGAAAATTTGTGGGAAATATTGAAGACCTATTATACAATAACAACATATTGTAGCTAATATCTAAGGAAACTAAACTATTGGATTCTGGTATAGTGTTGATTTTTGAGACAAGATGTTTAAATTGTGTAAATTATGTAAAATATATGTGTTTTATGATTGGGTTATTTCACTTGGTGTCAAATCATATGTATAAATTTTTTATTTCTAGAACCAGATATGGGAGTTCACATATATGGAATCTTAGTTATTATTAGAGTGAGGTTTAATAATTTTTTTGTGTTGGTTAATAATGAATAAAAGAATAAAATTTTGAATTTCATTTGTTGAACCAAAATTAATGATGTATGAATAAAAAATTTAATATGTTAAAATGATTGTGTCATAATTTAGGACATCTTATGATTGATTTTCCTTATCACATGACTTAAAACTCGACTGTTTGTTTACTAATGCTTAAACTCACATTTTTTATTTTAGACAATTGACAAAATTAGGAGGAATCAAGTTAAAAATGCGTTTTATGGGAAATGAAGTGATTTTACCAATGTGAAACCAAATGGAATGGGATATAGAGTCAAAACCTTTATAGAAATACTATCTTAGGTTATGAATAATAACCTGAACCAAACTGATCTCGCAAATGCACTAAATAAAAAGAAACATGATATTTAGTATTTCAAATGTCATTAGTCAATGATATTTCATTGATCTTTCAATAAACTAATTACTGTGTAGTGTATTAACATGATACATGGTATTTTTTGTTCTTTAGTTATCAGAGTATGAAAAATTAATTTTTTAATCGGTTATTTAAAAGTTAAAGCATACCAATTAGGGAATTTGATACAAAACAAGAGTCTAAAGGAAGAAATCAACTCCATAATATGATAGGAGTTTAAGTATTTATTTTTCAATAAATAATTTATATATAAACTTTACACTAAATTAGAGATATAAATTCATGAGTTATAGAAAATTTAGGATCAATCGATTAGTACTAATGATGAATAATTCAAAAGACTTTCAAGGTACACTTCTGATTTTATAATTTACCTTAAGAAAAAACTGATTTTTTGTTTAGTATCGTAAAACCATGTCTATATATGGAATTATTTATAAGAAAATTTGGTATTTATGAATAAAATTTTCAATGTGTTGTCAAGGTATAAATGGAGGTTGGAGACTCCCATTATTCTCATCGTTTTGGGGGTTAGAAGAGAAAAATGAAGTTTATAGTAGAATCGAATGATAAAACCTATGAAAGAAATAAAAATAATATTATGATATATCGAAGATGTGGGAAGAATAACGGGGATATAAACTCAATGATATAGTTAAATGATTATAGTATGGGAGAGAATTCAACCATGAACAAGAATGTTGAAGGTTCATGAAGAATGTAAAGAATGATAAACCTATTGCACTACCTAGACTCAAATGAATTAATTTTAAGGATTATGGACATTATTCTAACAAGTACACTAATCCTATAGTTAATGATGTCAATTTATATTAGTAACCTTCTATGTTAGGGGATAAATGGAACACCTATACAATCACAACTACTAAAGTGGTTTACAAAAATGAAGTGGTGTATGGTACTTTCATAATCCAATCACATACTAATAAATTCTTATTTAATCTAGTATCTACCAACTCATTCATATTTGGGGTGTTTTAGAAGATAAAAAATCACTACCAAAATTTTTTGATATTGAATTATTAGTGAAAAATCTTAGTCATAAAATGATTGACTTTCAAATATTCAACTCCCTATAATTGATGTTTTTTGGGAATGTTCATTCTAAAATTCTTATTATTTTCCATTTAGATGAATTTGATGTGATTTTAGGCATGAGATAACTATCTCTACATATATTTAATTTTAATTTTTAGGATGGGGAAATCACAGTTCATTTCCCAAATCAATCTATGATCATCTATCAATGAAAGGTTAAATATGAACTCTATTTGATATCTTATTCCATTATATAGGTCTTAATACAAAATAATAAGGGGGTATTCATCTCAAATTTTTTGGAATAAATTCAATTTTGGGGATATGACTATTGTGAGGGAAATGCTAAGTATTCTTAGTGAGGTTAATATCTCATTAGAAATTATACCTTTAGACCAGTTTATCATGTGGACAACCATAACTATTTTCATTAGTGATAGATAATTAAAATTGTGATGTTGTTATTTATTTAAGGATATAGAATGAAAAACCCAATAATTTTGTATCACTAGTACAAAAAATATCTCTTTCATTGTGTATTTAATGGAAATTACTAAATAGATAATGTTAAAAAGGGTTTAACTTCTATTATTTACACAAGTGATGTTAAATCCCTTTCATAGTAGGTTTTACATACGGCTATTTAAAAAATGATGTTATAATTTTTTTAACAATTGTTTTTAAATACTCAATGTTAAAATTATTTTCTAATTTTAATTATTTTATAAAAAATGTTAAAACTTATGTTTTAACATCCATTTTTTAAATAAATAATGTAAAAACCACCCTTGAAAAGAGTTTTAAAGTAGTTTTTATGAATAACTGATGTTAAAAGTAAAATTTCACATTGAATTCAAGTAATTCTGTAAAAAAGTTCATAGAACACATTCAATTTTTTTAAATCTAGAAAAAATTTATTGCAAAAAAAAAACACTTTTTCAAAAACAATATATATATTTTCTTACTCCTTTTTTTTTGTTTTTTGATATATTCCTCCTTCAATCAACATCATCCTTCCACCTTTTCTTCTTTCAAAAATGTTACCGTAGTATTTATTATTATTCTTTAATTATTTTTTGGAATTATTTCTCTAAGTTAACATTTTTTTTCATAATTTCTTTTCTTATGATGAAGAATAATGATTCTAATTAAGTTGAAGATATAAATCTTCTACAGTTGATTTATTGGATGGAGTTGAAAATTACTAACTAATTAAAATGTAGAATGCCTAACGGGTTCTTTCCTCAAAAAATATGTGCATCCCAACAATCGATATTTTGAATCGAAGGAAACAACAACAATCATGGTGTTGAAATTGAAACTTTATGTTTATTTTCCCTGATTACATTTGGACTTAGTAATTTTATACTTTTTTGATCTTGTATTGTCATCCACATTATGTAATAATTTCTATTTAGGGGTGGTTTTTAAAACCAACACTAAATGTTCTCCTTTTTTGGTGACATTTTTGAAAAACTACTTCTAATCGATGACAATTTTATAAAATAATACATTATTTTGTAGTTGTTTATTATGTGGTTGAAACTGAATACGAATAAAAAATTTATTTTTTAATTGAATTTTAGCGGCGGTTTTAAAAAACAATCACCGCTATACCCCTTGAAATTTTTTTATGTTTGCAATTAACTTTTTTGCATTGGTTTTTATAAAATCTATCACTAAATATATTAAATTTTTTTAAAAAATTAAATTATAATGATAATAATAATAATTTATTTATAAAAATATGGGGATATATATGATATAAATAATTAATAAAAATTAAAAATTAATCTTCAATAATTAATATTTTTTAAAATTTAATAATTTATTATTTTTAATTACTAATTCATAATTAATATACATATATACAAATATATATACATACATACATATATATACACATCATTATGAGAACAACCTCTATAACAAATGATCTATAATAATTTGAAAATCAAAATTCAGCGTCAAATGACTATAACTTTTAATCTAGGTGTCTTTTTATGCTCCATGACTTATCAAATGAATGTTTACACAAATAAATACAATGAAGTTATATAATAATTTTATAATAATTAATAATAAAAAATTAATTACTTTTCTAAGAGAAGTTGAAAACCAAACTTGAACTTTAAATAGTTAAATTTTGATCTGAGTATCCGTTTTGGCTCCATGAGACATCAAATCAAAGCATGTGTAGAGGTCTGCACATTGTTAATCGGGGAGGTCCATAGTCACTATTTTTGAGGTAAAAAAGGATAGATGGACATCTAAAACTAATTTTTTATTTATGATACCCTACTTTTAAGCATTCGATGGAATTTCATCTTCTTCAAGTGTGACTTATACTTTTTCAATTATCTATGATTTTCTTCCATGTTCTTTCTTTTCTATTGATTTTATGGTGTTGAAATCAGAGTGGTCTTACATCTTTTGGTGATTTATTATTTATTTTATACATATGTGTGTGTTTCTATATATTTATGCATATTTATTTATAATTTAATTATATTTTTCGATATTCATTAATAATTATATATAATTGTATAGGTTTATAGTTATTTTTTTATATTTTTGTATATTTTTGTTTATTTGTATATATTTATATATTTTATGGTTTTTATGTATTTATATATGTTATATGGGTATATATATGAATATATATTTATTTGTATTTATATTTATATATATTTATGTGTAGTTATATTTATTTATATTTACATGTGTTAATATATATATTTATATTTATATACAATTATATATAATTATATATGTGTGTGTGTTTATTTATCATTTATTATTAATTTATTATTTATTATTTATATATTTATATATTTATTATTTATTTTTTACTTATTATTATTTTTAGCTTATTTTTGATTTTTTTTATTTTTTATATATTCGTTATTTGTTATTTATTTATGATTATTTATTTTTCTTTTATTTATTATTTATTTATGATTTGTGATTATTTATTATTTACCTAAAATTTATTTGTCATTTATTGTTTATGATTTGTGATTTATGATTTAAGTTTTAAGAATTATGATTTATGATTTATCATTTATTTTGTGTCTACACATATTTATCAATATATATATATATATAAGTATATTGAATTATGTTTAATCAATATAGAATAATATTGTTGGAGTGGTAAAGTCATTGCAGAATAACCAAGGGATTAGGGGTTCAAATCTCACCCCCCCCCCCACACACACATATATATATATATGTGCTTAATTTATGAATTTTAGGATAAAATAAAAAGTAATTATATAAGTAAATGATAAATTATAAATAAATGATAAGTAAATAATATATAATAAATAAAAAATAAATAAAAAATATAAAAGAAATAAATAATGAATAATAATAAATAAATAATAAATAATGGATACATTAACACATAAATACATAAATAATAAATATATTATTGAAAAAATATATAAAAGAATAAAAATAATAAAAAAATGTCATTAAACAAAGTGTTGTGTAATAAAAAATTACAGTTAAAAAACTGTTACTAATTGATTAGTGACACAAGTAAACACATCAGTTTCTAGAAATCATCATGCATAATTTAGTGGTGGTTTAAACCACTCCTAAACACAAAAAAACTCCACTAAATAGTGTCTTTACCATAGTGATACAAGATCTGGGAAAGTGGTATGAGGTCTTTTGAGATTCCTCTCATGTGGGATTGGGATGTTTGTTAATGTTGGGGGATCGAGTGGTGTCATGTGGTTCCTAGAAACTTAGGATTCATGGGAAGAACTACCACACTCATTTCCATTAATTGGTTAGTGTGATTCATGCTCTTAAGTTAGTGTCATTATTTTTTAAGGAGAATTTTATAGTGTTTAACAATCAAAAGTGTTTCAAGTATTTATAATGCTAGTGGGATCTGAATTTATGATAGGGGAGATAGTTCAAATATCTATATTCATTTAATATTGAGATGATATATACTCATATGAAATGTAATGTCATTGTGGATTCTTTGAGTAGGAAGTCACAACAAGAATTTTTTTGGGATCCAAAAGAGTAGTGGAAGCTTATGTTTCTCTTTTAAGAGTTGTATCTTGAAGTGTCTAGGTAGGAGGGCTGTGTTGTTCTAGAAAAATTTACTATTACCTAACCCTTTATGTATTAGGTATTGGAAATATAGTGTTTTTATTCAGAGTGTATGGTTAATAAAGGAAAGCTATATAATGTGGAGTCAATTCCAAACTGGGCGATTGGTAGTAATTTATTTTTTATTTTTAAAGCTAGATTTATGTTCCTTTGGATCAATGAGAAGAGATGTTGATGGATTATCATATGCATTAGTGAGAGACTCATCTTATATTTGATAAAATATACCAAATTGTTTGATGAAACTTTTGGTGGTTATGTATAAAGTGAATATGTTTAGTTTTGACTCAGAATCATTCACTTTTAAAAGGGTGATATTGGGAATTCGATACCATCAGGTGAGATTCAAAATTTTCCAATCCTTGAATGGAAGAGGGATCATGTCACTATGGATTTTGTAATTGTTTTTTGAATGTAAAATGGGAATGAGTTTGTTTTTTTCATTATCGACTGGGTGACTATGGTTGTACACATTCTTTCAATGAATGAGACTCATAGAATGGAGGATATTTGGAATATTTCTTGAATCCACATGATCATAATGTTGCATGTTTTATTATTGCCTTACATTTCACCCATCTATCTCATAAATTTCTCAAATTAACTAAATTTGAAATGAGAATACCTCCTCTCTCCCCCTGATTTATAATGAAACCAAAAATGCATGTGAAAGGGTTGATATCAACCTTGATAAATAAATGATCCATAAATCTGCCAAATTTATGTCTATGTGATCTAACTTGATGTATTTTATCTGATTGACTAATTCAATCATAAAATCTATCTAGAAATTAACAAATCTTGTGATTCCAATGAAAAAACTCCCTCTAGGGAGTTATTCAAGCATTTTCTTCAAGAAAATTCTTACACTCATATCAATAAATAGCTTAGAAATATTCAAATATAATCGGGTTTATCCCATATATATTACATATCCCATTTAATATAAAAGAAAAATATAACTAAAAAGAGGTGAGGAAACTCGGAAACATACCTTATTGTTGTTGGGTAATGGGATGCACTATCATTTTCAGGATCAACTTCTCAAAAGACTTAGTTAGTAGGGATTTTGTAGGAATATTAACAATCTTATCCTTTGATAGAAAAAATTACAACTTTAATATTCCTTTACAACCTTTTACATTAATTAATCATACTTGATATCAATGTATTTTTATCTTAATTATTGAACTAGAGTCTTGGATGGATTTGTTGCACTTCAGTTATTATATCCAATGTTAATATAATATCTCGCAATGACATGCGTCTCCTAAAATTTAGTTTTCATCCATATCATTTTTTAGCTACATGTGATGTAACATCGTATTAATCATTTTTGGAACTAAAATTAACTGATTATTTCTTAATTTAATTTTAGGACACATATCTTCCACAAATAATGAATTCCCCATTGGATGTGTATCTTCTATCAATAATATGTCCATCTTAATTAGTATCTGTAATTCTTTTTAAATCCAACTCACCATTATTATTATAAAATCATACATAATTATAATTATTTGAGATATATCAAAAATTTATCTTTGATAAAACAATATGTGATTACTTTGGGTTCAATTTATTCCTAGCATAGAGTGCCTATTGAAACCCTAAAGGCATGCTTCAGATTTTTTAACAAGAAAATTTGTTTTATTTTTTGACAATACATGTGGAAGATGACCTAATGGATTCCAAGAATAAAGATGTTTCTTGTTTTATTTTTATGGACCCATTATTTCCATAAGAATTAGATATGGAGTATGAAGACTGTTTTTGGAAGCTGTTGGAGAGAAATCTTTCAGGAGGATATAATCTAAATCAAAGCACCATAAGATATGTCATGGTATTTTATTGATAGATATTACCATGTCATAGTTCATAAGGTTGTACTATAGAATAAATATGGCAGGATTTGTATTTCTAGAATATGACAATTTTTCATGCCACACATTGATATTACGCCATAGTATATATCATAGTACATGAGTTCAGGGTATTCATATGACTTATAAATTCTAAGGAAATCTGTGATCATACCATAGAGAGGATGGTTGTTCCATAATTGAGTTTGGATAAATGAACAATATGTCCAACCAAATTCTTGGGCCACCCAAGGAACCATCCACCAAGGGGTCAGTTGACCAAATCAAATACAGCCTTATCCAAATGTGTAATTTCAGGTGAGCACCACCATGGGTTGACACTGGTGTGCATAATGGTAGGAACATGAAACAAGGTAGCGACATAGTGAAGTGGTATTGGAATGGATAGGTACCATGGAAATTTTTATTGAGTAAATGGAATAAGATTGTTGATATAAAAATGGAAATTTAGAGGACTGTTTAATGTGATACAAGGTATAAACAATCTATGCTATAGAACAAATTCCACACCACATAAGGAAAAATTAAGAGTTTTTTTGACTTGTATATGGAATTTCATAGTAGTGAAAAGGACTACACGGGTGGAGTATATTAACTAAACTTCTATTTTACTAGAGTTTCAAGGGTACTTATGCAATGGGGGGAAGAAAACAATGTAGTAATATTGAGAAGAAGATGTCAGCACCAAAGAAACATATTGTGTTTTAGAGAGTTTGATTTATAATGTTGAGATGAATTTTTATATCTAATCATACAATATCTAATGATTTAATGGGAATGGATATTTCATAGAGATTTTGGTGTGTAAAATAGTAATAGGATATCATTTCCTGATCATGGGAGATTAATAGAGGAGTTATTCCATGTGTTTTTAAACCTTGTCAACAAAACAAGGCTATGACTAATAGAAGAACACCAAACTGCAATATTTGATTTGGAAAACAATCTATATTGTATTGTATAGTAATAAACCATGGTGAATTCATAAGGAATATTGAATATGATGTAGTAGTATGATAATGTTGTTGGTAGTTAGTATCGCCTAGCCTTGAAGATATGACTGGAAATTGAAATAATGTGTAAAGGATTGAAATTTCTGGTGCTGAATTAGATATTAATGGTATTTTAGGATGTTTTTGAAGAAATGGGACTCTTTGAACAATCATACAGGGGGAGATTTAATAAAAACTATTATATTGAATGTAAATAGAATATAACTCTATAAAACTTCTTTTTGTAGTTTTAGTGAAGAAATATAAAACAATAGATCATATTTCAGATCTAAATTTCTGAGTGGAGAGAGGAAGTAATTATCATTGTACTGTAATTAATAAAGAAAGATTTGGAATTTTTTGAAGATCATTTTGAAGAATAAGGATATAGTGATTTCATGACATCTCATGGAAGTAATATAATGTCATACATAGGGAACTTTACATCCTACCTATGAAGAAAAAAACATAGATTCAAAGCCACTCATCCATATACAATGAAATATTCAACAATAAGGTGATATTTTTATTAACCTGTGAGAAAATTTTTTCCCCCTTTTAATAGTATGTGTGAAAGGGAATTTGTGAGGAAAGTGATATATAGTTTTATTGAATCAACCCTAAACATTATAAGGTAGGAGTGACCTAGAAAAAAACCCCAAATAGTGACCTTATAATATTTCAATGCATTGACACGTTTTCAATCACATTCTCTTTAGAATAGACCAAAATGGAAAACTAATATTAATCAATGTGTCCCTTGAGATTTATTATTTATAATATTCATAAAACAATCTAAAAAATGGTAAAGAAACCAAAAATAACATTAGTTAAAAGGTTGGTCAAGTGAAAAGGGAATCAAATCATCTAATCATCAAGATAAAAACAGGTCACCCTTATAAGTAATATGTCAATATCATCAATGTAGTGAGGCTTTAAAATGAAAAGTGTTCAAATTGAAAATTTGTTTCATACCCTAATTTACCCCCCCTAATATTAGGGTATATATCACCTAATACCATTACGGTGCCAACCTAAAATTGGACTCAAAGGGATGTTTTATTTTTAGTTGGATTTGTTTATCTCTAACATAATTTTATTGGTATTTAAAATGATGTTTTATACAGATCTTATATTATTGGTTTCTATGGAAAAGGATGGAACTTCAAAGAAAAAGAATAATTCAGGTAAAATTCCATAATGTGCAACTATTTTTGGAAAAATTGAGATCTTGTTAAATGATTCCAGTGAATATAAATAGATAGTTTAAATTATTATAGTTGAGAGTCGATTTATCCACTTAATGATACAATATAAATGACTGTAGTGATAATTATATCTGGTGAAACTAGGACTACTGATGATGAGGAAGTCATTAGGAGGTCTAAAGTGTAATTTTTACACTTATCAGAGAATATGTATCAATATTTAAAAGAATAAAATCATAATCTATAGGAAGAGAATAATTCTTATGATATCTGAATCAAAATGTTTATTTTTGAGATTAACATGATGAGAATATTTAAAAATAGACTTGTGGAAGTGGAAATAAATTTTTGAGAAAGGAATGATTCCTAGGCTAAGAAATTGGAAGTGATTTCATACAAAGTTAAAAAATTCAAATACGAAGTTAATGGAAAGAATATCAACTCAAAATTCATTTATAATTTGAATGAAAATAAATATAAACTCACTAATTATCTCAAAGAATTTTTTGATGATATAAATTTTTTTTGATGAGAAACTATTTTCCAAAAAGGCTTCGTAGCTCAAATGAACATGAAGATAAATGAAAAAATAATATTATAGAAAACTCATTCACACCTTAGAAGATGAGATTTATTGTGGTAATGATATCAAAGAGGATATAAATTCTCAACTTTAATTAATAAGTAATAAGATTTATTAATTTCAATATGAGTTGGCTTCAGCTAATAAATAATAGGATATTATGGGTAATCCTAAACTTAAAAATTAATTGTAATTATTATTTGACTATCCTTCATTAAGTGATAATGAATTGAATTTTGTATATACCTCATCTAATTAAAAGTATTAGAAGATTGTGATGCCCCAAAGTCTGAACAATAGGGGAAAATATGTTATTATCTATGATGAGACTTCTCCAAGGTAGGTGAATAAGAGAAACATGGAGATTCTCATGAATAGTGGAAATTTTTGAGATGTTGGAAAAAAATATTAAAATAATTCATATATTAGAATGCGGAAATTGGATTAGTCTCATAATAAGGATTGATAATATGCTCTAATTCTGTGAATCATGGAAACATTTCAAGTTATTTGTATTGAGGCATGGGAATACATTAAATACTACCAGTATGGTTTAAATTTTGAAAAATAGTGTTTTAAATAACATTATAAAAGTTATGCATATCATTCCAATAATTCTTATCACACTGACCATGCCTTAAGTGGAAATGTCAGAGGAAATTAAGGATTAAAGTAAGAACTAAAAAATCATAAAATGAAAAATATATCCTTATTAGAAACAGATTTTAGGGGTTGTATGAAGAATATCTTCATGCTAAAATTTATGTGAAAAGGATTTAAAAAATTATTTACACAGAAAAAAATATCATAGAGAGATAAGAAAAGAACTCGAATGAATGATAATATTCCACATGTTTCTAAAACTAAAAACGAAAATGAGAAAATAATGTCCCAAGATAAGGTATTTTTGGTAAAGTATAACATTTATTATAGGAACATATTTATTAGAAAGAAATTTTTGAAAGTTTAAGGTCAAACTATAGTGGAGAAGTAAATCTATTGTAACATCTCATATTTATGTCCAGAAAAAAAATTTAAATGGAAGTTTGAACTTTTCATTTGGTTTATGGGAAAAATATTAAAATAGGTTTGTAAATTTATTTACAAGTGTTTAAGAACTTAAAGTTTTTGTTTTTATAATGAATATAAGAACCTATAGGTGTCTTGGGTGTTCTGTTGAGTTTCAGGAGATTCAAGCCTTGGAAACCAAGTTTTTTGATAGTGAAAATGGCGCGAATGGTTTTCACATGGTTAGTGAAAACTATGTGGATCATATGTTTTAGAGAACGGTTTGAACTAAAAATGAGAGTAGAGGCAGGTCTATATTCAAGGGGTACTACATGAAATTTTATAGGAGGACACATGGGTTGTGTATTGTTTGAAAAACCATGGAATCTTCCACGTGAGGGGTGTCCCTTTGGATAGAAGCAGCACATGGTTGGTGCACATTTTACCAAATCATGTGGCCAAACCATGAGTCTCATTAAGGTTCTCGAATTTTAGACTTTTCTCATTCTTCCTTTACCTCTCCCTCCCCTATTTTCTTCTCCTCCATGCTCAAAATAGCACCCCACACCTAGATCTCTGCTCCTATACTCATATTCATTAGAATAACATCTTCATTTTGTCTTGTAATCGATTCCTATAGTTTTCAATGGATCTCCATCTGTGTGTATATGATCTCTTCTTTCTACTTTATCAGTTTCTTTTTCCATATTGAGTTCCATTTCAAAGTGAGGTCATTTTCTCTATTTTTATGGTGTTTTTCTATTTCTTCTTATTTCCCTTGACCTGGATTGAATCAATGCTCAAAATTGGATGAGTGAAGCATCCAAAAAATGAGATAGGTGTTATATGAATTTTTCCTTAAATTCTATCATGTTTATAAAATATGTCATTGTGCTGCATGATGGACTTCACATGCGTCACCTCATAAATGTGAAATTTTTATTATATATTCTTGTTACTAAATTCATATTTCCTTTATTCTTTTAAATTGAATGATTATTGGGCTTCTATCGTTACTTGAACCTCCCCTTTTGGGTGTGTCACTCAAATTCCTAGAACTTTTATTTTTATTCTTGGAATTCAAACGACCTTTTGTGGTGTTTTTACTTTCCCACTCACAGAATGAGATGCTAAATAGAATTAAATGAATGTTAAGAGGTGTGGGTATTACAATGGATTAATAGATTTATTTATATTATAATAGAACCTTCTTTATGGATAAAATGACCAATTATATTGTAATGGAATGGTAAAATCATGTATACACACTTGGCTCACATCAATAAATGAATGTAATTATTGACTCAACTGGCATGATAAATTGATAGTGTCACAGACCTTCCCATGGACAACTAAATTACTTATAAATGAAATCTCCAAAATTATATATTTTATTTGGGATATGTAATTCTAACTAACATGTAATTCTATTTTTTATATAAATTTAAATTGTTATATTTATTATCCCACACCTTGAGCAAACCTTGGATTCCTAAGTTGGAATTCCTTGGGTGTGATCATTGGTTAGATGCATTGTATTATGCCATGAGTGATAATTGGGTTTGTTCAACAAGATTCATTATAAAGGATTATTGTTTGACTAAATTATATATTCCCCAAGGTATAATTAGGTTCCTTTTGAGAAACACCATGGAAATACTCATAGGATGATTTAGATCACGTGTACCATGAGCGATAATCAGGTTCCTTATGTAGAATGCCTTGGATGGGATCAGTGGTTCTATAAATTATGTTAATCCATGGAGTGATACCTGGGTTCCTTATATTTATTTCCATGGATTGGTACACTTTTTATATGATTTAAATTTAAACTTGAGTGATGCATGGATTCCTAAGAGTAATTCCATGTAAGGACATTCATGACTAATGATATTTATCACTTTCTTGATCACCATTATTTGTGGATGTCATGGGTTTTCCCTAGGTACTATATGACAGTTATACATTTATGAACTTGGATATGTACCTTTTTTGGGATGTTTGGCCGATGAATTAATTAAGAAAGTTACTCTTGTGCTACTATTATGTGGATTTCGTGGCCTTAGGCCTCGATTCCTGACTAGTACTACATTTTTGTCCCTATATATATACATATAATTTTTTTAATATGTATATAATGCATATATATACATACATATTCATATAATTTTATATATGTATACATATATACATGGTGACACATATTTAGAGGTATTGTTGGCTTACGTCAAAGTTGGTATGGTCAACCAGGTGACCTTTGAGGAACTTATGGCTGACTTATTTATATTCATTTAATTTATACCTTATCGATTTACTTGCAGACTATTATATTTTATACTCACAGTCTATATAGAATTATAAACATTTTTTTTGGATTATTGAGTTTATGTCACACCCTTCTTGGGACACCGTTTGGTACCTAAATAGACCTCATGAGTGAAGGTTCAAGATCATGGATTATGATTTGTACCATTACTCGTATACATGGGGATGTAGGAGCACCAGACTGAACTGGAGCTTAAAATTATCATGGGGACATACTTTGTGTATTTTATTATTTATTTCGTGTATTTTTTATATATGACTTATTGTATGACAACTTCTTATATACTGTTGCATCACATGGACATACATGGTTTTATTATTTGACCTTTTTAGGTTATCTTATTTATTTCTTGTGCCTTTAATTTATGTATAGTTTCCACTATTTGTTTATTTATTATGCCTCTATAGTGTTTGGTATTGATCTAGAGGATATGGTGTCCCTTTCATGCCACCATTAGACCCTCATTACTATTCAAAATCCTCTAGCGTACAAATAGGTTTTCTTGATTCCATGTGACTGACCAGATTAGGATTTTACAAAGTGGTATCAGAGACTATTTTTCCTTGGTATTACTATTTTGGGATGGTATATAGGAGACTGGGATTGTGTCAGTTCTTGGAAAATATTCACATCTGAGAGTGATCAACTCACACACAATTAAATGACAAAGTGTCTAGGGACGGGACTATTGTTCATGGTTTTCATTATTACATTTGGTTATTATTTCACCTTGAGTGATTTTGGTTCCTTATAATTCTTTCTGATTTATGAGTTTTTCAGTATTTTCCCTTGCCTCTATATGTCAAGGAAGTAATGTTACATGCATCATTATAGGCACATAGAGATTCAGATTCCATGCATATGCTTTATCATATCGGTTGCATTGCTTGAATTCTTGATACATGTTGGATGTTCCTTGGCTGTTTTAGCTGTATTTTTATCTGTATACCATGTTTAGGTGATTATCTAGAATGATTTTCCTATATACCATGCTTTTTTGGTTCCCTGTTAATATGCATGTATTCTTTATTGTTTTTTGATTTTATTATTTCTTATAATAATGATATATGATTTTTTATTAAAGTGTATACATCAACCTAAATGGTGTTTTCCCGTATTTCTTGATCATGTCACCTTAACTAACCAATCATGAAACATTTGAGCCTTAGAACATTTGTTTCATGGGATGAAACAGTACTGGTTTAAATTAAATTGGAACCAATTTTCTATCTTATGAAGTGTATGTGCCTTTATAAATTAGATAATAGTGACCCATATAAGTGGAGCCTCATATATGAACATTTTATATTCTAATATCAAAGGTAAAAACTTGGTTTTAGCTACACGGAATCCAATTTAATCTTATAAAGGAAAGTACCTTTATAACTTGGGAATAATCATTCATCTAACTAAACCATGATTATTCTATCTGTATGCTTAATTTAATTCTTGTGAAAAATGGCTTCTGCAAAAATTATGTGTTATTTGTAATTATAAACGGCTTGTGCCTCTCTAACTTCGGCATGATAACCCATATGATTAAATTCATAAACACACAATTGTACCCAATTAGGCAAGTGAGGGTATGTTTCTCATGGGATAAACCCATTAATGGGTTTAATGAATCCTCAATAAACCAATTTTCATTGGGTTGCATTTAGATGAACCAAGGTTGGTAAGGAGGGACCCAAATAGATCACCTTCTTCTTTTATAACTTAGTGCTCATCCCCATGGGGGTATACTCATGCTATATAGGTATGGTATTTTAAAGTGTTAACAACCACTTAATGATGTTACATATAAATGTATAGCGGAATATTTGTAAACTTATTCGCCTTAAATAATAAAATACCTTTTATCTTCCTTTGACCTTTATTATATAAGGCTATATTTAATAAAAATTCAATTACAACCTAAATTTTTTTTCCTCTGTATATTGCAATTGAAATTTTATTTAACTAATACCAATTAGGACAATATTTATGGATGATTAAAATTGATAAGTATTTTTATATGATAAATTTTCTAATCGATAAGGGGTTTCAGCTAAATAAATAATTCTTGAAATGAATTTTGATATAAATTTCCTATTTTTTCCTTATGACTTTAGATAATAATGTACTAAATATCATCATACTTCATAACTAGTACTTGAATTATTTAAAATGAGCATTTCAAATGTTTCAAAATTAAATATGAAATTATGTAATGTCTATATTTAAACACTAGTTAGGTGTTTTTAGTCTCAACCATTGTGTAAGTGTTAATTGTAGTGATTCCTTGACAGTTTCCTTGAACCAGGAACATAAGAATTTCCTATAGGATTCTTCTTCTATCACTTGAACCTAAATGATAGGAGGTAGATCCTAGAAACATTAATAGGACCTATTTGTAGAATAAGTGCTTTATACTTCATTATAAGGTTTTCCTGATATAGGTACAACCCTCATAACATATAACCATTCTAAAATATTAATGAATTCCAGATGTGAGGTTTTGTTTGGGTGTTATTTTTTTGGATTAGGAATCTTAGTGATGTGATGAAACCCCTCAAATTGATTAGAGGTTATTTGTTATGTTGAGCCTTGTTGAGGAAATAAACACCAGGTACTGCTATAGTTCAATGGGTTAGATATTCCTAGGGTATGGTCAGCTACTTAGTATGTCCTATGACCCATATTATCATTCAATAATGTATGACTTAGGATTTTGTTATCCATATTAATAGTCGTATGGGATGATATGGATATAGTAGAAATATTTGGTTTGGGACATTAGATAATAGGATTCATAGGGACAATAGGCCTATGGATAGTATTAAATGATGTGTTGTTGTGTAGACAAAATCTCATGGTAGTATTCATTGATACATGTGGTAACCATAAAGTTGATAAAATGGTATAGTGAACCATATGAGTTTGGTGTAAATCATTAATCCTTGAGCTATTACCCTATGCTATTAGGTTATCTCTAGAGTAGAGTGAAATTGGCAGTACAGTAAATTGAGTTATCCATGTGCGAGGGGATGGTGTTGAAAAAGGGGTAGGTGTTGTAACATTACCGATCGATTTGGTTTTGTCTTATATTACTAATGATAATGACACGTGTGAGAACTGATTGGGTGAGTTTCACATGTACATAAAGATTAAATCTAATCAAGAATGATTTTAGGTAGGTATTTTTCCACTATTTTCATTCTGGTTTTTGGTAAAAACATGTTGTCCACATCCTTAAATCGTTTTTAGTGGTGGATGGAGCATGTTCCATGGTATGAGTTCCCATTCTCAGTAAATGAATACTAGGAAACTCTTAAGTTGGAGAGTGTCATGTCAAGTGTGTATTATCATTTCCTTTTAAGTAGAGGGAGTAAAACTGAAAAAGGACATTTGGACATGGTTGGAATGGATTTTGAAAACATGTGAGGCTAGTAAGTTTGGGTATCTAGTTATTGAGATGACACTTGAGATGAAACCGGATTATTGGATGGGATTGAGTGTGGATGATATATTTAGAAGTTGTGTTCATAAGTGACTGGAGAATGTAATTCTTCTAATACATGTCAGTGATTTCAAGTTAGCATGATGATAAAATGGTTGGATTTGTATGAAACATTTGAGTACACTACAAGTCGAGGACGGACTATAGTGGTTTTTTTGAAATAACCAATGAATGCCTCAATAGTGAGGGAATCATGGTAGGTTAGTGATTAACCATTGAATGGTATAGTTTATCTCTTCCAAGGAATTCATCTAGAGGTGGTTTGACCATTATTTTTTATGCTTAGTTGGATATAGTTGGTTGTAAACCATACTGGGAACTTCATATTAGATATGACAAGAGCATATCAGGTATTATTGGTAATCATGATATCCTTTTTGTACTATTGGTTTAGATATGATCATGTCCCCTTTCTAGAAATCATAAAGGGTATACTAAGAGAGAGTTGATTATATGCTAATCATAAGATTGAAATTAAACACCTTTTTGGCTCGATATGTAGTCTCCTTAAGAGTAGTGATTGATATGAATGGATAATATTAGAGTAATGGAATATCTTGAGAGATAATAGAATTACCATGTATGATGACCTTAGATAGATGCATAAACACCATTTAATTCCATTATTTGATCACTTTGTGAGATACCACCATTTTTCTTAGTCAGTGTTCTTGATATGTTGATGTTTCAACAATGTACCAACATCTCACTTGTAAACTATGGAGAATGGGCTACCTTGGATGAGATCCATGGACTCCCATAGTTGATTTCAATCTTACCCCAGAACTATAGTTTGGATCTGGTGATATGATTAGAATGTGATGATCCATGAGTGTTTGATCGGGTATGCACCTATGTTTGTGTTAAGGCATGATGACATAAATTAATGTATTGGTTATATATGTCACTAAGAGATGGTTATGGGATCCATTTATCATGATTGATTTAATATAAAATTCTTACATGGAATAATGGCACTACTTTAGTTTTTTGTTGTATCAGCTACAAGAGATAAGAATTTTTGATATTTCCATATGGTAGTAGCTTGACTTTATTTTCCATTATTTCAGTTAATGTGGTCAGTAAGGAACTAATTCATGAAAATAATTAGGATTAAATGAGTGTTGTTAAAAGGTTGGTTAAAGATTTTTATGAAAAATCTAGCTCAACTATTCTAAATATGGTTTGTTGAGAATTAAAGGATTGACCCAAATGAGAATACTTTTAGGAGCATCATTCGAGCACTAAGGGAATTCTCAAATAGGAAAGTATGACAGTGGAGATGTCATGACTTGAAATTTTCATCTATGCTAAAACCTATGGTGGGGAGTTCCATGGGATTGTTTGTGAAAGAGATGATAACCTATTAATGTCTTGAGTTAGATGGGATCAGGTAAGAACTTTCATAATGTTATGTTTTTTACAAAAGTGTCAGCTTTAATTTTAACATCTTAAGTACTGTATGTTAGAATGAATTCTTATAGGAAAATTTTTCATTTAAAACACAATTTTCCTTGAGTTAATTCCACAATCCAAGTAGGTTAGGTGAAATTTCTTAGTTCTCTAAGTCTTCATGGGTATTACAAGTTCTCAGTTGGGGAGTTTGTAATGCCCGTTATTTTGGACCAGGTAGAAAATTTCAAAGGAAGTTTGAACTTTTCATTTGGTGGATGGGAAAAATATTAAAATTAGTTTTAAAATAGAACTCCAAGAGTTTAATCACATAAAATAGTTGTTTTTAGATGGATTATAAGTCCCAGTAGGTTTCTTTGGTGTGTTGTTGAGTTTTAGGAGCATTGGACCTCAAAAAACTTATTTTTGGGAATGCTAAAGGGGTGCATGATTTTAATATGGTTAGTGAAAAATAGGCACCCAAACAATGGGACCTATATATGGGGGAGAATAGTTTGGAATAACCATGATAAAGGAGGTTCATATCTGTATGAGGGGTTATGTAGAAAATTTTAGAGGATGAAGTATAGGCTGCGAATTGTTAGAAACATTGTGTGCCAAGATGTGTGAGGTGGTGTGCCTTTAGATAGTGGCACTGCTTGGTTGTCTCATGGTTTTATAAATAGTGAAAGCAAACAATGTTTCTCATTAAAGGTATGTAATTTTTCATTTTTCATCTGCTATTTTATATTTTCCTCCCCTATTTTCTTCACGTCTACATACACAACAACTCCCCATGTGTGGATCTCTCCACCTCTCCTCCTAATCCATGGGTGATACTGTTCATTAGGGATCAAAATAAATCCTCGTTCTTTGAATTGGATTACCCTTAGTGATTCTATAATTCCCCATTCCTCCTTTATCAGTTTATTTATCTTTATTTAATTCCATTTCAAAGAGATATTTTCCCCTATTTCCAGGAAGTTTGTATTTTTCTTCTCATTTCTCCCAGACTTGATCAAATAAAAGCTTTGAATAGGATGAGAGAAGAATCCTATTCTTGATTTAGGTGGTCTATAGATTCTCACTTAAATTCTATCCTGTTTATAAAATATTTCATTTCACCACGTTCCAAACATCCAACGTGTCTCCTTAGAAATATGAAAATTGACATGTAAATATGTGTTCCAAAATTCATTTTTCATTTGTGATTTAAAATTACATCATTTCAGGATGTTTATATTCACTTAAACCACCCCTTCTAGGTGTGTCACTCATATTACATAAACATTATTCTTAGTATTGGAATTAAAAACTCATTTGAGGTGTGTTGACTTGCCCGCTCAAAGAATGTGATGTGAAATGGAATTAAATGAGTGTGAATCAGTGTGAGTGTTACCCCCTTGGATTAAGAAATTTTTTTATATTATACTAGAACCACCTTTTCAGATGAAATGAAAAATTTTATTAGAATATAATATTAACATTATGGATCTACACTTGAACCACATCAATTAGTGAACGTAATTCTTGACTCGTCTTGCATGATAAATGGATAGTGGCCTGAAACATCCCATAACCTTATAAATTACTATTAATTGTAATAGAAAAATTTATATACTTTATTTGTGATATTCAATTATTACTAACACGACCTTATATTTTTACTAAAATTTAAATGGTTATTTTTATTATCTCACACCTTGAGGGAACCTTGGTTTACTAAGTATGAATTCCTCAGAAGAGATCATTGGTTAGATGAATTGTATAATGCCTTGAGTGATACTTGGGTTCCATATATGTAATACCTTGGATGGGCTCATAGTTTTAATTAAATATGTAATACTTGAGTTATAGTTTGGTCCCTTATAGAAAACTCCATTGATGGGCTCATTAGCTGATTGAGATCATGTGTACCATGAGCGAAACTTGGGTTCCATATGTGGATGCCTTGGATTGGCTAAGAGGTTACATGAATTATGTTAATCCATGAAGTGATACTTTGGTTCTTTATTTGGAACACATTGGACTGGCCCATTAGTTAAATGATTTATATTTCTTCTTGAGAGATACATGTCTTACCATGTAGGAATTCCATACATGGGATTGTAGGGATAATTAGATTTATCACTTTCTTGATCAAAATTATACATGGATTTCGTGGGTTTACATTTGGTCGAATATGAATATTATCCTTTTATGACATTGGATATGTACCCTATTTGGTATGTTTTGGATGATGACTTAATTAAGATAGTAACTATGGTGATATTATTATTTGGATTCCTTGGTCTTACACATTGGGTCCTAACTAGTACTATTTCTATATATATATGTATGTATTCATATGTAATTATGTATATATTTCATATATATACATATATGTTCACACACACATATATATATATATACCTATATACATTTGAAACATAATCATAGTTATTTACGACTTAGGCTGAAGCATGTATGGTTATCCAGGTTTCCTCTAAGGAACCTGAGCGTGATTTTTATTACATTTAGTTACAATCTACCTTATTGATTTACCTACACACTACTATATTTTAAAATCACTAGCTGGATATAGTTCAACACTATTGGTGGTGGCCTACAAAATTTATCTCACACCCTATTCAGTCACCCAATTAGTACTTGAATAAACCTAATGATTACAAGTTCAGGATCATGGATTATAAATTGTTTCATTACTCATGTACATGTCAGACTAGGAGAACGAGACTGAGATGGAGGTTAGGATTCGCATGGGGATAGCCTCTGGGTATTTTATTCTTTCATTGTGTATTTTTTATGTATTACTTATTTTATGTCTTCTACTTGTATATTATAGCCTCACAAGGACATGCATGGTTTTATTATCTGGATTCTCCATGTAATGTTATTTATTTCCATTGGATTTAGTTTATATATTGCTTATGTTTTTGGTTTATTTATTATGATTTCTTTATACTGATCCATATGGTATAGTCTCCCCATTATTCCATCATTTTCCCCTCACTACTAGTCGACATCCTCTTGCGTATGGGGAGGCATGCATGAGGCCATGTGACCAACCAGCTCAGGGAACCATTTTAGTGGGTCTTAGTTTGGGGTGTTTCATCCATGGTATTAAAGTTGACTAAGGTATGTTATGTTTTGGTTTATGATATTTGTTTAACCCAAAAAAGTATATAAGATATTGGATCCATTAAATCTGATTTGGTTATGAAAATATACCCCAAAATGAAAGAACAATGGAAAATAGTGGTCCAAAGATAATCACCAACCATCTCAACTTGAGGATATTATAATTTACCCTTATTACCATATAATTTAATTTTTTGGACTATGTTTAAGTGGGTAATCATTTTTTAGAAGATATAATCTATGGTGTATTTATGATAGAAAATATTTTGAGATGAAAACTGATTTGTTGAAGATATAAAATGCTTAATGCAAATGGTGTCTAGAAACCATTTTGGTCTTCAATACTGAATCTATAAGTTTCATGAAGATCAATGTTTTGGAAGTATTTAACTTCATGATTTCCATTAATCCTAAAACTTCTTGTAGGGGTGAATTTTACTAATTGAAAATGCCATGGAAAAGGCTTGAATGATGGAAGAAAAGGGTGATATAACCAATATGGGACATTTATTGGTATCATAAAAATTATATTATTTTATAGTTGGTATTAGAATGAATATATTATGTTAAAATGGATATCAGTTAGACGGGTTAGAGGAAATTGACCACTATAGAAGATGAAAACCCATTAAATGAAATAAACTTTTTTGATGAACTCCATGTATAATTAGTTATGTTTTATAAAAATTGGTGTCAATTGATCATTTCTCATGATAATTAAATTTTCTACTCATGGGGTGTTATTCTCAAAAAGTAAAATCCTTAGGCAGAAAACTTTTAAAATAATTAGTTTCAAGAGTTGAAGTATCAAGGGAAGTTTATGAAGAAACATAAATGGTATCAATTCTTCATATGTGAATAATGAATATTGTGAATAAATGGAAGTCAGAAAGATTTAATAACTTGATATTTATAATTTGAATCAATAAATGTTCTATGTGGTGTGTGTCAACACTATTTTATTTAAAATTTATATGTCAACTCTTTGGTGTGATAAAGTAATGATATCATAGGTTGTTAATTTATTAGGAAAGTGGAAAGTCCAGAAGATTCTATGGTTTTATTAATATTCGTGAGTGACATGGATAGATTTATGGAGGTTGACATTAACTTGTGTTCGTTACATTGAGCCCTGAATCAATAGGATATGAGGATTTTTTAATATCCAAAATTCAGTGTTTTGGTATGAATAAATGATTTAGAGACCCTGTTGATAAATGGGGAGATAGAAGGGGAAGTTTCCCACAGATAAAGGAGTAATTTATTCCCACAGAACTAAACTCTAAGCGGGATAAAATTCAATATATTTGAGAAAACTATAGAGGAGGGATTATTTCCATATGGGCTTGAAACTAGTTGAAGTGGAGTTCATTCCAATTCATAAATGGGTATAAATTAAGGATGGGAAGATTGTAAGAAGTAGAATAATCCATATACTAAGTCTGTGATAAAGGGTGAGAAAGAAAAAAAGTTTTTCCCATTTATAATTCATTGATAATGGGGACATGAATGAAATAGGAAAGTATAGTAATCTTGTTAATAAAATCCAAATGGTTATATTATTGGAACCCAAAAATATCATGTTTAAATTTTGGACAATATATCATGTTAGATTGTTTGACAAGACATGTAAAATATAGCCTAAGGATGATAAGTATGAAGGTGATTATTGGAGAATTTTTATGGAATCATTAAGTATATATGGTTTGAAGAAGGATAAATAGAGTGTTTGTAAGGTGATATAGAGAAATATATATTAAGGATAGAATCTATACCATAACACCACAAACTATGTCTCAGTATTTGATCGATATATCTAATTATATTGTATTTCCTATGGTTTAACAGTAGAAAAAAAATGTGGAAGGATTTAACACTCTCATAGATAAGAATTGTCTGTGGATAAAATAAATATTATTTCATAATACATGCCACAATATATGAGTTCGAGGTATTTATAGGATTTTTAAAGTGTTATAAAATCCCGAATCATGGTGTAAATAGGATGATTATTCCACAACCGGGCTCAAATAGATGAAAAATCTAGCCATCTAGAGGCTAGGTCAATCCAAGAAACCATCCACCATAGATGTATCCAACTAAGCTTAGTGATAACCCCAAAAAAATGAATAAGTGTAGGTGATCACCAAAATACGTTGACACCAGTGCATATGAATATAGGACCACAACACATAGAGGGGTTGTGGTGAAGTGGTCAAGGCATGAGTCAGCACCACGAGATATTTATTGAATGTTGATGGAACAATCTTGTTAATATAGAAATATAAATTAATAGGCAAGTCTGATATGGGAAATTTCATAAATAGGTTATGTCATTGAATACATCCCACGCTAAAAAATGTAGAAGTAGTAGTTTCTATGATTTGTATCACTGTAAAAAAATAACATATTATAGGATGCTTTTTTGATGGGGTTATGCATACCCCCCTCAAAATTAATTTTCCTTATAAATTAGAGGGGGTTATGCAAAAAACCCACTAATCATAGAATTTAGAGGGGGTTGTTAACCCCTGTAATTTCTTAAATTATAGAGAGTTTTGAACCCCCTCTTAATTTTTTAACATTATTGTTTTTAATATCTGGTTGGATTTTTTAGGGTGTTTTGACTCCCCCCAAATTTATAAAAGTGGATTTGGTTAAAACCCCACTTTAATATCTTAAATTTTAGGGGGTTCAAAACCCCCTCTAATTTATTAAGTTAGAGGGGGTTCAAAAACCCACCTCCAATGTCCTAAATTTTATGGTGTTCAAAACCCCCTCTAATATTTTTACATTAAAGGGGTTTCCAAACGCCCTCTAATTTAATATATTAGAGGGGGTTGTAAACCCATGCTATTTTCAAAGAAAAGAAATCAAATTCTATAATATATATTTATATAATTTTAATTAAAAAAATATATATATATGTATTTAAATACATTATATATGAACATATTATATAAAATATGTTTATGATTGTATTTAATTGTATTTATATGTAAACATAAATATAATTTTATATTATGTGAATTTATATATATTTACTTTTATAAAATTGTATTTTATGTAATATTAATTATATATAATATAAATGCATTAACATATTATATAAATTTAAACATGAATATAATTTATTTAAAAAATGTATCATACAAAAACCATTGTAGTTTTTATAATTTATATAATAATAATAATAGATTATACATATACTTACACACAAATTCATATAAATACACATATATATATTATATAAATAATGTAATTGGTTGTGTATATATTATATATATTTATACACATAATATATAATATAAATTCATTTAATTGTATACATACATACATAAATAAATAAATAAATAAATAAATATAATATTAATGTATTTAGTAAATATTTATATATGTGTGTTGAAATATATTATATAAATATATTTTTAAAGACATCATATAAATATAATTAATAAATACATATATATATATAACATTAATAGACATGTATATAATATATAAATATGGATTTAAGTATATAAATACGTATTTAAGTACATAAATAATTTTGAAAAATATATTTATATATGTGTATATACATAACATAAATAGAATTATAAATATTTTAAATAATATATTTACTCAAATATATGTAAATACACATATATAATATGTCTAAACTTAATGAAATATAAATTTATTATAATATAAATATATAAATACATAATATAAACATGTATATATTAATTTATATAAATTTATATTTTGTTTATAAATTTAAATGTTATTAAATATTTAAAAATAATAATATTTATTTTAATAAGATTTATAATATATATATATATATATTATAATATGTATTTATTTAATATAAAATAAATTGGTAAGGTGGTGTAGTTGCAGATTAATGTAAGGGAAGACCTAGGTTCAATACTCCTTATAGGTAATTTTCACGTGGAAGTAAGAAGATTAATGGGAGGGGTCTGGGCGTGGGGAAAACAAAAAAACATACAAGGGCATTAAGAGAATTAGAGGGGGTGTGTGGGGCCTGGGAAATGGCTGGGAATTGCGGTAATAATTGGAGGGTTATGGACTGGGGAGATCCATGGTGTCATTATGGAGGAATTGGACTGGGACACAGGTGTGGGGGGTGTGATGGGAGCGGGAGTTGAAATTAAAAAAAAAACTTATTTAGGGGTGGTTTCATAACTTCCCCTAAAGTTACATTAATTATAGGGGGTTTAAACCCCATATAATTCCTTATTATATAGGTATGGTTCTGGAAACCGCCTATAAATTATATATATAACTCAATTATAGGAGGTTTTGAACCGCCCCTAATTTCTAAATAAATTATGAACAGTACAAACTACCCTTAAAATGAGTTTTTATAGTGATATTGGAGGGTTTTT
Source organism: Viscum album (assembly GCA_963277665.1). Taxonomy (NCBI): domain Eukaryota; kingdom Viridiplantae; phylum Streptophyta; class Magnoliopsida; order Santalales; family Viscaceae; genus Viscum; species Viscum album. Next base: position 768,750,747 of record OY728159.1, on the reverse strand, counting down.
AAACCCCTAGGGTGAGGCCTCATAAGATCCAGAGAATTAGTGTGGAGAAATGGGAATGGGACAGAGGTGGGGGGAGGGGGTAATGGGAGACAGAGAAAAAATAAATAAAAAAGTTATAAGGGGAAGTTTCAGAACCGTCCCTAAATATAATCTCAATTAGAGGGGATATAAAACCCCTCTAATCCACTTTCAGATAGGTTCAATTCTATAAACTGACCCTAAATTTATAAACATAACTCAATTGGGGTTGGTTTTGATCCGCCCATAATTTCTAAATAAATTAAGAATATTACAAAACTACCCCTTAAATGAGTTTTCATGGCGAGATTAGAATGGGTTTAAACCCCCAAGGTATAGCCTGGGTAGAGCCTAGTTTTAACCATATAGAAATGGGATTGGGACATTGGTGGGGGGGTGGTAATAGGATATGGAGTCTAAATTTGAAAAGAGAAACTTATTTTGGGGTAGTTCTATAACTGAACCTAAAATGTCCCTCAATTAAAGGGGGTTTAAACCCCCTATAATACCGTAGAAAAATAGGATTTTTTCTAGAACCCGCACATAAATTTATACATATAACTCAATTGTTGGTGGTTTCTAATCATTCCTAATTGAAAAAATTAATTATGTATAGTAAAACAATGCAACAAAAATGAGTATTCATAGAGAGATCATGGGAGGTTTAAACCCCAAGCCATGGCTTGGGGAGAGACAAGGTGTCACCGTCAAGGAATGGGAACATGAAATAGGTGGGGGTGGTGGTAATGGGAGAAGATTCATAATTTTTTTAAATAAAATTATTTGAGGGATGTTTTAGAAATTCACCTAAAAATTCCCTCAATTATAGGGGCTTTAAACCCCCTCTAATCCTCTAGAAAATAAGGGTTGTTCTGGAAACCACCCCTAATTGATAAATAAATCACGAACATAAAAAAATCACCCATAAACTGAGTTTTTATGGAGATATTAGGAGGAGTTTAAACCCCCTCTAATCTAACCACCCCTAATCTACACATACATTACCACCATTTTACAAAAACTGCCCCTAAATAGAGTGGGTTGGTACATTAGTAGTGCTTATGTGTAACCAAAAATAATGTATTTAGATTTGGTTTTAACCACTTATAATAAAAAACATAACCCCTAGTAAATGGGGTGTTTTCTATAGTGTATTCAGTACTTCACCATAGTCCAAAGGACCACATAATAGGACGAGATCATTCAAACTTCAATTTTATAAGTATTTATAGGGTACCTATGCCATGGAGGGAAGCCTAAATTTAGTCATATTGAAAATAATATGTCAATTCCATAGAAACTTCTAGAATCATAGAGAGTGTTATTTGGAAAACACGGATGAATTAAAATTTCAAATCCTACAGGATCTCACACCTTAGAGGAAATGGTTATACCGTATAAATTTTGGTGATTTAATGAATTATATGAGCTCATGATTTGATCTTGGGAGAGTAATGGAGGAGTTATTCCATGAGTATTTATTGGATCTATTCAACTATATGAGGCTACATCGAATGGAAAAATACCACACTACTATATTTGATTGAGGCCTCATTATTTTTTGTAATGGGTAATACTACACTGTGGTGAAGGAATGATGAAGATTGACTACACCATAAGATAATGATCTTTCCATAGTGAGGTAGTTTCATCCACCATAGCAGATATGACTGAAAACTTAAAGAATAAGTTAAGGCTTGAAATTCATGGTGATGATTCAGATTTTAATTGAATTTTATGATCCCATTGAACGCATGGGACACTTGGAACAATCAAATATGATGGAGATTCAATCTACTCTATTATATTTAAAGTAAACATATGAGATTACTATAAAACTATTTTTTATGGTTTTGGAGAAGAAGTATGAAACAAGATATCACATTGTTTATTTGAATTTCAAATAGAAGAGATAGTGGAATTGTTTTTGTGTTTAAAATAATATATGATGGTTTGAAACTTACTTAATATCTTGTCAAAGAAAATAGAGAACGTGATTCCATGACATCTCATGGAAAACATTTGATGTTTTACATATAGGATTTCACATCCTGTCTATAATGAAAAGTGGAGATTCCAAGGCACACATTCATACATAGTGAAATAATCCACAATACGTTGATGTTGTTATTGTCCCATGATAATTTTTTTCCCATTTCAAGAAGTTAGTGTAAGATGGATGTTTTGAGGGAAGTGATCTTTAGGTGATATTGTATCAAACCTACACATTTTAAGACTGAATTGAAGTAGAAAAAACCCCAAGTAGTGATATTATAGTGTTTTTAGTGAATCCACACATTATCGAACTCATGATACTTGGAAGATCCCATATTGGTGAACCAAGTAAAAGTCATTATGTCCCTTTTTATGTTCTGAGTTCAACCAAACATGCAATGGGTGGTGCTCAACTTGTATTTCTTCCATAATCGATGATCAATCCAAGATCTATGAGATGATGAACATCGTGATCAATGGAATTAAATCAGAGAAATATACAATGGATAATTATGTCGGAACCATGATATAGGATCATCACATATTATATATAATTAATTTAAATAAAGAAATACCTTGATGGATTTCATTCCTCATTGACAAATCTGATGACAGATCTACAATGCATTGTTGTTACCTTGTAGAAACTAAGTTTAGATTTTATTTAGCGGTGATTCAAACATGTTCTATGAATCTCTAGACGTCACAAATTGAAGATATGGGTGATAGCCTGAAAGATATATGTTCTTGAATCTTATGCCTCTGATCCCTATGAGAACCACTTCCAAATAATTCTCATTGATCCAGTGGAGGAGGATTGATCTCCATTCTTGGGATCGTTCTGGGATAATGGAGATCTATAAGCTTTAGAGGATTCTGTAAATCCATTGTTCACAATCAATAAAAATAAATTGGCATAGTGAGAAAAAAACATAATTACGTTTATATATCTCTAGGGTTAAATTAAAATAATTTCACATGTTCCCTTAATTATTTATTAAATCCTAGTGAAACCCTAGGTCAAATAATAATAATATCATTATTTCTCAACATGTGCATAACATTTATATTATAATTAAACATTATTTAATCAAATAATATTCAATTTTTATTATCTCTCATAGAAACTAAAAACTTACTCATCTATTCCTCAATAATATTTATCTGACGTTGAATAATGACTATTTATTTATTAAATAAATAACAATTCATTATTCACCAATAAATAAATTGATATTATATTTACTAAATAATAACTAAATATTTATAGGTTATCAAGCATATATGGATAATTATTAAACCATGTTTGGGAATAATATTTATTCAAATTGTTAAGTAATATATAATAATATATATTATTTAACTAAGATTATCTGATACACTTAGTGTTTGACCCTCTATGCCTCTCTCTCAATGAAATTATGCAAAGTATCCTAAAGTCCCGGGTTAGCATCTAGAAACACATCAAGGCAACCATAGATAAAGAGGTTAATGCCACAATGACATGTCACCTCATACAGATGCATACTATGTAATATAATCAATTTATCACAATATCTCTAATTAAGCAGGTTGTATGTTGGTGCCATCAACCTATGTACTCGATGTCTCTTTATTTGGATTCTTGAAAATTAATTTACCTGTAAAACCCAATGAAAATAGATTTATTTAGGCTATATCATTTCTATAAAAGGGACCGAGATCTCAAATTTCATTAATAAATAGAAGGGGAAAATCATTTCTCACATTATTCATTAACGAAATATTACTCGTGATGCACCCAACATATCCGACTTCATCGTGAGCATCTGTTGTCACGATTTCCATCAATACATCTAAGTGAATGACTCAGAATACAAATTAATAATAATCTTAAATTATAAGAACCAATACACATGTTCATAGATAGGAACATCCAATGACACATATGAATGTGTATTTCCTAGAGGAGGGTCCTATTCTCCTAATATTCTACTAGATATTACCATGGGTGTACACTATGATAAGGTTTATCAAATTATTACGAGTCTCCACCCATGATAGCCTATATCATTTGTGTCCTTAAAATGATATATTCTAGCTATAGAAAATATATCCAAGAAGAGTTTTATAGCACTTATAGGTTCTTATCAAAGCGGGGAACTACTATGAACTTTTTTGTGTGACAAAAAATTTTAGGACATTATCACATAATATCTCACATCGAAGAAAAATCATGATGTAATAAGTAGTTCATTAACATTAAAAAATATTAATACATGTTATCAAAATTTATATAGAAGTTTGTTATAGGGAACCAACTCCAAAAGACCCCCAGTTGCACTAGATCCATCTGCTAATATCCTTCAGTCTGTTATCTCTCACCTGATATTCATGCTTCTACTGAGATAGGGCTTTAGTCAAGAGGTCTTCCATTTTCTATTCTATGGGTACACTTCTTGCTGCAACATCAACCCTATGATATAAATCTTTTAATAGGTGATACATTCGTTTCATGTTCTTTGTCCATTGGTGTGACCATGGCTCTTTTAAATGATCCACCACTACATTATTCTCACAATACAATGTGATAGGATCTTTACTACTAGGTACCACATCAAGATCCTGGATAGATCTTTGAATCCAAAAAGCTTCCTTGACTACATCGGATGCCTCTATATACTCGGATTCCATTGAAAAATCAGTGGAAAATGGTTTCTTTGAACTTTTCCAACTCACAGATCCTCTGTTGAGATAAAAAATATATCTTGATTGTGATTTCAGATAATTGAGATATTTCTAAAAACTAGAATCAATATAGACCCTAATGACCAAGTCGTCATCTCCTCCATACACTAGGAACATATCTTTAGTTCTTCTTAGATACTTAAGGATGGCCTTAATAGTATTCGAATATGGTTCTCTTAGATCTATTTGATATCCGCCTATGATGTTAAATTCATAGGAAACATCAAGCCTAGTACATAATATGTAATTCATGATTGATCCTATCAATGAACCATATGGTATATTTCCCATTATCTATTTCTCTTGCTATTTCTTAGGACACATTTTATTAGAAATATGTAAACCATGTGACACTAGAACTAATCCCCTTTCAGATTGTTATAAACTAAATATCTTTAATATTTGGTGAACATATGTACCTGGACTAACTCAAAGTATCCTCTTAGATCTATCACAAATGATATTGATCCCTAGAATGTTGGATACATTACCTAATTTATTCATGGAGAAACAATTGTTTATGGATCCTTTAATGACGGTAAGATTGGAATTTAATTTCAAAGAAGTAATACGTCTTCAACATATACTACTACGACAATAACCAAATTTCCACTAAACCACTTGTAAACTCAAAGATCACATTTTTTTTAATGAAACCAAATTCTTTTATGGACTCATCAAATCAAATGTTCCATGACTGGTTGCTTTCATCAATCCATAAATGGATCTATGCAACTTGAAAACCATGTTGTAATCACCTAGACTCACATACCCCTTTGGTTGTGACATATAGAAATATTCCTAAAGGTTACCATTAAGGAATATAATTTTGAAATCCATGTTCCAAATCTCATTGTCAGGGTAAGATTCTATAGAGAGTAGATTTATAATGGATTTAAACATGGAAGTTAGTAAAATGGTTTCATCATAGTCAATTCCATAACTCTTTTAAACCCTTTATACACTATCTTTAAATTATAGGTATTTAATTTTCCTTCCATGTCCATGTTCCTATTTAGAACCCATTTTCACCCAATAGGATTTATATCAATTGGAACATCGAACAGAACCCAAAATTGGTTTTGATACATGGAATCCATTTCAGAATTCATGGATTAATTCAATATTACAGATCTCGACCTTTCTACCACATCCTTGTAGCATAGAGGTTCATTATTTTCAACCAATAATGAGTCTCCTTCCTTAGTGAGTAGAAAACTATATCTCTCTGGTTCTCTTACCTATCTTACGCTCCTACACAATACTTGTGTTTTAGGAACTAATTCTTCCACAAGGACCTTTGGAATTAGTTATTTTTTCCAATAGTGTTTATCTTGAGCATCAACTTTATCGAAGTCAATATTTCTCCCACTATACCTTTTTAGGATGTTCTCCCTCTCAAGAATGAAAACTTATCAGGTGATAATAATTTTCTTTTTCACGTGGTTGTATAGGTAATATCACCTTCTTTTCTTGGGATACCCTAAAAAGATACATTTCGTGCCCTAGGGTTCTATTTTTCTTTCTGATAAGGCCTTAACAAACACCTCACAACCTCAGACACATGTATGTGACAAAATGGGTTCTTTCCACTCCATACCTCAAAGGGAATTCCATTTTACGCATTATTTGGGACTCGGTTTAATTTTCATGTCAAAGTTTGTAATAAATATACCCAAAAGGATAATGGAATATCTTCATGAATCATCATCTACCTTACCATGTCTACCAATTTATGATTCCTCCATTAAAAAATACCATTCCACTATGGTGTATAATGTAGGGTGAGTTGAGATAGAATCCCAAACTCCTATAAAAATTAAATAAACTATTGGTTAAGATATTTAGCACCTTGATCTGATCAATGAATCTTTATCTTCTTACCAAGTTGATTTTCTTTTTAATTCTTGAATTCCATGAATTTCTCAAACGACTCGATCTTATACGTCATTAATTAGATATAACCATATCTACTCAAGCCATCAGTAAAAGTTATGAAGTAAGAATATCAACCTATAGCTTCTACTAAAAATGGTGCACACATATCAATATATACTAATCATATAAGCTCTATGTCCCTTTCACCTTGTACACAAAATGGTGGTTTGGTCATTTTTCCTTGAAAACAGACATGATGTATTTTAAGTGGTTTTAGATTAGAAGAGTCTAAATTACCATCTAGAAAGATATTTTTCAAATTATTCTCATTTACATGACCAATATGGTGATGAAAAATCTTAGTGTTGTATGTGTCATGTGGACATGATTCATTTTCAATTTGCAACGCTTGGTTTTCATAATTTAATACATAAATACCATTATTTATAGGTTCCATACCATTACATTTTTTATCCTTATAAAAGAAACACATTTTATTTCCAAATTTGAAAATAAACCCATATATATATATGTATGATACATAAATTATGTATTTGGGAACTTTAGGTATATAATAAAAATACTTAAAAAAATCATTCTTACTTGCAATGAGAGGTGGTAGTCACGAATGGACAAAGCATCCAAATTTGAACCATTAATAGATCTTAGATCCTCCTCTCCTCTTGTAATATTTCATAATCTAATCCATAACTACATTTGGATACAGATGCGATCCCCATAGGCTATATCTAATAACATATGTGTATATACTGAAAGATTACAATAGATAAAAAACACACTTTTATATTTCCCTTTCTTCTGGTTGCAGTCCCTCTTCTAGTGGACTAACTTTCCACATGAAAAACATGATGAATCCTTTTTCTTACCTGGCCTTTGGATCTTATTCCTCTTGGAATGATGGTGCTTAGGAGCTTTAGACTATTTATAATCCATGTTCCCTCTTTCCTTAATCTTACTTTTCTTATTCACCATAATATTGCATGTTTTTCATGCCCCATTCCTTATCTACTTGGAGAATTATAGTATGATTTTATTAAAGGATCTTCTAATTATTTCTCATATTATGATTAACAATATTTCTAGATAAGGTCTTGGGTAGTGATAAAAGCGTGAGATCTGTATGAAACTCATCTAGGAATTTAATCCATATGATGTGCAGGCATTCAATGTATCCAATAACATTGACTACATGTTTCCCACTTAGCGCAGACTCTCCAAGCTCAATTGTAAACAAATAATTGGAGATCTTGTAACTCTCTTGTCACACATTCTCTTTATAGTGATCTAGAAGGTGAGACATCATGATATAGGCATCCATATCCTCATTTTGCTTCAAAAGATCATTAGACATGACTGATAGCATGAAACACTAAAAATCTATAGCATCATTAAGGTGTTTCTAATAGAGAGATAATTCTTCATCACTTGCCTCATTACAAGGTGAAACTAAGAAAGGTTCTTCCAACACATACAATTTCATTTCATAGAGAAGGATAACATGTAGGTTTCTTTTCCATTCTTATAAATTTTTATTGGTGAGATGGTCTCCCTTCTCAATTATGGATCACAATGATATGTCTGAGGACATTTTATTGTAATTTCTAAAAAATAATATAAGTATAATTTTTGTACTTTATCTGATAAAATTTAGAAAACTAAGTAAATATTATATTTATTAGTCTCTCTCTATTTTATTGAAAGATAATAACACTCACCATTGGCTTTGGAATATCCTATTTCTTGTAAATTCTAGTGGAAAGTATCCATATTAACCTTCTCATTACCCCAACTTGGGTTGGTCAAGCAAATTTAATGGTTTTAGATAGGCATTCCAAATTCCCACTGCATTAACTCATAGTTATTTGATCCACTAAGTGGACTCCCTCATCCTAAAATCCTTAAAATGGATTTCCTCAACCTTTTCCTCTTAGTCACACCATGTCTTACTTGGGGAGTCAATAATTGATGTAACATAAGCAAATCTAGCCCAAAACATCAAGTTAGAATTCCCTAATAATTGAACGCACCCCAATTTGGGATGGCCAATCACTTTGAACATGGTTCGATTTTAACCGATGTAATGGAAGGCTATACCAACTTAATATTTTATTAAGTTATTTTATCATTTTATACGTAAATTTACTATTATTATATTTACCATATTCTTGTTAATATTAAGTGGGATTACTTAAGTAATTAACCATGTATTAGATAATATTTATGCATAAGCTATTTTATTTTAGTTCTACCCTGTATTCTCATTAATTCATTAATCATGTGATCATGAAAAAATATCCCTAATGAAATAACCATGAAACTATATAGAAATAAAATAATAAGGGGTATGATCATGAGATTATACTAATGGTTATTTTATCTAGCAGTTGATAAACTAACCACTGACCTAGGGTAAAAACACCTAGAACCCATTAAGGTTCATGTTATAGCTCTCCACTTATCCAACTATGTATCTCCTTGAATTGGTTTCTCCTCAACTCCAAAATTCAACTACCTACAATATTTTAGGAATTCCCTCCATTATATATTCCTTTTACTCACAAACAGGTGAGGGTAAAAGGGGTTTTCATAAAAGAAACCATGGGAACACATAACCTAAATAATAAGAGCAGAGAAGGCATGTGATCCAACTATTTAATTTAATAATAAATTAAATGAAATGAAACTAATCACATACAAAGGTATGGTCTATTCTCATGATAATCCACATGAATGCAATGAATTATTCATTTAATAAAACTATCATTCAATTCTTAATCGTTCTTATTTAAGATAAATCGTGCTCAAATCAATTATTTATTATCCTTAATTAATCAATTATTTTATCTTAATTATCATCCAAATTTAATTGTGATAATCATCCATTATAATTTTAAACAAATTAGATAAATTTATTTAAGATTAAATATGTACATAAATGTACCTTGGAGTCAACACGGTGAATACTTACCAGATTCTTCCCAATATGTATTAGACTCGTATACTGTTTTAGTCTGTTGACATATGGAATACACAACTTATCATGTACTTTGAATACATGTACTTTATGAATGATTACATGAATTACATGGTTTTTTTGTCATGTGTTATGCTTCAATACACATATATTAACAATTTGTAATATGACTCAAATATAATATGAAGATCTAAACATTATATAGATATGAATTAAACCTTTATATATATATATATATTAAAACCTATCACATGGTGTGTCTTATCTTTAAAACCACACACACGTACATGTCTCATGGCTTACAATATATGATAAATAAATTTTAAATCAGCATAACTTGGTATAAGTACACTATGTGTGCATACCTACTACATGACATGTACATCTCTCATCGTCTATCTGGGTACATTCTTTGGGACTCAGTGTGTGAATTATACATCGAAAACTGGAGTACACGAAATGTCCAATTGGTACTTTCCGTGTGATCTCCAAATTACACAGTCACAAGTCAGGTAGGCTATTTATTGAAATACACAGACCATCTTTGACTCAAAGGGACTACACACTGTGTACATGGGCTACATGGAATGTACTCCAATTGACTATGTGCCAGTCCATTCCGGTCAAAATGCAGTGCATTTAAAGTGTGTAATTAATGCATACAATCTTGAATTAATTTCCCAATCAATTTTGATGGATTGAACATGACTACATGACCTGTAACTCTGATTATATGGCATTTAGTCATTTGTTGTCTTACCAAAAACCTTGTCACATCCAAATGAGTTCCTTTATTTTATTTTAATCATAAAATTAATTGTTTCAATTAGATATATAAGAAACGATGGAGGAAGACTCATATCTCAAAATTAATATTATTATAATGATTAAATGTAAATTAAAAAACCCAAATAAAAAATTCATAAATCACAAATGATCCTTAAATATTTATATATAATTATGTGTCCTCTATGATACCACTTGTAGGTTATAGGTGCATTTGAAGCGTGTGACTGGTGGTTCCCAACTTGGATTTTTTCCATAATAGATGATCAATTTGAGATCTATACAATGATGAACACCGTGATCAATGGAATTGAATCAAAGAGATATAAAATAGATAATTACACCAGAACTGGAAGAGAGGGTAATCACATATTATTTATAATTAATTTAGTTAAATAAAGAATTATCTTGATTGAATTCCTTCTTCGTTGATAAATATTATCACAGATATGTGGTGTACTGTCATTGTGTTGTAGAAAATAAATGTAGATTTCCTATGTTGGTGATCCATATGTGTTCCAAAAATATTTATATGGCACCGAAAGAATATTTAGGTGCTAAAACAATAGATCATCTTGCTTGTGTTTTATTCCTTTGTTTTCTTCATGATCCACTTCCAAAGATTTCTCCTCAATTTAATGGAGACGGATTTCTCTCTGTTCTTGGGAGTGTTCTTGGATAAAGTAGATCTCTAGGCTTGAGAGAATTCTCCAAATCTGTTGTACACAACCAAGAAAACTGAATTGGATTAATGATAAAATCACATAACTGGGGTTATATATTTCTATGGTCAAAATTAAATAATTTCATAGGTTGCCATACTTGTTTATTTAATCCCAGTGAAACCCCAGGTCATATAATAATAATAATATCATTATTTCTCAACATTCTCTAAACTTGGGAATTAAAATTAAATATTATTTAATAAAATAATAATCAATATTAATTATTTATCACTAGACCTAGAAACTGAGTCTGATATTCCTCTAAAATATTTCTGAAACCCTGAATAATGACTATTTACTTATTAAAAAATATCACTGCATTATTCACCAATAAATAAATAAATATTATATTTACTATATAGAAAATAAATATTTATTTGTGATCAATAATGTATGAATAATTATTAAAAATATTAAAAGAATAATATTTATATAACCTATTAAATAGTAAATAATAATATATATTATTTAACCGAGATTTTGGGATACACTTAATGTGTGACACTCTATGCCTCTCTCTCAATGTCATTAGAAAAAAGAGCCTAAAGTCCAAGGTTCACGTCTAGAAACACTCCAAGGAACCCATAAAGAAAGCATTTAATTCTAAAATGACATGTCACATCATACAGATGCTTATTATGTAATATAAACTTATTATCATGATATCTCGAATCAAGCAGGTTGCATGCTGGTGCCATCAACCTATATACTTGATGTCTCTTTCTTTGACTTTTTAAAAATAAAGTTTCCTATAGAACACCATGGACATGAATTTATTTGGGATATATAATTTCCATTAAAGGGCCTGAGATATAAACTTCCATTAATAAATAGAAGTAACAAATCCTTTCTCACATCATTTATTAACGCAATATTACTCAAGACATGTCGAACACATCCTACTACTCCACGAACATCTTTCATCATGGTTTTCATAAATACAGCTAAGTTACTGACTGATAATAATCATTAATAATAATCTGAAATTCTAAGGACCAATTCAAAAATCCGTATATAGGAACATCCAATGACACATATAAATGTATATTTTCTACTGGTGTGTCCCGTTCTCATGATATCCTACTGTATATTACCAAGGGCGTACACCATGAGATGGTGTCTCAAAGTCCTATGAGTCTCCACCCTTAATAGTCAATATAATTTGTGTCCCTCAAATGATATCATTTGGATATAGAACATATGTTCAAGAAGCACTTCTGAGTTCTCATCATAGCGGTGAACTGATATAACCTTTTAATGAGACAACTACTCTTAGGACATTGTCACATACTATTTCATGAATAAGAACAATCATGATGTGATAAGTATTTTATTAACATTCATAACAATGAATATACATTATTATAAAGTACATAAAAGTTTCTTTTAGGGAACCACCTCCAACAGTGTTAGGATTTCTTTTTTATATTCTAAAAAACACGACATGAAAATGGAAAAAGAAACCATTGATAATTTTATCTTAAATGTTTGTCATGTGAAAAAGGAATCAAATCATCTAATGATCAATAAACCGGGGACACTTATATATAAGAGGTGAAGAAAACTATATCAGTGATGGATTAAAAATAAAAATTGTTGATGTTGTAAATGTTTTCCATAACCTAATTCACCCCCTCAAGGTAAGTATGAAATAATCCCAATAAGGGGAAAACCTATAGTATCACAATAAAAAAATTATATCCTTGAGGAATAAAAGTATAAAAGACAACCAAGTATTATTCAAAATTATTTCCCACTAAAAATCTTGGCTTCATGATCTTTACTCAGCTTTATGCCTACGTTAATTGGTGTGAAAAAACATCTGGATTATTCCATGATAAACCTTTTTGACAACTACTTAGAATATTTTTCATGAGATATTATAATGTGATCTAAAGCTTGGGTATTTTTCAAACACAAAAAAAATTCCATCTCCCCAAATAAGTACATATAGAAATTATTTGTCTTTTTTGTGGAAAAATATTCACACAATTTCTACTCAATATAATCAAACATAATATAATCAATATAAAAAATCACAATGGGTGATGTGGTGTTAGTCTTCTTCACATACATGTTTTTTCCACTTGAAATTTTCGGTAGTACATGAATTGTAGTCACTCATAAATATTTAAATACTTCGATTTTGGGGATTTTTTCTACCCATAAAGAGAATTCCTTAATTTTTATATTTTTCTATAATTTATATTAAGCATAAAACCCTCAGGTTTCTACAAATATACCTCTTTATTTAGCACACCATTAAGAAATTCATAATTTATATCCATTTGAAAATTGTTGAAGTTTATTTAAGCTATAATACAAAGAAAAATTATAATAGTTTCAATCCTGGGTATAAGGGAAATGTATCATTGAAATCAATGCCTTAAATTTTTGAATACAATATTCACACAAGTATTGATTTGTTTTATAAAACTTCACCTTTATCATTTAGTTTGTTCTAAAATACACATTTTTTTCCAATAATGTCATTTAATTTATTCTTGGACACAATCGACCATGTCTCATTAATATTTATATGATATGGTTCTTCTTTTATATATTTAACCTATTTTTTATTATCAAAATCTTCTTCCACACTTTGGGGTTTAATTTTTGAATATAGACTGGTCTGAAAATTTTATTTATGTTTTCTACTGGTTATCACCCCTTAGTTTTGATCCCCAATGGTATTATCAACTTTATCATATTTATTAAATATTGTATTTATTCTTATGCACGCCATTTCTTTGGTATCATCACTATAGAAATTTGAATCACTATATCGATGTAGAATCTAATAATTTTGTTTAGTATCTTTAATAGATTTATAATTGAAAACACCATCTTGATTATCCACCTTGATTAATTTTTGATCTTTTCTTTATTTAAAGTGACAATCAAATCATCATAATTTTCTATCTTCTTGGATTTGTTTTAATTTCACATATAGGTGATTCCATTTGGTGTATAAACAAGTAATATTCCATCTTTAGACTTATCATCAAATTTTCCACAGCATCAGCCTTTATTCATGGTCAAATACAGACTTTTAAACACTCTATATTATTTTATATTTTTATTCTTTTTGATCTACATTTAATAAAGAGTCATATCTTAACTATTCATTAAAATAAATATCTTTTAAATAATTCTAGTAGTGGAGATAACTTGCAACTCGAAATATCATGAAGTGTCATGCTCAGTTAGAAAAGTTCTAGACATATCAACAAGGATAATATTCTTACATTCATCCAATATATTTATGTAATGGGTCTCACTCTACCTAGATAAAAGAGGTCTTTGATTTTATTTAATAATAAAATGATGCTTCGACCCCAAACTTAAAAAAAACTAAACTCATGTATTATTACATCATTCTCAAGATATTTGGAAAAATATTTTTTGGAATAGTCACTATATATGCTGATGGGTCCCCAATCATTGGAGTGACCCATATATAATGATTATTTATTTGGTATCTAAAATCCCTTTTGAATTTTATTCTCCATATTCGCTTCTTCACATGTTTTTAAAATAATGATAGCTTAATATTTAGAAACTACAATATTTCTCACAACCTCTTCTTTGGTTAGTTAATATGACGAAGTATTATATTCCAAAAAAATATTCTTAGCTTTCATATTCATGTAAAAACCTCATTTGGATTCTATAACCTAAAAAATTACCATGGGTTCTTAATCATATTGTTATCACAGTTCCATTTTCACTATGTTCACAAAATAACCGTTATTTTTTAAAAAATAACACATTAATACCATCAAAAAGTTATGATGAAATTAATATTTTATGAATCATACCATAAAAAATTAAAATATAGTTGGGCTTTATCTGATTAAAAAAACACTATAACACCTTCAATATTTAATAACCTATCATTTGAACTGGTAAAAATCATCCTTCATTTCCTTCAATATTATTCAGTTTATTTAAATCACTTTTTATTTTAAAAGGAAAACCATTATCCATAATCCATGGATTCTCATATTTTTAAGCCTTAAATGAAATTTCAGTAACATTTTACAATTGTTTGAGTTAATTATTATTCTGAAAGTTTTAATATTTCTAAAAAATATTTAACTGATATTGTATGAATGTAAGGCATTAATTTGAGATGTTTTCTTCTTGATCAAAAATTCCACAAACTTCTTAAAAAATCTCAAAACTATTTTTCACTTCAATACTCTTCTCAATTTGTTAGAGATTATAATTAGTTACAATTTTTTATTTTTATCTCCCCTTAGTTCATGCTACCATATTTTTCTTAGTATGGACATATTTTACTAGAAACTAAAATCAATGTAAAAAAATACACCAAAAAACATGGAGTATCTATAAAATCTATTACCTTGCTAAAATTTGTGTAGATGCATGCGCTTCTATATAACCAAATTTTGAAGCCTCTAGTGATTTTATTTAAACATGTGATTTTATGGATATATTCATTTGATGCTTTGGGTTGAGATGGAAATTTATACAATATTTTTTACCATCCATATGTGAGCATGTTTTTCCTCTTCTATATTTTATTTATCAAATATATATTTCTTTTTTAAAGAGGATTATTATGAATATATGAATTCATTTTAAGTTTTTGCATCAGTAGACCTAACTCCCTTATTTAAAACATTTTAAATATTAACAAACATGGATTATCTTTCTTTTTACACTTTTCTAATTGTTTTCGTTACATTGATATGTTTCTCATATCTCTTCAAGCATTCAATATCTCATTTTATTGACTTTTTCAATTGTGTTTGAAATCATTTATTTCTTTATTGACATTAAATATTTATATTTTTAACCAATAAATATATTTATCACTAAGGATGATGGTAGAATTGATATCATTAATCAACTTCCCTTTCTTGGCATGTTTCAATTATTCAATTTCATTGACTAGATTTTCTAATCCAATGTTAATATGGACACCTTTATCAATATTTCCTTTGAGATGTTAATTTATATATCTATGTATTGCAATATTATCTTTGAAAATTTTGATATAAATTTCTATTGGGCACTCCTTATATGGTTTTCTTTTTTAATTAAAATTTAATTTTTGATTTTTGACTCATTTTATATTGATTTAATTTATTTATTTTCTTGAGTCATGAGAACCATTTTAGAAGAAACGATTAGATTTTACTCAACATCATTTCTTTCCTCACTATTAGAAATGAATTTCCAAATAAATAGAAAATTCTTTCTGAATAAATTGGGAGATATTTTCATCTTTCCTTTTTTATTGGGATTGATTTATCTCTAGAGAATCTGTTTTATTACAAAACAAAATATAATATTTTTTATCTAAATTTAAATTTAAATTACCCTTTATAATTTCCTTTAACTATTATAAATATCCTTGAAAAAAATGAGAGAGTCTCATCATACACTTCCCTACTCTCCACTTCATTAGAAAAAAATATATTCATCTTTTGTCTTCAAATCCTTAAAATATTCCAAATTATTTTATTTCTCCTTACTATATTATATTTGGATATAAAATAATCTTCTAATTTCATTTTTAATGAGAGTACATTTCAGTTTATAAATATTTAGTTCATCAATATATTTATCATTGAGTTCTGAGATCTTAGCATCAAAATTATCTGGTAAAATTATTATGACTCTCTTTATCACGTTAGAGACTTTAAGAGTTCCAATATTTATTTTAATGGTAATGAAAATAAAATTAAACTTTTTAAATAATTTATAAATATATTAATATTAAATAATTATAACATCTTCAAACTAAATCTATAAAGTTCAACTTTTCTTCCCACAATTTCTTATTTTCTTCATAAATATTACATGTTTTTCTAAAATCTCATTAGTAGTTTTTCATCGCATGAATTTTTTCACATCCTTCACAGATAATGAGGATATTAGAATAGTATTGTAATTCCCATAACATTCAAAAAATTTCTTATCAAAATGAGACAAAGAAGAACTATCTTTTGTAACTATAAAGACTTGAATAAAAGAATCACGAACATCAAGTCCAAATGAGAGAATGAATCATTTACTCCTATAAATAAAATAATTTTCTATAAAATTTGGAAATCCATTTATGAATGACTAAATTGTGTTAATAAAAAACAATTTCAAGAGATATATCTAATAGAAAACCTTTAATATTATACCAATTGATAGGATCACTTAGGATGTGATCAACACTAAGAGGGGGGAAATCAATATTGATACTTTTTCCCTAAAAATTAAATTCTCCCTCATTATTATTTTGCACTGACATATCTTACTCAATATGTAGTAATCACCAAGGATAAAATTATTATATTAATATTTAATTAAAATATCAATTCCACAGATATCTATAAGGGATACATGTCTTCATCTTTCTACAACAATCTTGACCATGGAAATCTCACAATTATTCCCCTTTAACTCATAAGATATTAAATAAAGAGGTTTATTATCAATTGATCTTTCTCTTTTACTATTATTATTCTTCTTCAATAGAAAATATAAACTCTCTCAATTCATTATAGGATATATATCTTTTCATTAACTCACAAATATTTTCATTGTGACTATAATTAAATTATTATTTGTTAAATCACACCCCTTCGGTATCTTCTATTGTTTATAAAATCTTAGAAAATATCATATTTAAATTGTCTCTATCTTTATGAAAATTTAAAATACACGATATTAAAACTTTTATTATCATTTAAATATCTTTCTCTACTACCAGATAATGTCACTAAAATTATATCGTATTTTATTCTCATTTAACTCACACAAAAAAATAACCATTTAAAATTCCTTAAGACTCAACATTTCTTCCTTGTGATATTCTTTAATTATCATATCATTTTCAATTCGTCCTTAATCTTGTAAAAAATATACATCTTTATGATACATAATTTTATGCATGTTCACATTCATAGGAATACCAATGTGGTAAATCATTTCCATTATCACATAATGTGGGATCTTTTATTAGTAATATAATAAAAGGTAGTCATCAAGTGAGCTTGGATAGTCAAAATATAGGGTATTAATAAGAAACCCAAATGGGGGGGGGGGCGTTGAACCTGATTGAGGACAATGTTATATTTTTTATAAATACAATTGAATGATTTGGTGATTTCTTTTAGGTGGTGAATAATCTTGAAATATTTTTTGAAGTTGTCATGAAATTTTTGAAGAAGTTTTGGATTTGAGTTAATTTGGTTGGGAAATAATCAAATGTACATTTTAAATAAATTTACAAAATGTTTTCTATGTGAGGGTAAAATTTTTTTAAAGGGGAAACAAATAAAATCCATTTTTTCTAAGATTTTAATGATTAATTTCTATTAATTATAAGTTTTGTTAGACTAAAACAATGGTTTTTGGGATATTTAAAATTAAAATAGACATTTTATCATATTAATCCCTTTACGATATAGGTTGTATTAGATAAAAACTGAGTTATGGAGGATTAAATCATACCCATCTGAAGCCATGTTATAATTTTTTAATTCTATAGAAGATTTAATATATATAATTTAATGCTACATCAGGATAAAAAAAGTCTAAAGAGTATGTATGATACACATATGCTATGGAAGACTAACCTAGATATTTTTTAGGATATAAAATAGAACCATATTAGATTGATGTGAGATTATAGGAGAATTTTAAGACCTTTAACATGATTATTTATTGATGATTTTTATGGAATAAAAATAAAAAAGATAAATCATGATGACATCTCAGTTTGAAGAAGATGATTCATGTGACATTGTGAAACATTTCATGTCCTAAAGCAAGTTTTTAATGAATAAAAGTATTTTATTATATAGAGATGGTACTATTAATTAAACAACAGACACGATGTAGTGAGATTTAAATTCGACAATATTATATAGAGGGAGGTTTCTGGGATACCTTTGTGTAATAGTGTATAGTCATGAGTAAATAGAATTGTTTTAAAATATGATAAGACATTTAATTACACTACGATAAGAACTTACATGATGTATTCTCATGATAACTTGAAGAATGATAATAATATTGTTTCATGATAGAATCCTTATTTAGAAAAGAGTAACTTCATTAAATAACAGTGATAAAGAAAATATACACATGTTCTAGGGGAGTTTTGAAAGCTAAGAAGTGTAAAGATATTTAGGGAGATTTGTCAAGAAAATGAGCCACGATAATTTTGGATATCATGAGAAGATTAAATAATGAGTCTTAAGTAGAATTAATTTAAAATAACTTTGAATTATTTAAATGATTTTAAATAACATAATATAGATGAAATAACATATTCATTATTTTTTGGAGAGAAAGGGGAATCAATTATTAAAAATCTAATATTAGGTATCCATTAAGTGAGTTATTTTGGGAATACTATAATTTTGAAAAGTATAATTCTGAGAAAGAGACATCTAAATAATTTGAAAGGAATAATATCACTTATTTTTAGTCCTTGGGGACACACACTTACACTCGTGATCATTCTACAAATAATTTTTATTGTTTAGGTGTAACAATTTATTTCTCATTCAGGTATATTTTTTGATAGATTTTATAACAGTTTCAATAATATAACTTTACATGTAGATTCTTATTGATAATAAAATGGGTGTCGTTTGTGTGTAGGATAAAACCAGCAGAAAATGGTGATGTATTCAACCATCTTGGAGGATAATAAAATGGGAGTTGTGTGTTTGTAGGAAAAACCACTAGACAATGGTGGGGTATTTCTCCATATGGACATGATTTGAGATTCATGTACCATTTATATAAAGTCATGAAGAAGTAATTGGGTTCTCAAGTGAATTTTAGTATGGATTATTATTCACTAATGGATAGAAAATCTAAGAACACTATTTATATTCTCAAAGATATAGTCCATGCTTGTATCCTAAATTTTGTTTATGCATGGGAGGATTAAGTAGAATTGGTAGAGTTTTTTTATAAAAAAATATAAATAATCTATTTATATGGAATAATTTTATTCTCTAAATGGGGGAAGATTTTTATCTCCCTTATGTTTCATCGAAACTAATGATTAATCTTTATTTGGAATGAGCTCTATACTTGGACCCACTGATTTGGTACAGATGATTAAGAGGAGGTTGTCTATGGCACATAGTTTGTAGAAATCGTGTATTGATCATAGGAATTGACCTCTTTAGTTTGATGTTAAATAATTCGTATTTAATTGAGTCTAATATTTGTTGGTACATCATAGAATTGGTAAGAAAATTAAGTTGTTTTTATTGAATATTGGACCATTAAAAATTCTATAGATAATCGAGGAAGTTCATTATCAGATATAATTTACTTATATGTTTGTCCCTATTCATGATTTTTTTTCATATATATCAGTTGAGGAGTAATGAAATAGGTATATTTCATATGATTCAATGCGATGTAATTGATCTTTAGTTTAATTCTCCTTTTATGGAGAATCCAATTTTTATCATTGATCAAATTGAAAAGTAATTCTGAGGTAAAGTACTACCTCTTGTATGAGTTATATTAATGATTTTATGAGTTAAATAAGAGATATTTTAATAATAATCCAAGATAAAACTCTAATGGATGAAGGTTTTCAGTACTGAAGTTACATGATGCATCCTGAGGATAATATTCCCAATAGTGGGGTGTTTGTAACAACACCCATCATTAAGGTGTATTTTTTAAGGTCCTTGGATTTAGTTTGGGTTATTTAGATCCTGATATGAATCCTTTGGTGTGAACGGGGAAGAATAAATAAGGGGGAGAAGTGTAAAATGTAGTGAATAATTATACACCCTCCACTAAGTACCCAATGTGGGGGACTTGGTACCCAGTGAGGGTGGAAGTGGTCAGGAAGAACTGGTCTTCCATTGAATACATGGTGGTGGTTGATCATATACCCAAAATACACTATGTGGGTTTTATATGGGGGAATATGTGTTATTATTGTCATGGTATTTAGCCCTTATCTTGGGATTTATTTTTCTAGTGGGTCGTTTAGAAAATTTTTATTGAGTATTTGAGCCCTAAACACTCTCCTTAATCCCCAAGATGAAAGGGTTTATTATTTATTTATTTGAGCTTAGATCCATGATCAATTTGGTAATTTGGATCCATCTCATTATGTTTTTTGTGAATATTACCAGTTCATGGTAATGTGACATGTTATAGTTACTATCATGTTTCTAATACATTATTCTTGTTTCTATTAAAATGAACTCTTTAAATTATGCGTTTTAGGAGGATCTTAGGCTCCGATCCTTGTATAAATTTCATTAAAAGATTGAAGTGAATTATTGACATCAAATTTTGTATGGATTTTGTTTATATGTTATTTTTTTGTTGATAAACGATTTATTGATTTATCATGAGTTTTTTATATAGGAAATCTATTTTAGTGTTAAAGAATAACATTCTATAAATTTTTAAGTAATGATTTTGTGCTGAACTGGTAAATTAAGGGCTGGAGTTTCAGTTAATAGTGTTTAATGTATTGTGACCATGATTTAATAGGTCTAATAATATCAATGGTGAAGTTAATATTGATAAAACAAGGATAGAA
The DNA here is from genome assembly GCA_963277665.1 of Viscum album. Lineage (NCBI taxonomy): Eukaryota > Viridiplantae > Streptophyta > Magnoliopsida > Santalales > Viscaceae > Viscum > Viscum album. Next base: position 768,729,056 of record OY728159.1, on the reverse strand, counting down.
ATGACGAATAAAAGGTGAATTTTACTTTGTTTTTAGTATTTCACTACTAGGTTGATTTATGTTGTGTTTTAACGAGTTATAGTGATTACTAGAAAGTGTTTATTGATACTAAATGTGGATTAAATAGTTATTTACTATTGTTAATAGTATTAATTGGGATTTTAATGCTTGTGAATCGTGGTTAACCATTCCATTTGAACTTAGTAATTTGAAATTGTATTTTATTGATTTTTATTATAAAAATAAATGTGTTTAAAGGGATTCCGACAAGATATAATTTTTTAAAAAAGGTATATAAAACTTTATTGATAATATTAAAGGTTTACTTAATGTTGTGTAATTATGAAAATGATTTATGTGATTAGAAATGTGATTTTTAGTGCTCACTTTTGTGCTGAAAATTGAAAAATAATGGAATAATGAGTTAATTAAAAAGGGAATAGGGTTTCTTAAGTAGTTTAGACCAAAAAGTGAGTAAAGGTGATCGACATGGGTGTTTTGATAATAATATTCTTGCTTAATTGTTATGTTTTGATATTGAAATATGATTTTAAATACTTGATGTTTTCATGTGTTTTGAAAAGTGTTCATGTAATCCTGATGGTGAAACTCAGAGCTAAATTGATATGTTTTATTGGTAATTAAGGTGATTATATAACATAATTTTATCTAAATTTTATTATTATAATGTTCCATGAATATGAAATTCTTTAGGGGCCTCGATTTAGGAAAATATTTCAGAAACATATCTGAATCCATTTGTTTTTTTGTCCATGTGTTAAGCCTAGGAGATTATGAGATGTTGTGTGTTTGGAGTATGTAAAACTTTAATTCCAGATATTTAACACTTGGTTAGTTGTGGGAAATAAGATTGAATATCTTGTTCTATGTGTTTTAGAATTTTTTGAGGAAATTGTAATCAGGTAAAATGAATTATACTAACTAATTTATTTTTATAAAAGGAATGATTTTTATTAAACCATTTATATTTTTTCACTATTTTTATATTATCACAATAAACAATATCAGATTAAATGAGTTGTAGTAGTTTCTACTAGGTATTTTATTATCACTTGTTGTGTATACACAAATTATTTACATATAGATCTCAAGCATGATATTTTCGGTATGGGAAAGAGAGCTATATTGTTGAGAGTTGGAATCTGGAGACACTATAGAATTGGGATGTGTGATCTTGGTGTCATATAAATGTGTTTTTTCACACTTGGTTTCATATTCAGTTTCATCAGTATTATTTACTTTGGGTTATTAGATTTTACGTTTGGGTATTATTTTGTTATGAGACGTGATTGATTGATTTTGGGTTGGTTTTATGACATGTTACACTAATTTATATCAATTTCCATTAATTATTATTATTATTTTCTTTCGTTTATTTTATGTGATGAAGTATTAGAGGGTAAATCACTACCTAAGAATAACCTTAAACCCTTAACACTATTTACCAACATCTGCTGATTAAGGAGAACACCTCAGGACATATAATATTTTCCGTCGTTCACATGATCATACATGAGTATGTTGTTACACACTTGATAAAGAATAATTTTTTATAAACAAAAGGATCCCTACACCCAGGGTATACATGGGTTGGAGGATCACCCAACATTTTGGTAGGATTCTCCATGAATCCAAGGAATATTCGTACCTCAAATTTTAAAAAAGAAAGAGGATATATTTTCAATTTATTTAGAATCAATGTCACACAAAGAATAAATTAGATTTCATTTTCATGGACTCATCCTACTTTATATATCATCGAGGATGCTCCCCTAGACTTTATAGAATTTACTAAAAAATAATAATTTTCAAGAAATTATTTATGATTACAAACCATATATTACCTATTATCGAAATAATTTAACATTTAAATTTTATATTTATGTCTTCATACTATTTATATAATAAATAATAACCACACATGGAATAAATCTGAATATTAACACATAATGTTTTGATACCATATCAATCATATTGTATGATTGATACATATCACAATACTTATGATATGCCAATATTTTATAGTATTATATGGATAAAGATATTGGTACGATATCCATATATCACATAATAAAATATTTCCTTCCAAGGCATATGATATGCCTTAGTTTCAAATATATCCAAAAATATAGAATAATAATACAATAAAATGATATATAATCCAATGAAATTTAAATATTTATAAAATATTAAGGAATATAGATATCCCGTTTGTACTTCTCTAACCATATATGATGTGGAACCATGATAGTTTACTCAATTGGTGTATAAAAAGTTGTTACATCATGCATAGAAGGTTATTATGAGCTATGATCAAAGCTACTAGATCACTATAACGGATCAAAAGAGGTTGCGACACAAGAATTTTATTGGATTTATGTTGGATCAAGATTTGGGATATCTTGAAAATTGTATGCATGGATTGTGATCCAATGGATGAGATTTTAAGACTATGTTAGACCTATATTGATCAATATATCGATACGTGAGTCACATGATAGGATGGATTAAAATTGATGATATAAACTTTACGATGGAAATATTGTTGTAGTCCATTTAAATGGTTACTCTATATGAGACTACACTACTGTATTCAAGTATGGATAGAAGTGGTGCTCTAGAAAAAATTTAGAACACGTATAGGATCCACCATGCTACTTTGAGTGATTTAATAAATTACAATATTTGGCATCTAGTGGTCTAAAGCTAATAATATGTTTTAACGTTCTTGATTGGTGTAGTGGAGATACATTAATCTTGTGAATATCAGTATTTTCAATGGACAAATATGGGAAAAATATAATTTTCTAGGCTATTCCACATACTTTAGTGTTTGAATGAATAGGAATCATTACTATAAAATGTGGCTAGAGGGAATTCACCTTTATAAACAATGGTTTACATGTTTAATTTTTCTTATGTGAAATGATATGTGAAATGAAATATAATTACCTATGTTAAATCTCATAGTCACTGATATAATTTTGAAAGTAGAAATAAGGAGGTTCCATTGTATTTTTGATATCACGTACGGTGATATTAGATGTCATCTTTAGTGGTAATGAATTTTTTGGGGGCCATGACCAGTGATATGTCATATTTCCAATGATGACATGCATGAATTAACTTTTTTTATCTAAGTTGTGATATTCTTTTTACATTTATATCTACCTATGATCGTGATATGGTGAGTCATAAGGCACGACAAGGTGGAAAATCACTTACAATTGTTTTTCATTTTGTCCAAAAACAAACTCAAAAAATCACAAATAAAATATTGGATATTACATAATATATTCAAATTAAATGAAAAAAAATGATCTAATATATAATCAATTTGATATTTAATTAAATTATTTCCTGAAATAGATAAAAAAATGATTAATTCACATAAGATAATTAAATTTTGGGGAATTTTTTTATGAATATTTAATAAAAAATTGATAGAATATGAGCTGGATAAATTATCAAATACATAAATGGATATTTGTAACTTACATAGCTTAAAAATATCACTGGGAACCTCAAAACCTTTTTTTACCATTTACATGTCCTTGACTAAATTTCCATTAGGGAAATTAGTTTTGAAATCTATTTGATATAACTCATAATCATAATGAGTTATTATATAAAGAAATATCCTCATGGATTTTATCAATACATCCAATGAAAAAGTATCTTTGTAGTTAATACCATGTATATTTTATACCTTTTCCCCCAAGATAGAGTTATAGGTAGACAATATACTACCCATGTTAGTCTTCTTATGGTATGCCTACTTAAACCATAAGGGTCTCGCCCTTTCAGGAACATCCATTATGTTCCAAAGATAATAGTGTACATGGGTTCTACCCTAAGTAGAATTACCTTTAACCATTTCTCAAAATTAGGAATCTTAATGTACTATCACTAGTTAGTAAATTCATATTCTATAAAAATTACATCCTACTCATTTTCTACATGAAATCCATATCCATCAAACACAATATGAATTCTAACTTACCTTCAAGTTTCTTGTGTAATTCGAGTTGTTGTAGTCTTCTTGATCCCCCTTAGAACCAAATCACTTTCAATCATAGGAACCAATTATGTATATTGATATTTGACTTCTCCATATTTAATTTTCCTCCCAATATCCTTTGATTCAAGTGATTATTCTCAATTAAAATACAATACTAAGATACAAAAACATTTTATTATGATGGATTATACAAATAATATCTTATAATTTATACGGGAAACCCAAAAAAATTATTACTCAGGATGAATTTTTTCAGATTCCAAACATAGTGTGTATGCTTAATAACACCATACCCTCATAAAAACAAATAAATGCACCACATAATCAATATATCATATGGTTTATTTGTGAATTTCATGGGTGGATTTTAGTTTAGTTTCAATGTTTTTTCTTCTAGATCATATCATTAGAATGATATAGAAATGTCATTATAACTGATCATCAATTGATCCATGTCAAATAATGTATGATTAATAATATCAAATATATTATTACACTATTATATTATTGATTGATTGGTTTAGGAATCTATTCCACAATCTCTTTAATGATTTAAAAATTCTTGGATCAAGTATTCACCACCCTAATCTGGTCAAAGAATCTTACTACATTTTTCAATTTCTTTTTACAAATTTTTAAGTCTTTAAATATTTTAATGGTTTTAAAATTTTTTCTCAAAATAAACAGATAACCTTACTATATAAATTCATCAATAAAGCATACAATTTATGGATATCCAAAATTTTATTATATACTCATTGGTCTACATCCATAAAAATGTACTAGGTTAAATAGTTCATTATCCTTTACATTTTTTCCAGTTAAATGTTCTTACATCATTTTTTGTAATAAATAAGATTCAAATTTATCAAAAAAAAAATTAAATCGAATGATTTTTACAATCCAACTCATGGGGGTATTTCAATTAATTTGATAATTTCTATGACAAAAAATAAATAGTGTAAGAATAAACTTTATTGACCTTCTTATATTGAATGTTTTATAATAAATATTTCGTAATAATAATGTAAAAAACATTATCCATGTTCTCAATTCCCTAAATTATTTCATTCATGTATAAATAAAAAGTCTTTTTATTAATAATATGAAAAAATATATTCTCATCCAAAAAATATATTGAAATAAGAATTATATTTATAACCAAAAAATTGTAATTTTTTTAATTATATAAATAATCCACTAGGTAGATATAGATCATCTTTGTTAACCTCCACTATAAAAAATATTTCTCCATTTACAATACATTGATATAATTTTCTTTTCATTAATTCCTATATATTTTTAAATATATTCACATATCTATAAATGTGTGATGCACACCTGGTATCCAGTACCCTTGTTTTGAAATTAGAGAAATCTATTTATAAAATATTCTCATTTTTATTCTCATAATATTATCCTAGATAACACTAATCAAACATAAATACCAATATATTAAACTATCGGTCCAAATTATAATAAATATTTAAATTATATTCATGATGTATTCCATCATCTATAATAAGAAATATTTATTGGGTCATTATCATGTTTTATATCAATTCAACAAAGACCTTTAATGAACAAATACCACTTAAATGACGACCTCATACATCATATCTATTAGTGGTTCATGGTATATATTTCATAGAATATTTAGTTTACTTTAGAGTTTCATTTAAAAAGTAGTTATTTATATGACCCTCTATGCCAATCATATCACAAATGATTCTTGGGTAGCTTTGTGGATGATTACTTTCCCAAATTCATTTAGATAAATTTTCCTAACTTCATTTGTATAGTTACCTACCTTTTAGGGATTTCGATTTATGTACAATATAAATATTATAATATTACATGGTTACCTTACACTTAAGTCTAGAAACATCCTCTATTACTTACTAATGATAATCCATGGGCACCAAATTTTTGTATAAACTTACCCATTTCCATGATTGAGGTCTTGAAATGTGTATTCTTTTAAAGAAATTTAGCACTTAATATTCAAGAGGTTTATTAATATCACCATTTCCATATACACATCATACATATCATTTAACCTCATGAAATACTTATATGTATGCATAGCTATAAAAATTTTAGTTTCATATTATATACCTTCAAATAAATTAATATATTTTGAAAATATTACTTTATAACTCTTTACAAAAAAATGATTTAATTATTACATAAAAAAATATATAATTAAATCTATTCACATCCAAATATATATCATGAAAAGTTTATATGAAATCCTTTCATATAAAGGTTTAGAATCATAAAAAATAAAAACTATCCAAATAGGAAGTATGATGTGATAGGTATCCAACCCCACTTTTATAGAATGGATCATAAGACCCCATGAAAATAAGAAGTCCAACCCCAAGTACCATTATCCACAAATCAATACTCAATGTAGCCCTTCATTCCAATATAATTATAACACCTAATATTTTTTAATAATAATCAACATGTATTATTAACTTTAAAACTAAACAACAAATCATAGTATTTGGTGAATGAAACTTAATATTTTATGTAACACAGGGAGAGATAATTCTTAATAGTTAACACCTTGAACCATATTAAGGTGTATTTTGCACAAGATGTTTTTTAGTAATAGATGATAAAATATTATAACTTGAACCTCATCTTGTTATTTTTTCCGACATTATGTTTTTACTCCGGGAAATATAATTTTTATGAAGTATGACCATTTTTAGTTGAAACCACAATATGGGGATTTTTTTACGATGATCTATTTTTCAAAAAGAAATAAAATAATGTTTTTCCAAAAGGAAAATATTTTTATGAATAATTATATAAATCATGACATGACTATACAAACCATGGTTATATTTATAGAAAAATTATACATTGGATTCCATTTTCAATCATATTATTATTTATTATTTAATAAGATGTCTCCAATATAAATCAATGGTCTTGTAGGAAGTTAATATACTTCAAAGAAATAAAAAAATGAAACCCAATCACAAGATTGAATGAGATAAATAATGATTAAATAAAATGGAAAACAAAAATAGAGAGTACAATAATATTCATGCTATATCTTCTATAATTGTGGGATTGATAGAGATCACGTAGTAGGAATCAAACAACCTTTATCTTCAATGATATCTATTTGCCCACATAGAATCATTGAACACATCAATTTGGACTCTTTTCCTTTAAATGGTGTGCTGACAGAAAATCTAAGTTTAATGAAGAGAAGAGAGCATGGAAGAGTTTTAGATTTTTGGATAGTGATATATTATTATATAAATTAGGTATATATATTAAATTTTAATATAAATCCTTAATTTAATTAATGATACACTCTATGTTCAATATTTTTGTATATATTGAAATCAAAAAACTCTTTGGATCCATATTTTGTACTCTTTATAGTGGTCTACCCATTTTTTAATTGGGTTTTAAACTACTTTAAAATTCAATTAATCATTATCATGTTATCATATGATGTGTTACATGAATTAAAATACATTATAATCAATATATGAGATTTGGATGAAAGGCATATCATGTCATTTTATAAAAACCATGACATAGTATAAACAATCGTGGAATAATAGAAAACCACATTATGGTGACTTTTACCACATGATGGTTTTCGATTTAGTGTATATATCTGACATGTGTTTCATTATAATCCTAATTAGTAATGGTTAATAAGTAATATCTCATGTGAACCTTAATAATATGAAACATTACTTACATTGGACTTGATGCTGAGAAAATAAATATGTGGTTGAGGACATTTTTGATTAATTTTTAGTTTTTTATAAATTAATATAGGGTTTCTCCTCCTATATGATTCATATGTGTGGCAAGTAGGGGGTTATGTGTCGTATTTTTTGAAAATGAGAATTGGATGTCAATAATGGAATACCTATAAATTATGTTTAAAGGTAATTATATTATATCTAGTAAGGGGTAAATAAAGTCAAGGAAGTGGAGGAAGACCAATTTATATCACTATATATCAAGGACAACATTTTAGCTTAATAAGTGTGAGGATTGTTGCATATAACCTTAATTAACGTCATTATGTTCATAATATGATTATTTTTCCTTCATAAAGATGTGAAAGATGTGATGATATTACACAAGGGAATTGGGAAATGGATGGTAAATGATATTTGAAGGAAGAATACATTTTTCATGGGGTTTGAAGTCGTTCCATGAGTTATCTTCACCCAATTTTGAAAAATTTAATGATACATAAGGAAACTTTTTGAATAAGTTCATAAATCTAGAAAAATAATTTAAGATACTCTATATATGTATAGGTTTTCAAACCAACATGTAAAGTTCATTAGCTCTAAAGAAATGGAAAAGTCCCAAAATTTGTAAAGATTATACTTGAATGCGTAAAGGTCATCTGGAAATTTTAAATGAAAACTGGAAAAGTAATAGAATGTTTAAAGGTTAACAATAAAAATAAATAAGAGAAACTATGGATGATACTATAAAAACGACTAATTGTTGAATCATACCCATATATATAATAGTTATCCTACAAACATAGAAATCGAAAAATTCCAAGAGTTTACTATGAATTCCAATGTTTCATAATGATAAAATTCAGATAGGGAAAAAATAAACTCTCTCTATGATATGTAGGTTTCATTCCCATTTCATTTTAGGTGAATATTCATCCACATCTTGGGGTGATTTCCACACCAAAAATAATATTTGGAATATTTTAGTTGTTTATACAAGCGGTTCATTCGAAAACCGATCTATAGTTATAAAATAATATATATTGTACCACATCATGATACTAAGATAAAATTGTAATTAAAAGGGGTCTTGGTATATTTTTTAGTCTATAAAGAATTATCATAGACAATGAAAGTTAAGCCACATGTTATTTAGAATTGAGTTCGTTGTTCATTCCAAAAAGTATATATTCAAACCTTGAGATTTTAGAGAGTTAAAAAGATAAATAGTTTCACACCACTATATTTTTAGAGTTGAATAGAAGACATTTGTACATTACTTTTTATCTAATTTTTGAATTCAGACCATGACATGATGAATAATAACACACCTTTTTCAAGATAATTAAATTGGATACCAAACCACAATGAATGAATTCACACTATGAACAAGAAATTTTAGTTATCTAGTAGTTTTGGTTAAATTTAAAAGGATATATATAGCTTCATATTTAAGGATGATAACTCATATTTAAATAAACATTATTGATGAAATTTACTTTCTAGTATAACATGCGTGATCCTAGATATATTGAAGAATAATAATTAATTCCAACCTTTGTATTATAGTGTTAGTTGTATGTAAATATTATAAAAACAACAGATATATGTTATAAAAATGTGAGATAAATTAAATCATACTGAAATATTTTATTTATGAGAAGAGGGGGGATGAGAATATTGAGATATTTTAATTTGAGGGAAAAATAATGGTCTAAAATATTGGGACCTCCTTGTTTTAATGTTCACAAATCCTAATTCTTATGTTTTTAATGAGTTTTATTCTATATGATAGAATATTATTTTACAAATCATAATTTGAAGAAATACTGATAAGTGTTGGAAAGAGACACCGTCATATTTTACCTACCATTAGAAAAGACACATCCCCAATGTTGAGTCCCCACTAGAAAATATTCACCTCCATAATTTATAGGTTATAGGCGTAGAAGAAGCATTGTGGTGTAAGGTGATATGTTAAAATTTATTTTAATAACTGTTTCCCCAAACCAAGAGAGAGGATCATGCACGTCAAATATAAAATTAATTTATTTAATATTTGAAAAAATAAATACCTAGACTTAGGAACTTTCTTCATTGATGATTTTTGATCATCCAAAAAATTCCTTCTGAATTTCCTTTATTGAACTTGTGATGATCCAAGGGTATAATATCTCTAGCGGTGACCCACACATGCTTCAATGGTCTCTAGGAAATTACATTCATTATTTGGGTTCTAGTACGGCGAATCAAATGTCTTTCATTGTTATTTTTTTATCACCCATTCTTCGGTCATGAAGAAATAATCTCTTAGGTTTCCCATTCTTGATAGTGATATAGGAGGAGGAGTCGAGAGAGAATTTATTATGTAAAACAATTCTCTATTCCCAAACATGGAATGAATTTCAAATGATTTACACAATACACAAAACCATCTATTTATAGATATGGGATTTTAGTTACAAAAGTTAGGTGCATAACAACCATTAAATATAAATATAACCATTAATGAAATCTCATGTCACAAAATAATAATAATAATAATAATATTTTGTGGTGTGGAATCTTTTAAAAAATGGATAAATAATATTTACCCACTAGAAAATAATTATTTTATCACTAGACACAATCTTGGCCCATTTGAAATCCTCTTGCATTTATTGAACACCTGAATAAAAAAATTATTCCCTTAAGTAAATATTTTATTCAAAAACTAGTAAATAAATATTTATTAAATATTAACTAAATAAATAAAAAAAAATTATTCACAATACGATGAATAAATGTTTATTTAATTTATGCAATCAATATAACCTGAATAAAATTATTCCTCGATCTTGATAATAATATGTATTCCATTAATTATGTTCAAATATAATGAAATAGAGACTAACCAAAACACTTATTGTGTGAACCTCTAGGATTATCTATCATTGGAATTAGGGGGACTTTCCTAAAGTCCAAGATTACTATCCAGCAATGGTTCAAGATCTAGTGGAAAAATGTATTTCCACGTCAGTTTATTTTAAATTTTGATGTCAGTTATTAACTGACGTCTATAAAGGTGATGTAAAAAATTTAAGTTTCAACATTGGTTTTTATAAATCAACGTAAAAAATTTCCCCTGGGGGTATTTGAGGTCAGTTTTTTTAGAAAACCGACATCTAAATTTGGCTTCTAGATTGGTTTTAATGTTGGTTTTGGATAAAAACTGATGTGAAAAATTCATTTTGAAAACAAAATATTTTCATGCCAGTTTTTGTAAAAATTTATGTTAAAACCTTGAAACTCTTAATATTGAAATATATATTGTTTACCAAGCCTCAATTTTACTAGTTATAGAGCTAAAACAGACATACATATCATAAGTTATTGTCATCGTAAGTTTTACCTATTTATGTTTTGATAGATACAACTTACTTAAAAGAAGACATGAGAAACAAGAACCAAAATTTATATGAAAAATGAACACAAAAAACAATATACATAATGATTCAAAATAATTTTAGTTATTTTATTGGATTCATTCTAATAAATATGATTTTTGTCGTTGTTTCACTTCGTTTTAAGGAAAAACTCATGTAGTAATGAAAATGGTGAGCGATAAAATTTTTTTAACCTTGACTAATGAAAATCATGTGGAAGTTTTAATTTTTTATCTCGATAAAAATATTATTTCATCATAATAATAAAAATATCAATATTTATTTAGATAACGAAAAAAATAATAATTAAATTAAATGATGAAAGTAAATACCTTGTACAAATGGTCGATTAATGAATTTTGGAATTATTGATTGTATAAAAGATGTAAATACTGTTGAAAGAAATATGATGAGGTTTTATATATTGTAAATTAAAATTTTTGTAGTGGTTGTGAAACAAAATTTAGGTGGTATTATCAATATAGAAATCTGTCTTCTAAAAAAATCTAAATACCGAACCCACGTATTTGAAATTTTACTTTTAACATTGGGTAAATATATAATTAATGTAAAAAATATTCTCATGTTGGGGTTTTAACTTCGTTTATTGAGAAACCGATGCCAAAAAGTAACTTTTAACATTGGTTAAAAAAAAAACTAATGACAAAAAGGGACTTTTAAAGTCAGTTACTGAAAAAAAACTGACGTTTAAAGTAAAGTCTTATAATATTCAACTTCCGAAAACCATTACTTTTAATTTGTATCTTTGTTTTAGCTCCAACACCTATCAAATAAAATATTGATAAATTATATAAATCTTTTATTTTATTTTTGTCATCATTTATTTGAAAAACCGACACCAAAAAGTTAATTTTATGGTTGGTTATTGAAAAAAACTGACGTTAAAAATCACATCTTATAATGTTAAACTTCCGACATCTATAAATTTTTGATTGTAAGTCAGTTTTTTTATCCGCAAACTATCAAATTGAACCTTGTTAAATGAGATTAAACATGTATTTGAGTTTTAACATTAGTTATTTGAAAAATATATTAAAAAATTTGACCTTTAACATTGGTTATTGCAGAAAAGTGACGTTAAAAATAAAGTCTTATAATATTAAACTTCCAATGTCCTTAAATTTTGATCTATAAGTCTGTTTTTTCTTCAAAACCTATGAAATTGAATCTTTTGAAATGAGATTCAGCATATGTGTGAGTTTTAATGTTGTTTATTTAAAAAAACCAATCCCAAAAAAGTGACTTTTAATGTTAGTTATTGAAAAAAAACCAATGCTAAAAATCATGTTTTATAATGTTAAAGCTCATAAGTCCATAAAATTTGATTTGTATGTCTATTTATCTCTAAGAGAAGTAAAATGGAATCTTGGGAAATGAGATACAACTTGGGTTTCAGTTTTAACATCTGTTATTTAAAAAACGATGCCAAAAAGTGACTTTTAACGTCGATTGTTGAAAAAAACTGACAATAAAAATCTAATCTTATAATGTTAAACTTTAAAAATCAATAAAATTTGATCCGTATGTATGTTTTTGGTCTAAGACCTGTCAAATTTAATCTTTATAAATGATATATATAACTTGAATTTGATTTTTTATGTTGGTTATTTGAAAAACTAATGCCACAAAGTGACATTTAATGTCAAAAACGAAGAACCAATGTTAGAATACCGACGTTAAAACCAATTTTTCTACTAGTGTAGGAACCCATGAGAAAGAACATAATGTAATAACAAAAAACCACATGCAAATGATCACTGTTTAATATAATCCATCTTCCACATTATATCATCAAGCAGATTGCATGACTGTGTCATCAACTCATATGCTCGATACATCATTCTTTGACTATCTAAGATACAATCATTGTTACAACATTACCATGGAATTTAGGGTAATGATTATATTTCAATAAAAGGGTAAAGATATAAAATTACATAAATATGGAAGGGGGAAATCCTTCCTTGAATTATCCATTAATAATATTTCATTCATGACGCACCCAACATACCATACTTCCCACCAATATATGGCTTGATGGTTTTCATCAGAAAATATAAGTGCGCGAGTCATGACATGAATTAATGATAATATTAAATTATAAGAATCATTAAACATGCTAGAAAATAGGAATATCTGATGACACCAAAATAAGAAGAATTCCTACTTGCGTTTATGTTCTCATATTCTCATATCTTGGAGATTACAAAGTGCGAATTTCATGAGAATAAGTATCATCTACTTATGAGTACTCGCACATGAAATTCTATATAATTTGTGTCCTATCATAGTATTTTATCTAATCATAGAACTATATTAAGAATATTGTCATTTTACTTAGAGGTTCTCATCATAGAGGGGAACTACTATGACCTTATCAATGTGAAAAATACCCTAGGACATTATTACATTAAAGTTATACAGCACAAAGAAAAATATTTAATAAGATGTTTAATTTAACATTTAATAAATCAAATATTAATTTAATAAATGTAAAAATAGTTAATTCTAGGAATCCAACTCTAAAAAACTCTCACTTTCACCAGAGACAACTACCTACAACGTTTAGTCCTCTAGACCTAACAAGATAATCATGTTTCTACAGAGTCAAGGATTTTGTCAAGGGGTCTGCCCTGCTGTCTTTCTTGGAAATACTACTCACTACAACCTCACCCCTCTGAGAAAAAAACCTAAAGAAATGATACGTTCAAAGTTTTTACTTCATCCTCTGATGTGACCATGGCTCTTTTGCGAGTGCCACTTCTATAATATTATCACAATAAAGTGTGATGGGATATTTACTTCTAGGTACCAAATCTAGCTCTTAGATGAAATTTTAGATCCAAACTGCTTCTTTAGCTACCTGAGAATCTGCAATATACTCAGAATGTACTATATAATCTACCACCACAACATTTTTTGAGCTCTTCCATCTCAAATCACCTCCACTATAAGTGAATATGTATCTCATTTGTAACTTCATGTCATCTTGATCAATTATTTATCTTCCTACCAAGATAGTTCTCAACTTCATTCTTATATTCCTTGAATTTATCAAAATAATCTAATTATACCTCATTAAGTAAATATATCCATATGTACTAAAATCATCAGTCAAAGTTATATAGTATTAGTGCCCACTCCTTTCTTCAACAGGAAATTTTCCACACACATCAGTATGAACTAATTCAAGAATCTATTTAGCCCTTTTGCCTTTCCCACTAAATGGGGCCTTGGTCATTTTTCCTTTTAATGTTGTGTGACATACACCAAGTTGTTTTTTTAAAGAATATAAATATCCATGTTGATGTAATTTTGTTAAGAATTTTTCATTTACGTGACCTAGTCAGTGATTCCAAAGTTTGGTGTGGTATGATTCATGTGAAGTAACATAATTTTTTATTTCCATTACTTGGTTCATGTAATTCAACATGTAAAGACTGTTATATAAATGCTCCTTACCATAAAAATCATATATTTACAAAATAACAACCATTTATTTCCAAATTTGAAAAATAATCCAATTATATCTAGTAGAGATACAATAATAATGTTTTTGGTAACTGAAGGCACATAATAAAAACTATTTAAAACCAAGATCATTAAGATTGACTATGTGATGTGGTAGTCCCCGATAACTATGACATCATGTTTAGCTCTATTGTATTCTCATAGATCTTCCTCTCCTCTGTCAATTTTTCTATATATACTTGGTTTTTGTATTTTAATACATATGTGAGAACCAAAAGCTTCATCTAATGCCCAATTTTTAGAAATAGTTAAATTGCACTCAATAATAAAGGCACTTAAATATCCCACTTTATTATTTTTCTTGGTTTAGTTTTTCTTCCAGTGGCCCTTCTTTTCGAAATTTGAAATAAACAGCATCGTATTCCCTTACATCCCCTTTGATCTTCTTCTTCATGGAAGGTCGTGAAGGAGCTTTGGGCTTAAATACCTTTATTCTCTCTTTTTGTCTTTTCACCATAATGAAAAAATGATTATCACACTTCATATATTTATCTACTTGGTGAAGGAGGATAAAAATATCAAGCAGGGAATT
The DNA here is from genome assembly GCA_963277665.1 of Viscum album. NCBI lineage: Eukaryota > Viridiplantae > Streptophyta > Magnoliopsida > Santalales > Viscaceae > Viscum > Viscum album. Next base: position 768,713,759 of record OY728159.1, on the reverse strand, counting down.
AGAATTTTTTTCTTATTAAAATTCACAGAAAAACTAGAGAAGCTTTCAGGGAGTGATGCCATTATGAGATCAGTGCCCAATTATTTGGGGAGTTTAAACCCTTGATCCTCTAGTAACTAAATGTAGCCAATGAGTGTGAAAATGTGACGCCTATCTGGGGAACCCAATCTAATATTACTATAAAAGAGTACATTGGAAATCTCAAAACATTCCTATCCAGATCTCTCCTGGTAATAAACATAGAGGTGCTCAAGTATAATATACGCTTCCATGTTTTCCTGAGAATTCATAAGTTCACTGGACATTGAGGAAAGAATGAAAAATTGAATTTAAACCATTTATTTAATATTTTTTTCATAGACTAGGAAATCATCATCACTCGCTTCTTGAGTAGACATATCAATCATTGATTATTATAATAAGTAATATTTCCATTCATGGAATAGAACAACCTGAAGGTGTCTAAACCACTTCAGGAAGTTACTGTTGTTGAGGAGATTGTTTTTATCCAATATTGATTATAGGGATAGTGTGGATAAAGAGATTTTTATTTTATTTCACAATTAAAAGAGCAGATTATTAGTACTTTTCTTCATTATATATTTTGTGAGAAATAATAAATTAACAGATATTATTAAATCTCACACTATTTTATCAAGTCCATATAGCCCTCAACATTGATCATGGAATGTATATTTGGTAGGAAATTCTAGTGTAAAGGATCCATATCCCCCAGAACATAAACCCAACAAGGGTTGGTCATGCTATTTTTGTAGGTATTTAGGTAGGAAAATCTTTTCAAACTGCGGGCTTATAGCTCTTTGACTTGTTGAGTGGACTCCCCAATCTAGATATCCTGAATTGGGTTTTCCTAACACTTTCCTCCAAGTTACTCAAAGTCTAGAAATGCAAATTTATCTTGATTTAAAATGGTTAATTTACCCAGAAACCTTCATAATAACTCCCATTATAAAATTAAGTGTCCCAAAAAGGGTTTTTTAAAACACATATTTATATTTATTTTTGTTCTATTAAAGTAATGGAAGGCTTAGTCTTACTTAAAACTTTATTGAGGGATTTGATTTTATTCTGCATTAATTTTTAACTTTTTTTCCTTTACATGTATTATTAATATTTAAGTGGTTTTTTTCATAATTAATTAACCATGTTTGGATAAAACATCTATGCATAATCAATTTTATTTAAATTTTTCTCTACATATTAATTCATTTATGTGATCATAGTCTTTAATCAATAAATATAATTTTAATTAATTAGATAGAAAATAGATAAAAAATTAAATAACCTGATCATGAGCTTATCTAATGGTTTATTTAAGGACCAAACATCTAATAAACCTATGACATATGAAAAATAACTCCTTATGCAAGACCTGACATGAGCTACAACATTCCACCTATCCACCTAGGTATCACCAACTTGGCGTCATTATGGTTCCATCTTAAACTGTCTCTATGCACCTTGGGATGCTCCATTAATTAAAAATATTTATTACTCACATGCATGTGAGGGGAACCAACAGATTAGTTAAAGGTAATTACATAAATATCCTTGGACATTAATGTACTATATAATATTGAATAGAGGGATGAATCACATGAAATATTTTGATTTGATATAAAATAATTGAAAAAACAAGTAATAAATTTAATTAAATAAATTCCAACACATACATAGGTCATGGACAAGCTCATGATTTGTAGTACATGCACTAAATAAGAAAAAAGTAACTTTCTATCATTCAATTATTTATTCGTTCTTTATTATTCAGATGACCACATTTTCATTAACTAATTAATTATTTTCCTTTCACCATAATGATCAACCAAACTTAATTAGAGATACCCATAAATTTGGAATTCATGGTAGATTAATTGCAGAACTATTAATGACATATTTATTACGGTAAATTAATTGAGCATTTAAAATTCTATAAAACCATTATTAAATTGTAAAATACACAATGGTGTTCTAATCAATAAAATAAGGTTTTAATGCTTAAATTTTCCAAATATAATGTAATTTTAATTTCTCTATTAATTCGAGACTACATGGCGTGTACATATAACTACACGCCATGGACACCAATTTTCATATATCCAAGTCAGTTGCTTGGGGCTTTGGCATGTTAACTCATCCAAACTACATGGTGTGTACATGATAGATATAGAACTTGTATCTTGTTTTTGTGTGTCATGTTGGCCCAACAAACATGTTGTGTGAAATAAATTCATCATGTGTTTTTAATTTTTGTAGCATTTCTAGATACAATGCACATGGGCATACAACGGGTGCTCCGACCAGGCACCGTGTAACCCAGCTTTACCAGCCAATGATTTGGAACTTCATAATGTCATCTCTAGTTATTCTAAATTGTTTCCTAAATATGTAATAAAATAAAATACTGAATTAAAATGATTAATATGTCGATAAAATGCAAATTCAAATCAGATTAAAGAATGAATAACATGAAATAAAAATTTAACCATGATTGTTCATAGATTAACAGTAAAGTAAATAATTATAAATTTAAATGCAACTACTCTAATACCACTTGTGGGTTCCAAGCAGGGAAGAAGAAATGCAGTGGAAGATGATATATTAAAATTTATTTTAATAATCGCTACCCAAAATCAAGAGGGAGGATCTTGATCGTCAAGTTTATAATTATTTTATTTAATATCTGAATAAATAAATACTTTGTCTTAGGAAATTTTTTCATTGATGATATTTTATTGTTCAAAAATTCCCTTCCACATTTCCTTCATTGTACTTATGAGGATCCAAGGGTATAATCCCTCTAGCAGTGATCCACATGTGCTCCAATGGTCTCCGAGATACGTTACTCATTCTTCGGGTGCTAGCGTGGCGAATCGAATATCTTTCATTGTTTGTTCTTTATCGCTCATTATTTAGTCATGAAGAATTTATCTCTTTGTTTTCTCATTCTTGAGAGGGAGAGAGGATGAGTCAAAAGACAATTCATTATGTGAAAAAATTATCTATTCCGAAACATGGAATTGGTTTCAAATGCTTTACATAATAGGCATAGTTGTTTATTTATAGAGATGGGATTTCAGTTACAAAATTTAATTGTGTCACATCCATTAAATATAATTATAACCATTAATAAAATCCCTTGCCACGTATTATTATTATTATTATTATTTTTTGGCATTCAAACTTGCACAATATGGGTAAATAATATTCACCAACTTTTATGTAATTATTTTATCACCGGACGCGGTCTTAGCCCTTTCGAACTCCTCTTGCATTAATTGAACGCCCGAATAATTATTTTATTCTCTTAAATACATATTTTAGTCAAAAAAAGTAAATAAATATTTATTAAATATTCAATAAAATAAACAAAACTTTTTTTGACAATCTGGTTAATAAATATTTATTTAATTTATGCGATCAATATAACATGAATAAAATTATTCCTCAGTATTCAGAATAATATTTATTATATCAGTTAAATTCAAATAGAATTTAATCAAGGACAATATAAACACTTAGTGTGTTACCCTCTAGGATTCTTCCTCATTGTCATTAGGTGGGATTTCCGAATACCCAGATTACTATCTAGTAAAGGGTTAAAGCACCCAAGAGAAATAACTTAAAGCCTCAATGATGAAAACCACATATGAATGCTCACTTTGTAATATAATCAATTATTCATAGTACCTCATCAAAAAGGTTGCATGATTTTTTTCATCAACCTATATGATCAGTACATCATTCTTTGACAATCTGAAATAAAATACTAAGTACACCATGGACATGTAATTTTGGGAGACAGTTCTATTTCATTCAAAGGGTCAAGATATCAACTTCCATATAGATGGAAGGGATAAATCCTTCCTTATATTATCCATTAATAACATTTTATTTGTGATGAAACAACCATAACCTACCTCCCACCAAAATATGGCATGATAGTTTTCATCGAAAAATATAAGTGCATTAGTCGTGACAAAGATAAATGATAATATTAAAGTCTAAAGACCATTAAACATGCTTACAAATAGGAGTATTTGATTACAATAAAACATGAATAATTCATACTGGCGGGTCTGTTCTCATAATCTATCATCTTTGAGATTACCAAGAGTGAACTTCATGAGAAGAACTCTAATCATCTTATGAGTACCCACTCCTGGAAGTCTATATATTATGTATCCTATCATAGTATGTTGTCCAAACAAATCAATATATTAAAAATATTGTTAAAAAATTTCATGGTTCTCATCAAAGTGGGGAATTACTATGAATTTATTAATGAGAAAATACTCAAGGAAATTATTACATTAAATTCATGTAGAATAATGAACAATATGTAATAAGATATTTAATTTAATATTTGATCTATCAAATAATCATGTAATCAAAGTACATACATTTGGTTCTAGGAAAAAAACTATAATAGAATTTACCTAACAATATAATTGAGTCACTTACAGACTTTACTTATCACCAGTAATGAGTCATTGTCATAGTTGACTCATCATGACAAATGAGTCATCGCAAGACCTGAGACACTTACCTGAATGACTTACCACAAAATGGCCAACCATCAGACCTGATTCACCACTGAGAAAGATGAAATTCTAGTTAAATTATCATTTAACATGACCTACCATCATACGAGTCACCATAGAATATGAGTCGCTGCTAAACATGAGTCACTTCCAGATGACCTAATGCCATCTTGACTCACCACCAGACATAAGATGCAGCCAGGTTGACCTACCATGACTATTCTGGGACATATGAATTAAATGATCTAAATGGATATATTATTTCAATTAATGTGAAGATTTATCTTATAATTATATTCTTAACTATTGAATCTAAATATTAATGTCTCTGTCAAATATCAGTATGAGGAAGAAGAATATCATGATGATTATTCTTCAAATAGACTCTCTATGTTATATTGATTTATATTAAAAGTAGTTTCCCTCATGTGAATATTCATGTTCTAAATAATAGAAAAAATATGATCATGCATGATACCTGCAAAATACTCCCATGAGAGCTTATATGATTCATTATTACCTAAATTTTGACTGTAGAAGATAGGAGTACATCAAACATCCAGATCCTTTCCTACAGTCAGAACAAAGAGAGTTTTGAAAATATCTTTTTTACTTCTACTTTCAAATAAGAATATAGAGCAACTCTATAAGACATATTTAAGAGACTCAAGTAGCTAGATCACTTAAAATAATGAAACACAATCTTATTATATATCTATTTCTTGACATTTCTATTTGTTTCTTTTAATTTTGAGAATTGTGTTATTTTTATTATCTTTCAACACACACTATCTCCTGTTCTAAAACTGTAGAATACAAGATATTATCTTCACTCTCTTTTCATCATTATACCAACACTTATTGTGTAAGAGTTCCTTGTGTGGACTGTATAGCTTGTATAATATTTTCTATATACCCAATCCATGTTGTGGATTATATTACATTTATATAATCTTCTTGGTAGTGGGTGATTTCCAAGTGTAAGAGATTAGGTCTGGGGTTGATACTGAACCCCTTTTTTATTCAATTGTGTGATTTTTTGTTTTATTCTTTAGATTGATTTAAATTGTGTTCGATTTAAATTGTAAAAAAACCGTTACGTTGATAGTTAATATTAACTAGTGTTTATATAAATGTTTGATTGGGTAAATAGGTTCTAAAAGTTAAAATAATTTTCATGTTGTCTTAACTGAGCACTAATCAAGATTTGGTAAATCTTTTTAAATATCAATTTTATATTAAACTATTATTTTTATTAACTAGGCATATTTATTTTAAATTGGGGGTTTTTTAATTAAACTTTTTTAACATATATTTTAATTGGGAACTCAGTTGACCCCTATTGAGTTACTCACTCTTTCCAACGTAAACATATTTTTATATCTAGTTCTTCAACAAAATAGGAATGAATAATAGGGTATATAACTCTTATACCTGGATAAATTAGAGGATAGAATGTAATAAAATAATTCCATTATAGAATTATATTCATTTAGAGAAGATTTTTTTCTACTGAATATTGTGAAATACATAGTCTCAACATTCATATTAAGGAGATGAACTTATCCAATCTTAATGAAGGATACCAAAAAAAGATGATTTTAAATGAATATAAAATATGAAGTTATGATGCATGTCGTGTCTCATTATAAACATGGATAAATATTTATATCTATAAACTGTTGATGATTCTCTCATGTATATAAATAGAACATTTCCTTCACTTAGGAAGTTAATATAGGAGAACAACGAGGAGATTCCTTAGGATCAATACCGTATCATTCTTGAACCCCATAATGGAAATTTACTTAGGAACTGAGTGATTATGATTTAAAAACATGCATCCATCAAAAGTGAGTATAGTGGAATATGGTAAAATGGAACATCTACATGTGTGTATTCCTTAGAATATAACTTAGTGGTGAAATAGGGTAAATCCTTATTTTACATACACAATTTACATTATGTAACTGGTTTTATTATTCGGTGGGATTAGAATGGGAGAAACAGATATTAAACACATTCCTTCTAATATAGGAACAATATTTTCATATCCTAGAGGACTAAAAGAAGATAAAAAATTTTATTCTACGCGTAGCCAAATTCTTGCCATCCCCCCTCTTAGGGTGTTTTTGATCAATACAACCCCAAAAAGTGGAATTAAATATAAAATTATCTATCTTAAAATCTAATCTCTAAATAGCTTTTGGATTTTTTAGGCACATGGATTCAATGATGGGGCCTCTATTTTCAGAGAAATTGACATTGATAGTTAGAAAAAATAATTTTTCATGTTTCTTCTAGGTTTTGTAAAGGATTTCATCGATTACATTCTTCAAGATATTGGCTTGACCAATTATATTTAAATAATTGGTGATGCAACAATATATAAATATTGAACAAATCCTTTTCCAATGAGGTACATAAGAGAACCTCTCATTATGATACTGTATTTGAAATGTGGAATAATTTTGAAATTATATATGGTTAAATAGTTATAGTGAAGGTGATAGAGGAGTCGTCCTAAAAACCTGATGAACACTACCTCATGAAAGAAACATATGAGGAGAAGGATAAATAAGATAAGGAGTCCTAAAAATGAACATTATAACCAATGTGATCAATTCCAAACTATTTTATAAATGAGAGACAAACATTTTTTCAGATGATTTGTGTAAATTTTAAAATTTAAAATCACCTATGGAGATTGATATAAGTATAGATTACAATGATGACACATCAATGACATCTAGTTTTCTATTTGAATAATATTCATACAATGATCAAGATAAGATCCAATACTTGTATGAGAAGTTTGATAAACTAGAAATCATTTATCAGTTAGACTATACATTAATATAATATCATTCCTGGAAGAATAAAACATTTAAGGGAATATAGGTGGCCTTGAATGTATATATAATGAATATGGATGAAAAACTTAATGGTCAAAGTAACTTATTTAAAGAACTTTCACAATAAGTGGGAAAAATGGCCACAAAGACGTAGTTAAAATAAATAATTGTCCCTCTAAAGATAAAACATGACGATGGGAGAAAATTTGGAAAATAGTTTTTTTCAAGGATTGAGAATTTGTTTGAAAAACTAAATGAGAAAGATTATAAGATTAAAGAGATTGAATCACATCTAAAATCATAAAAGGTAAAAGATAAGTTGAATATTTTTTCCATGTAATCCTATCCAAGTAGACTATGAAATGTTATAAATATGTATTTAGAGAATAAAAGGAATGTTACTTCTAAACCTATAAGGGAAATAACTAAAATAAAGGTGGCTATGACATGCTACTATTGTGTAAGATTAGGAAATACTATGAGTTTGTGTCTATAAATCCAAGGCCACAATGTTGAATGAAAAAAATACTTCGTCAACATATTAATCAAGACATGAATATATGAGGAATTATTTTAGTAGAACATGATTTACTTATTCTAATTATGTTCATATGAAAATATAATGTAGTAGTAAATGAGAAAATCAAGTCATAAGGAAATATGTTGGGCCTACAATATATGGGAAGAAAATGTACACTAAAATAAAATCTGTAAGCAGGAAAATTGGTTTACTACCTTGGAAGGTGAAAATCAGTATAATGAAAATTGAACCAAGTACCAAAGATGATTTAATCACATTATCCTTTATAAAAAGAAAAAAAATAACACATTGAAGAAAAAGAGATAACCTTATTTAGTAATGAGAAAGAGGGAAGCGTACTTGAATAAATACTCATAGAGGATGAAAAAAGTCATAGGTGATCCATATGGTAATTTAACATGATATACCCAAATAATTCCTTAGTGGTTTCAAAAAATATACCATAAGGAAATAAGTGCAGATTTATGGGAGATATTTCATATTGTATATGAAGCATGTTAAAGCACGCAAGAAACATTAATCATTGGAGGAATCTTATACATGGGAGATTAGTCACATATTGAAAATGGTTCCCAATAAATATAAGATGATTTAGTTAAGAGACAATAACAAAAGTAAATTTTATGCAAGTCTCATTTCTATAATAACCACCTACAAGTCTTGTAATAAAGTTGAAAGAAAATGTTTGGTTTACCAATATCAACCACGTTATTTAACTTGATGAGGTAGTGGAATTATCCCCCTCTCCATGTGTTAAATGTTTTTATGTGATTTCTAATTGATGAAGATTTAATTGGTAGATACAATCTATGGGGTGTGTATGAGATGAAAGAATAGGTGTATGAGTTGGAAGTTTTGAATGTGATGAAATAAGATAAATGAAACATGTGGAGTCATTTTTTTGAAGTTAGTAATGGGTATCAAGCTTGAAAAAAATATAAAATAGTATTAAAGAAATTATTTGAGCCAAAATGGTGATTTAAGAAACCATGGTGTATTTCAATGTTGATTTTGATGTTGCATGTAGTGGTGAAGAATTTAAAATATTAAAGAGACTAGTCTGGAATTAATGTGTTTTCAAATACATATAAATTATTCTAAATTTTATGATATTAACGTGATATCAATCCATGTATCTGGTGCTATTAGGCCACGAAAATACTATAATAAGAATACTAGGTGAATGGATCCATTTAGGGGGGGCGGAGGGGTGAACCAGTAGTTTATTTTATGAATTGTTCTTCTAATATCGTGCCTTGGTGAAAGGATAAAAAAATTATCCTATCTTTCTAGATTAATTCTACCTCAAATAATTTTGGTAAAATGTAAAGATAATGAGTATAGAATAATTTAAAAGGTTCTGTGTAAAATCATTCTCCTTATTGTGATTGGTTAGTCACCTTAATAATGGTTTCGTCCATTATATGTCCAAGTAGTTACATGAAGGATCATCCAAACACTATCAACTTATAGTCCCACTAATTTTCATCTCATGTGTCCCACATAAGAGTTTTAATTTTACTACTTCCCATTATAAATATGACCCAAAATAATTAATGATATCCTTATGTTCTAGGATACTTTTATGTCACCTAAAATAGATATCCCTCCATGAATTGACTAGATCAACTGATCTTCCCATGTATAGTATCTCCAAGATCATTTATTGTCACTTGAATAGATCTACCACTCTCTAAAATAACTCTAGATTATAAAAAAAATTATTTCCTCATTGGCCTTTTAAATACTCATGCATTCATATCCTATTTTTCATTCAAATTTCTAACAAATATGGTATTATATTCCTAATATAATAGTGTATCAGGTTCACTCAGCAACTCAATTCTCATGTAATTTTCATGAGCTCTCTAAAATTGAGTTCACACCTTCTTCTGATTTCCATATAATATTTTATATTCATATAATATAATGATTAATAGTTTCAAAATTTTAATTTTGGAAAATCTAAAAATATTAGCAGAAATATAAAACATATCTTTTAGATTAGCCAACTTATTACCAATTTATCTCCTCATTCAAACACATTTGAATCCTAGTCAAGTATTTCCAAAATACTTATATAGTTCTCTTATTGAAACTCTAATAATACACTCTTTACTTCTCCCTAAAATATTTATCTAATCATGGTAACATTCACCTATAAAATGTGGCACTTTTATTCAATGACATGGATCTCTTCTCTGTATTATATTCTTCCATAGATGGATTCTCCTTCACTATCATCATGAATCGCAATCACCATAATTTAATTAAGATATTTAAATCCATTAAGATCGAATCAATAATCTAAAAATTTAAATCATCATTCAGAATATAAATCCTAAAATTCATTGTACCATATAATTTTAAATTATAATCTTACATGAATATCTAACTCTAGATCCCCTTACATCGATGAAATAGTGATTTTTCCCTTTGCATCAAGGATTTTGTGACGAATACCTTTATGTGTTCATACATACTTCATTATTTATATGTGAATCCCTATATTTGAACCTACTTACATGTGGATACCTTTATGTGTTTGCTCAAATTTGAATTTCATCTTGTGGTATCTTATCCATAGATCCGTTTTACAAAAATCCTATTATATCTAGATATATTGTGAATCTCTTACATAAATAAACTGAATTAAATATAGACCTTAATTTTTTTTTTGATTTTACTCTATCCAAACTAGTACTCCTTTATTCCATTTTCAAGCCTACTTAATCCTGTCAAATGAAATTGAATCATCTTATAAATATTCTATTCTCACTTTTATGGTTTCTCAAAACATTTTTAACAACTTATATATCATGGATGACATCAAATGAATACATCCCCATTAGCTAGAAACATCCAAAATCCATCAAATACTGTGGAAATCATAATTTAACATATATTCTTTAAACACTTATTAACAAAAATTAAAACTTATTTCATTTGGGAAATTCAATCTCCCCCTTTGTATTTGTTTGGAATACTCATTTCGTGTTTAAAAAATTCAAAGTGATTAATATCCTCCTTATTGAAAATAAATTAAAATGGAATGTAGGGTTATTATCACCAAATCTTCATACTTCATCCATGATACTACCAATGACTTATTCTTCCCCCTTACACACTTATACTCGCACGATAGAAGAATGGTATTACAATATATTATTATCAATGAGCCTTTAGTTAGTCAAGTCTAATTCTACATGGGTCAACCTGGCGTGGAAATCAAGATTGATTTTACCAAGGTGATAAGTGTTATCTATAAGCTCAAATTCATGTGTTACTAACTCTGTTTTATTAAAATTTATTATTTTAGGGGTTTTATAAGCATTTGTATTAAGAATATATAACATGTACTTATATTCCATAAAAATCATCAGAACTATTCAAGTTCAAGACATCTAACTCCCAAATTTTTTTATATCTTTCATCAATCATCACTACCCATTTATAAATATGTTTCATATATTAAAAAAAATATAAAATTGTGGTTTTCATACCCCTTTCTCTTATTTTATGAAGCTATCTAGAAATTTTAGATTTTGCTTGAACCATGATTCTGACAGCCTTCTCCATAATATTTCTCCCCATAGAGGGATACACTCACTTTCCCTTTTTCGTGACAGTTAGGATACTCCATCAAAGATATCATATTTGTTATATAACCTGTATATCATTAAATATTATCCTTCAATTCACTACATGTTAGTGAAAAATAAAAGAAAGTAAGGGAATAAGGGGGGACATAATTATTCATTGAAAGTAATAGTATGGTTTATAGTTTTCACTCAACCTAAACCTCTCATTATTTCCAATCTCAACCTTGGAGTATTTTTTCAATTTTCTTTTCTTTTTTGAACCCTAGTAGGTTACATGTTAAGCTTCTCCCCGTGAATAATATATCCAATTTTAATTTTATTCTCCACCTCATTTTCTAATGGAAATTCAGTATTTGATCCTTTCGTACTTGTTATCATCAATTCTTATTGGGATAGTAGGATTTTCATTTAGTATTTCATGCATGGCCCATTCTATCCAGACATGTCATGTATGTTTTCATAGATTTTCATGTCACCACATATGGATGAATTTTCATGAAATTCTTACTTTTCTTCAAAAATAATTTGATGTCACCTAGCTATATCATCCACTTGGGATTTATCCATTCATTTGTTTCAATTTTATTTGATCTAGACAAACTATCATGCATTATTTATTGACCACCTTAGTTTCTTTAGATTTATCACATAATTTCTTGATACTCTTTTTAAATCATGGATATTCCTCCTTTATCCTCTTATTTCCCCTTTCACATCATATAGAAATTATCTTTATAGCCTAGTAATGTACTCAACAATATATTTCCCCTCTTATCCAAACCATCCAAACACATCTTCTAAACATCCAAATATATTCTTGGCGGCCTAATTTGATGAATCTATAGAAATGGATTTCTTAATCAAAGAATTATTCATCATATAATCATTATAACTCCCCCTTTGTTCATGCCTCTTCATAATAAATGAAATTTTATACTAAAAATAATAATCTTTATCTCTATACCTTCCACAACACCAATAGTCCTCTTCAAATGCTCATCTTCCATATTGATGATAAATCTATCCAAAAAAATATTTTTTGTTATCATTCTTCAAATTGAGCCTGATATTTCCAATGGGAAATGGGTTTCTTGAGAAATTCATATCTCCCTTAAATGTATAATAGTGTTTCTCACTTCTCTTCTTAGACCAAATGGGTTTAGATACGTCTTGGAAATCTATACTATCAGAAATTTTAAATTTATATTGAATATTATTTGGAGAAAAATCAAACTATTTTTTAGATAATTCTTATCACTAAATTGAGAATATTCACCCTAAATCTCAACTGACATGGTGAACCCCTCTAAGAATTTTTTCAACTGATTATGAACTTCAAGACACATGGATTATGTATCATCCATTTATTGTTCTTTCTCAAACATTTTAGCTTCAATATATCTAAACATCTTCTTTGGATCAGCTACACTTGGCTTTTATGTCTTAATCTCGTCAATGTGGCCAGCTTATTTCATGACTGAATCCTCCTTATATTCAATTTTTTTTATTCTTATCTTTTATTATCCTTATTTTCTCCTTATTTAGTTGTGTGTTTTTTGAAGATAGATATTTAACTCATCCTTCATATTATATTCTAGACTTGTATTTTCTTCTTTATTATCACTCCATGAGGTATCAAAAACTCTCTCAATACAAGACAAAAAAGTTGAACTCATAGTCTTATTGACATCTTGAGTAATCCTTTTCCTCACTTTTAAAATATTATTCATCTACTACATTTTTGGAATCACTTGATTATACAAATTATTTATCATTATCCTTATTCATTCTCATGGATTAAATGGTCATCCCAAATCTTTTTCTTCTTAAATCCTAGAACATTTCTTATTTCATATGCAATGAGTATACTATGAAACACATAAATTTAAAGGTGTTATAAATCTCATAAATCTAAGAATTATAGATCAAACTAATATAAAAAAGTTTCTAATCTTCTTTTTAACATTCATAGAGACATTTGACCTCTCACAAAACCTCCAAAATGTAAATAAAAATCACATTGAATCTTATAATATTATCATTAACGTTCTCATCATTTACTATTTTAATATCATCAAATCTAATCATCCAAACTTATAGTTTGGCTTCCTGGACTTTAACACTATCTTCATAAATGCTTATTAATTTATCCCAAATCTTATTTTTAGTTTGAAGCCTCATTACCTTTATGTATACATTTTCTTCCAGAGAAATCAAGATTGAATTTTGAGCTTTTAATGATACCTCTATGCTTCTTTTATTAGAGAAAAACATATTCAATCCTTTATTAATGAGTGAAAATACAAAAGTTGTTATATATATGACTTCCAGGACAAATTATAGAATGTAGGGAAATATCATATTCTTATAACTATGATAATTCATGCCATAAATTTTTGGTAAACCCATAATGTTCACTTAATTTATATGCTCTATACTCTTTAATTTTATAGATCTTCCAAGGGGACCTGGATTTTTTCTTATATGACTTGGGGGAGTTTTTTTATCGTACCATGGAGAGGAGGGGTGAATCAATGGTTTATTATTTGAATTATTTTTTTATATTAAAATTTTTTGGATTCATAAAACCATGATCATTTCTTTCTTCATTAAGTCAACCTCACTCGATTGAAGTGGAATTCAAAGATCAAGTAAAATTAGAATTTACAAGGTTTAGTGTAAAATAATACTCTTTTTTATGATTAGTTAGTCCACCCCCATCAAGTATTTTTCCACTCTAGACCTAAGTGGTTACACCCAATACCATCCCAGTCCTTTCAAATTAGATTCCCAAAAAGATTCATATCCTGAAACCCACAAGGTAGTTAATATATTTCTATTTCCTAGTAAAAATATAACAAAAAAAGTTATAATATCCTTCTAATTTAGGCTACTTCTACAAAACTTGATTTTGATCTCTATCCATGAACAAACTAGATCAACTATTTTTTCTATATACAATCAATTAAATGTTTTTTATAGTCGCTTGAATAGATCTTATAATCATAAAACTAACTTCAATGAACAGTTATTTGGTTCTTCCTTAGTCTTAAAAATACTTTGGAATGTAAGTCTTACTCTTATTCAAAAGATCTCATAACTTCTGCATCCACTCCACAATATATTAGTGTATCAGGTTCACTCAGAAACTCAATTATCAAATAATATTCCTGAGATATCTATAATAGAGTTCACACCTCCTTCAAATTTACCTACATTATTTAATATTTAAAAAATATCATGAATAATAATTTCTAAAAGGGAATTTTGGAAACTCTATAAATCTAGATAGCAACAACAGATGATCTTCTAAATTTTTCAATTGATTCAAATTTATCGCCTCATTCAATAACTTTTTAATATCGGTTAATTCCTTCCAAAAGACTCGATATATTTATCTCTTTGAAAATCTACAAAAACCCATTTGTTTCTTCTCCTTGAAATACCCATGTTTTATTGTATCATGTTCCTCTAAAGCATTGATATTTTCTTCTATATTTTATATATCATATCCCCAAATTACTTCTCCTTCACTCTAATCTTCAATTACAATCACCTTAATGTGATTATTATATTTGAAACCACAAAGATTGATTCAAGCATCATCTAATTCAAATATCCCTGCATAATATAAGTTTTTTTATTATCAATACCACATGTGGATAAAAAATCCTATCACACAAATATATAACTCTAAACCCCCTTACATCTATGACCAAGTGATGGGTCCCCTTATATCTTGGATTCCATGATGAACCTCTTTATAAGTCCTCCATTACATAAATTTCCATATGGAAATCCCCATAAAATAATCTCATTATGTGTGGATCCCTTTATGTGGTGGATCATATGTAAATCGATATACATGGTGGATCATCCACATATCCCTTTATGTACACCCACTTATGTCATGCCCTATTGTGAATCTCCTTATTTAAATACAATTATATTAATATAGACTTTATAATTTTATAAATTTCAATCAATCCAAGTTAGAACTCAATTATGCCATGTCCAATCCTTCTCAATCATCTCAAATAACCATAAATTATCATCTAAATATTTTCTTCTCACATGGATGGTTGTTCAAAAGTTACTTAGTAGTTTCCTCATCAAGAATGATATATAATTCCAACTCTCCCGTTATATGGAAACTTTAAACATCAATAAAAAGTTATAGACTTCATACTTTTAATTTTATTATTCACAAAAATAATGAAAAAAATAAAACATTAATTATTTGGTAACTCCAAAGAATACAACTTAAAGAATAAAGAAGAAAGATTTATGGAATTATTTTATATTTATTCATGTACTATAAAATATGGTATCAAGTGATTTCTTTTCATGAAAATGAAATTTTTTGGGAGGAAGGTTTCATGACCAACAAGTGGTTCCCCATGATAAAAATTATTTCAATGTATGGAGGGAACAACTAAAGGCGTTCTGGGAGAGTTGCTGATGATCCCTCAAGGGCTAGTTAGCCTTGTTTGAGAAAATAGGATCCTTGTTATGAAAGGAAGGTTAATAGATATTAATTAGTATTAAGAGTTTATCACAAACAAGTGGTATCATTTGATATTAAATGTGGTATAACTTATACACTTAGTACCATAACTCTTATTCACTAATGATTTTTTGTAATTGTGATTAAGGTCACAAGATGTTTTAAAGATACTAAAAATTAAAATTTGGTACAGGTTTATAAAAGGAATGGAGTTACTTGGGTTTATTTAATGTTTTTAACTTAAAATCCTGATTCATACTTTGAGTTTTGACTTAGTAGGATTAGATAATTTTTCAATGACTCATTAGAGGTGATAAATTTACCTCATAAAAATATTTGAGTATAATGTAGTATGAAAGAAAAAATGGTTCAATGCTTCGACGGGGGAAGATTTAGAATTGTATTTTTAAACAAGAGGAATCAATACTGAAGTGAAAAACTAGAGTATCATTAGTGTTTAAAAGTTTCAATTTATAAATCAAAAAATGTTTATAAAAATTTTTGTTGTTACCAATAAGGAATATTACCTAGTAGGGGGTGATTTTTGTTATTGTTGGTCTTAAAAATTACCCTTGATTTTAATTTTGGTCTCTCATTTATGAGGACCACTCATTTCTCTATCTAAAAATTAGTCTTAAGCGATGAAAGAAGTAAAAATAAACACATGTATTTTTAATTGGTTCAACCAAATGGACTAATCCATGGAGATTGCATTGAAATGTGTCTATGAACCTAAAACACTAAATATCACTGCTTTTGAATACAGGTTTCAAAGTTTCATCGCCATCCCTCCTAGTTCAAAACCATCAAAAAGAAAATCTCATGAATGTCCAACACTTAAGTATTACATAAATACACCAAGTGATTCTATATTTAATATTAATGAGATTAGAATATAGTTACACCAATGGTGGTGTATTTATCTTATCAAATTTATTTATGTTTAATAACTCCATATAAAACTTACGAAGAGTGATCCTATATAAAACATACCCATATTTGTATTCATTCCACTGTGATTCTATAATTATCCTCTTTCAGTCTTCGGAATAACTGAAAACTCATCCCATATATTATCTATTCCTTATTTAAAAAAGAAAAAACTCACATTCAATGTATTAATACGTACCATTAGTATCCATGATCTCCCACTCCTCTTTATTTCATTATTTTTTTTCTTTTCTATATATTTTTTATTTTATATTTGATAAAATATTTCCATATTCTGAAACATGGAACATAGATAGTCATTACCAATATCATTCCTAATATAAAACATCAACCAAATCACCGAAAATATTTGAGATTATGAGATCCTCCAACGTTTCCAAAATCATGTATTTAAAATAAATCCAATTTGTGTTGTGTAAATCTCTATCTCACTGCCCTATTTCTCTACGACATGCTGTGAATGGTCAAATCCAATCCCAAAAAATTGGCCGTCATCATGATCAAAATATTGATAAATAATAGCATGATTCTTACTTGAAACTAGACTTGATTATCCCTTTTTATTTTGGATGATTTACTAATCATATTTAATAATTATTAAAATATATTAAAACCTGTTTCTGTACATCCTTCATAAAATATTCAAACTAATGACTCGTATAGAACCTATGATGACTCATATGTGGTTTTCATGATGACTCATACACATTCGGAAGCCACTCGTACCTTAAACCATTTGTTCATAAAAAATGACGACTCCTATTAAAATATTAATAACTCATGCACATAGGGTGATTATTTTTATGAAAAGTTTGATGGCTCATATACAAAGGGTGAGGAGTCATTCAAAACCAATGATAACTCATATGAAAATAGCTTCATAAATCATAACAATATATTACAAAACATTTTTATCATATTATAAGAAACCTCAACTAACTCATAAGGAGTTTATTTAATGACTTTTATATATAACTAATGAATCATATTAAAATGAATCCCCTTCTGATGAATGAATTGTATGTAGAAAAGTTTTTCCAATATGTTCAAATTCTAATAAAAAATGATTTTCCAAAAAAAACAAGTTAAACTATAAATCACTTATAGCCTTCAAGATATGAATTCCAGACACACTAAAATATACTACATTGAATATTATTTCAACTTTTTTTCAAAAAACAAAACCTAAAAACCACTCGTAGGTTATTTTTTTAATAAACTGTCTCTTTTCGTTTTTTGATATTTTTAAAATGCTTTATTATTGAATAATCAATTTGATATTGAATATTTTTTATAATCACTTACAAAATATTTAACTTAAACACACAAAATGAACTTCGAGTCTTTAAATTGTATATTATTGACTCACTAATGAGAAACTCTATGCCCACTTCAGCAATGATTTGTGTGAAAAACAAGTGTTCAATAAAAATACCCTCATGAACACTTATACTCTATCTTATGAAATTAAATATTCATTTCTCATACTTATCCCCATGATTAAAAGTTAAAAAACACCCTCTTTTTATATCATAAATGAAACTTATCCCTCGATATAAATAAATATTCTCAAGAAAAAGTTTATGAATATCTCTCCTCATGTTTTAGTGAACCAAAATAGAACTTCTCTAACAGTTCATAAAATATAATTATAAATTAAATAAATAAATACAAAATAAAAGTCATTCCTTTCTAGAAATAAAAATTTCCATGGGGGAGTGTTGGTCTCTTATCCAACTCATCTAGTTATAGGGATTCAATTGGAATCTAGGAGAAAAAAAGTTCCTCTCAAAGTTCACTTTAGGTAATCCCTGGTTATGATGTTTTTAACTTGAGATTGTATACACACATACTCTATCTTCACTACCTGTTTCTCAAATTTATCCATTATGAAATGATATCTAATTTAAATATTCATTTTATATAATGGTGAATGATATTTTTTTAATAATTATTTCCCTTAAGTTCCCACAATTCATGTGATTAGTATATACTATATCTAACCCAATATTTTTAAGTTAATTTTCTATCCAAATTAGTTAAGAAGAAGCTTGGGTGGTTTTTATATACTTATATTACTCCATACTTAAAGAGTTTCAATACTTCCTCTTTATTAACCAATAAATATAATAAATTATGAAATATAACACACCACCTGAGTTTTACTTTTTTTCATCCACTGAACCTTTCCGATTTATATTTCTATAACTAAAAAATTTTAGTATGCAATTTTGTGATAGAATATCCTAAAATCCATTGTATTGTAAATATAGAAGTGGATTATTTTCATCAATAATATATGGATTTCCATTGGACATAATTAGTTGTGGTTGGTTTGAGAATTTTAAAGAACATTATATTTTCAAGGGGATATTAAGTATAAAGAATTTCTCATAACCTACCTTTACCCAGTAACATCAACCTCACTGCCTCATCATCTATTAAAATTTTCATCCAGGTAGCCTTTAGAGTTTTCATCAGCCTCAAGTAAACCATTTTTACTCTTTTGAGAACTTATTTGGAATATTTTTTTAATAAATAAATGTGTCTTCTATTATTTGTATTAACATCAAGTCATTGAAAAAAATATAATTCACTAATTAAATACCTTTTGAATTCACACCTCATAAATTATGAAAATTAATTTCATTTTGTGTCATATGAGCCTCCAAATATGATTTTATATATATAAATACTCACCATATTCCATATATACTTATTATTATTTATTTATAGGTTATTACTAACCCCTCTATGTTGAAGTCTCAGCCTATTCATGTATGGATCTATCCAATAACATGAATCCCTTAGTTCTTACTTTATACCATATAAATCTTTATTTAACTAGAACACTTTTTTTATTCTTCATAAATGAGAAAAATATCTAGTTTTTCATTATATACCACCTACTAAATTACTCCATTTAGGAGTGATTATTTAACATCTACCTGATAGACTTTCAATCAATTTTTCATAATGATAGAAAAAATAATTATTGTCTCAAGTCGATTCATTGGTAAAAATTATCATATATATCAATCCTTTTTACTTGTAAATATCCCTTGAACATCAATTTTTCTTTGTACCTTATCATTTGGTCAGGTTATTTAATTTTATTTTAAAAAAACCATTTGGTTTTGATAATATTGTTTTCATTTTTCATTAGAATGACTTCACATGTTTCATTCTTCTTAATATTGTCAAATTATTCATGCGTTTTCTTAACTTAATTTCCATATCTAGGTACCTATTCAAAGGTTATAGGTACCACCTGAGAAATAAAATGCATTTTCTACTATGCCTTCATCCTTTCAGTTTGAACCAATCTTGTTTAGACACCAATAATATTATTATCAGAAATTTCTTCCCAGCTACTTTTCTTGGATATTGGTATTGAACATACTATAATTTATTCACTATCAAAGACATATTATGAGTCCTTTATAACTCAATGTGATCCTATATAACCACACACTTCATAAAAAATATCTTCTTTAAATCTAGGTTGTTTTTTATGAAATTTTCTCCATAATTTCTGAATTCTTATTTCCAGATTTAAAATAATGATCATTTTCAATTGATTTATCATCTTGAATATCAATAATTTTTCCATGTATTTAAATAATAACTTATAAATTTTTATATTATATGATGATATAATAAAAATTACTTTATATCCATGAACTTAAAACATTCTCTTTTTATCATTGTTTAAATAAAAGACTTACTTATATGCGCCCAAAAATACTTGAGTGTTAACTTCTTCCCACACCATATTTCATAGGGGTATTGTATTAATTCAGTTAATGTAAATCAAAATTTTATTTGTAAATTGTGGTGAGAAAATCTTTCTTCCAATATATCATTAGTAGTTTCTTCTTAATATGAATAGTCTGATCCATGTTATTTATGATTTGGATTATTCTCTTAGAAACTCTATTTTGTTAAAGAGTCCTCACAGTTAAAACATGATACAGAATCCTATTTTTTTCATGATACACCTCCACCTAGTTGTTGCAAAATTTTATTCCATTTTTGGTGTGGTGAATCTAAATTATAAAACCATGTATCTTTTCAGTTTCCCTCTGATATCAGGTCATACATTTGAATACCTATGATTTTTATATAATCACTATTATATAAGACATTATACTAAATTAATCTATGAAAAAACATGATTTCTCTTATAATACAAGTTTTTAAGTGTCATAGGTCCATAAAAGTCCACATACACTAGCTCTAGGAACCTATATAGTGTCCCATTATTTGGTTAATGGGTTTTCTGAGCAATCTTACCATTTCAACAACAATCACATATTTTAATGTGATCACATATGAGTTTTTGTATATCTCTATCACCTTAATTTTCACTAAATTCTCCAGATACATATAGATAAAATAGATAATATTATTGTTCCATAGTTTGTTTTCCTCCTATTTAGGCTGCATTCTCTTATCTTATGCTCTATAAATGAGATATAGTTTCCACTTTATGTAGTTTCTAAAAAAATGATATGTATCTAACTTTTATAATAAAATTTTTATTGTTAAACATAACTTATTTATCTAATCTATAATTTTTACTTACATTGAGAAAGTTGTGACTAGGACCATAAACTCATAAGAATATTCCCATATTATATCTCTTACACAAAAATGTATCTAACCGAGGAAAATAATTTTTGAACCCTCACCATTTCCAAATTTAATAACTCCATTCTCATCATATTTTATGATGGTGAAAAGGTATCTATTTCATCTGACATGGGAAGTAAAACTATTATAAATAATCCATGTACTTTATCTATACATTTTTTTCAACACAATATTTTCAAATTTTACCATATCCTATTTACTTTACTTGACCCATGACCATAGGTTGATTTTATTTTATGATGTGCAATCTTGTTGCACCACCAACTCCTAAAATTATTCCACATGTTGCAAAGATACAAATATATAGTGAATTTATATCTTGAATTAGTACTGTGATCTACTTTATTGTATGTCCTTATTTATTTTTATTTTTACTCTTATTGCATAATTAATCACCTTATGCCCAAAACCATCACAATAAAAGAAATACCCATTAACATTTTAAGAAAAATATTAATTTTCTCTTGCATTTTTTTGGTGCTATTACTCTATAAAATTTCTATTATTTATGGATCACACATATTGGGTATGTCTCATATTCCCACAATAATAGAACCTGATTTTTGGGGTCTTATTTTCACCCATTTTGACATAAATAGTAGTATTTTGAGATCCATGAAGCTCAATCTTCTTTTAGGGTGTTGGTGATTGGGATTTTGGATTTACTACCACTGCCTTATTTTTTGTACCCTATATCAAAACTGATTTTCAATTGTCACCAAACTACTACAATCATGAAAAATACTCATTTGTTCTTAAATATTCCCCATAAACTTCATTATCCACTTTATGATCTAATGTACTCAAAATCCCCGATTTCATGTTGGGGTATGAATTTTTTCTTGATCTTCACACTTCTATTACCACAGCATGAACTCTCATTCAAGTTCCTAGATTATTTTAACTATATAAATTATAGATTTAGTTAAACCATCAATTATTTTGGCATATTCTTCATATTTGATCCTCAACTCAACTTTCTCTCTAAGCTTCCAAAGTTTCCATATTTAAGTAATTGAATTTATTCTTTTAATTTTGACTTATCCTTCTCTTTTTAGTTCTTGTAAATATTGGATTCAAGAATATCTACATTTCCATCCTTTTAGTTATACCTCAAAATTTGTATTTCCTCAAGACAAATCTATAATTCATCTTTTAGATCAAATCTAGCTTCGATTATAGCACCTTCATAAGAAGTTCCTTCAACATTTGGCTATTGAATAATAACCATGAAAAATTATTCAGTGAGGTCTTTATATACCATGACTTCCATTGATGTTGTTTCTGTATATATATCATATTATTTTAAAATCATATGCTTCCTCTTAAAGAATTTTATCTATTGTTTCATCTATATATCCATGAATTTTAATTATTACTTTTTGGAATATTCTTTCTTGTCAGCATACCAAAAATTATTTGGAATTTAAGGAAGAAAGATGCTCAAATTTACTACATTATAATCAAGAAAGAATGATCTTTATTTGAATTTTTATTTTTCCCTCTTAAAATTAAGGGAAAGTCAGATCATACCTCATAAAATTATTCCTCATATGTATATTATTTCACTAAAAGTTTCTTCATTGATTTAAATACAACCACCTAAGAGTTATGCTTTGGAATAGTCTGATTTTAATTTTCCCTCATCTCATATAAAATGAGAGTACTATGAAGACTATAAAAGGTTACCTCATTTGGTTCTTTATCTTAAATTATTGATGTTTAGTTATTAAAATAATGAATAAACCATCTCATTTGGACTCATATTTGGGTATTCATGTTTATCCCACAACACATTCAAATTCACCTCTCAAACTTTGGAGTCACCTTTATAGATGTTAAGGATATATTCCCATATTTCTTGAGAAATTTATAGGACATCACTTTTGTGTAGATGTGATTAGACGATTATCCTCTTAATTAATTGATTTCTTTGGGGTCATAATCTAATTCCTTTCAATAATTGTCAAAGAGTGACACAATCTCCTTACTAGTAGAAATACCATGAATAATATCTATATAAACATCCATTACTAGTGATAAAAAGTAATTTTGAATTCTTTTTTATATATTTGGAAATTAATACCTTCAAAAATGGTAATCCCCTTTTTATTTACAATGGTCCACATCAACTTTGATAGAGATATAACTTCACCCCAAAACTTTCCTTTGATGCCACATTTTAGTCCTAATAATCTTAATACCTTGATATGGGGGTGAATCTAAGTATTGTAGATCTTAAAAATTACTCCTTGATTTCAAACTTGTTCTCTCTTTTTTTGGAACCCTCTTCTCCCTATCTCGCAATACCACATAACTAATGAAATCATTAAAAATAAGGATATGTGTTTTTATTTAGTTTACCCAAATAGGGTAATCCAAAGAGAATACATGGTAATTCACCTATGCATCTAAAATATTAAATCTAAATTATTTTGAATATAGGTTTCTTAGTAACTAAACTAACCCTCATGGTTCAAAAACTTCACAGATGAATGATCACTTATCTCTAATACTTAAGGAACACAATGGTCAACTAAGTGATATTGTATTCAACCTCCATGAGATGATAATGTAGTTACACCAATGGCATTGTATCGAGATCTACTACAATTTATTTATTTTTCATAACTCCACATAAACCTTATAATGAGTGACTCATTGGAACAACTTTCCATACTTATTATTATTTATAGTATGAGTATAGAGTATTCATATTTCAGCCTGGGGAAGAATTGAATTTTCATCTTCATTCTTCTCTCTTATTTATTTTGAAAACAAACTTATCCTCTTCACTATATTTGTGCGTACCCTTATAACCCAAAATATCCTCCATATTTCATTATTTTTCTATTTTATATATTCTTCTAGTTTTCCACATGATAAAATATTTTCATATATGGAAACATAGAAAATATTTATTTGACTATAAGATTTTATCCAATATGAAACTCTAATAAAACAACCTAAAATATTGTATATGATTATATCCTCAATATTGGGCCAAAAAATGTATGTAAAATAAATCCAATGTATATTGTAGTAGTATCCACTTTTCTACCCCCTTTCTCTATAATGTGTTGTTCATGGTAAAATCTAGTGCCATAAAATAATAATTGATTATCATTTAAATATTTAAATATAATATCATGATTCTTACTTGAAACTCAACATAATTATTTCTGTCTAGTTCTGTTAGATTATTAATCATATTTAAGGATTAATAAAGTACATTCAATCCTTTTGTTGGTTTTCATTCATAAAATCCACAAAGGAATGTGTCATATGAAACCCTTGGAGACTCATACATTAGTATCCTAATGAATCACACATGATCAGTAGTCACTCATATATTTAACCACTCATATAAAAACATTAATATGTGTACAAAATTACTGATGTTTTTTATATAGATGGTGACAAATCATATGCATATACTAGTGATTGATAAGAAAAGGGTTATGAATCATACACCATTATTTATAAATCATAAAAAATGGTTTCATGACTCTTAAAAATACATTAAATAGTTATTTTACTAAAATTACCAGTATTCGCCCTCAACCAACTTATACAGAGTCGATTTGATGACTAATATGTATAGATCATGAATCATATTCAAATGACTCCAGTTTTGATAGAATAATCATATATAGATAATACTTAGATATAATTTTAAATTTTTTTCAAAAAGTAATTTTATAGGAATCATTAAGATCACCTCTAAATCTCCTCTATACTACAATAGGTAAAATCAAAAAGCACATAAAAAAAGACTACAATAAATTTTCCTCCAATTTTATAATCATTAAAAACAAAACAGAAACCAATATTAATAGATTTATTCTAACAATCCTAGAGGTTTTGAGGTGATAAATAGATCCAAGATTTCAAAATCTAAATATATTTTTAAAAATACATACTAATGTTTTAATGGTAAAATTTAAAAAGGTTGATAGGATCAAATTTTTTAGATTTAAAATAGTGGAATAAAATGGTATAGAAAAAGATTTCATGAAAAATGGGTAGTATAAAATATATAAATATGTCATTAAAAAGATGATAGGAATTATCTTTTCCTAATAAGACATTAATGAATAATGAAGAGAATGTATAGAGTAATTTTTTTATTAACATAGAGAGATTATATATAAAAAGATACCCCCATTCAAATTAGAGATAAAAGATGAGAAGTTGAAGAAAAATCTATAGAATCACAACTGGGAGAATGAACTAAAATAAAACTACTCGATAAATTTTAACCATTTTATTTTATTTAAAAATGGGGAGTGAGAAAAAAAGACCATAAATCCATATATATTTATGGAATAATTTATAGATAGAATTTATAGAAATATTTATAGTATTATTGAGAATCAATTTTGGAATAAATTATACCTATATCGTGAAAATGGATGTATGGTAGTATTTTCAGAAAAAATATAAAGGAGTAGAATGTTGTAACCATAAGGTTGTGTATTAAATTTATTTAAAATAAGGGTTGGGAATTGGAAATTGAATTCCTTAAAATGAAATTTTAGGGTGATCTTGTTATATTTGTTAAGGGATTATTGAATCCCCATATGTGGAGGAAGAGACCTTGATATCACGATATGTCAAGAACATTATTTTTTCATAATGAGAATGAATATTGATACAACTGACATTAGTGGAAAACATCATGTGCATAACATGATTATATTTATTCTATATGATTTTGGAAGAAGTGGGAATCTTTTGTGAGGGAATTTAGAAAATTAAATTAAAATATATCTATAGGAAGATAACATCATTACATGGGGTATGAAGTCACATATTTAGTGATGTTCACCTAAATTTGAAAATATGGTCGACACATAAATATTACTTCTGAAGAATTTCATAAATTTGGTAAAGGAACATAACACAATGAATATTATTTTTTTTAAAACCAATATGTAAATGTTATCTTATAAAAAAAATAGAAAATCCAATATATATGTAGAGGCCACCCTATAATTTTTAAAGGTTATCCAAAAATTTTAGACGAAAAATAGAAAAGTAGTGGAATATGAAATGGTTGCTAGAAAAAATACAAATTAGTAAATACATAAAGAAATGTGAAATTTTTTTAATTGTTAAACCTTCCATATATATGTATGAGTCAGTCTATAGACAAAAAAATTTCGAAGTTCCATAAGTGCACCCAGAATATGTAAAAAACATATCTTCTAGAATCATAAAATATATATAATGAAAAAACTCCCTCTACGATAAATATAGTTCATTACCATTACAATTTAAGAAGCATAATTGGTCACTCCATGGGGTGATGTCCATGACATAAATAATATTTTTAAGATTTTAGTGGTTTTACCAATTTAGATAATCCAACATAATTGGAGGGTTCACACTATGATAGATATAGAGTTCAAAAAAATATAGATATTAGACCACAAAAAAATACTAATATAATTTTTTGATTAAGGGGATAATGATGTGGTGGTTAGGATATAAATATTGAAGTTATACCAGCAAATATAATCCCTAGGGAACTCTTCATTAGTTTAGTGGTTCACACAATGATGTAGATATACACTCCATGAATGGTTGGAGACTTGTAAAGAGTTTTAGATTCATGAAATGATATTTATTTAATTAAATTGAAAATATTTATGGGATATTATGGATCATATTTTTGAATAAACACCATGTCATGGAAAATAAAAACATTCCATGTTTATGTTGAGGGAAGGGGAGACTACATCGAAATGAATGAAGTCATGTTGAAACTAGGTTAATTTTGTTATATAGAGGATTTGATTAAATTTAAAAGGATATATTTTTATTGAGATTTTAGAAGGAATAATCATATTTAAATGTACATATTATAGAATTAATTTATTTTGGTTAACCTAGCGTGATCATGGAGATTTTAAATATGGATAATTAATCTCAACCTTTGGATCATGGGACTAGTTATAATAACCGCTGATAGCGGTTCTGAAAAAATTGATATAAATTAAAGAAATTTGAAATATATATTTTAGATTAAGAATAATATATATTTAATACCCCTTGTACTTTACAATATATTTTCTTTTAAAGAAAAATCTATCCCTTTAATAACTTTTGATACATGCAACCTCGAGGCTAAAAGAACAGTAAAATAATATAACATTATAACCTAGCCCTAAAATTGATGGGAATGAATAGTAATAACTCAATTATGAAACCTATATGTTTTACACATTTATAAATAAATTTATTGGCTATTAATTTATTATAATTAAAAATAAAAAACATTTAAAAGAAAAATAAATGTTTTTCTAAAAAATAGTAATTTTTTTCTAAAAAACGGTTATGTTGTATTTTGAACACGTATATTAAAAATAATTTTTAACAATTTTAGATATTATATTTCAAAAAAATAATTTTTTATTAATTAATCATGTAAAAGTTATCTTAGAGTTAATTTTTTATAATTTTCTGACAATATTCATTTTTCAATAAATAGTGAAAAATGATGATTTCTACTAAAATCTTCCTTATCATTTAATAAATATAAAAAGGTATATTTTTCTCTAAATTTTTTTAGAATAAATAATAATTATATTATATTATAATATATCCCATTTAGTTCATTTTAATTAATTATATATTAAATTTGGATATAAAAACATTTTCTACTTTTGAAAACATTTCTTTTGGAAAACTGTTTTTTCTTTGTGCATGAAGATTTAATATTAAATTAAATTATCCAACCTTTTTGAATGAAATTCAAAAAAATGGATCTCATATTTTTTAATCATAATAATTAATATTATATATTAGTGTAGACTTAATTATATCTCATAATTAATAGTAAAAATAGAAAAAATTAATTACCATAGTTAATGTTAATATGAGTTTATGAGGGGTTAAACTAAGAATATGAGGGTTGAAATTACATAAAAACATCTCCAGTTTATATTGGTTGGAAATATTTTGTCCTTATATCACTTAATGTTTTATAATGGTTGATTTTTTATCCTTATAGAATGTAAAAATGTCGGTATAATTTATAATTTTATAAAATTCCAAGTGTGTCGTCTCTCCATTTTATAAAAGGTCACCCCCTCTCTTATCCTATTCATGCTTAAAAATTATTTTTTAAGAAAATACATACCCAAATACCTTCCTTATATCCAATTCCATGACTTATATTCCTTGTTTTCATAAAAAAACCATTATTGGAATGATTTTCGTATAATCCTAAAGAGGTTCTCTAAAGAAGAGGCATAGTTCTTAACCATGTGTCTTCATTTAATTTATTCCTATAACCCTTTAAAATAATCTATAAATATGATAAAATAATATATAAATTATCTTCCATATATAGATATTTTATTATGCTGATTTCATAACTTATATCTATCCCTTCTTCCATTATATGGGAAATGAAACAGTTAATCATGTGTACGACGAACTACCATCTCACGAACTGATGTAATTCATTTTCCATAACCATCTCTAATGGATGGATATAATTATGGATTTAATTTTTATATATCATATTTATTACATAATTAATATTTTATAATTATAATACCAAAAATACCTTTTTACCTTCAGATCATTTGGTAAATGATAATTTTGATCGTCCGTATGTATGAACCACCTTCTCCACAAAAAAATATGAAACATTTTTCATTTTATTCTGAAATAGATAGTAATAAGGATATATTTAATGAATATATATGATATATATTACATAATAATGATTTTGGGAAGGTGAAATAAAATTTACCTTTCTTTATTTCCATTTTTTGGAAAAAAAATACAAACAATATTCATGCGTACATACAACCTACCATCTCCATGAATGGTATTGCTAATATTTTTATCTCCAACTATTATGAACTATTATAAATACTTATATAATGAATATATAATATATTTATATAATTATTAAAAAATATTATATGATTTAACCATTATAAAAGTACAAGTATTGAATCTACCAAACCAAAGCTTTCATGAAAAATGAAGCACTTATCACCCAGAGTAGTAATTTTATTAAATAATTTTTAATAAATGGGAGATAAAATATTATAAGTAAATAATATAAATAATATAAATAATGATATATATATTTTGGATCTTTAATATATTTTTAATAAATATATATTTATTTTACAGGAGGTTCATACATATATGAATGAAGTCGGACCCAAGGTAATGATTTCTCATCTCACTTTTACTTCCATGAGATATATGCCATATTCAAAAATTATTATTTTTTGATGTATATAACAACCCTTTGACAAGTTTTAAAATTAACATACTTATCTTCATGGTGTTTAAACTTTCATTTGAAGCTATTTATTTCTTGGGGATTTTTATTTAAATGTTAACAAAGTGGTAAGGGTTTTATTCTAAAATCTCATCATTATTAATGAATATTTTTTTAAAATTATCCATTGGGGGAATTATTTGATATTTCGATCATAAAAGAAATATATTTTATTCTAATATGGTTATTCACAAAATTTTCAAATAATAGCACCATTTTCTTATAATTTTTACTTAAAATGACTGAGAAAATATTTTTTAAGAAAGGTTAAAATTATTTCTCTCTTCGGTAGAAAATCCATTTTCTTCCATAACCAGGTTTTCTATAAAAAATAAAAAATGTTTTTATAATTATAAAAATTATTTCTTAAATAAATTTTTACCCTTGTCTTAATTTTTAGAAAATGGTTTTAAAGGAATATTCTTATCATTTTCTGAACGTGGTTCTTTTTAACCTTTTTACAATAATGAAAAAAAATTTAACTTATACGGCATGTATGAGATAACCTTTCATCATGACCACTCATTAATATAAAGATTAATTTAAATTTTTTCAATATTATTTAAAAAAATGTTTTTCTTATCAGTTGGTAAATATTTTAGACTTAAATGACTGATTTCAAAATGAAAATGTTATTTTTGTCAATAAATTTTCTAATGATCTTCTTAAAGTATTTTCATCTATGTAAACATCTTTTTTGGATATTATGTTGATGATATATTGTAATGATAACATCCTTGTTATTTCTCCATATTTTTTCTGATCAATTTTATTAGGGATGAAATATTTCGACACCATTCTCTATATTACTCTGCATGGTATACGATTATTTTTATTGATTAGATTAATTGTTAACATTTCATTTTATAGTTTTCCAATAAAAAATTCTACATTGATTATTTATCACTTATTTCATATGATGAATGAATTCGACATAGAATGTGATGGGTGGGGCCCGATATAGACCCTTAATGTATCAATAGGTCTCCTGTGACAAACTATCTTTGGTATTTGGTTGAGGCCTTACCTATTTATATAAAATTTCTTTCCACAAGGCCATGATGGTATGGTTATGACGTCTAGTATTATGAATTCCCTTATTATGAGATTAGTTATAGATTTCCATGTGATTATAGGGTTATTTATAATATCCATGGATAAGTTTCAAGTTAATGTGATTATTTGTATAGAATTATTTGATCATAATTTATTCATACCATATTATTATTCAAGTTCAAGTTATTTATTAAATGTAATGTGTTTTGGTTATTTACTTCTCTATATTTATTAGGCCTTATGTATTTGTGATAGCTTCCATTGTACGCACACTCTTGGAGTTTTTAATAGGTTTTCTGATTTTTTTAAACAACATAGGTTATTTTTTTAAAAAATTCACTAAAGGTGGTATCGACGATGCCTCCTTCCATCCCCCTTTCCACCTTTGTCCAGGATCAATGATATGGAAAAGGTGGTGGGGGATGCTTCCTTTTGCCTTTGGGTGAGGCGAAATGCGGCACCACTGATGTGGCCTTTGGCCTCACAAAAATATGAAAGGCGGCATTGGTGATGCCACCATTCCCTCAACTCCATATAAAATGGAACCCCCCCTTCTCCTCACTTTAATTTTCCTCCATCTCTACTAATTCCACTACTTATTTCTCCAAAAAAAATCTTTCCCCATGACGTGGAGTCGGTGGTCCAAAAGAATGTGGTTTTTTGAGAAGCATCATTTAGAGTTACTTTTTTAATTAATTTAATGTTTTCTATTTATTTAATTGAATTCTTTTTAATTATAAATATTTCATTTTTTACATAGTTTATTTAGTTCAAAATATTTTTTTTATTAGGTTGTTTAATTAGTTATATATGGTTTGGAATAATTATTATTATTAGTAATGATTAAGTATAGATTAAGTATTGATTAAGTATAGAATAACTTAGGATTAAGTATTGTGAAATTTTATTAGCATACAGATTATGTGGTTATCTAAGAAATCAAATCCCTTTCTGGATACCAACAAGTGGATGTGGCTCTAGAACATATGTAACTAGAGGTAAAACCCAAAAACTTTACTTTGAGCTTGACTCGAATGGGAACTGGTGCACGACAACGGGCCTTGCTGCACTCTTAATTTGACATTCCTAGGGGATATTCTTAGGATGATTCATATTTTATTTATAAACTACTAAAATACCAAAGAAAAGAAAAATAAAATTAGTATATTTATCAATGATAAAATGATAATTATGATGTTATAGAATGAAATGGACAAGGAAAAAGGCATTAAAGAATGAAAGATATTATTAGTAATTGAATGATTAACATAGTAAAAATTGTACTAAGAAACATTAGTATCATAGTTTAGGATATAAGAAAATGTTTTAAAATTTTAGTATCATAAAGATAATATAGTTTAGAAATAATAGTAATTATTAGTAATGATTAATTATATATTAATTAATAAATTACATAATATTAAAAATGAATACATATAATTATTATCTAATGATAATTATGTTCATATGAAGTGAAATGGTGAAGAACAAACACATTAAATAACACATAAATGATTTACAACATATAATAAATTCCTTAATTTTTTTTCAATAGAATGTGGTCTGTATGAGATGATCCTTAGTTCAGATGGGAGGTAAAATCCATCTTATTTTCAATTGATAGCTTGATAAAATTTTATAAATGTATGTACTTAAATTTAGAATTTAAAAAATATTTCGAACTTTTAATGACATAAAAGATATCATCTATGATATGTTAATTGAAGGTATACATATTTTCAAAACTATAAAGTAATGTATATAACATTAGAAGATGTTAATAGGCTGTCAATAAAAAATAAGTTGGATTTTACGTCATCTAAAGTGAGACTCATCTCATCCAAACCACATTCTTTTTCAAAATTTCAACAAATTTATTGTATGTTATAAAGAATTCTTGTGTTATTTAATGTGTTTGTTCTTATTCATTTCACTTTATATGATCATAACTATCATTTTATAAATGATTAATAAACTAATTTGACATTTCCTCTTCTTTTTAACTCGATTTCCAAAACATTCTATGACTTATATTCTAATAAAATTTTATATAAAGAAACATTACTAGAATATTTTAGGGTATAAAAAGGAATCCAAAAATTACATTCTAATAAATATTATATGGCCAACCATCATTGTTAATATTTGTTACACTATCGTAATTTTTTATCAAAGAAACA
The DNA here is from genome assembly GCA_963277665.1 of Viscum album. NCBI lineage: Eukaryota > Viridiplantae > Streptophyta > Magnoliopsida > Santalales > Viscaceae > Viscum > Viscum album. The sequence continues at coordinate 768,680,532 of OY728159.1, read as the reverse complement.
TTTTTGACGTAGAGGGTCATGTTTTCCTATGTGTACTTTTATGGGGAGGTTATTAAAACTAAGAAAAGAAATTATTAAAATACACAACCAATAACAGTTGTTATTATATCTGATTGTGTAACCCTATGTGACCTTTAAGACAAAATTCTTATTTCCTTAAATTTGGGACTCGATCAAGAGATCAAGTCTATGAGCTATAGACATTTTCATTTCATAGCAACATTGTGGCATCTATCTTGTCCATTGTTTGCCGATGCGCAGTGGGTCTATGCAATTAATTTATTTTCTCAATGGTTAGATGGTACCATGACGGAGTTATATGTTTATGTATCTAGTGTACAACAAAAACTTCCAGTTTTATGAAAACGTAGACTTATAATAGTGTTTGAAGGTTGTATGCCCCAATCAAATTTAGCCTATTCTAAATGATGCATAAGAGGAAAACCTTGATGATCACTCAGATATACATGTAAATCTGAATTTTGATAAAGAGTTTCATAATGATGGAATATATGGTGAAAACAGTGTTTATAAGGAGGGACCAACAGAAGTTAGGGAGGATGTTTCGATAAATTCACTAGATTTACATTAGCCTCAACCTATAATAAATCATCCACCACTATTTTCATTTTGGTCAAAAGCAGTGACACGTGCTCTTGAATTTAACAATATTGTTCTCACACTGACAAAAGAGTTTCCCGAAGTTGTACCAAATAGTTTTAGTGATCAAGAAAAAACCTTATATATTGGAAGCAATTTTTGAAGTAAAGATTTATGAAAAAGCACGCTAAAGAGATTTTACATTGAGAGACACTAAAACTATATTGTTCATGAATCAAGTCATAGTAAATATGTAATACCGTGTGATAAGTATGGGTTTGATTTTAGATTTCACTTGAGGGAGATTCCAGACACTGCATTTGGAGGTTGAAGAATCTCTGGGATTGAGGAAGCTCATACTTGTGTTCAGCAAAGCCTGATATAAGAGCATACCTAATTGGATTCAGAATTTGTTTCATCTATTATTGTTGATATGAATAGGCCATTCTAATATGTTCTGATAGACCTTGTTTAAAAGAGGACACAACAGACACTCATTTATAAGAGTTCCTATAATAAGGCATGGATGGAGAAACAAAAAGAAATTGTGAAGGTCTATGGTGATTGGGATGACTCATATTGAGTGTTTCTACAATTTCTAGACATACTTAGGCATCATAAACAAGTTTTCTTCTATCTTGATAAAAAAGAACATGTGTCTCACAATAACTGACTTGATCCATATCATGTTCAATTTCATCAGCTGTTCTGGGAATTCCTCCCATGTATCTTCGCATTTCATTCTATAAAATAGTTTATTAAGATTGATGAAACGTTTCTATACTGAAAATAAAAGGGCGTATTTTTGATTATGGCAACCCAATATGGAAACTGTTCATCTCTTTCACTTTCTTTTTCCATTGTAGAGAAAGAAAACTATGAATCATGGAGTTGGTTTTTGGAATGTATTAGCAACCATTTCACCAACATTTGGGGTGTTTGTTTGATATCTGATTGCCATCAGGAAATTAATGAGGCAATTAATGTGGATCCTAATATATGAAGATACCCAAATGCACATCATCGGTTCTTCATTAGACATATTTCTAACAACGTGCAAAAAAAATTCCACAACGAACCAATGAAGAAAGAAATCACCAGGATTGGTATGCATTGTATTTTTTATCTTTTACTATTTAAATGTAAAGATAAAATCAAATTATGTGAAATATCATCTATTCTGTGTAGCATAAGGGTCAGATCAATGATAGTTTGAAGAACGTTTCGAACAAATCATCCATGATAATCAAGAACTTTATGATTATATGATGCAGATTCTAAAAGAAAACTATTCATTAGTATATGAAGGGAGAAAGAGGAATGAACACATGACCATAAACATTTTGGAGTGCATCAATGTTGTCTTCAAATGTCATCAGAAGATACCTATAACTACGCTAGTCCAGAAGACATTATATCATTGCATGGAGTACTTTGTTGATAGACAAAAACTAGCATTATACAAAATAAAGCCGGGGATAAGGTACTGAAGACACTTTCAATGAGAGATTAAAAAGAATATTGAAGAAGATTCTAGTTATAATGTATTCCTTTTTTATTATAAGACTCTCTATTTGAAGTTCAATAGAATTTAGACCCCATCACAAATTGCATCAGTGAAAAAATGGTTGTATTTCTGGAAACGAGGCAATGTCAATGTGGAAAATTTCAGGCCTTACGGTTTCCATCCACACATGTCCTTAAAATATGTGCCTCTCTGAACATATCATGGGAAGAATATGTTGATTTAGTGTTCTGAATGGACACCATTTCTAAATGCTATGCTGCACCATGGATGCCTATTGGGGAGTTTTATTATTTACTAATGCCCAATTTTCAGCCGATGGTGATTCCTGACCTCAATCGGTTGTATCCCAATATAAGACTGAAGGATAAAAGGATGTTGAATGAGATAGACTGGCCTCAAGAATAAGGGTAGATTTTGAGATGCACCATATGTCATCAAGAAGGTCATAACCAGAAATGATTCCCTAACATTGTTGGGTTGAGATCACACTCTCAACCATAATGATGTATTTTCTTTATTATAAGATTCTCATATTGTAAATTATATATTGTCATCTATTCTTTTTTTTCTCAGTTTTCTAAACCCCAAAACCCAAAAGAAAATTTCTAAACCCAAAAACATCTTACCTATACCGTAATATCAAAATTCTAAACCTTAAACCTTAAAACCTAAACCCTGACCCTAAATTCATAAACTTAAACCCTAAAACCTTACAAAAAATCCAAAAACCTAGACCCAAAACTCAATATCTGAAACCCTAATATCTAAATACTAAAACCTAAAATATTAACTGTAAACCCAAAAACATCTTTCCTTTACCTCAGTTTTCAAAACATTATGTGACTAATATTTTAATAAAATTTTATATAACAAAATAATAGTATCATATAATACTGTACAAGAAGAAGTTATAAAATTTCATTATAATAAAGATTATATGATCAACCATCTTTTTCATTATTATTTACACTATTAAAATCATGATCAGAAAACATTTTCGACATATAGAGTCAGGTTTTACCTATCTGCACTACTATAGGGAGGTTATAAAAACTGATAAAGGAGCTTGTTATAGTACACATCCAACAATACAGGTTATTACAGCTGATTCTCTAACACTAAATAAACTTTAAGATAGAATTTTTGGGAAATGAACCACTATGCAGGAGGAATAGTGACAACAATGGCGGTGATGGAATGATTTTATATCAAAACCTTTTCTGTTGTCACCATTCCTCCTACTTCTTATTTCATTTCCCACAAATTATTTGTTGAAGTTTAGATACTGTTACACAATCACCTTTATATGTGAAAATAATCATGAAACATACTATCATGTGGATAGTCATACATAAATTACAATGCACACCATTTCCTAATAAACAACTACATAACAAATACAATATATATATATATATATATATATATATATAAACATATCTTACAAAACACCCTATTCTAGGTAAAATCGTATCTTAACAACAGGTTAGTAATATTCTTTGAAAAACATGAATACATACCACTTTCCTTGAGTGAAAAAAAACATTATAAAAAAATGTAAATAAAGATAGCAAGTCTTTCATTCTACAAGTCATAACATTATGCTGACCATAACGTTATATTTACATTTTTTAATCACTACTCATTTCATTTTTTATATGTAGATGGATGATACCATACTACTCACTCAACAATGTACCCATATTTCCTCGGTCCTCCTAGAGGGTGGTGGGGATCGATCGACCAGGGTGCGTCGAGCGCACCTTTTTCATCACAGGGAGACTCTACATTCCATTAGACCATACCTGAGATGTACTATATTCTATGATAATGTGGTATCAAATTTCACATTTATAGGCCATCACCTTCTTGCTGCCCTCATGGAGAGGTGGAGACCAGAGACACACACATTCCACTTGCAAGAGGGAGAGATGACCATTACCCTCTAGGATATGTAAGCGCTTCTCAGTCTTCCTATATAGGGGAGAGATGTTATTGGACCCACTTGTGAATCTTAGACAAAGCTTTCTCATTGATTGTTAGGCATCATCATTTTTTCCTACCGTTGGGCTACAGATGGGGCGTTGATATCTATGCCTTGGTTGGAGGTGTTGATTCCACATTTACCTGATGATGATAATGAGTAGACTGTCATGTGTTATTCCCATCCACATATATTTCAACTCATTATAGGGACCATGTGTACTGATCACTCATGGATTCACATGCACATGATGTATCTACCTCTACTAGAAGGCTTTGATCGGGCCAGTACGTACTGTTGCGGATCAACTTTCTTGGTATACACATACAGAACATTATGCAGGTGATCCCACTAGTACCACACTAATCTCAGGGGATGCATCATCCTTATTCATATGAGGTAATGGGAACACATCCCCACATACCAACCTAATATTGTTGGTCTACCGAATAAGATAAGGGTGCTACATAATGCTCCACGTGGATGTTGGTATGATCAGTCATTTCTATTGGTTTCCGAAGATAATTGGATTTTTTTTTATTGAAAATATTCTTTTTTATTATCAAAACACTTTTAAGGGAAAAGTGAGAAACTGAAAAGTCCAGAAAAAAAACATCAATTAACCAAAAAAAAACAAAAAAACAGGATCTGCTTATCCCCAACAACTACCTTGTGTCAACAAACCCTCACCAATGCATACCACTCGACTAACTGTCCCACGCATGGGATCACGTGGCCTGGTACTAATGGCATATCTATTCCCTCTCAATCTTCAAAATCCAAATGGCATGAAAAGTTTCAGGCTTCATGCTCTGAACCCCATATGAGGTAGATCTATTAGAGGTTGGATGCATCACCCCTAAATCACTTTAGCAACACATGAATAATGGATCCAAAAATAGACTGAAACTGAACCATAATTCACCCAAACCAAAAAACAACCACCTCCAAATTAACCAGAGTAATTGAAAAGAAAATTAATCTTACTAGATACTTTTTCCCTCAAAAATATCCATGACATAGATATTAATTGTATGTTATGAGTCTCTATCACCATATTTTCAAACTCAGAGGCTGGCTGGTCATAGGTCTATATATACTCCTCAATGATAATTTTCCCTTTTTTGAACCCCTCGAAAAGTAATAGATCCTATTTTTCCACCCAAGACTATTGCTCCTCATTGAGGGTCGCCTCCATAGGCCTACTCGTCATTTTATAGGTGGTTTCATTGACATAATTTCGATGCGGTTCTGAGAAACCATTTGGGAATATATCGGCTCATGTTGGAGAGTCTCTTACCTGACCAGGTATGTATATAAAATCTATCACTGTCTAAATTTTTTAATAATAGAATAAATTTTGGTTTCTAGTTATGATATTTTTTGGCAATGTTCACATGTCATTTCATAATTTCATGGCTTCCATTCTATACAATTATGAACCAGTTTCCACCATACTGCACTATTGGAATTGAGGATGCTATGGCTGTAGTACCCCTCATTCACTTCCATATTATTGAGTGGCAGTATCCTGAAAGAGTCATTTGCTAGTTTTTTTTTGTGCTTATCTGATTCCATTACCGCCGAGACAGACTAAGCAGCTTCATGGGATGAAGCTAACAGGGAGGTCAGATAAGGACTGAGGCCGAGTACATGCCAATTTTCTCGACTATTGGCACAACCATTCATATTTTCATATTCAAGGTGTAACTATGAATTGATTATTTATTTTGGAGCAAGCTGAGTATGATCCATGGTATATATTGAAGTCTATATTGTATCTTACCTGACACGGAAGATAGATGCATAGGATGGTAAGTCAATAAATTTCCATTAGTTTGTTTATTGAACTATTTTCTAATTCATTTTGAATCTCTTTACTGGGCAGTCACTCAGAGAATATTTTTCGAATGAGGGATGAAGAGGAGGAGGGGGTCTGTAGCCATGAATCCATCCATGTTGAAGTATTGGAGATGAGGGCATCTTATCATATGCTCTCCGAGAGCATCTTCGACCATCCAGCTCGAAGAGAGAAGGTTCCTGTCCTAGAGGAAAATCCTGCAATAGCTGCTGGTGCTGTGGAGCCATTACCATAGTGATATAGATAGTGTTGTACTACACGTAAGGCCACACCTATTCCATAGGTAGAGGTTGGCCCTCTAGCAGTCCATCCACTGTCGATTCAAGATGTTCCTCAAGTGTCATGGGGTCCATATTTCTTGATAGGATATCCACAGTTCTCTCTGTATTGGGGTTGAGATTCATCACTTCCTTGGGGTCCAGATCCATCGCCGCCTTGGGGTTTAGATCCATCGAATCCTTGGGGTCCAGATCCATTACAACGTTGGGGTGTAGCTCCATCACAGTCTTGGTTCCCCACTACGTTGATGGAAAGTCCTTATACCACCCTAGTGGGAGAAGGATCAAAAGGGCAGTATAAGATGCAGTTGACAAATCCTCCCACTAACACATAGGTGGAGGATGCAACAGTTGACATTCCAGTGCCTGAGGATCAACCCTCTCCAGGTCACTAGACTTCACAACAAACTTGACGCAGAATTACTATTAACAGACCACCATGTTGAAAGGAATCTCCTCACTATATACATATACATTGATTGTACATATTCATTTATATGTTTTATGTATATTTAAATAAAGATACTATTATTTATATCATCCCTTCTTATATGTTTATCTATTATTTCAGTTTTAATTTATATTTTAGTCATAGTTTATATTTTACAGCTTTCAAAGTCGACTACTTGAAACCTTGGAATTATTATTAAATTTCAAGTAGATAAATTTAAAATATTATAAAATACACAGTATAAAAACAATGTAAATAAAATTTAAAATATAGCCTAAACATCTAAAAATATTTTGAAAATAAAGAGTTTCATAAATAAAATAAATAAATGAAAACAAAAGGAATGTAAGAAGAGTTACTCAGAAGTGAGAGCGAAAATAAGAAATGTCGAGGAGGATCCCAAGCCACCAATTTGACTTTGAAAAGATATAAAATATAAACTATAAGACCCATATAAATAAAAATTAAAACATAGACTACTTATTATATGTTTAATCAATGTTTAAAATTTCATTCATATTCGTATTATTGTTTATATTTTATAGGATATCAAAGTCACATACTCGAAACATTTTTAAGATTCAATAAGGTAGATTAGAAAGCTTATAAATTATTTTTCATTAACATTTTTTAATAAATTATTTTTATTTTTGAATACTTTTTATATTTTTAATCTATGTTTAAAATTTCATTTATTTGGGTTTTATATTTTATATTATATTGGTTAACAAAGTCACATACTTGAAACATTTTTAAGTTTCAAGTAGGTGGGTTAGAAATCTTATAAATTGTTTTTCATCAAAAAAATTTAAGAAATTATTTTTTAATTTTGACTAATTATTATATGCCTAATTTATATTTAAAATTTCATTCATATTGGTCTTATAGTTTATATTTTATAGGCTACCAAAGTCACGTACTTGAAACATTTTTAGGTTTCATATAGTTGGATTAGAAAGATTATAAATTATTTTAAATCAAAAAAATTTAGGAATTTATTTTTATTTGAGACTAATTATAATATGTTTAATCAATGTTTAAAATTTTATTTATACTGGTCTTATAGTTTATATTTTATAGGATAACAATATCACATACTTGAAACATTTTTAAGTTTCAAGTAGGTGGATTAGAAAGATTATAAATTATTTTTCATCAATATTTTTTAATAAATTATTTTCTTTTTTGACTAATTATTATATGTTTAATCAATGTTTAAAATTTCATTTATATTGGTCTCATGGTTTATATTTCATAGGATAGAAAACTCACGTACTTGAAACATTTTTAATTTTCAAGTAGGTGGATTAGAAAGCTTATAAATTATTTTTCATCAACATTTTTTATGTTTTTTTTATTTTTGACTAGTTCTTATATTTTTAATTTATTTTTATAATTTAATTTATATTGGTCTTATACTTTATATTTTATAGGCTAGAAAAATCACATACTTGAAATTTTTTTAAGTTTTTAGTTGGTGGATTAGGAAGCTTATAAATTATTTTTCATCAACATTTTTTAAGAAATTATTTTTATTTTTTACTAATTATTATATGTTTAATCCATGTTTAAAATTCCATTTATATTGTTCTTATATTTTATATTTTTTAGGCTATAAAATTCACGTACTTGAAACATTTTTATGTTAAAAGTTGGTGGATTAGAAATCTTAAAAATTATTTTTAATAAAACAAATTTAATATTTTTTTTTATTTTCTACTACAAATTATATTTTTAATCTATGCATAAAATTTAATTTATATTGGTCTTATGGTTTATATTTTATAGGCTAGAAAAGTCACGTGCTTGAACATTTTTATGTTTCAAGTAGGTGTATTATAATTTTTATAAATTATTTTACATAAATTTTTTTAATAATTTTTTTTTGTTTTCAACTACTTATTATATGTTTAATTGATGTTTAAAATTTCATTTATATTGGTCTTATAGTTTATATTTTATATTCTAGCAAATTCATGTACTAGAAACATTTTTATGTTTCATGTTGGTGGATTAGAAAGCTTATAAATTATTTTTCATCAATATTTTTTAATATTTTTTTTATTTTTGACTAATTCGAATAATTTATTCCATGTTTTAATTTTTATTTATATTGGTCTTCTACATTATATTTTATAATTTAGAAAAGTAACATACTTGATTAAGAGATAAATTATGCTAAAACATATTTTTTATTTATATATATATATAAACATAACAAAATAATAATAAAAAATTAAAATTTCAAATATATAAATAAAAATAATAAAAATAGAAAAAATTATTGTTTTAGGTCAAAGGCGGCATTAGCGATGACTCCTTTAAGGAGTTTTTTTAAAAAAAAATAACCTATGCATTTAAATTTTTTTATATCAGAAAACCTATAAAAAATCAATACCCTTACTAAGACTTAGAGATATCCCCTTTGTTATGTTTAATTTCCCATAGATGTTAGTAAGTGTAATATGATTGACATATAAGGATATACTAAATATATTTATGGCGTTCTCAATGAAAATGTTATGTTAATTTTTAAATTTTCAATTGTAATGTGAGATTCATGTATGTATCAAGCTCACTAAGACTACTAAACTATTTTGAAATTTGGGATTTGATTCCTCTCATCTGGTTTTAATGTAATAAAATAGCCTCTAACTCGGTGCTATTATGATTAGGGTTTTTATAGACGGTATTAAAGAAAATTTAGTAGAAATATTGATAACTAGATATTGGAAAATATATATTGGAGAACATAACCATATGATATAATTTTATGATAATTCTAAGTATAATATAACATCATAAAGTTTTGGTAAGGTAACTATTATGTGGTTTTACTAGATATAAATATTGGTATGGATACTATAATTGGATGTGGATCTATTAAAAATGTACCTAGGGTAAATAATTATGAAAAGGGAGCATTAGGATTTGACTTGATCATCACATGGTTCACGATAATGGAACTTACTTCACCCCTAGTTTGACTCTCCCGGGGTTATTCTTGGGTTAATTCACATTTTATTTATAACCCATTATGAAGGATTTGATAATAATTTTATGCTTTAAAAATATTCCTGAAGAAACCTTGTTTGTGATTATGAGATTAGTTATGCCTAAAATTTCCAATTTATGTTAAGTTATTCATTAGTCTTGGAATTACAAATTACGTTTAATAATTTTATGATCTAATATAGTGTGTTCCATTAATTTAAAATGATTCCTAGTGAAAATAATGTGAACAATATCAATGCATGTATTCTGTATAGGGATTTACCTCCATGGAAATAAAATGATGTTTGAGCTGGATTTGTAGCTAGAACTATTCAAATTGTAACTATATTGGTGTAGATGACTCAAATTATGACTAATAACCTTACTCACATAGAGCGTCCTGCTGATCAACAATATGGTTTACAAATGTTAGGCCAATTTATAAATCAGCAACCTACATCATTTAATGTTACTCTAAATCCATTTGTATATATGCAATGGATAACATCCTTAGAGAATATATTTCTCACTCTAGTAAGTAATGAAAGGGATAAAGTTTTCATTGTAGTTTATTTTCTCTTAGGATATGTTAACCAATGGTGCTCATTAATTCAAAACACAAATTATGAGGATGAAATAGTGACAATGGAATTGAATGATTTTAAGGAAATATTCTTGGAAAAATATTTTCCTCACATGAAATGAGTGGATATGGAGTGAAATTTTTTTAGTCTAATAAAAAAAGGAATAATGAAATGTTTCTATGTATAAATACAACTTTTCAAGGTTATCATGTCATGCTTAAAACTATGTATGTAATCCAAATAGTAAGATTAACTATTTATTTGATGGGAATAATCCAATACTTCGATGGGAACTAGTCTACTAAACATTCTAATCATATAAGGATATAATATCATGTTCTATTAATATATATAATGAATTATCCAAGTCTTAAGGATTTGAAGTTAAGAAAGATAAGAAGAGTGCTGATGAGCACACTGTTAAAATAAATATAACAAAAGGGAAGAAGGGACGATGTAATTCCCATCCTATAATAAATGTGGAAAGAAATAAAATGGAACATTCTTGTTGTGAATGGGAGTTTTCAATATGTATGGATCGAAATCCCATTATTCTTGTGATTAAAAGGTCAAGAAATAAGTTTACAATGTGTTATAATTCAATTTTAAAAAGATGTGACAATATATAAATGATTATCCTAGGGGTCATGTTAATTTCCCCTATAAAAGAAAAAGGGAGAAGTTCCATGTTTACGAAATCACAAAATCTAAGTTTAAAGTCCCTAATGATGTCATGTAAGGTACTTTAATCATATCCTCAACTTTATCTAATGATTTATATGATTCTAGATCTTCACACTCCTTTATATGTTCTAATTTTTACAACAAATTAATATATTTTCCAGGAAACTTAAGAAGGGGGTTACCAGTAAATACTTCTAGTGGATGTCTATCCACAACAAGGATGAGTAAGTCAGTTTCCATTACGAAACTTAATTGTTCCATATTTAGTGACTTCATTATTATACCAATCATTGATTATTATATAATCGATTTTTTAAAATGTCTATTAAAATATTGTGAAAAATATATTGTATGTAAAGGGATGTTATGATTCATGAAGAATGTGTGGAATTACTTATCTTTAGAGGTGATACTTCACCATATGAGTCATTTCTAGATCCACCCCCAATAAATCTTTTGAATGATATTTTTACGGAAGAAGAGAATACATAATCTATGGATGAAAAATATAATATTAAAATTGAGTATGAATACATTAATGTGTTTCCTATAGAATTATATGGACATACACTAGAGCATGAAATTGATTTTTCAATTGATTTAATCATTGATTGAAGAAAAATATCAATGATTCCTTACAGAATGTCCACTATGGAATTAGTGGATTTGCAGAAAAAACTAGAGGAGTTGTGTGATAAGGGTTTTATACACACTAGTGGTTCAAATTGAGGATCCCTAGTTCTTTTCATTAAGAAGAAAGATAGATTTAAGAGTATGTTCATTTATTATATATAAATAAATGTTATTATGATAAAGAAGAAGTAGTATCTAACTCACATTTATGACTTATTTGGTCAACTTCACAGAGATGATTTTTTTCAATAATTGACCTTTGTTTTGGGTATCACCAACTGTGAGTAAAGAATGAAGATATTATAAAGACATCATTTCATACGCGGTATGGATATTAAGATTTAATAATAATTCCATTTAGATTGACTAATGAACCCTCTATCTTCATGGATATAATGAATATTGTATTCTAGGGATATCTTATTAATTTTTCTGGGTATTTATTGACGATATCTTGTTGTACTATAAGAGGTATGAGGACCATGTGAATAACTTTAATATTATTATTGAGACTCTTGTAAGAAAAGAGTTATATGTTAAATTTGGAAAGTGAAAATTATAGCTTCATAATATTTCCTTTCATTTCCATATTGTCACCATGGATGCATTATAAGATGACCCTATAAATAGAAAAGGCAGTCCAATAATGGCCTAAACCAATGAACATAACTGATATATTTAGTTTCATTTGTTTGGTAGGTTACTATCGGTGATTTTTTCAAACACAAATACTAATTGTCCAACCCATTAAAAAATATTACATGTAAAGGATTTAAGTTTGTATGGAAAAAGGAATGGGAAGAAGTTTTAGAATAATTAAAGTGGATATTGGTGAATGATAAAATTTTGACACTACCATCAAGAAATGAAGGGTTTTTGATATATAGAGATGCATCAGGGAGGGAATTAGTTGTGTCCTTATGTATAATGATAATGTTATTGTCTATGCATCAATGTATTTAAAGATTCAGGGACTAAATTATCCAACACATGATTTTGACTTAACAACCATAATATTTTCTTTAAAGATATTGCGACATTATGTCTACTGTGAAAATTGTGTGATATACTTGAATCATAAGAGTTTTAAAAATATATTTTAATTTAAATGGATCGACATTAATCAAATTTGATGGGTTGATCTAGAAAAGTACTTTTATTTCTCAACACACTACCACCCAATGAAGTAAAATAACAGAACATATGCATTGTGTCAGAAATATCATGGAGTCCTATTCAAAATTAGGATCTATAGGGATCCTATGTTCATGGATTTGGTTAATATGGATTTGGGAATTATTAATGAAGGTGAACCATCACCCATTTCTCAAATGATTTCCAAACCATATATATTATAATATAAATACAATCTTAGCCTGATGATGTGATTTTTCAAAATATTACTAAATATCTGAATTATGGAAAGTCGGTATACTTCATTTGTCAAGATTGTGTTTTTGAAATTTGAGAAGATATTATTTTTTCCATCCATACCTAAGTTGAAGAGGTAATTGTTGGAAATTCCTTATTATGTATCGAGATTTTTAGTTTTCCAATAGGTGAAGGCTGAAAGAAAATATCCTAATGGTTTCATGAAACCTATTCCTATTCATATTATGAAATGGGATGATATCAAAATGTATTTTTTCATAGGACTACCCAAGAATCCTATAAAGAATGATGCAATATGGGTTATTGTTGATCGCCAAACCAAATTTTCACATTTTCTCACTAAAAGAGATGTTTTACCACTAGATAACCTTTAAAGATCTATATTAATGAATTTATAAGACATTATTGTGAAATCCTTTCAAATTTTTCAAATTTTTCTTTCTGATTTTCATATAAATTCTGTAAACAATTTCAAAAATCTATTTATAAGGAGTTGTTTTTGAGCACCGCTTATCACCTTCAAATTGATGGAATGTCTAAAACGACTATTAAAACATTAAAAGTCATGTTCATTTCATGATATATTTACTTTTATGGTATGTGGTTTGATATTTTTACCTTTTATGGAGTTATCATATACCAATAACTTCTATTCAAGTATTTAAATGGCTCTGTATAATTCATTATTTGGAAAAGAGATATCATACTCCAACTTGTTGGGATGAAGTTGGTTAAAGGATTCTTGTAGGCATAAAACTTTTGGAGGAAAAAATAGAAATGGTAAATACTACTCAAACCCATATTAAAGTATGAAAAATTATAAAAAATAGATATGTAGAAAACCAGGGGAAAGATTTGGAATTTCAAGTGGGAGATCTTGGTTTATTGAAAATATCCCCATGGAAGGGTTTTATAAGGTTTTATAAGAAATGGAAAATGTACCCCATGTACATCATAACTTTTAAAATCTTGTAAGGAATGATATTAGTGTCTTACCACTTGTAAATTCCATCTAGTATCTCTAATGTATATGACATGTTACATATATCTAAAGTATGTGGTGTGTTTCATATATCATTGTAAAGTAAGTACATGTCAAACCAAACACATGTTCTCATATATAAAGAAATAGAATAAGAACCTAATATATCTTATTTTTAAAATCCAATCTAGATTTTGGAAACTATAAAAAATTTTGAAGAATTAAAAGACCCGGAGAGTAAAGGTACTTTAGAGGAATAATAAGATAGAAGAGGCAATAAGGGAACCTAAAAATGTTATGATAAAGAACTAACCAAATCTATTCATAAAGTAAAATTTTGGAAATTTTAAGGGTGAAATTTATTAAAGGAGGGAATAATTTAATACCCCAAGACTTTATGAAATATTTTCTTTTAAATATATTCAATCTCTTCAAAAGATTGTGATTAACGCAACCCCAAATCTAAAAGAACCCTAAAATAGTATACCATTATAACATATATATTAAATTGGTGGGTATGAATAGCACTAACTAAATTATGAAAATTATATGGTTAACACATGAATAAATAATTTTATTGGTTATTAATTGTTTATAAATCAGAATAAAAATCATTTTAGACAAAAAGAAACGTTTTTCTAAATTTTTTATTTTTCTAAAAAAAGTTTTGACCGCATTTTGTACACTTATGATAAAATTAATTTTTAAAACTTTTAGAAAATTTATTTGAAAAATTTAACTTCATTTTTGAAATTATCAAATCAAAATTATCTTTAATTAAATATGTGATAGTTTTTAAAAAATATTAATTTCTCGATGAATAGTAAAAATAATGAATTTTATTGAAAATTACCATACCATTTAAAGAATTTCCAAAGGTCCATTTGGTTTTAAAATAATTTCAAAAATATGTTTTGTTCAAAAATATTATAATTAATCCAATTTATTTCATTTTAAACAATTATATAGTCAATTTAGATATATATTTTTTTAGAAATTTGAAAACCTTTCCTTTGGGAAACCATATTTTAATTACGTCTACATGATTAATATTAAATTAAATTATTCCACTTATATGAAAAAATTTTAGAAAAATATATTTCATATTTAGAATTATAATAATAAATATTACATAATAATTTCACCTTATTTTTTTCACAACGAATAGTAAAAATAGTAAAAATTAATTATCATGGTTAAGGTTAAAACGGGTTTACCAGGTGTGAAACTAATAAGATAAGGGTTAAAATTAGAAATAAAATGGTCCAATTTGTATTTTATCTTAATATTTAGACCTTATAACATATATGGTTTTATAATGATTGATTTTTTATCCTTGTATCATGTGAAAATTATGGGTATAATTTATTATTTTAAAAAATTCCTAGTGTTTCCTCTCCCCCACTTATAAAAGGTCACCCACTCTCCTCTCCTCTTCACACCTAAAAATACATCTTTTTAATCTATTAAATTTCCAAATAACTGAATTTAATCCCTCCCCATGAACTGGATTCTCTTTTTTATCATAAAACCATTCTAGGAAGGCTTTAGGTGTTAACTTAAATATGTTCTTTGAAGAGAAGGTATAGTTCTTAACCATGTGTCTTCTTTTTATTTCTTCCTATAAACCCTTAAAATATTTTCCAAATTTGATAAAATAATAACTCTAGTATCATAAATATATTTATAATTTTTTATGTTAATGTGATAACCTATATACATCACCTCTTCCATCAAATAGGTGAAGAAATCTTCGATCGTATGTACGGTGTACTACCACTTCACGAACCGATGTAATTCGTTTTCCATAACGCTCACTCATAGATGGATTTAATGATGGATTTAATATTTATAAATGATATTTATGGAATAATTATACTTATATTATTATAATATAACATATATATTATTAACATACAATTTTTAGAAAACGATAATGTTGCTCATGCGTGCATGTAAACTACCGCCTCCATTAAGCAATGTGAAACTTTTTTCATTTTATTTTGATATAGATAGTAATAAGGATAGGTTGAATTAAAATATATTATATATATTATATATTAATTATTCCATAAATATGAAATATAATTTACCTTTCTTTTTTCCATCCTCTAGAAAAAATAGAAACTTTGTTCCTCCGTATGTGTGACCAACTGTCTCAATAAATAGTGTAACTCATTTTTTCATCTCTAACTCTTATGGAATATTATAAATACATATATAATGAATATATGTGATTTTTATATCATGTTTAACATTTTTAATATTATATAACCATGGTCAATATATAAGGACTAAAACTACCAAACCAAAACATATATGAAAAACATAGCAGTTATCACCTAGAATAGAAATTTTATTAAATAAATTTTAATAAACAAGGGATAGAATATTAAAAGTAAATAATATAAGGTATAATACATAATATTATTGGTATGTAATAGATTTATAATAAATATATATTTATTATACATGAGTTTCAGACACATACGATGGAAGTCAGGTCTAAGGTAAGTGTTTCTCATCACAATCTTACATTTATGAGACATATGTCATATTCACCACTTATTTATTTTTTGTGGGGTATATAAATCCCCATTGATATGTTATATCGTTAATTTAAATAATTTAATGGTATTTAATGTTTCATTTGATGTTATTTCTTTCATGGGGCTTACGATTCAAAAGTTACCAAAGTGGTAAGGGTTTATTTCACAGTCTCATCATTATTCGAGATTATTTATGTTTAAGTATCCCTTCGGGGATTTTATAGAAATTTCTATCATAAAAACAATATATTTTATTCTACTCTGATTATTCAAAAAATCTTAAATTAATAATACAATGTTTCTTTATTTGGTACATAAAATTAATGAGGATTTGTTTTAAAAAATGCTAACTTTATTTGTGACCATGTTTGAAAATCCGTTGTCTTACATAAACATGTTTTCTAAAAATTATTTAAAAAATGTTTCTAACATCATATAAATGATTTTTAAAGAAATGTTTACACATTTTTTACTTCTTAAAAAAATTTAATGGAATATTCTTTTTATTTTCTGATCTAGGTACATTTTAACTTTCTAAAAATAGTGTGAAAGGAATTTTTTTAACCTATAGAGAAAGTATGAAATTACTCACCCTAATTAAAAATCATTAATTTGAAGCTTACATTATAATTTTACAAGGTTATTTTCAAATATTTTTTTCTTAATATTTGGGAATGATTTTATTCTTTAAATAGATGATTTCAATTTGAAAAGGGTATTTTCTTTAAGAAATTTTACAATGATCTTATTAAAGTATTTTCATCTACATCAACATACATTGTTGGATATTATATTAATGATATAATATAATGATAAAATAATTATAATTTTTTATATGGTTTATGATTAGTTTGACTGAGGATGTACTATTTTGATTCCATTCATCATATCACTCTAAATGGTTTATGATTATGTTTATTGATTAGGGTAATTAATAATAAATTTTATGATATTTTTAAATATGAATGTTTATGTTGATTATGTTTCACCCATTTCATATGAGAAATGAATTGGACTTATTCAATGATGGAAAGGTACCCCTATATCCATTTCTGTAAGATGTATTAGAAAGATTCCCTAATGGTATGGTTATAAATTATATTATTATGAATTTTATCATTATGAGATTATTTATTGATGTCCATTTGACTATTCAATTAGTTATAATATCAATGGAAATGTTTTGAGCATTAATCATCGAGGGAAACTCGCTCGCTGGGAGCACCTGACTCATGATGTGCCTATCTTCCACTTCCCTTATACTAGGGTTTTCTTTTTTCAGCCTTAACTAATTAATAAATCTATCATTCCTTCATTTATCATCCCCCATTTCTTTATATCCCTCCCTCCTTGAATGCATCGCCAGTAGCTCTGGATGGAGATGGTTCCAATATTCTCTCCTTAGAAGGATCACCCTCATTCGAGAATTCTTAGACAAATCATAGCTTCATTATGAAGATATCCTTGGTAGTGCACTTATGGTCATAGTTGGGTGACTGGATCAGCAGTAGTGGCACTGTGATGTCAGATTTTGTGTGATTGGTGGAACAAAGTGGCTTTATCTGGTCATTCCGATCGGTTATTGGGTGAGGTATTCTTCCTCATGGAATATATCGGTAGCGGTGGTGCATTCTAGGTGCTGGTGGGAGATAGAACGTTAGGAAACTGAGTCCTCTATTTTTGGTAATTTATTCTAGTTTGAGATCATGACACTATTCCTGATGTCTAGTTGGTTGGATTCTGCTTCGTGCAGGTGTTGCTGGAGTGTCATTTGAGAATTTTGGAGAAAGGTTTCTCAATGACTACTTCTATAATGAGCGATTTCGTAGTTTTATTTTGAAGCAATAATTTTTTTTGGTTTTCTGGTTGAGTTTATGGGACTGGTTGTTTGATGGGGTTGAAGTAGAGGTGGAACATATTTTCTTTACTAGTGATTTTGTTCATGTCAATGGCGTTGAATGTATATTATCCTTTCCTGACGTTTTCTTCTTTGGATTCCCATTCCTAGTTCTTCCGGTGGCCTTGATTTGTGGGTTTTATTTGTTTTTTTCCTTTCTCTCAAATTTTTTTCACAATTACGTGATCGTCGACTGCTCTGGTGTGACCTGGCTCTTCGATGTGCTTATCGGCTAATCCGATGTGATTTGCTTCATTATGCGCTTCTTTGCATCTACATTACAAGTGTACTCCATGTTGAACTTCTAGAAATATTTGGGGATATTTGAATATGTGATGTGCTTCTCAGCTGCTCCGGAGTTTGCAGAGCAGAGATCAAGCTTCAACTAGCTTGTCTAGCGGTAGGCTCTTGGAGGGATTTTTTTAGGTTCTCCTCATAAGGATTCATTAAGGTCTCTTCCTAACATGGGGATCTCATTTCTAGTGTATATGGTGCATGGTGATGGTGTTTTTTTCTTTTCTGGTTTTTCTCTAGCCTTCAATGATAGTGATGGGTTTTCTTATCAGATGACAGTGGTTTCGAGGTGTTTGGATCTTGTCTGTTTTATTGGATTCTGATGAATTTGTGAGCATTATAGTCCACCTCTTTGCATCTAGATGTCGTTGCTGCATCTTGAAGCTGACCTTAGGTAGAAGACCTCAAAATATGGATATGTTTGATGACACCCATCATTAGACATCTATTCAGTTGGCTAGATGGTAAACTTGATAATCTTTTAAACTATGATTTTTTTCTAGTTTTTATTTGCATTAAGTTGAATGTCTAGATGTGTTCTCATGCACTATTGGGTGGGAGACTCGTAATATAGATAGGTGTGATTCAAGTTATCATTTTGTCTTACACCCACATGTTAGTGTGGGTTGGAGGAGTTCTTTTTCATGTGGTGTTGTTTCAGCATGACACATATTTTTGGTAGGGGTAAGGGATCTCCATTGAATGATCTCATTCTGTATGGTTTATGGTTTAACATGGGTTATGTGGTTTTTTTGTTTCTTGTATTTATTTATTATTACCTTTTGACATTTGGGTACATGTTTCCTTTAGATTTTGTGTCTTGTTGTTAAGGAATTTGTACCTCTTTAATGTTATAGGTTCCCTATTCTCACAATATTCAAAACAGTTTTCCTTTTCTTTTTATTTTAAATATAATGGTTATTACCCTCATCCTTTTCAAAAAAAAGATATGTTTTGAGCTCTTTTTATCATTTTTATGGAATTATTTGATCATCATTTATTCTTTCCAAATAATTATTCTTGTTCAAGTTATTGATTAAATCGAATTTTCTTTAGTTATTCACTTTTCCATATTGATTATGGCTTATATATTCATGATATCTTCCATTGTATGGATACCCTTACCGAGTATTAGAGATCAGCCCTTTATTATGTTTCCATTATTTTGGATTCTAGGAAGTGTATTATGATTGATATGTAGGGACATGGTAAAGGAAGTTTTAGTATTCTCAAGAAAAATTCTATATTGATTTTAAAATTTTCAATTGTAATGTGATATTAAATTTTGTATCTAGTTAAGAATGAATACTAAACTATTCATTCTTTTAGGATGTGATTCCTTATATCTAGTGACAATATAATAATCTAACCATTGACTCTAGGATACTAGGGTCTAGGTTCTTACATGTGAGCCTAATCATATTAATATATTTTATTCTAAGGATAGGAATAAAAGAGTAAAGATATTTCCATATTTGGTTCTTTAATATAAGAGGGAAGAAAAAGAGGAGGAATCACTCCTATACCTAGCTGAAGAAGATGATAGAGTGTAACAAAATAATTATATATTAGAATTAACTTTATGTAGAGAAGAGTTTTTCTATTGAGTATTTTATAATATATAGACTGAACCCTCATATAGATGATTTAAACTCATCTAAACTTGATGAAATAGATCATAATAAGTAAGAGTTGAAAGGCGCATAAAATCTAGACTCATAGTACAAGTAGTGTCGCATATTAAACATGTATATACATTCATTCATATAAACTATTAAATATTCCATCATGTATATAAACTAAGAGTAACCTTCACTGATGTATTTCATAGACGAAAAGTATATTTAGTGTCCTAAGGATCAATAATATGTCATTCATGAACCTTGTTGGGAACTTTTCTTTATCATGAAGTTTCCATGACATAAAAACATGCATTCCTTGAAAGTGATTATACTAGTTTCTAGTACACCAACACATAGTTGATTGTATTCTCCTTATGTTAGTTATTAGTGGTGAACCAATTAAAATAACTGTGTTTATGTTTTATTTTCTTTTTACATCTACTTTTATTATATGGTATGATCAGTATAAGAGTAAACGAGATTGAACATGTTCCTTCTACCATGGGATCAGGATCTTCATAACCTAGATGAATAAAAGATGATAAAATTGTAAATGGATGTGAACCCTGATTCACCCCCAGGGTTATTTAAGTCATCATAGTCCCAAAAAGATGATATTTGGGCTAGATATTAAGATATATTAATGAAATTTATAGCCATACCAAGATAAGTAACATGTTATGTACTTATCTATTTAGGTGGGTCACATGTGGTGTACTCATCTATTTATATTAATTAAAAAATCCTTGAAAATTAAAAGGTACATTAATTTTAGTTTTTATATACCTTGGATGTGTTTTTTAAGTAGGATAGAGGTTTTAAAGGGCCATGAATTGGAAGTGAATGAGTGGGGGAACCAACCAGTAGCTTGGATATGTTGGTGTGACACTTTATAGATGGTACAAAAGCACTATAAATGTGATATAGGTGGAAGTATCCCCATTTGAACCTGAGTTCCACTAGATCACCGATATGAATCCATCAACCAAACAGTTTCTAAGGTAGTATCCCAAAATTTTGTTTGTAGATACAAGATGGTGGTCTGGAAGCCATCGGTCAACCGATGGGGCCCAAACAACCTTGTTATTAAGATCATGTCTATAATTTTTATCCAATGAACCTTTTTTAATTATTCTAACTATGTTAAAACTTCACTCTACTATAACATCCCTATGATATATCTTTTGATGTAATTTTCTCTCCCTTTCCCCACTCTTCAGCATTTGAAGATTATATTGATTTATTAACTCCTAAATGGTATGTTTCATCCATTCTAGAACAAATCCATTTCTCCAATTGAGATAAATCATATGTCTAAGATATGTTGGAAGAATATATAGGAAAAATCTTGATTTAAAATATAATTATTGGTTGGTGATGGATATATTTCTAATCAAGAGGATTTCCATCCTTCCCTTGTGTGGATCTAGATCTATTGTTGATGGTGGATCTCATTGGGTATCTTCACCTATCACTAAGACCATGTTACATTCCTATTCTTGAAAATTTATTCTAAAAACCATTATAATGTGAATTGGGATTTGTTATATAGAATTTCATGTGTGGGATTAATTCAAGTGTCGATTCTTGACTTCAGGAAACAATACACTTGAGGTAGGAATTCCTTACCATTAAGGTCCTCTTATATGTATGATAAGCATGTGGGTGTGTGTATGTCATGTGATACCCTTTCTAGATGTTATTTATAAGTTGGTGTTTTTTTATCCCATGAGATGAATTATCAATATTATATACTTATTACTTATTTAAATTTAGCTTTAGTCTGTATGAATATATGGTTTCATTGCGGTTGATTTCAAGGTATCAGGTTGGTAAATAAGAAAATCTATTCCCTTAGATGGGGAGTGATTCCATTTTGGTAACAAAGTTATGATTTTACCTTGATAAATGATATGAGGGGATCTTTATTACCCTAGTGCTAAATATTGGGTCAATCTATATAGATCTGGCTTTCCTCAGTGCCAGATATTATGTCAACATGTGTGAATGTAGCTTTCCTTAGAGCCATGAATTGTTTTCACATGTAGATATCATGATCTTCCCTTAAAGGTGGGAATGGAATTGTTCCTTAAAGACTGAATGATGATATAGGAATTATGGTTGAATTATCAAGCCTCTGTGTAGATAAAATGGCATGATCTAAGTCATGTAATAGTTTTTTTACCTTCCCTCTTGTATGGTGACAAAACAGGTAGATACAAGGTTTATGGAATTTTGGTTAGCAAATGATAAATCAACACTTGATTATTTATTTACGATTTTACATTATTTTCATTGAATAAGAATTTATATATATATTAATTGTGCTAAGGATGCATTGGTGGTGTCCTTATGGGTATATAGTCACACGCTATATGAGAATCTTGAAGAATGTATAGATTTCATGGTCAGGGATCTAGCTAAGGTAAAGAGAACTACATTGGGGACCTGACCTGATAGAGCTTGGAGGATGAAGAATATTCTATGAACGAATTATAATGATTGGTGTAGTCCTTTAGTTTATTTTTCTTAGTTTTCATATATTGGATGACTTTCCACATTAGGACCTTTTTGGGATGTTTTTATAACCTGTATACCACTTAATTATAGCATGATGATTTTCATTGTGTTGATTTGGGATGTTTTTTATTAATTGTTGTGATACTATAGAATAAATATTATTATAGAGGGTATAGTCTACCCATGACACTATTGGGACTCTCCCTGCTATTCGGTATCCTCTTGTGTATGGGGAGACATACATGATGTCATGTGACACACTAGAGAAACTCATCGATTCGTTCAGGGAATTAAAAATTCATTTTATGGAAGGTTTTCTTTTCATTCTTATTGATTGTGTTTGGGTAAAGGTAGAAGGGATATAGGATATGTTAAACCTATTTAGGGGAGTCATGTATGTTTCTATCCAGTTCATTTACTGAGATGAAATAGGTGTTGGTTTGGGAGATATTATAATGAAGATAGATTAAGTGGTTTCTTATGAGTCTTTTCAGTTATTTACTCATGAGTAGAACTACCCAACTCCTGATTTAGAGTTGGAAGTGGTGGTTCATCTTTGAAATTTTGTAAATATTATCTCGTTAGCGATTGGTTTATTGTTTATAAAAACCACAAAATATTGAAGTATATATTCTATCAGTGTGACTTGAATCACCAGAAAAGGCATTCGATTGAGTATCTACAAACTTTTGACCTTCATATAGATTAGTCCCATGATAAGGGTAAAGTTGTTGCAAATGATCTTAGTAGAAAGACTTAAGATCATGGAGAGTGGCTTTAGAAATAGGAATGTAGGAAAATGATATTATTGGTAGCATTATTTTCGGGTGATTTTTGGGATCAAGGGATGAGTACATGTTCCCCCTCAGTTATCATCTCTTCCTTGGTGGACTGAGTGAAGTCCATCCAAGAGTCATATTCTAAGTTCATAGTTATTTAGGAATGGTTGGCCGGGAATAACCGAGTTCAAAGATAGTAATTAGATTGAGATGACATGATCTACATTCATGATTAAGTTATAGTACCTACTTCTATGAGGGAAGTGATGATGAGGTACTATCATGCATCCTAATGGGTAGTTCGCACTAGATCAATAAATAAGTATTTTGATATCATACGATGTTTCTGGTGGCCTAGTATAAATAAATACATTATTGGTTTTGTCTTTCACTATGTTACCTATTAAAGTATTAAAATTATCCATCAATTACCATGTGGATTGATTCAAACTCATACCGTATGTGGAAGTTGTGTGAACAAATGATGGAACTTTTAATGGGGTTTCCCAGAACCCCGAGAGTTTGAAATATTGTGTGGTTTTTGGTTGATTAGATGAAAATTTGGAAGATTTATTTAAAAAATGATATACATTTTTTATAGATTATTCAATCAAACATTATGTATGATAGAATATAAAAATTCATGAATTTACATCAATAATTGTTTCATATATAAACACAAATTTTATATCAAGGTTTTAAAAAGGGTTACAGAAGGCGATAGGGACTAAATTAAAGATAAGTATGGTGTATCATCCTGGAACCGATGGGAAATTAAGAAGGATGATATAGATTTTAGGGGATACACTTCAATAATGAATCCTAGATTTTGGTGGAGTGTGGGATAATAATATAAGCTTATTAGAGATTTCATATAAAAACAGTTTGTAGTATTTGATTCTAATAGAACCGTTCGAGGCTCTTTATTGAAAGTAATTTTATTTACCCTTGTATTGGCATATGATAGGAGAGGCTGATATTTTTGAGTTGAGTATAGTGCATGAGACCTCTGATTGGGTCCAGTTAATTTTGAAATGATTGATAATTACTTAAAGAAAGCATCACTCATATCTGAACCACCCTTGGAGTTTACTATGGGAGATTGAGTTTTCTTGTGGGTGCTACCTCATTTAGGGAATTGAAAATTATGGAAGCTAGGGAAGTTTGTGATATGGTTTGAGGATGATTTTGATATCATCAAGAATATTAGAATATTTTCATCCAATTGTACCTCCCTCCATGATATCGATATATGTATAATGTGTTCTATGTGTCTCAGTTTCGGATATACAAACCTAATCCTTCACATATGATTGATGATAAGGATGTTGATTTAGAACTAAATGCATCATTATGGAGAGATAAATAAATATTTTAGACCATATAAAGAAGATATTGAGTGTAAATATGGTATCAATTGTTAGAGTTCAATAGTAGCATGGTCAAATCCAATAGGAAATTTAGGAGTGAGATTCATATGTTGGGACACAATAGACTGGGTTGTTCGATCAAGAATTCTATACACACTTCTTGAGTAAAATAAGTTGTTAGAGGTAGATATTTATGACATCCTCAAAAACTACAAGGAATGTTAATTTAGGTTTTATCATACCATTTTTGTGATATTTAGGTATGATAGAGGTGTTTGGGGGATAAGAATCAGAAGCGAAGGAGTTAGGGGAGAAAACCAACATCTTGGATCTAGTAGTGTGCCATCAGATAGCTGGTACAAATCCACTAGTTAGCTAGTGAAGGTGGAAATATCCCAGGCTAAACCAGATTTCTTGTAAAAATAAATAGGATATCTAATCTATAATTCAATTTTCTTGGCTTCTTCTTAGATCTACTCGCCTGCCGACTGGAATCCATGAGCCATTCGATGGTGCCCAGATAGTCCAATCACTAAAGGGGCCTTCATAATTTTATTCGAACTTTTATTTTTATATTTCCATTAATAGGTTAGAAAATCACTTGAATAGAACATCCCGAGGAGATCTCGTTTGATGGAATTAGATATTTCATTCCCCTCTCTTCAGTATTTCAATATTGAATCAATCAGTTGAATGCAAAATGGTAGGTTTTCTATATTTTATCAAAAATACCCTTCTTCTCTTAATATAAATAATAGTGATATGGTATTTTTTATAGATATGTAGATTATATTGTGATCTAATAGATAATTATTATTTTTAGGTTGAACATACATTAGATCTATTGAATTTAATATCCTTCCCATGAATAGATCTTGATATACAGTCAATGGAATATCTTATTGGGTAATATGGTCTATCTCCAAGACCATGTTCTATTGATATTATTGAACCTAAATTCTATAATACCTCATGAGTTTAATTGGAATTTATTATAATGAATTCCTTGAGTGGTCTTGATCTAAATTTGGATTCTTTACATTGGGAACTAATACTCTTATGGTGGGAAGTTCTTACGATTATGGGACTTGTATGAATTGTATGTATGATATGTATGTGGGTACATGTCCGAACCATGAAACAATTACTTAATGTGATATCCATATGGGTTCAAGTGTAAACCATGAGACCCTTTATTTATATGAAATGATTATTACCTTTTGTAGTGTAGTTGTATCTAGATTAACGTATAGTTTCTTTGTGGCCAATTTGAAGGTATTAGGTTGGCCAACACGACTGGTTATCCCCTTACATGGGGTTTGATATTTGTGGTTAGAACATTGTGATTTAACATTTAATGATGACATGAGTAGATATTCATTTCCTTAGATCCAATTATTGGGTCAACACATATGGATGTGACATACCCCAAAGATGGATATGGGGTCGACATGTGTGAATTTAGCTTTCCCCAATGCTGTGAATTAGGTCGACAAGTGGACATCATGATTTTACCTTAAAGGTAGGGTTTTAATTATTCCTTAAAGGTGTAATGTGGATACAGTGCAAGTGGGTGAATTTTTTAACTGACATGTGGATGACATGACATTATCTAAGTCACACAATGGTTACTTTTGACCTTCCTTCTAGTATGGTGTCTAATATGGTAGAGTAAGGCTCCACGGAAGCTTGGTTAACACACGATGACTCAACAATTGATTTTTTATTTATTACATTACCTACTTTTCAATTTATAATATTTTATATATATTTCACTTATATTAAGGATGCATTGGGGATGTCCTACTGGTTTTATACTCACACACTTCATGAACACCATGATGTGCATATAGATTTCATGGCCATTGATCCAGCTAAGGGAAAAGTCCCTTTTTCATGGAGATAATTAAGTGTATATTTGAATATGGAGGTAATGTAGGGATAGACTCAGAAAAAATAGTGATTTAATTTATTTTTTTAGTTATCATACATTGGTTTCATTTCCACATTGGGAGTCTTTTGGGATGTTTGTATTGTATGTAGGACATTTTCATATATCATGATGAGTATAGATATGTTAATATGGGATTTTTATTGTTATTTTTTGTGATATTATATAATTATTATTGTTATCAAGGTTATATTCTCCCCACAACACCACTCGAACCATCACTGCTTCCTGGAAGCCCGTTGTATATGGAGAGACATGCATGATTTCATGTGACACACTAGATGAACCTAGTGATTCATTCATGGCTTACATTAATGATGTAAAATATATTTATCCATATTATTTATTAATTGCATAGAGTATTGAGAATAAATGAATGAGAATACATAACGTTGATATAATTAATGTCTCGATATCACTTGATATATGGAAAAAATGGATCACATGATTATGCCTAATGTATCAAAAAAAAACAGGCAGGCATGTGTATATAGATACATGTATTTTATGTAGATCAGGTTAAATTTATTTATAACATGATTAGAACTATATTTTTCAAGATTCCACTATATTATTAAAATTATTGATTAAAGAAATTGTAATTTTTATTAGCAATACAAAGTACTATGAGATAAAAAAAGATTTATAAATGAGGATTAGATTAATTACAATGTTTTCGTATAATAATATGAGAGATTTCTGAAATATTTTCAAAAAATATTTTTGGAGGATATCTAAAAGTATTTTTTTTTTCATATGTTATTATATATAATGTGATATAAGATGAAATGTGTTTAAAGAACATGTGACTTTGGTTAAAGTAGGATATTGGTGACGTTTTTCACTAAATTATATGACATGGGTACATTTATGAATAAGAAATTATTTATGTGGTGCTTATATCATGGTGCATATAGTGTTGTGGTCTCAAGATTTTTTAGGTGGTATTATTTGTATGGATAGAATGTGGTCATAACATCATCCATCAAAAAGTATAAAATATTTGATATTTCATTGAACCATCATTATTTGTCCACTATTAAGTTATCATTTTACTTTTACAATATCATGTAATGATATTTAAGGGATTTAAATGAAAATTTTAAATGTTAGACTTATATTTAAAAGTTGTAAGATTGTTAAAAAATGTTTTTAATTTATTTCATAATATATTTTTTTGAATGATGAAATGTATTATGAATTAAAACATTAAAAAAATATTATAGATTATGATAGTGGTTCAAGGAGTATCATTAATTCTCATAAATTATGGTTCAAGACCATGGAAATTGTATGTGTAAGGATTATATTTCTATAATAATCTGATTTTATTCTCTTTTTTTCTCTTATCACAATAAAAAAATGTTCTATAAAGCCATGAGAATTTGAAAAATCCTACTAATAAGTGTTCCTGGTGATTGACATATCTATAGGATGATTTTGGAGGTTGGAATATATTTTCTTCTACTGATATATCTTCATCAAGATCATGTAACATGGATTTCAATCTTCATAATAGAAGATAAAATGTTCAAATTCAACAATAATGAGGCATCTGTTGGACCCACGACCATTCTATGCAGGATATAGAGTATGGGTTGTGTTTATTGTCAATATTATTTGGATTGATCATGGTTTGTGTTTATTAGTGTCATCCATTTCATTGAAGATTAGGGATATTACATGTTAAGGGGACATATTGTTTGATGATGTGCGGAAGGGTTTTCACACCCAATGCAACATCAAAATGGGCTTTTCATGCTCAGCGTGAAACTTACGTGCACCGAAAAAGTCACGTCAAAATATTGTAAGTAGAGACACTGAGGAATATTAATAGGTGTCTACCCCCTCTTTGGACTTAATAATTTTCCAACGAAAATTTGATTTCTTAGCCTCTTGAATGATTAGCGCACGAAAGATTGGAAGAGAGATATATTGCGCACAAGGTGTTCCTTTAGTCTGAAAAGACCTAGTGAAACCTTCGGTGTAAGTGTGAGAAAGATAAGTGTTGTGAGGAAAGTTGGGGTATGTGAAAGTCAACTTTCACGACAATACCCAAATATTGTGCGCAATTTTTGGTATTGCGTGCAAGTGTTGTGTTATGATTTTGACAGGCTTCTGAATATATGTCTCAATGGTTGAGTGCTTTCAAGTGAATCTATTCAGTACATTGATGCAAGAAGTGTCTCATGCCGGCCTGAGATAAAGACATCAATGAAAATATTTTAAAGGGACCTTCACGTCCATAAATTCAGTGTGAATTCACACACGACACTGAGCAAGGGGGAGTATACGGAAGTGATCCAAGTGATGTAGTGAGATATCCTTGAACTATTGTAAAGGCAGTATGACTGGCACATAGTGACTATGATTGAACCTTGTAATCCATAAAATAGTAAAGATTAGTGGATTTGGGTACAACCTACACACTTTCGGTGTATTCTCCTTGGACGTAGCCCTAAGCGGTGAACCTAGTAAAAGTATTGTGTGGTCTCTATGCATGTGACTGCTTGCTTTATGATATCATCAGTGTTATAGGTTTAATGAGTTCCTACAAACGTGGGAACACGATCCTTGTTTTAAAAGAAAAATTTGACACCCTGATTCACCCCTCCCCCCTCAGGGTGTTCCGGGGTCCTATAAGTGTTATTATAGGGTAAAGGTTGAAAGTGTTAGATCTGTCATTTTCTGTCATGGAGAATGCAGTCAATGCTAGGGGAATCCCTCTCTTCGATAGAAGTTATTTTAAAATTTGGAAGAACAGAATGAGATCGCATCTAAGAACCCTTGTAATATAAGTTCTCATTTCCAATTTACAAGGAATACAAGTTACTGATCCAACAGGTCTTGCTATGACTGATACAGAACGGAATGTTCTTGATGTATATTCTAATGCTTAGAATGCTCTCTCTGCGGCTCTCTCTGGACAAATATCTCTAAAGGTGAAGAGTTTCACCATAGAAAATTATATGTGTGACAAACATGAAAATATTTATAAAGGTTATAGAAAAGTGAAGGAGGAAAAACATTAATTTGTGCACACCAGGTTTGACGGTATGAAGATGCATCCTGATGAGAATGTAGATTCCTTCTTAAATCAAATTACTATATTAGTGGGAGCAATTCGAGGTCTTGGAGAGGAAATAAAAGATATCTATATCATAAAGAAAACCTTGAGAAGACTTTTGACTATGTAAATTTACAAGGTGTCATCTCTTTAAGAAAGATATCTTTCCAAACTATCTCCGGATGATCTTCTAAGTAGTATAGTGGTATATTCGATGAGATTCAAACCAAAAGATGCAACAACTTGTGGTCGTAAGGAAATGGAATTCAAATCTATGTGAAAACTAAAAATTTCAGGAGATAGTGGTGGTGAAGATGATGAGGAAATAAAATTCTTTCTCTTAGTTCCAACAATCCTAAGAAGGGAAAATGTAAATTTAAAGGTATGTAACCTCTTGTATGTTTTAGTTGTGGTAGAGATGGGCACATTTACTCTGAGTTCCAAAGAATGTTTTATGATGAAGAGAATGAAGTGGAAGACATTGAGAAGACTCGAATTTTTTTTTCAAAAAGGGAGACATCAAATCTAGAAAGAAAGTTGAGAAGAAGAGTTTTGTCTATTAAAAAGAAGATAATGATATTGAATTCATTGAATAAGATGAACCAGAATTTAATTCTGAAAACCATGCTTCCATGATGGAAACTATGGAAAATCTAGAACCGTAGATCAATAAAGATAGAGATAATTAAATGAAACCTAATGGTGATCCATGTTTCAAATTAAGGATCCATTTTCCAATATTGAGAATAAATGTAAGAGATGTAATAAGTTGAAAGAAATTGTGGAAGAATCATTAGAATATATTGATGAGCTTGAAGCTGAAATTGAATGACTAGAAGAACTGGTGAGAGTACAGTCTTCAATCCTTGAAAACACATATGATGTTGTGGAACTAAAGATTAGAATTGAAGAACAATCAAAGGTCATCAAGGACCTTATGTACAAACTAGAACAGAAGTCCAAGTCTATTGAGGGTCTTGATGAAGAACTTGTTACCCTTAGTAATAATCATGAGTGTCAATCAACCACAAAATAGGTAAAGAAGAAAATTCATTTTGGAAGATTCTTAGATGCGGAATTACTTGTAAGATCCAAGCGTGGTTCAGATGGGGTTAAAAAATATTGAGTGATCAAAGACCCATCTGCATGGGAAACAGTGGAATCTGTTGTGAAGCTGAGATATCAACTTCCATAAGTAAAGTGATCCAAAAGAAAGAGAATATGAAAGTTGGACATGTTGAAAATTTTCTTGAGTTGATGAAAAAGAAACCCTCAATTCAAACTAAATAAAGAACTGAATATTATTGTCAATTTTTCAGAAATGACAGGCAGTCCAACTATTTTCCCAAGGAAGTAGGCATGAGGAGGAACATAAGTGAGAAGAAATTTCTTCTTATGAAGTTTCAGTTCTGTGGATATCTGAGCCATACCATGTTATATTGCAAATAGGAAATTATCTATTTGAATGGAGAAGATATAGGAAGTAAACAAAGGAGGCTGATTTCATATCATATATCTTATAAAAGAAATAGTTTCAATGGATACTACTTTCACTATTCTAACATTGTCCATAAATCTATGTATTGCAGGCAGAGGTATGATAAGATGAATTCATACAGCTCTCAGAGACAAGTCAATACTCACCCTCCTGACGGTGTTGTTCTCACAAACCAGTTTTCTCTTCTAGAAGAAAAGTTTGTGTATGAATAATATGATTACGTGGAAGAATGAATTGAAAGACCTTCAGTCTCCTACACACAATCCAATATCTCATGGTAAGAGAAGAAGAAAATAGAGAAATCCAATCTTACAGAAGTAGATCTAAAAGCTACAAAAAGTTGCAGCACCTAGATTATTGATAGTGGATGCTCGTACCATATGACAGGAAATGCTGACCTTTTAAAGAACATTAAGAAAAATGTTGATGGAACTGTGAGGTTTGGTAATGATGGTGCTTTGAAAATTAAAGGTAGTGGAAATAGTGCACTGTCCAATGGAGAGCTAAAAATTTAGAGACCCAAAGCTTGATGTACATGGAAATTACATTACGTTTGCGTAATACTTAATACATAACAAAAATAGACACACAAGGATCGTAATAGTTTAGTGTCTTTGGAAACTCGGAATATAATCTTCTAATCGTGTTGAAAGATCTTCAACATCTCCATTAATGATCTTCCTCTTTTTTTTTCTTACTTAAAACCTTTCTTTAAATCCTGGGGAAAAGAAAACATATAAAGGGTGAGATCAAATGCTCAGTAAGGGTAAGCATAGAGAACATAAAACAATCCTTAGACATTTGAATGTAAAAAAACATGAGCATAAAATCTAAACATCAAAATCTTGAGCAATGACATAAAACATGGCAGTACATAAGGCATAGATCATGAAGAAACATTAATCATGATAAATTAGCATGGGAATAAAACATGTAATTGTGGCAACAATTAAGCACATGATATGATTTCCATAGTGGCCAAGGCATTATTGCCATGACCATCTTAGTGGACAAAGTCCCTTTCTGAATCGAGTTCACTCCTCGTTTCAGTCCTGTAACACTGAACCGGATTAACTTACCATTCCATCCATGTCTATATCATTAGATATAAATATTTACCCAATCCATTTGAGGGAGATATAGGTCCCACCCATCTCATAATGAAATCATTCTTACTTGTTCCATAAAATAATCATAAAACATTCATCGTAACCCAAAGAATAAAATGGGTTTCATAAACATCATCCCATCATCACATAATCCATATAAAAGAAATGGATATTTCATCATAAGAAAAGTGAAACCATGTAAATCATAGAGACATTAAACATGAAACATACACATATGAAATAATTTCATCTTAGATGGAAAATGATTTTGATAAAACAATTGAAATGAATTCTTGAGGAAAATATCCTTTCTTCTTTAAAATCATTTTCTTTTCAAAAAATGTCATGCATTTTTGAAAGGAAAGGATTTTATTGAAAATAGTCATGAAATATTTTGGAGGAAGGTTCATGAAAATAAGGCTTTATAAAACCGTAAAAATCCTTTCATGCCGTATAAGTTTAAAAAATAACATTCTTCTCGTACTTTTGTCAGAAAAGTAAAAAAGTACCTCTTAAAAGAAAGATTCCTTACAAACCATGTAGTAAAAGTAAAAAATGAGAAAAAAGGACGTTAAAAAAACATGAAACCATTTTTATAAAATAGGGACATGGATGACAAATATAACCCCAGTGAATACTTACGAATAAAAAATCTCAGATAAGAGTGAGATTGGAATAGTTATCCCTTACTGTAGGTCTGATGTGCTTCGTACGTATCCGAACCTTCTGTATAATGATTTAAATAATGTCATTGACTTATTAAATAATCATATTTATTGTTATGATATCATATATGGTTCACTTATGACTTTATATTACCAGTTCTTTTGTAAGTTCCATGTTAAAGTAGTGTTTTGGGTAAAATCATTTTATTTATCGTACATGTTTGGACTTGTTGTTCTTGATATTATTACTTATAACCTGATTTACTTAATTACATAATGTAAAACATGATTTATATGTAATATATATTCATAATATACATATATATATATATGATATATCGATAAATGGAATGAAATACACCGTTCATGGAGACGATAGGCCGTACGTACGCATGAACGCTGTTTTCATTTCCTTATTGAATTGAATGGAATTAAGTAGATGACATACATATATATATACATAAATACAGTATCATTATTATGTCATATATTTCATGATTACTTATTATATATACTTTATAATCATTTATGAATGGTTAGCATGGAGAATGAATCTCATCGCGTCGTGCATACGGTAGTCCGTACGTATGCACGAGCGATGATATCATTCACATGATCGTGGAATTGTATTGAAGTGTATGTATAATATTTAAGAATCAATATCACTTTACAATAATCATATATAGTTATCTATTTACACCATTATACCCATCCAAGTAAGGTGGTGGTCGAAAATAGATTACACCACGGCGTGGAGACGGTATTCCGCACGTACGCATGGGCGGTGATTTCGTTTTTCATAGGATGGAAAGATGGTGAAATAGGTATGTTTCATACTTATAATAACATATCAGTATATTAGTGACACTGATGTTATTACTTCATAATTAAACAACTAAATAAGAAGAAGAAGAAGAAGAAATAAAGTTGAAATAATCGGTAACGGACATTACCTCTTCTTTGAAGCGCCTCTTCTTAACCTCCTCTTGGGGCACTAAATATGGTCTTTTAAGAAGACAAGAACCTCTAGTATGTTTCTATGGAAGTGTAGCAGAGAAATTGGTAGGGTTTGGAGGAGCTTGAAGGCTCAATGTGGTGTGAGGAAGAGAGGGAGGAAATGCCCTTTTATAAGGGAGGAGAGGGGCACCTTTGGAAATATAAGAAATATTAGTTTATATTAAATCCCAACCCAACATAAAAACTTCCCAAATGACTCATATCCAAATATTATATGATATAGGGTTATAATATCATCAACTAATAAAATTTAGACATGTTAGGAATTTATTTTAAACATTATCAACTTGATTTATCCTTATTTATCAATTTAATTTTATTTGTGGTAATAATATTATAAATTTTAAATTATTATAAATAATTACATATGTGTTGTTAATTTTCCATAATTTGAAACTTTATGATATTTTAGACCATATAAATTTTAATTTATAATTTTCAAATATTTTTGTGATTTTTAAACAATTTTATAATATTTTATTTTTATAAAATAACAATAGTGTCAATTTTGACACTATTCATTTATTTGAATTTAAATAAATTATATATAGAATATATGCTCAAAATAAAAGCTTTAATTGATTTATAAAATGTCATATGTATCTAGAAAATTAGTGGAGCACATTAAGTAGTTCATATAATATTTATTTTAATATTTTTAAGATCATTTATTTTATATTTCAATCAATAAAATAATTTCAACATCACTATTGTGTCATAATTAATGACAATTATTTAATCCCTAAAAATTATAAATAAATTCATATGATGTAGATAATTTTATTAGATTCATTAAGACTATTCATTTTGGAAGTTTCATTAAGTTTATCACTAAATTAAAATTATTATACTTATAAGATTTCGGAAAGTGACATGTTATCACTTTCTTTGGTTTTAATAATAATTAAATTATTTTCATGGAAAAAAGTCCATTAAATGAATCTAATCCGACCTTTAGGTGATATGGGTCGACTTTTAGTCATCCAATAAGATTTTGTCATGTGTTAGGGTAATTTTATAATCTTATATTTACCCTTAATTACCCGATTTACCTTTAACTATGGTAAATAAAATTTACCGTAGTTACTATTCATAATGCCCAAAAATAAAAAAGTAGCTTATTAACATAATTTGGACCCACTGATTCCAAAATTAAATCCATTTTTCCAAATTCAATACAAAATAGTTGCAGAAATTAAATTAAAAATTAATCTCGTTGTTGAAAGAAAACGGGTTTTTGGTTAAAACATTGCAAAAGATTGAATTCATTTAACCTAAGAATTCAAGGTAAAATCAATGCTAATGACATAAATTATATTAAATGGTAAAAATATATTCTATTTATACATTAAAACCATTAAATGTTATAATCTAACCATATAAATTATTACGATGAAAAAAGTTGTTTTTAATTAAAATATAGCGTGTTTTTACTATTCATTAAAATATGAAAGTTATCAGAAAAATATCAAAACTTTATCCAATGTAAATTTTTATATCCTGATTCAAAAGACGAAGTTTATTTTGTAAAATTTAACTTATAAACATGTCAAAAACTAGATTTAATGTGGGTGTGCCATCAAAAGGCGGTAAAACCGCATTTTTTGAAAAATACTTATTTTACCTGAAAAATTTATTTTGTTCACATAAAATGTTTTAAAAAATTTATAAGATGAATAATAACATTATAAAATTCAAAATTTATTTAATAATATTCATAACGGCTAGTCCATAATAATATTATAACAATATATCGTTATTTAGTGAATCCTGGTATTGCGTACAACACACGCTATCGAGGAAGGTCGTGATTGCGTGTAATGCAAGCCAAGTCAGGGTTACATTTTTTGAAAGACTCCTTTTTTGTTTCGTTATAACAGAATCCAACCATTTTTCATTTATACATTGAATATATTTATATATATATACACTCAATGTTGCGTAGAATGACTATTATCAAACGAATTTGAAATTGTGTGTAACACAATCTAAGAATAGTGTTGCGTATACTGCAAGCTAATACGGTGTTGCGTATAGCACAAGATAATATTTTTGTAGCATAAAACACATGACATCAAATAAATTAAAATGGATACATATAATAAAATATCGGGTTGTTACAAAAGAAGACTGAAGTTGTTTATGTGGACGGTCTAAGTCACAATCTCCATAGTGTGAGTCAACTCTGTTACTTAGGGATCATAGTGACTTTCAATCAAAATGGATTCACTATAAAGGGTAAAATAGGTAATTCTCTCACGAATGTATGAAGAATAGGTGGGAACTTATATCAAATTGACAATAAAGAGAAATCTTACTATCTGTCTGTTGAAGTGGAAAACAACCTATGGCATTGAAAACTGGGGCACATTAACCAACAATACATGGAAAAGATATCTAAGATTAAGATAGTCATGGATATCTTCATTCTGAAACGTGAATGGAAAAAGGCTGGTTATGCTTTCATACATGGGAATCTAGTCAGTAGTTCATATAGGCCAAAGAAGGAAAGGACATCACACCTTCTTGATCTCATCCATACAAACGTATGTAGCCTGATAAACATTGTTAAAACTCATAGAGAGTGGTAGTTTGTCCTTTTAATTGATGATTATAGTTGAATGGCTTGTGTAATGGTTATTCACAGGAAGCTACAAGTACTAGATTACATGAAAACTTATATTCGAATTGACGAGAATGATATTGGACAGACAATCAAAGTCCGACAATCTGAAAATGGAGGGGAATAAACATCCAATGAGGTTAAAAATTTCCTGAAAAAACAAGGAATACTGCATGAGGTAGCTGTTGTGAAAACTCCATAGAAAATGGAGTTATTGAGCGCCATAATTGACAGGTCAATAACATGGTCAGGACTATGCTAATTGAGAGAGGTATATCTCACCATTACCGGAAAGAAGCTATTGAAGCTGTAGTTCACATTCAAAATCGAATAAGGCTCTATATGGGAGAAAAAAAAATTACCATATGAACTGTGGCATTGAAGGAAGCCTTCATTGAAATAATTTTTTGTTTTTGGGAGTAAATGTTTCATCTGAAACAAAGAAGGGAATCAAGGGATGTATGGTGATAATGCAGATGAAGGAATATTCTTTGGATATCCACTGAACATCAAAGCATATAAGTGTTTCAATAAGCGATTGGAAAGGATTGTGGAAAGAAGTAAAGTTATGATAATTAAATAAAAACCCCCTAATGATTCAAGGAATTGTTATTCTGATGAGATAGAAGATGGGAAGGAATGTGAACATGGAGAATATTCAAATAATGAAATAAAGTAAGGTGTACAAAACTCTGAGGAGTCACATCATGATGTTGACACAGAAGAAGAATCTAAAGTTGAAACCATAGTAGGATAGAATTTAGTTTGACCTCAGAGGATGAATCGAAGAGTAGAAATTGATCAATCCAATATCATTTGGGATTGGAATATACCCACACAAACAAGCATAATGATGAGTAATTCACAATCTTCATTTCTATTAGTTTTAGAACCATCATCATTTGAAGAAGCTCCAAAGGATGAATCATGGGTTAAGGCCATGAATGAAGAGTTAAATATGATTGACAAAAATCAGATATGGATCTGGTCAAGAGATCCAATGGTCATAATGTGATTGGTACAAAGTGGATATTTAAGAAAAAATATGATGAACATGTAAGTGTTATTAGAAACAAGGAACGAATGTTATGCAAAGGATATTCACATATTGAATGTGTCGATGTTGAAGAAACCTTTGCTTCAGTGTCTAGACTGGAGTCAATTAGGATTTTTCATTCCATGTAAATTAAAATAGTATATCAAGTATGTCAAGTGGATGTCAATACATAATTCTTGAATGGTGTTCTCGAAGAAGAAGTCTACATCGAACAACCAGTGGGTTTTCTTCTTGGTATAGATGAAACAAAGGTTTGTGAACTAAAGAAGGCCCTCTATGGTTTGAAGCAGGAACCACGAGCATCGTATTCTCGTATAGATTATTATCTCAAGAAGATGGAATTCAAAATAGGGGGAGTAGATCATAATACTTATGGGAAGAATTATTTTAAATATCAGTTCATGGTTCTAGTTTATCTTTATGACATTATATTTGGTGGTAGTAGGCAGAAAAAATGGATGAATTTTTCAATCACATGATATTAGAATTTGAAATGTCTATGATTGGAGAGCTCGCATATTTATTGGGGCTAAAAGTGATTCAAAATAAGAATTAAACTTTCATTTATCAAGAAAATTATGCAAGAGAGATGCTGAATAAACATAATATGGATGAATCCAAACCAATTTCAACCTCGATTTTGTTTGGAACCACACTTCGAAAGCATGAGGATTGGACCTTTGTAGATCCCAAAATGTACATGAGGATTATTGGAAGGTTAGTTTACCTAATGGAGACACGGCCTGGTATTGTCTTTGCATCTTTCTTAGCATCCCGATTTCAAAGTAATTCGAAGGAAGAGCATATGACAGTAGTAAATAGAATCATGAAGTATATTCAAGGTAATAATAATTATGGTTTATACTTTTCTGCAGGAAGGGACAGTGAATTATCATCATTTTTTTATGCTAATTGGGTTGGAGATGTAGTGTACAGAATGTCCACTAGTGGTGGATCATTCTATATTGGGCATAAATGTGTTGGCTGGTTGAGAAAGAAACAAGAAAGTAATTCTCTTAGTATTGTTGAAGATGAGTATATCTTTGCTACAAAGGCATGCACTCAACTAATATGGATGAAGAAACAACTAACATATATTGGTGATGAGGTGAAACAACCAATGGTTATTTACTGTGATAA
Source organism: Viscum album (assembly GCA_963277665.1). Lineage (NCBI taxonomy): Eukaryota > Viridiplantae > Streptophyta > Magnoliopsida > Santalales > Viscaceae > Viscum > Viscum album. Next base: position 768,641,403 of record OY728159.1, on the reverse strand, counting down.
CAAGAGCATAATCTATCTTACAAAGAATCCTGTTCAAAATAATCATAGAAAACTCACTTTATCGATGAAAAAGTTGTATAAGGTGTGATTAAAATGGATCATGTGGGAACTGATGAGAAAGTGGATGATATCCTAACTAATCCACTATCAGTGGATATATTTGAGAAACATCGGTTGAACCCCAGTGTTCGTCCACCTCCTAGTGAATTAGGAGGTAATGAATTACCCGTCTCCCCAGTTGTTTTAACTATTTCAATACATTTTATGAAAGTGATGTATGTTTGTGGGGGAGTTACGATATAGGCGGAGTATGTTATGAGCATTACAATGGATGATTATCGATATTTGGGTTTATTTCAATTGGTGGAGAAATTGATAGGATGTGGTGTCTCTAGATGAGGGAAGAAAAAGAGAATCTTGGCTGAAGATGGAGATAATTGTGGAGGGAGAAAATTTTCCAGGAGCTTCCATTTGAACACATGAGAACACAATTCATGTCTTCCCTATTATTTTCTATACTGAATATTGCTCACGTAGATATAGATTTTTGGCTGAGTTGATTCTTGCGTATCAAGTTTTAATAGTGGTTGGTGCTCCTTTGACTCTATCTAGAGATTTCCAACAAACCCAAAGGGGGAGATCATTTGACCAACGATTGTTCTATATAGGATATGGATTATGGTTTGTGTTTTTTGTCAATATTATTTGGATTGATCATGGTTTGTGTTTTTTATTGTCATCCCTTTCATGGAAGATCTGGGAGATTACATGGAATGGGGTCATACTGTTTGATCTGAAAGCAGTATCGAAGATGGTGTTGTTATAAAGTGTTTTCCAAATTTTTGGAGCTCAAAATTGGAAAATTGGGAAACATGGTTTTGAAAAAATAAGGTGCATGAATTATTTTAAGTGTGCATGAAAGATTTTTTTTTCACACAAGATTGAAGGTATTTCAGGAACCTGTGCACAAGAAGTGTTTTAGGATCAGAATGTCGAAAAATGGAATAGTCAGGGAGTGCGCGGAAGATGATGCTACTCAAAAGGGTCTGTGCACCTAATGCGACATCAAAAGGTATTTTACATCCACAATGTGAAAATTATGTGCAATGAAGAAGACACATAGGATTATTGTGCAGAGGGACACTGATGCATATAAATAAGTGGCTACTCCCTCTTTATACTTAAGAATTTCCCAAAAAAAATCTGGTTTCTCAATCGCGCGAAATATTTGCGCCTGAAAGATTGGAAGAGAGATAATCATGCGTGCAAGGGGTTCCTTTAGTCTGAAAAGACCAAGATAACCCTTCGGTCTATGTACAAGAAAGATAAGTGTTGTGCGGAAAGTAGGGGTTGCGTGATAATCATCTTTCGCGACAATTCCCAAATATTTCACATAAGTTTTGGTATTGTGTGCAAGTGTTGTGTTGTGCTTCTGACTGGCTTATGAATATTCATCTTAGTGGTTCAGTGCATTAAAGTGCATCTATTCAGTACTTTGATGCAAGCAGTGTCTCATGCTATTCTGAGACAAAGAATTAAATGAAAATCTATTGAAGGGACCTTCATGTCCATAAACTGAGTGTGACTTCACCCAAGGCACAGAGAAATGGGGAGTCTACAGAAGTGATTTGAGGGATGCGGTGAGCTATCCCTTAACCATTTTAAAGGAAGTGTGTCTAGCACAGAGTGACTATGACCGAACCTTGTAATCCATAAACTAGTGAACATTAGTGGATTTAGGCACAACCAACACACTGTTGGCGTATTCTCCTTAGACGTAGCCCTTAGCGGTGAACCAAGTAAAAGTGATATGTGGTCTCTATGCATGTGACTTATTTCTCTCTGATCTCATCAGTTTTATAGGTTTAATGAGTTACTACCAACGTTGTTTAAAAAAAATTGACACCATGATTCACCCCTCCCCTCTCAGGGTGTTCCGGGGTCCTAAAACATCTACTTCATATCTATGACATATATTTTTCTAAACCTCTCTTGGTAATATATCATGTAATTCATTTTCTATGATTATTTATGTTACCTATAAATAAGTGTTATCTTCATCAAAACCCTACTATTTATTTCCTTAGGGGAAACAACCAAAGTGTATCCCAATTCATAGGTAGTGTCATGGGTAGATACATGATAAAATCCATCTTCACCCAATTCACAAATAAAACAATTCATAGATTTTAAATTAAAATCATAAGTATCCCTTTTAGCATCACTCTAATATTTACAAGGAATTTAGACTTCTCATACCAATCTTCAATGTTTCCCTACATATAAAATCCTAATCATTATAGATGTATTTTTATATTGATTTTCTACTAGGATTCCTTTTTCTATTTAATTATGGTGATCTATTAGCAAAATAACCTACTTTTATTTCAGATTATATTTTTTCTAGAAAATGATCTTGTAGTGACAAGTAATGTGTGTAGTCACCTAAGACAGGGGTGAATCAGTATGAATCTTTTTATAGAATTATAATATCATTAGAATTGTCCTTTTAAAAACCCTCTTAGTATTCAAACATTTTTTGTTAGTTAACACATATATGGATCTTCTTATGATTACCCTCAACACATTCAGACAATATGTATGATAAAAAAGTAATAAAACGCAGTAATCAGAATTTTTAGAACATTCAATCCAAATATGGGTACCTACTCTTTGTTGTATTCAATTTAATTATAAAATACAAACATCCAATATATTATTCAATTGAATATAATGGTATATCTCCTAAAAATACATTTCTATCTATCAAATAGCTCTTCATATAGGTCCCCACTATTTTATAGTATCCCAAGTATTTTCTTATATTGAATCTCATTGATGTTCAATGGGTCTTACCAAACTCTAATGAATAATATTTCCAATTTGACTGGGATATCACTGAATCAAATTATTTTATCATATTCCCCAAACATAGGTGTTAGAATTCTAGAATATTTTCAACAACACTACATGCACATTAACCATATTCTTTAACTTAATATCATAATGATCAGCATGCATCCACAACACATTTTCTTCTTCCTTGATGAATATTTATTGGGATGATTTTTTCTGCTAGAGTAGTATGCGAGTTAACCTTATCCTTCTACTCTATATTTGTGTACTATTCAATCAGAAAAAATTTTAATCCTCAGTCATCTTATTTAGATTCCATGATATCATGGTATCATAAGACATGTGTTTGAACCATTTTCTTTTTCTTCTTAGAAAAACCAGTGATATTCTTCTTGAATATTTTCGTCTCCTACTATCTTTGATACACTAAGATACATCTCAAGAATTTTAGTATAAAAATGCAATTTCATAAATCATTAAATTTTCTCAAACCCCTCTTTTGTTTACTTTGTATAACCCCTTAATGTGAAGAATTAAATTTTTTGTAATTTTATTCTTACCCTTATATAGAAACCATGTCTTATGTAAGGGTAACATGTTTTTTTTTCAAAGTTTGAATAAGGGTGTAGGAGTTTTTCCTTATGTTTCAAAAGGTTGAGGGAATTTTTTCATGAATTTTATACGGGTTGGATTGAACTATGTAAGGGTAATAGTGAGTAATCATGCACTTTATACGGGAAAATATTTCATTGTGTCAGGGTTGATATATTCTTATATGAGTTGTGTAAGGGTTATTAGCCACTACATAAGGGTAACTCCTTTATTATAAGGGTTGTGCAAGGCTAATTATAGCACTATATAAATGTAATACTTATTTTCAAAGGTTGTGTAATGTTAACATAGCTTTTCCAAATCCATCATTAGGGTAACCAATCACATTAGGGTAACACCAAGTTGCCATCACAAAACACATACTTCATATGTGAGGGTGATTATTTTAAACTATTTTTTTTGAATTTCCCCTTTTTCAACCCATTAACATTGTCTTGATGATTTTAAATTCCTTAAATCATTAGAATTGATACATTAAAATCATTTAAATTTTATAAAAGATCTAGGAAGGAATTTAAAACCATCACATTCATGAATCATTTAATGAGAAAATTAAATAACGAATTTAATTTGGGGGTGTTAATGTTGACATCCACCCCTGACATTTTCCTTAAAAATTACCCGAACCTTCTCCTTCCTTTGTTCATGATATTATTTGGGATTAAGAATTAATAATTTTCCTTTTCACAAGATCTATGAATTCATATTTGGAAAATTTTATTTTATTAATTTAGTTTATAGGTGTGTTAAAACATTATGTCCCTTCCTCCCGGGTAATGAACTTGGAATGGATTAATTTCTGGTAAGAAATTTTCATGGAAAAATTGTGAATTGAGCTATTTCAAAACTGTTAGGAAATATTTAAATATTTATTAAAATGATAGTGACCCAAAATTATGAAATGATTTCATAAAATAATTATCACATGAATATCTCTTATTATTCTAGAAGTATAGAGTAATATCACATGTGGTTTTATAAATATTCTTTGAGGAATATTTTTCTAGCACATATGTTGGTATATTTTGATAATTTGGAGATTATTCAAGAGAGATAAAAAATCATCTCATGTGATGTTTTGTTTATTTTTGAAATAAAATAATATAATTGGTTCTAGGAATCCTTATCAAGAAGTTTCTTTTTGGGAACATTTGGTTTCGGTTTGAGTGATAATTCCTTAATTAAATTTGGCGATATCATTGAAAATATTGAGGTAAGAATTTCTTTACCTTTTTAGGGAACTTTTTTAAACATATTTCCATGATATAACTTGTGTGTTATTATACAAGATAATCATTATTGATTATTATTACATGTGGTTGTGTGTGTGTGGACCATGATAACCTTATATAATGATTATTCCCATGAGTATATTTATAGATTTTTGTTCATGTTTTAAGTTGATCACATGTATTGAATGTTTCTACTTTTACTCATAATGATATACTATGATTTCTTGAGTGTTATTACCAATTTTTTGTTCCTTTTGAGGTATTGTTCTTGGTTCCCAAATTAGGTGGACTGTCATCACATTTTTATCCCTTATAGGGGGAGTATACATGACTTGTGATGATGGAAAAGATGGAAGTAAGTATAGGTTAAGAACATGATGATGCATCATGGATTCCATGTGATAAAATTGATTCCTAGACAATTCCAAGGATCATGTTACTTGAAGAATAGTGGATGAAAAGTAGAAAAATCACTCACTTCTTAGTGGATGTTGAGAAAAAGACTCACTTTATGCATAGTGGATACTGAGTTTCACACACACACGCGATGCTGAGAAGCATGATCACTAGCCTCCTAGATAGTCCTTGATTACTCTTTATATCTTGACTTTAATTCTGGTGTGGAGCTTATGAATGTATGGTCAAAAATAAAGGTTTATAAGTTAGCACATGAGTTCTCGATTATCGATTTTTTTGATACATTCATATTTATTGTTTATTTAGGGAATAAACTGGTTCACATTTGCACATTAGTTAAGGAATCATTGATGGCGTCTCGCTGAGTTTATTAATCACATTATATAAGCATTATCGATTCACATGTAGACATTATGTTTTGGGATATGAGTAATGTAAAGGGGTTCATGGATGATGGTTGAGTAGAGTATCAGGGTAGTTTTGGAAGATCAGGATGGAATTTGGAAGACTTCATGATTTATTTACTTATTTATTTTACCAACTTCACTTTTATACGATACAGTGTCATTCTTCCTTAGGATCATGTTATCTAGTTATTTTAATGAAATGTATGTCATCTTTTATTTTTTTCATTTTACTCTGATTATTAATTATATTGTTTATTCATTTATTATTTGTAAAATGACAAGATTCTAAGGGTACCATATTCCCACTGATGGACTTAGAACCTCACTTTTAGTTGGTATCCTCTTTCATTAAGGGAGGCATGCATGAGGTCATTTAGCACTCCAATTCAGACCTAGTGGTTTGTGTTGGTGTGTTAAAAAAATGGTATCAAAGCACTGATTTTCTTATTCTCCTTTTGGAATAATCGAGGACATGGTATAAAATAGATATCTATGCAAGACTCTGGTAGGGGATATTCCATTTTCATGTATATTACATGAGTAAAAATCCTCTACAATACCATGGATTAGATTACTACTAGTTTTTTATGATATTTCAGTTGTATTCATGTATCATGATTATGAATATAGGTCTACATTTTATATGTATACCAATTATTATGATTCCTGTTAGTTTCTAAATTTAAATGCCTTGAATTGTGTTTTTCTTGGATAGATTCCCTTTTGTGAGGTATATCTATCTTTTCATAAATATTATGATATATATCTATTTTAATTAATTATTTAAACTGGTCATAATGTTATGATTGTATATATATGGCTCCCACTAAAGTGAAGGGACAAGACCATGGTTAGTGATATAAGGGGTATATCATGGGTTGTCGGTAGAATCTTAGGAGAACCTTGTGTGATATCATATAATGATTAGGGTTTATCTTAATGGATCTAGTTTTTCCAAGGTATTTTTATGATGTCCCAGAATTTGTCACCATGACATAGTCTTATGGGCCTACTTGTGAATCATAGCTAGAATTCTCCCAAAAGGGAGGATGTTATTTTTTTTCCACCATATGTATAGGATTATGGAATTGATAATACTCCCACACCTACACTATAGTTTAAGTATAATGGACAATTTAGCTATAATTTTTTCTCTTAGTTCCTATTATAGTTATAGAATTTCAAAACTACGGTCAAATAATCCCTAGCCTTAAACTCGATCATTTTCTATCCATACAGGGCACCATATTACCTTTGGGTATTTTGGAATGGGTTGAATCATAATGGGGATATTTGAACAAATAGATACTCTAGAGGATTGGAATGATAAACTAGTGGGTTTTATGCTTCCATAGTTTCCCATTTCAATATATCTGCGAAAGTTTTTACTGGACTCAACTTACCAGTTATGATGTCTTCAGGATTACTTTCCCTTGACACACTATTGGGCACAAAATTGGCCCATATTCAACAATTTCTAGAATTTTCTATTGTTTTTTATAGTTATGGACATCTTTGTGGATTCATGATCTTAGAGATAATGAGAGTTGATTTGATTCTTAGTATGCACTTGCATACCAATTTTTAAGTTGACATTATTTTTTATTGGAGAGGAGTATCATTTACTTTTATGAAGGGATATTGATGTATTTAATGAATAGAAATGGGAAATTATAGAATGTATAGTTGGTACAAACATGATTATGCTTGGAAGGATCATGAAACATATGGAAGGCTTGGATCTTTTAGTAGGATCAGTGATGTACCAGTTAACTTGTACTCCAATCATGGATCTCTATTAGGAAATATTTCTAGAAGATTTCATAGGAAATAATCTTTATATCATAGTTCACATTTATATGGATCTTATAACATCTATTTATACCATTTTAATACCCCCTTATTTTATACCACCAAACAAGCTAAAAGAGATCATGCAGAAGCTTGGTGAATTAAAATAGAAGGGTTTTTTTAGGATGAGTACTTCACCATGAGGTTCTCTATTGTTATTTACCAATAATGGATATGGTAGAATTATAATTTTTATTTATTTCAATATATTTAACTAGGTGAAGGTGAATAATGGATATCCTTTTCCAAGATTGATGGATTTTTCAATCAGTTATAGGTATCCCAATGGTTCTCCAAGATTTATCTTTAATCGAGATATCACCATATATGTGTGAAAGAGGAGGAAATCTTTAATGTGGATTTTTAGAGTATATATGGGTTATATGAGTACTTTGTGACACCATTTGGATTGAATAATGTGATAAATGTGTCAATTGATCTTGGGAAAAATATATTCCACCCTTAACTTGATTCATTCATCATGGTTTTCATTGAATATATCCTCATCTACTCATCGAGACCGGAGCATCATTACAGAAATTTTGAGGTAGTTATGAGTATGCTTCAGGTGAATAAGATTTATGCCAAGCTATCAAAGTGTAAATTTTGGATTAATGAGGTGAATTGCTTGGGGAATGTGTTTTCTGAGACAGATATGTCCATAGACCCAAAGAATTTGGATGTAGTGATGTCCTAGACACATGATCAAAACATTTTAAAGATCAAGATATTTGCAGTATTAGTAAGAAATCATTGAAATTTTATCAAGGAATTATCCTTATTATAAGAACCCATGACTATGGTGATAATTAAGGGAGTAATGTTCAAGTGGTTGGACCAGTGTGAGGAATCATTTCTTGAGTTAAAGAGGAGGATGAATAAAACTACATATTTGATCCTTCCCAAGACAAGGATTGGATATCTAATATATTTTGATCCATTAGGTGGTAGTTTGGAAGAGGTAATTTTGTAGAGTGAGAAGGTGGTGCTAATGGGTCATGTTAGATATGACCCCATGAGTGGAACTAACCTACTCTTGACTTGGATCTGGATGTTGTGGTTTACGATCTAAAGTATTAGTGACACAATCTCTTTGGTGAGAGGTTTTTTCAACACTGAACACAAGAGCCTCTATTTTATATTCACATAGCAAGACTTGAACCAATGGTAGATTCACTGGGTAGAGTATCTTCAAATTGTATACTTTTATCTGACTTATACATTATGGAAAGGTAACATCTTATGGATTCTCTTGCATGTAATATGAAATTTTGAGCAGGAGATTAGTGAGAAACCTTTAGAGGAGCAGTAGTTCCTGACAATATTTTTTGATGACTAGAGGATGGATACTTATTTGGCTTCGGGTTGAATAAATTATTCTCCCTTAGTGATCATATATTCTCTAGTAAACTGAGTACATTCTGGATAGAAAATTGACCAAGAGTGTTTTTTGATATGGGAATAGGTAGCTACAAGTGACCTAATTCTTAGGTGGTCATTGGGAGACAAAGATAGGATCCTTGTGCATCAGAGAGTATTAGTCCATACTTACCTCATAGAGAATCTAATTTGGTACTTTTATACCTTTATATGGGAAGTTTATCTTGGTGTGATAAAGATGTACTACAACTCCAGGTGATAGTTCTGGTGGCCAGGGATAAAGAGGGACATCGTTGGGTTTTTTCTCAGATTCCTTTTCTATGAGAGGTTAAAGTCCAAGAACTATCATTCTATTGGTATTTTCTAGCCAATTATATTGACCATATATAATTTTAAGGATTAAAAATGGAATTTTTTATAGGGTTACATAGGACCCTGAGGAGTCATGACATTGTCTAGTTGATTTTGGATCAGCTAATGAATGTTTCTCTCTTATTACTGATCTGAGGGACTCACTCAGTTGAAGAGCCATAAAAATTGTATATATGTGATATAGTAAGACTAAATGGAGTTCCATTGAGCATTTTTCTATCTAGGTTGCATGTTTCAAATTGTGATTTTGGTAGGGATTACAGAAAGACCTAAGGGATCATGTGATATTGAGTATGGTATACCATAATTAGATATATGGATAGTTAGAGATAATAATTTTCATATTGGAGGACATGATCTGAGATTGTATTATAGACTTTTGTGGATCTTGGGCTGATAACGAAGTCTTGGTTGTGTTCTTTATCAATAATAGTTACTAGACTTCAATTCATATGGCACATTATCAGTCTCTTTAAGAGAGGCTATGCCATTCACCACTTTATTGGTATGAGGTGGGTGGGGTAGTCATTATGGGGATTTTTTGGTTCAAGATCCCTTAAAGAGTGTGTAACTAATTCCGAATAGTATTATCACCACTTATAAAAGGCATATATTTTATGTTGAAGATAGGAGGAGACCTTTGGATTTCACATTGGCCGATTGGGTTTTCTTGAGATTTACTCCCCGATTAGGCCACTAATGTCTAAGTAATCAAGAAAAATATCCACATGTTATTTGGACACTTAATGGTCATCAAATGGTTTTGTATAGTGTAATACCATCTAAATATTCCTTCTCACTGATGTGAGATGCACAACATATTTCACATGTCATAACCCTAGAGATACATTGTTGATCCTATTCATGTCATCGACTATGAGGGCAATGAGTTGGATCAAAATGCATCTTATGAGGAGTTTCGGGTATATATTATATAACTAAGTGAGAAATTACTTTGAGGGAAGGTAATTCCACTTATTCAGATCCTATATAAGTATATATGGATCTAGGAGAAGACGTGGGAGCAGGAGTCAAATGTTTTAGCTCAGTGGTCTATGTTGTTTGACCAAGACCAATAGAGACACTTCTCAAGGATTAGAAATTGTTTTAGGGGGAGAAAAGTAATTTTCTTAATCATTAAATATTATTAAATATATCTTTATTTTATAAATCTATTTTGTGAAGAATTAAAAAAATTATATTTTATTCTTCCCCTTACAAAAAAAATATTTCTTGAATAAGGGTAAAGTTTTTTGTTCAAAGGATACATGATCGTATAAGGTCTTTTACTTATGTTTTGTAAGGGTAAGGATACTTTTCTAGGAGTTTTTTATTGGATGGATTAACTTTTGTAAGGTTACTCTTTAGTTTCTCACACTGTTTAAGGGTAAATAGTTCATTGTGTAGGGGTGGAGATCATCTTATTTGAGTTTCATAAGGATAAGTATCCACTGTGTAAGGGTAACTCCCAATTTATATTGGTTGTGTAAGGGTAATTCTAGAACTTATTAAAGGTAAGATATATTCTCCAAATATTTTCTTAGGGTACCCTGGCTTTTTCAAATCCCATGTAAGGGTATCCGGAAACATAAGGCTAAAACCAAGTTACCCTTACACAGTACATACTTTATATGTTAGGGTAACGATTTTTACATAGTTTTTTTTATAATTTCTTCTTCTTCAACGAGTAAACATGTTTTTATCACTTTAAATGGATTTAATTATGGGAAATGATTCATTAGAATAGTTTAAAGTTTGTATCAATTTATAAATGATTTTAAATCTGTCATTTTCAAGAATCACTCAATAAGAAAATTAACTGATGAATTTAATTTAGGAATATTAATGATGTGATCAATACTTAACCTTCTCCTTAAAATTTACCTAAACCTTACCCTTACTTTGTTCTTGGTATTCCATCAAACTTGAGTCGTCTATATTTTCCTTTGTGTGGGATCTGTGAATACTTCTTTGATTAAACCATTTCATTCCTTTAGTTGTTAAGTGAATTTTAATCTTATCTATCCTCCTAATGGGTGCAGACCTTTGATGTTTTTAATTCCATATAATAATTTTTCAGGAAACATTTGTTAATTGAGCTATCCTCTAACTTTATAGAAATTCATAAAAAAATATTAAAATGATAATGGAGTAGAATTATCAAATAAAATTAAATGTAATTATCACATTCATATATTAAATTTTTCTAGATATATTGAGTATCATTTCATGTGTTTTTATTGTTATTATTTGAGGAAAATCTTTCTCTCACATGAATAGGTATATGATAATTTTGAAATTATAAAATAGCAGGAAACTATTTTCTGATGTGGTGTTTTTATTTTTTTTGGAAATAAAATAATAGAATAGGTTTTAGGAATCCTTATAGAGTGGTTTGAGTTGATGAACATGTAGATGTGATTTTCAGGGTAAGTCGTATCTGAACCTTGTTGATAACATCGATAATATTGAGGTAGGAGGTTCCTTTCCTTTTGGGGGCTCTTGTTTGAACATTTCTACATGATATAACTCCGGTGTTAGAACACTTGATATTAGTTCTTGATAATGACCATATGTGTGTGTGTAGCCCGTTAGAACCTTATATGATTCTTGTTTCTATGAGTATGTTTTTATATTTTTTTCCTTTTTATATATCATATATTAGGTCAAAATATTCAAAGTAATACACAAGAGGGGGGTTAATTGATTCTTTTCAAAATCTTACACAATTCCGTCTTTTAACACCCACTATAATTTATTAAAATATACAGTTTTATTCTTCTGTATAAAAATATGAAGCGGATAAATATAAAGAAATAACACAACTTTTTATCTTGTATTGGGGTACAAATATCCCCTAGTCCACTCTACCAATCTCTCTCACATAGATCCTGGTAAATTTCACTAGAATGGTCCTCTTATCACAAGACCAAGAATCCAAAAATGAGTATAGGTAGTTAAAAACATAAAAAAATACTAATAACAAAGTCTCGTGGTTCTATAAGATATAACCGATTATCCACAGCTTAGATCGAGAAGCTAATACTCCACCACAACTGAGTACAACCAGTTAAAACTCAAATAAATCAAAATCTATGGATTTCTTGAGACAAGTGAATTTTCATAATTTTAGTAACATGAAATTGATAGTAGATAGATATTATTCTTCAAAAATAATAGTCTTCAAGATAGAATGAGTCTGAAGTAATCCAGGTTACATATTAATATTCAATTTAAAATCAACAACAAAATAGATAAGTCACAAACATATAGTAGAACAAGATAAAACATGTATATATCCAAAAAAAATTCCTTTAATAGAGTTGTTTGTTTTTTGTATCACTGTAAATAGAATTTCAATAAAGCTGTCTTGTATGTGAATTAATTATCACACATTTTTTAAGAGATATTCGGAATGAATATATAGAAAAAAAAGACTTTATTTGGTGTTCTAGATCAAAAATAATATCCTAATTGTCCACAAAAATTCATATTTCAATTTACTAGGAGAGTTTTAAATTACCATAGAAATAGGATAGTTTTTTTTATGAGCATGGTTCTTTGAAATAATAAAAATGATCCCTAAATTGGTCTTCTTTTCTGTCTTGACCATTGTAGTAATCTTGGATTGAAAATGCAACTTCAAGAACTTCACTAATGAGAACACAATTTAGGGTTGAGTTGTATAGTGTAAGGTTCCTTTGCATAGCGTTGGGTTCTTTTTTTTATAGTGTAGGGTTCCTTTGCATAGCATAGGGTTCCTTTGCGTAATGTAGGATTCCTCTTCATATCGTATGGTTCCTTTATAGAGCGTAGGGTTCCTTTGCATAGCGTAGGGTTCCTTTGCATAACATTTATCCTTATTAGCATAAAAACCCACATATAACATTGATCAAATTTATGTTCAATTTTCCTGAATGAATGGTTACAAACAGTAAATCTAGACTCCAACGTAGGGTTTTTCATCCATACGCATGTCGATTTTCCGAATGTAAGCTTGATTATCCAAATGAAAACTCTTTAGTGTAATGTAGGGTTGATACAATACGCAAACTTTAGTTCTATAGCAAAACATATAGTTGATAACAGTGTTTCTATAACCATTCTGGTAACGCTAAATTCCCTTAAAATAGAATATAAATTCTTGTAAAACTCACTTAACAAAACTTTATTAGAAAACAAACAGGGGTTTTTGTGAACATAAAAATCATCATAAAATATAGAGTATTATTGATACAATACATGCCCTAAAATCTCCCCCTTTTTGATTATAAAAAACCCATAACATAATCCTTAACAAAAATTTAAGATAATATAGGATTTTCAAAACACAAAAGTAAATATAGAAATTTTTTCAAATTTTCCATTTCACAGAAATATTTCGATAAAGAAATTTGTTGAAAATAAAATATTTGTGGTTGAAAATATTTTCTTTATCTCCCATAGAGATAGTTTTTCTACAAACATTAAAACTTCTCCCACTTTTTTTGATATCAAAAAGATGTTTGTGAAAAGAGAAAGTAAATAAACCACAATTTAATATAGAACATAACCATAAATGAATAGTTATTAATTCTAGTATAAGAAGAATAAATCTAAGATTGATAGTGAAGTATTAAAATGATATACAAATAAATAAATATAGATATGAATAAATTGAAGTTAAAAAGATATTAATTTTTTTAAAGGTTATAGTACAATCTATAATCCAAATTGGTCTTCAGAATGATTGGCTAAAGTTCATTTTTGGTAGGGACATATGGTTCTTTTGAATGTGAAATTTCCTGAACTAAACTGCTAAGATCCACCATATTCTGTAACAGCCTCTGAAAATAGTTGTTGAATACTTATGTCCAGTGCTTAAGTAACTTCTTCGATTAATTTCAAACCTTTAAACTTTCAACAAAATTTATTTTCAAAAACTCATTCACAACTTCTTCTGATTGGATGAAAGAGATCAGCAAGTCTTTAACTTGATTAATTACTAGTCCCAACTAGGATTCATTCAAAGTTAGTTTACTCACCATATTTTCTCTTATTGTCCATAATCTCCATAAGATCTCCAACTAAAATGATATTTTCTTATAATTCTATTAAATGAAGCTTCTGAGCTTTAAATATGATCTCATTATTGAAGTAAACTTATATTCTTTAAAAACAATTCGTCTCAAATTCCAACTGTTCTCTAAAAAATGAATTCTAATCCTCGAATAACTGTATATTTATAACTTGGGAATTATCCAATAAATCTGAAGATTCAATAGAATTAGATTCTATTTGATAAACATCAATTAATGATAGGATTGGATCACCATCTTCTTTTGGTCTATTTCACAAATCATATCTTCCCAAAACACTAGGATCTGGTAAAATTTTATTGCGAGGTTTAGGGATATCTTCCCAATGATGATCATGACTTTGATCCTCTTACTCAACTTTCGCAACCACTTGAGACTCACCTTCAGCTTCTCTTCACTCACCTAGTGTAGTTACATCCACACCTCCAACACCATTATCAAGAACAACTTATGGAACAATTATTGAAACTCTTCTTCATTTCTAAACAAGAGATTCTTCTGGCCTTGTAGTTTCTTCTTCATCATGCCTCTAACAAACTAATCCAAATAAAGGTATAACCCTTTTCTATCCCTGATTATCTTTTAACAACCTTTTTTGTTTCTCTGTACCAACTGGTAGAAAACTATTTCATGAGTTTCTCTAGAAAAAACCAAGATTTTTTTCTTTTTTAGAATTCTACATGTTTATTTGGTGACATGTTTTTCCAAAAAAACATATTCACAAGCTCAACAGTCCTAGGAAAAATACCAGATTGAATAAATTTCATCATCACGTGGAAGTTAGGATAAAGTTCTTTTATAAATTTCATTTGGAAAATTATGGTACCAAACAAAGAAAACATAATATAGTCATATGTATTTCTTCTATTACTGAAATTTCATAAATCAAATTGAAACTCCTCCTTATAGGGACAATGAAGAATATCATCCATTTCAACAGAGGACAAAGAAAAATATTTATTTTCAATTGAAGAGATGATAGTTTCTTCATAAAAACCATGACTAAAAGAAACATTTTTACAAAACTCTTAAACTTATATTTCATAAACCATTGGCATGTCATCTTTACCAAAAGCATAAACAAGACCTTGAAAATGCATCACTTCCTTGAGCAATAGATTTTTTGAATCCAGATAGCCAAAATCTATTACCTTTACAAGAATCACATTGCGAGCTTTTCTTGAGGTAGAGACATTGTTATCCAACATAGCATCCACATATATTTGTGAACTTTCCATCTCATAAGGTTATTGAATGGAAGGGATTGAAGAATTTTGGTTCTTGGTAGATGATAACTGAAAGAGAGAGGTACAATGTGAGTTGAATGGAGAGGAGTACAAGAGAAAGAGAAGGAAAATTGTTCTCTCACACTGATAGAGGATGTACTCATTATTATTATAATTTTGAAAATACAAATAATGTAAAATTGAAATGAAATTATTTTCAAAACAAATTAAAATGAAATTGAATAAAACATATTAAATAAAACATATTAAAACAAAAATATAGAAACTGAACATAAATTAATAAACAATTACTTAAAGTCAAATAATTCTAAATCCTCCTTAATAAAATCAAAACTAGCATTGGGTAATGGTTTAATAAAAATATCAGCTAATTGATATTCAGTATTAAAAAATTATAAAGAAATATTCTTTTTAAGGACATTATCTCTTACAAAATGATGCCTTATATCAATGTGATTAGTCCTAAAATGACTTATAGGATTTTTAAAATATTAATAGAATTAGTATTATAACATAAAATAGGAATACTATTAATGTTTAGTCCAAATTCCCATAGAGTTTTTTTTCATCCACAATACTTGTGCACAAAAGCTGCTAGCGGACACATATTCTACCTTAATGGTTGAAAGGGAAACTATGTTTTGTTTCTTACTAGACAATAAAACTAATGATTTTTCTATAAATCGATAGGTTTATTATGTAACTTCCCGGTTATGGGTTCCGCCTAGAGGTGCCTCGTATCCAGTTGGTCACATGGCCTCAAGCACATTTACCCAAATGCCCGAGGCTACCGACTAGTAGGGAGCGACTTGGGTGTGATAGTGGGGAAACTATGCCCTCATTGGAAGAGTAATGCATCAGAAATAAACATATAAAAATAGCATAGTCAGTAATAACATGAAATAAGTAAACAGTGTAAGACTGAAAATAATAAACAACTGGAGAACATATATGTGATGCATGATACATATGTCTAGGAAAGCATCCAAAAAAGTCACAATGATGGAATTTAGTACTAAACCAAAGTACAAAGAAAAAAATAAAATCCAACAGCATCGCAAGCCTCATCTTGGTCTCATGCTTTCCAGCTTCACAATAGTCAAGTACCTGACGTAGAAGGGAACTTTAAATTATCTATACCTGCAACAATATAATCAGTTTGGGCCTAAAAGCATGGCCCAAACAGGGTATGAGATGAATCCCATTAGGCAACCACCCAATGATCTATGCCTAAAAATCAATGAGTATATATGGTAGGCAATAAAAAAAATGAATCATTAAAAAAGAAAGTACTAAAAAGTAAACAATCCTACAATTTAAATTGAAATCATTTTCATATATCAAGTAATAAACTAATCATATATAGTTAACCCTGTGGGAAGTACTTATAGCCTACACCCTATGGTTCAAACAATCGAACACAAGAAATTCTCTGGGAATTACTTACATTCTAACCCCTCTGGTTCAGCTTTAGCAAAGACTCACTAAGGAAGTACTCACCGTCAATTCCACTTGTGGTCTCATATATGTAAGTAGAGAAACACTGAAGAAGCACTCAATGTCCAATTCCCCCTTTGGACTCGCAACGTGGAACTACAGACACTCTGATGGAGCATAGAGTCCATCCCTACTATGGTCTTGCAATGTAAAAGTAAACAGACACTCTGGAGAATCCATCAGCCTCCATTCCCCCTATGGTATACTACACCAGGTTCCCATAGCCCTATGTAAGTAAATCATGCACAATGATGTTCAACAGCCAAAGTAAACCTTAAGAACTACTTAGCTAACATCTTTCAAGAGCTACTTGGATAAACATCTAAAATCATATAACATAATCAGATAATATCACCCCATCCTAAAAACACTGGACATGGAAAGAAGTGCCCTAATCGGCAAAGCTAGACCAAATGGTCAATATCAAAACAAACATGGGAAACACATCCATAACATGAAAAATAACCCTATTCATAATCAAACAACATCTACTAAGTCACACAAGTCATAACAGGCATTAATATGGCTAAAATCCTCAAACACGCAATACCCCGTTCTTGGGTATTGGGAACTTTTGCACATAATATTCAAATACTAGCTACAGAAAGGCACAAAAAACCTACCTCGACGTTTTACGATTGATATACTCCAGCGTCGGCCTTTTAATTGTCCTATAATGCAGTATATCTACAATAATCTCAAAAACTCTAAACTAAATATATCTCACACAAGAGGAGAAATAATGTGATGAGGCTCTAGAAGAAGGGAGAACTAACCTATGCAATTCCAACACAACTGATGAAGTTCGATTCAGAGAACGGATGGAGGGTTAGATGTTAGGAGAAGAATCATTGGATTTGGTCTCCCTTGTATGAGCCGAGATGAGAAGAATGGTGTTCTACTAATTAGGCATGACCCTGGTCCTATATAAAAAATAAAAGTACGTGGCGTGTTTTTTTAATGTACATGACATGTATTGCCTTAACCAGCCTCCTCTTTAGGCAGTCTCCAGGTCACCCCACACAACCATGTTCTCAGCTGTCACACGACCAGTACATGGTCACCCACATCAACTAGGTACACACCGTGTACTCCAAAGTACACAACATGAACTCCTTAAATTTCACCCCTTAAATAAATTCATCCCTGAATTTCCCTAGCACGACAGTGTATAAGAATAATCCTCGAATAGTTTCAGTCACTACGATCTTATGTCGGCCTCCCTCTCCCATGTCTTGTCCTGTACTCGCCCGTGTTTCCATAGCACTCATACCATAGGAACATACTGGCCATGGAGAACCTTAGAACTACGATCAACAATTCATATAGGATTATCCTTAAAGATGTGTCCACCTCCAACTCAACTTCCTTAGGTTGGAAAACATGAGATGGGTCTGAGAAGTAACGCCATAGTTGAGAAACATGGAAGATGTCGTGCATAGCCTGATACCTCTGAGGTAATTTCAACTGATAGGAAACCATACTAACTCTCTCAAAAACCTCAAACGGTCCAACATATCTCAGTGAAATCTTTCTCTATCTCCTAATCCTCATGTTCTCCAACCTCGGTGTGACACATAGAAAAACCTGATCTCCGACCTCGAACTCAAGGGTTCATCTATATCGATCAGTATAAGATTTATTTCATGACTGTGTAGTAGCCATCCTATTTTGAATCAACTCTATCATCTCAATGGTATCCTAGACCAGACGAGGTCCCAGAATAGATGCCTATACTACCTCCACTCACAATAGGGTTGATCGGCATGGCCTACCATTCAAAGCCTCAAAAGGTTCCATATAAATAGTTTTTTTGAAAACTATTATTTTAGGAAAACTCCAAAAGAGGTATATGACTCTCCGAAGAACCTCCTAAGTCGAGGATGCATGCTCATAGCTTGTCCTCCAGCACCTAAATCATACAATCAGACTGACCATCTATCTAGGGATGGTAAGATATACTCAGAAGTACCTATATACCCAAATCACTCTGTAGTCCCTGCGAGACCCGAGAAGTAAAACATGCATCCCTGACTGAAACAATGGACTGTGTAACCCTGTGTAGATGTACAATATCCCGGATGTATAACCTTACCAGCTCCTCAACACTGAAGGTCTCCCTGATTGGAAAAAAGTCAGCAACCTTCATGAGTCTATCTATGATAACCCAAACTACATTATTCCCTCTAGGCGACATCAGTAAACCTATCATGAAGTCCATCGCAACATCATTCCACTTCCACTCAAAAAATGGTAACTGCTACAAATTCCTTGCTGGTTTCTAATGCTCCACCTTCACCTGCTGACAGGTGGAACACCTCATGAAAAACCCAAAAACATATCTATTCATATCTGGCCACCAATACTGATGGTGTAGATCACGATACATCTTGGTGACATCAGGATGAACTAACCAAACTGAGGAATGAATGTCCCACATCAGGTCCTCGTGTATGTCTGAAAACACCCATATGTGTCCCTAAAATCGCAAGATATCATCCTTGCCTATGGTCCATCCGGGAATATGGTCCTCTCCTGACATACATTCCCATAGAACTAGGCCTTCAGAATCTAATAGCTTCCTCATTCACACTCAATCAAGTAGATTAGAGGTAACATCTACAGAAGAAAGAAATTTCTACCCCTATCTATCATGCACCTACAAATTCATTTCAGATAACAGATCCATAAGATTCCACTCATTGCTAGCCTCCTAAAGTGCATGTATCTGATTTCTCCTTCTCAATGCTTTAGCCTTTTCCCATCATATATGCAAGCTCAAAATCAATGGACTAAAGGTATTCAGCCCACCTTCTCTATCTCAAATTAAAATTGTGCTGATTGAAGATATAATTGAGAATTTTTTGGTTGGGGAAAACCAAAAAATGATCTCCCAACGGCTAATGTCTCCAACAGCGTAAAGCATTAATAAATGTATCCAACTCGAGATCATGTGTCGGGTAGTTCCTGTCATGTGGCCTCAACTACCGAGACAAGTACACAATGACTCCTTTCCCCTACATAATCACTACTCCCAGCCCGATACATGAAGAATCATAGTAAATTGTATAAATCTTTCCCGGATTTGGAAAAACAAGTATTGGTGCAGAATTCAACCTCCCTTTCATCTCTTGAAAAGGCTGACTCACAAGAATCTGATCACAAGTACTCCACACCTTTCTTAGTTAGGCCCATCAGTGGCGCTGGTAAACATGAGAATTATTTTATGAAATGTCTATAGTATCCAACCAACCCCAAAAAACATTGTACCTCAAAGACATTATTTGGATGCTCCCAGGAAACTACTATTCTCAATTTCTATGGGTCTACTGATACTCTTGTATCTGAGATAACATGACCCAAGAAGTGAATTTCATCCATACAAAAGTGTCATTTTAACATCTTAGCATATAACTGATTCTCTCTCAGTGTACTCAAAACGATCTTAAGATGTGTGGCATGTTCATTTCTAGTGTGAGAGTACACCAAGATATCGTCCATGAAGACCATCATTAAATAATCCATGTATGGATGGAACATTCAGTTCATGAGAGCCATGAAAACTATAGGCGCGTTTTTGAGGTTGAACGGCCTAACCACATACTCGTATAGATCATACCTGCTCTGAAATAATTTATGAGGTATATAAGATGGTCTAACGTGCGACTGATGACAACTGGATCTTAAGTAAATCTTCGAGAACACCTGAGCTTCTCGAAACTGATCAAAGAGATCATTATTCCTCGAAAAGGGATTTCGGTTCATGACTGTCAACTAGTTCAACTTACGATAATCCTCACAAAGTCAGAGGGTATCATCTTAATTCTTCGCAAACAGAACAAATGAACCCCAAGGAGAAGTACTAGGTCATATGAAACCCTTATCATGTAACTCCACTAACAGCTTCTTGATCTTCTATAACTCTAGTGTATCCATCCTATATGGAGGAATGGAAACCGGTTCCACTCCTATAATAAGATCAATAGAAAAGTCCACCTCTCACTCTGGAGGAAAAATTGAAAATTCCACTGGAAATACATCCCTAAAACAATCCACCACTGGAGGAAAGTACATCTATGAAGACCCTTGGTCATCTAGATATAGAAGGGAAATCTGGGCTATAGATCCTCCAATACATGATGCTTGGTTCCCCCTCTTCTCTCTTAGAAATCCCATTATCCATTGTGTAGAAACAGGCTACCCTCTAGTGACGTGAAACTCACCCTACGATGATAGTAATATACCACAGTCTGAAAGGGAACTCACCAGTCCATTCCAAGAATGACATCATATAATTTAATCTCTAAGACATAAAGGTACCATAAGTAGCGACACCCACCAACCTCATGAGGGGACTCCTTACACTAACGAAAACTAGTCTTTCTTGTTCCCAACAGAGTGTACAGCTTCAAGACATCAACAAAAGTAAAGATAAAGATCCCAAGTCTCTCCAGAACCGTAACAGATATGAAACTATGGGATGACCCTGTAACGAAAAGTGTTGAAACTATAACTGAGGCAACTAGAATCGTACATCAAACTATAGAGGTTTCAAGATCTTGATTCTACTGGATTTGCTCAACTACAAAATTCTGGCCTGTATTGAGGCCCTATGAATCTGATTGAGATCCCTGAGTTGATCCGCCTTATGGCTGTTGAAAACCATGCGTCTGACCACCGTGGCCACAACCTCCACCTCGTCCTGAATGGTGGGATGAACTCTAGTTCCCATAATGATTAGAAACTGGTGTTACTGCTCATAAATACAGAGTCATAAAAGAACTTCGATCACTAGATATTGTTAAGAAAAACTAACAGAAACACTAAAGATGACCCATCGAACTCTAGTTCCCATAATGATGAGAAACTGGCGGTGCTTCTCATATATACAGAGTCATAGAAGAACTTCAATCACTAGATATTGTTAAGAAAAATTAATAGAAACACTAAAGATGACCCATCTTGTCGCAAGATCGACACTCCAGTAGGTCTCTCGGGCAATGTGGTCTAATATTAATTATCTTCCCGCACTGGTGTCATACCACCAGGATACCAGAAGAAATATCATGCATCCCCATATCTCTATGCATAGACTCCTTGTGGTGCTTCCTACTGTTAGTAGGAGGGGTACCAACTACGGATGTTGAGCCGCCCTGGCTCACAGCTCCAAAATCCCGCATATTACGCTCCATGATCAGATCCTAGTTGACTATAGAGGTGATATAAGTCAACCTAAAGATTTTCACCTGAGATCTGATATCATGCTTGAGACCATCCTCAAACATTCTCTCTAGGAATAACTCATCACCTCCTGGGATGTGTGTGAAGCATTTCAGCTCTGTGAAGCGAGAAAAATACTCCATAACTGAAAGAGTACCCTACTCCAGAATCATGAAATCTCGTGCTCGATCAGCCCTCAAATCCCGTGAGTAGAAATATTCATAGAAGGCACACTAGAACTCATACCAATCCATGCCCTGCTGGCATCCCGCCGGTGAGATCACATCCCAGAATCTCTTGGAGGAATTCCAAAGAATGTACGTTGCGAGCTTCACCCTCCTCTCTGTAGGCGTCTCCAAATGCTCAAAGATCAAAAGAATGGCCTCTAATCATGATTCTACAGCATGAGGTCCTCCAACCACTATGAATTTGGGTCGATGATTATGCTGAAAACCACACGTCAAATCTTCCATCGAAGAGGCAGGAGGCGATACTCCTCATAAGGTCTTCATGAACCTCCTAAATACATCTCGGAACTGTGCATTGGTACCTGTGTATGGGATAACGGGTGGTGCCAAGGTGGGCATGACTGGAGGATATGCTGGAAATTCCTGATTTTTCAAGTCTGATGTATGGTCACTGCCCTGTAACTGGTGTACAACCGGACAATGTCTCGATGGCATGAATCTGCAAGGTAAAACACACACCTTAGATAGAGATTAACAAGGACTGAAACTTAGAAGTTCAATAAGTAAATAGGAGAAGGAAATCATTCATGTTTTTCAAAACATAGATACACAATGTGTATGACCACTACAAAACATGTTTCTTTAAGCCTTGACATGGGCATGTACTCTTGCCAACCATAGTTGTGTAACACCCCAAACACACGGCGTGTTCTCCCAATACCCGGAGTGTACTTGAATCATCTTCCCATACTCGAGTTCTTCTACATGAATAACCCACATGGTACTCCTAGAATAATACTACATGGCGTGTCAGTGCCAGACACAGTGTGTACTAGAAAAAAAATCACGCACCTGTGTTGTTAGTTACGCAGATGGTTACACGACTAACTCTACACAGAGTGTTTGTGCCAGAAACGGCGTATACTAACTACCCATAATCCACCTGTGTCATTAATCACAGAGTCAGACACATGTCTCCTAAAACACAGCATGAACATAGGGTACATGGTGTGTCCTACCAAGAAAGAAATCCCATCCCCATGTCTCTGCCCGCACAACCATTGACCCTTTTAGAAACTACAGGGTGTGTACATAAAGTACACGACATGTACTTAAGATAAGTAGTTCCTTCTCGAACATAAGGACACATGGCATGTATTCTGAAATACATACCATTTATTCTAGTTTTTTTCCAGACATTATTCTTCAGAAACTACTTAGGAACCCATAAAAACATTGAAACGAACATTAAAGTTCCAAATGCAGATCCGTAAGGGCACATACTCCTCGCAAATCAATGCTTGGAATCTTATACAAGTAATATATAGATAATAATAAAGAAATCATTCACCAAATTACAATCCATGAGGTCCCATAACACCTTAATAACCAATGTTTGGTGCTCATTCGAATGAAACATCACATATTAGAAATACCCAATCAAATAACATGTATTTTATCAAGGAATCTATCACAACAGCATGCATATCTAGCATAACATTTATCACAACAATATGCAATCTATAATGCACCTGAAATGGAATATAAAAAATTAATGACATGTGATTTACAAAAATTTTCTATATGATGCATGAGATGGAATACCCACACCTCATTGTGTTGAAATAGAAATAGAACCTCAATAATATCAATGAAATCAACACAAAACTTTTGAATCACCCGATGGTGTAATAAAATCAACTATAATAATTACAAAACCATAAAAATTTCAATAATCAAGGTAAATCAGAGTTTCCATGTACACGGGTTAGCTACTCCTGGGCACAACTTATTAATAACTACCTATTCCATTATATCCCAAGCTATAGGCTCCAATCAGTAGGTCAAGAAAAAAATAAATGCCTCTGATACCACTTTGTAACATCTCAGTTCCGGGTGCCACCCAGAGGTGCCCCATACCCAGTTGGTCACATGTAATCAACCACATTTTCCCAAATTCCAGAGGTTTTCGACTAGCAGCGAGGGTCTTGGGTGTGATTGTGGGGAAACAATTCCCTCATTGGCAGGGTAATGCAACAGAAATGAATAGCTAACAATATCGAAAGTAGTAATAAAATGCAATAAGTAAACATTGGAATACTGAAAGTAATAAACAACTGGATCACATATATACGATGCATGATACATATGTATGGGAAAGCTTCCAAACAAGTCACAATATAGGAATACAGTACTAAACCAAAGTACAAAAAAAATAAACTCCACCAGCACCACAAGCCTCAACTTGGTCCCATTCTCTCCAGCTCCACAATAGTCAAGTACCTGACATAGAAGTGTGCTTTCCCTTATCTATACGTACAACAATATAATCTGTTTGGTCCCAAAAGCATGACCCAAATAGGGTGTGAGATGAATCCCATCAAGAAACCACCCAAAGACCTATTCCCAGAAGCTAGTGAATATATATGGAAGGCAATAATAAAAATGAAGCAGTAAACAAGGAAGTACTCAAATGTAAAAAATCATATAGTTTCAACTGCATTCATTTTCTTATATCAAGTAGACATCTAATCATATACAGGTAACCCTCTAGGAAGAACTCATAGCCTAACCCCTTAGGTTCAACCAAACACAAGCAACCCTCTGGGAAGTACTCACAGTCTAACCCCTCTAGTTTAGCTTTAGAAAAGACTCTCTGAGTAAGAACTCACCTTAAATTCCACCTATGGTGTTATATTGGTTACTATAAACTCTCTGAGGAAGCACTCAATGTCAAATTACCCCTATGGTCTAGAAACATGGAACTAAAGACACTCTAATAGAGAAAATAGTTCATATCCCTATTGTTTGAAAATTTAAAAGTAAACATACATTCTCGAGAAGCCCTCAACGTTCATTCACCCTATGGTCTACTACACCAGGTTCCCACAGCCCTGTGTAATTCAATCGTGCACTATGATGTTCAACAGACAATGTAGACCTTAATAACTAATTGGCTAACAGCTTTCAAGAACTACTTGGCTAAACAACTATAAGCATATAATGGCATCAGATAATATCACCCCATCCTAACAACACTAGGCATAGAAAACAAGAAGCCTGACCATAAAATCTAGACCAAATGGTAAATATTAAAATAGACATGGGAAACACATCCTTAACATGGAAAATAACCCTATTCACAATAAAAAAAACCTCTACTCAGTCACACAAGGCATATCAGGCATTAACAAGGCTAAAATCCCTAAACACGTAATACCCCTTTATAGGGTATTGGGATCTTTTTAACATAATATTCAAAGACTGACTATGAAAAGGCACAAACCACCTACCTCGATGTTTTACAATAGATATAATCCAGCGTCAGCTTTTGAATCGACCTATAACGTGGTATATCTACAAAAACATCAAAAACGGTCAACTAAGTATATCTCATGCAATAGGTGAAATCATGTTATGAGTCTCTAGAAGAAGGTAGAACTCACCAATTTGATTCTAACTCAACCGACAAAGTTCGATTTAGAAAATAGACAACTGGTAGAGGGCTCGGAGAAGAATCATCGACTTTTGTTGCTCCAGGATGAGACGAGCCAAGAAGAAGTGTGTTCTGCTAATTAGACGCGACCTGAGTCCAATATAAAAAATAAAAACAAAAGTATATGGTGTTTTCTTTTAATGTACACGGCGTGTACATTCCATAATCGGCCTCTACTTTAGGCAGTCTCCAGGTCACCCCACACGACCCTGTACTCGGCCGTTACATGGCCAGTACACAATCACCCGCAGCAACCGGGTACACGACGTGTACTCCAATGTACACATCATGTACTCCTTAAATTTTTAGATTCTCCTCTTTTTTCTCAAAAACACAAGAAAAGTAAACCCATACTTGAAAATATAGTTCGGGTTCTTACATTTTAGGTACTTTCTTATCTAATATACAACCTACAAAGTCATCATTTGAATATATTATTAAATTAAAATAAAACATTATGGGGTAAAGAAGAGATTGAAAAACAATTCCCTTTAAATATCTAAAATTTATTTTAACATTAGTAAGATGAGATTTTTTTATTTGACTAAAATATATAACAATGACATATATAAAAGATAATGTATGGTCTGCTAGCATTAAGATATAAAAAACTATCAATCATACCTCTATATAACTTATTGTCAAATAGTTTTCCAGCTTTATCTAAATCAAGTTTTATATTGGTACACATAGGAGTTGTATATGTCTCGGTGTTCTCAAGTTCAAACTTTTTCAAAAAAATAAATAATATACTTTATTTGAATTAAAACATTTCCAAAATATTTTTGGTAAATCTGAAATCCTAAAAAGAAATTTAGTTCTCCCATAATACTCATTTCAAATTCTTTTTGCATTAAATTTGAAAAATTGCGACAAATCTTTTTATTTATTGAATCAAAAATAAAATCATCAAAATAAATTTAGATTAATAAAATATTAAAACAAATAGTTTTTTTTTTGAAAATTTTTGGATCTTCCAATATAATACTAGATCCATTTTTTAAAATAAATGAACTTAATATTTCATCCCAATCTCTAGTTTCTTTTTTAAGGCCATAGAAATCTTTGGTATGTTTAAAAACAATATTCGGTTTTTGAGGATTTTCAAAATAAGGGGGTTGTTGAACATAAACTTCCTCTATTAAATAACCATTTAAAATGGAAGATTTAACATCTATTTGATATAATCTAAAATTCATATGAGATGCATATGCTAAAAAAATTATAATGGCTTAACATCTTACTATAGGGCCAAAGGATTCATTATAATCTATAACTTATTCAAAATTATATCCCTTTTCAACTAATCTTTATTTATTTTGGGTTATGATCCCTTGATCATAATATTTATTTCTAAAGAACCATTTGGTTCCTATAACTGGATAATTGGTTGGTCTCTCTATTAGTTCGAAAAATTCATTTCATTGGAACTTTTTTAGCTCTTCTTTCATGGATAAAAACCAACTCTAATCTTCTAAGGAATCTTAAATAGCCTTAGGTTCTAACTGAGATAGAAAGGAATAAAATCATTCTAGGTTTCCTAAATTTCTTTTTATTCTAATTCTGGTTTCTAGATCTCCTATTACAGTTTCTAAAAGATGGTTCTTTAGGATTCTAGATTGTCTTGGAAAGAAACTTTTAAGTTCTTCAGTATGATGATCTTTTGACCATGACTGAGTTTTATCAATATCATTTTCAAAAAATATTTTAATGGTTTTAAATCTCATGTTATCAAAATATTCGGTGACTACATAAGCTTGATTTTTCTCTTTAATCAAAGGGTTAGTTTCATCAAACTTCCTATGAAATGATTCTTCAACAATACATGAATTTGGTTTTAACACTCTATAAGTTTTAGAGGTAGTAGAATATCCCAAAAATATTCCTTCATCAGATATTGTATCAAAATCTCCAAGGTTGTACTTAGTATTCAACATATACACCTTGCATCCAAAATATTTAAAATTGTTTACTTTTGGTTTTCTATTATTCCAAAGTTCATAAGGTGTCTTTTTGAAAATAATCCTAATTAAAACCCTATTCAAGATATATCAGGATGTGATTATAGACTCTACCCAAAAATATGTAGGAAGTCTATATTCATTTATTATAGTCCTTACCATTTTTTTAATAGTTCTATTTATTATTTTAATAATCCAATTTTTTTAAGGTGTTCTTAGTGTAGAGAAGTTGTGTTTAATACCCATATTTGAAAAAAAAATAACTAAATTATTGATTATAAAATTATCCAACATGATCACTTCTTAATGAAATTATTTTAAAACATTTTTCATTTTGAACAATTTTACAAAAGCTTTCAAAAATATTAAAAACTTTACTTTTTAGTTTTAGAAAATAAAACCAAGTAAATATAGTATAATCATGTACTAAAACATTAACATATAATTTACCATCCAAAAATTTTATCCTTTATGGTTAAAATAAATCAATATGGATATGTTTTATAGGATTAGATGTAGAAATTTTGTTAATAGATTTGAAAGATGATTTGTGTTGCTTGCTAATTTGGCATACATCACAAAATCTATCATTGCAAAACATAAGAAAAGGAAAATAAAAAACTAATACTTTCTTAGATAATTTATGTAAAACATAAATATTACAGTGTCCAAGTCTTTTATTCCAAATACATGATTCATTTTTCTTAGTAGTTAAACAATTCACTTTCTGTTTACACATGTAATTTAAATCCAATGTATAAACATTATCAGTTCTAGGTGATCTAAATTTAATTGACTTATCTTTAAATACAGAACATAAATTTTTAGAAAAATAAAAAAAATTATATCATCGAAAAGTTTATAAATACTTATCATATTTTTCTTTAACCCCTGTACATATAATACTTTATTGATTGAGATAGTCTTTGGATCTCCAACAGTTCTAAATACAATTATTTTTTCTTTGGAATTGTCACACAAACTGATAATACCTCCATCCATTTGTGTTAGTGTGTGAAAATTTGATGTATCTCCATTCATATGCCCAAAACAACCACTATACATATACCATGTGTAATTTTTTTTTGTTCTATTACTTATAAAAGTATTTTAAAAAAAATTGGTACACATATTTTCTTGGGTCCAGCAGTGTTATCTAGTAATGATATGGGAATGTAGATATTATTTGTTTTTATATTATTTTATTAAACCAAAATCTTAAAAATAAAATCTCTTTTAATTCCACTTATTTAAGGATGCTTTAAATAACAGTTATTAGGGACATTTCCTTTTATTCCACAACAATAATAGGTTATATTTTTCGAATTGGGTCCAAAATAGTATTTATACAATTTTGATTTCTCACCCTTTCTTCTTATTCAATATCATTCCTTTTTAATGAAAATATTTCTAAGAATTTCGTTTAATATATTTTATACTTTAGTAATAAAAGAGTATCACCCTTATAGTTTTTTACTTAATCTTGTAATTCTTTGATCCTTTTTT
Source organism: Viscum album (assembly GCA_963277665.1). NCBI lineage: Eukaryota > Viridiplantae > Streptophyta > Magnoliopsida > Santalales > Viscaceae > Viscum > Viscum album. Next base: position 768,612,083 of record OY728159.1, on the reverse strand, counting down.
CTGGATCAATATAGTTTTTTATGGATGAATTGATTTTTTCCCTCAAATATTGTTGTTGTTTACGCAAAGTGTCTCTTTCACCTAAAACAATATTATGAATATTTTATAAATACATATTCTTGTTTATCGAAGAATCATATTTTTATTCTAACATTTAATATTAGGCAGCCAGTTTATCATTTGAGAAACTACTAGTATCAGAATCAGAATAATAATAAGTTTGTAACTTTTCTTCATCTTCATTGGTCATATAACACATTTTGGACTTTAGATTTGATTGTTCCTTCTATGAATCATACATTTAAGGTATTTTTGAGTCCTTATATACACTACATGTAGATATCATCCCTTTTTTTCCTTTATGATCATAATCAGTATTTTTCATATATCTATTTTCTGGTCTTTTTCTTTCATCTTTTAGTTGAGGACAATCAGGTCTTATATGAACCAATTATTTCATTCATAAAATCTAACTTCTCTTAGTTCTTTATCATCCTTCCTAATGGATTTTATGAATACTATTTTCTTCTTGTAGAACTTTTTGAACATCTTGGATAGCTGAGCCAGTTCCATTTCAGAATCAGTTGAATCTGAATTCTTCTCATATTTGACTTGATTCTTTGATCTTATACTGTGTTTATGAGTTTTTACTTTCAGAGCAATAATTTATTTCTTTATTAAAACCTTATGATCTTCAGTTTCATCTTATATTTCTACTTCACACATCATAAATGTCTGAATTATTTCTTTCATTATTAGACCCTTGAGAGGTGATGATTTTCAAATAGTAGTAGATATGTCATTCCATTTAAAAGGTAGTACTCTTAGTAATTTTAAGGCTTGATATGACTTTTTGACTGATTCACCTAAATCTGTAATGTTGTTGATAATTTATGTGATCCTTTCATTAATCTAAGTGATTGTTTCTCAATTAAACATTCAATAGGTGTCAAACTTCATCTTTTCTATTGCATATCTCACCTGTCTTATATTTTTTGTTTCTTCATAGGTGACTAAAATAGTTTTCCACATTTCATAGGCAATATAAAGATGTGAAACACGATTGATATCATCTATTCTAAGACCAAAAATAATATCATTATTATCTTTTGAATTCATGTTATATTCATCTTCTGTTATATAATCCAATTGTTTCATTTTCTTGGGAATCTTATATGGGGTAATGATCTTTCATCAAACTCTAAATCAAATATTTTTAAGTTAAATAATCATCCTTCATTTCCAACACCCATAATTTCCACTATTGAATTATTGAGCTAAAACCAATATAATTCCTTCTCTAGGATCATCCATTTCCATATTTGTATAGCCCTTATGATTTTTATATTGCTATAGATTTATCCAAAGGATCACATCTGATACCAATTTTTTGGTCAGAATATACAAAGTAATATAAAAGAGGGGGGTGAATTGTGTATTTAAAAAATCTTCAACATTTACAGATTTTAATAACCATTATATTTATGAAAATATGAAGATTTATTCTAATACATGAAAATATACAGTGGATAAAAAAAATAAAGAACAAAACTGTTTATAGTGGATTGGGACACAATGATCACAAAGTCCACTCTACCAATCACTCTCTCGGAGATCTTAGTAAAATTCACTTTAATGTTCCTTTTATCACATGAACATGAATTCACAACTGAGTGTATTCACTTGAAACCTTTCAAACAAGACTAATAACTAAGTATCATGGTTCTATAAGAGAGAACCAGTTATCCATATACTAGATTGTGAAACTGATACTCCACCACAATTGAGTACGAGCAGTTGAAACTCAAATAAATCAAAAGATATTGTCTAGTTGAAAAGATTAAACATCACAATTGTAGAAGCACACAATTGAAAGTATATGGGTCATCTTATTTAGACATCATTTTCTTCAATATATAATGATTCTAAAGTGATCTAGGTTGAATATAGATCTTCAATTTAATAGTAGTAAAAAAATATAGCTATCGTAAAATTACAGTAGAACAAGATAGAACATATATATCTCTAAAATGTAGTCCTTTAACAGAGTTGTTCATTTTATATATCCCTGTCATAATAATTTCAATAAAGTAGTATTGTATGTGAATCACTTGTCACATATTTTTGAAGAGATATTCTGAAAAAATATATATACTAAAAAATACATTCCTCGGTGTTCCAGATCTAAAATAATTTCATAATTGGTTGCGAAAATTAAAATTTCAATTAACTAAGAGAGTCATAACTTCCCTTAGAAATAGGATATGTCTTCTCCAATGAACATTGTTGTTTGAAACAATCAAAATGATCCTTGAATCGCTCTTTATTTCTGCCTTGACCATTGTAGTAATCTCTGATTGAAAACACAACATAAAGAACATCCCCATTGAGAACACAACACAGGTTTTAGTTGCGTAGCATAGGGTTCCATTGCATAGTGTAGGGTTCCCTTGCATAGCGTAGGGTTATTTTATATATCGGAGGGTTCCTTTACATAGAACAAGATTCTTTTGCATAGCATAGGGTTCCATTGCATAGCGTAGGGTTCCTTTGCGTAACGTAGGGTTCCTTTGCATAGTGTAGAGTTCCTTAATGTAGTGTCGGGTTCCTTTGCATAGTGTATGGTTCCTTTTCCTAGAATAAGATTCCTTTTCATAGTATAGGGTTCCTTTTCATGGAGTAGGGTTCCTTAGCATAACATTTATCATTGTCATCATAAAATCCTCAATGTAGCATTGATTAATCTTACGTTCAATTTACCTGAATGTAGGGTTGAAAACAGTAAATCCAGAATCCAATATTGGGTTGTTGATCCATATTCATGTCACTTTTCTGAACATAAGGATGAAGATACAAATAAAAACTCTTTAGCATGACATAGGGTTGATATTATACACAAAAATTAGTTTTTCAGTTTAATGTAGGGTTGATAACATTGTTTCCAGAATCATTCTCGTAATGCTAAATTACTTTAAAATAGAATATAAATTCCTATAAAACTTACTTAACAAAAATTTATAAGAAAAAATACCAGGTTTTTTTGAAACATCAAAATCATCATAAAATATATATTATGGTAGATACAATACATGCTGAACATTTTATGTTGCTAATTTTACTCATGATGATATTCTATAATTTCTTGTGTATCTTACCCCATTTTTTGTGCCATTGGAGGTATTGTTCTTTGTTATTAAAGTAGGTGGACCATTGTGATGTGTTTATCCATCAGAAGGGGAGTGAACACAACTTGTGACTATGGTAAATATGAACTTAAATGTTGATAAAGTTAATGAGGATTCCTTATGTTTTTCATGTTATACACATGATTCCTAGAAAATTCCATGGAGTATGTTACTCAATCCCTAGTGGAAATTTTGTAGCATGATCACTCGATTCCAAGTATATGTCGAGAAAAAAAGACTCACTTTATGCCTAGTGGATGTTGGGTAGTATATACATAAAATGTAAACCAGTATAATCACTGGCCTCACTGGTAGTTCTTGATTACTCATAATATCTTGATGTTCCTTCCAACGTGGAGCCGAATCAGGTCTGACCGGGGCTCATGGTAGCTTGGTTATCACACAGGTTCTTGGTTTTGGATTCTTGTGTGGTTTAAAAATTTATTTTTTATTTATATAATACACTTGTTTACATGATTAAATTTTTTAATTATGTATTAGTAGTGTCCTATTGAGTTTATTACTCAAAACGTGTATAACAATTATCGATGTGCATGAAGACATTATGTTTAGGTATTCGAGTAAGGGAAATGGGATTGTGGGTGATATATGATCAGAGGGGTGTGTAGATAGTGGAAAAATAGTATGGACTCTATAAGACTCTATAGTTTATTTATTTATTTATTTTACCTATTATAATTTTATACTCTAGAGTTTATTTCAATCTTGGGATATTGTTATCTATTTATTGTATAAAATGTAAGATATCTTTCATTTTATGCATGTTACTCTAATTATTTATTACATTATATATTCATTTATTGTTTTTTATAAAATGATACATAGGTTCTTAAACCATCTCTTCTAGTCAGCAGCCTCTTTCATATGGGGAGGCACACATGAGGTTATGTGGAACTCTTGTTTGGGCCTGACAATTCGGGTTTGGGTATTACCCCAAACAACACCTCTCCTTATTTGTATTTTATATTATATGATCCTCTATACCTAAAAATAATAAAAATTATATATTTTCCCAAATTTGAATATTTAAATCTCCCTTAATTTTTAGCATTGTGGTCCTATCTTTAAAAGAATCCAATAATATTTTCCATATTTTATTCTCATTTAACCATAGTCGAATATCCCATAAGACTCAGGATTCTATTTCATTAAAATATTACACAAAAAATAAAATAATTTACTCTCTCCATGATGGCATGAATTATCACATGCACAAAAAATTTCCATGCAACCTATCCTTCATATTGTGAGTAAATCGTCACTTTTCTCCTAATTGGAATAGTTTTGATGTGGCGTCTCACATAACGACATGGAAATAAACCATGATTATCATTCAAAATATTATGGTGGTTTGGATTACTTGTCATAGTGTGGTTATGACTCAATTCAAATAACCAGCTTCAGATGGTATCTTAACCCTTAGGTTTCTTCACATAATGGTCCTTTTCCCCATTACATGGATCTATTTCAATTCTCAAAAACCATCTTTGTCTGGTATCTAATTCTCAAAATGATTCAAAATGTAGTATTCTTCTACATGGAATGAAAACCATATTCTTAGCTAGAATCACAAACAATATTATTAAATGTAATGTTTAATACTATAGAGAATATCTTTAACACTATCTAATTTAACTTTAATAAGTATCATCTAGAACATCTCTACCTTCATAAATTTTATCTCAAATGATAATGCTTATGAAATATGAAAAAGCATTGGAATCACAATGTGAATATGAATCATACATAGGGGTTTTTTAATATGTATATTTTATCACAAAAAGATAAATATGTGTAATATTTTTTAATCCTTACACATTTCATAATATTATTCACTATGACACATTTCCTCTTTCCCTAAAAAATATATTCTTTATTCCTCAAAATATATTACATGTGAATAAAAAACTTATTACAAATCACTAAAAATATTATGCATCTCCTTCCTTTTATTGATTTCAAACTCCTCTACATATAAAAATATTATGTATAATGGAAAATCCTAATAATTTCCAATATTTTTGTTTATGGAAAATATTATACATTTCATGCCTTAGAAAAATATGTACCTTTAACTCAAAATTATAAAATCATTTCAACCACATTAGAATAAATTCCATTCAGCTTTACCCACTTCGTAATCAAATAAAATTTCTTTCAAACTCAATGTAAAATTAATAAGAATATTAATAAATAATATCAATATAATTCCAAATTATTGAATCATTTCAATACTCTAATTTGAGTAATTTAATGATACCCCAATACCAAAAAATTAAAAAATCTACTCAACCTTATTAGGATCTCCAAAAGGGTAATAATAACTAAGAATGGTATTGAATCAATGCTTATTGGTTTTCCCTAAAAAATATCTAACTATTATTCTTTTTGAACACTATTTTATCAATACTCAGAGTGATGCATAATATAAATGAACATGGTTCACTTATTAACAAGGATTGACTCCTCAAAGGATGATTGTATCCCCAGTATATCATGGTTGTTATCCCATGAACATTGATCTCCTCTTATTATCACAAATAAATTAGTAAAGGGTATGACCATGGACCTAAAAAATTCATTTTAATTAACTAGTTACATTATTTCATCAATAGAATAAAACCAATATTAGTGAATAATGATCACCAATAAATTCCTAAGACTCCACATGGGCTTAAACATATATTGATCATCCTCCTCCTTCACACTCCGTTGTATTTTTTCAACTGATCTCATATGTTTTATGATGTTTTTTGAAATGTATCACCAACAAAATGTCTCTTCATTTTATCATTTATATCTTTATAATCATAGATGGGAATTATTTCAATCAAAATCCACCCATTCCAACTTAATTCACTATATTTAAATTCATTTAAAATCATGAGCTTGAATTATCTATTATCTTAGGTCTTCATACCTATTCAAATTAATTATAGTTATTCTTAATTTTAATTTGGAAAAATAATTAGCCTAAAAATTCCTCTAGATAATTGAAAATATCATTTATTTATCTCATTTGTTTTAAATTCTTAAAAAAATTACGTCTTCATAAATCCACATGTGTATGAGATTTCATGCAACAAACTTAATGGAATGGTACATCTTTTCACCGAATGGAACACTCAAAATACTACTCATTTTTTGATGATGTCATGTTTTAAATTCATTCTTACTAGAAAGAAATGATTCCTTGAAAATTTTATGAATAATTATGAAATATTCATGGGTTAATAGTGAATGAATTGTAAAATATTTTTGGATGGATTTTTGAATTGGATACTTTAGGTAAAAAAATGATTATTGATGTAATTTTATTTTAATTGATATTTTCTATAGCTCATAAGTTAATGTGTGATGATTATTGGTAGTCTTCTTGGAGAGGTATTCACATGGGAGAAATATCTTCTTATGATGTTGGTAACATTTCTTAAGTAATCATTAGAGTAATCATCACTATCTAATTTATAAATATATTAAAAAATAAATATTCATATTAGAGTGACACACTATACATAAAAACAATCCATGATCATGGTGAAAATTATATTTTTTGAATAATTTCTAAGAAACACCTTTATTTTCATTATGGATATTGACCCAGGGATTAAACCTACCATGATTCAAACTGTTGGCATTACACTTGGTCTTAACATGAGAATTGATTATGATTGTTCGAAAAGTACTTTATAATTATACTTATTTAAATTTATGGTATTTTTACCTAGATTCCAATATATACCATATACATCATCACAATTATATACTGATTTCATGATAATAAAATGAGGTCTGTGGATTTAGGAATTTCATACTGAATCTTATACTCACTTAATAAATTTAAGGGTTTAATGTAAAAATTTATACAAGAATCCATAGATATGTACATTTAAATATTATTTATTAAATTAAAAAAAATCAATACTCACTTTATAGAAAACTATAGACATTCAAGAAATCATCATCATGTTTTTCTTTGGATACTTGAGTCCCAACTTGTAAATAGATGGTCATTGTTAATTTTTAATTTCATGAGATACTATAAATTATATTTAAGTGATTATATTTACTATTATTAATGAAAAATTTCACATCAAAAATAAATGAAGCAATAAGTTTAACTAGTTCATCAAAAACCTAAAGGGAATCACAATAGTGAGGTATAAAACTCAAAAATAAATAAATAAAGGAAACAATAAATATCCACACTCTAAATGATAGAAATTGTTTTCCTTATATTTTATCATACTACGAGGATTAAATTTCTTATTATATTGTATCCATTTCTTAATAGGATAATTTTTACTTGACCTTGGACAACAATCATAATTTCATGCTTCAGTTTATGAATAGAACACAACATAGGTATGTATGGTCCAAGCCTATTTAAGTCCATCCCATTATTTTTACATGACTAAATTCAATATAGATTAGAAATAATTGATGAAATAAATTAATATGAAACGTCTAAAATAATATTTATATTCATAATCATATGATGATGATATGTTATAAATAATTACCACAGAAGGTTCCCTTGGCTACCATTTCAACTTTTTAATAGGAACATCGGCTGAATTAAATCATTTTCTTCATATCTCTAAATTTTGGATTCTCTCCACATTATCTTCATCCCAAGAATCTAAAAAACTAAAATAAAATCATTTTTGGGCTTAAAATTCCATGAATTTAATTGGCATAGGAAATATGAATCAATCCCCACATCATATTTGTAAAATTAATAGTCACTTAAATTCATTTAAAATAATCTATGTTCTTGGTAGAGTCATCCATCACATAATTACCAAAATATTTCTTATCCTCCTTCTCCTTAGCATTATCACAGCCTTCCATAAATAATATTTCCACTTCATATGTTATAAAAAATTAACATCATTGAAAAATAATAAGGGGCATGTTTGGTCATATAGACTCAGGGGAATGGAAAGGAAAGTATGGGGTATATCTTACTAAAAATACATCCTAATTTTCTTCTTCATAAAGGTCTAGGTCACTAATATTAATAAATTTATTATATTACTTGATGGGGTAGTTGTATATGATATTTTATAATCATTTCCCAAGATGTTCAAGCATATTATTCACTATAATTATATAAAAAATAAAAATAAAATGCTTGAAAAAAAGAAAGGTAATATGAAGATCGATTATAATAAAGTAATGGTTGTAACCATATGAAGTATTGTATCCATATTATAAATTTTCTCTATTTTAGCTTCTCTAATATTTAATTTATTTGTCATACTAATAATATAATCCCTTTATAATGATTATATGATAAAAGATTCGATATTAATGGAATTTATTCCGAAAATATTTAAGAGAACAAGAGTTTGACAAAAAAAATTCAATAATGTAGTTATATAATCATGCATAATATTATATGGACCGAATTTAAAGATTCACCATTAAATTGGATAAAACTAAAGTCAAATTCACACTAAATAAATAATGTACATATTAACATTAATTAGTATTATATGTTTATATAATAGTAACTTGTGTGTGATTTTGAAATCCCTAGTTATTCTATATTTCAGAAGAGGAAAACCTTTCTGATGGAAACAGAAAATACATTAGAGAGATAATAAAGAATAAATTTTCAGGTAAATAGTTATATTGATAAGCATGTAAATGGTGTAGTGAAATATTTAAAATAGTAAAATATATAAAAAATATAACATAATTTCTTCATTTTTTATGGAGTATTATTATCAATAATATATTAATGAGGGATAATTATATCCAAAACATTAATGGTTTTTCCTCGATTAAATAATGGAACTTGTGGTCCTTTGGTTTTCTACCAAACAAGGATTTATTATTATTCACTCATACATTACTTTATTTGGTCCAATATTCCTTTAAAACATGAATAGTAAAAAACCTACTAGTACAAAATGGAAAACCCCACAGGGGAACAATATTCCTTCCTATATTGATAACCATTAGTTTTATTCCAAATATCATAAAACATAAATATATTTAAGCTAAATGACCACAGAAAATAAGGATATATGATTTAAATATTACTTTTAAAAAATAATCAAGTAAAAAAAGGAATCAATTAGTGTGAAAATTAATGCTAATAAATTTTAGATTAAAATGAATTAAAAGGCATACAACAAAATAATTCAAAAAATTCCTAACTTTCAAAACAAAAAATGTGTGTGTAATGATACTAGCACCTGAAAAACAAGCATGTAATATAGAAATATTCTTGTAAGTATTATAGGGTGTTACTTAAAAGCATATGTATACCATGATTTGAAATTAATATTCCTCATGAATTTTATTTTCTGGGTCATTTTCATGAGTCACTATTTTGTTTTGTGTAACAAAAACTGTAGACAATAAATCTACAAAATGAAAAATATAACAAACTGATTCAATAAAAATTTTACCAAATAGATAAATATTTAAATCTATAAAACATGATCGTGTATTAGCACAAAAGATGTTTCTAAATGAGTTTAATATCCTTTACATTGTTTCTGGTAAATTTATCTCTCTCCCATAATTCACTGGGATTATGTTCTCTTTCAATTGTCTTCGTATAAAGATAAAAGAATTCTACAAGAAAATTAGAAATTTTCATGTAATATGATAAATCTATAAAATTATAAAAACTAGACTCTATGGTATTTATGCGGGGGAAAAGGTAGAAATTAATAAAAATCATAAGAAAAGTAAAATAAGAAAGACATTATCAAACAATATATAACGATTTAACTATTTTAAATAAAATAGATAGTATAATTTTCACGAGATGATGGGCTTAAGGAATCTGTGTTTAGATGAAAATATAACAATAGTAAATTCATTATGTAGATGAAAATAGAACATTTATAGATGGAATATTTATTTCTAACTATTGGGAATTGAAAACTGTATAACTATAACTTGTTCTTATAAATTAATATTTTCATTTTATAGTTTCCTATAACGTGAATTACCCTAATTTGAAATTTAAATTCCAATAGGTAAAATAACAATCCAAAATAGTAAAATTTTATGACTGAGGTTTTCATATAAACTGCATTCATTATTTAAGTATAAATAAGTGATCATCTCAACTATCTTTTTTTGACCATAAAATCAAACCCACAATTTCCATTTAAAATTTGAAAGGGACAACAAGTATTTGTTTTTGGTCTATAGTGCTAATGATAGTGTTTATGCCTCTATATAAGAATTATTAATAATAAAGATAAATCTAAAATATAATAATCCCAATATAATCATATAGACTGTGTATTCTTGTTTAGTGTGTGTGGAAATGTTGGGGCAAGGGAATATCTTTTCATACCTTCATGGTCATGAATGGTGGCATAATAATTATTGAAAAATTGAAATAATCTATGATTTCACACCCTAACAACATTATATAGATTTAAATAGAATTTTTCATTTTTTATTTTTTATAAAATATTATTAAAATAAGAAAATAAAAAATAATATGAAAAACATATATGTATTAGAATATAAAGAATGTGGTTCTAAAAAAGAATGATGAAGCCATACATATCCCTGTATCATCAATGGGTTTTCTAGATGACTTTCCATATGACCTCATCATGTTTAATCATTGAATTTTGAACTTTTATTCAATCTTTATCTTATATAGAGCTCTCAACCGCATTTCTTAGAAGTAATTTTGATGTTGAGATCATGTGGCATGGGTGAAACCTTTGTACATTAGGATCATGATTCAGTTTTGGATTCTCTATAAAATAATTATATGTTATAAAAGTTATATAGGGATGATGAATGACAAAACTAGATAATATGAAAATGAAATTATGGGAGTAAACTGACTCCTGAGAGTAAGACATCATCTGGAAAAGTGAAGGGGTGTTCCGAATGCATGCATTATTAGATTGGGACGTAGTTTGTAACACCTTAATATTTTGGAATATATTTTCCATTAACTAAATATTGTATTGATAGAATGTTTCACAAAAAACACTGAACTAAAATAAAACTATGATATGATAAAATAAAATTTGACCATTATAATATAGCTTTTAAGTATTGAGTATAAAAGGTAGTAATCATATTATTAAATTTATGAAGGAAAGAAATGGAATTGAGTAGAAAAATCTACCTCATAAAGCTCATTAATCCAATCTTGGGAAGGAGGTATCTTCACTATGGGTTTCTATATAACAATACCAATATAAAAGAAAAAAATTATTTTATGGGAGAAATCATATGCGATGGAAATTCAATATTATATAAATTTCTATGAGATCCATTATAGCAAGATCATCACCCTCAAGTGCAACCAAAGTGTACCTTATGCTTAAATCCTGCATAGATATCTTGAAAGGATAAGTAACTATAAATTATGATTATATAATAATTTAATTATTAATCAAATAATTTATTTATTAAATTTATTTTATATATTTATTTTATGAATTTTAAATAAAAAAATTTATTTTATATACAAATAGTTTTTATTTATATTTACTATTTAAAAACTAAATTTTTATATAGTTAATATTAATTATATAAAAATGATTTCATTTTTTGATTTATAATGTCAAAATTAGCGTAGTATATATTTTTGGGATTTTTCTAAAATAATTGTTTTTAGGTGAATAGTAAAAAAATAGTTTTTACTAAAATCGTAGCATTTATAACTACATCAAGAAGTATGTATAACATAAAAACTTTTAAAATATTCTTAATAAAAAAATATTTATTTTAGGAATAAAAATATATATTTCAAATACCATTATGAATTTATAAAACATATTTTTAAAAACTTAAGCATTATTTTCCAATAATAATTGTATTTGGTATTTTCTTTTAGTTAAAAGGTATTGTAATAAAATTTGGTTTTGGATTTACTTGAAATCTGTGTTAAATTTATTTATATTATAATAAACCAATATTTTGATGAAAATAAAATGTATTGATAATTTTATTCTACATTTAAATTTTAATCTTTAAAATACACTTATTTCGAAAAAAAAATATGTTTTTATGTCAGACATGTACTAATGTTACAATTAAATTTTCTTATACGTGTAAATTTTATTTGATAAAATGGATTTTATATTTTCAATATGTAGGTCAAAATTATGTAATAATATTCATTTTTTTATAAAGGATAAGTTACCTTAGGTAAAATCTAGTTATCATGGTAAAATTAAAAATCGTAAAAGTAAAATAAAATCTAATTGTAAAGAGTTCAAAACATGTTTAAAAATATGTGGTAATGGGTTTTTACGAAATATATTGACCTTATATATTAACCCCTCCATTATGTCTAAAATATTTATCCACTTTCCTTGAATGATACTTCCCATTATTATTATTTTTTGATATTTACAAAAATTCCATCCTTTTTCACTTATAAAAGCGCATCTCCTCTCGTCACTTACCCTAACACAAAAACCCCATTTTTTATGAAAAAAATCAACCCAACCCCTACTAAAAATTATAATAAACCTTTAAGATAGTTTTTCTTCATAAAATATCATCCCTCATGGGATTAACCGCTTTGTAAAGGAGATAATACAAGAACTGAGGCATAAATTTTTAAAAACTCCTTCCTCATTTCTATTTTTTTATATTCACTTATTAATCATAAAATTATACTAAAAACTCTAAGAATAATAAAATCAATATCATTAGTATAATTTTATGCTATTATAATTATGGAACAATCATTAACCACCTTTCCCATTTCTATTAAAATATGAAAACCTGAATCATGAGTATGTGCGGACTACCATCTCCATGAAGTAATATGTTCATTTTACTCAAATTACTTTGATGAATATATTTATTAATGAGTTCAAAAGATAAATATTATTTTTTATTATTTTTATTATTAATATAAGATAAATTTAATAACCTACTAATGATATGAATAATAAAAAATTGTTATAAAATTAAATGGCTTCACACGCACGCTTAGAGGAAAACGATCTTTTTATTAAAAGTGATGGATTTATATAAATTATATACTCCATATAATTATTTAAAATTTTGATATATCATAATTATAATCACTAATTAAAATCATTATGCTTCTGGTGTGGTGATATTACAACTTAACCACTTTATGACCATCTATTAAATTATGGTATGTTTTTGTTTTGGTCGGTTTGACCACCCAATTAAACATTACTATAAAATAATGTCATAGATGACTATGAGAACTTAAATAATGATAAAATATTATATTAATTATTAAATAATAACTTTATTTTGGTTTTTTTATTTCAACATTTATATTTTACTTATTAATTAATATACCATTGTTTGTTGGTTAAAAATAACTGAATCTTGGTCGTCGTTGATTTCACCTTCATGGATTATAGCCAAAACTCCAATATAATTAAATTATGACTTTATAAATAATAATAATAAATTAAAAATTAATTAAATTTAATGGTCTATTAATGATTATATTTGGTAGAATAACGGCTAACAACACTGCTATTATGAAACTAGTTCAAAACGATCGTGGTTTCTCACAACCAATATTAAAAATATTTAAAAAATAACTAATATACCTATTTAGAATAAATATAAATGAGGACTATATAAGTAAATAGTTATGAATAAGTTTCTTAAATAATTAATTAATATATTTATTCTGTTTATACTGGAGGTTTGAGCATGTTTGAGTATGACAAGATGAAAGGTATGGTTTTCTTGGCACAATTTTCATCCCTTGAGCCATATTTCCTTTTATAACCCATGTTTTATTTGGGATGGTTTATAAAAATAAAATAAATATTTTTGAATCATTATTCTCTTATAATTAATGATATTAAATTTTCAATTTAATTTTCTTTCTCTTATAGGGGTTTTGACTCAAATATTTCAAAACGTTATTAGGGGTTTTATTGACTCAACTTCTTGCTTTAGTTGTAATGATTATTATTTTACTATGTTTTTACCAGATGGATTTATTCTATTATATGATGATAATATAATTCCATATAATGGGAAATTAATATTTTTTAATAAAATATATACCTTGAGGATTTAATATCTCAAAACTATATCATTATTTAGAATAATTTTCATCCCCTATAACAACGGTTTCCCCTATTTATCCATAATTTTCCTTCTCTATACTATTTTAATTTTTAATTGGAAATATAATTATGTTTTTCCTCATGTGAAATTATTATTTATATTCCCTTATTTTCAAAATAATGTTTTATAATCCTTTTTATGATGTTTTATTTCAAAAATGGAAATTTTTAGCATAAAAATGGGAACATTTTGATTTCTTATTTCATGAGAAGTGAAACGCCCATAAAATGTTTTCAATTTTAAAATCTTTTAAAACCCTCATTATCTTATTGAAAATTATCCTAGTTCAATTCTTGTCTTAAAGTAAATTATAATCTATTTCCTTCTTAAAAATTTCTTATGATAATTTCGAAAACCATCATTATGGGGTTCATTTTTACTCTTACTTATCCTCAATCCTTATCTTGAATTTTAATACATTGGAACATAATGTTCAAGAACTGGGTTTATTTACTAAAATATAAACGTTGAAAATATTTGATTTTTTATTCTCCTAATAATCCTTATTATATATCCTTATGTTATTCATTGAAGAAATATTTTAAAAACCACTCCTTCCTCATGGGTTTTATCAAGCTTATTCTATAAGTATGGATTCTTCTACTTATTTAGAACAAATATTCATGTAAATATTATGATTTTCATTATGTTATGGGTGGTCTAAGAATTATATATCCATACAATTCATTGTTTAATGTTTCCATCTCATGATATACCATTCATGGTGGACATACGGTTAGCCTAAGAACAATATGTTATGTGATTGGTGGGCCATGAATTATATAGCACTAAAATGCATTGTGTAATGTTTCCATCTCATGAGATGTTCTTTATGGGATTATAGAGTCTACCTAATCTACTATTGGAATTTATCCACTATGTAATTATGGTCTTAGGAGTAAAACATGACATATGGTTTTGATGTCATGTAGTATGTTGATTCAACTTATTTATGATTCCTTGAACATATGATATCATTTCCCTAATTACATGTTTCTATTCTTATCTTAGACTAATATGTCCGGTTACACATTTTTTATTGTGAGATTACATGTTCTTACTTCATGATTTGTGGATAAATATTATTTTCTCATGTAACTTTTAATAATCAATTTATCATTACCCATATTTTCATATATACTTATGATTTAACCCTTATGACATGTTGAAATGTTTTTCCCATTACTAATAATTTGATTTCACCCCTTTATTATGTTTCCCTTTCATAGTTTATGGAGATAGGTATAACTTATAAAAATTTTAGAAGGGGTTCTTGAAAAATTAAATTATTGAGAAGTGTTCACAAGTTTTTTAAATATGTTACCTATGTAACTGGACTTCAAATACAATAAAACATAATTTCATGGAATTGTGATATTATTTTGTTACATTTAATGTTTAAATTATAGAAATTATGTAAAATAAATACATGTTTCTCTTGGTTCACTGTATTTTTCTTCAGATTAGTGTTTAGTTATTTTTAGGGTTAGATTAGTTCTTTTTTAGGATTTATATGATATAAAATTAAATAAAACCTTATGAATATGTATAATTTTAGGATAACATCCTAAAGATTTAATAAATTCGATATTGTCTGTTTCTGCATGAAATAACAAAAAAAATTGGATACTATAACTGTATATATTCTATAAAATACATATAACTAGGGGTAAGATATAACACTCTAAAATTATAAAATAATATCATTATATTTGACAATAATCTTAAAACCCCATGAAATAGATTTCTTTAAATTTAATCTCTTTGATAGATTCTGTAACACACAACCCCAAGTCTAAATGATCTATAATATAGTATAACATTATAACCTAGATATTAAATTAGATTGTATGAATAGTAATAAATAAATTATTAAAATTATATGATTTAAATGTGTAAAAAAACTAATTGGTCATCTATTTATTAGAAATAAAATAATAATCATTTAAAAAGAAATAGAAATGTTTTCTAAAAAACTGTGTTTTTTTCTAAAAGGCAGTTTAGTCGTGCATTGCACACATAAATTAAAATTGTTTATTTATAATTTTAGAAATTTTATTTTATAAAATAAAATTAATTTTTCAAATCATAATATCAAAATTACGATCGAGTGAATTTTTGAGTTTTTCTGAAATGTTTCATTTTTTATATTAAAACCTTTCATAGTCATGAGAATTTTCTCATTGAAAATTCATATTTTCATCATGCCTATGGGTATAAATTTAAATTTGATTATAAAAATTATATGAATTTAATTTAGAAAAACCAGATTCAATACATTTAATAAGAGTAATTTATATTATATAATAAAAAAAACTTAATTTTTTACCAAAATGAATAGTGAAATATTAAAAATTAATTTTCATGGTTAAGGTAAAAATGGGTTTACTCGGGGTTGAAATAAGAATATAAGGGTTAAAAATGGCTTAAAAGTTTATCAAAATATTATTGTATGGACATATTTACAAATTATCCTATCCCAAATTTTAACCTTATTTTATTTATAAGCTTTTTTCCTATAGATGAATTTATCATTTTGGATTATTTTTGGAAAAATTCAAGTAATTTACAAGGGGGTTCCCTTTCCCCACTTATAAAAGGGTACTCCCTCCAATCACTTATTCACCCGCCCAAATCCCTTTTTCTAGACAAGAACCTGAAAAAATAACTACCTAGAATACATAGACACATTTTAGAGCTTATTTTCTTCCCAAAATACTTACCCTAGGGTCCTTAAGTGGAGATCTAAATAAAGATTATCTTAGAAATGGTAATTGTGTTAACAAATATCTTTCATTTTATTTATTAATTTTCTACATTAAATTATGTCTTAAAACTTCCAATATATTAACACAAATATTTACAATATATTATGATTTGATTATGTTAATGGAATAATATATGTCCATCTTCACTTCCATCAAATGGGAAACGAAATTGTCGATCGTGTGTACGGAGGAATACCTTCTCATGAACTGATGTAACTTATTTTCCATCAACACCTCTCAAAGTTAGATGTAATGATTTATTTAACACATTTTTTATACTATATTTTTATATGGGGATGAAAATATTTAATATTAAATAACTCAAAGTGTTAAAGGAGAGAAGGGGGTTAAGGAACTCATCCGGGTTAACCTAGGTGCACCCCACCTCCATGCCAAGATGCTCGCATGGGACCTACCTGTGCATTCGAGAAGGGGAAGACAAACATTCTCGAAGCCCTACATGATGCACCTATATGATAGAAATATGTGGATGTCCTCATTCACCCATATTCCAATGTTTTCTTATAAATTGGACCCTTGGGTATCCTTATTTGACATGACTAAATGATGAAGAGACTACTTGAATCTCTGCTCGCCCATGTCTCTCACCCAAGACCTCCAAACACCCAGGTAGTTCCATAAGCCTACAAAAGATGATTAAATTAGTCAAAATAAATGGATTGAGGTCCCTATGGGTCTATAATATCACGAACCTTCATAGGAAACACTATACTAGTCAAAATATTAGAGCAAAGGACCCTTCCACTATTGAAAACTTGAGCGTTAGTCGCCTAAAGAAACCTGAGGAGTCCCCTGGATCCTAGAGAAATGCCTCATACAATTCTGTTTTCCAAATTTTCCATCACCCAAAGGCACCTTCATATCACCCAGGCCTACCCTATTAGAGACATATTAAGATTTCCCAGGTTCCACATGTGCGTTCCACCTTCAGCCCACCCATCCCTAACCTATGCCAGTCACCTTATTATTGACCAAAACATGCCTTCATGATTCATACTACCAATGGTAGGGAACCTATTATCTTGGATCCCTCATCTAAGTTGAACCAAGCTAAGGACTCCCCTAAATCCTCCATGTGTTTGTGATCAGAGTATGTGGAACAAAAATCAGTTATATTGATAATACATTCTCATAGTAAATGTGTTCCTACTGTTAACCTACATATCAAGTGTAATTATAGGAATGTTCCAGATCATACAATCACATGGTATTGAGGATCTGAATCTCAGGTGTGGTGTATTGTGTCTCCTCTGGTCGGGTGGCTATATCTGTTGTCCTTATCCACTTCCTCTTCCCCTCTTCTGATGATACAAAGGGGAAGAGCGGAGGATCTTCCTCAGGGAATCCATCCTAGAGTATGCCACTAGTATTTCTTGATGTTAATTCCCCTACCTTCCATATCCCTATCCTCATCCACCAAAACATGAAAGAGATTTTGTGGTTTTCTAAATCTTCCACTTCCTCTTGTTTAACACATTGAGCACGATGGACATGGGCTAAGAGGTTAGTGACAATAATGACATCATCATGATCAAATAATTGTCTCATAAGAGATTCCTTATGAAGGATCTTCCTCTCTCCTTTACATTGTCATCCTCATTGGTTAAATTACTAACATTAAAAACTATTGGGGCATTGGTTCCTATTGAAATGGGATACGTATGAAGCCTCCATGTGTTTCAAACACAAAACCCCAATCAACCTGAATCTTGTTTGGTCAATATTCCTAGTAGGTTCATATACAACATGTAAGGATAAATCCCTTATAGGTACCTTTTCCTACTTTACCATAAGTCCCACACTAGCCTTGAATAAGAACCTTTCCCCAAGGATGTCCTTACCACATGGAATTAAACTACATGGTTTGGTCCTCATCACATTAACTTAAAAGGTATGTTGTTTCCTGTTAAGTGGCACCGAACTACATGGGTTTTGATTCCTTTCACAAGGATATATAAGAATCCCATCTTATGGGAATAATCCCAACATCAAAACAAATCATTTCATCTTGAATGATGATAAATTATTGATCACCCCATTGTGTATCTTAAAACCAACATCATGATAATAAATGATATAATAATTTCTAATATTTTAACAAAATGGTACCATTAATGGGGAACTCGGATACATACAAATGTATATGTCAATGAATAGAATCATATACATACATATTATTCTAAATATGATATATTATAATGATCAATTGTTAATATATTTGTGACCCATTTCATATTTGAGATTTAATAAAGGATCCTTCAATATATCTTTAATCTATAAGAGAGTCCTAATGTAGGAAATATTACCCTCAAAAGACTTGATGAGACCGAACTCCCATCATCTCAGTCAATGTGATTCCCTAAGTATTTTTGAATCACTATCCCAATGACCACTTTCCTGTGGAAATTAGGTTCATAAAATACATCGAATAACGAAAATGTTGGGTGTTTCTAGTTCTATGAATAAAACCCATTATAAAACACTCATAAAGGACGTGAAAATATGTGATTGAAGTGAAGGGTTGTTCCAACACCACCAAAAACACCATTTAAACCCCGACATGGTTTTTAGGGATAAAAAAATGTTGAACATGACATGAATCCTTAACCAAAATGACCGTATTTCCCATATTTCAATCCCCTTTTCCCTAAAAATGAAAGAGGTCCAAACGTGGATCCAAAAAAATTGACTACACATGATTTAATTTATTAAAATAATTCTTCGATGGGGTTTTCTTATATCTATTTTTTTTCATATTCAAGAAACTTCAACCAAAAATCCCTTTGATCAAAATAGTATACTACCAGTTTAATAAGGCATATGATTCAGTTTTTGCATAGGTAGGATCCTCATTTAATCAAAGGATGTTGTTTCCAACCGAACACCTTCAATGTTGGGTGTCAAATGTGCTAATTTAGGCCAACCACATCAAAGGTATCGTACCCACTCTATAGGTTGTACAATAAGCCATCCATCTCATGAATCCCCACCAACCATCCACTCAACATTGTCTAGTGTCCTAGAGTTTGATGATAATAACTTCTGTTTGAAATCATTTTGAGAGACTATAACCAGAATATTGAAAAAAGTTCCTTCCTTTTCATAGGGAGTCTGATCAAGAGGTCACCAATGGCGTCATCTCAATATTAAAGGGGAATTACTGAGAGGATATTTCCAGCATCTGTTACCTCCAACACCATGTGACATCAAACCTTCAGCATGATAAAGATGTTACCATAGGGAGTCTAGCCTAGATCGCCAAGACCCAAGAACTCAGCACTGTCTTCCATGGGTAGTAACCAGAAAACATTGAATAGGTACATACCTCTATTAACCATATAAAAGTTTTATAATTAAATATGAAAGAAAATTGTGATTAGGTGGACACACATATGAGAGTCTACTAAGACTCTAAACCTAGACTGGTTACATTCAGAGAAACTAGCAAGTGAATCTTGGAAAAAATAAGGGATATAAATATATCTCTTCCCCCTCACATGAATACTGTCATTATATACCAACATAAAATCGAGGACAATAGTAGGATCACACCTCTTCTCTAGCCATGTAATGAGAAAATATTCCATTCTAACTATAAATACATGAACATGTGCTTCCGTATTTGGTGTTAAAACATGAAATTTAATGTTTTTAAAAAAGAAACTGAATAAATAGGCAATATATTACAAAATCGAGGACCTTTTCTTGTCTAGGATTTGGAAAATTAGGCAAAACCTACATTTTTATCAGAGATATAAAAAAAGTAAATAAAAATAAAATATCTAATCTAATTATCATGCATTAACTATTTACCAAATCCTCCCAACATAGAACTGTGAGTTGAACAATGGAAATAATTTTTAAATATGGTATGGGCATTGAATTTCCCAGTAATGAGTGTTCTAAAAGGTTATTAAAAAATATGTTAAAAATTAATTTCCTAAAATATTATAATACTTTGAAATTAATTATTATTTTAAAATGGATTAAAATAATCCAATTATTTTTAGGGAAACATTAATCAAGACCTTGAAAAAATACAGATGAGGAAACTTGATACATGGAAGGCTGTATATGTATAGAAACCCTAGCCTTTTACATGAATCATTGCATGATTTTAAGCATAATTAATCATCAAATTACATGTAATTGGGGTTTTTATTAGTGTAACATCCCAATAAAGTAAATATTAATATATTTTAATATCTATGTCTATTTATTAATTAGATAGTGTTTTAGAGGCATACAATGAGAATAAACCCAATCTTAAGCATAGAATACTCTAATATTTTTAAAAGATTATTTTACTGCCTTTTGATAGATAACCTTTTTTAACTCTAAATTTTGACAATTTTATAAGCTCTATTTTTTTAAAAAAAAACTTATTCTTTATAATTGGGACATTTAAATTTACTTTGGATAAATTTTTGGTATTTTTCTGACAATATTCATTTTTTAATGAATAGTGAAAAATGCTGCATTTTACTTCAAAACTATTTTCCATCTAATTTAATTATATGGTTATATTATATTTCTAATTAGTTTTAAAGTGTAATTAGAATATATTTTTACTATTTAATCCAATGGTGGTCATTGGAATTAATTTCACTTTGAAATTGGACATAAACAATTGTTAATCTTTGGATAGATATTGTTTCTTAAAAACACGCTATTTGTTTTGACAATGGAATTATTTTTAAATTAATTACTGTAATTTATGTGTTTGGAATTTGGTAAAATAGAGTCCATATTTTTAATCATAAAGTCCAAATTTTTTAATTAAGACTCTTTTTTTTGACATTAAGAATAGTAACGACGAAAATTATCTTTAATTATCGTGATTAAGTAGTAATCGGATAGTTAAGGGTAATAAAATAATATCACAATAATATATAATGATCTAAACATGTGTATTAATGCTATTTATTAAGTCATGGTAGACCATGGTATGCCTTGTGCCAACTTTGGGACCCCATTGAATCACTTTATTGTGATAGTGACTTTTTATCATATTATTTTTAAAGAAAGGAAAATATAACCAAAGTATGTTTCAAATAAGTAAAAAAAATTTAATTTTGTTTACATAAATGATATGTTAGACTATAAATAGTCATTTTAAATCTAAAAATATTTCCATAATCATGGTATTTGTTTATAATTTTTATACATTAAATAATTAAATTTATTTATGACACCATTATGATGCAGTGATTATCTAATTAATGAATGATTTAAATAAAATGAAAAGATAAGGTAAAATCTAAGACTTAAAAATGTTGAAAACCTATTTTATGGGTGGATTTCGAACCCTTATCACCTTATCCTCAAAATATATCATTGTGGGACCTTTAAAATCGAAAAATCATTTCATAATAAAGTAACATTTCATAACTTTCCAAGAGTGCCACTCCTCCCTCCTATAAAAGGCCCCCACCTCTACCCCCTTACCCACACCTCTCAAGACTTTGTTTTGTCCATCCTATTCTCATTTTATCTCTCCAAATCTATCTATTACCCCTAGAAGCCTCACTTCATGCAGAAGCCTTCCCAAGGAAGCCTTTGGCTCAAATCAAAAAGAGTTACCCGATTTACAGGTAATGTATTCTCTCGAGTTTCTTTCTTTTATTTTCCTTCTTCACTACCCCTAACATTATTATTATTTTATTACATAAAAACAACAGTATCATAAATATATTGTGATGTTGTTATGAGAAGGGTTATATTTACACTTACACACATCTTCGTCTAATGGTTAAAGAACATACTGTTTCTGTGGGTTACGAATTATTGCCTCACGAAACGATGATTATTCAATCTTATTTTAACACCTTTAATGATGGCCATTATGATTGAACTATATTTATATATGATATATATATTATATTTATGTCTTCTGTGTGCTTCTGTATTTTTTATTTAAAATATACCTTTATGTTGTGCATGTTGTGGAACTGCGATAATTTCATCTGAGGAAGTGTGGACTACCGCCCCCTCAAGTGATGTGACTCGTTCATGCCAAACATGGAATTTATAAATAATGTAATTAATGAACTTATGTTACCTATATATAATATATATTATACTAGAATTATAATATATCTATGTCTCATTTAGTTTTAAAGTCCATTAATATGACAAAAAAATGAAAGTAGCAGTCATGCATACGTACGACCTACCGTCTCCATGAACGGTACATTTTATTTCATATCTTCAAACATTATGGGATATTATTAAATACATATATACATGATATATATGATTTTAAAATCATGAACACCATTTTCGAGATGATGTACTTATAACTACATGGACAATTCTCTTCAAACAATTTTATTTTTGACTCATGTAACGAACATCGACAAAACGTATGATATGAACTCACATAATTAACTAATTATTATAACATGATGATATGTTATATGAATTAAATAATATATTTTAAAGGAATTCCTTAAGCAATTATAAATTGACCAATGTTTTTTATTCAGGGATATAAAGAAACGAACAAGACAAGTCAGACTTAAGGTAAGGGACTTCGTCTCAATCTCCTTTCATTGAGGCATATTTTGTTTTATACACAACTTTATTTTATATGGTTTATAAACCCCTTTGACGTTGACCTTTATTCAAAAATTAATCTTTTCTCTATGAAGCATTTTACTAAATGACAAAAAGTATGTTTATTTTTAACATATGTGGTGACAATGACCTTTCCGCCGCCGTGAGTATTATTTGATATTTGGCTTCCTCAACAAGCGGTAATGTTTTTTTTAAAGAAAATAAATACCATATACTCTTTTAAATATTTTGGTATTGAAAATGGTTTTGATAAAGGATTCTTTTATGTCAATATATTTAAATGATATATTGTGATTGAAATGTGGAAATTTTTTCATTCCTTAATATTGGTTTTATGTGTTATGATTTTATAATGGTGCTTGGAAATTTGATGGGTGGTTATGTGATAAACCAAATGAAAGGTGGTCCCGTGAAAACCAGGATGGGTGGTTACGTTATAACCTCCAATGCATTGGGTATGGAAGTCGGACGTATGGCTATTCCATTTAGTGATATGTGTGGAAGTTGACCACATGGTTATTCCATTTAAGTATGTTTATGTCCCAAGTTAACTTTATATATTATGCGTTCTTTATATGGGTTTTATGGTAATATTTTGGTTACAAAATGGTACGTTATGGTCTTTTATTCAGTGAAGAGTATTTAATACTTCATAAAGGAGAAAACTATTACTTATGATAAAGTATTCATGGTTTACTTGTTATTTTGAAAAACTAACAGTTTTCCTTCTTTGTGTATCCCTTACTGAGCTTTTTATACTCATCCCAAGTTTTGGAATGTTTTTCACGAGACATAAAGAAGAATAGGGTCAAGTATGGGATTAAGGAAAATTCATGCTATCTAAAACTTGGAACTAGACATGGCTATTTTTTCAAGAGTTTTTATTTTGTGAAAAAAATGGAAACTGAGTAGGAGTGTATACTTTTTTTGAGATGTAATGTAATAGTTATGGCCTAATTCTCTAAAACTCTAAACCTGAAAATATCCTCAATGTTAATTATTCATTTAATTCATGATTAAGTAATGTTTTAAGTCCGGGTATTTATAGTTGGTATCAGAGGTCGGTTTAGAAAACTTTAGGAGTTATAATATTGTTAAATTCATGTCCATAAATTAATTTAGGGTATGATTGAAATGATATAGAATTTAAAGATTACTTTTTTGCTTCACCGAAGATATGTCTGTGTTCAGAATGGTTTTCTGTTGAGGAAACAAGGAACCTATGTTGGGACGACATCAGGAGGAAAACAACCTTCCAAATCAGAAAACTGAGACAGCCGGAATCTGAACTGAATAGTTTGTTGCAGTAATGGCATAGTTGACTCAGGCTATAAATGGTGGTGGTATCCATACATGAGATCATCTAGATCAACCATAGAGGAACATGTCAGTAGCAGAGCATTTTATGAGGCAACATCCCCTATCATTCAGAGGATCATCTGACCCTGTGCAAGCATATGGGTGGATTAAAGCACTAGAGAAGATTTTTGATGTCATGGGGAATTTATAACATCAAAAGGATAGTCTTGTTTTTTACCGTTTTGAAGGTGAAGCTGATCTGTGGTGGTCGATGGTGAAAAATATCAGGGATAGTGAGGAGATTGATGATCTTGACTGGGATGAATTCAAATATATGATTCTTGAGAAATATTTTCCTAATGTGGTTCATCTTAGGATGTAAAAAAAGTTCCCAGAATTGAGGCAGGAGGATGACTCATTTGCTGCTTATGAAGCAATGTTCACTTGACTGGAAAGGTATGCTCCAAATTTCATACGAGATCTTGATTGTAAAATCAACCATTTTTACTAAGGGTTAAAGCCAAAGTATCGAAGGTCTTTAGATTCTAGTGAGCTAAAAGTTTATGAAAAACTTTTTTGATGTGTTTAGAAGGTGGAAATGGAGTTTGCCGATGATCAGGTGTTCTTTGATAAACAATAGAATAAGAGGTCTAGTTGGCAGGTAAAGGGGAAGAATTCATCAAAGAAGTCTGGAGGTATGAAAACCAAATATCCATCCTATGAGAAGTGTGGTAAAATTAATCCTGGAGAATGTTTATCCAAGTCTATAAAGTGCTTTTGGTGTGGTATGTCTGGTCATATTTCTCGTAACTATAAGGAAGATGATCAAGCAGACAATGCAAAGCCAACGATAAGATGTTTTAAGTGTAACGAAATGGTTCTTTATGCAAATGAGTGTCTAATGAATAACTCAATTGATGTAAAGTATCTAGACTACAAGCATAAAGGGGTGGTGAAATCCTTTGCAACTACTTCAGTAGATGTTGGGCGATCGAATGAAGTAGTATCAGGTACACTGTTTGTTTGTTCAGATTATGCCGATGTGTTGATTGATTCAGGTTCTACACATTCTTTCATTTATGAGAAGTTTTCCATTAAATTGGAAATTCCATCTCAAGATATGAATCCTGAACTTATGGTAAAACACCAAGGGGAAAAGTTGAGACAAAATAAAATTATAAGAACCTTCCTATCCTTGTGTGCAAAAAGAATCTACCTGAAAACCTTATTGTTTTCCCTCTAGTAGAGTTTGATGATATTTTGGATTATTCTAAAAGTAAATGGGAACATGAAATTCATTTAAGGGTTATCTTGAAAAATTTAAAAGAAAAGAAACTTTATGGAAAATTCAGCAAGTGTGAGTTTTGGTTAAAACAAATTTCTTTCCTTGGTCACATTGTTTCAAAAAATAGAATAACTATTGATCCTGCTAAAACAAAAGTTGTTAAAGAATGGACAGGGCCCACAAATATAACCAATATCCATAGTTTCCTTGGATTGGAAGGTTACTACCGGAGGATTGTTGAACCCTTTTCAATGTTATCTAGTACAATTTCTAAGTTAACTCGAAAAGGTGTTAAGTTCATTTGGACAAAACAATGCAATGATTGTTTTCAGGAATTGAAAAGAAGATTGGTGAATGCTCCAGTTTTGGCAATGCCTTCTAGTAATGGTGATTTTTTTATCTACAGTGGTGCTTCGATGAAAGGACTTGGTTGTTTCCTTATGCAGAATGATTAGGTAACTTCTTATGCTTCACGTCAGTTGAAAACACATGAGTTAAATTACACTACACATGATTTCGAATTAGATGCTCTTTTTTTTTGCTTTAAAAATTTGGAGGCATCATTTGTATGGAGTAAATTGTGAAATATATACCAATCACAAAACTTTAAAGTATATATTCACTCAGAATGGATTGAACATAAGACATAGGAGATGGCTGGAATTAATCAAGGATTACGATGGTACAATTCATTACCATCCAGGAAAAGCAAATAAAGTGGTTGATGCTTTGAGTCGAAAAAGTAATACTTCAATAAATATGATACATTTGGAATGACATCCTTTGGTTTTTTATTTGATAAAATTTGGAATAGAAGTTGTTGGTGCGGGAAGTTCTCCTGTTTTGTTTTAGGTGTCAGTGAGATCATCTCTATTAGACAGAATTAAGCAAGTGCAGAATAAAGACAGCGAGTTGCAGAAAAAGGTAGAGCTAGTTCAGAAGGGTATGTTTCATGAATTTAACATTGATAATGATTGTGTTTTGAGGTTTGGGAAGAGATTATGTGTACCTTGTGATTCACAGTTGAATAATGAGTTGTTATGTGAGGCTCATAGTTCCTCATTTTCAGTTCATCCTGGCAGTACTATAAAGATATCTGCGAGAGTATTACTGGTGGGATGGATTGAAAAAAGATATTGTTGATTTTGCTGAAGTGTTTGGCTTGTCAGCAGGTTAAAGCAGAGCGACAGTTATCGAAAGGGATGATTCAGTCTTTACCGGTGCCAGAGTGGAAATGGGAAAATATATCCATGGACTTTGTTGTGGGATTACCAAAGACATATCGAGGTAATAATGCAATCTGGTTTATCATCGATCGATTGACTAAATCTACTCATTTCCTTCCTATTCAAGATACTTTTTCCCTAAATCAGCTTTCTTGATTATATCATAAAGAGATAGTAAGGTTACATGGAGTTTCCCCCTCCATTGTATATGATCACAATCCCAGGTTCACTTCTAACTTTTGGAAAGGCCTTCAGAAGTTGTTGGGTACTTAATTAAATTTTAGTACAGCTTTTCAACCTCAATCAGATGGGCAGTTAGAATGAACAATTCAGACTTTGGAGGATATGCTACATGCATGTTCGATGGATTATCAGGGAATTTGGGACCAACATCATTCATTGGTTGACTTTTTTTATAATAACAGTTTTCGTTCTAGTATACAGATGGGACTATTTGAGGCATTATATGGGAAGTGGTGTCGAACTCTAGCTTTTGGGATGATGTAGGTGAAATGAATTTGATGGGACCAGAATTGGTAGAAAAGATGGCAGAAAAAGATAAGTTGATACAAAAACACATGAGAACAGCTCAGATCGGGCAAAAAAGTTATGCGAACAACAGGAGAAAGGATCTATCTTTTGAGGCAGGTGATCATGTCTTCCTCAAAGTTTCACCATGGAAAAGTGTGATATGATTTTTTAAGAAAGGAAAGTTGATTCCAAGGTTCATTGGACCCTATGAAATTCTGGATAAAGTTGGATCGGTTGCATACTGAGTGGATTAACTCCAAGTTTATCTCAGGTGCATAATGTTTTTCATGTTTCAATGTTAAAGAAGTATATGCCAGATCCATCTCATGTTTTGAGTCTAGAGGTAGTTCAGTTGGAAGAGAATCTATCTTATGAGGAACAACGGGTCCATATTCTTGACCAAAGAGAGAAAGTGTTGCGGAATAATGTGATTCATCTAGTAATGGTTTTGTGGAAAAACCACATGATTGAAGAGGCAACATGGGAATCTGAAAATCCAATGAGGGATAAATACCCCCACTTATTCGATAAGTAAATAAATTGCGGAGACACAATTTTCTAAAGGGGGGAAGTATATAACATCCCATGTAATTAAAGAATAATATATTTTCATATCTATTTCTATTTATGAATTAGATAGTGTTTTAGAGGCTTAAAATGAGAATAAACCCAATCTTAAGCATAGAATACTCTAATATTATTAAAAGATTGTTTTACCGCCTTTTGATGGAGAACCTTTTTTAAATATAACTTTTGATAATTTTATAAGCTCAATTTCTCAAAATAAACTTGTTCTTTAGAATTGGGACATTTAAATTTACTTTGGATAAATTTTTTCTATTTTTCTGACAATGTTCATTTTTCAATGAATAGTGAAAAATACTGCATTTTACTTCAAAACTGGTTTCTCATAAAATTTAATTATATGGTTAGATTTTTTTTAATTGGTTTTAAAGTTTAATTAGAATATATTTTTACCATTTAATCCAATTGTGGTCATTGGAATTAATTTCACTTTGAAATTGGACATAAACAATTGTCAATCTTTTGGTAGATATTGTTTCTTATAAACACGCTTTTTGTTTTGACAACGTGAATTATTTTTAAATTAATTACATTAACTTATATGTTTGTAATTTGGTAAAATGGAGTCCATATTTGGAATCAGAAGGTCCAAATTATATAATTAATAGTCTTTTGTTTTTGTACATTATGTATAGTAACTACGACAATTATCTTTAATTATCGTGATTAAGTAGTAATTAGGTAGTTAAGGGTAATAAAATAATATCATAATAATATAAAATGACCCAAAAATGTGTCTTAATGCTATTTTTTGAGTCATTTGCGACAATGGGATGCCTTGTTCCAACTTTGGGACCCCATGGAATGACTTTAGTGGGATAGCGGCCTTTTATCATATTATTTTTAAAGAAAGGAAAATATAACCAAAGTATGTATCACCTAAGTAAAAAAAATTAATTTTGTTTACATAAACGATCTCTTAGACTATAAATATTCATTGTAAATCTAAAAATATTTCTTAAATAATGGAATTTCTTTTATAATTTTTAGACATTAAATAAATAAAATTATTTATGACACCATGATGATGTCGTGATTACCTCACTAATGAATGATTTAAATAAAATGAAAAGATAAGGTAAAATCTAAGACCCAAACTTGTCTAAAACCTATTGTATTGGTGGATTTCGAACCCTTGTCAACCTATCCTAAAACTATATCATTTTGGGACCTTTAAAATCCGAAAATCATTTCATAATAAAGTAACATTTCATGACTTTCCAAGAGTGCCCCTCCTCCCTCTTATAAAAGGCCCCCACCTCTACCCCTTACCCACACCTCTAAATCCTTTGGTTCGTCCAAACTCTACTGATATTATCTCTCCACATCCCTATCTTACTTCTAGAAGCCTCACTTTGGGCAGAAGTCTTTCCAAGGAATCCCTTGGCTCAAATCAAAAAGAGTTAACCAATTTCAAGGTAATGTCTTCTCTTGAGTTTATTTCTTTTATTTCCCTTCTTCACACCCCTAAAATTCTTATTATTTTATTCCATAACAACAATAGTATCCTAAATATACTAGTATGTTGTCTGAGAAGGATTTTATTTACACTTACACACACCTCTGTCTAATGGTTAAAGAACATACTGTTTTTTGTGGGTGGCGAATTACTACCTCGCGAAACGATGATTGTACAGTCTTTTTTTTAACACATTTCATGGTGACCATTATGATGGAACTATATTTATATATGATATATATTATATTTATGTCCTCTCTCTACTTCTGTATTTTATATTTAAAACATACCTTTATGCTTTGCATGTTGTGCAAATGAGATAATTTCAATTGAGGAAATGCGGACTACCGCCCCCTCAAGTGATGTGACTCGTTCTTTACAAACATGGAATTTATAAATAATTTAATTGATGAACTTATGTTACCTATATATCATATATATTATACTGTAATTATATATATATATGTCTCATTTAGTTTTCAAGTCCATTAATATGACATAAAATGAAAGTAGTGTTCATGCGTACGTACGACCTACCGTCTCCATGAACGGTAAATTTCATTTCTTATCTCCAAACATTATGGGATATTATTTAATACATATATACTGGATATATATGATTTTCAAATCATTAACACCATTCCAGAGATGATGTACTTATAACTACATGGACACTTCTTTTCAAACAAGTTTATTTTTGACTCATATACCGAACATCGACCAAACGTATGATATGAACTCACATAAATAAATAATTATTATAACATGATAATATGTGATAAGAATTAAATAATAAAATTTAAAGGAATTCCTTAAGAAATTATAAATTTACCAAAGTTTATTATTCAGGAATATAAAGTAACGAACAAGACAAGTCGGACTTGAGGTAAGGGACTTCGTCTCAATCTCCTTTCATTTAGGCATATTTTGTTTTATACACAACTTTCTTTTATACGGTGTATAAACCCCTTTGACTTTTACTTTTATTCAAAAAGGAATATTTTCTCTATGAATCATTTTACTAAATGAAAAAAAGTATGTTTCTTTTTAATGTACGCGGTGACAATGACTTTCTACCACCGTGAGTATTATTTGATCTTTGGTTTCCTCAACAAGCTCTAATATTTTTTAAAAGAAAATAAATACCATATACTCTTTTACGTATTTTGGTTTTAAAAATGGTTTTGATAAAGGATTATTTTATTTCAATATATATAAATGATATATTCTAATTGAAATGTGGAAATTTTTTCATTCCTTTATATTGGTTTTATGTTTTATGATTTTATAATGGTACTTGGACATTTGATGGGTGGTGCCGTGAAAACCAGGATGGGTGGTTATGTTATAACCTCCAATGCATTGGGTATGGAAGTCAGCCGTATAGCTATTCCATTTAGTGATATGTGTGGAAGTTGACCATAAGGTTATTCTATTTAAGTATTTTTATGTCCCAAGTTACCTTTATATGTTATGTGTTATTTATATGGGTTTTATGGTAATATTTTGGTTAAAAAATGGTAAGTTATGGTCTTTTATTTAGTGAAGAGTATTTAATACTTCATAAAGGTGAAATTTATTACTTATGATAAAGTATTCATGGTTAACTTGTTTTTTTGAAAAAATAACAGTTTTCCTTCATTGTGTATCCCTTACTAAGCTTTTTATGCTCATCCCAAGTTTTGAAATGTTTTTCACAGGACTTAAATAAGAATATGGTCAAGGATGGGATCAAGGAAAAGTCATGCTGTCTAAAACTAGGAACTAGACATGGCTATTTTTTCAAGTGTTTTTATTTTGTGAAAAAAACTGGAAACTGAGTAGGAGTGTCTACTTGGTATTTTTTGAGATGTATTGTAATAGTTATGGCCTAATTCTCTAAAACTCTAATCCTAAAAATATACTCAATGTGAATTATTCATTTAATTCAAGATTATGTAATTTTTTAAGGTCGGGTCCTTATAATTAGTGGTAAGTACCTCATAATCCTACATGAAAATGGGGTTTCAAAACTCGTTGGGTGTAGGTACTATGGTAGTACTATAGTAGGGTCATCACTGTAGCAGTAATAGAACTTTAGGAATAGAGGGAACTATAGCGGCGGTAGGGAACTTTAGTAGTGTCAGGTACTCTACGGTATGGTAGCAGGTGGGTACTTTAACAGTACTATTCCCAGAATGGGCCTTGCGCCAAAAATTTGGGCCTACAGGCCATGTAATGGGCTAAATTCACACTGGGACTTTGTGATATGTAATCAGCCTCTCTCTGACCAATTAAAAGAGGTATTTTATTTTCTTTAATAATAAATGAGGATTTTGCCCCAACCTTTTAAAAATATCAAATTACAATCCAATGATCATAAATTCTTGTGTCTTGCAAGACTAGGTACATAATCGAACATCATAAAAAACGTTTTATTTAATATTTATAATGATACCTTAACATTAATTATGCTCCTAAATATATATAGGATAACCTTGGGATAACATGACAAAGGGATCAGCTAAAATGACAATAAGGGATTAAGCATAATAATTAATCTTTAGCACATTGGTTAGGAAACATGACATAATAATATAAAATGGCATATAACGTAATTGAACATATGGAACCATAACATGTATAACTTGGGATCTTATAAACATGGAATCATAGTAATTTTGTAGCAACATAAAAAATGGATTTAGCATGAGTCAAGGCTCATTGAACTTAGAGGATCACAATTCATGGTTAACCACCAAGACCATTGCACATAATATCACAAGTTAAGGCTAACCACTAAGACTGTTTTACATGGTAGCACAAGTCTAGGATAACCTCCAAGACTGTTGTACATAACATCTCAATAGACTCAACTTTACCCAATGAATTGGAGAATTATCTGGGTGAACCAATAAAAACATGTTCATAAATATTCTTGACACATATGGAATCATACATAATCAATCATACATAAACATATGGGTACCCATAGAAATAAATGGTTAACTTAATCACATAAAAAATGATAATAAATGAGTATATCATAAATGTTTTCGTGAAAGAAAAGAACATGGAAATTCATAAGGTATAAATACATATATTA
Source organism: Viscum album (assembly GCA_963277665.1). Taxonomy (NCBI): domain Eukaryota; kingdom Viridiplantae; phylum Streptophyta; class Magnoliopsida; order Santalales; family Viscaceae; genus Viscum; species Viscum album. Next base: position 768,578,951 of record OY728159.1, on the reverse strand, counting down.
GTATAATTGATTTCAAACATAAGTGAAAACTTGTAAAAAAAGAGTATTGAAGTAATTTTAGCATTAAAACATTTTTGTGCATTTTTAAAAAAATTACTAAAGAGAATTTAAAATCGAAAAGGGAATAATCATTTATATAAAACCAAAATTGAAACAATAACGTTTTAATAATAAAGATACTACTTTTATAAAAACAAGGGTGGCTTAAAATATTTTATATAGTGTACTTTAAAATGTGTAATAATTCGGGAAATTCCCTTAAACGGGTTTGCTTATCAGGAAGTATTGAAGAGGGAACCACTTAAAAACATGTAAATACCCAAAATATAATGATTAATGGGCCTTGATAAATGATTTTGGATCATTTTAAAAACATTTATAAGATGTAAATAAAAATAATAGATAACATTATTTGCGTAAAAATAAAGATATAGTAACTCAAATGAATAATGGAGGTTTGGGTAGAATCCCTTACCTTAATCCTGATGGTGTTATCCACTTGATATTAATGACCTGAATAATCAAATTAGGATCATTAATAAATAATTACAGAACCTATTTTAAATTAAATTGATTTAGTATAACCTTTTTGTGTTTATTCATAACCTTTTTATTGGTTATGAGGTTCAATTTTATTGTTCGGGTTCGTTTGTTTCATGATCAGTTTACCAATATACATGAATAGATAATCATGTAAAATGAGAATGGTTGTCTATAATTAGAGATTTATTTTAATATTGAACATCCATAATGTTACATTGTTGTAAAATTATTATTTTTTACATAGAGTGAAGATTAATCATTATATAAAACATTAGTGATAACCTTTTGCGTTAATTGGCGGTTTTTGATCACAACGAACACGTTTTATTTTATAAATCTCAAAAATATATAAAAAATATTCCAGAACCATATATGATAAATAATACATATATTATAGTATTTTTCAACCATAATAATGGTTTCATAACCAGAATTGAATATGGTAATGGAAATTGAAAACACATCACCCTTGAATGTGGTAAATTAACACATGTCGGATGGTGTTTTTTCTACTAGTATAAAAGAAGGGTAAAAGATAAAAGATGATTAATTATTCCATTATCATAAATAAAAATTACAATACATATAAGTTACTTTAGTTTTAATAACATTTGTATGAGGAGAGGTAAGGATAGAAAAGAAAATAAAGGAACTTGAAAGGAAAGTAAAAGAATTGAATGGATGAATTTGCCTCTTAAATTAAACATCCTAGAGAGCCTCTTAAGGGGAGAGGATTTGGGATTTTGAATAGAAAAAGGGATGTTGTACATGGGAGGATATTTGGGAGATATTTCAGAAGAATTTAGTCAAGGAACAAGGCTTGAGATGAGTGAAGAGAATTCTGGAGTGTGGGTGGTTTTTATAGTGGAGGGGAGGCGGGTTTTCTTAATATTTTAATCATTAGTTTATTATTTCTCTATAAAACAAGAAATAGTAATGATTACATGACAAAAATTTTTAATAGGTTAATTTTATTATGAACCAATGTCCATTTATATCATCCATGACTCAAGAATGATGCAGAAATTCCTGTTTTAGCACTTATCGTAAATTATGATATTTTACTATTCATCAAAAATTAAAGTATTTTAGAAATATTCCAAAAAACCACCCTAACAATTTTTTCGATGTGTAAAATCTAAAAATGAACTCAATTTTATGAAAATAATTTTCTAAATATGGGAAATTTAATTTTTATATAAAATCATCATTTACTAGAAAAATACGTATTTTAAAATTATAACTGATTTTATAGTACTTCGAAAAATTAACTAAGGTCACATAAAATTATCCTACCATCATAATACATAAAAATAATAATTTATGAATAAATTTTATGAAAATAAATTCTATTTTATAATTATTAAATTATTCATAAATTTTTAATTAAATATTTATGACTTCTAGAAATACCAACCCTGTCATATTGTCACTTATAAGATGGATAAATTTTATTGATACTTTCGTTGTTGATATTAATATTTACATGGATGATTTACTATTCATAAGGGTTATATTAGTATTCAAAATGGAAGCATTAATATTCATAAGGGTGAATTACAATCCACCAAAGATTAATTTTGACTTATCATACTCCAAACATCTTATTGATTGCAACCGTGTTTGTCTGATTATAGAAATTCAAATCATAGAACTGACAATATTATGTTTCAAGGTCATATAGCACTTAGTAGTTCATTATTTTGTGATTACTTGTGATTATATAAAATAATTATAAAAATGAGATTTTAGTTGTTTAAACTTTGAGTCGTTCCATTCTTCCCCCTTATAAAATTTCACCCTCGAAATTTCATTTTACATTCTAATCCATAAACTAGTGTGGGTACATTTCCTTTATTTCCACCTCCAATTCCCATCTTGCCTCTTCGTACTTATGGTTCCACCATAGTACATTGACCAGCTGAGTAGTCTTTTTACTTATAACTTTACCTATATGATCCAAGGTCTTCACTGGCTACTCCTCATAAGAAATATCATTTTGCAATTGTACCACCACTAAAGATAGTATATGTGAAGGATCTGGTATGTACTTTCTTAAAAGGGATACATGGAATATATCATGGACTTTAGACATGGTATGTGTAAGAGCTAGTTGATAGTCCAAATCTCTAACACGATCAATAATCATGAAGGGGCTGATATACCTGGGACTTAGTTTTCCTTTCTTCCCAAACATCATGACCTTTTTCCATTGAGATATGTGGAGAAATACCATTTCTCTAACTTGGAACTCAATGTCCCGTCAACGATTGTCTGCATAACTATTTTTTCAACATTGGGCATCCTTGATGTGTTGCTGAATGTTTTTCACCTTCTACACCATTTCTCCGACCACTTAAGGTCCTATTAGATTATGCTCACTGGAATATTCTCAACATGTCATTGTTCTACACCTTTTCCCATAAAGGGATTTATATGGTATCATTCCGATACTGGAGTGAAACATTTTATTGTAATAGAATTGAACTAGTGGATGATGTTGGTCCCATCCTCCTTTAAAGTCCATATAACATGATTTCAACATTTATTCCAGTGTCTAAATAGTTATCTTAGATTGGTCATCAGTTTGAGGATGATAGGTTGTTCTGAAGTTCAGTTCAGTGATTAGAGCATGTTGGAGACTATTCAAGAACATCGAGATGAACCTCGAATATCTATTAGATATAATAATCAGTGGTACTCCATGAAGACTTACCACCTCTTTGATATATATCCATGAAATTTGATCCAACGTGAAGTCCTCTCAAATTTTGATAAAGTCACCTGTCTTTTTAAGATTATCCACAATGACCCATGTAGCATTGTATCCTCTAGATGTCCTTAGATGTCAAGTGAAAAAGTACATGGTGATTTTCTCCCACATCCTTATTGGTATGGGTAGTGGTTTCATCATCCCCTTAGACTTTTTCCTCTTATCCTTCACTTACAGAGATACCAGGCACTTTTATGTATATTCAGCGATCTCCTTCTTCGTATTTTCCCACAAAAAGTTCTCTCTGAGATCTTGATACATATTTGTGCTCTATGGGTGAATAGAGAAGGTTAATCTATGTGCGTCATTCACATGCTCCTTTTTTTATATTTGGATTGTATGGTACAGATAATCATTACCCAAATCTTACAAATATTTCTTTATCAATCTTGAACTTATAGGATTTCCCATTTTTAATGTCTTCCACCCTTTTCTGAATTTCCACATCTTTTCTTTGAACATCGTTTATTTTCTCCATGAGGGATAGCGATCATTCATTTGAAAAAGGATTGATGATATTCCTACCTTAACTATTCCCATATCTATCTTTTAAAAATCTAAGAAGATTGGATCCTTTCAATTATCATCATTGATAAAGATAGTTGATCCTTTATACTTAGAGCATCTGCAACCTTATTTTCCATACCGAGATAGTAGTGGATTGAGAAGTCATAATCTTTGATGAGATCTAAACATCTTCATAGGTGAATATTAATCCCTTTTTGGGTGAATAAGTATTTGAGACCCTTGTGAACTGTATATATCTCACACTTCTCCCTATAGAGATAATGTTGCCAGATTTTCAACACAAAGATCAAAACTACCAACTCCAGATCATGCATAGTATAATTTTTCTCATGGATTTTCAGCTACTTTGAGGCGTAGGAAATCTATTAATCATTTTTCATCAGCACACATCCTAATCCCTTCATTTAAGAATCATTGTACACCACAAAGAGTTCTCCATTTATTGGGATTGTGAGTGTTGGTGTAGTGATAAGCCTCCTTTTCAACTCCTTAAAGTAGTATTCACATTCATGAGACCATAAAAACTTCACCCCTTCCATGCTATCTTGTTCATTGGGTTTGAAAATCATGAAATTTTATCCGAAAATCATCAGTAATACCCAGCTAGACTACGGAATTTATGGATCTTCGTTACATATGTTGGCATGGGCCACTATTTAATTGCCTTTGTCTTGGAAGGGTTTAAAGATATCCCTTTTCTGGTGATAACATCCCCCAAGAAAGATACTTCCTCCATCTGGAACTCACATTTATTATACTTTTATATATTTTCTCCCTTCAAAAATCCTTTAGCAAAGTATTTAAATTCTCCCCATGGTCCTCCTTGTTCTTGGATTATTTAAGAATACCAAAAATAAAGACTACCACAAATTTGTCGAGGAAATATCTAAAGACTGTATTCATTAAATCCATTAAAATTACCAGAGAATTAGTGAGTATGAAGGGAATCTTTAAGAACTCATAGATTCCATACCTCATTTGAAAATTATTCTTAGGAATAACTTTATTCATCACCTTTAATTAGTGATATCTCGACCAAAGGTCCACCTTAGAGAAATAATTGTCCCCAAAAAGCTTATCGAACAATTCATATATATGTGGTAGTGGATAATTTTTCTTTATCATGATTTTATTGAGCTCATGATAATCAATGAAGAGACTCATTGATCCATACTTATTCTTGATTAATATGACTGGAACACCCCATGGTGAAGCACTTAGGCGTGTAAAACCCTTCACTAGATTCTCTTGTAACAGCTTCTTCAGCTCTTCCAGCTCAATAATGGCCATTCTATAAGGTGTATTTGATATAGGTAGAGATCCAAAAATAAGTTCAATTGGGGGCTCGAACTATAAATTTGGAGGAAGACCAGGAAACTCTTCACAGAATACATCAGTGTGATCCCTAATGAGGAAAATATTTTCGAGAAGTATCATCTCTTTTTCCTTAATCATTTGAGTTAGACATGCTTGATAATAAGGCAGTAATATCCACACTTGATACAATTATTCAAAAGGAGATTCATCTACCTTCTTATACTTTTAAATAATTGTAGGATGCTTCAGGATGTGAAGAGTGATCTCCCTTTCCTAACAGTTCATGTTGGATTTGTATAAAGACAATCAATCCATGGATGAGATAGCGTCGAGCTCCACTAAACGTAGTATGACAAGATTTTTTGATAGGTTCAGTACTCAAAAGTTAACCAATAATGATTTATATACTTTGGATGCAATAATTTCCCTATTCTCTATTCTCACAGATAACTTAGCCACCAAATTTTGAGGTGGTGTTTGAATAATCTTAATAAAGCTTATAAGATATGAAAGAATGTGTAGAACAAAGATTGAATAGTACATTCACTATTCATGAATGAATAACTATAATACCTATCACAAAATCATTTTTTGGCTCCACATGAGCAGTAGTGATAGTATAACACCTTCATTGTTTCCTTGTAAGTTGTTGTTGATTTAATATGACAACCCTTGGCTTAGGAAAAATTTTAGCATAATTTCTATGATCCTTTCAGTTGTAACGCTGCACCACTAAATGAGCGTTTATCTAAAACTTCCTTTATTAATCTACGTTAGTGGGATTCTTCATATCCCTTTATCATTTTAGCTAGGTGTTCCATTATTCCACATTTTATGCAATTTCGGGTTCCCTTTAGGTAGGTCCCAGGATGCTTCCTCCCACAATTTTGACACGATGGCCGTTCGATATTCTTTCCATCATTTTATTTATTTAATGAACCACCCATATTAGACTCCATATTATTCTTTTTTCACCATTCCCACAAGACCACTGGGAGTCTCCGATCTCCATTTCAAACTTGAGGTCACAATAAAAAATCTTCTCATAACGTTTAAAGTCTAGAATCTCTAATGCTTTTCATAAAATCGAATTTTGTATGCTAAAGATGTGATCCACAATGCATTTGGTGTTCATGAAAAATCTATAGGATTATCCTGAAAGACTTGTGAAGTTTTCTTAATACACCCCGATGGTCTCATCTTCCTTCTACTTGAGTCCGAGGAACTCTCTTTCCATATTGAAGTGGATGGTTTGGTGAAAATATTTATTAAAAAAACATTTTATTGAATTCCTCCCAATCCATAGAATTAATTTTTTGCTTGGTACTTCATATTCTTGATTAGTGTTCACCAATTATCATCTTCCTCATCAAAATGATAGATCTTTAGTATGAATTTCTCTTATTCTAAGCACTGGAAGAAAGAGAGTATCTTTTCAATGGAGTTAATCCATTGTTCTGCAAGGAGTGGATCAAAATATCAACTAAACATGGGAGTCCTTTTCCTCTCGAGGGATTCAATGGGAAATTTCTCTTTCCTTTTGGGAAGGGGGCTTTTATGTGATTTAAGTTATTATTCTTAACCTGATCCAACTAAGAAAGTACTATCATGATGTTTTGAGAACTCATTCCCATCATATTTGGCATATCATTAAGGAAATATTCACATTCCATGTCACAATGATTGTTGGAATGTGTTCTTATATTTACATCCATTAACTAATAAAAATAACATACAATTAAGGGTCTTAAATACATATTTATTAAGCATAAAAAGGAAACCTTGAACATAAAAGGATAAACTTGTAAAGGAGAAGTATATCCTAACTTTTGATTCTCTAGGTTTAAATATAGGTTATCCTTGATCTATTTCTTAACTTATATTCTTATGCTATCTTTTTTTTATTCCCTTAATAATGGTTTGTACTAATCTCATGAATTTAACATGCCATATCCCTTAGGAGTTTCTAACCAAGAGTGCAGTAAGGCCCGTTCTCATGCACCAGTTCCTGCTCGAGTCTAGCTCAAAGAGGTGTTTTCAGGTTTTATCCCTAGATACATCTGTTCTAGATCCACCTCTACCTAACTATATCCAGAAAGGGATATATTTTCTGGATAAACCACTTACTCTATACTTACCAAAATTTGGGGATGTTTTCATATACTTAGTCTCATTATTAAGGTTCTTAACAAAGTGCTCTATTCTTAATATCAAAAAATAACTAGACCATACTTTGGTACCAACTATAGAAACCCTATACTTTTACATAAACCATTACATGATTTTAAGCATAATTAAACATCAAATTGCAAGATAAGGATCGTAAATTCTAGTGTCTTGGAAGACTAAGTACATAATCGAACATCATAAAAACAACTTTTTATTTAATCTACATAATGAGATCTTAACTTACATTATGCTTATAAATATGTATAAGATAACCTATGGCTAACATGAACAAAGGGATGAGCTAAAATCCCAATAAGGGATTAAGCATACCCGAATATCCCAAAGGCCTTATTTTTTTTTGATATTTGATAACCCCCCTTTCACGGGATGATGGGGTACCCTTAAAAGGTGTGTAGGCTCAGAGATTACATGACCTGTAGGTCTTAGGAAATATACATACTATACTTAGAACTCCTCCTACCATCTTTCTTCATCGTGATATCAGCTCTCCAATGTCACATGGTTGTTCGTCAAGGCTTCTTGTGCAAGCAGAGGCTAGTCTCGATGACAATTCAATACCCTCTCTTTCTAAAAATCCTCTTAGCTTCTTCTTTAGAGAATACACGTGCTCTGAATCCCCATTTAAGGGCTGCTTCTTGTAGAGTCTGTCTGATATTAAAGCACCATTTAAGGTGGCCTGAAGGCCTTGAGGTGGCTTGGAGGCCTTGAGGTGGCCCGAAGGCCTTGAGGTGGCCTGGAGGCCTTGAGGTGGCCTGGAGGCCTTGAGGTGGACCGAATGCCTTATTGTCCCAAACGCCTTGGGTGGCCCGAAGGCCTTAATGGACCCAATGCCCACACCGGTGGCCCAAAATCCCAAATGGATGAATAGTCCCGACTGCTACAGTACTGAATAGTTCATGTTATAGTACAGCTACAGTGCCTTCTACAGTGCTGCTACAGTAACATGAAAATATGTCTCAACCCAGTTTTGAACTCTGGTCTCTTAGATGCCCTTGTCGAGTCCTAACCAACTGGGCTGAGGCTCTTGTGCAGGGAGTAAGAATAAGAATAAAGCTTTAGCACATTTTCTAGGAAGCATGAAATAATTATATAAAAAGGCATATAACATAATTGAAGATATAGAACCATAACATGTATAGATTGGGATCATATAAACATGGAATCATAGTAATTTGGAAATGACATAAAACATTAATTTAGCATGTATCAAGGATCTTTGAACTTATATGAGAAAAATTCGAGGTTAACCACCAAGACCATTTCACATGGTAGCACAAGTCAAGGCTATCCTCCAAGACCGTTGCACATGGTAGCACAAGTCAAGGCTCACTGTCAAGATTGTTTCACATAACGTCTCATGAGACTCAACTATACACAATGAATTAGAGTGTTATCTGCTTGTATCCATCATAACATGTTCATTAATATTCCTTCCACATATAGAATCATACATAATCAATCAAACCTAAACATAAGGGTACCCATGGAAATAAATGGGTAACATAATCATGTCGTAAATCATAATAAATTATTGTATTATAAAAGTGTCCATGAAAGAAAGTAACATGGAAATTAATAAGCTAGAATGGAATATATCATGATAAGTGATGTCAAACAAAACTAAAAACTTGGAAAAAGATTATTTAAGTAATTTTAGCATTAAAACATTTTAGTACGGTTTTAAGGAAATTACTAAAGATCATTTAAAATAGAAAAGGGCATAGTATTTAATATGAAACCAGAATTGAAATAAGATGGTTTTCATAATAAAGGGACTAATTTTATAAAAACAATGGTGGCATAAAATATATTATATAGTATACATGAAAATGGGTAAAATTTTTGGAAGTTACCTTAAATGGGTTTGCTTATGAAGAAGTATTAAAGATGGAACCACATAAGACATGTAAATACATGAAAGATAATGAGTAATGGACCCTAATACATGATTTTTGATAATTTACATAGAATTTATTATATTTACATAAAAATAATAGATAAATTTATTTGGGTAAAAATAAAGATAGAGCAACTCAAAGGAATAATGGCGGTTCAGGTAGAATCCCTTACCTTAAGTCCGATGGTGTTATCCAAATGATATTAATGACCTTAATAATAAAATTATGTTCATTAATAATTAATTCCGGAACCTATTTTACATGTAATTGATTTATTATAACCTTTTTGATTTAAATCCAAACCATTTTGATTGGTTATGAGGTTCAATTTCATTGTCCTGGTCTATTTGTTTCATGATAGGTTTACTTATATACATGAACGGATAATCATGATAAATGGGGATGGTTATATAGAATTAGAGTTATATTTTATTATTTAACATCTATAAGGTTACACTGTTGTAAATTTCATTTAGTTACTTGGAGTGAAGATTAATCATTATATAAAACTTTACTTATAACCTTTTTGGTTAATTGGTGATTTTTTATCACGATGAACACATTTTGTTTTATAAATCAAAACCTTGTGTACAAAAGAATAAAAAACCATAGATGATACATAATACATATATTATAGTCTCGTTAAAATATTATAATCTTTTAATGACCATAATTGAAAATGGTAATGGAAATTAAAAACCCATCATCCTTGAATGTGGTAAATTAACACATCTCAGATGGTGTTTTAACTAATAGTATAAAAGAAGGGTAAAGGAGAAAAAATAATAACTAATTTCATTATCATAACAACATTAAAGTACATATGATTTACTATATTTTTCATAATGTTTGGATGAAGAGAGGTAAGGATATAAAAGAAATCAAAGGAACTTGAAAGGAAAGTAAAAGAATTGAAAGGTAGATTTTACCTCTTAAATTAACCTTCCTTGAGAGCCTCTTAAGGAAAGAGGATGTAGTCTTTGGAAGAGACCAAGGGATAATTTACATGGGGAGGATCTTGGGGTGAAATTTGAGCATAATTTAGCCATGGAACAAGGCTTGAGAGGATTTAAGAGAAGAGGGGAGTGTGGGTGGTTTTTATAGTGGAGGGGATGAGGGTTTTCTAAATATTTTAATCATTAGTTTATTATTTCTCCATAAGAAAAGAAATAGTGACGATTCAATGAAAAAAATAATAATAATTGCATGTGAGTTTGAACCAATGGCCATTTACATCATCCATGACTCAAGCATGATATAGAAATTTAGGTATTAGCACTAATCGTAAATTATTGTATTTTACTATTCATAAGAAATCAATTATTTAAGAAAAATCCAAAAAAATCACCCTAACCATTTTTCAATGTGTAAAATCCAAAAGTTAACTCTATTTTATGAAAATAATTTTCTAAACATGGGAAATTTAATTTTTTTTATAAAATCATCATTTACTTGAAAAATATATATTTTAAAACTACAACTGATTTTATAATACTTTGAAAAATTAACTGAGGTCTCATACAAGTATCCTATAATCGTAAGACATCAAAAAAATAATTTATGGATACAATTTATGAAAATTAATTTTATTTTTTAATTATTAAATTATTCATAAATTTTTAATTAAATATTTATAACTTATAAAAATACCAACACTATCATATTGTCACTTATAAGATGGATAAATTTTATTTATTCTTTAATTGGTGAAGTTACTATTTATATGGCTGATTTACCATTCATAAGGGTCATATTACTATTACTGAGGGTAACATTACTATTCATAATGATGGGTTACTATTCAAAAAAAAGTTTGTCCTATCGGACTCCAAACATCTTACTGATCGCAACCATGTATATCATATTTTTGAAATTCAAATCACATAAGTAACAATATTATGTTTAAAGGTCACATAGTACTTAGTAGTTCATTGTGTTGTGATTTCATGTTATTATATGGCATAATTATAAGAAGATAATTTCCATTGATTAAACTTTGGTTCATTAAACTCAGCCTACCCACATTCCGGAGGGACAGGTTCACTCTCCACTCCCTATCGTGTTTACCATGTCCAAGTGTCGATTATCAAAAAAACCCATTTCATCTTTACTTACTTATATATATGTTTCCACTTGAGTTTTTAATTAAAAAAACACAAACAATAATTAATGGACATACACATATATTTATATATAAATGTTTAAAAATAAACCTTCTTGGAAAATCATTTGTTAGATTTGACACAACCAAATCTCTTTATAATTGAATATTAATATTTAAATGGAAGGTTAATAAACATCCATATACTCAAATTTTAATTCATAACCTCATGAATATCCATTTTTTGTAGGTTATTCTGATATATGAAAAAGTATATCCAATGCTTATGCAAATATATATGTACATATACATTGTAACACACCAAGGTTTTAGAAATAAATTCAATGAAATGAATGAAACTCTGAGTCTCAACATAATGGTACTTTTTTTAAGGATATAGTTATAAAATAGCCATTAAACATAATTTTTTCACTTATATGTTTTTAATTTTAAAAAATGGACATCTAAAGTTGTGATCAGAAAGTTATTTGGAGTCTGATAGAACCAACTTGTTTTTTTGGTGAATAGTAACATACCCATATCAATATTAATATGGATAGTAATATGACCCTTACTAATAGTAAATAATATTATTATTTTATTTCCTTAAGGTTATAATATAATGAGATGTTGATTAATTTTTCAATGTGATATAAAATGAGTTATAGTTTTAAAATTGTTACTTATAGAATAAATTATTATTTTATTTGAAAATTAAATTATTCATATTTAGATAAAATTATTTTCAAAAAATGGATTTCATTTTTGAATTCTATACATCAAAAACTCGTTAGGGTGAATTTTTGGGATTTTTTTTAAATTCTTGAAGTTTTGATGAATAGTAAAATACGGTAATATACCATATCTATACATTATCAATTAAAATACACTATTCCTAGCATCATGGATGATGTAAGAACCCTTGGTTAAAACTCATATTCTCTTTTTACTTTATAGGGTCACATGAATCAATACTATTCATAGTCTTGAGAAAAAATATTAAACTAATGATTAATATAATGTAAAACCCTTCCTCTCCTCCACTATAAATACCACCCTCAACCCCCTCTTCCTCTCACGCCTCTCAATATTTGATAATTGTTTAAATTATTCCAAATACCCATATAAAGGCTCTTCCCCACGTCCAAAACCTTATGGTCTCTCCAAAAGGCCAAAACCAAAGGCCTTAATGAGGATCTCAAGGAGAAGAGATCAAGAGGTAAGAATCCTCTTTCATTTTCTTATGTTTTCTTTTCAATTCATTTTATTTTCATATACTCTCTTCCCCTCCCCTTATCCAAGAGGAATTAAAGCTCCATAATATTATATATTCATGATTTTATCATGTTTATGGAAAAAATCACAGTCATTATTATTCTCCTCTTCCTCTTATTCTAAAAATAAAAAACACCCTATGTGATGTCCTGATTTACCAAAATCAAGGGCGATGTGTTTTCAATTTATATTAATTCTTTAAAAACTCATTATAAATCCATTTTAATGGTTGATATAGAATTTAATGTTTATTATATATCCTCTTTAATGTTTTTTAGTTAACATATATACATAATATTATGTGATATAATGAAACTAGTTCGTGATTATTAAAGAACCACCAAAATGATCTAAACGAATATCACTAATGATTTATCTCATGATTCATCCTCATAGCATATAAAAAAATTATTAATGGAATAATTTAACATTATGGAAAAATATTAATACCATTTCCTTTCACTTATAGAGTTTTACTTCCATTCGACAAGGAAATCCTTTACGAACAGATCTTGGAAATCATGTTAAGAACTCACCCAAAACAATGGAAAAAACAAAATATTATTAATTAATGGGTGGAATAATGTTTTAAAATTACCATATAAGGTATTATAAACACCAATATTCTTATTTAAAATATTAATAACACTCTTTTAACCAATATATAAGAGATATAAAAAAGTTTCAAGTAAGGAAAACCTGAGGCAAGGGAATTCTTAACCCAATTTCCATTCTTTGGGTTATCCTTCCGCTTCATTGATTATATGGCAAAAAGAAGATATGTGTAATGAATTTTTGTTTATATTATGTCATATTATGTGTGTTTATAGTGTATACATGTAATCATTTCATTCTATTAATTCTTACTTCAATTATATGATATTTTTAAGGGTCTTTCCTTTAGAACTCCTCGTTTAAAATTCTATTTTACAAAATTCAAAAGCAAAGTTTTTATGAAATTATCATTGTATTATGATTATGTTATAGATATTGGGAATTTTTATGATGAATGTTGGGACCTATATCTCCCTCCAATTCACTGGGTATGTGTAAGTTAGAGTTCAGCCATATGGTTAATCCATGTGTAACTGCAATGGTTACACTATAAGGCAGCCGTGAGGGTTACATTGTATGGTAGTCGTGAGGGTTAAAAATCATAAGGTAGTTTTGAAGGTCACAAAATTAAGTAAGTAATTCCACAAGATACCCTTATTCTCTTTTTATTTTTTCTATGATTTTTTTAAATTTCTTGTTTCATAATGTTACTATATGATTCTTTATGGGTGATAAGTATGTCTTTGTGAAAATAATTTCAAAAGTTTATAAGTATTCAAGGACTAATGGTTTATTTCCTTTTTTTTATATACCTTAATATGATTGTTATGCTCATCCCAAGTTTTTAAATGATTTTCACAGGTAATAAAGATGTTTAAGAGAAATAATTAAGTCAAGTTAAATGATATGAAGATTTTTCAATGAAATCATGTTGTTATTTTGTGATTAAAATTTTAGGCTTTGGAATAAATGGATACTGATTTAATGGTACCCACTTTGTGTTATTGTGGGTTGATATGTATGAGTTTTTTCCTATCATTATAAAACTCTAAAATGAAAATATATTTGGGAATGTAAATAATTTTTATCTGGTTGAAATAACAAGAATATGTAATGTTTAAGGTCAGTGTATTATAGTTGGTATTAAAGCACAGTTTAGATAACTTTAGGAGTTAGTATGATGTTAAAAAAATAACATTAATTATTTTACCTTATGATTATATTAAAATGGTATAGAATCTAAGGATTATCATGTTACTTAATTTAATATATATCTCTTCAGAATGATTTTTTTTAGAATAAATAGGGAAACTGATGTTAGATGGAACCGAGAGGCTGATATTTTTCCCTATATGTAACTGGGAATGGTGGTAATTGGAACCGAGTAGTTCATGATAGTGATGGATTAGATGACACTATAAATTAATGGTGGTGTCATCTATGAAATAGAACAACCAAATATTCCATAAAGTAACATGATGATATTGGAACATTTTATGAAGAAAACCCATCCTACTTTCAGTGGATCTTCTTACACAGTAGCTACTGACAGATTTATTAAAGCCCTTGGAAAGATATTCGATGTTATGGGATGTTTAGATAATCAAAAGGTAAGTCTTTGCATTTATCATTTTGAAGGTGAATCTGATCAGTGGAAGTCAATGGTCAAGAATATCTGGAATATATAGGATATTTATGCCTTAGAGTGGGATGGATTTATAATTCATTTCATTGAAAAATATTTTCCAAAGGAGGTTTGACTTAGGATGGAGAAGCATTTCATTCAATTAAAGTAGAAGGATGAATACTCAGTGGTCTTCCATGAATAAAATTTCACCGGATTGGTGAGGTATTCTCTAAATATTATTCTAGTTATTGATAGCACGATCAACTAGTTTTTCTCAGGATTAAAACAAAGATATATATGGTTATTGTCTTCTTGTTAGTTCAAAAGTTATGAGAAACTTGTACTATGTGCGGAGAGGGTATAAATTTAGTTTTATTATTACCATTAGTAACTTGAAAGAAAATAGAAGAAGAGGTCCAGATGGAAAGTGATGTATAAGAATAAATCAATGAAATTTGATGTTAAGAAATTTCAGTTTCTAGTTTGTGAAAAGTGTGGTAAAAAGAACCATGGGGAATTTCTTACCAAACACTAGAAGTGTTTTAGATGTAGTGGTTTTTGACATATGGCTCGAGATTATAATGAAAATGATCCTAAGACTAATCCTGATGAGAAAATTTTAAATTTTTTAAATGTGGTGAGATGGGTCATTATGAAAATTTCTACCCAAAGAGAGATATAAATGATGTGAAGAAGCTAGACTATAGGAAGAACGGTTAAGTGATATCATTTGTGACTAGGTCAACATACATCGGGCCATCCAATGATGTTGTATTAGGTTCCTTGTTTGTTTAATCATATTTTTCTAAAGTTTTGTTAGATATGGGGTATACACATTCCTTTATTTCTGATAATTTTTTTGGTAAATTGGAAATATCACGTTAACAAATGAGACCATAACTTTTTGTTAAAACACTAGGGGGAAATATTATAGAAAATATGAATTATAATAACATTCCTCTTATGGAATGTGAAAATACTTTACATGTAAACCTTTTTGTTTTTCCCTTAGTAGAGTTTGATGTCATTTTGGGTATGGATTGACTTTATGTTTATTATGATAAGATTGATTATAGAGCTAAAGAAGTTGTTTTTTAGAAAGAGTTTCATTTTTTATACAAGAATGAACACATACAATTGATAACATATCAAGAAGCTGAGAATCTTTTGAAAGATGTAAATGGAAGTCATCTTGCTCATATTGTTGAAAATAAGGGAATTGTTTAGATTAATGATGTGAAAGTGGTAAATGTATATCTTAATGTGTTTCCTGATGATTTTTCCAATGTTATACTTGATCTGGAAGTTGATTTTTCCATTGACTTAGTTCCTGATGCTAAGAAAATTTCAATACCCCCTTATCAAATGGATCAAATAGAACTTTTAGAGTTGAAAAAGTAGTTGCAGTAATTATTATATAAAGGGTTTATCCAACCCAACACTTCACCCTACGGTTCTCCTTTGTTTTTTGTTAATAAGAAATATGGTTTAATGAGCCTTTGCATTGATTAAAGATCCTTTAATAACATAAATATTAAAAAAAGTATCATTTGCCTCATATTGATGATTTGTTTGATAAGCTCTAGGGAGCACTGTATTTTTCAAAGGTTGACAAGAGTTCAGGGTACCATCATTTGAAAGTAAAGGAAGCAAACATCCCAAAGACTGTGTTCCGTACTATATATGGGAATTATGAATTTTTTGGCATTCCATTTTGGTTAACTAATACACATGTTATATTCATGGATATTATGAATTGAATATTTCATGAGTTCTTGGATAAGTTTGTGGTTTCATTTATTAATTAAATTCTTGTATATTATAAAATTAAAGAGGATCGTGAAAAAAATCTAAGGGTTGTTTCGAAAATCTTAAAAGAAAAGAAACTATATGTAAAATTCAGAAAGTGTGCCTTTTGGTTGCAACATATTTATTTTATTTGGAATATTTTAAATAAGGATGAAATAACAATTGATTATTCAAAAACAAAAGTTGTTGATGAATGGAAATGACTTAAAAATGTTACAGAGATTCATAGGTTTCTTGGATGAGAAGGTTAATATAAATGAGTTGTTAAAAACATTACACGGTTATCTAGCCCAATGACTAAGTTTATATGAAAATGGGTTAAACTTGTTTGGATGGAAGAATGTGATTCTTTTTTCAGGAATTGAAAAAAATATTGGGGAATTCTCGAGTTCTAACACTACCTTCTAGAAATGGAGAGTTTTTCATCTATAGTGATTCTTCATTAAAGGGGCTTGGTTGCGTTTTGATGCAGAATGATTAGCTAATTTCGTATACTTCTAGACAACTAAAACCTCATGAGTTAAATTATACCACACATGATTTGGAATTATTATATGTGGTTATTACTCTCAAAATTTCGAGGAATCATTTATACGAACCCAAATATGAGAAATACATACCAACCATAAAATTATGAAGTATATATTCACTCATAATGAACTAAACATGAGGCCTTGAAGTTGGCTTGAATTGATAAAGGATTATTATTACACGATTAATTACAATCTGGGAAAAGCAAACATAGTGGCTGATGACTTAAGTTGAAAACATCATGTATCATTAACCATGTTAAGATTGAAACATGACCCCTTGATAAAAGACTTGATTAATTTTGTCTTGAAATTTATTGGTGCAGAAAATTCATATATTTTTTTAGGTTTTAGTGCATTCATCTTTTTCATACATAATTAAGAAAGAACATAAGGAAGATCATGAGCTACAGAAAAATGTAAAATTGGTTAAAATGGGTAAGTTCCCAGAATTTAACCTTGATAGAGATTGTGTTTTTAGATATGGGAAAATATTATGTGTGCCTTATGATTCCAAACTAAAGAAATAATTATTGTGAGAATATCACAGTTCTCTATATTCAGTTCATCATAATAGCACAAAGATGTATAGAGACCTTTAGAAGTATTAATGGTGGGATGGAATGAAAGGATATATTACAGATTTTACCATGAAATTTTTGAAATGTCAATAGGTTAAATGAGAGTGGAAGTTACTAAAGGGGATGATTCATCCATTACCAATTCCATGGTGGAAATATGAAAATATATCCATGGACTACATTGTGGGGTTACCAAAGACTTCTCTATGTAACAACGCAATCAAGGTTATTATTGATCAACTGACAAAATCTGCTCATTTCCTTCCTATTTGAGATATTATGTATTTGGACCAGCTTTTTCAAATGTACCTCAAAGAGATTATCAGGTTACATTGAGTTCCTCTTTCCATTATATCGAACTGTGATCTGAGTTTCAATTTTAACTTTTGAAAAGGCCTTAAGAAGTCGTTGGGAATAGAATTAAATTTTAGTACAGCTTTTCATCCTAAATCAGATGGGCAGTCAGAATGGATGATTCAGAATTTGGAGGATATTCTTTGAGCTTGTTCAATGGATTACCATGGAAATTAGGATCAACATATTTCTTTAGTAGAATTTTCTTATAATAATAGTTTTCATTTCAGTATATAGATGGAACATTTTGAGGTATTATATGGGAAGTAGTGTCAAAATTCATCATTTTATGGTGATGTTGGGTAAAATAAGTTTATGGGACTATAATTAGTAGAAAAAGTGGATGAGAAAGTGAATATGATCTAGAAATACAAGATGATAGGTCAGAGGAGGAAAAAAAGATATACAGAAAATAGGAGGAAATACTTTTCTTTTTAGGTAGGTGATCATGTTTTTCTTAGAATATCACCATGGAAAAGTGTTATGTGTTTTACTAATAAAGGAAAGCTAATTCCATAGTTTTTTGGACCTTATGAAATCCTGGAGAAAGTCAAAACATATGCCTACCAAGTATCTTTTCTTCTGAGTTTATCTCAAGTACACAATGTCTTTCATGTTTTGATGTGGAGAAAGCATGTTCCAGATTCATCTCATGTTTTGAGCATAGAAGTAGTTCAGTTAGAAGAGAGCCTTTCTTATGAAGAGAAACTTATTCATAGTCTTGATCAAAGAGAAAAACCATTTCCCAATAAGGTAATCCACTAGGTAATGTTTTTGTGTAGAAATTACATGGTTGAATAATACACATGATAATCTTAAAATTCTCTGAGGGAATGGTACCCTAACTTGTTTAATAAGTAAATAAAAAAGTGCGAGGATGCAATTTCCAGATGGTGGGGAGAATGTAACAACCCAGAGTTTTACAAATAATTTAAATAAAATGCATGAAACACTAATTCTCAACATAATGGCACTTTGTTTTAAGAATATAGTTATAAACTATCCATTAAAAAAGGGTTTTTCTCTTTTATGTTTTGAATTTTGAAAAAACGGACATCTTCGGTTGTGATCAGTAAGTTATTTGGAGTCTTATAGAACCAACATGTGTTTTAGTGAATAGTAATATACCCTTATGAATAGTAATATTACCCTTTTGAATATTAAATAATAATATTTTTTTATTTTTTTAAGGTTATGATACAATGAGATCTTAATTAATTTTTCATGGTGATAAAAAATGATTTATAGTTTTAAAATTAATATTTTTCAAATAAATTGTGATTTAATTATAAAATTAAATTAATCATATTTAGAATATTATTTTAAAAAAATGCAGTTAATTTTTGAATTCTACACAACAAAAAATTGTTAGGGTGAATTTTTGGGATTTTCTTGAGATTTCTGGATTTTTGATGAACGGTAAAATATGGTAATATACCGTATATATACATTATCAATTAAATAAAATATTCCTATCATCATGGCTGATGTAAGAACCCATGGTTTGAATTCACATGATTTATTTGTGTTTTAGGGTCCCATGAATCAAAACTATTTATAGCCTTGAGCAAAAATATTAAACTAATGATTAAAATAATGGAAAACTCTTCCTCTCCTCCACTATAAATACCACCCTCACCCCCCCCCCCCCCCCCTCTTCCTCTCACACCTCTAAAGACTTGATAATTTCCTAAATTCTATAAAATCCATTCAAAAGGATCTTCCCCATGTCTAAGACCTACTGGTCTCACCAAAATACCAAAACCAAATGCCTTAAGGAGGATCTCAAGGAGAAGAGATTAAGAGGTAAGAATCCTCTTTCAATTTTCTTGTGTTTTCTTTTCAATTTATTTTCTTTTCATATACTCTATTCCATCACTTTATCCAAGAGGGTTTAAAGATCTATAATCTTATATATTCAACATTTTATCATTTTTATGGAAAAAATCATCATCATTATTCCTCTCCTCTTCCTCTAATTCTAAAAATAAAAATATCATCTCTGATGTTCTGATTTACCAAAATAGTGGACGATGTGTTTTCAATTTCCATTAAATTATTCAAAAAAAGTTATAAAATCAGTTTAATGGTTGAAATAGATTTAATTACTATGATATAACCTCTCTCATGTTCTTTAGTTCACATATATACATAATATTATGATATATAATGAAACTAGTATGTGATTATCAAAGAACCGCCAAAATGATCTAAACGGATATCACTAATGATTTATCTGATGATTCATCAACATACCATATAACAAAAATGATTTAACAAATAATTTAATATTTTTAAAACATATTAATACCATTTTATTCCAATTCTAGAGTTTATTTTCCATTTGATAAGAAAATCATTTACGAACCGATCTTGGAAATCATGTAAAGAACACACCTGGAACATTGGAAAGACCAAAATATTATTAATTAATGGGTGCAATGATGTTATAAAATGATCCTATAAGGTCTTATAAACATAAATATGTTTCTATAAAATATTAATAACACTCTTTTAACCATTATACATGATGTTTAAAGAAGTTTAAAGTAAGACAAACCCGAGGTAAGAGAATTCGTAACCTAGTTTACATTATTTGGGTTATCCTTCCACTTCTTTGATTATTTGGTACTAAGAATATTTTTGTAACTAATTTTTGTTTATATTATGTATTATTATTTTGATTTACTATGTATACACATAATCCTTTCATTCTATTAATTCTCACTTCAATTATATGATAATTGTAAGGCACATTCCTTTTAAAATCCACTTTTAAAATTTTATTTT
This sequence comes from Viscum album, assembly GCA_963277665.1. NCBI lineage: Eukaryota > Viridiplantae > Streptophyta > Magnoliopsida > Santalales > Viscaceae > Viscum > Viscum album. Next base: position 768,558,080 of record OY728159.1, on the reverse strand, counting down.
AAAAAATACAAAAAAGAAAAGTTTTTATGAAATTATTAATGTATTATGACTATTAAATTTATGAGGATAAAATAAAAACTGAGAAGTGGGGGTTTAATATGTTGTTCTATTTTTATAAGTTACAAAAAATTTAGAATCTTAACCCATAAAACTTTTTAATATTTCATTCCTTATTAACCTTTAACAAATACTTAAGCATGAAAGAGTAGTAAAGAAATAAAGGAACACTCAATTTACAAGGTTCGGCCTCAGTGTGAGAACCTATTTCATTCCCATATCTACTCATGCGGGACTATGGAAATCCATTATAATGAAAAATTGAATACAACTTGTGTCAACTCCCATTAAACTCCTTATATCCCCCGATAAGAAAGATTATACTGACTACTATCTGTTTACAATGTTTTCTTAAAGAAAAATTGACCCAAACACAAAAATAAAAACATTGTTGAATCTTCTCCACAAATACTCCATCTGAATTCTCAGTCCAATTTGGATAAGTTTGATCTTCTTAGTATGGTATTGATGGTTTTGATTTTTTCCATTCCTTCAACACTCAAAGAAAACTTCTTCAATCTATTGGGAACCTTTCACTTTGAATTATCTAGATCTCTTCCTTTTCCACGTGTGTGAAAGTTACAAATGATAAAATTATATGAGAATATATTTATAGGTAACTTGAGAAACAAGGGTGGGAAACTTGAAAATCAATCATGTTTCCTCAAATCTCAAATCTCTAAAAATATATTGCATTTAATCTCTAATCTTTGACTTCTTAAAACCTCCTTCAATTTCTCCGATATTTATGCAAAGGTGAAATTTGGGTTTGATAATGCTGAATCATGATTCTTATTTTCTGGAAGCATGCTCAGAAATGTGGTTCATATTTTTATAGAAACATGCTTAGAAATGTGGTTCATTTTTTCTCAGAAACATGATCAAAAATATTTTTTAGTTTTTATCATAAAAATGCTCTGAAATGTGGTTCAATTTTTCTCAGAAACATGGGGCTCCAAATTATCGAGAAATTGGGTTCTAAACTCTTGAAAATTTAGGTTCTAAATTTCTTATAAATTGGGTTCCAAATTTCTTAAAAAGAAGGTTTTAAATTACTCAGAAATCAGGTTTCAAATTTATCAAAAATAAAGTTTTGAGTTACATAAAATCAGGTTCTGAGTTGTTTAGAAATCAGGTTCTGATTTGCTTAAAAATTAGGTTTTGAATTGTTTAGAAATTAGGTTCTGAATTTCTCTAAAATAAGGTTCTGAGTTATTCAGAAAATAGGTTCATAGTTTCACAAAAATTAGGTTCTTAATTGTTCAGAAATCAGGTCCCGAATTGTTCAGAAATTAGGTTCTGAATTTCGTAGAAATCAAGTTCTGAATTGCTCGAAAATAAAGTTCCAATTTGGTCATAAATTAGGTTCTGAATTGTTTAGAAATTAGGTTCTGAATTGATCAAAAGTCAGGTTCGAAATTGCTCAAGAATCAGGTTCCAAACTATTCAGAAATAAAGTCTGAATTGCTCAGAAATCAGGTTCCAAATTGTTCAGAATTCTGGATCCAATTTTTTCCAAAATGTTACTCATAATTTTGGATCTGATTTTTCTCAGAAAGTTGCTCATAAAACTGGATCCATTTTTTCCCAGAATGTTACTTAGAATTCTGGATCTGATTTTTCTTAGAATGTTGTTCGAAATTATGGATTTAATTTTTCTCAGAATATTACTCAGAATTATGGATCTGATTTTTCTATAATGTTGTTAATCATTAGGGATCCTATTTTTTCCATAATGTTGCTTAGAATTATGGATCTAATTTTTCTCATAATGTTTCTCATTTAATGACCTTAATCCTCTTAACTATTTATTTATTAGCTTTTATTGTGAAACTTTTCATGATTTGTGAGAAATTTAAGATCAACAAAGCATCATCTGATTTTTTTAGAAAGTTTGAGAAACTTTCTAACTTCTGACTCTACAACAACATCCTTTTTAAAGATTCTTTTAGAAAAAAAAGTACTTCAGCCAAATCATTCAAACTTTGTAAATTCCTTAAACTCAATAACTTTATATAAACTCAACAACATAATTAAGATCAAAAACTTCTATTAACTCAGTAACTTCCTTCAAACTCAGCAACTTCCTTTAAGCTCCACAACGTCCTTAAACTCAGAAACTTCTTTATTTCTCAGAAACATTGACAAACTTACAGCAACCACCAACCTCGTCTTCCTGTATATGAAATCCATTTATCAACAAACAGGTTAGTTATTAATAAATAAAAAAACATTGTTAAAACAAAACACCCCAAAGGTTCTTCAATCTCCTCCTTTGGATTTTTTGACAACCTTTGTTAAAAAATTGTCCAACTCTCAGAATTTTTCCTCAAATCAAGTTTTGAATTTTATCAAAACATTGCTATTATCAAAATAGAGTGTCCTGACACCACACTACTCGATAAAGTAATGTTTTTAAAGGATTTCCATCTCTTGTGGAAAGCAAATCTTGCATCCATGTAAAGATAAACTCCCCCTTACTCAAACTCCCCCTTTACTTTTATCTTTCTCCTTCTGAATTTTATTTTTCTATCTCATTTTCCTTTTATCTCCCCTATTATATGATAACCCAGCTTCAGATTCATAAAATAAAGAAAACTAAAAACATCTTATAAAGTTAATTTTTTTATTACTCTTCCCCTTTGTAAACATAATCTAAAGCACAGTGGGGGTCATTCCATAGGATGATTAGGAAGCCATGGGAGGAGGATGAACATGGAGTTGTAGCCTCAATTTGACAAACCATTCCTTCATCATGTATTTTGTAAAGATATCGACAATCTGATACTTAGTTGATGTGTATTCTATAAAAACATCTCCATCCCCAAATTTATCTTTTATGATGTAAAATTTTATATCAATGTGTTTTAATCTTTACTGTTGGACATGATTCTTAGAAGGATCAATTTCACTTTGATTATCAAAAATTATTTTCAATGGTTTAGAAACTTTTACTTTAAAATCTTCTAGATGAGATTTCATCCACATCATTTGAGTACAAACTTGAGTAGCGGCAACATATTCAGATTCGGTTGTGCTCAATGTTACCAAACTTTTTTTCTTACTAATCCAACTCACCCAATATTCACCTAAGAAAAATGTTCCTCCAGAAGTTGATTTTCTATCATTATAATCAACATCCAAATCAGCATTAGTGTAACTATAAAACTTTAACTCACTATTTATTTTGTATAACAACCCATATGAAGTTATTCCATTGACATGTTTTAGAATCCTATTTTCTGCCAATATATGTGATTATTTCGGATTACATTGATACCTGGAACATAAAGTCATAGCATAAAAAATATTAGGCCACGAAACTGTAAGGTAAATAATACTTTCTATCAGCTTCCAAAAATCATTCTAATTCACACTTATTCTGGATTTATCTTTGTTCAACTTGGTGCTCACAGAAATAGGAGTTGAAACTGTTTTTTATTCTTCCATTCCAAACTTTTTTAAAACTCATTAGTATACATTTCTTGAGATAAGAAAATGTATCTTTCTTTGTGTTGAATTTGTAAGACAAGGAAGAAATTTAATTCTCCTAACATTGAAATTTCAAAGCTCTTCTTCATCACTTAAAAAAAATCTTCACAAACATTTTCTTCATCCGCAGAAAAAATTATATCATCCATATAAACAATTATAATTAAGGTTCAGATTAAAAAAAATTCACACATAGGTTTCCATAAACTTTTACTTTATAAAAATTCATCTTTCTCAAGAAATTGTCATGATTCAAATACCAAGCACGTGGAGATTGTTTCATCCCATACAAATATTTCTTTAATTTATAAACTTTGGTTTCATCCTCATCATGTAAAAACCCACAAGGTTGTTCAATGTAAAATTCTTCCTCAATCTCACCATTTAAGAAATCTAACTTTACATCCATATAATAAACTCTTTAATTTTGATGGGAATCCACTAAAAGAAACATTTGAATCATTTCTAGGCTTGAAATGAGGGAAAAGGTTTCTTCAAAATCCACACCTTCCACTAATTCATATCCTTGACAAACAAGTATTGATTTGTTTCATGAAACTTCTCCACAGTTATTCAATTTATTTCTATAAACCCACAAGGTTATGATAAAATTTTTATTAGTTGTCCATGAAACAAGTTCCCGTGTTTCATTCTTCTCAATCTGATCCAACTCTTAATTCATAGAATCCACCCATTCTTTATGTTGAATAGCCTTTGAAACTAATTCTGTATTAACTTTTGAGATAATTGTAGTTTGATGTTCTAATCTCAACTTTCTTTTATTCTGAACTAGAGCCTTCTAAATTCCAATAATGTTTTCAGATTCAAAATTCTTTTGTAAGGTAGGAAAAATCACTATTTCTTCCCCAACACCACTTTATTCATAACATGACTAATCTGAATCCTGATGAGGTTGTTTTAGATAACATTCACTATTTTTGGATTTATCCAATGTTTTATCCTCAGAATTCTCCACAACTTTTATTAAGGAACTTTGATTTTCAATTACCTTTACATAATATGAGTCCACCAAATTTTTAAAATGTTGTTTCCAAAATTTGTAACTTCTTTGATTTGGTGAATAACTCATGAAATTTTCTTCCTCATCTTTGTCATCAAACTTTCCCAAATCCAGATTTTTTACTTTATGAATAAATGGACATCCAAATACGTTGATTTATTTCAATGGGGTTTCTTTGTTATACCACATTTCATAAAGAGTAATGTTGGTTTCTGTTCTCAACGAGTATCTATTTTGAACATGTAAAATAGTACTAACAGCTTCTCTCCAAAAGAATTTTGAAAGTTTATATTATGTTAACATACTTCTTTCCATTTCTACCAAGATCCTATTCTTCCATTCTGCTACTCTATTTTGTTCTGGAGTATAGGGATCACTATACTGATGTTTGATACCATGATTTCTTAGATAATATTCAAAATCATTGTTTTTGAATTCTGTTCCATTATCTATTCTCATCTTCTTTATGGAAACTCTCAATTCTTTCTCAAAATATTTTCTAAAGAATTTGAACATTTCAGTAGCCTCTGACTTGTGCTTCATGAACATGATTTTTGTCATCCAGGTGAAATCGTCAATAAAAGTGATAAATTATAAATCCCATTTTGGCGATTGATGTATCATTATCCCACATAGATTAGAATGACTAAGATAAAGTGATTTTCTAGATTGAATCTCAACTCTATTATGACTTTTGTTAGTTATATTTATTTTCTTGAATATAATACAAACACCTTCATCTCTTATTTTCAATTCTAAAAAATTTTGAAAAAAATTTACTATAGAAATCTTATTCTTGTTCTTATGCCGAAGGTGGTTAAGTCTTCGGTGCCAAAACATGTTTTCATCATCAGCACTCAAATAAAAATAGTTTTGGATTATCAAATTTGAAATAGATTCCCACTGGTTCTTTCTCCTTTTGTAATGCGTTTTTTATTTTTCACACTTTTGATGATACAATAATCCTTTCTAAATATTACTTCATTTCCATCATAACAAATTTGACTTACACTAAATAAGTTATGTTTTAGACCATCAACAAGAAAGACTTCCTAAGATTTTAGTTTCTCTGGTTCAATCTCTGTCATTCTGATTTCATTATTTTTAAGTAACTATCATTGCCAAAAGTAACTGATACTCCATCATGATTTTCATTATGGTTCAAGATATTTATATCACCTATCATATGTTAAGAAAAACCACTATCAAGAATCCATGGTTTGTTCCTCTTACTTGCTTTTAAAGTTGTATTAACAATAAAATTTATCTCATCACCCTTCTTATTTTTATCTTTATTTTCATTCTTATCATAAGAAAATTATTCTAAAAGGAGTGTCATAAATCTTTTAGAATGATGACCAGACTGATCACATCTTCCACAAACTCCTTCGAGATATTAAAATTGATTTTTTTGGAATATTTCTGATATCTTGAGAATTCACCTTTTCAACTTTCTATGAGTGAGGAAATTTACTCATTCTTCTTTCAATATTTCTTCCACATTTCTTAAACCTTATTTTAGGTAAAGATAAATTGTGCCAAATGATATAATCTCTATTCCCATAGATTCCAAATCACCAGAAATAGCCCTCAAATATTGAATTTATATTAAATAATGATCTTTCTCTATATAAACTTTGTTGAGGTTAGAAACTTCTTTCTGTCCTAAAATTCTTTGGATATGGACCATATTTTCCTTTAAGTGAGGTTTCAACTTTTTTATATTTGATATATTTCCCACAACCTTTTTCCACCCAATCTCTTCCAACACTTCTTCCAGAACCTGAAATGTTAGAATAATCAGATGAAACATTATTTTTGGTATGAAAAAATTTCACCTGATTCTCATAATGATAATTCACATCAATTTTAGAGGACTCATATTTTCCTTCTGTATCTTTATTGAAGTTTTAATTCATCTTCCTCAGGGTATTTTTGGACTGAAGAAGTTTTGAGTGCAACTTTTTATCTTCTTCTTCCTTAGATTCTAGCTTCTCACTTAAATCTTCAATCACCCTTTCTTGTTCAGAATTTCTAAGTTTGTATTATATAATCTCCTAAATGTATTGATCCTCTAGATTGATGAAATATTTTTTCCATCAGAACATTATTCATGATATTTCTTCATTTCTCCAATTTCATTCTTAAGATATTCGTTTTTCTCAAGACAAGAAATAATTTTGGTTCTGAGCTGATACTCTCTATAAGATTCCTCACCACCTTCTTTACTCTCTGAGAGGTCTTTTGTTTTCTCAAATTTTACAATGAAGGTTCTGATTTGTTTTGAAATTTCATCTTCAAAAGAATCATTGTTGGTTAAATCTAATTCAACATTCTATCTCAACAATCTTCTCTTCTTTTTGAAATACTTCTTGAATTTTTTGGAAGACTTATCTTCTTTATCATTTTTGTTCCACTTATTCCATCATAGGTTTTCATCGGAATCATATTAATATTCTCCAACTCTCTTCTTGGAGAAATTCATAGAAAATTGCCTAATTCCACCACTTGTGAAAAATTTTAGAGGAATTTTTCCTTCATACTTAACTCTTCTTCTTCAATTGTTCTTAGATATAAGAGACGTTATTTTTTCATTTAGCTCATCATCTTCCTTGTCATCGGATTCACAAGGATTAGCTTCATCCACTTCATGTAATTTCATCTTTCTCATGGATTCAAAATCCATTTCATCTTTCATTTTCTTCTAAAATATTGGATATTTTCTCATTTCATAGGAAATAAGAATGTTATTAAATTAATAAAGAGTTAAATCATCCTTATCTTCTAAGGTACAAATTTTAGAACCAACCCTGTCTGGGATGTTTCTCATAAGTTTCTTCAAAATTATAGAATCTTCCAAGACATATCTGAATCCTCTAATGTTTCACAAAATCTCTTAACTTTGTTGAAATATTCATCAATTTTTTCATCAACTCTCATTCTGATGTCTTCATACTTAGTACACTAGATTTGTAGCTTTCCCTCCTTAACTCTTGTATTTCCTTCGAAAATGATCTCCAGCTTGTCCCACATGCTTTTTGATATTTTGATACCCATCAACTTATGGTAAGAATTTATGATAAGGATAGGAGAATATCATTTATAGCATTTCCATCAACTTTTATATTTCTCTTCTCAGTGAATTTCATAGGAACATCTTTCTCAATAGGTGGAAAACTGCTAGTAGCAGCATCAACAACTTCAAGGAAAAGAGATAAGAGATAAGGAATCATCTTATTTTTCCATCCATAATAATTATTTCTATAAAATGTAGGAATTACCCTATTGTTGATAGAATTGATATTTTCCATGATAGGATTAAACAAGGGAACCCCCCTCTGATACCACTTGAAGTTCCAAGGATCGAATATTAACTGAGAAGGGGTGGGGGTTGAATTAGTTGTTCACTTTTTATAAGTTTCAAAAAACTAAAAACTTAACCCCTCCAACCAGTTAAGATTTATTTCCATATTTAAATTCTAAAAATACTTAAGCATTAAAGAGTAGTAAAACAAGAAAGGCACACACAATTTATAAGGTTCGGTGTCACTATGAGAACATACGTCCTTTCCATATCCACTCTCATGGGTCTACGAAAATCCACTATAATGAAAAAGTGAATAAAACTTGGTTCAACTACCATTAGACACCTTCAATCTCCTGATAAGAAAGATTATACTGACTCCCATCAGTCTACAATGTTTTATTAAAGAACAATTGAGCAAAAAACAAGAATAAAAACATTTTTGAATATGCTCCACAAATGCTCAATCTGAATCCTCAATCTGATTTGGCTAAGTATGATTTTCTCAGTATGGTAAGAATGGTTCTGATTGTTCCTTTCTTTAAACACTGAAAGAAAAATTCTTCAAATATGGCGGGAACCTTTCACTATGAATTCTACATCACTCTCCCTTTTCCACATGTGTGAAAGTTACAAATCAAAAAATGATCAGAGCATATATTTATAGGAAACTCTGAAAACAAGTGCATGAGACATTAAAATATTTCCCACTTCCACAAATCTAAAAAACTCATAAAATATCTTCCATTTAATATAAAGTATTTTTCTTCTTCAAACCACCTTAAATTTCATCATGATTTACAGAAATTTGAAATTTGGGTTTGATAATGATGAATTTGGATTCTGATTTTCTAGTAGCATACTCAGAAATGTGGTTTATATTTTCTTAGAAACATGCTCAAAAATGTGGTTCTATTTTTATCAGAAACATACTCAAAAATGTGGTTTAGTTTTTCTCAAAAACATGCTTAGAAATGTGGTTCATTTTTTCTCATAAACATTCTCAGAAATCAGGTTCTGAATTGTTCAAAAATAAGGTTTCAAATTGATCAAAACTCAGGTTCCAAATTGCACATAAATTATGTTCCGAATTTCTTAGAAATATGGTTCTGAATTTATCATAAATAAGGTTTTGATTTGTTCAGAAATCAGGTTCCAAATTACTCATAAATCAGGTTATATATTGATCAGAAATCAGGTTCCAAATTTCCCAAAAATCAGGATCTGAATTGTTCAAAAATCAGGTTCTGAATTGCTCAGAAATCAGGTTCCGAGTTGTTCAGAAATAAGGTTCTGAATTTCTTAGAAATCTTGTTCTTAATTTCTCATAAATTAGGTTCTGAATTGTTCAAAAATCATGTTATAAGTTTTTCAGAAATAGGGTTTCAAATTATTCAGAAATCATATTTTGAATTGTTTAAAAATCAGGTTCTCAATTGTTTAAAAATTTGGTTCTGAATTCCTCAGAAATTAGGTTCTGAATTGATTAGAAATCATGTTCAGAATTGTTCAGAAATCAGGTTCCAAATTGACCAGAAATTAGGTTCTGAATTTCTCAAAACTAAAGTTATAATTTGTTTAGAAATTAGGTGGTGAATTGATCAAAAATTAGATTCTGGTTTTTTTTAAATTATGGATCCAATTTTTTCTGGAATGTTACTCAGAATTCTAGATCCGATTTTTCACAGAATGTTACTCATAATTCTGGATCCAATTTTTCCCAGAATGTTTCTCAGAATTCTGGATCTAATTTTTATCAAAATGTTGTTCAAAATTCTGTATTTGATATTTCTCAGAATGTTTCTCAGAATTCTAGATCCGATTTTTTCCCAAAATGTTGATCAAAATTATAGATCTTGTTTTCCAAGAATGTTACTCAGAGTTCTAGATCTGATTTTTCATATAATTTTTCTCATTTAAATTATTCAAATCTCTTCACCATTTCTTCAACATCTTTTATCAGAAAAATTTTCATGATTTGTGAGAAGTTTAAGATCAATAAATCAACTTCTGATTTTCTTAGAATATTTGAGAAACTTTCTAACTTCTGACTCTTCAACGAAATCCTTTTTCAAAATTCTTTCAGCAATAAAAAGGACTTCAAAAACATCTTTCAAACTTAGAAATTTCCTTAAACACAATGACATACATTAAACTCAAAAACTTTTTTTAAGCTATACAACTTCCTTAAACTCATCAACTTCCTTCAAACTCATCAACTTCCTTTAAGCTCAGTAACTTTCATAAACTCAGAAACTTCTTTCTTTATTAGCAACAGAGACAAACTTCTAGCAATCACCAACCTCGTCTTCCTATATATCAAAAACACTCTTTAACAAAACGTTTAGTTGTCAACAAATACAAAACGTTTTTAAAACAAAACACCATAAAGGATTTTCAATTATGTTCTAGATCTTTGGAATTTTTTATGATGAAGGTTGGAACCTATATATCCCTCCAATGCATTGGGTATGTGTATGTTGGAGGTCGGTTGTATGGTTAGTCCAACTGTGACTGTGATGGTTTCACCATAAGGTATCCATGAGGGTTAAAAATCATAAGGTATTCTTGAGGGGTACAAAATTAAGTAATTAATTAACCTAGATTCCCTTATGCTCTATTTATGTTCTCTATGATTTATGGAAATCTCATGTTTCACAAATTATATGATTCTTTTTGGGTGAGAAGTATGTCTTTGTGAAAATTATATTATATATTTATAAGTATTCATGGACTAAAGGTTTATTTCATTCTTTTTATATCCCTTACTGATAATTTTATGCTCATACCATTTTTTTGAATGCTTTTCAAAGGTTATAAGGATTGGTAAGAGGAATAAGGAAGTCAAGTTAAAAGTTTTTAAGAATTTTCAAAGAAATAATGTTGCTATTTTTGTTTAAAATTTTATGTTTTGGAGGAAATGGATGCTAATTTAATGGTACCCACGTTGTATGCTTGTGGGTTAATATGTATGAGTTTTGTCTTAAGTTTCTAAAACTCTAAACTGAAAATATCTCTAGGAATGTAAAGAATTGAAATTTAGTTGAAATAACTAGAATTTGTAATGTTTTAGGTCAGGGCCTTATATATATACATGTATGAAATTTCATGAAAAAACAAAGATGTATGTATATAATCATGATTCATGTATGACATGTATATAAAATAATGAAATTATTATATTCTTAACTTATATTTCATACATATAATAATTATTGTTTAATCATAAACAATTTATTTAATAACTATTATAATCATTGAAATTACTACATATATACATATTCTTGAAATAATATGAAACTTTGAAATAATAAATTCATGTATAATCTTGGTATTTAGTAACTGTTTTACATATATATATATATATATATATCCAAATATGCCTAATCATAATCTTGAAATTAGGTGTCAAGTGATCTTGAACATTCAAAAATTCACACACACACACGCACACACACACATATATATATATAATATATATATAGAAAACATATATATGTTTTGGTACCATAAATAAAAAAATATATTATACCCATAAAGATAATGCTTACATGAATTTAAAATAAAGAAAGATGTGTTATGAAAAATAATACTTAAAAATACATATGTGTGTTGAGAATAAACATAAACATTAAATATATATATATATATATATATATTATAAATCAAAATTATAACTTGGAGATAACTTAGGTAAAATACATGGGATTTGAAAACAAATATATATATATATATATATATATAATAGTTTCATGAATAAATTCATATTGGTAATAAAACATGATCATAACAGCACAAAATAAAATTTTATACTTTAATAAAAATAACTAAATAAGAAAACCTTACAAAATTTAGTAAATAAAGAACCAAATTCTGAAAATAAAATTATCAAATACCTTACTATAAATTTTAAAAGAATTTAAATAATGAAAATACCTTGCTAATAAAATCTAAATATAATGTTGATAATATCCCTTACATGAATGTCAGTAGAAAAAGAGGTTCAAATTTTGATTATATGTATTTGAAATATATATCATATGCTAATAAAAGAAATAAATATATCAAAGTAAATGTTTCCCTTACTATAAATTTGCAGAATCAATTATTATTCTTTCAGACTCTCCCGACATCTATAGACAGAAATTGGGTTCACCAATTTCATTAGAATACTAATATAGGGCTTTTATAACCCTTATCGCCACTTTTTACACAGCGACACACACACACAAGATTTCTCCAAAATCCAAACCAAAACAAACAAATTGAAAAAATTATTTTAAGACTACCACTACAACACCAAAAATGATGTTGTAATAAAAGAAGGGTATACAGTTTCAGATAGAAAATTTATCAATACATTCATTCATAGAATGGAAACAGAGAAACATTGATAGATTCATCCAAAAATAGTACAACAAAATTTAAATAGTCAATATGAAAATACCACTAGAGACATTGTAACACCCAGTTGTTTTTATAAAATGTTTTCTTTAAATAATTTTTATTCTTTCATAGATTGTGTTGCACATAATAGTGAATTTAAAAAAACTGTGATATTCCATTATTATAAAATTTATCGTTATAGCCAAGCCATTAGGTTAGTAGAAATAATTATAACTAACTTATGAAAATGCATTATGAATTCAATGGCTATCAATTATTTATGAAAAATATAAATCAATTAGATACTTGTTTTTCTGAGTAAAATACTTTTGGTAATAAAATTAATGATATATATATGAGTTATATACTTAATAAAATATTTTTGATTTTAATCCAAGGGACATTGTATTCATATGGTATGAATAGAACCCTATTTGATGAATAAAAACCTATTTTTTAAAAGGTTAATTTTACACCATTGAATGGAGAACCCATTTGAATTTAATATTTTGACCAATTATTACTTTATATATGAAAACATAAACATGTTATTTTTAAGCACGATATAAAAATTTTCTTTGGATAAATTTATGATATTTTTTTGAAAACCTTCATGTTTTGATGAATAGTAAAAATACGTTAAATTTTAATTAAAAATAACTTTTTTCATCAAGATAATATATATAGTTAAGTTATAATATTGAATGGTTTTAAAGTATAAATCAAATATATTTTTATCATTCAATATAATGTATGTCATTACCTTTAATTTTACATTGAATTCATAGGTAAAAACATTTCAATGTTTTTCAATGTATTAACTTTTAAAACACGTTCTATCTTTTCAACAACAGAATTAATTATAAATTAATTAATGAACCTTAATTATTTTGAATTTACAAAAATGGATTCCATATTTGAAATCAATAGGTTTAAATTATGTTAATTGGATACTTTTATTTTTGGGCATTAATAATAATAACTTTGGTAATTATTTTTATTACCATGGTCAAAGGTAAATCGGGAAATTAAGGGTAAAAATAATATTATAAAATTACCATAAAATCTCTAAAAACTCTAATGGATGACTAAATTCAACCATTATCATCTATTTTTCGAAATTTAATCCCTTTATGGCCACTCACCTATGAATATGACATGAATTTAATAAAAACTAATGAATGTGACAAAATGTCTCAATCTCAATTTATATAAGTATATTAATTTTACTATATTTATAACTAGGAGATAAAATATGTTATAGATAGTCTATTGAAATATAAAATAATTACCTATATTATAGGAATTTATTTATACTTTTTAGAGACTAAATAATTACCATTAATTATGACATAATAGTGATGTAAAAAATATTTTATTAATAGAAATATCAAATAAATGGTTTTAAAAATATTCCATTAAATATCATATGAACTAATTAATTGGATCCATGAATTTAATAATTTATTATCACATTTTAGGAGTTTATTTTATATTTTTTTCTAATTTATCTCCTGTGTGTATTTTTTTTAAAAGTCAAATAAATGAAGAGTCAAAATTGACACTATTGATATTTTATGAAAATAACATTTTATTACATTATTGAAAAATAAAAAAAAATAAAAAATACAAAGTGATAATTATGAGATTTTATATGTCATAAAATATCCATTTATGTTCAATTAAAATAATATAAGGAAATATTTATGACCATTAAATATTTAGAATGTTATTACCATAATTAAAATTAAATAGAATATCTAATTATCAATTAAAAAGATATGGTTTAAATTGACAAAATAACTTGTCCAAAATTTATTGGTAGATGATATTACAACCATATCTCATCTAATCTTAAAAATTGGGATATTTTTTAGGTTTTTTGGTAGGGTTTTATTTTTATTATAAATTATTATTTAGGGTGTTTCCAAAAGTGCCCCTCACCTCAATTATAAAAGGGCACCTGCTCTCTCACCTCTTCACTCCATTTTGAGCCTTCATTCTAAGACAAATCATTGCCTTTTTTCCTTATCAACTTCCCTATTTTCATTTTAGAGGTTCTGGTCATCTTCAAAGTCCAACTCTAGTGCTCTAAGTGGAGATTTAGAGGAGGCACATCGAATAAGAGGTAATATCATTTACTAATTATTTCAAACATCTTTATTATTATACTTACTCTTCAATATTTGCTTTATTAAAAAGTAATAAAATAATTATCACCAATATAATTATATTTTGTTAGAAATATTAAACAACTATATTCCATATTCTACCTATCCTATGAAAAATGAAATCACCACGCGTGCGTATGTACAGCTTACAGTCTCCACGCTGTGGTGTAATATGTTTTTCACCACAACCTTAATTGTATGGGTATAATGATGTAATTAATAAATATACATATTATTGATATAAATTTATTTTTATTCTGAGATACTATACACCATCCACTTCAATACCATTCAACAATTATGGAAATGATATCGTCACTCGTACGTACGTATGGATTACCGTCTCCATAGTGTGATGTGATTCGTTCTACATAATATTCATTAAAGAATGATTGTATAAATGAATTGAATTAATAAATATGATATATATTATAATAATACCATTCTATAAATTATATAACTATAACCTAAAAATCGAAATAATAACTTATCTGATAAAACAATCATAATAACATAAAGTAGTTAATACCTGAATATAGAGTAACAATGAAATGTTACTAACAACCGGATGAAAATATGATCATAAATGTTATCATAAAAATTATTGTGATTCTATAATAAATTAGTAACATTATTTAAATCATTATAAACTATTTTTGGATATATACAAAGCATATCAGACCTATGGTAAGGGATAACATTTCAAACCATGTTTTTATCTGAGATTGTTTATTATTAAGTATTTACTATGATATATTTATAATCCATTCCCATGTTTCCTAAATATGTATTCTCCAAATATTATTTATATCAATATATAATTTTTTAAGGTCAATTTTACTCATGGGTTAATTTTTAAGAAATGGAATGAATGGAATCTTTTGTCGTTTTCAGTACGAGGTACTTTTTGAATTTTCTGGAAAAAGTATAAGAAGAATATTTTTTTACATATAAGTCGTGAATGGATTTTTATAGCTTCATTACCCCTTATTTTATTGAATCTTACACTAAAATATTATAAGGTTATTTTCATATAACTTTATTTCTTCTGAAATTGTGTGGCATTTTGAGGAAGGAAAATATTTTTGAAGAAGAAATGATATTTTCCTCCGGAATTAATTTTAAGTGTTTTCTAAAAAATATTTTCCATATAATATGACACCCATTAAATAGGGTTATATTTATATCCCTGTTATTACTATTATTTATTGAGTTTATTATGGAATTTTATTTAGTAAATCCATTTGTTTTATATCAATTAAGATTGAATGATGTTTTAGAAACCCATTTGATTTCATGGGTTATGCTATGGTAAATGATTTTATGTTTTTTTGGAACACGTAAGAATAGTTTAATTATGAGATGGGTGGGACCTATATCCACATCCAATGCATTGGTTAAAGATTTATATCTACTGAGATAGACATGACTGAAATGGAAGTTAAATATGTTTCATTAATATAGGGCTGGAAGGAGGAATAAATTCGGTTCAGTAATGGACTTTGTCTGTTATGATGGTCTTGAAAATAATCCTTGACAAATATGAAATTTTTTTCTATGATTATGTGTGTATGCCAAAAAAATTTAGGTCTTATGTTATGACTATTGAAATAACATTTCACTTCTATGATTTATCTCATGACATGATATTATGACCTTTTATATGTAGGATAAGATTTTCAAATTTTATGTTCTTATGATTATGATATGATTGATATTTCCTTGTTTACCCTTAATTAGAATTTGAAATCACCCTTTCATATTTTTCTTTTCCCCAGGTCATGAAGAAGGTTTTTAAATAAGATATGTCAAAAGAAAGTCTAGTTATGAATAAATAAGTGGGAGATAATGTGGATGTTTTATGAACTGGTTGCTTATATTTCCTATTTTCTAAATACACTAAACCTATATAGTCCTAGTGTGGTTTTGTTATGTAATAAATATTCTTCAATGTTGAAGTAATATCTATATGTAAATTATGGTCTGTTATAGTTGGTATCATATAAAATGTATAGTTAACCGTTGAAAACTAGGATGAGAGAACCTTAGTAAGAACCCTAAGGATATATCTAAGTATAGTTTACAATCTTCTATTAGTTTTTTAGATATATTCATGAATATCCTAGAATAAAACCTTAAGTGTCCTTAATTGAAATTTTATTCTTGATTATGTGGTTTTCCTATTATGATTAGTTTTTCTCACACAATGCTTCTTGGTTTTAGTCAATGGATGGAACCCATAATAAATGCATTAATGCTGAATGAAACAGGAAATGAAATGATTATACCCTTTAGAAACAACATGTTATTGTATCTAGAATGAAAAATTTTGTATCCATGCTCACACAACCTTCTCAATCTATTAATCATGCAGAAAATCCAAATGAGCAATGTAGGGAGAAATATTCTGTTGAGTTCTTCATGAGATAGCATCCACCTTCATTCAACAGATCTTTTGATCCATTAGTGTATGAACAATGTATTAGTACCACAAAAAATATTTTTTTAGTTCTATAATGTTTTGAACATGATAAATTCATCTTAGTAGTCTATCGTTTGAAAGGCGAAGTTGATCAGTGGTGATATCTTATCAAAAATATGATGAAAATAGATGAAATTGAGTCCATGGAATGGGGAAAGTTCAAGAACTTCTTTTTAAATAAGTACTTTCCTCATATTCTTCAAACAAATATGGATAAAGAGTTTGTTGAACTTAAGCACAAGGATGATGAATCTGTTTGTACCTATGGAGCAAATTTTGCAAGACTTGCAAGGTACGCTTCTGGAATTATTATAAAACCTGAGAGTAAAATTGATCGATTCTTTAGTAAATTAAAACCAAGTGTCTGAATGGAATTATCCACAAGGGACTTCAATAGCTATGGGTAAATTTTTTGAAGTGATCTTGAGGTTGATATGGAGATTGGAGTAACCTATAAATATTATGGTTTTGATAAGAAGAGAAAATAGAATTCAAAGGAAAATATAAAGACCACACTTAAAAGAAGATTATTTTTCACTAATGCTCAAACTATGGAAAGAAATATGGATGGAACTATCGTAAATGGACTAGTAAATGTTTTAAGTATGGAAAACAAGGTTGTCGGGAAGTTGATTACTAAAGTGATGGGAAAAAGATGTCTAATGATGTGAACAAAGAAAAGGATACATACAATGCACCTCATACACTTCAATGTTACAAGTACAAGGAAATGGGTCATTATGCCAATCAATGACCTAATCCAAGGGTTATTGATGATGATCAACATCAACAAAATCTTAAGAAAAAACGACAAAGGAATTTCACATGAAATCACTATCAGCAATGTGGAGTATGATAATGAAGTGGTGGAAGGTACACTTACCATCCACTCTAAAGTAGAAAATGTTTTATTTGATTCTGGATCCACCCACTCTTTTATTTCTAAATAATTTTCTAATGGTATCATCATAATACCTCAATAATTAGATTTTGAGTTAGCTGTGACAACACCTTATAGAATGGACCCAATTGAGCTGTATGAATTTAAGAAGAAAATCCAAGAGAATATTGATAAGGGATTCATACGCCCTAGTGAGCCACCTTGGAGAGCACCTGTTCTATTTTTTAAGAAGAAAGATGGATCAATGAGACTTTTAATTGATTATAGAGATCCTAAAAAGATCATTATCAAGAAAAAATATCTTCTTACCTGAATTTATGACTTATTTCACCAACCATGCAGAGATCAGTACATTTCCAAGATTGATCTTCATTCCGGATATCATCAATTAAGGGTCCAAAAGAAGGATATACCAAAGAAGACATTCCGTACAAGGTATGGAAACTATGAATTTATAGTGATTCCTTTTGGTCTTACTAATTCCCCTACTATATTCATGGATATAATGAATACAGTCTTTAGAGACTATCTTGATCAGTTTTTGGTATTCTTTATAGAATATATTCTTGTCTATTCAAAGAGAAAGGAAGAACATGAAGATCACTTTAGAATTGTACTGAAGACCCTGAGAAAGGAGAAGCTTTATAGAAAATTTAACAAGTGTGAATTTTGGCTTCAAAATGATTCATTTTTGGGTTACATAATCTCAAGAGAAGGTATATCTATAGATCCAGCAAAAATAGTGGTTATTGAAAGATGGTCGAGACCAACAATGGTAACTAAAATCCAAAGTTGTCTTGGTTTGGATGGATATTATCGACGTTTTGTGAATTGTTTTTCAAGATTATCTAATCTAATGACTAAGTTGACTCTTAAAGGAGTTTAGTCCATTTTAATGGAGGAATGTGAAGAAAATTTAAAAGACTTGAAAAGAAGGATAGCCAATCCACAGGTGCTCACACTGCCTTGTAGTGGAGAAACGTTTGTGATCTGTAGTGTTTCATCCAAGATGGGGTTGGGATGTGTTATCATGAAAAATAATATGGTGGTAGCATATGCCTCACGGTTGTTGAAAATTCATGAGAAAATCACCCAACTCATGATTTCAAGTTAGATGTGGTAATATTTTCATTAAAGATATGGAGGCATTATCTTTATGGTGAAAGGTATGATATTTATACTGATCATAAAATTTTAAAGTATATTTTTACACAAAATGAGATGAATATTCTCCAAAGACTATGGTTGGAGTTGATTAAAGATTATGACTACTCAATAAATTACCACCCTGGAAACATAAACAAGGTGGCATATACATTATGTTGACCAGACCATGCTAGCCAATCCATGATGAGGATCACAAAAGATCCAATATTTATGGATTTTCAAAGGATGGATCTTAAAATTTTAATATAAGGGGGGAAATCTTATCTTTATCCAATGAATGATAAACCATCAATACAAGTGAAGATTAAGGAGGCACAGAAGAAAGATGTAGATCTATAAAATAAGGTGAGAAATGTTCTGAAATTCAACCTTGATTGTGATTAAAAAATAAGATTAAAGAACCGGGTTTGTATTCCTCTAATACCAGAATTAAATAAGGATCTATTGGATGAGGCTCATAGTTCTTAATTCTCTATTCACCCTTTAATAATAAAGATGTACAGGGACCTGAAAGACTACTTCTGGTGGGATGGAATGAAAAGAGATATCACCAAATATGACTCTCGATGTTTGGTTGGATAGTAAGTTAAGGCTGACAGACAGGAGTCTGAGGGGATTCTACAACCATTGCCCATATCAGAATGGAAATGGGAAAACATCACTATGGACTTTGTCATCATAATTCCCAAAACATCCAAATGTAATAATTCTTTCTGGGTTATAGTTGATCGCCTTACAAAGTCGGCACACTTCAATGCAATTAGAGGGGATTTCTCTATTGATTTCTTTCTAGGATATATGTAAATGAAGTGGTGAGATTTCATGGATTACCACGTTTCATTATATCTGATCAGTATCTGAGGTTTACTACGATGTTCTGGAAATGTATTCATCATGCTCTGGATGCATAGTTAAGATTCAACACTTCTTATCATCATTAGATAGAAATTCTATTTGAGGGGAAAATTCAAACACTTGAAGATGTGTTGAGAGCTTGGTCTATGGATTTTAAAGGTGGTTGGGATCAACACCTACCATTGGTGAAATTTTCTTAAAATTATAGCTTTCACATCAGTATTAAGATGGTTGCTCATGAAGCCCTCTATTCAAAGAAGTGAAGAACTCCAAATTTTTGTGATGAAGTTGGGGAAATAAAGCTATTAGGACATGATCTTGTTGATGAAATGGAAGAAAAGGTCTGATATATTCAAGAACACAAAATATTCTCTTAGAGTCGAAAAAATGTTGTGCTAAAAACCGAAGAAAAGACCTAGATATTGAATTGGCTGATAAGGTGTTCATACGAATATATCCCTGGAAGAGAGTGATGAGATTTGGAATGAATGGAAAGTAGAGCCCTAGGTATATCAGTCCTTTTGCGTTTTGGATCGTGTTCGGAAGGTAGCTTACCGATTGGCGCTTCTACGTAATCTCTCTCAAGTTCATGATGTGTTCTTTGTATATCTCATGAGAAAGTACATTCCTGATCCTTCAAATGTACTACGATCTGAAGTCTTACTGCTGGAACAAGATCTTTCTTATGAAGAACAACCGATAGATATTCTAGGTCATAGTGAAAAAGTTCTACAAAATAAGACCATTCACTTAGTTAAAATTTTATGGAGGAACCACAAATTTGAAGAAGATACATGTGAACTTGAGGATATAATAATGGAGAGGTATACTCATCTGTTTATTTCCAAGTGACGAATTTTGAGGGTGAAATTCAGTTTAAGGGGGGTAGAATGTAACACCTAGATGTTTTTATGAAATATTTTATTTAAATACTTTTTATTCTTCAGTAGCTTGTGTTGAACACAATTGTGAGTTTAAACAAACCACAAGATTCCATTATTATAAAATTTACAATTATAGCATAGTCGTTAGTTTAGCAAGAATAATTATAACTAATTTATGAAAATTCATTATAATTCATTGGTTATCAATTATTTATGAAAAATAAAAATCAATTAGATATTTTTATTTTTGAGTGAATTACTTTTGGTAATAAAATTAATGAGATATATATGTGTTATATACTTAATAAAATATTTTTTATATTCATCCAATGCATATTTTAGTCATAGGGTATGAATAAAATCATATTTGATGTATAAAAACCTATTTTTTTAAGGTTGATTTTACACCTTTGAATGGAGAACCCATTTTAAATTAATATTTTGACACATTAATAATTTCTATATGATAACATAAATATTTTATTTGGAATAAGGATATAAAAATTTACATTGGATAAGTTTCTGATATTTTTCTGATAACTTTCATGTATTGATCAATAGTAAAAATACGTTAAGTTTTTATTAAAAACAACTTTTTCATCGAGGTAATTTATGTGGTTAAATTATAATATTGAGTGGTTTTAAAGTATAAATAGATGAAATTTTTATCATTCAATATAATTCATTTCATTATCATTAATTTTACAATTAATTCATAGATATAAATATTTCAATCTTTTGCAATGTTTTAAATTTTAAAAGCCATTTTTCATTTCAACAACAGAATTAGTTTTAAATCAATTACTACAAATTTTGTATTTTTAATTTTTATAAATTTATTCTATATTTTCAATAATTAGATCCAAATTATGTTAATAGGAAAATTTTATTTTTGGGAATTATGAATAGTAACTTTGGTAATTATTTTTATTACCATCATTAAAGGTAAATATGATAATTAAGGGTAAAAATAATATTTTAAAATTACCCTAACACCTGAAAAATACTATTGGATGACTAAATTCGGCCTTTATCATCTATTGTTATAATTGAAATCACTTTAAGGTCACTTACCTTTGAATATGACATGAATGTAATAAAAACTGGTGAATGTTACAAAATGTCACAATCTCATTTTAAATAAGTATATTAATTTTAATATATGGATAACTAGAAAATAATATTGACTATATATAGTATAAGGAAATATTAAAGAATTACCTACACCATATGAATTTATTGACAATTTTTAGATATTAAATAATTACTATTAATGATGACACA
Source organism: Viscum album (assembly GCA_963277665.1). Taxonomy (NCBI): domain Eukaryota; kingdom Viridiplantae; phylum Streptophyta; class Magnoliopsida; order Santalales; family Viscaceae; genus Viscum; species Viscum album. The sequence goes on along the minus strand of OY728159.1, from coordinate 768,536,076 downwards.
ATGGTGATGTAAAAATTATTTTATTAATATAAATATAAAATAAATGGTTTTAATAATATTAAAAAAAATACCATATGAACTAATTAATATGCTAAATTAATTTTCTAGTTTAATATGATATTTTAGGAGTGCATTGAATATTTTATTTCGAATTTATCTCCTGTGGGGAGTTTTTTTATAGTCAAATAAATGGTTAGTGTCAAAATTGACACTATTGATATTTTATGAACATAACATTTTTTAAAATTATTTAAAAATCATAAATATTTTTAAAAATTAAATATTGATAATTATTACATCTAAAATGTTATAAAATATCCATTTATGGTCAATTAAAACCAGATAAGTAAATATTTATAACCATTAAATATTAAGAATGTTATTACCATAATTAAAAATAAATAGAATAACTAGGTGACAATTAAAAGCATATGGTTTAAATTGTCAAAATAACTCGTCCAAAATTTATTGGTTGATGATATTAAAACACAATATCATCTCATCTTATAAATTGGTACATTTTGGAGGAATTTTGATAGGGTTTCATTTTTATTATAAATTATTATTTATGGAGTTTCCAAAAGTGCCTCTCACCTCAATTATAAAAGGGAACCTCCTCCCTCACCTATTCACTACATTTAGAGCCTTCAAGATCGTCCAAAACCCACCCTATTTCCTTCTAAACTTCCCTATTTTCATTATAGAGGTTCTGGTCATCTTCAAAGACCATATCTAGTGCTCTAAGATGAGATTTAGGGAAAGCACTTCAAAGAAGAGGTAATATCATTTACCGATTCTTTCAAACTTCTTTCTTCTTCTACTTCCTCTTAATTAGTTGTTTCATTATAAAGTAATAATATCATTATAACTCATATAGAGATATATTATTATAAATATGGAATAACTATATTCCACCTTCTACCCGTCCTATGAAAAATGAAATCACCACGCATGCGTACGTACGACTTACCGCCTCTATGTCGTGGTGTAATATGTTTTTCACCACCACATTATTTGGATAGGGATAATGATGGAATTAATAAATATATATATTATTGATATAAAATAATTTTTATTCCGAGATACTATACACCGTACACTTCAATACCATTCAACAATTATGTGAATGATATCTACGCTCGTGTGTAAGTACAGCTTACCCACTCCATGGTGCATTGTGATTCGTTCTACATAATATTCATTAAAGAATGATTATATAATTGAGTTTAATGAATAAATATGATTTATATTATACTAATACCATGATATAAATGATATAAATATAACCTAAAAATAGGAATAAGAACTTATCTGACATAACATGCATAAGAACATAAAGTAGTTAATACCCGAATAACGAGTAACAATGAAATGTTACTAACAAAAGGATGAAAATATGATCATAAATGTTATCATAAAAATTATTATGATTTTTGAATAAATTAATAACATTATTCAAATAATTATACATGAGTTTCATAAACATACGAAGCATATCGGATCTAAGGTAAGTGATAACTTTTCAAATCTCGTTTTTCTCCGAGATTGTTTATTCGTAAGTATTTACTTGGGTATATTTATCATCCACGTCCATGTTTCCTAAATATGTACTCTCAAAATATTCTTAATATACTTATATAATTTTATAAAGTCAAATTTACCCATTTTTTATTTTTTACTAAATGGTATGAATGAAATCTTTTGTCGTTTTCGGTACGAGGTACTTTTTGACTTTTCTGAAAAAAGTATGAGATGAATGTTTTTTTAACTTTTATGGAATGAGTGGATTTTTATATTTTCATGAATCATTATTTCATTGAAGTTTTACCTATAAGATTATAATGTTATTTTCACAGAAAATTATTTTGTCTAAAATTGTGTGGCATTTTGAGGAAGGAAAACGTTTTTGAAAGGATATTTTCCTCCAGAATTAATTTCAAGTGTTTTCTAAAAATTATCTTCCAACTAAAATGACACCCTTTAAATAGGGTTATATTTATAACCCTTTTATTACTGTGATTTTATTGCTCTTATTAGGGAATTTTATTTATAAAATCCATTTGTTTTGTATCAATTATGATTGAATGATGTTTAAGAAACCCATTTGATTTCATGGGTTATACAATGGTAAATGTTTTTATGTTTTTATGTTTTTAGGGAACAAATAAGAATTGTTTCTTTATGAGATGGGTGAGACCTATATCTCCCTCCAATGCATTGGGTAATTATTTATATCTCATTAGATAGACATGAAATGAACAACAAGTAAATCTAGATCAATAATACAGGGCTTGAATGAGGAGTGAACTTGGTTCCGTAATGGCTGTTTTCTACTACGATAGTCTTGACAATGAGCCTTGACTAATATGAAATGATTTGATATTCGTATATGTGTATGCCAAAAAAAATAATGTATTATGTTATGACTGTTGGGATTACATTTCACTTTGATGATTTATCTCATGACATGATATTATGATCTTTTATATACATGACAATATTTTCAAATGTTATGTTCTTATGATTATGATATGATTGATATTTCCCTCGTTTACCCTTACTAAGAATTTGAGCTCATCCTTTCATATGTTTCTTTTACCCAGGTCATGAAGAAGGGTATTAAGTAAGGAGTATTGTAATTAAGAAATAAGTGAGAGATAATGTGGATGTTTTATAAACAAACTGTTTAGGTTTCCTAGTTTCTAAAGGCACTAAACTTATATGGTCCTGGTGTGGATTTGTTATGTAATAAATATTCTTAAATGTTGAAGTAGTATCTATTTGTAATGTATGGATTGTTATAGAATGTTGATTCAAAATCAACAGACCATAACCAAATAGTTCTATTCATATTCCAAAATCAAAACAATAAATGGTTTGTTGACAAAGATAGAAAAAGAAAATGATGAGAACCTAAATCCGAGAGAGATTTGGATGCCTAATATGAAAGAATACCAACTTCGTTAGGATGAATAAGATCTGAACCCTTGGATCTAGATCTTTAGGATTTTTGGAACCCCTATCTGCAAGTGTACCCTTCAGCTTCCCGCAAATTAGTCCCATTAGCGGCTGATCTGCTCGGACATCCCTATAGGAACCTGATCCTTCCTCATCATGGACCCCCGACACTGGGTTCAACCCACCCTAAAGGAGAACCTCTCTACGTGAAGACCTACATCAGCCTCATCTCCCTCCAACAATCGGTCTGGTCTTGACCCGAATGTCTTGCTCAACCCCCCCCCCCCCCTCAGCACACCCGAGATCCCTAAAACAACAACTCGATTTTTCATTTCTTCTTTTTTTCAATTATACTTTTTTTATTATCATTTTAAATTTAAAAAATTAAATTTATATTTTCGTTAAATAAAATTGTACACAAAATATGTCATTATAAATATATATTACATTTAAAATAATAATAATATTTACTCTAAAATAAATAAATTATTTATTTTAATTATTATTATTAATCTAATTATTTTTATCTTTAATTAAAAATTTTATTCTCATATATTATTGAGATTAAAATAATTCAAAAATTATACAAATATTATATTGTCATATTTATTTTAATCATTTGTATTTATTACACAATATAACGTAATGAACATTAATTCAGTATTATAATTTATATTTAAACTTATGTACAACACTCAAAAATCATTTCAAAAACGATTTTATTAAAAAAAAAATTGTTACTTTTAATTATAATATTTATTTCAATATAATTATATATATTGATTTATTAAATCAAATTAATAATTTATATAAAAATATTATACCATAAGGTATAAAAACTACATTTTTCATAAAATCATAATAATTTAATATTTCATCATATATAATAAAGGTGACATTTTTTTGAAAAATAATATCATTCAAATTTTATTTCAATTTTATAAATAAATTTATACAAATTAAATTATCAATATGTTACATTATCACCCCCCTAAGAAGAATTGAATATTCACAATTCGTACATCGAACTAAAAGAATTATGAATTTCTATATTCAGAATTAAGAAAGACTAGAACAGCTAAAACTCTATACTCAACCACTTAGATGACTACATTAAATATTTAAAGTTCTCTAGGCTATTCCTCTAATACCAATTGTAATGACATGAACCCGTACTTCCAGATTCTGTGCTAAAACATGGTGTGTAATTTGTTTTATAAAAGAAACTGAATAATTACACAATATATTACACAATTGAGGACATTTTCTGGTTGAGGTTCAGGAAAATTAGACAAACCATAAATTTTGATTATAGTTATACAAAAAAGTAAAGTAAAATAAAATATCTAATCTACTTCATGTGCGCTAACTCTTTACTGAAGTCTCCTAACATGGAACTGCTAGTTGACCTATGAAAATTATTTTAAAACAATGGATGAGCATTAAACCTCCCAGTAAAGGGGTTTTATAAAAGGTCGGTGAAAATACGTTAAAAATTATATTTATAAAATATTATAATAATTTGAAAATAATTATTATTTCAAATTTCATTTAAATAATTATTTGATTTTAGGGAAAACATTAAGAAATCCCTTGAAAACAAAACACATGAGGCCACTTAATACATGGAAGGGTGTCTGGGCCTACCCACTTTCCTGAGGGATGGGTTTACTCCCCACTCATTATCATTTTTAACATGTCCAAGTTTTTCTTTACGTAAAAAAAATATTTTCATCTTTCCTTACTTATATATACGTTTTCCACTTGAGTTTTTATTTAAAAAAATAGAAACAAACATTAATTCATATAAAAATATATTTATATATAAATGTACAAATATAACCTTTCTTGGAAAATCACTTGGTTTATTTGGAACAACCAAAAATCTTGATTATTGACTTTTCATGTTTACATGGAAGGTTAAAAAACATCCATATACTCAAAGTTTAACTCATTACCACATAAAAACAATTTTTTAGGTTGTTCCGGTAAATGAAAAAGTTTATTTGATGCATATGCATATGTGGATATACAAGTATGAAATGTCATGAAAAATCAACAATTTATGGTTATAATTGTGATTTTTGTACGACATGTATATGACATGATAAAATTATGATATTATTCACTTCTATTTCATACATAGAATAATTCTTGGTTAATATTAAACAATTTATTTAATAATAATTATAATATTTTAAAATACTACTTATGTACATATGCTCAAAATAATTTGAATCTTGGAAATAATCTATTCATGTATAATATTTACATTTAGTAAATATTGTACACACACACATACATATATATATATCTACATATAACTTATGATAAACTTGAGATTATGTGTCATGTGATCTTGAACATTCACTAATTGATATATATATATATATGCAATGCATATATATGTGTTGGTACCATAGATAAAAATATATATTATACCCATAAAAATAATTCTTACACGACTTTGAAATAAAGAAAGATGGGGTATGAAAAATAATACTTAACACACACACACACACACATATGTGTGTGTGTTGAGAATAATCATAAAAATTTAATATATAAAAAAGTTATAAATCGAAATTATATATTGGAGATAACTTCTGTATAATATGTGGGATTTGAAATATATATATATATATATAATAGTTTCATAAATAAATTCATATTTCTAATAAATAATGATCACAAAACCAAAAAATAAAGTTTTATACATTAATAAAAATAACTAAATAGGAAAACCTTAAATAATTTAGTAAATAAAGAACCAAATTATGAAAATAAAATTAACACATCCCTGATTATAAATTTTGAATGGTTTTAAATAATGAAAATTCGTTGCTAATAAAATATGAAAATAAGGTTGATAATCGCCCTTACATGAATTGTATCAGAAAAATAGAAAAACATTTTTATTATAAATATTTTAAATATATATCGTATGTTAATAAAAGAAATAAATATATCGAAGTAAATGATTCCCTAACTATAAATTTGCAGAATCGGTTCTTCTCCATTTAGATTCTACCAGCATCTACAGACTGAATTTGGTTTCACCGGTTTCATTTTCATACTGATATATGGATTTTATAGCCTTTATCACCACTATTTATATTGAGACACACACGCACAATCTTTCTCTTCAAGATGAACCGACACTAAAAAATTAACAATTTTTTTACTATTTCCACTCTGATGAAAAAAATGTGCTTATTGTTCAAGATAGATATGTAGTTTCAGAAAACAAATATATCAATTAATTCATTTGTAGAATGGAAATATATAAACATTGATAGATTCATCCTAAAATATTACTGCAAAGATAATCGAGTCAATATACAAATACCATTATAGACCGATAATTAAAAATCAGTTGACCAAAACCAAAGAGATATTTTGATATTCTAAAATCAAAACAATAAATTGTATGATGACAAAGATAGAAGAAGAAAATTATGAGAACCTAAATCCAAAAGAGACTCAGATTCCTAATAGGAAATCAGACCTACCTTGCTAGGTTGAAGAAGATCCAAACCCTCGAATCTATATCTCTATGATTTTCGGAACACCTATTTTCAAGTGAACCCTTCAGAATCACTCAAACCAGTCTCATTTATGGCCAATATACTCGGACATACCTACCGGAACCTGGTCATCCCTCTGCATGGACCCTTAAAACTCAGTTTAACCCAACCTGAAGGTGAACCTCTTGTGCAAGGACCTCCATCGCCCTCATCTCCCTCCTACGACCAGCATGGTCTCAACCCGAAGGCCTCGCTCAATCCCCCCCCCCCACCAATGTGCACCTAGGATCCCAAAACCCACAACTTGATTTCTCATTTCTTTTTTTTCAATAAAATTTTTATTATTATAATTTTAATTTAAAAAAAATAAATTTAAATTTTAGTTGAATAAAATTCTACAAAAAAATTATCATTATAAACATATATATATTACATTAAAAAAAATATCAAGTTTATATTAAAATAAATATATAAAAATGTATTTATTTTAATTATTATTATAAATCTAATTATTTTTATCTTTAATTCAAAATTTTATCCTCGTATATTATTCATTTTAACATAATTCAAAACAAAATAATAATATATTTTTTTAATATTTAATTTAATCATTTTTATTTATTACAAAATATTATTTTATGAACATTAATTGAATGTTATAATTTATATGTCAATTTATGTAAAGTACTCAAAAAAAATTCAAAAAAAATTTATTAGAACATATTTTTTGTTACTTTTATTTACAACATGTAGTTAAATATAATTATTTATATTAATTTCTTAATTTAAAAAAATAATTTATATAAAATTATTATATCATAAGGTATAAAATCTAAATTTTTCATAAAATCATAATAATTTAATATTTCATCATATATAATAAAGGTTTTCTTTTTTGAAAAATAATATAATTCAAATATTATTTTTATTTGATAGCTTAATTTATTTAAATTAAATAGGGGGGATATTACACTGACTGCTGAAGTCACCCAAAATATCCTAAGAATGATGAAAGTGCAGACAAAAATTACTCCCCACATCCTACAAACCTGTCAAGATATAATAATGGTAGTGATAATGGTTGTTGGGCGGACACCCAACTCCATCCCCACAATTAGAGTGACTCATCAACATAATACAAGGGTCACTCTGAAGTAGACATATATTCCTTCTCCCATCCAGGAGAGTCGTGGTCCAAATACCATGATAAATGGACAACGAGATTGGGACCATATCCCTATTCCAACCGGAAGTCATCGATCCATCCCAGTGGCCACTCTAGGGAAGGCATATATCCCTACCAAATTTCTTAAAATCTATTGGAAAATTCTGGAAACAATACAGGATCTGATCAAATTGGCTTCCATATATGAAAGCCACTATCCACAATAAGAATCCCCAATCGCTCACAAGATAACATCCAAAAAATAACCTAACCAAATTCTATTGGAAAATGAATAGATATTCTACAAACACACTCTACTCAATGATGGTGTCCTTGAATCCCTTAGACGTTTATCTATGGTGACTCAAAATCATACTCATATGTCACCAAATTATGGAAGTAGTAGCTATAATTGAGGAGATCTTCCCCACAACTTTACTTATAATTGTTCTGGTGGTCCTCCCCTAACATATTACCAAGGATTCTTACTTCATGACCACAATTTGATCAGTCACGAGTGCCTATCTCTTGATATTCACCGTGGAAACCCTCCTCATGGATAGAAGATTAAACAACAAGGTGGTCCTCCCCATCCTATCATCTTCCCTAAAGATCTTCCCCAAGGTATATACTGTAGGAATTATCCTCACAGCTAGATGTCAATTTATGATGGTAGTACTCCCCATGATTTCATTCTCTATTAAGATCCTCTCCATAGTGACACTTAACTTCGTCAGTAAGGTTCTCCTCTTGTCGAATTAACTATGAGAAATCCCTCCTATTATGAGGAACTTTTGAAAATGAGTTCCATCAAGCATGATGCCTCATCACTGACAAGTGCCATCCTTTCTCAACTGGAAGACATCCTAAGGAAATGGTCATTCTCTAAACCACCCTTGTATCGCTTTCATTCCAATATGATAGATGAAATCTCCCCTGACCCTACTATTTATAATAAAGCATCAGGTAAACAACCACATTATTTAGGTAAAGTTGAGGAACCTCCTGTAAAATAGAAAGAAGAAATATTGATAATGAGGAGACAGTTCACTAAAGACAATATACCAGTCATGTTCTAGCCTTTAGGAACTCGCCAATATAGCATTTCATAGGTTTTGTAAAAATATTTTGTGCACGATATATGCCTAAATATATGGACCACTCTTCACCACATAAAAAACATATTTTCTTATGATGAATATCCAATCCATGTTAAGGTAATATAATGGATAAAATATAAAATCAAAATTGTAGCCATCCTAATTACAAGACACTCAAAATTGGAAAAATAGAATGTTTCACTTCAGCATGCATGTATCGATGTGTTAAAAGAGTTACATCAGCTAATTTTTTATTCCCTATCCAGTGTTCATATCAAAGGATGGGGTGAAAATAGGGCGTTGTATTTCACCTTGCTCCATAATCTACAAACCCACAAAATGTGACATCATGTAATGTTATAGCCTTTTTATGGCTTCAAGAATTGGTCTCTGCTAAAAATAAATGGTTTCTCAATAATAATTGGCCTTGAATGATACTTGAATATGTTTATCCATAAGAGAGAAAGGTATTTAAATACTTTTTCATCAAGAATCCGAAAATATTAAACGTGCCTGTCGGTTAACAAAATCTAATAATCTAAAAGTGCCGATATCATTGGAAGTAGATGGCTCAAGTTAAAATCATATAACGCACCCATACCATGTTCAAAAAAATATCCATAAAATAAAGATATTAGTTTTAGAATTAGTATCCATGAAATCAAGGAGAATCCCCAGCCTCTAGGGATAGGGGATTTTTTAGAACAACCTTAAAGGTCAAAAAATAAAACTTAAAAGGAAATGAAAGTGGAACATAAGCAGTCCCATCCCATAGGGGTGGGGAATTTATACCTCAACCTCCTCTTAAATTAAAGTCAAACTTCCCCATTTAGTGGTAGAACTATAGAAATAATCTTATCAGTTAATCATATCCCATGATATGAATTCTTTACTAGCAACACACATGAAAAAATTGTCTGGAGATTCCCTCTGGATCACCATTATTCAAACGATTGCAAGAGGAACAGTGAATAAGAGGACGAGGTCTCATAAAGGACACAAACAAAATAAATCTCTCAAGGGTGAGATTTTTATTGGAGATCATATCCTTTTTGGTAGATATCTCCAAAACAACTGACCCACTTATCATTTAAAGGATAATTAGTTGACTATAATTCACTATTCATTGGTGAATATAGTTAGAACCACCCTTAAATATGCTATAGAACATGATTATGATATAGAGAAACATGAGGTGGAGGTTTCTAGTAATATTATGGTATGCACTGAAATTATTGAAGAAGTTGTGTCTGATCGAAATCATATTCTTTTTATGAATTTGGGGACTCCCTCAACTGCTTCACTACTACCTCCTAGGTGTGAATATTTTGAAGAAAAGTGTAAAGGTGAAGTCATACCTCACCCACCACCTGAAGAGGTTTAACTAATCAAACTTGAAGAAATATATTCTTAATAGGAGGAAGAGATGAAATAGGTGAGAAAACTCAATGCATAACTACTCTAAAGAAAAATCCATACTAGATAAATTCTACAATCAGAGCCCCACCTCATGCTCTTGGATGATTCACCTCAACAAATAAGTTCCATCCCAACAACTAAAATATATCCAAAACATCGTCTTAACATGGGGTATTGAAAAATAATATATTTTAACCCCATAGAAGAAAGATATAAAGATTTAATTACCTTGGTTACACAACCATATTTATGATAGACATATCCTCATTAAACATCCCCTATAAGTTACCCACTATGAGTAAAAGTAGGACAAACATAGCTATCCCAACTGTCTGTTCCCATTTCTCAGGATCTTACCTTGTTGTTCATCCCTTACCATCTCATTGACACTATTGAAACACTTATAGATCAATTATAATATATGGAAGGATGTTGTGTACCAATATAACTATATAGGAAGCCTTACCCTTAATTGATGGATGCAACTCTTCCCCTACCAAACTTTCGGAATCCTATATTACCAATTTTCAATGGTCTAGGGGATCTGGAACAGCATCTAATTCACTTCATGTCAAGGTTTGGTCCAATTATGGGGACCCTCTAGTAGAAAAAAGTGTCTAAGCTCATATTTTTTATACATACTTTAGAGTTACTTGCCTTAACCTTTTGTACTAGTCCACCAACTGAATCAATCAAGGGATGGGAAGATATTTTCCAATAATTACTCAATAAATTCAGCTCTACATTTCAGAAAGAAATATTCCTTGATCTCTCAATATATAGGCAACCATAAAATTAGAGGGTGGTATATTTCAATGCTAGGTTGAAGAGATTGTCTTATTCCATGAACTTTTAGTTTCCTCAAGAATATTTTTTGGGTCTTTGAATTGCGAATCTTCATGATGAGTTACAAAAAAACTTATCCTATTAAATTACCAAGTGTATTTAGGGAGCTTACTATAGAAGATAAAATGTTATAAGATTCTATTTTGTGAACTAAATCTAACTCTTGTATTGTTCTGACATCTAATGGGAAGAGGATGTGTATAGTGGAAGACACAATAGTAACATTGAAACCGGCCCCTATACTAGCCACAACTCCAAATCCATCACATAATTTTTGGGTACCACATCTTAACAACATATTCAGTAATAGTATCCTCATTGGTATGAATGGATAGAGCTGAAATTCTAGAAATATATAGACTGGAAGAATAAATTATATTCCTTTTGAGATGAGAAGGTTTCCAGATACTTTGTAGAAGCCTTTGAAAACAACCTATTAAACCTACTATAACCCAAATGACCTGACCATGTAGTCCAAGAGGATGACATTAATTATTTCCCATTTAACCAAATATTGGATCACACCATCCAGAACAATTTCATTTTCAATGATTTCCTATAAAAGATTGTTGATTCTATGCAAGTGAAGTTGAGAGAACCACCGACATGGGTAGCATGTGTTTCCATTGCCACTCTGGAAAAAGAGGGAAAATGAAAGGAAGTTACTAGAAATAATTGTTAGAAGTTCATTGATTGGATGAATAGAAGAACAATCATCCAAACTCGTGTTATCCTATGATTATAATTGAAATAACCAATTGTGCCCCTAGCCACTTCTGTTATGAAACAACCAACTCCATCGGTGCCATATTCCTCTAAAGGCCAGTATTCTAAAATATTACATGGATAGAAGGGAATAAAAAAACATTGGAAGATAAAACTATACGAATACCAAATTTATCTTTGACACTTTTGGTCTCCATGCCTTCAGTCTCGAAATCATAGGAACCATCCCACCAAACTGTACCAGAAGAGTTGACCCACCAGGTGGATTCCTCATCAGATGAAGAATTAATATTTGGTTCCATTAATTTCAATAAAATAATAGATACACTATTTTATGATGAATATGGACATGAAACTGAGTTACCTACACTCTATTGGGGAACCAAGGGATGAGTCCATTGGATTTGAGGGTATAAGGGAAGTCACAGTCCCACAAGAACTCAATATTGAATCCACATCCATGACCGGACCGTATATGCCACTGAAACTCTTGGTAAATCCCTACCATGGTCCTAGTAGGATAAAGAAATCTCACCCACATATTCTAGGTGTTTCCATGACCCATTCATCATGTAATATCAATTATAGGGGATGAAACAATCTGATCAATATTGGTATGTAGGTAGCCTATTCGGCCTAACCCACCGAGGACCAGAGTGCCTTCAACTCCTATTCCAAGGGCCGATCTCACTATATCATGTAATTTATCTGTTAAATCTCCTATGAAGGAGAAGATTCATGCTAAAAATCGAATACCCTTATCCTATAAGTATGATATTTTAAAGCAATTCCCCCTGGTTATGGCCAAGTTGACGACCTTGGATGCTCTATGTTTACTGAAAGACCTATGGGAATCACTCAAAGAGGGATTTATGAGTCCTAAAGAGTTACATGTTGAGGTTTACATTACTTAAATATATCATTTCGTGATTTATTGTGCTAAATTCCACATGATAATATCTTTCGTAGATCGAGAAAAAATGTCATTATACAAGGGCACATCAGACCCTTTTATGTGTCTAGAAGGATAAATGATTTTTATTTCCTAAGGGATTTCATTAATAATGGCTCAGGAGTGGACCTCATTTTGGGTTGAACACTTCAATGATGGGGTTATAGTGAATCCTGATTATCCCCTTCCACTTTAATGTTGAAAGTCTAAAAACAGTGAGAAAACGCCTCTAGAAAAAATCATTCACAATGATAAGTTTGGGAACCTTGTAAATGAATCATAATTTTTTGTTTTCTTATAATACACAGTGTTAAACATTCTTCTAGGTAGGCCTTGGTTGAATCATCATGAATAATTCCCCTCATCATACCAAAAATTCCTCAAATATTTCATTAATGATCAAATTGGGATGTTTAATTGTGATAAATACACATAAAAATATCATAAATCAAAATATATTGACGTAGAATTCTACCAGATGGAAGGGAAACAACCCATGACTAATGGTGTTTCTTAGGTCACTACCTTGAATGGTATATAAATATTTCAATTTAATCCCTTAAAATATATTAGTGAATAATATTTGATTACCGTCAATTAGATCAAATACATGGGCACAAATTTGGGAGCATATTCAACAAACTTGATGATGTCAATCATGATGACTGGGCCTAGAAGCACTAAAGAGGTCATTCACTCTCTAAATAGTTCTAAAATCATGGGGAAAAATTCCCTTGTTCTATCTCTTAAGTTTCAATAGATATCTTCCTCATCAACTGAGTCATGAAAAGGTTTTCATGTCACCATAGGAGAGTGAAGACACTCCTTATCTATCCCTCATGTCCCCTCTAAAACATCAAAGAAACCCAACATAATTAGTTGGGTTAGAGGAAGCTACTTCATCTTTCAGATGTAAAAAATATTGACTTCTCTTCTAACTATAATATATTTCCTTCATCACTTACCTCCCCTAAGAGTGAGGTGGAAGAGGAAGAGGAAGTGGAAGATAAAGAGGAGGAGGACCTCAGGAATTCCCCTATATAATTCAAGGAAGGCATCTCTATCACTATTGAGGAACTCCCACAAACAAATATGGGGAAAAAGAAGGATCAACGAGCCACATTAATTTGTGTGTCCATGTATTCCAAATAATAAGTGGTATATATATCATTTTGAAAGTAGAATCAGGTCATGTTTTCCTGGAATAACACATAAATTCCATGCATTGACTTTAAAGATCTCAACTGGAACTATCTAAAAGACAATTTCCATGTTCCAATCATGGAAATACTTATTCATGTGATTTTGGGAAATCAGGAAATTTCCTTCATGGATGGTCATTCAGGGTACAAACAAAAAAATATATCACCTGAAGATGATTAAGACACTACTTTTAGATCACCCCAGGTAGTGTATTACTATTTGTTAATTCCCTTTGTATTGAAGAATGTTGGATCTTCATTAAAACATGTTATACATAATATCTTCAAACCCTTTTGGTGAAATTCTGTTGAGTGTTATGTTGATGAAATGGTGGTTAAATGTCAAAAAAATTATGACCACCTAACTGATCTTGAGACCATCTTCAGTGAACTATGATAACATAACCTGAATATAAACCCCTTGAAATGTTCTTTTGGAGTAACCTTATTTTATCAACTTCAAGGAATTCCATCATGGAATTGAAGTAAATCTTGAGAATAAAAAGGTTATCCATGATATGTCACCTCCTAAAAACCTCAAAGAGCTTAGGGGATTACAAGGAAGCATTTTCTATATTCCACACTTTATAGAGAACCTCATAGGAAATTTTTTCCCTTCCCCATGTTAATGAAAAGGGGGTTATATATTAGTGTAATTATAACTTTTAAAAATCATTCAACAATCTCGTGAGATTTATTTGGAGTCCACTAGTAATAATTCCACTTATTGATGGGAAGTTGCTAATTTTTTATGTGATGGCCATGGAATGATCATTGGGTCCATTCCTTGTATAGAAGAATTATTAAGGAATAAAAATAGCCTCTATTATCTCAGTGTAACCATGATCGATATCGACACTCACTATTCAAATGTCGATAAGAGATGTCTACTGTTAATATTAGTGGTTTAGAATAGAAGTCACAAACTCCAGCACCATGAGGCCTGTTTTTTCTATCATGACAACCTGATCAAATAAATCCTCATTCATCTTATGTTGAATGGACCTTTTTCATGGTGAAATATTACGTTTCAATAGTTGTAATTCTTTTTCTTCCCCATAAGGTTGTAAAAGGACAAAAAATATAACTGGCACTTCAAATTCTAGTGGCCCGCTTGAATGAAAAAAAGAAATTCAGAGTTTGTAATCAAGTAGATTAACGATGATTATGGAATCAAAAAAGAAGGATCTAATCCCCATTCTTGATAATGTTTGGTGAATAATGGAATAATCCATCTTAGATTGAACATTTAATCATTTCCCGGGATCATAGAATTCCAAGGCAAATTCATTGTAAAATAAGGATATGGATTTATTGAATTCAAATTAGGAAGAAACAATCATCAGAATCAGGCATCACTGAATGGTGTCAACTTTTTTTCATGCTGACATGGGAGAAATCAATGAGGTTAATTCCATCCCTTATCCAGATGGTCCTATAACTGGTTGGATGGTAACCATTATAGACTACCTTCAAAATAGAGTTCTCTTAGCAGGAAATGCTGGAAAAGAGAAAACTCAATGAAAATCAACCAACATTACTCTTTATGGAGGGTCAAATAACCATAAATTCCTCTATAAATGTTGCTTCAATAGATTCATTATTAGGTGAATTGATAGATTAGATAATTTTTTGTCATGAAATAAGTAAATATAGGATCATGTGGTGCCAATTAGTTAGGTTTTATGATTTGAAAGAAAATTCGGAGGATTGGATACTATTGGACTTAAATGGCACCAGATTGTACAGAATTAACCAAAAGTTCTCTTCTTTAAAAATGCTTTCCAACTTCATCCATCAACCCCTAGAGTTTTTACACACATCAAAATACTCTTTTCCATTCTCTATATAGAGAATGGATTTTATAGGTCTTATTCTCCAACTCCATCCAAGAAATTCAAGTACATCGTCACTGATACTAAATTATTCTACAAATGGGCTGAATCAATACCCTTTAAGGAATTCAGGACCAATAGAAATTTCAAATTCATGAAATCCAATATCATTACAAGATTTTGTGCCTCTTATACGATACTAATGGACAATGGCACCAATCTCTATTATGCTATGTTGGAGAAGTTGTATAAGAAGTATAATATCAAATCCAACCATTTAACTTTCTATCATACAATGTATAATGGAAATATTGAGGGATTTAACAAGACCTTTTCAAACATAATCCATCATATGTTTGATGAAGATAATAAGTCTTGGTCTGATAAGCTCTTTCATGCCTTGTTGTCCTAACAGAATACCACCCGCACCACCATACAAGTGACCCTATATTCACTTGTATACTATATTGAATATTACTTCCCATTGATGTCCAATTACACTCTCTTCTCATTTCAATCTATCATCAGTTATCATTAGATGAGAAATCCCAAAAATATATTGATTTATTAGAGTGATTTGTTTAGAAAAGACTATATACCATTCATCACTTTTAAGTTAACCAAAATCTGATATCATGGGATTTTAACAAGAAATTTATCTTCTACTCATTCCTCCAAGTAAAACTAATAAATACTTTATGTAATAAATACTTCATGAAAAACTTCATGTAATAAATACTTCATGTAATAAATACTTCAAGATCAAGGAATAAGCTCCACTGATCGATGGAAAACTTCTTATGGCCCCTTCCAATGCAGTATTTCTTAATAAATACTTCATGTAATAAAGCTTCATTATTCTTCCTCATTACATGATGACAAACTACACAACATATAGTCTTGGATGAAATACCCTAAAAGGAACACCAAATGATCTTCTTAGTATAACCTTAAAAGGCATACCATATTGTCATATTCATAAAACCTAAAGCTACAAGACACTATAGTTTGAGCTATAAGACTCTAAACTAAATTTCCCATCATCCAAATCATAATAAGTTAAATATTGTGAAAAAATCTATTATGCATGATGTAAAACTACATGGTTCATTTCCTTGTTACATGACGTAAAAATAAAAAACATTTTTGTTCATGCTTGAGCATATCACAAACCATGGTGTTGGTATCACACCACACCTCAATCCAAAACTACCTGCGTCTTGAATATCATCTCAATAGTATATGCAGTGATTCTTAAGTTTCTCAACCTATTCCCATCCACAACAAAAAAAATCATTTATCCCTTTCCACCTGCATATGAACCCAATATATATAGGAGATCTTAATTAGGGTTCCCATATTCAAAATCTCATCATAGAAAAAAACATCCCCTTCCCTATATATGATCCATATCAATGTAGGGAAATTAAAAATACATGGCCAATACTAGTCCAAATTCTTCCCTTATGCTAAGATATATTCCTTCCACACAATATACTACTTGTCCTGGAAAAATATGGATCTTCATGATATTTCCTCATCCATCGGTGATAGAATTTCTGATTCCTGAGGAAACCTTTGTTTTGAATATGCATTGGTATTCCCTAGTATGTCTTTGAATAATTATCCATAAAACGACCTATCATCTAGAGTCACATTCTTCCTCATGTGATACATCTTCTATCCTTGTAATTCCTGACAACATCATACTGGAAACCTTTTTTTGGACATTGTCTACAATCACTCCTTGATACTTTTACCATATCATTTATCCTTATCTGAGAACCCCTAATATCATGGTTTTTAATTTCCATATTCATATCTCAATTATGTCAGAAAAATCATTTCCCAGTAATCCTTATATCACTCATCATTTCCATGACGTATGGTCCTAGTCATATGAACTGAAACTACAAGACAAAAATTCATCCTAGTCTTGTGAATTTAAACTGTAAGACAACATCTTATGTTTATAAAATTGAAATGTAGTCTCATCATGTGTGAAAATCATAGGATTACATGGGAAAATAGAATAGAAATACTCATGTTATAAACATGGGATGCCTCATATAAGAAGATTCCCTGAATTCCTGGATATTATATATGGGCCCATATGCCTTCTTTTTCATGTCAGATAACCTTCTCCCTTGCCGCATGAGGTTAAAATGCATGGTATCCTTGAACTTCGTGCAGCTTGATTCTAATTATAATAAGATATGTAGTGATTCCCAAATCTTATATCCTATTCTAGCCACCATATTATAAAAATTTCTTTTTCCTTTCTTTTAAACTTCTCTATGTGGTAAACAAAACCTTTTCCACCCCTTATTTCTCACATCGATCATAGATCACGTGGGCTTATGGGTTTTGGTAAATAATTACCTACATGATCGAGTCATATTAGTTCATGTCATGTTTGGCATGGTCTTGAATGTAAGATCTTAAATGGCACTCAAAACATCCTTATCACATGATGTTAAAATGCATGGTTGACATCTCTTGTACGATGTAAAGTTTCACATTATTATGGCCCTCATATGAGAGGAAAACTATCCTTGGTGTTGGTCTCCCACAACCCCTAAATCCAAGAACTATGTGTTTCTTGATTCTCACTTTGATGATATACATAGTGAATCCCAGATCATACATCCTGGTCTATCCACAATATAAAATAATTAAAAATATTTCCACTCTCCTTTATATGAGCCAAATCTATAGAGAAGGTCTTGTATGGGTTCTCAACCCATTTGTGAGCTAGTATTTAAAGAAAATATTCTAGCTCTATACATAATAATTTTATTATTGGTGGGAATATACTCTTAAACTACATATGGATTGAATATAACTTGTATAAGAGACGTATCAATGATCATATCTGGTGTCTTGGGCCCATACACAATATAAAAGAAAACCCATCCCTGTGTATGGGTCAGACTTATGTAGAAAACATTTCTCTCCATTCTTGGGTGAATATAACATGAAACAATCCTTCCATACTCAAGAACCATCGTTACACAAATCAATCTCTATGTTTGGGAAAATGTTAATCTCTATAAGCTTTCCCCAGCCATCGATGATAGAATTTCTGAATCCTAAGGATGCCTTTTTTTTACTATGCATTGATATGACCCATTATGGGTTTGTATAATTCTCCCCAAAAACACTTCCAACTAGAGGCGCATTCATCCTTAAAAGAAACATATTCTCTTTTTGTAATCCCCAAGAACAATATTTTAAAAACCTATTTTCGAACACAGTCTATGGACAATCCTTACTTAGTCATCCCATATCACTGTTTGGATCCGGAATCCCCCAGATTATATCTTATGACCTTCCCCCTTCATTCCTTAAGGATAATGTTAAACTTTTGTTCATATCACCATAAGATGGAAATTTATAATCACTCTGTCAAATCTAAATGATAATAAATTTTAGCACTCGATATCCTTGTCATAAGATGATAAACTACATGATCCATTTCTTGATCACATGACATTGAAATTTATTATGATTCAACCCACATTAGGGAAAATACTTTTATCTTAACGTTGTTCATCCACCGTATCACCTAAAATAACTATGTACAACTTGATGCTCATTCCATCAAAAAATAGAGTGATGCTGAGATCCTCCATTCTAGGCCCATCTACTACAATAGCTAAAATTTTTGTGTTCATCCTTTCATGGACACAACTCTGATCTGTGTGGAATGTTATGTATTTCTCCCAAGACCCCTCATTTTCATTCTTATGGTAAAAAGATAATTCCCCCTCCATTACATACAATCAAAATTTCTGAAGGAGAAGTTACTCATTCAAGGATAGTGTCAGCCCAAATGATCCCTTCATTCTCAAAAACATTCCCTTCACAAACCACCCTTCATGGTCTTGATAAATATAGATCCTCATAAACTCTCCAGAAATCAGTTTTATGATTTCTGATTCCATAGGAAACCTATGAATTAAAATGCATTGATACACCTTGGTATGAATTTGTATAAGTCACCCTCAAAAGGCTTGTTAACTAGTGGCACCTTCGTCCTTAGGAGGAAAATATTCAATCTACATATGATTAAACAATATTAGGCTATATACATCTTTTCAAACATGGTTCATGTCTATTCCATTCATACTTGTCCCATATCATTTTTTAGATACAAAAATCGCAAAGCCATGACTTAAAATCCCCCTTTTATGTACCTGAATAATTTCATAACATTCTCATCTAAAAATCCCTACTTGGGTCATCATCCCATAACTCTTGGTCAAAGTTGTTAGACCTAAAACACAATTCACATTAGTCTATTTTGAAATACATTAAAATTTCCATGAAAATAGACAAATTTATCACAAGTTGGAAACCCCATAAAAGGTAACCATGGGTAAAATTTGAGTTTCAACTCACTAGACTTTCACTCCACGTGGTTTAGGAAAACTTTTGTGTAATGAAAAGAAAGTTTCATGAAAATTGTTAGGCTTAAACCCCACAAAGGAAAATATAAGAAAATCCAATTCTTTCTCTCTAAGACTTATTCATATATGAATTAAAAAAAAATTGGTGATGATGCAAGAGACTCAAAAGTTAACAGATTCCATTATGTGATTCTAAAAACAGTTGAACTATAATTTCATGTTCTAAATACCTAGGAAAAAAAATTTATAACTCTCTCAATCATATCATTGTAATTACAACACATTGACACATTGGTATTCAATCAAATGATTCAATTTCAATTTTATGGTATGGTTACAATGAGGATAGGAACATATAAATAAATGGTTGGGAATAAAATCTTTTTTCATTCATGTATTAAGATATGAAAGAACTTACATATCTTGGAGTCTCTCCACCATGTTTTTTCAAATCTTCATTGATATATGATTTTATCTATTGGACTACAACTCAAGTATTATCTATAGTTTATCTAAACCCATCCAGTTGTGTGTAAAAGGTTTCTTCAGTGTGATTAAGTTTCACCTTATCTGTAGTAATATAATCTCTTCATTATGCCATGGCCCTATTCAAGTATTGGAGGATTTGTACCATCTCTTTCTTCACAACATCTTATTATTCTTGAATTAATACCATTTGGTGATATTTTTCAGCAATATGATGATTATTCTACTCCACTTCCTTGGAATGGATAATCTCTTCCTGGGACACATCAACTTAAAGATCATTAGACTGACCTAGAAGCTACACCTCATCCTACTACGAAAGGCATCATGTGCCTCCAAGTCTGAATCAGATCCACTTTTATAGGGAGATATGTAATCTATTTTCAACACATTCAATGAGGAACCTTATTACACTCCCTTCTAAATAGTATGTTATTGTCCTTCTATTTTTGGATGAAATGAAATAGAGGATCCTCCCTCAATCTCAACCACCAATTTTGGTGGAATTGGATAAAATATGGGACCCATCATTAACATTGGGGGATAACTTGTAGAAAGGGTAACGAGATAATTAGAGAAGTAAATAATCCTCACTCATTCATGGATTAGTTGTTTGGATTAATGCCTCCAAAACACCACTGACCTCATCATTTTGAATAAAAATCTCATGATGAGGAGTATCCTCATTAGTATTCTCAGAAACTGGGATAATATTCTCTCGATAATATCCCACTTCGGGTCCCTTAGCTATTGTTCCCTCAGGAATGAGAGTAAGATTGACTTCGATGCCTTGGGTATGAATCGTAAGGTCAATATTTTCTATATAAAAAGTATAAAAGGTCATGATATTTGGTTTAATACATAAAAAAATGAGGTTTATCATGTTTGAAAACATAAAATAGAAAAACTCATTCCCATATAATTCATTATTAAATTTATAAAAATCTTTTAAGGAGGCATGAAAATCAAAATCTTGAAATAGTTCTTCTATTTTTAATAGTTCATTATATGACACTTTGAGTCTCATATAATCCTTTCCAATAATGATATCTGATGCATTTGGTTTAGAATACAAATTGAATTTATCATCATTTCTAACCACCACCTTCTCAAAAGGCACAAACCTTTTATGCTCCTCCAAATCAGGATTAACTCCTTCATTTTCATTGGATGGTATGGGGTACCTATTAGCCTCTTTTAGGATGATAACAAGACCAAAGGTGGTGTTCGTAGGTTCCTATAGTGTCTATGAAATATAAGAAATATTATAAGGAATAGAAGATAGTAATTGGAACATTATACCTTATAATACACGTCTGTAATTACCAGGATCCTCCTCCCTATCTATAATAGTGGGGAAAGATGTTGCTTTATCTCTTTCCACTTATCTCCTCAAAGGAATGAACTCATCAGTAAAAGTATGTGTCTCGTCTATAATACACCCCTAAGTCCTCAAAGGATCAGTGTCAGGCCCCTTGAGGGAGGAAAGTGAAGCAGTACCTACAAAGGGAAACAACAATGAAATAGGTATGTAATGTGAGTTAAAGGATTGAATGACACCGTGGAGACTTACTACATCACATACTCCTAACCAAATTCATTTCCCTTTTCTATTTATTCCCATAATATAGTTTAGGGCCCCTATCGGTCTTTAAAATTATAAGCACCATAGGTGGTAAGGGCCCCACTTTCATCTCCTTTACCAATAATCTCTAACCTAGAGAAAACTCTAGAGGCTCATGGGTAGATACCTCAACCCTGATCAAGGTTCCCATTGAGGTGTATCTTGGGGAGTCTTGTTTTGGTGACACCACCTTCTATAAGTCAAAGGGGTTCCTTATTATTAGTTCCTCTACTTAAAAAATTACCAAGGATTCAATATAAAATGAAAAAAAACTTACATCCCTAGCATAGATGAATTCATCCCATTCATCAACAAATAGGATAGTTATTCCCTCACTGGCACCTCGAACCAACATACCATGTATCCACTTGGTGGTCAGCGTCCAATCATTAGTTTAATATTTCAACATCTCTAACTCCCAAATATATTTCCCCACCTCATAAAAATTGGCATCAGGGTGAAGATCAGAGGGAACTTGGATATCCCCGAACTATAGGATACATATGGCATCTAGGATAAATAATCATAAATATCTAATGTCCTTAGTTATTCCTTTCCATGCTTGGAGTTCCATTTTCCAAACATAATATAACTATTATGCAGTTGTTTTTGAGGAATACTTGACATATTTTTGACTTTAAGGCCCTTTTGGGCCTCTCTACTATGGTAGAATATTAAGAATTGGAGCTCGGGACACCTTCCTTTGGTGATGACTTGACCACATTAGCCTAGAAGATATGGTCTTTTAAACTCTATCTAGCTCTGTGGATTGGTTTTGAGATCATTTTGACGAATTTAAAGCTTTTCCATTATCACCCCTAGGCTAATCCTTCAAACAACACTTTCCACAGCCACCATTCATCATTGCCTTAACTCGATGAATGCTTTATATTAATGCCCCTTGAGGGTGGCAATAAATCTAGGCACTAGAATACTAAGATTTTAACCTGATGGATTCAACTAATGGAGGTAACTTGATTGATTCATGGGATATTCATAAGGCCATGAGGATCTAATATTCTCAGTCCACCTTCGAGTTCTTATCAAACCAAAAATGTGTTGGGGGAGAGACATTCAGTTATTTTAGACACTTTTTCTGGTAAGAAAATCAATATTGGGAACTGTCTTTACTTATGATCTCACTATAAATATGGGATTCTAGCACATTGTATCCTAATTCAATCATGTATGACCTTAGATCATCATCACCTTGGTCTTCATAAATGAATGTTCTGGTAGGTGGATCACCACATGGGAAAAAATTAAACTCTCCCAGTACATTCAAATTATTCAGAGCTTCTCTATATTTCAAAGATAAAGGCTAGATACCATAATTAGCCTAAATTAATGGATGAAACCAGGTTTCAAGAACCTAAAATCCACTCATCATGGTGTAGGAACTAAAGTGTGGTGAAATCCACCACCCACAACACTTGAAATGACCCAGAAATTTGATTTGGGGTCTTCCCTACATATATTTATAGTAATAAATGATAAATATTTTCTACGATAGGGGAATATAACCCTATATTATTCCCTTCTACTAGTTTGGCTACATTAATGAACGTTCCAGTCCTCAAACCACCATTATATTTACGGACCTACAACATGTAGGTACTCAACCACATTAAAAGAAATATGGAAAGATAGATACTTGTAGGGGTTTCATGCTTGACTTCATAACCCCACATGTTATACTAGACTTGCTCCAGCATAGGAAAAAAATTCAGGGATGCTCTGATTCTCCAACTAAGATCATCATGTTGGGTGATGATATGTAGGACCTTATCCTTTTGTCTTGAGTAACGACTTCTTCCAGGATTTGGAATGGACGTTGCACCTTAGGTGATGGGGTTCAATCGTAATTTTTCAAGACCACTTTAATAGCTCACAAGATAAAGTTCATTGTTTTTCAATTTCATCCCATGTCAATTTCGGTGGGATGAATTCATCATACATGTCTCCAACAATGGGCACTCCTCAGATCTTGTAGATGTCCCAAAAACTGATGTCAAATTCACCATGTGTCAAATAGAAAGGGTTGATTTGAGGGATCCACTAGCTTAGAAACATGGAGCTGATTTCTGGGTTTTTATATACGTATGTCTAGTCTACCCAGATATCTTTATAGATTTTAACTTCAAGCAGCTCAGTCTTAAAAACTGTACAGTTTTGGCACACCTAGTATGCCTACATTCACTCAGGCTTGACTCCCCCTCTGGAACGGAAGTCCCAATCCTCCATCAAGCCTTTCAATTAATCTTTCATGGAAGCATAGAAGATCAAATGGTTGTAATGTGGTTTTGATTCTTGGGTGTAAGGATTCATATCAAGGGAACACAGGATGTGGTTCATGACACATGCATTATAAATTATTCTTTTTTGATAAATACTCCCTTGGAGGAGATGTTTTCAGTAGATTGTTAGTGTTCTCCATGAACCCAGACATTAGGGAATTACTCTATGGATTTGTGATGAATTCATATCTCATAATTCCATGGTTATATAGACATATATAATCACTTCATGGGTACTCAAACTCTTACTTTTTCAATTATTTTTCTAAGTATGGAAGGGTGGAATCATACATGTCATAATAATTCGGCCTCACTATTTTGAGAATCTCGCTAACATGAGTGGAAAATTCATCATCATTATCCATTTGATAAACCATTAGAAACCTTCAAAGAGATATAAATATCTTTATTAATGTTAAAATATTGGTTTTAGAAATTTATGAAATTTTGACAAAGGGGTGACCTTTTATATGTCACTCTCCAAAGTGATCTTCTGTAGGTAACTCACCAAAGTGACCTCACATAAGACACTCTCCCAAGTGACCTTGCGTAGATAAATAAATATGATGCATTCGAATGAGGGGATTCCATGAAAGGCTTTCAAAAATGAAAAGAATGAAGAGAGTGAGGGAAGCATGAGAGAATAGTGTAGAAAGAGAAAGAGAACAACAAAAGAAGAAAGAAGAACCATTGGGTGGTAAATGCTATTTATAGATTCAGTCGACCTGTGAAGTCGAACTGTGTGGTCAAACTTCATGGTCGACCTGCATAGATGAATTGCACAGAAAACCTATGCAAAAGACTAGCACATATTCCCTGTGCAGATGACATGTGCAGACAACCTACATGGATGACCAACACTGACGACCTGTGTGGAGGACCTGTGCGGCCCACCTATGTCTTAGAGTATGAACTCTATCTACATGCTCCCATTTAGTACAAAGAACAAGGGGTGATGTTTTAAAAACTCAAACATGCATATCCTTAAATACATGAGGTTCAATAGTTAATGTTTCTGTCAACATCTTTTTCTCTCTCTATCTAAAGATCATACCTTGTTCTTCTGATTAGATCCATTCCTGAGGAAGGGATTTTTCTAACACTTTCTTTTTACACACGGATGAAAAAATTTAATAGAAAATACCTCAATTTGGTAATGGAGAGAAGGGGGGCTAAGTAACTCTTATAGGTCAACCTACACACACCCCACCTTCATGTAAAGAGTCTCATATAGGACCTTCCTATTCATCCTAGTAGGAGAAGCCACACTTTCTTGAAGGCACTGTGTGAGACACCTACATGATAGACCTTCTTGGATGGCCTAATTCACCTAGGCTCTCGGGTTTTTCTATAAATAGTACCTTTTCATCTACTCATTTTACTTAACTAAATGATGAAGTTACCTCTTGAAGATCTACTCCCCCAAGCCCTCAGGTAATTACTTAAGCCTACAAAAGAATATAAAATTAGTAAAAATCAATGGATTGAGGTCCCCCAAGGTCTATAATACCATGAAACATGAGAGGAACACTCCATCCTAGTCAAAACTACTAGCGATAAGTACCCTTACACTATAAAAAACATGATCTAAAGTCATCAAAATACACGTGAGGATACCCTTGGTGCCTAGAGAAATGCCTCTCCCAAGTGTCAATTCCTAGGTTTTCTATCACCCAAAGGCACCTTCATATCACCCAGGTCAACCTTGTGCATGACATATTAATCTTTCCCAGTCCTCACCTATGTGATCCACCTTTAGATAAATCAGACCTCACTTACATGAGTCACCTTCTTCTCACTCATCCCTTAACTACATGATCTATCCTTTGATCCCTCTTTTATAACACCAATGGAAGGGCACCTCTTCCCTTTTATCTCTCATCTGAGGGGGACAAAGACAAGGCCTCCCCTAGAGCCTCTAGAAGTTTGTGATCAGAGTATGGGGTACACTAGCATATCCTCTTGATCATATATTCCTGTTTTAAATATTTTCATACTATTAACCATCCTAAAAAAGGGAATACTCATAATGTTCTCAATCATACAGCCATGGGGTAATGTGGATCCTAACCTTAGTTATGGTGGAATGTGGCTCCTTGGTACAGGTAGATCCATGGATATATTCATCATATATATCCCCTCCCTCATCCCCTCTTCTACCTATAGAAAGGGTAAGAGGGTAGGATCTTACTTGAGGAATCCCTCTTGGGGTAATATCCTAGTTCTTGTGGGGTATTTTCCCACCTTCTATGGCCCTAGACTTGTCCACCAGTAGATGAAATATATCGTGTTGTTTTCCATATCTTCAAATTTCTCTTGTTCCTCACACCAAGAATGAATTTTATGAGAATAGAGGTTAGTTACGATCATGAAATCTTCATAATAAAATACCTATCTTATAATAGAGTCCTTATGATTGATCTTCCTCTCTCTTTGACATGGGCCTCCCCCATAGGTGTAACACCAAACATTATGAACTACTTGGTATTTGATTATTATCCAGATGAGATACATAGGAATCCTCCATGAGTTTCAAACACAACACCCCAATCAACTATAATATATTATGGTCTATATTCTCCATAGGGTCACATCCATCCTAGTAGGATACATCCCTTCAAGATACCTTTTTACACTTCATCATAAGTCCAACACTAGACATTACTACACAATGTTCACCTTGGACTCCCTTACTATACAACTTTAAACTTCACATTTTGGTCCTCTTCACATGACCTTAATAGGTATGATATTTCCGATTAAGTTCCACTGGACTACATGGGTTCTAATTCCTTTAACAATGATGCATTGGAATCCCATTTCATGGGCCCAATCCTGACACTAAAATAACTCTCATCTTCCTGGAAGGAAATAGATTCTAGGTCACCCCATTTTGTGTCTTAAAACCATAATCATGATAATACATGATATAAGAATCACTAAATCTATTCAAAAATGGGTACCTCAATGGGGATCCTCAGATACATACATATGTTTCCATCAATGAAGAACCTAGGATACATACCGATGATTCTAAATCTAATATGTGTTAAGGATAGATTGTTAATTTATGGGTTACCCCTTTAATATTTGTGACTTGAGAAAGTATTTATGAATAATTCTTAAATCAATAAGAGATTCCCATTGTAGGCAATAATTACCCCAAAAAAGGTGTGATGAGCACAACCTCCCATTCTCTCAACCAATGTGAGTCCATAAGTGTTTTTGGAGATATTCATCAATGAAAGCCTTCATTTAGAAATTAAGATCATGAAACATCACAAATAAGGGAACCATAGGTTTTTTTGAGTTTTTTGAATAAAACCTATTGGAAACCACTAAGAAAGGATGTGGAAATATGTGTCTGGCATGAATGATTTTTCCACTACCACCACAAAATGATATTCAAACCCCACGAGGTTTTAGAGGATAAAACAAATTATAGGATATTTGTGATATTATTATAGTTATATTATTATAATATCACATATACCTTCTTACTTTACATTCTCTTTAAAATATGATAACATCACTCGTGTGTACAACGAACTACCATGTCGCGAAGCGATGTGATTCATTTTTCACTTACCCTTCACATGGAAAGTGATAAGGGGAAATTGAATGAATATGTGTGATATATATGAGATAATATGGATTATTTTATATTAATATATCACCCACTTTTTTATACTTTCACTCATTAAGGGAATGATAACGTCGCTCATGCGTACATTTGATCTACCATTTCCACGAAGTGATTTGATCCATTATCCATGTTCAAATTTAAATAATGATTATAAAAATGTATCTAATGAAAAAATGAGATTTATAACATTAATATAATTATGGGTATTTTTAATCTATATCCTATATACATGAACTGAAACATTCATGACAAAACATGGATGAGAAAAGAAGGCAACTAACACTGGAAATAATGAAAATCATGAATGATTAAAAACTAAAATGTCGTAAAATTTTATAATAAAATCATATATGATGTTATAAATATGAATATGGTTATGATATAAATTAATAAGACTCTTAAAAAATTATACAGTAGGTTAAATCCCATTCAACCAAATGGAAGCAAGATGTAAGGGACTTCATCTCAATTTTTTTCCAGTGATGCATATTATAATGTTATGCACCTAATATATTTTATATGGCGTAAATACTATTTATTTTATAGGTAATATCATAAATACTTTATAATTAAGGGTATTTTATGTTTAAATTTTAATTATTTCATCCAAGGGTATTTGAATTTAAATTTACCAAGTGGTAATGAATTTCATAACTCAATTCCTTTTCATTGGTTTAATACTTCTTTGTATTATTTGATATTATATGATTATGTGTGTAATTACTTTTGATTTTATTATTTTTATTTCAAACTTTTTATGTGAATTTTCATTTTATACACATAATTGATTCATTTATTAATTCTCACATCAATTTTTTGATCTTTTTAAAGGATTATTTCACAATATCATTTTAACTAGGATCTTTTATACTTGAGTTTCCATTAAATTAAATTATTTAATAATTTTTTAATAAACCCATTTAATTTTATTATCTAGTATTTATTCATGAATTTTTCAATAAATAGTATCATTTTTCTACTCATTGGTATTTAAAATGATTGAGAAAATGTTTTAATAAAATCTGATATCATTTTTCTCTTCGGTCAAAAATATTTTTTATTCCAAAACCATGTTTTCTAAAAATGTTTTCAAAAATGTTTTTAAATATTTTCAAAATAATTAATTAAATAAATTTTTAACCATTTTCAATTTTTTGAAATTATTTTTCATTTTTTTAAAACAATTAACATTTTTCATTCACTGAAAAAATGAAAGGAATATTTGTCTTAATGTGTACGACATGAATAGAATCTCTAGATGTCATTAACTCTAAATTTTTTAAAGACCATTTTATAAGTTTCAAAAAATTATTTTTAAGGAAAATTATTTTCAAAATATTTTTCAAACTTTTAGTTTTAAAAAAATATATTTTTTATTTGAAAAGGATATTTTCTCCATGAATTTTTGTAAAGATCTTTTTATGTTATTTTTATTCATCAATGACAACATCCTTTTTCTTTACTTATACTCCACTGGGGATATATTGTATTGATAACATTTTAATTCTTTATATGGATGGTTTATGATCATTTTTACAAAGTAAAGTATTAATATTCACTATCTTGATTCATTTTTTTAGTCATTAAACATCCCAGAAATATTCACATTCCAATGATATTTGGACTTTAATGTTCCCCTAAATGCACATATTTTTTATCTTGGGTATATTTATTTCATAAAACATATATCATTTCTACATATAGTGTTCTAAATTTAATGTTATTTTTATATAGGGAAATATTGATAAATCTTTATTCTTTACTCAATACATATATTTGATGATAAGAAACATTTTATTGAATTAAATTGGTTATTTTATATAGAAGGAATTATTTGGAAATCTAGTGACACTGGGGATTAGAATTATATAATCCATAAATGCATCAGTAGTATCATAGGGAGAATCAGTATTCTACCATTAGAAAGGTTTATACATATGGTTTTAAATCAACTTGTGAAAGGCCTTGATTTTAGAGGTATCATGATGACTGAGAACATCAAATACAACAATTAAGGATTTCCTTCATTAAGAATTAAATATTTATTATATATGGTATCTTCACAATGATAATATCCATCGATGTATTTAATTCTGAGATTATTGATTAAATGGAATGTGTGTTTAGTTATTTACCTTCCCATATTGATTTAGACTTATCTATTTATAATAGTCAGTTATTTAAATAGAATATGTGTTCAATTATTTACATTTCCATTTTCATTATTCCATATCTATTACTTATAGTAAAGTTATTTAAATTGAATGTCTGTTCAATTATTTACCTTGACATATTGATTATTCCTTATCAATTCATGATAGTCATGTTATTTAAATGGAATTTGTGTTCATTTATTTACCTTTCCATGTTGACTATTCCTTATCTAATCATGATAGTCAAGTTATTTAAATATAATGTGTGTTTAGTTATTTACCATTATATATTAATTATTCCATATTAATTATTATTCATTTAATAATGATGGATTTCAATTTACAAAACTCTTAATTAGCATTCACTATAACAAAATAGACCTTTAAGAATTCTAGAATTTTCCTTTATCAGTGATAAAAAATCATTGACTACTACATCATGATTAAAGTCCCTAGTATTTTATCAGGGATAGAAAAAAACTTATAAATGGGTCCTTTAGTAGTTCTACCAAAGTGCTGATAAGGTACCCCTTTATCAGCACTTTTAAAAAGTGCTCATAAAATCCCCATTTATCATCACCTTTAGGAGAACTAATAATGGGGAATACTACAGTGCGCTATAACAGCACACTTCGGAACCAGAAATAAGGAATACATTAGTGTTCAACAATAGAACACTACAACACCATAAATTATCAAAATTAAGTACAAATACATAATTTAAATGAAATATAATTTACAACACAAATATAAGAAAAAACACTATATTATAGAGAAAAAGAACTCACCTATATAAAAGAACAAACAAACCCTGCTCGAGAAAAAGAATTATCCTATATAAAAAATTATTATGTTACTAGTAATATAATGAAATAAATTAAACATAAAGTGTTAATTTTAAACTAAACATTGAGTCATACCAGAAACACTGTGTATCAGATTGAGTTGTGGTCGATTCTTACACATCACACCATTTCTTATTAATATTCAAGCATTATCGCTATGAAAATTATCTAAATAAGTATAAGATAAAAACGATAAGGAAGTTAATTAAGTAATAGTATATATAATGATGGGAAAACAATCTAGGCTCATTTTCTCATTTTTGGCGACGTGAAGCGAATTTTAAGCTAAAATGACACTTATATATTGAAAAGACACACTTGGAGTCATACCGGTCACTTCATGCATAGAATTGAGGTGTGGATTATTTATAAAAATCACAAATAACTTATGGATCATTTTCATAAAGTATCAAAATAATATTTGTATGTTTTATCAGTTTTGAGTATGTCAATTGTGTTTTTTACTAAAATGTCCTTTTAAACTGGAAACAATCACTTTAAGTCATAATGTTCATATAATGTGTTACATTTACATGAGACTAACTATTAACCCTTAGAAACTACTTATGAATTTTTTTCTTAAATTATCAAGACAATATAAGTTTGTTTTCTCGATTTTCAGTGGGTGGCACTTTTTGAACTAAAATGTCAATTTTAAACTAATAACCGACACTTTGATTCATACCAGGAACATCATATATCAGATTGAGGTTATTATGATTCCTATATGTAAAAAATTACTTATGTATTATTTTCATAAAATATCAAAACAATATGAATGTTTTTTCTCAGTTTTGAGTATCTCTATTACCTTCTTACTAAGATTAATGTCAATTTTAAATAAAAAGATACACTTGGATTCATATCGGTCAGACCGTATTTAAAATTGAGGTGGGTATGATTCCTAAAAATCCTAAATGGCTTATTGATTATTTTCCTAAATTATCAAAAAAAATCATAATTCATTTACTTATTTTTTTTAGTAAATCACTTGTTTTTTATTCAAATGTCATTTTTAAACTGGAAACATGAACTTTGAGTCATACTAGTCCCATCATGTGTTGATTTGATGTGATAATAATTCCTAATAATCACATATTAAATATGAATTATTTTACTAAATTATCAAGATAATCTAAGTGTGGTTTCTTGGATTTCAGTAAGTAACACTTTTTGAACTAAAATTTCAATTTTAAACTTACAATGAACACTTAGAGTCATAGTGGGAATATCATGAATCATATTGAGGTTAGGATGATTCCTACATGTCATAAATGACTTGTGGATAATTTTCCTAAATTATAAAAACAATTTGAATGCATTTTCTCATATTTGTGAAGGTTAGTTGTATTTTTTACTAAAATTTATCTCAATTTTAAATATAATGATGCAATTTGAGTCATACTGATCACACAGTGTGGTAGATTGAGGTGCAGCTAATCTACAAATCCTAAATTAATTATGGATCATTGTCCTAAAGTATCTATAATAACCCTCCTTTTTATTAAACATTAATACTTGATTTATTGAAAAAAATTAAACTTAATACAACCCAAAAGATCAAAAAGTATAGTGTACTTGGGAATAGAGTACAAAACATGACATCTTGAACATGGGATACAAAAAAATTATTAAAAACTTCCTTAACATTATTTTATTTAAAACATCTTTAACATGATCAAAATAATCCTTTGAAGATAAAAATGAATTAGATAACCTGTAAAAATACATAAGAATGGGGTGAAATATAAATCTCACTAAGGTAATAAACATGTAATAAGTGATACATGTTATAAAATAGTCATATCAATGATGCATAAACATAACATGAATAATAATTCATGACATAGAATAATAATCATAACATGGGAAATGTGGAAACAACTTAAAAAACTTAATCATAAACGTAGGTCAACGATAAACTGATAAGACTTCATGCTGTAAAAATTCCCATAATTGAATCGGGTACACCCCTATCCCAACATGACATATCATGATAATAAATATTACCCTATTCATTGGAGCACTAACTAGGTTCACCCATTATAATCATTTCATTATCATGCTTAAGTATGCCACAAAGATCATACGACATGGATTCATTTATCATAATAATTTATTCCAAATTCAAGTAATATGGAATAAATACATGTATTTCCCAAATCAATAAGTATATGAGCATAAATTTTAATACCCTTGATATAATAATGGGTATCTTATACATTATATAATTTTTTTGGCATGTAAAATCATGGTGAAAGCTCGGCATCATAACAACATTACTAAAAAATTCATAAAAATGGTTGATGAGAAAAAAGGAGGTTTATTATTATTTTTACATTAAATGAAAAGTATTTGGTACATTTAAAATCATATACAAACATTAAAAAATTTGAAATAGAAGGCATAAGGTAATGAAGAAACCTAAATAGAGAAAATAATCCTTACGCAATTTTGGCATGGTAATGGGTGTACATAAAGGATTATGGGAGTATTAATGAGAGTAAAAGTAAGATATATAATTTCTACATAAATTTTATATTAATGGTAATATTTAATATCATATCCCATCATAATCAAATGAAAAATTAAAGGACATAACATAAAAGCAGTGCTTGATAAAAGGGGAGAGTGGAAGATCTCTTACTTGAGTTTGTGACTCCAAAGGCATGGGTGGGGATTCTTGAAAGATTGGGGGAGCCTTTGGAGGACTCTAGGGAGTGTAGTGTAGAGTTTTAATGTTATCCAAGGAGTTTTAGTGAAGATAAATGGGATCATGTGTGGGATTATATAGAAAATGAGGGGGATTTTCTTATTATTTTGGTTTTGGATTTTACATAATAAAATAACCAAAACCACAAACAATCACATGGTTTGTGATCATGGTTTATTCCAAAGGGGGGTGTTTATTATTATTTTTCTAGTAAAAGGATCTAAATTATTAAATTATTACACTTGGTGATGTGGAGGTGAGTCACACTCTTAAGGAAACAATTTTAAAATCTTAGAATATATTATAAGTTTTGGAGGATTCATAATGGCTTTAACAAATAAATAAATAAAATAAAATAAAATAAAATTATTTTTAGTGGAAAATTTATATATGGTCTTGGATCCCATTTATATAACTTATTACATCACTTTTGGGTCATTGTGATGTCATAAAACACAAAATATATTTATATAGTATTTAATTTTTACTCAAAAATTCAATTGTCTCTGAAAATTATGAAAAATTAATCGTTGAATAATTTGGATGTTTTGATTCCAAAAATAATATTCATTTTAACTAAATAATTTTCAAAATATGTGAATTTTATCTTTTTAAATAAAAACTGACATTTATTGAAAATGAAGGGTTTTTTATGATAACATTTTTTTGAACCCTTATAGAAATTAATTAAACTTTATAAAATATATATGATCATTTAAATTTAATAAATTTTATTTAATGATGTTATTTT
This sequence comes from Viscum album, assembly GCA_963277665.1. NCBI lineage: Eukaryota > Viridiplantae > Streptophyta > Magnoliopsida > Santalales > Viscaceae > Viscum > Viscum album. The sequence continues at coordinate 768,501,419 of OY728159.1, read as the reverse complement.
GTTAAAATATTATTTATTTAAAAAATCCATTAATTTCTGAAAATATATTTCTTAATTGAAATTTAATATTAACCAAAAATACTATTTGGGTTCTATTGAATCAAAATTAAAATTATTTATAATAGGATGGAAATATATTCATTATTCTATAAAAAATAATATACAAACCCATATTTCTAGGTTATTGTTACATATCCATTTAATAAAACATCAAAAATCCTGGGGGTATGGTGTGTGATGGTGGGAAATTCATGGGGTTGTTCAAAAAACATGGTTTGAACTATGATCTCGATGATCATGAACCTCTCCCATAAATGGTTTCACTCAAACATAAACTGTTGGATCGCATATTGTTATTGGTCAGGGGAAAATCCTAGGAATGTTTTCACCCTTATAATCTATGATAATTGGGATTCATAGGGTACTATACTATTGTTTGAGGCCATCAATTCCTTTTTCGATGACAATTGGATTTTTTAAAACCCTATATTTATACTAATCATATGGTCACTATTCAATGACTATATTATTAATGGTAATGATTATTAATGGTCAATTAAATACAATGGTCATGATAAGAAAAAATAATTTCATGTGTTTTCTATAACCATAATATATAATAATACATTTAATAAAAATGTAATGGGATCTTTTTTATAATAGTTTGAGTTGTTAAAATATTCCCCCCTAAGAAATTTCTCCCCCGTAGAAATTTTCTTCTTCCACACTAAAATAGATTAGGGTAACTCTTATCCATCATTTCCTTTGGTTCCCAAATTTCTTCTTCAAAATTTTGGTTTCTCGACAACACTTTTACTAGGGGCATCATCTTATTTTATATAACTTTTTTTATTCAACCTAAGATCTTCAACAGCTTATCCTCACAAGAGAGCTCATTCTCCAATGGTACCAATTTTGGATTGAGTACATGTGAGGGGTTTGGTATTTAATTTATCATTATGAATACATATAATACATCATGCACTTGAGATTGGTTTGGTGGGAGTGCTAGTTGATAGCACACCACTCTGATGTGATCAAGGATCGCAAAATGGCCTATGTACCCTGGACTAAGTTTTCACTTATTTCTAAATATCATCACTTTCTTTCATGAAAATATTCGGAGGAATACCATGTCTCCAACATCAAACTCTAGGTCTCATTTATGATTGTCATCATGGCTCTTCTATTTTCTTTTAGTAGCTCTAATGTGATACTAAATTATTTTAACCTTATCCACCATTACCTCAACCAATTTAGGACCTATTAGATTTTGTACCCAAATTTATCCCAACATGGAGGTTTTCTACACCCCTTTCCATAAAGGGTTTCATAGGGATCCATTTGGATACTCGACTGGAAAATATGTTCATAATAGAAATATATTGGAGGAAGATGTTGGTCCCATCATCCTTTGAAGTCAATTGAGAATGCTCTCAACATATACTCAAGTTTTTGGATTGTCTACTTAGATTGGAAAATAGTTTGAGGGTGATAATAAATACTAAATTTCAGATCAGTTTTTAGAGAATGATGGAGACATTTCCAAAACATAGAGGTGAATCTTGGATCTAGATAAAACATAGTCAATATTGGTACTCCATGCAGCCTCACCACTTCTATGATCTATATACATGCAAGTTGATCTAGTGAGAAATACCCACAAATATCAATGAAGTGTGAAGTCATTCTAAGATGATCCTCAATAAACAAGATAGAATTATTTCCTTTAGATATATTCGTATTTCAGTTCAAAAATTCCATGGGGATGTTTTCCCATTTCCATGTTGGTATGGGTAATGGATGCTTCATCCCCTTATAATTCCTCTTTTTAACCTTCACATACTGACAAACCGGGCACTTTGATTTATATTCAGTGATATCCGTCATCATGTTGTCCTTCAAATAGTGATCTTGGTGATCTCTATACATATTTGTGTTTCCTAGTTTATTGGATAAAGTTAAACTCTGTGAATCATCCAATAGTTCCTTCTTTAACATAAGATTTCATGGAACACATATTCTGGACCAAAATCTCATAATTCCTTCTTCATTGACAGTGAACTCTTAAGATTTAAATTTTCTTATAGTTTCAACTTTCATCGGAATTCCCACATCATATTTTTTAGCATCCTTTAACCTTTCATGAGGAGATGGTTGAGAAATCATTTGTGAAAGGATTGATGATGTTCCTTCCTTTATGATTCCCATGTCCATCCTCTTCTATTCTAAGAGTTTTGGATCCTTCTCAACTCTCATCAGTGATAAAATTGCTTGACCCTTTCTACTTAGAGAATCTACCACTTTGTTATCTTTCTCATGATGGTTGTGAATTGAGAATTCATATTCCTTGATCAGATCTAACCATATTCTTTGGAACATATTAAGATATTTCTGTGTGAATATATATTTGATACTATCATGATCCATATATATTTCACACTTCTCCCCAAATAAATTATGTCGCCAAATTTTGAAAGCAAATATCACTTATAACAACTCCCAAATCATGTGCGATGTAGTATTTGTCATGAATTTTCAACTACATTGAGGTGTAGGCAGTGACTTTTTCATTCTGTATTAACACAAATCCCAATCCCTTCTTCAAATAATCGTTGAATACTATAAAAATCTCACCACTTTTTATAGTATGAGAATAGGGGAAGTGATAAGCCTCCTTTTTAACTCCTTGAATCTTTCTTCACATTCATAATTCCAAGAAAACTTGACTCCCTTATGAGTTATCTTGGTATGAGGGCTCTAAAATCATGATAAATTTATAAAAAATCAGTAATAATACCTAGATAACCTAATGAAACTACATATATCTTTCATAGATGTTGTTCTTTGACATCCTTGAATTGATTTTGTCTTTAAAGGATCAATAGATATCCCATTTCTTATAATTTTATTCCCCAAGAATGAGAATTATGTCAACCAGAACTCACACTTTCTATACTTGTCATAAAGCTTATCCTTTCGTAAGGTCTTTAGAATAGTGTTAAAATTCTCCTCATACACCTCCTTGATTTTAGAGTACATTAGGATGTTATCTATAAAGACTACCATAAATTTGTCAAGGTAATATCTAAAGATTCAACTCATCAAATCCATGAAGATTGTTGAAGAATTAGTGAGTCCAAATGGTATCACTATGAACTCATAGTGTCCATACCTTTTATGAAAATAGATCTTGGGGATATCTTCCTTCTTCACCATTAACTGACAATATCCCAACAAAAGATCCACCTTGGAGAAGTATTGTGATCTATGTAGTTGATCAAACAAGTCATCAAACCATGGAAGATGATACTTGTTCTTTAACATGATCTTGTTGAGATCACGATAATCAATGTAAAGGCAAATTAACCCATACTTCTTCTTAAGGAAGAGGACTAGTGCAACCCATGGTGAAGCACATGGGAATATAAAACCTTTATCTGGATTCTCATATAGCTATTTCTTTAGCTTCACAAGTTCCACAACAGACATCCTAAACTGAGTCTTGGATATTGGCACACCCTAGGTATGAGATCGATTGAAAATTAAACCTCCCTAATAGGAGGAAGACCAGGAAATTCCTCAAAAAACACATCATCATATTCCCATATAATAGTCATCTATTTGGGGATCATTATTTCCTTAGACTCAGTCATTTGAGAAAGATACACTTTCTCATAGGAAAATAATATGCATTCTTAAGATGATTGTGTTAAATAATATTCATCCTTCTCCTCTAACTTATACAAAATCAGGGGTCAATTCACTATATGGAGGGTGATTTCCTTCTCATGGAAATTTATGTTGGCTTTATACAGGGAAGGCCAATACATGAACATAATTGCATTAACTTCCACCAAAAGATGTATGATAAGGTTCATTGGTAATATCAGCCCACAAATTGTGATATGGGGGGTGTTATATACATGGGATGTAATAATTGACCCATTTTCCATTTTCACTGACATTTCTACTTCCATGCTTTGTGGTGGTGTGTGAATAGCTTTAAAACAAATTTGTGGTATGATGGAATTCATAGAACAAGAATAAAAAATTATGTTCTCTATTATTGAATGAATAACTAGCGTACATGTCACCACTTTATTGTGAAGATTAAATTTAGCAGTAGTGATGGAAAAAGACCTCCCTTGCTGCTTTGGAGGTTTTTGGTTGCCTCAAAAAACCCTTGGATTGGGGAATTGGTTTGAAAAGTGCATTTGTTCCTTGCAGTTGTAGAAATAAAAAATGTGATGAGTGTTGAATAGATCATTCCTTTCCTCCATTTCATTAATTGGTTTCTTCGATCATCAATTATTATCTATTTTTCCTTCAATACCACACCTAACACATTTCTTCATCCCACTTAGGCAATTTCTAATGTTCTTATTTCAGTGCTTTTGAAAAGTGACATGCTAGAATTTCATGGAACCATTATATAACTCTATTAGACCACCAGAATTAAAATCAACTTTTTTCTTCTTAACCCTATGATACCCTTGAGATTCGTCGCTCTCCATTTCAAATTTAAGGGAACAACATAAAATTTCCTCATATCTATCAAAATCATGGATATCCAGAGTTTTTGTAGACTATTTTTATCCCACTAAAGAAATGATCAACCTTTTATTCAGTGTAATGACAAAACAAGAGGTGTATCGTGAGAGTATTGTTAATTTTTCCTCATACGCCCAATAGATTCATCATATTTTTTCTTGAGTTCGAGGAAATTGCTTTGCATTTTAAGAAGAAAGGTGCGAGGAAAATATTAATCGAAAAACAATTTCATGAATTCCTTCCACTCTATTACTTAAATCACTTGTTCAAGCTTAATATTCTTGATCAATGTATAACACTAATCAGCTTCTCCCTCCATATGATAAAAATATAGTAGAACCTTCTCTTTTTTAGAACATTAAAGGATGTAGAAGATCTTCTAAATGGATTTGATCCAGTGTTTCATGATTAAGGGATCATATGATCCATTCAAAGTATGAGGACTTTGTTGTATGAATCTCTCGATTGTGTCTTGTTCTATCTTAGGGAGGTTTGGGAACTCATCCTGATCCAGGTTTCTATTCAGAACTTGAGTGATTTGAGAGAGTATCGTGACAAAGTTTTTGGCTTCTCCTCCCATCGGATTGGGTATCTCATTAGGAGAATCATCACATTGCTATCCTCATTGATTAGTTAACTGATTTATCATATTTTTGTCCATTAGTTGGATTAAAATGAAATTAGGTATGATTATTTTAAAAAATTAAACACATAAAGGAAAATCTAATGATATTAAATGGATAACTTATAAATTACATTTATCTCATTAATATATGAGTTTCTAGGGTTAAATCTATGTTATACCTAATTTATTTTCTAACATTCATTCTTCTAGGAAATTTTTTTAGTCCTATAATAATAGTTCATAATGAGATTATGAATTTACCAAATAAAATTCCCTGGGAGGGTCAAACGAGGTGCGCATTAAGGCCCGTTTTTTTATACCAAGTTACCCCGAGTCAATATCCGAAGACCTTGTCAAAGTTGTTACTCCTAGGTACATATGTTCCATAACCACACCCAATTTTAGTATCCATAAATGGATGTATTTTATTGATAAATCACATTTTCTATACATACAAAAAATTTAGGTATGTTTTTTTATACATTGTATTATCCCTAAGGCTTTTTCTAGAGTTCTCTAGTCCGAATCCCAAAAATAACTAAACTATTCCTATGATACCAATTGTAATAACCATGATCTTTATTACACATTAATACTTGATTTATTAAACAAATTATACTTAATACAATCCAAAAGATAGATAAGTGATGTGTATTTGGGAATTTGGTCAAAAATATAACATATCTAACATGGGATATAACAACATTATCAAAAACATCCTTAACATACTTTTCTTGAAAATATCTTTAGAATGATCAGAATACTCCTTCGAACATAAAAACACCTAGGATAACCTAGGTAAATACATAAAAAGGGGTGATATATAAATCCCAATAAGATAATAAACATGGATTAAGTGATAAATGTTAGACAATAGGTATATCAATGAGGAATAAAAGTAACATGACTAATAGGCCTTGATATATAATTAAAATTATAACATGGTAAATGTTGTAACAACTTAAAAAAATGAATCATAAACATAGGTCAAGGATAAACCTCCAAGTCTTCATGGTGGAAACAGTCCCATAAATAAATCGGTAACACCCCTATCTCAACATGAAGAATCATGATACTAAACATTACCCAATGCATTAGAGTGCTATCTGGGTGCACCCATCATAATCATTTTATTCTCATTCATAAGTGTTCCACATAGATCATACAACATGGATTAATTTTTCAAAATAATTTATTACATGGGTATGTAATGTATAAAAAAACATGAAATTCTCCAATAAATAAGTATATGTGCATAAAGATGAACGCCCTTGATATAATAATTGGTATGGTATCAACTACACAATTGTTTTGGCATGGGAAATCATAGGGAAATTTCACTAGCATAACGACGTTACTTAAAAATTCATAAAAATGGTTGATGAGATAAAAGGGTCTCTCATTGTTTGGAAATAAAATTAGTAGTATTAGGGACATGTAAAATCATATCCTAGCGTTATAAGTTTGGAAATATATTGCATATTGTAAGGAAGAAACATGAATACAGAAAAGAATCATTATAAAATTTCATCATGGTAATGGGTGTCAATAGAGGATCATGGCAGTATTAATGATAGATAAAAGAATGTATCATAATTTATAGATAAAATGGATTGTAATTTGAATATATAATATCATATCCCATCACAAGAAAATGAAAAATAAAAGACATAACATAATAGGAGTGTTTGTTAAAAGGGGAGAGTGGAAGATCCCTTACTTGGGTATGTGACTCAAAAGGCTCGGGAGGGGATTATTGAAGACTTATGGGATACTTAGTAGGATGACATGGAGTGTATGGAAGAGCTTTTATGTGATAAAATAAGTTTTAGTGAATATAAATGGTATATTGAGTGGGTTTATATAGGAAATGTTTGGGATATCTTTATTATTTTGGTTTTGGATTCTACATAATAAAATAACCCAAACCAAAAATCATCCCATGGATTTTTCCATGGTTTCTACAAAAAAGGAGTGGTTTTTATTATTTTAGGATTCCAATTTCATAAATTATTAATGTATTACCCTCGGTGATGTGAATGTGAGTCACACTCTTAAAGAAATGATTGTAAAATCTTAAAATAAATTATATTTCGTGGAGGTTTCAAAATGGATTTACGAAATAAATAAATAAAAAATAAAATCACATTATATTAAATGGAAAATATATATTTGTTCATTTATGATATTTATATTACTTATTACATCCCTTTTGGCTCATTTTTATGTAATAAAACACAAATTATATTTATATGGTATTTCATTTTTACCCGAAAATTCGACTGTCTCAAAAAATTATGAAAAAATAACCACTGGATAATTTAAACATAATGATTAGAAATATAATATTAATTTTATCTAAATAATTTTCTAAATATGTTAATTTTCACTTTAAAAATAAAAATTGACATTTATTGAAATTGACAGGTTTTTTACAATAACATTTTTTTGAACCCTTATAAAATTTATATTTGACTTCATTAAAATTATATGATCATTTATATTTAATAAAATTTATTAAATAATTATATTTTATTAAAATATTATTAATTTAAATAATATGTTAACTAATAAAAATATCTTTCTTAATTGAATTTGAATATTATCCAATAATACTATTTTGAGTTTTATTGATTCAAAATAAAAATATTTTATAATAGGATAGAAATATATTCATTATTATATAGAAAATAATATACATAATAATATAGCTAGGGTATTATTACATATACCTTTCATACACTAGAAAATTACCTAATGGTAAGGTGTGCGATGGTGGGAATTTTATGGGGCTGTTCGATGAACATGGTTTGGGCCATGATCTCAATGAGCTTAAACTTCTATCGTAAATAGTTTTTCTTATGCTTAAGAAATTGGATCTCATATTGGGATTAGTGAAGAGAAAAGACTAAAAATTTTATTTCCCTTGTAATCTCTGATAAATGGCTTCATTGAGTATGATCCTACTGGTTGAGGTCATCACTTCCTTTGACTATGAAAATTGGATGTGTTATAATCCTATATTTATACTAATCATGTGATCACTGTTCATAAATGATAATGATTCTTAATGGTCAATTAAATCCAATGGGAATAATAATAAAAAAAATAAGTGCATATTTTTATAACCATAATATATAATAATACATTTAATAAAAATTCAAGAGGAATTTCATTTATAATAGTTCAGGTCATTACAGTATTGAAACAATCCAAATGAATTTTCTAGATTTTTTAGTACATAATTTCTATTTTTTACTATAATATCATTTTAAACTAGAAAGATTTACATTATAATGTGTTCATAACTTATTAGTGGGTGTGGATTTAATTTCCTCTCAACATCCCTAATATTTGGCTTGGTAAGAAGAGTCTGGAAGCCTCTATATTCTTTTCTAGTGGCTAATAAAATAAATTTCTTATGGAAATATTCTAAAATAAACAAATGCAATAAGGAATAATGAAAAATAAATCAATATTTAATTATATAATATTTGTTAAAATAGAGAATTTTTATAGTAACATTTCAATTATATCTTTCCAAAGGGTTTCCTTTATTTGAAGTTGGACATAATTCCATGAAACAATATCATTCAGCACATTCATCCTTGTTGTGACCCCAATATGACTAATAAATGTTTACTTTTTAGGTTCAATAGATTTTACAAATTGATTTCTACCAACCTAAAATTTTATACCATTACTTATTTACATGATAATTTTTTTCAAAACTATGATGTTGCGTTATTTTTTTTTTTCATCACCATGCTCTTGATCCCCTAATAATTCTACAGTTTCTGCATCAACAGTCTGTTCTTCCTTAGGATTAGTAACATCATCATTTTAAGAGGAAATTTTCTACATGATTAATAAAAAAATTAATTTGTCTTGAATGAAAACATTGTAAACATAGAAAAAATATTTTAGAAGGTTCATATGAATACTATATTACAAACATGATGAACGCTTTTAATATATCTTCAGAATCTTTTGTGAAACAATTAGTACACATCCATTTTGAAGGAAATGAGTAATTCGATTTAAGAAAATAATTACTCCACTATGGTAGGTGTGATTCTAGGAATTCATCAAAAGATAAAAGTTATAAATAACATTCATCCTCACCAGCTTAATCTCTCATAAATTTATTATTGCATTTTTTCTTGAGACTTACCCTCTATCTATTATGGAGATGCACCTATATTTCTTGAACTAATCTGAGTAGTAGTCATCACATGCAGAGTACCTATGATAATTTTGGATGACTAATTCTCATATTAGTTCAAGAAACATAGAAGATATGGGGGATGAGTCTCAATAAACAAAATGAAATAATAATTTTTCAGAGGATAAAGTTGATAAGGATGAGAGTTTTCTCCTTAAAACATTTTATTTTACCACATCTTAATTTAGAATTTCAAATATCATCTCAAAATGAAAAAAGGTATTTGAATCTATCATGAGAAAAGAAACTCATACCCACTGAGCTCCACTAACTCTAATATATTTTACTAATCCTTTTCCCTTACCTATATCTCAAATATAATATCTATATATCCATTAAGGTTCATGTGTAGGGTGTGAGAATGTAACTCAGCAACTAAATATTAATAGGTCCCCTAAAATATAAAACAATACATATATTTGAGTATATGTTCAAAGTAGTAACACTCAAAATACACATGTAATTCCAGTCATTATGTAATAACCAGGACCCCATGATAATCAAATGTACCTACTTCATTTTACCAATGAATAATTATAATCATACCATAAGTTTATACCATGGTTGTTCCCTGGAATTCAAATCATTTCACTAATAAGAGGTTAAAATTTGAATCATAGGAGTAAAAATTATTTATCTCCCTATGGAAATAACCACATCACATGTTCCATGAGATTCAACCTCAAACACCTCACATCCAAGACTATCCCTCTCGGATAACCATAACATGTAATTATTGTATCTAAACAATAAAATGGTATTAAATATCCATTTTTCTTATGAATTGAATTTTAAATATGGGGAATTCTTAACATAATTGTATCCCTTAGTAAAGAACTACACAGTTGTTGAAATAATGAATTAGTTAAACCTAACTTCTTAAAAACCATTAAGAAGAAAAAATAATGACAAAAATGTCCCATCAACCTCACCCTATCCCTCAATGAATCACTAACATGTCTATAGTAACTCACATTCTAACATACCATACCAAGCCCTCACATAGCACCCATCAAATTTTAATATATGATACTCAAAGATCAGTTATCATAGTCATTGATCATCTTTATCAATGATCAATTGTTAGATAATCTCATAGTTCGTAGGCCATAATTCATTACTCACAGACCTCAAGTCTCAAGAAAAAGTAAGATATATGATCAGATAATCCATACCACCCTTTATAAGTTATCCCACTAGGTTTTGAGGGATTGTACTTGATTTTAAACCACATATCTAATCACTAAAAATGTGATCATAAAATCCCCCTTAGTGTATCACTACCCTAAGAAAAACATTCACAGGGTAATTCATACATAGTTCTACCCTTATAGTCTACTTAAATTATCCATTATTGTCCTCACTAGGCCTCTCATAATCTAACCTATATACTACTTGACATTAACTTACATGGTGATATCACATGTCCTAAGTCCATGTCTCACTTTCATTATGAACTATGGACCATAAGGAAACCTTTTACAACCCACAGTCACAAAATCCACTCTCAAAGGTCCCTATCACACAATCATATAAGAATATCCTAGGTTCATCCCCTTCATTTTATATTTTATTATCCTTTAGGATTTCACCAACTAACCAACCCAAGGATCATAAGTTGATGAAACCACCAAGTAAGACTATAATCATACCATATAGTATGGAATGATTATTTTACTCCAAAACATTGTTACATGTTATAAATCATGATCATAAACCCATATAAGAACTCACTATGGTATCCTTTCCCCGATTAGATATTCCTACATATCATATTTGACATGAAAACACATATGAAACATTGATTGATAATTTTGGTACGATCCACCTCTTTTATGAAGTTAACCATATGGGAAACACTTTTCTAATCCCATGAAAGCCTGCTACGTAGATCCTTGATAAATTGAGCCCATATATCATCAATAACATAGTATAATATGTAATTATAAAATAATTATAATTAATTACTATAATTAATTTACCTTGAAATAAATTTAGAAAACCCACTAGGGATTACCAATCATCATAAACAAAAACAAAATCATGGTAATGAACCAAGGAATGCTCTTAATAATATTATAAAAAAAATTACCATCTGTAACAACCTAAATTACGTTCAATTTAATGAAAAATAAGAAATATCCCATGAAGAACTCACTAGAACATTTCACAATTCTCCAAAAGGAACAATTGAATCAAGATGGAGATACCTTATTAGTATTATATTTACTTTTAATAGTAGGTATCTCACTAGGGTAGGGGTTTTCTTGTATTTTCTTTGTCATTGGATAATGAAAGAAATCTGTTATACATCCTTCTTGTGATGGGGATTTCACCCAGTTTATAAATATCATAGGAACTAATTCCTAACTCTTAATGTTCCACAATTATGTTGATTATGCCTAAACACCAACATATATGCATATATATAAGATTATTAGATGGTTATTAACTCACAAACTAGAAGATTATTACTTCCCCAAAAAGGTAAAATACCCACAATAATTCAAATAAATCAATACAGCTGTAATGCACTAAACAATCCTAGGCTCTCTCATCAAAAATCCCACCACCTAAGTCAAAATCACCTTATGAGGAACCCAAACAAGAAATCAATAAGTGAGGAGGAGGAGAAAATAACATACCTTGGATTCAAGCTTTGATTCATCCGAGAGAAAATAGTGATATCATGAATGAAATCTTGGATTCATTCGAGGCTCAGATTTGTTCGAGACTTGATTCGTTCGATCCTTGGATTTGATTGTTGTATGCATTGGAGACTTGATTCATGTCTTCATCTAATCCTAGATTTGATGAGGAGGAGCATCAGCAGGAGGTGTCTTCTACAGGAAGCATTAGATATCATGACTGAAATAGTCACAGTTATGGTTCTTTAAATAGATCAGGATAATTTTATCAGTGCTTCCAAAAAAAGCATTGACAATGTTAAAAATTTTCATTTCTAAATTAATAAGTGATAACAAAATCTATATTTATTAGCTCTTTCTTAGTGATAATAAAGATAGAGATTTGTCAGTGCTTGTTTAATGCTGATAAGGCTCTATATTTATCAGCACTAAAGCAGCGTTGATAAAATCTATATTTATCGGTGCTAAAAATTTAGCACTCATAAAGTATTTATAATTATAATTATAATTAAAAAATTAGTAAATATATTTATATAATTATATATTCATTTATTATACTTTTATAACTATTTAAATATATAATTAGTTATTTATAATTATGTAAATACTTTAAAAAATATAATTTTCTTTTCATAATTACAAATTTATATTTTTATAAATATAGTAAATATACACTTTTAGACATATTTATATTTACAAAAATATTTATATCCTTATATATATTTATATAATTATATATATATATATATATTAAATAAATATATATAAATATAAATATAGTAAATATATTCATTATTTAATTAAATTTATTATAATTTCATAATTATAAATATATTTATATCATTACATATTTATATAATTATATATATTTAATAAATAAATAAATATAAATATAAATATAAATGTATTCATTATATTCATTATTTAAATATATTAATTATAATTATTTAATTATTTAAATCTATAATTAATTATTTATAACTATATGAATACTTTTTAAAAAACAGTAATTATATAATTCTATAATTATATATATATTAAATATATATAATTATAAATATATAAATATATAAATATATGAATATAAATATAAATACAAATATAGATATAAATATAAATATACATATAAATACAGTAAATATATTAATTATTTAAATAAATTTATTATAATTTTATAGTATTTAAATATATATAATTATTTATTTATAATTATATAAATACTTTATTAAAGAATATTATTTATTTATTTATAATTATAAATATATAAATTTTTAAATATAGTAAATATACATTTATAAAAATATTTTTTCCTAAATATTTATTTATAAATATAATTTTAATATTATTAATAAATATATATTATTAAATGAATTCGTGTTAAAAATCAGTGAAATTGAATAATTAAAAATGAGTACACTTTAAAAATATTGAAAAAATTGGAAATTTTTGTTAATTAAATATAAATTATTAAAAAATATAGAAATATATTGAAATAAAGATGAATACATATTGAAAGTATTAAAATAATATTAAATATATATATATATATTATAAAATTATTAAATTATGAAAAAATAAAAAAAATAAAAAATAATTAATACCAAGCTGTGATAATATAAAAAATAAACAAATAAAATTTGCTGATTAAAAACACAATATATTAAATTTTTCAAGATTTAATGATTTTCTAAAATTAATACTAACATTTTAATAAATTGCATAAATATTAGGTGTATGTGTTTTCATATATATAATATTTCTTTAATTACACAAATATTTGTGTGTGTGCATCGTATATAAAAATGAATTACATATATGTATGTGAAATCAATGTAACACACTTTTCATATATGTTTAATTAAAAAATAAAATGACATTCAACTATGTTCATTGCTCGATAATTAATATTAAATTTTAATTATAAATCGTTCGTCACTAAATATATGAATTATTAAATATGTAAGCATAAATATTTTATATTATATTAGATCATATTTTATGAAATATTATACATTCATATGTATAAATATTAAATATATATGAATTTACTTCTATATTAAATGTATTAAAGAATAATTATGAATAAAACCATTAAAAATGAATAAAAAATTAATATTTTTTTAGTTTTTACATTTTATTCATTTTCTATATTTATATTTAATGAATATTATTTATCTTTATTTATTATTAATATATATATATATTTGACTTCATTTTTATTAATAATTGTTTCAATAATAAATTTTTTAATAATTTTTTAATTTTTTCATTTGAGATTTTTTTATTTAATTATTAAAATTTATTTATTTTATATAAATATATATTTAATATATACTTTTTATTAACATTTATAATTTATATATATGTGTATATTAATTTTATTCATTTTTACCAATAATTATTTAATTAATATAACTTCTATTGTTTTAATTTACACATTTTTAAATTTTATTTGTTTAATTTTTTCATTTAATTCGAGACCTTTATAATAGAAAAAAAGTGTTGATAAAGTTCTCCAATTATCAATGTTAAAAAGAGATCAGAATGTGTTACTTTTATATGTGCTAAAAAATCACTAACAAAGGGTACCCTTTATCAGTGCTTTTTTCTAGATATGATAAAGGCAAATGCTATTAAAGATTTATTTTTGTATTTTTGATTTGATCTCACCCTTATTTTATGTCCTTTCCTAGGAATCTAAGAATTGTAATATGATTGATATGTGATGATATGTTAAAGGAAGTAATGTTATCCTTGAAAAAAATTTGTTGTAATTGGTGTTTTCAAATGTAACACAGGAATCCTGTATGTGTCTAGTTTACCCAGACTACAAAACTATTCAGTCCTTCGGGATGTGATTCCTTGTATCTTATAACAATTTAATAATGTATGACTCCAACACTAAGTTACTAGAGCCGGATTCATTACATAATAACCCTAAAAAGGAAATGTTGTGTATTAACTAAATCATCACCCAGTGTACTGCAAAGAGGCAAAATTTCACACCTAGTTCGATACTCCTAGGGTAGAGTACCCTACCTAATAAAACCTAGATTGAACTATGAGCTATATAGGTTGAACTAAAATCTAATATGGTGGTTTCAAAGAGTAATACATTTTGAGGTTGAGTTTTTCATGAGATAATTTATGATAATTCTATTATAATGATCATTATTCATTAATCATATTAACCTATTTTGATTTTGGAATTGGAAGAAACCTGAAGGACCAAAGTTAATAATGTATTCAATAGGAAATATATAGATTTCCCCACTATGAAACCTAATGGGATGGGATATGGAGTAAAAAATCTAATGATTATGCCAAACCATCTATCAAGAATTATGATAAATAATTTGAACATAGTTGAAATCCCAAAAAACCGAAAGAAGTGAAGGGTGGAATTTCAAGGATGTTTAAGTGAAAAGATGATAAATAAAATAAAGTTTAATTTCTATAGTGTAAAAAATGTGGGAAATGACACCCAATTGAATGTCGTAAAGAAAATGGAATATTTTTTATCTATATTAAGGAATGGTACAGAGAAACTAATTATCAAGGAAGAATAAAGAGATTGGTGGCTATGGTGAAAGGAAAAAGGTGTCTACCTTGAGGTACCACTAACAGTTCAATGTCTTAAATATAGGGAACATGAGAATAATCCAAGAAAATTCCCTAATCCATGGGTTAAAAATAATAATAGCATATATAATTATCAAGGCCAATTGAACAAGGTAAATCCTATAAAATTAAAACTACTGAATTAAGTTACAAAATTGGTGTGGAGTGACGAACATTGATCATCAATTCAATAAACCATGAGTGCTCTATTTTCATCTTAATTCAATCCACTTTTATATACCTATAATGTTTACTGAGAACATCAAATCATCACCTCGATGAATATATATTGATTTATTAATAACAAATTATAGTTTTATGATTATTTTATCCCATGTATAACTCCTATCTAATAGATGTTTATAGGAATGTGCTTATAATAAAATCCTTTTATCCTTCTTTAAGACAAATTTGATGTGGTCTTAGGTAGGGATTTTCCATATCTAGATAGAGACCCTAATAATTTCTAATATAGGAAGAGAACCTTTAAAATCACAAATCAACCCAGGATTACCTTTTGTTACAAGTTTAGTTATATACTCCATATGAAAAATTAATCACATTATATTGGGGTATTTCGTACAAATAGTGTGAGAAAAACTAAATGTTTGTTATATTACTGTTATAAGAGAAAACATGAGTTAACTATTCAAACATAAGATGGTAATACTGAAACCTCACTAGAAATAAAATCTTGGGGCATGTAATTCTTTCAGAGACCCGTATATTTTTCTCATTAGTAGTAGTAATTAAAATTATGAGGTCATAATTTATTTAAGGGGGGAATGTGACACCCCATGATTTTGGAATATATTTTTACTAAAAAATTTATTGATAGTATGTTTAACACACAATACTAAACTGAAAAGAAATTGTGATATATTAAAATAAAATTTAACCAAAATAATATAGGCATTAAATTAGCGGGTATAAAAGGAAGTAACTATATTAAAAATCTATGAGGGAAAGAAATGGAATCAAGTTGCATAATTCTCACTTATGAATATAATTTATCTAAGATTGAGATAAATATATATTCAATAGGGTTTTCCCTTGACCAATCTCAAGACAAACTTTAATAATTATGGAATGAACGAAATCGTATTTAAGGAAAATTCAAGATCATGGAAATTTCCATGAGATCTATGTAATTATAATCACCACCCTCAACTACCAACAGAGCGTACCTTATGCTTAGATCATACAAAAAGATATTTAGGGTCTTTGTAATTACAAATCATGATGATATAAAGTTGTAATTATTAATTAAATAAGTTATTTATCACATGTATTTTGTGAATCTTGCATCTTGACATTCAAAGTAAAAGAAAGATTATTTTTATATAAAAATCATTTCTCATTATAATTCATATTTAAGGAAAAATTTATAAAATTGGAATCTTAATTTGATAAAAATAATTTCATTTTTGGATTTATAATGTTAAACTTATCTTAAAATGATTTTTGGGGACTTTTCTAAAATAAATGATTTATAGTTGAATAGTAAAAAATATAGTTTTTACTAAAAATATAGAATTTATGACTATATTAAAAAGTAAGTATAAATTAAAAAAATCCGGATCAAATATTTATTTAATTATTAAAAATATTCATTTAAAAATTTCATTATGAATATAGGTAAACTATGTTTAAGAACTTAAGTATTATTTTCCAATAAATATTGTTTTTATTCTTTTCATTTAATTAAATATTATATTAGTAAAATTACATTTGGGGTTTATTTGAATAGAACATAAAAAATATTTATTTTATAAAAAATGAATTTTTATTATTCAAATTAAATGAATTTATTATTTTATTATATATAAAATATTTAATCTTAAAAATTCAATTTTCCTAAAAAATGGGTTTTTACACATTACATACACTAATGTTAATATTAACTTATATTATGCGTAGATATTATATTTATTAAGTTTTAATTAATATTTTCAATAATTTTTTACAAGCTATGAAATAATGTCCATTTTATTTATTTTTCATAAAGGATTATTTTCCTTAGGAAAAGACTAGTTACCATGGTAAAATCTAAAATAGTAAAAGTTAAAAATAATCTGTTGGTAATGAGTTGAAAATATGTTTAAAACATGTGATGAAAAGTTTAGTTAATTCCTATATCAATTTTAACTCTTTATCTCTTCATTATTTCTCAATTTTGGAGAAACTTTCGTTGAGATTGACTTCCAATTATTAAATTTTTTGGGTATTTACAAAAATTTCATCCCTTTTCACTTATAAAAGGGGGCATCCTCCTCTCACTTACCCACACTCAAAAACCCACTTATTTCAACCCAAACTCAACCCAAACATTTTTTTTCACATCAATAACCACCTACAAACATGTTCGATCCATCTCAAAATACCATCCCTTAAGGGATTAACCCATTTGTAAAGGATATAATCTAAGAAATGATTTATAAATTTCTAATAGCTCCTTCCTCATTCCTATTCCTTCATGTGCAGTTATTCTTATGAAAACTCCATTAAAAATCATAAAATGATAACAATTGTATCATTACTGTACTATTATTTTATTATAATTCTTGTATAATGATTAACCACCTTTCCCATTTCCAATAAGAAAATGAAACTGTGAATCGTGTGTATGTGTAGACTACCACCTCTATGAAGTAACAAATTTATTTTCCTTAATTAATTTTCATGGTTGGATTTACGAATGATTTTAAATGATAAATATTATTTTAATTTAAGTTTTATGGTTATTTTGATTTAAATTTAATATCTTATTAATGATATAAATAATAATCAATCTTTATAAAATTAACTATATTAAAAAATCATGATAATAGAAAAAAAATTGTTTTATTCTAAGTAATGGATTTATATGAATTATATTCTACATAAAAATATTTTTAATTTTGATACATAATCGTTATAAATTCTGATTAGGATCATTATTATTTTCATGTAGTTATATTGTAACTTAACTTCTTCATAATCATTCATTAAATTATGATATGTTTTTGTTTGAGTTAGTTTGATCACCCACTTAAAATATGCTATAAAATATTATCATGTATGGCTATGAGAACTTTAATATCTATAATATTGAAGTTTATAAAGTTTATTAAAAGTAGTTGGTCAGATTCCCAATAATATTTCTCCATTAAATTATTTAAATTTCTCCTCAGAACTAGATAAAATGTGTTTCTAGAATCCACAAAGATAGAATATTTCCACATATAATTTTTAAATAATTTTTTTAATTAATGAATCCCCTTTCATTGAATTACTTATTAATTAATTAATTATTATAATACTCTTCTCATACCATCATTTTGTTAGATGGATCAATTTTAGATTCATTCTAACATTGATCCATATGTGCTTTATGAACCTCTGATCATCGACGTATAATTCTTCAGGTTTTAGTATAGATGAATCTATCACATACAATGATTAATGTAGATAATAACCAAATCATTCAAGGAGTATAATTGATCTATGTTATTCATATAATTCCAGTGATGGATCTCTCTATGTATTAATTGAATTCTCTGTAGAACTTGTTGTTCACAATTAAAGAATGTGGGCCTTACACCCAATTTCATAATTTGGTTTATATAGTGTTAGGGTTATAAAATAAATTTTTTTGCAAGGGACATTATTATTTTCTTAATTCAAAGAGAAACACATATCTAAATAATAATATAATTATTATTTACTTGAAATTCACTAAACTCAAAGATAAAATAAATATTATTTTTTTTTGAATAAATAAATTAAAATTTATTCAAATGATATTTAATATTAAATTTCTCTCTATATAATTAAACTCATTCCATGGATCCTCCTTATTACTTATTTGTCTGTGAATAATGAGCATTTAGTTAATTAAATAAATGTAACTTAATTATTCTATAATAAATATATAAATATTATATTCATAGAAATTTGTGATTAAATATTTATTAAATATTCACATGAATAAATAAATAAATATTTTGTTATATTTGAGAAAAATACCCGAAGAGGTAATAGTTTTAGAGTATGTTCTTCATCTGTTAATGTGAACTAGGTTCCCTTCTGAGAGATATTGCAATAGTATTGTCTCAATACAATGTGATAAGATATCTACTACTAGGAACCACATCAAAATCTTAGACAATGTTCTAAATCCAAAAATATTATTTGGATGCATCAAAAGCTTATAAAAAATTATAATCTGATGTAGAATCATGGACAACTAGCTATTTTGAACTTTTCTAGCTCATAGACCCTCCATTGGGATAGAAGACTTATCTTTACTATCACTTCATTTTTTTCTAATCTGTTTGGAAACTAGCATCAATATATCCTTTGATGAGTAGTTACCCATCTCCTCATATGCCTTAGATACTGAAGTATAGCCTTAACAATATACCAATGTTGTTCTCTTCTATTATATTGATATCTACCTACCATGCTTAAAACATAAGAAACATAAAGCCTAGTATATAACAGAGAATACATTATTGATAATATCGTAGATTTATATGTGATCTTACTCATTCTCTCTCTCTCTCATATTGTCTCTGAAGAAACATTTTCTTGGAGATACGCATACCATATGACACTACAAACAATCCCCTATTGGATTATTCCATAAAAAATCTCTTCAGTATTTGGTAGATGTATGTACTTTGACTTAGTTCAAGAATCCTTTGGGATTTATCATGACTGGTCTTGATTAAATGTATATATGTTGCTTCAACTAAGTGCTTCAGATAGAAACTCTTATTTAACCAATACATAATTGGTTGTACTGTTGGTATGTCATTTCCAATAAGTAATATTCCATCAAAATATATTACTAGGAATATGACCACACTCCCACTAAAATTATTGAAAATACATGGATCACATTCAATCTTTATTAAACCAAATTATTTTATGTCTTCATCAAACTTAATATTACATGATCTAGTTACATAATTTAACCCATAAATAGATCTCTATAAATTTCAAATCTTATTTCCATTTTCTGGAGTAAAAAATTCTTCAAGTTGTGTCAAATAAATGTCTTCATAAAGGTTTTCATTAAGGAAATATGTTTTTTCATCCATCTTCCAAATCTCATAGCCATGGAAAACTATTATGGAAAGTAGAATTATGATAAAATTAAACATATAAAACAGAGAAAAGTTTTCATCATGGTCAATTTATTTATGTTGTTTTAACAATTTATCCACTAGCCTAAATTTATATGCACTTTAACTTTCGTGCCTAATTTTATCTGGAATACATGCTTATACCCAATGGGATTTATATCAACTAGTGAGTCTACCCAAACCCAAAATTGGTTATGATACATGGAATCCATCCTAGAATCCACAGATTCTTTCCATATTATAATTCATGGATTCTTTCCATATTATAGATTATAATCTCTCTACATTATCCTTATTAGAAATATAATCATTATTATCAACCAATAACAAGTATTCATCTCTTATGATGAAAAAATCACAGCTTTCGGATTATCTTACCTCTTCAGTTCTCCTACAGAGTAGTTTTCCTCAAGAATAATATCTTCTATGGGGACTGTTGAACCTTTTCCTTTACAAACTATTTTGTATCTCGAGCACCAAATTTATCAAATAAAATCTTGTTCCCACTAACCTTTATAAATATATGCTCCATCATAAGAAAAATATCATATCTAGCAATAGTCACCTTCTTATCTAAGGGGTTATATAGATAGTATCCCCTTATTTCCTTGGGATACCCTATAAAGATACACTTCTCACCTCAGGGTTCTAATTTTCTTCCATTATTTTCCTTAAAAAATTTCTCACAACCATATTCATGTGATTGTGACAGTACATATTTTTTCCATAGATTAACTCATATGGTATCCCAGGTACCACCTTAGTTGGTACTTGGTATTGAATGAATGTTTCAGTGTGTATTTCGTATCCCTAAAAGGATAATAGAAGAATTTCATGGATCATCGTCAAGCTTACCATATCAAAAAAAAGTATAGTTCTTACTTTCACTAAAAAATTTCTTCTATGGTGTATAAATAGTATTGATTTGGGATAGTATCACAGACTCCCATATGAAATCAATGAATTATTAGTTAATATATTCACCTCCCGAATCTTATTAAAGTTTCTTTATCTTTTTACCAATTTTATTCTCTACATCATTCTTGATTTCATTGAATTTATCAAAAGATATTGACTTATACCTCATTAATTAGACATATCCATATCCACTCAAGTCATTAGTAAAAGTAATAAAGTAAAAAATATCTACCCTTATATTCTACTGAAAATGATCAGCACACATCAATGTGTACTAATTTTAGAAGCTCTGTAGCTATTTAACCATTTCAGAAAAAATGTGTGTTGGTAATTTTTTCTTTCAAACAAGCATGACATATTTCAAGTGTTTTCAGATCAAGATAGTCTAAGTAACCATCTTGATAGATCATTCAAATATGTTTCTCATTTATATGAGAGATATGATGATTCCACAGGTGGGTATGAAATGAGTTGTGGAAACATGATTTGTTATCAATTTCTAGTACATGGTTTTAATAATATAATAAAAAAATACCATTATTTAAATATTAAATACCAAAACATATGTTGTCTTTATAAAAGAAACAAAATTTATTTCAAAACATGAAAATAAAACCATTTTAATCTAATAATGATATAGAAATTAGGTTTGGGTAATAGTTGGTATATAGTAACAATCTTTTAAAACCGAGACCATATGAGTTGGTGACAGAAGGTGGTAGTCTCTAATGTCTTGATCAAGCAGCCTTTCACCATTAATATCCCGCAAATACACCTATCCTCTAGAAATATTTTAAAACATACTTGATTCCTATATTTGAATATAGATTTTATTACCAAAATCTATATCTAATACCTAATGTGTTGATATAGAAATATTTAACTCAATAAAAAATTCCCTTTATGGTTCCCATTTCTTCTTTTGTTGGGTGCATTTATTCTTCCACTGGCCCAACTTTCCATAAGAAAAACATATTTCAACCATTTAATTTTCCTACGATTAGATATTCCTTTTCTTATAAGGATGGTGCTCATGAGCCTTATTCTTAAAATGGGTCTTGGAACCCTTTTCCTTGTTCTTCCTTGTTTTCACTATAAGGACTGTAGGGTTTTCATAACCCATGTCAATATCAACTTAGTGAATAAGAGTACGGAGTTCCAAGTGATTTTTCTCATTATTTCTCATATTATAATTAACAATAAAATTTAAGAAAATATTAGGAAATGAGGATAAAATTAGATTTCTATGCAAATAATCAGGGATCATAAATCTTGAGATGTATAAGTGCTCAATATATCCAATCATCTTGACTATATAGGGATCAGTTGGTGTTGACTCTCCAAGATATCACATGAATGGTGAAGTGGATATCTCAAATCCCCCTTGTCTCACTTTCTCTTTATAGAGATCATGAAGGTGATACATGATGTTATACATATATATATCCTAATATTTATTTAAAACCTCACTAGGATTAGAAGATAGAATAAAACATTGAAAATTTGTGGCATCATCCAAATGCTTCATATAGAGAGATAGTTCTTCCCCAATTTCCTCTTTTTCGAGCACCTCAAGAATAGTATTTTATATCAGATATAATTTCTGTTCATGGAATACTATAATATATATGCTTTTATACCATTCAACTAAATTCAATTCTATAATAAGGTTATCCTTTTCTAGAATTTATCGTAGTGATATTTTTGGAGTTTTTTGAGTTTCTATTTCTATAATAAATTAGATAATAATTTTAGTACTTTATCTGGATTATAATTTAGATAATAAATTTAATTTAATTTATTAATATCCTAATATTTTATCAAAACATAACATTCGTTGCCATTATTGTTGGAATATCTCATTGTATAGATATCCTATTGTAAAGGATTTATATGTCCCTTATCATAACCCGGATGGAGTTTTGAAAATTTACTTGAAGGTATTTATTTATGCATAACTTTACAACTACATTAACTTGTAGCTCCTTGTTATGTTGAGTAGACTCCCCAATCATGAAATCCAATATTAGGATTTCTAAAACACTTTTACTACTAGTTTCAGTATGTCTCATGGAGGCATTTAACCCTTAATGAAATATAGGTTAAGTCATCCCACAACTCAAGATATTGATTCCTCAATAATTGAAATCACCCCAATAGAGGTTGATCAAGCAATTTAATCTATGTTTTTATTTCTATCCCAAGTAGTGGAAGGATATACCAGCTTAATATTTTAATTTTGGTATTTTGATCCTTATGTGTAAACTTACCATTTTATATTATCAAATTCTTGTTAATATTAAGTGTATTTTACTTAATGATCAACCATGTATAGATAAATTTTATAAATTTTATAATATTTATTTTACTTATATCATTTTTCATTTTTAATAAGGTTATTTAATGATTTAAATATCTATAAATTATTATCCATGAAACTAACATAAATAAAATAAATAAAGAGGAATGTCCATGAGATTTTCTAATGTTTGGTTTATCTATTGGATGATAAACCAACCCTTGAACCTTGGTAATTAACTCATAGAACCAAGAATGGTTCAAGTTGTAGCATTCCACCCATGCTACTGTGTACCTCCTAGATTGATTTTTCTTCATATTTGAACTCAAACCACCTCATTCACCTATAATATCTATCTATTACAAAATTTTACTCATGAAAAAGTGATGGAAACAAAATAATTGAGTAATAGTGGGTTTACATGTAAAAACATTAGCATGCAGGAACATTTATAATGAGGGGAGAGGAATGAATCATGGGCCATTATTTAATTTAATAAATTATTATAAAAACTGTGTAATAATAAAATAAATAAACCAATCACATACATCAGAAGTATAATCTTATTCCCATACACATACATGCAATGAATATTAGAAAGCACACTTTACATTATTAACTTTAATTAATTATTTTTACAAACATAAACACACTTGAATTAATTCAATTAATAAATTAGTCAATAAATTATTTCCATTTATCTTAATGATCATCTGAAGTATCTTGGATATATCCATCAAAAATTCAATATGGAAAATAAACATCTTGAACATTAATTAAAAATAATTACTAGAAATTAATAGAGATTTTCTTAATTCTGCAAACCTTATTGAACAATCAGCACATATAATGAAAAAAAGTATAATTAGGTTATTAATGAAGTAATTGAATATTCTTTATGTAATATAATTCAATTCATTACTATTAGATTACATGGAGCATAATAATGAACTACACTTTGTGTTCCTCACTTACCATGTATTCGAGATAAATTCACAGGGACTTGGTGTGCATCTCAGTTAGATTAAATAGTGTGTAATAACGGGAAACAAGTCATGTGTTCCTCTTTTTGTATGACTGTGTAACCTACCTCTTGAATCAATATGTTATTTGGATGCTATGATTATTGAGTCACAAGTTTTTTGTGATACATACATGTCATATATCTCATTAATGAAATGTTATTTCAATCTTGATCTACATTATGTAACATATTTAACCACAAAGTTGGCATGAATTTTGCTAATAAACCATATAGACCACATGATGCGCACACCAACTACTTGTTGTGTGGTTTCACAAAATGTGTGCCAGGATGGCCTAGCTAACACATTGTATGCATTAAATTATCTTACTATCATTACTACTCAGAAATTCATATATCCCATGACACGTTTAGTTGTAGTAAACTATGGTACACAACATGTACTTTCAGCCACACATCATGTATCTGTGTATACTGATTAGAATCCTCAGCACCTCTAAATGAAATCTCTAGTCATTCTTCATTTGTTCTTAATATATTTAATATTTTATGAAACTTGAATTAATAGAATTAATATCCTGAAAACATGATAATTAAACTCCAAATTCAATAATTGATAAACTAACAGTAAATAACCAAAAATAATTTCATATAATCTATCAATGAATAAAAAATAATTATAAATTATTATGTGACCACACTCTAATACCACCTGATGGTTATGGGGTGCAATGGAAGTAGTTGGTCCCATTCTCAATAAATATTTCCCATAAATTTCTTCAAATTTCCCCTCAGAACTTGAAAAAATGTGTTCTCAAAATCCCAAAAGATAAAATATTTTCACATATAATTTATAATTATTATTTTTAACTAAATAATTAACTTTCATTGAATTCTTTCTTTGATGAATAATTGACAGAACACTATTTTCATACCAACATTGCATCAGATTAATCAATTGTATATTCCCTCTAGCAGTGATCCATATGAGCTTCACAAACCTCTAATCATCACTGAAGAATTCTCCAAGTGCTAGCATGGACGAATCTATTTTTTATGATGATTGGTTTTTTTCACAACATTATCCTTAAAGGGATAAGGAATTTTATATGGTGGAGGAGGATAATTTATTTGAATTATTCAGATCATTATAGGGAGGGATATCTTTGGGACTTCAGTGAATTCTATCTAGAACTCATTATTCACAACAAAAGAATGTGTCTCTATAGATTGCAAGAAATGTCCTAACTAGGTTTATATAGTGATAAGGTGAAAAAAATAAATTATTACGAAAGGAACCTTATTATTTTATTAATTATCAATGAACCCCATGTCTAATTATTATTATTATTATTATTATTATTTACTTGACATGTTCTAAACTCATGAATAAAATAAATATTATTTTTCTTGAATAAATTAATGAAAATTTATTCAAACAATATTTAATATAATAATTTTCACTATACTATTAAACTCATTCTGTTAATCCTCCTTAATATTTATTTTTACTTGATTAATAAATATTTGTTTAGTTGAATACATATCACTTCATTATTCTCCAATAAATATAGAGATATTATATTCACTAAAAAAGTTAATAAATATTTATTAAATATTCATGTAACTAAATAAATAAAAAAACTACCTTGTGCATAAACCAGAAGAAATAAATATTTTTATATCTATTTAATTAAATAAATAATTTCTTAGGGAATAAATATATATAAAATATTAAACTCACATTTATATATTCTCTTCAATAAATTGTTATTGAATATTTACAATCAAACAAACAGGAATAATTATCAAACAGTGTATGAGAATAATATTCATCCAACATGTTAAATTCATATATAATTTAGTTGGAGATCCATATACACTTAGTGTGTATTCCTCTAGTCCTTTTTCTCAGTGGCATTAGTCTAAACTATATAAAGTACAAATTTAGCATCTAACAACACACCATAGATCCCATATAGAAGGAATTTAATATCATAAAAACATGTAACCTCCTATGAATGTAAAATGTGGAATATAATCTCTTTATCTTGATATCTCTAATAAAGCAGGTTGTATTCTAGTTTCATCGAGATATATTCTTGATGTCTCTTTCTTTGATTTTCTAGAAACAAACCTGCTGAAAACACCACCATGGCCATGGAATTAATTGGGAAATTAAATTCCCATCAAAGATCCTGATATATCCACTTCTATAAAAAAATAATGGATAAATAATTTATCACATTATTCATTAATATAACATAACTCCTAAAGAATCCAAATTATCCTACTTATTCATGATAATATTTCATCATGGTTTTCATCAATACATCAAAGTGCATGAATTACGACATTTATTAATAATAATTTTTAAGTATAAGGATCACTACACACATCCGCATAAATTAATATCCAATGAAACATATAAATTTGTATTTCATATTAGTGGGTTATGTTCTCATCATATTTTATACTATAAATTACCAAGGGCATACACCATGAAAAAATGTCTCAAAGTCCTATGTTTCTCCATCCATAATAGATTTTATCATTTGTATTCTATCAAATAATATCATTTGAATATAGATAATATATTTAAGTATATTTTTCATGCGCTTCTTGCTTCTCATCATAGTAGGGAATTTTGTTGACCTTTTAGTGCAACAATTACACATAATACATTATCATATACTATGTCATGTAGAATAAAAATCATGATGTGATAAGATATTTTATAAATATAAAAATACATGAATAATCCTAACAAGAAAATACTTAGAAGTTGGTTCTAGGGAATCAAATCCAATAAATATTGGAAAAAATGGGTAAATAATGACTTTATTTTACTTCTCGTAAAATTGATATTAAACTCGTTAATTAAAATACCACCATTCCTTTGTTAAAAATTACAAAATCATTCTCATCGTCGATTTCACCTTCAATGATTATAACTCAAAATCGTATAGAATTAAATTATAACATTATAATTAATTATAAATAATAAAATATAATACCTTTAATGGTCTAGTAATAATGAACTTTGGGAGAAAAACAATGAAATAGACTGTTTTTATGAAATTAGTTCAAAATGATGAAGATTACTCACACCTGATATTGAAAATTGGTAACAACCAACTAATGTACATGTATATAATAAATATATATAATGGGTATAAATGGTAATATTTTTTTATAAGGTTAAAAAAATAAGTAATTTATATATTTGTCTTTTTATACAGGATGATAGAGTGTGTTCAAGGAAATCAAGATAAAAGGTTAGGGTTTCTTGTCTCAATTTTCACCACTTATGAAATATTTATTATTATACACCATATATTCTTTAGAGTGGTTTATATAATACCATTTAATTTTTTTAATCATGGTTCTATTATATCTCAGGATATACAATGTTCTATTAAAATTGCTTTCTCTCATAGGGGTTTTGAATCAAATATTTTAAAAATTGTAAGGTTTTTTCTTAACTTAAATTGATTCTATTGTCATGATGATTATTTTTTACTATGGTTTTATATGATATATTTCTTATATTCTATAATGATATTATAATACCTTTATCTTGGTAAAGTATAAATTTTTATTCAAATATTTACCTTTATGATTTTCTTTCTAAAAGGTATATCATTATGGAGAATAATTGTCATCCTCTTTAAAAACGATTACCTCTCCATGTCCATAAATTCCCCTCTCACTAATTTTATCCTTTTTAATTGGAAAGTTAATTATGTGTTATCACATGTTATCTTTATATTTTACTTATACAATTTTTAAAATAAATTTATATTATCTTTTTTGTGATGTAGTATTTCAACAAAGGTGTTTTTAAACATGAAAATGGAACCTTCTGATTTCATATTTAATGACCAATGCCACCTCCATAAAATGCTTTTCACAAGGAATATCATTTGAGAAAATTGAATATTTTATAAAAACCCATATTAGTTAAAATATAGTCTAAATATAAATTATAATCTATTTTATTCCTTAAAAGATCCTATTCCCGTTTTGAATAGTATCACGTATGTTATTCATTTGTATTCTTTCTTATCATTAATCCTTCTAGTGAATTTTTTTATATTGGAACTAAGAGTTCAAGACCTATGTTTACCTACTAAAATATGCACATATAAATTATTTAATTCCTTCTTATCATGGTAATCATTATGATATATTTTTCGGTTATGCTTTGAGACAAGATTATGAAACCCACTCCTTCCTCATGGGTTTTATCAACCTTGAATTTTATGTATAGTTTCTTTTACTCATGTGGAACATGTATCCATGTACATATTATTATTTTAATTGTGTGATTGGTGGGACCATAATTATATATCCCACTAATTTATTTGTTAATTTTTCTATCTCATGAGATATTATGTATGGTGCGTGGGTGGTTAGCCTAAGCACACTATGTTATGTGATGGGTCAGCCTAGAATTATATATCTCTACAAAAAAATTAGGTAATTTTTCTGTATCATGAAGTGTTATGTTTAGGATTATAGAGTTAACATAATCCACTATGGGACTTTTTCCACTATATAATGATATTCTTGGGAGTGAGCCTTAAACTATTCTTAAGATTCCATCCTTTATATTGATGTAACATATTTAGGACTCCTTTAAATAATAATATAATATCATTATCCCATGTTTCCATTCTTATATCACATTTTTATGTCATGAAACAATTTTTTTTGAGAATACATGTCCTTACTTCAGGATTTATGGACAACTCTTATTTCATTTGTTATTTTTAATTATAAATTTCTCCTTCCTCATTTTTTATTATATACTTATGATATAAACCTTGATAACATGTTGATATGTTTTTAACCATACCTATGATTTGATCTCACCCCTTTCTTATGATTCCCTTCCCTGGGTTATAGAGATAAGTATAACTTATGAGAAGTTTATAAGGGGTTTTATAAGAGTTTGATTATTGAGAAGTGTTTATAAGTTTTATAAAATAATCTGCCTATGTAATTAGACCTCAAAGACGTTAAACCTTCCATTATTGGGATTATTCTATTATTTTATGATATGTGATGATTAAATTATAGAAATTATTAAAAATAAATATATGTTTATCTTTTTTCACTATATGGTGTATAAATCTTAGATATGTCAGAATATAGGTGAACCTATTGATAATACAAGGTTTAAAATTTTATATCCATATTAAAAATGGATTATTAAAAAAATTTTATGGGGAGGAATTTTTTGTTTCATTTTTTTATAATTTAAAAAATAATTGAAATAATATTTATAAACTATATAAAAAAATAATGGAAATATCAATAAGGGTGCATAACCTCATAGTCATTTCCAACCCTAGGGAATGTCCTACAATCTCCAAGGATTAGGAAATATAATGGAAGGGGTATATCACCTAGACCTCCCTAACATGGTTCCATATACCACCTCACACACTCATAACCCTAATAAGTTTCACACAAAATAGGAACACCTCACATCTCACCTTATTCCCTCTTAAACATTAGCCAATCGGTCCCCACCCAATCTTCCAGCCATTGCAAAATTTCATGTCATCTCAAATATAGTGACCCACTTTTTGTTACATGTCTATTACATCATTTTAAATATTAAAAAAATAATTTATATACATTTAAGGATCTAGAGGTTTAGTATCTTGGAAAAACTAAGACCATGCATCACTTAATACATGATAAAACATAAACATTATTAAAATACTTCTTCATTAACATTATAAAATAACACATTATCCATATTAAAAGTATTCACCTTAGGATATACATCAACGAAATGGGTGAGATAAAATCTCAGTAAGATGATGAATAAGGGAAAAATATTTGTAACATGGGTGAGAATAATAATAATAATCATATCATAATAATAGGATCATCATATACATCATGAGGGGAAAATGTTATAAATTAATGAAATGTGGCAATGAATAAAAATTAAACATCGTTTCATAGTGGTCTAAAACCACACATTGTTGTGAACAAATTTAGAATCATGTCCACACGTAACATATGTATATAATCACAACATCATCATTGTAAAAAAATATCATCGTGTTAATTCATTATACACATTATCCCATGAGATGCATAACATTACCCAAAGTATTTGAGGGCTATATAATTTTGGTCCCACCCATCACCTCATAATATTTACATCATAATGATTTCCATATCGACATATAATAATCATATTCATGAAATAACCCAGGGAATGGAATGGGTTTCATAAAGATTTCATAGTAAATATATTCATGAATAATATTTTGGGATTACAAAATGAAAATTTGAGATCATACTT
The DNA here is from genome assembly GCA_963277665.1 of Viscum album. Taxonomy (NCBI): domain Eukaryota; kingdom Viridiplantae; phylum Streptophyta; class Magnoliopsida; order Santalales; family Viscaceae; genus Viscum; species Viscum album. Next base: position 768,470,081 of record OY728159.1, on the reverse strand, counting down.
TGGAATAAAAGATCATATTTATTTGGAAAAGAAACAACACATGAGGATTCGAAGATTTGTTTTTAGAAAGAAATGAATTTTTTGAAAATATTTTCATTTGGATTAATAAACATGGTTGAAATATGTATATCCCTAAAAGAAAACTTAAAAATAATGAAATTATATCTAAGGAATATTAACTGAATATGCATATAGAAATTTATTTGGAAGAGGGAAACCTAAAGAAATAGAGTTGGGTTCGAGAATCCCCTACCTTAATTCCCACTTTATTTCCCCTCTTTTCCGCCTTCGGAATAATAAACATAGAATTATGAAAACATTCTTCCAGAAGTGAATTATGTACATTTTTACATTATTTATCCATTATGATTATAATATTCTATTTGATAACACTATTTGTGGAAAATTATTATTTTGATATCATGTTATGATTTTTATAATTTTTCTCAAAGTTATTATACATTAGTATAATTAATTCCATAAGGTTATAATAAATGTAATTACATGTTTATATATTATATATAATTCATAAAATTCATCCATTATTATGGTTATATGTTTTGGCAAGGAAATGTATTCGTAGGTTGTTAACCGACCTTTGACAGGACATTGTAAAGAGAGCGGGAAAGGGAAGTTTGAAATTTATATATATCATAAATTTGATAATTACAGTAGGTTAAAACCATTAATATAATGTTAACTTACTTAAAAATTAATATTATAAGGTTATTTTAAAGGGTGGTGTTAAAAAAGGAAATAGAATAAGAAGAAGAATAAAAGAAGAGTTGATCGACACATACATAATCCTCAGTGTAGCTTCCCTTGTACAACACTAAAAATACAATAATTCTTGGAGTTGGATTACTCCAGGACATAAATTATTATTCTAAGGGTATTTAGAGGCAGGATTTTGGTATAACATTAGATTTGGAAAGTGAGAGAGCATTTTTTTCCAAGTGGAGGGAGAGGGGTATTTTTAGAATAAAATATTAATAAAATTATATATCAAAGGTAAAACTTGTAATAGTGAAATTTTGATTATATAAATCCTTTATAAATATAATATAATGGTTATTAAGACTATAAACATCTTTATAATTTCAATTTTTTAGTTTATTAAAAGTTATGTTAAAAATAAAGAAAAATTGTTACTTTAATGGATCACTTTTGATTTTAGTTTTTGGAAAATGTTTTTTAGTTTGGAATTTAAATTTATTTTATTTTAATGAATCATTTATGAAATTAAATATTTTTTGGTAAAACATAAAGTTATAGAAACAATTAGCTCAATATTATATCATGAATTATGTAATTTAAGATACATTAGTTATGAGAAAAACTAAATTTTTACTATTCACTTGGAAATTAAAGTATTTCAGAAAATTGCCAACAATCACCCTTAGTAAAATATTATGTAATGATTTCAAAAATGATTTTAGTTTTATCAAAATAAATTTATTATAAGAAATTTGAATTTTTAATATAAAAAAATTACTTTTATGAAATACTTTAAAATAAAATTTATTAAAAATAATTTTATATTTTATTTGAGATTTTTTAATAAATATATTTATTTTTTTGAACTTATAATATATTTATTTATTTAAATTAATCATTATAAATATTATTTATATAACAATTTATTATTTTGAGGTAAAATTACTATTCCAACCATTTGGTTACTATCCCCAATGATCATGTTATTATTCTAAATAGTAAAATTACTATTACAATAGTCACATTAATATTCCAATAGTATCATTACCTCTTATAAATTTCACTAAATTCCTTCACTCATTATTCAATTCAATTCACACCATGTTTATATATTTCAATTTTCTAGGATGTTGATTAGTTTACTTAAAATTTGTTTCATTTCTATAGTGCTACTCATGGGGGTGATGATTCTAACAGATTGAGGTGATCAATACTTTCCCATTTTAGTTTTTCAATTTTATATATTTTTCTAGTTTTAATGTTTATAGTTTTAATTGGTTTTTTTCTAAATTATGTGACTTTATTTATTAATGAAATAAATTTTTATAGGTTTATTTATGTGATATATGTGTATAATACTATATAGTATGATATAAGACAAATTTATTTCAAGAGATAAATATATTCTATAAACTGTGGGTTGTTAAATTATTCCCCCTTTAGAAATTTCATCCCATAAATTTCAACAAATTTCCACAATTGAGAATAGGTGAGGGTACTTCAACTTTGTTATTTCCTCGGGTTCTCATGTTGATTCTTCATACTAATAGATCAAACAAAACACTTCGATAAGGTGGTTAGTCTTTTTGGGTATAAATATTCCTCTATGGTCAAAGATATTCACTAGATTCTCCTCATAAGAGAGGTCATTCTCCAACTATACCACTCCCAGATTCAGTACATGTGATGGTTCAGGTATGCACTTCTTTAAGAGAGATAAATGTAACACATCATGAACTTGAGACATATTTGGTGTAAGTGAAATATGATAGGTGAGGGTACTTCAACCCGCATGAATCCCTTCCATGGTGATATTCCAAGGAAAACATTGTCACAAAATTCAAACTCCAATACCATTTTAAGTTTGTTATTATATAGATATTTTCTAACATTGGGAAGATTTTATATTCTACTTAATGGATCAAAACTTATATATCATCTCTTTCACAAGGTTACATCCAAGTAGCTTTCATTTTCTAACTTCATCCCAACAATTTTGGGTTCTACATCACTTCCCATGAAAATCTTTATATGGATCCCTTTGAATAATTGAGTGAAGTATATTGTTATATAAGAACTCAACCAATGGGAGATGTTGATCACATCCACCTTTGAATTCCATTGAGTAGGCTCTTGTCATTTCCTCAAGTATATGAATAGTCATTTCATATTACTCATTAGTTTTTTGGTGATAGGACATAGTGATATTCAATTTATCATTCAAATAATTTTGAATACTTATCCAGAATTTAGAGAAAACCCTTGGATCATGATCAGAGATGATCGAATGAGGAACCCCATGTAGTCTCACCACTTCCTTCACATATATCTTGTTATGTTGTTTAAGTGAGAAATCTTTCTCAATAATAATGAAGTGGGCAGTCTTGGTAATTCAATCCACCACAATAAATAATGCATTATTTCCTTTGGATTTATTTGGGAGATTGGTGACAAAGTATGTAGTGGTATTCTACCACTTCCACATGGGTTTAGGAAAAGGTTTTTTGAACCCTTTGGAATGATGTTACTCTTATTTAAGTTTTTCAAACTAAACTCCATGAGATATAATCCACAATCTCTTTCTTCATGTTGACCTACCAGAAGTGCTCTTGAAGATCATGGTACGTCTTGGTACATCAAGGATGGGTAGAAAAAGGTGAGCTATGCGAATTATCCAATATAACCTTCTTTATCAAAGGTGATAAAGGCATACAAATCCCCATTCCAAACAGAATCACACCCCCATCAACAATTTGGAACTCATATAGCTTCCCTTCCTTTATTGCTTTCAGATTATTCAATAGCTCTAGATCATCCCTTTATGCCTCCTTGATCTTCTCTTGGATAGATGGTTGGGAAATAATTTGGGAAAGGTATGATATATTCCTTGCCATTATGATTTCCAGATCTACCCTTTGCATATCCATGAAAATAGGTTCTTTCTCAATATGCATCATGGATTTAATCAAAAGTTCTTTGTTTTTATCTTCTTTAGCTAAAGGTAATTGATACAAAACCGAATTGATCCATCTTTTTCCTTATAAAGATCATGGGTGAAACCCAAGGTGATTCACTAGGGTGTATGAATACCTTTTCCAAATTCTCTTAAAACTACCTCTTTAAGTCCTCAATTTTTATTAGGACCATCCTATGGAGGAATTTATAGATAGGAGTGGATTTTTGTATATGTTCTCATGATAACTCTACCTTGTGATATTGGGGAAGTCTAGGAAAGTCTTTGGGAAATACATTAGTATATTCCCTAACAATGCACATTTCATCTAGGTTGATTCCTTCATTTGAATCAATCATTTGGGAAAGGTATTCTTATTCATAGGGTATCAACACCCACACCATTGTGGGATTTTTAAAATGTATATTCATGATATTCCTTACATTTGTTGAGGAGTATGGGATGGTTTAGAATATAAAAATAGGTTTCCTTTTCCTGGAAGTTTGTGTTCACTCTATATAATGAGAGCTAATCCATGGCCATTATCACATCAAATTAAACAAAGGGATGGGTTAAAATATTCACTAGAATAATATTACCACATATACTAATAGGAGAAGAGTCTCGAACTTGGGTTGTAACGATAGCACCACTAGTTTTTTTATAGATATCTCTACTTCAAGGTATTGGGGCTTCGATTAAATAGTTCTAGAAAACATGCAGGATATAAATGAATGTGTAGAACCAAAATTAGATAAAAAATTCCATTCTCGATTGAATTGGAAGTGTACCTTTTACCACTTCATTTTCATGCTCCACTTTAGCAGTGGTGATGGAATAAGATTTCCCTTACTCCTTTGGATTTGGTTGGTGCTGACACTGATTACCCTCAAGGACTCGTGGTTTAGTGCACTGGCTTCCATACTTCCCTTTCGATCTATAGTTGAAGCATTTAACCATGGGTTGTATATTAGGTGCCTCCTTATTTTCCTCCATAATTTTGGATATATTCTTCATATATCTTTTAAATTTATGAGTTTGGTTGACTTCCCTCCCACACTTGAAGCATTTCCTCATTCCTTCAAGGAAATTCCCATTATGTTTCTTCTAACATTTTGGAACTGTGGGTAGTTGGATCCTCTTTCTTCCATTGTAACTTCACCCAACATCTTAAAAATATATTATTATCTTCTTATCTACATAAAAATAACACCATTATTTGATCTCCATCACTAAATTGTGATCACATCGAAAAACTTATTAATAACTCCTAAAGTCTTGGATAACTAGATCCTTTCAAAGGTGTGGTTTTAAACCACTAAATAATATATCTATTTTTCAATTGTTTTTGATAAAAAAACCTTAGGAATATATGGAAATCATTGATAGTTTTTCCTTTTAATTCATGATAAATTAATATTCCTTTTACTTCAGCTCTATGAATTATATCTCCGTATTTTTTTGAAGAGTTATAGGGAAATAATTGTTAAGAAATATTTTCTTAAATTCATCACACTCTATATCATCCATTTCATCCATCGTCATTTTTTTATTTATTAATGACCTCCAATTATCATCTTCTCTATCTAAATGATAGATAGTTAAATAAACCTTATCATTCTTAGAAAAGTGTAGCATAGAAAATATATTCTCTTTTGATTTAACTCACTGTTTAAAGAAAATTATATAAGAAGATCCGATAAACATCAATTTTCATTCCACATAAAGGATTTGATAGCTATTATCTCCTTATTATTTGAAATTGTAAATTCCACATGGTTTAGGATACTTTTTATAGCCTGATATAAGTGGTTAATAATTTCCATAAAGTTTTGAACTTCACCTCCCATGGAATTGAGGATTTCAGTCAAATAATCAATACATTGTCCCTTATATGGGTTGTTGGCATGGTTTCTCCTAGTTCCCACCATTTTCTAAAAATTAAAAGGATTGAATGTAAGGAAAAAAATCATGAATAAATAATTTATTCATTTTCAAAATTAACTCTAAAGGCATGTATTATGGGATCCCAATGTTTAGACTTTTATAAAACAATTCTTCTTGGATGCTTTACCAGTAAATAGACTTATAATTCTGGTTTTATATAATCTTAATTCACAAATAAACTAAACCATATATCTAATATCAGTTATAGAAACCCTACTTTTTCTTAGATGTCTATTATATCATTTTAAAGATAAACAACATAAAAATCATACATTAAAGGATCGAAATGTTTAGTATCTTTGGAAAATTAGGATCGTGCATCAGTTTATAAATGATAAAACATAAAAATTATTAAAATATTTCTTATTTAACCTTCTAAATCTTATTTTCTCATTAGTACATATAGTCACCAAAGGATATACATTAAATAAAGGGGTGACCACATGAATCATTATAAAATTGGTGACCATAATCAAAATCATCATATCATAAGAATAGGATCATCATAAAAATAATAAGGGAATCATGTGATAAAGGCATGAAATGTGGAAATTCATAAAAATGAAACATCATGTCACAGTTTTTCAAAACCATGGATAGTTCTGAATAAAGTTATCATTATGTTAATGTATAATATATGTCCATAATCATAAAATCATAATTTTTAAATAATATAGAATCATGTTCACACATAGTGCACATTATATCATGAGATACATCATATTACCAAATGCATTGGAGGGCTATATAATTTTTATACCACCTCTCATGTAATAATATTTAGTTAATCATGCATTCTACATAGAATATATAACAATAATTCCCATGAAATAACCCATGGAAATGAATGGGTTTCATAAGGATTTCATAATACAAACATTCATTATTATCCTTTAGGGATTCTTAAATGACAAATGGAGATCATAATTTCGAATAAAATATAATTTTTCTTTGGAAAAGAAAAAATGCATAAGGAGTCGAATATTTTTTTTGGAAAGAAAATCCTTTTTGGAAGATCATTCTATTTGGATTAAAAAATCAGGAGGAAACATGTATATCAAATAAATAAGAGTCAAGAGTAATGAAATTATATTTAAGGAACATTAAAGGAATATACATACTGAAATTTATGAGAAAGTGGGAAACCCCAAAGAAAGGGAGTTGGGTTTGTGAATCTTCTTACCTTAATTCTGACCTTCTTTTGTGGATTTTCCACCTCATAAATAATAAACTTATGATTATTAAAACATAGTTATATAACTAAATTATGTTAATTATTTACACTATTTATCCATTGAAATCATTGGATTATATTTTATAACACTTTTTTTAAAATGTGAATTGTTTTTATATCATTTTTTATTAAATTTTCCTATTTTTTTATTACACTAATTTTGTTCAAAGTCACTATACATGAGTAGAATTAAATCCATAAGGTTATAATAAATGTAATTAAATGTTTATATATTATATATAATTTATAATATACATCCATGATGATGGTTATAAGTTTTTATAGGGAAATGACTCCATAGGTAGTTAACTGACCTTTGACGGGACATTGTCGGAAGAGCGGAAAAGGGAAGTTTGAAATTTTTATATATCATAAATTTGATACTTAAAGTAGGTTAAAATTATTAATATAATGTTAAACTACTATATAATTCATCTTATAAAGTTTTGTTTTGAAAGGGGTTGTGAAAAAAATAAAAAGAAGAAGAAAATGAAAAATAAGAGTTGATCGAAACATACTTAATCCTCGATGTTGCTTCTCTTGTACCGCACTAAAAATACCTTGATTCTTAGAGTATGATTACTCCATAGAATCCCTAGGTTTTATAAGGTGATTTAAATGGAAACTTTTTAAAGAAATTTGGATTTGTAAAGTGAGGTAGGAGTGTTTTTCGGAGATGGGATAAAAGGGTTATTTATACATGAGGAGGAGGGTCTTTTTAGAATAAAATATTAAATAAAATAATAAATCAAAGGTAAAATTTTTAATAGTGAATTTTTGAAAATATAAATAATATATAAAAATAATATAATGGTTTCTATGAATTTAAACCTATTTATAATTTGATTTCATTATTTTATTAAAAAGGAAAGTGTAAAGAAAAAAATTTATTTTTTTAAGGGATTACTTTTGACTTTAGGTTTTGGAAAATTATTTTTAGGTTTTTAATTTAAGTTTATGTTATTTTAATAACTAATTTATAAAATTAAATATAGATTCTCAAAATCTCATGTTCTATAAATCATTAGTTCTTTATTACATCATGAATGATCAAATTTAAGATACACCAGTTATGAGAAAAATTGTATTTTTACTATTCACCTGAAAATTGAACTATGTAATAAAATTACAAACAATTTAACCCTGAATAATTTTAATGTGATTATTTCAAAAAAATATTAATTTTTTCAAAATAAATTTCAAACATAAGTAATTATATTTTTTAACATAAAAATATTATTTTTATGAAATAATTTAAAATGAACTTTATTAAAAATGTGAATATATTTTCTATAAGTTTTTAAATGTTGATATTTATTATTTGGAATAATAATATTTATATTTACTTAAATTAATCATGAAAAATATTATTCATATCACAATTTATTATTTTGTGGTAAAATTACTATTCCAATGGTCTGGTTACTATTCTCAACGATTGAGTTATTATTCCCAACGGTTACATTACTATTCGAACAGTCACATTGCTATTACAATAGTCTCACTGCCTCTTATAAATACCTTTACATTTATTCCATCAATATTTAATTCAATTCTTACCAATGTTATATATTTTAATTTTCTAGTATTTTGATTTGTTTACTAGTATTTTGTTTTATTTAAATAGTGTTGACCATGGGGATGATGATTCTAGAAAATTGGGGCAATCCATATTTTCTGATTTAAACTTTTCTATTATATTTATTTTCAATTGTAATTTTGGAATTTTCACTGGTTTCATTGTTGAAAAATGTAACATTATTTATTAATGAAATAAATTTGTTCAATTATTTTATGTGATGTATGTGTATAATACTATATAGTATAATATATCACATATTTATTTCTGGAGACAAATATCATTTACAAACCCTGAGTTGTTACATCATACCACCAACCAATGCCATAACCCCTTATTACTCTAACTCACTTTACCTCCCCTCAACTTTTTTACTTTCCTCTTCTCTTCCTCCACCATCAATGATGGTTTCTGCCTGTTGGTCTCGTCACCTCTTCCTAGACATCAATCTCATAGATAGGCTCATTAATTTTGATGTAAGCTAGCTTTGTCCCCTTAAATGCTTCCCTCTCCTCCCTCAATGATCAGGGTTCCTTTTTTACTTATTTTTTAACTAGTTTATTTTACTATTATTAGTGATATTTTTTTTATTATTAATATTTTTTATGTCATCTTTTAGTAATAATATAAATCATAGACATTTCAATACATCACCCCTTCATTTTGCGACTTTTATATAAGTAATGAATTATATATTTTTATTTTTCTAAATTTTATAATTATTTAATTTACAGGTTATATTAATTGATTAATTAATCTAATTTTGTTACAATAAATTTTGATTTTCATTTACCTAAAAATATAATTTTTATTATTAAATCTATTATATTTATGAATTTTATCAGAAATTTGAATTTAGTTTATAAACATTAAATTTTAAATTTTCTAAATTTTAGATGTTAAATAATTTGGTTTATTAATAATAATTTCTTTATATTTTAGTGATATTTTCAACGTAATAATTAAAGATCAAATATAATGAAAAACAATTCATTGGAATTGTTTTTTATTTCTTTAAAATTATATTTTACTTTAAATGCATCATAATTATAATCGAATTATAATTATTTTAATTATAGTTTTTAACATGTTGGTTTTGAATTAAGAGTGTTCAAAATTATGGATCTCAAAATAAAATAATTGAATAAACGAAGGTTAAAATGGAAAAATAAATAGTGGGTTTAATTTTTATGCTATTTATAGTATAAATTGAAAAATATGGTTCATCGTGAAAATTTAATGAGAAATGTATTGGTGAAAATTGAATTTCCCAATGGATAGTTAGTGATTTATGTTTTTTCAACAATTTATCCAATTGTCAATATGTGTTGGGTGATGATGAAGAGCACAACGAATGAAGGACCTAGCATGTGGGAGAATGAAGAAAAGAAGATTGAATATATGTGTGTGTGTGTGTGTGTGTGTTTGTGTGTCTGTGTGTGTTGAATTTTCTAGTATTATGATCTTCCACTTGGAAAGGGTTTTGAATCAGCGGTGTTCATTTATAATTTCATTTATCCTGAAATTAACCTCTATAACTTTTTAGAGTTTTTATCCTCTAAATTTTATATTACACCCTTACCATCATGTATTAGTAATGAAAATGAAATCAAGTCACGTTGTCTTTTATAATACTTGGTCCTAATGTGGGTACTTACTCTTTATTGTGTTCAGTTATTATCTCAAGACAAGGATATTCACTATATGATGTAATTGGATACCATAGTTTATCTCCCAAAAAGAATATTTTGTCACCTGATATGTAATTATACTCCTTCCCTCTAGTTACAATGATTCCTCCCATCAAATTTAGTGATATCAATTTTTTCGTTTAGATTCTTCTGAAATAAATTGGGTCTTCTTTTGATCCTTTTGAATAATAAAATAAACTTTTGATCATGATATCAATTTCTAAAACATAAATGTTAGGAATAGTAACTACTAAAACTTAAACATATTTTCCCTTCAACTAAAAAATATTCTCATTCAACCAAGTAGATATTCTAAAACCTACAGGTGTGGAACATTATAATATCTACTCTCAAGATTATCAATGCTGAGTTCCAAATAAAGTCACTGATTATATTACCATTATTTCCCCAAAAAAATCAGTATCTAATCTTTATCACTTCTTCCTTAGTAAAATCATATTCAACCACCTCTAATGAATTTGATAAAATATAATATTGAATTCATAAATTCATCAATAAAACTAAACATCAATGGTATATGAGTCTTCTAAAAATCTCAAATATAATTAAAACTTTGATATTCATGAATTTTTAAAGTTAACTCATGTTTTGACATCATCAAACTTGACATCTTTTGATTTAAAACTTATGTGATCATTACTCTTATCCTCCTACTAGTTCTTAATTTTCCTATGAGTTTCAACAAACATCTAGATTAGGTATCCTTTGAATTATTTAAACATAACTTGATATAATTCCCAAAAATCTGGTGACCTAACTTCTATTTCTCCAGCATACTGTTCAAGTTCTAACTTTCAACATCTCAGCCTCACAAATTCTGATTTTCTTCACCTATTATCATCTTCTTATTTTGATCATCATAACAAAAATTATACTTACCATCATAATTATTATCCTTATAAACTTAGAAAATTTCTCATTTGGAATACCTTATAGGTTTATCTCAAGGTTTATCTTCCATAACTCTAAAACATTGAAGTTATTCTTTCACATTAGTGAATTCTCAAAACGCAAAATCTTCATTTAAAATTCTCCATCATTGACTATTATATATTTTGGTTCTCAATATTATCCTTCTTATATTCCATTTATTTAATGATAATAAACGTCCTTAAAAAACTTTCAAAATCATAATATTGATTCTTTTGTATTTATCAAATACCCCATAGGATTTGTTAATTCAACTCAACATATATCATAATTTCATATAAAATAATCATAATATTAGTAACTTTGAAGAATAGAATATCATCATCTAACTTATCTTCCAATCCCTTTATATTGTTATGTATTTATATTTCTCACAACTACATCATCCTTTTATAACATTACAACTTAGAATTTTCCACTCATCTTCTACTAGTACACAATTTTGATTCATCAGCTCTTAAAATTTAACTAACATGTAGACTGTTACATTCCTTCAAATCAAATCTTATATAAAAATTAATTACTCTTACACATATTATTATGCACCAGTACTTTTCCAAATATAATTGATCATGACCTTCATGTAAGAAATAATTATTATTATGTATTATGTAATAAATTTCCATTTACCATGTTTTCACGCCCATAAAAAATAACATCTTTATTATGGGGAATCTTATGTATTTCAGATGATATTTTCATTTTTTAATTTCTCAACATTTTTCAGATAATTTATTACACACTAAAAATATCATGTACATTTAATGCATTCATCACCTTCCAGTATACACACCTCATCCTTTCTAATTTATGGACTCTTTAACTTCCAAATATCACCACTCATTCACACATAATCATAAAAAAACTCTTATCCTTGTAATTCTATATTCTAAATCTATCACCTTCATGATCAACTTCTTTAATCATATGAATCATGATAACTTTTGAACACACCATCAGATCACCTCATATTACACCTTCTGGATTCAGAACTCAAGAACTTATTGATTCATCTATAACTTTACCTCAAAAAAATTCTTATAAACATAAGTTTGAAAAAAATACAACACATTCAACAATTCAAAATCAAGGGTTCTTCAATCTCCCCTTTGGATTTTTTTTAACTCTAAAAATTCTCAATATCCTATTGAACTATAGCCATCCCCAAATAGAATTTTCTTGAAATCAATATTCTTTGATAAGGAAATTTTTTTGAAATAATTCCATCCCTATATGATAAAAAAAATTATCCATGATTCTAATTCACTCCCCCTTAATCAACACATTTGAATTTTCTCCCCCATTTTACATTAACAATAGCTCTGTATTTATAAAAATAAATTATGAAGTTGTGTGCTTCTCACCCCATTTCATAATAGAATTCAAATTATAGTGATGGTTAACACCATTAATTCATTAAGTTTTATAGGAAGGTTGAATAGGAATTTTTAGTCTCATTTCTTCAAATATTTCCCTTAGAATATCTTTGGTAAACATATCAGAAATTTGATATTTTGTGGAAATGCACTCAAACTTCACATCTCCATTGCATACTTTCTCCTTGATGAAATGATATTTAATAAAAATATTTTTACACCTAGATTTTTTTTCCATATTTCAAGATGAATCAATTAAACTATGATTATCACAAGTAATTTTCAATTTGTTCTCAACATTCACCTTCAAAAATTTTAGTTGGAATTCCATACAAAACTTTTTTTACAAGAATGTGTGGAAGCAATATATTTGGATTAAGTTGTACTCAAATTCACAAAATTTCACTTATTAGTTTTTTCTAACTCTCACAACTTTCTCTAAAAAGAAAGTTTCTCCATATATTGATTTTTAATCATTGAAATCTCTTGTAAAATTAGCATTAGTGAGCCCTATTATGTTTAATTCTCCACTTGTTGTATATATCAAACCATAATGTGTTGTTTTTTAATGAATTTAAATATAAAAATGTTTCATGTACACTATTTATCCTTGGTTCCATAAAATAAATCAAGATTCTGATTAACTTATGGAATTACTTTCGATTTACACTTCTTTCTGCTTCATCTTTACTCATCTTTACACCCACTATAATGGGTGTGTTAACATACTTTGACTCTTCAATGTGAAGTTTATTCAATAATACCTCAGCATATTTATCTTGGTTTAGGAATATGTAACTTATATTTTTTTTAATTTTTAATCATAGAAATACAGTCATCTCTATGAGCAATGAAATATCAAACTGAATATTCATTTGATATGAAAAATAATTAAAACACTTTTAATATATTCTATAAAGAATATATAATCAAAATTAATGATGGAAATAAGGGTACATATTCTCATATCCTTCACATATAAGTTGTAATAAATTTTTATTTTCAAAAGTTCAACTATTTCAAGAAATTAAAATGTTTTGAGTAAAATTTATATTGTTTTTTTTAACACATAAAAGTATTTATTTGACATATATGCCATGGTTCCATAATTATAAACCATAAAACCTTTGGTATCTAATTGAAAACTTCTTCTTCATGATCTCCATTTTAGAAGGTAAATTTTAATTTCATTTGACAAACATTATAAGGTATGAGGGCTACAATATCTAGGAAAAGTTTGAGAGTATCATGTCTTGAAATGGGTTAAAAAGTTTATCCAAAGTCAACACCTTCCACCTGTGAATACCCTTTAAAAATAATATAGTATTATTCCTTAAGATCTCACCATTTTAATTGAGTTTAATTCTAACCACCCATTTAATTCATATTACATTTTGTCCTTATGGTCTAGGAATACTATCCTAGGTGTTATTTTTTCTCAATCTAATCCAACTCATCATTCCTCTTATTTATCCATTCTCAATTCATAACATATTTTTAAATGACTTGAGGTTCATACATTGATATAAATTTCAGTTGGATTTCATGCCTCAAAATTATTCTCATGTACATTATAGTTTCCCGAATTCTAATAATATTTTTCAATTCAACCAGTTTTGGCGACTTCCAAAACATTAAACTTTTCTTTCTAATATTACTTTTCTTCTCACTATACTATTCAAAATTTACACTAACTTGGGTAAGTTTAAGACCATACTCCTTTTCTCTAGAATTTTTAGAATTTAACTATTTAGTTCTTTTTATTTCCTAAAACACACCTTCATACATCCCTATTAAGTTGGACTTATTTTTTAGGAGTTCTATATTAAAGGAATCGACAAAATATTATAACCATTTATTCTAACACCTCTATCTCCTTATATTGGAAGAATATCCCCTGAATATTCCTTCCTCATCATTTTTATAAAACTTCCCCATATATATTTTCTATCTTTATTATGAATAATCTCCCAAACACTCTCAATTATTTAATTATGGTATTGTTTTTATACCACATCTCATAATGAGACATTTTTTATTTCGATCTCAACAAATATATATATTGAATATGTACAGTTGTATTTATAGCTTCTTTATTAAATAAATATGAAATTTTATACTTGGTGAGTATAGTTATTCCCATATAAACCAATATTCTATTTTTCCATTCCATAAATTCAATTTTTAATGATTATAAGTAACACATTACTAATGTTTAATTACATGTTTCTTAAGGCACGACTGAAAGGAATTTCTTGTAAACTCATTTCAATTATCATTTCTCGGCATTGAGATATATAATCACAAATATTTCTCAATGTCCCATATAGATACTTGGAACATATCCAGAACTTTAGATTTATGTTTCATAAACATTACATTGGTTATCCAAGTGAAATCATAAATAAAAGTGATAAAATAAATATCACCCTTTATATATTGATGTCTCATTAATTTAAATAAATCATAGTTTATAAGCTCAAGTAGTATAGTGGATTGAATCTCTATTCTCTTATAAATTCTACTAACCATACTGACCTTCTAGAACGTCTCATAAATTATACCTTATTTTATCTTCTGTTTTAGTAAATCTCTTACCACATGTTCCATTGAGATTATGTCATATTTTTTGAGCAAGATGGCCAAGTCTTCAGTTCCATAAATTATTTTCATTATTATCACTCAAATAGTAAGAGTTACTTGTTTTTTCTAATCTAGAATAAATTACTAATGAATATATATCCCATACTGATAATTCTTACATATTTAAATAATTATATTATAAAAGAATATTTTTGAAGGATAAATACATTCTCAACATCACACAGTTGGCTAATACTCATTAAGTTTTCTTTAATTCCATCAACAAATAGAATATCCTTAGAATTAAACTTTTATTATTTTATTACATATATATAGATTCATTTTATTTTTAACTAACTATAATTACCAAAGATAACTACTCCTCCATCATGTTTTTCAATATTTTTAAATATTTATATATTACCTATAATATGAGAAGAATAGTCACTATCGAGTATCCAAAAATTACAATTTCAGCTAGCTTTCAAAGTAAATTTAACAAAAATATACTTTCCCTCTATGTTTTATGTACAAACTTCTTTTTATTTTCCATTAAAAATAACCTATTCTAGAATAGTAGTTATGAACTCTTCTACATAGTGACCCGAATGGTCACATCTTTCACAACTGTACTTTAGTCAATCTACTCTATTATTTGGAAACTAACTTGAATATATTTAAAGAACCACTTTCTCCTTCCCAAAATTATTCTTTATCATCTTTAATTTGCATTAATTTCATCCAAAGTAACCCCCCCCCCCCTTAAATCATGTCTTCTCTCAGGGAGTGACAGGTTGTGCCATAAATTATGCACTTCGTTCCTGAAAATTCCATATCCCCAATAATAGCCTCTATATTTTTATATTTCATAGTGATATTATTTGTTTTTAAGATTCAATTTTTTAGGTCTACTTATACTTATATATTTTAACTTCCTCTGATGTAGGGAAATATTTTTTTAGAAATGACATGTAATTTCTATTGACGTGGGAGATTTATCACATACCTTATCAACCCAAACTCACTTGTATTTAGTTTATAATCCTACATGGTTATAAAAAATGATTTTCTTTCAGGTTTAGAAGGAGTATATTTGTTTGGGATTTTTTGGGAAACATTTCTTAAGAACGTGAGATGATTTAGCTTTAACTTTTGATTTTTATTATAATTTTCACTCTTATTTTTCAGATTATTCATAGTTTTAGGACACCTTGATTGTGTCTTACATAACTATTCTTTATTATAAACAAGTTTTTCATCAAGTTATTTCACCATTTTACCTTGTTTCACAAATTTTAACTTGAGGTTTTTAATTTCCTAAATGTATATTTCTTCCTTTTTGAGTAATTCCATTTTATAATCACTCTTCTTCACACCTTATTTATTTAGTAGTGTAAATTATTTCTTGATTTTGGTGTTTTTATTAGGACACAAAAAAATTTATCTCAAAAAAATGTTCCATGTAAGTATTATCACCTTCATATACTTCTCTATATGAATTTTCTTTATGTTTTTCAACATGAGCCATGGAGGTCCTAAATTATTCTAAAAAATCATATTCTGATAAACTAATTTCATTGGAGTATTCTTTATATTTTTTTCTTAACATACTTATGAAGGGTCCTGTAGGTGTTTATTATCACTTAGTATAATAATTAGAAGCAACTAAATCACATTATAAGATCCCCCATGTATAAAAAACATGCATATACAATAAAAAAATTCTATAAATGTGTTCCTTACATTGATATAGCCACTACATCATCTTTATATCATCTTAAAATGGTTTTGATGATGATAATTAAATGGAATATGAAATCCTCCGAACTATGGAGGTATCCACTATATAATACGAATCAAACATTATACATGTGGGATTATACTTTATTCCCCAATGTTCTAGCACCTCAGTATGCTAAGGAAGATGAAGAGATGGATACATGTTATTGAGAGTCTCATCTAAAAATCCATATGAAAAAATTTCATTTCATCATAAGAAATTAAGGTTTATATAACCATCAAGGATACATCTTTGCATTTTCATGCATTTAACTCATGTGTTGTAATGCATTGGCTAATTCCTAGGCTGATCCATGTAAACTTTTACATGAATTAATCTACTCATATGCAATAATTATTAAGTGAAATATCCTTAAATGATAGTTGTTGCAGAAGATAGTTTGAAGTATTCATTATTACCAAGAAATTATACACTATGAATTCATGGTACTATATTTTTAAAACCCAACATAGCCATAAAATACAAATAAACAAGTGGAATATTGGTCATGGAATGAGATCTCATTTCATGACATGTCATATGATAGATTAAATTGTACTATAATATTGAGCTTATATATGATAGAAACGACCAGATATTCTCTTATGATATAGTACCTATCATACCATATGATAAGTGTAAGTGGTTTCCATGAAATCACATTCCATGCATGCATAAACTATAAAACCTTTATAAATATCATGAATAATGATTTAGGGAATATATCTCTTTTACTCTCTCACATGAATTAAAGCCTAAAATACCTTGTATTATTCCATCATATATTGTATCATATACAATAAACTTTAAAAACATATCTAAAACTCTTTAAAATATTTTTTACAAAGTACTTTTGGAAGTTATGATTAATTTCACCATGTATCGCATCATATAAGATATCTTGTGAGTACCCATCCAAAACTACTTTGGATTAACTCTAAAATGATTTTAGAGAACCTCTAAGAGACAAACTCAATCCTTATTCAATAAACCACAAACTGTGACCCTACAAACCATTAAATAATTCATAAAAAATATTAAACACTATATCAATAAATATAAGCAAAGAGAGACCTCCAAACAATAATCAATTCTACTCAAGTTATAATGTGATCTGGCATGATCTCCATCAAATACATATATCTTGATACTTGTTTCCACTAGCCACATATCATGATACAATGTGTTCTCATACATTCCTTTTTTCTAATACATCAAGTGATTACGGGATACAATGTATGGAAATCCCATATAGACAAGCCATACATTCTCTAATCTCCGAGTATAGACTAACACGTTCATTGAATATATCACATGGAATTTACCTTTACAGATGAGCATGTCACATACCCCTCATCTTAATAGATAATAACATCATATATACTATATTCGTGTGGCCACACACTTCCCAGTCTACCTCAATCAAGGTCCAATATATCATACTCATCATATGAGAGGACTAATATCATCTTTGTTGAGTTTCAATCAATGACATGATCATAAACCTAGCCAACAATCCCCTAATTAGATAAACCAAAATGTATTTCATAATAAAGGTATCAAAGTATAATGGTTCTCATGCAAGTTATCTCTCTAAAATAAGGTATTTGGGACCAAATATGATCCATGAACCCCTAGTATACTAGATACATAGTATATAACACTCCATGTGGTATAGTTAGTGTGTCATCAAATACACAAAAAGGAACTTTTTTTTGTAACCCATGAGTATATGTTTTTTCTCATACAAGAATCCTACTCATGTTAAACTAAACATTTCATCAAAATATATAATAATCCATAATGATAATTTATTAAGGATAACTCAAAATTCAAATTTGAGAGTTAAATTATCATTACATTTCATTAAATATATATATCTACATGTACATTTATACAAGAAATGAGAAAGGATAATAAAATAAAGGTTTTATTTTATATGATAAATTTTATAACCTTGAAAACTTTTAATAATAATTAAAACACCCCAATATAAACGCTCTTTATCGTATCATATATAATAAATAGGTAGATTATCCTTATGTTTTATAAACTTTAAGGGGTAAGGCTAACTTATTACATTTATATATAATTCATGTCACATCTATATGTGGCTGAAAGAGATAATTTTTTTATAAATTTCACTTTTTATTTTAATAATATAATAATACCGCATTGATTTGTAAGTAATGATTTACTAAGAATTTTTTTATAGCATGAATTTGGAAATTTTATGGAAATTTCTGTTTTCTATTTCAATTTCACTCTAGTATTTTCATCTTAAAATATTCTATGTATCAAATGTTAATTTAATTTTTTTATATAATAGCATAAATGTTTTTTTATATATTTTATTTGAATACCATGACCTATTTTTAATGAATCAAACTAAATTGTACCACTACCAGATGTCTGACCCAGATCGTGACAAGGCCCAAAGGGAATTCCTAATCCCCATAGGTTAGCACAAGTTCTTGGGCATCAAGGAATCACCACTTGTGAATGATTTCACCCAATAAATAACTAAGAATATGAGAAGCATGGATCAAATAAAATTTCATCATAACTCGTCTATACATAGGACGTGAACCCTAAAAAGAAATAAAAATAGGAAATAATAAACTAATGATAAAATATAAATGCAGAAAATATATTAAGAGAAAAAAAAACCCCCTCAACTTATCTCCCTCCCCTGCAAGGAATAGATTCCATTATGATGCCTTTTCTTCAACTAACAGTTGCTATAGTTACCCTCCATATGTAAAAATTAAATAGGACTAAGTGGATGATGTGATAAAATAATCTAAAATAAAACTAAACTATAAAAATATATCCAAGTAGCTACAAAAATCACCATCTTACTAATATAACCTCAATTCCCCATGGGTGTAAATAGATAGGTTAAAACCTACAACTGAAAATAATAATGATAGGTGTGAGTAGTAAGATCATTAAGAATGTCAGGTAACCAAGCCCTAAATAAACAAATTTAGATATAGGATCATTACTATTCTAGTTTGAAATAAAATAACAAAAAAAGATATTTATTTCAAATCCAATCATATTTCATAATTATTTTATAAATAATTCTTATTTTATTTAAATGTAAACATTATTAAGAAAGAAATTTCATGCCAATGCCACTTTTATTAAAATAACCAGTTAAAATGTGACTCTATAAACATTCTTTTAAAAACATGATTTCTGATACACATTAAGGTAACCATTTTCTAAAAAGGAAAACATGGTAAAAATATTGAAGGAGTTATCAATGAAAACACACGACATCAAGTATAAGAAAAAAATGGAGTATATAATCATGGTAAAATATAAAATATTATTTGAGGAAACCATATATGTGCTCAATTTTTAACCATCTTTAATCCTACAGATTCCATCGAAAGTCTATAACTCACCTGTATTATCTATTCTATCCTCACTAGTGGGACAACACACTAATGACTTTCCATACCATGGGGGGTCTGTTACGCCAATGTTGTTTTTTTGGTTTTATTTGTTATCAATAGATCAAATAAGTTTAAAGTTAATAAGAAGTTCAGATTTTGTTTCCAGATAGACCCTATCAGACTTTCTAGGAAGATTCCCAAAACATAGAGGAGTGGATGAAAAAACAAATAGAAATAAGTTCCCAACCACAGATGACTTGGCCAAATGTAGAGGTCCAAATAAAAAAATCAAAGAGAAATAGTTTTCTAGATATAGATGATTAGACACAGTTTCCAATCAAATAAAATCTGATGATGATTTTTTATTCTTTAAAAGTTTTAGAAATCAGGAATAATTCATGAAACAAGATAAAATTTATATAGTATAAGGGAAGTGAGAAATAGAGAAGGGAAGTTTTTTGAATTCTGGGTTTTTTAATCGGATGCAGCATTGTACACAGATCATCAATTTCTACTCAATCAGATGTAGTTCATCAGAATAATTTCTTAAGATAAGACTAGATTAGATGTAGATATTGTTGTGATATTGTGAGACAAATCTCATCAAACTAAGGTGAACTGGATGCAGAAGTTGTCTAAAATATAGAAATGGTAATATGCTAAAATTAAAATAATTTACAAAGTCATAATCAGTCGACCTATCAGATGGTCCAATAAACTGGATGAAACTAATTCACTTAAATGATCTAAAGATGAAAAGTATGAGAAATAAAAGTTGTTTTTTTCAAACCAATATATCATCAAAATTAGAGTTCCATCGGAGGTAGAACATCAGACTGCCAAAATTGTATAATATAGACCATAGTTGTTTATTGTGAATAGGAAGAGTTATAGATAAACTAGGTGAGCTTTAGAGACTGATACATCATACACGATGTATATTTTGATCCATTAGATAAGAAACAGGAGCAGGTCCATTGGATGGGTGGTTGAAACTAATAAAATATCGGGTAAAAAACATCGGAAAAATTAGATTTGATAACACTGATTAATTTTACCTGGTCATTGATATTGGGGTAATTCATCATTGTAATCTGAATCATATTATTATTCTGAGTAAATATTTTAATAATTATATCATAATGATATAGTTATTATACATGTGAGAAGTGTTGAGTATCTTATGGAGTGGTTACAGGAAAAAAAAGTTTATAGAAGTTGCAACTATCTAGTCAATTGTTTTCATTTAGCTCAAAGTATCAAGCCAAGCAATCATTTGATTGTTTTTATTCTTTAGTGGGTCAAGATAAAAAGTTATTAAGTGTTTTAAATTGTTTTAGGAGAAAAGGATGTAGATTTAGAAGTTTTCTAGTACCGATCTATCAGAAAATAATTTTATGAGAAGTCCATTGAACACATTTTCTATAATAAATTTAATCAGACTGAATATGAGGTAGAAAGAAAAATTGGAGTCACCAAACAAAGAAATATCATAATCAAATGATCAGATTATAGAATTTTTTCAAATTCAAAGAAGGAATAAATTTTGATAACATTTAAGAAGATTCGAGAAGGATCCAAAAATATTAAGAAGAGTTGAAGTGGTCATAGATAAATCACAAATGAACTAGAAATTCAGATTTGTGAATTTAACTGAGTGGGTAGAAGAATTGGTGTCCCCAACTTTTCTATTCTAGGTTACCTATAAATAGAGATCACAATACATTTTTAAATAGTGAGATATTGTTCACGTGCTTGGAGAGCTGACATTATGACATTTTTTGGCAAAAAAATATCCCAACCAAAATTTTGTTTTAGGTTGAAGTTGAGATAATAGGGGTGAGATTCATTGGACCGAGTTCCATCGGACAGAGATCTATCAA
Organism: Viscum album; assembly: GCA_963277665.1. Classification (NCBI taxonomy): domain Eukaryota; kingdom Viridiplantae; phylum Streptophyta; class Magnoliopsida; order Santalales; family Viscaceae; genus Viscum; species Viscum album. Next base: position 768,447,980 of record OY728159.1, on the reverse strand, counting down.
AGCTAGTTCAATCATACATAGATATGTTTGAGCGATTTCCATTATACAGAGATCCATTGGAGTGAATCCCATTAGTTGAGAGCAATTATATTGAGTTTCATCAAATATATCTTTATCCTAAAGAGAATTTTTTGAGTTTTTGATTGATTTTCAACTCAGTTGAAGTAGAACTGGATAGAGAAAATTAGATAGAGACCGTCGGCTAGAGGTTACCCGAATAAGGTCAAATGGACTGACTTTTTCTAAGTGTGTTTTACAGACATAGGTTAGGGAAGTTGTTATTAATAGTATTTAGATTTATTAATGATCTTGAGGAATTTTTAACACCAACAAATTCTTAAGAGAATTGTTGAAGTTCTTGAATATTTTAAACTGGTGAAGTTGATCAAGATTACTTATGGAGGAAGTTAAGAAATTTCTAAAGTGGATCAGAAAAGAAGAAATAATATTATAGTAGGGGGTATAACCAGTTACTGAAAAGGATTTTTTTATAGGGTGTATGACTCGTTGTATGTAAATAGGATATGAAAAGGATATTTGGGGGGTATAACGAACTATAGCGTAAACTTTTTCTAATTTGTTGTATAACTATTTGTTTCTTAGGCCTTTATATTCTAGAAAGAGGTTAGGGAAAGGAATCTTTATTGGGGGAACTAACTAACATGGAAAGTAGTATCTATTTGTACCAATCCTTTTGAATATAATGTTATTCTCCTTATTTATTTTGTTTGGATATATAAAGGTGTGTTTGAAATTTATTGTTGAGTGGATTTTAACTCTAACAAGTTTCTAGTGGTTAATAAAGGTTTCTCAATAACAAGTTAATAAATTTTCTTATAAAAATAAAAGTATCCACTAATCACCCCCCCCCCCCGCCACACTCTTAGTGTCTCAATCCTATTTGGGAACTTCCCTTGGTATTAGAGTAGGTTCCCTCTGAAAGATCCATCTCTAATAATGGAGAATTTCAATTCAGTTGACAATAGGGGTGTTCTTATTTTTGATAGAAAAAACTATCATAGTTTAAATAATATGATGAATCATTATCTTGTATCTCTTTTCCTTGATGTTATAGATGCATCAATAGTGGAATTTCCCCCCATCAATGAGTTTTCTATGATATCTACTGATAAGAGAAGTTTAGAATTTGATAGAAAATCTCAGAATGCTAAGTCAATAGCTCTTAAAAAATTTATATATAATAATAATGGGATTTCCAAAATATAATAAAACATGGGGTAATTTTAGAGTTTGTTTTGAGGGAAATGAGAATGTTAAGGAAGACATGTTACAAATCTAGAGAATTAGATTTAATGATGTAAAAATGTATCATGAAGAAATTATTGATGATTAATTTACAAGAGTTAATGTGATTGTGAGAAATATCTGAGGTTTTGGTGAGAATATATAATATTATAGAATTATTAATAAACTGATGAGAAACCTTCTAGATATATTTGATTCCAATGTTTTATAATTATAAGATTGTGATGATTTTTCATTGGATAAACTTCATAATATTCTCATGGCATATAAGATGAGAAAATATTCTTTTTTCAAGAAAAAGACTAAAAAATAAATTGATTTCAATACTTTTTCAAAAGGAAGAAAAAAATTAAATAATATTTAGAATAATTTAGTAATTTAGAAGACGATGTAGGAGCATAAAATTGTGACACAATTTTTTCTATCCTTTATAAAATTTTCAACTAGAGAAATTGGAAGGGAAAGGGTAAAAATATCTCAAATGTTGGAATTGTGAAGGGAAATAAATTTTTTCCAAAAATTGTCCTAGGAATAAAGTTAAATAGTATCATTCTTAAAAATATAATGATAAGTCTTAGAAACAAAAGTTGTAGAAAAATAAGAAAAAATTTCCTTATGAAAAAAAGTAGAAAATTTATCTAAGTATAATAAATAAGGATTATTACTCATATATTGATAAATCTCATCAACCTTAAACTACCTCACTCAAATTAAAAATGGATATACTACATCAAATAGTGATGATAATAGTGAATAGATTACATAATTTTAGTGTATTTTTAAAACAAATTTGGAAAAATAAATTGAGTAAAATACTCAACTCAGGGAAGAAATAATGAAGTTGATGAAAAATGTAAAAGATATAAATTTTGAGAATGGTTATAAAATCAAGAAAGTGGGAATAAACCTATATTTTATTAGATCTCAAAAAACTAATATTAATGATATTGAAATAAATTATAAAATTTATAAAAAAAATAAACCAATGATAAGAATTTCAACATTTTTTAAACAAAACTTGTTGACAAAATTTAACAGAACAAGTCAAAGATAGTCGAGTTTGAAAAGATGGTAAATGTTCAGAAATATATTTTCTCTGAGAAATAATAAAAGTTTCTTGAAACACAATAAATGTTTCTTATGACATAAAGTGATTTAAGAAATATGATATAATACTTCACTAAAGTAGTTGAGGTAAAGTGTGAAACTTCTAAACAAGGTGAAAAGAAAATTTTGTAGATGAATGTTGTTTATTTTCCTAAAAAATATTGATGTAAATATGTTTCTAATAACTCTAAAATTATGGAAGAATGAAGTTCATCAAGAAAGTTTCACACTGAGTAAAGTGCTCTATGATTTACGAAGAAACAATAACAACGAAGTTCTAATAAGTTTTACTACTAGTTTGAAATATCAAGATTCATAGGTCATTGTTGGTGCTGTGGAATTTTTGGACACAAATATTATTCATGTTGATCCAACATTTCTCTATTAAGAAACAAATATGAATCAAGAGGGAGTTATGATGAGCTAATAAGATCAAATTTTCCTTAAAAAATTTTGGAACTGGAAAGAAAAATCTTAAAGCTGAATAATGTTGACACCTCAATAAAGAAAAATGAAAAATTAAGAAAAGTTGATCAATTTAAAAAAGTTAGGAAAAGTACAAAATTTTGAGGAGAAAAAGAAAGATTACTTAGTTATTTGGGTAGAAAATTTATCCATTCCCAAAAAGTTATAAAAAACATAAATGTAATATAATGAAAAGGGAAAGGAAATGGATTCTAAAGATGATAAAAATGTGTCAATAGATAGTGATTTTAATATTCAAAAAAGGTAAAAGAGATTTCATATTGAAGGGAATATTACAAAAAGTTGTATAACTATCTTATCATCCCAAAAGGAGAATATAAAGAAGTTATTACAAACTCATTGTAACAAAAAATATTACCAAAGTTGATGAGAAGTTGATAAAAAAATTTAATATTATTCAAATGAAAAGAAACTTTTAAGACAATATGAGAAGGATGAACATAAGGAATAAATAATACAGTGAAAAAAATAAGAAAAATAAGAAAAATTTAATACTGAGAGAATATTATCAGTATGAATGGTTCTTCTAAGAAACTACTAAGGTTACTCCTTACTCCTAAAAATATTTTTATATATGTACTAAATTATAGGGAATTTAAGGAGTAGAAGTAAGGAATATGTTTTAGTGTTATATATGTTTTATAATAAGAAGTTGATGGTTTCCCTTCAGGGGGAGAAATTTTAAATTTGAGGTTTGATTCACTTACTTATCTTGAAAAAGAAAGGAATTAGGTTATGAAAATTATATTTTAAGAAAGTTGTTTTTATACACTTGAACTTTTATGATATGTTTCTTGAGATGGGTGTAGGTTGTTTTTATCTTAAATTTTTTTTCACATATTTTCTCATATATTAGAATATTGAAAAGAGCACAGGAATAGTATTATATGAAAAATTATGTTATGGATGACATTAATCATCTTAATTACACACAATTATTTTCTACACTAGGTTTTACCATATATAATTAGATATTTTTAGTTAAAGTATATTTGTTGAGAAACTCATGTGATACTATTATTGTTAATAGGAAAATTTTCAAGAATAAGGACCGGTCCCTTTGAATTTGATTGTCAATGAGAGGGATAAGAAAAATAGGTGGAGTAAGAAAATGAGTGGGAACAAAAAAATGTGTGCATACATAATAAGTTTTTATATGTTTCAAAGATTTTTTTGGGTAGTATTGTGTGGGTATTGACAAAGAAACAAAGGGGATATTTTTAGGACTAAGCAATGTTTTTTTTAAAAAAATCTGACAATAGATAAAATATGTCAAAAGTTGAGAAGAAGTGCATATTTTATTTCTAGATAGACCACATCATATTGAACAATATTATGAACCGAACACAAATTATTAGATGTAAACACAAATAGAATCAAGGTTCCAAAAACAAATGATTCAACTGAACACACATAAATGGATTCATAAATAAATATAAATAAGGGTCCATATTGTAAGTTCTGGGCATAGCGGAAGCGTGTTTAAGGGTTTTCTCAACTTTAATTTTAGCATTAAACAATGTTCAATCCAAGATCTGTCACTATAATAAAATTTGGGATCTTCAGAATAGAACGAAGAACGAAAAGAAATAGAAGTGTCCCATAATCATTGAGAGGATCATCATATGTTGGTCATAATGAATTTAATTTAATTGACAAGAATTGCCTTGATGAAATTATTTCTTCATTGATGTCTCCGGTCATGATCTGATGTGATCCACCATTGTGTCATATAATCTAAGTGTAGGATTCCTCTAGCGGTGATCCACACATGATCCACATATCTCTGGACATCACCGAAGGGATCTTCGGGTGCTAGCACGGAATAACCTTTGCTTGCAATGTACACCTTCGATCGGCTTGATCTGGTGGTGGTGGATCTCTCTCGGTCTTGAGAGTGTTCTTGGAGGAAGGATTTCTTTCGGCCTTGATAGAATTATATAGAATTTTTGTGCACAAAGATTAAGGAAAATTATTGGAGTTGTGAGGATATTTATAATCAGGTTTGATGTTATAGATTTATAACAATAAATGAATGTGTTACTCGTTTTATTTATTTCATTAACTCTTATTGAAAACCCCCATGTTAAATAATTAATTCCTTAACATGCACCCACGCTGATTATAATAAATATCAGTTAATAAAACAATATTATTTCCTCAAAATCATTACTGAAAAACTACACTGCTTGTAATCATTAATACACGGCGGGTACATGTTTTTCATTTCCTTTCCAAAATAAAAACTAAACTGCGTATACATTCAATGTACCCGGCATGTACATTCAATGTACATGGCGTGTAAATTCAATGTACACGGCGTTTATATCTTTTTCTCATTTTATTATTCCTCCAAAATTAAAACGATTTAGGATTTCTTGAATAATTATTAAACCATATATGGGAATAATCTTTATTCTACTTGAGATACTTAGATACACTTAGTGTGTGACCCTCTAGGCCTCTTTCTCCTTGGAATTTGGTGGGATTTCCTAAAGTCCAAGATTACTGTCTAGAAACAGTTCAAGGAACACAAGATAAATAAGTTCACACTGCATTGACATGTCTCCTCATATGAACGCTTACCGTGTAATATAGTCCCTTTATCTCAATATCTCTAATCAAGCAGGTTACATGCTAGTGCCATCAACCCATGTGATTGATTATTCTTTCTTTGACTTCTCATAATTGAAATTTCCCATTCCTCACCATGGCCATGGATTTATTTAGGCTATATAAATTCCCTCAAAGGCCCTGAGATATATACTTCCATTATGGAATAGAAGGGACAAATCCTTTCTCTCATTATCTATTAATGCATTATTACTCATGATGCACCCAATGTATCATACCTCACTGCAAATAGTGTGTCATCACAATTTTTTCAACACGTCTAAGTGAGTGAGTTATAATACCCATTAATAATAATCTTAAATTCTAAGGACCAATACACATGTCCGCAGATAGGAACATGCAATGACACTATGAAATGTGGAATTCCTACTAACGGGTCTCGTTCTCATAATATCCTCCCAGATATTACCAAGGACGCACACCATGATAAGGTGCCTCAAAGTTTTATGAGTCATCACCCCTAATGGACTGTATTATTTATGTCCCGCAAATAACATCATCCAGCCATTGAACATATATTCAAGAACAGTGTTATGGCACTTCCAGGTTCTCATCGTAGTAGGGATCTGCTATAACCCTTTAAATAAATAGATTTCCATGGGGCATTATCACAAGAATTATCACGCAGAAGAACACTCAAGATGTGATAAGGTATTTATTAATTAATAAAGTACAAAGTAGTTGGTTTTATGCCACCAACTCCAACAAACTCCCACATGGAATAGATCCAACTGTTAACTACCTTTAACCTATTATCTTTCACATTATATTCATGCTTCTACTAAGATAGGCCTTTAGTCTTGGGGTCTGTCACGTTCTCTTCCGTGGACACTCTGCTCACTACAACTTCACCCCTTTGATAGAAATCCCTCAAGAGGTGATACTTTCATAGCATGTTATTTTCACGTTGATGTGACCTTGGTTATTTTGAAAGAGCCACCGCTGGAGTATTATCACAATAAAATGTGATTGGATATTTATTTCTAGGCACCAAATCAAGCTCTTGGAAAAAGTTCCAAATCCATACAGCTTCCTTGGTTGCATCAGAAGCCACTATATATTCGAACTCCATTGTAGAATCAGCAACAATTGGCTTCTTTTAGCTCTTCCAGCTCACAGCTCCTCTATTGAGACAGAAAACATATCCATAGTGTGACATCATATCATTCTGATCTTTCTGAAAAACATCATCAGCATACCCCCTGATGACAAGCTCCTCGTCTCCTCCATATACCAGGAACATATCCTTAGTTCTTCTCAGATACTTAAAGATGGTCTTAACAGTTGTCCAATGTTTTTCTCCTGGATCCCCTTGATATCTGCCTACCATGATCAGTGCATAGGCAACATCAAGCCCGGTACATAACATATCATACATGATGGATCCTATAGCCAAAGCATATGGGATCTTAGTCATTCTATATTTCTCTAGTTGTGTCTGAGGAAACATTTTCATAGAAAGATGTAGGCCATGTGACCCTATAACCAATCACCGCTTGGATTGTTCCATACTAAATCTCTTTAGTATCTGGTCAATGTATGTACCTTGACTTAGTCCAAGAAGCCTCTTGGGTCTATCACGAATGATCTTGATCCCTAGAATTTAGTCTACTTCACCCAAGTCCTTCATAGAGAAAAACTTGTTCAACTAGTCCTTAACTGACTATAAGACTTCTACATCATTTACAATAAGTAATATGTCGTCAACATACACTACTAGGATAATGATTTCATTCCCATTAAATAGATTATAAACACATGAATCATATTTGTTCTTAATGAATCCAAATTCTTTTATGGCTTCATCAAATCAAATTTTCCATGACCTAGATGCTTTCTTTAATCCATAAATGGATTTCTACAACTTGAAAACCCGTTTGGATTCATCTGGTGTCACAAACCCTTCTGGTTGTCTCATATAGACCTCTTATGGAAGGTTCCCGTTAAGGAATGTCATTTTGACATCCATCTTCCAAATCTCATAGTCATGGTAAGATGTTATGGAAAGTATGATTCTTATGGATTTAAACATGGCAACTGGCAAGAAGGTTTCATCATAGTCAATTCCTTTACACTGTCTGAATCCTTTAGATACTAGCCTTGCTTTATAGGTGCTAACATGACCTTCCATGTCTAGTTTTCTCTTGAATAACCATTTGCATCCAATAGGCTTTACATCAACTGGTACATCAACTAGAACCCAGACTAGGTTCTGATACATGGGATCCATCTCATAATTCATAGCTTCTAGCCATCTTGCATCTTCTTATCTTTCTACTGCTTCCTTGTAGGATAGAGGTTCATCATTGTCCAACAATAATGATTCCCCATACTTGGTGACTAGGAAACCAAATCTCTCTAATTCCCTTACCTCTCTTGAGCTCCTATGCAGTACTTGTGTTTCTGGAACCTCTTCTATGGGGACCTATGGAACTTGTTCTTGTATCAACCCCTATGTATCTTGAGCATAAACTTTATCAAAGTCAATCTTTCTCCCACCATCCTTTTTGAGGATGTACTCCCTCTCAAGAAAGACGTCTTGTCTGGCGACAATCACTTTCTTGTCTGAAGGGTTATATAGGTAATATCCTTTTGTTTCCTTGGGATATCCTATAAAGATACACCTTGTGCCCCGGGGTGCTAGTTTGTTTACTGATACGGCCTTAACAAATTCCTCACATCCCCATATATGTGCGTCAAAAAAATGGGTTTCTTTCCATTCCATAACTTGGAGGTAATTCTATTTTCCACCTTAGTTGGTACTCGGTTTAATGTGTATGTTGCAGTTTGTAATGCATATCGCCAAATGATAATGGATGATCGACATGACTTATCATCAACCTCACAATTTCCAACAATGTGTGGTTCCTCATTTCACGAACACCAATCCACTATGGTGTATAAGGAGGAGTGAGCTGAGATAGAATCCCAGACTCCCATAGAAGATTGATGAACTCTTGGTTCAGATATTCTTCACCTCGATCCGACCGAAGTATCTTTATCTTCATACCAAACTAATTCTCTAAATCATTCTTGAATTCCTTAAATTTCTCTAAGGCTTCTGGATTATACCTCATTAAGTAGGCATAGCCATATCTACTCAATTCATCAATAAAAGTAATGAAGTAAGAATATCCACCTCTAGCTTCTACTGGAAATGGTCTACACACATGTGTGTGTACCAATCCTAGAAGCTCTGTGGCCCTTTCAACTTGCCCACCAAAAGTAAGCTTGGTCATTTTTCCTTATAAGGAAGCGTGACATCTATCAAGTGGTTTTAGCTCTGAAGAGTCTAAATAACCATCTTGACAGAGCTTTGTCAAGCGCTTCTCATTTACATGACTGATACGGTGATGCCACAACTGGGTGATGTATGAGTCATGTGAGTTTGTTTCGTTATCAATTGCCAACACTTGGTTTTCATAATTTAATACATAAAAACCATTATTTAAATGTTCCATACTATAAAATACGTTGTTCTTATAAAAGAGACAACCCTTATTTCCTAACCTGAAAATAAATCCATCCATATCCAAACAAGATGGAGAAATTATGTTCTTGGTAACACTAGGAACATAATAACAGTTATGTAAAACCAAAATCATCCCAGTTGGCAATGAGAGGTGGTAATCGCCAATAGCCAACGCATCCAGCCTTGCGCCATTGGCAGCTTGAAGATCCACCTCTCCTCTGGAAATCATTCTAAATCTACTTGGTTCCTACATTTGAATACAGATGTGAGCCCGACAAGATGTATCTAATACCCAATGTGTATAAATAGAAAGATTACTATTGATAACGAATGCACCTCTAGCATCCCCATGATTTTGGTTGAAATTACTCTTCTATTAGCCTTGATTTACACATGAAAAACACACCGCCTCCCGTTCCATTCCCTGCCTCTGGATCTTCCCCTTCTTGGAGGGACAACGCTCAGGGGCCTCAGACCGTTTATAACTCTTTGGCCTCTTTGTTGTATCCTTCATTTTCTTATTCACCATAAGGGATAAGGGTTTTTCAAACCCCATGTCCTTATCTACCTGGAAAATTAAGGTCAGAAGTTCTGATAGACTCTTCTCATTGTTTCTCATGTTGTAGTTTACAATGAAGCTAGATAAGGTCTTGGACAGTGATGATAGGATGAGATTTGTACGCAACTCATCCAGGAATTTAATCCCTAAAGTGTCCAGGCATTCAATGTAGCCAATAAGCTTGAATACATGAGGCCAAGCAGGTGAAGACTCTCCAAGAAAAGTTGTAAACAAAGTATTGGAGATCTCATATATCTCTTTTCTCGCCTTCTATTGGTAGAGATCCTTAAGGTGAGACATCATTCTATACACGTCCATGTTTTCATGTTGCATCAAGAGATCATTAGACATGGATGATAGCATGAATAATTGGACATCTATGGAATAATCTATATGTTTCTCATAGAGAGATATTTCTTCATCAATGGCCTCTTTTCCAGGCGCAACTAGAATATGCTTTTCCAGCACATACAATTTCCTTTCGTTGCGAAGGATGACGCGTAAACGCCTCTTCCAGTCATGGAAATTGGTGTCGGTGAGAAGGTTTTCCTTCTAGAGTATGGTTCACAATGATATATTTGAAGTCCTTTTTCTTGATGTTTCTACAAATTAAGATGAGCATAAGTTTAGTACTTTATTATAAAACTAAGACAAATAAATAAATTAATACTTATTAGTATCCCACTATTTTATCAAAATCCAGTAGCCCTCGCCATTGACTTTGGAATGTTATGTCTCCTGAATATTCGAGTGGAAAGGATCAATATTTCCCTTCTCATTACCCAAAACTATGGTTGGTCAAACAACTTGAACAGTTTTAGGTAGGAATTATAAATTCCAATTGCATTAACTCATAGCTCCTTGATCCACTGAGTGGACTCTCCAATCCAGAAATCCTTTTATTTTGGATTTCCCCAACCTTGGCCTCTTGGTCACACCAAGTCCTTTTATGGCAGTCAACCCTTGATGCGAACCAAGTCAATTAAACCCAAAACCTAGAATTAGAATTCCCTAATAATTGAAAGCACCCCTAATAGGGTTGGTCAAGCACTTTGAACTATAGTTCAATTCTAACCAATATTATAGAAGGCTACACTGACTTAATATTTCTTGGAGTGATTTTATCCTTATACATAAATTGACAATTTATTATCTTTGATTACATTCTTGTTAATATTAAGTGGAATATACTTAAGTGATGAACCTTGTCTAAGATAATATTTACGCATAAGCCAGTTTCGTTTTAGTTCCATCTCGCATGCTCGTTTAATTCATTAATTGTGAGATTGTGATAACACATCCACAATAAATAAACCATGAAACTGACAGAAATAAAATAAATATTATGATCATGAGCCTTTTCTATTGGTTAGTTTATCTGGCAGTTGATAAACTTACCCAAGACCTAGGGGAGAAACACCTTGAACCTTTCGGGTTCGTGTTTACAGCTTTCCACCAGTCTACCTTTGTATCTCCTTGGATTGGTTTTGCCTTGGCTCCTAACTTGATCTTCCTCCACTAGATTTGGAGCTCCATCCATTGCATATGCATTTATCTCACATGCAGGTGAGGGGTAAAAAGGGTGTTTTACATAAAATAACCTTTGGTCGTCATTTCCCTATATATTAATTAGGAGAAGGCTCACATGCCAACAAATTTAATTTAAATAAATAAATTAAAAGAAAACATTCACATACAAAAGGTCTTGGTCTAGATCATGATTATCCATACACAAAATGATATTTATGCATAAATAAAACTAGCATTAAATTCTTTAATCGTTATTGTTTAAGATAAATCACGCTCGAATCAATTAATTATATCTAATTAATCAATCCTTTTATCTTAAACCCTTTTCTGAATTTCATTAAGATTATCATCCATCATAATTTTAAACAAATAAATTCATTTAAAATTATCTTTGTACATAACTTGTACCATGGAGGCAACCCGGTGAATTCCCGTTCATAACTACCCAATGAGTAGAAATGAACATTACGCAGATTGTTAAATTAAACATATATATTTATATATATATATAACACTTATCATGTTTTGTGCCTCACCTTTACGCCTGCACTATAGTACACGTCTCAAGGGTTTGTATAAAATAATAATAAATTTTAATTAATCTTCGTAATTTGGATGAGTACACGGTGTGTAGTTCCGACTACATGGTGTGTACTTTTTTTCACCATCCATCCGAAGTACACGCCCGGGGACATGGTGTGTAGATGTTCTTCAAAAAAATTTGGAGTACACGGTGTGTTCAGTTAAAAACATTTTATGTAGTATCTGCATTACACGGTTTTCAGTAGGGCAAGCTGTGTACGGGGTACATGGTCTAACCCTAACCCGAAGGGACTACATGCCGTGTTCAGTGGACCACACAGCGTGTAATCCATAAACCGTGTGCCACCTATTCCTGGTCAACACACTGTGTCATAAATGACTTAGGTATACTCCAATACACGACCTGATTTGGCAGACCATTCTGATGCATTGAACCTAGACTACATAGTGTGTACATCCGAATACACGTCGTGTATTCTGGTGTTGTATGGCCAGGAACTTTTGGCACCTCCGGATGAGATCCTCTATTTTATTTTAATCAAAATTAAAATAAAAAATCATTTCATGAAGGTGACCGAGAAACGAGAGAGGAGGAACAGATATCAAGATTCATATTTTAAAGAAAAATTAACTTGAAATGAAACAAATAAATTTTTAAATATGTAAATCACCAATGAAAAACTAATTAATTATAATCAACGATATGACCCCTCTGATACCACTTGTAGGTTCCAGGTGTAGTGGAAGCGCATTTAAGGGTTTTACCAACATTAATTTTAACATTAAACAATGTTCAATCAGAGATAATTCACAATAATAAAATGCCGAATCTTCAGAATAGAACAAAGAACAAAAATAAAGAGAAGTTTCTAGGAACCATTGGGAGGATCGTCATATGTTGGTTATAATTAATTTAATTTAATTGACAAGAATTACCTTGATGGAATTCATTCTTCATTGATGTCTCCAGTCACAATCTGATGTGATCTGTCATTGTGTTGTAGAATCCAAGTGTAGGATTCCTCTAGCGGTCATCCACACGTGCTCCACGTATCTCTGGACATCACCAAAGGGATCCCCGGGTGTTAGTGTGGAAGAACCTTTTCTTGTGATGTCCTCCTTCTATCTCCTTGATCCAGTGGTGGTGGATCTCTCTCGGTCCTGAGAGAATTCTTGGAGGAAGGAGTTATTTTAGCCTTGATATAATTCTCTATAATTGTTGTGCACAATGATTAAGGAAAATTATTGGGGTTGTGAGGATATTTATAATCGGGTTTGAGGTTATAGATTTTTGAAAATAAATAAACATGTTACGTGTTTTATTTATTTCATTAACTCTTATTTAAAACCCCCATGTCGAATAATTAATTCCTTAACATGCACCCATGATGATTATAATAAATATCATTAAATAAAACAATATTATTTCCTCAAAATCCCAACTGAAAAACTACACGGTGTGTAATCATTAATACATGGCGTGTACTTGTTTTTCATTTCCTTTCCAAAATGAAAACTACACGGCATGTACATTAAATGTACACAGTGTGTATATCTTGTTTTCATTTTATTCTTCCTCCAACATTAAAATGATTTAGGTTTCCTTTAATAATTATTAAACCACATATGAGAATAATCTTTATTCTACTTTAGATACTTGGATACACTTAGTGTGTGAGCCTGTAGGCCTCTTTCTCTTTGGCATTAGGCGGGCTTTCCTAAAGTCCAAGAATACTGTCTAGAAATGGGTCAAGGCATCCAAGAGAAAGAAGTTGATGTCGTATTGACGTGTCACCTCATACAAATTCTTACCATGTAATATAGTCCCTTTGTCTCGATATCTCTAATCAAGCGGGTTGCATGCTAGTTCCATCAACCCATGTGCTCAATTATTCTTTCTTTGACTTCTCAGAATTGAACCTGTCCATTCCTCACCATGAACATAGATTTATTTAGGCTATATCAATTCCATCAAAGGGAATGAGATATCTACTTCCGTTATGGAATAGAATAGACAAATCATTTCTTTCATTTTCTATTAATTTATTATTACTCATGATGCACCCAACATATCATACCTCGCTACGAACAGTGTGTCGTCACAGTTTTCATAAATAAATTTAAGTGTGCGAGGTGTAATACCCATTAAAAATAATCTTAAAGTCTATGGACCAATACACACGTCTGCAGATAGGATCATCCAATGACACTATGAAATGTGGATTTACTACTGGCGGGTCTCATTCTCATAATATCCTCTTGGATATTTCCAAGGGCGCACACCATGAGAATGCGCCTCAAAGTTTTATGAGTCCTTGCCCCTAATGGCCTGTATTATTTGTGTCTCTCAAATAACATCATCCAGTCATAGAAAATATATTGAAGAAAAATGTTATCGCACTTCTGGGTTCTCATCATAGCAGGGATCCACTATAACTCTTTAATGAAACAGTTGTACATAGGACATTATCACATGTATTTTCATGCAAAATAACAATAAAGATGTGATAAGGTATTTATTAATGAATATAAAGTACAAAGTAGTTAGTTCTAGGCCACCAACTCCAACACATATGTAGAATATCAAATATATATTATGATCAAAGAAAATATGATAATTCTTTGTAGTTATATCAAATATTTACAAATCCATAAGAAGTCATGATATAAGATAAAATTTGTAGAATACAATAAAATTGAGGAAAGGAGAAGGGTAGTTTTCTGAACTCTAATGTTTTTAATCAGATGCAGCACCAAACATAAATCATCAGTTTCAACTCAATCATATGTGGTTCATCAGAAGAAATTCTTCAGACAAGACTGGATCAGATGAAGATATTTGTGTGAGGTTATGAGGCGTAGATCATCCGACCAAGGATCACATGGTGTGTAATTTTTCTAAAATATTAAAATGCTTAAATTTAGAGAATTTATAATGTGTTGATCAGTCAATATATTAGACATGCTGATAAATTGGATGAAACTGATTCATTGGAATGATCTAAAAATCAAAAGTGTGAGAAATCAAAGCTACTATTTTTAGTCACACTAATATAGAATCAGAATAATAGTTTCATCAGAGCTAGATCATAAGACTGCCCAAATTAAATCAAATGGACCAGAGTTATTGATTGTGAATAAGAATAATTTTTGGTCATACAAGTGAGCATCAAATACTGATCCATTGGATTTAATGTAGATGTTGATCCATTGGAAAAGAAGTAGGAACTGGTCCATCAGATGCGTGGTTGACACTAATAAAACATTAGCTTCAGAACATCGGATGGACTAGAGTTGATAACACTAATTTATTTTACCTAATCATAGACATAGAGGGATTTGTATTTATAATCAGAATCATATAATTTAGTTTGATTAAATGTATGGATAATGTTATCGTAGTGAGAAATTGATTTGAAATGTGAGAATTTTTGGGTTTCAACTGGAGTGGTTATAGGAAATAGAAGTCTTTAAAAGATTCAAAAATGTGGTCAACCATTTTCAATTAGATCGAAGTATCAGAGAAAGAAATAATTTAATTTTTTTTATTATTCAATGGGTTTGGAGACAAAGTTATTAATTTTCTTCAATTTGGTCAAGATAAATGGATTCAGAGTTCAAATTTGTGTAGTATTGATCCATTAGACAATATTTTTCAAGTGCAAGTCCATCAGACACATTTTCTGTAATAAATTTCATCGGACTGAATCTGAGGTGAAAAGATAAATTGGGGTCACTAAAAAATAATTATCTAACTCAAATGATTTAATTGGATAATTGTTTTTTGTAAATTTGAAGAAAGAGGGAGTTTTGAGAAAATTAAAAAGATTCAATAAGGATCTAGATATATTGAGAAGAGTTTAGATGGTTAGATATGAAGCTCAAATTATTGAGAGATATTGATTTATGGATTTTTTTGAGTGGTAAGAAGATTTGGTTTTCCCTCCTTTTCAATTATTGGATTCCTATAAATAGAGAGAACAATATAATTTTTACTTAGTTAGAAACTATTCAGGATTACAAAGATATGACATTCTATCATTTTTTGGTAGGCTGAGATCCCAACCAAATTCTTTTTTTGTTGAAGATGATATAATCATAGCGGGATCCATCAGAGTGATTTTGATCAAACATAGATCCATGAGAGCGAGTACCATTGGATGAAGATCCATCAGAGTGAGTTCCATCAGATATAGGACCATCATAGATAATTTCCTCTGACGGAGATCCATTAAATCAAGATCCATCAGAAAGCGTTTCATCAGATAAATCTCTATCAGGTAGAGATGTTGTGAGACTTTTATTGAGTTTATACTTAATTAATGAAGAAAACTAATGAGTTGAACCATACAATTAACATTGGATGGAGACCATCAAGTAGAGGTTATCAGACTGAGATCGAATGGAATAAATTTTTATGAGTATTTTTCCGAATAGATCATCTAGAAGTATTTATTGATCATATTTTGATTTTCTCAATATATGTTTTAAGTTTCAATACCAAAAAATTCTTAAGATAATTATTGAACTTCTTGAAGAATGTACACTGGTAAATTTCATCTTGATTACTTGTGGAGGAAGTGAATAAATTTCTAAGGAGGATCATAAATAAGAAAGAAGATTTTAGATAGGATTAAAAACTAGTTACAAAAAAAGTATTTTCTTATGCGGTGTATAACTAGTTATAGGGGAATAGGATTTGAAAAGGATAGTTGGGGGGTATAACCAACTATATTAGAAAATTATTCTACTGGGTTGTAAAATATTTTATAGCTTGTTCCATTATATTCTGGAAATAAGTTAGTGAAATGGATCCAGGTTTGGGGGATTAACCAACATGGAAATAAGTCGGTCTTTATACCAAACCATGTAAATATAATATTCTAAACCTTCTTTATATTAGTTGCATATTAAAGTTGAGGTTGATACTTATTATTGAGTGGATATTAACTCTAACAATTTTTCAGAGGTTAAGAAATTTTTCTCAAGTAGAAGATAATAAAATTTTTTATAAAAGAAAAGTAACCACTGATTCACCCCCTAGTTGTAACATCCCGACCTAGAATCCACTAAATCGGTGCTCTAAGAGGATTCACCACAAGGCCTCAAGGGTGCTTCCCTGTATGCCAGAGGCTGCTGACTAGCAGCAAGGGCCTTGGGTGTGATAGTGGTGAGACTATGACCTCATACTAGAGTAAGAAAATAGTGGAAATAACTAAGTATCATACACAGTGGAAAGTAAACCGAGTCTGAAAGCAGTAAACAACTTAAATAGAATAAGCTGTAATAGTAAAATGATGTAAAATCCCAAACAACTATGCAATGCAATACAACACTGGTCACCCACTAGGCAGACCATACAGATACAAGTACAATATAAACTGAAATTAAATGTAAAGGGATCAACTACTAACTCCAAGACAACCCACGTACCCTATTTTCAGACACTATCGAACTACAGTAGCCCAGTCAGTAGAACCACTCGAGCAGCTCCGCTCGGTCATGCAACACTGGGACTCAGCCCAATCCACCATGCAACTCATGATCAACCTGAAAATCAGACATAAGGTCTACACGTACATCGAGGTGCACGTGTAGGGGTGAGAAATAATCTTAGTAGGGCACCCTGACAAGAAACCTAAAATGGTGCTGCTAAAAGTGTATGAAACAAGAACATTCTTAGCCTTGGTAGAACACAACAAAGGAAGTAATCCAAACGTGAAACTGCAGTCGAACTCGGGGTATGTAATCCCTGTCAACTAGGCAATTGCCACCAAAGATGTCCATATCTATATACATACACATGTATAATACCATACCTATACACATATATATAAATATGAATATTCATGATTAGGTGAATCAAATAATAATAAATTACATCAGCAGTCAATCATTGGGACTATAAGCCCGATCTTCTGGACATCCTGTGCAAGTTCATTGAGCTGGATGTCGTGCCACTCAAGCCATGTATCATTAATTCGATCTATGGGTCTGTAATCCCATCGACATGTACTTTCTTTGTCCAATGCTGGAATTTTATCTCTGAGAAAGATAATATAAATCAAGTAACCCTCTAGGATAGTTCTCATGGTCTAACCCCATTGTTCAAAAAGCTGTCAATCAAATACACACGATCACCTAGGAATCTCTCACGTTCTGAACCCTATGGGTCTAACATATCACATGACCACTTGGGCAGCTCATATAGTCTGAAACCCTCGGGTCTAGAATATCATACAAATAATTAGTAACGAACTTCAGGTAGCTATCACAGTCAATACCCCATGAGTCCAACATAGTATATAACCACCTTGGCAGCTCTCATGGTCTGAACCCCTCTACTCAGTCAACTACACCAAGGCTCTCACGGTCCTATGTAGGTAATCTGGAAGCTCCCACAATCTTCCTGGTCCAAGGATCTCATGGTCATTTGGAAACAATCAAGCAAGGATCAGTATCCAAATACCAGGGATCACCGATGGTCATACCAACAATATATCCATCATATATACATGTACACATTTAGGCTCAATAGCCAAGTCTCATGTAGTAGCTCTGGGTTTACAAAAAATATCAGAAAAGATATGGCTGAGAAGCTGGACCCCAGGATAGCACGTCCAAGCATCCCAACAAACAAGAAAGACGCCTCGCGTTAGGATCAACAACCACTAACCAGAAAGCACCTCTGGTAACCGTTGTTGCATAAAAAAATCAAGTTAGATATAAACAAACGAGTGAGGGTGGCTCGAACGCCCAACCCAACACTACATTTAAAGCCCCAAGGGATTACCATTTTGGAACGGGTTCTAGGTGACACCCGAACACCATCTCTACCCAAAATTAACGTAAAACTCAGGGTCGGTCAAACAACAGGCACCCACTGGGTCCCTCAATTCAGACATTGAAGAGGAATCATACTCAGGATCCTACAAGTAAACACGAGTGAAGGAATCCTACACGGGATCTAAGAGAAGAGTAAGGTAAGAATCCTGCATGAAATCCTCAAATGAAGGACAAAAATAGGCATTCCATAACATGGGTACTCTCAATGGAAAAACAAGGGAGATATCCTATAAGGGACTCCCTAGGTCAGAACACATGTAAATGCATCCCTAAGGGGATCCTTGGAAGTGCTCGGTATCACGTCCTCATAAGCCAGAAGGGACCGTCTCACAAGGGAATGTCCACTACAGAAATCTTATAAGAGATAACTAACAAGTCATCTTATATTTAAGTTCACAACTAAGTTGGTCTGAACACCCAACTTATCATCCACGCCAAGTCTCACTCTCAGGTGACAACTGAACTCGATAGCTGGAGGAAGAAACTCTCCATTTAGATATAAACCCCCAAAAAACAATTCATATGACTTCTAAATTTAAAAATGATTCTGCCATTGTGATCTACGTGAAAAAAACTTCGAATGGACTACTCACACACCCAATTCCTACTTCCAGGGTATAAGATATCCCAAAATATTAAACTGAAGTAGTACATGGCCAGAACACATGGCCAGACCCATGGGGTTTGCCTGTGTAAAAGTACATGGAGTGTACTTTACTATACATATTGTGTACTATTCGCAAAACGTCACCCCGTGTGTGTTTTCATCCAAACACATGCCCATGTGCCACTACATGGCGTGTACTTTACTGTACACGATGTGTACTCCTTAAAAACCACTATTCTGTGTTCTATTTCACACGACCGGTCACACGGACACCACTACACGGTGTGTACTCAAATTAAACGGCGTGTACTTAATTAAACTTAATCTTCCATGAATGGGAAGAACACAAGGAATTTTCCCCTTGAACACACACCGTGTATTCTGGGTTTTCTGACGGGAAATCCCTCAAAACGCTTGATTCACCCATTTTCTCCCCCAAAACAACAGATGGAGTCCCATGGTAGTGAAAGAAAGAAAAATAAAGCTTTAAAAACTTAAAAAAACATGTTTAAAGTTGATCTATGGAAAAAACATAAACGGGCCTACCTTCGGGTGGAAACCACCGAAGCTTCGGTTGATTTCACGGCTCACAATTGCCGCTCGTCGACTAAGCGCGTCGAGATCTTCGAATTGGTGCCCCTCTCGCCTTCCTTCTCACTCTTTTTCTTGATCTCAAAATTCTCCCATGTGACACGGCCAAGGAGGAGGCATAAGAGATGTGCGCAAGGAGGAGGAGGAAAGAAGAGAAGGAAGAAAAGAAAAGGAAAGGAAAAGAATAAAAAGGGGCACGGGCCGGCCTCAACGCCCGACATGAGTTTATGCCTTCTCTAGGATAAACTCCCCATTTCGGACTCAAAAATGAAAAATAAATCTCAATAAGACACTCAGTTTAAAATTTATTTCCAAATGAAGTTGCATGAATAAATTAATATTTAATTTAATAATATTAAATATTAAATATTCCACCAAAATTTGAACAGATCATATTTTCACCAAACTCCTCTCCTAGGATAAAATCCCTATTCCCGGACCAACAGAGTTGTCAAAAAATTATCTGAGATCAGATGGTAGTTTACAATGACCATTTTACCCCTCACGAGCATCCAACAACAAAAATTGAAATTTCTGTTCAAAACTGCAGTCCGAAAAAACACGGGTTCTTACAAACTCCCCACCAAAAACCTTCTCATCCTTGAGAATCCCAATGAAAGGACCATCATCCATGCTCCCAACCTGAGCATATGCACAACCAATCTATCTGAACCGTCCAAAGACCAACACTATAGCGTTAACAACCACCTTCTACACATAAGATATTAAACTACCACCAAACTGCTACTCCCCACCATAGGAATACCCTTGTCGTCATCTTAAAAGAAAACTATGAGCTCAAAATCTCCTGGAAAACACCAAAGTTTAACCGAGATAAGGAAAACCACCGTCAAACGGCCAATAGTGCACTCCCCACCATAGGTCTTTCCTTACACCACTACGAGAGCACAACTAGAATAGGTTCCATCCTCAATAGGGATGAACATAAAGAAATAAAAGGGATATTGATGTAGGTCCAAATCTCTCTCAGCAAACTCAAGATGAATCAAGATAGCACACGATCTCCTCTAACAGTAGTACACTATGATTTCACTGAAGGCGTGTCCGGCTCCCTCTGAGCAATGATAACATCCTGCCAAAACCCGACCAGGAATCAAGAATAGGTCAACCATTTCACGGTAACCTGACATTTCACCAAGTCACCTATACAACATAGGTACATTCCAACACAATTTATGAGGTCCCAACCCACAAAAAGTATTAAAAACAATCATTTCCTCATTCCCATCTATTCACCAGTTTAGATTCAAATGACGCCACCCGCAATAGCAACATTAGAAACACTAGTAGACCAGGACTGGAAACCGAATAGTCCAGCCCATCGAATCCAGTCACTAAAAACAAGCACCGCCAAAAAGGAATTTGAAAACATAGTCCAACTATTCTCACATCGGTTTCCCTATAACGAAACAGACATCGACCTACAAGGGTTCGAGTCTACACAAAGGGTCTCTAGGTCTTCCAACTAGCCCTGCAGAAAAAGCCTCACAACCGGGTCACAATGTCTAACAACCTATCCCAAAAGATCCAAAACCTCTCATAAGACGGTAAAGATCACAATGACCAATGAAAGTAAAAGTTGAAAAATACATCATGCAAGGGACCTGATCCTCTCTGAGCATCTTCAGAAGGAACTGCTCCTTAGAGGTAACAACTAAAATAGAAGAGACAAGATAAAATAACACACATCGGGTATCTGTATACAACAATAACACAAGGAGGTACAACTCATAAGAAAATCCTTGTTATCTATAAACATCATTCTTAATGATCCGACTAGATAACCACAGACCAGAGAAACAACACCCAATAAGGGGCTAAACAGAAAGGCATCGTGTGCCGTATAGATCAACTAGGGTCACTCCACCACCTATGCATGAGGACTGAGTCACCAGACTCAATAAAAACACCTCAACGTAGATCCATGTAACATGCCTTTAGAGTAAAAATTATGTGTAAGGAGGAAAAAAGGTCTCATTCATCAGAAAAAACACACACTAGCAGGCATATATTCTGTGAATCCTACGTGCCTAGTTTGATGCATGAGATGCCTCTTGCCTTTTTCGGCCAAGATTCAAAATTTATCCTTTGTATATTACCAATGGACAAGATCCATAGATCCATAGTAATTCAAAACACCACACATTATTTGCGTCTCTTAACGAGAAAATCATATACAACTATAACATCACAAAATCAGAACAGTAATCCCAAACCCTGGAAACCAGGACTTCTTACCAGAACAAGTGTTCACGACGCACCAGTCTGATATCTATCATAGGTTCCAAAACATTCCTAATACTCCTTCCTACTATATCCCAAATAGTAAAGACTAGGAAAATAAAACTACACTGATACCACTTTGTAATGTCCTGTCCCAGAAGCCACTAAACCATTCCTCCGAGCCGATTCAACACAAGGCCTCAAGTGCGTCTCCCCGTATGCTCGAGGAAGCCGACTAGCAGTGAGGACCTAGGGTGTGATAGTGGGGAGACTATTCCCCCATACGAGTGTATGAAAACATCAAAAATAACTGTGTATCATACACATCGAAAAGTAAACAGAGTGTGGAAGAAGTAAATAACTGAAATAGAACAAGCCGCAATAGTCAAATGTTGTAAAATCCCAAACAGCTATGAAATACAATACAACACTGGTCACCCACCCAGCTGACCATATAGATAAAAGTACAAAATAAACTGAAATTAAAATTTAAGGGCTCAACTACTGACTCCGAGCCAACCCACGTATCGGATCTCCAGACATTGTCTAACTATAGTAGCCCGATCAGTAGAACCACTCGAGCAACTCCACTCGATCATGCAACCCTAGGACTTAGCCCGATCCAACATGAAACTCGTTCTCAACCTAAATAGTAGACATAAGGTCTACACGTACACTGAGGTGAACGTTTAGGGGTGAGAAATAATCTCATTAGGGTACCCCAACAGGAAACCTATAACTGTGTTTCTAAAAGTGTATGCAACAGCAACGTGCTCAGCCTAACTGGAACACAGCAAAGGAAGTAAACCAAACGTGGAACCACAGTCGAACTCAGGGTATGTAATCCCTTTCAACTAGGAAAGTTCCACCATAGATGTCCATATCTATATATGTACACATGTATAGTCACATACCTATACACATATACATAAATATGAATATTCATGATTAGGTGAATCAAATAATTAGAAACCACATCAGCAGTCTATCCTTGGGACCATAATCCTGATCTCTTGGAAATCCTCGGCAAGGGAATTGAGGTGCACATTGTTCCACTCAAGCCTTGTATCATTAAGTCGATCTATGGGTCCGTAATCCCATCGACATGTACCTACTTCAGCCAATGCTAGAATTTCATCTCTGAGCAATATTATCAAAATCAATTAACCCTCTGGGAAAGCTCTCATGCTCTAACCCCTTTGTTCAACAAGACATCAATCCAATACACATGAACACCTAGGCAGCTCTCACAGTCTGAACCCTATGGGTCTAACATAGCACACGAACACCTGGGCAGCTCATACGGTCTGAACCCCTTGGGTCTAACATAGCATATGAATAATTAGTGATGGCCTCTGGGCAGCTATCACAGTCAATACCTCCTGATTCCAACATAGTATATGACCACCTGGACAGCTCTCACGGTCTGAACCCCTCTATTCAGTCAACTACACCAAGGCTCTTACAGTCCTCTGTAGAAAATCTAGAAGCTCCCACAGTCTTCCTGGTCCAAGGCTCTCACGGTCTTTTGGAAAAAATCAAGCAAGGCTCAATAGCTAGATACCAGGGATCACCTCTGGTCATCCCAACAACATATCCATCATATATACATGTACACATTCAGGCTCAACATCCAAGTCGCAGGTAGTACCTCTGGGTGTACAAAAAATATCAGAAAAGACATGGCTCAGAATACAGATCCCAGGATAGCATGTCCAAGCATCCCAACAAACAAGAAAGATTCCTCGTGTTAGGATCAACAACCACCAATCAGGAAGCAGCTATGGTAACAACTGTTGCATCATCAAAACCATGTCAGATATAAACAAATGAGTGAGGGTGGCCCAAATTCCCAACCCAACACTACATACAAATCCCCAAGGGATTACCACATTGGAACAGGTTCTAGGTGACACCCAAAAATCATCTCTACCCAAACCTGACGTAAAAAATCAGGTTCGTTCAAACAACGATCACCTTCTGGGTCCCTCAAGTCAGACATTGAGGAGGCATCATACTCGGGATCCTTTAGGTAAACATGAGTGAAGGCATCCTAAACGGGATCCTAAGAGAAGAGTAAGGGAGTAATCCTACAAAGAATCCTTAAATGAATCAAAAAATAGTCATTCCATAACATGGGTCCTCTCAAAGGAAAAATAAGGGAGAGATTCTATAAGGGACTCCTTAGGTTAGCACACAAGTAAAGGCATCCCTAAGGGGATCCTTGGAACTACTTGGTATCACAACCTCATAGGCCAGAAGGGAACGTCTCACAAGGGAACGTCCTCTAAAGAAATTTTATAGTAGATAACTCAAAACTCATCTCATATTAAAGTTCTCAACAAAGTTGGTCCGAACACCCAGCTTATCATCCATGCCATGTCTCACTCTCAGGTGACAACTGAACTCGATAACTCGAGGAAGAACCTATACATTTAGATAGAAACCCCCAAACACCATATAAATTACCTATAAATGTAAAAAGGATTCCTCCGTTGTGATCTATGTGGAAAAACTCTCCTAATGGACTACTCACACACCCAATTCCGACTTCCATGGAATAAGATATCCCAAAACTAATAAACTAAAGTAGTACATGGTTAGAACACGTGGCCAGACCCATGGGGTCTGCCTGTATAAAAGTACATAGCATGTAATTTATAGTACATGGTGTGTAATATTTACAGAATGTCATCACGTGTGCATTTTCACCTAAACACATGCCCTTGTGCCACTATACGACGTGTACTTTAGTGTACATGGTGTGTACTCCTTAAAAACCATTATTTTGTGTTCTATTTCACACGGACGGTCACACAGCCACCACTACACGGAGTGTACTCAAATTACATGAAATGTACTTAAGAAAACTTTATCTTACCTGAATGGGAATAACACATGGCGTTTTCCCCTGGAACACAAGCTGTGTATTCTGGGTTTTCTGACGGGAAATCCCTCATAACGCTTGATTCACCCATTTCACCCCCAAAACAATAGATCGAGCCCCATGGGATTACAATTAAGAAAAATAATGATTTAAAGACTTAAAAACATTTTTAAAAGGGATCTATTGAAAAAAACATAAATGACCCTACCTTTGGGTGGAAACTGCCGATGCTTCGGTTGATTTCATGGCTCACGGTTGCCGCTCACCAACTCAGCGCATCGAGAGCTTCGAATCGGTACCCCTCTCTCCTTCCTTATCTCCAATTTTATTGATCTACAAATTCTCCCATGGGAAACATCCAAGGAGGAGTCATAGGATATGGTCACAAGGAGGAGGAGGAAATAAGAGAAGGAAGAAAATAAAAGAAAAGGAAAAGAAGAAAAAGGGGCTCGGGCCAGCCCCAGTGCCCGACATAAGTTTATGCCTTCTCTAGGATAAAATTCCCATTCCAAACTCAATGGTGTAGAAAAAATCTCAATCTGATGCTTTTTTTAAAAGTTATTTCCAAATAAACTTGCATGAATAAATTAATATTTAATTTAATAATATTAAATATTAAATATTCTAACAAAATTTGAACAACTAAGATTTTCACCAAACTCTTGTCCTAGAGTAAACTCCCTATTTTGGGACCAAAAAAGTTGTCCGAAAAATTATCTGAAATCAGTTGGTAGGGTAAAATGACCATTTTACCCCTCATGAGCATCCAACAGCAAAAATTCAAATTTCTGTTCAAAACTACAGTCTGGAAAAACATAGGTTCTTACACTAGTGTTCTCAATCCTATTTGGGGACCTTAATTTCTATAATAATAGGTTCCTTATGAAATATCCATCTATGAGAATAGAGAATTTCAATTCAATTAAAAATAGCAGTTTTCCTATTTTCATGGAAAACTATCATAGTTTGAATAATAGGAAACTACATTTTCACCAATCTCTTAAAATTGAAGGTAGAGATTCATAAATAGTGGGATTTCCTATAATCAACGATTTTTTTATGAAATTTGATGGTGAAATAAGTTCCAAATCTGATTGGAAATCTCATAATTCCATGTTTATGGATCTTACTAAAAAAAAGTATACATTGATAATGGTATTTATAATAGATAAGAAAATTTTGGATAAGTTGAAAAGTAGCTATGAAGGAAATGAGAAAGTTAAGAAAGATAAGTTACAAATATGGAGAATTAGATTTAAAGATGTGAAAATGGTTGATGAAAAAATTATTGATGATCTCTCTATAAGAGTTAATGAGATTATTAAAAAATTAGAGGTTTTAGTGAGAAGTTAGAAGATTGGAAAATTATTAAGAAGCTGATGAGAAACTTTCTTGATATATTTTATGATAATGTTTTGGCATTAGATTATCATGAAGATTTATCTTTGGAAGAACTTTTGAATATCCTCAGTGAACATGAGATGAGAAAATATTATATTTTAAAGAAAATGGTTAACAAAGGAATTAATTTAAATACATTTTCAAAAGGAAATGACAAAGGTAAATAAGTTGTATAATAATTGACTAATTCAGAAGAATAGGAAACGATCGAATATTTCAACCCGATTGATTCACTATTTTATAAAATATTCAACTTGGTAAATTGGAAGGGAAAAGGTAAAAAATTTCTAAAATATTGTATTTGTGAACGGAAATTACATTTTTCAAAAAAAAATATTTGGAAGAAAGTTGAAGTTTATTAGTCCAAAGAAGATAATAATAAGTCTCATAAAGAAAAGGCGAAGAAACATAAAGAAAAATTTCCTTATAAGAAGAAGAAGAAAATTTATTTAAGTAAAATAAATAATTATAATTC
Source organism: Viscum album (assembly GCA_963277665.1). Taxonomy (NCBI): domain Eukaryota; kingdom Viridiplantae; phylum Streptophyta; class Magnoliopsida; order Santalales; family Viscaceae; genus Viscum; species Viscum album. The sequence continues at coordinate 768,421,332 of OY728159.1, read as the reverse complement.
CTCATCCAATGATGAATATAATTAATAATTAAACTTCCTTTATTGAGTTATAAATTGAATTAATTTGTAAAATAATGATGATAATGGTGAAGATATTATATAATTTTACTAGATTCTTAAATAAATTATAAAAAAACAATTGAGTAGAATACTCAACTCAAGAAAGAAAGAAGAAAGTTGAAGAATTATTTTAAAGATATAACTTTTGAGAATGATTATATCATCAAGAAAGATGAAATAAAACTCAATTTTATTATAACTATTAAAATAAATGTTGGTTATCTTGAAAGAAAATTGAAAAGTTATAAAGAAAAATCAACTAGTGATGAGAATTTTAACATTTTCAAAACTACACTTATTGAAGAAAGTAAATATAACAGGTTGAAGATGTATTTGTTTGATAAGATGGTAAATTTTCCAAAAGATAGTTTGGATGAGAAATAATAAGAGATGTTAGAAACAAAAGAAATTTTTCTTATGACACAAAGTGAGTTAAGAAAGATGAGAGAAGACTTCACTAAAGTAGTTTAGGTAAAGGGTGAAACTTATTAAGATGGTGAAAACAAAATTTCATAAAACAATCTTATTTATTTTCCTAAAAAATATTAAATATATATCTATTTCTACTAACTCTATAGGTATGGAAGAACTCATTTCTTCAATAAATTGTCTCCTTGAGAAAATTGGTCCAAGATTTGTGAGGAAACAAAAACAATAAATTTATAAATATTTTTACTATAAATTTGAAAAATGAAGATTCATAAATCACTATTTGTGTAGTGTAATTTTTGGACACGAAGCATATTGTTTTTGGTATAATAATTCTCTAATAGGAAATAGGTTTGAATAAAGGGGAAGTTATGATGAGCTGAGAGGATCAAATCTTTCAAAAAAATTGTGGAACCGAAAATAAAATTCATAAGGTGAAGAATATTAAATCATCAAAAAATATAAATGAATAAACTAATGAATGTCGAGTAATTTAAGAAAGTTTTTAAAAGTAAAAAATTCTAATTAGTAATATAAAGTGTGCTTGGTTATATGGACAGAATAATTTTTCATGTTCATAAAGCTAGAAAAATCAAAAAATTCATCTAAATAAAAGGGAAAGGAAATTTTTTATGAATATGATTACGAATTTGATAATAATATATCAATGGATGGTTATTTGAATATTTATAATAGATGAAATAGATGTAAGAAATAAGGGAATGTTACTAAAATTTTTATGACTATCATGTCATCCAAATACGAAAACATGAAGAAGTTGTTACAATATCATTGTAACAAAAATGTTACCAAAGTTAGAGATAAGTTGAAATCTCTATATAAATATTCTGCAGATAAAAATAAACTTGTTACAAAATCTAGGAAGGATGGATATAAGGAAGAAAACACATCCAATACAAAATCCAAGAAAAATAATAAAAATTCATTAATGTGAGAAGATTATCAGTCTTAATGTTTCTTCTAAGAAACTATTGAGGTTACCATATATTCCCAAAAATATTTTTATATTTGTATATTTGTTCTAACTTGTAGGTAATTGAAGAGTTTGAAGTAAGGAAGCTGGGTGAGTGTTGCATATGTTTTTAAATAAGAAGTTGAGGGCTACCATTTAGGGGTAAAAAATTTGAAGTTGATGTTTGAGTCTCTTACTTCTCTTGCAAAAGAAATTAATAAAGTTAAGCAAAATATATTTTCAGATATTTGTGTTTATAAACATGAACTTTTCTAATATATTTGTTGATATGGGTGAAATATGTTTTTATCTTAACAAATTTTTCTCATATTATCCCCTATATGAGAATACTAAAAAGATCATAAGATAAGTATTACAGAAAAAGTAATGTTATATAAATCATTGATCACTTTGATTACACACTCTTGTATTCCACATTGGGTTTACTCATGTATACTTGGAGATTTTTAGTTAAATGATATTTGTTAATAAACTCATGTGGAATTATTATTCTTCAAAAGAAAATTTTCAAGAATAATGAGGGGTCCATTTGAATTCAATTTTCAGTAAGGGGGAGAAGAAAAATTAGGGAGAAATAAAATAAGTTTTGATGGAGAGACATGTGTATAAAAATTCAGTATGTATATGTTTCACATATTTGTGTGGGTATTGAAAACAAAAAAAATGTGGAGATTGATAATACCATGTTATGTTTTTCTTGTATTTTTTTTCATAGATCATATGTTTAATGTTTAGAAGAATTGGATATTTTATTTTTGGATAGAACCTATTAGACTAACTAGGAAGATGCATCGAATGCATTGTACCAGACACAAACAAAAATGTACTATAAACAAATGATTGGACCGAACACAAAGGATTGGATATAAAAACAAAGATAAACAAGGGTCTAAATGTATAATACCAGACACTAGTACTAATCAATAAAATTATTACGCTTATTTGTTTTTCATTCAAGGTTTAACAAATCATAAAGAAGTCATGATACAGAAAAATACATTTAGAAGAAAAGAGAATTGAGGAAAAGAGAATGGAAATTTTGTGAAGCTTGAAGTTTTTAATTGGATGCAAAATCGAATAAAGATCATTGCTTTAAACTCAACAAGATGTGTTTTATCATAAACAGGTCATCAAAAAAGACAAAATTATATGTATATATCCCTATGATATTTTTGAATGTATATCATCAGACTAAGGAGCACCAGATACAGAATTTTTCTGAAATCTAGAAATGTGAATATGCTGAATTTCAAGGAATTTACAAAGTGATGATTAGATAATATATCAGAAAACCCAATAAATATGATGGAACAGATCCCTCATAATAATCTAAAGATGAAAATTTTGATAAATAAAAGTTTTTTTTTCAGTCAAACTGATAGAGAATCGAAATATAAGTTCCATCAGAGGAAGAACATCGAACTACCAAAGTTATACTAGATAGACCAGAGTTGTTGATTGACAATAAGAAGAGTTGTGGACCAAGTAGGTGAGATTTAGATACCGATCCAATGGATGAGAATCAGGCACTATTCCATCAGATGGGTGGCTGAAACTAATAAAAAATAAATTGCAGAACATCAGATGGATTAGAGTTGACAACACCAATTTATTTTAACTGGGAATAGATAGAGGGGGAGTTTATCTTTTTAATCAGAATGATATGGTTAGTCTGAGTAAATATATGAATAATGTTACCGTAATGATAAAGTTATTCAGAATGTGATAATTTTAGAGTTTCAATTAGTGTGGGTGTTGGAAAAATAATTATTTAGAAGTTACAATAATGAAGTCAGTCATTTTCAATTAGCTCAAAGTATCAGAGAAATAAATCATTTTATTTTTTTTATTATTCATTGGGTCAAGGGAAAAAGTTATGAATTTTTTTCAATTGGTTCAATATAAAATGATATAGAGTTTAAAGTTTTTAATTACTAACCCATAAGATGATATTTTCATTATAAAGTCCATCAGATTAAATTTTTAAGAAAATCCATCAAATTGAATTTGTGGTAGAAAGAATAATCAGGTTTTATAAACAAAGAAAGATCAGACTCAAATAAATAGATTGTATAATTGTTTATAAATTTTAAGAAGGATGAAGTTTTTAGAAAATTTGAGAAGATTTGAAAAGGCTCCAAAAATATTGAGAAGAGTTTAAATAGTCATAGATGAAGCTAAAATGAATGATAAATTTGGGTTTATGAATTTTTTTGATAAGGAAGAAGAATCGAGGTTCCCTCCTTTTCTACACTATTATTACTATAAATAGATAGCACAGTAAATTAGTACTTAGGGAGAAACTGTTCACGTGTTTGGATAACTAACATTATTGTTTTTTATAGGATGAGATCCCAACCAAAAGTTTATTTAAAGATAAAGCTGAGATAATCATAGTGATATCCATTTAAACTAGTTCCATCATGTGGAGATCCATCAGAATGAGTTCTACTGGATGGAGATCCATCAGAATGAGTTCCATTTGATGGAGATCTATTGGAGTGAATTCAATCATATAGAGATCCATCATACATTTTTCATCAAACATAGATCTACTTGATAGACATGTGTTGTTTTTCTGATTGAGTTTCTACTTAGTCAAAGTATAAAGATAATAAGTAGAAACAAATGGAGAAAATTATATAGAGACCATTGAATAGAGGTTATTGGACTGAGATCGAATGGACTATCTTTTTATGTTTATGTTTTTTTACAGAGGTTCTGAAAGTTTTTATTGAGTATATTCATATTTTTTAAAAATCTTGAGTAAGTTTCAAGAACAAGAAATTTTTAAGATAATTTTTGAAGTTTTTAAAGAATGTACAAAAGTGAAGTTGTTCCATCTTATTTATGCATGAAGTGAATAAAATTCTTAAGTGGATTAGAAAATAATAATGAATCTTATATCTGGGGGTATAACTATTTACTGAAAAGGATTGTTTGTTAGGGTTGTATAACCAGCTATGGGGAAAGATGATATGAAAAGGATAGTTGGGGGTATAACCAATAATAGAAGAAACGTTCTCTATTAGGTTGTAGAGCTTTTTTTCTTATTCCTTTAAATTTTGAAAAGAATTTAGGGAAAGGAATTCATATTGGGGTGACTAACCAACAAGTAAAGTAGTAGGTATTTGTACCTAACCTTATAAATATCATGTTTTTCTACTTATTTATATTTTTTCATACTAAAGGTGAGGTTTAGATTTATTGTTGAGTGGATAATAACTCTAAAAAGTTATCATATGTTAATAAATTTTTCTTAATAATAATTTGATAACTTTCTTATAAAAAGAAAAGTAACCAATGATTCACCCCCCAATGGTATGAATCCTATTCGGGAAGTTCATGTTATAGTCCATATAATTAGGAATAAATAAAAATAATCTCTGCACTCTCACTAATACACCTATTATTACATGATAATATTAAAGGGTACTTTAGGAAGAAATCATAAACACAACATCTCATTACAAACATCATACATGTTAAGCCCGTCTCCTGACACCATCTATGTGAAGACCCTCCCTAAACTAGATGATTTATTTTGAGGTGTTCACTTCTAAAAAACATTTAAAAGTACCAACCAGGCCTTATCATTTTGATAATTCAAATTCATTTCCAAGGAGTCATCTTTATTTTCAAAATCTAATTCCAAAACCAAGGAAAAAAATCAAACAATATTTTCAAGGTTTCAACTGAGCCTTATAATTTTTTTTAAAATAAAACCCACTTAAATACTAATTTGAAACCAATATTGAGTTTTCCATTTAGATATTCAAAGTTACAATTTCTCCATTAGTCTCTTATACACCTATATATATACATATGTCATCCATTTCACAAATTCATATACCCACATATGAATTTGTATATACGCATGTATCTATATACATACCCAAGTATTTGGGTATAAATGTCATGTCGGATAAAATATATTTTCAATCCTATTATTTTTAATTGAAAACTATATTTGGAATAATCCATTAGTACTTGGTATTTTGAAAAAATATATATAAAAAACAACATAAAACCTTTAAAAGGTCCATTCGGTCTTTTAAAAATAGTTTTTAACACAATTTTAATTTGGTGAAAACCAATAAATTAAAATAAAAAATATTTCAAGTTATTATTTTCCTTTAATATACCTCTAGATATAATCAATACTAACCATTTATATCAAAACAAGTGATTAAAACACAAGAAAAATAGGGATCTAAAATTTAAAGCCCTAAAACAAGGGGAAACCTCCCTTGAATTGAAGAATAACTCACTACCATTGATGTGTGAGACCCAAATCCAACTCAATCGACTCCAAGGATCCCAAAAAGATGGAAATAAACCCTAGTTGAAAATAAAATCACAAAAAATGGACTGTAAGAACACTGTAGGCACACTGTTAGGCACAAGGTTTGGATAAACCATGCTGCTACCTAAGAGAAATCATGAAAATATAGATAGATGGGTTTAGCATATTTAGTGTCTAGTTTGTCAAAATTTGTGATCCAACTGTGTGAGGGGTGTTTTGAGGAAGTGTCTAGCATATTGTTAGTGCACAGTTTTCCTAACATTGCACCCAAACTATTCACTATTAAAAAATAGATCTGGATTTTATGGATCTAATCATAATCACCTACTTAATACATCATGCTTTCCCTAGTTAGTAAATAACACAAATTCATGTCCTTCCAATTGTTAGAGAGGTCATTCTTCTTGATTCAGGAGTGATTCTAAGATGAATCTAGGTGCGTTGAAGTTGCTTTTGTTGGTAAGTGATCGTTCTTTGTGTTTTTCCATAGTTTTCTTCTTATTACTTTTCTTGGATTCATGAATATAATATATTAGGGATATATTCATGTTTTGGGATCCAATAATGATGAGATAAGGTTGTTTTGTTTTAAGGGAACAATATCTATATTTGGTTTTCAGAGTTTCAAGCTGAGTTTTTTTATTTTTGTGTCATTCTTTGGTTACACCAAAGTTTTAGAGGTATGTGGGTTCACTCTAAACATATCTTGTAAAAAGATGAAGTCTTGATTTGAAATTGATTGAATTTCATAAATTGAAGAGTAAAATTTATGTTAAAATATTGATGGAAACCCCCTTTAGTGATGGTTTGTGAAATTTAAAAATTGCTTCTTTTATGGAAATTGAAATTGGTTAAATGATTTTTTTAAATGATGGTTTTAAAAAAATTGTTTTGTTTTGATTTATGGAAAAAATTTTGTAGAATTTTTTTGAATAAAAGTATTATTTTATTGAAATGTTTTTCACATTTGGTTTTTCATGGTATCTTTCATAAATAGTTGGTTTTTGGTCATTTTCTTTGGTGTCACCCTATGGAAGGGGGTGTTCCATTGGGGAACTTGGTATATGGTTACCTTATGATGACTAGAAATATCAAAGAGAGACCACTCATGAGTATTTAACTAACATCAGGGAATGCATGTGTGGATGTTTTGAATGTAATGGGTTATTCCAAGTGGATTTGGTAAATGGGTTGAAAGACTTGTTATGTTTCTTTCCAAGGAAAATTTATTTGGTTTGGAAAGTATTTTATGATTTGATATAAAGTATTTTAAATTGATTTTAAACTATTTACATAAATGTGAAAACTTTTTCTATACTAGTGGCATGAGTTGGTAAGTTTTTTGGGAAATCCTACTGAGTTTTGTAATCACACCCTGTTTGGGAACTATAGTGTGTTTTCAGATATTGTATATCGAGACGTAGGTAAATGAAAGGTATCTCATTTATTTAGTGAGGAAAAATTATACCTTAGGCATTTCTAGTGTAGTTGTATCATAGAGCTTGTTGGGATCTGTTGATTTGATATCTTTGGTGTCTTTTAATTTGGTTGATTTTGGTTTCCACTTTCTTCTTGGATATAGTTTGGTTTTGTCATTAGTTTTTTTATACCCTGAGTTATATCATATTGTACTCATGCATCATATAGTTTTCTTAGGGTTATCCTTCTTTAGTTGGTTTATTTTCAAAGGCAAAATAGTCCCCCAAATTCTTATGAAGCCCTTGGAATTTATTTCAAACCTTTGGTGTCTTGGGGATGTCACCTAAGGACTAGTAACATCCCACATCCTTCCCAAGACAATGAGGAGGGGTGAGAAGTTTCAAATGGTATCAGTTTGTTTTTTCATATAGTTGAAAAAAATAATTCTTTTTTTGTCCTTGATTTGGGATGGTATCAAGGAGTAAAATCATTAGAACTTGAAATGTATGGCATAAATTGGCATACCTAACCAATCTATGATGAAATTCAAGTCACCAAGGAGTTTGGGTACGTGAGGGTTTTTAGGCACTTCTAGGAGTTCTAACCTCATCTTCATGGGTTTATTCGATGATAATATCATGACATTCATGGATAGAAATGACATCCCACTACGAGTGCATATTTCATTTTTAATAATGATTTATGATTTCGTGAAAAGTGTCGATTTTTTAAAAGAGTTTAAAATGGTTTGATTTTCAAAAAGCATGGTGGAATTTTCGAAAATGGATTGAAAGTGAAAAAATGTCTAATTTTGGAAAGCCTTGTGGTGATATGTGTGGTTTGGTAAATTGAAATTGATAAGCCTTCAGTTTCTAGAGTGTGAGACTAAATGGTGTTTTATTTTCATTATAGAGAATGGAACTAGTTAGGCATAGATGAAACCAACTAGAAGAGGCTTCTAAAAATTTGGTTGCACCTGAACCACGGATGGACCAGCAACTGGTTCAGAGTATTGTCCATGATTTCTGGGATGTGGATAGAGGGAATATAAGGGACGAACCAAGGAAATAGGATCATTCCTTCTATTTCCAAAAGCAGAATCTGCCCATGTTTTGGGGTGATTTGGAACCGGAAAAGGTAGATTTGTGGCTGAATAGGATGAATCAAATATTTGATTTCCTTGGAACACCATCTGAGATGAAATTCAATTTGGTAACATATATTTTGGAGGATCTAGCATGCTGGTGGTGAGATATATCATTTTAGGAAAAATTATAATAATGTATTACATGGGAGGATTTTGAAGAATTGTTCAACAAACAATTCTATCCTCACATTTTCAGAATTTATAGAATGATTATAATTTCAACTTGAATCAATAGAACCTCATAGTGATAGATTATGGGGATAAGTTTATTAATTTTATTTATTTTTCACCAGAATTTACTGCAAGTTCATCCTTTACGGAATTTATTTTTGAATTATGGTTAAGGCCAAAGATTAACTCGAATATTTTCATGATTTGTATAAAAGGTTATACAGAGAAGTTCAATAGAGATATGGTATAAAAAACATATTAAGAACTAAGTTTGGAGGAATAATATTGATACTTATAGGAAACAATGGTAACCGTAATGTTCAGAATAAGTAGAAAATGGACATATATTTCCAAGGTATTGTTATGACTCATAATTAGATAGTTGAATTAGTAGATCTTCCTTCTAAACCTAAGAGTAAGTTGAGATGTTTTAAATGTGGTTATTTTGATCACATGAAGTGAGATTTTCCAAAAACACCTTGATCATTTCACAATTGCAACCAGATGTGGAATCTTCAGTTCAATTATCACAGTGCTCTGAGGTCATGTGCTAAAGAGACATATCATGTTTTGTAGATGTTGTATACTTCAAGGGGACAAGTTAAGAAGAATAGTTATTGTAAGTAGAACTAAGGAAACCATGGTGATTGTAAGAGTACCAAGACTCCTCAACTAGAGAAATCTCAATATAGAAACAAAGATCATAATGTAGCAATTCAGAAATAATATGGAGCTGAGAAAATAATCATAGATGATCAATCTGGACCTTCAATGGTGAGAGGTATGATTATTTTGAATTCTACTATTATGAAATATTTTTTTGATATGGGAGAATATCATTTGATTATTACTTCTCATTTTATTGATCTTATAGGTTTTCATGTTGAGTTGATGTCTTATGATTCGAAACTATAAACTCCTCTTAGTGAAATATAATGTTGATACTTTAGGTAAAAATAATATTCTATAAATATTTATGGGGATAAATTGATTTGGAATTTATCTATTCTTGAGATAGATGTCTATGACATAATCTTGAGTATGAATTGGTTGACAATATTCAAAACTCACATTAATTATTTTACCCAATGGTTTTGTTTTACAACTGATGGTGTAATCAATCATCTCTTTTGAGGAGATAAAAATGAAATGGAAATTGGAATGTGATTGTTGGAACTATGAGTTAGAACTATATCATACCAGTTGGAAACCTTGACCTTGGCATCGGTGGATGATATCAAAAGTAGTGGTTTTCTAGTAAATTTTTATTAGTTTCATGATGTTTTTACTAATAATTTCTTAGGGTTTCTTCCCATAAGATAAGTGGATTTTATGATTAATATCATACCATGGATTAGTTTAATATCACTTATTTATTATCGGATGGAACCAACATAATTAAAATAATTGAAATTCTAGTTGTAAAATATGGAAAGAAAATGGTTCATTCGGCCTAGTATATCTCCATGGGCAGCACCAGCTTTTTGTGAAAAATGAGGATGGAACTCTTAAAATTTGTTTATATTATCTTAATCTTGACCATGTTATGATAAATAATCAATATCCACTTCCATTCATTGATGATAAATTTGATCAATTAAGTGGATCCTGTTGGTTCTCTAAATTTAAATTGTGTTCAGAATAAGACTAACTGTGAGTTTGGATTGAGGATATTCGAAAGACAACTTTAAAGAGTAGAAATAGATATTATATGTATGTGTTCATTCATTTTGGTAGTACGAATGCATCATATATCATTATGGAGTTTATGAATTAGATATTTCAAATACATATGGAATATTTTATAGTGGTGTTTATTGATGACATGATGGTGTATTCTAGGACAAAGATTGAGCATGAGCAACACTTAGACATGGTGTTGGGAATCTTGTGAGATCATCCTTTATATGAAAACTCTCAATGTGTGATTTTTTGGATATAATAGGTATGTTACCTTATCCATGTTATCTATGAAAATTTTGTTTTTATAGATCCATAAAAGATAGAGGTTTTGATCTCTTGGAAGCTTCAAAAGAATGTCTTTGAGATGCATAGTTTCTGTGGATTAGCTGGATATTACGAATACATTGTTTGTGACTTTTCATGGAAAGTTTCACTAATTAAAACCTTGATGAGGTAGAATGAAGCATTCTAATGGAATGATGAGCTTAAATTTTACCTTAAATTGACACCAATGTTGATATTATCAGAATCAGGATAGGGTTATGTGGTGTATTGTGATGCTTTGGGATCTTGATTGGGGTGTGTTATCATGCATAGAGATCATGTTTTTATTATGGATCATGGAAGTTACGGTTTCATGGGAAGAACTAACCAACACACGATTTGTAATTAGATGATGTTATCCATGCTTTGAATACTTGGAATGATTACCTCTTTGGTGAAAAATTTATGGTGTTTATGGATCATAAGATCTTGAAATGCATATTATCACAAATATATTTGAATCTAAGAAAATGGATATGGATGGAGTATCTCCAAATGTTTGACTTTGACTTAATGTATACAGTGGGTAAAGGGAATTTTGTGGTGGATGTATTAATTATGAATTCATATATTCAAATGGAAAAATATGGTTTAGATCAGGGGAATTTGATGTCATTGATAGTCGACATGAACTTGGATTGTGAAGACTAAGGTAGTGTTGAAGTTTTCTTTCCGGATTATTTTGTTCTGGATTTGGTTAAGAAGTCTAAAAAGGCGTAGACATCCAATTTTTAATGTGTTTCTATGTGGAAAAAAACTCAAAGGTATATAGACCATTTTTGTATGGAAGCTTGATATAGAATCAATTTTGTGTTTTCAAGATCAGATGGTCGTACCTATGGCTTAGTAGGAAAAAAATTATTCATGCTTACCACCATTCGAGATGGTTTGTTCATCCAAGAATACAAAATATGTACAAATATTTAAAAACATAATTTTTGTGGGTTACCATGAAAAGAAAAGTGGCTAAGATTGTTATGAGATGCCTTGCCTATCAGCAGGTGAAGGAAGATCACTGGCAGCCAACAGGTATGCTATAGACTTTACAGATTACTATGTGGAAATGGGATTAGATAGCTATGTATTTTCAATTGTTCTACCAAGGATGGTTTAGAAACATGGTTCTATATGGGTGATAGTGGATTGGCTCAAAATTTTGGCTCATTTCATCCCTATTAATGAATCTCAAATTATGGAATACAAGTCAAAAATCTATATCCAAGAAGTGGTAAAAAGTCATGGAATACCGGTTTTGATAGTATCAGAGAGAGACCTAAGGTTTTCATATCCTTTTAGGAAATCCTTACTGCAAGATCTTGGGTCTCATTTGACTGTGACTACAGTGTATCATCCTCAAATAGATGGTCATTCTAAAAGGGTGATTAAAATATTAGAAGACATTCTTATGGATCATGTAATAGATTTTAGAGGCTCATGGGAGGAACACATATTGTTAGTGTAGTTTTCATATAAAAATAGTTATCATTGCTCTATACATATGGATTATTTTGAAGAATTGTATGGGAATCCTTGTCATTTTCTACTATTTTGGGTGGAAACATCTGAGAATTCACTATTTGAACCAAGCCTTGTTCAAGAGACAATGGAAAAGATACAGTTGATTTTGAATAGAATGGAGATGGCTTAGAGTCTGCAGAAATCATATGTGGATCATTGTTGATAGTTGTTTTCATTTGAGGTGAGTGATCATGTTTTATTGAGAATATCTACAAGGATTGGACATCATCATTTTGGAAATTAGGGAAAATTAGATCCTCAATATGTAGGACCTTTTGAGATAAATGAATAGATTGATGATGTGGCATATCGGTTGTCATTACCACCAAAGTTTAGTTCAGTTCATATTGTGTTTCATGTATCTTAATTGAGAAATTTTCAGGTAGATTATAACCATGTTATTTGATGGGATAACATTGATCTATAGCTAGATGCTACATTGGTTCATGTACTATTTATGATTGTGGATAGGCAATAAAAATTCATGCATGGGAAAAGAATTGGTCTAGTGGTGGTTTTATGGGAACATCGTAGGATTCGAGAAGAAACATGGAAGCAACAAAAGGAAATGATCAAGAAATGGCATGAACTATTTTAGTCTAATAGTGGTGTTCAACTTTCTAAGGATGGAAAGTCTAATGGTGGGGAGAATATAGAACCACCAGTTTTAGGTAATTAACCCTTTATTTATGTATTCTAATTATATAAAGTAATTGTGTTATGTTTCAGTAGGTTCAGAGGAGTTTTTTCATATTTTTTGGATTTTTATGGAGGTTCATGTTTTAAGAATGATTAGTAGAAACTGTACAATACTTCCCCGGAAAAAGTGATACTAAAATAGTGGGCGCTGGGTAGGTGAAATTTTAGGCACATAGTTTGGAAAAACCACATGGATACCTAAGAGAAAATATACAAAGATATATATAGGGGTTTATAATGGTTGGTGCATGGACTTTATAACAGTTTTATCCAACCATGTGGGGGTGTTTGGAGGTATTTTCTAGCTCATGGTTAGTGCAAGGCTTTCCTAAATGTAATGGCTTTGACCCTCCTGGTCCATTACTTTTCCAATTTCTAATTATTGGTGTGTCCTGGACATCATCAGTGAGTAAGGAGTATGTAAGTGTTAGTGGGAACGTGTCACTGTGGTGTCAGCTATTATTGTCATTGATCGGTTTCACTGATTAGTTCCACCCATCGGTCTCATAGATCAGTTTCACTGATCAGCTTCACAGACCAGCTTTACTGATCAACTTCACATATCAGCTTCACATATCAGCTTCAGTGATCAGCTTCACAGATAATCTTCACAGATTAGCTTCACAGATCAACTTCACTGATCAACTTCACATGATCAGCGTCACGGATGAGCTCCACTGGTTTTACCAATCGGTTTCACCCGATCAATTTCACCCAATCGGTTTTACCCCATCAGTTTCACCTGATCGGTGTCACCCATAGGTCTCACCAATCAGTGTCACCCATCGGTCTCACTGATCAGTTTCACCCATCGGTCTCACCGATCGGTTTCACCGACCAGTTTTACCAATCGACCACAGAGGGGTGTTGGGGTTTTCTTCCCCAGGTTTTGCTCATAACGCCGCTTTTAATTATTTTAACATTTTAATGTGGTTCAAGGCTATTTCTAAAACCCATAAATGATATATAAAATCTACCAAGATCGGAGCGACCCTTGACTTACCAAAATGTGTGTATTTTTTCATTTAAAGGAAATATATTAACTCATGAATGTTATCTCAACCATCTTTGAGGTTGATTATTAAATATTAATATTTTTTAACATGTGAAACCGCCCACCCACATGGTCAAGCCACAACCCGTTTTTCAAGCATTTTAAAATGGCATATCCTATAACTCTTGGATCAGGACTTTATCACTAAGATCATATTCCATTATCTCTTGGGTTCCCTCTGGATGCACTTGAAGTCCTTCCTCAAGAGAGGATTCGTGATCCTATGCTCGATCCCTTCCTACTCAGCCTTCTTCATGCTTTTCCTGCTACTCGTGCAACAACAGTTTTGGCGCGAAGAGGAAACTTTGATCCTTGATCAACCAAGTAGGGTTATTCCTCCATCTCTCTTTAGTGTGTAACATGAGGGGTGGGTATGAAAATGTTTCCTTCGTGGATGGATGAAACCAAACCTTAATGATGATAATAAATGGTTTTTAAAGAATGAAGGGGTGTGTTTGATGGTGCTGTTATACTCTTTTAAATTTTCTTATATGTTGTAAATTTTATGGTCTTATGTCTACTAAAAATCGTGGTCGTTGGTGTTTCTTTATTGCACACTAATGATCCTCTATTTTCTGGATAATTCTATGATTGAATTGATGTAACATGGAAACTGGTTAATCACATAAACTCAGATGATTAAATGGATGCCCAATGAATAAGAATACTTGCGTGGTCACCCCAGTTAAACAAACAGAAGAAGGAAAATTAATTAAAGGTGTGTTTTAATATTAAAACACCCTTACTTTTTCTTGGTAACATGTGTGGTTGTTCTGCTTGATGATTGAGGGGTGACGTGGATGGGGATGGGATCCCCTACTATTGTGTAGTTTTTGGTTTGTGGATTTGAGGCCATGTGGGGCCATATGTAGGGTCTTAGTTTGGTTCCAGTACTTCGAGGGATCTCACGGATCCCTTTTGTTGTTGTGACATTACAAGAGAACCTGGTATGAATTCTTAAATTTATGCTTGGCTGATTTACCTTCCTTATCTTGTGGTTATGCCTGTTAGTTTCCCGGTAGTGAATAATTCTTTAAATGGAATCACTTGAATATGAAAAAAAATGGGTTCATTGGGGAAGTGTTTCTGGGAATGAGTTGTGACTTGGTTTTAGCTGTGGTGCTTCTTATGAATGAATGGTAGTGAGGGTTTTTGTGTATGGGATGGTTTTGGAACCCCTAGGTTGTGAAGAGTGCTTTTTTACCTATATGTATAATTTAGTTATTATGTTTCTTATTAGCACCCCACCCAAGTTGAGAACATTGTGCCGAACACCCCCATTTCATGGGGGAGGGTGTTTTTTCCAAAACTCTTATGAGTGGATGGCTATTAGCTCCTTTTCTGCTCCCTTTATCGAGTAGCCCAAGACGCTTCGGGCAAGTTGTGATGGCCTAAGGTCCATTATAGCCCAAGACTCCTTGGGAAGAGTAGTTGTGGTGGTTGGACCAGGTGTGTTCGGGCAGGTTGTTTCCCAAGAATCTTGGGGATGAGGCCCAGGTGTCTTAGGACGTGGTAGTAATTGTTCAGACCTAAGTATCTTCGGGCTAGGTGGTAGTTGTTCTAAACCAGGTGTCTGTGGGTGTAGGTATGTGTGGTTGTTGTGGTTGTTGTGGGCCAGGTGTTTGTGGGCGGGATGTTTGGTTGTGGTATCCCAGGTGTGTGCTGGCAGGATATAGCTGTGGGACTGTGGTGAGAATGGCAGGGGAGGTCTGATGCGTAGAATATCTTTATTAACCAGTGGGATATTTTCACAGGGTACCCAAACATCAATGTGTTATTAATATTACTTTACTTGACTTGTGTTATTTGGGGAGTGTTCCTTGGTGAGGTTTGGGTGGATAGTCTCCTTGCTAGGTGCTTTGGTTATCTCTTTTTCTCACGGGGCATTAGACTGTCTCCCCACTTGTGCATGAGGGATTTTGGTTTTCCCTACCGATTATACCTGTATACTCATCCTACATATATAAAACTGCTTTTAGGATTCAAAGAGGACTTCAGGGATTGTGTGGGAACGTACTAGTTCAGACATTGTGATAGTTGATGTTGTTTTTTTCTTTTCTTTGGTAATTTTCTTTGGAGTTTTCTTGTACTTTTATAGCACTAACTTTTGGAACTTTCATATGGGAATGGATTGTTTTGTCTTTACTTTCACCTCCACTTTTGGTGTTGTTTGGGATTCACTATCTTATCTCCTGATCCTACTAAATAAAAAGGGTAATGCCTTCTATTTTTTTGTGTGATTCTATACCCTTGGTGTTAGTCTCCACTTCGGGACCTATTGAAGGTGGGTTTGGGGGGTCATTATCTCTCCTTAAACTTGAGGAAGGAAGGGTCTAGAAATCTGTTGTCCCTTCCCTCATCTTGGTGAAGGCGGGTTGTGACACTAACAATGTTCCTTAACCATGAACCATTAAAAATTAGATCCAGATTTTGTGGATCTAATCTAAATCACCTCCTTAATCCCTCTTTTTTCCTTAGTAAGTCAATGACACAGATTCATTTCCTTCCAAATTCTAGATAGACCATTCCTTTTGATCTGAGAGTGATTTCATGGTGAATCCAAGTGCGTTAGAGACTGGTTTTGTTGGTAAGTTATCATTCTTAGTGGTTTTCCTTAGTTTTATTCTTCTTCCCTTTCTTGGATTCATGAATCTTATCTATTGAGGATTGATTAATGTTTTTTAATGCCAATCATGATGATATGTGGTTGTCTTTTTTAGAATTTGACAATATCTAAGGTCCTTTTTTTGAGTTTCAAGCTGAGTTTTTTTAGTTTTGTGTCGTTCTTCTGTTTCTCTAACGTTTGAGAGGTAGGTAGATTCACTCTCGACTCCTCTTGTTAGAAATTGAAAGCTTGATTTCATATTTATTGAATTTATTGAATTGAATAGTGAAATTGATGAAAAAATATTGATGGAAACCCTCTTTAGTGAAGGTCTATGAAATTTGGAAATTGGTTATTTTGTGGAAAGTGCAATTGGTTACATGATTTTCTTTAAATTATGATTTTAAAAAAATTAGTTTGGTTTTGATTTGTGGAAAAAGGTTTGACGAAATTTTCTCAATAAAAGTTTTTTTTATTGATATTGTTTGGGACATTTGGTTTGGAAAGGCATTTGGAATAAATGGTTGGTGTGTGTTTATTTTAATTAATGTGACCCTATATAAGGGGCATGTTCTATTAGGTTACATGGTATCTGGTTACCTTGTGAAGACTTGGTATATTGATGAGAGATTGTTCATTAGTATGGAACAATAACTTAGGAATGCATGTCTAGATTTGTGGAATTGAATGGGTTATGCCAAATGGATTTTAACAATGGATTGAAATACTTGTTTGGTTTCTTTCCATGGAAAACTGTTTTGGTTTGTATGTTTTTTTATACATCGATATAAACTACTTGAAATTGGTTTTAAATTTTTTATATAAATTTTCTAACATGTTCTATCTTAGTGGCTTGAGTTGGGAAGTCATTGGGTAAGCCCTACTGGGTTTTATACTCAACCCTTTCTTGGTCACTTTGGTTTGTTTGAAGATATTATATATCAAGACATCGGTATAGGCAGGGTATCTCATTTCTTTATTGATGCATTGTGGTACCTTGGGCATGGATTGTGGAGTTGGAGCTTAGAGAATGTTGGGATCTATTGGGTTTCTGTAATTTATTTCTTTGAGTTTTTTTGTTTTTATTTCTTCTTTTTAATCTAATATAACTTGGTTTTGTTGTTGGTTTGTTTATACACTAAGTTTCATCACATTATACTCATGAATCATATAGTTTTTTTTTGTTATGGTTATCATGGTTTCGTTCTTTTATTTTCAATGGTAAAATCAACCCCAAAATGATTAAGAATCCCTTTACATTTATTTCCAGCCTTTGGTGTCTAGGGGATGTCACCTAAGGCCTAGTAATGTCCCACTTCCTTCCAAAACCAATGAGGAGGGGAGGGATGTTACAAATGGTATCAGTTTGTTTGGTCCTAGATTTGAAATAAAGTTCTTATTTAGTCCTTTAGTTTGAATTTTGGAAAGGAGTAGGATAATTGGAACTTGAAATATAGAGCATAAAGAGGCAAATATAACCTATTTATGATGAACCAAAACTTACTAGTGAGTTTGGGTACATGATTGTTTTGACACGCTTCTAGGATTTGTAACCTCATCATCATTGGTTTAGTTGATGAGATGTGCATGAAATGTACTGATAAAAATGAATTTCCACTAGGAGTGAATATATCATTTTGAGTAATGATTTCTGATTTGGTAAAAATTAGTAATTTTTTAAAATAGTTTAAAATGATTTGATTTTCCAAAAACATGGTTTAATTTTGAAAAATGGTTTGCAAATGTAAAAATGTTGAATTTTGGAAGGCCTTGTTGTGATATATGTGATGTGGTAAATTTGAAATTACTAAAACTTCATCTACAAGAGAGTGATACTAAATGGTTTTTTGTTTTCTTTATATATAATGGAACCATTTAGGTGTAGATGAATCTAACCAAAATAGGTTGTTTAAAATTTGGTTTTACCTTATCCACAGGTGAACCAATAGGTGGATCAAATTATTATCTATTATTTTTAGGTTGTGGATAGAGGAAACATAAGGGATTAACCAAGGAATGTACATTATTCTATTTAGTTCTAAAAGCAGAATCCACCCATCTTTCAGGGTGATTTGGAACCAAAAAAGGTTGAGGTATGGTAGAATATGATGAATCAAGTCTTTGATTTCCTTTGCACACCAGCTGAGATGAAATTCAAGTAATCAATGTATATGTTAGAGGATTTAGAACACCCGTGGTGGGATTTAGTAGTTCAATCTAAATTACACCAAGGTATTGCATTGGAGGATTTTGAAGAATTGTTCAACAAACAATTCTATGCTCACATGTTCATAATTTATATAATGAATAACTTTTTCTGCATCAAGTAATAGATCCTCACAGTGATAGATTATGTGGATAAATTTATGAATTTAGTCTGTTTTCATTTGATATTTCTGAAATTTCATCCTTGAAGGCACATGTTTTTAATTGGGGTTAAGGATAGAGATTCACTCAAATATTTTCATGCTTTGTATAATGGATGAAGATGGTCAATAGATATATGGTGGAAAAAAGAGACATCTCAGGAACTATAGGTGAATGAATCATTTGATACCTATAGTAAATGGTGGGAACTCTAATGTTAGGAATAATATGAATATGGACACCAATTTCCAAGGTAGTGGTATGACTCAGAATCAGATGGCTGGATTGGTAAATCTTCCTCCTAAACCCAAGAGTAATCTGAGATGTTTTGAAGGTGGTTCTTTTGATCACATGAAGTGAGATTGTCCAGCACCACCTATAGCATGTCACAATTGCAACCAGATGTGGCATCTTAAGAACTATTATCATAGTGCTCCAAGGTCGGGTGCTAGGGATATATCACATGTTTTGAAGATGTCATACGCTTTTATGGGAGAAGGGTAGTAGAATAGTTATATATAGAAGAACCAAAGAAACCATGGTGATTCTAGGAATACCATGACTCCTCTACCAATGCAATCTCAATTGGGTAATAAAGAGAATAGTGTAGTGAGTAAGAAATTATATGGATCTAAGAAAATGATCATGGATGATCAATCTGGAACTTCTATGGTGAGAGGTGATATTATTTTAAATTATACCCTTATGCAAAAAAAAATTTGATATGGATGCATCTCATTTGTTTATTGCTTCTCATTCTATTCATCTTCTACATTTGTATGTCTAGGTGATTTCTTCTATTCTGAAACATCAAACTCTTCTTTACCAAATAGAATGTCAATCCTTTATTTGAAAATAATATTATATAACTATTATTGGGGGTGAATTGATTTTGGATTTATCTGTGCTTAATATGGATTTCTATTACATTATCCTGAGTATAGATTGGTTGATAATTTTCAAAGAACACATAAATTTTTTTACACATAGGGTAAGTTTTACAATTGATGACGTTGTAGAGTAACTCTTTAAAGGAGATAAAAATGAAAATGCAAGTAGAATAGGATTTTTGGAACTTGTAGTTTGAACTATCTCATACCATTTGGAATCCTTGATCTTGGCATCTGTGTATGAGATCGGAAGTAGTGTCTAACACCCCAAGATTTTACGAAAAATATCCTTTTTAATTTCATTAATGTCTTGTGTTATACGCTACACCAAAAGGAGCTTTCACAACACACATCTCTGACCTGGCTTGAATTACACGCAATCGCGACCTTTCACGATAGCGTGTGTTGTACGCAACACCAAGTTTCGCTAAACAATGATATGCTATTAAAATATTATTAAAACTAGCCATTAGGAATAGTAATAACCACTTTTTGAAATTTTGTAAATTTTATTTTTTTAAAATGGACTTCATTTTTGGATTCGGAATATCGAAATTAGCTTAGGGTGAAATTTTGGTACTTTTCGGATAACTTTCATATTCTGATGAATAGTGAAAATTACTAAATTATAATTAAAAGCAACTTTTTTAATCGAAATAATTAATAGTGATAAATTTTTAATTTGAGTGGTTTTAAAGTATATTTAGAATATATTTTTACAATTTAATACAATGTTGTTCATTGGATGTAATTTCACATTCAAACCAGTTATAAACAAGTGTCAATCTTTTGATAGTTATTGTCTCTTAAAAACATGCTGATTGTTTTGACGACGGGAATTAATTTTTAAATTAATTAATGCAACTGATATGTTTTGAATTTGGTAAAATAGACATCATTTTTGAGTTCATAATATCAAATATAGCTTAGGCCTAATTTTTGGTATTTTTCTGAAAACTTTCAATTTTTGATGAATAGTGAAACCACTAAGTGGTAGTTAAAAAAACTGAATTGTTAATAAAACATAATTTTACCGCTTCTGTGAGTGGAATTTCAAAAATACGAGAGACACGGTTGATGTCAGTAAGTAAAATGTGGTTCAATGAGATGAAAATAATTTTTTGGTGAATAGTAATTTTTTACTTTTTTTATCACGGTTAAAAGTAAATAGGGTAATTAAGGGTAAAAATGATATTATTATTACCCTAACACATGTCCAAATTCTATTGGATAAGTGTAATTCGACCAAAAACAAGCTTAGGAATAAAATATGACCCTTTAGGCCCACTTGGATTAGATTAGGACATTTATTATTTAATTCAAAGAAGAGTTAAAAGAGTTAAAATCAAAGTTTATTTACTAAAACATTTTTAATATAGGGTTATACATAAGATAAATTCGATTGTAAATATTCATTAGAAAGATAAAAATATTTCCTACATAATGGTATTTTATTTGTAATTTTTAGACATCAAATAATTTAATTTATTTATGACACAAAGATGATGCAGTAATTATCTTATTAATGAAATATTGACATAATTGATGTTATAAATACCCAAATAGATCTAATTTGAGACTTTTTATGAATTACACTAATTTTCTTGGTTAATATGACATGTTAGTATTGATTTAATTAACTTTTTTCGAACTTATCATTCTGTTATGATTTTCACAAAAATCAATTACTAAATAGTGTCAAAATTGACATAAAATAGTTTTTAAAACAAATATTATATTATTAATTGTTATTTTATTCCTAAAAATCAAAGGATAGGCCAAATGACTTATATAAGGTTATATATATTAATAATAAACAATTTGGGGTTCGTTTGGCTTCTTATAGTAACTTTATTAACCTTATAGTGTAAGAACACAAGAAGACACGGTAAAAGTAAAATTATTTAACTTAATGTTAAATGTAAATGATAAGGTTAAAATAGGAACCTAAACTTGTCTAAATTCTATTTGATGAGAGTATTTCGACCCATCCCCACCTTAGCCTCGAAATAAATCAATTTGGAGCTATTTAAAACCGAACTTGACTTTATAATAAAATAATATATTTAGTTATTCCATAGGTGCCCCTCTCCTCCCTTATAAAAGGGCACCTCCTCCCTATCTTCATCACACAACTTTGAGCCTTCCAGTTCGGCCCACCCCTGCCAAATTCTCTTCTCCACTTCCCTAGAAACATCCTATAGGTTCTTTTCTTCCTCAAAGACCAATTTTAGTTCCCTAAGAGGAGGTCTCAAAGAGGCGCTTCAAAGAAGAGGTAATTTCCGCTACCGATTCATTCACCTTTATTTCTTCTTCCCCTTCTTCTTATTAGGTTGTTTCATTATTAAGTAATAACATCAGTATCACTCATATACTGATATGTTATTATAAGTATGAAACAATCCTATTTCACCATCTATCCATCCTAGGGAAAACGAAATCACCGCACGTGCGTACGTACGGAATACCGTCTCCACACCGTGGTGAAATCTATTTTCCACCACCACCTTACTTGGATGGGTATAATGGTGTAAATAATAACTATGTACTATTATTTTAAAGTAATATTTATTCTGAAATAGTATACATGCACTCCAATACAGTCCCACGATCATGATAATGATATCATCGCTCGTGCGTACGTACGGACTACCGTCTCCACGACGCGATGAGATTCATTCTCCACTTTAACAATTCATGAATGATTATAAATTATATATAATAAGTAATCATGAAATATATTACATAATAATAATACTGTATTTATGTGTATATATATGAATGTCATCTACTTAATTCCGTTCAACTCAATAAGGAAACGAAAACAGCGTTCATGCGTACGTACGGCCTACCGTCTCCATGAACGGTGTATTTCATTCCATTTACTGATTTATTATATATATGTATATTCTGAATATATATATATAAATAATGTTTTATATTATGGAATTATGTAATCATAATCTAAGTAATCATATGAATAATGACAAGTCAAAACACGGACGACAAATGAAACAATTTTACCCAAAATGCTCTTTAACATGGAATTTACAAAAGAACGGGTAAAATAAAGTCATAAGTGAACCATATATGATATAATAACAATGAGTATAATTCTGGAATAATTCAATGACATTATTTAAATCATTATACAGGAGTTTCGGACACTTACGAAGCAAATCAGACCTAAGGTAAGGGAAATATCACAATCTCATTTTTATCCGAGATTGTTTATACGTTGGTATTTACTGGGGTGTATTTTATCATCCACATCTATGTTTCCTCAATATGTAATGTCATTTCCATACACCTACAATTGTTTAAATCCAATTTTACCCTTTGGTGAGTTTTTAGTAAAATATATGAAAGGAATCTTTTGTCATTTTTCGTATGAGGTACTTTTTGACTTTTCCGACAAAAGTACGAGAAGAATGTTTTCTTTTAACATATACAGCATGAATGGATTTTTAAAACATAATTTCCAAGAAGCTTCCTTTACAAGTTTTCAAGTTTTTTTTAATCAACTTCTTTTAGTTTAAAGTTGTATGACATGTTAAGAAAGGAAAAATGTTTTTGAAGAAGAAAGGATATTTTCCTCAAGAATGGAGTTCAAGTGCTTTATCAAAATTATTTTCCATATAAGATAATAAAGGGTTCTGTTTTTATCCCTATTATTACATTGATTTGATTGTGATGGAATTATTTTTATGAATTCCTTTATCTTATATGAATTGTTTTATGATGTCATGTTGTTTAAGAATCCCATTTTTATTACATGGGTTATGCAATGATGTATGATTTATGATTTTGTGGCACACATAAGAATGGTATCATTATGAGATGGGTGGCACCTATATCTCCCTCCAATGTATTGGGTAAAGATTTTATATCTCATGAGATAGACATGGCTAGAATGGTAGGTTATACCGGTTCAATGAAACGGGACTGAAATGAAGGTGACTCGGTTCAGAAAGGGACTTTGTCCACTAAGATAGTCTTGGAAATGAGTCTTGACTAACAAGAAATGATTCTCTATGATTATTTGTGTATGCCACAAAGTTTAATGTTTTATGTTATGATTATTGTGATTACATTTCACTGCCATGACTTATCCCATGTTATGAAATTATGATCTCTTTTACAGGTTAAGATTTCCAAAAGTTATGTGCTTATGTATATGATGTGATTGATATTTCTTTTGTTTACCCTTACTGAGCATTTGAGCTCACCCTTTTATGTTTACTTTTCCCCAGGATATAAAGAAAGGTTTAGGTATAAAAAAATAAGATCTTTATGGGAGATGTTGAAGATCTTTCACCAGGATTAGAAGATTATATTCCGAGTTTCCAAAGACACTAAACTATTACGATCCTTATGTGTGTGTTTTTGTTATGTACTAAGTATTCCACAAATGTAATGTAATGTCAATGTATGTCAAGCTTCGGGTCTCTACAGTTGGTATCAGAGGAAAGGTTTAGTCAACCTCTGGAAACTAGGATGCGAAAACGTT
This sequence comes from Viscum album, assembly GCA_963277665.1. Lineage (NCBI taxonomy): Eukaryota > Viridiplantae > Streptophyta > Magnoliopsida > Santalales > Viscaceae > Viscum > Viscum album. The sequence continues at coordinate 768,397,156 of OY728159.1, read as the reverse complement.
AGTGAGATCCCTAGAGATATTTCCAAGGTGTGTCTAGGGATGTCCCTAAGGATAAGTATACGTATAGGATATGGTTCTAGAACTACGGTAACAATCTTAGAATTTAACCTAAGATTTTAGATATTAAGGGTACTCCCCCTTTACTATATTGTTTTCCCTAGAATTATTTTTTCCTCTCACACTATTCTTTTTGGGTTTTAGACGATGGCTGGAACCTGAAGGAACCGTGTTGATCAATGCAATGGACAATGCAATGATTGTCCTCCTGAACAAACAAATGTTATGGGAGATGGAGTGGAAAATCTTATTGCTATACTTACACAAGATATGAATCATTCCGGACTTCCAAATGAGCAGAGAAGGGAACAATATTCTATTGAGTCCTTCATGAGGCAATGTCCACCTTCTTTCAGTGGGACTTCTGATCCACTTGTTGCTGAACAATGGATCAGTACCACTGAAAAGATATTTTTAGTTCTTCAATGTTCTGAACATGATAAAGTCATCTTAGTAGTATATCGTTTGGAAGGTTAAGCTGATCAATGGTGGAATCTTATCAAGAATACGAGGCCAAGAGATGAAATTGAGTCCATGGAATGGGACGAGTTCAAGAATTTATTTTTCAATAAGTACTTTCCTCGTAATCTTCGAACTAAGATGGAGAAGGAGTTTCTCGAACTAAAGCAAAAGGATGATGAATCCGTTGGTATATACGAAGCGAATTTTACAAGACTTTCAAGGTATGAATCTGGCATTATCATCCAACCTGAAAGTAAAGTTTATCGATTTTTCAGTGGCTTAAAACCAAGTCTTCGAAGGGCATTAGCTATAAGAGACTTCAGTAGCTATGAAGAAATTGTGTGTTGTGCTATCAAGGTAGAAATGGAAGTTCGTGTTACATATCCATCTCATGGTTTTGACAAGAAATGAAAGATGGAGTTCAAGGAGAAATCTCAGAATAATGGTGAAAATAAGATGAATGTTTCCTTATGCACAAAGTGTGGAAAGAAGCATGGTGGAGATTATCTTAAAGGGACTAGAAAATGTTTTAAGTGTGGAAAAGAAGGTCATCGAGCAGCTGAGTGTCGAAGTAATGGAAAAAGGGTTTCTAATGATGTGAATAAAGAAAATACTGTAGAGAACGCAACACCAACACTTCAATGCTTCAAGTGCAAGGAAATGGGGCATTATGCTAATAAATGCCCTAATCCAAGGGTTAGTGATGATCGATATGAGAAACCGATTAAGGCAAAGGACAAAGGGAAGTCACATGCGATCACTATTGGCGATGTTGAATATGACAACGATGTGGTGGAATGATTAAGTTTTTATGTAATGGGATTCCAAAATAATTTTGTATCATGGGGTATTGGAATATTTATGTATTGGTCTAATGTGGTATTCAAAGTGATTGAGATATTTTTGGAAATAAGATGATATGCGCATAATGAAGGGAAAATGAGAAAATGAAATGTTTAATAGTATTCATGAGCTCATGATTGATATAAGGACTAAGTGATATCATGGTTTGAGTATATAGAATTTTGAGGAATTTGGTATATGGAAAGTGTTAACTTTTAACTGCATTCAAGTTTTCACTATGGTTCAATGGGTATTCAAGAGAGTATAAGATTAAGGCCTTTGAATGTTTGGAATGTGACCAATAAGATATATCTTATGATATATGGGGATCAATGATGGTATTAAATCTCTGAGAGTGGACAGCAGTATTATGGATAAGCCTAAAGATTGGAATGGATTATGTTGGACATAAGTTAGTATTATTTATGGGATGTTATAGTAATATAGCTTTATAAAAAGGACAACCTGCAGGACGGGCGACAGCCCATCGCGTCGGACAAGGCTTTGGGAATCGAACCCACAACCGAAGTGCGACTGGCATTTATCGCCTACCACTGGCCTATAGGATGTCCATGTTTAGTAGAAACTAGTTTTATTATATTAAGTAGTATGATATATGAAGTATAAGTCCATTTTAGGAACCATATATGATTAATCTCACTATAGAATGACTTAACTTTTGCTAACCTATTGTTTGAGACAGATGTAATGACCCTTCATTCTATCACATGATCTACTAACACTTCACGAATAACAAATTCAACTTCATTTATTTAAGAGATGAAGTGGAAATTGTTCAAGGCACGAACAATAGTGAGATTGTACCAAAATAAAGTAAGTATTTATTCTAATTCAAATTCTTCAACTTTACGGAAACGATCTTGAAAACCAAAAATGTTGTCCTAGTGCTCTTATATCTGATTAATCAGATGGTACCTTAGATCGTCACAAATTTATGGATTTGTGATTTTTGGCTTTTCCATAGCCATGTTCTCTACCACTCTCCATCAAAACATGATGGTTAGATTTTTCTTCCATATCCATATTTTCTCCTATGTGGAAACCCAGTGATTAGTTTATTTGGGTAACCGTTACGTTTCATACTTTTGTTTTTAAAGATTGGTTTTGGTATTCCTTTTTACGATGTGGGATTCTATTAAAGAAACTTTCGAGTAGTAAACCATTTATAACCCTGAAGAATTTCGAGGGCGAAATTCATTTTAAGGGGGGTAGAATGTAACACCCCAAGATTTTATGAAAAATATCCTTTTTAATTTCATTAATGTCTTGTCTTATACGCTACACCAAAAGGAGCTTTCAAAACACACATCTCTGACCTGGCTTGAATTACACGCAATCGCGACCTTTCACGATAGCGTGTGTTGTACGCAACACCAAGTTTCGCTAAACAACGATATGCTATTAAAATATTATTAAAACTAGCTGTTATGAATAGTAATAACCACTTTTTGAAATTTTTTAAATTTTATTTTTTTTAAAATGGACTTCATTTTTGGATTCGAAATATCGAAATTAGCTTAGGGTGAAATTTTGGTACTTTTCGGATAACTTTCATATTCTGATGAATAGTGAAAATTACTAAATTATAATTTAAAACAACTTTTTTAATCGAAATAATTAATAGTGATAAATTTTTAATTTGAGTGGTTTTAAAGTATATTTACAATATATTTTTACAATTTAATACAATGTTGGTCATTGGATGTAATTTCACATTCAAACCAGTTATAAACAAGTGTCAATCTTTTGATAGTTATTATCTCTTAAAAACACGCTAATTGTTTTGAAGACGGGAATTAATTTTTAAATTAATTAATGCAACTGATATGTTTTGAATTTGGTAAAATAGACATCATTTTTGAGTTCATAATATAAAATATAGCTTAGGCCTAATTTTTGGTATTTTTCTGAAAACTTTCAATTTTTTATGAATAGTGAAACCACTAAGTGGTAGTTAAAAAAACTGAATTGTTAATAAAACTTAATTTTACCGCTTCTGTGAGTGGAATTTCAAAAATCCAAGAGACACGATTGATGTCTGTAAGTAAAATGTGGTTCAATGAGATGAAAATAATTTTTTGGTGAATAGTAACTTTTTACTTTTTTTTACCACGTTCAAAAGTAAATAGGGTAATTAAGGGTAAAAATGATATTATTATTACCCTAACACATGTCCAAATTCTATTGGATAAGTTTAATTCAACCAAAAACAAGCTTAGGAATAAAATATGACCATTTAGGCCCACTTGGATTAGATTAGGACATTTATTATTTAATTCAAAGAAGAGTTAAAAGAGTTAAAATCAAAGTTTATTTACTAAAACATTTTTAATATAGGTTTATACATAAGATAAATTTGATTGTAAATATTCATTAGAAAGATAAAACGATTTCCTACATAATGGTATTTTATTTGTAATTTTTAGACATCAAATAATTTAATTTATTTATGACACAAAGATGGTGCAGTAATTATCTTATTAATGAAATATTGACATAATTGATGTTATAAATACCCAAATAGATCTAATTTGAGACTTTTTATGAATTCCACTAATTTTCTAGGTTAAAATGACATTTTATTATTGATTTAATTAACTTTGTTCGAACTTATCATTCTGTTATGATTTTTACAAAAATCAATTACTAAATAGTGTCGAAATTGACATAAAATAGTTTTTAAAACAAATATTATATTATTAATTGTTATTTTATTCCTAAAAATCAAAGTTTCGGCCAAATGACTTATATAAGGTTATATATATTAATAATAAACAATTTGGGGTTCGTTTGGATTCTTATAGTAGGTTTATTAACCTTATAGTGTAAGAACACAAGAAGACACGGTTAAAGTGAAATTATTTAACTTAATGTTAAATCTAAATGATAAGGTTAAAATAGGAACCTAAACTTGTCTAAATTCTATTGGATGAGAGGCTTTAGACCCATACCCACCTTATCCTCGAAATAAATCAATTTTGAGATATTTAAAACCAAACTTGACTTTATAATAAAATAATAATTTTAGTTATTCCAAAGGTGCCCCTCTCCTCCCTTATAAAAGGGCACCTCCTTCCTCTCTTCCTCACACAAATTTGAGCCTTAAAGCTCTGCCAACCTCTACAAAATTCTCTTCTCCACTTCCCTATAAACATCCTAGAGGTTCTGGTCTTCCTCAAAGACCAATTTTAGTGCCCTAAGAGGAGGTCTCAAAGAGGCGCTTCAAAGAAGAGGTAATTTCCATTACCGATTCATTCACCTTTATTTCTTCTTCCACTTCTTCTTATTAGGTTGTTTCATTATGAAGTAATAACATCAGTATCACTCATATAATGATATGTTATTATAAGTATGAAACAATCCTATTTCACCATCTATCCATCCTAGGGAAAACGAAATCACCGTGCATGCATACGTACAGAATACCGTCTCCATGCCGTGGTGAAATCTATTTTCCACCACCACCTTACTTGGATGGGTATAATGGTGTAAATAATAACTATATATTATTATTTTAAAGTAATACTGATTCTTAAATAGTATACCTACACTCCAATAAAGTACCACGATCATGAGAACGATATCATCGCTCGTGTGTACGTACGGACTACCGTCTCCACGACGCGATGAGATTCATTCTCCACTTTAACAATTCATGAATGATTATAAAGTATATATAATAAGTAATCATGAAATATATGACATAATAATAATACTGGATTTTTGTGTATATATATTAATGTCATCTACTTAATTCCTTTCAACTCAATAAGGAAACGAAAACAGCGTTCATGCGTACGTACGGCCTACCATCTCCATGAACGGTGTATTTCATTCCATTTAATGATTTATTATATATATGTATATTCTTAATATATATATATATATATAAATCATGTTTTATATTCTGGAATTAAGTAATCATAATCTAAGTGATCATATGAATAATTACAAGTCAAAACACAGACGACAAATGAAACAATTTTACCCAAAATGCTGTTTAACATGGAATTTACAAAAGAACGGGTAAAATAAAGTCATAAGTGAACCATATATGATATAATAACAATAAGTATGATTCTTGAATAATTCAATGACATTATTTAAATCATTATACAGGAGGTTCAGACACTTATTAAGCAAATCGGACCTAAGGTAAGGGAAATATCACAATCTCATTTTTATCCGAGATTGTTTATACGTTGGTATTTACTGGGGTGTATTTTATTATCCACATCTATGTTTCCTCAATATTTAATGTTATTTCCATACACCTACAATTGTTTAAATCCAATTTTACCCTTTGGTGAGTTTTTAGTAAAAGATATGAAAGGAATCTTTTGTCGTTTTTCGTACGAGGTACTTTTTGACTTTTCCGACAAAAGTACGAGAAGAATGTTTTCTTTTAACTTATACGGCATGAATGGATTTTTAAAACATAATTTCCAAGAAGCTTCCTTTACAAGTTTTAAAGTTTATTTTTAATCAACTTCTTTTAGTTTAAATTTGTATGACATGTTAAGAAAGGAAAAATGTTTTTGAAGAAGAAAGGATATTTTCCTCAAGAATGGAGTTCAAGTGCTTTATCAAAATTATTTTCCATCTAAGATAATAAAGGGTTCTATTTTTATCCCTATTATTACATTGATTTGATTGTGATGGAATTATTTTTATGAATTCCTTTATCTTATATGAATTGTTTTATGATGTCATGTTGTTTAAGAATCCCATTTTTATTACATGGGTTATGCAATGATGTATGATTTATGATTTTGTGGCACACATAAGAATGGTATCATTATGAGATGGGTGGGACCTATATCTCCCTCCAATGCATTGGGTAAAGATTTTATATCTCATGAGATAGACATGGCTGGAATGGTAGGTCATACCGGTTCAGTGAAACAGGACTGAAATGAGGGTGACTCGCTTCAGAAAGGGACTTTGTCCACTAAGATAGTCTTGGCAATGAGTCTTGACTAACAAGAAATGATTCTCTATGATTATGTGTGTATTCCAAAAAGTTTAATGTTTTAAGTTATGATTATTTTGATTACATTTCACTGCCATGACTTATCCCATGTTATGAAATAATGATCTTTTTTACAGGTTAAGATTTCCAAAATGTATGTGCTTATGTATATGATGTGATTGATATTTATTTTGTTTACCCTTACTGAGCATTTGATCTCACCCTTTTATGTTTACTTTTCCCCAGGATATAAAGAAAGGTTTAGGTATAAATAAAAGAAGATCTTTATGGGAGATGTTGAAGATCTTTCACCAGGATTAGAAGATTATATTCTGAGTTTCCAAAGACACTAAACTATTACAATCCTTGTGTGTGTGTTTTTTTATGTACTAAGTATTCCACAAATGTAATGTAATGTCAATGTATGTCAAGCTTCGGGTCTCTACATAGTGTCTTTCTAACAATTGTTTAACATTTTTCTAAAGTTGTTCATGATAATTTCATAGGGATCTGACACATAAGAGAAGTAGAGTATATGATTTATCTCTTACTAGGGATGCATCCTATATCACTTTAATCTAATTGTATAGAACAAATAGAATTGATAGAATTGAAATTCCATTTGGAAGATCTGGAAAGAAAGGGGTTCATTCTCCCTAGTACTTCTCCATGGGAAGCACTGATTTTGTTTGTGAAAAAGGTAGATGGAAATATATATATTTTTGTAGATTATCGTAATATTAACTAAGTTATGATAATGAATCAGTATACACTTCCATAAATTAGTGATCTATTTTATGAATTGTGGGTATCTTTGTCGTTCTATAAAATTTACAGAAATTATGGATCTCACCAACTATGAGTTCTTAAGGAGGAGCCAAAGACAGATTTCAGGAGTAGGTATAGCCATTATGTGTATGTGGTTTTACCTTTCGGTCTTACAAATTCAACAGATATATTTATGGAATTATTAAATCTTATATTTCAAATATATCATGATTATTTTTTGTTTGTGTTTGTTGATTACAAAATTTTGTATTCTGTAGGTTCTGGGAGCAGTGGTAGGGTAGATGGGAAAGTTCCCGACTTTAATTTTTTCCATATTCAATGAATAATCTCGGATCAATATGAAGGCGAATGCTAGTATCCACAGAATTGAATCAAGTATTTAGGCAAAGGAATTGAAACCCATAACCAAGATATAGGATCAACATATTTTTTTTATAATTAATTCAATTTAATTAATTAATTTCCTCCAAATGTATTCTTTCTTTATTGATGCCTTCAGCCATAGAGCGGTAGGTGTAGTTATGTTTCATTTTAGAATCCAAAGGTAGTATTCCTCTAGAATTGATCCACACATGTTACATGTATCTTCATATGTCGTTGAAGGAGTATCTGGGTGTTATCACAAATGATCCTTGCACTTGCGATGTCTACCTTCAATCACCTTGAGAACTGTTTCCAAAGCGTTCTCCTTGATTTGGTGGAGGAGGATCACTCTCCTTCCTGAGATTTTTCTTAGAGAAGAAAGAACTATCTAGGCTTGATGGTTTTTCTATAATTCATTGTGAACAACCTCATAGGCAGATCTTAGCTAGCGCTTGGCTAATAATAGAATAATATAACCTGGTATTTAATTCACTAGAGTAATAAAAAAAAATTCACAAGTGCCATAATTATTTTATTAATCCTAGAAAAATCCCCATGTAAAATAATAACAAGAACATTATTATATCCTGACATGCTCTTATCTTGCAAGTTATAATTAAAAATTTTTTAATCAAATAATATTCAACCTTATTATTTCTCACTGGACCATTAACTTGGTCTGTGAATCCTCCACCATATTTATTAAACCTTGAATAATGACTATTTATTTATTAAATAAATATCACTACATTATTCACAACTTAATATATAAATATTATATTCACCAAATAGAAAATAAATATTTATTAATTATTACTCCCACAATATATTCTCTCAAATTACTATTGTTGAAATAAATGCGATCAAGCATCCATGAATAATTATTAAACCAAAACCAGGAATAATCTTTATTCAACAGGTTAAATAATAAATAATATATTATTTAACTAAGATACTGGATACACTTATTGTGTGACCCTCTTGGCCTCTTTCTCTGTGGAATTAGGTGACCCACCCTAAAGTCTAAGGTTAATGTTTAGAAAAAATTCAAGTCACCCATAGAGAAAGAAGCTAATGTCATAATGACACATCACCTGACAAAAATTATTACTGTGTGATATAATCCATTTTTCTTGATATCTCCAATAAATCAGGTTTCATGCAAGTTCCATCAACCCATGTGCTTTATTTCTCATTCTTGGACTTCCTGAAAATTTAACTTTCCTATAGAACACCATTGTCAGGGATTTTTTTAGGATACATCATTTCCATCAAAAGGCTTGAGATATCAACCTTTGTTATGTAACAGAAGGAACAAATCATTTATCTTATTATTCATTAATGTAGTATTACTCATGATGCACCCTACATATCCTACCTCATCATGAACATATTTCATCACAGTTTTTACCAATACATCTAAGTGTACAAGTCAAAATACCCATTAATAATAATCTTAAATTCTAAGGACAAATACACACATCTGTAGATAAGAACATCCAATGACACTTATAAATGTGGATTTCTTACTAGCAGGTCTTGTTCTCATAATATCCTCCAAGACATTACCAAGAGTGTACACCATGAGAAGGTTCCTCAAAGTCCTTAGAGTCTCCACCCCTGGTAGCCTATATCATTTTTGTCCCTTCAAATGGTATCATATATCTATAGAACATATATTCGGGAATAGTTTCATGGAAATTTTGGGTTCTCATCATAGTAGGGATATTCTATAACCTTTTAGTGTGAAAGATACTCTTAGGAAATTATCACATACAATTTAATGTAGAAGAAAAATCATGATGTGATAAAGAGTTTATTTATATCCATCCAATGAATACATGATTATAATAAACTACAAAAGAATTTGATTTTAGGGCACCAACTTCAATCGACTCTCACTTCCACTAGAACCAACTGCTAACAATCATCAGTTTGCTAGCTCTCACATGATACTCATGCGTCTGTTGAGATATGTCTTTAGTCAAGGGGTCCATCAAGTTCTATTCCATGGATACTATTCTCACTAAAACTTCACCCATTTGATAGAAATCCCTCAAGAGGTGATACTTATGAAGTATGTTCTATATTCATTAATGTGACCTTGACTATTTTGTAAGAGCCACTGATGTAGTATTATCAAATTACAATATGATAGGTTCTTTACTGCTAGGTATCACATCAAGATCTTGGACAAAGTACCAAATACAGAAGGCTTCCTTGGCTACATCAGAAGCCACTATATACTTGTACTTTACTATATAATAAATGAAACTGGATACTTTGAACTCTTCCATCTCACAAATCCTCCATTGAGACAAGAAATGTATCATGATTGTTACTTTAGATCATTCTAATATATCTAAAAAACCAGCATCAGCATACCCTCTTATGACAAGCTCCGCATCATCTCCATACACTAGGAACACATCCTTAGTTCTTCTCAGACACTTAAGGATACTGTTAACAGCAATCCAATGATATTCTCCTCAATCTTCTTGATGTCTACCTACCATGCTCGGTGTATAGGATACATCAAGTATAGTACATAACAGGGAATAAATGATAGATCCTATCACTGAATCATATGGAATCTTACTCATTCTATCATTCTCTTATTGTGTCTAGGGACACATTTTATTAGAAAGATATAATCCATGTGACACTAAAACCAATCCCCACTTGGATTGTTCCATACTAAATCTCTTTAGTATATGGTCAATATATGTACTTTGAATTAGTCCAATCAGCCTCTTGGATCTATCATGAATGATCTTGATCCCTAGAATATAGGGTACTTCACAGAAGTCTTCAATGGATAAGCACTTATTCTACTAATCCTTAATAGATTTTAAGACTGGTATTTCATTTCCAATAAGTAATATGCCATTAAAATCTACTAATAGGGTAATGAAAACATTCCCATTAAATCTTTTATAAACAAAGATGTCACATTCACTTTTAAGGAAACCAAATTATTTTATGGATTCATAAAATCAAATGTTCAATGACCTAGATTCTTTCTTCAATACATAAATGGATCTATGTAACTTGAAAATAATTTTGGCATCACCTGGTGTTAAAAACTTTTTTGGTTGTGTCATATAGACATATTCTTGAAGTTTCTTGTTAAGGAATGTAGTTTTGACATCCATATGCCAAATCTCATAGTCATGGAAAGTTGTTTGGGAAAATAAGATTTTGATGTATTTAAACATGGAAAATAGTGAAAAGGTTTCATGGTATTAAATTCCTTGATGTTTTTTAAAACACTTATCTATTAGCCTTTTTTATAGGTACTTAATTTACCTTCCATGTCCAGTTTCCTCTTGAATACTCTTTTACACCCAACAGGCTTTACATCAACTAAAACATTGAACAGAACTCAAACATGGTCTTGATACATGGAATCTATCTTAGAATTCATAGATTCTATCCATATTGAATCTTTTGAGATCTCTACTACCTCCTTGTAGGAGATAGGTTCATCATTATCCAATAATAATGAGTCACCATCCTTAGTGGCTAGGAAATCATATCTCTTTGTTTCCCTTATCTCTCTTACACATTTATATAGTACTTGTGTTTTAGGAACCACTTCTTCCACAGGGACCTATGGAACTTTTTCTAGTACCAACTCCTATGTATCTTGAGAATCAACTTCATCAAAGTCAATCTTGCTCCCACTTTCCTTCTTTTTTATGTGATCCCTCTCAAGAAATATGGCTTTTCTAGAAATAGTCACTTTTTTATCTGAGCGGGTTTATAGGTAGTATCTTTTTGTTTCCTTGGGATACCCTAAAAAGATACATCTCATGCCCTGGGATGCTAGTTTGTTTCTTGAGAAAGACTTAACAAATTCATCACATCCCCATACATGTGTATGCGATAAAATGGGTTTCTTTCCACTCCATAGCTTTAAGGGAATTTCATTTTCCACTTTAGTTGGTACTCAGTTTAATGTGTATTCCATAGTTTTTAATGCATATCCCCAAAAGGATAACATAAGATCTTCATGAATCATCATCAACCTTACCATGTCTAACAAGGTATGGTTCCTCCTTTCACTAACACCATTCCACTATGGTGTATAAGGTGGAGTGAGTTGAGATAGAATTTTCTAACTCCCATAAAAAGTTTATGAAATCTTGGTTAAGATATTCTCTAACTCGATCAGATCAAATCTTTTCTATCTTCTAACCCAGATGATTCTCCACGTCATTATTAAATTCTTTGAATTTCTTAAAAGACTTGAACTTATTCCTCATCAAGTAAATATATCCATATCTACCCAAGTAATCAATAAAAGTTATGAAGTAAGAATATCCACCACTAGATTCTACGAGAAATAGTCCACATGCAATGGTGTGTACCAATCCTAGAAGCTTTATGTACCTTTTACCCTATCCACCAAATGACAATTTGGTCATTTTCCCTTATAAACAAGTGTGGAATCTATCAAGTAGTTTTAGATCAGAATAATCCAAATAACCATCTTGATATATCTTTTTCAAATGATTCTTGTTTACAAGACCAAGATGGTGATGTCATAATAGGGTGTTATACAAGTCATGTGAACTTGATTCGTTATCAATTACCAACATTTGGTTTAAAAATTTAGTACATAAAGATCATTTTTTAAATGTGACATACCATAACATATGTTTTTCTTATAAAAGAAACAACTTTTCTTTCTGAACTAAACAATAAACCCATTTATATCCAAACATGATACATAAATTATTATTTTTGTAACACTAGGTACATAATAACAGCCATGTAAAACCAAAATCATTCTCATTGGAAACGTGAGGTGGTAGTCACCAATGGAAATAGTATCCACCATCACAACACTGGAAGCTCGTAGATCCACCTCTCCTCTAGAAATTTTCCATAAACTACATAGTTCCTGCATTTGAATACAGATGTGATCACTACAAGCAATATCCAATACCAAATGTGTAGAAATGGACATATTTCACTTGATAATGAATGCACCTTTGGATTCCTCTTAACTATGGGTGCAGTTCCTCTTCCAATGGCCTGGCTTTCCACATGAAAAAAACATTTCCTCCTTTCCCTTTCAATGCATTTGGATCTTCTTCTTCTTGGTCAGATGGTGCTTAGGATTTTACACTATTTATAGGTCTTAGGCCCCTTTTCCTTGCCCTTACTCTTCATATTCACTATAAGGATTGTGTGTTTGTCACACCCCATGTCCATATCCACTAGGATAATCATTTTCAGAAGTTTCAATAGACTCTTATAATTATTTATCATATTATAATTCAGAATAAAACTATATAAGGTCTTGGGAAGCGATGATACTATGAGATCTATACACAACTCATCTATAATTTAATTCCTAAGATGTCCAGATGATCAATGTAGCCAATAAGCTTAACTACATATGGACCAGCTGGGACATACTCTCCAATATTAGTGGTGAAAAAATCATTGGATTTCTGATACCTCTCTTTTCTCGCCTTCTATTAATAGATATCCCAAAGGGGAGACATCATGCTATAAGAATCGGGTTCCTCATATTGCTTCAAGAGCTCATTAGTCATGGATGATAGCATGAGACACTGAACATCTGTATCATCATTCAATTGTTTCTCGTACAAATATATCTCCTCACCACTCACCTCATTTCTAGGCGCAATTGGTAAAGGTTCTTCTAGCACATATAGTTTCTTTTCATGACAAAGGATGGCCCTAAGTCACCTTTTCCACTCCAAGAAATTAGTGCTGGTGAGAAGTTTTTCCTTGTCGAGTATAGATCATAATGATATATTTAATGTCGTTTTTAATGTTTATTTTACAAGTAATATGAACAAAGTTTTATTACTTTATCTTGTAAAATTAAGACAAATAAATAAATATTCATTAGTCTCCCACTATTTTATAGAAACCTAATAGCCCTTACCACTGGTTTTGAAATATCATGTTGCTTAGACATTCAAGCAGCAAGGATCCATATTAACCTTCGCATTACCCTAACTTTGGATAATCAATCAATTTGAAAGGTCTTAGGTAAGCATTCCAAAATCCAACTGCATTAACTCACAACTCCTTGATTTTTTGAGTGGACTCCCCAATTCTGAAATCCTTACATTTGGATTTCCTTAACCTTTTTCTCTCAGTTACACAAAGTCCCACTTTGGTTTTCAAACCTTTATTTAAACTAATTTAATTCAACCTAAGACCTCAAATTAGAATTCCATGATAATTTAAGGAACCCCAACATTGTTTGGTCAAGCACTTTGAACTATGGTTCGATTATAACCAAAGTAATCGAAGGCTATACTAGATTAATATTTTATTGAGGGATTTTATCCTTTATGAATAAATTTAAATTTATTATCATTTCACATGATTTTTAATATTAAGTGGGATAAGATGAAGTTATTAACTATGTATTAGATAATATCTATGCATAAGCCAATATATTTTAGTTCCATCTTGCATGCTTGTTAATTCATTAATTATGTGATCTCAACAAAACATCCATAATGAATATCAATAAAATTGATATAAATAAAATAAAGGGTATGATCATGAAATTATTATAATGGTTAGTTTATCTAGTGGTTGATAAACTAATCGCTGACATGGGAGAAAAACACCTTGAACCAATTAGGTTCATGTTTACAGCTTTCCACATATCCACCTTGGTATACCCTTTGATTTGTTTCTCCTAGGCTCCTAACTTGAACCACCTCCACTAGTTTTGGAGCTCCATCCATTAAATATGCTTTTACTCACATGCATGAGAGGAGTAAAAGGGGGTTTACATAAAATAAATCATGGGAATATAGGTCCTACATATTAATGATGAGAGAAGGCACACATTCCAACAATTTAATTTAATAATAATTTAAATGGGAAACCAATCACATAAAAAGGTATGGTCTAGCTCATGATCATCCACATGCATGAAACGAATTATGAATTTAATAAAACTAGAATTAAATTCACTAATCATTCTTATTTAAGATAAATCGCACTCGAATAAATTAATTATTATTTTTAATTAATCAATCCTTTAATATTAAACCTTTTTTGGATTACCTTGAGATTATCATCCATTATAATTTTGAACAAATTAATAAATCCATTAAAAATTAATTGTGTACATAACTTTTACGCTGAAGGAAACCTAGTGAATACCCATCCAAAACAACCCAACATGTATTATACTTATATAAACTTTAATATTTGTGACATTTAGCATGCACATAGAATAATAATTATAATGCAACTCATACATGATGTGAATATTTTGAATATTACACATGTGTAGATAAAACACACACACACACATATATATTTATATATATTAAAGCCTATCACATGGAGTGTCCCATATTTATGCCCACATACAAGTAAATTTCTCAAGGGTTACATAATATAATAAATTTTAAATCTGCATAACTAGTAACCATACATGGAATGTAGATATGATCTACAGGACCTGTACATTCTTTATCGTGTATCCGAATTACACACCTAGGGACTTTCTGTGTGAGGGGTACTTTGGAAATCTTGGAGTACATGGTGTGTCCAGTGGGTCACATGATGTGTCGACTCCACATTACACAGTCACTGGTCAGCTAAACCATGTAAGGGATACACCGCCCAACCCTGACCCGAAAGGGACTACACACTATGTCTAGTAGGCTACACGACATGTAGTTTGGATGAACGTGCACCAGTATGTCCTGGTCAACACACGGTGTAAGAATTAACTACACCACGTGTCATTAATACACACTTGTTGGGTAATTACCGAACTAATCCAAATGCATTGAACACAACTACAATGTTTGTAGATATGACTACATGGAATCTACTGCTGTGTTACCTGGATAGAACCCTTAGCACCTCTAGATGAGGTCATTGATATAATTTTAATCATAAAATTAATCATTTTAATTATATCTGTTATAAACTATTGAGGAAGAAATAAATATCATAATTTAGATTAAAAGAACTATTAAACTTCAATTGACAAACTAAATTATTAATGAGTAAATCATCAATGAATTATTTAAATAATTATAAACAATAATATACCCGCTCTAATACCACTTACAGGTTCTGAGCACAATGGAAGCCTAGACGGGAAAGTGCCCAACTTTAATTTTTTCCATATTCAATGAAAAAATCGGTATGAATACAAAGATGAACACCAGTATCCACAGAATTGAATCAATGATTTAGAAAAAGGAATAGAAACCCAAAACCAAGAGAGAGGATCAACATTTTTTGTTTATAATTAATTTAATTAAGTTAAATAATAACCTTCAAGGTGATTCTTTCTTCGTTGATGCGTTCATCCATATATCTTCAGGTGTACTAATGTTGAATTATAGAATCCAAGTGTAGGATTCCTCTAGCAGTGATCCACATGTCTTCCAAGAATCATCAGATGTCGTTGAAGGAGTCTTTAGCTACTATCACGAAAGATCCTTATGCTTGTGATTTCCACCTTCGATTGCCTTAAGAACCACTTCCAAAGAGTTCTCCTTGAACTAGTGGAGGAGGATCACTCTCATTCTTGAGAGCATTCTTATAGAAGAAATAACTCTCTAGGATTGAGAGATTTTCTCCAATTCGTTGTGTACAACCCCGTAGGAATATCCTGGCTAGAAATTAGCTAATAAGAAAATAGTATAACTTATTATGTAATTATCTAGGGTAATAATAAATAATTGTCTCAAATTCCTTAATTATTTTATTAATCCTAGAAAACACCCCATGTCAAATAAAAAAAACAACCTTATTATTTCCATACATGATCTTATCTTGTGAGTTGTAATTAAATATTATTTAATCAAATAATATTCAATATTATTATTTCTCACTGGACCATTAACTCATTCCACAAATACTTCACCATATTTATTGAACCATAAATAATGACTTTTTAATTATTAAATAAATATCATTTCATTATTCACCAATAAATATATAAATATTATATTCACTAAATAGAAAATAAATATTTATTAATTATTCTTCCCACAATATATTCTCTCGAATAACTAGTGTCGAAAAAATGTGATCAGGAATCCATGAATAATTATTAAACCACAACCAGGAATAACCTATATTCAAAATTTTAAATAATAAATAATATCATATTTAACTAAGATAATAGATACAGTAAGTGTGTGCCCCTCTATGCCTCTTTCTCAGTGGAATTAGGCGAAACTTCCTAAAGTCCAATGTAAGCATCTAGCAACACATCATGGAACCCATAGAAAAATAATTTAATTATACAATTACACATCACCTCATAGGAATGATTATCGTGTAATATAATCTCTTTTTCATGATATCTATAACCAATAAGGTTACATGTAAATGCCATCAACCCATGTGATCGATTTCTCATTCTTTGACTTCTTAGAAATTTAATTTACCTATAGAACACCATGGCCATATATTTATTTAAGCTATATAATTTCCATCAAAGGGAAAGAGATATCAACTTATGTTATGGAACAGAAGGGACAAATCCTTTCTCACATTATTTATTAATGTAGTATTACTCATGATGGACTGAACATATAGTACCTTGCTGTGAACATATGTCATCACGGTTTTCACCAATACATCTAATTGAACAAGTCATAATACCCATTAATAATAATCATAAAGTATAAGGACCAAGAAACACATCTTCAGATAGGAACATCCAATGACACTTATAAATGTAGATTTTCTACAGGCGGGTCTCGTTCTCGTAATATCCTCCTAGACATTACCAAGGGAACACATCATTACAAGGTTTCTCCAAGTACAATGAGTCTCCACCCCAGATAGAATATATCATCTGTGTCCCTTAAAATGATATCATCTGGATATATGACATATAATCAAGAATAGTTTCATGGAACTTCCAGGTTCTCATCATAGTAGGGATCTGCTATGAACTTTTAGTGCGAAAACTACTCTAAAGACATTATCACAAAAAATATCATACAAAAAAAATCGTAATGTGATAAGGTGTTTATTAATATCCATCCAATGAATACATGTTTACCATAAAGTAAAAAATAATTTGTTTCTAGGCACTGAATCCAATATATTCTAGGAAAATGGATGATCATGAGAAGCACTTGATGGTAATGTTAGGAATCTTGTAGGATCATCATCTATATGAAAACTCTCAAAGTGTATTTTTTGGATATAATAGGCATGTTTCCTTTGGCATGCTATATCTAAAAAAGGTATTTATGTGGATCAATAAAATATATAGGTTGTGATATCTTGGAAACCACGAAATAATTTCTTGAGATATGTAGTTTACTTGGGTTATTTGGTTATTACTGATGCTTTATTCGTGACTTTTCACAGCTAGATTCACCAATGATAGCTTTTATGAGGAGGAATAAAACATTCCAATGGAATAATGAATGTCAGATGTATTTTCATGAGGTTGAAGTTTTCCTTAAATAAATACATATCTTGACATTTCCAAAATCGGTATTGGGTTATATGGTGTATTGTGATTCTTGAGGATCTAGGTTGGGGTGTGTTCTCATATAGGGAGATTATGTCATTGATTATGGCTCATGTAAATTGTAGTTTTATGAGAATAACTACCCAAAACATGAATTATAATTATCTATTGTAGTCCATTCTTTGAATACCTTACATCCTTACCCCTTTGTGAGAAATTTATAGTGTTTACAGATCATAATATCTTGAAACACATATTCTCACAATGATATTTGAATCTAAGATAAATAATATGGATGGATTGTATCTAAATTTTTTAATTTTACTTTATTTATACAATAGGTAAATGAAATTTGGTGGTGAATTCATTAAGAAGGAAGTCGTATAGTCAGTTGGAAAAAGAGGTTTCAGATGCGTGGTAGCTGATGTTGGTGATAGAAGACAAGAACTTAGATTTTGAAGACTGAGGTGGTGTTATGGTTTTATTTTCAATTTATTTTGTTCCTAATTTGGTTATGAAATTTTAATAGGAGTAGTAATATAATTATAAATGTGTTTCTATGAGGAAAAAACTTAATGGTGGGGAGACCATTGAGGGGTGGAACTTGACATAGAATCAGTATTGTATTTTCAAGATTAGATGTTCATACCCATGGATTGTTAGGAACAAATTCTTCATGCTCACCACTATTAGTGATGGTTGTTTCATCCTAGAATAAAAAATATGTACAAATCATTAAAAGAATAATTTTGGTGGATTGGAATGAAAAGAAAAGTGTCTGATTTTTTTATGAGACGCCTCACCTGTTAACAGGTGAATGTAGAGCACTAGCGTCCAATGGGTATGTTGCGGTCTTCACCAATTATTATGTGGAAATGGGAGCATATAGTTATGGATTATAAATCACGTCTACCAAGTATGGTTTGGAAACATGATACCATATGGTTGATAGTGGATCGGCTCACAAATTTGGACTATTTCGTCCTTATTCATGAATCTAATATGGTGGTATACTAGAAAAAAAATATATTTGAGAAATTATAAAAATTCATGGCATACCACTTTCGATTGCATCAAACAGAGACTCGAGGTTTATGTATCTCTTTTGGAAATCCTTATAGTAATCTCTTGGGACTCAGTTGACTATGAGTATGGAATATCATCCTCAAACATATAGACAATCTAAAAAGAATATAAAAATGTTGGAATACATTTTAGGGCTTATGTAATGGATTTTGGAGTCTCATGGGAGGATAAAATTACATTAGTAGAGTTCTCATATAAAAACAATTATCAATCCTCTATACATATGCATCCTTTTAAACAATTATATGGGAATATTTTTTGTTTTCCACTTTGTTGGGTGGAAATATGTGAAACTTCACTGGTTGGACCAAGCCTTGTGCAAGAGGTAACAGAGAAGATTCTGTTGATCAAGAGGATAATGGAGATAGCTCAGAGTCATCAAAAATCATATATGGATCATTTTAAATGACTTTTTTCATTCGATGTGAGTGATCATATGTTCTTGAGAATCTCTCTAGGTCTTGTACATCATCGTTTTAGGAATCATAGAATATAATCTCCTTAATATATATGATATTTTGAGATAATTTAATGGATTTATGGGGTGGAAAATCAGTTGTATTTTCCTCCAAAGTTTATTTTAGTGAATAATGGGTTTCATGTATCTCAATTGAAGAAGTTTCATCTTGATCCTAGACATTTGATTCAATGGAATCACATTTATCTAGATTTGGATGCTATATTAGTTCATGTGTCAGTGTGGATTGTGGATTGGTAAGAGAAAGTCTTTCATGGGAAAATCATTGGTCCAACAATGGTTTTATAGAAACATGGTAAGAATCAAGAATAAATGTGCTTGTGTGAGAAATAAATGTTCAAGAAATGGTTTAAACTCTTTTAGAACGATGGTGGGTTTTAACTTTCCAAGGATGGATAGACCAACAGTAGAGAGAATGTATCACCCTCAGTTTTAGGTAATTAACCCTTTAGTTATGTATTTTAAGTATAAAAATTAATTAGGTTGTGTTTTGGGAGTTTTGTAGGAATTTTGGAGAAAATATGGGGTTTTCAATAGGTGCATGGTTTTAGCATTACTAGTAGAATTTGTGCAATACCTCCGAGGAAACCATGAAATTGGAACACTGGGAACTGGTTAGGCACATGGTTAGGCATAGGGTTTAGAAAAACCGTGCAACAAACCAGGATAAACTGTTCCAATCTATATATAGGGTTTTAGTATAGTTGGCGCACATTTTGTCTAATAATGTGATCCAACTATTCAAGGGGTGTTTGGAGGTAGTGGCTAGCGCACATTTTTCTTAACCATTCACCCTAACTAGGAACCATTAAAAATTAGATCCATGTTTTGTGGATCTAATCCAAATCTCCTCAGTAATCCCTCATTTTTCCCTAGTTAGGCCATAACACGAATTATTTTCCTTCCAAATATTGGATCGACCATTCCTCTTGATCTGAGAGTGATTCTAAGGTGAATCTAGGTGCGTTGGAGGCCAATTTTTTTGGTAATAGATCAATCTTGGTGGTTTTTCATAGTTTTTTTATTCTTACCTTTCATGGATTCATGAATCTAATCTATTGGGGATAGATTCATGTTTTTTGATTCCAATCATGATGAGATATGGTTGTTTTTTAAGGGAACAATATCTAAGGTCGTTTTTTAGAGTTTTAATCCACGTTTTTTCATTTTTGTGCCATTTTTTGGTTTATCTAATGATTGAGAGATAAGTGGATTATATAATGACTCATCATGTTAGAAAATGAAGGATTAATTTCAATTTTATTTAATTGCATGAACTGAATTTGGAAATTAATGTGCAAATCTTGATGGAAACCATCTTTAGCGATGGATTATGAAATTTGGAAATCGGTTTTTTTATTGAAAGTTAAATTGGTTACATGATTTTTTTTAATGGTGATTATAAAAATTTTTGTTTGGTTTTGATTTATGGAAAATGTTTTTTAGAAAATTTTCTCAATAAAATGATTTTTTTATTGAAATGCTTTGGCACATTTTGTTTGGCATGTCATTTGGAAAAAACTATTAAGTTGTGTTCATTTTCATTAACATGACCCAGTAGAAGGGGCTTGTGCCATTGTTCCACTTGGTATATGGTTAACTTGTGATGAATTGTTAGATCGGTGAGAGACTAGTCATTTTTATAGAACATTCACATGGGAATGCATGTGTGGATGTGTGGAATGGAATGGGTTATGCCAAATGGATTTGTGAAATTGGTTGAAATACTTATTTGGTTAATTTCCATGGATAATTTTTTTCGTTTGGAAACTATTTTATTCTTTGATATAAACTGCTTTAAATTGGTTTTAGACAATTTATATAAATGTTTTAACTTGTTCAATCCTAGTTGTGTCAGTTAAGAATTCATTGGAAAAATCCTTTTGAGTTTTATACTCAGCCCCTGCATGGGAACTTTGGTTCATTTTTTGATATTGTATTTAAATAAATAGTTAAAGGAAATTTATATTATTTATTTAGTTATTCATAATTATACACTGGGAATGGATTGTGGATTTGGATCGTGGATCTTGTTGGGAGCTCTTCATTTCATTTCTTTGGTGACTTTGAGTTTTGTTGGTTTTAGTTTCCGCTATGTACTCTGATATAATTCAGTTTCTTTGTTGGTTTTTTATACCCTAAGTTATATCACATTTTACTCATACATAATATAGTGGTTTTTTGTGGTTATCTTGGATTGGTTGTTTTATTTTAAAATGGAAAAGTTTACACCTAATGATTATGAATCCCTTAGAATTTATTGGCAGCCTTTTATGTCTTGGGGATGTCACCTAAGTCCTAGTAATGTCCTACTACTTTCCCAATCCAATGAGGAGGGGTGGGATGTTGCACAAGCTTTACAGTCAGTTCTATAAATATTAAAGAGTCAGTCACATGGTTTTCACATAGTTTCTAATAAACATGCTCCAACCATTCACCTATTCTAAAAATAAAAAAAACTGATTTGGAAAAAAATTCAAGAAAGAGGTTAAATATAATTAAATAATTAAAAATAGTTAATAAATTAAATTTTATGTGTGATATTTCTCCCTATTATAATGATTTCTTCCCCAAGAAAGTCTTCTAATGAAATACTATATTTAAAAACAGAATGAGGTCCAACCACCATACTAACAACATGATCTGGAAAATATGAAAATCAATCCAAATTACCTCCAACGATTGATGACATCATCTAAAATATAGAAATGGTACATACATTAATTTCTTAATTACCTTAACTCAAAAAAATTAAAATGACCACTAACATGAAGGCTACTCCAAATAAGGTAAAAATATTGATTCCAGAAGATTCATGCTCAATAAAAAAAGAAAAAAATAACAAAAATGGAAAATATGGAAAATATGGAAAAGAAGAGAGGATAGCCACTAATAAACCATAATTAAAATTTAACCTTTAGGTGGGGAGGTTGGTGAAAATTCATAGAATGACTCTCCCACTATACAAAACTTCTCATCCCTAAAATAAATTACACCCAAGATCAAAGGAACTATGATTTCATAAATGGATCACTTCCATAAAGGTTTACCCATCGTGGTCTCCCCACCATATAGGAATCCCACTCACACACTAAGTCTCCAAGGTATTCAATTATTCCAGAGAATGAGAAAGATCAAGATTATTACAAAGAATAAGAAAACTCCATATAAAATATAAGGTCTCATAAAATTTACCACAAGGAAAGGAGGATTCAAAAAGGACACTAACAAAATCTAAAAGTACCATAACAAAACACTGTCTCAAAAAATACCAGGTACAACCCTCATAAAAGAAAAGAAAAATAAAGGTGAACCAATGATTGAAATAAAAACATGACTATAATTACCTAAAATGAAACATTATAGAAGAATATTTACCAATATTGGCCTAAAAATAGAGGTGGAAGAGTAAGTGTCTTGGGGAATCATACGTAAAACACTGAAACCCCAGTGAATCCATTCAAACAATTGGGGTTTTAGATATGGTAAATCCTATTCTAGGGTAACACTTATCCCATTCATCCATGAACATGCCCAATACTTCCACCTACCAAACCCTCACAACAAAATCACAAGGAAAATATTGCATCCAATTTATCGATCACTAAGACAAATGATCACTAAGAGAAATTCATCTCCAATGCAATCGTCATTCCACTAAGAGGGTTCAACATTGAATCCAAATTTCCATATCAACAAAGATTCGCATGAAATCAAATTCTCTAAAAAAAGTATCTAAAATAGAAAACCTACGAAACTAGAATAGGTTTACATCAAAACTACAAGAATGAGGCATCCTAGAGTGGAAGACACTCACCCCTTTCATCCAAACATTACTAGGAGTAAAAAGTGAAACAATATAAGACATAGGACCAAAATACAACTTGGTAAATTTAAAACACTTGAACATAGCCACATTTTCTAATTTATGTTATTTTAAAATTATACGAAAAAATTCAATACCAAAAATGTTAATTTTAAAAACAATTTTAATGTTTTAAAGATCATTATTTGAAGAAAAAAAATGTTAAATTCATTAAAATTTTATAACTAAATATCCACTATTATCTTAATCCCCAACATTGAAATCGATTTTAAATTCCTAAAATCCCCTATCAAAAATTGTTGTATAAATCCAAAACACTAACTTTCTTCCAAAAATATTTTAGAAATATTCACTAATTTTAAAAAAAATATCATTTATTCGCACAATTGTATTTAAATTTTAAAACACCAACAAAAATCCATAAATACACATAAAAAATGGTTATGAAAATCCAACTTATTAGTTTTAATTCAGATTACACCCATTTAAAATTAAATATTTTTTAATTAACAAACCTTTCATTAGAAATCCAATGATCAGGTTTTCCTTTTTCTTAATTTAATAAAATTCATTAATTTAATTTTAAATCCAAAAAAACACACTTTTAGAATCATCATTTTAAAAATAAAAACTCATGCCCTTAATAAAAAAAAATAACATCCCATAAAAAAATTAATTAATAATTTCAAGATGGGAGTAGTTTCATTATGCAGTTCAGCCACATGGCTTGGCATACCATGTTCCAAATGCACAACCAGCACTGGGAGTCATCAAAAAACATTTACTCATGCTCCACATGGATTTACAAGCTCTACAGCGTCACTAAGAACCATTAGTTCACTCCCCTTGTCTTCCTCAAATCACCAAAAAATTTAACAACTCACAAAACTAAAGACTCAAATCCCAAAATCATATGGAAACTTGGGGATCCGAACATGAAAGATCTAGCAATAATATTCCTGCATATACCGCCCAAGTCATGATACTCTCATATCCATCCAATAAAATATTAATTCCCTATAGGATCAAATAGATAGTATGAAACATGAAACTAAAAATAATAAAGATATTCATGACCAATAAGCTCAGTAGGCATGTCAAGTAACCACTCCCCAAGTAAATACTTTAGATAGAGGATCTTTACTATTTAAGTTTGAAATAAAATAATAAAAATATATTTTTATTTCAAATCCAATCAAATCTCATTAATATTTTATAAATTATTCATTTTCTTTTCTTTAAATTAAAACAATCGATAAGAAAACATTTTTGGCCCAAGACACTTTCTCTTAAAATAACCAATTAAAATAGAACTCTATTTTTAAAGACTTCATTTTCAATACACATTAAGGTAACTATTTAATAAGAAGAAAAATATGGTATAATAATGAATTAATGATATATGAAAACATATTACATAAAGTATAAGAAAAATACAGAGTATGTAATCATTTGAAAATCATAAACATCATGTGATTAGACCCTAGACGTTCCCAGTTTAGAACCATCTGTCAGCCAATCAATGCGGTCCAAAGTCTATAACCAACCTGAATACTCAAAACATGCCTCTCCAGTGCCATATCCCACCATGGCCTTTCCCAAACATGGGGTATATAGTTCATTTAATTGGGATTGAATATAAACTATCTCTCAACTCCCACTAAGATTCCTAGGATCCCATGATAAAATTAAATGATAGGTAAGGAAGAAAACACAAATACAAAATCTCATTACAATCCACCATACATGATAAGACCACCTCTTTAAACCATCTATATGAATACACTCCTTAAAATAGAGGAATTCTATTGAGGTGTGAAACTATAAGATAACCTTTTAAAAGAACCAATCATGCCTTAGCATTTGGATAATTTAAATTAATTTCCAAGGAAGAATATTTATTTTAAAATAAAATTCCAAAACTAAGGAAATCATAAAACTATGTTTTCACGGTGTCAACTAGGATTTATCATTTTATTTTAAAAATTAAACCCACTTAAATACCCATTTGAAACAAATATTTAGTTTCCCATTTAGATCTCCAATGTTTCACTTTCATTGTTAGACTCATAGACACACACACACACACACATATATATATATATATACATATGTCATCCATTGCACAAATTATTATTATTGTATATGAAATTATACAAACACATGTATATATATACATACCTATGTATATGGGTATAACCATTGAATGAGACAAAATATATTTTCAAGCCTCCAATTTTTAATTGAATACTATCTTTGGAATAATCCATTGGTACTTGGCATTCCAAAACAATTTTAGAAAAAATACACCTTAAGAAATTTCATAGAACTAATATTTCTATTATTAATTATGTGTATTTCAGTGATTGAATCTCTTAAATTTTATTGATTTAAGATTAATTTCATCATTTTGTGTTTTTTTTGTGAATTTCGAGAATATATTTTAAAATTTCTTAATTATGGAATTTTAATTTTTTTTTCTTTCACTACAATATTTCAAGAATAAATTTTTCAATATTAATCCAAATAGAGGAATTATTTACTTACAGGTTCTATTGTTTTTGAGAATAAAATTCTTATGATATACACAGGGTTAATTTAAAATCCATAGGACCTAAATAAATGAATCAATGTGGAAAATATTTTATGATAATAGAATTGACCACTCCTAATTAAATGAGGCATATATCAGGCTATAAGAACCAAAATGAGTAGATTATAGTTTTTAATTAATAATGAATTGAAGTTTAATTTCATAATTAAAGTCCATGTATAAATTATCTTATTAACTCATCTTATACATGCATCAAACTATAGGAATATTAAGAGAATCTCCAACCAGATAAAGATAAATTCTATACATCAAGAATAAAGTAATGTACACATGTCCAAATGCTTTTAAATTTTGAGGTCAACACCCAAGACAATTTCAGACCACTCTTAAGAATACCACTTGGATAGTTTCAGATTTATGTTGGGAAGAAACTATATAAGCTTCTAACAGATATATTATTGAGAATAAATTTTCTATTCTTATTTGTCTTCTTAGAATTTTAATTCCTTATTCCTCTCCCTTATTCTTGGACACTCTTCACATAGAGGGGTAAAATTCTAAGTGATCGGTAAAGGGGATGTTTTATTTTTTTAATGATTTGTCTCCTATACTTCATTGAATAAAATAATTTTCTTTCATCTATTAAGTTAGTTTCAATATTCTAATAGAAATTTTTATTATTAATTATGATCTTATTTGGTTTTAGATTTTATTATTGGTATTGATTTGGTTAATAATAATTTTCTCCCTCCACAAATTTTCGGTATATATATGATGGGATGAGCTAGGGATTATAGGTTAAGTACTCTATTATCATTAGTACATGTGTGGGTAGTGGAAACTTATGATTATTTGGGATAAAGGAGACCCAATTGGGTATATCTTAAGTCAATTGAGGTTATTATCTGCAACTCTCTCGCACATAAGGGGGTAGACCAAGATAATTTTTATGGAATTTTCTTTCTCAACATCACCATTTGAAAAAGGTAGTGAGAGGAATTTATTGTGTAATCTCACTTTGATTATATTAAAGGAAGAGGATTAGATGAATTGTAACTTGGATAACATTGAATTCAGAAGACCAAAACTGGACTGATCACCCTTCTCATGTCATTTTTCAATATCTTTCTTAATTTATTTATTTCATTTTAAAAATATAAAAAATTAAAAAAGCTCATATGTATTTAATTTAAAATGAATTACTTTATTTTTTTCCACTCTTCTATAGAGACGACCTAAGTTAACCACTATATTACATTTAAACATAGGCAAAAATTCTTTGTTTCACACCACAGAATAAGAACATGTAAAAACATGGCACTTTTTTTATGGAGGTATTTCCAACAATATAATTCTACCATTTTATAAATATATTTTTTTCATTAATTAGAAAAAAATATAAAAAATATTTTCCATGATGAATTAAAATTAAAATTATTTTTCATAGATTAATTACTCAAAGGTGCACAAATAAGTGGTTGAAAATGATAAGGATTACCTCTTATAAAAGGTTTATGAAATCATTATTAAGACTATGAAAATCGTAAATATACTTGTTACAAGACTCTAATTTCAAGAACTGATGGATAATGATAATTATTTCCAAAATGATTATCTAATACTAAAGGACATGGAGGAAGTTCCATTGGATGAGGGGCCTCATCCTAAAATAGAATCAAACCTGGTGTTGGAAGAGATTTATCCACTCTTATTTCAAATGGAAGAGCCTAAATACCTGCTTCCATATATTACCACTCTACTCTATGATTAAATTTCCACTGAAGAAGCAATTGAAGATAAAAAAACATAGGGAGATGATAATTTCTTAAACTCATAGTCTTCTAATTTTATTGAAACTGAATTGAGTATCACCTATAATTATTTTGAATTTCCATATTCATCCAACTCTTTTTTTCCCTTGGAGTAAGAAAAGAGAAATAAGATGTATCTTATGAGAAACACATGGAGCTCCATAAATATGTTGAACATTTATAAATGGGATTCTGTGAAGAGATTGAAGTGGATTTTCTGTGGGAAATTGAGACTTAATATACCTACACTAATGGGGAATATTTTGACATTTATTCTTTATGTTTTAGTTTTTTTCAAATATAATTACACTATAACTTTTACTTTGGATATTCTTTTTATGTAACATACCTTGAGAAAACACTAGATATTGAAGAATAGGTTGTTCAATTGGAAACAGAGAAAGAGTGTGACACGTTCTTTGTCATACCCCCACCATGCAAGTTGTATCTCATTGTCATTGGGGTGAATTTTTATTACTCTATCCATGGAGCCCCCAACAAAAAGGAAGAGGTTTAAGATTAAAGGAAGAAGTGTTAGTGGTTTAAAATAAATAAAAATCTTCCACTATTAGACTTTTGATAACCCACTAGAACTATCCATCTTGAGGTCGCAAAAACCCAAGGCCCACTTAGGGGTTAAACCAAGATATAACCTTTTTTCTTTCCCTTTATCATTCTATTTCTATTTTATTTTCTTTCAAAAGATTTCTTATGTTTTCTTTTCTTATTTTTTATGTAGTTTTTTATTTAGTATCACTTTAGATATTAACTCAATTTTTCTCTACAAATAAGTCAGTGTGTATCTCTCCTTAAAAATTACTTTCTTACTGTGATTCAATTCCAAATATATTTACATGTTAAATCTACTTTATTTCATTGATTATAATGAATTATTTAAGTTAAGGGGTGAACATTTGTGGTTTAGGATTTTAACATGTCTATTTTTCGAAAAAAAAATGTTTAGTTTAATAATCATTGTGTGTTTATTTTTAAATTTTTATGTACTTTTGAAACTTTTGAGCTGAAATGATTATATTTTCATTTTCAAAACCCATTTCACTGGGTAAACCAATTTATCCCAAAAAACTAAACATAGATAAATGCTAAAAAGGACTTTATTTCAAGTTTAAAGCTTCAAATTTTTCATGAAAATTCCTATGTTTTTTTAATATCATGAAACATATGGCTTTATTTATATTTAAAATAACCTTCTTGTGTGGCTTCTTAACCATTTTTGACATATTCTTTACATTCACCTCATTTGTTTAGAGAATCAATCCATGCTTTCTTTAACCATAATTTGATTTATTTATATCAAATCATGAGGGTTTTAGTTACTTGTGTTTTAAATGATTAATTAATTTATTTGGTTTTAAAATCCCCATTTTCAAGTGATCCTTTTTATTATGGTCTACCCTATACATTTTATCTATGTAACCCTTAGAATCTATGAACAAAATATTAGGTTAGGCACATTACAAGACAATTTTCGCCATCTAACCTTCTCTTAAAGTCAAAATGCATGGTCTATTTTAAATTAAGTGTGTGGGTGTATTGTGTAGTGATAAATAATTTGGTTCTACTTTTTGTTGAAATTAAAAATCTCAGAAAAGTGTATTTTCTGCTTAAAATGTTATTCTATTAAAAGTTGTGACTTTCTATAACTTTTGAGAAGAATTCTAAAAAATCATCTGAGATGTAGCTGTTGGAAAAATAAATGAAAAATCAAGTTTTTGAAGATAAAATATTTATTTTCAATCATTTTATGGTTTGGAAAGTCACACCCACTACTTAAAATTAAAATCACCCTCGCTTCCTTCAAAAATAAAGTTGTGCATAATTTGAAAATATCATAAAAAATTCATTTATATTGAATAGATATGAGTGGATATCATTTTCTTATGATGAAATTATAACTGGTGTCCACCTTCCTTTAAATTTTTTAATATGATTGGAGTTTATTTTCTGCTAATGGGAGTGAGGTGGAGACCCTACTTGAGTGAAAATTAGAATCACACAACTTTGATTTAAAAATATCCAACCCCCGTTTTTCAGCCTAAGAATTTATGACATCTAAATCCTAATAAAAAATCCATTGAACTGCCTTAAAAATTACTCATGATAAACACATGTTCTTAAGTCACATAGGGTGGATATGTCGAAATTTATCAAACCTATGATGACTCTTGTATGAGTTTTTATTATAAAACCATTTTCATAAAATCAATATTTTCACGATGAGAGAAATTTCATGTGAGATAAATTTTTTGTGTGCATGGGTGGAATAATAAGTGGAAATGGATTGAATTTATTGAATATAGAACTTTAATTAATTTTTTTTAGGTGGTATGGCTGTAAGAACCCAGGTTTTGAGCATGTAAGACTTTGAATTTTTTTTCTTTATGTTATTCCAGAGCAGGGCATTTAGACGGCGTGTGATTCCAAGCCCCAGTGTGGCCAGGATTAAATTTTAAGTGCATTCACACTAGACACACCAAATAAATAGAATAACTCCTAAACGTTTGCTCGGATGGGAAAACTGAGGGCACCGTTGAGTCTGGAGCGTGCTGTTTACCCTAGGAGGGGTGTAACTTTCACGGTCGTGGCCCTTCTGTGGAAAATGCCACCATGGGTGTTTTCGTAATTTAGAGGCCTCTGGCGTGAACTTTATAACTTCTGAAGGGAGGCTCGGATTAAAATTCCAAGACCACCATTGCACTCAAATTGTGTATTTTAACCCATGAGCGGTTTAACATTGACCTCTTCAAGAGTTCGGGTATGGGCCTACTGGTGTGTGTTTAAAATGAATTAATTTTTAATTAATTTTTCCCTACTTAAACACATCCACCCCCCCCCCTTCTTCCCCCCTTGGAATTTATCTGGAGGAATTTCTCCCAAAAAAGAACCTCCACCTTCTTAAAGCTCCTCTCCCCACCTCTCCAAGGTGGTTGCGGCTCCGGTGGATCACTTGTGAAGCGACGGGCTACACCTTGTGAGGTAGGATCGTGGCATTTTCATTTTAAATTCCCGCATCTTCTTTCAAGTAAACTTATAGCATCGAAATGCTGTTTAATTATCGAGCAAAGTCCATATTTGATTAGGTCTCAATCCGAGCTTTCCAACGATTCTATTGGATCAAATTTTCAAGTCACGGGGTGTCCGGGGTGACCCCGAGATGTTTTCCGGCCAAAAACCCTATTTTCTGGTTGTTCCAAGGCGGTCTAACGACTGCGTGTGGCGGTCTGGCGGGCGTTGAAGGCAGCGCGGGCTCCCTAGGTGGCAGCGCGGGCTCCCCAGGCGGTGGCCCGGGCTCCCCAGGTGGCGGAGTAGGCTCCCTAGGAGGCGGCACGGGCTCCCCAGGTGGCGGCGTGGGCTCCTCGGCGATCGGCACGGGAGATCGGGACAACGGCCTGACATAGTGGTGGTCTGAGCGAGTGGGTGAATGATGGCCGGCTTCGTCGGTTGGCGTGCAGCATGAGAACAGGGTCGGCGCGACCCCATGAGCAGACTGGGACTTGAGAAATGTGGGTCCCATGGAAATGAGCTGGACCGGCTTAAGACGGTTCGGGTGAAACGGTGCAGCCCACGCTATGAACTGCGGGCTATGGTGGACAGGGTGGTCCGGGAGGCCGAGCTATGGACTTCTGGTCTAAAGGGATGGACTGGCCGAACCGGTCCGGCCCACCCCATCTTCGTCTTTTGGCCTTAAAACACCTCTAACTCTCAAACCGAGTATCGGATTTGTGTTTCGTATGTGGAAACGCAATCCTCAGCTCGATACGGAGGTTTTGATATGGTTTTAAGGATTTTTAATTCCCATGACAGGGGGCTCAGTGGCGCGACACGCCCGTTCAGTGTTATTTAGCGCCTCACTGAGATTCTTGTTTCGGATGGGGCGAGCACATACGGAGTCCGTTTTAGTCATAGTCAGTGGATTTGTGACCCTAGCGTCGATACAAAGTCATCCAGGGTGGTTTCAGACATTCAATCCAGAGTTGAGGCATGGGCCCACAGGCCGTCATTCAAGCTGCGTGCAGCGTTTTGTGACTTTTTCATCAGACATCCGTTTGGGGCGAATGAATAGTCTATCTGGTGTGTTTTTTCCTAGAGCATCATGATGGCATAGTTCTACCATCCTTTTTTGGGACCGAGGTTTGGGCCCCATGATATGTTGTATGGGCATAAAGTGGTGTTGAATAACATTTTCTTCGGGAGTCTGTTTCAAGCGAATAAATAGTCTATCTCGCATGTTTTTCCATGAGGATTACAATGGTGTAATCTATTTGGGCATGTGGATCCTTATTAGAGATCTCATTAAAAGTGGAAACATGAAAGGGTGTTGTTTGGAGGTCTCTTTGATGAAATTCGAACCAACGCACGATAGCGATGTTAGTGACACCCAATGATGGCACAGGCAGTGCGGAGTTATCGAACCAGTTCCGGGTTTACCCTCCAACGGGGCTGGGTAGTGGGTTACCCACAGGCGTATCAGGATTTACCCTCCAGCTAGGATGGGCAGTGGGTTACCCATTGAACTTAGGGTTTATCCCCAAGCTGGGCTGGGTAGTAGGTCACCCGACGACCTCTTAGGGTTTACCCTCTAGTTGGTTGGGCAGTGGGTTACCCGACGACTTCTTTCAGACTCAGCCATTTCTATGAGGCTAGTCAGTTACATTTCTCCGTGATTACTGGAGGGAGACCCTTGGTTTTACATTTCAACGATGAGACATCCTTGACGTGTGGGACTTTTGGGCATCCGTGATGGATATCCTTAGAATTGTTGGCGACTTTTCCTCGGCTGAGCTTAGAGATACAGATCCCCTTAAACACTCGTTCGGGTTTCTTGTGGAGAATATATATACATACACCCTACTTTTCTTCCCACTCCTTGGGTTCAGTTACTCTCCTTCTAGGAGGGGCTAAGACACATGGGGTATTCCATGTGCTTTCCGTGTCTAGCTCCTCTTGGTTGAACGAGTCTACTCTCCTGCTATAGGTAGCGAAGACTCGATGAGAAGTTCTTCTTCTCACCATTTCTAGCTCCTTGCATTTGGAGGAGACTTCTTCATTTCTGTTGTTGGGTTAATATATACTCTATTTACTATACGCATTCACTATTCTTTGTCCCGTCTACTTCTCACCTCTTTAGTGCCTCTGTTTTTTCTCCCTTGAGCTTTCGGGGCGTCCTACTGAGTATCTTCATAATCACCCCATCTTGGGAATTTCCTGCACATTGTGTGGCCTTGAAGACGACGGATAGGTCGATCGAGACTAAGGAGGAGCATAGAGGACACAAGAGTTTGGGAGGAATTTAGTGTTCATAGTAGGACTTTCAGTTGTGAGACTCACTAGTTGTTTACTTTTGTTTACATGTTGCCGGGTTGTGGAACCTTTTGGTCTGGGTACGTGTTTTTTCCTTTTTCTGTTTAAACATATTGTCAGTACTTTTCAGCACTTTACTTTTTCTCTTTAGAAGTTGATGCATGACTGTGGTTGGGTTATAGTTGTTTGTACTTTGGTTTAATTTTTACTCTACACTTCTGCATTGAGTGGGTTGTGTGTGTGTACAGGTACACAGGCAAAGGCCTCCCCGAGATTGTTACGCTTTCGGTGCTTATTGCTAGACCATGACCTATGGAGGTGGACTTGGGGTTGTTTCAGCTCAATACCAGTAGGTTCGGGTCGTGACAAAGTGGTATTAAAGGATGGTTCGTTCCTTGGGGCGTTGTTCGGACGTCCCTAAAAAGGAATTGGTTGGGATTTAGGGCAATAGTGTTGACGTATCTTGAGAGAGGCTCTTAGGCCAGGGGGTCTAGTAATGGTACGGGAGGCTGACATATCCATTCACCAGGACCCTGATAACCCACTTGTCGACTCGTCATGCTGAGACATTTGTTATAGGGAACTTTGGAACATTCATCTTGTAGGATTAACTCTTTGATTGTCCTTTTTGAGTCATCTCCCCTTTGTGATTACTGTTATATATATATATATATTCTCATCTTATCGCGGTAATCCTTGATAATTCTCAAGATTACCCCATGACAGCAGCCATCCAGGTTACCCTCTCCAGTTCGTGATGACGACCTGGAAAGCGACGAGGCATCATTTCAGGGACCCTCACGTGATCCCCTTCCACCTAGTGGTTTAGCAGTTGCCCCTCCATCTGGAGAGTGGCGGTTAGTACCAGTAGCCCAGGCTGAGGTTGAGCGTAGTTTGAGTGCGCTCTGAGACTTATTGTGTCAACGGCCGCAGAAGCTCCGTTGGGACCCGGATCCCCAGGTTGCGGAAGACTGGCTAGAGTCCGTGGACCGAATTTTCAGGATGGTACGGACACTGGCGGACCAGATGGTAGCCCTAGCTACCAGCCTTTTCCTCAGGATGACCGGGCGTTGGTGGGGGTTGGTTACACAGACCCATGACGTGTCGTCTCTCACGTGGGATAACTTCCAGCAACTCTTCCGGGAGAAGTACTCTTCCTCTTGTCTATACTCCATTCGGATTCAGGAGCTTCTAGAGCTGAAGCAGGGGGGATGATCGTGGTGCGGTACTCATCCAGGTTTACCAATCTAACACGCTACTCACAGGATATGATCCGCAATAGTTACTTTCGGGCGCGTAAGTTTGAGCAGGGTCTTCGTAGGGAGATTTGTGCTATGTAGTGCCCATGTTCATCCCTACATATGTGTGGGTTCTAGAGATGGCGCTCATGATAGAGAGATTCTTGGCTGAGGGATGCCAGCTGGTAGGGCCTAGCAATGGCCGCTTCAGAGCAGAGTATTCGGTTGCAGGCAGGCAGAAGAGAGCAGAGCCTTATTCGAGGAGACCCTTCTGTGAGAAGATTCATGGGTAGGGTCATACACCGTAGTGGTGCCATAGACCATTGGAGCAGTCAGGAGAGAGCTGGTGCTATGCTTGTGACGGACTGGGTCACCTAGCACGGGACTTCCTGACCAGGCATACCGAGCAGTCGTGGTAGGCAGTGGGCGCACTGCAGCGGCAGAGGTAGCGTCGTGACCAAGGATCTCCCAAGTGATGATAGGGTGGTCCTTAGAGAGGCGGCGCAGGCAAAGCAGTGGGACCTAGAGGTGGGGGATGGAGTTTCGATATCCTTCCACTGCCTCCATCGTGCGGCCCATGCCAGGCTCAAGGATATGGCGGTTGGGGTCGCGGGCAGCTTCGGGCTATGGGTGTTCGTGACCCCCCATCACACGAGATGGTCTGAGGTACACTATGTGTTTACTCTACGCTTGATTTGGTACTATTAGATACGGGCGCCAGCCACTCTTTTATATCACTGCTTTTGGTAAGTGAGTTGGAGCTCCCAGTAGAGGCGCTAACACCTGCACCAAGCCTCGACGTTTCTACAGGAAGTGCATCATTCGTGACCTTTTTTACAGATAGTGCGAATTTTCGTTCAGAGGATAGAGTTTCACGTGGGACCTACTGGTCATCCCGATGGAACCTTACGACATCATCCTAGGCATGGATTTTATTTCTATGGTTCACGCCCCGATCGATTGTCATCGCAGACAAGTCTGACGCATGCATTCTGATGGGATGAGGTTCACCATCCTCGGTGAGTGAGACCTTGTGGAAGAGTAGACGAGTGCTCTGAGTAAGAGACCATGACATTTTTCTCATCAGTTGGTGAGCATGGCTCTCAGAGCAGCAGATGCTACAGGCACCTGGATCCCTACCGTTGTAGAGGACTGCATGGAAGTCTTTTCCAAGGATGTATCGGGACTACCTCCAAGGTGAGAGATGGAGTTATACATTGACTTATAGCCGGGGACTACCCTGATATCATGTGAGGCTTATTGGATGGCACCCATAGAGATTCGGGAGCTATGAATTCAGTTGGAGACCTTCATGAGAAGTGATTCATCAGGCCTAGTGTGTCCCCATGGGCAGCTCCGGTTTTTTTTGTGAGGAAGGAAGATGGGAGCCTATGACTTTGTGTGGATTATCGTTGCCTAAATTAGGCCACGATAAAGAACAAGTACCCTTTTCCAAGGATTGACAACCTATTTGACTTGTTGAGAGGTGTGAAGTGGTTCTCCAAGATTGATCTTTGATTCGACTACCACCAGTTATGGGTTCGTGATGCTGATATCCCGAAGTTAGCTTTCTGTTGTCATTATGGGAATTATGAGTTTATGGTTATTCCCTTGGGCATGACAAATTCCCCTACCATCTTCATGGATTTGATGAACCATATTTTCCAACCGTACTTGGACCGGTTTGTGGTCATCTTTATTGAAGACATACTCATCTACTCTGTGACAGAGGAGGAGCACGTGGAGAATTTGAGGATGGTCCTAGACTTACTTCAGGAGCACCAGCTATATGGGAATCTCTCAAAGTGTCAGTTCTGGATTCATGTGGTTCACTTTCTAGGTATTGTCATTTCGGAACAGGTTTTATCCGTAGATCCCGCAATGATAGAGGTAGTGCTTGCTTGGGATCCACCCAAGAATGCTTCTGAGGTGTGGAGCTTCCTTGGTTTGGCAGGGTACTACAGGAGGTTCGTGGAATACTTCTCCAGGATTTCTTCCCCTCCGACCACATTGACATGGAAGGGATGACCGTTCACCTGGACTGATCAGTGCCAGAAGTCCTTCGAGGAGTTGAGGCAGAGGCTAACAAGTTCTCCAGTGTTGAGGCTTCCAGAGGAGGGAGTTGAGTTCATGGTATACTGTGATGCTTCAGGAGCTAGGCTCGGGTGCGTGATGATGCAGTACCGGGAGAGTGATTGCATATGGGTCAAGGCAGTTGAGGCCCCGTGAGAAGAATTATGCGACTCGCGATTTGGATCTGGCAGCAGTGGTATTCGCCTTCCGGTTATGGAGACACTACCTTCTGGTTAAGCATTTTATGGTCTAGTCAGACTACCAGATCCTCAAGTACATCTTCACTCATAGGGATCTGAATCTGAGGCAGAGGCGCTAGATGGAGTTTCTAAAGGACTATGATTTCAAGATAGTCTACACTTTTGGGAAGGGCAACGTAGTAGCATATGCCCTTAGCAGGAAGTCCCGGGCTCATCTAGTGCGGGAAGCTTCAGAGCAGTTGGCTTCCCTACAGCTGACCTTGGTGGAGCAGGAGGGTACAAATTTTCTGTAGTCGATGATGTTGACTCCTTTGCTCCTTGAGCGTGTGAGAGATTCGCATCTGGGGGATGCCAACAGCGAGGTACTGCGTGATCAGATATCCACGGACGATGCACCTGATGGGTATTCTGAAGGAGGGAATCACAAGATCCTTTTCTAGGGGCAAGTTATAGTACCACTGGAGATGCGGGAGGAGGTGATGTGGGAATTCCACATTTCTCCCTTGGTTGTACATCCCAGTGTGGGGAACATTTATAGAGACCTTCGGTGGCAGTTTTGGTGATCTGGCATGAAGTAGAGCGTAGCTAAGTTCTTTTCTTGGTGTCTTACCTGTCAGCAGGTGAAGGCAGAGCATCAGGTTATGGCAGGGTTATTGCAGCCCCTTGTTATCTCAGAGGTAAAGTGGGGTGGCATATATATGGAATTTTTTACAGGGATTCCGCACACAGCGAAGGGCCATGATTTCATTTGGGTGATAGTGGACCGACTCACGAAGTCAGCGCACTTCCTTTCCATCATGGAGTAGAGCTCGGTGGAGATTCTAGGGCAGCTGTACATTCGATAGATCGTCCGCCTTCATATAGTACGATCGACGATGGTCTCCGACCGCGACGCGCGGTTTACGTCGTGTTTGTGGAAAGACCTACAGGAGGCATTCGGGACTCAGATGCGGATGAGTACAGCTTTTCACCCCCAGACGGACGGTCAGACCAAGCGCACTATCCAGGTGTTAGAGGATATGCTCAGGTTATGTGTGTTAGACTTTGGCCTAAGCTGGTAGGATCACCTGCCATTGGTGGAGTTCGCGTATAACAATAGTTACCACTCTACTATCGGCATGGAACCTTTTGAGGCCCTCTACGAGAGATGCTATAGGTCACCGTTGTGCTGGACAGAGGTTGAAGAGACCTCCCTCATGGGCCCAAAGTTGGTGCAGGTGACGACAGAGAAGGTGCAGGTCATTCGTGAGTAGATGAGGATGGATCAGAGTAGACAGAAGTCCTACGCAGACTGTCTTCGTAGTCCCTTGGAGTTCGAGCAGGGGGGCCATGACTTTTTGAGAGTCTCCTGAAGCGGTGAACACGGAGGTTCGGCCAGGGAGGCAAGCTATCTCTGAGGTTAATCAGGCATTTTGATATCGCACGCATGGTTGGTGGGGTTGCCTACCGTCTTTCTCTACCCCCACAGCTGGAGAGAGTGTAGGATGTATTCCACTTGTCATAGTTGAGGAAATATGTACATGAACCCATGCATTCCATCGACTAGGGAGAGCTCGACATTGAGGATGGAGCCACCTTTGTAGAAAAATTGGTGGCGATTGAGGACTGGAAGGAGTAGACTCTATGTGGATGGACCATTCCTTTGGTTCGAGTGTTGTGGCAGCATGGGAGGGTGTAGGAGAGAACCTTGGAAAGGGAGAGCCAGATGTGGGCTCAGTATGCCGAGTTGTTTTTGTAGTTTTTTTTTCAGGGATGAAAAACTTGAAGGAGGGAATGATGTATGAACCTGGGTTTTGAGCCTGTAAGACTTTGAATTTTTTTCTTGATGTTATTCCAGAGTATGGCATTCAGACGGCGTGTGATTCTGAGCCCTGGTGTGGCCAGAATTAAATTTTAAGTGTGTTCACACTAGACACGCCAAATAAATATAATAACTCCTAAAAGGTTTCTCGTATGGGAAAACCAAGGGCACCTTTGATTCTGGACCGCGTCGTTTACCCTTGGAGGGTTGTAACTTTTGTGGGTTCGGCCCTTTTGTGGAAAACGCCACCAGGGGCATTTTCGTAATTTAGCGGCCTCAAGCATGGAATTTATAACTTCTGAACTGAGGCCAAGATTAAAATTCTGAGTCCTCCATTGGGCTCAGAACATGGATTTTACCCTAGGAGAGGCTTAACCTTGACCCTGTTGAGAGTTCAGGTACGGGCCTACTGGTGGGTGTTTAAAATTAACTAAATTTTAATTAAGTTTTCCCTACTTGAACACATCCATCCCTCCCACCTTCATCCCCCCTTGAAATTTCTCTAGTGGAAACTCTCCCAAAAAAGAACCTCCACCTTCTCCAAGCTCCTCTCCCCACCTCTCCAAGGTGGTTGTGGCTTCGGAAGATCACTTGTGAAGCGACGGGCTATGCCCTGCATGGTAGGATCATGGCGTTTTCATTTTAAATTCCTGCATCTTCATTGAACTCAATTTATTGCTTCTAAATACTGTTTAATTATCGAGCGATGGCCATATTTGATTAGGGCTCAATCTGAGCTTTCCAACGATTCTTTCAGATCAAATTTTCGAGTCAGTGGGTGTCTGGGGTGACCCCGGGAAGTTTTCCGGCAAAAACCCCTATTTTTCGGCGGTTCCAGGGCAGTCTGGCGGCAGTCCGGCGGCTCCGCGCGGCGGTCCGGCAGGCGACGACGGTGGCGCGGGCTCCCCAGGCGGTGGCACGGGCTCCCCAGGTGACATCGCAGGCTCCTCAGCGGTCAGCATGGGTGAGCGGGACAGCGGCCCGTCGCAGCAGCAGTCTGGGCGAGCGGTCGTGCGCAGGCCGGCTTCGCCAGTCGGCGGGCAGGGCGAGACTGGGGTCGCCGCGACCCCGGGAGCAGACCAAGACCTGTGAAACGTGGGTCCCATGGAAAAGAGTCGGACCAGTTTAAGTTGGTCCGGGTGAAGCAGTGTGGGCCGTGTGGTGAACCACGGGCCCCGGTGGACCGGGTGGTCTGGGAGGCCGAGTCGCGGACCGCCGGTCTAAAGGGGTGGACCGGCCGAACAGGTCCGGCCCACCCCATCTCAGTTTGTTGGCATTAAAACGCCTCTAGCTCTCAAACTGAGTATCGGATTTGCGTGTCATCTACGGAAACGCGATCCTCAGATCAAGAAGTAGGTTTTGAGATGCTCTCGGGGATTTTTAATTCTCGAGATGGGGGGGGCTCGGTGGCGCGACACGCCCATTCAGTGTTATTTAGCGCCTCGTTGAGATTCTTGTTTCGGATGGCGCAAGCACATCCGGAGTCTGTTTTAGGCACTGTCAGCGGAGTTATTACCCTATCGTCGAGACTAAGTTTTCCAGGGTGGTTTCAGGCATTGAAGCCAGAGTTGAGGTGTGGGCCCACGGGTCGTCATTCAAGCTGCATGCAGCGTTTTGGGACTTTTTCATCAGAAGTCCGTTCGGGGCGAATGAATAGTCGATTTGGCATGTTATCCGAGAGAATCGCGATGGTGCAGTTTGCCTGACCTTTTTCAGGACCAAGGTGTTGGCTCCACAAGATGTCGTATGGGCATAAATCAGTATTGAATAACTTTTTCTTCAGGAGTCCGTTTCAAGCGAATAAAAAGTCTATCTCACGTGTTTTTCCATGAGTATTGAAATAGTGTAATATGTTTAAGTGTGAAGAGCCTCGTTCGAGATCTCATTAAATGTGGAAACACAAATGGGCATTGGTCGGAGGTTCCTTTGA
The DNA here is from genome assembly GCA_963277665.1 of Viscum album. Lineage (NCBI taxonomy): Eukaryota > Viridiplantae > Streptophyta > Magnoliopsida > Santalales > Viscaceae > Viscum > Viscum album. Next base: position 768,356,856 of record OY728159.1, on the reverse strand, counting down.
TGCACTATGAACTAACGCAAGGTGGCGATGTTAGTGACACCCAGTGATGGCATGGGCAGTGCGGAGTTATCAGACCAGTTTCAGGTTTACCCTCCAATGGGGATGGGCAGTGGGTTACCCACCAGTGTATCAAGGTTTACCCTCTAGCGTGGTTTGGCAGTCGGTTACCCATTGACCTTAGGGTTTACCATCTAGCTAGGTTGGGCAGTGGGTCACTCGACGACCTCTTAGGGTTTACCCTCTAGCTGGGCTGGGCAGTGGGTTACCCGATGACTTCTTTCAGACTCATCCATTTTTATGAGTCTAGTCAGTGACTTATATTTGTGATTACCAGAGTGGGACCCTTGTTTTTACGGTTCAACGATGAGACAACTTTGACGTGCGGGACTTTTGGGCATCAGTGATGGATATCCATAGAACTGTTTGTGACTTTTCATGGGCTGAGCTTGGAGATGGAGATCCCCTTACACACTATTTCAGGTTTCTTGTTGAGAATATATATACATACACCCTACTTTTGTTCCCAATCCTTGGGTTCAGTTACTCTCTTTCTAGGAGGGGTGAATACACGTTGGGTATGCCACATGCTTTCTGTGTCTAGCTCCTCTTGATCTAACGAGTCTACTCTCCTTCTATAGGTAGCGAAGACTTGATGAGAAGTTCGTCTTCTCACCATTTCTAGATCCTTTCATTTGGACGAGTCTTCTTACTTTCTCTTGTTGCGTTGAGTTGCGCTCTATTTACTGTACTCTTTCAATATTCTTTGTTCCATCTACTTCTCACCTCTTTAGTGCATCCTTTGTTGCTCCCTCGAGCTTTCAGGGCATCCTACTGAGTATCTTCATACTCACACCTGCATGGGCTTTGGCCGCACTTGGTGTTCCCTTGAAGATGACAAAAAGGTTGATTGAGACTACGGAGGAGCGTAGAGGACACTGGAATTTGGGCGGCGTTTAGTGGTCATAGTAGGACTTTCAGGTGTGAGACTCACCAGCTGTTTACTTTTGTTTACCTATTGCCGGGTTTTGGCACCTTTCGGGTTTTCCGTGTGTGTTTTCCTTTTTATGTTTAGTTATCTTGTCAGTAATTTTTATCACTTTACTTATTCTATTTAGAATTTGATGCATGATTGTGGTTGGGTTATAGTTGTATGTACTTTGGTTTCCTTTTTTACTCTGCACTTCTTCATTGAGTGGGTTGTGTGTGTGTGTGTACAAGTACTTAGGAAAAGGCCTCCCCAAGATTGTTATTCCTTTAGTGGTTATTTCCATCCCCTGGCCTATGGAGGCGGGCTTGTGGTAGTTGCGGCTCGAGACCAGTAGGGTTGGGTCGTGATAATGGTATATTTTTTTATTGGTGTTAAATTGTTGGATCTCATGTGTAAATGTTTTAAATTATCTTTGATTTGATTCATATTATTACTTGTCTAAGTACTAAGTGTGGGGGAATTGATAGAGATCATATTTATAATATTTTTCATGTGTATTTAAATGATTTAATCAATACCTATTTATCAATTTTAGCTAAATTGCATTATTTTTTCTTTTGTTGAATTTTGTGCTTAAATGTCAAAATTGATTTTTTTTGTAATTTTAACTATTTTCTATCACTTATGTATTTAGATCGTAAAATTTAAATATTAATCTAAATGGGGGAATTATTTTATTATTCTTTCATGGATCATAGGATTCAACTTCTTCAAGTGGATACAGTGTTAATTCGAAGTCAATGGGGAGCAAATAAATTAGTCAATGCAGAAAACATTTTACAGAACTAAATTGAAGACTCTTCATTAAATGAGTCATATCTCATAAAAAAAGTGACCAAATGAGTTTATTCTTATTTTATATGAAATAATAATTTAAATTACATGACCATATTAAATTACATGGATAAATTTTCTTCTTAAGCTAGTTGATGAATTTTTCAAATTGGAGGAAGATGAAGAGACTCTTTAGCTACAAAAAGAGTGATTATGTAAATCATTAATAACATTGACTAAATTTTTTTGAACAAATATTAACAATATATTTTATATACTTTTATACTTTTTTGGAAATAAGGTTTAAACTTATGATGAATATATTTTGGAGAATAAATTTTATGTTCTTCATTATTTTGTTTTCTTATATTTATAATTCCTTCGTATTCCCACTTCTTCTCAACTACAGTTAACATAGAGGGGTAAAATTTTAAGTGCTTAGGTAAGGGGTTTTTTCTTTTTGTAATGCTTAAGTTCCTATACTTAATTGAAAAAAAATTCTTTTCTTTCTTCTGTTAAGTTGGTTTTAATATTCTAATAGTAGTTATTATGATCAAGTACATTAATATTTTTTTTATATTCTATTATTGTTACTGATTTTTTTAATTATTATTATCTCCCTCCCCTAGGTTCTAGTTTATATATTATGTAATAGATTAGGGATCATTTGTGAAGTACCCAATGATCATTAGTACATGTGGAAGGGGTAGTGGATACTCTTGATTATTTGGGATAAACAAGACTTGATAAGGTATTTTATAATTCAATTGAGGGTATTATTTATAACTTTCACATACATATGACGGAGGGTAGAGTAAGCTAAGATTTTGGAAAGGTTTATTCTCACCATCCCTATATGACCTAGGGAGTGAGAGGAAGTGATTTAAGAATCTCACTTTAATAGTACTAGAAGAAGAGGATTAGATAAACTAGAACTATGATAGCATTTAATTTAGAAGACTAAACGTGACCTTATCACCCTTATCATATCATTATTTTCAATCTCTTTCTTAATTTCATTATTTTTTTTTTAAAATCAAACAATTTCATAAACATATATTTCTATAATTTAAAGTTACAAACTTGATTGTTGTGTAATACTATCTAGAGAAAACCAAGGTTAACCACTATATTATATTTTATCTTAGGGAAAAATTTTCCATACCCCATTATGGGAACATGTCAAAACTTATCTCCTTTTTAGAGAGGTAGTTCCAACAATATAATTATAACATTATTTAAATAGTTTTTTTCATTAAAAAAATATAAAAAAATATTTTCCATGATGATTTTAAATTAAAATTATTATACATAGATTAATAACTCAGATTTACAAGGAAAAGTGGTTGAAATTTTTTTGAAGTCACTCTTATAAAAGGTTGATCAACTCACTGTTTTGACTAATAAATAATTGAATGGACCTATTACAAGTCTCTATTTCAAGAACCAATGGACATGATTAATCAACTTAAAACTGATTATCTTATAATAAATTCTAATGAGTAAGTTTCATTGGATGAGGGCCCACAACTTGAACTAGAATAAAAACTTGTGGTGGGATATATTTATACACATATATTCTAAATGATGGAACCTAACTAAATATCTCTATTTATTTCCACTCTACTCCGCTAGGAAATTTCCACTGAAGAAGAAATTGAAATCAAAAAAATGAAAGGAAATGATCGTTTATTCAACTTATACTCATCTAATTTTATTGAAAATGAATTGGGTATCACCTATAATTATTTTCATTTTTTAAATTCATTGAAATATTGTTTTCTTAGAGGTAGGTGAATAAAAAAAGAAAAACCTATTAATGAACACATGGATCTCCATGAAATGTTAAAAATTTATTAGAGGGAGTCTCTAAGGAGATCAAAGTGTATTAACCTGGGGAAATCGAGACACAAGTTGCCTACATTAAATGGGAATGTTTTGATATTCATTCTTAATGTTTTAATTTTTCTCAAATTGAATTACACTCTGATTTTCCAATTTACTATTATTTTTATGTGGCATACCATGAGAAACCACAGGAGAATGAATAAGAGGTTGTTCAAGTGGAAATAATAAAAGAGGAGGACCCATTTATTATCCTTCCCCAACCATGAATGTTGTATCGCATTATCATGGTGTTGGGTTTGGAATAATATATCCATATATTACGTAACTAAAAATAATAATTGAAAGCTTTAAGTAATATGTTTTGGTGGTTTAAAACAAAGAAACTTCACCCACCATCAAACATTGGATAACCCACTAGAACTTCCCATCTGGAGGCAATCAAAACCTAGGACCCACTTAAGGGTTAAACAAATATCTATAGTTCTTTTATTTACCATTCACACTATATTTATTTTTTATTTTCTTTTTATAAATTCTGTATGTTTTATTTTCTTCTTCTTTTATTGGTTTTTAGTGAGCATCACTTAGGATATTAACTCAACATTTCTCTTCCAAAAATTATGGTTGTACCTTTCCTTAACACTTTATTTATTACATGGTTCAATTCCAAATCCTTTTACATGTTAAACATACTTGAATTCATTTAGGACACTACATATTTTAATTATTTATGAGGTAACCTTTATAGTTTAGGATTTTAAAATGTCTATATTTCAATAAAAATTGAATTTTTTAAATTTTTGGTTTGTTTATTTTTAAATTTTTTCATGTTTTTGAGACTTTTGAGCTCAATTGATTATATTTTTTATTTTTTAAACTCATATAAATGATTTAACCAATTTATTTCATGAAACCAAACATAAATTAATACTAAAAATGACATTGTTTTAAGCTTAAAACATTGATAATTTTATGAAAATTCCTCGGATTTTTTATTCTCGTACCACATATCACTATAATTATCTTTAAAATTACCTTCCCATGAGGCTTTCAAACATGTTTTGACATATTATTTGCATTCAATACATATCTTGAGATAATAAACACATTATTTATCTATAATTTATTTATTTATTTCAAAACATGAGGGATTGAGGTACTTTTCTTTTAAATGATTGAGGCCTTTATTTGGTTTTAAAATCCCCCTTTTCAAGATATATTTTTTAATATATATTTACGTATACATTTAATACTTGTGTACCTTAGAATCAATGAACATTTTATTATATTATCCACATTAAAATATAATTTTCCCTATCCAACATGCTCTTGAAGAGATAATTAAAGATCTAGTTGAACCAAAGTGTGGGGGGAGTTGTATTGTGGTGTGATATATCATTTTTCACTACATTAGGTTGAAAGTAAAATTATGAAAAGTGTTTTTTCTTCTGAAAAAGTTATTTCACTAAACTTTTTGTCTTAGTGGATCTTTTTAGTAGAATTATAAAAATTAATTTAAGCTAAATTTGTTAATTAAATAAAAATAATGTTTATAAATATAAAACAATTTTTTTTATTCAAGAGAAGGGATAGGAAGTCACAATAATTTTTTAAATTCAATAAACCCCCAATGCCTTAAAAAATAAATCAATATATAATTTGAAAATATAATAAAAAATTAAATTCTTTTGAAGGTAGTTGAGTGGATATTATTTTTTTTACTAAAATTATAAATGGTATGCACCATTCTTAATGTTTCATGATGTTTGGAGTCAATTTACTGCTAAGGAGAGTGAGTAAGAAACCATACATGAGTCAAAATTATAATCATGTAATTTTTCTTAAAAAAGATCCAACCCTCCTTATTCAGCCTCAAATTTTTTTAAATCTATATACTACGAAATGAAACACATTGAACAACCCTAAATATTCCTCACGATAAAAACATTTCTCCGGAGTTCAATGAGCCCCTGACTCTTCTAGATCTAATTTTCATTATTTTATTCAAACAACATTGTCCTTCAGTGGACTCTTTTAATGGGTTCATTTTTAGGTATTTGGGTTTACACGATAGAGCTATGGTGAGTCTTCTAGATAATAGGAATATTATGATATGGTTCTAATTAGAGATTTAATTGGTCAGGGATTGGTCTATTAATCCCTATAGTTGTAATGGACCACATTTATACATTTTCTCGTGTACCTACAACTTTTATATGAAGAGTGATACCCCCATCCATGGTGATTTGGGTTAGTTTACCTGAACTCCCATTACCATTTCAAAATCCCTTAATTATAATAATGATAGGGAATATCATTGGTAGATATATGTGTTATAACAGTAGAACTAGATCTATGTGTCACCAATTTTCTCCTCTAATTTGTGAATAAGTGGATGTTTCTATAAGCGAATCTGATTATGTTTGGATTTCAGTGGGGGGAAGATTTTTTATGCAAACAACCTGTTTTTTTAGTCATAGATTAATTTTTTATCTTCTAGTAATACATTAGGCCACTCAATTCTATTTTCTAGGTGTGGGTACATGGAAATTTATTGGAATATGGATACATCTTTAGAAGGAAGTGTAAGGATCTTGGTGTCTGGTGTTGGTGAAGGTTCGTCAGGATAGATTCAATTGGGTGTTCATATGGATCCAAGTAGTAAAAAGGTGATAAAATGTGGGACATATGTGGATGAACCCAAGGTGGAAGACATTTTCAATCACTTGAGGGAGGATTTGGGTGATCCCAAGCCTACTATTCAAGTGTCAGTCAAGGGAAGTTCAAGGTCTCCCAGAGCTATATCCTACACGGAGGCGGTGGAGTAAGGAAATGAAACCATTATAAGAGATGGGTCACTAGAGACTGATCCACTACATCTTGGCCTTACAGGGGTGGCCTATGTAGTGAGGTAGAGTGATACATCAGGTGGTAAAGTTTATGAGTAGGATTCATGGGGTAGGTGTTGATTAATTCAATCCCGAGGAGGGACTTTCCAGGCATTAATATTGAAAATCTCATCAAATGTTTGAATAATGAAGGTATAGAACAAGTTTATGAAATAGCTTCTATAGAGAAATCCAATAAAGGGAAAGGTTTCCTAAGGGTAGATTTTGTGATGGGTCTTCCTATCAATTTTTAGAAGATAGTACAGAAGAATTTCAAGGTAGAGGGATAAATAGTTTGAGGAGGAGGAAGGGATGGATAGGCAATCAGGATTTGGGGAGTTTTATCCTGCTTAAAAGAAAAAAAATAAAAAGGGAGAAAGGTATGTTCTCATTTAACCCTACTAATAGAGACAAGATCTTCTAAAAGGTTGAGATCCAAGGTGATAGATAGTGTTCCCAAGGTTTTGGGACTGAATGTTTTGGTTTCTGATGACTCTAAGTATCCTAAGAAGGAACAAGGTCCATTAAAGGTTGTTAATTAGATACAAGAAGTCTCGATGGTGGTGAATATTTTCTCCAGTACTATCATCTTTGACTGGGCTGAGGCTATAGACAATGTGGCTGCTCCCCTCCTAGGTGTCCTAACCAGACTGGAGCAGGATACAGGTGTGTAGGGTGAAATAGATGAGAAAAATTTGAAGCTTATTATCCATTCCATGGAAGTAATGGAGGAGGAGGTTATTTTGATTAATTCCATACTAGAAGAGCATGACATGATGATGGAAAGGTTGATTTTGGTGGATACTAAACATGAGGAGAGTGCATGGATTAACAAGAAGGACCTTAAACTGATAATAGGATTCAATGAAGATAATATCAACAGAGAGGAGTACATCCAAACATGGTACAAGTTGTCTTGTCACTTTTAATACCTTGTAAAGATGATCCAGAAATATAATTAACCATTATCTCTTAGAAATTATTTAGGGATAATTTTTTCAATAGGATTAAGTTATTTTTCAATGATTTTGTGGTTTCTTATAGTGTTTTTCTATTTGAACCTTTTTGGTTTCTCACTTTTTACTTAAAAGTATTTTTATAGTAAAAAACGTTAATTTTTATTCATTTTCATGTGTTTTAATTTTTCTTTGATTTTATTTAATGCTTACTTGTCTACGAGTCCAAGTTCTAAGTGTGGGTAAATTTGTTGAGATCGTATTTCCTTTATTTTTCATGTTTATTTAAATGATTTAATCCCCACTAATTTATAACTTTTAGCAGAATTGTATCGTATTTGGGTGTTTGATGAATTTTGAGATTAAATGTTAAAATTTCATAATTATGGAATTTAACATTTTTATATCACTTCTTTATTTTGAGTATAAATTTTTCAATATTGATTTAGATAGAAGAAATATTTTTTTAGGGTTAAATTTTTTGTGTGATTTAATTCCTTCAACTGAGCGCGGTGATAATTCAAACTCTATAGGGCCCAAATAAATAAGTCAATGGGAAAAATAATTTTGGCCAAAAAAATTGACCAATCCACATTAAATAAGGAATATCACATGATACAAAAAACAAAATATGGTTATTGTAGTTGTAAATTAAAGAGGACTCAAAGACTAATTTACAAATTAAATTACATAGATAAATACTCTCATTAATAATGTCTATTCATGATTTAAATTAGAGGAAGATGAAGATTCTATTATGATAGAAAAATATAGATTCTATAAATCAGAAATAATTTTTTTTACAAGTCCCCAAAATCTTTTAATATTTTATTTTTGACACTCAAGAATGTTTTTCACAACTCTTAAGAATACCACTTCTATAATTTTGGTCTTTTGTTAGGAAAAAACTATGTAAAATTATAACAGATATATTCTAGTGGTGAAATTTCTATTATTAATTTTTTGTTGTCTTTATAATTCCTTCTTATTCCCCCTTGTTCTATGATACCCCTCACATGTAGGGTTAAACTTATGAGTTATTAGGGTGGGGGGTGTTTTCTTTTTTATGATGATTTACTTCCTATACTTCATTGAATAAAATCCTTTTCTTTCTTAGGTTATATCAGTTTCAATATTCAAATAACTGTTTTTATTATCAAGTACGATCATATTTGGTTTTAGATTATATTATTTTTATTAATTTGGTCAGTGATCATTAGCCCCCTCCATTGAGTTTTGGTTTATATATGACTTAATAAAATAGCGCATAGTGGTCAAGTACTTGGAGGTCATCAGTACGTGTGGGAGGGCTAGTAGAAACTCTTGATTGTTTGGGATAACCAATACTTGATCAGGTATTTCCTAGTTCAATTGAGTGTATTATCTACCAATCCCTATAAAATAGGAAATTGGTCATACCAAGCTAATATTTTTCCAAGTTTTATTTAACACCTTGAAATTCTAAAGTAAAACTTTGTATTTGATAACGTGTATGACACGCATCACCAAGTGCATAAGGAAATATACTATCCCAAGAATCTACCATATATTTACTATTTTAAATAAATTCAATACATTATATAGATTTTAATTCATGAAATACTATATTATCGTGCATTACGTGAAATAGAAACCTTCCTTGATAGCTTATGTTACACGCAGGACGGAGTTTTACCCAACAATGATATATTATTAAAATATTATTATTTAATATGATATGATATAACCTAGAAATTATGTTAGAGGTTATGAATATTATAAAATAACTTATGAAAACTTATGGTTTATATAAATATAAAATTAATTCATTAGTTACTAATTAATGAGAAATGGAAATAACAACCAATTGGATATAAAACGAAATATTTTTATTTTTATGATTCTAAATGAGTTTTTTCTTAATAAACATAATTAATTATAATTATAGAATGAATTTAATTAAATATATGTGTTATATATTCAGTAAAATATTGTTTTTTATATTCATACATTAGGTTTGATAGACATAAGATAAGAACAAACCCAATTTCACACAAAAAAAGCTATATTTTTATAAAGGAAATTTTATCGCCTTTTAATGGAGAACCCATTTTAAATTTGAATTTTGATCCTTTTATTTATTTATTATGTCAAAATAAACTTCAAATTTTAGATAAAAATTTTAAAAATAGGTAACGTTTAATTTTTGATATTTTTAGTAATCATATCATTTTTTAATGAATGGTTAAAAATACCAAATTTTAGTTAAAAACTAATTTTTCCTATAATTTATTTATAAGGTTAAATTATACTTTTAAATGGGTTTTAAATATTAATTAGATAAAATTTTCATCAATTAATATAATTTGTGTCATTTGAATCAATTTCAATTTGAAATTGATTATAAAAACAAAGTAAACATTTAATCGTTTTTACATTAAAAACCTCCATTATCGTCCCACCTACAAGATGAATTTTAAATTAATTTCTGCCACTTATATTATTATAATTTGTAAAAATTTATTTCATATTTGGAATAAAAATAATTTATAATTTTTAATAAGACCAAATTTTTTTGACCAAAAACATCAGTGAAAGTGATTAAAATTAATTACAATGATTACAGTTAAATTAAAATTAATAACGGACTAAACATTAAACTTAAGTCCCAAAACGACATATACACCTGTCCAAGAGAAATTTCATATCCATATTTCGACCCTATCCTGAGTTTTATATATTTTTTTCATTTTTTTATCCTCTTGTAATGTGAAAAACATGTATGGAATTCCTTCATCGAAATATGGCAAGAGTGCCACTCCTCCTCCGCTATAAAAAGGCATCCTTTCCTCCTACTTCCTCACACCTCTCAATCAAATTTTTCATGAACGATATCTACCAAAAATATATTCTCAGAATACATCCCCTAATCCTAGAAACTTCCCCTTATGCATAAATCAATCCAAGGAATCTTTTCGTTTAAACTAAAAGGAGTTACCTGAATTAGAGATAATAAGCTTCCTCAAAATTTTTAGTTTTATTTCCACTCTCCAACCCCTAAAATATTATTATTTACTTCATGTATAAAAAAACCATTATACTAAATATACTATGATTTTTTATGATATTGTTTTAACTAAACTCACATACACATCCATCTAATGGGTAAAGAACATATTGTTTCTGTATATGGTGAACTACCGCTTCACAAAACGATGAATGTTCATTTTTCCTTTACCAAATTTTATGGTCGACCATTATGAAGACCACAATGTTTATATATGATATATATGAAATTTATTATGTTTTTAATCTTCTTTAATTATTTTAAAACACATATCTTTATACATTCCATTTTTTTCAAAAATGATAACATTGATTGTGGAAGTGTAGACTACCACCCCCTCAAAGCGGTGTGATTCATTCACATGATAAATGGAATGTATAAAGAATGGTTTTAATTAAACATATGTTACATATAAAAAATATATATGATATTCATGAAATAAAAACATTTATATAAGTATAATATATATCATTATCCATATTTCTCTTTCACACACTTTAAAAGAGATAACATCGTTCGTGGACATGTGGACTACCGCTCCTCAAGATGATATGATTCCTTTTACATCACAAGAATTATATATGTATAGGTATATATGATTAAATAACATGTTATTTGTGATAAAATTATCATTCTGTAAATATATGGTTTTATATACCTTCTTTCCATAACGATCATTGAAAATGAGAATGATACTCATGCATATGCATGACCTACCGTCACCATGATTGTAACATTGATTCATTTTTCATAACCATATTTAATGATTGATTTTCACAGTAAAAAAATTATAAATATAATAATTATGTCATGATTATTATTTTTTATATTTTTATTTAATTACCCATTTGACCATAGTTGACCTACCAAAGTTGATTCTGACACATAAACCGAATTTGGTCAAAAACTCTCATGGAATCTTAATTGATTAATTATTTGTACACAACATTTTAATAAGTTAAATAAAAGTAATGAAAAACATGAAAAATGTTTTCAATAAATTATATAATTAACATAAGTTTATTATAAAATAAGTTAAATAATTTTCACAAGAAAGGGAACATAAGGTAAGGTATTTCGTCTCAATTTACATTCCATTGAGACTTATTTGTATTTATGCACCTAGTTTATTTTATATAGTCAATATACTTCCATTTGACATTTTATATCATGAATATATTTATTCTCATGATATTATAAGTTTTAATTTAATGTTATTTATTCATTTATAATATGACTCAAATGTTTCAAATTGGTATGGGACACTTTGGAGTGTTTAAAGATTATTCTCCTCGAGAAATTTTTTAATGATTGTCTTTGCAATCTCACTTCCTTTTATGATTGTTAAGTTTATCTTGAAACAATTGCCTAATTATTTTACACCTAATTTCTTATATATAGTGTACATACTGAAACTTTGTTATATAATATAATTAATTTTTCATAATTCATGATATTTTTAGTTTTAATTTGAATTATTTCATCTAAGGGGATTCTATTTGAAAGTTTCCACATGGAAATAAATTTCATAACCTAATTTATTTTCATTGGGTTATATTACTTCCAAGTTATTATTAATATTTTATGATTATGTTTATAATCACTTTGACTATATATTTATGTATTTCCACTTCTATATGTGGATTTATAGTTGATACACATAATCTATGCGTTGATTTATTATCACTCTAATATTATAATATTTTCAACGGTTTACTTTACAATCTAATATTTTTTGATGTTTTTACACTTGAATTTAAATTAAAGGAAATTATTTCATCATTTAATAATAAACCCTTTCATTTTATTCTCCTTTGGTTATTCATGACCTTTTTCAAGTAATAATACCATTTTTCTATTCTTTAGTACTTAAAATGTTTTAGAAAATATTTTTAAGAAAAACCAACTGAATTTCTCTCTTTAGTCAGAGAACTTGTTTTCTTCTTAACACATTTTTTTCTAAAAATGTTTTTGAAAGTGTTTTTAAACTTTTAATAATGATTTAGTAAAGACATTTTTACACTTTTTTGTCTTTTACCAATGTTTTCAAAGGAATCTTCTTGTCACTTTCCAAATAAAGCATTTTTTAAACCTTTTTACCATAAAATTGAATTTTCTTTTTAACTCATATGAAAAGTATGGATTTACTCACCATAATTTCTTTGAATCTTCCTTTTCATGTTTGAATGGTTAATTTTTAAAGAATATTTTTTCAAAAGTGATTTTCAATGAAAAGGTTTTTCAAATGGTTCTTCAAAAAGTTTTTCAAAATAAATGGATACTTTCTTCAGGAATGTTTTTAAAAATTATTTTTATAGTATTCTTATACATCATCGAAAAAACCCTTTATTTTACACCACATTAGACATCATTTATTAATACCATCCTTATTCTTCTTATGGATGGTTTATGATTTATTTGGTCAAGGATAGTATTCTCATTAAATTCCTTTATTTATTTGTTAGTACCTTTGAAATATTCAATCTCTTATGATCATTGAACATTAAATTTCCCCTAAATTATATATTTCATTTATCATGGATATTACTATTTCCTAAACCATATAATATTTTACATAGGGTGTATACTTTGAAAGTTATTTGATTATTTAGGAAAATATTTAAAATTTCGTATTCTTAATTCTATACAAATATTTGATAAGGTATATTGTTTAATAATTAAATCGATTACTCAATATGTAGAATTCTTCATATATGAAATGATGGGTAGAGCCCAGAAATTATATAGCTCATCGATTCATTAATAGTTTCTCATGATATGAAAAATTTTCACAAATTAAAAGTGTTTCTATCCATATTTTTAAACTGTTTAAAGGATTGATCTTAAAAGTACAGGTTTTTATGTTCCTATGACAAGATGTCCAATAATTATGAATTTACTTCATTCTGATTCATTATTTTTTATCCATTCAATTTTCACATGATAAAATCTATAGATTCATTTCATTCTCAGTTTATTGATTAAATGACATGTGTTTTCAGTTTCTTACATTTCCATATTGATTTTTCCTTATCTAGTTTTTTAATGGAATGTGTTTCCATTTATTACCTTTCCATATTATTTATGCACATCCTTCTCAATTTTTGATTATATGGTATTTGTGTTCAATTATTTACCTATTCATATTTATTATTCTCTTTGATTAATTATTTCTTCCACTATACTTTAACCTTATTGATCATTTGAGCTCACCCTTATTATGTTTCCTTTCCCTAGGAATCCAAGAAGTGTACTATGAAATATATGTGGGGATATACTAGATGGAATAAAGTTATCCTCAAAGTTATTTAGAAGAAAACAATTATGCGGTAATTAGTTTATTTATTTATAATACAAGGCTCATTTATGTATCTAATTTACAAAGACTAATAAACTCTCAATCCTTTGGGGCTTGATTCCTTGTAATAATGCCAATAGAATTGATATCAGACACTAGATCCAGGCTTCTGGGGTTGGTTCATTATAGTTGGTACCAAAGGATGTTTAGTAGCAACCTTGGAAACTAGATTTAGGAAAACATAGGTTAGATAACATAATCCAGAGGTAGAATTTGAGAATAAGTATAGAATAAAATCCTAGAATATTGGTAAGGTAGAGAATATATGAGTCTTCCTAGAAATACATAACTATCTGAATATTACAAGTGGACATGGTTCTGACATATATGTACCTGAGAGTAATAACTCTAACAAGGTGTTCGGAGCTTGAATCGGGGTAACCTGGTACATGAAAACGGGACTTAATACACACCTGGTTTGAAAATCCTAGGGTATATACTTAGGATAATCCATGTTTTCTTTACAAACCATTATGAATAATTTTAATGGATTATGATAAAGAATGATCAAGGTTAAACCCAAGGTGTTTTAGATTTTAAAATAAGCTATCATTATTTAGAAATAAAACAAATGATATTATGATTAAACTTTAGTCTAAGGAAAAAAATTATAAAATATTTTTGGGATTCAATAATTGAATTGTATAAGTATTTTACCAGTGGTATTTTGGATATAAGAATCTTGAAATGTCTAAGGAGTATGCTTGATTTTAGAATCATATGTTTTAGAGGAAAAGTTTTTTTGAGGAATAATTCATTTACATTTATATATATGTAATTTTAAAGGTATTTATAACCTTTGGGGTTTATATGATCGGTAATGAAATCATACTAATAGTCAAATAAGATTATTCTACTTTATAAAAAATGGTTGAATTGAAAACCTTAGTTAAGAGTCTATTAATGATTAAATTTCAAGGATGTCTATTAGATTTATTTCAGAAATGATATTAATATAGTTTTAAAAAAGGCCAACATGTATGTCAGGTGACAACTTATCAATTATGGTGAGGCTGTAAGTCTTTAACCCATGACCGAAGGATGATAAGGATTCACACCAACCACTAACCTATGCAATGTCCTGGTAAATGTTTCATTCATTTTAGTTAAAAAAATTGATGAATAAATGTAAATAATGAACCATTAGTATCACTTTTTAGGATTATAGATTAATATATTAACCATATTGGTCTGGAAGATAGTTAAAGAAAAATAGATAAACTTGTCACTCTTTTATAGGACTTAATATCCCTTAAAATTTTCTTTTAGTGCTTCGTTCATCAAAATTACTTTTTGAATAAATTAGAAAATTTATCAAAGCACAACAAAATATTTTAATTTGTTTTATAAATATATATCAAGTAAATATATATAGGTAGTAAAATAATTCCTCAACATTAATAAACGTATCATAAAAAAATGTTGTCACAATACCTTAATTTTTGTTGAACTTGTTTTATTTCAAATCATCATAGATTTATGGATTCCTGGCCCTCAACATTCCATTGATCATTAACTTGTTTTTTATTTATGACTTCATTAACTCCCTATAAATGTTTTTGATTTTACTCTATGTGTGTATCTCTACATTCCACTAATGTAGTATTTAAATATAGTAAATATCAAAAAATAAATTACCAATATCAAGTTTAAATTTAAATGATGCAATTTAATTAAGTTTGGGAGAATGAAACACTCCAAAATACTAAAGTACAACTTTGTATTCGATAGCATGTATAACACGCATCACCAAGCGCATACGGAAATATAATATCTCAAGAATCTAACATATATTTACTATTTTAAATAAATTAAATACATGATATATCTTTTAATGAAAACAACACTAAGTTATCTTATATTACATGAAAGAGCGACCTTCTTTGATAGCTTACGTTACACGCAAGGCTGAGTTTAACCAAACAACAATATATTATTAGAATATTATTATTTAATATAATATGATATAACCTGTACATTATGTTAGAGGTTACGAATAGTATGAACTAAATTATGAAAATTTGTGGATTATATAAATATAAAATGAATTCATTGGTTACCAATTATTGAGAAATGAAAAATATGAACCAATTGGATATAAAAAACTATTATTATTTTTATGCTTCCAAAGTAGTTTTTTCTTAATAAACATAATTAATTACAATTAGTGAACTATTTTAATTTAATATATATTTTATATATTAAAAAAAATATTTTTTATATTCATCCATTAGGTTTTATAGTCATATGATAAGAAAAAATCCAATTTCACACAAAAATCCCAATATTTTTATAAAGGCAATTTTACAGCCGTTTAATAGAGAACACATTTTAAATATTAATTTTGACAATTTTATTGATTTAATGTGTAAAAATATACTAAATATTTGATATCAAAATAAAAAATTTAGTTTCGGTTGAATTTTTGATATTTTTCAGAAACATTTCAGTTTTAAATGAATGGTTAAAAATACTGAATTTTAGTTCAAAACTACTTTTTCATATAATTTATTTATAAAGGTAAAATTATACTTTTAATTTGTTTAAAAGATTAATTATATCATATTTTTATCAATTAATACAATTTATTTCATTGGAATCAATTTCACTTTTAAATTGATTATAAAAACATAACAACCTTTTGATTATTTTTACTTTAAAAACTCGCATTGTCGTCCCGCTTACGAGATGAATTTTAAATTAATTTAGGAAACTTATATGATTATAATTTTAAAAATTTATTACATATTTGGAAAAATAATAATTTATAATGTCTAATAATTCTAAAAAAAATTACCAAAAATATCAGTGAATGTGATAAAAATTAATTACAATGATTAAGATTAAATTAATATTAATAAGGGACTAAACTATAACCTTAAGAACCAAAATGACCTATACACTTGTCCAAGATCCATTTGATGGAAATATTTATATCTTATCCCCACATTGATCAATTGTTTTCAATTATTTTATCCACTTTCAATGTGAAAAACATGTATGTAATTCCTTTTTCAAAATATTAACATTGTTTCACTCCTCCTCCACTATAAAAAGGCCTCCTCTCCTCCAACTTCCTCACACCTATCAAGCCACTTTTACTCAACCAATACCTAAAAAAAATAGATTCTAAAAAACCCTCCCCTAATCCTATAATCCTCCCCTTATGCATAAATAAATCCAAGGAATCATTTGGTATAAACCAAAAGGAGTTACCTGAATAAGAGGTAAAAATTTTCCTCAAGATTTTTAGTTTTATTTAATTCTCCAATCCCTAAAATATTCTTATATCATGATTTTATAATAAAACGTTATCCTTAATATACTAGTTTTCTTTATTCTAAGGATGATACCTACACTCATACACACATCCATTTAATGGGTAATGAAGATATTGTTTCTGTGTACGGCGAACTACCGCCTCACAAAACAATGATTGTTCATTTTTCATTAACTAACATTAATTGTTGGAAATTATGATGGAAAAAATATTTATATATGATATATAATATATTTATTATGTCATTAATATTCTTTAATTATTTTACAACATAGGTCTTTATACTTTCCATTTTGTGTAAAAATGATAACATCATTTGTGGAAGTGTGGACTACCCCCCCTCTCAAAGTGGTGTGATTCATTCACACGATACATAGAATATATAAATAATAGTTTTAATAAACAATATGTGAAAAATAAAACATATATATGATTTTAATTAAAAAATTACATTTTTGGAAATATAATATTTATCATTTTCCTTATTACCGTTTCACACACTTTAAAATAGATATTGTCATTCGTGGACGTGTGGACTACCGCCTCCTCAACATGATATGATTATTTTTACATCACAAGAATTAAATATATAAGTATATATGATTAAATAAAATTTTATTTATGATATAATGATCATTATGTAAATATATGGTGTTATTTACCTTCCTTCAATAATGATCATTGAAAAATGAGAAAGTTACTCATGCATACGTACGACCTACCATCTCCATGATTGTAACGTTGATTAATTTTTCATAACCACTTTTAATGATAGATTTTAGAAGTATAAATGATTTATTAATATTATAATTATGTCATGATTATTATTCTGGAGATGTTTATGTAATGAAACATTTTTTTATATTTGACCCACCAGAGTTTATTTTGATACATAAACCGAATTTGGTTGAAACACCCGACGTAAAC
This sequence comes from Viscum album, assembly GCA_963277665.1. Taxonomy (NCBI): domain Eukaryota; kingdom Viridiplantae; phylum Streptophyta; class Magnoliopsida; order Santalales; family Viscaceae; genus Viscum; species Viscum album. Next base: position 768,338,791 of record OY728159.1, on the reverse strand, counting down.
TTAATTGATTAAGTAGTTGTACATAACATGATAATAAGTTAAATAAAAGTAATTATAAACATGAAAAAGGTTCTAAATCAAGTATATAATTAACATAAGTTTATTATATATGAATTTAAAGTATTTTTTTTTGGAAAGAAAATTCAAGGTAAGGGATTTCATCTCAATTTTCATTCCATTGATAATTATTTGTTGTTATGCATGTATTTTATTTTATACAATGTACATACTACCATTTGACATGTTATATAATGAATCTAATTATTCTCATGATATTATAAATTTTCATTTAATTTAATTATTTCAAGTATATTATGATTCAAATGTTTCAAAGTGGTATGGGACACTTTGTAATGTTTAAATATTATTTTCCCCGAGGATGTTTTTAATGATTATCTTTGAAATATCACTTTATTTTGTGATTTTTAACTTTATCTTGAAATAATAACTTAATTATTGTACACCTATTTTCTTATATATGTTGTACATAATGAAACTTTTTCATAAAATATCATTATTTGTTCATTCTTCAATATATTTTGAGTTTTAATTTGAATTATTTCATCTAAGGGGATTCGAGTTAAAAGTTACCAAGTGGAAAAGAATTTCATAACCCAATTTCATTTCATTGGGTTATTTTACTTACTCCTTTTCATTAATATTTTATTATTATGAGTATAATGAATTTTTCTATCTATTTATGTATTTCCACATATATATATATGTGTGTGTATTTATAGTTGATACACATAATATACTCATTGATTTATTCTTACTCCATCATTATAATATTTTCAAGGGTTTACTTTACAATATCATTTTGTTCGGGGGTGTTTACACACGGATTTCCATTAGAGGAAATTATTTTATTATTTTATAATAAACCCTTTCATTTTCTTTTCCTCAGGTTATTTATGACCTTTTTCAAGTAATATTACAATTTTTCCATTCTTTGGTACTTAAAATGTTTTAGAAAATATTTTTAAGAATATATGACGTCATTTGTCTCTTTAGTCAGAGAACCTATTTTCTTCTTAAAACCCTATTTTATAAAATGGTTTTAAAAGGTGATTTTAAACATTTCAAAATGATTTAGTAAAAACATTTTTACACTTTTTTCTTTTACTAAAGTTTTCAAAATATTCTTCTTATCTATTTAAAAATAAAGCATTTTTCTAACCTTTTTACCATGAAAAAAGGAATGGTATTTTTCCTCATAAGGAAAGTATGGATTTCCTCATAATTATTTCTTTGAAGCTTTCTTGGCATGTTTGGAAGGTTAATTTTTAAAGAAAATATTTTCAAACATTATTTTCAATGAAAAGTTTTTTCGAAATAAAAGGATATTTTCCACAAGAATGATTTTAAAAGTTATTTTTATAATATTCTTATTCATCAACAATACCAACCCTTTATTTTAATCCACTTGGGATATATTTTATTGATACCATCCTTATTATTAATATGTATTTTTTATGATTTATTTGTCCAAGGATAGTATTCACATTCACTTCCTTGGTTTATTTGTCAGTCCCCTTGAAATATCCAATCTCTTATGATCACTGAACATTGAATTTCCCCTAAATTATCCATTTTGTTTATCATGGATATTAATATTGCCTAAACCATATACCATTTTGCATACAATTTCTACTTTGATAGTTATTTTATTATTTGGGGAAATATTGATAATTTTGTATTCATTATTCCATATGGATATTTGATAAGTCATATTGTTTAAAAATTAAATTGTTTACTAGATATGAAGAATGATTTGGATATGCAATGACGGGTGGATCCTGGACATTATATAGCTCCTAGATTCATCGATAGGTAATCATGAGATGAATAAGTTGTAAAAATTAAATGGGTTTCTATCCATATTTATAAAATATCCAGGGGATGGATCTTGACAGTAGAGGTTTTCATGTTCCAGAGACATGATGTCCAATAATTAATCATTTCCTTCATTTTGATTCATTATTTATTATCCATGATATTTTCACATGATGGAATCTATATATTCATTTCATAATCAATTTATTTATTAAATGGAATATTTTTTCATCTTCTTACATTTCTATATTGATTTCTCCTTATCTAGTTTTTATAATGTCATGTGTTTCCATTTATTACCATGCCATATTTTTTATGAACATCCTCCTCAATTTGTTGATTATACGGTATGTGTTTTAAATTATTTACCATTCTATAATTATTATTCTCATTGATTCAATATTTCTTCCTCTATACTTTAACTTTACTGAGAATTTGAGTTTACCCATATTATGTTTTCTTTCCCCAGGAATCCAAGAAGCATACTACGAAATATATACAGGGACATACTATATGGAATAAAGTTATCCTTGAAGTTCTTTTGAAGAAAGTAATTATGTTTTAATTACTGTATTAATTTGTAATACAAGACTCATTTATTTATCTAGTTTACCAAGACTAATAAACTCTTATTCCTTTAGTTCTTGATTTCTTGTAATCATGCCAATGTAATTGATTTCATACAACGGCTCTAGGATTTTGGGATCAGTTCACTATAGTTTATTCTCACCATCATCATTTGACTAAGGGAGTGAGAGGGAGTGATTTTGGGATATAAAATTAATCATATTAGCATAAGAGGATTGGATAAATTGGAACAAGTATAGAATTTCATTTGGAAGACCAAACTTGACCTGATCACCCTTATCATATTATTTTTTTTGATCTCTTTCTTTATTTCTTCATTTTCTTTTCAAAATTCAAATAATTTCAAAAAATATATAAATCTCTAATTTAAAGTGATAAACTTGATTTTTGTGCACTCCTCTCTAGATAAAAACTATTTTAACCACTATAATTTATTTTAAACTTGAGTTCACACCCCATGGAAGGAATGTGTCATATTTACAAGTTCAATTTGGAATTTCCTCAAAATAAAACATGACATTTGATTAAAAATATATTTTTAACGCAATTTCAATTAGAGTAAAATTATTAAATTGAAATAAAAATCATTAAAAGCTTGATTTTACATATATATAAATTAATATATAATTATTAATAGCCATTTATATCAAAATAAATTATTAAAACATAATAAAAATAAGTCTCCTTCACTTAAATCTCTAAAACAGTGGGATTCTTACCTTGAATTGAAGAAAAACTCATGACCATTGATGTGTGAGGCCTAACTCCATCTCAATCAAATACAAGGAGCCTTGTGAGAGGAAAGAAACCCTATGTGAAAATAAAATCACAAAAAATGGACTATAAAACACCCTAGGGTTCATAATACAACACACTATAGTGAGGGAAAGTAGAAAGAGGAAGACGGAAAAGATAGAGGAGAAGAAAACCCTACCTTAAGAGATATCACAAGGAAACATCATAAAAATTGGATATTAGAAGGATATGGGGGAGGGAGGATACTAGAGTGGGATCCCCAATTAGGTGTGCATCGAATAGAAATGGGGAGGTCAAGGAGCCTTAGGATGATTTAGGGGGAAACATATGGGGGTAAAAACATAAAAAAATTAAGTCATTTTTCACCACACATAGTTTGGACTCATGGTTGGAAAACCCATACACCAATTGTACACCCAACAATAGATGTCCTATAGAAATAATCACAATAAGAGAACATAGTTAGGGAAACCATGTACTGGCCATTTGGTTGGAGTTTTAAATATTACAGATGCACTCACACGGTTTGCACACGGTTTCTACTAACCATGAGCCTATGATAAAAATCCAAAAAAATAAATTTTGACTTGGTTAAGCATAAAATTTATGAATAAGGTTAAATATAATTAAATAATTAATAATGATTAATAAATTATATTCAAGGTGTGACACATTTATAATTTAACACCCTAGAATGTTAAAGGATGAAAAGTATCAATGTTACTACCCATGTCAACAAGGCACACTTTTCTTTTAAAGATCCTACCTAATTAGAACTTCATATTTAAATAGGATTGTATTGGGGTAGTGATAAAGATGGGTGACCTCCTAGGAAGTTTCCCATGGTGTGTGTGGGTGAGGAAAAATCACACTTGAAAGAACAAGTGTTACCCTGTGAGAAAATTCATTAGTTCGATGAACTATTTGGGAACATGAGTGGGACCAATAGAGGGGACAACATGTGTCTAAGGTGGAAATGGGGTGATTTGAGGGATTTTTTGTTACATTGGTATCAGAGGAGGAATCTATCTAGAAGTTTGGTGGCACTACCTAGGTTAAGATATAGATTCCAAAATGAGGATTTTTTGCTCTAAAGGGGGGTGAATGTAACTCCCTATAATGTCAAAGGGTTAAACAGATAATTGTTACTACCCATGTCAATAAGTTTCACCTTTATTTTTAGGATCCTACCCAATTAGAACTCCATAGTTAAATAGGTTTGACTTGGAATATTTGTTAGGATGGTTGAACTCCTAAGAAGTTTATCATGGTGTGTGAGAGTGAGGAAAAAACACACTAGAAAGAACATGTGTTAGACTCTGGTGATAGTTATTAGTCTGATAACCTGGTTTGGCATGTGGAAGGGCCCTGGGGAAGGTAAAACATGCGTTTGTGGGGTAATGGTGTGCTTACGAGGCATTATTTTAACATAGATCACAATTTATCATGGATATAATGGGACTTGAATTCGATGTTGGAATGGATTCATCAATCAGGATATCACTTCAATGTTTGAACCATGAATTTTTCATCCTTACTCAGATTGAGATCAAATTTTTACTCATATTATGGGACTTTAACCGAATATTTCATTCAACTAGATCCACATATAGTTACATTGTATAAAGGTTCAATGGAACAATATATAAATAGGGATTTATTTTGAATTGATTTTGAACTTTTCCTTTTAAAGATTTTATAACCCTAGCCTCTCCTTCACTCTATAAATATGTTTTATTCACCTTTAGAGATATAGGTTTATAGATTATGGAGTTATTGTAAATTTGGGAATTATTTTTTTCTATATATTTTTTTATCCTTTATCTCATGATATAATTCTTACACACATGATTTAATAAAAAAAATTATATTCTCTCTTATTTCCTTGTTTCTATCTACCTATTTTTAGCATGATTAATTACACTCATTATTATGAGTTACTATATTGAGGCTTTTACATGGGGGATATTTTATTAGTTTTCCTAAATTATTTATTTTCAATTATTTATGTTTTTTTCTATTTCTGGTGAGGGATAGAGGATTTTTAAGGTTTGGAACGGTGATAATCCACCACTCCTTGACATAACTCTCAATACCATTTTATTTCATACCAGATATTCATTCATTTCCTTATCACATACATTCTCATTATATGATGGAGTTGAGTGTGTTCAAGAGATTGAATGGAATATGATGGATTCGATTATTGGAAGGTATCACAATCTTGATTGAGATGTGTTCATGATTATTGACTATTATAGGATGTGATGTTTAGTGTGTTGAATACAGATCCTAGGCATACTAAGATTAAAACACAAAGTATGGGATAATAGTTCATGTATGATGGTATGGACTATCAAATATAATTTTTATAATAATTTTGAATAATTAAGGAACCCAAGTAGCTCACCACTGAGACCATGTTCTATCGTAGTAACTCTATTCATTCTGATTGTATTATTCATCTACATGTTTCTTTCAAGTCTTCCATTCCAATTATCAACCCCATTTTTTATTTGTTTTTATAAATATAAAATATCCAAAAATATAATAATTGTTTTTGAGTTGTGAGTGATTGAATAAAAAATATACTCAAGAGATATGGACCTAGTTATCCAATATGATACATTAGGGAAAATAGAAATATTATTTTTCACACCCCATTATAGTTGTTTCATAACATAACATTGTTTTTGGGGATCCAAACTTCTATTTCACAAATTATTTTTTTACATTTTTTGAATAATTAAATTTGTTTTCCTAAAAAAGTTTAAAAAAAATATTTTTCCATGATGTATTCCAATTTATATTTGTATGTATAGAATAAATACTCTCATGTGAAACAATATAAAGAATGAGTTTATCATAAAATTTAATCCTATTATAAATAAAATAAAAAAGACATGAAGTAGGTAAGAAATCAAATAAAATATTTAACTGAATATATCTTTTCATCCAATGAGAACCAATTGTAGTAATAAATGGAACTAGTGGATAAAGCAATCTATACAGAAATATTTTCTATTGTAGAATATAAGGAGGCTGAGAATGAATTTTTTGAAGATTTTCTGATGGTAATTTCTCAAGAGTGTATATATAATATTTCTAAATAAAAAATACTTTTTGATTCACATGTCAGAGATTAGAAAAAATTAATAAATTATGGAATAACTTTTTAGAAGAATCAAACATCTTATTGATTACCCTAGAGGATGAAGATAAAAAATTTGAGGCATCTGATGAAGAACAAATGAATCTCCATACACCCATTAAATATCTGATTAAAGGAGTAAATGAAGAATTTATTGTGGCTTTTCTTGAAGAAAATGAGTTGCGAGATATCTACTTTGATGGGAATATTTTAATATTGATCTATCTTGTTTTAATTTCATTCAAATAAAATTATTCTTTGGTGTTTACCATGTTGAAATTTTAGATGCATCACATCATGAGTGTAACATCCCAATATTTTATGATATGTATCATTTAAATTTAATATCTTCGATAACTTATGTTACATCCAACACTGAGTTTAAAGCCATGATATACTATTTAATATTAACGTGGTTATTTGAATAGTAATGTGATCGTTGGTAATAGTGTTATGGATATTAGAATAAGAACCTCAACTATAAAATTATATAAAAAATTTAGGTGTTTCATAAATTAAAATATGATATATTTATATCATAGAATAATTAATTAAATTTTATAAAAATGATAAATTAATTGTTTATATTTTGTGAAGTGTAATATTCATTTACAATTTTATAATTAATATAATGATTTAAAAGAAAATTTATTTTCATAAAATATATTAATAAATTAATATTTTTTAGTTAATATTATAGGATAATTTTATGAAACCATAATTAATTTTTCAAAGTGTAGTAAAATCGGTTATAGTATTAAAATCTATATTTTTTTAATAAATGGTGATTTTATTAAAAAATAAATTTATCATATTTAAAAAATTGTTTTAATAAAATGGAGTCCATTTTTGAAATCTACATATTGAAAAATAGTTAGGGTGATTTTTTTTATTTTTCTAAAATTATTGAATTTTTTGTGAATAGTGAATTACGGTAATTTATGGTATTTAACATTATAAGTAAATAAATGAATTTTTGATTCCTAATTGAGTTGTGTATGATTTAAGTGGCCATTATCTTGAAATATTTTGCTCTATTTATTTTATTTAGTCATAATAATCAATATTATTGATAGTATTGATCCAAAATAATAAACTAATGAATAAAATAATCAAAAAACACCTCTCTCCTCCACTATAAATACCACCCAACACCACCCCTTCTCCTAACACCTCATAAGATTTGGATCTTGATTATATTCTACCCAATTACTATCCTAAATCCATTCATCATGTCTTGGTCTTGGTGTTATCACGAAAAGACCAATCTCAGGCGCCTTAAGGAGGTTCTCAAGGAGACGTTATACAAGAGGTAAAATCCTCATTCGTTTTATTTTAATTTCCTTAACTTTATTTTATTTTTTTCTATCATTACCTCATATATAAAACATGAATGATAAATACAGTATCTTATATATACTATAATTTATTATGTTAATTTAATATCCATCATCAAACCCCTTCTCCTCACCCTTTTATTATGAAAATAAAAACATTATCAGTGATCTGTAGATTTACAATAATCGTGGAAGATGTGTTTTCATTTTACATTATTTCCTACAAGGCTGGTCATAAAACCATTATTATGGTTAAATAAGATTCTATTATATATATATATATATTATAATTTATATATTGTTCTAGAACCAATATATAAACATGATGTTAAATAAAATGATATAAGTTCGGGATGGTCGTAAAAACCGCAAAAATAAATTAAAACATTTTCATTACCATTTTATCTAATGAATCATTAACATACCATATAACCAAATTATATATAATAAAATTTAAACTTATAAGTTTTCATTAATAACATATAATTTCAATTTAGGAAAACTATTCCAATTTTACATGAACTTCCATACTTGTATACAAGCGAACTGATCGTGAAAAATCAAGAAAACGAACACTCCTAGAACAATGAAAATGAATCTCATAACTCAAAAAAATACCATAAATTAACTTAATAAAATTATAATAAATAAAATATATTTTTAATATATTCTGAATTAATTAATTAATTAATCTAAATTTTTTTATCCAGGACATTACGTACAAGTACAGAATGCTTTTAGACATATGGTAAGGGTTTTCTCATCTCACTTTTATTTCTATGAGATATGTATTATTCTCCACTTATTTCTTGTGCGTGGTGTATGTATACTTCCATATGATATAGAATATCGTGATTTTTTTTATATTTATGGTATTAAATTTTTCATTTGATTATCATTAATTTTATGACGCATATGGTTTGACTACTTGCATAGTGGTAACAGATTCTCCCTAAACCCCCATTTTTCCTTTAGGTTATGATTTCTCTCTATTTACCCCACTATAATTCTAAATTATTCTTTTTTAATCATCTCAAATTATGTGTGTATGTTCTAAATCTATGTACCTAGCTCATGTCTTATTTATTTGATAGTAAAATACATGTTTTATAAGGTTCCCTTCTTAATTCCTCCTGATAAGAAAGCATGATTAAAGGAAACAACCCAATTTCTTACTCATTGTCAAGTACACTACATAATGTATTTTAATCCACCAATATTTTTCTAAAATCGCTATTTTTATCATGAAAAACTATCTTAGTTTAGTTTTTGTTTTAAGAAAACAAATATTCTGTTATCCATTTTAAAGACTCCTTTATATTTTCCCTTAAACTATACTGAAGTGACTCATTTATAAAGTTTCTTAAACACTATTTTTTTATTTTTTTCACTTAATATGAGCATAAATTATCATGATATGTGACTATTTTCCCTTATTAATGTGCATGTATGATTTAAATCCATTCTTTCATGGACACCATTATGATAAATTTATTTTTTATACCTCATGACATGATTACGATACACATTTATTTCCATGGGTAACCCTTATGTTAATTTCTTATATTTAATTGAGGTTTATTTCCTATAATACCATCTACCATATTATATTGAATAGATTATGATCATTTTGACTAGGGATATACTATCTTGATACCATTCATCTTATTACTCTGGATATTTTTTGATTATGTTAACTAATTGGAGAAATTATTTACATTTCATATACTAGTTTCAATATGAATGTATATGTTGATTATGTTACACCCCTTTCATATGAGAAATGAATTTAACTTATTAATTGTCGGGTGGGTCCCTCTTTATCCCCTCGATGCATCGGTAGGTTTCATGAGACAAACTAGACTAGATTTTGGCTAAGGCCTTACCCATTTATGTAGACTTCTTGGTCGAGGCCTTAATGGTATATTTATGATGTCATGCATTATGAATTCCCTCATTGTGATATTAGTTATTGATAATCCATGTGATTATTTTAATAGTAGGATATTCATATTTAAATATATTTCTCATGTTATTATTTATACGTGGTTATTTAATCAGATTTTATTTCTTCCATATTATGCTTATGATTATGTTTTAATGGAATGTGTTTTTAGTTATTCACCTAGACATACATTTTTTGTTTATTTATAATAGATTATTTCGTAATTATTTCTCTTACTCAGCATCTGATATCACCCATTTATTATTTTTTATTTTTTCCCAGGATGTTTAGATGTGTATAATGTTGGACATATATTAATAATATAAGAGAATAAGGATGTTTCCAAAGGATTTTCCATGTTTCATTTCATTTAAATTTGTAATGTAACAATTATGTTATTATATATTTTTCCAAATCTACTAATCTATTCGGCCCTTTGGTATACGATTTCCTTGTTTATTATGAAAATGTAATAAATTAAGGCACCGACTCTGGGATACTTTGGTTGGAATATTTATAGTTGGTATCATAGGAAGTTTAGTAGATACTTTGAAAACTATATTTAGGAAATACTATATTAGGTAAAATAACCTTAATATATATTTTTAGTATAAATATAGAAGAACAACCAAAACAAACCATGTTTATGAGATTAGTTATGCATAAAATTTTCAATTTATGTTAAGTATTTCTCTAGTTTTGGGATTATACATTATGTTTCATAATGATATGATCTAATCTATTGTGTGTCATCATTTAGAAATGGAACCTCGAAAAGTTACTGGGAACCTCACCAATTCACATGATCAAAAGAGTAAGGAGTTTTAAATATTGTATGGTCTTATGCCAATATTTTAAAGGGAATATGTCTCCAAAACATTCTCATCATATGAGGATATAGTATCACGTTCTAAAGAGAAAAAGATATAATTTTATAGTTATTATGTTTTCGGAGGGAATCATGAGAACAAGAGTTCAACTAGAAAAAAGTTGGATAAAGGAAATAAGAGAAAGAAGTATTTTCCCACAATTGACAATTGTGGAAAGAAACACTTTGATACTTATGTAAAAGGAATGAGAGTTTTCTATAAGTGTGGAGATAAAGGCCACCATGCTTTTGATTACAAAGGGTAATAAAAGGGTTTACAATGTAAAATGCTTTAATGACAAGGATATAGGACACTAAAAAATCAATGTATCAAGAATCAAAGGAATATACCCTAAAAAAGGAGAATAGGTCATGTTCAAGGTCATGATACTACCACAAAAAAAGAGGAATGAATAATATACTTGTGTTTGGATTCAAGAAATATTTTATTTGAGTTTTTTCAATAATTATCTAGTTATAATAATCATGAGATATATAAGGATTTTACTGTAATAATTATTCTTTATGTAATTGGAATCATGTAAAGAATGGTACCAGTAATCAACAATGTTATTTTATTGTAAGATGATATCCTTGAAAAAACATGAATTGGGAAATATAACCCTAAATATTTTCTTAATATTTATTTAATAATGATAAATATATGTTTATTATATAATATTGGTGACCATTAATGTGGTAAGTGATCTGATGGTTTATATTATGATGGAATTGTTAGATATTTGGATTTGAGGAATATATTCAACAACCTGATATTTTACTCTTGGAAGAATGCATGTTTTATAAATGTTTAAATGATATTAAGGTGTTTATATATTTGGTATGTGATAATAAGAGATACATTATTTGGGTAAACCTTATGTTAACTTTATTTTGGAAATTTAGTGACTTTCCTTCTAAATTTTACGACATTGAATTTTGAAAAAATCTATTTTGAATGAGTCTTGAGGTAACTAATTATGGAAAGGATTAAGTTTAAAATTGTATAAAGTATGATTTATCATATTTGATAACATGTTCTAACCATTTTTATTTTGGTAATGACTTATGGATCATCTGATAAATGTTATTTAGGTATAAAAATTCATCTTTAATATCCATTTTTGGGTTTAATAAATGAAAATAAGATGGATTGAAGCACATCCAAATGATAAGATTATGCTTATGACCTGAAATAAAATCAAGTGAGTTTATTTTCTCCAGGGATTATCTGGATAGTAAAAGAAACCCTCAACTATAGGAAAAGTATTTTGGAATAAAAACATTGTCCGTCTAATTTTCTTTCAAGGAAATAAATAGTATTTTAACAGGTCTTAGATTTACATTTTTGTGATGGTTAAATTTATAATGACCATGTTGTCTATAACTCTCCATCAGAAAATGATAGTTATATTTCTTTTCCATTCCCATGTTTTCATTTCCCATTAATTTTCTCTTATAGGGAAACCTAGTTTTTTGGTGACCATCAAATTTTCCTTCCCCTATATTTAAGAGTAAGTTTTATTAACCCAATTTACAATGTGGGTTTCCCATTATTTGGTTGACATGGCGATATCAGTTATGTTATATTATTTCATAACAAGAACAAGAATGTAATTTTTTATTTTATATCTTTCCATTCATTTTCTTGGGAGTCACTGATGATAAATCCAACAAAAATTTACCATGACTGCAATTTTATAGTGACGTGAAAGCGAAATCATGTGGGGTTGCTTCTGTAACTGGATAAAAGGGATTTTTAAGAATCTAACTTTAATTTTTGAAGTAAAAAATTAAAATTGAGAGGAAGAAAATTTATTGAAGGAGGGTAAATATCAAAACCCAACATTTTATGGTATGTCTCTTTGAAATTTAACATCTCTAATAACTTATTTTGAATGAAATACTGGGTTTAAAACCACAATATACTATTAAATATTAGCATGACTGTTGGAATAGTAATGTGATCGTTAGGAATAGTAATATACATATTATAATAATAAACTCACCTATTAAAGTATATAAACAATTAAGGTACCTCATCAATGAAAATATTATATATTTATATCATGGATTTAGTATTTAATGTTTTAAAAATAGAAAATTGAGTGTTAGTATTTTTGTGAAGCATAAATGTTTATTTACAATTTTATAATTAATATAATGATTTAAAATAAAATTTATTTTGATAAAATAGATTCATAAATTGATATTTTGTTTCATTAAAATTATAATATGGTTTTATGAGACCATAATTAAATTTTCAACGTGTCATAAAAACCATATTTTTTTAATAAATGTTGATTTTATTTAAAATTTAAGTTTATCATATTTAGAAAATTATTTTTATAAAATAGAGTCTATTTTTTAAATATACTTGTTGAAAAATGGTTAGGGTAATTTTTTGATATTTTCCTAAAATTGTTTAATTTTTTATGAATAGTGAAATACATCAATTTACAGCATTTAACTTTATAAGTAAATAAATAAATTTTTGAGTCATGGTTGATTCATGGATGATGTAATTGGACATTATCTCGAAATAACATGATCTAGTAACTATATTTAGTCACATGAATCAATATTATCGACAGTCTTGAGCCAAAATAATAAACTAATGAATAAAATAATCAAAAACACTCATCTCCTCCACTATAAATATCACCCCGCACCACCCCTCTCCTCACACCATCAAAGATATTTATCTTGATTATATTATACCCAATTACTCCACTAAAACTCTCACAAAAATCCTGGTCTTTATTGTATCACCAAAATACCAATCCCAAGTTCCTTAAGGAGCTTCTCAAGGAGACGCTATAAAAGAGGTAAAATCATCTTTCATTTTCTTTTAATTTATTTTAATTTATTTTATTTCATTATCTTATCCTTAAATCCTATATAAAAACATTAATTATAACTCCATTATCTTATATATATACTATAATTTTATTATGTTAATGGAATATCCATCATCAAACCCCTTCTCCTCTCTCTTTTATTCTAAAAATGAAAACATCATCTATGATGTGTCGATTTACCATCATCTGAGATGATGCATTTTAATTTTCCAATATCACCTTCATGGCTGGTCATAAAACCTTTATTATGGTTAAATAATATTTTAATATACATATTATAAGTTATATAATGTTCTGGAACCAACATATAAATATTATATTAAATAAAATGATATAAGTTTGTGATGGTCGTAGAAACAGCCAAAATAAATTAAATCATTTTTATTAACATTTTCTCTAATGAATAAATATCATACCATATAATTAAATGATATATTATATCATTAAAAATTATTAAATTTCATTAATAACCTATAATTTCAATTTTGGAGAACTATTCCCATTTTACATGAACATCTATACTTGTATACAAGAGAGTCGATCATGAAAACCCAAGAAAACGAACACTACTAGAACTACAAAATTAAATATTATAACTCATAAAAAAGGATATATATAAAATTAATATAATTATAATAAATAAAATATATTTTAAATAGGTTATTAATTAATTAATCTAATTTGTTTATCTAGGACATTAAGCACAAATGTAGAACGCTTTCGGACATGAGGTAAGGGTTTTCTCATCTTACTTTTATTTATATGAGATATACCTTATTGACCACTTATTTCCTATGTGTGGTGTATGTATACTTCCCTTTGATATATCATATCATGAATAAATTTTTCTTCATGGTATTAAATTTTTAATTTCATGATCATTGGGCATATGGTTCGACTGTTTGCATAGTGGGAAGGGATTCTCCCGGAACCCCCATTTTTCCTTCAGGTTACACTTTCTCTCTCATTACCCAAATTTAATTTATAATTATTCTTATTTTATCCTCCTATAATTTGTTTTTATGTTCTAAAAATATGTACCTATCTAAATTATTCTTTATTTTTAGGGTAAATACATGTTTTATAAGGTTTCCTTTTCAATTCCTCCGGATAAGAAATCTTGATTAAAGGAAACTTCCAAGTGTTTTACCTATTTTAAAGTACACTCCATAATCTATTTTAATCCACCAATATTTTATAAAATCATTATTTTTGTCATTAAAAACTATCTTAGTTAATTTCTGGTTTAATGCAAACAAATATTCCTTTTTCCATTTTAAAGACTCATTTATATTTTCCCTTAAACTGCACTAAAGTAGATCATTTATAATGTTTCTTAAACACTATTTTTACATGTTTTCACTTAATTTTGACATAAATTATCCTAATATATTCCAATTTTACCTTATTAATTTCCATGTATGATTTAAATCGATTATTTAATAGATACCATTATGATACACTGATTTTTTATGCCTTATGACATGATTAAAATACCCATTTCTTTCCATGGGTAACCCTTATGTTAATTTCTTATATTTAATTGATTTTTATTAATTATGATGCCATATAACACATTTTATTGAATGGTTTATGATAATTTTTACTAGAGATGTACTATCTTGTTACCATTCTCCATATTACTCTGGATAGTTTATGAATTTTCCTACTGATTGGGGGAATTATTTACATTTCATATGATAGTTTCAATATGAATGTATATGTTCATTACATTACACCCATTTTATATGAGGAATTTATTAGACTTATTAAGTGTTATTTGGGGCCTAATATATCTTCTCAATGCATCGGTAGGTCTCATTAGACAAACTAGACTGGGTTTTGGGTGCGGCCTTACCCATTTATGTAGACTTCTTGGTCGATAACTTGATGGTATATTTATGATGTCCCGCTTTATGAATTCCCTAATTATGAAATTCACATTGATAATAAATGTGTTTATTAAACTAGTATAATATCTATGGTTAATTATATTTCTTATGTGATTATTTATATGGAATTATTTAATCATCTTTAATTCCTTCCATATTACACTCAAGATTATGTTTTAGTGCCATGTGTTTTTAGTTATTCACCTTTCCTTATTATTTATGTTTATTTATGATAGATTCTTCTGTATTTCTTACCCTTACTAAGAATCTATGCTCACTATTTTCTTATGTTTTTTTATCCCTAGGATTCCAAGATGTATATTATGTTTTACATGTAGGGATAATCTCGGATATTAGATAAGTTTTGTAAAGGAGTTTCTATGTTGTATTTCATTTCAAGTTGTAATGTAACAATTATGTTTGTATATAGTTTTCTAAGGATAGTAAACTATTTGGTCCTTCGGGATGCAATTTCCTTGTTTTATTATACCATTTTAATAAATTAAGGCTTTGGCTAGAGGCTACTGGGGTTGGGGTCTTTAAAATGAGAAATTTCTTGATATTGAAGAAGTATCCAAAGAAGTTATGCCAAATAAAAGAAAGATTAACCATATGTTCTCTTAACCCCACTACACACGTTGTATATTATTTCAATGGGATTGGAATTACAATACTCTATATATGGGATATTTCATAAGTGGTGCAAACTAAAACACACTAGAAGAAATTCTATGTTAGGGTTTATCTTAAAGAAACCTCATCCACCATCATATTGTGGATAACTATATAAACTACCTTTATAGGGGTAGTAAAGCCCTAGTACCCACATGGGGGTCCAAACCAAGATCTATCCTTTTCTTTTCTTTCCCTTTTTATTTAATTTATTTTTATTTACATAAATTTATCATTTTCCTTTCTTTATTTTACTTGTTGGTTTTCAGTGACCAGAAGATAGATTCTTAAATCAAGTTTTCAACAACTAATTAGTTAATTTATTTCACTATTTTTTAATATTATTATTATTTCCCAATTAAATAATATGTTAAATCTATTATTAACATGTTTAAATTATAAATTTGTTAGTAAAAATTGTTGTGTGTTGGAGTGGTACCAATCTGTTTTAGGATTTTTCTTGTTTTCTTTAATGTTTTTGAGTGTTTTTCAGAATCTTGAGGTTCATTAATTTTTTTAAAAAAAATCTATACCACATTGGTGTTTTTTACCAAATTAATTTTTTTAAACTTATAAGTATTTGAATCAATGTTGAAATGGATTCTGTTTCTTGATTTTTGATTGGTATATTTAAGGAAGTTTGATTAAATGTGGAACTCTTATGTACTAGTATTGTATAATGTTAAATTTTACAAACTTGAGAGTATTCTAAACCTTTTTTCATATTATTTGAATTTTTATTTTTATTAAGAGTCTTGAGGAATGTTTTTAAATATAGAAACAAATTATCTTATTCCAAGATGTTATAATTCATGAATTGTGTTAAAAAAGATTGAGGCACCATTTTGAAAGTCCATTTTTACATTGAACTTCTATTTCAAGCCTAACCTTATATGTGTAATTTTAATTAATACATTATTATACATAAATTAACTTTTTATGTGGCCACATTACAATCCATTTATCCTTTACAACCTTATATAAAAGTAATTTCAGGATCATATTTGAACTCAAGTGTGGGGGGAGATGGTATATATGAACTGAAGTTATTTTTGGGTGTTTCATATTATTATTATTGTTGTGTGGTAAGAAAATAAATTATAGGAAGATAGAATTATGATAAAAAAATAAATAAAATTTTGGATGGGAGTATATCACTTCTTAATGACCAAAATACACCTCCCTTTCCCTAATAATTAAATATTTCACAAAATTCCATATATAAAATGCTAAAATAATGCTACTATAAAAGGGGTAAAGTGGTAAGGAAATATTATTATTGATAAAATTTCATATTTTTTAATTCTTAGTAAAATAAAGACTTTTTTGAGGTTGAATGATGTGCATGGTAGTAATAATCATACCATTATTGAGTATAAACTATTTTCATGCATTTATTACACTTATAATTTAACCCTCCTCATTCAACTTCTGATTTTTTAGAATTAAAAACCTGCCAACACTTTTTACATAGAACAACATAGGTAAATTCCTTATGATTAAAACATTTTTATTATTCTATGATTTAGATATTATAGGAATTTTTCTAGCCTATAGAAATCATGTCTACTCTTAATAATGAGAAAATATCCATTTTGAAATCCTTGAGTGTCCAATGATCTTGTGCCCGAGTTATAGAGGCTTCTTCTTGGCATCCAAAAGACCCATGGTAAAATTCTGGAGGGGGTGAATTTTTTATTTACTGTAGAAGTTATTGTATTAGGTGGTGTGTGGTACTATAGCAGTTGGAACTATTCATTGAATTTGGGCCTTTGAACCACTGTTTTGGGCCTACATGTCTCAGGGCCTTTGGACCACCAAGGCCTTTGGGCCACTGGAACTTTGAGCCACCAAGACCTTTGGGCCACAAGACATTCGAGTCACCATGGTACTTTGGGCCATAGGGATTTTGGGCCACCAATGGCCTTTGAGCTATAGAGCCTTCGAGCCACAGAGAATAAGAAGTAGCTCGAGTAGACCACATAGGAGAATCCCTAGAAGAAGATTCAAAGAAATTAGAAACCACCATAGTAGAGCTTACCATGTTAGAATAATGATAGTGTATAACAATTTCCATCGATATCAGGCACCATATAGCTCTAAACGGTGAAATTCTGGTTGATTAGCCATACGAGGTGGAGAGCTAGGTTCCTTCAAAGATGAATATGTTGGGGAGGGGTTATTTTAAGTGTTTTTGGGTCTTGGGCCTTCAAGGTCATGAATTGGACCTTATGTATCTATCCCTTCAGGTCATGTATGGGCCTTATTCCTTCGGGTAAGGGTAACCCAATTTGACTTATATAGGGTATTTTCCATTTCATAAAGGTGAATTAATTTACATTTATACAAGGGACCCCCTACCAAAGAGTAAGATATTTATTCAAAAAAATTCAAAAAAAAAAGTTTCCTTCCATTGTCTTAAATAATTATTCCAATGTATAAAAATGGGTTTTGGGGGGAAATAATTTATTATTTATTCCATAAAATTTATTTATAGAATTAATGATGGAATAAATTTTGAAGTAATTATTAATTATTTTATAAATTAGTACCGGTATTGATTATAGAATGAATTGTGAGAAAAATTTATAATTAATTAAGGTACTCTAAATAGATATTTTGGTATATGAACAAGAGGTAGATTAATCAATAATTATTCCATGTAAATTTGTTGTGGAAATAATTATCAAATAATTTGTGAAATTATATTATGATTAATTAAAATTATATAAATGGATTTAGGTCCTTGTATTATGGAATAATACGATTCATACTTGGGATAACATTGATAAGGATGTTCAGGAATTAGTTATAATGGGAGTGACTCGATAAATGATCTAGGTTGTCCCAAGAAATTCTCTATGGTTAATGACTCTATTTTACTTATATTCATGTGGTATGAAGTCCTTCCACTTAGAGTAGTTTAACATTTATTTAAACAATTTGTTTTATTTAAAATTATGTTCTTATGAATGAATTAACAAATTTCTGAGGTCCATGAAGAAACTTGTGCACTGGCTGGATGCATCAGTCACCAATAGTCGAGGCCTTTATTATAATTGTGTTCCTTGTGATATATAGACCCATAGGGATGAGAATATAATTGAATTATGTAAGTGTAGTGGAATTTATTATAGGTTCCTTGATGACCTCTAAGTGGAGGGTTATAATAAATTGTGTGGGATTGGACCCAGTAGGAACTCATAGAATCGTGAGATGACTTTGAGTCTTAGGGATAATAGAAATTAGTGTAGGGGGTACATCTGGGGTAGTATTTATTGATTTTTTGGGTATATGAGTAACAACCAAGAATTTCCTTGGAAATTGGGATGGAATGATACCAATATTTCTTATCTACATAGGCTAGTGAAGTTAAAATATACAAATTCTAATACTGAGGGATGTGATTCCTTGTATGTGAGGGGCTTGGACCTGTGAATTAGATAAAGGAACCCAGGTAGGGTGCATGTACTAATGTGGCCTAGGGTACCTTGAAGGGTGTTCCATGATTCATTGACTCTAGAGAGTGTGTTTTCATTTTGGTAGTGATGACTATAGGTGTTGTATTATAACCAAAATTGATGGTGTGAGACTGATGTGTAAATAATAATAGTGACAGGTAATTTAGTTGAGAGACTAACCTTGGTTATACAATATGGGTTGGGAAAGTTTCCAACCCATGTTGTGAACATTATAATTATTATGAGACATTACTGGGTGGAAATAGTGCCATGGGTATATGATAAAGGATGTCATTGATTACCTACATAAGATCTAGAGGTGAATTATTGATAAAGGGATACTAAGGATTACATCTATAGGATAAAGATATTATTGATGAAGGGATTTCATTGATATCATCCCTAGGATCTAGATATGACATTATGGGATTCCAAGGATTACCTCCCTCATATCAAGTGATTCTTAGTGGAATAATTACCTAGTGATTAATAGGATATTATGCTTATATCTAACATTATAGGGTACCTAGGATTCCTAGAATCATATGTTCATACCTGATAAGATGGGATTACTAGGATACTCTATAGGATCTAGAAATACTCTGGTACATTACCTTGGATTCCCAGGATACTCCCTATGATTTGATATTTTTATATTTAGCGACATGTTTATGAGAAACTAGGGCAGGTCATTTGTCACCGCAAGGACAAGTGATGTTCTTAAGGAAAATTTGATGCTATATGAAGTAGGTATAGTCGATCTTAAGAGTCATGTCAGAACCTAAAGATTGGTTATGGTTATTTTATTTATGTTTTTGAAGTTATTTATTTATTTATTAGATCTTATCACATATACACACATTGACTTTCTAGTTATGTACAAGATCCCATTGGTGGTTCCCTATGGAGTCGTACTCACACCCTACTTGGGAATCCATAGCACTTGGGTACCCAATTAGACTTCATTTATCATATTTTTATGTCTACAAAAGGCCCTGATGTTATATTATTGAGTAGTTTATCTTGGATAGAGTCTGGAGGCTGAGGTTTCGATGGGATGATTATATGATTTGGGTCAGAGATCAGTTTACTTTTAGTTATTATTCAGCATATTCTATCTAGTGTGCCAATGTTTATTAATATATGATGGCATGGTTATCTAGTATTTATCTTTTTTATTTAATTCATCGTATAGATAGATTTATTGATTTTTATTATGGATTGTGGGGCCTATTGGCTCTATATTTTATATATACTAGTTTTTGGGATGTTTTTTTATGAATGGTTCATGCTGGAATTTTTATAGATTCAATAATGACCCTTGAGAATTGTTTTTAGATTTAAAAATTTTCCTATGACTATTTTATAGAATCTTAAATGGTCGAAAGACACTAGAATATAGGGATGTGCACATGTGATTATGTGGCATCCCTACTCAGACGTCGTTCATGAAATCTGATCTAGGGAATTAAAAAGTGTTATCATTCCCTATTTTTGGATTGTATAGTGTTGGTAAATAATGAAGATAGATTTTCAAGACTGAGGAGGTGATCTAAGAACATACTTGTCTAGTATGACATTGATTGAAACCCAAGTTCCCAGGGGATGTTCAGTGATGGTACTAGGAACTCTAGGATTATTGAGGTGTTATATTGGACTGAGAATCCCAAGTGGGGTGGATGAGACTCAGGATGGATTGTAGGGTGTTTTTAGGAATCATCGAGTTGTACATGAAACATTTTTAGTATATAAGACTCACATTAAATTCATGTGCTTACCTATGATTGATATCACTGACGATGAGGTTTCAGTTGTTTAAGTTGTTAGAAATAGTTTATATGGAGTTTCCATGTATAACTTGGTAATGTAATTATACTTATCTAGACCATAGAGTATTTTACTTCTGATAATAGCTCATATGTATTTTATAGTGGGATGTATGGTGATGGTGATAGTTATATTGTCCCTCTAGTAAGGGATGTATAGTGACCCCTGGTAGGTCTTCATAGGAATTTGATTCCATAGCACCAGTTTTGAATATAAAAATAGGTTCAATTATTTAAAATGCAAACAAAAACCTATATGGTGGTTTCTAATATATTGTTTTGGTGGAATTATACTTAATGGATCCATTTGATTATGTTTATCTCGGAATAGATCACTAGGGTGATGTCATTATGAGTATATATATTATTAAATGAGAATTTGATCTTGAGGGTGTGGTTCCCATATATGAATTCCAAGTTATGAGTGGTATGATATTGTGATACTCAAAGGGGTAGTATCATATATATATGCTTGATGAGGATCAATTCCCTATTAGGCTGATTACTTGGCATATGATTCTTAAGACATATATGTGATAACACTAGAGTAGATGTTTTGGCATGTGAGTTGCCTTGTTATTTTTGAGATTTTAATAGGGATATTCCCATGGATTGTGACCTATGTTATATGGGACATATGGGTTAGGTGGTAGATCCAAGTTATTTTGATATTTTTCTCTTGATAGGTGGTTTGGGTGCTATGGATGACCTAAGTTTGTTTATACGAGAGTAACCTATGAGAGGAGTTATCCAATGCTTGTGAGTACCTTGGAGACATAAAGAATGGGTAGATTCTTTAGGCTATGAGATTGGTGTATGTGGGTTGCAATTAGGTATATGGTATAGGTATTAGTATGCCTTGGGATCTTGTGATGACAATCACTTGAGGTGAGTTGGTATCAAGGTTCGATTTTGGTGGGAAGGATCAATGTGATGCCTAACTATATTAATTTCAAGTGCATTTCCCAATGATATAGTATATTTTGATCCAAAACAGTCATGTCTAGGATGGGTAGAGTGTGAGTATAGGCTTCTAGTTTTATAATAATTTCTCGATGGCAGATGATCATGTGGTAGATCAGGGCATAGGTGAAATTCAGAATTTTGAATCGTAACATCATGGGTGCATTAGGATGGATGAGATTGACATATTATAGAGCATGATTAGTCATGTAGGAACATGAGACTATATAACGACCCATACTTTACATACATTGTTAGTACTTAAAAATTGAAGTACACTTATTACAACATATAACAAAACCATGAAAGGACCGTATAGGTATAGTGTCTTTAGAAACTGGGAAACATAAACAACTGGTTCATAAAGCTTCTACATTGTCTCCCATTTATTTCATCATATCTATAGTCCCTTTTGGCATATCTTACTTAATAACCTCCTTCCTGACTTGGGGAAAGAAAAAATACAAAAGGGTGATCTAAAATTCTTAGTAAGGGTAAACAAAAGAAAAATCAATCACATCAAATTCATAAGAACATAACAGTTTGGAAATCTTACACTTCAAAAGAGATCATAATTTCATAACATGGGATAAATCATGGTAGTGAAATGTAATCACAATAATCACAACTTAAAATATGAAGCTTTGTGGCATACACACATAATCATATAGAATCATTTCTTATTAGTCAAGACTCATTTCCAAGACTATCTTAGTGGACAAAGTCCATTTCTGAACCGAGTTCACTCCTCGTTTCAGTCCTGTTTCACTGAACCGATTTAACCTGCCATTCCAGTCATGTCTATCTCATGAGATATAAAATCTTTACCCAATGCATTGGAGGGAGATATAGGTCCCACCCATCTCATAATGATACCATTCTTATGTGTGCCACAAAATCATAAACCATACATCATAGCAAAACCTATGTAATAAAAATGGGAATCTTAAACATCGTGACATCATAAAACAATTCATATAAGATAAAGGAATTCATAAATATAATTCCATCACAACATAATCAAATAAATGTAATAATAGGGATAGAAACAGAACCCTTTATTATCTTAGATGGAAAATAATTTTGATAAAACACTTGAACTCCATTCTTGAGAAAAATATGCTTTCTACTTCAAAAACACTTTTCCTTTCTTAACATGTCATACAATTATAAACTAAAAGAAGTTGATTAAAAATAAACTTGAAAACTTGTAATGGAATATTCTTGGAAATAATGTTTTAAAAATCCATTCATGCCGTATAAGTTAAAAAAATATTCTTCTCGTACTTTTGTTGTAAAAGTCAAAAAGTACCTTGTACAAAAAACGACAAAAGATTCCTTTCATATATTTTACTAAAAACTCACCAAAGGGTAAAATTGGATATAAAAAATTTTAGGTGGATGTAAATAATATTACATATTGAGGAAACATGTATGTGGATGACAAAAAACTCCCTAGTAAATTCTAAAGTATAAACAATCTTGGATAAAAATGAGATTGTGATATTTCCCTTACCTTAGGTATGATTTTCTTTGTAAGTGTCCGAACCTCCGGTATAATGATTTAAATAATGTCATTGACTTATTCCAGAATCATACTCATTGTTATGATATCATATATGGTCATATTCTTAGATTATTATTAATAATATTTCATTGTTACTTGTTATTCGAGTGTTTATTACTTTTTGTTCTTATATGTGTTTTGTCAAATAAATTATTATTATTCTTTTTAGGTTATATATACCTCATTTCCAGAATGGTATTAGTGTAATATATATCATATTTATTCATTAAATTCATTTATATAATCATTATGTAATGAATATCATGTAGAACGAGCCACATCACATCGTGGAGACGGTAGGTCGTCCATACGCACGAGTGATGATATCATTCTCATGATCATGGATTTGTATTGGAGTGTATGTATACTATTTAAGAATCAATATCACTTTACAATAATCATATATAGTTATTATTTACACCATTATACTCATCCAAGTAAGGTGGTGGTGGAAAATAGATTACACCACGGCGTGGAGACGGTATTCCGTACAGACGCACGCGCGGTGATTTCATTTTCCGTAGGATGGATAGATGGTGAAATAGGGTTGTTTCATAATTATAATAAAATATCATTATATAAGTGATACTGATTTTATTAATTCATAATGAAACAACTAAATAATAATAAGTGGAAGAATAAATAAAGTTGAAAGAATCGGTAACGGTCATTACCTCTTCTTTGAAGCGCTTCTTTGAGACCTCTTTTTTGGGCACTAAAATTGGTCTTTGAAGAAGACCAGGACCTGTAGGATGTTTCTAGGGAAGTGTAGAGGAGAAATTGTCCGGGGTTGGCCGATCTTTAAGGCTCAAAGTGGTGTGAGGAAGAGAGGGAGGAGGTGCCCTTTTATAAGGGAGGAGAGGGGCTCCTTTGGAAAAACAAAAAATATTATTTTATTATAAAGCCATATTAGGTTTTAAATATCTCCAAATTGATTTATTTCAAAGATAAGGTGGGGATGGGTCGAAAGCCTCTAATCCAATAGAATTCGGACAAGTTTAGTTTACTATTTTAAACTTATCATTTAGATTTAACTTTAAGTTAGATAATTTTACTTTTACCATGTCTTTTTGTGTTCTTACACTATAAGGTTAATAAAATTACTATAACAAGCCAAAAGAAACCCAAGTTGTTTATTATTAATATATATAACCTTATCTAAGTAATTTGGCCAAACCTTAGATTTTTAGGAATAAAATAACAATTAATAATATAATATTTGTTTTAAAAACTATTTTATGTCAATTTTGACACTATTTAGTAGTTGATTTTTTGTGAAAATCATAACAGAATGATTATTTCGAAGAAAGTTAATTAAATAAATAATAAAATGTCATATTAACCTATAAAATTAGTGGAATTCATAAAAAGTATCAAATTACATTTATTTAGGTATTTATAACATCAATTATGTCAATATTTCATTAATAAGATAATTACTGCATCATCTTTGTGTCATAAATAAATTAAATTATTTAATGTCTAAAAATTAAAAATAAAATACCATTATGTAGGAAATCTTTTTAGATTTCTAATTAATATTTAGAGTCGAATTTATCTCATTTATAACCCTATATTAAAAATTATTTACTTATTAAACTTTGATTTTAACTATTTTAACCCTTCTTTAAATAAATTAATAATAAATGTCCTAATCTAATCCAAGTGGGCCTAAATTGTCATATTTTATTCCTAAGGTTGTTTTTGGTCGAATTAAACTTATCCAATAGAATTAGGACATGTGTTAGGGTAATAATAATATCATTTTTACTCTTAATTACCCTATTTACTTTTAACCGTGGTAAATAAAAGTAAAAGTTACTATTCACCAAAAATTATTTTCATCTCATTGAACCACATTTTACTTACTGACATCAACCGTGTCTCTCAGATTTTTAAAATTCCACCCACAGAAGCGGTAAAATTATGTTTTATGTAAATTTGCTAATTCTCATAGGAGGTGGGTAAAAGACGGTGAAAAGTTCAATAAAATTTTTATATATCTAAAATTATTATAAAATTACTCCAATGAATTACATTGAACATATATAGGTATTATGTATCAATTTTGACCTAAAATAAATTTAAATAAAATAAATAATTATTAAAATAAAAAGTTGGTTTTTAAATAGTAACCTAGTGTTTTCACTATTCATCAAAAATTGATAGTTTCCAGAAAAATACCAAAATTTCACCCTAGGATAATTTTGATATTATGAATCCAAAAACGAAGTCCATTTTGAAAAATAAAATTTAAAAATTTCAAAAAGTGGTTATTACTATTCATAACGGCTAGTTTTAATAATATTTTAATAACATATCGTTGTTTAGTGAAACTCGGTATTGCGTACGACGCAAGCTATCAAGGAAGGTCATTATTGCGTGTAAGGCAAGCCAAGCTAGTGTAGTGAAAGATTCCTTTGATGATTTATATAACATAAAAACAAAATATTTCTTATAAAAGTCTCGGGTGTTATATTCTACCCCCCTTAAAATGAATTTCGCCCTTGAAATTCGTCACTTGTAACAAACAGATGAGGATACCTCTCCCTAATCATATCCCCAAGCTCCTATGTAGCTTCTTCTAATTGGTGGTCCCTCCATAAAACTTTCACCAAGCGAGTGGTCTTGTTCCGTAGGACTTTTTCACTATGATCGAGAATCTTTATCGGTTGTTCTTTATAAGAAAGATCTTGCTCCAGCGGTACAACTTCTGAGCTGAGAACATGTGAAGGATTAGGTATGTACTTTCTCAGGAGAGATACATGGAATGCATCGTGAACTTGAGAGATATTCAGTGGAAGCGCCAATCGGTAAGCTACCTTCCCAACACGATCCAGTATTTCGAAAGGACCGATATACCTAGGGCTCAACATTCCATTCTTTCCAAATCTCATTACTCTCTTCCAAGGAGATATTCGTAAGAACACTTTATCACCCACTTCAAACTCTAAGTCTTTTCTTTGGTTGTCGGCATAACTTTTTTGTCGACTCTGAGCTTCTCTTATGTGTTGTTGAATAGATCAGACCTTTTCTTCCATCTCATCAACAAGATCAGGTCCTATTAGCTTTCTTTCCCCAACTTCATCCCAGCAAGTTGGAGTCCTGCATTTCTTTCCATAGAGAGCTTCATAAGGAGCCATTTTAATACTGGAGTGAAAGATATTATTATAATAAGATTCCACCAAAGGTAGGTGTTTATCCCAACCACCTTTTAAATCCATAGAGAAAGCTCTCAACATATCTTCTAGAGTTTGAATTGTTCTCTCAGACTGACCATCTGTCTGAGGATGATAATCAGTGCTGAAACTCAACTCTGTATCCAGAGTATAGTGAAGACTTCACCAAAACTTTGTGGTAAACCTTGGATCCTGATCAAATATAATAGAAAGTGGTACTCCATGCAATCTTACCACTTCCTTTACATATATCCTGGCAAGCTGATCTAGAGAGAAATCCTCTCTAATAGCAATAATGTGTGCAGACTTTGTAAGATGATCAACTATGACCCAGATAGCGTTATTTCCATTGGATGTTTTAGGAAGTCCTGTGACAAAGTCCATAGTGATGTTTTCCCAATTCCATTCAGGTATGGGTAATGGTTGTAACATCCCCTTAGACTTCTATCTCTCAGCTTTGACTTGCTGACAAACCAAGCATCGAGAGACATATTCAGCAACATCTCTTTTCATGTCATCCCACCAGAAGTACTCTTTCAGGTCCCTATACATCTTCGTGCTTCCAGGATGAATAGAGAATGAAGAACTATGAGCCTCATCCAGAAGATCCTTCTTTAATTCAGGGATGGGAGGAACACAAACCCAATTCCTGAACTTTATTATCCCATCACAATCAAGGTTGAATTCAAGAACATTTCTCACCTTCTTTTGTAACTCTACATCTTCTTTCTGTGCCTCTTTAATCTTAACATGTATAGATGGTTGAACATTCATTTTAGAAAGATAAGATTTTTCCCCTTCCATTATAATTCCAAGATCCATCCTTTTTAAATCCATAAATATTGGATCTTTTTTTATCCTCATCATGGATAAACTGGCATGGTCTTGTCGACTTAATGCATCTGCCACCTTGTTTGCTTTTACAGGGTGGTAATGAATTGAGCAGTCGTAATTTTTAATCAGCTCCAACCATCTTATTTGGCGCATATTCAGCTCCTTTTGTGTGAAAATAAACTTTAAACTTTTATGATCAGTATAAATATCACACCTTTCTCCATAAAGATAATGCCTCCAAATCTTTAATGCAAATATTACCGCAGCTAACTCCAAATCATGAGTTGGGTAATTTTGCTCATGTATTTTCAACTGTCGTGAGGCATAATCTATCACCATATCATTTTGCATAATAACACACCCCAATACCTTCTTGGATGCATCATTGTAGATCACAAACCTTTCTCTACTACAAGGCAGTGTGAGCACAGGTGCACTGGATAACCTTCTTTTCAACTCCTTGAAATTCTCTTCACATTCCTCCATCCAAACAAACTTAACTCCTTTTCGAGTCAACATGGTGAGTGGATTGGATAATCATGAAAAATATTTCACAAAATGTCGATAATATCGATCCAAACTAAGAAAACTTCAGATCTCGGTTACTTTTGTTGGTCTCAACCATCTTTTGATAACCTCTGTTTTTGCTGGATCCACAGATATCCCCTCTTTTGAGATTATGTGATCCAAAAATGAAACTTTTTGAAGCCAAAATTCACACTTGGTAAATTTGGCATAAATCTTCTCCTTTATCAGGGTCTTCAATATAATTCTCAAGTGATCTTCATGTTTTTCCTTGATCTTTGAATATACAAGAGTATCGTCTATAAAGACTACCACAAACTGATCAAGATAGTCTCTAAAGACTTTATTCATCAGATCCATGAAGATAACAGGGGCATTAGTAAGACCAAATGGCATCACTATAAATCCATAGTGTCCATACCTTGTATGGAAATCCGTCTTTAGTATATCCTCCCTTTTGACCCTTAATTGATGATACAATGAACGAAGATCAATCTTGGAAAAGTATTGAGCTCCACATAGTTGGTCAAATAAGTCACCAATGTGTAGGAGAGGATTTTTGTTCTTGATAGTGATCTTGTTAAGTTATCGATAATCAATGTAGAGTCTCATTGATCCATCATTCTTCTTAACAAACAGAACAGGTGCTCCCCAAGGTGATGCACTAGGGCGTATGAATCCCTTATCAAGATTCTCTTGGAGTTGCTTCTTCAATTCCTGCAACTCAATTTGGGCCATTCTATAAGGTGTCTTTGAAATAGGTAAAGCACCCGATACGAGTTCTATTGAAAACTCAACTTCACGATTTGGTGGAAGACCCAGTAATTCCTCCGGAAATACATTGTCAAACACCCGTATAATGGGAATATTCTTAATCGTGAGTTTCTCACCGACCATTTGAGATAAATAAATTTCATTTAGTGGAATCAAGACCCATAAGATAGAAGAAATTTCCACTGGAATTTTATGTTCATCCTTGCATCGGTAGATGATCAAAGATTGATCTGGAATATGAAATGTGACTTCCCTTCTTTGGAAATTGATATGAGATCCATATAGAGAAAGTCAATCCAAGCCAAGAATCACATCAAATTCCACTATAGGAAGGATCACAAGATTTGCAGGAAGCACTTTCCCACAAACTTCAATCAGAGAATAATTATAAACTTTTGATGTGACTGTTGTGCCATTAGGGGTTGTCACAGCTAACTCAACATCTAATTGTTGAGGTAATACGGTGATACCCTTAGAAAATTCTTTAGAAATAAAGGAGTGGGTGGATCCAAAATCAAATAAAACATTTTATACTTTAGAGTGGATGGTAACTGCACCTTTCACCACTTCGTTATCGTACTCCACATCGCTGATAGAAATTGCATGTTACTTTCCTTTGTCTTTATCCTTAAGAGTTTGTTAACGTCGATCATCATCAACAATCCTTGGATTAGGTAGTTGATTGTCATAATGCCCCATTTCCTTGCACTTGTAACATTGATGTGTAGGAGGTGCACTCTCTGTAGCCTTTTCTTTGTTCGCATCACTAGACATCTTCTTCCCGTCATTACGGAATTCAAATTCCTGATGACCTTCCTTTCCACATTTGAAACATTTACTTGTCCCTTTAATACAACTCCCTCCATGTTTCTTTCCACACTTTGAGCATAAGGGAAAAATCATCTTCTTTTCAGTGTGCTCTTTAGATTTTCCTTTGAATTCCATTTTCCTCTTCTTATCAAACCCATATGACTGATGGGTTACTCCAAACTCCATCTCAACTTTGAGAGCACATCAAACGATTTCCTCGTAGCTATTGAAGGCCCTTATGGCTAAGGCCCTTCGAAGACTTGGTTTTAAGCCACTAAAGAATCGATCGATCTTACTCTCAGGTTGGATAATAATACCAGAAGCATACCGTGCAAGTCTTGTAAAATTGCTTCATAGGTACCAACAGATTCATCATCCTTTTGCTTTAGTTCAAGAAACTCCTTCTCCATCTTTGTTCGTAGAATGTGAGGGAAGAACTTATTGAAAAATAAGTTCTTGAACTCGTCCCATTCCATGGACTCAATTTCATCTCTTGGACTCTTATTCTTGATAAGATTCCACCATTGATCAGCATCACCTTCCAAATGATACACTGCTAAGATGACTTTATCATGTTCAGAACATTGAAGAACTGAAAATATCTTTTCAGTAGTACTGATCCATTGTTTAGCAACTAATGGATCAGTAGACCCGCTAAATGAAGGTGGACGCTGTCTCATGAAGGATTCAACAGAATGTTGCTCCTTCCTTTGCTTGTTTGGAAGTCCTGAATGATTCATAGCTTGAGAATGTTGTGTGATCATGGCTACAATATTTTTCATTCCAGCTCCCATAACGTTTGGTTGCTCAGGGTGAAAATCATTGCATTGCCCGTCGCATTTCGCATTAACACGGTTCCTTCGGGTTCCAGCCATTGACTAAAACCAAGAATAATAGTGTCAGAAATACTAATTATAATAGTAAAACCACATAATCAAGAATAAAATTTCACACTTAAGGTCTTATCCAAGGTTATTCATGGCCATTTCTAAAACACTAATATTGTGTTCTATGCTTAGACTTATCCTTAGGATTCTTACTAAGGCTTTCACATCCTAGTTTCCAAAGGTTGACTATACCTTTCCTCTGATACCAACTATAACGACCCATACATTACATACATTGTTAGTAATTAAAAATTGAAGTACACTTATTACAATATATAACAAAACCATGAAAGGACCGTATAGGTATAGTGTCTTTAGAAACTGGGAAACATAAACAACTGGTTCATAAAGTGTCTACATTGTCTCCCATTTATTTCATCATATCTATAGTCCCTTTTAGAATATCTTACTTAATAACCTCCTTCCTGACATGGGAAAATAAAACATACAAAAGGGTGATCTCAAATGCTCATTAATGGTAAACAAAAGAAAAATCAATCACATCATATTCATAAGAACATAACAATTTGGAAATCATACCCTGAAAAAGAGATCATAATTTCATAACATGGGATAAATCATGGTAGTGAAATGTAATCACAATAATCAGAACTTAAAACATGAAGCTTTGTGGCATAAACACATAATCATAGAGAATAATTTCTTATTAGTCAAGACTCATTGCCAAGACTATCTTAGTGGATAAAGTCCATTTCTGAACCGATTTCACTCCTCGTTTCAGTCCTGTTTCACTGAACCGGTTTAACCTGTCGTTCCATCCATGTCTATCTCATGAGATATATAATCTTTACCCAATTCATTGGAGGGAGATATAGGTCCCAACCATCTCATAATGATACCATTCTTATGTGTGCTACAAAATCATAAACCATACATCATAGAAAAAACCATGTAATAAAAATGGGAATCTTAAACATCGTGACATCATAAAACAATTCATATAAGATAAAGGAATTAATAAAAATAATTCCATCACAACATAATCAAATCAATGTAATAATAGGGATAGAAACAGAACCCTTTATTATCTTATATGGAAAATAATTTTGATAAAACACTTGAACTCCATTCTTGAGGAAAATATCCTTTCTACATCAAAAACACTTTTCCTTTCTTAAAAATGTCATAAAATTCTAAACTAAAATAATTTGATTAAAAATAAACTTGAAAAATTGCAAAGGAAGATTCTTGGAAATAATGTTTTAAAAATCCATTCATGTCGTATAAGTTAAAAAATACATTCTTCTCGTACTTTTTTCGGAAAAGTCAAAAAGTACCTCGTACGAAAAACGACAAAAGATTCCTTTCATATCTTTTACTAAAAACTCACTGAAGGGTAAAATTGGATTTAAAAATTGTAGTTGGATGGAAATAATATTACATATTGAGGAAACATGGATGTGGATGATAAAATACACCCCAGTAAATTCTGAAGTATAAACAATCTCGGATAAAAATGAGATTGTGATATTTCCCTTACCTTAGGTCTGATTTGCTTCGTAAGTGTATGAACCTCCTGTATAATGATTTAAATAATTTAATTGAATTATTCCAGAATAATAATCACTGTTATGATATCATATATGGTCATATTCTTAGCTAATTATTAGTAATATTTCATTGCTACTTGTTATTCGGGTGTTTATTACTTTTTGTTCTTATGCGTGTTTTGTCGAATAAATTCTTATTCTTATTTTTAGGTTATAGATACCTCATTTCTAGAATATTATTAGTGTAATATATATCATATTTTTTAATTAAATTCATTTATATAATCATTATGCAATGAAGATCATGTAGAATGAGTCGCATCACATCGTGGAGACGGTAGGCCGTACGTACGCACAAGCGATGATATCGTTCCCATGATCGTGGAATTGTATTGGAGTGTATGTATACTATTTAAGAATCAATATCACTTTACAATAATCATATATAGTTATTATTTACACCATTATACCCATCCATGTAAGGTGGTGGTGGAAAATTGATTACACCACGGTGTGGAGACGGTATTCCGTACGTACGCACGCGCGGTGATTTCGTTTTCCGTAGGATGGATATATGGTGAAATAGGGTTGTTTCATACTTATAATAACATATAATTATATGAGTGATACTGATGTTATTAATTCATAATGAAAAAACTAAAGAAGAAGAAGTGGAACAAGAAATAAAGTTGAAAGAATCGGCAACGGACATTACCTCTTCTTTGAAGCGCTTCTTTGAGACCTCCTTTTTGAGCACTAAAATTGGTCTTTGAAGAAGACCAGGACCTCTAGGATGTTTCTAGAGAAGTGTAGAGGAGAAATTGGCAGGTTTCGGCTGAGCATGAAGGCTCATGGTGGTGTGAGGAAGAGAGGGAGGAGGTGCCCTTTTATAAGGGAGGAGAGGGGCTCCTTTGGAAAAACTAAAAATATTATTTTATTATAAAGCCATATTCGGTTTTAAATAGCTCCAAATTGATTTAATTAGAAGCTAAGGTGGGGATGGGTAGAAATCCTCTCATCCAATAGAATTTGGACAAGTTTAGTTTACTATTTTAACCTTATCATTTATATTTAACTTTAAGTTAGATAATTTTACTTTTACCGTGTCTTTTTGTGTTCTTACACTATAAGGTTAATAAAATTACTATAACAAGCCAAAAGAACCCCAAGTTGTTTATTATTAATATATATAACCATATCTAATTAATTTGGCTGAACCTTATATTTTTAGGAATAAAATAAAAATTAATAATATAATATTTGTTTTAAAAACTATTTTATGTCAATTTTGACACTATTTAGTAGTTGATTTTTTTGAAAATCATAACAGAATGATTAGTTAGAAAAAAGTTAATTAAATCAATACTAAAATGTCATATTAACCTATAAAGTTAGTGGAATTCATAAAAAGTGTCACGACCCGACCCAATGGGGCTCGAGCCGCGACTCCCCAAGCTCGCCTCCAATAGGCCAGGGGCTGGCGACCAGCGCCGAGTAGGCTATCACACACATGGGAGGCATTAGCCTAAGGTACCTGTACACACGCACCCACAAACACCTCCATGAAACAGTGCAGAGAAATTAAAACTGAAAAGGAAATGAATGCATACATCTATCCCAAACCAGAGTACAACAGAAGTACAAAAGTGAAAAACAGGGCCCACCAAAGGAAAACTACAAAAGCACGTCCAACCTGCTCTGAAGAAGGGGAACGCTGCCACAAACACCCACCGGAAAGCTCCCTCGGAACAGCTCCGGTAAACACCCCGGTCAACACGCTCACTAAGTTCCGCCTGCTCCGAGTCCACCTGGAACTCCGTCGAAAGGCCTGTGGTCTGCAAAAGACACAAACATGTGCGGGCAAAGCCCGTGCAGGGGTGAGTATAAACATACTCAGTAGGCACCCCAAAAACCCAAAACCAAAGGGAGAAACTGAAAGACAACAGTCCGCTCAACCCAGCCAGAGGGAACCCAGACGAGAGAGAAACTCCATCTCGTGACCATCCTCGGCTAAACACAACAAGTAATCTCAGCTCAGCTCAGGTGTATGCCTATACATACACCTTGAACACACCAGATATACACAGCTCACGCCACAAAGCCACAAGAGGTACCGACCTCATCAACAGCAACTGTCCACAACCATGAGAGTACACCACGAACATTGTCATACCAGATGACACTCATCCGAGAGATACACTCCATCGGATCCCAAACAAACATCTCAGACGCTCACCTGAGAGACCACGCTCGTCAGATAACAACACTGAGGAATCATCGCTGAAACAACAAAACCACCAAACTCCTCGGATAGGGGATCGCCGCTAGGGTCCGCTAGGGGATACCAAGACCCACTCCGGTATACGTAGATCACAGATAGGGGATCACTCCCAGGGTCCGTTGGGGGATACCACGACCCGATCTGGCATACGTAGTTCTCACAGATAGGGGACCACACCAAGGATCCGTTGGGGGATACCACAACCCAATCTGGCGCTCGACAGAAGCTCCACACTCAGATAGAGGATCATTGTCCATATAAATATGTGCATGACGATACCGGAACCCTATCTGGTATAACTCGCGATGTAAGGGATCAAACCGTTGATGCCACAACCCTACCGAAACCACGCGCTGAGTAGGGGATCACATAACCAACGATACCGTAACCCTACTATAAACCACATGCTGAGTAGGGGATCATATACCCGACGATGCCACAACCCTACTGAGCATGGCCCACCGCGTAGGGGATCATATATCTGATGATGCCACAAACCCTACGGGGTTAACCTGCTAGATAGGGGATTGCCGCCCGTAAATTAGCGGTCACAACGATACCAAGATCCCGATCTAGGGTAAAGAATGCTAGAGGGTCTGCTCCGGTCCACCGGAGGGATACCACAACTCTAACAGTTTAAACATCCCATCGATAGGATCACAAACCCATACAGAGGTTGTGATACCACACGAACCCTCGTAGGAACGAACCAAGGGAGAACCCTCAACCACTGCTGGTCCAAACGTCGCTAACTCGAGCAACCTGCCACAACGCCACACTGCGCACCTCCTAGGCCAAAACCGAGGCCACCATCGCATTCCATGCGGAAAAACACGCAGGATAGGCTGTTTACTCGCCCGAAACAGAGCACCGGTGAAAAAGGAACTATTCACCGTAGCTAGCTCGTGCGGGGCCCACACAACGATCCCGAAACCCATCGAGCGGATCACACCACGGCGATCCCCAAGGAAAAACAAGCGGAATCGACTACTCGCTCGTCCAAAACAGACACCCGGTGAAAAAGGTACTATTCACCGAAGGCCAGCTCGGGTGGGGCCCACGCCTGGATTCCGAAACTCATCAAACGGATTGCACCATTGCAATCCCCTCAGAAAAACGCACAGGATCGACTATTGATCTGCCAAAATCGGACTCCTGGTGCAAAAGCTGCGTTTCCCCGCAAACGCCAAAACCCGGCCTCGTGGGGCCCGCAACCCGTTCTCAGTCCCAACACCCGGAAACCATCTCAAAAAGTCTGTCATACCATCAGGGTCTCAACGCCACTGACAGCACGTCAATCGGACGCTCAGGGTAGAAGTTACTACGGCCCGAAGTCGTAAAATAATAAAATAATATTATTTTATACAACGTTTCTAGCTCCCGGGCCATGATCCCAAACCCTTAAACCCTCAAAGTGAGTTCAAAAGGTCCGTCTTGACGCAAGGAGTGCGTCACCGCAAACGGCTCGTGAATCCGGCTCCCGGTTCGCAAGATACGGGGGTTTAAAGACCCCCGTATAAGAATAGAGGCCGGACAGGCCCGGACCGGCCTGTCTGGCCGGCCTGGACCGGCCACCGCGCGCCGGTGCCGCGCCGACAGAACTTCCGCGGACCGCCGGGGGCACCCCGGTGGTCCGTTTTGCGATCCAGAGGCGTCTGCACGACCCTCGGGACCCGATCTATACTGTTACGGCTTCAATTTGCAGAAAAACGCAGCAAAAATGGGATCGGGGGTTAAAACTCAAATCTGCCTACCTCGCGGGCGAAACACCGGTGTTCTGCCTCAGCTCCGCCCTCCAGAGCTTCCGCTGTGCACTCCTGGAACGTCCGCCGTCGAATTCCGAGCTCTTGGGTGCTTTGTTTTCTCAATTCGGCAGAGTGGCGGCGAAAAACGGCGAAAAACGATAAAGGGGGGGGGGGGCGCTGATATTTATATCAGCCGCCCGCCGACGCCAAACCCGCCTCGGACCCGACGCCCGATGCGAACAAAAGTAAGGACACCCCTAGGGTAAACGCGTCGTTCTGAACGCAATGGCGGACTCAGATTTTCCATCTGAGACTCCGTTCAGAGGTTATTTGATCCGATGCTCGCACACTAACTTTGCTACTTATTTACGGAAACGCCCCTGGTGGCGTTTCTCACCGCAGGCCCGCACCCGCAAAGTTTACACCCTGCCTAGGGTAAACGGCACGTTCCGGACGCAACCATGCCCTCAGATTCCCGTTCTGAGCTACCGTTTAGGAGATATCACACCTCCTCCATGTGCATAGTATAAAAATACTTAATATTTTTATAAAATTAATTCCGGGCACACCGGGCCTCAGAATCGCACGCCGTCTTCGCGCCTAGATCTGGGATTATTCATAGAAATATTCCAAAGTATGACAGGACCAAAAAACCGAGTCGCTACATCCTCCCCCCTTAGAACTTTTCGTCCCTGAAAAGCTCTAAGCACAAGGAAAGCGACCGAACTCTCAACTGGGTCTCACACACCAGCGAGCTCACCAACAAACACCCACACAGGGTCTTACCAACGCCCTGAACAAAACTCGAGCAAGAAAAAAAAGGAAATATTACCGCTAAATAGTTTCTGACAAACTACTGCAGTAAGTAGAAAGGACACAAGGCGTACCTCTATCCATCCACGGTGCCTCTGGGTCGACTGCCTCCAGAGTATGCAGCTGTCCTCGCCCTCGGCCACCAGCTCCCTGAGCTTGGCGTGGACCACCTGGGGGTGGGGGTGGTGGAAACTAGTACTGCCTACCACCTCCTCCTACTGCCCCAGCTCCGCCACCACATCCGCCGCACTGCGAACCTCCTTGCTCGAGACGCTGCCTCTACCAAGGCGGTCCATCGACCGGCTCCCTCTCAGCAGCACATCGGGTTGGAAAATCTCTAGCAAGATGTCCCCGACCATCGCAAGCGTAACAACGCCTCTCCTACGACTGACCAAAACTGGCCTGCGAGCCCTGTGAGCCCTGAGGCTCAGATCCTCCATCCTGGGGTCTCCTCCTGAAACATCGGCCACGTCCAGACCCATGAGTCTGACATCGGCTACCAGATGCCGATC
Organism: Viscum album; assembly: GCA_963277665.1. Lineage (NCBI taxonomy): Eukaryota > Viridiplantae > Streptophyta > Magnoliopsida > Santalales > Viscaceae > Viscum > Viscum album. Next base: position 768,301,197 of record OY728159.1, on the reverse strand, counting down.
CGACCGTCGAAGTCTCAGCTCTCGAGTGCCCATCACTAACAGGGAGCATCTGCTCAGCCAGAAAACTCTCCACCACCAATGCCCGCTCCAGCACTCCAGCATAGGTGGGCAGGCACAAGGAAACCACACCTGCTCGGATGTCCCTGCTTAAGCCCTAATCGAAGGTCTGAGACCTAAAGAACGGGTCTCAAACCATATCCAAGGAGTAGCGCGACAGCTCTGTAAACCTCGCTGAGTACTCCAACACAGTCATGCTCTCCTGTCGAAGCTGCATAAGCTCCTGGATCCGCACTGACCTTAGCGTCACTGGATAGAACTCCTCCCTGAAGAGCCGCTCAAACTCTGCCCACGTGAGCATCTCCTCGTCATGGGACTGCGTCACCAAACTCCACCATCACCCGGCAGAACCATGCAGGAGGCTCGCCGCTAGGACCACCATCTGATCTGCAGGTGTCCTCACTAGGTGGAAACCCCGGGTGACTGCCTCAAGCCAGTCATCAGCTGCCTGGGGGTCTAGATCACCCCGGAACCTCAGAGGTCGCTGCCTCTGGAACTCGTGCAGCGCACTCAGCCTGCGTGCAACCTCGTCCTGCACCGCCGGCACAACCAGCTGCTCGACATGTGGTGGATCAACTGGCAGACCACCTGGAGGTGCAACCTCAGAACCTGCGCCCTGCTCCACAGCCTCTACACGGGGCGGGTCATCAGCACAATCCTGCTACGGAACCCTCACTGGCTGTCATCATGGAGGCATCCGGAAATAAATTCAAGACGCACCACAGTCAAAGAGTATATCTGGAGAGCTGACTCAAGAAGGACAAGGAAGAACCAAAAACCTAGTCCTATATGATGCATGTACCATTATGTTCCCGCGACTAGTGTACGAATGTCCCGAGTCGAAAGGCAGGTTATTAGAGTCCTGGTGTATGGATACGTCGGCCGCCGCACCAACACTGGAGTCTCTGGCCTGAAAGCCGAGCTCAAAACACCCTAACACTGCCGCTATGCAACCCAAACCAAACTCACAACTAGACCAGCTACGCTCTGAGATCCCAAAGGTGGAACCTCCGTTGATACCACTCTGTCACGACCCGACCCAACAGGGCTCGAGCCACGACTCCCCAAGCCCGCCTCCAATAGGCCAGGGGCTGGTGACCAGTGCCGAGTAGGCTATCACACACATGAGAGGTATTAGCCTAAGGTACCTGTACACACGCACCCACAAACACCTCCATGAAACAGTGCAGAGAAATATAAAACTGAAAAGGAAATGCATGCATACATCTATCCCAAACCAGAGTACAGCAGAAGTACAAAAGGGAAAAACGGGGCCCACCAAAGGAAAACTACAAAAGCGTGTCCAAACTGCTCGGAAGAAGTGGAACGCTGCCACAAACACACGCCGGAAAGCTCCCTCGGCATAGCTCCGGTAAACACCCCGGTCAACACGCTCACTAAGCTCCGCCTCCTCTGGGTCCACCTGGAACTCCGTCGAAAGGCCTGTGGTCTGAACAAGACACAAACATGTGCGGGCAAAGCCCGTGCAGGGGTGAGTATAAACATACTCAGTAGGCACCCCAAAAACCCAAAACCCAAGGGAGGAACTGAAAGACAACGGTCCGCTCAACCCAGCCAGAGGGAACCCAGACGAGAGATAAACTCCATCTCATGACCATCCTCGGCTAAACACAACAAGTAATCTCATCTCAGCTCAGGTGTATGCCCATACATACACCTTGAACAAACCAGATATACACAGCTCACGCCACAAAGCCACAAGAGGTACCGACCTCATCACCAGCAACTGTCCACAACCAGGAGAGTACACCACAAACACTGTCATACCAGATGACACTCATCCGAGAGATACACTCCATCAGATCCCAAACAAACATCTCAGACGCTCACCCGAGAGACCACGCTCGTCGGATACCAACACTGAGGAAACATCGCTGAAACAACAAAACCACCAAACTCCTCGGATAGGGGATCGCTGCTAGGGTCCGCTAGGGGATACCAAGACCCACTCCGGTATACGTAGCTCACAGATAGGGGATCACTCCCAGGGTTCGCTGGGGGATACCATGACCCAATCTGGCATACATAGTTCTCACAGATTGGGGATCACACCCAGGATCCGCTGGGGGATACCACAACCCGATGTGGCACTCGACAGAAGCTCCACACTCCGATAGAGGATCATCGTCCATATAAATATGGTCACGACGAAACCGGAACCCTATCTGGTATAACTCGCGATGTAGGGGATCGAACCGACGATGCCGCAACCCTACCGAAACCACGCGCTGAGTAGGGGATCGCATAACCAACGATACCGTAACCCTACGATATACCGCATGCTGAGTAGGGGATCGTATACCCGACGATGCCACAATCCTACTGAGCACGGCCCACCGCGTAGGGGATCATATCTCCGATGATGCCACAAACCCTACGGGGTTAACCTTCTAGATAGGGGATCGTCGCCCGTAAATAAGTGGTCACAGTGATACCAAGAACCCGATCTAGGGTAAAGAATGCTAGAGGATCCGCTCCGGTCCACCAGAGGGATACCACAACTCTAACAGTTTAAACATCCCATCGAGAGGATCACAAACCCATACGTAGGTTGTGATACCACACGAACCCTCGTAGGAACGAACCAAGGGATAACCCTCAACCACTGCCGGTCCAAACGTCGCTAACCCGAGCGACCCACCACAACGCCACACTGCGCACCTCCTAGGCCAAAACTGAGGCCACAGTCGCATTCCACGCGGAAAAACACACAGGATAGGCTGTTTACTCGCCCGAAACAGAGCATCGGTGAAAAAGGCACTATTCACCATAGCTATCTCATGCGGGGCCCACACAACGATCTTGAAACCCATCGAGCGGATCACACCACGGTGATCCTCACGGAAAAACAAGTGAAATCGACTACTCGCTTGTCCAAAATGGACACCCGGTGAAAAAGGTACTATTCTCCGAAGGCCAGCTCGGGTGGGGCCCATGCTTGGATTCCGAAACTCATCGAACGGATCACACCATTGCGATCCCCTTGGAAAAACACACAGGATCGACTATTCATCCGCCAAAATCGGACTCCTGGTACAAAAGTTGTGTTTCCCTACAAACGCCAAAACCCGACCTCGTGGGGCCCGCACCCCGTTCTCAGTCCCAACACCCGGAAACCATCTCAAAAAGTCTGTCATACCATCAGGGTCTCAACGCCACTGACGGCACGTCAATCGGACGCTCCGGGTAGAAGTTACAACGGCCTGAAGTAGTAAAATAATAAAATAATATTATTTTATACGACGTTTCTAGCTCCCGGGTCACGATCCTGAACCCTTAAACCCTCAAAGTGAGTTCAAAAGGTCCGTCTCGACACAAGGAGCTCATCGCCGCAAACGACTCGCGAATCTGGCTCCCGGTTCGCAAGATACGGGGGTTTAAAGACCCCCGTATAAGAATAGAGGTCGGACCGGCCCGGACCGGCTGACCCGCGCTGGGCGGCCGACTGCCGCGAATCCGCCGCGGTCCGCCGGATTCCGCCGGCGCCGGTGCCGCGCCGGCAGAACTTCCACGGACTGCCGGGGGCACCCCGGTGGTCCGTTTTGCGATCTGGAGGCGTCTACACGACCCTCGGCACCCGATCTATACTACTACGACTTCAATTTGCAGAAAAACGCAGCAAAAACGGGATCAGGGGTTAAAACTCAAATCTGCCTACGTCGCGGGTGAAACACCGACGTTCTGACTCAGATCCGCGCTCCAGAGCTTCCGATGCGCACTCCTGGAACGTCTGTCGTCGAATTCTGAGCTCGTGGGCGCTTCGTTTGCTTGATTCGGTGGAGTGGCGGCGAAGAATGGCGAAGAACGATAAAAGGGGGGGGGGGGGCTGATATTTATATCAGTCGCCCGCCGGCGCCAAACCCGCCTCGGACCCGACGCCCGATGCGAAAAAAAGTAAGGTCACCCCTAGGGTAAACGCGCCATTCTGAACGCAACGGTGGACACATATTTTCCATCTGAGACTCCGTTCAGAGGTTATTTGAGCCGACGCTCGCACACTAACTTTGCTACTTATTTACGGTAACGCCCCTGGTGGCGTTTCTCACCGCAGGCCCGCGCCCGCAAATTTTACACCCCTCCTAGGGTAAACGGCACGTTCCGGACGCAACCGTGCCCTTAGATTCCCATTCTGAGCTACCGTTTAGGAGATATCACACCCCGGCCATTTGCATAGTATAAAAATACTTAATATTTTTATAAAATTAATTCCGGGCACACCGGGCCTCGGAATCGCACGTCGTCTTCGCGCCTAGCTCTGGAATTATTCGTAGAAATATTCCAAAGTCTGACAGGACCAAAAACCCGAGTCGCTACAAAAAGTCTCAAATTACATTTATTTGGGTATTTATAACATCAATTATGTCAATATTTCATTAATAAGATAATTACTGCATCATCTTTCTGTCATAAAGAAATTAAATTATTTAATGTCTAAAAATTACAAATAAAATACCATTATGTAGGAAGACTTTTTATCTTTATAATTAATATTTATAGTCAAAATTATCTCATGTATAACCCTATATTAAAAATTATTTACTTATTAAACTTTGATTTTTACTATTTTAACCCTTCTTTAAATAAATTAATAATAAATGTCCTAATCTAATCCAAGTGGGACTAAATGGTCATATTTTATTCCTAAGGATGTTTTTTGTCGAATTACACGTATCCAATAGAATTAGGACATGTGTTAGGGTAATAATAATATCATTTTTACTCTTAATTACCCTATTTACTTTTAACCATGGTAAATAATAGTAAAAAGTTACTATTCACCAAAAATTATTTTCATCTCATTGAACCACATTTTACTTACTGACATCAACCGTGTCTCTCGGATTTTTGAAATTCCACCCACAGAAGCGGTAAAATTATGTTTTATGTAAATTTACAAATTCTCCAAGGAGGTGGGTAAAAAATGGTGAAAAGTTCAATAAAATGTTTACATATCTAAAATTATTATAAAATTACTCCAATGAATTACATTGAAATTATATAGGTATTATGTATCAATTTTGACCTAAAATAAATATAAATAAAATAAATAATTATTTAAATAAAAATTTGTTTTTTCAATAGTAACCTAGTGTTTTCACTATTCATCAAAAATTGAAAGTTTCCAGAAAAATACCAAAATTTCACCCTAGGCTAATTTCGATATTCTGAATCCAAAAACGAAGTCCATTTTGAAAAATAAAATTTAAAAAATTTCAAAAAGTGGTTATTACTATTCATAACGGCTAGTTTTAATAATATTTTAATAGCATATCGTTGTTTAGTGAAACTCGGTATTGCGTACGACGCAAGCTATCAAGGAAGGTCGTGATTACGTGTAAAGCAAGCCAAGCTAGTGTAGTGAAAGATTCCTTTGATGATTTATATAACATAAAAACAAAATATTTCTTATAAAATTCCCGGGTGTTACAAACCATGTTTTATGAAACATGCGACTCATGGGATCGTGAGCTTGGTTGTGTGACTAGGTGTTATGGGATCGTATGATCGTTGAATCTGGATGAGACTGAGGTAATACACATTGGTCACATTTTTTCTCATTGGTTATAGATTGATGAGCGGTCATGTTTGGGATGAGCATCAATGTATTTGATGAGTTTATTATGATATTGGTTGTCTGTATTTTTTATTAGAATTAGGATTGTATTCTCTATGATAATGATGACATTGAGGATGGTTTGGGGTTTGTAGTTGACAATATGGATGAGGATAGTTTGCGAAGAGTGACATTCATTTGATGATAGAACCCATAGAGGTTGAAATCTATGATAATTATACGGTAATTAATATAGTAGGGAGAACATGAGTGGTTCTTGGAGTGTGTAACCCTCTTTATGCACTAAATTTAAATGTATGTTGAGGATGAAATTCTTAGTGAGTCGGGAACAAGTTTTGTTTGGTGTTTTTCATTGGCTTTCATATATGAGTGGTACGACCACTTACCATTATTATGTGTGGTAATATAAAAAGAATGGGATTTGGGGGGTTATTATTATTATGACTTATTAGGGTGATAATAAGGATATTCATAAGGTGGTGAGCATCTATTGATGCTCCTTTCCATCACAGAGTATAAATGAATGCAAAGGGAAATACCTTGAACCCAAAGTGATTCATCCTTGGAAGAAATATCAAAAATTGAAAAAGGCGTAAACCAAGATTCAAATGCACTTGGGTCGCGCAAGTTCCACCAAGGTCGCGCAAGTATACTTGCGCGCCGACCATTTTTTCGCGTAGGTGACTTGCGCTCCTTCTTTGAAATTTGCTCAGGGTCTTCTCCAGCCTATAAATACCCCCTGTGGGGCCCCCACTTGAGGAGGAAAAATTTCCAAAAATTCATATTTGAGATCCCGTCTCCCTAGTCTCTTCTCAAAGATTATGAACACTTATAAGGTAGTTTCTTACCTAGAACGGAAGATCTAAAGAGAGGGATTAAGGCCTAAGGGTTGAAACTCATCAACACTTGCGCACCTGATTGGCCAGCCCTTAAGGGAAATGGCCACACTTGCACGTCGCCTTACCCCTTCAACAGAACTTGTGTGCCCCTCTTCTGGAAGCCTTCGGGGTTAGTACTAATGGGTTGAGCCAAGCCTCGCCCAAGTTCTACCTTAAGGGTTGAGCGGCGCGCAAGTACCCATGTGTTGCACAGGTACACCTGCGCGACCAAGACTTGCATGCCCACGCAGGACTTGCATGCCCCTCTCTTTTTAGGTGCCCTTCCTGCCCATTTCACCCCTCCTATGCCTATCCACCTATCCTCTTCAAGATTAAGACTTCTGAGATCTCTCCAAAGCCATTCATGCCATGATTTCCTTGTTGGATTCCTTATCTGAAAGGAATTCTGTGGAACATCTCTCAAAACCTAGTGATTTACACATCTTTATGTCACTAAGGTTAGAGATTTCATTCATTCAACCTCATCCTTTAAGATGAGAGAATCCTTAAACTGGGCATCCTTTTCTGGAGTAAGTCCCAGTCCAAATTCTCATAAATTTGGGAATCCTCCTTAGGAGTAATCCCCAGTCATAATTTCCCAAGTCTGGGCTTCCTTTTTCAGGAGTATGCCCCAGTCTCAAAGTTCCAAAAATGTGGGAATCCTCCTCAGGAGTAAGCCCCAACCATAATTCCCTTAATATGGGCTTCCTTTTCTGAAATAAGACCCAGTCTCAAATCTAAAAATGTGGGCATCCTATTTAGGAGTAAGCCCCAAGTCCCTTAATTCTAAAATTCCCTTAAACTGGGCCTCCTCTTCAAGAGTAAGCCCCAGTCTTCAAATCCCTTTAACCTGGGCCTCCTCCTTAGGAGTAATCCCCAGTCTTAATTTCTCTTAACCAGTCTTAATCTACTTTTTGATCTGGGATTCCTTCTCAAGAGTAAAACCCAATCATAAGTCCCTTATTAATTTGGGAATCTTCCTCAGAAGTAATCCCCAAATTAGAGTATTCAAATCTCCATAAAGTACATATACCTTTATGGACCTTGTTTCCAAGATTCTTCTCTAAAGTAAATCCCAATCATTATCTATTTGGGAGTCATAAATACATAATCCCCACTTCATTTTCTATGATTGAATCTTTCATGGCACAATTGTCTGGTTTTAACAATACCTCTTGTTTCTCAAACCGAGCATGACTCACATGATCTTAGAGTGTAAAAGTAGTTATGAAATCTTCCTTTGAGCCATCAATCATACATAAACATCATATTCCCTTACTCGAACTATGTGGGTTCTAATTCCTTTTCTAAACAAAGGATACGAAGGTAGCCCATCTGCAGGTACGATCCCAACTCTGAAATAATGAATGTCCTTATGAATGAAAATAAACATCAAGTTCCCCACTGAGTGGATTTAAAACCAGTATAGTCATCATAATGACCAAGAGAATTTTATGTATTGAAGGATACCATTGACTAAGAATCTCTAACAAATACAGATGATTCTCTATCGATGAAGAACCTCGAATACATATAAAAGATTCTATAAATTTCCTACATATATAATCATTGATTTTTAGATCTAAAGGAAAGTTCATTTTATACTTGGTAATGTAATAAGGATTCAAGAATATAACTTAAATCTATAAAGAGAGTCCTAGAGTAGATAATAATTTTCCCCAAAAGGGTGTGATGAGTCCGACCTCCCATCCTCTCAACCAATAAAAATTCCTAAGTCTCATCAGTTCACAACTAATGAGCACATACCTTTGGAAAGTAGGTCCAAATGGATATGGAATCATTGTATGTTTCTGGTTCTACGAACAAACCCGTTAGAAACCCCTTGGAATGTTTGAACCTTAAATCAATGAAGTCATCCCCAATTCCAGAGGAAACAAAAAATGGTGAACTCGTCTTGAATCTTTAACCAAGTTAAAAGGATGTTTTACTTATTTGTTAGGCCCCTATTTGAAACTCAATGAGAGGGAAAACAAAACAATCAATAACATATGTGCTTATCCAAAAGATGTGGTGGACAGACTTATCTTGATTAAATCTATTATATCAAACAGGCACTCTTTTTCAAGATCTTCTGCATTACGAGAATGGCTTTTCTTAAGTTCACGTCTGTGAATGCCTCTACTGTGAAAACCTCTACTGTGAATGCATCTGCTGCTACTCCTGCTGGATCGTCATCCGCTCTGAGGGTGACATCACCTACTCAGCATCTTCAATGCTGGGTATCGAATGAACATTAAGGATTACCGTCAACATGGTACCATTCCAACTCTGGAGGCTACTCGATAAGCCCTCCAAGTGAACAATTCACCCTGGTCATCCGGACAGTGACGACCAGTGATCAAGAAGCAGGTGGTGCCAACCACCATATCCAACCGTTTTGGGTCGTTATCCTTGGAACACAATCACCATTCACTCCCATATTCTAGGAGGTGAATGAGCAGGTCCCTCATGGCCTTAATTTAAGGAGACAGGAGTCCTTCCCGAGGACTCCCATAAACAATCGCTGCCAGACTCGTGCAGCAGTGCGCTGTAAACATGATGAGGGTATCAATTCCAGGTGTTTGACTCAGGTCCCTCAAACCCGAGCAGGCAAGACAAACCAGAAAAGGCGAAATCCGGTCGATAGTGAGCAGGTTCTCATCTCTTCCATCTCCGGAGAAGTCCACCAACCTAACTTGGTGGCAATCAACGAGCGGGCACACACACACGTTTGTTTTAATTCCACTGTCCAGCAGACTCGTTTGGCAGCAGCACGCCAATCCCGCCAGGTAATTCCAGTGTAGTACTATAGACAGGAACATACACCTGTTTATAAATCATCAGCTAGTCAGTAGGCTCGTCTAACTACAAATGATGAAACCCGCCAACCCAATGTGTTGAAAACTGGTAAACAGGCACATACACCTGCTTACACTCATCAATCCTTCCAGAAACCTCTTCTGTCAGTGTTGAAGGAGGTTCGTCAACCACGTTCGGCAGAATGTAATCAGCAGGCACATACACCTGCTAGTATTGATCAAGCCTACCAACAGTCTCATTTGGTAGCATTCGGAGAAGTCCGTTAGAAAGCTCTGGTGACAAACAGGAGGCAGACTCAACTATATGCCCCCACACTTGAACACTTTCATGATTCTCTGATAGGAAAAGGAGGACAGGAGCAGGAACACACACCTACTCCAAGCACGGAATGGACGTATATCCCCGTTCTGGTAGCTGAAGTCGCCAAACATATTCTATCAATGGTGAAAGAGCATAAGAAAATCCCTGCTCATATTCTGGATGCCTGCCAAGATATTATAACAGCTTCAACAGCATCTCAGGGAGAGACACATAAATCTATCCCTACCAGTGGAGTGACACATCAACAGTTCACTCCAGAACAGACACACACCTCTGTTCTAGTCCAAGAGGGTTGTGGGGCGTACACCCCCATATCATACGGACAACCAAGTCAGGCACATACACCTGATTTGAGCGGAGATAATCAGCCTAACCTGATCATTTATCCTAAGCAGGCACATACACCTTCTCATAATAACCACTTTCATCAACAATTGGTTCCCAAATTGAGTAATAAGGCGTCTAAGAAGAAGACCCACCTAGCACAGTCATAAAATCAAGGTCCAGTCTGTAATAAGGCCTTACTCGATGCTGGAGTTCTTGATGCACTCAGACAATTATCTGTTGCAACACAAGATTATTCTCTCTCAGTTCCCAATAGTGAGAACATTAATTCTGAAGGTCTGCATCAGATATTTCCTCATGAAGGCTTGCTTCACAAAAATGCAGTCGATCGTGAAGTTTCATCTTTAGATGAGAGCCACAGGAACCCTCTGTATGGTCAGAAGACTAAGGAGAAAAATGTTTTATCATTCACTTTAACCCACCATGGTGGTTCTCCCCATGATGATGAATTTATCTGCGAAAGTCCTCTCTGTAGTAGTAATTCGCATTTTCTAGAAAATTCTTCAGAAGACAATGTAGTGACGAGAAAGCCCTCTTATCTTGAGGCACTTAGAAAAGTGAAGCCAGTCATGTCTGATGCTTTACCACTAATAAGTGAAACACTTTCTCAATCAGAAGATAGCCCAGGGTGTAGGTCATTCTCCGAACCAGCCTTGGGTCATTAATCTTCTAGTTTGATCAGTGAATTCTCTATCGATCTTGTTGAATCCGATGAAACAACAAGGAAGCACCAGCTCTGGTCTAATCAGGTTGAAGAATATTCATTGAATGATAAAGAGGAAGTACTGAATATGAGAAAACAACTCGCAAAAGTTGAAGTGCCAGAAATGTTTTGGCCTTTGGCCAACTCTCAGTACGATATTCCAGAGATGTTGACGGAAGATGGAATTCATGATATTCGTCTCAACATATGGAAAACTCTTTGTCAGTTGAAAAGGATAATATTATCTTATGGTGAATATGAAAATCATATCAAGATAATATAAGGGTTACAATGCAAATTGATTTGGAATCTCTCTCAATTTCTCGATATCCGAAGGCTGAAAAGCAGCAGAGAGCCCTTCAGCGTTCATGCCTTGGCGCACTAAGAAGATTGCGCTGGTTAATTTCCAATTCCCCATCTGGTATTCATATCAGGGGATGGGGTTTTCATGGAGCACTACATTTCACTATGCTCTCCAGTCAGCAAAGCCCACCGAAAATGGTCTCATGCAATGTTATTGCCCATGGCCGGCCATAGTCAACGCGTTTTGTTTGTAATCAAAAGCTTGCCCAGGAACAGGCTTCAACTAGTTTCTCTCAAAATAAATCATAAAGAGAACAAGTTGTTGAATTACTCCTGCATCAAGTGAACGAGAATATTGAACAGGCCTTTCATTTGGAGCAAGCACATCACCAAGTGATAGAAGTTTCAGAAATCATCCAACGATCGTTTGAGCCAGGTGATAAAAGTGGATATAGGTTGATGAATCTGGCTAATTTCTGGACTATAGTCCACAAGATCAAGAGAGCTTTCAAGAAGGTCTCAGATATAGCATGTCAAGAACCACCCCAGCTTGCCAAACTGGGGACTCTTTTATCTCAACCCTCGAAATCAACAAATAGGATTCGAGGAGTTGAGAAGGAACAGCAGGAACAACCCCAATCCACCGGACTAGGGACTTTTTCAAATCATCAATCTCTTCCTCAGAGAAATTCAGTCTTCTCTAGATTAGGGAAGAAGCCTCAAGAGGAATGAAGAGCCAAAATATCAGGAGATTCCCTCCAAATTACGGTTCTTCAAGAAGTTCCTAAGGGATCAAATCTACAAAAGTCAATGTCTCATCAGAGACATGGAAGAAGACAATATCACAGAAATGCCGATAGAAGTGATGCAATGCATTATGCATCAATTAATGTCATCAATGCCGTTGTTGTTGATCCACCAGTTGAGGTTCACTCAGAGGGATCATATGAAGAGATTCCTGCTCAAGAAGTTCACTACCACAAAAACAGTTTTTCGCAGTGCCCCCCCTTTATCAGCGCTAACAAAAATGCGCTGATAAAGGGGGGTGCCTTTATCAGCGCTCAAAAAAGCGCTGATAAAGGGTCAGCTTCAAAAAAAAATTTAAAAAAAATATATTAATATATTAATATATAAATATAGTTATATTGATATATAAAATATAATATATAATTTTTAAATATATTTTAGATAACTATAAATGTATATTTACACTAATTATACATAATATATAAGATATTTAGTGAAAATGGCTTCTTAAAAAATTAAAAAAATATTTTTAATTAATAATTTTCTAATCATTATGAAGTAATAGTCATTTAATAACAATTTGAAGACTAAAAAAATTAAAAAAATTAAAAAAAGATCCAAAATATGTTGAAAACTCAACTCAAACTTCAAACGGCCATAACTTTTGATCCGGGTGTCCATTTGAGCTCTACCGCATATCAAATCGAATCCTGCGACGATCTCTACGTCGCTATGACTGGGGGATCCCGGGTCAAGGAATTTTCGAGGTCAAAAGAGGCCCAGAAGGCCTCCAAAACTGAGATTTTAGTCGGGGTACCACGATTTTTTATCATTTTGTGGATTTTCACCCTCGTTTAAGGGGGTATTAATGGATTTTTTTTGGCGGGGCCTGAATTTATTCCAATGTATTACATTCATATTGATATTATGTCTTTGAAATTTCATCCTTTTTTATAATGCACTGCTATTTATAATCAAATATATAACAATATATTCATATTTTTTATATATTCACACATAAAATTTAATTATAAATATAAATAATAAAATATATTTACATATAAAATATATTAGCTTTATCTAAATAATAACTAAAATCCATTTTATTTAAAATACAATGAATATTTATATACCTATATATAAATCTAACTATATATATATATTAATCTAACTATATATATATATTAATCTAACTATATATATATTAATCTAATAACTATATATATTAATATAACTATATATATATATATATATATATATTAGTATTACTATAAATATATATATTAATATCACCATAAATATATATATTAATATCACTATATATATATTAATATAACTATATAAATATATATTCATATAACTATATATATGTTAATATAACTATATATATGTATATTAATATAAATATATATTACTATACGAATAAATATAACTAAATATATATATATATAGATATAGATATATATTAATACCACTATATATATATATTAATATTACTATATATATTATAATATAACTATATATATATATTATAATATAACTATATATATATTAATATAAATATATATTACTATACGAATAAATATAACTAAATATATAAATATATATATATAGAGATATCATGAATTGGAAAGAAAATCAAAATAGAGTAGTGGTAAGGGTTTAGGCGCGCAGGGGGGAGGTCTCAAGTTCAAATCCTGGTGGAGGCAGGGGTGCGCGCGCATGGGGAATATTGGAGCAAACGCTGTTAAAGGGTGGAGGGGGTGTGTGGGGTGCGTGAGGTGTTGTATAGGGGCCGAAAAGCGCTGTAAAAGGGGGAGTTCAAGCACTATAAAATCCCCCCCCCCCCGATTGGCAGTATTTTTTAATTTTTTTTAAATTTTTTTAATTTTTTTAATTTTTTTAACTTTTATCAGCACTTTTTTAAAAGCCCTGATAAAAGGGTCCTTTATCAGCGCTAAACTGAAAGCACTGATAAAGGGGTACTTTTATCAGTGCTTTTTTTAGCGCTGATAAAGGACCCCTTTTATCAGCGCTTTTTTTTAGCGCTGATAAAGGGGACCCCCCTTCCCCCCTATCTATGCCGGCTTTATCAGCGCTTTTTCTAGTGCTGATAAAGGCCATTTTTAGAGCTGATAAAGGCCATATTTGTAGTAGTGGTTATACGCACAAACACAAATGAAGAAGGTGTGCGAACACGAAATCCAAGGCTTACCCAGAATCTGGGTATTTCTTCAAGTAACCCACTTCCCCCTCTTCAAAAGGGATCCAACAAGGAGAAAAGAAATAATCATGTTACATACCCTTCCTCTGGAGAATTACAATCTCTCTCAATAGAGAAAATATTTTCACAACAAGAGGAAGAAATGAAGGAATTGAGGAGGATGAATGCAGAACTATTTCAGGGTAGTCTTCCTCCTAAGCGTGCTGGAGTCAGTCATCCAAAGGAATTTGTTATGGATAATGAGATGGGTCAAGAATATCCTTCTTTATCAGTACACCCTCACAAGTCTAATCCTATGGGTCAAGTGCAACAACAATCGGCAGTTCTACCATATTTTGAAGTACCAGCTTCCACGTCTGTCCAAGCTCCAGTCATTGCACCTATTCAGGTCCAAGCTCAACCGAATGTTTCTCAAAAGACAATAACTACTATTGAGTCATTAACAGCTCAGTTGGAGGCTATAGAGAGAAAACAATCTCAAATTCAACCAGAAAAGATATCTTACCCTGAATGGGTTGATGCAATTCCTCCCCCATCAAATTTTACAAGTACCACATTCCCAATATTTAATGTTTCGGGAGACCCAGAGCAACACTTAACACATTTTTTTTTCTCGTTGAGATCCTATGATGAGAACCCTTTAGAAACAAGAATCAGTTAAGATCAGGTGTTTTGTACAGTCATTACAAGGACCTACTTTTTTCTGGTACATAAGCTTGCAATCCTGGTCAATTACCGTATGGGTGGATCTTCACCAAAAATTCATTCTTCAGTTCAACTCCATGTTTCCAGAGAAAATAGTTTTTGATCTTACAAATTGTAAGAAAAGGGAGAATGAAAGGGTCTTAGATTTCATTGCTCATTGGAAGGGATTAACATATCCCCTAAGCTTAACACTCCCTCAAGAATAATTATTTCCAATCTCTGTGGCAAATTTACGTGATGAGTTACACACACTGCTGATCCCTGTGAAATACATAGGAGGGTTTCGAGACCTTACTTCAATCGCTCTACATATTGAAGATTCTCTTATAAAGACTAAGGATAAAGCTCGTGTAATTCCATCAGCTCCAGGAAGGAGAATGGGTAAAATAGAGACTGCTACAGTTATGCTTAAACAAGCAGTTTTACCTACTTCTACTTCAAAACCTTCATCTTCTCGAAGGGATCCACCTCCTGAGTGCCAACAAAAGAGGTTGTTTCATCAAGATGATCAAAGAGATCAAAGATGAAAACAATTTGAGGATTTGAAGAGAGAAGTTTACTCTTTCCTAAATGAACAAGTTCCTGGTTATTTCATTTCGGCTCTAGAAAATAATTTGGTTCAATTACCAAGGCCCAAGAGGCCAAACAAGGAAGGAGATGAAGACCGTCCCAATTATTTCCCCTTTCATAAGATGTTGTGGCATCCCATTCAAGAGTGTTTTGTCTTCAAGGACCTCCTGCAAAAAAATTCAACTCGGGACAAGTCAAACTGAAAGGTTCTTCAGCTCAGGTAGCATGTGTTACTGCTACAGATCCAGAGGAGGAAGGCGAGTGGCAAGAAGTCAAGAAAAAAAATACACAAAAATATGATGATCGGATGGTCAGAAAAATGATCAACCAAAGTCATGCTGTTTTTCAAACATAATTGACAAAACCAATTGTGTATTCTGCCATGAATGCCGTAGAAAAACCCTCTTCATCAGAGGGAAAATACTCAAAGAAACGACATAATTCAAAGAAAGAAGAAGAATCATAAGAAGATGAGTATGGGTCAAAGCCCAAGTTGTCTTTGACTATGGCATATTTTATGCCATCTACTTCGAAGCAACGGGCACCGCCCCATCAAACGGAACAACATAAATTGTCTAGTCAGGTAGAGTCTTCATCAGATGAAGAGTTCATATTCGGTTATGTTAATATGATTCACTTAACAGATCCTTATTCCAATCACAGTTTCGAACTCAATGAACCCGGGTTCCCCGTATCAAATAGAGGAATCAAAGGAAGTTCCAGATGATCAGGGTATAGGGGAAGACGTGGATCTTTCAGAGGCAACTATTCCAATTATACCCATGCTAGAACTATGTAAGCGGCCGAAACTCATGGTAGAGCCCTTCAACAAGCTTAACAAGAACAAGCAAGTTCTTCTACATAAGGCAAATTCAGTCCTGGCATAGTTATTCTGGAAGATCGATTGGAGGTTCCACCTTCTTCTTCTCAGCAAGTAAATAGACCTAATCAGTCTAATCTTCCAAATCCAGGAATATTACCAACTCCTATCCCAGTACAAGATGCATCAACTTCCAAAGCATCAACTTCCAAGGCACCTGCTAAACCACATGTTCCTATTGGAAAACACAGACCTTTGGATCAAAAGTATGATGTATTGAAACACTTTTCCCAAGTACCAGCCAAGTTATCAATTCTGGATGCCTTGAATTTATCAAAGGATCTTCGGGAGGCACTCAATGAGGGCTTATCGAGTCCTCAAGAGTTTGAAACTGAAATTGCTGCAGCTGAAGCCTACCATGTAGAGAATAATCTTGCAGAATGCCATGCAGTGATATCATTCACAAATGAAGATGAAGATGATGTCGTGCATGGACATATTAGACCTTTGTATTTATCTGGCAAGGTCAATGGTGTAGACATTCGAAGATCTTTCATTGGTAATGGTTTAGGAGTTAACCTCATGCCCATTTGTACACTTCGTCGATTGGGCCTCACATAATCTGATTTATCTCCTTATACTATGATGTTACAAGGATATGATAAAAATGAACAAGAACCACTGGCCGAGATTACACTCAGAACTCAGTTTGGAGATATTGTATCCAATTCATATTTCATGGTTGTTGATTAAGACTCAGCCTTCAACATCTTGCTTGGAAGACCCTGGCTACATCAACATGCAGCTATCCCTTCATCACACCATCAATGTATCAAATATCATTTCGATGGTTAATTTGGGACATTGTATGGTGATAAGTCCCCATTCAAGACATGTGAATCTCAATACATTGAGGTGGAATTCTACCACATGAAGGGAAAGGAGGAATTCACAACAAAGGAGATTACCAAAGTTAATGCTCCATATGGTTTGGAAAAGATTCTAGTAAACCCATTTGCACATGTGAGTATAGATTATGTGTGGCCTATCAGTCAAATTGACAGGATAGATTCAAATCAAAATACTCTTATGGAAACCTCCATAATGTCAATTATGTCAATCAAGCCAGAAAACATGGGAAAAGTGGTCATCCACCAAGTAATGATGAAATCTCAAATGGAGATGTCTTCATTTCATCTGCTGAAAACCAGCAAGTCTATACTTCTCCAACCAGGACAGAAGAAGTTATAGCAATGTTAGAGGTGAACGATGATGTCGATTCTCAATCCATCATCTCCTCTTTATTACCCAAGGAAGACCTTTCATCATCAATAGGGTCGGAAATTGAATCGTCTTCTTCAAGATGCTCAAATTTTAACATCTCTACTGATCATGGAAATTATACTTCATCATCTACTATGAAAGTAGAAACATAAGAAATAACTCATGTTGAAGAAGAAAAGGAAGATCTCAGGGATGCTCCTCCAGCATTTGAAGAGGGTATCTCTACCACCATGGATGAACTCAGAGAAATAAAACTGGGTACAAAAGAAGATCCACGCCCCACTTTAATTAGTGCAGCCATGAATCTTGAAGAGCAAGAGATGTATATTTCTTCTTTAAATAAAAATCGAGATATATTTTATTTGAACTATACAAAGATGCCAGGGAATTATCCTGATGTTTCCACTCATCATTTGGGTTTTCTAGAAGAACATAGAGGATTCAAACAAGCCGCTAGAAGAACACACCCAACCTATGCTTCCAAAATTGAATCTAAAGTGGATAATCTCATCAAAGATAACTTCTTTAGAGAAGTTAAATATCCCAAGTGGTTGGCTAATATTATCCCAGTGAAAAAGAAGAATGGGAAAATTAGAGTTTGCATTGATTCCAGAGATCTTAATCGGCATTGTCCTATGGATGATTTTCCAGTTCCGATTACAGAACTATTAATCGATACAATAGCTGGATATAAAGCACTTTCCTTTATGGATGGATATTCCGGGTATAATAAAATATGAATGGCTCTAGAAGATGAAGACTATACAGCCTTCAGAGCCCCTAAGGGTGTGTTTTTCTATCGGTTAATTCCCATTGGCCTAAAGAATGCAGGCGCAAAATATCAGCGTGCCATGCATCGTATATTCAAACCCTTTTAGGGAAGTTCATTGAATGTTATGTGGAAGATTTGGTGGTTAAATCCAAACAATGTTCTAATCACTTGGCTGATTTGGAAATCATATTCCACAAACTTTGACAACATAATTTGAAGATGAACCACTTAAAATGTGCTTTTGGGGTAACCTCGGGAAAATTTCTCGGCTTTGTTGTATGCCATTGTGGTATCAAAGTCGATCCTGAGAATACAAAGTCAATCCTTGGTATGTCACCTCATCAAAATTTGAAATAATTGAGGGGACATTAAGGACACTTATCCTATATTCGGAGTTTCATCACCAATTTGGCAGGAAAAAGTTTACCCTTCACCAAATTGATGAAGAAGGGAGTCACTTACCAATGGACTAAATAATGTCAAGAAGCATTTGATATTCTCAAGAAGTATCTCTTGATCCCACCAGTATTAATGCCACCTGTTGAAGGAAGACCACTTATCCTCTATGTGACAGCTTTAGAGTGATTATTGGGTGCCTTTCTTTCTCAGAAGAATGATGTTGGGAATTAAAACAGCCTCTACTATATTAGTCGGACTATGCTTGAAGCAGAAACCCGATATTCAAGTATTGATAAGTGCTTCCAAGCAATAATATTTTTAGTTCAGAAGTAGATACATTACCTGCAACATCACGAGGTCCAATTGGTATCTCTCAATAACCCACTCAAATTCATCCTTAGTTTTCCAATGCTTACAGGACGTCTGGCAAGGTGAGCAGTTATTTTACAACAATTTTATATTCAATATGTGTCTCAAAAGGTAATAAAGGGACAAGATTTGGCTGATTTCCTTGCTGAACACCCTTCATTAGAAGATACATCTCCAGATATTGAACTTCCTGATGAAGAAGTCTTCTTAATTCAAGATAGTCTTCAAACATGCTAAATGTACTTTGATGGTGCTTCCCGAAGTCCAATAGGAAGGAAAATGGAAAATCCTAAATTCAACAAAGTTGGCTTAGGAATTGTGCTCATTTCCCTAGAAAAGGCAGTGTTACCCTATTCCTTTTCATTATTGGGAGGTAGTACGAATAATGAAGCATAATACCAAGCTCTCATTGCAGGATTGGAGTTGGCGCTTCAAGCACAAGAGAATCACTTAAAGGTGAAAGGTGATTCAGACCTGGTAATCAAACAAGTCAATGGGGATTATGCCATCAGAAAAGAAGAACTAATCCCTTTGTATGATTATGTCAGAGAGTTAATGGAGGAATTTCCAACAGAACCGACATTTTCTTATGTCCTGAGATCACAAAATGTCCAAGCTGATGCGCTGGCTAATATAGCCACAGCTCTGGCAGATCCAAATCGGGACGATACAACCATCAGTATTGCCCACCGTCATACAATTTCACCTTATGTTCAAACTATAACAGAGGAAATCAATGAAATTAGTCCCATTCCTGAACCATATGGTCATACTATAGGATGGATGACACCTATCAGGGAATACCTTCAAAATGGAACACTTCCACCTGATAGAGCTGGGAAAAAACAAGTCTAGAGACATGTGGTCAATTTTATTCTTTATGATATCCCAGATCACCCATAGAAAATTCTCTACAAGCATGGTTTTGATGGAGTTCTCTTCAGATGAATTGATGGTGAAGAGACAATGGATGTCATGAAAGAAGTATATGCAGGAGTCTGTGGTGCCCACCAGTCTGGACATAGACTATCTGGTCAAATTCAAAGGCTTGGATACTTTTGGCCTTCAATGATACAACATTGTGTTGATTTCACAAAGAAGTTTCATTCTTGCCAAGTAAATTCCAACTTCATTCATCAATCCCTAGAGTTGCTTCATATAGCTAAATACTTGTGGCCATTTGCCACATGGGGAATGGATGTAGTGGGACCTTATCCTTCGGCTACAGCCAAGAATTTGAAGTATATTCTTAGAGCTACTAACTTTTTTTCCAAATGGACAGAGGGAATACCCCTCAAAGAAGTCAGTTCTAAATGCATTGTTAGATTCATCAAATCTAATATCATTACTAGATTTGGTGTCTCTCATACCATATTGACGGACAATGGCACCAACTTCTATTCATCCAAGGTGAAAAAGTTGTATGAATAATAAAACCTCAAATACAACCATTCATCTCGGTATCATGCAGCGGCCAATGTCCAGATAGAATATTTCAGCAAGACTCTGTCAAATATACTGCAAAAGATGGTGGATAAAGATAAGAAGTCATGGCCTGATAAACTCTTTCATGCATTATGGGCTTATCGGACCACCACCTGTACTGCAACGCGATCAACTCCATATTCATTGGTATATGGAACAGAAGCAGTCTTTCCCATTGAGGTTCAATTACCCTCGCTCAGAGTATCCATTTGTGATCAATCATCTACGGATGAACAATCTCAAAAGAGATTGGATGAATTGGAACGGTTAGATGAGAAAATATTGTGCACCTTGCACCACTTGGAAGTCTATCAGAATTGAATAGCACAAGCTTTCAACAAAAAAGTTCATCTTCATTCATTTGTTCAAAGAGAATTGGTATTATTTCTTAGAACTCCAATGATACCAGGAAAGAAACCTCACATGCTTGAGCCAAAATGGGAAGGACCTTATTCAATACATAAGGTCTACTCCAATGGAGCTTATTCTTTAATCTCAATGGATGGAGAAATCATCACTAATCCCACCAATGCTAGATTTCTGAAGAAGTATTTTGTGTAACACGAATACTTTATCGTCCAACAAGACGTTAAATTGCACCATCCAAAGTCCAAGCATATGACCTTAAACTATTTGCACCCTTTTTTTCCAGTAAGACGTTAAATTGTGACGTCCTAGCTACATGATGCTAAACTATACAGAAGTCCCTTACGTCAAGCAAGACGTTAAACTACATCATCAGTTACGGTCCATGCATATGACCTTAAACAATTTGTATTACACTTTCGTCCAGCAAGACGTTAAACTGCACCATCATTGGTCCATGCATATGACCTTAAACTATTCACACCATTGTCCAACATGACGTTAAACTGTATCGTCCCTGTTCGTCCAACATGACGTTAAACTGTGAAAAAGTTCCTAATACGTCCAACATGACATTAAACTGTGTCCTCTTTTTTCCTTACTACATGACATTAAACTGCACAATCCCCCTTTTTATATTGTCCCCATCATCCTAACTACATGACGCTAAACTGTACAGAAATCCCTTAATATGTACTACATGACGTTAAACTGTATTTTTTCCCTGCTACATGACACTAAACTATGCAGCACCAATAGTCCTAACTGCAAGACTTTAAACTGCATAGTCCCTTCATATGTCCTACATGACATTAAACTGTGCATCGTTAAGGTTGTTGCTACCTCTTGTTTCTCACACCGAGTATGATTCATGTGAGCATAGAGTATACTTCAACCATAGCACTTTCTTTTTAGATCGTTGTCCTAAAAAAAACTTGATCACCAATTCATTCTTTAATTGAACTACGTGGACTTTGATCCTTGTCTTCTATACTGGGTACATAGGCAACCTCCCCTGGTTCAAGCCCAAAACCAATTTCTTCACATCGGTTCACCTTCGTCCTTGCTATACGACGTTAAACTATACAACACTTTTGTCATGTACGACAATAAACTACAACATTATTTGATACCCTCACCTGATAGGGAATCATTATTTACATTGATTTCAAATCATGTTACATTCTAAAGACTACGTGCATACATGGAAATTCCCAAACCTTTTATCTTAGGTCAAACCATCATTGCACTAAAGTCCCCTTTCGCCCTTCACATATACAAACCAAATCTGTACAAAGGGTATTTCTAGAACTATGTGGGCTTGATTCCCATCCTTATGGGATACGTAGGAATGTTCAAGTGTCCCTCGAATCCATCCCCAAGTCTTTTGGGCCTAACCCCAAATTCCACTTTCAGTCCCCTGGCTGAAAAGTCCCTGTGAAAACACACACTATGTATTTTTTATAATGGTCTGAGTTATATGACCCTAAACTAAGATATCTTACACTTTCGTCCCATATTACGTTGAACTATATTTCAAGAACTACGTATGGCTTGATTACCATCTTTATGGGATACGTAGTGAAGTCCAGTATCTCAATTTAGGACCCAGCCATAACATGATTATGGTTATAATTGGTCTGTGTATCTCTATATGAATTGAAAAAATTCCCATTTTTATGTGTCATACTCCTAACCTTAAATACTTCCAAATCTTCATAACCTTTTTCATGACTTATAGTCACAAAATGTCCAATTTCTGAGAGTTCTTTTTCCTGACTATGCAGCACGTGCCCTTAGGCGGCCTTGCATAAACAGTCTACAAAACAGACTTGCCAGCCAAAAGAAACTATCATTTGACTATGCATCCAATGACCTTAGGCGGCCTTGCATAATTCAACCCCCTAATGGATTAGTTAAATAGTGGTAACTTCATTCTTGGGAAGAAAACCTATTTTGTCCTTAGTTGTCTTAACAACAATATGTAAGGATCCGCAAAAAAATATCCATCCTTAACATATTTTTCCCATGTTCTTTTTCATGATCTGAAAATATTCAAGTCTATGGTTTATATTTCTCTTCCCTGCATTTGGGTCAGACCTTCATAGGAGTGACATTCATCCAGTTCTTAGACGATCTTGCTTGGAAATATCTTCTCCATATTCAAGTACCTCTCTCCATATAGCAAACTCTATACTTTGGAAAATTTGAATCTCCATAAACTTCCATTGTATTTTTAGCAGTAGAAAATTAGATTTCTGAGAGTTATTTTTCTTGACTATTCAGCATGTGCCCTTAGGCGGCCTTACATAAATAGTCCACATAACATACTTGTCAGCCAAAAAATACTATTATTTGACTATGCAGCCAATGCCCTTAGGTGGCCCTGCATAATTCAACCCCCTAACGGGTTTGTTAAATAATGGTAACTTCATTCTTGGGAAATACTTCTTCTAATGCCTTTTATCCCTTTTTCATATCATTCCCCAGATTTAAAATTTATCAAGTCATAGTTTACATGTTTTACTTCATACTTGAGTGTGGTAATATGTTTTCAGATAAGTTTTCAAGGAATTGAGTCAATTGTAATCCATTCGATTAAAGCTATTTTGACCTTAAACATTAGCCTTTTTATGTCCGACGTGTATGACTTTAAACTCCCCACAAAAGACAAGGGAACTCTGTATAAAAGTCAAGTCCCGGCTCACTAAACATACATTTTTTCGTATGATTTAGGTAATGTTGAGAAATTAAAAGATTCAAAGTTTGTAGGGTTATTTATAATAATCCTAGCAAAAATCAAACTATGCTTACTAGGCCAATTGGCTTAGGTAAAAATTTAAAGTGAGTAGTGGAAAAATGTGTGCACAAATGATTAAAGATGAAAGTGTTTTTCATTGATGCATAAGAGATAGAAGGACATCCACAGACTGGAGTCTCTTCTCTTTTTCCGGAATTACAACAGGCTTTCAACATAACTCTTCATTTGATTCACGGTATCTCGAGCTTCATCAGCAGCCACCTGGAATTCATTCATTTAACTGGATACAATAAGAGATACAGTGATACTATCTCTTCTTGGAACAATTGTAAAAGAATGTTCTTGATTGCGGTTTGAGAAAATTTTATGCTTATCAAACAGTGACTCTGTTTCTGTCCAAAAGACCTGGAAGATGGATACATGGATTTGAGAATGGAGCATTGGAAGTAAAGATCCATTTGGAGAGAGTACATTTTTAAGATATTGTTTCAAATGTCATGATAATCTTCTCTCCATCAACCGGCAACGTAAAACATATCAGCCCATGGTTTTCCATTTTCATATCTGCAAGGAAATGGCATGGAAGGAAATTTTGAAAGTTCACACCATTGTTGTTGCTCTTAATGCACAGCATAACCGAAATAGAGGAGTAATAGTGCAGCTGCATCTCAGGCAGATAGTTATTTGTATCTGGAACATTGACTCATTGCAGATTACCATGCCCATACAGATCCAAGTATATGATCTATGGGAAATTAACATGATATTTCTTAAATTACATAGCCAAATATGGGAGAGTGTTGTCGCAGATATCATAGTAATCATGGCCAACAACGTTCATCATGTCATCAATCCGCTTGCTAGCCAGTTCATCAGCTGTTCTGATTCTCTTGGGAGCCATTGAATCTGCACAAAGGTTGAATAAATTAACTCTTAAATGGGTTGATTTTTTAAAATTTGTGAAGAAATTTGAAAAAAATGGAAAAGGCATTAAGGTGCGCAAGTCTAAATTTGGCATGCAAGTATGCATGTGTCACGCAAGTATGGATGTGTCATGCAAGTTTTGGGAGCACAGGTATCACCGAGAAAGTCCAAATACCTTGACAGTAGTGTGACAACGAAGAAATAGTGGAAAACAGTGTAACTTGCGTGACGGAAGCAACTTGTGCGGCGAGAGCTCGAAAGTTTGAAATTCGGTGCTTTGTGTGAGGAATGACTGTGTATATATAGGTCAGGCCGCACCCGTGTGCGCCAAGGCCTGCGCGGCTCAAAACTTGCGCGCCGCCCTCTGCGCGCTCAACACTTGCGTGCCGCCTTTCCTTTTGGTTTTTCTTCTTTTACTCAGAGTCACAACCTCATTTCTTTTGGATCAAACTCTGAGGAGGGGACTTTTGTTGACACTCCTTTCCATCACAGAGTATAAATGAATGCAATGGGAAATACCTTGAACCCAAAGTGATTCATCCTTTGAAGAAACATCAAAAATTGAAAAAGGCATGAACCAAGATTCAAATGCACTTGGGTCGCACAAGTTCCACCAAGGTCGCGCATGTATACTTGCACGCCGACCATTGGTCACGCAGGTGACTTGTGCGCCTTCATTGAAATTCACCCAGGGTCTTCTCCAGCCTATAAATACCCCCTGTGGGCCCCCCACTTGAGGAGGAAAAATTTCCAGAAATTCAGATTTGAGCTCCCGGTGCCCTAGTCTCTTCTCAAAGCTTCCGAACACTTCTAAGGTAGTTTCTTACCTAGAACGGAAGATCTAAAGAGAGGGAGTAAGGCCTAAGTGTTGAAACTCATCAACACTTGCACGCCTGAGTGGCCAACCCTTAAGGGAAATGGCCACACTTGCGCACTGCCTTACCCCTTCAACAGAACTTGTGCGCCCCTCTTTTAGAAGCCTTCAGGGATAGTACTAAAGTCTTGAGCCAAGACTCTCCCAATTTTTACCTTAAGGGTTGAGCGGCAGGCAAGTACCCATGTGTCGCGTAGGTACACCTATGCGACCAAGACCTGCGCACCCACGCGAGACTTGTGCGCCCCTCTCTTTTTGGGTGCCCTTCCTGCCCATTTCACCCCTCTTATACCTATCCACCTATCCTCTTCAAGATTAAGCCTTCAGAAGTCTCTCTAAAGCCATTCATGGCATGATTTCCTTATTGGATTCCTTATCTGAAAGGAATTTTGTGGAACATCTCTCAAAACCTAGTGATTTACACATCTTTATGTCACTAAGGTTAGAGATTTCATTCATTCAACCTCATCCTTTAAGATGAGAGAATCCTTAACCTGGGACTCCTTTTTAGGAGTAATTTCCAATCTAAATTCTCATAAATTTGGGTATCCTCTATAGGAGTAAGCCCCAGTCATAATTTCCCAAGTCTGGGATTCCTTTTTCAGGAGTAATCCCTAGTCTCAAAGTTCCCAAAATGTGGGCGTCCTCCTCAAGAGTAAGCCCCATCCATAATTCCCCTAATCTGGGCTTCCTTTTCATGAATAATCCCCAGTCTCAAATCTACAAATGTGGGCATCCTCTTTAGGAGTAATCCCCAAGTCCCTTAATTCTAAAATTCCCTTAAACTGGGCCTCCTCTTCAAGAGTAAGCCCTAGTCTTCAAATCCCTTTAACCTGGGCCTCCTCCTTAGTAGTAAGCCCCAATATTAATTTCTCTTAACTAGTCTTAATCTACTTTTTGATCTGGGCTTCCTTCTCAGGAGTAAAACCCAATCATAAGTCCCCTCTTAATTTGGGCATCTTCCTCAGAAGTAAGCCCCAATATAGAGTATTAAAATCTCCATAAAGTACATATACCTTTATGGACCTTTTTCTCGGGTTTCTTCTCTAAAGTAAATCTCAATCCTTATCTATTTGGGTAGTCATAAATACATAAGCCCCACATCATTTTCTATGATTGAATCATTCATGGACCAATTGTATGGTTTTACCAATACCTCTTGTTTCTCACGTGAGCTTAGAGTGTAAAAGTAATTATGACATCTTCCTTTAATCCATAAATCATAGATAAACATCATACTCCCTTTCTCAAACTATGTGGGTCATAATTCCTTTTCTAAACAAAGGATACTTAGGTAGCCCATCTGCAGGTATGATCCCAACTCTGAAATAATTCATGTCCTTCTGAATGACAATAAACTTCAAGTGCCCCACTGAGTGGATTTAAAACCAGTATAGTCATCATAATGACCAAGAGACTTTTATGTATTGAAGGATACCATTGACTAACAATATCTAACAAATAATTATGATTCTCTATCGATGAAGAAACTCGAATACATATAAAAGATTCTTTAAATTTCCTACATATCTAATCATTGATTGTCAGATCTAAAGGAAAGTTCATTTTATACTTGGTAATGTAATAAGGATTCATGAACATAAATTAAATCTATAAAGAGTATCTTGGAGTAGACAATAATTCCCCCCAAAAGGGTGTGATGAGCCTGACCTCCCATCCTCTCAACCAATGAAAATTCCTAAGTCTCATTAGTTCACAACTAATGAGCACCTACCTTTGGAAAGTAGGTCCAAATGCATATGGAATCATTGGATGTTTCCGGTTCTACGAACGAACCTGTTATAAACCTCTTGGAATGTTTGAACCTTAAATCAATGAGGTCATCCCCAATTCCAGAGGAAACAACATCGAATCGGGCATGGAGGTAAAACCCCCATGATGG
Source organism: Viscum album (assembly GCA_963277665.1). Lineage (NCBI taxonomy): Eukaryota > Viridiplantae > Streptophyta > Magnoliopsida > Santalales > Viscaceae > Viscum > Viscum album. The sequence continues at coordinate 768,273,971 of OY728159.1, read as the reverse complement.
AAAGGGTCATTGATGCATGATGAGACCGGTAGTTGGATGGTCGGGATACTAATAGGATGTTAGCGTTTCATAAGATCAACTAATATCTGGTTCTTTGGAGAATATTTGATTTTATGTTAATATGTGATTTGGGATAGGTTTTTTACCTTAACAGTGTGCACGGGATGGATTTTATGATCATAACATGAGTCAGATCAAGGATGCATAGGTTCTTAGTGTGAGATTATCTTGGATAGCCTGGAAGGTTGGTGATCCCCTTTCATAGTTATACTAGAATTTGGGTTCAAAAATTAGTGTGGGTGTTTGAATGATCTTAGGATATCTTTAAGTAGTTGGGACAATAATTTCATGTGTGTTGATAGTTCTTTTTAATGTTTGGCCAATAATTTTCTAAAATTATTAGATATATGAGGATAGACCAATTCTTTCATGTGTAAACAGGTTTTGTGGGGTGGAAAATATAGTGATCAAGTCTATAGACCACTAATATTGTGTTTTATAAATGTTTTATCATAGTATAACCCATGTAAAAGAAACAGGTTTCATAAAAAACATGTCATCTTAAACATAACCATTAAAAGAAAGAATAAAAATGGTTTCCTTTGATTATTTCTTTATTAGATCATAAAATATATCAAATGATGTTATCTTAGATGGAGGAGGATTTTGAAAGATCACTTGGATAGTTTCTTAAGGTAAATAAGATTTCTTTGAAAATCAATTTTTAAAATATAAAACATTTTCAAAATATTTTTCTTTTAAAACCAAATTGAAAACTTATAAAGTAATCTTTAAAAATTATTTAAAACATTACTTGAGGAAAATATCATTTCTTCTTTGAATTTTTTTTAAAACATAAAACATTTTTTAAACCATTTTATTTCAAAGATAATTTAAAAACAATGAATTTTCAGAATAATAGGAAAAAATTCTTTAAAAATAATCTTTTAAAATTTCAAATTAATCTTTAAATAAATTATTGTCATGATGGTATATAAATACATATATTCCAAACATTCCTTTTGTACTGTAAAATGTTTAGAAAAAATACTTAATTGGAAAATGAAAATAAGATTCATTTTAAAACCATTTTTAAAAAGGTAAAACATGGGTAAAATTTTCATTTAAAAATCATATTATGATAGTATAACATTTTATAAAACATTTTTTGAAAAAATTTCTTTAGGGGAAAATATATTTCAGACCGAAGAGAGAAGTAAAGTTGTATTTCCTTAAAAACATTTTCTTAATTACATTTAGTAAAAAAGAATGAAAAATGGTACCATTACATAGATATGTCATTAATAACTATATTATAATATAATTCATGATTATTATTGTGATATAGATTGTAATATTTCATCAATGGAAGTAAAAACATAAAAAATATTGATAAACGATGAGATTGTAGCAATAAACTCTTACCACTTAAGTAACTTTTAATCATAAAACCCATGAAGGAAAAACATTAAATGAAACTTAAAAATATAATGAGGACAAAAAAATTCATTATATTACATCTCAAATTGGAAGTTCATACACCTTATAAAAGAATATGGGTGCATAACATAACATGTGTCTCAATAAGAAAAATTAAGACAAAATTCCCTTACCGATTTGGAAACTTTTAAACTGTAAACCCCATGTAAGAGTGATCCTAAAATAGATATTTAAATCCAAATAATTATTATTATAATAACAATAATAATACATCCATGGTAATTATACACACAACATACAATAAATAGGTGGTGAACATGGCTTTTGTCTCATAGAATATAAAAGTGAGATGGAAATTACATACTACTTGAGTAACCTTTGAATCATGGGATTTGTGAAAGAATAAAATCAATTGAAACTTGGAATATCTTGAAATAAATTAAATTAATGATATAAAATTTCATGTTTCAGTATATACACCATGAAAAATAATTGAGTGGTGAATATGGCATAAGTCTCTCAAGAATAAAACTAAGACTAGAAATCCCCTTACCTTAAGTCTTGAATTTTGTCATACTTCTTCAAATCTCATGTATAGTAAGTATAAGTTTATTATAAAACTAAAAAAGAACTATATTAATATATATAATATCATATATTATTTACTTATTACTTTATATTACATATTTATTAATAATTCCATATTTAGGTTATGTTTTGGGTAATAACCGCTTTGGTTCTCTTACATGTTTTGACTTGTTATTTTTTTCCTCTTACTTGTGTCATGATTTAATAATTTAAATAAAGTAAACCATAATATAAATATCATATATATTCATTATATATTTATTTATAAAAATATTTAAATGATATAAATTGGAAATTAAATACACCGTTCAGGGTGACGATAGGTCGTATGTACGCATGAAATCTATCTCCATTTTCTTGTCGTATTAAATGAAAGAAAAATAAGTTATATATATATATATATATATCATTATAGTATAATTATTATTTCATATATATCACATATTTCAATTAAAATAACCCTTAATACATTCTCTGTAGAGCATTAAAGAATCACATCACTTCGTGAGGCGATAGTTCACCGTACACATGAACGACGTTATCATATTCCCAAAAAAAGGAAAGAATAAAGTTTTGTGTTATATAAAAAATTAATAAGATTAAGAATCATAAATATAATATATATCATATATAAACTATAAATTTTTCATTATTATCAACCATGAAAGGTGGTAATGGAAGAACGCATGACATCAGTTCACAAGACGGTAGTCCACCGTACACACGAATAATGACTGTGTATCCCATTTTATGGATCTTTGAGAAGTTTTAGGTAATAAATTTAACATAGAAATATATAATTATATTTTTTATTCCAATTATATTATATAATATTGATATAAAAATAATTTAAGTGTGTGCCGAAGGAAACAAAACAAAAATGCATGTTGATAAATGTTATCTCTTCTTTAGGTAACTCCTTTTGGTTTTAACCAAAATAATTTCTTGATGGGATTTATTCAAAAATTAAGGATTATATTTTCATAGGGCTGAATTTTTAAATATATTTGGGAAGGTATTGTCAGCACCAAAGGTTTGGAGAGGTGTGTATAAGTAAGGGGGTGTGAGTTCCCTTTTATAGTGGAGGAGTGGTATTCTTGTAAATACCAAAAGGTAAACACTATTGGGAGGTATCCCTTACATCATGGGCATCCAATAATGAAATGTTTTTATCCAATATGGTATATGATCTAAATATTTCTAGTTAAATAGTTTCGTACAAGTTTCTAGGTCATTTTTTCTCTTATGTTTTATTTTTAGTCCCTTAATAAAATCATTTTCCTCTTAATCGCCGTAATTAATTTTAACTTTTTTCACTAATAATTATCATTAAAAATTAATTTATCGTTATTTTAAAATATAAATTATTATAAATCCAAATATTGAATACGTTTTTCTAAATTCCAATAACTTAACTGGAAGAAATTAATATAAAATTAATCCTGTAGACGAGACGAAACAACGGGTAATTAAAGTGAAAATGTTCAAAAGTTTGAAATGTTTTTATATCCAATTTAAATGTGAAATTAATTTCAATGTCCTAAATTGTATTAATATTTGTATAATTTTACTAATTATTCTATAATATCAATTTGAAATATAATTTAACTATATAAATAATTCAGACAAAAAGAAAAATTTCAATTAAAATTTAGTATTTTTCACTATTCATAAAAAATGAAACTTCTCAAAAGAAAACTAAAATATCACCCTAAGATATTTTTTATGTGATGATTTAAAAAATAAATTTTACTTTTTCAAATATAATTTATAAATTTATAAAAATTTAGTTTTAAAATAAGTGCTTTATTTAAAGTTGGTGAAACTATTTTTTAGAAAAATACTATTTTTAAGAATAAAATTGGATTCGTTCTTATATATTGTATAGAAAACATATAATATTATTTTTAAAAATATTATTGAATATATAATATATACATTCCATTAAAATCTTTCACCAAAATCTATTTGGTTAATTTATTGATATAAAACACACTGGTCTGTATAAAAAAATCAGAGAAAGGTTTCCTTTTATTTTAAAAAGTGTTTTATTTTTATTACTAATTAATTTTTCACCAAAGAATTCATTATATAATCATGTGTAAAACATATTTTTATAATTTAGTTAATCTAATTCATAACTTATATTCCAGCATCTTGTTGATAAATATCATATTAAATAATAATATTAGTATATTATAGTTTGGTAAGAATCGATCTTACATGTAACGCAAGCTATCAAAGGAATGAAATATTGTTTCTAGCACAAGAAAAAAATATTTTTGTGTGTACCGTAAGCTAAAATTTGTTTTGTGTGTATCATAAATTTAACTTGGTGTTGCATATAAATAAATATTTACTTTGTGTATATTTCAATACAGGCCATCAAATAATTTTAATTTATTAAAAAATCATAAAATCTCATGGTGTTACATTATACCCCCCTTAAAATGAATTTCACCTTAAAAATTATTTTGGGTCATCAAATTTTCAATACTTTAATGTTCCTTTCATAGAAACCCACATTATAAAAATGAATACAAAAACTTTCTTTTAAAAGGAAAAGGTGGAAACATAGAGGTTACCCAAAGTAACTCATAACTAGGTCTCCACATAGGAGAACATAGATGGGAAGTGAAGATTTAGACATAGAAGAAAATCATAAATAATTATAGAGAGTGATAGAGATCATTGATTACTATAAAGTGGGTGATCTAGGGAAAGTTAACGATCATAAAACTATAAATTTTTTATGATCTAAGGGACCATTTGATTCATCATAAATAAAGGTACTAGGATAACATTTTTGTTCAAAGATCCTTTTCTTATTGTTGAATAATGTTTCACAAGGAGATATATTTACATGATTTGATTCCATTTCATAATCACAATATCACCCGTTGGTTGTGCCTTGATCAAGTTCTACTTCATCTCTTACTCCATGAAATGAAGGTGAATTTATTTTCCTTGAATAAATAATGGATTATAAGATCTATATATAGACCGATAAGTAATTTCATCTATCTTCAGGTATCATAAAAACAAAATGGTTAGCACAGGTTATCCAATATACATAAATCCTCATATAGATAGATAATATTTTAATCTCTAAAACCTCATCCAAAGTATAAATTAAACTATTTTATGAATGATTAATCTTGTATCCCTTCCAAAATATGAAAATAAAAAACTTTAGAAAGAAGGTCACTAATTATTTCAAAATTATCTTAACATTTATCCCCCATATATCGTAAGGTAGCTTCTGGTTTTCACATACCAAAAATGTGAATACCTTAGTCATTTTTTCACTTATAACATGGTAATAACCAAAATTACCATAAATCCTTATTTAAAACATTCATGATTTATTATTCCAGAAATTATTGGATAAATTCCTTAAATTCAAAAATGTCTTAAAAACCATACATGATAGCGTAAACCACTTTTTCAATGACACATTAATCTATTTACAAGGTAACCAATACTATCCAATTTACTTTATTCTTATCCAACATCTCTTTATCCAAACTAAACATCATTTCCTCAGCACCATGAACATATTAAGGGTTACCTTTTCTCAACCATGTGTTTTCCATAAAATATAACCTTACCATTAAATCACTTTTCTAGGTCATTTGTACCATTAAACAGACTCTTTATGATCCTTAACAAAAAAATTATAATGAAAAATCCTTATATATTTAATAAATTATTTAATAAAATCTTTAAATTCTAATACATAAATACTTCATTCATCCCACTTCCTTCTCAAACAACTAACTAAACTTTTTCATCTTATTCTTTAACACTTATTTCCTTTCACAAGTCATTTTTAGTCTCTTTATCATCAGAAATATTCCCATTACTCATACCACCTTGCTTATTTTCTTTATGATATTTACCCTTAAGAAATAGATTTTTATAATGCCCATAATTTTCACATTTATAAAATTAAATGGCCAATAATATCTTAGAGAGTATAAAATTCACATCCATTGTGTTAACTAAACTTTTCATTTTCCCTTTTTAGTTATTTTATTTGTGACCTTATTTTCCATAATAAAAACATATTATCATACCTTTTAAATATTCCCTAGAGTGATTCTTCCCATATTATTCAAATATAGGAAACATAATATTATTTCCTTCACGATCTCCACTACCAAAAATCACAGTGAACTCTAACCATACTTTCTTTAGTGAGTATGAGATTTGGTTGAGGTACACATTGTTAATCATGTTCCGTGAAAAATGATTAGTCATAATCACAACATAATTTGATCTAATAATCATCCTAATTAGTTGTTCATCAATAATTCATCATCCACTTTAAATGTTAACCAAATTACTTTTGGTTCCCTCCATTAACTAAAAATAGAAAGAATAGTTTGAGAAATGCTTATCATAGTGGAAAACTATTTAATAATTAAAAATCACTTATATTATTTCTAAATCATAACACCTCCTTTTTAATCTATAAAACCATAGGTTCATCCTAGGTTATTTATAGTCATATTTTATTTAAATACTTCATGAGGGTTCATAAATACTTTTTGAATTTTGAAATCATATCCCTAGGAGGTTTAAACCAGGTGTGCAGCAAGGCAAGTTGCCTTGCACCAGTTTCCGATAGATTCTAGCACAATATGGTGTTTTCAGGGTTGTTAAACCTATGTAAATCTATGTCAAAGACACATCCACTTATAGTATACATAAATGGATGTATTTCTGGGAAACCACTCACTAGATCCTTTACCAAAAATCTAGTATATTCACTTATACTTTGACCCATCCTTAGACTTATCCTTAGACACATCCTTAGATATATCCTTATAAATATACCTAGGGACCTCACTAAAATTTTCCCATCCTAGTTTTCAAAGGTTTAATAAACCTCCCTTTGATAACTACTATAGAGACCCATGCTTAACATACATGTATATTACATAATTTTAGATTAATATTCAACATATTACAAAAGTACATTCCCGTGGACCATAATAGTTTAGTATATTTGGAAACTTGGAAAAAAATATTCTAACATGGGAAAATATATTCAATGTTTCGTACAAATATCTTATCATTTATTACTCCTACTTAAAACCATTCTTCATAAATTGGGGAAAGAAAACGTAAGAAAGGGTGAGCTAAAATGATCAGTTAGGTTAAATAAAGGAGATATGTAAGCATAACATGAAAATAAGGATATGGTAACTTGGTAATAACATTTGAAGATCATACCCTGCATATCAAAGATTATAATCATGGGTTGTGTCATAAATATTGGAAGTTCATAAGACATGAATCATAAGGAAATCAAAGAACATAATTCATAAGAGCATAACATGGGAATAAGTCATAGACTTGTGGTCTACACATCATCTTATAACATTGTGAAAATGTATTAATAGAAATAGGTTCACCCATTAAGTTAAGGATAAGACATCAGGTCTTCACATAAACTTATGGACATGAAACCACGTCTATACATAACAATATGAACATGTAATCCAGTTCACACATATCATTGTGAACATGTAATCAGGTTTAGACATAACATCAAAGTAGTCAAGCCTCACTTATAAGGCTATATTAGTGGAATGGGTTCACTCCCTAAACCGTCTTAGTAGTAAAGGTTCACTCCCAATAACTTTATAGTAGAAAAAATCCTTTAATGAACTGAGTTCACTCCACATTCTAGCCATGTTTATATCATGAGATATAAATATTTACCCAATTAATTTGAGGGATATATAGGTCCCACCTATCACATAATTAAATCATATATATATGTGTTTTACATGATTATAAAACATGTATCATATCATGACCCATAAAAATAGACTGTTTTCATAAATGTCATATCATAATCCATGAAATAAAATGGGTATCATAAACATTTCATCATATCATAACCTGTGGAAAAGAGATAGGTTTCATAATCATTTCATCATAGAATAACCCATGAAAGGAATTTGGTTTCATAATAGTTTTATCATAGTATAACATGTGGAATAGAAATAGGTTTCATAAATAACTTTTCATCTTAAGCATAAACCATTAAAAGAAAGAATAATAATGTCATCTTTGGATCATATCCCTATTAAATCATAAACTCTATAAATGTATGTCATCTTATATGGAAGAGGATTTTTAAAGATCAGTTGGAGAATTAATTAAAGGAAATAACCATTATTTGATAATACCAATTTAAAACATAAAACATTTTCAAAATCCTTCTATTTGAAAACAACTTTGAAAACTTATAAAGTAATATTTAAAAATTATTTAAAACATTTCTTTAGGAAAATATCTTTTCCTCTTTGAAAACACTTTTAAAAATATAAAACCTTTTTGAAAAACTTTTTTATTGAAAAAAAATTTTAAAACAAAAAATTTCCTGAATCTTAGGAAAAAAAAATTATTTAAAAATAACCTTTTAAAATTTTAAAGGAAGCTTCAAATAAATGATTTTCATTATGTCCAATAAATTCGTACATTCCAAACATTCCTTTTTCACTATAAAAAGTATGGAAAAATTCCATGATCGGAAAATGATAAGAGGATTCCTTTTAAAAACATTTTTTAAAAAGGTAATGCATGGTTAAAATTTCAATTTAAAAATCATAGAAGAATATTGTAACATTTTTTAATACATTTTTATAAAACATGTATTTGGGGGAAAATATATTTCCTACCAATGAAATAAATAAAGTTTGATTTTCTTAAAAACGTTTTCTTAATTATATTAAGAATATAAGAGTGTAAAAATTGTACCATTACAAGTATATATCATTAATAACCATAGTATAACAAAATTCATGAGTATTCTTGAGATATTTATCATAATATTTCAACAATGGAATCATAAACAAAAATAATCTCTACTAAATGATGATATTTTAGCATTAAACTCTTACCACTTTGGTAACTTCAAATCATAAACCCAATCAAGGAATATAATGAAATGAAACATAAAATATCATTAGAATGAAACAATTCAAGATATTACATGTCAAAGGTTCATTACATACACCTTGTAAAATAATATAGATGTGTAACGTAACATGTGTCTCGAGAAGGAAAATTGAGACAAAATTTACGTACCGATTTGGTAATTTTTGAATTGTAAATCCCATCAAAGAGAGAACATAAAATGGAAGTATAAATCCCAATAATTATCATTATAAGAATAATAAAATACATGATTTGTAATTATACACACCACATACAAGAAATAGGTGGTGAACATGGCTTATGTCTTACGAAAAATAAAAGTGAGACTGAAATCCCTTACTACTTGAGTAACCTTTGAATCATGAGACATGTTAAATAATAACATAAATTGAAAATTTTAATATAATTAAATAAATTAAATTAATGATATAATATATCATATTTTAGTATATAATGTTAGGTGAGAATATACATAGTAATACAAGAGGGGGTGAATTGTGTCTTTTCATAAATCTTCCATAATTATGGATTTTGACATCCTCTATGATTTATACAGATAAGCAGTGTTTTATTCTTTATGAAAATGAACATGCAGTGGATAAAAAAAATAAAGAACATATCTTTTTAGTGGTTCATGGCACAAATATCCCCTAGTCCACTCTAATAATCACTCTCTCTGTAAGCATGGTAAATTTCACTAGGATGGTCCTCTTATCAAAAGAACATGAATTCACTACTAAGTGCAAGTAGTTGAAACCTTTACAATAAGACCAATAAAAAAATATTTTGATTATTTAATAGAGAACCAGTTATCTATAGCTTAGATCGAGAAGCTGATACTCCACTACAACTGAGTACGAGTAGTTGAAACTCCAATAAATCAAAATAGTTTGATTTGTTGTTTCAGGTTTTTCTTTATAGATAAAGAATATGAAACTGAAAGTATATGGATATTCTTCATCAAAAAGTAATATCTTAAAGAATTAAACAGTATGAAGTGATCCTTGTTGTAAAATGATCTTCAATAAGGTATAAATATAAACAGCAGTAGTAATCTTATAGTAGTAAAAGATTAAAAATGTATATCTCCAAAGTGTATCTTCCTTCAGAATCGATCATTCATTGTAGTAGAAATGTAAAATATAATTTCAATAATAAAGTCTCATATAATAATTTCTTATCACACACATATTTTTTAAGAGATACTTTGAAGAAATATATAGAACATATAGATTGCTTCAGTATTCCAAATCCAAAATAATAGTCTGATTGATAGTGAAAATTCAAACTTTCAATTGACCAGGGGAGATGTAACTTCTCTAAAGAACATGAGAGATTTTCTCCAAATAAAAAAGTTCTTTAAAATAATCATAATTATCCTTCAATAATTCTTCAATTCTTACTCGATCATTGCAGCAATCTCATATTAAAAAAATGGCTTAAATTTTTTTTTTTGAAAACACAACGTAGGGTTGAACTACGTAGCGTAGGGTCCACTCACATAGCATAGGGTTCCTTCACATAGATTAGGGTTCCTACCAATTTATGGTCTCTTAAACATACTTACATCTTCATGTAATGTAGGTAAAAAAAGTATCGTAGGGATAATAATCCATACATTCACCATTTTAGCAAAATATCCCTAACGTAGCATTGATTAACCATACATTCAATTTCTTAAACATAGGGTTTATGAATAGTAAAACCAACTTCCTCCATGGTTTCACATATCCATATAATTTTTAATCCACTAAACATAAGTATTCCAATCCAAATGTAAACTATTTAGCATAACATAGGGTTGATACCAGATGTAAGTGTTTCACTTTTCCAACATAATGTATGGTTGATACCATACGCTCATTTTCTGAACATACAGTTTGAAACATTGTTTATAGAGTAATTAATGTAATATTAAATTAATTTAACCCAAATATAAATTCCTAAACACTCACTCAAAAAACATCATTAGAAAAAAAACAAGGGTATTTGTGAGCATCCAAATCATTAAAAATTATAGAGTATTGTTGAGAAAATACATGCCCAACAATCTCCCCCTTTTTATGATCAAAAAACCCATAACATAATCCATAAAAAAATTAAATAAAATATATGATTTTTAAACATACAAAAATAGATACAGAAAATATTTTGATATTTCTATTTTACAGTATTATTTTGATAAAGTAAAATAAATACTTGTAAATTAAATATTTTCTCTAATGAAATATTATGATTTGAAAATATTCTCCCCTATATATATTCTTATCAATCCTACTAAGTCTACCCATTTTGTGATATCAAAATAATGTTTTTAAAGAATAAATTATTTAAACCAAAGTTAATGTAGCACTGAACTATAAATGAATAATTATAAATACTGATATGAGAAATAAATTTAGGATTGGAAGTTAAGTATTGAAAATAAAATAAAATAAACCTAAATAAGAATAAACTAAATTGAATTTAAAATGAATTCAAATTTTTTGAAAATAGAGTACAATCCATTGCCAATGAAAGTTTTTATTCAAAATGATGGGCTATGATCAGAATCTCCAAAGGTAATGGGTTTATTAAGATGAGGAATAGCTTGGACAACACCATTAATATCAATGAACCTCAGCAAAAAGCTTTGGAAATAGTTTTTGAAGACTTCTGACCATTATTTAAGAAGATTCTTCGAATCTTGACCAATCTTCAGATTCTCAACCAAATTAACCTTCATAAACTCATTCACATATTCCTATGACTGAATGAATGAAGTCACCTTAACTTAATTAAGAACTAATCTTAACAAGGAGTCATTTGAAGTAAGTTTAATAACTAGATGCCTTTGATTATCTAACAGAACACCTAAAGGATTACTATCACACTGAAGAGTGTGCAGTCTATCATTAAAATAAGAAAGCACTAAATTAATTGCTTCAAATATTATGATCATATATATAGGTGTCTATTGAGAGGATGTTGATGCTTGATTTCTTTCCCTGATATATTTAAATTCTCTCCTATATTGGCATCCTTGTGGCATCAATAGTTTAGAAACCATATCATAAACCAAAAGAAACTAAACTTGATGTGATTCAAAAACAAAAACATGACATACATGCCAGGATATAGGAATTTCTCTAGCTTATAAGTGCTTCAAAAATTCCCAGATTGAATTAATTTCATTATAAATCAGCAGTCAAGAGTAAGTTCTTTCATTATTACCTTCTTGATAGTTATTGTTCCAAACAAATAAAATATAATGTCTTTTGAAATATTTTTTCCATTACCTATATTCCTTAAATCAAAATGAAACTCCCCCTTATAGGGATAACATAAAAAATCAACCATTTCCACAAAATAAATATAAAATTCAAAATTATCAATCCTAGATACAATAGTATCTTTATCGAATCTGAGACTAAACGATGCATTTCTATAAAATTCCTTTACTTAATTGTCGTAAACTATAGACACTCTATCCTCTCCAAAATCATTATCCAGACCTTGAAATATTATTTCTTCCTTAAGCAAAATATTTTTAGAATCTAAATAATTGAAATATATTACCTTTCCTTGGAGCACTTTGTGAGCTTTCCCTGACACATAAGTAGCTACATCCAACTCTTCATCTTCATATCTTCGAGATTTTTCCATCTCTAAAGGTCTAGAGATTGAATGGATTAAAGGTTTAGGGTTTAGAAAAATGGGAATTGAATGATTGAGAGAGATACTCTATAAAATGAGGGGACATGTAGGATAGGAGAAAGCGAGTGGGAGAAGGTGAACAGTTTTCTCTTGCCGATTGACACATAACTCAATAAATAATGATAAAAGTTTATATACAATATATATAGTACTTAAAATATAAACATAAAGATTAAAATAAAATAAAATAAATTAATCATCCAATTAAAAATTAAATAATACCAACTCCCCTTAATAAAATCAAAACATGCATTGGGAAGTCGTTTAATGAAAATAAAGAATGATAAAAAGTTTATATATAATATATAAAATACTTAAAATATAAACAGAGAGATTAAAAATAAAATAATTTAAATAAATCATCCAATTAAAAACTAAATAATCATAACTCCCATTAATAAAATAAAAACTTTCATTGGGAAGTGGTTTAGTGAAAATATCAGCTAATTGATATTCATTATTAACAAATTCTAAAGATGTATATTTTTTAAGGACATGATCTCTTAGAAAATGATTACTTATATCAATGTTCTTAGTCCTAGAATGAGTTATGGTATTTTTGAAATATTTATTGTACTATTATTATCACATAAAATATGTATACTACTAAAATTTAATACAAAGTCTAGTAGGGTGTTTTTCATCCACAATACTTGTGCACAACAACTTCCAGCAGACACATATTCTGCCTCAGGGGTTGATAGGGAAACTAAGTGTTGTTTCTTACTAGACCATGAAACTAAAGATTTTCCTAAAAAGTGATAGGTTCCTGAGGTACTTTTTCTATATAATCTGAAACCTCCAAAATCATCATCTGAATATGAAATTAAATTAAAATCATAAGTTCTGGGGTAAATAAGAGATTGAAAAATAATTCCTTTTAAATATCTAAAAATTCTTTTAATAGTAGTAAGATGTGACTCTTTTGGATTTGATTGAAATGTAGCATAAAGACATACAACCGAAATAATGTCTGGTCTTATAGTAGAAAGATATAAAAAATACCAATCATGCCTATATATAACTTATTTTCCATTGGTTTCACAGCTTCATCCAAGTCAAGTTTTATATTGGTACACATGGGAGTTGTATATGTCTTGTTGTTTTCAAGTCGAAATTTTTTTAATAAATCAATAATATATTTACTTTCATTTAAAACATTTCCATAATATTTTTGATAAATATGAAATACTAAAAATAAATTTAGTTCTACCATAATACTCATTTTAAATTATTTTCTCATTAATTTTGAAAAATAATTACAAATATTTTTATTAGTTGAACTAAAAATAACATCATCAACGTAAATTTTCACTGAAAAAATATTAGAACAAACAGTTTTCCTAAAAAGTTTTTGATCTTGTAATCCAATAGTAAATCCATTTTTCAAAATAAAAGGACTTAATATTTTATACCAAGCTCTGGGTACTTGTTTAAGGCCATAAAGAGCTTTAGTAAGTTTAAAAACCGATTTTAGTTTTTATGTTTTTTCAAAACTATGGGTTGTTTAACATAAACTTCCTCCATTAAATAACCATTTAAAAAGGAAAACATGAAATCCATTTGGTATAATTTAAAATTCATATGAGATTCATAAGATAAAACGATTCTTATGGATTCTAGTCAAGTTATAGGGGAAAAGGCCTCATCATAATTTATACCTTCTTCCTGATTATATCCTTTAACTACTAATCTATCTTTATTTCTGGTTATGATCTGTTGATCATCCTGTTTATTTATAAAGACCAACTTAGTTCTTATAACTGGATAATTGGTAGGTCTTTCTACAAGTTTCAAAAAATCATTCCTTTTGAATTGGTTTATCTCTTCTGCATTTCTAGCATCCAACTATCATCTTCTAAGGATTATTAAATATTATTAGGGTCTAACTGAGATAGAAAGGTATAAAATTCTTCTAGGTTTCCTATATTTCTTCTAGTTCTAATTCCTATGTCTTGGTATTCTATAACTGTTTCTATAGGATGGTTATTTAAAGTTCTAGACTATCTAGGAAATAAACTTTCAGGATCTTTATTATCATGTTTTATAAACTAGACTGAATTTTATTAATATTATTTTCAAAATCATTTTTAGGGGTTTCATGTCCCATGTTGTCAAAAGAGTCAGTGACTTTATCTTCTTGATTTTTCTCTTTAATATAAGGGTTAGTTTCATCAAACTTTACATGAACTAATTCTTCAACAATCCTTGAATTTTTATTAAATACTCTATAAGATTTAGAGGTATAAGAATATCCTAAAACTATTACTTCATCAGCTTTTGGATCGAACTTACCAAGGCTTTCCTTAGTATTCAAGATATAAACCTTGCATCCAAAAACATTAAAGTAATTTATTTTAGGTATTATGTTATTCCAAAGTTCCAAGGGTGTATTTTTGAAAATGGGCCTTATTAAAACTCTATTCATGATATAAAAGGTTGTGATCATAGCTTCTTTCCAAAATATGTAGGAAGACTATATTCATTCAGTATAGTCATTTCCATTTCTTAAATAGATCTATTTATAATTTCAAAAATTCCATTTTATTAAGGTGTTCTCGATGAATATAATGTGTGTTTAATACCAAGATTTGAAAAAAAAAATTGAATTATTGATTCACAAATTCTCCACCATGGTCACTTCTCAATAAAATTATTTTAAAACATTTTTAATTTTGAACAATTTAAAAAAAACTTTTAAAAAAAATGAATACTTAGCTTTTGATTTTTAGAAAATAAACCCAAGTAAATAAAGAAAAATAATCTACTAAAACATAAACATATAATTTACCAGCCAAACTTCCAACTCTTGATGGTCCAAACAAATACATATGGATAAGTTCTAAAGGTTTAGATGTAGCAATTTTGTTAATAGATTTGAATAAATATTTATGTTTTTTTCCAATTTGGAATGCATCATAGAATCTTTCACTGTCAAACTTAAGTCTAAGAAAAGCATAAACTAATTGTTTCTTAGATAATTTATATAAACAATATATATTTCAGTTTCCAAGTCTTCTATGCCAAATCCATGACTCATTAACTTAGTATTTAAACAATTCACTTTTTGTTTACACAAGGAATTTAAATCCAAAGTACAAACATTATCAGTTCTAAGTACACTAAATTTTATTAAGTTATCTTTAAAGACATAGTAGGAATTGTTAAAAAAATATTAACACAAAATCCATCATCACATAGTTGAGACATACTTATCAGATTGTTCTTCAACCCTTACACATACAATGATTTGTTGATTGATATAGTCTTTGGATCTTCAATGGTTCTAAATCTAATAATTTTTCCTTTAGAATTATCACCAAAAGTGACTCGTCCTCCATCCATTTGAGTTAGTGTATGAAATTTTGTTGAGTCTCCACTCATATTCCTAGAACATTCATTATCCATATACCATATGGATTTTTTTTGTGACCTATTTAATTTTCCTCTTCTTCCATAAAGAAAATGTTGTCTTTTAGATTAGATTTCTCTTTTTTTGAATTAGAATTTTATGGGTTGGTGGAGACTTCAGATACAACCCATGTAACTTTAATTTCTCTTTTCCTTTTTCGCTCATAATCATCTTTTTTTTATATCTCTTTTCTATAATTTTTCTTTTATCTTTCATTTGAGGAAAATCAGGTCTGATATAACCTAATTTCTTTCATTTATATCATTGAACTTCTCTTGGTTCTTTGTCATCATTCCTGGAGTATTTTCTAAATACTCTTTTCTTCTTGTAAAATTTGCAGAGATTTCTGACTAGCTGAGCCATTTTCATTTAATAATCTAAGGAATTTAAATTTTTCTATAATTTTTATTCTTGCTTTTTTCTTATATTATGCTTCTGATATGTCACCTTTAGAGCAGTATTTTCCTTACTTACTATAATATTATGATCTTTAGCTTTATCTTTCATCTCTATTTCATACATCATCAGTGTCCCAAATAGTTCTTTCATTGTCAAATCCTTGACAGGTGATGATTGGTGAATAGAAGCAGAAATTCCATTCCATTTAAAGGGTGGTACTCTTAGTACTTTCAAAGCTTGATCAGATTGTTTTATCGGTTCACCTAAGGTTGTAATATTGTTGACAATTTCTATAATCCTTCCATTCATCTGTATGATGCTTTCACCATCAAAAATTTTAAATGTGTCGAATTTTATCATATTTATAGAATATTTCAACTATCTAACATTGTTTGTTCCTTTGTAATCAACTGCAATAGTTTTCCACATCTCATAGGAAGTTGGACATTGTGATACATGATTGAATTCATCTAGTGAAAGTCCACAAATAATAGCATTCATTGCTTTAGAATTGATATCATACTCAGCTTCTACTTCAATAGTACAGGTTTCTAGTTTCTCAAGAATCTTATAAGGAGTAATGATTTTTTAGTAGACTTTGAATCAAAGATTTTTTAGATAGATAATCATTCAATATTTCTATCATCCATAATTTTAAAGATTAAGGTATGGTGCACATACAACTGACATTCCTTCTCTCATATCATCCATTTCCATATTTTATAGACTTTACAATTTTAACTTGCTATAGATTTATTAAAAATCTCTCCTTTGATACCAATTGTTAGGTTGGAATATAAAATGTAACACAAGAGGGGGGTAAATTGTGTCTTTTCAAAAAACTTCCACAATTATAGCTTTTGAACCCTCTATGACTTATGTAGATAAGAAATGTTTTAATCTGTATGAAAATAAATATGTAGTGGGTAAACAAAAATAAATAACACAGCTTTTTATAGTGGTTTGGGGTACAAATATCCCCTAGTCCACTCTACTGATCACTCACTCTGTGAGCTTGGTAAGTTTAACTAGAATGGTCCTATTATCACAAGGCCATGAATTCACAACTTACTGCAGGAAGTTCACACCTTTATAAAAAGACAAATAATAAAGACTTCTATTTCTTTGACAGAGAACCGGTTATCCACATTTTAGATCGATAAGATGATACTCCACCACAACTGATTATGATCAGTTTAAACTCTAATAAATCAAATGAGTTTGATTTATTGATTTGGGTTTTTCTTTAAAGTTTCACCAGCAGCAACTAACATTAGATGGATCTTCTTCTTTATAAAATATTATCTTTAAGAATGAAACTATCTAAAAAAAACCTTTTTGAAAAATTATATTCAATAAGGTTTCAATTTAGATATCAATAGTAATCTTATAATAGTACAAGATTGAACATGTGTATCTCTAATTTGTTTCTTCTTTCAGAATTGATTGTTCGTTACAGTATCACTGTAAAAAATAATTTCAATAATACAATCACATATGTGAATCTCTTATCACAAATATATTTTTAAAGATATATTTTGAAGAAATATATAGAACAAATAGCTTTATTTGGTATTCCATATACCAAATAATATCCTGATTGATTTTCGAAATTCAAATTCAAATTTACCAGGGGAGTCGTAACTTCCCTTAGGAATAAGAGTGATTTTCTATGATGAAAATGGTTATTCGAAACAATTATTTTGATCCTTGAATTGGTGTTCAATTTTGATTCAATCATTTCAACAATATTTTATTAAAAACATGACTTAAAAAACTTTACCATTGAAAACACAACGTAGGGTTTAATTGTGTAGCGTAGGGTTCCTACCAACGTATGGAACCTTAACCATACTTTCATCGTCACATAAAGTAGGGAACAAAAGTAGAATAGGTATTATAATCAATATGTTCACCTTTTTAGAAAATAATACCAAATTTAGCATTGATTAACCATACATTCAATTTTCCTAACATAGGGTTTATGAATAGTACAACCAACTTCAATATAGGTTTATTGAAACAAGCACCTTTCAATCCTCTGAATGTAAGGATGTCGATCCAAACACTAACTATTTTTCATAACATAGGTTTGACAACATATGCAAGATTTTCACTTTCCCAATGTATTGTAGGGTTGATACCATACGTTCATTTATATAATGTAGGGTTTGAAATAGTGTTTTCAGAGTAATTCCTTTAATGTTAAATTACTTTAACTTGGATATAAATTCCTAAAAATCCAGTCAAGAAAAATTCATTAGAAAAAAAACAAGGGTATTTTTTATGATAAAAATAATCATAAATTATAGATTATTTTTTAGACCATACATTCCCAACATATACATCATAAAAAAGAAATGATTTTTGAATATGTTATAAGTCTCGCAGAAATAAAAGTGAGACTAGTAATCCCTTTACCATAAGTCTTGACTTTTTTCATACTCATTGAAACCTCCTATATAATATGTATATTTTAATTATAAAACAATCACCGAATAATATTAAAATATATAATATCATATATTATTTACTTATGACTTTATATTACCCATTTATTATAAATTCCAGGTTTATGTTATGTTTTGCGTAATAATTGCTTTGTTTTTCATACATGTTTTGACTTGTTATTTTTTGTCCTCTTACATAGTTCATGATTTAATAATTTACAAAATTTAAACCATTATATAAATATAATATATATTTATTATATATTTATTTATAATAATCTATAAAATATATAAATAGGAAATTAAATACACCATTTATAGATATGGTAGTTCTTAAGTACACATGAACCTTATTTCCATTTTCTTATCTTATTTAAAGAAAAATTAATAAATGATATATATATATGATCATTCCAATATAATTACTATGTTATATATATCACATTTTTATATTAATCTCAAACTTAATACATTCCATGTAAAGCATTAATGAATCACATCTCTTCACGAGGCGGTAGTCCACCGTACACATGAACAACATTATCGTATACCCACAAAATAGAAAGAAAGAAGGTATGTGTTATATAACAATTATAGATGCTTAATAACATCATAAATATCATTTATTTAATATATAAACTATAAATATATCATTATTACCTACCTTTAAAGGAGGTAATGGATGAATGAATGACATCGGTTCGCAAGGCGGTAGTCCGCCATACACACTAACGATGATTGTGCATCCCATTTGATGGAAGTGTGAAACGTTATAGGCCATTACCTTAACATAACAAACTATAAGTATATTTAATATAATTAGGTTATTATATAATCTTGATATAATTATAATTTAATGGTGTGGATAAGGAAATAAAAAAATACTTGTTGATGAACTGTGTCTCTTCTTCAGGTAACTCCTTTTAGTTTGCACCAAAGGACTTACTTGGTTGGATTTATACCCGAATTTAGAATTAAGGTTTATGGGATATAATTTTGGAATATAATTGGGGAGATATTTTCTGAGATAAATGGATTTATAAGTGTGAATAAGTTAGGGGGTGAGTTCTCCTTTATAATGGAGGAGTGGCATTTTTGTATATACCAAAAGATAAACACTACTGGGAGGTCTCCCTTAAACAATGTTCCTCCAATAATGAATATTTTTTATAAAAGATATTATATATTAGAAATATGTCCAAAAATGTTTTTCGGACAAGTTTTAAGTCATTTTTTCTCTTAGGTTTACTTTTAGTCCCTTAGTAAATCTGTCCTTCTCTTAATCATTATAAATAATTTTAACTATTTTCACTAATAATTATGGTAAAAAATTAAGTTAAAATTATTATAAATTATAAATTATTATGATTCCAAATATGTAATATATTTTTCAAAATTAAAATAACATAATTTTTAGAAATTAATTTAAAATTAATCATGTAGAAAGGACAAAACAATGAGTTTTTAAAGTGAAAATGTTCAATATTTTGAAATGTTTTTATATAAAATTTCAATGTGAAATTGATTCCAATGACCTAAATTGGATTAATATATGTATAATTGATTTAATTATACTTTAAAACCAATTTAAAATATAATTTAACTATATAAATAATTCAAAAAAAATACATTTTCAATTAAAATTCAGTATATTTTACTATTCATAAAAAAATGAAACTACTCAGAAGAAAACCAAAAATTCACCCTACTATAATTTTAAAATTATGATTTCAAAAATAAAATTTATTTTTTAAAATAGAATTTATAAATGAATAAAAAATTTAGCTTAAAAATATGTGCGCCATTAAAAGGCAGTAAAACTCCTTTTTAAGAAAATACAGTTTTAAGCATAAAATTTGATTTATCTTTATATCTTGTCAAGAAAACATACAAGATGAAAGTTTAAATTTTTTTTGAATATATAATACATACATTCCATTAAAATCATTCAAAAAAATTTATTTTGTTAATTTATTGATATAAAATACACTGGTGCATATAATAATAGTTTTTCAAAGAAAGGTTTCATTTTATTTTAAAAAGTGTTTTATTTTTTTAATTAATTAGTCACCAAATAATTAATTGTATAAACATGTTTAAAACATATTTTCATAATATATTTAATCTTATTCATAACTTTCATTCTAATGGCTTGGTGACAACTATCATAATAAATAATAATATTAATAATATATTGTAGTTTGGTAAAACTGAGTCTTACGTGTAATGTAAGCTATAAAAGGAACTCAGTATTGTGTCTAGAACAAGACAAGCATAGTTTTGTGTGTAACACAAGACAAAATATTTTTTTATTGTAGTGAAATATTAACTTGGTGTTGCATATAAATAAATAATAACTTATTTTATCATACAATACATGAAATCAAAGAATTTTAATTTATTCAGAAAAAAAATAATTCATAAAAACTCGGTGTGTTACATTCATTGTGTATGTTTTGTTGAAAAAAATTGGAATCTAAATGTTGTATTGGTAAAGGGGGTGATTCTTGTGAATGGTTAAAAGGGTTTACCATTATGCATCCCCCCCCCACATTCATAAGGGTATCCCGATTTAACATTATGCAGGGGAGACCCACGCGAAAGGGTAAGATATTTTTTCAGAAAAATAAAAAAAATAGTTCTCTTCCATTCTATTAAATAATTATTTTAAGGTATAAAAATGGGTTTTGTGGAAAATAATTTATAATTTCTTCCATATTAATTTATTTTATAATTAATAATTGAATAAATTATAAGTTTAATTATTAGTTGATTTTTAAATTAATGGAGTAATTAATTATTAAATTAATTATGAAATTATTTTATAGTTAATTAAGGTACAATAAATGGATATTTTAGGATATGAAAATGAGAAAATTAATCCATCATTATTCCATGTAAATTAATTTTGGAAATAATTATAATATATGTTTTGAAATTGTTTTATAATTAATTTAAATTATATAAATGGATTTAGGGCCTCGTATTGATGGAAAACGAACATTCATACTTGGGTAAGCTTTTATGATTATGGTTAGGAATTGGTTATAAGAGTAATGACTTAATAAATGAGGTAGGTGGTCCATATACATTCCCTATGGTAAATTCATCAGTTTTATTTATATACATGTGGTATGTGGTACCACCACCAAGGGAAGTCAACCTTTCATTTAAATAGGTTGTTTTATTTAAAATTAAATACCCATGAATGAATGGACAAAGTGACATAGACCATGAGGAAACTTATGCAATGGATAGATTCCTTGGTTGATTGTGGTCAAGGCCTTGATTATAATTTTTTTCCTTGTGATACATGGTCTAAGAGGCATGATAATTTAATTGCATTATGTAATCATAGTGTCCCTTAGTTTAGGTGCCTTGATGACCTCAGAGTAGAGTGATGTGATTAATTATGATTGTTTGGCCCTAGTAGGCCTTTATGGAATCGTGAGAATCCATAGAGCCTTTGAGCTAGTGAAGATGGGCGTGTGAAGAGTATTTTTTCCCAACTATGTTGTTATTTCTTGGTAAGTATACCTAGGGTAGTATTTATAGATTCGTTGGGTATGTGAGGACCTTCTTAGCATTTCCTTAGAAATTAGGATGGTCTTTATTCCATCCCTTTACAGCGATTATGGTATGGTTTATCTAGTGAGGCCATAATATGGTTATAATGATGTTAAGGGATGTGATTCCGTCTAAGTTATGGGATTGTACCTAAGGTATGTTAATTTTATGAAGGAACTAAGATGTGGTTTCCATGCTATGATGTGTCCTAGGGGACCTCAGAGGGTTCTTTGTGATACATTGACCCTAGATAGGGTGTGTACATTGTCAGTAGTGATGAATGTGGGTGTTACCTTAGAACCCAAATTGATGGTGAGAGCATGATATAGCCATAATAGGAGTTACAATTCATGAACTTGATATACCTCCCTTTGTTATAAAATATGGTTCAATCAAGTGAAAAAACCATATTATGATCATTATAATTATTACAAGATGTTACCAGGTTCATGAAAACCCTTGGGTATATAAGGATTTATGTTAGGGATTACAACCCTATGATCCAAAGGTGAATGATTGGTGAATGGTTTTCAGGTATTACCTTCCTAGGATCCAAATATGATTGATGATGGGATTCCATGGATTACCACCCTGAGATCTAGATATGAAATTATGGGATTCTATTGATTACCTATCTTGGATTGGTTATTCTTAATGACACGTTATTCATAGTGATTACTATGATCTAATACTTATATCTGACATTATGGGATACCTAGGATATTATTTTCATACCATATATGATGGGATTCCTTGGATACTACCTAAAAACTAGAAAAAATTAGGTATATTAGATAAGATACTCCATAGGATATAATATTTATGTCTATATAAGTATGTTTAATAAAGTCCAAGGTAGAACATGTATCACCCTAAGGATATTTGATATGATTAGAGGGACTCTGACACTATCTAAATCAGGTATAGTCGATATCTAGTGTCATTTTAGAACTAGGGGATCAATGGTGGTTATTTTATTTAGTTTTTAGTGGTTCTTTATGTATTCAGTTGAGAATATCACATATACCTGAACTGCTTTACTAGTTATGTACAATGCCCCTTGGTAGTGCCCTACTAAGTTGTACTTACACTCTACTTGGGTGGACATTGAATTTGGGTACCCAAGGATGCTTCTAAAAATCATAGTTTTCGGTCGAGTAGAATCCTCAAAGTTGAATGAAAAATAATTTTATCTTAGATAGATTCTAGAGGTTGAGGTTGAGGGGGGTTGATTATGTGATTTGGGTTGGAGTCTAGTTCACTTTTAGTTATTTTTCATCATGAACTGGACTATGTTCGAATGTTTATTTACGTATGATGAGATGATTATTTATGTTTCTATATTTTATTTAATGTATTATATAGATATATCTACCAATTTTTTATTACAGACTATGATGGACTATAGGGTTCCCTATTTTATATCTATAAGTTTTTGGATGACTATTATATGCATGGGTCATGCCAAAATTTTGGTAGACTCAAGCATAATTCTCAATCCTTTTTTAGAGGTAATAATATCCCCATGATTATTTTAGGCCCTTATATGTGGTTAGTAGCCTTTTTAGTAAGGGGAGGCATATTTGAGGTCATCTGAAATCCTCACTCAGATGTCGTTTGGGTGACTCGGGCTGGGGTGTTACATGAATCACAATTTTTTAGGGAGATAATGATCCCTGAATTCAATGTTGGACTGGATTCATCAATATGGATATAACTTAAATGTTTTACCCATAACATTTTCATACTTCCTCAGATGGGAATAAAAATTTTACACAAGTAAGTGGAATCAAATCCAAATATTTCATTCAATTTGATCTATATATAGTTTGGTAATTTATAGTGTAAATAGAATGGCACAAAAATAGGTATTTATTTTCAATTGATTTTCAACTTTAACATTTGAAAAAAAATTTACCCTAAACTCACCTACACTCTAAAAATATGTATTAATCACATTTTGGGGAGAGGTTATTGGATTATGGGGTTCTTGGATAATGAGATATTTAGTTTTTCAATATATATTTTATCATTTCTCATGCACCGTATTTATCCCACAACATAAATTAATAAAAAAAATATGTTCTCTCTAATTTTTGTAGTCTCTATCTCTCTGTATCAGGTCACTATGATCTATCACACTCATAATGGTAAGTGAAAAACTTGATTCTTGGTCTTGGGGTAGGTTTTATTAGTTTTCTTAAATTATTTATTTTCAACTCTGTATGTTTTTATTCTGTTTGTGGAGAAGGAGATAGGGGTATTAAGTTTTAGTGTGGCAATTTTCCACCACTCCTTGACATAACTATTAAACTCATTCTATTCCCTACCAAATATTTATTTTATCACTTCTCTCAAGGATTCTATTCATATGATTTATTTGGTTGTATTAGAGAGATATATCATGCGGTGGAGTCAGGTCTTGGAAGAATTCACACTCTCGGTTGAGGTGTGTTCATCGTTCTTAACTGTTGGAGGAGGTGTGGTTTGGTGTGTCAAAGAGATATCTTATGCATGATAAGAATCAAATATAAATTATGGGAAATAATATTAAATATAATTTAAATATTAATAATGAATAAATAAAGAACCCAATAATCAACCCCTAGGACCAAGTTATTTCATGCTAACTTCATCCATTCTGTCTACATTTTACATATGCGTGTTTCTTTCCAATATTGCATTCCAATTCTCAACACTCTTTTTTTTTGTTTTTATAAATATAAAAAATCAAAAAATATAATAATTGTTTAGGAGTAGTGAGTTATTGAATACAAAGTATCCTCAAGACATGTGACAGTGGTCATCCATTACGCTACATTGGGAAAAATATAAATAATATTTTTCACACCCCGTGAAAAGTGTGTTAGTGGCCATCAAATAAAACCCACTCACTAAAGTCTTTAGTGAGTAACATATATGAAAAAATAAAGTTTTAATAATGATGAGATTTAAAAAACATATTCCTAATGTTGAACTCCTTGAAGATAATCAAACTTCCTAAATTCACAACATCAAATGTTATGATATTAACTTATAGTTGTTTACTTATAACTCTTCCTAAGTTATATGTCGTCTTCCTTATTACAAACCGGCTTAGGTTTACCCAACCTGTAGCCCAATATGACCAACAACAAGGCCTCAAGTTCTCCTCCTCATATGACAGAGGCTACCGAATAGTGGTGAGGGCCTAAAATGATACGATGGGGAGACAATGCCCTCATATCAGAGTGTAGTAATGGACAAAATAAAATAAATATACACATATCCATGAACATTCGAGTGTGCATAAATAAATAACTGCAATAATTTTCACTAATGGAATTTTTCAGAAAAACAAAACAAACTAAATCATATATAAACTGTTCTCCCACTACGTTGAACACATAAAAAATATTACCCATGGATTTACTGCTACTCTGGGCTAAACCACATACCAGGTATCCATGATGGTTGAACAGCTCCAACACAAACCTCAGACTTCACACAAGAAACTGTTATCAAATATGAAACACTAGGCTCACACAAGAAACTGTTATCAAATATGAAACACTAGGCCTCCTCCCAATCCACTACATCATTCTCAAACTGAAATGAAACATAAGGTATACACATAAACCAAGGGGCGCGTATAGGGGGTGAGAGAAAAATCTCAGTAGACCACCCCCAATGGTGGTCTCAACATCTGTTGTTATAACATGTGCTTGTAACATGAGTCACTTCCATCCTATCCAAACATGAATACCAACATAAAATATAAACAAAATATGGGAAAGAAAAAAATGGATAAATAAAAATAGAAATAGGAAACCTCATGTTCTATTCTAAAACTAGTAGGTAAAAAACTCTCACTCTAGCCCCAACTAGAGGAATTGATAAACATGGTCCATGCAGCCACAACATCAAGTGAATTCACCTAATCAAGGAAGAGATACAAAAACCAATGCATGTATAAGCACACATTCCAGAACATAAGTTCTCATCCTAATCATCAGAATATTGAGATTATATACCAAGCACTAGGACTCCAATGGAATGATTTGAACTGGTGGAAGGGACTCCCTGTTGAACTTGGGAGCATGCTACCCTGACCAAAATACTTGCAGAACATGACGGGATAATTAACATATTAGCGCATCACTGGGATACTTGACTAGGCCAAAACTCATATAAACCGAGTGTTAGGAGTGAAATATCCTGTAAGGTCCACTAACCCTAGCCCTGGGAAAACATTTGAGCTAAGTTCGTTGCACTAATCTAGATTTTCCATTGGCTCCCTATTCCCACCTCACAATAACCAACCATAAGAGGAGAACAATATAAATAATCTCAAGGTATTCTCTTAGTCCAATAATATCCAAAAGGCGTCCTCTCTCACATCCATTCCTGAACAAAAATAGCCTCAAAACATCAATCCATATCTCAATCACTGGGGTCAGAAACCAACTGAATTCTCTAACCAACACCACTGAACTAGAACTGTCCACCTCACAAGCAAACCAATATAGGGCACCCACCATGGTTCCCAAAACCTCGGCACTACAAGACACCATGTAAAGTGGCTCTCCCAGCAAACCATATCTTAGGAAGGACACCCTACAACGGTCTCCTCTAGAAGAACCAAACCTCAGGCTAAGACCACCCAAAGTAATTTTGGCATGAATGTAACACCCCAAGATTCCACAGTATTTTTCTATTTGAATAATACAATATCTTGCGTTGTACGCAACCCCGAGTTCTAACACACCACGACCAATCAAACTAGGCGTTTAAAAAATAGTTATGAATAGTAATGCCCAATTTTTAAAATTTTATAAATTTTATTTTTCAAATTGGAATTCATTTTTAGATTTGGAATATCAAAATTAGTTTAGGGTGATTTTTTTGTTTTTTCTGAAAACTACCAATTTTTTATGAATAGTGAAAAACACTGCGTTATTATTTAATACCAACTTTTTATTTAAATAATTATTTTTAATTTAAATTTATTTTAAAGTAAAAATAGTTACATAATACCTATATTAGTCCAAATTAATTCATCAAAGTCATTTTATAACAAGATTATATATATATAGTTGTATTGAACTTTTTACCGTCTTTTACCCACCATCTTGGCACATTTGAAAATTTGCATAAAACATAATTTTACCACATCTGTGACTTGAATTTAAAAAATTATAGAGAAACAATTGAAATTAGTAAGTAAAATATTTTTCAATAGGATGAAAATAATTTTTAGTGAATAGTAACATTTAAATTTTATTTACCATGTTTAAAAGTAAATAGGGTAATTAAAGGTAAAAATGATAATATAATTACCATAACACATATCCTAATTCTATTGTATAAGTGTATTTAGAAAAAAAATAAACCTTAGGAATAAAATATGATCCTTTTTTATCCACTTGGATTAGATTAGAACATTTATTATTCTTTAATTTAAAGAAAAGTTAAAAGTGTTAAATTCAAATTTTAATTACTAAACCATTTTTAATATAGGGTTATACATAAGATAAATTCAACTATAAATATTAATTAGAAAGATAAAAATATTTCCTACATAATGGTATTTTATTTATAATTTTTAGACATTAAATATTTAAATTATTTATGAAACAATGATGATGCAGTAATTACCTTATTAATGAAAGATGAAAATAATTGATATTATAAATATTAAAATAAATATAAATTGAGGCTTTTGATGAATTTAAAGAATTTTATAGGTTAATATAAAATTTAAGGGTTGTTTAAATAAAGTTTTTTATAAGTGATAAATTTGTTATGACTTTCACAAAAACCAAAAACTAAATAGTGTCAAATTTGACATAAATGAGTTTTTAAAAGAAATACTATTTTATTAAATGATATAATATTCCTAAAAATATGAAGTTTGGAAAAATGAATATATAATATATATATATATATATATATATATATATATATATATCATCAATGAACCACTTGAGGTTCTCTTTGAATTTTATAGTAAGTTTATTAACCATGTAATATAAAAATACAAGAAGGCATGGTAAAAGTTAAACTATTTAACTAAGAGTTAAATCTAAAAGATAGGGTTAATATGGTAACCTAAAATTTTATAAAACCTATTGGTTAAGAGTTTTTATACCCATCCCCACCTAATCCTATAAATAAATCCATTTGTATCCATTATAATTCGAAAATGATTTTATAATAAAATAATATTTCAAGCTTTTCCTAAAGTGACCCTCACCTCTCTTATAAAAGGGTACTTCCCATTATCTTAATTATACACCTCCAAATACATTTTTCTAGGCCAAACCCTGCTCAAATATCCTCCCAACTACCCTCACTTAGACATAGATTCATTAATTAGATCATAAATCCAACCTACGGAGCCCTTTTGTTCAAATCAAAAGGAATAACTCGAAGAAGAGGTAATTATTTCATCACCGCTTTCAAAATTCTTTTCTACTTCCACATCCTCTTTATTTTTTTCCATATAAAAATAATAACTCTAGTAACGTCTACATAATATGATTTTATTATAAATATGGTACAACAATATTCATTATTCTATCCATCCTATGAATGAAAAAGCCACCATATGTGCGTATGTACGGCTTACCGTCTCCACATCGTGGTGTAGTTTGTTATCCAACATTTCATTATTTGGATGGGTATAATAATGAGTATAATTGTTTTAAATAATAAATATAACATGTTAATTATTATGTATATATGATATACCATCTTATTACATACATTTATACCATCAGTATAATGATATTTCCGCTCGTGCGTACGTACGGATTACCGTCTCCAAAAACGCGATAAGATTCATTCCCCATCATAACCATTCCAGAATAATTTTTATTTGATGATTTAAAAATAATTTTTAAGAACATAATATAATTTTGGATATGAATCAAATACATCCTATCCATAACAAACATGACTTACATAACAAAACATATAAAGGAAAATGAATCAGTTAACACCCGAAAGAATGATACTACTAAAATATTATTAACAAAAAAATATTATAGGATCATATATGAAATCATATTTATGTATGTGGTTCTTTTATAATATAATAAAAATTATTTAACCATTATATAAGAGGTTATCATACCCTTTACTGAGGAAGAATACAAGGTAAGGTTTAATTTTACAATCTCTTCATTATCTAAGTTTGTTTATACGTAAGTATCTACTGGGACCTCTTTATCATACACATTTGTGTTTCTTAAAAATGTATTTCAAAACATTCTAAATATTTACTAGATTATGGGTTAAATTCACTTATACCCTTGTATGATTTTTTATAAAATGGTTGAATCTTTCATTCACTTTCCAAACAAGGTACTTTATGAACTTTCTGAAAAATTATGGAAAGAATGTTTTTTTAAAATTATATAGAGGGTGAGGCTATTTTACGCCATTATAACACCTTTGAATCTTCCCTTAAAATCTTATAAGAATATTTTCAAAATAAATTTTTCTTTAATTTTGAATGATTTCAATGTAGAAATAAATATTTCACTCAGATATTTTTTGGATTTATTTCATCTATGTCAACATCCTTCGATGGAATTGTTAGGTCCACAAGGCTGAATACCCTGAGAGGAGGGGTGAATCAGGGTATGACTAATTTAAAATTAAAGCCTGTTCTGATCTTGTTTCGCTGTTAAGCAAAACACTCTTCTCTCTTTTCCTGTTTCACAATATAAACAGAAGGTAAAGAAAGCACAGGACACAGTAATTTTACTTGGTTCACCGCTAAGGGCTACGTCCAAGGACCATACGCTGACAGGTTTCCAGTCGTACCAAATTCCACTATACTTCACTAGATGTGGATACAATGGTTAGGGCTAGATCACTTCTATGCCCAGGCTCACTGCCCTTACAAGGTTTAGGGTCAGCTCACTACTTTCCCAAGGGTCACTCCCTGTTTCTCTCTCTCTGGCTCACTACCGATGGAAAGGATCACCTTCTTCCTCTTCCTAAGCTCACTACTCTAGAAGGGAATCCAATCACAGTTTATAGACCTATAGGTCTCTTCATTTTCATGAAATAATGCATGTTCAACTGTTGATAGATGCTCTGTTGAATTCCAAATTTCATCCACTGATGAATAGCACTTTGCCTCTGACCACTGGGAAAATACCTTTGGAAAGTACCTTCGCAAAGCACCCTACTTCGTGAAGCTCCCAATTTCGCGAAGCTCAAACAAGCCATCACAAAGCTCCTACCTTTTCGAGAAGCTCTCTCATGAAGAACTCTCGCGAAGCACTCTCGCGATGCTCAAGCTGTCGCAAAGAAACGGCCCTCGCGAAGCTTAGTAAGCCAACATGGAGCTCGCAGGTTTCGCGGAGCTACAATAGCTGCCATGAAGCACCTCTTTTGTGAAGCACACTGGCTCCACGAACCACCTTATCAAATCGAGATCGAATGATCTTCTCTGAAAATTCTATCTACTTCTCTCGAGGGGGTTGGCCTCTATTTATAGTCGATTCCACTGACCCTCGTCCCTTCCGCGCGAAGTCAATGCCACGTCATCTCAAATCGTGAAGCTCCAAAGTTTCAGCCGGAATTCTGTCCAAATCACGAAGCACCACGGCAATTTTCCGTTCGCGGAGCTTGACGTAGTCGCGAAGCATCACCGTCAACATTCCTTCGCGCCTACGCCATGAAGCTCCCTCGCAAAGCCCTTCACCGCCGCGATGCACTTCAGCCTCTGCCGTTCGCGAAGCTTGACGTAATCGCGAAGACTCACCGCCTCCATTCTTATGGTCTTCATGAAATCCAATCCATACATCATATCTTCATGAAATTCATGCCTTTGCCATATTAAATTATGCTCTTCATGGAAATCATATTTTCGCGATGCTCACCAAACTCCAATTTTTGGACCCCAAAAATTTGGCAAACACTGGGAAATGGCGCCACCTTGTACTGCTCTTTTGTACCTCCTCCAGATCGTCCTTTCCTTTGTCATCGTTCTTTGTCAATAAGGATTGTCAACAACTTCTTGGGAACTCGATAAATATCCATGAAAACCTGCTTTGTCAACAAACACAATCAACCCAAAAATACTCAAAGTTACCTAGAGGGATTTTTTCCCAACAAGAATTTACATTTGTTTGAAGTTGATTTATTATGATACAATATTCCATATTGAATTTAAGGTTTTGTGATATGTTTGACTGTGGAAGTGATATTTTTATACCATTCATGTTTTATGGTTAATTTATTGACATTTCGTATGCTAGTTTTAATATGAATGTTTATATTATGTTTCAAACTTTTCAAATGAGGAATGCATTAAACTTAGTAAGTGACGGGTGGAGCCAACTATAGCTCTTTGATGAATCAGTAGGTCTTATGAGACAAACTAGTGTCTTGGAACAAGGCCTTGACAAAATCTTATTTGTATTCTTGGCATAAGGCCTTGACTATGAGGTTATGATGTTCGACATTATGCATTCCATCATTATGAAATTAGTTATTGATATTACAAGTGATTATTCGACTAGTATAATATCCACGTGAATAAGTAAATGGAATTATTTTATTTATCTTCAACATATTATACTGAAGTTTATGTTTAAAGGGATTGGGTTTCAATTTTATACCTTTCCATAAAAGTTTATGATTATTTATGATAGCTTCTGCTATATTGTTCTTCCTTACTGAGCATCCAAGATCACCCCTTTCATATGTTTTATTTTCACAGGATGCCAAGAAGTATATTATGATTTATATACAGGTTTAAGATTTGGGAATAATGGTGTTCTAAAATGATTATTTATGTTGTGTTTTATGTTAGAAATTGTAATGTAAAGTTCATGTATGTAATCTATTTTCCAAGACTGCTAAACTGGTCGGTCCTTCAGGAATTGATTCCTTGTAATCATGACAATTTATTAAAATAATGCACTGACTCTTAGTAACTGGGGTCGGGGCATTACAGTTGGTATCAGAGGAAGTTTATTAAAAACCTTATAAACTAGATTCATAAAAAACTTTGATTAGAGAACATTACCCTAAGATAGACTTTGAGGATTATTATAGAAGAACTTACTAGAATTTTAGTAATGTAGAGATTTTGTGTATTTTCTAAGAATTAAATCCCTATCTGGATACAAGAAGATAGAGGAAACTTTGGCAAAAATGTACCTTGGATTTAAAACTCTGACAAGGAGTTTTGGGCTTAACTCGAGGTATCCTGGTATACGACAACAGGCCTTGCTGCACTCTTGGTTACGACACTCCCAAGGGATATGCTTAGGATAATTCACATTTTCTTTACAAACCATTATGAAGTATTTATGAGTAAATACTTCTTAAAAGAAAACATTTTTTATGATTATGGATTATATATATAAACTATTAAATTTATGTTAGGTATTTGACTAGTTTGGAATTATGTATTGTGGTTCATAAACTAATCTAGTGTATGCCATTGTTTAAAAATAGAACCTAGCAGAAGGAGTGGAAAATTTATCAATGCATGTAATACATATAGGTATTTCCCTACTACTCGAGATAATTATAGTGGAGAAGGTGATGCAACCGATGCTGAACAACTTATAACCATACTGGGATAACTCACTCTGGTTATGAATAATAACCTTACCCGTATGGAGAAACATGATCCAAAACACAGAGGATCAATGTTAGACCGCTTCACGAGGAAACAACCACCAAAATTCAATGTGACTACAAATCCATTTGTAGTTGAAAAATTAATAAATTACTTATAGAAAAAATTTCATGCTTTGGGGAGTAGTGAAAGGGAGAATGTTTTCATGGCCGTTTATCACCTCACGGGAGATGAAGATCAATGGTGGTCATTAATTCAAAACACAAAGGAGGATGAAGAAGTATAAAATATGGAATGAAGGGATTTTAAAGAGATTTTATTAGAAAAATAATTTAATTGAGACCATCGAGCGGATATGGAAAGGTGATTTCTGAGTTTGAGGGAAAAGGAGGATGATAATGTCGCAAAGTATGAGGCAAACTTTACAAGGTTAGAAAGTCATGCTGAAGATTATATACGTAACCCAAGGAGTAGGATTGATTGATTCTTTTATGGGTTAAAACCATTTCTCCAATGAGAATTAGTCCCAAAATCCTTATCATCATACAAAGATATAGTCTCATGTGCTATCAAGATAGAAAATGAATTCTCTAAGTCTTACGAATTTAAATAGAAGAAAGAGAAGAAGAAATTTGTTGAACACTCTGGAAATAAAAATAAGTGGAAGAAGGGAAAATTTTAATTTCCATTCTGTAGTAAATGTGGGAAGAAACACCCTGGTAATTTCCTGAAGGGAATGGGATTCTGTTACAAGTGTTGTGAACAAGGCCTCCAAGCTTGTGATTGAAATGGAAAGAAAGAGGTCATCAATGTTGAATTCTATAATTGTAGAGAAATGTGGCATTATGAAAATGAATGTCCTAAGAATCAAGGAAACTTACCTCAAAAAAGGCCAAGGGAGAAAGGACAATCTTATGCGATCACTACTGTGAGGTTGAAGCTCCAAATGATGTGGTGGCAGGTACTTAAATCGTTTCCTCAAAATTAGGAAATGCTTTTTTTTATTCTGGATCATCTCATTCTTTCATATCTTCCCATTTTTTCAGGAAAATTAGATATTTCCAATTTGAATTATTAAGGGAGTTTTCATTCAAAACTCTTAAGGGAAGTGTCATTATAATAATGTTTTTTGTCAATCAGTTGCCATTGTGGCATATAAAAATGCTTTATCTTCTAATATTATTATCATACCCATGATTTAATTTAATATAATCCTTGGTATGGATTGGATTTTTTACCATGATGTGAAAATGTATTGTAAGAAGAAGGAGGTTACAATTTTTTATGATTATAAGGAATACCTTATCTTTAGAGAAAAAATGTCACCCTCTGATTCTCATCTAGATCGACCCCCAGTAGCTCTGCTAAATTCAATTATTGGGGAGGAAGGGAGTGAAATAACTATGGGTGAGGAAAAGAATATTCAAATAGAGGATGTACCTATTGTGGAAAAATATGTTAATGTGTTTCTAGAGGATTTACCTGGACATCCTCTAGAATGAGAAATTGAGTTTTCCATTGACTTAATTCCTGGTTCAAGGAACATATCGAAGACCCCTTATAGAATGGAAACTGTGGAATTATTGGAAATAAAGAAACAACTAGATGAATTGAGTAATAAGGGATTTATTCTCCCTTGTGTTTCTCAATGGGGAGCCCCTGCTCTTTTTGTTAATAATAAAGATGGGTCTATGAGGTTGTGCATTGACTACAGGGAGATCAATGCTATAACAATAAAGAACAAGTATCCCTTTCCTCGCATTGATGGTTTATTTGATCAACTTCATATATCTCAAAATTTTTAAAAGATTGACCTTCGATTTGGATACCATTAGTTGTGCATGAAAAAGGAAGAAATTCCAAAGACAGCATTTCGAACCAGGTACGAGCATTACGAGTTTAGTGTAATGTCTTTTGGACTGACTAATGTGCCCACTATTTTCATGGATCTAATGAATTGAGTTTTCAAGGAATATCTTGATGACTTTGTAGTGGTATTTATTGATGATATCTTGGTATACTCTGAAATCTAAAAAGATCATGAAAATCACTTGTGCACTATTATAAATACTCTTAGAAGAAATGTATTATATGGGAAGTTTAGAAAGTGTGAATTCTGGCTTCAAGAGATTTATTTTCTTGGCCATGTTGTCTTTAAGGATGGAATATCTGTTTATTCTTCTAAGATAAGAGCAATACAATAATGTTCAGCATCGAAAAGTATAAATAAGGTACGCAGTTTTATTGGTTTAGTACATTATTATCGGCGTTTTATATAGAATTTTTCCTGATTGTCTAACCCATTAACCAAGCTGACTTGTAAATGGGTTAAATTTTTTTGGACAAAAGAGTGTTAAGAAATTTTTGAAGAACTGAAGAGAATATTATTCAATGCCCCTATAATTCCTCTACCATCGAAGAATGATGGGTTTGTTAGTTATATTGATGCTTCAAAGAAAGGACTTGGTTGTGTCCTTATGCAGAATGATAGAGTTATTTCCTATGAATCGTGATAGCTAAAAATTCATGAACAAAACTATCCTACTAATGATCTTGAGTTAGGAGATGTAATCTTTACTCCGAAGATATGGATACACTATCCGTATGGTGAAAAATGTGAGATACATACTGATCTCAAGAGTTTGAAGTATATCTTCTCAAAAAATAACTCAACATAAGGTAAAGGAGATGGCTTGAACTACTCAAGGATTACGATTTCAAAATACACTACCACCTGGGAAAGGAAAATAAAGTGGAAGATGCTTTGAGAAGAAAGGATCATGGAGTTCTGAACAAGATGAGAGTTGAAAGGGATCCTATGTTTAATTATCTAGTAAAGATGGATATGGGAATAATCATAGAAGGTGAAACATCGATACTTTTTCAAATAGTTTCCAAGCCATCTTTACTAGAAATAATAAAAAGTTCTCAAACTCATGATGAGGAGGAGTTTCAAAAGATAATTAAAGCTGTGAATGGTGGGAGATTTATCCACTTCGTATATGAAGATGGAATTTTGAAATTTGGGAAAAGGCTTTGTGTTCCCGATATACCAGATCTAAAAAGGTAAATGTTGGATGATGCTTATAGCTAAAATTTCTCTATACACCCTAGTATCACTAAGATGTATAGAGATTTTAAGGAAAATTTTTTGTGGGATAGCATGAAGAGGGAGATTGCTGATTATGTGTCAAGATTTATGGTTTTTCAATAGGTGAAAGATGGAAGACAACATCATGGAGGATTCATTCAACATCTTCCTATACCTGAGTGGAAATGGGATGATATTACAATGTAATTTTTCACGGTACTTCCAAATACTCCTATAATTAATGATTAAATATGGTTCATTATTGATCATCTTACAAAGTCAGCACATTTTCTTACTATAAGAGAAGATTTACTACTTGAACATTTACGAAGACTATATATCAATGATGTTGTAAGACTTCATGGTGTACCCCTATCAATTGTTTCTTATCTTGATCCCCATTTTACATTAATATTCTGGAAAAGTATTCAGAAAACACTAGATATTGAACTTCGTTTGAGCACTACCTACCACCCTCAAACTGATGGACAATCAAAATGATTATTCAAACTTTAGAAGACACGTTGAGATCTTTCTCACTTGACTTTCAAGGTATGTGGGATTAGTATTTACTTCTAGTATAATTTTTCTATAAAAATAGCTTTTATTCAAGTATTTTGATGGAACCATATGAAGCATTATGTTTAAAGAGATGTTTCACAACAACTTTTGGGGATGATATTGGTGAAAGAAAACTTGTAGGCCCAGAACTTGTTGAGTAACCAATGGAAAAGGTGAATATTATCCAAACCCACATCAAAGCATCTCAAAGTAGGAAAAAGAGATATGTCGATAACTGAAGGATGGATTTGGAATTTCAAGTAGGCGATCCTATTTTCTTGAAGGTACCTCCATGGAAGGGTGTTATACAATTTAGTAATAAGGGTAAATTGAGTCCCAGGTACATCAGACCTTTTGAAATTCTAGAACGAATCGGAGTTTTAGCTTACCATTTGGCAATGCCGCAATGTCTCTCCAAAGTTCATGATGTGTTCCATGTATCAATGTTGAGAAAATACACGTCATACCCAATGCATGTACTGACCTATGAAAAAATAGAACTAGAACCAGATCTTTCTTATTGTGAAGAGCCTATCAGGATTCTTGATACCAGAGAACATGTTTTGAAAAACTAGATGACTCTCTTGGTAAATTTTCTTTGGAGAAACCATAAAATGAAAGAAGCAACATGGGAACCTGAGGAACTTATGATGAAGAACCACCTGAATCTTTTTATGTAGTAGTATTATAGAAATTTTGAGGAAAAAATTATTTGGATAGAATAATGTAACACCCAAAGCTTCCATGATATGTTTCTATTTGAATAATACAATAACTTGCATTGTACGCAACCCCAAGTTCTAGCACACCGCAACCAATCAAACTAGCCATTTAAAAAACAGTCATGAATAG
The DNA here is from genome assembly GCA_963277665.1 of Viscum album. NCBI lineage: Eukaryota > Viridiplantae > Streptophyta > Magnoliopsida > Santalales > Viscaceae > Viscum > Viscum album. The sequence goes on along the minus strand of OY728159.1, from coordinate 768,236,367 downwards.
TAATACCCACTTTTTGAAATTTTATAAATTTTATTTTTCAAATTGGACTTCATTTTTGGATTTATAATATAAAAATCAGCTTACGGTGAATTTTTGGTATTTTTCTGAAAACTTCCAATTTTTGATGAATAGTGAAAAACCCTGTGTTGTTGTTTAATATCGAATTTTTATTTAAATAATTATTTTAATTTAAATTTATTTTAAAGTCAAAATAGATACATAATACCTATATTAGTCCAATTTAATTCATTGAAGTCATTTTATAATAAGATTAGATATATAAAATTTTATTGAACTTTTTTCCGTCTTTTACCCACTTTCTAGGAACATTTGCAAATTTGCATAAAACATAATTTTACCAATTCTGTGAGCTAAATTTCAAAAATCCAAGAGACATGGTTGACATCAGTAAGTAAAATTTTGTTCAATATGATGAAAATAATTTTTTTTGAATAGTAACTTTTGTATTTTATTTGCCACAGTTAAAAGTAAATATGGTAATTAAAGGTTAAAATGATATTATAATTACCCTAACACATGTCCTAATTCTATTGGATAAGTGTATTTAGACCTAAATCAACATTATGAATAAAATATTATCCTTTTTTATCCACTTGGATTATATTATGACATTTATTCTTATTTTATTTAAAGAAGAGTTAAAAGTGTTATATTCAAATTTTAATAACTAAACCATTTTTAATATTGGGTTATACATAAGATAAATTCGACTATAAATATTCATTATAAAGATAAAAAATATTTCCTACATCTTGGTATTTTATTTATAATTTTTATACATTAAATAATTAAATTATTTATGACACAATGATGATGCAGTAATCACCTTATTAATGAAATATTAAAATAATTGATATTATAAATATTAAAATAAATGTAAATTGAGACTTTTGATGAATTAAAATAATTTTATAGGTTTATATGACATGTTATAGTTTATTAAATAATTTTTTTCTAAGCGATAAAGTTTTTATGACTTTCAAAAAAACCAAATACTAAATAGTGTCAAAATTGGCATAAATGAGTTTTTAAAACAAACACTATTTTATTAAATTATATAATATTCCTAAAAATTTAAGGTTAGACCAAAGGAATAATATAATGATATATATATCATTAATTAACCACTTTAGGTTATCTTGGAATTTTATAGTATGTTTATTAACCATGTAATATAAAAAATACAAGAAGACATGGTAAAAGTTAAACTATTTAACTAAGAGTTAAATCTAAAAGATAACGTTAATATGGTGACCTAAACTTGTCTAAAACCTATTGGTTGAGATAATATCGACCCATAACCACATTATCCTTGAAATAAATCCATTTTTATCCATTATAAACCAAAAATTATTTTATAATAAAATAATATTTCAAGCTTTTCCTAAAGTGACCCTCACCTATCTTATAAAAGGGTACTTACCCTTCAATTAATTTCACACCTCCAAAGCCATTTCTCTCGGAAAATACCTACAAAAATATCCTCCAAACTACCCTAAACTTGACCTAGAGGAATTAATTTTATCAAAAAGCCAACCTAAGGAGCCCTTTTGTTCAAATAAAAAAAAAGAACTCGGAGAAGAGGTAATTATTTCATCACCTCTTTCAAAATTATTTTCTTCTTCCAATTACTATTTCTTTGTAATTGTATACATACTTTTATTTTATTATTAATATTGTACAACCATATTCATTATACTATCCATCATGTGAATGACAAAGTTGCCATACATGCATACGTATGGCTTACCGTCTCCACGTCGTGGTGTAATTTGTTGTTCAACACTTCATTATTTGTATGGGTATAATAATTAGTCTAATTTATGTAAATAATAAATATAACATGTTAATGATTATTTATATATGATATACCATCCAATTACATACTATTTTACCATCAATAGAATGATATTGTCGCTCATGTGTATGTACGGATTACCCTCTCCACGAACGTGATAAGATTCATTCCCCATCGTAACCATTCAAGAATAATTTTCATTTGATGATTTAAAAATAATGTTTAATAAAATAATATCATTCTATATATGAATCAAATACATCCTATCCATAACAAACATGACTTATGTAACAAAACTTATAAAGGAAAATTAATTCGTTAACACCTGAAATAATGATACTACTGAAATATTATTAACAAAGAAATATTATAGGATCATATATGATATCATATTTATATATGTGGTTCTTTTATAATCTAATAAAAAAATTTATCCATTATATAGGATGTCAACATACACTTGACTAAGGAATATTACAAGGTAAGGGTTAATTTTACAATCTCTTCATTATTTGAGTTTGTTTATACGTAAGTATCTACTAGGACCTATTTATCATCCACATATGAGTTTCTTAAAAATGTATTTCAAAACATTTTTACTATTTAATAGAATATGATTTAAATTCATGTATACCCTTGTATGAATTTTTATAAAATGGTTTAAAAGGAATCTTTTCATCTCTTTCCAAACAAGGCACTTTATGACCTTTTCGAAAAATTAAGGAAAGAATGTTTTTTAACTTATACGGTGGGTGAGGCTATTTTCCACCATTATAACACCTTAAAATCTTCCCTTTCCATTTATAATTATATTTTGAAAATAAATTTTTTCTTCACTTTTGAATGATTTCAATGTAGAAAGAAATATTTCACTCAAATAGTTTTCTGGATTGATTTCATCTATGTCAACATCCTTCTATGGATTTTATGTTTGTTTGAAGTTAATTTATTATGATACAATATTCCATATCGTATTGAAAGTTTTTTGATATGTTTGACTGTAGAAGCGTTAGTTTTATACCATTCATGTTTTATGGTTAAAGTATTGACATTTCGTATGCTAGTTTTAATATGAATGTTTATATTATGTTTCAACATTTTCATATGAGTAATGCATTGGACTTAGTAAGTGACGAGTGGAGCCCTTTATAGCTCCTCGATGCATCAGTAGGCCTCATGAGACAAACTAGTGTCTTGGAAAAAGGCCTTGAAAGAATATTATTTGTAGTATTGGCACGAGGCCTTGACTATGTGGTTATGATGTCCGGCATTATGCATTCAATCATTATGAAATTAGCTATTGATATTAGATGTGATTATTCGACTAGTATAATATCCATGTGAATAATTAAATGACATTATTTTATTTATCTTTGACATATTATGATGAACTTTATGTTTAAAGGTCCTGGGTTTCAATTTTATACCTTTCCATAAAAGTTTATGATTATTTATGATAGCTTACACTATATTGTTCATCCTTACTGAGCATATGAGCTCACCCCTTTCTTATGTTTTATTTTCCTAGTATGCTAAGAAGTATATTATGATTTATATACAAGTTTAAGCTAAAGGAATAATGGTGTTCTCAAAGGATTATTTATGCTGTGTTTTATGTTAGAAATTATAATGTAAAGTTATGTATGTAGTTTATTTTTCAAAACTGTTAAACTGTTCAGACCTTTAGGACTTGATTCCTTGTAATCATACCAATGTATTAAAATAATTAACTGACTCTAGGTAACTGGGGTCAGGACTTTACATTGAATCTCAATTCAAACCCAAAGAAAACCTTCCTATAAGGAAAACCTCAATCAACAACCCTCCCTGAAGGGAATTCCCCAAAATAGGTCCCTCATACCTATCATAAACTCTGCTCAATTGAACCTATCCATAACTGACATCCAATTACGTTGAACCACACACAAGGATCCTTTCAGTCCGAACCTTAGGAAACTAGACCTAAACCTAGAAAAACCAAACTAGCGATTCAATCTTAGAATACATTCAATATCGTCTCCCAAAATCTGACCCAAGAACCTCAATATGGCTCACTTGGAATCCTCAATATAAGGTTATAAATAAGTTCACACCCTCTCATGGGCCTCATAGTATGCAATCCATCCCCATAAAGGATTCTAGAACCACAACATCAAAGGAATCTTCCTAATAAACTTTATCAGTCCAAAAAACCCTTCAGATGGCCTCTACTTGCTGAAAGGACTCCACTATTATGATATACATGTAAAAACACTCAAAATGGACCCAAAATTTTGGTGTGTACTCTCAAATATGCTTCTGGTCATGTACTTCTATATGGACAAAGAAAACATGGGGTATGATTGTGTACAAGAAGGTCATACATGGGGTGTGTCCATGTATTACTATAGCGCCATGAACCCCTCACATGGGGTGTCTACCCAAGTATATGGCCACATGTCCATGTATTACTATATGGGGTATACCGATAGTACACAACGTGTACCTCCCAATCTCTACATGACAATGTACACAACCACATGGCCAAGTACATGGCCAAGTAATAGTATACAACATACACTTAAAGTACATGGATTGTACTTCTAAAACAATAATATTCCCAAAACAAAGAACACATATTGTGTTTTCATTAAACCACATGTCGTGTGATTGGGATTTCCTGAACAAAAATTCATTTGGAAGCCCCGAAACCCCCCCCCCCCCCAAATTCACCCAAAAAACACCATATTAACCCACAATGGGTCCCTAATATCCCAAAACAAGATTAATACTTAAGAAAAACTAATATACTATGATTAATGGTATAAATATTAAAACATTCCTACCTAGAGGTGGAAACTTTTGAATCATTGATTTGATCCATGTTCTGTCGCACCCGCATGATGATCTGATGTGACCCGAGCTTCGTGGTGGCGCATCCTTCTCCCTCTCTCTCCCTCTTCTCTCCATCTAATCTACCTCTCCACTCTCTTAGAAGAAGGAATCCCCAAGGGTGGGAATACAATACATACCCCGTGAGTAATGGAAAATAATAATAAAAAGAGAAAAAAAAGGAAAAAAAGAAAAAAAAAGAAAAAATATGAGAGAGAGAAGAAAAGGGGGTTCAACCCAGACCCGACGCCCAACACGAGTTTATTCCCCACCTAGAAAAAACCCCCCATTATAAATTCAATAGTGAAATTAGAATTCATATCTAGTTCTTTGAATATAAGATATCACCAAACAAAATTGCATGAATAAATAATATTTAATTAATTAAATATTAAATATTCTGCTAAAATCTGAATGGCTCTAAATTCCACCAAACTCTTGTCCTAGGGTAAACACCCTATTTTTTGACCAACGGAGTGGTCAAAAAAATTATTCGAGATCTATTGAAAAGTTAAATTACCATTTTTTCTTCAAATCCACTAAAGAGAAAAAATTAAATTTCCCCTATTTTTCTTAAATTTTCATGATGAGGTTCATGAAAATCTCCCCACCATAAATGATTCTTTAACCTAAGAAGCCTATATGGTCATCCAATGCCTAATATTCACAACAAACATTGGTGCTTCCAGCACTAACATGATCATCCACTAGCTGGTATCATAGTGCTGATGACACCCCCAACACGAGGACATTCAACCACGACCAATATGATTCTCCCAACCACAGGAGTATCCTTGTCATTTCCCCTTAAAAAAGTACCAAACTCCATGACCTAAATTCCGTCCATTACCTAACTCGATGAAAATACGTGGTCAAACCACTCACACTAGAGTACCAACACGAAAAAACAACCACTACATGTTCCCAACACACTAGGGACGAAGACCCCATCCTCAACAAACCACTTAGAACAAGGAACACTTCCTATGATGGCCTATGGTTCACTCCCTGACTTAAGGCTTCCTCAAGATTTAAAAAAATCTTAGTGAACTCACATGGACCAACTGGAATTGTGTTGAACTAGCACACACATGCCTTCTTAATAAGTCTTCTTCCCTAGAAGACCCACTAAACACCACTCCCCTCCTCAAGGCATAATGATTTCGGAAAAACCCTCAAAACTCTCACAATCAAATGAACCATGACCTAATGTACCTAGGCTAACATGCCTAAATCCACTAACCATTATAATTGCATTGGCCAGTCCCAACAAACCAGAGCACCCTCGGCACTCCTTTTCTAAATCAAGTCATCTTCCTCATGCCAAGATCCACCAATATGGAAACCATCCACATGGGTGTCAATAAGAAACCAAAATCACCAAAACACACTCCCACTTCACTACTAAAAGATAAACCAAGACCAATAGGGTCAGGAATACAACCAAACATGCCCTCAAAACCAACCACAAAACCACGAATCCAACTACAAAAACAAGATCACTCCCATTAGTCCACCACACATGCCTAAGGTAGCCTCAACTGCTCCAAATAACTTCTTAGGGATACCACAACCTCAGGAAAACTTGATCCCAATCCAATAATATCTTAGGAATCCTTTACTTCATCAATCCAACCACCTCCATTAGCAATAGGATACACCAAATCCTTCACTAACCCACAAGGGTTTCCACGCATCCCTTAATGAATGGAATGCATATACACCACCAAATAACACATACCCCTAGAATAAACATGTCCTTTAATTATAATAAAATTACCCATAGTTCATTTGAGTAGAATTCAACCAAGTACTTATACAAAAAAACATTGTATAAGTAATTACTAACACTTTAAACAACTGAATATCAATCGTCAGTAAAACACACACACACAGGAGTATTCATACTATGTACCTAGAATGGTGCATCAACATAGGCCTCTTTCCCTTAGGACAAGATCCAATAACTCAAAAATCATAAAGTATGCAAACACAAGGGCATCACTTGTGGTGAAAATCAAAAAAATGTAACAGCGTAAACCAAGAACAAAAATCCCAAAACTCTAGTGACCAAGAAATCCTACTGGAATAGGTGTTCATGGCCCACCATCCTAGTATCGATCAACGGATCAGATACATTCTTATATCTCCTATCTAATGACTCCCAAAATAGTAAGATGATGCAAAATACCCCACTGATACCATTTTGTCATGAAGCATCCCGGGCCGACCCGGCCTTTCACCCAATATAGCCTACAACAAGGCCTCTAGTGTGCCTCCCTGTATGTCAGGGGATAATTACTAGTAGTGGATTACTAGAAGGATACAATGGAGAGACTATTCTATCATATCAAAGTGTGGTAATGGAGGAAATAAACTAAACATATACATATCCATGAACATCAGAGTGTGCATAAATAAATAACTTTAATAATCATAACTAATTGATGGATGCATATAGACTCAACAAATAAAACATATAGAAACTAATAACCCACTGGGATGACCACATATAGAATAAAATAAAATAAAATAAATACACATTTAAAACTACTACTTAGATCCAAACCACTTACTCAGTCTCCGTGATGGCTAAGAAACTCTAGTACAAACCTTGGACTCCACACAAGAATATCTTCTCAAACATGCAACAGTGGGACACTACCCGATACACTACATTGTTCTCAACTTGAAAGAATATATAAGGTCTACATGTAAACTAATATGAATGTGTAGGGTGTAAGAAACAAATCTTAATAGGTCACACCCAACAGTGGTCCTAACATCTGCTATCATAACATGAGCATGCAACACACATCATGTTCAGACTAGAATAATGTGAATACCAACATAAAAGATAAAAAAGATAAAAAATATCAAAAAGTTATAAATAGTAAAATAGTAAAACTTGGGTTATAGTATGAAACATGCAGGTAAAACTACCCTCTCTTTGGCCTGAGTCAGAGGAATCGAAAAACATGGCCCACACAGCCACAACATCGAGCGTGTCTGCCTGGTCAATAAGGAGCTCCAAAGTACAATGCATGGACATACACACATGATAGACCCTAGGATCTCATCTTGGGTTTTAAACCACCAAGTTTATCTACCAGGAACTAGAACTCCAATGGAATAATCTGAACTGGATATAGGGACTCCCTATTGAACTCGGGAGCATCCTTCCATTCCCAAACATCCTATAGAACATGATGGGTGAAAGAACCTATTAGTGAATCATTGGATTACCTGACTAGGACCAAACTCCTATAAATCGGGTCCTGGGAGTGGAATATCCTCCATGTTCCACTAACCGTATTCCTAGGAGAATAGATGAGATAATTTGATTTCACTCACCCAAATCATCCATTAGCTTTATAACCCTAACTCACAGCAACCAACTAGAAGAGGAGAGAAATAGAAATAATCTCAAATAATTATACCAATACAATAATATCCAAAAGGTCGCCTCTCTAATATCCAGTCATAAAAAAGAATATCCTCAAAACTCCATGCCATAGCTCAAGAACTAGGGTCAGGTAACATCCACACCCTCTAACTTACACCGTTGAACTGGCACTGGCCACCTCATAGGCAAACCAACATAGAGAATCCACCATGGTTCCCAAAACATTAGCACCATATGACCCCCTATAAAGGGTCTCCTCTATAAAACCACATCTCAAGAAAGACACCCTAAAAGGAGATCCTCCAGGAGAACCAAACCTCGGTCCAAGCCCACCCAAATGAACCATAGCTGGACTCCCAACTCAAACCCTTAGAAAACCTTCCCAGAAGGGAAGCCTCAAGAAACAACCCACCCAAAAGGGAATTCCTCAGAATAAGTCCCTTATACCGATATCAAACTATTCTCAATGGAACCTAGTTGTACCTAAAATCCATAAATGTCAAACTTCCCATAAGGATTCTACATGTCCCAACACCAGGCAACCAGACCAAAACCTCAAATAGCCAAACTGAGATTTTTGTCCAAGATTACACTCATTACCATATCCTAGAATCTAACCCAAGAAACTCAAGAAGACTCACCTATAATCCTCAATAAAAGGTGATAAACAAGAACATATCCTCACACTGGCCTCACAACACACAACCCAACCCCCAATAGGATTCTAGAACCAAAACCTCAAAGGAATCCTCCTAATAAAATTTATCAATCCTAAACACCCTTCATACGAAATCTAAATGAAGAAAGGACTACACAATTGAGATATATATAAAAAAATTAGAATAGACTAATAAAAATTATAATTCTAACTCCAGGACACAAATACACTTAAAACCCCTTTGCTAAAAAGTACACAATGTGTACTTTCGAGTACATGGCATGTACTCTCAAAGTTTCTACTATCCATGTACTTTGACATGGCTAGAGAAGACATGGGGTCTGGTCGTGTACCAATACATGTCCAGGGCATACATAAGTTTTGGATATGTACTACTAAATGACCATGTAACCCTCACATGGGTTGTCTTCCTGAGTGCATGGACACATGGCCATATCCTACTACACAGGGTATACCTAGAGTATATGGTGTGTACTTACCAAACTCAACCTACCCATGTACACAACCATATGGCTAGGTATATGTCCAAGTACTAATACATGGTGTGTACTTAAATTACAAGGTTTTTACTTGTAAAAAAAATCATTTTCCCGAATAAGAAGAACACATGGTGTTTGTTCATCAAACCATATACCGTGTGATCAGGATTTCCTGAACGGAAGTCCCTCTAAATACTGTAATTCACCTAAAAACCACCAGATTGGCCCATGATGGGTCCCCAATAGACCAAAAAAGATTAAAACATAAAAATAACTAATCTATGAATATTTATAGTTGATAAATTAAAAATTTCATACCACTGATCATAAATAGCCAAATCTTCGATCTGATCTGCATTCTACAACACCCACATGATAATCTTGTATGACCTAAACTCCACGACAGGGCCTCCTTCACCCTCTATCCCTCTTGTCTCTCTCTTCTCTCCCTCTCTTATCTCTTGGTTTAAGGAAGAAATAAGTATTGGAATACAAAACACACCCAATTAGTAAAGGAAAAAAACGAAGAATAAGGATAAATGAAATAAAACTGAAAAGAAAAAAAATAGGAGAGAGAGAGAATAAAAGGTGGCTCGGCCCAAACCTGGTACCCAAAACTAGGTTATTCCTCACCTAGGAAAAAACCCATTCATAATTAAATGTAAAATTTAGATTTTAGATCTAATGCCCCAAATATAAGATATCATCGAATGAACATGCACGAATAAATAATATTTAATTAATTATATATTTAATATTCAGCTAAAATTTGAATGGTTCAAAATTCCACTGAACTCTTGTCCTAGTGTAAATAGCCTATTCCAGGACCATTGGAGTGGTCAAGAAAAATATATGAGACATCCTAATAGTATAAATTACCCTTTTCCCCTTGAATCCACTTGAGATAAAAAAATAAAATTTCTCTTATTTTTCTTAAATTGTCACAATGAGGTTAATGAAAATCCTTGGAACCCTATTCCATTAAATTTTTCCTTGAAATAATGTGATTATTTACATTTTTTACCAACACATTTTAAACTTCTTTAGGATAAAGTGAAATTTACTTTAACTGGAATAATCCTTTAAAAATGTGATATTCCCATTTTATAATAACTAAATTTAATTCTATATTTTTTTAACTGTCACATATTCTAAACTCATTGGTATATTATGTGAGAATAATTTTAACTTTATACTAGTATAATATTTTATTTTATTTTAATTTGAACTTCATTAAGCTCAAACATACTCCCATTAGCCTCTTAAAAACTATATTCTATTTAGAATATCACGCTAAGAGATACAAAATATTTATGTTAGGAAATAAAACTTATCTCCTTTTAGTTGTAATATTTAAAAAATAAACTATTATTTCCATATAAAATATGGTATTCTATGTGTTTGTATCATTTTCCTTCTATAATAATACTTTATTAAAATATGCCACAGATGGGAGGTGGTAACACCTTCCTTTATATTTTAACAAACTAGATAAACTATAAGTCCAAGATAAAATATTTTTATCCATATCATCTTCTCAAAACATGTTATAGAATCCAATGAATCATAATCCATGTGTATAAAATTTATAATCTCATTTTTCTTATAACAACTCCTTGTTAATGATCATATTATATTATAATATATTAGAAATGAGATGAAGACACACATCCTATGGTTAGATTCATTTGATCTTGATAAATTTATTTATATTCAAATACATAGTGTGGAAACTCTTTATTAATCACTTGAATGAAAATTATAAGCACTATCAATTATTCCCATTATTTTTAACTCCTATATATTTAAAACACTTGTAAAAATATAGTTGGTGTCACATACCCTTAAAAATAAACAAAATGAATTCTATGAAACTAATACATGACATGGACATTCCATATATTATCACAAACTCCTTAAAGTATCCTAAATTATTCCATACTATATAATCATTACTCATAATCCTTAATAAAACCTTTAGGTTACAATTACCATGACTAGATACTTCATAAAATTTTATTGGTAAAACTTTATTCTTCTCATTTGAAATTTTACCCATTTGTACTCTATACACATCTCTTGAACCTATACATCGCATATTCAGTTAATTTATTCTAAACACTTGAGAATATCTATAAAACTATTCTGGAACTCATTCACATGTTTAGAATATTTCCATAGATGGAAACATAATTATTTTCATCCCAAGAAAAAACCATAATGAAATCCTTAGTCTCACCAAGTCATCAGTATAATAAATCATATTGTGCGTCTAAGACTAAAAATTCCTTAGGTAATTTTTCATCTAATTCCTTTTAAATACTAAATGAATCATTATATGTGTCATAATATAATAAATTCTCCTATTTAACAATTTCCATATTAGGTTACTCAAGAAATTGTTTCTATAACTCAGAATTTTCCTTATACTTAAGAACTTTTCTTAAGTTTCCAATCATAAGAGTTTCTTACATTAAGATTATCCTTCCTAAGGATTAATCTCAATGTTAAGTCAAATTATGATGATTATATTAATCTACAATATAATCTTTTATCTAATGAGTTTCATATTTTATTATAATTTAATAATGAATTTATTAAATCGGTTCCCACTAAAATGATGAACCCTTTTAAACTCATAATATCCATTAGTGGGCCAAGATTCATATTTCACTAATCAATGATTCTTCTAGGGTGTTTATATTGCCACTTAGATATTTATACAGGGCGTCATCCCAATAATATTATATAAGACTCTTGGATAGTCAAGTGAAAAACTACTTGTCCAATCTATAAAGTGAATAAACCCAACTTCATTTCTATGGTATCTTAACTATTAGGGTTTCCTAAATAAATGTAAGCCAAAGAAAACACCAAAATAGGAAAACACAATACAAATAAGGGGAACCCAATTATGGCACAAAACAACTTGTTTGGACAATCTAGGGTCACATATCACTTTCTTTCCATACACAAGATAATCCCTGGGCACCCATTTATAGAATGAAACAACCTAATTAGATAATCGAGGTCATGATAAGTTCCACTTTTGAAGGAATACAACACTTAATATTTAGATGGGAACTTAATCTCACCAACTTATCCCACGTTATTCTATTTATATCTTCATTATTTTAAAGATTTAGTTTTTAAATCCTATTCCATCTGCCAAATCAATATATTCAAACCATATTGATCTATAAATATTTACTCAACACATAGTTTGTATTACTCACCCAAAAGTAAAATTAAAATATATCTACACATACCCAAATGCATATCATGCATAAGGTATATGAACTCTTCATCTAAGAGTTTATAATTACATGATATTTAAAATCTACGCATGATTAATCCCAAATCCATAGATATCCAACCCACACCTTTCTAGAATAAGACATAAGCCTCCATATTAGTGGGAAGTATGGCCCAAAGTTCCACTACCTGAGGATACATTACTCAATTGAAAATCCAATTAATTATAACTTTTGTTGGAATCCTCATGTATTAATCATGTTTTAATGGTAAAAAATCCTATTCAGTATAAACCTTGTTAACTCTATGTAATCTATCTCACATCAAATTAACATTTTTTTAGTAAAATATATCCAAAGATCTTAAGTGCTATTCACTCGGTTTGATTACTATAAACTATCTTTGATTTACTTTATAATGATTTCTTTGAAAAATGATTAAGTCTAATCCATTATATGAATATCACTGCTTAAGTCTGAATATAGATATTTGGCTAAGTCTGAGACACTATGAGTCTTCCATCGGTTCTGTTTTTCTAGCAAGTGAACAAGACACTATGAACCAGACACCGTGAACCAGAAACCGTGAACCAGACACAGTGAACCAGACACCATGACCAACTAGACACCATGACCAGGAGACAACGTGACCAACCAAACACCATGTCCATGAGACACCATGACCAACCAGACACCATGACCATGAGACACCATGACCTACCAGACACCATGACCATGAGGCACCGCTTCAAGAAGACATCGGCTCAAGGATACACCGTTCCATGACATACAGTGACACTGTTTATTAATCTATTTTTGTCATTTTTCAATTTAATCTCTAATGGTAATTTTTGAAGATTTTAAATGCACTGACATAATTAATGTTTCTTTGTAGACATGTCACCTGACAGTACGAGGTACAAGGAGAAAAATACATGCAACCTATCGGCTCCAACACATGCACTCTAAGATAAAAGAGTAGTGTGGACCAGAAATAGAATACATATGAAAATGAAACAAGAGGGTGTGAGAATTACAATGAAGAACACACTTAGAGAAATTTTTTTAAGGAAGGATTGTCACATGAAACTTGAAATTTCTGAAGAACACACGAAGCATACTTGAATCCCAGAATCAAGAACATCTTCACACTGTCAAACACCATAAAGAACAAACGCTAATCTGGTTGACTAGCGACACTCTGTTTACCATACGAGGACTTGATTCCAGCATCTACTTCATCCCATAAGTCTAAATCTGCATATAATAACACTCAGATCTTTTCTAACCTTATCTTATCATTTCTGCTCTATTGTGTATCATTTTATTAGCTTTCGAGAAGTTTTTGTATCTATATAAAAACACACACTATCTTCTGAATTGAAATAAAGGATACAAGATATACTTTCTTAAACATCCTTTTACACTTGTGTATACCCATGGATAAGTGTGGAAGAGGTCCTTGTGTGGCCTGGTAGTTTCTACCCACGAAGAACTGTGGAAGATGTGGTGTGACCTAGACAGTCATGTGTACAGTTTTTAACCTTGATAGAGGGTGTGGATAATGTTTATTTATATAAACTACTTTGTGGTAGGTGATCACCAAGTGGAGTGGATTAGGTCTCGGCTTGAGACTGAACCACTTGTTTTATATCTATTGTGCTGCTTAATTTAGTTTTCTCTCTTTTACTATTTAATTCAGAACTCACTAAATTCGCTTTCATAGTTAATCTTGGAAATAAGTTATCATTATTTTTCCTTATTATAATAGCTTAAAAAGTAATATTAATAACCAATATTAAGATTACTGAGAATTAATCAATCTTATAAGAAGTTATTTAAACAGTCAAACATTCATAACAGTATAACCTTGATTAACTAGTCTCTATTTAACTTTACTGGGGAAACCTTTTAAGAATACTTTTTAAATAGAAATTTTTATAGATACTCAATTCACCCCTCTCTTGATTAATCTACTCCGACCAACATTTGGTATCATAGGTTGTTTATTAGGACTTTTCTTTCAACCTTATTCAACTTTGATTATAGTTGTACTTTAAAGATCTGTAAATTTCTGTTAATTCTAAATTTCAACCTCTTCCAAAGTATTTCTATATTATGGAAAATAGATTGGAAGGTGTTTCAACCAACATACAACCATTATTTAATGGAACCAATTATTCTCAATGGAAAACTAAAATGAAAATGCATTTAGAAAGTATGGGTTTTGAAATTTGGTCTTCAATTATAGATGAATATAAGATTTCGGCTAATAATAGAACCACTTGGGATGAACCTATGAAAACTTCCTACAATAACAATTGCAAAGCTATGAATTCTTTATATTTCTCTTTAGGAGATGCGGAATTTAATAGAATTTCTTGCTTGTAAAAATGCCCATGAAATTTGGGAAACTTTTTCTTTTTCGCATGAAGGAACATCCAGTGTGAAAGAAATGAGACTCAATACTTATACTATTAAATATGATAACTTTAAAATGAAACCTGATGAGCCCATTTTTGATACGTATCTCAGGTTCAATGAAATTTTTAACACAATGATTTCTCTTAGAAGAGAAGTCACTACCAAGGAATAGATCATGAGAATTCTCAGATGTCTACCTGAAAGATGGAGAGGAAACTCTGTCTCTGTTATAGAATCATGTGACATCGCCAAGCTACCTGTAAAATAACTCATTGGGAAACTGATGATGTATAAAGAGGATCTGAAAGTCAACAAGGAAGAGGAGGATTAACCAAAAATGAAATCTGTTGCATTCAAGACCACTACCTCTAAACACAAAGATAAAGGGAAATTGGAAGCTTTTATCGAGAGTTAAAGTGGTGAATAGTCATCACTTGACAGTGATGAGAAGATGGCTCAATTATCCAGGATATTTAAAATATTTTACAGGAAAAAGAAATTTTTCAGAAAGCCTAACTTCAAGGTGAGATATGACCAAAAAGGAAGTTGGGAGAAGGATTGGAAAAGAAGTGACAAGACTGATGAGATTGTCTGATATGAATGTAAGCCCAAAGTACATATCAAGGCTGACTATCCAAAGCTCACGTAAAAAAAGAGATATGAGGACAAGGAAAGGAAGTATAAAAAGGCAATGAAATCAACTTGGAGTACTTCTGAGGATAGTTCAAGCGACTCAGAAACATCACATGATGAACAATATAACAAAGCCAATATGTGTTTTATGATAATCATATCTAAGGTAACACTGGGCTCTGTACATAATCAATACTATTCTAGAGATAAGAGTGACTCTGAAAATATGTATAATGAAGAATTTTTTGAATACTATAACATAGTTGAAGAAATATGCAATGAGCTAAAAGATAAATATAAATCTCTGAAGAAATAGTATGCTCTTACTGTGACTGTTAAATCTGAACTCACAACTGAAAAAGAGAAAAATTCTCAACTGCTCAAGGAGAACAATGAATTAAAAATATCTAATGAGAAATTGAATAATGACTTAGAAAAGTTAACCAATGGGATAAAAACTCTTACTCAAATTCTAGGTAAACCAATTGCCCCAAAATACAATACTAGCATTGGTTATGAACCTGGAAAAAAAATATTAGTATAACAAACTTTGTTTCTAAATCTAGGACATACAGTTTTACTCCTAGCTCAGGACACAAATCAACTAGTTCAAGCTATGATACACTTTCTAATGTTTTAAATTTTTTTGGACTGAATAGAGATTATTTTTCAAATACTTTACAAAATTCTTATAGGAAACCTATGAGGTAAATATGGGTTCCTAAAGCACTTATCACTAATGTTACTTGACCCAAACAAGTATGGTTACCAAAATCTGTTTTTTCTTGATCATTTTATAGGAAAGCTTCTTAAAGAGTTCCTGTAAAAGTTTATGACACTTGGATAGTGGGTGTTAAAGACATATGATAGGAGACTACTCATGCTTCAAGAACCTAATAAAAATAGATAGAGGACATGTAAAATTTGGTGACAATACTAATGGAAAGATTATTGGCCTTGGACAATTCGGTAACCCTAACTCAGTTTTCATTTCTAAATTACTATTTTTTGGTGGTTTAAAAAATAATCTACCTAGTATCTCACAATTATATGATGATAGATTTCATGTTAGATTTGAAAATGATGCTTTCAGTATCTTTAATTCTACAGATCAATTAGTGTTCTCTGCATAAGAAATGAAAATTTATATTCTATTAACTTAGATTCTTTAGTTTATCAAAATTCGTCATGATTAAGTGTATTTCATAAAGAGTCTTGTCTTTGGCATAGGAGACTAGGACACTGTAACATTCACTCCCTTAGAAATCTAACTAGAAAAGGCTTAGTCAAAGACCTACCAAAACTTGAGATTCCAAATAAAAAAGTGTGTAATCCCTGTCAAAAGGGAAAACAACACGAAATTTCCTCCAAACCAAAGAAAGAAGTGTCTACTTCTCATCCTCTCGAACTGGTTCACATGGATTTATTTGGACCATCTAGAGTTTCTAGTTTAAATGGTAAGAAATATATTTATGTTCTTGTGGATGACTTTTCTAGATATACTTGGACCTTCTTTCTGGCTCACAAAAGTGAATCCTTCTCTTACTTTACTAAATATTCCAAGTCTGTAGAAAATCTTAGTGGACTTAGAATTAAGAACTTAATAATTGATCATAGTCGTGAGTTTGAAAATCAAGAGTTTAAATCCTTTTTCTCACAAAATGGCTATAGTCACAATTTCTCGGCCCCTAGAACACCTCAACAAAATGGATTTGTAGAAAGAAGAAATAAAACCCTGCAAGAGATTTCTAGAACAATACTCAGTGAATATCATCTACCTATTTATTTTTTGGATGAAGCTATAAATACAACATGCTACATAATAAATAGAGTATTGACTAGACCTATTCGTAAAAGGACTCCTTATGAGTTATGGAACAATCAAAAACCCAAAGTTAGATACTTCAAAGTTTTTGTTTTCAAAGTCTATATCCTTAATACTAAGGACAATCTTGACAAATTTGCATCCAAGAGTGATGAAGAAATATTTTTAGGATATTCAATTTCCAGTAAATCCTATAGAGTGTTCAATAAAAGAACTAAATGTTTGGAAGAATTTGTCCATGTGAAATTTGATGAAATAGATCCGCATGATCCTAAAACCATTCTAGAGAACCTGGAGGATGATGTATCAAATCTGAACATTAATTCAAAATCCTCAAACCATTCTGTGAAGGAATCTGTGAAAACTTTCATTTCTGGAAATTCCTTAGACTCAAGTCACAATGAACCTGAACCTATTGATGAACTTGAAATCAACAGTCCTTCCTTTTCTAGAGCTGTTAAAACTCTTAAGAACCATCCCTTGGATGTTGTTGTAGGAGACTTAGAAAAAGGAACTCAAACTAGAGCTTCTCTTAGAAATCAGGTTGAACATCAAGTCTTCTTGTCACAACTTGAACCTAAAAACATTAATGACGCTATCAATGATGGATTTTGGGTGATAGATATGCAAGAATAACTTAATCAGTTTGAGAGGAACAAAGTTTGGAAACTTGTCAAAAGACCAAAGCACACATTCACCATAGGCACTAAATGGGTGTTTAGAAATAAGGTAGATGAAGCTGGTAAAATAGTTAGAAACAAGGATATATTGGTTTCACAAGTCTATAGTCAATAAGAAGGAATTGAATATGAGGAGACATTTTCACCAGTAGCTAGACTTGAAGCCATTAGAATTCTTCTAGATTATGCTACACATCTGAATTTCAAAATATATCAAATGGATGTTAAGATTGCATTCATAAATGGGTATATAGATGAGGATGTATTTGTTGAGAAACCTCCTAGTTTTACAAATCCTCATTTTCCAAATCATATTTTTAATTTAACAAAATCTTTATATGGTTTAAAACAATATCCAAGAGCCTGATATGATAGGATGAGTACTTTTTTATTTCTAAAGGTTTTACAAAATAAATAGCTGATCCTACCCTCTTTATAAAACGAATTTCCAGTTATGTTTTAGTAGTTCAAATCTATGTATATGACATTATCTTTGGATCTTCAAGAAATTATTTATGTATTGATTTTTCTAAAATGATTCAAAACAAATTTGAAATGAGTTTAATGGGTTAACTAAAATTCTTTCTTGGATTTAAAATCTTTAAAAATAATGATGGTATTATTTTCAATCAAATTAAATACACTAGATATCTTCTAAAACGTTTTTTGATTGGATAGCACTAAAAGTAGTGACACTCCAATGAGTACCACCTATAAGTTGGATCTTGATGAAGATGGAAAATCTGTTAATCAAACCACTTATAGAGGAATGATTGGAAGTTTACTCTACTTAACTGCTAGTCAACCTGACATTATGTTTAGTCTGTGTATGTGTGATCATTACCTAGAAAATCATAAGGAATCTCATTTAAATTTTGTAAAGAGAATTTTCAAATACCTCAAGCATACACCCAATCTAGGATTGTTCTATCCTAGAGGACAATCATTTGAATTAGTTATTTATTCAAATGCTGACTTCGGTGGCTGTAAGTCAGATAGAAAAAGCACCTATGGAACATGTCACTTTTTAGGCAACTTACTAGTATCATGGTGTAGTAAGAAACAAAGTCTTATTGCATTATATACTGCAGAAGCTGAATACATAGCTGCTGGTAGTTGATGTGACAAATTTTGTGGATAAAAAACACATTATTATATTATGGATATCAATTCAGGCATGTAACTATAAATTGTGACAACACAAGTGCTATTAATAGCTCAAAAAATCCTATTTCAAACTCTAGGACAAATCATATTGATGTAAGACATCACTTTTTGAGATATCATTATCAAAAAGGTGATATCACTTTGGAATTCATTGGAACTGAATATCAGCTTGCTGATATATTCACCAAACCATTAAATTATGAAAGAATATACTACATCATACATGAATTAGGTATGATAAAACTTAAGTAAATATCTTATTGTTTTATATCTTACTATTTTATATCTTACTATTTTATATCTTACTGTTTCATATCTTACTGTTTCATATCTTACTGTTTCATATCTTACAGTTTCATGTTTATAGTTTAACAGCTAGTATTTCTTGATTACTATCTGTCACTTACTATCTCTAACAATATGGTCGCATGGTCTAGAGATCACACTTGTTACGGTCTCACTGTAAACACTTGTTACTGTCTCACTGTGAGAGTTAGTCATTGTCTCACCGTGAACGCCTGTTATTGTCTCAATGTAAGAATGCCTTGTTATTTTATTTATAAATTTGAATATGTATCGTAGTGATTAGTTATTTCATGCTTTTTATTTCCCATGATTTTCTTTTTGTGATGATTGGTATTTCTAAATGATAAAATAGAAGAACTTTAACTCATTATTCACTCACCCTTCTATTATCTCAAACTGTAACCCTTCTTCAACCCTTCAACCCTTAAACCCTTTTCTCTCTCAAACCTTCGGTGAATGCCCAGGATGAAACGCTCTTCATCATTCACTCCTGAGAAACGCATTCCAAAGAAGAAGAAGATCACGCCTAAGTTAGCACCTGAGGGTCCTCTGAATCCAAATATGGTGAACTGAAATGTAGTGACTGGGAAAGAAATATGCCCTAAGTGGCTTCTATTGAGTAAGTATCTGGTTTTGAAAGTTTTGAAAGAAAAAGGTAGGTTATATTGGTTTAAAAAGGAAGATAGACCTATCTACCTGAAGTTAGTTGCACAATTGTATTATTATGTACAATTTTCTTTTGATTCTAAAGATGGTTTTGTTGTAATAAGTTGGATAAATGGAAAGAGATGCACTTTCTATTCATGTTTATGGGCTGCATACCTTAGAATACCACATGATGGAATTTATGAGGAATATTAGAGAGGTCTTCCAACTCCTAGTGAATTCTTTGTTTTGGAGGATGCCTTGAAAAGTTTAACTGGAAATGGAACCAACAAGAGAGTCATCACTGCTGAACTGGATGGAGAATCTAGACTTCTATTTAAGTTTTTTCAGAACTTGATTATCCCCAGAAAAGATGATTTCACTATACTTAAATATTAGGATATATTTTTGATTCATCTTATGAAAAATTGACATAAGATAAATCTTTGTAAGTATGTCATATATCATATGTGTGAGTTGATCAATACCACATCCAAGTCAACCTCCCTATTCAATTATCAGCTTATCTCAGCCATGTTACATGCCAAAGGATTGGTTGGAACAAATGAAGAAGTTATCAAGGATCATGAGTTCTATCTTTCAAAATTTATTATAAAGAGGATGAATATCAATTGGAATCCTTGGAAAAAGGAATGGGTGGAGAAAATGAGAGGATCTATGAAAAGTTCAATCCAATGGAACATCCCTTAAGACCAAAAGGTATTTATGATCCTGGTTTGGAACCAGATGAATTTGTTGAGTATTCTAAAGAAGAGGCTGTTGATCCTACCGGTGAAATTATTTTTGATGAGGAAGACAGTATTCCTAATCCTCAAGTAGTAATTGAAAAATAAATCCTTGCTTCTAAAGATATTACTGATCTGGAAGACCAACCCAAAGTTGAAAAAGAATCTGTTGCTGAAGAAACTGAAAAGTATGTTGTCGAAGAACATATAGAAGAAGATGTTCCTATTATACAAGAGGATGACCTTAAGGAACTCCCAGTGGAACAATCTATTCCTGAAGTAATTCTTTCTGCTGAAGAGAGAATGGAACAAGCCTTTCAATTGGCTCGAAAGGAAATGATTGAGGAAGAGAAGGCATGAACTCATGTAAATATATCAAGGTCCTAAGTCAATTAGTTCTAAGAAGGATGCAACCGTTGAGGGGGGAAAACCCTCAAATATGGAATTTGTTTTAGTTCCAAATCCTATTGATCCAATATTAGTGGACACTTGGTATAAATTTCCCAGTTTTTTCGATGTGAATGACTCTTAGGAAGTCTCAGTCAAAGGTCTTGACCTTTCAACTATGTTTTAGTTGAAAATGGAATCTTCTTTTAAAACTATCTCTTCCAAAGAACCTGATAATGTCTCAACTTCTATCTCTAAGCCTTCACTAGAACATCCAACCATGGTGTTTAAAGATGACCTGAAAGAATTTGGAGAAACCCTTTTCGCTGGAGTTGAAAAACTCCTGAATACCCAACCAGCTCCTGTAACAAATATAAGTGAGAGAGATGCCTCGCTATTATTGGAAAAAGTCATTTGGAAGATTCAACCCAAAATTCTTCATGAGATTCAGGAATTCAGAGTTGAGAACATACTTCTTAGTGATGAAGTAAAGACTTTAAGTGGTATGGTTGAAGAAATGTAGAAAGTGTTGAATTTGAGATCATAGCTTGCTTCTCATCCTATTGAGACTATTGTTCCTTAGACCCCACAATCTATTGCCTATCTAATTCAACCTTATTTAGCTTCTTTAGCTGAAAAGGTGGCTGAAATAAATAAACAAATAGTGAAAGAGATGCATGATCTTATTTTTGCTCTTAATAGGAAAACTGATGAGTATAAGGGGTTCCTTCAGAAAGTGCTCAATCAACTGAAATCTCTTACCTTGGTTGTCACTACTTCTAAAGCCTCTGTACAATCTTCAAAAACTTCCTTAAACAGTGAGCTACTCAGAACAGTGGTCAAAGAATAACTTCAGATTGTGCATAGTAGTTTCAATAAAGATTATATATCTGAATTTATCTAGAACAGTGGCAATGTTCTTGATCTAGTCCCAATCCATTCCAAAATTGCTAATGAATCTTAGCAAGAAATTTCCAAGAAAGTGGATTTCTATTTCAACTGGATCTTCTCTACAAATTACATGACCAATCATTTCAGGTTCCTTGTGGAGAATATAAGGATTACTCCTGTTACTCAAGACTTCAAGACTCAAGTTCAAAATCTCACCGAGTTCACTCGTCTGTTGGAAAAGTTTATGTAAAAAAGGATGACTTTGAAAAAGTCATGCAGTATAGTGGAGAGATCATTACTGATTTTATCAAGCTTCTGAGGCCCTATCTTCATGTCCAGAGTACTACCATAGTTTCTCCTGCAGTTGAACCTCTGAGATCTAGTTTACCTACCTTCACATCTACCCTATCCTCCACATCTATGTCTATCAGTCAGTCCCTGAGTCAGATCAGGTCTCTAATCCTTGATCTACAGTTTCCCTGGGCTTCTACTACACCTACATTGTCTCCTTCTGTCTTTTAAGGTCTTCCTTTACCTTCTCTATCACCCATCTCACTCCATTTTTCTACCTCCACCTCTGATCCTATGACTTCTTCTTCTGATCTTACTGCTAAGGGAAAAGAGAAGACCACCTAGTGATGAAGAACAGTGACTCCTCTCTTTTGATAGGAATGATATTGCATTTGTTTGGATGCATACTATTTGTACTGAACCTCTTTTTCTCGAATGCATTGTGTACTTCTCTTGTATTTTTTTATTCACTCTTTTTTATAATCCCAAAATGGGGAGAAATATATATATGTTAAAAATATATATGTTCTATGAACATTGGAAATATGTAGTTGGAACAAATATACACTCTAAATACACATGATTTGTGATCATAAAAATGGTTGATATTGTTGGACTCCTCATGTATTAATCATGTTTTAACGATCACAAATCTTATTCAGTATAAACCTTGTTAACTCTATGTAATCTATCTCACATCAAATGAACAGTTGTTTAGTAAAATCTATCCAAATATCTTAAGTTCTATACACTCAGTTTGATTAATGTACACTAACTTTGATTTACTTTATAATTATTTCTTTGACAAATGATTAAGTCTAATCCATTCTATGAATATCACAGCTTAAGTCTGAATACAGATATTTGGCTAAGTCTGAGACACCGTGAGTCTTCCACCGGTTCTATTTTTCTGGAAAGTGAACCAGACACTGTGAACCAGACACCATGAACCAGACACCATGAACCAGACACCGTGGACCAGACACCGTGAACCAGACACCGTGACCAACCAGACACCGTGACCATGAGACACTGTGACCAACCAGACATCGTGACCATGAGACACCATGACCAACTAGACACCGTGATCATGATACATTGTGATCAACCAGACACTGTAACCATGAGGAATCATTTCAAAGAGACACTGTATCAAGGAGAAATTGTTCCATTACATACTGTGACACCATTTCTTAATCTGTTTTGTCATTTTTCAGTTTAATCTCTAATGGTCATATTTGAAGATTTTAAATGCACTGACATAATTAATGTTTCTTTGTAGCATGTCACCTAAGAGTATGAGTTATGAGGTGAAAAATACACGCAACCTGTCAACTCCAACACATACACTCCAAGATAAAAGAGTAGTGTGGCCTAGAAATAGAATACATATGAAAGTGAAACAAGCAGGCGTGAGAACAACAATGAAGAACACACTTAGAGCAATTTTTTGAAGGAAGGATTGTCACATGAAACTCAACACTACTGAAGAACACATGAAGCATACTTGAATCCCAGAATCAAGAACATATTCACACTATCAAACACCAAGAAGAATACATGCCAATCTTTTTGACTTGAGACACTCTGTTTACCATAAGAGGAATTGATTCCTGCATCTGCTTCATCTCAGAAGTCCAGAGCTGCAAAGACTAACACTCATATCTCTTCTAACCTTATCTTATCATCTCTGCTCTGTTGTGTATCATTTTATTACCTTTTGAGAAGTGTTTGTATCTCTATAACAACACACTCTATCTACTTCATTGAACTAAAGGATACAATATAAGCTTTCTTATACATCCTTTTACACTTTTGTATACCCATGGATAAGTGTGGACGAGGTCCCCGTGTGGTCTGGTAGTTTGTACCCACAAAAAATTGTGGAAGAGGTCATGTGACCTGGATAGTCCTGTGTACTGTTGTTAACACCGATCAAGGGTGTGGATCAAGTTTATTTATATTAACTTCTTGGTAGCAGGTGATCACCAAGTGGAGTGTATTATGTCTCGGCTTGATACTGAACCACTTGTTTTATATCCACTGAGCTGCTTAATTTAGTTTTCTCTATTTTACTGTTTAATTTAGAATTCACTAAATTCACTTTTATAGTTAATCTTGGAAAGAAGCTATAATTGTTTTTCCTTATTAGAATACCTTCAAAATTAATATTAATAACCAATATTAAGATTACTGAGAATTAATCGATCTTCTATGAAGTTATTTAAATAGTAAAACTTTCATAATAGTATAACCTCGATTAACTGGGTTGTATTTAACTTTATTGGGAAAACCTTTTAAGAATACTTTTTAAACAGAAATTTTTATAGATACTCAATTAACCCCACTCTTGAGTAATCTACCCTGACCAACAACTTTAACACTTAATATATATAAACTATGTTTAAAAACTAAACTCAAGCTAAAAACTTCAATTAAAAACCAAGTTGAGGGTGGATAAAAACTAAATATAATATAATCATTCCTATAATGTAACACTTAAATGATTATATGATAATTAATAAATAGTTTAAATAATTTAAACTATAGAATACACATATTTATAAAATAAAAAATTTATAAATATGAATAAACAAGGGAATAACTCTTAAATAAATAATAATTTCAATTATTTAAATATGAAATAATAATTTATAAACAATTCATAAATCAAAAACTTCATTGTAAAAATTTTATGATTTCAGAATTGTTTATTATGGACATTCAATAATTTTGAATATAAAATCTTTATTTCAATTGCATGATAAGAACTTTTCATGTTATTTATTATATGGAATTTTATTTTAAGTATATGTGATATTTAATGAATTACAAACATTTTACAATTCAATATTTATTATGAATACTACTTACATAATATAGATATCATATACTTTTCATTATTTAAAAAATTGACTAAAAAAGTCCTCAAATAAATTTTGATGAGGTTTAAATAATTTCAAAGTAAGGCTCCTTTAATTTGAACATTTCAAATTATTCATTATGAAAATTTCATAATTTTATTGGATATAAACACTTTATATTTTTCCTTATTTTGTAATTTACAAACTCCTTAAAAAATTTCATTTTTGATTTATAAATAAGAACTTTATTTATAATTCATTAAGCATGTTATATAATTTTATAAAAAGTATTTATAATATTAAATTTTAATATTATGGAATATTTATTAATAAATATTTCATAAAAATTTATGAATTAATTATATTTTCAATATAATTAAATAATTTATATACTATTTATAAATTATGAAATACCCCAAAAATACCTTTTATTATTATTTACAAACATTTTATAAATAATTAATTCAATTTATAATTGAAAAGAAAAAAATCATATTTTACTAAACATAGCGTATTATATAATTCACCCTAAATCGTGGAATATGCTTGATACCAACTATTAGATTTACTTTATTATTGGTATTTGTTTTATTTCCTAAAATATATCTAGTTTCATAGATATTATAATCAATGATATAAATCATATCATATTTATGATAAGATTCTATGTTTTAAAAATTGACACAGTAGAATAATATTTTAATGGGATGAGTCATATGCTATGACTAGAAGAAAAACCATGAATTTAAACCATATCACGACTTACAATATCATATATCGTACACCATGATATAAATCTTGTAAAAAAACCTGCTTACTTTATTTGATGATTTCATAGTGATATTTAATATAGTTATAATTTATTAATCTCCACACATGATTTCATAAATCCAAGAACATGGGATGGCTTAGAAACCACTGAAGGGATATCTAGGGTTTTTTTAGAAATTAATAGAATAAGTATAAGAAACTAAATATAATCTTGAAGATCTATCATGTATATAAATATGAAAATATACATATATGGAAAACACAGAGCTTCTATAAATGTAAACCTTGCACCAATATAGCCACTATATCATCTTCACATCATCTTACAATATGTTTGATGATGGTTAATATATGGAATAAAAAATCATTCCACATCCTAAGGTATATATGGGCCAAGATGAATCATACTTCATACATGTGGGATTCCCTTTTGTTCAATGATGTGTTAGTGCCTTGGTATGCTAAGGGATAAGAAGATAAAACTAAGAGCTATCAAGAGTCTTGTAAAAACATCCATATACACACACATTCATGGAATTAAATGGAATTAGGGTCTATAAAACCACTGAGTATGATCCTTTGCAGTGAATCCATTTAACTCATGTTTTATAATGCATGACCTAATTCCTTGGATGATCCATGCAACTATTTTCATGATTAAATATACTCATGTGCATTACATATTAAGTAATGAATCCTTAAATGATAGTTTTTTTGGAAGATAATTTGAATTCATCATTATTAAATAGAAATTATACTCTATGAATGCATTATAATGGATATTTATGAAATTATAGAACCAATTATTAATAAACTATTATTGATGAAGTGGAATCATTATCATGTCATGAAATCTCATTTTGTACTATGTCATATGATAGCTTCAATTATATTATATTGTTGAGATTATATATGAAGGAAATAACATAGTATTCCCTTATTATAGGGTACCTTCTGTATCATACAATAGGTTTTGTTGGTTTTCATGACATAAAATTTCATGAATTCATAACCCAAATGACCTTTAAATATCTCATGCATATGGATTTAGGTAATATATTTCCTTAAAATTATTTCTTTCTTTTAGGGGGACATTTTCTTCCCATAAACTGATTTTTTAAACTCCTTTGAAATTTCACCCCACTTCTTTCTCTAAGTCTTATCTTATTTCTCATTATCCTTGTTCTCATGACCTATTTTATTTATATAGTTTATAGAAAATTTACCAATTCCTCTACATTTTAACTTTTGAGTGGGATTTTACCTTTGTACTTACCATTTCCTTTTTAGAAGTTCCTTAAGATAAAATCTATATTTATATTATAATCATCATCCTTCTCTTCCTCATATTCTAATTCATTTGAGTCCTTATATTCTGATAATCATATTTTAATCTTCCCTAAAGCTTTAAATGATATATCATCCATGGTTCTCTTTAAAAATACTTGATACATCCTTATCTCATAATCAAAAAGTATGTTATGTAGTTATTCAAGGAAAAATTCGTATATATATTCTAATTTGGAGAATTTAGGATCATACCTATTAGGGAATTTTCTCATCAAATTCTTCATAATATTTAATATTCTAGAGTATCTCGAAATCCTATGATATTGTTGTCAATCTATTTCACTCTTGTGAAGTAGTCTTTAATTTTCTCTTCATTAGACATCCTCATATCTCCAAATTTACTTCTCTAGATCTGAATATTTTATTCCTTTACTTTCAAATTTCATTCAAATATTATTTAAAGTTTTTTCCAATTATCCTTATTAATTTACAGTCCCATCACCTTTATACAAATTTTATTGAATAAGGATGTAATAATTTTATTCCTTTCCTTACCATCAACCACCAAGTTTCCCTTATTAGAAAATTTTATGGGCGCATCTTTCACCAGTGGTGTAAATATCATAGTAGGAGCATAAAATTATTCTAAATAAAGTTTAATAACATAGTTTATAATCCTATTCTTAGATCCATGATAATTTTTCCATCAAATGTCGTTATACCTCTATTTTTGATAGAATTGATATTTTCTATCACTACTAAAGAAATGATCTTTTTTATGGAACATGGTTTTCTCTTATACCAATTGATGTTTAGAGGAATATGATATACTAATGAAAAGGGGGAGTTGAATTAGTGGTGTTATTTTATAATTTCCTTTATCCTGAAACTAAATAATTCAAATTTTCAGAGTTTTGATACTCTCAACTTTATATCACACCCTTACCATATATAGTAGTAATAATGTAACACACTGATAATTTGAATTATATATTTTCCTTTAAAACCTAATGTGTTTAGTATATTTCTTTACACACAAAACCTAAATAAAATTAAACAGCAATATTTTAAAATAAAATTTTATCTTTAAAATATATCTTTTAAATTATAGGGTATAAAAGGAAGTAACCATATTATAAAATTTATGAAGAAAAATGAAATAATTGGCATCAAGTATCAGAATTATCCCATATAAAGTTAATTTTTATGGGATTATAAAAGAATTAGATTCACTAGGTTTTTTTATAAATGAATCACAACATAAACTCTAAAAATTATTATATAAGAAAAATAATATGTGAGAGAAATTCAATCTCATGAAAAATTTCAGGAGATCTATGCTAGCAGAATGACCACAATCGAATGCAACCAAAGAAAACCTTATGCTTTGATATTATAAAGATATTTTTAGGGTCAATGTAACTAAGAAATAAGTATGATATAATCATTTAATAATTAATTTTATAATTTATTAATAACATGTATTTTAAAAAAATTATTTTGACTTTTAAAGAGAAATAATGTTTATTTTTCTTTAAAAATAGTTTTCCTTTATTTAAAAGTTAAATTTTTAAATTTTAGATTTTAAATTTTATTAAATTAACTTAATTATAAAATTAATCATGTTATTATTATCTTATTGTTATTTTTTGTGATTTTTCTAAAATAATTTATTTTTAGGTAAATATAGAAAAATATAGTTTTTAAAAAAGCTGTAAAATTCATAAATTTATAAGGCCTAGAAGTGCATAAAACATTTTAGTTTAAAAAAAATATTTAATAACTAAAACTATTTATTTTAAAAACACTATTCCGAATTTATAAAACATATGATTAATATTTTAAGGACTTTGTAATATTTTCCAATAAAAACTATTTTTGGTCTTTTCTTTTAATTAAATATTAATGAAGAAAAAAATTATATTTATTTTAAAGAAACATAAATTTTATTTGTTTTATAAACAAACAATTTATAAAATAAAATAAAATTCATTGATAGTTTTATCTTACACATTAATTTAATCTTAAGAATATACTTTTTATAAAAATAGGTTTTTTCACATTACACGCACTAATAATAATGTTGATTTTTCTTACAGATATAAATTTTATCAGATAAAATTTATTTCATATTTGTAATCAGTAGGTAAAAATTATTTAATAAGGTCAATTTTTTTTAGTCAGAAAAATTATTTACTTAAGTAAAAACTAGTTCCATGGTAAAAACAAAAATGGCAAAAGCGAAACTTCTAAGACTCAATGACTTAAACAAATGTTTTAATCATTTATTAAAATGAATGGTTGAGGTATTCTTGTCTTTATTTCATCCATAAATATGTTAATTTTCATTTTTTGAGTCTTATTTACATATGAAACATGCGTTATTTTTATATTAAGTTGAAATATTTACAAATGTTTCATTCTCACCACTTATAAAAGGGGCCTCTCACCACCCCTTCAAGACCACCCTAGAAATTTGGTTTATATTTAAAATATTAAATTATTCATTATTTAATAATTATATTCAATTTATAAGATCATATGTCCCCAATATATTTTCCTAATACCTCCATTTTCAAGGATTCTTCTGAGGGAAAGCCCAATTCCTCAACATGAGTAATTGTTTTCTATGTTATTTTTATTTTATTTATTAGATTCCCAATTATAAATTTTATATTTCCCATATAATGACATATTTATTGATTTTATAGTGAATTTTATTATTATAAGTAAATAATGTTTCACCACATTTTTTCTTTTCCATTAAGAAAAATGGAAAACTTCATTCTTGCATTATGTAAAATAATGCCTCTACAAAGTGATGACTTCCTTTTTTCACCACTACCTCTCTTAGATAATTATATGGGTGAAATTAAAAAATTAATGTGAAATATATAATTTAATTATGATTACTAAGATTTAAATTATAATTTACCTCCATTCCCTCTCATTCATTAAGAAATGAGAACGTTAACCATGCATTATGTGGATTACCGCCTCCACAAAGTAACATATCTCATTTCTCATCTAGTTTATTTTTTATTTATTAAACTATATTAAAATGTGATTAATTAACTTTAAATATATAAATAATATCACCATTTTTATTTATTAATGACATTATTTCAAAATAAACCACTTTTATAACCGTAATCGTCCATTAATTATGGTATTTGATGTTTGAGTCAGTCTAACCACTTACCTAAACGATGCTATAAATTTTATCATGGATGTATATGGGAACATAAATACTATTACTATTATAATTTAATAATAAAAAAATTATTTTTATGGTTCTATAAATGTTATATTAAGTATTTAATATATTATTAAAATATCATCTTCAGTCACTAAAATTACTAAAATACGCCAACACCGATATAATTTTCATGAAAAATAACTAAAACTATTATGGAATGAGGTAATAGATTTATGAATAAATATATTTTATCTATTATAGTAACTTTAATTATATATTAATTATAAACTTGGTTACTGAAATTGGCATCATAATGCATGCATGAAACAATTAAAGTTACTGACACCTGATGATAAAAATAAGCTATAACTAACTAATATATTCATAATAAATGACAATAAATGAACTATATAAAAGGTAATGTATATTAATAATTTTATTAAATATAATATTAAGACATTTGTTTACATGAATTTCGATCACATTTCGACTAATCAAGAATTAAGGCAGGGGTTCTTTGTCTCAAATTTAATTTCTTAAGACTTAATTATTATTGTGCACCATGATATCTTTAATACAGTGTGATTAATATCTTATAATTTCTTATTTAATATATTCATTTAATTAATGTGGTTTTAATATTCATATAATTTTCTCTTTTAAATTTCGTTCAATTAAAATGATACCAAAGCTGAAAGAGGTTTTGATTAAAATGTTACTCAAACTGTAAGGTTTTTTGTCCTATTTTTCATTCCTTGAGACATATTACATATTATATAGAATATTTTAATTTTTTATGGTGTATATAATTTACTTTTAATAATTTTTATTATGATCCTATCGTTACTCATGGTATTTAATGTTTCATTTTAAATTTTATCTTTCAATGGGGTTTGATTCAAAAGTGTCTAAAGTTATAAGTGTTATTTGTCTTCATTTTCAATGCCATGAGACGTGTTTGATATTATGCATCATAGTTTCATTTATATGGTGTATTCACTACCATATTACATTAAATTATTAATAATATATTTCATTTCATTATATTTTAATTTCATGGTATCCCTCCCATGTTATTTTGATTCTTACATTACCATTAGCATAAGGGTTTTTGCGTATCAAGTTTACTTAATTGAGATGTGATTTTTATTCACTACTTATTTAAATTTTGTGGTGTATATATTTTTCATTAATTACTATCTAAATAATCTCATACTATTTTATCTTTGGGTAATTAATATTTCCAAAAATCTATTACTACTTTTTTCTTGTCTAACCATCCATTGTGTAGAGGAAAACGTTTTCCTTCCAAATTATTTCCTCTGTAAATAGTCTATATTTCATTCCTTTGAAGGGTGTTCACCTAGATTTAATACACTAATTGATTATGGAAATTATTAAATTAATTGTATACCTCTTTTCCTATATGATGTTATTTTGAGGGATGCTTACATAAAAATCTATTCCGTTTATTGATTGAGGAACTATTGAAAATTTGTATATTTGTTATTATAATATGGATGTTTATTTATTACTCAATAAATTTGGTTATATATTTTTTAACTATCCTCCTTCACTATCAGGATGGTTTATGATCATTTTATCCATTTTATTAATATAGTAAAAAGTATTAACATTCTATATGTTGTTATTCCAATATTGATTTTTATAAATTCAAGTTGATTGTGCTTGGTGTTGTTATTCATATCCTTAATATGGTGAATGCATTAGACTTAAAAAATTTATGGGTGGGGATAATATTATATATCCCCTCAATTAATTTATTGGTCTCATGAGACAAAACTTTTGGTTATTTGGTGTATTCTTACCCAATTCAAGCATGATGTCTTGGTTGAAGCCTTGATGAAAAGAATGATGTCCTGCATATAGACTTGATAGTAAGAATGATGTCATGGATAAGGAATTGATAGTAAAATATGTACAAAATTATGAATTCCATAAATATAAATTCCATTATTTTTATACGTGTGTTTATTTATTTATTCCTTCTATATTATTCAGGCCATGATATATTCTGATATATGTTTTCCCTTACTGAGCAATTTACCTCACCCTTATTATGTTTCCATTTCTCCAAGTAGGAAATAAAATTATTACACATGATATATATAATATAAAATATCATTTGTAGATAACTAAAGGGATATATTAAATACTTATTATGGATTAAGTAGGTTATAATCTGTTGGGAAATATTTCCATCAGATAAAAAAGACATGGGATATATTAGTCAATGAGTTGTCTGGATTCTCTAAAACTCTAAACCTAAAAGGTAATGGGAATGTATGTAATGAAATATTTTTTATAAATCATGTATTTATGGAATATTTATTTATAGTAATATATGTTTGGTATCAAATTAAATATGTAAAGTATACATTTTCAACATTGGATCTAAGAGTTTTGGCCTAGATCATCACGGGTGGTATCAAAGTAAGGTTTAGATAACTTTTGAGATTAGGATGTTATCAGTTAAGGATGTGAATTTTATTAAGGAATGATAATTTAAGTTTGATAATAATTTCAGATATATAGATAACACTTTAAATTAGTTGAGGTAATATTGAATATTTTAGGGACTGGGATAATAAAAATTTAGTGAAAACACTTGGGATAATTATAAGGGATAGTCTAAATATAGGATAATATCCTAAAGTTCTTATTAAATTATATATTTTATATTTCTCCTATAAATTACATACTTATATGGATACTATCAAGTAGATGTTGTTATATAATATATGCACCTATGAGTAATCACTCTGAAAAATTCTAGTTGATTATTTACTCAATCTTCACTCTGGTGCATGATGAGTGTGACTAAGGATGAACACCTGGCTAGAAACTCCTAATGGATATGATTTAGTTAATCACATTATTTTTACAATAAATTTTGAAGGATTTATTATTTTAATGAATCAGGTTAAGTAATATGAGAGAACTCAACATAAAGAAACCTAGATTAAAACAAGAATTATTTTGGTTGAACTGAAAGCTATTAAAATAATTTCAATGAGTATGAAATTTTGAGGTTGATTTTTTCATGTAATTATTTTACAATAATTCTATTATGTTGTTAATTATTAATCACTTGTAATTAATAATGGAACTAAGTTAACAATAAATGTCATGAAAAATATGGAGATTGCCCCAATGAGCAACCTAACAGGTTAAGAACTGAAGTGACGAATCTTATGAATATGTAAAACCAAGTATAAATAATTGTGATTAACAGCATAAATATAGTTGAATTACCAAGAAAATAAAATAAGGGAAGTATGTAATCGAATGTAATTTCATGTGATAATGATAATGAAGGAAATATTATTAAATTTTCTATGTGGGAAGAAACACTCATAGGATTGTCTCAAAGGAACTAGAAGATACTTCGTGTGTGGAAAATATGGGCATAATGAAACAATTTGTTGAGTAAAAGAATCGATCGGTTAACACAATGAATGGAAAATATGTGTTCCTATTAATACATATTATATTAAGGTGGAAACATCTTTTGAAAATATATTCTCAGTTATAACGATTTTCTAGATATAATTAACTAATTTTATTAGTGAGTGATAATTGAAATTGTGAGGCAGAAATTTATTTAAGGGGGGTGAATCTAACAACTTGAGAATTTATATTATATATTTTTCTTTAAAACCTAATGTTTTTAGTAGTTTTATCCCTACAAAACACCAAACTTAAATAAAATTGAGATATGTTAATATAAAATTTGACAGTTATAATATAGATGTCAAATTATAGGGTACAAAAGAAAGTAACTACATTATGAAATTTATGAAGAGATAGGAAAGAAATGGAACAAGGATGTAGAAGTATCCCTTATTAATATCATTTATCTAAGATTTAAAAGGAAGTATCTTTACTAGTTTTTATTTTAGATCTATACGAATCCAAAAACAAACAATTATAGTATGAGTGAAATCCTATGTGAGATAAATTCAATCTCATAGAAATTTCCACAAGGTCTATGCTAGTGGAATCACCACCCTCGACTACAACCAAATCTTACCTTATGATTACAAATTATAAATAGGGGATATATAACAACAAATTATGATGATTTAATCATGTAATTATTAATTTAATAAGTTATTTTTTTAAAGGGGTGAGGAGAACATGTCCAAAGTACAAGTCTTCTTCGTTAGAAAAACAAAGTGACACCAGTCTGGAGGGAGGAAATTTATAACTATCGCATTGGAAGAGGGTCATTAATTCATTGGAGATAGCATTATACAAAATTAGATCTTTTCATATCACCCATTTATTTTCAAGGATCTCAATGTTGGAGTTAGATTCAAGATAATCATGTGTAATAAAATAGCTCATGGATGAGAGTATATCTTTGAATTTAATCCATCAAGCATTCATCTTCCAAGAGAGCTGAATATTACAAGTCCTAGCTTGCACCACCGAAGTAGAGTCACATTAAAAACATAAATAGTTCCAACTTATTCTTATTTTCCATATCAACTTTGTTGATCAAGTTTAGAATTTCAGCTTCTTTTAAAGAGGTTAATCCACATGGTCTATAGAGATAAACCATGATGTCACCATTATGATAGCTAAAAATGGATCCAAAACTTATAGAACTTATGTTACCTCAAAATACTCTATCATACTTTCATTTTATCCAAAAAAAATAATGGTAAATTTCATATAACTTCAAGAGTTATGATCAGAGGATGATAGTTACCTACAATATAAAGGCATTTTAGAACTAAAAAATCATGTACATAGTTATTGAAATGATCATGTTGGTTGGAGTTAACATTTTATTCCACCACTAGTATTTTTACAATGTATGGTTACATGTTAAAAGAAGAATTTTCATGGATATACATTTTCCTTCCATTCCAAATGACATGTGTTAATTCAGTGATGGACACCTAAAAAAGGTTAAGAATCTATCGTGATAGGGAAAACCTAGAGAATTATTTCAGATGATCCTTGATGGAATCAATTTAGGGAGGATGAACTTTGAAAATGTCAAATACAACCTTCCATAAATCTGATGTGGTGACATATCTTAAGAAAAGGGGATTTACATATTCCTTATACTATTGGAACAAGATCCAAATATAGAAAAGATAAATACCCATTGATTGAAGACAAGAATAAACAGGGATATTTGAAAATGATAGCCTCCAAATCAGCATAATCATGGAAGTTGGGATCCTTTTTTCATGGTTATAGACCAACTATGCATGTTTACATGAGTTTTATGTCTTCAATACAACTTATTGGTGTTCATTCCATCAATTTTTGATTCCAATATCAACAGGTCATCATGATTTATGAAATTTTAATTATTTGCAACTGATTTAACCACATCAGGTAGAGTGTCAAGGTTGTCCATTTGATCTTTTATGGTTATGTTGGTATCTAAAATTTGAGAAGAGTAGTCAAGTAGGTCCACCATCAAAATACCTATCAAATTTTTAAACTAAAAATTAATAGAGGATTTCTTATTAACCAGCCAATGATATTTCACATAAATGATGGAGAATAATGTTTTGAAGCCAGTAAAGATAGAGGATTCTTCATAATTCGTATTTCTATAATTCAATTTGCCAAATAATATTGACTTAAAAAAAGATAAGGAATCAAATTTATAATTTAGAAGACTTCATATAAAATGAAACTAAAGAGACTGATTAAAGTTACAAAGGTTCTTAATTCTAAGTCCTCTAAGAACATGAGGCTTGCAACATTGTTTCCATGTCATGATGATAATCCATATTTTAAGGATTCTCCTAGTACAAAATAATTATTCATGGAATTTTTTATTCTAATGATTAGTGAATCAGGTAATTTATACACCATGAACAAATAAAAAAATTGAAATAATAATGTGTTTTACAAGGAAACCCTTCCCTCCAATGAGATATACATTCCTTTCTAAGAAGCCATTAAACTTTGAATCTAACCTATAATATGATTAAAGTGATCATCACGGGGTCTTCCCAAAAACATGGGTAATATAAGGTATATAAAAGGAAGAAACCCTTCACTGATGCCCAGTTTACTAATGATGCCCGATTTCTTGGGAACCAAAATGTTTTTCACAAAATAAATGAAGGATTTTTTCCAACTGATCTCTTGACCCAAGACTATTTTATAATGGAGAAAAAAATTTATATTCTTGAAATTTATTTTATATCCTTCTGTAAATAGAATGATTTAATCAATATAGAATAAGTGTGCATGGAGCTGATAGGATTATAGAATCTTTTATTGTTCTAAAATCTCCATTTCCCACCATATTAAGGAGGATTCTACTAAGGTAGTCTTCTGTAATGGAAAAAAACAATGTTTGATAGGGGATTACCTTATCTTAACCATCTTGAGCATGTTAAGTAACCCTATATAGATCTATTAATAATAACTAAGATACGAACTGATCTCATAATAATTATAACCGAGTGAACAACCCTATCATTAAAGATAATGTTTATTAACACCTTCCTAATGGATCCCCAATCCATTGTGTCAAATGATTTCCTAACATCAAGATTAAAAAAATATTACCTCACCTGGTATATTTACTAAGAAGATTAAGAAATTTAGATGAATTGATGAGGTAATCTTGAATGGTTCTCCCTTTAATGAAACCAAATTGATTCAGTTATATAATCTTATTTGAGATTCTAAAAATCCTATAAGTAAAAATTCTTTTTATAATTTTTTCGATATTATTGATAATAGAAATCGGCTAAAATGAAGTTATATTATTCTCATTTTCAACTTTTTTGATAATGTCTATAAATTGATCATTGGTACCATGTGTGAGAGAACTACCCATGAAGAAATGAATAACCAACCTACAAACATCATGTTTAATGGTTTCCCAAATGGTTTGGAAAAAATAATTGGTGAAGCCATCAGGACCCGAAGCGCTCCTATTATTAAGTCCAAATACATCCTCCTTGACCTCAAAGTCAAGTGGAATTGTGGTAAGCATGATGTTTTCCTCATCATTTACCAATTTTGTAATTATTCCATCTAATAAATCTGAGTTCACGATAGGACCATTGAAAAGGTTCATATATAAAGAAACCACATGATCATTAAAGGTGAATCTATCATCCAAAATCTACTCACCATACTTGATAAGAGATAATGTACTACTAACCTTTCTATCCTTTTGAAGAGAGTTGATAATTTTTTAATTTTTTTCACAATCATTTATCCATCTATCTCTATAGGATAATCATTGAATGTTCTCTTTTAGTTTTATAGGATTATTGAGAATAGTTGAAACCTCAACTTCTTGTTCCAAATTTCTAGAGAATTAATTGAAAGTGTTGGATTCATAAAGGAGGTGTGGAGAATTTTCAAGATATTTGATCTCATTTTATGAAGTACTAAAAAAAATTCTACTATAATATTTCATTTTCCACTTGAAATTTTTAATCTTGAGAATGCAGGATAAAACATTGTCCTTGTACTCAACTGAGGTCCAATAGTCATGAACTAGCTTACTAAATTTGGGAAGAAGATACCAAGAATTATTTGAACATGAAGGAAATTAGTTATTTCACCTATTTAGGTAGGATTATAATAAATATTGGATGATGATCAGAATTAATTCTTTCAATGGTAGTATAAGAAATAGATC
Source organism: Viscum album (assembly GCA_963277665.1). Lineage (NCBI taxonomy): Eukaryota > Viridiplantae > Streptophyta > Magnoliopsida > Santalales > Viscaceae > Viscum > Viscum album. Next base: position 768,198,077 of record OY728159.1, on the reverse strand, counting down.
ACTTGTGTTAAAAGAAGCCTCTTTGATAAAGGCTCTATCAATATTTCTTACTGTCATTCTATTGAAATTGTTCATGTAACATGTCTAATTGTATCCCACCAAGTTAACATAAAACTAATTACTAACCTAAATGAATATTCTAAACTATATATATGAAATAGAGTTTCTTATAGGTCCTAAATTCTCATTAGGATAGAGGATAGAATTGAAGCCCCTAATTATGGTCCATGGATCATTGATTATATCAAATAAAGAGATTATTTCAATCCATTTTCCCCTTATATGTTCATATATACTGAAGGAATAAATAATAGAATAGAATTTTTGTCTTCCTTCCCCTGTGAAGTTGCAAGTGATAACTTTCTAATTAGATCTAAAAATGGTTTTCCACTCTAGAATTTAGTGTGCAAGTAAGCATGGCCTCTTGACTTTTGAAGGAGAATGGTTTATGCCAATAAAGTGGTAGAAACTTTTTTCAAGGGAGTAAAATATGGAATAGAAATCCCTTTTTGGTTTCAAAACCCAATTAAGTCTGTTTTATGATTTTGAATGAAAATCCTAGGAAAACTGATTGTTTTGGGGTTGGCTAAACTTTTAAAATTCAAGAAGAGTGTCTTTATTTTTATTTGTGTTTGGGGGTATGGTCCCCCTCCTCCTTCCCACTAGAATTATTTTTCCTATTTAACTTTCTATTTCCTATAGATTTATTATAATCTGGTTCTATAATATTCACAACTTTGTGTTTATCCCTTAGAGGGTTTTCATATATATTTTTAGCAACATATTAGGTATTCTCATCCCTATTTTTATCAGCTAGAGGGTTTATATCTAGATTTATATCAGAATCTTCACTCTTAAATTGAGTGGAATAATTATCCTTTGTCATTGTGTAACAGGAACCATGAGGTTGGGGGGTTCTGATTCTTATTACCAAACACATGTACCATATTTTAAATTATAATAGTTTGTAGAATCAATTTTGGTTTGATTAAATTTAGTATGATCCTTCTCATTTCTAAGTGAGGCTACTAGAACATTAATTTATTTATCAATATCTAAAATCATATAATTTTCATCCACTAAAGTGGTTGCCTCTTCACCAATATCATTAGGAGAGTTTTCATTTTCATTTTCTTTAATGTTGTGAGGGGGATTAATATCATTCTCTTCTTCTTCAACAAGGGTATCCCGGAGATCCTATTCATGGATTAGGGAATTACCCATTTCACAACATCCTATTTCATTAAAGGTTCACCCTTTCTAAAACAGGTGGTTTATTTTCCTTATTTTTATTAACCTTTTTCCAAGATTTGGCATCACTCCTAGGATTAACATGATTCTAAATCAACCTACATATATAAATTTAGTGTCCTTCCATATTACGCACTTCACATAAGGTTGGTATGTATTCATAATCCACCTTAACCTCAATTTTTTGATCATTGGGAATGATTTTAATCTCATATAGAGACTTTGTTTCAATCTTAGAATCAACTTGGACTCTAGAAAAGATAACTAGATCTCTAATAAAAGTGAACTGATCAAATTTTAAATTTATACTAATGCATGATGTGAAATCATTAAGTATATTTGGATTCCATAAAACCTAAGGAGGCCATGGATTCTAGCTCATATTTGGGAACTTTAATGCTTCTAATTGAAGGGTTTGAAATTATAGTCCAATTAATATATCCATAAGTCTCCTATTTTTATATTTATATTACCAATATTCCAATCTAAATTGAGGTTATCCTTTCTCTTTGGGATGATATGGAAGTATCCCTTCTTGATTGGAATCAAACTAAAATTTTCATCACCCTAGAAATCTAAAATTAGGGATTTGATTTATGCAATGTACTAGGGTTTATCACCATTAAAATAATATATATTACTAAGAATATAGAACTTACTCAGGTTGGGCCGTTATTGTAAAACATCTAGATTATCCACTACAGATATGGAACCATATTTCAATATTTTGATATTAGAGGGTTTGGTTGGATCATACTTGGACAGATCTAATCTATAGAGAGATTCTACAAAGGATATCCCTTTTCTCTTCTGAAGGGAATTTTTATGTGCATTCTCTATATGATTCAAATTCAAGCTCTTAGTTTCCAACCTTTCATTTTTAAGTGATTCTCACACCACTTCCTTGAAGGATCTATCCCAATTAGAATGAAATAATTACATAGATCCACAATAGACCTAAAATATAGAGGGATAATCATCAACATTTTAAGGTAGGTATTTTCCATTCTCTTCATAATCTATTAATGTATCAAGTTATTTATCACATGTATTTTATACATTTTTTATTTTTACATTTAGAGAAAACAAAGTTTATTTTCATATAAAGATAATTTTTATTTATTTAAAAGATAAATTTATTAATTTTAGATTTTTAATTTTATGAAATTAACTTTATTTTAAAATTAATCATGTCAATATTATCTTAGGGTGAATTTTTCATATTTTTCTAAAATAATTTATTTTTAGGTGAATTGTGAAAAATATAGTTTTTACAAAAACTATAAATGTTATGACTTTATAAGAAAAAACTAGAAGTGTATGAAACCTTTTAATTTGTTAAATATTTATTTATTAATTAAAACTCTAAATTTTAAAAATAAAATGTTGAATTTATAAAACCTATGATTAAAATTGTAAGGACTTTAGTAATATTTAAAATAAAAATTGTTTTTTTATTAAACTAAATATAATTTTGGTAAAATTTGGTTTTGGATTGATTTGAAGGATGTATAATTTTTTTTATAATAAAAAAAATTATATCATGAAAATACAATACCTTGATAATTTTATCTTACACATAAATTCTAATCTTAATAAAACACTTTTTCTAAAAAACGGATTTTCACGTGTTACATGCACTAATGTTAAAGTTAATTTTTCTTACACATATAAATTATATTTTATTAAATGTATTTAATATTTTTAATAATTAGTTCCAAATTATTTAATAAGTTAAATTTTATTTTTAGCAATAAAAAAATGAATTACTAGGTAAAAAATAGTTATCGCTGTAAAACCAAAAATAATAAATGTAAAAATTCAAAGTAAAGGACTTAAAAAATGTTTAAAACATGTTTAAAAATGAATTTTTTATGTATTATCAACCATATATCATCCCCAAACTAATTATTTTATATTTTTGAGTCTTCTTGACATGTGAAACATGTGAACTCTTTTTACTAAGTTGAAATATTTACAAAAATATCATTCTCACCACTTACAAAAGACGCCTCTCACCACCCCTTTAAGACCACCCTAAAAATTAGGTTTCTCTTTAAAATATAAACTCATTCCTTCTCAAAGATTCGTATTCCTTTTATTTGATCCTCTATTAATAGCATATTTTCATAATACCTTATTTTCCATAGATTCTTCCAAGGGAAAGCCTAAGTCCTCAATGTGAGTACTTTTTTTCCTAACTTATTTTATTTTCTTTAATACTTTAAAAAATTTAAATATTATAATTACATAATTATTTATTTTATACTTAATTTTATTATTATTATGGAATAAAAATTAACCACATTTTTTCCCACTAAGAAAAATGAAAAACTTCATTCAGGTATTGCGCGGACTGCCACCTCCACGAAGTGATAACTTCTGTTTTTTTTTCACTACCTCCTATCTTAGCTAGCTATACTAGTGAAATTAAAGAATAAATGTAACATATATAATATAATTATTATTATTAATATACAAATAATAATCCACCATCATTCCCTCTCATTCTTTGGGAATTAAAAATATCAACTATACATTGTTCGGATTACCGCCTCCATAAAATAATATATATCATTTTTCAAATAGTTTATTAATTATTTATTAAGATATCTTAAAATATGATTAAAAACCTTTAAAATATCTAAATAATTTCGTTATTATCCTATAATAATTATATTATTCCAAAATTGACCACTTTCATAACCATAATCATCCATTAATTATGGTTTGTTCATGTTTGGGTCGATCTAACAAACTACTTGAAAAATGTTATAAAAATCCATCATGTATAAATATGGGAACCAAAATATTGATATTATTACAAGTTAAAAATAAAATAATTATTATTTTTTGTTCTTTAAAGGTTATATTAAGTATTTAACTTATTATTAAAATATCATCTGTGATTGCTAAAATTTCTAAAATAAGCCAACACTGATTCAATTTTCAGGAAAAATCACTAAAAAATTATGGAATGAGGTAAGATATTTATAAATAAATATATATTATATATTATAGTACCCTTAGTTATCAATTATTTATGAACTTTGTATCAAATAATGGATTTTTAAATCGACGTCATAAAGCATTCATGGAATAATTAAAGTTACTAACACTCAGTGGTAAAAATAAACTATAACCAACAAATGTATTCATAATAAATGATCATAAATGAAGTATATAAAGATTAATTTATATGAATAAGGTTATGAAATAGAATATTAATAAATTAATATTTATTTTATAGGGGGTTGGATTACATTTTTACTAATCATGAATTAAGGTAAGGGGTTCACTGTCTCCAATTTAATTTCTAGATAATTAATTCTTATTGTGCACCTTGATATATTTAATATGGTGTGATTTATATCTAATGAATTACATTTTAAAATATTCATGTAATTCAGGGGGTTTAAAGAGATATATCATATTCTCATTTATATATATTTTGATTCAAAAGATATTAAAGTTTAAATGGGTTTTTATTAAAATGTTACTCAAACTGTAAGGGTTTATTGTATTAATTTTAACCCCTTGATACATGTTTATTATTATGCACCATTTTATCATTTTTATGGTGTATCTAATACCCCATTAATATTTTTTATCATGATCCTATCATCTTTCATGGTATTTATTATTTTATTTAAAATTTTATCCTTCAATGGGTTTTGATTCAAAAGTTCCTAAAGTCATAACTATTATTTGTCTTTATTTTCAATTACATGAGACATGTTTGATATTGTTCATGTATCATACCCCAATATGAAACTCTGTCACATGGCTATAAAGTGTTAGTTACGATACATCAAGCATGCCTACTCATATGTCAGAGGCTACTGACTACAAGCAGGGGTGTGATAAGTATAGTGGGGAGACTACACCCCCTAGAATCAAAGTTTACAACACAGTAGAAAATATCCAATAACAATAAATAAATATCAAAGTGCGTAAATAAAGGAAACAATATAATACAATGGAAACAAAAAAATAAATCACAACTGAACAATATAATAAATAACAAAATATTAATTTAATGATGTACTAGAATGTAACTAAATTCCATACTAGAAACAATACAAGTAAAAGACTAGAAGACTCAAATAAATACTCAACAGTCCCCAGTCCCAAACCCCACATTGGTTCCATCTCCAAATTTCATCGCATCTAGAAAATAAAATCAACAACAAGGTCCTTTTCCCTTGTCCAAACCTACATCCACATAATATGATCGGGTACCAAATGGAGGCCCGAATATGGTGTGAGTATAAATCAGTTGTTCAACACCACCATGTCTAAAAAAATTATTCTAATAATAAGTGTGTGCAATAATGTGATAAACATGTGTATTAATTAATTAAATAATTAATAAAATACAAAAACAACCTACATTAGCTCTATGCTAGAATATCTCTAAGCATGTCTCATAACCATGCCAACCACAACCATATAACCATGTTAAATATTACCTACTTCGGAATAAGGAAAAAATATATCAGAGCATGTCTCACAACCATGTCAACCACAACCATATAATAATGGTATAATCACCAAAAATTGGTTAAAATAACTATAAGAATTAAATCATGGGATTGATATAAGCCCACTCAATATAAGAATTACATTATGGGAATAGGTTGAGCCTACTCAATATAAGTATTTCGGCATGGGACTAGGTTGAGCTTATTCAATATAAGCATTATAGCATGGGACTAGGCTGATCTTCCTCAATATCAGTACTACAGCATATAGGTGTTCATGTTCCAGGGCCATGCCTGATATATAATCATTTTATCATGGATCTCAAGACCAGTCATAATAGGATGGATATCACAATATCACATCATATTCCAGAATGGTTAATTATGGGAATTACCATTTTTATTTCAACTACCTCTTAAATTTATATCATAATTGATCAATAGTCAAATCAATAAGAAATAATATATAACTTAGGGACTCTATATCAAGTAATCACATAAGGTTTAATTTCATACCAAACAAACTTTAATCCATTTCCAATTCAATTATATTCAAGGTTCTATCACCCAAAAGGAACCCATAAGCCATGTCAATAACCAATTGAATCCAATGGACTCTAAGGAATAATATCATTAATTATTTAATTAATTCATATGTATGTTACATAGATTTAATCACAATATTGCATATACTTGAAAATTATCAAACCATAGGGTTAAGATTTAGACACCCTACATTTAACTGATGAATAATTCAACTGACGGCAAGTGCCTATGAGGAAGAAGGTGTGGATGATCTCCAAGAGGTTCATAGATCAAAAATGATAAATATAAAAACCAAAAATTCACACAATCAATATATTTCACTACAAAGCCTAGAGATACAATGGATATAAGGGAAAAACCAAACCAAAAATACTTACCATATATTTCTCACATTAATGGAATGTCTAGAAGGGAGTTTGGAACTCCAAAATCACCTAGAAGATGCCCTAGGGTCGAGTGGAGAAAGTTGTAGGTGAGGTGAAATAAAATTCAATCACACAGTATACTTTAAAATATAAGGTTGGGTAATTACATGGTGTATAATGTAGTTACACATCATATAAATATTTTTAATGGGATATACCAAAAAACCTATTGCCTCATATTATTTTATTAGAAACACCAAAAAATTACATGACATGTAATCCATTTGCATGACATGTAAATGTTCTACAAATGTATTTTAAATCGATTTCCTAATTAAACAACCCAAACTCCATTTAAACCTTATCAACCTACTAAGAAACCATGATAAAACTTAACCCATTTATACCTAGACTCCATAAATTTAAAAAACATACATCACTAAAATTTAATTCATTTTCCCCAACAAAGACTCTCCACGTGGATCCTCTCTAGTTTTCTCAAGTTTTATCAGAACCCAAGACTGTGTTTATTCAAACAACAGACATCCAGGATGAAACTCAACCACCAAGGTTTAAAGATGATTAAGCACTCACACAAAATAATTTTAAGGGAAAAATAAGAGAGAGACATACCTAGAAAAAAATAGGATCTTACAACCTCTCCACCATATAATATCTCATCTCCGAGTTGCTCCAAGAATCATTGTGTGGTATCAACAAAAAATTTTGGCCACTATGTTCATATATCATACTCCCTTTCCCATGTATCCTCCTAAAATCTCCCATTCCTAAACTACACTCAAACCAATGGTATAGTCCTACCCCTGAAGTTATTTCTCACTTAAATCTGCAACCTCTATCGGATGCTCTTCAAAGGAAGCATCAACACAAAGCCCGATGTTTATTATTTCTATCACATGGGAAGGGTCTAGATAATATCTATGAAGTTGAAACACATGAAATATGTTGTGCATTGAACTGTATCACTGTGGAAGGGAAAAATGGCATGCCACTAGATTGACACTTTCCACTATCTCAAACGGCCTGAAAAACCTGGGTGCTAAATTTCCCTTTTTCTTAATACATCATTGCCCCCAATATTAGATACACCCAAAGGAAAACATGATGACCAACCTCGGATTATATAGGTCATCATACAATTTCTACTTGCTTTGAGCAGTCACCAATCATTGTCTAATCAATTGAACCTTCTCAAACATCTCCTACATGAGACTACACCTAATATGTGTTGACTCACCTTCCTCTAGACAATAAATAGGAGAACAGCACCATCTTCCATACAAATCCTCAAAGGGTGTAATCTGGATAGATTCCTAAAAATTATTATTCTATTAAAACTCCATGAGTTGTTTATTTTTCTCCCATGAACCACCAAAATACAAATCATAGACTTTTAAAATATCCTCTAGAACCTTAATAATCCACTTAGATTTACTATTAGACTGAGGATGATAGGTTTTGATCACAAGAACAAGTGATCTTAGAGATTTCCAAAGACCCTTCCAGAAACGCAATGTGAAACAAGGATCTCTATCAGAAATGATACTCCTCAGAACACTATGAAACAAAAACTACCTCACATGCATAAAGAATTCCTAGATCATCAACTATGAAGGTCTCCCTGAAGGTAAGAAGTGGTCTACCCTCATTATTTGATCTAAAATCACCCATAAAACATCATTATTAAGGGATTTCATGGGTAATCCTATCATAAAATCTATAGTGGCATAATCCCATTTTCACTTAGAAATGGGAAAAGGCTAAAAAATACCAAATGGCCTCTGATGTTTATCTTTAACTTGTTGAAAATAAAATCATCTAGCTACAAATCATGCCACATCCTTATTCATTCATGACCACTAGTAATTTCTATAGAGATCATGATACATCCTTTTCAAACTAGGATGCACCACCCATTTAGAAGAATGAAAATCCCTCATCATCTCCTCACATAATCCAACAGGAACCCATACTCCTCCTTGGAAAATAAGATAATTTCCACTACCAAGATACCATCCCGATGGTGTCTCCCTACTATATTATTTGTCTTTGATAACTGAGCCCTCCATATCAGATGACTACTTGGTATTAAACCGGTCTAAAATAATGGGTATAATAGAAGTTGAAGTTAGATATACTCATCCATGGGACTCTTAAACATCTATATGCATGTTTGAAAATATATCCATTATCTTCCACTCATCATAAGAAACCCCATAATTCCTTTTTTGGTGACTTTTGGATCAATGCATCGGCAATGATTTTGCCATTTCTTAGTTTATAATCCAACTCAAAGTCGAAATACTGTAGATATTTTACCCACCTCCTATGTCGATGGTTTACGTATCCCTGATAAAATATGTACCAAAGGCTATTGTGGTCTATGTATACCACAAACCTCTAAACCAAGAGATAGTTTCTCCAATATATCAGGGCATGTACCACTACTACTAAATCCAGATTGTGATTAGGGTAATTCCTCTCATGTGGTATTAGTTGTTTGGATCCATAAGTAACCACTTGATCCTCCTACATTAGAAATGCTCCAAGTCCAACTCTAGATGTGTCACAGTATATGATATGTGATTTACCCAACACAGGTAAAGTGAGGATAGATGTTGAGGTCATCCTTCCTTTCATATCCTTAAAATATCCTTTACAAGAATCATACCAAACAAACATCACCCCTTTATTAGTTATCCCAGACATCGTTGTTTCCAAATGGAATAAATCTTGGATAAAGCACTGATAATAACATGTTAGACCTAGAAAGATCTTAATCTCAAAGATTTTCTTGGGTTGTTACCAAGATACCACAGCTACAACTTTCTTTAGGTCTACTGAAACTCGTACCTTTGAGATGACATGTCCCAAGAAGTACACTTTATTAATCTAGAAACAATATTTATATAGCTTGGAATAAATATTATGCTCTATCAATGTAATAAATATGATTTCAAGATGTTGGGAATGATTATATGCTGAATAGGAATACACTAAGATAACATCAACAAAACCACCACAAAACAATCCAGAAAAAAAATGAAAGATCATATTTATCGAGGTCATGAATACTTTTGCTACATTAGTTAACCCAAACCGCATCACTATGAACTCATAAAATTCATACCTTTTTCTAAAAGAATTATGAGATATTTCCAATGGTCTCACCATTAAATATTGGTAACATGATCTCAAATTGATCTTGGAGAAGATCTTGGCACCTCTCAATTGGTCAAAAATATCACCAATGCATGGAAGATGATACCAGTTCTTGGCCATCATCTGGTTCAACCTATGATAAAACACACATAAGAGTAAATACCCATCAACCTTGTTGGAAAATAAAGATCGAGAACCCCAAGGAGATTTACTAGGTTGTATGAAGCCTTTAGATTCTAGATCTTGTAACTAAACTTTTAACTCCCAAAGATCTGCTGGTTCCATTCTATAAGGCGGGATAGAAACTGGCTCTCCTTCTGACACCAAATCAATTGTGAACTCGATATATCGATCAAGAAGTAATCCATATAACTCATCATGAAAAAAAATCCTAAAAATGTTCTACTAATGGAGGAAAAAGTCATGCTACATTCCACCATCATCTTGAGAAATACCAACTATTTGAGCTATGATACAATCCAATCTTCACTAAATTGGTCCTACAAGACCAACCTAAAAACTCCACTCACCCTGGTGAGAATAGATGCCTCATTCTAGAGATAAAAAGGTAACTCTCCTACAATAATAATATATATGATCTTGGTATATAACTATCCAATCCAAACTAAGAATCAAGTTGAATCCTTTCATTTCCAGCATAAATGGTTCCCAAAAGAAATGGTAACCACCAAATCTATAGATATCATTCCTTTCAAGTTTTATATTATCTAATCTCACTCCCAAGAGTGTGTTTATGCTCAAATCACCATCCAAGATTCCATATCCAAGACAAATTTTTTGCAAAAATATCAGAGAGAAAATAATGTGATAATTTTATATCAAACAAAACACACGATAAAGTAAATGATGTAACAATAGTAGCTATGATTCTAGATGGTATTTCAACATCAATAAATAGATTAGTATGAATAACATGTAGATGAATTTTCCCTTTTCCCTAGGCTCCAACCTGACTACCCAGATCTATTTCACTTGCTTGGTATTGTTACTCCTTCACTGGGGTACCATATCCCCTACCTCAGCTTGAATGGCTAGTGTAATTTCTGCTACCAGCATGGTGAGGGGTGGTTGATCACCTTCCCGAATCAAGTTCCTATCCTGATCCACTACCACTAGTATTCTGTGGAAATTGGAAAAATAAATTCTATATATGACCCATTATTTCATAGATGTGACACTCAACTGTGGGATAAGGACACTACAGCTGCCTGTGGAAAAACTTTCCACACTAATAACATTATAATGGAATTCAATCCTGAGATTGTTTTCCACAACCCTGACTACTCTTCCAACTAATACCTTAGTGGAAACTATCATAGTGGTGATTCCTACTAATCTAAGAAGAGCTCACATTTCACCTTGTATAAATACTCTAGTCATTTTTTGGGGCCTCTCTTAGATTTCATTCCGTAATTAGTTCCTGGTTCGTCGAATCCTCAAAACTATTTAAATGAAAAAAATCATCTAAAACCTAATATCATAATGAATACCATTTGGATATATCATCAACTACCAAAGGTAGTATAAATTTATGTAGGTCGGTGAAACGTACAGCATAGTCTGGCACTGACATGCCTTACTATGTCATATGCATGGACTCGCGAGATTTTTTACCCCTTAACATCTGAGGATAGAAATTTCTCGGGAACTTTGTCTCAAATACCTTCCAAGATAGATCATCCTTCTACCCATATACCTTTATAATATTCCACCAATGCTTGGAAGGTCCACAAATAATATATGCAGCAAGCTTCACCCTCCTATTTATGGTTGTCTCAAGATGCTTGAATATTATCTGGACTAACTTGATTTAGAAATTGACTACCTAGGGTCCTCTTTACCAAATAAATATAGGTGGATGATTCAGCTGAAACTCTGTTGTTAGCTCAGACATCAAAGGAACAGTTCTAACAGTCTCCCTTTACAGAGATCTCATGACCCTCAGGAAGCTATCATGAAGCTGAACATCCATATAATCCTTGAGAACTATAGGAAACTTTGGTTTCACTATGTTAGGAGCATACTGATTTCTAATCTCTTGATGCTCAATTTGATGATGAGGAGGAGGAATTTTCTCTACAATACAAACACACACCTTAAAATAATGGCTAACAAGATCAGCCTCAATAAATGACTACAATAGAGAACCACTTACTCTTGGTCTCTCTAAACAAAGATTACAAGTGTTATATCATGACATAACAATTCATTTATTTCATTTCTTAGATATAATATATATCTCATATCATAGTTCAATAGGCAAGTATATATCACATGAAAATAAATATATCCCTATCATGAACAATGCATGTCAATATACCCCTATGTGCCTATTATGATGCATGAATAAACAACTCATGCCATACCAGGCAATGAGTATAATCTCAAGAACCAATAACATCATAAATAAATAACCTCACACAATATTTGAATTACCCTAGGTGAAATAACATCAATTTTAATAGGAAAAAGTTTTAAACAACAATTGTATCCCTGTACACTTGGATTTTCCCCTATACATGGGTTAGATACTCACATACACAAGCTCATTACCAAGTCTTAACACATCCTATACTCCTTTTTATCATTCCTCAAACAGTAAATAAACAAAAAAGAAACTCAGTGTGCCTCTAATATCACTTTGTAACATCCCCAATCTGGCACTCTCTCACGTGTCTATAAAGGGTTAGTTATAAGACCTCAAGAGTGCATCCTTGTACGCCAGAGGCTACTGATTAGCTATGGGGGTGTGATAAGTATAGTGTGGAGGCTATACCCCAGGATTTAGATTTTACAAAATATCATAAAATATCAAATAAAAAAAATAAATATTAGAGTGCATAAATAATAGAAACAATATAATATAACAGAAACCAAAAATAAAAGACAACTGAACAATCCAATAAATAATAAAGTAATAATGTAATGAGTTTATGGAATGTAACAAAATGTAATCTTATAAATAATAAAATTAAAAGAGTAGAAAACTAAAATAAAGACTCAATCTTCTATGCTCATGAACCCCACATTGGTCCCATCTCTAAATTCCATCCCATCCAGCAATGATAATCAACAGCAAGATCATTTTCCCTTGTCCAAACCTACATCCACATAATCTTCTTGGGTACCAAATGATGACCCAAATAGGGTATGAGTATAACTCAATAGGTCAACACCATTGTGTCTAAACAAACCATTCTGATAATAAGTGTATACAATAAAGTGATAAATAGGTGTATTAATTACTTCAACCATTAATAAAATACAACAATAACCTGCTTCATCTCCATATTGGAATATCTCCGAGCATGTCTCATAAACATGCTAACCAAAACCATATAACCATGGTAAATATAATATACTTCAGTGTCATTCTATAATATCTCTGAGTATGTCTCCCAACCATGCCAACCACAACCATATAACCAAGGTATAATCATAACAAACTGGTTCAAATACCTATAAGAATTACAGCATGGGACTAGGTTGATCCCACTCAATATAAGTATTACAGTATGGGACTCATCCAAACCCTCTCAATATAAGTATTACAGCATAGTAATGGGTTAAGACTACTCAATATAAGTATTATAGCATGGTACTAAGCCGATCCCACTCAATATCAACATTAAAACATATAAGTGTGCATGTTCCAAATCCATGCCCAATATATAATCATTTTATCATGGATCTCAATACCTATCATAAAAGCAATAATATCACAATATCACATTATAAGACACGATGGTTAATTATGTGAATTACCATTTTTCTTTCAATTAACTCTTTAATTTGTATCACAATTGATTAATAGTCAAATCAATAAGTAGTAACCTGTAACTTAGGGATTCTATATAAATTAATAACCCAAGGTCTCATGTCATTCCAAACACACTTTAAGTCATTATAAAATTCAATTATATTCAATGTTCAATCTCCCAACAAGTTTCCATAATCCAGTTCAATAAATAATTGAATCCAACATACTCCAAAGAATAATATCATTCATTATTTAATTAATTTAGATGCACATTATGTTGTCTCAATCACAATATTTCATATGCTTGGTAATTATCAAAACATAGGGTTGAGATTTAGACCCCATACCTTTAACCGATGAAAAATGCAACACTTACAACAGAAAAAATCCATGAGGAAGAAGGTGATGATGATTACCAAGAGGATCCTAGATGAAAATTAGTGATGATCAAAACCAAAAACGCACACAGTCAAGAGATTACACTGCAATTTCTAGAGAAACGATGGAGAGAATGGAAGAACCTAACCAAAAAGGATTACTAGGGATTTCTCACATGAACGGGATTTCTGGAAGGGAGTTTGGAACTCCAAAATCATCTGGAAGATTCCCTAGGTTTGAGAGGATAAAGTAGTAGTCAAGGTGAAATAGAATTAAACTTCACAACAAAATTTATAATAAAAGGTCAGGGAATTACTTATTGTGTAATGCAGTTACATGTCATGTAAATCTTTTTAATGGGATACGCTAAAAAACTCATCGAATCAGATTATTTTATTAAAAACACCTAAAAATTACATGATGTGTAATCAATTTACATGTCATGTAAATGTTCTACAAATGTTTTTTCTGGCCATTTGATTATTAAACAAACCAAATCCCTTTTAAATCTTCTCATCTTACCAAGAACCCATGATATTACTAGACCCATTTGTACTCAGACTCCATTAATTCGAAAAAACATACATCCCTAAAATTTAAGTCATTTTCCCTAACAAATACTCTCCACATGGATCATCTCTAGTTTTATGAAGTTTCCTCACAACCTAATATTGTGTTTATTCAAACAACATACATCCACGATGAAACACAGCCACCAGGGTTTAAAGATGAGGAAAAACTAAGACTAAATAAGTTTAATGAAAAACTTAGAGAGAGAAGTACCTAAAAAAGGATGGGATCTTACAGTGCACCATATTTTATTTTATATGGTGTATTCACTATCCTATTTCCTTTAAGTATAATGAATATCTTTCGTTTCATTATATTTTAATTTCATAGTATCCCTCTTCTGTTCTTTTTATTTTTATATTACCATTATCATAAGGGTTTTTGCATCTCTATTTTTCTTCATTGATATATGGTTCATATTCACCACTTGTTTCCATTTTTTGTGTATATATTGGTTATGTATTACCTTTTAAATCCTATAATTTTATTTTCTACTGTGGGAATAATATTGAGAAAAATATATTATAGATTTTTTCTTTCTTAAGCATCCACTATTTATAGGCATGATTTTTACTTACAATGAATTTACTTTGTGAACACTCTACATTTATTTCCTTTGATTAAAGTGTGTTCACCTATATTTTTTTGGATCAAGTAAATATAGAAAGTGGGGGTGAATTTCCATTAAAAACTTTTTAAAACTTAAAACATAAATTGATATGAAATTAAAATAATTAAATAAATAATAAGATTTGTCACGACCCCCTCCCCAAAAAGTGTACCCCTCCTGGGTTGGTAATGTGAAAAAGGAGATAATGACCCCCGATTCCTACCTCCAGTAGGCCTCGGGTTGGAGACTAGCACCGAGGGTATAATAAACACACAAATGGGAGTCATTACCCTCTTAGAGAACACAGACAGAAGAGAGAGATAAGATAGACACCAACCAACTCCAACTCAGAACTGAAATATAAAAGAAACCCAAGTGCATGTATGTAATGCCATGAAAAAGTACTATAACTGAAAGGGGAAAAACCACAAGTACCCAAAAGAAACTAAAAAAAGCAGCAACCACAAGCCCGAACAGCTCCTGCAACCCCAAGCTAGTAGAAACCATCTTGATCTCCAACCTGCTCCATGTGACCTAAAAATAGTTTTTATATATATAGGGTGAGTATAATAGTATACTCAGTAGGATCCTCCCCGAATCCTATCATGCAAAAGTAAAGAAATCGTGCTAAAGCACAGTGAACAACAAGTGAAACTAACTCGTCACCTAAATAGGAATACTAAGTTCCCAACCTCACCATGGCTACTCTCACCAAGTAACGCATAAAAGAATATATCACATAATAACAAATATCAAGGGTACCCCACTACTACTTCCCCACTAGTTTTCCGCTTTTCCCCAACATCGCACGTCCTGAGCATCTCTCTCCAAAAAGTCTTGCCAAAGACACCTGGGCGAAGCACCACAATATGCACCTCATGCAACAAAACCACCACGTCCACCCACCAAAGTAACCAGGTATTTTCTGGGATCCACCACATCTCGCATAACGTGTATCATACATCGGGTATTATACCTCAAGACATTACATCCCATACACCAAGTAAGGATCCTCAATCCATCATAGATTATACACGTTACACCTATAATAGTACATAGAAAACTATATCCAGAATATATGTGTGTGAATAACCACAATCCATTACAGCCCTCTACACATATATATGGGGAAAACTAACCAATGTTCCTGCCAGCACCAGTAACTACCAAGAGAAGAGAGTGGGGAAAAAGGGGGTAGTCATCCATCCATCCTCCCATAGGAATGTTGAGGAAAACACCCCCCCCCCCCCCCCTAGGGCTCAGAATCCCCGGGGTGTTAGTTTCCCTTACTGACAAGGTGGAGTAGCGTATAGAAAAACAAAAGGTACATGATATATTATATTTCACAACCACACTATGGGCATTACCTAGTCTTAGACACAACTTCAGATAACGTCTCTCAGACTCCAGGTTGCTACTTCTAAGACTAGGTATCCTATAAGCACACAACCATTTAAAGAGATTTATTAGATTACTTCATTCTCTTTTTATCAGTTCCACTGTACTTTAATTAATTCATTAAACATTAATTAACCATGAACAATTCCACATTAAGTTTCCTTAGAATCACACCCAAAGTCAATTGTTCCTTCAAAATTACAACCTCATCATTATCTTCCAGCAACTCCATCCCCATGGGTTAACACCATTTATTCAATTATTTATTATAGAAATACTTTCTCACATTCCCAGGCATTCTAGAAAAACATTACATGCTACTAAACACAAGGGGATCAACACAGTGAGTAGATGTACTACCTGTCGAGTCTTTACCACTTATAGAAAGAGAATATACCCATCCATACTTGAGAAGCTAAACACAGAAACCATGTGGCATACCCCACGTGTCTTTGCCTCTTTCTGAATAAGGGTAAGTAAGACCAGCCACCTTGAGCAGTGGGGAAAAGTAAAGCAGATAAACAACCAATCAAAACCATCAAGCATCCAATAATCGAATCTGTCCCATTCCATCATCCCTGGTGTCCTCCCCGACACCCAAATGCATAAACCAATGCATCTCAGCACTCTAGGCATCATCTTCTACCACAACCAAAAGTGCCTCCATGCCTCCACATATTACCACAACCATCCAGGCTCACATTAAAACACAAGCAGCAGTAAAAAAACATCTTCACAATTGGGCTCTTGTCCCTTAAACACACAAGAGGGTAACTCAGAACCCTCCAAACAATTATCAAACAATTGGTTCCTTAATCCTTATTAAATTAACCAATTTATTATTCATAGGTTCCATTTTCCGGAAACCTAATCAGTAAGCTATCTCAAATAATTAAACATGCTTACTACGCCAATTATATTAACATCAAAATACAACAAGATCCAGATTCATTTACATGCCTCTTTATCTTTATCCAAACAATTATTAATTAATCCCAATTTACGTTCTTTACCAATTTCTATCAAGAACAAACAGTTAAGAAAAGCAAGAATAGATATCACACTATCTAGAAAAACAAGAGGCAATAACATACGAGCGATATCAATTTATTTATCGGGTTCAAATATTTATTATGTCAATTCCATTTCCATCCAGTGGGATAAAACATGATAACTATATAGTTGAACATATCAAAAAATATAAGTGACCAATCCCCTACCTCAAAAAGGTTCTTAATGTTCTTTATATGAGAACGATCCACTCAACGGATCATGATCGCCTCCTCTCACGACAATTGCATCCACTTGAGGATTCCACGGTACGACCGCACCAAACTAAACCCAATAAAAGTCCATTAGGAACATGGAGATAGAATTCCTTAAAAATGAATGGAGTAATAGAAGAAGATGAACCCAAAACAATGACAAAATACCATACCGTATATCAAAGATTGATTGATACTGCTTGGTTGCACCAAAAACAGAGCGGAACCGATCGGAGGAATAAAGTTTTATTGTGAAAATTCTACGGGAAGGATTGAAAGGTTGTAGCATCTCATAGCCAAGAACAAAGATGAAAAAAAAGTGAGGAACATATCTTGTCCCTTTTGAAGATTTAATGGGGCAACGGTTTAAGATACACTTAATTCCCCATTAAAAGCGGATCGCATTAACCCATGCGTTTTGACCAAGTAAAAACATCCTGAGCCATAGGAATAATTAATATAGTATTTATGGCCTTTGAATCAGCCTTAAGAGTCCTTAAAATAAGGCTTTAAATGTATTTTATGTTAAAGGAAACGCCAAAGGGGTGAAACTATAGGAAGATGGAAACACTGTTCACATACTCAAAATTTGGAAAAGGAAATAAAGATGAAGGATAGAGGTGAAGGATGGAACCTCACTGGTCTAGAAACACTATTCACCATCTCAAAATTTGGTAAAGGAAAAAAAGGTGAAGGATGGAACCTCACTGGTCTGTAAACACTGTTCACCAACTCAATATTTGGAAAAGGAAATAAAGGTGAATGATAGAGGTGAAGGATGGAACCTTACTGCTCTGGAAACACTGTTCATGCAAGAGGTTAGGGATAGAGGTGAAGGATAGAGGTGAAAGATGGAAGCTCACTAGTCTGGAAACACTGTTCTTGTAAGAGGTGAAGGATAGAGGTGAAGGATGGAGGTGAAAGATGGAAGCTCAATGGTCTGGAAACACTATTCATGCAAGAGGTCAAGGATAGAGGTGAATGATAGAGGTGAAGGATGGAAGCTCACTGGTCTGGAAACACTGTTCATGCAAGAGGTCAAGGATAGAGGTGAATGATGGAGGTGAAGGATGGAATCTCACTAGTCTGGAAACACTTTTCCTGCAAGAAGTTAAGAATAGAGGTGAAGGATGGAAGCTCACTGGTATCAAAACACTGTTCATTCAAGAGGTGAAGGATAGAGGTGAAGGATGGAAGCTGACTGGTCTGGAAACACTATTCATACAAGAGGTGAAGGATAGAGTTGAAGGATGGAGGTCAAGGATGGAACCTCATTGTTCTTGAAACATTGTTCACAAAACTGAAAAATTGGCAAAGTGTTGGGAAAATGACACCCTAAAATCTCAGAACACCTCAAAAACCATAATTCAACAACTGAATGGACTGGATAGGTCCGAGCCATTAAATTAGATACCTCTCAAAACATTATCTTCCTCAAGAATTCAAAACCAACCCAAAAATTAAACTGAAAGGGTTTTGAACAACCACTCCCCAAGATACCTCTCAAAATAGAGAAAGCCATAAGAAGCAAAAAAAGAGAATCATCTTATAATCACGAAAGGTCTAAAAACACAAAGCAAACATCATTACATGAAAAGAGTTAAACATCATACAACTCTGGGTACTGAGCACATATCTGTGACTCACATTCCCAGGTATTCTCTTCCATGCCACTGTGTCTCCACAAGACACGAACCAAGGGGATAGAACGCCTACACAACACCTTCTCCTTGAGGTCTTGGATCTCCATAGGTCACTCCTCAAAGGTCGCATCATCATCAACATCGATCTCTCCCCAATTTATAATGTGAGAGTCATCATGAAGATAACGACGGAGTTGTGATACATGGAAAACATCATGTATCTGAATCATCTGTGGGGGAAGTGCTACTCGATACGCCACAACTCCAACATGAGCTAAAACCTCTAAAGTCCCAACAAACTGGTGAGAAAGCTTACTTCCACAACTAAAACTTCACTTCCCACGATGGGGAGTCACTTTCAGAAACACATGATCCCCAACATCAAACTCCAAGGTCTCCTCCTTTGATCAACATATGATTTATAACGATCTTGTGATGTCTTCATCCTCTCAAGAATCACCTGGACCATCTCTATTGTATTCTGCACTAGTTCCGGTCCGAGAATTACTGACTCTCCGACCCCAGTCCCGCACAATGGAGAACAGAAAGTCCAACCATACAAGGATTCAAACGGAGCCATACCGATGGTGGAGTGAAAACTATTATTGTAAGAGAAATCCACCAAGGGTAAGTGCCTCATCCATGAGCCTCCAAAATCAGGAACACAAGAGTGTAACATGTCTTCAAGAGTCTTGATGGTTCGCTCTATCTGACCATCCATTTGAGGATGAAAAGAAGTGCTAAGGCATAGCTGAGAACCAAAAGCATGTTGGATACCTCTCCACACCCTGGAGGTAAATTGAAGATCTTGATCAGAAATGATCATCCTTGGGACTCCATGAAGTCTCACCACCTCCTTTAGATACTGCCTCAAAAAACTTCCACTGAGCTTGACTCCTTGATTGCTATAAAGTGGTCCGATTTTGTTAAATTGTCCACTAGCACCTAAATAGAATCATGTCCTCCCGGAGCTCGAGGTAAACCAGTAACAAAGTCCATTTATATGTCCTCCCACTTCCACTGAGGAATATCTAATGGCTGGAGAAGACCACCAGGAACACAGTGTCCAGCTTTCACCTTCTGGCAGACTAAACATTGAGACACAACTGCATATTTCAGCCCAGGCCACCAAAACTGGCTCCTCAAGGCTCGATACATCTTTTTCACACCAGGAGGCACCGCTAAAGGAGAACTATGGAACTCTCTAAGAACTGTGTCTCTCATTTCCAAAGGAACAAAAATCCTTCCATGATACAACACTCGGTGTTGTTCATCCTCAGTCCAACCATCAAGGGCATCGCCACAAACAACTCGGTCTCTCCAAACCTCCACCTCAAGATCCCCTAACTGGGACTCTTCCACCTTCTGTTTCAGGGATGATTGTACCATCATCTGAAAAATATAACCTCTACCCTCTACTTCTCTCATATCAAGATGTAATGCTGACAGTTCTTCCATTACTCTCCAGGAATCACCGGATTCATGCACAGCATCACTACGTGACTTTCGACTCAGTGAATCAGTTACAGCATTTCCCTTTCCAGGTGTATATGATATTTCGAAGTTGTATTCCTGCAAGAACTCTATCCACCGATGCTGTCGTAAGTTCAAGTCACGCTGGGAGAAAACATACCTCAAAATCTTATGATTAGTGAAAACAAAAAAGCATTCACCAATGAGGTAATGTCTCCAAAACTTCAGAGAAAACACCAAGGCTGCCAACTCAAGATCATTGGTGGAATAGTTGCGTTAATGGGGACATAAATTCCGATACCCATAAGAAACAACTAACCTCTACTTCATGAGAACATAGCCTAACCCCAGATGTGAAGCATCACAGAAAACATCAAACTGAACTCCCTCAGCTGGAAGAAAAAGGAATGGAGCACTTACTAACTTCTCCTTTAGATACTTTAAATCTTCCTGATACTGATCATTCCATATGAATGTCTGATCCTTCCTGGTCAAAGCTATCAAAGGAGTCGCAACTCGGGAGAAATTGGCTACAAACCTCCTGTAGTAGCATGCGAGACCAAGGAAACTTTGCATCTCTGAAACTGTCTTGGGAGATGCCCAAGACACAACTGCTTCTATCTTTGATGGATCCATAGATACTCCCTATTGGGACACAATGTGCCCCAATAAATATACTTCTCGTTCCCAAAACTCACATTTCAAAAACTTCCCAAATAGCTGGTGTCGATGAAGAACTCCCAAAATGGATTGTAGATGCTCTGCATGCTCCTCTTCAGATGTGGAGTACACAAGGATTTCATCGATTAAAACTACCAAGAACTTGTCCAGGAACTCACAGAAAATAGAATTCAACAATCCCATGAATATATCTGGAGCATTCCTCATGAAAAACGGCATTACAAAAAACTCATAATGCCCATGACGACAACGGAAATCAGTCTTTGGGATATCCTCATCCTTCACATGCATCTGATGATATTCTGACCACAAGTCTATATTTGAGAACCAACTTGCACCCTTCAGTTGATCAAATAAGTCATCAATCCATGGAATAGGAAATAAATTCTTTATTGTCACTTTGTTTAAGTGACAATAATCGACGCACAACCACAAACTACCGTCAGCCTTCTTCACGAACAAAACGGGTGCACCCCATGGTGACACACTTGGCCGAACAAAACTACACTATAACAGACCATCAAGTTTTATAAGTAGCTCTCGTAACTCATAAGGGGTCATCCTATATGGAGACATAGATATAGGAGATTCTCCTGGCTGTAGCCTGATCCCAAAATTTATCTCTCGTCGAGGGGGTAATGCTACAACCTCTTCTGGAAAGACATCAGGGTACTCCTCTATGACCCTTAGAAATGCCAACTGATGAACCTCTAAATAACTTAGCATCATCTTAGATATCATGGATGATAAGGATGGAACGTGCCTATGATCCATCCGAGGATCTCGCTCACCAAAAAACGCCACTGGATCTCCATCCACACCAATTAAAATGACCTTTTTCCTGAATCCATCCACAATAGTTTGCACTAAATACAAAAAATCCATGATGAGGATGACATCATATGGTTGTATTCGTAAACATAGGAAATCTACCAAAGAGCGGTGTTGCCTCAACACTAGCTCATAGTCTCTACAAACTTCAAACAAGTCAGCTCGACCTCCAACTAGCGTAGTCAACGCCAAGGGCACTGGAAGCCTCTCTACCTCAAGTCCCAAAGCATGGACAAGGGGAGGTGATATGAAGGAGTGTGTCACTCTTGAATCAAACAAGGCATACACCAAGGTAGAAAACAAGTAGAGGTTACCTTGAACGGTGTCTAGCTCTCCTAGAGATGGAAATTCTAGAGCATGAAGCTGACCACGACCTCCTCCATAGCCTCTCTGACCCTGATGATGACCACTACCATGGCCTCGCTCTGATCTCTGAGGACGGGTAGCATCATGGGGTTGTCCTCTACCTTCCCCATCTACCCTCTGCTGATCTAAAGCTGGTGCAACTGGCTGCTTCTTCCTCGGCTGGAACTGCCTCAACGGAGGAACCTGGAGCATAGAGACTGGTGCACGATAACTACTCTGAAAGTTCAGCCACTCCCATTGTTGATGACCATGACCACCACAAGAAAAACAAGCACCTGATCCCTTGGCATAGTCCTGAGAGTTGCTGCCTTTGGAGAAACGAGATGTGAAGGGCTGGGACCTACCCCCGGCTGAACGGAAACTCCTCTGCCCGGAAAACCAAGAACCCCAGACCATAGCTCCGCTTCATGAAGAATCATACTGATTCTCTTCTCGTGATGATCTGATCCTGTCCAAAGTCCTATCAACAACCTCTACCCTCTCCAGTACCTCAAGATATGTTTTCAGCATAAATAGGGTGACCTAGCGCTGGATCTATGGATGTAAACCCTCCTCAAAATGTCTCTCCCTAGTCTTCTCATCTGGAAATAGGTCTGAAGCATATCATAAAAGGTTCCTGAAATGGATCCCAAACTCTCAAACATTAGATCTCCCTTGTCGAGGGGTAATAAGCTCCTAGAAACTGGACGCCTTCATAGTCGAAGAAAGAAACTCGACTATAAACTTGTCTCGGAACTCCTCCCATGAGATCACTGACTCCTCACGATCCATGAGGAACAAGAACCACCATTGCCTCGCTGCTCCATGTAGCATCCTCGCAACCAAGTATACCCAGTGCTCCTTTCAAGCACAAATCAAACTGAAGCCGATCTCGACCTCCTCTAACTAGTCTTCCATGACTGAATATGAAACGGAGCCCTCATACTTCTCCAGACTCTGGCGCTGAAACTCTCGAAGTGTCTTCCTCCAAGTGTCATCATCGTCAACAACCTCTACCCTATGGTGATCTGCTGGAACAGCCTACTGGACATTTTCTGTTCAAACCTGACAAGGACGTCGACCTGGATCCATACCTATAAAATAACAAACCGTTAGAGGTCTTAAAATTGTAATATGGAAGACTCACCATTAATTAATTAATTTTTTTCTTTTATTCATTTTAAGTTAACCTATACCAAGGCCAACCCATTCAAACACAGGCACAAAGAAGAATGATACATGATCATTTCCTAGGTCTCTACCCTGCAACTAGTATCACCTTGTTTAGTAGCCATTTTAAACTTAAAGGTTCGTACATCAGTAAATTCCTTTCATATCTTTTACTAAAAACTCACCAAAGGGTAAAATTGGATTTAAACAATTTTAGGTGGATGTAAATAATATTACATATTGAGGAAACATATATGTGGATGATAAAATACACCCCAGTAAATTCCAAAGTATAAACAATCTCGGATAAAAATGAGATTGTGATATTTACCTTACCTTAGGTCCGATTTTCTTCGTAAGTGTCAGAACCTCCTATATAATGATTTAAATAATGTCATTGACTTATTCCAGAATCATACTCATTGTTATGATATCATATATGGTCATATTCTTAGCTTATTATTAGTAATATTTCATTGTTACTTGTTATTCGGGTGTTTATTACTTTTTGTTCTTATCCGTGTTTTGTCGAATAAATTCTTATTCTTATTTTTAGGTTATAGATACCTCATTTACAGAATGGTATTAGTGTAATATATATCATATTTATTCACTAAATTCATTTTTGTAATCATTATGCAATGAAAATCATGTAGAACGAGTCGCATCACATCGTGGAGACGGTATTCCGTACGCACGCACGAGCGATGATATCGTTACCATGATCGTGGAATTGTATTGGAGTGTATGTATACTATTTCATAATCAATATCACTTTAAAATAATCATATATATTCATTCTTTAAACCATTATACCCATCCAAGTTAGGTGGTGGTGGAAAATAGATTACACCACGGCGTGGAGACGGTATTCCGTACGTACGCACGCGCGGTGATTTCATTTTCCGTAGGATGGATAGATGGTGAAATAGGGTTGTTTCATAATTATAATAACATATAAGTATATGAATGATACTGATGTTATTACTTCATAATGAAACAACTAAAGAAGAAAAAGTGTAAGAAGAAATAAAGTTGAAAGAATCGGTAACGGACATTACCTCTTCTTTGAAGCGCCTCTTTGAGACCTCCTTTTAGGGCACTAAAATTGGTATTTGAAGAAGACCAGGACCTCTAGGATGTTTCTAGGGAATTGGAGAAGAGAATTTTTCAGGGTTTGGCCGAGATTGAAGGCTCAAAGTGGTGTGAGGAAGAGAGGGAGGAGGTTCCCTTTTATAAGGGAGGAGAGGGGCACCTTTGGAAAAACTAAAAATATTATTTTATTATAAAGTAATATTCGGTTTTAAATAGCTCCAAATTGATTTATTTAGAATCTAAGGTGGGGATGGGTAGAAATCCTCTCATCCAATATAATTTAGACAAGTTTAGGTTCCTATTTTAACCTTATCATTTAGATTTAACTTTAAGTTAAATAATTTTACTTTTACCGTGTATTTTTGTGTTCTTACACTATAAGGTTAATAAACTTACTATAACAAGCCAAACGAACCCCAAGTTTTTTATTATTAATATATATAACCTTATCTAAGTCATTTTTCCGAACCTTATATTTTTATGAATAAAATAACAATTAATAATATAATATTTGTTTTAAAAACTATTTTATGTCAATTTTGACACTATTTAGTAATTGATTTTTGTGAAAATCATAACAGAATGATTAATTCGAAAAAGGTTAATTA
The DNA here is from genome assembly GCA_963277665.1 of Viscum album. NCBI lineage: Eukaryota > Viridiplantae > Streptophyta > Magnoliopsida > Santalales > Viscaceae > Viscum > Viscum album. The sequence goes on along the minus strand of OY728159.1, from coordinate 768,172,400 downwards.
AATCAATACTAACATGTCATATTAACCTATAAAATTAGTGTAATTCATAAAAAGTCTCAAATTATATTTATTTGGGTATTTATAACATCAATTATGTCAATATTTTATTAATAAGATAATTACTTCATCATCATTGTGTCATAAATAAATTAAATTATTTAATGTCTAAAAATTACTAATAAAATATCATTATTTAGGAAATCTTTTTATCCTTCTAATTAATATTTATAGTCGAATTTATCTTATGTATAACCCTATATTAAAAATTATTTACTTATTAAACTTTGATTTTAACTATTTTAACCCTTCTTTAAATAAATTAATAATAAATGTCCTAATCTAATCCAAGTGGGCCTAAATGGTCATATTTTATTCCTAAAGTTGTTTTTGGTCGAATTAAACTTATCCAATAGAATTAAGACATGTGTTAGGGTAATAATAATATCATTTTTACTCTTAATTACCCTATTTACTTTTAACCGTGGTAAATAAAAGTAAAAAGTTACTATTCACCAAAAATTATTTTCATCTCATTGAACCACATTTTACTTATTGAAATCAACCGTGTCTCTCATATTTTTAAAATTCTACTCACAGAAGCGGTAAAATTAAGTTTTATGTAAATTTGCAAATTCTCCTAGGAGGTGGGTAAAAGACGGTGAAAAGTTCAATAAAATTTTTATATATCTAAAATTATTATAAAATTACTCTAATGAATTACATTGAACTTATATAGGTATTATGTATCAATTTTGACCTAAAATAAATTTAAATAAAATAAATAATTATTTAAATAAAAAGTCAGTTTTTAAAAAGTAACCCAGTGTTTTCACTATTCATCAAAAATTGAAAGTTTTCAGAAAAATACCAAAATTTCACCCTAGGATAATTTTGATATTCTGAATCCAAAACTGAATTCAATTATTAAAAATAAAATTTAAAAAATTTCAAAAAGTGGGTATTACTATTCATAACAGCTAGTTTTAATAATATTTTAATAGCATATCGTTGTTTAGTAAAACTCGGTATTGCGTATGACGCAAGCTATCTAGGAAGGTCGCGATTGTGTGTAAAGCAAGCCAAGCTAGTGTTGTGTGTAGTGAAAGATTCCTTTGATGATTTATTTAACATAAAAAAACAAAATATTTCTCATAAAAGTCTCAGGTGTTAAATTCTACCCCCCTTAAAATGAATTGCTCCCTTGAAATTCGTCACTTTGTAACAAACAGATAAGGATACCTCTCCCTCATCATATCCTCAAGCTCCCATGTAGCTTCTTCTAATTGGCGGTTACTCCATAAAACTTTCACCAAGCAAGTGGTCTTGTTTCGTAAGACTTTTTCATTATGATCTAGAATCTCTATCGGCTGTTCTTCAAAAGAAAGATCTTGTTTCAGCGGTACAACTTCTGAGCTGAGTACATGTGAAGGATCGGGTATGTACTTTCTTAGGAGAGATACATGGAACACATCGTGAACGTGAGAGATATTTGGTGGAAGCTCCAATTGGTAAGCTACCTTCCCAACACGATCTAGTATTTCGAATGGACCGATATATCTAGGGCCCAACTTTCCCTTCTTTCCAATCTCATGACCCTCTTCGAGGGAGATATTCGTAAGAACACTTTATCACCCACTTAAAACTCTAAGTCTTTTCTTCAATTGTCGGCATAAATTTTTTGTCGACTCTGAGATGCTCTTATGTGTTGTTGAATAGATCAGACCTTTTCTGCCACCTCATCAACAAGATCAGGTCCTAATAGCTTTCTTTCCCCAACTTCATCCCAGCAAGTTGGAGTTGTGCATTTCTTTCCATAGAGAGCTTCATAAGGAGCCATCTGAATACTGGAGTGAAAGATATTATTATAATAAAATTCCACCAAAGGTAGGTGTTTATCCCAACCACCTATGAAATCCATAGAGCAAGCTCTCAACATATCTTCTAGAGTTTGAATCATCCTCTCAGACTGACCGTCTGTCTAAGGATGATAAGCAGTGCTGAAACTCAACTCTGTATCCAGAGTATGCTGAAGACATCGCTAGAACTTTGAGGTAAACCTCGGATCCCGATCAGATGTAATAGAAAGTGGTACTCCAGGAAATCTTACAACTTCCTTTACATATATCCTGGAAAGCTGATCCAGAGAGAAATCCTCTCTAATAGCAATGAAGTGTGCAGACTTTGTAAGACGATCAACTATGACCCAGATAGCATTATTGACTTTGGATGTTTTAGGAAGTCCGGTGACAATGTCCATAGTGATGTTTTCCCATTTCCATTTGGGTATGGGTAATGGTTGTAACATTCCCTTAGACTTCTGTCTCTCAACTTTAACTTGCTGACAAACCAAGAATCGAGAGACATATTCAGCAACATCTCTTTTCATTCCATCCCCCCAGAAGTACTCTTTCAGGTCACTATACATCTCTGTGCTTCCAGGATGAATAGAGAATGAAGAACTATGAGACTCATCCAGCAGCTCCTTTAATTTAGGGATGGGAGGAACACAAACCCGATTCCTGAACTTTATTATCCCATCACAATCAAGGTTGAATTCAGAAACATTTCTCACCTTCTTTTGTAACTCTACATCTTCTTTATGTGCCTCTTTAATCTTCACATGTATAGATGGTTGAACATTCATTTGAGAAAGATAAGATTTTTCCCCTTCTATTATAATTCCAAGATCCATCCTTTGTAAATCCATAAATATTGGATCTTTTGTGATCCTCATCATGGATAAACTGGCATGGTCTTGTCGACTTAATGCATCTGCCACCTTGTTTGCTTTCCCAGGGTGGTAATGGATTGAGAAGTCGTAATCCTTAATCATCTCCAACCATCTTATTTGGTGCATATTCATCTCCTTTTGTTTGAAAATATGCTTTAAACTTTTATGATCAGTATAAATATCACACCTTTCTCCATAAATATAATGCCTCCAAATCTTTAATGCAAAGATTACCGCAGCTAACTCCAAATCATGAGTTGGGTAATTTTGCTCATGGATTTTCAACTATCGTGAGGCATAAGCTATCACCATATCATTTTGCATAAGAACACACCCAAATCCCTTCTTGGATGCATCACTGTAGATCACAATCCTTTCTCCACTACAAGGCAGTGTGAGCACAGGTGCACTGGATAACCTTCTTTTCAACTCCTTGAATTCTCTTCACATTCCTCCGTCCAAACAAACTTAACTCCTTTCCGAGTCAACCTGGTGAGTGGATTAGATAATCGTGAAAAATATTTCACAAAACGTCGATAATATCCAGCCAAACCAAGAAAACTTTGGATCTCAGTTACTGTTGTTGGTCTCGACCATCTTTCGATAACCTCTGTTTTTTGCTGGATCCACAGATATCCCCTCTTTTGAGATTATGTGACCCAAAAATGAAACTTTTTGAAGACAAAATTCACACTTGGTAAATTTGTCATAAATCTTCTCCTTTCTATGGGTCTTCAATATAATTATCAAGTGATCGTCATGTTCTTCCTTGCTCTTTGAATACACAAGAATATCATCTATAAAGACTACCACAAACTAATCAAGATAATCTCTAAAGACTCTATCCATCAGATCCATGAAGATAGTAGGGGAATTAGTAAGACAAAATGGCATCACTATAAATTTATAGTGTCCATACCTTGTACAGAAATTCGTCTTTGGTATATCCTCCCTTTTGACCCTTAATTGATGATACCCTGAATGAAGATCAATCTTGGAAAAGTATTGAGCTCCGCGTAGTTGGTCAAATAAGTCATCAATGCGCAGGAGAGGATATTTTTTCTTGATAGTGATCTTGTTAAGTTCTCGATAATCAATGCAGAGTCTCATTGATCCATCTTTCTTCTTAACAAACAGAACAGGTGCTCCCCAAGGTGACGCACTAGGGCGTATGAACCCCTTATCAAGATTCTCTTGGAGTTGCTTCTTCAATTCCTACAACTCAATTGGGGCCATTCTATAAGGTGTCTTTGAAATATGCAAATCACCTGGTACGAGTTCTATTGAAAACTCAAATTCACTATTTGGTGGAAGACCCGACAATTCCTCCAGAAAGACATCATCAAAATCCCGTACAATGGGCATATTCTTAATCATGAGTTTCTCACCAACCATTTGAGATAAATAACCTTCATTTAGTGGAATCAAGACCCATAAGATGGAAGAAATTTCCACTGGAAGGTTATGTTCATCCTTGCATCGATAGACGATCATAGATTGATCTGGAATATGAAATGTGACTTCCCTTCTTTGTCAATTGATATGAGCTCCATATAGAGAAAGCCAATCCATGCCAAGAATCACATCAAATTCCACTATAGGGAGGATCACAATATTTGTAGGAATCACTTTCCCACAAACTTCAATCAGAGAAGAATTATAAACTTTTGATGCGACTGTTGTGCCATTAGGGGTTGTCACAGCTAAATCAACATCTAATTGTTGAGGTAATACGGTGATACCCTTAGAAAATTCTTCAAAAATAAAAGAGTGGGTGGATCCATAATCAAATAAAACATTTTCTACTTTAGAGTGGATGGTAAGTGTACCTTTAACCACTTCGTTATCGTGCTCCACATCGCTGATAGAAATTTCATGTGACTTTCCTTTGTCTTTAGCCTTAAGAGTTTGTTGACATCGACCATCATCATCAACCCTTGGATTTGGGAATTGATTGGCATAATGCCCCATCTCCTTTCACTTGTAACATTCAAGTGTATGAGGTGCACTCTGTGTAGCCTTTTCTTTGTTCACATCACTAGACATCTTCTTCCCATAGTTGCGGCATTCAAATTCCCGATGACCTTCCTTTCCACATTTGAAACATTTACTTGTCCCTTTAAGACAACTCCCTCCATGTTTCTTTCCACACTTTGAGCATAAGGGAAAACTCATCTTCTTTTCAGGGTGCTCTTTAGATTTTCCTTTTAATTCCATTTTCCTCTTCTTATCAAACCCATATGACTGATGGGTTACTCCAATATCCATCTCAACTTTGAGAGAACATCAAACGATTTCCTCATAGCTATTGAAGTCCCTTATGGCTAAATCCCTTCGAAGACTTTGTTTTAAGACACTAAATAATCGATTGATCTTACTCTCAGTTTGGATAATAATACCAGAATTGTACCTTACAAGTCTTGTAAAATTTGCTTCATAGGTACCAACAGATTCATCATCCTTTTGCTTTAGTTCAAGAAACTCCTTCTCCATCTTTGTTCAGAGAATACGAGGGAAGTACTTATTGAAAAATAAGTTCTTGAACTCGTCCCATTCCATGGACTCAATTTCATCTCTTGGCCTCATATTCTTGATAAGATTCCACCATTAATAAACATCACCTTCCAAACGATACACTGCTAAGATGACTTTATCATGTTTAGAACATTGAAGAACTGAAAATATCTTTTCAGTAGTACTGATCCATTGTTCAGCAACTAATGGATCAGTAGACCCGCTGACTGAAGGTGGACGCTGTCTCATGAAGGATTCAACAGAATGTTGCTCCTTCTTTTTCTCATTTGGAAGTCCTGCATGATTCATAGCTTTAGAAAGTTGTGTGATCATGGCTACAAGATTTTTCATTCCAGCTCCCATAACGTTTGGTTGCTCAGGGGGACAATCATTTCATTGCCCGTCGCATTCCGCATTAACACAGTTTCTTCGGGTTCCAGCCATTGACTAAAACTAAGAAGAATAGTGTGAGAAACACTAATTATAATAGGAAAACCACATAATCAAGAATAAAATTTCACACTTAAGGTCTTATCCTAGGTTATTCATGGCCATTTCTAAAACACTAAGATTGTGTTCTATGCTTATACTTATCCTTATGATTCTTACTAAGGCTTTCACATCCTAGTTTCCAAAGGTTGACTATACCTTTCCTTTGATACCATCTATAATGAACATACTTTATATACAATGTTAGTACTTCAAAATTGAGGTACACTTATTACAATATATAACAAAACCATGAAAGGACCGTATAGGTATAGTGTCTTTAGAAACTGGGAAACATAAACAACTAGTTTATAAAGCATCTACACTGTCTCCCATTTATTTCATCATATCTATAGTCCCTTTTGACATATCTTACTTAATAACCTTCTTCCTGACCTAGGGAAATAAAACATACAAAAGGGTGAGCTCAAATGCTCAGTAAAGGTAAAAAAAATATCAATCACATCATATTCATAAGAACATAACATTTTGGAAATCTTACCCTGCAAAAGAGATCATAATTTCATAACATGGGATAAATCATGGTAGTGAAATGTAATCATAATAATCATAACTTAAAACATGAAGCTTTGTGGCATACACATATAATCATATAGAATCATTTCTTATTAGTCAAGACTCATTGCCAAGACTATCTTAGTGTACAAAGTCCATTTCTGAACCAAGTTCATTCCTCGTTTCAGTCCTGTTTCACTGAACCGGTTTAACCTGTCGTTCCAGCCATGTATATCTCATGAGATATAAAATATTTACCCAATGCATTGGAGGGAGATATAGGTCCCACCCATCTCATAATGATACCATTCTTATGTGTTCCACAAAATCAAAAAATCATACATCATTGCATAACCCATTTAATAAAAATGGGAATATTAAACATCATTCCATCATAACATAATCTATATAAGATAAAAAGACATCATAAAAATAATTCCATCATAAAATAATCAAATCAATGTAAAAATAGGGATAGAAACAGAACCCTATATTATCTTATATGGAAAATAATTTTGATAAAACACTTGAACTCCATTCTTGAGGAAAATATCCTTTCTACTTCAAAAACACGTTTCCTTTCTTAACATGTCATACAATTATAAATTAAAAGAAGTTGATTAAAAATAAACTTGAAACCTTGTAAAGGAATCTTCTTGGAAATAATGTTTTAAAAATCCATTCATGCTGTATAAGTTAAAAAAACATTCTTCTCGTACTTTTGTTGGAAAAGTCAAAAAGTACCTCGTACGAAAAACGACAAAAGATTCTTTTCATATATTTTACTAAAAACTCACCAAAGGTTAAAATTTGATTTAAAAAATTTTAGGTGGATGTAAATAATATTACATATTGAGGAAACATGGATGTGGATGATAAAATACACCCCAGTAAATTCCGAAGTATAAACAATCTCGGATAAAAATGAGATTGTGATATTTCCCTTACCTTAGGTCCGATTTTCTTCGTAAGTGTCTAAAACTCCTGTATAATGATTTAAATAATGTCATTGACTTATTCCAGAATCATACTCATTGTTATGATATCATATATTGCCATATTCTTAGTTTATTATTAGTAATATTTCATTGCTACTTGTTATTCGGGTGTTTATTACTTTTTGTTCTTATGCGAGTTTTGTCGAATAAATTCTTATTCTTCTTTTTAGGTTATAGATACCTCATTTACAGAATGTTATTAGTGTAATATATATCATATTTATTCACTCAATTCATTTATGTAATCATTATTTAATGAAAATCATGTAGAACGAGTCGCATCACATCGTGGAGACGGTATTCCGTACGTACGCAGGAGCGATGATATCATTCCCATGATCGTGGAATTGTATTGGAGTGTATGTATACTATTTTAGAATCAATATCACTTTAAAATAATCATATATATTCATTATTTAAACCATTATACCCCTCCAATTAAGGTGGTGGTGGAAAATAGATTACACCACGGCGTGGAGACGGTATTCCGTACATACGCACACGCGGTGATTTCATTTTCCGTAGGATGGATAGATGGTGAAATAGGGTCCTTTAATAATTATAATAACATATCAGTATATGAATGATACTGATGTTATTACTTCATAATTAAACAACTAAAGAAGAAGATGCGGAAGAAGAAATAAAGTTGAAAGAATCGGTAACGGACATTACCTCTTCTTTGAAGCACCTCTTTTAGACCTCCTTTTATGGAACTAAAATTGGTCATTGAAGAATACCAGGACCTCTAGGATGTTTATAGGGAAGTGTAGAAGAGAATTTGGAAGGGTTTGGTCGAGCTTGATGGCTCAAAGATGTGTGAGGAAGAGAGGGAGGAGGTTCCCTTTTATAAGGGAGGAGAGGGGCACCTTTGGAAAAACAAAAAATATTATTTTGTTATAAAGTCATATTCGGTTTTAAATAGCTCCAAATTGATTTATTTCGAAGATAAGGTGTTTATGGGTCTATATACTCTCATAAAATAGAATTTATACAAGTTTAGGTTCCTATTTTAACATTATCATTTAGATTTAACTTTAAGTTAAATAATTTTACTTTTACCGTGTCTTTTTGTGTTCTTACACTATAAGGTTAATAATATTACTATAACAAGCCAAAAGAACCCCAAGTTGTTTATTATTAATATATATAACCTTATATAAGTCATTTGGCCGAACCTTATATTTTTAGGAATAAAATAACAATTAATAATATAATATTTGTTTTAAAAACTATTTTATGTCAATTTTGACACTATTTAGTAATTGATTTTTGTGAAAATCATAACAGAATGATTAATTCAAAAACAGTTAATTAAATCAATACTAACATGTCATATTAACCTATAAAATTAGTGGAATTTATAAAAAGTCTCAAATTATATTTATTTCGGTATTTATAACATCAATTATGTCAATATTTCATTAATAAGATAATTACTGCATCATCATTGTGTAATAAATAAATTAAATTATTTAATGTCTAAAAATTAAAAATAAAATATCATTATGTAGGAAATAGTTTTATATTTCTAATGAATATTTATAGTCGAATTTATCTTATCTATAACCCTATATTAAAAATTATTTACTTATTAAACTTTGATTTTAACTATTTTAACCCTTCTTTAAATAAATTAATAATAAATGACCTAATCTAATCCAAGTGGGCCTAAATGGTCATACTTTATTCCTAAGGTTTTTTTTGGTCTAATGACACTTATCCAATAGAATTAGGACATGTGTTATGGTAATAATAATATCATTTTTACTCTTAATTACCCTATTTACTTTAAACCGTGGTAAATAAAAGTAAAAGGTTGTTATTCACCAAAAAATATTTTCATCTCATTGAAACACATTTTACTTACTGACATCAACAGTGTCTCTCGGATTTTTGAAATTCCACTCACAGAAGCGGTAAAATTACGTTTGATGTAAATTTGTAAATTTTCCTAGGAGGTCGGTAAAAGACGGTGAAAAGTTCAATAAAATTTTTATATATCTAAAATTATTATAAAATTACTCCAATGAATTACATTGAACATATATAGGTATTATGTACCAATTTTGACCTAAAATAAATTTAAATAAAATAAATAATTATTTAAATAAAAATTCGGTTTTTAAATAGTAACCCAGTGTTTTCACTATTCATCAAATATTGAAAGTTTTCAGAAAAATACCAAAATTTCACCCTAGGTTAATTTCGATATTCCGAATCCATAAACGAAGTCAATTTTGAAAAATAAAATTTACAAAATTTCAAAAAGTGGGTATTACTATTCATAACGGCTAGTTTTAATAATATTTTAATAGCATATCGTTGTTTAGTGAAACTTGGTATTACGTATGACGCAAGCTATCGAGGAAGGTCGTGATTGCGTGTAAATAAAGTCAAGCTAGTGTTGTGTGTATTGAAAGATTCCGTTGATGATTTATATAACATAAAAAATCAAAATATTTCTCATAAAAGTCTCGGGTGTTACATTGGTGGTTGCTGCTCTACTTTTCAGTTGTTGTACTTTCTTTTCTCAGTTGTATTGTACTTTTAGTTGGGTTTGTATACTGTCCCATTTACTTTCCAGTACTTGCTTTTGTACTCAGTTTACTTAGTGTTTACTTCAGCTTGTGTACTCTGTGGTGTTTGTTTTCTTATATAAAGGCAATGCCTTCCCTTTTATCAGGATTTACGCCTTTGGTGCTAGTCGCCAGCCCCTGGCCTATAGAAGGCGGGCTTGGGGTAGTCACGACACGGGCCCTGAGGACGGGTCATGACAATTTGGTATCAGAGGAGTCGGTTCTACCGCAAAAATCCGGACTCTGATAATTTCTTCTACGTGAAGAAATAATGTTAAGGGTATTGAGTGTGGTTATCAGTCTAGAGAGCCAAGTGTTGGTGTGGCGGCCGACATATCCATACACCAGGACCCTGACTTCTAATTTCTGACTCAATGCACGAAAACTTTGATTTCATGTGTGTTTCAAAGTTTTATTTGTGATTACTTTGTGTCATCTCACCTAGTATACTGTATTGACCGTGGTGCACCTATTTCCCTTCAGGATGGCCCCACGACGGCAGCCAGCCAGGGTTCCAAGTTTTATGTGAGATGGCATCTCACCAAGCGACGAGGCCTCGGTGCAGGGCCCCATTACTGCGGAGGCACCGGCGGTACCTCTACCCTCCGAGCCACTGATGTCACCAGCCCCAGCAGCTGAGAGTGCACATCGTCTAAGTGCACTGCACGAGTTTCAATGTCAGAGGCCACCCAGGTTCCGCGGAGAGATGGATCCTCAGGTAGAAGAGGATTGGCTGGAGGCTGTTGTTCAAGTCTTCAGATTGGTAGGGACACCAGCAGACCTCATGGTGATCCTTGCGGCGAGTCTCCTACACGCAGCAGCAGGTAGATGGTGCATCCTGGTGCTCCAGGTGCACGACGAGGCATCTCTACTTTGGACGGACTTCGAGAACCTCTTTTTCTCAGAGTTTGTTCCAGCCACCCTCCGTGAAGTGCGCATCTGGGAGTTACTACAGCTTTAGTAGGGTAGTATGACAGTAGCCCAGTACTTGGTGAGATTTACTGATCTCTCGCACTACTCCACGGACATGGTACGGGACCCATTCTTCCGGGCCCGGACCTTCGAGCAGGGAATGAGGCATGAGATCAGGGCTTTGATGATATCCCTCAGCATTCCGATGCAGGCAGGAGTACTGGAGCGAGCCCTTCTTGTAGAGATCTTTCTTGCTGATCCTTCACCAGCAGCGAGACCTACCGCAGGGCGACACGTAGTGGGGTCTTCTGCAGCTGGCAGTTGACGGATGTCACAGGGGTCCAAGAAGACTAGACCATCAGGTGGGAGACCTCAGGATACTGGCTCAGAGGCGCAGGGAACATGCAGCAGAGCCAGTCATACGAGAGGTAGACAGTGCAATGCATGTGGCGAGCAGGGCCACATGGCTCATGACTGCCCGACCTGCCATGCAGAGGAGCAGCAGATGGTTGAGGGACCACCCAGGCAGAGATAGAGGTTTGACCATGGCGGTCCGTAGGGAGCAGGCGGATGAGGCAGAGGAGTTGGCCGAGCAGCGGGTGGTGTGCGATGCTTTGAGGCTCTACCACCACCACCACCAGGAGGTCCACCCCGACCACAGGGTACAGGTGGACAGGGGAGAGCACAACTTCAGGTAGCTGAAGCTTACGATCATGGTGCTCCGGAAGTGCGTGGACAAGAGTGGGACTAGCTCCAGGCATGGAGGCCTTTGTCCATAATGCTTCTAGCTTCGTTGAAATCGTTGTTTGTGTTGCTTTGTGTCTTTGTACTTTGAATTGCAGTAATAAAAGACACTTGAAATAGTGAAGTTTTATTTCTTGTCTTTTGTATGATAATACTAAGAGGTTCCTGTTAAAAACCGTTGACTTGACCCTCACATACGATATTCCTACTGGAGGAGACCCAGTAACCACACACTGATGCCGACAGTGTGACTCAACCCTTAGAGGTGAGAGTAATGGTTGGATATCTTGGTAGCAGCGTCAAGGCATTACGAATTCATCCAAGGAATGAATTAAAATTATTCATGTCAGGATTGAATGTATTAGGCAAGGAATTCAGTTCATCCAGGGGATGAGATCGGATTTCTTTTTTCGGAAAAGGAGAAGTCTTTGCATCTTTGAAAAATGTTAACGAAGAAGGGGAAACCCTTCATGTGGTCAGACAGATGTCAGCAGAGCTTCTAGGAGATGAGACTGAGATTGGCCAGTGCATCCATCTTGAGGCTACTAGAAGAGGGAGTAGGGTACGTAGTTTACTGCAATGCATTAGGGACCGGACTCGGGTGTGTTCTGAAGCAGGAGCGGGCAGTGATCGCCTATGGATCACGACAATTGAGGCAATATGAGCAGAACTACGCTACCCATGACCTGGAGTTAGTAGCAGTGGTCTTCGCCTTGAAGATGTGGTGGCACTATCTGATGGGAAAGTGCTTTACAGTCTACTCTGGCCACCAGAGTCTCGAGTACACCTTCTCGTAGAAGGACGTGAACCTGAGATAGTGGCGATGGCTTGAGTTCCTCTAAGACTATGACTTTGAGATAGTCTATACTCCTAGGAAGGGGAACGTAGTAGCTGATGCTCTCAGTAGGAGGTCGGGCATCCAGATACTTGGAGAGGCGACGGAGCACCTAGTCGCATTGCAGATATCCTTCATGGATGGAGATGGGGCAGCCTTTCTACAGTCGCTCACAGTCACTCCTCCACTACTTCAGCGGGTCAGAGAGGCACAACATGGGGATGTTGACTGTGAGATGCGACATGCACAGATATCCTCAGGACAGGCACCTGATGGATTCTCTGTAGGAGGAGAGCACGTAGTCCTTTTCATAGGATATACCATGGTTCCAGTTTCATTTTAGGATGAGCTGCTGAGAGAGTTTCACACTTCCCCACTAGTGATACATCCTGGAGTAGTGAAGATGTACCAGGATCTCTGACGACAGCACCGGTGGCCGGGTATGAAGAAGGTTTTGGCACAGTTCGTTTCACAATGCCTCACCTACCAGTAGGTGAAGGTAGAGCATCAGGTACCAGTAGGATTGGTACAACCCTTGGAGGTCCCGGAGTGGAAGTGGGACGGGATATCTATGGATTTCGTGACAGGGCTTCCATGTACTTCCAGAGGACACGACTCCATCTGGGTGATTGTAGACCGAATCACCAAGTCGGCCCACTTCTTACCTATCAGAAATCAGGGCTCAGCGGAGAGCTTGGGACGCCTCTATGTTCAAGAGATCGTACGGCTTCATGGTGTGCCATCTTCTATCATCTTCGATCGAGATTCTCACTTTACTTACCAGCTTTGGAAGGGGTTGAAGGAGGAATTTGGGATGCAGCTACGTCAGAGCACCACCTTTCACCCACAGACGGATGGTCAGATGGAGAGGACCATTCAGACTCTCGAGGACATGCTCCGTGCATGTGTCCTCAACTTTGGTTGCAGCTGGGAGGATCACCTACCCTTGGTGGAGTTTGCGTACAACAACAGATACCACTCCACCATCGAGATGGCACCATATGAGGCATTGTACGACCGACCTTGCAGATCACCTCTGTGCTAGACAGACCCTGGGGAGTCAGCACTTGTAGGAATAGAGATGGTCCAGGCCAGGATGGAGAAGGTTCAGATCATCCAGGAGCGGATGAGGACTGCTCAGAGCCGACAGAAGTCCTATGCTGACAAGAGGAAAATACCACTGGAGTTCGAGGATGGAAACCACGTTTTCTTACAGGTCTCACCTCAGCATGGATTACAAAGATTTGGACAGGGTGACAAGTTATCTCCGCGTTTCATCGGACCATTCCAGGTTCTCAATAGGATAGGAGAGGTGGCTTATCACTTGGCTCTTCCACCTCAGTTGCATCGGGTGCATGATGTCTTCCACGTATCTCAGCTGAGGAGATACGTGCACGACCTGACGCATATCATTGATCACGGGGAGCTGGACATCGATGATGGAGAGACTTTTACGGAGGTCCCGGTGGAGATCGAGGATTGACAGGAGTGGGTCCTACGTGGATGGTTGATTCCTCTAGTGTGCATCAGGTGGAAGCATGGGAACCTCCAGGAGAGCACATGGGAGCAGGAGGCTCAGATAAGTGCTCAGTACCCTCATTTGTTCCCCTAGTTTGTGCTATATCTTTATGGGGACGTAAAGACCTGAGGTGGGAGTAATATAAAGACCCGTAAATTTCAAGGGAATTTTTTTCCTAAATTCTTTGGGATTTTACGAGTACGCAGTTTCTGATGGCACTTGATTCCAAGGCCCAGTGTGCCTGGAATCAATTTCTGACATTTAGCTCAGGTACGTTTAGTGAACGAACGAGTGGGTTTTTCTATCTTTTGAACCGGTGCTCGGAATTGAAATCTGAGGGCACTGATGAACACGCAGCACCTGATTTTTCTTAAGAGGACCTTTATCAAGGATGCATTTGCTCGAGAGGAGTTGTTTAAAAATAGGGGATTAAATAAAAAATGAATAAAATGTATGGTACAAATTTTATTCTTATCTTAGTATGGTTATATCCTACATGGGGTAGTTGGGGTGGGACTCATAAGACCCTAACTACCCATGTTAGGATATTTGTGAGGTGGGGCCCACACGAACCCCACCCCTTCACATTCCTTAAACCTCCTCTAACTCCCCTATTAAGAGGGTGACTTCTCCTCTCCTCACCTTCCCCACTTTAATTCTTGACAACATAACACCTAATTAATTAGACAACTCAAGTTTAATTAATGAAGTGATTTTTTTTGATTTTTGAGTTTTTGAATTGCATGGAAAAATAATAAAATAAGGGAAGGTCTTATTTTATTTGGTTAGTTCTTGGTTGTGTGAGAGAATTTGGGGAGAGAGAGCTCTTTTCTCTTTTTGAAGAACTTCATGTTCTCCAGCGAAGAACTTCTCCACTTCAACAAAGAACACTAATTCTCCGACAAAGAACATCGACTCGGCGGTTCTGGTTTTCTCCATCCTCTTCATCCTTCGCGACAAGGGAGGAGATGTCGACAACGATGGAAACGATGCCAACATCGGTGGTGCTTGACAACCACAAACTTCCTTCAAGTTAGGGGTGTGTTTATGAATGAGAAAAGTCGTTTTCCCTTCCATGTTATTGGTTCTCTATAAACCTTTTGCTATCAAACTAATGCGGAAGGAACTGGACAAAACTAACATGGCCTGATTCCTCCGCCATTCTCGTTGTATGGTGTCCTCCAACCATTCTTGAGCAGTGAATAAAGTCCAGTTTTTGGAGATGATCGTAGGCCCGAAAACATCGAAAACGGACTCGAAACATCGAGACGACCTAGGAATGGTAGTTTTGTGGAAAACGGATCATCCGAACAAAGGACGAATGCCTCGGGAGGCGTGCTGGATAGAGGAGTCATTTCTGGAAAATTCCAGAATACACGGTGTGTCCTTCCAAAGCACACGCCGTGTAGTACAACCGTTCAGTGGCATAAGTAACGGATATCAGAAGAAGTGACACACGGCATGTGACATGGGTCACATGGCATGTACTGTCCACACAGTTTGACATAGGAGACTTCGATGGACATGGAGTGTATTCAAGGGAAATACACGGACACGTACAGAAATACATGGCCATGAGGCATGGCATGTATTATCTTCATTGAAAGGCAGAAGCAGCTTCACGAGGCTCGGCATGTAATCCGTGAGATACATGGAAACGGGAAGAATCACACGGCCAAGAGGCACGGCGTGTACTACCATCACCTTGGCAGAAGAGGGTTCATGATGAATCGGCGTGTATTCCAGTAATACACAAACACGAGGTGGAGTACATGGGCAGGTACTCTACCACATGGCCAAGCATGGCTAGCGTTCACGGAGCCGAACCCGAAAGTTTGTACACGACGTGTAACCATACCACACTCTGTGTACTTACTTTTTACACGAACAGCCCTTCGACACGGGATGTGGTACACGGACAGTACCCGGGGACGGAAGACATGGCATGTAACCATACCACACGTCGTGTACTTACTTTTTACACGACCAGCCCCATGACATAGGCTGTTTCACATGGGATGTACCCAGTGTCTGATGACACGACATGTATCGCTTATCTACATGCCATGTACTTTAGGAAAATGGATTGGTTGTCTTGTTCTCTATGACTTGGGCACATTTTTCTTGGTTTTACCCTATGACGTGGGACGGAACTACGGGATACATTAACTCTAGTCTTCGTGACAGTTGATGCATCGACCCCTTGGCTCATAGAGCGGACCCTCCTGGAATCGAGCGTGCTGTGTGCGGGAACCCTAGAGCTGACCATGACTGCGACGACAATGACGATTGTACTTGGATCCTACGTGGGTTTGGCAGTGAGGATGATTGTACTTGGATCCTCCGTGGGTTCAGCAGTGATGAAGACTGTACTTGGATCCTACGTGGGTTCGGTAATGATGGTTACTATACTTGGATCCTACATGGGTCCGGCAGCGACGACTTCTGTACTTGGATCCTAAGTGGGTTCGGCAGGAGTGATGATTCAGAGGATACATATATCATCTCGACCCCTCTTCGTGAGTAGTATACCTGTGTGAGCTGAGTCTTGACTTTCAGTCATTATCTTCGATATGATTGACTTGTTTTCCTGTGTGGATTGGGTTTTGCTTTCCTTTGTGGATTGGGATGTACTTTCTTGTGTGGACTGGGTTGAACTTGGGCTCGTGAGTTGGAGCAGAACTGGAATTGATGACTTAGGTATATGTATGGGCATATACCTAAGTAGAGTTGGTTGATACTTCGAGATTGTATTTTTCCTTTTTGTTTTATCCTTCTTGGATTCTGGGAGACATTTGGAAGTCTCGGGGTCCCTAGTGAGTATTGTATACTCACCCCTGCACGGGCTATGCCCGCACTACGTTGTGTTGGTTGTAGACGACGGACAGCGATGATTGTGGTTGAGGCCTGAGGAGTGGGACGGAACCCATAGGTGGACTATCAGGCGGGATGTAAACGGAGTGGATGGCCGGACTCGAGGAGCTGACAAGACTATCTGTACTCACCCTTCAGGTGGGAGTTCTAGAGGAAGTCTTGGTGGTTGCTTCTCTACTTTTCAACTGTTGTACTTTATTTTCTCAGTTGTACTGTACTTTTAGTTGGTTTTTTATACTAGTCCATTTACTTTCTAGCACTTACTTTTTGTACTTAGTTTACTTAGTGTTTACTTCAGCTTGCGTACTCTGTTGTGTTTTTTTCATATATAAAGGCAATGCCTTACCATTTATTGGGATTTACACCTTTGGTGCTAGTCTCCAGCCCCTGGCCTATGGAAGGCGGGCTTGGGGTAGTCACAGCACAATCCCCGAGGATGGTTCGTGACACCAAAAGGTTCTCTAATGATTTTATTATATATCTAGTTATTTGTACCGATAGGCCGGTGGATAATAAAATAGAGTCTAGGTTTTATGAATTATCGTCATCTATTTTTTTATGAATCACACTACAAAAAAAATCATTAGTGGTGGTTTTTTTGTAGAATAGTAGAGGTTTAAACCACCACCTAATAGTATAGTAATGGTTTTTAAAACCACTATGTATTGCATAGTCGCTAATAATTTAGCAGCAGTTATGTTGAATTCGTGGGGGGGGGGGGGGTTATGTGTCATTTTTGGAACATTTATCGGCGGTTTCATGTGTATTTAGTGGTAGTTTTTAAAAAAATATGGAGTAAATATAAATAAAATTAAACAAACCACTGATGACCATACTAGATATGGTTTGTTTTAGTGGTGGTTAATTGTAATCGCCTCTAAAATACATTTTATTTAATGTATTTAGCAGTGGTTACTAAAAAACACTGATAAATCAGTTTTTTAAAATTATTTAATAAAAAACCGACCATATATACATCATACATCTATAGTCATCATCAACTTGGTCTCACTCAACCCATACATCTATCAACCAATACCTTGGCCATCAATATATATATATATATATAATATGTCTAACAAAAACTAATTCCCAATATAGATCTAGGTAAAACCATAATTAATAATGAATTTTGGATGATTACTACACATCATAAATGACTTATGGAACATTTTCCTAAAGTATTAGAACAATATGATTGTGTTTGCTCAATTTTAAGTAGGTTAGTTTCTCTTTTTACTTAAATGGATGTCAATTTTAATTAAAAATATTCACTTAGAGACACACTGAGAACATCATGCATCATATTGTGGTGTGTTTTATTCCTAAACATCAAAAATGACTTATGGATCATTTTACTAAGGTATAAAAATAAACTGAATGTGTCTTATCGGTTTTGAGTAGGTCATTTTCTCTTTTTACTAAAATTGTGTCAATTTTAAATAAACAAAATGAACTTTGATCCATATCAGTCACACCGTGCATCGGATTTAGGTGATGTTGATTTCTACATGTTACAAATGACTTATGTATAATTTTACTAAATTATCAAAACAATATAAATGTGTTTTCTCAATTTTGAGTAGGTCATTTTTCTTTTTTACTAAAACAGTTGTCGATTTTAAATAAAAAGAATCACTTGGAGTCATACTGGTCACACCATATGTCAGATTGATGTGTTTATATTTTCTACACATCTCAAATGACTTGTGGATAATTTTCCTAAGTATCAAAACAATCCGAATGCATTTTCTTCGTTTTGAGTGATTCACTTGTCATTTTTACTAAATTATCATTTTAAACTGGAAACACGCTCTTTGACTCATACTGATTACATCATGTATCATTTTAAGATGAGATTCATTCCTACATATCAAAAATGAATTATGAATCTATGTTCTAAATTTTCATAAAAAATTGATTGTGTTTTATTGTTTTTTAGTGAGTTACACTTTTTGAACTAAAATATCAATTTTAAACCAATAACGGACAAATTGAGTCATACTGGGCACATCATGTATCATATTGATGTGAGAATGATTCCTACACATCATAAATGGATTATATATCATTTTACTAAAGTATAAAATCAATTTTAATGCATTTTATTAGTTTTGAGTAGGTCAATTTCCCTTTTTACTAAAATGGATATCAATTTTAAATAAAAAATTCACTTGGAGCAATATCAGGCACATCATGAATCGGATTGAGGTTCAGTTGATTCCTATACATAAAAAATGAATTTTGTATCATTTTAATAATATATAAAAAATAATATTAATTCATTTTCTTGGTTTTGAGTAGGTCATTTTTTTCCTTTTTACTAAAATGGATGTCAATTTTAAATAAAAAGATGCACTTTGAGCCATATCGTTCACACTGTGGGTCGGATTGAGGTGAGGTTGATTCATAAACATCTCAAAGGACGTTTGGATCATTTTTATAAAGTATAAAAATGATCTGAATGAATTTTCTCAGTTTTGAGTACTTAATTTGTCCTTTTTACTAAAATTGATGTCAATTTTAAATAAAAAGATGCACTTGGAGGCATACTTGTCACATCGTGCATTAGAATTAGGTGTGGATGATTCCTACACATCTCAAATGACTTATGTATATTTTTCCTAAATTATCAAAATAATCTGAATGTGATTTCTCGGTTTTGAGTACGTCACTTGTCTTTTTTACTAAATTATCATTTTAAACTAGAAACACGCACTTTGACTCATACTGATTACATCATGTATCAGTTTTACATGAGACCAATTCCTACAAATCACAAATGACTTATGAATATATTTCCTAAATTATTGATAAAATTTTATTGTTCTTGCTCAGTTTTCAATGAGTGACACTTTTTGAACTAAAATATTGATTTTAAACTGATAACAGATACATTGAGTCATACCGAGCACATCGTGTATTATATTTATGTGAATTTGATTCCTACATGTATAAAATGACATATGGATTATTTTTATGATGTATAAAAACAATAAAAATGTGTTTTGAGTAGGTTGTTTTACCTTTTTGCTAAAATGGATATCAATTTTAAATAAAAAAAACCCACTTGGAGCCATACCAGGAACATCATGAATCTGATTGAGGTGTGGTTGATTTATAAACATCAAAAATGATTTATAGGTCATTTTACTAAATTATTAAAACAATATGAATGTGTTTTTTTTTAATTTTCAGTACTTCATTTGTCCTTTTTTAAAAAATGATGTTAATTTTAAATAAAAAGACACACTTAGAGTCATACCGGTCACACTGTGTGTCAGATTGAGATGATAATGATTCATACATGTATAATAAAATACATAGATAATTTTCCTAAAGTATAAAAACAATAAAAAAGTGATTAATTATTTTTGAGTAGTTCACATTTCTTTTTTACTAAATTGTCATTTTAAACTAGAAACACGCACTTTGACTCATACTGATTACATCATGTATCGGTTTGATGTGAGACTAATTCCTATACATAAAAAATTAAATATTAATCTATTTTATAAACTATCAATAACATCCGATCATATTTTCATGGTTTTTAGTGAGTGACACGTTTTTAACTAAAATGTCAATTTTAACCTAATAATGGACACTTTTAGCCATACCAGTCACATCGTGTATCAAATTTATATGTGTATGATTCATACACATCATAAATAACATATGGATCATTTTCCTAAATTATCAAAAAAATCCAAATGCATTTTATTGGTTTTGACTAGGTCAGTTTCCCTTTTTACTAAAATGGATGTCAATTTTAAATAAAAAAACTCACTTCAAGCCATATCATGAACATCATGGATCGGATTGAGGTGAGGTTGATTCTTACACATCAAAAATGACTTTTGGATCATTTTTATAAAGTATAAAAACAATAATAATGTTTTTCTAAGTTTTGAGTAGGTTATTTTCTCTTTTTACTAAATTGGATGTCAATTTTAAATAAAAATAAGTACATGGAGCCATAATGATCACACCATGAATCAGATTGAGGTGAGGTTGATTCATAAACATCTAAAATGGATTATGTATTGTTTTCCTAAATTATCAAGATAAAATGAATTCATTTTCTTAGTTTTGTGTACTTTACTTGTCTTTTTTACTAAATTGTCATTTTAAACTGGAAACATGCACTTTAAATCATATCGATAACATCATGTATCGGTTTTATGTGAGAATGATTCATACATTCCAAAAATGATTGATAAATTGATTCCCTAAATTATCAAGAAAATATAAGTGTGTTTTCTTGGTTTGCAGTGAGTGACACTTTTTGAACTAAAATGTCAATTTTAAACTGATAACAGACACTTTGAGTCATATCGGGCACTCATGTATTGTATTGATGTATAGCTGATTCCTACACATCATAAATGACTTCTAGATCATTTTACCAAAGTATCAAAATAATCTAAATGTGTTTTATTTCTTTAGATAAGGTCAGTTCTCCTTTTTACTAAAATGAATGTCAATTTTAAATAAAAAGAAGCACTTTGAACCATACTAGGAACATTGTAAATCGGATTGAGGTGAAATTGATTCCTCAATATAAAAAATGACTTATGAATCATTTTCCTAAAGTATAAAAATAATATTAATGTGTTTTATTTGTATTTAGTAGGTCATTTTCCCTTTTTACTAAAATAGGTGTCAATTTTAAATAAAAGACCCTCTTAGAGCCATACCGGTCACACTGTGCATCGGATTGAGGCGAGGTTGATTACTACATATATCAAATGACTAGTAGATAATTTTAATAATGTATAAAAACAATAAAAATCCATTTTCTTAGTTTTTAGTATTTCACATTTCATTTTTACTAAATTTTCATTTTAAACTCAAAACATGCACTTTCACTCATACTGATTATATCGTGTATCTATTTGATATGAGACTTATTCCTACATTTCAAAAATGACTTATGAATCAGTTTATTAACTTATTAAGAAAATCCAAGTGTGTTTTTTTGGTTTTCAGTGAGTGACACTTTTTGAACTAAAATATTGATTTTAAACTGATAATGGACACTTTGAGTCATACCAGGCACATTGTGTATCATATTGAGGTGTGGTTGATTCCTACATGTCAAAAATGACTTATAGATCATTGTCTTAAAGTATCCAAACAATCGGGATATTTTTACTCAATTTTGAGTATGTCGGTTTTCTTTTTTACTAAAATTAATGTCAATTTTAAATAAAAAGAATCACTTTGAGTCATAGAGGTCACACCATGTGTCGGACTGAGGTGCGGCTGATTCCAACATGTCCCAAAGTTTGAAAAAAATTATAACTTCCAATGCTACCATGCTTTCCATTGAATTTATTTGTCAAACTACCAATACAACGTATTGAATTTATGTTATTAACAAAAAACCTTTCTTGTTGTTGAAAGACAAAAGAGTAGAAGAATCTCATGTTCCCATTATATCATGACAAGTCACCACACTGGGCACATAATCTTCCTTTACTCTTCTATATTTAAACAACAAGAATTATTTTTTGTCTAACAACATCAAATCAATATGCAGTGTAGGAATTTAGGAAAATAAAGGTAATAAAAATTGAAATCAGGGTAACATTGGTAGAGAGAAACATTTTATCTCACGAGCATGAGAAGCTTTGAACAACCAACCCCAACTAAAACAAAATAATTCACCTATATAAGAAAAAAATTATTATATGATTAATGCTAAAAATAAATAAATAAAACATAAATATGAAACAATAAATTTTAGCACAATGGAAACCCATGAGTGTTCATAAAATAATATGAGAAAGATAAAATTATTTTTTCTTATATATTTTCTTTTTACTTTTTATTTTTAGTGTGGTAACATGTTTTTACCTATATAAATTATAGTTTATTAAACATATAAAATAAAACATATAACTAAATTTTTGTGTGTCCATACATCTTTTTTATGAATTTAATGTAATACAATTTATAATCATGACAAAAAGGGCATTTAAAATAAAACATTTTATATATTGGAAAACTATTTTATATAGAAAAATGATTGTTTAACTATTATTTTTTCTTAATGTTATAATGCATTGATTACCAATAAAATTTATGTTAATATAATCATATATTTGTAAAAATAATTATATTTTCATTATTTTAAATAGATCAAACTAATTTACTGGTTAAATGTTACAAAACATTAATAAAACAATTCGTCGAAAATAATATTTCTACCATTATCATGGTCATCAACATTAATCATAGTAATTATATATTTATTCCCAAAAAAGACATTATAATTATTACATAATATAATAATATTGATCTAAAATAAATTTTACATTTTATGGATTCGATTTCAATAGGTGAAGAGAACTAATTTTTTAATTTAATTTACTAAATCTATATTTTGATAAAAATATTACATATGTTTAAAAAATTATATACAAGTATTTTATAAATACAAAAAAGTATATTTTTTGATTTATTATATATTTATTTATTTATTTATAATATAAATAGGATTCAAAAAAAATTACCCATTCTTCCATTTTAGTAATGTAATAAAAGTAAATGTTTTAGAAAAAATGTTATTTTTTCACTATTTAGCTACAAAATAATTATTTATAAAAATTATGAAAAATTATTCATAAGATAATATTTACACGTTATAATCAAAAAAATATGTTTGTCATATAAAGTTAAAATTAATAATATTTATCATAAAAAATTATATATATATATATATATATATATTGAAATATTTTTTCATAGGAAAATTACTGTTACAAAAATATTCAACTCTATATGAACTCGCAATTTTCTATGCACACCCAAAATATTAAACACTATATGTCTATCGTGACTATAAAAGATAACACACCCCCTTTTACCACTATAGAGGATGCACCCCAGAGAACACCATCTGTTCAGGAAACACATAGTGTTTTTAACACTATCGAGGAGGCACCCCTATCCTATTCTGTATATAAATAAACTCCCAATGAGGGAGTTTTCTAGGAGAAAATACAAAATAAAAAACTAAAATTACATATTCAATGATCAATAAAGTGTAATCTAATACCATGTATACATAAAATCAGAACTATAAAGAGAAATTACAATAAAATAACCCCCTTGAGGAATAATATATTTAGGATAATTATGGGGAGGAGGATGAAACCTTTAGGGGGTCTGTATTTCCACCATGGAGGGGATCTGAGCCAAGGAGAGGGAGTTCATAGGGGGGTTCCACGTCGCTGCTGAGGAGCGGAACCGAGCTTGGGAGAGGGAGGTCATAGGGGGTGGTCGGGTCATCAGAGATGAGGGGAACAACGAGATGAGGAGAGGGAGGTCAGGGGGATTTTGGGGGTTGAGGTCATAGAGGGATGTCATGGGGGTTGTGGTAGCCACCGAGAAGAGAGGAGGTAATTAGGATGGGTGGGGTAAATGGGGATCATGGGGTCGGGGACACCACTGGGGAATGGAGAGAAGGATGTCGAAGGGGTGGGGGGAACAGAGGTCACGGGGTCGAGGTCATTGTCGGGGAACCGAGAAGGGGAGGTTAGAGGGGTGGGGTAATGGGGTTCGTGCGGTCAGGGTCATTTCCTAGTAATTAAGTGGATGGGGTTAGAGGGGTGGGGGAATGGGGGTTGTGGGGTCGGGTTCACCATCAGGGAACCAATCGGAGGAGGTCAGAGGGGTGTGGGAAAGGGGTCGTGGGGTTAGGGTCACCACCGGGGAACTAATTGGAGGAGGTTGGAGGTGTGGGGTGATGGGGGTTGAGGGGATAGGGTCACTTCCAAGGAACTGAGTGGAGGAAGTCAGAGGGGTTGGGTGAATGGGGTCGAGGGGTCGGGGTCACCATCGGGGAACCGAGAAGAGGAGGTTGGAAGGGTGCGGAGAACAGGGATCGCGGGGTCAGGGTCACCCCCAGGGAAAGGAGAGGAGGTCGGGGAGGGAGGAGTGGAAAAGGGTCAAGGTCACATAGAGGGGGCATGGGAGGGGGATTAATTAGGGTTTTTTAAACATTTCATGACGGTTTAATTAAAATCACCGCTAATTGTTAAAATAATAAAAATATAGCAGCGATTTTATAAAATTGATTCTATATTATAATTTTTTATAACATATTTTATTAGTGGTGGTTACTAGAAGCACCACTAATAAATCAGCACTAAATAACTCTTTTTTTTAGTTTCACCAGATAGTTGGTGGTTCCTTGGTGGTTTAAATAATAATTTTAGATTTTTTAACATTAAAATAATGGATTTTTAAAGTAAATAATACAAAATAAATTAAAATAGATCAATTAATTCCAATATTTAGATATTTAAAACACACATGATTTGATTTATATCTCATTTAATGAATTAAATATAAATTTGAAGCATAATTCATTAAAATATCTATTTTGAAAAACTTTTTCAAAGTATAATATTATTCAATTTAAAAATTAATTGAAGGAAAAAATTGAATACTCAAGGAAATAACCAGGTGAATTTTAATATTTTAAAATAATATTTAAAATGAAAATTTGAAATGATTTTCAATACCCAACCTTTAATAATATTAAAATTGTGAAATCATAATTCAATATAATATTAAAAAATTACAATTTTAAAATAAAAATAATTGATAAAAAACATGATTTTAAATGTGAGTGGCACAATATAGTCAAACCTAGATTCTCCTTAATGATATGAAATTGTCCTTCGATAAGGGGATTTACTCCTTGAGATATCATACAACACAAGAGTCTCGAGCACCTTCCAACCATGAGACTCCCATATCTACAAAAATAATTAAAAAATTTATTTTGAGATAATCCCTTTATAAAAGCTATCTTCCAAGAAGTGCTATATTAATTTGAATATCCAAGTCTATAAAGTTTCTTCATACATCGTTGGGAACCCAAGATCTGGTCAAAGTTTTTTTCACCTTAATTAAACTTGGGAAGATATTCAGTAATATGTTTTATGTTAGATATCAACTTCTCAACATAATATTGACTCGAACAAGTATTCTTACCTCATTCAATTTTTAATTTCTTATTTTATTTTTTAATCTCTTCGCATTGATTATCAACCTTAAACATATCTTCTAAAACCAAATTGAATATTTTATATTTATCTTAATTGTTTTTAGAAAGAAATTCATCGGTCCTTTCATTATTATTTTTAAGATTTTTCTTTTCTTTTCAAAGAATATATTTCTCACTCACAACTCGATTTTATTTATTTTTAAGTTCCTTGTATTTTGTGATGAGTTTAAAAATATTTCTTTTAGTTTATCGCTATAATATTTTATATATTCATAATTTAAACGACTCAAATAATAAGAATTAATAAAAGAAAATACCTGATAACTTACTTTGGTTGAGGCCATAAGACATTTGGGGCTTGAATTGAACATGTTGAGGGAGTCATTTCTTACAATCCATTTTGATTCTTTTAGCGCCTTCTTGATTTTCACCATACATTGGGGGCATTATAAATTGATATATTTCTTGTTTTTATCTTCAAACAACTTTCAAATTTCATGATCATATTTATAATTGTAAATATGATTAAATTTATTCTTATCTAATGAAGAATAAATGGAATTCATGTATTTTCCATCTAACTCAAAAGAAGAAATATCATAAAGGGTCCATTTATCCTCCAATTGGTTAAATAGTGTATATCCATTTATTGTAATATTCTAAATGGGATAGGTAGTTCTTTTAAGAAATATAGATATGTATATTTTACAATAACCATAATTAGTTCTATCAAAGAAAGGTGATATTCCCAAAGAGTATCCTCCCAGGGCACCTTGGTCATATGATGTTGAATACAATGTTGATTGACCATTCCCTTAACTAGTTAAGGATTTTAAAAATAAAAAATATTGGAACTGATACTAGTTTATAGTCCAAGTAAAGATAGAAAGAGGGGGTGAATTTCTATTTAAAAAAAATTAGAATTAAAAACTTAATTTGAGATGAAAATAAAATAATTGAATAAATAATAAGTGTTCAGTACAATAATGAGAATTATGAGAAAAATTAATTAAATAAGTTAGTTCAGTGGTTCACATGAGCCTCATCCCAGATGGTGGGGACTCTTACAGTGCATTCAAGATACTCGATATCAAATCTAGGCAGAGGCATATTTCCGGGTTATCGTATAAGTACTATAAAAGGTACTATTAGGTACTGTAACAGCCATAAATATTCATCTGTTTGGTCATTAGGTCCTTCAAGGCCTTCGGGACACCCAATACCTTTGGGACAGTAAGGATTTCATGCCACCGTAAGGCCATCAGGCCACATTAAGGATTTAAGGCACCTCAAGGCCTTCGGGCCACAAGAAATATAGATGAATACATAAAGATTTCAAAGGAACAAGGATTTATACGAGGATTCATAGCAGGACCATTCAATGGAACAGATCCAACCAGAATTGGAAGATGAGAGGGTATGGCATTGCCATCGGTACTGGGTCTGGGCAACTCTGCACAGTACAGCTAGCTAACCAGTCTTGCAAAGGTGGAGAGATGAAATCAATATATGTGATGGGGAGTGGTAGTTCCATGTAGTCTATTTGGGATGGATTCCTCTAAGTCCTTCAGGTCATGTAATGTGTTGCTAAGCCTATGGGCCATGCAAGGGTTCCCATTCAACCATTAAAAGGGGGATTATCAAAAATAAATAAATAATGAAGACCATTAGGCCATTCAAGAAAAGTTAGTTATATGGAAATATAAATGAGTGATAAAGCGCAATAAATTGGTAAATAATTTTGGGAATAATACATAAGGGATCCATACGTTTACTCCCCTCAAGTATCCTTGGGAGGTTTTGGTTTAAACCTTTATTTTTAATTGTTGTGCCAAGAAACCTAAACCTTGTTTTTAGTGGTTGTAGTAAGAAACCCAACTGAAAGTGTAAAATCCTTGGTTTTTAGTGGTTGGTACCAAGAAACCAAATACTTTCTTTAAGGACCAAGAAATAACCAAATACCTCAATTTAATGGATGTGATCACCAATCCTCCTCACTTAAGGTTTTGAGCACCCAATCCCCTTATGATAAGGACCAAGAAAGAAAACCCAATATCCCATCGATTTAAGGACCACAAAACAACTAAATGAAATAAAAAAATAAGAGTATTTATTATAAAAATACCTTTTAATCACACTCAAAATCATCTAATAGGAATAAAAAAATAAGAAATGGTAGGAAGAGAGATAATTGTAAGAGAGAATAAGAGAGATATTAATTTGATACAATTTGGATCTAGAAATGATCTTCAAGGTATAAAAACTCATATAATCACATGTCAGGTGAATTTATAGCCTATGGAGGATTTATTAATGTTATGTAAGTGTTGGGGGGACTAGAGATCCATTGGGGGTTGAATTAAGACTTTGGGTCCCTCTCCAATGAATATTTTTTTTCTCTGTATGGGTGACATAGGGTAGAAATATTTACCTAGATAGAATAGGTTTTATTTCCAAGCCCCATTAGACATCTGTTGTAGTCCACATGCTATCCACTAGATCCAATTGGTGGAAGTCTATAAATAGGTCCTTCTTGCTCCTTTTGAACACTATGTTGGGTCCAGAAACTCGATGATAATTTATCGAAAATATAAAATTGAAATCCAGGAAATTAAATCATTAGAAACATAAATGTGTGAGTTCGATCATTCAAAAAACCTAATAGAGTTAGATGTGAAAAAGATTCAATATGTCGATTGAATAGGGAAATTATTGAATTAATTTTATACCCCTTTCTCTATAAAATTTTAGTTTTAGGGATGCCTACATAGAAAATTATTTAATTTATTGATTGGGGAACTATTTAAAATCCTTATATTTTTTATTCTGATATGAATGTTTATTGGTTACTAAATAAAGTTGATTATATATAGTTTAACCATCCACCTTCTTTCTATGGATGGGTTATGAACATGTTATCCCTTTTATTTACCTGGGGAAAAGTATTTACATTTTGTTTTTTTTATTTCAATATGAATGTTTATGAAAATAAGTTAATTATTCATGGTATTGTTATTCATATTTATAATTTGGTGAATTCATTGGACTTAATGAAGTGACGGGTAGGGATTGGTTTTATATATCCCCCTAATGCATCAGTTGGTCTCATAAGACAAAAGGTTTAGGTATTTGGTGTGTCCATACCCAATGTAATTGTGATATCTTGGTTGATACCTAGATGGAAATAATGATGTCTTAGTTATGTCTATGATAATAAGAATGATATCTTGGATAAGTTCTTGATTGTAAAATATGTCAGACATTATGCATTTTATAACCATGAATTCAGTTATTGTTTTCAATGTGTTTATTTATATTGTTAACTATGGATTATTTCAAGATCATGTTATCAGTTATATAGAATTATTTGAATTTTATTTATTCATACCATATTATTCATGTTATGATATCTTTTGATATATGTTTTACCTTAATTATAATTTGAGATCAACCTTTTTATGTTTCCACTTCCCTAGGTTATGAAGAAAATTATTACACATGATATGTATAGAATAAAATAACATGTGTGGATAATTCATGGGAGATGTTGAATAATTATTACGGATTGATTAGTTCTTAATATAGTGGGAAAAATTTCCATTAGATGAGAAAGACGTTGGATTTATTATTTAATGAGTCTTCCTGGTCCCATAACACTCTTAACCTAAAAGGTCGTGGGGATGTTTATAATGAAATATTTACTATAAATCATGAATTTATGGGATAATTATGTCTGATAATCCATATTTGGTACCAAATACAGTATGTAAAGTATGGGTTTTCAACACAGGATCCTGGAATATGGGTCTAAGGTATCAAAAATAAAGATAAATTCAATGAAAGTAGGTTTTTATAAGGTTTAGACTCAATGTGAGAACCTACTCCATTATATGTTTGGATGTTATCTTAAGACTCATATATTCTATAATTTCATTGTTTTTTTCTTATAAATATTTGGAATATATTAAGGAATATTTTCAAATCTAGGTATTGAGATGGTGCAAGATTTTGAGGCCTAGTGAGCCTCGGCATTGGGATAATAAAAATATTAAATATATTATATCACATGCATGCAGTTTTTATAAAATAATGGAATAATTTCTGAATAGAGTCTCAGATCAGAAATTTAATATTTCCATTAAATCTGGAATACAGTTTTTACCATTGTCATGACATAACTTTTTTCTTCATTGGGTGTTCGGTTAAGAGGTGGTCATGGGTGAATTAGTAAATTTATTTATTTATTTATTTATTTATCTATTTGTTTATTTTTCAAGACCTAGATCCCTATATATAATTTTGGTTATAATAAAATCATAGGATTATCTGAATAACCCTAGGGATTTAATAGAAGAGCATAGAGAAGCATTGGCGGATCTCGGGATCATGGATCAATGATCTGAGTACCACAAGGATTTCCAATGATTGTGGAGTTCATGTATATCTCTAAAGTTGATTAAATAGAACCATTATTCATAAAAAATAGATCCAAACTCAAGGAAGTACATTTTTTATGAGTATCTATCCATATTTTTTCCCATGGTGAACAATAATCAATTCTTCTAACAATTTGATTCACGGATTTATCATTTTGTAAGGTCATGTATTTATCATCTGAGAAATATTAATTTTATATTTATTTGATAATACTCTTTGTTCATAGTATTCATGAAAATGGATTGAGTCCAACATGAACATTGGATGAATTTTATTCCTCATGTTTGCATTTTATGCATTTTTATCCTCGTTCAACCTGAAATCATTGTCAATATTTTGTTTAGTAGGAAATTCGAAAAATACTCATTGAACGATCATTGTGCAACTGATATTTAGTAAAATGGATTCATTACTAAATGTTTGGAATCAAGATCGATGACATTTTTGTGGTGTGAAATGAAAAAGGAATTTTTCCTTTGGATTTGGAAATACCCAGTGAATAGGTTTTCGAATCTCAACATGGCAAAGTGACGGGTGATGAGTTTTGTGAAAAAAATGGTCAGAATCTGGTCATCGATGATGGAAAGTCTAGATCAATCCTAGATTAGTGATTATTATTGTATCTATAGATATAATATATGGTTTTAGTGGCATGGTTGAAAGCATGGAATATTATAGAATTTTTATAAAATTATAAACTACATATTGTGTTGTCATAAGTACACACATTGTGCAGTTCCCCATCTGCAACTCTAGGTTTTTCACACAAATAAAAATATCACACAACATTTGAGACATGTCACACACCATGTGACTTGTGGATGGAGGCTCAGCGAGTACCCCATAGGGTACATGGGCATGTACACAGCCAGGAACAGGGGCATGGCCTGAGTATACGAGCATGGCCCGATACTCGGACATAGCCACAATATATGGTAACATCCCAAAGTACATGGACATGGATTGAAGTACATGGGCATGGCTATATGTACATGGGCACAGCAAGGCAGCACACCGAGGTTCATCCCAACCTCTACATGTCATGTATCCCAAAAAGGACACATCATGTATGGAGGAAGACATGTCATGTGAGATGATGATACATGGAGAAGACCATACACACCTTTTATTCCTATTACACACTGTGTACTATTTTTAGGGAAAGTTAAGGCCCTCCATCTCTCCAGTTTTGACCAATTTCAGTTGGATGCTTTCACTTGGTCCATCCTTATGAGGGTACAATGTGGAATTACCTCCTAAGTAAAGGATTGTGATCCCCTCTATGAGTTTTTTCCCAAATTGAGTTTTTAGTATCCCTTTGTGTGATTGGGGTTTGATCCTATATCATTTCTTCATCTTTACTAGGTGGAGTTTAAGGAATCATCATGACCAACTTACATGGGTATATGATCCCCTACTTTGTGGGTTATCCATGATTGGGTTTGTAGTGTCCCCCAAAGTTCCAGTGTGAGATCCCATATCTATGTATCGATATATTTGGAGTTCCAGTGAGTAATTTCTTAGAGAGTCCCATTGTATATGACCTCTTGGATGAGCTCCATTAATTAAAGCATTTATCATGGAGTGATTTCTCCTAGATGGGTGTTACCTTAAATCCACGGGTAGAATCTTAAGGTTGTCAATATGGTCATAACCTCTGTGGGATTTGGATTCTATCATGAGTATATCTAGGTTATTGTTCTTATTATTGTGTCTCATATCCTGATTAATATATCTTTGTATTGAGATTACTAGTATCTTGATGTTTTATGTTTAGTGATTTTGACGTGTCCTACAAGATATTGTTATACTCACCCTTGCATGGGCTCTGACCAAACATGTGATGTCTTATACAGACAATAGGTTATTTGATGGTGTCCATGGAGGACCAGTATGAGGTGAATCATAGTGATATTGATAGACCATGGTTGTTCCATATGTTAAATTTGATAGCAGTCCCATCCTACTATCAGGTTGGACTCTTTTGTAGTTATTGGTGGGATTGTATTTGTACCTTTATTCTTTCTAGTAATTTTTAATACTCTTATTGTGGGATATTGATGTGTTCATGAATTTGACATCATCTGTGTTTCACCTTTAATTATTTTATGGATATTTTGAGATGTGTGCATGTGTACATGTACTTTAGGATAAGGCCTCCCATATGTGTGATATGCCTACTTGGTGAAAGTATCCAACCTCTATCCAATTAGAGGTGGGTTTGGAGTGTCACACTTATTATACCATTGGCCAGGTGGGCCTCGGTGGGTCGGTTCATGATAGAATAGTATCATAGGTGTGTTAATCTTAAGACCAAAGTTTAGAGATTGTCTGGCAGTGAGTTTTTGTTTGGGAACTAGGGAAACATTTTTAAATTGTTTCGGGATCGAATTTCAAGCTACGGACACTAGTGTTGGTGTAGCAGACAAAATATCCATTCACTAAGACTCTAATAACCTACTTGTTGACTCAATACATGTAGGTATATATTTCATGGAAAACATTAGTAGATACATCTTATAGAAATGGTTTCTGGTTTCCATATCCTTCTTATGTCATCTCCCCAAATATACTCTATGGTTTTGGTATGTCTTTATTTTATTTCAGAATTCATATGTGGTGATATCCTACTAGGATTCTATACTGAGATCATGATGATGATCCAACTAGTGATAAGGCTTTGGTACAGGACCCTATAAAGGAGGTGTTACCTATGGGTGGTTTTCTAGTCTTTCCACCACCTTTTGAGAATCAGTTTGTACCAACAATAACAACTGAGGATTTCATAGCCTTGTTTAACTTTATGAGTATAAGAGGAAGATAACTCCTAGGTTTTAGGGAGATCCAGACCCCCAAGTAGCTGAAGACTAGCTAGAGATAGTTATTCAAGTTTTCTACCTTTTGAGGACACCTCCAAAATAGATAGTGGTCTTAGTGAAGAGTATTCATCAAGGATATGATGAGAAATGGTGGATTATAGTGACTCAGACACATGATGAGACATATATATCTTTGAATAAGTTTGATTATCTCTTAGGGTAGGAGTTATATCCAACCAAATTACGAGTAGTGTGCATCCAAGAGATTATACAGCTTT
This sequence comes from Viscum album, assembly GCA_963277665.1. Taxonomy (NCBI): domain Eukaryota; kingdom Viridiplantae; phylum Streptophyta; class Magnoliopsida; order Santalales; family Viscaceae; genus Viscum; species Viscum album. Next base: position 768,139,130 of record OY728159.1, on the reverse strand, counting down.
AACAGGGAAGCATGATAATGGTAGAGTATTTTTTAAGGTTCACCAACCTCTCATGATATTCTCTAGATATGGTTCAAGATATATTCTTCTAAGCATGTACCTTTTAGTGAGGCATATACTAAGATATTAAGGTTGGAGTAATATCACTTTTCATTCCTAACTATACTGGAGTTCTTGAGTGGGATTTGGTAGTAGAGAAATTTTTCAGTGAGTAAATGCCAACATTTGGTCCTATTAGTGGGAATACAGGAGTTGATAACTCATCTACTGGAATCCAATGGAAGAAACAAAGATTTGAGCATGAGATATTCTTCAGGAGATAGACTCTGAATAGTGGGTTTGCAGTCTAGGGATCTCAATATTGTTCTAGTATATCGAAAGAGAGGTAGTGTTTCTCATGTGATAGTCGGGGACATCACATGTGGGATTGTCCAACCCACCATAATGGTGATAGAGATATATTCAATGTACCACTCAATTATAGATAGTGATAGGAGTAGTGGGGTTCGTAGGGTGGTGGGTGTGGCAGAGAAAAAGGGAGAGTAGTTGGAGGTGCTAGACAGTTTGATCTATTACCACCACCATCCTCAGGTGGTCCATTCCAGTATTAGGAGCTAGTGGTTATGGATGAGTAAAATTGTAGTAATTGGAGTCCTATCACCCAAATCCTACATGGATGGTTATAGGTATAATATATTTCTTCTCTTCTTTAGTTTTAGTATTGATATACATAAGTGTGAACCACTATTTTATCGTTACTTATATTTTTTGAGACTTTAAGATTTGGGATGAGCACTTGGCTCAACCCTTGTGCTTGGAGACTCTTACTGGAGGGTATTCAGCAGTCACACACTTCTACCAATAGTGTTATCTAACTCTTGGAGGAGATAGATTCTAATGATTTCCCTTTTTAGTTGGGATGGTACCTTATGACTTCATCTTATGTATGGATTGTATATCCATAGTCCAGGCCCATATTGATTGTTTTAGGCAGAGGATATAATGTTTCCATACTTATGGGGTGATTTTTTCTTTTTTGGGTGAGAATAAAACACAGGTATAGTAGGATTGGCTCATATGCAGGAGGATACAATCGATTACTCGTCAGTTGGTTAGTATTACCCTTGGATCAGTGGACACTATAAGCTTTCACTACCTATAGTGGTGATGGAGTATGATGAAATATTTATTGAGGATGGGTCGATTTTACCTCCTCGCTAAGAGATATACTTCTACATATACTTTCACCTAGGATCGGTGATCTATTTGACCAGTTGAGATGGGTGATATGGTTATTGAAGATTGAACTTGAATCGGGTTATCACCAGCTTCGAGTATGAGTTGAATATATACTAAATATGGAATTATGATGTCAATATGATCATTATGAGTAATTTTTAATGCCTTTTGATATGATGAACACCCCAATAGTGTTCATGGGACTCATGAACCAAATGTTTCATCCCTTCTTAGATCGGTTTGTAATAGTCTTCGTTGATGAGATCCTAGGGTACTCAATAACTGAGTAAGGGAATGTGAGACACTTGAGGATGGTCCTAGACATAATTAAAGAGCACTAAATTTATGAGAATCTCTTTAAGTGTATATTCTAGATTTTGGAGGTATATATTCTGGGAATTTTCATCTCAGCTGAGGGTGCAGTAATGGACCCGGTGAAGGTCAAGGTAGTGATAGCTTGGGATCCACCCAAGAGCATGATGGGGTATGGATCTTCCTTGGATAGGTAGTATATTATAGAATATTAATAATGATTTCTATATGATATCAGCACCTTTGACTACTTTTACCCAAAAGGGGTATCCTTTCATTTGGATGGATAGGTGCCAATATGATTTCCATGTGTTGCGGTAGAGATTGACAGTGGTCCCATATTGAGTTTTTTAGAGGTGGTTATTGAATACATAGTATTCTGTGATTCCTATATGTATAGGAGTGTATGTGTCATAATTTAGAGTTAGGATATGATTAACTATGGTTCTCGATAATTGAGACCACATTAGAAAAACTAAGCAATCGTAGATTTAGAGTTAGTAGTGGTGGTCTTCACCCTAATGATGTGGTGACACTACCTTATGGGTGAGAAGTTAATCATATATTATAACCAAAATAGTCTCAATTATATATTATCATAGAAGGATCTCAACTTTAGATATAGGTGATGGATATAATTCCTCCAAAATTATTACATTGAGATATTTTATACTCTTGGGAAGGGGAATGTGGTGGCAGTTACTCTCATACGGAGATCCTGTTCATAGTTGTTGAACAAGGTGTTGGAGTAGTTAGCCTTTTTATAGTTATCCTTAGTGGAATAGGATGATGAAGATTACTTCCAGTCTATGGTTATTTCCCCACCACTAATATAATGTGTTAGGGAGGCTCATTATAGAGATATTGACTATGAGACCCTACGTGTTCAGATATCCATTGGACATGCTCTTGATGGACTATCTGAAGATGGGGAGTACATCCTTTTTACAAGATGAATGATGTTATTGGTGACCCTGTGTGAGGAGGTTTTGAGGGAGTTTTAGATATACCTCTTAGTGGTGCATCCAGGTGTGTAAAAGATATACCAGGACTTTCAGCATTATTTCTAGTGTCCATGGATGAAGAAGTCTATAGTAGAGTTTGTCACTCGATACCTCACTTGTCAGTAGATGAAGGTTGAGAACTAGGTTTTTGTGGGTTTATCTCAACCCCTAGAGGTACTAGAGTGGAAGTGGGATGGTATATATATATATAGACTTAATTATGGGGTTCCATGAACTTCTAAAGGAAATGATTCTATTTGGGTGATTATAGACCGACACACCAAGTCATTCCACTTCCTAGCTATCCAAGAGTGGAGTTCAATAGAGAGCTTGGGATTCCTTTACATTTAGGAGATAGTATATATTTATATAGTTCTCTCAAAAATCATTTTAGAAAATGATTTTCACTTCACATAATGATTATATAGGGGTTTGTAGGAGGACTTGGGGATTCAATTTTGTTTGATCATGATGTTTCACCACCAGACTGATGGCCAGACTGAGCAGAACATTCAGTTTCTAGAGGAGATACTATGGGCTTACATGTTGGAATTTGTCCATATTTGGTAGGATCAACTAACTTTGGTGGAGTTTTCATAAAAAACATATACCATTCCACCATCAACATGGAGTCATTTGAGGACTTTTATAGGAGACACTATAGGTCTCAATTATGTCGGACAGATCCAAGTGATTTAGCACTTATGGGACCGAAGTTGGTGATACCAATGATAGAGATGGTGTAGATCATCTAGGAGTAGATAAACACTACCTAGAGCCTTTATTAGTCTTATATGGGCTGACAATGTAGGATTTTGGTGTGCAAGGAGGGATACCATGGATGTGGATTATGGATATTTGTTTGGGGTACTAAGTTATCTATAAGATTCATTTTCCCTTTTTAGATAATATATAGGTTCAGTGATGAGGCATACCACTTGGACCTACTACCTCAATTAAAATGGGTACAAGATTTCTTCCATGTGTTTCATCTGAGGAAGTATGTACATGACCTATCACATTTTATCGATTGGGGTGAGTTGGAAATCAAATATGGATCCACCTTTAGAGAGTACCCAGTAAAGATCAAGGATCGGTAGGAGAAGATCCTTTATGGGTGAGTGATTCCCTTGGTCTGTGTCCAATGGAAACACATGAATCTTTAGGAGAGAACCTAGGAGTGGGAGACCCAAATTTGAGCCCAGTACCCTCATCTTTTTGTATATAATTTTTTATTTTTGGGATGAAAATACCAGAGATTGGTAGAATTTAATGTCTCTATTTTTGTTTTGTAAATCATTAGAATATATAATGGAATATTTTCAGAGTCAATCATGGATACAACATAATATTCTTAGGTTCGATGATCCTGAGTGTTGATATAATAAAAATATTAAATATATTATATAACATATGTTTAGTTTTTATAAAATAATGGAATAACTATTAAACGAAGTCTTCAATTGGATTCTAAGACTTCCATTAAATCTGAAATTTATGTTTTACCCTAGGCACGACATAATCTTTTTTTGTGTTGAGTGTTTGGTTAAGAATTGTTCATGGGATAAATGGTAAATTAATTAATTGATTAATTTATTAATTAATTTTTCATAAGCTAGAACCCTCTATATATCTCTTTTGTAGCCAAGTCATAGGTTTAGGTGCATAACTTTTGGTATTTGAGAGGATATCATGGAGGATCATTAGAGGATTTTGGGATTCCGGATCAATGATCGGAGTGCCACAAGTATCACCAATGATAGAAGAGTTTGTGGATCTCGCTAATTATGATGGTGCAGAACTGTTATTCATCAGCGATCGATCCAAACATTATGTAGGATGTTATTTTATGTGGAGTAATCTCAATTTATTTTTTCCATGATTAATGTGAATCAATTCTTCTAAAAATTTGATTTATGAGTTGATTATGTTATTCGGGTATGGATTTATATTCCTAGAAATAGGAATTTGATATTGAATTGATAATCATATTCATTTATCATCTTCATGAAAATAGATTGAGGCCAACATGAACATTGGTTGAGTTTTATTCATCATGTTTGTAATTTATGAATTTATATCCTAATCCTATATGAGATAATCATTGGTATTTTGTTTGGTCGATGATTTGAAAAATACCCGGTGAATAATAATTGCATGAATAATCATTGGTATAATGGATTCATTTCTACAAGTTTAGGATCAAGATCGATGATATGTTTGTGGTGTGCAATGATGATTGAAGTTTTCATTTGGATTTGTAGATCCCTGGTGAACGGGTTTTGGAATCTCAATATAGGGAAGTGATGGGTGAATTTTTTTTGGAAAATCAGTTACCAAAATAATATTATTGTAAATATTAGGGCCCATTAAATCCCATATCAATGATTATCAGTGGATATGGTGGTGAAATCTATTATAGTAGTGGAATGGTAGAATGTGTGGAATAATATGGTATTTCTATGAAATTCTTGACTACACAACATGTAATCCGAATAAAACACTCCATGTGGTCCCCATTGTGTGCCACAAGGTTTTTCATATAGATAAAAATATCACACACCATGTGACATGTGCCACATGTCGTGTGAACTATGGATGGAAACTCATTGTGTAACTCTGAGGGTACACAGGCACAGATACGACCAGGTACATAGGCATGGCCAGAGTACACAATAATGGATTGGTACTTGAACACAACCATAGTACATGAGCATTTCCTGAAGTACAAGATCATGTATCAAAGTACACAGGCATGGCCAAATGTACACGAACATAGGTAGGTGGCACACAGAGTGATGGCTCAACCACTACACATTGTGTATCCCGAAAGGATAAACTATATAAGGAGGAAGAAATGTTGTGTGATATGACGAGACACAGGAAGATTTGGGGTAGACCAAACACATCATGTTCTCCTAGTACACATCGTGTGCTATTTCCAGGGAAAGTTGAGGCCCTCTGTCTCTTTTGTTTGTACCATTTCCAGTTGAGTTCTTTCCCTTGGTCAATCCCTAGGAGGTTACAATGTAGCATTACATCCTCAACATAGGATTTTGATCACATCTATAAATTTTGTCTCAAATAGAGTTTGAAGTGTCCCTCTATGTGACTGAGGTGGGATCCTTCATCATTTCTTCTTCTTCCCTGGGTGGGGTTCAAGGAATCATTATGACCAAATTACACTGGCATATGATCTCCTACTTAGCAGGTTATCTCAAATTGGGTTTACAGTTCCCCCAGAGTCCATGGGTGAGATCCCCTATCTCTATATTGTGATATTTAGAATTCCATTTTGTACTTAATTAGTGAGTTTTGATCAGAAAAACATCTCATATAAGCACCAACAGTGATAGAATGGCTTGTGGAGTGAGTTCTCCTAGATGAACGTTACCTTGAAGCCTCGAGTAGAATCATGTGGCTTACAATACGTATGTAAACTCTATGATACTTGGAGTCTATCATGAGTATATATAGGTTATTGTTTTTATTGATGTGTGTTGTATCCTAATTGTAATACCTTTTTATTGAGCTGACTAGTCTCTTGATACTTTATGTTTGGTGATTTCAGGGTGTTCTATTGGGTATTGTTATACTCACCCTTGTATGGGATCTACCCACACATGTCATGTATTATAGAGATGAAATGGAATTTGATGGTATCCTATTAGGACTAGGAGTAGGTAGAGCATAGTGATCTAGACAGAATGAGATTGTACTAGGTGTTTCATTTGATAGAAATACCCTCCTACTAGAAATTTGGACTCTTTTATAGTTATTAGTGGGATTGTATTTGGCCCTTTATGATTTCCATTACCTTTGTTGTACTCTAATTGTGGGATATAGAAGGGTGCATGCATTTGGTTTCAACTATATATTTCCTTCAAACATTGTTTGGATATTTTGAGACATGTGCATGTGTATAGGTAAATTAGGTTAAGTCCTCCCATATGTGATATATGCATACTCAGCACTGGTCACTAGCCATTTCTCTATTAGAGGTGGGATTAGGGTGTCACACTTGGCTTATTACTGGCCAGGTGGGCCCCGGTGGGTCTGTTCATGACATATTCACTATATAACACAAGTGAATACAATAGGATCTCTCTTTAAAAGACACTTTTGTATCCCAACATGTAATTATATTGATTACCACTAGTTACAATGATTCCTCAAACCAAAGTGAGTAAGATCACTTTTGCCTATGGTTACTTCTGTAACAAATCTGATCTTCCTCTAAGCCTTCTAAATGACAAAATCCACTTCTACTTGTGATCTAAATCTTTAGAACTTAAATGTATGGAACTATCACTACTAGAACTTCAGCATCTAGTCTCTTAAACTCAACAATCCTCTTCTTTGACCAATCGAATCTTCTAGAACTCTCAGGTCAAGATATCTATAATCTCAGCACTCAAGAATATTAACACTAGGTTCTAAATTAAATCCCCCATTATATAACTAAAATTTTTCTAAAAAAATTGATCTTTGATATTTATATATCTCACAATTTTTCAAGTCTCATTCAACCACCTTCAATACCATCAATAAAATTAGATATTTACTTAATTAAAATCTCTATAAAACTCTATGTCAATGGTCTACATGACTTACAAAAATATAGGATATAATATCAACTTCAATCTTCATGAATTTTCAAACTTGAAGTATATATTATAATAATCACACTTGATATATTCTAATATCTTAATTTTCATGAGCTTCACTCTTCTCCTCCTCCTAGTTCTACCTCTGCCTATAAGTTTCTCCAACCATCTCAATTATGTATCCTTTGAATTATTCAAACTGAATCTGATATAATTCTAAAACATTTGATGTTATAACTTCCATTACTCCAATATTCTATTGAAATTCTAACTTCTAGTGTCTTGTCCACAAAAATTTTGATTATATTTAACTTTTTTATTCTTCATCATTTGATAACAATAACTTCCATTATCCTAGGCTTCATAACTCCTAGCCTTATTGTCTTAGACAATTTTTCATTTTGGAATTCCTTTTAAGTTTATATCGTTCATTATCTTCCATAACTCTGAAACACTAAAGTTATTATTTCACATTAATTAGTAAATTCTTTAAGCATTACATATTCTTTTAAATTTCTTCAGCATTGACTGTTATGTCTTCTGTTTCTCAATATAATCTGGATTATCTTTAATGATGATCTATATCTTTAATACAATTTATTTCATGAGTTATTACATAAAGATACGCATAATAAAATTTTAAAAAATAATGATTCTTGGTGTCTTTAGGTAATTAGATGCAGATCATAATAACATGAAATGACATTATTTAAAAGCTCCATAATATGCCCTTATATTCCATTAATATTCTAATACAGCATAGGATAACCCCAGGACATACATAAGAAAGGGGTGAGATATAAAGCCCAGTAAGGGAATAATCAAAGTATAACATGATTAAAGTAATAAATGTGTGTCAAGAGGCATATTAAGGTGACATAAAATGGTGAGAATCGTAAACATGAACATAAAATAATGATATAAGATGATAACATTAAGGAAACATAAGAATGTGGAAATGACAAAAAACATGACATCATAAGAATAAGTCAAGGGTAACTGTTGGGATTTCATAAAATATCATGTTTAGGATAACATCTCATGAACCATAGTGTTATCTCATGAGATAAAAATATTACATAATACATTGGAGGTCTATATAATTCAAGGCCCACCCATCACATTCATATTATGTACATGCATTTGTATGCCACATAGATCATTAAAATTAATAACATATTTCATCACATTTAATCCAATTATTAAGGATTGTGGGTTTTATACATGAAATTCCCCAATAAATGAAGGATGGGTACCACTATGTGGAAACCCTTGAGAAAAAATGGGGATGGGTATTCACAACACAAAATTTTGGCATTGAAAATCATGGGATAATTTCAGTAACATAACGGGTGTACATAAAGGTTCATGAAAGGTTTTAATAAGAGTGAAAGGTGGTCTATCATTACTATATAATCATAAGTAAAGTATAGGTATGTGTAAAAACACATTATTACATGAAAAATTGGAAATCAAAAGTCTCAGTACAAAAAAATTTAATTAAATAAAAAGGAAGAGGAGAGAATCTCTGACCTTGAGAGGGAACTTCTAAAAGATTGGGAGGAGCTTCTTAAGATCTTGGGAACACGTTGTGGGGATTTAGAGAGGGATAATAAGATTAAATTACTTATCAATGGGTTTTGAGTGAATAATAATGGGAAGTTAGATGGGTATTTATAGAAAAAGTGAGTGGAATTATTTATTAATTTCTAAACATAAGTGAAAAAATAATCAAAACCATGAGCCTTAACATGGTTTTTCCCATGTTTTCTTACAAATAAGAGTGTTTTTAAATATTTTATTAGGATAAAAACCTAAATAATTAAAATAATTCCATTTTTGATGTGGAAGTGAGTATATTCATAAATAATTTTTTTTAAACCTTAAAATATAATATAGGTTTTAGAGGATGCATTATAGATTTGTAAAACTAATCAAACAACTTAAAAAATACATTATTTTAAAGAGTAAATCTATTTTTGGTCATGTATTTAATTTATATCATATATTACATCACTTTTTTTCTATTATGATGTCATCATATATACCGTATATGTATACTGTATTTAATTTTTAACAAAAAAATTTGATTGTCTGATAAAATTATGAAAAATTAACCATTGGATAATTTCAACATGATAATTTAAAAAATAATATTTATCTTACCAAAATAATTTTCTAAATAAGATCATTTACACTTTGAAATAAAATCCTTATTTACTGGAAAGTAATAGTTTTTATTACACTAACAACTTTTCAGGCCTTATTAAGAATACATTGGACTTCATATTATCATATATATTTAAATATATATTATTTAACAAAAATATTTCATGAAAATAAATTTATTTCAAAAATTCATAAATTTATCAAAAAGTGTGTATTAATTGAAACTATATATTTCCAAAAAATAAAATTTTGATTTCTTCATATCAAAATCTAATTTTTATCAAACTCATTATATAATCATTTATAAATTAATAATAAAAAGGATAAATATAATCAATATTTTATTAAAAAATAAAATATAAAAACTAATTCTAATAGGTTCAAGATATATAATCATTATTACATCAGTGTACACCCTAATGGTAAGGTGTGTGATGGTGGTAATTTCTTGGGGTGGTTCAGAGATCATGTTTTAGGTATTAATCTTGATAATATTGAACTTCTCCCATAAATGGTTTTTCTCATGTTTCAGTTGTAAAATCTTAACTTGGGATTTTTAAAGGGAAAATAACAATGATTCCATCTCCCTTGGAACCTCAAATAAATGGGCTTCATAGGGTATTATCCTACTAGTCAAGGTCATCGCTTCTTTCTTCTGTGTCAATTATACTTTATCATGACCCTTAATATATACTAATATAAATTTTTATTGTAGAATGACTATATTTATAATGAACCATACTTTACATAAATTTTTATTACTTCAGAATTAAAGAATATTTATTACAACATATAACAAAACCATGATAGGACCATATAGTTATAGTGTCTTTAGAAACTGGGAAACATAAACAACTGGTTCATAAATCATCTACATTGTCTCTCATTTATTTCATCATATCTAGAGTACCTTTTGGCATATCCTACTTAATACCCTTCTTCCTGAAATGGGGAAAATAAAACATACAAAAGGGTGAGCTTAAATTCTCAGTAAGGGTAAACAAAGAAAATATCAATCATATCATATTCATAAGAACCAACCATTTTGAAAATATTAACCTGCAAAAGAGATCATAATATCATGAAATGGGAAAAATCATAGTAGTGAAATGTAATCCCAATAATCATAACTTAAAATATTAAACTTTTTGGAATACACACATAATCATAGAAAATAATTTCATATTATTCAAGACTCATTTCCAAGACCATAATAGCCGACAAAGTCCATTACTGAACCGAGTTCACTCCTCGTTCCAGCCCTGTATCACTGAACTAGATTAACTTGTCGTTCCAGCCATGTCTATATCATGAGATATAAATCATTACCCAATGCATTGGAGGGATATATAGTTCCCACCCATCTCATAATGAAAACATTTTTATGTGTGCCACAAAATCATAAATCATACATCATAGTATAACCCATGTAATAAAAATGGGATTCTTAAACATCATGTCATCATAACATAATCCATATAACATAATAGGAATTTATAAAAAAAATTCCATCATAACATAATCAAATAAATGTAATAATAGGGATATAAAGATAACCCTATATCATCTTATATGGAAAATAATTTTAATAAAACACTAGAACTCAGTTCTTGAGGAAAATAACCTTTCTTATTGAAAATCATTTTATCTTCTCAAAATGACACGCAATTTTAAATAAAAAGAATTTTATTGAAAATAATCATAAAATATTGTAGAGTAAGATTCATGTAAATAAGGAGTTATGACATCGTAAAAATCCGATCATGTCGTATAAGTTAAAAAAACATTCTCCTTGTACTTTTGTCAGAAAAGTCAAAAAGTTCCTCGTATGGTAAACAAAAGAATGATTTCTTCCATACCATGTGGTAAAAGTCAAAAAAAGGTAAAAATGAATTTAAACATACATGTAAGAATAGTAAAAATTTTATGAAATAATATTTATAAAACATGGACATGGATGATAACTATAACCCCAGTAAATACTTACGAATAAACAATCTCAGATAAGAACGAGATTGGAATAATTATCCCTTACCTTAGGTCTGATATGATTTGTACCTATATGATACTCATGTATAATGATTTAAATAATGTCATTGACTTATTTCTGAATCAAATTCATTGTTATGATATCATATATGGACATATTCTCAACTTCTTTTTAGTAATATTTCATTGCTACTTGTTATTCGGGTGTTCATTGCTTTATGTTCTTATGCGTGTTTTGTCGAATAAATAATTATTCCTATTTTTAGGTTATATATATATCATTTAAATAATGGTATTAGTATAATATATATCATACTTATTCATTCAATTCATTTATATAATCTTTATTCAATAAAGATCATGTATAACGAGTCACATCACATCGTGGAGACTGTAGGTCGTACGTACGCACAAGCGAAGATATCATTCCCATAATTATTGAATGGAATTTAAGTGTATGATATAATATATCATAAATAGTATTATGTTATAATAATCATATATATTTATTCTTTAAACCATTATACCTATCCATGTAAGGTGGTGGTGGAAAACAGATTACACCACGGCGTGGAGACGGTATTCCGTACGTATGCACGCGCGGTGATTTTGTTTTCCGTATGATGGATAGAAGGTTAAATAGGGTTGTTTCATACTTATAATAACATATCAATATATAATTGATACTGATGTTATTAATTTATAATGAAACAAATAAATAATATGAAGTATAAGAAGAAAGAAACTTAAAATAATCGGTAGAAGAGATTACCTCTTCCTTAACGTGTCTCTTTTAAACTTCCTCTTAGGGAACTAGAGTTGGTCTTTTGAGAAGACCAGAACCTATATGATATAACTAGAGATTTTGATAAGAGTAATTTTCAGGGATTTTCTGAGCTAAAAATCTCAAAATGTTTTGAAGAGGAGAGGGAGGAGGTTCCCTTTTATAAGGGAGGAGAGGGGCATCTTTGGAAACCTCAAAAATATTAATTTATAAAAACTCAAACCCCACTTAAATACTTCCAAAATGACTCAAATTCTAATATTATATGAGATATGGTTGTATTATAATCAACAAATAAAATCTAGACATGTTGTAAATTTATTTTAAACCTTATCAACTTTATTTATCCTTATTTAATCTATTTAATTCTATTTGTGGTAATAGTATTCTAAATTTTAAATTGTTATAAATAATTACTTATGTGTTGTGAATTTTCCATAATAAGATAATTTATGAAATTTTAGACCATATAAATTTCAATTTATAATTTTTAAATATTTTTGTGATTTTTAAACAATTTTATAATATGTTATTTTTATAAAATAACAATAGTGACAATTTTGACACTATTCATTTATTTGCATTTAAATAAAATCCACACAGAGAATATAATTGAACAAAAATATTTAATTGATTCCTAACATTTCATATTAATCTAGAAAATTTTTGGAGAACATTAATTAGTTCATATAATATTTAATTTAATATTTTTAAAACCATTTATTTGATATTTCAATCAATAAAATAATTTCTACATCACTACTGTGTCATCATTAATAATAATTATTTAATCCCAAAAAATTATAAATAAATTCTCATGATGTATATAATGTTATTATATTTAAGGATACTATTTATATTCTATGTTTTATGAATTTTATCACTAAATTAAAATTATTACACCTATAAGATATAATAGAGTGACATGTTGTCACTTTCTTTGGTTTTAATAAGAATTATATCATTTTCATGGTAAAAAGTACATTAAATGAATCTATCCATACCCTTAGGTTATATGGGTAGACTTTTATTCATCAAATAGGATTTTTGAAGGTGTTAGGGTAATTATATAATCTTATTTTTACCCTTAATTACTTGATTTACCTTTTAACTATAGTAAATAAAAATTACTGTAGTTATTATTCATAATATCAAAAAAAATAAAAGTAACATATTAAAATAATTTGGACCCACTTAATCCAAATATGGAATCCATTTTTCAAAATTCAAAACACATAAGTTGTAGTAATTAATTTAAAATTAATCCCATTGATATGAAAATGGGTTTTAAAAGTTAAAACATTGTCAAAGATTGAAATGTTTTTACCTATGAATTCAATATAAAATTAATGGTAATGACATAAATTATATTAAATGGTAAAAATATATTCTATTTATACTTTAAAACCATTAAATTTTATCATTTAACCATATAAATTATCTTGATGAAAAAAGTTGTTTTTAAGAAAAATTTAGCGTATTTTTACTATTCATCAAAATATGAAAGTTATCAGAAAAGAATCAAAATTTTATCCAATGTAAATTTTTATATCCTGATTCAAAGGAAGAAGTTTATTTTGTAGAATTGAACTTATAAACTTGTCAAAAATTATATTTAAAATGGGTGTGCCATCAAAAGGCGGTAAAACTGCATTTTTTGAAAAATACTTCTTTTATCTGAAAAAATGATTTTTTTTCATACCTCATTCTAGAAAATGTGTAAGATGAATTATAATGTTATAAAATTTAAAATTAAATTAATACTATTCATAATGTCTAGTTCATAATATTATAATAATATATCATTGTTTAGTGAAACTCGGTATTGCGTACAATGCAAGCTATCGAGGAAGGTTTCTCTTGCGTGTAACGCAAGCCAAGCCAGTGTTGTGTATAGTGAAAGATTCCTTTAGTGTTTCATATAAGATAAGACATAAAAAAAATTTCTCATAAAATCTCAGGGTGTTACATTCTACCCCCCTTAAAATGAATTTGGCCCTTGAAATTCATCACTTCGTAACAAACAGATGAGGATACCTCTCCCTCATCATATCCTCAAGTTCCCATGTAGCTTCTTATAATTGGTTGTTCCTCCATAAAACTTTAACCAAGCGAGTGGTATTGTTTCATAGAACTTTTTCGCTATGATCCAGAATCTCTATCGGTTGTTCTTCATAAGAAAGATCTTTCTTCAGCGCTATAACTTCTGAGCTTAGTACATGTGAAGGATCGGGTATGTAATTTCTCAGGAGAGATACATGGAACACATCATGAACATGATAGAGATTTGGTGGAAGTTCCAATCGTTAAGCTACATTCCCAACACAATTCAGTATTTCTAAAGGAATGATATACCTAGGGCTCATCTTTCCCTTCTTTCCAAATCTCATTACTCTCTTCTAAGGAGATATTTTTAAGAACAATTTATCACCCACTTCAAACTCTAGGTCTTTTATTCGGTTGTCGGCATAAATTTATTGTCGACTATGAGATACTCTTATGTGTTTTTGAATAGATCTGACCTTTTCTTCCATCTCATCAACAAGATCATGTCCTAATAGATTTCTTTCCCCAACTTCATCCCAACAAGTTGGAGTTCTGTATTTCTTTCCATAGAGATCTTCATAAGGATCCATCTGAATACTGGAGTGAAAGCTATTATTATAAGAAAATTCCACCAAAGGTAGGTGTTGATCCCAACCACATTTGAAATCCATAGAGAAAGCTCTCAACTTGTCTTCTAGAGTTTGAATTGTCCTCTCAGACTGACCGTCTGTCTAAGGATGATAAGCAGTGCTAAAACTCAACTCTGTATCTAGAGTATGCTAAAGACTTCTCTAAAACTTTGAGGTAAACCTCGAATCTCGATCATATATAATGGAAAGTGGTACTACATGCAATCTTACAACTTCCTTTACATATATCCTGGCAAGATGATCAAGAGAGAAATCTTCTCTAATAGCAATGAAGTGTGTCGACTTTGTAAGATGATCAACTATAACCCAGATAGCATTATTGCCTTTGGATGTTTTAGGAAGTCTAGTGACAAAGTCCATAGTGATGTTTTCCCATTTCAATTATGGTATGGGTAATGGTTGTAACATCCCCTTAAACTTCTATCTCTCATATTTAACTTGCTGACCGACCAAGCATCGAGAGACATATTCAACAACATCTCCTTTCATTCCATCCCACCAGAAGTACTCTTTCAAGTCTCTATACATCTTTTTTCTTCCAGGGTGAACCGAGAATGAATAACTATGATCCTCATCCAATATTTCCTTCTTTAATTCTGGGATGGGAGGAACAAAAACCCGATTCCTAAACCTTATTATTTTATCACAATCAATGTGGACTTTAGGAACATTTCTCACCTTATTTTGTAACTCTACATATTCTTTCTGTGCCTCTTTAATCTTCACATGTATAGATGGTTGAACATTAATTTGAGAAAGATAAGATTTTTCCCATTTCATTATAATTCCAAGATCCATCCTTTTTAAATCCATAAATATTGGATCTTTTGTGATCCTCATCATGGATAAGCTAGCATGGTCTTGTCGACTTAATGTGTCTGCCACCTTGTTTGCTTTCCCAAGGTGGTAATGAATTGAGCCGTCATAATCCTTAATTAGCTCCAACCATATTCTTTGGCGCATATTCATCTCCTTTTGAGTGAAAATATACTTTAAACTTTTATGATCCGTATAAATATCACACCTTTCACCATAAAGATAATGTCTCCAAATATTTAATGCAAATATTACTGCAGCTAACTCCAAATCATGATTTCTCATGGATTTTCAACTGTCGTGAGGCATAAGCTATCACCAAATCATTTTTCATGAGAACACACCCCAATACCTTCTTGGATTCATCACTATAGATCACAAACCTTTCTCCACTACAAGGCAGTGAGAGCACAGTTGCACTGGATAACCTTCTTTTTAACTCCTTGACATTCTCTTTACACTCCTCTGTCCAAATGAACTACACTCCTTTTCGAGTCAACCTGGTGAGTTGATTAGATAGTCCTGAAAAATATTTCACAAAATGTCAATAATATCCAGCCAAACCAAGAAAACTTCGGATCTTAGTTACTATTATTGGTCTCGACCATCTTTCGATAACCTCTATTTTTGCGGGATCCACAGATATCCCCTCTCTCGATATTATGTGACCCAAAAATGAATCTTTTTTAAGCCAAAATTCACACTTGGTAAATTTGGAATAAATCTTCTCCTTTCTTAGGGTATTTAATACATTTCTTAAGTGATATTCATGTTCTTCCTTGCACTTTAAATAAACAAGAATATCCTCTATAAATACTACCAAAAACTGATCAAGATAGTCTCTAAAGACTCTATACATTAGATCCATGAAGATAGTAGGGGAATTAGTAAGATCAAATGGCATCACTATAAATTCATAGTATCCATACCTTGTACGGAAAGCCGTATTTGGTATATCCTCCTTTTTGACCCTTAATTGATGATACCCTGAACGAAGATCAATCTTGAAAAATTATTGAGCTCTGTGTAGTTGGTCAAATAAGTCATCAATGCGTGGGAGAGGATATTTGTTCTTGATAGTGATCTTATTAAGTTCTCTATAATCAATTAAAAGTCTCATTGATCCATCTTTCTTCTTAACAAAGAGAACAAGTGCTCCCCAAGGTGATGAACTAGGGCATATGAATCCTTTATCAAGATTATCTTGGAGTTACTTCTTCAATTCTTGCAACTCAATTGGGGACATTCTATATGGTGTCTTTGAAAAAGGCATAGCACCCTCTATGAGTTATATTGAAAACTCAACTTCACGATTTGGGGGAAGACCTGGAAATTCCTCTGGAAACATATCATAAAACTCCCATATAATGGAAATATTCTTAATAATGAGTTTCTCTCCAACCATTTGAGATAAATAACCTTCATTTATTGGAATCAAGAACCATAAGATGGAATAAATTTCCACTAGAAGGTTATATTCATCCTTGTATCAATAGATGATCATAGATTGATCTGGAATATGAAATGTGACTTCCATTCTTTGGAAATTGATATGAGATCCATATAAAGAAATCCAATCCATGCCAAGAATCACATAAAATTCCACTAAAGGAAGGATAACAAGATTTTTAGGAAGCACTTTCCCACAAACTTCATTCAGAGAAGAATTTTAAACTTTTGATGTGACTGTTGTGCCATTAGGGGTTGTCACAGCTAACTAAATATCTAATTTCTTAGGTAATATGCTGATAACCTTAGAAAATTATTCAGAAATAAAATAGTGGGTGTATCTAGAATCAAATAAAACATTTTCTACTTTATAGTGGATGTTAAGTGTACCTTTCACCACTTTGTTATCGTACTCCACATCGCCGACAGAAATTGCATGTGACTTTCCTTTTTCTTTGGCCTTAAGAGTTTTTTGACATCGATCATCATCAAAAAACCTTGGATTAGGGAATTGATTGGAATAATGCCCCATTTCCTTTCACTTGTAACATTGAAGTGTAGGGGGTGCATTTTGTGTAGCCTTTTCTTTGTTCTCATCACTAGACATTTTTTCCCATCATTACGGCATTCAATTTCCCGGTGACCTTCTTTTCCACACTTAAAACATTTACTTGTCCCTTTAAGACAATTATCTCCATGTTTATTTCCACACTTTGAGCATAAGGTAAAACTCATCTTCTTTTAATTGTGGTCTTTATATTTTCCTTTGAATTCCATTTTCCTCTTCTTATCAAACCCATATAACTGATGGGTTACTCCAATCTCCATATCAACCTTGAGAGCACATCGAACAATTTCCTCATAGTTATTGAAGTCTCTTATGGCTAATACCCTTCAGAGATTTGGTTTTAAGACACTAAAGAATCGATCGATCTTACTCTTAGGTTGGATAATAATCCCAAAAGTGTACCTTTCAAGTCTTGTAAAATTCGCTTCATAGGTTCCGACAGATTCATCATCCTTTTGCTTCAGTTCAAGAAACTCTTTCTCCATCATTGTTCGAAGAATACGAGGGAAGTAATTATTGACAAATAAGTTCTTGAACTCGTCCCATTACATGAACTCAATTTCATCCTGTTTCCTTGAATTATTGACAAGATTCTACCATTGATCAGCTTCACTTTCCAAATGATATACTACTAAGATGACTTTATCATATTCAGAACATTGAAGGACTGAAAATATATTTTTACTGGTACTGATACATTGTTCATCCACTAATGGATCAGAAGAACTGTTAAATGAAGGTGGACACTGCCTCATGAATGATTCAACATAATTTTTCTCCTTCCTTTGCTCATTTGGAAGGCTTGCATGATTCATAGCTTGAGAAAGTTCTGCGAGCATGGCTACAATATTTTTTCATTCTATCTCCCATAATATTTGGTTACTCGGGGGGACAATCATTGCATTTCCCATCGCATTCAGCATTAACATGGTTCCTTCGGGTTCCATCCATTAACTAAAATCAAGAAGCATAGTGTGAGAAACACTAATTACAATAGGAAAACCACATAATCAGTAATAAAATTTCACAATTTTGGTCTTATCATAGGTTATTCATGGCCATTTCTAAAACACTAATATTGAGTTCTATGCTTAGACATATCATTAGGGTTCTCACTAAGGCTTTCACATCCTAGTTTCCAAAGGTTGACTATACCTTTCCTCTGATACCAACTATAACGACCCATACTTTACATACATTGTTATTGCTTCAGAATTGAATCATATGTATTACAACATATAACAAAACCATAATAGGACCCCGTATAGGTATAGTTTCTTTAGAAAGTGGGAAACAAAAACAACTGGTTCATAAATCATGTACATTGTCTCCCATTTATTTCATCATATCTAGAGTCCCTTTTGGAATATCCTACTTAATAACCTTCCTCCTAACATGGGGAAAAGAAAACATACAAAAGGGTGAGATCAAATTCTCATTAAGGGTAAACAAAGGAAATATCAATCATATCATGTTCATAAGAACCTAACATTTTTAAAATCTTAACCTACAAAAGAGATCATAATATCATGACATGGGATAAATCATAGTAGTGAAATGTAATCCCAATAATCATAAATTAAAACATGAAAATTTGTGACATACACACATAATCATAGAAAATCATTTCATATTAGTCAAGACTCATTTCCAAGACCATCATAGCGGACAAAGTCCATTACTGAACCGAGTTCACTCCTCGTTAAAGCCCTATATCACTGAGCCAGATTAACTTGTCGTTCCACCCATGTCTATATAATGAGATATAAATCTTTACCCAATTAATTGGAGGGAGATATAGGTCTCACCCATCTCATAATTAATCCATTATTATGTGTTTCACAAAATCATAAATCATACATCATAGCATAACCCATGTAATAAAAATGGGATTCTTAAACATCATGTCATCATAACATAATCCATATAACATAAAAGGACTTAATAAAAATAATCCCATCATAACATAATCAAATAAATGTAATAATAGGGATATAAACATCACCCTATATCATCTTATATGGAAAAAATATTAATAAAACACTAGAACTCGGTTCTTGAGTAAAATATCCTTTTTTCTTCAAAATCATTTTCAGTTATCAAAATGACATGCAATTTTAAAAGAAAAGAATTTTGTTGAAAATAATCATGAAATCTTGTATATAAATATTCATTTAAATAAGGCGTTATGACACCATAAAAATCCAATCATGCCGTATAAGTTAAAAAACATTCTCCTTGTACTTTTGTTGGAAAAATGAAAAAGTTCCTCGTATGGTAAACAAAAGAAATATTTCTTCCATACCATGTGGTAAAAGTAAAAAAAGGGTAAAAATGACTTTAAAAATACATGTAATTATAGTACAAATTTTATGAAATCATTTTTAGAAAACATGGACATGTATTATAACTATAACCCAAGTAAATACTTACGAATAAACAATCTCAGATAAGAACGAAATTGGAATAATTATCCCTTACCTTAGGTCTGATATGCTTTGTACATATCTGATACTCCTATATAATGATTTAAATAATGTCATTGACTTATTCCAGAATCATATTAATTGTTATGATATCATATATGGTCATATTCTCAACTTCTTTTTAGTAATATTTCATTGCTACTTGTTATTCGGGTGTTCATTGCTTTATGTTCTTATGCGTGTTTTGTCGAATAAATTCTTGTTACTCTTTTTAGGTTATAGATATATCATTTAAAGAATGGTATTAGTATAATATATATCATATTTATTCATTAAATTCATTTGTATAATCATTATTCAATGAAGATCATGTAGAACGAGTCACATCACATCTTGGTGACGGTAGGTCGTATGTACGCACGAGCGATGATATCATTCCCATAATTATTAAATGGAATTGGAGTGGATGATATAATATATAAGAATTATTATTATGTTATAATAATCATATATAGTTATTATTTACACCATTATACCCATCCAAGTAAGGTGGTGGTAGAAAACAGATTACACCACGGCGTGGAGATGGTATTCCGTACGTACGCACGCGTAGTGATTTCGTTTTCCGTAGGTTGGATAGAAGGTTAAATATGGTTGTTTAGTATTTATAATAACATATAAGTATATGAGTGATACTGATGTTATTACTTTATAATGAAACAAATAAATAATATTAAGTATAAGAAGAAAGAAACTTAAAAGAATCGGTAGAAGAGATTACCTCTTCCTTGACGTGCCTCTTTTAAACTTCCTCTTAGGGCACTAGAGTTGGACTTTTGAGAGATCAAGAAACTCTATGATATAACTATAGATGTTGAGAAGAGGAATATTTAGTGTTTTTTAAGATTTAAGGCTCAAAATGTTTTGAAAAGGAGAGGGAGGAGGTGCCCTTTTATAAGGGAGGAGAGGGGCACCTTTGGAAACCTCAAAAATATTAATTTATAAAAACTCAAACCCCACTTAAATACTTACAAAATGACTCAACTTAGAAGATTAGATGATATAGGGTTTTAATCTCATAAAAAAATAAAATTTAGAAATTTTGTTAATTTATTTTAAACCTTATCAACTTGATTTATCCTTATTTAATCTATTAAATTTTATTTGTGGTAATAATATTCTAAATTTTAAATTTTTATAAATAATTACTTATGTGTTGTTAATTTTCCATAATTTGATAATTTATGACATTTTAGACCATATAAATTTCAATTTATAATTTTTAAATATTTTCTGATTTTTAAACAATTTTATAATATGTTATTTTTATAAAATAACAATAGTGTCAATTTTGACACTATTAATTTATTTGTGTTTAAATAAAATCCACACAGAGAATATAATCAAACCAAAATATTTAATAGATTCATAAAATGTAATATTCATCTATAAAAAAATTTTATAACATTAATTAGTTCATATAATATTTATTTTAATATTTTTAAAACCATTTATTTGATATCTCAATCAATAAAATAATTTCTACATCACTATTGTGTCATCATTAATGATAATTATTTAATCCCTAAAAATTCAAAATAAATTCTCATAATGTAGATAATTTTATTAGATTTATATAGAATATTATATTCTAAGTTTTATGAAGTTTATCACTAAATTAAAATTATTACACTTATAAGATATAAGAGAGTGACATGTTGTCACTTTCTTTAGTTTTAATAATAATTATATCATTGTCATGGTCAAAAGTCCATGAAATAAATCTATTACGACCCTTAGGTGATATGGGTCTACTTTTATTCATCCAATAGAATTTTTTAATGTGTTAGAGTAATTTTAAAATCTTATTTTTACCCTTAATTACCTGATTTACCAGGAAAGTTTAGTCAGAGGAAAACCTCTGACCATTTATTAAATAGAAATAAAAAGTGCAGTAAACAAGGAAATGGATGAGGGCGAACATCTTGCCCAAACCCAATCAAGAGTCCCCACCATATTACCACAAAACCAAAAAACCATTCAACTGAGTCAACACATTCAACAAAAACCATTCAGCAGAGTCAACACATTCAACCAACAGCTCTCCCGCTTCATCAAAAAGTCACCATTGCATCCAGCTTTCAACAACACATTACCACCATCATGGGAGAGTACCATCGTACTCCATGAGGAATCACACCATCACCGGTGCATAAGCTCAGAAGACATTCCAAGGGACACGCGATAACGCCATCATCACCAAGACTGGATAGTCCAACATTATACCAAAGGAAAGCCACCGATGGGAGGATCCGAGTCGTCATGAACTAGAAACGCCACCAAGGGCATAGATCTGTTCCAATCAGACCACGGATGAACCCTAACCGGGTTCCGAATCAGGCCATTCGCGATGTTGATAAAATCAGCATGAAAATAGAGGGACCAGCGACAGAAATCAGCAAAAATCCACCAGATTCAAAACCAATCGACGAAAACCCAAATCACCAAAAATATCCAGAACAACCAAAACGAAGAACCTGAAAAAGCTCATCGAATCCGAAGCCCAAATCCTCCCCCTCCGGGAACACGGAATCGACGTCGAGCAACACAAGGAGCCTGCCGAAAGTGAGGCAAGGTCACAAAGGACTCACCGAACCGGATCCACCTTCGGCCCTCGTTTGGAAGCGACACGTCGAACTGAGCGACGACGCTGAGAACGGGAGCCGGAGAACCACCAGATGCCGATGCACACCCCCGATGCCAAGCCACACCTACGACGAGCCGAGGCCAGATGGAGCGGCGAGTCGATCCAAGCCGGAGGGGGAAGAAGACGGAGAAACGATGGGAAACCCTAGCTTCCGTGAGGGTGAAGGAAGACGCCGCTCAGAGGCCTGTTCGTAGTATAATATCTTCCTAATATGGCTTCCTTAATTACCTGATTTACCTTTTAACTGTAGTAAATAAAAATTACCGTAGTTACTATTCATAATATCAAAAAAATAAAAGTAACATATTAACGTAATTTGGACCCACTAAATTCAAATATGGAATCCATTTCTCAAAATTCAAAACATAGAAGTTTTAGTAATTAATTTAAATTTAATCCTTTTGTTAAGAAAACAGGTTTTAAAAGTTAAAACATTGTCAAATATTGAAATGTTTTTACCTATGAATTCATGGTAAAATTAATGGTAATGGAATAAATTATATTTAATGGTAAAAATATATTCTATTTATACTTTAAAACCATTAAATTTTATCATTTAACCATATAAATTATCTTGATAAAAAAAGTTGTTTTTAAAAAAAATTAGCGTATTTTTACTATTCATGAGAATATGAAAGTTATCAGAAAAGTATAAAAAATTTATTCAATGTAAATTTTTATATCTTGATTCAAAGGAAGAAGTTTTTTTTCAAAATTGAACTTATAAACTCTTCAAAAATTAGATTTAAAATGGGTGCACCATCAAAAGGCGGTAAAACTGCATTTTTTGAAAAATACTTCTTTTATCTGAAAAATTGATTTTGTTTTCATACCTCATTATAGAAAATGTGTAAGATGAATTATAATGTTATAAAATATAAAATTCAGTTAATAATATTATAATAAAATATCATTGTTTAGTGAAACTCGGTATTGCGTACAACGCAAGCTATCAAGGAAGGTTGTTCTTACGTGTAACGCAACCCAAACTAGTGCTGTGTGTAGTGAAAGATTCCTTTGGTGTTTCGTATAGAATAATACATAAAAAAATATTTCTCATAAAATATCAGGGTGTTAAAATATTATTAAAGTTTATGATGTTTAATGGTCTTTTAAGGATGACATTAAAATTATGGCCCTATTTTATAATGGTCCAAAATAAAAAAATGTAGTACTTGTGTTTTCAATAACTACATTTATTAATAAGGAATTTATTCATTAAAAATTAATTCTATTTTTTTTAAATGCGTTGTTACATTCTTCTCCCATCTATAAATTTTACCCTCAAAATTTCTTTTCATAGGGTACTTATATTACATAACCTTTTCTAGTTCCCATGTTGCCTCCTTAATCTTGTGGATTTCCCATAATACTTTGACTAGGTGAGTTGTCTTGTTCAGTAGAACTTTTTATCTATAATCTAATATCTTCACTGATTGCTCTTCATATGAAATATATTTCATCAATGGTACCACCTATATATTCAATATATGTGAGGGGTCGAATATGTACTTCCTTAAAAAGGATACATGGAATACATTATATACTTGAGATAGGTTAGTAGGGAGTGATGGTTTATAGGCCACAGCTCTGATGTGATCAAGGATTTCAAAGTGGATGATGTATCTAGGACTAGTCTTTCCCTTATTCCCAAACCTCGTGAATTTATTCCATAATGATATATAAAGGAACACTTTATCTCTTAACTCAAACTCTTAGTCTAATCGATGATTGTTTATAGAGATTTTCAATCGACTTTTCACATATTTAATATGAAGTTGAATGGTTTGGACCTTATCTATCATCTCTTAGATAATATTAGGTCCCATCATATTTTTTCCTCTAACATCATCCTAGCATGTTGGAGGCTGACACCTATTATCATACAGATCCTTATAAGGTTCCATTTGAATGCTATAATACAAATTTTTCTTATATGAGAACTCCACTAGGGGAAGGTGATTATCCCAACATCCTTGAAAATCCATTAAACAAGATCACTAAATATCCTATAGAGTTTGGATGGTTCTCTCAGACTGACCATCTGTATGAAAGTGATAAGTAGTATTGAAACTCAGCTATATATCCAATTTTTGCTAAAGTCTTTGTTATAACCTCAAGGTAAACCTAAAATCTCTATCATATACAATGGAGAGTCACACTACATATAGTATTACCACTTCTCGTATGTATATCTCAGTGAGTTGTTCAAGAGAGAAACCATCCTTAATATGAATAAAATGCATTGAATTTATAAGGTGATCAACTACCATCCAAATGGTGTTATTTCATTTAGATTTCCTGGGGAGTCCTATGATGAAATCCATAATTATGTTTTCCCATTTCCATAATAGTATGGGAAATGGCTACATCATGCCCTTATAGTTATATCATTCAACATTGACTTGTTTGTATATCAAGCATTGAGATATAAATTTTGAAATCTATTTCTTCATTTTATCCCTCCATAAGTTTTTATTTAGATCTATATAAATCTTGTTGATTTCTATATGAATAAAGAAGTATGATCTGGAAACATTATCAAAAAAATTCCTCTTTGGTTTTTGTTTTAATGGGACACATATCTAACTTCTAAACATTATAAATTCATCTATAGAAAATTTTAAATCTATAATATTTTCTACCTTTTTCTATATCTCTTTATCATCATTTTGAGCCTCCTTAATCCTCTCAATAATTTATGGTTGAGAATTTATTTGAGAAAAGTTGGATGGAGTTCATTTTATGATTCTCATGTCCATTCTTTGTATGTCCAAGAATATTGGATCCCTTTCAGTCCTCAGCATATATAGGATTGTAGGATCCTTTATACTTAGAGTATCTACCACTTTTTTCACCTTCCAAGGATGGTAATGGAATTAACAATCATAATCCTTGATCATCTCTAACCACTTTCATTATCACATATTCAGCTCCTTTTATGTGAATATATACTTGCGGTACTTATGATCCATATATATGTCACACTTCTCCCCATATAGTTATTGTCACAAAATATTTAGTGATAAGATCACTATAGATATTTCCATATCATGTGTAGGGTAGTTATACTCATGGACTTTTAATTTTCATGAGGCATAATCTACGACTTTTTATTTTTTCATGAGTACAAAACTGAATCATTTTTTGGATACATCACTATAGATCACAAATCCTTCCCCACTGGTGGTTAATTGATCACAAGTATAGTTATTAACCTCTTATTTAACTCTTTAAATATCTTCTCACATTCATCGGTCCAAAAAAACTTTACTCTCTTATGAGTTAACTTGGTTATTGGGCTTGACAATCGTGATATTCTTCTCAAAAATAAACAATAGTACCCAGAAAATCCAAGGAAACTACAAATATTCATTATATATGTTGGTCTAGTACATCATTTAATTGAATCTATTTTCAAAGGATCCATATATATTCCTTTATTGGTGATAACATTCCCTGAGAATGATACTTTCTCCATCCCAAACTCACAATTTTTGTACTTTTCATAAATTTCCGTTCACAAAGTCTTTAGTATGACATTAAAAAGCTCCTCATGTTCCTCATTTCTTTTTTATTTGATAAGAATATTATTTATAAAGACTACCACAAATTTATATAAGTAATCCCTAAAGACTCTATTAATTATATCCATAAATATAGTTGGAGTATGAGTAAGTCCAAATCGAATAAGTTTGTACTCATAGTTCCCATACCTTGTACAAAAAAGCAGTATTCAGGATATCCTCCTTCTTCACCTTTACTTGATAATATCCCAACTGAAGATCCACCTTAGAGAAATAATGGGCTCCTCATAACTAATCAAATAAGTCATTAATCTATTGTGGGATATAATTTTTCTTCATCATAATATTTTTTATCTCATGATAATCCATGAAAAGGAACATTGACACATCTTTCTTTTTAATTAAAAGGACTGGTACACCCTATGGTGAAGCACTTGGGAATATAAACCCGTTATCTGGACTCTTTAGTAGTTTCTTCTTTAGATATTTTAGTTCGATAGTGGTTATTATATATGGAGTATTTGATATTGTAAAAGCTCTAGGTATAATTTTTATTGAGAACTCAACCTCTTATCAAGGTGGAAGACTAGGAAATTCTTTAGGGAACACATTATCATATTCTTTTACAATATTCAGGTCATCAAGGATGATATTTTATTTAATTCTTAATCATTTAAACTAGATACACTTTCACATAATCTAATAATATCCATTATTGTGATTATGATTCCAAAGGATATTCATCTTTATCCTTACATTTGTATAGAATTAGAGTGTGATTTGTGATATGAAGAGTGATTTCCTTATCCTAAAAATTTATGTTGCCTCTATATAAGGAAAGATAATCCATTCTCAAAATAGTGTCAAATTCCACTAAAGAGAGTATCACATGGTTCACTAGGAAGTTAATCCCACAAATATTCATAGGGGAGAAGTTATATAAATGGGATGTAATGATTTCAAAAAATTTCATTTTCACTGGTAACACCACTTCTATATTTTGAGGTGGTGTTTGTATAGTTCTATTAAACTTTTGTGATATGAAAGAATTCATATAACTATAATCAAATAGTACATTCTATATCCCTGAATGAATAACTAGTGTAAATATCACCACATCATTTTTGGGATCCACCTTAGTATTTGTGATGAAATAATCTCACCCTTTCTCTTTAGGCCTTGGTGGTTGTTGTCATCAGTTATCATAAAAAACCCTTGTCTTAGTGCATTGTTTTTCATAGTGTCATTTTTTCCTTACAATATAAACATCGTACAGATATCTGAAGGTTTACCAAATCACTCTTTTATTTCACCACATTGGTGGGTTTCTTTCATCAGCATTCTCTAGCTAGGTGTTTTTCCTTCCTACAACTAAAACATTTCTTTATCCCCTTCAGGAAATTTCTAGGATGCTTTGTACCATGATTTTGACAAGTGGGATGTTGGACTTTCTTACCCCTATGATATTTCTCAATCACTATACTATAATTAAACTCCACTATCCACTTTCTATCTCTAGAACCATGATACACTTGACATTCATTGATCTCCATTTTGACTTTGAAATCACATCAGACAATTTCTTCATAACTTTCAAAATCTTGAATCGCTAAAGCTTTTTATAAATTCAGCTTTATCCCACTAAATAAGTGGTCAACTTTACATTTGGGGTCATTAACAAAGCAATAAGTGGATTTCACAAGTATTGTGAAGTTTTCCTTATACGCCCAGATGGATTCATCGTCCTTTTGCTTGAGGATACGGAACACACTCTCTATATTAATTCGGAGAGTGTAAGGAAAATATTTATCAAAAAATATTTTAATAAATTCATTCCACCCCATAACTTTAATTTATTCTTCAATCTTAATATTATTTATCAATTTCCATCATTTATCATATTCTCCCTCCATGTAATAAACATCCAACATGATATTCTCTTGATTAAAGAATTAAAGGGCATATAAAATAATTTCAATGGAGTTGAACCATTATTCTATGATTAAGGGATCAGAAGATACACTAAAATTTGGAGGCCTTTTTCATGTAAATCTATCAAATTCAACATTCTATTTCCTATATGGGTGTGGGTTTTCCACCTGATTCAAGTTTTTGTTAAAAAATTGAGTAAATCGAGTAAGTACCTTCATGGATTTCTAAACTTCTTCCCCCGTAGGTTTAGGCGCCTAATTTATGAAATCCTAACATTGCTTCTCACATTGGTTGTTGAATTAGTTACTCCTATTTCTAGCCATTGACTAAAATAAGGGTAAAATTAGGGAAGAGAATTTTCCGTCTATTAAACACATAAAAGGGAAACTATGAACATTGACTAGATAACTCATAATTGAAATGTATTCCTTAACCTATGAATTTATAGGTTTTAATCTAAGTTATTCATGGTATATCATTAAATTTCATAGGAATTTTGTTCCCTCCATAATGGTTCATAAACATCTTGTGAATTTACCTAAGAATATCCCATATGAGTGTAAAACTAGGTGTTCAGAAAGGCCTATTTTTCATGAACTAGGTGATGATTGAGTTAATACCCAATACACTCTTTTCAAGGTTATTGCCCTTAGGTACATATTTTCTAGAGCCACATCCTCTTATCATATCCAGATAGTGACTTTGTTTCTTGGAAACCACTAGTTCTATACTTTATCAAAATTTATGGATGTATTCATATGTTTAGTCTTATCCCTAATGATTTGACTAAGGTTTTCTAATCCTAATCCCCAAGAATAATTAGATCTTTCTTAGATACCAACTATGATAGTACATATCTTTAATGCACTTTATTTCATGACTTATTACATAAAGATACACATAATACTATCTCAAAATACTAAGAGTCTGAGTGTCTTTGGGTAATTAGATATGTTTCACAATAACTTGAAATGACATTATTTAAAAACTCTATAGAATTCCCTTGTATTACATTGATCTTATAATACTTCATGGGATAACTTGGGGATATACATAAGAAATGAGTGATATATAAATCTTGGTAAGGGAATAATGAAATAATAACACGATGAAAGTAATACATGTGATTCAAGAGGTATATCAAGATGATATAAAATGGTGAGAATCATAAACATGGACATAGAATTATGATATAAAATGATAATACCAAGGAAACATAAGAACGTAGAAACAACATAAAACATGGAATCATAAGAATAAGTCAAGGCTAACCACTAAGACATCATAACATAGTTTTCTTAGGCTAACCACTCATTCACTATACATGGTATCTCATGAGATCAAAATATTACCTAATTCATTGGATGGCTATATAATTTTGGTACCACCCGTCACATTTATATTATGTATATGGATTTGTGTTCCACATAGATCATTCAATATAAGAAAATATTTAATCACATATAATCCCATAATTAAAGAGTGTGGGTTATATACATAGAAGTACCCAATCGATCAAGGATATGTACCACTAGGTTAATACCATTAAGTGGAAATTTGGATGGGTATTCACAAGACAAAAATTTTCATGGAAAATTACAGGATAATTCTAGCAATATTACAGGTGTACATAAAGGTTTAGGGAAGGTTTTAATGAGAGTAAAAGGTTTTATATCATTTATTTGGAATTATAAGGATAGTAAATGGACATGTGAAAACACATTACAACATGAATAATTGTAAATAAAAATTCTTAGTAAAAAATTACTTCAATAAAAAAGAAGATGAGAGAATCCCTTACCTTGAGAGGGTGATTATAAAATCTTGGGAGAAGCTTCTTAAGAGCTAAGAAACACCTTGGGATAAATTTAGAGAGGGATAGGGAGAGTAACTTCATGATCAATGGATTTTGAGTTAATAGTAATGGGAGGTTGGGTAGGTATTTGTAGCAAAAAGGATGGGAATTCTTTATTAATTTATAAACTTACATTTTGGACTCTAAGTGATAAAATAATCAAAACCACAAACCTTCCCATGGTTTTTGCCCATGTTTTCTACTAAATAGGAGTGGTTTTAAATATTTTATTAGGATAAGAACATAAATCATTAAAATAATACCATTATTGATGTGGAAGTGATTTATGTTCATAAAGAATTGTTTTTAAAACCTTAAAATATAATATAGCTTTTGGAGGATTCATTATAGGTTTTTAGAATTAATAAAATAATTTCCAAAACATGTTGTTTTAAATGGGAAATATAGTTTTGATCATCTATTCCCTTTATAGTATTTATTACATCACTTTTGAGATATTATTATGACATAATACATACCATATATTTATACCATATTTCATTTTTACACAAAAATTCAACTATCTTAGAAAATTATGAAAAATTAACCATTCGATAATTTTGATGTGATTATTTAAAAAATAATATTTATTTTACCAAAATAATTTTATAAATATTAGAATTTAACTTTTAAATTAAATTCTTATTTCCTAGAAAATACTAGTTTTTATGACACCAATAACTTTATAACCATTATAAAAATTATATTAGACTTCATATGATCATATATATTTAAATAAAAATTATTTAATAATAATATTTCATGAAAATAAATTTATTTCAAAAATTTGTGAATTTATCAAAAAAGAGTTTTAATTGACACCATATATTTCCCAAAAATAAAATTTTGATTTCTTCGTATCAAAATATAGTTTTTATTGAACTTGTTATATAATAATTTATCAAGAAATAATAAAAAGGGGTAAATGTAATCAATATTTTAGGGAAAAAATATAAAAATTCATACTACTAGGGTCTAGATAAAAGAACCATTATTACACCAAAATATTCCCTAAGGGTAAGGTGTGTGATGGTGATACTTTATTAGGGTGGTCTGACGAACATGGTTTGAGTCGTGATCTCAATAATCTTGAAATTCTCCCATAAATGGTTTTATCATGTTTCAATTATTGAACCTATTATTAGGATTGGTCAAGGTAAAATCCTAGTGATGTTATCTCCCTCAGAAGCTCTGATAAATGGGCTTCATAGGGTATGATCCTACTAGTCGAGGTCATTGCTTCTTTCGTCTGTGTCAATTGGTCTTTATCATAACACTTAATATATAATAATCTTAATGGTCACTGTAGAATGGTTATATTATCAATGGTTATGATGCATAACATTCTTTTAAGCCCGATAGAAAAATTATGTCCATATTTTAATATGGTCCACAATAGAAAAATGAAATTTATTGCATGTGTTTTCTATAAATACATTTCTTAATAAGGAATTTATTCATTAAAAAGGGGATTTAATTTATAAAATTTTTGGGTCATTACATATTCCATTGTTTTAGAAAAAAATCCTTATTTGGACATTCTCAAGATCAGCCTCCTGATTTTTTTATCTTTGTCAAATCCCCTTTGACTGAAAATTTAATTTTTATTTGATTTTCAAAAGCCTCTTTTTGGTTGAGTGGTAACCAACACACCACACGGGAACCAAATTTAAGGATTCCAAAATTCAAAATTCAAATATCAAAAAATAAAAAGGAGTACAGGACCCAAGAATATCATGATCTAAGATCTCCCATGCCAGCTGAAATCACATCTCCAGTCTTCAACGTCATGAGTCACCACTATATTCGTTGCCCTCCGTCACCACTATCATTATCGCCATCCCAAACACCACACCAGAACGTTGAAGGCCAGCAAAGTCAGTCATAGCCACCATAAAACATCAACACCATGTCATCATCATCCCCCAGCAAATCAGAAGCAACCAAAACACAAATACAGAGCAAGCACACCTCATCAAACTGCAAAGATCATCGGTATGGCACTGTCATGAACAAATCGATGGCCACCACCATAACCAAACATGAACAAAAACAAACCAAAAATGCAAAACGAAACCATCATCAAACAACCACCATAGAAGAAGCTAACAAACCTTCACCGAAAACATGGGGAGGAGATCTGAAAAAAACAAAACATTTCCATAGATGAGGTCATTGCCACCTTGAAGGAAGAGAGCTAGAATGCCATCAAAGAATAAAACTGACTCAGGCCGCACAAAGCATAATTGTATACCAAACCCCACATTCTGAAACATCATGTAACCACCAATACAGATCCAACTAGGATAGGAGTATAGGGACTTGAGGTCAAGGTAGAGAAATGAATGGATGAGGGCTTCAAATGATGACATTATGGTGGGGATGAAACCAGAAACCAGAGATAAGAGCGAGCTGACTCAAGAGCACCTGAAAGTTGCTGACCACCAAACCGAATATCCTAAAACCACTGTGAAACCATCACTCCATATCTAACTCGGAGAGGCATGGTGGAACACAAGGTCCGAGCAGGGTTGGAGTGGATAGGGGCTTCAACAGCGAACCACCTTCGTCAGGGCCAACAAAACATCCATGAGGGACATCACCAAGAAATATGAAAGAGACAATGAACCCATCAACTGAGAACTCGTGAGAAATATAAACCAAGGTAAGAGATTCTAGACTCAAGGAGAGTCAAGAGAAGAGGGAAAGGGAAAGGAGGAGATAAAGAGAAATGAGGGAAGGAAGGGGGAAGGCACTGGAGTGGGAAACATCCTCCCTCTTTGGATTTGTTAATTCAACTCAGCTTAAATCATATTTGATTCTGAAAACACCATGATATTTGTGGATTTAAATAATATCCTAAAATCATCTGAATTATCTTCCAAAACCATTAGGTAGTTTGGTCTTTATAGTACTCACAACCACCTCATCCTTCAATCACATGAAAACTCAACGTCTGTTGCTCATCTTTCAGTAGTATACCTTATAGATTATTCAACTTCTTAGATTCAGCTAACCAATGGACTCTTACATTCCTTCATGTTGGCACTTATGTAGAAAGTGATTACTCTTATGGATATCATTATGCCTTGGTACGTTTCAAAATATAAGTTATCATGACCTTCAAGTAATACATATTTATTCTTCTGTATTATGTAAGATATTCCCCTTTACCAAATTTTAACTTCCCTAGAAAATAAAATCTTTATACTGTGAGAATATTATGTATTATGTAAGATATTTTCCTTTACTAATTTTTTAGTGTTCTTAAGAAAAATCTTTACACACTCAAAACATTTTGTGCATTTCAAGCCTTTGTAACTTTCTAATATACAAACCTCGTCCATTCTAATTTCCAAACTCCTTAACTTTCAAACATCAGCACTCATTGTCACATGATCATCCAAACACACTTCTCCTCATAATTCCATCTTCCAAACCTCATTTATTCTACTATTTTCAATGGGAATCCCATCTAAAAAAAGTAGCATCGCTGCAAATCTAACCTATATATATATACTCCCAACCCAATTTTTTTCCATCAATTCCTCTTCTGAGATTTTCCCTACTCCTATACTCTCCTATCTTTCTCTTCATTTATTCATTTCAAAGTTTAAATTTTTACAAGGAAGAAAATCTTCATATTTTCATCCCTTAAAAGCTTTAATTTTGACGTATTTATTTAATGTTTTTAATTTTTCATTCATTTATTATTTTTCATTAGAAATATTAAGTTTTAATTATAAGTAATTAGTTTTAATTTTCAATAAATAGTTTTAATTATTAGTAAGTAGTTGTAATTAATAGTAATTACTTATAATTAATAAATAAATAGTACTAATTAAGAGAACTTAGTAATAATTTATAGATCTTAGTAATAAGTAATAATAATTTATAGTAATTTATAATATTTAATAGTAATTAGTAATTAGTATTAATTAAAACTAATTTTTAATAATTAACACTAAATATTAATAATTTAAAAATAATTAGTAAAAATTGGCAGTAATCAGTACAAATTAGTAGTAATTAGTAAAATTAGAGCAGGTGCATTCACCAGAGAAGAGCTAACTAGATTTGGAAGAATGAGAGGGTATGGCATTGACATTGGTATCGGGCATGTGCAACTCTGCATAGGACAGCTAGCCGACCAGCTTTGTGAAAGTGGAGTGCTGATATCATGAAATGTGCTGGGGAGAAGCAGTTTCATGTTGTCTTGTCTGGGTGATTTCCTCTAAGACCTACGAGTCATGTAATTGTCTCTAAGCCTTCGGGCCTTGTAAGGGTTCCACCTCACCCCTTGAAAGGTGGATTATAAAAAATAAAAAAAAGGCCTTTGGTCCATTCAGGAAGTAAAATTAGTAGTAATTCTCAGAAATTAACAGTAATTCTTAGAAATTAGCAATATTTATTAGAAATTATTGGTAATTAGTAGAAAATAGGGGTAATTAGTAAAAATTAGTAGAAATGATTGGAAATTAGTAAAAATTAGCAAAAATGAGATGCAATTATTAAAAGTTAGTGGAAATTATCGTTAATTATTAAAAATTAGCTAAAATGGGCATTGATTAGTTAAAATTAGTGGAAATGAGCAGTGAACAGTAAGAACTATCAATAATAATGGTAATTGGTAAAAATTACCATTAATTAGCAGTAATTAGTAAAAATTATCAGTAATGAGCGGTAATTATTAAAAATTAGTGGTATTGAGCATGAATTATTAAGAATTAGTGGAAATTAGTGAGAATTATTAAAAATCAGCGAAAATGAGCATTAATTACTTAAAATTAACGAAAATGGGAATTAATTAGATAAAATTAGCAGAAATGAGTGGTAATTAGTAAAAAATATCGGTAATGAGCGGTAATTAGTAAAAATTACTGATAATGAGTGGTAATTAGTAAAACAATACTTGTAATGAGGGGTAATTAGTAAAAACTACCCGTAATGAACGGTAATTAGTAAAAATTATCGATAATGAGCGATAACTAGTAAAATTTACTGGTAATGAGTGATAATTAGTAAACATTACCTGTAATTAGCGATAATTATTAAAAATTAGAGTTAATGAGTGAGAATTATTAAAAATTAACTGAAATGAGCGCTAATTAGTTAAAATTATCATAAATGAGTGGTAATTAGTAAAAATTTTCTGTAATGAGTGGTAATTAGTAAAAATTACTAGTAATGAGAAATAATTAGAAAAAAATTACCATTAATTATTGGTAATTAGTAAAAATAACCGATAATGATCGGTAAATAGTTAAAATTAGCAGAAATGAGTGTTAATTAGTTAAAATTAGAGACAATGAGTGTTGATTATTAAAAAATCATGGTTATGAGAGTTAATTATAAAAAATTATCATAAAATGGTTGGAATTATTAAAAATTATCATAAATTATCATTAATTAGTTAAAATTAGTGGAAATGAGTGCTAATTAGTAAAAAAAATTGAAAATGAACAGTAATTACTAAAAAACAAGAAATGAGAGATAATGAGAAGGGATTATTAAAAATTAGAAAAAATGAACA
The DNA here is from genome assembly GCA_963277665.1 of Viscum album. Lineage (NCBI taxonomy): Eukaryota > Viridiplantae > Streptophyta > Magnoliopsida > Santalales > Viscaceae > Viscum > Viscum album. The sequence goes on along the minus strand of OY728159.1, from coordinate 768,103,517 downwards.
TAAGTTAGTAAAAATTACTAGCAATGAGCATTAATGTCATGATCGGTCCCCTGGGGCCCATGTCGTGACTACCCCAAGCCTGCCTTCCAAAGGCCAGGGGCTGGTGACTAGCACCAAAGGCGTAATTCCCTAAAACTGGGAAGGCATTGCCTTTATAACCTATAAACACACACAACCAAGCACACAAAAAGATACGAACATGAGTAAATCGGACACCCGGTTTGTGATTTATTAGCCTTTTAGTCCCGGGGCCCCGATTGGATTTGTGCTCGATCCAACCTGACCATTCCTCATATCAATCCAAATCTTAGTGGGGTATACTCAAAGGGATCATCATGTTCCAAGATTTCCAGCACCGCTGACAGTTTTTCAAACAGATGTCTGGTGCCAAAGATATGGCCGAAAGAAAGTAAATGGGTCATAGTGGGCCCGGGCCCGGTTTGACCTGGTCGGACCGACCCGGCCCGACCCGGCCTAGGATGACCCGGTTCGAGTCGACCCGACCCATAGTGCGGCTCGGCCTGTATGGTACTGTGAGGGCGTAGACCGGTCGCGGGTACCGCGAGGGGGCAGACTGGCTGAGAGGGTGCAGAATGGCCACGAGGGCGGCAGACCATCCGTGAGGGCACGCACCTGCCGCGAGGGCGGAGAACTGGCCGTGGGTCGGCAGACCGGCCGCAGGACGGCGATCCGGCCGCGGGCTGGCGGTTTGGCCAGCCGCGGGGAGGCGCGAGCCGAGGCGGCACAAGCCGAGGCGGCTCGGAGGGCCGGCGGGCGGCTCGAGCCGGGGCCGCTCGGAGGGCCGATGGGCAGCACGACCTGGGGCAGCTCAGAGGGCCGGCAGGCAGCGCGAGCCGGGGTGGCTTGAAGGGCTGGTGGGAGGCGCGAACTGGAGCCGCTAGGAGGGCCGGCGGTGAGGGCTACTCAGCCCGGGGCATGGGACCAGTTTGGTCGGGAGGAAAAAGCGTTGTGGGGCGGCTCGGTGGGGCACGGAGCCAGGGCACACGGCCGGTTCGGCTAGAGGGGAAGAGCACCACGGGGCGGCGTGGGTCGTGGAGGTCGCGGGTGGCTATTTTGTTGCCTTCGTCGCCTTCCTCTATTTCTAAGAGCACACCAAAGAACAACGAAGGAGGGGTCGGGCCATGTTTGTTTGGCCCGCGCCCTCCCCGTTTAGAGTGGTAGCAAGCGGTTCACAAAGAACAAAGCATGAACGTGTATGGAAGATAATCAAACATCATTTCCCACAACCCTCTTCAAACACTATTCTGAATCCCGCAAAAGAACTATAAGGGGAGAACATGGGGAGTGATAATCTTTTAGAAATAAACCCCTACCTCGATCGCTTGATGACGTTGGCCCAAGAAGGTAGTACGGTCGTCAATTCGTCGTATATGAGGACGTCCCACGTAGGAAGAAGTCTCGAGGAAGAATTTCATAGGAGGTCGGCGTTCTTCATTGGCAGATCATTCTTCGTTGGAGGGTGATTCATGCTCAAATTTACCAAAGAGTAGAAGGTAGAACGATCCTTGTAGTCTAGCTTGGGTTGTCAAATCCTCAGAGACCTAAGAAGTAACCTATAGACACACGCATTCTAAAGACTATTTTTGGCTATGAATTGGCCAACTTGGGTTGATTTTAGATGGTTTTAAATAACACTAAGAAACCTATGTGAATTCAATTTAATGAAAATGGGTTGATCTTAGGATTATACTTGGGGTTGATTGAATGAATTTTACTTCTTTAGAAAATTTTGGTTTTATTAATTCTTGATGAATCCATTCTTCAAAATAACACTACCTTAATCATTTTATGGTTTGATTCTAAATAAACTCAATTACTAATCCCCTGCACACTTAGATAACCAAATTCATGATCTCTCCAAGGTATATGGTGATTTTAGTACTTGGATTTAGCTTCCTCAAACACAGTGAAGATGAAGAGTGGAAATAACTGAAGAATGGAAGTCTTAAATTATTTAACCAATTAACAACAATTCATTCATAAAATAACATTCAATCCAACCTTTTAATCTTACTAAGATCATCCCATTAAAGGTTTATCCCTCAATTTATGGTATACTCTCAATGGTTGGCGGAATATGGATTACAAGAATTGGATTGAAGAAATTAAAACCGCGGAAATAATGAGCACTCCTCCGTGTAATTGACTGAAATTCACACCTATGTGTGAACTAATTCAACACAACACAATGATATCACTGTGATTTGTGATTATAGAGTTTTAATGAAAGAAATGGGAAGAATATAAGAGAAATATATTGATTAATAACTTATTAAGACAAAAAGAAACTTACATGGCAATTGAAAACATCAAAAATGAACTTTGGCATAATAACATTACATAAAAACAAGAGATGTCTTCCCGATAACCACCAATTTCTTAAATAGGAATTTTTTAAGCCTTGGTTCTAGCCTCCAATTATAGAATCCCGCCTTTTTATAACATAAAATTTCATTACATTACACAAAACTAAGGATCTTTAAGGTTTAGTGTCTTGGAAACCAGGAACATAATACATGAAAACAACATATAAAATTATTCTTAAACACTTGAAAGGCTTCTCCTTAAGTTCATCTTAGGTTTATTACTGCATCTCATAACCTGGGGACATACATCAACAGAAAGGGTGAGCAGAAGGCCCAGTAAGGGAAACAAGTGAAACATTTTACATATGAACTTGAGATACATCAATAAAGTAATGAAAAGAACTTTAAGGCATGAGAAAGAAATCATGAGGCATATCATAATAAAAATAAAATTTTTCATAACTTGAATATGTGGCTATAACACTTAATATTGACAATCATTTCGTTTCACCAAGGTCCATCCCCAAGGTGTCATTAAAAAATTACCAAGGTTATTCACCATGGTATCAGTCTAAAAATTCATCTCTAGAGATTAAGTCTTTACCCAATGCATTGGAACGCTATCTGGGTGTACCCTTTACATGTCTTTATTATCATGTGAGCCACATATATCATCATAAATAATTTCATAAACAACTGATATAGCATAAAATAAATGTGTTTCATTTCATAATCATAACGTTTTAAAAACTTCTTTAAAGACATGATCTTTATGTCACTTTAAACCCAAGGAAAAGGGAAAGCGGGTTTCATGTATGTAAATCCCAGAATTTAAAATAGAACATTTTGATATATATGTGAATACCCCTGTATAAATAAGAGCTTTTATTATTCACTTAATAACATAAAATAATTTTTAGATAAGGAGGGAGGCATTTTGAGATGAAAACTATGCAGCATAATGTCTACGATACATGGTTTTAGAACAAATTGAAAAGAGAGGGGACATGGTTCACCCACTCAAAAATGATACATAAAACAGTAGGGGAACAGAATTTATAGTATTTAAGAACATGGTAATGAAATTTTAATGATCTACCATATGAAACGAAGAACTTGAAAGGAAGACAAAAATAAGATTTCTCTTATGAGAATTCGGCAGCCTAACGGCGTCACTTAAAACATCCAAAAATGGATTGATGAGATCAAATAGGGTCTCTCATCATATGAAAATAAATGATAAGTATGATACATATAGATATCATACCCCAACATAATAAAAAGGAACTTGAAATACTTGACATGAAAGTAGATCTTGAAAACGAGAAGGGTGAAAGAACCCCTTAGAAATTCGGCAGCCTAACGGCGAAACTTAAAACTTCCAAAAATGGATTGACGAGATCAAATAGGGTCTCTCATCATATGAACATAAATGATCAGTATTATAGATATAGATATAATACCCCAACATAATAAAAAGGAACTTTAAAGACTTGACATGAAAGTATATCTTGAAAACGAGAAGGGTGAAAGAACCCCTTAGAAATTCGGCAGCCTAACGGCGCCACTTAAACTTCAACAAAAATGAATTGATGAGATCAAATAGGGTATCTCATTATATGAACATAAAAGATCAGTATGATATATTTAGAGATCATACCCCAACATAATAAAAAGTAACTTTCAAGACTTGACATGGAATTAGAACTTTGAAAAAGGAGAAAGGTGAAAGAACCACTTAAAATTCGGCAGCCTAACAGCGTCACTTAAAACTTCAAAATACTGAATTGAAGAGATCAAATGGGGTGTCTCATCATATGATCATAAAAGATCAGTATGATAAATTTAGAGATCATACCCTAACATAATAAAAAGGAACTTGAAATACTTTACATGAAAATAGATCTTGAAAAATGAGAAGGGAGAAGGAATCCGTTACAAAAATTTTGGCAGCCTAACGGCGCCACTTAAAACCTCATAAAACGAAATAATGTGAGTAATAAGGGATCTATAATTATATGAACATGAAAAGGGAAGTAATAGGAGTATAAAAGAACATCCTTTAACATAATAACATGGAGCATAAAATAAATTACATAAAAGATATTTCTTAAAGAGAAAGAGAGAGGTCGGATCCCTTACCTTAAAATGAAACTCTTAAAACTCAAAGGTTTGGATCTTGAGGGATTGGGGAACCTTGGGAGGTCTCCTTGGGAGATAAGGAGACCATAACATCGTTGAGGATGGTTTTGGAGTCGAATGGATGGGATGAGGGCTTGGTATTTATAGGGAAAGTGAGGAGACAAGGCATTAATGGCCAAGGGACACCTCACAAGTGCTTTTCTCAAAACCATGTTCTCTCCCATGATTCATCCCATTAAGTTAGGCCACATGGGGCCCCCAATACAATAATTCATCACTTTAGGTCTACCAACCCTTAAAATATCTCATGACATCATCATGACACAGTTATGATGTCATTAAACATACCGAAACCCTAAAACTGTATTTTTACTAGTCACTGAAAATTCAACTTTCTCAGAAAAATCCCAAAATTTTACATTAACCAAATATAAATGCTCTGATTTCAAAAATGAACTCGATTTTATAAAAATAATTTTCTAAATATTTTTAATTTAATTGTTAAATAAAAACACTATTCACAAAAAATTAATTTTTTTCAGAAAAAACCCCAAAAATTACCTTAACATAATATCGATGCTCTGAGTTCAAAAATGAAATCCATTTTATAAAAATAATTTTCTAAATATTTTTAATTTAATTTTTAATTAAAAAACACTATTCACTCGAAAAAACTAATACATGAATAATAATTTATAAAACCGTTATTTAACCATTTTATTGAATCCCATTACTTAATCAAGGTGCCTAGATTATTTTAATACTTTCTTTAAGTGAGGTTACTAATATATTTGGTCACATTACTAATCATAAGCTTAAAATCACTATTCATAATTTACTATTCATCAAAAATCAAGTTGATCTTATTAGACTCTAAATTTCGTACTGAACATAATTGTAGAAGACCATTTTTTGAAAATCATTACACATTTTTAATTATTTAAGGTTTACATAAACATTTTTAAAATATCTTTTTTCTAAAATTCATCAAAAATATGCATACTATATTTATCCGACAATTTGAAAATTAATAAACTTCATCATAATAAGAAATCCCAATTTTTATTTAAAACAAAGGATTACACAAGGCAGTTACAGTCTACTTACATATCCCCTTATCACACCAGCGTAGGACCTAAGTGTAAGGTGTGCTAAGGTGAGAGAATCTAATGGAGGCCTGGCCAACATCGCACGTGTAGTAATTTCTATAAGTTTGAACTTCTCGCAAAGGCGATTCCGTTCTAGCTTCACATGATGAAGTTCGTCTTGGGTTTGGTCTAGAGCAAAGCCCAGTGGTGCTACCTCCTTCCCAAGTTCTGTTAGATGGGCTTCGATCGGTCCAAGACTACTGGGTGAGGCCATCGAATATTCTTTCTATAATAATTAACCAAGATTACTTGTATTTAGAGACAATAATCGAAACGTTTAGTTTACAGCGGCCATATTGACCAATGGTCATATAACAGTCAAAACTCAATGGTCTCATTTTAATTATACTCATGCCATCAAATGAAACATTTTTGTTGAGTATAAAAATAAAATAACACATAAAATTAGGAAACAAGATTTATTCAAAAGTTCGGGTCGTTACAATCTTCCCCCCTTAAGAAATTGCGTCCTTGGAAATTTTTTTAAAATTAGGTTTTGAAATTTTATTGAAAGTCCCACATTGGAAAAGGAGTCAGTAAAACTATTACTTTAAAAGAACGAAAGGGAAGTACAAATGTCACCCGAGTTAACCCACACTAGGATTCCATGTAGGAAAACATGGACATGGAGGAGAAAACAAAGGTTCAAGTTCTGAGGGAGAGTGATAGAGAACATGATTAGGAGAAAGTTAACCATAAGAAAATCCCAAACTTATGATGTGTGTAAACGGTATTTGATTACCTAGTAGGAAACGTAAACCAACAACGTTTTTGTTTTACATTCCTTTTCATAATTTTGAGGAATTCATTTACTACATAGAACAAAAACATAAGAAAATATACCTACCTTCATGTAGAGTTTTATCCTTTAATAAGTTTCTACCAAAACTAATCTTTTCTCCAAACGATGAGTATTCAAAACTACTTGGTCTCACAAGAATCATCTTCTAGAGAATCACATAATCCGCAAAAGATTAACTATCTATTTCTTCTATCTTTAAACATTATCCCAAAAACAGAAAGGGTAAGGTAAAACAACTCTTCAAAAAGAAAGAATCCCATAGGAATGGAAACTACTTTTAAATCTTCAAAGTTCCATGGTACTACCCAAAGTTCATCATAGACCATTCCATAAATAACGGTCCTTAAGATTCCTCAAAATCACCCAAACTAAGATTGAAACCCAAATACAATAAGGACTTGATAACATAGTCTTCCAAAATAAACTTCATTGTTCATCTCCAAACAACATCATCCACTCCTAACATCTTATAACAAAAGTAGCTAACCTAAACATATTTTACCCAAGATAGGTTAATCATTCCCATAAGTAACCTAAATTACTATAAGTCCACCTTAAATTCACCGATTCTTCAAAATATAAGTCAACCTTACTCCTCAATGAAAATACCGTAGTAATCTCTTTACCTTGATCATATAGGGTCCCCAAAATAGTGAATGTCTTCCAAAATAATAATAATCTTTTAATCCACTAATCATCTCTATCATATTATTATGGAAATCGTCACATTTCCTATCACATTGGTTGTTGGGACATGTTCTTCCATTTCCCGCCATTAACTACGAAAATAAAGTACAATTAGGGGCTTGAATACTTATCCAATAATCATGAAAAGGAACTTAAAGCATATAAGGATAACTTGTAGAAGAAAATTATACCCTAACTTGTGATCCCCTAGGTTCCCATCTAGGTTATCCATGATCATATATTCTTATGTGAATCTTTATTTTATTTTATCAGTGTTCCTTTAACAATGGTTCATACTAAGCTTATGAATTTACCAAAGAATATCCCCCGGGAGTGTCGTAACCAAGAGTGCAGCAAGGCCCATTGTCATGTACCAGTTTTTGTTTGAGTCTAGCTCAAAGAGGTGTTTTCGGATTTTACCCCTATGTACATCTGTGCCAGATCCACCTCTACCTGCTCGTATCCAGACAGGGATGTATTTTCTTGGCAACCCATTACTCAATACTCACCAAAATACCAGGAATATTTCCTACATATAAACTTTTCTATAGGCTTCTTCCTAAAGTTTTCATATCCTAATTTCCACAAATAACTAAACCATCCTTTGATACCAACTATAGCATCCCGCCTTTTTATAACATAAAATTTCATTACATTACACAAAACTGAGGATCTTTAAGGTTTAGTGTCTTGGAAACCAGGAACATAATACATGAAAACAACATATAAAATTCTTCTTAAACACTTGAAAGGCTTCTCCTTAAGTTCATCCTAGGTTCATTACTGCATCTCATAACCTGGGTACATACATCAAAAGAAAGGGTGAGCAGAAGGCCCAGTAAGGGAAACAAGTGAAACATTTTACATATGAACTTGAGATACATCAATAAAGTAATGAAAAGAACTTTAAGGAATGAGAAAGAAATCATGAGGCATATCATAATAAAAATAAAATTTTTCATAACTTGAAGATGTGGCTACAACACTTAATATTGAAAATCATTTCATTTCACCAAGGTCCATCCCCAAGGTGTCATTAAAAAATTACCAAGGTTATTCACCAAGGTATCAGTCTAAAAAGTCATCTGTAGAGATTAAGTCTTTACCCAATACATTGGAGTGCAATCTGGGCACACCCTTGAAATGTCTTTATTATCATGTGATCCACATATATCATCATAAATAATTTCATAAACAACCTATATAGCATAAAATAAATGGGTTTCATTTCATAATCATAACGTTTTAAAATCTTCTTTAAAGACATGATCTTTATGTCACTTTAAACCCAAGGAAAAGGGAAAGTGGGTTTCATGTATGTAAATCCCAAAATTTAAAATAGAACATTTTGATATATATGTGAATACCCCTGTATAAATAAGAGCTTTGAGTATTCACTTAATAACATAAAATAATTTTGAGATAAGGAGGGAGGCATTTTGAGACGAAAACTATGCAGCATAACGTCTACGATACATGGTTTTAGAACAAATTGAAAAGAGAGGGGACATGGGTCACACACTCAAAAATGATACATAAAACAGTAGGGGAACAGAATATATAGTATTTAAGAACATGGTAATGAAATTTTAATGATCTACCATATGAAATGAAGAACTTGAAAGGAAGACAAAAATAAGATTTCTCTTATGAGAATTTGGCAGCCTAACGGCGTCACTTAAAACATCCAAAAATGGATTGAAGAGATTAAATAGGGTCTCTCATCATATGAAAATAAATGATCAGTATGATAGATATAGATATCATACCACAACATAATAAAAAGTAACTTGAAAGACTTGACATGAAAGTAGATCTTGAAAACGAGAAGGGTGAAAGAACCCCTTAGAAATTCGGCAGCCTAACGGCGCCACTTAAAACTTTCAAAAATGGATTGAAGAGATCAAATAGGGTCTATCATCATATGAACATAAATGATCAGTATGATAGATATAGATATAATACCCCAACATAATAAAAAGTAACTTTAAATACTTTACATGAAAGTAGATCTTGAAAACGAGAAGGGTGAAAGAACCCCTTAGAAATTCGGCAGCCTAACAGCGCCACTTAAACTTCAACAAAAATGAATTGATGAGATCAAATAGGGTCTCTAACTATATGAACATAAAATATCAGTATGATAGATTTAGAGATCATACCCCAACATAATAAAAAGGAACTTTCAAGACTTGATGTGGAATTAGAACTTTGAAAAAGGAGAAAGGTGAAAGAACCACTTAAAATTTGGCAGCCTAACGACGTCAATTAAAACTTCAAAATACTGAATTGAAGAGATCAAATGGGGTCTCTCGTTATATGATCATAAAAGATCAGTATGATAAATTTAGAGATCATACCCCAACATAATAAAAAGTAACTTGAAATACTTTACATGAAAATAGATCTTGAAAATGAGAAGGGAGAAAGAATCTGTTACAAAAATTTCGGCAGCCTAACGGCGCCACTTAAAACCTCATAAAACGAAATAATGAGAGTAAGAGGGGATATATCATTATATGAACATGAAAAGGGCAGTAAGATGAGTATAAAATAACATCATTTAACATAAGAACATGGATCATAAAAGAAATTACATAAAAGATATTTCTTGAAGAGAAAGAGAGAGGTCAGATCCCTTACCTTAAAATGAAACTCTTAAAACTCAAAGGTTTGGACCTTGAGGGCTTGGGGGAACCTTGGGAGGACTCCTTGGGAGGTAAGGAGACCAGAACTTCGTTTAGGATGGTTTTGGAGTCGAATGGATGGGAGGAGGGCTTGGTATTTATAGGGAAAGTGAGGGGACAAGGCATTAATGGCCAAGGGACACCTCACAAGTGCTTTTCTCAAAACCATGTTCTCTCCCATGATATTTCCCATTAAGTTAGGCCACATGGGGCCCCCAATACAATAATTCATCACCTTAGGTCGACCAACCCTTAAAATATCTCATGACATCATCATGACACAGTTATGATGTCATTAAACATACTGAAACCCTAAAACTGTATTTTTACTAGTCACTGAAAATTCAACTTTCTCAGAAAAATCCCAAAATTTCACATTAACCAAATAGAAATGCTCTGATTTCAAAAATGAAATCCATTTCATAAAAATAATTTTCTAAATATTTTTAATTTAATTTTTAAATAAAAACACTATTCACCAAAAATTAATTTTTTCAGAAAAAACCCCAAAAATTACCTTAACATAATATCGATGCTCTGAGTTCAAAAATGAAATCCATTTTAAAAAAATATTTTTCGAAATATTGTTAATTTAATTTTTAATTAAAAAACTCTATTCACTCAAAAAAACTAATACATGAATAATAATTTATGAAATCGTTATTTAACCATTTTATTGAATCGCATTACTTAATCAAGGTGCCTAGATTATTTTAATACTTTCTTTAAGTGAGGTTACTAATATATTTGGTCACATTACTAATCCTAAGCATAAAATCACTATTCATAATTTACTATTCATCAAAAATCAATTTGATCTTATTAGACTCTAAATTTCGTACTGAACATAATTGTAGAAGACCATTTTTTGAAAATCATTACACAATTTTAATTATTTAAGGTTTACATAAACATTTTTAAAATATCATTTTTCTAAAATTCATTAAAAATATGCATACTATATTTATCCAGTCATTTGAAAATTAATAAACTTCATCATAAGAAGAAATCCCAATTTTTATTTAAAACAAAGGATTACACAAGGCAGTTACGGTCTCCTTACATAGCCCCTTATCACACCAGCGTAGGACCTAAGTGTAAGGTGTGCTAAGGTGAGAGAATCTGAGGGAGGCCCGGCCAACATCGCACGTGTAGTAATTTCTATCAGTTTGAACTTCTCGCAAAGGCGATTCCGTTCTAGCTTCACACGATGAAGTTCGGCTTGGGTTTGGTCCAGAGCAAAGCCCAGTGGTGCTACCTTTTTCCCAAGCTCTGTTAGATGGGCTTCGATCGGTCCAAGACTACTGGGTGAGGCCATCGAATCTTCTTTCTATAATAATTAACCAAGATTAATTGTATTTAGAGACAATAATCGAAACATTTAGTTTACAGCGGCCATATTGACCAATGGTCATATAACAGTCAAAACTCAACGGTCTCATTTTAATTATACTCATGCCATCAAATTAAACATTTTTGTTGAGTATAAAAATAAAACAACACATAAAATTAGGAAACAAGATTTATTCAAAATTTAGGGTCGTTACACCAATAGTCCAAGTCTCCTCAATTAATTTCCGTAGGCCATAGGTGGGTGGAAAGTAAGGGAGAGTTGATTTTGCCACCCTTGACCCGAGGTGGCAGCCAGCTTTCATTCACCGGAAAGACGCATCTGAAAGGACTTCTAGATAACCGAATTAGAGTGGGTCATAGAAGAAGAAAATGGATCCTGGAATGTCCCCTAACATCCTGAACAATTTGGTCCCATTTGGAGTTATGGAGGCCGAGATATGATTAAATTAGTGGACTGTTTTTCTGGGACACAGAATCTGGCCCAGAATTTTAACTCTAACTTGGGCCTCCTAAATAACCACAATGGACGAAAAATTAGCACTGGATCATGAATAATGATTTTTTCCTCTATATGTTTTCTATCATCCTAAGAAATTTTGGCTTCATTGGGTTTGTAATGTGGGTCCAACATTGTCATCAGTGGGATGGTGTCCAATCTTCCTTCTCTAGAATTGCTTTCATTCATCTCCAAATATATCCATCATCCTTTATGAATCCTCCATTGATCCCTGAATTAAACTTTTTCATATTGAAGTGTAGATTAATTTCCCAAAATATCAAATTAAAATATGGAAAATCACATTCCTTAAAATCATATGAATCATTGGGTACTTTAAATGATGTTCAAAAATGTACCATATAATAGTGCATTTTAAGAAGGAATTACAATCATAATGTGAAATTATGTTCAAAGTGTAAAATGCACTAAAATGGTGTTTATGAATAATAAATCACATTAATATTATATATATTAACAATGAATATTAGCTTCATTTACTGGCTAATCACACCCCCCCAACTTGAGATTTTCTAGTCCCGAGCAAAATGTATCTCAATAATATGAAATTAAAATTCTCTTTTCCAAAAACATTTTAATACACAATGATCACAAAAAACCCTTATACCAAAAGAAAATCATGAAACCAATCAAAATATTTTAATACAAGTTAGTTTCATAAGCAGATCACAATCCGAACCCCATTCCTTTGTTCAAATTCAATGCCATATTTCATCCAATATCAATTAAGTATGAGGATGTGTTGTGTATCACAATAGACATGGGGGTTCATCTTTATTCAAGAGGGAAATGACAGAAGCTCTAGGTGGAATCATATTTCAATATTAAGATGAGTATTCAATTTTTTTATATTGTATTTTCTTTTTTGCAATTTTTCCATGGTAATTGAAATTGCACTCAAAAGAGTCAACCCCTATAGCGAGACTTTTCCAATGACTCTCAGGATCAAAGACCTTAGGGCACCAAGTGAAGCCCACATACTCAGGAATCATCTCAAGTTAACTCAGTCAAAAACAAATTCAAATTACCAAAAATAGAGATAAAATTACTAACTCTAGGCCAGAAAACTATGGAGTCACGATCCCCAAGTGCCGAAAGCCACGCATTAGGTCATTTCATTGCTCTACGTGCAAATTTATTGTTTTTTTTTAATTTTTTTATTGAATACTCATATTAAAACTAAAATGATCACAAAACCTGTGCTATTTATTTGGGGGAACCCATGAACTCAAACTAATACCCCACTATCCAAAGGACGTGCATTGTGATCTTTTTTTTTGGATGAAAATATAAACGATGAAATATCACATTGGACAGCCACACTTTCCAAAATTTATGCTCATGAAATTATACAAGGATTAAAATCAGAATTGGGGCATGCTAAATTATTTGATATTTAGTTTCAAAGTGTGCAATGTGTATTACCATGTTCAAATTTAAAGGAATTTTTCCTTACATTTACACATTTTTTTTCAAATCATTCATTTTTTTTGACACAAAATCATTTTTTATTTTATCTCCCCCCCAACTTAAAATAACACTATCCCCAGTGTTTGAAGAAATGAAATTTAGGAGTAAAAGCAGATAACGGAAGTTCAAAAAGTAAATTTAAATATGAGGATCATGGAATGAAGTCACCTAGTGGTTGAATTTCAAATTCTTACTGCTCCCTTTTAATCCCTTGATCTCGATGTCACTCTGAGAATTCCCTAGTGGAGAAATAAAAAAAAGAAAAACAATCAAACAGAAAAACTATATTTATATTTATATTTATATAATAAAGAAAGTAAAATATAAGTATATATATATAAATTATATAAAAAGGAAGCACAATAAGTTGTAGGTCAGTGGTAAGCGTGCACCCATGTCTCCCTTCGGTACCGGGTTAGAATCCATGCGGCTTTGCCGGTTGTGACGGGGTTTTCCCCACGGCCTATAGCATGTCCCATTTTTTAATTATTATGATATTTTTTTATCTTAACCTATAAACACATAAAATAAAATAGACTGGTGATACATTTTCTTCTTTTTAAACTTTTGGGTAAGTTATTACTCAAAGATCACACCACGTGACACAAATGAATATGGTGCTCCCCTTTCGTACCCATCCATAATCATAATATAAGAACATGTCAAAAAGTATATAATTTATATATATATAAAAATGATTAATTAACCTTATTTGAAAAATAAATATGATTTAGAAATATTAAAAACATGAAAACCATGGGTTTCCTCCCGTGCAGCGCTTTTATTTAACGTTGTTAGCCCGACATGGATCCTAAATCTATCAATTTTTTTCTAGTTCATAGGTTGGATCAGTCAACTCAACCTCTATTTCTTGTTTATTGAATTACTCAATGAATGGTTTTAACCTTTGACCATTGACCTTGAAAATATAACTAGTTGTGGGATCTTGAACCTCTACTTCCCCATGAGGGTACACATGATGCACTATGAAAGGACCTGACCATATGGACCTTAACTTTCCCAGGTGTAAATGAAGTTTTGAACTGTACAAGAGCACAAATTTTCCCAGTTCAAAATGTTTGACTTTGATATTCCTAGATTTGTAGGGTTGAACTCTAGATTTATTGATCCTTGAATTTTTATAAGCATCCATCCTTAGTTCCTCTAGTTCATTAAGATCTAATTTCCTTTTTGTTTCGGCCAATGAGAGGTCATAATCCATTTTCTTAATTTCCCAAAAGGACTTATGCTCAATTTCAACAGGTAAATAGAATGTGTTTCCATAAAACAACCTATATGGTGACATTACTAGTATGGTTTTGTATATTGTAAGATATGCCCAAAGAGAATCCAAGAGTTTCTTGGACCAAACATTCCTAAAAGGATTGACAGTTTTTTCTAGAATATTCTTAATCTCTCTATTTTCTAACTCATCTTGACCATTGGTTTGAGGATGGTACACAGTGGAAACTTTATGAGAAATCTCATACTTAGACATGAGTGAAGAGAATGTACGGTTGCAGAAATGGGTTCCTCGATCACTGATTATAGCCCTAGTAATTCCAAATCTAGAGAATATGTTTTATTTTAGGAATCTAATGACAGTTTTATGATCATTGGATTTTTTGGGAATGGACTCAACCCATTTTGATACATATTCAACAGCTAAAAGGATGTAGAGGTATCCTCTATAATTTGGGAAAGGACCCATGAAATCGATTCCCCGACAGTTAAAGATTTCAATCACTAAGGTGGGAGTGAGTGGCATTTGATTTATTTTTGTGATGGACCCTACTTGTTGACACCTAGGACAACTTTGAAAAAATGTGTAAGAGTCCCTTGAGAGAGTGGACCAGAATAGACCACACTGAAGAATCTTAGGAGATGTTTTCTTAGAGGAAAATTGACCTCCACATGCCTCACTATGATAGAATTTAAGGATGGACTCTTGTTCAGATTCTGGGACACACCTCCTAATGACTTGGTCAGGGAAAAACTTATAGAGGTATGGATCATCAAACACATAGTTCCTAACATCATATAGGAATCTCCTTCGAGCTTGAGTCCCTATGAATTTTGGGATGACTCCTGTAACTAAGAAATTGGCTATGTCGGCATACCAAGGGCAGTAACTCACAGAGTATAGGTGTTCATCAGGGAATGAATCATACATAGAAAGGTGATTTGAGTTTTTTTTGAATTCTATCCTAGAGAGGTGATCAGCTACAACATTTTCAACTCCCTTTTTATCCTTGATTGCGAGGTCAAATTCTTGTAAGAGAAGGACCCACCTAATCAATCTATCCTTAGCATCTTGTTTTTGGAAGAGGTATTTTAGTGTAGAATGGTCAGTGAACACAATGATGGGGGGTCCTAAGAGGTAGGACCTAAAATTATCTAAGGCAAACACAATAGAAAGTAACTCCTTTTTAGTGGTGGTGTAGTTTATTTGGGAATAATTTAAGTATTTTCTTGCATAATAAATGACATAAGGAGTTTTATCACAACCTTTTCCTAACAAAGCTAATACAGAAAAGTCACTGGAATCACACATAAGTTCGAAAGGAAGGTTCAAATTTGGAGATTTCATAATGGGAGGAGAGGTGAGAGAGGATTTGAGGGTTGAGAATGAACCCTCATAGCTTTCTGTCCAAACAAATAGAGCATCCTTTACTAGCAGAGCACAAAGGGGATGGGATATTGAACTAAAGTCCTTGATGAATCTTCTATAGAAACCAGCATGTCCTAATAAATACCTCACTTCCTTGATAGTTTTGGGTGATAGAAGGTGACGAATGATGTCAACCTTGGCTTTATCAACTTCAATCCCCCTACCTGAGACCAGATGACCTAGAACTAGTCCCTCTTTAACCATGAAATGGCATTTTTCCCAGTTTAAGACCAGATTCTTTTCTTCACATCTTGATAAGACTCTTTCCACATTCTGCAAACATCCCTCAAATATATCCCCAAACACAGATAATTCATCCATGAAGACCTCTAGAAAATCCCCTACCATGTTTGAGAAGATTCCCATCATGCACCGCTGGAAGGTTCCAAGGGCATTGCATAAACCGAAGGGCATGCATTTGAAGGCAAAGGTGCCAAATGGACATGTAAATGTAGTCTTCCCTTGATCCTCTAGGGAGACCTCAATCTGATTGTACCCTGAGTACCCATCTAAGAAACAGTAGAAGGCATGACCTGCCACTCTCTCAAGGACTTGGTCAATGAACGGTAAGGGGAAATAGTCCTTCTTGGTGAATGAGTTTAGCTTTCTATAGTTAATACAGAATCTCCAGCCACTACTCACTCTTGTTGGAAGAATCTCTCCATCCTCATTGGTTATCACTGTGATTCCAGCCTTTTTTGGAACCACTTGGATTGGGCTCACCCATTCACTCTCAGCTATGGGATATATGATACCAGCTTTTAAAAATTTCAGAATTTTTTTCTTACTACCTCCATGAGATTAGGATTGAGTCATCGTTGAGGTTGATGACATGGCTTTGAATCGGATTCTAGAACAATCCTATGAGTCCTGATAAGTGGGTTAATCCCAGGAATATCAGACAAGTTCCAACCAATGGCTTTCTTATATTTCCTAAGGACATCTAGAAGCATCCTCTCATGATTGGCTTCAAGAGAAGAATAAATGACAATAGGATGTGTTTGATTGTCCCCTAGGAAGTCATACTTGAGTGCAGTGGGAAGTTACTTCAATTCAATATCTGGTTGGTTCGGAAATTCAGCAGAATATTGGGACATTTGATCAATATCAATTTTGTTTCCTAGATTTTTAGATAGGATTGATTCCCCACATGTACAAGTTTCAGCTACTAGATTATCTTGATCAGGTTTAGGGAAGGAATTTTGATTAGTCTCCATGAAATTGGTTTCCTGAAAGGTTTCACTAATTGTTGGACCTAATACTTCATCATAAGAGTAATTTTAAAATGATTCAATCCAAGGAGATAGACTTCCTTCATGTGAACAAAGGAAATCAATCTCATCTTGACTTAAATATCCATCAAATATACCTTGATGTTCTATGGATTCATTATCAATGATTCCTATCATGTTTACTTAATGAATGTCCTCGTCATCCCCTATTTGTGAGATTGCATTATAGATGTTCAAATCTAGACTCATGTTTCCAAAGGTGATGGTCATGTTCCCATTTCGGACTCGGATAACAGAGTTGATTGTTGCAAGGAAAGGACGACCAAGGATGATTGGGGTTTGTTCCTTATTTCCTAAGTTTGGATGGTTTTCAAGGACAATGAAGTCGGTAGGGTAGATGAAGTTTTCAACCTTTACCAGAGCGTCATTTAAAATCCCTTTTGGAACCCTAATGCTACGATCAGCAAGTTAAAGTGTGACAGATGTGGGTTGGAGCTCTTCTAGGCCTAACTGGAAGTACACAGCATATGGGATGATATTGACACTAGCACCTAGGTCACACAAGGCCTTGACAACTTTTCTCTCAACTAGTTCAACTTTGATATAAGGGAAACCCGGGTCTTTCAACTTAGGAGGAATGGTCCCTTGAATGGTGGTACTCACATTAGCAGCCAAAATGACTTGTTTTTTATGTGAAAATTTTCTTTTAAAAGTGTACAAGTCCTTAATATACTTTGAGTAGGAAGGTATGGTTTGGATTGCATCGAGAAGGGGAATGTTCAACTTGACTTGTGAGAAGATTTCCCCCGATGTTTCACTCAATTAATGCTTGGTTTTCCCCCTCATGCATTGAGGAAATGGTGCAGGTTGTGGGGTTGTTTGTTAAAGAGTTGTTTCTTTGACAATGTTATCGTGTTTTTCATTTTGATCATTTGGTTCATTTTAATTTTCATCCAAGTTGGAATCTTCAGGTGGGTTCTGAATTAGTTGTTCGGGTTTCTCAATTGATTTTCCACTTATTAAAATAGTCACAATCTTTAGTTGTTCAGGAGTTGTTTGAGGGAAACTTGACTCTCCCCTTGAAGTTGAGGATGGTACCGCCTGAGTAGGCATGGGTGCCTTTCCAGTTTTGATGGTTTAAAGTTCTTGTTTAAGGGAAGGGACTTCCGAGTTCATCCTTTCCATTTGTTTTCATAGTTTTTCTATTAGGCTTTGTGGAACAGTTTGGGTTGGTGCTTGAGAATATTGGTTTATCCCAGGGGGATATTTCGGAGGTGGGATGGTTTTTGAAAAATGGATCGATGGCTGTTGGTATTGGATAGGTTGGGTTTGGAACTGGTTATGGGTTTGGTAGTTCTGTTGGGAATAAGGATTTTGTCCCTGTGGTTGGCTAGGTTGTTGGTTATCTTTCCAGCGGAAGCCTGATTGGTCATTATACCTTGGGTTGAAGTTTTTTTGGTATTGAGGCTTTTGAAAGTTCAAGGAATTTACTTCCGCTGGGGGTCCTCCTAAAAGAACATCCTTGATGGATGGAATGGTTGGGAAATTTTCTATCTTATGGTCATGTTTGTCAAAAATTGTGAAAACAGGGTCAACAGTTTGGATTTCATGGACTTTCCTAAGGTATATCTCTTCAACCTTCCTAGAGAGTGCAGTGAGTTTAGCCCTAAGGCTTTCCTCTTCTATAAGTGTATGAATTCCAGTAGTTATTTGTGTATTTTTAGAATAATTTGAAGTTCCCCATGTTTGGTTTTGTTCAGAAAGGCTTTCTAGATACTTGTAAGCATCATTTGGAGCTTTGTTTTTAAAGGTACCATTACACATCATGTCAATGAATTGTTTGTTCCCCGGACCCAACCCATCATAGAAAATTCTCACTTGTTCAGGAATAGAAAAACCATGGTGTGTAACCATGTTTAGGGTGTCTTTGAACCTCTCCCATATTTCATATAATGACTCTCCCTCTTTTTCAAAAAAGTTTGATACTCTTTTTAAGTGCAATTGTTTTGTGGTGGGGAAAGTATTTTTTGTAGAATTCTCTTTATAGTTGGTCTCAAGAATTTATGGATGATGGTATCAAATTTTTCAGCCAATTTTAGCTCGATCCTTTAAAGAAAAAGGAAACAGCCTCATCTTATCTTATTCTAGTTGATTTGGGGGACACATGGTTTCTACAATGTCATTGAACTCCTTAATGTGAAGGTAGGGCATCTCGGACTCCATTCCATGGAATGTGGGAAGATGGTTTAGGACATGGGGTTTAAATATGTAGTTGGAATATCCTAGGGAGTTGTGTCTAATGAATGAGGGGGAATTGGTCTAGGAGGGATTGAGGTAGTCATTCATGGTTTGATTGATTGCATTCCCCAAGTTTGGGGCTGCCTCATTTGGGTTTTCATTTTGGTTCCCACCCGGGTTTATGAGTTGGTTTCTTTGAAAAACTTCCATTGAAATGGGATAAATTTTTGACTCAGGGGTATTAGGAAGATTAGGATATAATTGAATGAGTTAACTTGGTGTACTTGACTCCCCAAACCCAGGACTATACACCCTAACTAGATGGTTTTATTGATCGCGGGTGTAGGCGGACAGGCGCCAAAAGAAAAAAAAACGAGGAAGGGACAAGATAAGAGAATTTGGATGAGAAAAGAAGAAATGAGGGAGAATATAATGGGTGTTTATATGACTTAATTGGGTCCCCAAAAATGGTTCCAAAATTTGATTCACGCTCAAATTTACCAAATATTAGAAGGTAGAACGGTCCTTGTTGTTCAGCTTGGGTTGTTGAATCCTCAGAGACCTAAGAAGTAACCTATAGACACGCACATTCTAAGGACTATTTTTTGGCTATGAAGTGGCCAACTTGGGTTGATTTTAGATGGTTTTAAATAAAACTAAGAAACCTATGTAAATTCAATTTAATGAAAATGGGTTGATCTTAGGATTATGCTCAGGGTGGATTGAATGAATTTTACTTCTTTAGACAATTTTGGTTTTATTAATTCTTGATGAATCCATTTTTCAAAATAACACTACCTTTATCATTTTCTGGTTTTATGCTAAATAAACTCAATTAATAATCCCCTACACACGTAGAGAACCAAATTCATGATCTCTTAAAGGTATGTGGTGATTTTAGTACTTGGATTTAGCTTCCTCAAACACAGTGAAGATGAAGAGTAGAAATAACTGAAGAATGGAAGTCTTAAATTAGTTAACCAATTAACAACAATTAGTTCATAAAATAACATTCAATCCATCCTTATCATCTTCCTAATATCATCCCATTAAAGTTTTATCCCTCCATTGATGTTATAATCTCAATGGTAGGCGTAAGATGGTTTACAAGAATTGGATTGAAGAAATTAAAACCACGGAAATAACGAGCACTCCTCTGTGTAAGTGAATGAAATTCACACCTATGTGTGAAAAAATTCAACACAACATAGAGATATCACTTTGATTTGTGATTATAGAGTTTTAATGAAAGAAATTGGAATAATATAAGAGAAAGATATTTATTAATAACTTAGTAATACAAAAAGAAACTTACATGGCAATTGAAAACATCACAAATGAACTTTGGCATAATAACATTACATCAAAACAAGAGATGTCTTCCCCATCACCACTACTGCCTTAAATATGAATTTTTGAATCCTTAGGTCGATCCTCCAATAGTACAAGTCTCCTCAATTAATTGTGGTAGGCCATGGGTGGGTGGAAAGTAAGGGAGAGTTTATTTTTCCACCCTTGACCTGAGGTGGCAGCCAGCTTTCATTCACCGGACAGACGCGTCTGAAAGGCCTTCTAGATGGCTGAATTATAGTGGGTTATAGAAGAAGAAAATTAATACCCAGATGTTTCATAAAGGTATATAAAATTTGGGAGAATTTGGAGTTATTTATACCGATATATTATTAAATTAGTTTACTCTTTTTCTGGGCCGCAGAATCTGGCCTAGAATATTAACTCTAACTTCGGATGCCTAAATAACCACAATGGAGGCAGAATTAGAACTGGATACTGAAGAATTATTTGTTTCTCAATATATATTCTATCGTACCACAAAAGTTTGGCTTCATTGGGTTTGTAATGTGGGTCCCACATTCTCATCATTGGGCTAGTGTCCAATCTTCCTTATTTAGAATTACTTCCATTCATCTCCAAATATCTTCATCATCCTTTATGAATCCCCCATTGATCCCTGAATGAAACATTTTCATATTGAAGTGTAGATCAATTTCCCAAAATATCAAATTAAAATATGGATAATTAAATATCTTAAAATCAGATGAATCATTTGGTACTTTAAATGATGTTCAAAAATGTACCACATAATAGTGCATTTTAAGAAGGAATTACAATCATAATGTGAAATGATGTTCAAAGTGTAAAATGAACTAAAATGGTGTTTATGAATAATAAAGAACATTAATATTATATATATTAAAAAAGAATATTAGCCTCATTTAGTGGATAATCAGAGGGCTTTCTCCCAACTTCTCTCAATCCTCCTTTGCCAACACTTTTCCAACAAATGAATAGCCAACCAAATAAAATATGTTTATCTATTTAATTTGTCGGCAATCTAAGTTTGATTAATTAATTGGAAACAATAAATGGTTTGCGTTGTCATAAAATTCAAATTAGAGGATACCAAGGGTTGGCACAATTAATTAAGGAGGGTTGGCACAATTAATGTGGAGGAAGCTCAAGAGGCTCCCCCACATTAATGAGGGAGTTGAAGAGGTTTAGTCCTCGGGTGCCCCCCACCACCATAATCTCTCATGGGAGTTTAGGATTGGGTGGTCCCCACCACCATAACCTCTCATGGGAGGTTAAGGTCTGGTGGTCCCCACACCTCAACTTCCACATGGAGGTTTTAACAAACAAAATAAAAATAAAATCTACACAGCTTTATTTTTATTTTATTCATTCACCAAAAAACCCAAAAACTAACTTCAACCCTCGACCAACTACTGTCGAGGTGAAAGTCTCCTTAATCGAAAACTGGCGCTACGAGTTCAACGGTGTCCTCGGATTTTAATTCTGAACACCAGTTCAAAAGTTATAAAAACTCACTCGTACGTTTACTGAATGTACCTGAAGAAAAGTTCAGAAATTGATTTCGGGCACACCAGGCCTCAGAAACACATGCCATAAATTTTCACAGACTCATAAAATTCCCATATATTTAGAAAAAAAATACATGGAATTTCTGGGTCTTTACATTCTCCCCACCTCAGGTCTCTATGTCCCCATAAGCCACAACTCAACTAGGTAAATAAGTGGGGGTACTGAGCACGCATATGAGCCTCCCACTCCTATGTGATCTCCTAGAGGTTCTCGTGCTTCCAATGAACATGCACCAGAGGTATATACCTTCCATGAAGGACCTTCTCCTGTCGATCCTCAATCTCTACTGGAACCTCCGTAAAAGTTTCCCCATCGTCGATGTCCAACTCACCATGGTTGATGACATGGGAAGGGTCGTGCATGTATCTCTTCAGTTGGGATACGTGGAAGACATCATGCACCCGGTGCAACTAAGGTGGAAGAGCTAAGCAGTATTCCACCTCTCCAACTCTACTGAGGACCTGAAAAGGTCCGATGAATCTTGGAGATAACTTGTCGCCTCTACCAAATCTCCATAAACCTCGTCGAGGTGAGACTCGTAGAAAGACGTGGTTTCCGTCCTCAAACTCCATAGGTCTCCATCTCCTGTCGGCATATGACTTCTTCCTGCTTTGTGCTGTATTCATCCACTTCTAGATGATCTACACATTCTTTGTGGTATCCCGTACCATCTTTGGTCCCACTAGTGCTAACTCCCCTGGGTCAGTCCAGCACAAGGGTGATCTGTAAGGTCACTCGTACAACGCCATGAAATGTGTCATCCCAATGGTGGAGTGATAGACGTTTTTGTATGCAAACTCCACCAAAGGTAAGTGATCCTCCTAGATACGACCGAAGTCAATGACATAAGCACACAACATGTCCTCGAGGGTCTGAATGGTCCACTTAGTCTGACCATCTATCTAAGGATGGAAGGTGGTGATCAAATGAATTTGCGTCCTGAAAGCCTCCTGCAACCCCTTCCATAGCCGGGAAGTAAAACGTGCATCACGATCAAAGATAATCATAAAAGGTAATCCATGTTTCCACACAATCTTCTGCACATAGAGGCGTCTCAAGCTCTCTAATGAAACCTGCTCTCTGATCAGTAAGAAGTGGGATGACTTGGTGAGTTGGTCGACGATCACCCAAATAGAGTCATGACCTCTGGATATACGTGGAAGACCCATCATGAAGTCCATGGATATCTCATCCCACTTCCACTCTGGGACCTCTAAAGTCTGAACCAAGCATGCTGGTACCTGATGCTCTTCCTTCACTTGCTGACAAGTGAGGCACCGAGAAACAAACTCTACAACTGCTTTCTTCATTCTCGGCCACCAGTGCTATCATCGGAGATCCTGGTACATCTTCGCCACTCCTGTATGTACCGCTAGAGGGGATGTGTGGAACTCCCTCAACACTTCCGTATGAAATGACACCGGTACCATGGTACGTCCTCTGAAGAGGATGACATGCTCCCCACCTTCAAAAAATCCATCAGGTGCATGTCCTATGGATATCTGAGCACGTCGTGCCTCGTAGTTAGCATCCCTACGTTGCACCTCTCTGACTCGCTAAAGAAGTGGGGGAGTGACTATAAGAGACTGTAGAAAGGATACTTTGTCTCTATCCACAAAGGATATCTATAATGTGGTCATCTACTCTGTCGCCTCACCAAGAATCTATATACCATATTTCCTACTGAGTGCATCTACAACAATGTTCCCCTTCTGTAAGAACCCGATTCTTACTTTTGAGGTACGGGTTCTTCTTTTCTCCTTTCCTTAAGTGTTTTTGAGAAAATAAGTAAAATGGGGGAAAATCCAAAATTTTAGAAGTACATGCCGTGTACTTTTCCACTCGCCATGTACTTTTGGCCGGGTGGGATGAGTACACGGGTCGTATGGCAATGTCGGCAATGAAGGGTGTAGGAACTGACTACACGCCGTGTAGTGGTCCTTTACACGCCGTGTAGTCAGTAGGCAGGTGAATAGTAAGGTGGTGGCCAGCTGTGTGATAGCACACGCCGTGTACTCATGCAGACATGCCATGTAGTCATGTCGGTAGGTGAACAGTGCCACGCTGGCGGGAATCCGCCAAAGGAACAGTTAAAAAATGGGAAGTACAAGCCATGTACTTGTAAATACATGTTGTGTACTTTGTTTTTTTTCACTTAAAATGGGAAGTAGCCTCCCCTATTCACAGGGAAGGCTTAGAACCAAACAGGAGCTCAGGAGGTACATCTGAATCTTTGAGGATTCGTCGATCAAAAATTGGGAATCTGATTCTGCCTCCGTCGATCTCGTTGGAACCGCACGACTAAGTTATCCCTTCTCCTGGAGTAGTTATTACCAATTATACCTCTAAGGTAAGTTATTTACATTATAATGGGTTTTCTTCTAACCCAGATCTACATCGTATTTGGGAATTTCTAGAATCGACGTTCGCATATATCATTCGTTGGTGTTTTTGGTAGGTGGCTTGGTGTTTATTTTCCAACTGTTGTGCATTTTGTGTGTTTTTGAGCTACGAACCCATATTTGGGGTGTCGTGTGGCTGAGGTCGTGGCTATTTTAACTACCTATAACTATATAGGTAATTAAATACAGTTGTAAAATTGTTGTTTGGGAGCAGTTATTGGATCCAGGACCACCCCCGAGGTGTGTTCCTCTGTTTAGCCATTTGTCCAGGATACCTGAGGGTATGCCATGTTTACTTTATGCCTTACTTTTTACTTGAGAGGAATTTTATAAATTGCATGTTTATGTGTTGGGCTTGGCCCGGTTATATTAGCCTGAGGGCATGGTTTATATAGCCCAGGGGCGTGGTTTTACTATATTATCCTGAGGGCGAGATTCTATTCCGCCTGAGGGCAAGGCCTAAGGGCAAGATTCTGTACAGCCTAAGGGCAAGCCTAAGGGTGTGGTTTTACTATATTAGCCTGAGGGCTTGGTTCTACTATCCTGAGGGCTTGGTTCTATTGAGCATAGAATGTTACTAAATGAAAAGGTTAAATGAATAAATTAAAATGGAAATATAACTGGTTAAGTTAGTTACTTTTGAGTACTGCTTAGTTTATTGCTTTTACTACTGCACATTGTTGTTTCGTGTTTACACACAGTAGAGCACGAGCCTTTGGTGGGTGCCTACTGAGATATATTTCTCACACCCTATTTGGGTCATGCTTTTTGGCCCAAATAGATTACGTTTCTGCAGGTGTAGATAAGGGAAAGGGTCCTTATACAGGTACATGATTGCTGTTGAGAAGTAGGGGAGCATGGGACTGAGCACAGGCTCGTGATGCTACCAGCTGATTTGTTCTGTTTTTCTTTTCTGTACCTGTACTATATTGTACTGTATTTTTGCATAACATGTTCTGGCTGATTTCTTAGAATTTGAGGCATGTTGCACCATTATTTACATACTGGTCGGTTATATCTACTACAGTTGTTCATTCCAGTTGTGTATGGTTTACTGCTTCCACCGTTATTGTATGTTTATTTTATATTCTGTTGTGCTACACTTTGACAAATGAGGGAATAGTTTCCCCACTATCAGACCTGGGCCCTTTCTGATAGTCGGCAGCCTCTGACGTTTGGGGAAATGCGCTTGAGGTCACGTGGCGAACTAGGTTCGGGGCACCCGTTGAGTGGCACCTGGAACTGGGACGTTACAAAGTGGTATCATAAGAGTTCTTTTCTTTGACTTACTATTTGGATCCGTAGTCAGGGAAAAGACGAACAGTTTTCGGTAATAATCTGTGCTCGGGCGTAGCTAACCCGTGTACAGGGAAAAGCCAGTCTACCTCATATTTTTGCAATTTTTCTGATTTTTCAAATTTTACAGTTGATTTGATTTTCACCGTTGGGTGATGCACTTGGGATTGTGCTATTATATTTTATCCATGGGTTCTATTAGGTTGCAACCCGATGAGATGAGGGTATTCCATCTCATTCATCATTTAGGAACATGCTAGAAATCACATTCCATGCATAATTTCATGCCACGTAGGTGCATTAGAAGTTTCATGTTGTTGTGATAGTTGTTGTGCTACAAAATCATTTTTTTGTGATAACTGCTTTGACAAATACCTACTGAGTGATAGGGTATTTTCTTGTGAGCTTGTTTATAGAATGAACACCAAACTTTGGTCATTGGGGAGTATGGGCCCTCATTTACTAGAATTTGGTGGATCATTGACTGTTTATTTGTTATAACATATTTAAGATGTCAAACTTTGATTCGTGGGGAGTATTGGCCCTCACGGATCAGAATTTGACACTTAGGTGTTGTTTTCGGTATTTTCTGGGTTCCGAAGAAGTTTCTAAGGCATACTATCTGAAAACCCAGTATACATGCCGTGTAGTACCTTAAACATGTCGTGTATGTTCTTCTGTTCGGGAAGAAAAAAAACTTTTTAAGTACACGCTGTGTACCCTAAGTACACGACGTGTAGTCTCTTCCCGTGTCTTAGACCGTGTGGGCAGGGACACGGGGAAGAGAAATTCTTGGGGCAAATATGCCATGTACCGGATGTACATGTTGTGTAGTGTTGACCCAGTGTCCGCTGTGTAACTAACAACACGGGCGGAGGAAACCTTAAGACATACACGTTGTTCCCATTATGGAACACACTGTGTAGTCTGACCTGGGATCCGGCCATGTAACTAACAACACGGGTCGGTGTAATCCTTTCGTGTACAAGTCGTGTGTGTATGGAACATTCCATGCAGTGTGAGCCGTGTATCCGGTCGTGTAACGAACAACACAGGTCGGTGGAGCTCGTCTAGTACACACCGTGTACCTGTGGGACACACCGTGTAGTCTTGTCCGAGGACAGACCATGTGGAGTTATCCGTGTGACTGGGAAATTGGGTGGTGTACACGCCATGTGCGGGTGTAACACGCCATGTAGTCTCAAGCCGAGTATTCGGTCGTGTCACAAACGACACGGGCAGTTGCAAAATTACACCATACACTCCGTGTAGATAATATACACGTTGTGTAGTTTTTTTCAATGGGAGTCGTGTGGCTTAGCCGTGTAGAAGGACCCAGGCAGGGGAAGAGAAGTCAGTACACATCGTGTAGTCAGTATACACACCATGTAGTCTTGTTTTTCAAATCTTGAAATGCCTTCTTCCTCCGGTTCCCTTTTTTTGGTCCCTTCGTTTTTAGTCTTTGACAATATGGGTCTAAGGTGTGCATTTGATCTTGTATAGTCATGTTGCCAAGACAACCATGTGTTGTTCACCAGGAGAGAGGCAACGATTATACTCCGAAGATGGTGGGTCATGGGCTACCAGTGGACCCTTCAGTAGAGCCAGATGCGGTGCCAGCTGTTATACCAGACATAGGCGCGGAGGCGCAGTTCCATGAAGGCTTTATGTGGTTCATGAAGACCTTTTAGGGAGCATTGCAGGCTACCACATCTATTTCCGAGATAACATGTATCTTCTACCAGCAGCATCCACATATGTTTTCAGAGGATGGTGGACCACAGGCTGCGGAGTCTTGGCTAGGATCGATGTAGACTATTTTCGAGCATCTTGAGATGCCTCCAGGGAAGAGGGTCAAGCTCGCGACTTATATGTTGTGTGATTCTACCAAGAGGTGGTGGGATGTTACCACCTAGTCAAAGCATCACAGGGACGTGGCATGGGAAGATTTTCAGGCAGTTTTATATGACTTCTTCTTTCCAGAGACACTGAGGGCAGATAGAGCTCGAGAGTTCATGAATTTGCAGTAGGGATCTATGTCGGTGATGGAATATTCTGCTCATTTCACCGAGCTTCAACGTTTCGCACCCATACTAGTGGGTGATGAGACATTGAGAGACAGACGTTTTGAGGATGGTCTTCGTTATGACATTCGAGCGCTGGTGAATATTTTCAGGTTGCCTTCAGTACATGATATTGTAAACCAGGCACTGATTTCAGAGAGGAACCTACGGGAAGCTAGTTTTGTGGGCCAGGGCGATTCATCACCAGTTACTGGTACTATTTCTACTGGAAAGAGGAAGAGACAGATAGATTTCTCTCAGGGTGGCAGTACCAGCTAGGCAGTTTCTTCAAGTGGCCTGATCAGGTGCTACCAGTGTGGTAAAGAGGGGCACAAGAGACCGCAGTGTCCACGTGATCCAGTGGAGTGTCGATCTTGCGGAAAGATGGGTCATCTGCAGTGCTTTTGTAGGGTGTTCCTACCAGTGGATAGTGAGAGGGGTTCTATGCAGACTCCATGTATGGGAGCAGGACCAGTGGCTTCTTACCAGTCGGGGAACTGGAATACGTCAGGGCGTGCAGGCAGGGATGGTGTTCATGGCCGTGGTAGCCAGAAACCAGGATCTCAGAGGCAACAGGGTGGGACAGCTCAGGGTAGTAAGGAATGCCGCAGGGCCGCGGCACTAGGCAGTAATATGCAGTGCAGCAGACCCAACAGGAGCAGGATCCAGAACCTTCTATAGTCAGAGGTACTATTCTAGTAGCTTCTGTCTTGTCTTCTATACTGTTCGATATGGGTGATACACATAGTTTCATATCTGTACCCGTTGTGGAGAGCCTCGGGCTCTGTGTTTCTACTTCTTCTGATATCATGATGCTAGACACTCCGTTGGGGACTAGAAAGGCTGATGTGCATCAGTGCAGAGAGTGTCGCCTTGATGTTGGAGGGTGTCACTTTCTATGGGACCTCTATGTCTTAGAGATGATGAGCTATAATGTCATTCTCGGGATGGACTAGTTGGTTCCCTTTCGATCCTTTGTAGACTACTATCGTCGTAGGGTGAGATTCATGTCACTAGAGGGAGGAGAGTTTCTATACAAGGGCGAATGGGATGTTCAGGCAAGTTGAGCTGGAACAGAGCATCATGGGTGAGGTGGAGTCACAGACCAGATTGCGAGCTTATATCTGGATGATTAGGGGACGTGTTAGAAGTATTTCCCTCCAGTTGTTGATCGTTTCAGGGATGTCTTCCTGGACAACTTTTCAGGTCTACCTCCGGAGCATGAGGTGGATTTCTCTATTGAGCTTGTGCCAGGAGCAGCACCATTGTCAATTCCTACTTATAGGATGGCTACACCTAAGTTGCAGGAGCTCAAAAGGCAGCTAGAGGAGTTACATGAAAAGGGCTTTATCGGTCCCAGTACTTCTCCGTGGGTTTCTCTGGTCCTTTTTGCGAAGAAGTCAGATGGTACCCTCAGACTCTGTGTGGATTATCGGAAGGTGAACCAGTTGACGGTTAAGAACTGATATCCCTTACCGAGGATTGATGATCTTTTTGATCAACTTTATGGAGCATGAGTGTTCTCGAAGATTGAATTGAGATCAGGATATCATTAGTTGTGCGTGATACCATCAGATATACCGCTTATATCTTTTTGGAGCAGATATGGTATGAACGAGTACTTGGTTATGTCGTTCGGACTCACGAACGCACCAGCAGTTTTCATGGATCTGATGAATCGTGTGTTCCATCCTTATATGGATTCTTTTGTGGTAGTATCCGTGGATGACATCTTGGTTTACTCTCACACTCGACACGACCATGCCACCCATCTTGAGATCGTATTGAGTACACTGAGAGAGCATCGACTATATGATAAGCTCTCAAAGTGCCACTTTTGGATGGACCAGATTCACTTCCTGGGTCATATCATCTTAGAGGCAGGAGTTGTCGTGGACCCAGAGAAGGTGAGAACAGTAGTTTCCTGGGATCATCCTAAGAACTTGTTTGAGATACGGAGTTTCTTGGGGCTGGCTGGTTACTACAGACACTCCATCCAGGACTTCTCCCGCTTAGCAGCGCCGTTGAAGGGTTTGACTAAGAAGGGTGTGAAGTTCTTTTTGTCGGATGCTTGTGAAGCATCCTTTCAAGACCTGAAGGGGAAGTTGACATTAGCACCAGTCCTGATACTCCCAGAGTAGGGGAAGAGCTATACAGTTTACTGTGATGCATTGGGTATTGGGCTAGTAGTAGTGTTGATGCAGGGCGATTGAGTTGTTGCGTACGGGTCTCGGAAGTTGAGGCCACATGAGAGGAATTACCCGACGCATGATCTCGAGTTGACTTCAGTTGTTCATGCGTTGCGCTGTTGGAGAAATTATCTCTTGGGAGAACGCTTTGTGGTTTTCACCAACCACAAAAGTCTCAAGTATATTTTTACTCAACATGACTTGAATCAAAGGCAGCGAAGGTTGGTCGAATACCTTCAGTCCTTTGATTTTTTGATTGCCTATACACCTAGTAAGGGTAATGCAGTGGCTGATGCACTGAGAAGGAAGACTCAGATACAAGCTGTGCAGGAGGCCAGTGGAGAGTGGCAGCTCATGGAATTGTTCTCTGAGATGCATTTAAAGGTGCATGACAGTCAGGGGCAGACTTATCTTTCATCTTTAGCTGTGAATTCTACCCTCCTGGATAGGGTGAGGATGAGACAGCTATCTGATTCGTAAGGCCTAGTTCTATGGGATTCGGTGGCAAGTGAGGACCCTCCTCCTGGTTGGATGATAGGCGGTGATGAGGTACTGCGTTTCCATGGACGAGTGTGGGTTCCAGGGGATATACATGAGGAGCTTATGCGGGAGTTTCATGCTTCAGCTTGGGCAGTTCATCCCGGGGTTACCAAGATATACTGTGACTTGAGACTTCAGTACTGGTGGCCAGGTATAAAGAGAGATGTAGCTGGTTTTGTTATAAGATGTTCCACCTGTCAGCAGGTGAAGGCGGACCACCAGAGGCCAGCCAGACTATTACAGCAGTTACCCATCCTGGAGTGGAAATGGGATGATGTTGCGATGGATTTCATGACTGGTTTGTCTAGGTCACCTCGAGGCAATGATGTCGTGTGGGTTGTTTTAGATAGACTCACAAAGTTAGCTCACTTTTTGCTAATCAAAGAGACCTTCGGGGTTGACAAGCTCATAAATTTGTATATATGAGAGATCATACGTCTTCATGGGGTCCCTCATTCTATCATTTCAGATAGGTACGCCCGCTTTACGTCTCGTTTCTTGCAGAGTTTTTAGAGGTCACTGGGTACACAGCTGCTTCTGAGCATAGCTTACCACCCTCAAACCGATGGCCAGTCAGAGCGTACGATACAGGTGCTTGAGGACATGTTGTGTGCATGCGTCCTAGACTTTGGGGGCTCTTGGGAGAAGCATATAACCCTAGTCGAGTTTTCCTATAAAAATAGTTTTCAGGCGACTATTGATATGGCACCATACGAGGCTTTATATGGTAGGCCATTCTGATCACCTTTGTGCTAGTCGGAAGCAGGTGAGGGATCTTTATTGGGACCACGTCTCGTATAGGAGACTTCTGAGCAGGTCAAGTTGATTCAGAAATCGATGGCTACCACGCAGTCTCTTCATAAATCTTACGCTGATCGCCGCAGACAACCCTTGGAGTTCGTGGTCAGGGATCAGGTTTTCTGGCATGTTTCGCCGAGGCTGGGACACAAGCGGATCAGGAAACAGGGTAAACTTTCACCAAGGTATGTGGGGCCATTTGAGTTTCTGGAGAGATTCAGATCAGTTGCCTATCGGTTGCAGTTACCGCAGAGGTATCGAGCCATGCACGACGTCTTTCATGTATCTCAACTGCGCCGCTATCATTCAGACCCATCTCACGTCCTTCAGCCTGAGGAGTTTGAGCTTGGGGTTGATGCATCCTTTGAGGAGCATCTGATTCGTATCGTTGACAGGAGCATGAAGGTTCTCCGAGGCTGGTCAGTTCCTCTCGTATGGGTGCTATGGAAGCATAGCCGAGTGCAGGATGAAACCTGGGAGCGGGATACCAACGTATGTGCTTAGTGGCCAGAGCTGTTCTGGGCTTTATCTTCGCCACCCTTGGAAGGGAAATTCGGGGACGAATTTCTTTAAGGGGGGAAGTTTGTAAGAACCCAGTTCTTACTTTTGAGGTACAGGTTCTTCTTTTCTCATTTCCTTAAGTTTTTTTGAGAAAATAAGTAAAATGGGGAAAAATCCCAAATTTTAGAAGTACACGCCGTGTACTTTTCCACACGCTATGTACTTTTGGCCATGTGGGATGAGTACACGGAAATGTCGGCGATGAAGGGTGTAGGAACCGACTACACGCCGTGTAGTGGTCCTTTACACGCCGAATAGTCAGTCGGCAGGTGAATAGTAAGGCGGTGGCCAGCTGTACGATAGCACACGCCGTGTAATCATGCAGACATGCCATGTAGTCATGTCATCAGGTGAACAGTGCCACACTGGCAGGAAGTCGACAGAGGAATAGTTAAAAAATGGGAAGTACACGCCGTGTACTTGGAAATACATGCCGTGTACTTTGTTTTTTTTTCGCTTAAAATGGGAAGTAGCCTCCCCTGTTCACAGGGAAGGATTAGAACTGAATGGGAGGTCGGGAGGGACGGCCGAATCTTCGAGGATCCGTCGATCGAAAACCAGGAATCTGATTCTACCTCTGTCTATCTCGTTGGAACCGCACGGGTAAGCTCTCCCTTCTCCTGGAGTAGTTCTTACCAATTCTTCCTCTAAGGGAAGTTATTTACGTTTGAATGAGTTTTCTTCTAACCCAGATCTGCATTGTCTTTGGGCGTTTCTAGAATCGGCATTCACATATATCATTCATTTGTGTTTTTGGTAGGTGGATTGGTGTTTATTTTCCAACTTTTGTGCATTTTGTGTGTTTTTGAGCTACGAACCCATATTTGGGGTGTCGTGTGGCTGAGGTCGTGGATATTTTAACTACCTAGAACTGTATAGGTAATTAAATAAAGTTGTAAAATTGTTGTTTGGGATCAGTGCTTGGATCCAGGACCACCCTCGGGGTGCGTTCCTCTATTTAGCCGTTTGGCCAGGATACCCGAGGGTATGCCATGTTTACTTTATGCATTAATTTTTCCTTGAGAGGAATTATATAAATTGCATGTTTATGTGTTGGGATCGGCCCAGTTATATTGTCATGAGGGCGTGGTTTGTATAGCATGAGGGCGTGGTTTTACTATATTATCCGGAGGGCGAGATTCTATTCCGCCTGAGGGCAAGGCCTGAGGGCAAGATTCTGTACAGCCTGAGGGCAAGCCTGGGGGCGTGGTTTTACTATATTAGCCTAAGGGAGTGGTTTTACTAGCCTGAGGGCTTGGTGATATTGAGCATATAATGTTACTAAATGAAAAAGTTAAATGAATAAATTAAAATGGCAATATAACTGGTTAAGTTAGTTACTTTTGAGTACTGCTTAGTTTATTGATTTTACTACTGCACATTGTTGTTGCATGTTTACACACAGTAGAGCATGGGCCTTTGGTGGGTGCCTACTGAGATATATTTCTCACACCCTATTTGGTTCATGATTTTTGGATCAAACATATTTCATTTTCACAGGTGTAGATAAGGGCAAGGGTCCTTATACAGGTACATGATTGCTACTGAGGAGTAGGGGAGCATGGGACTAAGCACAGGCTTGCGATGCTACCAGATGATTTGTTCTGTTTTGATTTCCTGGACCTGTACTATACTGTATTGTTGTGTAACATGTTTTGGCTGCTTTCTTAGAATTTGAGGCATGTTGCACCATTATTTACATACTAGTTGGTTATATCTACTGCAGTTGTTCATTCCAGTTGTGTATGGTTTACTGCTTTCGCTGTTGTTGTATGTTTATTTTATATTCTGCTACGCTACACTTTGACAAATGAGCATCGTTTCCCCACTATCAGACCTGGGCCCTCGCTGCTAGTCGGCAGCCTCTGGCATTTGGGGAAATGCGCTTGAGGTCACATGGTGAACCGAGTTCTGGGTACCTGTTGAGTGGCACCCAGAACCGGGACGTTACACCTTTCCAGGAGTATAGACTATCTCGAAGTCATAGTCCAAGAGGAACTCAAGCCAACATCATTGTCTCGGGTTCAGGTCTATCTGAGAGAAGATATACCTAAGACTCTTGTGATCTGAGTACATGGTAAAACTCTCTCCCATCAGATAGTTTCGCCACATCTTTAAGTCGAAGACCACTGCTTTTAACTCTAGGTCATGGGTAGCATAGTTCTTCTCATGATGTCTCAGCTTTAGAGAACCATATTTGATCACCGCTCACTCCTGCATGAGGAAACATCCAAGATCGGTCCCTGATGCATCGCAGTAAACTATGTACGCTACACCCTCCTCTAGAAGCCTCAAGATGGGGGCACCAGTGAGCCTCTGCCTCAGCTCCTGAAATCTCTGCTGGAATCTCTCAGACCACACGAAGGGTTGACCCTTCTTTGTCAGGGTTGATAGTGGTGCTGTAACTCTGGAGAAGTCTGGCACAAACCTCCGGTAATATCCATCCAAACCCAAGAAACTTCGCACTTCCGTCACACTCCTAGGTGGCTCCCAAGAAAGTATCGCCTCAATCTTCACTGGATCTACCACAACCCCAGCTTCCGATATGACATGTCCTAGAAAGTGAACCCCACGGATCCATAATTGCCACTTCAAGAGATTACTATAAAGATGGTGATATTGGAGTGTGTCTATTACTACCTATAAATGATAAGCATGCTCCTCCTCAACAGTCGAGTAGATCAGAATATCATCGATGAAGACTACTACAAAGCCATCAAGGTAAGGCTGAAAGATCATGTTCATGAGTCCCATGAACACTACTGGAGTAATGGTCACGCTTAATGGAATAACCAAGAACTCTTACTGGTCGTACCAACATATAAAATTTGTCTTCTTCACATCCTCGCCTCGCACTCTGAGCTGTTTATTGCCTAATCTGAGGTCTATCTTCAAGAACCATTGTGCTCCCTTCAGCTTCTCAAAGAGATCATCAATCCTCAGGAGTGGGTACTTGTTCTTCACGGTCAACTGGTTCAGGCGCCAATAGTCAAAACAAAGTCTCAAGCTCACATCCGCCTTCTTGGAGAACAAAATTGGGGCTGCCTAAGGAGAAACACTGGTCCAGATGAATCCCTTCCCCTGCAAGTCCTCTAGTTGTACCCGTAGCTCACGAAGCTCTGTGGGAGCCATCTGATACGATGGTGAAGATATTGGTGTCGTGTCGGGGTACAAGTCAATATAAAAGTCCACATATCTGCGAGGAGGTAGACCCGGAACATCATTAGAGAAGACATCCGCATATTGTTCCACTAATATAGGATAACTCAGACTCTCCACATCAACAGCTCCGAGGGTAAGGCTAGCCAACTGATGAGTGATCGGCTGCACTCTCCTCCGGGTAAGTCCATCATGCGCTGCAAAGGCTCCCTTCTCGCCGATGAAGGTAAACTCAGTCCTATCCATGAAGACACGCTGCACTTTGTCCCTAATACAGTAAATATATGAATGTACTGTATATAACCAGTCCATACCCAAGATGACGTCGTAAGGCCTCGACGTAGCTACTAGGAGATCATATTCAAATCTCTCACCTCCTAGAATAAGCTCGCACTACCGGAACCAGTGCGTAATCGTCGAATCCGCTCTCGTAGAAGTATCTAGCCGTAAGGATCGAGCCAACAGCTCCATCAGAATATCCGAGCTCCAAACGAGGGTAGTGGAAATTAAATAATGACTGGAACCTGTTTCTATAAGTACTGCAACTAAGGTGGAGTAGACACAGATTGTACCTCGAATCATCTTTGGAGCGCCATGATCATAAGCCTCACCTACCTGGAGCTGAGCTATCCCATATCCACCTTATCCCTATGGTCGGGGTGGACCTCCTGGTGGTGGTGGTGGTAATATCTTGAATCGTCACCCACCGCCAGCTGCACGACAAGCTCCTCTGCCACGTCTGCCTGCTCCCTGCGGACCACCTCGATCGAACCTCTGTCTCTGCCTGGGAACTCTCTCGATCGTCTGCTGATCATCCGTACAATGGGTCGGACAGTCACGAGCCATGTGACCCTACCCGCCGCATATGAAACATTGTTCGGTCTTGGAATAACTGGCTCTTCCTCGGGTTCCCTATACAACCGACTCTGAATCATGCAGTCGTCCACCTATAGGTCTAGTCCTCTTGGGCCTCTACGACATCCACTACTGGAATTATTCTTAATTACGACGGAATATTTGCGATGGGATCCCGTTGCAAATAGGCTTTAGCGACAGGGTTCCGTCGCAAATAGCCCGTTGCAGAAAATGATGTCGCAAATAAAATTATTTGCGAAGGGCCCGTCGCAAAAACCTTTATTTGTGACGGGAATGTTTCCTATCACAAATAAACTTTCAATTGTTTATACTATATATACATAAAAATTTTCTGCGACGGTCCCGTCGTAACAAATTATTTGCGACGGGCTTACTTACCCGTCGCAAATATGTTTTTAAAAATATTTAGTTAGGCTATTTGCGACGGGGTCCCATCGCAAAAGGCCCCGTCGCAAATAATAAATTAATTTAAAAAAAAGAAATTTTAATAAAATTATGATTGATGAAAAACTAATATTATTATTATTAAAACAATAAAAAAATATTAAAATATTAAAATTCTCAATATTGACAAAAAAATATAATAAAAAAATAAAATATTTAAAATTAAATTATGTAATATTTTCACCAATATAAAAGACATAAAATTTAAATAATCTATATTACAATTTTAATTCAAATGTTTGTAACATAAAAAAATCACTAGGGGGATCGTCTGGAGGAGGTGGAGGAGCTGAAAGAGCTGGGGGAGGAAACTTGATCCCTAAACTACGAGTCAAACAGCGCATATACTCCATCTACTCCTGATGATGCTGCTTCCATAGACGGACAAGATTTTCATAATGCTTCTCCTGCTGCTACTGCCGCCAACACATCTATTCTTGCTGCTTCTGCAAAGTCTCTATATGCTCAGCCTGAGCTCGCAACTACTCCTGATATTGTGAAGTAGAAGATGATGCCTCTCCATGAGCTCCTCTCGAGCTGGATGCCGACATCGCATCAGTACTATAATAAGTACTAGGGGTCAAATGAGAGTCGATGCCAACTACTCTGCCCTTCTCAAAGCCATACTGAGTCGCCTGCATCCATTCTGCCTCATCGAAATGGTGAGCACTAGTCTGCTCAACCGTCTCGTCCTGACCCTCAGCTTGTGTCTGAGAGGTCACAGCCTCATATGACTCCTTCAATTCCAATTTAAAATTAAAATTGTCAAAATATTATATGCAGTTAATTGTTAAACTGAAAAAATAATACTAACCACAATCTGATGTCGGCAATCACCTCTAATCTCTCTAGTGGCTGGATCATTGTACATCCTCCGATAAACGTCAAACTCCATAATATAGGGATGCTCGGCTGCCTACAGAAATATAAAATAAACTGTTTATATTTATAGTTATATAAAATATTTTAAAAATATACTTACCGGATTCTATTTATACGAACTGAATGTACGACTACCAGCTCGATGTGTCACCTCCTGTCTCCCCCGGTTCTGTCGTCCCACTGAATATCTCCTCTGAAATCCACCACCCAACCAGTGTAAACATAATCCATCCCAAACGTGAGATGAAATGTACTCTGGTCAGTGGGCTTACACGACTCATCAAATTATGTCACCCCTGCTTTCCTAATGGATTTCCTTCTCAAATTGTGCAAAAACTGGCGGAAACGGTCATGCATAGAAACCTATCATGCCGTGTGGATAGCGTCGTGCATGCTATCATCGATAGGATTCCATAAACCATACAAATAATTTATAATATCAAGTTGTTAATAAAATAAATTTCAAAATAAATATTATTTATTTACATACTAGCCAATGATGGAACATATCGCATCGCACATCAACGGGAATCTATTCCCATGTGATCCATGGCTGAGAAAAATAATTTCACAATATAGCGCTCCCCTGTCCAATAGCTACATGCTGAAAAATGTGAAAAAATAATAAATAATCAAAAAATTAGTATATATATAAATAAATTAATTAAATCTAACTAAAATATATAGGTTACCATACCTCCGTGTGCGTGGATCAAAACCAAGATGTGGACGTCGCTCGGGGACAGGGTCA
The DNA here is from genome assembly GCA_963277665.1 of Viscum album. NCBI lineage: Eukaryota > Viridiplantae > Streptophyta > Magnoliopsida > Santalales > Viscaceae > Viscum > Viscum album. The sequence continues at coordinate 768,065,381 of OY728159.1, read as the reverse complement.
GGAATCATCAGTCGCGCAAGACTGCACCCCCTCCGCATACCTCCTGAACCACCAGTAGGTTGAGGGTTAGCTGATCCCACATCCCCATCATCCAAAGGTAGCTCAGCCTCCTGCAACTAACAAAATAAATCATCGTCCATCTGAAACACAAAATTATTGTTGTTAGAAGATAGTTGAAAATAACTATTATATATAGATATATATTAGTTATGATTATAACCATCATTTAATTATTTCAATGTGCATCTTCATCCTCTTCTCCATAGCTGTCAATGTCACTGTCTTCATCTTCCTCCTCAGCATCATCAATATCCATATGAGTTTCAGTTTCATCATATCTTGTCATTTCAAATTCATTTGTAACATCATTAACATCTTCATCATCATCGATCCTTAATTTTGGGGTGTCATCGTTGATATTAACGTCTCTTTGTGAATCAAATGGATTTTGAGTAGTCTCTTGAAATATTTCAATTCCTTCCACTTCAGTGGAACCACATTCAGTTTGAGTACACTGATTTTCCCAAGATTTCATTTTTATTATGCTCCACCAATCGCTCTAGTCTCTTGAAGTAGCACTGTACTTTTCATAATAAATTTGATGTGCCAGTTGATCTAGTAAAAATGGTTCATTTACTACAAGAAGACTTTTATATTTAATACCGACGATTCCATGAGTCAGATGAACATGCAAACCTCTTTCAGTATCCAACCACCGACATTTAAACATTGTTATGTAATTCTGCCCTAGATAAAACAGCTCAATAATTTCATCCAAAATGCCATAAAAGTCAACTTCAGTTTCTCTGTGATGTGATCCTCTTAAGAAAACTCCATTATTCATTGTTTTTTTATTCCCCGTATACAAGTGTATGAAATCAAAAACCATTCACCACATATGCATTATAAGATTTAACCATTTTGGTTGGTGGGTTACTCAATATACACATTCGTTTGTCAATTTTATTAGCATATTGAGACACCTGAAAATTTGTAAAATAATTATCAATATAATAAATAATAAATGGAATTGATATTAAACCATCAATAATTTATATTACCAGTTTTTGAAACCAGTGAGAAAAAAAAATTTGTCTGCGTTCTTCAAGAGCAGCTGCTGTAATTTGTGGAAGTTGTTTCTTGATATGATTATCATATAACCTAAAAATAAAATAAGTCTAAACATTGTAACAAAATTATAGAATATGTGATAGAATCACTTACAGGACAAATGATGTCATTTCTTCACAGTTGAGCAGAACGTATGTATGAGCTCTGTGATGTTCATCATATGAAAGCCATCGTTCATGAACTCCACTGAAACCAAGATTTGGTTGATTAAAAACTGTTAATTGATTGTCCATTTCATCATTAACATTCCCCTCGTTTCACCCCATGTGATTCTGTTTTGAGGGATATTGAGATTCAAAATAATGAGAGCAGAAAAAATCAATTTCCTCTTGCAAATAAGCTTCAGCGATTGAGCCTTTAACTGATGCTTTGTTACATATTTTTTTCTTCAATTTCTACATACATATCTCAAATGGGTACATCCATCGAAACTGTACTGGACCTCCACATTTAGCTTCATGTGGAAAATGTAATATCAGATGTTCCATTGAGTCAAAGAAATCTGGCGGAAATATTTTTTTCAGTTTACATATAATTACAGCAACATCTTCTTCCAGTTTTCTTAGTGCATCATAGTCTGTTTTCGCTACACAAATGTCTCGAAAAAAATATGATTTGTCTGTTATCGAATCCCAAATCATAGAATTAAAAAAACCTTTGAATCCAATCGGCATAATTCTTTCCATTATAACATGACAATCATGAATTTTTAATCCAGTAATATAACCATTCTTAATGCATCGGCCCAAATTGGAAGCATAGCCATCTAGAAGTCTCAAATCTGAAATCTACTGACAAAATAATAAGAGACTCTCTTTGGATAGTGTATAAGATGCTTTTTTCTTCATTAACCTCTGTGATCTGACATTTTCAAATAATTCAAGTTCGGGTCACCTGCAAATTTGGGCGAGATCTAATCGTGGTTTTACAGTATCTTTGGTCTTACTTGGTGGATCCAAAACTATATGAAATAAATTATCAAAACAGTTCTTCTCAATATGCATAACATCCAACATGTGGCGGACCAACAAATCAAGCCAAGACGGAAGATCCCAAAAAATGCTCTGTTTTATCCAGTTATGTTCTTTCCCAAAGCCATAATTTTTTTTTTTGGTTTACTGTTGGTCCAAATGTGATGGAGGGTAATGAAAATATAACTGATTTTTAACTCTGTACCTGAGATCATCTTTAGAGGTTCATCTCTTTCAATTATACCTTTTCTGAAATGAAATTTGTTCCTCCGAAAAGGATGATCGGTTGGAAGAAATCTATGGTGACAATAAAAATAGCAAGTTTTTTTTCATTAACCAGCATAAAGGTTTTTTTTTTCTCTCATACAGGCAGGACATGATTTCGGACCATGTGTACTCCAACCTGATAACATGCCATATGCCGGAAATTCACTAATCTTCCACATCAATGCAGCTTTTAATTTGAAATTTTTTTCGCAACAACATCATATGTATTAACACCATCACTCCACAATGCATTTAACTAATCAATCAATGGTTTCAAATAAACATCAATATTATTTTTCGTATGTCCTGGGATTAATAGAGTCAAAAAGATATAAGGATCCTTCATCAACATCCATGGAGGAAAATTGTACAGAGTTATAAAGATAGTCCAACATGAATGCTGACTACCATAAGAACCAAACGGAAAAAAACCATCAGTAGAAAGACCCAATCGCATGTTTCGGCCTTCTATAGCAAAAGACGGATGTAGACGGTCAAAAATTTTCATTGAATCACCATCAGATGGATGATTCAAGCTTTTATCAGTTGAAATATTGGTTTTGTGCCATGAAATCATTGATGTAGTGTTCTGAGACATAAAGAAACGCTACAACCTGGGTGTAAGGGGGAAATATCTCAACTGTTTTACTAGAATCAATCTATACTTCCCTGGTTGAGCTTCTTTATACCTCGATTGTCCACATATGGGATAAATATCCAATGACTCATTTTCACCAGAATATAAGATGCAATCATTTGGACATGCATTAATCTTTGGATAATTAAGGCTCAAATTATGAATCAGCCTCTTGCTCTCATAGTAATTTTTAGGAAACACATTTCCATCAGGTAACAGTGTTTTAACCAAATAAAATATCTGATCAAAACAGTTGTTTGACATTGCATTATCTGATTTAATAGCCATAAATTTTGCAACCGCTTCTAATTTGTTTATCTTGCAACCAGGATATAATGCATCCTCAGAAGACCTCAACAACTCATAAAATTCGGATGGTCCCAACTCAGGAGTTAAATCAATATCATCGTGAGTTTAAATTTGTTGCACAGATGGACCTGCAACATCATGTACTAAATTTTTAAATCATGATGGATCTAGAATCAAGTTATTAGAATCATCTCTGGAACTGCGTTCACCGTTTTGATACCAAAAAATATAATCTGGTTGAAAACCAAACCATAAGAGATGTCCCCCAACTTTATCAAATGTGTCAAAATTCTCAGAGCACATTTTTTACAAGGACACTTAATTATGCCTTCTGAAACATATTATGGTTTTGATGATGCAAATGCTAAGAAAGCTTCAACACCCTTAATATAGACTGGATTTAAACCAGAACCATTTGGATTTCTGCGCTGATTTATCCAAGTTCGATCATCTAATAATGACTGATTTCAACTTTCTTGTTCCATATTTTTCTACATAAATTATAAAATCATCACTATTTTTGAATAGTTTGAAATTATAAAAACACTATCTAAAAAAGAAGATAAATAATTACAACTACTTAATAATTATCATTAATTAAGGGCGACACAATTTCCAGTGGATTGATGACTACTCTTTTGTCTGAAAACTCATTTAATTGCATCTTTCTCACACTTATTATTACTAATTTAGCAATACTTAGCAATACTTAGCAAAAGGAAAACTGCTTTAATAATGAAAGGAAATTTGGTAATTATCGTTGTGGAGATGATTACAAATTTTCCCTTCATTATCCAAGCAGATTTCGTTTAAAAATTATTACTAATTATTACTAATTATTACTAATTATTACTAATTATATCAAATTATTACTAATTATTACTAATTAAATCTAATTATATCTAATTATATCTAATTATATCTAATTATATCTAATTAATCCTAATTACTACTAGTTAATCCTAATTACTACTAATTACTCATAATTACTGCTAATTAATCCTAATTACGACTAATTAATCCAAATTACTCCTAATTACTCCTAATTACTCCTAATTACTCCTAATTAGTCCTAATTACTCCTAATTACTCCTAATTACTCCTAATTACTCCTAATTACTCCTAATTACTCCTAATTAGTCCTAATTAGTCCTAATTAATCCTAATTAATCCTAATTAGTCTTAATTAGTACTAATTAGTCCTAATTAGTACTAATTAGTCCTAATTAGTACAAATTAGTCCTAATTAGTCCTAATTATTACTAATTATCACTAATTATTACTAATTATTACTAATTATTCCTAATTATTCGTAATTATTCCTAATTATTCTTAATTATTCCTAATTATTCCTAATTATTAATAATTATTCCTAATTATACTAATTATTACTAGTTATTACTAATTATTACTAATTATTACTAATTATTACTAATTATTACTAATTATACTAATTATTACTAATTATTACTAATTGTTACTAATTCTTACTAATTGTTACTAATTATTACTAATTGTTACTAATTATAACTAATTCTTACTAATTATTACTAATTATTACTAATTATTACTAATTATTACTAATTATTCCTAATTATTACTAATTATTCCTAATTATTCCTAATTATTCCTAATTATTCCCAATTATTCCTAATTATTTCTAATTATTACTAATTATTCCTAATTATTACTAATTATTACTAATTATTCCTAATTAGTACTAATTATTCCTAATTATTACTAATTATTCCTAATTACTACTAATTATTACTAATTACTACTAATTATTCCTAATTACTACTAATTATTACTAATTATTCCTAATTACTACTAATTAGTACTAATTATTTCTAATTAATCCTAATTATTCCTAATAATTCCTAATTATTAGTAATTACTCCTAATTACTTCTAATTACTCTTAATTACTCCTAATTAGTACTAATTACTAGTAATTAGTACTAGTTACTTCTAATTAGTACTAATTACTCCTAATTAGTACTAATTACCCCTAATTAGTACTAATTACTCCTAATTAGTACTAATTACTCCTAATTAGTACCAATTAGTAATAATTATTCCTAATTATTGCTAATTATTTCTAATTATTTCTAATTAATGCTAATTATTGCTAATTATTGCTAATTATTCCTAATTATTCCTAATTATTCCTAATTATTCCTAATTATTCCTAATTATTACTAATTATTCCTAATTATTCCAAATTATTCTTAATTATTCATAATTATTCCTAATTATTCCTAATTATTGCTAATTATTCCTAATTATTCCTAATTATTGCCAATTATTCCTAATTATTGCTAATTATTCCTAATTATTGCTAATTCTTGCTAATTATTGCTAATTATTCCTAATTATTGCTAATTATTCCTAATTATTGCTAATTATTCTTAATTATTGCTAATTATTCCTAATTCTTCCTAATTATTCCTAATTATTGCTATTTATTCCTAATTATTCCTAATTATTACTAATTATTACTAATTATTCCTAATTATTACTAATTATTACTAATTATTACTAATTATTCCTAATTATTACGAATTATTCCTAATTATTACTAATTATTACTAATTATTACTAATTATTAATAATTATTACTAATTATTACTAATTATTACTAATTATATCTAATTATATCTAATTATATCTAATTATATCTAATTATTACTAATTATATCTAATTATTACTAATTATATCTAATTATTAATAATTATATCTAATTATTACTAATTATTACTAATTATATCTAATTATTACTAATTATATCTAATTATTACTAATTATATCTAATTATTACTAATTATATCTAATTATTACTAATTATATCTAATTATTACTAATTATATCTAATTGTTACTAATTATATCTAATTATTACTAATTATAACTTTTTATTGCTAATTATATCTATTTATTCCTAATTATATTTAATTATATCTAATTATTACTAATTATATCTAATTATTACTAATTATATCTAATTATTACTAATTATATCTAATTATTACTAATTATAACTTTTTATTGCTAATTATATCTATTTATTCCTAATTATATCTAATTAATATCAATTATAACTAATTGTTTATAATTATTACTAACAATATCACTTACTTAGTAAAACTAAATATATTTAAAAATCAATTGAAATCTAATTAAATTAGAACTCATAAACAACAATTAGAATTAACATAAAAAAATAAATATAAAAAAAATATAAATACCTTAAACTTTGATATTCTGAAGATATTGACGCCCTTCGATTGCTCTTAAATAAAAAAACTTCAACTAAAAGAAAATTTCTCTTTGAAACTGAAGAATGAAGAGAGAGGGAGAGAGAGAGAGAAAGATATGAATGATTTGGAAAAAAACGGATGGGGGTATATATAGGTTAGATTAGTTGTGACGGGATTATTTGTGACGGGTCCCGTCGCAATTACCATCGTCCGCATTAATTACAGTCGGCAGTTAAAAGGTTATTTGCGACGGGTCTCATCGCAAATAGTGTCTGCCGACAGTCTTTTAGCGACGGGACGACATCCCGTCGCAAAAATTTATTAACCGTCGCCGGGTATTTAAGACGGGTCATGTCACCTGGTTCAGGCGCCAATAGTCAACACAAAGTCTCAAGCTCCCATCCGCCTTCTTGGCGAACAAAATTGGGGCTATCTAAGGAGAAACACTGGTCCAGATGAATCCCTTCCCCTACAAGTCCTCTAGTTGTACTCGCGACTCACGAAGCTCCGTGGGAGCCATCCGATACGATGGTGTAGATATTGGTGTCCTATCGGGGTACAAGTCAATGTAAAATTCCACCAATCTGCGAGGAGGTAGACCCGAAACATCATCAGGGAAGACATCCGCATACTGTTCCACTACTACAGGATAACTCGGACTCTCCACATCAACAGCTCCGAGGGTAAGGCTAGCCAACTGATGAGTGATCGGATGCACTCTCCTCCGGGTAAGTCCATCATGCGCTGCAAAGGCTCCCTTCTCGTCAATGAAGGTAAACCTGATCCTATCCGTGCAGACACACCGCACTTTGTGCCTAATTCAGTCAATCTGTGCATGTACTATATATAACTAGTCCATACCCAAGATGACGTCGTAAGGCCTCGACGTCGCTACTAGGAGATCACATTCGAAGCTCTCACCTCCTAGAGTAAACTCGCACTACCGGCACCAGTGCGTAATCGTCGAATCCGCTCTCGTAGGAGTCTCTAGCTGTAAGGATCGAGCCAACGGCTCCATCGGAATATCCGAGCTCCAAACGAGGGTAGTTGAAATGAAAGAATGACTGGAACCTGTTTCTATAAGTACAGCAACTAAGGTGGAGTAGACACAGATCGTACCTTGAATCATCTTCGAAGCACCATGATCATAAGCCTCAGCTGCCTAGAGCTGAGCTCTCCCCTATCCACCTTCTCCCTACGGTCGGGGTGGACCTCCTGGTGGTGGTGGCGGTAATATCTTGAATTGTCACCCACCGCCAGTTGCACGACCAGCTCCTCTTCCACGTCCGCCTGCTCCTTGCGGACCACCTCGATCGAACCTATGTCTATGCCTGGGCACTCCCTCGATCGTTTGTTGATCATCCGTACAATGGGTCGGACAGTCACGAGCCATGTGACCCTACCCACTGCATATGAAACATTTTACGCTCTTGGAATAACTGTCTCTGCCTCGGGTGACCTGTACAACCGACTCTGAATCATGCAGTCATCCACTTGTAGGTCTGGTCCTCTTGGACCGCTGCGCCATCGCACTACTGGAATTCTTCTTAATTGCGTCGGACTATTTGGGACAGGATCTCGTCGAAAATAGGCTTTAGCGACGGGGTTTCGTCGCAAATAGCCCGTTACAGAAAACGCTGTTGTAAATACAATTATTTGCGACAGGCCCATCGCAAAAACCTTTATTTGTGACGGAAATGTTTCCCGTCGCAAATAAACTTCCGATTATTTGTATTATATATACATAAACATTTTCTGCGACTGTCCCATTGCAACAAATTATCTGCGATAAGCTTACTTACCCGTCACAGATATGTTTTTAAAAATATTTAGTTAGGGTATTTGCAACGGGGTCTCGTCGCAAAAGGCCCCGTCACAAATAATAAATTAATTTTTTAAAAAAAAAAATTAATAATATTACGATTGATGAAAAAATAATAATATTATTATTAAAATAATAAAAAAATAAAAAATATTAAAATTCTCAATATTGAAAAAAAATATTAAAATATTAAAATATTAAAAATTAAATTATGTAATGTTTTCACCAATATGAAAGACAGAAAATGTAAATAATCCATATTACAATTTTAATTCAAATATTTGTAACATAAAAAAAATCACTGGGGGTCATCTGGAGAAGATGGAGGAGCTGAAGGAGCTTGGGGAGGAAACTTGATCCCTAAACTACGAGTCAAACAGCGCATGTACTCCATCTGCTCCTGATGCTGCTGCTGCCATCGATAGCTCTGCTCCTCGTAATGCTGCTCCTGTTGCTGCTGCCGCCGACACATCCCTTCTTTCTACTTCTGCAAAGTCTCTATATGCTCAGTCTGAGCTCGCAACTGCTCATGATACTGTGAAGCAGAAAATGATGCCTCTCCACGAGCTCCTCTCGGTCTAGATGCCGACATCGCAGCAGTACCATAATAAGTACTAGGAGTCAAATGAGAGTCGATTCCAACTACTCTGCCCTTCTCAAAGCCATATCGAGACGGCTGAATCCATGCCACCTCATCGAAATGGTGAGCACTGGTCTGCTCAGCCGTCTAGTCCTAAACCTCAGCCTATGTCTGAGAGGTCACAGCCTCATATGACTCCTTCAATTCCAATTTAAAATTAAAATTGTCAAAATATTATATGCAGTTAATTGTTAAACTGAAAAAATAATACTAACCACAATCTGACGCTGGTGATCACCTATAATCTCTCCAGTGGCTGGATCATTGTGCATCCTCCGATAAAAGTCGAACTTCGTAATATCGGGATGCTCGACTGCCTACAGAAATATAAAATAAACTATTTATATTTATTGTTATATAAAATATTTTAAAAATATACTTACCAGATACTCTTTATGTGAACTGAATGTACAGATACCAGCTCGATACATCACCTCCTGTCTCCCTCGGTTATGTCATCCCACTGAAGATCTCCTCTGAAATCCACCACCCAACCAGTGTAAACATAATTCATCCCAAACATGAGATGAAATGTACTCTGGTCAGTGGGCTCTAAACGACTCATCAAATTCTTTCACCCCTGCTTTCTTAATGGATGTCCTTCTCAAATTGTGCAAAAACTGGTGGAAACGGTCACGCATAGAAACCTGCCATGCCGTGTGGATAGCGTCGCGCATGCTATCATCGATAGGATGCCATAAACCCTATAAATAATTTATAATATCAAGTTGTTAATAAAATAAATTTCAAAATAAATATTATTTATTTACGTACTAGCCAATGATGGAACATGTCGCGTCGCACATCAACGGGAATCTGTTCCCATGTGATCCATGGCTGAGAAAAATAATTGTGCAATATAGCGCTCCCCTGTCCAATAGTTACATGCTGAAAACTGTGAAAAAATAATAAATAATCAAACAATTAGTATATATATAAATAAATTATTGAAATCTAACTAAAATATACAGGTTATCATACCTTCATGTGCGTGGATCAAAACTAAGATGTGGACGTCGCTCGGGGATAGGGTCAGGAATCATCAGTCGCGCAAGACCGCTCCCCCTCCGCGTATTTATGAACCACCAGTAGGTCGAGGGTCAGCTGATCCCACATCCTCATCATCCAAAGGTAGCTCAGCCTCCTTCAAATCACGAAATAAATCATCGTCCATCTGAAACACAAAATTATTTTTGTTAGTAGATAGTTAAAAATAACTATTATATATAGATATATATTAGTTATGATTATAACCATCATTTAATTATTCCAATGTGCATCTTCATCCTCTTCTCCATAGCTTTCAATGTCAATGTCTTCATCTTCCTCCTCAGCATCATCAATATCCATATGAGTTTCAGTTTCATCATCTATTGTCATTTCAAATTCATTTGTAACATCATTAACATCTTCATCATCATCGATCCTTAATTGTGGGGTGTCATCGTTGATATTCACGTCTCTTTTTGGATCAGATGGATTTTGAGTAGTCTCTTGAAAAATTTCAATTCCTTCCACTTCAGCGGAACCACATTCAGTTTGAGTAAACTTATTTTCCCGAGATTTCATTTTTATTATGCTCCATCAATCACTCAAGTCTCTTGAAGTATCAGAGTACTTTGCATAATAAATTTGATGTGCCTGTTGTGCTAGTAAAAATGGTTCATTTACTTCAAGAAGACTTTTATATTTAATATCAACAATTCCATGAGTCGGATGAACAGGAAAACCTCTTTCAGTATCCAACCACCGACATTTAAACATTGTTATGTAATTCTGTCCTAGATAACACAACTCAATAATTTCATCCAAAATACCATAAAATTCAACTTCAGTTTCTCTGTGATGTGATCCTCTCAATATAACTTCACTTTTCATTGTTTTTTTTGATTCCCCATATATAAGTGTATGAAATCGAAAACCATTCACCATATATGCATTATAAGATTTAACCATTTTGGATGGTGGGTTACTCAATATACATGGTCGTTTGTCAATTTTATCAGCATCTTGAGACACCTGAAAATTTGTAAAACAATTATCAATGTAATAAATAATAAACGGAATTGATATTAAACCATCAATAATTTATATTACCAGTTTTTTAAACCAATGAGAATTTTTTTTTGTCTGCGTTATTCAAGAGCAGCTGCTGTAATTTGTGGAAGTTGTTTCTTGATATGATTATCATATAACCTACAAATAAAATAAGTTTAAATACTGTAACAAAATTATAGAATAATTGATAGAAGCACTTACAGGACAAATGATGTCATTTCTTCATAGTTGAGCAGAACGTATGTATGAGCTCTATGATGTTCATCATCTGAAAGCCATCGTTCGTGAACTCCACCGAAACCAAGATTTTGTTGACTAAAAATTGTTAATTGATTATCCATTTCATCATTTACATTCCCCTCATTTTGCCCCATGCGATTATGTTTTGATGGATATTGAGATTCAAAATAATGAGAGAAGAAAAAAGAAATTTCCTCTTGCAAATATGCTTCAGCAATTGAGCCTTCAACTGATGATTTATTACGTATTTTTTTCTTCAATTTCTTCATGCATCTCTCGAAAGGGTACATCCATCAAAACTGTACTGGACCTCCACATTTATCTTCATGTGGAAAATGTAATATCAGATGTTCCATTGAGTCAAAGAAAGACAGTGGAAAGATTCTTTCCAGTTTACATATAATTATAAAAACATATTCTTCCAGTTTTATTAGCGCATCGTAGTCTATTGTCACAGTACAAATGTCTCGAAAAAAATATGATATGTCTGTTATCGAATCCCAAATCATATAATTCAACAAACCTCTAAATCCAATCGACATAAGTCTTTCCATTATAACATGAAAATCATGTCTTTTTAATCCAGTAATATAACCATTCTTAACGCATCTGCCCAAATTGGAGGCATATCCATTTGGAAGTCTCAAATCTGCAATCTAATGACAAAATAATAAGCGACTCTATTTGGAAAGTGTATAAGCTGATTTTGGCTTCATTAACCTCTGTGATCTGACATTTTCAAATAATTCAAGTTCGGGTCTCCTGCAAATTTGGGCGAGATCTAATTGTGCCTTTACAGTATCTTTGGTCTTACCTGGTGTATCCAAAACTGTATGAAATAAATTATCAAAATAGTTCTTCTCAATATGAATAACATCCAACATGTGGCAGACCAACAAATCAGACCAACACAGAAGATCCAAAAAAATGCTCCGTTTTATCGAGTTATGTTCTTTCCCAAAGCCATGAATTTTTTGTTGGTTTACTGTTGGTCCAAATGTGATGGAGGGTAATGAAAATACAACTGATTTTAACTCTATACTTGAGATCATATTTGGAGGTTCATCTCTTTCAATTATACCTTTTCTGAAATGAGATTTGTTCCTCCTAAAAGGATGATCAGTTGAAAGAAATCTACGGTGACAATCAAAATAGCAATGTTTTTTCCATTGACCAGCATAAAGGCTTTGTTTTCTTTCATATAGTAAGGACATGATTTCAGACCATGTGTACTCTAACCAGATAACATTCCATATTCCGAAAAGACAATAATCGTCCACATCAATGCAGCTTTTAATTTGAAATTTTGTTTCGCAGCAACATCATATGTATTAACACCATCACTCCACAATGCATTTAACTCACCAATAAATGGTTTCAAATAAACATCAATATTCTTTTTTGGATGTCCTGGGATTAATAGAGTCAAAAAGATATAAGGCGCCTTCATCAACATCCATGGAGGAAAATTGTACGAAGTTATAAAGACAGGCCAACATGAATACTGACTACCATAAGAACCAAACAGACAAAAACTGTCAGTAGAAAGACCCAATCGCACGTTTCGGGATTCTATAGAAAAAGACGGATGCAGACGGTCAAAATGTTTCCATGAATCACCATCAGATGGATGATTCAAGCTTTTATCAGTTGAAATCTTGGTTTTGTGCCATGACATCATTGACGTTGTGTTCTGAGACATAAATAAATGCTGCAACCTGGGTGTAAGGGGGAAATATCTCAACTATTTTACTGGAATCGATCAAGACTTCCCTGGTTGAGCTTCTTTATACCTCGATTGTCCACATATGGAACAAATATCTAATGACTCATTTTTTCCAGAATATAAGATGCAATCATTTGGACATGCATGAATCTTCCGATAACTGAGGCCCAAATTACGAATCATCCCCTTTCTCTCATAGTAATTTGCAGACAACACATTTTTTTCAGGTAACGGTGTTTTAACCAAAGAAAATATCTGATTAAAACAGTTGTTTGACATTACATTATCTAATTTAATAACCATAAATTTTGCAACCAATTCAAATTTTATTATCTTTCAACTAGGATATAATGCATCCTCAGCAGACCTCAACAACTCATAAAATTCGGATGGTGCCAACTCAAGAGTTAAATCTATATCATCGTGAGTTTTTATTTGTTGTACAGATGGACCTGCAACATCATGTACTAAATTTTGAAATCGTGATGGATCCGGAATCAAGTTATTAGAATCATCTCTGGAACTGTGTTCACCGTGTTGATACCAAAAAACATAATCTGGTTGAAAACCAAACCGCAAGAGATGTCCCCCAACTTTATCAAATGTGTCAAACATTCTCAGAGCACATTTTTTACAAGGACACTTAATTGTGCCTTCTGAAACATATTCTAGTTTTGATGATGCAAATGCTAAGAAAGCTTCAACACCCTCAATATAGACAGGATTTAAACCAGAACCATTTGGATTTCTGTGCTGATTTATCCAAGTTCGATCATCTAATAATGACTGATGTCGACTTCCTTGTTCCATATTTTTCAACATAAATTATAAAATCATTACTGTTTTTGAATAGTTTGAAATTATAAAAACACTATCTGAAAAAGAAGATAAATAATTACAACTACTTAATAATTATCATTAATTAAGGGTGACATAATTTCCAGTGGATTTATGGATACTCTTTTGTCCGACAGCTCATTTAATTGCATCTTTCTCACACTTATTATTACTAATTTAGCAATATTTAGCAATACTTATCAATACTTAGCAAAAGGAAAACTGCTTGAATAATGAAAAGAAATTTGGTAATCATCATTGTGGAGATGATTACAAATTTTCCCTTCATTATCCAAGAAGATTTCGTTTACTAATTATTACTAATTATTACTAATTATTACTAATTATTACTAATTATTACCAATTATTACTAATTATATCTAATTATTACTAATTATTACTAATTATATCTAATTATATCTAATTGTATCTAATTATACCTAATTATATCTAATTATATCTAATTATATCTAATTATATCTAATTATATCTAATTAATCCTAATTACTACTAATTACTCCTAATTACTACTAATTACTCTTAATTACTACTAATTAATCCTAATTACTACTAATTAATCCTAATTACTCCTAATTACTCCTAATTACTCCTAATTACTCTTAATTAGTCCAAATTACTCTTAATTAGTCCTAATAACTCCTAATTACTCCAAATTAGTCCTAATTAGTCCTAATTAGTCCTAATTACTCATAATTAGTCCTAATTACTCCTAATTAGTCCTAATTACTCCTAATTAGTCCTAATTACACCTAATTAGTCCTAATTAGTCCTAATTAGTCCTAATTAGTCCTAATTACTCCTAATTAGTCCTAATTACTCCTAATTAGTCCTAATTAGTACTAATTAGTTCTAATTAGTCCTAATTATTACTAATTATTACTAATTATTACTAATTATTCCTAATTATTCCTAATTATTCCTAATTATTCCTAATTATTCCTAATTATTACTAATTATTCCTAATTATTCCTAATTATTCCTAATTATTACTAATTATTACTAATTATTGCTAATTGTTACTAATTATTACTAATTGTTACTAATTATTACTAATTGTTACTAATTATTACTAATTGTTACTAATTATTACTAATTATTACTAATTATTACTAATTATTACGAATTATTACTAATTATTACCAATTATCCCTAATTATTACTAATTATCCCTAATTATTACTAATTATCCCTAATTATTCCTAATTATTCCTAATTATTCCTAATTATTCCTAATTATTCCTAATTATTCCTAATTATTTCTAATTATTACTAATTATTTCTAATTATTCCTAATTATTACTAATTATTCTTAATTATTACTAATTATTCCTAATTATTACTAATTATTCCTAATTACTACTAATTACCACTAATTACTACTAATTATTCCTAATTACTACTAATTAGCACTAATTATTCCTAATTACTACTAATTAGTACTAATTTGTCCTAATTATTCCTAATTATTCCTAATTATTCCTAATTACTCCTAATTACTCCTAATTACTCCTAATTACTCATAATTACTCCCAATTACTCCTAACTAGTACTAATTACTCCTAATTAGTACTAATTAGTACTAATAAGTACTAATTAGTACTAATTATTTCTAATTATACCTAATTATTGCTAATTATTGCTAATTATTGCTAATTATTGCTAATTATTGCTAATTATTGCTAATTATTTCTAATTATTGCTAATTATTCCTAATTATTCCTAATTATTCCTAATTATTCCTAATTATTTCTAATTATTGCTAATTATTCCTAATTATTTCTAATTATTCCTAATTATTATTAATTATTGCTAATTATTCCTAATTATTCCTAATTATTGCAAATTATTCCTAATTATTGCTAATTATTCCTAATTATTACGAATTATTGCTAATTATTCCTAATTATTGCTAATTATTCTTAATTATTCCTAATTATTCCTAATTATTCCTAATTATTTCTAATTATTCCTAATTATTCCTAATTATTACTAATTATTACTAATTATTCCTAATTATTACTAATTATTACTAATTATTCCTAATTATTACTAATTGTTACTAATTGTTACTAATTATTCCTAATTATTACTAGTTATTCCTAATTATTACTAATTATTTCTAATTGATACTAATTATTACTAATTATTACTAATTATTACTAATTATTACTAATTATATCTAATTATATCTAATTATATCTAATTATTACTAATTATATCTAATTATTACTAATTATATCTAATTATTACTAATTATATCTAATTATTACTAATTATAACTTTTTATTGCTAATTATATCTATTTATTCCTAATTATATCTAATTATTACTAATTATATCTAATTATTACTAATTATAACTAATTATTACTAATTATATCTAATTATTACTAATTATAACTTTTTATTGCTAATTATATCTATTTATTCCTAATTATATCTAATTAATATTAATTATAACTAATTATTTATAATTATTACTAACAATATCAATTACTTAGTAAAACTAAATATAATTAAACATCAATTGAAATCTAATTAAATTAGAACTCATAAACAACAATTAAAATTAACATAAAAAAATATAAATATATAAAAAAATATATAAATACCTTAAACTTTGATATTCTGAAGATATTGACGCCCTCTGATTGCTCTTAAATAAAAAAACTTCATCTAAAAGAAAATTTCTCTTTGAAACTAAAGAATGAAGAGAGAGAGAGAGAGAGAGCAAGATCTGAATGATTTGGAAAAAAACGGATGGGGGTATATATAGGTTAGATTAGTTGCGACGGGATTATTTGCGATGGTCTTCCCATCGCAAATGGTGGTATTTGCGACGGGTCCCGTCGCAAATAGTGCTTGCCAACAGTCTTTTAGCGATGGGACGACATCCCGTCGTAAAAAGTTATTAACCGCCACCGGGTATTTGCAACGGGTCCCGTCGCAAATAACCCTGCGCAGTTTGGCGCGCAAGCCGCGCGGTTGCGCGCGCAAGCCGCCCCATACTTTTTGCGACGAGAGACACCTCCCCGTCGCAAATAGTTTTCACGTGGTTTGGCGCGCTAGCCGCGCCAAACGATTTGCGACGAGAGACGAAACCCCGTCGCAAATAATTAGTTATTTACGACGGGCACTTCTCCCCATTGCAAATAACTTCCTGGACTTGGTATTTGTGACGGGATTTATTCCCGTCGCAAATAGCCCGTCACAAATAGAGATTTTTCCCGTAGATATATGTCTGCTGCCAGCTGTAGAAGACTCCACTACGTGTCGACTGGTGGTGGATCTCACTGTTGGAGACTGCTCAGCAAGGAAACTCTCTACTAAGAGGGCTCTCTCTAACACCCCTGCCTGCGTCGGGATGCTGAGTGAGATCATCGAAGCCCTGATCTCCTGTCTGAGCCCCTGCTCGAAGGTCTGATCCCTGAAGAATGGGTCCCGCACCATATCTGTGGAGTAGTGTGAGAGGTCTGTGAACCTTGCTGAGTACTGAGCTACAGTCATGCTACCCTGCTAAAGATGAAGTAGCTCCTGAATGCGCACTGCGCGAAGAGTCGCTGGGACAAACTCTGCCCGAAACCGGCTCTCGAAGTCTGCTGAGAGAAGCGTCGCCTCATCGTGAACTTGGAGCATCAACCTCCATCATCTGTCTGCTGCTGCCTGTAGAAGGCTGGCGGTAAGGATCACCATGAAATCAGCTGGTGTCCCTACCAGTCAGAAAAATCTCACCACAACCTCCAGTCAATCCTCAACCGCCTGTGGGTCCATTTCTCCCCTGAACCTGGGTGCCTCTGGCACTGGAACTCGTGCAACGTGCTCAAGCGGCGTGCATCGTCTGATGTTAGGGCTGGTGGCATCAGTGGCCCAACGGGTAATGGTACTGTTGGTGCCTCCACTGGTGCCTCTACTAGAAGAGGGCCCTGCATCGAGGCCTCGTCGCTCGGTGGGCTATCAGTGCATACAAATCTCGAAACCCTAGGTGGATATCTACATGGAGGCATCCTGAAAAGAAACGGGTGCACCGCGATCAATAAGTTATACCAGGTGAGCTGACCTGGTGAGTTGACTCAAAGAGTTCACAAAGAAGACTCTTGAAAACACACACGCAATCAGTGTTTTCGTGCACCGAGTCAGATATCAGAAGTCAGGGTCCTGTTGTATGGATACGTCGGCCGCCGCACCAACACTGGATTCCCTAAACTGATAAGCAAACTCACTACACTTAACATTATTTCCGTTAAAAATGAAGACCAGATTCCTAAGTTCTGCGGTAGAACTGACTCCTCAGATACCAATTTTTCACGACCCTTCCCCCAAGGCCCGTGCCGTGACTACCCCAATCCCGCCTTCCATAGGCCAGGGGCTGGAGACTAGCACCAAATGTTTAATTCCCTAAAACCAGGAAGGAATTTCCTTTATAACCTGTAAACACACACAACCAATCACACAACAAGATACTAACATGAGTAAAATGTATAACCAAAATAATGCTGAAAGTAAAAGGGGTCGGAATACAAGACCAACAGTAAAGGTACAAGTACAACTGAAAAACAATACAACTAAAGAAAAAGAAAGAAAAGAATCTACTAGGTCGTCCTCTGGGTTCCTACCTGAAGGGTAGGTACAGATCACCTCCTCATCACTCCTCATCCACCCGTCTCCTCTGCGTACCGACACACCGTATGATCCACCTCCAGGAACCGTCTAGTCCTGGTACTCTCAGCCTCAGTCAGTGCTATCCGTTATCTGCATCCAACACAACAAGGTGTGAGCATAACCCGTGTAGGGATGAGTATAACGATAATCATTAGGGACCCCGAGACCCTCAAGGTCTCACAAAATCCACCAAGGATAAACTACAAAGTATGAAATCAAAAGATAACCTTACATAGGTATATGCTCATACATATACCTAAGTTATCAAGTAATCCATCTCAATCATGAGGAAAAACACAGAGGTAGTGACTCAGCTCACACCAAGATTTATTCTAGGGTAGTATCAAGTAACATTCTCAGTCACAACGTCGAACACCTCGGCTGCTGGAGAACTCCTCCTCTATCGAGTACAATGGGGCTCCCGCGTCACATAGAGGCGCTTCCCACTAACCTTGGACTGCTGAGGTAGTCCTCCTGTTGAGTACCATGGGTCTGCCGCGTCACACAGAGGCGCTCCCCACCGTGGTTCTGTCGCGTCACATAGAGGCGCTCCCCCTCGTGGCCTGCTAAGGTACTCCTCTAGTCGAATATCATGGGTCTGCCATGTCATACAGAGGCGCTCCCCACCGTGGTTCTGCCACGTCACACGGAGGTGCTCCCCACTAGGCCTGTCAAGTCACTCCGAGTCGAAATGGTCAGCAGTCGTCAAGTCTCAGCCAGCTACTGGGTTGCTAAACTATGCTCGCTCATCTCCGGGAGGATCCACTCCACAAGTTATTGGTTGATACTCCAACTGCCATGAAGTCTCACGAAGTAGTATCTCAAAGGTTTGTCACGTCATAGGGGTTTCAACATAACAGACGGTGCGTGTCCCCATCTCAATCCAAATCTCATTGGGGTATACTCAAAGGGACCTTCACGTTCCAAGATTTCCAGTGCCACTGACGGTTCATCAAACGGACGTCTGGTGCCAAAGATATGGCTGAAATAAATTAAATGGGTCATAGTGGGCCCGGGTCCGGTCTGACCCAGTCGGACCGATCGACCCGGCCCATAGGGTACCGCGAGGGCACGGACCGGCCGTGGGGGCGCAGACCGGCCGCGAGGGTGGAATACCGGCTGCGAGGGCATGGACCAGCTGCAAGGGCGGCGGACCAGCCATGGGTCGACAGTTCGGTCGTGGTTCAGAAGACGGGTCATGGGGCGGCGCGAGCCAGGCGGCTCGGAGGGCTGGCGGGTGGCGCGAGCCGAGGCGGCTCGGAGGGCCAGCAGGCGGTGCGAGCCGAGACGGCTCGGAGGGCCAGCGGGCGGCGTGATCTGGGGTGGCTCAAAGGGCTGGCGAGCGGTGCGAACTGGGGTGGCTCGTAGGTCCGGCGGTGAGGGCGGCTCAGCCCGGGATGCGGGGTCGGTTCAGCCGGGAGGACGGAGCGCTGCGGGGCAGCTCGGCTGGGGCACGGAGCCGGGGCGAGCGGCCGATTCGGCCAGAAGGGCGGAGCACCGTGGGGCGGCTCGGCCGGGGCACAGATCCGGGGTGCGTGGCTAGTTTGTCTAGAATGGAAGAGCTCCGTGGGGGCGGTGCAGGTCGCGAAGACCACGGGTGGCGATGTCGTTTCCTTCATCATCTTCCTTCATTTCGAAGAGCACGCCAAAGAATAATGGTGGAGGGGTCAGGCCATGTTTGTTTAGCCTGCACCTTCCATGTTTAGAGTGGTAGCAATCAGTTCACATAGAATGAAGCATGAACGTGTATGGAAGATAATCAAACATCATTTCCCACAACCCTTGTCAAACACTATTCCCAATCCCGCAAAAGAACTAGAAGGGGAGAACATGGGGAGTGATAATATTTTAGAAATAAACCCCTGCCTCGTTTGCTTAATGACGTTGGTGCAAGAAGGTATTATAGTCATCTATTCTCCATAGATGAGGGTGTCCCACTGTGGAAGAAGTCCCGAGGAAGAAGGTTGAAGGAGGTCGGCGTTCTTCGTTGGCAGAGCGTTCTTCTTTGGAGGGCTTTCTCCCAACTTCTCCCAATCCTCCTTTTCCAAAACTTTTCCAACAAATGAATAACCAACCAAATAAAATATGTTTATCTATTTAATTTGTTGGCAATCTAAGTTGGATTAATTAATTGGCAATAATAAATGGTTTGCGTTGGCATAAAATTCAAATTGGAGGATACCAAGGGTTGGCACAATTAATTAAGGAGGGTTGGAACAATTAATGTGGAGGAAGCTCAAGAGGCTCCTCCACATTAATGAGGGAGTTGAAGAGGTTTATACCTCGGGTGGCCCCCACCACCATAACCTATCATGGGAGGTTAGGCTCGGGTGGTCCCCACCACCATAACCTCTCATGGGAGGTTAAGGTCTAGTGGACCTCAACTTCCACATGGAGGTTTTAACAAACGAAATAAAAATAAAAGCTACAAAACTTTATTTTTATTTTATTCATTCACAAAAAAAACCCAAAAACTAACTTCAACCCTCGACCAAATGTCGTCAAGGTGAAAGTCTCCTTATGCAAAAAACGGCGTTGTGAGTTCAATAGTGTTCTTGGATTTCAATTCTGGACACCAGTTCAAAATTTATAAAAACCCGATCATACGTTTACTGAACGTACCCGAAGAAAAGTTCATAAATTGATTCCGGGCACACTGGGCCTCGGAATCATGTGCCGTCAATTTTTCGGACATGTAAAATTCCCATATATTTAAAAAAAATACATGGAGTTTCTGGTACATTACAGTTAATTAGTAAAAATTGTTTAAAATGAGTGGTAATTAGTAAAATTTTGAAAAAATGATTGATAATTAGCAAAAAATAATGACAATGAGTGGTAATTGGTAAAAAAATGCCGGTAATGAGTGGTAATTAGTAAAAAATAATGGTAATGATAATTATTTAGTAAATAATACCAATAATGAGCAATATTTAGTAAAAAATAGAGGCAATGATTGGTATTTAGAAAAAAATACTGAGAATGATCGGTAATTTGTAAAAAACTGTAAATGAGAGGTATTTATTAAAAAATAATACAATTAACCACAATTAGTAATGGAAGGTCAACCAAGGAGTGTGAGGGAAGCATGGAGAAGTTGAGATAAAGGGGTGGAAAAGTGAAAGAATTCTGGTGCTGAAATTATTTCTCTCTATGGTAACCTTCATCTCATCTACTCTCCACTTCCCTCGAGGGAAGCATGGAGTGGAGGGGGTGGAGGTAATGATGTAGTGAAATAATTCTAGTGCCCCTACATTTAAACCTTTTAGAGGATTGGAATTCATATATAAACTCATAAGTTTATACATGAGTGTCTCTCCTCCAAATAATCTAAATGCAGGGTACTAGAATTATTTCACATATCCATTGCCTTCATCCCCTTTACTCAATGCTTCCCCCATGCCCCTAGGTCAGCCTTCTATTTCCCTTAACTATAATTAATGGTAATTAAAAAATATATTAATAAGTAATTTTAATTTTTTTTATTTTATAATTTTTTTGGATTTTCTCTTCCTTATATTAGATTTATCATAAGAAATTTTTTATTTTTTATTTTTTAGAAAAATATGGAACAAGGAAGTAGATAGCAATATTTATTACAAGATTACAATTGGATAAATCATCACAGGAATCCAAATGGTTCTGGTATAAATCTTATATACATTGATGGTATTGAGAGTTTTTTTATCATTTTCATTATATAAACCAAATTTTGTTTCAAAAGGGACAATTAAGTGTCCATGTAAGAACTTTTATCTGATGAGATTTGAAAAATTTGACAACGTTGGGGTCATCTATTGCATTTTTTTTCAAAACTATTATGTTTTTTGGTATCAAAATGATGAACATAGTTCTAGAGATGATACTAATAATTCGGATCTAGATCCATTATGGTTTCAAACATTAGTACATGAGGTTTTTTTCTGTATTTCCAATAAAGTAAAATTTGGAATGATATTGATATAACTGTTAAGTTAGAACCGTATTGATTTTATGATTTTTTGAAGTTTTTTGAAGATTCATTATATCCTGGTTTCAAGATAAACAAATTTGAAGCAGTTACAAAATTTATTGCAATTAAATCAGATAGTAGAATGTCAAATAGTTTTTTTGATCAGATCTTCTCTTTGGTTAAATCAATGTTGTCTGAAAGGAATTTATTTCCTACCAATTTCTATAAGAACAAGAGGTTGGTTTGTAATTTGGGTCTTAGTTATCATAAGATTCATGCATGTTCAAATGATTTCATCTTGTATTATGGTAAAAATGATTCATTAATTAGTTATCCTACATGTGGACAATCAAGGTATAATGAGGCTCAAAAAGGTACATCTTGATTGGTTCTCGTTAAACAGTTGAGGTATTTCCCACTTACACAAAAACTGCATCATTTATTTATGTCTTAGAACATAGAATTATTGAATTCATGGAACAAATCCAATATTTCAACAAATAAAATCTTAAATCATCCTTTTGATGATGATTCGTTGAAACATTTTGACTATGTACATCCTTCTTTTTCTTTAGAATCCCATAACTTGAGGCTAGGTCTTTCTACTAATGGTTTTTGTCCGTTTGGTTTGTATGGTATTTAATATTCTTATTATCCCATATTTATAATTCTATACAACTCAACTTCTTTTATGTTGATGAATGAACCTTATAATTTTTTTACATTATTAATTCCAGGACATCCAAAAAAGAATATCGATGTTTATTTGAATCCATTGATTGATGAGATAAATTTATTGGGGAGTAATGGTGTCAGTACATATGATGTTGTTATGAAATATAATTTCCTAATGAAAGCTACATTAATGTGCATAATTAGCAAATTCCCAAAATATGGAATATTATCTAGATAGAGTACACATGGTCTAAAATCATTTTTGTACTATATGAGTGATAACAAATCATTTATGCTCATCAATGGGAGAAAACCTTTTTTTTCAAATATCGTCATAGATTTCTTCCTATTGATCATCTTTTCCAAAGGAATAAAAATCATTTCAAAAAATTACAATTGATAGAGATGGACCTCCAGTAATGATCTCAGGCATTGATTTAAAATCTATTTTATCTTCCTTACTACCCATTAACTTTGGACCGACTATACACCAATAAAAAATAGATGGATTTGGAAAAGAATACAATTAGATTAAATGAAATATTTTTTGGGATCTCCCATATTGGTTTGATGTGTTGGTCCTTCACATGTTTGATTCCATGCATATTGAGTGGAAATTTTTTGATAATATATTTTTTATAGTTTTGTACACACCTAGTGAGACTAAAGGTATTATAAAGTCATGATTAGATATTTTCCAAATTTTTAAGAAACCAGAATTTAAGTTGATTGAAAATGAAAAATCACATAATTTAATGAAAACAAAAGAATCTTATACACTTTATAAATAAAACCATTTTTTATTTTGTCAGTGGATGGTAGATTTGAGGCTATCGGATGGTTATGTTTCCAATTTGGGTACAGTTGTCATAAATATCCATATTACCGAAATAAAAAGTCATGATTTTCATGTTATATTGGAAATACTTCTACCAATTAGATTTAGTGGTTTGTTGAATTCTTCTATTTGGGATTATCTAACAGAAATATCATATTTTTTCTGAGACATTTTTGTGGGGACAATAGACTATAATGCACTTAGTAGACTATAAAAAGATGTTGTTTTAATTTTATGTAAACTGGAAAAAATATTTTTTCCGTCTTTCTTTGATTCAATAGAACATTTGATATTACATTTTCCATATAAAAAAATGTAGAGGGATGGTATAGTTCTGATGGATGGATCCATAGGAGAGATGCATGTAGAAATTGAAGAAAAAGGTACATAATAAAGCATCAGTTGAAGGGTCAATTGTATAATATTATTTATAGGAGAAAATTTATTTTTTCTAATCTCATTATTTCCAACCTAAATAACCATCAAAACATAGCTTAAATATCCATAATGATAGAAATTTTGATGATACACTAAACATTAAATTATTAGTTGTTAATCAATATGAACTTATCTATGGTGGAGTTCATGAACAATGGCTTTCATATGATGAACATCACAGGGCTCATCTATATGTTTTGCTCAATTGTGAAGAAATGATACTATTTGTACAGTTATTTCTACTGTCACTTATTATTTAATTTTTTTTAAGTAAATTAATATTATTTTATTTTTAGATTATATGATGATCATATCAAAAAAACTATTTCCAAAAAATACACCAGTTTCCCTTGAAAAATGTTGGCAACATAATTTTCCCTACTGATTTCAATGAATGGTAAAATAAAAATTTTATTATTTAACATATGAAATCAATTTATTAATTATTATATTGCTAACTGTTTTTAAATTTTTCAAGTATCACAACATGTAGATAAAATTTATAATAAATTGTGTATATTGAGTATCCCACCATAAAAAATGGTTAAATATTATAATGCATATGTGGTGAATGGTTTCTGATTTCATACACATGCATATAGTTAATCAAAAAAATGAATAGTGGTGATTTATTTAGAGGATATCATTATAGAGAAAGTAAATTTGAATTTTATGGCATGCTAGTTAAAATAATTGAATTGTGTTATCTGAGAAAAAATTATGTGATGCTGATTAATGTAATTTCTTTGATACTGATACAGGATTGTGTGTTTATATACAGAATGGAATCATCAACATTAAATATAAAAGACTTCTTGTAGAAAATGAACTGTTTTTATTGGATCATCAAGAATGTCAAATTTATTATTCAAATTATTGTACTAATTTAAGAGAGTTAATTGATTGGTGAAGCATTATAAAAATAAAATCCCATAAAAATAGGTTTATGAAAAGTAAATTTGGTTATATTGAAGTGTAAGGAATTTAAATTTATCAAGAGATAACTCTAAATACATCTCTTCAACAAAGATACATGAATGTTGATAATGGCACGCCATAGTTACTGTTCGACGGTGACGATGATGTTGATGATGTAAAAAATGAATTTAAATTAACAAGAGATGATGAAGCTAAAACTCTTCTGGAAATTGATGATACTGAGGAAGATGGATATATTGAAACCATTATATATGAAGATGAGGATAAATATGAAGAATGACACAATTATATATTAGTTTTAGTCATAATAAATAAATATATATATATATATAATAATCATCTTTAATTATTAGATGACAAAATTATTTTCATGTTTTAGATGGTTGAAGAGACTTATGATGAGATTTTCTATAGCCTCAAGGAGGTTATACTTTCTTATGATGAGCCTAATGGTATTTCATCCAACCCTCTAACTGCGGGTTGTTCATTGACTCTGAGGGTTCATGGTCTTTCAAGATTGATGATTCTTGACCCTATTCCTAGGTGATGTCCACATCTTGATTTTGATCCACGCATGCAGAGGTATGTTCAGTTGTGTAATTTAGTTAATTTTCATTATTATTAATTTTCATTAATTAATTTATGTACTAATTATTTTGTTATTTTTTCTTTTTTACCATAGTTTTTTACATATAGTTGTTGGATAGAGGAGTGATATTATAAGAAATTATTTTCCAAAGCATGGGTGGTGTGGGATCATATACTCCTTGATGTTCATAAGTGCATGTTTGATCAGTGGATGGTATATAAATATATTATAGTTATTTTTAAATTTATTTAATTATTAAATTTCTATTATTAATTATTTGTAGGGTTTATGTTATCTTATAAATAATAGCATGAGGACCTCTATCTAGGAGGCTTACATGCATGAATGTTGTTAGTTTTTTCACAATATGGGTAAGAGAGTCATGAAGAAAGATAGAGTCATAGTTATTTATCAGTATTGCTGCATCTATCGACCCAGTTACATCTCATCTCAGGTTTGGGATGGATTGTGCTCATACTGGATGGTAGATAGTTTTCATAATAGATCATCATTAGCTCAGCAGAACCAAGGGAGACATGAGGTCATGCAAAGAGCTGGTAGTCGTACGTTTTTTACTCATCGACAACATCTGTTAAGTACTCTTAATTAATAATTTATATAACTATAAATGTAATTTTTTTATTTTTTTATTCATATAGGTAGTTTAGAAACTCGATATTATAGAGTTTTATGTTTACAAGTGGATATAAACTAACCCTATCATTGGAGATATTACTAGTGGTTGACAACATCAAATTCTAATCAGTACATTTTTTGAGTTTTAAAATTAACTGAAAATAATATTTTAACTTTTTTAATTTCAAATTGCATTTGAAGTAGTCAAAGGCGGCAGAAACTTCTAAAACACATGATGAGAGTCAAGCCAAGACTGATTGTTAATCCACCAGTTCAGTTGGATTTGATGGTGTAATATGGATACAGGTGACACAGTATGCCTTTGAAAAATGTCAAGTTATTATAATCGGTTCTCAATTTACATTTGGAATCTATTATGGTACCATTTCATTGTCATCATCCAGCTCAAGGGGAGATTATGAAGAGTCATCATCATCGGCTGTGGAGTATGGGAAGAAGCTACGATCTCAGGATGAGGTTATATAGACCCTGTGTATAGAGAAAGAAAAGTTTCATTAACAGCAGGCACAATAACAGCTGGAGAAACATCGAGTGTATGAGAAGCAATAGCAGAAGATGGAGTACATGCGACGCTTGGCGCAAGGTATAGGGATGGAGTTCCCTCGACCACCCCCTCCTCTAGACGACCCTCCCCCTCCTCGTTGATATATGTATTTTTTTACATGTTTATTATGATAAACATTTGAATGAATAGAATTTTTTTAATATTGTTATTAATTCGTATATTTACAGTTTTATATATTTTATTTTATTTATATTATTGTGATGTTTTTTATTTTGTATATTTTTAAAAAAATTATTTTTTATGTTTTTATTTTTTTAATTTTTTAATTTTTATATTATTGTGAAGTTTTTTTTTATATTTTTTACTTTTTTAATTTTTAAATTATCTTTTATTTTCTTTAAAAAAAATTACTTTTTTATTTTTTTATTTTTTTTATTTTTTATATTATTTATGATGGGATTGATCCGCCATCACAAATAACTATTTGTGATGGGGAATCAATCCAATTTAAAATTCTAACTTTTATATAACCGATAAAAACTTTTTATAAAGGGAGAATCCCTTGTCACAAAAAAAAGATTTTTTGTGAAGGCCCATTGCAAAAAATAACATTTGCGATGAACTTTTTATCTAAAAGTCATTTGCGATGGGAACCTATCACAAATATTTCATTTTATAATTGTTTTGGAATTTATAATAATCAATGAAAAGTATTATTAGTTGATTAAATAATTGTCTCCTATATGATCTTGATATGTATAAGTAGCTAGTTATGACTGAAGATATTTTATTTGGATTTAGTTTCTCTCCTGGTGTTATCAAGATTTAAGATACTATATTATATAGAAACTACCATGGATGATGGTGAAGATTAAATAATCTAATGATGAGTATAGAGTTGATAAAGCATCTATATTAATTAAGAATTAATTAAGCACCATCATCTAGTTTAATTTGATAAAGTAAATTTGAGGAGTTAATTGAGGCAGTTGAGATTTTTTGAAATACTCAAGAAGATTATTTATATATTTCATATGCTTTGGGAATTTTTTTAAGGTATTTTTGATGGTTTGATAAATTCTTCGAGTTATATAATTTATTTTGAGATGATGTGGAGTGGCTAAAGATGCCCGTATAATGTTTAAATTAGTTTTGAGTATAGTTGAATACATTCTATAATTATAATTTAGAATTTAAGAATTGAAAAATGAATATATAATATCCCTCATAACATAATATTGTCAAAGTACTAGATCTCACAGAGATCTATAATATTCTTTGGATGATAATATGAAAATATGGGAGTTTAATTGTGATACATAGAAAATTTTAGATGGTATGTAAGTTTTACTTGTAAACTCATAATATCTTCTAGTGCATATAGAATATAAAATCATGAGTTCATACTAAAATATATGAGTTTTCATTTTGTGTGGGATAATTTTTTTCTTTAATAAATTTTTTTCATGATAAAGACATATCTATTAAGTTGTGGAATAATTTTTTTCATAATATGTATTTAAAAGATTCATGACTTCCATGAATTTTTTAATTTTACTCAACTATGTTGATTTTAATAAAAACTTTTTTATAATGGAATAGATAGAAGTTATATGTATTATAATGATTGAATCATAATAATGTTTCAAAATAAGTTGGATTTTTTTTTATATTTTTCATTTAACAATGCTTCGGATAGAGGATTTATACACTTACCCTATTATAATTGTGTCAGAAGACCTTGGTTAATTCAGGAAGAAGTGAGTTAATATATAAAAAAAGTTTTTTTTCAAAGAAATCATTATTCTTAATATCACAATAGATATAAAAATAAATTCCATACTGATTATGATCAAACTTAAAGGAGTGGAATGGATAATTTGATATTTGATTGGTTTTTTTATTCATAATCACAAGAAATAAAATATGCCGATGAAATAATACAATGGTATAAGTACACATGGTGTAATTAATGAAAATGATAATGTTGAGAGAGTGAAAACAATTATGGAAGATGTAAAGACTCCTACATATCAATCATGTAATAAAATGTAAATGTTGGAATTTTTAATGTGACTTTATCATAGGGAAACCATGTGTGAAATTTTTAATACTATAATTGATCATCTTATTACCTTTTTTAAGGAATTACTTCCTAATGATTCAAATATTACCTCAAATAATTATATAGCATATAAGTTAATTAATCACCTTGTATTTTTAACTAATAAAATTCATTCTTTCCCAAAAGATTATAGCTTATTTTGGGAGGAAACTTTGGGCACATATAAATGTAAATATTGTGATACATATCTATGGAGTCCAAATTTATATGGAACACCATATCATGTTACACATATAGTAATTTTAAACTTTCCATTGATTTCTAGGATCCAAAATCTTTTCATGTTTGATGAAATATAAAAAATATATGTGATGGAATGATATTTATAGAATTATGGGTAATGATAATTTGGTTTATCCTATAGATGTATTATCATGGAATACATTTGATGCATGATATCCTGATTTCAAAACTGAGGTATGTAATGTCATGTTGGGTTTATTATGTGACATTTTTAATTAGTTTGGTTAGATTCATAGCATGTGGCCAATTTTTATTCACATTTATTACCTTTCACCATGGATGTGTATGAAAAAAGATTTACTTTATTTAGTATACTCATATCTAAATATTATGATCTTGGTAATGATATTTATTTGAACTCTCCACATTTAATAAAAGAGTTAAAGCATATTTGGAATGTGGATGTACGTACATATGATCTATGATGGAGGCAACATTGCTTTTATGATCAGTTATTCAATATATTTTCCTCATATCTCAACTCTAGTGCCTCCCATACTTAGACATCCTTAGGTGATCAATGTGTTCCCTCCTCTCACTTCCTAAAAATTTGTTGTAGTAGGCATTGTGGCAGT
The DNA here is from genome assembly GCA_963277665.1 of Viscum album. Lineage (NCBI taxonomy): Eukaryota > Viridiplantae > Streptophyta > Magnoliopsida > Santalales > Viscaceae > Viscum > Viscum album. The sequence continues at coordinate 768,035,269 of OY728159.1, read as the reverse complement.
CCCTCTGACACCTAGCGGTGATAGAGGCTCAGAGTCCTGAATTGGAGGTTCACACCCCTCATCTCTTCTTGAAAAATATTTCAAGGAGGTGACTTCATCAGATCCTCATCACCTTTATCATGTTCCTCCTCCACCCATCCCCCATATCCAAATAAATTTTAAGGCTCAATAATTGGTGTTGGTTTCTCTTATCAAGGGAGAGGTTGTCATAGATTTTAATTTTCATCAATGGGATCTATTCTCCAAATTCAAGTTATATCATCCTTTTTCGATGTCTTTTTCCTACATTATCGATTCCTAGGATCTTTTTGGTCCCATGACCATCTCTCCCATCAATATCCATTCTTTATTCATCCACCTTTACTCCAATATCAATTTCATCAAAGCTTGGTCCAGAGAGTGTTTCCTATATGAATGTAGGATATTTCTTATTTTATGTAAGTCCTTTGAGGTTTATCAAGGAAAAGACTTGTCATTGGTCATGCTATGGATTCGCCAACCTGGATTTATTATCCCATTCCACAAAACTACCTTGGAAATCTTGTGTTCAGTTTCTATTTGCGTATGAACCCACTCTTCATATGGAATTCACATGGCAATGCGCATATTTTTTGAAGTATACTTTGAAGCCCATCTTCCATAAAGAATTCAATTTTATTTAGGTAATAAATTTACATTCTAGAAAAGGATTATTTATTTGAGATCTATGGGTTTTTTTAACCTATATTTTATCTAAGGATAATTTTTTGTAGTTTTTAGTAGGAATGGTTCTTTAGTTCATCACACAGATCCTTCCACAGTTGACCCCTCAAAGGATTCCTCTTTTTTTCAAATATTCATGAGCCCCCCTAGCTTCATGATGGGGATCCTTTCTTCAAAGGTGGATTTTCTATTGATATTACTCCTCTAGTTCAACCTATCCCCACAAAACCATAATCATTCTTGACAATAATCAATGGTTCTACCTATCTATCTCAGAAGGTCACCTTGGTTGATCCCACATAGGAGGGGGTGAATCTCTCTACACTTAGTCATAAGGTCATTGTTGTGTCATCCTTTTCCTATAAAGATCCTAGTCCTTTTTCATAAATGGGAGGGGTAGTCTCTTATTCCCCCTAAATATACCTCCCATCCTTCTAAGACTATAGGGATAGAGGTTCTCCCCATTGTGGCTTCTCTCAACCCTACAAAGGGTCCAGTCGATCCTTTTTCCCCTTAATATATCACTCCTACTCATAATTCTTTCAAGGTCCTAGAATATCTTGAGGATTTTTCCATCAAATATACCCCTACTTGAGGTTAATCTAGGAAGTCCAACCTTAAGCCTCCTCCCAACACCATCAAGACACATTCAAAGTCCAAGATCATTTTATGGGAATCTGATTTTGAAATTACACATGATTCAAGCATATTGTCCCACCACTCTTCTTATCAATAATCTAGTTTATCATCTAGAATTATAGGTATCTGGGTTCCCTGTATAAAAGATAATACATCTTGAAAACCATTTGTAGGAAGACCATCTCCCTTATTTCCATCTAGGAACCAAAATTAAATTCAAAATCCATCAAGGACACAGCTCACAGATTTCACTTAAAAAAATTATCTATATGGGAATCTTGTTAACATCCATATATGGATATTCTAGGATAACCTAATATAAGTGGAGTTTATGGAAAAATCCTCTCAACAATCTTATTTAAGTTAAGTTTGGGAAACTCTTCTCTTATCATATATATTGTGTGTTCTAAATGTGAGATAACACAAAGGAGGGGTTTATGGGATTCTCTTTCTACTTCCAATCTTGATTCGACTACACAGATTGTTGGTAGAGCTTTCAACACTATACTTGATCCTTCTAGGAATAAGGGAGGGGGTATTTATCCAAGTAATGGCATGTAGGAATTGTAATCCTTCAGTGATTCCAATTATATTCTAGATTTGGGTCACATAGGAGATGACTTCACTTAGTGTAATAGTCAAATAGTAAATAGCATTATTTGGATCATACTTGATAGATTATTGGGTAAATTTCAGGATAATTTTAGCTTCTCATGATCCACTATGGATCACCTTCCAAGGTAACATTCCAACCACTCCCCCATTCTCATATATCTTTAATCATCCAAAGAAACAATAAAATATATCTTTTATACCAGATACTAGATTTATATAAAAGGATTCATGGAGATGGTCCAATTTTATTGGATTTATCATATGTAGGGTATAGCTTAAGTAACTCTTTAGAAGAAGCTTATAAGACTCAAGAGTGAAATAATTACCTAGATTGAAATTCTTCCCATCCCAGATATTAATCTAGAAGATATTCAGGAGGACATAAATTAGTTGGATATCCGATGGAAATCTCACTAGGATGATGGTACATTTTCCCACTTTATAATAAAAAATAAATGGTTATAGAAAGTATTTCTCGATCTTGAGAAATCATCTAGGGATAGATCCAAATTCAAATGGATGAAGGAAGGGAATAGAAATATGGATTATTTTTATGCATTTATTAGGGATAAAAAGTTTGAAGGAAGGATCAACCTGCTTCTTAAATAAGGTTCCTACACTTATGATGCTATAATTATAGGCCCACCAATGTTGACTTACTTCACTTAAGCTCTTTTAGGTCCATGTCGAGTGTAGGGGTGTTACCCATGATTAGGGAGAGACCATATCTACACTTTCCAACATTCCTTATTCTATAAATGACCTGGATAACCTCAAGTTGATTCTTATTTTATAAGAAGAGGAAATCTTATGATCCATTAATATTATTAATCTCGAGTGTTCTACAGGGAAAGATGGGTTCCCATGATAATTTTACTCTAATGTATGGGTCATAATTAATGGGAAGTAGTGAGTGTTATCTAGGACTATTTCAGGGGTAGTCCATTACCTAGAGTAACCAAGGCTTCTAAACTAGACCTTATTCCTAAGGTGAAATTCCCAATAGTTTTTTGTAAATTCCATATTATTATAATGTAAAACTTATCATATAAATTGTTATCCACAATCCTTAATAAAAGACTTTATATCCTAGAACTCTGGGTTTCATAGGAACAATATGGTTTCATCAAAGGTAGAAGTATTCAGAGATCCATTGGAATTTTCTAGGAAATTATTAATAATCTTAATAGGAGAGTGAAAGGATCCAATGTGATGATCAAAATAAATATGGAAAAGTAATATGATCGGATGGAAGGTCAATTCATACTCAAAGTTCTAAAATAGTGTGGTTTTTTAGAGTGGGTTTTGACTTTTTCTTCAAGTGTTTCTCTTCTCCCTGGTTCACTATTTTACTTATGGGGAAAATATTAAAAAAATCAAATCAACCAGGGGTTTGAGATAAGGGGACCCTATCTCCCAAATCCTTTTCATCTTATCCCATGATGTACTTTGTAGAAATATCAACATGGTTATTAAATAAGGGTAGATTCATCATTTAAAATGGAGGTATGGTTTCTCTAGTATTTCCAATATTTTCCTTGTGGATGAGATGATATTTTTTCTAAATGGTAGTTTTAATTCCATTCATAACATCAAGATGATTATGAAAAAATATTGTAACAAAGTTTTCCAATGCATCAATACTAGAAGAATTATTTTTTCTATCTCTAATAATTGAACACATAGGACCATAAGGAAGTTTTTCACAATATTCAATTTTCTAATGACTCAGAATAATGCTTCATCATAGCATCTCCTTCAGTGAAGTTGATTTGCTCAGGGTTCTACAACATGACACATCCTCCTCAAAATCTATATTTAATACATACCAAAACCTAGTGCAATGATATATCACCTAAATTAAACTTCCTAACATGGAGGATCTACAAGAAATATATCCCCACTAAATATAACCTTTGATGAATTGAAATTCCCCTTGAATCGAAGTGAAAATATTGTACTAATGAAAATTATGAAATAGTGATTCCCCTATTCTTAAAAAGTGATTGTGATTTTCACTTATGGTAAACCACTGGGGGCCTTTTAGGATCTCATGATAGGGTTATCATAGAGGAATAGTTTCTCCTAGAAATCTTAGATTTCTAGGTAGGGACACGTACATAGGATAAGGTATAGATTATCGCCATCACTAGAATTTTTGGGGTCCTATGGGACACATGCAGTGTTTTCTATCATAAGGGGCACAATCTTGATATCCGGTGTAACAAAACAAAATTCTTGGAGCTTATTCATGTAATGCCCCAACCCCAGTTACCCAGAGTCAGTGCATTATTTTAACACATTGGAATGATTACAAGGAATCAAGTCCCGAAGGACCGATTAGTTTAGCAGTCTTGGAAAATAGATTACATACATGAACTTCACATTACAATTTCAAACATAAAATACAACATAGATGGTTCTTTAATATCTTCATTATTCCATTTATCTTAACACTGCATCTCAATCATAAAACACTTCTTGGGATCTTGGGAAAATAAAACATAAGAAAGGGTTGAGCTCAGATGCTCAGTAAGGGTAAATAATTTAGCGGAAGCTATAAACTTTTAAGGCAAGATGTGTAAAAAAACAAAAACCTTTTAAACATAAACTTGAACATAATATAGAAAAACTAAATCAAACATTACCATATTAACATGCACATGGATATTCTACTAGTTGAATAATCACATGTAATAACTAATTTCATAATGAGGGAATGCCTAACGTCGGACATCATTACCACATAGTCAAGGCCTCATACCAAGACTATAAATAAAAAAATTTCAAGGACTTATTCCACAATACTAGTTTGTCTCATGAGACCTACCGATGCATTGAGGAGCTATAGCGGGCTCCACCCGTCACTTAGTAAGTCTACTGCATTCCTCATATGAAAATGTTGAAACATAACATAAAAATTTATATTAAAACTAGCATATGAAATGTAAATATATTAACCATAAATTATGAATGGTATAAAAATAGAACATTCACAGTCAAACATATCATAGATCATTAAATACAATATTGAAGATTTTATTTATAATAAATCAACCTCAATCAGAAATAATATCCAAAAAGGATGTTGACATAGTTGAAAATAATCATTAAAAACCTTTAAGGAAAATGTCCTCTTTTTTTTTGAAATCATTTAAATGTAACGCATTTATAAAGGAATTCATTTAAAATATATTTTTGAATCAAAGTATCCCATACCACTTTGAAACTTTTGAAAATAATTATTATTTCAAAACATTCATGTCCATATAAATAAATACTTAAAACCATTTTGAAAACAAGGACATTAATTAAAAAGATTTAGAAAGATAAATCTTTAAAACATTTAAAAATTTTATCTTGATAAAGAGTACCTTTCACAAATCCTTAAAATATTCATTTTGAAATCATTTTTATGAAAAATGGAAATGTATGATAAAAATGTCCCAGTAAATACTTACACATAAACAATCTCGGATAATACTGAGATTGAGGAATTAACCCTTACCTTGCACTTTCCTTTGGTTGAGGGTACGTTTAACCTCCTGTATAATGACCATTGTATGTTATTAAATTATACCAGAAATATATTCATATTTATTATATCATACATGATTCATTTATGACTTTATACTACCCATTTAATAATTATTTTCATGTTAAATTAACTTTTCGGGTAATAATCGCTTTCTTTATCATACGTGTTTTAACTTGTTTTTATTGATCGTATCATTTAGATCATTATTTAAATACTTCCAGAATATAAAACATGATTTATATATAATATATATTTAGAATATAAATATTCATAATAGATAAATATATGAAATGGAAAACACCGTTTGTGGAGACGGTAGGTCGTACGTACGCATAAACACTGTTTCTGTTTTCATATCGTATTAAATGGAAGTAAGTGAATAAGATATATGTAAGTATATATATATATATATATCCATTAGCATTATTATTTCATATATTACATACTTATTAATAATATATGTTTTTATAATCATCGATGAATGGTGAACATGGAAATGAATCTCATCGCGTCGTGGAGACGGTAATCCGTACGTACGCACGAGCGATAATATCATTTCCTTAATGATTAAAAGGTGTGGAATTGGGTGGTATATTAACTTCATAGATACATTAGAAAGTTATTTTCATTGTTTATATACATATCATTCATCATTATATCCATACAAATAACATAGTGTTGAATAATAAATTACACCACGGTGTGGAGATGGTAAGTCGTATGTACGCACGCATGGTGACATTATAATTTATAGGATGGATATAATAATGAATATATTTGTTACATATTTATAATAACATCGTAGTATATATAAGATAATTGAGTTATTATTTTAGAATGGAAACAACAATGAAAGAGGGAGTGGAAGAAGAAAAGAACTTGAAAGTGGGTGGTGAAATTATTACCTCTTCTTCAGGTGTTTCCTTTTTGAGTTGATCAAAAGGGATCCTTAGGCTGTATTTATGACCAAAGTAAGGCCTCTATGTTTATTTGAGGGAATTTGGGAGGATATTTTGGTAGGGTTTGGCCAATAAAAATGGCTTTGATGCTGTGAAATAGAGAGAAGGGGGAGTTCCCTTTTATAAGAGGGGTGAGGGGCACCTTAAGAAAAACTTAAAATATTATTTTATAATAAAATCATTTTCGGTTTATAATGTATAAAAAATGATTTATTTCTAGGATAAGGTGGGTATGGGTCTAAATACTCTCAAACAATAGGTTTTAGACAGGTTTGGGCACTATATTAACCTTATCTTTTAGATTTAACTCTTAGTTAATTAGTTTGAAATTTACCATGTCTCTTTGTATTTTTATATTATATGGTTAATAAACTTAGTATAAACTGCCAATTGAACCCCAATTGGTTCATTAATGATATACCTATCATTATATAATTCCTTTTTCCGAAACTTATATTTTTAGGTCTATTATATAATTTTATAATATAATATTTATTTTAAAAATTCATTTATGTCAATTTTGACACTATTTAGTATTTGGTTTTTTTGAAAGTCATCACAACTTGATTACTTAGAAAAGGATACATTTAATCAATCCTAACATGAAATATTCACCTAGAAAATTATTTTATGTCATAAAAACTTTGAAATTATATTTATTTTAATATTTATAATTCAATTTCTTTGATTCTTTCATTAATAAGGTAATTACAGCATCATCATTGTATCATAAATAAATTAAATTATTTAATGTATAAAATTATAAATAAAATACCATTTTGTAGGAAATATTTCTATATTTCTAATAAATATTTATAGTTGAAAAGATAACTTATATAACCCCATATAAAAATTAATTTACTAAAAGATATTAGTTTATTTAATTTTTGCCTTTACTTTAAGTTAATTAAAATAAAGTGTCATTATCACTCTTAAGTGGCTCCATGGGGTCCCCAAATCCACCCAAGTATTTCCTTGGTCTTCCATGACTCATACAATAAAGTTAGGACAAGTTTTAAGGTAATTTTTAATTATTATAATATTCTTTTGACCTTAAATTACCCTATTTACCTTTAACCGCGGTAAATAAAAGTCAAAAGCTACTATTCACCAAAAAATATTTTCATCTTATTGAACCACATTTTAATTACTAATAACAACCACGTATGTAGGATTTTCAAAATTCAATTCACAGAAGTGGTAAATTTTCATTTTAATGAAAAAGTCAGTTTTTTTACTACTACTTAGTGGTTTCACTATTCATCAAAAATTGATGTTTTTTAGAAAAATACCAACAATTAAACCTAAGATATATTTGATATTTTTAATTCAAAAATGATTTCTATTTTAAAAAAATTCAAAACATATAAGTTCCATTAATTAATTTAAAATTAATTCCCATTGTCAAAATAAATAGCGGGTTTTTAAGAAACAATATCTGTCAAAAGATTGACACTTGTTTATGCCCAATTTCAAAGTAAAATTTATTCCAATGAACATAATTGAATTAAATTGTAAAAATATAATCTTATAAAACTTTGAGACCATTTAAAAATATAATCTAACCATATAAATAAATTATATTAAAAGGGAGTTTTGAATTAAAATATAGTATTTTTCACTATTCACCCAAATATGAAAGTTATCAGAAAAACACCAAAAATTTATTGAAACTAAATTTTTATGTCCCGATTCTAAAGAAAAATTTGATTTAATTAAATTTAATATATAAAAGTGTCAAATATTGGTTTTGAAAAGGGTTCTCCATTAAAAGGCAGTAAAATTGCATTTTTTTAAAAATACTTCTTTTATCTGAAAAAAATAAATTTATTCTCATATTATGTCTGAGAAACTCATAATATGGATTCTAAAATTATAAGGATTATATAAAGCTCAAAATTCAGTTAATACTACTCATAACTGCTTTTGAACGGCTAGTTTGGTAAGTCGTGGTGCGCTTGAACTCGGTGTTGTAGTGCAAGTTATTGAATTACTTTGAAGAAATAATGTACTATGAAATCTTGGGGGGTTACATTCTTATCTCCTTCAATAAATTGAATCCTTGCAATTTGAAATTGATCTTCTAAAATAAAAGGTTGAAAATAGAAAATACCTTTGTGGAAAACCCACATCAGAAATTGGGTTAATAAAATTTAGTCTTAATAAGAGGAAAAGGGAAATGAAATGGTCACCACCAAATTATGATCTCGATTAGGAGAACATTAGTGGAAATTAAAGACACATAATTGGAGGAAAAACGTAAATATTTTTAGGGAGTAATTCAGGTCATCAATCACAAATAAATGTAAAATTGAAGGCCTCAAATCAATAAATCTATAATGATTTAAAATACCATCGGTTCAACAAAACATAAGGTATTAGGATAAAACATTTTTTATTTTAAGATCCCTTCCCTAAAGTTTAAGAATTAATTTATCCATAGAATAATAGGAAAAATATATATGTATATATATACTTGACAAGTAGAGTTTCATCATTCAACTAATTCCTACTACAAACTCATATTTCACTCCAAAAGATTTCAAAAAATAATAATAATTATTATTATTATTATATTTATCATAATCGTATAGGGTTCCAAAAATAATGAATTTATAATTCACCTATCAGGCCTTAAAAAAACTACATTATTCAATCCAGGTACTTCATGTAGTCCAGTGGTAGACGATAAATCCCAATCGCATTGTGGTTGTAAGTTCGATTCCTACAGATTTGTCTAATATGACGGGTTGTCACACGGTCTGTGTGTTGTACTTTTCATAAATATCCAAAAAAAATCTTAACAATAGTATCCAATGTCAAATATAATACATTCCAACCTTTATACTTATCCAAAATACTTCTGTCCAAACCCTCAGTCCAAAATTTATATGGAAGGTAAACATAATGTAGATCATTTTTTCCACATAATAACATGTGAATACCTTTATCATGTATTCTTTTAAAACACAACAACACCCTGAATTACCATAAAACCTTATTTATTACATTCATGCTCCCTTATTACTTATAGAACACTGGATATACTCTTTCTATCCAAAAATGTTGTAAACTCCAACAATAATGGAATATACAAATCATTAATCAGTTCCAAGGTAGTCAAGAATATCCAATATAATTTATCAAAATCAACCATCTCTTATTCCAAAATTACAACCTTAGTATCAGGACCATATTAAGGTCTATATTTCCTTCAACCATGTATTTTCAAAAAAAATTAACTTGTTGTTGAGTCACTTTTCATAGTACCATATAATCTCAAATCCTCAATGAAATAGTACTACAGTACAATCCTTATTTATTTCCATAATTCATATAACTGGTATATCATCGACACATCACTAAAATGACATAATTCTTTAATGACAACATAAGAACACTAGTCATTATTATTAATCTTTGGTAGTATCATAACATGATTATTATCCAATAGCATCATTCGTGGCATACTCTGATGACTGGGACATTGATTCGTGTAGTGTCCCAACTCCTTTTAGATGAAGCATTGTACATTTGAAACCTTTTTCTTACCTTTGCAATCATGTACATGGTGTCCTTTTTCTCTACACTTATAAAAAACTCCCATTACCTTCAAGCATTTACCAAGGTGATTCTTTCCACAGTTATCACATATGGGAAAATCCTTCTTTCCCTTCTTTCCTTTATCCATATTTCTCTCTTACATCCTTTCCTTCTCTTGATTCCCTTCAAATCCATAGGACTCAGAGAATTATTTACTTATATTATTAACACGTGATACTATTTCTTCATATGATGAGAATATGTGGGAGACTATTTCCCTTTTAAATATTGGCTTAATACCATGAAAGATATGATTCATCTTACAATTTAGATCATACATATTGTTGGAGTTCTCATTCCTTCTACTGGGCGCCATTTCATAACAATGTCATACACTAGGTCAATTTATGAATCACAATTCATAATTCCAAACTTGTAAAATACCTAAATTAAATTGAACAGTTTATGGATATAATCTATAATCATAAAAAAATTATTTGAGGAGGTATATACTCATAAACCCTTCATAATGGTTTGTAAAGAAAATGAGAATTATCCTAAGCATATCCCCTGGGAGTGTCGTAACCAATAGTACAACAAGACCCGTTGTCGTGCACCAGTTCCCGTTTCAGTCCAGCTCAAAGAAGTATTTTTGGGTTTTACCCCTAGGTACATCTGTGCCAGAGCCGCCTCTACCAGCTCATATCTAGACAGGGATGTATTGCTCGGAAAACTCACAAAATCTTTACAATACCAAAATTCAAGGAAGTTCTTCTATATTAATCCTCAAAGTCTATCTTAGGGTAATGTTCTCTAATTAGAGTTTATCTAAATCTAGTTTCCAAGGTTATTACTAAACTTACTTTGATACCAATTGTAACACCCTGACCCTAGTTACCCAGAGTCAGTGTATTATTTTAATACATTGGCATGATTACAAGGAATGAAGTCTCGAAGGACCGATCAGTTTAGCAGTCTTGGAAAATAGATTATATACATGAACTTAACATTAAATTTTCAAACATAAAATACAACATAGATAGTTCTTTGATATCTCTATTATTCCATTTAGCTTAACCCTGCATATTAATCATAAAACACTTATTGGGATCCTGGGAAAATAAAACATAAGAAAGGGGTGAGCTCAGATGCTTAGTAAGGGTAAATAATTTAGCAGAAGTTATAAACTTTTAAGGCAAGATGTGTAATAAAAACAACATCCTTTTAAACAAAAAATTGAATATAATATGTAAAAAATAAATCAAGAATTACCATATTAACATGCACATGGATATTCTACTAGTAGAATAATCACATCTAATAACTAATTTCATAGTGACGGAATGTCTAACGTCGGACATCATTACCACATAGTCAAGGCCTCGTGCCAAGACTACAAATAATTTTTTTTTCATGGCCTTCTTCCAATACACTAGTTTGTCTCATGAGGCCTACCAATTAATCGAGGAGCTATAGCGAGCTCCACCCATCACTTACTAAGTCCACTACATTCCTCATATGAAAATGTTGAAACATAACATAAACATTCATATTAAAACTAGCATACGAAATGTCAATACATTAACCATAAACCATGAATGGTATAAAAATAGCACATTCACAGTCAAATGTATCCTAGATCATTCAATACAATATTGAAGATTTAATTTATAATAAATCAACCTCAATTGGGAATAATATCTAAAAGGATGTTGACATAGTTGAAAATAATCATTAAAAACCTTTGAGAAAAATATCCTTTTTTAATCATTTAAATGTAATGCATTTATAAAGGAATTCATTTAAAATATATTTTTGAATCAAAGTGTCCCATACCACTTTGAAACTTTTGAAAATAATTATTATTTCAAAACATTCATGCCCATATAAATAAATACTTAAAACCATTTTGAAAACATGGACATTAATTAAAAAGATTTAGAAAGATAAATCTTTAAAACATTTAAAATTCTGATCTTGATAAAGAGTACCTTTCAAAAATCCTTAAAATATTCATTTTGAAATCATTTTTATGAAAAATGGACATGGATGATAAAAATGTCCCAGTAAATACTTACACATAAACAATCTCAGATAATAATGAGATTGAGGAATTAACCATTACCTTGCACTTTCCTTTGGTTGAGGGTATGTTTAACCTCCTGTACAATTACCATTGTATTTTATTAAATTATACCAGAAACATATTCATATTTATTATATCATAAATGATTCATTTATGACTTTATACTACCCATTTAATAATTATTTTCATGTTAAATTAACGTTTCGGGTAATAATCGCTTTCTTTATCGTACGTGTTTTAACTTGTTTTTCTTGATCGTATCATTTAGATCATGATTTAAATACTTCCAAAATATAAAACATGATTAATATATAATATATATTTATAATATAAATATGTATAATAGATATATATATATTTATATGAAATGAAAACACCATTTATGGAGACGGTAGGTCGTATGTACGCATAAACGTTGTTTCTGTTTTCATATCGTATTGAATAGAAGTAAGCTAATAAGATATATGTAAGTGTGTGTATATATATATCCAGTATCATTATTATGTCATATATTACATACTTATTAATAATATATGTTTTTATAATCATCGATGAATGGTGAACGTGGAAATGAATCTCATTGGGTCGTGGAAATGGAAATCTGTACGTACGCACGAGCGATAATATCATTTCCTTAATGATTAAAAGGTGTGGAATTGGGTGGTATATTAACTTTACAGAGACATTAGAAATTTATTTTCATTATTTATATACATATCACTCATCATTATATCCATCCAAATAACATAATGTTGAATAATAAATTACACCACGGCGTGGAGACGGTAAGTCGTACGTACGCACGCATGGTGACATTATAATTCATAGGATGGATATAATAATTAATATAGTTGTGCCATATTTATAATAACATCATAGTATATATAAGGTACTGGAGTTATTATTTTATAATGAAAACAACAATGAAATAAGGAGTGGAAGAAGAAGAAAAGAACTTGAAAGAGGGTCGTGAAATTATTACCTCTTCTTCGGGTGTTTCTTTTTGAGTTGATCAAAAGGGATCCTTAGGTTGGATTTATGACCAAATTAAGTCATCTAGGTTTATTTGAGGGAATTTGGGAGGATATTTGGGAAGGGTTTGTCTGATCCAAATGGATTTGAAGGTGTGGAATAGAGAGAAGGGGGAGTGCCCTTTTATAAGAGGGGTGAGGGGCACCTTAGGAAAAACTTAAAATATTATTTTATAATAAAATCATTTTCGGTTTATAATGTATCCAAAGTGATTTATTTCGAGGATAAGGTGGTTATGGGTCTAAATAATCTCAACCAATAGGTTTTAGACAGGTTTGGGTCACTATATTAACCTTATCTTTTAGATTTAACTCTTAGTTAATTAGTTTGACATTTACCATGTCTCTTTGTATTTTTATATTATATGGTTAATAAACTTACTATAAACTATCAAGTGAACCCTAAGTGGTTCATTAATGATATACCTATCATTATATAAGTCATTTGGACGAATATTATATTTTTAGGACAATTATATAATTTAATAAAATAATATTTGTTTTAAAAACTCATTTATGTCAATTTTGACACTATTTAGTATTTGGTTTTTTTGAAAGTCACCACAACTTGATTACTTAAAAAAAGATACATTCAATCAATCCTAACACGTCATATTCACCTATAAAATTAGTGGATTTTATAAAAACTTTGAAATTATATTTATTTTAATATTTATAATACAATTTATTTGATTCTTTCATTAATAAGGTAATTACTGCATCATCATTGTGTCATAAATAAATTAATTTATTTAATTTCTAAAAATTATAAATAAAATACCATTATGTATTAAATATTTTTATATTTATAATAATTATTTATAGACTTAAAGATAACTTATATAACTGCTTGTAAAAATTAATTTACTAAAAGATATTGGTTTATTTCATTTTTGCCTTTACTTTAAGTTAATTAAAATAAATTGTCATTATCACTCTTAAGTTACTCCATGGGGTCCCCAAATATACTCAAGGATTTCCATGGTCAGTCATGACTCATCCAATAAGGTTAGAATAAGTGTTAAGTTAATTGCGAATTATTATAATATTCTTTTAACCTTAAATTACCCTATTTACCTTTAACCGCGGTAAATAAAAGTCAAAAGTTACTATTCACCAAAAATTATTTTCATCTTATTGAACCACATTTTACTTACTAATAACAACTCTGTATGTCGGATTTTAAAAATTCAATTCACAGAAGCGGTAAAATTTCATTTTAATGAAAAATTCAGTTTTTTAACTACTACTTAGTGGTTTCACTATTCATCAAAAATTGATGTTTTTCAGAAAAATACCAATAATTAAGCCTAAGCTATATCTGATATTCTGAATTCAAAAATGATGTCTATTTTACAAAATTCAAAACATAGAATTTTCATTAATTAATTTAAAATTAATTCTCGTTGTCAAAACAAATAGCGGGTTTTTAAGAAACAATATCTATCAAAAGATTGACACGTGTTTATGCCCAATTTCAAAGTAAAATTTCTTCCAATCACCAGAATTTGATTAAATGGTAAAAATATAATCTAATTACACTTTTAAATCATTTAAAAATATAATCTAACCATATAAATAAATTATATTAAAAGGGATTTTTGAATTAAAATACAGTATTTTTCACTATTCACCCAAATATGAAAGTTATCAGAAAAACACCAAAAATTTATTGAAACTAAATTTTTATTTCCTGATTCTAAATAAGGATTTAATTTAATTAAATTGAGTATATAAAAGTGTCAAATATTGGTTTTGAAAAGGGTTCTCCATTAAAAGGCAGTAAAATTGCATTTTTTTTAAATACTTCTTTTATCTGAAAAAATGAATTTGTTCTTATATTATGTCTAAGAAACTCATAATATGGATTCTAAACTTATAAGTATTATATAAAGCTAAAAATTTAGTTAATACTATTCATAACTTCTTTTGAATAGCTAGTTTGGTAAGTCGTGGTGCGCTTGAACTTGGTGTTGTAGTGCAAGTTATTGAATTACTTTGAAGAAATAACGTACTATGAAATCTTGTTGTGTTATAATTCACCCTCTCGTACAGTAATGAAATTATAAAAGTACGCCTCTAGATATATGAGTTCATCTCTTGTCCATACAACTCGTAGCTGGTGCACCTCCCCACAGGTGAGGGGAGATGGGTTCATGGGTGAAATGGAAGGCTCCTCATCATGGTTTGAAAATTAATAAAGATCGATTCTATTCTCAATGGATTTTTTAAGGTGATGGAATTTTTTGAGACACCTAGGTATCATTCATATTGAGTTTCTTTACCAAATTTTGGGAGGGAAATTCAGTAGCAGATGAGGAATTGGCGATGATTTAAGGGATTAATCTCTACAAGAATTATAATATCTCATTATTTGAGGTTTAATCAGACTCTTCCATTGTGTTCAATTCTTTAAAGGGTCATTCTGAATGTTTATGTAATTTCATTTATTACAACAGATCCTGTAAATCCATTCTTCAAATGGATGTGAATATTTTTCACTCATGGTGTGAGGGTAATATGTCATCCAATTTTCTTACTTACAAAGGTTACCAAGTTGATAGGATTTTGGTGTAATCATGTCTTGGTTCTCTTCTAGTTGATTGTACTAATATTTTCTAAGAGGATTACCTTGGACTTCATTACATTCATCCCCTATGACCCTCTTCATTTCTTTCATCTTATGTTCTTGTTTATGTTCTTATGGTTTCATAAAAAAATTGTTAATTAGTGGATGATAAATGATTTTCCTATATTTGTGATGATTTATAACTGGATCATGAAGGGTAAACTATATTATCCTATTTTTATGAATAATATATGGTCCAAAAGCCTTAAATATCATTGTAGTTTCAGTTTTATTGTACATTGATGATTATTTCCAATGGTTCATCCATACGGGAAAAATAATTAAAGGTTTGAAAATATCATTGAATCTAATAAGCCACCTCATCATATGTATGGAACTGGGGTTCTTAATAAATTGAATGATAGAATTTTTTTAATTTGATAAATCTAAGATGAAATATATAAAGACGAATAATGTTTCCACTAAATCTAATTATAATCGGAGAAATAAAAGTATCATATTTGGTTTTCCTTATTGGTCAACCAATTTTTTATGTCATTGTTTATATTTAATTCACATTGATAAAAATATATGTGAAATGTTACTTTCAATCCTTCTAAATGTCAAGGGGAAGACTAATTATGGTTTACAATCGCGTTGTTACTTGGTGGATTAGGGTATCAATCCAAAACTGCATCTTGTGTGTATTGATGAAAATAACTAGAAAGTTCCTTATGATTATTATGTGATTACACCTTTAAAGAAAAATAAATTTCTAAAAGTTTTAGATATTTTCAAGTTTCTTTATATATATTTAAAAAACATATCAAAATGGTTCAATATAAGAGATATGAAACTAAAATCTATGAAAACTCATGACCATCCATCCTTCTTTAAGAATTATTTCTAATATAAATCCTTTATTTTTTATCTAATAATGTAAGTGTGATGGTGATTAAATTGTGATTTTTATAGATAAAATAGTGTTAAAAAAATTCTAAGTATTTCTTGATAAAAATACAGGAATAGGCACTATTAATTTTGAGTTAGGAAAAAAATTTCTCCATATTTTTCACTTACATTCTGCATCTAACTATCTATCTTCTAACTAAAATAACTCTTGAGGAACTTATTACATTTCATTATATGTGCCCAATTGAAATAAATATGTTCAAAATTAAGTCTTATATTATTAATAGGAATAATCATTATGGTTCCATTGTGAAAATTTATTTGGATAAAGAATGTATAGATCTATGTTCAATGTATTTGACTAATGTGAGCACAATATGTAACTGGATAATGGGAAATTAATATGGTCAGTATGATAAATTTGATCCCACTTTTCAATCACTTACCTAAATAGGGGGAATTATTGGATTATATACATTGGCTATATTGATCCTTAAAGAGGGGGATATGACACATCGCACAGTCTTATTTGATTCTGATTTATTCGATGACTACATCAAGTAAGTAATTTAAACATGTATATATTATCTCATATTATGTATTTGTATATATATATCTTAAAATTTTACTATATTTTTATATAGGTAACATAAAAAAAATTAAAAATATAATTCATCATTAGTAACCTTTGATAAGGAGATAGAATTTTTATAGCGACCCTAGCCTTTTACACATAGCATTACATGATTTTAAGCATAAATAAACATCAGAGTACAAGCCAAGGATCATGAAGTCTAGCATATTTGAATACTAGGTACATAAAACTTGAAACATGGGAATAAAAAAACACTTCTTTATTTAATATTAATAAAGAGATCCTAGATTCCTTTGAGCCCTTACATCTGCATAGGGTACCCTGGGGATCACATGAACAAAGGGGTGATCTAAAATCCTAGTAAATGATTAAACATAAGAATAAGGCTTTAGAAAAATGGTTATAAATCATGACATAATGATATAAAATGGCATATAAAATCATAACATATAAACATGAGATCATATAAACACGAATTCATAGTTTTTGGAAGCAACATAAATCATGAATTTAGTACGAGTCAAGGCTCATTTCATATAGAGGAGAACAAGTCAATGTTAACCACCAAGACCATTGCACATGGTAGCATGAGTCATGGATAATCGCCAAGACCATTACACATAACATATCATGAGACTAGACTTTACCCAATGCATTGGACATATATCTAGGCGCACCCATCTTAATATGTTCATCAATATGATTTTCACATAAATTATCATACATAATCAACTATACATAAACATAAGGGAACCCATATAGAGAAATGGGTATCATATTCATGTCATAAATCATAATGAATGGAAGTGTCATAAAATCATCCATGAGATAAAGGAATTAAAACATATATGTAAATTAATAAGGTAAAATATGCATATATAATGGTAAGTAATGTAAAAAATAAGTGACAACATGTAAGAAGAGTATTTAGTAAATTTTTAGCATTAAAACATTTTAGTGCGGTTTTAAGGAAAATACTAAAGAGCATTTAAAATCGAAAAGGGAATAATATTTTATATAAAACCATAAGTGAAACATTAAGGTTTTAATAATAAAAATACCTATTTTATAAAAAAAAATGGTGTCCTTAAACAAATGTTAGCATGAAATTTAAATTGGGTAAAAAAATTGGGAAGTTCCCTTAAAACGAGTTTGCTTATTGGGAAGTATCGAGGAGGGAATCACTTAAAAGCATGTATATCTCATAAATATAATGAGGGATGGATCTTGAAACATGATTTTGGAGAATATAAACAGTATGTAAAAGATATACATAAAAATAAAAGACAACTTCATTTAGGTAAAAAGAAATACAGAGCAACCCAAAGGAATAAAGGCAGTTCAAGTAGAATCCCTTATGGAATATCAGCCTAGTATCGGGTGTACTTTTGAGGCCTTAATGAGAGATAAATAGATTTATCATATTTTATAAATCATTATGTAGGTGTGGATAAGGTTAAAAATCATACCCCATCATTAGTAATTATACGTAAAAGAGCATAACATAGAGGATATTCTTGAATAAATGTGAGAAAGAGAGGATCTCTTACCTTAAGTCTGGTGGTTTTCTCCCCTTTATATTAATTACCGGAATAATAAAATTAGGTTCATTAATTAATAATTCCATAACCTATTTTACATTTAAATTATTTATTATAACCTTTTTGAGTTCATTCATAACCTTTTCGATTGGTTATGAGGTTCAATTTCATTGTTCGGGTCCGTTTGTTTCATGTTCGGTTTACTTATATACATGAATGGATAAACATGTATGGTGAGAGTGTTTTTTCATAATTGAAGTTACATTAAATTAGTGAAAATACATAAGATTACATGGTTATAAAATTAATTTGGTTATTTGGATTGAAGGTTAATAATTATATAAAACATTAATGTTAAACGCTTGAATTAACTTGGAAATTTTGTTCATAATTAACTTGTTTTGTTTTATTATTTTAAATAGAGTGTAAAAAAGGATTCCATAAAAACACATAAATAGTATGGTTCAACCATAAAAATAGTTCCATGACCAGAATAGAAGATAGTAAATCAAATTGAAAACTCATCATCCTTGAATGTGATAAATCAACACATCTCGGACGATATTTTAATTTATAGAATAAAAGGAGGGAGAGGGAGAGATTATGATAAACTATCCCATTATCATAATATAATTCTAGTAAATGTATGTTAATAGAGTTATGATACCATTTGGGTGAAGGTAGTTGAGGAAAGAATCAAGAAAAGAAAAGAACTTGAAAGAAAATAAAAGAATCGGAAAGAGGAATTTACCTCTTGAGTTTATCTCCTTTGAGAGCCTCTTAAGGGGAGAGGATTTGGTCTTTTGATGAGACCAAAGGATTTTTTAATTGGGGAAGGAGATTGGGGAGTGATTTGGGCAGAACTTAGGAAAGGAAAAATCCTTGATAGGAGTGAAGAGAAGAGGGGAGTGTGGGTAGTTTTTATAGTGGACGAGAGGAGTGAATTTTGAATATTTAATTCATTATTTAATTATTTTGCTCAAGAAAATAAATAGTGTTTGATTCTTGTGACCAAAAATAGTAATAATTGCATGTGATTTTTAAATAATAGCCATTTACATCATCCAAGACTCAATCATGATGCAGAAATTTAGGTTTTAGCATTTATTGTGAGTTATCGTATTTTACTATTCATCAAAATTTCATGTATTTTAGAAAAATCCCAAAAATTCAACCTAACTATTTTTCAACGTGTAGAATCAAAAAATAAACTCCATTTTTCAAAAAAAAATTCTAAATATGATTTATTTAATTTTTATATAAAATCATAATTTATTCAAAAAAACAACATTAAAATTATTACTCATTTTACAAGACCTTGAAAAATTAATCAAGGTCCCATAAAATTATCTTATAACCATAAGAAAATAAATTAAAAATTTATGATTACATTTTATGAAAATATATTTTTATTTTAAATTATTAAATTAATCATAAAATTGTAATTAAAATATTTATGACATACAAAAATATCAATACTTATACTATGATCGTTTTTTCACTTATAAGATGTCTAAATTTTATTTGTACATTTGTGGGTAAAGTTTATTTTTTTCCAACTTACTATTTATTACTATTAATTACTATTTATAATGGTATGTTAATATTCCCAAGGTTATGTTACTATTCATAAACAACTATGTTGATTCTATCAGACTCTAAATATCTTACTGAATGCAATCATGTATGTCAGATTTTTTAAATTAAAAACACAAAAGTAACAACATTATGTTCAAAGGTCACATAGTACTTAGTAGTTCATTGTATTGTGATTTCATGTGATTATATGATATAATTATAAGAATATATTTTCCATTGATAAAACATTGGGTCATTAAATTATTCCCTCCTTATTAAGTTTCTCCCTCAAAATTTCATTTTGCATCCTAAGCCATAAACAGGTGCGGGTACTTTTCCTTCATTGCCTCCTCCAGTTCCCACATTGCCTCTTCTTACATATGGTTCTGCCATAGTACTTTGACCAGGCGAGTGGTCCTATTACGTAGAACTTTATCTCTATGATCCAAGATCTTCACTGGCTGCTCCTTGTAAGAAAGAGAATTCTCCAATTGTACCACCTCTGAAGAGAGTACATGTTAAGGGTCTGGTATGTACTTCCTTAAGAGAGATACATAAAAGACATCATGCACTTTGGACATGGTACGTGGAAGTTCTAATCGATAGGACACATCCCTAACACGATCAAGAATCTTGAAGGGGTCAATGTACCTAGGACTTCACTTTCCTTTCTTCCCAAACCTCATGACCTTCTTCCATGGAGATATGCGTAGAAATACCATGTCTTTAACTTTGAACTCAATATCTCATCGATGATTGTCTTCATAACTCTTTTGTTGAATTTGGGCTTCCTTGATGTGTTGTTTAATGTTTTTCACCTTGTAAATCATTTCTTAGACCATTTCAGGTCCTAGTAGCTTACTCTCACTGACTTTATCCCAACACGTTGGTGTTCTGCACCTTTTCCCATAAATGGATTATTATGGTGCAATTCAGATGCTCGAGTGGAAACTATTTTTGTAGGAGAATTCAACCAATGGAATATGTTGCTACCATCTTCCTTTTAAGTCCATATAACATGATCTCAACATATCTTCTAGTGTGTAAATAGTTCGCTCAGATTGGCCATCAGTTTGAGGAATATAGTCCATAACAAAGTTCAGTTCAGTGCTTAGATAATGTTGGAGACTTTTCCAGAACTTTGAGGTGAATCTTAGATCTCAATTAGATACAATATATAGTGGTAATCTATGCATCCTTACCAATTCTTTGATATATATCCATGCAAGTTGATCTAATGAGAATACCTCTCGAATCACGATAAAGTGAGTTGTCTTTTTAAGACGATCCACAATGACCCATATAGAATTGTTTCCTCTCAATGTCCTTGGAAGTCCAGTGAAAAAGTCCATGGTGATGTTCTCCCACTCCCATGTTGGTATGGGTAGTGGTTTCATCATCCCCTTAGACTTCTGTCTTTCAGCCTTCACTTGTTGACATACCAGGAACTTTGATGTATACTCAACAATCTCCTTCTTCATATTGTCCCACCAAAAGTTCTCTCAAAAATTTTGATACATCTTTGTGCTCCCTGGGTGGATAGATAAGGTTGAGATATATTCATCATTAGGAATCTCCTTATTTATCTATGGATTTGATGGTACACATAATCATGACCCAAATCTTGAAACTCAATCCTCATCAATATTGAACTCTGAGGATTTCTCATTTTTAATGGCTTCCACCCTTTTCTGAATTTACACATATTTTCTTTAAGCATCCTTTATTTTTTCCATAAGGGATAGTTGAGAAATCATTTGAGAAAGGATTGATGATGTTCCTCCCTTAATGATTCCCATGTCTATCCTCTGCAAATCTAATAATATCAGATCCTTTTCAATTCTCATCATTGATAAAGATGAAGGATTCTTTCTACTTAGAGAATCTTCCACCTTCTTTGCCTTATCGATATAGTAGTGGATTGAGAAATCATAATAATTGATGAGATCTATCCATACTCTCTGGAACATATTAAGATCTTTTTGTGTGAATATATATTTGAGACTCTTGTGATCAGTATATATCTCACATTTCTCCCCATAGAGATAATGTCGCCATATTTTTAATGCCAAGATCACAGCCTCCAACTCTAGATCATGCGTAGGATAGTTTTGATCATGGATTTTTAGCTTCCTTGAGGAATAGGATATCACTTTATCATTTTTCATAATCGCATGGCCTAATCCCTTCTTTGAAGCATAATTGTACACCACAAAGAGTTCTCCACTTGTTAGGAGTGTGAGTAATGGCGTAGTGATTATCCTCTTCTTCAAATCCTTAAAATAGTCTTCACATTCCTCAGTCCAGATAAACTTTACTCCCTTTTATGTCATATTGGTCATTGGGTTTGAAAATCATGAAAATTTATTCAAAAATCTTTGATAATACTCTTCTAGACCCAGAAATTTGCGGATCTCCATTACAGATGTTGGCATGGGCCACTCTTCAATTGTCTTTGTCTTGGAAGGGTCCATAGATATCCCTTTTCTGGTGATAAAATGTCCCAATAATGATACTTCCTCCATAAAAAACTCACATTTACTATAATTTCCATACATGTTCTCCCTTCTCAAAGTCTTTAACGTAGTATTCGAATTATCCTCATGTTCCTCCTTGCACTTGGAGTATATCAGAATATCATCAATAAAGACTACCACAAATTTTTCAAGGTAATCTCTAAAGAATCTATTCATTAAATCCATGAAATTTTTTGGAGAATTAGTGAGTCCTAAGGGAATCACTATGAAATCATAGTGTCCATACCTTGTTCAAAAGGAAGTCTTGGGAATATCTTCTTTCCTCACCTTTAATTGGTGATATCCCGACCGAAGGTCCACCTTAGAGAAATAATTGCCCCCGCAAAGCTGATCAAACAAGTCATCTATCCGTGGAAGGGGATACTTGTTCTTTATTGTGATTTTATTGAGATCATGATAATCAATTCATAGGCACATTGATCCATCATTATTCTTGACAAAGAGGACTGGAGAACCCCATGATGAAGCACTCATGCGTATAAAACCCTTCTCCATATTCTCTTGTAACTTCTTCATCAGCTCCTCTAGATCTATGGTGTCCATTCTATAAGGTGTCTTTGATATAGTAAGAGATCCCAAAATAAGTTCAACTGAGAACTCAACCTCTCGGACAGGAGGAAGATCAGGAAACTCTTCAAGGAATACATTAGTGTAATCCATCACAATGGGCATGTCTTCAAGCATGATTTTCTCCATTGTCTCAATCATTTGATCTAGACATTCTTTCTAATAAGGAATTAATATCCACACTTGAGACATAGATTATAAAGGAGATTCATCTTCCTCATTACACTTGTAAAGAATTGGAGGATGTTTCGAGATGTGAAGAGTGATCTCCCTTTCCCAACAGTTGATGTTGGCTTTGTATAAAGATAGCCAATCCATGCCCAATATAGCATCGAAATCCACTAAAGGAAGTATGATGATATTTTTTGGGAGGTTCAGTCCACAAATTTTAACTGAGGAGGATTTATAAACCATGGATGCAAGAATTTCCCCATTAGTTTTTCTTATATATAACTTTTCCTATAAATTTTGAGTTGGTGTTTGAATAGCTCTACTAAACTTATAAGATAGGAAAGAATGTGTAGAACCAGAATCAAATAGTACATTCACTATTATTGAATGAATAACTATTGTACCTATCACCACATCGTTTTCTGGCTCCACATCATCAGTAGTGATAGCATAATTACTTCCTTTCTACCTTGGAGGTTGTTGTTGATTACCTTCGACAACCCTTGGATTAGAGAAATTGTTTGCATAATGTACTTGCTCCTTGAAGTTGTAACACTGCACTACAGGCTGAGTGTTGATCTGAACCTTACTTTCTTCTTCTAAATTAGTGTGATTCTCTATATCTCATCATCAAATTTTAGCCATATGTCCCAACTTTCCACATTTGAAGTAAGTCCTAGTTCCCTTTAGACAATTCCCAGGATACTTATTCCCACAATTCTTACATGTGGGATGATTAAAATTCTTCCCATCATGGAATTTATTTGCTGGACCACCCACATGAGATTCCATTTTCCTCTTCTTGTCATTGGGACCATGATACCACTGATAGTCTTCGATCTCCATTTCAACCTTGAGGGAACAACAGACAATATCCTCATAGCTGTTGAAGTCTCAAATCACCAGCACTTTTTATATACTCAGCTTTAGTCTACTAAATAAGTGATCCACATTTTTTTTGGTGTTCATTAAAATGCCAGAGGCATACCTTGAAATCCTTGTAAATTTTTCTTCATACACCCCAATTGACTCTTCTTCTTCTCTGCCTGAGTATGAGGAACTCTATTTCTATCTTGAGACAGAGGGTTCGGTGAAAATATTTATTGAAAAACATTCTCTTTAATTCCTCTCATTCCATGGAATAAATTTCATTTTGGGGATGTTTATTATTGATCAGTGTCCACCACTGATCTACTTACCCATCCAAATGATAGACCTCCAGTGCGACTTTCTCTTCTTATAAGCACTGGAGGATAGAGAATATGTTTTCAATGGATTTAATCCACTGTTCTGTGAGGAGGGGATCGGATGATCCACTAAAAATGGGAGGCCTTTTCTGCGTAAAGTATTCAATGGAAACTTTCTCTTTCCTTGGAGTAGGAGGGTGTTCCACACGATTCAAGTTATTATTCACAACTTGAGCCAGCTAAGCAAGTGTTGTCATGAAGTTTTGAGCACTCATTCTGTAACGACCCAAAGTTTTTCAATGGAATTTCCATTCTTATACATATATCATAAAATCACATGAATACACAACATAATGAACTACTAAGTGATAAGTGACCTTTAAACATAATTTCGTCACTTCTACATTAGGAATTTTGAAAATCTAACATACACGGTTGTGTTCAAGATGATTTTTGGAGTCTAATGAAACAAAAATAATTTTCAGTGAATAGTAACGTACCCTTATGAAGAGTAACCTAACCTTATGAATAGTAATATGACCCTTATGATTAGTAAATCATCCAACATAATATTAACCTTACCCATGAATAATTAAATAAAATTTAGACATCTTAAAAAGTAATAATTTGACCTTAGTAAACGTTTTGGTATTTTGTAAGTCATAAATAATTAATTATAATTAATTAATTAATTTAAAAGAAATTTTTTTTCCATAAAATGTGTTAATTAATTATCAAATCAATGTATTATAGTTTTTATGTAATTTTATAAGACCCTACGTAATTTTTGAAAGCACTATAAAATCAATTTTAATTTTAAAAACTGTTTTTTTAAGTAAATTATGATTTTAATTAAATATTAAATTAATCATATTTAGAAAAATATTTTTGAAAAATGGAATTCATTTTTTAATTCTACACATTGAAAAATGGTTGGGGTAATTTTTTGGTATTTTTCTAAAATACTTGAATTTTTTGTGAATAGTAAAATACATTAATTTACCGTATAAACATTATAATTAAAACCCACTATTCCTGACATCACAAGTGATGTAAGCACCAAAATCCCAAACTCACATGCCTTATTTACTATTATTTTTCATGGATGACTCACTATTCCTTGTCTTAGGGTAAATTAATAAAGTAATGGATTTTATATTAAGGAAACCCCTCTCCCCTCCACTATAAAAACCACCCTTCACACCCTCATTCCCTCACACCTCTAAAGCTCCAAGCCTTCTCTAAAATCTGCCCAAACATCCTCCCTAGCCCCTCTCCCACGTCCAATATATACTGGTATCATCAAAAGACCAAGCCTAGCTTCCTTAAGGAGGATCTCAAGAGGAGGATTTAAGAGGACATTAAAGAGAAGGAAGCATTCAGATACAAGGTAAGGGGAAATTCTCGAACCCAACTTTCATCCTTCAGGTTCTCCCTCTTTCACTCCTTTTTTGATATGGTTTCCCCTTAAAGATCATTTATTCATCATTTTCTTTCCTTTTCTGGGATATACATGTTTGTCCCTGGTTTTTATGTCAAACAAAATGTTTTCCAAAAGAACTCTTCTTTTAAGAACACACCTTTTACTTCTCACTCAAAGTGGACGGTTCTTGTAACATGTATGTTATTCCCTCTTTCTTTTGGGAACCCAAATTTTATGAATGTGTTCTTATGATATGTAACCCATTCCTTTCCATGGGTTAGTTATGTCCACTTTTGATATATGTTCCATGTGGTAAGCATGATAATGATAATGTTATGATGTGATGGGTGCGCCCGGAATTATATAGCGCAATATAAATGTTTCAAAGTGACGGGTACGCCTGGAATTATACAGAACTCCAATGAATTGTGTAAAGTGATGAATCTCATGAGTAAATGTGAAATGATTTGTGAACAAGATTCTATCTTGGTTCAAAATTATGTGTGGTAGTTAACCACTAAGACATGATGTTTCATTTTTATGCATTTCCACATTTCAAATCTCTTATTAATGCTTCCTCTCATGTTCATGATTCTTTTCCTATGTTATGAATATGCTCACCCCATGCTATATTGTTCTTATCTATCCTCTTACTGGGCTTCTAGATCACCCCTTTTGATGTATATCCTCAAGTGCCTACATGTACTAAGGAGAGGACAAGTGCCAATAAGAAGCTAAAGAAGAAGAAATTAAATAAATGTTTATGCTTGATGTTGTAATTGTTATGTGTGGTCCTAGTTTTCATAGGACACTAAACCTTTGGATCCTCTATGTGTAATAATATTATGTTGTTTATCTTTAAAATGATGTAATATTAATGTAAGAAAAGTTTGGGTCGCTATACATTCCCATCATATTAGACATATCATTAGGGAAATATTCACATTCCCTATCACATTTATTGTTGGCACGCGTTATTCTATTTCACTCCATTAACTAGGAAAATGAACATAGACTTAGAGGGATTGAATACTTAGCTATTGATCATTAAAAAAATGAAACTTTGAACATAAGAGGATAAACTTGTAACGTAGAGGTATATCCTAACTTGTGATTTCCTGTGTTTCAATCTGGGTTGTCCTTGATCTATTTCTTAGCTTATATTCTTATGGTGTATATTTTTATTCCCTTAATAATGTTCTATACTAATTTCATGAATTTTAAAAAACATATCCCCTAGGAGTCTCAAACCTAGAGTATAGCAAGGACCATTTTTGTGCACCAGTTCTTATTGGAGTCTAGCTCAAAGTGGGGTTCTTGGGTTTTACCCCTTGATACATCTATTCTAGATCCACCTCTACCTATTTTTATCTAGATAGGGATTTATTTTCTTGATAAACCACTTACTTTATACTTACCAAAACTTTGGGGTGTTTTATTATAATTAGTCTCATCCTTACGGTTCTTACTAAAGTTATCTATTATTGATCTCCAAAAATAACTAGACCATCCTATGATACCTACTATAGAGACCTTATCCATTTACACATAGAATTACATGATTTTAATCATAATTAAAAATTATATTACAAGCCAAGGATCGTAAAGTCTAGTGTCTTTTAAGACTAGGTACATAAAACTTGAAACATGGGACTAAAAAACACTTCTTTATTTAATCTTCTTAAAGATCTCCTAACTTCCTTTGATCCCTTACATCTTTATAGGGTACCCTGGGGATCACATGAACAAAGGGATGTGCTAAAATCCCGGTAAGGGATTAAACATAAGAATAAGGCTTTAGCACAAGGGTTAGAGATCATGACATAATGATATAAAATGTCATATGAAATAATAAAATATAAACATGGGATCATATAAACATAAATTAATAGTATTTTTACAATGAAATAAATCATGACTTTATCACGAGTCAAGCCTTGTTGCACATAGAGGAGCACAATTCAAGGTTAACCACCAAGACTGTTGCACATGGTAGCACGAGTCAAGGTAAACTGCCAAGACCGTTGCACATAACATCTCATGAGACTAAAAATTACCCAGTTAATTGGAGAGCTATCTAGAAACATCCATATTAACATGTTCATGAATATTATTTCCACATAAATAACCATACATAATCAATAATACATAAACATAAGGGAACCCATGGAGAGAAATGGGTATCACATTCATGTCATAAAACATAATGAATGGGTGTATCATAAAAACATCAATGAGATAAAGGAATTAAAACATACATGTACATTAATAAGGTAAAATAGGCATATATCATGATAAGTGATATAAAAAAGAAGTGACAACTTGTAAGAAGAGTATTTAGGAAATTCTTAGCATTAAAACATTTTAGTGTGGTTTTAATGAAAATACTAAAGAGAATTTAAAATTGAAAAGAGAATAATCTTTTATATAAAACTAGAAGTGAAACAAGAAGGTTTTCATAATAAAAATACTGATTTTATAACCAAAAATTTGTCTTTAAACAAATGGTAGAGTTCACTTGAAATGACGTAAAAACTTTGGGAAGTTCCCTTAAAACGAGTGTGCTTATTGGGAAGTATCGAGGAGACAATCACTTAAAAGCATGTATATATCCAAAATAGAATGAGATATGGATATTTAAACATGATTTTGGAGCATATAAATTTTATGTATAAGTTTTACATAAAAAATAAAATACAACTTCATTTGGGTAAAAATAAAGATAGAGCAACTCGAAGGAATAAAGGTGGTTCGGGTAGAATCCCTCACAGAATATTGGCCTGGTATCAGGTGTACTTAGGATTCCTTAATGAGAGATAAATGGATTTATCATCTTTTATAAATCATGAGTTAATTATGGGGAAGGTTTTAAATCATACCCCATCATTATGAATTATATGTAAAAGGGCATAACATAGAGGAGATTCTTGAATAAATGTGAGAAAGAGAGGACCCATTACCTTAAGTCTGATGGTGTTCTCCCCTTGATATTAATGAACTGAATAATAAAATTATGTTCATTAATTAATAAATAAAGAACATATTTTACATTTAAATGATTTATTATAACCTTTTTGAGTTCATTCATAACCTTTTTGATTGGTTATGAGGTTCAATTTCATTGTTTGGGTCCGTTTGTTTCATGTTCGGTATACTTATATACCTGAATGGATAAACATGTATAGTGAGAGTGGTTTTATAGAATTGAAGTTGCATGAAATTAGTGAACATATATAATATTACGTAGTTATAAAATTCAATTGGTTATTTTGAGTGAAGGTGAATCATTATATAAAACATTAATGTTAAACACTTGAATTAACTTGGCGATTTTGTTCATAATTAACTTGTTTTGTATTATTATTTTACATAAAGTGTAAAAAAGAATTCTAGAAAAACACATAAGATAAAATACATATTTAATAGTCTGGTTCTACCATAAAAATGGTTTCATGATCAGAATAGAATATGGTAAATAAAATTGAAAACTCATCATCCTTTAATGTGATAAATCAACACAACTCGGACGGTATTTTCATTTATAGAATAAAAGGAGGGGGAGGGAGCGATTATGATAAACTATCCCATTAGAATAATAAAATTATATTACATTTATGTTACTGGAGTTATCATACCATTTTTTTTAATGGATTTGAGTAAAGAAACAAGAAAATAAAATAACTTGAAAGAAAATAAAAGAATCAGAAAGAGGAATTCGCATCTTGAGTTTATCTCCTTTGAGAGCCTCTTAAGGGGAGAGGATTTGGTCTTTTGAGGAGACCAAGGGCTATTGGACATGAGTGATGATCTTGGGGAGTTATTTGGGCAGAACTTACGTAAGGAACAAGGCTTGAGAGGAGTGAAGAGAAGTGGGAGTGTGGGTGGTTTTTATAGTGGAGGAGAGGAGTGAATTTTGAATATTTGATTCATTATTTAATTATTTTTATCAAGACAAGAAATAGTGTTTGATTATTGTGAAACAAACAGTAATAAGTGCATGTTATTTCGAACCAATGGTCATTTACACCATTCATGAATCAAGAATTATGCAGAAATTCAGGTTTTACTATTTATTGTGAATTATCGTATTTTACTATTCATCAAAAATTCATGTATTTTAGAAAAATACCAAAAAATAAACCTAACCATTTTTCAATGTGTAGAATCAAAAAATTAACTCCATTTTTTTTAAAATAACTTTATAAATATGATTAATTTAATTTTTAAATAAAATCATAATTTATTAGAAAAAAACAACATTAAATCTATAACTCGTTTTATAACACCTTGAAAATTAATCAAGGTCCCATAAAATTATATTATAACCATAATAAAATAAAATAAAAATTTATTATTACATTTTATGAAAATAAATTTCCATTTTAAATTATTAAATTAATCATAAAATTTTAATTAAAATATTTATGACATACAAAAATACCAATACTTATACTATGATCGTTTTTTCAGTTATAAGATGTCTAAATTTTATTTGTACATTCGTGGGTGAAGTTTACATTTTGGACAACTTAAAAATCATTACTATTCATAAGGGTATGTTACTATTCCCAAGGGCATGTTATTATTCATTAAAAACTAAGTTGATTATATCAGACTCTAAATATCTTACTGAACGCAACCGTGTATGTCAGATTTTCGAAATTCAAAACACAGAAGTGACAATATTATGTTTAAAGGTCACATAGTACTTAGTATTTCATTTTTTTTATTTCTTGTGATTATATGGCATAATTATAAGAAGGTATTTTCCATTTATAAAACATTTGGTTGTTACATTTTTTATAGAAAAGAGTTTCCTACTTGGTAAAAATTGAAGGTACGACTATTAATTTTATAAGATAAATAATAAATATTCATTTAATATTAATATTAATATATATTTAAGGTATTGAGTTAACATGTTGAATCTATGAATTGATAAATAAGAGTATTGGTTTTTGGTCTCAATAATTTGATGCATGGATGTGAATCACTAGTGATCAATGGGTACGGATTTGTTATAACTCATTAAGCATTGAACATGAGAACATAACATGATGGTGTTACGTAAACTATAATGAAAAAATATCATTCTAGTACATTATATAGTTTTATTTGATATTAAAATTTATCTTATTATGGATTTGTTGAAAAAATACTGATATTTTATTATTACTCCCATTTTCGAATTGCTATAATGAAATGAGAGTGGTTTGATTAAATGATGTGATAGGGAATATTTTTTGATGACTATGGATTTAGATTTATCAACATGAAACGCTTACTGGATACCAATGAGAAATATATTTTGGGATTAAAAAAGAAACAAGTATTTTATATGAAATATGCTTTAAGAGTTGAATTTGGTGTCACTACTAAAGTGATCCCAAGACATTTTTTTAAGATGGTGGAGTGTAAATTGACACCATTACTACCCATATTGGTCTTGATCAATATATTTCATATGATGACTTAAATACTCAAATTTTTAGAGTTAATTGTGAACATGAAGTAGAGGATAATAATATATAGAAGCAACCATAGGTATTATTATCTCATTCAGTTTGTCTCAGCTTGGGTATTTCAGGTTGGTACTATTCAAATTCATTTAATTTGGTTTTATTTTATTTTTCTTGGGAAGGTTCATATTTTTCATATTAATTTCAGTTTGGAAGGGTAAGTTTGGTTTAGTTTTTTTGTTACATTTAAGTAGATTTATTTCATGTTCAACCCAATTAAGTTGTTTTAAAAACAATTTCCCCATAATATAACCCTTAAAAAAACTCTTTACATCCATTCAAAATAATTTTAAATATATATGATATGTATATACCAATATTATTTCAATATCGTGTTTTACCCAATTATTTAATAATGTTATACTTATTTAAAAATCTATTAATCTAGTTCCAATCACATTTTGATCAATATTTATTTCCCTTTAATAGTAATCTAACTATAAATATCTAACCTCAACCTATAATAGTTATCATGAAGTTTATTTTCTATTATTTACTTGTAACAAATTCCACTAATTCAATTCTATTTCAATAAAAATATTTCATAAATATGATTTCTTTTATTTTGTTTCAATTATGTAAATTATTTCTTACAGTATCTATCTGATAAAATTTTTATAGTCTCTTTAATACTGTAATAATATGACTTGAACCATTTATATTGTTACATTCTAACATGTTCTATGTTATAATAATATATAATTTTCTCAAAAATTGTTTCACTATCCTCTCCATTTATTCAGATTTATTTTTATTTTTTCTTAATTTTACCTCTATTTCCTAATGTTATAACATATCTATAATGAATATTTTTTTACACTACTTACATGTAATATATTTAAATTTTTGAGTTTCTCTTGATCAATAACATCTTCTCAGTTTATTCACAACTAAAATAACATGTGTTTGTGTGTCATTTAAAAGTTATTTTATGATATTTTATTGACTATAATAATCTTAATTATAAAATAACAATTTAACTAATAATTTAATTCAAATCATACCTTAATAAACTGAATTCATAGAGAACTATTTCTAAAATAAAATTAAAATATGTTAAAATAGATTTAAATTTTCACTAAATATCACCCAAACAGAATTCATGGAGAACCAATCCTAACATAGATTTAAACTTTAAATTTTTCTAAAATGAATTTAACCTTCACTAAAACATATTTATATAGATTTAAAATTAACTAAAATATTGTTAAATAGATTTAAATTGATTTAATTTTATATAGTTTCATAAAACATGATAAATAGATTTCACAAAAATAGATTTCTCAAAACAGATTTCATAAAATAGATTTAAACTTCACCAAAACAAGTTCCCAAAATAGATTTAAACATCATTAAAATAGTTTCAAATATTGTCAACATTATTTTTTTTATTTTACTTTAAGCATCCTAATCTTAGTTCTTTGTAGCTTAACTATTACATAATGTGACACCTGAAAGATTCACTAAATATCAGGTGTAGTTATACATACAAATAAATGAATAAATTTATTTTGATTGATAGAACAGTTTAAAGTTTCCAACACATGATAATTTAGTTCATATATTAAGGCTGAACTTAACAATGAATATGATTTAGTACTCCCAAAGTGATACAAACAGACATAAACAAACCATACCAAACCTAACTCAACCAAAACTACATTAAATATATTTTCATGTTGGTATTATTTGGAAGGGTGAGTTTGGTTTAGTTTTTTTATTTTGGTTGAATTTAATTATATTTTCATTATGAACATTAAATTTGGTTTTATTTGTTTCACTTAAATTCAATTCATTTAATTTCATTTCATTTACATTTCTTCAGTTTGGTTCCTTTGCATTCATGTTGGTTTGTCCTATATTGGACCAAAATGAACCAAATGACCAAAATGGGTTGAATTACCTAAATCAAAAATGAACCAAATGACCTAACCCAAAATCAACCAAATGACCAAATAACCTAACACAATAATAAACCAAATTACCTCACCCAAAATTAAAAAAATGACCAAATGACCAAACTGAATGGCCAAAATGAATCAAATAACTAAAAATGACTAGATGACGTAACAAAAATGATCTAAAATGAAAAAAGTGAAACATAAAGTAATCAACAAGAAGAAAAAACAAATATATAATAGAATACATAAAGAAAAAAGATACGAACAAATACATAAATAACATAGACATAAATAAAAAATACATAAAAATATGCTACAAATGAACTTAAATCAAATAAATGTGAACCAAATTGACCTAAACTCACATAAATTGAACCAAACTATTCTAAACATAACCAACCTAAAACAAACAAAACACAAGGATAAACCAAATAGAAATGAACCAATATAAAATAATCCAAATTGAATCAACCTAACTCAAAATAAATTGGGTTGAATTGAATATATAACAATAAAAACATATCTTAGGCATGTTTATCATTCCAATTAGTATGTGTTAGTTATGTTATTCCACACCTTTTAAGTTTTATTTGTATTTATAAAAAATATTACATGATAAAGTTATTTAACTACCTATCCCTCATTTGGATTGATAATTGATGTTCCTTAATTATTCCATGTAACCTATTATGTCTTTTTTTGCTTACCCATTAGTAATGGATTTCTAATTAAATGTATATTTATTTTCTAATACGGGAAATGAAAAATATTGAAGAGATAAACAAGAATAGAATGACTAAAAATGATCAATGTATAAGAGAGATGGGAATATTTCCTATAGTTATCACTATAAGTATATTATTTAAAATATATATATATATACATATATTTATTTATTAAGTGATGTATAATGTTGTTCCATTAATAATTTTTAAATTTTAATTAGGAACCTCCATCCATGTGACAATTTTTCTCCAGACAGACTAGTAACAGTGGTGAGTAGCTTAACAGTTTAAGGGGTGGTACTAAAGCTACTCACAGCACTCGTCATACCCGACCACACTCAGACACTTCTTTGGATATACCATCTAGCACAGTTTCTCATCCCATGGTTCCCTTAGAGGCATCAAGGATATTCATACCAACTATGTTTTTACCACTATTTTAATCTGTTTATGCCTCTCATCTAACATTTCCTTACTTAATGATGGTGTCTGCTCCTCATACCTATTATCATTTTCTGCCAACTTTTATGTCACCTCTATTTCATGATTCTCCATTCTCTCTGGGGTTTTATGTATATCCTCCTTCAAATTATGCTCTAGTGTATTCTGATCATCATGATCATACTAATCATCATGATCATACATTATACCTCACTTTCACTACATAGGTTATCAGTTTTTCATAGCCTAAGGATCCATTAAAGCCTACGGATCATCCTACATCAGGCACATGTATGCAACCATAGTAAATTTTGTAACTATAATTTATTTCCATTATAACATGAAGTAATTTAATATTTTTATTTAAAAACTAATCTATTATTATTAGGAGACATAGGTGTACTTTCATGCATAAAGTATTTAACTGACAGGCACAGGTAATGGCTGATTGAAATGAAAAAAATCAAATGATTGGTAAATCTTTGAGAGAATGTAGGAGTTTTATGGAGACGCTTTCCAAATATAGTGACATCATTCCCATGAAACTAGTTCCTAGAGATACATTAAAGATGAAAAAAAGGATAATTCATGACCACATATATGGGTAAGAAAATTTATTAGATTAAATTACATATTATTATTTTATTTATATGAATTAATTTTTGAGTAGTTGTTTCGATATGGTTTTCCCGATAGTGAAACTATAAGGGTTTCATGATTGGTGAAATTAGGTGAGCTATGAAGAGAATATAAACATGAGTTATATAATGGATAGACTATTAAAGTTGGAATGGATTCAGAGGGTATATATGTAATAACTCAGATCTTCATTTTATGTATGGATCTTGATTTTGGATGTTTTTGAGGAAAAAGGAAGAAATGGAAATTTTCTAAGTAGACGTTGTGTACTTTTGAGTACATGTCATGTAATCAGTTGTTGTGTATAGTAGTGTACTGATCGTGTAATGGCTAAGTACATGGTCGTGTAGGTGACCTAGCAGAATGCCTAAATCAGGGGCCGGTTGAGACTAGTACACAGCATGTACATTAAATGAACATGTTGTTTACTTTTCTTTTTATTTGATAAATCGGTGTGGGGTTGTGCCTCACATCCAGAACACCCTTCTTCTCCTTTTGTTTCATACAGGAGAGGGATGAAACACCGAATAACTCCAAACCCCTCCCAATTCTCTATCCGACCTTGGATTGAGACGTCATTGGGTGCGTTGGAATCCCACCGGTGAGTTATCTCTTTACTTAGAGCATTTGTTCCTGATTCCTCCTCTCTTGTGAGTATTTCAAGGTTGAATTTTTTTCACCTTTTTATAGATCTACGTCATTATATGCCGATTCAAGAGCCTACGTTCAAGAGTTTTTATCATACAACATCAAGGTATGTAATTTTTTCCTCTCGTTGTTTGTATTTGGATTATATTTCTTAAAGTTCTGAATACCCATGTTTGGGGTATTGCATGTTTTGGAATTTAACCTAGTTTAATACCTGCTATGGTTTTTTTATTGAGAAAGGGTTATTTCTTATGCATAAGGTTTTATACATTGATTATGAGTGTGTTTACCTTGTTTGGTTGATTATGTTCATTTGGTCTAGAATTCATGTTAGACTTGCTTTGTTTTTCATGCCTCGTGTTATTAGGATGGAGTTACTGATTATATTATATGCATGTGATTCACATTTTGAAAGTTTAACCAAGAGGAATTTGACTATGAGAGATTCCCGAAGTAGGGTCATTTATGTATGAATTGTTGTTATGTTGACCCAGAGGTATTACCTGTGAGAGCTTCCAGGTGGTTATAGACTAGAGGGGTTAGACCATGAGAGATACCCAGAGGGTCATTATTAATTAAATGTTGGACCCTAGGGAAATGATTGTGAGATCTTCCATGTGGTTTTTATGGTTTATTTATGCTATGTTGACTTAGGGGGTATTGACCATGAGAGCTACCCAGAGGTCGTTTTTAATTTATTGATACCATATGGACCCAGGGGTATAGACTGTGAGATATTCTCAGGTGGTCATTTTTAATTGATTAGTGCTATGTTAAACCAAAGGGTTTAAACCATGAGATGTTCCCATAGGGTTTTTTATGAATGATTGAATGATTGTGATGAGTTTTCCAAGCCAAAGAACAATCTTGGACTCTGTCTTACTTGTTTTTTGAGATGGTCTTCTAAGACATCTATTTTTCTATTACACAGGGGATAAAAATCTTAGGCTAAATCTTGGGATTTCATTATTCAATGGTTTGAATAATTAATAAATGTAAATGAATGTAATTGAAAACTGTATGATTGATTACTTTTGAGTACTTCCTGGTTTATTACTTCATTTTTTACATATTACCTTCTATATATATTCACTGACAGTTAGGCACATATATTTTGGTGGTTGCCAATAGAAATTCGTCTCACACCCTATTTGAGTCATTATTTTGGACCCAAAAAGATTATTTAGTTGTAGTTATAGATAAGGGAAAGTGCCCTTCTTTATCAGGTACTTGATTATTGTTGGAGATGGAGAGAATGGAACCAAGATGAGGATTGTGATGCTATTGGAGTTTAATTTTTTTTTACTTTGGTTTTAGTATTTTATTTTTAGAATTGTGACTTGTTTGACTACTTTCCTACACACATGTGACATGAATCATTATATATTCTCCAGTTGTTATATTACTATCAGTCTTCCACTATTTACTTTTTTTGTATGGTATTACTGCTTCTGTTATTGGTTACTATTTTTTATTCCATTGTGTATAATATGACAATGAGTTCATATTTTCCCCATTATCAGGACTTGGTCCTCACTGCTAGTCAGAAGCTTCTGATGTTGGGGAAATTCACTTGAGGTCATGTGACCAACCGAGTATAGGGCACCCTTGGGTAGAACCCAAAACCATGACATTACAAAGAGGAATCAGAGGATTTATTTTCTACTTTTCCTTACTATTTGGAGCCTATAGACAGAGATAGGAAGGAATGGGTGGTTGGTAATAATCTGTGTCCGAGAGTAGCTAACCCGTGTATTGGTAAAGGCCAATTTACCTCAAATATTGTAATTTTTCTAGTTTTTCAATTGTTACAGTTGATTTGATTTCACTTTTGGGTGATTCACTTGTTTTATGTTGTTATGATTTATATCATTGTGGTTCTATTTCTTATACAACCCAATTAGATGAGGGTATGCTATCTCATGCATCATATAGGCACTTACTATAGATCACATGTCATGCATTATTTTCATGCCATTTAGGATGCATTATTGATTTCATTCTGTTGTGATAGATGTTATGCTAAATATGCATGTTTTTGTGATAGATTTAGTGATAGAATACTTCTTATTTTGATAGGGTATTGGAATATATAATGTTTCGTTTGTATGGATGCCAAACTTTGGTCCCTGAGGTGTAATGGGCCCTCTTGGATTGGAATTTGGTGGATCATGTTTGAACTTTAATTAAATTATGTTATGATATGACATGAATAATAATGCCAAACTTTGATTCTCAGGGAGTATGGGCTCTCACGAGTCATAATTTTTCATGCCTTGCATAAATTTTATGGTTCTAAGGGATCTGGAGAAGTTTCGGAGGCTTACTGTTTGGAAACCCAGAAAACGCGACATGTGTTGTTATAAACACATGCCATGTGTTCTTCTATTCTGAAGGAAACAACTTTTCTTACGTACACTCCATGTACTATGTGTACATGCTATGTAGTTTTTAACTGTGTGACTGATTGTGTGAGTAGAGACACGGGTTGATAAATGTTAGGTTGTACAGGTCGTGTCTCATTTATGCACATCGTGTAGAGTTGACTGTGTATCCAGTCATGTGACTAATGACACAGGTGGATAAAATTTAGGTTGTACATGCCATGTATCATTTATGCACATTGTGTAGAGTTGACCTTGTATCCATCCATGTGACAAACAACACAGTTCAATGGGTCTTAACATGTACATGTCGTTCCTAGATTTAACATGTTATGTATCATTATAATAGAAGAACCATGTGTTTTGATCCATGTATAAGTACTTAGGAAGGATGGAAAATTCAAGTACACACCATGTCATAGGAGGAACATGCTGTGTGTATGGGTGTTACATGAACAGGTTTGGTAGAGGTACATTCCCATGTTAAGGTTTAAAGGTAACACGCAGTGCAGTATTTATACACGTCGTGTAACCCTATTTTGTAAAACTTTAATGTTTTCCTTCTCATGTTCCTTTCTTTCACTGTAAAGTTATTGTCCTTGATAATATTGAACTGAGGTTTGAACTTGACCTTATAGAGTCATGCCACCAAGAATTCCTCTGGTTGTATTACAAGTACAGGGCGATTATCAAACACCGGAAATGGTAGATCAGGGACTACCAGAAGATCCTCCTATCATTCCCATCTTGGAACCAGCTATTATACTAGACATGGGTGTTGATGCACATTTCTATGAATACTTTTTTAGGATGATTCAGACTTTCTAGGGAACACCACATCCTGCCTCGACTATTACAGAGTTGACGTGAGTGTTCCAGCAGCATCATCCTCCCACCTTTTCAGAGGATGGAGGACCACAGGCTGCAGAGTAATGGTTGGAGGCCATGCTTTCTATCTTTGAGAATTTGAAGATGCCTCCAGAGAGGAGGGTGAATCTCACAACGTACATGCTATGTGATTCCTCCAAGAGATGGTGGGATGTTATCTCACAGGCGGGACGTCATTGGGATATGTCTTGGGAAGAGTTTCGGTGGAACTTCAATGATTACTTCTATCCTGATATGTTGAGGGCTAATTGAGCCTGAGAGTTCATGCATTTGGAGAAAGGCGCTCTTTTGGTGATGGATTATTCTTCTCACTTTATAGAGCTTCAGTGCTTTGCACCTATTTTGGAAGGTGATGAGTTATCTTTGGCTAGGAGATTTGAGGATTGTCTCAGGTATGACATCTGATCATAGGTGAATGTCTTCAGGATGACTTCATTGATGTAAATAGTAAACCAAGCACTAATTACCAAGCGCAATATGAGGGAGTTGGGAGCTTCATGCCAGGGAAGTTCAGGATCCTGGGATGAAACTCCTTCAAAAGATAGTAGGAATCACCATAGGTAACTTTCAAGTGATGTTTCTTCAGGTATCCATGTGGTATAAAACTAGTGTGGGAAGAGTGGGCATATGATACCAAATTTTAGAAGGATATAGTTGAGTGCCAATATTGTGGAAATATGGGTCATCTTCAACGTTTTTTTTAGATGTTCTCACCATCAGCTAGTGAGAGGGGTTCTGTTATAACTCCACGTTCAGGATAAGGACCACTATTTTCTAATTAGTTAGGTAACTAGAGTTTTTTAGTCCATTCAGGCTGAGGAGGTAGTCTTGTTCATTGTATTCGGGATATATGTTCTCAGTGATAGTAAGGTGGATCAGCTCGGGGTAGTCAGGTAGGGTCACAGGGTCATGGTACAGGTCAGAATTTTTCAATGGAGTAAACCCAGCATAAGTAGGATCCCAAACCCTCTACAGTTATAGGTACGATTCTAGTTGCCTAAGTTTTAGATTCTTCTCTTTTAGATATAGGTTCTTTCCATAGTTTTATATCTTTTGTCATTCTGGAGAGCCTTGGGCTCTGTATATTTACTTCAGATGATGTTATGACGTTAGAAACTCCATTGGGAATTAGGATGGATAGTGTATGTTAGTGCAAGGAGTTCCCTCTTGAGTTTGTTATGTGCCGCTTATTATGGGACCTCTATGTCTTAGAGATGACAGGATTCGATTTCATTCTCATAATGGACTAGTTTGTCTCTTTTCAGGCATTTTTTGACTTCTATCGTTGTAGGGTGAGTTTCACGTCACTAGAGGGCAGGTCTTTTCTACACAAGGGTGAATGGGATGTCCAAGAAAGTAGAGATAGACTCGAGCATCATGGGTTGGAAGGAATTATGGTCCAGATTACTGGTTTGTATCTGGATGATCAGGGGACTTCTCAGATGGACTTTCCTCCAGTGGCGGATCGTTTTAGGGACGTCTTCCCAGATGACATTTCATGTTTACCTCTAGAGAGAGGGGTATATTTATCTATTGATCTTATGTCAGGAGTGGCACTGGTGTCCATTACTCTTTATAGGATGGCTACAACAGAGTTATAGGATCTCAAGAAATAGTTAGAGGAGTTGTGGGAAAAGGGTTTCATCCAACCCAGTACTTCTCCTTAGGGTTCGCCTATCCTTTTTTCGAAGAAGGAAAATGGTACCATCAGAATTTTCATTGATTATAGGAAGTTGAACCAGTTGACGGTCAAGAAACGATGTCCCTTACTGAGGATTGATGATCTATTTGATCAGCTTTGAGGATCCCGGGTATTCTCAATGATTGACTTGAGATCCGGATATCATCAGTTGCGCATTATACCATCAGATATACCTCTTACATTATTTTGGAGCTGGTATAGTCTATATGAGTATTTGGTTATGTCATTTTGTCTCACAAAAGTGCTGGTATTTTTCATGGAATTGATGTACCGAGTGTTCCATCCTTACTTGGATTCTTTTGTGGTAGTCTTCATGGAAGATATCTTGGTGTACTCTCACACTCTACATGACCATGCCACCCATCTTGATATTATATTGAGTACACTGAGAGAGAATAAGTTGTATGTCAATCTCTCAAAATGCCACTTTTGGATAGACTAGATTCAATTCTTGGGTCATGTCATCTCAGAGATAGAATTATTAGTAGACCTAGGGAAAGTGAGAATAGTAGTTTCCTGGGAGCAACTGAAGAACATTTTTGAGGTACGGAGTTTTCCAGGGCTGACTGGTTACTACAGGCGCTTTATATAGGAATTTTAATGCTTATTAGAGCCGCTTACAAGCCTAACTAAGAAGGGTGAAAAGTACTTGTGGACAGATTCCTATGATTCAGCCTTTTAGGAGATGAATGGGAGATTGACTTCAGCACCGATATTGGTTTTTCCAAATCTGGGCAAGAGTTACACTGTCTACTATGATGCATTAGGTATCGGGCTAGGAGTAGGGCTTATAAAGGGGGAAGGAGTCATTGCATACGAATCTCGGCAATTTAGGCCACATGAGAGGAATTACCCCATGCATGATCTTGAGTTGGTTGTAGTTTTGGATGCTTTTCACTGTTGGAGACATTATCTTTTGGGAGAGCATTTTGTGGTGTACACTGACCAAAAAAGCCTCAATTATATCTTTAATCAGCATGATCTGAATTTGATATAGTGGAGGTGGGGTTATTACCTTCAGTATTTTGACTTTGAGCTTGCCTACATGCTTAGGAAAGGCAATGCAGTGGATGATGAGTTGAGTAGGAGGACTTAGATACAGGCAGTTCAGGAGGACAACAGTGAGTGGAAGCTTATGGATTTTTTCTCAAAGATTCATTTAGATGTGCACGACAGATAGGGGAAAACTTTTCTTTATTTTATATTTGTTACCTCTATTCTTTTGGATCTAGTGAGAATGAGGTAGATATCAGATTCTGAAGGCCTGGTCCTAAGGGAGAGTGTGTCAAAAGAGGACCCTACTCCAAGGTGGACCATAGGCGATGATGAGGTTTTTCATTTTCATGGACACGTATGGGTGTCGGCAGACATACGTGAGGAGATTTTATGATATTTTCATTCCTCAGTTTGG
Organism: Viscum album; assembly: GCA_963277665.1. Classification (NCBI taxonomy): domain Eukaryota; kingdom Viridiplantae; phylum Streptophyta; class Magnoliopsida; order Santalales; family Viscaceae; genus Viscum; species Viscum album. The sequence goes on along the minus strand of OY728159.1, from coordinate 767,992,818 downwards.
GAAGTTCATCCTAGTGTCACCAAGATGTATCAGGATCTACACTGTCAGTATTGGTGGCCAAGTATGAAGAGGGATGTAACTGGTTTTGTCATGAGATGTTCCACATATCAGTAGGTGAAGGTGGAGTATTAGTGACCAGTAGGGCTTTTACAGTAGTTACTCATTCCCAAGTGGAAGTGTAATTATGTCACGATGGATTTCGTAATGGGTTTACCAAGTTCTCCTTGAGGGAATGATACGGTTTGGGTTGTTGTTGACGGACTCACAAAGGATGCACATTTCTTGCTTGTCAAGTAAACCTTCAATTTTGATGTGATTGTAAGGTTGTATATTCAATATATTGTACGTTTACATGGGGTTCCACACTCTATTATTTCAAATAGGGATGTCCATTTTACTTCTCATGTCTGGTAGGGACTATAGAGGGCTTTGGGTACATAGGTACTTCTAAGTACATCTTACCATCCCTAGATAGATGGTCAGTCCGAGCACACGATTCAAGTTCTGGAGGACATGCTACGAGCATGCATCCTAGATTTTGGGGTCTCATGGGAGAAACATATACCCCTAGTGGAGTTTTCCTAAAATAATATTTTTAGGAAAATATTCAGATAGAAACTTATGAGGCTTTGTACAATAGGCCATGTCGATCACCCCTAAGTTGGATGGAGGTAGGAGACACAGCTATGTTGAGACCTCGTCTTGTCCAGGAGACCACTGAGCAGGTGGAGTTGATTCATAATAGGATGAATACTGCACAGTCTTGGAAGAAATATTATATTGATCGACAGAGACAACCTTTGGATTTCAAGGTAAGAGATCATGTTTTCTTACATATCACACTAATGTTGGGACACAGGAGGATTAGAATATAGGGAAATCTTTCACTGAGATACATTGGTCCATTTTAGGTTTTGGAGAGAGTCAGGTCAGTTTCCTATCATTTGCAGTTACCTCAGAGGTACCAGGAAATGTATGATGTTTTTCATGTTTCTCACCTATGACGTTACTTTTCAGACCCATTTCATGTTTTTCAACCTGAGGAGGTTGAGTTAGAGGTGGATGAATCCTTTGAGGAGCACCCTATTTGGATTGTGGATCGTAGTACGAAGGTTCTACATGGTCAGTCTGTTTCTCTGGTATAGGTGATATGGCAACACGAGCGAGTATAGAACAAAACTTGGGAGAGGGAGTCCGATGTACAATCACAGGGGCCAGAGTTGTTTGAAGTTTATTCTTTACCACCCTTGGAAGGGAAATTTGGGGATGAATTTCTTTAAGGGGGAAGTTTGTAAGAACCTGGATCTTCATTTTAGGTATGGATCTTGATTTCAGGTGTTTTTTAAGAAAAATGAATAAATGGAAATTTTATAATTACACACCGTGTACTTTTGAGTACATGTCGTGCACCCGGTTTCCACGTATAGTTGTGTACTGGTCATGTAATGGATGAGTACATGGTTGTGTAGGTGACCTAGCAGACCACCTAAAGTGGGGGCCAGTTGAGGCTAGTACACGGTGTTTACATTAAATGAACACGCCATGTAATTTTCTTTTTATTTGATAAATCTGTGCGGGGTTACGTCTCATGTCCATAACACCCTTCTTTTCCCCGTGTTTCATACAAGAGAGAAATGGAACACCAAATAACTCTGAACCCCTCCTGATTCTCCATATGATCTCTAATTGAGATTTCTTTGGGTGTGTTGGAATCCCACCGGTGAGTTATCTCTTTCCCTAGAGCCTTTCTTCCTGATTCCTCCTCTCTCATGAGTATTTAAAGGTTGAACGTTTTTCAATTTTTTTTAGATCTATATCATTCTAGGCCGATTCAAGGGCCTATGTTAAAGAGTGTTCATAGTAAAACATCAAGGTAGGTGTTTAGTGCCTTTCTTTGTTTTTCTTTCAATTATATATGCTTAAAGTTCCAAATAACCATGTTTGGGGTATTGCGTGTTTTGGAATTTAACCCCCTTTAATACCAGCTATGTTTTGATTGATTGAGAAATGGTTATTACTTATGCATAAGGTTTTATACCTTGATTATGGGTGTGTTTCCCTTGTTTTATTTATTATGTCCATTTGGTTTAGAATGCTCATTAGGATTTCTTTGTTTTCCATGCCTCATGTTGTTAGGATGGAGTTACTGATTATATTAGATGCATGTGATTTTCATTTTGAAAGTTTGACCAATGGGAATTTGACTATGATAGATTCCTGAAGTAGGGTCATTTATGTATGAATTGTTGTTATGTTGACCCAGAGGTATTGAGTGTGAGAGTTGTTGGGTGTTCATAGACCAGAGGGGTTAGACCGTGAGAGCTACCTGGAGGATCATTATTAAATGAATGTTCGACCCTAGAGCATTGATTGTGAGAGATGTCAGTTGGTTGTTATAGTTTATTTATGCTATGTTGACCCATGGGGGTATTGACCATGAGAGCTACCTTGAGGTAATTTATAATTTATTGATACCATGTGGACCCAAGGGTATAGACCATGAGAGTTTCCCAGGTGTTCATTTGTAATTGATTAGTGATATGTTAAACCAAAGGGGTTAGACCTTGAGAGAATCCCATAGGGTTTTTTATGAACAATTTAATGATTGTGATGAGTCTGTCAAGCCAAAACACAAGCTTGTACTTGGTCCTACTTGTTTGTTGAGATGGTATTCTGAGACTTCTGTTTTTCTATTACACAGGGGATACAGAGCTTAGGCTAGATCCTGGGATTTCATTATTCAATGGTTTGAATAATTAATAAATGTAAATGAATGTAATTGAAAACTATAGGATTGATTACTATTTAGTACTTCTTGGTTTATTGCCCCATTTTTTGCATATTACCTACTATATATATTCACTGACAGTTAGGCACAGATCTTTTGGTGGTTGCCTACTGGGATTCATCTCACACCCTGTTTGGGTCATGCTTTTGGACCCAAACGGACTATATGGTTGTAGGTATAGATAAGAGAAGGCATCCTTCTTTATCAGGTACTTGATTGTTTTTAGAGATGGAGAGCATGGGACTAAGCTGAGGCTTATGATATTGTTGGAGTTTACTTATTTTCTATACTTTGGTTTTAGTATTTTATTTTCAGCATTGTGACTTGTTTGGATACTTTCCGAGACACATGTGACATGCATCATTATATATGATCCAGTTGTTTATTATTATCAATCTTCTGCTATTTACTTTGGTTGTATCTTATTACTGCTTCCACTATTGGTTACTATTTTTTATTCCATTGTGCATACTCTTCCAATGAAGGAATAGTTTCCCCATTATCATACATTGGGCCTCACTACTTGTCGACAGCCTCTAGTGTTTGGTTATGTGACAAACCGAGTATGGGGTACCCTTGGGCGGCACCCAAAACTGGTACATTATAATAGAAACCTTCAATTACTATCAAGTAACACAATACCATAAAATTTTTTCTTATTGGAAAAGTAATGAGATTAAGGTATTATTCAAATTTAAGGGTTTTTTATTGAAAATGATTATGATTTATATTAATAATTTCTTTTTTATAATTGAGTTTTCTTTTTTAGAATTAATTACAAAGAAATAAAATAACAAGGGTGTTATGAAGTATATCCACACTTTGGGGAGAACTATTATGCAATATCATGAGAGAAATTAGGTATTTTTCAATTACAACTAAGTTTAATTAGGTATCAACACAATTGAACCAAACCAAATCAAACCTACCACACTTGAAATGAATAGATGTGAATCAAAAAAATTAATTGAATTGAAGTAAACTAAAAAGAAACAAACCAAACAAAACTGTTATCAACCAACTATACCAAGGAAGAACTAACCCATCCTAAATAAAACTAATCTGGCCCATCCCAAATCAAACTAAACTAGCATGATGTGATCAAAATAGACATAAATTGACCAAAACCTACTTTAATTATCTAAAAAAACTAAAATTAATTGAACTCAAATGACTTGACCAATCTTGAATTGAATAAAAAATAACTAAACAAAACCAAACCTAATGGAATGAAATAGAATTGAACTGAAACTAATTGAATGAATATAAACTAACTTAAACTTACTCGAAGTTAACTAAACCAAATAAATTCAAAATAAACTATAAACTTTTAAAATTTTACATGTAAAATTTAAACAGTTTACAATTTTTAAATTTTCTATATTTAGTAAATAGTTTGTAAATAGTTTTCTTGAATATGATTAATGAAAAATCTTGAAATTGTTCTAGAGTCCAAATAATAGAGGAAATATATGATGATAAAGGAAACTATGGTTCTAAAATTGATGAAACTTTTTGTACACATTATGATAAAGATTTTTAAAATGAGTTGCAATATGGTTATGAAGTTTAGGTGAATCACTCAATAACTTAAATATTAAATCAAAGGATAAGATCCGATTTTGATAAATCAAAAATATTTGTTAAAATAATAGAAACTAAATGAACTCAAAAAATAAATAACATTGAGAAAATAAATTTATTCCTATATCATTTATTATTGGTAGTGGAAATTAAATAAAGATTCAAAAAATAAACTATAAACTATATTAATAAACTAAAATTTTACATATTAATATATTTTATATATTAATATGTAAAATATATTAACATGTAAAGTGTTAAATAGTATAAATAGTTTTATATAATCATTAAATGTTTCTCCTTATATGTTATAAATAGTATGACTTAATATTAATATATAAACATGAAAATAGTCTCACATAATATTAACATATAAAAATTTAAAAATATAAACTACCTTAACATGAAAACATATAAATTGTTTACATGTAACCACATAAACTCTATATAGTATTAACATGTACATAGTATCAATTAATATTAAAATATAACCATGTAAATAGATTCATTTAATATGAAAATATAAACTTGTAAACTATAAACTCCAACTAAATCAGTGGGAGTATAATGAAATTAAATATAAATAAACTTAATTATCTATACCTTACCCAGTCTAACTCAAACATAACAAAACCAAATTGAACCAAAAGGGAACAAACTTACCCTAATAGACCTAAACCAATCAGACCTAACTAAAATTAAATTGAACCAAACTAAATACAATCAAACCTTAACTTAACTTAACTATAAAAATATATATAAAAACAATATAAATTGTAATGTATTGAACTACACTATATGGAACTGAATTGAACCAAAACAGAATGAATAAAATTGAACTAAATCAAAGCAAATTTAATTTAATTTATCTTTCCAAAAAATACTTGAATTAAATGACACAAAACATCCATATACTGAACCAAACCAAACTAAAACAAACAAAACTATCCTAGAATGAATTAGCTAAATTAAATTAAACCAAACTGAAATATTTTATTTATAACTAAACCAAAAAAAAAGATGAATTGGATCAAAATGTTCCAAAATGACCTAAATGGTTCTTACTCAAACTAAAATCAACCAAACCATGTTGAACCGATTAAAAATGAAAAACATTATATAAAACTAAATTCAATTAAACTCATCAAACCCAGTCCAATACAATAATTATAATACTAATCTAAATATACCTTGACCAAAATGATCCAAGATTGTTAATTTTCATATGATTTATTCTAGTTTCACTCAAATAGGGATGATACAATTCATTTCGGTGAAATTTAGTTCAATTTGTTTCAGTTTTGGTTGATTAAATATATGTTATAATGGGTTAATTTTTTTTATCAATATAGTATTTTTGAATAATTGTTTTTTACATTCAATTTCATTTACAGCGGGTGGTGTTGAACATCAAAGGCAATGTTCCTCAACAAAAATTATTTTTATAAATTAGAAATAAAAAAATATGGGAGTGGTGTAAATGAAGATACAGAATAAAATATTGGAAGTTTTATTCTACTACTTTCAAATATTAATATCTATTTTATAACTAAATATCTCATTTACATTGTCAATGGTGTGCTTTAGTGGACATTGATGAAAATAAAGATGATAGATTTGGTCCAAATGATCATTTACAATGGATATTAGGTGATAATAACCAAGGGATGTTTCGTTATCAGTTTAGAAAGAGTATTATTCCCACTAGATATTATCCCACTTCAGGCAACTAAATTGCCTCTAATAGCGTTGAGTTTTAAGAGTCTCATGCCGAAGCATATGAGGACAAAAAAATAGCATGCAGGAGTTTGAAAGAAGTAAAAAATGTCATCAAGTAGTTCATTAAAGCTATTATAGCTTTATGTCAGTCACTTCTATCAGATACTGTTGCAATTTTTAATACATTTATGTTAATGATGCACTTTTTATATGATTTATTGATAAATGAAAATGAATATCCTAGTGGTGTTTGGGGTGATAATTTTATTGATGGGGATAGTGATGATGATATTTAATATTATGATTCTTTTTAGGAAATTCATAATAAGGGTAATGATAGTGATGATCGTGATGATAGTGGTGGTCATGGTGATGATTTTTTGGAGGGATATATTGATCCACCCCATTTCTGACTTGATATTCATGACACTTTCAACCATGTGGATAGTGTATTATGAATGAAACTAATTGTATATGTGAATTATTATTTTTTTTTAAGTTATAAACTTATTAAATGAAAAATATATAATATTTTTCCTTTTTTGAATGAATATGGTGATTTGTGTTTTGTTTGTAGGTTGTTATATTTTTTGTAAATTGGTGTAGGTTGGGTAAGCTATGTTAGCTTGTAAAATTACCATATACCAATTGTTCTGGTAACTACTAGTATAGACTTATACCAATAGTTCTCCAGAAATATTGGTATAAGTAAATACCAATAATTTTATACCAATGTTTCATTATAACCATTAGTATAGATCTATGCCAACACACAAACACTCAATGGTTTATAGAACCATTGTTATAGCATATACCAATGGTTCCAAGGGCTATACAAATTATTAAAAACCATTGGTATAGATTGATTTTCTAGTAGTGGTTGAAGACTATGATTGAGGAAGAATATTTGTAGTTATTGTTAGAGTAGTGTGGAGAAATGAAGAAAAACGTGTTCATTAGTATGGTTGGGTGGACCTTTTTTAAAATGGATGGATTTTTTATAAAAACTAGTTGAGAGTCTATATAGCTATCAGGATATTTCCTCAAGTTTAAGAATGATACCTTTCCATCCTGTATTTTCTTTATGATATTAGTGTATATCTTTTCCTTGGAATTGATCTAAACACAATAAGTATGTAGTCATCCACTTTAGAGGCGAACCTTTAGAAAATGTAGTGTGATTTTTTCATCATTTATTTATTTCTTTACATGTTTTTTTTATATTGGAAATTCATAAGCATATCCATTTACCCTAACAATTGTATAGGTTCATGTAACACCCTTGTTTTTTTGTGGTTATGTTGATATAAGTTTTGGAATGTCTTAAGTGATGTTTTTATACCTTGTGATGTCTAAGTTTTGGGTTCAATTTGAGTTATAGGTGTTTAGAAGTTTAAAAGTGGGTTTTTGAGTTTTTTGGTTCAAAAATTCCAACACCATTCCTTGGTGAAAGATGATTTGTACCTAGTATACTCCTGTGTAAAACATGAAATGGGAAATAGCTTAAACAGGTTGTGAATGTTGGAATGGTGATCCCAAAAGGTCTTAGACATGGGAAACACACCCTAGAAGAAAACCTTTTGGTAAGGAAAGTTCAAGAACACCACATTCATGGATAGGTCATGGTGGAGGGAATGGAGATGGTCGAGGTGGTTTTTAAATAGTTAAAATGGCCTCTTTCTTCCTCAAATATTGACTGGATCAAAGGATAAATGTGTGAGACTTAATTAAGGGGTATTTAAAGTGGATTTAATAATTTATTTACTCTTTTAATTGATATTTTCACCACCCTTAATCATTCTCTCAATTTCTATATGAATTTCTAGATGATTAGTAAGACCTCGGTACTAACCTTGTGTAAACTTAAATTGAGCCCCAATTTCTTCCTTGATTAGATCGATCTTTCCTCTCCTTGGGTCGATCTAACGGCTACTTCCATATTTCATTGTTGGTGCTTCTAGTTTGGGGTTATTTAGTGGAGAAATGTGGTCATTCTTTCTTATTCTAACCAAAATTATTCTTTCCTTCTTGAAAAATCATAGAATGAGGTTGTGATGGCTTATAATATAGTGCTTTGTATAGTTTATCAAGGTGTTTTCTCATATTTTTTGTAAAAATATCCTTTATTAAGGATCTTTGGAATTCTACAACATCTTGATAGTGAATCCTTTAGCGACTCTTCTTGGGTGAACATATTAACTTCTATCCTTTATGTTTTTATTTTGGAATCTCCATTTTTTCCTCTTTTGTAACCCTAGAGATATTTTTTAGGTTCTTTGGGTGTGATCTTGTTTTGGGTGACTACCTTGTTAGAGATATTCAATGTTCACATCAAAAATATTTAGGTAGGAAGTTCCTTTCCATATAAGGCCTTGTATATGATGTTTTAATGATTGATTGTTATTATTGAAACTGATTGATATGTTTTTTCATGTGGTTAAGTGAGGGGCCCTTGAGACCCATGCTTTCTATGTGATCATATGATCACTACTGAAAAAATGTCCTATACCCACGGTTCAAAACCGTGGGTATAGCCCCCAAAACTGTGGGTATAGGCTATACCCACGGTTTTAGGAACTGTGGGCTGGAACGGCGTCAGTATAGGTCCCCAGCCTATACCCACTGTTTTGGAAAACCGTGGGTATAGATGTCCTGCCACCGTGTCACCGAAACATAGCCAATTTCCACGGTGTCAATGGCTTTTACCCACGGTTTCAAAACCGTGGGTATAGGTCCTAAAATAATGTAGGCGCCGAGTTTCGATCCCGCAACCTCTTCGCTGCAAACACCGCGTCTAACCACTACCCTAACATCACCTATATGTATATATATATATATATATTTAGTTAAATATAGTTATAAAAACTGTGGGTATAGAGGGAAGAACCGTGGGTATAGGGTTGACCTATACCCATGGGTTTTCATAACCGTGGGTATAAGTATTTTAGCCTAGACCTATCCCCATGGTTTTCCCCAAAACCGTGGGGATAGGTACCCCTATACCCACGGTTTTGGGAAACCGTGGGTATAGGTGACTTTTCAGGACCTATCCCCATGGTTTTGGAAAACCATGGGGATAGACCCCCCCTATACCCACGGTTTTGGAAAACCGTGGGTATAGGTCATGAAAAGTCACATATACCCACCGTTTTCCAAAACCGTGGGTATATGGGGGGTCTATCCCCATGGTTTTGGGGAAAACCGTGGGGATATGTCCATTTTCAAGTAGTGAATTTTTGTGTATCCACTTGAGAACTATTCTTGATATGCCTTATTGTTCCTTTCTATGATATGTATTTCTTATGGTATTTCATATACTGTGGAACCTTACTATAGGTATTAAGATGAGAATTTTGCTCATTATTGGTTTGATAACCCCTTTGATGATATAAATAAGGATACATACTATATCTTGTTTGAAGGTATGAGTCAAATCACGGACATTTCTTCTGAAATGGGAGTAGACCATGCATTATAGTTGATAATACTTTGGCTACAATATGATAGGGGAGAAATCTATACAGGTATTATGTGAATATCCATATATGAAAAACATGCTAGGTGTGACTTACTATCATCTTAGTATTACAACCATCGTCAGGGTGTACATGTGGTGTTTCTAATAATGACCACTATCAAGGTGGGGCATGTGGATTTTCCTTAAATTTTTAACTTAGGGATGAGACTGAAAATCATAGGGTGAAAATATATGTTGGGACTTTTTACATGCAGTGGAATACATTTAAACCCTTACCAACATCCTTCTAAATCAAGTTGAGTGGGGTTCATGGTAGCTTGGTTAGAATAGGATTACTCAGCGCATGTGTGGATATATATTTACTTTTATACTTTATCATGATATACAAAATCATATATTCATGTGGACTTATATTAAGGATTCATTGGTGGTGTCCTGCTGGGTTTATAATCATACCATGTACGGTCATCTCAATGTGTGTTCATACTTCATGATAAACGACTGAGGGAAGGGTAAAGGGACACAACAGGGAGATGGGAGATGGAGCATGGTGTTTAGAGGCAGTACTAGGATAGATTCTAGAATGATTCTATAGTGTTTATTTACTTTATTATCCTGATCATACTCTTTTTGACCTACCACTTTGGGTGATCCTTTGTTATTTATTCTTTATGGTTTTAGGTGCATTCCATTTCATATGTTATAGAATTTATTATTTATTCTAATGTGTTTATTTTTTATATTATTTAATCTTTCCTTTTTTATATTGAGGGATTAGTCTCCTCACTAACGGCACTCAGACCCTCACAGCTAGTCGATGAACTCTTGTATATGGGGAGGCATGCATAAGGCCATTTGTAACTCTAGATCAGACCTAGTGATTCAGTATGGGGCATTAAAAAGGGTATCAAAGGACTCATTTTCTTTTCCTTTTTCATTACCTATATTTTGGGGATATGTATAAAGGAGTATAGGTTGCATGGGACTCGGGTGGGGAAGTTACATGTGTGGCTAGCCAATACATGTGTAATGGACCTCTGAGTAACCATTGATGGGACTACTGTTACATTTTTGGTTCTATGATTTCATTATTATCATTAGTATATTGTGTTGCTACTATTTTTGATACTTGGGTGCATTTATGCATCATTATTAGACACGTAGGATCACATGTCATATATATATTCTTATTGAGTGTTGTATATTAGTTCTTTAATTAAATTCCTTGATTTGTGCTATTTTTTTCAGAAGAGGTGTGTATTTCTCTATTGTGTGATATAATTTTATTCTTTGATATTGTGATATATCAATTTTTTCATTAATTATTTGAACTTGAGCATAATTTTATGTTTTGTATATATATGATTATGACTAACATGCAGGTATGGAGCACTTGAATTCAGCTATGGTTAGTGGTAGGAGATATATACCTTGGGTTATGGGTATCCTTCAAGTGGACCCTTTATGTAATCACATATACTGATTAAGATCTATCATGAATTGATATCTTTGATCATCTTAAAAATTCTTTTGGAATTTTAAAAATTCCACCATAGAGATGTTTGATAGGACTATCGGCAGAGGCATCCTATGATGCTCCTGTTAAGGATAATATGTTTGTATCACCACCAATGGTAAAGTAATATTTACCCCATAATGTTCCTATACTAGTCTTGTTTATTCAACCTACAGAGCAAGTACAACAAGGAGTTTTTTGGATTGTTCTTTTTCAAGGAGGAAACTTTTATAAGACCGTGATCGATCATGATCGGGACTTCCAAATCCTGCATCCACTATACTTTTAGGGTACTAGAGGCCCATAATATGTATAATACTTGATAGACTTCATTGAGAGGATTTTTGATTTGGTACAAACACCTGAAGATGGGTGAGTGATGTTGGCGACCTTCATGTTCTAGGGTTCTACCAGTAGATGGTGGACTACCATGAATTAGGTTGTAAGACAATAGTTTCTTACTTGAGAGACCTTCAAGGAGTTATTACTTAAGTAATATTTTCCTAAAACAATGAAGTTGGAAAATACCTTGGAGTTCATAGAGCTACAGTAGGGATCTATGACTATCACCGCATACTCTACTCATTTTAAAAATATGCTATGATTTACCCATCTTCTAGATGGAAACATGTCCTAAAAGTCTCAAAAGTTTGAGATAGGACTTCATCATAATATAAAATGGAAGGTTATGAGATTTGATCTAAAATCTTACCTAGAGGTGTTGTGCAAGTCTCTGAACATCGAGAAGGTTCTAGAGGATGATAGGGTAGTAGGATTACTACCAATACTTATAAGACCAATGATTGAACTTTCTCTCACTACTAAAGGATCCTTTTTTAGTAGTAGGAAGTGGAAATCTAATCAGGATAAACAAGGAAGAAAATAAATAGGTTAGTATAGAAATTCCTTGGTATCCTCTATGGGAATTGATTCTACCAGGTGATTCAATTATGTGAAAAGAGGAAATTTTAACAATGCTTACAGGAAGCCACCTATAGAGTGAAACTAATGTGGAAAAGATAATCATATTTAGCATTTTTTACCAAGTTATTTTAAGAAGAGTGTTGGTAGATTAGGGAAATCTAGGGTTGGAGGACCTGAACGGTGGATATAGACTCCCTAGACTTTTAATATTTAGGGGAAAGTGTGTGAAGTTGAGTCAATATGAGTTTTTGTAGTCGATTAGGATCTATTTAAAAGTGGTGAGGGACTATCTACAATTCGAGTTATATTCTTGATCACCTCTATGATATCTACCACTTTGTTTGATACTATTATTTCCCATTCCTTTATCTTTTATCAAGTGGTAGTTACCCTAGACTTACTTCTTAGAATATAATTGAAGATTCTTTCTCTCAAAACACCCTTAGGGAAAAAAGTATACCATCTTTAGAGGTGTCCATAATGTGTTTTCATAATCACTGGTTATGAGAATTTATGGGATTTCATGATCCTAGAGATGATTAGATTTGATGTGATCTTTGGAATGGATTGTCTTATGAGTTATCATGAACACATCGACTGTTATTGGAAATGGGTATATTTTTCTTTACCTAAGGGGAGAATTTTTTAGTATTCAATGAATAGGAGTTGGGAGCTAGTATATGTTGGATCGAATAGTCGATATAAAAGTCTATTAGATGGAATAATACAAGAGGGGGGGTGAATTGTAGGTTTAAAAACTTTGAGTTTTAGTAACAAAGAGATTAGTTTAAATGATCTTAAACTAATACAAATACAAACACCCACAATTGTATTGAATGTAAAAGGTATGATGTATTGTAATACTAATGTTATGTAAAACAATTGTATTCAAGATGAACACAATAATCAGAGTAATACAGATATGAATGATTCTACCTTAAAGCGTATAGAACCAATCAATACAATATGTAATGGAATGATTGTAATTGAAACAATTACAATTGAATATGTAAAGAAGAAAGGAAACAATACAAATCCCTTTCTAATACAACAGCGGAAATGTAAAAGTAATACAATTCTTTTAACCCAAAGAGAAGGGTTATCCTTTCACCTAGGATAAAAGGTCTGTCTCACCAACACCTTGGTGATCCCTCGATACGATGATCGGCACGTCTGTCTGCCTATCCCCGGCAGCCCTCGATACGATGATCGGCACGTCTGTCTGCCTATCCCCGGCAGCCCTCGATACGATGATCGGCACGTCTGTCTGCCTATCCCCGGCAGCCCTCGATTTTGCAGGTAATTGGCACCTCTGTCTTTCAATTACTTGAAAGCCCTCGATACGATGATCGGACGCACAAGGCTGATGAGAGAAGTCACAGTGTCTCTCTCTAGAATCTTCGTAGTTCACAGAGTCTCTTTCGTTCTCTTCGTTCATCAGTGTGTTCTCAGCTTCAAATGACCTCCTATTTATAGGCCTCGGGTTCCAACGGTCATATTGCCTCCAACGGTCATATTGAAACAGAAAGCACGACATCGTTTTGATTAGTATATAACTAACTCAACGACATCGTTTTGTTAGGATAAGAGATATATAGAAATGTAAAACATGAGTACGATTCATATGCAGAGAGAGTTTTTGACAAAGTACCAAAACAAATAATGATCATCTGAATAGCAAAGTCAGTACGATACGATTGACAGAGTCAGTACGATACGTTTGACAGAGTCAGTACGATACGTTTTGGTCGGTACGATCAACATCGTACGATACGATAAACATGATAAAAGACAATTTGTTATTTACAAACATATGATAGAATACATTTGAGATTTCCAAAACATGACAGAATATATTTGTGATTTCCAAAACATGACATAGAATATATTTGTGATTTCCAAAACATGATGTAAAAGACAAAAGAAGACTTTTGACTTAACAATCTCCCCCTTTTTGGAAAGCACAAACACACAAAGTAAATGAAACAAGAAATACTTATCTCCCCCTGAGTTATTGAAAACTCTTCTGAATAAGAAATTGAATACAACTAACTCCCCCTTAGGTATTGACTTTCCTAAGGATTGTATTCATAGATTTTCCTTAAGAGCATTGTAATGCATTCTCCCCCTTTGTAAAATAATCTTTGCTTTGTAAATATTCTCCCCCTTTGTGATTTACAAAAAGAAAGGAGGAATCTCAAATTGTCTGGAAGAGTTAGTGAAGTAATACAAGACAATGGATAAAAGAGAAAGGATTATAAGAGTTATTACAAAACAAACAAGTTCCAAAAGAAACAAATACAACAATCATTTGTTTTCTCTTTCCTTCTCTTTCTTTATAAGCTCATGAAGCACAGCTTTCATCTTCTTGATCTCCTTCTTGTCTTCAGAAATTGATTCACCCTGAGTTTTGAGAATCTCTTGTTGATCCGCAAAAATATGATCTTGATTTCTGATGGTTTCCTCCTGGACTCTGATTACTTCTTCAAGAGTATCAATTCTGTTTTGCAGAGTCTTGTTATCCTTGGACAACTCAGAATTTTGATTCTTCAGTAAAACCATTTCATCTTTGAAAGATGAAACCTTCGAGAATTCAGATTGGAAAGCATTCATCCTATCTTGCAAGTCTTTCACTGAAGGAACATCGGTTCTTTGAGAAGACAAAAGGTTCAGCCTTTCAACCGTTTCTTTATCAAGCTTGTTGAAAGCAATTGCTAGCTCATTTGATAACCTCCTTATATCTTCAATAGCTAATTCATGATCATTGATTGAGCTTTCAGTTTTGTATGACCACTTGGTCATCTTATTGCAAGCTTTCTTATGAGCAACTGAGATTTCCGAAAGAACTTTCAGATCAGCTTCTACTGACAAAACTTTCTTTCTCAATTCTTTTACAGAGCCAAACTTTTTCCTTTGATTTTCAGTAATAAAATCAATCTTCCCTTCCAGCCTCGGGAAATAAGGAATTGTTTTCTCCACCCTTCTCAAAACATGAACAATGTAATCACTCTTCTTGAGAGAGATTGTATGCTCTGAATCAGTATCTTCATCGTACGATGCTAGTTCATACGATCTGCTTGAATCAACAACTGGCTGTTTCCCTTTTTCTTTTTCTTTCTGCTTTCTTTCTTCTTCTACTCTGTCACTAATGACAACAACTTTATCAGAATGAGAGGATTGAGCATCTTGCTTTTCTCGAGATGATATCCTGTCCGGAGATCTTTCCTGATCGGCATGAGGAGTTTGTTGAACACCTTCGCTCGGATTTTGAAGCGATTCCTCTCTACTTTTCTTTGAACTTTGAAGAAATTCTAACAGAAAATCTCCTTCTACTTCCACTTCTTCTATCACTTGTTTTCCTTTTTCTTTCTCAGGCAGACTCTGTACGATGGGCTCTTGATGCACTTCCACAGTTAGTTGAGCACTAGCATCTTCAACTGCTTTCAAGACTTTAGAGATATCAAAGTCCTGAGCCTTTCTTTTCAAAAGAGTCTTCTTTTTCTTTTCAGCTTGAAGGGTTTCTTCTACCCTTATTCTTTCTGCAAAGGCCTCAGCAGGATCAAGACCAAACTTCGGATCGCCTTCCTTTCTTTGTTCCTTGTCCTTTCTCCATTTGGCTACAACTTCCTTACTATACCTTGGCTTCTTCTTTGGTTTTGAACTAGTTTGAGGATCAGACTTTCGAGTAACACCAGTGGATTGATTGTCCTTGGCTGGCATAGGTGCCGATTGATTTTGAGCCAATTCAGCTTCTACATCTCTGACAAAAAGTTTTGAATTTGAATCAAAACAAACATTCAGCTTTTTCATCGTACTCTTATTAATCAAAGACGGCCACAAATCCATAGGTTCTCCTTTCAAAGGAATGTTACAAAACTTCATACTCTCAAGAATGAATTTCGTAAGGATGGCTGGATACATTATTATTTGGGATTTAATCCCTCCTTTCTTGACATTCTTGATGGTTTCAAAAATATATCCCATGAGATTTACTTTCCTCATATTCACAAGATAGTAGAGCATAAAGACATGAGAAACTTTAAGGGTTTCTCTATCCCCTTTTCTTGGGACAAGAAAACCTTTCATCCATAAAGTGACAAACCGATTGTCCGGTGAAAGATGATAAACTTTTCTCTTTCCCTCATTAACAACAAACAAAGTTTTTTCAGCACTTTCTCTATTAAACGTACCAACTTCCTCTGGTAGTTTGTGAGATGGACAGAATGCATCGCCTTCTATAGAAACATTCAGAAAATGTGCCGCTTGTTTCACAGACATAGATAACTTTCTATCGTACACAGCGAAGTTTATAGTCATATCTTTGTCGAAAGAAACGGTTTTGTAAAACTGACAAACTTCATCAAAAAGAACTGGATCTTGAATATCAGGCTTTTCCACACAGAGATGTTCCCATCCTTGAAACAAAATAATCCTCTTGATTGTAGAATCGTACATATCGAAAAATTCTCGGGATACTAACCTTTCTCTGTGAAAGTCTTTCTCTGTAAAAGTCTTTGAAGACATTTCGGCAGGAGTATTAGCAGAAGATTGAGACATAAAGGTTCTGCCGATGAGAAGATCGTACGATGGTTTATAGCTGGTGGAGCAGAGCTTCGCCTCAAATCCTGAAACTTCAATGTGGGTTTGGGGAGGGGAGGGGGGGTATTTATAGGCGATAAAGAGATGACCGTTGATATTCTACGGTCAATATTAGATAATACCAGATCAATGGTTAGGATTAAAACAAAGAAAATAAAATAAAAAAAAATGAAAAGAAACCTGTCGGAGAACATAAGGTGATTGATGGTTTTGGTATGAATCAAAAGTAAACACAATCGTAAGAAGGAAAAAAAATCATGATGCCGATGGAAAACAAAGTCATTACTATGATCAGACCATACGATGGAAAATAGTTGTTACCATTAACTGACAGTACGATGGAAAACAATCTCAATTCTATCATCGGTCGATAAAAAAAAACGAATGATACGATGGAAAAGAATTTGAATACTATCATCGGTCGATACAAAAACTATTGAATGATACGATGGAAAAGAATTTGAATACTATCATCGGTCGATTCAAAAACTATTGAATGGTACGATGGAAAAGAATTTGAATACTATCATCGGTCGATTCAAAAACTATTGAATGATACGATGGAAAAGAATTTGAATACTATCATCGGTCGATTCAAAAAAATTTGAACGGTACGATGGAAAAGAATTTCAATACGATAAACAGAAAAACTGAAATGGTCAATACGATAAACAGGAAAACTTAAAATGAAACGAAAAAACTGTCAATACGATAAACAGAAAGAAACATATATAAAGAGAGTAAATATTTAAAGATCAGAAACATAAAGACATAAAGAAATGTCCTCCCCCTTTCTACGAGGAGTTTCTTACTATTAGGAGAGATGTAAAACAGGAAGTAGATATGAATGATTATTTTAATGTAATCATTCCTAGCTTCTGTTTTATAAATTCAAATCTATCGGAAGGTAAAGGTTTTGTAAAAATATCAGCAAGTTGTTCTTGCGTTCCGATGAATTGTAAAACAATATCTCCTTTTACAAAAAAACATTTGAAACAATATTACATATACCAACAATCATTCCTTAAGCATTATCTCTGAAGGTAACTTTTCCACCTTTTGTTTTGATAACCTTTTCAAAGAAATCTTTGTTTCCAGTCATATGTCGAGAGAAACCACTATCCATGTACCAAATGTTCTTATTGATACACTTCTCGTTTTCCTGAAAAAGAAACAATTAGATTTTCGGAATCCAAACTTGTTTGGATCCAGAAGGATTAGATAAAAGAATTTTAGGAATCCACATTTGTTTTGAAAAATGAGCTTTATGAAATCCTAAGGATTGAGTTTTGTTAAGAGAACAATCTCTTCTCCAATGTCCACCACATTGACACTTGGAACAGAAAATGGTTTTTTGAGGAACAAAATAGTTATTACTAAAAACAGGTTTGGAGTAAGTATAACCAAGACCAGAACGATTTCTCAACGGTCTAATTTGAGAATACATCCTATCAAAGTTTTCTTTTCCATGAGTAAAGTTTGACAAGCACTTTTTCAAGGATAAAATCTCTGACTTTAGTTTTAAAACCAAATTCTTGTTTTCTAAAACATTTGAATTAGAACTAGAGTTAGACTCTAAAAAGTTTTTCTTTGAAATAGCAGTTTCAAGATCCTTAGAAAGTTTATCTTTTTCAGATTTGACTTTCTCAAGGGTTTTCAAAATACTTTCAAAATCAGAAGTTTTCCCATCAAGATCTTTAGAAAGATCTGATACTTCTTTAGTCAAAATAGAAATTCTAGAATTTGCTTTTTCAAATCTCTTTTTGAGTTTAGAATTTTCATTTTCAAGTAACTTAGCAAATCTAGAGACTTCTTCAAAAGAAGGTAAAGTATCATCTTCTGATGATGAGGGTTCATCATTTGAAGATTCATAATATCTATTATCAACATAATTTGTATTTAAAGAGACATTTGTAACAGCTTCAGCATTATGTACCTTAGCCATGAGACAATGATCTTCAATTGGTAGTTTGGCTAGAAGTCCAATATTCCTTTGTCCTGACGTCTCATATTCTGAAGAATCATCTGAGGAATCACTACCACTTGCACTCCATGTATCATTTGCTTTCAAGCCTTTCTTTGTCTTATAAAACCTTTTCTTGTTTCTTTCAGAGTGTTTCTCTTTTCTATCTTTCCTCTTCAGTAAAGGACAATCAGGCCTTATATGTCCTGCTTTCTTGCATTCATAACAAGTTACCTCTGAATCTTTCCTATCTTTCCTGTCTTTCTTTTTGAATCTATATTGAAAATCTTTCTTTCCCACAATCTTGTTCATCCTCCGAGCAAGATTAGCTAACTCATTGTCTGAAAGATTACAATCACTTGAATCAGAAACAACATCTTTCTTGGATTTAGACCTTGTAACCCTTTCAGGTGTTTTAGCTTTAGATGCAAAAGCTACACTTCCATTCCCATTCTTCTTCTTATTGAAATCAGCATCTCTTTTCATTCTTGTCTCGTGCTGTAGAAGAGTTCCAAAGAGTTCATCAAGAGTAATCTGGGAAACTTTTCTATTTTCATCAATAGATGTTCTTTTTGACTCCCATTCATTTGGCATAATATCTATAATCTTATCAACAAGAGCTTCATCATCAAGACCTTTTTCTCCCATAGATTGTAAGCTGTTGACAATTGTCATAAACCTTTGTTGCACTTTACATACTGGCTCTCCATAAGGAAAAACAAATCCATGATACTCTGCTCGAAGCATTGCTCTCCTTGTTTCTATAACCTTGGATGTACCAAAATGAGTGACTTCTAATTTCTTCCAAATACAGTTAGCTGCTTCACATGAAGATATCTGACTATATATATTCCTGGTCATAGAGCATAATAAAGTATTGCGTACCTTGTAATTCAGTTGATATTCTTGCTTCTCTTGATTGGTGAAAGTACTAACTTCTTTGTCAGGAATTTTGTAACCCCCAGTAAGCATAATAAAATTGTCTACACCAGTATTGATGACGAAAGTCTTCATACGATCTCTCCAATACTCATAATCATTCCCATCGAAGATTGGTGGTCTAGAAGGATTCAGATTATCTATTGATTCGATATTCATTCCTGCCATCTAATATAACAAAAACAACTTTTCCACTCCACACGTTAGTGTAGTAAGTATTTAAGAAAGTAATAAGAAATAAATCTAGTAATACAAGTCAGTGGAAAACCTCCTCTGATACCAATTGTTGGATCGAATAGTCGATATAAAAGTCTATTAGATGGAACAATACAAGAGGGGGGGTGAATTGTAGGTTTAAAAACTTTGAGTTTTAGTAACAAAGAGATTAGTTTAAATGATCTTAAACTAATACAAATACAAACACCCACAATTGTATTGAATGTAAAAGGTATGATGTATTGTAATACTAATGTTATGTAAAACAATTGTATTCAAGATGAACACAATAATCAGAGTAATACATATATGAATGATTCTACCTTAAAGCGTATAGAACCAATCAATACAATATGTAATGGAATGATTGTAATTGAAACAATTACAATTGAATATGTAAAGAAGAAAGGAAACAATACAAATCCCTTTCTAATACAACAGCGGAAATGTAAAAGTAATACAATTCTTTTAACCCAAAGAGAAGGGTTATCCTTTCACCTAGGATAAAAGGTCTGTCTCACCAACACCTTGGTGAGCCCTCGATACGATGATCGGCACGTCTGTCTGCCTATCCCCGGCAGCCCTCGATACGATGATCGGCACGTCTGTCTGCTTATCCCCGGCAGCCCTCGATACGATGATCGGCACGTCTGTCTGCCTATCCCCGGCAGCCCTCGATTTTGCAGGTAATCGGAACCTCTGTCTTTCAATTACTTGAAAGCCCTCGATACGATGATCGGACGCACAAGGCTGATGAGAGAAGTCACAGTGTCTCTCTCTAGAATCTTCGTAGTTCACAGAGTCTCTTTCGTTCTCTTCGTTCATCAGTGTGTTCTCAGCTTCAAATGACCTCCTATTTATAGGCCTCGGGTTCCAACGGTCATATTGCCTCCAACGGTCATATTGAAACAGAAAGCACGACATCGTTTTGATTAGTATATAACTAACTCAACGACATCGTTTTGTTAGGATAAGAGATATATAGAAATGTAAAACATGAGTACGATTCATATGCAGAGAGAGTTTTTGACAAAGTACCAAAACAAATAATGATCATCTGAATAGCAAAGTCAGTACGATACGATTGACAGAGTCAGTACGATACGTTTGACAGAGTCAGTACGATACGTTTTGGTCGGTACGATCAACATCGTACGATACGATAAACATGATAAAAGACAATTTGTTATTTACAAACATATGATAGAATACATTTGAGATTTCCAAAACATGACAGAATATATTTGTGATTTCCAAAACATGACATAGAATATATTTGTGATTTCCAAAACATGATGTAAAAGCCAAAAGAAGACTTTTGACTTAACAGTATAATGGGTCTATATTTGAGTTAGATTGGGGATCTTATATTGCAGGTTGTTGGATTGGATATTTTTGCAGGATTAGAGTTTTCCCCTTATCTTTTTCATCTTTATCGGGATGTGTTTCTAGAATAATTTCTAAATCTACCTAATAATAGAGAAATTGAGTTTGAAATAGAACTCATTTTAGGGGAACAGCCTATGTCGATACCTCTTTATCTTATGGTTCCAACTGAGTTGAAGGAACTGAGAGTTTAGCTCAATGACTTAGATCAGAAGGGATTTATCAAACTAATCACATGTCCTAGGGGTGGTCAGGTTTTCTTCTACAAAAAATGATGTTACTCTTTATCTCTGCGTGGATTAAAAAAATTTGAACTAGTTCGTGATGAATAATAAGTTTCCTTTACCTAATTTATATTATATGTTCAATCAATTGTGAGGATCTCATTGGTTTTCTAAGATTGACTGAAATTTAGGCTACTATCATCTTTAGTTTAGGGAGTAAGACATACCAAAGATAGATTTTAGGAGTATTTATGGGATATATGAGTTCTTTATGATTCTATTTGGTTTAAAAAATAATCCAATGGTGTTCATGGCCCTCATGAACAAGATATTACACCCATATATTTACTCATTCATCATGGTGTTCATTGATGACATCCTCATATATTCAAGTACCTTTGAGAATCATTATAGACATCTTGATATAGTCTTGAGTGCACTTTGATCACATCATCTTTATACCAAGTTGTCGAAGTGTCACTTTTGGATTCAGGAGTTGAGTTTTCTAAGGTATTTGGTGTTAGAGGAGGGAATTTTTGTAGACCCAGATAAGGTGGATGTAGTGATGTATTGGTATAGAGACCCATATTTTTCATATATAAATATTACATATTATCAAATGAATATTCATTACATAAAATTATGATCCATTCCATAACCGTAAAGTTTTAGTGTCATCGAAAACTTGGATATATAAATAGCTTGTTCATAAAAGATATAAATCATCTCCCACTATGTTCTTAATAAGTAGAACCATTCTTATACATACCATACTTAAAACCTTTCTTCATAACTTGGAAAAAGGAAACATAATAAAGGGTGATCTTGGATGCTCAGTAAGGGTAAAAAAGGGAGATAACAATAATCACTTGAATGTAACATGGGATTAAAGGTGTGAGAACATTAGATTAACATTTGATAACCATATCCTACATATCAAAGATCATAATCTTGACTCATTTCATAAATCTTGTAAGTTCATAAGACATGAATCATAAAGGAATAAAAAAATGATCCATGAGATCATAACATTTTCATAAGATTATGTCATAAAAAAGTGGAATAAAGTGTGTCATAATCATAATCATAGAAATATTATGTCAAGGATGCCCACTAAGACACTGATAACATGTTGGGATTGGGATAACCACCCATGTACCATATTTAGGCTTGTAATAACCTCTCATGCACCCTCATTAGGGCTTGGGATAACCTTCTATGTAGCCTATTTTGGGCTTGGTATAGCCTCTTATGTACCTCTTTCAGGCTTGGGATAACCTAATATGTACCCTTTAATCTTATATAACATTAATATTTTCCCAATTCATTGGAGGGAAATATAATTATGGTCCCACCAATCACATAATCATAAATCCATTCATATTTATACCACAAGATCATAAAAACATTCATCATAGCTTAACCCATGGAAAAGAAAACAGGTTTCATCAATATTCATCGTCATAACAATAAACCATACAAAAAAAGAATAAATATGGTATCATTGTATCATATCCATAGTAAATAATAAGTAACATCAAATTTTGTTATCATAGATGAAAAATCCATTTAAAATATCACTAAAATAATTCTTAAGGAAAATACCCTTTTTATTTTTTTTAAACACACATTAAAATCTATAAAAAAATAAAATATTAAGGAAAATATTTTCATTAAAAAGAACCTTGTAAATTTATAATGTAATCTTAAAACCATTGAATAGTCATAGTGGTGGGAAATTTTTCAGGTCATTTATGTTAAAACAAAAATTCCTTTCACATATTCAGTAAAAAGTTAAAAATACCACATTCAGAAAACAACAAGAAAATTCATTTTAAACCGTTTTTTTAGTCAAAAATGGGTAAAAATGACTTCAAACAATAACAATAAAATAGTATAAACATTATTGAAAACATTTTTAGAAAACATGGACATGTAAGAAAAATAATTTTCAACCAAAGGGAGAAATAAATTCGATTGTCCTTGAAAATATTCATTTGGTCTCTTGATTACTTAAAGTGTGGAAAATTAAAGGAAAAATTTTATTCTCAAGTGATAAACATAGGAGAATAAAATTAAGTGGATTTATTAGTAAATGATCAGATAATTTCATTTAATGAAAATTCAAGCATAAATAATCCCTATTAAAATGAGATTGAAACATAAATATCTTACCTTGAGTTCAACTTGATTTTAAAGTGCTTTAACCTCCTATATAATAAATTTAAATTTATTATAATTATATAGAAAAATCATGTAAATAATTATAATATCATATGTTATACCCTTATAACAATTTAAAACCCATTTATTAACAATTCCTAAATAAAATCACCATTTCAGGGTGTTAACTATTTTATTTTTCATAATAATTTCGGTTTGGTGGTTCTAATCCTTAAAATTTGATCATGGTTTGATAATATATATAATTTTAATCATGATAAAATATCATATATATTCATTATATTTATATTCATATTTATCCATAAAATATAAATATATATAAATGAATCACATCATTCCTGGAGATGGTAGGTTGTATGTATGCATAAATGATGTTTTCTCTTTTCAAAGGAAGGAAAAAAATAAAGTTAAATTATAATTCGCCTTTTTATAATCATTTTTATATAATATATATCATATATATTCATTAAATCTATCCTTATTTTCATCCATGTAAATCATAATTGAAAAATGAATCACGTCACTTTGTGGAGGTGGTAGTCCACACGTACGCACAAGCAACGTTATCATTTTACAACAGATTGGAAGGTAAAAAGGTAGATATGATATTATAATTACATAAGAATAATTATGAAATAAATACCATATATAAACTCAAAACCCATAATAATAATCATCTATGAAAGATGGTTATGGAAAATGATTTATGTCGTTATGCGGAGGTGGTAGTCCACATGTATGCATGAGCGATACTTTCACTTCCCATTTGATGGAAAAGAATGTGGATAATGGTAGTTCCATAATCATAATAACATTTAAGTATATTTAATATAATAAATTTACTATTTTATGATGAATTATATATATTTAGAGAAATTATAATAAGAAATAAAATGAATGAGGTCGGGTATAGAGATTACCACTTCTTCAATAGGCCTCCATTAGATCCCATCTTAACTTGTAACGGTCTTTTAAGAAGACCAACACCTCTAATTTTTTTCTAGGTAAGTTTAGAATAGAATTTTTTAGGTTTTTTTAAATCTACATGGTGCACGGTGTTGTAAATAAAATAGATAATGGGTGTCCTTTTATAAGGGATGGAAAGAACACACTTGGAATTACTAAAAATATTAAAATATAAATAATTTATTATTAATAAAAATTATTTAAAATGGAAAAATATTCGAATAAAAATATTATAAGGTTGAAATATCATTATCTAATAAAATTTATCTAGTTTTTTGTCTCATTTTGAATCTTATCTTTTGGTTTAACTCCATGGTTAACTAATTTTAATCATAATAGTGGTAACGAATTTTTTAATATTTAAGGGTTATAGTTTTACTTCTAAGGTAAAAATTGGATTATAAATGAAAAATGGATGAAATGGTAGACCATTTATCATCCTAATTTTTCTATTTAAATATTTTTATTATTTTTAAATAATTTAATAAAATATTTTTATCATAAAATATGATTAATTTCATTTTATGAACTATTCACATAATTTGACTTTTAAAATAACATGATAGAAATGGAATAAAATATAAAACTTTTACAAGTATATAATATGTTATATTAATATATAAAATTCATTCTTCACTATAACTCACCCAAAAAATATTACTTTTATATATTTTAAAAACATTTACATGATTTTTCTACTGCTTACAGAAGCACTGTGTCGGTGTTGTATAAGCATTTAAGGTAATTATTTCATCACTTAAAATTAAAAAAAATTACCATGGAAAAAATAATTTATCTTTCAAATAAATATTTAAAACTAAACTTATCCTATCTTTAACCTTATGTAAAAAATATAGAGATATTAAATTCAAGAGAGTGACATTTTGGAAATTTCTTTACTTAAAATAATATAAATTTCATTATCAAGGAAAAATGGAACCAAAATGAAATATATTAGAATTTTTTATTTATATGGTCGAATTTATTATATACACTGAAATAAAGGAAATTTTTGGGTTGATTTTGAGAGCATATCTCATGGTTTTAACCCTATTTTACCCATTTTACCCTTACTGAGGTGACAAATTTTTAACATGATTACTATTCATAATAAGAAAAAATAAAATGGATCTACTTACCAAATTTTAATCCAATATTAAAAATAATTAATCCATTTTTCAAGATTCAATTTCTATAAGTGGTATAAATTCATTTTAAAATAAGTTCACAAAACACAAAAAATCATTTTTTATAAAAAAATGCATTTTTAAGCATAAAACTAGATTTATTCTTAAATCATGCCTAAAAAACTTTATATAAATGTTAAAAAAATTGATTTAATATATAATATATAAATTTCATTAAAATAATTCACCAATATTGATTAATTTAATTTATTAAGATAAAAACATATTGTGTGCATAAAATGGTTTTTTAGAAAAACAACTCTTTTACTTTTAAATGATTTTTATTATCATTTCTAATCAATTTATAACCAATGAATTCATTTTATACATGTGTAAACCATAATTTTTTTATAATTTATTTAGTCCTATTCATACTCATCAATCCAATGGCTAGGCTATAACTGTCACATTAAATAATAATATTTAAATATTATAATGTAATTCGTTTGAACTCAGTGTTTCATATAAATAAAGCTATCAAAGAAATAAAATTTATTTATATAAAACCTTATCATAAAATATTGGTTTGTTACACTTAGAATCTCCCTCATAATGTATCTAAGATCCGGATCTCCCTTGGTTTATCAAGGTATTATGGACATTTCTTCCAGGAATTATCATGTTTGGCTACCCCCATGATGACTCTGACCAAGGATGGGGTAAACTTCGAGTGGTTAGATCTATGTGAGGATGTGTTTCTTGAGCTAAAGAGAAGGTTGAAGATGGATCCATTACTGACTTTTCCATAACCTAGTATTGGATATTTGGTTTACTATGATGCCTCTAGTGTTGTTTTGGGAGTTATGTTGATGTAGAGGGGTTTGGTAGTAGCATATGAATCACATCAGATATGACCCCATGAGTGTAACTACCTGATGCATTACTTGGATTTGGTATTTTTGGTCCATTATTTGAAGTGTTGGTAACACTATCTCTTTGGATAGAGGTTTATTTTCTACACTTACCACAAGATCCCCAGATATATCTTCTCATAGTGATACCTAAATTTGAGACAGAGGCACTAGGTGGAGTATCTATAGATGTTTGACTTAAATATGGATTATACACTAGGTAAGGTTAAAACTATTTTAGATTCTCTCAGCAAGAAGATTCATAATTCTCAGGAGATTGGAGAGCATACTTTAGAGGAAGGGTGGCATATGATGTGTTTTTTGGCCAATTGTAGGATGGATGCGATAGAGGAGTGTGGGGCAGTGACATGTGTACCATTAGTTACCATGTCTAATTTAGTGGACCATGTGAAGGACAGTCAAGAATTAGATTCTGAGTGTGTGGTTATGTGATAATGGTTAATAGTAGATGATACAGTTCCATGTTGGTCCTTAGATGATGACAGCATGCTTTTTGTCTATAGGAGGGTTGCAGTTCCTACATCCATAAAGGAAGATCTTATGAGAGACTCATATGTATTTCAGTTTAAAGTACATCCTAGGTATAAAAATATGTATCATGATATCATATGGAAGTTTTGGTGGCCATTTATGAAAAGGGATATCATTGGTTTTGTCTCACAAGGTCTTACCTACCATAAAGTAAAGGCTGAGCATCAGTGTCCTAGTGGTTTACTCTACCCACTACTAGTGACCATGTGTAAATGGGATGATGTCATGATGGGTTTTGTGATAATATTACCAAGAACCTCAAGGATTCATGATGTTGTATGGGTAATAGTGGATTGGCTGATGAAAATGGCTCATTTTTTGCCGACCTGGGAGACTTATCCTATGAATGAGTTGGGAAAGATATATGTCTATGATATTGTACATCTTCATAGAGCTTGCTTAAGAATTATATTAGATATATATTCATGTTTTACATCATTGATCTGGTGGGTCTTGTAGAAGTATCTAGAGACTCAACTGATATTGAGCATGACTATCACCCACAGACAGATAGACAGTTAGAGAGAACGATATAGATACTTGAGGATATTCTTAAATACTATTTCCTAGACTTCATTGGATCATGGTATGATCATATATCCTTGGTTTATTTTACCTATAATAATAGTTATCGGGATTCTATCCATATGGAACCCTATAAGTCTCTATATGGTTGACCTTTTCACTCACTATTATGCTGGTATGAGGTGGGTGAGGTAGCTATTTTGGGACCAATCCTAGTGCAAGATACTTTAGATATAGTGAAGAAGATCCAAAATTAGTTAGTTACCACTAAAAGTAGACAAAAAATCATATTTATATAATAAGAAGAGACCATTGGAAATCACTATGGGCAATCAGGTTTTCTTGCAAGTGGATCCTTGGTTGGTGAATTGATGTCTTTAGAAGTAAGGAAAGCTGGCACCAAGATTTGTTGGACCATTCGAGATCATCCAGCATATAAGGATAGTGGATTACCATTTGGTCCTTCCTTAGTGTTACCAAGGTATGCATGATATGTTCCACATATTTCTACTTCAAATGTACACATCCAATTCTATTCATGTTATAAACTATAGGACCATTGAGATGAAACTAGGTGAATCTTACATGGATCACCCAATTCAAATCATAGACCATAGTGATAATGTTTTATAAGGGAAGAAGTTCCCACTCATGAAGATCTTATAGAGGTAAGGATGGGTCTAGCAGGAGACTTGGGAGTGGGAGTTTGATGTTCAGGTGGAACGGCCTAAGTTATTCAAGATCTATTCCAAAGATAATTATCGAGGATGATAAGTCCTTATAGGGGGAGAATTATAACAATCTTATTTTCTATGGTTATGTTTATGTAAGTTTTGTAATGTATTAAGTGATGTTTTTGAACATTGTGATTGTTGAGTTTTAGGTTCAATTTGTGTTGGATATTTTTTGACGCTTAAAATTGGGTTTTGAGGTTTTGGTTCAAAATAGCCAACACCATGCCCTAGTGTAAACTGTTTTATCACTATTGTACTACTATGTAATATGGTAAAGGGAAAATGGATTGTAAAAGTTGCGGACATGGTCATGGTGAGCCCAAAATGGCATGTACATGGGAAACACACCCTTGAAGAATCTATTTTAGGTTGGATACTTTAATAACACCACAGTCATAACTAGGCCATGGTGGAGGTCAGGTTAATGATCGAGCTAGTTTTGAAATAGAAGAAATGGAAACCCTGTTCCCCTGATCTTGACCAGATCAAAGGGGAAACATGACACTTAATCAAGGGGTCTTGAAAGTGTTTTAATCATTTCCTTACTCTTTTAATCGATCTTTTCACCATCATTAATCATTCCCTTGATTTCCAGATGCTCTAGAATACCTAGGTCCTAACCTTAGGTGCCTTCAACTAAGCCCCAATTTCTTTCTTGATTGGAACAATCTTTTATCTCCTTGGGTCGATCTAAGGGATCCTTCTATATTCCATTTTTGGTGCTTCTGGTTTGGATTGATTTTGTAGAAAACCTTGGGGGTCTTTCTCGTTCTAGCTAAAATTCTTCTTTTCTTCTTGAATGATCATAGAATGAGGTTGTTATGGATTAGAATATGGTGCTTTATGTAGTCTAGAAAGGTAGTTTCCCAGCTTTGGTGTAATGAAAACATTTATTGAATATCATTGATGTTATATGATTTATCAATAGTGAATCCTTTATAGACTCTTCATGGGTGAGTCTCTTTCCTTATAGAATCAGTTTTCCTATTTTTGAATCTCCAATCTTATCTCCTTTGTGACCTTGGAGATAGTTCTTAGGGCCTTTGGGTGTGATCTTGTTTCAAGTTACTACCTTCTTGGTGATCCTTGACATTGGCATCTATAATATTGAGGTAGGAAGTCACTTACCATATAGGGAATTATATATTATTTTTTTAATGGTTGATTATTATTCTTGAAATCTATTCTTGATATGTGTTTTCATGTGGGTGAGTGAGTAACCCTTGAGACTCATGTTGGTTATGATATCATATGATTTGTGTGTAGCCTCTTGAGAATTATTCATGATATTCCTTATTATTCCTTATTATAATATCTATTTATGGTGGTATTTCATAGCTTGTGGAACCTTACTATGGGTACCAGGATGAAAAGGTTTCTCTATATTGGTTCAACAACCCCTTGGAGGGGGAGCATGATGATATGAAAAAGGCTAAAAACTGTGGAGCATTTGATGGTATGATCCGGATCATGGACATGTTTGCTAACGTGGGAGTATACCATGCATTGGAGTTAAGAATACTTCATATATGGGATGATATAGGAAAAATACATGAAGGGGTGATGTGTATATCCATATTCATCAAACATGTCAGGTGGGTCTTACTATCATCCGAGAATTACGACCGCCATCAAGGTGGTTCATTCAGTTTTCCTGATAACAACCACCATTAAGGTGGGGAATGTGGCATTTGTTTAAAGGTGGAACTTGGGGATAGGACTAGAAGGCGCATAGTTCCAACTGAAGTTAGGACTTTTAGCATATCTTGTGATGTGTAGTGGAATACATTAACATCCTTATCAGTATTGTTCTAAAGTAGGTTGGTTCAAGGTTCATGGAGGCTTGGTTAGCACATGATGAATCAATTCATGTTTGGTTTTATGCTTACTTGTGTTATAATTAATCATAAAATACACTATAATATATTCGTGTGAACTTATATTAAGGGTGAATTGGTAGTGTCCCAGTGGTTTTATACTCACACTCTGCATGGGTATCTCGATGTGCATGCAGACTTCATGATCAGGGAATGATGGAAGGGGAAAGGTCCAATAACAGAGAGCTAGGATATGGGGCATGGTCTTTAGAGGTGGTATTCCATGACTCTCTCCCCCCAAATATTACACCTCCTAGTCCAAAAATGATAGATCAGATATGGTGACTGCCCGAGTCTCGCCTCCAGTAGGCCCCAAGTTGGCGACTAGCACCAAGGGTATATCATACATACAAATGGGAAGAATTTCTCTCTAAGAGAACATAAATAAGAGATAGATAAGATAGATACACCAATTAACACCTACTAAAATATATATAAATAAAATAAAACTCAAGCTCATACATGTAATGTCATACGATACTAAAAAAATGGAAGGAAACTACAAGTACCGAAAAGGAAAACTCAGCTCGACCACAAGACCCAAACAACTCTTGAAAAATCACAAGATGGTAATATCCAACCTGATTTCCAACCTATTCCTACTGATCTAAAAAAAATTATATATAAAAATGGTGATAATAATAGTATACTCAATAGGATCCACCCCAGAGCCTCTTTTTTAAAAGATAAATAAAACATATTAAATCCCATTGAACAAAAAGTGAACCTAACTCGTCACTTAAACTGGTATACTAAGTAACCGGCCTCAAAATAGTTATCTATCATCAAGTAATGTATACAAGAGATCATATATTATATTAATGAAATAATAAGGGTGTCTCACTACCACTTCCCCATTGGTTTTTCACTCTTCCCCAATATTTTATATCTTGATCCATCTCTCACCAAAATAATTCATCTCAAAGACACCTAGGCTAAGTATCACAGCATTCACTACATGCATCACATAATCATGTCATCCCATCCTCATATCCATATAGTAACCAAGTAGTTTATGGGAGCCAAAACATCTCGTATGACTATACATCAGGTATTATACCTTAATCCATCACAGCCCATACATCAAGTAAGGTAACTCAAGCCATCACAACATATACATGTAAAACCTATAATAATCCATTGGATATTGTATCTAGGGATAAATTTCTATGAAAAATAACCAAAAGTAATTTTCTTCCTCTACACATGTATATGGTAAACTAACCACAGTGCATACCAACACATAATACTACCAAGATAAGAGAACAGGGCCAGAGGGTGTAGTCAGCCATCCATCCCTTGACAACATAGATGTTGGGGAAAACACCCTCAAAGATTCAACTAGGTTTCATTATCCTAAAATTATGTGGGTGGGGTAGCATATGAAATAACAAAATATATAATATATAATATATCTCAAAACCACACTATAGGAACAACCAGGTCCTAAGATCAACTACATCTATTTTCACTCAAACACTCATCTGCCACTGCTAGGGACTAGACATCCTATAAGCACACAATAATTTAAATAGATGCATTAAGTTACTTATTTATTTTTTACATTAAACATTTTGTTAATTAATTCATTAACCATTTATTAACATTATTCCAATTACATTACTTTAATAATAAATCCAAGTCTATTCCCTTGAATCATAATCCCAATCGAGTCTGTGGTTTCTCAAGAGTAACATCTCATTTGAATTAAAATAACACCAACCCCATGGGTTAAGTCATTTATTAAACATTAATAAACTTTACATAGTTACAGGTACTCTAGGAAAATATCCTAAGCTACCACCAAGAGATATTCAACCAAACACACTCATCTTCCTCAAACAATGGGAAAAGGAATGCATATAAAAAAAAGAAACCCGGCCTTCCAAACATTAAATAGATTCATTAACAATAATATCTAGCTTAATCACAACAACAGGTAAAATCAAATTCAACCCATTCTATCATCTATGGTGTCATCCCCGACACCCACAAGCATATCACCATGAATTTCACCATCATAGGCATCAACTTCTACCACAACCTCAGCCCTCCCTGCCCATATCTCATCATCCATCCTAGACTCATATCATATCACATAGAAATTCTCAAATCCAGAGAACAAAAAAGGAAAAAACAAGCATAGTCAAGAGGGAAATCTAGGCCCTACAAACAAGGAATTCGTCCTTCACGTGAAAATGGGTACTAATGACCCCCCAACTCAAGGCATCCATTATTTATAAACAAATAGGCACTCTCATCCATAAATATTTATCTTTATCAAACAACCGGTTTTATTCTATTTGAATTAACTAATTCATTATTAATAGGTTCCAACTATGGGAAACCTAAGGCATAAGCTATAACAAGCTATCAAATTGTATTAAAATTATCTCTAGGATAAAACCAGTCTCATAAAATTGTGGAAAGAACAATTTTCAATTACATGGACTTTATTATTATTATCAAAAAATCATTAAAATTCTTTGAATTCTTTATAAAACTCTATTAACATATGGAATAACATGTTCAATTAAACATGCATGCTTGCATCAATTTGATTACTATCAAATTATGAGAAACATTGGATTATTAAACATTTGTATTATTTAATTATTTAGTCAAACAACAATTATTTTCAAATTTAATTTATTTACAAATTTTATCAATTTTAACATGTTAACCCAATCATAAAAACATGATACACAAGAATAGTATAGATAACACACTATTTATCAAAACAAGAGGTAACCCAATATCATGGTATAAAATGTTGACATGTGATCGCTATCCAAATTCTTTATTTAAACTATTTTAATATTTATTAGGTTAATTACACTATAATCAAAAGGGATAAACCATGATAAGTTTATGATTTCACATAAATAAATAGGAGAAGCAATGAATCCTATACCTAAAAAGCATTAACATCCTTCACATGAAAACTGATCAATGTCGTAGATCTTTGATTGCCTATCCTATAAGAAACTGTGATCTACCAAGGATTTTGTGCCAAAAATTCACTGAGAAAACAAAAAATAAAACCTCATAAGAGTCACAGAGATAAAACACCAAAGTATGGAAATAAAGGATGGGTGGATGATGAGATTAAACTAAGAGAACTACTAGAAAAAGGAAATAGAATGTACCTCGGATTGATGCATATAAAAAATAGAAATTCAGGATCTATACCTATTGAAAGGGGATTAAAAGATCCTCCAAAACCAACCCAAGGTTCCTAGGGTTTCAGTGGAGGAAGTGGTAGAAAAATAGGTCTGAATTCGTATGGGGTATTTATAGGCATGCATTTTTTTAAAGAGACCATGGTCCAGCCCCTTGGACCACGACGCAGCCCTCCCTGACACAAGGCATTCTACAATGCAACCCAAGAGACCACTCTGCGACACCCTTTTGTCAAAGGTTATTTAGATAACCATGGTAATATCTTATAAAAGTGGATCTAGGGGCTACGACATAGCCCTAAGAACCACGTCGTATGACCCCCATCAATAATAGGGACGTTACGCCATAGCCCAAGCACCACGACATAGCTACCCCTATTTTGGAAGTAGTCCAAAAACATTAATAAGATGCAACCTCCTTGATATTACATAGACATTCCTAAAAAGGTAGTGGCCTTGTTTTCCTCTATTATATCCCCTAAACCTCACCCAGTATCCCTTACACCGCAACCACTAGAACCACAGTGCAGTGCATCCCTCCACGTCGCAGCCATGCCATTTTTGGAAGTGTCACTCTCCTTTCCCTCCAAACACTATCCAAACACTTTGGAACCTCCTTAAGATGACTCCAACACCAAAAACTCACAAAGAGAAGGTATATTGGGATTTGGGGCCTTAAATCAGAAACCTCTCAAACCATTCTAATCATCGAGAATTCAAAACCAATCGAGAAATAAAGAAAGAAAAGGGGGTTATCCGAACAGCCACCTCGTGAGATACCTCTCAAGGATCTCTTAATCACAGGAGATCAACAACCTCACTTAGAGGAACTATGTGAAAACCCACACCACAACAACACCATATCCTAAAGACTCTCCTTAGGGAGATACCTCTAAAATGAGTGTAAGGTCACAACAAGCAACAATAGAAAACCATCTCATAAACTATAAGGGGTTCAACAACCACAACTAGTGTTACAATAAGATAATATTAAAACACTAAACAGATCAGGGAATTGAGTGCATATCTACGACTCACATTACCAGGTACTCTCCTACATGCCATGGTACCTCCAAACAAAACAAACCAAGGGAATATAATTCCCATTCAACACCTTCTCCCGATAGTCCTAGATCTCTACAAGATGATACTAGAAGGTTTCATCATCATCAACATTTATCCCTATCCAATCGATGATGTGTGAGTCATCATGAAGATAATGATAAAGATTCAACACATGGAAGACATCATGTATCTATATCATCCTCGTGGTAAGTGTTATCTTATATAATATGGCTCCAACATGATCCAGCACCTTGAAAGGCCCAACAAATTAGGGAGAAAGATTACTCTCATGACTAAGCCTTTACTTCCCATGATGAGGATTCACATTCAGGAACACATGATCTACAAAATAAAACTCCATAGGTCTCCTCCTATGATCAGCATATGATTTTTAATGATCTTGCAATGCCTTCACCCTCTAATGAATTACCTAAACCATCTCTATCATATTATATGCTAGTTATGACCCAAAAATTGATGAATTTTCAACCCCAGTATAGCATAACAGAGAATGGAAGGTTTTTCATAAAAATATTCAAACAAAATCAAACCAATGTTGGAGTTAAATCTATTGTTGTAAGAAAATTCAACTATGGTAAAGTAACTCAGCAACGAAACTTCAAAATCTAGGATACAATAATGTAGAATATCATTAAGAGTCTAGATATTCTTCTCTATCTGACCATCCATCTATGTATGAAAATCAATTTTAAGGAATAAATGAGAGCCAAAATCATATTGGATACCTGTCCACACCCTATAGGTAAAACAAGGATCAATATATAAAATGATCATCCTTAGGAATCTATGGATTCTCACCACCTCCTCGAGATACTTCCTCAAAAAAAATATATATTAAGCTTGACTTTTTGATCACTATAAAGTGGGATGATTTTGTTAAATGATCCAATATAACCCATATAGAATCATGGCCTCCCTTAGATTGAGGTAAACTAATAATGAAGTCCATCAAGATTTCATCCCATTTCCAAGAGAGAACATATAATGGATACAGAAATACACTAGGAATATGATGCTCGACCTTCACCTTATGGCTAACCAAACATCAAGATAAAAACTCTACAACTGCACGCTTCAACCCATGACAGAAAAACTGGCCTCTCAAATATGGGTACATCTTTATCACGATGGGATGTACTACTAAGGGTGAGCTATGGAACTCATAGAGAACCATATCAGGCATCACCAAAAATACAAAAACCTTTCCCTAAAATAACACTTAGTATTGATCATACTCAGACCAGCCATCAGGGGAATCACTAAAGACAATTGGCCTCTCTATATCTCCACCTAAGAATCTCTTAGTTAGGGATCCTCCACATACTGCAACAAATATGAATGGTTTATCATCTAAAAAATATCATACTTCAACCTCTCTCATATCTAAATTCATCGTTGATACCCTTTCCACCACTCTCTAGGAATATCTATATTCACACATGGAATCGATACAATAATTATAGCTCAGAACATCATCTACAGAATTACCCTTTCCCATTTTATATGAAATATTTTAAGTCATAATCCTGTAAGAATTAAATCCTCCATTTATAATGAAAGTTTATGTCATGATGGGAGAAGACATACCTCAAGGTATTATAATTAATGAAAACCACAAAATGCTCACCGATGAGGTAATGCTACCACAACTTCAAGGAAAACATGACTAATACCAACTCAAGATCATGGGTGGCATAATTATTCCTGTGAGGATGAAACTACTGAGACCCATAATAAACAACTGATCTTTGTTGCATCTAAACACAGTCCAACCCAAGATGTGAAGTGTCATAGAAAACCTAAAATTGAATACCCTCTGCTGAAAAAAATGGACTGGAGTGCTAACCAACTTCCTCTTAGGGTACTCAAAAGCTACCTAACACCGATCAATCCAAAATAATGTATAATCCTTCTTGGTCAAGGTTGTTAGAGGATTAAAAACCTAATATAAATCGTCTACAACCCTCATTTATTAGCCTATAAGTCCAAGGAAACTATGCACCTCCTCAAGAATATTGGGGGTTTCTTAAGAAACATCCTCCTTTGTCTTCAAAGGATCCAAAACTACTCTTTGATGGGATACTACATGCCCTAAGAAATAAACTTCACAAGACCAAAAATCACACTTTGAAAACTTCCAAAACAACTTATGATGATGAAAAATAACTAAAAAGGCATGGATATGCTCTAAATGATCCTCCTCATATTCAAAGTGCACAAGGATTTAATTTATGAAAACCATCACAAACTTATCGAGGAACTCTATGGACACCTCATTCGTTAAATCCATGAACACAGTCAGAGAATTAGTCACACCGAAAAACATCACAACAAACTCATAATGTCCATAGAGACAAAGGAAAATAGTATTTAGAGTATCCTCATCCTTCACATGTATATGATAATATTATGATCACAGATCAATCTTTGATAACCAAGTCACTCCTTTTAGATAATTGAATAACTCACCAATCTATAGAAGTGGGTAGCATTTCTTTATTTTCAACTGATTCAAGCGATGATAATCGATATAGAGATGAAAACTATTACTGGCCTTATTCACAAAAAAACAATTGATGCACCCCAAGGTGACACACTCAGCTGACCAAAAATTAACTAAAATAGATCTTCAAGTTTTACTCTCAACTCTCGCAACTCATAAGGCATCACCCTATATAGAGACATTGATATAGGAGAGACGTCTGGTTGTAGCTCTATCTCAAAATCGGTCTCCCATCAAGGGGTAACACTACAAACTTCTCAAGAAAAACATCAAAGTAATCTTACACAACCCTAGGAAACATTATTGATTGAACCTATAATGAACTCATCGTCATCTCAACTATCAAGGAAGACAAGTATGGAACACACCTCTCACCCATCAAAGGGTTTCACTCACCAAAAAACAATGTTGGATCTCTATCAGCATCAGAAAATATAACCTGTATCTTTATGTAATCCACAAAATCCTACTCTAAACATAGTCAATCCATGCCAAAGATGATGTCATATGGTTGTATCCATAAATATAGGGATTTTTTCAAGGATTGGTGTCGCCCCAGCACTAGATCACAGTTTATACATGCTTCATACAAATAATATCAACCTTAAATTAGAATAGTCAATTATAAGGGCACTAGAATCCTCTCCACCTCGAGTCCTAAAGTATGGACAAGGTCATGTGATATTAAAGAGTGCATATCTCCTAAATCAAACAAAGCATGCATTCATGTAGAAAACAATCAAAGGGTACCTCAAAATATGTTTGGCTCTACCAGTACTGGAAATGATAAATCATAAAGCTAACCCATGACCTTCTCCATAGCCTCTCTAACCCTGATGAGAACCACATCCATGGAAAATTTCTTCTCTTTAGGTAAAAGGAGCATCCTAGGGTTATCCTATTACCATCCTATCTTTTCTATACTGATCCCAAACTGGAACATCATAATACTATTATCTAAAATGAAAATTACTCAATGGATAACCTAAATAAAAAAACCTAGAACATGATAAATACTCAAAAAAATTGGTCACTCTCACTACTAATGACCTTATCCTCCACAAGAAAAACACATTTTTAGCCCCTTGGTATAG
The DNA here is from genome assembly GCA_963277665.1 of Viscum album. Taxonomy (NCBI): domain Eukaryota; kingdom Viridiplantae; phylum Streptophyta; class Magnoliopsida; order Santalales; family Viscaceae; genus Viscum; species Viscum album. The sequence continues at coordinate 767,954,741 of OY728159.1, read as the reverse complement.
GTATGAGAGCTGCTACCCCTAGAGAAATGAGATTATAATGGATGGTAAATACCCCTGGCTGGTTGAAATCTATTATTTCTAGGAAAATGGGAACCTCATACCATATCTTTACTTCATGATGAATCCTAAAAAATCCCCTCTCATAACAGTCCAATTCTAGCCAGTATCCTCTCAACAACCTCCACTCTCTCCAGCACCTTGATATATGTTGACAATATGAATGGGGTGACCTGAAACTGAATCTCTAGATGCAAATACTTTTATAAATTACTCAACTTGTATGACTCATCTAGAAATAGGTTTTAAACGTATCAAAGTAGGGTTCTAAAATGGATCTCAAACCCCCACATGCTAGAACTCCACTATCAAAGGGTAAGCAGCTTCTGGAGACTAGCCTCCTTCGTGGTCGAAGAAATAAACTACTTGGAACTGGTATCTAAATTTCTTTGATGAGACCACTAACTCCTCACGATCCCTAAGGAATAAGATCCATCACTACCTCACTAGTCCAACCAGCATCGTTATAGCCAACGAAACTCAGTACTCCTTCCAAGTACATATCAAATTTAAATATATCTCTACATCCTTCAATTGGACCTATATGAATAAGTTTTAAATGGATCCCTCAGACTTCTGTAAACTCTAGTGTTAAAACTCTTAGAGTTTTCTCCTCCAAGTGTCATTGTCGTCGACCTATAATCTACAGTGATCTGTTGGGACATCTTTCTGAACATATTCGGTGTAGAACTGATGAGTATGTCAACCTAGATCCATTTCTACAAGAATAAAAAATGATTATTGACTCCTCAACCTATAATATGGAATATTTATAATTAATTAATTATTTGATTAATTTTATTCTATTAATGTTTAACCTATCCTAAGTTCTACCCATTTAAAATATGTGTGTAAAGAAGAATGGTGTGTGATCCTTTCCTAGGTCTCTACCATGCAATCAGTATCGCTTAATTTAGTAGACTCAGTAAACTTAAATGTCCATGCAATAGGTTATAGGGGGCCTAAATACCAATGTCTCAAATAGACTCTTGTGTTTACATCACTTAATAAACTTAGATTACATTATTTCTCTACCACCCATATAGTCTCACCTATTCATAACTCCAAACTTCATCATATACCTTAACCTGAACCAATGATATCACTCTATCATGACCTCCTCTCCCAAGAGAGTACTCCTCTTGGTATGAAAATGAGAGATGGGAGATGGTGAGTTCCTGATTCCTGCATCTGGTAGTCCTCAGGTTGGAAACTTTCCCCAAAGGTATATCATACATACTAATGGGAGGAATTACCCTCTAAGAGAATATGTGGGAGAGAGAGAGAGATAATACAGATACATCAATAAACACCTGCTCATATATATAAAAATAAAATAAAACCCAAGTACATGCATTTAATGTCATAAATTACTAAAAAATTAAAAGTAAACTACAAGTACCAAAAAGGTAAACTCGGCAGTGACCAGAAATCCTAAATAAATCCTGAAAAAACAAAAGGTAGTAATATCCATCTTGATGTCCAAATCACTCTTGATAACTTAAAAAAATTATATATACGTAGGATGAGTATAATATTATAATCAATTAGATCCTCCCCAAAACCTCACATGAAAAAGATAAAGAAATCATATTAAACCATGGTAATCAACAAGTGAAACTAACTCATCACCTAAATGTGTATACTAAGTTCTCAGCCTTACCATGGCTATCTATCACAAAGTAATGCATACAGGAGATCATGTATTACAATAATAATAAAAACAAGAGTACCCCACTATCGCTTCCCCACTGGTATGATGCTCTTCCCCAATGTAGCCTATATTGAGCCATCTCTCTCCAAAATAAGTTATCCCAAAGACACTTGGGCTAAGTATCACAAAATGCACCATGCACATCATGTAAGGACTCAACCCAAATTACTTAGAGTCGGTGCCTTATTTTATTACATTGGAATATAAATAAGGAATATGCATCCTGAAGGACCAAGTAGTTTACTGTCTTTGGAAACAAGATACATACATAAGTTCAACATTACAACTTGAAATGGAAAACAATTTAGAAAATCCTTTGACAACATTCATAAATCCTAGTTTATTTATTCATGTCATTCATAATATACCTCTTCATTTCATGGGGAAATGAAACATAAGAAAGGGGTGAGATCAAATGATCAGTAAGGGTAATAAATACAGTAGAAGATATTATAAAAATAAACATTAGTCATGGTGAATAACTAAAAAAACACATGCCTTTAAAAGTGAACTTGAACACATTATGGTAGGAATATGAGCTGAGTAATTATTACCATAATAAAAAAAATCATGGGTATTATACTAGTCGAATAACCACAAAAACTATGAATTTATAGCTTCATAATGAGGGAAATTCATATGTCTAACATTCTAAAACATATCAACAAGGCCTCGGCCAAGACATCTGAAAATGATTAAGGCCTAAGCCAAAACCATATCTAAAAATGGGCAAGGCCTCAACCAAGTCCATATCTATTTGTATCATGAGACATATCGATGCATAGAGGGGTTGTAGAGAGACCCACCCATCATCACTTAATAAGTCCAATTAATTCCTCATATGAATATAGATAAACATAAACAACATATACATTCATATTGAAACTAAAATATAAAATGTCAATAACGTTCCTCGAACATTAAGCATAAACACTAACCATTCAGAGTAAATTGATGAATGGTTGTAAGATATAACATCCACAGTCAAACTAATCATAAAACATTAAATCAAATATTTTAGATGATATCATAAAATATTAATCTCAATAATACATAATAATCAACAAGAGTGATGAAACAGATGAATATACTCTTATAAAATCATCGAGTAATTCCTGAGATAAATACTCTTTTACTTTGAAAAGAAGAGTTATTTTGGAAAAGTCATTGTATAAAACCAGAAATAAAGTAATACAGTACTTTAATAATAAAATTATTTTTTAAAAAAAATATAATGGTTGCTAAAAACATATTATAGAGTACCCTTGAAAATAGGTATGAATTTGAGAAATTCCCTTGAATATGGCTTGTATTTCGGGAAGAATTTTTGAATGATATAAATAGTCATAAATGAAGTAGGATTATGGTTGGTAAACATATGTAGAACATTATCATAGAATATATGAGTATTACATATGAATAAATAATAATTTAATGGATATAAGTAAATAATAAGAGTAGCCCTAATGAAAATTGAGGTTTTGGTAGAAAACCCCTACCTTAAGTCTGAAGGTGTTCCTCACTTGATATTAGTGTCCTAGATAACCAAATTAAATTAATTTATTAATATTTCCATAACCTCTTATTTATTTAATTGATTTATTATATCCTTATTGTTTTCATTCATGTCCTTTTTTATGGGTTTAATAGGTTCAATTTTATTGTTTGGGAGCGTTTTCTTCCTTGGTATTCATGATCGGTTTACTTATATACATGTAAGGATAAACATGTGAGATGAGAATGGTTATCCAAAATAGAAGATGTATTTTATTTGTTAACATCTAGAATATTACATGGTTATAAAATTCATTTGGTTATTAGGAGTGAAGATGAATCATTATATAAAACTTTAATGATAATTATTTGGGTTAATTGGCGGTTCTTGATCACAACGAACTCATTTTGATTTATAAATTAATATCATGTGTAAAAAAGGATTAAAAAACCTTAAATAAGTTATAATACATATACTATGGTCTTTTTAAACCATAAAAATGGTTTCATGACCAGAATTGAATATGGTAATAGAAATTGAAAACCCTCCATCCTTGAATGTGATAAATTAACACATCTCAGATGGTGTTTTCATTTCTAGTATAAAATAAGGGGAAAGTAGAGATAATGAAGAAATATTACTTTATCATAAAAAAAATTCAGTACATGTAAGTTACTGGATTCATCATAACATTTGGATAAAAGGAGGTGAGGAAAGAAAAAGAAAATAAAGGAACTTGAAATAAAAGAAATGAAAAGAGGAATTTACCTCTTGAAGTAATCTTCCTTGAGAGCCTCTTTAGAGGAGAGGTTTTGGTCTTTTTATGAGAACAAGGGATACTGGAAGTGGGGGAGGAGATTGGAAGAATATTTGAGCAGAATTTATACAAGGAACAAGGCTTGATAGGAGTGAATAGAAGAGGGAGTGAGGGGGGTTTATAGTGGAGGAGAGGGGTGATTTGTTAATATTTTATTCATTATTTTATTATTTCCCTTAAGACAACCAATAGTGTTCATTCATGTGACCCATAATATTAATAAGTGCATTTGAGTTATAAACTAGTGGTATTACATCAGCCTTACATCACTTATGACCCAATAAATCATGTATCTAGCATTTATCATAAATTATCATATTTTACTATTCACCCAAAATTCAAGTATTTTAAAAAAATCCAAAAAAATTACCCCAACCATTTTTTGATGTCTAGAATTAAAAATTGAAATCCATTTTTTGACAATATTTTTCTAAATATTTTTAATTTAATTTTTAAATAAAATCATATTTTATTCGAAAACAAACAACATTAAAACTTTAACTCGTTTTGTAATTCCTTGAAAATTAATCAAGGTCCCATAAAATTATCTTATAACCATAAGATAATAAAATAACAATTTATGATTACATATTATGAAAATACATTTCCATTTTAAATTATTAAATTAATCATAAAATTTAAATTAAAATATTTATGAAATATAAAAATACCAATACTTATACTATGATCATTTTTTCACTTATAAAATGTCAAAATTGTATTTATACATTCATGGGTGAAGTTTCTATTTTTTTGGATGATTTATTATTCATGACTATTCATAAGAGTAACATTACTATTCATAAGGGTATGTTACTATTCATAAGGTTATGTTACTATTCATTAAAAACTAAGTTGATTCTATCAGACTCTAAATGTCACCCCAAACGCAACCGTGTATGTCAGTTTTTTGAAATTCAAATCACAGAGGTGGAAAAATTATGTTTAATGGATAGGTTATAACAAAGTGGTATTTTGTAGAGACTTGGTGTTTCATGCATTCAATATTAAATTTATTTGAAAAATCTTGGGGTGTTTCATTATCCCCTCATTAAAAAAAATTCATCCTAAAAATTACCAGAATGTTACCTTACAAAAATATTTGAGCATTTCTTCATCGTAAACTTCTTAAGATCCCATGTTGCCTCTTCGATTTTATGATTTTTCCAAAGTATCCTTACTATTTGAGTCATCCAATTCCTCAACACTTGTTCTTTAGTGTACAAAATTAGGGTAGTCTCTTCACAGTAAGATAGGTTAGGTTCCAATTCTATACCTTCATAACTGAGGACATGCATTGGGTCTGGCATGTACTTTCTCAGGAATGATACATTGAACACATTGTGTGCTTTAGATAGGCTATGTTTCATAGCCAAACGATATGCAACAGCTCAAATTCTCTCCAGAATTTCAAAAGGGACTATATACATAGGGTTCAGTTTCCCTTTCTTCCCAAATCTTATAACACCCTTCCATGGAGATACTTTTAAGAAAACATGATCTCCCACTTGAAACTCCAAATCCTTTCTTTGATTATCAGCATATATTTTTTGTCTACTTTGAGCTGCTTTGATATGGCCTTGAATAGTATTTACATTTTCTGTTGTTTTCTCCATAAGCTCTGGGCCCATAAGCTTCCTTTATCCAACTTCATCCTAACAAGTTGGTGTACGACATCTATTTCCATACAATGATTAATATGATTCCATTTTAATACTTGAATAGAAACTATTATTATAGGAAAACTACACTAAAGGTAAATATTGATCCCACATATGTTGAAAGTAAATTGAACATGATCTTAACATTTCCTCTAAGGTTTAGATCCTCCTTTCTGATTTCCCATCAGTTTGTGGGTGATTAGCAGTACTCAATCGAAGCTCTGTATCCAAATATTTATTAAAAATTTTCCAAAATTTTGATGTAAATTGTGGATCATGATCAGAAATAATTTAGAGAGGTTCTCCATGAATTCTCACAACTTCATTTACATAGAGTCGTGCAAGGCGCTCCAGTAGAAAATCCTCCCTTATAGCGAGGAAATGTGCAGATTTCACAAGTCGATCCCGAATTACCCATATTACATCATTCTTTCTTGGATTTTTGGGTAATCCAATGAAAAAATACATGGTGATGTCATCCCATTTCCATGTAAAAATAGGTAGAGGTTGCATGACTCCTCTAGTATGTTGTCTTTCAGCCTTCACTTATTGATAGACTAAACATCTTGATACATAATCAGCAATTTCTTGCTTCCTGTTGTCCCACCAAAAATGTTTCTTCAAATATTTATACATTTTAGTGCTAATAGGGTGGATAGAAAAATTAGAGCTATGTACATCATCCAATAACTCCCTTTTCAGATCGGGTATAGAGGGAACACATAGCCTCTTCCCAAATTTCAAAATTCCATCTTCACATAAAAATTCATCCAACTTCCCATCTTTCACAGAATTAATTTTCTTTTGAAGGTCCTCATTATCAAGTTGAGAGATTTTAATCCTTTCTAATAAATATGGTTGGTAAACCAATTTAAAAAGTAATGATGTTTCACCTTCTTTGATAATTCCCATGTCCATCCTTACTAGATCCATGAATACAGGGTCCATTTCAATCCTCATTTTTTTTAAAACTCCATGATCCTTCCTACTCAATGTATCAGCTACCTTATTTTCCTTTCTTAGGTGGTAGTGTATGAAACAATCATAATACTTGAGTAGTTTAATCCATATTTTTTGCCTCATGTTGAGTTCTTTCTATGAGAAGATATACTTAAGACTCTTTTGATCCGTATATATCTCACATCTTTTACTATAGAGATAGTGTCTATATATATTCAGAGCAAAGATTTCCGTTGATAACTCAAGATCATGAATAGGATAGTTTTGTTCATGGATTTTTAACTACCTTGATGCATAGTCAATAACTCTATAATTCTTCATAAGGACACAACCAAGTCCTCTCTTTGATGCATCACTATAGATCACAAACCCATCATTCCCTGATGGTAGAGTTAGGATCGAAGCATTCACTAATCTCCTCTTCAATTCTTTGAAATAGTCCTCACATTATTTTGTCCATATAAACGTAACCCCTTTAAGTGTAAGATTGGTGATTGGGTTGGCTAAAAGGGAAAAGTTCTGAACAAAATTCCTATAATAACCTACTAAACCAATAAAACTACGTACCTTAGTTATGTTCATTGGAGTAGGACATTCTTGAACAACCTTTGTCTTCATAGGATTAACAGATATTCCATCCTTAGAGAAAATGTGTCCAAGAAATGAAACTGATTGAATCCAAAATTCACACTTTCTAAACTTCCCATATAATTCATTTCTTCTAAGAGTATTCAGAATAGTGTGCAAGTGATTTTCATAATCTTCATAGATTTTGGATTATACGAAGATATCATCAATAAATAACACCACAAATTCATCAAGATATTACTTGAAAACCCTATTCATTAGATCCATGAAGATAGAGGGTGTATTATTCAGTCCAAAAGAAATTACTGTAAACTCATAATGCCCATACCTGGTTCGAAATATTGTCTTCGAAATGTATTCCTTCCTCACTCAAAACTAATGATATCCAGATCGATGTTCAATCTTTGAAAAATATTGGGCTCCATGAAGTTTATCAAATAAATCATCAATGCAAGATAGGGTATACTTATTCTTTATTTCTATAGCATTGATCTCCCTATAGTCAATACAAAAACTCATAGATCCATATTTCTTTTTAACAAAAAGGACTGGGGATCCCCATAGAGATAAACTAGGGTGAATAAATCCTTTATCACTCAATTAATCTAGTTTTTTCTTCAATTTTACTAATTACATAGTTTCCATTCTATAAGGGGTCTTTGATATAGACCTTGAATCAGGAATTAAGTCAATGGAAAACTCAATTTTTCACTCTAGAGTATGTCTAGGTAAATTCTTTGGAAACACATCAACGTATTATTGCACAATAAGTACATCCTCTATTTGAACATTAATTTCCTCACCCATATATATTTCATTCCTTTCCTCCCCAATAATTGAATATAGTAGAGATACTGGGGGTGAATCTAGATGAGAATTAGATGGTGATGTTTCTGCACTAAAGATAAGGGATTCTACATCATCCTCAAAAATTGTAACCTCCTTCTTCTTGCAATAAATTCTTACATCATGGTTTGAAATTCAATCCATAATGAGGATTATATCAAAGTCAATAATGGGTATGATAATAAAATCATCAGATAAAGCATTTTTATATGCCATAATGGGGACTTCTTAACACAACTTTGTTGCAATGATACTTCCCTTATGAGTTTTTATTAATAACTCTCTTATTAAATTAAATTGGAAATATCTAATTTTATTGGAAAACTGGGAATATATGAAAGAATGTGATGATCTAGAATTGAATAAATCATTTTCTAAGTTCGAGGAAATGATTAAAGTACCTTTCACTATGTCATTAGGAACTTCAATATTAGCAGTTGTGATCGCATAAGCTTGTCCCTGCTCCCTTGGCCTTTTATGAGGCACGTTTCCTTGACACTTTATACAATCATTAGCATATTGTCCCATATCCCTAAAATTATAGCATTGAAAATTAATAGATTCTTTCTTCCCCTTTCAAACACCAGCATGATGGCCTTTCTACCCACACTTATAGCACACCCCTTTTCTTTTTAAGCAGACACCAGGGTGTTTCCTTCCATAATTATCATAGGGTGTAAATTAAACTCTTCCCTTCTTACCCATTTCCTTATTTCCTTTTACAGATTTTTTAGTAACCCTATTATTCTCTTTCTTTACTTTAAATTCATAAGACTTAGATAACTCCTTTTATGTCTTGATAGCACTTGAGACTATATCTTCATATGATGAGAAACTTTGGGATACTATATCCCTTTGGAGGAATGGTTTTAAACCATAAAATAATCAATAAATATTGCTCCTTGTATTATGTATGTAGTCCGTGGAATGTCTTGATAACCTTATGAAGATAGATTCATACTTTGCAACATTCTTATCCTCTTTTTGCCTTAGATTCAGAAACTACCTTTCCATATCTAATATTTGTTCATGAGGGAAGTATTTTTCAAATAATATTTCCTTAAAATCCCTCCATTCCATTTCTTCTATTTCTTCCTCCTCCTTTGTGTTTTGGATTAAATACCACCACTGATCCGCATCTCCCGGTAGTCGATAAACTTCCATGAAAACCTTCTCTCTTTTCTTACATCTCAAAGTGAGAAATATCTTCTCTAATGAACTTATCCACTACTCCACTACAAATGGGTTTTTAGTCCCATTAAATGATAGAGGCTATTATTTCATAAATCAATCTAACATATCTCCTCTACATTTTGGATCCAGATGCGCCATACGGGTAAGGTTATTGTTCATAACCTAAGTAAGTTGTCTCATTATAGTTATAAGTTGCTCCACACCAATCGCAACTCCAAAGCCAACATCATTATCTTGCACGGGAAATAAATCCATACATGGGATATGTGTGTTCATACATTTTTCATTCCTTCCACTAGGATCTATTTTTAAATAATGGAATACATTATATTAGGTTATAAACCATAATGTATAATATCAACTTAGCAAAATACCTAGTATAAATTGAAATCCTATTCATGGCTAATCCCATAATCATAAACATGGTTTCTTTGAGGAAAAATTTACATTTAATTTCTTTATAATGACTTTTAAAGAAAATGTAAATTATCATAAGTATATCCCATGGGAGTGTCAAACCAGGTGCATAGTAAGGCTCTTTTTAATGTACTAGGATACCTAAGGTCAAGCCTGAAACTCCTTGTCAGAGTTTTCACTCCTAGATACATTTTTTCCAGAACCACGTTCACTTGTAGTATCCAAACAGGGATGTATTTTCTAGAAAGATCCACATAATCTATTCCTTACCAAAATACCAGGATTCTCTTGTATGATTATCCTCAAAGACTATCTTAGGGGTTTATTCCCTAATCTACATTTTCTAAATCTAGTTTCCAAGTTTTCTACTAAACTTCCTCTGATACCTACCAACTATAAGGACCCGACCTCAGTTGCTCAAAGTCAGTGCCTTATTTTATTACATTGGTACATAAACAAGGAATATTCATCCCAAAGTACCAAGTAGTTTAGTATATTTGGAAACAAGATACATACATAAGTTAAACATTATAACTTGAAATAGAAAACAATTTATAAACTCCTTTGACAACATTCATAACTCCTAGGTTATTTCTGCATGTTATTCGTAATATACCTCTTCATGCCCTAGAAAAATGAAACATAATAAAGGGGTGATATCAAATGCTCATTAAGGGTAATAAATACGGTGGAAGATATCATAAACATAAACATTAGGCGTGGTGAATAACTAAAAAACACATGCCTTTAAAAGTTAACTTGAACACATTATGGAAAGAATATGAGCTGAGTAATTATTGGCATAATAAAACATCATCATGGGTATTATACTAGTTGAATAACCACATGAACTATGAATTTATAGCTTCATAATAAGGGGAATTAATATTATGAACATTATAAAACATACCATCAATTCCTCGTCCAAGACATCATAAAATGATTAAGGCCTCGTCCAAAACCATATCTAAAAATGGGAAAGGCCTCAACCAAGTCCATATCTATTTGTCTCATGAGACCAACTGATGCATCAAGGGGTTTTAGAGGGCCCCAACTGTCACTTAATAAGTCCAATTAATTTCTAATATGAATGGGTATAAACATAAACAACATATACATTCATACTGAAACTAACATATGAAATGTCAATAACATTCCCTGAACATTAAGCATAAACACTAACCATTCGGAGTAAATTGGTGAATGGTTTTAAGATAGAACATCCACAGTAAAAATAATAATAAACCATTCAGTTAAATATGGTAGATGATATCATAAAATATTAATCTCAATAATACATAATAATCAACAAGAGTGATGAAACAGATGAAGATACTCTTATAAAATCATCGAGTAATTCTTGAGATAAATACTCTTTTACTTTGAAAAGAAGATTTATTTTGGAAAATTCATTGTATAAAACCATAAGTGAAGTAAGATAGTAATTTCATAATAAAACTATTTTTCAAAAAAATATAATGGTTTCTAAAAATAGATTATAGATTTCCCTTGAAAATAGGTATGAATTTGAGAAATTCCCTTGAATCTGGCTTGTATTTTGAGAAGAATTTTTGAAAGATTCTTTTAAAACATATAACTCCCAATAAATGAAAGTAGTATTATGGTTGGTACAAATATTTAGAACATTATCATAGAATATATGAGGAGTAAATGTGAATAAATAATAATTTAATTTAGGTAAGTAGAGAATAAGAGTAACCTGAATGAAAATGGAGGTTTGGGTAGAAAACCCTTAGCTTAAGTCTGAAGGTGTTGCTCACTTTATATTAGTGTCCTAGATAACCAAATTAAATTAATTAATTAATATTTAAAAAACCTATTATTTATTTAATTGATTTATTATAGACTTATTATGTTCATTCATGGCCTTTTTTATGGTTTTAAGAGGTTCAATTTTATTGTTTGGGAGTGTTTTCTTCCTTGGTATTCATGACTGGTTTACATATATACATGTAAGGATAAACATGTGAGATGAGAATGGTTTTAAAGAATAGAATATGTATTTTATTTTTTAACATATATAAGATTACATGGTTATAAAATTAATTTGTTTATTGGGAGCGAATATGAATAAGTATATAAAACGTTAATGATAATTGTTTGGGTTAATTGGCGGTTCTTGATCACAACGAACTCATTTTGATTTATAAATTAATATAATGTGTAAAAAATGATTTAAGAACATTAAATAAGTTATAATACATATATTATTATTTCTTTCAACCATAAAAATGGTTTCATTACCAGAATTTAATATGGAAATAGAAATTGAAAACTCGTCATCCTTGAATGTGATAAATTAACACATCTCGGATGGTGTTTTCATTTATAGTATAAAAGAAGGGGAAAGGAGAGATGATGAAGAAATATTACTTTATCATAACAAAATTACATTAAATTTAAGGTATTGGATTCATCATAACATTTTTATGCAAGGATTTGGGGAAATAAAAAGAAAGGAAAGGAACTTGAAATAAAAGAAATGAAAAGAGGAATTTACCTCTTGAAGTAATCTTCCTTGAGAGCCTCTTTAGGGGAGAGGTTTTGGTATTTTTATGAAAAAAAGGGCTATTGGACATAGGGGAGTATCTTGGGAGGATATTTGAGCATAATTTATACAAGGAACAAGGCTTTAGATGAGTGAAGAGAAGAGGGAGTGAGGGGGTTTATAGTGGAGGAGAGGGGTGATTTGTGAATATTTTATTCATTATTTTATTATTTCCCTCAAGGCAACCAATAGTGTTGATTCATGTGACCTATAATAGTAATAAGTGCATGTGAGGTTTAACCTAGTGGTATTACATAATCCTTACATCACTTATGACCCAATAAATCATGTATTTAGCATTTATCGTAAATTATCGTATTTTACTATTCACCCAAAATTTAAGTATTTTAGAAAAATAAAAAAGAAATTACTCCAACCATTTTTTGATGTGTAGAATTAAAAAAATAAATCCATTTTTTGAAAATAATTTTCTAAATATTTTTAATTTAATTTTTAAATAAAATCATATTTTATTCAAAAAAACATTAAAACTATAACTCGTTTTATAACAACTTGAAAAATTAATCAAGGTCACATAAAATTATATTATAACCATAAGACGGTAAAATAAAAATTTATGATTACATTTTATGAAAATAAATTTTCATTTTAAATTATTAAATTAATCATAAATTTTTAATTAAAATATTTATGACATACAAAAATACCAATACTTATACTATGCTCATTTTTTCACTTATAAGATGTCTAAATTGTATTTATACATTCATGGGTGAAGTTTCTATTTTTTTCCTATTTATTATTCATGATTATTCATAAGAGTAACATTACTATTCATAAGGGTATGTTACTATTCATAAGGGTATGTTATTATTCATCAAAAACTAAGTTGATTCTATCAAACTCTAAATGTCACCCCAAACACAATCGTGTATGTCAGTTTTTCGAAATTAAAATCATAAAGGTGGGAAAATTATGTTTACTGGTTAGGTTATAACAAAGTTGTGTTTTTTAGAGACTCAGTGTTTCATGCATTCAATATTAAATTTATTTTTGAAATCTTGGGGTGTTGCACATCATATCATCACATCATCTCATCCACATATTTATATAGTAACCAAGTAGTTTTTTTATCAACCACAACTTGTATGATGTGTACCATACACTGGGTATTATACCTCAAGTCATCATACCTCATACATAAAGTAAGGTACCTCAAGCCATCACAACCTATACACATCATACCTATAATAATCCATTGGATACTATATCAAGAGATACATGTGTGTAAAATAACCATAGGTCATCAAAACCCCCTACACACATATATGGGAAACTAACCATCATGCATACTATCACATAATACTACCAAGATAAGAGATCATGTTCATAGGGGGTAGTCGTCCATCTATCCCTCTACAACCTAGATGTTGTGGAAAACACCCTCACAGAGTACAATGGGTGCCAGTCGCCCTAACCGACATGGGTGGGGTAGTGTATGAAATCACAGAACATATAGGATATAATATAACTCAAAACCACACTATGGGAACAATCTAATCATAGGCTAAAGTGCAGTTATCATCACTTGGACACCTGGATGCCACTACTAGGGACTAGACATCCTATAAGCACACAAGAATTTAAATAGTTACATTAAGTTACTTGTTTAATTTTTTACATTAAAACTTTTATTAATTAATTCATTAACTATTAATTAAAATTATTCTAATTAAATTGCTTTAACCATCAAGCCATGTCCATGACCTCTAGGAATAATCTCAACCAAGTCCACAGTTTCTTAAGAGTGACATATCATTTTCATTCCAGCAACACCAACCCACATGGGTTAAGTACTTTATTAAATATTAAAATTTCCATAATTACAGGTATTATAGGAAAAAATCCTAATCTATCACCAAGAGAGATTCAACTAAGCACACCAAGGTGCCCAAAGTTTTGGGGGAAGGAATGCATATAAAACAAGTAACCCATCCTTCCGGTCATTAAACATATTCATTAACATGCATCAACTTCTACCGCAACCTCGATCCTTCCCGCCCATATCTTATTAGTCATCCCAGGTTCATCCATCCCATGTGCATATCACATTGCATAGAAAGTCTCACATCCAAATCACACAGAATATGGAAAGCAAAAAATCATAGTTAATAAGTCAATCTAGGCCCTAAAAAAGGCATTCGACCTTCACATGAAAATGGGTGCTCACGGCCCCCAACTCAAGGCATCCAATATTTATAAAAAAGTAGTAACTCTTATCCACAAAGATTTATATTTATCAAACAATTTGTTTTATTACATATTGAATTAACTGATTAATTATTCATAGGTTCCAACTATGATAAACCTAAGGCATCAACTATAGCAAGCTATCAAATTGTTTAAACATGCACTATAGCATAAACTCAGTTTCATCAAACTGTGAAAAGAATAATTCTAAATTACATTCCTTTTATTATTATCATAAAAAATCATTAACATGATTCAAATTCTTTATCAAATTAAATTAACACATGGAATAACATATTCAATTAAACATGCATGCTTACATCAATTTGATTACCATCAAATTATGAGAAACACCGTATTATTAAACATGTGTCTTCTTTAATTATTTATACAAAAAAATCATTTCCATATTTAAATTATTTACCAATTTTATCAATTTCAAAATGCTACACCAAGAATAAAAACATGCTGCATGAGTATAGTATAGATAGAACATTATCCAGCAAAACAAGAGGCAAGCCATTATCAGTGTATAAAATGCTGACATGTGATTGTTATCCAATTTATTTTTTAAAATAGTTAAATATTTATTAGGTTAATTTAACTATAATACAAAGGGATAAACCATGATAACTTTGTGATTTAACATAAATAAATAGGAGAATCAATGAATCTCCTTCTTCAAAAGTGTCAATGTTCTTCACACAAGAAGGGATCAGCATCACGGATCTCTGGTCACCTCTCCTGCCAGAAACTATGATCTCCCAATGACATAGTTCCACAAAAACATCAATAAAAAAATCTCATAAGATCATCATAGATCAAATTCCAAAGAATGGAAAGAAAGTATGGGAGAAAGATGAGATCAAATGGAGAGAAATTTCTAAAAAAGGCAGATAGAATGTACCTCGGATTACTACAGATCAAAAATAAGAATATAGGATCAATACCTATCAATAGGGGATTCAAAGATACTCAAAAACTAGATTTACTAGGATTTGAGTATAGGAAGTGGGAGAAAATTGGGTTTGAATACCTAGGGGGTATTTATTGGTAGACATTTTTTAAAGAGACCACGGCACAGCCCCTTGGACCACACTACGGCCCTCCCTAACATAGGGCATTCTATGGATCAATCCAAGATACCATTTCAGAGCACCCTTTGGTCAAAGGTTCATTTGAGAACCATGGTAAGATCCTATAAAAGTGGATCTGGGGGCTATGGCACAACCCTCAGCACCAAACCACAGACCACCTTTTCCAAAAGTAAGGCTACGTCATAGCCCAAGCACCATGGTGTAGCTACCCCTGATTTGGAAGTATACCAAAAACCATGCTATGATACATCCACCTTGATGCATCATAGTCATTCCTAAAAAGGAATTTTCCTTTTTTTTCCTCCATGAGATCCTCTAAAGTGAATTTGGAATCCCCTACACTGTATCCACTAGCACTATAGCATAGCGCATCCCTCCACACCACAACCATGACATTTTTTATAGTGGCACTCCTCTTTCCCTCCAAACACTATCCAAACTCCATGAAACCTTCTCTAGATGCCTCCAACACCAAAAAAAATGGAAGGGATAATAGTATCTGGTCCCTTACATTGTACCAGAATAGACTCTAGAGGGATTTTGTGGTGTTTATTTACTTTCTTATCTTGATCATACTCTTTTTGACCTCTCAATTTGGGGGATACTTGGTTATTTATTCTATATGGTTTGAGGTACATGTAATTTTATATGTTATGGAATTTACTATTTATTCTATTGTGTTTATTTGTGATATTTTTTTTGGTAATGCCTTGGCCAAGGACCGAAGCACCATTTATTAATTAAAGAAGAAAAATTTTACATGAGACGAAAGGATGGGATCTTATTAAAATCTCTTTCAAAGAGGTGAAATAAATCAGCTGGCAGCACATCTAGCCAAGTCATGGTCTGGTGAACACCTTTTTTGGCAAGGGCATCAGCAACAGCATTTGCTTCCCAGAAGGCATGTGTGGCAATGTAGTCAATTTCCTATAGCGAATTCAAGCAATTCATCCAAAGCGTAGTGAGCGGCCAGGCGAGATGAATGACTCCATTCCAAATGGCTTGAACAATGGTGGTAGAATCACTTTCAATCCAAAGTTTTTGCCATCCTCTTTGCAGTGCAAAATCAACAGCATGTATGACTCATAACATCTCCGCTTCTAGGGATGAGGCAGTCCCACATCCACTGTAAAAGCAACTCTGGCACTGGTCAACAGAATCTCTAAAAATGGCCCCACAGCTGGCAGGTCCAGGATTGCCTTTTGAGGAACCGTCGACATTCACTTTATTCCAACCCGGCATCAGAGGTTGCTAGAAAACTTCAAAGAGGTGCCTGGTCTTCGGGAAAATACCCGGGACACGGATACGTCTGAGGACCTCGAAGTCACCAATATAATTGCTACAGCAGTCTTTTTGAATTGATGCGGCTTCATGAATCGCAATTATAATTTGAGCTTTTCCTACATTGATCTTGAATGAGTGCTTATTATGAATAAGGTCGTTTCTTACATACCATATTTCATGTAGGAGTTATGCCACTGCCGCACAAAAAAAAAATTTAACTTGCTGAGAGACTTCATGTTTAGTAAATTTCTTCAAAATCAAATAGATCAGGTCAGATAAAAACCATGAGCAATTAAATAACTCAAAAATGAAGTTCCATAAAGACGAGGCCGTAGCACAAGACAAAAAAAGATGATCGGAATCCTCCCTGTGCTGATTACACAAATGACATTTAGAGCATAGTTGAATGCCAAAGGCTTGAAGACAAGTTTCAATGGGCAATCTATTGTGAGCAATGTGCCAAATAAGGGTGAACCTAGAGGGTCTGATCCAAGTCTTATTGAAGGTGCTCACCCATTTATAATTAGGTTCATTGCCAGAGAAATTTTGCATGTAGAAGTTTTTCAAGTCAAGGATGCCATTATGAGAAGGTTCCCAAATAAGGAAGTACCTGAAATTAGAGAAAGTGTAATTCTCAATGATCTGAGCAATGTTGTTAGGGATATCGTGCCTATGAAGTTACATAACATCTTTAATGGTATGTCTGGTGTCTTCAGCAATATTTTTTGTGATATTATTTATTCTTATCTTTATTGATACTGATGGTATAGTCTCCCCAATAATGACACTCAGACTCTCCCTACTAGTCCACAACCTATTAAGTATAGAGTGGCGTGTATGAGGCCATGTGGCACTCCAGATCAGACCTGGTGATTTGGATCAAGACATTATAGTTCAAATATTAATATGTTAATTGAAGGTGAAAAGAATTTGAAAAATTGTTTCATGCTAATTCACCCCCCCCCCCCCCCCGGTGTTATTGTACAGATCATTGAACATTTCAATGTTTCTAGAGAAAATAAACTATCTATAGAGGAACCAATGACTAAAAATATAAATTTAATAAATTAAGAAATAGTGTAGGACCATGGAAAATATGAAAAAAAATGAAAATGAGAATAATGATAATATAAATAATATTCTCATGATTCATGATCTTGGATATGAAACTATACTTGAATTTAAAAAAGATATGGATTTGTATTATTATCCAGGAGTATGGGGAAATATCAATGATGTCAAGATGATTTTATTAGTTCTATATGGTCTGATTAATATATTAAAATAAAATGATACATATCCTAAGAAAGTTTATTATGGGGGACACTTTTACTTATAATATTTATATTTTCCACCTTTCTAATAGTGATAAGCATGAAAGGAAGTGGATCGTATATTCCAATGATATGGACAAGGATGTTTTTTTTATTTTGTAAATTATTTAAATCCAATATAATGGAAAGTTATTTGACTAAAGGAGGATGTAGTGATTGGTATAACATTCCAACGAATCTTAGAGATCATGAAAGAAATTTCGAACACATTGTTTTTTTGATATGGGTTGACCTACAAAATGATCTTGAAAAAAGAAAAAAAAATGACATGGGCATTGAATGTTTAATTAGTAAAGTGTTCATTGGATGATGATACTTACTCAATTCATTTTTTATAAATCTATTGAATTTTTTGTCTAATTTGATCTTATTATAAACTATCATCTTCATTATGTGATAGATAAATAAGTTCAAAAGAATTATCTTAATAATAAAATGGATTACTAGACTTGTCTCAACATACATGAATAACTTAAAAAAAGTTCAAAAATAAGTAATAGAAAACCCTAGAATTGATTCGTTAACTAATATTCAATATCATAATCATAATAACCCTCTATTTGTTTTTAAAATTCTCATGAATTCTTTTTCAAACAAGCCCAAACCCCATTTATTGGCTCAATTTCATGAGTTCAGTTCACTTTTTCATGGATTCTCCCTCCCACTTTTTAGATATTTTCATTTAGGGATTAGAGTGGTGCTGGGATTCCATTTTCTTAACAAATATTGATTTTATTCCACCTAGATTTCATTTTTTGAGGTTATTTGGGTTGGTTTGAGGTAGGTGATTGCATCTCTACCTATTTAAATTTTTTAATTGGATGGTTTTGTGTTATAAGAATAATATTTTTTATGTTATTTGATGTTATGTATTAGGATTCTCATCAATGAAAATATTTTGAATGAAGTTTATTGTGTGAATATAATGTCAGTGGTTCCGTGAAAAATCATATATGATATTCTTTGAAAAAATTACCTTTAGATTCTTAGGTTATGATTAAGCTTATGGGTTTAATAAGGTCTAATTTTATGGATACCTATTTACTTAAATACATCATTGTTTGATCGATAGTGATGGAAATAATGACTAGAGGGGGTGAATTGTCATTTAAAAATTTTAAAGACAAAAAAAATAGAGTTTATAAAATAAGGATTTATATTGAGTGTTGTGTTCTTGATATTAGGTGCAATGGAAATAAAAAGAACATAAGGATACAGTGGTTCAAATCACAAAGATCCTAGTCCACTCCTCAACCTTATATACTCCTTAAGAATATTGGTACCCACTAAGAACCTTGATTTTAAAGGTGTGAGAACCTTGTTATAGAAACTTCCTTTTACAAGAACCTAGAAGCATAACCTAGTCTTTTTACAGTAGACCAAACCTTAGTCTTTGACTTTAATTTTGATCGGGATTCACAACTCAGACTTACTTTTTGCTGGAAGAATAACCAATAAATAAAAGGCTTGATTTTTAATGGTAAGAGAATAAACTGGACTCAAAGAAATAAAAATAGAAGAATAAATATTACATGAAGAAAAAAATATAGATAAATTAGCAGATGATCAAAAATGTTGAAGATGTTGAGCTAGATGATCATTGATCACTTGAATGGAACAAGATCGAATGTTGAAATTATTTTGTGATTGTAGCCAGAGTACAGAAATAGTTGTGGTTTCTTGATTGGATGATAGCATCAAGAATTGTGTCGAAGTTCTATCAAAAATAATCAATCAAATGATCTGCACTGGAATTGTTTTTATGCCTTAAATATATATCTTGGATCATTAATGCAAATATCTTCTAGAAGCATGTCCATGTCCAATAACTTCTTGACACTTGTTAGAGTATAAAATTAAAAAATGTTATTGTTACCTTCTATTCTAAAATTCACACTAAATAACAGATAAAAATCGTATGCTTTATTTCTTCATGAAATATTAATATAAAATAATTAAAATAATAAATATGAAAAATAATTCATAGTAGTTAAAACAAACTAGATAAACTTCTAGTTTATTGAGATAGTAAAACTATTGTAAAATGGATCATCATAAAAAGTATTATTGCATGTATATATATACATAAAATATGTTTACAATTATTGTTTACACTACTAATAAATATAATAAAAAATATATAATAAAACAATTAACTAAAAATTTATTTTAATAACAATAATTAAAAGAAAAGAATTATTATTTTAGAAAAACCATTTCAAACTAATGGGAGATATAAAAAGTTTGGCGATAGATTGATCTACTATTGGTGCATATCTATCATTGGTATCCAATGGTGGATTAATCTACCATTGGTTTCCCATTGTGGATTGATCTACCATTGGTGAAAAAATGAATTACCGATGTAAAATAGAAAAATAACTCAAAACATGAAATGATCCTACTATAGCCGATGAGAATAAATGAAACAAAAATAAAACCCATCATGAAGAAGGCTGATGCAATGATATTGTGCAACCATGAGCTTCTAGTTAAGTAAGAATAAGATGCATGTTCCATTTGAAATAGGTAAATATATCTTCTAATGAAAAACTAAATAGGGGATCTACTAGTGGTATCAAATGGTAGACTAATCTATGGGTAGAAGAATAATCTACTGATGAACAACACACAAAACACTCGACAAGCATGGAGAGATGTTGTTGGTATGATCTACATGAGAAGAAAAAAAAACTACTGGTGGAAGAGATATCTACCATTGGTGTAACTACTACAAAAAAAGCCTTTAATAGTGCTAAAATTGTTCATTTTTAGTGAAAAACAAGCACTGACTACCAGAGTCGGATTAAAGGACCTAGGCTTTTATAAGCTCTAGAAAAGTGATGATAAAGACACACTTTAATAGCACTAAAAAAGTACTCATAAAGGGTACCTTCATCGGTTCTTTTTTTAACACTGATAAAGTACCCACTTTATTAGTGCTACTAAAAGCATTGATTAAGGTATCCTTTATCAGCACCCATGGTAGAGCTGAAAAAGGGGCATACTACAGTGTGTTGTAAAATTTATAACACACTACAACAGCAAAAATAGGTTGAAAATACATAATTTAAATAAAATAAATTTACAACACAAATACAATAAAAAACACTATATTATACACATTTAAAACATTAGTTTGTATATTTACATAAGTTCATATTATCACATACATTTAAAAACATCAATTTTCTTTTGTCTTTAGCCCCTAACCCTCGATCATGTTATTGCTAAACAAAGCACCCCATCTTGAGAAAAATAATGCACCTGTATAAGAAAAAAATTCTTATTTTATTAATATTGTAAATAAATAAATTAAACACAAAGTGTCAATTATAAACTAAAAACATATATTTTGAGTTATACCAAGAACATCATGTATCGAATTGAGTTACAGTTGATTCTTTCATGTCACACCATTTCTTTTTCATATTCAAGAATTATCTCTTCAAAAATTAACTAAACAAGTATAAGATAAAAATGATAAGTAAATTAATTAAGAAATATCATATAAAATGATGATAAAACAATTTGATCTCATTTTCTCAGTTTTGGCGATGTGATGTGAATTTTAAACTAAAATAACACTTATATATTGAAAACACGTACTTTGAGTCATACCAACCACATCATGTGTTTGATTGACATCAAGTTAATTTAAATATGTCACAAATGACTTATGGATATTTTTTCTAAAGTATCAAAACAATATGAATGAATTCACTTAGTTTTGAGTATGTCACTTGTGTTTTTTACTAAAATATCATTTTAAACTGGAAACATGCACTTTGAGTCATATCAGTCACATCATGCATCAGTTTTATGTGATAATTATTACTATATGTCACAAATGACTTTTGAATCATTTCCTAAATTTATAAGAAAATATGAGCATGTTTTCTTGGTTTTTAGTGAGCAATATACTTTTTGAACTAAAAGATTAATTTTAAACTGATAACAGAAAATTTGAGTCATACTAGGCACATCGTGTATCAGATTGATGTGAGGTTAATTCCTACACATCAAAAATGACTTATAGATCATTTTCCTAAAGAATATATACAATATGAATGAATTTTCTCATTTTTTGAGTATGTTGCTTGTCTTTTTTACTGAAGTTAATGTCAATTTTGAATAAAAAGACACACTTTGAGTCATACCAGTCACATCATGTGTTGTACTGTGGTGATGATGATTCATATATCTCACAAATGACTTATGGATTGTTTTAATATGGTAAAAAAACAATCTGAATGTGTTTTCTCAGTTTTGAGTGTGTCACTTGTATTTTTTACTAAAATGTCATTTTAAACTAAAAACATGTACTTTGAGTCATACTATTAATATCATGTGTTAGTTTGACATAAGATAGATTCTTATATGTCAAAAATTACTTATGAATCATTTTACTAAATTATCATGACAATTCAGGTGCATTTTCTAAGTTTTTAATGAGTGAGACACTTTTTGAACTAAAATGTCAATTTTAAACTGATAACAGACACTTTGAGTTATACCGGGAACACCGTCTATCAGATTGAGGTGTTGTTAATTCTTACATGTAAAAAATTACTTATGAATCACTTTCCTAAATTATAAAAGTAATATGAATTTTTTTTCTCAGTTTTGAATATGTTACTTGTCTTTTTTACTAAAATTAATGTCAATTTTAAATAAAAAGATAGAATTAGAGTCATACTGGTCACACCATGCATCAGATTTAGGTGTGGCAGATTCCTACACATTAAAAATGACTTATGGATTGTTTTTATAAAGTATCAAAACAATATGAATGTGTTTTCTTGGTTTTAATAATATCACTTGTCTTTTTTACGAAAATGTAATTTTAAACTAAAAACATGCACTTTGAGTTATATCGGTCACATTGTGTGTCAGTTTGATGTGAGAATAATTCCTACACATAACAAATTACTTATGAATCATTTTCCAAAAT
The DNA here is from genome assembly GCA_963277665.1 of Viscum album. Taxonomy (NCBI): domain Eukaryota; kingdom Viridiplantae; phylum Streptophyta; class Magnoliopsida; order Santalales; family Viscaceae; genus Viscum; species Viscum album. The sequence continues at coordinate 767,931,543 of OY728159.1, read as the reverse complement.
TAACAAAACAATCCGAGAAATGTTTCTCTAATTTCAATGAGTGGCACACTTTTTAAACTAAAATGTCAATTTTAAACTGATAAGGGACACTTTAAGTTTTATCAGGCACATTATGTATTATATTGTAGTATGGATGATTCCTACATGTCAAAAATGACTTATAGATATTTTTAATAAATTATAAAAACAATATTAATGCATTTATCAGTTTTTAGTATGTCACTTTTCTTTTTTACTAAAATTAATGTCAATTTTAAATAAAAAGACACACTTTGAGTCATACCGGGAACACCGTGTATTGGATTGAGGCGAACCTGATTCCTACATGTCAAAAAATAACTTATAGATCATTATCTTAATGTATCAAAACAATCTGAATGTTTTTAATCAGTTTTGAGTATGTCACTTTTCTTTTTTACTAAAATTAATGTCAATTTTAAATAAAAAGACACACTTTGAATCATACCGGTCACACCGTGCATTGAATTTAGGTGAGGTTGATTAATATACAACATAAATGACTTATGGATAATTTTTATAAATTATCAAAATAATACGAATTTATTTTCTTGGTTTTAATTATGTCACTTATTTTTTTGCTAAAATGTCATTTTAAACTAGAAATATGCACTTTGATTCATAATAGTCTCATCGTGTGTCAGTTTGACATGAGAATGATTCCTATACATAAAAAATGACTTATTAATCACTTTACTAAATTTTCAAGATAATACAAGCATGTTTTCTTAGATTTCAATGAGTGACACACTTTTTGAACAAAAATGTCAATTTTAAACTGATAACGGACACTTTGAGTTATAGCGAGCACACTGTGTATCGGATTGAAGTGAGAATGATTAATACACATAAAAAATGAGTTATGGATTGTTTTTATAAATTATCAAAACAATATGAATTCATTTTCTCAGTTTTGAGTATGTCACTTGTCTTTTTTACTAAAATTAATGTCAATTTTAAATAATAAGGCACACTTAGAGTTATATCGATCTCACTGTGGATCGGATTGAGTTACGAATGAATTTTACACATTAAAAATGAATTATATATCATTTTGGTAAATTTTAACAATAATATGAATGTGTGTTTCTAATTTTTTAGTATTTCACTTGTCTTTTTTACAAAAAATAATGTCGATTTTAAATAAAAAGACACACATGGATTTATAATGATTACACCATGCTTCAGATTGAGTTAACATTGATTCATACACATAAAAAAATAAATATGGATCATTTTCATAAATTATAAAAACAATACAAATTTTTTTTCTCAGTTTTGAGTATGTCACTTGTCTTTTTTACTAAAATGTCACTTTAAACTGGAAACACGCACTTTGAGTCTTATCAGTCACATCGTGTATCAGTTTCATGTGAACCTAATTCATACACATTTTAAATGAAATATTAATCATTTTAATAAATTATAAAGACAATAAAACTGATTTTTCTCAGTTTTTAGTGAGTAACTTACTTTTTTAACTAAAATGTCAATTTTAAAGTGATAACAGACACTTTGAGTTATACCGGGCACACCGTGTATCGGATTGAGGTGAGGATAATTCCTAAACATACAAAATTAAATATGGATAATATTAATGAACTATAAAAAAATCCAAATGCATTTTCTTGGTTTTTATTATGTCACTTGTCTTTTTTACTAAAATTAATGTCGATTTTAAATAAAAAGACACACTTAGAGTCACACCGGTCACACTGTGTGTCAGATTGAGGTTCAGCTGATTCCTACATGACACAAATTAATTATGGATTATTTTATTAAATTATATAAACAATAAAAATTAATTTTCTTGGTTTTGAGTATGTCATTTTTATTTTTTACTAAAATGTCATTTTAAACTAGAAACACGCACTTTGAGTCATATCGGTCACATTATGTGTTGGTTTGACATGCGATTTATTTATACACATAAAAATTACTTATGAATAATTTTAAAAAATTATAAATATAATATGAGTGTGTTTTCTTGGTTTTCAGTGAGTGACACTTTTTGAACTAAAATGTCAATTTTGAACTGATAACTAACACTTTTAGTTATACCAGGAACATCGTGTATTGGATTGAGGTGAAGATAATTCCTACATTTCACAAATGAATTATGAATTATTCTACTAAATTATAAAAACAATCCAAATGTGTTTTCTCAGTTTTGAGTATGCCACTTGTCTTTTTTACTAAAATTAATGTCAATTTTAAATAAAAAGACGCACTTTGAGCCATACCGGTCACACCGTGTGTAAGATTGAGATTTGGATGATTCTTAAATGTCTAAAATTACTTATGGATCATTTTTATAAAGTATAAAAACTATATTAATGTGTTTTATTGGTTTTAAGTATTCCATATTTCTTTTTTACTAAAATTTCATTTTAAACTGGAAACATGCACTTTGAGTCATACCGATCATATCGTGAGTCTTTTTGATGTGATATTAATTCCTAAACATTAAAAATTACTTATGAATATTTTTCCTAAATTATTAGGAAAATCTGAGAATGTTTTCTCATTTTTTTAGTGAGTGAAAAATGTTTTGAACTAAAATGTCAATTTTAATCAGATAATGAACACTTTGAGTTATATTGGGCACACCGGGTATTGGATTGAGATGAAGATGATTCCTACATGTAATAAATGAATTATAAATCATTTTAATAAATTATTAAACTAATACAAATGTTTTTATTGGTTTTTATTATTTCACTTGTCTTTTTTACTAAAATTAAAGTCAATTTTAAATAAAAAGACACACTTAAAGTCATACCGGTTACACTGTGCATTGGATTAAGGTTGGGTTAATTATTACATGTCACAAATGACTTTTGGATCATTTTATTAAATTATAAAAATAATACAAATTATTTTTATTGGTTTTGAGTATGTCACTTTTCTTTTTTACTAAAATTAATGTCAATTTTAAATAAAAAGACACACTTTGAGTCATACCGGTCACACTATTCATCAAATTCAGGTGAGTCTAATTACTAAATGTAAAAATTACTTATGGATCATTTTCCTTAAGTATAAAAATAATATGAATTCATTTTCTCTATTTTTAGTGTTCCACTTGTGTTTGTTACTATAATTAATGTCAATTTTAAATAAAAAACACACTTGGAGTCATATCAATCGCACTGTGTTTTCAATTGATGTGTGACTGATTCATACATGTTACAAATTACTTATAGATCATTTTCATAAAATATCAAAAAAAAATACGATTTTTTTTTAAAAGTTTTGAGTATGTGATGTGTGTTTTGAACTAAAATTTAAATTATAAAATAAAAACATATAGTTCGAGTCATACCGAGCACACTGTATCGGATTGAGGTGATTATGATTGAGTATATGATGTGTGTTTTTATTTAAATTGTCTAAAAAAATCTATAAAATAGATATGTTCTATTTGTATGGAATAGGAAACCCCATGTTGCCTAAAATTTCCCATCCAAAAGCAACATATTCTCTCTTTTTTGACTTGTTTCAGATAGTTGAAAGCAAAATATAACTTCCCAAGAGCTGTGAAAAAAACTAAATAATTATTAGATAAAAATGATAATAAAATTAACTTAAAAATATTAGATAAAATGGTGAAAAAAATTAACTAAACAAATAGTAGTAATTCACCTTTTCTTGATATTTATATACATTCTTGACCCATTTCCTTGTTACCATTATCTTTGTTGCAGCCTTGAATTCCAATCTCTCATAAACACAAGAAGCTTATAATAAACTACCCCAACTCTAGAAAAAAAATTAATCTATATAATAAAATAATTATTATTTTATTAATACTATAAATAAATAAATTAAACATAAATGTGAAACAATACATTAATAAAATGTCAACTTTAAACTAAAACCACACAACTTGAGTCATATCAAGTACACTGTGTATCGTATTGAGGTATGGTTAATTCCTACATGTCACAAATGGATAAGGTATTTTTATCCTAAATAATCAAAATAATATAAATTAATATTCTTGGTTTTGAGTATGTCACTTGTCTTTTTTACTAAAATGTCAATTTTAAACACAAACTATACAATTTGAGTAATATCGGTCACACTGTGCATCAGATTTATGTGAGGTCAAATGAAAAATTAATTATGGATCATTTTCCTAAATTTTGAAAACAATTTGAGATAATATTATTAGTTTTGGATATTTTTACATGTGTTTTAAACTAAAATGGCTCATTTTTATTAAAAACACATACTTCAGGTCATATCGAACACATCGTGACTCGTATTGATGTGAGGTCAATTACTACACATGAAAATTGAATTATGTATCTTGTTCCTAAAGTTTAAAAAAAATCAATCTTTTTTACTCATTTTTTACTATTTTTTGTATGTTTTAAACTAAAATGACACTTTTTTATTAAAAATATGTACTTTTAGTCCTACCAACAACATCGGGTTTCGGGTTGATGTTCGATAAATTTCTACATATGAAAAATAAATTATGGATTGTTTTCCTAAAGTTTAAAAATAATACAAGATCATTTTATCAGTTTTAACTATTTGATGTGTGTTTTAAGCTAAAATGACAATTTTGAATTGAAAACATGTAATTTGAAACATATCAACCACATCGTGTGTTGGATTGATGTGAGGTCAATTCCTACACATGAGAAATGAACTATGAATCATTTTCCTAAATTTTGAAAACAATATGATCTTTATTTATTGGTTTTGAACATGTGATGTGTGTTTTTAACTAATGTTTAAAATCAAAAAAATAAGTATCAAATAATAATTATAAGGAAATTAAAATAAAATTAGATAAAATGATGATAAAATTAACTAAATAATTAGTAGTAATTCACCTCTTCATGGTGTCTATATACATTCTGACACCATGTATTCTTCTCATTCATTTCTAAAAAAATTGATTTCCTCTATTTTACTTATCCTTGAGAAATAGATCAAAAATAATATATAATCATTTTGATATTAATTATTCACACTCCTAATATATTTATAAGGTAATATCCCATACTAGATCACAAACACAGTAGGTAATTAGATAAATTTCATGTCAGAAAACATTTTGACACCATGTATGCTACCCACTCATATCTAAACAAATTTACTTCTTTTGAGTATGAAGGTTGTCGTCAATCTTGGTAGTACTGAAAAAATATAAAAATACAAACGATTAAGAAATATTTTTAATTAAATTGTAATTACCTTCAAAAACTACCTATTTGGGGATGTTTTTATTTTCATGGTTTACGATCTCTCTCATAAATTTTCAAACATAATATCCATAATCATTATTATTATCTTACTTCCTACATTGTAAAAACATTGAGAAAAATAAGTAAATTTTTTTGAAATATGATTTGATAGTTAATTTTTTTTATATAAACCTTAATTTATTTCCATTTGAAGTAATATACGATATTCTTATATCCAATCACTGACTTCATACCATGATTTAGCATATATTTATAGATCTCTTTATCATAACAAAATTATTGTTAAAACACATACTGAAACATATAATTTGAATTTTATCTATAAAATGTCAATTTAATTTCATTATAAATTCATAATACACATCATGTGTGTTCAGTTTGTTAGATATCCATGCATTGGATCCAAAAAATAAATATTTGGGGTATACAAATTCATTTAGATCTTCATCTAGTGCTTCCTAAAAAACCAAAACAAATAAGTAATGAAAAAAATAAAAAAAATATTTTATGTGATTAGATTGTATAGTTTTATCCCTGCATTGTAAGAATCAAAAATTATGTCATTTATTATTTTTTTCTCAAACGCATCATTTAGAGCATATTTTTTCTTATTAATTTATTCCTTCTCCAAAAAAATTTTCATTTGTAGAAATGATATAGGGATTAATGAATCCAAATAATGCTTCACACAATTTTTCTTTTATATATTAGTAATATAAATTCCTGTAGAAAATATGAATAGTTATTAACTTTAATGAATATATTATATCATCTTTTGGACAATAATATTATGAAAATGTACATTATGTATGTATTCACAATTGAGACTCCTAGCCATTCAAACTTTAGAATATCACTTATAATCTCGAGATCAACCACATTTGTAATGAAAGTTACAAATATTTATTCTTCATATGGAATGAAATACATATCTCCATATTTAAATGTGGTCTCTGCATGAAGTTGTAATGATAATAAATGTTGAAGTGGAACTGGTGGGGAGAGGGTACTCCCAGAAGGTCCTTTTATTTTCTTGGTTGATTCACTAGATTGTCTTGATCCGAATTTCTATTTCCCCATAACTTTATCATTGTGCAATACAAAACCTCACTTCAGACCATTTTTCATAAACTTTTATAGGTTTTCATTTGAAAAAAATTGTTAAAGACAAACCTCGTGTATCTTTATAAGATTATATATATATGCGATGAAAGTTCTAATAGCTTCATTGACCATTGTAATATCCATATCATCAAGTGGAATAATAAACTCAGCGGTCAGCTCTTAATATACCTCAATTCCCACTTTCATGTGATCTTTTGGGATTTATTTATTGTGTATCATATCTCCTAGAATATTATAAATTCTAAACCTCAAAAAAAGGTGGTGTGTGGGTATTGATGGATAGAATTCATATACAACTTCACCCTATAGAATTTTAGTAATATAAAGTTATCAGAAGTTGTTTGATTCAAATTTAGGATAAATAGTAATGAAAAAATTTATTACTATGGGTAAGGTATATGATTTAGGGGAATGACTATCCTCAAAGCTATAAGGTTCATTTGGTTGTTTATGTGTTGATCTTTGTTCCACTGATGGTTCGCTTTGATAATTTCGCATACATTGGTCTTCCAAACAAAACTGAACAATAATATATTACAAAGAATCTTTTTATGTATGTAATCCTTTTATCATCTTATATGTATCTTCTTTTGGTTTTATATTCTTGAAATATGTGCTAGGATACACTCCAAAACCTACACCTCTAACGCAACCTTATTATTCCAACTGCTTCAAAAGCTACTAAAAGTAGTTTTTCTTATGGTACACTAACTGCTGATTCTTTTATCTAAACCATGTAATAAAAATATGAACATAAATAGATATTTTTATTTAATATTGTTATAAATCATAAAAAAATATTATTGTGTCATACTTACAGATGTTTTTCATAGTGTTTTTGTGTTTTTATCAACTAGTTTACCGTCTTTATTTACACAAGCCTCCTTTCATAGCACATGATGTGGGGTGGAAGTGGCTTCAGCTTTTGATTCATCAATATAATAAAAAAAGGAAAATATGTTCTTTCATATCACATAAAACTTTTATTATAGATTTAAAATAAATATCAATTTATTCTCTAGTGAAGTATGCCTCATCCTTTCTTTATGATAGAGGCACATTGGTTTTGTTGCACATTAGTTATTTTCATCACTCCTTTGCTTCTTTATAAATTAAAATTTTTGAATCAAATTGGATAAAATAAATAATTTCAAATAATATATTATCGACAAAAATTTACCTGAAATGATTTCTCATCGTGATGACTGATGAAATCATTTCATGTTTCCTTCTTTATAATGTGTTCATAACTAACTAGTGGGTGGACCTTTACTTTCCTCTTAGCATCACTAAGATATAACTTGGTAATAAGAGTCTGAAAGTATCTATGGTCTTTTCTAGTGGCCATTAAGATATATTTCTTATAGAAATCATCTAAAATAAACGAACTCTATAAGGAATAATGAAAAATAGATCAATGTTTTATTATATAATTTTTTGGTAAAATAAAGAAATTATATCATAACATTACCTTTACATCTTCCCAAAGGGTTTCCTTCGTTATAGATTGGTCGTGGCACCAAAAATCTATATCAATCGGCACATTCATCCTTGTTGTGACCCTAATATAACTAATGAACATTGACTTGTTAGGGTCAATAGGTTGGCCGCATTGATTCCATCCAACTTCAAATTTTATACCTTTACTTCTTTCCTTGATAATTTTATTCAACACTTTGATGTTGTACCATTCTTGTTTTTTTCATCAACATTTTGTTGGTCCCCTAATAATTCTGTAGTTTCAGCATTAACCACTTGTTCTTCTTTGGGATTGGTAACATCATCATGTTCAGAAGACATTTTCTGCATGATTAGTTAAATATTTAATTTAGATTATGTTAATATAGTAGAGAACAGATGATATTATGAGTAAAATTATAGTATATTTAAAAACACTTTAACCTTCTCATTGAAATTTTTATTTTTTTCAAGGTTGAAGGGATTTTGATCCTATATCGAGAATCTAAATCCCCTCTTTATGGTCCCCTATAATGTACAAAACATTGTCTACATTGGGACCGCCATAAACTAGTTTTGATCTCCCAATTAAAGGGTCATCCTCAATCGAATTTTCATCTAAACCTTTAGTTGTTTTATTCACCAATAGGACAATTGACCAATTATTTTTTACTGGATTTGATACATAAAATATTTTCACTGCTTGTGATTCCATTATGAACAACTATTCATTTTCCCCTTCCACACTAAAATTCAACTTCATGAATCTCATTTCATCAACTTTTACTACACTCCTATTATCAACCCATTTTCAATGAAAAAACATCCCTTGAAATGTTGTCTAATACAACTCTCATATATGTTTGATAATGCCGAAATATGACATATTCACATAAATTGGATTTCTATCCTTGGAACCAGATATGTGAATCACTTCCACCATAAGAGTAACTCCACTATTTTTCATCATAAATTAGTCATCGTGTTCTTTCGTATATAATTTATAACCATTGATTATAGAACTAGTAAAAGATGTAACATTTTTATTTTATCCCCTAGATATCCATTGAAGTCATTCAGCAATTGAATTCATATTTTCATATAAATTCCTATAAATATGGTCTCAAAATAATCCTATAAACTATTTATTATGTGTATTTGATATCCATCCTTCAACTGTTGATGAATTAAAATCTCTAAGAATTGATTTTTCGGCTTCAATGTATAGATCAACATATTCACTATTATATAAAATGTAAAGGTTTTATTTATACCACTATGTTATGGTAATTATAACAATATCTCTTCAAAAAATTTCTTCACCCATAAGGAATCCACTATGATGAGACTTTGTGAGACCCATGCTATCAACATCTAATAGGTAATCGGTATAGAATTCAATGGATTCTTCGACAATATATCATTCTACAATACAACCTCCTGGATGACTTTTATTCTTGACATACCCTTTCAAAATATTCATATACCATTCAATGGGGTACATTAATCTGTTATAGGTAGGACCACATAGTTGAATAATCTAACCAATTGAATTATCAGGTGGACCATTATATCAAAGAATGGTGGTGGTAGGAACATCTCTAATTATATAATATAACTGAAACCTCCTTATTCATGATTGGAAACTTCACTAGGTCTATAAATTTATTGTATATGGCTTTGAAAAATAATCAAAGTCGGGTTAATGTATGACATACATTTTTATATAGAATAAAACATAAAGAGATGGGTATCAAATATTGCATCAAAACATAAGAGTCGTGTGATTTTAGTCCTTATAACTTCAAATTAGTCATTGATGTGAAATTATTGATATTTTATGAATACCCCTCTGAAACTTTGATACCATTAAGGAAAATGAAAAATTACAAATTTTCCTGTATGGATAGAGTGTAATCTACTGGGGGGAAGTAAATTCCACCCTTTACCCTTCACCAGTGCCAACTCTTCCCTTATCCCCATGTCAATCATGTCTAACCTATCCTTGATACCATATTTTTTTAGTAACATTTAGTAATACTCTAATAACACTATCAAATTCATTTTTTTTTCTACATGCATGATATCAAGAAAATGTATGACATACAAACAATTCCAATATAGTAATTCAAACAAAATTGGTATCTTTTTCCAACCTGATTTCATATGGGTTTTTAAAAATGGTTTACCAAAATTAGTGTCAATATCCTTTACTTTGTTAAATAGGTGATCACCTGTTAGTGGTGATGGTGATGTACCTTGTTATGTATTCCCATTGAATGTTATCATCCTGGATCAGTATTTATGTCATCAAGGTAAAAAAAATTGATGTCCTAAAAACAGTCTTTGAGGAATGTTTTAACCAAAATGAGTGTGTACATTCTTCACAAATGGGACACCCCAAAATTCATTTAATTCTATATCCTAATAAATTCCCATAAGAATTAAATTCATTTATCATCCATACAACATGTCCCTCAATTTTAATTTTTCACTTCTATGAGAATCATACATTTTAAAACCATTATTCCACATCAATTTAAAATTTTTTATCATTGGATCCAAATAGACATCAATATCATTAATGTGTTATTTTGGTTCAGATATAAGAAAAGACAACATAATGTATTTTCGCTTCATGCATAACCATAGAGGAAAGTTATAATTTACTAACATGAATGTCCATGTAGTTTTAGTACTACTCTTTACACCAAAAGGATTTATTCCATTTTTATATAATGTAAGATGGAAGTTTCTCAGCTTATATCCAAATTTAGGATACTCATACTCAATTTTAGTTCACTGGGGAGTGTCTAATGGATGACATAGTTTCCCATATTTAATTCTTTTATTTTAATTCCATGTTAATTATCTCATTGTTTCCTAACATTCATATAGTCTTCTAAACCTTATAATGATATAAAAGTACTATACACCATTTTAAGGACTTGATTCATCTTTCTTTTATCGATTTTCACCACACTTAGGGAATTTTATGAGTGATTCATGGTCCTTGAGAAACAATATGCAATCATTTGGACAAGCATGTATTTTTTTAGAGAGAATTACCATTGAACATATATTTTTTTTAGTATCATACTTTCAATAAGGAAGTTCATTTTCTTTTGTTAGCATATCATTCAGGAGACCAAGTATTTTTCCAAAGCTGGTGTCACTCCATCCACTACCATCTTTCAAATTATATAACTTCAATACAGCTGAAAATGTTATGTATTTAGTACAACTAGTATATAATGGTCTCTTATTAGATCTATTTAACTTCTCAAAAAACTTAGGACAATCACAAATTTCATCTTCAATTTTAATTTTCATCTTTTCATATGACGCCCATCATTATTTACACTGGTATTCATATCAAATGATCCATAAACTGCAATATCATACCAATTGGTGTGCATGTTTAGTTTTTTCCCATGTTTATTCCTAAATTTATAGATTTGATCTATTCTTTAACAAATAAAATGTTCTTACAACTTTTCTGGGATAATTTTTCTTGAATAAAAACAACTTAAACATAGAAAAATGGTTTGAGAAGGACCATATGCAGGCTCTATTATAAACTTGATAAACTCTTTAACTACATCTTCATACTATCTTGTCATACGATTATAATGAATCCATTTTTACTCATATCTATCCTATTAAGTTCATAAAATATTTATTTTGTATAAAAAATAAATAAATACACATAATATATTCATAATAAAAGGTGAAAGTTATAGATAATTCTAATAAGGGGAACCCAAAATGATCACTAGTACCTGGTATAGGATGACTACTACTCAAATTAGTTCAGGGAACATAGGTTCGTGTCTAAAATGTAAGAGTTGGTGTCCTAGAACCAACTGTTTTTACTTTCATTACATGGATATTTAATGTATTGTTACATATTGTTCATTGTTCTGCATGACTATGATGTAATAATGTCTTAGAGTATTTGTTACATTGATAAGGTCATGGTAGTTCCCCACTATGATGAGAACCTTGAAATGAAATAACAATATTCTTAAATATAGTTCTGTGGTTGGATGACATACTATGATGGGACACATGGCATGTAGACCGTTAGGTGTGAGTACTCGTAAGCAGATGAGACTTCCTCTCATGAAGTTCGCACTTGGTAATCTCCAAGATAGAAGATTATGAGAACAGGCCCACTAGTAGGAATTCTACATGTTTTGGTATCATCATATATTTCAATCTGCGCATGTTTTTAATGATCCTTATACTTTAATATTATCATTAATACGTGTCACAACTTTAGCACTTTGATTTAATGAAGAAAACCGTCACACAGACAGTTGGTGGGATGTGGGGTATGTGGGGTGCATCACAAGTGTCATGTTATTAATGGATAAGTCAAGTAAGGATTTGTACCTTCCATTTATTTAAGTTGATATCTCGGCCCTTTGATTGAAATATAACCGTCATGAAAAATTCCATGGCCATGGTGTAACGATGAGTTTATTTCAGGTAGTCAAAGAACGACGTATCAAGCATAAAAGTTGATGACAAAATCATGAAACCTGCTTGATGAGATATTTTGATAAAGGGATTATATTACACAGTGAGTGTTCATGTGTGGATGTCGTTGTTGCAACTTTACATTCTTTCTCTTGGGTGCCTTGACCCGTTGCTAGACAGTACTCTTGGACTTTAGTCAAGATCGCCTAATTCCAATGAGAAATAATCCTAGAGGGTCACACAATAAGTGTTTTTGGTGGTCTCAGTTAAATTTTATTTGAATTTAATTAATAAAATGAATATTATTCTTAAGACTGTGGAATAATTTTATTCAAGTTAAAATTATCGCATAAATTAAATAAAATTTATTTATTTATTTTATTGAACATTTAATAAATATTTATTTACTAGTTTGTAAATGAAATATTTATTTAATATAATAAATTATTTATTTATTTATTCAAGTGTTCAATAAATGGAAGTGTATTTCAAGAGGAACAAGTTTGGTTCGGTAGTAAAATAATTATTTGCAAGATGCTAAATAATTATTTAACTAGTTGGCAAAAATTAAAATAACGCAGCTATTATTTTGTGATGCGGAATTTTATTTATAATTCTGTTTTTCAAAAATGGGCGCACCATAAATAATGATGTAGTATTATTATTAAATGCATGGGTTTTCTATAATTTCATGAATGTATTTAATTTTTTCTATGCAATTAAATATTGTAACTGAAATTCCATGTATATAGATAGACAAGTACGCATATTGTGCCATACACCACACCACACGCCCGGTGAATTGAGAATTGTTGAACCAAACAATTTCTCTCTAGAATCCTCTTCTCTCCCCTCTTAATAATGAGAGACATTCTTCAAGACTAAAGAAAAATCGATCAAGAACAACCGACACAAGAAACTTGCTTCGCTGCGCTAGCACCTGAAGAACGAGCAGTGTCGATCAGAGGCCATTAGAGCACATGTGGATCACCGCTAGAGGGATTCTAGTTTGGATCCTTACAATCACAATGAGATAATCTAGAAGGGTCATTCCAGACGATCAACATCATCAACAAATAAAATACCAAAGATCCAGGTATTATTTTCTTTATGAAATTAATTAAATTAATTATAAACATGATGTGCAAGATCCTATCTAAAGGTTTCAGGCCTCTTTCTTCTTTATCTAAATCTTTGATTGTATTCCATGGATACTAGAGTTCATCGTTGTTTTGATCCTGGAATAATCATTGATCATGGTAAAAAATCAAAGTTGGGTGTCACACCAACCATGCTTCTGCTGCGCCCGGAACCTTCAACTGGTATCAGAGTGGTTACATCATAGTTTATAATTATTTAAATATTTCGTTGATCAACTATGAATTTAATAATTTAGTAGTTTCAATTCAAGTTAATCGTTCTACAAATATGAATCTCAAGATCTATTCCTCCTCTTTCGTTTCTCATTCACCTTACAAAAACGATCTTTTCTTTTAATTTTGATTAAAATAAAATAGAGGATCTCATTCGGAGGTGCCAAATATTCCTGGTCGTACAACACCAGAACACACAGTGTGTATTCAGCAGTACACACCATGTAGTTAAGATTCAACGCATCGTATCGGTCTCCCAAACCAATCCGTGTGTTGGAGTCTTTCTAAGTCCTAAATGATTTCGTGTGTTGGCCAGGAATAGGTGGCACGCAGTTTCTGGATTACACATCGTGTGGCCCAATGGACACGGCGTGTAGTCCCTTCGGGTTAGGGTTGGACCGTGTACCCCGTACATGGCTTTATCAGCTGGAGACCATGTAATGAGGAACTACACGGTGTGTATCCCACTGTACATGTCGTGTACTCCGAATATTTCCAAAGTACACTCACACGCCGTTTCCCCGAGCGTGTACTTCGGATAGACGGTGAACAATAGTACATGCCATGTAGTTGGAACTACACATCATGTACTCATCCAAATTACGAAGATTTATTAAAATTTATTATTATTTTATACAAACCCTTTATAAGTGTACCATCGTGTGGGTGTAAAGCTGAGGCACAACATGTGATAGGTGTTTTATATATATGTGTTTAATTTAACATCTACATAATGTTCATTTCTACTCATTGGGTAGTTATGAATAGGAATTCACCAGGTTGCCTCCAAGGTACAAGTTACATACAAATATAATTTTAAATGAATTTATTTGTTTAAAATTATGATTGATGAGAATCTCAAGGAAATTCAGAAAAGGGTTTAAGATAAAAGGATTGATTAATTAAATGTGATAATTAATTGATTCGAGCATGATTTATCTTAAAAAATAATGGTTAAAGAATTGATTGCTAGTTTTATTTATGCTTAAATATCATTTCATGTATGGATGATCATGAGATAGACCAAGACCTTTATATGTGGATGGTTTCTTTTAATTTATTTATTTGAATTAAATTTTTTGTCTTATGAGCCTTCTCCTCATTAATATGTAGGGCATGTGTGCCCAAGGTTTATTTTATGTAAAACCCTCCTTTACCCCACACCTACATGTGAGTTTAAAAAGTTCATATGTAATGGATGGAACTCCCAAGATAGTGGAGGCAGTTCAAGCTGGAGCCGAGACAAAACCAATCCCAGGAGATACAGAGGTGGACAGGTGGAAGCTATAAACATGAACCCAAAAGGTTCAAGGTGTTTCTACCCTAGTTCAGGGTTATTTTATCAGCCACTAGAGAAACTAACCATTAGAAAATCTCATGATCATTCCATTTACTTTATTTTATTTCTTTCAGTTTCATGGTTTATCATTATGGATGTGTTGTCAAGATCACATAATTAATGAATTAAACAAGCATGCAATATGGAACTAAAATAAACCAGACTTATGCGTAAATATTATCAAAGACATGGTTAATCACATAAGTAATTTCTACTTAATATTAACAAGTGTGTGATAATAATAATTTCACACATAACAAATAAAAATCCCTCAAATAAAATATTAAGTCAGAACAAGCCTTTCATTACTTGATTAAGGGAAAAAATCAATAAAACTATGTGTTTCACCAACCCTTGTTGGGACACTTACTTTTATACAGGAAGACCTTATGAAAGTTTTTGGGTTGACTTGACCATATTACATCAATAATAGTATCCCTTTCTAGACTTGGTGTAATATTAAAGGCAAGAGTTGAGGAAATCCAAAGTTAGGATTTCAGGTTTGGGGAGTCCACTCAACAGATCAAGGAGCTGCAAGCCCATAGTTGCCAAATACCTACCTACCTAAATACCTTCTAATAGCTTGACCAACCCTTGTTGGGGTTATGCGAAGGGGAATATGGATCTTTGCCACTAGAATTTCATGGAAACTGGACATTCTGAGTTCAATGGTGAGGGCCATTGGGACTTGATAAAATAGTGGGAGACATAATAAAATTTATTATTTCTCATAAAATTTAATCAATAAAGTACTAATTATCTGCTCTTTTAATTGTAGAATAAAAATTACATGCTCATCAACCACACTATCCTTGCGATCAATTCAGGATAAATACAACATCCTCACTGGCAGTAACTTCTAGGAATGGTTTAGACACCTTCGGGTTATTCTACACCATGAACGGAAGTCTTACGTACTGGAGTCGGCATTACCTGATCCGCCTGCCAAAGAGGCGAGTGATGAGTATTTCTTGGTCTATGAGAAACAAATGAATGATGCGGTTGAAATTCAATGTTTGATATTATCATCAATATCTAGTGAGCTCATGAAGTCTCACGAAAACATGGATACTTATAACATGCTCGATCACCTCCGTGGTCTTTACCAGGAGAGAGAAAGATGGGAAAGGTTTGAGGTCTCTAAGGAACTATTTCAGAGTAATCTTGGAGAAGGTGCCCCAGTTGGGACTCATGTAGTCAAGCTCATTGGCTACATTGAGCGCCTGGAGGTTCTAGGGTTTAAACTCCCTAAAGAACTAGGCAGCGATCTCATTCTGGCATCACTCCCTCAGATATTCTCAAACTTTGTTGTCAATTTCAATATGAACAACATTGAGAAGTCTCTATCTGTTCTTTTTATCCTCATTCACCAAGTGGACAAAGATATGAAGCGTGAAAATCCTTCTGTCCTTATGGTAAATAATAGTAAAGGGAAGGCGAAGATCTTTAATCCCAAAGCTTCTTTACAACCTTACAAGAAAAGGAAGATCAAAGGGGAGGAAAGGGAACATGATTTTGTTTGTTTCTCATGTGGCAAGAAGGGCCACTAGAAGAAGAACTGCACCCATCCTAAGAATCAAGAGGAAGCTCCATGTGCATTTTTTCTCGAATGCAATCTATCTATTTATAAAAATTGGTTATTAGATATAGCTTGTGGTGATCACATATGTATCCAAATATGGGAACCAAGTAGATTCAGGAATATTGATCGAGGGGAGGTAGATCTATGAGCATCCAATGGAGCTAGACTTGCTGTTGTAGCTGTCAGGGACTACCACCTCACGTTGACAACTGGGATGATCTTGGTGTTAAAGGGTTGTTTTTATGTTCCTTATGTAACCAAAAACATAATTTCTATATCTATACTAGATATATATGGATTTCTTTTCAAGTTTGGAAATGAATGTTGCTTCTTTTATAAAGATAACATTTGTTTTGGTAGGGCACATTTATACAATGGTCTTTATGTGTTGTATTACACAAACCAAGTAATGGAAATCGATGAAAAAGATACTTCACATGACTCATACCACACCCAACTTTGGCATCACCGGGTAAGTCATGTAAATGAGAAACGCTTTACAAAGTTACATCAAGATGGATATTTAGATTCTTTTATACTAAAACCACTTGGTGTATGTCAGGCATGTTTACAAGACAAAATCACCAAAGCCCCATTTGGTGGGAAAGGTTAAAGGGATACATATCTTATTGAATTGGTTCATTTCGATGTGTGTGGACCATTTCCAGTTGAAGCAAGGGGTGGGTACTCATACTTAATAACTTTTACTAATGATTTAGTAGATATGGATATTTTTACTTAATGAGGTATAAGTCGAATTCCTTTGATAAGTTCATGGAATACAAGAATGAAGTTGAGAACCATCTTGGTAAGAAGATTAAGAAACTCCGCTCAGACTGAGGTGGGAAATATCTTAATTAGGATTTCATTGATTACTTACGAGAGTTTGGGATCCTATCCCAACTCACTCCTCCTTACACACCTCAATGGAATAGTGTAATCGAAAGGAGGAACCACACCTTGTTGAACATGGTGAGATGAATGATGAGTCATGCAAGTCTTCCATTATCCTTTTGAAGGTATGCGTTACAAACCTAGGCACACATACTAAACCAAGTACCAACTAAATTGATAAATGGTATTCTATACGAGTTCTGGAGTGGAGGAAAATCCATGTTATCGAATTTACATGTGTGGGGTAGCGAAGCGTTTGTTAAGGAATCTTCAGGTAACAAACTCGTACCCTGAGGCAAAAAGTTTACCTTTATAGGATACCCCAAGTAAACAATGGGATATTACTTATAGAACCCCTCAGACAAAAAGTTATAGTTTCAATACATTCCATATTCCTTGAGAGGGAGCACATATCCAAAAGAGATAGTGGGAGCAAGATATACTTCGATGAAGTCGTGGCTCAAGGTACAAAATAGTTGGTACAGGAACAGATTCCACATAGCCCTGTGGAAGAAGAATCTGTTCCAAAAAAACAAGTATTTCTTAGGATTATAAGAGAGGTTAGAGAATTTTAATGGTACGGTTTTCTAGTTACCGAGGATGGTGACTCGTTATTAGCTGATAATAATGATCCTTTAACCTACAAGGAAGAATTAAGTGGCACAAACTTTGCCAAGTGGAAAGAATCCATGAATTATGAAATGGATTTCATATACCAAAACCAAGTCTGGATTTTGGTAGACCCTCCAGTTGATGTAAAGCATGTTGGTTGAAAATGGGTGTTCCCATCGGAATTTGGGGATGACCTCCTGGATGGGAGATTCAAACATTCTGATTGGTTTCTAATGGGTTTGTTCGTAGAACCGGAAACATCCAATTATTCCACATCCACTTGGACCTACTTTCCAAAGGTAAGCGCTTCATTAGTTTGTGAACTGATGAGGATTAGGAATTTGCATTGGTCGAGAGGATGGGAGGTCGGACTCATCACACCTTTTTGAGGGGAATTATTGTCTATTCCGGGACTCTCTTTATAGATTTAAGTTATGTTCGTGAATCCTTATTACATTACCAAGTATAAAATGAGATTTCCTTCAGTTTTGACAATCAATGATTAAATATGTAATAAATTTAGAGAATATTTTATATGTATTCGACGTTCTTCATCAATAGAGAATCATCTATATCTATTTAGAGATTCTTGGTCAATGGTATCCTTCAAAACATTTATATAAAAGTCTCTTGGTCATTATGATGACCAAGCTAGTTTTAAATCCACTCAGTGGGGCACTTGAAGTTTATTGTCATTCAGAAGGACATGAATTATTTCAGAGTTTGGATCGAACCTGTGGATGGGCTACCTACGTATCCTTTGTTTTGGAAAAGGAATCAGAACCCACGTAGTTCGAGTAAGGGAGTATGATGTTTATGATTGATGGCTCAAAGAAGGATGTCATAATTACTTTTACCCTCTAAGCTCACGTGAGTCATGCTCGGTGTGAGAAACAAGAGGTATTGGTAATAAAATAGACAATTGGGCCATGAAAGATGTAATCATAAGAAATGGTTTGGGGCTTATGTATGTACGACTGCCCAGATAGATGAAGGTTAGGATTTACTTTAGGGAGAAAATCCAGGAACAGGGTCCATAAAGGTATATGTACTTCATGGAGATTTGAATACTCTAACTTGGGACTTATTCTTGAAAAGGAAACCCAAATTAGGAGAGGATTGATAATTGGGTTTTACTCCTGAGAAGGAATCCCAGATTAAACGTAAATTAGGATTGGTTAAAGAGAATTTAAGGGACTTGGGACTTACTCCTAAAAAGGAAGCCCAAGATTATGACTGGGACTTACTCTTGAAAAGGAGGCCCAAGTTAAGGGATTTATGACTGGGACTTATTCCTGAAAAGGAATCCCAGGTTAAGGATTAAGGTTTGGGTCTTACTCCTAAGGAGGATGCCCAAATTAGGGGACTGGGGCTTACTCCTAAGAGGATGCCCATATTTGAGACTGGGTCTTACTCCTGAAAAGGAAGCCCAGATTAGGGTATCTGGGGCTTACTCCTAAGAAGGATGCCCAAATTTGAGACTGGGGCTTACTCCTGAAAAGGAAGCCCAGATTAGGGGATCTGGGGCTTACTCCTAAGAAGGATGCCTAGTCTAGAGGACTTATGACTGGGGATTATTCCTGAAAAGGAGACCCAGGTTAAGGATTCTCTCATCTTTAAAGGATGAGGTTGAATGAATGAACTCTCCATATTTAGTGACATAAATATATTTAAATCACTAGGTTTTGAGAAATATTCCATAGAATTCCTTTCAGATAAGGAAGTAAAATCAAGAAATCATGCCATAAATGGATTTGAAGAGTGTCTTGAAGACTGAATATTGAAAATGAAAGGTGTAATGACTTAAGAGGGGTGAAATGGGAAAGAAAGGCACCCAAAAAAGGAAGGGGTGCACAATCCTTGGAAGGCGCGCAGGTACTGCGGGGGCGCGCAAGTATTGGTCTTGCAGGTATACCTGCGCGACATGTGTGGGGTACTTGCGCGATGTTCAACCATCATTGAAACACTTGAGCGATTCTTTATTAAATCCTTTAGAATCCTCTTGAGATTCTTCCAGAAAAGGGACGCGCAAGTTCTATCGAAGAAGTAAGGCGGCGCGCAAGTGTGGCCACTTCCCTCAAGGGATGGCCACTCAGGCGCGCAAGTGTTGATGAATTTCAACACTTAGGCCTTCCTCCCTCTCTTTAGATCTTCCTTTCTAGGTAAGAAATTACCTTAGAAGTGTTCCAGAAGCTTTGATAAGAGACTTGGGCATCGGTAGCTTCAATCCGAGTTTCTGGAAAAAAATCCTTTTTCAATGGGGGGCCCACAGGGTCTATTTATAGGCAGGAGAATACCCCGGGCGGTTACCGGGCGGTTATCACTTAGGTCGCACAAGTCACTTGCGCGCCAAGGTGCATCGCGCAAGTGGAATTGCGCGACTATGAGAAAACTTGCGCGGCCTATGGGCAAAGTTCTCCTTGTTCATCCCTTTGTCGATTTTTTGATGTTTTCTTCAAAGGTTGAACCATTTTAATCTTAGATCTTCCCCTTTTCCAATCTTGAGATTATGTGATGGAAGGAGTGTCAAAAAAAGTCCCCCCTCAGAGTTGGATCTGGAGAGAAATGAGGATTTGACTCTGAGGAAATCGAATACATCCAAAGAAATAGTGGCGCGCAAGTGTTCAGGGCGCAGAGGGCGGCGCGCAAGTTCGCGTCGCGCAGGCTTTGAGCGCACTCTGTACGGCGCGCAGATAGGCTTCCTGGCCTATAAATACACAGCTTTTGTCCGCATATAGCATCTGATCCCGAATTTCTCAAGCTCTCGCTGCGCAAGACATTTTCGCCATGCAAGTCTCTTCTTTCCACTGTTTCCTCGCTGCCACGCTACTCTCAAGGTAATAGGACTTGCGCGGTATACATGCACGACAAAAACTTGCGCGGCACATGTAACACTTGTGAGACATCTCCATACTTGCGCACCTTAATGCCTTAGCCATTTTTTTTGGATTTATTTCACAAAGTTTTGTGGAAAATCAATCCATTTATGAATTAATTTATTCAACTCTTGTGCAGAATTAATGGCTCTTAGACCCGGATTAATTGATGAACTGGCTAGCAAGCGGATAGATGATATGATGAACATCATTGGCCATGATTATTATACTGTCAAAGATAGCACTCTTCCGAATTTGGCTAAGTATCTGAATAAATATCATCTCAACTTTCCTCAAAGCACTTATCTACCTTTGTATGGCTATGGTCATCTACAAGAAGTCACTATTCCATAAGTAAAGAATTATCTTCCATTTTCGTGGTTTCAGAATTATACCAACTTTGCTTCAGCAAATATCTCAGGTGGAGGAGTATTTATAAATGCTGGAATAGTGGAGAAGTCCTATATGATGCATCATAGCCCTTGCACAGCAGATCTGAAAAAACATACACCTGAGCTTCAACCACATTGTCATCCTTCGATCTTCCGAAATGCTCAGATGGATCAATCCAAAGGCTGGAAGAAAAGTTGGGACTTCCGTCCTAGGGGAGGTGTGAAGCCAACTTGGATGTGGGCATACTGGGTGCGACAGACCTACGCAGAGTTTATCGAGGATCTGAAGAGAGCTGCAATATATGAGGCTGTCTGGGTTAGGCAAACATATGTTTACAGACATAATAACTTCGTGCCAGAGATACTCATCCACTGGAGCCCAGCAACTAATTCTTTCCATCTGACTCATGGAGAAGTAGGTATCAGTTTGTGGGATGTCCAAAAGATCTCAGGGGCTCCAATTTTGGGCGATATGTATGATGAATTCATTCCTCCCAAGGTGAATTGGAATGATTCAGAGAAGAATCCTGCTTTAGCTCGAGAATTATTTAAGATCTTCCACAGGCTCAAGAGTTAAGAGACCACATTAACTCATTTTAGAAAAGATATTCATCCGGAAGAATGGATGAATGTATTTCTCATTGAGAAGAAAGAGATGGAACTAAAAGAAAAAGGATCCAAGAAAAATAAATCCAAGGATACCAGGCCCAAACATCCTACCACCTGTCCAAAACCTGAGAAGAGAGGAGCTCCTGGCACATTTTGGCCAACTCTAGAAGCAGGAGAGTTTGAAAAGTGGGGATATGAAGTGAATCAAAGAATTCCAAAGAAAACTTGTCTGGAGGGTTTCTTGGCAATGTGGCTCAGTATTTATCTCCTTCCGGTCAGGGATTCAAAGGGAGGCGTTAGGCCAGGGACCTTCGTCATTGCGGCAAAGTTGGCTGAGGGAAAAATGGTTGGGTTAGCTACCCCCATTTTAGCAAAGATTCGCAGGAGTTTACTTCATGTCTTCATGGGTAAATCTCCTTTAAGAATAGTGGGACCATTTCAGATTTTGTGGGGATGGATCGCCACTCACTTCAGAACTTACAATGTACAGAATGGATTACAAATTCCTGGAAGCTCCTTCAGACCGTCAGTGCAAGAATTCTCTGGAATTGCTCCATTAGATGTTAATGGTTATGACATGAAAGTGAGGCTGAGCATGTTTAAGGAATTCAACTTCTTTCCCTATGGAAGTCCACCATACGGGCAGTTTGTTGATGATGGGACAGCCCATTTGGATTTGAGGGAATACATGCTAGCTTGCAGGGATGGTGTGTTATTAGCCAGGATTGATGGAGAGATCATATGTGAGGCCTATGCTCCATATAGATTTAAACGCCAATTAAAATGTCTGCAACAGATTGTTGTATCCCCTCCGGTACATGTCAGGTTAGAGCAACATCCGATGATTGCTCGACAACTATGACTGATGACATCAAGAGAGAAGACTGGGGCAGTATTTGATCTACCAGTTGAAAAAGCGGCACATAATTTGACTACATATTATGCCGAACACTGGATAGCATCATACCCCAAAGGGATATTGAATCACCCAGTATATCAAGTGGGAAAGAGGAAGAGGACTGTAGAGAAAGAAACCATTCCTCATGAAGGTGATGCTTCCCCATCTGAAATTGGCTCAACAGACTCCTCTTCTAGAACTGATTCACCGGATTATCATGATGGGGATGATGAGGCACAACCAGCAGCAAAGAGGTTTTGTGCCCGATATAATCCTCCGGCCAGAATTAAAAGACCCACTCCATCAACTCCCGGTGAGTTGTTTCGTTGTAGTAATTTTAATCACTGCTACTTTATAAAGCAATAAGTCTTACTTTCTTATTCTCTATCTGTAGCTGCAGGAGCTGGGAAGAAATTAAAGTCAAAAATTGTAGGACCTTCCTCACAGCCTTCATATCTAAGACCAGAGGTTGTTCATCTATGGCAGGGATTATACTGTGGTACTGAGACCGCCTGGCTGGATTTGTGTGAGGGCCTACAACTTCCTGGAATAGGAAATCTTATGGCTTCTAAAAATCTTCAATACGAAGATAACCCCAATGAAGTGCGAGCTTACATCAGAGAGCTGGAAATGCTCATATATTCCACGGATGACTCTGTTCCTATCACCAGGCGGGTGAAGGAAATGATTGATCATGGCGCCACTGAGGGGTCTGGTGGTTTTGGAGATTAGGAATGGCAAGAGTACTTGGCTCCTGAAGATGTAAGTTTTTTTTACTTATTTGCTTTACAACTTGATTTCAGTTGAAGCTTTGTTACTTAAGGAAGTTATTTTCTTCATCTCGCAGCTTGCAAAGAAAGTAACCGGGGTTCCTTCGCCACAGTATAGCCCTGGTGGTACTACTATCGGGGCTGCTGCTGATTCTCCTCGCGAACCAGGCGAGATATCTCCAGGCCAGCAGGTCATGAATGAGGCGTTGGACATAGCCTTCCATTCGCCAATCCAAGTGCCTATAAGGGAGACTACTGATACTCCAAAAAAACAAAAGAATCAAAGGAAACTAAGGATGAAATCCACAGATAAACGCTTCATTAGCAGCAGTAAGTCCTTTGAACAATCATGAGTTTATACCCATAATCACATGGTTACTCATATTTCTGAGGATTGCAGGGGCTTCTTCAATTTCCCCCTTGAGGGAAGGGACTGATCCTCCTTCAAAGGCTATGGAGGGTGCTGTAGAACAATCACAGACCCAAGATGACTTGGCTGCTCCTAGAGAAGAGCTAGAATCCATTCCCAGTATCCCTCCTACTGCTGAAGATGTTGTCCAGGGTCAGGGGTTGCAGGACGTAAGTCAGCAAGAAGATGTATCAAATGCTCCCACTGGTGAGACTAACCAGGATTCTGAAATATCATTGGATGAAATGATGAATCAAGGAATGACTTTCGAAGAATTTTATGATCATGCTAAGTTGTCATGTGATTTAGAAGACCTTGGGCGTGAGTGCTACCCTTCGCCCAATTTTTTTTTTAAAATTTACACTTCTAACCATGACTGAAAATAATATGCAGTTTCATCTGTAGAAGCTGCTGAACTACCAATGCCTGAAGAGGGTGTGGACATTGATGTTAACCCTACCATTGCAGAAACATTATCTCAAGTAGAGATAAACCCAATAAACCCTCCTGAGACCCACCTTGAAAATCCTGTTGAGACTGGGAAAGATGGGGATAAGTCTTCTCAGGTTGTTGAACCATCCTTGGGTAAGGGATAACAATATTTGTGATTGTACTTTATTCGTAAGACAATCTATTCTTTTGTTATCCTTTGAAGCTAACTAAATATTTCAATTAATCATGCAGGGCCATCAACTGCAATGACTAGATCCGGAGGTGAGGCCTCATCATCTTCCCCAATGGGAATTGAAAGTGAAGAAGCACAAATCAGGGGGGGAAAGCAGGACAGGGCACTTCCTTAAGTGCGTTAATTCCAGATTACATGCCCCCCTCCGACGATGATGTTGAATCAGATCCAGAGATGCTTAAAGCGTTCAGCTTTTCACGACGTAAGGCATGGAACAACATATGGAACATCATATCTGGGGTGCCTTTAGAAGAGCTACCATCGAAAATTCCTCGATTGTCATCCCAATTTGTTATACTAGGACTTGGTGGTTTTGGATATGAAAAGATCCATGCCACGGTGAAACAGATCATTTTCAGGAGAGAGCAGGCGCAAAAAAGTCGCAAAGATTTGATCAGAGTAAAACTGTCAGTCAACATAGGCGAATTTGAGGCTGTGGTATCCCAAGCTGAAGCTAATTATGCTGCCAAGATGAAGGAGCTGAAGCATAAAATCAAAGAAAAAGTCGTCCAGCAGGTGCAACTCCAGCAACAGTTAGATGTTGTTATTAGGGAAATTGATCAGCTTAATAAATCATTGGATGAAACTCATATGAATGGCATGAAATCCATTGCAGATGCTAAGAAGGAACTTCATCAAGCTGAAAAGAGTGAAGCTGGTCAAGTGCACGAGCTTCAAGTAACTGCTGATAAATCTCAGGATGTTGTACATCAAATGAAGACTTATTTTTACAGTCTTTTGTAATTCTTGAAAAAGAGAAGAGACTCCAGTCTGTGGATGTCCTTCTATCTCCTGTGTATCAATGAAAAACACTTTCATATTCAATCATTTGTACCTGTATTCTTTCACTACCTGCTTCAAATTTACTTAAACCAATGGGCCTAGTAAGCATAGTTTGATTTTTACTAGGATTATTACAAATAACCCTACAAACTTTGAACCTTTTAATTGCTCAATATTACCTAAATCATACAAAAATGTATATTTAGTGAGCTGGAACTTGACTTTTATTTAGAGTTCCTTTGTCTTTTGTGGGTAGTTTAAAGTCATGCATTCCAGACATAAAGGGGCTAATGTTTAAGTTCGAAATAGATTTGACCAAAATGGATTAAAATTGATTCAATTCCTTGACAATTTATCTGAAAACATATTACCATACTCAAGTATGAGAGAAAATATGTAAACTATGGCTTAAGAATATTTGAATCTGAGGAATGATATGAAAAAGATCTAAAAGGAATTAGAAGAAGTAGTTTCCAAGAATGAAGTTACTATTATTTAACAAAACCCGTTAGGGTGTTGAATTATGCAGGGCCACCTAAGGGCATTGGCTACATGGTCAAATAAATAGCATCTTTCGGCTGACAAGTCTGTTATGTGGACTGTTTATGCAAGGCCACCTATGGGCACGTGCTGCATAGTCAGGAAAAAGAACTCTCAGAAATTTACTTTCCTAGTGCTAAAAGCCAGTGAAAGTTTATGGAGATTCAAATTTTCTAAACTATAGAGTTTTTTGTATGGAAAGAAGTACTTGAATATGGAGAAGATATTTCCGAACAAGAATATCGAAGAATTGAATAAATATCACTCCTATGAAGGTCTGACCCAAACGTAGGGAAAGAGAATATGGAGAGTATAAACCATAGACTTGAATACTTTCAGATCATGAAAAAGGACATGGGACAAATATGTTAAGGATGGTTATTTTTTTTTCAAATCCCTACATACCGTCATTTAAGACAAATAAGGACAAAAGAGGCATTCTTCCCAAGAATGAAGTTACCATTATCCAACAAACCCGTTAGGGGGTTGAATTATGCAGGGCCACCTAAGGGAATTGGCTGCATAGTCAAATAAATAGTATCTTTCGACTGACAAGTCTGTTATGTGGACTATTTATGCAAGGCCACCTATGGGCACGTACTGCATAGTCAGGAAAAAGAATTCTCAGAAGTTTGAAATTTTTGTGACTAAAAGTCATGAAAAGGTTTATGAAGATCTAAAAATATTTAAGGTTAGGATTATAACACATAAATATGGGTATTGTCCAATGTATATAGAGATACATAGGTCAATGATAACCATAATCATTTTGTGGCTGAGTCCTGAATTGAAATTTTGGACTTCACTACGTATCTCATAAGAATGAGAATCAAGCCATACGTAGTTCTTAAAATGCAGTTTAACGTCATGCAGGATGAAAGTATGAGAGATCTTAGTTTAGGGTCATAGAGTTCGGACCATAATAATGAATACACAGTGTGTGTTTTCATGAGGACTTTTCAGCCAAGGGACTGAAAGTGAAATTTGGGGTTAGGCCCAAAAGACTTGGGACTAGATTTGAGGGACACTCGAATGTTCCTACGTATCCCATAAGGATGGGAATCAAGCCCACGTAGTTCTAGAACTACCCTTTGTACAAATTTGGTTCGTACATGTGAAGGGTGAAAGGGGACTTTAGTACAATGATGGTTTAACCTGAGATAAAAAGTTTAGGAATTTCCATGTATACACGTAGTCTTTTGAAATGAAACATGATTGAAAAATCAATGTAAATAATGGTTCCCTCTCAAATGAGGAAATCAAAGAGTATTGTAGTTTATTGTCGTACCGGACAAAAGTGTTGTGTAGTTTAACGTCGTATAACAAGGATGAAAGTGAATCAAATGTAAAGATATTGATTCTAAAGTTGGTTTCACAAATCAACATCGTATGAGATGAAGGTGAACCGAATTGAAGAGATTGTTTTTGGGATTGAACCTTGGGAGGTTGCCTACGTACCCAGCCTGGAAGGCAAGGATCAAAGTCCGTGTAGTTCAGTTAAAGAATGAATTAATGATCAAGTTGTTCTTGGGGACAACGACCTAAAAAAATGTTGTTGGGACTTATACATGGTTAGTGGCCCAAAGAGAGTGTTACGGTTGAGGTTTTCTCTAAGATCACGTGATTCATACTCGGTGTGAGAAACAAGAGGTAACAACAACCTTAACGATGCATAGTTTAATGTCATGTAGGACATATAAAGGGACTATGTAGTTTAAAGTCTTGCAGTTAGGACTATTGGTGCTGCACAGTTTAGTGTCATGTAGCAGGGAAAAAATACAGTTTAATGTCATGTAGGACATATCAAGGACTTTCTGTACAGTTTAGCATCATGTAGTTAGGACGGTGGGGACAATACAGTTTAAAGTCATGTTGGACAAAAAAAAGGGGGGACTGCGCAGTTTAATGTCATGCAGTAAGGACAAAATAACACACCATTTACGTCATGTGGACGCATTGGGGATTTTTTCTACAGCTTAGTGTCACGTTGGACAAAAAGGCGAATATTTTAAGGTCATATAAATGGACCTTGGATGGTGCAGTTTAATGTCTTGTTGGACGGTGGTGTTGTTTTAAGGCCATACAGGACCTTTGATGATTTTGTAGTTTAACGTCTTTCTGGACATAAGGGACTTTTAAATAGTTTAGGGTCATATGTATGGACCATGGATGGTGCAGTTTAATGTCATACAGGACCATAGTGTAGTTTAAGGTCATACAGGACTTTTTAGGGAACTTTTTCACAGTTTAACGTCGTGTGGGACGAAGTTGCGGTTTAAGGTCATATTGGACCATTGCTGTATAGTTTAACATCATATAGCAAGGACGAACTGGTGCTGCACAGTTTAGTGTCATGTTGCGGGGACAATATACGAATACTTTGTAGTTTATACAAAATACTTCTTCAAAAATCTGGCATTAATTGGAGTAGTAACGAGTTCTCCATCCATCGAAATTAATGAATAAGCTCCATTGGAGTAGACACTATGTATTGAATAAGGTCCTTCCCATTTTGGATCAAGCTTGGGAGGTTTCTTTCCTGGTATCATTGGAGTTCTGAGAACTAATACCAATTCTCCCTGAATGAATGAGCGAAGACGAACTTTTTTGTTAAAAGCTCGTGCTATTTGATTCTGATAGATTTCCAAGTGGTGCAAAGTGCACAATCTTTTCTCATCTAACTGTTCCAATTCATTCAATCACTTTTGGTATTGCTCATCTGTAGATAACTAATCACAAATGGTTAATATGAGTGAGGGAAATTGAACTTCAATTGGCAAGACTGCTTTCGTTCCATATACCAACGAATATGGAGTTGACCGCGTTGCATTGCGGGTGGTAGTCCGATAAGCCCATAAAGCATGAAAGAGTTTATCAGGCCATGACCTCTTATTTTTATCCATCATCTTTTTCAGTATATTTGAAAGATTTTTGTTAAAGGCTTCTATTTTTCCATTGGTCGCTGCATGATACCAAGATGAATGGTTGGATTTAATGTTGTATTCTTGATACAATTTCTTCACCTCAGAAGAACAGAAGTTGGTGCCGTTGTCCGTCAATATGGTATGAGGGACACCAAATCTAGTAATGATGTTAGACCTGATGAAGCTAACAATGCATTTAGAACTGACTTCTTTAAGAGGTACTGCCTCTGCCCATTTGGAAAAGAAATCAGTAACAGTAAGAATGTACTTAAACTGCTTGGTCGTAGCTGACGAGTAAGGTCCCACCACATCCAATCCCCATGTGGCAAATGGACACGAGTATTTAGCTGTATGAAGCAACTCTGGAGGTTGATGAATGAAGTTGGCGTGTACTTGGCATGAATGACACTTCTTTGTGAAATTAACACAATCTTGTATCATTGAAGGCCAAAAGTATCCAAGCCTTCGAATTTGATCAAACAATCTATGTCCAGACTGGTGGGCACCACAGACTCCTGCATGCACTTCTTTCATGACAGCCATTGTCTCTTCACCATCAATGCATCTGAAGAGAACTCCATCAAAACCACGTTTGTATAGAATTTTCTCTAGGTGGTTTGGGCTATCATAAAGAGTAAAATTGACCACACGTCGCCGGATTTGTTCTTTCTTGGCTCTATCAGGTGGAAGTGTTCCATTTTGAAGGTATTCCCTGATAAGTGACATCCATCCTGTAGTATGACCATATGGTTCAGGAATGGGACTAATTTCATTAATTTCCTCTGTTCTGGTTTGAACATAAGGTTAAATTGCACGACGGTGGGCAATACTGATGGTTGTCTCGTCCCGATTTGGATCTGCTAGAGCTGTGGCTATATTAGCTAGCGCATCAGCTTGAGCATTTTGTGATCTTGGGACATAAGAAAATGTCGGTTCTGAAGGGAATTATGCCATTAACTCTCTGACATAATCATACAAAGGGGTTGATTCTTCTTTTCTGATGGCATAATCCCCATTGACTTGTTTGATTACCAGGTCTGAATCACCTTTCACTTTTAAGTGATTCACTTGTTCTTGAAGCGCTAACTCCAAGCCTGTGATAAGAGCTTGGTATTCAGCTTCATTATTGGTACCACCTTCCCACAATAAAAAGGAATAAGGTAACACTGCCTTATCTAGAGAAATGAGCACAATTCCTAAACCAACTTTTTTGAATTTAGGATTTTCCATTTTCTTCCCTGTTGGACTTCTGGAAGCACCATCAAAATACATTTCCCATGTTTGAGGACTCTCTTGAATAGAGAAAACTTCCTCATCAGGGAGTTCAATATCTGAAGACGTGTTTTCCACTGAAGGATGTTCAGCTAGGAAATCATCCAGAGCTTGGCCCTTTATTGCCTTTTGAGATACATACTAAATGTCGGACTACTACAAAATAACTGCCCACCTTGCTAGACGTCCTGTAAGCATTGGACGACTAAGGATGAATTTGGGCGGATTATTGCGAGATACCAATTGGACCTCGTGATGTTTCAGGTAGTGTCTCAGTTTCTGAACTATAAATATTAATGCCAGGCAGCACTTCTCAATACTTGAATACCGGGTTTCTGCTTCAAGCATAGTTCTACTGAGATAGTAGAGGCTATTTTCATTCCCAGCATCATTCTTTTGAGCAAGAAATTCACCCAATGATCGCTCTAGAGCTGTCACATAGAGGATAAGTGTTCTTCCTTCAACAGGTGTCATGAGTACTGGTGGAATCAAGAGGTATTTCTTGAGAACATCAAACACTTCTTGACATTCTTCAGTCCACTAGTAAGTGACTCTTTTTTTCAATAATTTGGTAAAGGGTAAACTTTTTCCTGCCAAATTGGAAATGAAACGCCGAATATAGGCTAAGTGTCCTTGAAGTCCTCTTAATTCTTTCAAATTCTGAGGAGGTGACATACCAAGGATTGACTTGGTCTTCTCATTATCGACTTCAATACCATGATGGCATACAACAAAGCCGAGAAATTTTCCTGAGGTTACCCCAAAAGCACATTTTAAGGGGTTCATCTTCAAATTATGTTGTCGAAGCTTGTGGAATATGACTTCCAAATCAGCCAAGTGATTAGAACGTTGTTTGGATTTAACCACAAAATCGTCTACATAGCATTCAACAAACTTCCCTAAGAAAGGTTTGAAGATACGATGCATGGCGCGTTGATATGTTGCACCTGCATTCTTTAAACCAAAGGGCATCACCCGGTAACAAAACACACCTTGAGGGGCTCTGAAGGCTATAGATTCCTCATCTTCTGGGGCATTCGGATCTAATTATATCCGTAATATCCATCCATGAAGGAAAGTACTTCATAACCAACTGTCGCATCAATTAAGAGTTCTGTAATCGGAACTGGGAAATCATCTTTAGGAAAATACCGATTAAGATCTCTGAAATCGATGCAAACCCTAATTTATCCGTTCTTCTTCTTTACAGGGACAATATTAGCCAACCACTTGGGATACTGAACTTCTCTGACGAAGTTAGCTTTGATCATCTTATCCACTTCAGCTTCAATTTTGGAAGCATAAGTTGGGTGTGTTCTTCTCGCGGCTTGCTTAAATCCTCGATGTTCTTTTGGTAAACCCAAATGATGAGTAGCAACATCAGGATCAAGCCCAGGAATTTCTGTATAGTTCCAAGCAAAAATATCTTTATTTTGCTTTAGAAAATAAATATACATTTATTTCTCTTCAAGGGTCATGGATGCACTAATTAAAGTGGGGCGTGGATATTTCTCTGTACCCAGATTTATTTCTCTGAGTTCATCCACAGTGGTAGAGATACCCTCTTCAAATGCTGTAATAGCATCTCTAAGATCTTCCTCTTCCTCTACATCATGTGTTATTTCTTCCATTTCTCCGATGTTGCTATAACTTCTTCTCGCCTTATTGGATAAGTATAGACCTATTGGATTTCAGCAGATGAAATGAAAATGTCACCACTTGTGCTTTCATCACTGTTTGGTAGGTTACCAATTTCTCCCATGTTGTCTGGCTCAATTTCCGTAATTGACATTATGGATCTTTCCATAAGAGTATTTTGATTTGGGCCTATTTTTTTAATTTGACTTATAGGTAACACATAATCTGTACTCACATGTGTAAATGGATTTATTGGAATCTTCTCCAAACCATATGGAGCATTAACTTTGGTAATTTCCTTTATTGTAGATTTCTCTCTTCCCTTCATGTGATAAAATTCCGTCTCAATGTATTGATACTCACATGTCTTGAACGGGGTCTTATCACCATAAAATGTTCCAACTTGACCATTGAAATAGAATTTGAGACATTGATGGTATGATGAAGGGATAGACGCATGCTGATGTAGCCAGGGTATTCCAAGCAAGACGTTGAAAGTTGAGTCTTGATCAACAATCATGAAATCCGAATTGGATACAAGATCTCCAAACTGAGTTCTGAGTGTAACTTTTCCCAGTGGTTCTTGTTAATTTTTATCATATCCTTGTAACATCATGGTAGAAGGAGATAAATCAGATTCCGTGAGGCCCAATCGACGAAGTGTACGAATGGGCATGAGGTTGACTCCTGAATCATTGTCAATGAAAGCTCTTCGGATATCTACACCATTGATTTTTCTAGATAAGTACAGAGGTTTTATGTGCCCATGCACAACATCATCTTCATCTTTATCAGTAAAAGATATCACTACATGGCATTCTGTAGGATTACTCTCTATGTGATAGACTTCAGCTGTAGCAATTTCATCTTCAAACTCATGAGGACTTGACAAAGCTTCAATGAGTGCTTCCCGAAGATCTTTTGACAGATTCAAAGCATCCAAAATTGATAACTTGGCTGGTACTTGGGCCAAGTGTTTCAATATATCATACTTTTGATCTAGAGGTCTGCGTTTCCCAACAGGAATATGCGGTTTAGCAGGTACCTTGGAAGCAGATGCTTTGGAAGCTGATGCATCTTGTATTGGGATAGAAGTTGGAAACATCCTTTGTTTTGGAAGATTAGACTGATTAGATCCATTTACTTACTGAGATAAAGAAGATGGAATCTTCAATCGGTCTTCCAAAATAACTGTGCCAAGACTGAGTTGACTATTGGCAGAAGAACTTGCTTGTTCTTTTTGAGCTCGCTGAAGGGCTCTACCACGAGTTTCTGCTGCATACACAGTGCTAGCAGGGGTAGAATTGGAGTAGTGACTTCAGAAAGATCCAAGTCTTCCCCTATATCCTGAACCTCTGGAACTTCCTCGGATTCCCTTATTTGATATAGGGAATTCAGGCTCATCAAAATTGAAATTACGACTGGAATACGGATCTGTTAATTGAATCATATTAACAGAACCGAAGATTAACTCTTTGTATGATAAAGACTCTGACTGATTAGCCTGTTTAGGCTGTGCTGTTTGATGGGGCGACGCCCGTGGTTTTTAAGTAGATGGCATAAAGTCTTCCAGAGTCAAATACAATTTAGGCTTTGACACATACTCATCTTCTTCTGATTCTTTTTCCTTCTTTGAATCAAATCGTTTCTTTGAGGACTTTCCCTCTGACGAAGAGGGTTTTACCGCAATATTCATGGCAGAAGACACAATTTTTTTCTTTAATTGTGTTCGAAAAATGGAATGAGTCCGATTGATTGTCTTTCTGACCATCCAATCATCATACTTCTGTGCATTTCTGATTTTGACTTCTTGCCATTCACCTTCCTCCTCTGGAACTGTAGCAGTAACACATGCTACCTGAGTCGAAGAACCTTTCAACTTGACTTGTCCCAAGTCGACCATCTTTTTCAGGAGGTCTTTGAAGACAAAACACTCCTGGATGGGATGTCCTAACATTTGATGAAAGGGACAATAATTGGGGCGGTCTTCATCTCCTTCCTTGTTTGGCCTCTTGGGAACTGGTAATTGAACCAAATTATTTTCCAGAGCTGAAATAAAGTAACCAGGAACTTGCTCATTTCGGAAATAGTATGTTTTAATCTTCAAATCCTCAAATTGTTTTCGTCGTTGATCTCTTTGATCAATTGTACAAAATGGACTTTGTTTTTGGCGTTCAGGAGGTGGAGCCCTTCGAGAAGATGAAGGTTTTGAAGTAGAAATAGGTACAGGCGCTTGTTTAAGCATAACTGTAGCAGTTTCTGCTTTACCCATTCTCCTTCCTGGATCTGATGGAATTACACGAGATTTAGCCTTAGCCTGTATGAGGGAATCTTCAATATGTTGAGCGATTGAAGTAAGGTCTCGAAACCCTCCTGTGTATTTCATAGGGATCAATGGCGTGCGTAATTCGTCACACAAATTTGCCACACAGATTGGCAACAGCTCCTCCTAAGGGAGTTCTAAACTCAGGGAATATGTTAATCCCTTCCAGCGAGTAATGAAATCAGAGACTCTTTCATTATCCATTTTCTTACAGTTTGTAAGATCGAAAACTGTCGTTTTTGAAAAAGTTGAGCTAAACTGAAGAAGGAATTTTTGGCGAAGATCCTCCCATCTGATGATTGACTGGGATTGCAAGCTTGTATACCAGACAAAAGCTGGTCCTTGCAAGGTTTGCACGAAGCATCTGAGTTTCACTGCTTCTTGCTGCTCTGGAGTTCCCATCATAGGATCACAACAAGACACGTAATGTGTCAAATGTTGTTCAGGGTCTCCTGATCCATTGAAAGTAGAGAAAACAGGGTTTCCAAAACTGGATGGAGGAGAAATTGAATCTACCCATTCAGAGTAAACTTTCTTTTCTGATTGAACTTGCACCCGTTTCCCTTCCATAGTTTCTAACCAAGTTGTTAATGACTCAATAGTAGTTATTAACTTTTGAGAAACATTCGGTTGAATTTGGTATTGAGTAGGTGCAATGAATGGAGCTTGGACAGATGTGGTGGTTGGTGCCGCAACTGATAGTAGCACTGCCAACCGTTGTTGCGCTTGACCCATAGGATTAGACCTTTGAGGGTGTACTGATAAAGGAGGATATTCATGATCCCTCTCAGTAGTTGCAACAAATTCCTTCGGCTGTCGGACTCCAGCATTCTTAAGAAGAAGACTACTCTGAAGTAGTTCTGCATTCAACCTTCTTAATTCCTTCATTTCTTCCTCCTGTTGTGCAAACCTTTTCTCTAATGAGAGAGATTGACCTTCTCCAGAGGAAGGATATATAACCTGATTCTTTCCCCTCCCTTTTTTGGATACTTTTTGGAGAGAGGGAAGTGGATTACCTAGGTTCTGAGTAGTCATTTGACTTATTGTACGCACACCTTATTCATTTTTATCGGTGCGTATATTTTCTTGAGCAGGACGCTCTTCATCTAAGTCCCCTGAGTGAGTCTCCTCTGGTGGATTAGCAACAACAGCATTGATGACATTGATTAATGCATAATTCATCGCATCCCTTCTATCAACATTTCTGTGATATTGTCTTCTTTCATGTCTTTGATGAAACATTGCCTTTTGTTGATTCAATCCTTTAGGAACTTCTTGACGAGCTATAACTTGGAGGGAATCTCCTAATAATTTGGCTCTTTGTTCCTCTTGGGGCTTCTTACCCAATCGAGAAAAGACCGACATTCTCTGAGAAGGGGATTGATGATTTTAAAGAGTCCCCAGTCTCGTGAACTGGGGATGTTCCTGCTGCTTCCGCTCAACTTCTCGAATCCCATTTGTTGACTCTGAGGGTTGGGTTAAAGGAGTCCCCAGTCTGACAAGCTGGGGTGGCTCTTGACATGCTATGTCTGAGACCTTCTTAAAAGCTCTCTTGATCTTGCGAATATTAGTTCAAAAATTAGCTGGATGCATTAACTTGTATCCACTTTTATCACCTGGTTCAACATACCGTTGGATGATTTCCGAAACTTCTGTCATTTGATGATGTGTTTTCTCTATACGAGAGGCTTGTGCAATATTCTCGCCTGCTTTATGTAGGAGCAATTCAACAACTTGTTCTCTATATGATTGATTTTGAGAGGAACTAGTTGAAGCCTATTCTTAAGCAAGCTTTTGATTACGAACAAAGCCCATTGACTGTGGTCATCTATGGTCAATAACATTGCATGGCCATGGGAAATAACATTGCATGAGACCATTTTCGGTGGGCTTTGCTGACTGGAAAGCACTGTGAAATGTAGTGCTCCATGAACACCCCATCCTCTGATATAAACACCAGATGGGGCATTGGAAATTAACTGACGCAATTTTCTTAGTGCGCTAAGGCATGAATGTTGAAGGGTTCTCTACTGCTTTTCAGCCTTCGGATACCGAGAGACTGATAGAGATGCCAAATCAATCTGACGTTATAGCCCTTCTATTATATTAAGATGATTTTCATATTCATCATAAGATAATACCTTATTATTCAATTGACAAAGAGTTTTCCATATGTTGAGACGAATATCATGGATTCCATCTTCCATCAACATCTTTGGAATGTCATACTGGGAGTTAGCCAAAGGCCAAAACATGACTGGTACCTCACTTTTCGCCAGTTTTTTTCTCATGTTCAGCATTTCCTCTTCATCATTAAATGAAGATTCTTCTACCTGTTTTGACCAGAGTTGGTGTTTCCTTGTTGCTTCATCGGATTCAACAAGATTAGTAGAGAAATCATTGATCAAACTAGAAGATGCATGACTTAGGGGTGGTTCGGAGAATGACCTACACCCTGGGCTATCTTCTGATTGAGAAAGTATTTCACTTGATAGTGATAAAGCATCAGACATGACTGGTTTCGCATTTTCAAGTGCCTCAAGATAAGAGGGCTTTCTCGGCACTACATTGTCCACTAGAGTATTTTCCAGGCAATGTGAATCACTACTGCGGAGAGGACTTTCGCAGAAAAATTCATCATTATGGGGAGGACCACCATAATGGGTTACAGCAAAAGATGAGATCTCTTGCTCCTTGGTCTTATGACCACACAGAGGGTTCCTGTGGCTCTCATCTGAAGACGAAACTTCAAGATTGACCGAATTGTCACGAAGCAAGCCTTCATGAGGAAGTGTCTGTTGAAGACCTTCGGAATTAATGTTCCCGTTATTGGGAACTGAGGGAGTAGAATCTTGAATTCCAACAGATAAATGTTTGAGGACTTCAAGAACTCCAGCATCGAGCAAGGCCTGGTTACAGATTGGCCTTTGATCTCCTGACTGTGCTGGGCGGATCTTTTTCTTATATGATTTCTTACTCTCTTTGGAAACCACTTGTTGATGAAAGTGGTTGCTCTGAGCAGGTGTATGTTCCTGATCAGGAAATATGGTTAGGTTAGGCTGACGATCTCCACTCAAATCAGGTGTATGTGCCTGACTTGGTTGTCTGTATGATATGGGGGAGTATGCTCCATAACCCTCTTGGACTGGAACATATATGTGTGTCTGTTCCGGAGTGAATCGTTGATGTGTCACTCCACTGCTAGGGATAGATTTATGTGTATTTCCCTGAGATGATGCTGAAGCTGTTATGATATCCTGGAAAGCATCCAGAATATGAGCAGGAATTTTCTTCTGCTCTTTCACCATTGACAAAATATGCTTGGTGAATTCAGCCACCGGAACGGGGATATACGTCCATTCCAGGCTTGGAGTAGGTGTATGTGTCTGCTCCTGTCCTCCTTTTCCTGTCAGTGAATCCTGACAGTACTCAAGTGTGGAGGCAGAGAGTTGAGTCTGCCTCCTGTTTGTCGTCGGAGCTTTCTGACTGAATTCTCCATGTGCTACCAAGCGAGACTGTTGGTAGGATTGATTAGTACTAGCAGGTGTATGTGCCTGCTGATTACACTTCGCCAAAAGTGGTTGACGAGATCCATCATATGTAGTCAGGTGATCCTGTTGACTAACTGATGATGTATAAGAAGTTGTATGTTCATGCCTATAGTACTCCGCCGAAATTGCTTGGCGGGATTGGCATGATGCTGCCAGACGAGTCTGCTGGACAGCGGAATTAAAACGGACAGGTGTGTGTTCCTGCTCGTTGTTTGCCACCAAGTTAGGTTGGTGGACTTCTCTGGAGATGGAAGGGATGAAAACCTGCCCATTGTTAACCGAATTCTATCTCTGTCGATTCGTCTTGCCTGCTTGGGTTCGAGGAACCTGAGCCGAATGCCTGGAGTCGGTACCCTCATCATGTTGAGGGCGCATTGCCGCACGAGTCTGGCGGCGATTGTTGATGGGATCCCTTGGGAAGGACTCCTGTCTTTTTGAATTAAGGCCCTGAGGGACCTGCTCATTCACTTCCTCAGAGTAAGGGAGCGAATGGAAATTGTGTTCCGGGGATAACGACCCGAAACAGTTGGAGACAGTAGTCAGCACCGCCTGCCTCTTGATCACTGGTCATCGTTGTCCGGACGACCTGTGTGACTTGTTCACTTGGAGGGCATGTCGGGCAGCCTCCAGATTTGGGATGATACCGTGTTGACGGTACTCCTTAACCAGCGCATTTGATACCCAGTGTTGAAGACGCTGAGTAGGTGATGTCATCCTCAGAGCGGATAACGATCCAGTAGGAATAGCAGCAGTGGTATTTGCAGCAGCAGTATTCACAGGTGTGAATTTGAGAGCAGCCATTATGGAAATACAGAAGATCTTGGAAAAGAGTGCTTGTTTGATATAACAGACGTAATCAAGATAAAATTCAGCCACTTCATCCTTTGGATGAGCACACATGTCAATGATTGTTTTTGTTAGACCTCTTATTGAGTTTTAAATAGGGGCTTAACAAATAGGTAAAACATAATTTTAACTTGGTTAAGGATTCACGTCGGGTTCACCATTTTTTTGTTTCCCTCGGAATTTGGGGATGACCTCCTAGATGGGAGATTCAAACGTTCTGATCGGTTTCTAACGGGTTTGTTCGTAGAACCGGAAACATCCAATGATTCCACATCCACTTGGACCTACTTTCCAAAGGTAGGCACTTCATTAGTTTGTGAACTAATGAGGCTTAGGAATTTTCATTGGTCGAGAGGATGGGAGGTCGGACTCATCACACCTTTTTGAGGGGAATTATTGTCTATTCCGGGACTCTCTTTATAGATTTAATT
Organism: Viscum album; assembly: GCA_963277665.1. Taxonomy (NCBI): domain Eukaryota; kingdom Viridiplantae; phylum Streptophyta; class Magnoliopsida; order Santalales; family Viscaceae; genus Viscum; species Viscum album. The sequence continues at coordinate 767,892,485 of OY728159.1, read as the reverse complement.
TATGTTCGTGAATCCTTATTACATTACCAAGTATAAAATGATCTTTCCTTCAGTTTTGAAAATCAATGATTAAATATATAAGAAATTTAGAGAATCTTTTATATTTATTTGAGGTTCTTCATCAATAGAGAATCATCTATATCTATTTAGAGATTCTTGTTCAATGGTATCCTTCAAAACATTTATATAAGTCTCTTGGTCATTATGATGACCAGGCTGGTTTTAAAGCCACTCAGTGGGGCACTTGAAGTTTATTTTCATTCAGAAGGACATGAATTATTTCAGAGTTGGGATCGAACCCGTGGATGGGCTACCTATGTATCCTTTGTTTTGGAAAATGAATCAAAACCCACGTAGTTTGAGTAAGGGAGTATGATGTTTATGATTGATGGATCAAAGAAGGATGTCATAATTACTTTTACCCTTTAAGCTCACGTGAGCCATGCTCGGTGTGAGAAACAAGAGGTATTGGTAATAAAATAGACAATTGGGCCATGAAAGATGTAATCATAAGAAATGGTTTGGGGCTTATGTATGTACGACTGCCCAGATAGATGAAGGTTAGGATTTACTTTAGGGAGCAAATCCAGGAAGAGGGTCCATAAAGGTATATGTGCTTCATGGAGATTTGAATACTCTAACTTGGGACTTATTCTTGAAAAGGAAACCCAAATTAGGAGAGGATTGATAATTGGGTTTTACTCCTGAGAAGGAATCCCATATTAAACGTAAATTAGGACTGGTTAAAGAGAATTTAAGGGACTTGGGACTTACTCCTGAAAAGGAAGCCCAAGATTATGACTGGGACTTACTCTTGAAAAGGAGGCACAGGTTAAGGGATTTATGACTGGGACTTATTCCTGAAAAGGAAGCCCATGTTAAGGATTAAGGTTTGGGGCTTACTCCTGAGGAGGATTCCCAAATTAGGGGACTGGGTCTTACTCCTAAGAGGATGCCCATATTTGAGACTGGGGCTTACTCCTGAAAAGGAAGCCCCGATTAGGGGATCTTAGGCTTACTCCTAAGAAGGATGCCCAGTCTAGAGGACTTATGACTGGGGATTATTCCTGAAAAGGAGACCCAAGTTAAGGATTCTCTCATCTTTAAAGGATGAGGTTGAATGAATGAACTCTCTATATTTAGTGACATAAAGATATTTAAATCACTAGGTTTTGAGAAATATTCCACAGAATTCCTTTCAGATAAGGAAGTCAAATCAAGAAATCATGCCATAAATGGATTTGAAGAGTGTCTTGAAGACTGAATCTTGAAAATGAAAGGTGTAATGACTTAAGAGGGGTTAAATGGGCAAGAAATGCACCCAAAAAGGAAGGGGCGCGCAAGTCTTGGAAGGCGCGCAGGTACTGCGGGGGCGCGCAAGTATTGGTCGCGTAGGTATACCTGCGCGACATGTGCGGGGTACTTGCGCGATGTTCAACCAGCATTGAAACACTTGAGATACTCTTTATTAAAGCCTTTAGAATCCTCTTGAGATTCTTCCAGCAAAGGGACGCGCAAGTTCTATCGAATAATTAAGGCGGTGCGCAAGTGTGGCCACTTCCCCTAAGGGCTGGTCACTCAGGCGCGCAAGTGTTGATGAATTTCAACACTTAGGCCTTCCTCCCTCTCTTTAGATCTTCCGTTATAGTTAAGAAATTACCTTATAAGTGTTCCGGAATCTTTGAGAAGAGACTTGGGCGTCAGGAGCTTCAATCCGAGTTTCTGGAAAAAAAATCCTTTTTCAATGGGGGGTCCACAGAGTCTATTTATAGGCAGGAGAAGACCCCGGGCGATTACCGGGCGGTTATCACTTAGGTCGTGCAAGTCACTTGCGCGCCAAGGTGCGTCGCGTAAGTGGACTTGCGTGACTATGAGAAAACTTGCGCGGCCTATGGGCAAAGTTCTCCTTGTTCATCCCCTTGTCGATTTTTTTATGTTTTCTTCAAAGGTTGAACCATTTTAATCTCAGATCTTCCCCTTTTCCAATCTTGAGATTCTGTGACGGAAGGAGCGTCAACAATGGGTATTTAAGAAGAAATTGTACATGGAAGGACAATTCAATACCTATAAGGCACGACTGGTTGAAAAAGGGTTTAAACAATATCAAGTAATTGACTATGATGAAACCTTCTCACTAGTTGCAATGCTGAAGTCCATCAGAATTATACTTACCATTGCGACTTACCATGACTATGAGATCTGGAAAATGGATTTCAAAATAGAATTCCTTAATGGTAACCTTTAGAAATATGTCTACATGACACAACCTGAAGCGTTTGTGACTCCAAAGAATTCCAATAAGGTATGCAAGTTTCATAAATACATTTATGGATTAAAGTAAGCATCCAGGTCATGGAACATTCATTTTGATGAATCCATAAAATAATTTGGTTTTATCAAGAATGAATGTGAGCCTTGTGTCTACAAATGGTTTATTGGGAGTGCAGACATTTTCCTAATAGTATATGTTGATGACATATTACTTATTGTAAATGAGATAGCAATCTTACAGTCTGTTAAGTCATGGTTGAATCGATTCTTCTCCATGAAAGACTTGGGTGAGGAAGCGTATATTCTTGGGATCAAGATCCATTATGATAGATCCAAGAGATTGTTGGGCCTAAGTCAAAGTACATACATTGATAAAATACTAAAGAGATTCAGTGTGGAACAATCTAAGAGGGGATTGTTGACAGCGTCACATGGCATTCATCTTTAAAAGAAAATGTGTCCTCAGACACATGATCAAAGAAAGATAATGGAACGGACTCCATACACATCATCAATTGGATTAGTCATGTATGTCATGTTATGTACTAGGCTGGATGTCGCCTATGCGTTGAGTGTGTTAGGAAGATATCAAGCTGACCCAGGTGACTGCCATTGGATGGAAGTTAAGACCATCCTAAAGTATCTGAGGCATACTAAGGATATGTTCCTAGTTTATGGAGGAGATGAGGAACTATTCATCAGAGCATATGAAGATGCTAGTTTCCAGACTGATCAAGATGACATGAAGTCGCAAACAGGATACATCTTCACTTTGAATGGAGGTGCAGTGAGCTGGAAGAGCTCAAAGTAGAGTGCGGCCACAGATTTTATAGTAGAGTCTGAGTATATCGCAGCTTTTTAGGCAGCTAAAGAAGCATTTTGGATGCGAATCTTTGTCCAAGATCTAGATGTGATACCTAGTAGTAAAGATCCTATCACATTGTATTATGATAATACTGCAGTAGTGGCTCTCACAAAAGAGACAAGGTCAAATCAGCGGACGAAGCACATAATTTAGAAGTATCATCTCTTGAGGTATTTTTCTTAGAGAGGTAAAGTTTTAGTGAGAAATATTTCCATGAAAGACAACGTGGCGGGCCCCTTGATTAAATCCTTGACTCAGTAGAAACATGATAATCATGTGAGGTCTAGCGTACTGAAAGTCGTAGGTAGTTAGATCTAGTCCAAGTGGGAGTTTGTAAGAGTTGGTGTCCTAGAACCAACTGGTTTTATTTTGATTGCATGGATATTTAATATATTATTACATACTTTTCATTTTTCTGCATGACTATGATGTAATAATGTCCGAGAGTTTTTTTACATTGATAAGGTCATGGTAGTTCCTTACTATGATGAGAACCTTGAAATGAAATAATAATATTCTTAAATATAGTTCTGCAGTTGGATGACATACTATGATGGGACACATAACATGAAGACCGTCAGGTTCAAGTACTCGTAAGCAGATGAGACTTCCTCTCATTAAGTTCGCACTTGGTAATCTCCAAGATAGGAGATTATGAGAACAGACCTGCTAGTAAGAATTCTGCATGTTTTGGTTTCATCGGATATTTCTATCTGTGAGGGTTTGTAATGATCCTTATACTTTAAGATTATTATTAATACATGTCACAACTTATTCACTTTGATTTACTGACGAAAACCTTCACGCAGACAGTTGGCGGGAAGTAGGGTGCGTTGGGTGCGTCACGAGTGGCATGTTATTAATGGATAAGTCTAGGAATGATTTGTCCCCTACATTTATGGAATTTGATATCTCGGACCATTTATTGAAATAGAACCGTCGTACGAAATTCCATGGTCATGGTATAACAACGAGTTTATTTCAGGTAGTCAAAGAACGACATGTCAAGCATAAAAGTTGATGACACAATCATGAAACCTGCTTGATGAGATATTGAGACAAATGGATTATATTATAGAGTGAGCGTTCGTATGTGGATATTTTTGTTGAGACTTTATGTTCTTTCTCTTGGGTTCCTTGACCCATTGCTAGACAGTACTCTTGGACTTTAGGCAAGCCCGCCTAATGCCAACGAGAAGGAATCCTAGAGGGTCACACACTAAGTTTTTTTTGTGGTCTTGGTTAAATTTTATTTGAATTTAATTAATGAAATAAATATTATTCTCAAGACTGTGGAATAATTTTATTCAAGTTAAAATGATCTCATAAATTAAATAAAATATATTTATTTATTTTATTGCACATTTAGTAAATATTTATTTACTAGTTTGTAAATAAAATATTTATTTAATAGAATAAATTATTTATTTATTTATTCGGGTGTTCAATAAATGGAAGTGGTGTTCGAGCGGACCAAGGTTGGTCCGTTAGTAAAATAATTATTTTAAAGATGGTAAATAATTATTTAACTAGTTGTCACAAATTAAAATAACGCTGCTATTATTTTGTGACGCGGAATTTTATTTATAATTCTGTTTTGTGCAAGTTGCCACACCATAAATAATGACGCGGTATTATTATTAAATTCATGGGTTTTATCTAAGTTCATGAATGTATTTAATTGGTTCTATGCAATTAAATATTATAACTAAAATTCCATTTATATAAATAGAAAAGTACACATATTGTTCCATACACCACACCGCACGCTTGGTGAGTTGATAATTGTTGAGCCAAACAATTTCTCTCTCGAATCCTCTTCTCTCCCCTCTCAAGAACAAGAGACGTTCCTAAAGACTTAAGAACAAGAGATCAAGAAGGACCGACACAAGACACTCTCTTTGTCTCCCTAGAAGCCGAAGAACGAGTGGTGTCGAACAGAGGCCATCAGAGCACGTGTATATCACCTCTAGAGGGATTCTAGTTTGAATCCTTACAAGTTCAACGAGATAATATGAAAGGGTCATTCCAGATGATCAACATCATCAACAAAGAAAATACCGAAGATCCAGGTATTATTTTCTTTACAAAATTAATTAAATTAATTATAAACATGATGTGCAAGATCCTCTCTAAAGGTTTTGGACCTCTTTCTTCATTATCTAAATATTTTATTATATTCTGTGGAGACTGGCATTCATCATCATATTGATCTCGGTATAATAATCTATCATGGTAAAAATCAAATTTGGGTGTCGCACCAACCATGCTTCCACTGTTCCCGGAACCTTTAAGTGTTATCAAAGTGGTTACATCATAGTTTATAATTATTTGAATATTTTGTTGATGACTTACGCATTTAATAATTTAGTAGTTTCAATTAAAGTTAATCATTCTCCAAATATTAATCTCGAGATCTATTCCACCTCTTTCATTTCTCTTTCACCTTAAAAAAATAATATTTTCTTTTAATTTTGATTAAAATAAAATAGATGATCTCATCCAAAGGTGCCAAAGATTCCTGGCCATACAACACTAGAACACACGGCGTGTATTCGGTAGTACATGTCTTGTAGTTAAGATTAAATGTATCGGACCAGTCTGCCAAACCAAGTTGTGTGTTGTAGTCTTTCTAAGTCTTAAATGACTTCATGTGTTTACTAGAAACAGGTGGCATGTGGTTTTCGGATTACACGTTGTGTGGCCCAATGGACACGGTGTGTATTCCCTTCAGGTTAGGGTTGGACTGTGTACCCCATACACAGTTTTTTTGGATGGAGACCGTGTAATGAGGAACTACACGGTGTGTGGCCCACTGGACATGCCATGTACTCAAAAGATTTCCAAAGTACACTCACACACCGTTTCCCCAGGCGTGTACTTCGGATAGACGGTGAACAATAGTACACACCGTGTAGTTGGAACTACACGTTATGTACTCATCCAAATTACGCAGATTTATTAAAATTTATTATTATATTATACAAACCCTTGAAATGTGTACCATCATGCGGGCGTAAAGTTGAGGCACAACACGTGAAAGGTGTTTTATATATGTGTGTGTTTAATTTAAAATCTACATAATGTTCATTTCTACTCATTAGGTAGTTATGAATAAAAATTCACCGGGTTGCCTCTAAGGTACAATTTATGTACAAATATAATTTTAAATGAATTTATTTTTTAAAAATTATGATGGATGAGAATATCAAGGAAATTCAGAAAAGGGTTTAAGATAAAATGATTGATTAATTAAATGTCATAATTAATTTATTTGAGCGTGATTTATCTTAAACAAGAACGATTAAAGAATTTATTGCTAGTTTTATTTATGTGTAAATATCATTTCATGTATGGATGATCATGATCTAGACCAAGAACTTTGTATGTGGATGGTTTATTTTAATTTATTTATTTGAATTAAATTTTTTGGCCTATGAGCCTTCTCCTCATTAATATGTAGGGCCTGTGTTCCCAAGGTTTATTTTATGTAAAAACCCCCTTTTACCCCCCCACATACATGTGAGTTTAAAAAAGGAATATGTAATAGATGTAACTCCCAAGATAGTGGAGTCAGTCTGGAGCCGAGATGAAACCAATCCCCAGAGATATAGAGGTGGACAGGTGGAAGCTGTAAACATGAACCCAAAAGGTTCAAGGTGTTTCTCCCCTAGGTCAGGGTTAGTTTATCAACTGCTGGATAAACTAACCATTATAAAATCTCATGATAATTCCATTTACTTTATTTTATTTCTATCAGTTGCATGGTTTATCATTATGGATGTGTTGTCACGATCTCATAATTAATGAATTAAACAAGTATGCAAGATGTAACTAAAATAAACCACACTTATGCGTAAATATTATCAAATAAATGGTTAATCACTTAAGTAAGTTCCACTTAATATTAAAAAGCATGTGATAATAAGCAATTCACGCATAAGAGATAAAAATCCCTCAAATAAAATATTAAGTCAGAACAAACCTTTCGTTACTTGATTAAGGGAAAAACTCAATAAAACTATGTGTTTGACCAACCTTTGTTGGGACACTTACTTTTATACAGGAAGCCCTTATGAAAGGTTTCGGGTTGACTTAACTATATTACATCAAGAGGATTATCCCTTTCTAGACTTGGTGTAATATTGGAGGCAAGAGTTAAGGAAGTCCAAAGTCATGATTTTAGGATTGGGGAGTCCACTCAATATATCAAGGAGCTACAATCCCATAGTTGGCAAAGATCTGCCTACCTAAATACCTTCTAATAGATTTATCAACCCTTGTTGGGGTTATGCGAAGGGGAATATGGATCCTTGCCACTAGAATGTCATGGAAACTGTACCATCTGAATTCAATGGTGAGGACCATTGGGACTTGATAAAATAGTGGGAGACTTAATAAAATTTATTATTTATCATAAAATGTAATCAAGAAAGTACTAATGATCTGCTCTTTTAATTTTAGAATAAAAATGACAAGCTTGTGAGCCATATTATCCCTGTGATCAATTCTGGATAAAGACAACATCCTCACCGGCAGTAACACCCAGAAATGGTTTAGATGCCTTCGGGTTATCCTACACCATGAACGGAAGTCTTACATGCTGGAGTTAGCTTTACCTGATCTGCCTACCAAAGAGGCGAGTGATGAGGATTTACTGGTCTATGAGAAACATATGAACGACGCGATCGACGTTCAATATTTGATGTTATAGTCAATTTCTAGTGATATCATCAAGTCTTCCAAAAACATGGATGCTTATAGCATGCTTGAAAACCTACGTGATCTTTACCAGGAGAGAGAAATATAGGAAAGGTTTGAGATCTCTAAGGCACTCTTTCAGAGTAATCTTGGAGAAGGTTCCCCAACTAGGCCTCATGCAGTCAAGCTCATTGGCTACATTGAGCGATTAGAGGTTCTAGGGTTTAAACTCCCTGAATAACTAAGCACCAATATCATTCTCACATCACTCCCTCATAGCTTCTCTAACTTTGTTATCAATTTCAATATGAACAACATTGAGAAGTCTCTATCTGATCTTCTTATCCTTATTCTCCAAGCGGATAAAGATATGAAGCGCGAAAAGCCTTCTGCCCTTATGGTGAATAAGAGGAAAGGGAAGGTTAAGATCTTTAAGCCCAAATCTTATTCACGGACATCCAAGAAAATGAAGATCAAAGGGGATGAAAGGGAATAGGAGGCTGTTTGTTTTTCATGTGGCAAGAAGGGCCACTGGAAGAAGAACTGCACCCCACCTAAGAAGCAAGGGGAATATTCAGGTGCATTTATTATTTAATGAAATCTATATGTTTCTACAAATTGGGTATTAGATATAACTTGTGTTGCTCACATATGTATCCAAATACAGGAACCAAGTAGATTTAGGAAGATTTATCGAGGGGAGGTAGATCTATGAGCTGCCAAAGGAGCTAGACTTGATATTGTAGTTGTCGGGGACTACCACCTCACGTTTCCAACTGGGGTGATCTTGGTGTTAAAGGGTTGTTTTTATGTGCCTTCTATAACCAAAAACATAATTTCTGTATCCAGACTAGATATAGATGGATTTTTTTTCATGTTTGGAAATTAATGTTGCTTCTTTTATAAAGAAAGCATTTGTTTTGGTAGGACACATTTATACAATGGTCTTTATGTGTTGGATTAGAAAAACCAAGTAATGGCAATCGATGACAAAGATACTTCACATGACTCATACCACACCCAACTTTGGCATCACCGGCTAAGTCATGTAAACGAGAAATGCTTGACAAAGTTACATCAAGATGGATATTTATATTCTTTTGAACTAAAACCACTTTGTGTGTGTCATGCATGTTTATATGGAAAAACGACCAAAGCCCCATTTTGTGGGAAAGGTGAAAGGGATACAAAGCTTCTTGAATTGGTTCATACCTGTGTGTGTGGACCATTTCCAGTTGAAGCAAGGGGTGAGTACTCATACTTCATAACTTTTACTGATGATTTTAGTAGATATGGATATATCTACTTAATGAGGTATAAGTCAAATTCCTTTGATAAGTTCAAGGAATACAAGAATGAAGTTGAGAACCATCTTGGTAAGAAGATTATGAAACTCCACTCAGACCGAGGTGGGGAATATCTTAATCAAGACTTCATTGATTACTTACGGGAGTTTGGGATCCTATACCAACTCACTCCTCCTAACACACCTTAATGGAATGGTGTAAGCGAAAGTCGGAACCGCACCTTGTTGGACATGCTGAGATCAATGATGATTCATGAAAGTCTTCCATTATCCTTTTGGGGGTATGCGTTAGAAACAATGGCACACATACTAATCCAAGTACCAACTAAATTGATAAATGGTATTCCATACGAGTTCTGGAGTGGAATAAAAGCTATGTTATTGAATTTACATGTGTGGGGTAGTGAAGCCTTTGTTAAGGCCTCTTCAGGTAACAAACTCACACCCCGAGGCACAAAGTGTACCTTTATAGGATACCCTAAGGAAACAAGGGGATATTACCTATAATACCCCTCAGACAAAAAAAGTTATAGTGTAAATACATTCCATACTCCTTGAGAGGGAGAACATATCCAAAAGAGATAGTGGGAGAAAGATAGATTTCGATGAAGTTGAGGCTCAAGGTACACAAGAGTTGGTACAGGAACAGATTCCAAAAAGAACCATGGAAGAAGAATATGTTCCAGAGACACAAGTATTGTGTGAGAGTACAATAGATGTTAGAGAATCGAAATGGTATATTTTTCTAGTTATTGAGGATGGTGACTCATTATTAGTTGATAATAATGATCCTCTAACCTAAAAGGAAGCATTAAGTGGAACAGATGTTTCCAAGTGGAAAGAAGCCTTGAATTATGAAATGGATTCCATGTACCAAAACCAAGTCTGGATTTTGGTAAATCCTCCAGTTGATGTAATGCCTGTTGGTTTCAAATGGGTATTCAAGAAGAAACTGAACATTCAAGGACAATTCATTACCTATAAGGCACGACTGGTTGCAAAAGGGTTTAAACAGCATCAAGGAATTGACTACGATGAAACCTTATCACCGGTTGAAATGCTAAAATCGATCAAAATACTAATTTGAATTGAGGATTACCATGACTATGATATTTAGAAAATGGATGTCAAAACAGCATTCCTTAATGGGAACCTTCAAAAAGATGTCTACATAACACAACCTGAAGGGTTTGTGACTCCAAAGGATTCCAATAAGGTATGAAAGTTGAAGAAATCCATTTATGGATCAAAGAAAGCATCGAGTTCATGGAAAATTTATTTTTATGAATCCATAAAAGAATTTTGTTTTATCAAGAATGAATGTGAGCCTTGTGTCTACAAACAGTTTAGTGGGGGTGCAGTTTTTTTCCTAATAGTATATGTTAATGACATATTACTTATTAGAAACGAGATATCAGTATTACAGTCTGTTAAGGCATGGTTGAATCAATTATTCTCCATGAAAGACATGGGAGAGGCAGCATATATTCTTGGGATCAAGATCCATATTGATAGATCCAAGATATTGCTGGGCCTAAGTCAAAGTACATACATTGATAAGATACTGAAGAGATTCAGTATAGAAAAATCCAAGAGGGGATTGTTGCTAGTGTCACATGGCATTCATCTTTACAAGAAAATGTGTCCTCAAACACAAGAGGAAAGAAATATAATGGCAAGGACTCCATACGCATCATCGATTGGATCAGTCATGTATGCCATGCTATGTACTAGGATGGATGTCGCTTACACATTGAGTGCGGTAGGCAGATATCAAGATGACCCAGGTGACCATCATTGGATGGCAGTCAAGACAATCCTAAAGTATCTGAGGCATAATAAAGATATGTTCCTAGTTTATGGAGGAGATGAGGAACTATTCATCAGAGGATATGTAGATGCTAGTTTCTAAACTAATAAAGATTACATGAAGTCACAAACGGGATACATCTTCACTTTGAATGGAGGTGCAGTGAGCTGGAAGAGCTCAAAGCAGAGTGCGGTCGTAGATTATATAGCAGAGTCCGAGTATATCGCAGCTTCTGAGGCAGCTAAAGAAGTAGTTTGGATGCGAAGATTTGTCCAAGAGCTAGATGTGATAATTAGTAGTAAAGATCCCATCACACTGTACTGTGATAGTACTGCAGCGGTGGCTCTCACAAAAGAGCCAAGGTCACATTAGAAGTAGAAGCACATACTTCGAAAGTATCATCTCTTGAGGTATTTTTCTCAGAGATTTGAAGTTACAGTGAGCAGTATTTCCATGGAAGACAACATGGAGGACCCCTTGACTAAAGCCTTGACTCAGTAGAAACATGATCATCATGTGAGGTCTAGCAGACTGAAAGTCGTAGGCAGTTGGCTCTAGTCCAAGTGGGAGTTTGTAAGAGTTGGTGTCCTAGAACCAACTAGTTTTACTTTGATTACATGGATATTTAATTTATTATTACATATTGGTCATTGTTACGCATGACTATGATGTAATAATGTCCTAGAGTATCTATTAAATTGATAAGGTCTTGGAAGTTCCCTGCTATGATAAGAACCTTGAAATGTTATAACAATATTCTTAAATATAGTTCTGCAGTTGGATGACATGCTATGATGGGACACATAGCATACAGACCGTCAGGTGCGAGTACTCGTAAGCAGATGAGAATTCATATCATGAAGTTTTCACTTGGTAATATCCAACATAGGAGATTATGAGAACAGACCTGCTAGTAGGAATTTTTCATGTTTTGGTTTCATTGGATATTTCTATCTGCAAGCATGTCTAATGATCCTTAAAACTTTAAGATTATCATTAATACATGTCACGACTTACGCACTTTGATTTACTGATGAAAACCATCACGCAGACAGTTGGCGGGAAGTAGGGTATGTTGGGTGCATCATGAGTGGCATGTTATTATTGGATAAGTCAAGGAAGGATTTGTCCCTTCTATTTATGGAATTTCATATCTCATCACTTTGATTGAAATAGAACCGTCTCGCGAAATTCCATGGTCATTGTGTAACAACGAGTTTATTTTAGGTAGTCAAAGAACAACGTATCAAGCATAAAATTTGATACACAATCATGAAACCTTCTTGATGAGATATTGTGAAAAATGGATTATATTACACAGTGAGCATTCGTATGTGGATTGTGTTGTTGCGACTTTATGTTCTTTCTAATGGGTGCTTTGACCCGTTGATAGATAGTACTCTTGAACTTTAGGCAAGCCCTCTTAATACCAATGAGAAAGAATCCTAGAGGGTCACACACTAAGTGTTTTTGGTGGTCTCGGTTAAATTATATTTGAATTTAATTAATGAAATAAATATTATTCTCAAGACCGTGGAATAATTTTATTCAAGTTAAAATGATCGCATAAATTAAATAAAATATATTTATTTATTTTATTGAACATTTAATAAATATTTATTTACTAGTTTGTAAATAAAATATTTATTTAAGAGAATAAATTATTTAATTATTTATTCGGGTGTTCAATAAATGGAAGTGGAGTTCGAGTGGACCAAGGTCAGTCCGGTAGTAAAATAATTATTTTCAAGATGCTAAATAATTATTAAACTAGTTGGCAAAAATTAAAATAGCACTGTTATTATTTTGTGATGCGGAATTTTATTTATAATTATATTTTGCACAAGTTGGGGAACCATAAATAATGACGTGGTATTATTATTAAATACATGGATTTTCTATAAGTTCATGAATGTATTTAATTGTTGATATGTAATTAAATATTGTAACTGAAATCCCATGTATATAAATAGACAAGTATGCCTATTGTGCCATACACCACACCACATTCCTGGTGAATTGAGAATTTTTGAGCCAAACAATTTCTCTCTCAAATCCTATTCTCTCCCCTCTCAAGAAAGAGAGACGTTCTTCAGGACTGAAGAACAAGCGATCAATAACGACCGAAACAAGACACCTGCTTCACCGCGCTAGCACCCGTTGATTGAGCAGTGTCGATCAGAGGCCATCAGAGCATGTATGGATCACCGCTAGAGGGATTCTGGTTTGGATACTTACAAGTGCAACGAGATAATCTGAAACGGTCATTCCAGATGATCAACATCATCAACAAATAAAATACCGAAGATCCAGGTATTATTTTCTTTATGAAATTAATTAAATTAATTATAAACATGATGTGAAAGATCGTCTCTAAAGGTTTTGGGCCTCTTTCTTATTTATCTAAATATTTGATTATATTCCAAGGATACTGGAATTAATCATCTTATTGATCCTGGAATAATCATTGGTCATGGTAAAAATCAAAATTGGGTGTCGCACCAACCACGCTTCCGTTGTGCCCAGAACCTTCATAAAAGAGATGGTGGATAAGTCTCAAGAAAAAAATGAAATAATAACTATTCAAAATATGAATTTGGTGAGGATAATAGTTCTCTCCTTAAGTATAAATGTATTGGAATTTGTTCCCTAGAACCAACTTCTATGTAGTTTATGATTACCTATATTCATAGTTTTGAATATTAATAAACACCTTATCATATCATTATTGTTCTTTAGCATAACATAGTATGTTATAATTTCCTAAGGGTAGTTGTCACACTAAAGGGTCATAGTAGTTCCCCACTATTATGAGAACCCAGAAGTGCCACAAAAATATTCTTAAATATATGTTCTATATCCATATGATATTATTTGAGGGGAACAAATGATATAGGCTATCAGGGGTGGAGACTCATAGGACTTTGATTCACCTTATAATGGTGTTTTCCCTTGGTAATATCCAGTGTAGGATATTATGAGAATAGGGCTCGCCAGTAGGAAATCCAAATTTATATGTGTCATTGGATGTTCCTATCTTTGGATGTGTGTATTGATCCTTAGACTTTAAGATTATTATTAATGAGTATTATGAGTCGCGTACTTTTACATATTGACAAAAATCATGATGACATATGTTTACAGTGAGGTATGATATGTTGGGCGTGTCATGAGTAATGTTGCATTAATGAATAATGTGATAAAGGAGTTATCCATTCTATTCTTTAACGGAAGTTGATATATCAGGACCTTTAATATAAATGATATATCCTAAATAAATCCATGGCCATGGTGTTCTATAGGCAAGTTCAATTTTCTAAAAGTTAAAGAAAGAGACATTAAGCACATAAGTTGATGGCACCAGTGTGCAACCATCTTGATTAGAGAGATCATGATAAAGGGATTATATTATATAGTGAGCATTTGTATGAGGTATTATGTATTTGTAGAATTAACTTCTTTCTTTATGGGTTTTTTTTCATGTTTCTATATGCTAACCTAGGACTTTAGGATGCTTCACCTAATACCACTAAGAAATAGTCCTAGAGGGTTACACACTAAGTGTATCCAGAATCTCAGTTACATAATATATTATTATTTATTAATTAAAAATTTGAATAAATATTATTCTCGTAGGTGGTTAAATAATTATTCATGTTTGCTTGATCGCATATATTCCATCACCAGTTATTTGAGAGAATATTATGTAAGTGGAATATTTAATAAATATTTATTTTCTATTTAGTGAATATGATATTTATTTATTTATTAAAGAATAATGAAGTGATGTTTATTTAATAAATAAATATACATTATTCAAGGATCGATAAATATTGTGGAGGAATGGCGGACTGAGTTTAATGTTCTGGTGAAAAACAATATATATTGAATATTATTTGAATAAATAATATTTAATTTTAATTTTCAAGTTAATCATGTATTGATAAATAATAATAATATTATTATTATTATATACATGGGGTTCCTCAAGGGATTAAATAAATAATAAAGGGAACTTGTGTAATTATTTTTTAGGTCCGCTAGGCTAGATACCCTAAAAGGTGGTGTGAATTAGGGTACGATAGATAAAAAAACAACTGGCCCTTTTGATCTTGTTTGGTTGTTAGACAAAAGTATCTTATCTCTCCTTCCCATTTCAGAGTATGAATAAATCTTAAAGCATGCACAGGACACATAAATTTTATTTGGTTCACCCTCACTGGGCTACATTCAAGGAGCATACACCGTCAATGTGCCGATGTACCAAATCCACTATAAGTGCACTACTGTTTACAAATTTTGGAGTGAACTCACTATACACTACAGGAAATATAGGCATTTGCGACGGGTCATTTGCGACGGGATCCCGTCGCAAATAGCCTTTTGCGATGGGGCTCCGTCGCAAATCGCCCGTTGCGGAAAACGCCGTCGCAACAAAAAATTTTTGCGACGGGCCCGTCGCAAAAACACTTATTTGCGACGGGAAAAGGGCTCGTCGCAAATAGTTTTGTGGTTTTTTTAAAAAAAACTTTTGCGACGGGCCCGTCGCAAATAAGTTTTTGCGACGGGCCTTTTCCCGTCGCAAATAGTTGCCTCGAATCAACTATTTGCGACGGGCCCGTCGCAAATAATAATAAAAAAAATTAAAAAAAATTAAAAAAATTTAAAAAATTTTAAAAAATATTTATTAATATATAAATTAATAAACGTATTTATATTGATATAAATATAATATTTATTTTATAAATACGTTTTAGAAAGGATCTATGGAAATATAACATTAATTTATAAGATGTTTAGTAAAAGAGGGTTATAAAATAAATTAAAAAATATTTTTAATTAATAATTACCTAATTTTTATCAATTAATAGTCATTTAATAACTCTTTGAATATAAAAAAAATAAAAAAA
Source organism: Viscum album (assembly GCA_963277665.1). Taxonomy (NCBI): domain Eukaryota; kingdom Viridiplantae; phylum Streptophyta; class Magnoliopsida; order Santalales; family Viscaceae; genus Viscum; species Viscum album. The sequence continues at coordinate 767,876,622 of OY728159.1, read as the reverse complement.
TTAATGAAAGATGGAAAATAAGAAGAAAATGAAACCCAAACTTCAAATGGCCATAACTTTTGATCCGGGACTCCGTTTGAGCTCTACAGCATATCAAATCGAAGCTTGCGAAGAGCTCTACAGCCCTATGGACGGGTAAAACCCGTCCAAGGTTTTTTCGAGGCCCAAAAAGGCCCCGAAGGCCTCCAAAACTGAGTTTTTAGTCGGGGCACCCCGGTTTTTCACCGTTCAAACAGCTATAACTTCTGATCCCGATGTCCGATAAACCTCTACCATATATCATGTCGAAGATCTTTTAATGTTCTTCGATTTGACTGATTGTGGAGCTGAAACGGACTCCTGGATTAGAAGTTATGGTCCTTTTAACATTCAAACGGCTATAACTTCCGATCCGGATGTCCGTTTGGACTGTACTGCATATCATATCGAAGATCGTTTCATGTTCTTCGATTTGACTGGTTTTGGAGTTGAAACGGACTTACGGATTAGAAATTATAGTCGTTTTAACATTCTCAGAGGATTTTCACCCCCTCATTTCTATGTATTCATTCATAACTATACATATATATATGTGTGTGTGTGTGTGTGTGTGTATGTGTATGTGTGTGTGTCTGTATTGTATATATGTATTTATTTATTTATTTATTTATAAATACACATAAAAACACATATTTTATAAATTTATTTAAAACTAAGCTTATAAATATATATTAATTAATATTCAAATAAATATACGAATAAAAACTTATAACTACATATATATATATATAAATAGAATAAATATATATTAATATACGAATAAATATATATATTAATATATGAATAAATATATATATATATATATATATATATATATATATTCATATAACCAAATATATTTATATTAATATAAATCTATATTAATATACAAATAAATATAACTATAAATATATATAACTATATATATATATAACTATAATTATTCCTAATTATTACTAATTATTATTAATTATTCCTAATCATTATTAATTATTTCTAATTATTATTAATTAGACCTAATTATCATTAACTATGAATACTAATAACTTAAATTTATTAAATAACAAAAAAATATAAACATAATTAAATTACAACTAATTAAAACTAATTAAAAATAATTAAAACTAATAAAAAAATTAAAATAAATATTAAATTAAAAATAACATAAGTACCTTTAAAATGGATTTGAAGTTGATCTCCGATAATTGTTGAAGACTTCAATATCAACTCTGCAAAAAAAATTAAACTTAATAAACTGTAAACAGTTTTGAGAGAAGTTGAGAATGAATGAAAAAAAAATGGATGGGGGTATTTATAGGTTAGCTTATTTGCGACGGGACTATTTGCGACGTGTATACCCGTCGCAAATAATATTATTTGCGACGGGTCCCGTCGCAAATACTTTAACCCGCATTTATCACGGTCAACGGTTAAATAGTTATTTGCGACGGGTCCCGTCACAAATAACAACCTGCCGACACACTATTTGCGACGGGGGTATATTCCCGTCGCAAATAGTTTTTACCGCCGCCGGCTATTTGCGACGGGTGGTAACCACCCGTCGCAAATACCTTTCCCGCGGTTTGGTGCGCTATGCGCGCCAAGCCTTTTGCGACGGGTGAGATTTTCTCGTCGCAAATAAGTTTCTAACGGGACTATTTGCGACGGGAATAAATCCCGTCGCAAATAACCCGTCGCAAAAAGCCATTTTTCCTGTAGTGATACCTCCTGGTTTACAAGAAATCACAAATTAAATCTCACTTCTCTCTCAACTGAAGTGTGCTCACTACTTATTTAATAAATCCAATCATAGTTTAAAGACTTGTAGGTTCTTTCATTTTCTCTAATGAATGCATCTTTCACTGTATGTAGATGCTCTGTTGAAGTCCAAATTTTTTCCACTAATGAATACCCCTTTTCCACTGATCATTGGGCAACAAACTTTGGAAATACCTTCGTAAATCTCCCTACTTTGCAAAACTCCCAATTTTTCAAAGCTCAAACAAGCCTTCGCGAAGTCCCTGCTTCTTCGCAAAGAACACACCTTCACAGAGCTCATTGCTTCGCAAATCACACTGCTTCATAGAGAACAGTACTTCGTAAGCACACTGCTTCTCAGAGCTCAAGCCTTCATAGAGCTCAAGTATTCACAGAGCATAGGTTGTTGCAGACCTCAAGCCATCACAAATCGAATTCCTTTGAGAAGCTCACTGGGCCAACGTGGAACACACCTCTTTTCCGGAGCTATATTAGGCATCGCGAAACTTCTTCCTTTCGTGAATCACACTACCTCTGTGAACCTCCTTTGCAATTCGAGAGCTGTAAATTTTTCCTAAAAAACTCTCTACTCTTCTCAAGGGGGTTGAAGCCTATTTATAGCTGATTCCACTGACTTGAGAACCTTCCGTGCAAATTCAGCGCCACGTCATCTCAAATCATAAAGCTCCAAAAAAAATTCTGAAATTCTCTCTATATCGTGAAGCACCACGGCAATTTTTGGATCGCAGAGCTCATCGTAATCGTGGAGTGTTCTGTCAATTCCTTTTTTCCATCGCCGAAATGGTCCCTTGCAATGATTTTCACCTTTGGTTTTTGTGAAGCTCGTCGTAATATTAGTGCTCACCATCAACATTTTTCATGTCTTTGCAAAATACAATTCATGAGGTCTATATTCACAAAAATCGTGCCTTTTCTATTTTTGATGAGTTCTTCAAAAAAATCCACTTTTCACGATTGTAACACCCCGGGATTTTATGAGATATATTCATTTTAATTTATTTGATATCTTTTTTTTTATGCTACACCAAGATTAGCTTGCACTATATGCAACACCTTATTAGCTTACAGTATACGCAACACTATTCTTGGCTCGTGTTACACACAATTTCAAGTTTGTTTGGTAGAAATTATTCTACGGAACATTGAGTATAGATTTTGTTCAAAGTATAAATGAATTTTTTTTATTATGTTATACGCAACACCAAAGTAATCTTTCACTACACGCAACATTGAATTGTCTTGCGTTACACGCAGGAGCGGCCTTCCTCGATAGCTTACGTTGTACGCAATACTGAGTTTCACTAAATAATGATATATTATTATAATATTATGAACTAGAAGTTATGAATAGTATTAACTGAATTTTTAATTTTATAAAATTATAATTCATCTTACACATTTTCTAGAATGAGGTATGAAAACAAAATCAATTTTTCGGATAAAAGACGTATTTTTCAAAAAATGCAATTTTACCGCCTTTTGATGGCGCACCCATTTTAAATCTAATTTTTGAAAAGTTTATAAGTTAAATTTTATAAAATAAAATTATTCTTTTTAATCAGTATATAAAAATTTACATTGGATAAAGTTTTGATATTTTTATGATAACGTTCTTATTTTGATGAATAGTAAAAAACACGCTAAATTTTTCTTAAAAACAACTTTTTCATCAAGATAATTTATATGGTTAAATTATAATAGTAAATGGTTTTAAAGTATAAATATAATATATTTTTACCATTTAATATAATTTATTTCATTATCATTAATTTTACATTGGATTGGTAGGTAAAATCAATTCAATTTTTTGCAATGTTTTAAACAAAAACCCGTTTTTTTTTTTGACAACGGGATTAATTTTAAATTAATTACTGCAACTTATATGTTTTGAATTTGTAAAAATGGATTCCATATTTAGAATAAGTAGGTCCAAATTATGATAATAGTCTAATTTTTATTTTTGGGCATTATGAATAGTAACTACGATAAATTTTATTTACTAGAGTTAAAGGTAAATCAGGTAATTAAGGGTAAAAATAATATTATAAAATTATCATAACACTTGTATTAATATAATTGGATGATTATATTTCATCATAAAATATACTTGGGTCGAAATGGTATCTTTTTAAACCCACTTGGAAGTGATTATGACCTTTAATTTATTTTATTTAAAGGAAAGTGAAATATGTCTCACTCAAACTTTAATAATTAAATTATTTTTAATATAAGGTTATACATAATATAAATTCGATTATAAATACTCATTTGAAAGCTAAAATGTTTTTCTTTATCATGGTAATTTATTTTTAATTTTTAATAAATATATAATTACCTTAATAGATTATACATTAATGATACAGAAATTATTTATTTAGTTGAAAATCAATAATATAGTTTTTATTCAAATAATAATCCCTATAAAAGGCCCAAACACTTGACCAAAACTTATTTTTCGAGTATATATACACCATAATCATCCAAGTGGCGAATTGTGGACCATTTGGAGCCTTATAAAATATATTATGACATTTATATTATTTTATTTTAAATGATGTCAAAGTTGTCATATTCATAATTTAATAAACATAACATTCTACAAGTTGGGTGTTTTAGAAGATAAATTTGACTAAAAGTATTCTTATGGAATCTATTAGATTTATATGCAGCATAGTATTTTATTTTTAATTTTTATGAAACAAATAATTATATTAAATAATTATACAAAAATTTTGTAGTAATTATTTTATTAAGAAAAATATCAAATAAATGGTTTTAAAATATTAAAATAAATATTATATGAACAAATTAATGTGATCCAAAAAAAATTTAGATGAATATGATGTGTTAGGAATCTATTAAATATTTTGTTTTGAATATATCTTCTGTGTAAATTTTATTTAAATTCAAATAATTGAATAGTGTCAAAATTGACACTATTGATATTTTATAAAAACAACATATTATTAAATTGTTTAAAAATCACAAAAAAAAATTTAAAAAATTAAAAATTGAACTTTATATGGTTTAAAATGTAATAATGTATCTAATTATGTAAAATTCACAACAAATAAGTAAGTATTTATAACAATTTAATAATTGGAATATTATTACCACAAATAAAATTAAATAGATTAAATAAGGATAAATCAAAATGATAAGGTTTAAAATAAACTTAAAACATGTCTAAATTTTTTTTATGATGATATTACAACCCTATATCATCTAATCATCGAATTGAGTCATTTTTGGAGGTTTTTAAGAGGTTTTTGAATTTATTATAAATTAATATTTTTTAGGTTTCCAAAGGTGCCCCTCTCCTCCCTTATAAAAGGGCATCTCCTCCCTCTCCACTTCACACCATTTTTTAGCTTTAAAACTCATCCAAACCCTACCCATTTCACTTATCCACTTCCCTAGAAACATACTAGAGGTCCTGATCTTCTTCAAATACCAAATTTAGTGCCCTAAGAGGAGGTTAAGAAGAGGCGCGTCGAAGAAGAGGTAATATCCTTTACCGATTCTTTCAAACTTATTTCTTCTCCTACTTACTCTATATGAGTTGTTTCATTATTAAGTAATAACTCATGTATCACTTGTATATTGATATTTTATTATGAATATGAAACAACCATATTATATCTTCTATCCATCCTATGAAAAAATGAAATCACCACGCGTGCGTACGTACGTCTTACCGTCTCCACGTTGTGGTGTAATATTTTATTTCATCATTAACATACTTGGATGGGTATAATGATGGAAGAAATAAATATATATTATTATTGTAAAGTGATTTTTATTTTTAAATATTATACACCATACACTTCAATATAATTCCACAATCATGGGAATGATACCATCGCTCGTGCGTACGTAAGTCTACCGTCTCCACGATGTGATGTGACTCATTCGACATGATATTCATTGAATTATGATTATATAAATGAATTTAATGAATAAATATGATATATATTATACTAATATAATTCTGTAAATGATATATCTATAACCTAAAAATATGAATAATGCTTTATTTGACAAAACATGCATAAAAGCATAAAGCAGTTAACACCTGAATAATGAGTAACAATGAAATGTAACTAATAAATAGATAAGAATATGTCCATATATGATATCATAAAAATGAATATGATTCTAAAATAAGTCAATGAAATTATTTAAATCATTATACAGGAGGTTCAAATACGTACAAATCATATCGGACCTAAGGTAAGGGATTATTTCGTCTCACTTTTATTTCTGTGAGACATATGCCTTAATCACCACCTATTTATTTTGTATGGTGTTTATTCTTACCATGAATGTTTTATTATTTTTATTATGAAAGATATTATATTTACATATGCGTGTAATTTTCTTTATTTTATGTCACGTATGATTCCACCGATTATAAATGGTAAGGGAAAATCTCACAATCTCATTTTTATCCGAGATTTTTTATACTTTAGAATTTACTAGGGGATATTTACCATCCACATCCATGTTTCCTCAATATGTAATATTATTTCTATCCTCCTAAAATTTTTTAAATCCAATTTTAATTATTGGTGAATTTTTAGTAAAAGATATGTAAGGAATCTTTTGTGGTTTTTAGTACGAGATACTTTTTGACTTTTCTGACCAAAGTATGAGAAGAATGTTCTTTTACTTATACAGAATGAATGGATTTTTACGGTTTCATAACTCCTTATTTACATGAAGATTCCTATACAATATTTCATGATTATTTTCAACAAAAAAAATTCTTTTAAAATTTCATGTCATTTTGAGAAAAGAAAATGATTTTGAAGAAGAAATGATATTTTCCTCAAGAACTGAGTTCATGTGTTTTATCAAAATTATTTTTCATCTAAGATGATATAGGGTTATGTTTCTATCCCTATTATTACATTGATTTGATTATGTTCTGATGGAATTGTTTTTATGAAGTCCTTTTATCTTATGTGGATTATGTTATGATGGCATGATGTTTAAGAATCCCATTTTATTACATGGGTTATGCTATGATATATGATTTATGATTTTGTGGCACACATAAGAATGGTTTCATTATGAGATGGGTGGTACCTATATCTCCCTCCAATTCATTGGGTAAAGATTTATATCCCATGATATATACATGGCTGGAATGAAAAGTAAATCTAGTTCAGTAATACAGGGCTGGAACGGCAAGTAAACCCGGTTCAGTAATGGACTTTGTCCACTAAGATGGTCTTGGAAGCAATGACTTGGATACTATGGAAATAATATAATGTGCTTAATGGTTTTCCACAATTACATATTTTATTCCCATGATAATTTATCATGATTAATGTTACTTTATGATCTATTCCTTATGTGCTGCTAAGATTTATGTCATGTTCATATTTTTACGTTCAAATGTTTATGGATTGTTTTATGTTCTCCATATTTACCCTTACTGAGAATTTGAGCTCACCCTTTATATTTTTTTTCTTTTCCCCAGGATATAAGGAAAGGTTTTAGGTAAGAAAACAAAGGTGAATATCTTTATGGGAGATGTTGAAGATCTTTCACCATGATTAGAAGATTATGTTCTGAGTTTCCAAAGACATCAAACTAATACGGTCATTGGGCGTCTATTTTTGTTATGTTTTAAGTATTCCTCAAAAGTAATGTAATTTCCATGTACATCAAGCTTTGGGTCATTATAGTTGGTATCAGAGAAAAGGTTTAGTTAACCTTTGGAAAATAGGATGTGAAAACTTTAGTGGGATCCCTAGAGGTATTTCTAAGGTATGTCTAGGGATGTCCGTAAGGTTAAGTATAGGTTACAACCTAGAATTATGATAACGATCACGAATAACCTAGGATTAAACCTAAGATGTTAGATACTGGGAGTACTCCCCCTTGATTATTTTGTTTTCATAGTATGATTTTTTCCTCTCACAATATTCTTTTTGGGTTTTAGAAAATGGCTTGAAATAAGAAGATTCATGTTAATGGAGAATATGATGGACAATGGAATGATATTCTTCATGAGAAACCAAATGAAACAGTATTTGGAAGGCGAAACATTGTTATTATTCCTAATTAGAAATCTCATAATATGATCAATAATCTCAACTTTGGTAAGTTTCCTGACTCGGCTAATAAGAGGAAGATGGAGTTTCATGATGATCATAGAGGAAAGAAAGTTCAATTTCCCTCATGTAAATCATGTGGGAAGAGGCATCAAGGAGAATGTTTCAAAGTAACTGGAAGATGATTTGGGTGTGGAAAATAAGGACACAAATCCAGTAATTACAAAGGAAAAGGTTCAGTTAACACAATGAAAAAAATATGATGGTATTGCTAAGACATCAAAAATGGTTAAATGTTTTAAATGTGTAATGTACGGTCATTATGCAAACCAATACCCTAAGGGAAAATCTCATGAAGAGAATCAGAATATTCTTACGGGTGGTATTTATGTTGATGATGATGAAGATACTACAAATGATATATGAGATGAAAGAAGTGTTGAGGAATAAAATGATGAAGCTCAGTCAATGGTTTAAGAAGGTTGTGGAATGATTGCATGTTTATCAATAATAATGTATGATACTATGGAATAAAGAAAAATCTAAGGATTGTTACACTATTGTTTTTCCTTGAGTATTCTAAAGTATATGTTGAATGGTACCGGTAACCAAGAAAAGTGATTGAAATATTTTTGGAAAGCAGGTGATATGCGTATAATGAAGGGATAAGGAGAAAATAATATGTTTGATAGTATTCATGAGCTCATGACTGATATAAGGACAAAGTGATATCATGGTTTGTGTATATAGAAATTTTGGGATTTTGGTATATGGAAAGAGTTAACTTTTGACAGCATTCATTTTTTCACTAAGGTTATATGGTAATTCATGTTTCAAGAGAATACATGATTAAGGTATTCATATGTTTGGAACATGAGAATCACAAACTACCTTATGAGATATGGGAGACAAATGGTAAGTAGATTTAGTTCACCTCCTTCTAAATTTTTATATTTTTATTTTTTGGAAGGATTTAAATGTTATCCATTTATGGATAGTATAAGTTATTTTCCTTTTTAAGATTAATTTATTATCACACTATAGGTGGACTTATGCTAACATGTTCTAAACTGTTTTTTGAGACAGATGGAATGACCTATCATTCTATCACATGATATGATAACACTTCATGAATGAAAAATTCAATTTCATTTCTTTAAGAGGTGAAGTGGAAATTGTTCAAGGCATGAACAATGGTGGAATTGTACCAAAATAAAATAAGTATTTCTTCTTATGTAAAAATTCACCAAACTTTAGGGAAATGATCTTAAAAACCAAAAATGTTGTCCTAGTACCATCATATTTGATGAATCAGATGGTACCTTAGATCATCACAAATTTATGGCTTTGTAATTTTTGGCTTTTTCATAGCCATGTTCTCTACCACTCTCCATCAGAACTTGATGGTTAGATTTCTCTTCCATATACATATTTTCACCTATATTCTCTTATGTGGAAACCCAGTGTTGAGTTACTTTGGGTGACTATTATGTTTCTAACTTTTCTTTTTAAAATTATGGTTTGGTATTCCTTTTTACAATGTGGGTTTCTATGAAAGAAACTTTCAATTAGTGAACTATTTATAACCCCAATGAATTTCGAGGGCGAAATTCATTTTAATGGGGGTAGAATGTAACACCCTGAGATTTTATGAGATATATTCATTTTAATTTATTTGATATCTTCTTTTTTATGCTACACCAAGATTAGAATTCACTATATGCAATACCTTATTAGCTTGCAGTATACGCAACACTATTCTTGGCTCGTTTTACACACAATTTCAAGTTCATTTGGTAGAAATTATTCTACGCAACATTGAGAATATATTTTTTTCAAAGTATAAATGAAATTTGTTTTGATTATGTTATACTCAATACCAAAGTAATCTTTCACTACACGCAACACTGACTTGGCTTGCGTTACACGCACGAGCGACCTTCCTTGATAGCTTACGTAGTATGAAATACCAAGTTTCACTAAATAATGATATATTATTATAATATTATGAACTAGCCGTTATGAATAGTATTAACTGAATTTTGAATTTTATAAAATTATAATTCATCTTACACATTTTTTATAATGAGTTATGAAAACAAAATCAATTTTTAGGATAAAAGAAGTATTTTTCAAAAAATGCATTTTTACCGCCTTTTGATGGCGCACCCATTTTAAATCTAATTTTTGAAAAGTTCATAAGTTCAATTTTACAAAATAAACTTCTTCTTTTGAATCAATATATAAAAATTTACATTGGATAAATTTTTGATATTTTTCTGATAACGTTCTTATTTTGATGAATAGTAAAAACACGCTAAATTTTTCTTAAAAACAACTTTTTTCATCAAGATAGTTTATATGGTTAAATTATAATATTAAATGGTTTTAAATTATAAATAGAATATATTTTTACCATTTAATATAATTTATTTTATTAGCATTAATTTTACATTGAATTCGTAGGTAAAATCAATTCAATCTTTTGCAATGTTTCAAACAAAAACCCATTTTTTTCAACAACGGGATTAATTTTAAATTAATTAATGAAAATTATGTGTTTTGAATTTGGAAAATTGTATTCTATATTTGGAATCAGTAGGTATAAATTATGTTAATAGGCTACATTTTATTTTTGGGCATTATCAATAGTAACTACGGTAAATTTTATTTACCAGAGTTAAAGGTAAATCAAGTAATTAAGGGTAAAAATAATATTATAAAATTACCATAACACTTGTATTAATATAATTGGATGATTATATTTCGTCCTAAAATATACTTGGGTCGAAATAGTATCTTTCGGAACCGACTTGGAAGTGATTATGACCTTTAATTTATTTTATTTAAAGGAAAGTGAAATATGTCTCACTCAAACTTTAATTATTAAATTATTTTTAATATAAGGTTATACAGAATATAAATTAGATTATAAATACTCATTTGAAAGATAAATTTTTTTTCTTTATCATGGTAATTTATTTGTAATTTTTAAGAAATATATAATTACCTTAATATATCATACATTAATGATGCAGAAATTATTTATTTAGTGAAAAATCAATAATATAGTTTTTATTCAAATAATAATACATATAAAAGGCTCAAACACTTGACCAAAACTTATTTTTAGAGTATATATACACCATAATAATCCAAATGGAGACTTTTGGACCATTTGGAGCCTTATAAAATAGATTATGACATTTATATTATTTTATTTTAAATGATGTCAAAGTTGTCATCATCAAAATTTAATAAACATAACATTTTATAAGTTGGGTGTTTTAGAAGATAAATTAAACTAAAAGTATTATTATGGAAGATATTAGATTTATCTGCAGCATAGTATTTTATTTTTAATTTTTATGAAACAAATAAGTATATTAAATAATTATACAAAAATGTTGTAGTAATTATTTTATTAAGAGCAATATCAAATAAATGGTTTTAAAAATATTAAAATAAATATTATATGAACAAATTAATGTGATCCAACATTTTTTTAGATTAATATGACGTGTTAGGAATCTATTAAATATTTTTGTTCCAATATATCTTCTGTGTGAATTTTATTTAAATTCAAATAATGGAATAGTGTCAAAATTGACACAATTGATATTTTATAAAAATAACATATTACTAAATTGTTTAAAAATCACAAAAAAAATATTTAAAAATTTAAAATTTAAATTTATATGGTCTAAAATTTAATAATTTATCTAATTCTAGAAAATTCACAACAAATAAGTAAGTATTTATAACAATTTAATAATTAGAATATTATTACCACAAATAAAATTAAATAGATTAAATAAGGATAAATCAAAATGATAAGGTTTAAAATAAACTTAAAACATGTATAAATTTTATTGGATGATGAGATTACAACCCTATCTCATCTCATCATCGAATTGAGTCATTTTTGGAGGTTTTTAAGTGGGTTTTGAATTTATTATAAATTAATATTTTTTAGGTTTCCAAAGGTGCCCCTCTCCTCCCTTATAAAAGGGCACCTCCTCCCTCTCCACTTCACACCATTTTTGAGATTTCAAACTCATCAAAAACCTGCCCATTTTCCTTATCCACTTATAAACATACTATAGGTCTTGGTCTTCTTCAAAGACCAAATTTAGTGCCCTAATAGGAGGTTAAGAAGAGGCGCGTCGAAGAAGAGGTAATATCCTTTACCGATTCTTTCAAACTTATTTCTTCTCCTAATTACTCTATATGAGTTGTTTCATTATAAAGTAATAACTTCAGTATCACTTGTATACTGATATGTTATTATGAATATGAAACAACCATATTCTATCTTCTATCCATCCTATGAAAAAATGAAATCACCACGCGTGTGTACGTATGGCTTACCGTCTCCACACCGTGGTGTAATCTTTTATTTCATCACTAACATACTTGGATGGGTATAATTATGGAAGAAATAACTATATATTATTATTGTAAAGTGATATTTATTTTGAAATATTATACACTATACACTTCAATACAATTCCACAAGCATGGAAATGATATCATCGCTCGTGCGTATGTACGGCCTACCGTCTCCACGATGTGATGCGACTCGTTCGACATGATCTTCATTGAATAGTGATTATATAAATGAATTTAATGAATAAATATGATATATATTATACTAATACCATTATTTAAATGATATATCTATAACCTAAAAAGAGGAATAATACTTTATTTGACAAAACATGCATAATAACATAAAGCAGTTAACACCCGAATAACGAGTAACAATGAAATGTAACTAATAAAAAGATAAGAATATATTTCCATATATGATATAATAAAAATGACTATTATTCTTAAATAATTCAATGACATTATTTAAATCATTATATAGTAGGTTCGGATACCTAAAAAGCATATCGGACCTAAGGTAAGGGATTATTTCGTCTCACTTTTATTTCTGTGAGACATATGTCGTAATCACCACCTATTTATTTTGTATGGTGTTTATGTTTACCATGAATGTTTTATGATTTTTATTATGAATGATATGATATTTACATATGCATGTAATTTTCTTTATTTTATGTCATGTATGATTCCACCGATTATGAATGGTAAGGGAAAATCTCATAATCTCATTTTTATCCGAGATTGTTTATACTTCAGAATTTACTAGGGGATATTTATCATCCACATCCATGTTTCCTCAATATGTAATATTATATCTATCCTCCTACTATTTTTTAAATCCAATTTTACTTATTGGTTAATTTTTAGTAAAAGATATGAAAGGAATCTTTTGTCATTTTCAGTACGAGATAATTTTTGACTTTTTCGGCCAAAGTACGAGAAGAATGTTTTTTTTAAATTATACGGAATGAACATATTTTTACAGTTTCATAACTCCTTATTTCCATGAATATTACTATACAATATTTCATGATTATTTTCAACAAAATTCTTTTCTTTTAAAATTTCATTTTATTTTGAGAAAATAAAATGATTTTGAAGAAGAAAGGATATTTTCCTCAAGAAATGAGTTCAAGTGTTTTATCAAAATTATTTTCCATCTAAGATGATATAGGGTTATGTTTCTATCCCTATTATTACATTGATTTGATTATGTTATGATGGCATGATGTTTAAGAATCCCATTTTATTACATGGGTTATGCTATGATGTATGATTTATGATTTTGTGGAACATGTAAGAATGGTTCCATTATGATATGGGTGGGACCTGTATCTCCCTCCAATGCATTGGGTAAAGATTTATATCTCATGAGATAGACATGGATGGAACGGCAAGTAAATCCAGTTCAGTAATACAGGGCTGGAATGGCAAGTAAACCCCGTTCAGTAATGGAATTTGTCCACTATGATGGTCTTGGCAGCAATGCCTTGGCTACTATGGAAATAATATCATGTGATTAATGGTTTTCCACAATTAAATGTTTTATTACCATGTTATTTTATCATTATTAATGTTACTTTATGATCTATGCCTTATGTACTGCTAAGATTTATATCATGTTCATGTTTTTATGTTCAAATGTTTATGGATTGTTTTATGTTCCCCATGTTTACCCTTACTGAGCATTTGAGATCACCATTTCTATTTTTTTCTTTTCCCCAGGATATAAGGAAATGTTTTAGGTAAGAAAACAAAGTTGAAGATCTTTATGGGAGATGTTGAAGATATTTCACCATGATTAGAAGATTATGTTACAAGTTTCCAAAGACACTAAACTAATAGAGTCATTGGGTGTCTATTTTTGTTATGTTTTAAGTATTCCTCAAAATTAATGTAATGTCCATGTACATCAAGATTTGGGTCATTATAACGATGCTCATAAAATCCCAAATTTTGGACCCCAAAAATTTGGAAAACACTGGAAAATGGCGACACCTTGTATCTGTTCTTTTGTACCACCTCCAGATATTCCATTCCTTTTTATGGTTATTTGTCAACATGGATTGTCAAAAACATATCTAGAACTCAACAATTCACCATGAAAACCTATTTTTTCAACAAACACAAGCAACCCAAAAATGTTGTAATGTTACCTTGAGAGATTTTTTCCCAACAATCTCCCCATTTGGGTTTGTTGAAAACTCTTCTCATAGAAATTCTCTGCACTTTGATACCTCACTGAAGCTCCTTCCATAATCTACCATAATTAACCTATTTTGATTTAGATAAGGACCAAAGATTCACCCACCGCATACTCTAATCCCAGATGAGCAATGCCCGGCATCAGAAACAAGATTAGTATGAAAAGTTAATCAATGAATCATTTCATTGCTGACACCAATTGTTGATACCATTCCAACACAATTATTCCACTTTCATCATGAATCTCAGCTGTCATGATATCTAATATTTGATCGATCACTTCAAGCATTGTCAGATTTATTACTCCAACTCCCCTTATCTTGTTGCTCCCCCTATCTCGTTGCTCCACCTATCGGCTTCTCCCTATGTCTTTCCAAAGACATTTTATCCCATTAAATAGTCACACATTATTCTCCCCCTTTGTCAGTGAACCCAAAGGTCACTAATTTGTGGTCTGTAACATTAGAAAGAACACATATTAGCACATTAGGGAAAAACACACCATACCTCAGAGAGATGGGTGTCCACATCCGCACTTTTTCACATGCAGGGAGTGGACTGGACTCCCAGAGCCAGTTGATGTCTCTCAAAATCTTCATTTGGTAAGGCCTTTGTCATAATGTCTACAAATTATAGCTCTGTAGGCACATACTCCAACTTCACTAGCCCTTGATCTACCTTCTCCTTGATAAAATGACGTTTGATCTCATTGTGCTTTGTCCTTGAGTGATGGACTAGATTTTTTCTAAGATCTATAGAACTCGAATTACCTCATGGGATTCTAATCGGATACTTCACTTCAATGCCCATATCATCAAGTTGTTGCTTCATCCACAATAATTGTGTGCATTCTTGAGTGGCGGCAATATACTCAGCTTCTGCGGTGCTCGATGAAACACAATATTGCTTCTTTCTTATCCAAGAAATACACAAACCACTAAGATAGAAAGAAACTCCCAACACATATTTCTTTTCATCTACTGATCTTTCCTAATCTACATCTATATATCCCAAAATATTTGGCTGATATTTATCATTATACATCAAACTGAAATCTATAGTTCCCTTAATATACTGAATTATTATTTTCACTACAAGCATATGGATTTCCTTTGGATTTCTTTGATATCGCACTGCTTGGCATGTGGAAAAAAACAATATCAGGTCTTGTCGCTATCAGGTACAGTAAACTTCTAATAACCTGCTTGTATTCTATTACATTAACTACCTTACCATCATCATCTTTTGATAATTTCATCCGGGTAGCAACCAGAGTCTTCATCTTCTTGAAATTTTCCATTCCAAATCTTCTCATAACCTCCTTGGAATATTTGGATTTAAAAATTAAAGTGTCATTATTTCCTTGTGTCACATGTAAACCAAGGAAAAACATCATCTCTCCAATAATTGACATTTCGAAATCACTTTTCATGAATTCATAAAATTGTCTGAACTGAGATTCATCTTATCCACAAAATATTATGTTATCGACATAAAATAGCACCATCATCCTTTTATTACTATCGTTGTTGAAATAGATATTGTAATCAACTTCACCACACTGAAATCTAAGATTCTTCAAATACTGATCAAGTCTCTAATACTATGCTTTTGGTTCTTGTTTCATCCCATATAGCACTTTCTCCAACCGAAAAACTTTATTCTCATCTTCATGAATGAGAAAACCATCTGGTTGATAAATATAAACTTATTATTCCAAAACCCCATTCAAAAATGTAGATTTTATGCCCATATAGAAAACCTTGAACTTCCATTGCACTGTAATGGCCAAGAATAATCTGATTGTCTTAATCCTTACAACAAGTGCAAATATTTTATCAACATCAATACCCTCTATTTGTGAGTACCCTTTTCACATCAGGCATGCTTTGTTTTGAATCACTATGTCATCTTCATTAATATTATTTCAAAAGACCCATTTAGTCCTGATGACATTATTATCTTTTTGTCTCAAAACAATCTCCTAAGTCTGATTCTTCTTAATCTGATCTAGCTCTTAATTCATCACCTAAACCCAGTTTTCCTCTTCATCTGCATCAGCAAAACATTTAGGTACAACTTGATATAAGATAGATGTCTGTTGCAGAGACTTCATTCTTCTTGTCTGAACTGGTGTTGTCTGATCACCAATGATATTCTGCCTTTCAATTTCAACTTGACTCTTTGGATTCTTTGCAGAAACAGACTTGACTTCTTATTAATCATCATCAATATCTTCTTTTAACTCAGCATCTTCTACTTCTATTCCCCCTGTGTTACTTTCATCTTCATCACTTTCATCAGGAAACTGTTCACTATGTTTTTTAGTATTCTATTCATTTTCCACAATAGTGACATCATTTCTCTCAAATACTTTTCCCATCCTCTTGTTAAAGCATTTGTATGCTTTTCTTTTTCCTGGGTATCCAATTAATATACCTTCATCTCCACATGACTCAAATTTTCAATGTTTTTATTTGTTTAGAATGAAAAACTTACTTCTAAAGATTCTAAATTATTTCACAGTTGGATTATTTCTATACCACATCTCATACAGAGTCTTTCCTTCCTTCGGACACAACAGAGCCCTGTTAGAAATTTAGACCGATGTCAATACTACTTCCTTATAAAATTTCTCTGGTAGGTCTTTTTCTATAAGAATCATTCTAGCCATGTTGTTGATGATCTTATTTCTCCTTTAAACCACTCCATTCTATTGGGGAGTTCTTACTGAAGAAACTTGATTACTTATCCTGTGTTTCTTGAGATAGTCTTCCACCTGGTTGTTTGTGAATTTTATACCATTATCAGTACGAAACTTCATAATTTTCTGCTCAAGCATCCTTTTAGATTCCCTCTGATACTGTTTTAGGCAACTAAGCACATTGAACTTATGGGAAATGATGAATAACCATGCCATTCTACTATAATCATTAATGAACAGAATGTAATATCTCTTTATGTTAATGTATCTTGGTGATATAGGCCCAAAAACATTAGAATTCACCAAGTATGTTCTCTTGTTGACAAGAATTGCAAGTATTTGTATGATCACATGATAGCTTGGGTAGATCTCTAACTGTATCACACTTTACCAGATCTTCTAGGGAAGTTTGGCATAGATGACCAAGTCGTTTATGCCATAACCTTTTTTCCTCCTCTCTGGATAAAAATCACATATCTTGATCACCACTTACAAGTTAAATATTTCCCTTTGTCTTTTTTTCCTGCAGAATCACTACACCATCTCTTCCTTTGATGATACACATCTTCTTAGTAAACCTTATAGAATGACCTGAGTCACATAGTTGACTAACGCTGAGAAAATTGTGACTAAGACCTTCTACTACTAAGACATCAGCGCGTCTTATTTCTTTTCCCCCAAACCTAGCCTTTCCTGAGCCAATTATTTTTAGACCTTCATCGTTTCCAAACTTAATAACTCCTTCTTTTTCATATTTTATTCCTATAACCAGATCCTTATTCCCTATCATGTGGGGTGTGCAACCACTGTTAAGGATCTATAAAATAGAACGGTCTAATGCTTTAAGGGTAATTTTAGAAACCACTGCCTTCTCATATCTCTTCTTCTTGTTCCATGTTTTTATATTCATACTCGACATAGATTGAGACTTATGATATTTCTCATAGTATCATGGACCGGCTTTATCTTTAAAGTCTTCAAATCTGTTTTGCATTTTCAACTTGCCTATTGGTTCATTAATATGCGGCTTGTGAACATTTTGGTTCTGCTTTAGCACATTCCTCTATATGGTTGATGTACATTATCTAGCCATGTTCCTAAATCCTCTGCACCAAAAGTAGTATCCCCCAAAATATGTTCTAGAGTAACATTATCTGTTTGGTTTCCACTGTTTTTCTTGTGCCATTTGGTATCTTCTGACTATAGAACATGCATTTTGTGAGTGTCCCATATTTCCATAGTAATAACACCTGATAAAGGGTGCATTCCTGCATGTCACTTCTGTACTGCTAGTTGTCCCTTAGGTTCTATGAATCTTCTGATTCTACTTTGTACCCACATCAATATTTATTATTTGAATGGGTGCTTGTAGTTTGAATTTAACCCTGACTGATTTCTGTTTTTGATCAAGCCCCGCGTCAGCCTTAACTTTTGAACATGATTCTTACTTCTTTTCTACTGGACCAATATGCTCCCCTTTCATCTTTTTAGTCTTTTGAATGATCTGCTTTCCTAATAACGTTTTGGGAATCAAAAGTTTTTCTTGGTCCTTAAATTTTTGTCGCAGACTGAAAATTTCCTCTTCAATTTCTTCGATATGCTTGACTTAATCTTTCACTATGTTATTAAAGCCATCAATCTCCCTCTTCTATTCTTCAACCTTGATTTTATACTCACTAACTGATTTTGAGTCCTCTAGTGTTGATGACTTGAGTTTCTCAATTTCTTCCATTAACTCAGACTTCTCTTCTTCTTATTACTGCATGTAGAGTTTGGTATCATGAACCACTTTGTTGGATTTCTTCATTTTGGGACTCCAAACATCTATATCTTCAAGATAAGATTCTAACTCATCTTGTATATCAATTATTCCTTCAACTTCTTCTTCTTCATTAATGTCATTTTCTTCCTTTTCCTAAGAACCACTGAAAACATCCACCATTGAATTCTCTCCATGATCTTTTTATTTATCTATCTCTTCGACCTATTCAACCTCAGATTCATCTGAACTATCACATTCTTGTGAAAGAAGATTCTTCTTCTGGAATAGATTTCTATTGAACTGTTTTTACCTTTCACATAGGCTGAAGACTTCTTGGGAATTCTTGCTTCATCGACATCATCATCTTCTTGGAACTTTTTTGGTAACCTTGCTGCAAGATGAGCAACCTTTCCACGTCTAAATCAGTCAAGTGGAATTTTTCCTTTAAACTTTCCTTTTCCTCTTTGAAGATTTGAGGAAAGTAATGACATAACTTCATCTGTCTCTTCTTCTTCCTGAGAATCTTCAATAGTAATATTCTTCATGTACTTGAATGCCTCCTCTTTGGATTTCCCCTTTTCCACAACATCATTATCATAATTTCTCATTTCATATGCTACAAAGGTACTATGAAAATTATCCAGTGTCATCTCTTTCGGGTCTTTGTCTTCCAATACTGAAACCATCGGATTGAATCAAGGTGTAAGGTTCCTCAGGATGTTCTTCACAATATTTATATCTTTAATTACTTCACAAAGACCTCACATATCCTCTACTAAACATTTACCCTATCAAAGAATGCATCAACAGACTCATTCAGGTTCATTATCAGATCTTCATATTTATTCCAAAGAACTTGCAGCTCTGCCTCTCTAACCTTTGAGTCTCCTTCATATATATTCAATAGATTTTACCATATGGAATGTGATGTTTTTAATGAAATCACCTTCATATAGATAAAATTGGAAAGGGGCCCCCCTAAGGCATTGATTCCCTTGGCATCAGCATCCAATTCCCTTCTCTCAGCATCTAATAAAGCACCACTATTGATGTCGGCTGAGATACGATGCATTACTACTATAAACACGTCTATTCCCAAAGATCGTAATTAGTGTTGCATCCGGTTCTTCCATATCTAAAAATTATTCCCTTAGAATATCGAAATCACTTTATGATTGGTTACCTTCATTTGAGATAGAAACACTTATATCAACATTTCTCTCTGATACCAATTGTTAGGTCCACTAGGCTAAATACCCTAAGAGGGGGTGAATCAGGGTATGACAGATAAAAAAACAATTGCCCCTTTTGATCTTGTTTTGTTGTTAGACAAGACTCTCTTCTCTCTCCTTCCCATTGTAAATTATGAACAAATATTAAAGAATGAACAAGACACAGCAATTTTACTTGGTTCACCCTCACTAGGATATGTCTAAGGAGCATACACCGGCAATGTGTCGATGTACCAAATCCACTATAAGCACACTGTTGTTTACAAAGTTTGGAGTGAAATCACTGTCCCTCCTGGTTTACAACCAATCACAAATGAAATCTCACTTCTCTCTCAACTAAAGTGTACTCACTGCTTCTTCAGTAGATCCAATCATAGTTTAAATACTTTTAGGTCCTTTCATTATCTCTAATGAATGCATCTTTCATTGTATGTAGATACTCTATTGAATTCCAAATTTTATCCATTGATGAATACCCCTTTTCAACTAATCACTGGGCAACAACCTTTGGAAATACCTTCACAAAGATCTATACTTCGTGAAACTCTCAATTTAGCAAAACTCAAATAGGCCTTTGTGAAGTCCCTGCTTCTTCAAAAAGCACACACCTTCACAAAGCTCACTGCTTCACAGAGAACACTGCTTCGCAAAGCACACAACTTTGTAGAGCACACCACTTCGCAAAGCTCAAGTCATAGAAGAGATCAATTATTCACAGATATTAGGCCGTTTCAGATATCAATCCATTTCAAAGTGACTTCCTTCATGAAGCTTACTGAGCCAATGTGGAACACACCTCTTTCGCAAAGCTAGATTAGTCATCGTGAAGCTCCTTTTTTTCCTGAAGCACACTACCTCTGTGAACCTCCTTTTTGATTAGAGAGCTAAAAATTTTTCTTGAAAAACTATCTACTCTCCTCAAGGGGTTCGAAGCCTATTTATAGCTGATTCCATCGACTCAAGAACCTTCCATGTAAAGTTAGAGCCACATCATCTCAAATCACAAAGCTTTGAAATTTCCGCCGAAATTCTCTCTATATCGCGAAGCACCATAGAAATTTTTGGATTGCATAGCTCGTCATAATCATGGATCATTCTGTTAATTCCTTTTCACCACCGCCACAATTATCCTTCGCAATTATCTTCACCTTTGTTGTTCGTGAAGCTCGTCGTAATCGTAGAGCTCACTGTCAAAATTATTCATGTCTTTGCGAAATACAATTCATGATCTCATCTTTACAAAACTCATGCCTTTTCTATATTTTTATGAGATCCTCAAGGAAATCCACTTTTCGCGATGTGCTCCAAATCCCAAATTTTGGACCCCAAAAATTTGGCAAACACTGGAAAATGTCACCACCTTGTATCTGTTATTTTGTACCACCTCCAGATCTTCCATTCCTTTTTCATGGTTCTTTTTCAACATGGATTGTCAAAAAAATCTATGGAAATCAACAATTCACCATGAAAACCCACTTTTTCAACAAACACAACCAACCTAAAAGTGCTTCAATGTTACCTTGAGATATTTTTTTCCAACATTATTTATTTCTAACCCTAGCCATATATGAACCCAATTATATTACTTTCAAAGAGATCCAATTCATTTGTTTTATAATACACGAAGAATTTGGATAATTCTATCAAAGCCATAGATAGATCCTTTCTCTAATAACTCTACCAAGAATGGAGAGTGATCTTCCTCCACCTACCACTCTCGAGTCTAGAGCTATCAAGGAGAACACCTTGGAAGTGATTCTCATGGTGATCAATGGTGAACAACACAAGTGATAGGATCTTCCATAATGTAAGATCTTGACCTTTTCTAGTGATGTATAGAGATCATTTACAGGTACTATTTTGACTTATTTTGGTTATACTTTGGTTTAGGCATGTCTTGGGTGTGTTCAAGTGAAATTTGGAAGTTTTTTTAGGGGTTTTGGGTAGTGCATGGTTGGCGCATGGTTTTCTCAAAACTATGAGCCCTGCCCCAGCGAACCATGAAACCCCATACAGAGTGGGATTGTACAGTTGGCACATAGTTTGTAAAATTGTGAACCTTCTTAGGAGAAACCATAAACCCCTCAGAAGAGGTGCATGGTTAGGGAGAATAGTTTGGAAAATTGTGTGTCGCAGCCCAGGAAACCGTGCACATGGGATTTTAATCCTTTGAAAAAATATTTTAGAATTTCAAACCCCCCTGGTAATTATACCTAAACACCCTAGATCTAGATAAACCTATTTAATACATTTTTTGGAGGCTCCTGGATGAATTATAAGGCATTCCAACCTCTTTTCTTGATGGATTGAAGATCTAATTGATGGATATTCACCTCTATCGGTATGTGATTTCTTCTCGATTAGATTTCTCATTCTCTCATCTTTCTTTCCCGATAAATAGGGAATAGTTTTCCAACATTGGTGTGGGTTTGGATCTTGGTTTTTATAGATCTAGATTTTTTTGATCTTGGATCTAGATCTCATTCTTCATTGTTCAATTGAACATTTCACTTCAATTTGGGAATTTTTGTTGGCGAGTGTCCATCAATGATCTTGAGGTAGGTGATCTAAATTTCAAATCCCATAATCTTGAATTTCAATTAAGTTTATGTGTTGTGTAATTTCAATTGGTACCTTTCAAAATTGAATCTTGAATTGAATTAATTGATTGATTGATTATTTAATGGGATGATATGATTATGAAATTGATGGGATATTGGGGTTATGGAATTAGTCAATTAAATGGTATTGTATAATTTGTTACTTTTTGACATATGGAATTGATTTATAATGGGAATAAATGTATGTTTGGATTAACCTTTAAAGGTTAATGGGTTATGTGATTAAATGTTGATAGATGGTTTAATGGTGATTTTTTCATATTATTCCATGTGGTCAAAGTAAAGAATTATGATTGTATTAATAATTGAAATGGTATACCATGATGTAAAATATTGATTAGAGGTATAATGATGATTAATATTGTTAAATGTGATATATGTGGCATATGTGATAGATTGATAAATGGGGTGTGGGACACAAAATGATGCTCTAAAGACCCACAGTGTGCTAGACATGGAGTTCTAGGACCAAATTCATGCATGTGAATATTATTGTATGGGATAGGAATTGATCCTCCAAATACCCATGAGGTGTGGGACAGGGACTGATGCTTGAAATACCCATGGGGTACTAGACATGATGTTTTATGCCCATGATATTGGAATTAAACTATGGTTCTAAATGGTAATTATATGAATTGAAATGATATGATAAATAAAAACCCATGGGTTATGTGAAATGTGATTTTATATATGATATGATTCAGACTATTTCGCGAGTATAAGAAGGTATTGACAGTTCAAGTGTCATCTTAAACCTGGGGAAAAGGATATGGTTAAATAAAGAATAATTGAATATATAAAATATTTACTTATTTGTAATTTATTCTTTATACAACTACATATATTGTTATTGACTAGATATTGTTTTAGATGTATTTTGTGGTGGATTACTAAGTTGTACTCGCACCCTACTCAGGTTGCCTGATCGGTACCTGAATAAACTTCATGTTTTCAAGATGGGATAAGGGAAAGAGCCCTATGTTAGATGGATGAGTCAGGATGGAGCATGGATGAGGGAATCAGACTTGGTGTCGGGGCCTGATTGGGAATTTAAGTGTCCTTGTTTTGATTTTTCATTAGATACTCGACACTTGTTATGTCATGACATATATACAATTTAGTTTTGAATATTTTATTCATGTTTTGGTCATCAGGTGATACTGGTATTATTCTGGTTATGGTTATTGTCATTTAGTTATTGTTTATTTATTCCTGTTGTTGTGATACTTTGATAAAGAGGGTATAGTCTCCCCATGTTATATATTAAACCCTTGCTTCTAGTTGGAAGCCTCTAGCATATGGGGAGGTGTGTTTGATGTCATGTAACCAACCAGCTTGGGGCACCGTTGTATGACACTCGGGTTGGGACATTACAAAGTGGTATCAAAGGGGGTTTTATTTTCTTTCTTTTTTCATCCTATTTGGTAAAGGTAGAAAGGGTACTAGGAAGATTTGGGACTTGGTCATGATCTTGTTCATGGGAGTATTTAACCCATGTATGGGGGGAACTCAAGTACCCAGGGTGGGATTGTTTTTATCGATGTGTATTGTTCAAATTGGATGTTATTTCACCTCGAGTGATGCACTTGTTGTGTGATGTGATTATTGTTTCTAAGATTTTATAAGATTTGACTCGTAGCCTGGTATGACACAAGATTTGAGTATGCAGGCTTCATTCTAGGCACTTAGGAATTATTGTAACATGCATCATTTTTAGGCATGTATGGGAAAAGAAGGTTCTGGGGATGTTATTGAAATTGAAATAATTTTCTTTTCTTGTGTAATTAAATTAAAAAAATGTTCCTAATATAAAAATTTGAAATTTCAAATGATATAAAATGTGGAAATTTTAAATGGATAAATGGGTGTTTAATGATAAATTTGATTTTTAAAAATGTTTTAACCTATGTGAACCATGGCCTAAGTGAGGGAAGGTTAAGGGTAGTGATAGCACCTCGGTTTTGAATGTTTATCAGGGTAAGAGGGGTTAATTGATATTGATTTGTGTGAATCCATCTTATGTAAATGTGTTAACATTGTGTAATGTGTCCTAAGACATGTTTTTGTAATTTTAGATATATGCCTTCATGACAACATTTTTTGATAGGACAACAAGAGGTCATGGATATAAATGATCCTCTAATAGTGGAACATGAGGCACCGATAGTTCCGAGTGAAGGGGGAAGAGAGAAGTTCTATGAGAAATTTTCTCACTTCATGCAGTTTATGGAAAGAGACACGGGGTGAGTTGTCAAGAGTATGTAATACCTGGCATGGGAGTTCCAGTTGCAGCACCCTCAAACTTTTACCGGATAGGGTGTATCTGAGGTAGTTGTGTTCTAGATTGAGTCTATCTAGATGATACTTGACCACTTAAAGACTCCTACTAAGAAGAGATTAAAATTGTATACTTACATGTTACGTGGTTAGGTGAAGTATTGGTGGTACATCTATACTCGGGATGGACATCTTGACAGTATGGAGTGGAAGAACTTTAAGGAGAAGTTCTTAGAGTAATTTTACCCTATGGTGCTCAGGTAGGAGATGGAATATGAGTTCATGAGACTAACCTAGGGGATTATGTTCATGATGGAATATGTAGTATGATTTATAGATTTTCATTGCTTTGTTGAATCATTGGAAGGATATGAGGTGACTACGGAAAAATAGTTTCAATATGGGATTAAATGTGAAATTAATTCATAGGTTAACATCTTTAGGATGAAAGTGTTTTCATAAGTGTTTAATTATGATCTCATATCATAGGAGAACCTGAAAGAAGCTTATAGTGGATGATAGGTGGATTCTACTGTATGACCAAGAGTTACATCTTCTGAGAGTAGGAAGCGTCTCTTCAAGATTCTAAACCAAGTTGAAATAAAGAAGATTAGTTAGGGGAAGGGTCAGTTACTAAGGACATTACCCGTGTGATCTTCCGCCGGTGAAGTAGGCTGGGTCACTTTCATAGACATTGTCCCCAACCACCAGTAGAGTGTTGATCTTGCAGCAGGATGGGACATATATAGCAGTTCTACAAGAACCCATGACAGATGGGTAGTGACGAGGGAAATAGGAAAAATCAGAGTATTGGAAGGGGGTATTCAACCCTATATCTGACTGGTAGTTTTAGTTCTACCAATCATGGTGGTCGAGGTAATGGACATGGTACTTTTGGGAAAGAGCACCCATATCAGCAGAGTGGTGCAGCTCAGGGGACTCAGATCACATCACAAGGAAGAGAGGAAGGACAGTTACATGTAGTTCAACCTATACTTTTGGATAGCGAGGCTAGACTATTGATAGTTATACGTACTATTCTTGTAGATTCTATGCTTTATAGTGTCTTATTTGATACTGGTGCTTCTCATTCTTTTATATCTTCACAACTTGTGAATGGTTTAATTATAGTTGTGGAGTTTGTGAGTGGGATTATGATGATCGACACACCATTAGGAATACGGTCGAGGGACATCTGTTTATGAAAGGGGTGTTCACTCAAGGTTTGGGAGTATTATTTTAGTTTTTATATTTACAACCTTGACATGTTAGGCTTTGACTTTATTTTGGGTATGGACTGGTTAGTAGCATACCGATCCCACGTATATTTTTACCATAGGATAGTGACTTTTACATATCCTGAGGGTGGAAATTATGTTCATAATGGAGAGTAGGATATCAAGGAGGGTTTTGTAGGGCTAGTTTATTAGAAACTGGGAGAGATAACCACCTATGTTGCAAGTATATTATTGAATTAGGGGGGTGTGAAACCTTGTGTATTTTCACCTATAGTGGATAGGTTCCAGGATATGTTTCCTGAGTAATTCTCATGGTTGCCACCTGAGAGGGATGTACATTTTACTATTGATCTCATGTGTGGAGTTGAGACGGATTCCATTCCACTATACAGAATGGCACCAATGGAACTTCAAGAGCCTAAAAATCAACTAGAATAGTTGATGGATAAGGGATTTATTTATCTAAGTAAATCTTCTTGTGGTTCTCCAGTCTTGTTTTCTAAGAAGGCTGGTGGGACTTTGTGCTTATGTGTTGATTACCAGAAGTTGAATCGGATGAAATTAAAGAATTGATATCCACCTCTGTGTATCGATGATCTATTTGAATAGTTGATAGGAGGTTGTGTTTTCTATAATATTGAATTGATATCAGAGTATCATCAATTGAGAGTTCGACCCTCTGATATACCATAGACAGCTTTTCAAATAAGGTATGGCCTTTATGAGTTCATTGTGATGTCGTTTGGGCTATCGAATGCTCTAGTAGTGTTTATGGCATTGATGAACCAAATCCTTCACCTTTACTTGGATCAGTTTGTGTTAGTGTTAGTGGATTACATCTTGGTGTACTCCAAGACTCATGATGATCATTCCAAACATCTTGAAATCATACTAGGTACACTAAGAGAGAATCATCTATACACTAAGTTATCTGAGTTTCAATTATGGATTGATTGGGTACATTTCTTGGGTCACATCATCTTGAAGTAAGGTGTGTAAGTAGACCCAAAGAAGGTGTAATTAGTTGTTTCTTGGGAGTATCCCAAGAATTCCTTTGATATACATAGCTTTATGGGCTTAGCGGGTTACTACCGGAGGTTCATCCAGGACTTTTCCTGCTTATAGTCACCGCTTTTGGGCTTGACCAAGAATTTAATAAAGTTTTAATGGTATATATCATGTAATAATGCTTTCCAGTAGTTGAAGAAGCGCATAACTACCACTCTAATTTTGATCTTGTCTAATATAGGGGAGGAGTATACAGTATTTTGTGATGCATATGGGATCAGTCTTGGATTAGTGTTAATGTAAGGAGATTTTTTTGTGGCATATGGGTCATAGAATTTGAGGCCACATTAATATAATTACCCTATGAAATACCTTGAGTTGGCTATAGTGGTGTATGCTTTGAAGTGTTGGTATCATTATCTTTTGTGAAAAAAGTAACATGTGTATACTGATCACAAGAGATTAAAGTATATCTTTTCATAGAAAGACCTGAATCTCTGACAGTAGAGATGGGTTGAGTATATATATTCATTCAACTTTGATCTAGAATATATTCCCAATAATGGAAATAGTGTTTTTAATGCTTTGAGAAGAAAAACAGACTTAGGTAGTTCAGGAGTCTAGCTTTGAGTGGAAGATGATGACTTTACTAGATAATATGAATATTTTGGCTCAGGAATGACATGAGAGTATGAACTTCATATCATTTTTAGTGGAGTCTACACTTTTGATTTGGATCAAGGAAAGGTGTTATGAGGATCCAGGGTATTTTTCCTTAAGGGAAAGCCTTGAAGGTAGGGATACACCTTCTGATTGGACCATAGATGATGATGAGATCAACTATGTCAGAAATTGCGTTATTGTGCCAACGAGTATATGTGAGTAGCTAATGCATGAATTTCATGCCTCAAAGTGGGCGGTGCATCTAGGTTTGACCAAAATGTAGTGTGACCTACCATGATAGTATTGGTGTCCACAAATGAAAAATGATATTTTAGGGTTCGTGAAATAATGTTATACCTATCAATAGGTGAAGGTTGATCATCAAAGGATTGGTGGTTTACTATAGTCATTTCCCATTCCAGAATGGAAGTGGGATGATGTTACCATGTATTTCGTGGTGGTTCTTATAAGGAAACCTTGGAATAATGATTTTATTTTGGTTATTGTGGACCGATTGATGAAGGTAGCACATTTATTTCCTATACGGGAGACTTTCTCAGTGGGTCAGTTGGGAGACTTGTATGTTCAAGAGATAGTATGTCTAAATAGAGTGCCACAGGGTATTGTTTCAGACGGTGACTCATGTTTCAATTTTTACTTCTAGAAAGGCTTGCATAAGGTGCTTGGTACACAGGTATTGCTGAGTACGGATTTCCACCCACAGACGGATGGGCAGTCAGAGCGTACTAAACAATTTTTGGAGGGTATTCTATAAGCATGTTTCCTAAACTTTGGTGAGTCTTGGGAGAAGAACCTAGTACTCATTGAGTTTCCCTATAACAATATTTATTAGGAAAATATATATATATGGAACCATATAAGGATATTTATGGTAGGTAAAGTAGATCACCTCTATGATGGATGGAGGTAGCTGAGTCAAAACTATTGGGATTGAGTCTCGTGCAGGAGACGTCGGATCAGGTTCAGATGATTTAGAAATATATGGATATGGATCAAAGTAAGTATAATTTGTATGCTGATAGACATTGATGATCCCTTGAGTTTATATTGGGTGATTGTGTGTTCCTTCAGGTGTCACCTAAATTGGGTCACCATAGGATTCAGAGGTAGGGAAATTTGGCACCTAGGTTTGTTGGACCTTTTGAGGTTGTAGAAATAATTGGTCTAGTGGTGTACCAATTAGATATTCCATAGATTTATAGTGATATACATGATTTTTTTCATGTGTCTCAACTTTTTTGGTATCACCTTGACCCTTCTCATGTGATCTATGTTGATGATATTGAGCTTGAGGTTGATGTGTCCTTTGAGGAGCATCTAATACATGTTATGGATCACAGTGAGAAGGTGTTGTGGGGAAATATCATGATAATAGTCTATGTTTTGTGGGAAAATTGACATTTTTAGGAGGAAAATGGGAGAGAGAAGTATATATGCAGGCTCAGTGGCCCAATCTTTTTACCTTGGAATCTTAGAGATGCTTGGGGGTGCAACTCGAGGATGAGCTGTTATAAGGTGGGGATATCATAAGATCTTAACCTTTTATGGTGATATATCGAGATCATTTATAGGTACTATTTCTCCTTATTTTGGTTATAATTTGGTTGAGGCATGTATTGGGTGCATTTGGGTGAAATTTGTAAGTTTTTAGAGGGGTTTTGGATAGTACATGGTTGGCTCACGGTTTTCCAAAACCGTGTGCCCTGCCCTAGAAAACTATGAAACCCTAGATAGAGAGTATAAGGACCCAGCCTTATTACATACATAATCTTGAATTTAGTCAAGAAAACACTTCCTTTTACATTGAGGAACTTTTCAAGTTTATTGATTTATATAATTGGGTCAATACATTCATAACATTACACATTGTTACAGAGCGGATACCATAAAAATAGTTTCCATTTTTTTCAAAATATAAAACATTAAAACTTAAACATGACTCCTTGAAAATTCTTCAACATTTAACATAGCTTCCTTATTTGACTTAAACATCCATTAACCTATGAAAATCATTTAAAAAATTTGGGATGAGCTTAAAAACTCAGCAAGGGATATAAAAATAAGGAAAGAACACATTAGTCCATGAATACTCGTAAAGTATGAAATCATTTTCAAAATACTTACTTATCACCAGTATATAAATATATTCATATACTTAACTTGTGAAACATGAGACTTCCAAAAATACATAGGAACATAAGTATAAAAATAATGGTATCTTGGGGAATTACTTATATAATCTTGTAACCATTCTTGGATACCTTAAAATTTGTAACCCTCGCGGCTACCTTACTTTGTGTAACCATCGCAGTTACACTTGGAGTAACCATACGGACAACCTCCAAATTACTCATACCCAATGAATTGGAGGGAAATATAGGTCCCACCCTTCATCATAAAAAATTCCCAATAACCAAAACATAATCATACAACATAAATAATAGCATAAAAACATTTCTTTTGAATCTTGTAAAACAGAATTTAAAAGAGGATTTTAAAAGAAAAGTCCCTTATAAACATCATATAATTGAAGTGAGACTTAATAGAGTGGATGGAATATGTATATATACTGTAAATACACATAATAAAACATAATATAAACATAACCCATCACACAAACAATTTAAATAGCACATAAATGATGATGTAGAAGGTTAACCCAAAGAATGGAAATCGCGTTAAGAATTCCCTTACCTTAGGTTTGTCTTAATTTAAACTTGTTAAAAACTCCTGTATAATGGTTAAAAGAGTGTTATTGGTATTTTACAGAAACATTTTCATGTTTATAACATCTTATATGGTCATTTCATAACCTCATTTCACCCCTTAATTGTTAGTATTTTGTTCCTTGCATTATTTTGGGTGAGTTCTTTTATGATTTTCACGATCGGTTCATGATGAATCATCCTTGTTGATTGGAAGTAAAACTACAGAATTGGAATGGAGTAGTATTTACATATTTCCAGTACCATAAATTATACCATTTATCACTTTGATTCTTTATATGAGGATGATTCATAAGTTAAAACATCAATGATGTTCGTTTAGATCATTTTAGTGGTTCTTTGATAATAACGACCTCATTTTGTCTTATAAATTAGAACCATGAGTAAAAAATAATTCCAGATCCATATATGAGTAATAAAAAATATATTATAACCTGGTTCAACCATATAAATGGTTTCATGACCAGAATTGAAAGAATTAATGGAAATTGAAATCACATCGTCCACGATGTTGGTAATTCGACACATCACAGACAATGTTTTTATTCCTTAAATAAGTAAGAGAGGAGAAGAATATTGATGAGTAATTTTCCATAAAAATGATAAAATCCAGAATATACATGATTTCTGGATATTTCATGCCTCTTGGGTACAGAGATATGAAGAAATAATAATGAAGGAACTCGAAATAAAAGAATAAGTGAGAAATCACTTACAAAAATTTGGCAGCCTAACGGCTACGCAACATGGTTTTAGAAAATATTAAAAAGAGAGGGGACAAGGGTCACCCATCCATAAATTAATCATAATATATATTATATCATTAATAATAAGTAAATAAGAACATGTTATGGAAACTTTAAAGATATACCACATAAAAGAGAACTTGAAAGGAAAAAAGAAAGAAATTGATAATTTTCTTACCTTGTAGAGTAACCCTTAGAACTTGAAGTTTGGGACCTTGGGGGCTTGAGGAAACCTTGGGAGGACTAATATGAAGGTGAAGAGTCCATATCTTAGTTGAGGGAGAATTTGGAATGAATTCAATGAAGGTAAGAGTTGGTATTTATAGGAAAAGTGAGGGATTATTTTAATAATTTCAAAGGGACGCCTCATGGGTGGTTTTTGCAAAACCATGGGATTTCCCATGGTATTTTCTAATGGTATAAGCCACTTGGGACACCTCACATCTTATATAACTATACACAAGTCTACCAAATTTATGAAATCATTATTATATCATTAAAGATTTCATTAACACGTCGAAACAAAAAAACTGTATTTTTTACTATTCACCGAAAAATCAATTGTTTTAGAAAAATTCCCAAAATTCACTCTAACCATTTATCAACATGTATATTTCAAAAATGAAGTCCATTTTTTGAAAATAATTTTTTAAATATTTTTAATTTAATTTTTAAATAAAATCATACTTAATTCAAAAATTAGTTATTTAAATACTATAACTACTTATATATGATATTGAAAAATTAATCAAGATGTAATTAACTTAAATAGATAAGAAAATAAAATAATAACACAATTTTACTATTCATTAGGGTCATATTACTATTCATATTACTATTCATAAGGGCATTTTACTATTCACCAAAAAAACAAGTTGGTTCCAATAGACTCTAAATAACATACTGAACACAATTGTAGATGACAGTTTCTTGAAATTCAAAACCTAGAAGTGGAAAAATTATGTTTAAAAGCTAGTTAAAAATATCTAATTAAAACAATGTTCCAAGCATTTATATTTATTTTTAGAAAAACTTGGGGTGTTATAGAGAGGGATTACACAGTTTTTATATGGTTTATAAAACTGTGCACCCTCTTATGAGAAACCATGCACCCCTCAAAATAAGCGCACAGTTAGGGTGCACGGTTTGGCAAACTGTGCACATAGGATTTTAATCCTCCAAAAAATTATTTTAAATTCTTGAACCCCTTGGTTATTATCCCTAAACAAACTAACTCAAGATAAACCTATTTCTTATATCTTTTTAAGGCTCTTAGATGAATTCTAAGGCATTATAACCTCTGTTCTTGATGAATTGAAGATCATATTGATGGATCTTCACCTCTCTCGGTATGTGATTTATTCTCAATTATATTTATCTCTCTAATTTATCTCTTTCCCAATTAAGAGCGAATATTTTTCCTCTATTGGTGTGGGTTTGGATCTAGGTTTTTATGGATCTAAATTTTTTTGATCTTGGATCTATTTTTTGGATCTAGATCTCGTTCTTTGTTGTGAAATTGAACGTTTTACTTAAATTTGGGGATTTTCATTGGCGAGCATCTATCAATGATCTTGAGTTAGGTGGTATAAATTTAAAATCTCATAGACTTAAATTTAAATTTCATATATGTTTTGTGGAATTTCAATTGTAACATTTGTAAATTGAATCTTGAATTGAATTAATTAATTGATTAATTATTTGATGGAATGATATGATTATGAAATTGATGGGATATTGGGGTTATGAAATTGGTTAATTAAATGTGATTTTGTAATTGGTTAATTTTTGGCATATGGAATGATTGATAATGGGAATTAAGGGATGTTTGTCTTAACCTTGAAAGTTTAATGGGTTATGTGAATAAATTTTGATAGATGGTTTAATGGTGATTTTTCTTTATTATTCCATGTGATTAAATTAAAGAATTATGATTTTTTTGATAATTGAAATGGTATAACATAATATGAAATATTTATGAGAGGGATAATAATGATTAACCTTGTTAAATTTGATATATGTGATATATGTGATTGATTTATAAATGGGGTGTAGGATACAGACTGATGCTCTAAATACCCACGGGGTGCTATACATGGCGTTCCAGACCCAAATGCATGCATGTGAATATTATTATATGGGATAGGGACTGATTCTCCAAATACCCATGAGTTGTGGGATATGGAATAATGCTCTAAATACCCATGGAGTTCTAGACACGATGTTCTATGCCCATAAGATTGGCATTGTACTATGGTTCTAAATGGTTGTGATATGAATTGAAATGAAATGATAAATGAAAACCCATGAGTTATGTGAAATGTGATTCTCTATGTGATATGGTTCAGACTCTGGCATGATTTGAAGTAGGTATTTATGGTTCGAGTGTAATCATGAACCCAGGGAAAAGGATGTGGTTAAATAAAGAATAATTGAATATGTAAATTGTTTACTTATTTTTACTTTATTTTGTATACAGCTACATACACTGTTATTGATTGGATATTATTTTAGACTTCATTGGTGGTAGCCTACTGAGTTGTACTCACACCCTACTCAAGCTTCCTAATTAGTACCCAAATAGACTTTATGTTTGTAGGACAGTATAAGGGAAACATCCCTATGTTATATGGCTGAGTTGGGATGGGGCATGGATGAGGGAACTGAACTTGGTGTCGAGACCCGCTTAGGAGTGTCAGTGTCCTTATTTTGGTTTTTCATTAGACACTTGACACTTATTATGGCATAAAATATCTAATATTTAGTTTTAAATATTGTATTCCTATTTTTTCATCATGTGATACCGATATTATTCTAGTTATGGTTATTTTCATTTGATTATTGTTTATTTATATCTGTTATTGTGATTCTTTGATAAAGAGGGTATAGTCTATCCATGTCATATATTATACCATCACTACTATTCGGTAGCCTCTAGAATATGGGGAGGCATTCTTGAGGTCATGAAACCAACCGGCCCAAGACACCATTATGTGGAACCCGATTTAGGACGTTACATGTGCTAGCACCCGGAGAATCCTACAGTGATGATCAGTGATTTTTGGAATACATGTGAATCACTAATGGAGGGAATATCCTCTTTATTCCTTCAATGAAATGATGGTACAATGTAGATTTTTTTTCAGATCCATCAATGAAGAAATAATTCTCACAAGGTAATTCTTAATTAATTAAATTAATTATAAATAATATGTGATGATCATGCACTTAGTTTTGGAATTCTATCCATTGTCTATTTTTCTTTGATTCAATTTCCTTAATCGCAAAATTTATCATTGTGTAAATATCATATTGATCATCAATCATGGAAAAAATCAAATTTGGTAATTAACCATCGCATGCTTCCACTGTGCCTGAAACCTAAAAGTGGTATTAGATCAGTCACATAATTATTTATAATTATTTAAAATATTTTTGATCAATTTATCAATTTTTTATTTAGTTTTAAATTCATGTTTAATTGTTTTTTAATTTGAATTGTGAGATCTACTTATTCCACTTTCATTTATTTTAAATATAATCAAATCAATTAATTTTATAAAAAAAATAAAATTGAATATCTCATCCGAAGGTGACAAGTATTCTTGTCGGATAACACAAGAGTGCATGCCAAATACCCAAAGGTACACATTATTTACTAGTGTTCAATGCACCAAGAATTAATTAAAAATTAATTCAAGTTGTGTGCATTGAATACATGCGGTGCATTTAATTATACATTGTGTCTTGATTGGGCCATCTTGGCACATGATCAACCAGAGTACATGTTGTGTAGCCCATATACGTGGTGTGTTGTCTTTTAGTCATAGACAACCCATGTATCTTCTTACAGATCCTACCTGACTGGTGACTATGTAACTCAGATATCACACTCCATGTATCCCTTGTACATTTTGTGTACTCCAATTTTTCCAAGACACAAATAAATATTGATTCCCTATGTGTGTGTCTCGGATAGACGGTGAGAAATGTACACACTATGTAGCTATCTTGTACACATCGTGTACTTCTACTAAATTGAGTAGAATTAAAATTGGTTTATTATACTATGTAAACCTTATCAACATGTGATTTTATGTGTTCATTAAGTTGATAGGACACACCATGTGATGGGTTTTAATATATATAAATATTTAATTATTTTTTGTGTAATATTAGAATATGCATATCATGTATGAGTTGTATTATAGTTATTAATTTGTATATATTGAAGCATAATATGTGATAGAGAAATCATGTAATCTGTGTAATCATTAATTTGATAGTGCATGTCATGAAATTATTTGATAAATCATTTGTGTTGAATGTCTCATGAGTAAAAAACATACGAGTATAATACATATTGGGTATCTCAGATGGGTACTCTCTGTTTTACCTCCAAGGTACATTTATATACATAGTTAATTTTAAATAAATTTATTTAGTTTGTTTAATATTATTATGGATAATAATATTAAGAAAAATCGGATGATAATTAAGATAAAATAATTGATTAATTAAAAGAAGATAATGAATTGATTCGAGAACAATTTATCTTAAATAAGAATGATTATAATTGAATTCTAATTTTATTAAATGTTTAATTCATTTCATGATAATGGATTATCATGAGCATAGACCAAGACCTTTGTATGTGATTGGTTTCATTTAATTAAATTGTTTACTTGCATGTCATCTCTCCTCCCATTATGTAAGGTCTTATGTGACCATGATTTATTTTATGTAAACCCCTTGTTTACCTCACCTACATGTGAGTAAAAGTGTATGTAATGGATAGAGCTCCCAATTTAGTGGAGGTAGTTCAAGTTTGGATCCGAGGAAAAACCAAACCAAGAGAGATGCATATGTGGATAGATGGAAAGATATAACATGAACCTTAATTGGTTCAAGGTTTTTTCCCCTAGTTAGATGGTTATTTTATCATCCACTAGATAAAGTAACCATTAATAAAAGCTCATAGTCATACCACTTTATTATTTTATTTCTGTTAAGTTGCATGGTTATTTCATTATGGATGTGTTTTCATGATCACGTGAATTAATGAATTAACAAGCATTCAAGATGGAACTAAAATAAATTAGATTGTGTGTAAATATTATCTAATACATGGTTAATCTCTTAATTAAATACACTTAATATTAAAAAAAATATGTAATAAAGATAATAATTGGAAATTTATGCATAAAAGTATAAAAACCCTCAATAATATATATTAATTCGGTATAACCTTCCACTAATTCAGTTAAAATTGAACCATAGTTCAAAGTGCTTGACCAAACAAAGTTGGAGTGTTTTCAATTATCATGGAATTCTAACATGGATTTTTGGTTTGACTTAACTTAGTTCACATAAAGGGTTGACTATCAAAGCCTAACTTGGTGTAACTGAGAGACAAGAGTTGAGGAAATCCAATTTAAGGATTTTGGGATTGGGGATTCCACTTAATAGGTAAAGTAACTATGAGTTAATGTAGTTGGAATTTAGAATGCCTACCTAAAACCATTTGAGTTTCTTGACCAACCAAATTTAGGGTAACAAGAATGGGAATATGGATCCTTTCCACTATAATGTCCAAGAAATGGGTTATTTTGAATACAATGGTGAGGTCTATTAGGTTTCGATAAAATAGTGGGAGATTAATAAATATAATATTTATTTATTTGTCTAAATTTTATCAGATAAAGTACTAAAATTTTACTCATCTTATTTGTAGAAACAGTAATAAAAATGACTTCAAACATATCAGTGTGATCCATACTTGAGAAGAATAACCTTCTCAATGGAAAAAATTTCCAAGAGTAGAAAAGATGCATACGCATTATCTGACACCATGAAAGAAAATTATATATGTTGGAAGAATCTATTCCTGAATCACTTAGAAATGAGGCTAGTGATGAATATTTAACTCTATATGAGAAATATTTGAATGATTCCATAGATGTTTAGTGTTTCATTTTATCATCCATGGACAATGAGCTTTTGAAGCAACATGAGGACATGAATGCATATATCATGATGTCTCACCTTTGGGATCTCTATCATGATAAGATGAGACAAGAGAGATAAGAGATCTCTAATGATTTTTTACAACTAAGCTTAGAGATTTTATTCCATTTTGGGTCTCATGTAGTCAATCTTATTGGTTGTATTTATTGATTAGACATATTAGGGATTAAATTACTAGATGAGTTGTGCACAAATATCATACTTTCATCACTACCCAATACCTTCTCCAGTTTTATTATCAATTAAAATATGGTTAATAATGAGAAGAGTCATTTGAAACTTCTTAATTTGATTATTCAAGTGGATAAGTACATGGGGTGTGATAAACCCACATTCCTTATGGTGAATAATAAAAATAATAACAATATGAAGGGTCCCGAGACTCATAACAACTCTAAAGCTCTAGAGAACCATCCTTCCAAAAATAGGAAGATCCATAGTCAAGGAAAGGAAAAGGAGATAGTATTTTTTCATGTGGTAAGAAAGGCCATTGGAAAAAGAACTTCACCCAAAAGTAAGGGGAAGCTAAATTTTTATTCATTATTGGGTTTAATCATTAAATATTTACACATTGGGTATTGGATATGGCTTGTGGTGCTCACATCTGTATCCAAATGCAAGAACCAAGTAGATTCCAAAATATTTCTCGAGGATAGGTGGATTTGAGAGCTAATAATGGTGAGAGGATATCTACTCTAGCTATTGGTGACTACCACCTTTCATTTCCAATGAGAATTATTTTTGTTTTAAAATATTGTTATTATGTTCTAACTATTACCAATAACATAATTTTTATATCATGCTTAGATAGAGATGGGTTTATTTTAAAGTTTGGAAATAAAAGTTTTTTATTTTACAAATACAGCATATATTGTGGTATGGAATATTTAAATAATGGTATTTATATATTAAATTATGAAAAAAAGGTATTGGAAATTGATAAGGAATCAGGTTCTCCTGAATCATATAACACCTAGCTATGGCATCTCCATCTTGGTCTTGTAAAAGAGAAGCATTTGAAAAATCTTTGTAATATTGTTATTTAGACTCTTTTAATCTAAAATTACCTGAAAGATATTATTATTATTTACAATGAAAATGACCAAAATGCTATTCGGTGTACATGGTGAAAGGGCCACAGAGCTTCTAGGATTGGTACACACTGATGTTTGTGAACCATTTCCAGTAGAATCTAGAGGTGGGTATTCTTACTTCATAACTTTTATTGATGACTTGAGTAGATATGGTTATATCTAATTGATGAGTTATAAGTATAAGTCCTATGATAAATTCAAGGAATTCAAGAATGAAGTAGAGAATCAACTTGGAAGGAAGATAAATAATCTTTGATCAGATTGAGGTGGTTAATATATTAACCAAAAATTTATCGACTTTCTACAGGAGTTTGGGATTCTATCTAAACTCACTCCACCTTACACACCATAGTGGAATGGTGTTAGTAAAAGGAGGAACAATTACTTGTTAGACATGGTAAGGTCAATGATGATCCATGAAGATATTTCATTATCCTTTTAGGGATATGCATTACAAACTGTGGCATGCATATTAAACTAATTACTAACTAAATCGTGAAATAGAATTCCCTTCGAGTTATGGAGTGGAAAAAACTCATTTTTTGCATACACGTGTATGGGGTTGTGAACCATTTGTTAAGTCCTTCTTAGGCAGCAAACTATCACCTCAAGGAACAAAGTGTATCCTTATAGGGTATCCCAAGGAAATAAAGAGATATTACTTATACAAACCCTAAAACAAGAAAGTGATTTTTTCCAAACAAGATGACTTTCTTGAGAGGGAGAACATCCTCAAAAAGGATAGTGGGATAAATATTGACATCGATGAAAGTGATGCTCAGATAAACAATAGTTGTTATAGGAACATATTCTATGAGTCCTTGTGGAATAAGTAGTTCGTGAAACACGAGTATTTTGTAGGAGCACAAGATAGGTAATAGAACCATAGAGATATGGTTTTCTAGTCACTTAAGATGGTGACTCGTTATTGGTTGAAAATAGTGAAGATATCTCCTACAAATAGGTAGTATATATCTCATAAGCTGCAAGATGGTAAGAATCCATGAATCCTGAAATAGATTCCATGTATCATAACCAATTTTGGGTTCTGGTTGATGCGCCAATTGATGTAAATCCCATAGGGTGAAAATGGGTATTCAAGAGAAAATTGAACATGGAAGGTAGGTAAATAAC
Organism: Viscum album; assembly: GCA_963277665.1. Classification (NCBI taxonomy): domain Eukaryota; kingdom Viridiplantae; phylum Streptophyta; class Magnoliopsida; order Santalales; family Viscaceae; genus Viscum; species Viscum album. The sequence continues at coordinate 767,836,907 of OY728159.1, read as the reverse complement.
TATAAAACAAGGATAGTGGGTAAAGGATTTAAACAGCATCAAAGAATTGACTACGATGAAACCTTTTCACTAGTTTCCATGTTTAATTTCATCAGAATTATACTTTCTATAATAGATTACCATGACTATGAAATTTGGTAGATGGATATCAAAACTTCATTATTTAATGGGAACCTTCTGGAATATGCCTATATGACACAACCATAATTTTTTATGAATCCATGTGATATAAAAATTATTTTCAAGTTTTAGATATCCATTTATATATTGAATCAAGCATCCAGGTCATGGAACATTTGATTCAATGAATCTATAAAAGAATTTGGTTTCATTAAGAAAGAATGTGAACCATGTGTTTACTAGTGATTTAGTGGAAATGCATATCCTAGTAGTATATTTTGATGACATATTACTTATTGGAAATTACATACCAGTCTTAAAGTCTATTAAGGACTGGTTAAACAAATATTTCTTCATGAAGGACTTAGGTGAAGTAGCCTATTTTCTAGGGATCAAGATCATTCATGATAGATCCAAGAGGCTTCTTGGACTAAGTTAAAGTACATACATTGACCAGATACTAAATATATTTAGTATAAAATAATCTAATAGGGTATTTTTTTCATTGTCATGTAGTATATATCTTTCTAATAAAATGGGTCCTCAGAAAAAAATGAGAAATATATAATGAGTAAGATCCCATATTCTTTATAAATATGATCAATCATGTATGTCATGTTATGTACTAGTCTTGATGCTACTTATACATTGATCATGGTAGGAAGATATCAAGCAGATCCAGGATAACATCATTGGTATGTTGTTAATTTTATCCTCAAGTATCTGAGAAGAACAAAGGATAAGTTCCTGGTGTATGGAGGAGATGAAGAGTTGGTCATCAGGGGTTATACCGATGCTAGTTTTCAAACAGATCATAATGATTTGATGTCATAGTTAGGATATGTTTTCTATCTCAATGGAGGAATTGTGAGCTGGAAGATTTCAAAGTAGCTAGTTTTCACTGATTCTACAATTGATTTTGAGTATATAGCAGTTTCTAATGTATCCAAGTAAGCCGTTTGGATATGAAAATTTTTTCAGGAGCTTGATGTGGTATCTAGAAATAAAGATCCTATCACATTTTATTGTGATAATATTGTAGTAGTGGCTCTTATAAAAGGGTCAAGGTCACACCAATGGACAAAGTATATACTCTGAAATTATCACCTCTTGATTGTTTTTAATCATAGGGGTGAAGTCGTAGTAAGCAAAGTTCCTATTAAAGAAAACATGGCATACCCCTTGACTAAAGGCCAATCTTAGCAGGAGTATGAGTATCATGTGAGAGCTAATGGACTGAAGGTTGTTAGCAGTTTTCTCTAGTGCAAGTGGGACTCTATTGGAGTTGGTTCCCTATAACCAACTTTTGTATACTTTATGATTACCTATATTCATAGTTTTGAATATTAATAAATACCTTATCTGTAATGTCTCGGATTTTCCATGTATTATTTTTTTTTAATATTATATGGAATTATTTTGAGACCGGGTGTGAAGAAGACACATCATTTCGAGGCCTAGTGAGCCCAGAATGGTGGTTTGAACTTTTTAAGTTAAGTGAGTCGGCACTTGTGTGCGGTTATGGTAGTTTCCAAACAGATTCCCGGATTAAAAATATGAGGGCACCGTTGCGTCCGGGACGAAGACTCTACCTAAGAACAAGTCTAACCTCAACCAACGTGGGTTGAGGGAAAAAGTTTATTTTTGAACGTTTTTAGTAAAATAAAAATAAAATAAATTTCTAGATGTTTATTTTATTTTTATGGAAACATTCGCTGTAGCGCAGTGACAGGGCAGTTGTTTCCTTAATTAAATGGAACGTCATAATGACTCAGGAATGGAAAGTTGGAATCATTAATATCGCAGCGTATTTTGAATATAAAATACATTTCCCTTTTTATTGGGATGATTGAATGTCTATTGTGGGCGGAGAAATTGAGAGAAAGCTTTGGAGAAAACTCTCGGCGATGAACGACGACGGATCGAAGTTGAAAATCGCTACGCCAATGACATTAAAGGATCTCGACGATGGCGGTAGTGCAACACCTTCATCATTAATCGATCCCAGCTGAGGTAGGGGTTGTTATTTGATCTCTCTTTCCCCGTTTTGAATTTAAAACAACGAACGTGGATCAACCATGAACAAGTTGATCCGCGGATTCGTACATTCTTGGGGGAGGGATTTATTTGGGATGATTATGGGGATTTGATCCATGATTGTTTTATTGTTTTATCCTGCTCCGTTTAAGCCTACTACTGAGAGCGGATCAATGTCGTGACAAACGATGGCGGGGGTTCATTCCTCACATTGTTTATTGGATTTATCCCTCCTTTCTTTTCTCGTGAGTTCTTCGTGTTCTTCGCGGGGCGACGAACAATAGATCGTTGTGCATCCATTCTGTGACGCAATGATCCCAAATAAAAGGTTTGACACCGCAATGACCTTGCAGAGGTGTGACGACAATGGCGGATGGAGAATCAGACCGGATCGAAAAAGGTTGTTCTTCAAGCGTTCTTCGTGCGGGAAGATCAAAAACATGTTTTTGGAGCCAATCAGAGGTCCGAAAACATCGGGAGCAGCTTCGTGGTGTCATGGAAACCAAAAACCTGGAAGTTTCATGACGATCGGATGGTCGGATCGACGAACAGAGCATCACTGGAGGCATGACAATGGAGGTCCTCATTTCTGAAAATTTCTAGAATACACAGCGTGTACTTCCAAAGAACACGTCGTGTAGTACTGGCAGCGGCGGCTAGGGTTTCGGGGGTTATAGAGGAATCACACGGTGTGTTAGGCTTTCCCCAAAGCTCAGCGTGTATTTTGGTAAGTACATGAACACGGGTTGGACTACACGGCTTCAGGAGACACGGCGTGTACAGCATGGAATAGGCGGCTACGCAGAACTCGGTGTGTATCCTGGGGGTACACAGACACGGGTTGGAGTACACGGGTTGATGACCATGTACGGGCACATGGCCAGCATACACGGAGCCAACCCCAATCACTTGGACATGGCGTGTACACTGTACTACACGCTGTGTACTCAGTTTTTCTACACGAACAGCCTTACAACACGGGCCGTTGCACACGGGCAGTACCCGGGGTCAGACAACACGGCGTGTAACTATTCTACACATCGTGTACTTCTTGGAAAACAGCAAGGTCCTTTTTTCCAACGTATCTTGAACATCTTTCGTTTGGGTAAGTGCCCCTTATTCTCTTTCCCCTGAAGGTCAGGCATCGTTTCCTTTTTACAGGAGTATGATCCCTTCAGCAGGACTTTCTATGATAGAGTCAGGCATCCATCCGAGAGGCCCGGATCGAGATCCTTTATCCATTATTGACCCTAGGTAGAGTTCGGAATTGACGTGAAAAACTCCACCAGGCGTCTATCATCTACCTAGCTGGTGAATTCTGGATGAGTCACGGTATCCGCCATGGTCCTGGCAGTGATCCTCATCTATGTATCATGATCTTTCCCACTCAGGAGTGTGTCTCCCGTAATGAGTGAATCTATCTTTCAGAATATTCCTACTCAGGAGTGTGTCTCCCATAATGAGTGTGACTACCTATCATGAAAGTTCCCAACGAACAGTACTTCTCGGACGGACATCATCAGAGCTACCAGACACATGGAGTGTGTTCTCCCGGAATGAGTGCTTCATGGAATCTCTGAACTGGACCCCTAGCTGGGGGTATGCGGTTGTGTGACTTGTCTCTAGACCACAGGTCTGAGTTTTGAGTATATCTGGTTTGTTCTATATGTTCTGTAGACATATACTGTGCATAGATGATTGTACCTTTACTTTGTGTATTGCTTTGTGGCTTTCGGGGTCCTCTACTGAGTATTGTTATACTCACCCCTGCACGGGTTTTTCCCGCACGTCTGGTGTCTTTTTCAAACGAGCATCCTTTTGAAAAAGTCCAGGGCAGACTAGGCAGGACTGAGCTTTTTGAGTTCCCTATAGGCCGAGGAATTCTTACAGCTACGAGCAGCATTCCCAGTACCTTTTTTGTTTACAGGTTGGACTTTGTAGTTTTCAGACTCTTGTTTTTGGTGGGCTTGTATTCTGGCCCAGTTTACTTTCAATACTTTACCTTCCATCATACTCTGTTGGTTGGGTTTAGTGTATGCATGCATTTTGTTCCTTAGTGGTTTTTTTTACATTTCAGTATTTGTGGGATTGGAGATGTGTGTTTGTGTACAGGTACTTAGGCAATGCCTCCCATGTTAGTAATATGCCTACTCAGTTCTAGTCACCAACCCCTGGCCTATTGGAGGCAGGCTTGGGGAGTCGCAGCGCGGGCCCCACTGGGACGGGTCCTGACAGAGTGGTATCAGAGGTGGTCGATTCTACCTTTGAACCAAGAGTCTATGAGTTTGGTTTGGGAAACAGTGTTAAGTGTTTTCGAGTTCGGCTTTTAAGCTAGAGACACTAGTGTTGGTGCGGTAGCCGACATATCCATACACCAGGACTCTGATAACCTGCTTTTCGACTCGATACATGAAAACACTGGTTGCGTGGAAATAAAAGAATAGTACATGCATCATATAGGAATGGGTTGTGTTTTCCATGTCCTTTGTGTCAGCTATCCATATATACTCATTGACCGTGGCACGTCTTTTTTATTTACAGGATGCCTCCACAACGCATACCCGCTAGGATTCAGCAGCACTATCACGAAGATGACCCCCTCAGTGACGAGTCCTCAATACAGGGACCAATTCCTCTAGTGTTTCCACCAGGTGGTGCACCTGCTATGCCACCACTATTGGAGCAGCCAGTGTTACCTGCAATACCAACCGGCAAGGAGCACAGGCTTATCATGCTCCATGAGTTTCAGAGACAGAGACCCCTCAGGTTCTGAGATGAGCCCGAACCTCAGGCAGCTGAGGACTGGCTTCAGGCGGTGACTAGAGTTTTCCGTCTAGTGAGGACACCAGCAGACCCGATAGTGATCCTAGGAGCGAGCCTTCTTCAGGGTTCGGCGGGACGATGGTGGAGTCTGACCACACAGACTCACGACGAGGAGACTCTTTCGTGGACGGAGTTTGAGCGACTCTTCAGGGAGGAGTTCTCTCCAGTTACGCTAAGAGATGTGCGCATCTAGAAGCTTCTTCAGTTCCAGAAGTGCAGTATGACCGTAGATGACTATTCATCGAGGTTCACCAACCTTACCTGGTACTCGATGGATATGGTCAGGGATCAATACTTCATAGCTCAGACCTTCGAGCGAGGTATAAGATGAGACATCCGAGATAGTTTCATGCCTATATGCATATTGACTTATACTGGAGTGCTCGAGCAGGCCTTGGTGATCGAGAGCTTCTTGGCAGAGCAGAGATAGCTGCCGGCAGTCAGCAGCAGGCAGACAGGTGCAGAGACCCCGGCAGTAGGGAGCCGACGTCAGGCACAGGGGTCTAGATGTGGGAAACGTCATAGGAGGACCCAGGATAGAGTATCGATAGTCCAGGGATCTCAGGCTAGATCTAGTCAGCCTAGGGAGAAGCGATGATACGTGTACGAAGGTAGGGACATCTCTCTAGGTATTGTCCGACCCGTCGAGCTGCTGACAAGGAAGTGGTGTATGGACCACCAAGATAGAGGCAGAGAGTGGAATAGGCAGACCCGCCGGGCGGAAGACGTGGAAGAGGAGCAGGGAGAGCTTCGGGCGGTGGCAGACGCTTCGACTTACTTCCACCACCACCCCCAGGAGGTCCGCACCAGGCTCAGGGAGCTGGGGGATAGGGACAGGGACAGCTGCATGCGGTCGAGGCATACGACCCAGGGGCTCCATGGATGATTCGAGGTACGGTCTGTGTCTTATCTACCTTATATGTCATACTTATAGACACAGGTTCCATTCATTCCTTTATAGCCACACGTCTTTTATAAAACCTCAAGATTCTGGTAAAATCGTTGACTCGATCCGTACGCTTGGAGACACCTACAGGAGGAGACTCGACGATCACGCACCTTTGCAGATAGTGTGATCTTACCCTTGGAGGTGATAGTTTCGGTTGGAACCTCTTGGTGTTAGCGTTGAGGCCTTACGACGTCATTCTCGATATGGATTGGTTATCTTTGTTCCATGCCCAGATTGACTGTTTTAGGTGAAGAGTGCGGTGTGTCTGTTGTGATTGAACGAGGTTTTCTTTGTCAGAGAAAAGGAAACCCAGGTAGCACAGAATGGGATCATGCATAGGAGGGTGCAGCCGATCACTCATGAGATGGCTAGCCTTACCCTCGGAGCAGTAGATGTTGTGAGCTCTCAGTTCCCAGTAGTAGTGGCGGAGTACGAGGATGTCTTTCCTGAAGATGTTCCAGGACTACCTCCCTGTTGGGAGATCGACTTCTGCATCGACTTACACCCCAGGACGGCACCGATTTCCTCATCAGCATATTGGATGGCTCCCACAGAGCTTCGTGAGCTGAGGTTGCAGTTGGAGGATTTGCAGAGCAAGGGTTTCGTGAGACCCAGCGTTTCACCCTGGGCGGACCCAGTCTTGTTTTCCAAGAAGGAAAACAGGAGTCTGAGGTTCTGCGTGGATTACCAATGCTTGAATCAGGTAACAGTGAAGAAAAAGTATCTGCTTCCAAGAATCAACGACCTCTTCGATCAGCTGAGAGGGGCATAGTGGGTCTCAAAGGTTGACCTTCGATCGGGCTATCACCAGTTATGAGTATGGGATGAGGATATACCGAAGACGGCTTTCAGGTGCCGCTATGGTCACTATGAGTACTTGGTGATGCCTTTTGGCATGACGAACGCCCCCGCAGTGTTCATGGGACTGATGAACCGGATCTTCCAGCTGTACTTGGATCGTTTTGTAGTGGTCTTCATCGACGACATCCTTGTGTACTCGGTGTCAGAGTAGGAGCATGCGAGACACCTGCAGATGATTCTAGATGTACTCCGGGATCACTAGCTTTATGGGAAGCTCTCGGAGTGCCAATTCTGGATTCAGGAGGTCCACTTTCTGGGACATGTCATCTCAGAAGATGGAATAGCTATGGACCTAGCCAAGGTGGAGGCTGTGTTAGCATGGGAACCACCTCGGAGTGTGACGGAGGTGCGGATCTTCCTTGGGTTGGAAGTATATTACCAGAGATTCATTCCTGATTTCTCCCGGATATCAGCACCGATGACAGCCTTGACCAGGAAGGGGAAACCCTTCGTATGGATGGAGAAGTGCCAGAAGGCTTTTGAGCAGTTGATAAAAAGTTTGACGAGTGCCCCAGTCTTGAGATTGTCAGAGGAGGGTGTTGAGTACATAGTTTTCTGTGACGCATCAGGAACCGGGCTAGGTTGTGTCCTGATGTAGAGTAAGGCAGTGATTGCTTATGGTTCAAGCCAGCTTAGGCCACATGAGTAGAATTATGCGACCCATGATCTTGAGTTGGTAGTGGTAGTCTTCTCATTGAATATGTGGTGACACTACCTTATGGGCGAGCGGTTTATCGTCTACTCTGACCACAAGAGCCTCAAGTACATCTTATCATAGAAGGATCTGAATCTGAGGCAGAGATGTTGGCTAGAGTTCCTCCAAGACTATGACTTCGAGATTATCTATACTCTTGGGAAGGGGAACAAGGTGACGGATGCTCTGAGTAGAAGGTTGAGATCACAGCTGTTGAGTGAGGCGACAGAGCAGTTATCCACATTGCAGTTGTCCTTCGTGGACAGAGAAGATATAGCCTACCAGCAGTTGATGGTTATCACCCCTACACTCTTACAATGGGTTAGGGAAGCACAGATTGGGTATGTTGACAGTGAGGCTTTACATGCTTAGTTATCCATAGGGCATGCTCCTGATGGATATTCGCAAGGTGGGGAGTACGTACTTATTTTCAGAGGACACACTGTTGTACCAGTGGCATTGCGGGAAGAGGTCCTGAGGGAGTTTCATACATCTCCCTTGGAGGTACATCTTGAAGTGGAAAAGATGTACTAGGATCTTTGACGATAGTTCTGGTGGCCAGGCATGAAGAAGGCAGTAGCAGAGTTTGTTTCTCGATGCCTGACATGCCAGAAGGTGAAGGCTGAGCACCAGGTTCTAGCAGGATTAGCTCACCCCCTGGACATTCCAGAGTGGAAGTGGGATGAAATATCGATGGACTTCATGGAAGGATTACCACGAACTTCCAAGGTGCATGATTCCATTTGGGTGATCGTTGACCAACTCACTAAGTCGTCCCACTTCCTAGCTATCAGGGGGCAGAGTTCCGTAAAGAGCTTGGGATGCATCTACGTGCAGGAGATAGTTTGGCTTCATGGCGTCCCCTTGACTATAGTCTTGGACCGAGATGCCCGTTTCACATCCCAGTTGTGGAAGGGATTGCAGGAGGCTTTTGGGACTCAGCTATGCTTGAGAACATTGTTTCATCCCCAGACAGATGGTCAGACGGAGAGGACCATTCAGGTTCTGGAGGATATATTACGAGCATGTGTCTTGGACTTTGGTCACAGTTGAGAGGACCACCTACCACTGGTGGAGTTTGCATACAATAATAGCTACCACTCCACCATTGGTATGTCACTATTCGATCCCTTGTATAGGAGACCCTACCGGTCACCGCTTTGCTGGACCGACCCCAGAGAGTCAGCACTCATGGGTCCAGAGTTGGTTCAAGCTACCACAGAGAAGGTGCATATCATCCAGGAGCGGATGAAGACTGCACAGAGCTGTCAGAATTCTTATGCTGACAGACAACGGAGACCTATAGAGTTTGAAGAGGGGGACCACGTCTTCCATCGGGTCTCACCTCGACGTGGGTTGTGGAGATTTGGCCGAGGCGGCAAGCTATCCCCAAGGTTCATCAGACCTTTCCAGATACTGTGCACAGTTGGAGAGGTGGTGTATCGCCTAGATCTACCACCACAGTTGCATCAGGTACATGATGTCTTCTATATGTCGCAGCTGAGGAGGTATGCGCATGACTCGTCGCACGTCATCGACTGGGGAGAGATGGACATCGACGATGGAGTGACCTTTGCTGAGTACCCAGTGGAGATCGAGTATCGTCAGGAGAGGATCCTTCGAGGGTGATTGATTCCATTGGTGCACGTCTGGTGGCAGCACGGGAATCTCCAGGAGAGCACATGGGAGCAGGAGCCCCAGATTCGTGCCCAGTACCCACATCTTTTTTAGTAGCCTTTGTTTGGCTTTTCAGGGACGTAAAGCCCCAAGGTGGGGAGAATGTAATGTCTCATATTTTCCATGTATTGTTTTTTTTTTAATATTATATGGACTTATTTCGAGACCGGGCGCGAATACGACACATCATTCCGAGGCCCAATGAGCCCAGAATGATGGTTTGAACTTTTTAAGTTAAGTGAGTTAGCACTTGTGTGCGGCTGTGGCAGTTTCCAAACGGATGCCCAGATTAAAAATATGAGGTCACCGTTGCTTCCGGGATGAAGACTTTACCTAATAATGAGTCTAACCTCGACCGGCGCGGGTCGAGGGAAAAAGTTTATTTTTGGACGTTTTTAGTAAAATAAAAATAAAATAAATTTCTAAATGTTTATTTTATTTTTATGGAAACGTCCGCTGCAGCGCAACGACAGGGCAGTTGTTTCCTTAATTAAACGGCACATCATAATGACTCAAGAATGGAAAGTTGGACTCATTAATATCCTAGTGTATTTTGAATATCAAATACATTTCCCTTTTTATTGGGATGATCGAACATCGATCGTGGGTGGATAAATTGAGAGAAAACTCTGGAGAAAACTCTCAGCGACGAACGACGATGGATCGAAGCTGTGAATCATTGCGCCAATGACGTTGAAGGATCTCAACAATGGAGTCAGCGCGACACCTTCATCAGAAATCAATACCAGTTGAGTTAGGGGTTGTTATTTGATCTCTCTTTCCCCATTTTGAATTTAAAATGACTAATGTGGATCAACCACGAACAAGTTGATCCACGGATTCGTACGTTCTTGTGGGAGGAATTTATTTGGGATGATTATGGGGATTTGATCCATGATTGTTTTATTGTTTGATCCTACTCCATTTAATCCTACTAACGGGAGCGGATCAACGACATGATGAACGAGGGCGGGGGTTCGTTCCTCACATTGTTTATTGGATTTCTCCCCCCTTTCTTTTCTCACGCGTTCTTCATGTTCTTCGCAGGGCGATGAACAACGGATCATTTTGCATCCGTTCTGTGACGCAATGATCCTAAATCGAAGGTTCGACACCACAAAAACCTTGCAGAGGTGCGACGACGATGGAGGATGGAGAATCGGACCAGATCGAAAAAGGTCATTCTTCGAGCGTTCTTCGCGTGGGAATATCAAAAACATGTTTTCGGATCTGATCGGAGGTCCGAAAACATCGGGAGTAGCTTCATGGTGGTGGGGAGACCAAAAACCTGGAAGTTTTGTGATGATCATATGGATGGATCAATGAACAAAGAATCACCAGAGGCGCAACGGTGGAGGTCCTCATTTCTAGAAATTTCCTGAATACACGGCGTGTACTTCCGAAGAACACGTCGTGTAGTACTGGCGGCGGTGGCTAGGGTTTCGGGGGTTAGAGAGGAATCACACGGCATGTGACCCTGGTCACACGGCGTGTTAGGATTTTGCCGAAGCTTGGCATGTATTTTCGGAAGTACACGAACATGGGTTGGACTACACGGCTTTAGGAGACACGGCGTGTACAGCATGGAAGAAGCGGCTACGCGGAACTCGGCATGTATCCTGGGGGTACACGGAAATGGGTTGGAGTACACAGGTTGATGACCATGTACAGGCACATGGCCAGTGTACACGGATCCAACCCCAGTCACTCGGACACGGCGTGTACACCGTACTACATGTCGTGTACTCAGTTTTTCTACATGACCAGCCTTACGACACGGGTCGTTGCACACGGGTAGTACTCGGGGTCAGACAACACGGCGTGTAACTTTTCTATACTTCATGTACTTCTTGGAAAATGGAAATGTCCTATTTTTCACTATATCTTGAACATCTTTCATTTGGGTAAGTTCTCCTTCTTCTCGTTCCCCTGAAGGTCAGGCATCGTTTCCTTTTTACAGAAGTATGATCCCTTCAGCAGGACTTTCTTTGATAGAGTCAGGCATCCATCCGAGAGGCCTAGATCGAGATCCTCTATCCATTCATGACCATAGGTAGAGTCCGGGATCGACGTGACCAACTCCACCGGGCGTCGATTCTCTACCTAGCTGTTGAATTCCAGATGAGTTGCGGTATCCACCATGGCCCTGACAGTGATCCTCATCTATGTATTGTGATCTTTCCCACTCATGATTGTGTCTCCCATAATAAGTGAATCTATCTTTCAGAATCTTCCCACTCGGGAGTGTGTCTCTCATAATGAGTGTGACTACCTCTCATGAAGGTTCCTGACAAATAGTACTTCTCATACGGACATCATCAGAGCTACCAGACTCGTGGAGTGTGTTCTCCCAAAACGAGTGCTTTGTGGAATCTCCGAACTGGACCCCTAGCTAGGGGTATGCGATTGTGTGACTTGTATCTAGACCACGGGTATGGTTTTTGAGTATATCTGGTTTGTTCTATATGTTATGTAGACATATATTGTGCATAGATGACTGTACCTTTACTTTGTGTATTACTTTGTGGCTTTCAGGGTCCTCTACTGAGTATTGTTATACTCACCTCTACACGGGATTTGCCCGCATGTCTTGTGTAGAAAAGAATCCTTTTGACAGAGTCCAGGGCGGACCAGGACAGAACCGATCTTTCTGAGTTCCCTATAGGCCGAGGCGTTCCTATGGCTACGAGCAGCAGTCCCAGTACCTTTTTTGTTTATAGGTTGGACTTTTCAGTTTTCAGACTCTTTTTTTGGTGGGCTTGTATTCTGGCCCAGTTTACTTTCAGTACTTTACCTTCCGTCATACTATGTTGGTTGGGTTTAGTGTATGCATTCATTTTGTTCCTTAGTGGTTTTTTTTACATTTCAGAATTTTTGGGCTTGTAGATGTGTGTGTGTGTACAGGTACTTAGGTAATGTCTCCCATGTTAGTAATATGCCTACTCGGTGCTAGTCACCAACCCCTGGCCTATTGGAGACGGGCTTAGGGAGTCGCGGCGCAGGCCCCACTGGGACGGGTCGTGACATTATCACATCATGATTTTTCATTTTCATAACATAGTATGTGATAATATACTAAGAGTAGTTGTCACTCTAAAAGGTCATAGTAGTTCACCTCTAAGATGAGAACCCAGAAGTGTCATGAAATTATTCTTAAATATATGTTCTATATCTAGATGATATCATTTGAGGGAAAAAATGATAGAGGCTATTAGTGGTGTATACTTATAGGAATTTGAGACACCTTCTCATGGTGTGCACCCTTAGTAATATCCAGTGTGGGTATTATGAGAATAAAACCCTCCAGTAGAAAATCCACATTTATATGAGTCATTAGATGTTCAAATATGTGTACGTGTGTATTTATCCTTATAATTTAAGATTAATATTAATGGGTATTATTAGTTGTGTACTTTTATGTATTGACGAAAAATGTGATGATATATGTTCATGATGAGGTATGATATGCTGGGTGTGTCACGAATAATATTGCATCAATGAATAATGTGATAAAGGATTTGTCCCTTCTTTTCTTTAACATAAGTTGATATCTTAGGCCCTTTGATGGAAATGATATATCCTAAATAAATCCATGGTCATGGTATTCTATAGGAAATTTCAATTTCTGAAAATTCAAAGAAAGAGACATTAAGCACATAGGTTAATTGCATCAGTATACAACCTGCTTGATTAAAGATATTGTGATAAAGGGATTATATTACACAATGAGCATCTGTATGAGGTATCATATCATTGCGACATTAACTTCTTTCTCTATGGGTGCCTTGGCATGTTGTTAGACGCTAACCTTGGACTTTAGGTTGTTTCACCTAATTCCACTGAGAAATAGGCTAAGAGGGTCACACACTAAGTGTATCAAGAATCGTAGTTAAATAATATAATATTATTTATTATTTAATAAGTTGAATAAATATTATTCCTACATGTGGTATAATAATTATTTATATTTTCTTGATCTCGTATATTTCTTGACCAGTTATTTGATAGAATATTATGTGAGCGGGATATTTAATAAATATTTATTTTTTATTTAGTGAATATAATATTTATTTATTTATTGGTGAATAATGTAGTGAAATTTATTTAATAAATAAATATACATTATTCAAGACCCGATAAATATTGTAAAGGAATGGTGGACTGAGTTTAATGGACCATTGAAAAATAATATATATTGAATATTATTTTTATAAATAATATTTAATTTTAATTTATAAGTTAAGTACATGTCAAGAAATATTATTATTATTATTATAGACATGGGGTTTAGTAAGGGATTAAATAAATAATAAAGGGAACCTATGAAATTATATATTTCTAACCCTAGTGATATATAAACCCAATTATATTATTCTCAAAGAGATACAATTCATTTTTTTTTTGTGCACAATGAATCCTGAGAATCCTCTCAAAGCCCTAAAGAGATCCCTTCTCTAAGAATGCTCCCAAGAACAGAGAGAGGTCTTCCTCCACCTCCTACTATCGATTCTAGAGAGATCAAGGAGAACACTTTGGAAGTGATTCTCATGGGGATTAAAGGTGAATGATGCAAGTGATAGTATCTGTCGTGTTATCCCCCAGAGATTCCTACGATGATGTTTGGATATTTGTGGAACACATGTGGATCATCGCTAGAGGGAATCTACTCTTGATTCCTTCAATGCAATGAAAGTACAATGTAGATCTATTTTCAGATCCATCAATAAAGAAATAATTCTCACAAGTTAATTCTTAATTAATTAAATTAATTATAAATAATATATGATGATCTTGTTCTTGGTTCCAACATTCGATCCCTTGTTTGTTTTTCTTTGATTCAATTCTATTGATCGTGACATTTATCATTGTGTAAATCTTGAATTGATTATCGATCATGACAAAAAAAAAGTTGGGCATAACCCATCGCATTCTTCCACTACACCCGGAACCTATAAAATGCTCTCAGGATGGGAGTTGGAGAAGCACCAAACAACATTTCTTAGTTTGTTGCCTAAAAATGAAAAGTTTTTCAGGCACACAATGGTTTGATAGATGTGTTGATCATACAATACATTTTCATAGCACCCTTACTCTTTTATACCCCTTTCCCCATTCCCAGTGGGTTGAGATACGTGATCAACTTGGCTCGAGTATACATCAACCACTATCCCTTGAATTGAAAAATTATTTCACCAAGACTACAATATGCTCTCCTAGTAGAAACAAATGCATGATTTTCTAGTGCCGCTTATTTAAGAAACTATGGTGAGTCTCCTAGTTGGTATAAATGGAATAAAACATCATGTTATTGGGAGTGATTCATGATTTATGTCTCTATCTGATGCAGTACTTGTATCCTTACAACACCCTAAGATTTAATTATTTACATTCCTTTAAATAAATACTTTGTTGGGTAAATTTTATCACATGCAGCGCTAAACTAAAAAAAACTTAAATATACCATATTATAATGAAAGGTAAACATTAATACATTATGATTATAAAATGTGAAACATCATTATAAAAAATACTATAAGAATAAAACCTCAAGAAATTAAAAAGATATTAATATTCATGTTTATAAAAAAACATGTATTATAATTCGATATATATATATATATATATATTCATTTAAAATAATGTTTTAATTTGTTCTGATACACTACTACAAATTTGAGTTTGTCCAACACTAAGCATTATCAGCGCTAGCTAAAAGTGTTGATAAAGGGGGTATTTATCAGTGCTAAAAAAAGAGTTGATAAGAGGGTCCTTTATCAACGCTAATAAAAAAATGTTGATAAAGGAGGATCTTTTATCAGTGGTAATGAAAAATTGTTGATAAAGGAGGGATCTTTATCAATGAAAATAAAAAATCATTCATAAAGGATACCCTTTATCAAAACTAGTAAAAAAACACTCATAAAGGTCCCCACTTTATCAGTGCTTTTTTACTAACTTTGATAAAGTTCCACCTTTATCAGCACTTTTTTTAGTGCTAATAAAGGGTATATTTTGTAAAAAAAATTATATTCCATTAAAAATAATATATTAATATATAAACATATTTATATTGATATAAATATAATATATTTTTTAAAATATGATTTAGATAAGGCTAAATACGTATTTACAATTAATATATAATATATTTAGTGAAAATGGATTATAAAATAATTAAAAATTATTATTAATTAATAATTTTCTAATTATTATCAATTAATAGTCATTTAATAACAATTGGATGACATAAAAATTAAATGAATTAATGAACAGTTTAATATAAGTTGAAAACATGACTTGAACTTCAAACAACCATAACTTTTGATTTGGGTGTATGTTTGGGCTCTAGCCTATATCAAATTGAAGCCTATAAAGAGATCTATGTCATGGTGACTAGGTGAACCTAGGCCATGTTTTTTTTAGGCTAAGAAAGGCCCATAATTCCTCTAAAACTGAGTTTTGGGATAGGGTATCCCAATTTTTTAACATTTGATGGAATTTCAGGCTCATTTAAGGGGGTCTTATTGTATTTTTTCAGTGGGGACTGAATTTATTCTAAGGGATTACATTCACATTGATATTATGGTTCTGAATTTTTATCATTTTTCATAATTTAGTTTATTTATAATTAAATATATGCATATTTTCTTTTATTTACTTATAATAAATCACTTGTATAAATATATATTTAAACATATTTATGTGAAAATGTATTTTTAAATATATAAACCAAATGTAAATAAATATTTATTGTTCATTTTATTTAAATAAAAAATTATTAATTTTATTTACCTTATAAAAATGTATTAATATGTATATATATACCTATACAAGTAATGTTTATATATAAACATGTGTGTGTCAATAAAAAATATATATATTTCTATGTATATTCTAATATATGTAAACAAATACATATTATGTAAATATTTGTACATATATGTGAGAAATATAAATGTAGACCTCTATGTGTTAATATGTGTGTGTGTGTGTGTGTATTATGTATATATACATCATATATAAATGTATTTTTATAAATAAATCATTATCATTAAATATAGTATATAAATGTATTTATAGTAAATATTTATAAATAAATTATAAATAATTTATATGTAAATATACAATTATATGTGAATATATAAATATATAAACATATAAATATATATGGAATGTATAAAATTTATATATAAATATACAATATATATACATATTCTAAAAATGTATTTAAAACAATATCTAGCCATTTTTTACATTATAAAAATATATGAATATATATATACTTCTACAAATATATATATATAATATTTATATATACATATGTGTGTGTATTAATAAATGGATATATATTTATATTATATTCTCATATATGTAAATGAATATTAATATATAATATATTTAAATAAATTTAAGTATATATATATCACACACAAACATATATTTTATAAATGTATTTAAAAATAGTTATATTAATATATTAATAAAAAAAATATGTAAATATATATAAATAAATATAAATGTCATAAAATAGGAAACAAAACACCTTGGTGTAGTGGTAAAGGCGTTCGAGTTTCAAATGAGAGGTGCAGGGATCAAATTCAAGTGCACGCGACGGGTCAACAATGGGATGGAATTTTGTAAAGCACTAACAAAGGTCCATTCTTAGTGATGATAAAGGATTGGTTGGTGAGTGGGTGAAAAGTGCTGAAAAAGATAGGAGAAAGCACTGATAAAGGGGTGGGGGAAGCACAAAGGGGTGGCGGATATCTCCAAACAAAAAAACACCCTTTATAAATGTTTTTATAGCACTGATAAAGGCCTCATTTATCAGCGCTAATAAAGGGGTCTTTATCAACGCTATAAAAAACACTGATAAATGGTACCTTTATCAACACTTAAAAAAGGCATTGATAAAGGAACCCTTTATCATCACTAATAAAGGAAGTCCTTTAACATCGCTTGTAACACCCCAAGGTTTTAAAAATAAATTAAAATGCATGAAACACTGAATCTCTACATAATGAAACTTTTTTTAAGTATATAGTTATAAACTAGTGATTAAACATAATTTTTCTTGAATTTTGAAAAATGGACATCTACGGTTGTGATCAGTAACTTATTTGGAGTCTGGTGGAACCAACTTATTTTTTGGTGAATAGTAACATAACCTTTTGAATAGTAATATGATCCTATGAATAGTAAATCATAATATTATTTTATTTTCTTAAGGTTATAAGATAATGAGATCTTGATTAATTTTTTAAGGTGATATAAAATGAGTTATAGTTTTAAAATTGTTATTTTTCGAATAAATTATGATTTTATTTAAAAATTAAATTAATCATATCTAGAAAATTATTTTCAAAAAAAAGAGTTCATTTTTTTAATTCTACATGTCGAAAAATGGTTAGGGTGAATTTTTGAGATTCTTCTGAAATTCTTGAATTTTTTATGAATAGTAAAATATGGTAATATACCGTATATATACATTATCAGTTAAATACTCTATTCATAGCATCATGGATGATGTAAGCACCCTTGGTTAGAACTCGCATGCTCTAATTACTATTTGGGGTCACATGAATTCATACTATTCATAAAATTGAGCAAAAAAATTAAACTAATGATTAAAATAATGGTAAACCCCTCCTCTCCTCCACTATAAATATCACCCTCACCCCCCCTCTTCCTCTCACACCTATAAAGCTTTGATAATTGTCTAAATTATACCCAATACCCTTTCCAAGTATATTCCCCACATCCAAGACCTATTGGTCTCACCAAAATTCCAAAACTGAGGGCCTTATGGAGGATCTCAAGGAGAAGAGATCAAGAGGTAAAAATCCTCTTTTATTTTCTTGTGTTTTGTTTTCAATTTTTTCTTTCCTTATACTCTCTTATCTTCCCCTTATACAAGAGAAATTAAAGCTCCAGTATTATATATATGATGTATTTTTATTATTTTTATGGAAAAAATCATCATTATTCTTCCTCTCCTCTTCCTCTTGTTCTAAAAATAAAAACATTGTCTGTGATGTGTCTATTTACCAACATTGTGGACGATGTGTCTTCAATTTTCTTTACTTCCTTAAAATATGATTGTAAAACCATTTTAATGGTTAAAATAGTTTGTAAATTTTATTATATAACCTCTATTATGTTATTTAATTGAATTATATGCATAATATTAAATATATGTGATGAAATAAGTTCGTGATCATCAAAGAACCGCCAAAATGATCTAAACAAATATCACTAATGATTTATCTAATGATGCATCCTTATACCATATAACCAAAATGATTTATGGAATAATTTAATATTATAAAAATATATTAACACCATTTCATTCCACTTTTTGAGTTTCACTTCCATTCGACAATAAAATTCTTTATTAACCAACCATAGAAATCATGTGAAGCACGCACCCAGAACAATGGAAATAACAAAAATGTTATTAATAAATGGGTCGAATGATGTTATGAAATTATCATATAAGGTGTTATAAACATGAATATGTTTCTGTAAAATATTAATAAAACTCTTTTAACCATTATACAGAAGGTTTGAAAAAATTTAAGTAAGATGAATCCGAGGTAAGGGAATTCTTAACCCAATTTACATTCTTTGGGTTAACCTTATACTTCATTAATTATGTGCTACTAAGATTATTTGTGTAATTAATTTAATTTATATTATGATTTATTATGTTTATTTATAGTGTATACACTTAATCCTTTCATTATATTAATTTTCACTTGAATTATATGATATTTGTAAATGACTTTCCTTTTAAAATCCTCTTTTTAATTTCTATTTTACAAAATTCAAAAGCGATGTTTTTATGAAATTATTCATGTTTTATGATTATGTTCTGGTTATTGGGAATTATTTATGATTAATTTTAGGACCTATATCTCCCTCCAATGCATTGGTTATGTGTTGTTTGTAGGTCAGTCATATGGTTACTCCAAGTGTAACTACGATGGTTACACCATAAGGTAGCCGTGAGGGTTACATTGTAAGGTAGTCGTGAGGGTTACAAATCATAAGGTAATTGTGAGGGTTAAAATATAATTAATTAATTCTCCAAAGATACCTTTATGGTTTTATATATTTTCTCTCATGTTTTATGGAGATCTCATGTTTCACAAAGTAAGTATATAAGGCTGAGAAGTATGTATTTGTGAAAATGATTTCATATGCTTATAAGTTTTCATGGACTAATGGTTTATTTCCTTCTTTTTATATCCCTTATTCATATTTTTATTCTCATCCCATGTTCTTAAAAAAAATTAATAGGTTATAATGATGTGTAAGTGAAATAAGGAATTCAAGTTAAATGTTATGAAGTTTTGTCAAAGAAATCATGTTATTGTTTTGTGTTAAAAAAATTATGTTTTGGTAGAAATGGATATTGTTTTAATGGTACCCACTTTGTATGATTGTGGGTTGATATATATGAGTTTTGTCCTAAATTTATAAAACTCTAGACTTAAAAGATATTTGGGATTGTAAAGAAGTGAAATCTAGTTGAAATAGCTAGATTATGTAATGTTTAAGGTCGGGTCATTATAGTTGGTATCAGAGCACAGTTTAGATAACTTTAAGGGTTAGGATGATGTTAGTAAAATGCCATAAATGATTTTTACCATATTTTTCTGTTGAAATGGTATAGAATTTAAATATTACCATGTTGTTTCATCTAAGATATGTCTTTTCAGAATGGTTTTCCGCAGAAGAAATAGGGAAGGTGAAGTTGGAAGGAACCGAGAGGCTGATATCTTTCTG
Source organism: Viscum album (assembly GCA_963277665.1). NCBI lineage: Eukaryota > Viridiplantae > Streptophyta > Magnoliopsida > Santalales > Viscaceae > Viscum > Viscum album. The sequence continues at coordinate 767,816,955 of OY728159.1, read as the reverse complement.
AATCCACAACCAGGAATGGTGGGAATTAGAACTGAGAATTTTGTTATGGTAATGGATCATTTAACGCATGAAATAAATGGTGGTGTCATCCATGAAAGATAACAACCATAGTTACCACAAATAAACATAATGATAGTGGAACGTTTTATGAGGCAAAACCCTCCTACTTTTAGTGGATCTTCTAACCCAGTAGGAACTGAAGGATGGATTAAAGGCATTGAAAATATATTTGATGTTATGGGATGTTTAGATAATCAAAAGTTCAGTCTTTCCATTTATCATTTTTAAGGTGAAGTTGATCAGTGGTGGTCAATGTTCAAGAATATCATGGATAGATAGGATATTGAATCCTTAGAGTAGGATGAATTTAAAAGTATTTTACTTGAAAAATATTTTCATAAGGTGATTTGATTTAGGATGGAGAAGCAATTCCTTGAATTTAGGGAAAAAAAGAAGATTAAGTGGTCGTGTATGAATCAAACTTCACGCGACTGGTAAGGTATGCTCCAAATATTATTATGGATCTTGATAGAAAAATTAACCATTTTTACTTAGGATTGAAACCAAGATATAGAAGGGTATTGTCCTCCTGAGAATTCAAAAATTATGAGAAACATGTATGATGTGATTATAGGGTAGAAATGGAGTTCACTGATGATCATGTGTACTTTGAGAACAAAGATAAGAATAGTTATAGATAGTAAGCGATTGGTAAGAATCAATCAAAAAAATCTAATGGTAAGAAATTTCAGTTTCCAATCTGTGAAAAGTGTGGTAAAAAGTACCCTGGGGAATGCCTTACCAAAACCGGGAAGTGTTTTTAATGTGGTAAGTCTGGACATATGGCCCGAGATTGTAATGAAAATGATCCTAATATTAATCCTCATAAGAAAACTATAAAGTGTTTCAAATGTGGTGAGACGGGTCATTATGAAAATGTATGTCCAAAGAAAGATCCAAGTGATGGAAAGCAGCCATACTATAATCAAAATGGTGTAGTGAGATATTTTGTGACTATGTCAGCAGATGTCAATCCATCCAATAAAGTGGTATCAGGTACTTTTTTTGTTTACTCAGATTTTTCTAAAGTCTTGTTTGATATAGGGTCTACATATTCCATTATTTATGAGAAATTTTATGGTAAATTGGAAATATCACCTTAATAAATGAGACTATAACTTATTGTTAAAACACCAAGGGGAAATGTTACAGCAAAAAGGAATTTTAAGAATCTTCTTATTGTTATCTATGGAAATAAATTACCTAAAATCCTTTTTGTTTTTCCCTTAATAGAGTTTGATGTCATTCTGAGTATGGACTGGATTTCTGTTTATCATGCTAAGATTGATTGTAGAGCTAAAAAAGTTGTTTTTCAGAAAGAGTTTCGGTTTGTATATAAGAATGAACCCATATAATTGATAACATATCAAGAATCTTAAAAATTATTGAAATATGGAAATTAAAGTTATCTTTCTCATATTGTTCAAAACAAGGGAACTGTTCATATTAATGATGTGTCAGTGGTAAATGAATACCTTGATGTTTTTTCTAATGAGTTACCCAATGTTATACCTGATTGGGGAGTTGAATTCATAATTGACTTAGTTCCTAATGCTAAGCTAATTTCAAATCCCCCTTATCTAATGGATCAAATGGAACTTCTTGAATTGAAAAATCAGTTGCAGGGGTTTCTTGATAAAGGCTTCATTCGTCTTAGCACTTTACCATGGGGAGCTCTTATGTTGTTCATTAAAAAGAAATATGGTTCCATGAGACTTTAAATTGATTAAATAGCTTTTAATAATATTACTATTAAGAATAAGTATCATTTTCCTCACATTGATGACTTGTTTCATCATCTCCAGGGAGCTTAAAATTTTTCTAAGATTGACTTGAGATTCAGGTACCATTAGTTGAAGGTGAAGGAGGAAGAAATTCCAAAAACAGCTTTTTGAACTAGATATGGTCATTATGAATTTATTTTTATTCCATTTGGGTTAACTAATTAACCTACTATATTCATGGATCTTATTAATAGATTATTTCATGAGTTCTTGGATAATTTTATGGTTGTGTTTATTGATGACATTCTGTTATATTATAGAATTAAAGAGGAGCATGAAAAACATCTAAGGGTTGTTTTGAAAACCTTAAAAGAAAAGAAACTATATGGAAAATTCATCAAGTGAGAATTTTGGTTGAAAAAAAATTATTTCCTTGGTCACATTGTTTCTAAAGATAGCATAACTATTGATTATGTTGAAATGAAAGTTGTTGAAGAATGGCCAAGACCCAAAAATATAACTGGGATTCATAGTTTTCTTGGTTTGGTAGGCTATTACCGGAGGTTTATTGAAAACTTTGCATAGTTATCTAGTCCACTAACTAAGTTTACTCGAAAAAGAGTTAAATTCATCTGAACAAAATAATGTGATGATTGTTTTTAGGAATTGAAAATAAAATTGGTGAATTTTCTAGTTCTAACCCTACCTTCCAGAAATGGTGAGTTTGTTATCTACAATGATGCTTCATTAAAGGGACTTCGTTGTGTTCTAATGTAGAATGATCAGGTAATTACTTATACTTCAAGACAACTAAAACCTCATGATTTAAATTATCCCACACATGATTTGGAATTAGTAGCTATGGTTTTTGCTTTGAAAATTTGGAGGCATCATTTATATGGAGCCAAATGTGAAATATATACTAACCATAAAAGTATGAAGTATATATTCACTCAAAAGGAATTAAAAATGAGGTAGAGAATATGGATTGAATGGATAAAAGATTATAATTTCATGATAAATTATCATCCTAGAAAAGCAAAGTGGCGGATGCCTTGAGTCAAAAACATCATGCATCATTAACTATGTTACGGTTGGAACAAGACACTTTGATTAATGATTTGATGAATTTTGGCTTGGAAGTTGTTGGTGCAAGAAATTCCTCTATTTTGTTTCAAGTTTCAATGCAGTCATCTTTCTCAGATAGAATTAAGCAAGTATAGAAGGCAGATAGGGAGTTGCAAAAAAATTTATAATTGGTTAAAACGGGTAAGTTTCCAGAATTTAACATTGATAAAGATTATGTTTTGAGATTTGGAAAATGATTGTGTGTACCTTGTGTTTCCTAGCTAAAGAAAGAATTGTTGTGCGAAGCTCATAGTTCTCCATTTTCAGTTCATCCTAGTAGTACAAAGATGTATAGAGACCTTCGAAAGTATTACTGGTGGGATGGAATGAAAAGAGATATTGTAGATTTTACCATGAAATGTTTGACATGTCAAAAGGTTAAATTAGAGCGGCAATTACCAAAGGGGATACTTCAGGCTTTACCAGTTTCAGAGTGGAAATGGGAAAATATATCTGTGGGATTCATTGTGAAGCTACCAAAGAATTCTCGAGGTAACAATGAAATCTGGGTTATTGTTGATCGACTGACTAAATATTCTCATTTCCTTCTTATTTGAGATACTATTTATTTGGATCAGATTTCTCAACTATACCTCAAATAGATTGTTCGGTTACATGGAGTTCCTCTTTCCATTGTATTTGACCGTGATCTCAGGTTCACTTATAACTTTTGAAAAGGTATTCAGAAGTCGTTGGGAACAAAATTAAATTTTAGTACAACTTTTCATCCTCAATCAGATGGGTAGTCAGAACGGACGATTCAGACTTTGGAGGATATGCTTCGAGCTTGTTCAATGGATTACCAGGGAAGTTGGGATCGACATATTTCTTTAGTTGAATTTTCTTATAATAACAGTTTTATTCCATTATACATATGGAACCTTTTGAGGCATTACATGGGAAGTAGTGTCGAACTCCAGTGTTTTGGGATGAATTCAGGGAAAGTAAGTTGATGGGACCATAATTAGTAGAGGAAGTGGTTGAGAAAGTGAAGATGATCCAGCAACACATGAGGACAGATCAAAGTAGGTAGAAAATTTATGCAAATAACAGGAGGAAATACTTTTCTTTTGAGGTAGGTGATCATGTTTTTCTTAGAATCTCACCATGGAAAAATGTTATGAATTTTGGTAAGTAAGAAAATCTAAGTCCACTGTTCATTGGACCTTATGAAATACTGAATAAATTTGGATCAGTTATCTACCAAATAGCTTTCCCTATGAGTTTATCTCAGGTACACAATGTTTTTCATGTTTTTTCATGTTGAGAAAGTATGTGTCAAATTTATCTCATGTTTTGATCCTAGAAGCAATTCAGCTGGAAGAGAACCTTTCTTATGAAGAGAAACCTGTTTAGATTCTTGATCAAAGAGAACAAGTATTGTGGAATAGGGTAATCCACTAGGTAAAGGTTTTATGGAGAAACCACATGGTTGAAGAAGTGACATGGGAATCTAAAAATGCTATGAGGGAAAGGTACCCTCACTTTTTTAATAAATAAATAAAATTATGAGGGCGCAATTTCCAAAAGGTGGGGAGAATGTAACATCCTAAGGTTTTAAAAATAAATTGAAATGCATGAAAAAATTAATCTCTACATAATGAAACATTGTTTTAAGGATATAGTTATAAAATATCCGTTAAACATAATTTTTCCGCTTTTATGATTTGAATTTTGAAAAATGGACATCTACAGTTGTGATCAATAACTTATTTTGAGTCTGATAGAACCAACTTGTTTTTTTGGTGAATAGTAGCATACCCTTATGAGGAGTAATATGAATAGTAATATGACCCTTATGAATACTAAATCATATTATTATTTTATTTTCTTAAGGTTATAAGATAATGAGATCTTGATTGATTTTTCAAGGTGATATAAAATGAGTCAGAGGTTTATGCCACTTCGGTGGTGGTGTGGTGATGAAGGAGAGTGGCACAACTACACCGTTCTTTGGGAGGTTCAGGGTTCAAATCCTGGGAGTCCGCTTTTGGGGCGAGCCTCTCCCCCGGGATCCAACCACCTTGCTGGGTTTCCTAGTTTCCTCTGGGTGAGAAAAATGAGGCGTGGCCCAATTGCTAACGGATCGCTATGACGGACCATCGTTGTCAGGTCATCACCCTCTGGGACACTCTGCCATCTCGGATGGAAATGGATCATTTCTCAATTGGGGTGCTACCTCAGGGGAGTGACCTCTTTTTGGGGGAGGGGGGTTTCCTTGTGTGGAGGGTTCGAAAAGGCCACACAGGGGAATTCCTTTCCAGAACAAAGTTAGAGTTTTAAAATTGTTATTTTTCAAATAAATTATGATTTTATTTAAAAATTAAATTAATCATATTTAGAAAATTATTTTCAAAAAATGGAGTTCATTTTTAAATTCTACATGTCGAAAAATGGTTAGGGTGAATTTTTGGTATTTTTTCTGAAATTCTTGAATTTTTGATGAATAGTAAAATACGGTAATATATTGTATATATACATTATGATTTAAATACACTATTTATAGAATCATGTCTAATTTAATCACCCTTGTTTCAAACTCATATGCTCTAATTACTATTTGGGGTCACATGAATCAAGATTATTCATAATCTTGAGCAAAAATATTAAACTAATGATTAAAATAATGGTAAACCCCTCCTCTCGTCCACTATAAATACCACCCTCACCCCCCCCCCCTCTTCCTCTCACACCTATAAAGCTTTTATCATTGTATAAATTATACCAAATCCCATTCCCAAGGATCTTCCCCACATCCAAGACCTACTTTTCTCACCAAAGTCCAAAACCAAGGGCCTTAAGGAGGATCTCAAGGAGAAGAGATCAAGAGGTAAAGATCCTCTTTCATTTTCTTGTGTTTTCTTTTCAATTCTTTTCTTTTCTTATACTCTCTTCTCCTCACCTTATCCAAGAGGAATTAAAGCTACAATATTATATATATTATGTATTTTTATCATGTTTATTGAAAAATTCATCATCATTCTTCCTCTCCTCTTCCACTTATTCTAAAAATAAAAACACCATCTGTGATGTGTCGGTTTATCGGCATCATGGACAATATGTCTTCAATTTCCTTTGCTTCCTTAAAAGATAGTTGTAAAAACATTTTAATGGTTAAAAAATTTTGTAAATTTTATGATATGACCTCTCTTGTGTTCTGTAATTAACTTATATTCATAATTTTAAAGATATATGATGAAATAAGTTCGTGATAATCGAAGAACCGCCAAAATGATCTAAACAAATATCACTAATGGTTTATCTAATGATTCATCCTCATACCATATAAACAAAATAATTTATGGAATAATTTAATATTCTGGAAACATATTAACACCATTTCATTCCTCCAATGGCTCGACAATAAAATTCTTTACAAACCAACCATGGAAATCATGTGAAATACGCACCCGAAACAATGGAGATAACAAAATTTTATTAATAAATGGGTCAAATGATGTTATAAAATGATCATATAAGATGTTATAAACATGAATATGTTTCTGTAAAATATTAATAACACTATTTTAACCATTATACAGGAGTTTTAAACAAGTTTTAAGTAAGAAGAACCCGAGGTAAGGGAATTCTTAACCCAACCGTTCGTTGGGTTAACCTTCTACTTCATTATTTATGTGCTACTAAGATTATTTTTGTAATTAATTTCATTTATATTATGATTTATTATGTTTATTTATAGTGTATACATATAATCCTTTCATTTTATTAATTCTCACTTCAATTATATGAAATTTGTAAAGGACTTTCCTTTTAAAATCCTCTTTTTAAATTCTATTTTACAAAATTCAAAAGCAATGTTTTTATACAATTATTAATGTTTTATGATTATGTTTTGGTTATTGAGAATTGTTTATGATGAAGGGTGGGACCTATATCTCCCTCAAATATATTGGGTATGTGTAAGTTGGAGGTCAGCTGTATGGTTACTCCAAGTGTAACTACGATGGTTACACCATAAGGTAGTTGTGAGGGTTACATTGTAAGGTAGTCGTGAGGGTTACAAATCATAAGGTATCTGTGAGGGTTAAAATATAAGTAAGTAATGCCCCAAATATATCTTTATGGTTTTATATATTTTCTCTAATGTTTTATAGAAATCTCATGTTTTGCAAAGTAAGTATATAAGGGTGAGATGTCTTTGTGAAAATGATTTCATATGCTTATAAGTTTTCATGGATTAATGGTTTATTTCCTTCTTTCTATATCCCTTACTAATATTTTTATGCCCATCCCATATTTTTAAATGTTTTTCATAGGTTATAAGGATGTGTAAGAGAAAGAAGGAAGTCAAGTTAAATGTTATGAAGTTTTTTCAAAGAAATCATGTTGTTGTTTTGTGTTAAAAAATTATGTTTTGGAAGAAATGGATATTGTTTTAATGGTAACCACTTTATATGTTTGTGGGTTGATATGTATGAGTTTTGTCCTAAATTTCTAAAATTCTAAACCAAAAAATATCTTTGGGATTGTGAAGAAGTGAAATCTAGTTGAAATAGCTAGATTATGTAATGTTTAAGGCTAGGTCCTTATATAGCTCGTGTTATCTGTGCTTATTTAGCGCTGATAAATCTCTTTTTAGCACTGTTAAAGGGTAGATTTGTAGTAGTGATACTAGGGAATTGATGAAATTTAATGAGGATGAGTAATAAATATAATATTATTAAATTCATCAATGTTAAAAACGTATATTTTCAAAGAACTTTTTTTAAAGTGGTGTGTATATTATCATAAAAAAATTAAATTAATATTATTTAAAAGATGATTCCCATAATATGTAATATTCTAATATATTAAATTTTAGTCACCAAATTAGATGTTTAAATGGTTAACAAGGTGTTAAATTAAGATACAAGTCCAAAAACATAACAAAAAGGTATCTCTAATTGATTGGATAAGTTGGTTTTATACCTACCCTATCTTATAATCCAAATATTCCTAATTTGGATCAAGTTACCAAGAATATATCTTACCTTTTTATAATAAGAAACATATATTTACAAAATTGACACTTATCTGACTTAAAAAAGAAGGTCTCCTACATCCCTTCAAATATACACCCAAAAATTTAAACTCTCCCCTATATTATACCATATTTACTTTCCTAATAATACTCTCCCATGTTATTGAGATTTTGTTTTCTAGAAGAAGTTTTAAACAACTCATTACTAGGAGGTCCTTCAAGAGGAGATTCAAGATTTCAACGTAAATGATATGTTCTTCATGGTTTTTCTTCTTCATTTTATTCATCTAACTCTTCTTAAATATCATTTATCACAATCATAAATTTTATATAAAATAATTAATATTCTATAAAATTTATATTATTATTATTAAATATCAAGTTATTACTCATTCAACTAATATAAGACACTCTTGTTTGGGTTTGTTTTACCACCTTTAAGAAGGATTACGTCTTAAGAACAACAACAAAATATGTAAGAAAGATGTGAAAATTTTTAGCAGAGTTGGAATTCATTAGAGCACTTTTCCCCACAACTAGAAGAGACCTTATAGTGACTCGAGAGGTTTATATTAGACTTGATAGCGACTCAAGAGGTTTCCCCACGGCTAGAAGAGACTTGTCTTGTGATAGGGGTACATTGGTTTTGATACTAGTCTTTCATAAAACTGGTTTTCACAATGGCTATATAATCAAAACACAGCACCAATCAAAGGCACACCACGAACAAAATCTCAAAACGATGGTATATCACAAACCTCAACCAAAATCTAGTCCATCCATATCAACACATCACAATAAACCACCTTCTTTTAAACGCATTGTCCAAGTCCCTTTATGAAATCACTCACTCATTTTTTTAACACCAAACCCATTTTTTTAAAACATTTTCCAAATTCCATATTAAAACCAACCGCTTTACAAAACACTTTGCAAGAGACTGAAAGTTTTGAAATTTCCACATCTTAATTTAAAATTCCAAATCTCATCTCAAAACAACTTTCAAAATTCAAAATGCTGCTTTTTGAATTTTTAAAACCCTGCTTGTAATCCATTTTTTTAATTTCACATGAAAATCAACCAATTTTTTTCAAAACACTTAATGGGGTATGAACCCTCTTTTCTATAAAAACCTTTAGCATCAAGTGAAAAAAAATTAAATCATATTCAAAACCCATCAAAAATAAATTAAAGGTTTAAAAATGTTTCCATGGAAAGATGTGCACTTTGAAATGTTTAAAACTTTACAATTTCACTTTGAAATCACTTCATGAGTTTCAAAACACTGAATCCATTTTAGTTCATTTTAAGGGAAAGCCTCATTTTTTCATTTCAAAACTCACTTTAACATTTAAAACCAAGTTTCCTTTTTCAAAAATAAAATTTAAAATAGGCATGAGCATAAAAATGCTAAGTAGGCCACCACCCAACTTTCCACATGCCAAACCTTTAACCAAAGATCCATTTTCAAGCTAGTTTGAATTACAATAATTTGAAATAAGGTTTTTAACTATTTTATGAAAATTTAAAAAAAAACTTTCATAATCTATTTTTAATAAAATATTTAACTATGTTCATTTTAATAAACATGCGACATGAAGATCATTTTACACAGTCTAAAGCAAAGAAATGTTATTAAACATTTCATAAAAATTTTATAAAACTGGCATGAATAAAACATTTTTTAGAAGACAAGAGTAAATTAACAATTTAAATCCTAGTACCATGGAAAAGGATTCCTCGGGTAAGTTGGGTCAAGACTCAAGAATCCTCACACTCTCGGTGATCATAGTTACTTGGTGCGCACATTACCCTAGGGCTACAGGCCTAGGGGGTAGGATTTCACTGCTACAAGTGTCTCCATGCCTCGCCAATATTTAGTTAGTGTTGACATTATAGATTCCATTGTTAGATAGAGCTAAACATGTCTAACATGATTGTCCTGAACTACTTGCGTAAATACTGAGGTTCCTATAGACTTCTTTCAAAATTCAATCATTGGGCTATTCATTTATCAAAAACCAATTTCATCAAATGTCACACAAGAAGCCATAAATTCAAGCTCACATGCCATACAATTTATTCAAGAATCAATATCAAGAAGGTTTTACAAATATTCATGACATTGAAAACTATTTTTCAAAAGATCGTGAGTCATGTTTTTTAAAACAATTCAAAACATCATTTGAGGGGGAAAAAAGCATGCAAGAATCTCTTAGCAAGCCCTTTTAAGCATCACCTGGAATAGCTCATTCAAAAACATCATATTCTAATAATAGTCCTTAAAAGTGCCAAACAGACCTCGTGGTTACATATCATAAAAACTCTAAATGCTTGATGCTTCATTTCTTAATTTATCTCGACCCAAATGGGGTCTAAACCATTATTAACCACACATTTTATTTAAAACTCATCCTGAAACATTTTCACAATACTTGGCATTTCAAGTAAAATACTTTGCAAGCCCAATACATCAATTTAAATTGAAAATGCCATTTTAAAGGGCTAATCGGGCAATTTGACAAGTAACTTGAAACCATATTCAAACCATTTTTAAAGATAGGAAAACTCGTTGTTATCTGTGAAAACCAAGTCAAAACCCAATTTCTTCCCTAGAAACTCAATGAGTATAATTAATACTATTATTAAATAATTAAAACATCAATATAAGTATCAAACAATCAACGGTTCTGAAATTAAAGAGTCAAGCATAGGGCAAAACAACCTGGACCAAGAGCAGATGAAGAAACCCTCTAGAACAGAGAGAGGATGACCCCAAGGGAAGAACACGTGCTCTAGAAATCAAATCCACAACAAAAAGCAAAAGCCAAAACCCCCTAGGGTTCAGCCTGGTGTGTGCGCAATGGGGAAGAAGGTGAAAACGAGAGGGAAAAAAGAAATAAAAGGAAGAGGAGAAGAAGAAGGAACCTGGCCTATCCAAATCTGATCCAGAATCACAATAAAACGTTGCACTAATGCACACCGCGGAACCCAAACAAGCAAGCAATGAGAGAGGAGGAAAAAAATAACATACCTTAGATTTGTGGCATGATTCCTCAAGAGAAAGCCGAGGGGGAGCGCCGGCAGCAATGGACTTCCGCGAAAGCTTGAGAGGCGCGACTGAAATTTGTTTGATTAGGGTTCTTTTAAAACGATCGGGGAGGGCTTTATCTGCGCTAAAACTTTAGCGCTGATAAATGATTTATAATTATAATTATAAATAAATATATTTGTAAATATATTTATAAATATTTGTATATGATTATTATTGTATTTATATCATTATATGTATTTATATAATTATATATATATATAAATTTATTATTATTTTATTATTATTTAAATATATAATTATTTATTTACAATTATATAAATACTTTTTAAAAAAATATTTTTTTACTTATAATTATAAATATACAATTTTATAAATATAGTAAATATACATTTATAAATATATTTATAAATAAATATATCTGTAATTATATTTATAATTATAAATATATTTATATCATTATATATATATAATTATATATATAATATTAATATTAATATAAATATAAATATAGTAATTATATTCATCATTTAAATATATTTATTATAATTTTATAATTATAAATATATTTTTTATCATTATATATATTTATATAATTATATATATATAATAAATATATACAAATATAAATATAGTAAATATATTCATTATAATTTTATAATTATTTAGATATTTAATTATTTATTTATAATTATATAAATGCTTTTTTAAATAATATTTATATATTTATATCATTATATATATTTATATAATTATATATGCATTTATTTAATAAATATATATAAATATAAATATATTAAATATATTCATTATTTAAATATATTTATTACAATTTTCTAATTATTTAAATATTTATTTATTTATTTATAATTATATAAAGTTTTTAAAAAAAAATATTTATATAGTAAAAATACATTTATAAATATATTTACTTATAAATATTTATTTACAAATATATTTTTAATATTATTAATGAATATATAACCTTGTTAAAAATGAGTGAAATTAAATAATTAAAAATGAGTACACTTTAAAAATATCGAAAAAATGGATAAGATTTATTAATTAAATATATTTTTTAAATTTCTTTGTTTAATATTTTATTTGTTTAATTTTTTTATATTTACATATTTTTCAATATTTATTTTTTTTATTGGTTAAAAAGATGGGAAATGGAGGTGGGTCAAGTCCTATAGGACTCGGTCATATGTATAAGGGTGGGCCAAGGCCCGAAGCATAAGTGAGCCTCAACCCTAGCAAGCCCATGAAGGAGCCCATAAGGAAGTGTATTTGGGAGTTCATCCCCACAGTAGGCTTCTAAGGTTGTGGTGCAGCGGAATCATTTATAAAGGAGAGGCCTAACCTACGCAATTTTGATGTGAGACTGGCGCACGCGATCAGGACTTTTATCAACACTAAAAATAAAGCGTCAAAAAAAGTATCATTTTCCAACGCTAAAAATAAAACGCTGAAAAAGATAAAATTTATCAACACCCGCATCCCCCAACTCACACACACAAGCCACAGCCCAGCGAGGTTACCAAGCCCAAACTATGCGCAAACCAGCAGACCTTATACACGAGTCCAATCTCCTTGGACCTATACACGACCTACTTCATGCAGGCCACCCATGGCAGTCCCTCCCACAAGGTTGACCCATTGGGTCAACAAAGGGTAGTTGAGGGCTAGCTTTAGTGGGTCACAATAGATGGCCCATTTTATTAGAAAAGAAAACAGGAAAAAAAAAATCAACAAACATGAAGTAAATTTAGAAATATAAAAATCATTGAACAATTTTCATCATAGATCAACATTTCAAAGTTTAAAAGTTAATTACATAGTAGGTTCGGGGTGGGGTACAAAGGAAATAAAGCAAATGAAGAGAATCAATTTCAAATACTAACAATCATCACTATCAAAAACCTGGAGAATCACAACAGTGATGTAAGGCAACAATCAATCTCACTTCTCTAAACGCTGAAAATTGTTGCGTGCAGGTTGTAGCTTACTCCAAGGATTGAAGCTTTTATCAGATTGTCTCGAGTTCTTGGGCAGCCCCTTCGTACTCCACCTGGTACAACAATCATATTTGCATGCTTCAGTTTATCAACAGAACAAAACCTAGGCCCACAAAGGCCCGACCCATTAAAGGCCAGCTTTTTTTTTTTTTTTTTGCATATCTAAATTCTATGCGGTTTAGAAATTTTTGATGGATTCCGCCCCATTTGAACATCAAACATCAGTCATATTCATATTCATAATCAAAATCATCTGATAACGATAGTTTAGAGATAATTACCTCAACAAGTGCCCTTTGCTTCTTTTTCAACTTTCCAGCAGACATATCAGCTGAACTGGACCCTTTTCTCCCCCTCTTCCGCCTGTCCACAGCCAGCTCCTCGTCATCTTCATCCAAGGCCATGTCCTTGGAAGAGTCATCTATCTCATAATTACCAAAATCTTCCATATCCTCCTCTAGTTCATCATAACCTTCAACATATTCTATTTCTGCTTCCTGTTTTCCACAAATCAGCGTCAGTTTATAACAATAAGGCCTTATTTAGTTGCATGGGCTGGACAAGCGTTACGGAAACCCCAGTTTTAACAAGAAAAAAAGAAATACTTTGGAAAATAGTTTCCCTGATTGCCTATTTTGAAAATTTCTTTTTCTATTCTCAGAAAAAAGTGGAAACCTAAAAAAGAAAAAATAATAAATATTTTTTATTTTTCTTTATTAATATATTCAATACTATAACATTTATCATGTATATATATTTTAATTTTAATCTATTTTTATTGAAATATAATTATTTTCATTATATTAAATAACTTTCTTTTCTATTGCTAAACAAACATTGTCATCTTTTTATACTTTCTATCCCTCTCTTTTCCTGTTTCTTCTTTCTAGTTGGGGTCCTGAAAACTGCTTATTGCACTAATTACTTACAACGGGCAGTTTGAAAAAATAAGTGATGGTTGTTTTACACTTAAATTCTGGAATAAAACCACCTAAATAAGTGGCAAAAATAATAATTTTTATGTAAGCAATCTGGAAGCACTCAACTGTTTTTGTCTGAAAAAACACACTTGAATTCTAGAAGAAACTTAAATAGGTGGCAAAAATAACAATTTTTCAATAAACAATCTGGAAGCACTTAAATAAGTAGTGCTTGTTTTGCCTCTGAAAGAACACTGACTTGAATTCTATAAGAAAGCCACTTAAATAAGTGGCAAAAAAATGATTTTTCAATAAGCAATCTGGAAGAACCTATCATAAGTGATAAGTGCTATTGCCAATAAATGCTATCAAACAGGGAGAAGAAATAAGCATACCCAACTGGATATGATTATGGCTTAGAAATGACCATAACCAATTTTATTCTACCAAAAAATCAAATGAAAACATCTTTTTAACATCATGTGTGTGCGCGCGCGATTCTCATAAATACCTCCTCATTTTCTTCTTCATCAGGGTTCAGCGCACCAGCATCAAGAACTTTATTATATTCTTCAATGGGGTAGTTGTATATGTCATTGTAAACTCCTTTCTTGAGACGTTCAAGTAGCTCCTTCTCTATACTCTGCCAGAAAAAAAATTATAAAAATGCATGGAAAAAAGAAAGGTAGTTTGAAGATCAATTACGATAAAGCAATGATGGTAACCTTATCAAGTACTGCAGCCTTCTCAGCTTTTTCCTCTCTTCTAGCTTCTCTCTTTGTCTGTTTCCTTGGCATGGTAACAATCTTCTCCCTTTATAATGAGCATACAAAAAGATTTCAGTCGCACGGAAATTTGTTCAGCAAAAAGCTGGGAGAATATGGCTTTGAACAGCATTTAAAAAAAATGTAAATATGGAATCATGCATAAGCTTCTATGGAGCCAATTTAAAGCTTCTCCATTAGACTGGCCAACACATGAGTCAAAAGCCTACTGATCAAACAATGGACATACTGATTTAAATTAAAAGCAGATGTTTCTATAATAGGAAGTTGTTTATGTTTTAGTAATTCCCAGTTACTCTACATTCAGTATGAGGAAAACCTTTCTGATGAAACCAAAAAAGGCATGAGAGAATGCGAAAGAGATTGACAAAGGTGTGATGAAATATGTTATAACAACAACAAACAAGTCTTAAACACAATTAAATTGAGTCGGTTACATGGATCAAACGTAGTCAATTAGCTTTATTAAAGACCATATTATCATTGAAACCATTTAGAACAAGATCATCTTAAATGATTTGCTTGAAAGTCCTTTTAGGCTACATCTAACTCTTTTAATAAATGAATTAGCCATTAAGTTTTACCCTATTAATCTAGTCAGTCATTTTCTCGTCAATCGGAGTCACTCCAATTTTCTCTCGAATACATTCAATCCTAATCTTATCCATCTTAGAATGTCCACATGTCTAACTTAACATTTTCATTTATGTTACCCTTATTTTTTATTCAAGATGTCTCGTCCAAGGCCAACACTCACTACCATATAGAATAGTTGGTCTAATAACAGTCTTAAAAAATTTACCCTACAATTTCAAAGGAATTTTACGATACAGAGCACCTCATAAGTCTTTCTCCATTTTATTCATCCAGTTTGAATCCTTTAAGAGACATCGGCATTAATATTCTCATCACATTGCAAAAAGAACTAAATATCAAAAATGATAGCTTTTGAAATAATGTGGTCTCTCAATCTCACATCTATAACATTACTAGACAATCTTTTGCCTCCATATATTTTGTTTTATCTCTATTAAGACAGAAACCTTTCAATTCTAAAGTCCATCTCCAGAGCTTCAACTTTAAATTGATAGTATTTTTCGATTATGTAATGAAAACTATATCATCCGCAAAAAGTATGGAGTTAGATATCTCATCTTGAATATGCTTTGTAAGTTCATCTAAACCAAAGCAAAAAGATAGGAGCTTAAATTCAAACCTTGATGCAGTCCTATGGAGACAAGGAAGTATGTAGTGTCACCTACTAGAGTTCTTATTCGAGTCGAACTCCCTTCATACGCGTCTTGAATAAGTTTAATATACGCCACTTGCACCCCTTTTCTTTCAAGAGCTTTCCATAAAACTCTAGAAACTTTATCATATGCATTATCTAAATCAATAAAAAAACATGCAAATCTTGGGTTTTTTTGTTGATAATACTTCATACCTCTAATCAAATAAACTGCTTTTGAGGTCGGACCGTCTAGACATAAAACCAAATTGATTATCTGAAACTTTAGTTTCTCTTCAAATCCTATGTTCAATCACTCTTCCAAAGTTTCATGACATACTCTTCCTTCATTCATCGGACATTTTCTTAGATTTTATAATCTCATTAAATAACCTAACCTAGTAACCCAATTAACACCCAACTCTGAATATTTCCACACTTCAATGCAAATGTTATCTAACACAACTGATTTACCATTTTTCATCCTTTTTGATAGGTTTCAATTGATGAGAGAGGGAAAATCAGTAAGAACTACTATTATTAGCAGCAGAATTTACAGAAAATCAAAGGAAGAAGAAGAAAGATAAGAAGAGGAAGAAGAAGATTCTCCAGGCAGTCGCTGCTCTCCGAAGCCCTAGGCCACAGCCCCCTTCAGCCTTGGCTGAATCATTACAAAACTATCCAGCCCTCCTATTTTAATAACCCCCCACCTGCTCCCAACAACCCCAACTAACCATCTAAAACATCTTACAACATTGCCCCTGGCAATTATTAAATCCCTCTGCAGCAGCACCCAAGACCCCCTACGTAGGCTGAGCTGAAGAGTTCCATTCACACAGCAACCCGCTCCCTACCTTGGCAGCTTATTAATTCCAGCACACCAACACCTATCTCCCACGTCCCTGCACAGTCAGAACCTTCATCCGCATGCCCAAGGTCTCCATCACAACAGCACCCAGCCCCACATTCCTATCAATTCCGCCCGCCTAAAAAAACACCTTGTCCTCAAGGTTGAAAATCTGGATAATGAACCGCCGGGACTATTAGAGGAATGGCTGGGAAGCAGAGAATAGCACAAACCCCGATCCTTCGATGATGTTGATGAAATGCAGATCACCAAGATGAAGGTCCTTAAATTCGGAAGCCTGTTCATAAGCAACAGGGATGCTCGCAGAGAGTTTGGCCAATGCATCAAACATTCCTCCATGGCCCCATCTTCCAGAGTCATTCACACAGCTGAATATAACAGCAGGTTCAGATGGGCAAACCTTTGATGGCTGTGTGCAATCCCCATAAACAAAGTGAACAGAAACCGAAACTGACATCAATTCATGTTCAACGGTGTCGATAGGTAGTTTTACAGATAAAGAATGATGTCCATGAGCCACTTGGCCAGTTTTTTTTTCTTTTCAACCGCCACTATTCTGGCCTCGGTTTTAAGATTTTTTTCCAGGGGCAAGATTCCCGAGACCCCTGCCAAAGAACTGAAACATTGCTTGACTTGGATTTCTTGATCTCTTCAACCCATGAGAGATGTGAAGCTTTATCAATATCAAGTTCATATTTCAGAGAATCGCAGCCTTTTATTGTAACAAGGCCATGCCGTTCCTCTTTCCTTGACTGTTGTTGATGCCTCATTGCAATTACCTTTTCAACCATGACACTTAATTTCAAAATGTTCAGTTCAGCTAACTTTTCATAATTAATCTTTATGGGATCAAATGTATGTAATCCAAGTATAATGGATCGGAAAACTCTGCTCTCGGCCCCTACGGATTCTTTCGCATTCAGGAACGTGTCATCTCCTCCCACAACATTATGGCTGAGCTGTAATTTCTTCTCTGCACTCTGCATAATAACCTCTTCTACTGAATGTTCCAATACCAGGTTTATAGATAATGCGTGATTCAACTGACCAATTAGGTGTGCTCGTTGGAGAACCTGCTTGTCCACTTGAGGGTTCCAATCTTGCTCATAAAATATAACTGTATTAGCAGCCACAAGATTTAAGTCAACTCCCCCTGCTCCGGTAGGTATCAAAAACACAAATGCACCATCAGGACCTGCTGGCGAGATGGAACCATCATTGAATAAATGCTGACTAAAGCTTCTAATATAAGCAAAATTTTGCTCAGCTCGGACAGAACCATCAAGACGCTTATAAGAATATTTCTTAAACTCCATAAAATCCTGTAAAATGTCAAGAGTGATTGCCATCTGTGCAAATAGAAGAATTCGATGTCCATGATTCTGCAGCTTCTGAAGCAGCTGGTCTAAAACCAGCAGTTTACCACTAGTCCATGGCGGTGGCTCTGGCAACCATGCAACTCCAGTTTGCCTCCTTGCCCTCTTGCTCTCTGTAAATTGGATGACCCGAACCCCCAAGGTGTACTCTCTAAAGGAGCCCTTGGGGTTATTTTGGATGACCCGAACCCCCAAGGTGTACTCTCTAAAGGAGCCCTTGGGGTTATTTTATAATGAATATTAAAGACCACACCGGACCTCAAGTCCGATGTGGGATGCAGACTCCTACACTCCTCCCCTCAAGCTAGGTGTACCTAGCTTGGACACAAAAGAAAAAACAAAGCAAGCAACAAGTTGCAAACACTCCCCCTCAAGCTGGACATACCCAGCTTGATGACAAAACAAGACGAAATAAAATATAAAACTGCAAAGGCTGTTGCTCCCCCTCATGATCGAAACTCCCCCTCAAGATGATGGATGGAAGATGTCGTGGGCGTAGCAGATGAACCACACAGAGACCGAGTCGGTTGACGGAACGCCAAGAATGCCGCACTAGTGGGGTCGGTCGATGAAACGCTGGGAAATTCACACTAGCACCGGAAAATCCGCACTCGCGGGGCCGGCGACGGGAGGCGGGGATTCCACAAAATTGTTGCGGGATCTAGCAGCGCCAAAGGGTCTGGATCCTAGGTGGTCGAGCTGCTGCGCCACAGTGGGTAAACGCCGAAAAAGTGCGGGGCCGGACAACAGAGCGCCGGGAAATCCACACCGACGGATCGGTCGTCAGAGCGTCGGGAAATCCGCACTACGGGCCGGTCAATCAGAGCGCCGGAAAATCCGCAATGTCGAACCGATCGTCAAAGCGCTGAGAAACCCGCACGGGAGGGCCGGTCATCAAAGCGTCGAGGAATCCGCAGGAGGCACCAACGATGGGATGCGGTGATTCCGCAGGAGGCACCGAGCAGAGAGGCGGGGATTCCGCAGGAGGCACCGGGCAGGGAGGCGGGGATTCCGTAGGAGGCACCGGGCAGGAAGGCGGGAATTCCGCAGGAAACAGGAGGAGGCCGGCATGGAGGGAGCAGCCTGAACCGGTTCGCCGGGAGGGAGCCGGTTCTGGAAGGGAAGAAATCGGACGGGCGGGCGCTGGCGTGAGGGATCCGCAGGGAAGGGAGCACCGGACGGAGCGGGGTCGGCGCGAGGGATCCGCCGAGAAGGGAGCACCAGACGGAGCAGGGCCAGCGCGAGGGATCCATCGGGAAGGGAGCAAGCGAACGGAGATGGGCCGACAGGGGAGGAAGATTCGTCGCAGAAGGAGATGCGGGAGCGGAGGGTCGTTGCGCCGGAAGTAGATCTAGATCGGGACGTTGGGAGGGCGGCGCTACGGAGGAGGCGAGGTGGAGGAGCCCCACGCGTAGGGCAGAGACGGCTGGAGCCCGTCGCACAGGGGAAGCACGCAGGAACTAGCGCTGGATCGCAAGCGAAGGTCGGCCGGGAACCCGCAGAGGAGGCGGGGCCGGATCGAGAAGCCGCTGGGGGCCGACGCGCGCCCAGGGCTACCTACGGGAGGATCCGGCCGCGTATTTGCGAGGAGGGAGCCACGTCGGGATCGCGAAGCGCCGGAAGAGGATCCGCTGGGAGCCGCGCGCGCTGGATGATGGTCGCGGGCCGGATGGAGGTGCGCGCGTCGGGAGGGGGGAACGCCGGACAGAACAAGAGCAGGGAGGCTGCCACAGGATGTAGGCGCCGACCAAGGAGGTGCCGATCGGGGGGAGAACCGCCGGGAGGGCAGGGTCCGGGCAGGGAGGGATCCACCGGAGGCTGCCTGGGAATCGAGCCCAGAGGGGCGGCGGCAGAAGGGAAAAAAAACATAGCCCTACATGAGGGGCCGCCGCCCCCCACGGGGGAAAAATTAATGAGAAACCCTAGATAGGGGGGGAATAAAATGGGAGGGTTCAGGATTATTTTCCCTCTGATACCATGTAGAATGATAAAATTGGATGACCCGAACCCCCAAGGTGTACTCTCTAAAGGATCCCTTAGGGTTATTTTATAATGAATATTAAAGACCACACCGGACCTCAAGTCCGATGTGGGATGCAGACTCCAACACTCTCCTTGCACGCAAAAGAATCTGCAGGCTGACACGGTTGACTCAAACTGCTCCTCCTTCCCGGTTTAGCCCACTCTGCCTCGTTAATCCTTCCAACAATGACCTCCACTTGATTCACCTGATCCTGATTTTCTTGATGCTCTGTCAAGGCAGCGGAGTCCGTCGAGTGGTCCTGCTGCAAACTCAACAACAGACGCATCTCCTCTTGTTCTACAGTCTATATCCCCTTGTCAACTGCTTCCACCTCATCCTTTCAGTCCCTTTCAGTTTCCACCAGCTTGAATCTGCTCGCTCCATCCTCCGCTATGACTGATGTTCCCTTACAAGAACTCCGATCAGCACTTTCCGCCTGGCTCTTCACGAGTTGAGAAGTAGTCGTCGACAGCTCCTGCATGTGGCCCGACAGCTCCTGCACGTTGCCTTCCGGTCGCTGAAATGTAGACTGTATTTTCAAGATCACCGACTTCACAGCCTCTAGATGATTCTCCATGCGCATGAGCTTACAACAGATCCAACGGCTTACAAACCCCTGTTTCAAGAACCTCTCTCTAAACTCTCTCTCTAGAAACTCTCAACGAGAGCACCAATTGATAGGTTTCAATTGATGAGAGAGAGAAAATCAGTAAGAACTACTATTATTAGCAGCAGAATTTACAGAAAATCAAAGGAAGAAGAAGAAAGATAAGAAGAGGAAGAAGATTCTCCAGGCAGTCGCTGCTCTCCGAAGCCCTAGGCCACAGCCCCCTTCAGCCTTGGCTGAATCACTACAAAAATATCTGTGAGATCCCCCCATCAGCAGCCCTCCTATTTAATAACCCCCCACCTGCTCCCAACAACCCCAACTAACAATCTAAAACATCTTACAACATTACCCCTGGCAATTATTAAATCCCTCTGCAGCAGCACACAAGACCCCCTACGTAGGCTGAGCTGAAGAATTCCAGCCACACAGCAACCTGCTCCCTACCTTGGCAGCTTATTGATTCCAGCACACCAACACCTATCTCCCACGTCCCTGCACAGTCAGAACCTTCATCCGCATGCCCAAGGTCTCCATCACAACAGCACCCAGCCCCTGGCCACATTCCTATCACTTTTTGACAAACTTTTCGATAATGGCTGTAATTGGGTTCCTCTCTACTGATTCTTAGATCATCTAAGTCTAGTCCACGGATCTGCTCTCAATTTTTAGTATGTAATGAATGGTACAGCTCCACAAAAACTTGAGATTTTGCCTCACTGACTGTTTGCTTAGCCTCTCTACGAGCAACACGATATCGAGCTCAAGTATCTTCAATACTACAAAGGTGTAAAGTTTTAAAACAATCTCGTTTCGCTTTAACTTCTAGTTGAACATTCTCATTCCACCGCAATTTTTTTCCTTAAAGACAAAACCCTTTAGATCCTAGAATAGAAGAAACTATATTGCGAACACTTTTAGCCACCTCACCTCCCATGAAGTCGGCGGTTCCTTGAACTTCTCAATCCACTTCTTTCAAAAGTTTGTCCTTAAATTCTATTATAAGGTTATCCTTTAGGCACCACCATCTGATACTCGGATTCCTTAATTGTTTCATGTTTCTCTTAGAATTTTTAAATTGCAGATCAAACTAATAAACGATGTTGGGTGGTCAGACTTTTACCGGGTATGACCTTACAATCCTTAATAAATCTTTTCTCTGACCTTTTAACCAAGAAATAATCAATTTAGGATCTTGTGACTCTGCTAAGTAATAAGATGTTCCTCTCGTTTCCTAAAGAGCGTATTCGCTACCACAAAATCACAACTGTAGGCAAAGTCTAAGATAAATGATTCTTCATCATTTACTATACTCAAACCAAACATGTTAAGAACAAAGGACCGAGGGAATTGTATTAATGAAGGGAGAAGAGGAATTACAGAGTTAGAACTAGAAAACAGCAAGTACGATACCCCTTTCAGGGAGTTCTAGCCCAAGCTTACAGCCGAATTTCCTTTTTAGCTAACTAATAAAAGGTGTCCTCTCTCCTTCCCCACGTCCCCTTATAACTGTTTACTCAGCCCCACGTCCCACGTTCCCCCTCTGCCCACGTGGCCTAACAAACTAAATATTCTTCTCCATTCTTCCAGCCCACGTGGAAGCAATTAGATTTATTCCTCCCATAGCTCGCTCAAGTGGCCTTAATGGCCTGCCTTCACTGAATTGACAGCCCTGCCCTTCTTAGAATAAACTTTCCAACTTCCAAGAAGGTCACGGATCTTAACACTGCCCACCCCTTGAGAATCAATCTCGTCCTCAAGATTGAAAGTGGGGAACTGGTTTTGGAGGACATACTCATCCTCCCAAGTAGCATCATCTGCTGTTTTACCCTGCCACTGAATCAGATATTGAGGTTGATAGGCGCCATTTTGCAGCTAAAAACGTTGAAACAGCACTCGTTGAGACTCTGGGTGAGGTAGATCATCGCCATCCAAGTCTGTAGGAAGGGATTCGAGTGTGGGATGGTGGCCCACGACCTCTTTGAGTTGGGATACATGGAATACGGGGTGGATGCGGGATGTTGGTGGTAAAGCGAGCTGGTAACCAATTTGGCGAATGATCGAGAAAGGACCGTAATAACGGGGTAACTGCCTTGGAGTAATCCGTCGAGCGAGGGAGTGCTGTTTGTGGGGACGGAGCTTGACACAGACGTGGGTACTAGCTGAAAACTGAACTGGACGCCTGTGGTTGTCCACCTGGTGGCGCATAATGTCTTGGGCGCGCCGGAGGTGATGCTTGAGCTAGGTCAAAGCTTCGTCATGATCTGCCAAAGCGTTAGTGACTGCTGCCACTCGAATTTCAAAAGGAAGATAGTTGAGGAGTGTAGGGGGTTTGCAGTCGTAGACAACTTCAAAAAGAGTTGTCAGTATTGCTGAATGTCAAGTGGTGTTATAGGATAATTCCGCCCAAGGTAACCAAAAAGACCAATGCTTGGGTTGCTCACAAGCAAAGCAACGGAGGTAGGTCTCGAGACAACGGTTAACGACCTCGGTTTGGTCATCTGTTTGTGGATGGTAGGCAGAGCTGAAGCGGAGGTTTGTGCCATGTAATCGGAATAACTTGGTCCAGAAATGGCTGAGGAAAATCAGATCCCGATCGCTAACGATGGAAGAAGGTAAGCCATGGAGGCGAACGATCTCGCGGAAAAATAGATCAACAACTTTGACGACCATAAAAGGGTGTTTTAACAAGAGGAAATAAGCATATTTGGAGAGTAGGTCAACCACAACATAGATGACATCAAAACCACCTGATTTGTGAAGGCTAGTGATGAAATCCATAGATAAATCAGCCCAGATGAGGTTTGGAATTTCAAGTGGTTGAAGTAATCCAACAAGCGACAAGGTAGAATATTTGTTCTGTTGGTAGACGTCGCACTCCCGAACATATTTCTAGATAACAGGTTTCATGTCTTGCCAATAAAGAGTATCTGCTAGACACTTATAAGTGTGGTAAAATCCCGAATGGCCACCCCGGGGTGAAGAATGATATTCTGGTAACAGTTTAGGGATCCAAGGAGAAATTGCGGACAGGACAAGGCGGCCTTTGTAATAAAGAATGCTCCGAGTAATAGTTTAACCTAGGAAAGAGGTGATGTCAGCTTGCAAAGCAGTGATGATTTTCTGGAGGGCAGGGTCAGTTGAAACCTCATGTAAAATAGACGACGCATCCAACCAAAGGGGGGTGGACTGAATAAGGTAAATCGTGGCAGCGGGACAAAGCATCAGCTGCCGAATTCGGGGTCCCAGGTTTATATTTAATTTCAAAATGGTAGCCCAATAATTTGGCTAACCATCATTGCTGATCGGGCGTGGTAATATGTTGTTGGAGCAGAAACTTTAAACTGCGCTGATCTGAATACACAACAAATGGGTGGCCCAAGGGGTAGGGGCGCCAATGTTGAATGGCCAACACCAAGGCAATGAGTTCTTTTTCATAGGTGGACTTGCTCAAGTTTCTAGGGGATAAGGCTCTACTGAAGAAAGCAATGGGGTGACGATTTTGCATGAAAACGGCTCCAATGCCCCTACCGGATGCGTCGCATTCCAGCTCAAAGCAGAAAAATCAGGGAGAGCGAGAACAGGGGCCTGGGTCATGAGGTGTTGGAGATGTGTGAAAGCAGCTTGGGCTGCCGAAGTCCAAGTGAACCCCTCCTTTTTGGTGAGGGTTGTGAGTGGCTGAGCGATGGCACCATAGTCGTCGATAAAACGACGATAATAGCCGGTAAGGCCACGAAATCCCCACACCCCGCGAACTGTTGTAGGGCGTGGCCAATCTAGAATGGCCTAGATTTTGGCTGGATCCATGGTGACGCCTTGGCTGGAGATTACATGGCCCAAATATTCAATTTGATGCTGAGCGAAATGGCATTTTTGGCGGTTCAGCAGAAAATGATTTTCCTGAAGGACTTGAAGGACAGCGATGAGGTGGTCTTGATGGCGATGCCAATCTGCGCTGTAAACTAAAATATCATCAAAAAAATTAGGACATATTTTCGCAGCAGGGGTTGAAAAATGGCATTCATGGTGTCCTGAAAAGTAGGAGCATTAGTAAGACCAAAAGGCATAATCAAATATTCATAATGGCTTTGATGGGTACGAAATGTTTTTTTGTCGATGTCAACCGCTTGCATTCTGATTTGATGATCCCCGGATTTGAGGTCAGGCTTGGAGAAATAAGAGGCGCCATGTAGTTCATCTAAAAGCTACTCCACCAAGGGAATGGGAAATTTATCGGGTATAGTGGCCTTGTTGAGAGCACGGTAGTCAATGCAAATACGCCAAGAATTGTCCTTTTTGACCAACAAAGTTGGGCTAGTGTAGTACCCCTGGTTTCTGGTATGTAACCCTTACTTGATGCTTTTCTTGGTTTTAAAAGTTAAGGGTGACGTTTGGGAGAGTCGGAAGATTCTGGATTGAAGTTTGAGGCAAAAGGGAAGGAGCACGGGTGGCGCACGGTTAGTCTAAACCGTGCGGCCAAACCGTGCGTGGCTGATTGAGGAGGCAGTGGCTTTCGCACGGTCGGCGCACGGTTAAGGTAAACCGTGCGATGAGGTCGTGCGTGAAGGATGGTCGAGGTAGAAGCTAACGCACGGTTAGTGCACGGTTTGTGAAACCGTGCAGACTAACCGTGCGGGCACTTAAAATTAGATCCTAAAATTGTGGATCTAATTCGTTTCGCCTCTAATTGCCTCATTAAAGCTCCTATGCGGCCCTAACTCGAGATTACTCTCCCTTGAAGGTTGGAGGACTTCTCCCAAGCGTTCCGAAGGTGATTCGAAGGCTTCTCTTGGCGAATCGAAGCCGGATTCTTAAGGTATGTGATCGTTCTTGATCGGTTTCTTAGATCTACTTAGATCTACTTCTCCTCTTCTCTCGTCTTCTTAGATCTACGCCCGTTATGGGTAGATCTAAGGGTGTGGATGCCAAGTATGATG
This sequence comes from Viscum album, assembly GCA_963277665.1. NCBI lineage: Eukaryota > Viridiplantae > Streptophyta > Magnoliopsida > Santalales > Viscaceae > Viscum > Viscum album. The sequence goes on along the minus strand of OY728159.1, from coordinate 767,791,248 downwards.
AGATTTGGTTTTGGTGGTGTTAGAAGAATAGATCTAAGGAGAGTTCTTGGAGAATCGACCCGGTGTTCTTGAGCGTTCTCCGTCCGTTGGTTGGTTTCGCCTAATTGGTTGAGGTAGGTGGTTTCACTCTCGATTCCTCTTTCTTAGAACTTGAAGGCTTAGTTCAAATTGTTTTAATTGCTTGGTTTGATCGTGAAATTGTGGTGCAAAGCATGTTATAAATCTTCTTTAGTGATGATTTATGAGTTTTGATGAAATTGTGGAAATTGAAAGAATGGTTTGAGCAAAGTGTTTTGATTTCATGATTTTAAAATATGGCTTTGCTGGATTTGGAAAATGGTTTGGGGAAAAAGGTTTTCAATAAAAAGGGTTGTTTTATTGAAATGGTTTTTGGCATGGTTGAAATGGTGTGGTTTTTGGGCATACTTGGTGTGTGGGTTCATATTGCATTACGAGGCTTGGTTGAAATATGACCTTGTGCTCGGTGCCAAAAGTGTAATGGCACATGGGGAATAATTACCTTGTGACGACTTGGTAGATCGACGAGAGACCGCTCATGAGTATGGAACTGTGATAACGATGCATGCATAGTGATTTTCACGGGTTGAGAAATGGTTGGTTGTGTGGATTTGTGAAAAGAAATGAAAGTGCCAAAATGAAAATGTGAATTTGATTGGGAACTTTATGTGGTTGTTTTTCTTGAAAAAGATGGTCTTTGTGGAAAAAATGGTTTTGACATGGAGCTTGTTTATTGTGAACTGTTTTGGAATTGTTTTATATAAATTGTTTTATATAAATGTGCTAACATGTTTTATCCTAGAGGCATGGGTTGGAAGTCATTGGGGGAAAACCTACTGAGTTTCATTACTCTGGCACGTTGGTGCTTTTGAAGATGTCATTTACCGGGATGTTGGCAAGGGAAAGGTGGCACACGTGTTTAGCACTTCTTCGTGATTCTTGAGTTGTTTGATAGAGTTGGAGCATGGAGCTTGTCGAGCCTTGGAGTCTTTGTTGTCTTTGAGTCTTGCCGGTTGTCTTTCCGCTGTTTACTCTGATTTAGTTTTGGTTTCCACTTTTGCACTTTGGTTGGTTTAATATGAAATAAATGGATGAAGTAGGTTTTAAATCATGCATCATATAGTGGTTGCTTGGAGATGTTTATCTAGTTTTCATTGTTGTTGGTTGTTTTCATTTAAAGGGTAAATCGTCCCCCATGTGTTTTGAAACCCTTCGACATTTATTGCCGGCCTTTGGCGTCTTGGGGATGTCGCTTAAGCCCCAGTAATGACTCGTTGAGCTCTCAAACCAATGAGAATTAGCGGGTCATTACAGCTAGAGTAAGCACTGCAACCGGGGCGAATAAAACCAGTCCGTAAGAGATCTGTCGCCTGACGTTCTATTTCATTTTTTTGAAAATGCAGATAACGGTAAGGACGTACCACAATGGGGTCGTGATCGGGTTGTAAGCGGATTGCATGATCCCATGGCCGTGTTGGAGGGATAGTAGGGGGTCGGAACAAGTGCTCGAACGAAGATAGCAAACATTGAATGCCGGAACGAAAAGGTTCTGCCAGCAAGGCATTGGTGGCATGTTGGCCGCCAAGGAGGAGATGAAAACCTGTTGTGTCTCCGGCTCGTTTTGCAGAATCCTGTAAAGACAGAGCGGGCGCACTAAATGGGGGTAGCCCCTGGAGGCAGTAGGATTGTCCCGCTACTGAAAATTGCATGTGCATGGTCCGCCAATTGGTCTGAACGTCGCCTAAGGTTCGCAGTCAAGCAATGCCCAGAATGATGTCAAGGCTGCCAATGTCCAACACATGGGCAGCTATGGTACAATTGTAGGGACCAATGCATAATGATAAGTGTTGGCAAACCCCTAAAGACCAACGTTGGTGGCCATCCCCTAATTTGATACGAAGTTGGTGGCAATGTCGGACTTCCAAGGCAAGTAAACGGGTTAAGTTAGGCGAAATGAAGTTGTAGGTGGCGCCACTATCAATTAAGAGCAGAACTGGAAAACTGCCCAAAGAGCCTTCAATTTTCATGGAGGACAATTCATCTTTGGAGGTCGTAGTAACAAGGCAGTGCGGCTGGGGGTGGTGGAACCCAATTATTTGACATTCAGCATCTTCCAACACAGATGGTGGGTTATTATCTACCGAAAGAGCTAGATCCTCATCAGCAATGTTGCCTTCACCGAGAATGACAATGCGAAGCTTGGGATCCGCACAACGATGTGTGGGAGAATATGGGAGACCACACCGAAAACAGAGACCCTTCTTGCGATATTCTTCCCATTCTCGTGCTGTTAAGTGGCGGATACCGCGGGTTGAGGAAGACAAATTGCACGACACATCCAAAGGAGGGTCGGAGACTCCCTTAAGGCGTGAAGGAAGGCGCCCGGCAGAAAGAAAGGGCTGCTGGAGGAGTGGAACGTGGCGGTGGTTGCCAAAGGGTAGGATCATGAGTGGCTGCCAGAACCCGAGGACCCCCTCCCTTACTGTAGGCAGTGTCTCAAGAGCGAAGAGCTAGTTCAATGTGGCGGGCGAGGCGCATTGCCTGAAGTCGTGTATCGGGATCGTGAATCCGTACCCAAGAATGAATGTTTGGATGTAAACCATGCAAAAAATAACCCAAATACTGGGGTTCGGGTAATCTGGGTAAAAAAGACGTTAGATATTCAAAGTGTTCAATGAATTCCTGAATTGTGTCGTGTTGCTAAAGTGTTGCCACTTCTTCATAGGGGTTATGGATCTCAAGACCGCTAAAACATTCTATGAGTTCAATTTTAAATAATTGCCATGAGAGGTCCAGATATACCTCGACAAGGATGGTGAACCAATGGATGGGGACGCCCTCCATACTGATTTGCGCAAGCTGAAGCCACACTGGAGCTGGTGTTTGATGAACACGGAAATATAATTCCGCTCGAGTAAGCCAACCCCGAAGAACCAAGCCATCAAAGATGGGGAACTCCACCTGACATGAGATGAAGGAAGGATCAAGTGGTTGGAGGGCGGCAGTAGAACGGGAATCAAGACCAAGAAGCAACGGATGGGGGGCATCGTCTTGAGGTTGTTTATCCGTGTCGCGCAACATGAGTTTGCAGAACTCAATATGCTCAGCGCGTTCCAAATCCCAGCGTTGTTGGCTTAGACGAAATTCCTGAACGCCTTGCTGAAGGTTCTCAACAGTAGAGGAGAGTTCGGAGAGAGTGGTCTCAACGAGATCCAAGCGCTGGTCGAGACCATCAACACGGGATTGTGTCCAACTTTCCATAGTGTGGGAGGGAAGAAGAACAGGATGATGGAGGTCAGCAGGTCGGACCAAGTGTTAAGAAGAGAGGACCGAGGGAATTGTATTAATGGAAGGAGAAGAGGAATTACAGAGTTAAAACTAGAAAACAGCAAGTAAAATACCCCTTTCAAGGAGTTCCCGCCCAAGCTTACAACCGAATTCCCTTTTTAGCTAATTGAAAAAAGGTGTCCTCTCTCCTTCCCCGCGTCCCCTTAAAACTGCTTACCCAGCCCCACGTCCCACGTTCCCCCTCTGCCCACGTGGCTTAACAAACTAAATATTCTTCTCTTCTTCCAACCCACATGGAAGCAGTTAGATTTATTCCTCTCATAGCTTGCGCAAGTGACCTTAACGGCCGGCCTCCACTGAATTGACAGCCCTGCCCTTCTTAGAATAAACTTTCCAACTTCCAGGAAGGTCACGGATCTTAACAAAACCCTCCATGACAATCTATATGATCTATAGAATCCTTTCTTACATGGCCATTTAGATCACCACCTATAAAAATCTTCTCATCTTACGGCTAACTCTGAAACAAAGTTTCTAAAATAACCCAAATAGTAGACTTATGTTGTACATCTAGACCTACTTGAGACGCATAAACACTAACGAAATTGAAAATCCTCTTTCATACAACTATCTTAACGACTATGATTTTATCCCCAAATCTTACGATGTCAACCACTCTATCTCACCATAATACCAACATTATTTTTAGTGTTAGTTTTACTAGAGTACCAAAATTTGAAACCGAAGTTATCCAATTCTTTTGTCTTTTTTTCCCACCCATTTAGTGTCTTGTAAACACAATACACTAATCTCACTTCTAATCATAGCATTTGCCAATTTCATGTTAAAGTTCCAATATTCCAACTAGTTATCCTAAGCTTATGATTTGGGACTAGCTTCCTTACCCCCCACACTACACTCGAGTGTTGATGTGGCGGCTCTAGCTCATTTGACACCACACCCGAGCAGTGTGGCGCATTGCTTCCGAGTAACAACGTAATATTAGCATATTGATGCATTTTATCCATGTCATGAAATATGCTTAACAGTACAAATATATAATAACAAAAATAATATAATATAATTTTTTTCATTGTCAATAATACATAAAATAAGGAACAATTATGTCAACAAGATTAATGCATAAACAGGCTTGAAAGATTAGAGGATGCTCCTTAGAAGCGGATGCATACCTTGTTTTCAAAGCAAGCTTCCTCATGCGAATCCACATCTGAGTCATTTTGGTGAGACGTTGTTTTGTTTTGTGTACCAGAAACTTTGGCCAATAAATCTTCAAAATCCAAAATATAACAGACTAATTAAAAGAAAATTTTCACTAACAGATGAATATTTGAACCAGTAAAACCAGACAAAACTTGCGCACCAGGTGTTTGTCGATAAGTTCAAGAGCCTTGACATAGTTTCTAGGCAATTTAAGTCTCTCCCATAATTCCTTTGGCTTATGTGCTCTTTCAATTGTCTTCATGTACAGATAAAAAACTCCTGCAAACAAATTGGAAAATTTCCAGCAATAGAGTCAATCTAGAAAATTGGAAAAAAAACTTAACCCTAAAAAATATTTAAGTGGGGTAAAAGGCAGAAATTACTGCAAATCTTATGGAAAAACCATAACAAAAACCCTGTCTAACGGTATCTGGAAATTTCACAAGAGCTAGGGTAATTTTCCCTACATGATGAGCATAAGGAATCTGTGTTTGCAAGACAAAAAGGCACAAGGAAATTCATATATAAGTTGATGGAGTTAGCACGTGTGCGGATGCAATGCTTATTTCTAGCCACTGTACTCTGCAAACTGTATAAACAAGCTTATTCTTATATAGCTACCTATTATGTGAAGTACCCAAAAGTGGAATTTAAATCCCGTTAGATGACAGAAGCAACCACAACAGTGAACTTTTATGACGGAGGCTGCCCCATAAAACTACTTTCCCTGGTCAATAAGAAACAAATGATCTGCACAGCTAATTTTTCATGACCATAAAATCAGTCCCACAATTGCCACAGTAATTTTAAAAAGGCCAGTTTGTAATTATCGTCAGTCTAGAGTGCTAATGATAGTGTTGCAGCGTCCATATAAGAATTCTCTAGCAGAAAGATACTTTTAAAAGATAAGAATCTCAATAAGTACATAAAAACTATGTGTATGCATGTGCATATGTGTGTGTGGCAATGCTGGGGGGCAGGAAGATCTTTTCATACCATCATGGTCCCGAATGGTGGCATATCGGCTATTAGAAAGAGGACATGAACTCCGGTTGCACACCCCAGTCACATTATAAGGATTTCGGCAGAATTTTCCAGTTTCGATTCTGCAGAAAACATTATTAAAACAAAATAGCAAAATAATAAGGTAAAGGCATGTGTATCGAAATATAGAGTGGGAGTCAGAAAAAGGAATGACGAAGCCATACTTAGCCATGTAGCTGCAGTGGTTGTGCCTGATGACTTGCCATATAACCTCATCGTGTTGCATCTTCGAAGCTTGACCTTTCGTTCAAGCTTTATCTGAAATGAGGTGGTCAACCGCGTTGATTTGAAGGAAATCGGCGTCGAGCTCGTGCGGCGTGGGTGTACCCTTTGCACGTCAGGGAAGCAGTTTGGTTTGGGATTCTCTAGAAAATTGTTTCAACTTTCCAAGAGAACTAGTACTTCACCCGCGCAAATGCACAGGACTATTCACTTTGTCTTCAACTCAACTTCTTCAACATCATTCAAAAAAATTGGAATGTCAACAAACTCAAAGTAATGCTTAGAAGAAAACAATGATAATAGCAATATGAATGAATACCAATGTGTGTAGGAATTAACCTGATATCTATTTGGTAGATATAGGTTGCCTAAAAAGGAAACCTTCAAGAAAATATTGAATTTTCAGTAAACCATAATAGAAAAGAAATTGATCTTGTAACATGTTTGTTGAAAATAGTTTAATTAAAAATTGAAATATATAAGGGGCTAGCTACGAAGAAGTACGAAAAATATGAACTAAATTTCAATGTAATATCAAATATAAACGAATGAAGTGTGCTTGTTGTACTGAATGAATTAAATCTACCAATAAAATTTTCTATAAATTGGATCCTATATTTAAAAGAAATGGATGATTACAATGTGAGAATATTATAATATGAAAAAGAAGTTAGATTATTCTCAAGTTTTAATTTAAGATTAGTTGAATCGTAGTGAAAAAATATATAAGATGAATGGATAGATGGAAAGAATTTTTTTAGGAAATGGAAATAAAAAAGAATGATTTTTTTATAACACAAAAAAATATATATGTTTCCATCTTTAAGGAAAATTAAAATGCTAAAGAATGTAAATCACATACCTTTTTTCTTCCTCTGATACCCCAAGTATTTGTGGATCCGCAACCTTAAGCCCCAAACAATAGAGGAAAAAAAGACGTTAATTCATGTATGTAGCATAACCTGAAAACCAAATAAAAAAGGCATTAATTCATGTTGTTTTTTTGTATGTTTGAGTACATGTTAATTTTCCTAGACAGTGCAGTGGGAAGAGCATTAATTATCTTGAAAATATATGTACAGAAAGATGTTTATGACTTGCATGTATAAACACATTAATACAATATTTGTGAAAACTAATAATCAAAAATAGTTGTGAAAACTAATAATCAAAAATAGTACAGAGCAATGTTGAAAATCTGAGATAAATATATTGTAATAAATGAAACATCTATGATATCTACCAACCAGAGATAACTTATTTGGGTCATATGGAATACATCAACCAAAAAAATCTATGCTAAATGTAATACAAAGTTTAAATTCACAATTTTGGAAAAAAAACAAATAGCAGTCCTAAATAGTATAAATAAACTACATTTGTTGTGACAAGTAACACAGAGAATAATAGAGAAAGGGTGCAATTTCACTGAATTAGTAAGCAGTGAATTATATATGGAAATGCAATATCTAAGGAGATAAATAATAGAAAATGAGATATAAGACATAAATAGTACATGCAATTATAATATCAAAAAATAATAAAAAAAATCATTGGGAGTCATAAAACCAAATTCCTGAAATAGTAAACAAAGTCAAAGGGATAAACCATAAGGTATTATACAGTATTTTGGTTTCATTTGATGTTAAAAGAGAAATTTGTAACATTTCTCAAATTTTATAAAAGGATGGCTCAAAGATTGACTTAGCCATTTGTAAACTCACTTATATATACTGTTGTATAAATGAAAAGAAGTGCTTCAAATAGAGGTTTAGAATTTGGTAACTCGGTGATAAATCTTGAACAATACACATCCAAAATGCAAAAAAAAATGGGAAACTGGATGATCAGTCTTCAATGATTGGCTGAACTCATTTGTAAACTCACTTATATATACTTTTGTAGAAATGAAAACGAGTGCTTCAAATAGAGGTTTAGAATTTGGTAAATCAGGGATAAATCTTGAATAATACACATCTAAAATGAAAACAAATGGGCAACTGAATGATTAGTCTTCAAAACTGTACATCTAAAATGCAATGAGATTGGGAAAATAATAGTGAAATGTTATACGGACTAAAGTGACCATCTAAGCAGGTAGGTATGTGACAAACATCTAAAGTGCAAAGAAAATTCGAAACTTAAAAGTAGAATAGGTTTCATTTGTACAATAGATTTATGTTTGTGAGTTTCAAATAGACAGCTCATCAATTAGTATTACAGATTATGAATCAAAAATAAAAAGGGGGAAATTGAAAATCAATTGGGTAATAATCTCGAAGACTACACATCCAAAATACAAAAACGTGGTAGATAAAAGATTAAATTTGAAAATTGCACATCCAAACTGCACAGAAGGGAAAAATAAAAGTAAAATGTTATACCACCTAAACATGAAATAAAACTCAAGTGAAAAATACTCAAAATGCAGAGAAAGTTTGATGTACACATTTGGGAGAGAAACATTTAAGTTACTCTCATTTTTCATACCTGAAGCCAGGAAAATGTTGTGACACTTTCTGTAAACAAATACTGAACAATAAAAATGATGTATCCATTCTTCATTCTTTGGAAGTTAAATAATTAATAAGAATGAAGTCAAACGAAAAAAAACTAATGACCCAATTACAAACAAATCATTATAAACATAAACTAGAGTCGAGATCAAGGATGATTCACACTGAATCAACACTTAGTCAGTGTATACATTAATATTTTACAAAATCAAGCAAGATTGGGCATTTGATTTTCCTTCATAGTCGAAAAGAATACCTGAATTACTTGTTCACCATCCTCATATGGTTCAAAATCAATACCAAGGCAGAAGTGAGGAGCTTTTTGTAGTTCCATCACATAGGAAGGGCAAAAATAAATTAGCCAGTACAATGAAAACTGAACAGCCATAAAATGTAACAATAAACAAAATTCTACAAAGGAGGGGGAGGGAACCTACTCAGAACTCGCAAAACTGGGATAGAGGTCGGAATGTAAACCGTAGATTTTAGATCCGGGCAGAGTGGGAGATTGAACGACGAACAGTCGACTTCCAGGAACCCAAACAGAGAAAGCGTGATGGTCGGGACAGGCAGAAGTGGACCGAGGGGGCGGAACCCTGTAGGAGGGGGCGGAGGTGGAGCAAGAAGCGTGAAGTTGGGTAGGCAGCTACGGGGAGGAGGTGACCGGGAACAGGCCGGAAGGCGGAGGCGAAGGCGGGTAGCGGGAAGGCGGAGGTAAGGAGCGAAGGCGGGAGCCGGGAGGCGGGAGGCGGGAGGCAAGAGCCGAGAAGCGGGAGCCGGAGGCGGGAGGCGGGAGCCGGAGGCGGGAGGCGGGAGCCAGAGGCGGGAGCCGAAGAGATCACCAGGAGACGGTGGAGCGCCACATCCAACAGGGAGGAGTGTAGTCAGAGCGATCCAGCGAGAACTAGGGTAAAAGTATACTGTCAAAAAAAAACCCGTAAATCTGTCGACCGATTCGAATATTGGGACCCGTAAATCTGCCGACCCGTGGGCTTAAACTATTCGAATATTGGGATGCGTTTGATCCAATCTGCAATTATTAGTAGGCTATCAAAAAGTCATTTTTGAAAAGAAAAAAAAAATGTAATGAAAAAAAATAATATGAATGTGGAAAAAAATAGTTGTTTAAATCCACCTAATACAATCATACATAAACCTTCAAATATATAATTTGTTTAAGGGCTTGTTGTTATAATTGTTATTGTTAATTGAAAACTAAAAATTTTATTATAATCTCAAACATTTATCATTTCCTGCACGGCTTCATTGTGGTTCACCAAACAAACAAAAATATTATATATTGTTTTCTTTAAGCCCACGGGTCGGTCGGTTAGTCTATGGGCTTCGCATTGATAGGGTCGGGCCTTTGTTTTTTATGTCAGCATTCTTTGCGGAGCAGGCCAGACCGCTCAATAAAATTTGTAGCCTGCATGATCCGTCCTGTGGGTCGGTTCGCCCCGCTCCGTTTACACCTCTAGGGAAAAGTCGAGATTGAAGAGGAGGGAGACGCGCGAGGGGAATGTCGGGAGTGGAGGAGTAGGGAGGGTGAAATTTTTTAAAGGGAGAAAAACGTTTGACCTAACTACAAGTGTGGAAGTTTAATAGATATGGTAGATATGGAGATAACAAAGGATATAAGGGATGGAGTCAACACTGAATAGGAGTGAGAAAACTAACACTAGAGAGTGTGACATCGTTTTGAGTCAAAGAGTTGCAAGAAGCTCAGGAGTGCCTGAATATGTGCAACCGTATTGACGGTCCCGAGTTTAAAGTTTTATGCCTGTTTTAAAATGGGGTTGTTAAAATTGGTCTTTTAGTCGAGTAATTAGTATTCAGCTCATGCCTTCACATGAGATTGAGCAGGTATTAAAATAAATTAAGAAAACATGATATTGGAATTGGATAAAAATATGAATGTCAGACAAAGAATATGTAACATATAGAATGTAAAATTTATCTTTAATATAAGTGATGTCGACTCTTTTGATAAACAACTTGAAAAAGATTGATAAACATTAATGAATATGAGCAATTAAATGCTAACACGGTATGATAATAGTGTATAAGCAATTCAATGAATATGAGCATTTAAATGCTAACACGATATGATAATAGTATATGAGCAATTCAATGAATATGAGGAGATTATATTCCATTTCAATACTAATAGTTATGCTAATAATTCTCCATGTTAAATGTTCAATGCTAATAGTACTTAAATTTTAACAGTTCAACAATTCAAAGTTAACAGTTACATGATAATAGCCCAATACTACTAGATCAATGCTAACAGTTCAATGCAAATTGCATATCGCATTAGCAATTTTAAAACATTTGGTTATTATCATATAAAACAAGTTACATTTATATCTTACACAGCTTGTTGAGACCATTAAATTGTGTATTACAAGAATATCAAATTATGGCATCTTTGATATAAATTTAAACTTGGTCTAACTTTAATGCTTTATACTCTCAGATACTAAGTCCGACTTACGATAATGATGGATCTATCTAGATCTTCCACTTTGAAAAGCAGGCTATGCAATTTATATCAAAAATGGCTTTAGAACTAAGAGATATATTAATTTGAGTAAATGATTAATTTTCATGTATTGTTTTCTCATGGATGTACAAATTGTAATGAAAATAATTCTGTAAAATGTAGAAGAATGATGAGTTTGGATTTCTTGTTAGCCTGCACATATTCAAATATAAAACCGTTCTTATCGGTGTTCAAGTGTCAAAATTCAATATATGAAACAGACAACGACCATTAGAATATAATACTTTCAAAGTTCTCTACATCACAGATAATGCGAAACAAATCAGTGATTTTGAGAACTCTTTAAAAGAACTCAAAGTGCATCATTAAAACTCATTCCACATAACATGTACAGTTATTTTGGGGGCTTGACTATAAATTCCATTATCTTGCAGGTTGTTTCTTCCAATGCAACCTCCCCACGATATGTTTCAATTGCTACAATAATGACGTCTTCGAACCCAATGGTATGAATTATTTAATTTCCCGACTATTTCAATTTTATATTGAAAACACATTTTATTTATGTGTACCTTCACATTTTATATGCATATCTTCACATTTTATATAGCACTCTTGTGCAATATAATATGATTACTAGTGTTTTTTAAAGGTATGCATATAATATGATTACCGGTGTTTTTTAAACGATCTGATATTATATAAAGTATTTTCTGAAATAAATGAACTAAAGAAAATAAATAAAATGCTTTCATTATTCAGTACTTTCAATTAAACTACTCTAATCACAATTTGTGAACTGGATAATATGATTCCAGTCTGTGAACTTTGACACGTGAAGAGGAAGTAAACTGCATAACATGATTACAGTCCATGGACTTTGAAATTTCACATTCCATCATTATTCAGTAATTTCATTATACATTTTGTGAATTTTGAAATATCATTATTCAGTACTTTCAAAGTACTGAAATGCAGGTTGAATTTCATCAAATGATCAAAGACGGTAATCAGCATTTCAATGCTTTCAAATGTTCAGACTGCAAACATATTATATATTAGTCTACTATACTAAAATGCAAGTTGAATTCCAGTATTTTCAAATGAAATATGACATTAAATTATGCAACTGATTAATGGATATGAATTTAAACATTTGAAACTATTAAAACTTTCTCTTTTTAGTCTGTGAACTTGTCTCACATTTTACTTAACATGTTACCTGCAGAGACATTTACAACATGAATTTTATCACGAACCAACCCGGGTCAACCCTGAACTGGTCACCCAAGCCGATCTGCGGCATGTCCCGAGGGGCGTTCTCGATCCCCACGGGCTGACAACCAGTGTCGGGCATCAAAATTTAACCGTTGGGAACGATTTGGCTCATGAACAAAAGATAAAAAGATAAATAAAACTAACGATAAACATAAAGAAAAATAAAACCGGACATACCTCCTTGTGACCTTCTAGGTCACCACCCAACTCACACCCAAAGTCTGCTCCAAGACTGAGCAGCTGAACCAGGAACCTGAACAACAACTAAACCTGCAACTGAAAGAATATGATAGGCGTGAGCACCAAGATGCTAAGTAGGGATGCCAAATATAACCACGGAATCCAAGCATTCCCTTTCCCAAAACAATCCAATGAGACAAGTTTGAAATACAAATATAAAAGTAGGGTTTTCACATTTTAAAATAAGCAACATGTTTTTACCATTTAAAAACCCAACACACGCTACATACCATTTTCAAAATCATTTGACATTTTATGAATAAAATCCAAAACAAAATATACCAAAATTGAGCTAGAGTAAAACAAGTAAAAAGTGCAAACTGAAAATAAACTAGTGCAACAGAAAGTAAACAAGCAATGTAAATAACCCAGTAACCATGGGTGATCCTAAACATCCCTAAAAGACCCCTGGATGTACTCGGTTTCGGAACCACTTGACGGCGTATGGTGAAGATCCTAAGTCTATAACCAACTGGCCGCTCTAAAACTGATCAATCCAGTGGCAAAGCCCGCCTGGCCTAACAACAAATCCAGGGAGTACCAACCCGTCTAATGAGGGTTGATCAGCAACCGTCACTCAATCATCTAAAAGACACCCAGGAACCCATGGTGGTTATAATAATATTGTATAAGTAGGAAGGCTCTCGCACGCGTGACTCATCTCACCGCATTTGTCTTTCCCAAACACGAACGCTCCATGTGCATTCACCATAAAGGGTTACCCTAGACAGGAGTGTCCCCAAATATACATTCAATCATTTCACATTAACAAAGTGTCAACCGGGCAATCACGTCATTTAACATTTAAACCATTTCATAAAATTTTCAAAGTTGTCAATTGGGCATACACTTTTGTCAAAACACAATCTCCTTTGAGTTAGTACAAACATTACCCTTCGGTTAAAAGTGTCAAACGGGCTTTCATGTCACATCATGTCGATACCATTTTTTTTCTAAAAACATTTTAAATCTCACACGCACAATTTTTCCAAACCACATCCCTTAATATAATCTTAGTCAGCAATCACCTTTTAAGTTCAAAGTGTCAAACGTGCCCTTGGATACCAACCACACTCAAACGTTTCATATTTACCAAACGGACCCTTATTCTTTCCAGACACACACCAAAGAATGTTTCAAGGCCAAACGGTCAAACTTAAAGGAATACACTTAAAATCATTTTAAGAACCACACAAAAAACCCAACCTCATCTGGAAGGAATGAACCATTTAGAAAACCAAACATTCAAATGTCAATTTAAAACACCACTTTCATTTGACGACACATCCATGTGTGCACCTAGTGCACCCATGGATGTGCCAACATCTAGTGGCACCCCAAACATCCAAAGAGACACTCAGATGTTATTTCCACAAAACACCAATTGCCTTTAAACCATAACTGACCAAACAATTTATAAATAATTTCATAAACAAACCAAACAGTATATAAATGATTTTATAAACAAGCCAACTAGTTTATAAAAAAATTTATGAACAATCCAACTAATTTATAAACACTTTCATAAACAAACCAAGCAATTTTATAAACAGACTAAACAATTTATAAACAACTTTATAAACGAACCAAACAATTTAGTGGAAGCCCCCAATCCTACTTTGAAGAACAACATCATTTAGAATAAACATCCTAGGTATCTTTACTTGAGCAATTTACACAATTCCCTATAAAAACTCATTTCTAGTAAGTTCTAACAAGACAACAACAATAATCACATCAAACCATAGATATAATAGAGGTGCAATTAAACTTTAAGAATCAATTGAAGTCATCCAAGTGGCAATGAATCGTTTCGGAAAGGAAAGATTGGAAACGCCTACCTCAATGGCGAGCGACCGCGACGAAACTATGACAGAAGGTAGAACAATCCCTTGCGGACTAACCGCGCACGCTGAACAGTGATAAAAGCACATGACACCCAACCCGAGACAGTATTAGGATTTATCCAAATTAAATAAAAACACCAAAATGGAATGAAGTGAAAATAAAAGAATAAATATATAAACAAATGAATAAAAGAATAAATAAATAAATGAATGAATGAATAAATAAATAAACAGATAAATAAATAAATAAGTGAATAAATATACCGGATGAGGAGTCGGTTACCGGCGAGGTGGGACGCAGCCACGCCGGAGCAAGGCAGAGGCGCCGCGCAGGGGGTTCGGATCTCCGGTGGGAGGAAGGTCGGACCGGAAGGAGGAGCCAGCGGACAAAGGGTGGCTGGCCGGAAGTACAGAAGGGCGAAGGGGCGGTTGGCAGGAAGTTGCACCAGCAAGAGGGCTGGCCGGAGAGGGGGTGCGCCGGCGAGGACTCGGCCGGACAAGGGAAGACCGCTGTGCGAGGGCAAGGCTGTACTGCGGAGGGCCGGCGCGGAGGACCTGGGCGCGGAGGGTGCTGGGTGCAGCGGGAGGCCGGGGACCTACAGGGGGTGCGCTGATGGCCAGGAGACGAGGGCGGAGGTTGAGCTGGGGTTTGAGGGTGCCGGCACGGCGCTGAGGAAGCCGGAGCACGGAGGGAGCAGGGAAGGGGCGCGGGTAGTCGCTGCCGGAGGGGGAAGGTCGCCTGGCGGGTGGAGGCGCGGTGCGGGTGAGAGGCGAGGCGGAGGCAGAGGTGCAGCGCGGAGGGGCGAGCAGGGAGGCTGGAGCGGGGAAGTGAGGGCGACGGAGGCTGTAGCGTAGGAGAAGCCGCGAGGGGCTGGGAGTGACCGCAGGGGCGGCTCGCGCTGGAGAGGGGGAAAATGGGGGTGGCGCCGCGGGTAGCTAGGTTAAGGTTAGGAATTGTTTTTTTTATTTTTTTTACATAATAATAATAATAATAATAATAATAATAATAATAATATAAAGATTAACAATTATATTTACAATAACATAAAGAAGAATAATAATAATAATAATAATAATAAACTAATAATAATAATAATACAATAATAATAAAAATAATAATATTATTATTATTATTATTCTTAATAATAATAAAAATAACAATGTGGAATTATTATTATTATTATCGAACATTCTTTTTAAATTTTAATCTGTTCATTTATCTTACTCTGAAAACCGGATCATCGCGCGCTCGTCGCACGGCTTAATAAATCGCACGCAAGTTGCGCGCTTCAACTCAGACCACTTGGACATTCGCACAAACACCTGGGGCGATCGCACGGCTACCACCACCGTGCGATGACCGCGCACGGGCTTGAAACCCGCTAAAAATATTAAACGACAACAATTTTAATCCAAGACCCAGTCCGGATCTTGGCGCGAGAACCCGGAGCCAATAATTAATAAAATAAAAATTAATTTAAAAAGACGGATGTGATAATTCTCTCCACCACAGATACTTTATGCTCTCAGAAAATCACTCAGCTGAACAATAGATAGAACAAGAATCCATGCCCGATTGAAACCGAAAAAAACCACAACATAAGAGAATGAGAGAACACGAGAGGGTTCTCCCCACCACAAGAACTCAACTAGTGCGGAAATCTAACACCCAAACATACCACACCGGGAAGGGGGGGCGACGCGGGAACTCTCAACCGATCCAAACTAACTTTTATAGCACGAGCGAACAACACCTCCGCTGAAGCTTGAAACTCTCAACCTGGACCAAAAAACCCCAACACTAGAGAAAAATCTCCGGGCAAAACTTAACCCAAACAGTGAATCCAAGCATAACCAGAAACATTGATTCCTCCACAAACACTTAAATCTCCAAACGAACACAGTCAAGCCGAGATTAACCCACACAAGGTCCAAACACACTTTTAAGAAAAATGCACGATTCAGAAAACCACATTCACACAACCACGACTGCTTGGATTAAAATAGGATGAGTCCATCATAACTTCATGACAAAACAATGAACTTACAACAACGTCAAAACTTTAACAGTAGAAAAACGAGAACAAAAAGACTTTAAATGTTCCACTGCCAACACGGAACACAAAACCCGAATTGAGGCTCCACACCCCCCGCAAACTCCTGACTGCGCGCGGGCTTCACCCCAAGACCTATGGCTGGAGCTCTGATGGCTGAAACATCTCCTGCCTCACAGTCAAGCATTGGAATCCCTTGGCTACAATGTCTTCTTCAAGCGATGCTTCCTGCAAAACTTCTCTAGATGACCCAGACATACGCAACGATGGCATGTCTTCGGAGGGATGCGACATGACGGCTTCACGTGCCTGAACCGGCCACACTGGTGGCACACCACTGAACGGTCCGACGAACTGGAAGCCAAAACCACTGCAGAGGACTCTTTAAGAACAGGTTCCTCTGGCACACCCTACTCGCCAGATGGGGAACCTTAATGAGTAACTGGATATGCTGGATTGTCAAGCACCTGCGCTCTAGAGACCAATTCAGCTAAGAACACCTCATCCACCAGCTTCTCAAAACAATGGTCCCTATAAGGGAGGACCCGCTCCTCGATCTTTGAACAAAGACCCACGATGAAGAGAGAATTCTTCATCAAATCATGTGATGCTACCTCTAGAGAAAAGGACACAAGTTCCTTGAAATAGTCGACATATGCTTTCACCGTCCGTTGGCCTTGTTGAATGCGCATTAGCTCTTCAATTCTCTTCGTCTTCACCTCTTCAGCTATAAACCATCGGACGAAGACAGATTTAAAAACATCACATGTAATCCCAACATGCATTGACGGTGGGGCAACCAACTCTCATTCGTCCAAAGTTGGACCTTCAAACAAACCCAAAACAGCACGCACTCTGACAGCTTCGGGAGTTCTCAATACCCTTAAGACGCGTTCGACCTCTTCAAGACACTCTGCCGCTTCTAACGAACCTCGTTCACCGTGAAGGATAGACAATGTCCGAGAAGGACCAAAAACTAGGCATGACTTATCATAAACCTTGACGAGCTTTCTGGGTGGCATTTTCTGAACAACATAAAAAAAACACAGAGCCAAAACCAATATCAAGCCGAAGCAATATCAATGAAAACGCTTTCATCAAAAAACAGCCAGCTCAAAAACCAAACAAATACAAATACAACCCAAAAATTCATTTTTCATTTTAAATTTCAAAACCGCCTTTCTTCAAGGCCACTTCCCAAATACCAAACCCACTTTTCAAACCAATTTCAATTTTCCAAAAAATCATTTTCCCTTTTTAAAATCACTTTAGAAAAACAAGGTCAAACCTTTAATTCCAAGTGCACACCCCAGTAATCACATGAACCGTTGCACATGTCTTTATCCTTTTTTATCCATACGCACCAACACGCACTTCCCATGCATTCCCTCACATGTGCAAACATTCATAAAGAGTACCTGAGGTTGCACTCAAACCATATCTCTACCAGTTCCAAGCAAACATCGGATTTTTAAACCAAGAGCTTTCAGTTTTAAAAATCCATTTCAAAAATTTAAATCCATTTAAAATAAATCATTCTCATTTCAAAAACCCCTTTTCATTTTCAAAAGTGCACTTACACCAATCAGAACCAAGACGAAACTTAACTTGCATTAAACTACCAAAGTGAGGGACAAGTAGTCATGCTTAACCTGTCAACATGGTAGTGATTCATGCCCCAAGTAATGGTCAATAGCTAGGAGGAACTTAAATCATGTACTATGACTCCACATGGGTCACTACTCCATGTGAAATCATTATGTAACATCAGCTTTCCTCCGTTGTCATCCCTCAATCAAAAACAAATCAGAACGAGACAAGGACTTAATTCCCAGACTACCCCTGACGACTCGAGGTTTGAAACGAGTGAGGGTTCATGATGCCCTTCACGTACCTACCTGTCGAGTCCCGACAATCCTAATCTTCATCTACTGAACACCCCAAATAACAAGAGTCTACTTTGATACCATTTTGTCATGAACCAACCCGGGTCGACCCTAAACTGGTCACCCGAGCTGATCTGCGGCATATCCCGAGGGGCGTTCCTGATCCCCACAGGCTGACAACCAGCGTCGAGCATCAAAATTTAACCATTGGGAACGATTTTTCCCATGAACAAAAGATAAACAGATAAACAAAACTGATGATAAACATAAAAAAACTAGCAACGGAAAGAAAAATAAAACCGGACACACCTCATTGTGACCATCTAGGTCACCACCTAACTCAAACCCAAGCCTGCTCCAACACTGAGCAGCTGAACCAAGAACCTAAACAAGAACTGAACCTACAATTGAAAGAATATGATAGGCGTGAGCACCGAGATGCTCAGTAGGGATGCCAAATATAACCACGGAATCCAAGCATTCCCTTTCCCAAAACAATCCAATGAGACAAGTTTGAAATACAAATATAAAAGTAGGGTTTTCACATTTTAAAATAAGCAACATGTTTTTCCCATTTAAAAACCCAACACACACTACATACCATTTTCAAAATCATTTGACATTTTATGAATAAAATCCAAAACAAAATACACCAAAATTGGGCTAGAGTAAAACAAGTAAAAAGTGAAAACTGAAAATAAACTAGTTGAACAGAAAGTAAACAAGAAATGTAAATAACCCAGTAACCATGGGTGATCCTAAACATCCATAGAAGACCCCTGGACATACTCGGTTTCAGAATCACCTGATGTCTTATGGTGAAGATCCTAAGTCTATAACCAATTGGCCGCCCTAAAACTGACCAATCCAGTGGCAAAGCCCGCCTGGCCTAACAAAAAATCCAGGGGGTACCAACCTGTCTAATGAGGTTTGATCAACAACCGTCACTCGATCATCTAAAAGACACCTAGGAACCCATAGCGGTTATAATAATACTGTGTAAGTAGGAAGGCCCTCGCACACGTGACTCATCTCACCGCACTTGCCTTCCCCAAACACGGACGCTCCCTGTGCATTCACCCATAAAGGGTTACCCTAGACAGGAGTGCCCCCAAATACACATTCAATCATTTCACATTAACAAAGTGCCAACCGGGTCGCCACACCATTTAACATTTAAACCATTTCATAAATTTTTCAAAGTTGCCAATCGAGCATACACTTTTTCCAAAACACATTCTCCTTTAAGAGTTAGTACAAACATTACCCTTCGGTTAAAAGTGACAAACATGCCTTCATGTCACATCATGTCGAAACCATTTTTTTTCTAAAAACATTTTAAAGCCCTGACCAGACACACACAATTTTTCCAAACCACATCCCTTAATAAAATCTTAGTCAGCAATCACCTTTTAAGTTCAAAGTTCCAAACATGCCCTTGGATAACAACCACACTCAAATGTTTCATATTTACCAAACGGGCCCTTATTCTTTCCAGACACACACCAAAGAATGTTTCAAGTCCAAATGACCAAACTTTAAGGCATACACTTAAAACCATTTTAAGAACCACACAAAATACCCAACCTCATCTGGAAGGAATGAACCGTTTAGAAAACCAAATATTCAAGGAAATGTCAATTTAAAACACCACCTTCATTTGACGACACATCCATGTGTGCACCTAGTGCACCCATGGATGTGCCAACATTTAGTGGCACCCCAAACATCCAAAGAGACACTCAGATGTTATTTCCCCAAAACACCAGTTGCCTTTAAACCACAACTGACCAAACAATTTATAAATAATTTCATAAACAAACCAAGCAGTATATAAATGATTTTATAAACAATCCAACTAGTTTATAAAAAATTCTATGAACAATCCAACCAATTTATAAATACTTTCATAAACAAACCAAACAATTTTATAAATAGACTAAACAATTTATAAACAACTTTATAAACGGACCAAACAATTTAGTGAAAGCCCCCAATCCCACTTTGAAGAACAACAACATTTATAATAAACATCCTAGGTATCTTAACTTGAGCAATTTAAACAATTCCATATAAAAACTCATTTTTAGTAAAATCTAACAAGACAACAACAATAATCACATCAAACCATAGATATAATAGAGGTGCAATTAAACTTTAAGAATCAACTGAAGTCATGAAAGTGCCAATGAATCATTTCGGAAAGGAAAGATTAGAAACGCATACCTCAATGGCGAGAAACCGCGACAAAACTCTGATGGAAGGTAGAACAATCCCTTGCGGACTAACCGCGCACGCTGTACAATGATAAAAGCACATGACACCCAACCCACGATAGTATTAGGATTTATCCAAATTAAATAAAAACACCAAGATGGAATGAAAAGAAAATAAATAAATAAATAAATAAATAAACAAATGAATGAATAAAAGAATAAATAAATAAATAAATAAATAAATGAATGAATAAATAAATGAATAAACAGATAAATAAATAAATAAATAAATAAGTGAATAAATATACCGGATGAGGAGGCGGTTACCGCCGAGGAGGGATACAGCCACGCCGGAGCAAGGCAGAGGCGCCTCACAGGGGGTTTGGATCTCCGGTGAGAGGAAGGTCGGACCGGAAGGAGGAGGCAATGGACAAAGGGTGGCTGGCCAGAAGTACAGAAGGGCGAAGGGGCGGTTGGCCGAAAGTTGCACCAACAGGAGGGCTGGCGAGAGAGGGGGTGCACCGGTGAGGACTCGGCTGGACAAGGGAAGGCCGCTGGGCGAGGGCAAGGTTGTACTGCAAAGGGTCGGCGTAGAGGACCTAGGCGTGGAGGGTGGTGGGTGCAGTGGGAGGTCAGGGACCTACAAGGGGTGCGCTGATGGCTAGGAGATGAGGGCGGAGGTCGAGCTGGGGTTTGAGGGTGTCGACATGGTGTCGAGGAAGCCGGAGCACAAAGGGAGCAAGGAGGGGGTGCGGGTCATCACTGTTGGAGGGGGAAGGTCGCCTGGCGGGTGGAGGCGTGGTGCGGGTGAGAGGCGAGGCGGAGGTGGAGGTGTAGCGCGGAGGGGCGAGCAGGGAGGCTGGAGCGGGGAAGTGAGGGCGACGGAGGTTGTAGCGCAGGAGAAGCTGCGAGGGGCTGGGGGTGAGCGCAGGGGCGGCTCACACAGGAGAAGGGGGAAAATGGGGGGGGGGGGGCAGCTAGGTTAGGGTTAGGGATTTTTTTTACATAATAATAACAATAATAATAATGATACACATAATAAAAATAATATTATTATTAATAATATAAAGATTAACAATTATATTTACAATAACATAAAGAATTATAGAAATAAACTAATAATAATAATAATACAATAATAATAAAAATACTAATATTATTATTATTATTAATATTAATACTCTTAATAATAATCTTAATAATAATAAAAATAACAAGGTAAAATTATTATCATTACTATCGAACATTCTTTTTAAATTTTAATCCGTTTATTTATCTTACTCTGAAAACCAGATCACTGCGCGCTCGTTGCATGACTTAATAAACTGCGCCCAAGTTGCGCGCCTCAACTCAAACCACTTGGGCATTCACACAAGCACCTGGGGCGATCGCGCAGCTACCGCCCACCGTGAAATGACCACACACGGGCCCGAAACCCACTAAAAATATTAAACGACAAAAATTTTAATCTAGGACCCAGCCCAGACCTTGGCACGAGAACCCAGAGCCAAGAATTAATGTAATAAAAATTAATTTAAAAAGGCGGGTGTGATAATTCTCCCCACCACAGACACTTTCTGCCCCCAGAAAGTTACTCGGCTGAACAATAGACAAAACAAGAATCCATGCCCAATTGAAACCGAAAAAACCACAATACAAGAGAATGAGAGAACATGATAGGGTTCTCCCCACCACAAGAACTCAACTAGTGCGGAAATCTAACACCCAAACATACCACACTGGGAAGGGGGGCGACGCGGGAACTCCCAACTGATCCAAACTAACTTTTATAGCACGAGCGAACAACACCTCCGTTAAAGCTTGAAACTCTCGACCTGGACCAAAAACCCCCAACACTAGAGAAAAATCTCTGGGAAAAACTTAACATAAACAGTGAATCCAAGCATAACTAGAAACATCAATTCCTCCACAAACACTTAAATCTTCACAAGAATACAGCCAGACCGAGATTAACCCACACAAGGTCTAAAGACACTTTTAAGAAAAATGCACGATTCGGAAAACCACATTCACACAACCAGGACTGCTTGTATTAAAATAGGATGAGTCCATTATAACTTCATGACAAAACAATGAACTTACAACAATTTCAAAACTTTAAGAGTAGAAAAATAAGAACAAAAAGACTTTAAATGTTCCACTGCCAACACGGAACACAAAACCCGAACTGAGGCTCCACACCCCCGGCAACTCCTGACTGCGTGTGGGCTTCACCCCAAAACCTGTGTCTTGAGCTCTGATGGCTGAAGCATCTCCTGCCTCATAATTAGACACTGAAATCCCTTGTCCACAGTGTCTTCTTCAGGCGATGCTTCATGCAAAACTTCTCTAGATTTCCCAGACATCCGCAACGATGACATGTCTTCGGAGGGATGCGACATGACGACTTCACGTGCTCGAACCGGCCACACTGGTGGCACACCACTGAACGGTCCGATGAAATGGAAGCCAAAACCACTATAGAGGACTCTTTAAGAACATTTTCCTCTAATACACCCTGCTCTCCAGATGGGGAACCTTCATGAGTAACTGGATATGCTGGATTGTCAAGCACCTACGCTCTAGAGACCAATTCAGCTAAGAACAACTCATCCACCAGCTTCTCAAAACAATGGTCCCTATAAGGGAGGACCCGCTCCTTGATCTCTGGATGAAGACCCCCGATGAAGAGAGAAGTATCCATTAAATCATGTGATGCTACCTCTGGAGAAAAGGACACAAGTTCCTTAAAATGGTCGATATATGCTTTCACCATCTGTTGGCCTTGTCGAATGCGCATTAACTCTTCCATTCTCCTTGTCTTCACCTCTTCAGGTATAAACCATTAGACGAAGACAGATTTAAAGACATCACACGTTATCCCAACTTGCATTGACGGTAGGGAAACCAACTCCCATTCATCCAAAGTTGGACCTTCAAACAAACCCAAAACAACACGTACTCTGACAGCTTCGGGAGTTCCCAATACCCTTAAGATGTGTTCGACCTCTTCAAGCCACTCTGCTGCTTCTAACGGACCCCGTTCACCGTGAAGGATAGGAAATGTTCGAGAAGGACCAAAAACTGGGCATGACTTATCAGAAACCTTGGCGACCTTTCTGGGTGGCATTTTTTGAACAACATAAAAAAACACAGATCCAAAACCAATATCAAGCCGAAGAAATATCAATGAAAACACTTTCATCTAAAAATAGTCAGCTCAAAAAACAAAAAAATACAAATACAACCCAAAAATTCCTTTTTCATTTTAAATTTCAAAACTCCCTTTCTTAAAGGACACTTCCCAAATGCTAAACCCACTTTTCAAACCAATTTCAATTTTCCAAAAAATCATTTTCCCTTTTTAAAATCACTTTAGAAAAAGAAGGTCAAGCCTTTAATTCCAAGTGCACACCCTAGTAATCCCATGAACCATTGTGCATGTCTTCATCCTTTTTCATCCATACACACCAACATGCACTTCCCATGCATTCCCTCACACGTGAAAACATTCATAAAGAGTACCTGAGGTTTCACCCAAACCATATCTTTCCCAGTTCCAAGCAAACACCAGATTTTTAGACCAAGAGATTTCAGTTTTAAAAGTCCATTTCACAAATTTAAATCCATTTAAAAGAAATCATTATCATTTCAAAAACCCCTTTTCATTTTCAAAAGTGCACTTACACCAATCAGAACCAAGATGACACTTAACTTTCATTATACTACCAGAGTGAGGGACTAGTAGTCATGCTTAACCTGGAAACATGGTAGTGGGTCATGCCCCAAGTAAGCATCAACAACTAGGAGGAACTTAAACCATGTACTCTGACTCCAAATGGGTCACTACTCCATGTGAAATCACGATGTAACATCATCTTTCCTCCGTTGTCATCCCTCAATCCAAAAAAAATCAGAACGAGACAAGGACTCAATTCCTAGACTACCCCTGGCGACTCAAGGTTCGAAACGAGTGAGGGTTCATGACGCCCTTACCATACCTACCTGTCGAGCCCCGACAATCCTAATCTCCATCTACCGGACACCCCAAATAACAAGATCCTGCTCTGATACCATTTTGTCATGAACCAACCTGGGTCGACCCTGAATTGGTCACCAGAGCTGGTCCGCGGCATGTCCCGAGGGGCGTTCCCGATCCCCATGGGCTGACAACCAGTGTCGATCATCAAAATTTAACCGTTGGGAAAGATTTGGCCCATGAAAAAATGATAAACAGATAAGCAAAATTGATGATAAACATAAAAAAACTAGCAGTGAAAAGAAAACTAAAACCAGACATACCTCCTTGTGACCTTCTAGGTCACCACCCAACTCAGACCTAAGCCTGCTCCAATATTGAGCAGCTAAACCATGAACCCGAATAAGAACTGAACCTACAACTGAAAGAATATGATAGGCATGAGCACCGAGATGCTCAGTAGGGATGCCAAATACAACCACGGAATCCAAGCATTCCCTTTCCCAAAACAATCCAATGAAACAAGTTTGAAATACTAATATAAAAGTAGGGTTTTCACATTTTAAAATAAGCAACATGTTTTCCCCATTTAAAAACCCAACACATGCTACATACCATTTACAAAATCATTTTACATTTTATGAATAAAATCCAAAACAAAATATACCAAAACCGGGCTAGAGTAAAACAAGTAAAAAGTGAAAATTAAAAATAAACTAGTGCAACAGAAAGTAAACAGGCAATGTAAATAACCCAATAACCATGGGTGATCCTAAACATCCCTAAAAGACCCCTGAACGTACTCGGTTTCGGAACCACCTACCGGTGTATGGTGAAGCTCCTAAGTCTATAACTAACTGGCCGCCCTAAAACTGACTAATCCAGTGGCAAAGCCCACCTGGCCTAACAACAAATCCAGGGGGCACCAACCCGTTTAATTAGGGTTGATTAGAAACCGTCACTCAATCATCTAAAAGACACCCAAGAACCCATGATGGTTATAATAATACTATGTAAGTAGGAAGTCCCTTGCACACGTGACTCATCTCACCGCACTTTCCTTCCCTAAACACAGACGCTTCCTGTGCATTCACCCATAAAGGGTTACCCTAGACAGGAGCGCCCCCAAATACACATTCAATCATTTCACATTAACAAAGTGCCAACTGGTCCGTCACACCATTTAACATTTAAACGATTTCATAAAATTTTCAAAGTTTCCAATCGGGCATACACTTTTTCCAAAACACATTCTTCTTTAAGAGTTAGTACAAACATTACCCTTCGGTTAAAAGAGACAAACGGGCCTTCATGTCACATCATGTAGAAACCATTTTTTTTTATAAAAACATTTTAAAGCCCCAACTAGACATGCACAATTTTTTCAAACCACATCCCTTAATAAAATATTAGTCAGCAATCACCTTTTAAGTTCAAAGTGCCAAACATGCCCTTGGATAACAACCACACTCAAACGTTTCATATTTACCAAACGAGCCCTTATTCTTTCTAGACACACACCAAAGAATATTTCAAGGCCAAATGGCTAAACTTTAATGAATACACTTAAAACCATTTTAAGAACCACACAAAAGACCCAACCTCATCTGGAATGAATGAACCATTTAGAAAACCAAACATTCAAGGAAATGTCAATTTAAAACACCACCTTCATTTGACGACACGTCAATGTGTGCACCTAGTGCACCCATGGATGTGCCAATATCTAGTGGCACCCCAAACATCCAAAGAGACACTCAGATGTTATTTCCACAAAACACCAATTGCCTTTAAATCATAATTGACCAAAAAATTTATAAATAATTGCATAAACAAACCAAATAATATATAAATGATTTTATAAACAAGCCAACTAGTTTATAAAAAATTCTATGAACAATCCAACCAATTTATAAAAACTTTCATAAAGAAACCAAAAAAATTTATAAACAGACTAAACAATTTATAAACAACTTTATAAACGGACCAAACAATTTAGTGGAAGCCCCCAATCCCACTTTTAAGAACAACGACATTTAGAATAAACATCCTAGGTATATTAACTTGATAAATTTACACAATTCCCTGTAAAAACTCATTTTTAGTAAGTTTTAACAAGAGAAGAACAATAATCACATCAAGCCATAGATATAATAGAGGTGCAATTAAACTTTAAGAATCAATTGAAGCCATGAAAGTTCCAATGAATCATTTCGAAAAGGAAATATTGGAAACACCAACATCAATGGCGAGCGACCGCGACAAAACTCTGATGGAAGGTAGAACAATCCCTTGCAGACTAACCACGCACGCTGAACAGTGATAAAAGCACATGACACCCAAACCACGATAGTATTAGGATTTATCCAAATTAAATAAAAACACCAAGATGGAATGAAAGGAAAATAAATAAATAAATAAATAAAAGAATAAATAAATAAACAAATGAATAAAAGAATAAATAAATAAATAAATAAATAAAATAATAAATAAATAAATAAATAAATAAACAGATAAATAAATAAATAAATAAATGAATAAATAAATGAATGAATAAATAAATGAATAAATAAATAAATAAATGAATAAGTGAATAAATATACCGGATGAGGAGGCGGTTATTGGCAAGGAGGGACGCGACCATGCCGAAGCAAGGCAGAGGCACCACACAGGGGTTTCAGATCACCGGTGAGAGGAAGGTCGAACCAGAAGGAGGAGGCAACGGACAAAGGGTGGTTGGTCGGAAGTATGGAAGGGCGAAAAAGCGGTTGGCCAGAAGTTGCACCAGTAGGAGGGCTGGCCGGATAGGGGGTACGCTAGCGAGGACTCGACCGAACAAGGGAAGGCTGCTGGGTGAGGGCAAGGTTGTACTGTGGAGGGCCAGCGCGGAAGACCTGGGCGCGGAGGGTGTTGGGTGCAGTGGGAGGTCGGGGACCTACATGGGGTGTGTTGATGGCCAAGAGACGAGGGCAAAGGTTGAGCTGGGGTTTGAGTGTGCAAATGTGACGACTGGGTCCCGATGACAGCACAACCACCCCGCTTTAACATGGTCGTTGAGTCCTGGCCCACCAAGTACCCCAGTTGCCCCACAAACACGTGGTCCCCACCCTGGGGCCCACCCACGTGCCTGAACGGGTCATCTGACTAATGACTGTTCTCACAGGCCAACACATGTCCTTTCCAGTGTGCTTTGTCCTCACTCACACACACCCTGAGAAACTTCCTAGAAGGTCACCCATCCCGATCACTACTCTAGGCCAAGAACGCTTAACTGTAGAGTTCTAATCAGGCAGACTCCCGAAAAGGAAGGCGCACCTTGTTGACATGAGTCATATCATTTAGTCATTTAACCCTTTATCATTCGGGTGTGTTACATTCACCCCCCACCTTAGAGCACAACGTCCTCGTTGTGTGCCCTAAATCTCAACCCAAGCAGTGTGCTGCACTTAAGGCTAGGTTCCTCCTCTGATACCAAATGTGACAACTGGGTCCTGGTGACAGCACAACCACCCCACCTTAACATGGTTGTCGGGTCCTGGCCCACCAAGTACCCCAGTTTCCCCGCAGACACGTGATCCCCACCCTGGGGCCCACCCACGTGCCCGAACGGGTCATCTGACTAATGACTGTCCCCACAAGCCAACACACGTCCTTTCCAGTGTACTTTTTCCTCATTCACACACCCTGAGAAACTTCCCAGAAGGTCACTCATCGTGATCAATACTCCAGGCCAAGCATGCTTAACTATGAAGTTCTAATCAGGCAGACTCCTGAAAATGAAGGTGCACTTTGTTGACATGAGTCATATCATTTAGTCATTTAACCCTTTATCATTCGGGGGTGTTACAAATTTGATCAATACAGATTTGATACAGGTGAGGAAGTCAACATTGAATTAAATATAGATGGTTCAACTTTAGAGGATCTTAAAAATAAATTTGATGAACATCAATGCATAATGAAAAGAAAAATTGACTAGATCAATCAAAAAACAATTATTACGTCCAACTGTTTATTTGTGATTCAGTTTTATTTTATGTGTCAACTATTATTTACTCTTATGTTTATTTCTATTCCTATAATGCATTTGCCTAAAGGTTTTAATAACTCCAAATTATGAGTGTGTGTATGTGAATTTGTAATTAAATGATTATGTTGTGAAATACACGAGTTGGGTGCTAGTTAACGAATATGAGCATTGAAATGCTAACATAGTATGATAATAGTGTATAAGAAATTCAATGAATATGATAATTTAAATGCTAACACAGTATGATAATAGTATACGAGCAATTCAATGAATTTGAGGAAATAATATTTCATTTTAATACTAACAGTTCTGCAGCTGCTAATAATTCTCCCTGCTAAATGCTAAATACTAATAGTATTTAAAATTTAAGAGTTAATCAGATCAAAGTTAACAGTTATATGATAATATCTAAATGCTAATAGATCGATGTTAAGAGTTCAATGTAGTTTTTAAATGCTATTAAATGCTAATAATTCAATGTTTAACGGTCCAATGCAATTACATGTTGTAAGTTCTCCCTGATAAGAACCTTAGTGAGAGAGAGAGAGAGAGAAAAAATTACAAGTGATTCAATTAATTCTATCAATAATAAAAAAAATATGGAATTATAGTAACTGCAAAATTAGAATAAGATAGAGAGATCAGAGAAGAGGAGTAAGAATGAAGTAGAGAATAGAAAGAAGATGTCTTCCCTCGGTATCGCAACACCCTGGGGTCATGGCTTGAATCAAAAGAACTTCCACCGGAAGCTATCCCAAAAGTACATCCATAGTCCCCATGCCCTATAGCCTTCCTCTATTTAATACACAACAAGAACCTTATAGAGAAAACCCCTCCTATCAGCTAGTAATTATAGTTGAACCCACTTATTAGTCATACAACTGACATCTTTTCACTCTAACAATTAACACCACTTATTAACAACCACTTAACACCAAATTACTAGCTAACTGACAACACCACACCTAGAAGCACCCAACCCAGTAGTAGCCCCTCCCAGATAGAAATTACATAAACGCCCCCACACGCACAACAGGTTCTTATCATTTCACCCCCTACAAAAACCACATTGTCCTCGAGGTGAGTAATGGGTAGGCATTATGCTTGAAGCATAAACTGAAGGTTTCTCATATGACATGCCCATGGCGGTGGACTTAGCAACAATCCAACGTATACATTGGTAGTTACAATCCTTAGGTAGTGCTTCCAACCAAGCAGCGTGGTTATATCATTAGAATCACCATCCTGTGTTGGCCACAAACCAACAACCCCCCACGAAAATCTCATTATGATGAGGTGGTTCCTTACCCTCTATGTCCTACCTTCATACCAAAATAACGGTTATGGACATCACCCAAGAAGTTTCCCTAATTGATCCTCCTACATCTGTTTCTAATTTTCGCACACCATCCATTGTTTGTACCTCTACCATTACATTCCAACCAGAAACTCTAAATGAGTTTATACATTGACATAACCTAGTTGTTGTAGTTGCACCTTCTTATTTCTCTTAATCCCATCACCCCAAGTTTGTTTTAGAAAATAAGCCTCAACCATGGTGATTAAAGTTGTGAGAACACCTCTAGGAGAGGGCGATATTGCCACTTAGATAATGTGTACAACCCCTCTCGCTCAACAAACTACATTTTCTTATCATCCGTTATTGCTTCACCCCACTAATTTCCTCATTCAAGTTCAGGATCAAGTCCGCTTTCTCTGTCCTAAACAAGAACATACTCTTACGTCGGTTCCAACTCAAAATTGGTAGCTACCTACTTTTCCCCAACACATTTCCCCATTCCTAAATTAGACCAATGTTTTGAACTTGTACTGGTTCCAGCAATTACTTCCCCTACTCCCATACATAATTGCACCAATAGATTATACTCTTCCCATGTATTTTGATTATAGTTGTCACAACCCCCTCCCCACAAAGTGTACCCCACCTGGGTCAGCAATGTGAGAAGGGAGATAATGACCCCCGAGTCCCGCCTCCAGTAGGCCC
Source organism: Viscum album (assembly GCA_963277665.1). Lineage (NCBI taxonomy): Eukaryota > Viridiplantae > Streptophyta > Magnoliopsida > Santalales > Viscaceae > Viscum > Viscum album. Next base: position 767,760,895 of record OY728159.1, on the reverse strand, counting down.
CGAGTTGGCGACTAGCACCGAGGGTATAATAAACACACAAATGGGAGGCATTACCCTCTAAGAGAACACATGCGGAAGAGCGAGATAAGATAGAAACCAACCAACTCCAAATCAGAACAGAAATATAAAAGAAACCCAAGTGAACATATACAATTCCATGCAAAATTACTACAACTGGAAGGGGAAAAACTGCAAGTACCCAAAAGAAAGTAAAAACAACAGCAACCACAAGCCCGAACAGCTCCTGCAATCACAAGCTAGTAAACACCAGCCTGATCTCCAACCTAATCCAAGTGACCTGAAAAATAGTTTATATATACATAGGGTGAGTATAACAGTATACTTAGTAGTATCCTCCCTGAAGCCTCTCATGCAAAAGTAAAGAAAGCATTCTAAAACACAGTGAACAACAACTAAAACTAACTCGTCACCTAAACAGGTTTACTAAGTTCCCAGCCTCACCATGGCAACTCTCACCAAGTAACGCATACAATAATATATCATATAATAAATAATATCAAGTGTACCCCACTACTACTTCCCCACTGGTTTGTGGCTTTGCCCCAACATCGCACGTCCTGAGCATCTCTCTCCAAAAATGCTTGCCCACAGACACCTAGAATAAGCACCACAATATGCACCTCATGCAACAAAACCACCATGTCCACACACCAAAGTAACCAGGTAGTTTCCAAGAGCCACCACAGCTCGCATAATGTGTATCATACGTCAGGTAATATACCTCAAGCCATTACAGCCCACACACCGAGTAAGGATCCTCAAGCCATCACAACCTATACACGTTACACCTATAGTAGTCCATAGGATACTATATCCAGAATATATGTGTGTGAATAACCACAAGACATTACAACCCTCTACACACATACATGGGGAAAACTAACCATTGTGCCTACCAAAAAAAGTATCTACCAAGAGAAGAGAGCGAGGTCAAAGGGGGTAGTCAGCCATTCTTCCTCCCACCAGAATGTTGGGGAAAACACCTCCCAGGGCTTAGAATCCCTGGGGTGTCAGTTTCCCTTACTGACAGGGTGGAGTAGCATATAGAAACACAAAAAGTACAGAATATACTATATCTCACAACCACACTATGGGCATAACCTAGTCTTAGACTCAACTGAAGCTAACGTCTCTCAAACTCCTGGCTACCACTTCTAAGACTAGGTATCCTATAAGCATACAACCATTTAAATAACTTTATTAGATTACTTCATTCCCTTTTTATCAGTTCCACTTTACGTTAATTAATTCATTAAACATTAATTAACCATGAACCATTCCACATTATACTTCATTAGCATCACACCCAAAGTCTACTGTCCCTTTAAAATTACAACCTCATCATTATGTTCCAGCGAACTCCAACCCCATGGGTTAACACCATTTATTCAAATATTCATTACAAAAATTACTTTCCCATATTCCCAGGCATTCTAGAAAATCATTCTATGCTACTAACACAAGGGGGCTCAACACGGTGAGTAGATGTACTACCCGTCGAGTCTTTACCGCCTATAGCAAGAGCATAGACCCATCCTCCCTGGAGAAGTTAAACATGGAAAGCACGTGGCATACCCCGCGCGTCTTCACCTCTTTCGGAAGAAGGGTAAGCAAGACCAACTGCCTTGAGCAGTGGGGAAAAGTAAAGAATATAAACAACTAAAGAACCAACAAGCATCCAACAATCACATTTATCCCACTCCATCATCCTTGGTGTCCTCCCTGACACCCACATGCATAAACCAATGTATCTTGCCACTCTAGGAATCATCTGATACCACAACCAAAAGGCCTCCATGCCCCCACATATCACAACACCCATCCAAGATCACGTCTCAACACAAGCAGCAAGAAAAAAAAACATCACATCACTTGGGCTATTGGTCCTTTAACAATCAAGAGGGTAACTCAGAACACTTCAAGGAATTATCAAACAATCAATTCTTTAATACATCTTGAATTAACAGATTTATAATTCGTTGGTTCCAAAATCAGGAAACCTAACTAGTAAGTTATCACAAATGATTAAACTTGCTTACTACACCAATTTGATTAACATCAAATTACAACAAGAACTAGATTCGTTCACATGCCTCTTTATCCTTAGCCAAACAAATATCAAATAATCTCGGTTTACGTTCTTTACCGATTTTTATCAAGAACAATCATATATATCACACTATCTATCAAAATAAGAGGCAACAACATACAATCAATATCAATTTATCTATCTGGTTCAAATATTTATTATGTCAATTCCATTGTCATCCAGTGGGATAAAACATACTAACATTACAGTTGCACGTAAAAGAAAGAGAAGCAATGAATCCCCTACCTCAAAGGTTTTTGATGAAAACCACAACAGTCGAAGAACACTCAAGAAACCCGGGTCGATTCTCCAAAAACCCGCCTTAGATCTCTTCTCCTAACAAGATAAAGACCAAAGCTCATCATATTTAGCATCAACACACTTAGATCTACCCATAATAGACATAGGTCTAAGAAACCGAGAGAAGATGAGAAGTAGATCCAAGTGGATCTAAGAAACCGATCAAGAACAAAGAAGAACAATCACATACCTCAAGAATCTGGCTTTAATTTTCTAAGAGAAGCCTTCAGATCACCACCAGAACGAAGGGAGAAACCTCCTTGACCTTAGGAGAAGAAAAATCCCGAGTTAGGGTCCCTTAGGAGGAAAAAAAGAGCCACTTAGAGGAAAAAATGCGTGAGATCCACCTTTATAGGATCTCGTTTAAGTGGCGGCATGGTTAGTTTTCACGGTTTAACAAACCGTGAACTAACTATGCATTAGCTACTACCTTGGCCACCCCTATCGCATGGTTTGGCTGCATGGTTAGACAAACCGTGTGCATCTCGTGTGGAAGCTATTGCCTCCAAGACCAACTACGCACGGTTTGGCCGCACAGTTTAGACAAACCGTGTGCCGCCCGTGCAGAAGTTATTTCCCTTTAGTTTTCCTTAAAATTCCACCCAAATGCACCCCCAAGTCACTACTCCAAACCAAAGGTAGTTAGAAACATCAAAAGTACCTGAAAATGTAATGTGATGTTACAGTTCACAATTACCTACCGTTGGAACTGTTCACCAGAATGGAAATTTTGGCAAAGTGTTGGGGATAAGTCACCTTGACCTCCCGGAACACCTCTAACACCACATTTTCACAAAGTAATGGACTGGAGTGGTCCTAGCCATTACATCAGATACCTCTCAAAACATTCTCGTCCTCGAGAATCCAAAACCCACCTAAAGTGAAAATGAAATAGGGTCTGAACAACCACCCATCGAGATACCTCTCAAAAGAGAGCAAGACACAAAAGCAACAAAGGGAGCCATCTCATAAACATAAAAGTTTCATAACCACATAAGTTACATCGATACATGAAAAGAGTTAAACATCAAACAACTCTAGGTACTGAGCACGTATCTGTGAATCACGTTCCCAGATACTCTCCTCCAAGACACTGTGTCGCCACAAGACACAAACTAAAGGAATAGAACGCCCACGCAACACCTTATCCTTGCAGTCTTGGATCTCCACGGGTTGCTCCTCAAAGGTTGCATCATCATCAACATCGATCTCTCCCCAATCGATGATGTGAGAGTCATCGTGAAGATAACGACCGAGCTGCGATACATGAAAAACATCATGTATCTGACTCATCTGTGGGGAAAGTGCCACTCAATACGCCACAACTCCAACATGAGATAACACCTCGAAAGTCCCAAAAAACCGGGGAGAAAGCTTACTTCCATGACCAAACCTTCTCTGCCCATGACGGGGAGTCACCTTCAGAAACACATGATCACCAACATTAAACTCTAAGGGTCTCCTTATTTGATCGGCATATGATTTCTGACGATCTTGTGCTGTCTTCATCCTCTCACAAATCACCTGAACCATCTCTGTTGTATTCTGCACTAGTTCCGGTCTGAGAATTGCTAACTCTCCGACCCCAATCCAGCACAACGGAGAACGACAAGGCCGACCATACAAGGCTTCAAACGATGCCATACCTATGGTGGAGTGAAAAATATTATTGTAAGAGAACTCCACCAAGGGTAAGTGCCTCATACATGAACCTCCAAAATCAAGAACACAAGAGTGTAACATGTCTTCAAGAGTCTAGATGGTTCGCTCTGTCTGACCATCCGTTTGAGGATGAAAAGCAGTGATAAGGCATAGTTGAGAACCGAAAGCATGTTGGGGACCTCTCCACACTATGGAGGTAAAACGAGGATCTCGATCAGAAATTATTTTCCTAGGGACTCCATGAAGTCTCACCACCTCCTCTAGATACTACCACGATAAAACTTCTACTGAGCTTGACTCATTGATTGCTATAAAGTGGGCCGATTTTTTTAAATGATCCACTACCACCCAAATAGAATCATGTCCTCCCGGAGCTCAAGATAGACCAGTAACAAAGTCTATTGAGATGTCCTCCCACTTCCACTGAGGAATCTCTAATGGATGGAGAAGACCACTAGGAACACGGTGTTCGACCTTCACCTTCTGGCAGACTAAACATCGAGACACAAACTCCGCAACCGCACACTTCAGCTCAGGCCACCAAAACTAACTCCTCAAGGCTCGGTACATCTTTGTCACGCCAGGATGTACCGCTAAAGGTAAACTATGGAACTCTCTAAGGACCGTATCACACATCATCAAAGGAACAAAAATCCTTTCGTGATATAACACTCTATGTTGTTCATCCTCAGACCAACCATCAGGGGCCTCACCACAAACAACTCGGTCTCTCCAGACCTCCACCTCTAGATCTCCCAACCGGGACTCTTCCACATTCTGCATCAGGTATGACTGTACCATCATCTGAAAAAGACAGTCTCTACCCCCAACTTCTCCCATATCAAGATGTAATGCTGACAACTCTTCCATTACTCTCCAAGAATCACCAGATTCACGCACAGCATCACTACGTGAATTTCGGCTCAGCGCATCAGCTACAACATTCCCTTTTCCAGGTGTATATGATATTTCGAAGTTGTATTCCTGTAAGAACTCCATCCACCGATGCTGTTGTAAGTTCAGGTCACGCTAGGAGAAAACATACCTCAAACTCTCATGATTGGTGAAAACCACAAAGCACTCACCAATGAGGTAATGTCTCCACAACTTCAGAGAAAACACCACAGATACTAACTCAAGATCATGGGTGACATAGTTGCGTTCATGGGGACATAACTGTAGAGACCCATAAGAAACAACTGAACTCTATTGCATGAGAACACAACCTAACCCCAGATGTGAAGCATCATATAAAACATCAAAATGAACTCCCTCAACTGGAAGACAAAGGACTGGAGCACTTACTAACTTCTCCTTTAGATACTCGAAGGCTGCCTGACACTAATCAGTCCATATGAATGCCTGATTCTTCCTGGTCAAAGCTGTTAGAGGAGTCGTAACTCGTGAGAAATTGGCTATGAACCTCCTGTAGTAGCTTGTGAGACCAAGGAAACTTCGCACCTCTAACACTGTCTTGGGGGCTGCCCAAGATACAACTGCTTCTATCTTCGATGGATCCACAACTACTCCCTTTTGGGACACAACATGCCCCAAGAAACGGACTTCTTGAGCCCAAAACCCACACTTAGACAACTTCCCAAACAACTGATGTTGACGAAGGACTCCCAAAACGACGTGTAGATGCTCTGCATGCTCCTCCTCAGACGTGGAGTACACAAGGATGTCGTCGATGAAAAATACCACAAACTTGTCCAGGAACTCATGGAACACAGCATTCATCAATACCATGAATACAACTGGATCATTCATCATGACAAACGACATTACCACGAACTCATAATGCCCATGACGACAATAGAAAGCAGTCTTCGGGATATCCTCATCCTTCACATGCATCTGATGATATCCTGGCCGCAAGTTGATCTTTGAGAACTAGCCTGCACCCTTCAGTTGATTGAATAAATCATCAATCTGCAAAAGAGGATATCGATTATTTATTGTCACTTTGTTTAAGCGATGATAATCGACACACAACCGCAAACTGCCATCGGCCTTCTTCAAAAACAAAACTGGTGCACCCCACTGTGACACACTTGGATAAACAAAAGCGCACTTTAACAAACCATTAAGCTGTATATGTAGCTCTCGTAACTCAGAAGGGGCCATCCTATATGGATAAATAGATGTAGGAGACGCTCCTAGATGTAGCTCGATCCCAAACTTGATCTCTCGTCGAGGGGGTAATGCTACAACCTCTTCTGGAAAGACATCAGGGTACTCCTCTACGACCCTATAAAACTCCAACTGTTGAACCTCTGAAGAAATCAGCATCATCTCAGCCACTATGGATGATAAGGATGGAACGTGCCTATGACCCATCCGAGGATCTCGCTCACCAATAAACACCACTGGCTCTCCATCCGCACCAAAGAAAAAGACCTTCTTCCTGAAGCAATCCACGATAGCCTGCAACAAATACAACCAATCCATGCCGAGGATGACATCATATGGTTGTATTCGTAAACATAGGAAATCTCCCCAAGAGCGGTGTTGCCCCAACACTAGCTCAAAGTCTCTACATACTTCAAACAAGTCGGCTCGACCTCCAACTGGCGTAGTCAATGCCAAGGGCACTAGAAGCCTCTCTACCTCAAGTCCCAAAGCATGGACAAGGGTAGGTGATATGAAGGAGTGTGTCACTCCTGAATCAAACAAGGCATACACCAAGGTAGAAAATAAGAAAAGGGTACCTCGAATGACATCTGGATCACTTGGATCTGGCAACGCTAGAGCATGAAGCTGACCACGACCTCCTCCACGTCCTCTCTGACCCTGATGACGACCACCACCATGGTCGTGCTCCACTCTCTGAGGATAGGGAGCGTCATGGGGCTGTCCTCTGCCTGCCCCATCTACCCTCTAGTGATCTAAAGCTGGTACAACCTGCTGCTGCTATTGCCTTGGCTGGAACTGCCTCAAAGGATGAACCTGGAGTGTAGTTCCTGGTGCACGATGACTGCTCTGAAAGGTTGGGCACTCCCGCTGCTGATGACCATGACCACCACAAGAAAAACAAGTGCCTGATCCCTTGGCATATGCCTGAGAGTTGCTGTCTCTAGAAAAACGAGATGTGAAGGGTTGGGGCCTACCCCCGGCTGAATGAAAACTCTTCTACCCTGAAAACCGGGAACCCCAGACCACAACTTTTCTTCATGAGGAATCATGATGATTCCCCTCTCGTGATGATCCGGTCCTGGCCAAAGTCCTATCAACAACCTCTGCCCTTGCCAACACCTCAAGATATGTCTTTATCATAAATGGGGTGACCTGACGTTGGATCTATGGATGCGAAGCCTCCTCAAAATGCCTCGTCCTGGCCTCCTCATCTGGTAACAGGTCCGAAGCATATCGTAAAAGGTTCCTAAAATGGATTCCAAACTCTCGAACAATAGATCTCCCCTGTCGAAGGGTAAGAAGCTCCTGGTGACTGGATGCCTTCGCAGTTGAATAAAGGAACTTGACTCTAAACTTGTCTCGGAACTCCTCCCTTGAGATCGTTGACTCCTCACAATCCCCGAGGAACAAGTACCACCACTGCATTGCTTCTCTATGTAGCATCGTCACAACTAAGGACACCCAGTTCTCTTTCTGAGCACAGATCAAACTGAAGCCTATCTCAACCTCCTCTAACCAGTCTTCCATGACTGCATCTGAAACGGAGCCCTCATACTTCTGCAGACTCTGGCGCTGAAACTCTCGGAGTGTCTTCCTCCAAGTTTCGTCGTCGTCAACCTCTACCCTGCGACGACCTGCTGGAACAGCCTGCTGAACATTTTCTGCACAATCCTGATGAGGACGTCTACTTGGAGACATACCTGTAAAATAACAAACCGTTAGAGCTCCTAAACCTGGAATATAGAAGACTCAACATTAATTTTTTTTTTTTACATTTTAGGTTAACCTATCCCAAGGTCTACCCATTCAAACACAGGCACAAAGAAGAATGATACATGATCCTTTCCTAGGTCTCTACCCTGCAACTAGTATCACCTTGTTTAGTAGTCATTGTAAACTTAAAGGTCCATACATCAGATCATAGGGGGGCCTAAATGCCTATGTCTCAGCCGGTCTCCAGTGTTTACCTCACTTTCTAAACATGAATGACATCATTTCCCTACCAACCCATGAAACCTCACCTGTGCCTAACTCCAAACTCCATCCTATCCCTCAACCAGAGCTCTGATACCACTCTGTCATGACCCCCTCCCCACAAAGTGTACCCCTCCTGGGTCGGCAATGTGAGAAGGGAGATAATGACCCCCGAGTCCCACCTCTAGTAGGCCCCAGGTTGGCGACTAACACCGATGGTATAATAAACACACAAATGGGAGGCATTACCCTCTAAGATAACACATGTAGAAGAGAGAGATAAGATAGACACCAACCAACTCCAACTCAGAACAGAAATATAAAAGAAACCCAAGTGAACATAAGTAATGCCATGCAAAAGTACTACAACTGGAAGGGGAAAAACTGAAAGTACCCAAAAGAAAGTAAAAACAGCAGCAACCACAAGCCCAAACAGCTCCTATAACCACAAGCTAGTAAACACCAGCCTGATCTCCAACCTGCTTCAAGTGACCTAAAAAACAGTTTATATATACATAGGGTGAGTATAACAGTATACTTAGTAGGATCTTCCCAAAATCCTCTCATGAAAAATTAAAGAAATCATGCTAAAGCACAGTGAACAACAAGTGAAACTAACTCGTTACCTAAACAGGTATACTAAGTTCCCAACCTCACCATGACAACTCTCACCAAGTAACGCATACAAGAATATATCATATAATAAATAATATCAAGGGTACCCCACTACTACTTCCCCACTGGTTTGCCGCTTTGCCCCAACATCGCATGACCTGAGCATCTCTCTCAAAAAAGGCTTGTCCGCGAACACCTGGGAGAAGCACCACAATATGCACCTCGTGCAACAAAACCACCATGTCCACACACCAAAGTAACCAGGTAGTTTCTGGGAGCCACCACAGCTTGCATAACATGTATCATACATTGGGTAATATACCTCAATCCATTAAAACCCACACATCGAGTAAGGATCCTCAAGCCATCACAGCCTATACACGCTACACCTATAGTAGTCCATAGGATACTATATCCAAAATATATGTGTGTGAATAACCACAATCCATTACAACCCTCTACACACAAACATGGGGAAAACTAACAGCTATGCCTACCAGCACAAGTATCTACCAAGAGAAGAGAGCGGGACCAAATGGGGTAGTCAACCATTATTTCTCCCACCGAAATTTTGGGGAAAACACCCCCTAGGGCTCAGGATCCCCGGGGTGTCAGTTTCCCTTACTGGCAGGGTGAAGTAGCGTATAGAAACACAAAAAGTATAGAATGTACTATATCTCACAACCACACTATGGGCATAACCTAGTCTTAGACTCAACTGCAACTAACGTCTCTCGGACTCCGGGATGCCACTTCTAAGACTAGGTATCCTATAAGCATACAACCATTTAAAGAACTTTATTAGATTACTTCATTCCCTTTTTATCAGTTCCACTTTACATTAATTAATTCATTAAACATTAATTAACCATGAACCATTCCACATTAGACTTCATTAGCATCACACCCAAAGTCCACTGTCCCTTTAAAATTACAACCACATCATTATGTTCCAGCGAACTCCAACCCCATGGGTTAACACCATTTATTCAAATATTCATTACAGAATTACTTTCCCATATTCCCAGGAATTCTCGAAAAGTATTCTATGCTACTAACACAAGGGGGTCAACATGGTGAGTAGATGTACTACCCATCGAGTCTTTTCTGCCTATAGCAAGAGCATAGACCCATCCTCCCTGGAGAATCTAAACACGGAAAGCAAGTGGCATACCCCATGCGTCTTCACCTCTTTCGGAAGAAGGGTAAGCAAGAACAACTTCCTTGAGCAGCGGGGAAAAGTAAAGAAGATAAACAACCAAAGAACCAGCAAGCATCCAACAATCACATTCATCCCACTCCATCATCCCTGGTGTCCTCCCTGACACCCAGATGCATAAACCGATGCATCTCTCCACTCTAGGTGTCATCTGCTGCCATAACCAAAAGGCCTCCATACCTCCACATATCACAACACCCATCGAAGATCACATCTCAACACAAGCAGAAAGAAAAAAAACATCACATCACTTGGGCTATTGGCCCTTTAACAATCAAAAGGGTAACTCAGGACCCTTCAAGGAATTATCAAACAATCAATTCTTTAATCCATCTTGAATTAACAGATTTATAATTCGTTGGTTCCAAAATCGAGAAACCTAACCAGTAAGCTATCACAAATGATTAAACATGCTTAATACGCCAATTTGATTAACATAAAATTACAACAAGAACTAGATTCATTTACATACCTCTTTATCCTTAGACAGACAAATATCAATTAATCTCGGTTTATGTTCTTTACTGATTTTCATCAGGAACAAGCATAAATATCACACTATCTATCAAAACAAGAGGCAACAACATACGATCGATATCAATTTATTTATCCGGTTCAAATATTTATTATGTCAATTCCATTTTCATCCAGTGGGATAAAACATGCTAACATTACAGTTGCACGTAAAATAAAGAGAAGCAATGAATCCCCTACCTCAAAGGTTTTTGACGAAAACCACAACGGTCGAAGAACGCTCAAGAAACCCGGGTCGATTCTCCAAAAACCCACCTTAGATCTATTCTACTAGAAAGATCAAGACCAAAGATCATCATATTTGGCATCAACACACTTAGATCTACCCATAACGGACATAGGTCTAAGAAACTGAGAGAAGAGGAGAAGTATATCCAAGTGGATCTAAGAAACCGATCAAGAACGAAGAAGAAAAATCACATACCTCAAGAATCTGACTTTGATTTGCCAAGAGAAGCCTTCAAATCACCTCTGGAATGAAGGGAGAAACCTCCTTGACCTTAGGAGAAGAAAAATCCCGAGTTAGGGTCGCTTAGGAGGAAAAAAAGAGTCATTTAGAGGCAAAAACAAATGAGATCCACCTTTATAGGATCTCGTTTAAGTGGTCGCACAGTTAGTTTGCACGGTTTAACAAACCGTGCACTAACCGTGCGTTAGCTACTGCCTTGGCCACCCCTCTCGCATGGTTTTTCCGCACGGTTAGACAAACCTTGCACCTCCCGTGCGAAAGCTACTACCTCCAAGACCAACTACGCACGGTTTAGACAAACCGTGCGCTGCCCGTGTGAAAGCTATTGCCCTTTAGTTTTCCTTAAAAGTCCACCCAAACGCACCCCCAAGTCACTAATCCAAACCAAAGGTAGTTAGAAACATCAAAAGTACCTGAAAACATAACGTGACGTTATAGTTCATAATTTCCTACCATTGGAACTGTTCACCGGAATGGAAATTTTGGCAAAGTGTTGGGGATAAGTCACCTTGACCTCCCAGAACACCTCTAACACCACATTTTCAAAAAGTAATGGACTAGAGAGATCTGGGACATTACAATAGTTCCCCTCATCTATCCACTTTGGACTAGAATCAATTAGATCATTACCATAATTTTTCTTTCCAACACACCATACTTCCATACTTCAACAATCTTCAAGCCTTCAACAACATTTTTTGTAAGTTGCATCTATTCTGGAAACGTCTCTTGGATAGATTAATTAATCCCAGCAGTCTCCCTTGTGACTCTTCCATATTTCAAGAGAATCGGTTACTTCAACTGAGTCCATGAGAGCTCAGGCATTGAAGCTTCCAGCAACATAAACCATTCTCTAAACATTCCCAACATACCCAGTCATGTCATCCAAATTTTAAAATCTTCCCATGTTTTAAAGACTGTAAAATAGTTCTAAATCTCAATGATTACAACTAGCGACACCCAAACCAGCATCATCCCCTCCCAGACGGGAATTACATAATTTTCCCACGTGCACAGTAGGTTCCTATCACTCCCTATAAAATGTTAAATTCTAACATATATTCTCCTTATATACCAAATCCAATTGTCATTTTACTATCTTCATTAGAGTATGTTTCCTGTTAAAAATGACTTAGTCAATAAAATTCAGCATATATACCAAACCCAGATTATGATTTTTCTATTTTTTAATGTTTCACGCATGAGAAAAATGTTTATTACATAAGAAAATTTTGTAAAATGTATTTAATGCATGTAAAAGCAGTTATAATTGCATAATTAATTATATATAACAGTCATGTTAATTATATAACCAATTATATGAAACTGTTATCCATAATAATGAGTTATAATTGAAGACACATTGTGTTTTTTATGCTTATCAAAACTACAGTATATCTGATTATGAGCAGAGTATAATTTAAACAAGTAAACAAATAGAAATTAAGTGAACAATTAAAGGAATGAGTAAAATTTAAAATACAAAGATATACAATACAAATAAGCAGTGAACATGAAAATAAGAATAAAATGAATAATTTAAAAAATGAATAAAATATAAAAATAGTAGATATATAAAAAAATGACAATATAATGAACATTAAAATAATATACATTAAACTCAATCTAAACAAAATATATAAAATTTAAGGAAATTGTACCAATAATGCAAAGAGAAATGTAGTTAGAAATTATTCCAAATAAGTTCACTAATACAACAGGAAATGTGGTGAAAATATTATAGTACAACAAAAAAAATAAGATTAAATATATACAATGAACAAATATGAGTAAATATATTGACAAAAATTATAGTCAAGACTTTAGAGAGTCAATATTATAACAATAAACATATGGTGAACATACACAGAGGATAAATTTCATCCACTAAACATTTAGAGAGTCAATACATAAAAAATAATACAATGAAAATTAAAAATATTAAATGCAATGAACTGTATGTTCAAACAAATATATAAATAAATAATAGAAATTTTCACCAATTACGTAAAGAGAGATCAAGTCAGAATTTTTTCAAAGAAGTTCATCACTACAATGAGAGATGGGTTAAAATTTTAGTCTAGTTGAAGTTCACATATTGGAGATATAAAAATTGAATATACATATTATTTATAACATATAATTAATATACCGACATCAATATTGTTATATAAATAATAATATACCAACCTCTATAATATAATATACCAATGTCTATGTTATTATTTATAATTATAACAATATTGAAACATATGTATTACTAATAATATATTTTTAATAACATAAAGTTCATGTGTAGTTTTCAATGCGTGAGATGGAATAGGTAATATGGTTAAAATTTTAAGAACCATAAAACCACATTTTAAAAGTAATCCATAGTTCAAAACATGAAACTTAAGTGGATAAATAAAATGAATACATCAGTTAAAGTGTGTATGTAAAGAAAAAACATACAGTTCAGAATTTCATTAAATTTATATAATGAATAATTTATAATAAACAATTATATAGAAAATTTAAAGAAACACAATGTTGGATTTTTGTATCCTAGGGACATGAAATGAAGCTAAATTTTTTTAAACTTATATGGGCCTAAAAATACATAAAATGAAAGAATATGAGTAAATATTTAAATAAAAAACATAAATTTGACACTAAGAGAGCCAATATTGTAACAACCATAATTATTTATGGCGTGTGATTCAAAATGGAGACAAGGGTCCCCAATGCAAAAGCGTGCGGCGCGTGACAATATTAACTTGCGACACATAAAGGAAAATAGAATAAAAACAAATAATTAAATATTCAAAACCATAAATCTAAAAAAACACAATTAATAACAACTTATACCATCACTCATAAAAAATAATTTCTAGAAAAATTAAAGTAAAATAAAAAAATAAAATAAATATAAGCCTAGAATTTAAATAATTAAAATAAATATGCAGCAAGAAAAAATTAAATTCAAAAACAAACAGGAAAAAAAATAAAAGGGGACAACAACATGATAAAATTAAATTAAAAACATAAAATAATAAAAAAAAGAAATATAAGGGGATCCGCACAACAGGGTGTCACCTTCCCTGGATGAACAGACATAGTCGAGTTATAAAGATCAACAGAATCTGGTTGGGTCGTTGTTCTCGGAGTAGTCCAACATTAGCTGGGTTTATGTGATCACAGGAAGTCGAGGGTTTGCTGCATCAAAAGGGGGCATGTTGTTGCCTTCAAACTAGGTAATTTAATCAGGGGTTTATGAGTTGGTCACTTAAAAATGTAAAGAAGAAGAAGAAAGGATGACACAATGGTGCACGCAATGCCACTGCACACCATAACACAACATAGCATGTTCCATGGTGTGCCATCCCAAATGCACCATGGTGAAATCATTGAGTGGAACAATAGTGTCTGGCACTAGCCATGGCGCAATGACGCGCACAGTTAATAACTATGGTAACAAAAAGCTTACAGTGAACCTATACAGAGGAGAAATTTCCCACACTGAACATTTTAGAGACTATATTTAAAGAAGAACACAGCACATGGTTAATAAAGTGAACTTTGAGTTCAAACAAAAAACATGGAAAATTAAAATAAATCGGTACCAGTAACACAGAGAGAGATGAAATCAGAATTCTTTCGAAGAAGTACATCGCTATAATAGGAAATAGAGTGAAAAATCTATAGTATAGACAAATAAATAAGAGTAAATACAAACATTAGAGTTGATATTGTAACAATGAACATATGTAAATAATAATATGAAATGATGATCGATATAAAATAAAAAAAATCATAAAAGGAAAGATGTCTCTTTGAACACTTGAAAACAAAAAAAACATGTTTTAAGGCCAGTCCATGAGTTTCATATGATTTACTTAATTACACAATGATATAATTGTCAAGAAAACTAAGTCAATTGTTTTAATCGCTACATGTTTCACAATATGTTACATAACAATCTAAGTTATCTCTACTTATTGAAAAGACACTTTAGTATTGGAATTTTAGTAATTGTTTTTTTCATAAAGTTAATAAACACCACCTAACTTTTCAAACTACCAATCACACCTAAGAAGTGTTATAATCAGTTTTAAAACAGATCCACAATGTGAAAGTTCAGTTCATGTTGAGAATTGGCATAACAATGCATGAGAAATAAATTTGGAAATGTACATCATAAAATTAAAAAAATAAATGAAAGAAAATCATAACATCAAAAAAATTCACAACATCATGTGAAATCCAAGATTTTTTTTATTATTAACCATCCCCAGCTAATAATAAAATGTATAAGATTTTTGTATAAAGAACAATATATCAGATTCTATTTCATTAGTAATATATTTTTAATAATATGCATGTTTAATTTTTATATATTCGAGGCATGGAGTTCAAATGTAGTAATACAATAATACAATACCTTCTATAATATAATAGAACATACAAATTAGGTAACGATTATATCATGCACATGTAAACAAATATGAATAAGGTGAATAATTAAAAAAATGGTACAACTTAAAAAAATATAAATATATGAAATACGAACAATAATACAACGAACATACAAATAAGAATACAACAACAGAAAACAAGACATAAAGCCAATTAAATGGGGTCTACTATAAGTATTAAACATCATCAATTAGCTCTATTAAAAACCATAGTTTCATTGAAACCATTTACAATACGATAATCTTGAATGATTTGTTTAAGGGTCCTTTTAGATTTGTCACTACCTCTTTTAATAAGTGATTTTTTTCATTAAGTATACAATATTAACAGGTGCATCCATAGATATTTTTTCTAACATGTCTAAACCATCTTAAAAAATGATTACAACACAAACTCCATATGTAAACAAATAAAAATAGAGTGAACATTTAAAAATGTATACATTGAAGTTTACATTCAAACAAATATGTAAAAAATGAAAATAAAATAGTATATTAACGTGTTCATTGAAATTGGAAAGGTTTGTATCAAGGAGGCTAGACTAAAATAACCAATTCCTTGGAATTTTTTTTACATGAAACCTTAAGAGCATAAGTTTGTTTTTGTCACACCCGAACATCACACATTGATAATTATTTTAATTTTAATTTTAATTTTAGTTAGTTTTAAGTTTTAAGGTTAATTTTATTTTATTCTATTTCTTATTTCATTTTTCATTTTTCTTTATTTTCCATTTATCTTCATTTTTTATCTTTCTTTCTTTTTTCACTCTCTCACTCACATCTCTCCCATCGCACTACCCCCTTTCCCTAAACCTTACCCGCGCGCGCCTCCTGCGCACCCTTTATCCTCCGGCCTCTTTCCCTGGCGACGTCGCCCCTCCTCCTCCTCTATTTTTGGACAGTCGCATCGCACCGCGCCACCCTCTTCCTCACTGGATAGCCTGCGCGCACGCCCTCCCCTCCAGTCACCAACCTCCACATGCCTCCCTTCGACAGCCAGACCTTCTCGCCGACATCCCCTCCTCCTACTGGCGCATTTTCTGGCGCCCTGCTTCCCTTATCTGGCACGACTTCCCTCCGGGTAAACCCTCATCCTTAAATTTTTGGTTTTGATTCTTATTCATTGGAGTTTTGGATTTGTGTTTGGTTTGTTTATGGTGTATATGTTTTTATTGTTTGATTTTAGGGTTTATTTTGATCATCGTACAATGCGGTTGTGTGACGATTGGGGTTCCACACAAATTTTTGGAAATTTCGACACCGAAGGTAGTTGGTTCCATGAATAAACATTATGTGGTGTTTTAATTTGCTTATTTGATCAATTTAGTATGTTATTTGATTAGTATTCTTGGTGCGAATATAGTTTTGCTTGATGTTTAATATGATTTAGATGGGTTTAGTAACGTGTTTATGTGATATGAATGTTTTGATTTTATGAAAACTTTTGTCGAGCCATTTCTAGTGTTTTTCTAAAATTTTCTATTTTATTATCTCGTGCAAGGGCTACGAATTATGTTTTGACATGTATGTGGTGTGTGTTTGGCCTCAAAAGGGGTTTTGGGTGGTCTTTTGTGTTCAAAGTCTTGTGATACTATTTGGAGTCGCTTTAAAATATTTTTAAGTGGTTTATAAAATCTTGTGAAGTGTGCACACCATGTGTAGAAAAATGTTTTAGTGTGAGTTTAGTTTTAAAGAGGGGGGAGTTGGAGTATTTTTTTAGGGAAGCTTTGTTATGTATCTTCGAAAAGTTTTATTGATTATGTGAATGATTTATTAAGTTGTGAGTGTGATGCAAATTGGCCCTGTGGCATGTTTTCCATGAAAGGTGTATTTTTTTTCATGTGTTGTTCTTAGTTTATATTATTTTATGGGAAGTGAAATTGTTTTAGTTGTGTTTGGATCCTTTGGTAGTTATTGGACTCCCCTGCATCGTTGTAGGGTGTTATGCTCATCGCGGTGTGGGTTTTGGTCGTCAGTGACAAAGACCTATAGGTATATACATGGGTAAGCATGTATATATGTATATCCTCCTTGCGCATATTCCCTCATGGCGCGGGGAATATGTACTTGGGTTAAAGGGTATATATATATATATATTTGAAAATGTATATGCGTATAGGTGAAGCGGTTTCAGGTTTCCATCTTCAAGAGTAGTTGCTTTTAGTTAGAAAGCATCAAGAGCCGAGTGGAAGGCTTGGTTCCACCTTGAGGTAGGTCCCCCACTACACTCACCTTTAAATTCAGAATTTATTAATTGATTGATATTCTATTAATTTTAATAAATGTGAAATAATGCAAGGTAATTAATGTTTAAATGATTATTTGGTGTAAAAAGAGCCGTTTATTTTATACGCGACGCTTGAAATATTTTCTTGATGAACGGACACCCAGTAGTGAAAGAATGCTCATTTGGACTTTAAACATAATTCAAGGAATTTCAAATGTAGTTCTGGTTTATTGATAAATGATTTCTTTTGAAGTGTGAACAAGTGTTTTGGTTATTTTGAGAAATAAGGATTTTCTTTAAAATTGGTGAAGGCCCATTTGGCACTTTAATAAAATAAATTATTTTGAAAAACTCTCTTTGGGGTGACTCAGGGGTGATCTTTTGTATACGTTGACTGCATGAGTTGTGTGTGATATTTGTGATACTTGATTGACTTCGTTGATTCACCCCTGTTTATTATACGTGTTGACATGAGAACCTGGCATAGTGAGTAAATTTTCTGAGAACGATTGTTGTACTAGTTTAGATTACGCACTGGCTAGTGGCCCTTAGTACGGATGACACTATGCTAGGGGATTGGGCCCCTCTATTAGGCCATGTAGGGCAACACCGGGCATTAGGGTGTTATGACGTCATCGAGAGTAATCATGCCTTCAGGATGAGTCACATGTATGGTACGTTCTGGATTGTTTATGAGCTCCTAGGTTCGACCCATGTTTCCTTTAGTGTTTATTTGTACGTGGCGGGCGATTGAGAGGTCTAGTTCGGTTGCTGGCCCCTGTGTGCCACTTTTTCCATTGCCCTTAGTGTGTTTTGTGTGTTGTGTGTAGTTTTCCTATTTACTAACTAAAATTTTGATTTATAAATTGTTCGAAAAAAGATGTTTTAAAATGCAATGCACCTGTTCCTATCAAACATTAAACTTGTTTTTAAATTATAAAGGGCAATGGACTGTTACTTGTTTTGGAAATGAAAGTGTGTGTGAAAAACCATATTGTATATACTTTAGTTCAAACCTAAAATTAGTGAATTCTTTATTTAAAGTCAGTGCATTGGGAATAGTTTGTTGGGCACACCTACCGAGTTTTAATACTCATGCCTATAGTGTTTTCTTATTTTAGTTTCTATTGCAGGTTCGACACGATCTTATTCGCCTTGGGCGATGTTCAGTCGTGAGTTGGAGAGTGACCCATGAGGTCACACAAAGATAGTGGTGGCCCCACTCGGTTAGTTTTATTTACTTTAGTTCTTTATTAGTCGCTTTATTTGGTTTATTTATTCTGATTTTCTCTTTATTATTTCCTATGCTTTTATTTATTTATACTAGGAAAACCATTCCCATCATTTCTGCCAATGCCCTGGTGCTTGTCGCCAACCTGGGAGGATCGGGAACGCCTCTCGGGCCTTGCTGTGGACTGGGTCGTGTGCCAGGTTGGATGCCGACCTGGCCTGGTTCGTGACAAAATGGTATCAAAGGGAGGTTTTGTTCTTGTTATTTGGAGTTTCAGGTACATCGGAGATAGGACTATTGGTACTCAAGTGGTAGGTGTGGGAAGAGAATCACGAACTTTTACTCATTCCTATCCTCGAGTAACCAGGGGTAGTATGAGATTTATGTTTTTGGATTTGGTCCTTGTGGATGGGGGATGACAATAAGAGTGAATCGGTACTGCGCGCGGTCTCACATGGAGTAGTGACCCATGTGATGTCTGAGAGTACGGTTTGACACTCCTAGTGGTTGGTGTTTGCCTAAGGCATGGTTTGCTAAACCATGTAGCCAGGTTAGATACAACCACTAGTCTTCTATTCAGGTTCTTTACTATTTGTGATGTCTTGCTTTAGTTTTGGGTTGGTGAAAAAGTGTTTTTTTAAGGAAAGAGGACTTTGGGGTTGATCTTATTTTATTTTTAGTATGAGTTTAGCATGCTTTTTAGGGTGCATTTCTTTTGAACCTTGTTTATAGAATCTGGCGTTTGATTTGTTGAAATTGAATTACTAAAATAATGTCTTGGGTTATTTGAAATCTAAGTGAGTTATTTTGGAAATGGAAAGCATTTTGAAAATTTTCCTTGAATTTTTGAAATGGTTTTGGAAAAAAAAGTATTTTCAGAATATTGGGAATGTTTTATTTTTGAAAGCAGAAGAACCTTGTTTTATCCAGTGGTATTCCTATGGGTGCTCGCGTGTTCACGTGGATGTGATTAATGGAAAAATTGATGGATCATGTGGATGGGTGCCTAAGTGGCACAAAGATGCATATTTGCAAGGCATCATGGAATATTAGTGGTGAGTGATTGATTTTTAAGGTCGTTTCTTATGTCCTGAAAAGTGGGGTTTTCTATAAAATTGGTTTTTGTGTTTAAATGTTTTTTGAAATTGGAAATGGTTTTGAGTCCGGGGTGAAAGCGATGAGGTCAAAAGAGTTGTTGGGTTTTATTGTACTGTGATTATTTTTTTTCAAGCGGGTATTTTTATTTAAGAATGAATTGATGTTTTAAATTGAAATTGTTTGATTTGTGTCCGGTATATGGATTTTTATTTTGTGATGTGTTTGGATTTGTGGAAGGATGTTTTGTGTTTCTTGTTCGGGATATTCCCCCTTGAAATGTCCCATGGGTTTCCAGCAAGTCTCTTGGTTCTTGGCTCAGCCCAGACTCCCAGTGGAGTGGCAGAGTTGGGTTCTTCTTGGTAGTGTTGATTGTTCGTAAATGTTGAGGTCAGTTGGATATCATTGAATGCTTTGGGAAAGTTGTAAGGGTCTCCAGTTTTTGAGGAATCCCAAAAGTTGTGTGCGTGTAAGTTGTCTCAAGTATATCTAGTGGAGCGGGACTAGACCGGTGAACAGGGATTGTTCTATTTTAGTTGCGAATGGGGATTTCGTGAGTGATCCTCAAGACTAACCTCATTCCACTGTTATACCTAAGGAAGTCAAGGTGAGAGGAAGTGTTGGATCTCATAGGTTCTCAACCAATCAATAGGCGGAGATTGAGGTGTGTTGACCTTTCTGATGAGTTAGTTTCATGTTCCCCAGAAGTAGTGTAGAGTAATCAGTTTAAAACTCGTAATAGTTGTGGTCTTGCTCATATTGTGGTAAGTATAGGTCCCTCATCTAATGAGGGGTGTGAACCAAAGGGGTTTGTTCTTAGAGTGCTCCTTCCATCAGTTTGCGTCATACGTTTGACAGACCGCTCAATCTCTTATCTCCAGTGTGGTCAGTCAGGAACTCTAAGTCGTTCGCTGCAATTCTCAGTGGGTATGTTGATAGAGTGGTCGCTTGGGACACAAGGAGAGGTATGAAGGTTGCTTTTCTAGTGGAGGAAGTTCCAATTAGAGGTGTTCAGCTTATGACTATGAGGTGGTAGATTCTTCCGACATCAGGGCCCCAACCATAGGTCTTGGGGTGAAGCTTGTGCGTAGTCAAAACTCGTCGGACGTGGGATGAGCTTGGTCTGACTTAAGTCCGCAATGTTGGTATGAGAACAACTTAAACTTCCCTATTGCGGTATCACCTTTGAAGGATTCATTTTTTTTGTAAGGGGCATGAACCCCTGTCTCCTTATTGTGGTCTTAATTTATGGGAGTTCCTCTTGGGTCTTAAAGAGGTTCGGAGAATCTGCATTCTTGAAAAGCCAGTGGGTGTGCTCTGTGAACCTTCTTGTGATCAGGTATGGATCAGAATTATGCTCGTCTAGGAGGTGCTTTTGTCTTGTGGAATTAACGTGCGCCTGTCCAATTTGTCACTAGGTTAGGAGTTTTCGCTATCAAAACCATCTCATGTGGTGGAGTGTTGTTCACTGTGGGAAGTTTCTGTGAAATCGGTCCGTGTTGGTGGGTTCATGATGAAGAGTTCAATCCATATCATTCAAAGTAAACTAGGAATGCCCACGCGGGTGTCGTGGTGTTAGTTAAATTCTAAAATGGTGGGGAGACCCATGGCGGGTCTCACCGGCGTCTTCTCTTCTGTTGGTTTGGTTAAACTTAGGGAGCTTGGAGGGTTAAACCAGTATTAAAGGTTTGTCTGGGTTTGTGGGTCGTTTTGGTTTGGAGAACCAATATTTGAAAAGAATCTTAATATGGTGGGGATACCACCATAAGATAAACTTGTGGAAAACTATATCTTCAAAGTGTGCTTGGTGGGGCAATCCTTCTGCTCAGCCCGACCTTGACCATGGTAATTGGTTAGCTCGGGTAGTGGGTCTCTTGACGAGTGTTCTTGGAGGTCTCGAGGAGCCCTAGTGATCCCTAAGTTATGGGTTTGGGTGTTCCATGTTATAGTTTGGTTGGGAGGTGAATTCTTTGTTGTTGGCTATTTTGTATGGTGTTCTGGTTTTGTGATCTTTTGAGTTTCAGGTCATGGGTGTTTTGAATGCCTGATATTTGGGTGATTGAGTTTTTGTTTTAGGTATCTTCACAGTCTTTTTTGGAATCTTGGATTGGTCAAGTCTTTTGGGACTTTCTGGGGGCAGAAAGTGTCATGGTGGGGAGAATTGTCACACCCAGGCATCACACATTGATAATGATTTTAATTTTAATTTTAATTTTAGTTAGTTTTAAGTTTTAAGGTTAATTTTATTTTTATTTTATTTTATTATATTTCTTATTTCATTTTTCATTTTTCTTTATTTTCCATTTCTTTTCCTTTCTTTTTTTTTCACTCTCTCACTCACGTCACTCCTGTCGCGCTACCCCATTTCCCTAAACCCTACCCCCACGTGCCTCCTATGCACCCTTCCTCCTCCAGCCTCTCTCCCTGGTGACATCGCCCCTCCCTTCGGCCGGTTACACCGTCCAGCGACCAACGACCCGTGCGCCTCCTCCTCTATTTCTGGATAGCCACACCGCACCACGCCACCCTCTTCCTCACCGGATAGCCTGAACGCATGCCCTACCCTCCAGTCACCAACCTCTGCATGCCTCCCTTCGATAGCCAGACCTTCTCGCTGATGTCCCCTCCTCCTACTGGCACGTTTTTCGGCGCCCCGCTTCCCTTCTCCGTCACGGATTCCCCCGGGCAAACCCTTATCCTTCAATTTGTGGTTTTGATTCTTATTCATTGGAGTTTTAGATTTGTGTTTGGTTTGTTTATGGTGTATATATTTTAATTGTTTGATTTTAGGGTTTATTTTGATCTCCATACAGTGCGGTTGTGCAGCGATTGGGGTTCTGCACAATTTTTTGGGAATTTCGACACCAAAGCTAGTCGGTTCTATGAATAAACATTATGTGATGTTTTAATTTGCTTGTTTGATCAATTTAGTATGTTATTTGATTAGTCTGATTGGTTCGAATATAGTTTTTCTTGATTTTTAATATGATTTGGATGGGTTTAGTAACGTGTTTATGTGATATGAATGTTTTGATTTTATGAAAACTTTTGTTAAGCCATTTTTAGTGTTTTTATAAACTTTGTTGTTTTATTATCTTGTTCAAGGGATGTGAATTATGTTTTAACATGTATGTGGTGTGCGTTTGGCCTCAAAAGGGGTTTTGGGTGGTCTTTTGTGTTCAAAGTCTTATGATACTATTTGGAGTCGCTTCAAAATATTTTTAAGTGGTTTATCAAATCTTGTGAAGTGTGCGCACCATGTGTAGGAAAATTTTTTAGTGTGAGTTTAGTTTTAAAGAGGGGGGAGTTGGAGTATGTTTTTTTAGGGAAGCTTTGTTTTGTATCTTTGAAAAGTTTTATTGATTATGCGAATTATTTATTAAGTTGTGAGTGTGATGCAAATTGGCCTTATGGCATGTTTTCCATGAAAGGTGTATTTTTTTTCATGTGTCGTTCTTAGTTTATATTATTTTATGGAAAGTGAAATTTTTTTAGTTGTATTTGGAGCCTTTGTTAGTTATTGGACTCCCTTGAATCGTTCTAGGGTGTTATGCTCATCACGGTGTGGGTTTTGGTCATCAGTGACAAAGACCTATAAGTATATACATGGGTAACCATGTATATATGTATATCCTCCTTGAAAATATTCCCTCATGGAGTGGGGAATATGTACTTGGGTTAAAGGGTATATATATATATATATATGAAAATGTATATGCATATATGTGAAGCGGTTTCAGGTTTCCATCTTCAAGAGTAGCTGCTTTTAGTTAGAAAGCGTCAAGAGACGAGTGGACGACTTGGTTTACACCTTGAGGTAGGTCCCCCACTGCACTCGCCTTTAAATTTAGAATTTATTAATTTCTAGATATTATATTAATCTTAATAAATGTGAAATAATGTAAGGTAATTAATTTTTAAATGATTATTTGGTGTAAAAAGAGCCATTTATTTTATACACGACACTTGAAATATTTTCTTGATGAACAGACACCCAGTAGTGAAAGAATGCATGTTTGGACTTTAAACATAATTCACGAAATTTCAAATGTAGTTATGGTTTATTGATAAATGATTTCTTTTGAAGTGTGAACAAGTGTTTTGGTTCTTTTGATAAAGAAGGATTTTCTTTAAAATTGGTGAAGTGCCGTTTGACACTTTAATAAAATAAATTATTTTGGAAAACTCTCTTTGGGGTGACTCATGGGTGATCTTTGGTATACGTTGACTGCATGAGTTGTGTGTGATGTTTGTGCTACTTGATTGACTTTGTTGATTCACCCCCTGTTTATTATATGTGTTGACATGGGAACCTGACATAGTGAGTGAATTTTCTGAGAATGATTGCTGCACTAGTTTAGATTACGCACTGGCTAGTGACCCTTAGTACGAATGACACTCTGTTAGGGGATTGGGCCCCTCGGTTAGGCCATGTAGGGAAACACCGGGCGTTAAGGCATTATGAAATCATCGAGAGTAGGCATGTGTTCAGGATGAGTCACATATATGGTACATTCTGGATTGTTCATGAGCTCCTAGGTTCGACCCATGTTTCCTTTAGTGTTTATTTGTATGTGGCGGGCGATTGAGAGGTCCAGTTCGGTTGCTGGCCCCTGTGTGACACTTTTTCCATTGCCCTTAGTGTGTGTTGTGTGTTGTGTGTGGTTTTTATATTTACTAACTAAAATTTGGATTTCTAAATTGTTCAAAAAAAGATGTTTTAAAATGCAATGCCCCTATTCCTATCAAGCATTAAACTTGTTTTTAAATTAAAAAGGTCAATGAACTGTTACTTGTTTTGGAAATGAAAGTGTGTGTGAAACCCCATATTTTATATACTTTAGTTCAAACCTGAAATTAGTGAATTATTTATTTAAAGGTAGTGCATTGGTAATAGTTTGTTAGGAACGCCTACTGAGTTTTAATACTCATGCCTATAGTGTTTTCTTGTTTTAGTTTCTATTGCAGGTTCGAAACGAGCTTGTTCTCCTTGGGCGATGTTTGGTCGTGAGTTGGAGAGCGACCCATGAGTTCACATGGAGATAGTGGTGGTTCTGATCGGTTAGTTTTATTTCCTTCAGTTCTTGATTAGTCATTTTATTTGGTTTATTTATTCTGAGTTTATCTTTATTATTTCCTCTGCTTTTATTTATTTATACTGGGCAAATCGTTCCCATCGTTTCTGTCGATGCCCTGACACTTGTCGCCAGCCTGGGAGGATCGGGAATGCTTCTCGGACCTTGCTGCGGACTGGGTCGGGCGTCGGGTCGGATGCTGACCCGGCCTGGTTCGTGACAGTTTTGATAAAATTCAATGGTTGGATCACAATATTAGATAAACATAAATAAAGATATAAACATTTTTTCTATAACTAATAAAATAAATTGAAAATTAACATGAATGATTTTTTTAAATATTGCATAGAAAAACTTATTTAAAAATCCCTTAATGTTTGGGTTGAGAAACATTTTTTTTCAAAGCCATAAATAGGAATATAGCTAAAAAATAGGTTTTTAAATTTTGTTCTTGGGACAAAATGATAAGTTTTTTTTTCGTAAATCAATATGGAAGTTTTATATTTTATAGCATAGTCCTTCTTTAAGTATTGATGTATTCATTGGTATTAGTTATAAATAGATAACCATGGATTGAATTTTTATCGCCTTCATAAAGTGAAGTAAAGTATTCAAAAATATTTTTCTAAAAAATTATTGATGTATGATTAAATATGTTGTGAATATCTTATAGTATTATTGAATTGTTAATGTCATCATTAAAGTTTGAATATCTCAGTATTATTTAATTGTTATTGGCAACATTGCAGCCTCCAAACATCAATTATTGCATTGAAATGTTCATTATATGTTTTCTTATGTCATAAGGATATGTAATTGTCATACACAATGAAATAAAAGATTAGTCATTCAAAGATTACAAAAGTGTAGATTCACATGGTCACTTTTCCAAAAAGAGACTAATCTATCATTTATCAACTTCAACTATAAGAGATTGTACAAGTGAGGACTTATACTATATGAACCTGACCAAGCTCAATTATAAATAATTTACACACAATAATTGGTATACTGATTGAAAAAGGAAAAGAAATGGGGGCACAGGTGGAATGAAGCAAGCTATTAGAAATTTCAGTCAATTGAGGTACTCTACTAAAAAGTTAGATCATACTATTATAAATTTTGGTCAATTGAGGTACTATGATAAAGAAATCAGAGTAGGTAATTAGAAATCTTTTTAATTAAAAAAACTTAATTTTTTTGTACCATCAATAAGTTTTCCAATTAGAATATAATTTTTGCATAAAAAAAATTGTTATTATTTGAATGATAAAGGATGATGATTAGCATAACATGAAATTTAAAGTGCTTAATAGCTTCCTATTCTTTTTTTCCTTATAAAATCTTTTCTTTTCACCTAGATTTATAGATTATAGAGGATAAATATCATCCTCCAAATTTAAATTGAAATTTTGGAAAAAAAGAAAGGAAAAAAGATTGAAGGTGCTTATTAAAATTAAAACTGTTAAAAAAAGAAACACAATTTAAGTTGATACCAAATTATTGCAATCCAACATGCATGAAAAATAAAAAGAGAAAACATCCATGAAAATATTTTCAATGAAAAATAAAGGGAAAAGGAAAAGGAGTCCAACCAATCACCTGAGAATAAGACAAATGCAAATGCTATAAATAAGTCATGCAATAATTGAACATCATTTTTAGTATTAGCTGCATTCAAACACAAATATATTTCAAAAGTAAAGTTTCTTATGACACATGATGCAAAATGTTGATGAGGGTCCCTAGAGTTATGGCAGACGGTGCATGGCACTGCACATTGAAATTTAATTTACGATTCCAATATGATGAATAAAAATATTAAATTATAAATTTGTCAAAAAATATATAAAACAGAATAGAAATAATACATATAAAATAAAATAAAATAAAAACTAAAATGAAGGTAGGAGGTAGTTGTAGGGTGGAATTTTTAAATAAAATATAACACTAATAACACATAAAAAAATAGTGGGGAAAGAGAGTAGCAGGAATTGGGCATGGGGTCCCAAGGATGGAGTAGAGTGTTGGGGAAAAAAGGAAAATATAAAAAATCTAGACATGGGGCCAGGGCGTTGCAACTCTCATGGGATAGGGAGAAGAGAGTTGGAGCACACATGATAGATGAAGAAGGATGATATTGGGGGATTTCTTGAGGCTGGGTAGGATTAAAAAAAGTCATCAAAGACTAAATAAAAAACATGCAATGGCACTGGTCATCATTGTCCCTAATCACAACATGGTGCACACTATTTCATATGCGCCTTGCAAAGGAAATGGTGAGATGTAGACATCCATGACCACTACCACAGATCCGAGCAAGGGATGTGCCTGCATTTATCAGTGCTAAGTAGAAAGCACTGATAAAAGCCTCACTTTTATCAGCACTAGCTAAGAACACTGATAAAAGTGTATCATTTATCAACACTTTTTTTAGCTCTGATAAAAGATTTTAATAAAAAAATATTATTAATATATATAAAATTATTATATTCATATTCAAAAATAATGTTTATTTATATACATTAATTAAAAAACACATGTTTATAATTAATATAAATCTGATATATTAATATATATTTTTTAATAATTCAAATATATATAATTTTAAAAAATATTTATAAGATTATATATAAATAAATATATATTTAAATAATTATAAAATTATAATATTTTTTTAAATAATAAATATATTTATTATATTTATAATTATATATTTATAATTATATAAAATACTTTTTAAATATATTTATTTATATTTATAATTATAAATAAATAAATATACGTCTCCAATGAATTTGGTCAATAAATATATATATATTTAACTCATCCAGGTCGAGACCGCTTTTATTAGAAAAAAACAATTTCTCTTTTAAATAGGGTTGAGAGGTAACCCTTACATGAACCAGAAGTCAAGAGGCCCAAATACCCAATGCAACATAGACCGAAGGCCCAATGACCTAAAGGTCAAAATGAAACCCAAAGGCCTAAAGTGAGAAGTGTGCAACATGGACATGATTGGCATTATTTATGTTTATATATTGATGCATGAATATAATTGACGTTATATGATCATAAGTTTATCTGTGGACATGATTGTGAGTTGCTATGTTCCAAATGTTAAGATTACCTATATTATGATGATGCATACATATGTTATGTATTCGTAAGTCATTAATGTTCATTTATATATTGACACGCTTATTATTCATGATTTCCATATATGTGATGACTCATTTTTTATGATCTATAATTTACTAGGTATGATTCATTCATGGTATACCCATAAACTTATTACATTCTCATAAGTACTTATAAAATTACAATAAATATATTTATTATATTTATAATTATATATAAATACTTTTTAAATATATTTATTTATAATTATAATTATAACTATGTATATATATATTTAAATAATTATAAAATTAAAATAAATACAGCTATTATAATTTCATAAATATATAGATTTATATATTAATAAATAAATAAATAAATATAAATATATTTATAATTATATACAAACATTTATAAATATATTTATTTATAATTATAATTATAAATAAATATATTTATTATATTTATAATTTTATAAATATATATAATTATATAAATATATTTATAAACATATACAAATATTTATAATTATATACAATCATTTATAATTATAATTATAAATATATATATCAATAATTATAAAATTATAATAAATATATTTATTATATTTATAATTATTTAAATATGTATTATATTAGGTGTTTAGGGGTAAAATTACATTCAAACACACACACACACACACACAGACATGAAAGGCAGGTCATATCCCCCCAAGCAATAACCCACCCACCCAACCACTTTATTAAATTATATATTTTTGGCCCGAATGCCCGGTAGGCATGAAGCCCATTACATGGCTTGTAGGCCTGAAATTTTGGTCCAAAGCCCATTATGTGAATAGTTTGCTATAGTAACCGGGCTGCTACATTACATGTTACAGTATCGCCACCGTTACAGTACTCTCTTCAATACCCACCGTTATTACAGTACCCGCTAGTGCTATAGTACCCACCGCTCTAGAGTGTTGCCAGTATTGCTACAGTACCTACGCTCCATGAGATTTGAACCCTCAATCTGTGATGTATAATTATGGGGTGCTTACCACTAAGACAAACCCCATCTATAAATAAGTTAGATAATATATATATATATATTTATATTTATAATTATAACTATAAATAAATAAATATTTATTTATAATTTTATAATTATATATAATTATATAAATATATACAAATATTTATAAATATATTTATTTATAATTATAACCATAAATAAATATTTATTTATTTATAATTATAAAATTATAATAAATATATTTATTATATTTATAATTTTATAAATATATATAATTATATAAATATATTTATAAATATATACAAATATTTTTAAATATATACAAATATTTATAAATATATAATTTTTTTATAAATATATACAAATATTTTTAAAAATATATACAAATATTTATAAATATATAAAAAAATTATAAATATATACAAATATTTTATAATTATAATTATAAATAAATAAATATATTTAAATAATTATAAATAGATATTTATTTATAGCTATAATTATAAATAAATATATATTTATTTAAATAATTATAAAATTATAATAAATATATTAGATGTTTGGGGGTACAATTATATTAAACATACACACATCACACACACAGGCCGAAAAGGCAGACCATATCCCCCCAAGGGATAACCCCTTATCAAAACTTATCAGCATTTTTTTAGCGTCGATAAAGGGGTATCTTTATCAGTACTAAAAAATGCCGATAATGAGGTGTTTTATCAACGCTTTATATTTTAACATTGATAAAACTACTCTTTATGAGCGCTTTTTTGAAAGCGCTAATAAAATTATTCCCCAGTGTTATAAAAATAATCCTAACATAGTCTCCTTACCTTTAATATTTCGCAAAACCTGACTGTTGCTACTGTCGAACCCTACCTCCATCAAACCTTACCGTTGTTGTCGTCGAAGCCTACCATCGCCGCCGCTCCTACTGCCACCACCATCGTTGCTGCCTTCACTATCGCCACTGCCACTGCTGTCGATCGCTGCCATTGAACCCAACCACCACCGCTGAACCCTCTCCAAATCTAAGGTATGTTGCACCTCATTGAGCGTTAATGTGCTTTCTGATTGTTCTTTTTCAATCTCAGTATTTGGGCATGATCTACATACTCTACCTTCCCCAAATCTGAAGTTGTTGTGTGGCCTGTGTTTTTTTGAAATTAGTTGCATGAGTCTGTTCTGTCGACCTCTTCATTATTACCTCACTGCTTCCTCTCTTAAGGTGTTAGCTTCATTTTTAGGCGAACTGATCATCATTTTTGATCCGGAGAGGGAATGAGGGAGGGAGGGATGGAGGGGGGGACCTTCTACTCCCATTAGAAACTTTTTTCTACCCCTACTTTAGTGATGATATTTGGTGGAGAGCTCAATTATTGTGAGATTTGTTTAGACCATAATATCTTCGAGAAAGTCTTGCCTTAAAAGCACAACTTCTTCTTTGAAAAGCTCTTTGGATTCTTGGTGTAGGCTTAGATGTTGAATTTTAGAAAAAATAATTTTAATAATTTTAAAAATTTTAAATTGATTTATAAATGGATTTAGAGTGCTTATGAATATTTCTTTTTTTATGAGTAACATTTTTGGAAATTATTTGTGGATTTTCCTGGAAATTGTGCATTTTTTAAAAAATGGTGATTTCTAAGGGTTTGTATTTCATGGTGGTGACTTAATTTATAATTCAATTTTTTTATAAGAATCATTTTCATTATATTTATATAATTTATATTTTTTTTCAGGAATATATATTAATACCAATTGAAGGGATTACCCCATTAACATAAATTTGACTCATTAGTCCTCACATCACTTCTACAAAACAAAAAGAAATAGATTCAAAAAAAATGAATGAAATAGTGACAAAACTGACCAAATTATTTGAAAGAAAACTTTCGAATGATAGACTTTTCTTAATACCAACATTGTAGGGGTAAAAACCTATAATTTAATCATATCAAATATATTTTCATTTCTTTTATTAATCATACATTTTTGTGTTTTTAGGAAACATTGGATGATCATTGCAATCAATTTGGATACTTCAAAGATTTATTTACTGGATTCACTACATGGATACCCAACAAACTGACTACACATGATGATGTTTTTCAATTTTCAATGCACTACATCTAACATTTTAGAACTAAACTTTAAGTTATATATTTTATATTACATTTTAATGAGAATTCTGTTATGGTAGGGTGGTGTATAAATATCGTGAAAATTATGGCATGAGGACAACCAATGCGTACAAGGAGCCTAACAAGTTCTACATCTAGACAAGTATCAGGGTATATATAATAATATTTCACTATCCAAACACATATAAAAACAAATTTCTTATTTTTCGCAATGTTTCTGTAGTGTCTGGAACAAACAAATGGAAAATATTGTGGTTATTATGTTTGTAAATTTATGAAAGAGATTATATTCCATAAAAAACTAGCATCTCTAAAGAGATATTTTCAGAGATAATTAAGATTTAATTTAAAATATTTATTAATCCTTTGTGTATTTATATTTTTCTAGTAATACTATGACTACTGAAAAAAATCGTATTCACAAGACAATATAGATTTGTTTAGAAATGAATGGGAAACATACCCGATGGAAGAATGTACACAAATAACATGAAGAAGGTTAAAGTGTTTTTAATATACTATGTTTTTCCTCATAATATTATCTATTCTCTACTGCATTAACACAATCTAAATTAAATTTTTGACTACTCATGCAGACAATGTCTTCTGCACATGATGACGTTATCAATCCCATGAAAGAATGAACTATAATGAAGGAAACCCTTTGGGAAGATGTAAATGTAATGTTAAAATATACTTTCACTATTTTACCAAAAAATTATACAATGAAAAGATGATTTAATTTTCATTATTTATTGAGGAGTTTGTTTATTTTAGAATATTTTTCTCCATCTTTCATGCCTTTCTGCACCAAAACTTTCACAAACTTATTATCCCTAAAAACCTTTTCACCCTTGCAGTGTTTACATTTATCACTTTCCTTTAAGTTCCCTCCACTAATCAATCAAATATGTAATCTTTATGTTTGCACAGTAAAATAGTTTTCTATAGAATTAATATATTGTTTTATATTTATGTTTAATTTATTTCTTTTTAGTATTACTCATATAAAAATTGTTTTCTTATACAGGTGGATTATTTTGTTCAAGTTGGGTGGTTTGTTTGAATCTTCTCATACTCACGAGATATTGGACTTTGTGGCTATAACTAAGATAATAAAAATGAGGAAATGGGTCAATAATTCATACAAACACCGTGAAAATGTGAATTTCTACTACTTATTTAATTAATTTTTTCATCGTTTATATACTATTTGTAAGTTAATTTACTTATCATTTTTATCTAATATTTATTTAGTTTTTTTCACAGATCTTTTGGGAAGTCATATTTTTCTTTCAACTATCCACAACAAGACACAAAAGAGATAAAATGTTCCTTTCTTCCAATGTTACCATGCTTTCCATTACCCTTTTTTGTGGAATTACAACAATGCATATTGAGTCGATGTTCTTAGCTGAAAATTTTTTTTCAGCTAAGAACATCGTGTCAATATGCACTGTTGATAGTTCGACAAATAAATCCAATAGAAGGCATGATAACATTGGAAATTAGTTTTTTTATACTTTGGAACATGTAGGAATCATCCTCACATTAATCCAACACACGGTGTGACCAGTATGACTCCAAGTGCTTCTTTTTATTTAAAATTAACATTAATTTTAGTATAAAAGATAACTAACATACTCAAAACTAAGAAAACATATTCATATTATTTTGATAATTTAATAAAATGATCTATATGTCATTTGTGACGTGTAGTAATCAGCTGCACCTCAATCGAACACATGGGGTGACCAATATAATTCCAAGTGTCTCTATTTATTTAAAATTGACATTAATTATAGTAAAAAAAAACAAGTTACATACTTAAAACCAATAAAATACATTCATATTGTTTTTATAATTTAGAAAAATGACCCATGAGTCATTTGTAACGTGTATAAATCAATCACATCTCAATCCGACGCACGATGTGACTCGTATAACTGGTATAACTCGAAGTGTGTCTTTTTTATTTAAAATTGACATTAATTTTAGTAAAAAGAACAAGTGACATACTGAAAATTGAGAAAACACATTCGGATTGTTTTAATAATTTAAGAAAACGATCCATAAGTCATTTGTGATGTGTAGGAATAAGATTCACCTCAATCCGATGCACGGTGTGCCGATATAATTCCAAGTGTGTCTATCTATTTAAAATTGACATTAATTTTAGTAAAAGAAACAA
The DNA here is from genome assembly GCA_963277665.1 of Viscum album. NCBI lineage: Eukaryota > Viridiplantae > Streptophyta > Magnoliopsida > Santalales > Viscaceae > Viscum > Viscum album. The sequence continues at coordinate 767,727,307 of OY728159.1, read as the reverse complement.
GTGACATACTGAAAACCAAGAAAACTCATTCAGATTGTTTTGATACTTTAGGAAAATGGCCCGTGAGTCATTTTTGACATGTAGAAATCAACCGAAACTCAATCTGATGCATGGTGTGACCGATATAACTCAAAGTGTGTCTTTTTATTTAAAATTGAGATTAATTTTAGTAAAAAGAACAAGTGATATACTTAAAACTAATCAAATCAATTCATATTTTTTTTATACTTTATAAAAATTATCCATAAGTCATTTGTGATGTGTAGGAATCAACTGAACCTTAATCCGACACACAGTGTGACCAGTATGACTCAAAGTGTCCGTTATCAGTTTAAAATTGAGATTTTAGTTCAAAATATGTCACTCAATGAAAACCAAGAAAATGAACTATGATTTTATTGATAATTTATAAAAATGATTCATAAGTCAGTTATGATGTATAAGAATCAGTCTCATGTCAAACCGACACCTGATGTGACCAGTATGACTCAAAGTGACTGTTTCCAGTTTTAAATGACATTTTAATAAAAAAGATAAGTGACATACTCAAAACCAAGAAAACACATTAAAATTATTTTGATAATTTATTAAAACAATCCATACATCATTTATGATGTGTATGAATCATCCTCACCTCAATTAGATGCACAGTGTGACCGATATAATTCCAAGTGTGTCTATTTATTTAAAATTGACATTAATTTTAGTAAAAGAAACAAGTGACATACTAAAAACCAAGAAAACACATTCAGATTTTTTTGATACTTAACAACCCATGATTTATTTTTGATGTATAGGAATCAAACATACCTCAATCCGACGTACAGTGTGACCGATATAACTCAAAGTGTGTCTTTTATTTAAAATTGACATTAATTTTAGTAAAAAGAACAAGTGACATATTGAAAACTGATCAAACACATTAAAATTATTTTGATACTTTAATACAATGATCAATTAATCATTTGTGACATGTATGAATTATCCGCACCTCAATTTGATGTACGGTGTGACCGATATAATTCCAAGTGTGTCTATTTATTTAAAATTGACATTAATTTTAGTAAAAAGAATAAGTGACATACTAAAAATCAAGAAACAACATTCATATTATTTTGATACTTTAGTAAAATTATACACAAGTCATTTGTGATGTGTCACTACTGGAAAACAGAGTTTTCCCAACACTTATATCCCAACGGTTTACTAAACCGTTGGGAATAGCCATCTATACCAATGGTTTCTGATAACCGTTGGTATAGATGTTTTTTTGGAAGCTTTTACCAACGGTTTATCACAACCGTTGGTATATGGGTGTTTTTACCAACGGTTCAATGAGAACCGTTGGTAAAAGTGGGATTTCGGTGACCTTTTACCAACGGTTCTCATTGAACCGTTGGTATAGGTTTGGGATGGAGTTATATACCAACGGTTTTTAAAAACCGTTGGGAAAACTTTCCCCCAAATTGCCAGTAGCCGATCCTCTCCCCCATTCGCGATTCAGAGCCCTAAACGGGAGTGCTTGGGCAATTTTGGAGGCGATTTTGGTGGTGCTTCGGGTTCTCTTCCTCCATCCCATCCAAGGATGAGGTATTTTCTTAGTTTTTAGTTTCGATTTTGATGTGGGATGAGACCAATTTCTATTCTCATATTCCAGCTGAATTTCTGTTCCAGCCCAATTTATGTTTCCGTTCTTTATTTACATTCCATGCATATTCCAGTCCATATAGATTGCATTAGACAGTTGTCTAATTTTTTGATGTTCCTTTCATGTTTCATTACCAAGAAATTTTTATTATATGTTATAAAATTCAATCACATGTTTAGTTTTAACATTCATTGTTACTTTATTATCTTGTTTTAATAATTTATATTAATATTCTTTTCATATATTCCATAGTTGAGTGTTTTTACTTGTGCAATAGAATTCCAAGCTCATTTTACTTCATAGTGATTATTTAGATTTCAAAGTGTTTTATTTTTATGTTAAATTTATTAAAAAGTTTTGGGGACTAATTAAAGTTATTAGATTCCAATTTCCATGCTTCTATGCTTATTAAGAATTAAATGAAATATGATGGTTGTAATTAAATGAAAGTCAATGTTCAATTTTTATCATGTACGGGTGATTAATAAATTGGAATGTGATGAACCATATAATTGAACCATTGTTGATGCACATTATATACCAAAAGGTTATTAAATAAAAGTTATTCTTGTGAATTTCGTTACATCATAGATAAAAATGGTTGTGATTATATGAGAGATACCTTCGATGGTTCTTTGATCATTGTTTTATGGAGAATGAATGGTTTAGGTCCGATATTAATACTAGCTTCCAGTGAGACCATTTTAGTATAAGGGGAAACAAGATTATGATCTACAAGGGGGTGATTGAGTTGGTAGAGACAAATCATTGGATAGTCCCGCCACTCCCATGACACCCCGCACCCCCCTGGACACGCCACACCCCCCTTGGACAGTCCCGCCACTCCCATGATCCTCATCCTACTCCTCATCCTGATCTACTTGAAGAAGTCTCCCAACAAGACCCTTAAGGATTATGTATTCCTTGATCCACTTCCAATATCTTACTGGTCAATCCTTGAATATAGGCATTATAAATTTTGTATCTTATTTTCTTATATACACTGTATTTTGTTGTATTTCTTAATATGATTCTCATATAGAGTAATGTGTCAGTTATGCTTTTATATAGAGTAAACAATTGTCATTTACGTAAATATTTTTTTGATTAAACTTTAATATTATTGAATTGCTTTGAAATGACTTATTGCGATTTTTTTACAGAATGGATAGAAGTTGGATGTACGAAACTGATCGGATTTCAACCGATTTTCAAAATAATTTGAAAATATTTCTAGATTTTTCATTTGACAAGGCTTTAGATAGTGGTCGCATACACTGCCCATGTTTTAATTGTGTTGGAAGACCTTGGTTGGGCCGTGAAGCAGTTAGCTATCATATAACCAAATATGGTTTCCAAACAAACTATTATGTGTGGTATCACAATGGAGAGAAAATGGAATCTCAAAATGTTGATGATCCAAATGATAGGACTGAATTGGAGAGTTTGATATATGATCGGTTTCCATTTATTCGACATCATGAGAAGGAAAGGATGTCCAGCCAACAAGATTTTGATACAAGCACACATGATGCGTCCAATGAAAATGATGATGTTGATAGGGTGAAAAAATTGAATGATGCTGCGATGACTCCAGTATATCGGCAATGTGATAAAATGAAAAATTTGGAATTTTTAATCCAATTGTTTCATGGGAAAACTATGTATGGGATTTCAAATACTGCAATTGATTACATTCTTACCTTCTTGAAGGACTTACTTCCAGATGATGCAGATATTCCCTCAAACCACTATATGGCATGGAAGTTGGTTGATGAACTTGGATTCTCAAAAAAAAAAATTCATGCTTGCCCGAATGATTGTAGCTTATTTTGGGAGGAAACTGCTGAAATAAATGATTGTATAAAATGCGGAACCTCCCGATGGAAGCCAAAATATGATGGAACACCATCTCGTGTGCCACAAAAAGTAATGTGGCACTTTCCGTTGATCCCCAAATTATAGAACCTTTTCATGTCTAATGAAATATCCATAAAAATGCGATGGCATGACACCGAGAGAAAAAAGAATAATGAAGAGTTGGTTCACCCTGTAGATGGATTTGCATGGCAGAGATTTGATGCTCGATATCCTGAATTTGCAGCCGACGTGTGTAATGTGAGACTGGGTCTTTCATGTGACGGTTTTAATCCATTTGAGCAGATGCTTACTTCGCACAGCACATGGCCGGTTTTCATACACATTTATAACCTTCCCCCTTGGCTGTGCATGAAAAAGCATTACACTTTCTTGAGTATACTGATATCTGGCCCTTCTGATCCCGGCAATGATATAGATGTATACATGCAACCTTTAATAAAAGAGTTGAAACTTCTTTGGGATGTGGGTGTTCCCACATACGATGCATGTTCAAAAGACATATTTCAGATGCGTGCTGCAATTATGTGGACTATCAATGATTTTCCTGCTTATGCAATGATGTCTGGATGGAGCACAAAAGGAAAATTGTCATGTCCTGTTTGTATGAAGAATACTCGATCGAGAAGACTGAAATATCGTCGTAGTTTTAGTTTTATGGGACATCGATGATTCTTGCCAATGATCCATCCATATAAAAACAATCTTCGAAGATTTGACAATACCATGGAGAATGATGATCCACCTTAGCGTATGTTTGGAACTGATGTGCTTAATGAATTGAAAGATTTCAGTTATTCATTTGGGAAGAGTGTAATGAAATCTAGAAAGACGAAAATTGTTTCCAATGATACCTGTTATAATTGGAAGAAGAAGAGTATATTCTTTGAGTTGTCATATTGGTCAACCAACTTGTTACGTCATTGATTAGACGTAATTCACATTGAAAAGAATATATGTGAAATGTTGTTTTCGATTCTTCTAAATGTCAAGGGGAAGACAAAAGATGATTTACGATCTCGACGCGACTTGGTAGATTGGGGGATCAGACCAGAATTGCATCCTGTCTGTATCAGTGAAAATAAATGGCAAGTTCCATGTGCTTCTTATGTGATGACTCCTGCTGAAAAAAATCAATTTCTGGAAGTGCTAGAGACTATTAAAGTTCCTGATGGCTATTCAAGCAATATATCAAAACGGGTCAACAGAAAAGAGTTGAAGTTGAAATCTTTGAAGACTCATGATTATCACGTCCTTTTGCATGAGTTGATTCCAATATCAATCCTTCATCTCTTGTCCAATAATGTTAGAGTCTCAGTTATTCCGTTGTGCTATTTGTTTAGAGATCTTTGTGCTAAGAGGTTGTCCAAATCCCTCGTGCAAAAACTGTTGGTAGAGACACCATTAATTTTTTGTGAGTTAGAGAAAATATCCCCTCCATCATTTTTTACATGAATGTTGCATCTGACTGTCCATCTTCCGACCAAAATACTTCTTGGAGGAACCGTTGCTTTCCATTGGATGTATCCAACTGAAAGAAACATGTGCACATTGAAATCATATGTTCGGAACATGAATTATCCCGAAGGTTCTATTGTGAACGGTTACTTGGATCAAGAATGTATGGATTTATACTCAATGTATTTGTCTGATCTTACTACAAGATTGAACAGACCAATGAGAAATGAAGAAGAACAGTATGAGCAAATTGAACCCAGTTTTCCATCACTTCCTTAGACATGAGGAATTCCGGGATCATATACATTGACAACATTAAGCCTTGAAGAGCGAGAGATGGAACATCGCACAGTGTTGTTCAATTGTGATTTGTTCGATGAGTATATCAAGTAAGTTAATTGTACATGTATCTCTTATCTTATCTCTTATAATTTTAAATATTTGTTAAGCTATTATTATTTTTATCTACAGGGAATATAAAGAATTGATATATAGAAAGCATCGTTATTTATCTTTGAGAAAGAAGGAGACTTTGCATAGCAAAGAGTTTTCTGCTTGGTTGAAATTGAAGGTAAAAATATTTCTATAATAACTAAATAAAAATAATATTTAATTAAGTTTACTATTTGTTTATATTTCAGGTATCGAGTTTGCCTACAGACTCTGTTTCTGAGGAAATAAGAGCTTTGGATTTTGGTCCTAATACCATGGTTCGTGCTTGTAAATCACTTGTGATCAATGGATACAAATTTATTATCACTGAACGAGCAAGAAACATGAGAACAAAACATAATGGTGTTATGATAACTGCCACAACAGACTGTTATGCCAGTTCATCGGACACTAGACCTCGTTCTGAAAATGTTGCTTATTATGGTGTCGTGGAGAAAATAATAATTTTGGATTATTACTCGCATGGTCGAGTCACAATGATGAAATGTCAATGGTTTGATTCAATGAGGAGGCAAGGAACCTTTATTGATGATTTTGGATTTCTAGTTATTGACATGACTCGCACTCTTGCCACCGATGAACCATATGTATTGGCATCAATGGTGAAACATGTTTTTTATGTCAAAGATCATCGTCATCCTAAATTCGGTGTAATTATTGAAGTAAATCCCAGAGATGTTTTTGATGATGGTGATGATGAAGTTGACACTATCCCTACTGCAATTGGAAGCAATCCGTTTATTACTTATGATGACCCCAACAGCTCAATTGTCAGAGTTGATTGTGAACCTAAAGTTGTGGTGGGAAATATATAGAATAATACAGTCGTGTTCTCACCTACATGTTTCACCTACATCATTCAGAGTGTGTATCCTAGTACTTACCTTCATAACACCATAAATATTCTGTTTCATTATGTTCTTTTTATCATAATGGTTTTTCTATATTTTATTTTTTGGGTTACACATTAGTTATCTATTTCTAATTACTTCTATATTTGTTTTCATTACAGGAAATGACACCCATTGAAGAGAGGCGGCGAAAAAAGATGACAGATAATAATCGTCACATGGTACAAATGGGTGTTCCTCCACTCATCCCTGTTGTGAGTATTTTATTTAAAATATAAATATTTCAATAACTTATAATATCATGTGTTTACTTTTCTGTCAAACTTTTTTTCAGGATCCACCCCCTAGACAACAGATATCTGACGAGGAGTCTAATATTTCTCCCAGTAGAGAGGTTGGTGGTAGGAGGGGGGGTGGTGTCAGAGATGGACGATCATCTAGTGGTCCCGGTACTAAGGCCGGTGGTACGAGGGCTCATGGGGTGAGAGTTAGATGACCCACTACCACAGACGTATCTTCTACACCCTATTTTGATCCTGGTGTGTCTTCAGGGACATATGAGATATTTAGACCTCCGATGTTTACACTACCAGCTGGTCAGCCGTCTATGCCATCATCTTTTGCTTCTGGTTCATTATCTCCAGGCTATTATATTCCACCGTCTTCGAATCCTGCTGTGACACAGTATGTGGCTGAGGAGAATACGCTGAGGGACACTCTACCTGTACAGGATATTCCTTCATCTTCTGCACCCATTGATCTGACTAGCACAGGTATATTTATATAACTCTATCAAATTTTTATACCAAAATTTATTTTTATTATAACTTGTATTGATATTATTTTTCTTTAATAACAGATTCATCTACAGATAGGAGGCAGGGGAGGGGGCGTACTCGCTTGCGTGCGGTATGGAACCACCAAACATAGTTGATGGTTGAATACAATGTTGATGGACAAATGATTGAGAAATCTGGGTAGCAATGTCGGGGTTTTTTGGCGACGCTAGCCAAATACTCCGATATCATTCCGGTCAGCCCTCTCTCTTGGATACATCTGCCACCCGAAGTCAAGGATAACGCGTGGGCACAAATATGGGTAAAAAATTTATTGGATTTAATGTAGTATATTTTTGTATTTAAATGAACTAATCAATTTGGTTTCAGCTTCGGTTTAACTTCCCTGATGGCGAAGGTGCACGACCAGCACGTTTAAAAGAGCTAGGAGAGATTTGGAGAGCTTATAAGCATGAGCTGTATGTTGGCTGGTGTGATAGAGTGGGCACGGAGTTAGAGACATTACCTATCGTGGATGACTTCCCGATAGAGCAATATCGCCAAATGATTACCCATTGGGCGACTGCCAAATTTAAGGTATTAATCTCATTTGAGTTATTTAAATGAGAGTTTTCATATTTTTCATTAATATAATCTTATTAATTATTAATCATTATTTAGGAATATTCTGAAAAAAACAAAAAAAACATTGATTCAAAGCAATACCTCCACACTTTGGGGCGCACAACTATGGCAGATCATGAGAGGCAGCAGGTACGATATAGTTGTTTATAATTTTTCTTTAGGACTTTCCCTTTTTAGTGGATCATACTTAAATTATGTGATTTATTGAATAATGAATATATGATTATACTTTCACTTTATATTGTTTCAATGTCATTATAGAAGCACAAAATGAATATTAAAGGACGTATCCCTCAATCAAAATTGTTTTGCTCGAGTAGAAGAAAAAAAGATGGAAATGCGGTAAATGAACCGACCCAAGAGAAGATTGTAAGTTTTAATTTTTTTATTTCAAAGTTTAATATCTAATTTGAAATTTAATAATCTATTAATATTTTTTACAGGCTGCTTTAGAGGCTCTTGATGCCCAGGAGCCTGACAATTTTGGGCCACACGATCATTTATATTAGGTTTTGGGAGATGAGCACTCTGGTCGAGTACGCTGCCGACCTGGTAAGAATATAGTCCAGACGAGGTATTGGTCGTCTCCAGGTATCCATTTTAGTACCACCGAGTTGGAAAAGGTCAAGGAGAATGCAAGACAGTCTGATAAAAGGGTCACAGAGTTGGAAGTACAAGTTCAAACAAGAGACAGAGAATTTATGAAACTGATGAAAGCATTATCTTCATCACTTCCACCAGAGGCTAGTGCGGCTTGTCAGACATTTATGTCGTCGATGGGTGCATCATCCAATGCACCAGGCAACAGCTCTAGTGGTGATCGAGATGATGACATTCCTGGTGATGACGAGGATGCTGAAGAGGAAGAGGGCGGGGATGAAGATGTGGACGAGAGCGAGGATGGGGCCGAGGGCGAGGATGGGGCTGAGGGCGAGGATGATGCCGAGGACGAGGATGAGGCCGACGATGAGCATGAGGACGATGACGAGGACGACGACGAGGACAGAGATGGCGGTGAGGATGAGGCTGATGATGATAGTGGTGATGGTGATGGTGATCAGAGGCAGATTGATCCATTACATTTTTGAATTCTGTATAACTCTTTATTTTTGAACATGGTTTTCCACTTTGGGGTTTTCCTCTGCTTCATAGGGACGTTGCATTCAGATTCTGTTTTTTGCACTTGATTCTTATTGTATGATTAGTCTACTACCTAGACCTTTAGTATTCCTTGGTACTGTGATACTCATTTTTCTATTTTTTTACTTAGCTTTCTTAGTTATCCATGTATTTCATGTTTATGCATGTGGAAAATTATATGGAAAATGTGCTTTGAAGTAGTGGTCGACACCACTCAAAGTGTCTAACTTTTATTTGAAATGGAGAAGATTTTAAGTGAAAACAACAACTGGCATACGGAAAACAGACCAAACACATTTGGATTCTGTTTAAACTATAGGACAACGATCCATGGGTCATATGTGACATGTACGAGTCAACCCCGCCTCAATCCGAGGGCCGGTGTGGCCGATACCACTCAAAGTTTCTCATTTTTTTTTGAAATGGACAACGGTTTAAGTTAAAACAACTGACATACAGAAAATGGACCAAACACATTCAGATAATGTTGATACTTTATGAAATGTATCCATGGGTCATATGTGACTTGTACGAGTCAACCCCGCCTCAATCCGAGGCATGGTGTGGCCGACACCACTCAAAGTGTCTAACTTTTATTTGAAATGGACAGGATTTTAAGTGAAAAAAACAACTGGCATACATAAAATAGACCAAATGCATTCAGATTCTATTTAAACTATAGTACAACGATCCATGGGTCATATGTGACGTATATGAGTCAACCATGCCTCAATCCGAGGGCCGGTGTGGCCGGTACCACTCAAAGTGTCTTTCTTTTGTTTAAAATGGATGCGCTTTTAAGTAAAAAAAACCACATATGGAAAACGGACCAAACGCATTCAGATACTGTTGATACTTTAGGACATGTATCCATGGGTCATATGTGACGTGTATGAGTCAACCCCGCCTCAATCCTAGGCGCGGTGTGGCCAACACCACTCAATGTGTCTAACTTTTATTTGAAATGGACAGGATTTTAAGTGAAAACAACAGCTGACATACGGAAAACAGACCAAATGCATTCAGATTCTGTTTAAAATATAGGACAACGATCCATGTGTCATATGTGACGTGTACTAGTCAACCCCGCCTCAATCTGAGGGCCGGTGTGGCCGGTACCACTCAAAGTGTCTTTCTTTTGTTTAAAATGGATGCACTTTTAAGTAAAAAAACCACATACGGAAAATGGACCAAACGCATTCGGATACTGTTGATACTTTAGGAAATGTATCCATGGGTCATATGTGACGTGTACGAGTCAACCCCACCTCAATCCGAGGTGTGGTGTGGCCGGCACCACTCAAAGTGTCTAACTTTTATTTGAAATGGACAGGATTTTAAGTGAAAACAACAACTGGCATACAAAAAACAGACCAAACGCATTCAAATTCTGTTTAAACTATAGGAAAACGATCCATGGGTCATATGTGACATGTACAAGTCAACCCTGCCTCAATCCGAGGGCCGGTGTGGCCGGTACCACTCAAAGTGTCTTTCTTTTGTTTAAAATGGATGCGCTTTTAAGTAAAAAAAACCACATACGTAAAATGGACCAAACACATTCAGATACTGTTGATACTTTAGGAAATGTATACATGGGTCATTTTTGGTGTGTAGGAGTCAACCCCGCCTCAATCCGAGGCGCGGTGTGGCCGGCACCACTCAAAGTGTCTAACTTTTATTTGAAATGGACAAGATTTTAAGTGAAAACAACAACTGGCATACGAAAAACCAACCAAAGTCATTCGAATACTGTTTATAATTTATGAAATGTATCCATGGGTCATATGTGACGTGTACGAGTCAACCCTGCCTCAATCTAAGGGCCGGTGTGGATGGGACCACTCAAAGTGTCTTTCTTTTGTTTAAAATGGATGCGCTTTTAAGTAAAAAAAACCACATATGGAAAACTAACCAAACACACTCAGATACTATTGATACTTTAGGAAATGTATCCATGGGTCATTTTTGACATGTACGAGTCAACCCCGCCTCAATCCGAGGCACGGTGTGGCTGACACCACTCAAAGTGTCTAACTTTTCTTTGAAATGGACAACAGTTTAAGTTAAAACAACAACTGACATACGGAAAACTGACCAAACGCATTCAGATTCTGTTGAAACTGTAGGAAAACAATCCATGGGTCATATGTGACGTGAAAAAGTCAACCCTGCCTCAATCCGAGGGCCGGTGTGGCCGGTACCACTCAAAGTGTCTTTCTTTTGTTTAAAATGGATGCACTTTTAAGTAAAAAAACGACATACGGAAAATCGACCAAACACTTTCGGATTATGTTGAAACTTTAGGAAAATGATTTATGGGTCATTTGTGACGTGTACGAGACAACCCCACCTAAATCTGAGGTGTGGTGTGGCCGACACCACTTAAAGTTTCTAACTTTTATTTGAAATGGACAGGATTTTAAGTGAAAACAACAAATGACATACGGAAAACTGACCAAATGCATTTGGATTCTGTTGAAACTTTAGAAAAACGATCCATGGGTCATATGTGACGTGTACAAGTCAACCCTGCCTCAATCCGAGGTCCGGTGTGTCCGGGACCACTCAAAGTTTGTCACTTTTCTTTGAAATGGACAACAGTTTAAGTTAAAACAACTGACATACGGAAAAGGGACCAAAGGTATTCAGATACTATTGATACTTTAGGAAATGTATCAATGGGTCATATGTAACGTGTAAAAGTCAACCCCGCCTCAATCCGAGGGCCTGTGTGGCCGGGACCACTCAAAGTGTCTTTATTTTGTTTAAAATGGATGCGCTTTTAAGTAAAAAAAACCACATACGGAAAACTGACCAAACGCAGTCGGATACTGTTGATACTTTAGGACATGTATCCATTGGTCATTTGTGACGTGTAAGATTCAACCCTGCCTCAATCCGAGGCGCGGTGTGGCCGACACCACTCAAAGTGTCTAACTTTTATTTGAAATGAACATGATTTTAAGTGAAAACGACAACTGGCATACGGAAAACTGACCCAACGCATTCAGATTCTGTTGAAACTTTAGGAAAACTATCCATGGGTCATATGTGATGTGTATGAGTCAACCTTGCCTCAATACGAGGGCCGGTGTGGCCGGGAACACTCAAAGTGTCTTTCTTTTGTTTAAAATGGATGCACTTTTAAGTAAAAAAAACGACATACGGAAAACTGACCAAACACTTTCGGATTCTATTGAAACTTTAGGAAAATTATCCATGGGTCATTTGTGACGTGTACGAGTCAACCCCACCTCAATACGAGGCGCAGTTTGGCCGACACCACTCAAAGTGTGTCACTTTTCTTTGAAATGGACAATAATTTAAGTTAAAACAACAACTGACATACTAAAAATAGACCAAAGGCATTCAGATACTGTTGATACTTTAGGACATGTATCCATGGGTCATTTGTGACGTGTATGAGTCAACTCTGCCTTAATCCGAGGCGCGGTGTGGACGACACCACTCAAAGTCTCTCTTTTATTTCAAAAGGAAATCATTTTAAGTGAATACAACTAAAATTTACACTCATCAACGATAGTCGCAAACTCTTTTTCATGAGTTGGGTAGTTTCACTCATGGGGTCATAAGTGACGAGACTCCTAAGAAAATATCTTTTCACCAAATATTATAAACAATACAAGTTCAATGAAAAATTCATCACAAATCATTACATACCCAAACCTAGTATCACAAAAAATGGGATTTGAGTCAATTTGAATGTCTTATTCAACTCTAATAGATATTTATCAAACTATTCTGCCTATTAGAATTTGATGGGTGAGGTGAATTACCACCGGATGATTGTTGTCATATGTGTTTTTTTGGGCTATTTTAGGTGTTTTTTATACTGTTTGAAGTCTGTATATGGCTTTTGTTATATTTTTTATGCAGGTGTATAGTGGAGGGTATACTGGAGGGCTGTTGTGCACTGTTTTTTTATGCAGGTGTATGGTAGGGCTTCTGGAGGGATTTTGGGGGCTGCTTCTGGGGGATGCTTCTGGGGGATACTGTGCAGCAGATCTGGGAAAAACTTTACCAACAGTTCTGAACCGTTGGTAAAGCCTTTTCCTGAAATCTGGAAAAACTTATACCAACGGTTCTGAACCGTTGGTAAAGCTTTTTCCAGAATTCTGGAAAAACTTATACCAACAGTTCTGAACTGTTGGTAAAGAGTTTCCCAGAATTCTCAAACACCTATACCAACAGTTTAAATGAAACCGTTGGTATAGGTCTTTCCTCACAGCTAACTGGCCAACGGTTTGGAAAACCGTTGGTATACCCTATACCAATGGTTTTCCAGCCTATACCAACAGTTATAAACTGTTGGTATAGCCTACTTTTCCCGTAGTGTGTAAGAATTAGTTGCACCTCAATCCGACGCACGGTGTGATCAGTATAATTCCAAGTGTGTCTATTTATTTAAAATTGACATTAATTTTAGTAAAAGAAACACGTGACATACTAAAAACCAAGAAAATGTATTCATATTGTTTTAATACTTTAGGAAAACAACCCATGATTCATTTTTTACATCTATGAATCAATATCACCTCAATATAACACGCGATGAGACCAATATAACTCAAAGTGTGTCTTTTTATTTAAAATTGACATTAATTTTAGTAAAAAGAACAAGTGACATATTGAAAACCGAGCAAACGCATTAGGATTATTTTAATACTTTATGAAAACAATAAATAATTCTTTTTTGATGTGTAGGAATCAACCTCACCTCAATCCGATGCACGGTGTGACCGGTATGATTCCATGCATGTCTATTTATTTAAAATGGACATTAATTTTAGTAAAAAGAACAAGTGACATACTGTAAATCGAGAAAACACATTCACATTGTTTTGATACTTTAGGAAAATGATTAATAAGTCATTTATATTGTGTAGGAATCAACATCACCTCAATATGATGCATTATGTGACTAGTATAACTTGAATCATGTCTTTTTATTTATAATTGACATTGATTTTAGTAAAAATAACAAGTGACATACTGAAAACTGATAAAACATATTCATATTGTTTTGTTACTTTAGAAAAATGATCCATAATTCATTTTTGATGTGTATGAATCACTAAAGCCTCAATAAGATGCATGGTGTTACAGGTATGACTCAAAGTGAGTCTTTTTATTTAAAATTGACATTAATTTTAGTAAAATAAACAAGTGACATACTGAAAAATGAGTAAACACATTCAAATTATTTTGATGCTTTAGGGAAATGACCCATGAGTTGTTTGTGACATGTAAGAATCACCTAGACCTCAATCCAACACACAGTGTGACCGATATGACTCAAAGTGTCCGTTATGAGTTTAAAATTGACATTTTAGTTCAAAACATGTGTCACTCACTAAAAACCAATAAATAACACTCCAAATTCCATTATAATTTAGGACAATGATTCATAAGTCATTTGTGATGCGTAATAAGTAGTCATACATCAAACTGACTAATGATGTGATCAATATGAATCAAAATGCATGTTTCTAGTTTGAAATGACATCATAATAAAAAACACAAGTGACATACTGAAAATTGAGAAAACTAATTCATATTGTTTTGATACTTTATGACAATGATTTATAAGTAATTTTTGACATGTAGGAATCATCTACACCTCAATCCGATGCACGGTGTGACCAATATAACTTCAAATGTGTCTTTATTTAAAACTGACATTAATTTTAGTAAAAAGAACAAATGACATACTACAAACTGAGAAAACACATTGAAATTGTTTTGATACTTTAAGACAATGATCCATAACTCATTTTTGATGTGTATATTTCAACCCCACCTCAATAAAATGCATTGTGTGATCAGTATGACTCAAAGTGTGTCTTTTTATTTTAAATTTACATTTTCTTAATGTATTCTTTCATATTAATGTTTAATATATTTTTTTATAGTATTACTAACATATGATTTTTTTTATTATATAGGTGGATTTTTTTTCTCGGGTTGAGGTGATTTGTTTGACAACTGATACAACGGGTAGACTTTTTTGAGAGGGGATTACGGGCACCAAAATATGAAACATTAATGTTTTTAAATGTTTGAGGATAGTTGTAAATGTAATTACACAAAACATTGTTTGAAATGTATATAATAGTGTTTTTTTGTATTCATTATGAAAAATTTATTTCAATCAAATTATATATTTTGCATACACAGGTTACATGTTTTTGTGGGTGTGTTGTTATACAAACAAAACACCACAACATGCTGGGCCTTTATCAGTGCTGTTTTTAGCACCGATAAAGGCCCCCCTTTAACGGCCCTGAGGACAGTAATGCTTTTTTAGTACTATTAAAGGTATTTTTGTGTGCTGTTAAAGGGGATATCTATAGCAGTGGGAATTTCACCATGGTGCACATAATTACTTACTTTTAATAACTATGCTCAAAAGTAAACAAATTTTAGGAAACTTAGCAACAACTAAATATGAAAAATAATAAACAAATCAGATAAAATAAAAACCTATTTAATTCTAAAAAATAATGGTTCCAGAAAGGCCACACCAACAAAATATTAATTCTAATATTTGAGAAGCTCTATAAAACAATTATTGTGAATATGAAAAATGTACTATATATACTCACATATAGTGAACAATTTAGAATAAAATAAATATACATAAAATTTAAAGAAACTGGTATCAATAATTTAAGGTGAGAGGAAATTAAAAATTTACCAAATCAGTTTGTAGGTGAAATACATTAGATGAAATAGGATTTGGATCTCTTTTTCATCCCACAATGAACATATTGGGGATTTAGATATCTTTGTGGATGTCATCGGTGAGGGATGTGGCCATGGGAGGGGCACCAACCTGGGGGAAGATGTGTGTGTTTATTTGTCCAGTCCCAAGATAGTGAAAGAGGTCAAGAAGGTGGTGGATCATGTGATCATGTCTAATGAAATGAGAGGAGGTAGAGATGTAAAGATCAGGAGAAGAATGATAGGGGGATAGATTGGGATTGGAAATCAGAGGAGAGAAATAGTAAATGCCGATAAGGGATAAATCAAAAAATGGATTAGGGGATAATCAGAGAAGGGATAAACCACAGTATTCATGGAAGTTGGGGGTTATGGGAGTAGATTACAGAATGGAAAAATGGAGAAGGGAGAGCATGGTGAATCATAAGAGTGGATGGGAAATCATAGTAATTTGGGAAAAATTAGGATTCTGAGGGAGTGGTAGATATTGGGATGGGGAGATGAAATGATGGGTAAGGGATTTTGGGATGCAATAGGGGATATGCAAGGATGGAAAAATGGAGGGAAAAGAGTCAAAGATTGGGTGACACGTATATAGGAGTTTGTGGATTTTAGTATAACTGGTATTTTTCCAGTGCTTTCACACATAATCCACCTATTTTATTTAATATAAGGTAAAATATTAAAACATGGGATCATAAAAAAATGGGATGCTGAGCATTGAAATTCGAAGTAAGTAGATAAAAATTAATGAACAATGAGTGTGAATATAATGAAAAAATGTATAAGTATCTCCCAATGTAAAAATAAATGCTAGTCATTTTTCTCTAAGGGTTTCCAAACCCGACTCAACTTGATCAACCCAAACCACCCTAACTGGGTTGGGCCAGGTTGGGTCAAGTTATAAATAGGATATGGATGGGTAGGGTTAAGTTGGGCCAGGTCGGGATTGGGTTGGGTTGGGTCATGAGTTGGAAAAATAATGATACAACCTGACCCAACCAATCCCTAATTTATTTCCTTTAGTTTGAGTGATACATGTGATGATACATTTCTTTTTTTTTAAAGAAAAATGTTTTAAAAATTTTAATTAATGTTAATGAGGATTGTTGGTTTATTTGTTTTTAGAAGATTTTAAATTTTATAAATTTGTTTAAATTTAATTTAATCAATAGTTTTTTTGTTGTTTTTTCCTATAATTTTTTATTACCTGACCTGACAGACCCAACCCAACCCAACCCAACCCAACCCACCTTAGGTTGGGTCATTACAAAAAAATGTCTATGACCCAACCCAACCATTTTCGATTGGTTCAAGTGAAAAATGCGCCCAAAAACGACCCAACTCAACCCATAAACACCCATAATTTTCTCAAAAAAAAAATATATATTAGTTTCCGTACATGCATACATGTATATATATTGATATATATATATATATATATATTATTATATAAATATAAATATTAATAGATATATTAATATATAGTAGAGAGGAACTCAATTACATCTATTATTGAAGAGTTCACCCCTTTAAGATTAAATAGACTTTAAGAACGATTAAAAATGGTAAAGAAGTTGGGTTAGATAACATCTGTATTGAAGTGTAAAAATATTCAGGGGAGTTGGGTATTAATTGGTTCACTAGATTATTTAATGAAATTATGAAAACAAAGAAAATGCCTAAGGAATAGAGGAAGAGTTCTCTAGTACCTGTGTATACAAATAAATGAGACATTTTAAGTTGTGGGAATTATAGAGACATTGAGCTTATGATTCATACCATGAAACTTTGGGATACATTGATTGAATAAAGTATTATAATGGAAACTAATTTTTTTAATAATCAATTTGGTTTTATGTTTGGATGTTCAACCATATAAGTAGTTTATTTGATTAGAGGTATGATGGAGTATTATCAAAAAAACCCAAAATTTTCACATGGTTCTCATTGATTTAGAAAAGGAATATGATAAAGTTACTAGAGAGGTTTTATGGAAAGATCTTGAAATAAAAGGGGTGCAAGTGGTGTATATTAAACTCATCTAAGACATGTATGAAGGGAGTTTTTCTTGAGTTAAAACTCCAGTAGATGACGCTACAAACTTCCCTATCTTGATAGGACCACATAAAGGTTTGAATTTAAGTTCACACCTTTTTTCTTTGGTCTTATAAGAACTTACAAAGAAAATTCAAGATGATACACCTAATTGCATGCTTTTGAAGATGATATAGTTCTCATTTCATAATCCAAAGAGACCATCAATTTAAAGTTAGATATTTGGAAATAAATTTTAGAATCAAAGGTTTCCATCTTAATAGGGATAAGAAAGAATATATGCAGTATCATTTTAGCAAAGGATTTCTAATTAATGTTATCTATGTGAGTTTGGGAGACCATGTTATTTGAAAATTTTATCATTTTTGATATTTAGACTCATTTCTATAATGTGATGGAGACATTAATTTAGATGTCTCTCATATGATTCAAACCAGATGGATAAAATAGAAAAATGTTGTTGTGATGCTTTTTGATCGTAAAATTTCTTTGAAATTGAAAGGTAGATTTTATAGGGATATTATTAGACTTACTATTCAATATAGAAGTGAGTTTTAGACTTTACGGGACATCATGAACATAAA
This sequence comes from Viscum album, assembly GCA_963277665.1. Taxonomy (NCBI): domain Eukaryota; kingdom Viridiplantae; phylum Streptophyta; class Magnoliopsida; order Santalales; family Viscaceae; genus Viscum; species Viscum album. The sequence goes on along the minus strand of OY728159.1, from coordinate 767,709,069 downwards.
ATAAGGAGAGAAAAAATGAAAATTTTAAGATGGACATGTGGACATACTGAGATAAATAATATTAGAAATGAATGAATTTGAAAAAAAATTAGAGTGGCTTTGATTGATGAGAAGATGACTGAGACTATATTAAGATGATTTGGACATGTTAGAAGAAGACTTAGGGATGCACCTATTGATAGGGTAAGATTAATAACTAATTCACTTATTAAAAGAGGTAGATGTAGACTTAAAAAGACTCTTAAATAAATCATTCAAGATGATCTTATTCTAAACGATTTCAATAAAAATATAGTCTTTAATAAAGCTAATTGATGACATTTAATCCATATAGAAAACCCCGTTTAATTAGGTTTAAGGCTTGTTTGTTGTTATTGTTGTACCTATATCAGAGTATATATATATATATTAGAATACACACACACATGTATTAGAATACACACACACACATGTATATATATATACACACACACACACACAGATATATATCATAACACACACACACACATTAATATATATGTATATATACACATTGATGATAAATATATATATGTATATATAGATATATATGTATGTGTGTGCGTGCATGCATATATGTGTGTGTATGCTAATATATAAATATAAATACACACACACACACACACATACATATACAGTGCACACACACACATATTTACATATATATCCAAGCATATATATAAAATGTAAGGAGAAGGTAACTTACCAAAGTATCCCAATCGGTGAGGAGAACTGATGGAGGCAATGTGAGGAAATTTGGGATCAGAAATTAGAGAAACCCTAGAAAATCATGAGAGGAAAAAACTAAACAATCCATTTAATGAAAAATTTAACATGAATAATCTATTGGAAAATTTTCAGAGTTAATAAAAATACAAATGTTTATAAAAGAGTATAAAATTGAATCTTTAAAACATAATAGAAAACTAAAACCATTTACTTGCATGTGCATGGAGGGGAGCGTGACAACAAAAAATCCCTTTTTAAAATACAGAAGATCATAAAATATTTGAATGAGATCAATTGTATAGTTGTATGTATTTTGAAAATATTATTTTATATCATCATATGACATAATCTATGATTTTATTTATTAAAAAACAATATATAAAAGCATGGTAATGACATTGAAAATATTTCAATGAATGTTAAAATTAAAAAACAGAATGCATAAGGAATTAATATAAATTAACATGCATATTGACAAGGATAAATTGATATAGAAGAGAAAATAATAATAAATGTAGTTTTTTTGGCATATACTTGTGCGCATAGGTATTAAAAAAAACAACATCAGAAATGAAATAAACTTAGTTTGGGAAAGCATAATGAAAAATTAAAAGTTTTCATTAATAGAAAATGAGACTTCACCAAATACATATTATTTTATTGTAAAGTATAATTTATTTTGGCTTATACTATGTACAATTTTCAAATAATGGCATGTATTCGAGCACATTAATTTTAAGGTTAGAGTGAGGAAATTGATCCTTTTAATAGTTATTTATGGTTTTAATAAAAATTTCATATTATTATCCAATATATTTAAGTGATATTTAAAATATAAATAACATAAAATGACATAAAATTTGTGTTATCAAATGTAGATACAGAGAAAGTTGATGTTATAACAATAAAAATTATAAATTTCAACATATAACCTATAATTAAAACATTAAACATAGAGACTAGCTATCACATGTTGTAAAGCAGTACCTTGAGCAAATGATAACATCACATGAGATTTCCATAAAAAAACTGATAATATATGAATGTTCATACAATAAGTAGTAATAGTTTTAGAAACATAAAATGTAGGATGGTTGTTCGTAATCAGTAAATTAATAAACAAAAAATGAACTTAAAGACAAAGGAGTGATATATCATAGGAATTTATAGAAGGGAAATAGGTTTTCCATTTTAAAATTGGTAATGATCACAAAACATAAAAAATAATAGCACTGATGACCACTAGAATGGTCATATGTGGAAATAGTTAGAGGAATAAGAAAATAGATTTAGGGTTTCAGTCACAGGTGAAGTTGTTTTCGATGAAGCAATAATAGTGCACCAATGGCTAATAGAGGGCTTTATTAATGAAAAATGTGCGAAGAGAGGTAAATAGGGTTTCAAAAAATCAGGGGTGCTGATAACATGGAAAACTGAACATGAGAAAACCAAAAGCTGAGAATTGGGTGATTCATTGTTGGAAATTGAGGGATGAGGAAGAAAAATATTATAATGTTGCAATAATGGGAGAAAAGTTGTGGGAGAGGCACCCATGGTCTGAGAGAGGCGATACAGAGGGGTGAGGACAAGTGGAGGTAAGGCACGATCGAAGTCCAACAGGAAAGTGGAGAGGCGTAGTGTGGAGGGAGAAAAAAGAATGAGGGAATGACCAATATAAATATTAATTTTGTTAAATTATAATTATAATTATGTCTATAATTATAAATAAAACCGTTCAATTATGTTTATAATTTACAATTATTTTTTTAATTAAGTTTGTAATTATAGACTAATTTTTTTGGTTTATATAAAAATTTTATAATATATAAATATTTATAAATTTTATATTCATAAATATATTTGCTAAATTATATACTATGAATTATAAATATATTTGTTAAATCAATAAATATAAATTATGAATATTTATAAATTATGCTTATTAAATTACTATTATATAAATTAATAATTTTATAAAAATATAATGAGTTATATATGCTACATTGATATAAGTATAGAAACTTATAATATAATGTATTTTTTAAATTTATATAATTTAACAACTATAATTATATTTGTGTATTATTGTATAAATTTAACAACTACATTATATCATAATTGGTATATAATTTATTATATTTGTTTTAATTGTATTGATATAATTATATTATATAAAATTTATAGTATTTTTGAGAGATGAAATTATATTTATTAAATTAAAATTTTCATACAATTACCTTTTTGTTATAATATAAAAAAATATTAAATAAAAAACTGTTTATTTATAAATAATTATATTTATTATTTTTAGTATATTATAAATGTAATTATATTATAAATATAAATATAATTACCATTACCATCATGGTTATATAAAAAATTATATTTTTATAATTATAAATATAGTTATATTTATTATATAAGTATAAATATAAATATAATTTTTTTATTACAATTACAATTATATTTAAATTTTTAGGGCGTGGGTTGGGGCACCAACTCATGCTCGGGCCTTTTTGAATTATATTTAAATTCATTATATTTGATGAAATGTAAATTTAATTATTTATATAATAAACATAATGATGTATATGATTGTAGTTGTATTGTATCATATGAAATTACAATTATGTAGTATTTTTTAAAATTATAACAATGGAATGAAAAAATAATTTTTTTTATAATAATGCGGTGAAGACATGGTCTAGGATGGCGCCTTTGTGATAAGATTCCTAGGAAGGTGAGGGTAGAGACCATGGTTTTCCTCCCTTGATTCCCCAATTAAACCCCTGTATTTAGCATTATATTGGATATTATTATGTGGGGTGCATTATTCTGGTAATTAAATTATATAATAATTTTTTTTAAAAAATTACCCACTTTAGTCTATTCTTAAGTGTTTTTATATAATCAAATGAAATAGTTATTAATACAGACTAATAAAATGAAAGATCATGAGAAAGAGTGGGATTGAATGTTGCATTGTTTGAGAATTTTATGATGAAATGGAATGATTTTACCATATTATTATTTATAAAATAAATAAATAAAATATTTTTTATTAAAAATATTTAAATCTACCATCATGTTTTTATCTATTTTATTTTCCTTAAATTTTAAGAAGTCATTGATTCTTATCCCACTTGCTCATAAAAAAACTCTTAAATAATGGTTTATCCTGGTAAACTCTTCCATGTCGTGTCATTTCATCCATTTTAAACAACCCCAACACACATTTAGTGCAACACCCAAAGATTTTAGTTTCCTTAAAATGAATACTATGTTCAATAGTGTGCACCACCTGCAACCCCGAGCTTAAATGAATCATGAAATAATATTATTTAAATATTGATGGGTTTTTTATAATCATCATGTGACTATATTCAGTGGAAGATAACCCATACATAGACATATCCATCTTTAAGAATCAACATGGAAATAAAACTGTAAAATATAGTACTGAGAAAAATCCAATAATAATAGTTTCCATCTTCCTTGGCGAAGGAGAATGTTTGATAAAGATCACGAAGTAGTGAACAAAATTACCCTGCATCTAAGGAGGGAACACCGACCAATGGATCCACGACCGTATCATGAGGATCTCAAATGCTGAAGGGGTGCTAGAACCTTTATCTAGAATGACAAAAAATAGTGTGGGAGGAAGAGATAATTGAGAGGATTTCTCACAATCGGTTGTCTACAAGAGGAGGGATCACATCCCTTTATATAGCTATCGATGAAACATTTCATTAAATGAAACGCGTCAACCATATTTATGTATTCATATACATTTATTCCCATTATCATTAATTAATTAAATCCTATTCAATGAATATTCATGCCAATTAATCCATTCATAACACATTATAATTGATAATAAAATCATTTAAGAGAAATAAATATATATCATATATGTGTATTTATTATCAGATGTATTTAATACATGCATAATAACATATGCATCAGATTCATGTACTAAATATACACTTATATATAATATCATATATATATATATATTTAGCATATATCCAAAAATCTCCCACTTATACTAAAATCCCATAAGTACTTTATGCGTAACTTCACAACTCTTTGTGAATCCATCCAAACACTTTGAGATATGGTTTTTCATCAAACTCTCTTCATTTCAAAAAAACACTATGTCCAAAATTTTATCTTTTTCCAAGGACCAAATAGTGTGACCCTACGGGCCTTTGTAGCATTGAAAACAACTATAAAATCTCCATTTCATAGATGTAAACAAAGAGTGACCTCTATAAAAGCATAAATGCTACTCAAGCTACTAAAGAGTCTAGTATGATCTCTTTTAAACATACTCATATCTCTATATGAACATATCCACCATAAGATGTATCATATACATCATATGTATCTTATATAATCCCTTCATCGATGGCATTGAGAAACCACTAGACATGGAACATGTTAATCTAGTATAGGCCTCTCATCATTTTCTTGATTCTCCAAAAAAGACTGACCAAGTGGATGAATACATCACATTTTATTCATCTATTTTATAATCACATCACATGTCACTTATCCAAGTAGTTGAACACATCATATGTGAAACAACTAAGCATGGCCATGAATTTACTCAGTATTAATTCAATAAAGGGAAAAATATATTTTCTTATCATACAAGTGGATAAATCCCATCTTGGTTTCACTCCAATCAATGAAATGATCAACAACATACCCAACCACCCCCATATTACCTAATTTCATATTTTTACTTGTATAATTAGGGAATCAAAGTATGAAAGTTCTCATGCTAGGTATCTCTCCAACCTCAGGTATGAATGATTGATAATAAGCATACACCCCTAAGTATATCTATGACTACATGACTTCCATGGGATATACTTTAGTGGATCAGTCCAAGTAATAATTATATATTTATTACCTTAAGAATCCATTCTTCAATATCTCATATACAACCCTTTATAATGTATATAATAATCTATTCAATCCAGCCTTTATATATCATCACAACCCATTATACTCCATGATGATCATATATTAGGGACAACTCAAAGTTTTTACTTTTAGGGGATATTTATCATTCAACCGTTCATATAAAATAAATTTCAGCACACATGAATTAATGATAAATGAATATTTCCATTATTACAATAACAAGATATTTTTACAACCATCACAACCAATCTCTTAAGAGAATCCACATGAAACTCATGCAGTTGCTGTAGTAATGGATTTTGAATATTAAATCCAAATGTAATTCTTATCGCATACCTATGTGGCCATATGATAAAATACTCCCACTAACCACTTAGTGAGTGACATTTATGAAGAAATCTAGTTTGAATAATGGTGAGACTTAGGAATGATATTCCTAAAGTTCAACTCTTTGAACTTATATTCAAACTACTTAACTTCATAACATAAAATGTAAAGACCCTTAAATTTCAAGGATTTTTTTCTCTCTTAATTTTCTTGGGAATTTTACAAGAACGCAGTTTCTGACGGCACCTGATTCCGAGGCCCGGTGTGCTCGGAATCATTTTCCGAAGTTTGGCTCAGGTACGTTCAGTGAACGAACGAGCGGGTTTTTTTCTAACTTTTGAACCGGTGCTCGGAATCGAATTCCGAGGGCACCGATGGAATCACAGCGCCGGTATTTGCTTAGAAACGCTATTTTCGGAGTTGTGTTTGCTTGGGTGTGGTTTTTTTAATTTTTTGGGGTTAAGTTAAGAAAATAAAATAAAGTGGTGCGACAACTTTATTTTATTTCACTTAAAGCCACTTAAAGCCACTTAAGCTAAGTTGAAGCGAATAGGGTGCAATCCAAAATATCCTACCCTCTTGGTAGGATATTTGTGAGGTGGGGCCGCATGAGCCCCACCGTTTCTTTTCCTCTAAGTAACACACCCGCGAAAACTCCTCTTTAATGAAAGTCAACTGGTGCATTTTCTAAAACTCTTAATGCTCCTATTAATTGGACAGTTAAGACGTTACCATTAATTCACCAAATTAATGGTTCGTTTCTTAACTTGTTTTTCAAATTGTTGGCATGTTAATAAAATAATACCAACACATGTCTTTCTTGAGGATTGCTCGTTGAGAGGATTTGGAGAAGACTCTAAGGCTTGAGATCTTCATCCTCCTTCGCGAAGAACGCGAAGAACGCGAAGAATGCCGAACCCTCGGAGATCGACGACGCAACACCATGTTCCGCGATGCTGACGATTCTTCTTCCGCGATGCTTCTTCCATGGCGTTCTTCCCCGCAACAATCTCCGATCATCAACTGCTTGAGGTAGGAGATTCAGATCTTTTAATTTTTTCCTTTGTGGATTTTATCCTCAGCATGGATTTAATTCGTGAAATTAAATATGTGTGTTTTCTTTAACCCTCGGAGATCGTCAACGCGATGCCGTGTTCCGCGACGACCCGACTCCCTTCCACAACGCGATGATCCTCTTCTTCCGCGATGGTCGATTCCGCGAAGAACTCTTGTCCGACGACAACTACGAGGTAGGGGTTTTATTTGAGAATAATATTTATTCCCATGGTTGTTTCCTTCTAAAACAAAGAACCTGGATCAAAGTTAAATTTTAATTTATTAAAATTGTGCCTTGTTATGTTTTCATGGGTTGATTAATATTCTCAATTGTTATCACCTAACGCAGAGGGTGCGTGCCAAACAAACATGGCCCAACAACCCTCCGCAGTTTTTCGTTGATGCGTGGGTTAACGGCGTTTACGAAATGGGATCAGAATGGCGATTGGAGGCCTTCGCATCAAAGTTCGGATCCCGGGAGATCCGTAGGCGCAAACCGCAGGCAAAACGGACCACCGGAGGGCGTCCGGTGGTCCGCGGAAGTTCCCACCGGCGCGCCGTCGGGAAGACCCGCCGCGGCTGAAGCCGCGACGGCGAGAGCCTGTCCCGCGGCCGCGCAGGACCGCGGGGAAGAGACACGGCCTTACGCCGCGTTCGGTGACACGGAGCGGCCCCCACGCGGGGGCCACGAATCCTTTGGCGCAGCCGCTCGGCCAGCGCTGAGCCGCCCAGGCCGGGCCGGGCCGGGTCGCGCCGGCTGGGTCGGTCCGGGCCCAGACCCCCCGTTTTCGGACCTTTTCGGTCTCTTTTTCATAACTTGAGATACAGGCCTCCGATCGACGCACCATTAGTGGCGATGTGATCCTTGGATCGAGACGGTCATTTCGGTATATCTCACTCATGGTTTCGGAGGAATTTGGATTTGGCCGGGTTGGTTCGTACACGAAACCAACCGGGCCCTCAGAGCGGAAACGCTTATATCTTGAGCCCCGGACGTCCGATTGACGTACCGTCGATTTTGTTGGATTCCTCTAAGTGAGACATATCTTTTGGATTACTCCGCCCGAGTTTTGGACGTAGGTGGAGTACGGTCGGGTTGGTTTTTCCTTAAAAACCAACCGGGCCCCTGGAACGAAAAAGCCAATAACTCTCAGACCGGGCGTCCGATTGACGCGCCGTCTGCGACGTTGAGTTCCTGTTGACGATACAGAACTTTTGGATACATCAAATCTGGACTTTGTGTCAGTTGATGTATCAGCCCCTCAGCTCGTGGAGCGAACCCTCCCTCCCGAGCTTGCTGTGTGCGGGAACCCTAAAGCTGGCTGCGACTGCGACGACGACGACTGTGCAGAGATCCTCAGTGGATTCGACGGCGACGACTACATCACTCAGCGATCCTTTGTGGATCAGTGCTACCGATCCTGTGTGGGTCCGATCCTGTGTGGGTCAGCTCTTAGCGGTCCTGTGTGGGCCAGCGCCTACAGATCCTGTGTGGGTCCGATCCTGTGTGGGTCTTTGCGGGGGTTAGTTACCTATCGATCTTGTGTGGGTCAGATCCTTTGTGGGTCATTGCAGGGGTTAGTTACCTATCGATCCTGTGTGGGTCAGATCCTTTGTGGGTCATTGCGGGGGTTAGTTACCTATCGATCCTGTGTGGGTCAGATCCTTTGTGGGTCATTGCGGGGGTTAGTTACCTATCGATCCTGTGTGGGTCAGATCCTTTGTGGGTCATTGCGGGGGTTAGTACCTATCGATCCTTTGTGGGTCCGATGGCTTAGATGAATCAGTGGAAATATCTGATCATCTCTATCGTCATACAAAGAAGTATACCTGTGTGAGCTGAATCCTGTTTTACTTTCCTATGTGGATTGTGTTGTGCTATCCTGTGTGGGTATACGTTTTTCTTTCCTGTGTGGACTGGGTTGTACTTGGGTTCAGATGTTGGAGCCGAACGAGAATTGATGACTTAGGTATATGTATGGACATATACCTAAGTAGTGTCGGATGTGACTTCGTGATTGTATCTTTCCTTTGTGAAATTTTCCTTCGTGGATTCTGGGAGACCTTCGGGGGTCTCGGGGTCCCTATTGAGTAGCTTATACTCACCCCTGCATGGGCTATGCCCGCACTTTGTTGTGTTGGTTGCAGACGACGGACAATGCTGATCGTGGTTGAGGCTTGCGGAGCAGGACGGTACCTGGAGGTAGACCATTGGGCGAGACGTACTCGGAGTGGACGGCTGGACCCGAGGAGCTGTGGAGGCTATCTGTACCCACCCTTCAGGTGGGATTTCCAGTGGACAGCTCGACGTTGCAGATTTACTTTCAGTTGTTGTTTTCCCTTTTGAGTTGTACTTTACTTTCAGTTTGGGTTTGTATACTGGCCCACTTACTTTTCCGCACTTACTGTTGTACCAGTTTTTACTTAGTGTTTACTTCTTCTTGCTTTCTCTATGGTGTTTGTGGTTTACTTTACAAAGGCAATGCCTTCCCTTTTTCTGGGATTTATGCCTTGGTACTAGTCTCCAGCCCCTGACCTATGGAAGGAGGGCTTGGGGTAGTCACGACACGGGCCCCGAGGACGGGTCGTGACAAATTGGTATCATAGGAGTTCAGTTCTACCGCATAACTTGGACTCTGATCTTTTTCCATGTGAAGCAATAATGTTAAGCGTATTGGGTGTGGTTATCAGTTCAGGGAGTCCAGTGTTGGTGTGGCAGCCGACGTATCCGTACACCAGGACCCTGACTTCTGATTTCCGACTTAATGCATGAAAACATTGATTGCATGTGTGCTTCAAGTTTTCTTTGTGATTACTTTGTGTCAGCTCACCAGGTATACTGTTCTGACCGTGGCGCACCTGTCTCCTTTTCAAGATGGCCCCACGATGGCATCCAGCTAGGGTTTCGAGAGTTGAGCGTGACGACAGCCCACTGAGCGACGAGGCCTCGGTACATGGCCCTTTGACAGCAGAGGCACCGGCGGTACCTCTACCCGCCGAGCCACCGATGCTACCAGCCCCAGCCGCTGACGATGCACGTCGCCTTAGTGCACTGCATGAGTTCCAGTGCCAGCGACCGCCCAGGTTCCGTGGGGAGACGGACCCCCAGGCAGCCGAGGACTGGCTGGAGGCAGTTGTACGAGTTTTCCGGTTAGTGAGGACACCAGCAGATCTCATGGTGATCCTCGCAGTGAGCCTACTGCACGCGACAGCGGGCCGATGGTGGATCTTGATGCTCCAGGTGCACGATGAGGCATCTCTTCTCTAGACAGACTTTGAGAGCCTCTTCCGCTCAAAGTTCGTCCCGGACACCCTTCGTGCGGTACGCATCCAGGAGCTTCTTCAGCTGCGGCAGGGCAGCTTGACGGTCGCCCAGTACTCGGCGAGATTTACCGATCTCTCGCGCTACTCAACAGACATGTTATGGGACCCATTCTTCTGGGCCCGGACCTTTGACCAGGGTTTGAGACATGAGATCAGGGCATCGCTGATCTCCCTCAACATTCCGACTCAGGCAGAAGTATTGGAGTGATCCCTTTTGATCAAGAGCTTTCTTGCTGAGTCTACACCAGCAGCGAGACCTACCGTGGGGCGGCACGTAGTAGAGTCTTCTGCGGCAGGCAGTCGACGAATGACTCAGGGGTCCAGGTAGACCAGACCCTCACACAAACGACCTCAGGACACTAGCTCAGCAGTGTAGGGCACATAGCGCGGAGCCAGTCTTTCGAGAGGCAGGCAGTGCTACACATGCAGCGGGCAGGGCCACATGGCTCGTGACTGCCCGAACCACCGTTCCGAGGAGCAGCAGACGGTTGAGGGGCCACCCAGGCAGAGGCAGAGGGTCGACCGTGGCGGACCGCAGGGAGGAGGCGGATGAGGAAGAGGAGCTGGCCGAGCAGCAGGTGGTGGGTGACGCTTTGAGGCTCTACCACCACCACCAGGAGGTCCACCCCGGCCACAGGGAGCTGGCGGGCAGAGACAGACACAGCTCCAGGCAGTGGAGGCCTATGACCATGGCGCGCCCGAGATGATTTGAGGTACTATCTGTGTCTATTCCACCCTTCATGCAGTTCTTATAGACACATGAGCGAGTCACTCTTTCATATCTGCTGCCCTTTTTCGGTGCTCGGAGATTCTGATAGAGCCGTTGGCTCGATCCTTACGGCTAGAGACTCCTATGGGAGCAGACTCGACGATTACACACTAGTACCGGCAGTGTGAGCTTACTCTAGAAGGCGAGAGCTTCGGCTGGGATCTTCTTGTAGCGGCGTCGAGGCCTTACGACGTCATCTTGGGCATGTATTGGTTATCTACAGTCCATGCACAAATTGACTGTATTAGGTGCAAGGTGTGATGTGTAAGCACCGATAGGAGTAGGTTCACCTTCACCGGAGAGAAGAGAGCCTTTGCAGCACAGGATGGACTCTCGTAGAGGAGAGGACAACCCATCACTCATCAGTTGGCTAGCCTCATCCTAGGAGCAGTTGACGTGCAGAGTCCTAGTTTTCCTGCAGTGGTGGATCAGTATGCGGACGTCTTTCCCGACGACGTTCCAGGACTAACTCCTCGCAGAGAGGTAGACTTTTATATTGAACTGTACCCCGGGACAGCCCCGATATCGAATCCAACATATTGGATGGCCCCCGCTGAGCTTCGAGAGCTACGAGTATAGTTGGAGGACTTGAAGGTCAAGAGATTCATCTGACCTAGTGTTTCACCCTGGGCTTCCCCGATACTGTTCGCCAAGAAGGCGGACGAGAGCTTGCGAATTTGTGTCGACTATCGTCGCCTGAACCAGGTAACAGTGAGGAACAAGTATCCGCTACCGATGATTGATGACCTCTTCGATCAACTCAAAGGAGCACGGTGGTTCTCGAAGATAGACCTCAGGTCAGGCTATCATCAGCTCAGAGTTCGGGACGAGGACGTGTAGAAGATGACCTTCAGATGTCGGTATGGCCACTATGAGTTCTTGGTTATGCCTTTCGGCGTAACCAATGCTCCGGCAGTGTTCATGGGCCTCATGAACAGGATCTTTCAGCCATACCTCGATCGATTTGTCGTGGTCTTCATCGATGACATTTTGATTTACTCGACGACTGAGGAGGAGCACGCCTACCACTTGCGAGTTGTACTGGACACACTCCGAGAGCACCAGCTTTATGGAAAGCTCTTGAAGTGTCAGTTCTGGATATGAGAGGTCCACTTTTTGGGGCATGTCATCTCTGAGGCGGGAGTTGTGGTGGATCCTGCGAAGATCGAGGTAGTGCTAGCTTGGGAGCCACCCAGGAGCGTGACGGAGGTGCGGAGTTTCTTGGGACTATCTGGATACTATCGGAGGTTTGTGCCAGACTTCTCCAGAGTTGCGGCACCACTATTAGCTTTGAAAAAGAAGGGGAAACCCTTTGTGTGGTCAGATAGATGTCAGTAGAGCTTCCAGGAGCTGAGACAGAGATTGACCAGCGCCCCTATCTTGAGGTTGCCTGAGGAGGGAGTAGGGTACGTAGTCTACTGCGATGCATCAAGGACTGGACTCAGTTGTGTCCTGATGTAGGAGCAGGAAGTGATCGCCTATGTATCACGTCAGTTGAGGCCTCATGAACAGAACTACGCCACCCATGACCTGGAGTTAGCAGCAGTGGTCTTCGCTCTGAAGACATGGCGACACTACCTGATGGGAGAGCGCTTTACAGTCTTTTCTGACCATCAGAGTCTCAGTTACATCTTCTCTAAGAAGGATCTGAACCTAAGACAGCGGCGATGACTCGAGTTCCTCCAGGACTATGACTTTGAGATAATATATACTCTTGGGAAGGGGAACGTGGTAGCTGATGCTCTCAGCAGGAGGACGGGCATTCAACTACTTGAGGAGGAGACAGAGCAACTAGCCTCTTTGCAGATATCCTTCGTGGATAGGGATGGAGCATCCTTCTTTCAGTCTATCACAGTCACCCCTCCACTACTGCAGCGGGTCAGAGAGGCACAGCGTGGGGACGCTGACTGTGAGACGCGGTGTGCACAGATATCCTCAGGTCAGGCACCTGATGGTTTCTCCTTTGGAGCAGAGCACGACGTCCTTTTCAGAGGAAGTACCTTGGTACCAGTTGCTTTACGGGAGGAGGCACTGAGAGAGTTTCACACTTCTCCTTTGGCGGTACATCCTGGAGTGGTGAAGATGTACCAGGACCTCAGACGACAACACTGGTGGCCAGGCATGAAGAAGGCTGTGGCAGAGTTCGTTTCTCGATGCCTCACCTGCCAGTAGGTGAAGGCGGAGCACCAGGTACCAGCAGGCTTGGTACAGCCCTTGGAGGTCCCGGAGTGGAAGTGGGACGGGTTATCTATGGACTTCGTGACTGGACTTCCGCGCACTTCCAGAGGTCACGACTCTATCTGGGTGATTGTCGACCGACTCACCAAGTAGGCTCACTTCTTACCCATTAGAGAGCAGGGATCAGTGGAGAGCTTGGGACATCTCTACGTTCAGGATATTGTACGACTTTACGGTGTGCCATCATCTATCGTCTCCGATCGAGATGCTCGCTTTACTTCCCGACTTTGGAAGGGTTTGAAGGAGGCGTTTGGGACGCAGCTACGTCTGAGCACCTCCTTTCACCCTCAGACGGATGGTCAGACGGAGAGGACCATTCAGACTCTCGAGGACATGCTCCGCGCATGTGTCCTCGACTTTGGTCGTAGCTGGGAGGACCACCTACCCTTGGTGGAGTTCGCGTACAACAACAACTACCACTCCACCATCGGGATGGCACCGTACGAGGCGTTTTATGGCCGAACTTTCAGATCTCCTTTGTGCTGGACAGACCCTGGGGAGTCAGCACTTGTGGGAACGGAGATGGTCCAGGCCACGACAGAGAAGGTCCAGGTCATCCAGGAGCGGATGAGGACAGCTCAGAGTCGGCATAAGTATTATGCTGACAGGAGGCGGAGGCCACTAGAGTTCGAGGATGGCGACCACGTCTTCTTGCGGGTCTCACCTCGACGTGGTTTACGGAGATTTGGATGAGGCGGCAAGTTGCCTCCGTGCTTCATCAGACCCTTCTAGGTCCCCAGCAGGATTGGAGAGGTGACTTATCTCCTGGCTCTACCACCTCAGTTGCACCAGGTGCACGATGTCTTCCACGTATCTCAGCTAAGGAGATACATGCACGACCCGACGCATATCATTGACCATGGGGAGCTAGACGTTGATGATGGGGTGACTTTTGCAGAGGTCCTGGTGGAGATCGAGGATCAATAGGAGCGGTTCCTACGTGGATGGTCAATTACTCTTGTGCACGTCAGATGGCAGCACGAGAACCTCCAGGAGAGCACTTGGGAGCGGGAGGCTCAGATGCATGCTCAGTACCCACTTTTGTTTCCCTAGTTTTTGATGTATCTTTATGGGGACGTAAAGCCCTGAGGTGGGAGCGATGTAAAGACCCGTAAATTTCAAGGAATGTTTTTTTCTTAATTTTCTTGGGAATTTTACAAGAACGCAGTTTCTGACGGCACCTAATTCCAAGGCCCGGTGTGCCCGGAATCATTTTCCGAAGTTTGGCTCAGGTACGTTCAATGAACGAACGAGCGGGTTTTTTCTAACTTTTGAACCGGTGCTCGGAATCAAATTCCAAGGGCACCGATGGAATCGAAGTGCCGATATTTTCTTAGAAACACCATTTCCAAAGTTGTGTTTGCTTGGGTGTGGTTTTTTTAATTTTTTGGGGTTAAGTTAAGAAAATAAAATAAAGTGGTGCGACAACTTTATTTTATTTCACTTAAATCCACTTTAAGCCACTTAAAGCCACTTAAGCTAAGTTGAAGAGGATAGGGTGAAATCCAAAATATCCTACCCTCTTGGTAGGATATTTGTGAGGTGGGGCCACACGAGTCCCACCGTTTCTTTTCCTCTAAGTAACTCACCCGCGAAAACTCCTCTTTAATGAAAGTCAACTGGTGCGTTTTCTAAAACTCTTAACGCTCCTTTTAATTGGATAGTTAAGACGTTACCATTAATTCACCGAATTAATGGTTACTTTATTAACTTGATTTTCAAATTGTTGGCATGTTAATAAAATAAGACCAACACATGTCTTTCTTGAGGATTGCTCGTTGAGAGGATTTGGAGAAGACTCTAAGGCTTGATATCTTCATCCTCCTTCGCGAAGAACGCGAAGAACGCGAAGAACACCGAACCCTCGGAGATCGACAACATGACGCCGTGTTCCGCGACGCCGACGATTCTCCTTCCTCTATGCTTCTTCCGCGAAGTTATTCCCCGCAACAATCTCCGATCATCAACTGCTTGAGGTAGGAGATTCAGATCTTTTAAATTTTTCCTTTGTGGATTTTATCCTCAGCATGGATTTAATTCGTGAAATTAAATCTGTGTGTTTTCTTTAACCCTCGGAGATCGTCGACGTGATTCCGTGTTCCGTGACGATGCGACGCCCTTCCGCGGCGTGACGATCCTCTTCTTCCACGACGGTCGATTCCGTGAAGAACTCTCGTCCGACGACAACTACGAGGTAGGGGTTTTATTTGAGAATAATATTTATTTCCATGGTTTTTTCCTTCTAAAAAAAAGAACCTGGATCAAAGTTCAATTTTAATTTATTAAAATTTTGCCTTGTTATGTTTTCATGTGTTGATTACTATTCCTAATTGTTATCACCTAACGCGGAGGGTGCGGGCCAAACAAACATGGCCCGACAACCCTCCACAGTTTTTCGTTGATGCGTGGGTTAACTACATTTATACAAAATGGGATCGGAATGGCGATTGGAGGCCTTCACAACAAAGTTCGGATCCTGGGAGATCCGTAAGCGCAAACCGCAGGCAAAACGGACCACCGGAGCGCGTCCGGTGGTCCGCGGAAGTTCCCGCTGGCGCGCCACGTCGGCACGGCGACGCCGGCGGCCGGCAGCGGCCGACCACCAGGAAGCAGTGGTGCCCGCCGCGCCACCGGGAAGACCCGCTGCGGCTGAAGCCGCGGCGGCGAGAGTTGGTCCCGTGGCCGCGCGGGACCGCGGGGAAGGGACGCGGCCTTGCGCCGCGTCCGGTGACACGGAGCGGCCCCCGCGTGGGGGCCGCGGCTCCTTTGGCGCGGCCGCTCGGCCAGCGCCGAGCCGCCCAGGCCAGGCTGGGCCAGGTCACGCCCAGCCGAGTCAGACCCGGACCTGGGTCGGGTCGACCCGGTTCGGTCCGACCCAGGGGGGGTTGGGCCGGGTCGGTCCGGGCCCAGACCCCCCGTTTTCGGACCTTTTCGGTCTCTTGATCATAACTTGAGATACAAGCCTCCGATCGACGCACCGTCAACGGAGATGCGATCCTTGGATCGAGACGGTCATTTCAGTATATCGCACTCATGGTTTTGGAGGAATTTGGATTTGGCCGGGTTGGTTCGTACACGAAACCAACCGGGCTCTCGGAGCGGAAACACTTATATCTTGAGCCCCGGACGTCCGATTGACGTGCCGTCGATTTTGTTGGATTCCTCTAAGTGAGACAGATCTTTTGGATTACTCCGCCTGAGGTTTGGACGTAGGTGGAGTACGGTCAGGTTGGTTTTGCCTTAAAAACCAACCGGGCCGCTGGAACGAAAAAGCCAATAACTCTCAGACCGGGCGTCCGATTGACGCGCCGTCTGCGACGTTGAGTTCATGTTGATGATACAGAACTTTTGGATACATCAACTCTGGACTTTGTGTCAGTTGATGTATCATCCCCTCGGTTCGTGGAGCGAACCCTCCCGAGCGAGCTTGCTGTGTGCGGAAACCCTAGAGCTGACTGCGACTGCGACGGCGACGACTGTGCAGAGATCCTCAGTGGATTCGACGACAACGACTACAACACTCAGCGATCCTTTGTGGATCAGTGGTACCGATCCTGTGTGGGTCTGATCCTATGTGGGTCAGCGCTCAGCGGTCCTGTGTGGGCCAGCGCCTACAGATCCTGTGTGGGTCCGATCCTGTGTGGGTCTTTGCGGGGGTTAGTTACCTATCGATCCTATGTGGGTCAGATGCTTTGTGGGTCATTGCGGGGGTTAGTTACCTATCGATCCTGTGTGGGTCAGATCCTTTGTGGGTCATTGCGGGGGTTAGTTACCTATCGATTCTGTGTGGGTCAGATCCTTTGTGGGTCATTGCGGGGGTTAGTTACTTATCGATCCTGTGTGGGTCAGATCCTTTGTGGGTCATTGCGGGGGTTAGTACCTATCGATCCTTTGTGGGTCCGACGACTTAGATGAATCAATGGTAATATCTGATCATCTCTATCGTCATACAAAGAAGTATACCTGTGTGAGATGAATCCTGTTTTGCTTTCCTATGTGGATTGTGTTGTGCTATCATGCGTGGGTATACGTTTTGCTTTCCTGTGTGGACTGGGTTGTACTTGGGTTTGGATGTTGGAGCCGAACTAGAATTGATGACTTAGGTATATGTATGGGAATATACCTAAGCAGTGTCAGATGTGACTTCGTGATTTTATCTTTCCTTTGTGGATTTTTCCTTCATGGATTCTGGGAGACCTTCGGGGGTCTCGAGGTCCCTACTGAGTAGCTTATACTCACCCCTACATGGTCTATGCCCGCACTTCGTTGTGTTGGTTGAAGACAACGGACAACACTGATCGTGGTTGAGGCTTGCGGAGCAGGATGGTACCTGGAGGTGGACCATTGGGTGAGACGTACTCGGAGTGGACGGCTGGACCCGAGGAGCTGTGGAGGCTATCTGTACCCACCCTTCAGGTGGGATTTCCAGTGGACAACTCGACGTTGAGGATTTACTTTCAGTTTCTGTTTTACCTTTTGAGTTTTACTTTACTTTCAGTTTGGGTTTGTATACTGGCCCACTTACTTTTCCGCACTTACTGTTGTACCAGTTTTTACTTAGTGTTTACTTCTGCCTGCTTGCTCTGTGGTGTTTGTCATTTACTTTATAAAGGCAACATCTTCCCTTTTTCCGGGATTTACGCCTTGGTGCTAGTCGCCAGCCCCTGACCTATGGAAGGCGGGCTTGGGGTAGTCACGGCACGGGCCCCGAGGACGGGTCGTGACATCAAATGTTATAATGTTATATTTTGTTGTCTTCTTAGAAATATTTCTAATTAAATCACCATAATCCTTGAAAACTTTTCCATCAAAATTTTTCCTTGAAATATTTTGTAAATAATGTAACTATTTACATTATTACTTTACCAGCACATCCTAAATTTTTTTAGGATAAAGTGATATCAAATTTGTTACGATAACTAAATAAAACTATTTACATTTTTCTAAACTTATATAGGATATTTAGTAAAGAATAAATTTAATCTTAGACTTGTATAATCCTTTAGTTAATAGTGATATCCACCTTATCACAGTAACTAAATGTAACTATTTACATTTTTCTTTACTGTCACATATCAGAACATTTTAGGATATAAAGTAAATAATCACTTGAAATAAATCTTGCACAATATTTTTTTTTGTTAATTTTGAACTTCTATAAGTCCAAAAATACTTCCACTAGCCTCTTAGACATTATATTCTCTTTAGAATATCTTTTTAAGACTCCAAAAAAACTACTTTGTGTTTCAGGAAATAAAATTTATTTCCTTTTAATAGGAATATTAAACAAATAAACTATCATTTCCATATCATATATGGTATTATATGTGTTTGGAACATTATTATATGAAAATAAAACTTTATTAAAATATACCACCAATGGGTGGTAGGAACACCTTCCCACATATTTAACAAACATTTTGGATAAACACATTTATCCTAGATAAACTCTTTATTCAAATATTCTTATCAAAACATGTTATAGAATCCAATGAATCATAAAACATGCATACACATTTAATCATCTCATAACAACTATTTTTTATCAAAAATTCTCTCTTATCACATAAGAGAAATGAGATAAAGATACACATCTTTTATTTAGATTCATTTGGGATTGATAAAAACCTTTACATTCAAATCTTGGATATAGTAATTGGTTACTTCATCACTTGAATGAAAACTACAAGCTCAATCAATTATTCCTTTGATTTTTAACTCATTTATATTTATAACACTTGTAAAACATACACTTGGTATCACATACCATTCGAAATCAAAGAATTAATTTCTATAACATCCATACCTATCAAGGACATTCCATGGAGTTCCCAAACTCCTTCAAGCATTTATTGGATAATACAATCATATTGAATTATTAATATTCGTTCTTTACAACCTTAGGTTTCAATGGCCATGATAGGCTCCTTAAAGAAACATTTTAAAACTTTTTCAATAGACTTTTCTTCTTCCAGTTTGAAATTTTACCCACTTTTATTATCCATATAGTACCAGAATCTATACATTATATGCCCAGTTCATCCATTCTCAACATTTTGAGAATATTGGGTAAAACTTTTCATTGAATTTAATCATATTATTAGAAAATTTCTATAAATGATAATAGGATAGATTACCTAACCAGAAAAATCCATTTAGCCCCCCTTTAAAGTATGCTATAGAATTAAACTAATCATAAACCAAGTGTAAAAACAACCATCTCATTTCATCTAAACAACCATTGTTTACAAGATCTTCTCAAGATATAAATGAGATAAAATACATATCTTATGATGAGTTTACCCAAGCTTGAAGCATTCAAGTTATTAATGTAGAAACTCATTTTCTCCATTACTTTAAAGTAAAATTCAAGATTCAATTATTTTAATCTTTATAAACTTCTATATATTTACAACATGTTTTAAAACATATAGTTGATATCATATATCTACCAGAATAATAGAATTGATTTCTATAACCAATAAATATTTAAGGAAACTTTTAGTATCACCAATTCATTAATTTATTAAATAATATTGAATAACATTTGACATATCCAATCATATAGAGTATGTGAGACTAATATTCCTTTTTTTATTTAACATTTGATGCCTAAATAAATCATTCCATGCTTCTATATGCATATTTATTTTATTGTTGAACAAATTTAACACTTGGTTACTTTGGAAGGAATAGTTTTAACACATAGAATATTTCTATTTCTCAAGAAATTTTCTTAAGATACTAGTCTTAGGAGTTACTTACTTTAAGATCCCCATTTCAAGGATTAATACAAAGTTTGACGACAAGGACGATTCATTTATCTACAATAGAAATTTTTATTAGATGAATTTCATGTATTATATCTTTTCATTAAGTAATTTTATTGAAAGTTATCTTAATAAAAATGAAAACCCATACATCATATCCATTTAGTGAGCCAAGATCCATTTTTCACTAAGTTTTAGGTTGCTTTAGCATTTCTACCATTACTTATCTATTTTGGTAGGGCATCATCCTAATCAAAATAGTTGCGACTCTTGGATAGTAGATCATATAACCCTATATCCAAATCCATCAGATGGATTCACTCAAATTTATTCCTCTGATAACCTAATCTTATTAGGGTCTCCCAACTAGTTTAACCCAAAGTAAATGCCAAAAATAAGTTAACAAAGGATGATCCAGGGGAACCGAGCTTTAGCATGACCCAACCAAAAAAATAATACAGATTCACTCATTACTTTGTTACCTTATTCAATATAATCCAGGCACAAAAAACTTTAGCATGACCTACCCGGTTGGATGATCGAGGTTTTGGAAAGTTTCTCTTTGTAAGGATTTTCACACTTAGTATTTGAGGGGTTTTTAGTCTCACCAATTTAATATATATCATATACATATTAAATTCAAAATTATTATATCATATATAATAATTATCATATCATGTTTTATTCCCTTTCTTTATATGCATGCATCCAATGATTTAGTTTTGGAATCCTTATTCCAACCACCAAAATAATGTGTTTACACTACATTAATGTGACAACCCACAAGTTTGTGTTAATCACCCAAAAATAGAATTCAAGTATATTAATACATATCCAAATGAATAAAATGCCTAAGGCACATGAAAGATTTATGTAAAATCATATATATGAGATTGATAAAATCCACATGAGTAATCCTAGAGTGATAGATATCCAACCCCATTCATTTTTCTAGCCAATGAAAGCCTCTAGGAAAGTAGGTGGTTTGACCCTAAACCCCTCAATCTGGGGATACTTTACTTAAGAGAGAATTAAATTCATGATATCTCTAACACCTAATATGAAAAAATTATTCCCAAAACTATTCAAAAACTCATAACTAAAATATTAATCATGGTTGAATTATATGAAAACTAAATTTTATGATATTAATACTATCATGATATGTAGGTCTCTACACTAGAAGCAATTTATCATATAAACTTTGGAATATAGACATTCATAATATAAAATTTTTATAAATTTGAATAAAATAGAGAATAAACATTAAATAAATGAAAAATTCCAATATTTAAATATGAAATAACATTTATGAACAATTTAATAAATAAAATATAATTATAAACCCTTATAATTTCAGATTTAACATTATGGACATTCAATAATTTTGAATAAACTCTTTATATTATTTCCAATATGAATTATTTTATATTTATCATAATATGGAATTTACTTTTTAAATATATGATATTATATGAATTATAAAATATTTATAATTCAATTTATATTATGTAAACCTTTTACACAATCTAAATATCATATACTTAATTATTATTTAAACCTTGATCATATCAATTATTGAAAAAATTTATGATATGGCATAAATAATATCCAAATAAGACCCCTTTGATTTGAAAAATTTAATATTAATTAATTATGAACTAAACATGAATATTAAGGAAATTTAATAAATAAAAAAATATGTTTTTTTTCAAAATATGAGACATTTATGAACCATTTATAAATAAATACCAATTGTAAACATTTTATAAATTAGTAAGAAAATAAAAAATTTATATTAATTTCAATATGAAACCCTTAATATTTTATATTAAATAGAATTTATATAATTTTTCATGAATTATATAAATTTTATAATTCAATATCTATTATATAAACATTTTTATATAATCTAAATATCACACATGTTGTAATTTATAAACTCTTTATAAATCACCTTTTATGATATCTAAATAAACCATTTATTCAATGCATGTATTATTATGAATGTATTAAATACATTCAAATAGTTAGAAAAATTCCTACCCTATATTCATCTAATCTTTTTACTAGGCAAAGTATAAGAATAAATTCATTTTATGTCATAAGAATACATTCTTCATAAAAATGCTTTTATGAGTTTTATATGCGAATAATTAGAATTAATTTATGCCATTTTTATAAATTTTATTTGAAAAAAAACTTCATTTTTTTAATTATTATGTCAAAATTATCTTAGGGTAAATTTTTGAGATTTTTCCGAAATAGTTGATTTTTGGATGAATAGTGAAAAATACCATTTTTTGTAAAATTGTCATTTCTTTTCATTAAACCAAGTAATTTAAAAGCCTTATTATTATTTTTTAAATGTGATATAAAATTAAAATAAGTCTCACTTAATTATAAATAATATAATTAATTAAATAGGAATCAACATTATACTTTATTTTGGTATATGTTCATTTTTTGTCTTAAAAACCACATTTTTCTAAAAACAATTTTATGTGCACAATGTGTTTTTATCTTAATAAATTAAATAAATCACTATTGATTGATAATTTTAATTTAATTTATAGAATATAAACTCAATAAAATATTTTAATATTCATCTAATAGTTTTTACAAGGTAGAGAATGAAAGTAAATTTAGTTTTATACTTAAAATGCATTTTTATAAAAACGATTTTGTTGTGTTTTGTGCAGTTATTTTAAAGTGAGTTTCTACTAATTATAAAAATTAAATATTGTAAAATGGATTCCATATTTTGAATTAGAATAATTAATATAATTTAATAGACTCAACTTATTTTTTTCATAATGAATAGTAAAAAACATTAGAATTTTGTTACCATGGTTAAGGTTAAAACGAGTTACCAGGGCTTAAATCAAGAAAAAAGGGTAATAATAACACATAAAATTGTCTAATTATTACTTTTTGAAGATATTTGACCTTATATTATCTTAACTTTGAATAATTTTCCATTTAGATCCACTTTTACATGAAAGTGACCTTATATTATTGAAATCTTTTAAGTGATTCCATGTGTGTCCCTTCCCTCATTTATAAAAGGACACCTCTTCTCCTTCCTTTTCAAAAACTTTGAGTACTTTACCTTAGACAATACCTAACCAAAAAACTTTCCTATCTTCCTTACCTTTATTCTTGAGTTCCCGGTCTTCTCCCAAGACCATCCTAAGAAGGCTTTATTTGTAATCCAAATGAGGTTTCTTAATGAAGAGGTAATCATATTACCCAACTCTTTCAAAGTTCATTTGTTCTTATACTTCCTCTAAATCTATCATATCCATAATAACATAATGAATCCAATATCATCAATATATTTAGACATTATTATGTGTAACATCCTAAAATTATAAAATAAGAACATTGTATTCGATAATGTATGTGACACACAACACCGATCTTAAACAACCCACAAAATATATTTCTTTAAATTTAATCTCTTCTATAGCTTGTGGAACATGCAACCCTGAGCCTAAATAAACCGTATTATAGTATACTGTTATAACCTAGACATTACATTAGAGGGTATGAATATTAATAACTAAATTATGAAAAGTACATGGTTTACATATACAAAAACAAATTCATTGGTTATCTATTGATTAGAAATAAAATAAGAATAATTTAAAAGAAAAAGAAATGTTTTTTGAAAAATTGTGTTTTTTTAAAAGACAGTTTAGTCGCACTTCACACACATAATTTAAAATTAATTTTTACAAGGTTTAGAAAATTTATTTGAAAAAATAAACTTAATTTTTTAAATCATAATATCAAAATTAGTTTAGGGTTAATTTTTGGGATTTTTCTGAAATATTTCATTTTTTGATGAATAGTGAAAATATTGAATTTTAATTGAAAATTGCCTTTTTGTTTAAATTATTTATAAAGTTAAAATATATTTTGAATTGGGTTTAAAGTAAAATTAGTTAAAATATATATTAATTAATCAAATTTATGTTGTTAGAATCATTTTCATATTGAATTTTGATATAAAAACATTATAAACTTTTAAATATTTTCTCTTTGAAAACCCGCTTTCTCATCGTGTCTGCGGGACTAATTTTGAATTAAATTACAACACTTATGTGAATTTAATTTGATAAAATGGATTCCATATTTTGAATTATAATAATTAATATTTTTTAATAAGGTCAAATTAATTCTTGGTAATAATAATTAGTAAAGACAATAAAAAGTAATTACCGCGGTTAAGGTTAAAAGCGATGTTTTTGCACGTTACATGCAATTGTGTTAAAATTAATTTTCAAAACACATTGGATTTTTATTTTATAAATTATATTTAATATTTAAATTCATTAGTTCTAAATTATATAATAAGACTCATTTTATTTTAGTCCTAAATATTTAATTACCTAGGTTAAAAAAACTAATTATCATGGTAGAAACTAAAGTGGTAAAAAGGGGGTAAACTTAAAGGCTAAGGAATGACATGTTTAAAACATGTGTTTTTTGTGTAAAAGATGTTTTTATTGAACA
The DNA here is from genome assembly GCA_963277665.1 of Viscum album. Classification (NCBI taxonomy): domain Eukaryota; kingdom Viridiplantae; phylum Streptophyta; class Magnoliopsida; order Santalales; family Viscaceae; genus Viscum; species Viscum album. The sequence continues at coordinate 767,684,382 of OY728159.1, read as the reverse complement.
TATAATCCATTAAATCCATTATTTATCAATTTTGGATCCACATGATGTGAGAGTGACTTCCCATTATTAAATACTTTTGGGTATTTACAAAAAATGTCACTCCTCCTTTATTATAAAAGGACACTCACTCCCCCAACTTATTCACACCTACAAAACCTTTTGTATAAAACAAAAACTACCCAAATAACTTAAAAAATTCCATAAAATTATACTATAATAATTATTTTTTAAAAAAATCCAACCTATAAAAGATTTGGTGCAAACCTAAGGAGGATACTTGAAGAAGAGACAACGTTCTTCAATGAGAATTTTTATTTTATTTCTTCCTCCACCTCATTCAATTATTATTAAAACATGATGATATAAAAAACTAATTATATTACATATAATGAGATTTTTTTATAATAATTTCATGACCTATAACCATCCACACTTCTAATAAATGGGTTACAAAAATCATCATTCATGTGTACGACAGACTACCGCCTTACGAACTGATGTCATTCATTTTTCCATTACCACCTCTCACAGTTGGGTACGATGATGGATATAAAGTATATATATATATATGATATTTATTATGTAATTATATATATTTATTAATTATATCATATATACCCTTTTTAATTTTCATTCCATAGGGATACAATAACGCCGCACATGTGTACGACAGACTACCGCCTTACGAAGCGATGTGATATGTTTTTCACTAATGATTTACATAGAAGGTAATAAGGATAATGTTAATGAATATATGTGATATAAATGAAATAATTATTATACTAATGATATATTTATCATTCTTACAAGATAATATATCATTTTTTTACACTGAAAAAGGATAACATCGTTCGTGTATGTGTGGACTACCGCCCTCATGAAGTGATGTGACTCTATTTCATCACCAAACTACATGGATGATATATATAAGTAAATTTAAAGAAATAATATGATGTATATTATATTATGATTATTATGGAAAGATAAAATAATACTTAACTTATTTCTATAATGATCATTGAGAAATGGAAATGTTACTCATGCGTACGTACGACCTACTGTCTCTATAATTATAACATAGTTCACTTTTCATAACCATATTTCATGATTGGTTTTAAAATTATAATTGATTTATTAATATGATAATTATGTAATGATTATTATTCTGGAGATAATGGAACTATATAATATGTTCAAGAACCATATCTTTCATGATAAAACACACATTAGAAAATAAGACAATTAATACCTAAAACAATGGGAATAATGAAATATTATTAATGAACGGGTGGTAAGATGTTATAAAAGGATCATATATGATATTATAAATATTAATATGGGTTTTTAATAATTTAATAACATGTTTAAAACCACTTTACAGGATATTAAAGTACGTTCAACCAAAAGGGAGCGTGAGGTAAGGGTTTCTTATCTCACTTTTACTTTCGTGAGACATACACCATATTCACCACTTATTTATTTTGTGTGGTGTATATACTACCATTTTTTATGTTATATCATAAATTAATTTATATTCATGGTATTTAATGTTTCATTTAATTTTATTTATTTCATGGGGTTTATGATATCAAAGTTACCAAAGTGGTAAGGGTTTATTTCACAATCTCATCATTATTCAAGATTGTTTTTCTTTAAGCCTCCCTTGAAGGAGTTATTTGATATTTATATCTTAAAATAAATCTATTTTATTATAATATTTTTATTAATGAATTTTTTCAATTAATAGTAACATTTTATACTATTTTTTACTTAAAATGATTGAGAAAATATTTTTAAGAAAAACCGACTTTATTTTTCTCTTCGGTCGAGAATCCATTTTCTTCCAAAACCGCGTTTTCTAAAAATGTTTTCAAAAATGTTTTAGAATTATAAAAATGATTTATTAAATAAATTTTTACCTATTTTTGACTTAAAAAAATGGTTTGGAATTAATATTCTTGTCATTTTCTGAATGAGTAACTTTTCTAACCTTTTTATAGTGTAAAAGGAATGTTATTTTTAACTTATACAACATGTACGAAATTACTTGCCATCATGACCATCATTTCTTTGAAGCTTTATTTTAATGTTTACAAGGATATTTTTAAATAAAATGTTTTTCATAATATTCTAAAAATTCTTATTTTTTAAAATTTATTTTCAAAGAAAAGGAATTTGACAATATTTTACAAATTTTCTAGTTTTAAAATAAAAAAGGTGATTTTCAAGGAAAGTTTATTTTCCTCAAGAAATGTTCCAAGTGATCTTTAAAAATAATTTTACAAATAAGAATAAATTATTTGATGTTACTTATGATTTAATAGGGATATAATCTAATGATACCGTCCTTATTATTTCTTTGGATGGTTTATAATCAGTTTGACTGAGGATGTACTATGTTGATACCATTCATTTTACTCTGAATGGTTTATGATTATGTTTATTGATTGGGAAAAGTATTTATATTTCATATGAAAGTTTAAATACAAATTTTTATGTTGATTATGCTTTAACCCTTTCATATGATGAATGAATTGGACTTTGTAAGTGATAGACGAAGCCCGCTATAGCCCCTCGATGCATTGGTAGGTCTCTTGAGACAAACTAGATATGGTTTTGGCTGAGGCCTTACCCATTTATATATATATGTATTGGAACAATCCTCTATGGTATTATATGTATTGGAACAGGCCTCGATGATATTAGATGTCTTAGAACAAGCCTTGATGGTATGTTTTAGATGTCCAATATTATGCATTCCATCATTATGAATTTAGTTATTGATATTCCATGTGATTATTCAATTAGTTATAATATCCATGGCCAAGTTTCAAGCTCATGTGATTATTTATATGGAATTATTTGATCATATTTTATTCCTACCATATTATACTCAAGTTATTGATTAAATGACATGTGTTTCAATTATTTACCTTTCCATATTTATTATAAATTATTTATTCATAGATTTCATTATATTCTTACCCTTACTGAGAATTTGAGATCACCCCTTTCTTATGTTTTATTTTCCCCAGGATACCAGGAAGTGTTTTTTGATTGATATAAAAGTATGTTCTAAGGTGAATAATGACATTATCAAAGAAAATTATTTGTGTATTTTATGTTTTAAAATTTAATGTGAATTTCAAGTATATATCTATTTTATCAAGACTACTAAACTATTTAGTCCTTTGGGATAAAATTCCTTATATATTATGTCAATGAAATAAAGCATACACTAGATCTGGTCTACCGAGGTCTGGGTCACTATAGTTATTATCATAGGAAGTTTAGTAGAAACCTTGGGAACTAGATTTAGTAAAACATAGATTAGAGAACATAAAACTATGATATAATTTGAGGATAAGTGTATAAGAACATCCTAATGTTTTGATAAGGAAGATATTATATGGTTTTTCCTAGAAAATACATCCCTGTTTGTATATTACTAGTGAATATGGTTATGACATAGATGTACTTAGGGGTAATAAATCCAAAAAGGGTGCATTATGCTTGACCTGATAATCACTTGGTACACAAAAATAAGCCTTACTATGCACCTGGTTTGACACTCCTAGATGATTTTCTTAGGACAATTCAAAATTTATTTGCAAACCATTATAAAGGATTTGAAAATAAATATATCCCCAAAGAAACCATGTTTATGATTATGAGATTAGATATGCATAAAATTTTCAATTTATGTTAAGTGTTTCATTATTTTTGGGATTATATATTATGTTTAATAATGTTATAATCTAATCTAGTGTATTCCATCATTTATAAATGACACCTAATAGAAGGAATAAGGACCACATCAATGCATGTATTCCAAATAGTAAGAATGGTCATTTCTTTGATGGGCTTAAGCCAATATTTCAAATGGAACTGGTATCCTAACCATTCTATTAATGTTTGGACATAATATCATGTGATAACAATATATAGAAATAATTCTCAAGTATTATGGATTCTAAGGGAAGAAAGATAAGAATAGGTCGATAGAGAAAATATGGATAAAGGGAAGAAGGGAAAAGAGGATTTTACCAAATGTGATAATTATGGAAATAAACACTCTGGTACCTGTTTAAAGGGAATGGGGGTATCTAAAAGTGTGGTGATAAATACCACCATGATTGTGATTTAAAGGGTAATAAAAAGGTTTACAATGTTCAATGATTCAATAGTAAGGAGATGGGTAACTATACAAATGAATGCCCCAAGCGTAAAAGGAATATACCTTAAAAGTAGCTAATGGATCATGGTAAATCTTATGATATTACCATAAAAAAGTAGAATGATTGATTTTATTATGTTTAGATTCAATAAATGAGTATTTTATCAATTATATCCTGGTTATAATAATTATTAAATGTATAAGGATTGTACTACAGTACTATTTATTAAAGGATTTGAGAGCATATGTTTAATGGTACCAATGACCAAGAAAAGTGATTCAGTAAAAAGTTGAACCTCTTTTAAAACAAATTATTGAGGTAGGATAACCCTTAATATGTTCCCAATATTGAGATAATAATGATATGTTTATGGGATAGTGTTGGTGATGATTAAATTTGTTAGTGGTTTGATGGTTTATTTCATATTTGCTGGAGTTTACTGCAAGTATTGATTTATGGAATATATTTGATAACTTGAGATTTTATTTTTGGAATAATGTGTGTTTTCATTATTAAAGTTTTATGGTGATCAAGGTATTCACATATTTATAATGTGACATTAAGAAACACTTTATACTATATATATGTTGGTTTAGTGGCCTTCCTTATAAATTTGGTTAGAAATATTTTGGAAAATCTTTAAGACTAACTATTTATGGAATGGATAAAGTTGAACTTTGGGAGCTATTAGATAAATTTTTCTAACCATTTTGGTTTTATTAAATATAGGAGGGATAACTTATTAATCTTTTAAGGATCTTATAACCCATTAAAAGTAAATTTCAGTGCTTCAGGCATAAAAAATTATTTTTTGGATATTCATTTCTTGGAGTAAGTGATGAATTGGAAATTGACCGAAGCATAACCAAAGGATTAAATTGTGCTTTTGAAATTGAAATGTATCAAGTAAGTATATTTCCTAATATTATTAAATAATAAAATAATTCATCAACTTTCATAAAAGAATCTTGAAAAAAATGTTATCATGTTACCTTCATATCTGATAAATCATATGGTCTTTTAAATCATCACAGATTTATGGTTTTGAGGTTCTTAAAATTCCATTGATCACTCACTTTATTGAGATCAATTACCTCTATCACTTTCTATAATTATTTACACTTTTCTTTCATGTATATGTCTTCACTTGAAACCAATGTTCTCATACTTAAAAACCTAGTTATATGTTATTCTATATGATCTTTTTACTTCCCTTTCAATCTTATTAAGAGGATATTTTATTAACCCTTATTACGATGTGGGTTTTTAATAATGGCATTTCCAAATTTCAAACCCTTGATTACTAATATCAAGTTTAAATTGCGAGGATGCAATTTATTTAAGGTGGAGAGAATGTAACACCCTAATATTATAAAATAATAACATCATATTCAATAACATATGTTAAATGTAACACTAATCTTAAAAAAAATCACAAAATATATATTTTTTAAATTCATTTCTTCGATATCTTTCAGAACACACAACCCTGAGCCTAAATGAACCGGAATATAGTGTACCGTTATAACCTAGACATTAAATTAGAGAGTATGAATAATACTAAATAAATTATGAAAAGTATATAGTTTAAACATAAAAAAAAATTCATTAGTTATATATTTATTATAAATAAAATACAAATCATTTAAAAGAAAAAGAAATGTTTTTTAAAAAAGTGTATTTTTCTAAAAGACGGTTTAGTCGCACTTCGTGCACATGATTTAAAATTAATTCTTATCACTTTTAGAAAATTTATTTTAAAAATTTATTTTTTCTTAAATGGGAATATCAAAATTATCTTTGGTGTATTTTTTGTTATTTTTATGAAATATTTCATTTTTTGATGAATAGTAAAAAATACCGAATTTTAATTGAAAAATGCATTTTTGTTTAAATTATTTATAAAGTTAAACTATATTTTGAATTGGTTTTAAAGTAAAATTATTTCAATTATATATCAATTAATCCAATTTATGTCATTGTAATCATTTTTATATTTAATTTTGATATAAAAACTTTGTAAACTTTTGAACATTTTCTCTTTGAAAACCCACTTTCTAGTCGCGTCCGTGGGACTAATTTTAAATTAAATTATGAAAATTATATGAATTTAATTTTATAAAATGGATTCCATATTTGGAATCATTATAATTAATATTGGTTAATAAGGTCAACTTAATTTTTTTCCTAATAATTAGTAATGATAATAAAAATTAATTATCACGATTACGGTTAAAAGCGATGTTTTTACACGTTACATGCGCTTGTGTTAAAAATAATTTTCAACACACGTAATATTTTTATTTGATAAATTGTATTTAATATTCATTATAAGTAGGTAAAAATTATATAATAATAATCATTTTATTCTGGGCTTAGATATTTAGTTACCTAGGTTAAAAAAACCAATTACCGTGGTAGAAACTAAAGTGGTAAAAAGGGAGTAAACTTAAAGACTAAGGAATGAAATGTTTAAAACATGTTTTTTTTATATTTTTTGAAGGTGTTTATCAACCATATAATACCTAAAATACATTATTTATCAATTTTTTATCCACATGAGGTGAGAGTGACCTCCAATTATTGAATACTTTTGGGTATTTATAAAAATTCCACTCCCCCTCAATTATAAAAGGGCACTCACTACCCTCACTTCTTAACACCTCCCAAGCCATTTTTATTGAAAAAAACCTACGAAAATAACTTAAAATCTTCCATAAACTCATACTATAATCCTTATTTTAGGCATAAATCCATCCTAGGAAGGTTTTAGTGCAAACCTAAGGAAGATACCTGAAAAAGAGGTAATGTTCTTCAACGAGCGTTTTTATGTTAATAATCATTCATTATTCTCATTGTTTCATAATGAATGATTATTAACGAATCATGAAATATTTATATAGAATTATTTGATCATATTTTATTAATATCATATTATGCTCAAGTTATTGATTAAATGGAATGTTTTTTAATTATTTACCTTTCCATATTGATTATGCCTTATTTATTCATATCTTTTACTGTACACTTACCCTTATTGAGCATATGAGATCATCCATTTCTTATGTTTTATTTTCCCTAGGATACCAGGAAGTGTTTTTTGATTGATATGTAGGGATAAAATAAGGGTAATAATGGAATTATCAAAGAAAATTATTTGTGTATTTTATGTTTTAAAATGTAATGTGAATTTCAAGTATGTATCTAGTTTAGCAAGACTACTAAACTATTCGATCCTTTGGGATGAAATTCATTATATATTATGAAAATTTAATAAAGTACACACTAGATCCCGGATAATACGGTCTAGGTCACTAAATTATTATTATGGGATAACCATTTTCCACATCTTTCCCATTATACAGAAAATGAAAACATCACTAATGCGTACATATAGCCTACCATCTCTATATAGTGGTGTAATTAATTTTTCATCACCACTTTACTTGGATAGTTATAAAGATGGAAATAATGAATATATATGATATTTATTACATAATTATGATTCTATAAATATAATATATCATTTACCTTCATACCCTTCCACCAGTTAAAAAATGACAATGTTGTTGGTGCATACGTGTGGACTACCACCTCCACGAGGTGACATGATTAATTTATCATGTACAATTTTAATGGATGATTATAAATATTTATATAATGAATATATATGATATTTATATCATGATTAAAATTCCAAAAATTATTAAACCATGAGTAATATGCAAGGACCAAAACCATCGAACCGAAACTTATATGAAAAATGAAACACTTAACACTTAGAAACAATGATTTGAATAAATAATTATTAATAAAAAAGTATTAAAATGCTATAAGTGGATCATAAATGATATTAAAAGTGAATTATATATGCCCTAAATCCATATTTATATATAATATATTTATGGGCTATATTTTAGCTTGGATGGAAATTATGAATTGTATGTATTGGGTATATTATTTCATATGTGATGGACACCCAAAACATTCACCCATGTAATATATCATTAAATTAAATCATTTAATATTTATATGAAATGTACAAGTAGTAAATTCATATGATTCATGAACCATCCATGACATTTATACATGCATTTTAATGCATGAGTTAACACAAATACCATCTTGGAGTGTCATCGGGTTCTATATAATCTATACATCTATATGATGTCACGGTGTGAGGATATTTGTCCAATGAATCATAGGAAACCAAATCTATCTTTCATCTTCCTCCTTTACATATAGAGGTACCAACATACTGTGGGTAAAAGGTGAATCTCATATGAATGTCAGATGATTCAGTTCTTCCCGTTTCTTCCTGTGGATACACTATAGAGGTGGGATGCTTTCGATTTCCACTTTGGTGATCTTTATCAACCCCGTTAAATGAATATAAAAGGTTTAAGTGGATCTTAGATTAATGTTATGATTTATTTTACAAATTTTATTCATTTCTAGTTTTATATATAGTTTTTTATTTCTTGCATAAACAATCCTTGGTTTTAGTTTCTAATTACTTCTGTTGTGTCTAATGAGTATTATTAGATTCATAAGAAATATAATAGTGGTATAATATGGAGGTCATTATTTAAATTTATTAAATATATCATTAAAATGAAGAACAATCACAAAAAATATATTAGTGTTTTATAGGGTTTTTGAAAATTTTAAAAAAGGGTTTACCCTTACGTAGTGGGGCTATGTAAAGGTAACGATGGCCTTACCCTTACACAACTGAGATGGATAAGGGTAATAGAGGGAATTCCCTTACGTAGAGTGGTCTGTGTAAGGGTCGTATTACCTTACCCTTACATATATTGGTATATGTAAGGGTCATCACAACTTACCTTTACATTAAGAGATGCATCAAGGTAGTTGTGATTTTAAATGGGTTATGTAAAGGTTACCGGGCTGTTTACCCTTACATAGTTAAATTTTTGTAAAAGTAATACCCTTACATATAAGGTTATAATAATGGTAAACTCTATGTAACCTTTACATAAATGGTTTGCACAAAGGTAGTGCCCTTACACAGTGGTTCTTGAAGGCTTACCCTCATGTGAATCGTTCACGTAAAGGTAATTTCCTCTGCACCATTATGCAGAATGAGCTATATAAAGGTAATATTCATATTACCTTTACACAACATGTTATATTTAAGTTTCATAAGGTCTTCTAGATAGACTACATAAGGGTAGAAGTATTTACCCTTACACAAGAATAACCCTATGTGTAAAGGTAATCAGAATTGTTTTAAAATTGTTGAAAAATGTTTTTAACATTTAAAATGATTACGATGATTTATAAAATGTTTATAAATAATTATAAAAGTTATTTTGGGATATTTTAATTTATATAAGGATTATAAATTAATTAATTATAAAATTTTTATAATTAATTAATTATTTATAAAACATTTTATTCCCAAATATTAAAAGTTAACATTTAAAATACCTTTTATAAAATTATATGGAATGAATTATGACCTATAAATAAAAGTGTTTATTTATAAATCATAAGTGATAATTTATAAAGGGTTATAAATTATTAAATAAGGCCAAAATATAAATTTTTTATATTTAAATTACGAATTATTCATAATTAATTATTTTTATTTATTCAAAATAAAAGGGGTATTATTTGGATATTATGTAAACCACATCAAAAATGTTTTTATGATTAATATAATAAAGGTTTAAATAATTAACAATTACATGATATTTAGATTTTGTAAAATGTTTATATAATATAAATTGGATTATAAATAGTTTATAATTCATAAAAATATCATATATTTAAAATTGAAATGTCATATAATGACAATTCATAAAAATATCATATATTTAAAATTGAAATGTCATATAATGATAAATATGAAATATTTTATATTAGAATGAATATAATATATTTATATTCATAATTATAGAAAGTCCATAATGTTAAAGATGAAATTATAAAAGGGTTTATAATTATCTTTTAAATTTATGAATTGTTCTTAAATGTTAATCTCATGTTTAAATATTTGAATTATTCATTTATTTAAAGGTTATTACCTACTATATTCATGTTTAGTAAATTGTTTAAGAAATATTAATATTATGTATGCTTTAGTTTAAAATGTTAAGATGATTCTAGGATAGATCTCTGCATTACATGCTAGGATTGACTCCATAATGAATTTAGTTTTTTATCTACCTTGAAATCAGTTTGTAATTGAAGTTATTATCTTGAATTTAGCTGTTCAATATAGTTTTTTATATTATCTGTTAGAGTTATGATGAATTGGATTTTATCTTGAATAATTTATACCCAGGTAGAGGGACTTGGGGTCAGACTACCTAACTACCTGAAGGCCTGTTCCTTATTTAGGTTGGTGAATGAGGTTGACTATCTGTTGCTCTAGGCCTACTCATATGAAGATTTTCAATCTCATATAACTCTATTATTTTACATTAAGTGTTTATGTACCTTATTCATATTATGCATCTAGATATGTATGAATATGTTTTACTTCTATTTTTGGGTAATTAACATAGACTTGTGGGTTATATGAAGAGTTATACATAAATATAGTTTGAACATATTGATTTGGAGGAGGGAATAAGATTCAAAACTAAATTACCAGAATCAGACATACATAAAGGGAGTAACATGAGATAAGATGGTGAGATTAAAATCCCCTTCAAATACTAAGTGTGAGATTTCTTCCAAAGTGAAACTTGCCAAGAATTTGATCATCCAACCAGGTAGGTCATGCCATAGCTGGGTGCCTAGATTATATTATGTAAGGAAATCAAGGATGGGTGACACTGGATCATCCTTGGGTAGGTCATTCCATAGCTAGGTGTCCCTGTATTATCTTTGTTAGCCTGTTCTTGGCACTTGTGTTGGGTTACACTGGCTAGGAGACCCTAATAGGATTAGGTTGCTAGAGGAATACAATTGAGTTAATCTATATGAAGGATTGGAAAAAGGGATGTCCATTCAAATATCCAAGAATCATATATGATATAATCGGGATGATCCCCTACCGAAATAACTAAGTTGTGAGAGAAACTCCATAGTAGACTCATTTCTTAGTGAAATATGGATCTTTCCTCACTAATAGATATGATGAATTTTAAAAGGGATCATAATTTTAGTGGGATCCCATTTAATAAAATGACTTATTAAATGGTAAATAATACATGATACTTATCTGATAAAAGATTCTATTGTAGACAATATCATCATCATCATTAAGCTAAACTTTATGATCAATCATTAATTAGGATAAGCTTAATATAAGTTACTAATAATATTGGTAGCTTAAGAAAAGTTTTTAAGCTAGATCGGTGTTTTAAGAAAAGTTCTTAATGAAGTTTCTATGTTTTAGAAAAGTTCATTACTTAGTAACCAAGTGTTTAATTTTTTCAATATGTGAATCTAGATGTTCATGGAAGCATAAAGTGATTTATTTAAAATTTCAAAGGAATTAGATGCAAAATGACAAAAGGGATTTTATTCACCACTCAATATTATTGGGAATTTCAAATTTTAGTCTCATATACTCAATATGATTGGGTATATTAAATAATATTCAATATGTTTGAACATGCTAAATTAATTGGTGAGACTAAAGGTTTCCTTAAATATTTATTAGTTATAGAAATAAATTCTATTATTCTGATAAATATATGATATCAATTATATGATTTACAAGTATTATAAATATACAAAAGGATAGAAAGAGAAAATAATTGAAGTTTAGAGCTTGGGGTTTAATTTCAAGTAATGGAGGAAAGGAGTTACTACATTGATAACTTGGATGCTTCAATCTTGGATGAACTTGTCATAAGATATGTATTATCTCATTTTTCTCTTGGTAAGAGCATGCTTTTTTTTGTTTAATAAAATTAGATAAGGTGTTTTTAATATACATAGTAATGATTTTTTTATTTCCATAACATGATTTAAGGTAGATTAAAAATATCTTGTTTTGGTTAGGGAATTTATCTTATTATCATATATGGAAATGTTCTGATAATATGATTGAATTCATAGAATTTTTACCTGATATTCTCAAAGTGTTAGGAAAATATATGAACTAGACATATGATGTATAAGTTTTAAAGTAATGTATCAAATAGTAAAAGTGGGTCAAATTTCAAACTAGAAGAAGAAAATTTGGTTGAAAAGTTCAACATTGTTTCTTCAAGAATCCAATCGGGGTCATTAAAACCTAGGGGTTTCAAGAAGTAATAGTGATAATTAAATATGATTGTATTATCTAAGAGATATAACTTAAAGATTTTGTAAAACTCCATGGAATTTCCATATCATGTATATATATTATTGAAATTAATTCTTCAATTTTAAAGGGTATGTGATATAAAATATATATTTTATAAAGTGTTGTAAATATACAGGTGTTCAAAATAAAAGGAAGAATTGATTAAGCTCGTAGTTTATATTCATGAGATGAAGTAAATAGTTGCTACATCGAGGGTATGAATGTAAAGTATTTTATCAAGCTCAAATAAATCCTCATAAAAATGTGCATCATTATCTCATTTCACTTATGTGATAAGATAAGTTGTTCAATTACAAAGAGTTATTGTGAATAAGTATGAGATGATTAATTGTATACACATGATTTATGATTCATCAATTAATATAACATGTTTTGAGAAGAAGATATGAATAAAATTGTTTTATTGAGGATAAAATGTTTATCCAAGTATTTGTTAAAATATGTGGTAATATAATTCGACCACCCATGAGTGGTATATTTAATAGTCATATTTAAAAAATGTTTTAAGAACATTTAATACCATATTTTATATAGTTTATTTGTTTAATATTCCTACTAAAAGGAAATAAATGCTATTTATAAACAAAAAGGGTTTGTATATATTAGAAATATTTTCTGAAAATAATATAGTATCTAATAGGCTATTGGGGGTATGTTTGGACATATAGAAGTTAAAAAATAATAGATAAAGGATAACACCAATCTTAAGTTTAAGAATTTTCCAATTAATATCTTAAAATGTTTGGTATATGTGATGGTAATGAAAAATGTAAAGTGTTCCATTTAGTTACCATTTAGAAAGAAGGTATCACTATTATAATAATTTAATATAAAGTTTTTTTCACTCAATATCCTAAAATATTTTAGGACATGCGATGATAAAAAAATGATAATACTTACATTTAGTTATTGTTAAAAGTGAAAGAAATTATTTCTTGAATGGTTTTACCAGTAAAAATGAAAAGTTAATTACACTTGATATCCTAAAATAGTTTAGGGTATGTCAGTAAAGATAAATGTAAAGAGTTATATGATTTACCTTAACAAATTTCTATCACTTTATACTAAAATATTTTAGGGTATGGTAGTAAATAGAAATGTAAATAGTTACATTAGTTACCATATTAAAGTGATTTTCAATTTATCCTAAAAGTGTTTATGAAGACTAATAAACAATAATGTAAGTAGTTTCATTATTGTAAGGAAAACGTTTTATATAATAGGCTTCCAAAGATGAGGATAATTAACTTAGAAAGAGTTTTATGTAGACAACAGAAGTTGACATCGTAACATTTAATGTTGTGAAGTTAAGATGATTGGATATATTTAGGAATTTAAAAATTTATAAATATGATTCCTAAGTCTCAACATTATTCAAACGAGCTTATATAATTGATTTTTCTCACTAAAGAGTTTAGTAGGAGAGTTTTATTATATAGCCACATAGATATGTGACATTTAATATATATGATATAATGTGTTAAAAAAACCTAGAAAGTGTAGAAAACATAAGGATGGTCTTGTAGTTTATCATATATGATATGATAAATCAGGTTCTTATGTTGGGTTTGTTAAATATCTTTAAATAGTTTAAGAATATTAAAATATATCATATTAGAGGAAATCTTCACTTTATCATTCTTTCATGTTGGATGCATATATATATATGGATATACATTTCATGAATAATAATGACAATAGACCTATCAAAGTATGAATTTGAGTTTATCCCTAACTAATGTTCTGTAAGGGTTGGTGTCCTCAGAACCAACTGTTTTGTACTTTGATTACATAAATGTTCACTTATTATATATTGTTCATTGTTCTGCATGACTATAATATAATAATGTCCTGTAATATTTGTTGCATTAATAAGGTCATAGTAGATCCCCGCTATGATGAGAACCTTGAAATGCTATAACAATATTCTTAAATAAAGTTCTGCGGTTGGATGACATACTATGATAGGACACATAGTATACAGACCATCATGTGCGAGTACTCGTAATAAGACGAGACTCTCTCTCATGGAGTTCGCACTTGGTAATATCCAAGATGGGAGATTATGAGAACAGACCTTCCAGTAGTAATTCCGCATGTCTTGGTGTTATCGGATATTACTATCTGCGAGCGTGTGTAATGGTCCTTAGACTGAAAGATTATTATTAACTCATGTCATGACTCGCGCACTTAGATTTACTGACGAAAACCATCACGCAGACAGTTGGCGGGAAGTATGGTACTTTGGGTACGTTACGAGTGACATGTTGTTAATGGATAAGTCGAGGAAGGATTTGTCCCTTCCATTTATGGAAGTTGATATCTCGGCCCTTTGATTGAAATAGAACTGTCGCATTAAATTCCATGGCCATGGTGTAAATGACGAGTTTATTTCAGGTAGTCAAAGAACGACATATCAAGCATATAGGTTTATGAAACTGCCATGAAACCTGCTTGATGAGATATCGAGACAAAGGAATTAAATTACACAGTAAGCATTCGTATGAGGTGATACGTCAATGCAACGTCAACTTCTTTCTCTTGGGTGCCTTGACCCGTTTCTAGACAGTAATATTGGACTTTAGGCAAGCCTGCCTAATGCCAACGAGAAAGAGGCCTAGAGGGTCACACACTAAGTGTATCCAAGTATCTCAAGTTGAATAAAGATTATTCCCGTACGTGGTTTAATAATTATTCAAGGAAGCCTAAGTTGTTTTAAATGATGGAGGAAAAATAAAATAAAATAAGTACACGCCGTGTATTATTAAATGTACATGCCGTGTAGTTTTATTTTGAAAGGAAATGAATAAATGAAAACAAGATATACACGCCGTGTACATTTAATGTACACGCTGTGTAGTTTTCAATAAAAAACAAGTACACTCCGTGTATTTATTATTACACGCCGTGTAGTTTTTACAGTCGGGATTTTGAGGATATAATATCATTTTATTAAATGATATTTATTATAATCAGCGTGAGAACATGTCAAGGAATTAATTATTTGACATGGGGGTTTTCAATAAGAGTTAATGAAATAAATGAAACGCGTAACACGTTTATTTATTGTCATAACTCTACAACCTCAATCTCGATTATAAATATCCTCACAACCCCAACTCTTTTCCGACACAAGAGAATCGTTGTGCACAACATCTCTGGAGAATTATTTCAAGACCAAAAGAACCTCTTCCTCCAAGAACGCTCTCAATAACGAGAGAGATCCTCTTCCATCGGATCAAGACAATCTAAGGCGGACAATGTAAGTAAAGGCTTATCCACTCTAGCACCCAGATAATCCTTTGGCGACGTCCAGAGATACAAGGTACACATGTGGATCACCGCTAGAGGGAGTCTACACTTGGCTTCTACGACGCAACGATGGATCACATCGACAACATGATCGAGAACATCAATGAAGAAAGAACACCCAAAAGGTATTTCTTTATAATTAATTAAATTAACTATAATCAACCTATAACGATCCTTGTTTGTGGTTCCGGGATAAACCATATTATTTGTCTTTTTCTATGATTCGATCCGTGGAGACTGGCGTTTATCGTCGTATTGATCCCGGACTGATCATTGCTAATGACAAAAATCCAAGTGGGCACATCCACCCACATGATTCCGCTGTGCCCGGAACCTTCAAATGGTATCAGAGCGAGGTTACAACATTGATTATAGTTATTTAATTTTCGTTGATAATTTATGCATTCATATTTGATTCAATTTGAAATAAATTGTTCTATAAATCTGAATTAACAAGATCTATTCTTCCTCCTTTGTTTCTCGATTCATATCACAGAAATGACCTTTTAATTTTAATTTTGATTAAAATAAAAATGAGAAACTCATCTGGAGGAGCCGCTCTTTCTGTATGTACAACACGGGATTACACGACATGTAATTAAAACTACACGCCGTGTACTTAGGTTCAACGAACCGGCACTGGTATGCCAAACCACGCCGTGTGAATTGATTATGCCTAAGTTTTAATCACGCCGTGTTGACCAGAATAGAACGACGCGTAAAAACCGGAATACACGGTGTGTATGTTGGAACAACATGCCGTGTAGTCCGTTATGACCCAGGTGAAAACGTGTACAAAGATAAGCCGCGTACCGCGTACATAGGATCGCCAGGCCGGTTACCGCATAACAAGGAAGTACACGCCATGTATGATTCATCTACATGCCGTGTACTCTAAAATTTCCAAAGTACCGAAAACACGCCAAAGCCCCAGCGTGTACTTTGGATAAATGGTGAAAAGAAAAATACATGCCGTGTAATTATAAACTACATGCCGTGTACTTTCCATAAATGGAATTTCACCAGGTTTCCTCTAATGTACAAAGACCCGTACAAGGAATATGGATGAGAAGAATCTCAAGGAAATTCAGAAAGGAATTTAAGATAAAGAATTGATGAATTATAAGATCATAATTAATTGAATTCGAGCGCGTCTTATCTTAAATAAAAGAACAATTGAAAGAATTTGAATTCTAAATATGCGTAAATGTCGTTGCATACTATGGATGATCATGAGCTAGACCAAATACCCTTTGTATGTGTATGGTTTCATTTAAATTTATTTAATTTTGTTGGCCTGCGTGCCTTCTTCCAATAAAATGTAGGGCCTGCGTGCCCATGGTTTCTTTAATGTAAACCCATGTAATGGAGGATCTCCCAAGCCAGAGGAGATGGTTCAAATCCTGAAGCTAAGGCGAAACTGACACAAGAAGATACAAAGGTGGACAGGTGGGAGCTGCAAAACATGAACTATCAGGTTCAAGGTGTTTTCCTGAGGTCAGGGTTAGCTTATCAAAACCGCTAGATAAGCTAACCAAATATAAGCTCATGATCATGCCATCTTATTTTATTTCTGTCTGATTTCATGGTTTATTTATTATGTATGTGTTTTCGCGATCACATAATTAATAAAATGAACAAGCATGCAAATATGGAATAAAATAAAAACCAGACTATGCATAAACATTATCAGAACATGGTTAATCACTTAAGTAAGCATCACTTAATATTAACAAGCATGTGATAATGAAAAGATACACATAAAGAATAAAATCCCTCAAATACCATATTAAGTCAGACCAAGCCTTCCGTTACTTGATTAAGGGCAAGACTCGATAAAACTATGTGTTTGACCAACCCTTATTGGGACACTTACTTTTATAAAGGAAGCCCTTATGAAAGGTTTCAGGTTGAATTAACCATATTACATCAAGAGAAGTAGCCCTTGATAGACTTGATGTAATATTGGAGGCAAGATTTGAGGAAATCCAAGTCAGGATTTCAGGATTGGGGAGTCCACTCAACAGATCAAGGAACTGTAAGCTCACAGTTGGCAAAGACCTGCCTACCTAAATACCTTCAAATAGCTTGACCAACCATTGTTGGGGTTATGCGAAGGGGAATATGGATCCTTTCCACTAGGATGTCAAAGCAACTGGACATTCTGAGTTCAATGGTGAGGGCCATTGGGACTTGATAAAATAGTGGGAGAATTAATAAAATTTATTATTTCTCATAAAAATGCAATCAAGAAAGTACTAATAAATCTGATATTTTAAATTTTAGAATCAAGATGACAAACTCGTCAACCACATTTTCTCTGCGATCAATACTAGATAAAGACAATATCCTCACTGTTAGTAACTTTCCGGAATGGTTTAGGTGCCTTCGGGTTATCCTATTCCATGAACAAAAGTTTTACGTGCTGGAGTCCTCACTTCCTGATTCCCCTGCCCCAGGGGCGAGTGATGAAGATTTCCTGGTCTATGATCAACATTTGAATGATGCTCTCGACGTTCAATGTTTGATATTGTCATCTATGTCTGGTGAGCTCATGAAGTCTCATGAAGACATGGATGCTTAAAATATGCTCGAGCACCTCCGTGGTCTATACCAGGAGAGAGCAAGACAAGACAGGTTTGAGATCTCTAAGGCTCTATTTCAGAGAAATCTTGGAGAGGGTGCCCCAGCTGGGCTTCATGTAGTCAAGCTCATTGGCTACATTGAGCGCTTGGAGGTTCTAGGGTTTAAACTCCCTGAAGAACTGGGTACCGATCTCATTATCGCATCACTCCCCCAAAGCTTCTCAAACTTTGTTGTTAATTTCAACATGAAAAATATTGAGAAGTCTCTATCTGATCTTCTTATCCTTATTCTCCAAGTGGAAAATGATATGAAGCGTGAAAAGCCTTCTGTCCTTATGGTGAATAAAAGGAAAGGGAAGGCGAAGAGCTTTAAGCCCAAAGATTCTTCAAGGCCTTCCAAGAAAAGGAAGATCAAAGGGGAGGCAAAGGAACATGATGCTGTTTGTTTCGCATGTGGCAAGAAGGGACACTGGAAGAAAAAATGCACCTATCCAAGGAATCAAGGGGAAGATTCAGGTACGTTTGTTATCGAATGCAATATATCTATTTCTACTAATTGGGTATTAGATACTGCTTGTGGTTCTCACATCTGTATCCAAATACAGGAACCAAGTAGATTCAGGAAGATTGATCGAGGGGAGGTAGATCTACGAGCAGCCAACGGAGCCAGACTCGCTGCTGTAGCTGTCAGAGACTACCACCTCACATTGCCTACTGGGATGGTCTTGGTTTTGAAAGGTTGTTATTATGTGCCTTATGTTACTAAAAACATTATTTTAGTATCCAGATTAGATACTGATGGATTCATATTCAAGTTTGGAAATGAATGTTGCTACTTTTATAAAGATAGCATTTGTTTTGGTAGGGAAAATTTATATAACGGCCTTTATGTGTTAGACTACACAAACCAAGTAATGGAAATCGATAAAAAAGTTAATTCACATGACTCATACCACACCCAACTTTGGCATCACCGACTAGGTCATGTCAATGATAAACGTTTGACAAAATTACATCAAGATGGGTATTTAGATTCTTTCAAACTAAAACCACTTGGTGTATGTAATGCGTGTCTACAAGGCAAAATGACCATAGCCCCATTTAGTGGGAAATGTGAAAGAGCTAAAGAGTTTCTAGAATTAGTTCACATAGATGTGTGTGGACCATTTCCAGTTGAAGCAAGGGGTGGGTTCTCGTACTTCATAACTTTTACTGATGATTTTAGTAGATATGGATATATCTATTTAATGAGGTATACATCAGATTCTTTTGATCGGTTCAAAGAATACAAGAATGAAGTTGAGAACCAGCTTGGTAAGAAGATTAAGAAACTCCGCTCAGAAAGAGGAGGAGAATATCTTAATCAAGACTTCATTGATTTATTATGGGAGTTTGGGATTCTATCTCAACTCACTCCTCCTTACACACCGTAGTGGAATGGTGTAAGTGAAAGGAGGAACCGCACCCTGTTGGACATGGTGAGATCAATGATGAGTCATGCGAGTCTTCCATTATCCTTTTGGGGATATGCATTACAAACAACAGTGTACATACTAAACCAAGTACCAACTAAATCGATAAATGGTATTCCATACGAATTATGGAGTAGACACAAAGCCATGTTATCGAATTTACATGTGTGGGGTAGTGAAGCATTTGTTAAGGCCTCTTCAGGTAACAAACTTGCACCCCGAGGCACAAAGTGTATCTTTATAGGATATCCTAAGGAAACAAGGGGATATTACCTATACAACCCCTCAGACAAAAAGGTTACAGTGGCAAGACACGCCATATTCCTTGAGAGGGAGCACATCTCCAAAAGAGATAGTGGGAGCGAGATAGAATTCGATGAAGTAGAGGCTCAAGATACACATGAGTTGGTACAAGAACAGATTCCACAAAGCCCCATGGAAGAACAATCTATTCCAGAGACACAAGAACTATGTAGGAGCACGAGAGAGGTGAGAGAACTAGTATGATATGGTTTTCTTGTCACCGAGGATGGTGAATCATTATTGGTTGACAATGATGATCCTCTTACCTACAAAGAAGCAGTTGAAGGCACAGACGTTGCCAAGTGGAAAGAAGTCATGAATTTTGAAATGGATTCCATGTACCAAAACCAAGTCTAGATTTTGGTAGATCCTCCAGTTGATGTAAAGCCTATTGGTAATAAATGGGTATTCAAGAAGAAACTGGACATGGAGGGGCAAGTCAGAACCTACAAGGCACGACTGGTTGCAAAAGGTTTTAGACAGCATCAAGGAATTGACTATGATGAAACATTTTCACCGGTTGCAATGCTGAAGTCCATCAGAATCCTATTGGCCATTACTGCTTACCATGACTATGAAATTTGGCAAATGGATGTCAAAACAGCTTTCCTTAACGGGAACCTCCAGGAAGATGTCTACATGACACAACCTGAAGGGTTTGTGACTCCAAAGGATGCCAACAAGGTATTAAACTTGCAAAAATCCATTTATGGATTAAATTAAGCATCAAGGTCATGTAACATTTTTTTTGATGAAGCTGTTGCAGAATTTGGATTTGTTAAGAATGAATGTGAGCCTTGTGTCTACAAAAGGTTTGGTGGAAGTGCAGTCATTTTCCTAATAGTATATGTTGATGACATATTGCTATTTGGAAACGAAGTACCTGTCTTACAGTCAGTTAAGGGATGGTTGCATAAATGCTTCTCCATGAAAGACTTGGGCGAGGCAGCATATATTCTTGGGATCAAGATCCATCGTGATAGATACAAGAGAATGCTGGGCTTGAGTCAAAGTACATACATTGACAAGATACTGAAGAGATTCAGTATGGAATAGTCTAAGAGAGGATTGTTTCCAATGTCACATGGCATTCATCTTTCCAAGAAAATGTGTCCTCAGACACATGAGGAAAGAAAGAGGATGGCAAGGATCCCTTACGCATCCGCGATTGGGTCAGTCATGTATGCTATGCTATGTACGAGGCTAGATGTTGCTTACGCATTCAGTGTAGTAGGCAGATATCAAGCTGATCCAGGAGACCGCCATTGGATGATAGTCAAGACTATCCTTAAGTATCTGAGGCATACTAAGGATATGTTCCTGGTTTATGGAGGAGATGGGGAACTAGTCATCAGAGGACATGTAGATGCTAGTTTCCAGACTGATCCAGATGACATGAAGTCGCAGATTGGATACATATTCAGTTTGAATGGAGGTACAGTGAGCTGGAAGAGCTCAAAACAAAGTGTGGTGGCAGATTCTACAACAGAGTCCGAGTATATCACAGATTCTGAGGTAGCTAAAGAAGCAGTATGGATGCGAAGCTTCGTCCAAGAGATGGATGTTGTACCAAACAGTAAAGATCCTATCACACTCTATTGTGATAATACTGCAAAGGTGGAACTTGCAAAAGAGCCAAGGTCACATCAGCGGACAAAGCACATACTTCAGAAGTATCATATCTTGAGGGATTTTTCTCAGAGAGGTGAAGTTGCAGTGAGCAGTATTTCCACGGAAGACAATGTGGCGGACCCATTGACTAAAGCCTTGACTCAGTAGAAACATGATCATGATGTGAGGTCTAGCGGACTAAAAGTCATAGGCAGTTGGCTCTAGTCCAAGTGGGAGTTAAGTATTTCCCTTAATCAAGTAACAAAAGGCTTGGTATGACTTAAAACAAGTACACGCTGTGTATTAGATGACCTACTAAGTATACTATATGGAGTGCCATATAGAGATGTATTTGGTATACTAAAGGCGTATGGATCATATTTGAGTCTGCACTACCTAAAGTTAGAGAGATACCTATCATGAGAACCTTCATACTTTGATACCCCACTTACACAATTCTACATATTGACTTAGCTAATATGGGGAAGGTGGGTATGCTGCTAATAATTTCATTGGTTGGAGCTTAACCAAGATGGGACTTTCTTCTCATATAATGAGTATGACATATAGGCCATCGATTGATATAGACTGTGGGAGTGTGTGGATGAACCTATATATTTTATATTTATATGGATAAGGAACATGTGATGTTCTTATCAATAAGGATAAATGACAAGTGATTTATTCATTGATCAGATTAGTCTACACTTAGAGAGTTGAGAATAGATGATTTGGCTATATAGGTTTGACATGTTCCATGTCCCATGATCACTTGATGTCTTAGACAAAGAGAAAATCTGAGAATGAATGTTTTCATATAATGTAGTTTGGTGGACACAAGTATAGAGATACATGTGTTTGATAGATATCATGACATATACCTTATTTTCTTGAGTAGTATTAATGATTTTCTAGAGGCTACTCTTTGATTACATATATGGATCTGAGGATTCGTATTTGTTTTCAACTCTATAAAGGAATGTGGGGTCACACTTCATGGTTGACTGAATATGGATTGAGTTTGACTTAGATATTTATTCTAAAATTATTTTAGAGTTAATCTAGAAGTGTTTTGGATGGGAGTTCACAAGGTATTGCATTTGATGTGATAAAAGGTAAAGTTCATGATAACTTTCCAAAATCATTTTGGAAGATATATAAATGAATTTTGGATTTTATTTCACAATTTATTGTATATGATAAAATATAAGGTGACATGGAACAAAGTCTATTAGGATTTAGTTTCAGTGGGAGGTTAAATTAGATATTCCCTAATTATATATTTATATATGATATATTTATGGGATGTATTTTATATTGTATTCAAATTATGATTTGAAAGCATTGGGTATATTAATTTTATGTGTTGGACACCCAAACCATTCAACCACATAAGTTATCATTAAATGAAATCATTTCATATTTATATGAAATATACAAGGAGTAAATGCATACGATCAATGATTTGAACATGATATTTATACATTCATTATAATGCATGAGTTAATGTGGACACCAACCAGGAGTGTCCTTGGGTTCTATATACACCCTATAATTATATGATGAAATTTTGTGCAGATATTTGATCAATGACTCCTAGGAACCCTAATATCTCTTTTATCTTCCTCCTTTTCATATATAGGTACTAATATACCGTGGAGAAAAGGTGAATCCCATCTGAATGTTAGATGATTCAGTTCTTCCTGTGGATACACTATGGAGGTGAGATTATTTTTTCCACTTTGGTGATCTTTATCAAAATCATTAGATGTTGTTAAAATATTTTAGTGGATCTTCGGTGAACAATAAACTTTATTTTATAGATTTTATTTATTTTTAGTTTTATATATAGTTTCATATTTCTTGCATGAACGATCTTTGGTTTTGGTTTCTAATTGCTTCCATTGTGTCTAATAAGTGTTATTAGATTCATAAGAAACCTAAAAATAAGTATGTATATGGTTATTTTATAGAAGTATAATAAATCTAAATTTATTATACAGGAGGTTAAAAGAACTTACGAATAAAATCATACATGAGGTAAGGGTTTCTCATCACACTTTTATTTCTGTGAGACATATGTCAGATTGACCACTTTTTTCATTTATGTGGTATATATACTTCCCCTTTGATAAGTTATATAATGAATTTATTTATATTCATGGTATTTAAAGTTTCATTTTAAGTAATTTCTTTCATGGGGGTTATGATTTAAAAGTTTCCACAGTGGTAAGGGTTTATTTTTCAATCTCATCCTTACTCAGGATTGTTCAAGTTTAAGTTTTCATTGGGTAAATTATATGATATTTATATCTTAAACCCAAAGTATTTTCCTCTCCTCTATATATTTCTAGAAATTAAATTTTTTTACTTTTATTTACTTATTTCTAAGTACTCAAAATTTAAAAATAACGATTTTAAGAAAAACTGACTTTGTTTTTATATTCAATCGGGAATATTTTTCTTCCATATCCATATTTTCTTTAAACTGTTTTCAAGAATGTTTTTACTATTCTACAATGATTTATTAAATTAATTTTACCCATGTTTAAATATCTATAAAAGGGGTTAAAAGGAATATTCTTATCATTTTCCAAATGAGGTAATTTTTACCAAAGGTGTGAACAAAATATTTGTTTTAACATATACCGCAAAAATGAATATTCCCACTATCATGACTATTCTTTTCCTTGATGATTTATTTAAAAGTTTCCATGGTTATTTTTAAAGAAAATGTTTTTCCTAATATTTTGGAAACTTTTATATTTTAATATGACTGATTTCAAAATGAAAAATGTATTTTCCACATGAAATCTTCTAGTGATATTTTGAAAGTACTTTAATATATTTCAATATCCATTGGTGAATTTTATGATTTACTGAGGATATAATCTAATGATACCATATTCCATATTACTCTAGGTAGATTATAATCATATTGTAATATTTATTTATTGGGTAAAATATTAACATTTCATATGCTACACTAGTAGAAATAAACAATTTATCATTAAAGATTTAGCATCAGTTTTGAAAAAACTGATGTTTAAAGGAAAGCAGGAATCCTTTAACATTGTTTCTTTATAAAACCAAAATGAAAATATTTTTTTAAAAATCTAATATCCATGAACTTCACCTCATTTTTTCAATGTGATCTTTCTAAAACCACCATCCTCTCGACTCTTGATGACACCCGACCACACTCGATCTTATACTTTTATTCAATTTTCAACTTATTTTTTCATTGTTTCTCCTCAATATTATATCCTTTTTCCTTCATCCATGACCCTCAACATTATTCAGCCTACATAAACCCTAACCCTCTCAAACCATGACCGCGCTCTAAGGTTTTTGTTCATCCCTTTTTCTACTTCATTTTTGTAAGTATTTCTCTTCAATTTGTAGCGTTCGCCCTTTTTCCAGCGCCTTTGAGTGAATTCATCAGAATTCAGAAACTATTTTCCATTTTCATCATCTAAATTTTTCAAGTTATTTTGTTTTATTTTTGGAAGATGAATTAATTATTTTTCAATTACAAATTGCATTCATCCATCCATTTTTATGCATATTATTATCAATTATATTTTTTTTGTTAAAATTTGTTTAATTTTGTATATTTTTTATGATGATAAATTGTTTGTGACTATAATTTATTCTTGTGTTTAACTTTTTTATTTATATTTTTTTTATATTTATAATTTTTTTTTATAATTTTTTTTATAATTTTTTTATTTATAAATTTTTATTGTTATAATTTTTTTGTAGTTGAAGTCATTTTTTATTCTTCATTTTTTTCATTTATAAATTATTATTTTTTGTTATAATTACTTTTGATTAATAATTGTTTTCTTGTTGTAAATTGTTTTTAAGATATAAATTATTTGTTAAAAATTTATGCTTTTTTATATATTTATATGATTATATGTTTAAATGTAATTTTTATATATATATATATTTAAATTTTTATATGTATTAATACATTCATCTATTATATTGTAAATTTTTAGGCAATTAATGGATTTTAATCAGATAAATACATGAAGAACTAGATATGAATATGGTAAAGGTGTTATAAATTTCTTAAAATTTTTTAAATGAAATCTTGAAAACAAAGTTTGGATTTTATATGCATGCATAAAGTATTTGAATATGAGTAAATTAGGGTACATATAAATCTAATACCTTATAATTTTATATGGTTTTAGTCATAATTATACATGCTAGATCTAGAATGGTGAAATAACAAACAATTCAAGATCTAATGATGAAGAAGATGTTCAAAAAAGACAAAGGACCATCTTGAAGAATTAACTCATGATGTAGGTGTTGAAACTGTTGAAAAAAAAATGTTGAAAAATTGTATAGAGATACTGAGAAACCACTATTATTAGGTTACAATAAATTTACAATGTTATTAATAATGTTGAGATTAGTTAAATTGAAATCAAGACATGGCCGTAGTGATAAAAGTTTCATTGAAATACTTGAACTTTTAAAATGGATACTTCTAGAAGGAAATGAGATTTCATATTCTAATTATGAGGTGAAAAAAATACAATGACCAATGGGATTGGGTTATGAAAAGGTACATTATTTACCTAATGAATATGTATTGTATATGAATGAATATGAAAATTTATCAGAATGTCCTAAATGTGGGACATCATGATATAAAATGGATGACAAATCCAAACGCGATTCATTCTCAAGAACAGAAACCAATCCTCTTGCTAAAGCAATCTGGTATCTTCCAATAATTCCTTATTTGAATCATCTATTTACAAATTCAAATGGTTCAAATAGGCTAAGATGACATAATAATGATAATATCTCTAATGGAAACCTATGTCACCCAGCTAATTCACCATAATGGAAAATATTCGATCAAAATTTTTCTAATTTTGTAAATGAAGTTAGAAATCCTAGAATGGGTCTATGCATAGATGGAATGAATCTATATTGGAGTCTTAATATCCAACATAGTTCATGGCCTATTATGTTGGTTGTCTAAAACTTTTCCCCATAGATATGTATTAGTAGGAAATATGTGATGATGAGCTTAATGATTTCTAGATTGAAACAACTTGGAAATGATATTGATGTTTATATATCACTATTGATTGATGATTTGAAGTTTCTATGGGATAAAAGTGTTACAATATTTGATGCATATAAGAAATAGTATTTTATTTTTATTTCTATGATAATGTTCACTATAAATTACTTTATTGCATATGAAAACTTATTTGGATAGAATGTTAATAGATATAAATCTTGTCCAATTTTTGAAGAGGGGACTTCATATCATCAATTGTAAAATGGAAGAATTTTTTTTTACATGAGACATAAAAGTTTTTTGAAAATGGATCATCCTTATAAAATATTAAAAAAATGCATTTAATTATTTATAAGAGTATGATTTTTCTCCATAACTATTGTTTGCTGAAGAATTTTACGACACGGTGAAAAACCTCGATTTCACATTTGGAAAGAAAGAAAGTTTTGGTCTTCAAAAAAATACATGTGAGAAACAATCCATTTTATTTGAGCTAGATTATTAGATATTTTTTTATATAAAACATAACATTGGCATTATCCATGTTGAGAAAAACATTTGTGACAGTCTAATTGGAACATTGTTAAATATAAAAGGAAATATAAAAGATGGATTGCAAGCAAGAGTGGACTTAATAACCATGGAAATTCATTTGGAGTTAGATCCTATAATGAAAGAAAATAAAAAATATTTGCCTTCGGATTATCACACATTAAGAAAGAGTGAGAAGATAATTTTTTTTCAATGCCTGTATTTTATTAAAGTACCTTGAAATTTTTCTTAAAATGTGAAAAATTTAGCATCATTGAAGGATTTAAAGGTAATAAGTATAAAATATCATGACTATTATGTATTGATGAAACAATTTATACTGGTTTCATTTCATTACATATTATCGATACTTGTCAGAAATTCAATCATCAGGTTGTATTAATTTTTAATTCATTTTTTATCAAAATCATAGATCCATATTTGTTAGATGTGTTAGATAATGAATCTATCCTCATACTTTATCAACTTGAAATATATTTTCCACCATCATTTTTTGATATAATGGATCATCTTTTGATTCATTTTTTGTGAGAGATAGGAACACGCAGGACTATTTATTTACATTAGATATATCTGTTTGAAATACATATGAAAATTTTGAAGGGATATGATATGAATTTTAATTATCAATAGGACTTTATTATTCAAAAATATATATCAGAGGAGGTAATTGAGTTCTGTACTAATTATTTATCTGAAGTGGAGAAATTCAATCTCCTAATATATCAACATTTGATAGTTTATAGTGAAGGTAAATGTATTCATGGATTAAAAGTAAAGTTAATTCTATGCGATGAAGTGATGCATGCATATTTATACATTTTAAACAATACAGGTGATGTTAAACTATACCTATCATCACATATTGTTGGATTTAATGAACAATATCTAAGAATAAATGAAAAGTGGTTGATGAATGAACATAAAAAATATTTGTTTCATGGTTTAATGAGAAAATAAACACTGATTTAGCCACATATGAAATATTTAAATGGTATGTAGGGGGAACAAGTGTTAATGTGACCACATGGTCTGGTTTTTATATTAATAGTTACATATTTTACATAAATACCAGGATTATAAGAGTGTCATTCAAAATATTGGAGTAATGGTTTCCATTTAATCACTACATTTTTTGAGTTTCAAAGTTAAAAACTCATTTTTTATATCAACATCATATTATAGAGTTGTTTAGGATATATGGGACATTGATTATGCTAAATTTATGGTATTGATATTTAAGTGTAACTTGGTTTACAGTAACTGTGGTGTGAAATATGATGAGTATACATTTACACTTATTGATTTGAAAATATTTAGTTACAAGGATTAATTATTTATCATGGCAATGCATGAGAAAGAAACATTTTTTATTGTTGACCTTTCAAATGATCAGTGTTTCATTGTTTTTCTAGGGAAAAAAATTCATATAGGTGATGTGAATAATGATAATTTTAAAGTCTTATCTAAAATTTCTCTATCCATTACATGATTAATTGATGATAACAATGTATATGATGTGGAAATTATCCATGCAACATGAAATGATCACATAGAAGGGATATGATAAAACACTCCATTACTCTCCTAATTAATCAGGTAATCTATTTTTTTCTTAAAGTAACACATTTTTTTAAATTTGATATTTAAATATATATATTTTCATCATTCATGCCATTTTTTAATATTTTTTTATATTCATTATATTCATATATCCATTTTTTAGTTAAAAATATTTCCTTCATCATTTTGTTGCGAATATTTTCTTTATATTCTTAGTTTTTAGGTTTATGATTTTATTCAATAAAGTATTTATAATTTTCCTCCTATTATGAACAATTAAATTTTTTACATATAACATTTATTTATTTCTAAACAAATATAGGTGCACAAAATTACACATTTTTATACGATAATCATTTTTTTTCATTTTGTTGTTAATTTTTATATTCACTAGTTTTAGTTACACATTTATTAGTTAAAAAATATAACATTTGATGTTTCATTATCTATTATGAACAATAATTTTTTATCTATTTATTATATTTATTTAATTTTAATCAAATATAGGTACAAATACTTTTGTTAAAGTAGCATATATATTTCTAAATGACAGACACAGAGTCAGGGGAACTGGGATATATACATTTTTGAAGAACCTTTGTGATGTTTTTAACAAAGTTTTATATTTGTTTACAACTAATTTTTTTGTAAAATAATGTTTTTGTTCTTTAGGATCATAACTCGGCCATCGGTATAGGAAATCCAACTCAGATCATCCGCATGAGTGAACAGAACCTAACAATCAGAATGAGAATTTGATGGAATGTTAGAGACTACTAGGAATCAGTCTTAGTAAGAATCGGCCTCAGAAGATTCTAAGTGAGACTAAAAGGTTGGGAAGTAATAGAACTCTAAAAAATTAAATATTATGATGATTTTCTGATCATTAAGTTCTAATAAATCATTAAAAAGTTATGATATATGCTAGAGTTGGTGGAATATAGGAGAATACGTTGTAAATTATTTTGTCTACTGCTCGTTAGTGTAAGGAACACCGGACACAGAAGAATGCAGATTATAGGTATGAGAACCATCGATGTGAAAATATCAAAATTATGGAATAATGATCTTTAAATGTGTAGAATTCATAATATTGTTGAATAATTTTGAAAGAAGATAGTGAAGTTAGGAGTTAAAAAGTTTTCATACTTTTTAACCTACTTCAGATGATGCCTTGCTGGTCATGAATTTCTCATAAATCATGAAAACTATCATGATAAAAGTTTTTGAATAAATGGAGGAATTTTAAATATTGTATCAGTTCTAGAAATCAAGAAAAATTCTCCCTTAGATCCAGAAGTACGAGACAAAGAAGTTTTCAGAAGTCTAAATGAGTTATATATAACGAGGTTTGAAGAATTTCAAAGCTTCAAAGTGGAGTTTCCATCGTAATGATAATTCCATAATAATTATAATTACATCTTTATAAATATGATCAAACTGACTATGATAAGGAAAGTCAATTAGACTAAATATGATAAATATATTTATATTGTAATGATTTGAAGATATTCAGATCATAATGAGTAGAGGAAAGAAGTTTCATAATAATGAAGTTGAGGAATTTACATTAGAATAAAGATGAGGAAGTTATATTGGATTGAAAAAGTTAGTATGTTTAAGCATACTGATTTTTTAGAAATATTGATAAGGTTTGAACAGTCAAAGTTGAAGTTTAAACGTGAGTGTTTTTTTAGAGATTTGAAATTTGGGAAAACGAGAAAAGTTTTTCAGATTCCTGTGTTTTCTATTCTGAGTTTCCTATAAATAGAATCACAACACATTCATAATTTTCAACTTTTTATTGTGTGGAAAAGGTGGAGCACTGCATAATTCTTTTCAAGTTTTCTTTCCGGACCGAGATCTCATAAGAAGGTTGGACACCTAAAACTTTTTTCTACCAGATTTCAGAAGATAATATTAAGCATTTGAGAATATTTTGTGTTTTTAAAGACTGAGACTGAGTTCATCGTACTGAGTCCATTAGATTGAGGAAGTTCGAATTGAGTTTTGAGTAGTTTTTGAGAAGTACAAGTTTTGTTATCTAAATAGAACAAAAGGTTTATCTAGGTGAATATTGAGAAAGGGAGCATTGTATTGATTTAATTATACCGAGACAATCATATTGGGTTCATCGTACTGAAGGCCATTAGACTGAGGGTTATCAGGCCTAGGAACTTTTGTGGATAAGATCAAACAAAGACTTTATTCTTTTGTTTTAGATCAATTGTTTTGTAAGAAAATTTATAAATTTATGGGAGTCAGTATAATCATTCCTATAAGGAGATAGAAGGTGATTAATAGGATTTAGAATAAGTTTTATTCACTTCTTCATAATAGTGAATTTCCATATACCCATGTGAGTGGATATACCAAGGATGCAGGTTCTCACACTAAGTTTGAACCTTGTAAATATCATGTGCTTTAATTTCATTTATACTTTTTCATGTATGAGTATTTAATAAAAGATAATAAGGATATAAAATTTAATAGGTTGTAGGGGTTAAGTTTTAAAAGTATTGAAACTTAAAAAAATTAAACAAATGATTCAAACCCCCCTTCTCAGTCGTTATTCGATCCTTTGGAACTTCAATTTTTCATATAAATATATATCTATAGTAATTAAATTATTTAATGAAATTAAACTTATATTTCTTAAAATTATATGTAGCTCTTCTTCTTATATAGAGAGAACAATACCTAAAGATAGTAGGCATGTGATTACATGTTTACAAAAACTTTCACTCGCACATAGAGAATATAGGTTGAAGAAATAACTTTAATAAGAATAACTACCCAACTAGCCCACATGCGATGTAGTTCAGAACTTACCTTGAAATAAAAATTTATTGTAGGATAAGTATTTTATTTTCTGATTAGAGGAGCTTCAACCATTCGAAAAAAGATTTGTTATAGGAGTCCATAATGGTAAAATTCCTAAACTTATTTATTTAGTTTTCCAATAGTTTAAATATTACACATTTCTTAATATTTTATCTATTAAATTACAAATGAAATTTAATTTTCAAGAGATGAAAGGAATTAATAAAAATTTTATATCATTTACAGAAACTATATGGAGAGATTTTGAGTCAAATTTGACTTTATTTTATATTTTTGGGAGTAAATAGGATCACGATCCATGACTTAGTGTGATTTTATAGATAGGGAGACATGGAAGAAGTTTTTCTCTAGTCAGTGGGAGAAAAACTTTATGGTATGTTTTTATTGTTTATAATTTTTTTTTAAATTTTTTTAATTACATGATAACTTATTTATTTTTTCTTATGCAATAGGCCTCCAGAAAAACTCACTAATAGATATAGTATCACAATTTACACCCTCATACATTATCACACGGAGGGTATCCTTTATTAGAGGATCAAATGATTGCTAAAAAATTTAGTGAATTAAGATCAAATTCAAACTATGGCTCCAAAGAGGTTATAATAAACCCTCCATATCCTCCCCCTCATCATGAAAAATGGAAAAGGGTGATAATGATAAAAATAAGAAGTATATTACTGATCCAACAAAGGAAGTATCTAATATGACTCTATGTAAT
This sequence comes from Viscum album, assembly GCA_963277665.1. Taxonomy (NCBI): domain Eukaryota; kingdom Viridiplantae; phylum Streptophyta; class Magnoliopsida; order Santalales; family Viscaceae; genus Viscum; species Viscum album. The sequence continues at coordinate 767,651,892 of OY728159.1, read as the reverse complement.
TAATTATGAATTTTATTAAATATTACTATTTAGTAAATTTATCTCAATAATGTAACATTTGAAAATATTATTTAGGGACACTATTTAGGAGAAAATGACATAGGGGGCCTTTATCCCTAAGAGTAGGATGGGTATTCTTACCACTTTTTTAGGAAATCTGGAACACCCATGCTACATCAGAGGGTATAAGGAGAGTATTAGTTTTTAAAAAGTTTTTTCCATGCCCCTAACATAAAATAAATGGGGGAATAATATTGATGGTTGAGTTAAAATACTTGAATGATTTGATATAGGATAGAATTAAATCATCTAAATTGGCTATGCTTACATAAGTGATGAGACAAACATATCCTGCCTACCCAGATCCACCACTTCCTTATTCAGACCCAACCATGTACTGTGTGTTGTATACTAGGGATCCCCATGTGAATATTATAGCATATATAATTTTACATAATCTAAGGGATTCTTTATGTCATCAGATTATCCAGTTGGGCCAAGTAAGAATAGAGGTACATGACATTATTGATCCAACTGATCCAGTGTCACTGCCTACTAAGGTGGTGTCAATATTTGGATACAGTATTGTTTGCTATTGTTTTTTTACTTTGGATATGCCCATAGAGGTTTATATTAGTGGTTATGTATTTGATGGGTATCATGGGAGCTCTTAAGTTTGAGTCTCCCAGAGTACTTGTAGGCACATTAGTTATCTTTGTTTCTTTGTAATCTCCCTCCCTAAACTGTTGTAATTTTTTTACTTTGTCTAACTAATATTTGACATCAGCTAACATATGATGTATGCATTGTTTTTAATTTTTTATTCATCATTAAATTCAGAATTACTTATAATATTTTCTTATACTTACTTTATATTATATAATTTTAAATTGAATGAATCACTACAAAGGAAAGAAAAATTTCAGGTTCCAACACCTTCAAATACTCCTCAAGAAGCAGATGGGGTGAAAAATTTATCACATGTTTTTTCTATATTAGATAATTATTATAAATTTTCAATGAGTATTGATATATGTGGAAGATATTATCTATTAAATATTTTTAAAACATGCATCATGGATGTTGTAAAGGGTGATCATCTTAGTTTACCTATGTTATAGTTGTTTTCCATGTAAGTACATTTCAATTATTAATTTATTTTCTTTAAGTAAACACATGTTATATTGACTTAATTAATTATTTTTATAATAGGATATCTCCATACTCTTTGCATTCAATATGAATTTACTTATGGTTATGGTTTTATGGATCCAAAATACATTTTAAAAGCTATATAATACGTAAACCAATAATCCAACATTGAATATATATATGAAAGATTGAAAAAAATCCAAATTACATGTTTATTTTTTCCATTATTTGATTGGTAAAAAAAATATATAATTATGAACTACTATTCATTATAATATTATTAATTTCAATTTTTTTTATATTTCATCAGACATTGGTTGTTATGCATATTTTTCACAAAAGAATGTAAATCATATTGGTATGCTCTTTATTGGGTGGTGTTCGATAAAGATTTAATAAGTTGTTAAAGAAGCAAGTATTATTCTATTATTTTAGTTCTTTAATATTAATATTTTAATTTTACATCAGTTTTGATAATTAATATTTGAAATTACTATAGGTCATGGAGTGAGTTTAACAGGACTCACTATTCAATAGTGGAACAAGATAAAATTGAATATGTGAAAGTTCAGATATATAAATTTTACATAAGTGAATATCCATTTTTTATTATATATCTAGCGATTTTATTTTTAAAATATTGTTTCATAAATGAAGTGTCATCTTCAATGAGGGAATGTTTAATGTGGATATTATGTTTTATGATTCATTTATGAGATAATCATGACTAGAAGAATAATATATTTTGAAAAGGTTAGTTTCAATATAACACTTATAATTTAAACAAGTATGTTATTTTTTAAATTCATAACATTTTACATTATATGATTTTGATGATTTTTTTTCATATAAACCAAATGACTTGAAACACTTTAAAAAATTATTTTCAGACTATTTTCTAAGTTTGACTAATTTGGAGATTTAGTTTCATTTAGCTGTATATTTATAAAAAAATGTTGTGAAAGTTCTTAATGAGTTTTGTTTCTCCTTATTATATTTTTACTATTTTTTTCTATTTTTTGGTGAATCACTTTTTGTTTAGTGGTGGTTGCACCCAAATTTACGCAAGTTTTATGGTGTAAGTGTTTGCTTGTAGAACAACTTGGGTTATAAAATCCTTAGAGACCTAAGAATAAACCTAAAGAAACATAAATTCTATGAAGGTGATTTGGTTATGAAGTATCCGAATTGAGTTTTAATTGAGTGGATAATTAAGAAGTTTTAAAGAATTAAATGAATTATATTCAAGAGAATGACTTGATCTAATATAATTACAAGGGTTGGATTGAATTAATTTCTTTTAATGGTTTTAATGTATTAAATTAGATAGTGTTTCTTTCAATGAAATATGAACTTCCCAAATCACTCATCGATTTTTTGTTTTAAATATCCTAAGGCTAATCACCTATACACTTGGAGGATCATATTCATGATCACTCCAAGGTAGAGGATCGTTCTAGAACTCAAGATGTGTAACCTTGAAATTAGTGAGATTAATGGAGAAGGAACATCATTGAATAAAAATATAAATAAAATATTTGATTAAGAATTATAAAAATGAGAAATGACATTCAATACACCCCCTTACTACTCCCTTGGATCAAACTATAATAGGGTTATCCCTCCATTGATGCTATTTTATTAACAGAAGTAGGTATTAGACTCATGAGGGTAGAATTAAAGAAGAAAAACAATTAAATAACAATCACTCCACCATTGTGTGAAGAAATTCATAAGGGTTTGTGTGAATAAGTTCACACCTTGATTCAATAGTATCAACTTGATATTGAAAAGAGTAAAATAAGAGAAGATAAAGAAGAAATTTTATTAATAATCTTGTGTGAATCAAACAACTTACTTGAGAAAAATTACTTGTGATTAAAAAATGATAGAGTAACATACAATTATAAGAAAAACATAGATCCCCATAATTTTATCTTTCTATAGTTAAAATTTGAGCTTCATTGGGATTTAATTGTGGGGTCCAATTTTAGTTGATGGGTCTAAGGCCCATTATTATTTGTCTAGAATTTTTTGTATTCATTCCCAAAAATGTCCATCTTCCCTTGTGATTCATCCTTTGATCCTAAAAGATAAAATGTTCCAAAAAAAGTTATAAATCATATCCCAAAATATCATATTCAAATAATAAAAATAATTTATTCCACAAGAATATGATTAATTGCTCCCAAATTGAAGCTTTAAACAAGAATTACACATATGATGATAAATGAATTTCAATTAATAAAATTCAATAAAACCAGTGTTTATGGTCATTGAAATGCATGAATATTAAAATATAAACAATGAATATTAGCCTCTTTTAGTGGCTAATCGCACCCCCAAATTGGGTTTTTCTAGTCCCGAGAAAAAAGTATCTCAAAAATATGAAATTGAATTACCTTTTCTGAAAACATAATATCATACATTGATCACCAAAAGATATCATTCCAAAACTCATGAAACCTATCAAAATCATTTCACACAAGTTATGTTCACAATAATATTCCAAGCCCGAGACCATTCCTTTGTTCAAATTAATCGTCACATTTCATCCAATCTGATTTAAGCATGATGAAGCATTGTGTATCACAAAAGACATAGGGCATATTTTATTGTTCAAGGGGAAACAAATGGAATCACTAGGTGGGAATCACATTAAAACTTAATATGAGTACCCAATTTTATTATTTATTTATTTATTTTCTTTTTTTTCTCTTTTCTTTTCTTTTATTTTCTTTTGTTTTATTTTTTATTTTTTTAACCATAATAGAGATGAAAAAACTAACTCTGGGAAAGATAACTATGGAGTCATGATCCCAAAGTGTCATACTCCACACATATTTCCAATTTCATTCTCTAAAATAGAGATGTAAATCCTAACTCTGGGAAAGAAAACTATGGATTCATGATTCCCAAGTGCCGAATGTCGTGCATTTGGACAAAAAATTTCTCTATGTGGTGTTTTTTTTTCATTTTTTTGATACTAAAATTAAACTAAAAGTGACCTCAAACCCCATGCTATGATGAAAGGGACCTAAGAACTCAAAATTATACCTAAAATCCAAAATACGTCCATTGTGGAATTTTAATTAAAATGATGAAAATATTATCAATGAAAAATCACATTGGACAACTGCACTTTATAAAAACTATGCTCATGAACTTAAACACACATTAAAATCATAATCAAGGAATTTAAAATCATTTTACATTCATTTTTCATGATTCCCAATGTACATTAACACATTTAAGGATAATGAATTGATTTTTTTTAATAAAATCTTATATTTTCACTCCCCTAACATAGAATGACACTTACCTCAATGTTAAAATGGAATATAAGAGAGAGTTAAAAATTAGGATGAAAGAGGGGGGTAGGTGATTTGAAATGAAATCATGTAATAAAATCACCTAGTTTGATGTTGATGACCCTTAAATAAGTAATTGATCACTTTGGATTCATGTCACATATAGACTCCTTGGGGGTGTGTGAAGGTTGGGTTTGAAATATGGAAGGCATGGGTTTTATTTGGAAATACTAAAAATGATTTAGCTACTAAATATAACACACAAGATACATTAGATCACATTAGAAACCCCAAGGGGGTTCCCTTAACAAAAATAACACAAAAAACACCAAAATAAAAAAAAAATAAAAAAATAAAAAAAATACAGAAGCTGTGTTGTCTCTTAGAAAGCACTTAGTTTAAATTCTTCATCTCGATTTAGACCCCCTAACTTACTCAATACCAAATTTCAACATCTCAAGGATTATATTTCTCAATACATTCATTAGATAATGATTGAGTCTCCATTTGGGTTTGTTGGAAGGTATGGAAATTGATTCGAGAAAAATCATATCAGTCCTAGTGAATGGGATAATCCCATGAATATAAAAAATGATTCATCTATTTAATTTTTAATCTTGTTTAACACATAAAGGATAATCTTTTTATCATTTTATTTGAGAGTGGATGAAATTAAAATTGAATTTTTTTATCCCCTATAAAGGAATACCTAGGAGATGGAGGATGGACCTTTAATTCGAGATCAGGTTGGCTACTAGTTTCACGCATAAGACGAGATCTTGAATTATACTCAGTTTTACTTTCAAAATATTTAAGTAGAGTAGGTTCCTTTTGAATAGATGTTTCAACCACCAAATTGGATAGATGATTTTTAGAAATGGGTATGGACTCAATGTTTACGGTTTCTACCAATGGTTCAGTGATCAGTGATCTTGAAAAATCACTATTTGATCTATTTAAAAGAGAATCAAGACATGCATAAAATTTCCCCTCATGTTAATACAAAAAATTTAAGTCATATTTATATAGACATCCATAAGAAATTCCTTAATCATTTTCAGGGTCATTTTCAATATTAATTATCAAATTTACCTCATGAACTTCCTTATCATCACTAACATGAGAGATAGGGTTATAGATGTTGAGATCAAGACTCATGTTTCCAAAGTTTATTGTCATGTTCCATTCCTAAATCAGATGACTGAGTTAATTGTTTCTAAGAAGGTAAAACCAAATATGATGAGGGTTTGCTCCCTAAGACCTAATATTAGGTGATTTTCTAGAATAATGAATTCATTAGGGTAAATGAAGTTTTCAACTTTCACTTAAAAATCCTTTACAATACCCTTTGGAATCTGAACACTACGATCAGTGAGTCAGAGAGTGGTTAGAGTGGGTTGGAGATCCTAAAAACCTAATTGACAATACACTGTATATGGAATGAGGTTCACACTAGCTCCTATATCACACAAGGCATATATAAATCTTCTATCTCCAAGTTAAACATTGATGTAAGGACAACCTGGGTCCCTTAACTTAAGTGGCATGGTTCCTTGGATGATGGTACTTGCATTAGCATCCAAAAGGACTTGGGTTTTGTATTAAAAATTCCTTTTGAATGTACATAAGTCCTTCAGGTACTTGGAGTGTGAAGGTATGGTTTGCATTGCATAAAGAAGGGGTATGTTTAACTTAACATGTGAGAATATTCCACTCAATGTTTTATTCATTTTGGGTTTGTATTTTAATCTCACATGTTGAGGGAATGGAGTAGGTTGTGGGATCATTTTGGGAGGTGGTGGTTCCTCAACATTATCAATAGGATTTTCAGATTCAATGAGTTTTTAATCATAATTTTCATGAGATATTTAAGAATTTAATTTATTAGGAATGGTTGGTTCATATTTTTTAATAGTTTTCCCACTCCTTTAAATAGTCAATGTATTGAGTTATTCATGAGAGGTTTGTGTGTAACTAGATTCTCCCCTCAAGGTTGGGGGAGGAACAACTTGAGTAGGAATGGGTGCCTTTCCAGTTTTTATTGTTTTAATTTTGTTTTTATGTGATTAGGCTTATGAGTTCATTTTTCCATTTTATTGCACAATTTAACAAGTATTGGTTGAGTGACATATTGGGTAGGGGCTTGTACTGGTTGGTTTACCCCAAAAGGATACTTTGGATGTTGGATAAAATGTTGATTAGGTTTTTAGATAGGTTGTTGGAATTAAACAGGTGGATGTTGGTATTAGACTGGTTGTGATTTAAAATGGCTACATATTTGAAAATTTTGTTGAGGGTAGGGGTTGAGACATTATTGTTGTGTTGGTTTTTGATTTTTATTCCAATGGAAGCCTAGATGGTCATTATACCTTGGATTGAATGTGTTTTGGTACTATGGATTTTTACTATTAAATGCATTAAACTCTTCTAATATTCCTATTAAAATAACCTCCTTGATAAAATTAATGGTTGGGAAATTATCGGTCTTGTGGTCATGTTTTTCACAAATTGTGCAAACAGACTCAACAATTTGGATTTTGTGGACCTTCCTAAGATTGATCTCCTAGACCTTCCTAGTGAGTGAAAAAGGTTTTGCTATAAGGGTTTCCTATTCTCTAATATTTTTCATTTCACCATATTTGAGTGGCTTCTTATAGTAAGGTGATGTTCCCCATATTTGGTTCTATTCAACAAGATTTTCCAAATACTCATAAGCATCATTTGGGGATTTTCTTTTGATTGTTCCATTGCACATAATGTCAATAAACTATTTGTTTCCTAGTCCCAACCCTTTATAGAAAATTCTCACTTGTTTTGGGATTGAGAAACCATGGTGTGGTACTATGTTTAATGTATCTTTGAACATTTCCCATGTTTTATAGAATTTTTCTCCATCTTTTTCACAAAAAATGATAATTTTTTAAAGTGGAATTGTTTTTTGATGGGGGAAGTATTTTTTTATATTTTTAGCTGGTCCCAAGAGTGAATAGATGATGGTATCAAATATTTTACCAATTATTTTCCCGATCTTTGAGTGAAAAAGTAAAGAGTCTCATTTTAGCTGATTCAATTTGATTTGGTGGGCACATGGTTTCAAAAATGTCATTGAATTATTTAATGTAAAGGTAAGGAATCTCATAATCCATCCCATGAAAGGTTGTAAGGTGGTTTATGACATGGGTTTTAAAGACATATTAGGAATATCCTATGGAAGCATACCTAATTCATGAGGGTGAATTGGTCTAGACAGGTGTGAGGTAATCGTTCATGGTCTAGTCTACAACAATTCCCAAGTTAGGGTCTTTCTAATTTTTGTTTCCATTTGGGTTCCCTACCAGGTTTATGATTTGGTTTTGTGGAAGATTATCCATTATATTGAACTAAATTTTAGAATCCAAAGTCTTAGTAAGACTAGGATCTATGCGAAGGATTCCCCTAAATTCACTAGAATCCTCACCCCTTAAGTTTTCCAACCTAACTAGATAGTTTAAGTTGTCATGAGTATAGGAGGACATGCATAAATAAAAAGGGGAAAAGATAAGAAAAATTGGGGAGTGATAAGATAAATGGTTGAAAATAGAATGAGTTTATAAGATGAATTTCTTGGGTCCCCAGAAATAGCTGCAAAATTTAATTGCTCCAAAATTTACCCAAGTTTTATGGTTTAAGCGGTCACTTGTAAAACAACTTGGGTTATCGAATCCTTAGATACCTGAGAAGAAAACTAAAGAAACATACATTCTATGGAGGTGATTTTTCTATGAAGTGGATGACTTGATTTTTAATTGAGTGGATAATTAATAAGTTTTAAATAATTAATTGAATTATATTTAAGATAATGAGTTGATCCAATGTTATTACAAGGGGTGGATTAAATAATTTTCTTTTAATGGTTTTAATGTCTTAAATTAGAGAGTGTTTCTTTCAATTAAATATTAACTTCCCAAATCAATCACAATTTTTTTTTCACTATCCTAAGTCTAATAACCTATAAACTTGGAGGATCATAGTCATGATCACTCCAAGTTAGAGTATAATTCTAGAACTCAGGATATGTAACCTTAAAATTAGTGAGATTAATAGATAAGGCACATCATTGATTAAAAATATCAACAAAATAATTGATTAAGAATTATAAAAATGAGAAATAACATTAAATACATCCCATTTATACTCCATTGGATCAAACCATAAGGGGCTTAACCCTCCATTGATTCTATTCTATCAATGGAAGCAGGTAGTAGACTCATGAGGGTGGAATTAAAGAAGAAAAACAATGAAATAATGACCACTCCACCACCTTGTGAAGAAATTCATAAGGGTTGGTGTGAATAAGTCCACAACTTGATTCAACGGTATCAATGTGATATTGAAAAGAATAAAATAATAGAATATAAAGAAGAAATTTTATTAATAATATTGTGCGAATCAAACAAGTTACTTGAGAAAAATGACTTGAGATTACAAAATGATAGAGTAACATTAAAATTGAAAGAAAAAAATGGATCCCCATAATTTTATCTTTCTACAGTTAAAATGTGATCTTCATTAGGCTTTAATTATGGGATCCACTTTTACTTGATGGGCCTAAGGCCCATTATTATTTGTCTATATATATCTGCATTCATTCCCAAAAATGTCCATCTTCCCTTGTGATTCATCCTTTGATCCTAAAAGATAAAAGTTCCAAACAAAGTGATAAATCATATCCTAAAATATAATATTAAAATAATCAAAACAATTAATTCCACAAGAATATCATTAATTGGGCCCAAATTAACACTTTAAACAATAATTTCACATATGATGATAAATGAAGTTCAATTAATAAAATTCACTAAAACTAATGTTTATAGTTCTTGAAATGAATGAAAATTCAAATATAAAAAATATTATTATCCTCTTTAAGTGGCTAATAAACTGGTCTATAATTATTTATTTATTGATATTAAAAAAAAATCAACTTTTAACATCAGTTTTAGAAAAATCTGACATCGAAATCCCTCCTAGCAGACCTTTCCATGCGTGTTTTAATGAAAAATGATGCGAGAAACCTTATATATTTCATATTTTAGAAGGATTTCAATATTGTTTTTTATAAAATAACATTTAAAGTCCCACTTTCTATGTTTCATGTATTAACATTTCCTTATAACCTATGTTTAAAGGTAAAAAAAATAAAAAACTGATGTTAAAGGTGTTTTTCCCAATAATGATAGTTTTTAAATAAAAATGTTTTTGTTGACTATGTATTGAATTTTTATTCATTAATTTAATAATATAAATTCATTGGACTTGGGTGGGGCCCGTTATATCCCATCGATGCATCGATAGGTCTCATGAGACAAACTAGTTTTGGTATTTGGCATACGTCTTTCCAATTTACATATGTGGTCTTGGCACAAGGTCTTGATGGTAAGATTATGATATCTAAAATTATGAATTATATCATTATGAAACTAGTTATTTTTATCCATGTGATTATTTACATTAGTATTTCATCCATAAATTTATTCCCCTTTTTATAATATTAGTTATATGTTATATTTGATTATTATTTTTCTGTGCCATATTATTCATGATTTTTTTATTCTATGATAGATTCTGTTGCCCGCTTTCCTTTACTGAGAAACTGAGCTCACCCTTTATTATAGTTTCCTTTACCTAGGATAATAATAAGGTATCTATGAATGAATTTAGGGATATGTTTGAAGAAATAATAAAGTTTTCATAATAATTTTAAGTTGTATTTCATGTTTTCAAGTGTAATTTGAGAATCATGTATATATCTAGTCTCCCAATACTAATAAACTATCTGATCCTTCAAAACACAATCCATTTTATTTTGTACCAATATAGTAAAATAACCAAAAACCTTATCTTACAGGAGTCAGATTGTTACATTTAGTGGTTGAGCATTTTTTATGTTTAAATTTTTTATAATTTTAAAATAAAATGGAATAAAAATCACATGTCCCCATATGAAATAATAATTTTATTTAGATGAAACAATTTACTTAGAGATAAAATGAATAATAAAATATTAAAAAAATGTCTAGGCATGAGGTAGATGAAGAGGTAGAGAGAGTGTCTATTTTTCATTTAACAAAATCTTAATTTCATAAAACTTATGGGGATCCCCATTACTTTATTTTAAAATATATAATTATAATTATATCTAATTTTATTTTTTATTTTCAATAATAACCCATAAACAATAGATATATTTATATTATATTTTTATAATGTATTTATATTATTTTAACACATTTCACTAAACCTTATCCATACATGACAAACAAACAATTTGTTCACTAATCAATCTCCCTCTATATCCATTTTATCTTTTATTCCCATAAAAAATAATGGGGGTCATATTTTAATTTAAAAATATTACCCTACAAACCAATGAGGATGATAATTAGACTTCAACTTGGTGTGTAAAAATACAATTCATTAAATTAAATTAAAACAATGTTACCAGATATGAATATATCAATGCATGAATTTTTAATCCCTATCCCACTATATTTTAAGACTCATTTGGTTGATAATTTTTTGAAGAAATAATGAAAATAAAACATTGTATACTATCCTTACTCAATATGTTTTTATAGAAAATATAATTTTCATGGATCATGAAAAACTAACATGTATAGGGAAATATAGAGAAATATAATATTTTTCATTCTTTAAATTACCTTTTTGAGAATTATTACATTCTTATCATAATCCAAAAAGTATTTTAAACTTAATTAAAAATGTACCTATTTAAAAAACTTGATTAGAAACTTGTAATGACAATCTAAAGAAAACCATCTATACATATAGATGGGAATATAGAGTATATTTTAATGAAAAAAATAGATACGTAAAATAAAATTTCACATTTGTAAAATACTAGGAACCAATAATGATCCAATCAAGTTGTTTGATGTTTATTTACCTTAAGAAAAATATCATATTCAAACTTTGATGAATTGAGTAAATTTTCATTGGAAAAATTTTATCCCTTCATGGATCAACCTAAATCAGTACATATTAGTTTGATCATAGAACCATGAAATCATGTTATATTGTGATAAAAATAACTTTGGACTTTATTTATGATTTTTTTTATGTAAGACTAGTATAGGTGTACGTGTTGAATGTCTTCTATAGTGAATGAAAACCAAAATGATATTCAAATAAGTGACATGATTTTTTTTCACTCATCAGGTGTTAGTCACTCTATGGATAAATGAGAGGATATGTATCATCCATTAACTAATATTGAGTTGATAACTCAACATGGATCATTCATACATTAGAAAAATAACATTCACAAAACAATATTCTCAAAAACTAAAATGACCTTTGAATAGTGATATTGTATTTGTTATAAATTTTATTTATTTTAAATAAATATATTAATTGATAAAAAATTGATCAAGTGGTGCACAAAAGTGTTGTATTGATTAGACTTTAATTACACATAAAATATGGATGAATACATAACATTTGGTTTTGAAAAAAAATATATTTCAACACAAACTTTTTTGGGAAAACCATATGCAAGATGCAACAATAGACATCCATGGGAATTATATTTTCCTAATAAAAAATTCTTACAACATATTACAATTTTGAAATATTAGAGGATGTAACATATTCCTAATCATTTCTTTGAAGTTTATAATAGATACCCAAAACATAATATTTATAATATCTTAGAACATATAGCCTAATACATGACATCACTGAGTAAAAAAAACATTGTGGCATTGAGTATTAGCCAAGGTAATGGGACATAAAACTTGTTCATTCACAAAACAATTATCTAAGAATATATAATTTTATATGTGATAGAATACTTGATAAATACAAGGGAAAAACATTTCTTAGTCACATAACATTTAGTTGACAATAAAATAGTTATATGGGTACATAACATTTGTTATGGGATAGAATATTTGAAAAGGAAAAGGCATAAAACAATCATGTTAACACAAAACATTTTCCTATATGTAAAACATTTTTTATATAATCCTATACAAAAAAATTAATGGAGAGGGAAATTCACAAGACATTTGTTCAAGAACAAGACATTTGAGAATAAATTATACATTATGTTTTCCACTTCACAAAAATATTTTATGGTGAAATAAATTCACATAACTTTTTCTTTTGCATCAAACATTTGATGGATAAAACATAACATGAAAAATTTGTGTTATACAGAACATATGGTGAAATTAGTAATAATATTCTCCAAGGACTTCATTTTAATGAGTTAATTTACTGAAAAATTGATTGACCAAAACATGGTAAAAGGTGTATAATTACAGAAAAAAAACACTAAATAATTTTTTAAGTTAACAAAGGAAAAAAAATCCATGAATTGGGGAAAATTGATTGTACAATAGAATTGTATCAATTATATAGTGTATACAGAGTAACCATGACTAATATTTTAAAATTATAAAAGTGACAATGACTAATATCTTTAAATAGAAAGACAACAATGTAGTTTAAGAAAAGTGACCATGAAATTTAAAGTGATTGACCATTTAAATAAATTTACCAACTAAGAATGGTAATACACACTATATAATTAACAATTATCACTACTATTAGATAAAACTTTATTTTTATGGAATTTATTATTCCAAAAAAACATTCTTGAAAATTTGTTCATGAAAATCAAGAGTGATGACATAAAGTATATTTAATGATTTATTTGAAGTTTTTTATGAATAAAATGGTTCTTTAAGTAGTGATAAAGGTTTCCATTATTTAAATTAATGGATTATCTATTATTTTAAGGAATTAAATTTGACTCCATATGAATATATGTTTAGTTAAGATATTGTGAAGAATATTTAAATGATTAGAAAACAATATATCAATCGTGATTTATGAACACCAAGTTTCCATGCATGTATCTAGTTGATAATTTTATGATAATTATGATTAGTATAGAGGAGATACTCATGGGATTTTAAATGAAATATATTAAATAAAATTTTGGAGGAAATTTCAATGAATTCAAATCAAGAAGATCACTGTATTATATATTGATTATTCTTTGATTAAGAATAAATAGGTGTAAAAAGATAATTAATGAGAATTAGTGCCCTATGTGAAGGGTGATTAATTAGAAACTAAAATTTCATGGTCCTTTTTTTGTGAGAGAAACCATTTATTTAGGAATATCATAGATCCTAAAATAAGTTCATGACCTTAGAGAATAATGAAGATCTTCTTCATTGTAATGATATGCACTGTTGCATATCATTAGGATAAAAAAAGGCTAGGTCTTGGTGGAATAGAATATGGGTTTGAATTTTTGGAATTCATATTGGAGGATATAGTCATTTTAGAATGTTAAAAATAAGTTTTTAAGGTGGAATAATAGGTGTAAAATACCTATAGTGTAATACCATGTATGGTGTAAGCATGATTTTTTCTGGTGGTCTATAGCAGCAAGCCATCAAAATCCCAGTGGTAGGCCACCAGAGTTTAAATGGCCTAGGAAATGGCATAAAACCAATTCTCCTACCATTGAAATCCTGATGGAAAGACACTTGTAACAACCCAGGTACTTATAAAATAATTTTTTTTCATTATGTAATTAAATAGTAAAATTCATTATAATTGCATAATGAAATAAGTGGTATTTATATAAATTAAAAAATCTATACTAATATAATAGTAACCTCTCCTATAAAAGTATAAATAAAATTCATGTATCTTAAAATTGAAAATATGATATATTTATATCATGGAATAAGTAAATAAATGTTTTGAAAGTGATAAATTATGTTTTGGTATTTTTGTGAAACATAAATGTTTATTTACAATTTTATAATTAATATAATGATTTAAAAGAAAATTTATATTCATAAAATAGATTAATAAATGAATATTTTGTTTTCTTATGATTAGAAGATAATTTTATGAGTCCTTAATTAATTTTTGAAAGTGTTATAAATCAGTTATAATTTTAAAATTGGTATTTTTCGAATAAATGATGATTTTAATTAAAAATTAAATTTATTAAATTTATAAAATTATTTTCATAAAATAGGGTTAATTTTTGAATTTTACACATTGAAAAATGGTTGGAGTTAATTTTTAGGATTTTTCTAAAATACTTGAATTTTTGGTGAATAGTGAAATACAATAATTTACGATATATATACATTATAAGTTAAATAAACTATTACTTGATTCATTGCTGATGTAATCACTATAATATTGAATAATATTTCATTATTTTAATATATTTATTTATAATTCTAAAACTATTCATAGTATTGAGCCAAAATAATAAACTAATGAATAAAATATTCAAAAAACACCCCTCTCATCCACTATAAATACCACCCCTCACTACCTCTTCTCCACACATCTCAAAGCCTTGTAGATTATTTAATTTCTTCCCAATTCAATTTCCAAGAATCTTCCCCATGTCCAATACCTATATGTCTCACCAAAATTCCAAAACCATGGTCCTTAACAAGGTTATCAATGAGAAGAATTCAAGAGGTAATATCCTCTTTCATTTTCTTTTATTTTCCTTTTTAATTTATTTTCTTTTCTTATTACATCGTTTACTCCCCTTATCCAAGTAGCATGAAAAATACATTATATTATATATACTATAATTTTATCATGTTTATGGAAAAATTTATCTTCAAACTCCTTCTCCTCTTTCATTTATTCTAAAAATGAGAACATCATATGTGATGTGTTGATTTACCGCCATTGTGGACGATACACTTTTATTTTCCACTACTGCCTTCAAAGATGGTAATAAAACCATTATTATGGTTAAATAAGATTTTATTAGACATATTATAAGTTATATAATGTTATGGGACCAATATATAATCATGATATTAAATAAAATGATATAAGTTCATGATAGTCGTAAAAACTGCCAAAATAAATTAAATCATTTTCATTAATGTTTATCTAATGAATCATCCTAATATTAGAAAAAATGATATATGGTATCATTTAAAATTCTGGGAATATATTAATACCATTTATTTCAACTTATTAAGTTTTTCTTCCATTATAAAATAAAATCCATTATGAACTGATCATGGAAACCATGAAAATAACACATCCAAAACAATAAAAATAACAAAATATTATTAATAAATAGGTGGAAAGTTGTTATAATATGGTCATATAAGGTAGTATAAACACAATTATATTTCTGTAATAGATTAATAACACTCTTTAAACCATCATATAGGATTTTTAAACTCATTTTAAGTAATAATAACCCGAGGTAAGGGACTTTCTTTAAAAACCCACTACTGCAAATAAGGCTTTTTAAAAGCGCTAGAAATTTCTTTTAACAGTGCTAGAAAAGCACTGTTAATCATGAAGAAGATAGGGGGGGTTCCTCTTTAACATTGATATTTTTGAGTGCTTATAAAGGCCTAGTTTCCTGGGATGTGCTATTTATTTAACAGCACACCCAACACCTGCACACCTGCACAAAACAACACCTGCACACCTGCATAAAACAACACCTGCACACCTGCACAAAACAGCACCTGCACACGAACAAATCATAGAATAATGAAACAAAACACACAAGAGTTTCACAAAAAATTCTATATACATTTAATTAGCACCATTAATACAAAAACACACACTTATATATACATTTCAAACAATGTTTTATACTGTTACAATTATAATTATCCAACAAATAGTTAAAAACATTAATGTTTCATCCTTTGCATTCATGATCCCCTCTCAAAGATTTTTGTCCATGGTATTAGTTTCTGAACAAAGAATCCGAACTCAAGAAAAAAATTCCACCTATATAATAAAACAAATATTATGTTATTAATACAATAATTAAATAAATTAAACATTAATATAAAAGAATACATTAATAAAATGATATGAAATATTGAAAAATGGAGGATCAGGACTCCCTCGCTCCGATTTTCATCGGAGGACATGATGCAATAGAAAAACCTAGAAGTCTGAATCTGTATACCTATGATTCCCTTAGAGTGTCCACGCATCAAAGAAACCATTATAGGTGCACTAAGGTGAAAGACAGAGGGAACCTGACAGCCTTGGCGGGTTCCACTATCAGTTCTTTTGTGGATTTTAGCGACCAGGCAACGCAGCGTATTATCTGAAAAGTCACAATGACCCATGTATCAGCATCCGACGATGCTATTATAGAAAGGTTAGATCTCTGTAATTTCTCTATCATGGATCTAATAAACCTATCAAAAGGAATGAAACTATGTAAACTTGTAGATCTTGTTGACCGACATACAACCATTTGAGGGTTTGCCAATTTTAAATGTGTTTCTTTAGGCCATGGGTTTTTCCACATTCTTTTTCCTTTTGCAGACTTGAAAGGGAAATCTTGGAGCACTGGGTCAATCAATTTAAGTCTAGGAACTTTGAGATTACACGATTGGCATATAAATTTCAACCTGTCTGATTTCAAGGAGACTTATGCCCAGGTTTGTGTAAAAATACATGGCTTAAACTGGATCTTATGGAATCCAGAAATTTTCTTTGATATCGCATCTGCATTAGGAGTCCCCATAAGGATGGACAATGACACAAAAATGGTGTCTTTTGTCCATTTTTCTCGTATGCTGGTAGAGGTTGGTCTGAGTATTCCAAGGATTGATAATATTGTGCTTTCTACTCCACATGATGATATTAATCTTAGAGTGGAATATGAAAAAATTCCTATCTTTTGTGAATAATGTATTGCTATTGGTCATACTACCTCGAACTATAGAAGAAAAATGATTTGTCCTGAATTTAATTTGAAGGGACATGACTTAGATCATTGTAGAAGAAGAGACAAGAGTGCTACACTTCTTAATGAGGCAGAGGGGAATGTAGATGTTGGATTAGTTCCACCTCATATCATAACTCAATATTTTAGTTCTATTAATAATGTTTCTATCTCATTAAATGATAAGGGTGGCCTCATTTTAGATTGTACGAGGATGGAAAAAGAAAACTTAGAAGGTACCCAGTCCAGAAATGTTGCTCTAAATTGTGATAGTACATTCTGTAATACTGTCTTGTCTAGTCCAGAAAAAACCGCAATATCTTGGACTGATTTGGGAGCATGTGAACATAAGAACATTGTTTCTTTCAAGGACATACTATCTATAGGTCTGTATGATGACTTGGTTATTGAAGACTCAGAGGATAGTCAAACTAGAAACACACATTTTGATTCATACTGGTCGCATCATGCGTTGGTTTTATATGATACTGCTTCATGCATGTCACAAAGAACTTATGGATCATTATCCTAAATTATGAATACAATTTGAGCGGGTTTGCTTGGTTTTCAGTGAGTGACATGTTTTGAGCTAAAATGTAAATTTTAAGTTGATAACAGACACTTTTATCCATACCAGTGACACCATGTGTCGGATTGAGGTGTAGTTGATTTGAACATGTCACGAATGACTCATGGATCATTGCCCTAAAGTATCAAAATAATCCAAATGCATTTGCTCATTTTGTAGTATGTCAGTTGTGTTTTTTTACTAAAATGTCATTTCAAACTGGAAACACGCATTTTGAGTCATACCGGTCGCATCGTTCATTGGTTTAATATGAGACTTATTCATACATATCAAAAAGAACTTATGAATCATTATCCTAAATTATGAAGAAAATTGGAGCGGGTTTGCTTGGTTTTCAGTGAGTGACACATTTTGAGCTAAAATGTCAATTTTAAACTAATAATAGACACTTTTAGACATACTGGTGACACCATGCATCAGATTGAGGTGAGGTTGATTCATACATGTCAAAAATGAGTCATGGATCATTTTCCTAAAGTATCAAAACAATATGAATGCGTTTTATTGGTTTTCAGTATGTCACTTGTGTTTTTTTCTAAAATTAAAGTAAGTTTTAAATAAAAAGAGTCACTTTGAGTTATACTAGTCGCATTGTGCATTGAATTGAGGCGTGGTTGATTACTACATATAAAAAATGACTTATGGATATTTTTCCTAAAGTATCAAAACAATCCTAATGTGTTTTCTTAGTTTGTATTATGTCAGTTGTGTTTTTTTACTAAAATGTCATTTCAAACTGGAAACACACATTTTGAGTCATACCGGTCATATCGTGCATTGGTTTTATATGATACTACTTCATACATGTCACAAAGAATTTATGACTCTTTATCATAAATTATGAAGACAATTGGAGTATGTTTTCTTGGTTTTTAGTGAGTGACACGTTTTGATCTAAAATTTCAATTTTAAACTGATAACAGACACTTTTAGCCATACCGGGGACACTGTGTGTCAGATTGAGGTGAATTTGATTCGTACACATCAAAAATGACTCATAGATCATTGTACTAATATATCAAAACAATATGAATGCATTTTCTTAGTTTTAAGTATGACACTTGTGTTTTTTTCTAAAATTAATGTCAATTTTAAATAAAAAGATACAATTTGAGTCATACCGGTCGCATTGTGCATTGAATTGAGGTGCAGTAAATTCCTACATGTCAAAAATGACTTATGGATGATTTTAATAATGTATCAAAACAATCCGAATGTGTCTGCTCAGTTTTCAGTATTTCACTTGTTCTTTTTACTAAAAATAATGTCAATTTTAAATAAAAAGAGACACTTTGAGTCATACCGGTTTCATCATATGTCATATTGAGGTGGGGTTGATTCCTACACATTTCAAATGACTTATGGATCATCTCCTTAAAGTATCAAAACAAATGAATGAGTTTTCTCAATTTTGAATAGGTCAGTTACTCTAATACCAACTATAATGGCCTAAAAATTTCATACATTGATATCACATATGAGTAGATTAATATTAATTACATAAAAGAATTAATTAAACATAAATATGAAACAATAAATTAATTCTATGAAAAATTATTTTACTGTGAAAACATAAAAATTACCTCTGTGATTGAGCAGACACAACATCATTGCTCCTCCTGCAAAGGCATGTGACATTGACAGAAATATTCTAAAACAAATGAACCCTGCAAGGAATAATGAAAATAAAATCAACATTTTATTATATAATTTTTCATTAAAATAAAGATATTATATCATAACATTACCTTTACATATTTGAAAAGGGTTTATTTGGTCTAGATATAAGCTAATAACAAAACTAATGATTCTTTGTGCACTTCACTACTGTTGGTTAACTACCTGGGTGCAGGAAGAGAATAAAAAGTGAACGCTGAATGATGATATCATAGAGATAGTGTTGGATGATATCATAATGGGGATTCCAGATCAAAATTTCAGATCAGATGCTATGCTAAGTGGTAGTTAACCAACAGTAGTGAAGAATCCTTAGTTTTGTTATTAAATTTGTGAGTGGTGCATAACCAATATTCTTACAACACACTGCATCATTAGAAACAACAACATAAATGAACAAAATACAGAATGTAAATGATCTATGTCATAATAGTTTAGGTCTAGTGCTTTTGTAAACATGGAAACATAAAGAACTAGTTTATAAGAGTCTCTTATTAAGTTATGCTTTACTAGAAATACAAATCATTTCTAAAACCATTCTTCATAACCTAAGGATATAAAACCTAACAAAGGGTGATCATATGTGCTCAATAAGTGTAAACAAGGGAGATATAAATGATCATATAAGGATAACAGAAGTAGTAGGAATTTACCTTAATACTATTTTTGTACAATCTTCCATTAGGTATGTTGCCTATTCGATTCTAAATACATCTTTATCATCTTGTGAATATGAGTTTTTGCGACAGTCATGGTAGTACTGAAAAAATATAACTACACAAAGGATTAATAAATATTTTAAATGAACTAGCAATTATTTTTGAAAATACCTCTTCATGGATGCTATCTTGTTGATGAAATACGATCTCTTTCATAAATTTACAAACATAATAACCACAGTCCTTTATGTTTTTTTAGACACTACAAAAACATTGAGAAAAATAAGTAATTTGTTTTGATATGTGTTTGAATAGTGTAATATTATTATATATAACATGATACTTGTCTATTTGTATATCTCATGGGCATTCTTTTCCTTAGGCCATGGATTCATTCCATGAAGTAGGCGATATTGATGCATCACCCTATCATAACATAATTCTCATTAAAAGATAATATAAAATTATATAACTAGATTTTTAGTTCTAAAATGTTGGATCTAGTGTATTACAAATTGAAAAAAGCTATCACGCATGGTCGGTTTGTTGGATATCCATGCATTGAATCCAGAAAATAAATCTTTGGAGTATCTAAATTGACTGCAATGAGCATCCAATGCTTCCTAAAAACACAAAAAGGAATAAGTAATGAAAGAAATGAAAATATTGTTTATATTATTAAATTGTAGAGTTTTACCCCTGCATCGTTGGTATTAAAAAGATTATGTCATCCGTAATTTTGTTTTAAAATGATTTGAGCAGGGATGATATTATTTCACCCTCTTTATTAGAATTTATTTCTTCTTTTGAAGAGGTTATGTGAGGACTAACGAGTCTAAATATTTGTTCATAGGGAAATACCTTCAATTGTTTTTCATATATACGCCTGTGAAAAATATGAAATTTATTTAGTCATAATTATCATAGTATATCATCTTTTGTAAAATAAAATCATGAAAATATACCTCATGTATACATGTACAACTGAGGTGACTAGCCATTCATACTTGAGGATTTCATTTTCATTTTCAACACTAATGTAATTTGATTCTTCCTCTCTGTATATATTTTTTTTCAAAACCAACTGTGTGAGTATTTCCATCTATCAACTTTGTATCCACATGAGCCTACAATGATATTAAATGTGGATATATAACAGGCTGGGTAAAGGTTCTCTCAGTAGATCGTTTCAATCAGTTGGTTGATACTTGAGATAATTTTGAGCAGATATTTCGTTTCAACCCCTTCTCTTCATCATTTTATAATAACATTGATCGATTCATACATTTTTTATTAAATGTTAAAGGTTCAGCTTGAAAAATAAATTGGAAATGAATACTTCCTTGTCGACATGTTTTTTTTATAAGAATTGACGACCATGCGATGAATGTTTTAACAGCTTGTTCGACCGTATGAATGTCATCATAATCATTTGGAACAG
Organism: Viscum album; assembly: GCA_963277665.1. Taxonomy (NCBI): domain Eukaryota; kingdom Viridiplantae; phylum Streptophyta; class Magnoliopsida; order Santalales; family Viscaceae; genus Viscum; species Viscum album. Next base: position 767,630,282 of record OY728159.1, on the reverse strand, counting down.
GTAGATCGGTGATAGGCTCATGAGCTACATTAATCAACACTTTGACATGATCTGTTCGAAGTGGTCTGTTGTGTAGCATGTCGTTCTGCATATTGAACATCGCAGCCCTCACTACAAGGTGATATGTTGGAGTTAATAGATATAAATCACATTCATTTTCACCCTGTATAATATCAGTACATGAAAGGTATCAATGTATATGTGATTCAAATTTCACATAAATAATTATTAGAACATTAATTACCTCAGCTAAGTCAGGTTTTTTAGGGGAATGGATCACCTCAAAACTGGTGGGGGTGGGGTAGGATCTTCATGCACGGGTTGTTCTTGAGTTGATTCTTCTCTTTCCCCCTCCATAAAACTGGATATCATCTCTCTCTAGTATTTTAATTCTTCTTGAAACATAGATAATGTTTCTCTCATCTTTTTCATTTCCTCAGTTTGATCCTCTTCTTGTTTTCCTTATGAAAATATGTTCGGGGGTGTCACCCCAAAACCCGCACCTCTGACATGGCCATACTATTCTGGCTGCTTCAAGGCCGCTGAAAGTATGTCTGAATTTGGTGTAGGTGTTGTTGATTCCTATGATTATGTTATATAGAAATTATAGGAAAATAAGTAATAATTGTTATGTAATAGCGATTTAAATAAAAAAAAATTTATATTATGTCATACTTACACATGTTTCACACACTTTTTGTGTGTTTTCATATATTAGTATCCCCTCTTTATTTACACGAGTCTCCTTCCATAGCACATGATATGGGATGGAAGTGGATTTTGATTTCGATTCATAAATCTGCATATAAATAGAGGAATATGGTTATGGTGCTGTTTTATGTCACATAAAAGTATTACGGTATATTTAAAATACGTACTAATTTTTTCTCAAGTGAAGAGCACCCCACCCTTGCTTTACGGTAGGGGTACTCTGGTTTTGATTCCCATTCCTTATTTTCAGCACTCAGTTTCTATTTCGTAAATAAATTTTTTTTAATTAAAGTGATGAATAAAAGTAACGTCAAACAATTTATTACCGGACACAATGTACCTGAAAAGTCTGCTCCACATGACGGCTGCTAAACACATCCCACACTCCTTGGGATATCAAGTGTGCATAAAGAGGAGGTGGGTGCGGCTTGATTTTTCCTTCAGCATCTTTAAGATGATATTTCATTAAAATTGTGTGGAAGCCTCTATGAATCCTTCCTGAAACTATTAATACATATTCCTTGTGTGAGGCATATACTATAAATTCACTCTACAATGGATGATGTAGAGTAAGTCAATGTTTTAGAATTTTATTTTATTTTAATAAATTAAAGAAATGATATCATAATTTTACCGTAATATCTTCCCACATTAGTGTATTAAGCCCGGTGAAAACATGGTGCCATGACTGTACATCAATCGACACACTTGTCGAGTGACGATTCTAATGTAGCTACTAAAGATGGATTTCTTGGGATTAACATGTTGGCCTCGCTTATTCCATACCACCTAAAATTTGATGCCTTTTTCTTTTGCCTTAAGGATTTTGGCTAACACTATCAAACTATGATTCTCTTGTTTTTTTTACGCCGTCAGGGTTTCATTGCCTACAATTTCCTCAATTTTAGCATCATCATTATGTTCCTCCGAAGCGCTAGCATCGACACTGGGACAAAAAACAATAGGTTGAGAAACTTATTATACCTCAGCATTCGGACCGGCAGCAATAGGTTGAGAAACTTATTGTTCCTCTACACTGGGACCAATAGCAGTAGGTTGAGAGACCTGTTGTGCCTCGGGATTGGGTGCATCAGCAGGTGCAGAAGTCTCTATCTATAGAATTGGTTTAACATTTAATTTAAATTACATAAAAGCAGCAATGAACATATAATAACATAAGGTAACACAATATATATATTACAATAAAAAAATAACCTGATTATTGGAATCTCTTTTTTTAAAGGTTTAAGAGATTTGACCCCTATATTGACTATGTAAATCCCTTCATTGTGGTCTCTTATGACATAAAAAACATCATCTACATTGGGACTTCTATGAAATGATTGCGAAGTCCTAATGAAAGGGTCATCCTCCGTTGAATTTTCATCTGACCCTTCAGTTGTTTTGATCGATAATAGAACAATTAACCAGTTTCAATTTGTGGGATCTGAAACATAAAATACTTGTACTGCCAATGATGCCATTATAAATGGTTCATTTTTCTCCCCTTTCTTACTGAAATTAACTTTCACGAATCCCAATTCATCTATTTTAACAACACTCCTATTATCAACCCACTTGCATTGAAAAATTGGCACTTGTAATTTTTTATAATCCAACTCCCATATTTGTTTAATGATGCCAAAGTATGACATATTCACATAAATTAGATTTTTTCCTTAGCACTAGAAACATGAATTGTTTTAGCCACAAGTGTAACCCCACTATTCTGCATGGTATTATCTTCATCATATTCATTAGTATAGAATGTATAACCATTAAGTACATAAGCATTGTAAGATAATACATACACACTTGGTCCTCCAGCTAGCCATTTAAGTCATTCTAAAATTGAGTCTGGATTTTATTCTGACTTCTTAAAAATATAGTCCTGAAACCATTCTATAAACTTTCAATTATGTGTATCTGATTTCCATTTTTCAGCCCTATATAGATTCAAATAACTAATAATTTCTTTTTGGGTTTGAACATATGGGTCAACGTCGAAACTGTTATGCAAAACGTAAAGGTGGGCCTGCTCCCAATCTGTAATATTTATTTTGACAACCTATCTTCTAGAAATTTATTTACCCTCAAGCTGCCTAGTGTGATGAGATTTTGTCAAGACAATGAATTCCACACCATACAGGTATTCGATATAGAATTCAACGACTTCCTCAACAATATATCACTCCGCAATACAACCTTATAACCAACTTCGATTTTTGACATACCCTTTCAAAATAGTCATATACCATTTAATGGGGTATATCCATCTATAATTTATAGGACCACACAGTCAAATATCTCTCACCAAATGAACCATAAAATGAACCATAAAATGAACCATCATATCAAAAAATGTCAGTGATAAGAACATTTCCAATTCACATAATATGACGGTAATTTATCTTTCCATAGTTGGCAATTTTTCAGGGTCTATAACTTTGCTGCATATAGTTTTGAAGAAGAAACATAGCTTTGTTATTGTATAGTGGACATTCTTGGGGAAAATTCAATGTAAAGCTATAGGAATTAGATCTTGCATAAAAACATGGCAGTCATGTGATTTCAGACCCTTTAACTTTTAATCATTCATTGACATGATGTTCTTGATATTTGATGAATACACCTATGGAACCTTTACATCATTCAAGAAGTTGAAAAACTGATATCTCTTCTACCTGGAAAGAGTATAAGTAGTAGGAGTAAGAAATGTTTGTTTTCCACCATTCACTAGTGCCAACTCTTCTCGTATTTCCATCTCAACCATGTCCAACCTAGCCTTAATTTTATCCTTTGTTTTTCCGAATTCATTTAGCAATGTGATGATGACACTATCACATAAATTTTTTTTCAACATGCATAACATCAAGAAAATGTCTGATATACAGAAAACTCTAGTATGATAATTCAAAAAAAAAACTGATCTCTTTTTCCAACCGGTTTTCATAAGGTTGGTTTACCAAAAGTAGTGTCCACATCTTTTAATTTATCAAAAAATCGATCACCTCTTAGTGGAGACGATGCTGTATGTTATTCTAAACTTCCATCAAATGATGTCGTCCAAGATCAGCACTTATGCTGTTGGGGTAGAAATCTGTGATGTTCTAGAAACACAGTTTTTGATGAATGTTTCAACCTAATTGACTGTGTACCTTGTTCACAATTAGGACAAACTTGAGTTCCTTTAATGCTATATCCTGACAAATTTCCATTAGTAGAAAAGTAATTTATCATCCCATACAACATGGATATCAAAGTGAAATCTTCATTTTTGTAAATAAAATACAACATAACACCTTAATCCCACAATAATTTCAAATACTTGATCAATGGAGCCAAATAAACATCAATATCATTACCCAGTTGTTTTAGTCCTAATATAAGCATTGATAACATGATGTATTTTTGTTTCATGCATTACCATGGTGGTAAGTTATAATTTACCAACATAACTGGACATGTATTATGAGTGATGATTTGAAAACCAAAAGGATTTACTCCATTTGTAGATAATGCAAGACGAAGGTTTCTCGACTCATTTCCAAATTTAGGATACTCATGATCAATTCTATTTCATTGATGAGAGTCTGCCAGGTGACATAGTTTCCCATCTTTAATTCTTGTATCTACATGCCATGTCAATTGTCCTACAGTCTCCTCACTTCCATATAGGCACCTAAACCTTGGAATGATTGGAAACTACCATAAAAATTTCATAGGACTGGATTCATCTTTCTTGTATCGAGAATCAACACACTTTGGACATTATTTAAGTGATTTTTGGTCCTTGTGAAATAGTATACAATCATTCGGAAAGGCATATATTCTTTCAGAGATCATACCCATCAAGCATAGCATTCGTTTAACGTCGTATGTTCAGATCGGAAGCTCATTATCTTCTGGGAGCATGTCATTTAGGAGTGCAAGTAGTTCTGTAAAACTGAAGTCGCTCCACACATTGCCTTATTTCAAATTATACTACTTCAGTACGACTGACAATGCTGTATATTTAGTACAACCAACATACCATGGCGTCTTTTCACAACTCTTTAACTTCTCAAATAATTTTGGGAAATCAAGAAGTTCATCTTCAACCGTCCTTGTCATTTCCTCAATACGAACTTCATCATCATCCACATCTATACTCAAATCCTCCATACGACCGTCTTTATTGTTCACACTTGTAATCATATCAAATGGTCCATAAAACGCAATGCTATACCAGCCACTACCGACATTAATTTTCCCCATGTTTATTCCAACATGTATAACTTCGATATATTCCATGATAGATCAAGTGTTCTTCCAACTCCTCTAGACTAATTTGTCTTGAATAACAACTGTGTAAACATAGAAAAAAGATTTGATAAGGGTCATATGCATGATATTTTGAAAACTTGATAAACTATTTCACACCATATTCATAATCTTTTGTCAACCGATTGAAATTCATCCATTCTTTATTCATATTCATCCTATTTGATTCAATAATATTAATATTTAACAAAATAATTACATAAAAGATGTACAACTAGGGTCAACATACAACTATAATCAATGAAACTAGATATGGTAAACAATACCCTTACCTCTCAATACATTACTTAGGACCAAAGTATATCACACCCATTTTCCCAACCACCTGATCAATGGAACTAGCTATGATAAGCCCTTGCAATAGAATGTTTTAGTATCCCACATGTGATCTATATGCATTATTTTAAATCAGTTTTTTAGTGTTTCTCTAGAAACATAATGTCTCGAGTCAAGAACTATGGTACTAAACTAATAGATGGTATGATTTTCCATAGAGTGCTTGCAGGTGGAAGGATTCATTACATGTTTTGTTATGGTTATTTGACTAGGGTGTCCATAAAGTGTCCCATAGAGTCCTTTTGTGAATTGGTTTTCTAAGATTCAGTGGAATTGCACTAGTAAAAAAGTAGTGGTGCCATTGAAATGGGTAAGGTTTGTATTGATATTCAATGGTGGAGGAACTACAACATGGAAAACAATGGCACACCAACCATGCCAACAACTGCAACACCATACAAACACACAATCGTTCTCACAATCACAACACCATATAAACCAAAAAAACAAAATTTTATATTTTAAAAAGCATCCCTTATTCAATTCCACTTGTTAATTCAGGGGTTATCATAGAATTTTTATCATCCTGGGGCATTCATTCATTAGCCAAGTATACATAAATTACCAATTTCTATATTCAAATGTTCAATAGGAACTAACCAACATGCAATTCATTTAGTGCACAAACAAGGACCACCAACAACCAAAATTTTCAACAGAGCATTTATCCCATACAATTCGCAACATAACCATCAATATCAAACAGTAATAACATGCAAATAAAAGGAAACCAATGAGTAAGAGGAGAAAACTCACCGCGAAGGTGTCGTTCAGCGCGCAGTGGAGGAGTGGCACGTGGTCGAGGAGATGTTCAACTAAAAAGAAAAAATAAAATGAGAAATCATATGTTATACCTATCCAAAATAGGTCCAATTATATTTAAGAATGGGACATGTATGGTTAAACGGTTTTATTGGTCAATAGTGGGATTTTATTTTCCATCTATGATGTCTGCTTCTTATTTATTTATTTTTTGCGTATCTATTATTTTCCTAAATGTTCAACTTATGAATGGGACATGTCTGGTTTTTAGGAGAAAGACCATTTTTAATTTACTCTGATTTAGGGGTAAAATATTCCACATTAATTGTATCTTTTTTCCATGGGATCATTTCTATCCCATAGGGATCATGAAAACCTCTTAGGTTAGTGGAAAGTCAGGTCAATTGTTAGTTATGATACTAGTATGGGCCATATCATTATATTTCCAATTGTAACTAACCCATTTCCATTTAAATATAGGATTGGGGGGGGGGGGTCATACACTAATATATTCCCAACTCCATTGGAGTTTCTATGGGGGTGGGTCCTGATAGTATCATATCTGATAAATATTTTATAGATTGGACATTATAGTAGTCACTGATATGGATTTCCACATTTGTTTGGTAGTAATGTTTTTTGAACCTAGTGTGTGAAGTAGACATCAAAAACTAATAGGAAATATCTTACAAACCTCATTGAATCTTAATAGGTTTGGTTTCATTCATCATATAGTTACAAGTGATGTGGAATGTGTAAATAATAATCTTGGGGGGGGGGGATGAATGATGTGGAAATGTTGATGGAAATGATGATGTGGTAGTGTGTTTAAATATTCATTGTATATTTTTCATTATAATGAGGTTGGTTTAAGTAATTATATTTAGGTCAGTTGTGTTATTCCATAATGAGGTTCAATAAGAAGAGGTGCATCAAGCATCCAAGCATCAAATGGACTTAATCGGAATGGACCTAAATATAAAGGAGAACAAGAAATGCATCACAACACAATACATAGGCAATCTGGGAAAACATGAATCACAACACAACACATAGGGCCATGCCACAATGGGTCCCAAATGAGAAAGAAATACGACACAAAGGAGATGGCCACATGATAATGGTTCTTGGTAAAAACACATCTAGAATCCACATGCACGGTCAACAATGAGATCATATAATCTAGGGGAAAGGGACTATGATGCATTGGTCATCACTAAACCATAACCTCTAATCCCTCACACCCTCCATAGTAAAATGATACCAAAATTGGAAGAACTGTGCGAACTCCACATTATAAGACTTCACACCGCAACCAAAACTCCATGCCACAACTTTTACAAAACAAAAAGAACCATAAAAACTATCTTACACACTGTAGTTCCCCAACCATGCCACAAGAACAACCTCCATGATGTAGAATATTCACCATGTCATGGAATCTAGTTCCATTTAAAAAATCAGTTCAACTTCCCTCTTTCACCTTCGAAACCAACCCTAGGTTATTATTTAAAATACAAGGGTGTCACATGGATATGTACTATATAGAACTCAATTTTGAAGGAGAATGTAACTCTTTAATATCTATCTTTCACCATAACAAGGAATGAATTAAAACCCCTTTCCTTTTACACACCTAAAGGAATAACCTACACATATGATTTTTTCCAATGACAAGGCACAACCTGTGATCTAATTTTTGGTTAGGTTAGCATAACCAAGTCACATACCTATTTATGGATGTATAACCGGTGTGTGAGTTGATATAGACTATGAACAAAGGAATTTTTTCACGGGAAGAGAATGGGAAAGTCCTAAGGCCACGATCCATATATATAGTGGTGGTAAGACTTTCCTATAACACCTATGACCATAGTTGATATGGACTATGGCTAAAGGTTCCAAAATCCATGACCATTTTTATTTTCTAAAAGTATAATTATTATAGTTATAAAAAATTACACACACACACAAAGAGTGAACAAGCATACTCAATAGATATACCAACAATTAGATGAAAAACTCCCCAAAACTCAATGATATACCAACAATTAGATGAAAAACACCCCCAAACCCTATGCACCCTATGGAAACCATGGAAACCACAATAGAGACTCACTGGGGAGAATCCGTGCACTGTAGAGGAGGTTGCCGGGATAGTCATCAGATGAGGAGGGCGCACTGGAGTAGGTCAGGTGGATAAGGGGGCCGCACAAGGAGGAGGAGGAGAAGAAGGTGGTGGAGGAGGAGGAGGAGGCAGTAGTAGAGGAGGAGGCAACGAAGATAGAGGAGGAGGAGGAGGGGATGTGGCTGAGGAGGGGTCACGGAGGAGGAGGCAACATCCAAGGAGGAGGAGGAGGGGTCACAGTGGAGTAGGGATCAATGGCACAGGGGTCAGCTTCCGCAAAGGCTTGAAAGGGTGCAATAGAGGAGGAGTCTGTTAGGGTTCTTTTATAAAACCCACTAGAACCTTTATCAGCACTAGTTAAAAGCACTGATAAAGGTATGTTTTATCAGTGCTAAAATAAAAAGTTCTGATAAAACACACCTTTATCAGTGCTTTGTTAGCGCTGATAAAGATAGGCCTTTATCAGTGCTAAAAAAGAACTGATAAGATCCCTATTTATCAGCGCTAAAATCATAGTGCTGATAAATATGTCTTTTATCAGCGTTTTTTTAGTGCTGATAAAGGGCATCGTTATTAGAACAATTTCACAACCAATTAAATAATTATTTAAATAAATATAAATTTATTTGTATTTATTTATAAATATTTGTATATATTTATGAATATATATATTTAATTATATATTTATAATTTTATAAGTAGTATAATAAATATATTTATTATAATATTATAATTATATATATATATATATTTATAGTTATAATTATAACTATAAATAGTATATATTTATAAATATTTGTATATAATTGTTAATATATATATATTAATAATATTATAATATTATATGTATAATTTTATAATTATATATATATATATTTATAATTATAATTACAAATTTATTCAAAAATCATTTATATATATCATTAAAAATATAATAAAATATATTTATTATTTAAATATATTTAATGTAATTTTATAAGTACATTTTTTAGAATATATATAGTTTATATGAGTAACATTATGAATTAATCAATATACCACACCAATGGAAAACGTGATGTAATGTATAAATGAACATTCATATGCATGGTACATAACATATATACACGTATGATCAATATATTCATTGACCAAATTAATTAAAAAACACATATATATTCAATAAATTTAAATATAAATATATATATATTAAAAAGTATTATATATTTATAAATAAAATAAATATATTAAATATAAAAAATATAACAAATATAACAAATATAATGAATTAATCCAATAAATATAATAAATCCAATAAATTAATCTAATAAAAATCTAATAAATCTAATAAATATAATAAATATAATAAATATAATAAATATAATAAATATAATAAATATAATAAATATAATAAATATAATAAATATAATAAATATAACAATTCTAATAAATATATTTATTATTTAATGTAATTTATTATAATATTATAATTATTTAATTATATATATATATAATTATAATATTAGAAATACTTTTTTCAATTAAAACATTATATATATATTTTTGAATTATTAAAAAAAATATATTAATTATAAACATTTGTTTTTTATTTAATGTATAAAAATAAACATTATTTTTGAATATAAATATAATAATTTTATATAATTTTATAATATTTTTTATTAAAAACATTTATCAGTGCTTTTAGCTAGCGCTGATAAAGGACCACCCCTTTATTAGTGCTTTCTGCTTAGCACTGATAAAAGGAAGTCCCTTGCCATGTTTTGTGGTAGTGATCCTCTTTTATTTTTTTTAAAAAATTGAAAAGGAATGATTTTTATGATGGAAGTATTCATGTTTTATGATTATGTTTTGGTTCTCGGAGAATTGTTTATGATGAAGGGTGGTAAATATATCTCCATCCAATTTATTGGGTATGTTTATGTTGGAAGTTAACCGAAATGGTTATTCCAAGTGTAACTGTGATGGTTACACCATAAGGTAGCCATGAGTGTTACATCATAAGGTAGCTGTGAGGGTTACATTATAAGGTATCCATGAGGGTTAAAATCTTAATTAAGTAATTCCCCAAGTTACCTTTATGGTTTTATTTATATTTTCTATATTTTATGGAAATATCTTGTTTTCACAAAGTAAGTGTATGATACTTTATGGGTGAGAAATATTTCTTTGTGAAAATGATTTCATATATTTATAAGTATTCATAGACTAATGGTTCCTTTATTTTATGTTCCTTATGAAGATTTTTGTGATCATACCATGTTTTAGAATGTTTTTTCATAGGGTTTAAGGATGGGTAAGAGAAAATAAGAATCCAAACTAAATGTTGTGAATATTTTTTGTGAAAATATTTCACATTTTATTAAAAAATTTTGAATTATAGAAGAAATTGATACTGTTTTATTAGTACCCAATTTATATGATTATGGGTTAATATGTATGAATTATGTAGTAATTATCTAAGACTATAAAAAAAAAATCATTAGGAAAGTAAGAAAGTGAATTCTAAAAGAATTTACTAGATTATGTAATGTTTAAAGACAGGTCCTTATAGTTGGTATCAAAGAATAATTTAAATAACTTTAGGGGTTAGGATGATGTTAATAGAATACTATAAATTATTTTACCTTATGGTTAAGTTGAAATGATATAGCATTTAATGATTACCGTGTTTCTTTATTTAAGACATGTCTATTCAAAATGGTTTTCCGCAGAAGAAACAAGGAAGCTAAAGTAGGCAAGCACTGAGAGGACGATATCTTTCTGAATATGCAACCTTGAATGGTGGGAATTGGAAATGAGTAGTTTGTAACAGTGATGGATCAGTTGAAGTGGGCTATAAATGGTAGCGACATCCATACAATAGAATAACCAGAGCTATCACAAAGGAACATGATGATAGTGGAAGTTTAATGAGGAAACACCCTCCTGTTTTTAGTGGATCTTCTGACACAGTGGTGGATAAAAGGTGGATTAAATCCCTTGAAAAGATATTCAGTGTAATGGGGTGTTTAGATAATCAAAATTTTAGTCTTTATATTTATCGTTTGAAGGTTAATCAAACCAGTGGTGGTTAATGGTCAAGAATATCAGGGGTAGCGAGGAGATTGATGTCTTAGAATGACATGAATTTAAGAATCTTTTCCTTGAAAAATATTTTCCTAAGGTGGTTTTAATTAATATGGAAAAGAAATTCCTTGAATTTAAACAAAAGGTTAAAGATTCAGTGGATGTGTATGAAGTAAAATTCACCCGATTAACAAGGTATAATCCAAATATTATTTGGGATCTTGATAGAAAAATCAATCATTTTTACTCAGGATTGAAGCCAAGATATCGAAGGGCATTAGCCTCCTGTAAATTCAAAATTTAGGAGAAACTTATTAAATGTACTTTGAAAACAATTAGAATAATAGGTCAAGATGGTAAGAAATGGGTAATAATCAATCAAATAAATCAGAAGGTAAGAAAATGTAGTTTTTAGTTTGTGGAAAGTGTGGTAAAAAGAACCATGGGGAATACATTAACAAATATAAGAAGTGTTTACAATGTGGTAAGTTTGGACATATGGCCTGAGATTTAAATAAAAAATATTTTAAGTTTAATTTTGATAAGAAAATTGTAAAGTGTTTTGAATGCGGTGGGATGGGGCATTATGAAAATACCTACCCAAAGAAAGATTCAAATGATGGAAAGTAGCCAAATTATAAGCAGAAAGGTGTAGTCAAATTATTTGTGACTACGTCAGTAGATGTTAGGCCATCTAATAAAGTGGTATTAGGTACTTTGTTTGTTTATTCAAATTTTTCTAAAGTTTTGTTTGATCTAGGGTCTACACATTCCTTAAATTCTGAGAAAATTTCTGGTAAATTGGAAATTTCACATCAAGAAATGACATTAGAACTTATGGTAAAAAAACTAGGGATAAATATTAAGGAAAAAAGTAATTATAAAAATCTTCTTATTATTTTCTATGGAAATAAATTACCTAAAAACCTTGTTGTTTTTACCTTAGTAGAGTTTGATGTTATTCTAGGTATAGATTTACTATCTATTTACCTTGCTAAGATTGATTGTAGAGCCAAATAAGTTATTTTTTAGATTTTTTAGTTTTTATACAAGAATAAACCCACACCATTGATAACATATGAGGAAGCTGATAAACTGTTAAAATATGTAAATGAAAGTTATCTTGCACATATTGTTGAAAAAAGGGAACTTTTTATATTAGTGATGTTCCAGTGGTAAATGAATACCTAGATGTTTTTTTTGATGATTTGCTCAGTGTAATACCTGATGAGAAAGTTGAATCTACTATTGACTTAGTTCCTAATGCTAAGCCAATTTCTAAACCCCCTTATCAAATTTCTCAATTGGAATTTCTTGAATTAAAAGCATTTGTAGGAGTTTCTTTATAAATGTTTCATTCATCCTAGCACTTCACCATGGGGTGCTCCAGTTTTTTCATTAAAAATAAAGATGGTTCCATGAGACTTTTCATTAATTATAGAGATTTGAATAACATTGCTATTAAGAATAAGTATCTATTACCTAATGTCAATGACTTTTTTGATCATATATAGGGAGCTTAGTATTTTTCCAAGATTAACATGAGATCTAGGTACCATCAGTTGAAGGTGAAGGAATATGACATCTCGAAAATAGATTTTCATACTAGATATGGGCATTATGAGTTTGTTGTTATGCCCTTTGTTTTGAAAAATTCTCCTTTCGTATTCATGGATCTTATGAATAGAATATTCTATGAATATTTGGATAAGTTTTTTGTTGTTTTTATTGATGATATTTTGTTTTATTCAAAAATTTATTAGGATCATGAAAAAAATTTAAGGATTGTCTAGAAAACTCTCAAATAAAAGAAGTTACATGGAAAATTTAGAAAATGTGATTTTTGGTTGCAACCGATTTCTTTTCTTGGGAACATTATAAATAAATATGGTATAATGATTGATCCTACCAAAACAAAAGTGGTTGATGAATGGACAAGACCTACAAATGTTATCGATATTCATAGTTTTATTGTATTAGAAGGTTATTACTGATGGTTTATTAAAAACTTTGAATAATTATCTAGCCCGCTAACTAATTTAACACAAAAGGGGTTAAATTTATTTGGATAAAATATTGTGATGTTTGTTTTAAAAAACTGAAAAGAATATTGGTGAATGCTCTAGTTTTATCCCTACCTTCCATAAATGGTGATTTTTCCACTATAGTGATTCTTTATTGAAGGGACTTGGTCATGTTATTATGTTGAATGATCAGGTAATTTCTTATGTTTCAAGACAAGAAAAACATCATGAATTAAATTATCCCACACATGATTTGGAATTAGATACTATGGTTTTCACTTTAAAAATTTGGAGGCATCATTTACATAGAGCCAAATGTAAAATATATACTGGACATAAAATCTTGAAGTATATATTTACTCAGAAGTAATTGAGCATGATGCATAGAAGATGTCTTGAACTGATAAAGGATTATAATTGCACAATCAATTACCATCCCGTAAAATCAAAAAAAGTGGTAGATGCCTTGGGTTAAAAACATAGTTATACATTAACCATGTTACATTTGGTACATGACCACTTGATTAAAAATTTGATGAATTTTTGATTGGAAGGTGTTAGTGTAGGAAATTACTCTATTTTGTTTCAGATGTCAGTGCGGCCATCTCTATCAAACAAAATTAAAAAAGCACAGAAGGAAGACCATGAGTTATAGAAAAAGGTAGAATTGGTTAAGAAAGATAAATTTCCTAAATTCAATGTTGATAAATATTGTATCTTGAGATTTGGAAATAGATTATGTGTTCCTTGTGATTCCTAGATGAAGAAAGAATTGTTAAGTGAAGTTCATAGTTCTCCATTTCTAGTTCATCCTGGAAACTCTAAGATGTACATAGATATTTGAGAGTATCATTGGTAGAATGTAATGAAAAGATATATTGATGATTTTATAATGAAATGTTTTACTTTTCAATAGGTTAAAGTGGAGCGACAACTACCAAAGAGGATTCTTCAACCTTTTCCAGAACCAGAGTGTAAATGGGAAAACATATCCAAGGATTTCGTGGTGGGACTACCAAAGACTTCTCTAGATAATAATGTGATTTGGGTTATTATTGATCGAATGACTAAATCTACTCATTTTATTCCTATTTGAGATATTTTTTCTCTAGATAAGCTTTCCCGACTATACCTCAAAGATATTTTCAGGTTACAGGAGTTCCTCTCTCCATTGTATCTGACCATGATCCCAGGTTCATTTATAACTTTTGGAAAGTCCTTCAGAATTCAATGGGAACTGAATTAAATTTTAGAATATCCTTTCATCCTCAATCATATGGATAGTCAGAATGATTAATTCATACATTGGAGGATATTCTTCGAGGTTGTTTAATGGATTACCAGGGAAGTTGGGTTCAATATCTTTCTTTAGTTGAATTTTCTTATAATAATAGTTTTCATTCCAGTATACAGATGGAACCTTTTGAGGAATTATATGGAAAGAGGTGTAGAACTCCATCATTTTAGGATGAAGTTAAATAAATGAAGTTGATGTAACCAGAATTAGTAGAGGAAGTAACTGATAAAGTGAAGATAATCCAACAACACATGAGGACAGCTCAGAGTAGGTAGAAAAGTTATACAGATAATAGGAGGAAATACTTTTCTTTCAAGGTAGGTGATTATGTTTTTCTTAGAAAATAACCTTGTAAAAGTGTTATGCACTTTGGTAAGAAAAGAAAGCTAAGTCCACAGTTCATTGGACCTTATCAAATCCCAGAGAAATTTGGACCAGTTTCCTACTGAGTAGCTTTTCCTCTGAGTTTATCTCAGGTATATAATGTTTTTCATGTTTTGATATTGAGAAAGTATGTTCCAGATTCATCTCATGTTTTGAGCCCATAAGTAGTTCAGTTGGAAGAGAACCTTTCTTATGAGGAAAATCCTATTTATATTCTTGATCGTATATAGCAAGTATTATGGAATAAGATAATTCCACAGGTTAAGGTTTTGTGGAGAAACCACATGGTTGAAGAAGAAACATGGGAATCTAAAAATGCTACGAGGGAAAGGTATCCTCACTTGTTTAGTTAGTGAATAAAAATTTGAAGGATGCAATTTCCAGAAGTTGGGGAGAATGTAACAACATAGGTACTTATAGAATATTTTTTTTTTCATTTTGAAATTAAATAATAAAATTTATTATAATTGTATAATGAAATAAGTAGTATTTATAGAAATTAAATAATATATACTAATAGAATAGTAAACTCACCTATGAAAGTATAAATAAAATTAATGTATATTAAAAGTGAAAATATGATATATTTATATCGTGGAATAAGTAAATAAATGTTTTGAAAGTGATGAATTAAGTGTTGGTATTTTTGTGAAACATTAATGTTTATTTATAATTTGATAATTAATATAATGATTTAAAAGAAAATTTATCTTAATAAAATATATTATTAAATTAATATTTCATTTTATTATTATTAGAAGATAATTTTATGATATCTTAATTAATTTTTCAAAGCATTATAAAATCAATTATAATTTTAAAATTGGTATTTTTCGAATAAATGATGATTTTAATTAAAAATTAAATTTCTAATATTTATAAAATTATTTTCATAAAATGTAGTTAATTTTTGAATTATAAATATTGAAAAATGGTTGGCGTGTTTTTTTTGGCATTTTTATAAAATACTTGTATTTTTTGTGAATAGTGAAATACAATAATTTACGATATATATACATTATAAGTTAAATACACTATTCCTTGAGTTATTGCTGATGTAATCACCATAATCTCGAATAATACTTCATTATTTTAATATATGTAGTGATAATTCTCAAACTATTCATATTCTTGATCCAAAATAACAAACTAATGAATAAAATATTCAAAAAACACCCCTCTCCTCCACTATAAATACCACCCCTCACCACCTCTTATCCTCACACCTCAAAGCCTTGTATCTTGTTTAATGTCTATCAAATTACCTTCCCAATCATCTTTCCCACGTTCAATACCTAATGGTCTCACCAAAAAGACAAAACCAAGGGCCTTAAGGGGGTTCTCAATGAGAAGAATTCAATAGGTAACATCCTCTTTCATTTTATTTTATTTTCCTTTTAATTTCTTTTATTTTATTATTCTATCATCACCTCCCCTTATCCAAGTGGCATGAAAACTCCATTATATTTTATATACTATAATTTTATCATGTTTATGGAAAAATTCATTATCTAAATCCTTCTCCTCTCTCTTTTATTCTAAAAATGAGAACATCATACGTGATGTGTCGATTTACCGCCATCATGGAAGATACACTTTCATTTTCCATTACCACCTTCAAGGATGGTCATAAAACCATAATGATGGTTAAATAATATTTTATTATAAATATTATAAGTTATATAATTTTTGTAACCAATATATAAACATGAAATTAAATAAAATGATAGAAGTTCGTGATGGTTTTAAAAACCGCCAAAATAAATTAAATCATTTTCATCAATGTTTTATCCAATGAATCATCCTTATATCAGAAAAATGATATATGGTATCATTTAAAATTTTGGGAACATATTAATACCATTTATTTCCACTTTTTTAGTTTTTATTCCATTCAGAAAAATTAATTACAAACCGATCGTGGAAACCAAGTAAATAACGCACCCGAAACAATGGAAATAACAAAATATTATTAATAAATGGGTGTAAAGTTGTTATAATATGGCCATAGAAGGTAGTATGAACACAAGTATAGTTATGTAATAGATTTAAAACACTCTTTTAAACCATTATATAGGAGTTTTGAACTAATTTTAAGTAATACGAACCCGAGGTAAGGGACTTTGATTTAAAAATCCTCTTTTAATTTTTTTTACAAAATTAAAAAGGGATGATTTTTATGATGTAAGTATTCATGTTTTATGATTATGTTTTGTTTATTTGGAATTTTTTATGATTGAGTTTTATAATTATATCTCCCTCTAATTCATGGAGTATGTTTATGTTGGAAGTTGACCGTAATGGTTATTATAAGTGTAACTATGATGGTTACACCATAAGGTAGCCGTGAGGGTTACATCATAAGGTATACATGAGGGTTACATTGTAAGGTATCCATGATGGTTACAAATAATATGGTAGACTGGAGAGTTACAATATTAAGTAATTAATTCCCCAAGTTACCTTTATGGTTTTATCTATGTTTTCTATGTTTTATGGAAATCTCTTGTTTTTAAAAAGTATATGATAATTTATGGGTGAGAAGTATGCCTTTGTGAAAATAATTTCATATGTTTATAAGTATTCATAGAATAATGGATCCTTTATTTTCTATTCCTTAATGATATCTTTGTGCTCATCCCATGTTTTAATTTTTTTTCACAGGGTTTAAGGATGGGTAAGAGAAAATAAGAAGCCAAGATGAATGTTGTGAAGATTTTTTGTGAAAAGATTTCATGTTTTATTAAAATTTTTTGCATTATGGAATAAGTAGATACTGTTTTAGTAGTACCCAATTTGTATGATTATGGGTTAATATGTATGAATTATTTACTAATTCTATAAAACTCTAAACGTAAAAGATCTATGGGAATGTAAGAAAGTGAGTTCTAAAAGAATTTACTAGATTATGTAATGTTTAATGTTGGGTCCTTATAACACCAGAAGCTTGATGGTATCATAGAGAATCCAATGAGGGCCCTAGGACTTTTGGTGGAACTTCTGGCCCCCACTTTTAAGTTTATGTGATTTGGGTATCCCCTAGGGATCTTTATAGTCCCCCTCTTTTCTTCAGTTAGGTCTCATGAATAGTAGAGATTATTATAAGACTTTTGAGTGATTTTTTTTCTATCAATTTTAATATTTTTCATGTTATTTCATTCCAAATTCCCATGTATATATTTTATTTCATCATTTTGTTTTTTACATTTTAATTTTTAAAAACATGATGTTTCATTATAAATTCAAGTTATTTTTTGACATAGTTAATTTTTCACCATTAAACACTATTTATTATACTTGAATGCAATTTAATTATCTTTTTATATTTTGTTTTAGTATTTAAATTTTATTTTTTAATTAATTTTATAAATAAATTTAATTTTATTAAGTATGTATATATTTTTTAAAATGATTATTTCTTAATTTAAACTTATTTTTCATCTACAAACATGTTTATTTAAATTATATCTGGAAGGAATTCAAGGTTGGTTTAAGGAACCATGAAGAATTAAGTGGGTTGTGGAGTTTTTAGGGATGTTGTATTCAATAAAATCAATATGTCATTTCGATGATAAGAATTTTATGAAGGATTAATGATATCACAAGAAAAAACATTCCATTATCTCTTCCTGCATCAACATTGAGGATTATAATAGGAATTTATCATTGAATTCGATCTAGTATACCTTTATGATATACTCATATTAGCTAGATAATTGTAAAAAATAAAAGTAGGTAGGGAAGTTACTACTTATGATAAGGTTCGATCATTGACTATGATGGGATAATTTTATTTTATATTCAGACATCACTGAGGGTTTATGATGATTAATTTTAGAGGCTAAGCTATCATTCCATGTTTTTATGTTGGTGACTATGATATCCCATCTTAACAATGACATAATGGATAGGTAGGCTAAAATCCAAAGGATAACCGATGTTTCTATTTATAATATACACATGTAGGAGCATGCAATTATAACAAAGGAAACAATAAAACCATTTTACCATTTAGGATACCAAAAAATACCATGTCACTAATATGATACACACTAATCATAATAAGCGAAAACCTAGTTAAAATAAATACCATATGTCCATGTAGCACCCTGACCCTAAAAGCCTAGAGACGGTGTCTATTTCCATTACATTGGCAAGATCACAATGATTTAAATCCTGAAGAACTAAAGAGTTTAGTAGTTTTGGTAAACTAGATACATACATGATTCTTGTATTATAAATGAATACACTAATTAAAACTTAATTTTTTTTCTTTCGAGGATAACATTATTCCATCTATGATATCCTTGTATATATTTCTTAGTACAGTTCATAAAATCCTAGGGAAGGTTAAAAAAATAAGGGTGAGATCAAATGCTCAGTAAGGTCAAGTATAGTAGAAGAAATAATGAATCAATGAGAATAATAAATATGTAAAGATAAATAACTAAACGCATATTCCATGTAATCAATAAATTGAGAAGGAAGTAAGTAGACAATATGGAAAGGTAAATAACATAAACCCATGCCATTTAATCAATTAAATGAGAATTAAGTGCATCCATAGATAATGTCAAAGAAATAATCCCATGGATAATAACAATAAATTAATTATCAATAAATAAAATTCTTAATTATTGGATGTCATGTTTCCCAGGAACATGATACCTTTACCATCAAGATCTATTCTTAAGACAATTTAAATTTATGGGTAGAAACCTGTCTATTCTGTTAGGAAACAAACTTGAAGGTTTTTTCACCAACTAATTTCATCTCATGAGACTACCAATTAATCGTGGGGATTACTTTAAATAGTCCCCAACCCATAGGTCTTGAATTAAATAGTCCCCAACCCATATAGTTCATTTCCAAAGCATTCCTCATATATCTAATAATGGATTCAAATAAAAAAATTGCCTTATAAAATATCCATATTGAGTAAAGGATACCGATTTATCAATATTTCCCAAGTCAATAAAATAACTATAAAAGTAAGCATTATATGTAAAAATGATATATGGGTTAGGCAATAAACATATCCATGATAAATTATATAGATAATTATGGGAAATTAAATGTTCAATGATCATAGAAAATTGAATATTTCAAGGGGAATAAAAGGAATCGAGGTAGTTAATGTCAATACTATCCTTGGTTAAAGAAATTATAAACCATCCAAAGGAGAAATAATGATGGTATCAATACAACATATCCCAAGTGGTTTAAAAATAAAGGATTGTTGTCATTGATTAATGGAAATACTATGAAAGTATCATTTAAAAACATTATTGAGGAAGATAACCTTTTTATTTTGAAAAAAATTTTCTTTGAAAATCACTTCTGAAAAAAAATTATTTAAAAAAAAACCTTTTAAACTTTCAAATGTAACTTAGAATATATGATGGTGGGTAAATTTTTACATGCTGTACAAGATAAAAAGAAGATTATTTTTCCATGGTAAAAGGTTAGAAAAGCACCTTGTTAGGAAAGCGATAAGAAGATTCCTTTGAAAATGTTTGTAAAATAAAAAAGGGTAAAAATTCATTTAATAAATCATTTTTTAAAGGATAAAACATTTTTGAAAACCTTTTTAGAAAATAGGGTTTTTAGAAGAAAATAGGTTCTCTGACTAAAGAGAGAAATGAAGTAAGGTTTTATTAGAACATTTTCTAAAACATTTTGAGTACCAAAGAGTAGGAAAATGGTACTAATACTTGAAAAAGGTCATGGATAAATATAAGAAAATAAAATTAAAGGGTTTATTGAATAATGTCCATATAATTTCCTTGAATTCAAATTCAAGTGTAAACAATCATGAATAAAACGAGATTGTGAAATAAACCCTTGAAAAGACCATAATATTGAAGTGAGAATAAATAAATGAATATATTATGTGTGTCAAATGTAAATCCACATAAAAAAAGTGGAAATAAAAAAATATATATTAAAAAGTGATTAAACACATAATCTTAGAATATTAACGACAACGAGGAAGTAATATAACCCAATAAAAAGGAATAAGATTATGAAATTATTTACCACTTTGTAACTTTTAATTCAAATAACTGTAGAAGAAATAATTAAAATTGAAACTCAAAATACCATTAATATAAAATAATTCATGATATAATATATCAAATTGAGTAGTATATACACCACAAAAAATAAGTAAGTGGTGAATATGACATTTATCTCATAGATGTAAAAAGTGAGATGAAAATACCTTACCTTGCATTTCCTTTTTGGGTGAACGTCATTTAACCTCATATATAATGGTTTTAGGAATGTTATTAACTTATAAAATAACCATAATATTATTTATAATATCATATATTAACTTTTTATAATATCTTATTACTTGTTTGTTAATAATCTTTCATCATTTTCGCTCTTTCAGGTGTTAATTTCCTAGTTTGTCGAGTATGTTTTAACTTGTTATCTTTGTTCCTATTACTTAGATCATGATTTCATAATCTTCATAATTTAAACCATGATTTAAATTTTATATATATTTAGTATATATGTATTTATTTTAATCCATAATATTTTGATATAGGAAATGAAATGCACCGTTCATGGAGATGGTATGTCATACGTACGCATGAACGCTACATCCATTTCTTTGTCATATTTTAAAATAATGAAAATTAAATGATATATATGTATATTATAATTAAATTATAATTTATATGTCATACATGTCATATATTTTTATTAAAACCATCATTTATACATTCCATGTATATTGTGAATGAATCGCATCGCTTTGAGGAGGTGGTAGTCCACACTTCCACAAACAATGTAATTGTATTTACACAAAATGGAAAGCATGAAGGTATGTGTTATATAAAAATTACATAAGTATAAAGATAACATAAATATAATATATATAATATAAAAATAGTGTTTCTATCATAATTCACACCATGAGAGGTGGTAAAGGAAAAAACGAATAAGCATCATTTTGTGAGGCGGTAGTTCTCTGTACATGAATGGTAACTTCATTACCCATTTGATGGAAGTGTGTGTAAGTGTAGGTAGAAAAATTAATATAAAAATATATCAGTATATTTAGAATACTTATTTTATTATTTAATAATGTAATAATAAGATTTTATTTGGTGGATAATGAAAATAAAACAAAAGATCTTGAGGAAGGATGTTACCTCTTCTTTGGGTAACTCCTTTTGGTTTGCACCAATAGGATTCCTTGGATGAATTTATTCAAAAATAGAGGATTATAGGATGAGGGGAGGGATTTTGGGAGTGTATTTTATCTGATTTTAGGTTATTCAAAGGTCTTGAGAGACGTAAATAAGTGGGAGGGTGAGTCCCTTTTTATAGTGGAGGAGGAGTGGAATTCTTGTAAATTTTTTAAAAGGGAATTCCACCCATGTTTTTACCATGTAAAGTGGCTAAAATAATGGAAGAAATTATATAAAATTGAGTATAGGGTAGAAATATTTACATAAAATGGTTTTTTTACAAGTTTATAGGTTATTTTGGCCCTTAAGTTTAAGGTTTAGTCCCTTGTTAAGCTATTTTTTCTCTTAATCGCGATAATTAATTTTAATTACTTTCACTAATATTTTTTTTTCAAAATCTAAGTTAAAAATTATTATAAATGATAAATTATTATAATTAAAAATATGTAATCTATTTTTCCAAATTAAAATCATAGAAGTGGTAGAAATTAATTGAAATTTAATTCCATAGGCGGGACGACAAAGCATGTTTTTAAAGTAAAAATGTTCAAAAGTTTGAAATGTTTTTATATATAATTTAAATGTGAAATTTATTCCAATTAACTAAATTATATTAATTGATGTATAATTTATATAATTAAACTTTAAAACCAATAAAAAATATAATTTAACTTTATAAATAAATTAGACGAAAAAGCAGTTTTGAATTAAAATTTAGTATTTTTCACTATTCATCAAAAAATGAAACCTCATAGATAAATACAAAAAATTCACCCTAAGATAATTTTGATATTATTATTTAAAATATGAATTTTATTTTTACATATAAAATTTATAAAATTTCCAAAAATTGGATTTAAAATAGGTTCTCCATTAAAAGGTCGCAAATGTGCCTTCATAAAAATATAGGTTTTTATGTGTAAAATTGGGTTTGTTCTCATATTATGCCTATAAAATCCATTAGATGAATATAAAAAATATTTTATTGAATATATGACATATATATTTCAATAAAATTATTCAATAATTATAAATTATTTAATTTATTAAGACAACATGCCTTTGGAACCATAAAAATATTTCCTTTATATTCAATGGGTTTGTATTTTCATTTCTAATTAATTGGTAACCAATGAATTAATATTATATTTTTATATACTATATATTTTTATAAGTTAGTTAATAATATTAATAAATTATAATTTAACATCTAAGTTATATCTTATTATATTAAATAATAATGTTTTATTAATATATTGTTGTTCAGTAAAACTCAGTCTTGTGTGTAACGCAAGTCATCAAAGAAATTTATTGTTGTGTGCGACACAAGATAACTCAGTATTGTGTGAATTTAAAACTATATCATAGATTGATTTTTTAAATATTAATTAAATATAAATTCTCAGAATATTACATTCCCTTAAGCGCTTAGTGTTTCATGTCAGACATGCTATTGAATACAATGTTATTACTTTAGAATATCAGGGCGTTACATTCTTCACACTTTAATTAAATTTCATCCTCGCAATTTAAACTCAACCTTGGTAATAAATTGTTTAATATTTCCTATGTTTAAATCCCACATTATGAGAAGGTTTCATAAAAAATCCTCTAGAAAAGAGAGAATGTGAAGTACAAAGATCACATGGACAAACATATAACTTGATCTCTAAGTCGGAAAACATTATTGGAAAGTGGAGATGCATACTTTGAGGAAAAGTAAAAATAATTATAGGGAGTGATTGAGGAAATCAATCAAAAATAAGTGAATGATCAATGGAAAGTTTAGGGCCTAAAATCCATAAATTTATGATGATTTAAAATACTATTGGTTCAATAAAAATTAAGGTATTAGAAAAACATTTTTGTTTTAAGATACTCTTCCTAACGTCGAAGAATTATTTTATTAACCAATAATATAAAGAAATATATTTACTTGATAGTTTTCAATTTAATATGAATGATTACATCTTTTGGTTATGATTTGATCAAATTATAATTCATCCCTTACTCCATGAAATGGATATCCTTGAATGAAACCCTTTTTTGAAGCACTAAACTATTATTTTAATAAGTAATTATATTTGTATCTAACTATTTTCCAAAAAAATATGGTTAAAACATTAATCTCCAAACATAAAAGTAACACTATTGGTTAATCATTAATATTTATTCATTAATTTTTTTAACTAAAAATAATTACACATTAACCAGGACATCACATAGGCCAATGGTTGGAATTAAACCCTTACCATCATTTGGTCATGGGTTCAAGTTAGTGACCTTTCTGGAATTAATGGATTGTCACCTGAAATACAGGTTTTCCTTTTCTAAAACTGCATTTATATAATTCCTATAATGTTTCCAAAAATTATAATGGACATCCTTGAAATTTAATCATTAAATAGCCTTTTAAATAATGTTTTCAATACAATCCTAATGCATAAATACTTTATCCATTTATTTCAACATAGGTCCTTCCTTGGTTTAAGGTTTAACCTAGGTCATTCATTATCATTATCTATTCAAATAATTCATAATGGTTTGTAAATAAAATGGGAATTATCCTAAGGATATCCCCCGAGAGTGTCAAACTAGGTGCGTAGTAAGGTTTGTTGTTGTATACTAGGTTACACTCGAGTCAGGCCCAATGCACTTTTTCAGAGTTGTTACCCCTAGGTACATCTGTGATAGAACCACATCCAATTGTAGTATTTAGATAGAGATTTATTTCTAGGAAAACCATACAATCTATATGTTACAAAAATTCTATGTAGTTATTCTATACTTATACTCAAAGTATACCTCATGTTTATGTTCTCTAATCTATGTTTTCCTAAATCTAGTTCCCAAGGTTATTACTAAACTTCCTATGATACCAATTATTGTGCCCCGACCCTAGAATCCTGAAGTCTATGTCTAATACCATTACATTGGCATGATTACAAGGAATAAAATCCCAAAGGACCAAAGAGTTTAGTAGTCTTGGTAAACCAGATAAATACATGATTGTTTTATTATAAATGAATATGCTAATTATAACATATTTTTTTCTTTCAAGGATAACATTATTCCATCTAATATATCCTTGCCTATCATTTTTAGTACACTTTATGGAATCCCAAGGAAGAGAAACAAAATAAGGGTGATCTCAAATGATCAGTAAGGTCAAGTATAGAGGAAGAAATAATGAATCAATGAGAATAGTCAATATAGAAAGGTAAATAACTGAACACACATACCATGTAATTATTAAATTGAGAAGAAAGTGTGTAGAAAATATGGAAAGGTAAATAATTGAAACACATTCCATTTAATCAATGAAATAATAATGAAGTGCATCCATAGATAATGTCAAAGAAATAATCCCATGGATAATAATAATAAATTAATTCTCAATAACGGCAATGGTTAATTATTAGATGTCATGTTTCCCAGGCACATGATACCTTTACTGTTAAGATCTATTCTCAAGATAGTTTAAATCTATGGGTAGAAACCCATCTATTCTGCTTGGAAACAAAATCGAAAGGTTTGTAGACAACTAATTTTATCTCATGAGACTACAAATGTATCGTGGGGATTAATTTAAATAGTCCCCAACCCATAGGGCTTGAATTAATTGGTCCCCAACCCATATATATTTCTTTAACCGGTCCTCAACCCATATAGTGCATGTTCAAAACATTCCTCATATATCGAATAATCTATTTAAATAAACAACATTCCTTATCAAATATCCGTATTGAGTAAAGGATACAGATTTATCAATATTTTCTCAATCAATCAAATAAATATCAAAGTAAATACCATATGTAAAAATTATATAGGGTTTAGGAAATAAACATATCCATGATAAATGATATGGATAATTATAGGAAATTTAATGTTCAATGATTATAAGAAATTGAATATTTCAAGGGGACTAAAGGGAACCAAGGTAGTGAAGTTCAATACTATACTTAGTCAAATAAATCATAAACCATACAAAGTAATAATAAGGATATATCAATACAACATATCCCATATAGTTTATAAATAAAGGCTTACTATCATTGGTGAATGGAAATACTATAAAAAGATATTTTAAAAACATTCTTCAGAAAATTTTTAAAAACACTTTTATTTGAAAATAGATTTTGAAAAAATTTTCTTTAAAAAGTAATATTTTAAACATGAAAAGTATTATTCAAAGATATCATCCTGGGTAAATCCATACATGATGTAAAAGGTAAAAATAACAATCCTTTTTCACGGTAAAAGGTTAAAAAAGTTTCTTATTCAGAAAGAGATAAGAATATTCCTTTGAATTTTTTTTTAAAAGAAAAGAAGTATAAAAAAGTCATTAATAAATTATTTTGGGAAGGTTAAAATATTTTTGAAAACCTTTTTTGTAAAATAGGGTTTTTAGAAGAAAACAGGTTCTCCGACTAAATAGAGAAATGAAGTTGGTTTTTCTTAAAATATTTTATAAAACATTTTGAGTACCAAAGAGTGAAAAAATGGTAATAATACTTGAAAAAGGTCAGAAATAACCATATTATACAAAAATTAAAGTTTTTATTGAACAATGGTCATATAATTTATTTGAATTGAAATTCAAGTGTAAATAATCCTGAATAAAATGAGATTGTGAAGTAAACCCTTGAAAAGACCAAAAAGTTGAAGTGAGAATAAATCAATGAATTGATTATGTGTATCAAATTTAAATCCACATAAAAAATTATAAATAAAAAATAGATAGTAAAAAGTGATTACACACTTAACCTTAAAATATTAATGATAATGAGGAAGTAATATAACCCAAGGAAAAGGAATCGGGTTATGAAATTCATTACTACATGGTAACTTTTAATTCAAATCCTCATAGAAGAAGTAATTAAATTTTAAACTTAAAATATCATGAAGATAAAATAATTCATGATATATTATATCAAAATGGACAGCGTATACACTACAAAAAAGAAGTGGTGAATATGACATTTATCTCATAGATGTAAAAAGTGAGATGAAAACCCCTTACATTGCGTTTACTTTTTGGAAAAACATACTTTAAACTCCTGTATAATGGTTTTAAGAATGTTATTAACTTATAAAAGGACCATAATCATATTTATAAAATCATATATTAACTTCTTATAATATCGTATTACCCGTTTGTTAATAATCTTTCATCATTTTTACTATTTCGGGTGTTAATTGCCTAGTTTGTCGAGTATGTTTTAACTTTATATATTTGTTCCTATTAATTAGATAATGATTTAATCATCTAAAGAATGTAAAACATGATAAAAATTATATATATATTAAGTATTTATGTATTTAGTGCAATCCATAATATTTAGAGATGGTAAATGAAATTCATCGTTCATGGAGACGGTATGCCGTACATACACATAAACACTACTTCCATTTCCTTGTCATATTTTAAAAGAATGAAAATTAAATGATATATATGTGTATTATAATTAAATTACCATTTATATTTAATATTTGTCACATATTTTTATTAAAACCATCCTTTATATGTTCCATGTATAGTGTGAATAAATCACATCACTTTGAGGAGGTGGTAGTCTATACTTCCACAAATGATGTTATCATATTTACACAAAATGGAAAGAATGAAGGTATGTGTTTTATAAAAATAAAACAAGTATTAAGATAACATAAATATCATATATATAATATAAAAACATCATGCCCATCATAATTCCCACTATGATAGGTGGTAAAGGAAAAACAAACAATCATCATTTCGCAAGGCGGTAGTTCACCTTACACGAACGAGAAGTTCATTACTAATTTGATGGAAGTATATGTAATTTTAGGTCTAAAACTTAATATAAAACATCCCATTATATTTAGGATACTATTTTTATTATGTAATCATGTAATATGAATATTTGATGGGATGGATAATGAAAATAAAACAAAAGAGATTGAGGAAAGATATTACATTTTCTTTGGGTAACTCCTATTGGTTTGCCCCAAAGGGATTACTTGGATGAATTTATTCCAAAATTTAGGATTATAGGATAAGGGGAGATATTTTTGGAGCTTATACGAGTAGAGTTTGGGCAATAAAAATGGATTTAGAGGTGTGAATAAGTGGGAGGGGTGAGTGCATTTTTATAGTGGAGGAGGAGTGACATTCTTGTAAATTTTTGAAAAGGGAATTCCACCCACATTTTTCCCATTTAAATTGGTTCCAATAATGAAACATATTAGATAAAATGGAGGATAGGGACAAAATATGGACATACAATGGATTTGTACAAGTTTCTAGATCATTTTGGCCCTTAAGTTTAAGGTTTAGTCTCTTATTAAGCTAATTTTTCTCTTAATCACTGTAATTAATTTTGATTACTTTCATTAATATTTTTGGTTAAAAAATAAGTTGAAATTATTATATATTATAAATTATTTTGATTCAAAATACAGAATCAATTTTTCTAAATTCAAATCACATAGTTATCAGAAATTAATTTAAATTTAATCTCGCAGATGGGACGACAAAGCGGGTTTTTAAAATAAAATTTTTCAAAAGTTTGAAATTTTTTTATATAAAATTTCAATGTGAAATTAATTAAAAATAGATAATTTAGATTAATTTATGTATAATTTATATATTTAAACTTTAAAACCAATGAAAAATATAATTTAACCTTATAGATGAATTTATGAAAAAGCATCTTTGAATTAAAATTCAGTATTTTTCACTATTCATAAAAAAAATGAAACCTCACAGATAAATACAAAAAGTTAACCCTAATATAATTTTGATGTTACTATTTCAAAAATAAAGTTTATTTTTATATATAAAATTTATAAAATTTCCAAAAAAATGTATTTAAAATAGGTTCACCATTAAAAGGCAACAAAAGTGCCTTTTTATGTGTAAAATTGGGTTTGTTTTCATATTATATCTATAAAATCAATTGGATGAATTTAAAAAATATTTGATTAAATATATAATATATATATTTCATTAATATCATTCAATAATTTTAATTAATTTAATTTATTAATACCATACTCCTTTGGGAGCATAAAAATATTTCCTTTATATTCAATCAGTTTATATTTTCATTTCTAATTAATTGGCAACCAATGAATTCATATTAAATTTTTATATACCATATATTTTCATTATTTAGTTAATAATATTCATAAATGACAATTTAATGGCTAGGTTATATCTTTTTATATTAAATATTAATATTTTATTAATATATTGTTGTTTAGTAAAACTCAGTCGTGCGTGTAACGTAAGTCATCGAAGAAATTCATTGTTGTGTGTGACGCAAGATAACTCAGTATTTCATGCATTGAAATCTATATCATAGATTGATTTTTTTAAATATTAAATATATTATAAAGTATCAGGATATTATATTCCCTTACACGTTTGGTTTTGCGTTTCAGACAAGGAACATGACTGGAAAATACCATAACTATATTGAATTAATCAATCGACTCTACTTAAACCTCCATGATGATTCTATAATGGAGGTGAATGTTATAGAATTTATATTCAAACCATGGAAGAGAGAAAGATATCACATACATTGATGAGATATATCTATGTATGGGGCACATAAAACTTAAGGAGATCATAAAGGGAATTCTATAAATAACCACCTAACCAAATGAGTCAACTATTAAATAACCAAAAATATAGAGGAAGATCAAATAGAGAGGAATAATGGATGGATTTACACAAAAAACCAACCTTAGTTAAAAATAATGGGGGTGTATGAATATCATTGTCCATGTGGAGTAATCATATGCATATTCCATGACACATGGTAATGATCCATGAACCAAAATGAGAAATAAAAAGGATATTCTTATTTATTAATTAAGAAGAAATGAAAGAAAAATATCATATTTGAGCCCTTGACCAAGGAGTATAGATGCACACAGGCTTAAGGAGGATCTTGCTGAATCAAGAGGTGATTTCCCGAGGATAATATTATACCAAAAGAGGATTTAAACAATTGTAAGTATGAGTGAAGTAATTATCTAATGAATGTTCTAAACTATTTATCTATAGTTTTATTGTTATATTTAATTGAGGGGTATCTCAATCTATACTTAAATGTTTTTTTGGGATAATGGTTTTCAATTGAGATTGACCTTGTTAATTTATTGTGATTGTTATTGTATAGTTTTGAATTCTAATCATAATCCATGTATTTATGATCATTAAGGAATAATGCATGTACTGTGGTGGATCCCTAGTGTGTGTGGATGATGGAGTAAAAGTGGAAAACCGCATAGTGAACTGAGAATCCATACACTGCCACTTGATAATTATTTTGTGGGTATGTAGTAAACATGAAATTTAAACTTACACTAGGTAACTTGTGGTAAATTTATATTTTTCTTGGTAGTAATAGTATTGTGAGTGACACCCTGTGCTTGTGTGATTGAAAATCAAACCTATTCAGACATTAAAAACCTATATTTATCACCCAAGTCGAGAGAGACAATTTAATCATTAACACCACCGAAGGTAAACTAATTCCCACTAATAGAGAACTTCTAAGAAACCTTACAAGGACCCAATTATTTACTAATAAGGCTTAGATATATCCTAAGAGAGTGTCTCTAGGTAGAAAATAGTCTTTTATCATGATATTAACATAACCAGTAGGGCGATTTAGGTGGTTTTATTGATTTCTATTTCCCATGTAAGTGTAAGAGACTCCAAGTGGAGGAGAGATATCTGGTTATTAATTTTAGGTTAGATAATGTTCATCTTACTTGCATATATGTCTCATTTTATTCCCATTCAAAAAATATATTTTACAATTTTTCATATAACACATAACCAATTATAAATGTAACTCCCTTTTGTCCCTATGGAGAAATGACCCAGTTCTCAACTGGCTGAGTGCTACAATGATACCCATGCTCCTACAGGGAAATCAAGAACTTTTTGGTATCATTTTTGTGAATAGGTGTTTAGTTACATTTTTTTATAGGAAAAACAAAGTATAAAAATAAAAAATAGAAAACAATAAATATTAAAAAATCTAGAAAACTAAAAAATATCATAAGAACTCGCACTGTTAAACCTTTTTATTGAGTTCATTGATACCTTCATGTTGATAGTTTTAATAATGTATTATCTCTAATTTAATTTGAAAATGCATGAAATATATATTTTACCTTTTTATATTTTTTCTATAGTAAATAAGAAGCCTTAAGTGGTGTAATCAACATGAGGATATATGTTACATATGTAGAGATATTGAACATGAGTTCTGGTATTGTGATGGTCTTAGGTAGAGGTAATCCCAACAAGAAAATAAATATCAAAATGGAGCTTGGTCTAGTAAGAAACAAACAATTATGCATATACATGATATAATAAGAGATGACCAAGCAAGGTGATAAGTTGTATGTATACCATTGGTACATGATAAAAATGGATTGATGGATTTAAAATTCATAAGAAACATGTAAATTCATCCATAAGATTCAAGAGAGGATTTGGTTTATTTCACTTTAAATAAAAGAACATGAGTAATAAGAAGAGGCAGAAACCACATTGCACAATCCTACCATGGAGAAAGTTATCCAGATGAAAGGAGGATGAGGAGGGGAGGTCATATTAAAAGTAATAAAAAGATATGGAATACTCTAAACATCGAAGGAGGACCCCAAAATTGTTTTTACAATTTATATGGATGAAAAAACATCTTAATCATCAAGGTGGATGTGGATATGACCTTTTATTTCATTGGATATGAGGCACTCTAATTGAATTTTTTAGTATTATAGCTTGAGGTTTCTACCATGGAACTGACTAGTAATTAATTTAGATTTTTCATTTTGATGATAAGAGGAGAAACTCACATGTCGTGGTTCCTTATTAGGAATCCAAATCACTCATTATACTAGGGATAGTTTGTTGTGGGGTATTTACTAAAGATATTTAAATCGAAGTGCTAGTTTTGATTCAACAAAATATTTTTAATAGAGTTTTCTTTTTAGTTTCTTCATTTTGGTTTAGTTTGTTTTTCAATGAAAACCCACTATTTTTTAAATATTTTCTATTATTTTATAGACCCTAGAGTCTCTAGGGATAAATAAGAGGAGGCCTTGGAACATTTTTAAAAAGAGGATATGCACTAGACATCTGAGGAGTCAATTTATATACCTTCATCTGAAAAAGATATGGATTAAATCCTTCAAGTCATATGATGAGTTTTGGATATATTTTTTGGTATAATATACCCATATCATTGGAAATGTTATGTCATAACCACTATATTTTATATATAAGTATTATGAACAAACAAATGAACGTTTCATGATATCATGCAGAACTCTTCCACTAATAAGCTATCATTATTAAAGTATTTCATTAATCTAAAACACATGGGAGATTGTTTGAGCATGCGGTTACACATAGTTTTTAACCACATGCATAACTCATATCTACCATAATGTATAAGTTAATTTATGAATTACTTATGACCATCTTGAGAGGATACAAAAGGAGCCTACTTCTATATTATGGGGATATGTGAGATTTCCCAAGATTCAGTTAATCCTATTTATTTTTGATTCTCTATTCTTCTTCCACCTTTACATAGCGAGACACTATCATTTCATGGTGATAAGGAGGATCTTGATCAAGTTTCGAGTGATTAAACACAACCCATGGATACACCATGATGGGGGTACATCATTTGGATACATAATAGTCTTTTCCATTAACCATATGGATAGATATAGTTACTACTGTAATCAATGGTGTAAGGTACACTAGTTTCTTCATCTTATACAATATACATAGTTTTTGGTTTTTACACATGGATGATCCCAATTGCATGGTTTAATAATCACTTCTAACATTTAGTTTAATTTCTAAAATATCCCTAGAAACCCATAAATAGTATCAAAGCCTAACCATTCAATTTAGTACTTGAAATCATGTTTAAAATGAAGATTTCATCTTACTACTAAAAAATAGAGCATCATAGCTACATTACGATATAACTGATATCATAAAGCACTAAGGATTTAATTATAAATCATCCTAGTCATAAATTTTCATGGATTAATCCTAAGTAGGTGTTAGTTGTGAAGGTTTAATATTATGTGAATGCTAGATTATTCATACAAGAATTATACTTTGTTATGTTTAATATGACATTAGATAAAAAAAAGTTATTCATACATGATTTAATTGTATGTAAACACACACAACATAAAATTAATCACATACTATCACCCATATCACCTTTCATAGTGTGGTATTAATATTATGCGTGATAACCATTACATTAGACATCACAAGAGTTATTACTATATAGATACTACACCATGTGAAGTTAATCTCATACAACCACTAGGTTATTGTTAAGAAGTATTTTTAAAATTATGCAACCCTCTATGCATCATGTTTATTCTTATGTGAACACATAAAACATCTAAGAATAAAGTTAACATTAATGTCACATAAGGCATGCAACATGTGAATTTAATCCTATGCGGGACTAGGCACTGTTGATTTTATTCCTATGTGAGGCAGAGAGTTATTCTTACACCAAGTTAGGATTTATTCTTATGAACATAAGGGAATTACCTAAATACAAATTAAAAGATTTTTTTTGATTTTTCTAAAATAAAATTATGAATTGAATTATATAATCAATAAATTTTTTATAAATTCTATAAAAGGGTGAAATGTGATATTTATTTATTTTTAAATCTATTTATAAATTAATTGATTATAAAATGTTTATCATTAATTATTTAAATGTTTTTGATTTTTTTAAATATCCCATAATATTAATTATTAATATTGTAATAGAATTTTCAAATTATATGGTATGACTTATAATTTAGGTATAAATGTTTATATGAAAATTATCAGGGTAATTTATAAAGTGTTTATAAATTGAAAAATAAGATAAAAAATATAAGATTTTATATTTAAAATTATTAATAGTTTATAATTATTAATTTAAAATGTTCAAATTAATAATCCTTATTTAAGAAATAATTTAAATCACATAAAAATGAGTCTTTAAGATTAATTTGATCAAAGTTTAAATAATATTAAATATGTGATATTTAGATCATGCAAATTGTTCACATAATAGATTTAGATTATAAAATGTTTATAATTAATATAATATCATATATTTAAATTAAATGTAAGATAATGAATAATATAAAAAATTTAATATTGGGAATAAATATAATTTTTTTATATTTATTTAATTATGGATTGTCCATAATGAATACTAAATTATAAAGTGTTTATTTTTAGATATATTTATGAATTTTTCATAAATGTTTATCTCATATCTAAATTATGAATTGTTCATTTATTTATTTTATTCCTTGATTTATTCATAATTATAATTTTTATGTTATGAATAACTATGTGTATGATTTAGTTTAAAGTTGTTAAACTGCTTCTAGAGATTATTTTACATGCATCTAAGGAGTTATATTCCAGATATGATAATGGATTTATTTTTCTTTTACCTTGATTTTGGATTGTATTGAGTTACATGCTTGAATTAAGTAGCTAATTAAAATTTATACATATTAAGTGTTAGGATTATTTTAAAATTGGGATCTATATTGATTAGAGTATCTCTAGGTAGAGGTACTTTGGTTTGGATTACTCACTGGTAATAAGGTTTATACCTTATCTAGAAAAGTTAGGTTTGAATATCTCTGGCTCTAAGATTAATCATGTGGGGATTATTAATTTAATATAATTCTAAGCCTTTATATAAAAGGGTTTCATATTTATTATGTATATGATTAATTTAGATATGTATGAATATAATTGGATTTTAATTTGGGTTAGTAACACAAGCTATGATTTGCGTAAAGAGTTACACATCAATATTATTTGGACATATTGATTTGGTGGAATGAATTGGATTCAAAACCAAATCATTAGAATCACATATAGATGTAAAATGGAATAAAATGAGATAATATGGAGAGATTAAATCCCCTTTAAAACACTAAGTGTCTTATTCCTTCCAAAGTGTCAGTTATTAAGACCTCAACCATCTAATGGGGTAGGTTATGCTATAGTTGGGTGCCCATGGATTATCTTGTGTAAGTAAAGTAAGTAATAAGTTACCCTAATAGGATTAAGTTCTCATTATTATCATTTTATTTGCATTCCAATTATATAGGAGGCCCTAATAGGATTATATTACAATTATTGGAATTTTATTTAGGTTAAAGTTATCCAGGATACTAAATAGGATTAGGTTACTGGAGGAATAAAGTTGTGTTTATCCACATGATGGATTAGATAAAATGTTACCCAATCAACTATCCAAGGGTCATTTATGATATGATTGACATGATTTTTTACCTAAATAACTCTATAATGGGATAAATGCTAAAATTAAGCAAATATTAGTGAAATATAGATCTTATAATACTAATGAATATAATGAAATTTAAAAGGGATTATCATTTTAGTGAGAGAACATTTAATAAAATTCCTTATTAAATGAAAGTAAAACATGATACTCATCTGATAAAATATATTTTTTTGTAGATAATAGTATCATCATCATAAAACTTAACTTTTAAATAAATATTTTGAAATGGAAATATTAATGTAGGAAAAACCTAAGACTGGTAGCTTAAGAAAAGTAATTAAGTAAGAGAAATTATATGTGTGAGAGAAAATTGGCCTAAGGAATTTTAGTCTTCACTTACACACTCAATATGATTAAGTGTGCTAATAATGTTGTGAGACTAGAGATATACTATAAGGATTATTTTTGTTGTGTAATTAATTCAATTGGAAATATATTTATAAGATGAATAGATTCAAGAAATTTTTTCCCTATGTTCTCAAAGTCTTGAGAAAATATGAGATGGTCATGTGATGTTTAGGTCCTGGTGTTGTATAGAGAGTAAAATTGGGTAAAAGTTCAAATGGGAAGAAGGAAAGTTAGTTGGAGAGTCCAACAATGTTTCTTTTTGTAGATAGCTAAGGTTATTAAAACCTAAAGGTAAAGATATGAAGTAGGAGTAATGATTCCATATGATGGAATTTTCAAGAATACCTGAAGGAGTTTTGGAAACTTCATAGAAAGTCTATGTTAGTTATTAATGTTATCTATTTAATTCTTTAATTTTTAAGTGTATATGGTAACACATGTATGTTTTAAAAGTATTGTAAATATAAAATAATTCAAAATCAAGGTAAGAATTAATTTATTTTTTAGTTTTTATTCAAATGATGAAGTATAAAGTTTTTATATAAAAGATTTAGATGTAAGTAGATATATCAAGCTAAGATGAATCTAAGTAATGGATGTGTATATAAATATTATTTATCTTATATGATAATAGAATTTGTTTAATAATAAATAATTTTTATGAATAATATGATAGGTTACACATGGTTTATGATTAATTGAATTCTATAATATATTTGAAAAGAAGGAAAGGAAAAAAATGTTTTATCTGGGATAAAGGTGTTTATCCAGATGTTTATTAAAATATAAAGAATAAATATTCCACCAATATAAATTTAATATTTTAAATAATAGAATATTATTTTCAAAATTTCTCTAAATAGAATAACATATAAGATGTGGTGATCAATAGTTTATTTATTAAATATTCCCACCAGAGGAAATAGGTGTTATTTTCTAAACAAAAAGAAGTCTACAAATCTTGGTATGATATTCTGAAGAGAATATAGTGTCTAAGAGACTAGTGGGAGTATATTTAGACTTAGACAAGTTAAAATTTAACAAATAAAAGATTATTCCAGTTAAAATAAAAATTGAATGTCACTTTATATCCTAAAAGGTTTTGGTTAAGTTGGTACAAGATTAATTAAAATAGTTACATTAGTTACCAAAGGATTTCATGAAACTTTTTTGATGGATTTTTTTCAAAGGTTGATGATAATGATGAACTTATAATGGGTTCTAAGTGAAAAAAATTATTAACATCATAAAATTGGATATTGTGAAGTTATAGAGTTTGAATATGTTCAAGGATTTGAACATCATAAATATAATTACCAAGTCTCACCATCATTCAAATAGGATTACTATATATATTCTACCTACTAGAGAGTTTAATGAGAGGGGTTTATCAGATATTTACATGGTGATGTGGCAATGATTACATATAGATGTAATGATCATAAAACCCCTAAAAGTGCAGAAAACGTAAGGATGATTTGGTGGTATATCATATGAGATATGTTATTTTGGTTATTATGTATGATTTTTTAAGTATTATTAAAGGATATTAAGAATATAAAATATAAAATATTATATAAAAGGAAATCATCACTTTATCATTCTTTCACTTTGGATGCATATACATATAAACTAATATATGTATCATGAAATGAAATAATAACCGAACTCTCAAATGAAGATTTTTATTTATCACCATCCAATATTCATTGTGAATAATTATAGGCTGTGACAAAATATTAAGTTTATAATGAGTATGATTATTGTATTAGGATATGAAATATGCTCATGAGGCACAAAATGGATTTTATGCACTGGATGACCCATGAGGTATACCGCATTGAGTATCATACACTATGTCTTTGATATACTATGGGTGCATAGTTCATATTTGGAGTCCAAAATACCATATATTGGTGAGATAACTAACACGAGAACCTTCATAATTTGAAACCTTTCTCATGAAAGCCTTGGGTATTATCTAATTAGGGGTGGTTAAGTAAGTTGTAGACCATGTCATCAGTTAGAGCACACCTAAGATTAGATTTGTCCTCTCATATGAAGAGTATGACATCTAAGCCCTTGATTGAGATAAAATTAAGAAGTTTGAAGTCATACCTTGATAGCATATATGACATTATTATCTTTTTGGGTGAGGTAAATGTGATATACTCATCTATAAAGATGAATAATATCTAATGTATTCATCAAACTGGTCAGTCTATACTTAGATAATTGAGAACATATGAGTTGGATATATGAGATTTACATACACCATGTCCCATGGTCACTCGATTTCTTAAAAAAATGGATTATAAAAAAATTAATTCTTGTTTATGATGCAACTGGTGGACACAAATATAGGGATACATGTGTTTGATAGAGATCACACCAGATCCCTTTGTATATTGAGTAATATTTATGATTTGATATAGGCCTCTCTTTGATTATATTAATGGGTTTAGTGATTCATATTTCCATCAATTATACAAAGTCTCACGGGGTCACACTTTATGATTGACTGAATGATGATTAAGTTTAAACAAGAGATCTATTACAAAATTATTTTAGATAAAACCCAAAAAAGTGTTTTGGAAGGGTATTTAAAAGTTATTTCATATTATGCGATACAGGGTGAAGTTGATTATAACTTTATAGAAGTGTTTTGGAAGATATTCAAAAGGAGTTTTTGATATTATTTCATCAATTATTGCATATAATACAATATAAGGTGGAATAAAACTATATCTATGAGTCTTTAGTGCAAGTGAGAGATTGAAGGAGATATAACCTAAATCCTTAAACTCATATGATGAGTTTTTCTTATATAGTTTTGTATGATATAGTTATCTCATTGGCTACGATATGTCACAACCACTATCATTTTCATGGTAGTATCATTTATAAGCATAAAAATATTGTATGATAATATTCATAAATCTTTCAATAATAATCTACCATTATTAAAGTGCTTCATTAATCTGAAACCCATCGGATATGGTTTTGTTGTTGGGTTATAAATAGTTTTTAATCATATGCACAACTCATACATTCCATAATACATTAGTTAATTCATTGATGACTTATGAATGTCTCGAGAGGATATAAAAGGATCCCACTTCCATGAGATGGTGGTATGAAATCTTTCTTAAGCCTCAAATAATTTTATCCATTTACATGAATCTATCTTCTTCTTCCACATTTACCTAATGAGGCACTTACATTACATGGTGA
Organism: Viscum album; assembly: GCA_963277665.1. Taxonomy (NCBI): domain Eukaryota; kingdom Viridiplantae; phylum Streptophyta; class Magnoliopsida; order Santalales; family Viscaceae; genus Viscum; species Viscum album. The sequence goes on along the minus strand of OY728159.1, from coordinate 767,591,073 downwards.
GAAGGAGGATCATACTCAATTTTCAAGTGATTCATTATATCCCATGGATACACAATAGAGGAGGGATATATTTTGGCTACCTCTTAGTGTTCTCCATAAACCATATGGATGGATATAGTTTCTATTGTGACTAACTATGTAAGGTATAATTATTTATTTTTTATACAATATATATGGTTTCATGTTTTTATGCACGATTGACATGGGTTTTATGGTTTCTTAATTAGTTTTTCTACTTAGTTTAATCATTAATCTATCCCAAAAAACCCATCATTATCTTATCTTTTTCTCTTACCATGCATGAATTTAATTATCACTATATATATTTTTTCCACCTCACTTAGTTGTTTTTATTAGACATATATATTAGAATAAGAGTGGGGGTAATTGGAAACATGAATAACTATTTAAATCATGTTCATTTACTATCCTAGGATGAATATTATTTAGGATTCACATGAAGCCTTGAATTTAACCACATATTTTTAAGAATTTAATAAAAAAGAGTATAAGGGTATTAGTTTTACAACATTTAATGCATTTGATTACGAAGCTTTAATTTGGATGGGTCTGTAATGCCCTGGTTAGTGAAAAAATATCAGTTCCCAAAACCTTGGATGCTACATGGCCTCAAGTGTGACTCCCTGTATTCTAGAGGATTATAACTAATAGCATGGGAAAATCCATACAATGGGGTGATTATGATCTTGAATTAGAGTAAAAAAACAATGGAGAATAACCAAACATCAACAATATAATCAGAGTACACATAATCAAATAAATAAAAAACTATAACAAAATTATGTTTTCATACAAAACATATGAATGATCACCCACTGGAATGATCTCATATAAAAAATAAACAAAATACCAAAAATAAACACACCAGCCCTACTACCATACATGGGCCTCAAAAATCTAGTCTCTAATACCCCATATAGTTTTCCTAACCTAAACCTCTACACATCCTATGCTAAATATGAAAGCAGACATAAGGTATACATGCAAACTAGAGTTCCCATTAAGGGTGTGAGAAACACATCTTAGTAGGGTCTCACCAAGTTCCCCTGATACACATCATCATATAAGTGTATGCACAAGGAAATAAAAAAAACATGTCACACAAGCGCATTTGACTTCGTGTGATAACTAATCCACTATGACTCCATACACATTGGATAATAATGTGATAAAAAGGCCACCACAACAACCAATCATACTTTATTTGGTGCAATAATATAATCTAGTCATTTCCTCGTGCTATTATATCAGCAACCCAACCCGTGCTCGAAGACTCAGGGTAGGGCCTCCACAAAGTCTTGACCACTACTTGAAGAAATAATGTAAGTTCCTATAACCAAGTCCTGGAGTAACCCTTATTACTCAAGGGAGGTTTTCCATCAACATAAACCTATACTAATCACATGAGGTAGGTCCCCTTATCTACATCTCAACCCACTACCTTATCACTCATGGTAGGGTCCATCATCCTTGCCTTATATCACATCTCAGCCAGACTAGCCTTCCCACTCAAGGTTGTTGACTATCACGACCCAAGACTTCTCAATCAAGTCAAGGTCCACTACAATAACTTCTAACTCAAAGTGAATCCAAGTGGTCTCAATCCATACCTTCTAACTCAAGGTATACCTAGATTTCACACACAACAAAGACTCCATATCACGCATGGAAGTCTAGCCAATGCCATCTCACTCTCGACAGGGCCAGGAATTAGGATCCACACCCCCAAAAAGATTCCATTACCTATCACAAGCACATAAATTCAACAAAAAATAGGTCCCATATCCCATTACACAACTCAATAGCTCTCCACAGGGTGCTAGTCACTCAGGACCTATCCTCTCGCCTCAAACACATATCATCATCTATAAAAAACATGCCAGTCCTCAAGCCATTATCATCTCATCCATTATATAATCCACTAGGGTATTTCAAATCCACCCCATTCACTTATCATTGACACCAATCCATGTCATATCCTCGATCCTATTGACCAAGGGCCATCTTGAGATAACACACACTAATCCCCTTGGTAACCCGATGCTAATTCATTTATAATTCCATCAAACCACATTAGGTATCATATTATATATCCTAATAATATCTCTCAAATAACCACCTATAAGAAACCACTCTCATCCAAACACATCGAGTTCTTGAGGACTTATCATACCCACGCCGCACACCAAGAATCTCCTCTATCCTCAAGAGGGATTTCCTAGTCACTCATGATATGTATGACCATATGGATCATAATTAATCAACCCCAAGCCCCTCATGCCTACCCACTATCCCTGGGAACCCAACCTAGGATATCTCATATAGCCACTCATACCCCATGACTAACCCAAGGACTTATTTCAACCTAAGAGGTGAAGGTTTCAGGTGCAACGAAATCACTTATTGGGCAGTAGTCAACTCATTTTTTTCCATAACCAACGAATAACATGATATTTACATGATGAAGAACATTATGACTAATAAAATCAATTTTAATATTAATTGACATAAAATATAGAACCAATAATACAATATTATCATATATAATTTATAATTAATATATTTAGATAAATAATTACCTTATGTTGAAATTATTTCTTCATTAAAGATTTTGTAGATCACTTCTTATCATACCATTGTTTTAGTGAGAGGATTCAAGAGAAGAATCCCTCTAGTGTTAATCTACACATGCACCAAAAACCTCTAAACATCATTATAGAAATCCTAGGTTCTAGTGTGGAATATTCCTCCTCCTGCGTCATTCATTGATGACTGTAATAAGAATTTCTTTGAGGTTGGAAGGATTATTCTTATTCTCTGTAAAGTCAAGTGGGTGGAGGAGAAAAATCAATATAAATTCTTGAGAGAGTTATATAGGAATATATCTAAGGGGATTCCGATAATTTTCTATAGAATTTCATTGTACACAATGGTGATTATGGTTGATAATGTTATAATTGAGTTCAAATAGAGATAGGGTTAGAAAATAATAATTACACATAAGCCTTTATTATTTTCTTAATCCATGGAAAACCCCATGTCTAAATAATAATAATAATATTATTATTACTATTATTTTTGAAATGATTTATACTCACAGATAAATAAATATTATTTCTTAAATAAATAAATTAACGTTTATTCATATAATATTTAATATATTATTTCTCTATGGATTATTAAACGAGGTCCATTAAACCTCCTAAATATTTACCAATATTTAAATAATGACTATTTATTTAAGTAAAAAAATATCACTTCATTATTCTAAAATTAATAAATAAATATTATTTTCACTAAAATAGTGAATAAATATTTATTAATTATTTAACTAACATTTATTATCTCCAATAACTGGTGACTTAATAGTTTTGATCAATCCAATCATGAATAATTATTAAACCAAACACAATATTAATATTTATTCAACATGTTATATTTATATAAAATTTAATCGAGAATCTATATACACTTAGTGTATGACCCTTAAGGACCCTTTCTCAGTGGCATTAGGAAAAATCACCTAAAGTACAAGGCCATCATCTAGAAACATGCCAAGACACCCATATAGAGATAGGTTGATGTAACAATGATATACAACCACATACAAATTCTTATTATGTAATACAATCCCTTTATCATGATATATATAATCAAGTAGGATGCATGCGGATGTCATAAACCTATGTGCTCGATGTCTCTTTCTTTGACTTTATAGAATTGAACCTATTAAAGGAATGATATATCCATGGACTTGATTAGGAAGTTTTATTTCCATCAAAGTACCTAAGATGTAAAATTCCACTAAAATGGGAAGTGAAAAATATTTTCTTGCATTATTCATTAATACAGTAATCATGACTCACCCAATGTACCCTACTTCCCACAAATATATAATTTCATAGTTTTGGTTAGTACATAAAAGAATGAGAATTATGAAATAAATTAATAATAATATTTAATTATAAGGGCCATTAAATATGACCACATATAGGAATATCCAATGACACACATGAATGTGGATTTTCTATTGGTGTGCCATGTTCTCATAACCTCTTTTATTGAGATTACAAAGGTCATACACCATGAGATAATGTATTAAAGTACTATGAGTCTCTGACCCTAATATCCTGTATCATATTTCATCTGGCCATAAAAAATATATTCAAGAATAACTTCATAACACTTCAAGGTTCTCATCAGTGTGGGGAACTACTTTGTGTTGTCTAGATATGCATTGCACAATGACTCAAGAGAGGGGGTGAATTGAGTTCTTGAAATTTTCTTAACTTTAAACCAACATCTCTTAAGGTATGATATATTCTGACCTCTACTTATCACAAGTAATCAATGTAAAGAAAAAAAGATAAATATGAAACACATAATATTTATAGTGGTTCGGGGCATAAAGATCACTCAGTCCACTCCACCAACACTTAACTCATAGATATTTGTGATTTCAATATCTATGGTAGTTTTCCTTGGGAATTCCCATATCAAGTGAAAGAATACATCACTTGTTACAAAACTAGGATCTCTTTTATTGGCTCCCAATAAAGGCTTTACAAACTCTTAGCCTCACAAAACTAAGTATAATGAGTGTTCACTTTAAATAATAGTAAAAAGAGAGAGTTAAAGATATAAAAATGTGATATATAGTTTCAAGTAGAAACTGAAAATAAAGAATAAATTCTAGTAGAAAATGTAAAATATATGTAGAGTAGCTTAAGGAGAGTCTTCTAACACAAAAAATTAAAACTTTAAATCACAATAGATGTAAAATTAAAATTTTCTTCTATTTTTCTAGTAGTGAGAAGAATCAATACATGAAGAGCTTTGAGATATGGAGAGATGGGTAGTTTCTTCTATTATTCTTCTTCTTCAAAATTTAGTCTCTACTTATTTTTAAAACTATTTCAAATATACACATTTAGAACATCAGGTTTTGGGTAAAAATATAGGTTTCCTTTTCTCAAAATTACCATGAAAAGAAGAATTGATCAATAAAATAAATGAAAATCCTTCCTTTCTTGGTACTTAAAGCCTTTTGTAAAATTATTTTACCATAATAATGAAATTCATTGTTTAATTCATCGAAAACATCATTGATTTTCACTTAAAATATTCCAATGGTAATAAATTCCAAAGTTGTAGCACTATGTAGCCAATTTTGCTTCGTCACATAGCCAAATTCCACATATCAATATCCACCTAGTAAAAAATATACATGTATCCATTCTTCATGTAGGAAAATTCTTCATGTAACCAAATGATATAGCTATCTTGGTTATGTATCCAAATCTACACAACCAACTTGCTCAGATATCCAAACTTACTCACAAAGATAAACTGGCATAGATGAGTGAATCACATAGATGATTTAAATCAAATATCTAAATATACCATAAATACAAAATCATTTATTTGAATCCATCATATAGCTGATTCATTATAGCTGAAGTCTCAATGTAGCCAGATTGATGTGGCTAATTCCACAACGTAGCCAAATTTATGTAGCCAATTTTCATGATGTAGCTAGTTCTTACATGGACGATTCAATGATGCTTCCAAAGTCAAAAATGTATCCAAAACTTTTATAATTAAAAAAATTTCCTCAAACTTTTATATTTTAGATAAAATACAAATTTAACTCAGATATGAAAAATATGATAAAAAATTGTTAAATCATAGTTAAAAAGAGATTCATTAGGAATTCAATAAGGGGTTTTGAGATCATAAAAACATAAAGAACATGGGATATATTGGAATAAAATTATTATTATAATAATCTACCCCATTTTATGATAAAAAAACCCATTAAACTTTAAACATTAAATTTCAAAGATTTTTATAGAAAATATAAATAATCCTTTAGAAATTTTGTGTTCTCCTTTTTCTTATCCCCCTTTTTATGAAATTAAAAAGAAAAATGAAAGAGTGAAAAATAATTTCAATATATAAAACTTAGGGATGAACTATTAGAGTATAAGTTTGAATTGAATATGGATAGGGCATGAACTGAAATATAAAAATTGTAATTAAGAAACATTCACAACACACACAAATAAAGTGATAAATAGGAATTTTATTAATTAAAAACAACAAAACAACAATACAGATACAAAAATATATAAACACTACATATTTTAGATGACCCAAGTTTATAGATAGGATCAAATATAGCTGGATATCTAGGTAGAGGTTTCTTGAAGGATATATAGGAGGCATAAGTAGAAGGTGGGTCAACCATTAGAGGATGAACTATACTTCCATGCTCTACCTTTGAACTATCTTGGGATCCAACTTCTGGTGTATCTTTAGGGTGATTTTTATGAATTATCAACACTTTATATATGTTATCAGATTCAATACTAATATCATAATAACTAGATAAATTGAAGTCTAATTTTTATAGGCACTAAAGTATCAGCTTCATTTTGAGTAGTTTCAACAGTAAAAGTAGACTTTAATTTCTATTATTGATTGAAACTGTTCGTATCAAACAAGGTTTCAAACTTCTACTTGGAAACCTTGTAGATATCAAGAGGCCATGTTTTAATAGATATTATGCCTTTAATATGGAAGAGTGCATCCAAATACATATCTATCCTCTAGATAATATCCAACTTATATAAATATAGAATGGTTGTATAACGTTGCCACATATTCTAAGATAGAACAGTGAGATAACTATTCAAAAATAATTTAAAAGCCCCCACCTGACCAACAAAGAACCTTTTAGAGGAATCAACAACTATAAAATCTGGTTGAGAGGAACTAGTATGAGCTTTAGGTTGTTCTAAAAACATATTTTATTGAATCATATCTATAGACACTTGTAACCCGATCAAACTTTCTTAAAGTGAGGTTAACTTTTGGTTTGTATGTGCTAACTTATCCATGATGAATTAAGAAAACTAAAGTACACTACTTAAGGGTTCTTGAGAAACTGAAGTTTAGGTAGCATGGGAAATAGTTGGTATAAGTAAAACATGGACAACAAGTGTGATTGGTCAGTACATAACAACTTCATTCCCTTCGTCTTGAGCTGGTTCAATGAATGATTCTTCATATTAATAAGTAATAGATTCTACTTGGGAATATTAATAAGTTATATACTCAAGACCATAATAGATATTATGTAGTATGTCAAAGAAAAGTTGATGATTCTCATTTACTAGACTAATAGATAGATAAACCATCTTTTGAAGGTCCTTGAAAACTATCAGAGTTTCATCCATATTAATACTAATGGAGGGAACATATTCCACAAGAAAGGATATGATGTCATTCAAATAGACATAATTACTAATAACTTATCTTCTCATAGATTCCCCAGTCTCCTTAAATTCAGACAATATATCCTTTATAAAATATTGAAATAACACTAGAGTAAACATGTCACACTATAGTGACTAGATCTGTGAGGATACATAGTTCAGGTCCGATGATAACTGATCAAACATCACTTGAAAGTCAAGATTCATTGATGGTTTTTAAGAGATATAACTAGGTTGAAACCTATTTATTAACTGAAATTAGCTCACCGCAATGCTCATCAAAGTTTGTTGATCCTCCTTCATTCCTAATTTGATTCCTTGAATCTTCTGAAGAGAAGACTTTAACTTGTATAACTAAACTATATATAGGTTCTTAATCATCTTAGACCATGATTCAAATTAAACTCCAAGTTCATTTACTTTTTAATTGGTGAAGCGCAATCCTTTTATCTCACTTGGGATATCATAGCCTCAAGATATTTGGCATTCACAATTGAAGGGACTTTCTATATTTGTTATAAGTTTATAATAAAATCAGTTTGGGTTGAAAAAAACTCACCAGACCATCAAAATATGATTTGGATATTTAATTCTCCTTCAAATAATTGATCTCATCCTCAATTTAAATCAACTCATTCTCCATATCATTATAATATCCATTGAGATTTTCAAATTCAGAGAAAAATGCTAATGAAAAAGTCTGTACATGTCTTTCAAACCCACATCTATCATAAATTTTTCTTATTGAGGGTGAATCCTCATGAATAAGTGGATGAGATAGAAAGTGTTCAGGGGTCTTAGAATCAACAACAAAATCTTCTAAAATCATATCCATACTTTAATGTCCACTATGAGCAGGTGATCCAGTGAGTGGATCAATATCAATTTACTCAATCTCAGTATCCACTGTAGCTCCTGATTTGATCTTTGATTCTTCTAATCTTTCTTCAGAAACTAATTTAATAGGATCAATATCCATTTTTCACAAACTAATCTAAATAAAAACAATATCAACTATATGAAAATCTATAAATACTGGTCGAACTTAACTATAAAGTTTCACTTCCTATATCTGAGTAACTTATTGAGGAACTATAACTTTTGATTTGACCACAGTAAATGACTCCTATACTTCCCTAGAAGGATCCCCCTCAATAGGAGATACATCCCTATGAGGGGAGGTCCAAGGTATCTCCCCCTGAATGGGTGTAAAAGGTGGTATAACCACTTGTGTATCTCCTTCTTATCCAATTGTTTTGAGAGAACTTGAAGCACTATCTCAAATGTAACCAAAATTATTTAATAGAACAATTGATAAAGTATTACTCTTGTGACATTTCACTTATCCACCATAATTTAGGTCCACATACTTATTCTTAAGAATCAAAGACACAATACATCCATAAGGGTAGTAGTTGATCTTTCCTTTTCCTTGAAAGTAGTGGTGCATGAATCTCATCATGTACCTAGGAAGATTAAACATAATGTTATTGATAAGGATATATAAGAGAAACAGATCCTAAAAAAATCTTCCCCATTTATTCATATATGTGGGAAATTCCTATCTTTATAAATTTAAATAGAACTTTTCTATTAGCTTCTATATCTTTAATAACATTCTTTTCAAATGGATATTAATTAAATAGAAACTTGAACACTTATGGAGGTCCTACTAAACTCATCCTAAATAAGTCTCGATTAAATTAAAACTCTCCCTTATGGGAGAAGTGTAGGATCTTAGTTTTCTCTACTGAATATACTAAAATAGTCTTCCTATTTACATTAGTCAACAGTATATCCCCTGTTTCACAAAAATGAAACTCAAAATTCCCTAGAAATTCATTAACTTTTTACTAGAATAGGAATATAGATTTATTCTCATCAAATACAAACTCATAGCTTTGTAATTGAATCAAATTATTCAGTATAATCTCTATTACATTAAATTAATAATATTGACCACTTTAACTTTAAGAAATTAATGTAGTGCAACATCGATCTTATCTTTCTTTGAATAACCTAAGCCACTATCATAAATACACTTTGTATTCCCTACAACCAAAGGTCGGGTGAAGGTCGAGAGGTTTGAGAAAGATGGTTTGGTTTTAGGGAGGTCACACATATCCTAATCATATGAGAGAGAAAGGGAGATTAGGATTTTAGGTCATGTAACCTAATGGGAATAAGGGGAAGTATCCCATTAGGTTTTAGGGTGCAGATCTAAATGAGAATAAAGAAAACAAAATAAGAGAAAATAAAAAAACAATTTAAAATAGAATAAGAAAATTTATTTTAAAAACAATTTAGATAACAAAACTAATTATTTTGAAAATTAATTCAAGGAAAAATTAAATTAAAATAATCATTTTTTTAAAACTAATTCAATATCAGCATTTATTTTAAAGTATAATTTAAAATATAAATGAGATAAAATAGATAAAATTAATTTAAATTTCAAAATGAATTAAAATACAAATAAATTAAAACTATTTTCAAAAAATAAAAACATTTGAAATAAAATAAAATAAAGTAAAGTAATTTAAATTCATATAAATCTAATTCCTACTTAATAAAATAAAAATACTCACAATCAAGGGGCTTAGTAAAAATATATGCTAACTAATTCTTATTAGAAATAAATTCAACAAAAATATCACCATTTTTAGTGTGGTCTCTCAAGAAATGACAATGCATATCTATATGATTTATTCTTGAATGATTTATTAGATTCTTTTAAATGTTGATAGCACTAGTTTTATCATATTTTATTTAAACTTTCTTAAAATTGAATCCAAAATCCATCAAGGTGTGTTTCATACACAAAAATTGTGTACAAATATTACTAGAAACTATGTATTCTGATTTAGAATTAGACAATTCAACTGAGTTTTGTTTCTTACTAGACCAAGATACCAAATACTTTCCAAGAAAGTGATAGGTTTATGAGGTGCTATTCTTATATTTTCTACAACCACAAAATTCAACATCTGAATATAAAATCAAATTAAAACCATATTTTTTTAGAAAAAGTAAGGAAAGAGAAATTATTCCTTTCAAATACCTTATAAATTATTTTGGAAGCTTGTAAATGTGAATTTTTAGGATTTTATTGAAATATAGAACATAGGCATACTATAAACATAATGTCTAGTCTACTAGCCATCAAGTATAATATACTTCCAATAATTATTCTATATAGATTACTTTCAAATGGTTTTATAGCTTCATCCATGTCAAAATTAATATTATAACTCATGGGAGTTCCTTGAGTCTTACTATTTTCAACTCCAAAATTATTAAGTAAGACATGTATGCATTTTCTTTGATTTAACACATTCCCAAATCCCTTTTGATAAATGTTAAAACCAAGAAAGAAATTTAGTTCACTCATCATTCTCGTTTCAAATTATTTTTTCATGAGTTTTGAAAACTCACTACATAATTTGGGATTGGTTTTTCCAAAAATCACATCATAGACATATATATAAACTAAAAATATATTTGAAGATGAAGTTTTCTTAAAATGAGCAGGGTTTTCAAAACCTATCAAAAATAAATTTGATAAAATAAAAGAACTTAACCTTTCATACCAATCTCCAAACAATTTTTTAAGACTATAAATAGAATTAGTAATTTTGAAATAGAATTTTGGAAAAGTGTATTTTCAAAACTAGGAGGTTGTTCAACATAAAATTCCTTCACAGTAAAACCATTTATAAATACATATTTAATATCCATATGATATAGTTTGAAATTAATATGAGATTCATAGGTAAGAATAATTCTAATGGATTCTAATATAGAAACAGGGGGAAAGATTTCCTCATAATTTATTCCTTCCTATTGATTATACCCTTTATCCACTAATCTATCTTTATTCCTAGTGATCACACCATGATTTCCCTATTTATTTTTAAATTCCCACTTGGTTCCTATTATAGGGTAATTAGAGGGTCTATCGACTAATTACCATACCTTATTCCTCTATAACTGATTGAACTTCTCTTGTAAAGCTAAAACCCAAATCTCACCAGTTAGGGATTATTCTAGGGTTTTAGGTTCAATATGAAATAAAAAAGAAGAAAATTATATAAGGCTTACTACAATCCTTCTAGTTCTAATTCATTCATATAAGCTTCCAATAACTATATATATGGGATGATTTATTAGGGTTCTAGGCTATCTAGTTTGAACACTTCTAGGTTCACTGGTTTATATCCATTCAGGATTGGTTTCACCAAAGTCAAAGTCTAAATCAACGTCCTTTCTATTTTTAAAAAGAGGATCAAGCCTCATGTTTTAAAATAATCACTTAACTTATCAACTTGAGATTTTTTATGATCAAAGGGATCAATTTCATCAAATTTCACATGAGTTGATTCTTAAAAAAACTTTAAACTTTTACTAAAAACTTTATAATCCTTAGAGGTAGTAGAATAACTAAAAAATATTCCTCATAAACCTTTGGATAAAATTTTCCAAGATTTTCCTTAGTTTTTATAATGTAAAAATTTCATCCAAACACTTTAAAGTATCCAAATTTTTATTTTCTATTGTTCCATATCTCATAGGAAATTTTATTCAAAATAATCCTAATTAGAACTTTGTTAATGAAATGACATGTTGTATCTATAGATTCATCCCAAAAGTGAGTAAGAAAGTTATATTCACATAATATACTCCTAAAAATTTCTTCCAAGGTTTTTTTCCTCCTTTTAATAACAACATTCTGTTGAGGTGTGTAACACCCGAGACTTTTATGTTATCTGAATCATCAATGGAATCTTTTTCTACACAACACTTTCTTGGCTTGCTTTACATGCAATCACGACCTTCCTCGATAGCTTGCGTCGTACGCAATACCGAGTTTCACTAAACAACAATATGCTATTAAAACTAGCCGTTATGAATAGTAATAACCACTTTTTGAAATTTTATAAATTTTATTTTTCAAAACGGACTTCATTTTTGGACTCAGAATATCGAATTTAGCCTAGGGTGAAATTTTGGTATTTTTCTGAAAACTTTCAATTTTTAATGAATAGTGAAACCACTAAGTGGTAGGTTAAAAACTGAATTTTGCATAAAACTTAATTTTACCGCTTCTGTGAATGGAATTTCAAAAATCCGACAGACACGGTTGATATCAGTAAGTAAAATGTGGTTCAATGAGATAAAAATAATTTTTTGGTGAATAGTAACTTTTTACTTTTTTTTACCGCGGTTAATAGTAAATAGGGTAACTAAGGGTAAAAATGATATTACTATTACCCTAACACATGTCCTAATTCTATTGGATAAGTTTAATTCGACCAAAAACAAACTTAGGAATAAAATATGACCATTTAGGCCCACTTGGGTTAGATTATGACATTTATTGTTAATTTATTTAACGAAGGGTTAAAATAGTTAAAATCAAAGTTTAATAAGTAAATCATTTTTAATATGGGGTTATACATAAGATAAAATCGACTATAAATATTCATTAGAAAGCTCAAAATATTTCATACATAATGGTATTTTATTTATAATTTTTATACATTAAATAATTTAATTTATTTATGACACAATGATGATGCAGTAATTATCTTATTAATGAAATATTGACATAATTGATGTTATAAACATCAAAATAAATGTAATTTGAGACTTTTTATGAATTCCACTAATTTTCTAGGTTACTATGATATATTAGTGTTGATTTAATTAACTTTATTCGAACATATAATTCTGTTATTACTTTCACAAAAATCATATATCAAATAGTGTCAAAATTGACACAAAATAGTTTTTAAATCAAATATTATATTATTAATTGTTATTTTATTCCTAAAAATCTAAGGTTCGGACAAATGACTTAGATAAGGATATATATATTAATAATAAACAATTTTGGGTTCGTTTGGCATGTTATAGTAAGTGTATTAACCATATAGTGAAAGAAAACAAAAAGACACGGTAAAAGTTAAATTATTTAACTTAGAGTTAAATCTAATTGATAAGGTTAAAATAATACCCTAAACTTGTCTAAATCCTATTGGTTGATAGGATTTCGACCCATCCCCACTTTAGCTTCTAAATAAGACCCTTTGGAACCATTATAAACCGATTTTGACTTTAATATAAAATAATATTTTGAGATATTCCTAAGGTGCCCCTCTCCTCCCTTATAAAAGGGCACCTCCTCCCCCTCCTCCTCACACCAATTTGAGCACTCAAGCTCGTCCAAACCCTGCCATTTTCTCCTCTCCACTTCCCTAGAATAATCCTAGAGGTCCTGGTCTTCTTCAAAGACCAATCTTAGTTCCCTAAGTGGAGGATTCAAAGAGGCGTTCCAAAGAAGAGGTAATATCCATTACCGATCTTTTCAATTTATTTCTTCTTCAACTTCTTCTTATTTAGTTGTTTCATGATAAAGTAATAACATCAGTATTACTTACATACTGATATGTTATTATAAATATTAAACAACCCTAATTCACCTTCTATCCATCCTACGGAAAAATAAAATCACCGCGCGTGCGTACGTACGGAATACCGTCTCCACGCCGTGGTGTAATCTATTTTTCCACCATCACTTTACAAGGATGGGTATAATGGTGTAATGAGTAACTATTTATGATTATTATAAAGTAATATTGATACTGAAATAATATATATATATACTCCAATACAGTTCCACGATCATAGGAACGATATCATCACTCGTGCGTACGTACGGAATACCGTCTCCACGATGTGATGCGACTCGTTCTACATGATCATCATTACATAGTAATTATATAAATGAATTGAATGAATAAATATGATATATGTTAAACTAATACCATTCTGGATATAAGGTATCTATAACCTTAAAAGAAGTATAAGAATGTATTCGGCAAAACACGCATAAGAACAAAAGGCAATAAAGACCCGAGTAACAAGTAACAATAAAATATTACTAACAAGAAGCTAAGAATATGACCATATATGATATCATGTCAATATGTATGACTCTGGAATAAGTCAATAACATTATTTAAACCATTATACAGGAGCTTCGGACACGTACAAAGCAAATCAGACCTAAGGTAAGGGAAATATCACAATCTCATTTTTATCCGAGATTGTTTATTCGTAAGTATTTATTGGGGTGTATTTTATCATCCACATCCATGTTCCCTCAATATGTAATATTGTTTCCATCCAATTACAATATTTTAAATCCAATTTTACCCTTCGGTGAGTTTTTAGTAAAGAATATGAAAGGAATCTTTTGTCGTTTTTTCGTATGAGGTACTTTTTGACTTTTCCGACAAAAGTACGAAGAATGTTTTTTTTAACTTATACGACATGAATGGATTTTTAAAACATTATTTCCAAGAATATTCATTTACAAGTTTTCAAGTTTATTTTTAATCAACTTCTTTTATTTTAAAGTCGTATGACATGTTATGAAAGGAAAAATGTTTTTTGAAGAAGAAAGGATATTTTCCTCAAGAATGGAGTTCAAGTGTTTTATCAAAGTTATTTTCCATCTAAGATAATAAAGGGTTCTGTTTTTATCCCTATTATTACATTGATTTGATCATGTTGTGATTGAATTATTTTTATGAATTCCTTTATCTTGTATGAATTGTTTTATGATGTCATGATGTTTAAGATTCCAATTTGTATTACATGGGTTATGCAATGATGTATGATTTATGATTATGTGGCACACATAAGAAAGGATTAATTATAAGATGGGTGGGACCTATATCTCCCTCCAATGCATTGGGTAAAGATTTTATATCTCATGAGATAGACATGGCTGGAACGGTAGGTTATACCGGTTCAGTGAAACAGGACTGGAACGAGGGTGACTCGGTTCAGAAAGGGACTTTGTCCACTAAGATAGTCTTGGCAATGTGTAACATCCCAAGTAAGTAATGAATAATAGATATTTTTTATCTATGTCTATTAATGATTAAGATAGTGTTATAGAGTCTTAAAATGAAAATAAATACAATCTTATGCATGGAATACACTAATATTCTTAAAAGATTGTTTTACTGTCTTTTGATGGCAAACCATTTTTGAATCTATATTTTGACAATTTTATAAACTATGTTTGTCAAAATAAACTTATCCTTTATGATTGGGACATCAAAATTTACCTTGTGTGAATTTTTGGTATTTTTCTGACAATGTTCATTTTTTAATGAATAGTGAAAAATACTGCATTTTACATCAAAACTGCTTTTTAATCTAATTTATTTATATGATTAGATTATGTTTTGAATTTGTTTTAAAGTGAAATTAGAATATATTTTTACCATTTTATCCAATGGTGGTCATTGGAATCAATTTCACTTTGAAATTAGACTTAAACTGGTGTCAATCTTTTGATACTTATTGTTTTGTAAAAACACGCTATTTGCTCTGGCAGCGGGAATTAATTATTAAATTAATTAATGTGACTTATATGATTTGAATTTTATAAAATAGACTTCATTTTTGAATTCGGAATATCAAATATAGCTTAGGGTGAATTTTTGGTAATTTTCTGAAAAACTTCAATTTTTGATGAATAGTGAAACCACTAAGTGGTAATCAAGCAAACTGATTTTTCAGTTAAATGAAAGTTTACCACTAATGTGTATTGAATTTTGAAAATCCGACATACATGGTTGTAATTAAGAAGTAAAATGTGGTTCAATGAGATTATAATAATTTTTGGTGAATAGTAACTTATTAAGTTCTTAATCGCGATTAGTGGTAATTAGGGTAGTTTAAGGTATAAATAATGCTTTAATAATAGGAAATGACCTAGACACATGTCCCAACCTTATTGGTTGTGTCATGGCCGACCAAGACAAGACATGGGTCAACTTGGGGACCCCATGGGGACATTTTGGTTGGGAAATGACATAAATAACTTTTTATTTAATGTAAAAGTAAAAATGACACAAACAAGAGATGTTTTACAAAAACAATTTTTACATGGGGTTATAAAGATAAGATTTTTGATTATAAATATTCATTGGAAAGCTAAAAAGATTTCCTACATCATAGTATTTTTTTTATGATTTTTAAACATTAAATAAATTAAATTATTTATGACATAATAATGATGCAGCGATGACATCATTATTTGACGATTTAAATAAAATGGAAAGATAATATAAAATCTATGAACTAAACATGTCCAAAACTTATTGGATGAGTGGATTTCAAAGAATTATCACCTTATACACGAATTATATCAATGTGGGACCTTTTGAAACCGAAAAACATTTTCAAATAAAGTAATATTTCTTTACTTTCCAAAAGTGCCCCTTCTCTCCTCTTATAAAAGGCCCCCACCTATACCTCATTTCACACACTACTAAAGTCTTTGGCTCAGCCAAACCCTACCAATTTGATCTCTCCACATCCCTCTCCTCATCCTAGAGGATTAAATTTGGGCATAATCCTTTTAAAGGAAGCCTTTAGGCTCAAATCAAAAGGAGTTACACTTTTTAAGGTAATTCATTCTCTCATGTTCATTTGTTTTATTTTGCTTATCCAACCCACTAAACTCTTTTTATTTACTTCTTTTGTAACAACACCAGTATCTTCAATATACTAGGATGTTTTTATAAGATTTATTTGAGCTACACTCTCACACAACTACATCAAATGGTTAAAGAACATACGGTTTTCGTGGATGGCGAAATTCCGCCTCCCGAAACGATGATTGTTCAATACTCATTTAACACCTTCAAAGGTGGCCATTATGATGTCACTATTTTTATATATGATATATAATATGTTTATGTTTTCCTTAAGCTTCTGTTTTTTTTCATTTTGGACATACCTTTATGGTTTCCATTATGGGTAAACACAATATCTTCATTTTAGGAAGTGCGGACTACCGCCCCCTCAAAGTGATTTGATTCGTTAAATACCATATGTGGGACATATAAAGGATGGAACTATGATATTATATATGATATTATACTGGAATTATAATATACCTTTATATCATTATGATTCCATTCTATAAAATGCGAAATAGAAATGAAAGTAGCGTTCATGCGTACGTACGACTTACCGTCTCCATGAACGGTGCATTTCATTTCTTACCTCTAAATGATTATGTAATATTATAAATGCAAGTATTTACTGGATATATATGACATATATGATATCTACATCATGAATACCATTCTGGATATAATTAACCTTTGACCAAATTAACAACATGTAAGTGTAAGAAGTCTATTTTTGACTTAAGAACCAAATACCGACAAAATGAACATTATTAACCTAACTAATTACATGATGTTCATAACATGGTATAAAAGGAATAATGAACTTGAAAAAGATTCATAAGAAAGTATAGATTAACTCAAGTTTATTATTCAGGAGATTAAAGAACGGTCGGGTCAAGTCGGATACGAGGTATGGGACTTCGTCTCAATCTCCTTTCATTGAGGCATATTTTATTTTATACACAACTTTCTTTTATACGGTGTATAAACCCCTTTGACTTTTACGATTATTCAAAATGAATCTTTTTTATATGAAGCGTTTACTAAACGACAAAAGGGAATGTTTTTGTCGTACGTATGCGGCGACAACGACTTCTCCGCCGTCGTAACCGTTATTTGAGTTTCGGCTTCCTCTACAAGCCATACCTTCTTTTTTTAAAAGAAAAATAAATACCATGTTTTACTTTGGTATTGAAAATGGTTTTCATAATGTTTTTATTATATCAATGTGTTGTATTGATACCTCGTGATTGAAATGTGGAAATGTTATGTTTCCTTTATGCATGTTTTATGTGATATGATTATGTTATGGTTCTTGGGCATTATTATGAAGACGGGTGGTTCCGTGATAAACTAAGGGCGGGTGAGCCCGTTATAGCTCTCCAATGCATTGGGTAACGCGAAGGAGTGAAACGTTAAGGTTTCTCCAAAGAGATTTTAGGGAATATACTGTGATGGGTATTCCAAACGTAACCAAGAGGGTTACTCCCTACGTAAGAATGTTATGAATGCCTCAAGTTACCTTTATGTCTTATGATTTCTATGATTTATTCATGATTTTATGAGGTATGTTAAAGTGCCTATGTTTTATGGGTAAAGTATGATTTCATTCTTATGTATATATGAACTCATGTTTCCTTTCCATGTCTTTTTTTATAACCCATACTGAGTTTTTATGCTCATCCCAAGTTTTTGAAATGTTTTTCACAGGTCAAGGGAAAGGTACATGATAAGATGATAGAGTCAAGGATGTGTCAAGAAATAATCCATGTTTTATTTTAAATGTGTTTCCATTGATGGGAATGAAGAATACTATCTTTATGTAACCACTTTGTTTATATATGAAATGTAATGCAAGTTTTATGATCTAATTCTCTAAAACTCTAAACCCGAAAAGATCCTCAATGTGTAATCTTGTAATAACTCAAGATTAATTAAGGTTTAAGGCTGGGGCCTTATAGTTGGTATCAGAGGTCGGTTTAGATAACTTTAGGAGTTAGAATTCTATTAAATGATTATCCAAATTTTTTTTTTCCGAAATGATATAGCATTTAAAGATTACCATGTTGCTTCATCTAAGACATGTTTGTTCAGAATGGTTTTCCGCAGAGGAAACAGGGAAGCAGTGCTAGGAAGGCATACAGAAGGAAATAACCTTCCGAATCAGCATCCAGAAATGGTCGGAATTGGAACTGAACAGTTTGTTGCAGTGATGGCGCAGTTGACTCAAGCGATAAATGGCGGTGGTATCCATGCACGAGATCAGCCAGAACAACCACTGAGGAACATGTCAGTGGTGGAACATTTCATGAGGAAACATCCACCATCATTCAGAGGATCATCTGACCCTATGATAACTGAAGGGTGGATTAAAGCACTGGAGAAGATTTTTGATGTCATGGGGTGTTCAGACAATCAAAAGGTTAGTCTTGCTATTTACCGTTTGGAGGGTGAACCAGATCAGTGGTGGTCTATGGTTAAAAATATCCGGGACGCCGATGAGATTGATGCTCTTGACTGGGATGAATTCAAAGGTATGTTTCTTGAGAAGTATTTTCCTAAGGCTGTTCTACTTAGGATGGAAAATCAATTCTTGGAATTGAGGCAAGAGGAAGACTCAGTGGCTGCCTATGAAGAAAGGTTCACTCGATTGGCAAGGTATGCTCCAAATTTTATCCGGGACCTTGATAGTAAAATAAATCGTTTTTACTCAGGATTAAAGCCAAAATACTGAAGGGCATTAGCTTCTCGTGAGTTTAAAAGTTATGAAAAGCTTGTTCGATGTGCTGAGAAGGTGGAAATGGAGTTTGCCGATGACCAAGTTTTCTATAACAACCAGCAGAAGAAGAGGCCGAGGTGGCAGGAGAAAGGTAAGAATTATTCAAAAAAGTCTGATGGTAAGAAAACTAAGTTTCCAGTTTGTGATAAATGTGGCAAAAGGCATGCTGGGGAATGTCTTCTGAATTCTGGGAAGTGCTACCGATGTGGTAAGATGGGACATAAGGCTCGTGATTTCACTGAAAAGGATCAAGGTGAAGGTAAGAAAAAATTTGATTTACAGTTAGTGAAATGTTATAAGTGCAATGAGATGGGTCACTATGCGAACGAGTGTCCGACAAGGAGCTTGAGTGATGGGAAGCAGTTAGACTATAAGCAGAAAGGGGTGGTGAAATCCTTTGCAACTACTTCAGCAGATGTCGGGCCATCAAATGAAGTTGTATCAGGTACTTTGTTTGTTTTTTCAGATTATGCCAGTGTGTTGTTTGATTCGGGGTCTACACATTCTTTCATCTCTGAAACCTTTTCTAGTAAAATGGGAATACCATCTCAAGAAATGACTCCTGAACTTTTGGTAAAAACACCTGGGGGAAGTGTCGAGGCAAAAAGAATTTATAAGAATCTTCCTATCCTTATCTGTGGAAAGAACCTACTTGCAAACCTTATTGTTCTACCTCTAGTAGAGTTTGATGTTATCCTGGGTATGGATTGGCTCTCTATTTACCATGCTAAGATTGACTGTAGAGCTAAAGAAGTTTCTTTTCAGAAAGACTTTCAGTTTGTTTACAAGAATGAACCCTTACTTTTGATAACATATCAAGAGGCCGAGAAACTTGTAAAAGATGGAAATGAACGTTACCTTGCACATATTGTTGAAAACAAAGGAACTGTTCAGATTAATGATGTGCCAGTGGTAAATGAGTATCCTGATGTTTTTCCTGATGAGTTGCCTGGAATAATACCAGATCGGGAAGTTGAATTTACTGTAGACTTAGTTCCTGATGTTAATCCAATTTCAAAACCCCCTTATCGAATGGCACAAATTGAACTTTTAGAGTTGAAGGAGCAATTGCAAGATTTATTAGAGAAAGGTTTCATTAGACCTAGCACATCACCATGGGGTGATCCTGTTTTATTTGTTAAAAATAAAGATGGTTCTATGAGACTTTGCATTGATTATAGAGCCTTGAATAATATCACTGTTAAGAAAAAATATCCTTTGCCTCATATCGATGATTTGTTTGATCAGCTCCAGGGTGCTCAGTTTTTTTCAAAGATTGACCTGAGATCGGGGTACCATCAGCTGAAGGTAAAGGAGGCAGATATTCCGAAGACCGCGTTCTGTACGAGATATGGCCATTATGAATTTGTAGTAATGCCTTTTGGGCTAACCAATGCACCTGCTGTATTCATGGACTTAATGAATAGAATTTTCCATGAGTTCTTGGATAAGTTTGTGGTGGTTTTCATTGATGATATTTTGGTGTTTTATAAAAGTAAAGAGGAGCATGAAAAACATTTAAGGATTATCTTGCAAACATTAAAAGAAAAGAAACTGTATGGGAAATTCAGCAAGTGTGAGTTTTGGTTGCAACAAATTTCTTTCCTTGGTCACATTGTTTCTAAAGATGGAATAACTGTTGATCCTGTAAAAACAAAAGTTGTGGAAGAATGGCCAAGACCCACAAATGTAACTGAGATTCGTAGCTTCCTTGGTTTGGTGGGCTATTACCGAAGGTTTGTTAGAAATTTTTCACGGTTATCTAGTCCAATGACTAAGCTAACTCGGAAGGGTGTTAAGTTTATCTAGACAAAAGAATGTGATGATTGTTTTCAGGAATTGAAAAGAAGATTGGTGAATGCTCCAGTTTTGGCACTACCTTCCAGGAATGGTGAGTTTGTTATATACAGTGATGCTTCATTGAAAGGACTTGGTTGCGTCCTAATGCAGAATGTTCAGGTAATTGCTTATGCTTCACGACAGTTGAAAACTCATGAGGTAAATTACCCTACACATGATTTGGAATTAGCTGCTGTTGTTTTTGCTTTAAAATTTTGGAGGCATCATTTGTATGGAGTAAAGTGTGAAATATATACTAATCACAAAAGTTTAAAGTATATATTCACTCAGAAAGAGTTGAACATGAGACAGAGGAGATGGCTAGAATTAATCAAGGATTATGATTGTACAATTCATTACCATCCGGGAAAAGCAAATAAAGTGGCTGATGCTTTGAGTCGAAAAAGTAATTCTTCATTAACAATGTTGTGGTTGGAACGTGATCCTTTGGTTAAAGATTTGATGAACTTTGGCATAGAAGTTGTTGGTGCAGGAAGTCCTTCTGTTTTGTTTCAGGTATCAGTGAGATCATCTCTATCAGATAGATTCAAGCAAGCACAGAAGCAAGACAGTGAGTTGCAGAAAAGGGTAGAGCTGGTTCAGAAAGGTAAGTTGCCTGAATTCAACATTGATAATGATTGAGTTTTGAGATTTGGGAAGAGATTGTGTGTGCCTTGTGATTCACAGTTGAAGAGAGAGCTGTTATGTGAAGCTCATAGTTCTCCGTTTTCAGTTCATCCGGGCAGTACTAAGATGTATAGAGATCTGCGGGAGTATTACTGGTGGGATGGAATGAAAAGAGATATTGCTGATTTTACTGTGAAGTGTTTGACATGTCAACAGGTTAAAGCAGAGCGGCAGTTACCGAAAGGGATGCTTCAGCCTTTACCAGTTCCAGAGTGGAAATGAGAGAATATATCCATGGACTTTGTTGTTGGATTACCGAAGACATCTCGAGGTAATAATGCAATCTGGGTTATTGTTGATCGCTTGACCAAATCTGCTCATTTCCTGGCTATACGAGATACTTTCTCTCTTGATCAACTTTCCCGTTTGTATCTTAAAGAGATAGTCAGGTTACATAGAGTTGCTCTCTCCATTGTATCGGATCGTGATCCCAGGTTTACTTCTAACTTTTGGAAAGGCCTTCAGAAGTCGTTGGGTACTAAATTAAATTTTAGTACAGCTTTTCATCCTCAATCAGATGGGCAGTCAAAACGAACAATTCAGACATTGGAGGATATGCTACGAGCTTGTTCTATGGATTATCAGGGAAGTTGGGACCAACATCTTTCTTTGGTTGAGTTTTTATATAATAACAGTTTTCATTCCAGTATACAGATGGCACCATTTCAGGCATTATATGGGAAGCGGTGTCGAACTCCAGCTTTCTGGGATGAAGTGGGTGAAAGGAAGTTGATGGGACCAGAATTGGTAGAAGAGATGGCAGAAAAAGTTCAACTGATTCAGAAACACATGAGAACAACTCAGAGTAGGCAGAAGAGTTATGCGGATAACCGGAGGAAGGATCTATCTTTCGAGGTAGGTGATCATGTTTTTCTCAAGGTTTCTCCTTGGAAAAGTGTGATGAGATTTGGTGAGAAAGGAAAGTTGAGTCCAAGGTTCATTGGACCATATGAAATTCTGGAGAGAGTTGGATCAGTTGCAAACCGAGTGGCTTTACCTCCGAGTTTATCTCAGGTACACAATGTTTTTCACGTTTCGATGTTGATAAAGTATATGCCAGATCCATCTCATGTTTTGAGTCCAGAGGTAGTTCAGCTAGAAGAGAACCTATCTTATGAGGAACAACCGGTCAAGATTCTTGACCACAGGGAGCAAGTGTTACGGAATAAGGTGATTCACCAGGTAAAGGTTTTGTGGAAAAACCACATGATTGAAGAGGCAACATGGGAATCTGAAAATGCAATGAGAGATAAGTACCCCCATTTATTCGATAAGTAAATAAATTGCGGGGACGCAATTTTCTAAAGGGGGGAAGGATGTAACATCCCAAGTAAGTAATGAATAATAGATATTTTTTATCTATGTCTATTAATGATTAAGATAGTGTTATAGAGGCTTAAAATGAAAATAAATACAATCTTATGCATGGAATACACTAATATTCTTAAAAGATTGTTTTACTGTCTTTTGATGGCAAACCATTTTTGAATCTATATTTTGACAATTTTATAAACTATGTTTGTCAAAATAAACTTATACTTTATGATTGGGACATCAAAATTTACCTTGTGTGAATTTTTGGTATTTTTCTGACAATGTTCATTTTTTAATGAATAGTGAAAAATACTGCATTTTACATCAAAACTGCTTTTTAATCTAATTTATTTATATGATTAGATTATGTTTTGAATTTGTTTTGAAGTGAAATTAGAATATATTTTTACCATTTTATCCAATGGTGGTCATTGGAATCAATTTCACTTTGAAATTAGACTTAAACTGGTGTCAATCTTTTGATACTTATTGTTTTGTAAAAACACGCTATTTGCTCTGGCAGCGGGAATTAATTATTAAATTAATTAATGTGACTTATATGATTTGAATTTTATAAAATAGACTTCATTTTTGAATTCTGAATATCAAATATAGCTTAGGGTGAATTTTTGGTAATTTTCTGAAAAACTCCAATTTTTGATGAATAGTGAAACCACTAAGTGGTAATCAAGCAAACTGATTTTTCAGTTGAATGAAAGTTTACCACTAATGTGTATTGAATTTTGAAAATCCGACATACATGGTTGTCATTAAGAAGTAAAATGTGGTTCAATGAGATTATAATAATTTTTGGTGAATAGTGACTTATTAAGTTCTTAATCGCGATTAGTGGTAATTAGGGTAGTTTAAGGTATAAATAATGATTTAATAATAGGAAATGACCTAGACACATGTCCCAACCTTATTGGTTGTGTCATGGCCGACCAATACAATCCATGGGTCAACTTGGGGACCCCATGGGGACATTTTTGTTGGGAAATGACATAAATAACTTTTTATTTAATGTAAAAGTAAAAATGACACAAACAAGAGATGTTTTACGAAAACAATTTTTACATGGGGTTATAAAGATCAGATTTTTGATTATAAATATTCATTGGAAAGCTAAAAAGATTTCCTACATCATAGTATTTTTGTTATTATTTTTAGACATTAAATAAATTAAATTATTTATGACATAATAATGATGCAGCGATGACATCATTATTTGAAGATTTAAATAAAATGGAAAGATAATATAAAATATATGAACTACACATGTCCAAAACTTATTGGATGAGTGGATTTAGAAGCCTTATCACCTTAT
Organism: Viscum album; assembly: GCA_963277665.1. Classification (NCBI taxonomy): domain Eukaryota; kingdom Viridiplantae; phylum Streptophyta; class Magnoliopsida; order Santalales; family Viscaceae; genus Viscum; species Viscum album. The sequence goes on along the minus strand of OY728159.1, from coordinate 767,566,326 downwards.
CCACGAATTATATCAATGTGGGACCTTTTGAAACCGAAAAACATTTTCAAATAAAGTAATATTTCTTTACTTTCCAAAAGTGCCCCTCCTCTCCTCTTATAAAAGGCCCCCACCTCTACCTCATTTCACACACTAATCAAGCCTTTGGCTCGGCCAAACCCTGCCCAGTTTCTCTCTACACATCCATCTCCTCATCCTAGAGGATTCCCTTTGGGCATAATCCTTTCAAAGAAAGCCTTTAGGCTCAAATCAAAAGGAGTTACACTTTTTAAGGTAATTCATTCTCTCATGTTCATTTGTTTTATTTTGCTTCTCCAACCCCCTAAACTCTTTTTATTTACTTCTTTTGTAACAACACCAGTATATTCAATATACTAGGATGTTTTTATAAGATTTATTTGAGCTACACTCTCACACAACTACATCAAATGGTTAAAGAACATACGGTTTCCGTGGATGGAGAAATTCTGCCTCCCGAAACGATGATTGTTCAATACTCATTTAACACCTTCAAAGGTGGCCATTATGATGTCACTATTTTTATATATGATATATAATATGTTTATGTTTTCCTTAAGCTTCTGTTTTTTTTCATTTTGGACATACCTTTATGGTTTCCATTATGGGTAAACACGATATCTTCATTTTAGGAAGTGCGGACTACCGCCCCCTCAAAGTGATTTGATTCGTTAAATACCATATGTGGGACATATAAAGGATGAAAATATGATATTATATATGATATTATACTGGAATTATAATATACCTTTATATCATTATGATTCCATTATATAAAATACGAAATAGAAATGAAAGTAGCGTTCATGCGTACGTACGGCTTACCGTCTCCATGAACGGTGCATTTCATTTCTTACCTCTAAATGATTATGTAATATTATAAATTCAAGTATGTACTGGATATATATGACATATATGATATCTACATCATGAATACCATTATGGATATAATGAACCTTTGACCAAATTAACAACATGTAAGTGTAAGTAGTCTATTTTTGACTTAAGAACCAAATACCGACAAAATGAACATTATTAACCTAACTGATTACATGATGTTCATAACATGGTATAAAAGGAATAATGAACTTGAAAAAGATTCATAATCAAGTATAGATTAACTCAAGTTTATTATTCAGGAGATTAAAGAACGGTCGGGTCAAGTCGGATACGAGGTATGGGACTTCGTCTCAATCTCCTTTCATTGAGGCATATTTTATTTTATACACAACTTTCTTTTATACGGTGTATAAACCCCTTTGACTTTTACATTTATTCAAAAGGAATCTTTTTTATACGAAGCGTTTACTAAATGACAAAAGGGAATGTTTTTGTCGTACGTATGCGGCGACAACGACTTCTCCGCCGTCGTAACCGTTATTTGAGTTTCGACTTCCTCTACAAGCCATACCTTCTTTTTTTAAAAGAAAAATAAATACCATGTTTTAATTTGGTATTGAAAATGGTTTTCATAATGTTTTTATTATATCAATGTGTTGTATTGATACCTCGTGATTGAAATGTGGAAATGTTATGTTTCCTTTATGCATGTTTTATGTGATATGATTATGTTATGGTTCTTGGGCATTATTATGAAGACGGGTGGTTCCGTGATAAACTAAGGGCGGGTGAGCCCGTTATAGCTCTCCAATGCATTGGGTAACGCGAAGGAGTGAAACGTTAAGGTTTCTCCGAAGAGATTTTAGGGAATATACTGTGATGGGTATTCCAAACGTAACCAAGAGGGTTACTCCCTACGTAAGAATGTTATGAATGCCTCAAGTTACCTTTATGTCTTATGATTTCTATGATTTATTCATGATTTTATGAGGTATGTTAAAGTGCCTATGTTTTATGGGTAAAGTATGATTTCATTCTTATGTATATATGAACTCATGTTTCCTTTCCATGTATTTTTTTATAACCCATACTGAGTTTTTATGCTCATCCCAAGTTTTTGAAATGTTTTTCACAGGTCAAGGGAAAGGTACATGATAAGATGATAGAGTCAAGGATGTGTCAAGAAATAATCCATGTTTTATTTTAAATGTGTTTCCATTGATGGTAATGAAGAATACTATCTTTATGTAACCACTTTGTTTATATGTGGAATGTAATGCAAGTTTTATGATCTAATTCTCTAAAACTCTAAACCGGAAAAGATCCTCAATGTGTAATCTTGTAATAACTCAAGATTAATTAAGGTTTAAGGCTGGGGCCTTATACAATGAGTCATGACTAACAAGAAATGATTTTCCATGATTATGTGTGCATGCCACAAAGTTTCAAGTTTCATGTTATGATTATGGGGATTTCATTTTCACTTCTATGATTTATTCCTTGTTAATATTTTATGATCTCTTTTGCAGGTTATGATTTTCAAAAAGATATGATATGATTTTTATTTCCTTTATTTTCCCTTGCTGAGCATTTGAGCTCACCCTTTTATGTTTTCTTTTCCCAGGTCAGGAAGATGGATATTAAGTAGAATATGCTAAAAGGGACCCTAGATATGATGAAATAAATGGGAGACACTGTAGAAGATTTATGAACCAGTTGTTTATGTTTCCCAGTTTCCAAAGACACTATACCTATACGGTCCTTTGTGGTTTTGTCATATGTTGTAATAAGTGTGCTTCAATTTTGAAGTATTAACAATGTATGTAAAGTATGGGTCGTTATAGTTGGTATCAGAGGAAAGGTATAGTCAACCTTTGGAAACTAGGATGTGAAAGCCTTCGTAAGAACCCTAAGGATAAGTCTAAGCATAGAACACAATCTTAGTGTTTTAGAAATGGCCATGAATAACCTAGGATAAGACCTTAAGCATGAAAATTTTATTCTTGAATTATGTGGTTTCCTATTATAATTAGTGTTGCTCACACTATTCTTCTTGGTTTTAGTCAATGGCTGGAACCCGAAGGAACCGTGTTAATGCGGAATGTGATGGGCAATGCAATGATTGTCCCACTGAGCAACCAAACGATATGGGAGCTGGAATGAAAAATCTTGTAGCCATGCTCACACAACTTTCTCAAGCTATGAATCATGCAGGACTTCTAAACGAGTAAAGGAAGGAGCAACATTCTGTTGAATACTTCATGAGGCAGCGTCCACCTTCTTTCAGTGGGTCTACTGATCCATTAGTTGATGAACAATGGATTAGTACTACTGAAAAGATATTTTCAGTTCTTCAATGTTCTGAACATGATAAAGTCATCCTAGCAGTGTATCGTTTGGAAGGAGATGCTGATCAATGGTGGAATCTTATTAAGAATACGAGGCAAAGGGATGAAATTGAGTCTATGGAATGGGACGAGTTCAAGAACTTATTTTTCAATAAGTACTTCCCTCGTATTCTCCGAACAAAGATGGAGAAAGAGTTTCTTGAACTGAAGCAAAGGGATGATGAATCTGTTGGTACCTATGAAGCAAATTTTACAAGACTTGCAAGGTACGCTTCTGGTATTATTATCCAACCTGAGAGTAAGATCGATCGATTCTTTAGTGGCTTAAAACCAAGTCTTAGAAGGGCGTTATCCATAAGGGACTTCAATAGCTACGAGGAAATCGTTCGATGTGATCTCAAAGTCGAGATGGAGATTGGAGTAACCCATCAGTCACATGGGTTTGATAAGAAGAGGAAGATGGAATTCAAAGGAAAATATAAAGAGCACACTGAAAAGAAGATGAGCTTTCCCTTATGCTCAAAGTGTGGAAAGAAACATGGAGGGAGTTGTCTTAAAGGGACAAGTAAATGTTTTAAATGTGGAAAGGAAGGTCATCGGGCATTTGAATGCCGTGATAATGGGAAGAAGATGTCTAATGACGCAAACAAAGGAAGGGATACACAGAATGAACCTACTACACTTCAATGTTTCAAGTGCAAGGATATGAGGCATTATGCCAATCAATGCCCAAATCCAAGGGTTGATGATGATGGTCGACGTCAACAAAATCTTAAGGCTAAAGACAAAGGAAAGTCACATGCAATTTCTATCAGCGATGTGGAGTACGATAACGAAGTGGTGAAAGGTACACTTACCATCCACTCTAAAGTAGCAAATGTTTTATTTGATTCTGGATCCACCCACTCTTTTATTTCTGAAAAATTTTCTAAGGGTATCACCATACCACCTCAACAATTAGATTTTGAGTTAGCTGTGACAACACCTAATGGCACAACAGTCGCATCAAAAGTTTATAATTCTTCTCCGATCGAAGTTTGTGGGAAAGTGCTTCCTGAAAATCTTGTGATCCTTCCTTTAGTAGAATTTGATGTGATTCTTGGCATGGATTGGCTTTCTCTACATGGAGCTCATATCAATTTCCAAATAAGGGAAGTCACATTTCATATTCCAGATCAATCTACGATCGTCTATCAATGCAAGGATGAACATAACCTTCCAGTGGAAATTCCTTCCATCTTATGGGTCTTGATTCCACTAAATGAAGGTTATTTATCTCAAATGGTTGGTGAGAAACTCATGATTAAGAATATGCCCATTGTACGGGAGTTTGATGATGTCTTTCCGGAGGAATTATCGGGTCTTCCACCAAATCGTGAAGTTGAGTTTTCAATAGAACTCATACCGGGTGATTTGCCTATTTCAAAGACACCTTATAGAATGGCCCCAATTGAGTTGCAGGAATTGAAGAAGCAACTCCAAGAGAATCTTGATAAGGGATTCATACGCCCTAGTGCGTCACCTTGGGGAGCACCTGTTCTATTTGTTAAGAAGAAAGATGGATCAATGAGACTCTGCATTGATTATAGAGAACTTAACAAGATCACTATCAAGAACAAATATCCTCTCCCACGCATTGATGACTTATTTGACCAACTACGCGGAGCTCAATACTTTTCCAAGATTGATCTTCGTTCAGGGTATCATCAATTAAGGGTCAAAAGGTAGGATATACCAAAGACGGCTTTCCGTACAAGGTATGGACACTATGAATTTATAGTGATGCCATTTGGTCTTACTAATGCCCCTGCTATCTTCATGGATCTAATGAATAAAGTCTTTAGAGACTATCTTGATCAATTTGTGGTAGTCTTTATAGACGATATTCTTGTCTATTCAAAGAGAAAGGAAGAGCATGAAGATCACTTGAGAATTATATTGAAGACCCTGAGAAAGGAGAAGCTTTATGCCAAATTTACCAAGTGTGAATTTTGGCTTCAAAAAGTTGCATTTTTGGGTCACATAATCTCAAAAGAGGGTATATCTGTGGATCCAGAAAAAACAGAGGTTATCAAAAGATGTTCGAGACCAACAACAGTAACTGAGATTCGAAGTTTTCTTGGTTTGGCTGGATATTATCGACGTTTTGTAAAAGATTTTTCACGATTATCTAATCCACTCACCAAGTTGACTCAGAAAGGAGTTAAGTTTGTCTGGACAGAGGAATGTGAAGAGAATTTCAAGGAGTTGAAAAGAAGGTTATCCAGTGCACCTGTGCTCACACTGCCTTGTAGTGGAGAAAGGTTTGTGATCTACAGTGATGCATCCAAGAAGGGATTGGGGTGTGTTCTTATGCAAAATGATATGGTGATAGCTTATGCCTCACGACAGTTGAAAATCCATGAGCAAAATTACCCAACACATGATTTGGAGTTGGCTGCGGTAATCTTTGCATTAAAGATTTGGAGGCATTACCTTTATGGTGAAAGGTGTGATATTTATACTGATCATAAAAGTTTAAAGTATATTTTCACACAAAAGGAGCTGAATATGCGCCAAAGAAGATGGTTGGAGCTGATTAAGGATTACGACTGCTCAATCCATTACCACCCTGGGAAAGCAAACAAGGTGGCAGATGCATTAAGTCGACAAGACCATGCTAGTTTATCCATTATGAGGATCACAAAAGATCCAATATTTATGGATTTACAAAGGATGGATCTTGGAATTATAATGGAAGGGGAAAAATCTTATCTTTCTCAAATGAATGTTCAACCATCTATACATGTGAAGATTAAAGAGGCACAGAAAGAAGATGTCGAGTTACAAAAGAAGGTGAGAAATGTTCCTGAATTCAACCTTGATTGTGATGGGATAATAGTTCAGGAATCGGGTTTGTGTTCCTCCCATCCCCGAATTAAAGAAGGAGCTGCTGGATGAGGCTCATAGTTCATCATTTTCTATTCATCTTGGAAGCACGAAGATGTATAGGGACCTGAAAGAGTACTTCTGGTGGGATGACATGAAAAGAGATGTTGCTGAATATGTCTCTCGATGCTTGGTTTGTCAACAAGTTAAAGCTGAGAGACAAAAGTCTAAGGGGATGTTACAACCATTACCCATACCCGAATGGAAATGGGAAAACATCACTATGGACTTTGTCACCGGACTTCCTAAAACATCCAAAGGCAATAATGCTATTTGGGTCATAGTTGATCGTCTTACAAAGTCTGCACACTTCATTGCTATTAGAGAGGATTTCTCTCTAGATCAGCTTGTCAGGATATATGTAAAGGAAGTGGTAAGATTGCATGGAGTACCACTTTATATTATATCTGATCGGGATCCGAGATTTACCTCGAAGTTCTGGCGAAGTCTTCAGCATACTCTGGATACAAAGTTGAGTTTCAGCACTGCTTATCATCCCTAGACAGACGGTCAGTTTGAGAGAACAATTCAAACCCTAGAAGATATGTTGAGAGCTTGCTCTATAGATTTCAAAGGAGGTTGGGATCAACACCTACCTTTGGTGGAATTTTCTTATAATAATAGCTTTCACTCCAGTATTCAGATGGTTCCTTATGAAGCTCTCTATGGAAAGAAATGCAGGACTCCAACTTGCTGGGACGAAGTTGGGGAAAGAAAGCTATTAGGACCTGATCTCGTTGATGAAATGGCAGAAAAGGTCAGATCTATTCAACAACACATAAGAGCAGCTCAGAGTCGACAGAAAAGATATGCCGACAACCGAAGAAAAGACCTAGAGTTTGAAGTGGGTGATAAAGTGTTCTTACGAATATCTCCCTGGAAGAGGGTTATGAGATTTGGAAAGAAGGGGAAGTTGAGCCCTAGATATATCGGTCCTTTCGAAATACTGGATCGTGTTGGGAAGGTAGCTTACCGATTGGCGCTTCCACCGAATCTCTCTCAAGTTCACGATGTGTTCCATGTATCTCTCCTAAGAAAGTACATACCAGATCCTTCACATGTACTCAGCTCAGAAGTTGTACCGCTGGAGCAAGATCTTTCTTATGAAGAACAGCCGATAGAGATTCTGGATCGTAGCGAAAAAGTCCTACGAAACAAGACCACTCGATTGGTGAAAGTTTTATGGAGGAACCACCAACTTGAAAAATCTACATGGGAGCTTGAGGATATGATGAGGGAGAAGTATCCTCATCTGTTTGTTACAAAGTGACGAATTTCGAGGGCGAAATTCTTTTTAAGGGGGGTAGAATGTAACACCCGAGACTTTTATGTTATATGAATCATCAATGGAATCTTTTTCTACACAACACTTGCTTGGCTTGCTTTACACGCAATCGCGACCTTCCTCGATAGCTTGCGTCGTACGCAATACCGAGTTTCACTAAACAACAATATGCTATTAAAACTAGCCGTTATGAATAGTAATAACCACTTTTTGAAATTTTATAAATTTTATTTTTCAAAATGGACTTCATTTTTGGACTCAGAATATCTAATTTAGCCTAGGGTGAAATTTTGGTATTTTTCTGAAAACTTTCAATTTTTGATGAATAGTGAAACCATTAAGTGGTAGGTTAAAAACTGAATTTTGCATAAAACTTAATTTTACCACTTCTGTGAATGGAATTTCAAAAATCCGACAGACACGGTTGATATCAGTAAGTAAAATGTGGTTCAATGAGATAAAAATAATTTTTTGGTGAATAGTAACTTTTTACTTTTTTTTACCGCGGTTAATAGTAAATAGGGTAACTAAGGGTAAAAATGATATTACTATTACCCTAACACATGTCCTAATTCTATTGGATAAGTTTAATTCGACCAAAAAAAAACTTAGAAATAAAATATGACCATTTAGGCCCACTTGGGTTAGATTAGGACATTTATTATTAATTTATTTAAAGAAGGGTTAAAATAGTTAAAATCAAAGTTTAATAAGTAAATCATTTTTAATATGGGGTTATACATAAGATAAAATCGACTATAAATATTCATTATAAAGCTAAAAAGATTTCCTACATAATGGTATTTTATTTATAATTTTTAGACATTAAATAATTTAATTTATTTATGACACAATGATGATGCATTAATTATCTTATTAATGAAATATTGACATAATTGATGTTATAAACATCAAAATAAATGTAATTTGAGACTTTTTATGAATTAAACTAATTTTCTAGGTTACTATTATATATTAGTGTTGATTTAATCAAATTTATTCGAACATATAATTCTGTTATGACTTTCACAAAAATCATATATCAAATAGTGTCAAAATTGACACAAAATAGTTTTTAAATAAAATATTATATTATTAATTGTTATTTTATTCCTAAAAATATAAGGTTCGGCCAAATGACTTAGATAAGGATATATATATTAATAATAAACAATTTGGGGTTCGTTTGGCATGTTATAGTCAGTGTATTAACCATATAGTGAAAGAAAACAAAAAGACACGGTAAAAGTTAAATTATTTGACTTAGAGTTAAATCTAATTGATAAGGTTAAAATAATACCCTAAACTTGTCTAAATCATATTGGTTGATAGGATTTCAACCCATCCCCACTTTAGATTAGAAATAAGACCCTTTGGAACCATTATAAACCGATTTTGACTTTAATATAAAATAATATTTTGAGATATTCCTAAGGTGCCCCTCTCCTCCCTTATAAAAGGGCACCTCCTCCCCCGCCTCCTCACACCAATTTGAGCACTCAAGCTCGGACAAACCCTGCCATTTTATCCTCTCCACTTCCCTAGAATAATCCTAGAGGTCCTGGTCTTCTTCAAAGACCAATCATAGTTCCCTAAGTGGAGGATTCAAAGAGGCGTTCCAAAGAAGAGGTAATATCCATTACCGATCTTTTCAATTTCTTTCTTCTTCAACTTCTTCTTATTTAGTTGTTTCATGATAAAGTAATAACATCAGTATTACTTACATACTGATATGTTATTATAAATATGAAACAACCCTAATTCACCTTCTATCCATCCTACGGAAAAATGAAATCACCGTGCGTGCGTACGTACGGAATACCGTCTCCACGCCGTGGTGTAATCTATTTTTCCACCATCACTTTACAAGGATGGGTATAATGGTGTAATGAGTAACTATTTATGATTATTATAAAGTAATATTGATACTGAAATAATATATATATATACTCCAATACAGTTCCACGATCATAGGAATGATATCATCACTCGTGCGTACGTACGGAATACCGTCTCCACGATGTGATGCGACTCGTTCTACATGATCATCATTACATAGTAATTATATAAATGAATTGAATGAATAAATATGATATATGTTACACTAATACCATTCTGGATATAAGGTATCTATAACCTTAAAATAAGAATAAGAATGTATTCGGCAAAACACGCATAAGAACAAAAGGCAATAAAGACCCGAGTAACAAGTAACAATAAAATATTACTAACAAGAAGCTAAGAATATGACCATATATGATATCATATCAATATGTATGACTCTGGAATAAGTCAATAACATTATTTAAACCATTATACAGGAGCTTCGGACATGTACAAAGCAAATCGGACCTAAGGTAAGGGAAATATCACAATCTCATTTTTATCCGAGATTGTTTATTCGTAAGTATCATCCACATCCATGTTCCCTCAATATGTAATATTGTTTCCATCCAATTACAATATTTTAAATCCAATTTTACCCTTCGGTGAGTTTTTAGTAAAGAATATGAAAGGAATCTTTTGTCATTTTTTCGTATGAGGTACTTTTTGACTTTTCCGACAAAAGTACGAAGAATGTTTTTTTAACTTATACGACATGAATGGATTTTTAAAACATTATTTCCAAGAATCTTCCTTTACAAGTTTTCAAGTTTATTTTTAATCAACTTCTTTTATTTTAATGTCGTATGACATGTTATGAAAGGAAAAATGTTTTTTGAAGAAGAAAGGATATTTTCCTCAAGAATGGAGTTCAAGTGTTTTATCAAAGTTATTTTCCATCTAAGATAATAAAGGGTTCTGTTTTTATCCCTATTATTACATTGATTTGATCATGTTGTGATTGAATTATTTTTATGAATTTTTTTATCTTGTATGAATTGTTTTATGATGTCATGATGTTTAAGATTCCAATTTGTATTACATGGGTTATGCAATGATGTATGATTTATGATTATGTGGCACACATAAGAAAGGATTCATTATAAGATGGGTGGGACCTATATCTCCCTCCAATGCATTGGGTAAAGATTTTATATCTCATGAGATAGACATGGCTGGAACGGTAGGTTATACCGGTTCAGTGAAACAGGACTGGAACGAGGGTGACTCGGTTCAGAAAGGGACTTTGTCCACTAAGATAGGCTTGGCAATGAGTCATGACTAACAAGAAATGATTTTCCATGATTATGTGTGCATGCCACAAAGTTTCAAGTTTCATTTTATGATTATGGGGATCTAATTTTCACTTCTATTATTTATTCCATGTTAATATTTTATGATCTCTTTTGCAGGTTATGATTTTCAAAAAGATATGATATGATTTTTATTTCCTTTATTTGCCCTTGCTGAGCATTTGAGCTCACCCTTTTATGTTTTCTTTTCCCCAGTTCAGGAAGATGGATATTAAGTAGAATATGCTAAAAGTGACCCTAGATATGATGAAATAAATGGGAGACACTGTAGAAGATTTATGAACCAGTTGTTTATGTTTCCCAGTTTCCAAAGACACTATACCTATACGGTCCTTTGTGGTTTTGTCATATGTTGTAATAAGTGTGATTCAATTTTGAAGTATTAACAATGTATGTAAAGTATGGGTCGTTATAATGTGTCCCAAGGGTTGAAAAAGTATGTTTATACCATGTTTTTAACAAAATTAATTGAACTCATGGTTTTCAAATTATCCTATATGGTCACTTCTCAAAGTAATAATTTCAACATATTTATCTTTTTAAACCAAATTGAAATTTTTTATAATAATATAATAATCTTAACTTTTAAGTATAAAAAAATAAATCTCAAGTAAATATAGATAAATCATTAACTAACACATAAACACAAGTTTTTACTCTTAGGATTTCTATTCTAGATGGTATAATTCATGTGGATAAGTTTCAAAGGTATATATGTAGAAACCTATTTAATTGATTTAAATGATGATTTGTGTTGCTTACCTATCTGGAATGAATCACATATCTTCTCATTACTCAATTTTAGTTGAGGTAAATATCAAATTTAATTTTTCTAAGAAAAATTTCTCAAAGAACGAACATTAGAATGAACAATTATTCTATTCCAAATCCAAGATTCATTTGTTTTAGTATTCAAATAGTAATTTTTTTTCTAGAAAAATAATTAAGAACTAAGGTATAGACATGATCAGTTCTAGGTTAATTAAACTTGAGGAATTTATATTTAAAAATAGAACATTCATTATTTTAAAAATCTACAGAATTAACTTCATCACAAAGTTAAGAAATACGTATTAGGTTTTGTTTAAATCCTCCATATAAAAAACTTTATTTATGATAAATGATTTTGTATTTCAAACCGATCCAACTCTAATAATCATGGATCTATAATTTTCACCAAATATGACATAAATTCCATCAATTTTAGACAAGGAATGAAAATTTGAGAAATCTCCACCATATGTCTCGAGAATACACTATAAATATATATTTTTTTAATTCCATTGTAACTTTTTTACTCATCAGATTATGAAATAAATAACATGTTGGATTTTGACTTGATATTTCAGTTTTAGATTCAAAATATATTTTATTAGTATAACCCTTAGAATAACTCCATGTATCTTTCATTTCTCCTTTTCTGATTTTCTTAAAATATGATTTCCATTTGTATTTCTTGTCATATTTATTTTTTCTTAAATTTTTGGAAAATATGTTTTTATATTACAAAGATTCTTATACTCATATCATCTAAATTCCTTAGAACTTCCATTATATTTTTTGTTTTTTTGAATTATTTCTTGAATCCTACTATCTTATTATGGAAAATTTTGAATTTCTTAAAAATCTTTGCTAGTTCACTATCAGAATCTGAATTTTTTGAAGTACCCTCATTAGATGATCCATAAATTCTTACATATTTGTTCTGATTATCATCCTTTGAAGTGTATAATTTCAAAGAAACATTTCCCTTTTAATAATTCTATTCTCATTGGCTTCAACTTCCATTTAAGCCTCATACATCATTAAAGTACCATTAAGTTATTTTATTTTGTAGCCTTTCATAGTAGAAGATTTCCTAATGGTAGTTGAAATTACACTCCACTTGGGTGGTATAATTATTTGGATTTTAGAGCTTGATCTGGTTTAGGAATTGGTGTTCCTAGAGTATCAACATCATTTCCAATCTTAGCCAATATTTCATTTAACTGAGTGATGATTTCTCCTTCCACCATTCGGAATTTGTCAAACTTGAGTTCTATAGTGTTTTATTGAAGTTCTTTAATATTTTTAGTTACTTTATAAGATACTAAAATAGTACTCCATATTTAATATACTATATCACATTTATAAACTCTATTCGAACTCATCTTTAAAAATTTCACATATGATTACATTCATAGCTTTAGAGTTCAGTTCATATTCAACTTCTGCAGTAGCATCCTGGTTTTATGGATCTTCTTTAGGAATTGTGTAAGGATTGATAGATTTCAAGTAAATATTTAGACAAATGTTATTTAGATAAATAATCAGTCATGCCTTCTAGAATCTATAATATTTTTCATTTAAATATAGATATTTTATTATATACATTATTTCCATTTTATAGTCCATTATTTCAACTAGATCTTTGAACTTAAACTACTAATAATTATGAAATCAAAAGAGAAAACCTTTGATACAAATTATTATTTGGATAGGTGTTTCATAATGAATCAAGAGGTTGGGGGGATTAAGTTCTTGAAATTTTCTTCATTTAAAACCACCCTCTCTTGAGGTATGTTCAATTCTGATCTCCAATTATCATAAATAAGAAAAAAAGGAAAATAGAATGAGAAAGATAAAACCTAGAATATTTATAGAGGGGAAAGGCACCAAGATCTCATATTCTACTCCACTAATACTTGACTCTTAGATCTTGGTGATTTTACCATCTCCAGTCCTTTTTCAAGGGACTTCCCAACTCGAGTGTAAGTAGTTGTCACTTGTTACAAAACAAAGAGATTTTTCTAGGATCCTAAACAAGGATTTATGAACTCTTAGCCTGACAACACTCAATACATGGAGTGTCTAATTTCAATAGTAGAAAAATAGAGATTTTAATAGATACAGATGTGGTACATAGTAACATGTAGCAACTAATAGTAGAGAATAAATTCTAGGTTAAAATTTAGAAAATATGTAGAAACTCTTGAAGAGAGTATTCTAACATAGTAGATTAAAACTTGAAATAACAGAATATGTAAACATAAAATTTTATTAATTTATTTCTATTATAGAGAAACAACAACGCTTGAAGAGATCTAAGAGAGAGAAAGTGTGTGTGGGTGTGGTTATTTCTTCTATTCTTATTATTTGAAACTGAGTCTCTTATTCTTCTAAAAATATTTCAAATATAAAAATTTAGAACATTAGGTTTTTGATAGAATGGAAGGTGTCATTTTCTAAAAATTAACTCATAAAAAATCACTGAGCAATAAAATAAACATATCTCCTTCCTTTATTGGTACTTATAGCCTTTTATAAACTTATTTTACCATAATAAGGAAATACGTTATTTAATGCATTTAAATTAGCATTTATTTTCACTTAAAATATTCCAATAGTAATAAATATCTGAGATAAAACACCATATACTTGATTCTGGATCATCACATAACTAAATTCCACACATCTTAATTCACATAGTCAAAAAGATCTATGTATATGTTCTTCATGATAGTGATTTTTTCACGTATCCAAATTATGTAGCATATTATTCACGTAGACAAATCTATATATCCAACTTGATCATGTAGCCAAACTTTCTCACATAGCCAAATTGACATAGCTAAGTGAATCACATAGTTTATTTGAACAACATAGCCATATATACCATGAATCTAAAATCATGTAGACAAATCCATAACATAATTGATTCATCATAGATGAAGTTTTTATGTAGTCATAACAATATATCCAATTACACAATATATACAAATTAAAATAAATGATTTCCACAACATAGTAAATTATCATATAGCCTATTCAATGACATAGAAAAATTCTCTACACATCTAAAACATCCATACTTAATCAAATTTCATAAAACTTACAGATTTCATCTAAAATGTAGAGTTATATCAGATATAAAAATTGGATTAAAAATTGTTAAATAAAACATAAAATAGATTCATTATTAACATAATAAGTGCTTTTGGGATCATTAAAACAGAAATCACATGAGATATATTAAAATAAAATCGATAGTCCAAAATTATGGCCTTTTAATGGAATAAGTACCCTCAAGATGTTATCACAAACAATTTCATGAAGAATAATAATCATTATGCATTAATAACTTTGTTAATATTCAAAACCACGAATAAAGTTATTCATAAAGATCATACAATTTTTTTCTAGGGAACCAAATCTAACAAACTCCCACTCACACTAGATCCAACTGAAAAAACCTTTAGTCCTCCAGATCTCACATGATATTTATTCTTATAATGAGATAAGGATTTATTCAAGGGGTCTTACATGTTCTCCTATATGGAAATTCTAATCACTATAACTTCACACCTTTGAGAAAAATTCCTTAAGAGGTGATACTTTCAGAGTATGTGCTTCATACTTTGATGTGACCTTGGCTCCTTTATGATAGGCATCTCTATAATATTATCGCAATAAAATGTGATAACATCCTTTATATTGGGAACCACATCAAGATATTGGAAAAATTTATGCATCCAAACTACTCCCTTGGATATATTATAAGCTGCTATATACTGAGATTTTGCTATAAAATTGACAACCACTTTTAGTTTTGTACTCTTCCAGCTCACAACTCCTCCATTGTGACTGAAGACATATCCTTACTGTGAATTTATATCATTATGATCTATTTGTAAAATAACATTATTAAATCCTATAATGACTAGTTCTATGTATCCTTCATATACTAGGAACATATCCTTAGTATACTTAAAATAATTAAGGATAACCTTAACAATAATACAATTCTGTTCACCTGGACCAATTTGATATTTTCCTACCATGCTCAAGGAATAAGAAACATCAAGTCTAGTATATAAAATGTCATATATAATCAATCCTATCAAAGAGGCGTATGGGATCTTACTCATTATGTCCCCACCTCACTTTCCCTATACCTTTATCTATCACACACTCCATCCCTATCCTGTTGTGTTTGAAGTCATATTTTCTTAAAAATATGTTTACCATGTGACAATAGAACAAATCCCCTCTTGGATTGTTCCATACCAAATTTATTCAGTATTTGGTCAATGTATGTACACTGAATTATTCCAAGTAACCTCTTATATCTATTGCTAATGATCTTGATCTGGAGAATGTAGGTCTCTTCACCCAATCCTTCATGGAGAATCACTTGTTTAACCAGTCCCTAACCATCTAAAAGACTGGTATGTAATTTATAGTAAGTAATCCATCATTGAAATATACTACTAGAAAAATGACTTCATTTCCATTAAACCACTTGTAAACACATGGATCACATTTGTTCTTTAAGAAAAAAAATATCTCATGGATTTATTGAAGAAAATGTTCCATGAACTATATGATTTATTTAATCTATTAATGGATCTATAAAACTTAAATACCCTTTTAGCATTGCATAGACTAAAAAACCCTTATGGTTTTGTCATGTATATATCTTCCTAAAGGTTTCCATTAAGGAAATCTATTTTTACATCCATATGAAAAATCTCATAGTCATGGAAATTTATTATAGCAGGTATAATTTTGATGGATTTAAACATATAAACTGGAGAAAATATTTTATTTTATTCAATTTATTGACTGCATTTAAACTCTTTATCTACTATTTTTTATCTGTAAGTATTCAGTTTACCTTCCATATCTACTTTTCTCTTGAATACCCATTTGCACTCAATGAGATTTACATCAATCGACAGATCGACCAAAACCCATTATTGGTTCCAATACATGGAATCCATCTCATAATACATGTATTATTTCCATTTTATAGATTATGAGCTCTCTACCACCTCCTTGTAGGAAATAGGATCATTATTTGTAATATACTGACTTTTTATGAATTGTTTTTTTTAAATAAATTAAATTTCTTTGCTGGATATCATTACACGCTACACCAAGTAATGATTTAATTATACACAATAAAAATTTAATATTTCACTACATGCAACACTTAGATTTTCTTACAGAATAAGAAACAATATGTTTAGCTTTTGTTACACACAATTATGAGTTCCTTCTATGGCTTGCGTTACACGCAAGACATAGTTTTACCAAACTAAAAAAATACTATTAATAATATTATTAAAATATTATTATAGTTATAACCAAGCCCTTGGAATAATGAGTATGAAAATTATTAACTAAATTATGAAAATATGGTTTATGTATGCTTATAAAATTAATTGTTTGTAAACCAATTAATTATAAATAAAAGTAAGAACTATTTGAAAATAAAGAAATTCCTTTTCTGAAAAACTGTTTTTCTATGAACAAACACATTTTATCTCAATAAATTGAAAAAACCAATTTTGTTGAATTATTTTAATTAAATGTGTATATTATATATTAAATAAACTATTAAATATTCATCTTATATGTTTTCTAGACAAGTGATACGAATAAATCAAATTTTAGGCATAAAAAGATGTATTTTCTAAAAGGTAGTTTTACCACCTTTTAATGGTGCACTTATTTTAAAACAAAATTTTGAAAATTTTATAAATTATATTTGAAAAAATAAACTTTTTTTTTGAAATTGGAACACAAAAATTATCTTAGGGCTATTTTTTGGTGTTTTTCTAAGAAGTTTTATTTTTTGATGAATAATAAAAAATACCGAATTTTAATTGAAAATTGAAATTTTTCCTAATTTATTTATATAGTTAAATTATATTTTTATTTGGTTTTAATTTATATTTAGATAAATTATAAATATATTAATACAATTTTGGTCATTTGAATCAATTTCACCTTGAAATTGGATAGAAAAACATTTCAAACTTTTGAACATTTTAACTTTAAAAACTCGTTGTCTCGTCCCACCCACGGGATAAATTTTAAATTAATTTCTAACAATTAGGTGTTAGAAATTTGAAAAAATGGATTCCATATTTGGAATAATAATAATTTATAATTTACAGTAAGGTAAAATTATTTTTTTGTCCAAAAATATTAGTGAAATCAATTAAAATTATTTACAATGGTTAAGGTAAAAAGTAGTTTACTTAGTGGTTAAAATTTAATATTAAGGGGCCAAATAACCAAGAAACTTGTAAAAAATAAATTTTATGGACATATTTAGAGCATATCCTAACTTTTATATAAAATTAAACATTATTTGTGGCACATGATGTAAGAGATACCTCTCAATAGTGTTTACCTTTTTGTATTTACAAGAATGCCACTACTCCTCCACTATACAAAGGCACTCACCCCCTCAATTATTCAGACCTATAAATAATTTTGGATCATAAAAAACCTGAAAAAATAATCTCACAAAATCCCTCCTCTCATCCTATAATCCTAACTTTTGGAAGAAAGAAAACCAAGGTGGTCCTTTGGTGCAAACCAAAAGGAGTTACTTGAAGAAGATGTAACATTATTCAATGAGCACTTTTGTTTTATTTCTTTCTCCACCACTTAAATTATTATTATTTGATGATTATATAATAATATCAGTATTTTAAATGTACTTATATGTTGTTATGTTAAGGTTTATACCAACACCTACACACACTTCCATCAAATGGGATAGACAATCATCGTTCGTGTGTACGACAGACTATCGCCTCATGCACCGATGTCATTATTTTTTTGATTACCACCTATCAAGGTTGGTAATAATGATGTAATTAATATTTTTATATGATATATATGATATTTATGATTTATTTATTATTATTTAATTATTATATAATACATACCTTCATGATTTTCATTTTGTGAGAATATGATAACATCGTTTGTGGATGTGTGGACTACCACCTCCTAAAAGCGATGTGATTCATTCAAAATTTAAATAGAATGTATTAAGGATGAGTTTATTAAATATATGTGTTATATATGAAATAGTAATTCTACTGGAATGATAACACACACACACACAAATATATATATATATATATCATTTATTTTTCTCTCTTTTAGTACAATAAGAAATGGAAATAACATTCATGCATACATATGACCTACTATCTCCATGAATGGTGTATTTAATTTTCTATTTTTCTATTTTACATATTATTATAAATACATATATAATTAATATATTTGATATTTATATCATGTTTTTTTTATTTTTGAAATAATGAAATCATGATCTGAGTAAGAGGACCAAGAGTAACAAGTCAAACCATCACTAGTATAAATAGTGGCTTTAACGTCAAAGATATGGCATCAATTTTTTATAAATTGATGAAAAAATTATTTGAAATAAAATTTTGGCATTAGTTTTAACATAAAATAACCCCAAAACATCACCAAAGATGATACACGATGTTAGTGTTTTATAATAACTAATACTATAAAAAAACATTTTGGTGTTGATGTTACTGAAAACTGATACCATAAATAAATAATAAAAAAAATTCGGTGTTGGTTTTACTGAAAACTGACACCATAAATTTTTTAAAAAACTTTTGATGTTGGTTTTCCTAATAACCGACACCGATTTTTTTTTAAAATATGGGATCACAAAACTATCATTTTTTGAGAACTTTGAAACCTCTCTCGACTCGGGATAATCCCAATAACGGCGACTCGGTGATCCCAATGATGATTTTTGTTTATTTTATGTGATATTTATCATAATTTCACAATATTTGGTCTCAATTATTCATCCTTAGTCATTATTTCATCTTCTATGGAATTATTTCTCCTCGCAAATTGTTTTTCAGTTGACCATCATCCACAATTTGATTTTCTTTCTCTGTTCTTATTTATTGTTCATTTATGAAAACATTTTTGTTAGATCTTGTAGTGTTTGTTAAATTAGGGATCCATTTTCCTTGGTGAAATACGAATTTTGTAAGTTTTTTTAAATTCTAAAGTTAAATTATTTATCATTTAGTTATATTGTTGAGTTATTGTTTCAATTATTTGTATGCAATTTATTATTATTTATAAACATTGTTCTTAAAGTTTGTTTATTTTTATAAATTTTTTATTTGATGAAATTATCAAATGTACATGTATTGATTAATGTTTTTGTGAATCAATGATATGTAAAATATATTTATTTCATATTTTTGTTTTGACATTGTGATGTGTGTTAAATATTGATTAATGTTTTGATGAAACTTTTATGATAAAGTGGTTGAACTTGATCTATTATGATGATATGCTAGGAGAGGTTATGGATAAATGTATTATTTAATTATATTAGATAACCAAGGATAACTGGATGTTTGTCAGCTGATGATGATGAATATAGATGAATTTATAAAAGGAAAAATAGAAAAATAGTGGTAGTTGAACAAATTCACCTAAATCATGTGGTTTGAAGTAGGTTTTTTGTTTTTTGATATTTTATTAATAATAATGATATGAATAGTTGGAATGAAATGTTGAAATAATCTTGTGACTTGATAAATAATATTATGATAATTTTGGATGGGTGGTCGATGTGATTTTATATTATTATATAGTAATTTATTTTTTTGACAAGGTTATTCAATAATTGAAATGATATTGTGATTTGGATATAATTTGATAATATGATCTGATAAATATCACTACATTATATATTAATTATGTAATTATTGTGTTCTATCACATTGATGTTATATTTTTATATTTATGTGGTATGAAGGAATGTCGTATTCCTTGAGGGATGTTGTATTTTCTATTGATTATGTTGTGAGAACCAAGACTTTATAATTTTATTATCAATCATTTTTATTGAATATGTGTTTTTTTAAATTTATCTATATATATATATTTATAAATGTTTATATGTTTTCATATATTCACTGATCATATTATGATTTCAGGTATTTAATGGACCATAATTGGATAATTTTATGAAAAACCACAAGTGAATATAAAAAATGAGTTGATTAATTCTTGGAATTTTCTAAACAAAATCTTCAAAACATAGATTTTATTTTCATTCCATGTATGAAGTGTTTGAATATGAGAAAGTTAAACACTAGATAAATCAAGGATCATATCATTTGCTATGGTTTTACCCTTAATTATACACATTGGATTTTTCATGGTGAAAGAAATGAAAATTAAACATCTAATATTGATGATAATATTCATAATGAGTTAGGGGATCATATTAAAGAATTAATTCATGATTTAGGTGTTGAAACCATCAAAAAAATAAAATCTGTTGAATGATTGTATGGATATTCTAAGAAACCATTATTCCCAGTCTATAGTAAATATATAGTGTTATTAGTAGTTTTGATATTAGTTAACTTAAAATAAAGAAATGGGTGGAGTGATAAAAGTTTCTCCAACTTACTTGATATTTTAAAAGAGATACTTCCAGAAGGCAATGAGCTTCCAAATTCCAATTATGAGGTAAAAAAAATATTATGCTCAATGGGATTGGGGTATAAAAAGATACATGCTTGCCCCAATGATTATGTGTTGTATAAGAAGGAATATGAATATTTATCAAGCTATCCTACATATGAGACATCATGCTATAAGATGGATGAAAAAGTCAAATCAGATTCTTTCTCAGGTACTGACATCTAACCTCATGAAAAATCAATTTTTTACTTTCTAATGATATCATCCAATAATTCTTTCATACAGTTCTAATAATTCAACTGTGATTTATTCTTAGGTACCATAATTAAATCTCCTTCTAAAGCAATTTTGTACCTTCCAATAATTACTCGCTTGAAGAATCTATTTTCAAATTGAATTGATGCAAAAAGGTTAAGATGACATTCAGATGAGTGCATCTCTGATGGTAACTTACGTCACCCTGCTGATTCACCACAGTGGAAGCGATTTTATAAACAATTTTGTGATTTTGGAAGTGAAGTTAGAAAT
This sequence comes from Viscum album, assembly GCA_963277665.1. NCBI lineage: Eukaryota > Viridiplantae > Streptophyta > Magnoliopsida > Santalales > Viscaceae > Viscum > Viscum album. The sequence goes on along the minus strand of OY728159.1, from coordinate 767,544,892 downwards.
CTCAGAATGGGATTATGTACTCATGGAATGAATCCACATCAGAGCCTAAGTAGCCAACATAGGTCATGTCCTATTTTTTTGGTAGTTTTCAACTTTTCCACACATATATATGAATAAAAAATATTTTATGATGAGATTGATGATTTCTGGACCAAAAAAACCACTAAATGATATTTATGTGTATATTTCACCATTTATTGATGATTTGAAACTTCTATGGGAGACATATGTTTTAGTTTTCGATGCATAAAATAAAGAGTATTTTATTTTACATGCTATGATAATGTTCACTATAAGTGACTTTCCTGCATATGGAAACTTATCTAGATATAGTGTTAGGGGACATAAAGCATGTCTATTTTGTGAATAAGAGACTTCATATTATCAATTTTAGAATTGAAGAAATATAGTGTACATGAGACATTGAATATTTTTGAGAATTTATCATCCTTATTGAAGATTGAAAAAAGAATTTAATGGTTTATAGGAATACAATATTCCCCCATGACCATTTTCAGTTGAAGAATATTATGATAAGGTAAAAAATATTGATTCAACATTTGGAAAGAAAAGAAGTTTTGGTCTTCAAAAAAATATCTAGAAGAAACAAGCTATCTTTTTTGAACTACCTTATTGGATATTTTTAGAGATAAAACATATCATTGATGTTATGTATGCTGAGAAAAACATATGTGATAGTTTGATTGGAAATTTTTTATACATAAAAGGAAAGAAAAAAAGATGGATTTCATGCTATATTTAACTTGATATCAATGGGAATACATTTGGAGTTATCTCCCACTATGAAAGGAAACAAAACATATTTACCTTCAGCTTGTCACACATTAAGCAAGATTGAGAAGATATATTTTTATCAGTGTCTTCATGGTATTAATGTACCCAGTGGTTATTCTTAAAATGTGAAGAATTTTGTGTCATTCAAGGATTGTAAATTAATAGGTATGAAATCTCATGATTTTCATGTATTTATGCAACAACTTCTACCAGTCGCACTACATGTTATATTGCTAACAACTATTATAAAAACTATCATCAGGTCATATAATTTTTTCAAATCTATTTGTACCAAAGTTGTTGATCAAAATTTGTTAGATGTGTTGGAGAATGAAGCTTCATTTATTCTTTTTCAACTAGAAATGTTTTTCCTACCTATGTTTTTGATATAATGGTTCATCTAGTGATTCATTTGGTGTGTGAGATAAGAATACATGGGCCTTTATATTTACGATAGATGTATCCTTTTGAAAGATATATGAAAATTTTGAAGTTATATGTTAAAATCCTTATCGACCAGAGGCCTCGATTGTTCTAAAATATGTATTGGAAGAGGTTATTGAGCTATGTACTAATTATTTGTATAAAGTGGAGAATATTGGTCTCCCTATATCTCAATACATGACAGTTGATAGTGAAGGTATAGGGATTCGATGCTTAAAGGTAAAGTTCATTCCACATGATGAAGTGATATAGACACATTTATACATTTTGAACAACAAAAATTAGGTTTAATCATATATATTATCAAATATTTCAGAATTAAAGTTATGATATCTGAAAATAAATGAAAAGTGGATGATTATTGAGCATAAAAATACATTTTTTTCATGGTTTAAAGAGAAAGTAAACACAGATATATCTATATCAGAAACATTGAAATGGTTATCTATTAATGTGATCATGTGGTCTGGTTTTTATATTAATGGGTACAAATTTTACACAAAGAAACTGGATGAAAAGAGTACCATTCAAAATAGCGGTGTAATGGTCATCGCTGAAGCGCTGCATTTTTCAAGTGAAAAAGATAAAAACCCAATTTCTTCATCAACGCTATATTTTTTAGTTCTTTAAGACATATGGTAAATTGATTATATTAAATTTCAAGTCACTGTGTTTAATTGTAATTGGGTTTTAAGTAATAGCGTTGTAAAACATGATGAATATGAGTTTTAAACTGGTTGATTTGAAAATATTCAGTTGCAATGAGGAACAATTTTTAATGGTCGCACATGTAAAGAAAATATTTTATGTCATTGATACATCTAATGACCAGTGGTACATCATTTTGAAATAAAAAATAATCCATTTGGATGATGAAGATGATGATGATGTTATTGATTTATATGAGGCTTCTTCGTCTATTACACGAATTTTGGATAACAATGACTATAACACAGACATAGTGCATGTAATAAAAAATGATCATGATGAAGGGATATAGGAAAACACTAAATTACTCTCCTAATTAATCTATTAATTATTTACATTATATTTCTTTTTTTTAAAAAAATTTATATGTGTAAAAACTATATTATTTAATAACTATTAGATATTTAATTATATATATTTGATTATTTATTTTATTTTTTGTGTTAAATTTCCTATTTTCAAATTACTAATTTGCCTAATTATATTCAGGTACACAATAGTTTCATTACATTTTCCTATTATAATGTCATATACAAATACAGAGACAGAAGAACATCTACCGAGGTATTTGTCTTTTTTCATATTATTAAATATCCAGTAATATAATTATTTAATGAAAGAAAACTTTTAATTTAAAAATAATAATTATAGTACTGCTGACGAGAATTAGCGGGGGAGTCTTCTATTTTTAGTATTTGGAAATTGAATTCTTGAGTTGGTAAACATGACATTACATATTTACCAAAACTGTCACTTTCTCGTGGAGACGAGAAATTACATATTAGTTTTGATGATAATAATAATGAAAATGGTCTAAATTAAATTCAATTATTAGCTATATCGATATACATATCCATTTCAGGATTATTATTTTATATCCTAATTGGAATTCTGTCAGAAATTTGGTGATAAATCATCTTTGGGAGGCCGTAAAGGTAATATATACCAATTGATTTAATTTATCTCATTTTTCGAATATGATGTATTTTAAATGACTAATATTTATGTTATGAAATTATATATGACATTCAATTTTGAATAAAAAAATAAATAAAGAAAAGATGTCTTACTTTAGCAGTGATTTGATGGAGGGATTTCAAAAAAATGACAAAAAATTATATGTTTGGAAGGAGATAAAATGAAAGTTCATGCCTCAATTATATGTTTTCAGATGAAGATACATGGAATAAATTTGTTTCCACCTAACATGATGAAAAATTTCAAGTATAATAATTATATTATATTATATTGTAAAATTTCTTATATATGTACCTAATTACTTATTAGTTTACTTCTTATATAACAGGCATCAAGGAAATCCCATCTAGACATCCAATTGTAGAATTTATACCCTCATAATTTATCATGCGAAGGGTATCTTTTATTGGATTAAAAAATGATTGAGGAAAATTTTGAAGCACTAAGAGTTCAATCCACCAGTGGTTATGATGAGGTCCAATTTGGTCCTCTATCTCCACCCACTTTCCATGAGAAATGGAAAAAAGTGATAAGAATAAAAAATGAAAAGTATCTTACAGAGAAAGATAAGGAAGTAACTGAAAGAATTGTAAGTAAATAATAATTATTTTCATGATTTTTTTAATTTATAAATTAAAAACTCTAATATTAAATTTTCATTTTTTCATTTCAGGATGAACTTCAGGAGAAATTGATATAGGGAACTTTTATTCCTAAGGGTAGGATGAAGATACTAGACACTACTTTAGGAAATCCAGAACACCCCGATCTCATAAGAGGACATGGGGTGGGTGTTAGTATTCAGAAATTTTTTAGTCATCAAAGTAAAAAATAAAAAGACCCAAAAATAGAATCCTTTAAAGCTCAGTTTAAAGATATGAAACAGTCCATGGGTGATCAAATTCAAGCATCTATGCAGTAAGATATATTAAAAAAATTGATGAGATAGTCATAGTTTGCACAGCCTACTCAACCTTCCTACTCAGATCCTCCACCTCCTCACTCAAAACCAACCTTATATAGTGAGTTGTATGCAGGAGATACTGATGTATATATTGTAGTGTTCAGAGTCATGCATTTTTTGTGGGATTCTATAAATCACCATACTATTTAGATGGGTCTAATTAGAGTGTCAGTACATGATATTATTGATCATACTACTCTACTACCATTACCTACCGTGGAGGTTACCATAGATGGGGGATTGTATGGGTCATTTTTCAATTTGTCCATCTAGAATTATTCATTATATTTCATACGAGGTATGCGTTTTTTTGAATATTAATTAAATTTGATTGAAAATTACTTATAATATTTTCTGACATTTAACTTATATAGGAGTATCTAAAGTCCAAATAAATAGCACAAAGGAAACAAAAGGTTCATCAACAAAAAATTGTTGATACTTCAGATATTTCTGATGGGATAGAAAGATTATCTTGGGTTTCTTCTTCCTTGACCAATATCTATGAATTTCAGATGTCATCTGACATATGTGGAAGATACTACCCATTGAGAATATTTAGAAAAAATATCATGGATCTAATTAATTTTTAAGTGCTCAGCATGCCTGTTCTGCAGTTGTTTTCCATGTAAGTAAATTTATGTTTCATTATTTATTTACTTTTTAAATAAAGATGGTTTAAATTGACTAGCTATATTACTTTTTTAATTAGGTATCTATACACATTGATTGTTCAAAATGAAACCACATGCGTTTATGGTTTTATAGATCCATAATTCATTTCAACAACTGTGCTATATGTGTCGATTGAAAATAGAGAGACATATATATGTGAGAGGTTATTAATGATGAATATTGGGTGTTGATTTTTTCTATTTCTCGATAGATAAGAACAAAAACATAATTATTCACTAATGTTAATTATAATGTCATTAAATGTTAACTTTTTGTATTATAGGGGGCATTAGATGTTAGGTGTATTCTTCCTAAGTGAAAACACATTATATTGGTTTTTCTCTTTATTAGGTGGTGTTTATAAAAATTTTTACACCATATTAGACAAGTAAGTTTATTTGTTTTTTATAATCTCATTATTTTTAATTATCATTGTTTATACACGTATTATTAGTTGATATATATGAAAATTCAGATCATGGAAAAAATTTAACAAATATCACTTGTTAATGGCGAAGCCAAATGCAATCAACCATGTGAAAGAAAAGATAATTATTTTTTATATTAGATATTATTTTGATTTTTTGATATATATATATATATATATTGGTTTTCATTATCAATTTAATGTTTTATTAACTATAGTTTCATCATCAATAAGGACATGTGGAATGTGGTTATTATGTTCTACGATTCATGTATGAGATAATAAAAACTGGGGTAACGACTGATTTTGATCAGGTTAATCATATTAATTATTTTATATTTTATATCATAGTATTATAAATTTTAGTTTTATATCATTCAACGTTATTGTAAACATTCAATTATGTCGATTCATACACAAAATATGAACTTGACCATCTTCGATATTTGTTTTTGAACTATTTGTTAAGTGTGATTACGATTTAAGATATCTATATTTTAATGTTTCTGATTAGTATTACATTTTCCTAATAATAAGTGTTCAAAAAATAATTATTTTTTTATAATAGGTGTTTGAACATAATGATATCAAATGAATGCTTCAACAATAACCAACAATGATCATGTTATAAATTTTAGGTATGTGTTTTTTAATTCTACTTTATAATACAACGACATAGATAATTGTTTGATTAAATTGTTAAAAGTATGTATGTTTTTATATATTTTTAGTCATTGATAAATTCTTTTTGATGGATGCATACTATTTTTCTATTATAGGGATTCTTATTTTTTTATGGGGTGTAATATTTATAATTTTCTATTTTTTTAACTTTCGACGTCTGTTTTCATGAAAACCGATGATGAATCATTTAAAAAAATTAAAATGGTTTTCAGTGTCAGTTTTTTTGAAAACCGATGCTGAAAACTAGTCGGTTCACATTTTCATCGTCATTTCTTAGAGAAACTAACTCCAAAATTGTGAACCAGATTGGTTTTCGACGTTGGTTTCTGAGATAAAACGAAACTGAAAACGAAGGATGTTCACATTTTTGGCATTGGTTTTTAAAAAAAATATACCAAAAACCTTATTTTTAACATCACCTTTATATACATCGATTAAAAACCAACATTAAAATTAAAAAAAATCGATGTTAAATCGTGTTTTTGCACTAGTGCATGTACAAAAAACAAAGCGGCTATTACCCGAAACATAACTTTAACATGAAATTATTAATAAAAAGGTAATATAAAGTCATAAGTAAATAATATATTGTATTATATATATAAATATGGTTATATTATATATGTATAATAAAATTATATCTACTATACAATAGGTTTGAACAAGTACAATGAGAGTCAAGACTTAAGGTAAGAGAATTTCGTCTCACTTTTATATCTGTGAGATACACAAAATATTCCCCACTAATGTGGTGTATATACTGCCCTATGACATGTTATATCATGAATTTAATTTTTTTAATGATATTAAAATTTTCAATTGATGTTATTATTTCACGGGGATCATGATTCAAAAGTTACTCTGGTAGTAAGGGGATTTCTAGTCTCACTTTTATTTCCGTGAGCCTTATTCTATATTCACTAGTCATTTATTTTTTCTGATGTATATACTAAACTATTACATTTTATATCATGAATTTAATTTATTTCATGATATTAAAAGTTTCTATTGATTTTGTTCTTTCATAGATCTCATAATTCAAAAGTTACTCAAGTAGTAAGGGTTTTCTCGTCTCACATTTATTTTTGTGAGATATTTGCTATATTCACCATTTATTATTGTTGTGTGGTATATATACTTCCCTATGACATGTTATATCATTAATTTAATTTATTTAATGATATTAAAAGTTTTAATTCATGTTATCATTTCATGGGGATCATGATTAAAGAGTTACTCAAGTAGTAAGGGGATTTCTAGTCTCACTTTTATTTCTGCGAGACTTATGCCATATTCACCACTCGTTTCTTTTGTGTAGTGTATATACTACACATGAATGTATTATTTAATTATTATCCTTAAATTTATGGGTATTTACATATATATTTTATGATCTCTCTTTCATGAGGTTTATTGTTCAAAATTTACCAAATCAGTAAGGTAATTTTTCTCAAATTTCTTTCTTTGAGACACATGTTATGTTTTACATGTACATTATTTAATGAGGCGTATATACTTCCCATTGACATGTTATATCATGAATATAATTATTTTCATGTTATTTTATGATTTATGTAATTTTATTCCTTTATGGGCATTATGATTCAAAGTTACCAAAGTGGTATAAGTTTATTGCTACAATATCATTTTCTATCAGGATTATTTACGACTATGCTTCCATAGATGAAATATTATGATACATCTCTCAATAAAAATCATGAATTTTCTTATAATATGGTTATTCATGATATATTAAAGTAATGGTACCATTTTTACAATATTTGGTACTTATAATAATTAAGAAAATGTGTTTAGGAAAATCCCATCTTATTTCCCTCTTTGGTTAGAAATGTGATTTATTAAAAAACAATGTTTTCTAAAAACGTTTTCAAAGAATTTTAAATTAAAATTTAAGCTAATTTCAAAGAAAAATGTTTTAAAAATATTTTCAAGATTCCTTTATATGTTTTCAAGGATATTTTCAAATAAAAATATTTTCAAAATGATTTCAAATATTCCTTTATAAATTTTCAAAGAAAAATGTTTTCAAAATGTTTTATGTTCTAAAAATAAAATTTAAAAGATAAAATGATATTTAACTCAATAAATGTTTTAAAATATTTTTAAAATATCCCTTTATAAGTCTTTAAAAGTGGTTTTCAGAGTAAATTATTTTGAAAATATTTCATGTTTAAAAAAAAGTGATTTTCAAAGAATAATTATTTTCCTTAAGAAAAGTTCCAAGTGATATTTCAAAATCCTTATCCATATAAGATGTAATCCTTTGATATAGTTTATGATTTAATTGGGATATTATTCAATGTCACCATTATTATTATTTATTTTAATGGTTTATGTTTATAAGGATAAGTTTTTTATGAAATCCATTTCTCTTCCATGGGTTATACCATGATAAAACGCTTATGAAACCTGCTTCCTTTCATGGGTTATTATATTATGAAATGATTATAGAACCTGTATCTTTTTCATAAGTTATTATATAATGAAATTTTTATGATATCCATTTTATTTCATGGGTTATGATATGATTTTTATGAAACCAATCTATTTTTATGGGTCATGATATGATGAATGTTTTATTATCTTATGACACACATATGTATGATTTTTTTATGTGATGGATGGGACCTATATATCCCTCCAATGTATTGGGTAATGATAAATGGTATATGAGATCATAGGGTACATGGGTTCTAAACCATGCACAAAAATAAGAGGGTATGGAAGTTTTATCCCAATCCTGAAAACAAGAGGGCACACAGGTTATAGCCAAAGCTAAAAAACAAGTGGATACACGGGTTGTATCCCAATCCTAAAAGTAAGAGGGTACATGGGTTGTAGCCCATGAATAAAAAAAGAGGGTACATGGGCTGCATCCCAAGATTGAAAACAAGAGGGTACATGGTTTGTATCCCAATCATGAAAACAAGAGGGTACATGGGTTATAGACCAAGCCAAAAACAAGAGGGTACACAGGCTGTAGCAAAAGCCTAAAAACAAGAGGGTGCATGGGTTGTAGCCCAATTATAAAAAAAGTGGGTACACGGGTTTTATCCCAATCCCAAAAACATGAGGGTACATGGGTTTTATCACAAGACTGAAAACAAGAGGGCTCATAGGTTATAGTCCAAGCATAAAGTAGGTATATGGGTGATTATCCCAAGCCTAACAGGTTATGAAGGTCTTGGTAGGTATCCTTGACATAATATTTTCTATGCTTATGTGTATGCCACAAATTATATGTCTTATATCTATGTTATTATCTCATGGATTATTCTATTTGATTTCATTATGATTCATGTCTTATGAACTACCAATACTTATGACATGACTTAAGACTATGATCTTTTATATGTAGAGTATGTTCTTCAAATGTTATAATCATGTTCTCAAACCCTTTTTCTCATGTTATGATTACATATATCCTTTATTTACCCTTAATGAGCATATGATATCACCCTTTATTATGTTTCCTTTCCCTAGGTTATGAAGAAAGGTTTTAAGTAGGAGTACTAAAGGGGAATATCTTCAAGGGAGATATTGACGATATTTCACCAAGATATAAGATTAAATTTCCAAGTTTCCAAAGACACTAAACTATTATGGTCCTCAAGCATGTAGTTTTATAATGTAATGAATATTCAACTAAAATGATGTAATATCCAAGTATGTTAAGCCTAGGTTTATATAGTTGGTATCAATGAAAAGGTTTATTCAACCTTTGTAAACTAGGATAAGAAAACTGTAGTGAGTTACCTAGGGATATTTCTAAGGATATGTTTAGGTATGTTTATAAGGATAAGTTTAAGTATGATTTAAAGTTTAAGAAAATAACCTATAATTTTGGTAAATAATTGATAGAATGGTTTCTAAGAAATTAAATCTCTGTCTAGATACTACAAGTTGATGTTTTAGAGTAATAAGAAGATGTTTTGAATAGAAGGACACAAATAAAGTAACTGCAAAGGGAAAATGAAAAGTTCAGTTAACACAATCAATGAGAATAATGGCCTCCCTAAGGTATCATCTACTATCTAATGCTTTAAATGTGTAAATTATTGAAATTATTCAAATTTATGACTTAGGGGAAATATCATGAAGAAAATATGCAAGGTTGTAAGAGTAATGGTCTTTCCGTTGATGATGAAGAGACCACGAGCAACATATGAAAGGCATGTTCTTTTCTAAAAGTATTGTTTATAATCATGATTAAATTGAGTAGACATGATTTTTATTTCATATTTTAGGAAATTATTATTAAGGAATAAGATAACTAATATTAGTTAATGGCTTAAGGAAGAGGTGGAATGATAAAAGTATCAATGTATTTTAATTCAAGGATTATGTTTTATGAATCCTGAAGTATATAAGAATTGTTTGTAGAAGTTTTTATTTAAGGATTTTCAAGAATATGTTAAATGATACTGAAGATGAAAAAAGTTTTAATGGAAAGTTTACATTAAAGAGGATGAGAAAATGATATTTAGTATGGGTAAAGAGATTATGATATGGATAAAGTAAATTGGATAGTATTTATAACCTAACAATTGATAAAGGATTGATTTAAAAAGTGGTTTATGCTATCATTGATGAAGTTTACAACATTTTTGGTTTAAGGAATATATATAATAATATTTTTAATAAGTAAGCATGTTTTCAATAAGTATTTATAGCAATTCATGTTATTACTATGTTTCAAGAGAGTACATGATGAATGTATTCACATGTTTGGTATGTGAAAAACAAGAGCTGCTTTATGATATATGGGGGATCAATGTTAAGATAATTTTGAAAAATTTAGTGACCCTAATTATAAAGTTTTGTATTTTAATATTTCAAAAGGGATATAAGGTTAACCATTTATAGAATGGTTTAAGTTAAAATTTGGATAAGGTTTTAGAGATTAAAGTATTATCTCGCTATATGAGGATTTATGCATATTGGATAACCTGTACTAACCATTTTTCTCTGATGTTATCTAAAGATAGATGGAATGACCTATCATTTAATTTATAGACCTCATGATCAATTAGTAATTTAGGAATGAAAAATTCACCTTCATTTCTTGGAGTAAGAGATGGAGTGGAAATTGATCAAGGCACAACCAAAGGGTGATATTATGTATATAAAAATTAATGAAATCAAGTAAGAATATTTTCTTATGTTCTTAGATAGTATAATAATTTCTCAACTCTAGGAAAAGGATATTAAAAAATATTTATTCTAATACCTTCATTTCTTTTGAACTGATGATCTCATAAATCACCACATATTTATGGTTTTGAGGACCTTAATTTTCCATTAATAATTCACTTGCTTGTGATAAATTACCTAAATCATGATCTATAATTACTTACTCTTTTCTTCTATGTCCACATTTTAACTGTCCACTTATGTTCTCCTATGTGGAAACCTATTTATGAGTTACTTTGGGTAATTGTTATGTTTCAAAATTTCCATTTTTAAAGGAAGTTTTAGTATTAATTTTTACAATGTGGGTTTCTATGAAAGTAACTTTCAAGTATTAAAACTTTGATAACCTAGATGAATTTTGAGGGTGAAATTCATTTTAAGGGGGGTATAATGTAACACCCCAAGTTTTTATGAATTAATTTGTTTCAAATAAATTTAATTAATTTGATGGATTGCATTGCACGCTACACCAAGTAATTATTTATTTATATGCAATAGAAAGTTAATATTATGCTACATAAAACACTTAGATTATATTTTGGTACATGAAACACTATGTTTGTATAGTGCTACACAGAATTCTGAGTTACTTATATAGCTTGTGTTGCACGCAAGACCTAGTTTTTCCAAACTACAAAATACTATTAATATTATTATTAAAATATTATTATAGTTATCACCAAGCAGTTGGAATGGTGGGTATGAAAAGGATTAACTAAATTATGAAAATAAGGTTTATGAATGTTTATAAAATTAATTCTTTAAAAAATAATTAATTAGAAATAAAAGTAATAACTATTTGAAAATAAATAAATTCCTTTTCTGAAAAGTTATTTTTCTATGCACAAACATGTTTTATCTTAATAAATTAAAAAACCATTTTGGTGAATTATTTTAATGAAATATTTATATTATATATTAAATAAACTATTTAACATTCATATTATGTGTTTTAAAGATAATAGATAAGAATACATCCAATTTTAGACATAAAAAGATGTATTTTTCTAAAAGAAAGTTTTGCCACCTTTTAATGGCACACCTATTTTAAAAATAATTTTTTACAATTTTATAAATTATATTGGACAAAATAAAACTTATTTTTTAAATTATAACATCAAAATTATCTTAGGGTGATTTTTTTTGTATTTTTATGAGAAGTTTTATTTTTTGATGAATAGTGAAAAAATAACAAATTTTAATTGAAAATTGACTTTTTGTCTAATTTATTTATATATATAAATAATATTTTTATTTGATTTTAAAGTATATTTAGATCAATTATACATCTATTAATACAATTTAGGTCATCTTATTAAATTTCACATAGAAATTAGATATAAAAATATTTCAAAATTTTGAATATTTTCACTTTAAAAACTCGTTGTCTCATCCCGTATGCAGGATAAATTTTAAATTAATTTATGCCACTTATGTGTTATTAATTTATAAAAATGGATTAAATATTTTTAATCAAAATAATTTATAATTTCTAGTAAGTTAAACTTAGTTTTTTACCAAAAATATTAGTGAAATCAGTTAAAATTAATTATAGTGATTATAGTAGAAACGAGTTTACTTAGTGGTTAAACATTAATATTAAGGGGAAAAATTACCTAGATACTTGTAAAAAATCCATTTTATGGACATATTTCTACCATATCTTCCATTTAATAAAAAAATACCATTATTGGATGATAATTATGTAATGGAGACCTCTCAATAGTTTTTACCTTTTTTATTTATAAGAATATCACTCCTCCTCCACCATATAAAGGAATTCACCCCCTCACTTATTAACACCTATAAATAATTTTGGATCATCAAATACCTAACCAAATAATTTAAAAAAATCCATCCTATAGTCTTATAAGCCTAAATTTTGGCAGAAAAAAAAACCAAGGTGGTTCTTTGGTGCAAACCAAAAGGAGTTACCTGAAGAAGAGGTAACATTGTTCAACAAGAACTTTTGTTTTATTTATTTATACACCACTTAAATTATTATTATTCTAAGATTATATAATAAAATAATTATCCTAAGTATACATATAGTTTTTTATGTTAAGGTTTACACCTACACCTACACACACTTCCATCAAATGGGATACACAATCATCATTCGGGTGTACATCAGATTACCGCCCCGTGAACCGATGTCATTCATTCTTCCATTACCACCTCTAAAGTTTGGTAATAATGATTTAATTAATATTTTTATATGATATATATGATTTATTTTTTCTTATATAATTTTTATATAACACATACCTTTATGATTTCCATTTTTTGGGAATACGATAACATCGTTTGTGAACGTGTGGACTACCGCCTCCTCAAAGTGATGTGATTTGTTCATGCTTTACACAGAATGTATTAAGGTTGGGTTTATTAAAAATATTTGTTATATATGAAATAAGAATTCTAATGGAATGATAACACACACACACACACACACACACACATATATATATATATGTCATTTGACTTTCTTTCTATCAATACGATAAGAAATGGAAAAAACGTCCATGCGTACGTACGACCCACCGTTTCCATGAAAAATGTATTTCATTTCCTATTTATATCTTTTATATATTATTATAAATAAAAATATAATGAATATATATGATATTGATATCATGTTTTAAATTTTTTAAATAATGAAATCATGATCTAAGTAAGAGGAACAAGAATAAAAAGTCAAAACATATATGAAAAACAAAGTAGATATTACTTAAAACATAACTTCAACATGAAATTGTTAATAGATGGGCAATATAAAGTGTCACGAACCGTCCTTGGGGCCCGTGCCATGACTACCCCAAGCCCGCCTTCCATAGGCTAGGGGCTAGCGACTAGCACCAAAGGCGTAAAACCCGATAAAAAGGAAGACATTGCCTTTAATAAGTAAAAAAGAACAACAGAGTACGCAACTGGAAGTAAAAACTAAGTAATACTGTATACAAAAGAAAGTGCTGAAAGGGAAGGGGACGGAAATACAAGCCCAACAGTAAAGTATAGTACAACTGAAAAGCTAGTACAACTGCAGTAAAGTAAAATAGAAACTACTGAGTCGTCCTATGGGAATCCCACCTGAAGGGTGGGTACAGATGGTCTCTTCAGCACCTCGGGTCCATCCTTCTACTCCTCATAGGTCTCACCAAGTGGTCCACCTCCGGGTACCATCCAGCTCTACAAGTCTCTACCTCGATCAGTGTTGTTCGTCATCTGCATCCAACACAACGTAGTGGGGGCAAAGCCCGTATAGGGGTGAGTATAAGATACTCAGTAGGGACCCTGAGACCCCCGAAGGTCTCCAAGAATCCACAAAGGATAAAACACAGAAGAATGATATGACCATGAAGTATCAACCAAATCTACTTAGGTATATTCCCATACATATACCTAAGTTATCAATCACAGTTCGGCTCCAAATCGCGAGCCAAAGCACAACCCAGTTCACACAGGAAATAAGTCAATCACATCGATGATAATGATTGAAGTCAAGAATCAGCTCACACCAGGTATACACAACTTAAAGAGAGTAAGAGATGATTAGTTTTACCCACTGAACCATCTTTCATTGTCGAACTCATAGAGGATTCAGTCTAGTCTCGTTGCTGTCGAACCCACAGAGGATTCAGTCCAGTCTCGCTGCTGTCGAGCCCACAGAGGATTCCGTCCAGTCTTGTTGCTATTGAACCCACAGAGGATTCAATATAGTCTCATTGCTATCGAAACCACAGAGGATTCAGTCCAGTATTGTCTCTGTCGAACCCACAGAGGAATCAGTATAGTTTAGTTGCTGTAGAACCCACAGAGGATTCAGTCCAGTCTCGTTGCTGTCGAACCCACGGATGATTCAGTCCAGTCTCGTTGCTGTCGAACCCACGGAGGATTCAGTCCAGTCTCGTTGCTGTCGAACCCATGGAGGATTCAGTCCAGTCTCGTTGCTATCGAACCCACAGAGGATTCAGTTCAGTCTCGTTGCTATCGAACCCACAAAGATTTCCAAAACAGTATCCATCGTCGTCGAACCCACGGAGGATTCCAGTACGATAGTCATCGCAACCATCTCTAGGGTTCCCGCACACAACACGCTCGATTTTGGGAGGGTCGGCTCCTCGAGTCAAAGTTTGATACATCAACTATCACTAAGTCCTGAGTTGATGTATCCCGAAGTTCCGTCTCATCAAAATAAACCCAACGCGACAGACGACGCGTCAATCGGACGCCCAGTCTGAGAGTTATTGGATTTTCCGTTCTAGGGGCCCAGTTGAAATTACCCTCATTCCAAACCCGGCCATTTTCCAAATTTTTCCAAAACTCACTTTGAGTATCACAAAAGTACCACCTCGTCTCAAGGGTCCTAGTGCCACAGACGTCGTGCCAATCGGACGCGCGGTCTAGAAGTTATTCACGTTTAAGTGAAACGGGCCCGACCCGTCAAGTCTAGTGGGCTAGCGGGTCGGCCCGACCTGGTTTGGAGGGTCTGACCCAGCTGGGAGTCGGCCCGGACCAGTGGGGTGCGGCCCAGCCCGTCCCGGCGGGGTGAGAAATGGCCCGGTGGCAGGCGTCTCGGCCCGCGCATGGGCGGTTCGGCCCGCGGCTGGCCGCAACTCATCCAGTTGGCCAAGAAGTGAGGGGGGGGGGGGTTCTTTGTAATGGCAGCGCTGAGCGGCGCCACCTCTCCAGCCCGGCCGGCCGAAGCCGGCTGGATTTTTCGACACGAGTGGCCTGCACAATGGGCCGCTGTCTTCCCACGTGGTGCCGCAGCTTCCTCCGCCGGGCCGGCAGGTGGCCGGCCGGTTCGCCCACCGAAGTGGCCCACCCAGTGAGGGTCGTGGTTCCTCCACAATGCGACTCCATGAGGCACCGCGATCTTCCCAGCTCGGCCGGCTAGGGCCATTCGGTTCGCTTCGCCCAAGCAGCCCGCACCGCGGGCCGCAGTTTCCTCCATGCAGTCGCCACTTCCGATGGCCACCACCTCCGATCACCACCGCCAAAATAAACAAGAATTTTCGGAGGGTCGTCGGGCCATGTTTGTTCAGCCCGCGCCCTCCACGTTAGGCGATATCAAATGGACATAGACGATCACTTGCATTCATCAATGATAAGAGTATACTTTTATTAAACTAAAATCATACAATATCCCCTACCTTGATTCTGATGCTCGCTTTTCTGTGTCGCAGGAAGAGGATTCGAAGACGACGTCGATTCGTTGACATCGGGGTACGTCCGAGGAGGAAGCGTAGTCAATGTTCCTCACAGACGACGTCTTCTCCCTTGACGCAGAGGGAGAAGAAGAATGACAACGTTCCTCGTGAGCATTGCCTTACGTTCTTGCCTTGGTCATCGAGAGGATATTCTTCCTCGTGTTTTTCATTGGTGAGGGATGAAGCTCTCCTCTAATTCTCTAAAGGTTCCCCCACCGAATATTTTCCAAGGAAAATATAATAGAAAGGCTCCCCCAATACAATATTTCCATGCATTTCAAAAGGATTCAAATCCTTTAAATTTAATTAACGATGATATTAATTAGATGTGTTGGCATAATTTAGAGAAAAGGGAGGTGGAGATTTCACTCCAATTAAATGAAGGGTGGTGGCTTCATTAATTTAAAAGGGGAGCCTAAGAGTTTAATGGTGGAGTTGAAGAGTTGATGATCGTGTGGGACCCACACACCTTATCCTCCCATGGGAGGTTATGTGGGGGTGGGCCCCACCATCAACCTCCCTTTGGAGACAATAACCACCAACTAAATAAATTGTATAACACTACAATTTATTTAATTTATTATGAATCTCCAAAATATATCTTCTACTCCCAACCAAATGAAACTGTGGTAAAGGTCCCCTTAGGCGAATATCGGTGCTGCGAGTTCATCGGTGTCCTCAGATTTCAATTCCGAGCACCGGTTCAAAAGATAGAAAAACCCACACGTACGTTTACCGAATATACCCAAACAAAACTTCAAAAATTGATTCCCGGCACACCAGGCCTCGGAATCAGGTTCCGTTAGAAACCGCGGACTCGTAAAATTCCAAAGTATTTGAGAAAAAAATTTCCTTGAAATTTCTGGGTCTTTAAATTGCCCTCACATCAGGGCTTTACATCCCCATAAATCTACAACACACACTAGGGAAACAAATGAGGGTACTGAGCACGCATCTGAGCCTCCCGCTCCCATGTTCTCTCCTGGAGGTTCCCGTGCTTCCAGAGAATGCACACCAGAGGAATCGACCGTCCTCATAGGACCCGATTCTTTTGATCCTTGATCTCCACCGGGACCTCTATGAATGTCGCCCCATTATTGATGTTTATCTCCCTATGGTCGATGATGTGGGACGGGTCATGCACGTATCTCCTCAGCTGAGATACGTGGAAGACGTCATGCACCTGGTGCAACTGAGGTGGAAGAGCCAGGTGGTAATCCATCTCGCCTACTCTGCTAAGGACCTGGAACGGCCTGATGAAATACAGAGATAACTTGCTGCCCCGACCAAATCTCCATAGACCTCATCGAGGTGAGACACGTAGGAAGACATGGTCGCTATCCTCGAACTCCAGTGGTCTCCGTCTCCTATCAGCATCAGACTTCTGTCTACTCTGTGTTGTCTTCATCTGCTCTTGGATGATCTGCACCTTCTTCGTCATAGCCTACACCATCTCTGGTCCTACAAGTACTGACTCCCAAGGGTCAGTCCAGCACAGAGGTGATCTGTAAGGTCGGCCGTAAAGTGCCTCATAAGGGGATATCCCAATGGTGGATTGGTAGGTGTTGTTGTAAGCAAACTCCACCAAGGGTAAGTGATCCTCCCAGCTCCGACCAAAGTCAAGGACACATGCACGGAGCATGTACTCGAGAGTCTAAATGGTCCTCTCAGTATGACCATCTGTTTGAGGATGGAAAGTGTTACTCAAGTGAAGCTGCGTCCCAAAAGACTCCTGTAATCCCTTCCATAGCGGGGAAGTGAAGCGAGAATCTCAATCGGAGACGATAGTCAATGGCACACCATGAAGCCGTATGATCTCCTAAATGTAGAGGCGTCCCAAGCACTCTACTGAGCCCTGCTCTCTGATTGGTAGGAAGTGGGCCGACTTAGTGATTCGGTCTACGATCACCTAGATAGAGTCATGTCCTCTGGATGTACATGGAAGCCCCGTCACGAAATCCATGGATATCTCATCCCACTTCCACTATGGGACCTCTAAGGGCTGTACCAAGCCTGCCGATACCAGGTGCTCTGCCTTCACTTGCTGACAAGTGAGGCACTGCGATACAAACTCTACTACTGCCTTCTTAATACCCGGCCACCAGTGCTGTCGTCTGAGGTTCTGATACATCTTCGCCACTCCTAGATATACCGCTAGAGGGGAAGTGTGAAACTCCCTCAACACATCCTCCTGTAATGAAACTGGTACCATGGTACGTCCTCTGAAGAGAATGACATGCTCCCCACCTTTAGAAAATCCTTCGGGTGCCAGCCCTGAGGATATCTGAGCACGTCATGTCTCTCAGTCAGCGTCCCCATGCTGCGCCTCTCTGACTCGCTGAAGAAGTGGGGGAGTGACTGTGAGAGACTTTAGAAAGGCTCCTCCATCTCTATCCACAAAGGATATCTGAAATGTGGCTAGCTGCTCCGTCGCCTCTCCTAGTAGCTGAATGACCGTTCTCCTGCTGAGAACATCAGCTACAACGTTCCCCTTCCCAGGAGTATAAACTATCTCAAAGTCATAGTCCTAGCGGAACTCAAGCCACCACTGCTGTCTCAGGTTCAGGTCCTTCTGTGAGAAGATGTACCTAAGACTCTGGTGGTCAGAGTAGACTGTAAAACGCTCACCCATCAGATAGTGCTGCCACATCTTCAAGGCGAAGACCACTGCTACTAACTCCAGGTCATGGGTAGCGTAGTTCTACTCGTGCTATCTCAACTGCCATGAACCATATGTGATCACTGCTCGCTCCTGCATCAGGACACACCTAAGTCCGGTCCCTGATGTGTCGCAGTAAACTATATACCCTACGCCCTCCTCCGATAGCCTCAAGATGGGAGCACTGGTCAATCTCTGCCTCAGCTCCTGAAATCTCTACTGGCATCTGTCTGACCACATGAAGTGTTTCCCCTTCTTCATCAATGCTGAAAGTGGTGAAACAACTCTGGAGAAGTCTGGCAAAGATCTAAGTCTGGTCGAC
Source organism: Viscum album (assembly GCA_963277665.1). Lineage (NCBI taxonomy): Eukaryota > Viridiplantae > Streptophyta > Magnoliopsida > Santalales > Viscaceae > Viscum > Viscum album. The sequence continues at coordinate 767,525,809 of OY728159.1, read as the reverse complement.
TCATCAGTGATCGACTGCACCCACTTATTCATGATTCCATCCTGTGCTTCCTGGGGTTTCCTTTTCACCGACCAAGGAAAACCCATCCCAACGTTGTAGTTAAACCACAACCTTTTTTCCTAATACAGTCAATCTGTGTATAAAATGTGGTTGCCCAGTCCATACCCAAACTAATTTCGTAAGTCCTCGACGCCACCACCAAGAGGTTACAACTAAAACTCTCAACTCAAGGGTCAGATTACACCATCAACATAAGTGTGATTATCGAGTCTACTCCCAAAGGTATCTCCAGACGTGAGGGTCAAGTCAACGGTTTAACCAGAAACTCTAGGTCTGGGACAAGATTCGTGGAAGGAAGGAATGATTCATATCAATGTCTGTTGATACGACAACTAGCAGTAGAAACAGACCATACCTCGAATCATTCCTAGAGCCCTTGGGTTACACTTCTTGACCGCATGCAGCTATTCTCTTCCCCTTCCCTCCAGCTCCCTAAGCCTAGCGAGGACTACAAAGGTGTGTGGTTGTAACATGTCGAAATGTTCACAACCTCATGCTGTTCTCTTAGATATGCTTCCACGTCTGCTGCCCTGCAGATTCATCTGCCTTAACACTTCCTCTTCTCAAAAAATTCTACACGCTCAAGTCTTTGAGACTGGTGCCAGTTTCATGCTTCTCGCTGCTAACATTCACTGGCTATATTCGCTCAGCCAAAGATCGTTCAACCACAAAGGTTCTCTCTAGCACCCTAACATAAGTAGGAATACTTTATAGGAAAAAGTGTGCTCGAATTTCCTCAAACACACCTCGTTCAGAGGTCCGATCTCTAAAGCACTAATTTCTTCAAATTCATCAAGTACCAGGAATGGTCGATACACCTCGATGAATACTCAACTACCGACATGATATCCTACCGAAACTATATCAGCTCTAGAAAAACTCTAAGCCACCTCTTCAAGCCATTCCTCAGCCGCCTATGGGTCGGGCTCCCCTCAAAACTTGAGGGATATCTGGTGCTGAAACACATGTAAGGCACTAAGCCTACAAGTGTCCTCTACTGGTACCGCTGATAGTGTTTACTGACCAATGGACATTGATATAGTTGACACACTGCCCAAAGGTACCATCTTGGAAAATGGTCCAAGTACCAAAACCTCATCACTATGCAGACCATCCTCATGGTCACTTACTGAAAAAGATTAGTAGCTAAGATCAACATCTTCTCTACTAGTGTCTTAACTAGGCAGAAACTCCAATAATCACCTCCATCCAGTCCTCTGATGCCTGGGAATCTGTCTCGCCTTGAAACCTCATAGGCCTCTGATACTAGAACACGTGCAACATGCTCAGTCAGCGTGCACTGTCCTTCAATGCGGTTGATGGCATCTGCTGCCCAACGATTGGTGGTACTGCTAGTACATCACCCGAAAGTGCCGACATAGAAAGAGGGCCCTGCACCGGAGACTCGTCGCTCAGTGGGACGTCATCGTGTACTCTCTCCTGTATTCTCAGCGACATCCTGATAATGAACCGCTACGCCATGGTCAATAAGTTATACCTGGCGAGCTGACTCAAAGAGACCACAAAGAAAACTCTTGAAACACAAACACAATCAGTGTTTTCGTGCACTGAGTCGGAAATCAGAGGTCCGGGTCCTGGTGTATGGATACATCGGCCACCGCACCAGCACTGGACTCCTTGGACTAAAAACCACACTCAATACTCCTAACACTATTGCTTCACAGAAAAGAAAGATCAGAGTCTTGAGTTATGTGGTAGAACTGACTCCTCTGATACCAATTTGTCACGACACATCCTCGGGGCCCATGCCTTGACTACCCCAAGCCTGCCTTCCATAGGCCAGGGGCTGGCGACTAGCACCAAAGGCGTAAAACCCGATAAAAGGGAAGGCATTGACTTTAATAAGTAAACAAGAACAACATAGTACACAACTAGAAGTAAACACTAAGTAATACTGTATAAAAAAGAAAGTGCTGAAAGGGAAGGGGACAGAAATACAATCCCAACAATAAAGTATAGTACAACTGAAAAGCTATTACAACTGCAGTAAAGTAAAACAGTAACTATTGAGTCGTCTTCCGAGAATCCCACATGAAGGGTGGGTACAGATGGTCTCCTTAGCACCTCGGGTCCGTCCGTCTGCTCCGCGTACATCTCTCCAAGTGGTTCACCTCCGGGTACCGTCTAGCTCTACAAGTCTCTACCTCGATCAGTGCTGTCCATCGTCTGCATCCAACACAACGTAGTGCAGGCATAGCCCGTGCAGGGGTGAGTATATGATACTCAGTAGGGACCCTGAGACCCCTGAAGGTCTCCCAGAATCCATGAAGGATAAACCATAGAAGAATGATACGATCACACGGTGCCAAGCAGCGCCGCGACTTCCTCCACCCGGCCAGCAGGTGGCCGAATGGTTCCTCGCCGAAGTGTTCCACCCAGCGTGGGCTGTGGTTCCTGTAATAACCCAATATTTTATGATAAGTATTCTTTTTAATTTACTTGATGTCATGTGTTTTATGCTACAAAAAGATTATCTTGTTCTATACGCAACACCGTATTAGCTTGCAGTATACGCAACACTATTCTTAGATTGTGTAACACACAATTTCAAGTTTGTTTGATAATAGTCATTCTATGCAACATTGAGTGTATATATATATATATATTAAATGTATAAATGAAAAAATGGTTGGATTCTGTTATAATGAAGCAACAAAGGAGTCTTTCACAACACGCAACCCTGACTTGGCTTGCATTACACGCAATCACGACCTTCCTCGATTGCGTGTGTTGTACGCAATACCAGGTTTCACTAAACGATGATATATTGTTATAATATTATTATGGAATAGCCGTTATGAATAGTATTAACTACATTTTGAATTTTATAACATTATTATTCATCTTATAAATTTTCTAAAACATTTTATGTGAATAAAATAAATTTTTCGGGTAAAATAAGTATTTTTTAAAAAATGCAGTTTTGCCGCCTTTTGATGTCCCACCCACATTAAATCTAGTTTTTGACATGTTTATAATTTCAATTTTACAAAATAAACTTCTTCTTTTGAATTAGGATATAAAAATTTACATTGGATAAAGTTTTTATATTTTTCTGATAACTTTCATATTTTAATGAATAGTAAAAACACGCTATATTTTAATTAAAAAAAACTTTTTTCATCGTAATAATTTATATAGTTAAATTATAATATTGAATGGTTTTAATGTATAAATAGAATATATTTTTACCATTTAATATAATATATGTCATTAACATTGATTTTACCTTGAATTCGTAGGTTAAATCAATTCAATCTTTTGCAATGTTTTAACCAAAAACCAGTTTTCTTTCGACAATGGGATTAATTTTAATTTAATTTCTGCAAATTTTGTGTATTGAATTTGGAAAAATGGATTCCATATTTGGAATCAGTGGGTCCAAATTATGTTAATAAGCTACTTTTTATTTTTGGGCATTATGAATAGTAACTACGGTAAATTTTATTTACCATAGTTAAAGGTAAATCGGGTAATTAGGGGTAAATATAAGATTATAAAATTAACCTAACAGCTTCCAAAATCCTATTGGATGACTAAAATTACACCCATATCACCTACGGGTTGGATTAGATTCATTTAATGGACTTTTGTCTATGAAAATAATTTAATTATTATTAAAACCAAAGAAAGTGACAACATGTCACTTTCTTAAATCTTATAAGTATAATAATTTTAATTTAGTGATAAGATTAATGAAACTTCTAACATAAATAGTATCCAGAAATATAATACAATTATCTACATCATATGAATTTATTTATAATTTTTAGGGATTAAATAATTATCATTAATTATGACACAATAGTGATGTTGAAATTATTTTATTGATTGAAATATAAAATAAATGATCTTAAAAATATTAAAATAAATATTATATGAACTATTTAATGTGCTCCAATACTTTTCTGGATAGATATGACATTTTATGAATCTATTAAAGCTTTTAGTTCAAACATATCTTCAGTATATAATTTATTTAAATTCAAATAAATGAATAGTGTCAAAATTGACACTATTGTTATTTTATAAAAATAAAATATTATAAATTTTTTTAAAAATCACAAAAATATTTAAAAATTATAAATTAAAATTTATATGGTCTAAAATTCCATAAAGTGTCAAATTATGGAAAATTCACAATACATATGTGTAACGACCCAAAGTTTCATTAATAGAAAATCCCTCTTGATCCAGTTAAATGTTTCTTTATGAAAAATGTTTTTTATAAGATGTCAACTTCTTTAGTTTTACGTTAAGATTTGTGACCGTTACTTTTTAGTCGTTGAGCAGTGATCATCTGAGTAGTATAAATATAAGGCTTTAACGAACCCATTTCTACTCAGACAAAGGAAGCGATGACCTCATCCAGTAGAATTGCCCCTTATGAAGCCCAATTGTCAGAGCTCGAAAAAGATGTGGTGTCTTTGGGCTTTGCCCTTGACCAAGCCCAAGCTGAGCTTCATCAAGTCAAGCTCGAACGTGATCGTCTACGGGAAAAGTGGAAGTTGATTGAAATTACCACTCGAGCGATGTTATCCGAGCCGCCCCAAGAGTCTGTCACCATCGCACACCTTACCCTTAGGTCTTATGTGGCTATTTTAAGGGGTTATGTAACAAATAAGTAGCACCATGTTCATGTACATTATTTTTTTATATAATAATGAATATAATTTCTAGTCATTTTTGATACATTGTAATTAGTTTTTAAAGTACAAATGGTGTTTTTAGTTATTATTTAATTAAGAATTATATTTTATTAAATTAAAGGATTTTTGAATTAAATAATATTTTAATTATTATTAATATTACATTAATTTTTATTAAGTATAAATGATCTTATAATTTTATGAATGCAATTAAAATTTTTATTAAGGTTTGAAAGCCATTTCTGTCAAAACCCGGGATTTTTTTTTTATAAATGTCAGTTTTTATTTTAAAAGTGAAAATTCACATATTTAGAAAATTATTTAGATAAAATAAATATTATTTTTGGAATCAGGACATCGAAATTATCCAACGGTGAATTTTTCATAATTTTCTGAGACAGTCAAATTTTTGGGTAAAAATTAAATACCATTTAAATATATAATGTGTTTTATGACATCATAATGAACCAATGGTGATGTAATAAAATAACATAATCCTTATGTTCGGCCAATATTTGTTTTATCATTAAAATAATGAGGTTTTGGGTTTGTTTGATTTACTTTTCAAAGCATTAATGGAGCACTCAAGACTTATTCAACACTTTGCCTTTTTAAATTAATTTCCATGGGAGTGTGACTCACCTCCACTTAAACAACCCTAATTTTTTAATAAGTTCGGACCTTGGCCTTGTAAAATATTGTTTTCCTATTTCCTTTTTCAGAAACCATGGGAAAATACCATGGGATGGTTTGTGGTTTGGATTATTTTAATATAAGGGGTCCCAAACCTAAATAATAAATAATTCTCTCACCTTTCCTATATAAACCCACCCAAGCTCCCACTTCCTCCTCACTAAAATCCCTTGGAGTTCGTCCAACTTCTGCCCTACTCTCTCTAGAATCCTCCCAAGGTGCCCCAAGCTCCCAAGAATCCTCTCACAAGCCTCTCTCTAGCCTTTGGAAGCACACTTCCAAGTAAGGGTTTTTTCTTCCTTTCTCATTTTTGTCAATTTTCTTTAAGTTGTATTGCCCTTTTAATTTCAATTATGAATGTTGGGGTATGGTTTCACACCTCCCCCATACTGCCCTATTATTTTTTGAATTATTGGAGAACACTTTCTCTCTCATTAAATGCCTCCCATGTACACCCGTTACTATGCCGAAATTCCGAAAGAAACCTTTTTCTCCTCTTTTTTATTCAAGCAATACTTTTGTATCATGAATTTAATTTCCTTTTCAATTGTTGGGACATGTATCTATATGACCTCCTTACTGTACATTACATTTAAATATGATGAGGAACCCCTTTCTATCTCATCAAACCTTTTTTATGAATTCTTATGTCACGCCGTTACGCTGCCGAAATCACACCGATTTTCTAAGCCAATATCATTGTGTAGTGAATACCATGCCCATTTCTCCATCAAGGGTATTCAACTTTATGCACATTTACTTATTGATTATAAAGTTTCATGTATGAATTCCACATTCCTTTATCGTGGAATAAATTATTATGTTTTATGAATCCATGTTTTATGATCCATGTGGCACACTTATGCATGAAATGAAATGTTTAAGAAGGGTGCGCCCTTTATAGCACTCCAATGCATTGGGTAAAGTATAGTATCATAATAAGTCATGTGCAATGAGTGTTTACTCATGCTAATTCAAGTGAAACGAGGGTTTACTCGTGCTTCAATTGCAATGAGGGTTTACTCATGCTCCATGTGAAATGAGCCTTGGCTCATGCTAATTCAATGTTAAGTGTTGTTGCCACATTTCCATGTTATGGTTATCATGCTTTATCATGCCTTTATGTTCATGTTACTCTAATGATCTATTGATGTTCCTATTTCCTAACATGTATTTTACTCCTCATGTTATTCATTGTGTACTCCCTTACTGGGCTTTATAGGTCACCCTTTTCTTATGCATGTCCTCAGGTTATCCCATGCAATGCTAAGTACGAAGGAATGTAGTGGTAATGTAAAGGAAGTTTTCAATAAAGATGTTTTATTTCAAGTTTAAAGTTTTTATGTAATGATCATAATCCCCAAAGACACTAAACCTCTCGATCTTCTTTGGTGTATCAAGTGAAGTTTTATGTAATAAAGCATGCTTAAGTTGTAATAAAAAAATAGGGTTGTCATAGTTGGTATCAAAGGATAGGTTTAGTTATTTTTGGGATTAGGAAACCCTAGTAAAGCCTTAGATACAAGACTAAGTATAATAAAAACATCCCTAAGTTTTGGTAAATACTAAGTAAGTGGTTTATCAAACAAATACATCCTTGTCTGGATACGAGCAGGTAGAGGCGGCTCTGGCACAGATGTATCCTAGGGGTAAAACCCGAAAACACCGCTTTGAGCTAGAATCGAACGGGAACTGGTGCACGACAACGGGCCTTGATGCACTCTTGGTTACGACACTCCCGGGGGATATGTTTTGATAAATTCACAATCTTAGTATGAACCCTTATTAAGGGAAAAATGCCCCTAAGAATATATGTTAGAAGGAAGATCATGAAAAGCCTGGATTGAATCCTATAGACTCATGAGTTAAAGAGATTAAAGTTTATTTATAAGTCATCAACTTTTGTCTTTTAATTACCCTTTATTTGTTACCCCTAACTTTCATTTTATTCTAGCCAATGGCCGGTAATAGGAGAACTCGGGCTAACAACCGTTGTGAAGATCCGTGTGATGATTGTACTTATGAGATGCCCAATCCAATGGGAGCGGGAATCGCGAACTTTGTCACGCTTCTCTCTCAGATAACTCAAGTTTTGAATAGAAACACTGGTCAAGAGGAACGTTGAACCCCCCCTAAGAAATAACAAGTTGATATTGAAAGCTTCATGAGACAAAGGCCTCCTACTTTTAGTGGATCATCCGATACCATGATCGCTTAACAATGGATCAACTCCATTGAAAAGATATTCTCCATCCTCCAATGCTCTGAAAAAGAGAAGGTTCTCCTGGCGGCTTATTATATGGAGGGTGAATCTGATCAATGGTGGACATTGATCAAAAATATGAAGCCTGAGGAGGAGATCGAGGCTTTGGAATGGAAGGAATTCCAGAAGATGTTTTTTGATAAATATTTTCCACGCACCCTCCGTCTTAAGATGGAAAGGGACTTCCTTTCCCTCAAACAGAAATATGAAGAATCTGTGAGAGCGTACGAGGCAAACTTCACAAGGCTTGCACGATACGCTTCCGGCTTTGTCGTTACCCCCGAATGCAAGGTTGACCGCTTCTTTGGTGGGCTGAAGCCTAGATTGCGGAAAGCAATAACGATCCGTGACTTCAACAGCTATGAGGAAATTGTCCGATGTGCCCTCAAGGTTGAAATGGAGATCGGAGAATCACATGGGTATCATGGGGACAAGAAACGTAAGGTGGCCTTCAATGCTGGTGGTCCGATGGATAAATCCAATGGCGCTAAGAAGTTCCAGCACCCCACTTGCCAAAAGTGTGGAAAGAAACACCCTGGAAATTGCCTTAGGGGGACATGAAAATGCTTCAAGTGTGGAAGAGAAGGGCACCTAGCTGTTAACTGTCAGCAAGAAGGACCCGCGACTGCGATATAGGAGAGGAACGCTCCGTTCGAACCTCAACGCGTTGTTCAATGCTACAAATGCAAAGAACCGGGTCATTTTGCAAATTAGTGCCCTAATCCAAGGGTTATCGGAGGCAACCAGCAACCTCCAAGACAGCAAGGAAGAACTTTTGCCATCACTTCTGCCGAAGTGAACCCTGACAATGAAGTGGTGACAGGTACAATAGTTATTCATTCAAGAATAGCGAACATACTTTTTGATTCAGGTTCTACGCATTCTTTTATATCTCAAAAGTTTAGTAGAACAATCCCTGCACCACCACAAATCATGGAAGTAAAGATGTCGGTGAGTATGGAAAATGGGGAAATCATTGCATCCCATGAGTATAAGTCCTCCCCTGTTATAATCTATGGATTGAATTTCTCGTCGAACCTCATCATACTCCCTCTGGTGGAATTTGATGCAATTCTTGGCATGGATTGACTTTCCTTATATAGAGCCAACATAAATTGTCGGGAGAGGGAAATCACACTCCATATGGAGAATCGACCCCCGATTCTTTACAAGTGTCAGGAGGAAGATGAATCTCCTTTATCTCCATCATCTCAAGCATGGATATTACTGCCTTATGAGAACGCATATCTGGCTCAGATGATTGAGTCCAAGGAAGAAACCACCCTTGAAGAAATGCCTACTGTGAGGGAATTCGCTGAAGTATTTCCCGAGGAACTTCCTGGTCTTCCTCCAAGAAGAGATGTTGAGTTCTCAATTGAACTTATACCTGGGGCGCTACCAATATCCAAGACTCCATATAGAATGGCTGTTGTTGAGCTTGAAGAGATGAAGAAACAACTACAGGAGAATCTAGATAAAGGGTTTATACGCCCAAGTGCATCACCATGGGGTGCACCAGTCCTCTTCGTCAAGAAGAAGGATGGGTCAATGCGGCTTTGCATCGATTATCGTGAACTTAACAAAATCATGATAAAGAACAAGTATCCTCTCCCAAGAATCGATGACTTGTTTGATCAGCTGCGTGGAGCACAATACTTCTCCAAGGTGGACTTGCGGTCGGGATATTATCAAGTAAGGGTGAAGAAGGAAGATATCCCCAAGACTGCTTTTCGTACAAGGTACGGGCACTATGAATTCATAGTAATGCCTTTTGGACTCACCAATGCTCTAGAAATATTCATGGACTTGATGAATAGAGTCTTTAGAGATTACCTTGACAAATTTATGGTAGTCTTTATAGATGATATTCTAATATACTCCAAAACCAAGGAGGACCATGAGGAGCATTTAAAAACTGTACTAGAGACTTTGCGCAAGGAGAAGCTCTATGAAAAGTACAGCAAGTGTGAGTTTTGGTTGAAGGAAGTCTCATTCTTGGGCCATATCATCACAAGCAATGGGATATCTGTGGACCCCTCCAAAACAGATGCAATTGAGGGATGGCCGAGGCCAACATCGGTAACTGATATCCGTAGCTTCTTGGGGTTAGCTGGATATTATCGACGATTTGTGAGAAATTTCTCACGATTGTCCAACCCTCTTACCAAGCTAACTCGAAAGGGAGTAAAGTTTGCTTGGAGTGATGAATGCGAAGAAAGCTTCAAGGAGTTGAAAAGGAGGCTTATCACTTCACCCGTGCTCACTTTACCCACAAGTGGGGATCTTTTTGTGGTATTCAGTGATGCTTCAAAGAAGGGCTTAGGATGTGTGCTGATGCAGAATGATAAAGTGATATCCTATGCCTCAAGGTAGTTGAAAATCCTTGAGCGAAACTATCCAACGCATGATCTGGAGTTGGCGGCGGTGATCTTTGCCTTGAAAATATGGCGGCATTATCTCTATAGAGAGAAATGTGAGATATATACTAACCACAAGAGTTTTAAATATATATTCACACATAAAGAGCTTAATATGCGCCAGAGAAGATGGATAGAGCTCATCAAGGATTATGATTGTTCAATACATTACCACCCTGGGAAAGCGAACAAGGTGGAAGATGCCCTAAGTAGAAAGGATCCAGCGATTCTATCAATGATGAGAATTGAGAAGGATCCAATCTTCTTAGATTTAATGAAGATGGATGTGGGAATCATAAAGAAAGGAAAATCATCAATCCTTTCACAAATGATTGCTCAACTATCTCTTTTGGAAAGGTTAAAGGATGCTCAGATGGATGATGAGGGAATCCAAGAAAAAGTGGAAGCTATCAAAAAGGGAAGATCCTCAGAGTTTAATGTTAATGAAGAAGGAATTGTGCGGTTTGGGAAAAGACTATGTGTTCCATCAAGTTCGGAGCTGAAGAAGGAACTTTTGGATGATGCACATAGTTCAAATTTCTCTATTCACCCAGGGAGCACAAATATGTATCGAGATCTCCGAGAAAACTTTTGGTGGGATAATATGAAGAAGGAGATCGCTGAATATACATCAAAGTGCCTGGTGTGTCAGCAAGTGAAGGCAGAGAGGCAGAAGTCTAAGGGGATGATGCAACCATTGCCCATACCAAAATGGAAATGGGAGAACATCACCATGGACTTCGTCACTGGACTTCCAAGGACATCCAAAGGCAACAATGCAATCTGGGTTATTGTGGATCGTCTTACAAAGACTGCACACTTCATTTCTATTCGAGGGGGTTTCTCTTTGGATCAACTGGCACGGATATATCTCAGGGAAGTGGTACGGTTGCATGGAGTACCACTATCTATTGTGTCTGACCGAGATCCAAGATTTACCTCTAAGTTTTGGAAGAGTCTTCAACATGCTCTGAATACTGAACTGAACTTCAGTACGGCCTATCAACCTCAAATTTATGGCCAATCCGAGCGGACTATCCAAACACTTGAGGATATATTGAGAGCATTCTCAATGGACTTTAAAGGAGGATGAGATCAACATCTTCCTCTAGCTGAGTTCTCTTATAATAATAGTTTCCACTCGAGCATCCAAATGGCACCATATGAAGCCCTGTATGGGAAAAGTTGTAGAACACCGACATGTTGGGATGAGGTCGGTGAACGTAAGCTGCTTGGACCAGAAATAGTCGAAGAAATGGTGGAGAAGGTGAAAACCATTCAGCAGCATATCAAGGAAGCCCAAAGTCGACAGAAGAGTTATGCAGATAATCGTCGACGAGACCTTGAGTTTAAAGTCGGAGACATGGTGTTTTTACGCATATCTCCGTGGAAGAAGGTCATGAGGTTTGGAAAGAAAGGGAAGTTAAGTCCAAGGTACATCGGCCCCTTCGAGATTCTTGATCGTGTTGGGGCTGTGGCCTATCGACTAACACTTCCACCTACTGTGGCCAAGGTGCATGATGTCTTTCATGTATCCCTCTTAAGGAAGTACATACCGGACCCTTCACATGTACTCTCTTCTGAGGTGGTACAATTGGAAGATGATCTTTCTTATGAGGAGCAACCAGTGAAGATCTTAGATCGTAGAGAAAAAGTTCTACGAAATAAAACAATGCCCCTCGTCAAGGTGTTGTGGAGAAACCACAACTTTGAAGAAGCAACTTGGGAGTCGGAGGATATGATGAAGCTGAGTTACCCACTTTTTTTTAGTGTGGGAAAAGGAAAATTTCGAGGGCGAAATTTCTTAAGGGGGGAATATTGTAACGACCCAAAGTTTCATTAATAGAAAATCCCTCTTGATCCAGTTAAATGTTTCTTTATGAAAAATGTTTTTTATAAGATGTCAACTTCTTTAGTTTTACGTTAATATTTGTGACCGTTACTTTTTAGCCGTTGAGTAGTGATCATCTGAGTAGTATAAATATAAGGCTTTAACGAACCCATTTCTACTCAGACAAAGGAAGCGATGGCCTCATCCAGTAGAATTTACCCTTACGAAGCCCATTTGTTATATCACAGAAAAGAGGTGGTGTCTTTGGGCTTTTCCCTTGACCAAGCCCAAGCTGAGCTTCATCAAGTCAAGTTCGAACATGATCGTCTATGGGAAAAGTGGAAGTTGATTGAAATTACCACTCGAGCGATGTTATCCGAGCCGCCCCAAGAGTCTGTCACCATCGCACACCTTACCCTTAGGTCTTATGCGGCTATTTTAAGGGGTTATGTAACAAATAAGTAGCACCATGTTCATGTACATTATTTTTTTATATAATAATGAATATAATTTCTAGTCATTTTTGATACATTGTAATTAGTTTTTAAAGTACAAATGGTGTTTTTAGTTATTATTTAATTAAGAATTATATTTTATTAAATTAAAGGATTTCTGAATTAAATAATATTTTAATTATTATTAATATTACATTAATTTTTATTAAGTATAAATGATCTTATAATTTTATGAATGCAATTAAAAATTTTATTAAGGTTTGAAAGCCATTCTAGTCAAAACCCGGGATTTTTTTTTATAAATGTCAGTTTTTATTTTAAAAGTGAAAATTCACATATTTAGAAAATTATTTAGATAAAATAAATATTATTTTTGGAATCCGGACATCGAAATTATCCAACGGTGAATTTTTCATAATTTTCTGAGACAGTCAAATTTTTGGGTAAAAATTAAATACCATTTAAATATATAATGTGTTTTATGACATCATAATGACCCAATGGTGATGTAATAAAATAACATAATCCTTATTTTCGGCCAATATTTGTTTTATCATTAAAATAATGAGGTTTTGGGTTTGTTTGACTTACTTTTCAAAGCATTAATGGAGCCCTCAAGACTTATTCAACACTTTGCCTTTTTAAATTAATTTTCATGGGAGTGTGACTCACCTCCACATAAGCAACCCTAATTTTTTAATAAGTTCGGACCTTGTCCTTGTAAAATATTGTTTTCCTCTTTCCTTTTCCCGAAACCATGGGCAAATACCTTGGGATGGTTTGTGGTTTGGATTATTTTAATATAAGGGGTCCCAAACCTAAATAATAAAGAATTCTCTCACCTTTCCTATATAAACCCACCCAAGATCCCACTTACTCCTCACTAAAATCCCTTGGAGTTCGTCCAACCTCTGCCCTACTCTCTCTAGAATCCTCCCAAGGTGCCCCAATCTTCCAAGAAGCCTCTCACAAGCCTCTCTCTAGCCTTTGGAAGCACACTTCCAAGTAAGGGTTTTTTCTTCCTTTCTCATTTTTGTCAATTTTCTTTAAGTTGTATTGCCCTTTTAATTTCAATTATGAATGTTGGGGTATGGTTTCACACCTCCCCCATACTGCCCTCTTATTTTTTGAATGATGGGATAACCCTTTATCTCTCATTAAATGTCTCCCATGTACACCCGTTACTATGCCGAAATTCCGAAAGAAACCTTTTTATCCTCTTTTATATTCAACCAATACTTTTGTATCATGAATCTAATTTCCTTTTCAATTGTTGGGACATGTATCTATATGACCTCCTTACTGTCCATTACATGTAAATATGATGAGGAACCCCTTTCTCTCTCATCAAACCTTTTTTATGAATTCTTATGTCACGCCGTTACGCTGCCGAAATCACACCGATTTTCTAAGCCAATATCATTGTGTAGTGAATACCATGCCCATTTCTCCATCAAGGGTATTCAATTTTATGCACATTTACTTATTGATTATAAATTTTCATGTATGAATTCCACATTCTTTTGTCGTGGAATAAATGATTATGTTTTATGAATCCATGTTTTATGATCCATGTGGCACACTTATGCATGAAATGAAATGTTTAAGAAGGTTGCGCCCTTTATAGCACTCCAATGCATTAGGTAAAGTATAATATCATGATACGTCATGTGCAATGAGTGTTTACTCATACTAATTCAAGTGCAATGAGGGTTTACTCGTGCTTCAAGTGCAATGAGGGTTTACTCATGCTCCATGTGCAATGAGCCTTGGATCATGCTAATTCAATGTTAAGTGTTGTTGCCACATTTCCATGTTATGGTTATCATGCTTTATAATGACTTTATGTTCATGTTACTCTAATGCTCTATTGATGTTCCTATTGCCTAACATGTATTGTACTCCTCATGTTATTCATTGTGTACTCCCTTACTGGGCTTTATAGCTCACCCTTTTCTTTTGCATGTCCTCAGGTTATCCCATGCAATGCTAAGTACGAAGGAATGTAGTGGTCATGTAAAGGAAGTTTTCAATAAAGATGTTGTATTTCAAGTTTAAAGTTTTTATGTAATGATCCTAAGCCCCAAAGACACTAAACCTCTCAATATTCTTTGTTGTATCAAGTGAAGTTTTATGTAATAAAGCATGCTTAAGTTGTAATAAAAAAGCAGGGTTGTCATAATATGTAATTATTTATAATAATTTAAAATTTAGAATATTATCACCACTAATAAAATTAAATTGATAAATAAGGATAAATCAAGTTGATAATGTTCAAAATAAATTCCTAAAATGTCTAAATTTTATTTGTTGATGATATTACAACCCTATCTCATCTAATATTCGGATATGATTCATTTTGGAAGTTTTCAAGTGGGGTTGGGATTTAATATAAACTAATATTTCTTATATTTCCAAAGGTGCCCCTCTCCTCCCTTATAAAAGGGCATCTCCTCCCTCTCTTCCTCACACCACTTTGAGCCTTCAAGATCAGCCAAACCCTGCCAATTTCTCTTCTCTACTTCCATAGAAACATCCTAGAGGTTCTGGTCTTCTTAAAAGACCATCTTTAGTGCCCTAAGAGGAGGTTAAGAAGAGGCGCTTCAAAGAAGAGGTAATGTCCATTACCGATTCTTTCAACTTTATTTCTTATTCTAATTCTTCTTCTATAGTTGTTTCATTATGAATTAATAACATCAGTTTCAATCATATACGGATATGTTATTATAAGTATGAAACAACCCTATTTCACTATCTATCCATCCTACGGAAAACGAAATCACCGCGCGTGCGTACGTACTGAATACCGTCTCCACGCCGTGGTGTAATCTGTTTTCGACCACCACCTTACTTGGATGGATATAATTGTGTAAATAGATAAATATATATGATTATTGTAAAGTGATATTGATTCTGAAATATTATACATACACTTTAATACAATTCCACGATCATGCGAATGATATCATCGCTCGTGCGTACGTACGGACTACCGTCTCCACGATGCGATGAGATTCATTCTCCATGTTAACCATTCATTAATGATTATAAAGTATATATAATAAGTAATCATGAAATATATGACATAATAATGATACTGGATTTATGTATATATATTTGTATGTCATCTACTTAATTCCATTCAATTCAATAAGGAAACGAAAACAGCGTTCATGCGTACGTACGGCCTACCAACTCCATGAATGGTGTATTTCATTCCATTTATCGATATATCATATATATATATGTATATGCGGAATATATATTACATATAAATCATGTTTTACATTCTTTAATTAATTAAATCAGGTTATAAGTAATAATATCAAGAACAACAAGTCCAAACATGTACAATAAATAAAACGATTTTACCCAAAACGCTACTTTAACATGGAACTTACAAAAGAACGGGTAATATAAAGTCATAAGTGAACCATATATGATATCATAACAATGAATATGATTCTGTAATAAGTCAATGACATTATTTAAATCATTATACAAGAGTTTCAGATATGTACGAAGCATATCGGACCTAAGGTAAGGGATAACTATTCCAATCTCACTCTTATCTGAGATTGTTTATTCGTAAGTATTCACTGGGGTTATATTTGTCATCTATGTACCTGTTTTATAATTTTTTTTTCATGTATGTTTAAAGTCCTTTTTTCCCATTTTTGACTTTTACTACATGGTGTGTAAGGAATATTTATTTTACGAGGTACTTTTTGACTTTTCCGAAAAAAGTACGAGAAGAATGTTATTTTTTAACTTATACGGCATGAAAGGATTTTTACGGTTTTATAAAGACTTATTTTCCTGAAGCTTCCTCCAAAATATTTCATGACAATTTTCAATAAAATCCTTTCCTTTTAAAAATGCATGACATTTTGTGAAAAGAAAATGATTTTAAAGAAGAAAGAATATTTTCCTCAAGAATTTATTTCAAGTGTTTTATCAAAACCATTTTCCATATAAGATGACATTATTTCTTATGTGTATGTTTCAATTTTAATGTCTCTATGATTTACATGGTTTCACTTTTCTTATGATGAAATATCCATTTGTTTTATATGGATTATGTGATTATGGGATGATGTTTATGAAAACCATTTTATTCTTTGGGTTATGATGAATGTTTTAAGTTTATTTTGTGGCACAAGTAAGAATGATTTCATTATGAGATGAGTGGGACCTATATCTCCCTCCAATGAATTAGGTAAATATTTATATCTCATGAGATAGACATGGCTGGAACGGTAAGTTAATCCGGTTCAGTGTTACAGGACTGAAACGAGGAGTGAACTCGATTCAGAAAGGGACTTTGTACACTAAGATGGTCATGGAAGTAATGATTTGGATAATATGGAAATCATATCATGTTATTAATTGTTTCCACAATTACATGTTTTATTCCCATGCTAATTTATCATGATTAATGTTTCTTCATGATCTATGCCTTACTTACTGCCATGTTTTATGTCATTGCTCAAGATTTTGATGTTTAGATTTTATGCTCATGTTTTTTTTACATTCAAATGTCTAAGGATTGTTTTATGTTATCTATGGTTACCCTTATTGATCATTTGAGCTCACCATTTATATTTTTTATTTTCCCCAGTATTTAAAGAAAGGTTTTAGGTAAGAAAAAAAGTGGAAGATCCTTAATGGAGATGTTGAAGATATTTCAACACGATTAGAAGATTATATTCCGAGTTTCTAAAGACACTAAACTATTACGATACTTGTGTGTCTATTTTTGTTATGTATTAAGTATTCCGAAAAAGTAATGTAATGTCCATGTACGTCAAGCTTTGGGTCTCTACAGTTGGTATCAGAGGAAAGGTTTAGTCAACCTTTGGAAACTAGGATGCGAGAACTTTAGTGAGATCCCTAGAGATATTTCTAAGGTATGTCTAGGGATGTCCCTAAGGTTAAGTATAAGTATAGGTTATAATCCTAGAATTATGGTAACGATCTTAGAATTAAACCTAAGATGTTAGATATTGAAGGTACTCCCCCTTTATTATGTTGTTTTCCTTAGCATGATTTTTTCCTCTCACACTATTCTTTTTGGGTTTTAGATGATGGCTGGAACCCGAAGGAACCATGTTGATCAATGTAATGGAAAATGAAATGATTTTCCTCCTGAACAAAACAATTTTATGGGAGATGGAGTTCAAAATATGATTTCTATACTTACACAAGATATGAATCATTCTGGACTTCCAAATGAGCAGATAAGGGAACACTATTCTATTGAGTCCTTCATGAGGAAACGCACACCTTCTTTCAGTGGGTCTTCTAATCCACTTGTTACTGAAAAATGGATCAATACCACTGAAAATATATTTTCAGTTCTTGAATGTTCTGAACATGATAAAGTCATCTTAGCAGTATATCGTTTGGAAGGTGAAGCTGATCAATGGTGGAATCTTATCAAGAATATGAGGCCAAGAGATGAAATTGAGTCCATGGAATGGGACGAGTTCAAGAAATTATTTTTCAATAAGTACTTCCCTCGTATTATTCGAACAAATATGGAGAAGGAGTTTCTTGAACTAAAGCAAAAGGATGATGAATCTGTTGGTATATACGAAGAGAATTTCACAAGGCTTGCAAGGTATGAATCTGGCTTTATCATCTAACTCGAAAGTAAAGTTGATCGGTTCTTTAGTGTCTTAAAACCAAGTCTTCGAAGGGAATTAGCTATAAGAGACTTCAGTAGATATGAAGAAATTGTGCGTTGTGCTATCAAGGTAGAAATGGAAGTTGTTGTTACATATCCATCTCATGGTTTTGACAAGAAACGAAAGCTGGAGTTCAAGGAGAAATATCAGAATAATGGTGAAAAGAAGATGAATGTTTCCTTATGCTCAAAGTGTGGAAAGAAGCATGGTGGAGATTGTATTAAAGGGACTAGAAAATGTTTTAAGTGTGGAAAAGAAGGTCATCGAGAAGCTGAGTATCGAATTAATAGAAAAAGGGTTACTAATGATAAAGAAAAGACTGCAGAGAACGCACCACCAACACTTCAATGCTTCAAGTGCAATGAAATGGGGCATTATGCTAATCAATTCCCTAATACAAGGGTTAATGATGATCGGCATGAGCAACCACTTAAGGCAAAAGACAAAGAGAAGTCACATGCGATCACTATTGGCGATGTTGAATATAAAAACGATGTGGTGGAATGATTAAGTGTTTATGTAATGTGATTCCAAAATAATGCTGTATATAGTATCGTGGAATATTGGAATATTTATGTATTGGTCCATTGTGGTTTTCTATAAGAATATGGTATCGGTAACCATGAAAAGTGATTGAAATGTTTTTGGAAAGAAGATGATAAGCACATAATGAAGGGATAAAGAGAAAATGAAATGAGCTCATGACTGATAAAAGGAAAAAGTTATATCATGGTTTGAGTATATAGAAATTTTGGGATTTTGGTATGTGGAAAGATTTACCTTTTGACAGCATTCATGTTTTCACTAAGGTTCTATGGTAATTTCTATTTCAAGAGAACACATGATTAAGGAATTCACATGTTTGGAATGTGACCAACAAGATATATCGTATGATAAAATGATGTTATTCACGTTCGTGTTATGTGACCTTTCCAAAAATCATTTTCTGTACACTATGAGATTGGACAGATGTATTTGGGATAATTCTAAAGATTGGAAAGGGTTATGTCAGACATCAGATAGTATTGTTTAAGGCTAGGACTTTTTTTTCGATATTATTGCAGAAATTTTATTATAATGTAGTTTTAGAAAAAGGGACAACCTACAAGACAGGCGACAACCCGTCGCGTCGGACAAGGCTGTGGAAGTCGAACCCACAACCG
Organism: Viscum album; assembly: GCA_963277665.1. Lineage (NCBI taxonomy): Eukaryota > Viridiplantae > Streptophyta > Magnoliopsida > Santalales > Viscaceae > Viscum > Viscum album. The sequence goes on along the minus strand of OY728159.1, from coordinate 767,506,567 downwards.
AAGTGCGACGGGCCTTTATCGCCTACCACTAGCCTACAGGAAGTCCCTAGTTAGTGGAAAGTAGTTTTATTTTATTAAGCGGTATGATAAATAAAGTATAAGTCCATTTTTGGAGCCATATACGATTAATATCACCAAAAGATGGACTTATAACTTTTTCTAACCTTTTGTTCGAAAAAGATGGAATGACCCATCATTCTATCACATGATCTGCTAATGCTTCATGAATAACAAATTCAACTTCATTTCTTTGAGAGATGAAGTGGAAATTGTTCAATTCACGAACAATAGTGAGATTGTACCAAAATCATGTAAGTATTTATTTTAATTCATAAACTTTAGGGAAATGATCTTGAAAACCAAAAATGTTGTCCTAGTGCCCTTATATTTGATGAATCAGATGGTACCTTAGATCATCACAAATCTATGTCTTTGTGATTGTTGGCTTTTTCATATCCATGCTCTCTACCACTCTCCATCAGAACATGATGGTTAAATTTCTCTTCCATATCCATATTTTCACCTATGTTCTCCTATGTGGAAACCCAGTGATTAGTTAATTTGGGTAACCGTTACGTTTCATACTTTAGTTTTTAAAGTAAAGTTTTGGTATTTCATTTTACGATGTGGGTTTCAATTAAAGAAACTTTCAAGTAGAAAACCATGTATAACCCCGACGAATTTCGAGGGCGAAATTCATTTTAAGGGGGGTAGAATGTAACAACCCGATATTTTATGATAAGTATTCTTTTTAATTTATTTGATGTCATGTGTTTTATGCTAAAAAAAGATTAACTTGTACTATACGCAACACCGTATTATCTTGCAGTATACGCAACACTATTCTTAGACTGTGTTACACACAATTTCAAGTTCGTTTGATAATAGTCATTCTACGCAACATTGAGTGTATATATATATATATATTCAATGTATAAATGAAAAAATGGTTTGATTCTGTTATAACGAAACAACAAAAAAGTCTTTCACAACACGCAACCCTGACATGACTTGCATTACATGCAATCGCGACCTTCCTCGATAGCGTGTGTTGTACGCAATACCAGGTTTCACTAAATGACGATATATTGTTGTAATATTATTATGGACTAGCCGTTATGAATAGTATTAAATAAATTTTGAATTTTATAAAATTATTATTCATCTTATAAAATTTCTAAAACATTTTATGTGAACAAAATAATTTTTTCGGGTAAAATAAGTATTTTTCAAAAAATGCAGTTTGCCGCCTTTTGATGGCGCACCCACATTAAATCTATTTTTTGACATATTTATAAGTTCAATTTTACAAAATAAACTTATTATTTTGAATCAGGATATAAAAATTTACATTGGATAAAGTTTTGATATTTTTATGATAACTTTAATATTTTAATGAATAGTAAAAACACGCTATATTTTAATTAAAAACAACTTTTTTCATCGTAATAATTTATATGGTTAAATTATAATATTTAATGGTTTTAATTTATAAATAGAATATATTTTTACCATTTAATATAATTTATGGCATTATCATTGATTTTACCTTGAATTCATAGGTTAAATCAATTCAATCTTTTGCAATGTTTTAACCAAAAACCCGTTTTCTTTCGACAACTTGATTAATTTTAATTTAATTTCTGAAACTTTTGTGTATTGAATTTGGAAAAATGGATTCCATATTTGGAATCAATGGGTCCAAATTACGTTAATAAGCAACTTTTTATTTTTGGGCATTATGAATAGTAACTATGGTAAATTTTATTTACCATGGTTAAAGGTAAATCGGGTAATTAAGGGTAAATATAAGATTATAAAATTATCCTAACACCTGCCAAAATACTATTGGATGACTAAAAGTATACCCATATCACCTAAGGGTTGGATTAGATTCATTTAATGGACTTTTTTCACTGAAAATAATTTAATTATTATTAAAACCAAAGAAAGTGACAACATGTCACTATCTTAAATCTTATAAGTATAATAATTTTAATTTAGTGATAAACTTAATGAAACTTAGAAAATAAATAGTATCTATAAAGCTAATACAATTATCTACATCATATTAATTTGTTTTTAATTTATAGGGATTAAATAATTATCATTAATTATGACACAATAGTGATGTTGAAATTATTTTATTGATTGAAATATCAAATAAATGATCTTAAAAATATTAAAATAAATATTATATGAACTATTTAATGTTCTAAACTAATTTTCTAGATACATATGACATTTTATGAATCTATTAAATCTTTTAGTTCGAACATATATTCTGTATATAATTTATTTAAATTCAAATAAATGAATAGTGTCAAAATTGACACTATTGTTATTTTATAAAAATAACATATATATATATATATATATATATTCAATGTATAAATGAAAAAATGGTTGGATTCTGTTATAACAAAACAACAAAGAAGTCTTTCACAATACACAACCCTGACATGGCTTGCATTACACGCAATCACGACCTTCCTCGATAGCGTGTGTTGTACGCAATACCAGGTTTCACTAAACGACACTATATTGTTGTAATATTATTATGGACTAGCCGTTATGAATAGTATTAAATAAAATTTTAATTTTATAACATTATTATTCATCTTATAAATTTTCTAAAACATTTTATGTGAACGAAATAAAATTTTCGTGTAAAATAAGTAGTTTTTAAAAAATGCAGTTTGCCGCCTTTTGATGGCGCACCCACATTAAATCTAGTTTTTGAAATGTTTATAAGTTCAATTTTACAAAATAAACTTCTTATTTTGAATCAGGATATAAAAATTTACATTGGATAAAGTTTTGATATTTTTCTGATAACTTTCATATTTTAATGAATAGTAAAAACACGCTATATTTTAATTAAAAACAACTTTTTTCATCGTAATAATTTATATGGTTAAATTATAATATTTAATGATTTTAATTTATAAATAGAATATATTTTTACCATTAAATATAATTTATGGCATTTTCATTGATTTTACCTTGAATTCATAGGTTAAATCAATTCAATCTTTTGCAATGTTTTAACCAAAAACCGGTTTTCTTTCAACAATGGGATTAATTTTAATTTAATTTCTGCAACTTTTGTGTATTAAATTTGGAAAACTGGATTCCATATTTAAAATCAGTGGGTCCAAATTATGTTAATAAGCTACTTTTTATTTTTGGGCATTATGAATAGTAACTACGGTAAATTTTATTTACCATGGTTAAAGGTAAATCGGGTAATTAAGGGTAAATATAAGATTATAAAATTACCCTAACACCTGCCAAAATCCTATTGGATAACTAAAGGTAGACCCATATCACCTAAGGGTTGGATTAGATTCATTTAATGGACTTTTTTCCATGAAAATAATTTAATTATTATTAAAACCAAAGAAAGTGACAACATGTCACTTTCTTAAATATTATAAGTATAATAATTTTAATTTAGTGATAAACTTAATGAAACTTCGAACATGAATAGTATCCAGAAAGCTAATACAATTATCTACATCATATAAATTTATTTATAATTTTTAGGGATTAAATAATTATTATTAATTATGACACAATAGTGATGTTGAAATTATTTTATTGATTGAAATATCAAATAAATGATTTTAAAAATATTAAAATAAATATTATATGAACTATTTAATGTGCTCCACTAATTTTCTAGATACATATGACATTTTATGAATCTATTAAATCTTTTAGTTCGAACATATATTCTGTATATAATTTATTTAAATTCAAATAAATGAATAGTGTCAAAATTGACACTATTGTTATTTTATAAAAATAACATATATATATATATATTCAATTTATAAATGAAAAAATGGTTGTATTCTGTTATAACGAAACAAAAAAGGAGTCTGTCAGAACACGCAACCCTGAAATGGCTTGCATTACACGCAATCGCGACCTTACTCGATAACGTGTGTTGTACGTAATACCAGGTTTCACTAAGCGACGATATATTGTTATAATATTATTATGGACTAGCTGTTATGAATAGTATTAAATACATTTTAAATTTTATAACATTATTATTCGTCTTATAAATTTTCTAAAACATTTTATGTGAACAAAATAAATTTTTCGGGTAAAATAAGTATTTTTCAAAAAATGCAGTTTGCCGCCTTTTGATGGAACACCCACATTAAATCTAGTTTTTGACATGTTTATAAGTTCAATTTTACAAAATAAACTTCTTCTTTTGAATAAGGATATAAAAATTTACATTGGATAAAGTGTTGATATTTTTCTGATAACTTTCATAATTTAATGAATAGTAAAAACACGCTATATTTTAATTAAAAACAACTTTTTTCATAGTAATAATTTATATGGTTAAATTATAATATTTAATGGTTTTAAGTTATAAATAGAATATATTTTTACCATTTAATATAATTTATGCCATTATCATTGATTTTACCTTGAATTCATAGGTTAAATCAATTCAATATTTTGCAATGTTTTAACCAAAAACCCGTTTTCTTTCGACAACAGGATTAATTTTAATTTAATTTCTGTAACTTTTGTGTATTGAATTTGGAAAAATGGATTCCATATTTGGAATCAGTGGGTCCAAATTATGTTAATAAGCTACTTTTTATTTTTGGCCATTATGAATAGTAACTACGGTAAATTTTATTTACCATGGTTAAAGGTAAATCGGGTAATTAAGGGTAAATATAAGATTATAAAATTACCCTAAACCTGCAAAAAATCCTATTGGATGACTAAAAGTAGACCCATATCACCTAAGGGTTGGATTAGATTCATTTAATGGACTTTTTTCCATGAAAATAATTTAATTATTATTAAAACCAAAGAAAGTGACAACATGTCACTTTCTTAAATCTTATAAGTATAATAATTTTAATTTAGTGATAAACTTAATGAAACTTCAAACATGAATAGTATCCAGAAATCTAATACAATCATCTACATCATATGAATTTATTTATAATTTTTAGGTATTAAATAATTATCATTAATTATGACACAATAGTGATGTTGAAATTATTTTATTGATTGAAATAGCAAATAAATGATCTTAAAAAATATTAAAATAAATATTATATGAAATATTTAATGTGCTCCACTAATTTTCTAGATACATATGACATTTTATGAATCTATTAAAGCTTTTAGTTTGAACATATATTCTGTATATAATTTATTTAAATTCAAATAAATGAATAGTGTCAAAATTGACACTATTGTTATTTTATAAAAATAACATATTATAAAATTGTTTAAAAATCACAAAAATATTTAAAAATTATAAATTAAAATTTATATGGTCTAAAATATCATAAAGTGTCAAATTATGGAAAATTCACAACACATATGTAAATATTTATAATAATTTAAAATTTAGAATATTATTACCACAAATAAAATTTAATTGATAAATAAGGATAAATCAAGTTGATAATGTTTAAAATAAATTCCTAACATGTCTAAATTTTATTGGTTGATGATATTACAACCCTATCTCATCTAATCTTCGGATATGAGTCATTTTGGAAGTTTTTAAGTGGAGTTGGGATATAATATAAATTAATATTTCTTATATTTCCAAAGGTGCCCCTCTCCTCCCTTATAAAAGGGCATCTCCTACCTCTCTTCCTCACACCACTTTGAGCCTTCAATATAGGACAAACCCTGCGAATTTATATTCTCCACTTCCATAGAAACATCCTAGAGGTTCTGGTCTTCTTAAAAGACCATCTTTAGTGCCCTAAGAGGAGGTTAAGAAGAGGCGCTTCAAAGAAGAGGTAATGTCCGTTACCGATTCTTTCAACTTTATTTCTTCTTCTAATCCTTCTTATTTAGTTGTTTCATTATGAAGTAATAACATCAGTGTCACTCATATACTGATATTTTATTATAATTATGAAACAACCCTATTTCACCATCTATCCATCCTACGAAAAATGAAATCATCGCGCGTGCGTACGTACGGAATACCGTCTCCACGCCGTGGTGTAATCTGTTTTTGACCACCACCTTACTTGGATGGGTATAATGGTGTAAATAGATAACTATATATGATTATTTTAAAGTGATATTGATTCTTAAATATTATACATACACTTCAATACAATTCCACGATCATGGGAATGATATCATCGCTCGTGCGTACGTACGGACTACCGTCTCGACGACGCGATGAGATTCATTCTGCATGTTAACCATTCATTAATGATTATAAAGTATATATAATAAGTAATAATGAAATATATGACATAATAATGATACTGTATTTATGTATATATATATGTATGTCATCTACTTAATTCCATTCAATTCAATAAGGAAACGAAAACAGCGTTCATGCGTACGTACGACCTACTGTCTCCATGAACGGTGTATTTCATTCCATTTGTTGATCTATAATATATATATATGTATATTATGAATATATATTACATATAAATCATGTTTTACATTATGGAATTAAGTAAATCAGGTTATAAGTAATAATATCAAGAACAACAAGTCCAAACATGTACGATAAATAAAACGATTTTACCCAAAATGCTACTTTAACCTGGAACTTACAAAAGAACAGGTAATATAAAGTCATACGTGAACCATATATGACATAATAACAATGAATATGATTCTATAATAAGTCAATGACATTATTTAAATCATTATACAGGAGGTTCAGATACGTACGAAGCATATCGGACCTAAGGTAAGGGATAACTATTCCAATCTCGCTCTTATCCGAGATTGTTTATTCTTAAGTATTCACTAGGGTTATATTTGTCATCAATGTACCTGTTTTCTAAAAATGGTTTCATGTATGTTTAAAGTCCTTTTTCCCATTTTTGACTTTTGCTACATGGTGTGTAAGGAATATTTTTTTACGAGGTACTTTTTGACTTTTCTGACAAAAGTATGAGAAGAATGTTATTTTTTAACTTATACGGCATGAAAGGATTTTTACGGTTTTATAAAGCCTTATTTTCATGAAGCTTCCTCCAAAATATTTCATGACTATTTTCAATAAAATCATTTCCTTTTAAAAATTCATGACATTTTGTTAAAAGAAAATGATTTTAAAGAAGAAAGGATATTTTCCTCAAGAATTCATTTCAAGTGTTTTATCAAAACCATTTTCCTTATAAGATGAAATTATTTCATATGTGTATGTTTCAAGTTTAATGTATCTATGATTTACATGGTTTAAATTTTCTTATGATGAAATATCCATTTGTTTTATATGGATTATGTGATGATGGGATGATGTTTATGAAACCCATTTTATTCTTTAGGTTATGATGAATGTTTTAAGTTTATTTTGTGTAAAAAGTAAGAATGATTTAATTGTGAGATGGGTGGGACCTATATCTACCTCCAATGCATTGGGTAAAGATTTATATCTCATGAGATAGACATGGCTGGAATGGTAAGTTAATCCGGTTCAGTGTTACAGGACTGAAACGAGGAGTGAACTCGATTCAGAAAGGGACTTTGTCCACTAAGATGGTCATGGAAGTAATACCTTGGCTACTATGGAAATCATATCATGTGCTTAATTTTTGCCACAATTACATGTTTTATTCCCATTTTAATTTATCATGGTTAATGTTTCTTCATGATCTATGCCTTACGTACTTCCATGTTTTATGTCATTGCTCAAGATTTTGATGTTTAGATTTTATGCTCATGTTTTTTTACATTCAAATGTATAAGGATTGTTTTATGTTCTCTATGCTTACCCTTACTGAGAATTTGAGCTCATCCTTTATATGTTTTCTTTTCCCCAGGATTTAAAGAAAGATTTTAGGTAAGAAAACAAAAGGGGAAGATCATTAATGGATATGTTGAAGATCTTTCAACACGATTAGAAGATTATATTCCGAGTTTCCAAAGACACTAAACTATTAGGATCCTTGTGTTTCTGTTTTTTTATGTATTAAGTATTCCGCAAAAGTAATGTAATTTCCATGTACGTCAAGCTTTGGGTCTCTACATTTCCTCCACAGTGTGGCTTCATGAGGCGCCGCGCTCTTCCTAGCCTGGCCAGCTACGGCCGACCGGTTCGCTTCGCCCGAGCGGCCTGCACCGCTGGCCACGGTTTCCTCCACGCGGTCGCCACTTCCGATCGCCGCCATCTCCGGTCACCACCGCCTCTGATCGCCACTGCCAAAATAAACAATAATTTTTGGAGGGTCGCCGGGCCGTGTTTGTTCAGCCCGCGCCCTCCGCGTTAGGTGATATCAAATGGCCATAGACGATCACTTGCATTCATCAATGACAATAGTATAATTTTATTAAACTAAAATCATACAATAACCCCCTACCTTGATTCCGATGCTCTCTTGTCCATGTCGCGGGAAGAGGATTCGAAGACGATATCGATTCGTTGACATCGGGGTGTGTCCGAGGAGGAAGCGTGGTCAATGTTCCTCGCGGATGGCGTCTTCTCCCTTGACGTATAGGAAGAAGAAGAATGACGGTGTTCCTTGTGAGAATCATCTTACGTTCTTGCCTCGGTCGTTGAGAGGATATTCTTCCTCATGTTCTTCGTTGGTGAGGGATAAAGCTCTCCTCTAATTCTCCAAATGTTCCCCCACCAAATATTTGCCAAGGCAAATATAATAGAAAGGATCCCCCAATACAATATTGCCATGCATTTGAAAAGGATTCAAATTCTTGCAATTTAATAAATGAAGATATTAATTAGATGTGTTGTCATAATTAAGAGAAAAGGGAGGTGGAGAGTTCACTCCAATTAAATGAAGGGTGGTGGCTTCATTAATTTAAAAGGGGAGTCCAAGAGTTTAATGGGGGAGTTGAAGAGTTGATGATCATATGGGCCCCACACACATTATCCTCTCATGGGAGGTTATGTGGGGGTGGGCCCCACCATCAACCTCCCTTTGGAGATAATAACCACCAACTAAATAAATTGTATAACACTACAATGTATTTAATTTATTATGAATCTCCAAAATATATCTTCTACTCCCAACCAAACACAACTGCGGTAAAGATCCCCTTAGGCGAATACCAGCGCTGCGAGTTCATCGGTGTCCTCAGATTTCAATTCCGAGCACCAGTTCAAAAGATAGAAAAACTCTCACGTACGTTTACTGAACATACCTGAACAAAACTTCAGAAATTGATTCCGGGCACACCAGGCCTTGGAATCAGGTGCCGTCAGAAACCACAGACTCGTAAAATTTCAAAGTATTTAAGAAAAAAATTTCCTTGAAATTTACGGGTCTTTAAATTACCCCACCTCAGGGATTTACATCCCTATAAAGCTACAACACACACTAGGGAAACAAATGAGGGTACTGAGCATGCATCTGAGCCTCCCGCTCCCATATGCTCTCCTGGAGGTTCCCGTGCTGCCAGCGAATGCACACCAGAGGAATAGACCATCCTCGTAGGACCTGCTCCTTTCAATCCTCGATCTACATTGGGACCTCCGTGAACGTCGCACCGTCATTGATGTCCAGCTCCCCGTGGTCGATGATGTGGGACGAGTCATGCACGTATCTCCTCAGATGAGATACGTGGAAGACGTCGTGCACCTGGTGCAATTGAGGTGGAAGGGCCAGGCGGTAATCCACCACGCCTACTCTACTGAGGACCTGGAACGGCCCGATGAAACGTGGAGATAACTTGCCGCCCCAGCCAAATCTCCATAGACCTCATCGAGGTGTGACCCGTAGGAAGACGTGGTCGCCATCATTGAACTCTAGTGGTCTCTATCTCCTATCTGCATAGAACTTCTGTCTGCTCTGTGCAGTCTTCATCCGCTCCTGGATGATCTGCACCTTCTCCGTCATAGCATGCACTATCTCTGGTCCTACAAGTGCTGACTCCCCAGGTTCAGTCCAGCACAGAGGTGATCTGCAAGGTCGTCCGTACATTGCCTCATAAGGGGCCATCCCGATGGTGGAGTGGTAGCTGTTGTTGTATACAAACTTCACCAAGGGTAAGTGATCCTCCCAGCTACAACCAAAGTCGAGGAAACATGCACGGAGCATGTCCTCGAGTGTCTGAATGGTCCTCTCAGTCTGACCATCCGTCTGAGGATGGAAAGCGGTACTCAAGCGAAGCTATGTCCCAAAAGCCTCATGTAATCCCTTCCATAGACAGGAAGTGAAGCGATCATCTCGATCAGAGAGGATAGTTGATGGCACACCATGAAGCCATAAGATCTTCTGAATGTAGAGGCTTCCCAAGCTCTATACTGAGCCCTGCTCTCTGATCGGTAGGAAGTGGGCCGACTTAGTAAGTCGGTCTACGATCACCCAGATAGAGTCATGTCCTCTGGATGCATATGGAAGCCCCATCACGAAATCCATGGATATCCCGTCCCACTTCCACTCTAGGACCTCTAAGGGATGTACCAAGCTTGCTGTTACTTGGTGATCTGCCTTCACTTGCTGACAAGTGAGGCACCGTGATACAAACTCTACTACAACCTTCTTCATACCTGGCCATTAGTGCTGTCGTCAGACGTCCTGATACATCTTCGCCAGTCCTGGATGTACCACTAGAGGGGAAGTGTGAAACTCCCTCAACACCTCCTATTGTAATGAAACTGGTACCATGGTACGTCCCCTGAAGAGAATGACATGCTCCCCACCTTCAGAAAATCCTTTGGGTGCCAGCCCTGAGGATATCTGAGCACGTCTTGTCTCGCAGTCAGCGTCCCCATGCTGCGCCTCTCTGACTTGCTAAAGAAGTGGGGGAGTGAATGTGAGAGACTGTAGAAAGGCTGATCCATCTCTATCTATAGAGGATATCTGCAACGTGGATAGCTTCTCCTTCGCCTTTCCTAGAAGCTGAATGCCCGTTCTCCTATTGAGAGCATCAGCTACAACGTTCCCCTTCCGAGGAGTATAGACTATCTCAAAGTCATAGTCCTGGAAGAACTCGAGCCATCACCGCTGTCTCAGGTTCAGGTCCTTCTACGAGAAGATGTACCTGAGACTCTGGTGGTCAGAGTAGACTGTAAGACGCTCTCCCATCCGATAGTTCCGCCACATCTTCAAGGTGAAGACCACTGCTGCTTACTCCAGGTCATGGGTAGCATAGTTCTGCTCGTGCTGTCTCAACTTCTGTGAACCATACGCGATCAATGCTCATTCCTGCATCAGGACACACCCGAGTCCGGTCCCTGATGCGTCGTAGTAAATTACATGCCCTACGATCTCCTCCAGTAGCCTCAAGATGGGCGAATTGGTCAATCTCTACCTCAGCTCCTGATAGCTCTGCTGGCATCTATCTAACCACACGAAGGGTTTCCCCTTTTTTGTCAATGCTGAAATCTGTGCAGAAACTCTGGAGAAGTCTGGCACAAATCTAAGTCTGGCTGACTCATGAGTGATCAACTGCACTCACTTATGCATGATTCCATCCTGTGCTTCCTGGGGTTTCCTTTCTTCCGACCAAGGAAAACCCATCCCAATGTTTTAGGTAAATCATAACATTTTTTCCTAATACAGTCAATATGTGTATGAACTGTGGTTGCCCAGTCCATACCCAAAATAACATCGTAAGGCCTCAAAGTTTCCACCAAGAGGTTCCAACCGAAACTCTCACCTCAAGGGTCAGATCACACCATTAGTGTAAGTGTAATTATCGAGTCTCCTCCCAAAGGAATCTCTAGACATGAGGGTCAAGTCAACGGATTAACCAAAAACTCTAAGTTTGGGACAAGATTCATGGAAGGAAGGAATGATTCATATTAATGCCTGTTGATACGGAAACTAGTAGTAGAAACAGACCGTACCTCGAATCATTCCTAGAGCCATTGGGTTACACTTCTTGACCGCATGAAGCTATTATCTTCCCCTTCCCTCCAGTTCCCTGAGCCTAGTGGGGACTACAAAGGTGGGTGGTTGTAACATGTCGAAATGTTCACCACCTCATTCTACTCTCTTAGCTCTGGTTCCATGTTCGCTGCCCTGCAGATTCATCTATCCTTAGCACTTCCTCTTATCAAAACATTCTACACACTCAAGTCTTTGAGACAGGTGCCAGTTTCATGCTTCTCACTGCTAACATTCACTGGCTGTATCCGTTCAGAAAAATATCGTTCAACCACAAAGGTTCTCTCTAGCACCCTAACATAAGTAGGAATGATTTAGAGGAAAAAGTGCGGCTTGGATTTCCTCAAACACACCTCGTTCAGAGGTCTGAGCTCTAAATCACTGACTGCTTCGTATTCATCGAGTACCAGGAATGGTCGGTATACCTCGATGAATACTCAACTACCAACATTCCATCCTGCCGAAACTGTATCAGCTCTAGAAAAACTCTCAGCCACCTCCTCAAGCCAGTCCTCAGCCGCCTGTGGGTCAGGCTCGCCTCAGGACTTGAGGGATATCTGGTGCTGAAACACATGTAAGGCACTAAGCCTACAGGTGTCCTCTACCGGTACCGCCAGTTGTGTCTGCTGACCAATGGAAAATGATATTGTTGGCACACTGCCCAAAGGTACCATCTTAGAAAACAGTCCAAGTACCAAAACCTCCTCACTATGTAGACCATCCTCATGGTCACTCACTAAAAAAGATTAGTAGATAAGATCAACGTCTGCTCTACTAGTGTCTCAAATAGGCAGAAAATCTAGTAATCGCCTCCATCCAGTCCTCTGCTGCCTGGGAATCTGTCTCGCCTCGAAACCTCAGAGGCCTGTACCGCTGAAACTCGTGCAATGTGCTCAGTCAGCGTGCACCGTCCTTTAATGAGGCTGATGACATCTGCTGCCCAATAGTTGGTGGTGGTGCTGGTACATCACCCGAAAGTGCCAACATATAAAGAGGGCCCTGCACCAGAGCCTCGTCATTCGGTGGGCCATCATCATGTAATCTCTCGGGAACCCTAGCTGGCTGTCTTTGCAGCGACATCCTGATAAGGAAAAGGTGCGCCATGGTCAATAAGTTATACCTGATGAGCTGACTCAAAGAGACCACAAATAAAACTCTTAAAACACACACACAATTAGTGTTTTCGTGCACTGAGTCATAAATCAAAGTTCAGGGTCCTGGTGTATGGATACATCAGCTGCCGCACCAACACTGGATTCACTGGTCTGAAAACCACACTCAATACTCTTAATATTATTTCTTTACAGAAAAGAAAGATCAGAGTCTTGAGTTCTGCGGTAGAAATGACTCCTCTGATACCAATTTGTCAAGACCCATCCTCGGGGCCCGTGCCGTGACTACCCCAAGCCTTCATTCCATAGGCCAGGGGCTGGTGACTAGCACTAAAGGCGTAAAACCTGATAAAAGGGAAGGCATTTCCTTTAATAAGTAAACAAGAACAACAGAGTACGCAACTGGAAGTAAAAACTAAGTAATAATGTATACAAAAGAAAGTGCTGAAAGGGAAGGGGCTAGAAATACAAGCCCAACAGTAAAGTACAGTACAACTGAAAAGCTAGTACAACTGCAGTAAAGTAAAACAACAACTACTGAGTCGTCCTCCGGGAATCCCACCTGAAGGGTGGGTACAGATGGTCTCCTAAGCACAGAGGATTCAGTCCAGCCTCTTTGATATCGAACCCACGGAGGATTCAGTCCATTCTCGTTGCTGTCGAACCCATGGAGGATTCAGTCCAATCTCGTTGCTCTCGAACCCACAGAGGATTCAGTCCAGTCTCATTGCTATCGAACCCACAAAGGATTCAGTCCAGTCTCGTTGTTGTCGAACCCATGGAGGATTCAGTCCAGTCTCGTTGCTGTCGAACCCACGAAGAATTCAGTCCAGTCTCATTGCTGACGAACCCATGGAGGATTCAGTCCAGTCTCATTGTTGTCGAACCCACAGAGGATTCTAGAACAGTAGCCATTATCTTCTAACCCACGAAGGATTCCAGTACAGTAGTCGTCACAACCAGCTCTATGGTTCCCGCACATAGCACGCTCGATTCCGGGAGGGTCCGCTCCTCGAGTCAAAGGTCGATAAATCAACTATCAATAAGTCCTAAGTTGATGTATCCCGAAGTTCCGTCTCATCAAAATAAACCCAACGCGACAGACGACACATCAATCAGACGCCCGGTCTGAGAGTTATTGACTTTTCCGTTCCAGGGGTCTGGTTGGAATTACGCTTGTTCCAAACCCGGACATTTTCAAAAGTTTTCTAAAACTCACTTAGAGTATGGAAAAATGAAAACCTCTTCGCGAGGGTTCCAGTGCCGCAGACGGCACGTCAATCGGACGCGCGGTCTAGAAGTTATTCACGTTTAAGTGAAATGGGCCTGGCCCGTCAAGTCCAGTGGGTTGGTCGGTCGATCCGACCTGGTTCGGCGGGTCCGACCTGGCTGGGAGTCGGCCCGGCCCAGCGGGGTGCGGCCCGGTCTGGTGTCAGGTGGTCCGGTCTTCGTATTGGTGGCCAGGTCCGCGCATGGGCTGCCTGACCCGCGGCTCGGCCAGTTGGCCGAGCAGTGTGTGTGTGTGTGTGTGGGGGGGGGGGGGGGGTTCTTTGTAATGGTGGTGCCGCCTCTCCAGCCCTACCAGCCGAAGCCGACCAGCTTTTCCGGATCGAGTGGCCCGCACAGCGGGCCTCTGTCTTCCCACGTGGTGCCAAGCGGTGCCACGAATTCCTCCGCCCAGCCGGTAGGTGGCCGGCCGGTTCACCCGCCGAAGCAGCCTGCCCAGCGCGGGCCGCAGTTCCTCCGCAGCACGACGCCATGAGGCACCGCTGTCTTCCCAACCCGTCCAGTTATGGACAACCGGTTCTCTTCGCCCGAGGGTCCCGCACCGCGGGCCGCGGTTTCTTCCACGCGATCGCCACTTCCGATCGCCGCCGTCTCCGGTCGCCACCACCTCCGATCGCCACTGCCAAAATAAACAAGAATTTTCGGAGGGTCGTCGGGCTGGTTCTTTGATAGATGTATAATAAACTTATATCTATTATTCATGAGGTTTGAACAAGTACGATGAGAGTCAAGTCTTAAGGTAATGGAATTTCATCTCACTTTTTATATCGATGAGATACATTCTATATTCACCACTCTATTCTTTTATGCAGTGTATATAATTTTATATGAAATTTTATATCATTAATTTCATTTATTTAATGATATTAAATGTTTCAATTTATTTTATTCTATAATTGGGATCATTATTCAAAAGTTACTCAAGTAGTAAGGGGATTTATAGTCTCACTTTTAAATCTATGAAACTTATTCCATATTCACCACTTGTTTATTTTGTGTGATCTATATAATACCATATGAAATGTTATATAATTAATTTAATTTATTTCATTATATTATAAGTTTCAATTGATTCTATTATTTTATAGATCTCATGATTCAAAAGTTACTCAAGTAGTAAGGGTTTTCTTGTCTCAATTTTATTTTTGTGAGATATATGATATATTCCCCACTTATTCTTATTTTGTGGCGTATATACTTCCTATGAAATTTTATATCATGAATTTAATTTATTTAATGATATTAAAACTTCCAATTTATGTTATTATTTCATGAGGATCATGATTAAAAATTTACTAAAGCAATAAGATTATTTCTACTCTCACTTTTATTTCAGTGAGACATATGCAATATTCACCACTAATTTCTTTTGTATGGTGTATATAATTCCTATGAATGTATTCTATGATTATTATACTTATATTTATGGGTATTGAAATATCCATTTGACCATCTTTCATGGAGTTTACTGGTCAAAAGTTACCAAATCGGTAAGGTAATTTGGTCTCAATTTGCCTTCTTTGAGACACATGTTATATTATGCACGTACATTCTTTTATGATGGGTATATACTACCATTTTTCAAGTTATATCATGAATATCCTTCTTTTAATGATATTTTATACTTCATGTAATGTTATTAATTCATAGGTATTATGATTCAAAGTTACCAAAGTGGTACGAGTTTATTACTACAATTTCATCATTTATCGAGATTATTTATGATTATGCTTCCATCGATGAAATATTATGATCTATATCTCAAGAAATCTCATGACTTTTCTTCTCCTCTAGTTATGTAAAATCCCAGGTAATTATAGAATAATAATTTTTAATATTTTTTAATATCTATGAACTAGATAGTAATTTTACTCTAAATGGGACGCTATGTCTGATAGCGTACTCAACACGTAATAATTAGTTTCTCCAAAATCTTACGTTTCATGCAAAATTAAATTATACCGAAAAATAATATATTGTTAATATTATTATTTTAAGTGGTAGTTATCATATAGTCTTTGTATCACCATGAATGAATAGAAATAACTATATTATGCTTACACATGTTTATTAAATGTTTTTACATTCATCCAATATATTTTATAGACTTAAAATAAGAATAAATCCAATTTTAAGCATAAAAAGCTCTAATATTTTAAAAGTTAGTTTTCCTACCTTTTGATAGAGAAACCATTTTAAATCTATTTTTTGACACTTTTATAATTTTTATATGAAAAATTAAAATTCTTTTTTGAAATAAAAATATCAAAATTTATTTTGGGAAAATTTTTGGTATTTTTCTGAGAAGTTTCATATTTCGATGAATAGTGAATAATACAAAATATTAGTTCACAACTGATTTTTTTTCAAATTTATTTATATGGTTAAATTATGTTTTAATTTGTTTTAAAGTATAATTAAATATTTTTTATCAATTAATACAATTTTGGTCATTGGAATCAATTTTACATTGAAATTGGATATAAAATCTTTGTGAACTTTTGAACGTTTTTACTTTAAAAATCTATTTTCTTGATCCATCAACGAGATTAATTTTTAATTTAATTTATTCCAATTATGTGTTTTCAATTTGTAAATATGGATTTTATATTTTTAATCATAAGGTAAATTTTTTTTAAATAGGTTCATTTTATTTTTGAACATTATGAATAATAACTTTAGTAATATTTTTATTAACATGGTTAAGGGTAAATCGAGTAATTAAAGATAAAAATAATATTATAAATAATATAAATTCACCACAACACTTGTACTAATTTCATTGTATGAGTTTTTTTCGAGAAAAATATTCCTTGTATCAAATTATATCCTTTGGAAACCAATTGGGTGTGAGTAAGACATTTATAATATTATATTCAAAGAGAAGACAAATTTTGTCACATCCTTGTTTTTAACAAGTAAAGTATTTTTAATAAGGGGTTATAAAGGGGAAATATTTGACTATAAATAGTATTTATAAAGATAAAATGTTTAAATACATCATGGTAATTTATTTATAATTTTTAGGAAATAAATAGTTAAATTAAATGGTGACACAATGATGATGCAACAATTGCTTAATTAATAAAAGAATTAAATAAATGATATTATAAATATTAAAATAAATATAATTTGAGATTATAAATGTCATGAAAGAATTTTATGTATACCTTTTAAATTTTAGTGATGAGTTAAGAGAGTTGGTTATAATTTATCTTGTTGTTATGATATTTTTAAAAAGTCAAGAAATGAATAGTGTCAAAATTGACACTAATGGTATTTTAAAATATAAAATATTTTATTAAATGATATAAAATTTATAAAAATCCTAATTTAGGCCAAATTTTTTGTATGAGTCATAAATAGTTATCAATGACTCATTTATAAGTCTTTTGGCATTTTATAGTAATTATATTAACCCTCAAAGTGTAAATTACATGATATCACGATTGAAATTAATAATGGTTAAAACAAAAAGATAAGGATTAAAAAATATTCAAAACTTATCTAATTTTAATTAAATGAAGGAAATTAGACCCAAAATCATCATATATTCTAAATAAATTAGTTTGGGACAATTTTTATTAGAAAATTAATTTATATTAATTTAATAATTTGAGGAATTCCAAGAGTACCCCTCCCCTCTCCTATAAAAGGGCACCCATTATTCTCTCTTTTCACACTTGAAAACCTATTTTTTTGTCCTATATATACAAAAATACTATAATATAATCTCTCAATACATTCTATATCCCTTATTTTATGAATAAAAACTTCCTTAGAGGTGTTAAAGTGTTAGTCAAAAGAGACCATCCAAAGAAGAGGTATCATTTTTAATTAAGTGTTTTTGTTTTATTATTATTTCACTTCATTAAAATATTCTTACACCATGATGAAATAATAACTATAGTATCATAAATATACTTAGATGTTATTATGTTAATATCATAACCTAAATCCATATCCACTTCCATCAAATGGGAAAACAATTAATCGTTCGTGCGTACGAATGGACTATCACATCCACGAACCGATATAATTTGTTTTCCATCACCATATCTCAAGAATGATTATAATTATGAAATTAATGTTTATATATGATATTAATTATATATTTATCATTATTACATAATAATATATCAAATATTTTCTTACCTTTCTATGAACATAAAAATGATAATGTCGTTCGTGCGTACGTGTGAACTATCAGCTCCACGAAGCAATGTGATTCATTTTTCATCACCAAATCACATGGATGATATAAATAAGTATATTTAAATGATTAATATGATATTTATTATATTATTATAATTATTTAAACATAAAAATAATAATTACCTTCTTTCCATAATGAAAAATGAATAATGGGAACATTACTCATGCATACGTACGACCTACCATCTCCATGATTATAACATTGTTCATTTTTCATAAACATAAATAAATGGTTTTATTGATGTATTAAATTTATTCTTATGTTATGAATATTATTCTAGATATTATGTACTAATGACCACTTTGAATATTGACATCACACAAAATTCATTTTGGGCTAATGTACTAAATATCGACAAAACGTCCAACATGAACTTAAATAATTAAGTAATTGTTATAACATGATAAAAAGTGATATAAAAATAATAATAAACTTTAAAAAGGTTATAAATAAAGTAAATAATTAACCCAAGTTTATTATTAAGTAATATAAAGATTGTACATGATGGGTTGGACTCAAGGTAAGGGAGTTTATTTTAAAAACACTCATTTAATGTTTTTTAACAAAAATAAAAGGGAATGTTTTTTAATTTATATGGCATGAATGGATTTTCACACTTTTATTTAACTTGAATGTTTTTATGTTTCCTTTATAAGTTTAAAATTTTATTTTCAAATAACGTGTTTTCATTTTTGAGTGCACGACTTTGTAAAAATGAAAAGTGATTTCAAAGTGGGAAAGTTATTATTCTTGTATGCATGATTTATGCGTTGTGCTTATGTTTTTGTTATTAAAAATTATTTATGAGATCAGGTGGTTGCGTGATAAACCAAGTATAGCTTATCTCTCTATATATCTCTAATGCATTGGTTAATGAGACAGAGTTAATTGGTAGGGTTTCTCCTAAGATATTAAGGGAATATACTGCGGTGGGTATTCCAAATGTAACCATGAAGGTTGATCCCTATGTAGTTGTGATAGCCATAGTAAATGTAATAGTGATATAGAAGTGTTGTCACATGTTACCTTTATTATTTATGTTTTCTATGGTGTTTTACAGGAATCTTATGATTTCATGAGGTAAGATAAAAAGCATATATTTTATGGGTGGATAGTATAACTTTGTGAAAATGTTTTCATGGAATTAAATTATTCACGGACTAACATTTTATTTTCTTATTTTATGCCCATTAATGAGATATTTTTCTCATACAAACTTTTAAAATGTTTTTCACAGGTTATAAGGATGGGTAAGGGAAAGGATAAAGTCAAGTTGAAAGTTATGAATATTTTTTATGAAAAATAAATCATGTTTTATTTTAAAAATATTATATTATGAAAGAAATGAATACTATCTATAAGTGTACAAATTTTATTTTATAGTTTTGTTATGTATGATATATGACCTAATTATCTAAAAATATAAACCTAAAAATATCCTCAATGTGGAATAAAGTAAATTTTTTGACTTAACTAAAGATTATGTAATGTTTAAGGTTAGGGCCTTATAGTTGGTATCAAAGGTCGGTTTAGATAACTTTAGGGGTTAGGTTATTTTTAATAGAATATCCATAAATTATTTTTACTTTATGGTTAAGTTGAAATGATATATCATTTGAAGATTAACATGTTTCTTCATCTAAGATATGTCTATTCAGAATGGTTTTGCGCAGAGGAAATATGGCAGCTATATTGGGAAGAAATACAGAGGAAAATGACCTTCCAAATAAGCATCCTAAAATGGTCAAAATAAGAATTGAATAGTTTGTTTCTATGATGGATCAGTTAATATAGGCTATAAATGGTAGTGACATCCATGCACGAGATCAAATAGATCAACCACATAAGAGTATGTCGGTAGTGAATCATTTCACGAGGAAACATCCCCCATCATTAATAGGATCGTCTTACCCCATGATAGCTGAAGGGTGGATTAAATCCCTAGAAAAGATTTTTGATTTAATGGGGTGTTCAAACAACCAAAAGGTTAGTCTTTATGTTTACCATTTTTAAGGTGAAGCTGATAAGTGGTGGTCGATGGTTAAGAATATCAAGGAAATTGGGAATATTGATGCTTTAGAGGGATAAATTCAAAAATATTTTTCTTGAGAAATATTTTCCTAAGGAGGTTCAACTTATGATGGAAAAAAATTCTTTTAATTGAGGTAGGAGGAGGAATTAGTGGTCGTATATGAATAAAAATTCACTCGACTCATAAAGTACATTCCAAATTTCATTCTAGAGCTTGATAGTAAAATCAATCTTTTTTTACATAGGATTAAAGCCAAAATATCAAAGGGAATTAGCTTCTAGTGAATAAAAAGTTATGAAAAACTTGTTCTATGTGTAGAGAAGGTGAAAATGGAGTTTGAAGATGATCATATGTTCTTTGAAAACTATAAAAAAAGAGGTATATACACCAAGATAATGGGAAGAATTCATCAAAAAATTCTGATGGTAAGAAAATTAAGTTTACAGTTTGTGAGAATTATGGTAAGAAACATAATGGGGAATGGATTTTGAATTCTAGTAAGTGCTTTCGATGTGGTAAAATGGGGCATAAGACTCATAATTATACTGAAAAAGATCAATGTAGTAGTAATAAAAAATCAGATATACAATCAATAAAATGTTTTAAATGCAATGAGATGGTTCATTATGAAAACGAGTGTCTAAAGATAAACTTGAACGATGGGAAACATCCATACTATAAGCATAAAGTTGTGATGAAATCCTTTGAAACCACTTTAACAGATGTTAGAACATAAAATTAAGTTATATCAGGTACATTATTTGTTTATTCAGATTATTCCAATGTGTTGTTTGATTCAGGGTCTACCCATTATTTCATTTCTAAGAAATTTTCTGGTAAATTGGAAATTCTACCTAAAGAAATGAAGACAAAAATTATTATAAAAACACATGGGGGAAATATTAAGTAAAAAATAAATTATAATAATCTTCCTATCAATGTATATGGAAATAATTTACCAGAAAACCTTATTGTTTTTCCTCTAGTAGAGTTTGATGTTATTCTGGGTATGGATTGGATTTCTGTTTACCATGACAAGATATACTATAGATATAAAGAAGTTTCTTTTCAGAAAGAGTTTTAGTTTGTTTATAATAATGAACTCATATCATTGATAATATATTAGGAAGTCGATAAACTATTAAAATATGGTAATAAATGTTATCTTGAACATATTGTTGAAAATAAAGGAACTTTCAGATTAATGATGTGACGGTGGTAAATGAGTATCTTGATGTTTTTCTTTATAAGTTTCCTGGTATTATACCTGATCAAGAATTTGAATTTACTATTGAATTAGATCTTTATGCTAAGCCAATTTCTAAACCCCCTTATCGAATGGCTAAAATGGAACTTTTAGTGTCAAAGAATCAATTTCAGGAGTTATTAGAAAAAGGTTTCATTTAACCTAGAACTTCACCATGGGGTGCTTCTGTCTTGTTTATTAAAAAGAAATATGGTTCCATGAGACATTGCATTCATTATAGAGCCTTTAATAACATAACTGTTAAGAACAAGTATCCTTTTTCAGATATGAATGATTTTTTTGATCAACTCTAGGGATCACAATATTTTTCAAAGGTTGATCTAAGGTTGGGGTACCCTCAGTTGAAAGTAAAGGAAACAGACATTCTGAAGACTACGTTTCAGAATAGATATGAGAATTATGAATATGTAGTTATGCATTTTGAGTTAACTAATTCACCTGTTGTATTCATGAATCTTATGAATAGAATATTTCCAGAGTTATTAGATAAGCTTATGGTTGAGTTTATTGATGAAATTTTGGTATATTCTAAAATTAAAGAGTAACATTAAAGATATCTAATGGTTTTTTTAAACCTTAAAAGAAAATAAACTGTATGGTAAATTCAACAAGTGTGAATTTTTGTTGTAGTAAATTTATTTCTTTGGTCAAATTTTGGTTCTAAATATGTCATAACTATTGAACCTTCTAAAACAAAAGTTGTTGAAGAGTGGCCAAGACCTACCAATTTCATATATATTCATAGTTTTCTTAGTTTAGTAGGTTATTACTAGGGGTTTGTTGAAATCTTTGTATGGTTATCTAGACTGCTAACTAAGTTAACTAAAAAATGTGTTAAGTTCATATGGAAAAAAGAATGTGATGATTGTTTTTAGGAATTGAAAAGAAGATTGGTTAATGCTCTAGTTTTGGACATAAATTCCAAAAATGGTGAATTTTTCATCTATAGTGATACTTAGTTAAAAGGAATAGGTTGTGTCCTAATGAAGAATTATCAAGTAATTTTTTTATGCTTCAATTCAGTTGAAACCTCATGAGTTAAATTACCCTACACATGATTTGAAATTATATACTGTTTTTTTGTATTAAAAATTTGGAGGCATCATTTGTATGGAGTAAAGTGTAAAATATATACTGATCATTAAAGTTTAAAGTATATATTCACTCAAAAATAATTTAACATGAGACAAAAAATATGACTGGAACTAATAAAGTATTATGATTGCATGATTCATTACCATCCTGGAAAATAAAACAAAGTGGCTGATACTTTGAGTCAAAAAAGTAATGCTACATTAACAATGATACGATTAGAATATGACCCTTTGATTAACGATTTGATGAATTTTAGACTAGAAGTTGTTGGTGTAGAAAATTACTATGGTTTTTTTCCAGGTGTCAATGCAATAAACTCTATCAGATAGAATTAATCAAGCATATAAGGAAGATTGTGATTTTTTGAAAAAGTTAGAATCAGTTAAAAAAAGTAATTTTCCTGAATTTAACATTGATAAAGATTGTGTTTTGAGATTTGGTAATCGATTATGTGTGACTTGTGATTCAAAGTTAAAGAAAGATTTGTTATGTGAAGATCATAGTTCTCCATTTTCATTTCATCCTAACATCACTAAGATGTACATAGACCTTTGAGATTATTACTGTTGGGATGAAATGAAAAGAGATATTTCTTACTTTACCATGAAGTGTTTGACTTGTCAGCGGGTTAAATCAGAATGAAAGTTTCCAAAGATGATGCTTCATCCTTTTTCAGTGCCATAGTGGAAATTGGAAAATATATATTTGGAATTATTAGTGGGATTACCAAATACTTTTAGAGGTAACAATACGATCTGGGTTATGTTGATCGAATGACTAAATCTGCTCATTTTATTCCTATTCAAGACACTCTGTCTCTAGATCAACTTTATCGATTGTATATTAAATATATATTCAGGTTTCATGAAGTTACTCTATCTATTGTATTAGATCGTTATCCTAGGTTCACTTCTAACCTTTGTAAAGGCCTTCAGAAGTCATTGAGAACTGAATTAAATTTCAGTACATCTTTTCATCCTCAATCAGATGGAAAGACAGAATGAACAATTCAGACCTTGGAGAATATGTTATGTTCTTATTAAATGGATCACTAGGGAAGTTGGGATCAACATCTTCCTTTGGTTGAGTTTTCTTATAATAACAATTTTCATTCCAATATAAATATGACACCATTTGAGGTATTTTATGGATAGTGGTGTCGAACTCCATCATTTTGGGATTAAGTAGGTGAAAGGAAGTTTATGAGACCAGAATTGGTAGAGAAAATGATAGATAAAGTTCAGTTAATTCAATGATACATGAGGATAGCTCATAGTAGGTAGAAAAGTTATGTGGATAACCAGATGAAAGATCTTTATTTTGAGGTATGTGATCATGTCTTTCTCAAAGTTTCTCTAAGGAAAAGTGTGATGCTTTTTGGTAATAAGGGAAAGTTGAGTCCACAGTTTATTAGACCCAATGAAATCTTGGAGAAAGTTGGATTATTTGAATACTGAGTGTATTTGCCTCTAATTTTATCCCAGGTATACAATATTTTTCATGTTTCAATGTTAAGAAAGTATATGCCAAATCCATCTTATGTTTTAATTCCAGAAGTAGTTCAGTTGGAAGAGAATATTTCATATGAGGAACAACCAGTTCAGGTTCTTAATAGTCGAGAGCAGGTATTACTGAATAAGGTAATTCATCAGGTTAATGTTTTGTGGAAAAACCATATGGTTAAATTGGAAACATGTAAATATGAAAATTCTATGAGGGAAAAATACCCCCACTTATTTGATAAGTGAATAAAATTGAGAGGATGTATTTTCCAAAAGGAGAGAAGGACATAACATCCCAAGTAATTATAGAATAAAACTTTTTCATATTTGTTAATATTTATTAATTATTTAGTATTTTTACCTTTAAGGGGATTCTACGTCTGATAGCTTACCCAAAATGCAACAATTAGTTTCGTCGAAATCTTTCGTTGCATACAAAATTGTGTTATACCAAAAAAATAATATATTGTTAATATTATTATCTTAAGTGGTAGTTTTCTTCTAGAAATTGTATCAGAAGAAATGTATAGAAATAAATATATTATTTTTAAATGTTTTTATGCTCATAAAATAAATTCTATAGGCTTAAAATAATAATAAATTCAATTTTAAGCATAAAAATCTCCAATATTTTAAAAAGGCAGTTTTACCGTCTTTTGATGGAGAACCCATTTTAAATATAATTTTTCAAAATTTTATAATTTTTATATGAAAAATTAAACTTATTTTTAAAACAAAAATATCAAAATTTACTTTGGGTAAATTTTTAGTATTTTGCTAAGAAGTTTCGTATTTTGATGAATAGTGAATAATACAAAATATTAATTGCTTTTTTTACCAATTTATTTATATGGTTAAATTATGTTTTTAATTGGTTTTAAATTATAATTAAATAATTTTTTTATCAATTAATACAATTTAGTTCATTGGAATCCATTTCAGATTAAAATTAGATATAAAATCTTTTTGAACTTTTGAACATTTTTTACTTTAAAAACCTATTTTTTCGATCCGTCAACGAGATTAATTTTTAATTTAATTTATACCAATTATGTTTTTTGAATTTGTAAAAATGGATTCCATATTTGGAATCATAAGATCCAAATTATTTAAATATGTCCCTTTTATTTTTGGACATTATGAATAGTAACTCCAGTAATATATTTTTTACCATAATTAAGGGTAAATCAGGTAATTAAAGGTAAAAATAATATTATAACTAATATAAAAACACCTTAAAAATTATCCTAATTTCATTGGATGAGTTTGTTTCAACTGAAATAATACTTTTATCTAATTTATATCCTTTGGAAGCCACTTGGGTGTGACTAAGACATTTATAATATTATATTCAAAGAGAAGACAAATTTTGTCACATCCTTGTTTTTAACAAGTAATGTATTTTTAATATGGGGTTATACAGGGTATATCTTTGACCATAAATAGTCTTTATAAATATAAATTTTTTACCTATATCATGGTAATTTATTTATAATTTCTATAAAAATAAATAATTAAATTGAATGGTGACACAATGATGATGAACCAATTGCTTAATTGATGAAAGAATCAAATAAATGATATTATAAATATTAAAATTAATATAATTTGAGATTATAAATATCATGAAAAAATTTTATGGATTAATTTTACATGTTAGTGATGATTTAAGATAGTTTTTTTGAATTTATCTTGTTGTTATGATATTTTTAAGAAGTCAAGAAATGAATAGTGTCAAAATTGACAATAATTGTAATTTAAAATATAAAATATTTTATTAAATAATATAAAATTTATAAAAATAACAATTTCTACCACAATTATTGGAATAATTCATAAAATTTCATAAATTACTCATTTAGTGGTCATTTTGTATTTTATAGTAATTATATTAACCCTCAAAATGTAAATTACATAATATCAGGTAAAAATTAATAAGGGTTAAAAAAAGATAAGGATTAAAAAATAGTCATAACTTATCTAATTTTCATTGGATGAATGTAATTATACCCAAAATCATCATATATTTTGAATAAATCAGTTTAGGACTATTGTTTTTAGAAAATTAATTTATATTAATTTAATAATTTGAAGAATTCCAAGAGTGCCCCTCCCCTCTCCTATAAAAGGGAACCCATTATTATCTTTTTAACACTTCAAAACCTATTTATTTTGGCCAATATCTACCTAAATTACTTACTATATTCTGTCACCACATTCTAGATCCCTTATTTTAGTCAGAACACCCTCCTTAGAGGTGTTAAGGTGTTAATTAAAGGAGGTCGTTTGAAGAAAAGATATCATTTTTAATTAAGTGTTTTTGTTTTATTTCTTCTTTCACTTCCTTCAAATATTCTTCCACCACGATGAAATAATAAATCCAATATACTCAATATAATGAGATGTTATTATTTTAATATCATCACATAAATCCATATCCACTTCCATAAAATGGGAAAATAATTTATCATTCATGCGTACGTGTGAAGTATCACCTCCACGAACCTTTATAATTCGTTTCCCATAACCATCTCTCTAAGATGGTTATAATTATGAAATTAGTTTTTATATATGATATTAGTGACATATTTATCATTATTAAATAATAATATATCAATTATTTCCTTACCTTTCTATGCACATAAAAATGACAACGTCATTCGTGTGTATGTGTAAACTATCACCTCTACGAAGCGATGTGATTAATTTTTCATCACCAAATCACACGTATGATATAAATAAGTATATTTAAATGATTAATATTATATTTATTATATTATGACCATTATTTAAATATAAAATAATAATTACCTTCTTTCATCAATGAATAATGGTAACATTACTTTTGCATACGCACGACCTACTATCTCCATGATTATAACATTGTTCATTTTTTATAACCATAAATAAATTGTTTTATTGAGGTATAAAAATTATTCTTAAGTCATGAATATTATTATGGATATTATGGATTAATTACCACTTTGGATATTGACATCATCCCAAAGTCATTTTGGACTCATGTACGAAATATTGACAAAACGTACGACATGAACTTAAATAATTAATTAATTGTTATAACATGATAATAAGTGATATAAAAGTAATAATAAACTTTAAAAAGGTTCTAAATAAAGTAAATAATTAACCTAAGTTTATTATTCAGGAAGATAAATATTGTACATGACGGGTCAAACTCAAGGTAAGGGACTTTCTTTTAAAAACACCCATTTAATGTTATTTTTACAAAATTCAAAGGGAATGTTTTTTTAACTTATATGAAATGAATGGATTTTCCTGATTTTATTTAAATTTAATGTTTTGATGTTTCCTTTACAAGTTTAAAATTTTATTTTCAAATTATGTGTTTTCATTTTTGAGTGCAAGGCTTTGTAAAAAAGAAAAGTGATTTCAAAGTGGGAAAGTTATTATTCTTTTATGCATGATTTATGTGTTGTGCTTAAGTTTTGGTTCTTAGTAATTGTTTATGATATCAGGTGGTTCTATGATAAACTAAGTACGGGTGAGAGAGTTTTAGATCTCCAATTAATTGGGTAATGAGACAAAGTTAATCAGTAGGGTTTCTCCTAAGATATTAAAGGAATATACTACAATGGGTATTCCAAATGTAACCATGAGGGTTACTACCTATGTTGTCGTGATAACTACTGTAAATGTAAGAGTGATATGGAAGTGATTCCACAAGTTAAATTTATAATTTATGTTTTCTATGGTTTTTTTCAAGAATGTTATGATTTTATGAGGTAAGATAAAGATATTATGTTTTATGGGTGGAAAGTATAACTTTGTGAAAATGTTTTCATGGGATTAAAGTATTCAAGGACTAACATTTTATTTTCTTATTTTATGTCCCTTACTAAACGTTTTTCACTCATACCAAGTTTTAAAATGTTTTTCACAGGGTATAATGATGGGTAAGAGAAAGAAGGAAGTCAAGTTGAACGTTACAAAGATTTTTCATGAAAAATAAATCATGTTTTATTTTAAAAGTTTTATATTATGAAAGAAATAGATACTATCCAGAAGTGTACACTTTGTATTTTATGGTTTTTTATGTATGAGACATGGACTAATTATCTATAACTCTAAACATGAAAAGATCCTCAATGTGAAATTAAGTAAAATTCTCCACTTAACTCAAGATTATGTAATGTTTAAGGCTGGGAAATTATAAGTTATTCATGATATATTAATGTAATGGTTCCATTTTTTCACACTTTGGTACTTATGATAATTTAGATTTTTTTTAAGAAAACCCAACCTTATTTCCCTATTTGTTTAGAAATATATTTTATTCAAAAACCATTTTTTCTAATTTTTTTTCAATAATGTTTTAAATGAAATTTTAAGCCAATTTTTAAGAAAAAGGTTTTAATTTTTTAAGCTTCTATTATAAGTTTTCAAGAATATTTTTTAAATAAAAAGGGTTTTAAAATGTTTTTCAAATATTCCTTTATATGTTTTCAAATTTATTTTCAACGAAAATGGTTTTCAAAATGTTTTATGTTTTAAATTTTTTTAAAGAGAAAATGATATTTTAATCAATAAATGTTTCTAATGATTTTTAAAATCTTCCTTTATAAGTTTTTTAAAGAGGTTTTCAAATTAAATGATTTTGAAAATATTTCATGTTAAAAAAAGTGATTTTAAAAGAATGATTATTTTCCTTACGAAATGTTCCATGTGATATTTTAAAATATTTTTCCATTTAAGTTTTCACACTTTGATATAGTTTATTTTTTATTGGAGATATAATCCAAGTTCACTATTATTATTAATTTTTTGAATGATTTATGTTTATAATGATAAGTTTTTTTATGAAATATTTTTCCCTTCTAGGGGTTATACCACAATAGAATGCTTATGAAACCTACTTCCTTTAATGGGGTATTCTATTATGAAATGATTACAAAAACTATCTATTTTTTACAAGTTATGATATGATGAAATGTTTATAATAACCATTTTTTTGGGTTATGATATGATTTTTATGAAACCCATCTCTTTTTATGGGTCATGATATGATGAATGTTTTATTATCTTGTGGCACACGTATGTAGGATTTTATTATATGGGGGGTGGGACCTATATCTCCTTCTAATTAATCGGGTAATGATAAATGGTATATGATATCATAGGGTGCATGGGTTGTAGCCCATGATAAAAAACAAGAGGGTACATAGGTTATAGCCCAATATCAAAAAAAGAGGGTACATGGGTTGTATCCCAAACCCAAAAACAAGAGGGTACATAGGTTATAGACCAAGACTAAAAACAAGAGGGCACACTTTTTGTATCCCAATCTCTAAAACAACAAGGTACATGGGTTGTAGACTAGTCCCAAAAAAAAAGAGGGTACAAGGGTTATAGCCTAAACCTCAAAATAAGAGGGTACATATGTTATTTCCCAAGCCAAAAAATAAGATGTTACACGAGTTGAAGCCTAATCCCAAAACAAGAGGGTACACAGGTTGTATCCCAAGCCTAAAAAAGAGGGTACATAATTTGTAGACCAAGACATAAAGAAAGAGGGTACATGAATTGTATCCCAATCCCTAAAACTATAGGGTATATAGGATATAGCCCAAGCCCTAAAAAAAGATGATATATGGGTTGTAGCCTAAGACCGAATATGGAAAAAGGGTGATTAGCCCAGGCCTAACAGGTTATGAAGGTCTTGGTAGGTAGTATTATCATAATATTTTATATGCTTATGTGTAAGCCAAAAATTCTATGTCTTATTCATATGTTATACTCTCATGTATTATGATCTTTTATTTCCTTAAGATTCATGTCTTATGAACTACCAATACTTATTCCATGACTTAATATTATGATATTTGATATATAGGGAATGTTCTTCAAATTTAATGCTCATGTTATCATACCCTTATACTAATGTTATGATTATGTATCTCCTTTATTTATCCTTAATGAGAATATGATCTCACCCTTTCTTATGTTTCCTTTCCCTAGGTTATGAAGAAAGGTTTTAAGTAGGAGTACTAAAGGGGAAGATCTTCAAGGGATATATTGAAGATCTTTCACCAAAATAGAAGACTATGTTTCCGAGTTTCCAAATACACTAAACAATTATGGTCCTCAGGCATGTACTTTTTTAATATGCTAAATATTCTTCTAAAATGATTTAATATCCATTTATGTTAATCTTGGGTCACTATATTATTGTCAACCAATAACGAGTCTCCATCTTCAGTGACTTGAAAACCATATGTTTATGGTTCTTTAACCTCTCTTATGCTACTATAAATAATTTGTGTCTTAGGTACAACCTCTTCTATAGGGAGCTATAGAATATATTCATGTACCAACTCTTGTGTATCTTGAGAATAAAATTCATCAAATTAAATCTTTCTCCCACCATACTTCTTTAGTATGTGATCCCTCTAAATAAATATAACACATCTTGTAATAGTTACCTTATTATATGAGGGGGTAATATAGATAATATAACCTTGTTTCCTTGATATATCCTATAAAGATACACTTCATGTCCCAAGGTGATAGTTTGTTTCCTAAGGTGGCCTTAACAAATCCCCCGCATCCCCATACACATAAGGAATTCAACAAAAATTTACTTCAATATATTAATTCATATGGTATTATAATTTCAAATTTATTAGATACATGATTTAGTGTGTATTCCACACTATGAAATACATATCCTTAGAAGGATAATGGAATATATTCATGAATCATCATTAATGGTTCCTCCTTTCACTAATACCATTCCACTGTGGTGTATATAGTGGAATGTGTTGAGATATAATCCCATACTCTCATAGAAAGTCGATTAATTCTTGGTTAAGATACTTATAACCTTGATTAGATCAAAGCACTTTTATCTTCTTTCTAAGTTGATTCTCTACTTTATTCTTGAACTCTTTGAGTTTCTCAATGGATTATGACTTATATCTCATTAAATAGATATATCCATATCTAGTATAAAGTCACTAGTAAATTTAATTAAGTAATAATACCCACATATTTTTTCTACTTGAAATGGTCTACACACATCAGTATGTACCTATTCTAGAAGCTCTATGGATATTTCCTCCTTAACACAAAAGGTGGATTGTTCATTATATGTTGTAAAAAATAGATACATATATTAAGTGGATTTAATTCAAAAGAATATAAATATAAATCTTGATATATATTTTTCAACCACTTCTTGTTTACATGACCAAGTTGATGATTCCACAACTCAGTGTGAAATGAGTCATGTGAACCTCATTCATTATCAATTTATAATACTTGGTTTTTATAATATAATACATAGAGACCATTATTTAAATGTGAAATACTATAATATATATTTTATTTATAAAATAAAAAAATTTTATTTACAAATTTTAAAACAAAACCATCTATATCTTGTTAATACCATGTGTGAAGAGAGTTGGTTTTTGAAGAAGGCTGAAGTGGACATGGTTTACTGTGTTGGATTTTATTGTCAATGCATAAATAATATTAAAAGTTAAATGTGATGATTATTATGATGTTATTAAAATAAATCATGTAAAAGTATAGTGTATGTAGATAAACTATCTATAATATATTGGAAGAGGTTTTTGAGGTGACTAAGTAGGGATGGAGTTGGTTTATGGAGGTCGTGATTTGAAAAGAAGAAAGTCTAAAATTTTATGACTAAGACATGCATGATTGATTGAAGTTTATTCATGCGGTTAGTCAAATGACCATGGATTTAAAAATTAAATTTATTTTTATAAACTTTTAATCCTCACAATTATTTATACATGAATAGTTGATTGATTTATACTTGTGGTCGATCCGAAACTTTGTGAAAATGAAGAATGTTGCCTCACGGTATATCCGAAAAGTCGATGAGTTTTTCATGTGGTTGATCTAAATTATAGTCAATATAGAGTAATCATCTTGTTGATATATATTACATCATATGGTTTATGAACATAGTGTGATCAATTCACATGGTAGCTATTCTTTATGGTCAGTTCCATACTTAGAGAATTTTTTATGGATTTTTAGGGTGAAAAAGAAAGTTTACAAAATTTTTATATTATAAATAAATTAAAATCAAGAAATGATTATGTGTTTTTCTTCATAATTTATACATAAAAAATATATTGTGATTCAAAGTTAAGTCTTAACATCAAACTGAAGGTGATACTATGAAGTATGATGTATTCTAAACCACAAACAGAAAGACCACATGAAAAAGTTACATGTTACCATGAACATGGATATATTTATGAAATAATTAAGGATATGAATTTTGTAGAGAATTTTTGGCCACTTATATTCGAATATCACATGATTTTTTAAAGTCTAATTTTTAATAATATTTAAATACAGGTATCATATCATTTTAAAAAGAAGGTTTACCAAGTTCAAAGAGGAAAATTTCTTGCTACCTACAATCATGGAGTTTTCATAGAAATAATATAAATAATTTTATTAATATTATTAAATGGATATATATGTATAGTTTATGCAAAATAAGATGTGTGTTTATACTATTGAAACCCTATAAAATATTCATTGTGTATCTAAAATGAAAGAATATGGAAAAGGAAGAAGAAGAAGTTATTAATGCTTGCTGCTGTTCAAGAAATCGAATAAGGTGAAAATGAGACTTTTTTTAGTGCAATACTGAAAGAATGAAACAACATAATAATAACATAATCTAATTTTGAAGTTGGGAGATAATTTATTATTATTGAAAAAATCTTCGAATTAGTAATACTGCGAAGGATGCACTTGCACTATTGAAAGATTATGGTGTATCCTAAGTTCATGGTTATCCCTAGATTTTTGTAATCCATAGGATTGTTTGAGCTCCATAGATTATGTTATAGGAATATAATACCACATAAAGATCATTAAGTAATAATAATAATTATTATTATTATAACAAGGATTTGAATAATATAGAAGTAATCTTGAATCATGGGAATATAATATAAGAAAATAGAATATCATATAAATTTGGAAAAAACATAAGCATAGAAAATAATAACATTCTGATAAAACTTGATCATGACCATACATTAAGTTTTGAAAAAACCCATGATTTCTATTCATTAGTTTGTAAAAAAACCCATGATGTTCATGCATTATATACGAGAAAAAAAATCCCACTCACACATTATTACTTCATGAGATATAAATCCTCAACCAATGAATTTTAGGGAGATATAATAATCCACCCATCAACATCCATACATATGTGTTTTATAAGATATCAATAATTTATCATATAATGAAAACACATTGAAAGAAAATGGTTTTCATATCACTTATAAATGATATTTTATAACGTGATATCAAAAGTTGATCAGTTGATACCAACAATTCAATCACTTAAAGAGATTATTTCATAAATAAATATAGAAGGTGATTCATAAAACATAACTCTATAAGAGTAAGATATTTTTTAGTTAAATAAGAAAATGGAAATTAAATATAAAAGAGGTTTATAAATAATTCCCTAACATTTTCATAAATATAAGAAGTTATGAATCACATTAAAAAAATATCATTTTTGACCAACTAAAAAGAATATGTTTTTAAACACTATTTGTAAAGAAATTACAATAATGTATCTTTGAAAATACATAAAGTTTTTCTAAAGGGAATGTTGAGTGGAAGATAACATGTACTTTTAGAAATAAAAAAACTTTTCAATATTTTAAAAAATACCTTTATTGAAACCCACATCATAAAAAGAGTGATAAATATTCCATTTGAAAATAGGAAAATAGAAATTCACATATCATAAAAAATAATACATATTAAGATTTCAAAATAAGAAATTAGAAAATTTATGGGAAGGGTGAGTATGAAAATGGAATAAAAATAGCTTATTTAGGGTAGATGCAAATTATTATTTACAACACTATATTTTAAAATAGAAGGAAATCCATAAATAGAATACAAATTTAAGGTAAATGACATGACCCATCTGAATGGGGCCTGTTCCGTGACTCCCCAAGAATGCCTTCAATAGGACAGGGGCTAGTGACTAGCACCGAGTAGGTATA
The DNA here is from genome assembly GCA_963277665.1 of Viscum album. Classification (NCBI taxonomy): domain Eukaryota; kingdom Viridiplantae; phylum Streptophyta; class Magnoliopsida; order Santalales; family Viscaceae; genus Viscum; species Viscum album. The sequence continues at coordinate 767,472,152 of OY728159.1, read as the reverse complement.
TCACTAACATGGGAGGAATTACCTAAGTACCTTCACACACACACACACATCTCTAATCCCAAAAAATGTTGAAATGTAAAATCAACTGAACAACCATGAATGCACATATCTATATCCTAAAACCAGCATACGATAGGAAGTAAAGAAAGTAAACATGTCTAAATAAAATCCCACCACAAATATTCTATAACACAAGTCCAACATGAAAGTAAAGGTACTGGGAATGTTATTTGAAAGCCACATGAACACACCTCGGTCTGTTCGGTCTTACTAAGCACCATCTGGTCCTGTTCTGCATAGGAATATCTCAAAGGGTTGATCGTCTACATAAGAAACGATACATACAGGTAAAACCCGTGCATGGATGAGTATAAAAATATCCAGTAGGAAACCCCAAAACCACAAATATTACAATAAAGGAAATATAGTTAGATCTACATTGATATATGTCTAAAAAACATAAAAAAGAATATATAGATATGCTCAAAAAAGACACACAGTCTAGAGGTAATCCACAACCATAGTATACCCAGCCTCGGATTCTAGATCAAAGGATCTATGAAGCACTCATCCGGGAGAATCCACTCATGAGTGTAATAGCACCAATGATGTCCGTCTGAGAGGTACTGCTCGTCAGGACTCGTTATGAGAAAGAACACGCCAATAGTTCGAAGAGATATGATAAACATATGAGGATCACTGAAAAGGCCATGGGGTGATACAAAAAAAACTTAATATGGATTAACCCACTAAGTAGAGGATCAAATCTTGCATAGTTTTGGTTACAAAGATACCAAGAACTCCACTTAGGGCATGAAGATGAATAGAGGATCTCACTCCAGGCCTCTTGGAGGGATTCCAATGACTCTATCCAATAATTACTATTGAATGGATCATACTCCTAGGAGTAGGATATGATTCATACTAACCCTCATAGAAAGGATAAGGGGAAAAACCCTAATGAAACTTTTCCAAGATACGAAGGATAAGATATCCAAGCCACATATAAAAGAGTGAACAGTGTGTAGTAGGGCTTACACGTCGTGTCCCTTGACTCCGTGTACTACTCGTGTAAATGGACCATGTCATCAAACCATGTTTTTGTAGAAGTACATGTAGTGTAGTCTTCTCATGTACTCTACCCGTGTGTCAGTACACAATTCAACCCATGTACTAGTCCAACCAATGCCCGTGTAGGGGAGTACATGTCATGTAGGAAGTTTATGTACTCAAAACCATGTCCATGTACTTCCCAAAGTACACACCAAGTATTTGGGGGAAGGACCACACACCGTGTGACAAGGGTCACACACCGTGTGATGTTTAACTTACATCATAAACCCTAACTACCACTCAGGGGGGCCCACACAACATGTAAATCTTGTTTACACGCCGTGTATCATGGGATTTTCTAGAAATCCAGATCAGTGCTCTGGTAATATCATTCATCACTTTATACACCTTTTTAGACATTCCTTTCTGGGAAACTCTAGGGAAGACATCATCTAAGCCTTTCCATCAATAAATGATTAGTTCTTCCATCAAAACTACTCGAAAAAATAGATCAAATCGTTATTCTTCATTGTACACCAAAGAAATCCAAAGAATACAAAATCGAGTATCATATTTCATCCAAATCACTTTATATCTATCATCACACATTCGTCGTGTTGTTCTGATTCTAGATCTATGATATCAGATCATTGTGCCAAGAATTGGGTATGCAATGATCGATTGATTGGGATTTGTAAATTCATGATCCAAATGAAGAATGCCAGTGACGAATGATTAATGGGGGGAGAAAATCACAAGAAAAAATTTAAGGAACAAACATACACTGATGTTCATGTTGATTTTGATCCATTATTATTATAATTAAAAATTAAGAAATTAATAAACATAAGTAATTCTCCAGATTGAATCTCGTAATCATACCCATCCCGCAAGATGATCGAACCTCAGGACAATATATTCATTGATTAGTCCATGTTCATCATAGAAATAAATAATGGGGAAGAAACAAAATCAAAACACACACCCTAATTCGATTCGGTTCGATTGTTGATGAAGAATGATTTTTCATCATTATTGTTGATAAGATCCATCAAATCCGAGGTGTGTTGATCTTTGATCCGCAATTCCTTCATCGATCACTAGAGAGAATTATTTGAGGCTCTCTCTACAAGGGTCCTTTGGTTTCTTAATGGTTATGAGGCTAACCCTAGGATTCATCATAATGGTATTTTTAAAGACTAAATGGTCACTGCGTCAAACAAACAAAACAAAATAATTTTATTTAATTATTTTATTCATTCCTATGTCCATGATGAATTTTCTACAAACGACCCATGATGACTAATGTTAAGTCAAACCTAGCATAAAACCCACATTCTAAACTCAATAGTTCACTCATATTTCTGATCTAGGCACCTATTTATAAGTTATTACACTTTTTAGGAAAACCACACACGAGTGCTATTTAATATATTTAATATATTTCAAACATTTATTTCGAGCACACCAGGCCTCAAAATCACACACCATCTTTGCTTTTAGTCTTGAAAATCGTCCATATAATATCCAAAAATAATACATAGAAAACTGATACATTACATTGTCCCCACCTTGGGGATTTACGTCCTGGAAATCCAAAACAGGGGATACTAAAAAAGATGTTGGTATTGAGCATGAATCTAAGATTCTCACTCCCATGTGCTCTCTAAGAGATTATCCTACTGCCACTGGAAAAGCACTAAAGGAATTGATCACCCACAAAGAATCCTATCCTTTTGATCCTTGATCTCCACCAGGTACTCAACAAAGGTCATTCTATCCTTCATGTCCAGCTCACCTCGGTCGATAACATGTGAAGGGTCATGCATGTACCTCCTTCGTTACGACATGTGGAAGACATCATACACCTGGTCTAACTATGGAGGTAGATATAAGAGGTAAGCCACCTCTCCAACTATATGAAGTATCTATAAAGGGATGATAAACCTTGTAGATATCTTGCCTCCCTGACCAAATCTCTATAATCCATGTCAATGGGAAACCCATAAGAACACACGGTCTCCTTCATTGAACTCCAAAGGCCTCCATCACCTGTCAGCATAAGACTTATGACGGATCTGTGCTGTCTTCATCTACTCCTGGATGATCCGCACCTTCTCTATTTTATCTTGCACCAAATTTGGGACCATGAGTGCTAACTCTCCTGGCTCAGTCCAACAAATTGGTGACCTATAGGGTCTCCCATACATGGCCTCAAATAGTGTCATACTGATGGTGGAATGGTATCTTTTTTTTGTATTCAAACTCCACTAGTGGTAGGTGATCCTCCAAACAACGTCCAAAGGCTAACATGCAATCTCACAACATGTCCTCTAGAACCTAAATGGTCCGCTTATCCTGTCTATCAGTTTGGGAATGAAACATTATTCTCAAGCATAACTGAGTCCCAAATGCCTCTTGTAATCCCTTCCACAACCGGAATGTAAATAAAGCATCATGATCAGAAAAAATCATCGATATAACTACATGGATTCAGACTATCTTATGAATGTAGAGGCATCCTAAGATCTATACTTAACTCTGCTCTCGTATATCTAGGAAGTAGTCTAACTTGGTGAGTCGGTCTACGATCACTTAGATGACATCATGTCCCCTGGACGTACGTGGTAATACCATCATGAAGTCTATATATATCCCACCCCACTTCCATTATGGAACCTCAAGGGGTTGAGCTAAACCCACTAGAACTTGGTGCTTAGCCTTCACTTGCTGACAGGTAAGGCATAAAGAGATAAACTCTGAAACTACTTTGTTCATCTCTAGTCACCAAAACTAACATCATAGGTCCTCGTACATCTTTTCCACACCTGGATGTACCACCAAAGGAGACACATGAAAATCTATCAGAACCTCCTCCTGAAACATCACTGGTACCATAATGCATCCTCTAAAAATAACGACATGCTCGCTACCATTAGAAAATACATCAGGAGCATACCTTATAGATATATGAGTATGTAGGGTCTCACAGTCAGTATCCTCAAGCTGTGCCTCCTGAATCACTGCAAGAGTAGAGGGGTAACAACCATAGACTAGAGGTAAGCTGCACTATTTCCATCCAAAAAGCATATCTACAACAAGACCAACAGCTTTGATGCATCATTCAGTAACTACAAAAAATATCTTTTACCAAGAGCATCTGTTACCGCATTCCCCTTCCCAAGAGTATAAAAAATCTCAAAGTCATAGTTTTGGAGGAACTCTATCCATAACCTCTAACTCAATCTAAGATCTTTTTGTGATAATATGTACTTGAGACTCTTGTGATCACAATAGATGATAAAACACTCTCCCATTAGGTAGTTACACCAAATATTCAAAGAGAATACTACCACTAATAACTCAAAATTATGGGTCACATAGTTCTGCTCATGTGGTCTCAACTATCATGAACCATAGACAATCACCGCCTGCCTCTGCATCAAAACACAACCAAGCCCGGTTCCTAATACATCACAGTACACTACGTACTTGACACCCTCATCTATAAATCTCAAGATGGGAGCACTCATAAAGATCTTCCTTAACCACTAAAAAGCCTACTCACACTTCTCTATCCATGAAAAAGGCTATCCATTTAGAGTCAAAGCTGTCATAGGTGCTAATATTGTAGAGAGGGATGAATCTCCAGTAACATTCTGCAAACCCAAGGAAGCTCCTCACCTTCATCACACTCTTAGGTGGATCCCAATATAACACCAACTCAACCATGGCTAGGTCCACTGCCACTCCATATGTTGAGATAACATATCCCATAAATTGGACCACCTGTATCCAAAAATAGAACTTCGAGAGATTTTCGTAAATCAGTTTCTCTCATAGTACATCCAAAACTATCCTTAATTATCTCGCATGCTCCTCCTTGAATTCCAAGTACATAAAGATATCATCAATGAATACTACCATGAACTGTTCTAAGAAAGGTTGGAAGATCCAGTTCATGAGTCCCATAAACACTGTTGGGGCATTCCTCATGCTGTAGGGAATCACCAAGTACTCATAGTGACCATATCGACATCTAAATGTCATATTCGGTATATATTTGTCCTGTACTCTGAGATGGTGACAGCCTAACCTAAATCCAACCTTCGAGAACCATCGTGCCCCTCTAAACTGATCAAAGAGGTCATCAATCCTCAATAGTGGATAATTTTTCTTCACAATCACCTGGTTCAAATACTGGTAGTCCACACACAACCTCAATATCCCACCTGCCTTATTAGAAAACAAAACTGGGGTTTCTCAGGGTGAAACACTAGGTCTAACAAATCTCTTCCTCTGCAAATCCTCCAACTGCACCATTATCTCATGAAGTACTATAGGATCCATCTGATATGTTGGTGCAGATATCAGTGTCATCCAAGGGTGTATATCAATGAAAAATTATATCTCTTAGTTGGGAGTTAAACCTAGAACATATTCAAAGAATACATCCTTATACCCCTCCACCACTACAGGAAAATGTAAACTCACAACATCCAATTCACTAAGAGTCAATCTAGATAATTGATGAGTAATCAGCTGTACCCTCCTATGCACGAGTCCATACTGTGCTTCCTAAGTTTACTTTTCACCAAAAAAGGAAAACATGGTTCCTTAATTACGAATAAATTGTACCCTTTTCCTAAAATAGACAATCTAGGTATGAAATATAGATAACTATTCCATACCAAGGATGATGTCGTAAGGACTTGACGCTGCTACTGAGAGATTCCAACTGAAAATCTCGCCTCCAAGAGTCAGGTCACACAATCGGAACCAGTGCATGATCACTTAGTATTATACAGTAGGGGTTTGCAAGCGTAAGGGTTGAGTCAATAGTTCAACTAAAATCTCTAAGTATTGAACACAATATGTGGTGATAAAGGAATGACTTGTACATATGTCTATCAGTACTACAACTAAAGTAGAAAAGACATAGATCGTACCTCAAATCATTCACAGAGCCTATAGGTCGCAATCTTTGACCACCTTTAGTTTTCCCCTCCATTATCCTCTAACTCCCTGAGCCTATCATGGACCACCTAGGGGTAGTGGTGGTAACATGTCAAAGTGTTGATCACCTCCTACTTCTCTCCCAGCTCATCTTCCGTGTTCACTAACCTACAGACATGCCTGCTCCTACCAATGCCTCTTCCTCGACAGGCCATATACGATTTCTCTGTTAGTTGTATGGAAGGTCAGACAATATTGGGAGAGATTCCCCCTACCATCACATGAGTAGCACCACCTCTCTTTGGGATGACTCAACCCACTATGTGAGTCATGAACTGCAGATCCTCTATCCTGCAACATTCTCCTGAAACTTTTTACATGTAAAGGTCCCTGAGACTAATGTTGGATCCCTAATGCTAAGTTATATGCTCCTTCTTTCCCACTGCTGACAACCACCGGCTGTATCTATTCAATAAAAAACTCTCAACCACCAAAGCTCACTCTAGCACCCCAGTATAAGTAGAAATTCATAGAGGGATAAAACCGGCTTAGAAGTATCTATAAAGACCTCATTCAAAGGTCCAAAAACTAAATAACTGATCTCAAACCATATCAATCGAGTATCTGGAGAGGTTGGTAAACCTAGATGAATACTCAGCTATTGTTATGATGTCCTGCTAGAGATGGAGAATCTCCTGGATACATAAAACCTCATCGTAGTTAGTGAGAACTCCTCTATGAAATGCTGCTCAAACTATATCTATGAAATAGTTTACTCATCATAAGTCTAGGTCACTAAACCCCACCATCACCTAGATGATCTATGAGGAAGGCTCACTTATAGGACCACCATCTGATGTACTGGTGTCCTAACTAGATAGAAAACTCAGGTCACCGACTTATTCTAGTTCTTAGTCGCCTATGGGCTAGGATCTCCTTGAAACCTAAGGGGTCTCTGTCTCTGAAACTCATGAAGCATGCTCATCTTTCACACCTAATTTTCTGGTATTGCAGGTACCATGTGCAACTCTACAGTTGGTATGGATGGTGCACCACATGGAGTTAACATCTCAGGAACTAGTCCATGTATCGATGCCTCATCATTGAGGGGATCATCCTCATGATCATCATGCTTAATCCTAGCTGGTATATGTCGTGGAGGCATTCTAAAAGTAAACAAGATGTACCATAGTCAATGAGTATATATTGAGAGATTACTCAAGAAGGAAATGGAAACACAACCCATTCCAATATGATTCATGTACCATTTTTTTCCTTCTAACCAATGTTCTCATGTACCGAATCGAAAATTAGGTGATCAGAGTCCTAATGTATGGATATATCGATCACCGTACCAATACTGGAGTCCCTGGCCTGAAAGACAAACTTAAAAAACTTAACACTATTGCCCCAAACCAATCTCACAGACTCCAAATCCGAAAGTAGAACTGACCTTCCTTTGATACCACTCCATCATGACCCATCCCAATGGGACCTGTACTGCAACTCCCCAATCCATCCTCTAATAGTCTAGGGGCTGGTGATTAGCACCGATTAGGCATATCAATAACATAAGAGGCATTGCCTAAGTACCTGTACACACTTACAAAATATCCAAGCCCATAAAATGATGAAATGTGAAAATAACTAAACAACCATGTATGAATACATCTATATCCCATAACTAGAGTACGATAGGAAGTAAATAAAGTAAAGTGGTCCAAATAAAATCCCACCAAGAAGATTATGTAAAACAAGTCTAACCTAAAAGTAAAGGTACTGTGACTGCTGTCTAAAATATGAAGGAACACACCTCGGTCTGTTCGGTCTCACTAAGCACCGTCTAGTCCTGGTCTGCCTAGGACTCTGTCAAAAGTTCGATCATTTGTACAATACACAACACATGAAGGAAAATACCGTGTAGGGGCGAGTATAACAATAATCAGCAGGATACCCTGAAACCATGAAACATACAACAATGGAAGTATAGTTAGTTATACACATGTATATGTATACAACAAATATAACAAGAATATCCAGATATACTCAACAAAGACACATAGTCTAGAGGTAATCCACAACCATAGTATACCCATCCTATAATTCTAGATCAAAGGATCCACAAAACACTAATATGGTAGAACACACTCTGGAGTCTGATAGCACTGATTATGTCTGTCTAAGAGGTACTACTCATCAGGCATCATCATTAGAAAGAACACACCGATAGTCTAAAGAGATACGATACACAAATGAGGATGACTGCTAAGGCCATGGTGTGATACCAAAAAATTCAATCTAGATTAACCCACTAACACTAAGTAAAGGATATATGCCCACATAGTGTTGGTCACAACAATACCAAGAACTCCACTTAGGGCATGAATATGAATAGATGATCTCACCCTGAGCCTCTCAGAGGGATTACAACGACTCTATCTAAGAAGTCCTGCTAAAGGGATCATATTCCTAGGAGTAGGAAATGATTCCATAATAAACCTTAGGGAAAGGATAAGGGGAAAGAACCCCAAAAAAACTTGTACAAGATATAGAGGATAAGATATCCAAGCCATGTATAAAAGATTACATGGTGTGTATTAGGACTTATACACCATGTACCATAACTCTAGGTCCTTCCCATGTAAACGGACCATGTCATCAAACCGTGTCTGTGTAGAAGTACACTCCATATAGTCATCCATGTACTCTACCCACGTGTCAGTACATGACTCATCATATGTACTAGTCCAACCCATGCTTGTGTATGGGAGTACACACCATGTAGGCAGCTAGTGTACTCCACCCCATGTCTATGTATTTCCCTAAGTACACACCGAGTATATAGGGAGGGACCAAACACTGTGTGATTGGGGTTACATTCTGTGTGATATTTAACTTCCACTAGAAACCCTAGATACATCTCAGGGGTCCCACATAGTGTGTAGATCCGGTTTACACACCATGCATCATGATATTTTCCAGAAAACCTAATCCATGCTCCAGTCATCTCCTTCATCGCTCCAGCCATTGTTCCAGCCACAAATTTCTAGGAAACATAAGGTAGAACCTCATATAATCCTTTCCATCAACAAACACCAAGTTTTTCCATCAAAGTTTATTATAAAACTGATCAAATCATTGTTCTTAGTTTTGTGCTGAAGAACACTAAAGAATGAGAAATTGGGTATCAAACATCATTAAAAACACTCCATCTCCATAGTCTCACCTCCTTCGTGTTGTGTTGATCCAAGATCTATGATATCATATCATTACGCTAATAATCGAGTGCACAATGATCGATTTATTGGGATTTGTCGATCCATGATCCAAACAAAGAACACTTGCGACGAAGGATGAACATGGGAGAAAACCAAAATAAAATATTTGAGGAACGAGCCTAGATCTATGTATATGTAGATATTGATCCATTTCAATTAGAACAAAAAACAAAGAAATCAATAAACATAAGAAATTCTTCTGATTAAACCCCAAAATCATACATATATCACAAGATGATCAAACCATGGGTTAATCTGTTCGTTGATTGGTCTGAATTCATCATAGAAATAAATAATGGGGAAGAAATCAAATCAAAACACAAGACATAACTTGATTCAATTAGATAATTGATGAAGAATGATCCATATTCATCATCATTGTCAAGATCCATTGAATCTAAGGTGCATCGATATTTGATCCTCAATTTCTTCGCTGATCACTTGAGAGAATTCTTTAAGGCTCTCTCTCCAAGGGTCCTCCAGCGTCTCCAGAGTTATGAAGATAACCCTGGTATTCCCTCATAATAGTATTTTTAAAGACTAAAATGTTGACGCATCAAACAAAAGAAATAAAATAATTTTATTTAATTATTTTATTCATTTCTGCACCCTGTAATGACTTTTCTATAAATGACCCACACCAGTTAATGTTAAGTCACTCCTAGGGTAAAACCTACATTCTGAACTCAATAGTTCCCTCAAATTTCTAATCCGAGAACTGTTTAGAAGTTATTAAAATTTTCTAGGAATATCACATTCTTATTCTATTTAATATATTTCAAACATTTATTTCGAGCACATAGGGCCTTAGAATCACACATCGTCTTTGCACCTAGTCTCGAAAATAATCTATATTATATCCAAAAATAATACATGAAAAATATGAGACATTACAGTAAAGATTTATATTCCTTATATAAAATAGTAAATGCCATTTTGAATAGATAAATGGCATTTTAGGATAAACTTAAAGGATCATAGTTTAGAAATATATTTCAAGACTCAATATAAGGAAATTGAGTTGATGAAAAACCCTTACCTTTTCTTTTGAAATTTATGAAGGTTATTTAACTTCCTGTATAATAAAAACAACCATATTAATAATTTATTTTATAACCTTATACATATATATTACCCTATATACTCTTAAATTATAAAAATTTATCAAACATTTATTTGTTAGTTGTAGTTTATACTCATGATCAGATGTTAACAATTTTTATTGTTTCACATATACTTTAAAATATCGATATCAATCTATATTATTTGATAAAAAATTAATCATTAATATATTATAAAAGGTATTATAATATATAATATATAATTATTTATGAAGTTATAATTTCATTCTATGAAAATTTTAGTCATGATTTTTGAAGACAGAATTAGTGATGAGATTTTTTTAGTAATTTTTAATGAACAAATGTTGGTATATTAATAGTGAGTTAAATATTAATATAAAACTTATAGAACCTTAATCATGTTATAAACATAAATTTAATTCAATAAATACATTCTCATAATAATCTAAGTAGAATGATTAAGAAAAATTAAATATGTCATTCTATGGAGGTGGTAGTCCGTATGTACACACAAACAATTTTTTTGTTTCCCATAAAACATAAAGAATGTAAAAATTGATTTACCATTTCATAATCTAAATCATGTTATATATTGAGGCCAAATATAAAATAAACTTAAATAATAAATTAATATTATGATTTAAATAATACTTCTCACAAACATTCTCATAACCTAAAGGCTGAAATGTTTAATGTCTTGGAAATTAGCTACATAAACATCATATTTTATTACACTTACAAACATTTTTCCATAATAATGATCCATGATAAAATTTTATAGATATATCACATGATATAAACATATTAATAACCTAGGTATTGGAAACATAAGAATGGGGTGATCTCAGATGCTTAGTAAGGTAAAAACATATCAAACATAAAGAAACACTTGAGGAAGACATAAATATCATAATAAAAGATCAAATGAACTTTGGTGATAATAATAAAACATGTTAGAGTAACATAACATCATAAAAATATCATTAAGGAAGCATAAAATATATTAAATGGCTCAAAAAACATCTCAATAATTATATAACATGTGATAATGACATAAGAGAATGGAATACTTTAAAAATACGGATTAATCATGAAAACAAGGCTTTTTAGGGAAATGAGATGCATCTTGAAAAATAGTCATAACTTTATGAACAAATTATAATTGTTTAATAACCATAATCATAGGAAAAATCATGTGAGAAAACACATTATGACCATTTTTATGTGAAAAATCATTATTTCCATGCCTGAAAATGTGAGAAAACCAATTATGCCCATGCCTGTGCGAACAAACTCATCATCTCCAAGAATAACTATCTCATGAGGTATAATATTAAACCAATTAATTATATGGTGATATAATACCCTACCCCTTATCATCCATACATATACATGACACTTAAAATCAATCATAAACATATCTTTATGAACCCATGGTAAAATAGAGGGTTCCTTAAAATTTCCAAAAAACATCACATAACATAAACTTAAAAGATTAGAGGATATCAAAAATTTCATTTTAAAAAGTAATTATATCATAACATTATATACCGGGTGATAAAAACATCACTTCATGGAATGAAAACCTTAGAGAGTAAATAAAAGTGAAAATAAAAAAGTTTTCACAAAACCTTTAATAACATCGAGGTGAAAATTACTTTCAAAAAAAAATCATGAAGGGAAAGAGAAGAATTTTGAAAACCTTAATATAAAGATTTCAACATAAATTATCCTTAAAAATACAAAAAGGTTTCAAAGAAATAATGTGAAAATAATTTTAAATTTTTACTTTTAAAAGAATAATTAATAATGGATGCTTGAAAAAGACATAAAGTTTTCAAAAAGGGAAGGAAAATACTTAGGAAAATTTTACTTTTAAAAAAAAAATTTAATAATGGGACCTTGAAAAAGACCTAATTTTTTTAAAAATAAAATGTGGATCAGATGATACGACTTTTATTTTGAAAGGATATAACAAACTTTTGAATATTTTGAAATAAACATATTGGAAACCCACATCGTTAAAAGTATAATGAAACATTTGTTTTAAAATTAATAAAGGGAATAAAATCATCATGTTAGATAATTTTTATTATTATCCAGTAGAGAAAGGAGAACATTGGTGGGAAGTAAAAACTTGGATATGGATGAAAAATATATTATAATAAATGGTAATAATTATAAAAAAATTAATTTTAATGAAACATTAGAATCATTGAGGAAGAATAATTTGGCATGAAACATGATTTACATAAGGAACTAGCCTTAAACATTACATAATCTAGTAAATTCAACTAGAATACACTTATTACATTGTTAAAGATATTTTCGGTTTAGAGTTTTAGAGGAATAGGTCATAATTCATACATAAAACCCCAAAAGAATACAAAATGGATACTACTAAAACAATATCCATTTTTTATAATACAAATTTTTTTAATATAACATGAATTGTTCCCATGAAAAATATTCACAACATTTAGCTTGGATTATTTTCTCTTATCCATACTTAAAACCCTATGATTTTTTTAAAACTTGGGATGAGCGTAAAAATCTTAGTAAAGGACATAAAAATAAGGAGATAAACCATTTGTCTATGAATAATTATAGACATATGAAATAATTTTCAAAATACATACTTATCACCCATTATGTATCATATAGTTACTTTATAAAAACATGATATTTCTATAAAACATAAAAAAAATAAATAAAAATTTAGGTAACTTGGGGAATTAATTACTTAATATTGTATCCCTCAAATCTATCATATTATTTTTTACCCCCACAACAACCTTATAGTGTAACCCTCATGGCTACCTTAAAATGTAACCCTCATGGATACCATATAGTGTAACCATCACAGTTACACTTGGAGTAACCATATGGTCAACCTAAAACATAAACATACCACATGAATTAGAGGTAGATATAGGTCCCAAACTTAATCCAAAAAAATTCACAAGAACCATATAATAATCATAAAACATGAATACTTTCATCATAAAAACATTCCCTTTTGAATTTTTGTAAAAATAGAAATTTAAAAGAGGATTTTTAAAGAAAATCCCCTTACCTTAGGTTCGTCTTAATTAAAATGAGTTAAAACCTCCTGTATTATGGTTTAATGAGTGATATTAATCTATTAAAGAACTATAATCATTTTTATACTACCTTATATGACCATATTATAACAACATTCCACCCATTTGTTAATAATTTTCTGTTATTTCCATTGTTTCAGGTGCATTCTCTACATGGTTTCCATGATCGATTCTTAACTTGTCGAATGGAAGAAAAATACAGAAGTAGAAATAAACAGTAGTAATATGTTCCTATAATTTTAAATGATACCATATATCATTTTTTTCTGATATGAGTATGATTAATTAGATAAAACATTAATGAAAATGATTTAATTTATTTTGGATGTTTTTATGGCCATCACAAACTTATATCATTTTATTTAATATCATGTTTATATATTGGTTATAGAACATTATATATATTATAATATGTATAATAAAATATTATTTAACCATAATAATGGTTTTATGATCATCCTTGAAGGTGGAAATGGAAAATGAAAGTGTATCATCCGTGATGGCGGTACATCGACACATCACAAATAATGTTCTCATTTTTAGAATAAAAAGAAGAGAAGAATGAGTTTGATGATGATTTTTACATCAAAATCATAAAATTATAGTATTTATAATATAATATAGTTTTTTTCCACTTGGATAAGGATAGGTGAAGATAGAATAATAAAATAAAATAAATTAAAAGGAAAATAAATGAAAACGATAGAGGATTTTACCTCTTAAATTCTTCTCACTGAGAACCTCCTTAAGGACTTTAGTTTTGGAATTTTGGCGTGACCAGTAGGTCTTGGATGTGGGGAAGATTCTTGGGAAGAGAATTGGGAGAAAATTAAACAAGATAAAAGGCTTTGAGGTGCGAGGAGAAGAGGTGGTGAGGAGTGTTATTTATAGTGGAGGAGAGGGGTGTTTTTTGAATATTTTATTCATTAGTTTATTTTTTTTGTCTCATGACTATGAAAAGTTTGATCATTACACTAAATATATTAAAATAATTAAGGGTAGTTTGATATTATGTTTATTACATGAGTAATGACTCAAGTAATAGTGTATTTAAGTTATAATGTATATATACCGTAAATTATTGCATTTCACTATTCACAAAACATTCAACTATTTTAGAAAAATATAAAAAACAAACCTAATTTTTTTTGGATGTGTAGAATTCAAAAATTAACTCTATTTTATGAAAATAATTTTCTAAATATGATAAATTTAATTTTTAATTAAAATCATAATTTATTTGAAAAATACCAATTTTAAAACTATAACTTATTTAATAACACTTTGAACAATTAATTAATGTCTCATAAAATTATATTATAATCATATTAAAATATAAAATTAATTTATTAATCTATTTTATGAAAAACAAATTTCTTTTAAATCATTAAATTAATTACAAAATTATAATTAAATATTTAAGTTCTACAAAAATACCAACACTTAATTTATCAATTTCAAAACATTTATTTACTTATTCAATGATATAAATATATCATATTTCAAATTTTAAGATACTTGAATTTTATTTACACTTTCATGGGTGAGGTTACTATTCTATTAGTATAGATTTATTAATTTTGTTAAATACTACTTATTTCATTATAGATTTATAATAAATTTAACTATTAAATTCCAGAAAGAAAAAAAATTATTTTATAAGTACCTGGGTTGTTACATTATCCCCAAATTCTAGAAATTTCATCCTCACATTTTTATTCACTTATTAAAAAAGTGAGGATACCTTTCCCTCATAACATTTTTGTATTCCCATTTTGTTTCTTTAACCATGTGATTTCTCGGTAAAACCTTAACTTGGTGAATTACCTTATTCCGCAATACTTTATCTCTATGATCAAGAATCTGAATGAGTTTCTATTTATAAGAGAGGTTCTCTTCCAGTTGAACTACTTATGGACTCAAAACCTAAGATGATTCTGGAATATACATTCTCGACACTGAAACATGAAAAACATTATGTACCTGAGACAAAATCAAAGGAAAAGCTACTCAGTAGGAAACTGCTCCAAATTTTACTAGGATTTAAAAAGGTCCAATAAACCACAGACATAACTTCCGTTTCTTAACAAAATACATAACAATTTTACATGGAGATATTTTAAGAAAAATATGATCACTTACCTCGAAATAAAAGTTTTCCTCCTGTTATTTTCATAACTTTTCTGCCTATTCTGATTTTTCCTCATGTGTTTCCAGATCATATTCACCTTCTCACCCACCTTATTTACTAATTCTAGTCCCATTAACTTCCTTTACATGAATTAATCCCAAAATAATGGAGTTTGAAACCTCTTTCTATATAATACCTCAAAAGAAACCATATGTATACTGTAATAAAAACTATTATTATAAGAAAACTCAACTAAAGAAAGATGCTGATCCCAACTTCCCTAGTAATACATTGAACAAGCTCTAAGAATATCCACTAATATATGAATTTTTCATTCTGACTGTCCATCTGATTGAGGATGAAAGGATATGTTGAAATTTAATTCAGTTCCCAATGACTTTCGAAGGCCTTTACAAAAGTTATAATTGAACATAGGATCACAATCAGATATAATAGAGAGAGGAAATCCATGTAACCTGAAAATCTCTTTGAGGTACAATTGATAAATCTAATCTAGAGAAAGAGTATACCTAATAGGAAGAAAATGAGAAGATTTAGTCATTTGGTCAACAATAACCCAAATCACATTATTACCTCAAGAAGTCTTTGGTAGTCCCACCATAAAGTCCATGGATATATTTTCCCATTTCCACTCCAGTAATGGAAAAGGATGAAGCATCCCCTTTGGTAGTTTTCAGTTTGATTTAACCTGTTGACATGTCAAACATTTCATAGAAAAATTAGCAATATCACTTTTCATTACATCCCACCAATAATACACTCTAAGGTATCTGTACATCTTAGCACTGTCAGGATGAACTGAAAATGGAGAAATACAAGCTTCACTTAACAATTCTTTCTTCAGATGAGAATCAAAATGAACACATAATATATTTTAAAATATCAATATACAATCTTTATCAACATTAAATTCAGGAAATTTACCTTTATTAACCAATTATACATTTTTATTTAACTCATGGTATTCCTTTTGCACTTGATTAATTCTTTCTGAGAGATACAACTACACTGAAACCTGAAACAAAACAGAGGAATTTATTGTACCAAAAACTTACAATAAAAAATTCATCAAATCATTAATCAATGGGTCATGTTCTAAACATTACATGGTTAATGTAGCATAATTTTTTTTGACTCAAGTCATACACCACTTTGTTTTCTTTTCTCGGATGGTAATTGATCATGAAATCATAATCCTTTATTAGTTCCAACCATCTTATTTATCTCATGTTCAATTCCTTTTAAGTAAATATATACTTCAAAATTTTACGGTCAATATATATTTCACCTTTTGATCCATATAAATTATGCCTCAAAATTTTTAAAGTGAAAACCGAAAATGCTAATTTCAAATCATGTGTGGTATAATTTAATTCATGAGGTGGAAATTGTCTTGAAGCATAAGTAATTAGCTGCTAATTCTACATCAGAATGCAATCAAGTCCCTTAAATGAAGTATCACTGTAGATGAAAAAATTACCATTTCTAGAGGGTAGGGATAAAACTGGAGCATTCACCAATCTTATTTTTAGTTCCTAAAAAAATATCACAATCTTTTATCCAAATAAATTTAACCCATTTTCGTGTTAAATTAGTTAGCGGGATAGATAACCATGCAAAGTTTTTAACAAACCATCGGTAAAAACCTTATAATACAAGAAAAATAATAATCTCTATAACATTTATAGGTATTGGACATTCATCAACCACATTTTTTTTTGATGCGATCAACTTTTATTCCATCCTTATTTACAATGATCCCAATAAAAGAAATCTATTGTAGCCAAAAATCATATTTTCTGAATTTTATATATAACCTATTTTCTTTGAGATTTTGAAGAATAATCCTTAAATTTTTTTCATGTTCCTCATAACTTTTTTAATAAACCAAAATATCATCAATAAAAACAATAAAAATACTAATCCAAATATTCATGGAATATTCCATTAATAAGATCTATAAACACAATAGGGGAATTTTTCAAACCAAAGGGCATAAAAAAACTCATAATTTCCATATCTAGTATGTAAATCTATTTTTTGGATGTCATCTTACTTCACCTTCAACTAATAGTACCTAGATCTCAAGTCAATCTTTGAAAAGTACTGAGCTCCCTAAAGCTAATCAAACAATTCACTGATATAAGTCAATTAATAATTATTCTTAACAGTAATGTTATTCAATGTTCTATAATCAATGATAAGTCCCATGGAACCATATTTATTTTTAACAAACAAAACAGGATCACCCCATGGTTAAGTACTAGGACGAATGAAACCTTTATCAAGAAACTCCTGCAACTACTTTTTAAATTCAAGAAGTTCTACTTGAGCCATTCGATATGGGGGTTTAGAAATTATATAAGCATCAAGAAATAAGTCAATAGTAAATTCAAATTCCCAATCAAGTAATAGACTGGGAAAATCATTGGGAAAATCATCCAAGTATTCATTTATCACTGGAACATCATTAATCTGAACAGTTCCCTTGTTTTCAACAATATTTGAAATATAACTTTCATTTCTATATTTTAAAAATTTCTCATCTTCTGGATATGTTATCAATGGTATGGTTTGATTCTTGTATAAAAATTTAAAATCTTTCTGAAAAAAAACTTATTTGGCTCTATGATCAATCTTAACATGGTAAATAGATAGCCCATTTATACCAAGAATAACATAAAACTATAATAGGGGTAAAAAATATGGTTTGTAGGTAATTTATTTCCATATAAAACAACAGGAATATTATTATAATGTCATTTTCCTTAATATTTTCCCTTGGTGTTTTTACTATAGGTTTTTATTTCACTTCTTGATGTGAAATTTCTAATTTACCAGAAAATTTCTCAGAAATAAAGGAATGTGTAGACCCTGTATCAAACAATACATTTGAAAAATCTAAGTAAGGAAAAAAAGTACCTGATACCACTTCATTTTATGGCCCAACATCTGCTGGCGTAGTCACAAAGGATTTCACTATAGCTTTCTGTTTATAATCTAGATGCTTTCTATCATTAAAATATTTTTTTGGGTAGGTATTTTCAAAATTCCCCATCTCACCACATGTAAAACACTTTAAAATTTTCTTATCAAAATTAAATTTAAGATCATTTTAATTATAATATCAGTCCATATGTCCAAAATTTCCACATTAGAAACACTTCCTAGATTTTTTAAGGCAATCCCCAGGGTGCTTTTTACCACACTTTTCACAAACTAGAAACAGGACTTTATTACCTTGAGATTTATTTGATTAATAATTACCCATTTCCTACCATTTGGAACTTTTCTTTTTATTTTTGTAGAAGTACACATGATCATCAAAAAACTACATTTATACCCTCTCAGTATAATGGACAATTTTCTCATAACTTTTTAATTCACATGAGGCCAAAGCCCTTTGGTATCTTGGCTTCAATCTTAAGTAAAAATGATTGATTTTGCTATAAAGATCTTGAATAATATTTGGAGAATACCTTGACAATAAGGTGAAGTTTTCTTCATACATGACCACTGAATATTCATCCTTTTGTTTCAATTCTAGGAATTTATTTTACATCTTAAGTCTAAAAACCTTAGGAAAATATTTTTCAAGGAAAATATTATTAAATTCATACCATTTCAAGGCATTGATCTCATCACTATCCCTGATATTATTTAATATTTACCACCATTGGTTATCTTTACCTTCAAAATAATAAATGGAAATACTAAACATTTGATTATCTGAACACCCGATTGACATCAAATATCTTTTCAAGGGATTTAATTCACCCTTCAGTTGCCACTAGATCAGAATATCCCTTGAAACAAGGTGAGTGTTGCCTCATAAAATGTTCTACTATCATCATGTTCCTTTGTGGTAGCTCTAGTTTTTCTCTTACATGGATTCCACTCGCATTTATATACTATGTAAACTGATCCATTACTATAAAAAACTGCTCTATTCTAATTCCCACCATTCCGGGTTGTATATTCAGAAAGATATCATCCTCTCGATTCCCTCCTACTTTAGCTTCCCTATTTCTTTTATGGAAAACCATTCTGAACAGACATATCTTAGATAAATAAACATGGTAATCTTCAAATTCTATTTAATTTCAAATTAACTATAGAGTAAAAATAATTTATGGTGTTCTATTAACATTATCCTAACCCCTAAAGTTATCTAAACTGTGCTATGATACTAACTATAATACCCAACTTTAAAAATTACATAATCTAGTAAATTCAACTAGAATACACTTATTACATCCCCAAAGATCTTTTCGATTTAGAGTTTTAGAGAATTATTTCATAATTCATACATGAAAACCCACAAGAATACAAGTGTATAATACTAAAACAGTATCCATTTTTTTCATAATACAAAAGTTTTTAATATAACATGAATTCTTTTCATGAAAAATCTTCACAACATTCAACCTAACTTCTTTTCTCTTATCCATCCTTAAGACCCTATAAAAACATTTTAAAATTTGAGATGAGCACAAAAAGATCATTAAGGGAAATAAAACTAAGGAGAGAAATTGTTATTCCATCAATACTTATAAATATATGAAATCATTTTCACAAATAAATACTTCTCACCCATTAAGTATCATATAGTTACTTTATGAAAACATGAGATTTCCATAAAACATAGAAAAAATAAATAATTTTTTTTGGAAACTTGGAGAATTAATTACTTAAGATTTTAACCCTTGTAGCTACCATATGATTATCATCCCTCATAACTACCTTACAGTGTAACCCTCATAGTTACCTCACAGTGTAACCCTCATAGCTACCTTATGGTGTAACCATCATAGTTACACTTGGAGTAACCATATGGTCGTCCTCAAACATAAACATACCCAATACATTAGAGGGAGATATATGTACCAAAATTAATCATAAAAAATTTACAAGAACCATAACATAATCATAAAACAATAATACCTTCACTATAAAAACTTTCCCTTTTGGATTTTGTAAAAATAGAAAATTAAAAGAGGGTTTTTAAAGAAAATTCCCTTATCTCAGGTTCATATTACTTCAAACGAGTTAAAAAATCCTGTATAATGGTTTAAATAGTGTTATTAATATATTATATAACTATAATCATGTTTATACTACCTTATATGACCAAATTATAACAACTTTCCACCTATTTATTAATAATATTTTGTTTTTCCCATTGTTTCGGGTGTGTTCTTTTCATAGTTTCCATGATCAGTTTGTAAAGGATTTTATTTTAAAATGGAAGAAAAAATCCATAAGAGGAAGTAAATGGTATTAATATGCTCTAATAATTTTAAATTATACCATATATCATTTTTTTCTGATATGATGATGATTCAATAGATAAAACATTAATGAAAACGATTTAATTTATTTTGGCAGTTTTTACGACCATCGTAAACTTATAACATTTTATTTAATATCATGTATATATATTGGTTCTGAAACATTATATAACTTATAATATGTATAATAAAATCTTATTTAATCATAATAATGGTTTTATGACCATACTTGAATGTGGTAATGTAAAATTAAAGTGTATCATCCATGATGGCGGTAAATTGACACATCACATATGATGTTCTCATTTTTTTGAATAAAAGGAATAGGATAATAAGTTTGATGATGAATTTTTTCCATAAACATGATAAAATTATAGTATATATAATATAATGGAGTTTTTATGACAATTGGATAAGGGTATGTTAAGATAAAATAAGAAAAGAAAAGAAATTAAATGGAAAATAAAAGAAAATGAAAGAGGATTTTACCTCTTGAATTCTTCTGATTGAGAACCTCCTCAAGGCCCTTGGTTTTGGTATTTTGGTGATACTTGTAGGTCTTGGACATGGGGAAGAGTATTGGGAAGGTAATTCTATAGAAATTAAACAATCTACATGGATTTTATGTGTGAGGAGAAGAGGTGGTGAGGGGTGATATTTATAGTGGATGAGAGAGGTGTTTGTTTAAATATTTTATTCATTAGTTTGTTATTTTGGCTCAAGAATATGAATAGTTTGAGTATTATAACTAAATATATTAAAATAATGATGTTTATTTCGAGATTATGTTTATTAAATCATAAATTACTCAAGGAATAGTGTATTTAACTTATAATGTACATACATCGTAAATTACCGTATTTCACTATTCATAAAAAATTTAACTGTTTTAGAAAAATACCAAAAATTCAACCTAATTATTTTTCAAAATTTATAATTCAAAAATGAACTCTATTTTATGAAAATAATTTTATAAATTTTATAAATTTTATTTCTAATTAAAATCATTATTTATTAAAAAAATACCAATTTTAAAACTATAACTAATTTTGCAACACTTTGAAAAATTAATTAAGGTCTCAGAAAATTATATTATAATAATAAGAAAATAAAATATTAATTTATGAATTTATTTTATAAAAATAAATTTTCTTTTAAATCATTAAATTAATTATAATATTATAACTAAATATTTATGTTTTGCAAAAATACCAACACTTAATTTATCACTTTTGAAACATTTATTTACTTATTCCATGATATAAATATATCATATTTTAAATTTTAAGATAATTTAATTTTATTTATACTTTCATAGGTGATCTTACTATTCAATTATTATTGATTCCTTAATTTTCTTAAATACCACTTATTTCATTATATATTTATAATAAATTTATCTATGTAATTCCAGAATAAAAACAAATTATTTTATAAGTATATGGGTTGTTACATTTACCTATAAAATATGTTTTAATTTCATCCTTAACTAATCATAGGTCATAATATATCAATAATTAAAGATAATATATAAATAAGAGTGTTTATAACCTAAGGAAGATAACCGAGTCACGAAAACCCCATACTGTTTTAGTAAATTTTGAATCAAAAGTCATTGGAAGATTGAAAATCTTGTGGTTCTATAAATCCCATGAATTAAATCATTTTTTATTCTAAAATAAATCCTTTGAAAGTATATATACCATATAAATAATCAATTGGTACAAAACATTAAAACATGTCTCAATAAAGAGAAGTTGAGATGAAAATCCATTACTTTGTTTCTTTTTTTTGGGTAAAATGAGAGCTTGAAAAAAAATAAAGCATCCTTTATTGATAATTTTTTTAGCTTACATGAGTCTGAAAATTGAAGATTTATCATAATCTATTTTGAGGAGGGAAATAAGCTTCTCATGTACTTGATCATACCAAGAAAAATCAACAACATTAACTCCTTTATTCACTAGACCATCCGCTACCGAATTAGCTTCCTTGTAAATATGGGAGATAATATGATTCACGGAAAGGAGGGAGTCCAAATAGTTGATCCAACAGTTGGTGAGATTCCAATAAAAGTGAGACAGTCCCATCCTAATGATAGAAACCACAATGGTAGAATCACACTCAAGACAAATATTATTCCATCCACGACTCATGAACTATTCTAATGCAGCAATAATGCCAAGCATTTCAGCCTCAAGTGAAGTGGAAAGACCACAAGTGTAACATCCCAGGTAAATAAAGAATAAATAATTTTCCTATTTATTAATATTTATGAATTAAATATTAATTTTATTTTAAAGGGGTTGCTATGTTCGATAGCGTACCCGACACGCAACGATGAGTTTCTTTGAAACTTACGTAGCACACTAGTAATAAAATAATATTATTTTAAATGTTAGTTAACAAGTATCCGTTGTACTGGCGGGAATGGATAGAAATAACTAAAATATTATTAGATATGTTTTTAAATGTTTATACATCTACCCAATAAAAGATAAAGGCTTAAAATACGGAAAGAGTTCAATTTTAGGGCATATATACTCTAATTTTAACTAAAGGTTCACTTATCACCTTTTGACGGAGAACCGTCATTAAATATAGTTTTGATCACTCTTATACATTATTTTGGACCAAATATAACTCTTCTTTAGAATCGGGACATCAAAATTTACTTTGTGTAAATTTTTGGTACCTTTCTGATAAAGTTCATTTTTTTAATGAATAGTGTAAAATGTTGTATTTTAATTCAAAACCTCTTTTTAATCTAATTTATTTATATGATTATATTATCTTTTGAATTGGTTTTAAAGTGAAATTATAAAATATTTTTACCATTGAATCCAATAGTGGTCGTTGGAATCAATTTCACTTTGAAATTGGACTTAAACTGGTGTCAATCTTTTGATACTTATTGTTTCACAAAAACACGCTATTTGTCATGACATCGGGAATTAATTATTAAATTAATTAATTTGACTTATATGTTTTGAATTTTGAAAAATGGACTTCATTTTTGAATTCAGAATATCAAATATAGCTTAGGGTGAATTTTTGGTAATTTTCTGAAAAACTTCAATTTTTGATGAATAGTGAAACCACTAAGTGGTAATCAAGCAAACTGATTTTTCCGTTAAATGAAAGTTTACCAATAATGTGTATTGAATTTTGAAAATCCGACATACATGGTTGTCATTAAGAAGTAAAATGTGGTTCAATGAGATTAAAATAATTTTTTGGTGAATAGTAACTTTTTTTCATTAATCGCGATTAGAGGTAATTAGTGTAGTTTAAGGTAAAAATGGTATTATAAGAATGTGAAAACACCATGACACTTGTCCTACACCTATTGGGTGGGTCATGGACGACCAAGACAAGCCATGGGCCAACTTGGGGACCCCATGGAGCCACTTTAGTTGGAAAATGACATTAATATATTTTTATTTAATGTTAAAGTGAAAATGACACTAACATAAATTGTTTTACAAAAATAATTTTTGAGTGGGGTTATACAAGTCCAAATTTTGATTATAAATAGTAATTGTAAAGATACAAAGATTTCCTACATCATAGTATTTTTTTTATAATTTTTAGACATTAAATAAATTAAATTATTTATGACATAATAATGATGCAGCGATGACATCATTATTTGACGATTTAAATAAAATGGAAAGATAATGAAAACTCTAAAACCTACACATGTCCAAAACCAATTGGATGAGTGGATTTCGAACCCTTATCACCTTATCCACGAATTATATCAATGTGGGACCTTTTAAAACCGAAACACATTTTCAAATAAAGTAATATTTCTTTACTTTCCAAAAGTGCCCCTCCTCTCCTCTTATAAAAGGCCCCCACCTCTACCTCATTTCACACACTTCTCAAGCCTTTGGCTCGGCCAAACCCTTCCCAATTACTCTCTCCACATCCCTCTCCTCAATCCTAGAGGATTCCCTTTGGGCAGAATCCTTTCAAAGGAAGCCTTTAGGCTCAAATCAAAAGGGAGTTACAGTTTTAAAGGTAATTCATTCTCTCTTGTTCATTTGTTTTATTTTGCTTCTCCAACCCTCTAAACTCTTTTTATTTACTTATTTTGTAACAACACCAGTATATTAAATATACTAGGATGTTGTTATAATATTTATTTGAGCTACACTCTCACACAACTACATCAAATGGTTAAAGAACATACGGTTTCCGTGGATGGCGAAATTCTGCCTCCCGAAACGATGATTGTTCAATACTCATTTAACACCTTCAAGGGTGGCCATTATGATGTCACTATTTTTATATATGATATATAATATGTTTATGTTTTCTTTAATCTTCTGTATTTTTCATTTTTTGCATACCTTTATGGTTTCCATTAAGGGTAAACACGATATCTTCATTTAAGGAAGTGCGGACTTCCGCCCCCTAAAAGTGATGTGATTCGTTAATGCCATATGTGGGACGTGTAAAGGATGGATTTAAAGTTATTATATATTATGTTATACTGGAATTATAATATACCTATATATCATTATTATTTCTTTCCATTAAAGTATGAGATAGAAATGAAAGTAGCGTTCATGCGTACGTACGACTTACCGTCTCCATGAACGGTGCATTTCATTTCTTATCCCCAAATGTAATGTACTATTAAAATTACATGTATATAATGTATATATATAATTAATGATATATCTAAATGATGAATATAATTCTGGAATTAAAATATACATACCTCTCATTTAGTTTTAATTCCACTAATATGACAAAGAAATGAAAGTAGCGTTCATGCGTACGTCGGCTTACCGTCTCCATGAACGGTGCATTTCATTTCTTACCTCTAAATGATTATGTAATATTATAAATACATGTATATTCTGGATATATATGATACATATTATATCCAAATCGGTAATTTTATTCTGGATATAAAGAACTTTTGACCACATGAACAACATGTAATTATAAGAAGTCAACTTTCGACTTAAGAACCAAATATTGACAAAACTAACATTATTAACTTAAATGGTTACATAATGTTTATAACATGGAAATAAGTGATATAAAAGTAATAATGAACTTTAAAAAGGTTCTTAATCAAGTATAAATTAACTCAAGTTTATTATTCAGGACGTTAAAGAACGATCGAGTCAAGTCGGACCCGAGGTAAGGGACTTCGTCTCATTCTACTTTCATTGAGGAATATTTCATTTTATACACAACTTTCATTTATACGGTGTATAAACTCCTTTGACTTTTACTTTTATACAAAAGGAATCTTTTTCTACGAATCATTTTACTAAACGACAAAAAGGAATGTTTTTTTTAACGTACGCAGTGACAACGACCTTTTCCGCCGCCGCGAGTATTATTTGGAATTTGGCTTCCTCAACAAGCCGTAATGTTTTTAAAATAAAATAAATACCATATACTCTTTTATGTATTTTGGTATTGAAAATGGTTTTGATAAATGATTCTATTATGTCAATATATTTATGATATATTGTGATTGAAATGTGGAAATGTTATCATTCCTTTATATTGGTTTTATGTTTTATGATTTTATATTGGTACATGGAAATTTTAACGGGTGGTTACGTTATAAACCATATGACGGGTGGTGCCGTGAATACCAGGACGGGTGGTTACGTTATAACCTCCAATGCATTGGGTATGGAAGTCGGCCGTATGGCTATTCCATTAAGTATGTATGGAAATTTGCCGTATGGCTATTTCATTAAGTGATATGTGTGGAAGTCAACCGTATGATTATTCCACTTAAGTATGTTTATGTCCCAAGTTACCTTTATATATTCTATGTGTTCTTTATATGGGTTTTATGGTAATCCTTTGGTTACAAAAAGGTAAGTAATGATACTTTATTCAGTGAAGATTTTTTTTTACTACTTCATTAAGGTGAAGGTATTACTTTGATATAGTATACATGGTTTACTTGATGTTTGAAAAACTAACTGTTTTCATTCTTTTTGTATCCCTTACTGAGCTTTTTATGCTCACCCCAAGTTTTTCGAAATGTTTTTCACAGGACTTAAAGTGGAATAAGGTCAAGGATGGGATCAAGGGAATTTCATGCTATCTAAAACATGGAGTCTAAACATCTTTCTTTTTAAGAGTTTTTATTTTATGGAGACTTAGTAGAAGTGTCTACTTTGTAATCTTTTAAGATGTAATAGTTATGTTCTAATTCTCTAAAACTCTAAACCTGAAAATATCCTCAATGTGAATTATTCGTTTAATTCAATATTAAGTAAGGTTTAAGGCTGGGGCCTTATAGTTGGTATCAAAGGACGGTTTAGACAACTTTAGGAGTTAGAAAAGTGTTAAATTATAATATGATTGAAATGATATATCATTTACGGATTACCATGTTGCTTCGCCTAAGATATTTCTGTGTTCAGAATGGTTTTCTGCAGAGGAAACAAAGCAGCTATGTTGGGACGACATCAGGAGAAAGATAACCTTCCAAATCAGCAACCTGAGATGGTCGGAATCGGAACTGAACAGTTTGTTGCAGTGATGGCACAGTTGACTCAGGCTATAAATGGTGGTGGTATCCATGCACGAGATCAGCCAGATCAACCGCAGAGGAACATGTCAGTGGTGGAACATTTCATGAGGCAACATCCCCCATCATTCAGAGGATCATCTGACCCTGTGCAAGCTGAAGGGTGGATTAAAGCACTGGGGAAGATTTTTGATGTCATGGGGTGTTCAGAGCATCAAAAGGTTAGTCTTGCTGTTTACCGTTTTGAAGGTGAAGCTGATCAGTGGTGGTCGATGGTGAAAAATATAAGGGATAGTGATGAGATTGAGGATCTTCACTGGGACGAATTCAAAGGTATGTTTCTTGAGAAATATTTTCCTAAGGTGGTTCGTCTTAGGATGGAAAAACAGTTCCTAGAATTGAGGCAGGAGGATGATTCAGTGGCTGCTTATGAAGAAAAGTTCACTCGATTGGCAAGGTATGCTCCGAACTTCATACGTGATCTTGATAGTAAAATAAACCGTTTTTACTCAGGGTTAAAGCCAAAGTATCGAAGGGCTTTAGCTTCTCGTGAGTTCAAAAGTTATGAAAAACTTGTTCGATGTGCGGAGAAGGTGCAAATGGAGTTTGCCGATGATCAGGTGTTCTATGACAAACAACAGAATAAGAGGTCTAGTTGGCAGGCAAAGGGGAAGAATTCATCAAAGAAGCAAGGAGGTAAGAAAACCAAATATCCATCCTGTGAGAAGTGTGGTAAAATGCATCCTGGAGAATGTTTATCCAAGTCTGGTAAGTGCTTTCGGTGTGGTAAGTCTGGTCATATTGCTCGTAACTGTAAGGAAGATGATCAAGCAGGAAATGAAAAGCCAACAGTAAGATGTTTTAAGTGTAATGTAATGAGTCATTATGTAAACGAGTGTCCAACGAAGAACTCAACTGGGGGAATGCAGCCAGACTACAAGCAGAAAGGGGTGGTGAAATCCTTTGCAACAACTTCAGCAGATGTTGGGCCATCGAATGAAGTGGTATCAGCTCTAGGGAGCTCAGTATTTTTCGAACATTGACTTGAGGTCGGGGTACCATCAGTTGAAAGTAAAAGAAGCAGACGTTCCGAAGACTGCGTTCCGTACTAGATATGGCCATTATGAATTTGTAGTTATGCCTTTTGGGTTAACCAATGCACCTGCTGTATTCATGGACCTTATGAATAAAATTTTCCATGAGTTCTTGGATAAGTTTGTGTTTGTGTTTTGAGGTTTGTGAAGAGGTTATGTGTGCCTTGTGATTCACAGTTGAAGAATGAGTTGTTATGTGAGGCTCATAGTTCCCTGTTTTCAGTTTATCCTAGCAGTACTAAGATGTACAGAGATCTGCAGGAGTATTACTGGTGGGATGGAATGAAAAGAGACATTGCTGATTTTACTGTGAAGTGTTTGACATGTCAACAGGTTAAAGCAGAGCGGAAGTTACCGAAAGGGATGCTTCAGCCTTTACCAGTTCCAGAGTGGAAATGGGAAAACATATCCATGGACTTTGTTGTGGTATTACCGAGGACATCTCGAGGTAATAATGCAATCTGGGTTATTGTTGATCGCTTGACCAAATATGCTCATTTCCTTGCTATACGAGATACTTTCTCTCTTGATCAACTTTCCCGTTTGTATCTTAAAGAGATAGTCAGGTTACATGGAGTTCCTATCTCCATTGTATCTGATCGTGATCCCAGGTTCACATCTAACTCTTGGAAAGGCCTTTAGAAGTCATTGGGTACTGAATTAAATTTTAGTACAGCTTTTCATCCTCAATCAGATGGGCAGTCAGAACGAAAAATTCAGACATTGGAGGATATGCTACGAGCTTGTTCTATGGATTATCAGGGAAGTTGGGACCAACATCTTTCTTTGGTTGAGTTTTCTTATAATAACAGTTTTCATTCCAGTATACAGATGGAACCATTTTAGACATTATATGGGAAGCGGTGTCGAACTCCAGCTTTCTGGGATGAAGTGGGTGAAAGGAAGTTGATGGGACCAGAATTGGTAGAAGAGATGGCAGAAAAAGTTCAGTTGATTCAGAAAACACATGAGAACAGCTCAGAGCAGGCAGAAGAGTTATGCGGATAACCGGAGGAAGGATCTATCTTTTGAGGTAGGTGATCATGATTTTTTCAAGGTTTCTCCTTGGAAAAGTGTGATGAGATTTGGTAAGAAAGGAACGTTGAGTCCATGGTTGGTTGGACCATACGAAATTCTGGAAAGAGTTGGATCAGTTGCATACCGAGTGGCTTTACCTCCGAGTTTATCTCAGGTACACAATGTTTTTTCACGTTTCGATGTTGAGAAAGTATATGCCAGATCCATCTCATGTTTTGAGTCCAGAGGTAGTTTAGCTGGAAGAGAACCTATCTTATGAGGAACAACCGGTCCAGATTCTTGACCACAGGGAGCAAGTGTTACGGAATAAGGTGATTCATTAGGTAAAGCTTTTGTGGAAAAACCAAGTGATTGAAGAGGCAACGTGGGAATCTGAAAATGCTATGAGGGATAAATACCCCCACTTATTTTGATAAGTGAATAAAATTGCGAGGACGCAATTCCCAAAAGGGGGGAAGGATGTAACATCCCAGGTAAATAAAGAATAAATAATTTTCATATTTATTAATATTTACGAATTAAATATTATTTTTATTTTAAAGGGGTTGCTATGTTCGATAGCGTACCCAACACGCAACGATGAGTTTCTTTGAAACTTACGTAGCACACTAGTAATAAAATAATATTATTTTAAATGTTAGTTAACAAGTAGCCGTTGTACTGGCGGGAATGGATAGAAATAACTAAAATATGATTAGATATGTTTTTAAATGTTTATACATCTACCCAATAAAAGATAAAGGCTTAAAATACGGAAAGAGTTCAATTTTAGGGCATATATACTCTAATTTTCACTAAAGGTTCACTTATCACCTTTTGACGGAGAACCTTCATTAAATATAGTTTTGATCACTCTTATAAATTCTTTTGGACCAAATATAACTCTTCTTTAGAATCGGGACATCAAAATTTACTTTGTGTAAATTTTTGGTACCTTTCTGATAAAGTTCATTTTTTTAATGAATAGTGTAAAATGTTGTATTTTAATTCAAAACCTCTTTTTAATCTAATTTATTTATATGATTATATTATCTTTTGAATTGGTTTTAAAGTGAAATTATAAAATATTTTTACCATTGAATCCAATAGTGGTCGTTGGAATCAATTTCACTTTGAAATTGGACTTAAACTGGTGTCAATCTTTTGATACTTATTGTTTCACAAAAACACGCTATTTGTCATGACAGTGGGAATTAATTATTAAATTAATTAATTTGACTTATATGTTTTGAATTTTGTAAAATGGACTTCATTTTTGAATTCAGAATATCAAATATAGCTTAGGGTGAATTTTTGGTAATTTTCTGAAAAACTTCAATTTTTGATGAATAGTGAAACCACTAAGTGGTAATCAAGCAAACTGATTTTTCTGTTAAATGAAAGTTTACAAATAATGTGTATTGAATTTTGAAAATCCGACATACATGGTTGTCATTAAGAAATAAAATGTGGTTCAATGAGATTAAAATAATTTTTTGGTGAATAGTAACTTTTTTTCATTAATCGCATTTAGAGGTAATTAGTGTAGTTTAAGGTAAAAATGGTATTATAAGAATGTTAAAACACCATGAAACTTGTCCTACACCTCTTGGGTGAGTCATGGCCGACCAAGACAAGCCATGGGCCAACATGGGGACCCCATGGATCCACTTTAGTTGGAAAATGACATTAATATATTTTTATTTAATGTTAAAGTGAAAATGACACAAACATAAATTGTTTTACTAAAATAATTTTTGAGTGGGGTTATGAAAGTCCGAATTTGGATTATAAATAGTCATTGGAAAGATACAAAGATTTACTATATCATAGTATTTTTTTTATAATTTTTAGACATTAAATAAATTAAATTATTTATGACATAATAATGATGCAGCGATGACATCATTATTTGACGATTTAAATAAAATGGAAAGATAATGAAAAATCTAAAACCTACAGATGTCCAAAACCAATTGGATGAGTGGATTTAGAACCCTTATCACCTTATCCACGAATTATATCAATGTGGGACCTTTTAAAACCGAAACACATTTTCAAATAAAGTAATATTTCTTTACTTTCCAAAAGTGCCCCTCCTCTCCTCTTATAAAAGGCCCCCACCTCTACCTCATTTCACACACTTCTCAAGCCTTTGGCTCGGACAAACCCTTCCCAATTACTCTCTCCACATCCCTCTCCTCATCCTAGAGGATTCCCTTTGGGAAGAATCCTTTCAAAGGAAGCCTTTAGGCTCAAATCAAAAGGGAGTTACAGTTTTAAAGGTAATTCATTCTCTCTTGTTCATTTGTTTTATTTTGCTTCTCCAACCCTCTAAACTCTTTTTATTTACTTATTTTGTAACAACACCAGTATATTAAATATACTAGGATGTTGTTATAATATTTATTTGAGCTACACTCTCACACAACTACATCAAATGGTTAAAGAACATACGGTTTCCGTGGATGGCGAAATTCTGCCTCCCGAAACGGTGATTGTTCAATACTCATTTAACACCTTCAAGGGTGGCCATTATGATGTCACTATTTTCATATATGATATATAATATATTTATGTTTTCTTTAAGATTCTGTATTTTTCATTTTTGTCATACCTTTATGGTTTCCATTATGGGTAAACACGATATCTTCATTTAAGGAAGTGCGGACTACCGCCCCCTAAAAGTGATGTGATTCGTTAATGCCATATGTGGGACGTGTAAAGGATGGATTTAAAGTTATTATATATTATGTTATACTGGAATTATAATATACCTCTATATAATTATTATTTCTTTCCATTAAAGTATGAGATAGAAATGAAAGTAGCGTTCATGCGTACGTACGACTTACCGTCTCCATGAACGGTGCATTTCATTTCTTATCCCCAAATGTAATGTACTATTAAAATTACATGTATATAATGTATATATATATAATTAATGATATATCTAAATGATGAATATAATTCTGGAATTAAAATATACATACCTCTCATTTAGTTTTAATTCCACTAATATGACAAAGAAATGAAAGTAGCATTCATGCGTACGTACGGCTTACCGTCTCCATGAACGGTGCATTTCATTTCTTACCTCTTAATGATTATGTAATATTATAAATACATCTATATGCTGGATATATATGATACATATTATATCCAAATCGGTAATTTCATTCTGGATATAAAGAACTTTTGACCACATGAACAACATGTAATTGTAAGAAGTCAACTTTCGACTTAAGAACCAAATATTGACAAAACAAACATTATTAACTTAAATGGTTACATAATGTTTATAACATGGAAATAAGTGATATAAAAGGAATAATGAACTTTAAAAAGGTTCTTAATCAAGTATAAATTAACTCAAGTTTATTATTCAGGACGTTAAAGAACGATCGAGTCAAGTCGGACCCGAGGTAAGGGACTTCGTCTCAATCTCCTTTCATTGAGGAATATTTCGTTTTATACACAACTTTCATTTATACGGTGTATAAACTCCTTTGAATTTTACTTTTATACAAAAGGAATCTTTTTCTACGAAGCGTTTTACTAAACGACAAAAAGGAATGTTTTTTTTAACGTACGCGGTGACAACGACCTTTTCCGCCGCCGCGAGTATTATTTGGACTTTGGCTTCCTCAACAAGCCGTAATGTTTTTAAAATAAAATAAATACCATATACTCTTTTATGTATTTTGGTATTGAAAATGGTTTTGATAAATGATTCTATTATGTCAATATATTTATGATATATTGTGATTGAAATGTGGAAATGTTATCATTCCTTTATATTGGTTTTATGTTTTATGATTTTATATTGGTACTTGGAAATTTTAACGGGTGGTTACATTATAAACCATATGAAGGGTGGTGCCGTGAATACCAGGACGGGTGGTTACGTTATAACCTCTAATGCATTGGGTATGGAAGTCGGCCGTATGGCTATTCCATTAAGTATGTATGGAAATTGGCCGTATGGCTATTTCATTAAGTTATATGTGTGGAAGTCAACTGTATGGTTATTCCACTTAAGTATGTTTATGTCCCAAGTTACCTTTATATATTCTATGTCTTCTTTATATGGGTTTTATGGTAATCCTTTGGTTACAAAAAGGTAAGTAATGATACTTTATTCAGTGAATATTTTTTTTACTACTTCATGAAGGTGAAGGTATTACTTTGATATAGTATACATGGTTTACTTGATGTTTGAAAGACTAACTGTTTTCATTCTTTTTGTATCCCTTACTGAGCTTTTTATGCTCACCCCAAGTTTTTCGAAATGTTTTTCACAGGACTTAAAGTGGAATAAGGTCAAGGATGGGATCAAGGGAATTTCATGCTATCTAAAACATGGAATCTAAACATCTTTCTTTTTAAGAGTTTTTATTTTATGGAGACTTAGTAGAAGTGTCTACTTTGTAATATTTTAAGATGTAATAGTTATGTTCTAATTCTCTAAAACTCTAAACCTGAAAATATCCTCAATGTGAATTATTCGTTTAATTCAATATTAAGTAAGGTTTAAGGCTGGGGCCTTATAGTTGGTATCAAAGGACGGTTTAGACAACTTTAGGAGTTAGAAAAGTGTTAAATTATAATATGATTGAAATGATATAGCATTTACGGATTACCATGTTGCTTCGCCTAAGATATTTCTGTGTTCAGAATGGTTTTCCGCAGAGGAAACAAAGCAGCTATGTTGGGACGACATCAGGAGAAAGATAACCTTCCAAATCAGCAACCTGAGATGGTCGGAATCGGAACTGAATAGTTTGTTTCAGTGATGGCACAGTTGACTCAGGCTATAAATGGTGGTGGTATCCATGCACGAGATCAGCCAGATCAACCGCAGAGGAACATGTCAGTGGTGGAACATTTCATGAGCCAACATCCCCCATCATTCAGAGGATCATCTGACCCTGTGCAAGCTCAAGGGTGGATTAAAGCACTGGAGAAGATTTTTGATGTCATGGGGTGTTCAGAGCATCAAAAGGTTAGTCTTGCTGTTTACCGTTTTGAAGGTGAAGCTGATCAGTGGTGGTCGATGGTTAAAAATATAAGTGATAGTGATGAGATTGAGGATCTTCACTGGGACGAATTCAAAGGTATGTTTCTTGAGAAATATTTTCCTAAGGTGGTTCGTCTTAGGATGGAAAAACAGTTCCTAGAATTGAGGCAGGAGGATGATTCAGTGGCTGCTTATGAAGAAAAGTTCACTCGATTGGCAAGGTATGCTCCGAACTTCATACGTGATCTTGATAGTAAAATAAACCGTTTTTACTCAGGGTTAAAGCCAAAGTATCGAAGGGATTTAGCTTCTCGTGAGTTCAAAATTTATGAAAAACTTGTTCGATGTGCGGAGAAGGTGCAAATGGAGTTTGCCGATGATCAGGTGTTCTATGAAAAACAACAGAATAAGAGGTCTAGTTGGCAAGCAAAGGGGAAGAATTCATCAAAGAAGCAAGGAGGTAAGAAAACCAAATATCCATCCTGTGAGAAGTGTGGTAAAATGCATCCTGGAGAATGTTTATCCAAGTCTGGTAAGTGCTTTCGGTGTGGTAAGTCTGGTCATATTGCTCGTAACTGTAAGGAAGATGATCAAGCAGGAAATGAAAAGCCAACGGTAAGATGTTTTAATTGTAATGAAATGGGTCATTATGCAAACGAGTGTCCAACGAAGAACTCAACTGGGGGAATGCAGACAGACTACAAGCAGAAAGGGGTGGTGAAATCCTTTGCAACAACTTCAGCAGATGTTGGGCCATCGAATGAAGTGGTATCAGCTCTAGGGAGCTCAGTATTTTTCGAACATTGACTTGAGGTCGGGGTACCATTAGTTGAAAGTAAAAGAAGCAGACGTTCCGAAGACTGCGTTCCGTACTAGATATGGCCATTATGAATTTGTAGTTATGCCTTTTGGGTTAACCAATGCACCTGCTGTATTCATGGACCTTATGAATAAAATTTTCCATGAGTTCTTGGATAAGTTTGTGTTTGTGTTTTGAGGTTTGTGAAGAGGTTATGTGTGCCTTGTGATTCACAGTTGAAGAATGAGTTGTTATGTGAGGCTCATAGTTCCCTGTTTTCAGTTCATCCTAGCAGTACTAAGATGTACAGAGATCTGCGGGAGTATTACTGGTGGGATGGAATGAAAAGAGACATTGCTGATTTTACTGTGAAGTGTTTGACATGTCAATAGGTTAAAGCAGAGCGGAAGTTACCGAAAGGGATGCTTCAGCCTTTACCAGTTCCAGAGTGGAAATGGGAAAACATATCCATGGACTTTGTTGTGGGATTACCGAGGACATCTCGAGGTAATAATACAATCTAGGTTATTGTTGATCGCTTGACCAAATATGATCATTTCCTTGCTATACGAGATACTTTCTCTCTTGATCAACTTTCCCGTTTGTATCTTAAAGAGATAGTCATGTTACATGGAGTTCCTATCTCCATTGTCTCTGATCGTGATCCCAGGTTCACATATAACTTTTGGAAAGGCCTTCAGAAGTCATTGGGTACTGAATTAAATTTTAGTACAACTTTTCATCCTCAATCAGATGGGCAGTCAGAACGAACAATTCAGACATTGGAGGATATGCTACGAGCTTGTTCTATGGATTATCAGGGAAGTTGGGACCAACATCTTTCTTTGGTTGAGTTTTCTTATAATAGCAGTTTTCATTCCAGTATACAGATGGCACCATTTTAGGCATTATATGGGAAGCGGTGTCGAACTCCAGCTTTCTGGGATGAAGTGGGTGAAAGGAAGTTGATGGGACCAGAATTGGTAGAAGAGATGGCAGAAAAAGTTCAGTTGATTCAGAAAACACATGAGAACAGCTCAGAGCAGGTAGAAGAGTTATGAAGATAACCGGAGGAAGGATCTATCTTTTGAGGTAGGTGATCATGATTTTTTCAAGGTTTCTCCTTGGAAAAGTGTGATGAGATTTGGTAAGAAAGGAAAGTTGAGTCCATGGTTGGTTGGACCATACGAAATTCTGGAAAGAGTTGGATCAGTTGCATACCGAGTGGCTTTACCTCCGAGTTTATCTCAGGTACACAATGTTTTTTCACTTTTCGATGTTGAGAAAGTATATGCCAGATCCATCTCATGTTTTGAGTCCAGAGGTAGTTTAGCTGGAAGAGAACCTATCTTATGAGGAACAACCGGTCCAGATTCTTGACCACAGGGAGCAAGTGTTACGGAATAAGGTGATTCATCAGGTAAAGGTTTTGTGGAAAAACCATGTGATTGAAGAGGCAACGTGGGAATCTGAAAATGCTATGAGGGATAAATACCCCCACTTATTTTGATAAGTGAATAAAATTGCGAGGACGCAATTCCCAAAAGGGGGGAAGGATGTAAAATCCCAGGTAAATAAAGAATAAATAATTTTCATATTTTTTAATAATTATGAATTAAATATTAATTTTATTTTAAAGGGGTTGCTATGTTCGATAGCGTACCCGACACACAACGATGAGTTTCTTTGAAACTTACGTAGCACACTAGTAATAAAATAATATTATTTTAAATGTTAGTTAACAAGTAGCCGTTGTACTGGCGGGAATGGATAGAAATAACTAAAATATGATTAAATATGTTTTTAAATGTTTATACATCTACCCAATAAAAGATAAAGGCTTAAAATACGGAAAGAGTTCAATTTTAGGGCATATATACTCTAATTTTCACTAAAGGTTCACTTATCACCTTTTGACAGAGAACCGTCATTAAATATAGTTTTGAGCACTCTTATACATTCTTTTGGACCAAATATAACTCTTCTTTAGAATCGGGACATCAAAATTTACTTTGTGTAAATTTTTGGTACCTTTTTGATAAAGTTCATTTTTTTAATGAATAGTGTAAAATGTTGTATTTTAATTCAAAACCTCTTTTTAATCTAATTTATTTATATGATTATATTATCTTTTGAATTGGTTTTAAAGTGAAATTATAAAATATTTTTACCATCGAATCCAATAGTGGTCGTTGGAATCAATTTCACTTTGAAATTGGACTTAAACTGGTGTCAATCTTTTGATACTTATTGTTTCACAAAAACACGCTATTTGTCATGACAGCGGGAATTAATTATTAAATTAATTAATTTGACTTATATGTTTTGAATTTTGTAAAATGGACTTCATTTTTGAATTCGGAATATCAAATATATCTTAGGGTGAATTTTTGGTAATTTTCTGAAAAACTTCAATTTTTGATGAATAGTGAAACCACTAAGTGGTAATCAAGCAAACTGATTTTTCTGTTAAATGAAAGTTTACCACTAATGTGTATTGAATTTTGAAAATCCGACATACATGGTTTTCATTAAGAAGTAAAATGTGGTTCAATGAGATTAAAATAATTTTTTTGGTGAATAGTAACTTTTTTTCATTAATCGCGATTAGAGGTAATTAGTGTAGTTTAAGGTAAAAATGGTACTATAAGAATGTGAAAACACCATGAAACTTATCCTAAACCTATTGGGTGAGTCATGGCAGACCAAGACAAGCCATGGGCCAACTTGGGGACCCCATGGAGCCACTTTAGTTGGAAAATGACATTAATATATTTTTATTTAATGTTAAAGTGAAAATGACACTAACATAAATTGTTTTACTAAAATACTTTTTGAGTGGGTTTATACAAGTCCAAATTTTGATTATAAATAGTCATTGGAAGGATAAAAAGATTTCCTACATCATAGTATTTTTTTTATAATTTTTAAACATTATATAAATTAAATTATTTATGACATAATAATGATGCAACGATGACATCATTATTTGACGATTTAAATAAAATGGAAAGATAATGAAAAATCTAAAACCTACACATGTCCAAAACCAATTGGATGAGTGGATTTCGAACCCTTATCACCTTATCCACGAATTATATCAATGTGGGACCTTTTAAAACCGAAACACATTTTCAAATAAAGTAATATTTCTTTACTTTCCAAAAGTGCCCCTCCTCTCCTCTTATAAAAGGCCCCCACCTCTACCTCATTTCACACACTTCTCAAGCCTTTGGCTCGGACAACCCCTTCCCAATTACTCTCTACACATCCCTCTCCTCATCCTAGAGAATTCCCTTTGGGCAGAATCCTTTCAAAGGAAGCCTTTAGGCTCAAATCAAAAGGGAGTTACACTTTTAAAGGTAATTCATTCTCTCTTGTTCATTTGTTTTATTTTGCTTCTCCAACCCTCTAAACTCTTTTTATTTACTTATTTTGTAACAACACCAGTATCTTAAATATACTAGGATGTTGTTATAATATTTATTTGAGCTACACTATCACACAACTACATCAAATGGTTAAAGAACATATGGTTTCCGTGGATGGCGAAATTCTGCCTCCCGAAACGATGATTGTTCAATACTCATTTAACACCTTCAAGGGTGGCCATTATGATGTCACTATTTTTATATATGATATATAATATGTTTATGTTTTCTTTAAGCTTCTGTATTTTTCATTTTTGGCATACCTTTATGGTTTCCATTATGGGTAAACACGATATCTTCATTTAAGGAAGTGCGGACTACAGCCCCCTAAAAGTGATGTGATTCGTTAATGCCATATGTGGGACGTGTAAAAGATGGATTTAAAGTTATTATATATTATGTTATACTGGAATTATAATATACCTCTATATCATTATTATTTCTTTCCATTAAAGTATGAGATAGAAATGAAAGTAGCGTTCATGCGTACGTACGACTTACCGTCTCCATGAACGGTGCATTTCATTTCTTATCCCCAAATGTAATGTAATATTAAAATTACATGTATATAATGTATATATATAATTAATGATATATCTAAATGATGAATATAATTCTAGAATTAAAATATACATACCTATCATTTAGTTTTAATTCCACTAATATGACAAAGAAATGAAAGTAGCGTTCATGCGTACGTACGGCTTACCGTCTCCATGAACGGTGCATTTCATTTCTTACTTCTAAATGATTATGTAATATTATAAATACATGTATATGATGGATATATATGATACATATTATATCCAAATCGGTAATTTCATTCTAGATATAATGAACTTTTGACCACATGAACAACATGTAATTGTAAGAAGTCAACTTTCGACTTAAGAACCAAATATTGACAAAACAAACATTATTAACTTAAATGGTTACATAATGTTTATAACATGGAAATAAGTGATATAAAAGGAATAATGAACTTTAAAAAGGTTCTTAATCAAGTATAAATTAACTCAAGTTTATTATTCAGGACGTTAAAGAACGATCGAGTCAAGTCGGACCCGAGGTAAGGGACTTCGTCTCAATCTACTTTCATTGAGGCATATTTCATTTTATACACAACTTTCATTTATACGGTGTATAAACTCCTTTGACTTTGACTTTTATAAAAAAGGAATCTTTTTCTACGAATCGTTTTACTAAACGACAAAAAGGAATGTTTTTTTTAACGTACGCGGTGACAACGACCTTTTCCGCCGCCGCGAGTATTATTTGGACTTTGGCTTCCTCAACAAGCCGTAATGTTTTTAAAATAAAATAAATACCATATACTCTTTTATGTATTTTGGTATTGAAAATGGTTTTGATAAATGATTCTATTATGTCAATATATTTATGATATATTGTTATTGAAATGTGGAAATGTTATCATTCCTTTATATTGGTTTTATGTTTTATGATTTTATATTGGTACTTGGAAATTTTAACGGGTGGTTACATTATAAACCATATGACGGGTGGTGCCGTGAATACCAGGACGGGTGGTTACGTTATAACCTCCAATGCATTGGGTATGGAAGTCGGCCGTATGTCTATTCCATTAAGTATGTATGGAAATTGGCCGTATGGCTATTTCATTAAGTGATATGTGTGGAAGTCAACCGTATGGTTATTCCACTTAAGTATGTTTATGTCCCAAGTTACCTTTATATATTCTATGTGTTCTTTATATGGGTTTTATGGTAATCCTTTGGTTACAAAAAGGTAATTAATGATACTTTATTCAGTGAAGATTTTTTTTACTACTTCATGAAGGTGAAGGTATTACTTTGATATAGTATACATGGTTTACTTGATGTTTGAAAAACTAACTGTTTTCATTCTTTTTGTATCCCTTACTGAACTTTTTATGCTCACCCCAAGTTTTTCGAAATGTTTTTCACAGGACTTAAAGTGGAATAAGGTCAAGGATGGGATAAAGGGAATTTCATGCTATCTAAAACATGGAATCTAAACATCTTTATTTTTAAGAGTTTTTATTTTATGGAGACTTAGTAGAAGTGTTTACTTTGTAATCTTTTAAGATTTAATAGTTATGTTCTAATTCTCTAAAACTCTAAACCTGAAAATATCCTCAATGTGAATTATTCGTTTAATTCAATATTAAGTAAGGTTTAAGGCTGGGGCCTTATAACAAGAACTATGGAAGTAGCCAAGGACATCCCCTCTATGATTTTTGGAAACAAAACCATACCTAGAGAGCCCCAAATTGCCTCTAGAAGCTTCATTAGATTTAACTTTTTACCAGCCAGCAAAGGGTTCCTACCACACAACTTCCAGAGTACCATGCGAAGGACAAAAATTCCCTTTGACACCAATCCATACATGAATAGATGTGTCATGAATTGAGTTAAATCGAAATTTATTTAGTGGTGTGCATGATTCATGAACAGAAAAAATAATGACCAATAAATCCACACCAAATATGAAATTGAAATTATCATGAATCATTTTATTCTGAGCATTATAAATAAAATGAAAGAGTTCATATGCAGTGACCTGAAAAAGATCCAACAATTGGGAGGAAAAAACAATTGAATTCCAACTCTGGAGGAAATCCCGAATGGAAGTCATCCATGTAGGTTCCGAGCACAGCGGAAGCACATTGGTGGGTGTACCTAACTTTAATTTTTACTGTTAATGATGATCAATCTGAGAATCGTCATGATAATAAAACTCTGGATCTTTAGAATAGAACGAATAATGAAAGAAAAGAGGGAGTCCCAAAACCATAGAAAAGATCATCATATGTTGGTTATAATTAATTTAATTAAAAGACAAGAATTAACTTGATGGAATTTTTTCTATGTTGATGTATTCGGTCACGATATGACGTGATTCATTGTTGCATTGTAGAATAAAATTGTAGGATTCCTTTAGCGATGATCCACATGTGATCCACATACCTCTGGACGTCGCTGAAGGGATCTTCGGGTGCTAGCACGGAAGAGCCTTCACTTGCGATGTCCGCCTTTGATCGCCTTGAGAGACAATTGCAAAGTGCTATCCTTGATCCGGTGGAGGAGGATCCCTCTTGTAGTTTGAGAGTGTTCTTGGAAGAAAATAATTCTCTCTTGGCTTGAGGTATTTCTTTAGATCTGCTATGAACAACCACACGAAATGGATCAACTAATGAGAATAATATAATTGTGATTTCTAATTACATAGAATAATAAAATTAATTAATTAACCAAAAGCATTTATTCATTTAATTAAATTCTTAGTAAGACCCCATGTCTAATAATAACAGTTGACTATTATTATTAATTGACATGCTCCCAAAGAATTACACTTAATATTATTTAATTAACTAAATAATATTATTTCTCACAAATCCCCAGAAAAACTACACGGCGTGTATATTAATATACACGACGTGTACTTTTTTTTTTTCCATTCTCTTAATTTCCCCCACCACATTTATTAGACCTTGAATAATGAATATTTATTTCTTAAATAAATATTACTACATTACTCGCTAATAAATATATTATTTCTCCCACAATATATTATATCGAATAACTAGTGTCAAAATAAATTTGATCTGGCATCCTTGAATAATTATTAAACCAAAATCGAGAATAATATTTATTCAACTTGTTAAATTAATATTGAACTGAGATACTTGGACACACTTAGTGTGTGAACCTCTAGCCCTCTTTCTCAGTGGCATTAGGCGGAGCCTGCCTAAAGTCTAATGTTAACGTCTAGAAACATGCCAAGGCACCCATAGAGAAAGAAGGTAATGCCACAATGACGTGTCACCTCCTACGAATTCTTACCGTGTAATGTAATCCCTTTGTTTCGATATCTAAAATCAAGCGGGTTTCATGCTGGTGCCATCAACCCATGTGCTTGATTATTCTTTCTTTGACTTCTTGGAATTGAACTTTCCCATTTTTTACCATGTACATGGATTTATTTAGGCTATATCAATTCCATTAAAGGGCTTGAGAGATATCTACTTCCATTATGTAACATAAGGTACAAATCCTTTCTCTCATTATCTATTATTGCAGTATTACTCGTGACACACCTAACATATCTTACCTCACTGCGAACAGTGTGTCATCACAGTTTTCGTCAATACATCTAAGTGCATTAGTTGTAATACCCATTAATAATAATATTAAAGTCTAATGACAAATACACATGTCCGTAGATAGTAACATCCAATGACACTATGAAATTTGGATTTCCTAATGGAGGGTCTCGTTCTCATAATATCCTCCTAGATATTACCAAGGGGGCACACCATGAGAAGGTTCCTCAAATTTTTATGAGTCTGCACCCCTAATGGCCTGTATTATTTGTGTGCCTCAAATAATATCATCCGGCCATAAAACATTAATTCAAGAATAGTGTTATGGCACTTTTGGGTTCTCATCATAGTAGAGATATGCTATGACCCTTTAGTGAAACAACTATCCTTAGGACATTATCACATGCACTGTCACACAGAAGAACAATCAAGACATGATAAGGTATTTATTAATGAATAAAGTAAAAATTAGTTGTTTCTAGGACACCAACTCCAATAAACTCCCACTTGGACTAGAGCCAACCGCTAACAACCTTTAACCTGCTATCTCTCACATGATATTCATGCTTCTGCTGAGATAGGTCTTTATTCATGGGGTCTTCCACATTCTATTTCATGGACACTCTGCTCACTAAAAATTCACCCCTTTGATAGAAATCCCTCAAGAGGTGATACTTATAGATTATGTACTTTTTCCATTGATGTGACCTTGGTTATTTTGAAAGATCCACCATTGTAGTATTATCACAATACGATGCGATTATATCTTTACTACTAGGAACCACATCAAGCTCTTGGAAAAAGTTCCGAATCCAGTTGGATTCCTCGGCTACATCAGAAGCCGCTATATATTTGGAATCCACTGTGGAATTGGTGAAAACTAGTTTTTTGAACTCTTCCAACTCACAGATCCTCCATTGAGACATAAAACATATCCAGATTGCAACTTCAGATTATTTTGATCTGTCTGAAAACTAGCATCATCATACCCTCTGATGACAAGCTCCTTGTATCCTCCATACACCAAGAACATATCCTTAGTTCTTCTCAGATACTTAAGGATGGTCTTAAAAGAAGTACAATACTATTCTCCTGGATCTTCTTTATATCTTCCTACCATGCTCAGTGCATAGGCAACATAAAGTCTGGTACATAACATGGCATACATGATGGATCCTATAGACAAATCATATGAGATCTTACTCATCCTATATTTCTTCTGTTGTGTCTGAGTACAAATTTTCTTAGAAATATGTAGGCCATGTGACACTAGAACTAATCCACCTTGGATTTTTCCATACTAAATATTTTTAGTATCTGGTCAATGTATATACCTTTACTTAGTCCAAACAGCCTCTTGGATCTATCACGAATGATCTTGATCCCCAAAATGTAGGCTGCTTCACCCAAGTCCTTCATGGATAAACACTTGTTCAACTAGTCCTTAACTGACTGTAAGACTGGTATATCGTTTCCAATAAGTAATATGTCATCAACATATACTACTAGGATAATGATTTCATTCCCATTAAACCTCTTATAAACACATGGATCACAATAGTTATTAATGAAGCCAAATTCCTTTATGGCTTCATCAAATCGAATGTTCCATGACCTAGATGCTTGCTTTAATCCATAAATGGATTTATATAACTTGAAAACCTGTTTGGATTCACCTGGTGTCACAAAACCTTCTAGTTGTGTCATATATACATCTTTCTGAAGGTTCCCATTAAGTAGTTCTATTTTGACATCCATTTTCCAAATCTTATTTTCATGGTAAGCTGCTATGGAAAGTATGATTCTTATGGATTTAAACATAGAAACTGGTGATAAGGTTTATCATAGTCAATTCCTTGATGCTGTCTAAATCCTTTAGCCACTAGCCTTTCTTTATAGGTGCTAACTTGACCTTCCATGTCCAGATTTCTCTTGAATACCCATTTGCATCCAACATGATTTACATCAACTGGCTCATCAACCAGAACCCAGACTTGGTTCTGATACATGGAATCCATCTCAG
Source organism: Viscum album (assembly GCA_963277665.1). Lineage (NCBI taxonomy): Eukaryota > Viridiplantae > Streptophyta > Magnoliopsida > Santalales > Viscaceae > Viscum > Viscum album. The sequence continues at coordinate 767,427,224 of OY728159.1, read as the reverse complement.
AATTCATAGCTTCTATCCATCTTGCATATTCTGAGCTTTCTACTGCTTCCTTGTAGGATAGAGGTTCATCATTGTCCAACAATAATGATTCACCATCCTCAGTGACTAGGAAACCAAATATCTCTGGTTCCCTTACCACTCTTGAGCTCCTAAGCAGTACTTGTGTTTATGGAAACTCTTCCACGGGGACCTATGGAAGTTTTTCCTATACCAAATCCTATATATCTTGAGCATCAACTTAGTCAAATCCAATATTTCTCCCACTATCCTTTTTAAGGATTGTATCCCTATCAAGAAAGATGGCTTGTTTAGCGACAATCACTTTCTTTTCTAAAGGGTTATATAGGTAATATCCTTTCGTTTCCTTGGGATGTCCTATAAAGATACACCTCGTACCCTGGGGTGCTAGTTTGTTTCCTGATAAGGTCTTAACAAATTTTTTTCATTCCCATACACGTGTGTGCGATAAAATGGGTTTCTTTCCATTCCATAACTCAGAGGGAATTCCATTTTTCACCTTAGTTGATACTCGATTTAATGTGTATGTTGCAGTTTGTAATGCATATCCCCAAAAGGATAACGAAAGATCTTCATGACTCATCATTGATCTCACCATGTCCAACAAGGTGCGGTTCCTCCTTTCACTAACACCATTCCACCATGGTGTATAAGGATGAGTGAGTTGAGATAGAATCCCAGAATCTCATAGAAGATCAGTTAACTCTTGGTTCAAATATTCTCCACCTCGATCCAATCGAAGATTCATTATATTCCTACCAAGATGATTCTCTACTTCATTCTTGAATTCTTTAAATTTCTCTAAGGATTTTGACTTATACCTAATTAAGTAGATATATCCATATCTACTCAAATCATCAGTAAAAGTAATGAAGTAAGAATATCCACATCTATCTTCTACTAGAAATGGTCCACACACATCCATGTGAACCAATCCTAGAAGATTTGTGGCCCTTTCACCCTGTCCAATGAAAGGATACTTGTCATTTTACCTTGTAAACAAGTGTGACATCTATCAAGTGGTTTTAGCTCATTAGAGTCTAAATAACCATCTTGGAAGAGCTTTTTCAAGAGCTTCTTGTTTACATGACCGAGACGGTGATGAAACAACTGGGTGATGTATGAGTCATGTGATTTTGTTTCATTATTGATTGCTAACACTTGGTTTTCGTAATTTAATACATACAAACCGTTATTTAAATGTTCCATACCATAACATACATTGTTCTTATAAAAGAAACAACCCTAATTTCCAAACATGAAAAAAAATCCATCCATATCCAAACATGATAAAAAAATTATGTTCTTGGTAACATTAGGCACATAATAATAGTTATGTAAAACCAAAAGCATTCCAGTTGTCAATTAGAGATGGTAGTCACCAATGGCTAACACAGCCAGCCTCGCACCATTGGCAGCTCGATGATCCACCTCACCTCTTAAAATCTTTCTAAATCTACTTGGTTACTACATTTGAATACAGATTTGAGCCCTATAAGATGTATCTAATACCCAATGTGTATAAATGGAAAGATTACACTCAATAAGTAACACACCTTTAGCATCCCCACGCTTCTGGGTGCAGTTACTCTTCTAGTGGCCTGGCTTGACACATGAAAAACATACCACCTCCCGTTCCTTTCCCAGCCTTTGGATCTTCCCCATCTTGGAGGGACAATGCTCAAGGGCTTCGGACCATTTATAAGTCCTTGGCCACTTTTCCTTGTACTTCCTTTTCTTATTCACCATAATGACTACGGGTTTTTCACGCCCCATGTCCTTATCTACCTAGAAAATTAAGGTCATAAGCTCTGATAGAATCTTCTCATTATTGCTCATGTTGTACTTGATAATAAATCTAGAGAATGTCTTGGGAAGTGATGATAAGATGATATCTACATGCAACTCATCCAGGAACTTAATCCCTAAGATTTCCATGCATTCAATGTAGCCAATAAGCTTGAACACATGAGGCCCAGTAGGCACATACCCTCTAAGATTAGTTGTGAACAAAGCATTGGAGATCTCATATCTCTCCTATATCTCCTTCTGTTGATAGAGATCCTTAAGGTGAGACATCATGCTATACGCGTCCATGTTTTCATGTTGCTTCAAGAGCTCATTAGACATGGCCGATAGCATGAAACATTGGACATATTTGGAATCATCCATATGTTTCATATAGAGATATAGTTCCTCATCATTGGCCTCTTTTCTAGGCACAAATGGAACAAGATCTTACAACAAATACAATTTCCTCTCGTGGCGAAGGATGACGTATAAATGCCTATGCCATTCCTAGAAATTGGTGCCAGTGAGAAGGTTTTCCTTATCGTGTATGGTTTGTAATGATATATTTGAATTCATTTTTCTTGATATTTCTATAAATTAATATGAGAAAAGGTTTAGTACTTTATCATGATAAAATCGAGACAAATTTAATTTACATGCAGGTGAGGGGTAAAAGGGTGTTTTACATAAGAGAAACCTTGGGCACACATGCCCTACATATTAATGAGGAGAAGGCTCACATGAAAACAAATTTAATTTTAAATAAATAAATTAAAAAAAAAAGCATTCACATACAAAGGTCTTGGTCTAGCTCATGATCATCCATACATGCAATGATATTTACGCATAAATAAAACTAGCATTCAATTCTTTAATCATTCTTGTTTAAGATAAATCACGCTCTAATAAATTAATTATCTTTAATTAATTAATCCTTTTATATTAAACCCTTTTTCTAAATTTTCTTGAGATTCTCATCCATCATAATTTGAAACAAATAAATTCATTTAAAATTATCTTTATACGTAACTTGTACCTTGGAGGCAACCCGGTGAATTCCCGTTCATAAATACCCAATGAGTAGAAATGAACAGTACACTTATATTAAATTAAACACACACATATATAAAACACCTATCACGTGTTATGACTCATCTTTACGCCCACACTATGGTACATGTATCAAGAGTTTTTATAATATAATAATAAATTTTAATAAATCTGCGTAATTTGGATGAGTACATGACGTGTAGTTCCAACTACACGACATACAATTTTGTTCACCATCCATCCGAAGTACACACCCACAAACATGGTGTGTAGATGTACTTCATAAATATTCGGAGTACACGACATGTTTAGTGGGCCACACGCCGTGTAATATCTGTGTTACACGGTTTCCAAGTGAGAAAGACTATGTACGGGGTACACGGTCCAACCCTAACCCAAAGGGACTACATACCGTGTTCAATGGGCCACACAGTGTGTAATATAGAAACTGTGTGCCACCTATTCCTAGTCAACACACAGAGTCTTAAAGACATAGATAGAATCCAATGACACGACCTGGTTTGTAGGACCATCCTGGTACATAGAACCTATAATACACGGCATGTACTGCCGAATAGATGTTGTGTATTCTGGTGTTGTACCACCAGGAAGCTTTGGAACCTCCGTATGAGATCCTCTCTTTTATTTTAATTAGATTTATAAGAAAAAAATCATTTCTGTAAGGTGAATGAGAAACGAAAGAGGAGGAATAAATCTCGAGATTCAGATTTATAGAATGATTAACTTGAATTGAAAAAACTAAATTATTAAATGCGTAAATCATGAACGAAAAACTAAATAATTATAATCAACAATATGACCGCTCTGATACCACTTATAGGTTCCGGGTGCAGCAGAAGCACGTTGGTGGGTGTAACCAACTTTAATTTTTACCATTAACGATGATCAATCCGAGATCATTCACAATAATAAAATGCCAGATCTTTGGAATAGAATGAAGAACAAAAGAAAAGAGGGAGTCCAAGAACCATATATAGGATCATCATATATTGGTTATAATTAATTTAATTAAAATACAAGAATTACCTTGATGGAATTATTTCTCCGTTGATGTTTTTGGTCACGATCCAATGTGATCCATCGTTGCGTCATAGAATCCAAGTGTAGTATTCTTCTAGTGATGATCCACACGTACTCCATGCATCTCTGGGCATCGTTGAAGGGATCTCCGAGTGCTAGCAAGGAAGAGCCTTCGCTTGCGATGTCCGCCTTCGATCGCCTTGAGAGCTGCTTACAAAGTGATCTCCTTGATCCGATGGAGGAGGATCTCTCTCGTAGCTTGAGAGTGTTCTTAGAAGAAAATAATTATCTCTTAGCTTGAAATATTTCTCTAGATCCATTATGTACAACCACATGGAATGGCTAAGCTAATGAGAATAATATAATTGTGATTTTTAATTACTTAGAATAATAAAATGAATTAATTACTCGAAAGAATTTATTCATTTCATTTAATTCTTAGTAAGACCCCATGTCTTATAATAATAGTTTACTATTATTATTACTTAACATGCACCCAACGAATTACACATAATATTATTTAATTAAATAAATAATATTATTTCTAACAAATCCCTAGGAAAACTACACGGCGTGTATATTAATATACATGACGTGTACTTTTTGTTTTTCCATTCTCTTTATTTCCTACACCACATTTATTAGATATTGAATAATTAATATTTATTTCTTAAATAAATATTACTTCATTACTTGCTAATAAATATATTATTTCTCCCACAATATATTCTATCAAGTAACTAGTGTCAAAATAAATGTGATCAGACATCCTTGAATAATTATTAAACCACGATCGGGAATAATATTTATTCAACTTATTAAATTAATATTCAACTGAGATACTTGGACACACTTAGTGTGTAACCCTCTAGGACTCTTTCTTAGTGGCATTAGGCGAAGCCTAACTAAATTCCAAGGTTATCATCTAGAAACATGCCAAGACACCCATATAGAAATAAATTAATACTGAAACGACGTGTCACCTCCTACGAACGCTTACAGTGTAATGTAATCCCTTTGTCTTGATATCTAAAATCAAGCGGGTTGCATGCTGGTGCCATCAACCCATGTGCTCAATTATTCTTTCTTTAAATTATCGGAATTGAACTTGACCATTCCTTATTATGTCCATGGATTTATTTAGGCTATATCAATTCCATCAAAGGGCCTAAGATATGTACTTCCATTATGGAATAGAAGGGAAAAATCCTTTCTCGCATTATCTATTAATGCAATATTACTCATGATGCACCCAATATATCCTACCTCAATTAGAACAGTATGTTGTCATAGTTTTCATCAATACATCTAACTTCATGAGTTGTAATACCCATTAATAATAATCTTAAAGTCTAAGGACCAATACACACGTCCACAGATAAGAACATCCAACGACACTATAAAATGTAGATTTCCTACTAGAAGGTCTTGTTCTCATAATATCCTCCTAGATATTACCAAGGGAGAACACCATGAGAAAGTGCCTCAAAGTTTTATGTGTCCTCACCCCTAATGGACTATATTATTTGTGTTCCTCAAATAACATCATCCGGCCATAGAACATATATTCAAGAACAATGTTATGGAACTTCCGGGTTATCATCATAGCAAGGATCCACTATGACCCTTTAGTGAAACAACTATCCTTAGGACATTATCACATGCATTGTCATGCAGAAGAACAATCAAGATGTGACAAGTTATTTATTAATGAATAAAGTACAAAGTATTTGGTTCTAGGCCACCAACTCCAACAATCCAAGGCAGAAAGACTTTAAAGATATCAAATACCACCTTCCACATTGACGAAGTAGAAACACAACTAAGGAAAAAGTGGTCAACATACTCCCTATGTTGGTGACAAAGAACACATGAATAACATAGGTAAATTTCATAGTATTGAAGATAACAATCAGTTGGAAGCTTCTAGTGATCCAATATTCATACCAGAAACGACTGAGAAGGCCTAATGAAGTTCCTATGTAACTTCTCCATCCATTGTGATTCAATATTGAAAATTGAGGAATGTATGTAAAATAATTTGGAAGTAATAAATCCATTAACAATAGGTTCCCATGCCCATAAATCCCCTTGTTGGAGAAATAATAGCTGTTAACAATACTGACAATGTGATTTGGAAGTGTACCCATATTAACAAGATGATCCTTAATAGTGACATCCAAGTCAATATTAATATCCTCATCCACCATAGCATAAAAAAGGGTGAAACTAGTCCAATTTATTTTCCATAAAAAAGAGGTGAATCCTTAGAAACTAACCATCTCGAATGAGAATCAATAGAAGTATAAACTGATCTAAAAGAAGGCCCAACAGATCAATCAAGATGATTAAATACACCATTCTTGAGTCTATTCAGGTATTTTTTTTCTGAATAAAAGCAAGGGCCTCTGAATTTTTATTGATAATCCTCCATATAAATGAAGCCTGGAGAAAATAATTGAAGAGAACAAGATTCTTAATACCTGCATCATAAGGTTTACAAAAATTGATCCATGAAACCATAGCCAGTTTTCTCTCAAGGATGTTGCCACATCAAATGAAATTATTAATAGAAACATTAATTATTTTGATTAGGGAGACATGAAATTTATACACTATAAAATAATAAACAAACTTTGAACAATAATATCTTTGACTAGGAAAATATGACCAGCCATAGAGAGAGTTTTTCCCTTCCAAGTAAAAAGTTTCCTTCTGAAATTAATAAGAATGGTAGATAAATGACAAGATTTTGGCCTCCCCAAAAACATAGGAACACCCAGATAGGTGAAGGGTAGAGCTACCTCATGAAAACCCAATTCCCTGAAAATTTCCAACTTCCTGGGAGTAAAGATATTTCTACCAAAATAGACAAAAGACTTTCTCCAACTAATCTCCTGTCCATAAAATTTTTCATAGTGTAAAAGTGCCCTTTTAATGTTCTTGATGTTTCTTTTATCCCCTTGAGTTAATAGAATGATATCATCTACATAAAATAAATGTGTAGGATAAATAATTCGTCTACCATCAAAAATAGTATTCAATTTCCCATTACAAGCTATAAGATAATGTAATCTACTAAGATAATCCTTAGTAATGGAAAAAATAATAGCAAAAAGTGGGCCTCCTTGTCTAAAAACTCCAGAACAATCAAAATAGCCAAGAGGGGACCCATTAATAAGGAAAGAGATTTGAGCAGGAAAAAAAATGGTTTTGACCCAAGCAATACAAACATAGTCAAAACCAAACAATTGAATAACCTTTAAGATGAATATCCAATCCATAGTATCAAAATATTTTCGGACATAAAGATTAAGAATAATATTACCACCCCTTGTGGATTTCGTAAGAAGGTTAACACATTCCAAGGTAGTGATGAGGTAGTCTTGAATGGTTATTCTCTTTATAAAACCAAACTGATTAGGTGAAATAATCCTACTTGAAATTGAGGCCAACCTCATAGCCAATAATTTTCAAATGATTTTATAAATTTTTTTAACCAAAGAAAATTTCATGAAGAGATGAATTTCATTAGAATTATACAACCTTGGAATAAGATCAAGAAAATAAACATTCAGACCATGGGGAAGGAAATATTATTTAAAAAAATGAGCAACCAACCATCAAACAACAACATGAATAATATCCCAAAAATTCTGAAAGAAAAGGTTACCGAAACCATCCAGACCAGGAGAGCTATCAGATCTGAGGATAAATATAGTTTCCTTGATTTCAAATTACAAGGGAATAGAGGTAAGTATGGAATTATCCTCTTCATTAACAAGTCTTGGGATAGTTCTCTCCACTGGTTCATTAGATAGAGAAGTACCATTGAATAGATTTTTAAAATAAGAGATGACATGCTCAGATAGATCCTTCCTATTTTCAATAATTTGATCCCCATTTTTGATCAAGGAAAGGGGCCTAGAAACCTTCCTGTTTTTTTGTAGAGAGATAAAAAAATTTCAATTTTGATCACCATATCTCAACCAAATTTCCTTAAAAGTGTCCCTTTTCAAAGTATCTTTGAAACTCAAAAGATTATTCATCTTGGAAATAAGCCCGGTTTCCCCCAGAACACTATCAGGGAAGTCATTCAAGGAATTATGATCCTGCAAGTGTTGTAGAGAATCCTTAAGAAGAGAGATTTCAGAATAAATAGAATTGAAATGACATTTCCTCTAGGTTTTTAGAGCTCTTTTGAGAAGTTTAATCTTAATGACATAGGCCCATTCATCATTCCTACAGTCCAAAGAGTTCCAAATCTACATAATAATTGACCTGTACTCAGGATGATTGATCCATGCCTTATTGAAACTAAAAGTAAAAGGAGGCTTGTGATACTTTCTCACTAGGTTAATAACTTATATAAATTTTTAATCCTCTCATACCATTCCATAATTTCTTTAGTTATGTTTTGTGAAAATAGAATTAGTGTTAGCTTATTTTATCGAATTTGGTGAAAAAATGATCCTTTAATAATAAGTTAAATACTTAATATAATATTTAAATAAAAAAATAAAAATAATTATTTTATTATTATATTATAATAATATTATTTTTCATGTTCCCATATTCATTCATAATAGAGTTTTATAGAATTATTCATATAGGTGGTTAAACCAACCTAAACTGAAACACACTTTAACACGATTGGTGAGTCTAGTTAAGTAGTTTTTTATTTTTAAATAATATAATTGTTACAAAATCATAATGATATTTTTTTTTATTTTTCATGATTTTTAACCAAATTTGATGTTTTTTGGATAAATAATGAAAAACTAGATTGGAAAAAATGATTCTTCGTGGAGGTGATAGTCCACACACACACACGATTAACGTTCCTTTGTTTTTATAAATGGATGAAAATGAATGCAGTCCCCAGACACACTACAAGAAAGGAGCAGCCCCAGATGAGGATTCAGAGCAGGTGCACTCACCAGAGCAGAGCCAAATGGATTGTCAGAAAGAGAGGGTATGGCTATGCCATCGGGACTTGCCTGTGCTTGCACGGGGATGCCTAGACAGACGATCATGCAAAGGTGGGGAGCTACTATCAAGACGCAGATGCTTGGGAGGGGCAGTTCCTTGTAGATAGTCTGGTTGAAATCTCTAAAGACCTTCAGGGTCATGTAATCTCCTTAGCCTACGGGCCTTGTAATTCCTCTAAGGCCTACGGGCCATGTAATGCTTTCGCCTTCGGGCCTTGTAAGGGTTCCACCTCACCCCTTGAAAGGTGGATTATCAAAAATCAATAAAAATGAAGGCCTTCGGGCCATTGGAGATGAATAACTAATGTTTATAACATTAATATAACAACATATAATTATACTAATTATATTTAAATAATAATATTATTATGGTGATAAGATATTTGGAAGAATAATATTAAGAATAAAAACTTAATGAAGAGATAATACTTACATTGAAGACTTGATTTTCCTTAGAATTCTCCTTGAAATTAAAGGGATTAGGCTAACTATGTGTGACCATGTGTAACGACCCAAAGTTTTTCAATGAAAATTCCCTTCTTAAAATTATGTCATAAAATCACATGAAAGAACAACATAATGAACTTCTAAGTGATAAGTGACTTTAATCATAATTTTGTCACTTCTGTGTTTGGAATTTTGAAAATCTGACATACATGGTTGTGTTTAAGACGATTTTTGAGTCTAATAAAACAAAAATAATTTTTGGTGAATAGTGACATACCCTTATGAATAGTAACATACCCTTATGAATAGTAATATGACCCTTATGAATAGTAAATCATCCAACATAAGAGTAACATTACCTATGAATAATTAAATAAAATTTAGACATCTTAGAAAGTGACAATATGACCTTAGTAAACGTTTTGGTATTTTGTAAGTCATAAATAATTAATTATAATTAATTAATTAATTTAAAAGAAAATTTATTTCCCTAAAATGTATTCATAAATTATTATATCAATATCTTATAGTTTTTAGATAATTTTATAAGACCCTACGTAATTTTTGAAAGCACTATAAAATCAGTTTTAATATTAAAAACTGTTTTTTAATCTTAAAAACTGTTTTTTAATTAAATTATGATTTTAATTAAATATTAAATCAATAATATTTAGAAAATTATTTTCGAAAAATGGAATTCATTTTTTAATTCTACACGTCGAAAAATGGTTGGGGTAAATTTTTGGGATTTTTCTGAGATACTTGAATTTTTGATGAATAGTAGAATCCGATAATTTACAATAAATGCTAAATAATGGATTAATTGAGTCATAGATGATGCTATGATGATATAATCCCACTTTTTTTGGGATAAAATGATAAAATTACTATTCTTGGTCATTCAAGACTCACTATTCCTTGTCTTAGGGGAAATTAATAAACTAATGAATTTATATTAAGGAAACCCCTCTCCCCTCCACTATAAACGCCACCCTTCACACCCTCATTTCCTCACACCTCTCAAGCTCCAAGACTTCTCTAAAATCTTCCCAAAAACCTTTCCTATCCCCTCCCCCAAGTCCAAGAGCTTCTGGTCTCATCAAAAGACCAAGCTTAGGCCCTTAAGGTGGTTCTCAAGAGAAGGATTCAAGAGGTAATTTCTCTCCCTCTTCTCCTTTAATTTCCTTTCAAGTTCAAGTTCATTTCTTGATCACTCACCACCTATCTTCATCCAAATGGTATTGTAACTCTATTATTATACATATAATGTAATTTTATGATTATAATGGGATATTATATCATCAAACCCCCTTTCCCTCTTCCTTTTATTTTATTAAAGAGAACGTTGTTCGTGAGGTGTTAATTTATCACCTTCAAGAACGACATGCTTTCTTATTTCATTCCTACCTTCAGATCTGGTCATGAAACCATTTTTATGGTTGAACTAGAATATTTTATATGTATTATGTCCTATTTAATGTTCTGTAAATAATATATGTCCATATTACTAAGTGATAAATTAAAACAATATCTTTGTGATCGAAAAACCACCCAACACTACAACACAAATAGGGTTTAACGGCGGTTCTGTTTTGGAAGTTCACAAAACCGCTGCTAAATGTTTTCTGAAAAAGGTTTCGTGGCGGTTTTTAATAAACCGCCACTAAACCCATATTTTTTTAAAAAATTCCCGACCCTTCCCTACCCTGACCCCCATTTTCCCCAACCCTCCCAACTCCGGGCTCCCATCTTCCCGCAACCCCCCACCCCCCGGCGGCCCCGCGACAACTCCGGCGAATGCGCGACCTCCGTCTCCGGCGACCCTGCGACCAACACCTATGGCGGAGCCCGTGACCGGCGACCCTGACAACCCGCAACCCCCCTTCTCCCGGCGACCCTTATCACTGCGACCGTGACCCCAAAGTGAATTTTCCAACATTTTTCATCTTTTTTTACAAGATTTTGTGCAATATATGTTTATTATTTGATTATAATGTTTGTTACTTTAAGTTTTAGCATGTTAATTTGAAGAAAATTGTTAATTTTATACCTAATTCATGTTTAATTGAAATTTTTATTCCATGTGTTAAAGGAATTGGATAAAGAAGATGAATCTAGAAATACTTATATATTCTTTGTTTATGGTATTTCAAAACATTTTTCCTCTATGATTTATTTTATGAGTAAAGGAATTATATAAAATTGGAATGATGAATTACATAATACTTGTAAAGAGTTGTCGGTTCATCTTATAACAACACCCCTCCTTACATTGACAAAGTCAGAACTATCATATATCGTCTATTGAGATTCATTGGGATTTGGGTTGGGATGTATTATTATATAAGGAGATTATGTCATTTCTTATGGATCATGTCGATAATGATGACCAGATAAAATTTAGCTGATTCAAGACTTTGAATTTGATACTGAGGATTATTCCTTGAATACATCTCATCATTATATTTTATGTGAGACATTAACAGTGTTCAAAAATCATAAGTATATGAAACAAATTTTATCATAAATGGATTTTAATCAAAGGTAATGAATATTAATGTTTATATATAGATGTTTGAATTTGAATTGATTTATATACATTGGGTATAGGTAATTTTTTAATAGATTAATTGATTTTGAATTTATATAATCAGTTGGATAAATAAGCTTTAGGCTAATGAAATATGATATTTCATGTAGTTGATATTTATTTGGATTGATTTTAAAAAGGAAATTCTACTATTTTATATCATGTTTATCTCGCTACTGATTTGAATGATATTTTTTTTGATGCTCATACCACTAAACCTAAAATTATTGAATAGTTGGCTAAAATTAAATCATGAGGAGAACATTGAGGGAAGGTGGTTATATACGAAATATTAATTGTAGTTTATATATCAAATATTTTTTCTTATAGATTATTAGGAATAGATTTTTCATAGCTACAATTATTTTAGATGGTTTGTTCATCTAGGATTCTAGAAGGTGTATAAAGGGTTTAAAACCGAATATTGGTGGGATGGTGAAATGTAGAATTTTCAAGGGTTTGTATCATGATTCCAACCATGTTAATCTTTCATGGAAACAAGCCAACTCACAGTGGGTACATTCATCTCCTTACTATTTCTCAGTTGGACATGGGATCATATAACTATGGATGGTATCATTAGTCTACAAAGAATAAAATGGAAACAAAATTACATATGGGTGACTATGGATTGTCTCCAAATGGTGTCCCACCACAACCCTATTTTTATATATATTCTAGTGGTAGATTTTTACAAATTCAGTATTTTAGAAATTAATTTACCCCCATCAATTATGTTTAACCAGGTTCCTAGGATTATATATCAGTTTTGGTATGCATTAATGTAATCTCTATGTGCATAGTATTCAATGGAATATATTAATCATCATAAATTGTATGTATAATCGAAATGGTTTATCCAAGCATTATAGAAAATGATAAAATATTTTGTGATTTATTTTAGAGGCTCATGTAAAGATATTTTACTACTAATTGTGTCTTTATACAATAAATGATTTTGATACAGTGATGAATATGGATATAATAAAACTATTTTATGAATTTACTTAATGTTCAAGTCATTTTTGTGAGAAATGTTTTGATAAATTTATTATTATAACTATTAGAGTTTTAGAGACAATGACAAATATACATATTATCAAAATGAGGTTGTTGATGGATCAATGTCATCTAAAATCATATATAGATCATCCATGATTACCATTATCATTTGAGGTGGCTAATGACATTATATTAATAATATATCCATTATTTGGAAAACAACATTTTGATTACTATTAAATGTTTCTCCCTAATATATTATCAATTTTTAGATAATTGAACTATTGACTATTGTGAATTATTAGTTGTCTTCACCACCAAAAATCAATTTTCTACACAATTTGTTTCATGGATCTCAATTAATGATATTCAATACTGATCTATATAATTCAATTAAAAGGGAAATTTTCCAAGAATACAATATTATATCATAATTTCTACTCAATTTGTCTTCAGATTTTACGATAAAACCATACTTTGATGAATAATATAATAGAGGTGTTTTTTTTTCAGACACTCGACAATGTTTATTAGTGTACTTCATGATCTCCAATCGTCCAATTTCTTATGGAACCTATGGTAACATGCTTACATAAATGTTTTTCCTGTCGAGTTCTAAATGTTGTAATGAATGTATGATGTTCAGTTAAATCATTGAACCATGGGATGTATTTAAGGTGTTGGGTCATCTATGGAGTTTAGTGACCTATGAATTAAATAATCAACTATGTCTCAAAGCATTGGAGGACTTAAAAATTAATATGGTGTTTTGGCATGCTGGTTGGTTTGGTTTTGGCCCTCTTTATGATTGTTATGATGTAATGAGTGTGCTTGAGGGGAGAATCAAACGTATGTTTGATGTGAATATGATATAGATATCTTATTAGTGGATGATATATCACTAATTTTGATAACTAGGACACTCTATAAGTGGGGAGAATCATGTCATTTTTGTTAAACATGTGTCATTCCCAGTAGAATGAACACAACCTATGATGTCAATTGAATAATGGAAAAAAATTTATAGAATTTCTTTTGAGCTCTCATGTCTTAAATCTCTTCAGTTATTGCTTGGAAATACTACTTTGATATGGTTGGTTGTGTGTGAAACCATTGAGAAACATCATTCCTCTTAGAGGACATATAAGGTCAAGCCTAAACAATCACATAATGTCTCAGGTTTAAAATGCATTATGATCGGTTTCGATCACACATCAATGGGGTGTTGTTTGAGGCAACTTAAATGTGTGATCGACCGTGTTATGATATATTTTTAAACCGATATTATTACTGCTCCTCAATGAGGTGTTGACGCTGTCTCCTATGGACCAGACTTGTTCGGTTGGTCTGAAGTGGTAAATGTGATCAATGAATCGACTTTATTATATTATGCATACTTTATGATCAATGGGTCATCTTTATTATATTATGTTTCTGTAATCTTACACTATCGTATATTTTGTGTAGGCACAATGTGATATACATGGATAAAAGTTAGATCACATTACCGAGGAACACACCTCAGTATGTTAAGGGTTTGAATGAGTTTTTAGATTTTGCAATTTCTAATCGATCCGTTGAAGGGAGAATAAAATGTCCATGTCCTAAATGTAAATTTAGAACATGGTTGAAGAGAGATGAGGTTTATGAAAATTTAATACTGAAGCAATTCTCTGCTCAATATTTGTGTTGGATTTGGCATGGAGAATCAAACGTTACAGAAATATTGAGCACTGATGTTAATCCATAGAATGAGGTCCCAAGTTCATGGATAATGGAAAATGAAATGAAAAACCTAATAAATGATGCATTCGGCACTGCAAGACACCACTATCAGTATTAAAACATATCAGAACAACCAGAAGAGGGTTCTACAAATTGTAATGTGACAAGTGATGTTTTTGAGACTTTAACACAGACAGATCAAGATTTTCACATATCATTGGATCCTCCTCTTGATTCTGTGGAGCCAAATATAAGAGAAAACTTCACTAAGGAAAATGTGTTTCATGATTTAGTTGATGTTGGAAATCAAGAGTTGTATAGTGGGTGTTTGAAATATTCAAAGCTTTCATTTCTGCTGAAGTTTTACCATATCAAATGTCTATGTGGAATTACAAATAATGCAATGTCCATGATATTGGAATTGATTCGTGATGCATTTCCTGAAGCAAAAATCTCAGAATCTTTTTATGATATGAAAAAAGTTGTTAACAAGCTTGGTTTGAATCATAATAAAATACATGAATGCCCTAATGATTGTATACTTTATTGGGGAGAGGATTCAAGTAGACAGAATTGCAAGAAATTTTGTTCTTCTAGATGGCAGGAAAATGGTGATGTTGGAAGTCTGAATGAACATAATTTCACAGAGAAGAAGAAAAGGAGCACACTTGCAAAGGTTTTGCGTTACTTTCCTTTGAAGCCTCGATTGCAAAGATTATTCATCTCATCGAAAACCGCCAAACACATGAAGTGGAATTCTGTAGATAATAACAATGATGGGTTAATGAGACATCCATGAGATTCTCAATCGTGGAAGACATTTGATTCATTATATCTCGATTTCTCAGCTGATCCTAGGAATGTTCGATTGGGATTGGCTGCCGATGGATTCAACCCATTTGGGACTTTGATTACCAATTATAGCATTTGGCCAGTTGTTTTGATCCCTTATAATCTGCCTCCGTGGATGTGAATTCAATAAACAACTTTTATCCTTTCGATGATTATTCCTAGAAAACAAATTTCTGAAAATGATATTGATGTATACTTGCAGCCTTTGATTGATGAATTGCAGGAGTTATGGAGCAACGGTGTTGAGAAATTTGATGCTTATTCTAAAACAATGTTCAAAATGCATTCTGCTTTAATGTGGACCATTAGTGACTTCCCTAGGCTTGGGAATTTATCTGGTCGGAACACTTACATGGGTTTGGCTTGTCCCATTTGTAACTTTGATTTTGATCCCAAACGACTACCTCACAGTAGAAAATGGTGCTTCTTGTGTCAACGAAGATTTCTCAATACATCTCATAGATTTCGGCTGAACATATCAAAATTTAATGGTTCCATTGATCGTAGACCACCTCCAAAGTTGTTAAATGGTTTTGAAATATTGACACAACTTGAAAATGTTGAAACAGAATTTGGGAAGGTTCATCATTGGAATGATAGCGGAAAACAGGTCTGAAGTGCATCGTCAAGCGAAACCGGAATACAACAATGGAAGAAAAAAAGTATATTCTTCAAACTTCCGTATTAGGAATTTAATTTTTTGCGGCATAATCTTGATGTGATTCATATTGAGAAGAATTTCTATGATAATTTTATTTTCACATTGCTTAATGAGCATGTAAAGTTGAAGGATCATCTCAATGATCGCAAAGACTTACAAGTAATGAACATAAAACGTGATCTCTGTCCAGATGAGAATGGAAAGTATCCTCTGACAATTTTTGCAATGAAAAATAGGGATAAAGATGCATTCCTTTGAATGTTAAAGAATGTTAAGGTATCTGATGGGTATTCAAGTAACATCTCGAGCTGTGTTGACTTGAATAATCGTAAGTTACATGGATTGAAAAGCCACGATTCACATATTTTGTTACAATAGTCACTACCATTGGCATTACGTACATTATTACCTGAAAAAATTACTGCTGTTGTACTCTAGTTCTGCACATTTTTTAGAAAACTATGTGAGAAATATCTATATCCATTTCAGCTTGACAACCTCTAGGAGAGGTTTGTATTGACCCTTTGCGCAATGGAGATGATCTTTCCTCCGTCCTTTTTTACTGTAATGATGCATTTAACTGTGAATTTGGTTGAGGAAGCTAAATTAGGAGGCCCCGTTCATTATCGATTGATGTATCCAATTGATAGGTACTTTATTTATATGTTTTCCAATTAAGTAAACAATTTTTGGTACTTAATTAAATGCATAATTATGTTTATTTTATTTCACAGATATCTTGGGCATTTGAAATCATATGTGAGAAATAAAGCTAAACCAGAAGGATCAATTGTTGAAGTCTATGTGGTTGAGGAGTTTCTTACCTTTTTTTCTCGATACTTGGATGATATTAAGACAAGATTTAATCGAGTTGGAAGTGTTGACAACACATTGACTCAATCTCAAATACATCCGAAATCCAAAATATTTCCTGCTATTGGCCGATCAGTTGGGAGGACCTCAAATATGACACTGACTGAATTGGAATTATTACAGGCACATAGATATGTGTTTATAAATAGTGAAATTGCAGATCCATTTATTGACGAGTTGAGGATACAAACAAAGATACGAATTAGAGGCTGAAAACGAAATGAGAAAGGTATAACGAAAGCTGTTAATAAAGAGCTTGTAGAATGGTTTGCACGACGTGTAAGTTCATAAATATTTAAATAAATACGAATATTAGTTTGAAAAATACATTTTTTAAATCTAATAAAGTATATTTCTTTTTTCAGATCATGAATACTGATACTCGAGCAGAGTTGTCAGAATATTTGAAGTTTCTTGCTAGAGGTCCTATAAAAAGTGTTAGAAAGTTTGACGATTATAATGTGAATGGATTTAGATTTCGTACAGTCGATCGAGAAGTGGGTTTGAGAACACAGAATAGTGGTATATTTACATTTGCTGAAGTAGAATACTATGGAAATCTTCATGATATTATTGAATTAAACCACCACAGACATTTTTCAGTTGTTTTATTCAAATGAAAATGGGTCGATAATATCAGAAGTGTTAAAAGATATTCCTTGCAATTTACTTCTGTGAACTTCTATCGCTTGATGGATGTTGGTGATCGTGAATTGCATGATCCATATATCTTAGAATCACCAGAAAAAATGGTATATTATGTGAATGATGCTGCCGATGAAGGGTGGAGTGTAGTTTCTCACGTAATACAAATAGATTTGTATGATATGGGTGATGAAGTGGAAAATTTGACCTCTAAAATTGAATTTAATCAGCAACAGGAAGTGGAATTATTTTTCCATCATGATATTGAAAATATTAGTCCAGCAAGGATGAATGAAGTGGATGAAGTAATGGAGCAGGAAACCAACATTATTGAAGGGGAAAATGATTGTATGTACAATTATTTATTTATTCAACAACCACTTTTTTCATTTCTACAGTCATTCATTATCATTGTTATATATATTTTGTCTGTTAGTACTCTATCTATTATCATTTTTAATTTTTTTTCTGCATAATTTTTTTGAAATATATATTCTGAACTTAATTTTATTTGATTAAATGATAGGAATTCCAAGGAAGAAGCGGTACATTATTTCATCCAGTTCTGCGACAGATGACGATCCATCTGGCTCCGTCCCCATGACATATGAGGCACCAGCTGCCAACACCCCTACACCATATCCCCCTGCACCATCTCTCACACCATCTGTGGATTTCCATGTAGAGGTTGAGTCATCGACTCCCCCTTCAGGAGCCTCAGCAATGGGGCAGTAATGTGCCCCTTCCAGTTCATCCCGGACATACTAGAGTGTCACTGTCATAGGTAAAAATTTAATTAAATAAATTTATTGCATTTTGATTATACTAATTGTTTGCTCATTGAAGATGACAAAAATGCAACTGTGGAGAAAAACATAAAAAGTTCAGATATTTGGAATTTGAATGGCGAGAAGATTGTTGTGCCATTTGATTATTACGGGGTCCCTATGGATGATGCCGCAGGGTTACTTGGCCAGATTCTAGGCCAGATGGTAGTAGATCCCATTTCCCCTCCCATTTCATATGACGATTGGATACATATGCCTCCAAGATGGAAAAATGAACTGTTTGATTCTCAAATCAAGGTAAATTTTTTACATTATGGTTTAATTGAATGTCATGTTACTAATATGTTCAAAATGAATTTCTATACATGTTCTTACACTTTACCATTGTTGATGTGATAGCACAGAAGTGGACGTTGAAAAATATTGGTAAGAAGTGGAAAGATTTTAAATGGAGATTGTGGTGTGATGTCAACGATGCTTCGTTGACAGTGCTGAAAATGTATGAGAAGCTACCCAGTGGGGTACCGAAAGAGCAGTGGAAAGTGTTTGTTGAAAGACATCGGGATCAGAAGCGGATGGTATTGAAATATATATATTATTATATTATCCTCATTTTACATTTATACATGTATATGAAAAAGACATTACATTCAATACATCAGTATTAAATTGCATTTTATTTATTTTAGGATCTCACAAGACAGAATGTGTCAAACCAAGCGAAGCAAGTCATCCCGCACACTTCGGGCTCAAAAAGTTTTTCTAGAAGTCGAACGACATTGGTAATCTTTTAATTAGTTAAATATTTAAAAGACAATATTATCTATTTAATATATTGAATTGTTGATTTATCCTTGATTAATGCAGTCACAGAGTTTAGGCCATGAAGCATCCAGAACTGAACTGTGGTTGGATGTTCACAAGAAATCAGATGGATGTTTTGTTAATGAGCCTGCTAAAGAAGTTGGGGTATGAAGTAAATTTTTTATCATAATAAATTATTATCAGTTTTTACTGTGTTAATATATATTGATATTTTATTTATAGGTCAAAATTAATGAACTATGGGATGCCAATCCTGTGCATTCCTACTCTGTCTCCCAGGATGACCCGGTTGCTAAAGTCCTTGGGAAGGAGCATCCTGGGAGAGTGTGTAGGATGGGTTTGGGACCCATGACATCTGAGGTTTTTAGTAGGCCACTGGGGATAGCTGCTGCATCTAGTCTTGAATTTAGTCAGCCCATACCGGGAGATGCTAAGAAAGAGGTTGTTTCTTTACAAAACACAGTTCACCAGTAGGGGGATCAGATATCTGCATTGCAGAAAGAGTTGACTAAAATACGTCAGAAGATGAGCAGATATTCCCCCTGTGGGAGTGTATCAATTGGTGGTATGCAGGTAAATCACAAAAAATCAAAATCATTTAGTTTTCTAACTTTCATTGGTTTTATGTTTTAATATAAATATACAACCGTATTTAATTTTCAATATAATGTTCTTACAGGTGACAACAAAACGTGGAAATGAAGGTGGAGAGGGTGACGATGCATCATTGGACCTTGAGTAGTTGTATTGTTGATGTATTGAAAAAAATGGAAACAGTTGGTTTGTATATGTAATATTTGTGGCACATAGTTTCCACTACACATTTTCATGTCCTAAAATTTCCTTGATTTCTCATGTTTCTTTTTATTCATTTTATTGATTTCTGATGTTTCTTTTTATGTCTTCATTTCTCGAGTGTGGTATACATCATTCCATTTAGGTCTGTGTTTGAATTGGTAGTCGAGATTTTGGATGACTAGGAGTTAAACCCATTGTTGATGTGTTGAACAAATTGGGTCATTTCATAGTGATCAAGGGGATAGTGTTGTGGACACTTTGGTGAGGCCCATTGTTGATGTGTTGAACAAATTGGGTCATTTATTGTTAAATATGAAATTATAAATAGTAATGAAAGAGTTCATGTGGTATAGAGTTAGATTTGAAATTCAAGTGGTGTAAAAGACTTATATAAAGTATTCAATGCTATCAATCAAAGTATGGTGATAAAAAGTGACATTAGAACATATAAAGTGGTATCCAATTGAGGATATAGAAGAAGATAGCTTGATGGATACCACTGAAGTTATTAACTTAAGTTCTTGTTTCTTATATTAAGTTCTAGATCATTAGGTTTAAAGGATTTTTTTATAACTAATTTCCAAGTTCTAAATTCACTCACTGAAAATCTATAATAAAATGAAGCTATATGTGAAAGAGGTTTTGAGATTAAAAGAAAATTTAGATTTTTTTAAGACAAGTGATATCAATCATAGAGATATAACGAGGAGTAAAGGATGAGGTTAAACTAATGTTAAACAAAGATAAACGTTTAGTGATAAAATGAAAACTTAGTAGCTGAATACAACCCTCAAGTGGTGAACAGAGTTGAGAGGTTTGGAGGATAATTTATATTCAGTTGTAAGAGATCAAAGGTTCTAAAATAAAATCAACAAGATGATGATGTTTTATGTAGAGTTCCTTCATAGAGTGGTACTTTCTTGATATGAAATGGTGTTCAAAGGATGAATTTAGAGTTCTTACAGTTGTTTATTTATGGTGTGTCTACCTCTATCATGACACAAGGACCTAGAGGTCAATTTATAATGGTTCTTCCATGGGTGACGTTATGCTGTAGTTATTTTTTCATATTGAGACCTTCCTCAATGATATTGATTTAAATATTTTTAACCATGTATCAGAGGGGTTGTACAATGGATTAGATTTTGTTTTTATGGGAAATAACTATGTTTTAGGTTTATTAAGGCTCCCCTCATGTGTTTTAGGTCACCATATTATTTTTCTCTTTCATTACACAATAGGCATCATATATTTGGTTGAGGTAGAATATTTCTAAACTTATCTTCAATCTTTAGGAATAAATTGTTTGACTAGCATACTAAGAACTTTTAAAAGGGTCCTATATTATTATTTTTAAATGTGTTTGGTTATGACTACTTTATTACTCATGGTTATGAGGAATGGGAACATGGGGGAACACTCTTTAAAGAAGAATAAACTAAATAAATACAGTAAACTAGTTAAGAGTAAATTAGAAGGGAAAAGTGAGTCGCTTGTACTTTATGGATTTTCATGATATTACTATGCGTTGAATCTTATTGATTGATAATTGATGATATGGATTACTTCTTGTTTTTATCATTTAAGAAACTCTTGACCATTATAATAAGATAATTTTTTAAATATGGTAGTAAAAATAGTTTTTTTGGAAACTAGAATATATTAATTTATATTACATACCAATGAATTTCATATTTATGTATCAGTGTATAAGTATGAGACTATACATGTTTGAGTATATAGAAATGGACATCCATGGTGGAACTTTCCCAATTGAAAGGGATTACATACCGTAGATTTGACAGTCATCTCATGTTTGGTTTACTACCTTTGTGGGTGTGTTTTAGCTAAGCTGATCAAATTGTTTTTTATTACACTTTTAGCGGAACAGTTACAGGTTGTTTGTTGGGGTGTCCTAATGAGATTATTTATCACTCCTACATGTATACCATGGTGTATGTTTAGCCCTTATTTTTTCTTTTCATGTTGATCATAAGTATCATGGGGGATATGGATGAGGCCCAATGTTGCACGATCGAGCAGAGCTACATGAGTGGTTCTACTAATCAGGCTAGTGCAGTTTGAAAATGTATGGAGATCAGGTATGTTGTCTAGAATAGAGTTTGTAGTGGATCCATGTACTTTTACATTGATTTTATTGCATACTGTTTTATTTTTATGGTCAGCCTAGTGGGTCACCCGTGTTGTATCGTGTTGTGTAGTTGTTCAGGATTTTACCTCAATGTATTATTGAAGCTTTTTATTTTTTAGTTGTGTCCATCTTCTGCATTCATTTACTTTACCTTTTTCTTGATAATTATATATTTAATATTGTTTATTAATTTTATATGAGGTCATAGTTATCCAAATATCACCACTTGGGTCCTCGCTACTAGTTGGTGGCATCTGGCGTACGAGGAGGTGTGCTTGATGCCTAGTAACCCATCGGCTCGGAGCATCAGTTTAGTGGAATCCAGTTTGGGATGTTATAATTTTGTATCAATGGAGTTTTATCTTCCTAGTATTTACTATTTAGGATATTGTATGCATGAGTATGAGGAATGTGTTGGAACCTTTGATGGATATCTGACTGCTGTGTTAATAATACTTTCTTTAATAGGAAGTCTTATTTTCCAAGGTTTCATATTTTTGATCTATTTTTAAATATTAAAGTTGTATATTATTTCTCATTGAGAGAATTCTTTTTTGGATGTTGTGATTTATTCTATATATTCAGCTCTTGGTCATTGGTGAGAGTCTAGGGATGGTTTTTGACTCTTGGGTGGGGAATAAGGAGGACTCTCATGCATCATATTTGGCATTAGGATTCACATCATATATATTTTCTAGTGCGTGATTTTACTGACAAAGGAGTCCTTTGAGCCTTCATAAACAGATAATTAACTTTCATGGAAGGTTATGTGGGTCTATGTTGAAACATTTTTTTGTGAGCATGATGACTTTGTCCTCCTACACAGAAGGTGTAGTGACCTGGTTGGTCGATATGATATGTGATTCCTTCTTATTGATCCCCATGTTGGGTGTTGTTTCTCAGGTTGTTCTCAGTTGGTTTATATTTCTGGTTTTATTTGTTTTTCAGGGAAGTGGTGAAGCAGAAGCAAAGATTTTTTTTTTATTCTGGGCAACTTTTCATGGTGGTTTCAACCGCCACTAAATGTATATTGGCTACGGTTTAAACCGACGCTAAACGGTGAAAACCACTGCTAAACGTAAAATAAAATTTACGTTTCGTGGTGGTTATAACCACCGCTAAATAGGAGCATCGTGGCTACCTCATTCCATGGTGGTTCCCGTGAATTTAGAGGCATTTTTATGGCTGCTGGAATTTGAGTTTATTAGCAGTGGTTATAACCGCCATGAATAAAGTGATATCCCAGGCTCGTAAAACCGCCACTAAATTCTTGAAAATCGCCGCTAAATGAGGAAGCTACGATGCTTTTCTGAAACCGCCGCTAAACGAAAATAACCACCGCTAATAGATAAGATATGCCCTATTATGTGGCGGTTTCTGTAAACCACCACCAAACAATGTAGCAGCGGTTTAAACCACCGCTAAAGGCAAAAAAAACCGCCGCTAAACGGCGATTCTGTTGTAGTGAAAATTAACCCAAACAATCTTCATTTAATTCTTATCTAATGATTCATCCACATGGATATAATATGATTCATTATAAGATCATTCAAAATCCTATAATATCATTAATAAAATGTAATATTAGTTCTGTATGTTTACCCATATTCTACTTGAACTTCAATTTATGAATACAAGTGAACCACCCAAGAAAAACCATAAAAATGAACATTCCAGAACAATGTTTTTAAACTCTATAAGTCATCCAAAGGATAATAAAATGACATAATGAAACCAGAATGAACCCTATTAATGTATAAAAGGTTTTTTAATTTATAATTAATGAATATAATGTCATTATATAGGACATTAAAGAGAAGGAAGCATTCAGATACAAGGTAAGGGGAAATCTCGAACCCAATTTTCTTCCTTCGGGTTCTCCCTATTTCACTCCATTTTTGATATGGTCACTAATTAAATATCATTTGTTCATAATTTTATTTACTTTTCTAGGATATACATTTTTTTCACTAGTTTTTATGTCCAAAAAAATGTTTTCCAAAAGAACTCTTCTTTTAAGAAGAGCCCTTTTACTTCTCACTTAAAGTGGACGATTCTTGTAACATGTATGTTATTCCCTATTTCTTTTGGGAACCCAAAGCTTATGAATGTGTTATTATGAGATGAAACCCATTCATTTCCATGGGTTCATTATGTACATTTTTTATATGTGTTCTATGTGTCAAACATGATGATGATAATGTTATGATGTGACGGGTGCGCCCAAAATTATATAGCGCAATATGAATGTTTCAATGTGACGGGTGCGCCTGAAATTATACAGCGCTCCAATGCATTGGATAAAGTGATGAATATAATTAGTAAAAGAGAAATTATGTGTGAAAAAGATGCTATCTTGGTTCACAAGTATGTTTGGTAGTTAAACACTAAGACATGATGTTTCATTTTTTTATGCATTGCCACATTTCAAGTCTTTTATTTATGCTCCTCTCATGTTCATGATATTTTTCCCATGTTATGATTATGATCACCCCATGCTATATTGTTCTTATCTATCCCCTTACTGGGCTTCTAGATCACCCCTTTTGATGTATATCCTCAGGTGGCTATATGTACTAAGGAGAGGACAAGTTCCAATAAGAAGCTAGAGAAGAAGAAATTAAATAAATGTTTATGCTTGATGTTGTATTTGTTATGTGTGGTCCTAGTTTTCCCAATACACTAAACCTTTGGATCCTCTATGTGTAATACTATTATGTTTTTTATCTTTGAAATGATGTAATAGTAATGTAAGAAAAGGATGGGTCGCTATACCATGAGATTATGTTAATGGGATAGGGTTCTATAAAGATTAAAATGGTAGAGTTTTAAGGAGTAAATATAAGTATAGGCAAGTCTTGATGTGGTTTAAGTGTTACCTTTTTATAAGTGAATAGAAGGGTAGTTTTGGAAATACCCATTGAATTTAAATAATTTAATTTCACTATTAAAGGGTAAAGAGATTAAAAAAAGGAAAAAATGAGTAAATTTGGTGAGTTTTAGTTGATTCAAACCTCAAAAATTCATTTTTAAACATGTTTTTAACTTTTTTTTTGTCCTTCCCCTCTTAGTAAAATATTTTTTTTCCATTTTTAGTTTTTTACCAGGGTAACTAATTTTAAAGATCAATAATTAATTTTATTGAAAAAAATTAAAATTTAACAGATTACCTAATTTTAAAATTCTGATTTTAATTTTTCAAACCATTTTATCTAATAAAATAACTATAGGTATTAAAAGTTAATTTTAAAATGAAAACACTCAAAAATGTAATTTTTTTTAGAAAAATAAAGTTATTAAGATTTTAAATTTATATATGATAAAGTTATCATGGTTACTAATTTTAGAGCCATAAATTGATTCATTATGAATTTAATAAAAGGTATTATTATTTAAATGTAATCCAAAATTGAACCTCATCTTTAAAATAATTAATTTAAAGAGAAAACAAAAAATATTTTTTAAATATTAAAGTAACATTTTACTTTAGTTTTAAAATTTTTTGGAACATGTTTCCTATATAAAAATAATATATATAAATTAATTATTTTATTCCTTAATATAATATTTTATTTATTTAATGGTTTTTAAATCTTCTAGTTTATTCTTACATAGTGATAAAATTATGCAAATTATAATTTCTGTAAATCTTATATTTTCGACTAAAAACCAACATTTTTAGAAAATGATGAAAATTTATAATAAGTAAATTTTGATATGATGAATTTAAAAATTAAGTTTATTTTTTTATTAAAATTATAAAAATTTAATATTTATCTTTTAATGGAAAAATGAGAAATAGAAAAATACTGCTTTTATTAAAAATACCTCTTTTCAACATTAACTCATATTAACTATTTATCTTCTAAAGGTGATGATTTTTTAATTGATTACCAATTAAACGAGTGTTAATATATTTATATATATGTTTATACATCATATTAGATTAATTATTTAAAGTATTCTAATTTAGTTGATTTGATATAAATTCTTTGATATTACTAAAATGATAATTTTAAAATAATTGTTTCACCATTATGAGGGTCATTAGAATTAATCCTAACAATATAAATTTTATACAAAAAAATGAAATTGGATATATTAAATAATATGAATATTATTATCTCAAATATAAGAATAATTTTATCAAATTAAATTTCTATATGTAAGGAAATTTATCTTAATGTTAGTGCATGTAACGTGTAAAAATCCATTTTTAGAAATTGTATTTTTAAGCATAAATTTTATGTATAAGAAAAAATTATCAATGTCATTGATTATAATGATATTAATGATATTATAATTATTTAAATAATTTTAATGTTACCATAAAATAAATCTAAAACCTAATTTCCCCATGTGTAAATTTAATTAAAGAAACAGACAAAAAATAGTTTTCATAAAATATTAATTGATTTTATAAAATGATTCTCAAGGGTTTTTTAAATTTAAAACAGTAATTTTAAATGATATATTTCAATTTATAAATATAAATTTAGTATATAAAAAAGGTTTCAAAAACTTATAAGTTCTATAAAAGTGATGGTATTAGAAAAATTACTATTTTTTTACTAATCACCTAAAAGTTGATTAGTTTAGAAAAATATCAAAAATAAATCATAATATAATTTTTTTTGAAGAATTAAAAAATTAATTTTAATTTTATGAAATTTAAATTCTATTTTTTTTTTAATTTAACCTTTTAAGAGAAAATATATAATATAAAAAAATTACTTTTATTGAAAATAAACTTTTTAATATTAACTCATATTAATTATTTACCTTCTAAAGGTAATAACTATTAATGGTTTAACATCTTAGTGTTTATTATATATTAATTAATAATGTATTATTAATATGTTGTGGTTTTTTTATGTTGGTTGTATCATGTGAATCAAGTTATAAAACATATTATATATTTTAAAGGATAAAAAATATTAGGTTTTTACATTCTTACCCCCTTAAATAAATTTTGTCCTCATAATTTAATGATCATTTAATATTTGGAATAGATAAAGGTGGTAAAAATATTGACATGCATCAAGATGTTATCTATAATGAGATATGATCCTAAATATCAAAGTGAACACCAATGTATCTCATAACTTGGTATTAAGGACCATATGAATAATTCTGTTTTCCTCTTAGAAAATTTATAGCTATCCTTGCACTAATAGAAGGGAACAACTGATTTAGAATGTATTTTTATATATTCTATAAATTAATGTGGAGTCAAAGTGAAGATATCCCTTATATTTGGAAAATCATGTCAATTTTTTAGAGATAGATATTATGATTTTCACAAAGTTTATTTCCAAAAACATAATAATCATACTAATGAATTTTTTCCTTAAAATAAAAATCAATGTGGGTAGTGACTTGATGTTCTTAGAAAACACAATAAATAAAAAAGGGTTGATAAAACTAGAATACATACACTAATTCATAGTGTAGGGTAAGTGAAAACTAATTACCACTATCCTCTCCATTGATAGTCATTTCATATTTTATTCCTTTCAACTTGGGTCTAAGAGGTTATGTATTCCCACAATCTTCAACAATCCTTGAATTATGGGATTTACTTGGATAATTCTTGAGTTCTCCACACATAAGACATTGAATTGTTAGTAGTTTATTTTAATTAATTTTATCTTCTTTACTTGTGTTAACTTAACTCTTCATTTTCCCACAATGATTTGATGGTTTATGACTTCCTTTATGTAATTTAAAGAAAATTATAATATCATTAAGGAAACTCTATTGTTTATTCTTCAAACATTTTTAACATATATGAAATTGAACAATTTTTCCTTCATCATCTTTATTACTTGATATTTCATGAGACTCCATCTTTCTCTTATTTAGAGTGTTTGTGACTTCATCGATGTTCAAATTATTATTCATATTCCATGATAGCTGGTTTGGTATAATCATAAGCTTTCTTAGTCCATATCCCATTATAATGGGTTGTTCATGTATATAATCTCTAAATTGCCCCTCACACCCATGGTTCCTTCTACTCCTAGCTAGTACTAAATAAAAAGGGTTGACATGAGTGATGAAAAATTTACAATACAACGATATTATCATAGTCATAAAAAGGAATCCAACCTCAAAAGTATCCATCCTTTAAATTTTCACATTTTCCCATTATTCCTTTAGTTCGACCTATATCAATCATATTTTGATCTAGGTTACTTTAAGTTGGGTTATATTATTCTCCTAAAAGAAACTAAGAAATAAATCATTAATTATGGTTCCTAAAGAGTATATGATCAATAAAATAATATTCATAGAGAGTATCAAACCATGTGTGATGTAGAGACCCAAAGCTTGACGTACATAGACATTACATTAATTTTGCGGAATACTTAATACATAACAAAAACAGACACACAAGGATCGTAATAGTTTAGTGTCTTTGGAAACTCGGAATATAATCTTCTAATCGTGTTGAAATATCTTCAACATCTACATTAATGATCTTCCCCTTTTGTTTTCTTACCTAAAACCATTCTTTAAATCCTGGGGAAAATAAAACATATAAAGTGTGAGCTAAAATTCTCAGTAAGGGTAATCATAGAGAACATAAAACAATCCTTAGACATTTGAATGTAAAAAAAACATGAGCATAAAATCTAAACATCAAAATCTTGAGCAATGACATAAAACATGGCAGTACATAAGGCATAGATCATGAAGAAACATTAATCATGATAAATTAGCATGGGAATAAAACATGTAATTGTGGCAACAATTAAGCACATGATATGATTTCTATAGTATCCAAGGCATTACTTCCATGACCATCTTAGTGGACAAAGTCCCGTTTTGAATCGAGTTCACTCCTCATTTCAGTCCTGTAACACTGAACCAGATTAACTTACCATTCCAAACATGTCTATCTCATGAGATATAAATCTTTACCCAATGCATTGGAGGGAGATATAGGTCCCACTCATCTCATAATGAAATCATTCTTACTTGTTCCACAAAATAAACTTAAAACATTTATCATAACCCAAAGAATAAAATGGGTTTCATAAACATCATACCATCATCACATAATCCATATAAAACAAATGGATATTTCATCATAAGAAAAGTGAAACCATGTAAATCATAGAGACATTAAACTTGAAACATACACAAATGAAATAATGTCATCATAGATGGAAAATGGTTTTGATAAAACACTTGAAATGAATTCTTGAGGAAAATATCCTTTCTTCTTTAAAATAATTTTCATTTCACAAAATGTCATGAATTTTTAAAAGGAAAGTATTTTATTGAAAATATTCATGAAATCTTTTTGAGGAAGCTTCATGAAAATAAGTCTTTATAAAACTGTAAAAATCCTTTCATGTCATATAAGTTAAAAAAATAACATTCTTCTCGTACTTTTGTCGAAAAAGTCAAAAACTACCTCGTAAAAGAAATATTACTTACACACCATGTAGTAAAAGTAAAAAATGGGAAAAATGACTTTAAAAATACATGAAACCATTTTTAGAAAACAGGGACATGGATGACAAATATAACCCCAGTGAATACTTACGAATAAACAATCTCGGATAAGAGCGAGATTGGAATAATTATCCCTTACCTTAGGTCTGATATGCTTCGTACATATCCGAACCTCCTGTATAATGATTTAAATAATTTCATTGACTTATTACAGAATCTTATTCATTGTTATGATATCATATATGGTTCACTTATGACTTTATATTACCCGTTCTTTTGTAAGTTCCATGTTAAAGTAGCGTTTTGGGTAAAATCGTTTTATTTATCGTACATGTTTGGACTTGTTGTTCGTGATATTATTACTTATAACCTGATTTACTTAATTCAAAAATTTAAAACATGATTTATATGTAATATATATTCAGAATATACATATATATATATGATATATCGATAAATGGAATGAAATACACTGTTCATGGAGACGGTAGGCCGTACGTACGCATGAACGCTGTTTTCGTTTCATTATTGAATTGAATGGAATTAAGTAGATGACATACATATATATATACATAAATACATTATCATTATTATGTCATATATTTCATGATTACTTATTATATATAATTTATAATCATTAATGAATGGTTAACATGGAGAATGAATCTCATCACATCGTGGAGACGGTAGTCCGTACGTACGCATGAGCGATGATATCATTCCCATGATTGTGGAATTGAATTGAAGTGTATGTATAATATTTTAGAACCAATATCACTTTACAATAATCATATATAGTTATCTATTAACACCATTATACCCATCCAAGTAAGGCGGTGGTCGAAAACAGATTACACCACGACGTGGAGACGGTATTCCGTACGTACGCACGCACAGTGATTTCGTTTTCCGTAGGATGGATAGATGGTGAAATATGGTTTTTTCATACTTATAATAAAATATCAGTATATTATTTACACTTATGTTATTACTTCATAATGAAACAACTAAAGAAGAAGAAGTAGAAGAATAAATAAAGTTGAAAGAATCGGTAACGGACATTAACTCTTATTTGAAGCGCCTCTTCTTAACCTCCTCTTAGGGCACTAAAGATGATATTTTAAGAATACCAGAACCTCTAGGATGTTTCTATGGAAGTGGAGAAGAGAAATTGGCAGGTTTTGTCCGAGATTGAAGGCTCAAATTGGTGTGAGGAAGAGAGGGAGGAGATGCCCTTTTATAAGGGAGGAGAGGGGCACCTTTGGAAATATAAGAAATATTACTTTATATTAAATCCCAAACCCACTTAAAAACATACACAATGACTCATATATGAATATTAGATGATATAGGGTCTTAATATAATCAACCAATAAAATTTAGACATGTTAGGAATTTATTTTAAACATTATCAACTTGATTTCTCCTTATTTATCAATTTAATTTTATTTGTGGTAATAATATTCTAAATTTTAAATTATTATATATAATTACATATGTGTTGTTAATTTTCCATAATTTGACACTTTATGAAATTTTAGACCATATAAATTTTAATTTATAATTTTTAAATATTTTTGTGATTTTTAAGCAATTTTATAATATGTTATTTTTATAAAATAACAATAGTGTCAATTTTGACACTATTCATTTATTTGAATTTAAATAAATTATATACAGAAGATATGTTCAAAATAAAATCTTTAATAGATTAATAAAATGTCATATGTATCTATAAAATTAGTGTATCACATTAAATAATTCATATAATATTTATTTTAATATTTCTAAAATCATTTATTTGTTATTTCAATCAATAAAATAATTTCAACATCACTATTGTGTCATAATTAATGATAATTATTTAATACCTAAAAATCATAAATAAATTCATATGATGTATATAATTTTATTAGATTTCTGTAGAGTATTCATTTTTGAAGTTTCCTTAAGTTTATCACTAAATTAAAATTATTATACTTATAAGATTTAAGAAAGTGACATGTTGTCACTTTCTTTGGTTTTAATAATAATTAAATAATTTTCATGGAACAAAGTCCCTCAAAGGAATCTAATACGACCCTTAGGTGATATGGATCTACGTTTAGTCATCGAATATGATTTTGGCAGGTGTTAGGGTAATTTTATAATCTTATATTTACCCTTAATTACCCGATTTACCTTTAACTATGGTAAATAAAATTTACCGTAGTTACTATTCATAATGCCCAAAAATAAAAAGTAGATTATTAACATAATTTGGACCCACTGATTACAAATATGGAATCCATTTTTCCAAATTCAATACACAAGAGTTTCATAAATTAAATTAAAATTAATCCCGTTGTCGAAAGAAAATGGGTTTTTGGTTAAAACATTGCAAAATATTGAATTGATTTAACCTACGAATATAAGGTAAAATCAATGATAATGACATACATTATATTAAATGGTAAAAATATATTCTATTTATACATTAAAACCATTCAATATTATAATTTAAACATATAAATTATTATGATGAAAAAAGTTGTTTTTAATTAAAATATAGCGTGTTTTTACTATTCATTAAAATATGAAAGTTATCAGAAAAATATCAAAACTTTATCCAATGTAAATTTTTATATCCTGATTCAAAATAAGAAGTTTATTTTGTAAAATTTAACTTATAAAAATTTCAAAAACTAGATTTAATGTGGGTGTGCCATCACAAGGCGACAAAACTGCATTTTTTGAAAAATACTTATTTTACCCGAAAAATTTATTTTGTTCACATAAAATGTTTTAGAAAATTTATAAGATGAATAATAATCTTATAAAATTCAAAATTTAGTTAATACTATTAATAATGGCTAGTCCATAATAATATTATAACAATATATCATCGTTTAGTGAAACTTGGTATTGCGTACAATACACGCTATCGAGGAAGGTAACGATTGCGTGTAATGCAATCCAAGTCAGGGTTGCGTGTTGTGAAAGAATCCTTTGTTGTTTCATTATAATATAATCCAACCATTTTTCATTTATACATTGAATATATATATATATATATATACACACACACACACTCAATGTTGCGTAGAATGACTTTTATCAAATGAACTTGAAATTGTGTGTAACACAATCTAAGAATAGTGTTGCGTATACGGCAAGCTAATACGATGTTGCGTATAGAACAAGATAATCTTTTTGTAGAATAAAATACATGACATAAAATAAATTAAAAAGAATACTTATCATAAAATATCGGGTTGTTAAATTCTACCCCCCTTAAAATGAATTTCTCCCTCGAAATTCGTCGGGGTTATACATGGTTTTCTACTTGAAAGTTTCTTTAATTGAAACCCACATCGTAAAATGAAATACCAACACTTAAGTTTAAAAACTAAAGTATGAAATTTAACAGTTACCCAAATTAACTAATCACTGGGTTTCCACATAGGATAACATTGGTGAAAATATGGATATGGAAGAGAAATCTAACCATCATGTTCTGATGGAGAGTGGTAGAGAGCATGGCTATGAAAAAGCCAACAATCACAAAGCCATAGATTTGTGATGATCTAAGGTATCATCTGATTCATCGGATATAAGGGCACTAGGACAACATTTTTTGGTTTTCAAGATCATTTCCCTAAATTTGATGAATTAAAAGAAATAATTACATGATTTTGGTAAAATCTCACTATTGTTCGTGAATTGAACAATTTCCACTTCATATCTTAAAGAAATGAAGTTGAATTTGTTATTCGTGAAGAGTTAATAGATCATGTGATAGAATGATGGGTCATTCCATCTGTTGCAAACAAAAGGTTAGAAAAAGGTATAAGTCCATCTTATGGTGAGATTAATCGTATATGGTTCCAAAAATGGACTTATACTTTATTTATCATATCGCTTAATAAAATAAAACTACTTTCCTCTAACCAGGAACTTCCTGTAGGCCAGTGGTAGGCGATAAAGGCCTGTCGTACTTCGGTTGTGGGTTCTATTTCCACATCCTTGTTCGACGCGATGGGTTGTCGCCCGTCTTGCAGGTTGTCCCTTTTTCTAAAACTACATTATAATAAAATTCCTGCAATAATATCGAAAAAAAGTCCTATCCTTAAACAATACTATCTGATGTTTGACATAACCCTTTCCAATCTTTAGAATTATCCAAAATACATCTATCCAATCTCATAGTGTACAGAAAACGATTACTAGAAAGGTCACATAACAAGAATGTGAATAACATCATTTTATCATACGATATATCTTGTTGGTCACATTCCAAACATGTGAATTCCTTAATCATGTGTTCTCTTGAAACAGAAATTACCATAGAACCTTAGTGAAAACATGAATGCTGTCGAAAGGTAACTCTTTCCACATACCAAAATCCCAAAATTTCTATATACTCAAACCATGATATAACTTTTTCCTTTTATGAGTCATGAACTCATTTCATTTTCTCTTTATCCCTTTATTATGTGCTTATCATCTGATTTCCAAAAACATTTCAATCACTTTTCATGGTTACCGGTACCATATTATTATAGAAAACCACAATGGACCAATACATAAATATTCCAATATTCCAGGATACTATATACAACATTATTTTGGAATCCCATTACATAAACACTTAATCATTCCACCACATCGTTGTCATATTCAACATCGCCAATAGTGATCGCATGTGACCTCCCTTTGTCCTTTTCCTTAAGTTGTTGCTCATGTCGATCATCATTAACCCTTGGATTAGGGCATTGATTAGCATAATGCCCCATTTCATTGCACTTGAAGCATTGAAGTGTTGGTGGTGTGTTCTCTGCAGTCTTTTCTTTATCATTAGTAACCCTTTTTCCATTAGTTCGACACTCATCTACTCGATGACCTTCTTTTCCACACTTAAAACATTTTGTAGTCCCTTTAAGACAATATCCACCATGCTTCTTTCCACACTTTGAGCATAAGGAAACATTCATCTTCTTTTCACCATTATTCTAAGATTTATCCTTGAACTCCATCTTTCGTTTCTTTTCAAAACCATGAAATGGATATGTAACACCAACTTCCATTTCTACCTCGATAGCACAATGCACAATTTATTCATAGTTACTGAAGTATCTTATAGCTAATGCCCTTCGAAGACTTGGTTTTAAGCCATTGAAGAATCGATCAACTTTAATTTCAGGTTGGATGATAAAGCCAGATGCATACCTTGCAATCCTTGTAAAATTCACTTCGTATATACCAACAGATTCATCATCCTTTTGATTTAGTTCAATAAACTCCTTCTCCATCTTTGTTCGAAGAATACGAGGTAAGTACTTATTGAAAAATAAGTTCTTGAACTCGTCCCATTCCATGAACTCAATTTCATCTCTTGGCCTCGTATTCTTGATAATATTCCACCATTGATCAGCTTCACCTTCCAAACGATATACTGCTAAGATGACTTTATCATGTTTAGAACATTGAAGAACTAAAAATATCTTTTCAGTGGTACTGATCCATTGTTCAGAAATAAGTGGATCAGAAGACCCACTGAAAGAAGGTGGACGTTGCCTCATGAAGGACTCAATAGAATATTGTTCCCTTCTCTACTCATTTGGAAGTCCAGAATGATTCATAGCTTGTGTAAGTATAGAAATCAGATTTTTAACTCCATCTCCCATAACATTGGTTTTTTCATGAGGACAAACATTGCATTTTCCATTGCATTGATCAACAAAGTTCCTTCGGGTTCCAGCCATCGTCTAAAACCCAAAAAGAATAGTGTGAGAGGAAAAAATCATGCTTGGGAAAACAACATAATAAAGGGGGGGGGGGGGGTACCTTCAATATCTAACATCTTAGGTTTAATTCTAAGATCATTACCGTAATTCTAGGATTATAACCTATACATATACTTAACCTTAGGTAAATCCCTAGACATACCTTAGAAATATCTCTAGGGATCTCACTAAAGTTATCGCATCCAAGTTTCCAAAGGTTGACTAAACCTTTCCTCTAATACCAACTGTAGAGACCCAAAGCTTGACGTACATGGACATTAAATTACTTTTGAGGAATACTTAATACATAACAAAAATAGACACACAAGGATCATAATAGTTTAGTGTCTTTGGAAACTTGGAATATAATCTTCTAATCATGTTGAAAGATCTTCAAAATCTCCATTAATGATCTTCCCCTTTTGTTTTCTTACCTAAAACCTTTCTTTAAATCCTGGGGAAAAGAAAACATATAAAGGGTGAGCTCAAATTCTCAGTAAGGGTAAGCATAGAGAACATAAAACAATCCTTAGACATTTGAATATAAAAAAACATGAGCATAAAATCTAAACATCAAAATCTTGAGCAATGACAGAAAACATAGCAGTATGTAAGGCATAGATCATGAAGAAACATTAATCATGATAAATTAGAATGGGAATAAAACATGTAATTGTGGAAACAATTAATCACATGATATGATTTCCATAGTATCCAGGGCATTTCTGCCATGACCATCTTAGTGGACAAAGTCCCTTTATAAATCGAGTTCACTCCTCATTTCAGTCCTGTAACAATGAACCAGATTAACTTACCATTCCAGCCATTTCTATCTCATGAGATATAAATATTTACCCAATGCATTGGAGGGAGATATAGGTCCCACCCATCTCATAATGAAATCATTCTTACTTGTGCCACAAAATAAACTTAAAACGTTCATCATAACCCAAATAATAAAATGGGTTTCATAAACATCATCCCATCATCACATAATCCATATAAAACAAATGGATATTTCATCATAAGAAAAGTGAAACCATGTAAATCATAGAGACATTAAACTTGAAACATACACATATGAAATAATGTCATCTTAGATGGAAAATGGTTTTGATAAAACACTTGAAATGAATTCTTGAGGAAAATATCCTTACTTCTTTAAAATCATTTTCTTTTCACAAAATGTCATGAATTTTTAAAAGGAAATGATTTTATTGAAAATAGTAATGAAATATTTTGGAGGAAGCTTCATGAAAATAAGTCTTTATAAAACCGTAAAAATCCCTTCATGCTGTATAAGTTAAAAAAATAACATTCTTCTCGTACTTTTGTCGGAAAAGTCAAAAAGTACCTCATAAAAGAAAGATTCCTTACACACCATGTAGTAAAAGTAAAAAATGGGAAAAAAGGACTTTAAACATACATGAAACCATTTTTAGAAAATAGGGACATGGATGACAAATATTACCCCAGTGAATACTTATGAATAAACAATCTCGGATAAGAGCGAGATTGGAATAATTATCCCTTACCTTAGGTCCGATATTCTTCGTATGTATCCGAACCTACTGTATAATGATTTAAATAATGTAATTAACTTATTACAGAATCATATTCATTGTTATGATATCATATATGGTTCACTTATTACTTTATATTACCCGTTCTTTTGTAAGTTCCATGTTAAAGTAGCCTTTTGGGTAAAATCGTTTTATTTAATGTATATGTTTTGACTTGTTGTTCTTGATATTATTACTTATAACCTGATTTACTTAATTCCAGAATGTAAAACATGATTTATATGTAATATATATTCATCATATACACATATATATATATATATATATTATATCGATAAATGGAATGAAATACACCGTTCATGGAGACGGTAGGTCGTACGTACGCATGAACGCTGTTTTCGTTTCCTTATTGAATTGAATGGAATTAAGTATATGAAATAAATATATATATACATAAATCCAGTATCATTATTATGTCATATATTTCATGATTACTTATTATATATACTTTATAATCATTAATGAATGGTTAACATGGAGAATGAATCTCATCACGTCGTGGAGACGGTAGTCCGTACGTACGCACGGGCGATGATATCATTCCCATGATCGTGGAATTGTATTGAAGCATATGTATAATATTTCAGAATCAATATCAATTTAAAATAATCATATATAGTTATATATTTACACCATTATACCCATCCAAGTAAGGTGGTGGTCGAAAACAGATTACATGACGGCGTGGAGACAGTATTCCGTAAGTACGCACGTGCGGTGATTTCGTTTTCCGTAGGATGGATAGATGGTGAAATAGGGTTGTTTCATACTTATAATAACATATAATTATATGATTGAAACTTATGTTATTACTTAATAATGAAAATAATAAAGAAGAATAAGTAGAAGAAGAAATAAAGTTGAAAGAATCGGTAACAGACATTACCTCTTCTTTGAAGCGCCTCTTCTTAACCTCCTCTTAGGGCACTAAAGAAGGTCTTTTAAGAAGACCAGAACCTCTAGGATGTTTCTATGGAAGTTTAGAAGAGAAATTGGCAGGGGTTGGACGAGATTGAAGGATCAAAGTGGTGTGAGGAAGAGAGGGAGGAGATTCCCTTTTATAAGGGAGGAGAGGGGCACCTTTGGAAATATAAGAAATATTAGTTTATATTAAATCCCAACCCCACTTAAAAACTTCCAAAATGACTCATATACAAATATTAGATGATATAGGGTTGTAATATAATCAAACAATAAAATTTAGACACGTTAGGAATTTATTTTAAACATTATAAACTTGATTTATCCTTATTTATCAATTTAATTTTATTTGTGGTAATAATATTCTAAATTTAAAATTATTATAAATAAT
The DNA here is from genome assembly GCA_963277665.1 of Viscum album. NCBI lineage: Eukaryota > Viridiplantae > Streptophyta > Magnoliopsida > Santalales > Viscaceae > Viscum > Viscum album. Next base: position 767,388,848 of record OY728159.1, on the reverse strand, counting down.
TACATATGTGTTGTGAATTTTACATAATTTAATACTTTATGAAATTTTAGACCATATAAATTTTAATTTATAATTTTTAAATATTTTTTTGATTTTTAAACAATTTTATAATATGTTATTTTTATAAAATAACAATAGTGTCAATTTTGACACTATTCATTTATTTGAATTTAAATAAATTATATAAAGAAGATATGTTCAAACTAAAAGCTTTAATAGATTCATAAAATGTCATATGTATCTATAAAATTAGTTTATCACATTAAATAGTTCATATAATATTTATTTTAATATTTTTAATATTATTTATTTGATATTTCAATCAATAAAATAATTTGAACATCACTATTGTGTCATAATTAATGATAATTATTTAATCCCTAAAAATTATAAATAAATTCATATGATGTCGATAATTGTATTATATTTCTGGAGACTATTCATGTTTGAATTTTCATTAAGTTTATAACTAAATTAAAATTATTATACTTATAACATTTAAGAAAGTGACATGTTGTCAATTTCTTTGGTTTTAATAATAATTAAATTATTTTCATGGAAAAAAGTCCATTAAATGAATCTAATCCAACTATTAGGTGATATGGGTCGACTTTTAGTCATCCAATAGGATTTTGGAAGGTGTTAGGGTAATTTTATAATCTTATATTTACCCTTAATTACCCGATTTACCTTTAACTTTGGTAAATAAAATTTACCGTAGTTACTATTCATAATGCCCAAAAATAAAAAGTAGCTTATTAACATAATTTGAACCAACTGATTCCAAATATTGAATCCATTTTTCCAAATTCAATACAAAAAATTTGCAGAAATTAAATTAAAATTAATCCCGTTGTCGAAAGAAAATGGGTTTTTGGTTAAAACATTACAAAAGATTGAATTGATTTAACCTACGAATTGAAGGTAAAATCAATGATAATGATATAAATTATATTAAATGGTAAAAATATACTCTATTTATACATTAAAACCATTCAATATTATAATTTATCCATATAAATTATTACGATGAAAAAAGTTGTTTTTAATTAAAATATTGCGTGTTTTTACTATTCATTAAAATATGAAAGTTATCAGAAAAATATCAAAACATTATCCAATGTAAATTTTTATATCCTGATTAAACATAAGAAGTTTATTTTGTAAAATTGAACTTATAAACATGTCAAAAACTAGATTTAATGTGGGTGTTCCATCAAAAGGCGGCAAAACTCCATTTTTTGAAAAATACTTATTTTACCTGAAAAATTTATTTTGTTCACATAAAATGTTTTAGAAAATATATAAGATGAATAATAATGTTATAAAATTCAAAATTTAGTTAATACTATTCATAATGGCTGGTCCATAATATTATTATAACAATATATCGTCGTTTAGTGAAACCTGGTATTGCGTACAACACACACTATCGAGGATGGTCGCGATTGCGTGTAATGCAAGCCAAGTCAGGGTTGCGTGTTGTGAAATACTCCTTTGTTGTTTCATTATAACATAATCCAACCATTTTTCATTTATACATTGAGTATATATATATATACACTCAATGTTGCGTAGAATGACTATTATCAAACGAACTTGAAATTGTGTGTAACATAATCTAAGAATAGTGTTGCGTTTACAGCAAGCTAATACGGTGTTGCGTATAGAACAAGATAATATTTTTTTAGCATAAAACACATGACATAAAATAAATTAAAAATAATACTTATCATAAAATATCGGGTTGTTACATGTGCAGTTAGGCCTCTTTATCCTACACCAGGTGATGATTGAGTTAATACCCAACATACCCTTTTCTAGGTTATTACCCCTAATTATATTTATCATAGATCCTGTATCCACTTATAGTATCTAGAAAATGATTTATTTATAGGGAAAACCATTTAATAAAGAATTTACCAATATTTCAAGATATCATCCTATACTTTGACTCAACTCTAGGGTTTTACTAAGGTTAATTAATCTAATATCCAAAATAACTAAAAGAATATCCAAAATAACTGAACACTTTTCTGATACCAACTATAGTGAACCAAGATAAAATTAACTTAAATAATATATTAATATCATTATTTAAATAATACATCTCATAAAAAGCCACATAACCTAAAGATCAAAAGGTTTAGTGTTCTAGAAATTAACTACATAAACATCTTATTTTATTAAAATTAAAAACATTTCCCTATAATAATGATCCTCTAGACCCTTTTATAGATATCTCACATGATATAATCATCTTCATAACCTAGTGATTATAAACATAAGAAAGGGGAAATCTTAGACTCCCAGTAAGGGTAAAACATATCATAACACGAAGAAAAACATGTGGAAGATATAAATATTATAATAAAATATCAAAATACCTTATGTGATAATAATTAAAAAAATTAGTTTAACATAAGATTAAAAAAATATTGTTAAGTAACCATAAAAGACATTACATGGCTCAAAACACATCTCAATAATCATATAACATATGAGCTTGACATAAAAGCGTGTAGTACTTTAACAATAAGGCATAAACATGAAAACATGGCATTTCATGGAATTGAAATACATATTTAAAATTTGGAATAAATTGAAAAAAACTTGGAATTATGGAACAACCATAATCATGGGAAAACCTATGTGAAAAAACTCATTACCCTCATGCTTATGTAAAGAAACACATTATGTACACACCTGAAAATTTTAGAATACCCATCATGCACCCACCTATGTGAAAAAATTCATTATATCTATGCATTACTATATCATGAGATATAATCTTAAACCAATTAATTTTAGGGTGATATAGGACACAACCCATCATCATACATACATATGTGTTCCACTTAAAATTAATCATAAATATATCTTAATAAACCCATGAAAAAAGAGAAGGTTTTTTAAAATTTCAAAAAACATCACATAAAATAAACTTAAAATATAACAGGGTATAAAAAATATCATTTTACAAAAAGGAATCATATCATAAAATCATATTTTGGGTGAAAAAAACATCACTTCATGGAAGAAAATCCTTAGAGGGTAAATAAAAGTGAAAATAAAAAAGTTTTCACAGAACCTTTTATAACATCAAAATAAAAATTACTTTAAATTTTTTTTGTGAAGGGGAAGATATGAATTTTTAAAACCTTAATATAAATAGTTACAAATAAAATATCCTTCAAAATATATAAAGGTTTTAAAAAAAATTGGATGCAAAAAAACTTTGAAAATTTTTACTTTTAAGAGAATCTTTAATAATGGTGACTTAAAAAGGAAATAAATTTTTCAAAAAAGGAAGTGAAAATACTTTGAAAAATATTAATTTTAAAAATAATATTTAATAATTGATCCTGTAAAAAGTCATAAAATTTATCAAAATAAAATGTGGAGTGGATGATAAAACATTTATTTTGAATGGATGGAAAAATCATTTGAACATTTTAAAATAACCATGTTGAAAACCAAAATCGTTATAAGGATGATGAAACCTTTTCATAAGAATTAATAAAGGGGAGAAAAATGATCATGAGATATAAAAAAACTTTTAATTTCCAAAATATAATGGATAATATTGGTAGTAATTAAAAACATGGATATGGAGGAAAAATCCATTAAAAGAAATGAGAATTATTCTTAACAAAAATGAATTTTAATGAAACATTAGAATCATTAAGGAATAATAATTTTATGTGAAACATTATTTATCTAGAAAATAAGGAGGAATTACATCCTAAAATCATGACAGGTAATAATAGAATAATCATGAAATATAATATACAAAGAAGAGTGATTATGACCTAAGGAATTTAATTGAGTTATGAAAATCCCTTATGGTTTTAGTAATTTTTGAATCAAAAGTTATTGGAAGCTTGAAAATAATATGGTTTTTTAATTACCATGAATTAAATCATGGATTATTACAAAATAAATTCTTGTACATTATATACACTATAGAAATAAGAAATCATCTCATAACATTAAAACATGTCTTAATAAAGAGAAGTTGAGATGAAAAACCCTTACCTTGTTTCCTTGATTAGTTGATAACAATATAAATTACTATAAAAAAACATATCTACCTTAACCATATATTTCATAAAATTATTCATAAATGTTACCTTTTATATACCTTATTTATACTTATTTATTATAAGTATATTTTTTAGTTATAACTTACTTTTAACCATCGGGTGTTAATAACTTTAACCATTTGCACACATTCAATAATGTTGATATCATTATCCATTATTTAATAAAAATTAAATAATTAATATATATTTAAATATACTATAATATATAACTTATATTGATTTTTAAGTCTCCCATACCATTCTCTAAGTGTTTTAGTTACGCTGTGTGAAAATGGAACGAATTTTGGCTTATTTCAGCGATTTTAGCGAACAAAAATGATACTTTATTAATAATTGAAATAATTAATATAATATTTCCATAAAAATCTATGAATAATTATTTTATTATTATATTATAATAATATTAGTTCTAATGTTCCCATATTCGTCCATAATATAGTTTTATAGTATCGTTCATGTCGGTGGTTAAACTAACCTAATCTTGAACACACTTTAACTCGATTGTTGAGTATGGTTAAGGTGGTGTTTCATTTAAAATAATATCATTATAAAAGAATCATAATGATATTATTTTTATTTTTTAATTTTTTTGAACCATATTTGAAGATTTTGTTATAAATAATGAAAAAATAGAAGAAAAATGAAAAAAATGATTCTTCGTGGAGGCAATAGTCTGCACACACGAACGATTGACGTTCCTTTATTTTCACAAGTTAATGGAAATGAATAAATAATGGTTTTAAAATTAATATAAAAACATCTTAGTATATTAATGATACTTAATTCATTATATTATTATGGTTATAATATATTTTAAAGAGTATGATTAAGAAGAAAAACTTAAGAAGGAGACAATACTTACGTTGAAGACTTGATCTTTCCTTGGAATCCCCCATGAAATTGAATGGATTAGGTTAACTATGAGTGAAAAAAAGATTATTTTCATGGGATAAGGTTCTATGGAGACTAAAATGGAAGAGTTTAAAAGAGTAATTATAAGTATAGGTAATTCTTGAAGTGGTTGAAGTTTTATCTTTCTATAAGTGAAGAGACGGGTAGTTTTGGAAATACCCATTGAATTTCACTATTAAAGTGTTAAGGAATTAAAAAAGGGATAGGTGAAGAAATGAGGAGAGTTTTTTTCAATACACAACTCAAAAATATATTTTGAAACATGTTTTTAACATGTTTTAGCCTTTCTCCTTAGTAAAAGATATTTTACCATTTTTACTTCTTATCAGGGTAACTAATTTTGAACCTTAGTAATTAATTTTAATGAAAAAAATTTAAAATTTACCTGATTAAATAATTTGAAAATTATTATTTGAAATTTTAAAACCATTATATAAAATAAAACTTCTATAGGTAAGAAAATTTAATTCTAAAATAAAAATACATAAACACGTAACACAATTTTTTTTAAAATAACATAATTAAAATTTTAAATTTAATTCTGATAAAGTTATCAGGGTTAATAATTATATAGCCATAAATTTATTTATTATGAATTTAATAAAATTTATGAGGCTTCCAAATAAATCCAAAACTGAACCTCACCTTAAAAATACTTGATCTAAAGAGGAGATGAAAAACCATTTTTTATATTAAAGTCACATTATGATTTAGTTCTAAAAATGTTTTTCATAGGTTTCCTATTATAGATTATAATTCAAAATGCATACTATTATTCCATAATTCCATATTTTATTGATTTAATTTTTTTTAAATCTTTTAGGTTATTCTCACATAGTGATAAGATCATGGAAATTATAATCTTCGTAAATCCAATATTTTTTGACTAAAAATCAACCTTTTTAAAAAATTCACAAAATTCATAAGAATTAAATTTATATATTGTGAACTTAAAAATGTTTTTTATTTTATCTAATTAAAATTATTAATTTTTAAATTTATGTTTTAAGGGAAAAATGAAAAATATAAAAAAGATGCTTTTATTGAAAATACCATTTTTCAACATTAACTCATATTAACTATTTATATTCTAAAGGTAATGTTTTTTAATTGTTTACCAATTAAATTAGTGTTAATATATTTATATATGTGTTTATAAATAATATTATATTCATTATTTAAATTATTTTAATTTAATTGATTTGATATAAATTCTTTGATATTTTTAAAATGATAATTTAAAATAATTGTTTCACCATTATTATGGTAGTTAACACTAATCCTAATAATATAAATTTTATACAAAAAATGAAATTGTATATATTAAATAATATGAAAATTATTATCTCAAATATAAGAATCATTTTATTAAATTAACTTTCTATATGTAGGGAAATTAATCTTAACATTTGCACATGTAACGCATAAAACCTATTTTTAGAAAATTATATTTTTAAGAATAAAGTTTATGTATAGAAAAAAATTATCAAATTTATTGATTATAATGATATTAATAAGATTATAATTCTTTAAATAAGAGTTATGTGACATTAAAATAAATCCAAAACATAATTTACCCATGTATAAATTTAATTAAATAAATAGATTAAAAATAGTTTTTATAAAATATTACTTGATTTTATAAAATGATATTCATAGGTTTTATAAATTGGAAATAATAATTTTAAATAATTTTTTTTAATTTATAAATATCCATTGTTTATATCAAAAAGGATTTAAAAACTTATAAGTCCTATTAAAGTGACGGTATTAGAAAATCATAATTTTTTTATTATTCAGCTAAAAATCGATTATTTTAGAAAAATATTAAAAATAAATCCTAAGAATTATTTTTATGAGGAATTCAGAAATTAATTTTACTTTATAAAATATAAATTCTAAAGCTTGTAAATTTAAATTTTTAAAAGAAAATATATAATATATAAAAACAACTTTTATTGAAAATAACCTTTTCAATATTAACTCATAATGATTATTTATCTTCTAAAGTTTATAATTATTAATGGTTTACTATATTAGTGTTTATTATAGATTTATTAATAATGTATTCTAAATATGTTGTGGTTTGTTTACATTGAGTGTATCATGTGAAACAAGTTATATAATATAATATACAATTTTAAGGATCCAAAATATCAATTTGTTACATTATAAATATCATATTTATTCATTAAATATCCCATTTGAATGATCTATTTAAGGATGTGATGAAAAATAAAAAACTTCATTCATGGAGACGGTAGTCTGCACATAACACGAATGATATTTTCATTTTTCTATGGAATGGGGAAAGATATATAATGGTTATTAAATCAATATAAAAACATTTCAACATACTAATAATACTGATGTAATTATATTAGAATAGGTAAAATAAGTTTAAGAAGTGGTAGAATAAGAAGAAATGGATGAATTATTATAGAGGATAAAATACATAAGTAGAAGAATTTGATTTCTTCTTAGAAACCTTCTTGATTTAGAAGGGATTTTAAAAATACATTGTTTCCAAAAGCTGAAGAATATGAGAATGGTTTTTTGGGAATGAAATGGCGCATAGTATATGGGAGAATTATAATTTTTTGGTGTATCTTTGAAGGGGTGGTGACTCCATTTATAAGTGAAGGAAATAAAAAAAATTTAAATATAATTTCTTAATATAAAAAAAGAAATAATTTTAAACATAGAAAGTGGTTCTAAAGTAGAAAATAATAGAGGGTAGGATAATTTAAGGTTTAGAAATCCCTCAAAAGACAATTCAAAGACATTTTTTTAACATGTTTTAGGTATTTTACCCCTTACATTTAACCCTTTTACCATTTTGACTTTTACCGTGGAAACTAATTTTTGTCTAAGTAATTTATTTTCTATGACTAAAAATAAAATTGACCTTATTAAATAATTTTTACCTTGTAATTACAAATATAAAATCAAATTTTTAGGTATAATTTTTAAAAGTGGTAAAAAATAATTCTAAAATAATAAATGTATTGCACATTAACAACAGTTTTAGAGAAAAAATATTACATAATTCTAAAATAGAAAATGTAGGTTTGTAAATTAAACTTATTATTTTTAAATGTATAATTTTAATTATAAAAACAATATTTGTTCAAGAATTTTTTTGCATAAAATTTAAGTTATGATTATATCCTAATGATTTAATACAGTCCTGATATTTTTAAAAATGGTATTTTTTCTTTATTCATCTAAAAATCATTATTTTTCAGAAAAATCACAAAAAATTCAATCGAAGTTTATATTGTTATATTGAATCCAAAAATTTAGTTTTTTTTTCAAATTAAAATTCTATAATTTAGGAATTTAACTTATAAATAGAAATATAAAATATAATGAAACTATTTTTATAGGTTAATGACTTTTTTTAAATATTAATTATTCTTACTCTTATTTTATTATTAATTTTTAATATATTTAGTGTTAATATATTATTCATATAAAAAATATTTTTTATTATTTATCTATAATATTCTTATTTTATTGATCTAAAAATGTATAGTTCATAAAAAAATAATTTTATAAAAAAAAAAAATTTAAGCATAAAATGATCTTATTAGTTGTTTAACTATAATAATTGTATTTAATCAGTGTATTTTTATTAAAAGGGTCCTTTATTTTTATTTATATATACATTTAATAATGAAATTACCTCTATTTATACCTTCTAATTCAATGACAACTTTACAATGATTATGTTTATATTAATAAAACACGTTGTGATTCGTTTTGGTTTGGTGTTGGGTGTGAAAAATGATATTTAACACAATATTTATTTTAAGGAGGAGTATTCATGGGTAGTTACAACCTAAAAATATCACAATACCTTATTCTAGGTGGAATCACAAGATTATCCAAATTCCCAGATCAAAATCTGTACTTGAATCCCTATGTAATTCCAAAGTTGGATCACCAACCCAAAAAACTAGCCATCACATTCTCTCCACACGCACCAGTACACCCCCAATCCAACTCACTCTCAAATGAAAACAAAGTCACCCTAAGTATGATGCTAACATTCAAACTCTATCTGAAATCACATCAAAATCGCTAAATCTAGTGCTTCCTAAGGAACCAGATATGAGGGGATATTTCAATGCACAAAAAGAAATAAAAGGTCTAAGTGTCCCTAATAAAATCAAGTAAAGGGTAGCTTTCTGGGCATTCTAAGAAAGTAAATGCATGTCCTAATAAATCACAAAATAGGAACAATACCTGAATACACTAAAATAAAGACTAACTTAAAAAAAATATCAATGCTCTCAAGAGCGGCCTAATGAAGAACTGAGAAATTGAAATTGAGATGATAAAATAGGCATGATCACATACGTACTCAGTAGGCCCCCACAACCCGACGATGCTAAGAAGTCCATTTCATATTACATCCTAATCATACTAGTTTAAAATATAATATAAAAGTAAAAATTTTCTATATAGTTATAAAAAATAAGAAACAACATATCACATATTCCAAAATAATGGTTTTCCAAAACATGTTTGAAACCCAACAGTTTATAAAAACTAGTCATAATGGCCTAAAAACCCATTTTCACACTTTTCACACGAGATAACACTTTTAAATTTTTTTCTAAAAATAGTTAGAAAAAAATTTAAATTAAACCTTTCACTTTCCTTATTAAAAAAGATATTTTTCAAATGACTTTCAAAATATTTTAAAAGTAAAAAACACAAAGAAGGAAAAAGTTACACAAACAGGATCCACTATGCTCAATTAATAAAATAAGAAGAAAAAATGACAAGTATATATGTTCCAATCAATAATATAAGAAACATGAGATACAATTGATTCATAAGGTAAATCCCCCAAAATAATGTAAAGGATCCTAGTGGCATGGTACTAACCAAATAACTCTAAATGGGAACTAGCATGACTCATAATGACACTAGGATAAGCCATAGAACATAACATGACTACAAATATGAAAATTCTTACACAATCCTCCCTAGGCTCTCAAGGTCCCCAATGGGGAACATCATTCCCCAATCACCCCTGAGCACACTCTATCCCAAGGGGGGATGTTCCAACAATGAGCCCTCTCAGTCCCAGGGGTAACGATCCTAATCCCCAACCTAGGTCAAGGATTCGATCACCTTATCCACCTACCCCATTTACCATGGTCTACCACAATGAGTTAATAGAGGTGTTCATAATCAAGAATTATTTACTCAAGGAGTTAGATCATTTAAAACAACACACACACCACCTCCCACCCTCACAAAATCATCCCCATGCAGAACAATCATAAATAGAATATAAAATTCCTCAAAGATAAACATCCCCTCATGGGATCACAAGTCATCGTAGGCTCACAAGAATCACAAGGGTATTAATTGGGTTTCACACTATTTATGAAATCTCATTTTCATAAAATGTCAAATGAGCCACATCTTTAAAATAAAACATGTTTGGGATGCCAAACCATTTTATCAAAAAATTGAAATTCAAATGGGAACTCACTCTTACCCTTTTTAAATCACCTTTGAAAATATTTACATCCAAACAAGTTTCAAAATAAATTCCACATGGGTTAACTCACCTCTTTAAAATCACACAACCCACTTTTAAGCATTTAATTTTTTTTTCAAAACATCCAACAAATGGTTTGAGTGAAAATTTAATTCAAGAACACATTTTAAAGAAACAAGCTAGTTCTTTACACAACTTTAAAAACCAAAAGTGTTATTTAATAATCCAACCAGGCCTTTCTCAAACACCTGGCATGGGCTCACATCCGATTCTAACATTTTAAAACCACTTTTATAGAAGTTTGAACCCTATAGGCCATATATATATATAATCATACTTGAAATAGAAATAATGTTTTAAAATAACAAGAATATAAATGTATGTAATATAAAGCTATATAAAACTAACACCCATCTAAAAATAGTGATAGTCAAGTCGAAACATCTCGAAACTCACTGACTTTAACTATAACCACTCACATATTCCCTTAACGTACATGTATATGCCCTTATATATACATATAAGTACAATTAGCCCCATTGTATGTATTTACACTACCATGAGTGAATATATTCAAATAGGGAACTTATATATATATACATACCTATATAAGTGCATATATATAGGATTAATTCAAGGGAACTGAAAAACATTCTAAGAAACTAAGAGGAGACCATGAATCACTAAAATACCACAATTGAAATTGGGAAAAAGAAAAGAGTGTAGGAAAATATACCTCAAATAGTGGAAGGAGAGTCATAATGAACCAAAATTCTTCGCCTTTGATGGTGGGTGATGAAAAACATATGAATATGACTCGAGAGACCCATAAAATTCTCTAAAAATGGAAGAAAAAACCAAAATCCAAGTCAACCCTTGACCTAGGGTTTGACTAAATTAACGGGGTGATGAGGAGAAGAGAAAACTACCTGAAGTGGAAGGAGGAGAGATGTAAAGACCTTAGCTCAGAGAATCTAACCTAAATATAGGAGAAATATAGAGAAATGGTAAGGAGAGAAGGATATGATCGAATAAGGGTAGCACACACAACTTGGAGAGAAGATGGGGATGGAGGCACTGTGAGACAGGGAGACAAGAGAGGGGTAGGTAAAAATAAAGGGAGGAAAAAAATAAAAATAAATTAGAAAATATATTTTTTTCTTAGAATAAATCATACGGTTTATCAAATAGTGTGCTAACAAAGCTATTCCTAATAGACAAGCATGATCATTTTCACAGTTATCCCTAGGCAAGTAACAGGGTTGGATAAATCATGCTCAAACTATACAAAACAGCACTTCCCCATGGAAATACCCTCACACACAGTTTCCATATAGTTACTTCTTTCTATAGAAAACCCATGTACAACACCATTTTCCCTTGGAAATCCTAAAAATTTCCACCTAAAATTCATGGGAACTCAAAATGAATTAAAATTAATTAAATTAATTAATTATTTAAGCCACCATGACATGTAAGGTGTCCCAAAATCCCCACCATACCAATTTCTACTCCTATAAAGTCTCAGGTCCAAATAGAGGTAAAAAAGAGATTAAATTTCTATAATAAATCTCTAAAAGAACAATAAATCCTCAAATAGCCAAGAAAATCATCAATCAAAAACCCAATCAAGAACAGATCAACCATAACATAACAATAATCCCTAAAGAAATGGATATCGAGCATAAATCTCCCTGCCAACCAAAAAACTCCATTATCCAAAGCCAACTATAAGGAATTGGTTCACCATCATGAGGAAAGAAATAATTTAGTAGCATCCCTAAGGATCATGAAACTAGATTACCAGAACATGATATCCACACAAGGAGATTTCAACAGAAGACATGACTTATTAATAAATGATTGGGCTCTAATCTAAAGGTCACATTCAGAATACAAGCGTGTTTAAGTCTAACTCCTTATAATACCATTACATAGTGATTTTTGATGAAAAGAAAAACTCGATGGAATCCACAACCCACCCATAAATAAAACTACACCCCAAGTATCCATACATTCACCCTAGGTTATTTCCTTGTCCAAGGAAACAACATCACCCATAATGGAAAACCATATAAGGTAATCCACAATATTAAGCAATGAGGCACAAAATAATCCCAAAAAGGAAACACCTCCCATTTTGGGAAACCAAATAAAAACCTAAAAAACATTGATACATAGCTTACTCAATACAAAACCAATTTAAATTCAATGAACAAAGATCCCAAAATGGCCTTTCATCCATCAAACCTTGGACATATCCAAAAATAACCAAGGAAACAGACCAAAACAACTCAAATTATCACAATATTGTCCAAGAAAACTAATCCAGACATCAAAAAAAAGTTCATCGATCTAAAACAATATAACCAACAATATCTAAAGGATATACTAAAGAATAAATTCCAAATATAAAACGAAAACAACATACTCTATAAAGGAAACAACGCATGCCACTCCATTCAGAGTCTTAACAATTCCAGGTTGGAGGAGGAATAACCCCTAAGATTACCACTCCAATTTACACTAGACCTTTTTGGGAGTTTTACATCAAAAACACAGAACATAGGCACTCACTTGGTCATATCCTTAAAATCAAAACAGAATATCCCAAAACACACATGGGAAAAACAACCACAATATTTATACCAACAAGAAAAACATTCCAAATATCTCATTTTGAAAACCAAAGAACCATTAAAATTGGGCCTTATTTATTTTAGAAATATATAGAAACCATTTTAAAAACTCAACCCCTAAGTCCTAACATAACTTGGTTAATTTTAAAATGTTTCCAAAACCAATTTAAAATAAACACCACTTGTTTTAGAACCAAAACAACATTTTAATTCTCAAAATAAAGAAAACCCTTTCTTTTTTTAAATGGTTTTAAAATCCTTCACCCCTTTGAGATACACTTACCAAAATTAAAAAACCCAATTTAGAGAACACTAGTTTCATTTAAAATTAAAACCCATTTTTTAAAACACCATGTGAAATTGATTAAAAAAACCAACCACATTTAATTTTTTTCTTCTATATTTAAAATAAAACCAACCATTTCAAAACACTAGATGAAACCAAACTCACATTACAAATAAGCCTTGAGGCCTTGTTTCAAAAAACCAAAACACTTTTCCATTGAAATATATATTTTTTCACTCATAAAAAATGAATTTTAAATTACAAGTGCAATAGCATAAATAAGTAAGAACACAAGCCTTAACCAAAAACTCCATCCAAAAATACTAACATATCAAAAGACCAACCATGGACCATATCCCACTGCCCAAACACCCAAGACAATACAAGAGTCAAGTGGTTTAATTAGAAAAAGAAAACAGGACATGAAACCATTCCCAACATGGACTCATTATTGACGAACACATGACAATCATAAAATGGCTCATGAAACATGTCCATAATCAAGAATTTGGTTGTCACATGGTTTGTCAGACCCTATGAAACAACCTCACATCTTGAATTCTATGCTCATCACCATCCCAAAATATTACACATGACACCCAAGAAAATTCAAGCCATGTAATTTAGGGTCAAACAAAAACCACCATAGGCATCAACCATAATCCAAAAATTCCATCCAATAGAAATAGAAATAAATAAAAATCCAAACTTTCTATGTAAATTCTAGTATTAGGGTGATAAAGAGCTTGTGACACTCTCCCCACATCCACCTCCCGAGTCCCCATGGGATGGAAACTAGTGTCTGGGAATCATAGGAACAAACTTGGGAATAGTTTCTACCAATAATCAGAGTAAAATTAATAGTAGGAAAATAATAAACTTTTTGGCATGAACCATTAGTATATCAGGCGTCCATGCCAAAACAAAGACAAAAAAAATAGAAAAACTACCAAAACTAGGAAAGCATCCAAATATAATGAGCACCGAAAGCCTCCCTCACCAACCCAGTATCCCTCTCCCAGTAATGGTATAAACACCAACCAATGGATTTAACTCACCCACCAACTTATATCTCTACTCTTTATCCATAGAAAGAAATAAAATACCTAAGTGTCCCTAAGAAAATTAAGTACAAATAAACTTGTCTGGAATTCTAGGAAAGTAAAGGCAGACCCTACTAAATCAAGGAATAAGAATATCATCTGGATGAAATAAAATAAATAATAACCTCAGAAAAATATCAATGCTATCAAGATAGTACTGATGGAGAAGAAAAAATAACCTATAACCGAGATGATAAAATAGGTGTGAGAACATACAAACTCATTAGGCCACTAAAACCCACTAAAACTAAGAAGTCACTTTCATATAACATCCTAATAATGATAGTTTAAAATACAATAGAAAAATAAACATTTTATATATAGTTATAAAATAAAATCAACAAAATATAAAAATTTCTAAAATACCAGTTTTATAAAACATGTTTGAAAACAAAAAATTTATAAAAACTAGGCATAACGGCCTAAAAACCCATTTTCCACTTTTCCCACATGAGAACACTTTTCAAAATCATTTATAAAAATAGTTAGAAAATAATTTAAATTAAATATTTAACTTTATTTATTAAAAAAATCTTTTGACAATGCCTTTAAAAAAATTTGAAAAGTAAACCACACAAAGAAGGAAGAAGGCACACAAACAAGAACCACTATGCTCAAGTCATACAATAAGAAGAAACAAATGAAAAGTACATATGTTCCAAGAAATAATCCAAGAAATAAGAGATACAATTCAATCAAAAGGTAAATACCCTTAAATGATCCAAATGATCCTAGTATAATAGTACTAACCAATGAGATATAAACGGGTGCTAGCATGACTTAGAATGACCCTAGGACAAATCATAGTATATAACATGACTACAAATAGGTGGAGGCTCACACGGTCCTCCCTGGGATATCACAGTCCGCACTAGGGAGCTCTCAACCCCCAACCACCCCTGAAAACATTTGATATCAAAGGGGAACATTCCCACAAAGAGTTCTCTCAGTCTCGGTGGAAACGATCCTAATCACTAACCTTGGATAGGGATTCAACTACCTCATCCACCAACCCCATCTCCCAAGGTTTACCATGAAGTTTAAATAGGGGTATTCACAATCAATCATTATTTACTCATGGAGAGAGATCATTTAATACACACAAACACACACACCACCTCATACCATCACAAAATCATTCCCATGCACATCAAACATAAACAATATATACAATGCATCATATTTAAACATCTCCTTATGGGATCAAAAGTCATTGTAGGAACACAAGAATCACAAGGGAATCAATAGGGTTTCACACCATTTATGAAAACTCATTTTCATAAAATGTAAAATAGGACACTTCTTTAAAGAAAAATGTTATTGGGATGAAAATCCATTTTATCAAAACATTTTTTAAAATCAAAAGGGAACTCTCTATTCCACTTTTAAAATCACCTTTGAAAATATTCAAATTCACACAAGTTTTGAAATAAATTCCACATGGGTTAACTCACCCATTTAAAATCACAAAAACCACTTTTAAGAATTTAAACATTTTTTAAAACACCCAAAAATCAATTTGAGAGACACTTTAATTTAAAAATACCTTTTAAAATAACAGGCTAGTTCTTGACAACACTTTAAAAACCAAAAGCTTTCTTTACAAATCCAAACACGCATTTCTCAAACTCATGAAATGGGTTTGAATCCCATGCCAAGATTTAAAAACAACTTTTATAGCTAATTGAACCCTTAAAACCAATATATATATATATTTAATCATACATGAAATAAAAAGAATTTTTAAAACAAAAAGAATAGAAATAAATGTAATATAAATCTATGAAAAAGAACCACCAACCTCAAAATAGTAAGAGTCAAGACAAAACATATCATAACTCATCGCCTTTAATGAAAACCACTCAAATCCACTCTTACACTTACATGAATATGACCATATATATACACATAAAATCACACCTAGCCCCATTGTATATATTCACACTACCATGAGTGAATATATGAAAAGGGGGAAATTTAATATATATACATATATATATATATATAAATATATATATATATATAAATATATACACAAATACCTACATATGCACATATGCATAGGCTGCCTTCAAAGGAACCAAAAAAAATTCCAAGAAACCAAGAAGAGACCATAAATCACCAAAATTCCTCAATTAAAATTGGTATAAAAGAAAAGAGTGGATAAAAAATTACCTCAAACAATGGTGAGTGAGATAGAACAAACCAAAATGCTTTGAATTTGATGACAGATGTCAAAACACATAAAAAAATGACCCAAGAGACCCATCACATGCCCTAATAATAGAAGAAAACACCAAAAACCAGGTCAACTTTGGACCTAGGGTTTGGCCAAATAAATGGGGCAATGAGGAGAAGATAAAAATGCCCAAAATGTAAGGAGGAGGGATATGGAGACCTTACCTCATATATTCATCCCTAAATCTGTGAGAAATATAGAGAAATAGAGAAGAGATGAGGATCCGACTAGAGGGGTGTGGCACGTTTAGCCAATAGAGGAGGTGGTGTTATATGCATCACATGACAGGGAGATAGGAGAGGGGGAGGAAAAAATATTGTTAGGGAAAATAATAATATAAATAAAATAAAAATAATTTAGAAAACAATTTTTTTTTCTTTGGAAAAATTGCATGGTTTGTGCATGGTTTACCAAACCATGCCCCAACCATGCTGTTCCTACTAGAAAAAAATGAGGCACCACATGGTTACCCCTAGATGAGTCACACTATTGGATAAAACATGATCCAGCCATACTAAATAAAACTTCCCCATGGATAAACCCTCATGCATGGTTTCCACACAGTTGCTCCTAACCATGTATAGGCTATGCACAATACCATTTTCCTTTGAAAATTTTAAAAATTTCGACTTGAAATTCTCAAGAACTCACCACGACTTAGAATTAATTAAATTAATTAATTAATCAAGCCACCTTGACATTATGAGTGTCACAAGGTTTGTATGTCCATGACTGATATGATGCTCCTCACCATAGGAGTATCATTATTGTCACCCAAAGAATCAAAACCTAATCTCTGTGGTACATGATCCGTCCATTAAAAAATAAAATTACTGAACATAACCATCCCACTATCACCCAAGCACCAACAAAAAACAAAATTTATTATTGTATCCCTATTCAGGTTTATCCTCAACCTGAAAAATTATCAACAAACCCGCAAATAATCTATTCTACTAATCTGTAACTTAATGAGAATCACATATAACCAGTATGATCATTCCCTTATACACCAAGAATTTTTCAAAAAATACTTACCAATTATCACTCTACAACTTATGGTATAGTTATTCACTGATAATTCTATCATAGGTTCTCTCCTATAATCCTACTCGATCTTAACTGATCCCATTGAATGCATGATCCTATAAAACCTGTTCACACATCTTGAATCATGCTAACATGAGTAAAGTACTATTGAACCAAGTATCATACACCTAACCCACTAACTATGACCCTATTGCATATTAGTTTCATCCATCCAAAAATCTATCTTAGTGATCCTCTTCAAAATCTTGTAATTTACTCATTCCAAGACCACTTCATGATCACTTACCACCTGAGCATCACCCCAAAACCCTAAATCATCTACCCACATGACCAAAGTGATACCTAATGTGATTATAGAATCAATATGGAAAGGTATCCAAATGATCCTTCCCTCTCAAAACCTAACCTCAATATTGGAAGCACTCAAAGTGATTTATATCCCAAAGTCTGATAAAATTTCACATGTATTTCTTAAATTATCCAGTCAATTTAAGTAGAATTCCACTAAGAGGATATATGGGGAAATTACATATAGTTTGTTGTTTACAATTTAAGTAACTATACCCATCAAAAAACCCATGAGTGGTCCATCACAAAATAATTCAAAGCCTATACTGACTCACTAAGGGTATCTATATATCCCTTTTATAAAGGGTCCTTATAGCCATAAACAAATAACATCCAAAACTAGGATCCACATGACATGGAATCAGAGAAAATACCATGGTTTAAATGAGTATAATTTGACAAAAAAATTATATAGGAAAACACCATATAAGTTTTTATTGACACTTCAAGTACCTAAACCTCTAATTAGTTAAATCAATCACATGTAAGAACATGAATTCCAAATTAATCCTATGTGATAACCATGATACATGTACATAGGCCTCATCCCAATGGGACAAGAACCAAAACCATAAATACAAATAACCAATAAATGCATTATATTGAATACAAATCTTAATCATAATAGTGAAAACCAATAAAAATAATCTCATACCCTTGGTAGCTAGTATTTACCACTAGAAAGGTCTTCATGACTCACTAGTCTGAGGTCTATCACAAGCTCTGTCACATTCCTAAACTACCTATCTATCATCTCCCAAAAATAGTAAAACAACATAATTAGCTTTGATACCATTATGGAACACCCCGATTCATAGAATACTCTTATTTACTTAGGCTATGGAAACTATATGGCCTCAGGAACACATTTATGTACGTCAAAGGCTAATGACTAGTGGTGAGGGACTAATCCATACAATGGGATTCCAATGACCTTGAATTAGAGTGAATAAAATAACAGTTTATACCTAAACATCCACAACATAATCTGAGTACACATAATCAAATAAACATAATACTATAAAAAAATTATGTTATCACAAAAAACATAAAACTAATTTTCCATTAGGATACTCCCTATAAAAAATAAAAAAAAATAAAAAAATATACACAAAGGACCTACTACTATCCCTGATCCTCAACTATCCAATCATTAATGCCCCACCAAGCTATCCCAACCAAACCCTTTACACATCCTATTCTAAACCTGAAAGAAAAAAATATGATTTGCACATGTACCAGAGTTCCCATACAAGGTGTGAGAAATACACATCATTTGGGTAACACTAAACTCCCCTAATATATTCCATCATATATGTTTATGAAAAAGGAAATAAATTAACATGTCGTAAAAGAACATTAGGTGTCATGTGATTACCAGGACACCACAAATCCATTCGCATCAGATCATAATGTAATAATCATCCCACCATGACAACCAATTGTACCTACTCAGTGCCATGATAGAATCTAGTGATCGCCTCATTCCATTATACCCACAACCCATCCTGTACCTGAATAATTAGGGTAAGTTTCCCACCAAGTCTTGACCACTACCCAAAAGAATAATGTAAGGTCATACAAATAAGTGCTAGACTAACCCTTATCACTTAAGGGAGGTTTTCCATCAACCTCTACCTCTACTCATCACTCTAGGTAGGGCCCCACATCTATTTTTAGACCCACTACCTTATCACTAATGTCATGGTCCATCATCAACACCTCACATCACATCATAGTCGGACCATCCTTCTCACTCAAGGTTGTCCACTATCCTGACCCAATCCTTCACACTCAAGGAAAGGTCTATGGAAACACATTCTTACTCAAGGTGAAGCTAAGTGGTCTAAAGACATTCCTTATCACTCAAGGTATTCCAAAACTTCATACACAACAAGGAATCCATACCATGCATGACAATAAAACCATAACCATATCACCCATGGTAGGTAAAGGCCTCATAATCCATACCCACACACTAAAATCCATAGCCTATCATAATCACACACACAAAACAAAAAATAAGTCTCAAAACATATCACACATCTCACTAATTCATCATAAGGTGCTAGTCACTCGAGGCCTAGGCCGTCACCTCAAATACGTCTCATCA
Source organism: Viscum album (assembly GCA_963277665.1). Classification (NCBI taxonomy): domain Eukaryota; kingdom Viridiplantae; phylum Streptophyta; class Magnoliopsida; order Santalales; family Viscaceae; genus Viscum; species Viscum album. Next base: position 767,368,528 of record OY728159.1, on the reverse strand, counting down.
TCCATCCAAAACATACCAGTCTTCACGAAACTATAATATCATTCATCAGGGTGTTTTCTAGGGCCCCTTATAACTATCTTGGTCTCTGTTCACTAGAAACAAGCTATATTATGTCACCAATCCCACTGACCAAGGATCATCCCGAGCTAACTCACACTAAAACCCTTGAAAGGTTGATGTCGAGCCATCAGTAATCCCCTCAAACTTCACTGTGTCTCATATCAAATTTACTAGGGAATTATCTAAAATATACACCAATTATAATCCCCTTACCACCATGCATGTCAAGTCTTTAAGGACTTATCTTACTATCCTCACACACCAAGACTCTCCTCCAACCTCAGGAGGGTATTCCTAGTCACCCGTGAGACATACGATTGTCTCTCTCATCATCACTCAACACCAAGCCACTCACTCCTACCCACTAGCCCTAAGAACCTAACCTAGACTATCTCATAGTGAAAATCATACCTAGAGACCTACCCATGGCCTCATTTTTACTTAACCGACACCTTTACCCCTTGGTGATATAGTCACTGGGTGATCCCAATTTACCTAAGTGATAAAGAGAACTTATTCCAAGTGTAAGATTTCCAATGCCATTTTATCTCTTTTACCCAAGGAAATATTAGTCCCTATACCTATACTTGGTCTCATGCAATATGAATGTAGGTATGAAATCCTACATAAGCAGACATATGAGATTGTATTATAGAGATTACCTATTTCAAACACAGAGTTTACCCCTCACCAAGATCTTCTCATTCTTGACCAATCTCTTACATGATATTGAGCACCTATATCACACCATATGACACAAATAATTAATTATAACAATTTATAATTAATTATTTAAATTAAAACAAGGAGTAATATTCAATGGGAACTCACCATGCATTCTCTTCGCACCAAAACTACTTCAAAAAATGTGTTATTAACCATCCAGGATCTTCTATAGACAATGTACATGAAATCCCCATCATTTTGGATAATTTACACTATGATCTAGTGAAATAATCAATTAAACCCAACTAAAATTACACTAAAATTGGAGGCATATAAAAAGATGCAAGAAAAAAAAGGAAGAACATACATCCAATTTCCATAAAAAAGATCCTAAAATTTCCCAAAACGATAGGTAATTAAGGAGGGAAGGAGGAGAATAGAGACCAGAAGAAATGAACACCTCCCTTTTCCCTTGGCCCCAAAAACCTAAAGACCCTAGTGATGAAAAGACCGAACTACCCACACTCAAGGAACACCTAGGAACCAATTGTGGTGTAACTTAGTGGGTCATAGTACAACAAACACCTTCTCTCTAATTTCCTTCCCCAGTTCACTCCATAAATAGTAACCAGACTGGTTTGTTACAAGACATCAAGCATGCCTCCCCATATTCTAGAGGATCCCAACTAGTAATGGGGGTCTAGGGTAGTATTGTGGGGAGACTATATTCCATAATCAGACTGTACAGTAATAGATGAAATGAACAAGTATCATATACTAATGATAATAATCAGATTTTAATGGATAAATAAATATAAAACATCATAAATAACCTGAACATGAAAGTAGATAACTATATACAAGACTGAACAACAAATGAAATGTAGTAAAGACCTGAATAACTATGCCAAATATTCAGTTGACCTCCTATTGGGCTAGTTACAAAGCGATATAAAAATAAAATAAACCCATCAAAAGGATGCACTATATCTCTAAACTGATCTTTATCCATTATCTTGAAACCGTCTGAGCTATCATTCTAAATCATTTAAAACTCAACTCAGGCCTCATTTAGAACCGGTTCTTTCAATAAACATGGGAGAGATGCTTGGGTACCCATGTGAAGTGGAGGCTTGATAAGGGAATGAGTACTACTTAGTAGGACACCACCAATGGTGTATAAAGTAATATCTATTTTGAGAATAGTGTATGAAAATATACAATGGAATAATAAACAATTTATAAAATAAGATAGGTTTTCAAATAAAAATTTATTAATTGTCTGGTTGGCCCTTGAGTTCTAAAGTGACACCCAAGACAACTAATCTAGCTTCATCCAATGATGATCATCTGATCTAGAACTCATAGGGTGGTATATTATTTAAGTAAATAAGGATTTTCATTAGTTATCTCTTTATTGGTACCTAGATGAATTAGTCCCAAGTACTCATACCATATTTAAGTACCACTAGTTCCCAGAACTTTATTCTGGCATCAAAACCATTTATCAAAATCAATAGTGTCCAGAGCTTCAGTACATCACCTAAACCATGGACACAGAGTGTAAATACAACATCCTATTCCATAAATTTTACCATTGGTGCCCATAGAATTAGTTTAGAACCTAAAACCTACAGTATACTATCCATTTCCAGAGCTTCAGTCTGACACCTAAGCCATATAATATACTATTGATGTTCTAGAGAATTAGTCCAACACATAAACCATTTCATCCTTTACCAAGGTCCCAATGAGAATTTAACACCATAACATGGCACGAAATTCCAATCACTTTCACATATCAAAAAACACCACTCCAAAAACTCTTTGGAAATTGAAGGAGACCAAACATTAATTTAAAACATTTGAAATCCACCCTTAACATGTGAGTATTCCTATTTAATACCCAAAACAAGGATAAAGGCCTTATTTCCATCAAAACCTTTAAAATAGACTTTAAGTAATTTCCACCAAATGGGATACCACAAACTAATTTCAATCAACATTTAAAATTCATCCAAAAAATAGTTTTTCACTAGATTAAATCCAACATAAATGATTATAACCATTTAAAAATCCCCAAAGGCATTTAAAAAAATCCTAGAATGTAAAAAAATTCCCTTTCATCCTCTCAACATATCATAAAACATTTATTCTTAGGTTATAATAAGGGTACTTCTAACAATTATATTAAGAAAATCAATGTGTCTAATTAGGTTAAGATTGTAACCCACTTATTTCACTATATTAATCCCACATTTACCATTTTTTGGATTCATGACACCCCATGGGTGGATGTTGGTTCGATCTCATAATCACCAATGGACCCAAAGAGATTTTTGGAAGATAAAAGACACCAATTTAAAGCCTGAAACTATTTTCTTAAATCTTGGGAATAAAATGCACCACACATTGGTTCTATGGAATATGCTACATACACATGAAAATAAATTATCAAGGATATGGGAAAATCTCTTAGACCACCTACTCATTAATGAATCTTTAACAAACATTCCCAAGGACCGATAAATATTCCTAGTCCCATACAAGACTCCCATAATATTTTTGGTGTCCAAATGAGATTTACTCAACCACATGAGCTCTAACCTCATGCCAAGAAAACACAACCATTTAACCTTGGAATATAATAATTAATTTGACTATTTAAATTGAAATGGAATAAAAGTCTCCAAAGATACTGAGCTCTCACTACTTAATGAAACTCTATGTAATTTCCATGGGAGGTATACAAGGGAATCCCAACAACACTTATGGGAAAAATACCTAACACACAGAACCATTACAATAATTAAATTAATTTAATATATAATAAAAACACTAATAAAATTTACCATGGATTCATACCTCAACCAAACAGAATGAAGTGATGTGTGGATAGATTCTCAGGATGTCCTCTTCCAAGGAAGAGTGTAAGCCCCATCATCCTTAGCTAATTACACCATTCTTAGGTGGAATTAGATCCAAAACCATATACCTAGTCATCCACAATTAGAGAGAACTAAGGAAAGGGAGAAAGAGATGGAGGAGGAAGAGAAAACTCACCTTAAATGACAAATAATTGAACCTAAAACACCCCAAATCTAAGGATGGAAGAAGGAGAAAGAGGGGAGGAGACCCTCCTGGTCTGTGTGTGCACAAGTTAGGAAGATGTGAGGGGAATCCAAATAGCTTGATGGGGAGTTTTGGTAAATTCAATATTTTAATGAAATTATGTGTAGCCACACAGTTTGAACGCATGATTTTCCAAAGAGTTCACCAACCATGTGTAAGGAACTTCCCATAAAAGGATTCCATGCACATTTTTTCCATACAGTTTTCCCACACTAGATGAAAAACCGCATGCTAACTATAAATGAAAACACCATAAATCTATACAACAAGGAGCATGGTTTGTTTTTAATCATGTATATACCATGAATTGTGTACTAGACTTACACCACATCACATTGTTACCCTTATCTTGGAATGATTTAACCTAAACCATGTGCTAACCTCTTTGTCAAAAAAATATGATAACCCTTAAACTTAAACATGCTACATACAAATTAAACTAAAAAATCTCTGAGCTTCAAGGTGTTGCACAGTTTACCCAAAACCATGCACCTGAAACTATTCACCCTAGTCAGAAAACTCCAAAACTCCTAAAACGAAATCCAAATCTCTTGAGTCTCACCCAAGCACCCAAAATACCATTTAAATCTCCTTACTTATATAAAAACAACACCTTGAGGCATTCCATCTCTCAGAATCACATTTTGAACCTCCGATCAAAAATCAACCTCTTCAGTAAATGAAAAATTTAAATTCTTCTTGAATTTAAATACCTTTATGGACATAGAATCTTATAACCACCCCACCATAGTACTTATAATCCTTGATAAGTCTTGATGGTCAACCATTTATATTTATTAATATTATTTAGTACTATTCAAGGGAAAATTACCTCATACCATTCCGAAACGTCTGAAACATGTCCAAAGCATAACCTCCAACCCAAGGCACTCAACCAGCATGATCCCAAGCCAATTCCTGATTTCAAAATCCAAACATCCATATGAAACTTACCTAATCCCATATATCCAAAAACACCAATTACATCATCGCTCAATTACCCATCAGAGCTATGATGCTCCCCACTATAAGTTTCAACGTAAAAACACCAACTTCCTATGCTTAACACATCTTCCATTGGAAAATACCATGGAATATGAAACTCATGCTCCCACAATGATCCTAACAAGGGTCCCAACATACCATTCCCAAACATCCAAAACCAAAAAAATAAAACATCAAAACCTATCATCATCATTAAAAACTAACTAGAAAGGATGCATTCCTAATGTCCATGATTGAACTAAGAACAAACCAGATTTCTTCAAAATATCGATTCAATTTTAGAAGTGCACCCATAATTTCAAAAATGACACGTTCGATGTGGTTTGAAAATTTACACATGCATCTAATATGCTAACCCAATTCATAATATCCTCAATTCACTCATCCCAAAATTGTCCAGTCCCCCCTACCACTATGTCACCAACTTATCAGAACACAATGCCTTCTCCCTCAGCGACATCAGGCAATCAACCAAAAAATTCCGTTAAAGTTTGCAATAAACTTTGGTGACATTTCATGACTAATCCACTAAATATCCATTTCCACCATCATACCACATTTTGAGAAATGACACACTATAAACTTGATCATGCTCATGTCACCTCAAACCATCCTAGATTGAGAACAACACTCAAAACCCACATGCTACCCCATTTGAGTCATAACCTAGCACTCACCAAGGAATCCTGATGTACTTGTCCCCACCTATTATCCACTAACATGATGTGACAAAGATTTTATATCGATTGGTCTCATAAATTTATGACCCCCCTCACATTAGGTCCACATTACCATGACTAACATCCCGCTCCCCACTATAGGGGAATCCATGTTGTCGCATCCATAAACCATTTACCCCATATCTATTGACCACACTCTATGAATCACTAAACATATCATCCAAACAGGACTAAGACCACTCACCCTCGAGTGCCTCTCCAAAAGGCAACCAACTCCCACTCATAGCTCACAAGGACATCACTCACGATACCCATCATAAAAACTTTTGAAAACAAGGTTCACACTTTTTAACAACCAATGGAGTAATCCACAGCACTTGGTTTATCCTTAATTAGTACCCAAAGTGTAGACCTTAATGGTCTCACCATAACCACACATGTGTCTCTCCTCCCAAGCCACACTTCCTTACCTGGCATTTCAACCTCTGACACTCTCAATGAGTTTCAACCTAGATCAACCATGAATTTGCACATGATACTTATAAATTATTATTCCCATTCCTAAAAAAATCCTAATTCTCACTAGAGATCCTCAGTACAAAACATTCATAAGACTATCACTATATCCATATTGGTTCTCATCCTACTCATGACTATTTTATCAATTCAAGCATCATGGGTGTATTCTTCCATAATTCTCGATCCACAAACCAAACGAAATAGCACATCAATACACGTTCATACCTCAAAGATCCCATTGAATCTTAATAATTATACACTCATACATAACCCAAACACAAAAAATATTTCCAACAATAGTGAGTCACATCCTATGAAAATTCATCTCACAAGACCTATACACTTTCCATGCCTTTCCCAGACGCCCGCCTCATCTAGCTCAGAGCACCCTCAGTGCTTCCTAAAGCTAAAGGAATTTCACTGATCCAAAACCACTTATATGACCAATAAACACTCAAGAATCATTAAAAAAATTACACCATGTTCACTTACACTCTCACCATGTTCCTAAAGACACATTTAGAGCTGACCGGGCTAGAAACCTAACCAGTTATTCCCTCAAAAACCAACTATGCTTCCAAATAATCAACACTCCAAGTTATTTTCATCTAAAAGAAACAATAAATTTCCATATTCCTCATACCAAAACCCTCTTTGATAATTTCATTATCCACAAGAAGCATTTTATTTCTCCTACTCAAACACACTAGGCCTACCTCAGTGGTACAATCACTACCTTAAGATAACTTGCACACCTAAAACCACATACTCTCGAGCACCCTATGTGATCTTGATCTAGTTAATAACCTCAAAAAACATCCTAACTACACAACCATTACTCGGTCCAGGAACTCTAATGAGCCTACCCCTTTGTAAACCAACAACATGGTTGAAGCACTAGCACACAAGTGCTCCTTCTCAAAATAAAAATGAATCCTATGCACCTAAATCCCATACAAGGTAACACCCTTCACACCCAGTTTTCAAAATACCAAAAAATCCACCAGTTCCTCATGAATTTAAATGAACTCAAAACTCAGATAACCCCAATCGCTATTCAACCTTAAAAGTCACAAGGAAACAACTACCTAAACTAGAGTCACATCAAAGAGGGTCACTAGGGCCAACCACCTAGGTTTAGGACAACTCACAGAAAGACATATATCATGGGGTTTCAAGAATTATCTTTTACCAATATCACATGACATAAACATGCCAAAAAACCATCTCTAGGGTATCACATATGAAAGGAATCATATTCCAAACCACCAACCCACAACTTGGGAACCCATACTCTCTGAGCATCTACACATCAGACTGCTTCCTCAAGGATTATTCCACATATAATGACACATATACATACTAGTATTACCAATAAAATTCTTAGTTAGTTAAAAAGTACCTCCAATGAGTCCCCCACCTTGATACCTAAAAGGTTACACATGTCAGGTATATGATAAACACCAATTTAAGTTAGTAGAATGGTATTATAATGGTTATGCACCTATAACATGATGGCCCACTAGGGTCATTTCACCTGTTGTTCATGAGGAACACATAAACTTACTCCTACTCATAGAGTGACTCACCATATATTCACATGAACTTACACCATAAAAGAATAAAACACAAGTTGGTTCAACTGAGTAGAATATCACTAAGTACTTATATGGGAAAACACCATATAACAGTTTTTTGAAACTTTAAATAGATGAGCCTTTGTCATCAGTGAAATAACACATTAATAGTCCTATAACTGGTGTATCCTATGTACCTATCATAATTCATGATATTACACTTGCATCTATAGTCCAAGAGTTAAAATCAAATCAACATCCTCTTTCCAACGAGCCAAGATCCATGCATCCATCATAAATAAAAACATCCAAACCAAAAATGCATCGCATAGGGATAAAATCTTATACAACTATAACATAGAATAATAATAACATCAATAATATACATGGTAACCTATACTTATTACATAAACATGAGTTCTTGGTACACTATCCTGATATCCATCACAGGTTCTGATACATTCATAAATCTTTAGTATACCATATCCCAACACCATAAGATGAAAGAATAAAAATTCCCTGATACCACATTGTAATGTCCTTCCCTAGTTCACTATATAAATAGTAACTAGACCAGCTTAGCACAAGACCTCAGGTGTGCCTCCCCATATGATAGAGGCTATTGACTAGTAATAAGTTCCTAAGGTAGTATCATGCAGAGACTATACCCCCTAACTAGAGTTCATAATAATGGATGGAATAACCAAGTATCATATACAAATAATAAACATCAGAGTTCAAAGGATAAATAAATATCAAAAATCACAAATAACCTAAACACAGAAGCAGATAAATATATAAAATACTAAACAACAAAATTTTTTTAGTAAAGGCTCAAACAGTCATGCCAAACATACAGTTGATCACCCATTGGGCCAGTTACATAAATGTACAAAAATAAAATAAATTGATCAAAAGGATCCAATATATATTTGATCCAAATCTTACCCATTATCTTGACATTATCCAAGATATGATTCACGATCATATAAAACTCAACCTGGGCCTCATCCCAAACTTGTGATTGAAATAAACATGTGAGATATGATTGGGTGCCCATGTGCAGTGGTGGCCCTAGTAGGGTGTGAGTTCAATTATGTAGGACGACACCAACAGTGTATAAATAAATATCTATTGCGAGCATAGTGTATGTATAAATACAATAGAATAATAAAAAATATATACAAGATGATATATTTTTAAACAACTATTTATTAATCAAACTTTTTCCCCTCAGGTTCTAAAGTGACACCTGAGAAAACCAAACCCGCTTCGGCCAATGATGATTATCTGATACAAAAGTATTGTGGTGGTAAATGATTTATGTAAATAAGGGTTTTCATTAGTTATCTCTTTCTTAGTACCTATATGCGTAAGTCCTAGGTACTCATACCATGTTTAAGTACTGCCAGTGCCCAGAGTGTTAGTCTATCATTGAAACCATGTATCAAAATAAATATTTCCCATAGATTTAGTCTAATACCTAAACCATGTATGTAGAGAGTCAGTACAACATCATATTACATATGGTATACCATAAGTTCCCAGAGTGTTAGTATGGAACCTAAACACTATAGTATACTATTGATTCCCAGGTGATGAGTTTGGTGCCTAAGAAATATAGTATACTACTGATTACTAAGATAATTAGTCCAACACCTAACCCATTCCATACTTTAACAAGGTCCCAAGGGTCCTTTAACACTATAACATGGTTTGGAATGATGATCCATTTCACATATCATAAAATACTATCCCAAACACTTTTTGGAAATCAAATAAGATCACACATTCATTTTAAACATTTTAAAGACACCCTTAACTCATGGTTATTCCTATTTAATATCCAAAAATAGTTTAAATCCCTCATTTCCATCAAAACCATTAAAAGATACATTAAGGAATTTTCAATAAAGGGGCTACTACACACTCATTTCAATCAACATTTGAAATAAATCTAAAACCACCTTTTAAAAAACTTGGACGTCAACACCACATTTTAAATCAATATCCACTTCAAAAAATAGTTCTCTACCCATTAAAACCCAAAACCAAATCAAATCCAATGCACATGATTATAACCATTTCAAAATCCACAATATAATTTCACAAAATCATATCACATAAAAACATTCCATTTTATCATCTTAAAATTTCATAAAACATATATTCCCAAATTATAATTAGGATCCCTCTAACCATGCTATCAAGAAAATCAATGTGTATAACAGGGTAAATATCATAAACCATCCATTTCAGAATTTTAATCCCATCTTTACAAATTTCAAGATTTAGAACACCACATGGGTGGCCATAGGTTCGGTCTCATAATCACCAATGAACTTGAAGATATCTGTAGAAGATCCAATACATCAATTTAAATCCCCAAACTATTTTATTATACCTAGGGAATCAAACACACCACAAATTGGCATGATGGAACAATCCAAATACACATTAAAATAAATTATCAATACTTTGAGAAAATCTCTTAGACCACCTACCTCATTAAATAAGATTTAGTAAAAATTATCAAGGCCCGATGAATTTTCCTAGGACCATCCAAGCCTCACCCAAACTCCTAGGCATGTAAATGATCTCCCCTTAACCACCTAATATTTAACCTCACACCAAGAAAACACAACCATTTAATATCTACATTTATTAATTAATTTACCCATTTAAATCAAAAATAAAATAAAATTCTCCAAACCCACTGGCCACTCACCACTTGCCGAAACATCATGAAAGTTCCACAAGAGGTCTTCAAGGGATTACTCACACCACTACTTAGAAAATTAAAAAGACATGACACCATTAAAATAATTAAATTAAATTAATTTATTACGAAAAACCTAATAAAATTCACCACACACACCTATCTTGAGAAAATGACATGTGGATAAGTGCTTATAACCTCTAGGGATGTCCTTTTTCAAGTTATAATGAAAGCCCCACCATCCTTTGATTATTTTGGCATGATTTGGTAGAATAAAATCCAAAAAACTAAACCCAATTGTCCATAATTAGAGATAACTAAGAAAAGGGAGAAATTGAAGGAGGAGTAAGTGAAAAATCACCTTAAATTCCACATAATTGCACCTCAAAATCCCCAAATCAGAGGTGGAAGAAGGAGAAAGAGGGTAAGAGACCCTCCAGGTTCATGTCCATACTAGAGAGGAAGAGAGAAGTGGGAACCAAATAGACATAGGGGGAATTTTGGAAAATTACCACGTTTGATAGAATTATAGGTAACTACATGGTTTTCCAAAGTGTGCATCAACCATGTGAAAGAAACTGCTCATACAAGGATTTACTACTTGGTTTAGCCATAAAATCTAACAAACCTTGTGCCAACTATGTATAAAGACACTATAACTCTATGAAGTAAGGTGAGAGGTTTGTCTGTAACTGTTTGGAGACCATATTCTATGTCTTATACTTCCACCACCTTGTATGGTTTACCATAAACCATGTGCTAACCATAAAACATAACAATGCTCCGTTCAAATTGAACCAAAATTCTATGATATTCAAGGTACCACACGGTTTCCCAAAACCATGTACACCAAACCATGAAGCCTGGATAGAAAAATATAAAACTCTCAAAAATTAATCTGAACCTCCCAAGGCTCACCCGAGAACCTGAGCTACCTTCTGAGCCTCATTCCATAACTAAAAACAACTCCATGAGGTGTTACAGCTCTTGGAATTCAATTATGAACCTCCAATAAAAAATAAAACCATATAGTAAATGAAAATTTTAAATTATTATTTAATTTAAATGTCTATAAAAATATGATATCTTACATTCTCCTAATGAATTCACAATCTAATTATCCCCAGGTAGAGATATCATCCCTTGTACAAACACCATCACAACATGTCCTATGGGTCACAGTGAAACCCATCTCTATAAGGGTCCTTGAAACATTATATAAGGATCATCATCATATAATGAAACCTCCATTATTAGTGATATTACCTCATATAAGGGTATTTGTCTTAGATAAAACCCATGAAACTCACCACTTCATAAAGCCCTAGGTCATGGAATGAACTGTTGCAACAATAACATTTCATAAAGGCCTCCAGGACTTGATTTAATGCTTCCTAAGTAGCCAAAACAATAATAAGACCTCAATCCTCATCCAAAAACATATTCCTTGGATTTTCCAATTCTTAGATTCTTGATTCGAGTCCCAAATCATGAAATGAACCCTACTCCAGGACAAAAATTCAAACTCCCCAAAAATGTAATGGAAATGAAATCCATAGGTTGTTATAGTGTTAATAAGTTTTTATATGTGAAATATTTATTAAATCCATTTTAAATCATAAATATATATAGGAATTACATGGATAAATTTGGAATTTTTACAAACTCAATTTGAAGTTTTCAAATATAGCTGTGTAAGTTTGTTCACAAAAGTATATATAAAGAGTGTTTTAAAAAAATATAAAAGATATTAATTAGAGTGAAAATATTTTTGAGTGTCAAATATCCAATTTTTATTTAATTCTTTGACTATCAAAACAGACCTAGGTAATGTCTATTGATTGGAATAGTTTATTTCCAAACTTGATAAACTCATGCTTAAATAAGTGAAATGAAAAAATTGTCTTAAAAAAGGAAATACAAAAAGAGTGTGGTTTGTATATTCCCAACTGTTAAGAGAATGAAGGATATGTGAGTTCCATTTCTTAAATAAAGAATTAAAATTTTGTGTATCAGTTTAATATTTAATTATAGACTTTTAAAGTATATTAGCATATAATTACTTTATTAACTAAATTTGAGGAAGGGTGGATTGAAAGGATTTCACTAGTTTTATCTTAAAAATATAATAAAACTCTAATTATATAATGTCTAAATAATTATGATGTTTAAACTTAAAATTTAGTGATGTCCTCTATTATAATTTTGAGGTTGATGCTTGAGGAAAATCATGGTTTAATTGTGTGGGTGGGTGGGTGGGGGCGATTAAATAAGTTTTAAGTTAATATTTCCCACGATTTTAAAATTATTTTTGTGTTATTTCATGTGAAAAGAATAGGTATTTGTTTGATTTAACTATTTTTGGGTTTTACATTTATATTTTTGAAAACATGATCATTAATTTTTAATTTGGGTTATTTTTGGACATTTTTAATCTATCACCTTTTATCATAATTTCTCATACTCATACAATTTAATTATATTTTTATATTTTATTTTATAATTTATATTATATATTTGTAATTAGTTGTTTTAAATAAATTTTGTTTTAATAACAATGTATATATTTTTTAAATTGGTTATTTATTCATTTAACCTTGTTTTTAATCTACCGAAATATTTATTTTAAAAATATTTGTAATTAATTCAAGGCCGGTTGATGGAATCATGAATAATCAAGTTAGTTATGAAGTTTTCATGGATGTTTTATTTAATGAAATCAACATGTCATGTTCCACTGTAAGCATTTTTTGAAGGATTAATGATATCATAATCAGAGACATGCTATTTTTTCTACCCATGTCACTGTCAAAGAGTATGATAGAATGTTTTCATAGGTTGTGATCCATTCACCCCTTATGATAAACTCATATTGACTGTCTAGTTAATATAAATAAAAAGAGAAAGGGAAGTAAATACTCATGACAATCCTCAATTAGTGCCTATGATAAGATCATTTTCTTTGATTTACAGATATCACTGATGTTTACAATAACTATTTTGGAGGCCAATCTATAGTAAAATACATAAATATTAATGACTATGATATCCTATTATAATGATGAACCAATGGAGAGGTAGCCCAAAATCCAAAGGATAACTGATGTCATTGCCTATCATATATACATATTGGAGTTTGTGATTCTAATGTAGGTAGTGTAATCACCATTTCTTCATCTGTAATATCTAAGAGGCCCAATGCATTGATTGTAATGACCCAAAATTTTGAATAAATCTTGTTTCCTAATTTTGTGTGATATTTTTATACTCAACAAAACTGTTTCATTTGATAACATAAGTATAATTAAAATGAGGCTATTGGGTTTTGACTGTTATATGATCGTTAGTTAGTATGACCTTTGGAAACTAAATGTTTTGATTATTGTCTCTAAATACAAGTGATCTTGGTTAATTAATATAGAAAGAAGATTCGATGGCCTCATCCAGTAGTCTCGGGCCAATCGAAGCCCATCTAACAAAACTTGGGAAGGAGGTAGCACCACTGGGCTTTGCTCTAGACCAAACCCAAGCCGAACTTCATCATGTGAAGCTAGAACGGAATCGCCTTCGCGAGAAGTTCAAGCTAATAGAGATTACTACTCGTGCGATGTTGGCTGAACCGCCCTCAGATTCTCTCACCTTAGCACACCTTACACTTAGGTCCTATGCTAGGGTTATAAGGGGCTATGTAAGGAGACCATAACTAATTTGTGTAATCCTTTGATAAATAAAAGTTGTGTTCTCTTCTTATGGTGAAGTTTGTGAATTTTCAAATGTCCGGATAAATATAGTATGCATATTTTTGATGAATTTTAGAAAAAAGGATACTTTAAAAATGTTTATGTAAACCTCAAAAAATTAAAAATGTGTAATGATTTTCAAAAAATGGTCTTCTACAATTATGTTTAGTACGGAATTTAGAATCTAATAAGGTCAGCTTAATTTTTGATGAATAGTAAATTATGAATAGTGATTTTATGCTTAGGATTAGTAATGTGACCAAATGGATTATTAATCTCACTTAAAGAATTTATTAATATAATCTAAGCATCTTGATTAAGTAATGTGATCCAATAAAATGGTTAAATAACGGTTTCATAAATTATTAGTCAAGTGTTAGTTTTTTCGGGTGAATATTTCTTTTTAATTAAAAATTAAATTAAAAATATTTAGAATTTTTTTTTATAAAATGGACTTTATTTTTGAACTTAGAGCATCGATATTATGTTAAGGTAATTTTTAGGGATTTTTCTGAAAAAAATGAATTTTCGGTGAATAGTGTATTTATTTAAAAATTAAATTAAAAATATTTAGAAAATTATTTTTATAAAATGGAGTTCATTTTTGAAATCATAGCATTGATATTTGGTAAAGGTGAAATTTTGGGATTTTTCTGAGAAAGTTGAATTGTCAGTGAATAGTAAAATTACAGTTTTAGGGTTTCGGTATGTTTAATGACATCATAACTGTGTCATGATGATGTCATGAGATATTTTAAGGGTTGGACGACCAAAGGTGATGAAGTATTGTATGGGGGGCCCCATGTGGCCTAACTCCATGGGAAATACCATGGGAGAGCCCATGGTTTTGAGAAAACCACTTGTGAGGTGTCCCTTGGCCATTAATGCCTTGTCCCCTCACATTCCCTATAAATACCCACCCTTTACTCCTTTAGTTTTCACTCCCAACTCTCCCCCAACGAAGCTATGGTCTCATTACCTCCCAAGGAGTCCTCCCAAGGTTCCCCCAATCCCTCAAGGTCCCAACCTTCGAGTTTTAAGAGTTACGTTTAAGGTAAGGGATCCAAACTCTCTCTTTCTTTTCAAATACTCTCTTTTAAGTGATTTATTTTATGCTCCATGTTCTTATGTTGGAGGATGTTATTTTATATTACTATTAATTCCCTTTTCATTTTCATATTATGAGATATCCCCTATTACTCTAATCATTTAGTTTTATGAATGTTTAAGTGGCGCCCTTAGGCTGCCGAAATTTTTTTAATGGGTTCTTTCACCCTTCTCATTTTCAAGTTCTATTTTCTTGTCAAGTCTTTAAAGTTTCTTTTTTATGTTGGGGTATGATATCTATATCTATCATACTGATATTTTATGTTCATATGATGAGAGACCCTATTTTATCTCTTCAATTGATTGTTTTTGATGTTTAAGTGACGCCGTTAGGCTGCCAAATTTTTAAGGGGTTCTTTCACCCTTCTCGTTTTCAAGATCTATTTTCATGTCAAATATTTCAAATTCCTATTTATTATGTTGGGGTATGATCTCTATATCTATCATACTGATCATTTATGTTCATATTATGATATACCCTATTTGATCTCGTCAATTCATTCTTTTTGAAGTTTAAGTGATGCCGTTAGGCTGCCGAATATTTAAGGGATTTGTTCACCTTTCTCATTTTCAAGTTCTATTTTCTGGTCAAGTCTTTCAAGTTTATTATTATTATTTTGTGGTATGATCTCTATACCTATCATACTGATCATTTATGTTCATATTATGAGAGACCCTATTTTATCTCATCAATCCATTTTTGGAATTTTTAAGTGACGCCGTTCGGCTGCCGAATTCTCATAAGAGAAATATATTTTTTTGTCTTCCTTTAAATTTCTTCATTTCATATGGTATATCATTAAAATTTCATTACCATGTTCTTAAGTCCTTTATATTCTGCTCCCCTACTGTTTTATGTATCATTTATGAGTGGGTGACCCATTTCCCCTCTCTTTTCAATGTTTTCTAAAACCCCGAAACATAGTTGTTATGCTGCAGAATTTCCGTCTCAAAATGTCTCTCTCTTTTTATAAAGTTCTTTTATTTTATTAAGTGAATACTCAAAGCTCTATATTCTATATGGGTATTCACATATATACCAAAATTTTATATTTTAAATTCTGGGATTTACATATATGAGACCCACCTTCCTTTTCTCTGGGTTTTAAAGTGACACAACGATCATGTCTTTAAAGAAGTTTTTAAAACGTTATGATTATGAAATGAAACCTATTCCTTTTATTCTATATGGGTTGTTTATAAAATGATTGATGATGATATATGTGGATCACATGATAATAAATACATGTCAAGGGTGCGCCCTGATAACACTCCAATGCATTGGGTAAAGACTTAATCTCTAGAGATGACCACTTTTTTAACGACGTCGTGGTGAATAACCTTGGTAATTTTTAATGGCACCTTGGGGATGGACCTTGGTGAAACAGAAATGATTGTCTATGTTAAATGTTGTAGCCACATCTTCAAGTTATGAAATACGTTATTTTTATTACGATATGCCTGATGATTTTTTTCTCATGCCTTAAAGTTCTTTTTCATGACATTATTGATGTATCTCAAGTTCACATGTTAAATGTTTCCCCTTGTTTCCCTTACTGGGCCTTCTGCTCACCCTTTCTTTTGATATATGTCCCCAGGTTATGAGATGCAGTAATGAACCTAGGATGAACATAAGGAGAATCATTTCAAGTGTTTAAGAATTATGTTTTATGTTTTCATGTTTTAAGTTCCTGGTTTCCATGACACTAAACCTTAAAGATCCTCGGTTTTGTAAAATGTAATGAAAGTTTATGTGATAAAAATGTGGGATGTTATATTGATTATGATACAAAATTACAATTCACAACTGTGTTACACTATAGAAAACCATATCATATTTTATGAAATTACATATCATAATTTATATGTATCTTTACTAGAAAATACTAGATTAGTCATCAATCCATCAACCAAACCTTATTAAACCTCCCATATTATTCTTGAATAGAGATTAATGTTGTATACGTTATGATCGATTTGTGAAAGTGAGATAGAGATCATGGAAATTTATGAGAAGAATTAACACACATCACACATTAAACCTTAGGGAATAATTAATGGATATCCATACAAAAATTCCCAAAAAAATCAGAAAACTATCAAACAACCATCAATGTGTAGGAAAATCAAAGATATAAAGGATAATGAAGGTCTTGAAACTGAAATCCAAGCCTATATAAGAAGAAAGGGTGTTCTTGAAGCTCATTTTCTATATTGATTTATCATATTCTTATTCCGATATATTTGAAAATGATTCATTCATCTAAATGAATAAGTGATTCTTATTTATGGAGTAAGTAAAAACACATGGAAAATACAAGATTTGATCCCTCATAAAGGATATTAGAATCCCAAAAACTCAAAGTGGATCTTGATGAATCCATAATAGATTTTTAGTGGAAGATATTATACTGGAGAATAATTTCCATAATCAAGAAGATGAGTGAAATACTTCTATTTAGTGTAACACCCCTAAATTCTAAAGTAAGAACATTATATTTTGTATCATGTATAACACACAACACCAAACAAGTAAAGGAATGTAATATCCCGACAATTTACAATATAAATACTATTTTAAATAAATTTAATATATTCTATGGCTTGAAATGCACTAAAACACTAAGTTATCTTTCCTTACACCCAAGAATGACCTTGTTTGATAGCTTACATTACACACAAGACCATGTTTTGACTGAACAATAATATATTATTAAAATATATAATAAGAATTAACATAGTCGTTAAATTAGTGATTATGAATAGTATTAACTAACTTATGAAAATATATGGTTTAAAATAATATAAAATTAATTCATTAGTTACAAATTTATTAGAAATGAATATAAGAACTAATTGAATATAAAGGAAATGTTTTTCATAAAAACCTATTTTTATGCACCCAAAGGTGTTTTACCTTAATAAATTAAATTAATTACTATTATTGTATGATTTTAATGATATATATATATATATTATTTAATAAAATATTTTTTATATTCATCCAATAGATTTGATAGGAATAAGATAAGAACAGACTCAATTTTATGCATAAAAACTAATATTTTTATAAAGGCAGTTTTATCGCCTTTTAATGGAGAACCCATTTTAAATCCAATTATTACACTTTTATAGACTATATATGTCAAAATAATATTCATATTTTAAATATAAACATAAAAATTAGCTTAGGGTAAAATTTTGATATTTTTCAGGGAAACTTCATTTTTTAATGAATAATGGAAAATAATGAATTTTAAATCAAAAATAATGTTTCATTTAATTTATTTATAAGTTTGAATTATATTTTTAAATGGTTTTAAAGTTTAATTAGATTAATTTTTTATCAATTAATCCAATTTAGTTCATTCGAATCAATTTTAATTTGAAATTGAATATAAAAATTAGCGAACTTTTGAGCGTTTTTACTTTAAAAACTCACATTGTCATCCCATATGTGGGATTAATTTAAAATTAATTTCTACAAATTATGTGATTTTAATTTAAAAAAAATGGATTCCATATTTGGAATAATAATAATTTCTAATTTCTAATAATATCAATTTATTTTTTGAAAAAAAATATTAGTGAAAGAAATTAAAATTAATTACAATGATTAAGGTAAAATTAAGATTAACAAGGAATTAAAACTTAATCTTAAGGGCCCAAATGAAATATAGACTTGTCAAAAATCAATTTTATGTCCATATTAAGACTTTATCCTTCCTTGTATCTAATTTGGACCATTATTCTATCCACTTACTGTAACGATCTAGACTTTTTGAATGATAATTGTTTCCTGAAAATGTGTGTTATATTATTTTTTTACTCAACAAAACTATACTCTTTAATAATTAAGTGAGTATAAATTTAAATGTGACTATAAAATTTCAAAAATTATATGAACATTGGTCAATATGACCATTGGAAACTATATAATAATTTTAATGTTATAATTAGTGTTTTTAAGTAGAAATCACAAATGATAATTAGTGTAGAAAGAAGAAATGATGGACCCAACTAGTAGGGTCATGCCATATGAAGCCCATTTTTCGGATATTGTGAGGGATTTAATATCATTGTGCTTCTCTCTTGAGAAATACCAAGCTGAGCTTCAACAACTGAAGCTTGAATGAAATTTCCTATAGGAGAATTTCAAGTTAGTGGGAATTACTACTCAGGCGATGTTTGCCGAATCACGACATGAATCTATCTCCATCACACAACTTAAACTTAGGTAATATGCAGGTTTTATAAGGGGTTATGTTCCAAGACCTTAATTACATAAATTATATTCCTTTTTTATAAATAAAGTTTTTAATCTATCAATTTTTTTTAGAATACTTTTTCTTAAAAATATAATGAATTTGATAATTTTTTTTTCAGACAGAAAATTTACATTTCAGAAAAGATATAATTATTATAATAAAATAAGGTATTATGAATAATGTTTATTTTAATGAAATAGTATTATTTAAACAATCCTGTTTAAATATAAATGGTAAAATAATTTTATTATTTTTCAAGTGTTAGAAATTTCACTATGGATTTTCTATCTGCTATTATTTTTTATAAAAACGATTTTTGTATTTAAAATTTAAAGTTCTCATATTTAGATAATTATTATGATAAAATAAATATTTTTTCAAATTATAACATCTAAATTAGTTTAGGGTGAATTTATTATAATTTTATCAAATACTTTAGTTTTTCATGAATAGTAAATATATAGTTTGGGTTTTTCAGTATGTTTAATGACTTCATAATTATGTCATAATGATGTAATAAGTATTATAAAATTCTGGTCGATTCTTTTGGATTAAAATAACATAATAGGTGTCCCAATTTTCCAATACCATGTGAAAATACCATGGGCAAGCTCATTGTTTTTCATTTACCACTACCTAGGTGTACAATGAAATTAATTGGAAAATCCTCCCCTGTTGCTATAAATACCCACCCATTTCTCCATCTCATTTCACTCACAATTCATCCTCCACGAATATATGGTATTTTTAACTCCCAAGGATCCCCCAAGGTGTCCTCAAACCCCCAAGGTCCCAATCCTCAAGTTGTATGAGTCACTCTTCAAGTTATGGGAAATCTCAACCTCTTTTTTCCTTTCAAGTTTCCTTTTTATGTGGTATGTCTTTAAAATTTCCAAACATTGTTCCTCTGTCCATTTTATTCTATATCTTTAATGTATTAATATTATTTTATTAATTTTATACCCTTTTCCCCTCTCTTTTTACCATATTTTAAATCCATGTTTCATACCCGTTAAGCTGTTGAATTTTATTCTCAAAATTTATCTATTTTCTCAAGAAAATATCTTATTTTATTTTGTGAATACCCAAACCTATTTATTTTCTAGGGGTATTAAAAAATATTTCAAAATGATCTATTTAATTTTGGGATAAAAATATATGAAACCTGCCTTCCTTTTTCGTGGGTTAATAATGACATAATAATCTTATCTTTAAGAACTTTTTTAAAACACAATGATTTTGATATGAAACCCATTTATTTTATTCTCCACGGGTTATTTATGAAATGTTTTATTATGATATATGTGGCTTAGATTAATTAAGGCATATGAAGGGTGTTTCCTGATAGCAATCCAATGCATTGGGTAAAGAATTTAATCTCTAGAGATGACAAGTTTTACAATACCTTGGTGAATAACCTTGGTAATTTTTATAACCCACCAGTGAAAAAACTTGGTAATATGTTTATGAATGTATCATTTAAATATTTTAGCCATATTTCCATGTTATGATTCAAGATATCTTTATTATGATATTCCCCATTCTCCTTTATTCATTCCTATATTCCTCAAGTTATTATTGATATATCCCATGGTCACATGTAAGCTGCTTCCCTTTTTTTCCCTTACTAGGACTTATGCTCAACATTTCCTTTGATATGTGTCCCCATGTTATGAGATGTAGTAAATGTAATTAGGATGAACCTTTGATGAATCCTTTCAAGTAGAGTAGAAGAATGTTTTATGTCTTTATGTTTTATGTAAATTTTTTCCAAGAAACTAAACTTTAAAATATCCTATATTTTTACCATTTAAATGAAAAGTTATGT
This sequence comes from Viscum album, assembly GCA_963277665.1. NCBI lineage: Eukaryota > Viridiplantae > Streptophyta > Magnoliopsida > Santalales > Viscaceae > Viscum > Viscum album. The sequence continues at coordinate 767,347,227 of OY728159.1, read as the reverse complement.
AATAAAAAGGCAGGATGACATACTTGTAATGGGAAAACATGGGTTGAATTCCTTGTCCAAAATTTACAAGAGTGCCACTCCTCCTCCACCATAAAAAATTCTCATATCCTCCCACTTCCTCACACCTCTCAAGACACTTTTACTCGACCAATATCAGCCCAAATATCTTCTCAACATCCCTCCCCTAATCCTAGAATCCTCCCCTTGGGCAGAAATCCATCCAAGGAAGCCCTTTGGTGAAAACCAAAAGGAGTTACCCAAATAAGAGGTAACATATCTCCTTAAACTCTTTAGTTTTATTTCCATTATCCACCCCTCAACTATTATTGTTCCATGATTATATAAAAAAACTAGTATCCTCAATATACTATGATATTTTTATTCTAAGGTTTTGACATACAACCATACTCACTTCCATTGAATGGGTAACAAAGATACTATTTATGTGTATGGTGAACTACCACCTCACAAAATGACGATTGTTAATTTTTTACTTTACCACATTTCATGGTTATGAATTATGATGGAAAATATATTTATATATGTTATATATGATATTTATTATGTATTTATGATTTTGTAATTTTTTATAACATAAACCATTTACTTTCCATTTTTTGTAAATACGATAACATCATACATGGAAGTGTTAACTATCGCCTTCTCAAAGTGATGTGATTCATTCACAATATACATGAAACATATAAATGATGTTTTTAATTAAACATATGTAACATAAATTAAATCTATATGAAATTAATGATATAATTATATTTTTGGAAATAAAATATATATCATTTTATTTATTACACTTTCACACACTAAAAAAGTGATAACATCGTTCATGGATATGTAGACTACCACCTCCTCGACACGATGTGATTAATTTTACATCAAAAGAATTATATATATAAGTATATATGATTAAATAATATGGTATTTATGATATAATTATCATTCTGTAAATATATAGTGTTACTTACCTTCTTTCCACAACGATCACTGAAAAATGAGAACAATACTCATGCATACGTACAACCTACCTTCTCATTGATTGTAACGTTGGTTCATTTTCATAAACAATATTTCCTGATTGGTTTTAAAATTATAATTTATGTATAAATATGATAATTATTTCATTATTATTATTCTGAAGATGTTTATATAATGACCCCTTTTACCATAGTCGATCTACCAAATTTGGTTTTGACACATAAACCGAATATGACCAAAACACCTGATGTAAACTTAGTTGTTTAAGTTGTCATTTAAAACATTGTAATAAGTAAAGTAAATGTAATAATAAAAAATAAAAAATATTCTCAATAAAGTAAATAATTAACATAATTTTATTATTCAATAATATAAAGACACACATGATAAGCTGGACTCAAGGTAAAGTATTTTCATCTCACTTTTTACATCTATGAGATAAATGTAATATTCACCACTCACCTTTTTTTATATGGTGTATCTACTGCCCATTTTGATATATTATATCATTAATAATTTTATATTCATGGTATTTAAAACATTAATTTAATTTTATTCCTTCATGAGGCTTATGATTTCAAATGTTTCAATGTGGCATTGGACACTTTGGAATGTTTATATATTATTTTCCTTAAGATTTTTTTTAATGATATTTCAATGGTATTTATTTTAATAAAAAATCAAAAACCCTTTTTTTTACTTATACTTCACTAGGGAATTATTGAAAAATATGCATCCTTTAATAAATACAGATATTTGGTGATAAGAAACATTGTTTATTAATTAAATCGATTGTTCGATATATGAGGAATGCTTTAGACCAGCAGATACAGGCAGGACCCAGTTATAGATAGCCCCTTGATGCATTAGTAGTATCATGAAACAAATCAATTGGATAAATCAGAATAGTTTAAACTATCTTGAGAATAGATCTTGACAGTATAATGGTTCATGTTCCAGATACATGACGTCCAATATTAAAGCATTTCCTTCATTTCCTTTATCATTTTTATCCATGATATTGAAATATATATGGATTCATTTCATTCTTAGTTTATTGATTAAATGAAATGTGTTTAAATTTATTACCTTTACATATTGATTTTTCCTTGTCTAGTTATTTGAATGACATGTGTTATCTGTTATTTACATTTCCATGTTGATTATTCTCATCCGTTCATTATTGATTCCACTTTACTTACCTTTACTGGGAATTAGAGCTCACCCTTATTATGTTTCTTTTCCCCAGGTTATGAAGATTAAATCTTGGAATAATATTTCAAGGATTTAGTTCCTTTTATTTTATTATGTATCATGTTTTATTTTCTATTTCCCAATGTAATATGGGTATGGTGTATGTAATCTAGTTTTCCAAAACTACTAAACTATTAGGTCCCTTGGGATTTGAAGCTTATATTTATTCCAATATAATAAGGTAATACACCAACTTTGGGCTTCTAGGTTCAGGGAATTAAATTTGGTATCATAGAAGGTTTAGAAGCAACCTTGGAAACTAGATTTAGAAAACTAAGATTAAGGGACATAATGCTAAGATAGACTTTGAGGATAAGTATAGAAGAACATCCAAGAATTTTGGTTAGCTAGATATTATGTGGGTCTTCCTTGTAGTACATCCCTATCTAGATACTACAAGTAGACGTGGTTCTGAAATAGATTTACCTAGGAGTGAAAACTCAAACAAGGCAGGTCGATCATAAATCTGTGTAACATGATACACGATAATGGAACTTACTGCGCCCCTGGTTCTACACTCCCTGGGGATACGATTAGGATAATTCACATTTTATTTAAAAACCATTATGAAGTATTTAAAAAGTAAATATATCCCCAAAAAAACTTGTTTCTGATTATGAGATTAGCTATGCATAAAATTTTCAATTTGTGCTAAGTGTTTAACCATATTCCAAATTATACAATGTTTATAATTTAATGGGCTAATCCAATATATTCCATTTTTTAGAAATGGTGCCTGTAAGGAAGAATGGTATAAATACTGATGGAAAATGTAGAGATTTCCATAACGAGGAAGCCAATACAACTGGTATTATAACTAATAATGTTATGGAAATATTAGGGAAGCTTAATCAGGTTATGAAAAATAACATTTCCAGAATGGAGCAACCTATCCCGTAGAGAAAATCTTATACGTTGGATTGCTTCATGTGATAGAGGCCCCCATCATTTAGCAAGACTAATGAACTAATGGAGGATGAGAAATGGATTAATTCTTTGGAGAAGATATTTATGGAATTAGGATATGGTGAAAAGGAAAAGGTTACACTTGTGGTGTATTGTCTCTAAGGTGATGATGATCAATGGTGGTATTTGATCCAAAATACCATGGAGAAAGAAGGAATAGAACTCATGGAATGAAGGACTGTTAAGGATACATTCTTTGATAAATAATTCCCTCATGATCAAAACCTAATATTAATAGAAAATTCCCCAGTTTAAAACAAAATGAGTAAGAAAGTGTTACAGATTATGAAGATACATTTACAAGGTTAGCAAGGTATGCTACAAATTTCATGCGCAACACATAATGAAATATTGATAATTTCTTTGAAGGTCTTAATCCAAATATCTGAAGGTAATTGGTCTCCCAAATATTTTCATCATATGATGAAATAGGTTTATGTTCTATCAAGACAGGGAAGGAATTTTCTAGAATCAATATATTGAAGGGAAACCAAGACAAGAATAGGCCATTTAAGCACCATAGAAAAGTGAATGAGTCAAAGAAGAAGGTAATGAAAGATTTTCCCACATGTGATAATTGTGGAATGAACCATCTTGGTAAATTCTTTAAGGGAATAAGATTTTGTTATAATTATAGAGATAAGGGTCACCATGATAAATAATGAAAACTGAAAAATAAAAAGGCTATTATTGAGTGTTACAACTACAAGGATATGGAAAAATAAGAAGAAGAAAATTCCCCAAGAATCAAGGGAACATATCTCAGAAGAAACTAAGAGATCAAGGTCAAGCATATGTTATTGACACAATCAAAGTGGAATGATTAATTTGCTTATGTGTCTAAATATATGAAATATTTTGTAAAATTATTTTGTTGATGATTTTATCATCATATGATTTATCAAATATGTAAGGATTATACTATAGTAATATTTCATTAAATATTTGAGATCATATGCTGGATAGTTCAAAGAAAATTTATTCAGTAGAAAGTAAAACTTTTTGGAAACACATGGTTGAGTGAAAGATACCCCTTAATATGCTGGTGATACTAATATAATAATGTTTGGAGAAATAAATGATTAGTTTGGATAATGTAAATATGATAAGTGATGACTACCTTTTAATTTACCAATGATTTATTGAAAAATTAGTTTATGCTATAATTGATGGAGTTCGCAACAATTTTGGATTTATGGAATATATCCAATAACATGTTTTTAACTTAATAAATAAGTAAAAATGCATGTTTCCAAAAATATATTATGGTAATTCAAATTATTATCACATTTCAAGAGAATTCATGATGAAGGTGTTACCATATTTGGTGTGTTATGATTAAAGAGCTACGTCATGTTGATTGAAGGATAATGATAAGTTATGTTTTGGAAATTTATTTACCTTCCTTCTAAAGTTTTGGATCATAATATTTTGAAAATTTTTACCATTTTCTAAATGGTTTAAGTTGATCTTTGGACAAGGTTTTAGAGATTTTTTTATCACTTCACCATATAATAAAAAAAGTAGAAATAGTTCAAGGTACAACCAAAGGATAATATTGTGTTTATAGAAACTTATATTTACTTATATTCTTATAGAGTGAAATAATTCCTCAACTATAAGAAAAAAAGGGTATTGAGACAAAAATGTTTTCATATTATCATCATTTTTTGTGATATCAATGACCTTTATTCACACCTCTAGTTTATGGTTTTTTGGTCAAAAATTTTCATATGAAAATGTTCTCTAGCACTCTCCATCATAACTTGATTGTTATATTTTTATTCCATATCCATGTTTCCATTTCCCACCTATGTTCTCCTATTAGGGAACCTAGTTACATGACCATTGTAATTTCCTATCTCTCTTATTAATAATATTTTCTATTAACCCTATTTATGATGTGGGTTTTTTCAGAAATAGTATTTTCAAATATCAATACCTTGATTACTGAAATCGAGTTTAAATTGTGAGGGAGCAATTTAATTAAGGTGGAGAGAATATAACACCATGAAATTCTAAATTAAAAACATTATATTTGATATAATGTATAACATACAACACCAAGCACGTAAGGGAATGTAATATCCCAAGACTTTACAATATAATTAATATTTTAAATAAATTTAATATATTCTATTGCTTGAAATGCACAGAAACACTAAGTTATATTTCCTTACACATAAGGATGACCTTGTTCGATATCTTTCATTACACGCAATACAATGTTTTAATCAAATAATAATATATAATTAAAATATATAATAAGATTTAACCTAGCTGTTAAATTAGTGGTTATAAATATTATTAACTAAATTATGAAAATATTTGGTTTACAAAAGTATAAAATGAATTAATTAGTTACAAATTGATTATAAATGAATATAAGAACCAATTGAATATATAGGAAATGTTTTTCGTAAAAACCAATTTTTATAGAACCAAATGTGTTTTACCTTAATAAATTTAATTAATTACTATTATAAGATGATTTTAATGAAATATATATATTATATATTCAATCAAATATTTTTTATATTAATCTAATAGATTTTATAGTCATAAGATAAGAACAAGTCCAATTTTATGTATAAAAACTAATATTTGTATAAAGACAGTTTTACTGCATTTTAATGAAGAACCCATTTTAAATAAAATTTTGGAACTTTTATAGAATATATATGTCAAAATAAACTTCATATTTGAAATAGAAACATAAAAATCATCTTAGGGTGAATTTTTGGTATTTTTATATGAAGTTTCATTTTTTAATGAATAGTGGAAAATAATGAATTTTAATTCAAAACTGCTTTTTCGTATAATTTATTTATAAGGTTAAATTATATTTTCAAATAGTTTTAAAGTTTTATTAGATTAAATTTTTATCAATTAATCCAATTTATTCCATTGGAATAAATTTAACTTTTAACTTGAATATAAAAACATAGCAAACTTTTGGATGTTTTTATTTTAAAAACTCGCATTGTCATCCCATCAACGAGATTAATTTTAAATAAATTTATTCCACTTATGTGATTTCAATTTTGAAAAATTGAATCCATATTTTGAATCAAAATAATTTATAATTTCTTATAAGGTCAAATTATTTTTTGACAAAAAATATTAGTGAAAGTAATTAAAATTAATTACAACAATTAAGGTGAAATTATGATTAATAAGGGACTAAACCTTAATCTTAAGGAACCAAATGATCTATAAACTTGTCCAAAATACATTTTTGAGACATATTAATACCCTATAATTCATTTTATTTAATATTTACCATTATTGGATCCACTTTCAATGGAAACAATATGGGTGGAACTCCTATTCAAAAATTTACTAGAGTGGCACTCCTCCACTTTAAAAATACCTCCTCTCCTCCCACTTCCTAACACTTCTAAAGACAATTTGGATTGACCAAAATATTAAAAACTAGATCCTAAAAATATCTAAAATCATCCTAGAGGAATCCCCTTTGGAATAAATCAATCTAAGGAATCCATTTGGTGTAAACCAAAAGGAGTTACCCAATAAAGAGGTAACATCTTTCCTTAAGCTCTTTAGTTTTATTTCCATTTTACACCCCATAAACTATTATTATCCCATGATTATATAATAACACCAGTATAAAAAATATACTAGGTTGTTTTTATTCTAAGGGTTATACCTACACTCACACACAATTCCATCTAATGGGTAATGAACATACTGTTTATGTGTAGGTTGAACTACCGCCTCACGAAATGATGATTGTTTTTTTTTCCTTTACCACATTTCATGGTTCGGAATTATGAAGAAAAAATATATTTATTTATTTTATATATTATAATTATTATGTATTTATTCTTATATAATTATTTTATAACACATACACTTATACTTTCCATTTTTTGTAAATATGATAACATCGTTTGTGGAAGTGTGGACTACCGCCTCCTCAAAATGATGTGATTCATTCACACTATACATAGAATGAATAAAGGATGGTTTTAATTAAATATATATAACATAAATTACATATATATGATATTAATGAAATAATTACCTTTTTTAAATATAATATATATCATTTTCTTTATTACACTCTCACACACTTAAAAAGTGATAACATCGTTCATATACGTATGGACTACCACCTCCTTGACACGATGTGATTCCTTTTACATCACAATAATTATATATATATAATTATATATGATTAAATAATATTTTATTTATGATATAATGATAATTTTTTAAATATATAGTGTTACTTACCTTCTTTCCATAACGATCACTGAAAAATGGGAATGGTACTCATGAGTATGTTCAGCCTACTGTCTCTATGATTGTAACATTGGTTAATTTTTTCAAAACAATATTTCATGATTGGTTTTAAAATTATAATTTATATATAAATATAATAATTATTTTATTATTATTATTATTTATATGTTTCTATAATGACCCCGTTGACTATAGTCGATCTACCAAAGTCATTTTCGACACATAAACCGAACATGGTCAAAACACCCAATGTAAAATTAATTGTCTAAGTAATTGTTAGAAAATTGTAATAAGTGAAGTAAAAGTAATAATAAAAGTGAAAAAGTTTCTAAAGAAAGTATATAATTAACACAATTTTATTATTCATGAATATAAATACACACGTGACAACCATACTCAAGGTAAGGGATTTTTATCTCACTTTTTTTTGCATTTGTGAGATAAATGTAATATTCACCATTCACTTATTTTATGAAGTGAATATAGTGCCCCTTTTTATATATTACATCATTAATCGTTTTATCTTCATGGTATTTAAAACTTTCATTTAATGCTATTCCTTCCTGATGCTTATGATTTCAAATGTTTTAAACTAGTATGGGACACTTTGGAATGTTTATATATTATTTTCTTCAAGAATGATTTTTATGATATTTCAATGGCATTTCCATTAATAAAACATCAAAAAAACTTATTTTTACTTATCCTCCATTGTGGAATTATTGATAAATCCATATCTTTTATTCAATATAGATATTTTATAATAAATCACATTTTTTATTAATTAAATCGATTATTTGATATATGCGGAATGATTTGGACTAGAAAATATGGGCAAAGCCTGGTTATAGGTTGCCCCTCGATGCATCATTAGTCTTATGAGATGAATCATTTGTCCAAAAGATAATATTTTAAATTTTATTGAGAATAGATGTTGATGGTATAGTGGTTCATGTTCCAGATACATGATGTCTCATATTAAAGCATTGCCTTCATTTCCGTAATCATTTTTATCCATGATATTTTGCGTCGACATATATATGGATGCATTTAATTCTTACTTCATTGATTAAATTTCTTATATTTCAATTTATTACCTTTTGATATTTATTTTTACTTATCTAGTTATTTTAATGGAATGTGTTATCAGTTATTTACCTTTTTATTTTGATTATTCTCATCAATTCATTATTTCTTCCATTTTACTTACCCTTATTGATCATTTGAGATCAAACTTATTATGTTTCTTTTTCCCAGGTTATGAAGAATATATCCTTGAATAAGATTTCAAGGATTAATTTCCTTCTAGTTTATTATGTATCATTTTTGATTTTCTATTTCTTAATGTAATATAGGTATGTTATATGTAATCTGGTTTTCCAAAAATTCTAAATAGTTTGGTCCCATGGGATTTGAAGATTTTATATATGCCAATGTAATAAAGTAATGCACTGGCTCCATGCTTCTGGGGTTGGGGAATTACATTTAGAGTGTTATAAACTCTTTTAGCCTATTATTATTATTATATTTAATTGAGGGATTTCAAATTATGTACTTAAATGTTTTTATATGAGAATGGTTATCAATAGAGTTTTCTTTCATTAAATTTCTATGATTGTTAGTATGTGATTCTACCTTATAATCATAATGCATGATTTATGGATATTGGATGGGTCCTTAGTTTTCGATTTATTATGAAAAATTTTGAACTCACACAAGGCACACATAATATAGAAACTTCCACTAGATTGTTAATTATTGAGTGTGATATAAATATGAAATTTGAATGCACACTAGAGCTCTCAGGGTAGAACATTTTTTATCTTGTTAAGGGTATTGTTGGGATTGACACCCTATACACGTGTGATTAAAAACCACACATGTAATGACGTAATAAAATTTATTGATCATAAAATATGAGAGTGGTAGTGGTATTGTAACACCTAAGATCATATTATATCACGTAAACACTACATCCCAAAATCATTACCAATTCACATTGTACTATTTTATCATTATGATAAAAATAATTCACAGTTATATTTAAAAGTAAAATTTATAAATTTTATAATTCTAATTTTATAAAATGGATATTATTTTTTAATTTATATGGTTGAATCTTTTGTAGGGTAATTTTTTTTTTATTTTTAATAAATAATTTTTTTTGGGTGACTTGTGAAAAATATTGTTTTTACAAATACTATCACTTTTATAGAATCATTATAGTTTAATAATGGCTATAAATTTTTTAAAACAATTTTTATAGATTAAATATATATTTAATATGTAAAATAAAGTAATTAATGATAATATGTTTAATTTAAAAACCTATTTTTTTATATTTTAAAACTTAAGTGAAGTTTTATTCTAATAAAAGAACTATTTTTTATCCTTTTATCTATTTAAATACAATGTTACATTAAGTTTTAGTTTGATTTTAAATCCACATAAATTTCATATATTCATTAATAAACTAGTAAGTTATATATTAATCAATTCTATACATTATTTTAGTGTAAAATATTTTTTATATTTAAAAAAACATTTTTTGAAAAAACCATTTTACACTACGTTTTTCATACTTATATTAAAATTATTTTTTACAACATATATAAATTGAATCTTGTAAAATGGATTCAATATTTTAAATTATAACTATTAATAATATTTAATAAGTTTTACTTAATTTTTGGGCATAGAAATAATTTAGTATGGTAAAAGTTCATCAACACACCTAAGGGTAAATGGAATAAGGGTGGTGGGGGGTGGTTGAACTAAGAGATAAGTATTAAAATATCTCTAAAAATTATCTAAATTTGTTTTTTTGAGTGTATTTAAAAATTAATTTAACTTATATTCTAAATTTGACTAAATTTGATCCACTTTCCCTAATAAAGACATTTATTATATTTAAAAGTTCTTAATATTTATAAGAGTTCCACTCCTATAACTTATAAATGGGAACCTACTCTCCTCACTTATACACACACTTTTAGCCCCTTATATTGAAAAATATCTTCCCAAATACCTTTATAAAATCATTATCCATGACCTAGATGTTTCAGACTTCCCAAAATACCCATCCAAGAATCCTTAAGGTGTTTTTCGAAGGATATTATCCAAGGAAGATGTATATGTTCTTACCAAGCCATTTCAAGTTTCTTTCCTATTAAACATCTTCAAAATATTTTATAAAAAACTTAAAATAATAAAATTATTATCTTTAATATACTTAAATGTTGTTATGTTAATGTCTCAACCATTTTCTATCTTCATTTCATCTAATGGAAAATGAAAATGTCTCTCATGCGTACATGAAAACTACCACCTCCATGAAGCGATGTATCTCATTTGTCATCTCCACATATTATGTTTGATGATATAGATTAATTTAATAAATATATATGATATATATAATATAATTATTTTTATTTAAATATAAAGTATTGTCTAATTTCTTTCCCTCCCATCAATTGGAAAATGGAAACGTCGTTGGTGTGTATGTGCAGACTACTGACTCCACAAAGTGATATAATTCATTTTTCATAAAAAACTTAAATGGATGGTTGTAAAAGATTTTTTTATGTATAAATGTGATATATATGGAATGATTAACATTCTATATGTAATTTTCTAACCTGGGATCCACTAAAATGGTGCCCCAAGCTGGTAGGATATATGGCCTCAAGCATGTCTCCCCGTATACCAGATACTGAAGACTAGAAACGAGGATATAAAGCTGGTACAATGGGGAGAATATACCCATTAGATCATAAATAAACATAGTAAAAATAATAATGAATAATATAAACTCATTGGGACACTAGAAACTAGGAGATATATATGGGTACCAATCGGTAGCTCAAAAAGGGCATGTGATAAACTCATTAGGACACCATCAAATACATCCAATTTAATCCAGTATATGAATATAAAATTAAGTAGTGTACAAGTATGATAAATAAAGCATTAAATAATAAATTTAATCAAGTCAAGCATAGGTTCCTTATAAGACACCTGACCGACCATACCTGCTTTAGCTTAAGCCTTAATGTTTCTAAAAATTCCACCATGTATATATTTTTAAGTATGTAAAATTATATATTCAAAGATATACATGCACTGGTGAGGACCCGAGGCATAAGACAAAGGAATCCACATAAGGATAATATAATATGGGGATCATACTTTAAATAAGGGATGTTTATGAAATTATCTCAATGAATGGAAAAAGATGTCATGCATGATAGTGTTAAGTGAATAATAATAAAGTTAAGGTCTCATATTTAATAATGGGAATAAGAAAAAACATCTGAATATGGGATACGATATTCCATGCCTGATAATCCCAAATAAAAGATGTGAAGCTTCATGTCCAACATCCCAATCAAGGGGTGTGAAACATTAGAACCAACAATCTAAAATTATGTGAATCACCATGTCCAACATCCTAGACTACAGGGGTATGAAATGTCATGTACATAAATCCGAACTAAGGCCTCTCAGTAATAATCATGTATAATGTGATGACACTTTCCCTATGATCCCTTAACTTATCCGTTCCGTAAAGAGGAATCTAATATCACTCAAGGTACAATGTATCCCGTCTTCCCTATGTGCCTGTCCAAAGTTTCCTACTTGGGAATCCAAGGTTTTCTCAAGGTATAATAATAATTTTTCCATTTTTATTAAAATATTTTATAAAGGATAACCAGTACATAGAGTAAAGAATATTAAAGGTCTATGTGAACTGCCCATAATAGTTGGCACCATACATGCTAAAAGGTATACCATAGTCCATGGGAATTATCCATGTCAAAATAGATATAATTCATCAAGATCATTCCATTTTACAATTAAATTCATAAAATTGGTAAATTTCATAAATAACAAGTAATAAGGTCCTGGGAGGCATCTATGCCGCTACATTCTAATTCCTCATTTAGGTCAATCCATCACAATCATCATGATTAAGGTAAAATGATCAAGGAACAATGGGATTTATCCAACCTTCCAATCAATTAATTTCATTTAATTTATAGATTTCACTTAAAATTTAAATGATTCAAGAATAACATTTAATATTATAATTATGGGATAAGTGTGAAATTGTATCACTAACCATTCATTTAATTCCTTTAAGGCGTTGTACTAGAAATTGGAAAGAAAAACTCACCCAAAGAGGTGTTTTGATAGATAGATAAAAAAATACTCATTAGAAGCATATATTTGAACTCACCTTATGTGGTGGTTCAACTTGAGGTCCTTGACCTCAAACCATGTAATAGGTTTCTAGGTCATGGTTTAAGCATTTAATTTAATAAATTTTATGTTTAAGATGTGATGAATGGAAATTATGGAATGTGAAACAATAATACATGTTATAAATGATCTAACTTTTAAGGGAAATATTATATATCACCTACCTTATACCAAGGGCGTTTAAATCATCAATTATTGGGCTTTAATTTGATATGGAATGAGATAAAATGGAAGAATAATCAAACAACCTATAAATAGGAAATACGAGCTCTCATGGAAATAGTATTCAATATGACAAAAGAAATAAAGAAATGAGGTAAGAGGAGTTATAAACTTACCTCTAGTATTATAACACATCTTAAGGAAATATATTCTGACTATAAGTGAAGTAAAACTACTATGGAGGATTAGAGGGAGAAGAGAGTTCATGCTAGGGAGACTCCTAGCCAAATTAGGCTGGAAAAGGGGTGAAAACCCTTTAAGGGTCGGAGGGGAAAAATTGAAAATTTTCCCATTTGTAAGAGATGCATTATTAGTTCACACAGTTATGAAAAGTTTACACCAACCATACAGAGAATCCTTCTAAATAACTTACAATCCATATGGTTTACTCACATTGTTTACCATATGTGAGCTAATCGTGCGATGGTACTGCCCCAAAGAGTCCTACCCCGCATCATTGCAGTGCATGGTTAAAAAAACCATGTAACAATAACCTCTGAACCATTTAGCATGGTTTTTTGTTCCACATTTTATAGTTAACAAAACCATTCACCTTATCAAAATAGGCTGCATGATTGTGTTGTATGGTTAGTACTAAATGTGTGCCAATCGTGCGCCTATAACTGTCTCTCTATCAAAAATGAGTTTTTAAAACTTGGATCTTTTGAAACCTATACTAATATCTGAGATAAATTTTAGAAATTAAACCTCATTAAAAGAAACATTTTAAATATTCCCAATTGTCATAAATCTAATTCAAAGCTCGGTTTAACATTTGGACCGTCTACCAAATAAAAATCTCAAAAACCTTTTAAAAAATTTCAACTGTCCAAAACATGAGATGTTACAACTACCCAACCTTAGAACTTATCATATCCAATAAACCTTGAGGAAAAATGAAAACATCAATCGACTTAATTGGGTTGGGTACACTTGTTCAAATAGCCGCATTATGTTCTCAAAAACCCAATGTGCCTCCAAGTGCCACTTTCAACATATGGTACTTAAATAGCCAAAACATGATCCATTGATCATAATCAAAACTAAAAAATAAATATGGTTCTTACTCAAGATTGTATAACCTAATACACAATAATTTCATTGTATCTTTCATCATATGACCTATGGTACTCCCCAATATAGGCTTTAGCTTCCCATGTCCAATTTCGAGCCATGATACTTCCACCGTTGGAATTGCCTATTGAAACACGACCCTAGCATTCTAAAGATGTTGTTGGCATGATTCCTAACTCGTGAAACCCAATCAAACATGAGTAATCTGATACTGGTCTTTATTTAGCTCAAAACAGTCAAATTTTAATCAACCATTCTTAACTAGTTGTTCCATTTTTCCTTGGAAAGCCCCAACCGACTCTTGCACTGCACTCATCTCCTCCTTCGATGCACTTGACAAATTTCCTCACCCGACTGCATTCATCCAAACAAAAGAACAAAAGTTTTTCCACTTCTTTCCAACTATCTTTGAAAAGATTAGATTTAGGAGTTGATGCATTATCAAAAATAAGATTCTAATGCCTTTAACCAAGGCACACTGATATCATTTTGAGCATGCTTACCGAAGATTTTATTCAAACCTGTACCTGAAATTCATTAAGGTTTCCAATTATACATAGTTCTATTTATCCAACAGAACACCAGGTTCCAAACAACTACCATCCAAAGACTAGTCTCAAGATCAAATCTTCTCACATGATGGTCAATCCATCAAACTAGAAAGTCATTTGATAATCTCAACATATAGACAAAGCTATCTCAAGGTACTCAGGATGATATCAAGATAGGGGACATGATCATCTATAAACCAGGATTACACCAATAAATTATCCAGGATTACCATCAATAGAATTTATAGATCTCTCAAGCCACACTCCATTATAACAAGCTGTACTTGATGTGAAGGAACCCATAGCACCATGTATCTAGATGATGTATGACCAAATCCAACTATGGGTCAACCACCTCATGGAAGCCTAAAAATATTATCATACCTATGCTGATAAATTTGTAATGGTCTCAACCCAAACATGCATGTCATATAGAACACGACACACATTGAATGGCCTTATCCCTCAATTGAGATTTAATTATCAAGATGTTAGTCGATCCACTCCATAATGACCTATTATGAAAAATCTATCTTAATAGTTGAAGTAGTATTTGAAGGCTAAATGAAATCACCTTAAATCCAAGGGTACCTATAATCATTCTAAACAACCATCAAAATCTCATAATGACTCTCAACATGCCTCAATAGTTAGGTACTCAACCAACTATCTACCTATCGTACTAACTTGAAAGCAAATACGTATTATCAAATCGTCAATTCTTGGATCACATATTCATCCCGAGCCTAAATCTATCATCCAAAATCGATTTAAACTCACAATGAGTTATATATCAAGCATCATCTTAAGGAATATATAACTCAAACTGACCAGCCTCACGAGCTTCCAAAAATTTTAATAACCATTTCTAAATGGTCCTCTATGGCCAAATTCCATCTATATGAAAGGACATGATTCTCCCAACCGAGATAATGCGCCCCACCTTAAGAGTGTCCCAATTATCACATTATTTAAAACAAAAAACTTATCTATAGCACATGATCCTTATACCACTGAACATGGGTTCTGTACATGGATAACTCGCTTATAATAAGCATTAACACAAAAGGAGAGATAAACCAACCACTTATAATCACACTGGATCAGGTTCACTCTTAGACGCACATGTGATACAATTTTCAACCCGTGCTCATGAATTCCATTATAATTAGTCATATAGGAAAAACTAAAACTTATTATTAGTGTTATAACACCCTATCATTTTTACAATGTTATCCCAGGAACTAGGATAACTCATCCTTCTTATGAAGGCTTAAGGATACATCACTCTCAAGAATTTTCTACACCCAGGTCACTCTACTATTTAGATGACCCACAATCATAAATTTATCAAACCCATGACCCTTTTTCCAAGTGATCATGAAATGAAACAATTTAAGGCATTATGTGAACTTGTTTCCCAACAACATACGATTTAACACACCACTTCTTAACTTGACAGGCACAACATGTAACGATGCGTGCTACAAGGATATCAGAACAAAAAAAGGAATTTCACATTCCTGCAATGTGATTGGATACACATATATAAACTTAAAGTCATGTTGTCTATATGACTATTAACAGGATGACGACTCTCAATTCATACTCTATTAGAGAATAAAAAGGTCGCACAATCATCAAAGTAGTTGACCATGCTTGAGGCATGTATAACCTACTAAACTAGAGCATTAAATTATGCTCACATCATTCATAAGTCTTAGCTTACCGAATGACCACCCACCTACTCGAGGATGTTTTTTCATCACTAAGAGTAATTCTCGGTATAATCGGTACCCAAACAGCACCTCACATCTGAATTTTTTTCATAAAAATTTAACAAATATTTCATAACTAAGGGCACTACAACAATGGGTTAACATGTATTTAAGAATAAGTCATTGAATTTTAAACTATATTCACACTTAAAATGACACTAAGATCAACCACATATCATTTAGGTTTAAGCGACAAAAGAAGAATACTACGAGCAATGATCATGTTCCCGTCCAAGGTAAATCTCAAGGAAACATCATAAATAACTCATAAATGAGGGTTATTTGTTATTATCTACCCAAAGGGTTTTTAATTTCAACCATTTTTTATAAATTTAAATTTATATAACTTTTATAAAGGCTCAGATATACATAATAACTATTACTAATGATAATAAAATCATTTTAGAACTATACTTATTACTTTATATAGATGAAACCATGTAGCATTAAGAAAATTATCATATGATTTTCTCTTTAACCATCATCTATTTAGCTAGAAGTTCTCACAACATGGCTTAGTTAAAGAAATTGTTGATTTCAAGCTATAGGGGAAAGAAACCTTTAGGATTTAATTGGCATTTTAATTAACTAAATCTGCACATAAACCCTGTTTTAAAAATTTTACAAATGTATTTATCATTTAAAAGGGACCAGTATAGTAAGATTCCACCATAAATTAATAGGTAACCCATATATGTGGCTATTGAAACCTTAAATGAACATCCCTTATTTATCACATGCATACCCATGGGGTTGAATACTAAGGAAAATAAAGATAAAGGTGACCTATGAGGGTTTAGTCATTCCAACCGAGGCCAATTTAAGTGAGACTCGATAACAATTGATTTATTATAGATTAATTATACCCTTAAAAGGTTTATCATATAAGCATAAGGTACCATGAACTACCAACTTGGGTTGAGTCAAGCAGAAAACATTAGTAATCACATCATTTATAAGTCAGTTTTTTAACAACTTTCATATTTACCGTAGTCTAGTTAGATGAGTCCCCATTACCAAATTATAATGGTATATGACTTTATAAGTTTAAATTGGCACTTCAGGTAACTATATTTAAACCTTTACATACGGTTAATATAATGTAACATGTCATATATGATGATTCTATTAGATGGATCACCACTCCTAATTTATAGAAGTACTTACTTCATAAATTATAATTAACATCCTTATAATTGAAATCACTAACATTTCATCCTAGGTAACAATAGTTTTGTGGCTTAAACATATGATAATTGGTTATTTAAGTTTCCACCATCAAGATATATGGGAAAGAACATTTAGGTTGATGAAGAAACATTAATAATAAATTATTTATCTCAATTATAATAATTCATACTATGAAAAAGAAATAATTAAAATAAACTTGGAAATAATCACACAAGGCACATCTAATACACACCAGATAGTCATGTAATGCAATCTAAGTGTCATGGAATATGCAAGTCATGTGAATATCTATGTGCCTATAATGATTAATGTAAGAATAATTCCTTGACATACCAAGCCAAGGGTAATTCTCATGAATCAGTAACCAGAAGTACATAATTCACCTATGGTGAAATAATAATAAACTTTAATAACAAATATCATGAACAAAAGTCCCATCCTTGGAAACTTGATCTTTCCCTCATGCATAGGTTGTCCAGACCTAGGAACAAGATATTTACCAAGTGCCAACACATTTATAGTCTCATGTTTAACAACCCAAAAATAGTAAAATAAAGGAAAAATAAGGCTCTAATATGACTTGTAATGTCCTGACCCTAGAGCCACTAAAATAGTGCCCTAAGCTGATAGGCCACATGGCCTCAAGAGAATCTACCCATATACTAGAGGATTCCAAGTAGCAGTGAAGTCATAAAGGTGGTATAGTTGGGATACTATACCCTATGGATCATAAATAAATATAGTAGAAGAAATAATGACTAATATAAATGGAGGAGGAAGTAAATATCTCACATATAATGATAATTTATAACTAGGAAAAGACAAATAATTATTCATGTATGAACATGCTGAGTAAAAAATACAAGAAGTCAAGTATAAAAAAGTTAGATACATCTGGGATAGAATAACAAGATAAATAAATAAGGAAAAGGCTCAAAATACAGAAGGAAACCTGAGTACATGCTCTGACACTACCCCCAAGCTCCCTTATTCAGTCCTAGATTATAATGAAAAATAGTACAGAGCATAGTCCAAATCCAAACCTACAACCAGATGATCTATCAGGGCACCAATCGACAAGCCGAATTGGGTGTGAGATAAACTCAACAGGCCACCACCAATAGCATCTAATGCAATAAAATCCATGATTATAAAATTAAGTAGTGTATAGGTATAATAAATAAAGTATTAAATAATAAAGTAATCATATAGGTAACATGTTCCTTATAAGGGACCAAGATGACCATGCCAACTTTGGCCTAAGATATAATTTCTCTAAACATTACATCATGTAGGTATTTTAATGAATGTAAACCAATATATGCAAAGATATACATGCACTATCGAGGACCCAAGGCATAATACCAAGGTATCAACATAAGGATAATATTATAAGGGGATCATACTTTAAATAAGATATTTTATGCCCAATGATCTCAATGAATGGTAAGGGACATCATGACTGATAATGTTAGGTGAATAGTAATAAAGTGAAGGTATCATATTTAATAATGGAAATAAGACCAAGCATCAGAACAGAGGATATAGGATACCATGGCCAACAATCCAAAATCAAAGATGGGAAGTGTCATGTCTAACATCCTAACCAAGGGGCGTGAAACGTCATTTAAGACAATCCAAAATGATTTGAAGTTCCATAACCAACATCATAGAACAATAATCATGTATAAGGTGATATAAATTGACTTATGAGCCCTTAACCAAGGAATTCCATAAAGAGGAAACCGATATCACTCAAGGTGTAGTGTATACCATATAACCTATGAGACCATATAAGGTATTCCTACATGGTAATCCAAGGTTTTCTCAAGGTGTAATAATAATTTTATCCTTGTTAGTCACATTATTTATAAAGGATAACCCCTCTATAAAGTAAGTAATGTTAAGGGTCTAGGTGAACTATCCATAATAGTTGGAACAATACATGATAAAAGGTATATCATAGGACGTGAGAATTATCAATGCTGAAATAGATACAATTGATCATGATCATTCCATTTTTCAATTCAATTCATATAATTAGGCCATTTAATCTATAACAAGTAAGAAGGTAATGGGAATCATTCATTTCACTACCTTCTAATTCGTCATTGAGGTTGGTTCATCACAATTGTTAAGCTCAAGGTAAAAGGATCAAGGAATAAGGGGTTTTATCCAACCATCCTTTCAATTAATTTCATTTAATTTATATAATTTTCTCTTAATTGAAATGATTCATGAATCACATCAAATAATCTAATTATAGTACAAGTGTGTAACCATTTAACTAACCATTAATTTAATTACTTTAAGGAATTACACTAGAAAGTAGCAAGAAAAACTCAGTCAATGGGGTCATTTTATAGAATAGACACACAAAATTCATTAGGATCATTTATTCAAACTCACTTTAAGTGGTGGTTCGAGTTGAGTTCGTGGAACTCCAACAATGTAATAGGGTTATAAATCATGATCAAAGAATTTAATTTAATTAATTCCATATTTAAGAATCAATGCATGAAAATTATGGCACGTGGCACAAAAAACACATTTTATAAATGAATAAACTTTTAGGGAATGCATATAGAAAACCTAACTTATACTAATTGAGCTTCACTCATCCATTATCTAGCTTAAATTTGAGTTAGAATAAGTGAATATAGAATAATCATCAAGCAACCTACAAATAAAGAATACGATATCTCATAGAAATAATATCAAATGTGGTAAAAGAAATGATTAAAGGTGGTAAGAGGAGTTATAAAATCACCTCTATTATTCCAATGCATCTGACGATAAGTGATTCTGACTAAGAATGAAGGAGAACCGCCATGAAGGAGGAGAGGGAGTAGAGAGTGTGCATAGGGGAGCCTCCTGGCCAAATGAAGGTGGAAAATGGTTGAAACACATTTATGCATTATAGGGAAAATAGAAATTCCCCCCTTTTAATAGTTTCATGGTTAGGCTACACGGTTATGAAAATTGTGCACCAACCATGCAGTGCCTTTATCAAAATCACCTCTAGTCTACACAGTTTCGTCACACGGTTTACCATCTATGTGCTGACCATGTGGTTCTCCTACCCCAAAGCACTCCTACCATGCCTGGTTTCAGTTCTTGGTTAAACAAAATGTGTGTTAACAATGAAAGTATCCCATCACCTCTACACCATTTTACATGGTAATATAAGACACCTTGTATGGTTAACCAAACCATGAACCTTATAAAAATAGTCCACACAGTTGTTCCATATGGTTAGTACTAACCGTGTTCAAACCATAAACCTATGATTTTTTCTATATCAGGAATTATTTTTTAAAGCCCAAAGATTTTAAACTCATCCTAACTTCTAAGACACATTTTGATCCTTAAACCTCACCAAAAAAATATTTTAAAGAGTTACAACTTTTGGAAATCCAATTCGAAGCCCAGTTTAACATTTGGCTAATCTACAAAATGAAAATTTCAAAAAAAATTTAGAAACATTCAACTATACCAAACATGGGAAGTTACACTATAGATGATGAAACCATAACCATATTTAAATGACTAGAATTTCTAAATCAAAACATTCTTACGAAACAAAATAGTTAACACCTAAATAATTAGTTTTAACAAATAATTACAAGTAATTTAGTGAAAAGAAGTTATGAATAAACTATATCTAGAAAAAAGATATAAATATGGATATGATGTAGTTGAATGTATATATAAATTTATTATAAAGGTGGTATGAATATGTCCAACCAAGCAATAATCCAAGGTAAGTGTTTATGTTACAATATCACTTTTTATCAGGATTTTTAATGTTTTAATTAACATTAGGGGAAAATTATATGTTATTTATCTCCCAAAACCCATATATTTTGTTAAAAGTTTTCTATTTTGTGGTTTTCAAGTATTCTTTCTATTTAACCTATTTTGGTACTCAAAACCCACTAAAAAAAGTTTATAAGAAAAGATGACCTTATTTCTCCTTTTTGGTCAAGAATCATTCTTTTTCATATAAATATTATTAATTTTGTTTTAATTATAATATTTTCTATACCATAATGATTTATTAAGTTATATTTTAGTTAAATTTTAGTTTTTATTCAAATTTTTAAAAATAATCATTTTAACATTTTCTGTAAAATTTAGTTTTATCTTTTTACGAAAGTGGGAAATGAATGATTTTTTAATGTTTACCGAATACCCTCCTTTACTTATGTAATATCCATGAATCATTATAAATCTTCCTCTAAAATTTTACATGGGTTTTCAAATATAATCTTATTCTTAATATTTTAGGAATTTTCAGTTTTAAATTTTTTTCAAAAGAAAAGGATATTTATTCTTATTTTTAGAGAGGCTTTATAATGTCTTTATAAAGGTGGGTTTCATCTATTTCAAAATCCTTTAAAGTGTATTATAATTCACTTATGATATGATTAGATGATACCATATACCTTATTTCTCTAGATGGATTATGATTATCTTGTTCTATTTATTTACTAGGGTAAATATCGATATTCCAAATGCTAGTTTTCAAATACAGATTTTTATTACTAAGGAATATTGATTATACATTATATTAAGCATTCAATCCTATCATATTTTGAATACATTGGAATTAGTAAGTGATAGGTAGGTACCGATATTAGATGTCCCATCGATGCATTATTATGATTCATGAGAAAAATTAGCTTGGGTATTTGGTGTATGCCTGACCTTTTTTTGTATAATGTATTGGAACGAGGACTAGACGATTATATTATGATTTCTGACATTATGAATTTTGTCATTATGAATTTTTTTTATTTCCATGTGATTATTTATGTTTCTATGTTATCAATGGATATATTTCTCTTTTATGATATTAGTTATATGATATATTTGATTATTGTATATATATGCTATATTAACCATGCCTTATTTATTCTATGGCAACGTCCATTATACGATTTCCCTTATGGAGGATATGAGATCAACCCTTTATTTTTTTTCTTATCCCTAGGGTACAAAAAGGTGAACTTTGAATGATTTTAGGGACATAATAGAAGAAAAAATAAATTTATCACTAAAATTTAAGTTTTTATTTTCATTTTCTGAATGTAATGTGAGAATAATGTATGTATATAGTCTCTCAAGATTATTAAACTATTTTTTCCCATGGGATAATATCTCATGTATCTTATGAGAATGTAATATATTAAACACTATATTTGGGTTATTAAATTTAGGGTTGTTATAGTTGGTATCAAAAAAAGTTTTGTAGAAACCTTGAGAACTAGATCTATAATAACATAGTAGACCATAGTGAGAACATTATGATATGACTTAAGATATTTAAGAAACACTACAAGAATATTTTACTTATATAGGAATAATCTTCTACAATTCAATATTCATGATGCTATGAGCTAATCTAATATATTCCATTATTTAGAAATGGTGCCAAGGTGAAGGAATATAAACCATATCAACACCTATAACCTATGTAGGTATTTAACTCATGATAAAGTCTATTAAAGTGGATCCTTGATCTATTTTTTTATAATTAAAAAATATTATTGTATTTTATTCCCTACAATATAAGTTATTATTTATTATTAAATTGGAAAATTATAATTTCTCAAAGTTTTTCAAAATATTATTCATCTTTTTTGAAAGTTTTATCTATGTTTATTAAGTCTATATTTTATATAGAATAGTTATTTTTCATAAAAACTACAATATATTCAAAATATATAAAATATGAATTTTAGATACATGTAATTTTCTTATGTGAATAATTTTTGTTATGTGGATTATGTTGCATGAAAAATTTGGATACATAGATTTCCCTATATAAGGGAATTTTTTATGTAAATTATTTTTGGATTTTTAAATTCTGTGCACATAGAGAAATTTGGTTATGTGTTTTTAAACTATGTGTAAAATTAATTTATGTGAGTTATTTTTGGATAAATGAAATATGTTATGTAGACAAATTATGTTACATGATTATTTTGTTTACATGAAAATTTCCTATGTAGATAAATTTTACAACATAGTGAGAATCATTTATGTGGTATATATATTTTTTCACATTCTTATATGAAAAATGGAAAACACACTCTTTTTTACTCATTCTTTGACATTTTGATTTACTACATGTCTTTTATTCATATTTCTATTAATTTAATTTTAACATAATTATATATTAATTATTTTGAGTATGGAAAAATTAATTTGGAAGTATTTTAGACTTTTTAATTAATTATCACATGGTTTAAATATTCATGTTGTGTTCTTAGAAAAATGAAAGTTTAAAATTTGAAGTATTTTGAAAATAAAGAGTTAATCTCTCAAGATTTTGGGGATCATTCCATGGAATTTTGAAACATGATTTTATGGAACATTAACTATTGTATTAATTGTTTTAATAAGATTTTTTTGAGACAAGAAGATCATTATTATTGAAGAGAAGAGCATGGGTGCCTATAAAATGGTAGAAAAAATGTATATACATGAAAATTTAATTTTTTAAGACACTGTTCATAAAAAAAACTCTAAAAATAGAGTTTTCCATGAATAGTGAAAAAAGATAATAGAGAACTATTGAGGATGAAAAAACTGGTAAGCATTGCAACTTTTCTGTACACTGTGCGATCACTAATAGTGCATTAATTTTTTATGGACTTCATTGTGGGACATATTTACTACCCATGTGATCTTTTTTTACTTGGCATTTAGATCATAATTATCTATAATAGTTTTTTGTTGTTACTTATTTTTATCCTAGTCTTTTTTTCTTTGGTTTTAGGTTGCGTTTCAAGTCAGGATTGAGTGGATTGTAACTTCCCTTTAATAGTCTGAGTTTCTCCTCCAAGTAGGAAAAGGTAGGACTATTTGAGTTATGAATCTATTTAGAAAAATGCAATATTATTTTGGGGTTTTCCTCCCCATGGGATAAAGGTGGTGTAATTGGGTTTTGAATCTAGGTGTAAAACATTCAGTGTAAGGGTTGTGAATCCCCATCAAAATTCATAGGGTCCATTGTTAGCGGGTTACATTTCTCTTTATATTTTAGAAAAGTGAAGAGTATACATAGAATCAATTTTATTTGAACTACTATAAAAACCTCTTGTTCCATTATTCATTTTTACTTTTTATACATTATTAATTTACTAGATATGAACATTAGAATTTTTGAAATAGTCAATTCCCCCCCTCTTGCCTATTTGGCCATATGAAATCTAGGATCTAACAATTTGTATCAATGCTTGAATACTAGATCTTGTATTTATACTTTTATTTATGCTAAATAAATCTTTACTTAATCATAAAGGGGAAAAGATCTATTTTATATGGTAGAATAAAGTTCTAATGATGGATAGTGACCTCCTCATTTCAATGAAACTTACTATGGATATTGGTAATCTCGAATAGAATCCTTCCTAAAACAGATTAGTATTGATCATTAGAGTATCATGTTAAAAAATAAATGTTACCTAAGCCTGATTTTGAAACTTTAGCTAGTAATTATTTGTTAAAGTATGTATTTAATTACAAGGTGATGAATATCGTATACTGTGCAATCAATAGAAATATATATAGTCATATATATGCATGTAAATTGTAAAATATATTTAGAAAATTCTATAATTTACACATATTGGCTCAGATAATCCTATAAGAACTAAGTTTTACATGTTAAGGGTTGAGTATCAAGAATTTAGAATTGGTGAAGACAAAAATATAAATCAAATGTTTCATAGAGTTACTATAATCTTCAATGGTATGAGTTATTTAAAAGAAACTTTAGATATTCTAATTATTATTGAATAAATTCTTATATTAATACCTAAAGATAATTCTAAAAAGGTGGATATTTATGAAAGTAATAATTTAAAATAATATACACTTTATGACCTTATTAGTACCATTTTGAAATATGATTTGTATTTGAATATAATTTTTGAAGAAGAAAATGTAAATAAGAAATGAATTTATATAAAGTTAAATATTTCTAATTACTCTTCAGATTATGAATTGAAAATTAGTGAAAATAAATAATATTTCCATGTATCAAAGGGAGGATATCGAAAGAAGAAATGATATTCAAAATGATCTAGAAAGGAATATCTTAGGGAATCTTATAAGAAAAAGAGGATATGTAAGAGTAATGATGAAGAAGTTGCTTATTATGAATATAAAAAAGGGGAATATGAAACCTTGCTACCCAAGGTCTAATAAATAAAAAAGGCAGAAATACAAGAAATAAATGAAAACTATGATATATGGATTGAGATACACCTCAGATTCTGATTCAAGTGTTGAATCTGGTTCTGGAAAGGAACCATCAAATAATTTTCTCATGGATTCAGTTAAAAATGTAAGTAAATATGAATGTTACTCTTCTTATGAATCTAATTCTAAACCTTCCATTGATTAAATACATTAGAAAAATTATAGTCTTAATTATAAACTTGAAAATTTTGTTGGTTTATATAATGTAATTAAAAGAAAATAAAAGGATTTTCTTGATGAAAATGAAGATATTTATAGAACCAATTTAGATTTTATTAAACAAAATATTATTGAAATTAAATTTTCTTTAGGATCTTCTTAAGATGATTTAAATTCTGTTCACAATGAATTAAAATACACACATGTCAAAATTGATGAAATAAAGGAAGAAAATGAAAAAAATTATTTCTTATCGAAATGTAATGAGGCTGAAGTAAGAAATTTTAATGTTTTTCTTGATGAGAATAAAAGGATTAAATCATAAATTGAAAATATCAAATCAAATATATCCAATTTTCCTCAAGTTAAAGAAAACTCTAATAAAATGATGATTTTTAAAAAAATTAATAAAAAAATAATTGGTCTTGGATATGATAATATTTTTACAAAAATGTAAAAGTATTTCAATGTTATGAGTTCAAAGGGAAGTGATCAACTGTTACTTGTTTTAAATTTTAAATGAATGTTCATTATTAAAATGAGTGTTCTTTTATAATTACAAAATCTCTAGCATATAGAAAATACTTTATTTAAAAATCTACATCTTCTATATTATCTATAAATAAGTGTTTTAAATATATTTGGGTTACCAATAAATAATATACTGATCCTATAACACCCAAGTTTTTGTGGGTACCAAAAATTTTCTTAAATATATTTTTATAGGAATTATACCTTGGATGTGTCAAGAAATATATTTGGTGCATGGATATTGGATGTTCAATACAAATTAATAGGGGTGATTCAAATTTTACATCATTCAATAAATGTGATGGAGGTAATGTTACCTTTGGTGATAATTCTAAAGGAAAGGTAAAAGTTTCGGTGAGGTTGGAATTTAAAATTCTGTTATTATTTCTTAAATTATATATGTTTGGTGTTTAAAACATAACTTGATAAGTATTTCAAAATTATTTTATGATGTAATTCATGTTAAATTTCAAAAGAATAAGTGTATTGTTTTTTAAGGATGAATCTATTTGTTTATGAAAACCAAAACGATAAATTTTATACCATTTATTTTACTAAATTATGTGATGAAAATATTAAATGTTTAAATTATGTACAATATGATAACATATTGAGGCATAAGATATTATACTATGTTAATTTTGGGTTGTTAAAGAAGATTTCCAAGTATTAAAAGTTTTTAATACACCCAAACTAAATATGTACAACACCTTTATTTATAAATATTTCTTGAAAGGTAAACAACATAGAAGAACTTTTAATCCTTTTAATGTGTTAAAAACTATAAGGCCTCTTAATATCATTCATTTATATTGTAGTGAATCGAATCATATTTCCACCCAAACAGTGCTTTGGGTCGGTGTGCCACTGGGCCTTAGGCACGCCTCCCCATATGCCAAAGGCTTTTGACTAGCAGCAAGGGTGTGAAGAGGTGATAGTGGGGAGACTAAACCCTCTAGAGATGATAATAATAATGGTCTATGTATATATAAAATAGCATAAGAAATAACATAAAACAACAAGACTTCTAACACACTGTAGCTGTAGAAATATAATGCAATAACATAAGCATAAATAGACAACAACGAAATAAAAGATCTAAACATACCTTTTGATGAATAAAACAAAACGTGCCATATCATATCAGGTCATATATGAAAATAAGAAGAAAGGGTCACTCATGACCGACCACCATTATATACATATAATAAGCATGCTGAATAAAAGAAAACAAAAGTAAACTCTAGGTGATATTGGGACCATCCATCCTATGCTAAAGGTCTGATATGAACTCTAAGGTACAACTCCTCATCTCAATCACTTACCTAATCATAAGAGAATAAAGTCTACATATGTCCCTAAAATCCTGTTAGGGTGTGAGAATAATCTTGGTAGGACACCACTAATGTGTTCCTATATTACATCTATGATAATATAGGTGTATCTAAAAATAAATAAAACAGAACATGCACGTCATATAAATATTCTACTTCCCTTGTGATCAATAGCCACAAAGAAGCAATCACCTGCTTCATCCAACACTGATATTCCATGTTCCCCTAGATATATATATGGAATACAGTGACACATCTTTATATATATAACTGCATTGGTGAGGATACTTAGCATAAATTCTAAGCCACCCCTTGATTAAAGTAAATCCTAGGTGAACCATCAAGTTCCACCTACAAAACATTTATTGGCACCTCTTTCCATTAAGCAAGTCACTGAAATCTAGAAAGACACACCTGACAAGTACCTAGTCCCTCAAACCTCAGCTCAGAACAACACTATCGGCTTGAGTCCCGACATCTAAGGCACAATGATATCTATCCTCTAAATAATATGAACTATCAGATCAATATTCAATGTCCCGAGGAACGGTGATATCCATTCTACCAAATAATCTCAGACCAACAACCTCAATACACGATGATGCTTAGACCCCCAACCGATGATCTCATCACCATCAAGAAATGGCTCATCACTATCCCCATGGATTTCTATAGTAAGCACCTTCAACCACATTGATGGTCAAAAAAAATCCTAATCCACATCTAACAGAGGCCTCCAACTGAATTATTGGTCAACCCCATCTCATTATTTGAGTCATATCTATGTGAACATGACTCTAATGATGTGTTAGTAAATCATGGTGAGCGGAAGTCAACAAAAAATTAACTAAGCCACATCATACCAACACCCCATTCCCCTGCATCCATGTCTCTTAACCTAATGGTCAATACCCTATCGAATTCCTATGTCATTCCCTCAATCATGATTCCCTAATCACCTCAATCCAATGACTACATTGCCCAAAATATGATCAACATCAATCATAGAATCTAGGCCTCACCCAACCCGATGAACCATGTCACCTCATCCAGATGGTTATCACCATTTATGTCCTCAGGACGGGACTGTCAAGCTCCCATGGAACCAAGAAAAATAGTATAAACAATTTAATTTAAAATAAATAACATGCTTGACCTAATCTTTCCAAGATATTCCAAGCCCCTTACCCATCTTGACCATTTTTAGAGGAGAAATAGCATGCCCAAAGGCAACTCACATGATCAATTAATTAATTTAAAAGACAAGAAATAATTATATTGGGTCAATCTTAGTCAACCCAATGGAATTCTTAAGAACACCCCCAAAACTACAAAATCAAAGATAAATCTAGGCACCAACTACCTCATACTGGTATATTCTCTCTTGTATGATATTAGCCTCTATATCAAGGGGATTTGGAATAAATTGACATTTTAGAAGAACACCCTAAAAATGGGGTAAAATAGATTTCATGGATTTAGCACACCATATGGAAAGAGAAAAGGAGAAAATAGGGTAGCTGATTAAAGGATTTAACGATGTAGTTCTGATGAGACTAATGAAGATCAAAATAGAGCTCAAATGAGAGATTTCGATCAAATCCTAGAATGAGAAGGATAGGAGTTCCCTGGCTATTGGAGGTAGAGCTCATGTGAGATAAAGAAAACAAGGAATACCCTATTAAAGAAAAAAAGGAAAAATAGTTGTTTTTTAAGAGGCCACATAGTTACCGTATGGTTTGGAAAATAGTGTGCA
Source organism: Viscum album (assembly GCA_963277665.1). NCBI lineage: Eukaryota > Viridiplantae > Streptophyta > Magnoliopsida > Santalales > Viscaceae > Viscum > Viscum album. The sequence continues at coordinate 767,317,613 of OY728159.1, read as the reverse complement.
AACTGTGTGTCACCCACTATCTAGGAACCACACCTCACACGGTCCATGATCACAGTTTCCCAAACTGTGTGAAAACCATGCATGAGACCTCTATAAAAAACTGTAAAGCTACTTAATGGCTATGCTCCCCCTCTTAACAATTTTTCAAACCATGCACAATGAAGGAGGGACACGAATTTTCTCCTGGGAGGCTCTACAGTTTGTCCAAACTATGCGCCTCTGTCAGTACACCCTAAAAAGTTAGGTTTTATCATATGTCGCACCCAGAACCAACATGAAATACCTAGGAACTTGATGATCATTAAAAACCTTCTAAAAGAAAGGCCTTAGGTCAAAGAAAATATTGGAATTGGGTTCTGATAATCAATGACGAAGTTGGACCATTTACCAAACATAAAAAAGTTCAAATTTACCCATAAAACGACCCATTAAAAAATATAGGATGTTGTGGTCTCACCACCTTAACATAGATCATCCATGACGTATAAATAATTACATAGATATGGTACCAAAAATATCCATCTATTTTAAAATCAACCTGGTCTACCCCGAGCATAAAGGTACAGGTCAACTCTCTTAACGAACTCCCCACATTAGTAGTTACCTACCCCAGTCACTATCTAACCCAAAACTCAGAATTCTAATGGTCCATCAAATATCCAAAGAATTAAAAGTCATTCTATGACACATCATAACTCCCACACCTCATCAGGTTCTCAAATCATTCCCATGTCACATCTGACACCAATCATGTACCACATCTCTACAGATTCCCACCTCATGCCCATTTCACACATAGAGCCTATGAATTTATTCATCTCAACAGATGCCCAAAAGTACCCAAGCCTCAACGGGCGCTAATAAATCCCACATCTCATTAGATGAACAGATTCCTATACACCTCATACAAGACATGTATCCATCGATGGTAATAATAAATCCTGATTCCATGCACATTATATATATGTGTATATATTTATATATATTATGCATCTGAGATGATTCCAACCTACTAACCAGTATTTATTTAGTCCAAAAATAACATGTTCACCTTGTTCACCAAAAACTAGACATGCCTAAAAAAGGGTCCATTCTAAAATAAAACGCACCTGGCCAATCCCATATTGTACCTATGACTGTAGTCAGCTCTTCGACATGATCTGTAACTAGAAGATCCATTGCACGCACCTATCATGAAGCCTGACAACTTAAGTCCTTTCCTCACTATGGAGATACACCATCTACCATTAATTGACCCCACTACTGGGTCTCAATGTCTCTTTCGCAACCTCCGTGTACAGATAAATCCTAACTACTATCTTTTTACAGTACTCCTAGTTTGACCTCAAACACTCAAGTCTTCCCTAGTACCTAGATTCCAATTATTCGAGAAGGATTTATAGAGAACCTCTCAAGATGCCCAACTTGGCTATAAGATCGAAACTCCTCAGTGCCTGATCACATTGAATATGTACATGTCTTGAATAACTGCACTGAAAGCACACCATTGATGACCCACTCCTCAGTTGTCTACACAAGTCTCCAGCTTGAACGATCTATTAAGACTCCTCACGACCTTACTTCCTGTTATCTGAATCATCACCACTAAAATCACCTGAAATCATCACCTAGATTGAGTATGAATGATCTGTTAAATTTCCCCTGGATATCATAAATTGATTCACATCTTATGAGAATGAGGCCAACCTGAAGATGTTTACCGGCACCCTAATGGAATTCCATAAACCATACTTGAAATGACTCACTCTCGAGGTACCATCTCCCACCATACCAAGTTCAAAACAAGAAAAATATGTGAATGTATCTACATAGTCCCAGATGAACATGTCTCCTTGCTAAAGGTTTAAGAACTCCTGAGCTCTCCCTGACTTCAGCATCTCCAAAAACAAGAGATCGAAGAATATGGGCTCAAAATATTTCTAGGTTTTTCCCTTGTGTATGCCTTCCTAAAACTGTATGTCATACTAATTCTTTTCTAGTCTTATGAGAATGTATATATCCAGCTTCACCCTCCATCATGGGGGTTTCTCAAGCTAGACGAAGATAGTATTCATTGACTCTATCTAGTTCTTGGCTTCCTGTGGTCCACCCTCACCCTAAAAAAGTGGTGGGTGCTATGATTATAAATCCTGAGTCATGTATTCCATTGATGGATTGGCTCCTTGAGATCCCCTGGATGACATGAACCAAGATCTCCCTTAGATGTCCATCAATCCATGACCTAAAAGATTCCATATCCTATTGTTGTACCACTTATATTGAATCATGTACCTATTCCATTACATGTGATTCATGATATTCCTAACCATCTGAGGCCTCATCTCTACCCTCAAAGGCCTCATCCTATGTATGCTCATGAAACACCAAATCACTACTCTCTTGATGCTCCACTAGAGCTTGCCTAGGTGGAATCAGTCTGAATACCAATATAAGGACAAAAAATGTAGGTTCTGGGCACAGTGGAAGTGCTGGATGGGAGTGTACCCAACTTTTAAAATTACCATTATCGATGATTAATCTAGGATTAATACAATTATAAATTCCAGTATCTAAGAAATTTAATGAAAGATAAAAGACAAAGGAGATAACCCAGAATCAAGAAGAGACGATTGACATATTTTGTTAATAATTAATTTAATTAAATCAAAGAATTACCTACAAGATGATTCATTCTTCGTTGATGCATTCGCCCATGGGTCTGAGGTGCAGCTTCATTGCGATGTACACTCCAAGGATAGAAATCATTTAGCCATGATCCAAACATGCTCCATGTATATCTGGACATCACTGAAGGAGTCTTTGAGTTCTATCATGAAAGATCCTTTCACTTGCGATGTCCGCCTTTGATTTCCTTGAGAGTCGCTTCCAAAGCATTCACCTATATCTGGTGGAGTATGATCTCTCTTGTTCTTGAGAGAATTATTAGAGAGGTAAGAGTTCTCTAGGATCGAGAGTTTTTCTCCAAGGATGTTGTGCACACAATGATTGGTTATCCGGTGGAATGAACCCTTGACTAATTTAGAGAATAATAACATAACCGAGAATTTAATTCACCAGGTAATAATAAATAATTAGCAAAAGTTTCATTACTTAATTTATTATTCCATGTGAAACCCCATGTAAAATAATTATTACAATGATATTATTTCCATGACATGTTATTAACATTCATGTTATATTTAAATATTATTTAACCAAATAATATTTAATATTATTTCTCACCGTACGAATAATTTGGTCTTCCAATCCTCCTCAATATTTACTAGGCCTTAAATAATGACTATTTATTTATAAAATAATTATAACCACATTATTTTTCAATAAATAAATATTCCGTCCATAGTATATTCTATAAAATAACAAGATCTGAAATAAATACGATTAAGGATACTTGAATAATTATTAAACCACAACCGGGAATAATATTTATTCACCTTGTTAAATAAATAAATTATTTAACTAAGATACTGGAGACACTTAGCGTGTGACACTCTAGGCCTATTTCTCATTAGAATTTGGTGGTATTCCCTAAAGTCTAAGATTACTATCTATAAATGGGTCAAGGAAACCAAGATAAAGAATTTGATATCACAATATCATATAACCTCATACGAATGCTTACTGTGTAATATAATCCCTTTGTTCAAATATCTCCAATCAAGCAGGTTGAAAGCAAGTGCCATTAAACCATGTGCTCTATTTCTCATTCTTTGACTTCTCAAAATTGAACATTCCTAGAGAACACCATGGCCAAGGATTTAGTTAGGCTATATAATTACCATTAAAGGTAATGATATATCTACTTTCATAGAAGTGAAAAATCCTTTCTTGTATTATTAATTAATGTCGTATTACTCGTGATGCAACCAAAATATCCTACCTCACCATGAACATATGTCATCATGGTTTTATTCAATACATCTAAGTGAATGAGTCATAATACCCATTAATAATAATCTTAAAGTCTAAGGACCAATACACACATCCACATATAGGAACATCCAATGACACTTATGAATGTGGATTTCCTACTTCTGGGTCCTGTTCTCATAATATCCTCCTGGATATTACCAAGGGCGCATACTGAGATAAGGTTCCTCAAAGTTTCATGAGTCCACACCCCTAATAGCCTATATCAGTTGTGACCCTTTAAATGATATCATCCATACATAGAACATATATTCAAGAATAGTGTCATGGAACTTATAGGTTCTCATCATAGTAGGGATCTGCTATGAAATTTTAGTGAGATAGCTATTCTTAAGATATTATAACTTACTATATCACACAGAAGAACAATAATGATGTGATAAGAAGTTTATTAATATTAATACAATGAATATAGGTCTATCATAAAGTACAAAGAAGTTGGTTTCTAGGGCACCCACTCCAACAGACTCCCACTTGCACTAAATACAACTACTAACAACCTTCAGTCCACTATCTCTCACATAATATTCATGCTTTTGCTGAGATAGGAATTTAGTCAAGGGTTCCACCACATTATCTTCCATGGACACTTTTTTTACTGCAAATTTACCACTTTGATAGAAATCCCTCAAGTAGTGATACTTTCAGAGTATGTGATTTGTCTATTGATGTGACCTTGGATCCTTTTCAAGATCCACCACTATAGTGCTATCACAATACACTGTTATTGGATCCTTACTTATAGGTACCACATCAAGCTCCTAGAAAAAGTTCTGAATCTAGACAGCTTCCATGGATGTATTAGAAGCTGCTATATATTCGGAATCCACTGTAGAATTAGTGACAACTCGATACTTTGAACTCTTCCAGCTCATAGATCCTCCGTTGAGACAGAAAACATATCCTGATTGAGATTTTAGATCATTCTAATATATCTAAAAACCATCATCATCATACCCTATAATGACAAGATCCTAATCTCCTCTATACACTAGGAACATATCCTTATTTATTCTAATATACTTAAGGATAGTCTTGACAACAGTCCAGTGCTGTTCTGCTAGATCTTCTTGAAATCTACCTTCCATGCTCAGTTCATAGGCAACATTAATTCTAGTATATAACATGTCATACATGATAGACCCTATCACTAAAGTATATGGAATTTTACTCATCATATATTTTTCATGTTGTGTCTGGGGCACATTTTCGTGGAAAGATGCATACCATGTGACACTAGAACCAATCCCCTCTTGGATTGTTTCATACTAAATTTCTTTAGTATCTATTCAATGTATGCACTTTTACTTAGTCCATTCAACCACTTGGATCTATCACAAATAATCTTGATCCCTAGAATGTATACTGCTTCGCCTATGTCCTTCACGGGGAAACACCTGTTCAACTGGTCCTTGACTAACTATAAGACTAGCATGTCATTTCCAATAAGAAATATGTCATCAAAATAAACTACTAGGATAATGAACACATTCCCATTAAACCGCTTGTAAACAAATAGATCACATTCATTCTTAATGAAACCAAATTCTCTTATGGAATCAATGAATCGAATGTTCCATGACCTGGATGCTTGTTTTAATCTATAAATGGATATATGAAACTTTCATACCCTTTTAGCATCACCTGGTGTCACAAAACCTTCTGGTTGTGTCATATAGATATCTTCCTAAAGGTTCCAATTAAGGAATGCAATTTTGATATCCATATTCAAAATCTCATAGTCATGAAAAGCTACTATTTAAAGTATGATTTTTATGGATTTAAACATGGAAATTGGAGAAAAGGTTTCATCATAGTCAATTCATGGATGCTGTTTAAAAAATTTATCCACTAGACTTGATTTATAGGTACTAACTTGAAATTCCATGTCCATTTTCTTCTTCAATACCCATTTAAAACCAATAGTCTTTACATCAACTAGCGCATCGACCAGAACCCAAACTTGGTTCTGATACACGTAAACTATCTTAGAATTCATAGCTTATATACATCTTGTAGCTTTTGAGATTTCAAATACTTCCTTGTAGGATATAGGTTCATCATTGTCCAATAATAATGCTTCACCATCCTCAGTGACAAGAAAACCATATCTCTCTGGTTCTCTTACCTCTCTTTTACTCCTATACAATACTTGTGATTTCAAAACTACCTCTTCCATAGGGACCTATGGAACTTGTTCCTGTACCAAATCTTGTTTATCTTGAGCATCAAATTCATTGAATTCAACATTTCTCCCAGTATCCATTTTTAGGATGTGTTCCCTCTCATGAAATATGACCTATCTGGCAGCAATCACTTTCTTGTCCAAGGGGTTGTATAAGTAGTATCCCTTTGTTTCCTTGGGATACCCTATAAAGATACACATCGTGATTTGAGATGCTATTTTGTTTCCAAATAATTCCTTAACAAATGCCTCATATCCCCATACATGTGTACGTGAGAAAGTGGTGTTTATTTCTACTCCATAGATCAAAGAGAATCCTATTTTATTCCTTAGTTGGTACTTGGTTTAATGGTTATGTCGCAGTTTTCAATTCATATCCTCAAAAAGATAATGGAAGATTTGCATGACTCATCATTGACCTTACCATTTCCAACAACGTACAGTTCCTGTTTTCACTAACACCATTACACTATAGTGTATAAGGTGGAGTGTGTTCAGATAGAATCCCAGACTCCCGTAAAAGGCTGATGAACTCTTGGTTAAAATATTCTCCACCTCGATCTGATTGAAGTTTCTTTATCTTCTTAACAAAATGATTCTATACTTCATTATTGAACTCCTTTAATTTCTCAAAGTACTCCAACTTATACCTCATTAAGTTTACATATCCTTATATACTCAAGTCATCAGTAAAATTAATCAATTAAGAATATCCACATCTAGCTTCTACTAGAAATGGTCCACACACAACAGTGTGTACCAATCCTAGAAGCTATGTGGCCCTTTAATCCAGTCCACCAAATGGTGGTTTGGTCATTTTCCCTAGTAAACAATAATAACATCTATCAAGTGGTTTTAGCTAAGAAGAGTCTAAATATATATCCCGACATAGATTTTTTGGGAGTTTCTTGTTTATATAACCAAGTTAGTGATGCCACAAATGGGTGTTGTATAAGTCATGTGAACTTGGTTTGTTATCAATTTTCAACACTTAGTTCTCATAATTTAATACATACATACCATTATTTAAATTTGTCATACCATAACATATGTTGTCCTTAAAAAGTAACAACATTTATTTTTGAACTTGAAAATAAATCCATCTATATCTAAACTCGATACAAAAATAATGTTCTTGGTGACACTAGGTAAATAATAACATCCATGTAAAACCAAAATCATTCCTGCCAGCAATGTGAGGTGGTAGTCATCAATAGAAATAACAGCTATCCTTGCACCATTGGTAGCTCATAGATCCACCTCTCCTCTGGAAATTTTATGAAATCTACTTGGTTCATATATTTGAATACAGATGTGATCCCCATAGGGTGTATCTAATACCCAATGTGTAGAAATGGAAATATTACACTCGATAATGAACACAACTATGGCTTCCCCTTTCCTCTGGGTGTAGTTCCTCTTCTATTGGCCCGAATTTCCACATGCAATGCATACTACCTCATTTTCCTTGCCCTACCTCCGGATCTTCTTCTTCTTGTTCAGAAATTTCTCAGAGGATTTAGATTGTTTATAATTCTTAGGCCCATTTCCCTTGTCCTTTATCTTACTATTCACCATAAGGATTGTGAGTTTTTCACACCCCATGTCCTTATCCACTTGGATAATTAGGGTAATATGCTCTGATAGACTCTTTTAATTATTGATCATATTATAATTCACAATAAAACTAGAGAAGGTCTAGGTAAGTGATGACAGTATAAGATCTATATGCAACTCATATGGGAATTTAATCCCTAAGATGTCAAGACGCTCAATGTAGACAATGAGATTGACTAAAAGTGGTCCAGATGGCATAAACTCTCCAAGATTAATAGTGAAAAAATCATTTAAGATCACATAAATCTCTTGTCTCATCTTCTCTTGATAGAGATCCTGAAGGTGAGACATTATGTTATAAGAATCCATTTCCCCATGTTGCTTCAAGAGCTCATTGTCCATGGATGATAGTATGAGGAACTAAACATCCGTATCATCATTCATATGTTTATCCTACACAGATATTTCATCATCACTCACCTCATTTCCAGGCACAACTGGTAAAGGATCTTCCAACACATAAAGTTTCCTCTCATAGTGAAGGATAACACGAAGGCGCCTTTTCCACTCCTGGAAATTAGTGCCGGTGAGAAGGTTTTCCTTCTCAAGCATGGATCCCAATGATATCTTTGATGTAATTTTGATTTATATTTCTAAAAATTAATATGAACATATTTTTAGTACTTTATCTTGGTAAATATAGAAAAATTAAAAAATTAATAGTTATTAGTCTCCCACTATTTTTTCGAAACATAATAGACCTCACCATTGGCCTCAGAATATCCTATTTCTTGGACATTCTAGTGCAAATGATCCATTTTTTCCTTTGCGTTACCCTAACTAGGGTTGGTCAAGCAACTTGAAATGTTTTAGGTAGGCATTCCAAATTCCAACTGCACTAACTCATAGCTCCTTGATCTGTTGAGTGGAATCCCCAATCCTAAAATCCTTAATTTTGGATTTCCTCAACCTTTACCTCTCAGTTACGGGAAGTCCTGCTAGGGTAGTAAACCCTTGATGTAAACTAGTTTTATTCAACCCAAAAACTCAAATTATAATTCCCCGATAATTTAAAGCACCCCAACTAGGTTTGGTCAAAAATATTGAACTATGGTTTGATTCTAACCGAAGTAATGGAAGGGTATACCGTATTAATATTTAATTGAGGGATTTTATCCTTTATGAATAAATATACACTTATTATCTTTTCACATCCTTGTTAATATTAAGTGGGATATACTTAAGTTATTAACCATGTATAGATAATTTTTACACATAAGACATTTTATTTTAGTTCCATCTTGTATGATTGTTAGTTCATTAATTATATGATCATGTCAAACATCCATAATGAATAACCATACAACTGATAGAAATAAATAAAGGGTATGATCATGAGATTTACTATTGGTTAGTTTATCTAGTAGTTTATAAACTAACCCTGACCTAGGGGAGAAACACCTTTAACCATTTAAGGTTCATGTTTACATCTTTCCACCTATCCACCTTTGTATCTCCTTGGATTGGTTTCGCCTCACCTCTTAACTTGAACCGCCTCCACTAGCTTGGGAGATCCATCTATTGCATATGCTTTTAACTCACCCTCAGGTGAGGGGTAAAAGGGGGTTTACATAAAAGAAACCATGAGCATGCAGAACTTACATATTAATGAGGAGAAGGCATACAAGACAATAATTTTAATTTAATAAATAAATTAAAAGGGAACCAATCACATACAAAGGTCTTTTCTAGCTTATGATCATCCAAATACATGAAAAAACATTATGCATTTAATAAAACTATAATTTAATTCTTTAATCATTGTTATTAAAATAAATTACACTTGAATCGATTAATCATTATCTTTAATTAATAAAATCTTTTTATCTTAATCCTTTTATGAATTTCCTTGAGATTATCATCCATAACCTTCTACATAACTTGTAACTTGGAGGAAACCTAGTGAATACCGGTCTAAAACTACCCAGAATGTATTTATACTTGTATAAACTTTATTATTTGTGACATGTAGCATGCACACAGAATTATAATTGTTATAAAACTCATACATGATGTGAAGATCTTTGAAAATTACACAGATGTTAATTAAACACACACACACACACATATACATATACATATACATATATATATATATATCAAACACCTATCACATGTTGTGTCCCAGCTTTATGCCCAAAAGAAGGTAAATTTATCAAGGGTTTACATAATATTATAATAAATTTTTAAATATGTATAATCTCGAAATAGTACACGATGTGTAGATCCGAATACACGACGTGTACCCTCCTCACCATCCATCTGAAGTACACACCTGGGGAAACAACATGTGAGGTGTACTTTGGAAATCTTTGGAGTACACGACATCTCCAGTGGGCCACATGTTGTGTAGAATCCATGTTACATGGTCCCCAGCTGGGCAAACCATGTATGTGATACATGACTTGACCCTGAACTAAAGGGACTACACACATTGTCCAGTATGCCACACAACATGTAGTCCGACTGATCATACACCAGTTTGTCTAGGTCAAAACATGGTGTAAGAATTAACTATACCACGTTATATTAATAAACACAACTTGAGTAATTTTTGAATTACTATGGGCATATTGAACACAACTACACGGTGTGTAATATGGATTACACGACATGTGTGGAAGATTACATGACATGTAATTCCGAATACATGGTCTTTAATGTCATGTTACCTAGAAAATTTTTTCAGCACCTCCCGATGAGATCTTCCATTTAATATTAATAATAAAATTATTTTTTAGATTAAATCTATGAGAAATGATAAGGGAGGAACAGATCTCAAACTTCAGATTACAATAATGATTAAAAATGAATTGACAAACTAAATTATTAAAGTGTCAATCATCAATGAATTATCTAATTAATTATAAATGAAAATATGACCCCTCTGATACCACTTGTAGGTTTTGGGAACAACAGAAGCGCAAGATGGGCATGTACCCCACTTTTCAAATTTCCATGATTGATGATTAATATGGGATGAATATGATGAAAAACACAAGTATCCATGGAAGTGAATCAAAGATAAAAGACATTAGGAGAGAACCCAAAACTCAGAAGAGAGGATCAACATATTTTTTTTATTATTAATTTAATTAAATTAATGAATTGCCTTTAAGGTGATTCTTTCTTCGTTGATGCCTTTGACCATGGGTCCGAGGTGATGCTACATTTCAATGTAGAATCCAAGAATAAGAATCCTCTATTGGTGATACACACGTGCTCCACGTATCTCCGGACATCTCCAAAGGAGTATCCAGGTGCTAGCACGAAAGATCCTTGCGCTTGTGATGTCTTACTTTTATCACCTTGAGAATCACTTCTAATGTGTCCTCCTAGATTTGGTGGAGGAAGATACCTCTCGTTCTTAAGAGAGTTCTTGGAGTGGGAAGAGTTATTTATTCGAGAGTCTTTTCTCCAAGTATATTGTGCACACAATGATTGGTTAGCCACTAGAATGACCCATTGAATAATTTAGAGAATAATAACATAACTGAGAATTTAATTCAATAGGTAATAATAAATAATTAGCACAAGTGTCGTTAATTTATTATTCCATGTGAAACCCCTTGTCAAATAATAATAGAAATGTTATTATTTCCATGACATGTTCTTAATTTGCACGTTATATTTAAATATTATTTAACCAAATAATATTTAATATTATTTCTCACCAGACCCATAACTTGGTCCACCAATCCTCATAAATATTTACCAGGCATTAAATAATGATTATTTATTAATTAAATAAATATAACTGCATTATTCACAAATAAATAAATATTCCATACACAATATATTCTATCGAATAACTAGAGACAAAATAAATGTGATCGGGCATACTTGAATAATTATTAAACCACAACCGAGAATAATATTTATTCAACTTGTTAAATAAATAAATTATTTAACTGAGATACTGGCTACACTTAGTGTGTGACCCTCTAGGCCTCTTTCTCGTTGGCATTAGGTGGACTTGCCTAAAGTCTAAGATTAATTTCTAGAAACGGGTCAGGAAACCCAAGAGAAAGAAGTTTATGTACAATGACATGTCACCTCATACAAATGCTTACCATGTAATATAATCCCTTTGTCCCAATATCTCAAATCAAGTGTGTTGCATGCAAGTGACATCAACCCATGTGCTCGATTTCTCATTCTTTGACTTCTCAGAATTGAACTAGCCTAGAGAACACCATGACCATGGATTTAGTTTGTCTATATCATTTCAATCAAAGGGCCTGAGATATCTACTTCTGTAGAAGTGAAAAATCCTTTCTCTCATTATTAATTAATGTAGTATTACTCGTGACACACCCAACATATCCTAACTCACTATGAACATTTATCATCATTGTTTTTGTCAATACATCTAAGTATGAGAGTCATAATACCAATTAATAATAATCTTAAGTTTAAGGACCAATACACACATCCATAGATAGGAACATCCAATGACACTTATGAATGTGGATTTCATACTAGCAGGTCTTGTTCTCATAATATCTTCCTAGATATTACCAAGGGTGCACACCATGAGAAGGTGTCTCAAAGTTTCATGAGTCCCCACCCATGATATCCTCTATCATTTGTGTCCCTTCAAATGATATCATCTGGCCATAGAACATATATTCAAGAATAGTTTCATGGAATTTCCAAGTTATCATCATAGTAGGGATCCACTATGACATTTTAGTGTGATAGCTATTCTTAGGACATTATCATATACTATGTCACATAGAAGAAAAATCATGATGTGATAAAGAGTTTATTAATATTCATCCAATGAATATAGGTTTATCAAAAAGTACAAAGAAGTTATTTTCTAGGGCACCAAATCCAACAGGAAAACCATAATAGTATATATATAAATAATGCAGATAGGTGAAGATGTAATAAGCATTGAAATATCACTACCATTACACTCCCCTATTGCACCATATCATAAGAAATCCGGCCTCAAGGCCCATCAACTACCCATATCAGAGTCAGGTTTCAAAATTAATCTGGCCTCATTTCCCCCTTCCTACCCACATCAGAGTCAGACATCAAGTATCATTTGGCCCCATGGTCCCTCAAATTCCCATAACAGTGTCATACATCACATATAATCTGAGGTAGTTGATTAGAATTACACCAAATAGAAGCTATGCAGAAAAATACTATTTAGATTCCTTTGTAGACAATTTAAAAAGCTCACACCCTATCATTATTCCGTCTTAATTTTACTAGAGTCAGGACCATATATCACACACACATAGATAGTATCACGTCACATAAAAATCTCATTGGAACCACATTCTAGTCCTGGATGAGTAGAATTCCACCAAAGAGAGCCAAAGTAGGTAAACACTTTTTATCTTTCTTTGTTGAAAATTTAAACAAACCAACCCTTCTTAGAATAATCCAAGTTACCAATGAAAATCACAAACAACTAATCATATGTACACACACACAAATATATATATATATATATATATAAATCATCCTATGTGACCATCAAGAAAATATAAAAAAATATCCCTTGCCATACCGGGCCAAGGGTCCGCATCTCCTCCCTTTCCATACTAAGCTTAGGGTCACATATCATAATAGATAATAATCACACCCAAGTTCAAAAATAAAGGTGGAAATAAAATCAACTGTAAAATAGAAAAGCATAGTAGTAGTTTCCCACCCTTTTAAGCTTGGTCTGTCCCCTATTCATGGGGCTACAGGTGCCAAAACAAGAGCTCTATCCACAGTTCTAACTACATACTAGTATATGGTCTAACATATCCCAAATAATAATACCTAATAAAAGAAGAAAGGTTTATATCATTTATATCCATAAAAATTCTTCTATTGATGCCTAGTCATGAATTGCTCTGATACAACTTGTAGAGCCCTAAACCATCTTTCCACATGAAAAATGCTCAGGGCCAGTGCACCACTGGGCCTTTGGCATGCCTCCCCGTATGCCAAAGGATATCAACTAGTAGTGAGGATGAAAATAGGTGATAGTGGGGAGATTATACCATCTGGTGATGATAAAAACAATGGTTAATGTATATATAAAATAGTTGAATAAATACCATAAAAAAATAACACCAGTAACCCACCATAGTGGAAGAATTATAATGCAATAAAAATATTATAAATAGAAAACAACAAAATAAAAGATCCAAACATACCATTTTTAGAATAAAACAAAACATTATATATCTTATCAGGTAATACATGACAATAAGAATAAAGAGTCACCTATGATTGACTGACAATATATACATATAATAAGAATGCTAAACAAAAGAAAAAAAAAGTAAACTCTATCTAATACAGGAACCTTCAAGGACCCCTACCATGCATCCCATCCTAAAGGTCTGACATGATCACTAAGTTCCATCACTTGAGCTCGGTCCCTTACCTAATCATAAGAGCTTTAAGTATAAATGCATCTTGAAGGGATCATACAAGGTGTGCGAATAATCTTAGTAGGCCACCACCAACATGTTCCTGTATTACATCTATGCTAATACAGGTGTAGCTAAAAATAAATATTATAACACATGTATGTCATATAAATATCCTTCTTCCCTTATGGTCAACAGTCACAAGGAAGCAATAAACTACTTCAGCCAATGCCGATATTCCACATGCTCCCAATTATATGTATGGTATATGAAAACATAGATTCATAGATATAATTTCAATAGTGATGATCCTTAGCATAAATCCCATGGTATCCCTTGATGAAAGTGCATCTCAGGTAAACCCTCAGGTTCCACCTCCAAAACATATCCCATCACCTCATTCCCTCAATCAAGTCACCAGCATCCAAAAGGGCACACCCAACAAGTATCCAAGCCCTCGGACCACACCTCAAAACAACATTGTCAACTTGAGTCCTGATTTTCAAGGAATAAAAATATTTTTCCTCTAAATAATACACACTTTCGGTTCAAAAACCAACATCCCAAGGAACACTGATATATGTCATCCTAAATAATCCTGACCCAATGGCCTCAATACACGGTGAGCCTCATCCCCCAACCGATGGTCTCATCACCGTTAACCAATAGATCCTCAACATTCACATGTATTTCTACAACAAACACCTCCAACCCCACTTATGGTAAACACCACCCTAAGCCACATCCAATGGAGGCCTCTACCCAGATGAGTGGCCAACACTACCTTATCACCTGATCCCTATCTATATACACAAAACTCCAATGGAGAATCAACCAATCATGTTGAGCGAAGATCACCAAAAAAGTACCTAAGCCACACCATCCTGGAACCTTGTGCCCATGTGACCATGTCACACAACTTTATGGTCAATACCATCTTAAAGTATCAGGACATTCCCTCAATCATGAAGATCTCGTCGCTTTAATTCAACAACCATGTCTCCCAAACTTTGATCAACATCACTCATATAATTAGAGCCTCTCCTAACCCGAAATATCATATTTCCTCATCCAAATGGTCATTACCATATCAATCCTTGATCCAATTGAGTCAAGTTACCATGGAACCAAGTAAAACAATATAAATAATTTAATTTTAAATAAATAACACGCTTGACCGAATCTTCCCAAGCTAGTCCAAGACCCTTACCCAGCTTGGCCATTTGTAGAGGAGAATTAAAATCCCCAAAGTAATCTAATATGATCAATTAATTAATTTAAAATACAATAATTAATTATATAGGGTCACTCTCGGTCATCCCAATGACATGCTCAAGAATGAACCCCCCAAAAAATAGTGAAATCAAAGAGAAATATAGGAACCACCTAAATCATACTGGTAGACACTATCTAATCTGATATCAGCCTCTATATTGAGATGATTTGGAATAAGTTGAAATTTTAGATACCCAAAATATGTGGTAAAATGGATCTCATAGATTTAGAATACCATATGGAGATTGAAAAGGAGAAAAGAGGGTATAAAGTTAAATGCCTTATTGATGTTGTTCCAACAAGACTGAAGGTGATCAATACATATCTTAGATGATATATTTATTTTAAATCCTAGAAGGAGTAGGAGAGGATCTCCCAAGCTGATGGAGGTGGATCTCACATGAGAAGAAGAAAATAGGAAAGACCCTCTAAAAGAAAACATGGTAGAATGGTCATTTTTCTCTTTTAAAGAGGCTATACAAATTGGAAAACTGTGCACAAACCATGTGGTACCCCTTGTCTAATCACAACACATCACATGATCCATGAGCATAGTTTCCAAAACCATATGAAAACCATACAAGATCCATATGTCAAAAACTATAGAGCTCCAACATGGTTGTGCACCCCCTCCTTCATGGGTTTTCAAATTGTTCCCAATGAATAAGGAGGGATACACAGTTTCTCCTAGGAGGATGCATAGTTTGTCTAAACCTTATGCCTCTATCATCACACCCCAAAAAGTTTTGATTTAATCCTCCAATGCACCCAGAACCCACTCTAAACCATGAGTCACTTTCTGAGCTTTAAAAACTATCTAAAATAAAGGACTTGGGTCAAAGAAAATCTTAGAATTGGGTTCCAATAATCAAGGAATAATTTGGACCACTAACCAAACACGAAAAGGTTCAAATTTACCTAGAAAACGACCCATTCAAAAACCTAGGATGTTACATATATCATTTTGGTCTTGTACAAACTACTAATTTGGGTGAAAAAAAGATATTATTTTATCATTATTGATGACTTTAGTAGATATACATGATCTTATTTTATTGCATTTAAATATGAGCCTTTTTATATGTTTGTTACTTATTTTAAATTATTTCAAAATGAAAAAGAGTATTTAATTAAATCAATTATAAGTGATCATGTTAGTGAATTATAGAATCTAGAACTTACATAGTTTTGTGAATAAAGTGTCTATTTTATAAATTTTACACACTTAAATCTCCATAATAAGATTCTATTGTTGAAAGTAAAAAATAAAACACTTTTATAAATGAGTATAACCATGTTAAATGAATTTAATCTTACTAAATATTTTTGGGAAGAACCTATAAATACAAATTGTGTTGTTTCTAATAAATTTCATCTTAGAACCTTATCAAATAAAACTTTATATGAACTTTGGAGGGGAAGAAAACAAAAATTGGATATTCTAGAGTCTTTATATATAAAGTATTTATTTTAAATCCCAAGTATTATTTAGATAAATTTTATCCGAAAAATGATGAATTTATTTTATTACGATAATCCAATATTTGTAAATATTATAGATTTTGTATATAAAAGAACTATGGTTTCTGAAGAATCAATTCATTTTAAGTTTTATGAAAATCATAATGTAATAGGGTAGATGATATAGATCATATTGAGGATGAATTTAGATATTTTAATTTTAGTGAGGAAAAATATAATGATAGAGATTCTCATTATAAGGGGGAGCATATTCCATGTCGATTTAAACCCATTTTTAAAATATATTTTAAGTATCATATAGATAATCCTTCAGATAAATTAATTGGAAATATTTAATCAAATTCTCAAACAAGAAGATATTATATGAATATTTTTACTTATCATGCTTTAATTTTTAATTTTGTACCTAAGTATATTGAGGAATATTTAAATGATTAAAATTGGATCTTGTCTATAAAAGATTAGCTAAATTAGTCTTCCAGAAATATTGTGTGGTATTTGGTTACTCCACCTAATGATTCTCATCTCATTGGAACCAAATAGATATCTAGGAATAATCTTTATGAAATTAGAAATATTATTAAAAAATATATATTGGTTGCCCAAGGATATTCTCAAGAATAAGGCATTGATTTTGAAGAATCTTTTTCACCTATTTCTAGGTTGAAAGAAATTATAATACTATTATCTTTTGCTACATTTCATGATGTTAAGTTTTTTCAAATATATTTTAAAAGTGATTTTCTAAATGGTTAAAATTTTGAATAAGTATATGTTAAAAAAACCCTTGTATTTGAGAATAAGACACATACTGATCATGTTTTTACATTTTATAAGGATTTATATGGTTTGAAATAATCTCCTAGATGTATGATATATTATCAAGTTTTCTTTTGAAAAATATTTTTGCTAAAGGAAAGTTTGATCCTACTATATTTATTAAGAATCATTATAATGGGATTTTGATTGTGAAAATATAATTCGATGATATTATTTTTGGATATTCATGTGAAAATCATTGTAATGAAGTTTTAGAATTGAATACTTCTGAATTTGATATGAGTATGATTGGAGAGTTGAAATTATTTATTAGCCTTCAATTTTCTCAAAAAAAGAAATGCATATTTATTAATAAACCAAATTATTCTAAAGAGTTGGCTAAAATATTTGGGTTATATTAATTTAAAAGTATGAATACTCTAATGAATAATAATTGAAAATGATATTTATATGAAAATTGAAAATTAGTTTATATTAAATATCATAGAGGAATGATTGGTAGTTTTTTATATTTAACTACATTGAGGCACAATTTATTGTTTTATATTTAATTATGTACTAGATTTTAGAGTGACCCTAAATAAATTCAAGTAAATTTCATGAAAAGGAATATTAGATATGTTAAAGAAACTTTAAATATTGGTTTTTTTACCCCCTAAAAAAATTATTTTTGATTTTATTAGCTATTTTATTAGCTATTGTTTTATATTTACTTATGTACTAGATTTTATTATCTATTTTGATTTCTATTGTTGTAAGTGAATATATATCCCTTACATATTTACACTCACAATCATTATAGATTAGATAATTTTTTATTTTGGTTTTAATTTCCAAAAGATAGCTATTTATTATGATAATACCTCTTCTATTTTAATCTCTAAAAATACTTTACAAAACTCTTGAAAAAACATATTTATGTTAGATATCATTTTATAGAGATCACATTCAAAAAGTTAATATACATCTTAAATATGTTTCTACTAAAAAAATTCTTTTTGAATTTTTTACTAAGTATTTGGAATTATATAAATTTGATAAAAACAAGTTTGAAATTAGCATGATGGAACTCTAAATTTATAGTATACTTTTAGGGGATTTTGAATAGTTTTTTTGGATAAATATTTCAAATTTATTTAATTCAAGAATTTACTTTAAGCATAACAATTTGAGAATTTATAAACAAAATAGATCATTGTTTTTGATGTTTAAACTTTTCAAGTGGCTCCTTTATTATGTCTACTTATTGTTTTATTTTTTATTCCTTTTAAATGAGATTTTTTATTATTTTTATTCAAACCTTTTTTAAAATCCACACTATGATTTTAAAGAGAATATAAATATTTTTTAAGGAAGAAAAGATAAAAAAAAGTGCATCCAGTACCACATCTAACTATTTTAGGCTACAGACAGTGCATCTAGGTAGTATAGGGGTCAAATCCTAGTTTGTATCACCTAGAACTTGGTTTTAATTTGATTTTATTCTTTTCATGGTAATTGATATTTTACATGGTGTTCAGGTTGAGTTCTAGGTGTTTTTTCCAGGGGATTATGAGTTTTTGAAAGGTCAGGGGTGACACACGCTTAGCACATGGTCAGGATCATGAATGTGCACTAGCCTATGTAAAACCATACAAACTATACTATGGATTTATCTAAGACAGATAGTCTAGCACACAATCGTGCTCCATCCCCTACAACCCGTGCGGCCTTAGACAAAGGTGATTGCATGGTTAGTGCACGGTCTGGCAGACCATGCAACCTGCCTAGGGTTTAAAACAAATAAATTAAATAATAATAATAATAATAATAATAATAATAAAATTATACCCCTTACCCCTCCCTCTTATGTGACCCACCCCCTCTCCCCCTATTCCACTCAATACCCAGAGGGAATCCTGGTGTATGCAACCTCCTCCTCCCCTCTCCATTTGACATCCATTTTCAAGTTGATTCTTCCTGAGATCTTCTCCGATAAGTTTCTCCTTCTCTCCTCCTTCTATTATCCTTATTTCTTGGTTTCCTTTTCTCCCTTATGGTGTGCATGGCCTAGGCTGAACCCAAACCCTATCTGGGTGCTTATTTCAACTATTTCATAGTTTCTATGGTTCATGGGGTTCGATTAAGGTCGGTTCTATCCACGATGGTTGAGGTCAGTGATTTCTCCATCAGTTTTGGGTAGGTTTTCTTACTTTATTTATCTTTGGCCAAATTTTATTTTGGTATTTTGTGAATTTTTAGTTTTTATTATTTTTATAGTGCGCCTTGGACCCCTTTGAGGTAGTTTTGGGCCATCATTGGAGATGGTGATGTCTTGTAGATAATTAAATATGGATTTCACACATGTACATAGCAAAATACAATCATATACGTATATATATATTAATATATATTAATATATGTTTATAATCTCTTTGTATATATTCCCACATAGTGATGAGATCATATACAATGGGGCTTATATATATTTTTAAATGTGTATATGTGTGTAGGTATGAAGTATCTGTCATCAAAGGCGATATGTTTGAGGTAGATTCCCAATGTATAATACTTTGAATTGGATTATATAATTGCTCGCTTGTTTTACTTGGGTATTTTTCATTATATTATTAAGTAAATAAATTATAGAAAAATGTTTTGATAAATGGAAATGGTTTGTTACATGATTCCCTTTTTTTCATACTTATAACATGAGATTCTTTTATTAAATCATTTTTTTGGACTTATTTGAAATGCCAAGAACCTTGGGTGTTCAACTTGATTTCAAAATGGTTTTAAATGTATGATTCTGAAATGAATTTTTTTTCTTTAAAAAGTGATGAGTCTTTATTGAAACTTTGAAATGTTTTTAAGGAAATGAACACCCCTATTAAGGCATGCCCCTTGTTTTGGAAATGTGGTGTGTGCTAAATGTGTGGTATGTATGTATTCCTGATAAAGGGGCTTGTGAATTATTTTGTATGTTGGAAAAGGAAAGGGGATTTACTTGAAAGGTAGTTTAGAGGTGAGAAAGTGAATGGTGATTTAGTGAAAATTATTTGACATGTATGTATATGATATCGTGATAAAAAATCACCTCCATTTGAGCATGGTACTCAAAGATCCTGGGTATCTAGGTAGGTTTCACCAAGACTAGTAGCTAGACGAGCTGACAGGGCCTTGGACTGGGTATCCCTAGCCAGATTATGATGTAACACAAACTATAAAACATGATATGTATTATTAAAATTAGGAATTGGGTGCGTCCCCCCTAATGTATCATTCATGATAAGTTTTATAGTTCTTTAAATAATATATGATGTACCTAGACCCCACTAACCTAGATAGTTGAGGTATTTCCCATTGTACTTATGATTCTTTTTTCTATTAATTATTAGTTTTGCTGAAAAGTGACATCTTTATTTTGTTTTTCACACTAAAAAACTATTTTATCATTAGTTAAATTTTATAAGAAATTCACTGAATAGTATTTCATGCTTGGATTTTTTTGAAAATATGATTAAAAGTAGTTTTTTGAAGATGGAAGATTATCACTTTTTTTAAAAAAGATTATAAAACTCTATTTTTATATGTCTTATTTCCAAATTATCATTATTGGATTTATTTTTAAAGTTAAAGCATATGGTGTTGCTTTTCATTGGAATCCCTATTATGAATTTTTATTCTCACACCTATTTTCACTATCATTTTTCAGTTCCAGGTTTTTATCCACCTCTAGTACACTTATGGGGAGATTGTGGTTTTGTTGTTGGAGGTGACCCATGAGGTCACATTGAGGTAAATGTAGTAGTTTTTATTTATTTCCCATTTCCAGTTTTTTTATTTAGTTATTCTCTATTGATCTATTTTTGGGGTAAATTATTCCCAAATGAGTTATTCTTGATGCATGAAACTCTGTTCCATCTTGGGAGGATATGGAACTCCTCTCGGTCCTTATTTCGGGCCATCTCAAGTGACTTCTTCGAGGTCGGATCAGGATGGTTCATGAAAAAATGGTATCAGAGCAATTATCCCTTGTTATTTGGGGATTTTTTATAGTTCGAAGGTAGGATTTTTTATATTTAAGTGGTTATTCATGGTTAAGAGATTGATCACCTCCTTTTTGGAAGGGTTCTTAAATTTATAGGGTTGTCTGGGATGGTTTTACCTCAAAATCTAAGCTTTGATATTAGATGTTTTTAAGTTTTTTGGTTTTTAATTGATTGTTTTTGTTTGGATTTGATAATTGGTGGGTTTTTTTATAAGAGCCAAAGTATGGAGTGTATTTTTTGATGGATTTGGTTCATGGTTGCTATGAATAGCCGAGAAAAACATGTGTAGGCTATGTAAATGCCTTCATTATCCTCCAGTGTTGTCACACGGTTGGTGCACAATCTTCCAAACCCATCCAATTTTGGTATAGAATAAATGTTTTTATATTTTTTTTTTAATTTTGACCTGTTGGGTTTAGAGTTGATTTTGTTTTTTATTGGTGTGGGTTTAGGTTGGTTTTGGTATGTTTGCTTTGGGTTTTAAAAGGATTTATCGGTTTTTAAAGTTTTAATTTCAAAATAAAAAATGTGGGTTGTTTGAAAATGAATTGGAAATTGATTTGGAATTTTGAAAAGTTTATGAAAATGTGGAATAAAAGTGAATTGTAAATTTGGTAAATTCTTGGATTTGATGATAAAATGGTATGTGTGACCCTTGTTATTTCTTATGAATGTTCATATCTGTGTTTGTATGTGTGGAGTGTACATGTTGGTGTGTATGTGTGGATGGATATAAGTGGAAGTGGGATGAATAAATATGTAATGGTTCATAGGATATCAAGGGTGAGTATTTAAAATCAAACATTTAAATTTGTTTTTCTATTGTGGTTTTTGAAAATTTAAATGGTTTCAATTGAAAAGTGGATTTTTTTCTAATATAATTTTTGGTTTCAATGGGAAAAGTGATTTTGTGTTTTGAATTTTAAATTGGATGTTCTAAAATGGATTTTAGTCTAAGAGTAATTGAAGTGAGAATTTTAATTTGGGAAATATGCATGATATTTGAAATGGTTTTGGAAGTGGGAAAATGGTTTTTAATTTAAAATGGAAAATGATGGTTTTAAAGAGGATTTTGATTCAACTTTATAATGTGTTATGGTTTATGATTTTGTTATTTTGATTTAAGGATTGATTTGGGTTTGGGGTGGTTTTTTTATTTCATGTTATTTATAATATTCTACCTAGAAAGGTCTTGAAGGTTTCTAAGTAGACTCTTCAAATTTTTTTCTCTTCCCAGACTTCCGGTAGAGTGGTGTATCTGAGTTCCTATCAATCATTGGCTATTTTCCATGGTGTTTGAGGTCTATTAGAGGCTGAAAAGTTGATAGAGAAAAATTTAAAGTGTATTAAGGTCTTTAAGAAATCCAGACATCATGAGGGTGCATGTTACAATGGGTCTATTTGGGGGACCGAGTTTGGATCGGTGGAAGGTAATTGTTCCATCCTCATTATAAATTGGGATGACATGTGAGACCTTGAAGACTAATTCTATTCAATGATTTGATCATAAGGAAGTGAAGGTGAATAAAGTGACATAGATCATGAGGGGTTCATCAAGGTCCATATAAAGTGAAGGGGTATGTTGAACATTTTAGAGATCTAGTTCTTTTTTTCTCTAGAGATAACATTGAGAGATCTGTTGAAATATCCTCTCTTCATGTGGTTTCTCCATACAGAGATCAAGGATAAATTTCTTTAATCTAGGAAATATTTTTTGGGGAATTTAGTGGATAGTTTTTTCTAATTGGATTTGTTTTAATCAATTATCCTATCCTGGTTGGAGGCCTAGTTTCACTTGGTTCTTATGAAGGTTCCCCATCTAGTCAATAGTGTAAACCGAAGTACCTTGTTTCTTGAAAAGTCTTAATTTTCAGTTCTTGCATCTTATTCATTGGACCACTCACTTGTTTGCTTCTAGTGTGTTCAATTTGGTAATTCTAACCCATATTTCATATTTTTTTGAAGTCTTGTCATTGGTGTGGCTGTTTGGGACACTTGAAAAGGTTTTGTGAGTCATGCTACCAAAAGAAGAAGTTTTGGTTGGGTATTTTTAGCTTTTTAAATTGGGGTAGTAGATTTTTATAGACATCAAAGATCCATCCATAGGACTTAAAGTGAATATTTTAACAAAGTAAAAAAGTTTCCGAGTGTGTTGGGTATTGATCCAAATTATTATTTTTGATGTCAGATTAGAAGTCATTTGAGTTTTACATTACTACAGTTTTCCTTATTTAGAAATTTTTGTTTTAGAGATATTGGTGGCCTCATTTGGTGAGGTTTCTATGGTTGTTCCTTATGTATGTAAAATTTTGAATGGTTAGCCTTCTTCTATAAGGGTTTCAGTTTTTGAGTAGTGCAATTTTGTAGATTCTTGCATCTTATAGAAATTATAAATCTTTATTTGTTCTAGTTTTTACTTTTAGTCTCTTTCAATGCCACCCTTATATTGGGGGTTGGTCCATGCTAGTTAGTTTTTAAATATTGGTGTGACCCACTATGTAAATTATCTTTGTTGTTTTATCTAGAGCTAGTCAGGTGTGACTTGTAAAGCTGAAATGTTACACCAGACATGTCACTTTCTTCAGTTTCAGGTTTGTTTTAGAGGTTTCATTCTAAATACAGAGTTCTACTTTTATTCATAATTTAATCTTAATGAATTTCTAGGGGTAGAAAGTTTTAATGGTGGGTAGAAATGTCAATCCATGACCCTAATTTTATTTTTATTTTATTCTTTTATTGGTCCTTGATCATATCCATGGTGTTTGGGATGAGTTATGTTTTCTTTTCCCTTAGAACCGGGGGTTTTTAGAAGATAAGGGGGTGGCATACAGTTGGTGCACTGTTAGGGTAAATTGTGCACTAACATAGGAAAAAACATTAGGCCTAGATAGTGGATTTGCCGAGGCCACACTATTAGGTGCACGAATGTGCACCATCCCATGAAGACTGTGCAACCCTAGACAGAGGCGACTACATGGTTTTATGCACAGTTTGGTAGACCATGCAGTCTACCTAGGGTAAAAAAATTAAATATAATAATAATAATAATAATAATAATAATAAAATTATACCCCTCCCCGTACCTATTATGTGGCCCAAACCCCCCAAACCCCCAAACCCACGCTCTCCCCCTCTTTCTCTTGAAAACCATAGGGGATCCTTATGTGCGTGACCTCCAAATTCCCTCTCCCTCCAGCATTTGTTTTTCATGGCCATTCTTGGTTTGATCTTCTCCAGTAATTTTCTACTCCATACCTCTTCCTTATTTTCTATACATTTATTGGTTTCCTTTTCTCCCTTATAGTTCCTGTGACCTAGACTGAACCCTAACATGATTTTGGGGTTTATTTTGGCTGTTTCTTGATTCCTAGGGTTCATGGGGTCTGATTAAGGCCAGTTATGGCCATGAAGGTTGAGGTAAGTGAGTTCAACATTGGTTTCGGGTAGTTTTTCTTCTTTTATTCATTTTTGGCCTAATTTTATTTAGAGTTTTTTTGAATTTTGAGTTCCTTGTATTTTCTAGTGCACCTTTGACCTCTTCGAGGTACTTTTGGGATATTGTGGGTGAATTTGACATCTTTTGGATCCTTGATGATGGCTTACATACATATACAAAGGTAAATAGAGAGACACACACACACAAACACACACACACACACACACACACACACACATATATATATATATTTATACCCTCTTTGTACATATTTCCACATGGTGATGATAACATATACATTGAGGATTATATATATATATATATATATCTGTGTGTGTAAAGGTGTATATGTGTGTAAGTTTTAAGTATCCACTTTCAAAGGAGACATGTTTGAGGTAGGTTCCCTTTGTACAAGACTTTTAATTGAAAACTATAATTTCTTGCTTGTTTTACTTAGATGTTTTCATTATATTATTAAGAAAATAAATTATAGAAAAATGTTTCGATGAATGAAAATGGTTTGTTAAATAATTTATATTTTTTATTCATACTTCCAACATCGGTTTCTTTTATTAAATCATGTTTTTGAACTTATTTGTAATGAGAAGAACCTTGGTTGTTGAACTTTCATTCCAAATGGTTTTAAATGTGTGATTTAGAAATGAAAAACATTTCCTTAAAAAGTAATGATTTCAAGTTGGAACTTTGAAATGTTTCTTAAGGAAATGAAATCCACTCTATAAGAATGTCCCTTATTTTGGAAACGTGGTGTGTGCTAAATGAGTGGTATGTATGTATGCCCAGTAAAGGGGATTATGAATTGTTGTGTATTTTTCAAAAGGAAAGGGGTTGTAATTAAAAGGGATATGAGAAAGTGAATTGTGTTATAGTGAAAAGTATGTGACATGTATGTATATTCTAGCTTGATAAAAACTCGCCTCCATTTGAGCATGCTACTTAGGGATCCTATGTATCTAGGTGGTTTTCGCTAGGACTAGTATCTAGGTGAGTTTTAAGGGACTTTTTCTGGGTATACCTATAAGGATTACAATTTAATACTAAATAAATTACATGATATGGATTATTACTGTTAGGCCTTGCGTGCCCCCCCTAACGGATCATGCATGAGAAGGTTACTGGTTTGATGACTGTGATATAATGTACGTAGTCCTCAATAACCTATCTAGTCAAGGTATTTCTCAATATACATTTTCATTGTTTTCTATTTTTTTCAAGTTTCATTGAAAAGTGAAATCCTTATTTTTTTTCCCACCAAAACACCTATTATAGAATTAGTTATATTTTTAAGAAATTTATTGAGAGGTATTTCATGCTTTGAAAACTGTTTTGAAAATATTATGGAAAGTAGATTTATTTAAATATGGAAGCTTGTCACTTGTTTTCCTTAAAATAGTAGAAAACCCTATTTTTCTATGTCTTATTTTCAAACTATCATGATTGGATTTATTTTTAAAGGTAAGGCATATAGAGTTGTTAATCATTGGAATACCTATTGGGAATTTTTATGCTCAAGCCTATTTTCTCTATCATTATTTAATTATAGGTTGTTCTCCAGATCTAGTTCACTTGTGGAATGATTATGGTTTTGTTATTATAGGTGACTATGAAGTCACATGGAGGTACGTGTAGTAGTTATTATTTCTTTCCTACCGCTATTTGTTATTTTATTTATTTATTTTCTATTTATCTATTTTCTTTGGAATAATCATTCCCAATTGAGTTATTATCAATTCCCAACACTAGTTTCCTACCTAAGAGGATTGAGAACGACTCTTGGGACTTTTTGTAGTCCATCTTGGGTGAAACGTTTGGGGATGGTTCGGACTGGTTCGTGATATGGTCACTCTATTTCTCACCCCCATTTTGCGGGGGTGAATAGTTTTCTTCCCAAATGTGTGTGGGTTGATGGTGGTTTGGAATGGGAGAGATGTGCCAATGACGGTATTGTTGAAAACTCAGGTTTTGGGGCCACACACGGGTGACGTTAAGGCCAGATAGGTTGGTTGCAGGCGATGGAGACTGCAGACGGTGGGGTGGCATGCGACATGCATGGAAGAGTATAGGGTTTTAGGAACCACACACAGAAGTCGGTATGATATAAGAGGTCATAAATGGTGTAGAAATGGTAAAAAGGGTCATCCACGGAAGTAATTAGGGTTTCATAGCTGTGCACGAGTGATGGCAGGGCTGGGAAGGCTTGCCCTTATGGGCCATTTCTTGGGCCTTCGGGCCATGGGTCCTTTGAACTAGGGATGGTTTGGGATATTGGTCCATAGGACTTAACAAACTTTGTATTGGTCTTTAATTACCATTGGGCCCACTATGCCATGTAATGGTTTCCCCTCTACATAGTAAAAAAGTGGTTTCTTTGGTTTAATAAAAATGGGTTCACCCTAGCCTCTTTTAAAAAATAAGCTAAAATCAAAGTTGAAAATTTATTAGAAGTATTTTTTGATAATTTTAAAAATGTGGAGAAATTTTTTTATTTTATAATATTTGTTTTTCAATTATCAAAATAGGGGATATTTTTAAAGTGGGTCCTTGATCTACTTTATGTTTTTGATAATTCCAAAACATTATTTTATTTTATTCCCTTTAATATGAGTTAATAATTATTCTTAAATTTGGATAATTATAATTTTTAGAATATGTAAAAATATTATTAATCTTCTTTTAAAGTTTTATCTATTTTTATTAAGGTTAAATTTCATTTATAATAGTTATTTTTCATCAAAAATAGAATCTGTTCAAAATATATAAAATAGGAATTTTGGATACTTGAAATTTTCTTATGTAAAGAATTTTGGTGATGAAAATTTAGTTAAGTGAAAAATTTGGATATGAGGATTTACATATGTAGGGTATTTTGGTTGCAAATATTATTTTTAGATAAATAAATTATTCTTATATAAAGAAATTTGGATACATGTATTTCATCTACGTGTACAATTTGTTTATGTGAATTATTTTTTAGATGCATGAAATATATTACACGGACAAATTCTGTTACATGATTCATTTTTTTACATGAAAATTTCATATGTAGATAAATTTTACTTCATGGTGAGAATCATTTATATGGTATATATGTTTTTCACCTACATATTTGAAAATTGGAAAACACACTCTGTTTTACTAATACTTTTAACTTTTGATTTACTACATTTTTCTATATCTGTTTCTCTTTATTTAATTTTTCTATAATTATATATTAATTATTTTAATTATTATAAAATTTATTTGTAACTATTTTAGATACATTTAATTAATTATCACATGGTTTAAATATTTACTCTCCATTCTAGGAAAAAATTTATGTTTTGAATTTGAAATATTTTTAAAATAAAGAGTCAATCTCTCATTATTTCTAGGACAATCACATGGACATTTAAAATATTATTTTATGGAACATTAAATATAATATTAATTATTTTAATAAGTTTTCCATGATATTTTTATATTTATTATTGAATATAAGAGTGCAGGTTTCTGGTAAATGGTAGAAAACAATGGCTATGCATATGAATTTCAATTTTTTGAAGACACTATGCATAAAGAAACTTGAAAAATAAAGTTTGTAAGGACTAGTGAAAAGAAAAGATAGGTTAGGAATGCTAAGAATACAAAAACTATGAACTGATGGAAATTTTCTACGTATTTTACAATAACCACTTGTGAAATAATTTTTTCTAGACTTGATTGTGTAAAATCTTTATTACTTAAGTGATTCATGATTCCTCTATATTCAAATCTTAATTGTCTATATTGGTTTTTTTATGTTACTTCTTTCGATCCTAGTATGTATAAATTAGTTCCAATTTTTTAATCCCATTAAAATTCATGATTAAGTGGGTTGTGACCCCATTTAAAATTCAATTTGGGTTGCAACTCTAGGTATAAAAAGACACAACTCTTTGGGTTGTGTCTCCAGGTATAAAAAGGTAGGATTAGTTTGGATTGTGACTCCAGGTTGGAAAAGGTATTGTAATTGGATTGTGGAACCATGTGTAAAAAATTTAGTGTAATGGTTTTGAATCCCTATAAAAAGGCAGAGGTTCCATATTTATTGGGCTCCATTTCACTCCATGTTTGATAGAAGTGAAGAGTAGTTGTAGGATCACTTTGATCCGAACAACAATAAAAATATATTGCTTCACTTTTCATTTTTACTTACACTACATTATTTATTAAGTATGATATAATAATTATAATTTTTACAATATTTAATTCACCCCCTCTTGACAATTTGGCCATCTCACATATAGGACCTAACAAAGTTAATGAATTAAATGAACCCAGTGCTTAATATGAGTGGATTATTAATATATTGGTTAAGTTGACTTTGGTCATGAATAATAACCTTTCTTGTATGGATCAACCTATTGATCCCAAATATGGTGTAACAATATTGGAACACTTTATGTAACAAAAACCTCAATCATTTAATGGGACTATAAATCCATTTGTAGTTGAGTAACAAATCAAGTCATTGAAGATATTTCTCACATTGGGAAGTAGTGTAAGGGAAAAAATTATCTTATCAGTTTATTATCTAAAGTGATATTATAATCAATAGTGTTCATTGAAAACTTATTTGATGGTATAAATCCTCGCATTCAAAGGGAATTATTCTCCCACAAATTTTTTACATAAGAGGATATTGTATGAAGTTCCATCAAGATAGATAAATAATTCTCAAAGTTTTATATTTTCCATTGAAATCAAGATAATAAGTGGTTGGATAAACACTTTATAAAAAGAAATATTGAAAAAGAGAAGAAGGGAAGGTTGGAGTCTCCAACATCTAATATTTTTGGAATGAAACACCAAGGAACATGCTTAGAGGGGAAGGGAGTCTGATTCAAGAGTGAAGGGGAAGTCCATCAAGATCAAGAATGTGGGGGAAAGAATTAATCCTCCAATGTATAATGATTTAACTGTAAGGTGATGGGGAACTATACAAATGAATTCCCCAAGCATCAAGGTAAGGTCAAGGTAGAAAGGAAAAACATATATGATCACTAAAAATGAGGTTGAAGTCCTAAATGATATGATAATAAGTAATTTGATCATAAAATCAAAGTTATTTTATGATTTATTTGATTCTAGATATACACACTATTTTATATATTTCATGTTTTCTAAGATCATTAAATCATCCCCTAACACTCTCAGGAAAGATTTTTCAATCAAGACATATAGTGATAATCTTATTTCAATAAGGATATATCAAGAAGTCTTTATCCAAATGTATAGATACTCCATAGTTACATAATTTATTGTCATACTTATGATTGAATTTGGCATAATCCTTAGTATTTATTGGATTTAAAAATATAATGTAAGAATTTATTATTGAGATAATGTGATTATTATTTATAAAGTTTCATATAATCTCTTTTTCTAGGGAGAGACTTCATTATCTTAATATTTTATAGATCTACCTCTAGTAGCTCACCTTATTGAAATTATAGGATAAAAGGAAGAGAATATTATATTTATTAATGGGAAAGAAAAACCAAGGAGATATGATACACCTATTAATCAAGAATATATTGATTTATTTACAAAATAATTATTGATACATCCATCTAATTTTGTATTTGAGTTTTTTGTTGAAACCATCCCTACTGAAAATCCTATATCGAAGACTCCCTATAGAATGAAACCAATGGAATTTGTATCGTTGAATAAATAACTATAGAATTTTTATGATAAGGTATTGATATGACTAGTATTTAACCTTGGGAATACCCTATCATATTTTTGAAAAAAAGGATGGGTCTATGATGTTGTGCATCGATTATTGAGATATTAGTTCCCTTAATATAGTGAATAAGTATAATTTTCCATGTCATATTTCTATTATTTTTGAATTTCTATATTCAATAAACTTTTCCCATTCCTATTCTACTTAATACATAATGTGGTTTAAATAAATATTATTTTAGTGATGGTGACCGCTTAGGTTTTGAGGTCAGATGGACCCCAGGCGGCTGAGGAATGACTTGAGGCGGTGACAAAAGTCTTTCTTCTCATCTAAACTAGTCAGTATTTTTTTATTTTAAAAAATACACTCATATGATATATTTTGTACAAATCATGTGTCATAATTTCAAAACGTGTACCGTTTATTTATTATCACATTAAACACATGAAAATTATATAGCTTGGTGGTGGTATCTTTGGACCATAAAGGACCTCCTAAATGGTATTTGGATCTAGATTATTCTAGCCTTCAGTCTTCAAGGACTCACAAGTTTATGACTTATTAGATCAACTCCAAGGAGATCAATATTTTTCAAAGATTTATTTTCACTATATTTATCATCAATTAATATTGAATAAGGATGATATAATAAATACAACATTTATTATGAGGTATGGGCATTATGATTTTATGGTAATGTCCTTCAGATTGACTAATACACCTTTTGTTTTTATGGATACGATGAATAGTTTATTCAAGGAATATATTGATTATTTCATTTTATTTATTTATCGATGATATCTTGATATACTCTAAAAGATATTAGGATCAAGAGAATTAATTATATATTATTCAAATAACTGTTATATAAAGGAAGTTATTTATAAAATTTAGTAAGTGTGGTCTTGTGGTCATTCTTTTCATGTCCATATTGTTTCTAAGGATTAAATATCAATTGATCCTTTAATGAAAAAGGTAGTCATAGTGTAACGACCCATAATTTAATCAATGTAATTTATATTTTCATTATATTAATGTGTCATATTTAGTAATATAGTATTATATAAAGCACATTAACTACATGATAGAACCAACAAAAAAATATTATACTAATTTGAACATTACATTTAGAGTTTAAATATACTCATTAAAATTCAAAAAATTACTGTGGGACAAAAAATAGAAAATAATATAACTATAATGTGAAAATTTGTTCCTACTCAATCCCCTAGAATGATTGCGCTAATAAAAAACACTTTAGAAATGAAACAAAATATTATAAATGAAATATCCATTTTGAAAATGAAAATATATATAACCTTGAGAAAAATAGAAGTGAATTAAGAATGAATGAAATATGAGATATTTATAGAAGGTAGGGAACCCATATAACTGTTACAAATATGACTGTTGGAATAATAATCTTACTATTGGATTATTAATATGATTATTAGGAATAATAATCAGAGCACGAAAATAGTATCCTAACCCATGTAATTATAAAATAATATTTATATATCTTATTAAGTAAAAATATGACATATTTATATCATGATACAAGTAAAAAATGTTTTAAAAATTATAAAATAAGTGTTTGTATTTTTATAAAACATATATGTTTTATTTTAAACATTACAATAAATATAAATTTTTGAAATAAAATTGATTATCATAAAACATGTTTATAAATTAATATTAAATTTCATTACAATTATACATTATTTTATGATATTCTAAGAAATTTTTCAAAGGGTTATAAATTGATCATAATATTAAATTTTTTATTTTTCAAATAAATGAAAATTTTATTTAAAAATTCTATTTATAATATTTATAAAACTATTTTTATAAAATGGATTTCAATGTTTGAATCTACAAGTTGAAAAATGTTAAGGGTTAGTTTTTGGTATTTTTCTAAAATAATTGAATTTTTAGTGAATAGTAAAATACGACAAAATATAGTAATTTTCATTATAAGAAAAATACATGCATAAATTATTAATGGATGATGTAAGTGATCATTGTCTTAGGATCACATATATAAATTAATATATTTTTTCACAATAATAAATACTATTAATAGTCTTGAGAAAAAATAATAAAAAAAAATATTAATATATTCAAAACACCCCTCTTTTCCCTTTATGAATACTACCCCTCAACTCCTATTATCCTCACACATTTGAACTTCATTATCTTACCAAATTATTTCCCCTATGTCCCTGGATTCCTTGGTGTCATCAAAATACCAATCTAAGGTGCCTTAAGGGGAAGTCTAAGAGAGGGCATCCAAAGAGGTAGTATTCTTAACCAAACTATATTTCGATTCTTTCTTATTCTACCTTATCATATCCATTTATTACATGATAGTATGATAACATAATTATTTTAAATTTAATTAATTATTATTGTATTTATGGAATATCCCTTATCTATTTGCCTCTCTTATTTTATTTTAAAAAATGAAAACATTGTCTATATTATAGTCAATTCACCACCTCCGTGGACGATGTGTTCCATTTTCCATTTCCACCTTCATGGATGGTTTAAATATAATTATAATGGTTAACAAATGACCTATATATGTTCATATTATGCAATTAACATATATCCATAATATTAAAAGAAACACAACAAGTTTATCATGATCGGAAAATCTGCCTAAATGAACTAATTGTATAACATTATACTATATAAATATTTATTATTTATGAATAATATTGGATACTAAGAAATATTTGGACTAATGGAATGGAATTAAATCCATAAAATTATTCTTATGGAGTTATTGAACCATTTTATAAATAACTACCATAATCACCACAACTAATGCGACCTTGGACACGTGATACAAACGACCTTGAGATAGTATAAACAGAAACAAAATATCAATTAAATAAATCTAAACTAATATAAAATCTTGATATTAAATCAATTATATTTAAATAATAATATCAATAATGTATTTAATAAATCTAATTTTATTATTCATGAGGTTATGTGAAATTGTTGAGTGAATCTAGACCTACGGTAATGGATCTCTACGAACCTCCCTACTTTATTTAGGTTATGATTTGTCTTTATTTACGAAAAGTTTTCTCTATTTATTATTATTTCCTTATTATATATTATGTATGTATTTTTAAAACATATATATCTAGTTTAATTAATCTTTTTTGATGGGGATATACACATTTTAAAGGTTCCTTTCTTAATTTCAATCGTTAAGAAGAATAAATTAAAGGTAACTTCTCTGTTTTCTTACCTCATTTCAAGTACCACTCAATGAAATGTTTTTAAACTTACATGGTTTATAAAAAAAATTATTTTTATATATAAAACCATTTTTTTCATTTTTTGTTTTATAAAAATTATTATGCTCTTACCCTCTTTAAGACACATTACCCTTTTTCTTAAACCCCTGCTTAAGAAGTCCATTAAAAATCATATTTCTACACTATTTTTTTTTGTATTAATTGAATTTGGAATTTAATTTCATGAACTATACTTCTATAATCCCTCATTAACATACAAAAAATTATTCACTACCTTCTTTTATGATAATATTTATGATATTCCATTTTTTATGCTCTAAGACAAGATTATATAACCCATTTCCTTTTTCTTGGGATTTTTACTGAGGCTTGTGACTTATGATTTATTTCATTATATGATAAACATATTCATGTATATGTTATAATGAGTACATATAGATAGAACTACAATGCATTGGGTAATGTTAATATCTCATGATATGATATGTATGGGATTAGGGAATAAACCTACTCTAGGATGGGAATCTTTCCACCATGTTATATTGTAACGACCTGAAATTTTGAATAAATATTGTTTCCAAATTTTGTGTGTTATTTTATTTTTATACACAACAAAACTGTTTCATTTGATAACATGAGTATAATTAAAATGAGACCATTGGGCTTCGACTGCTATATGAATATTGGTCAATATGACCACTAGAAACTAAACGTTTCGATTATTGTCTCTAAATACAAGTGATCTTGGTTAATTAATATAGAAAGATGATTCGATGGCCTCATCTAGTAGTCTCGGGCCAATCGAAGCCCATCTAACGGAACTTGGGAAGGAGGTAACACCACTG
This sequence comes from Viscum album, assembly GCA_963277665.1. Lineage (NCBI taxonomy): Eukaryota > Viridiplantae > Streptophyta > Magnoliopsida > Santalales > Viscaceae > Viscum > Viscum album. The sequence continues at coordinate 767,282,613 of OY728159.1, read as the reverse complement.
GGCTTTGCTTTGGACCAGACCCAAGCCGAACTTCATCATGTGAAGCTAGAACGGAATCGCCTTCGCGAGAAGTTCAAACTGATAGAAATCAATACTCATGCAATGTTGGCCTAGCCGCCCTCAGATTATCTCACCTTAGCACACCTTACACTTAGGTCCTATGCTGGGGTTATAAGGGGCTATGTAAAGAGACTGTAACTGCCTTTTGTAATCCCTTGATTTAAATAAAAATTGTGATTTCTTCTTATGATGAAGTTTGTGAATTTTTAAATGTCCAGATAAATATAGTATGCATATTTTTGATGAATTTTGAAAAAAAGGATATTTTAAAATATTTATGTAAACCTTAAATAATTAATGATGTGTAATGATTTTCAAAAAATGGTCTTCTACAATTATGTTCAGTATGAAATTTAGAGTCTAATAAGATCAGCTTAATTTTTGATGAATAATAAATTATGAATAGTGATTTTATGCTTCGGATTAGTAATGTGACCAAATGGATTAGTAATCTCACTTAAAGAAAGTATTAATATAATCTAGGCACCTTGATTAAGTAATGTTATTCAATAAAATAGGTAAATAACTGTTTCAGAAATTATTAGTCAAGTATTAGTTTTTTTTTCAGGTGAATAGTGTTTTTTATTTAAAAATTAAATTAAAAATATTTAGAAAATTGTTTTTATAAAATGGAGTTCATTTTTTAAATCAGAGCATCGATATTTGTTTACGGTGAAATTTTTGGATTTTTCAGAGAAAGTTGAATTTTCGATGAATAGTGAAAATAGATTTTTTAAGTTATAGGTGTTTAATGACATCATAAAATGATGTATTAAGTATGTAATCAATATGATCGACTTGTGAATAGTGAGTTAAGGTATGAGGTGTCCCAAGTGGCAAATACCATGGGTAAGCCCATGGTTTTTCCAATACCACCAATGAGGTGTCCCTTGGCCATTAATGCCTTGTCCCATCACTTTCCCTATAAATACCCACCCTTTCCTCCTTTAGTTTTCTCTACCAACTCTCCCCCAATGAAGATATGGTCTCATTACCTCCAAATGAGTCCTCTTAAGGTTCCCCCAAGCCCTCAAGGTCCCGACCTTCGAGTTTTAAGAGATACGTTTTAAGGTAAGGGATCCTACCTCTCTCTTTCTTTCCAAGTACTCTCTTTTATGTAATTTCTTTTATGCTCCATGTTCTTATGTTGGGGATATTATTTTATATTCATCCTACTATAATTTTCATGTTAATTTGATGATATACCCCCTCTTTCTCTCATCAATTAATTTTAATAAAGTTTAAGTGGCGTCGTTAGGCTGCCGGATTTTTAAGAGATTCTTTCACCCTTCTCATTTTCAAGTTCTATTTTCATGTCAAGTATTTAAAGTTCCTTTATATTATGTTGGGGTATGATATCTATATATATCATACATATATTTTATGTTCATATTATTAGAGACCATATTTTATCTCATCAACTCATTTTTTTGAAGTTTAAGTGACACTGTTAGGCTGCTGAATTTTTAAGAGATTCTTTCACTCTTCTCATTTTTCAATGTTCTACTTTCATGTCAAGTCTTTCAAGTTCCTTTTTATTATGTTGGGGTATGATCTCTATATCTATCATACTTATCTTTTATGTTCATATGATGAGATACCCTATTTGATCTCAACAATTCAATTTTTTTAATTTAAGTGATGTCGTTAGGCTGCCGAATTTTCATAAGAGAAATCTTATTTTTTCTTCCTTCCATGTTTTTCATTTCATATGGAATGTCTTTAAATTTTATTACCATGTTCTTATATCCTTTATATACTGTCCCTATACTATTTTATGTATCATTTATGAGTGGGTGACCCATGTCCCCTCTCTTTTCATTATTTTCTAAAACCCTGTAACATATCCGTTATGCTACAGAATTTTCGTCTCAAAATGTCTCTCTCTTTATCTCAAATTATTTTATTTTATTAAGTTAATAATAAAATCTCTTTCTTCTATAGGATTATTCACATATATATCAAAATTTTCTATTTTAATTCTGGGACTTACATACATAAAACCCTCTTTCCTTTTTCTGTGGGTTTAAAGTGACATAAAGATCATGTCTTTAAAGCAGTTTTTAAAATGTGATGACTATGAAATGAAACCCATTTCTTTTATGATATATGGGTTGTTTATGAAATTATTGATAATGATATATGCAGATCACATGATAATAAATGAAAATTAAGGGTGCGCCCTGATAGCGCTCCAATGCATTGGGTAAAAACTTAATCTCTAGAGATGACCATTTTTACTGATACCTTAGTGAATAACCTTGGTAATTTTTAATGACACCTTGGGAGTAGACCTTGGTGAAACGGAAATGATTATCTATGTTAAATGTGTAGCCACATATTCATGTTATGAAACACGTTATTTTTATTATGATATTCCTCATGATCTCTTTCTCATGCCTTAAATTTATTTTTCATGACTTTTGATGTATCTCAAGTTCTCATGTAAAATGTTTCCCTTATTTCCCTTACTGGGCCTTTTTCTCACCCTTTCCTTTGATGTATGCTCTTAGGTTATGAGATGTTGTAATGAACTTAGGATGAACAAATGAATAATCCTTTCAAGTGTTTAAGAAGAATGATTTTTTTCATGTAATAAGTTCCTGGTTTCCAAGACACTAAACCTTAAAGATCCTCGGTTTTGTATAATGTAATGAAAGTTTATGTGATAAAAAGGAGGGATGTTATAGTTGGTATCAAAGGATGGTTTAGTTATTTGTGAAAATTAGGATATGAAAACTTTAGGAAGAGCCCTATAGAAAAATTTAAATATAGGATATGTTTCTGATATTTTGGTGAGTATTGAGTAAGGGGTTGCCAAGAAAATACATCCCTGTCTGGATACGAGCAGGTAGAGGTGGCTCTGGAACAGATGTACATAGGGGTAAAACCCGAAGACACCGCTTTGATCTAGACTCGAATGGGAACTGGTACACGACAACGGGCCTTGCTGCACTCTTGGTTATGACACTCCTGGGGGATATGCTTTGGTAAATTCACAAGCTTAGTATGATCCATTATTAAAGGGACAAAGATAAAATAAAATAAATATTCACATCATAATATATGATCTTGGATAACCTAGATTGGAACCTAGAAAATCAAAAGTTAGGGTATACTTTTCTTCTACAAGTTTATCCTTCTATGATTTAAGTTTCCTTTTCATGATTATTGGCTAAGTATTTAAGCCCCCTAATTATACTTTATTTTCTTAGCTAATGGAGGGAAATGGAAGAACATGTCCCAACAACCAATGTGATGGGAAATGTGATGATTTCCATATTAATATGACAGAGATGACGAGAGATGAAGTTGAACATATTGTGATTAGGCCAAACCAGCTATCAAAAATCACAATTAATAATTTGTACCCAGTTGAATGACCAAATTCATCAAGGAAGAAGAAGATGATGTCTCAAGTATGTTCATCTGATAAAGTTGATTAGGGGATTTAAAGATGCTTATTATTTTGGAAGAAGTTCACTATTTTGGGAACCCTATTTGATCGAGGTAAATAGATTACTACGGTATTTTCCTTTGAGGAGTAAAGGTTAACTTATATTTTGAATAATTGATGAATTTAAGGTGAACTTAAGGTAATATAGGTTACTTATGGAGATTATTAACCTATCTTGGGGAAAATATGTTTAGGTTAGCTACTTTTGTTATAAGATGTTAGGAGTGGTTGATGTTTTTTGGAGATGAACGATAAATTTTATCTTGGAAGACTATGTTATCAAATCCTTCTTGTATTTGGGTTTCAATCTTAGTTTAGTTTATTTTGAGTAATTTTAAGGACAGTTACTTATGGAGTGTTCTATGATGAACTTTGGGTGGTATCATGGAATTTTGAAGATTAAAAGTAGTTTCCCTTTTTATGGGGTTCTTTCTTTCTGAAGAGTTGTTTTATCTTCCCCTTTTTTCTTTTGGGATAATTTTTAAAGATAGAAGAAATAGATAGTTAATCTTTTGTGGATTATGTGATTCTCTAGAAGATGATTCTTGTGCTTTTGATGAGACCAAGTGTTTTAGAATGCTCATCGTTTAGAGAAAAGATTAGATTTGGTATAAACTTATTAAAGGATGAAACTCTACTTGAAGGTAAGTATATTTCCTTGTGTTCTTATTATTTGTAGTAAATGAATTCCTCAAAATTATGAAAAGGAACATAAAACAAAAACGTTTTTGGTTTACGTTTCCTACTGGGTAATCAAATACCGATTACACACATCATAAGTTTGTGATTTTCTTGTGGTTAACTTTCTCCTAATCATGTTTTCTATCAACCTCCCTCAGAACTTGACCCTTTGTTTTTCTTCCATATCCATATTTTCCTACATGGAATCCTAGTATGTGTTGACTCGGGTGACCTTTATACTTCCCTTTCTTTCTTTTAAAGCAATAGTTTTACTGACTCCTTTTCCAATGTGGGACTTTCAATGAAATTTCCAAGCCCAATTTTAAAAATTGCGAGGACGAAATTTCTTAAGGGGGGAAGATTGTAACGGCCTGAAATTTTGAATAAATCTTGTTTCCTAATTTTGTGTGTTTTTTTATTTTTATACTCAACAAAACTGTTTCATTTGATAACATGAGTATAATTAAAATGAGACCGTTGGGTTTCGACTGCTATATGATCATTGGTCAATATAACCGCTAGAAACTAAATGTTTCGATTATTGTCTCTAAATACAAGTGATCTTGGTTAATTAATATAGAAATAAGATTCGATGGCCTCATCCAGTAGTCTTGGTCCAATCGAAGCCCATCTAACAGAACTTGGGAAGGAGGTAGCACCACTGGGCATTTCTCTGGACCAAACCCAATCCGAACTTCATCGTGTGAAGCTAGAACGGAATCGCCTTCGTGAGAAGTTCAAACTGATAGAAATTACTACTCGTGTAATGTTGGTCGAGATGCCCTCAGATTCTCTCACCTTAGCACATCTTAAACTTAGGTCCTATGCTGGGGTTATAAGGGGCTATGTAAGGAGACCAGAACTACCTTTTGTAATCCCTTGATTTAAATAAAAATTGTGATTTCTTCTTATGATGAAGTTTGTGAATTTTGAAATGTCCGGATAAATATAGTATGCATATTTTTGATTAATTTTGAAAAAATGATATTTTAAAATATTTATGTAAACCTTAAATAATCAATGATGTGTAATGATTTTCAAAAAATGGTCTTCTACAATTATGTTCAGTACTAAAGTTAGAGTCTAATAAGATCAACTTAATTTTTCATGAATAGTAAATTATGAATAGTGATTTTATGCTTAGGATTAGTAATGTGACCAAATGGATTAGTAATCTCACTTAAAGAAAGTATTAATATAATATAGGCACCTTGATTAAGTAATGTGATTCAATAAAATAGGTAAATAATTGTTTCAGAAATTATTATTCAAGTATTAGTTTTTTTGGGTGAATAGTGTTTTTTATTTAAAAATTAAATTAAAAATATTTAGAAAAATATTTTTATAAAATGGAGTTCATTTTTGAAATCAGAGCATTGATATTTGGTTAAGGTGAAATTTTGGGATTTTTCTGAGAAAGTTGAATTGTCGATGAATAGTGAAAATACAGTTTTTAAGTTACGGGTGTTTAATGACATCATAAAATGATGTATTAAGTATGTAATCAATATGGTAGACTTATAAATAGTTATATAAGGTATTAGGTTTCCTAATTGGCCAATACCATGGGCAAGCCCATGGTTTTGCCAATACCACTAATGAGGTGTCTCTTGGCCATTAATGCATTGTCCTCTCACTTTACCTATAAACACCCACCCTTTCCTCATTTATTTTCCACTCCCAACTCTCCCCCAACGAAGATATGGTCTCATTACCTCCCAAGGAGTCCTTCCAAGGTTCCCCCAAGCCCTCAAGGTCCCGACCTTTGAGTTTTAAGAGATACATTTTAAGGTAAGGGATCCTACCTCTCTCTTTCTTTCCAAGTACTCTCTTTTATGTCATTTCTTTTATTCTCCATGTTATTATGTTGGGGATGTTATTTTATATTAATACTACTGTAATTTACATTTTAATATTATGAGATACCCCCTATTTCTCTCATCAATTCATTTTAAGAATGTTCAAGTGGCGTCGTTAGGCTGCCAAATTTTTAAGAGATTCTTTCACCCTTCTCATTTTCAAGTTCTATTTTCATGTCATGTCTTTCAAGTTCCTTTTTATTATGTTAGGGTATGATCTCTATATCTATAATACTGATCTTTTATGTTCATATGATGAGCTACCCTATTTTATCTCGTCAATTCATTTTTTTGAAGTTTCAGTGATACCATTAGGCTGCCGAATTTTTAAGAGATTCTTTCACTCTTCTCATTTTTCAAAGTTCTACTTTCATGTCAAGTATTTCAAGTTCCTTTTTATTATGTTGGGGGATTATCTATATATCTATTTTACTTATCTTTTATGTTCATATTATTATAGACCCTATTTGATCTCATCAATTCATTTTTTTTGAAGTTTAAGTGACGCCGTTAGGCTGCCGAATTTTCGTAAGAGAAATCTTATTTTTGTCTTCCTTCCATGTTTTTCATTTCATATGGAATGTATTTCAAATTTAATTATCATGTTCTTATATCCTTTATATACTGTCCATATACTGTTTTATGGATCATTTATGAGTGGGTGACCCATGTACCCTCTCTTTTCAATACTTTCTAAAACCCTGTAACATAGCCGTTATGCAGCAGACTTTTCGTCTCAAAATGTCTCTCTCTTTATCTCAAATTCTTTTATTTTATTAAGTGAATACTCAAATATCTTTCTTACATAGGGATATTCACATTTATATCAAAATTTTCTATTTTAATTTTGGGAATTACATACATAAAACCCGCTTTCCTTTTTCTGTGGGTTTAAAGCGACATAAAGATCATGTCTTTAAAGCAGTTTTTAAAATGTGATGACTATGAAATGAAACCCATTTCTTTTATTCTATATGGGTTGTTTATGAAATGATTGATGATGATATATTTGGCTAACATTATAATAAATACAAATTAAGGGTGCACCCTGATAGTGCTCCAATGCATTGGGTAAATACTTAATCTCTAGAGATGACCATTTTTACTGATACCTTGGTGAATAACCTTAGTAATTTTTAATGACACCTTGGGGATTGACCTTGGTGAAACGGAAATGATTGAATATGTTAAATTTGTAGCCACATATTCATGTTATGAAACACATTATTTTTATTATGATATGCCTCATGATCTCTTTCTCATGCCTTAAAGTTATTTTTCATGACTTTTGATGTATCTCAAATTCTCATGTAAAATGTTTCACTTGTTTCCCTTATTGGGCCTTTTGATCACCCTTTCCTTTGATGTATGCTCCTAGGTTATGAGATACTGTAATGAACTTAGGATGAAAAAATGAATAAGCCTTTCAAGTGTTTAATAAGAATGTTTTTTTCCATGTAATAAGTTCCTGGTTTCCAAGACACTAAACCTTAAAGATCATCAATTTTGTATAATGTAATGAAATTTTATGTGATAAAAAGGAGGGATGTTATATATATTGTTTTTTAAATGACACTTGACTTATGATTATTTCATGTTTTATATTATTTCCAAATTCCTATGATCACATGATCTTATGATTATATCTTCTTTATATTCCACTTTCAGATGATTATTAATGAGACTTCTCTTTTATGATATCATGTTATTCCATTTGGCTCATATTATATGATTCATTATCATGATTATTACCTTAATAGGATTTATATATCACCACTTTTTATGTATTCCCTAGGTTATCCTATGCATTTTTAGAGGATAAAATAGAATTAAGATAATTTTTTTGAAATTGAAATAAATATTCTATAATTTTAGTTTCATTTTTATGTGTTATTAACTTAGTCTTCTAAAGACACTAGACCTATGGATTCAGGGGTTTATTTTATTGGATATTTAGGATAAAAATCATGTAATAATATGTGTAAGAGGTGTGGGTCACTATAGTTGGTATCTGAGAAAGTTGTATTTATTTATTTGGATTTAGACAAGAATAGATTAGTAAAAAAACTAAATAAAAGTTTAAGTATAGGAAAATATCCTAATTGTTTTATAAAGTATATAGAGAATGGTTTCCAAGAAATGAAATCCTTTTCTGGATACTACAAGTGGGTGTGGATCTGGCACATATATACCTAGGGGTAGTAACTACGAAAGGGATGATTGGGTATTAACCTAACCTATTCTTAGTGCATTATAAATAGGCCTTGTTGTACACCTAGTTTGACACTCATGGGGGTATAGTTTGGTAAATTAAAAAGATATTTATGCACCATTATGAAGGAAATGAATAAATTGTAAGTTTAGAAAACCTAATAGTTAAATTACCATAGATAAAATAGATTAAAACCTAGAGACTAATAATTTATGATATGTATGTAATTTATAAGCTATTACTTCTAATATTATAGTTTCCCTGTTTATATTCATATTAGTTTAAGTATTATCATCCCTAATTTTTCTTTTATTTTAGTTGATGGTATTAAATGGAAGGAGTATTTCTGACAACCAATGTGATAGGAAATGTGATGATATCCTTAATGATATTCCTAATTTAATGGGAGTGGGATATAATAAATTCATGGTAGTAATTTCTCAACTGAATCTAGTTATGAATAATAACTTGAATCATGTGTAATTCACTCCTTTTCTTAAGAAAGAGCAATTTAAAGTTGAGTCCCATTTGAGACAAAGGCCTCTTATATTTAATGGATCATCTGATCCCATCATCGCTAAATAATTCATTAACTCTATTGAGAATATATTACCTATCCTCAAATGATCAGAATAATATAAATTCATATTGGTTGTTTATCACCTAGATGGGGAAACTAATTTGTAGTGAAAACTGATCAAGAACATAATGATGAAGGATTAATCCAAATCGATGGAATGGGAAGGATTAAAGAAAATATTTTTCAATAAATAATTTCCATGAACTATCTATCTTGAAATGTATAGGGAGTTTATTGGACTAAAGTAAAAGGAATATGATCCTATCCGGGCTTATGAAGAAAAATTCAAAAGTCTTGCAGGACAAGCCTCAAGAATTTTAATCAATACTCAAAGTAAGGTGGACCAATTATTTAGTAAATTAAATCTAAGTATACAAAATAATTTTTTGATTTGAGACTTCGACTACTATGAAGAGATTTTCCATTGTTCCCTTAAGTCCAAGAATGAGATTAGTGATTCTTAGTGGTGTTGTGGGGATGAAGATAAATAGGATAAAATATAATTTAATTAAAGTGTATAGATAGATAAATACCATGGAAGAAATAAAAAATAACTTCCCACATGAAAAAAAATGTTATATTAGAATGATGATGAAGACACAAGTGTGGGGTGGGGTGGGGGTGAATTGTGCCCTTTTAAAAACACTTGAATATTTTGGGGCTGATACCCCTTTGCAACTTGGAAACTCATGATGATCTTTTTTCTTTAATAGAATATATAGTGGAAATTAAAAGAATAATACATGATAGTTTTATAGTGGTTCAGGGTGTAAAGGTCCCCTAGTCCATTTCACAAACACTTTCTTCATGAGCTTAGTGATTTTCACTATAAGATCCTTTTCTGAGGGATCTCGACACCTGAGTGTAAGAAACTACAAATTGTTATAATATATTTTATAAGGTTTTAAAATAGGAATAATATAATCCATCAAAACACTCAACACATGAGTTTTCATAACCAAAAGTGATTATCTTTGACTGAAAAAATTCTCATTGAAAGAATTCAGATGCAAACAACGCAACTAAAAGATGAGTATATCTTTAGAGGAACAAATAAATAACTTTGAAGCACCATTGTCAAAAAGAATCTTAAAATTTTATATATAATTTTTTTAGATAAATAAAAATCTAAAATAATTGAATCCTTATACAAACAAGATATATAATCAACAAAAACTAAAACATGTATGTCTCTAAAGTGTAGTCCTAAAAATCTTTAACAAACTTCAACAGATGTTCAAAGATAAGAAACAAAGGTTGTATCCTAAATAATAATATCTTCTAAAAGAATAAATATTTAACGTAGTTTTTGAGAAAGCGATTTATATTTTTATTAAGATTCATAGAAAACATATTGTTATCAAAAAATATCTACTACATAATAGATTTATTAGTTTGACAATTAAATAAGTAACCTGCCAATGAGACTGTACCCGGGTGGTAAGGGCTCCTGCTTGGCATCCAAGAGACCCAGGTTCAAACCCAGGTGGAGGAGAATTTTCGGGTTACTGTAGCAGCACTTTAGCTACACTGTAGAGTCTACTGTTTGGTACTCTAGCAGCTGGAACTATTGACCCGATTTGGGCCTTCAGGCCACCGGTTTGGGCCTACAGGTATCAAGGGCCTTCGGGCCATCCAAGGCGTTCGGGCCACAGGTCCTTCCGGCTATAGAGACCATGGAGTAGATAGTTCACACAGAGTAGGCCCCAGATGAGGATCAGAGAAATAAGAGTAGTAGTCACCAGAAGCAGAGCTAACCGGATTTGAAGAATGAGAGGGTATGGAAACCTCCATCGGTACTTGTACGGGGAAATGCTATCCAATCAGCAATGTAAGGTGGGGAGCTAGGAAATCAATGATATAGAAGCTAGGTAGGGGCAGTTCTAGTGGGTTGGGCCTACGAGTCATGTAATGGGAATGATATGCCTCTGGGCCTTTGGGTCATGTATTGCAGGTCATGTCGGGCCTTGTGACTTGGGCCTATGGGTCATGCACGGGTTCCCCTTCAACCCTTAAAAGGGTGATTATCCATAATAAAATAAAAACTAAGGCCTTCGGGCCATTCGGGATTAAATAAGTTACCTAATTTAATTTTGGTTAAATAGATCCTAAGTTGTTTCTAGATAAATTATTATTTCAAAATGCACAATGCATTTGAAATTTGAATTTAATCAACCAATTAAAAACCTAACTACCCTTAAATCATGGAATGAATTAACCAATTTTTAAGGTATTTTTAAATGGACTTTGAATTAATTTATTAAGGGATTTACTCCAATGAAATCATAGCAGAAATCTTGGAAATAATTCAAAATTCAAAACCCATAGATGATTGGTTCAATGTGGGATTGTTTTTCATGAGGATAATACCAAATTCATGATTTCCAAATTTTAGTTGATTCCAAATGCAGATTTCTAGAATTTGGGTTATGATACCAAAGTGAGGTTTCATACATTAGGTATATACCAAATGCGTTTTACTCAAATTTGAGGTTCCTTAACAAAAGTTAGGTTCCCGATCATATCATTCAACTCAAAAGTGGGGTCAAAATGTGATATTAGGTACTCAAACATGAAATTCCTTATCAAAATTTAGGTTGTAATAAAAAAAATTTAAGAATGAGTCTAGGATTATTCAAAATGTCTAGAATATTTTGTAGAATTATATTTCACCAAAAATTAAAGAGTCTTACAGAACTATGGCTTCCAAAATTCTAAGAAACTTAAAATAATTATTTAATTAAATATAAAACTGAAATCTAATAAATATACATTTATCATTAAAAAATAAGGGTGTTTGTGAGCATAAAAATCAGTAAAATACTTGTTAGAACAACATCTATATGACAAAAAATTGCCCCGTTTTGATGAAAAAAACCCATAAACCAAATAAACAATGGTAGAAAAAATAGTTTGTAACAAATATTCATCAAAAGATATTATTAAAGTATATTTGAAAAAAAATTATCCATATTTCTCACCCTTTTTTGAGATCAACAAGAAAGTATAAATATGGAATATAAAACTTTTAGTTTTTGTATGAAATTGTAAGTGAATGTTACTTAATCCAAAATTCGAAAATTATAAAAATGGATACAAGGAATAGAAACAAAATTAATAGTTCACCTAAAAAATAAATACAATTGAAAATAAAAAAATTACTTTTATAAATTAATTCTGATTACATAGAATTTTATCTCAAGGTAAATGGGATATCGGTTTAGGGTGAGATGTAGGATTAGAAGCAGGTTGAGATTTTTTCAGAAGAACAATCAGAGGTTAGGGAACCTCTAAGAGTTTAGTGCATAACCATTGACTCCACTATCAGATCTTTAAAAGTTCTGTTTAATGGTAAAACCCACTCTCTCAATAATTTCCTTGAGTCCTGACTCAATTCTAGCACTTCATCTATATTAAACTTCATAAAAATTTGAACAATTTCAGAATATTGAACATACTTATCCATCATTCTTCTCAATCCGTTGAGAAAAAATCAGACTCCCAACTCTATATAAGTCATTATTTCAATCAATTATTTTTGAATGTCTAATAGAGTGTGTAGTGGTACAAAATCACACTATAAACTCTGAATATTTTCATCCATTATAGAAATATCATCATAGATAAGCTCTATCATTCCTAACAAATCACTAGATCCTTCTCTACTAGATTTGGACACACTTCCTTCAGCAAAACTAGACTCTTGTAGACTCAAACTGATTTGAAAAAAACTTCTTAAGATAATTCAAATATTACTTGGAAACAATATCACCTTTTAGATTTTCAACCCATTTAGTGATATCCATCTTAAAGTTATCAAAAATATTTTATAGAAATTGATATTTCCTTTCAAATTTTTATTGAATATAGAGATAATCATATTCTATTTTGGAAATAGACGCATTTATCAAGTCTTCAACAACTTTCCTAGAACTCTCAAATTTTGTTTGAATCTTTATGAACTCATCTTTTAACAGATCAAATATTAAGAAAATGATTTTAGAAAAAAAAATTAGCATGATATTCAAAATTTGAATCATCCTTAGATTATAAGTGTAGTAACTCAACTCTTGTAGAGGGTTCTTTAACCTCAAATAATTGAAGTGACTAAAATTCCACACCTTCGACAAATGGAGATGATAAATCTCCAAGAAATTCTGTAAATTATTTATCTTCTTCAACAATCCTTTCCATGGAATTTTCAACCAAAGAAAATCATTCATCCTTAATCAATTTATATCTTACATAAATAAGAGAACGGACTTACACAGTGTAATGAGATTCATCTGTTCTTTCCATTTTAGAATATTGAGCATCTTCTTTAAGTAGTTGTTTCTTAACATGTGTTACTAGCTCAACTTGTCCTTCAATAACTAGAATAGGTTTATCAAGTTTACCAACATTATAATAAATAACCCACTCTAAAGGTGAACGTTCCTATCTTATCTAAGGCCTTTTAACAAGTGTATCATCACTATCTTCTTTAATAGAATATTTATGATAATCTATAGGAAATTGAAGAAATTCCCCAATTCTAACAAGAATGTTCCCACCTAAGACATTCCTCCTTCTGGTTATTGCAGGAACATATTCTCTACTAATAGAGGAATTTTCTAAACCTATAGCCACACATGGACAAACAACATCTCCTTTCACTCAAGATCCTCCAATATCCTTTTCACCAAGACTTATAAATATATATGACTGTAAACTTATATACTCCCTATTAGAATGAGCACTTGATAGATCATATACTTCTGCAGCAATAGGTATAATCTTGGACTTGGTTACACTCTAAAATAATACAAACTTATTAGGGTTTTAATCGATAAAACATTACTACAATGAAATCTTAAATCAGTTTAGATATTAGTAATCATCACTCTCTTATAAAGAAAAAGAGACACCAACCCACCACAGGGATAAAAAGATATCCTGGAATCCTTTTGGTAGTAATGGTTCATGTATATTAATATATAACAACTTATATAGAACTTGATGTCCCTAAGTAAGTGGAACATGATATACATGTCCATAAAAAGAATATTATTAGACTTAGGAATCCTTGGAATTGCTGATGTCTGAATGAACTTGATCAATACCTTCTAGACAACTTCTAAATCCTTTACAAACATTTTCTTAACTTGGTTCATTAAAAAAATAAATAACATTATTTACATAGACTTATTCAATCCATATAAAATATATGTTAGGCTAAAATTAAAATACACTTCATGAAGACACTTAAAAATTTGAGACATATCCATTTTTGAAACTGGAAACTCATTATCATTCACATTTAAATAAATGAAATCATCACTGTCACCAAAGATGAGCTGGACATTCTCATAAAACTCCTTTACTTATCTTTTAAATAAATATTTATAATTTCCTATATCAAACATGAAATCCAATCCTTGAAATATTAACATATGCTCTAACATAAAATTGGTCTCAAACAAACATTCAAAGTTGACAACTTTCCCCTATGACACTCGATGATCCATACTGGAAAATCAATACTTCTTAACATGATTGATACAATAAATATCCTTAATCATAGTTTTAACCATCATAAGAATCAATAAAAGGTTTAGGGTTCATAAAATCTAGGTTTTGAAAGATTTAGAGTTTGTGAAATTTAAAGGATGAGGGTTTAAAGTTCGGAGAGTGAAGGATTAACTTTAAAGGTTTTAGGTGATGGTTTAGTTTCTCAATATGATAATTCAGTGTAATCATTTAGGTATTTCAAAATGGAAAGGAATATTTGGAAAATAAAATTCACAAATTGAAATTTTAATAAAACGAATTAAAGACCTAGTAGAGAATAAAATAAATAAATCATTAAAAAATACTTTAATAGATAAAAAAAGAAAATTATTAATCTATATAAAGATTAATAATAATAATGAATGATTTAATTAAAATTAAATATATCATACTCCACTTAATAAAATAAAAATTAGCAATGGGAAGTGGTTTAGTAAAAATATCAGTAAGTTGATTCTCATTAATAACAAAGTCTAAATAAATATCCCCCTTTTGGACATGATCCCTTAGAAAATGATGTCTAATATAAATATGCTTATTCATAGAATGAATTATAGTATTTTTTTTGAAATATTTATAGTGCCAGTATTATTTTATAATATAGATACATGATAAAAAAATTCTGAATTCCAAAAGTGTGTGTTTCATCCATAACACTTGTTTAAAACAACTATTATTAGATATGTATTCTGCCTCATTAGTTGGAAATACAACTGAATTTTACTTCTTACTAGATCATAAAACCATGGATTTCTATAAAATGTGATAGGTTACTAAAGTGTTTTTTAATATAATGTATAGCATCCAAAAACCACATCTGAATATAGAATTAAATAAAAAATAGTTGTTTTTTGTTAAAGAAAAATAGAGAAACAATTTCTTAAAATATCTCAAAATCCTTTTAACAATAATTAAATTATACTCTATTGGATTTGATTGAAATATTTTACATAAACAAATAGATATCATTATATCCAGTCTACTAGTAGTAAGATATAATAAACTACCAATCATACCTATATACAACTTATTGTCAAATGGTTTACCAAATTTATGAAAATCAAGTTTTATATTAGTAAACATAGATTTTGTATATGGATTACTATTTCCAAGACCAATTTTTTTAAATATATAATAAATGTATCTACTTTAATATAAAATATATCAAAAATACTTTTAATAAATTTGAAATCCAAGAAATAAATTCAATTATCCCATCATACTCATTACAAAATCTTTTTTATAGGTTTTCAAAAATCATTACAATTATTTTGATTAGTATAACTAAAAATAACATCATCTAAACAAATTTAAAATAATAAAATATTAGAAGAATTTATTTTCTTAAAAACAGTAGGATCATCGAGACCTATATAAAAAAAATTATAAAAGAAAAGAAATCAACTTCTCATACCAAGCCCTTGATACTTATTTAAGACCATAAAGATCTTTAGTAAGTTTTAAAAAAGAATTTGGTAGATATGTATTTTCAAAACCTAGAGGTTTTTCAATAGAAAATTCCACCATTAAATAGCTATTTAATGAAGAAAATTTAAATTCAATCTATTATATTCAAAAATTCATATGTGATACATAGGCTAAAAGGATTCCAATGGATTTTAGACTAGAAATAGGGGAAAAGGTATCCTCATAATCTATACCTTCCTCCTGATTATAACCCTTATAAATCAATATAGTATTATTTCAAGTAATTATACCTTGAAATCTTTATTATTACTAAAAACCCATTTAGTTCCTATTATAGGATGGTTTTAGGGTCTATCAATTAATTCCCATGCTTTTTTCTCTTAAAATGATTTAGCTCATCTTGCATATCGAACATCAAACTCTCATTATATAAGGATTATTCTATAGACTTATTTTTAAAATGATATAAAAAGGTATACAACTCAAATAGGTTTCCAACATTACTATTAGTCCTAAATCCTTCACCAAGATCTCCTATAACAATCACTAAAGGATGATCTTTCAAAGTCCTGATTTTTATAGGTAATACGCTGTTAGATTCCTCAATTAAATTTTCTTCATAATTAGAATTAACTTGATTAATTTTTAATTTAATTTCATACTTATCATTAGAAGAATAAATCCTAAAGTTTTTTAAAGAATCAATAAATTCATCAGTTTGTATTTTATTATTATCAAACGGACCACTCTCATCAAACATCACATGAAAAAATTCATCGACTATTATTGAATTTTTATTAAACACTCTAACATATTTAGTAGTAGTAGAATAACCAAGAAATATTCCTTAATCATCCATTCGATCAAACTTACCAATATTTTTCTTAGTATTCAAGATATAAACTTTACATCCAAAAACTTTAAAGTATCCATCTTTATTTTTTCTATTATTACATAACTCATAAGGTGGATTTTTAAGAGTAGGTTTATTAAAACTATATTCATAATATGAAATGATATATTAACAAATTTTCTCCAAAAATAAATAGGTAAATTATACTCATTTAACCTAGTTATATCCATTTCTTAAATGGTTTTATTTCATCTTTCAACAATTCAATTTTATTGAGGTGTTATTGGAGTAGAAAAAGTATGTTTAATACCTATATTTGAGGAAAATGAATTAAATTATTGATTCTCAAATTTAAATCCATGATTTATTCTAAATGGAAATATTTTAAAATATTTTTCATTTTGAACAAACTTATAAAAACTCATAAAGATGGACAAAGATTCACTTTTAAACTTCAAAAATTTACACCAAGTAAATATGGAAAAATAATAAACTAAAACATATATAAAGAAACTTCCTGTCAAGATTTATAATCTAGAAGGACCTAAAAATCCATATGGATATGTTCTAAAGGTTTATATTTAAAAATTGATTGATTTATTTCAAAGATGACTTATGTTGCTTGCCTATTTGACATGCATCACAAAATCGTTTCTCATCAAACATAAGAAAAGGTAGATGAGAAACTAAATTATTCTCAAATAATTTATATAGAGAAAATATATTACAAAGATTGATACTTATATATCATATCAATGATTCACTCTATTCATCATTTAAATAGTTTACATTTTTTTTACACGTGGAACATGGGTCTAAAGTATAATTTTTTTTGTTATATATTCTCTAAACTTAAGCATTATATCTATAAACACATAAAATTCATTATTTTAAAAATAAATAGTAAAACCATCATCATAGAGTTAAATGATACTTATCAAAATATTCTTCAACCCTTGAACATAGAGAACCTTGTTAATTAGGATAGATTTTGGATCTCCAACTGACCAAACTCCAATGATCTTCCCTTTAGTATTGTCACCAAAGGTAACCAAACCTCCATAAACTTTAGATAGTGCAGAAAGTTAGAAAAGTAAACACTTATATTCCTTAAAAATACACTATCCATATACCAAATTTCTTTTATGTTGTATTTTTACGTAAAAAATATCAAATAATAATTTTTTTGTTACCCAGATTATTTTGGGACCTACAGTGTCACTGAACAATGATCTGAGAAACCAAATAAATTTAATTTTACTAGAAACTCTAGAATTAACTCTTGAAAGGTCTCTAAAAATATAATATTTATTTACACTACTAATTTGATTTTTTATCAAGAAAAAATTATTCACATAGTAACCATTAATTCCATAATAAAAACAATTAACATTTGATATGCTATGATTTATTGAACTAGGGAAAACAATAATTTCCTTATAGTTTAGGTTTTTCACCATTAATTCAATTTCAATATTTTTATTTTCTACACACATTATTTCAAATAATTTTAGTTAAATTATCTTCTACTCAATTAAACACAGTAGAATATTTTTCTAAATATTCTAATTTAGTAATTAATTATTTAATCTTACTTTTTTATTCAGTAAAGCTTGTAGTAGATTTTTTTAATTTTTCTTTAAATTCTAATTGTTGTTTTAGCATATTATCTTTATCACTTTGGACAACATTAGGAATATTCTTAAGATACTTGTGAATTTTATTAATAGATTGATATTCTTCTTTTAAAATGGATTAATATTCAATTAATTCTTTATTTGAGAAAGTTTCTGAATTTGAATCAGAAGAAAAATAATAATAAGATTTTACAATATCTTATTTAGCCATAAATAGCATATTTTATTTCTGATTTAATTATTTATTCTCATATTTATAACTTTAATAACTATTAGAATATTTAGATACACTCTAGATGGATTTCATGGATTTTTTCCCTTTTCACTCATACTCATCTTTCATTTGAAACTTCTTTTACTTATTCTATATTTTCCTTCTTTCCTTTAGTCATTGTCAATAAGGTTTGATATGTACTAGCTACTTGCATTCCGAACATCTGATTTATTTTATAACATGACCATTTTTCTTATAGTCATTAAATGAATTCTTGTAACCTTTATTCCTTTTATACAACTTATTAATTCTTCTTTCCAACTGAGCAAGTTCCTATCCTGAATTCAAACAAGTTCAATAATTGGAGAATATAACATCCTTTTTTGAATACTTTTCACCTTTGGAAATACAAAATTTGTAATATGTGTTTTCTTTTTTGATAATTATATGATCCTCATCCTAAATTTTCATCTCAGCATTATATATCATGTGAGTTCCAATTAATTCACTTATCTTTAATTATTTAACAAGAGTTGACTGTCTTGTAGTTGAAATACCATTACATATAGTAGGTAAAACTATAAGAAATTTTAAATCTTGATCTTTTTCAAGCATTGGTGATATAAGAGAAACAACCCTATTGAATATTTATATCAATATTATATTCATTTGGGTGATACTTTCACCTTCATACATTCTAAAATTTTTAAACATTAATTTAACAGTATTGTATCTCAATTTCCTAACATTTCCAATCCCTTCATAAGCATCATTAATTGTCTGCCACATTTCATACACAATAGGATTTTGGGAGAAACAATTAAACTCGTTTTTTCCAAGATTGTAAATAATAGTATTAATAGCTTTTGAATTTATATTATATTCATTTTGTTTGGTAGTATCCCATTTTTTTGGTTTATACTTGGTAATTTCATACATACTGACATCCTTCAAATAAAATTTTAAACCAAGATTCTCTAAATATATACCCATTCAAGATTTCTAGAATCCATAATTTTCACCATTGAAATATGGAGCCCAGATCATAGGCTTTTATTCTTTGAGTTTATCCATTGAATTCTTTCTTCATCTATACCTTTAAATAAAGATTTCCAGATCTTAAAAGAAATCTTCAATAGAGAACTCCTCTGATACCAATTTTTATGTCGGAATGATGATGAAGACACAAGAGGGGGTGGATTTTTTCTTTTTAAAAACACTTGAATAATTTAAAATTGATCCCCATTTTTAACTTTTAAGGTGATGTTGTTCCATTTTCTTTAAAATAATATACAAAAAAAATTAAAATAAGAATACACAATAGTTTTATAGTAGTTCTGGGAAAAAAGATCCCCTAATCTAATCCACCAATACTGTCATGCCCTAAACCACTAGTTCCTTGCCTGGGCTGGAAGTAAGATGAGAGTGACAGCCTAAGCTAACCTCTAATAAGAAAATGGATGCTTCCAAGTGCCAAATAATAATATAACTTAATGTGAGGTCTTATCCTAAATCGCCCATACACATGCACACAACCACCTCCATGGAACAATACTGAGATATAATAAAAAGGATGAAACATATAGAGTGTAATAATTGCATGCCAAAACCTCTAGAATATACATAAAAGTACAAAATGGTAATATAAAAGATAAAAATGGGAAAAATAAATGTTTAACCATAGATACAGGGGGAATACCCATCCAATAACAACTATAAAGGGAAAATGGGGAGATCCGAACTCAAGATCCCGTAGTCTAACCACCGAGCACTACCAGTGCTTCTATGTACTATTAATCTTCACTAATATTGGGTGAACCATAGTCACCACTAATCTTTCTATCATCAACATAAGACATGACTCATGCAGGAAAATTCCATGCAAGGGTGAGTATATATATACCCTATAGGGAACTCAAAAAACCATGTAAGAAGAAATAGAAATAAAAAAACCAAATCAACCTATAAAGAAAGAGGGTAAAGAAAAACACATTATATATCCTAATAATGAAACCCTATTGAAGGGAGGAAATGGGATCTCCATTACCCAAGAAAACTATTAATGAAGAGTCTATATGCTACTCCAAAGGTCCCATCCACTAGATAAGCATCATCCATAACCCCTCAAGAATATAAAGGTGCTACACCACACCACTTTCTAGTATAATCAAGGGAGAACAACTCTAATGGAGGACCCACACACTGCTAGAGCTCAATGATAGGGATTCCACTATGTAGATAAACGAACCACACCCTCTGTAATGTGGGGGAGTTCTATCTCTACATAGAGTACCCCTTGGGGAACATGATGTGTACATTCACTCAGAGTCCTGGGCATGTTCTCTTGGCATATGAATCGACTAGTGATGTACCTATGAATGAAGTGTCCCTCAGGGTACATGACGTGTCTTCTCCCTCATGGTTCTGGGTCTCTTCCCTAGGCATATGGCATGGATACCCGGGTAGGATCACACAATGTGTGGTCCCAACCACATGATGTGTGATATTTAACTTGGGTGAAACCTTATCCACCATGAGATTCTGAGGAACAAAACATGTGTACTTATGTATTGCAAAGTGTGTACTCAAGTTTTTCACATCCAGTAAGTATGGTCTTCATGCAGACGCTAGATTCATGATTCCTACCACTTCCTCTACCATTTGACCCACCTAAAAACACTAAAGTCAAAGTATGTTGTCTCTATTCACCATTTACCATCATCCAGTGCTTGAAAAATGGAATCCCAATTACCTAAGTGGTAATCATCATGCCTCCCATCATTGTTTGGGGTTTTTATACATGAATCCATCACCTTCATCTGAAAATCAATCTCGATCCATCCATGAAATGATGATCTATTTTTCTTTCATGCAACCTTCATGAATTCAAGGGTTTGATTATTCTAAAATCTAGCCCAATAATGTAGAATTTTGATCTCATGAGCCAATGATAAAGAACACAATGAACAGTGATGTAAAAATCACAAGAATGAGGTGAATATCATGTTGGAAAATTGGATCTTGACCAATTATTACATAAATTAAATAAACAAAACATGTAAATCAAGGTGGAGATAAACATAACCAATTAGTTTTATTAATTCTAATTTAAATTGGGCTCATGTGAATAATGGAAATCACAGAAAAGAAGAAGATATGTAATCCATGCTTGAAAAATAAATCAATGGGCATAAATCCACAAAATAAAAATCCATACATCAAGAAAATATTTATAATTAGTGAAGAATGCATCTACTAGTAATGAAGGTTAGTATCCTTCTATGTTCATTGTTCGCCTCATGATTCTCCTTAATTTTTATCATCGGTCCATGTTCCCGAGTTGCCAATGAAAAAGGATATCTCCTTCTAATCATATCTAATATCTTAGTGTTATACATATAACCCAATAGATTTTCCATAGTGGTGTTTAAATACAAGATTGTCTGAGTTAATAGTTAATAAATTAAATTAATATTCAATTAATTTAATGTCTTCCAAAGTCTGCCTTCCACAGAACATCCGACATCGACTAACTTTATATCGTTCTTAGGGTAAACCCCACATTACCAAAATAATCATAGTCTCAAATTTACCATCTGAGGTATCAATAAATGAAAAAAACATTTATTCTGAAAATAAGTGTTTACATACTTTAATATATATATTTTATATATACTAATTTTTGGGTCCCACAACAGCCAAAATACAACACCAAATTCGATTAATAATCCATAGATATATATAGAGTTATTCAAAGGATCAAACTATAGAAATATGAGTCGTTTCAAACAATATCCCCATGAGCATGATTATCTTCATGTGTATATCCTTTTTCAAGGGATCTTGATAGTTGAGTGTAATAAACTGCAACTTATTACAAAAACATTTATAGTGCTTTAAAACCGGACTAACAAAATCCCTCAAAACACTCAACACCTTAGTGTTCAAAACCCAAAGTTAGTGTATTTAGTTGGAAAATTTATATTTGAAAGCATTCAGTTGAAAATGAAAAAATACTAGATAAATGTATTTTTAAAGGAATAGAAAAATAACTTCGAAGAACTATCCTCAAGAAGAATCATCAAATTTTCGAATAAAGAAGAAGTATAAAATAATGAATATTTATAGCAGTATCACATATAATAGGAAGAAACTAAAATGTTTATGTATCCAATGTTTAGTATTAAAAAATATTAACAAATTATAGTGGATGTATCACATATAAGAATCATCATTTGTAGAAGAAAGGAAAATATATTCTATAACTATAAATATCTGATGTAGTTTTTTTGAGAGATTCATATTTTTTCTGATCTCCAAAGAAAATATATCATTAGTTAAAAAGATAAAATTCACTATATATATAACCATTTCATAATTAAATAAGATTTTGATTTAATTCTGGTCAAATAGATCCAAAAATTTCACCAGATAAATCATGATTTCAAAATGCACAGTGTGTTTGGAATTTGAATTTAATCAGCCACTAGGAAACATAACTATAATGAACCAAGATTGAAGTACAAGAATATTACATCTTTCAAGATGAATATTCATTTCATTTTACAAACACATGCCAAAAGACTATAATAGTTTAGTGCCTTTGGAAACTTGGTGAAAATTCTTATAACTTGTGAAATATCTTCAACATCTCCCATAAAAATCTTCCCCTTTAGTAATCCTAATTAAAACCATCATTTATATCCTAGGGAAAAGAAAACATATAAAAAGGGTGATCCCAGATTCTCAGTAAGGGTAAGAAAAGAAAATATAAAACATAACATGAACATAAGAATGTAAAATCATAAATATAACTTTTGAAAATCATACCATGTATAACATATATCAAAATATTGAGTCATGAAATAAATATTGGTAGTTCATAAGACTTAAATCATAAGGGAACATGACCCATGAGAAAACAACTTTGGCATAAAATATTTAATTGTGGAAAAAAATAATTATATAAAATAATTTCTATATTAGCCAATGCCCATTTCCTAGACCATCATAGTAGAAAAAGTTTTATACTAAACTGAGTTCACTCTTCATTCCAGCCCTGTATTACTGAATTTGATTTACTTTCCATTATAGCCTTGTATTATTGAACCAAATTTACTTTTCATTCCAGTCATTTCTATCTTATGAGATATAAATCTATACCCAATGCATTGGAGGGATATATAGGTCCCACCGATCTCATCATGAAATCATTCTTATATATGCCACAAAAACATAAATCACTCATCGTAGCATAACCTAAGGAATAAAATGGCTTTCTTAAGCATCATTCCAGCATAATATAATCCATGTAAAACAAATGTATTTCATAAATATAATTCCATCAAAAACATAATAAAAACATAATAATAATAGGGATAGTATACTTGAAACATAACCATATTAAATAATTAAATATTATATGGAAATTATTTTGATTTAACACTTGAAATTAATTATTGAGGAAAATATCCTTTCGTCTTCAAAAACATTTTATTTTCTAAAAATTCCACAAAATTTTAAAATAAATGAATTTATATGAAAATAATCTTGAAATATTGTAAAGGAAGATTCATGGAAATATAGAATTATGAAATTTTAAAAATATGTTCATTAAGTATAATTTAAAAGAAAACATTCTTCTCATACTTTTGTCAGAATGTCAAAAAATACCTCGTATCAAAAATGAAAAAATATTCCTTTCAAACCATTTAATAATAATTCACGAATGGGTAAAATTAAATTTAAACAATAGAAGAATAATATAATGAAAATTTTATAAAACATATGTATAAAACATGCACATGGATGATAAATATACCCCAATAAATACTTATGTATAAAAAATCTTGGATAAAATGAGATTGTGAAATTACCCCTTACCAATTTATAATCAGTCGAATCATATGCCTCATAAAATAAAGAAAATTATATGTATATTTAAATATCATAACTTTCATAATAAGATTTATAAAAACATTCATGGAAAAAATAAACACCACAAAAAATAAATAATCATATATAGTTATTATTTCCATTATTATACCCATCTAATTAAATTGGTAGTGAAAAACGGATTACACAACAACGTGGAGACCGTAAGTCTTATATACGCACGCGTGGTGATTTAGTTTTTTGTAGGATGGATAAAAGGTGGAGTATGGTTGTTCAATAATTATAATAATATCTCCATATATAATTGGTACTTGATTTATTACTTTATAATGGAAAAAATCATGAAGAGGAAGTAGAAGAAGAAATAAGTTTGACAGAATCGGTAGAAGAGATTACCACTTCTTTGATGTGATCCCTCTAGATATCCTCTTAAAGATACGAGAGATGGTCTTTTGAGAAGAAAAAAACCTATAGAATGTGACTAAGGAAGTTGATAAAATAAATGTGTAGGTGATAGCTGAGATTTAAGTCTCAATGTGAAGTGAAGTTGTGAGGGAGGAGGTTCCCTTTTATAATTGAGGTGATGGGAACTTTTGGAAACTCCAAAAATATTAATTTAAAATAAACTCAAACCACATAAAAAACCTCCAAAATATACTAATTTAGAATATAAGATGATATACAGTTGTAATCGCATCAACAAATAATTTTTAGACATGTTTTGATTTCATTTTAAACCTTATCATTTCGTTTTACCCTTAATTGTTCTCTTTTAATTATGACAAAGGTAACAAATTGTTCAATATTAAAATAGTATAATTTTTACTTATTTGATGTAAATTAGAACATAAATAAAAAATATATAACATTTTAGAGTAAAAATAATTATTTTATATTTTTTAAAATATTTTATTATTTTTAACTAATTTAATAAAACATTATTTTGACAAAATATCAATAGTGTCATTTGGACACTATTCATTTAATGGATTCTTAAAAATATCAAGATAAGATGTTAACCTAGAACTAAATATATTATTATATCTTTAAGGTTTCAAATTCCTCTAGAAAATTTGCTGGATATATTAATTATCCCAAATTATATTAATATTAGTATTTTTAGAAATATTAATTTGATATTTCCATTAATAAAATAATTACTACATCAGTTTTGTGTCATTATTTAATATAATTATTCTTTGGGTAAAAATTAACAAAATAATATGATGAATATAAATCCTATATATTTCATAATAATACATATAGTTTTATATATCTTCTATAAAATCAAACATTAAAAATGTTATACTTATTAAAACATGAATGCGATAAGTTTAACATCACTTTATATAAAATATTATAAGTGTCATAAAAATTTTCATTTGTCTAAAAATGGTCAATAACCTGATCCTTGTATTATTATATTTTATATATACTCTACAAATAATATTTTTTAGGTGTTTTGGTCTTTTAATAGTTATTATCATTTAAATTAAAATTATTTTATTTATTTTTCATCAATTAAACAATTTATGTATCATCTTTTTATAAGAATTTAAGGTAATTATTTAGTCTCTAAAAATTATAAATAAATTAAAATAATGTATATAATATCATTATATTTATGAATAATATTTATTATCTAAGTTTTATCATATTTATCACTATATTAAAATTGTTATACTTATAATAATTAAGAGGGTGACATTTTCCCACTTTCATGTCACTTTATTTTATTTTAATATTATTTATACCATTTTCATAGACAAAGGTACATTAAATGAGTAAATTATGATACTTATGTGTTAAGGGTATATTTTTACTCATCAAATAGTATTTTAGAAGGTGTTAGAGTAATTGTATTGTCTGTATCATATTAATTGTTTACCTAAATTACCCTATTTACATTTAACTGCCTCAAATAAAAATTATCATAGTTACTATTCATAATATTAAAAAAATAAAAAGTAACATATAAACATAATTTATACCCACTTATTCCAAATATGGAATACATTTTTCAAAATTTGAAACATATAAGTTGTAGTAATTAAAATTAATCCCGCCGAGAGAACGAGAAAATAGGTTTTTAAAAAGTAAAACCATCAAAATATTTACACGTGTTTATATAAATCTCAATGTGAAATTACTTAAAATGATAAAAATTGGATTAAATGATAAAAATTTAATCTAATTATACTTTAAAACCAATTAAAATTACAATCTAACAATATAAATAAATTAGATGAAAAAACAGTTTTGAATTAAAATGCAGTATTTTTCACTATTCATTAAAATATGAAAGTTATGAGAAAAATACCAAATATTTATTAAACTAAATTATAACTTCCCTATTCCAAATAATAATACTATTTTTTCAAATATAATATAAAAAAGTATCAAAAACTAGATTTAAAATGGGTGCGCCATCCAA
This sequence comes from Viscum album, assembly GCA_963277665.1. Classification (NCBI taxonomy): domain Eukaryota; kingdom Viridiplantae; phylum Streptophyta; class Magnoliopsida; order Santalales; family Viscaceae; genus Viscum; species Viscum album. The sequence continues at coordinate 767,255,753 of OY728159.1, read as the reverse complement.
AGGCGGCAAAACTGTATTTTTTGAAAAATACATATTTTATTCGAAAAATTGATTTTGTTCTTATATCACATCTATAAAAATTATAAAATGAATTTTAAAAATTATATTTATTGTATTTAATACATATTTCATTAATAAAATTCATCAATATTTATTTTATTATTTTATAAACTTGATTAAACACAGTCTTGCATGAAATAAGTTCTATCAAAATAACTAGAAATTCTGTGTAACACAAGCCAAGAATAATGTTGCATATACCACAAGATAAGCTAGTTTTTCATATTTTATAAGATTTACTTGGTGTAACATACAAAATATGACATAAAAAATATATCTAATAAAAATATCTAGGTGTTATAATAAATTCCCATAGAAAATAGAATTAATTAATCATTTGTTGTAGGTATTTTGAAATAGAATTTTAATCTCTTTATTAAGAGATTTACTCCAAAAAAATCATAGTAGAAATATCAGAAATAATTAAAAATTCAAAACATATGGATTCCTATTTCAACATGGGGTTTTCCTATGTGAGTATAACACCAAAATTATAAATACCATTGTTCAGTTGATTTTAAATATAGAGTTCTAGAATGGGGAGTATGATACCAATTTGAGGTTTTTTAAATTAGGTACATGCCAAATGTGATATACCCAAATATCAATTTTGTTAAAAAAAATTAGGTTCCTGATAATAACTTTGAACTTAAATAAGGGGTTCCAAACATGGCATTATGTATTCAAATGTGATCCTCTTGATCAAAAGATAGGTTACAATAAAATTTTTCAAATATTGATTCTAGAATTCTTGAAAACATCTAGAATAATTTACAAAATAAGATTTCACCAAAAATAAAAGAGTATTATATAATCATTCTTCCAGAATTTCCAAAAAAAAATTTATTTAATTAAATATAAACCTAAGTTCCACTCAGATTAACTTTATCTGTAAAAAAAAATTAGGTTTTTTGCAAGCATCAAAATCAATAGAAGAATTGTTGGAAAAAAATCTGTACTCCCAAAAAAATGTTGGAAGAAGCATCCTAGAAACTAAGTGTGGAAAATAGGGGCATGAGGCTAATAAATGCTGAAGGGAGACAACGAATCCTACTAGTGAAATGGAATAAAATAAATATACAGTTGACTCTCAACATGAATTCCATTGATTAAGATACATGTAACATAGAAATTATAAATACTAATTCCCTAAGCCAAGGGTTTTTGAAGATAATCAATGACAACAACCTCCAAGTCCAATAGAGTAGGGAAGGGATTATACTATCACTAATGCTGAGGTGGATCTTGAAAATGATTTGGTGAAAATCATGCTTATTATTCATTAAATAATAGAGAATGTAGTATTTGATTTAGGTTCTATAAATTCTTTCATATCATGCAGCTTTAGTAGAACTATTCAAACAATACCTCAAAAAATGGAGGTGAGTTATATGTGAGAATAAAAAATGGGGCAATTATTTCATCCCAAGTATATAACTCTTCCCCAGTTAATGTTTGTGGATTGAAACTCCCAAAAAAACTTTTCATACTTACTTTAGTGGAATTTTATTCTATATTATGCATAGATTGAGTATCCCTACATAAATATAATATCAATTTTCGGGATAGGTAGGCCACACTTTACATCCTGAGTCATCCTACAATTCTATATAAGTGTAAATAGAAGGATTAATCTACTTTGTAATATTCTTCTCAATATTGGATATTATTACCTTATGAAAAATTATATCTATATAAAATGATTTAGATAAAGTAGGGAATCATTCTTGAAGTGAGGGACTGTACTACTACATTCCCTAAAGAGTTTCATGGTCTTCCTCCTAACTAAGAGATTGAGTTCTCAATTGAACTTAAACCATGATCTCTTGCCACATCCAAGACTCTCTACATAATGAACACCATTGAATTGGAAGAACCAAAGAAGTAGTTATAAGAGAATTCAGACAAGGGTTTTATATGCCTAAGTGCTTCACCTTAGGGTGTACTTTTCCTCTTAGTCAAGAAGAAAGATGGGTCAATGTGCCTCTAGATATATTATCGTAAACTTAACAAGATCAATATAAAGAAAAATTATCCCATTCCATGGATTGATTAATTTTCTTGATTAGTTATGTAGAACCTAGTAATTCAATAAGTTTGAACTTCAGTTTGGATATCACCAATTAAAGGTAAAAATAAATATATTCCCAAGAATGCCTTTCAGATAAGGTATGAGCATTATGAGTTCATAGTGATTCCCTTTGGACTCAATAATTCTCTAACAATATTAACGGACTTTATGAATAGAGTTTTTAGATATTACCTTGAAAAACTTGTTATAATCATTATCGATGATATTCAGATATACTTCAAAAGTAAGGAGGAACATGAGGAACATTTGAGTATTGTGCTCAATACTTCAAAAAAGGATAATTTATATGCAAAGTATAGTAAATTTGAATTCTGGATGGGGGAAGTATCACTCTTGGGACACATTATGTAACACCCCAAGCTTCCACTGTACACTTCTCTTTGAATAATATAGTAGCGTGTGTTGTACGCAACTTCGAGTTCTAACACACACACCACAACCAATCAAAGTATCCGTTATGAATAGTAATACCCACTTTTTAAAATTATAGAAATTTTATATTTCAAAATGGACTTCATTTTTGTATTCGTAATATCGAAATTATACTAAGTTGATTTTTTTTGTAATTTTCTGAGAACTTCTAATTTTTTATGAATAGTGAAAAATACTTAAGAACAAATTTTTTAATCAAAATAATTTATAGTGATAAATTATACAATTTATTGGTTCTAAAGAGTAATTAGAATATAATTTTGCCATTTTATCCAATGGTGGTCATTAGAATTAATTTCACTTTGAAATTGGACATAAACAATTGTCAATCTTTTGATTGATATTCTTTCTTAAAAACACGCTATTTGTTGTGACAACGAGAATTAATTATTAAATTAATTAATTCAACATATATGTTTGGAATTTTGTAAAATAGACATCATTTTTTAATTCGGAATATCAATTATAGCTTAGGGTGAAATTTTGGCATTGTTCTGAAAAACTTCAATTTTTTGATGAATAGTGAAACCACTAAGTGGTAGTTAAAAAACTGATTTTTCGTTTAAATGAAACATTACCGCTTCTATGAATTGAATTTAAAAAATACAACATAAATGGTTGTCATTAGGATGTAAAATGTGGTTCAACAGGATTAAAATAATTTTTTGGTGAATAGTAACTTTTAAGTTTAATTAATCGTGATTAAAGGTAATTAGTGAAATTTAAGGTAAAGATAATGTTATAATAATATGAAATGACCTTGACACATGTACTACCCCTATTTTATGAGTCATGGACGACCAAGACAATCCATGGGTCAACTTGGGGACCCCATGGAGCCACTTTGGTAGGAAAATGACATTAACAACTTTTTATTTAATGTTAAAATAAAAATGTCACAAACATGAGTTATTTTACTAAAACAATTTTTAAATGGGGTTATACAAGTAATATTGTTTACTATAAATATTCATTAGAAATATAAAAATATTTCCTACATCATGGTAATTTTTTTTATATTTTTTAGACATTAAATAAATTAAATTATTTATGACACCATGATGATGCAACGATTACATCATTATTTAACGATTTAAATAAAATGAAAAGATAATGTAAATTATAAGACTTACACTTGTCAAAAACAAATTTTATGGGTATATTTCGAACGCTTATCACCTTATCCTATAAATATATAATTTTTGGACCTTTTAAATCCAAAAAAAAATTTATAATAAAGTAACCTTTTATAACTTTCCAAGAGTGCCCCTCCTCTCCTCTTATAAATGGCCCCCACCACTACCAACTTATTCACACCTTCAAGCCATTTGTCTCAGCCAAACTCTGCCAAAATACTCTCCAAACTTCCCTATATTACTCCTAGAAGCCTCAATTTTGGCAGAATTCTTCCCAAGGAAGCCTTTGGCTCAAATCAAAAAAGAGTTACCCGATTTTAAGGTAATATCTTCTCTTATGTTATTTTGTTTTATTTTGCTTCTCCAACCCCTTACACTCTTTTTATTACATTATTCTGTAAAAAAACCAGTATCTTAAATATAAAAGGATGTATTTATGAGAAGGATTTGATTTACACTTACACACACCTTCGTCTAATGGTTAAATAACATACTGTTTCTGTGGTTGGAAAATTTCCTCCTCACGAAACGATGATTGTTCAATCTTCTTTTAACACCTCTCATGGTGGCCATTATGATGAAACTATTTTTATATATGATATATATTATTATTTTTTCCTTATGATTCTTTATTTTTCATTTATGGCATACCTTTACGATTTCCATTATGGCTAAACGCAATAATTTCATTTTAGGAAGTGCGGACTACCGCCCCCTCGAAGTGATTTGAATCGTTAAATCCATATGTGGGATTTATAAAGGATGGAGTAAATGGTATTATACATTATGTTATACTGGAATTATATTATACCTTTATATAATTATAACTTCATTCCATTAAATATGAAATAGAAATGAAAGTAGCGTTTATGTGTACGTACGGCTTACCATCTCCATGAACGGTGCATTTCATTTCATACCTCTAAATGTTACGTAATATTATGAATGAATGTATATATTGGATATATATAATATATATGATATCTACATCATGGATATAATTATGGAGATAATGTATATTCTACCACATAAACAACTTTTAATTATAAGAAGTTTATTGTTGACTCAAGTACCAAAGATCGACAAAACGACCGTTATTAACTTAAATGACTACATAATTTTCGTAACATTGTAATAAGTGATATAAATGGGATAATGAGCTTGAAAAAGGTTCTTAAGAAAGTAGAGATTAACTCTAGTTTATTATTCAGGAGGTTAAAGAGCGGTCGAGTCAAGTCGGACACGAGGTAAGGGAACTTCTTAACCCAATTTTCGTTCTTTGGGTTAATCTCCTACTTTCAAATTATGTCATGATATTATTATATCCTATCTTGTATTTGTAATTTAATTATGTGTACTTATATTGAATACACATAATAGATCTATTTTATTTAAAAAAATGATCTTTGTAAGGTACTTTGTCTCAATCTCCATTCATTGAGGCATATTTTGTTTTATACACAAATTTATTTTATATGGTGTATAAACCCCTTTGACTTTTACGTTTATTCAAAAGGAATCTTTTTATACGAAGTGTTTTTACTAAACTACAAAAAAGAATGTTTTTTCTTGTCATACGTATGCGGAGACAATGACTTTTCCACCGCCGTGACCATTATTTGAGTTTCGGCTTCCTCTACAAGCCATAACTTTTTAAAAAAAATGAAAAAATTAAATACCAAGTTTTACTTTTCTTTTATTTTGGTATTGAAAATGGTTTTATTATATCAAGTTGTTTTATTTATATCTTGTGATTCAAATGTGGAAATGTTATGTTTTCTTTATGCATGTTTTATGTGATACGATTATGTTATGGTTTATGATATGTTTAAACCTGTTCATATGAGGAATGCATTGGACTTAATAAGTGACGGGTGGAGCCCGCTATAGCTCCTCGATGCATCGGTAGGTCTCATGAGAGAAACTAGTGTCTTGGAATGAGGCCTTGACAAAATCTTATTTGTATTCTTGGCATGAGGCCTTGGCTATGTGGTTATGATAGTCTGGAATTATGCATTCCATCATTATGAAAGTGGTTATTGATATTGCATGTGATTATTCGACCAGTAGAATATCCATGTGAATAAGTAAATGGAATTATTTCATTTTACTTTTTCCATATTATGCTAAAGTTCAAGTTTAAAAGGCTTTTTTTAGTTATACATTGCCTTAAATGTTAATGTTTATTTATGAAATCTTCCGCTATATTGTTATCCTTACTGAGCATCTGATCTCACCCCTTTCAGTGTTTTAATTTTTCTAGGATGTGAAGAAGTATTTTAGGAATGACCTGCAGGGATAGTCTGAAGGGGATATGAGTGTGGAAAATGGAGACTTTGTTATTGTAGTTTTTCACTTTATGATGTAATGTAACATTTATGAATGTATCTAGTGTTTCCAAGGCTACTAAACTAACCGGTCTTTCGAGACATGATCTTTTGTGATCATGCCAATGTTACGCAATAATGCACCGACTCTGGGTAACTGGGGTCGGGGCCTTACAGTTGTTATCAGAGGCAGTTTAGTACTAACCTTGGAAGCTAGATTTAGATAAACTCTGATTAGATCACATATCCCGAAGATAGACTTCGAGGATTAGTATAGAAGAACTTCCTAGAATTTTGGTATTATAGATATTTTGTGAGTTTTTCGAGCAATACACCCCTGTCTAGATACGAGTAGGTAGAGGCGGCTCCGGCACAGATGTACCTAGGGGTAAAACCCAAAAACACCACTTTGAGCTAGACTCGAATGGGAACTGGTGCACGACAATGGGCCTTGCTGCACTCTTGGTTACGACACTCCTGGGGGATATGCTTAGGATAATTATCATTTTATTTACAAACCATTATGAAGGGCTTATGAGTACATACTTACTCAAAGAAAACATTTTTATGATTATGGATTATATCCATAAATAGTTCAATTTATGTTAAGTGTTTTACAAGTATGGAATTATGTATTTAAATTCATAAACTAATCTAGTTTATGCCATTGTTTAGAAATGGCACCTAGTTGGAGGAATGGAAACAATATCAATGCACGCACTCCATGTATGGATTTCCCTCCTGCTCAAGATAATTATTGTGGAGCTAGAGATACAACTGGTGTTGATCAACTTATTACCATACTAGGACAACTCACTTAGGTTATAAATAATAACCTTACTCGTATGGAGCACCCTGATCCGCAATGTGGAGGATCAATGTTAGACCGCTTCATGAGGCAACAACTGCCAACATTTAGTGAGGGTAAAAATCCATTATTAGCTGAGCAATGGATAAACTCCTTAGAGAAAATATTCCATGCCTTGGGGAGTAGCGAAAGGGAGAAGGTTGTCATGGCAGTCTACCGCCTCACTGGAGATGTCGATCAATGGTGGTCACTGATTCAAAACACAAAGGAAGATGAAGAAGTATCAAGTATGGAATGGAGGGAGTTTAAGGAAATTTTCTTAGAAAAATAATTTCCACATGACTATCGAGCAGATATGGAAAGGAAATTTTTGAGTCTGAGGCAGAAGGAGGATGAGAATGTCGCAAAGTATGAGGATAACTTTACAAGGTTAGTGAGGAATGCTGCAGATTATATACGTAACCAAAGAAGTAAGATCGATTGTTTCTTTGATGGGTTAAAACCATTTCTCCGTCGAGCATTAGTCTCACAAACCTTCTCGCCGTACGAAGATATTGTCTCGTGTGCTATCAATACGGAAAATGAATTCTCTAAGTCTTATGAATTTAAAGCAAAGCAAGAAAAGAAGAGATCTTCTGATCAATCTGGAAATGGAAATAAGGGGAAGAAGGGAAAAGTTGAATATCAGTCCTGCAGTAAATGTGGGAAGAAACACCCCAGTACTTGCTTGAAGGGAATGGGAGTTTGTTATAAGTGTGGTGAAAAAGGACACCAAGCTCATGTTTGCAAGGGAAAGAAAGTTGTTTTCAATGTGGAATGCTATAATTGTAGAGAGATGGGACATTATGGAAATGAATTTCCTAAGCGTCAGGGGAACTTACCTCAGAAGAGGCCAAGGGATCAAGGCCAAGCTTATGCTATCACTACTGCTGAGGTTGAAGCTCCAAAAGACGTGGTGGCAGGTAATTTAATGGTTTCCTCAAGTTTAGAAAATTCATTATTTGATTCTTGATCATTGCATTGTTTCATATCTTCCCAGTTTTCTAAGAAAATTAGATATTTCCAATTTGATTTAACCAGAGAATTGTCAGTCAAAACTACTAAGGTAAGTATCATTGCAACAAAGTTTTGTGAATCAGTCCCCATTAGAGCACATAAATGTTCTTTATCTATTCATCTCATTGTCATGCCTATGATTGAGTTTGATATAATCCTCAGTATGGATTGACTTTCGGACTATGATGCAAAGATTTATTGTAAGAAGAAGGAGGTTATGATTTTTGATGATGATGATAAGGAACACCTTATTTTTAGAGAAGAATTGTCCCCACATAATTCTTATTTAGATCTACCCCCAGTAGCTCAACTAAATTCAATTATTGGGGAGGAAGAGAATGAAATGACTCAGGGAGAGGAAAGGAATGTTCAAATAGAGGATGTACCTATTGTGAAAGAATATGTAGATGTGTTTCCGGAAGATTTACCTGGACATCCTCTAGAATGAGAATTTGAGTTTTCCATTGATTTAATTCCTGGATCAAGGCCTATATCGAATACCCCTTATGGAATGGCCACCATGGAATTATTTGAACTAAAGAAACAACTAGAGGAATTGATTAATAAGGGATTTATTCACCCTAGTGTTTCTCCATGGGGATCCCTTGTCCTTTTTGTTAAAAAGAAAGACGGATCTATGAGTTTTTGCGTTGACTACAGGGAGAGCAATGCTATAACAATAAAGAACAAGTATCCCCTGCCTTGAATTGATGATTTATTTGACCAATTACATGGAGATCAATACTTTCCAAAGATTTACCTTCAATCTGGATATCATTAGTTGTGTATGAAGAATGAAGACATTCCGAAGACAACATTTCGAATAAGGTACGGGCATTACGAGTTTACAGTAATGCCTTTTGGATTGAATAATGCGCCCTCTGTATTCATGGATCTAATGAATAGAGTTTTCAAGGAATATCTTGATGATTTTGTGGTGGTATTTATTGATGATATCTTGGTGTACTCCAAAATATAGGAAGATCATGAAAATCACTTGCGCATTATCTTAAAGACTCTTAGAAGGCATGAATTATATGGGAAGTTTAGCAAGTTTGAATTCTGGCTTTAGGAGATTTCTTTTCTTGGCCATATTGTCTCTAAGGATGGAATTTATGTTGATCCTTCTAAGACCAAGGCAATCCAAGAATGGTCAGAACTGACAAGTATAACTGAGGTACGCAGCTTTATTGGTTTGGCAGGTTATTATCGACGTTTTGTCCAGAATTTTGCTCGATTGGCTAACCCATTAATGAAGATCACACGTAAAGGAGTTAAATTTGTCTAGAAAAAAGAGTGTGAAGAATTTTTTGAGGAAATGAAGAGAAGATTAGTCAATGCTCCTATATTTACTCTACCATCAGGGAATGGTGGGTTCGTTATTTATAGTGATGCATCAATGAAAGGACTTGGTTGTGTCCTTATGCAGAATGATAGGGTTATTGCCTATGCATCATGACAGCTAAAAATTCATGAGCAGAACTATCCTACTCATGATCTTGAGTTAGATGCTGTAATCTTTGCCTTGATGATATGGATACATTATCTCTATGGTGAAAATGTGAGATATATACCGATCACAAGAGTTTGAAATATATTTTCTCACAAAAGAACTCAACATGAGGAAAAGGCGATGGCTTAAACTACTCAAGGATTATGATTTCACGATACACTACCACCCAGGGAAGGAAAATAAGGCTGCAGATGCTTTGAGTAGAAAAGATCATAGAGTTTTGAACATGATGAGAGTAGAAAGGGATCCTATTTTCATGGATCTAGTAAATATGGATATGGGAATCACCATGGAGGGTGAAACATCAAAAAAAATTCAAATGGTTTCCAAACCATCTTTACTAGAAAGGATAAAGTGTTCTCAGGCCGATGATGAAGAGTTTAAAAAGAAGATTAAAGCTGTGAATGATGGGCGATTGACTGACTTTTTGTATGAAGATGGAATTTTGAAATTTGGGAGGAGAATTTGTGTTCCCGATATACCTGATTTAAAGAGGGAATTGTTGTATGATTCTCATAGTTCCAATTTCTCTATACACCCTGGGAGCACCAAAATGTATAGAGATTTAAAGGGATATTTTTGGTGGGACAACATAAAGACGGTGATTGCTGATTTTTTGTCAAGATTTATGGTTTGTCAACAAGTGAAAGATGGAAGACAACTGCCTGGTGGATTATTGCAACCTCTTCCCATACCTGAGTGGAAATGGTATAATATTATGATGGATTTTTTTATGGGACTACCAAAGACTCCTAGAAGGAATGACGCAATATGGGTAATTGTTGATCGTCTCACAAATTCAGCACATTTTCTTGCTATAAGGTAAGATCTACCACTTGAACATCTAGCAAGACTATATATTAATGAAGTTGTGAGACTTCATGGAGTACCCCTATCGATTATCTCGGATCGTGATCCCCGTTTTACATCAAGATTCTGGAAAAGTCTTCATAAGACCTTGGATACTGAACTTCATTTGAGCACTGCTTACCACCCTCAAACAGATGGACAATCAGAAAGAACTATTCAAACCTTAGAAGACATGTTGAGATCATTCTCACTTGACTTTCAAGGAATGTGGGATCAATATTTACCTATGGTAGAATTTTACTATAACAATAGCTTCCATTAAAGTATTCATATGGCACCATATAAAGCGTTATACAGAAAGAGATGTCGCACACCAACCTTTTGGGATGGCATTGGTGAAAGAAAACTTGTAGGCCCAGAACTGGTGGAGGAAATGATGGAAAAGGTGAAAGTAATCCAAAACCACATCAAAGCAGCTCAAAGTAGGCAGAAGAGATATGCCGAAAACCTAAGGAAGGATTTGGAATTTCAGGTAGGAGATTATGTTTTTTTTAAGGTATCTCCATGGAAGGGAGTTATATGTTTCGGTAAGAAGGGTAAATTGAGTCACAGGTACATCGGACCCTTCGAAATTCTCGAACGAATTGGGGTTGTAGCTTACCTTTTGGAAATGCCGCCAAGTCTCTACAAAGTTAACGATGTATTCCACGTATCACTGTTGAGAAAATACATGTCTGACCCAACGGATGTACTCACCTATGAGGAATTAGAACTGGAACCCGATCTGTCTTATTGCAAAGAGCCCGTCAGGATTCTTGATACAAGAGAACAAGTGCTGAGAAACTGGACGACTCGTCTGATAAAAGTTCTATGGAGAAACCATAAGATGGAGGAGGAAACGTGGGAACCCGAGGAACTTATGATGAAGAATCACCTGAGTCTTTTTATACAGTGATATTATATGAAATTTCAAGGACGAAATTATTTGAAGGAGGGGATAATGTAACACCCCAAGCTTCCACGATACACTTCTCTTTGAATAATACAATAGCGTGTGTTGTACGCAACTTCGAGTTCTAACACACACACCACAACCAATAAAAGTAGTCGTTATGAATAGTAATACACACTTTTCAAAATTATAGAAATTTTATATTTCAAAATGGACTTCATTTTTGTATTGGTAATATCTAAATTATCCTAAGTTTAATTTTTTGTAATTTTCTGAGAACTTCCAATTTTTTATGAATAGTGAAAAATACTTAAAAAAACTTTTTTAATCAAAATAATTTATAGTGATAAATTAAAAAATTTATTGGTTACAAAGTTTAATTAGAATATATTTTTACCATTTTATCCAATGGTGGTTATTAGAATTAATTTCACTTTGAAATTGGACATAAACAATTGTCAATCTTTTGATTGATATTCTTTCTTAAAAACATGCTATTTGTTGTGATAGCGGGAATTAATTATTAAATTAATTAACTCAAAATATATGTTTGGAATTTTTTAAAATAGAAATCATTTTTTAATTTTTAATATCAATTATAGCTTAGGGTGAAATTTTGGCATTGTTCAGAAAAACTTCAATTTTTGATGAATAGTGAAATCACTAAGTGGTAGTTAAAAAACCGATTTTTTGTTTAAATGAAACTTTACCACTTATATTAATTGAATTTAAAAAATCCGACATACATGGTTGTCATTAAAAAGTAAAATGTGGTTCAACGGGATTAAAATAATTTTTGGTGAATAGTATCTTTTATGTTTAATTAATCGCGATTAAAGGTAATTAGTGAAATTTAAGGTAAAGATAATGTTATAATAATATGCAATGACCTTGAAACATGTCCTACCCCTATTTTATGAGTCATGTCAGAAATATAAAATCCATGGGTCAACTTGGGGACCCCATGGAGCCACTTTGGTATGAAAATGACATTAAAAACTTTTTATTTAATGTTAAAATAAAAATGTCACAAACATGAGTTGTTTTACTAAAACAATTTTTAAATAGGGTTATACAAGTAATATTTTTTACTATAAATATTCATTAGAAGGATAAAAATATTTCCTACATCATGGTATTTTTTATTATAATTTTTAGACATTAAATAAATTAAATTATTTATGACACCATGATGATGCAGCGATTACATCATTATTTAACGATTTAAATAAAATGAAAAGATAATGTAAAATCTAAGACTTACACTAGTCAAAAACCTATTGGATGGGTACATTTATAACCCTTATCACCTTATCCTATAAATATATAATTTTGGGACCTTTTAAATCCGAAAAGCATTTTATAATAAAGTAACCTTTTATAACTTTCCAAGAGTGCCCCTCCTCTCTTCTTATAAAAGGCCCCCACCACTACCACCTTATTCACACCTTCAAGCCATTTGGATCGGCCAAACTCTGCCCAAATACTCTCCAAAATTCCTTATATTACTCCTAAAAGCCTCACTTTGGGCATAATTCTTCCCAAGGAAGCCTTTGGATCAAATCAAAAAAGAGTTACCCGATTTTAAGGTAATGTCTTCTCTTATGTTATTTTGTTTTATTTTTCTTCTCCAACCCCTTAAACTCTTTTTATTACATTATTTTGTAACAACACCAGTATCTTCAATATAAAAGGATGTTGTTATGAGAAGTATTTGATTTACACTTACACACACCTTCGTCTAATGGTTAAAGAACATACTGTTTCTGTGGTTGGCAAATTTCTGCCTCACGAAACGATGATTGTTCAATCTTCTTTTAACACCTCTCATGGTGGCCATTATGATGACACTATTTTTATATATGATATATATTTTGTTTTTGTTTTCCTTATGATTATTTATTTTTCATTTATGGCATACCTTTATGATTTCCATTATGGGTAAACACGATAATTTCATTTTAGGAAGTGCGGACTACCACCCCCTCAAAGTGAGTTGAATCATTAATGCCATATGTGGGATGTATAAAGGATGGAGTAAATGGTTTTATACATTATATTATACTATAATTATATTATACCTTTATATAATTATAACTTCATTACATTAAATATGAAATAGAAATGAAATTAGCGTTCATGCGTACGTACGGCTTACCATCTCCATGAACGGTTCATTTCATTTCTTACCTCTAAATGTTACGTAATATTATGAATGAATGTATATATTGGGTATATATGATATATATTATATCTAAATCATGGATATAATTCTGGAGATAATGGATATTCTACCACATAAACAACTTGTAATTATAAGAAGTTTATTGTTGACTCAAGTACCAAAGATCGACAAAATGACCGTTATTAACTTAAATGACTACATAATTTTTGTAACATTGTAATAAGTGATATAAAAGGGATAATGAGCTTGAAAAGGTTCTTAATCAAGTATAGATTAACTCTAGTTTATTATTTATGAGGTTAAAGAGCATTCGAGTCAAGTCGGACATGAGGTAAGGGAACTTCTTAACCCAATTTCTGTTCTTTGGGTTAATCTCCTACTTTCAAATTATGTCAGGATATTATTATATCCTATCTTGTATTTGTAATTTCATTATGTGTACTTATATTGAATAAACATAAGAGATCTATTTTATTTAAAAAATGATCTTTTTAAGGTACTTTTTCTCAATCTCCATTTATTGAGGCATATTTTGTTTTATACACAAATTTCTTTTATACGGTGTATAAACCCCTTTGACTTTTACATTTATTCAAAAGGAATATTTTTATATGAAGCATTTTTACTAAACGACAAAAAGGAATGTTTTTTCTTGTCATACGTATGCGGCGACAATGACTTCTCCGTCGTCGTGACCATTATTTGATTTTCGGCTTCCTCTACAAGCCATAAATTTTTAAAAAAGTGAAAAAAATAAATACCAAGTTTTACTTTTCTTTTATTTTGGTATTGAAAATGGTTTTATTATATCAATGTGTTTTATTGATATCTTGTGATTGAAATGTGGAAATGTTATGTTTCCTTTATGCATGTTTTATGTGATATGATTATGTTATGGTTTATGATATGTTTAAACCTGTTCATATGAGGAATGCATTGGACTTAAAAAGTGACGGGTAGAGCCCGCTATAGCTCCTTGATGCATCGGTAGGTCTCATGAGACAAACTAGTGTCTTGGCACGAGGCCTTGACAAAATATTATTTGTAGTCTTCGCACGAGGCCTTGACTACGTGGTTATGATAGTCTGAAATTATGTATTCCATCATTATGAAAGTGGTTATTGATATTGCATGTGATTATTCGACCAGTAGAATATCCATGTGAATAAGTAAATGGAATTATTTCATTTTACTTTTTCCATATTATGATAAAGTTCAAGTTTAAAAGGCTTTTGTTTTAGTTATACATTTCCTTAAATGTTAATGTTTATTTATGAAAGCTTCCACTATATTGTTATCCTTACGGAGCATCTGAGCTCACCCCTTTCAATGTTTTGATTTTTCCAGGATGTGAAGAAGTATTTTAGGAATGAACTGCAGGGATAGTCTGAAGGGGGTATGTGTGTGGAAAATGGAGACTTTGTTATTTTAGTTTTTCACTTTATGATGTAATGTAACATTTATGAATGTATCTAGTGTTTCCAAGGCTACTAAACTAATTAGACTTTCGAGACTTGATCTTTTGTGATCATGCCAATGTTACGCAATAATGCACCCACTCTGGGTAACTTGGGTTGGGGCGTTTAACATTATCACTAAAAAAGGATATATGTGGACTAATCTATGATAAACGTGATTGAGGAGTGTCCCAAACCAACATTTGTGATAGATATCCTTAGTTTTTTGGACTATCTGGGTACTATCAATGATTTGTGTGAAAGTTCTCATGATTTTCAAACCCATTAAACAATAGAAATTAGAAGGGAATTATTTTTTGGACCAATGAATGAAAATATAGATTCAAGTAATTGAAAAATAGGCTTATAACTACACCATTATATACACCAATCTCAGGTGGGGAACTTTTCATGGTATAAAGGGATTTTCAAAGAAGGAATTGAGTTGTGTACTAATGTAAAATGATAAGTTGTATCCTATGCCTCATAGGTGTTGAATTTTTTTGATAAAAATATATAATTCATGATATGGAGTTAGTTGAAGTGATATTCACATTGAGTATTTATGTAAAATCCTGGACTCGAAGAGCCACCCAAAGAGTGATAAGAAGGTCGGGTGTTACTACCTTAGGCACACCTCTCCAAATGTCAAAGGTTGCCGACTAGCAGTGAGGGTGTAATAGGTACAGTGGGGAGGATATACCCTCTAGAAGGAGGAAAATAATGGTATTGGTTTGAGCATAATAAATAAACATGCAGCAGAAATAAACAACTCAACAGACTCGAACCAGACCCGCGGAGCGGAAGCACAATCAATATCATATAAACTAGAAGAAGAAATATAGAAACAACAACAATGGAAAATAAATAAAAATCATGCCAGAAATCAATTGCAACAACTACTAACCAACAAGAATGCATCCATAGAAGGTCATACATGTCAATATATAGATAAATGGTCTTAATGGATTACCAACAGTTGCTACATATTAAAGTAATCATGCTGATACATGAAAGAAAGTAAAACAAAGTAAATTCCATATAGGCATGACCTTAGGGTCCATACCAATCTCCATGCCAAACATAATTGTGGTCCAGCTCCTAAGGATGTCCCTTTTGCTGCACATAAAGACATAAAGTCTACACACATCCTGAAGGGCCCATGTAGGGTGTGAGATGAATCTTAGTAGGATACCACCCAATAGTGTCTACCTAATATAAGTGTTTAAAAATTCATGAATTTATAACAATGTAGTAAAAAGTATGATGCACAAATAAACATAAACTCCCATGGTACACATCAGCCACCATGGAATGTCACCTTCTTTGGACAATGCCAGAATATCTGAAGTAAATATAGTGCTTGGACCATGACCCAAGTACCCCTATCATCACAAATATCAGGTGAACCCTCTGGTTCCCCTCAATCATATAACCCTACACCATGTTCCTCCTGACACCTCGTGTCTCAAGGTACCGACTTTCCCGAAGGCACACCTAAAAAAAAGTAACTCAGAGGAACAATGATGCCTATCCTAAAATAAGTAACCGGAGGAACAGTGATGTCTACCCTCAAATAAAGTAACCAGAGGGACAATGATGTTTTCCCTCAAATAAAGTATCCCAACCCATGACCTCAATCACAAAGGGCCTTATCTACCAACCTTATATCCTCATCGCTATCTCCCGAAGGCTCCTCACCTTCCACGTGGATTCCTACAGTATGCACCCACAAACCAATAGTACCAAAACTACAACTACCGGAGGCCTCTACCCACACGAGTGGTCAAAACCACCTCATCACAGAGTCTCTCTGTGTGAACACTACTCAAATCATGGGTGAGCAGTAATCACCATAACAGTACCCAATCCACAACATATCTGGAACCTCATGCCCCTACGACCATGTCACTCAGTATCTGATGGTCTTTCCATCCAAGTAACACGGTCCATGCCCAACCTGACAGTATCACTACCTCAATCCCAACATCCATGACACCCAATCCCATGGTCAAAATCACCCAATGTAATCCGGTTGAAGCCCAACCTATGATCAACATCACTCAAGGGTATCCGGGCCATTCCCAACACAACCCAAAGGGGTTCCAACACATGAAATTCAGAAATTACATATATACTAAAAAAGAATCAGTTTTAAATAGGCCAAACAAACTAAACAGCTGAAATTCACTAACCAAGTGTTGTATCATACTAGCACTAAGGTCATTAAAGCCTCTAACAATTCATATCATGCTTTAACAAATTAAACACAATAGTTAAATAAAAAAATTCATTTTAAACCATTTTGGAACCCCGGCCGAAATTCCCCAAATAAGAAATGGCCTCTCTCCCAACCTCTCACAATAAATTCAGGTATAGGGCATACCCAATGGTATCCCACAGGTCTAAAAATAAATTGAATATGCAACAACAATTAAAATGGGTTCTCGCTCAAAATACTCGAAGACACACCAAAGGCAGCACCACCCAAGTCAACACAAAAATACAAAAATAGGTATGTATCACCTACCTCATACTCGTATGAGATCCTACTCCAGCAACAACCTCTAATTTTTCCTAAAATAAGGTAGATATACAAAATAATCAAAAACGATCAAACACACATAACATGGTTTGGAAAGGAAATCAAGAAAAACAGCTCAATAGGAATCAAGGCTTTAATGAGGGGGTTCCAACACATCTGATGGAGATTGAATCCGAGTTCAGACAAAGAAACAGGAAGTGTTTGAATGTCAAATTGATTGGGGTTCGGAGGTTCTGTCTAGAACCTCAAAATGAGGCTACTTCCCATTTTAAGATAAAAAAACAAAATACATGAAGTATACTTAGGAATACACTCCGTGTGGGTTATTTAACTTTTCCAAAGATAGCTGGCCTCCTTTGTCGACTTGCTGACATGATTACACGACATGTACCTAGGGGTACACAGCGTGTTCTTTTCTACCCGGCCAACATCCCCAACACACCATGTATATCCCCTTACAAGGCCCCTCTACACGGCGTGTAAAAATATTACAAGAAATTTACTTTCTAAAATCTTTCTACCTAGATAACATGCCTATACACCATTTATGACCTTCACACATGACTAAAATACATGGCGTGTACCTTGGAAATTTCCATAACTTCCCAGTTTAGTCTAGAACTTAGCCCGTGATACCTGTTTTCTCAAAAACAGCCCTAAACAAAATGAAAAAAAGAAACTCATACCTTAAAGTAAGAACTATTTTCTTACAAACTTCCCCCCTTAAGGAAATTCGTCCCCAAATTTCCCTTCTAAGGGTGGTGAAGAAAAAATTTCAGGACAACAGCAGTCCAAAACTCAATTCAAGCAAATGTTCACTAACCTATTTCCAGATTCATGGTCCTCTCGTGATGCATCATCACCCCTAAACCACATTAGGTGCTCCCATGTTTCTTCCAACACCCAATGTATCTTCACCGCATTGGTGTCTACCTCAATGAAGTCGTACATCCCATGGATGCTCAAAAAAAAACTCGGTGCCTTTCACCTCAAGTAACCCACATCCTCGATGCCCCGATACACATGACACCTCAAGAAACCTACCCCCCATGGATGCCTCAATGCCCATATCACCTCACACACACACACAAATATATATATATATATATATATATATATATATATATATCACGCACCTTATATGGTTTCAATCCCACTAACCAACATCTGGTCAGTCCACATATATCATGTGTATCTCATGCACTCAAAATGAAAATGACCCAACAAGACATGCCAAAACAAGTAAAAACTGAACAAATCACGGCTACACCCACGGTGTACCTCTAATCATCATTGGATCACCAGCCTGCTCAGCCCTTGGAAGATCTACGGTGTGCACCTGGCCAGAAGTACGGTTGCCTGATGAATGACCTCCCTGCGGTGCTACTCTAGTCTCTAGCCACTAACCCCTCAGCTAGGTCCCACTATCTCTATCATGTCCTCCATGTGTAGCTGAAACTCATCTACCCTCACTTGGTACTAACCCTAAACCAACTCCAGATGCCACCGTCTATCCTGGTCCCTTCCTATCAGCTATCTGAGAAGGCTGCCTAAAGAACCTCTCCATATGACCGACCTATCCACATTCCTAACACTCCTTTGGAGGCCTATAACACTGAGTTTGAACATGCCCTGAATTTCCATGCTGAAAGAAAACCACTGATGAACTACTATGGGGTGTTCTAGTTGATTCCTTGGCCTGACTGCCCTTCTAGAACTCATCCTACCCTCGCTTATTTCTATTCAAACCATCACCTGAAGTTGTCGCCCGTTCTACCTAGGGCCTTTCCCTCTGGTTTCCCTCTGCTATGAGCACCTGATTCACCGCCTCTAAGAGCGAACCTAGCTAGAAGATATTTACCTAGATCCGAATGGTGTGTCGTAATCTATCCTCGAAGTGTCTCACCCTTGATGAGTCTTCACTTACCATACCAGGTGCAACGAGAGACATCTCAGTGAAAGTAGATTCATAGTCCATGACGGACATGTCTCCCTATTTAAGGCTCCAGAACTCCCCATCTCTCTTTACCCTCAGTGTATCTGGGTAAAATTTCTCAAAGAAACTATCCTCAAAGTCCTTCCATTATAGTCCTTCGTGCCTATGAGCCTGAACCTACACATCCCACCAACACTTCGCCAGTCCTCTCAACATGTATGTTGAAAGCTTGAACCTCCACCCTCGAGATGTCTCGAGCTGCTTGAAGATCATCTGCATGCTCTCTATCCAGTTCTCAGCTACCTGTGGACCACCCTCACCTTAAAAGAGTAGTGGGTGCTGCAACTAGAACTCCCACGTCAGATATTACATAGAGGGATCTGTACCCTTCACACCTCTATCGATCCCCTACAAGAAACGTACCAGGCTAGTTTGGAGCTTCTCATCGAGCCACGGCCCGAACACTGCCAAACCTAGCTGTTGTCCTACCTTCACTAGATCCTGAACCTAATCCTGCCCCTGAGCCTGTACCGATGGCTCATTCTCTACCTGCCCCTTAGGGTTATGAACCTAATCATGCTCCTACAACACTATACTGTCACCCACCTGATGCTCTATTTGAGTCATCTAGAAGGAACCTGCTAAATACCACAAATGGTCAGACATACCCCCCCCCCACACAAAGATATATATATATACATATATATATATATATATATCACGCTAATAAGGAAATCAACAAAGAGGAAGCGTATAACAACTACCCTTACTCTCCCCCCATCGCAACCCATGCCCACGACATCCCGACCTCATGGCCTCCTTATCCTCCCTCAACAGAGCCAAGTATCAAAAGTACCTCAGGCCATGCCCATCCTGAAAACCAACGTTACCTCAAATAGACGACTGAGTCACCCAATCCTGTTGATCAAAATCACCTCAACCATAGTACCTGCCTTCTCATACAAGAGTCAGGCCCAAATCCCATACCACATATAATTCATAATATATAAAGCATGGCATAGTACATTACAATAAACTAGAAATTCTATTAGGAATTTCACCTATTCACATTTCAAATCATACAAAGCAAGGAAATTGATATTATTTACATGGTATTACCACTTCACAAGGAATACATGAAGTTATGAAATTGAAATACCCTAACAATGTGCCCATCAAAAGACAAGAAATAATGCCTTTCCATACTGGGCCAAGGTCCAATTCTTCCCTTCCCTCACCAGGTCAAGGGTCACATATCACAATTAATAACATCACACACCAAGTGAGCCGCTGAGGTGGAAATCATATAAACTGTAATCTGAGAAAAAGTAAAACAACAATTCCCACCAAAGGAAACTTAGACAATCACTCATACCTGGGGATGCAGGCACCCAAGCATAAGCTAGAAACCTAGTTCCAATTACAACCTATCTCTAGTCTACCATATCCCAAATAGTAAACTAGCAAAATAAAAAGAGAATACTCAATCTCATTAGTGTCCAGAAAAACACTACTACCAAATCCCTATCAAGAACTCCTTTGATACCACTTTGTAACATCCTAGACCTGAAGATCCATAAGAAGAGTGATAAAAGGGTTGGGTGTTACTACCTTACGTGCACCTCCCCAAATTCCAAAGGTTTCCGACTAGCAGGGAGGGTGTAATAGGTATAGTGGGGAGGCTATACCCTCTCAAAGGAGGAAAATAACGATATAGGTCCAAGCATAATATATAAACATGTAGTGGAAATAAAAGACTCAACAGATTCGAACTAGACTCGAAGAGCAGAAGCACAATCAATAGAAGATAAACCAGTGAAAGAAATATAGAAACAACAACAACCAAAAATAAAAAGACATCATGCCAATAATCAATTACAACAACTACTAAACAACAATCATGCATCCATAGCAGGTCATACATGTCAATATATAAATAGATGGTGCCAATGGCTAAACAACAGTTGCTATATATTAAAGTAAGCATGCTGATATATGAAAGAAATTAAAACAAAGTAAAATCTATCTAGGCATAGCCTCAGGGTCCATACCAGTCTCCATGCCAAAAATAACTACGTTCGAGCTCCTAAGGCTGACCCTTTTCCTGCACGTAAAGACATAAATTCTACACATGTCCCGAAGGGCCCGTGTAGGGTGTGAGACGAATCTTAGTAGGATTCCACCTAATGGTACATACCTAATATAAGTTTTTAAGAAGGAATGGATTTATAAGAAAACAATAAATAGTATGATGCGCAAATAAACATAAACTCTACTGGTGCTCAGAAGCCACCACGGAGTGTCACCGGCTTCGACCAACGTCGAAATCTCTAAAGTAAATAGAGTTCTTAGACCATGGCCCAAGTACCCCTATCATCACAAATCCTAGGTGAACCCTCTGGTTCCCCTCAATCACATAACCTAGCACCATGTGCCTCCTAACACCTCGTGTATCAAGGTACTGACATCCCAAAAGCACGCCTAAACAAAAGTAACTCGGAGGAACATTGATGCATGTCTTCAAATAAGTAACTGGAGGAACAGTGATGCCTACCCTCAAATAAAGTAACTGGAGGGATAACAGTGTCTGCCCTCAAATAAAGTATCCTGATCCACGACCTCAATCACGGAGAGCCTTATCCCCCAACCTAATAGCCTCATAGATATCTCTCGAAGGCTCCTCGCCTTACACGTGGCTTCCTACGACAAGCTCCCCCAAACCAATAGTACCTAAACCAAAACTATCGAGGGCCTCTACCCACATGAGTGGTCAAAACCATCTCATCACGGAGTCTCTCTGTGTGCACACTACTCAAATCATGGGTGAGCGGTAATCACCAAAATAGTACCCAAGACACAACATATTTGGCACCTCATTCCCTTACGACCATATCGCTTAGTATTTGATGGTATTTCCATCAAATTAACCTAGGACATTCCCAACCAAACAATCTCACTACCTCAATCCCAATTTCTATGAAGCCCAATTTCATGGTCAAAACCACCCAAACTAATCTGGGTCAAGCCCAACCTGTGATCAATATCACTCAAGAATATCTAGGCCACTCCCAACACAACCCAAAGGGGTTCCAGCACATGCAATTCAGAAATTACATATATAATAAAAAATAATCATTTTTAAATAGGTTAAACAAACTAAATAGTTTAAATACACTAACCAAGTGCTTTCCCATACCATCACTTAGGTCTTTAAAGCCTCTAACAATTCATATCATGATTTAACAAATTAAACGTAGTAGTTTAATAAAAAATTCATTTTAAACCATTTTGGCACCCTAGACAAAATGCCCTAAATTAGTAAGGACCTCTCACCTAGCCTCATTCAAGCAATTCAGTTATAGGGAATTCCCAACGACATCACACAGATCTAACAAGAAATTTAATATGCAACAAAAATTAAAACGGGGTCTTGCTCAAAATAACTGAAGACACACCAAAGGCCGTGCCACCCAAATGACCATGAAAACCAAAAAAGAGGTATGAACCACCTACCTTGTACTCGTACGACGATCCTCCTCCAGTAACAAACTCTAATTTGGCATAAAACAAGGTATATCTACAGAATAATCAAAATCACTGAAACCCATATAACTTGTTTTAGAACATAGATCAAGACAAACGGCTCAATGGGAATCAAGGCCTTAATAAGGGGGTTCCAACTCATCTAACAATGATCGAATATGAGTTCAAATGAATAAATGGGAAGGGTTTGAAGGTCCGACCAATTGGGGTTTGGAGGTTCTGTCCAAAACCTCAAAATGAGCATACTTTATATTTTAAGCAAAAAAGACAAAATACACGGAATGTACTTAGGACTACATGTTGTGTGGGTTCTTTAACTATTCAAAATATGGCTATCCTCCTTTTTTGACTTTCTAACATGATTACACAGTGTGTACCTAGGGGTACACGACATATAATTCTGTACCTGGACGAAATCCCTAACACGACATGTATATCCCCATACATGACCCCTCTATATGGCATGTACAAATAGTACACGGAGTGTACTTGCTAAAATCTTTCTACCCAGGCAACAGGCCTACACACCATTTATGGCCTTGACACATGGATATAGTACACAACATGTACTTAGAAGTACACTGCGTGTACCTTGGAAATTTTCAGAACTGCCCAGTTTAGTCCAAAACTTAACCTGTGTTACCTGTTTTCTCAAAAACAGCCCAAAACCAAATGAAAAAAGAAACTCTTACCTTAAATTAAGAATCTGTTTCTTACAATTTAGTGGCATTATCTCTATGAGGAGAAGTGAGAAATATATATGGATCATAAGAACCTCAAGTATATATTCACACATAAGGATATTAATATTCTGTGAAGAATATAGTTAGAGATGATAAAATATTTTGAATTCTTAGTCTGTTACCATTATGGGAAGGAAAATAAAGCACCAAATACTTTAATTTGAAAGGATCTTTCAACCTTATAAATAATGGGACTTCATAAGGATCCAATATTCCTATAATTGAAAAGTATGGAATAAAATCTTATCTAGATCAAATGATTAATCAACCATCTATTCTAGAGATGATAAAGGATAATCAAAGAGATGATGTGGAAATACAAAATAAGGAGGAATCTATAAGACAATGGAAATTATCAAAGTTCAAAATTTATGAAGAAGGAGTTGTAATATTTGGATCATAACTATGAGTATCATCAAATCCTGAGATAAAGAAGGAGTTGTTGAATGATGTCAATAGCTCAACATTCTCTATTCACCTAGGGAGCATAAAGATGTATTTAGATCTCTGATCACACTATTTATGGTAAAATATGAAGAAATAAATCATGTGAGATACATCAAATTTCCTAGAATGTCAAAAAGTGAAGGCATAAATAAAAAAATTAAAAGGGGATGATGCAAACATTACCCATACCTACATGGGAATAGGAAAAATCACCAAGGAATTTGTTATAGTAATTTCAATGACATATATAGGAAATAATTCCATATGTGTTGTAGTGCATTGTCTTAAAAAAATAGCTCAATTCATTTGAATTTAAGAGAAATTATCACTCGATCAACTTATAAGGATATACATCAGGGAAGTAGTGAGGCTGCATGGAACACCCCTTTCAATTGCATTATATAAATATCCAAGGTTTACCTACAAGTTCTAGAAAAGTATCAAACATGATATAAACACTAATTTCACCTTTAGTATGACTTATCTACCCCAAAATGATTTCCAATCTTAGAGAATAATAAAAAAAACTTTAGAACATGTTGAGATAATGATCAATGGAATTCAAAGGAGGATGGGATCAAAATCTTCGTCTAGTTGAGTTCTCATACAATAATAGTTTCAAATCATGTATATAAATGGATATATAGATATATATAGATATTTATCAGAAGAAATGTAGAACAACTATGTGTTGGGATGATGTTGGTTAAATAAATCTAATGGGACCTTTAATGGTTGAAGAAATTGTAGAAAATGTCAACATAATTTAGTAGCACATCATGGAATCTCATTTTTTAAAACAAATTATGCTAATAATAGGAATAGTGACCTAGAGTTTGAGTATAGAGATAAAGTGTTCCTACACATATCTATATGGAATAGATTTATGAGATTTGGGAATAAGGGAAAGTTAAGTACTAGATACATTGACCCCTTTGAGATTTTTAATTGCATTGGGGAAGTGGCCTAACGACTATAAATCCCACCAACCCTACCACAATTACATGACATGTTACATATATCCATATTAAGTAAATACATACCATATCCATCACATGTACTTAATCTAATGGTGGTATAGTTAGAGCATGATCTCTCTTATAAGGATAAACCTATGAAGATCTTGGACCATAGAGATAAAGTTCTATGCAATAAGACCACTCACCAAGTCAAAGTACTATGGAAGAACCATAAGTATGAGGAGGTGACATGTAAATTAAAGGAACTAATGAAATATAAGTACCCCCATATATTTTCATCTTAGTGGCAGAAATGAAAATGCGATGGAAAATTTTTTTTAAGTGGGAAAGAATGTAATGATCCAAAATTTTATCAATTGAATTACCCTTCTAATTATATAAATGTGTTATATTTAGTAATGTAGTATTATATAAATCACATGAACTATATGATAAAATCAAAAAAAAATTATACTAATTTCAATGTTAAATTTAAAGCAAAAATATACTCATTAAAATGAAAAACATTAAAATGGATCAAAAAATATAAAATAAGATAACTATAATAAGAAACTTTTGATATGCTTGATCCCCTAAAATGATCACACTCATAAAAAACAGTGTAGAAATGAAGCAACCATTTTGAAAATTAAAATACACATAAAATTGAGAGAAAATATAATTGAGTGAATAATTAATGAAATATGTATTTATATAAGGCAGGGAAATCATATTACTGTTATAAATCTCACTGTTGGAATAGTGATTTGACCGTTGGAATATTAATCTAACCATTAAGAATTTAAACCTAACCATTATAATAGTATAATGACCTATGTAATTATAAAACAATATTTAGGTGTCTTATAAAATAAAAATATGACATATTTATATCATAATACAAGTAAATAAATGTTTTAAAAATGATAAAATAATTGTTTTTATTTTTTCAAAACATAAATGTTTTATTTGCAATTTTATAACAAATATAAAGTTTTGAAAAAATATTTATTTTAATAAAAAAAATTTATAAATTAATATTATGTTTAATTATAAGGATAATATTGTTTTATGTGACCATACATAATTTTTCAAAGGGTTAGAAATATGATTATAATATTTAAATTAGTATTTTTTAAATAAATGAGGATTTCATTTAAAAATTAATTTTATCATATTTAGAAAATAAATTTATGAAAATAATTTTATTTTTGGAATCTTTATGCCAAAAAATGGTTAGGTTGATTTTTTGGTATTTTTCTAAAATAGATGAATTTTTGGTGAATAATAAAATACGACAAAATACAATAATTTTCAATATAAGAAAAATAAATGAATAAATGAGTCATAGATTATGTAAGTGAACATTTTATCTACCTCACATAAATATATTACTATATTTAATAATCAATATTATTGACAGTCTTGACATAAAATAATAAGTAAATGATTATTATATTCCAAAATACCTATCTCGCCCCCTTACAAGTACCACCCTCCCCTCCCATTAACCTATCACATTATAACTTAATTATATTACCAAATCTCTGAAAAATTATCTCCCCATCCATCCCCTTGTCCCTATAATCCTTGGTCTCATTAAAAACTAATCCAAGGTGCCTTAAGGGGGAGTCTACAAGAGGACATCCAAAGAGGTAATATTCTAAACCAAACTATCTTTTGATTCTTTATTATTATACATTCTCATATAAATTTCTTCCATGATAGTATGATGTCATCATTATTTTCAATATAATAAATTTTTATTGTATTTATGTAATATACCTTATATAACTTCCTCTCTTCTTTTATTAAAAAAATGAAAACATTGTTCATATTATGGTTGGTTCACAACCTTCATGAACGATGTGTTTCGTTTTCCATTACCACATTCATGGATGGTATAAGTACACTTATAAAGAATAAAAAATTAACGAAATATGTATATTATATATTTTTCAAATTTTGGAATAAATATATATCCATAATTTTTAAATAAAAGGCAATAAGTTCATCAAGGTCAGAAAACCCGCCTAAATAAACTATGTGTATAATGATCGTACTATATAAATATTTATTTTTTATGAATAATATTGGAGAAAAGAGAATTTTGAACTTATGGAAATAAATTAACTCTATATCATTATACATATGGATTTATGGATCATTTCATAAATAAATTCCATAATCATCCACAACTAATGCGACCTTGGACACATGACACGAACGACCTTGGGATAGTGGAAAAAATGAAATCTTAATTAAAAAAAATCTAAACTAACATAAAATATTGATAATAAATTAAATATATTAGAATAAGTTTTCAATCACGAATTTATTAAATCTAATTTGATTATTCAAGAGGTTAGGTGACTGTGTAGAGTGAATCTAGACCTGAGGTAAGGGATCTCTCTTAACTACCCTATTTTCTTTGGGTTATGATCTATCTGTAACACCCCGAGCTTCCACGATATGCCTCTCTTTTAATAATGCAATAGCTTGCATTGTACGCAAGTTCGAGTTCTAAAACACCGCGACTAATCAAAGTAGCCGTTATGAATAGTAATAACCACCTTTTAAAATTATATAAATTTTATATTTCAAAATGGACTTCATTTTTGTATTCTTAATATCGAAATTAGCCTATGTTGAATTTTTGGTATTTTTCTGAGAACTTCTAATTTTTTATGAATAGTGAAAATTACTTAAAAACAACTTTTTTTAATCAAAATAATTTATAGTGATAAATTATACTATTTAGTGGTTTTAAAGTATAATTAGAATATATTTTTACCATTTTATCCAATGGTGGTCATTAAAATTAATTTAACATTAAAATTGGACATAAACAATTGTCAATCTTTTGATATAAATTGTTTCTTAAAAACACGCTATTTGTTGTGACAGCGGGAATTAATTATAAAATTA
This sequence comes from Viscum album, assembly GCA_963277665.1. Lineage (NCBI taxonomy): Eukaryota > Viridiplantae > Streptophyta > Magnoliopsida > Santalales > Viscaceae > Viscum > Viscum album. Next base: position 767,227,824 of record OY728159.1, on the reverse strand, counting down.
ATTAATGCAACTTATATGTTTGGAATTTTTTAAATTAGGCATCATTTTTGAATTCGGAATATCAATTATAGCTTAGGGTGAAATTTTGGCATTGTTCTGAAAAACTTCAATTTTTGATGAATAGTGAAACCACTAAGTGGTAGTTAAATAACTGATTTTTGTTTAAATGAAATATTACCACTTCTGTGATTTGATTTTCAAAAATCCGACATACATGGTTGTTATTAAGAAGTAAAATGTGATTCAATGAGATCAAAATAATTTTTTTGGTGAATAGTAACTTTTAAGTTCTTAATCGCGATTAGAGGTAATTAGTGTAGTTTAAGGTAAAAATAATGTTTTAATAATATGAGATGAGCTTGACACTTGTCCTACTCCTATTGGATGAGTAATGTCCGACCAAGAAAACCCATGGGTCAACTTGGGGACCCCATGGAGCCACTTTAGTTGGAAAATGACATTAATATATATTTATTTAATGTTAAAATTAAATTGACACAAACATGAGTTGTTTTACTAAAACAATTTTTAAGTGGGGTTACACAAGTCCAAATTTTGACTATAAATATTCATTAGAAAGATAAAAAGATTTCCTACATCATAGTATTTGTTTTATAATTTTTAGACATTAAATAAATTAAATTATTTATGACATCATTATGATGCAGTGATGACCTCATTATTTAACAATTTAAATAAAATGGGAAGATAATGCAAAATACAAGGCTTACACTTGTCCAAAGCCTATTGGATGAGGAGATTTCGAAACCTTATCACCTTATCCTCGAATTATATAGGTGTGGGACCTTTACAATCCGAAAAGCATTGTGAAATAATGTAACATTTCAATCTTTCCAAAAGTGCCCCTCCTCTCCACTTATAAAAGGCCCCCACCTCTCCCACCTCATTTACACTTTCAAGCCATTTGGCTCAGACAAACTCTGCCCAAATACTCTTCAAACTTCCCCATATTACTCCTAGAAGCCTCACTTTGGGCATAACTCTTCCCAAGGAAGCCTTTGGCTCAATTCAAAAAGAGTTACCCGATTTTGAGGTAATGTCTTCTCTAATGTTGTTTTGTTTTATTTTTCTTCTCCAACCCCCTAAAATCTTTTTATTCATTTCTTTTGTAACAACACCAGTATCCTCAATATACTAGGATGTTGTTATAATAAGGATTCGAGCTACACTTACACACACCTACATCTAATGGTTAAAGAACATAGGGTTTCTGTGGATGGCGAATTTCTGCCTCACGAAACGATGATTGTTCAACACTCATATAACACCTTAAAAGGTAGCCATTAAGATGTCACTATTTTTATATATGATATATAATATGTTTATGTTTTACATATGCTTCTGTATTTCTCATTTATGGCATACTTTATGATTTCCATTGTGGGTAAAACGCGATAATTTCATTTTAGGAAGTGCGGACTACCGCCCCCTCAAAGTGATGTGAATCGTTAATGCCATATGTGGGATGTATAAAGGATGGAGTAAATGATATTATATATGATATTATACTGGAACTATATTATACCTTTATATAATTATGATTTCACTACATTAAATACGAAATAGAAATGAAAGTAGCGTTCATGCGTACGTACGGCTTACCGTCTCCATGAACGGTGCATTTCATTTCTTACCTCTAGATGTTACGTAATATTATGAATGAATGTATATACTGGATATATATGATATATATGATATCTACATCATTAATATAATTCTGGATATAATGGATATTTCACCACATGAACAACTTGTAATTATAAGAAGGTTATTGTTGACTCAAGTACCAAAGATCGACAAAACGACCGTTATTAACTTAAATAATTAAATAATGTTCATAACATGGTAATAAGTGATATAAATGGAATAATGAACATGAAAAAGGTTCTTAAGTAAATATAAATTAACTCTAGTTTATTATTCAGGAGGTTAAAGAACGGTCGAGTCAGGACAAGACGCAAGGTAAGGGAATTTCTTAACCCAACTTCCATTCTTTGGGTTAATCTCCTACTTTCAAATTATGTCATGATATTATTATGTCCTATTTTGTATTGTTACTTTATTTATGTGTACCTATAGTGAATACACATAATAGATCTATTTTATTTTAAAAATGAACTTTTAAGGACTTCGTCTCAATCCCCTTTCATTGAGGCATATTTGGTTTTATAGACAACTTTCTTTTATACGGTGTATAAACCCCTTTGACATTTACGTTTATTCAAAAGGAATCTTTTTTATATGAAGAGTTTTTCTAAACAACAAAAGGGAATGTTTTTCTTTCCGTACATATGCGGCAACAACGACTTCTCCGCCGCCGTGACCATTATTTGAGTTTCGTCTTCCTCTACAAGCCATCATTTTTTTTAATGAAAAATAAATACCAAGTTTTAACTTTCTTTTATTTTGGTATTGAAAATGGTTTTGAAAACATTTTTATTATATCAATGTGTTGTATTGATATCTTGTGATTGGAATGTGGAAATTTTATGTTTCCTTTATGCATGTTTTATGTGATATGATTATGTCATGGTTTATGATATGTTTAAACCTATTCATATGAGGAATGTATTGGACTTAATAAGTGACGGGTGGAGCCCGCTATAGCTCCTCGATGCATCGGTAGGTCTCATGAGACAACTAGACGTGGAATTGGCCGAGGCCCTTTCCCAATTTGATTTATGGTTTTGGCCGAGGCCTTAATCATTTTAGACGTCTTGGCCGAGGCCTTGACAAAATGTTTCAGAATGTCCGGCATTATACATTCCCTCATTATGAAAGTGGTTATTGATATTTCATGTGATTATTCATCTAGTAGAATATCCATGTGAGTAGGTAAGTGGCATTATTTGATTTTACTTTTGCCATATTATGCTGAAGTTCAAGTTTAATAAGGCTTTTGTTTAGTTATACATTGCCTTAATTGTTAGTTTTTATTTATGAAAGCTTCCGCAATATTGTTATCCTTACTGAGCATTTGAGCTCACCCCTTTCAATGTTTTAATATTTTCCAGGATGTGAAGAAGTATTTTATGAATGACCTGCAGGGATAGTCAGAAGAGGATATGAGTGTGGGCTATGAAGACTTTGTTATTAGTTTTTCAATTTATGATGTAATGTAACATTTATGAATGTATCTAGTGTTTCCAAGGCTACTAAACTAATCGGTCTTTCGAGACTTGATCTTTTGTGATCATGACAATGTTACGAAGTAATGCACCGACTCTATGTAGCTGGGGTCAGGGCGTTACAGTTGGTATCAGAGGCAGTTTAGTACTAACCTTGGAAGCTAGATTTAGATAAATTCTGATTAGAGCACATATCCCGAAGATAGACTTTGAGGATTAGTATAGAAGAACTTCCTAGAATTTTGGTATTGTAGAGATGTTGTGAGTTTTCCGAGCAATACATCCCTGTCTGGATACGAGCAGGTAGAGGCGGCTCTGGAACATATGTACCTAGGGGTAAAACCCGAAAACACCACTTTGAGCTAGACTCGAATGGGAACTGGTGCACGACAACGGGCCTTGCTGCACTCTTGGTTACGACACTCCCGGGGGATATGCTTTGGATAATTACCATTTTCTTTACAAACCACTATGAAGGGTTACAAGTATATACTTCCTCAAAGAAAACATTTTTATAATTATGGATTATATCCATAATTAGTTCAATTTATTTTAAGTGTTTTACAAGTATGGAATTATGTATTTTGATTCATGAACTAATCTAGTTTATGCCATTATTTAGAAATGGCGCCTAGTGGAAGGAATGGAAACCGTATCAATGCACGCACTCCGTGTAGGGATTGCCCTCCTGCTCAGGATAATTATTGTGGATCTAGAGATACAACTTGTGCTGATCAACTTACTACCATACTGGGACAACTCACTCAGGTTATGAATAATAACCTTACTCGTATGGAGCACCCTGATCCGAAACGTGGAGGATCAATGCTAGATCGTTTCATGAGGCAACAACCACCAACCTTCAATGGGAGTACGAATCCTATAGTAGCTGAGCAATGGATAAATTCCTTAGAGAAAATATTCCATGCCTTGGGGAGTAGTGAAAGGAAGAATGTTGTCATGGCAGTTTACCGCCTCACTGGAGATGACGATCAGTGGTGGTCGCTGATTCAAAACAAAAAGGAAGATGATGAATTAACAAACATGGAATGGCAGGAGTTCAAAGAGCTGTTCTTAGAAAAATACTTTCCTCGTGATAATCGAGCAGATATGGAAAGGCAATTTCTGAGTCTGAGGTAGAAGGAGGATGAGAATGTCGCAAAGTATGAGGCTAACTTTACAAGGTTAGCGAGGCATGCTGCCGATTATATACGCAACCCAAGGAGTAAGATTGATCATTTCTTTGATGGGTTAAAACCATTTCTCCGCCGAGCTATAGTATCACAATCTTTCTCAACATACGAAGATATTTTCTCGTGTGCTATCAAGATAGAAAAGAAATTCTCTAAGTCATATGACAACAAAGTAAAGCAAGAGAAGAAGAGAACTGGGGAACAAGAGACAGATAAAGGGAAAAAGGGAAAGAATGATTTTCCATTATGTGATAATTGTGGGAAGAATCACCCTGGTACGTGCCTAAAAGGAATGGGAGTTTGTTATAAATGTGGAGAAAAGGGTCACCAGGCTCGTGATTGCAAGGGAAAGAAAGAGGCTGTCAAAGTTGAATGCTACAATTGTAGGGAAATGGGGCATTATGCAAATGAATGTCCTAAGCATCAAGGAAACTTACCTCAGAAAAGGCCAAGGGATCAAGGCCAATCTTATGCTGTGACTACAGTTGAAGCGGAATAATTAATGTATTGGTGCTTTTGGACTCAAGGATTATATTCTGGTTATAAGAATAATGTGATATATATATAAGGATTGTACTTCAGTACTTTTTGATTTCAGTAAGGTTTTAATATGATTAAGGTAATCATATTTTTAGTATGTGACAATAAGAGAAACTTTTCTTTGTTTGGGGAATCTGATGTTACAATTGATTTTGGAATTAAGAGACCTTTTAGAGAAAGTCTGGACAGAGGTATTTTGGATAACTATAAAGGTTGGAGTGGATTAAGTTGATCTTTGGATAGTATTGTTTAAGGTTAAAGAATTTCTGAAGATTATTTTTGGAATATTATAATACTATAGTTTTAGGAAAAGGACAACCTGCAGGGTGGGGAATAACCCGTCGCGTCGGACAAAGCTGCAGGAATCGAACCCACAACCATATTGTGACAAGCCTTTATTTCCTACCACTAGCCTACAGGAAGTCCCTGGTTATTACAAAATAATTTTACTAATCTAAATGGTATGTGTTAATATTTGGAACCTTATACAATTAGGATAAGTATAATATTTTTGAGTTCTATTATCTTTTTGAGTGAAAGATGAGTTGAAGGTTGAAACTCTAATTGTCAAGCATAAATATATATATACCTATCTCTTATTCAATGAATAAATTAATTATTAAACTTTAGTAAGGGGATATTAAAACAAAAAAATGTGTTATCCTAATACCTTATGTCTTGTTGAACTGATGATATTTTAAATCAACATAGATTGAAGTCTTTGAGGCCCTCAATTTGATAGTTGATTGTGATTGATGACCTCAATCACTCACTATAAATATTTACGTTTTTCCTCCAATTATATGTCTTTAATTGCCACCAATGTTCTCCTAATCGAGATCATAATTGGGTGGTGACTTTTTCATTTCCCTTTCCCTCTTATTAAGGCTAAATTTTATTAACCTTATTTCCGATGTGGGTTTTCCACAAAGGTATTTTCTATTTTCAACCTTTTATTTTCAAAGAAAAATATCAAATTGCGAGGACGCAATTTATTGAAGGAGGGGAGAATGTAACACCCCGAGCTTCCACGATATGCCTCTCTTTTAATAATGCAATAGCTTGCATTGTACGCAAGTTCGAGTTCTAAAACACCGCGACTAATCAAAGTAGCCATTAGGAATAGTAATAACCACCTTTTAAAATTATAGAAATTTTATATTTCAAAATGGACTTCATTTTTGTATTCGTAATATCGAAATTAGCCTATGTTGAATTTTTGGTATTTTTCTGAGAACTTCTAATTTTTTATGAATAGTGAAAATTACTTAAAAACAACTTTTTTTAATCAAAATAATTTATAGTGATAAATTATACTATTTAGTGGTTTTAAAGTATAATTAGAATAAATTTTTACCATTTTATCCAATGGTGGTCATTAGAATTAATTTAACATTAAAATTGGACATAAACAATTGTCAATCTTTTGATATAAATTGTTTCTTAAAAACACGCTATTTGTTGTGACAGCGGGAATTAATTATAAAATTAATTAATGCAACTTATATGTTTGGAATTTTGTAAAATAGGCATCATTTTTGAATTCGGAATATCAATTATAGCTTAGGGTGAAATTTTGGCATTGTTCTGAAAAACTTCAATTTTTGATGAATAGTGAAACCACTAAGTGGTAGTTAAATAACTGATTTTTTGTTTAAATGAAATATTACCACTTCTGTGATTTGATTTTCAAAAATCCGACATATATGGTTGTTATTAAGAAGTAAAATGTGGTTCAATGAGATTAAAATAATTTTTTGGTGAATAGTAACTTTTAAGTTCTTAATCGCGATTAGAGGTAATTAGTGTAGTTTAAGGTAAAAATAATGTTTTAATAATATGAGATGAGCTTGACACTTGTCCTACTCCTATTGGATGAGTCATGGACGACCAAGACAACCCATGGGTCAACTTGGGTACCCCATGGAGCCACTTTAGTTGTAAAATGACATTAATATATATTTATTTAATGTTAAAATTAAATTGACACAAACATGAGTTGTTTTAATAAAACAATTTTTAAGTGGGGTTACACAAGTCCAAATTTTGACTATAAATATTCATTAGAAATATAAAAATATTTCCTACATCATAGCAGTTTTTTTATAATTTTTAGACATTAAATAAATTAAATTATTTATGACATCATTATGATGCAGTGATGACCTCATTATTTAACGATTTAAATAAAATGGGAAGATAATGCAAAATCCAAGGCTTACACTTGTCCAAAGCCTATTGGATGAGGAGATTTCGAAACCTTATCATCTTATCCTCGAATTATATAGGTGTGGGACCTTTAGAATCCGAAAAGCATTTTGAAATAATGTAACATTTCAATCTTTCCAAAAGTGTCCCTCCTCTCCACTTATAAAAGGCCCCCACCTCTCCCACCTCATTTACACTTTCAAGCCATTTGGATCGGACAAACTCTGCCCAAATACTCTCCCAACTTCCCCATATTACTCCTAGAAGCCTCACTTTGGGCAGAACTCTTCCCAAGGAAGCCTTTGGCTCAAATCAAAAAGAGTTACCCGATTTTGAGGTAATGTCTTCTCTAATGTTGTTTTGTTTTATTTTTCTTCTCCAACCCCCTAAACTCTTTTTATTAATTTATTTTGTAACAACACCAGTATCCTCAATATACTAGGATGTTTTTATAAGAAGGATTCGAGCTACACTTACACAGACCTACATCTAATGGTTAAAGAACATAGGGTTTCTGTGGATGGCGAATTTCTGCCTCACGAAACGATGATTGTTCAACACTCATATAACACCTTCAAAGGTGGCCATTAAGATGTCACTATTTTTATATATGATATATAATATGTTTATGTTTTACTTATGCTTCTGTATTTCTCATTTATGGCATACTTTATGATTTCCATTGTGGGTAAAACGCGATAATTTCATTTTAGGAAGTGCGGACTACCGCCCCCTCAAAGTGATGTGAATCGTTAATGCCATATGTGGGATGTATAAAGGATGGAGTAAATGATATTATATATGATATTATACTGGAACTATATTATACCTTTATATAATTATTATTTCACTACATTAAATACGAAATAGAAATGAAAGTAGCGTTCATGCGTACGTACGGCTTACCGTCTCCATGAACGGTGCATTTCATTTCTTACCTCTAGATGTTACGTAATATTATGAATGAATGTATATACTGGATATATATGATATATATGATATCTACATCATTAATATAATTCTGGATATAATGGATATTTCACCACATGAACAACTTGTAATTATAATAAGGTTATTGTTGACTCAAGTACCAAAGATCGACAAAACGACCGTTATTAACTTAAATAATTAAATAATGTTCATAACATAGTAATAAGTGATATAAATGGAATAATGAACATGAAAATCGTTCTTAAGTAAATAGAAATTAACTCTAGTTTATTATTCAGGAGGTTAAAGAACGGTCGAGTCAAGACAAGACGCAAGGTAAGGGAATTTCTTAACCCAACTTCCATTCTTTGGGTTAATCTCCTACTTTCAAATTATGTCATGATATTATTATGTCCTATTTTGTATTGTTACTTTCTTTATGTGTACCTATAGTGAATACACATAATAGATCTATTTTATTTTAAAAATTATCTTTTAAGGACTTCGTCTCAATCCCCTTTCATTGAGGCATATTTGGTTTTATACACAACTTTATTTTATACGGTGTATAAACCCCTTTGACATTTACGTTTATTCAAAAGGAATCTTTTTTATATGAAGCGTTTTTCTAAACAACAAAAGGGAATGTTTTTCTTTCCATACATATGCGGCAACAACGACTTCTCCGCCACCGTGACCATTATTTGAGTTTCGGCTTCCTCTACAAGCCATCATTTTTTTTAATGAAAAATAAATACAAAGTTTTAACTTTCTTTTATTTTGGTATTGAAAATGGTTTTGAAAACATTTTTATTATATCAATGTGTTGTATTGATATCTTGTGATTAGAATGTGGAAATTTTATGTTTCCTTTATGCATGTTTTATGTGATATGATTATGTTATGGTTTATGATATGTTTAAACCTATTCATATGAGGAATGTATTGGACTTAATAAGTGACGGGTGGAGCCCGCTATAGCTCCTCCATGCATCGGTAGGTCTCATGAGACAACTAGACGTGGAATTGGCCGAGGCCCTTTCCCAATTTGATTTATGGTTTTGGCCGAGGCCTTAATCATTTTAGACGTCTTGGCCGAGGCCTTGACAAAATGTTTCAGAATGTCCGGCATTATACATTCCCTCATTATGAAAGTGGTTATTGATATTTCATGTGATTATTCATCTAGTAGAATATCCATGTGAGTAGGTAAGTGGCATTATTTGATTTTACTTTTGCCATATTATGCTGAAGTTCAAGTTTAATAAGGCTTTTGTTTAGTTATACATTGCCTTAATTGTTAGTTTTTATTTATGAAAGCTTCCGCAATATTGTTATCCTTACTGAGCATTTGAGCTCACCCCTTTCAATGTTTTAATATTTTCCAGGATGTGAAGAATTATTTTATGAATGACCTGCAGGGATAGTCAGAAGAGGATATGAGTGTGGGCTATGAAGACTTTGTTATTAGTTTTTCACTTTATGATGTAATGTAACATTTATGAATGTATCTAGTGTTTCCAAGGCTACTAAACTAATCGGTCTTTCGAGACTTGATCTTTTGTGATCATGCCAATGTTATGAAGTAATGCACCGACTCTGGGTAGCTGGGGTCGGGGCGTTACATATCTCTCTATTTACCTCGTGTTTTTCTCTATAATTATTATTATTTAATTATTCTATATTATTTATATATTTCTAAAACATATGTACCGAGTTTAATTAACCTTTCCTTGATGGAGATATACATGTTTTTAAGGATCCATTCTCAATTTAATTCGTTAAGAAGAACCGATTAAAGGGAACTTCTCTGTACCTCATTTCAAGTACTTCTAAATGAAATGTTTTAAACCTAAATGGTTTCTAAAGACACTAATTTTTATATTTAAAACCATTTTGGTTCATTTCCAATCTTAAGGAAATTATTATTCTCTTAACGTCTTTAAAGACTCATTACCGTTTTTCTTAAAATCATGCTTAAGAAGTCTGTTAAAAAAGCCATTTCTCCACTCTTTTTATGCCTTCACTTATCATTAACTTTATTTTAATGAAATATATTCTCTAATTCCTCACTAACATCCAAAAAATTCCTTAATATCTTCTTTTATGGGAATTATTATAATATTTGTTATTATCTAAGGCAAGACTATGTAACACATTTCCTTTTTCATTGGGTTTTTCATATGCACATGCCTTATGAACGATTTCCTTATGTGGAACACATATGCATGTATAGTTTGTGATGGGTAAACCTAGTAGGGATCAAATCAATTGGTTAGTGTTAATATATAATGATATATTATGTATGGGATTAGGGAGCAAACCTAATCCATGATGATACTTTGTCCACAATGTTATGTTGTGTTGTCAGTGATCCTTGACATATGCTTATGTCATGTTTTATGTTGTTTTCAAATTCATATGATTATATTATCTTATGATTTAATATTATTTATTTCACTATTATATATGATTATTCACAATTCATGTATTTTATGATATCATATTATCCCATTTTAATTATATGATATGCATCGTTATCATGCTTATTCGGTTACTGATATTTATATCTCACCCATTTTTTTATATATTACCATGTTTATACTATGAAATATAATAATATATAATGGAATTAGGATCAAATTATGGAAATTGAAATAAATATGATGTAATTTTAGTTTCATGTTGATGCATTATGAAACTATTCTTCCATATACATCATCCCTATGGTTTATGGGGTTGGGTTTATTGGATATTTATGTTAAAAATCATGTAATATTATGTGTAAGAGGATTATGTAACTATAAAAATAATTCCACATAATGGAGAATATAATTGAGATAAATAGTTTTTTTTTGGTTTAGTAGGTTAATATTAGTGATTCATTCAAACTTTTTCTTGATTGGATAACTCATCAACCAAGTTAACATGTAAAGGGGTTCAATTAACATGGTCAAGGGAATGAGAAGAATGTTTTGAGTAGATAAAGAGGATATTTATTAATGAATTTGTATTCAATTTACCATAAACAGAAGGATTTTTAATATATAATGATGCATCAAAGAAAGTACTGGGCTACGTACTTATAAAAAATTATAGAGTAGTTACTTATGAATTAAGGAAATTAAAAATCCATGAACAGAGCAATCCAAATCATGATCTTGAGTAATATATTGTAATATTTTCCTTTAATATATAGAGTAACAATATATATGGTTAAATATGTGACATATATATAGATCAGAAAAATTTCAACTACATATTCTCCCAAAAAGGACCCAACATGAGGCAAAAAATATGGTTATAACTACTAAAGGACTATGATTTCTCAATACGCTACCACCTTGGGAAGGAAAATAGTGGGATAATTGTTGAAACCATGAAATGTGTTCCATGCACTTTTCCGCAGAGTGAATATATGATTCTCACATAGACAACAAATGTCATGTATGAGTAAATATGTTTTCACCTTGAAGGAAGAAGATGAAGGCAGTGGATTTCCAAGATCGATGACGAAAAGGTGTCAACACATTAAATTAAATTTCCGAGTTTAATTTAGGAAGTAATGGTGAATTTACCATCTCTAGAAGTGTAGATATCTTCAAGACCTTTTATTTTACTAGTCACGGTGCCCAAACGGACTTACGGATCAAATTTTATGCCACTCGGAAGACGAAATAATTTTATCCTGAAGAGCTACGTGAAGGACCTGTGTGAAGGACCTACATGGAGGACCTACGTGGTAGTATAATTTTTTTCACACCTACACAAAGGACCTAAGTGGAGGACCTGCGTGGAAAAATTTCCTTTGACCAGGTCCCCTCCATGCCTATAAATAGGACCCTTGGGATCCCCTTTTCAATGACGGAAAAAATTGGAAGAAGTACCAAAGCTCCCATTGCATAGATATTTCACCAAGATCCCCCAAATTTTCTCAATTATATCTCTAAAACATGAGAGAAGAGAAAATTAAAGGGAAAAAAGTGGTTCAAATTTCCATCAGGGTCTAGAACATATGGAGCTGCGCGGAGCACCTGCGCGCCACACCCACGCAGAGTACCTACGAGGGGGAGCTATGCGGATCACCTACACGAGGCACCCTGGAGGAGAACTTGTGCGACCCCATTGGTCCATACCACAGGGGCTGCGTCCCACACCCCTACTCAAGCTCAGTGTCAGGCTGTGGTCCCAGCCCTTCGGGCTGGTCCCTTCGCTTATATCACTGACCCATGAAAAATGGAGAGTCTCACCGCAAACTTTTCATATCCGGTCAACGACATTTTCCATTGTGCCCTTTATGTGTCCAAACTTCCAACCTTGGAGTACCATGATCTGAGACACTCCATCACACTCAATGAAGTTACTTGAGTTGACTTAGTCCTCTTGGTTCCTTTCACATGTTACGAGTTTGGACTCTCCTTATGAATTCTTTGAGTACCTTGAGTCAATACAATCCTCAAGAAACTCCTCAAACCTCATCACCTAACTCCTATGCCAGGTTAAACCTAAAATGAGAATCCTCCTTAGGATTAAGACCCAAAAAACCTCAAATGGTCATCCTCCTTAGGAGTAATCCCTAACTAACATCAAATGGGAATCCTCCTTAAGAGTAATCCCCAGTCAATCTCAAAAGGTCAGCCATCCTAGTATAAGCCCCTCACCTTCACCCCTTCTTCCTTCCATTGGACCCTTGACCAATGTGAAGAGAAAAGAGGGAAATATTGTTGCCTTGCACTCTTCCATGGTCGACATGCCCCCTTCCATCAGTGGAGGATGAAAAGTTTGAAGTGAAATTGTTAAATCTTTCATATCCTATTGTTTCTCACATCGAGCATGACTCACGTGGACTTAGAGATACGTGATGATTACAACATGTAAAAAAACACTCACTAAAAAGGAACTATGAGAACTCTGATTCCTATTCAAACCAGGATACGTAGGAAGACCTTTTAGGGCTCGAGCTCACTGGATATCCTCCTCAAGAATCCAACCCTAATTTCCTTAATCTGGGCATCCTCCTTAGGAATAATCCCCAAATTAAAACCCAGATCATGCATCCTTTTTAGGAAGTAATCCAAAACTGATTTCTCTCAGAGGACCATACTCTCCTATGAGATTTATTGAACTGTGTGGGCTTTGATTCCCATTTATATGGGATACGTAGTAATCTTCCTTTAGTTTCAAACCCAACACTTCAAATCAACCCTGTTCTCCTTGAGCCATATTCCCAATAGGGTCTGATCCTACTTAGAGACTCATATCCTTTCCAAGTTCCTTAGTCCACTTCAGCATAAGTCCCACACTAAGTTTCAAACTAAGCACCTTCCGCTTAGAGTTCCTTATCACATGACCTTAAAAGGTATAATGTGTCCCATTCAGTGGCACTAAACTATGAGGGTTCTGATTCCTTTTATAAGGATATGTAGGTAGCTTATCTTATATAAACGATCCCAAGATCAAAACAAACCTTCGTCTCCCTGGATGAAAATATATTCTAGAGTGCTCCACTGAGTGGATTAGAAACCAGTATCACCACAATGATGATTAAAAGAATCTCTAAGCAGTATATTAAAGGATACCATTGATGAAAAACCTTGAATACATATGGATATTTCTATTAATGAATAACCTTGAATGCATATTGATTATTCTAAAATATGACACATATTAATAAGTGATTATAAATTCCAAGGGATACTTATGATTTACTTGTTTAATTAATAAGGATTCATGAAAATATTTTAATTTTACAAAGAGAGTCCCATAGTAGACAATAATTCCCCCCAAAAGGGTGTGATGAGTCTGACCTCCCATCCTCTAGACCAATGAACATTCCTATGTTTCGTAAAGTTCAAAACTTAACAAACACCTGCCTTTGGAAAGAATGTACTCTATGGATAAATAACTATTTTAAGTTTCCGGTTCCATGAATAAATCCAATGGAAACTCCCTGGAAATAGTGATTCTTAAATATAGAACACACGTTTCAAGGAACTACGAAACAATAATGCATTGAGTATAAGGGACCATCTAGTTCTGACTATGATGACTATTAATAAGGATATTAGTTTCATGGATTTAGTAAATTTGGATGTGGTAATTTTTAGGCATGGGGAATATCATTCATTTTCTAATAAATTTATCAACCATATTTACAAAAAAAGATAGAGAAGTCCAAGTAGGATGATATGAATTCACAATGGAATATTAAAGCAGTGAATGGCATGAAATTAAAATACATCATCTATGAATATGGATCATTGAAGTTTGGGTTGAGGTTATATGTTCCATTCATACTGAATCTAAAGAGGGAGCTACTGGATGAAGCACAGAACTCAAATTTCTCTACACACCATGATAGTATAAAGATGTGCATAGATTTAAGAGATTTTTTTGGTGGGATAGTATGAAGTGGGATATTGTGGAATAAGTGTTTAGATATTTAGTGTTTTAATAGGAAATGTCTAAAAGAAAATATTCTATGGGAGTCATGTAGCTATTACTGATACTAATATAGAAGTGGGATAGTGTTACAATGGACTTTTTAATAGACTTCTGAAGACTCCTTGGGAATAATGATGATATATGGGTCATTATTGATTACATTACCATGTATGAAAATTTCATAATATTAAGGGAAGAGTTAGACTTTGAGAAACTTTATCATCTCTATATCAATAAATTTACAAGACTTCATGGTGTGCCTCTATCAAATATATCTGGTTGTGGTCCTCAGTTCACATCAAATTTTTGGAGGATTCTTCAGGAGGCTCTCAATACTAAGATACATTTGAGAACTTCCTATCATCCTAAAACATATGGAAAGTATGAAAGGAATATATAGATGTTATAATATATAATGAGATCATTCTCTCTTGATATTCAAAATACATCAGATCAGTATCTACCTCTGGTGGAATTTTCATACAATAATAGCTTCCATTCAAGAATCTAGATAGTACCGTATGAAAATTTTCATCGGAAGAGATTTCAAACTAATTTGTTTTGGGAATAAGTTGCAGAAATGAATCTAGTAGTCCCATAACTTTTCAAGGATACAATTTTTAATGTATAGGCTATTTATAATCATATCAAAGCATCCAAATACAGATAAAAGTGCTATGTTGATAATCGAAGGGAAGTCTTGTAATTTCAAGTGGGGGATCAAGAATTATTAAAGGTATATCCATGGAAATGAGTTATAAGATTAAGAAAAAATGGGAAGTTAATAACTAGGTATATTTGGAGTTTTTAAATTTTAGATAGAATTGGATTTGTTGATTATCAATTATTTATTCTACTTAATCTCTCTAAAGTTTGCAATATCTTCCATTTTTCATTACTAAGGAAATACATGCTAGATCCAATGCATGTAACCACCTATTAGGGAATATAATTGAAAACTAAATTATCATATAATGAAGACTCTATCCTAATTCTTAACACTTTATAGGAAGTGTTTCAAAAAAAGGAAACTCAACTAGTGAAGGTTTTTTAGAGAAATCCCAAACTAGAGTAGACAACATGAGAGCCTAAAGAAGCTATGAAAAAGAATTACCCATATTTTTTTAAAAACTAAAAATTATCCCAATTTCTAGGATTAAATTATTTATGATGGGGGATGTGATATCTTATATCCTACTATAGTAGCTAAACACTACATCCCTAAACTATTTCCCAATGCACATTTTATTATTTTATCATTATAATAGAAATAGTTCATGGTTATATTTAAAAGTAAAATTTATAAATTTTAGAATTTTAATTTGATAAAATAGATATAATTTTTTAGTTCATAATTTTTAATTTATCTCAGGGTTATTTTTTAGGATTTTTCTGAAATGTTTGATTTTTGGTCGAATAGTGAAAAATAATGCTTTTATAAATACTATCACTTTTATGGCATCATTATGGTATAAAAATAACTCTAATTTTTTTAAAAACATATTTATAGAACAATTATATATTTAATAATTAAAATAAATCATTTTAAAATATTATTTTGAATTTATAAACCTATATTTGACATTTTAAAACCTAAGTGAAGTTTGATTCTAATAAAATAACTATTTTTATCCTTTTATTTAAATAATTAATTAAAAGGTTTCATTCACTTTTAGATTTATTTTAAAGTCACTTAAATATTATTTATTTATTAATATACCAATAAGTTTCATAATAATCAATTATATACATGATTTTGGTGTAAAATCATTTTTATACTTAAAAAGATATTTTTCAAAGATATTTTTCATTGCATTTTGAAATCTTATATTAAAATTAATTTTTACCAAATATATAAATTGAATATTGTAAAATTGTTTTCATATTTGGAATTATAATAATATATTTTATTTAATTATCCCAAACTAATTTTTAAGCATCAAAATAAGCTACCTTGATAAAATTTCATCACTATGATTAGGATAAAAAGGGTTTGGGGGGGGGGGGTAAACTAAGAGATAAGGATTAAAATATATATATATATAACTTGTCTAAATATTATTTTTTGAGTGTATATTTACCTTAACTTATATAGAATTTATAATTTAACTAAATTGGGTCAACTGTTCATGAAAAGTTCATTTATTATATTTAAAAGTTTTTAATATTTACAAGTGTGCCACTCCTCTCACTTATAATGGGGAACCTCATCTCCTCACGTATATACAGACTTTTAGGCCATTATCTAAATAAATATCTACCCAAATAACTTTCCAACACCCTTATACACTATGTATAGGTTCCATTATTCAAAAAATATGCATCCATGATGGCATAAGTTATTTTTCAAAAGATATTATCCAATGAAGAGGTAAATGTTCTTACCATGCCCTTTCAAGTTTATTTGTTCTTAAACCTCCACCAAATATTCTATAACCATATTAACATGATAAAATATTTATATTTACTATAATATATTTTTTAATTTAATGGTGAAACCATTTTCTATCTCATTTCCATATAATGGAAAACGAAAACGTCCCTCGTGCGTACATGCAGACTGCCACATCCATGGAGCGGTGTATTCATTTTTCATCATTTCCTATCATTGATGACAATATAGTTGGATTTAATGAATAGACATGATATTTAATACATAATTATGTTTCTTTAAAGATAAAATATTATCCAATTTCTTTTTATCTCATCCTTTGGAAAATGGAAATGTTGCTTGTGTGTATGTGCAAACTACCACCTCCACAAGAGGATGTAATTCATTTTTTATAACCACCATACCTGGACGGTTAAAAGTGTATTTTATGTATAAATATGATATATATTTCATGATTAAAATTGTGGAGGTTATGAAACCATGACCATTGTGTAAGGATCGAAACCACCAAATAAAAACATGTATAAGGAGAAAAACATTTAACACCTAAATAATTGGTTTTAACACAGAATTATGAGTAAATGGGTAAAAATAGGTTTTGAATAAATCATATATAGAAAAATATATATAACTATATATATGATATATATTAATAATAAATATAAATTTATTATATAGGAGGTGGTAATGTGTTTGACCAAGAGAGAATCCAAGGTAAGGGTGTATGTTATAATCTCACTTTTTATTTGGGTTGTTTATGTTTCAATTTCCATTTGGGGTTAATTATATATTCAATTTCTCATAAAACCCATATATTATATTATAAATTTTTTATTTATGGGGGTTTCAGGTATTCATTCCATTTCACCTCTTTTTGGTACTCAAAACCACCATAATAAATTTTATATGAAAATCCAACCTTATTTATCCTTTTTTATAACAAACCAACCTGGGGTCAACTAGAAAATCCACCTAAACTGGACCATCATGTAATATAGGTTAACTATGATAATAGAAACCATTATTGAATATAAGAAAAACAAGACATACAACCAGAGTAAAAAGTGGAAACAACTGGGATACCACAAAGGCATATAGTCCAATCCAAAACAAGCTAAACCAGAAAGTAAGTCAAAACCCCAATTGACCAACAATCACCTCAAGACCAACTCAAACCAAAATCAACAACACAAAGGGAAGACAATATACTATAACATGTTCCTCCCTTTACCCAAATCCTATAATAAAACATCTACAAACTCCCAAATGCACAAGTAGGGTGTGATCCAAATCCTGGTAGGATACCACAATAGTTTCTATACAAGGTATAATATCAAGAATAAAATAATTGTAGATTTTTTACAAAATAGTTTTACAAGAATTTTCAGAAAATAAACCCAGTTGTAAATCATTTTCCCTTTGGTTTTCATAAAATACTTTAATATTCTCAAACTAGAAATACGAAAAGTAGAAGTTATATAAATATAAAATCATATCCATTCATCAAGAGGTGGATAAGTAAACATGTATCCACAAAACAACTTACCATGAAAAGATATGTGATACAAAAACATATAAAAACTTGTGAGCAACAATCCATGATAAAAAAAATCTTGAGGTAAACAACAATAAATGAAAAATCACCTCACATATTAGGATATATCCTATATGAAACTGCGTACTAGAAACTAAGGAGCCTAAATAGGCATAAATTTGGATCCAACTAATATCATGTCCTTATAGTCGATATCAAAAAGGTTTTCCTCATAGTGGTTCCATAAACACACTAAGGATACTCATGTCTCTTTCCCGACACACACAAGGTTCCCAATGTTCAATTTTAAAAATTCATTTCAAAACCATGCTCATAATTATATAAAATGTTTTCAAATCCATGGAAATATACATCGAAGTTTGAAAACCCATTTCCTAATCAAGAGAATCCATTTTCAAAGAAAACCCCCTTTTTGAAAAACATTTGATTTTAAGATAAATCATTTGAAACCACATATCACTTATAATAAATGAAAAAACCAAATGAATTTATCAATAACGACATGAAATTTATCATATTAACCCATTGTATAGAAAAAATCACCAAAAAATTGTAGAAACCCACCTACCTTCGACAACGATGAACAAAAACCAATAGAAGGATCTTCAAAAGATGATGCACACCAATAAATTGAAATGGATTGATAGAAAACACTATTTAGTCAAAAATATGAACACAATCGTAGCCAAAACCACAACTGTAACCAAAACCAAATAAAAACCAAAAAGATTACATACTCATAGAGAAGAAATCCAACCATAAAGGTGATCAATCATATAATTAAGTGATATGGAATGGAAGGTGTAAGAACCTATGTTTTTTCGGAATTTAGTTTTGAGCAGAAATATGATTTTTTGTCTTTCAGATGTGTGTAAGGGGGTAAAATGGTATGTTTCCCCTAGTATATGACCTTACATAATTTTTTTGACCACTCCATTGGTCCTAGAATTGGGTGTTTACCCTATTATAGGAGTTTATTTGAAATCTAATCCGTTCAAATTTTGGCGGAATAATTAATAATCAATATATATTAAATTTAATATTAATTTATTCGTGTAGGTTTGTTCGGCCATAAATTTTTAACGGAGTATTGTTTTGAGATTCCATCTCTGCCATTGAGTCTGGAATGGGGGGTTTTTCCTAGTTGAGGCATAAACTTGAGTTGGGCATTGGGACCGGCCTGAGCCCCTTTTTCTTCTTTTTATTTTTCTTTTTATTTTCATTATTTTCTCTTCTTTCCTCCCCCTTATCACACATGAATCTTCTGTGGACCCTCCTTTGACACTCTAATAAGAGAGAAAAGTGAAAGGAAGAAATATAGAGAGAAGAATGGGATTATAGGTACCATCATGAAGCCCTCGACATGTTGGTTCAACATATGGTGACTTTGGACAGTGAAATCAAGCCAAGTTTTGGCGGTTTCTGCTTGAAGGTAAGAATTTTAAAGTTTTCATTGAAAAATCCCCTTTAAATGCATTGTTTTTAGTTTTTTTGTCCATATATTATTTTCTTGTGGTGTCTTGAGGCCTGATATGTTATTTCGGGGGAGAAAACAAGGGTTTCGGGTGATCTGAGGGTTTTCCGTTTGGGAAAACCAGGTTACACGACGTCTAGTCTAGGGTTACATGTTTTGTGTTATTATTGTTTGGTGTAGATGATTTTTAAAGGAGTACATGCTGTGTATGGGTTATACATGCTCTGTAGTGGTACTTGGTCATGTAGCCGAGTACTTGGGCATGTCTACCCATGTAGGGTTACATGGCTGTGTAGAGTACACGGTCGGACCCTGTGTGGGTGAAACGCCATGTAGAAGTATAGGTATTGTCCAAGTAGATGTCCAAGCTAGTTGAGAGACATAGGCATGTATCTCATGTAGGGTACACGTCGTGTACCCGTTTCACATGCCATGTACTGGGGGCATTACATGCCCAAGATGACGAGAGTACACACCCATGTGGGAGATCAAGGGTATATTCTATGTATGGTATCTACACACTGTGTACTCCTCTTTTGGTGACCTTTAAGGGTATTTTCTTGTTTTCTTCCCCAGTTTTAGTTTTGGACCCAAGATTAGTCCATTCTGAGTGGTTTTCCGTATAGATCATGATGGTTAAACCCATGGAGTGTTCTGAGGATTTCTAATGGGTGTTTTGGGGATTCAACCTAAATTGAGAGGTTCGTCCTCTAGATTTGTGTTTTAGTTGTCTCCTGAGAGTGATTTTTTTCATAATTGATTGGTTGGGTGTTCAGACCAA
This sequence comes from Viscum album, assembly GCA_963277665.1. Lineage (NCBI taxonomy): Eukaryota > Viridiplantae > Streptophyta > Magnoliopsida > Santalales > Viscaceae > Viscum > Viscum album. The sequence goes on along the minus strand of OY728159.1, from coordinate 767,207,158 downwards.
CCTATTTTAGATCTTGATCTGAGATGATCCATGGGCCAACTCTTGTGACTGGTACGTAGTATCTTTCTAATGAGGATGTCTTCGACACGAGATGTGTTTTTCTAGCCTATGAGGCTGCGAGACTAGATGCTTCTAAGCATCTCCTAAGGAATGAATTTACTTATGTGATGATCTAGGGAGTTCCTTTGTATGATCCCTTTACATGTGTATCATTTATGGGGATCCCTGTTGTAGGATGCATCCACTTGTGAGTTTACCTAGAGGATCTAAAGTAGGATGCCTCCCAATGTTTGACATGAGGTACCCAACAGGTGCTCATTTCTTGACTGACCCTAATTTGTATGTTGGGTTTGGGTAGAGATGGTTTTTGGGTGTGACCTTAGAACCTATACCGAACTGGTAATCCCATGGGGCTATAGCTGGAGTGTTGGGTTGGGCATTTGGTCCACCCTCACTCATTGTTTCTGCTTGACATGGTTTTTGCTGATGCCTCGATGTTTACCATAGGTGCTTTCTAGTTGGTGGATATTGAGTCTAACATGAGGAATATTTCTTTTTTTGGGAAGCCTGAACATTTTTTCTTAGATATATTTTACTTATTGGGATTCTTAGATTTGATTTCCTAGTACCCAACTTCTGATCCATGTTATTTCTGATATTTTAGTGATACCTAGAAGTATTACCTGGGACTTGGATGTTGATCCTGGATGTATATATATATTTATATATATATTTTTGGGATATCTAGAGGTTGTTCCTGGTATTTGGATGTTGAGCCTTATGTGTTGACTTATATTCCCTAAGTGATGCTTGGATTCGTGTTGTATGAATGCCTTGGATAGGCTCAATGGACTGTTCATTTACATACCCTGAGTGATACTTGGATTCCCATTGTAGTAATTCCTTGGAAGGGCTCAATGGTTTGATGATTCATATACCCTGTGTGATACTTGGATTCCTATTGTAGGAATTCATTATATTGTCTCAACGGGTTAATTTCTTATATACCCTGAGTGATACCTGGATCCAATTGAGGGATTCCTTGGACGAGGTCAGTGGGATGTTGAATGTAATTAAACCTTGATTCAAGCATGGATCTAGTTGAGGGATGCCATGGACGAGCTCATTGGTTGGATATGTTTATACCATGAGTGGTACTTATTCCAATTGAGGGATGCCTTTTATGAGCTCAGTGGGTGATGGACTTATCTACCCTGGGCGATACATGGATTCCTGGTGGAGAAATTCCTTGGATAGGATCAGTGGGTTCATGACTTCTACGCATTAGTAGATACTTGGATTATCACTGCATAAATGCCTTGGATGGGCTCATAGGCTGGATGTTATATGATAATAATGATTACACTCTTTCAAATCAGTTATGGGACTCAAGAGGTGTAGCATGATATCTCACAAAATGTCTGGATGTTTTTACTAGAATATTTCTTTACAGGATTGACCATCAGCATAAGGAAACCTTGCTTCAATGATTGGAGGCAAGTATGTGTGAACCCGGGTGTAGGAAGAGTACTCCCCTATGGCGACGTAGCTTGCTCAGAGACTTTAAAACATTGGTTGAAGTTGGTATATATCAATTGGGATTGAGGACCCAAAGATTGAATTGGTGGTACAAGACTTGAGTGGCATAATGTCTAGCTCAATTCCCTTGCACATGATGTCCATTTGAGCAGGATTATAGACTCGAGGTTTGATTACGGATGTGGTCTAATGTTATTGATTCACATACCAATGAATATTCATATCTGTGTATATATATATAGGTATGGGAATATAAATGTATACATATATAGTTATAGACATCCATGGTGGTACATTCCTAGTTTATAGGGATTACAGACCCTAGGTTTGACTACGGACTCATGTGTGCTTTTACTACCTTTTTGTTGTGTTTCATCTAGGCTTAGAACAATGATTTTGCATACACTTTTAGCATCACAGTTACATGTTTCTTGTTAGGGTGGCCTACTAGGATTCCTTCTCACCCCTGCACATGCACCTTGATGTATGTGTATAGCTTATGTCTACTTTTTAGGTTGAACATGAGTTGCTTGGTGGATAGGGATGAGTCCCAGTATTCCATGGTCGAGCGAAGCTACTCGAGTGGGTTCTTCTAATCAGACTATTATAGTTTGATAGGGTCTAGAGACCCAGTATGTGGTCTATGTCAGATTTAGTAGTAGATCCTAGTAATTTTAATTTCAGTTTCTTTTGTAATCATGCATATGTATGGTCATCCCAGTGAGTGACCTGTGTTTTATTATATGATATAGTTGTTTGGGATTTTACATGATTTCATTTATTATTACATCACATTCTATTGTATTGGTTTACTTCTTCCTCACTCTGTTTACTTTCTACTTTGTATGATACTTAGTTGTTTTCCACTGTTTGATTACTTTGACATGAGGGCATAGTCTCACCACTATCACCTCCTAGGCCCTCGCTACTATTCAGAAGCCTATGGAGTACAGATTTGTGTGCTCGAGGCCTAGGGACCCACTGGCTCAGAGCACTGATTTAGTGTCCTCTTGGTCAAAAATTTACAAAGTGGTGTCATAAGTGTTCATTTCCTGGTCTTTTCTATTTGGGATATGGTAGACAGGAGTATTAGGAATGTGTTGGAACCTATGATGGATATCGTATTGATTCATCAAGAACACTTTTTATGGTAAGAAGTCCTGGTTGCTACGGTTTTGGATTGTTTTTCTGATCTATGATATAACAGTTGTATATGATTTCCTCCTTGGGCGATGCACATGTTCTATGGATATTATGATTTACTATGGATATATAGCTCTTGTCCATTAGAAAGAGGCTAAGGAGGATTTTTAACTCTTGCCCGACAAAGACAAGAGGCGTCTAATGAATCATATTTGAAAAGTATGATTCACATTATATAGGCTTTCTAGTGTGTAATTTTACTAATGACTGAGGTCTTTTGGGCCTAATTACACATCTATAGTTTGTTCTAATAGTAGGTTATGTGGATCTATGTTGAGGTTTTTTGTTGTGAGTTTGATTACTCAGTCCTCATGCACATGAGGCGTATTGGCCTAGTAGGTCGATATGGCAGGTGATGGCCTTTTGTTGTGACCCTTTTGAGGTGTTTTTTTCAGGTATATGGTTATCTAGTCTAATCAATGAGTACGATGTTTATGGATACTAGGAATTTTATTACAAACTCAACCTATAGGGGGTATTTCTGTATACGAATGCTCGGTGAGTGTCTGTCCATTTTATCTTCTGCATTGGTTTTGTGACCTCTAGGGAGTAGTTCTTTCTGAGGATTCTTAGAGAGTATCAGGTCCCTCGTAGGAAATGTTTTTATCTTTGACCCTTGTTGTTCGTGGTGATATTTACCTTCTTTTGAGAGGTTATGAACTTTTGTGCTAGGTGGTGAGACATTTTGACCCAGTTGTGAGTCTTCAACTATAGGTCTAGGTAGGATACCTAGAGTCCCTTGGTTTAGACTTAGACCCTTGTAGTCTGATGCTTGTTTAATTCTAGTGAAATCTTCGTGAGAGAGGTTGTGCAATGTTTTTTGATGCCTTTTTAGGAAGTGAGATTGGTTTTGCGCTTGTCTTGTGATTGAGGCATGATAGGTGCTCAAGTTTGTGTTATAGGCATGTTGATGCCTTCAGTTTTAACAAAGCACCTGGCATTATTGTTTTTTGAGACTGGTGTAGCAGGAATGACTATTCGGGTTTCGGGCCTGGTCGACCAGTGTTTCTGTTATTAACAATGTAGTCAGATCATGGGTAGACGCTCATGACTAGAATGACGTTGTGTGTTGGGCAATCATGGAATAAATTGGGTCATAGGTAAGGTGATTGATTTTGAAAAGGTGTTCCAAGGGAGCTTATATATTAATGAAACTGACGTTCTATATAGCATAGTCTATCACGACCCGTCCCTAGGTGCCCATGTCGTGACTACCCCAAGCCCACCTTCCATAGTCCATGGGCTGGAGACTAGCACCAAAAGGTGTATTCCCTAAAATGGGAAGGCATTGCCTTTATAACCTGTAAACTCACAAAAACCATGAACACAACAAGATATGAACACAAGTAAACTGTATAGTAAAAAGAGTGAGTACAGTAAGAAAAAGGTGCCAGAATACAAGTCCAACTGGAAAGTAAAAAAGAAAACTGGGAAGTACAAGAATAACTAAAAACAGCTCTTGTGAACACCCACCATGGATCCTACCTGAAGGGTAGGTACAGCTCTCAAACAGTAGTCTCTACGATACGCCTCATCTAATGTCCACCTCGAGCTACCTCCAACCCTGGTACTCTCATCCTCAGTCTGCACTGTCCGTAATCTACACCAAACACAATAAGATACGGGCATAGCTCGTGCAGGGTGAGTATAACGATACTCAGTAGGGACCCCGAGACCCTCAAAGGTCTCACAAAATCCATAAAGGATAAACCACAAAGCATGAAAAAAATGTCAACCCTACTTAGGTATATTCCCATACATATACCTAAGTTGTCGAGTAAACCCATATCAATCATGAGGAAAACACAAGGCCCAACTCAAAAGTCCAAAGATCAATTGTCCCATGAAGGAAAGTATATCACGAAGGTAACACCACAAAGGTAAGTACCACAAAGGTAACTCCACACAGAAGAATAAAACAAAGGTATCACCACAGAAGTATGCACCACAAAGGTAGGCCACACAGATGATTCCCATAATGGTAAAGACTTAGCTCACACTAGGTATAACATAGGTACGATAGGAAAGATGATTAGATGTAACTACTGAATCATCTTACTTTGTTAAGAGTCAGAACCACGTTGAATCCTAAATCATCAGACCCACGTAGGATCTTAATTCATCATACCCACATACGATCCTAGTACAGTAGACCCACGTAGGATCCTAGAGTAGTCCCACATAGATTTCCTAGAGAGGATCCATGAGGGACTCTTAAACACAGACCCACGTAGGATCCCAAAGCATAGACCCACATAGGATCCCTTTCTCATGTTACAGCCAGCCATAGGGTTCTCGTACTAAGCTCGCTTGATTATGGTAGGGTCCTCTCCTCAAGCCTCAATTCAATACTCCAACTACCACGAAGTCCCAAGAAGAAGTATCCCAAAGGGATGTCATATAAAAAGGTTCTCAACGCAACAGACAGTGCGTCAATCGGATGCTCAGTCTGTATGTTATTGACCTTTTAGTCCTGAGGGCCCGATTAGATTCGTGTTCGATCCAACCTAATCGTACCCCAAATTTATCCAAATCTTAAGTGGGGTATACCAAAAGGACTATCTCGATCCAAGGTTTTTAGTACTGTAGATGGTTTATCAAACGGATGCATGTAGCTCTAGTTATGGTCGAAAGAGTGGAAAGGGGTCGAAGCTGGTCCGGGTCCAGTCTGACCTAGCATAGGCCGACCCGACCCGTTTCGGGTTGACCTAGTCTGTTGGGTCCGGCCTGACCCACTAGGTCCGGCCCAGCCTGCCAACATGGCCCGCGATGGGCGGCCCGCACTGGGCGACCCATTGGCCCATGCTGGCCTGCGGCTGGGTAGCCCCACGGTGGGGTCTACCCTAGCCACCACCCAAGGGGGAGGCGCCCCCTGGGTACCCCAAATGGCTGGGCTGTTCGGGTTGGGTAGCCAACCGGTTGGCGCCACGTGGTGCCAGAAGCTCACACGCAGGACCCCTAGTCCCACTCAGCTCCTTGGATGGCTGAACGGCCAGCCCTCCTCTGCGGCATGGTCACGTGCCACACCACCATCGATGGCCGGCAGCGAGCCATCCAACCTCCCTTTACCATCGCGACCTCGTGTCGCGACTCCTGCATGCCCGACGGTGCGGATGCCACCGCCGCCCCCTTCACGCGGTCGGTCGTGCGCTGGCCGACAGGACACGACCCTTCTCCAGCAGCGCAGTTGTGCCGCCTCCATCGTCACGTCCATCTAGAGTGTCGGTCACCGCTTCTGATTCCCACTAGTGTCGTTCGTCGGCTCGGTTGCCAACGATGTTCCTTGGGTAATCGGGTGCACCCCGGTGGCCCGTTCTTCATTCCTAAGACTCTCACACTCGACTCAGGATGTCTCCATCGATTCAAGACCATCACAAACCACAAAGGTTGCGGAGATGTCTGGCGGTGTTCATCTAGACCGATCCCTCCACGTTAGAATGGTAGCAAGCTGCATAATTTTTCTTGATTCAAGAAGAATGAAAAGAACAAGGTAGGGGTATTCAAAACAACATTCCCTACCTTGATTTCTCCTTATAAGTGTCGCGAGATGATGTTGGTGAAGGCGATGAGTGTACCAATGATCGTCGCTTCCACAACACGCTTCCGAAGTCGGGCTCGTGCATCGTCCTCATTCTTCATTCTGAAGTATGTTCTTCATTGGAGAGGGTGTTCTTAGTTTGGTGGAAGTTTTTCTCCAAAGTTCTCCCAACTCTCACCTTTTCCAACAATTTCCCCCTGTAAAAGAACTGCCAACTTATTAAATTAAGTTTTATTAATTTAATTATAGTTGTTCATCAATTAAGTTGATATTGGCATAATTAATTAATTGATGGTGGCACAATTAATTAATTGAAGAGTTGGAAGGTTTTGACACATTAAGAGGGGTTCGGGTGGTCCCCACCACAAAAATCAAATTGGGAGGTTTCCTAGCTCGGGTAGTCCCCACCTCCATGACTCAAAAAGAGGGGTTTAAAAATAAAAATAAAATGTTAATTATTTTATTTTTCTTCTTCCATGAAAAACTGAAAAACTATCTTCCACTCTCGACCTACTATGATCGAGGTGAAGATCCCCTTATGCAAAAACTAGCACTGTGAGTTCAACGGTGTCCTCAGATTTCAATTTCGAGTATCGGTTCAAAAGTTACAAAAACTCACTCGCACGTTTACAGAACGTACTTAAATAGAAGTTCAGAAATTTATTCCGGGAACACTGGGTCTCGGAATCAGGCGCCGTCAATTTTTGTAGACTCATAATATTCCTATATAATTAAAAAAATTACATAGAAAAATTCAGGTCTTTACATTCTCCCCTCCTCAGGGATTTGCATCCCCGAAATCCACATCTCAGAAACTTAGAAAACAAGTGGGGGGTACTGAGCATGAATCTGAGCCTCCTGCTCCCACATGCTCTCCTGGAAGTTCCTGTGCTGCCAACACACGCGCACTAAAGGCATCGACCGCCCATGAAGGATCTGCTCCTATCGATCCTCAATCTCCACTGGAACCTCCATAAATGTCGCCCCATCGTCGATGTCTAACTCTCCCTAGTCAATGATGTGTGAAGGTTCATGCACATATCTCATCAGCTCGGATACGTGGAAGACGTCATGCACCCAGTGCAACTGAGGTGGAAGAGATAAGCAGTAAGCCACCTTGCCAACTCTGTTGAGGACCTAAAAGGGTCCGATGAACCTCAGAGATAACTTTCCACCCCGACCAAATCTCCAAAAACTTCATCGATGTGAGACTCATAAAAAAGACATGTTAACCATCCTTGAAATCCATAGGTCTTCGTCTCCTGTCATCATAAGAATTATTACTGCTCTGTGCAGTCTTCATCTACTCCTGTATGATCTACACCTTCTCTGTGGTATCATGTACCATCTCTGGTCCCATGAGTGCTGAATCCCCTGGATCAGTCCAGCACAAAGGCGATCTGCAAGTTCGGTCATACAATGCCTCGAAAGGTTCCATCTCAATGGTAGAGTGATAGCTGCTATTGTATGAAAACTCCACCAAGGGAAAGTGATCCTCCCAGCTATGACCAAAGTCAAGGATGCAAGCACGTATCATTTCCTTGAGGGTATGAATAGTCCGTTCAATCTGGCCATCCATCTGAGGATGGAAGGGGGTGCTTAAACGAAGCTGCATCCTGAAATCCTCCTTAAACCCCTTCCATTATCGGGAAGTGAAACGTGCATCATGATCGGAGACAATCGTCAATGGTACTCTATGTATCCGCACAATCTCCTATATATAAAGGCATCCCAAGCTCTCTACTGAACCCTGCTCTCTGATCGATAGGAAGTGGGCCGACTTAGTGAGTCGGTCGACGATCACCCAGAAAGAATCCTGACCCATGGATGTACGTGGAAGTCCTATCACGAAGTCTATGAATATCCCGTCCCACTTCAACTCTAGGACCTCTAAAGGGTGAACTAAGACTGCTGGTACCTGATGCTCCGCCTTCACTTGCTGACAATTGAGGTACCGAGAGACAAACTATGCTACTTCTTTCTTTATTCCTGGCCACCAGTGCTGTCGTCGGAGGTCCTGGTACATATTCTCCACTCTTGGATGTACCGCTAGAGGGGATGTGTGGAACACCCTCCATACTTCCTCTCGAAGAGACACTGGTACCATGGTACGTCCTCTGAAGAGGATGGCGTGATCCCCACCTTCAGAAAATCCATCATGTGCCTGACCTGTGGATATCTGAACACGTAGATTCTCACAGTCAGTGTCCCCACGCTGTGCCTCCCTGACTCGCTGAAAAGGTGGGGGAGTGACTGTTAGAGACTGAAGAAAAACTTCTCCACCACGATCCACAAAGGATATTTGCAAAGCATCCAGCTGCTTCTTCACCTCAACAAGAAGCTGTATACCAGATCTCCTGCTGAGTGCATTAGCTACAACGTTCCCCTTTCTAGGAATATAGACAATCTCGAAGTCATATTCCTAGAAGAACTCAAGCCAACGTTGTTGTCTCAAGTTCAGTTCCTTTTGATAGAATATATACATGAGACTCTTGTGATCATAGTAGACTGTAAAACATTCGCCCATTAAGTAATGTCACCACATCTTCAAGGCGAAGACCACTACTGCTAACTCAATTCCATGGGTAGCGTAGTTATACTCATGCGGTCTCAGATGTAAAGAACCATAAGTGATAACCGCTTGCTCCTGCATCAGGACACATCTGAGACCAGTCCCTGATGCGTTGTAGTAGACTACGTACCCAACGCCCTCCTCTGGAAGCTTCAATATGGGGGGGCACTAGTTAGCCTCTGCCAAATATCTTGAAAACTCTGATGGAATTTCTCTGACCACACGAATGGTTTCCCCTTCTTCTTCAATGCTAATAAAGGTTTTGCAACTCTAGAGAAATCAGGCACAAATATCTGGTAGTATCTAGCCAAACCTAGGAAACCTCGTACCTCCGTCACACTCTTGGGTGGCTCCCAAGCAAGTACTGCCTCAATCTTCGTTGGATCCACCGCAACTCCAGCCTCTGAGATGACATGTCCCAAAAAGTGAACCTCTCATATCCATAACTGGCACTTTGAGAGCTTACCATAAAGTTGGTGCTCTCAGAGTGTGTCTAGAACTATATGCAAATGATAGGTATGCTCTTCCTAGGTAGCTAAGTAGATCAGAATGTCATCAATGAAGACTACTAGAAAGAGATCAAGGTATGGATAAAATATCTTATTCATGAGTCCCATAAACACTACTGGAGCGTTGGTTACGCTGCATGGCATGACCAAAAACTGATAATGGTCATAACAACATCTGAAATCTGTCTTCTGTACATCCTTGTATCGTACTCTGAGCTGGTGATATCCTAATCTGAGGTCTATCTTCGAGAACCACCATTCTCCCTTCAGTTGATCAAAGAGGTCGTCAATCCTTGGGAGTGGGTACGTGTTCTTCATGGTCACCTGGTGTAGGTGTCGATAGTCAACACAAAGTCTCAAGCTCCCATACGCCTTCTTAGAGAACAAAATCAGGGATGACCAAGGAGAAACACTAGGCCTAATGAATCCCTTTCTCTTCAAGTCCTCTAGCTGTACCCGCAGCTCACGAAGCTCCGCAAGAGCCATCTGATATGCTGATGTAGATATCAATGTCTTCTTAGGGTATAAATCAATGTAAAAGTCCACCTCTATGTGAGGAGGTAGACATGGAACATCATTAGGGAAGACATCTGCGTACCGGTCCACCACTACAGGATATCTCAGACTCTCCACATCAACCCCTATGAGGTTAAGGCCAGCCAACTGATGAGTGATCGGTTGCACTCTCCTCCCGGTAAGTGCATCTTGTGCTGCAAAGACTCCCTTATTGCTAGTGAAGGTAAACCTAGTCCCATCCATGTGGAAACACCACAATTTTCACCTAATACAGTCAATATGAGCATGGACTATAGATAACCATTCCATACCCAAGATGACATCGTAAGGCCTCGACGCCGCTACTAGGATACCTCAGCTGAATTTCTCACCTTCTAGAGTAAGCTCACACTATCGGCACCAGTTTGTAATCATCTAATCCTCTCCCGTAGGAGTTTCTAGTAGTAAGGAATGATCCAACGGCTCCATCATAATCTCATAGCTCCAAATGAGGGTAGTGGAAAAAAATGAATGACTGTAACCTGTGTCTATAAGTACTACAGCTATGGTAGAGTAGACACCGATGGTACCTCGTATCATCTCTGGAGGGCCATGGTCGTAGGCCTTAGCTGCCTAGAGCTAAGATCACCCATGTTCACATACTCCCTGTGGTCGGGGTGGACCACCTGGTGGTGGTGGCGGTAACACCTCGAATCTTCACCCACCACCAGCTGCACGGCCAGCTCCTCTGCCACGTCCACCTACTCCCTGCGAACCTCCTCGGTCAAACCTCTATCTCTGCCTGGGCGGTCCTTCGACCGTATGCTAATCATCCGTATGGCGGGTCAGGCAATAATGATGCATGTGACCCTACCCGATGCATGTGTAACACTGTCTGCTCCTCACATGACTAGATCTGTCTCGGGTTCCCCACACAACTGACCCTAAATCCTACGGTCGTCCACCTATAGGTCTGGTCACCTTAAACCTCTGCATCATCTATCTGCTGTCATCTGCAGATAACTCTGCTACGTGTCATCCGGTGGTGGGTCTCGCTTCTGGTGACTGCTCATCAAGGAATCTTTCTACTAAGAGTGCTCTCTCTAACACCACCGCCTACGTCGGGATGCTGAGAAAAATAATTGAAGCTATGATCTCCTGCCTGAGTCCCTGCTCAAAGGTTCGGGCCCTAAAGAATGGGTCCCACATCATATCATTAGAGTAGCGTGAGAGGTAAATAAACCTCACTGAGTACTGAACCACAATCATGATGCCCTGCTGAAGATGAAGAAGCTCCTATATGCGCACTACATGAAGGGTTGTTGGGACAAACTCTGCCCGAAACAGGTTCTCAAAGTCTGCCCAGAGAAGTGTCACCTCATTGTGAACCTGAAGTATCAAGCTCCATCATCTTCTTGATTCTGTCTATAGAATACTGGAAGCAAGGATCTCCATGAGATAAGCTGGTGTCCCTACCATTTGAAAGACTCTCACCACAGCCTCCAGGCAATCCTCAGCCACCTGTGGGTCTGTCTCACCCCTGAACCTAGGTGGCCTCTGGTGATGGAACTCGTACAATGCGCTCAAGTGGTGTACACCCTCTTCTGTTGGGGCTGGTGGCATTGGTGGCCTAATGTGTAATGGTACCGCTGGTGCCTCCGCTGGTTCCCCTACTAATAAAGGGCTCTGCACTGAGACCTCTTCGCTCGGTTGGCTATTATCGCCTACTATACTTGGAACCCTAGCTGGTTGTCTGTGTGGAGGCATCCTGAAAAGAAATAGGTGAACCATGGTCAATAAGTTATACCTAGTGAGCTAACTCAAAGAGATCACAAAGAAAACTTTTCAAAACATACACGCAATTAGTTTTTTCATGCACTGAGTCAGAAATCCGAAGTCAAGGTCTTGTTGTATGGATACGTCGGCCACTGCACCAACACTGGATTCCCCAAACTGATAACCACACTCATAACACTTAACACTATTTCTGTTAAAATATCATACTCCAATGTCCTATGGTAGAACTGACTCCTTTGATACCAACTTTTCACGACCCGTCCCTCGGGGCCCGTGCCATGACTACCCCAAGCCTAACTTCCATAGGCCAGGGGCTGGCAACTAGCACCAAAAGGAATATTCCCTAAAACGGGATGACAGTGCCTTTATAACCTATAAACTCACAAAAAACCAATCAAACATCAAGATACGATCACAATTAAACTGTATATTAAAAAGAGTGCGTACAATAAGCAGAAGGGGCCAGAATACAAGCCCAAGTAGAAAGTACAAGGAAAACTGGGAAGTACAAGAATAACTGAAAATAGCTCCTATGAACACCCACAAAAAATCCTACCTGAAGGGTAGGTATAGCCCTCGAACAGTCATCTCTGCGGTATGCCTCGTCTAATTTCCACCTCGAGCTACCTCCAGTCCAGGTACTCTCATCCTCTGTCATCATTGTCCATCATTTGCACCAAACACAACAAGGTGCAGGCATAGCCCATGCATGGGTGAGTATAACAATACTCAGTAGGGACCCTGAGACCCTCGAAGGTCTCACAAAATCCACAATGGATAAACCATAAATCATGAAAACAACTCTCAACCCTACTTAGGTATATGCCCATACATATACTCAAGTTGTCGAGTAAACCCATTTTAATCATGAGGAAAAAACAAGGCCCAACTCAAAATCCCAAAGCTCAAATGTCCCATGAAGGAAAGTATACCACGAAGGTAACACCATGAAGGTAAGTACCAAAAAGGTAACACCACATAGAATAATACCACAAAGGTATCACCACGGAAGTATTCACCACAAAGGTACGCCACACATATGATTACCACAAAGGTAAAAACTCATCTCACACCAGGTATAACATAGGTACAATAGTAAATATGATTAGATGTAACTACTGAATCATCTTACTCTGTTAAGAGGCAGACCCACATAGGATCCTAAATCATCAGACCCATGTAGGATCATAATTCATCAGACCCACATAGGATCCTAGTACAACAGACCCATGTAGGATCCTAGAGTAGTCCCACATGGACTTCCTAGAGAAGATCCATGAGGGACTCTTGAACACAGACCCACGTAGGATCCCAAAGCATAGAACCACATAGGATCCCTTTCTCATGTTATGGCCAGCCACAGGGTTCCCGCACTAAGCTCGCTTGATTCTGTGAGGGTCCGCTCCTCAAGCCTCAGGTCGATACTCCAACTTCCATGAAGTCCCATTAAGAATTATCCTGAATAACCGTCATGTAAACGGGGTCTCAACGCAACATACAGTGCATCAATCGGATGCCCGGTCTGTAAGTTATTGACCTTTTAGTCCCGAGGTCCCGATTGGATTTGTGTTTGATCCAACCTGTACGTACCCCAAATTTATCCAAATCTCAAGTGGGGTATACCAAAAGTACAGTCTTTATCCAAGGTTTATCGCACCATTGAAGGTTCGTCAAACGGATGCCCGTATCTCAAGTTATAGCCGAAAGAGTGGAAAGGGGTTGAAGATGGTCTGAGTCTGGTCCGACCCGGCCTGGGCCAACCCGACCCGGTTCGGGTCGACCCGGTCTGTTGGGTCTGGCCCGACCTGCTGGGTCTGGCCTGACCTTCAGTGCAGCCCACGGCTGGGTGGCCCCACAGTGGGGTCTGACCTAGCCGCCACCCAAGGGAGTGGCACCCCCGGGGTACCCCGAACGACTGGGCTGTTTGGGTTGGGTAGCCGACTGGCCGACGCCACGTGGTGCCGGTAGCTCACACGCAGGACCCACGGTCCCATACGGCTCCCCAGCTAGCCGTACGCCCAACCCTCCTCCACGATGTGGTCGTGCGCCGAGCCACCACCTGTGGCCAGCAGCTAGCCGACCTCCCTCCCTTTGCCTTCGCAGCCTTGTCCCGTGGTTCATGTACGCTCGACGGAGCGGACACGCGCCACCGCCACCCTCGTGCAGTCGGTCGTACACCGGCCGCCGCCCTTTCTCTGTCGCATCCCTTCTCCGATAGCGCAGTTGTGCCACTACTGTTATCGTGGCCGATAGGAGTGCCGACCGCCGCTCCCGAGTCCCACTGGCGCCAGTCGCCGGCTCGGTTGCCAGCGACATTCCTTGGGTCACCGGGCACACCCCGGTGGCCCTTTCTTTATTCTGAAGACTCCCGCACTCGACACAAGATGTCACCATCGATTCAAGAGCATCATAAACCATAATGGTTGTGGAGAGGTCAGGCTGTGTTCATCTAGCCCGCACCCTCTGCGCTAGAACGGTAGCAAGTGATATAATTTTTCATGATTCAAGAAGAATGACAAGAATAGGGTAAGCGTATTGAAAAGAACATTCCCTACCTCAATTTCTCATTGGAAGTGTCACAATATGATGTCGGGGAAGGTGGTGAGGGTTCCAAAGATCGTCGCTTCCGCAACATGCTTCCAAAGTCGGGCTTGTGTGTCATCCTCGTTCTTGATTTCAAAGTATGTTCTACATCGGAGAGGCTGTTCTTCATTTGGAGGAAATGTTTCTACAAAGTTCTCCCAACTGTCACCTTTTCCAATGATTTCTCCCCAAGAAAAGAATTTCCAACTTATTAAATTAAGTTTTATTAATTTAATTAGAGTTTTCTGTCAATTAAGTTGATATTGGCATAATTAATTAATTGAAGGTGGGACAATTAATTAATTGAAGAGTTGGAAGGTTTTCCCACATTAAGAGGGGTTAGGGTGGTCCCCACCACAAAAATTCAAATTAGGTGGTTTCCTAGCTCGGGTGTTCACCACCTCCATAACTCAAAAAGAGGTGTTTCAAAAGAAAAATAAAATGTTAATTATTTTATTTTTCTTCTTCCACAAAAAACTGAAAATGTATCTTCCACCCTCAAACTATTGTGGTTGAGTTGAAGATCTCCTTAAGTGAAAACTGGAACTGTGAGTTCAGCGGTGTCCTCAGATTTCAATTCTGAGCACCAGTTCAAAAGTTACAAAAAAACACCCGCACGTTTACTGAACATACTTAAAAAAAGTTCAAAAATTCATTCTGGGCACACCGGGCCTTGGAATCACACACCGTCAATTTTTTCGAACTCGTAATATTCCCATATAATTAAAAAAAATTACATGGAAAATTTTGGGTCTTTACAGAATCATCTTAGCCTTGTGGTTGGATGGATCCATGGAGTATGAGTCGAGTGATAAAGATACACATTGGTTGTGCATGATATCATCTAAATCTAAATCGGAGAGTGGTCAGGTGAGAGACAAGGACTGATGTTTTTCAGACTTTCCATGGACTTGGATCCCATATGTTTTTTTAGAATGTCCCTCTGAGGTAGAGGTGACATCATGAAATTTTGGGGTACCGTAAGATGGTTGACCCATGGAAGAATCCTGGTCAGGTTTTTATAGAATGGTTAGTGTGGCTCGAAGAGAGTTGTATACACCTTGGTGGAATCTCAGTGTACTCCTGTTAGAGACAATTTTTCTCTATATTAATTTTTCTTGAGTATGCTAAGAGATCATCAGTTCTACACTGAGCTCCTTTTCTTCTAAATGTTCTTCTCTATTGTGGAAAGGAACATGTTGAGGTTGCGATCAAGGAGTGGTGTAAGGTAATCCATATGGTGGTGAGTACACCATTGTATGTCTGAGGGTGGTGAACCTCATTTTTAGTTGAACATTTGTGTTATTTTTTGTTCATTAGGCTCTTAGGTTGATTTTGAAATGATGATGAGGGTATTCCTATGGTAGAGAGTACTAGATCAGTCATAGTTAAATGTCTTCCATGCAGAATATAGTTTTTAACACTATGAGATTGGTCATTGGATAGTC
This sequence comes from Viscum album, assembly GCA_963277665.1. Classification (NCBI taxonomy): domain Eukaryota; kingdom Viridiplantae; phylum Streptophyta; class Magnoliopsida; order Santalales; family Viscaceae; genus Viscum; species Viscum album. The sequence goes on along the minus strand of OY728159.1, from coordinate 767,191,474 downwards.
CATATAGCTTGGTTTTGCATATTCTTCGGTTGAGAGAATGGTTGTGGGCCCTTGCACTAGGACTCTCGAGGACAAGAAGGTTTATGTTTGGGAGTTTTTAAGAACCAGTGTTTTTTCAAACAACAGTTTTGATTAAAAATTTGAATTATTGATTTTGGATGCATGTAAAGGGGTAAATGGTCTTTTTACCCTATCAAATGACCTCAGATAATTTTTTAACCACTTTGTTGGTATCGAAATATGGTTTTTACCCTAGGATAAGAGTTTGGTAGAAATCCGAGCCATTAAAATTTTGGAGGAAGAAAAAATATTTAATATTAATTAAATTTCATATTAATTTATTCGCATAGGTTTGTTCGACCATAAATTTTGAATAGATAATCGGATTTAGATTCCATCTCCACCATTTAGTTTTTAATGAGGATTTTTTCCTAGGTGAGGCATAAACTTGAGTCAAGCGTCGGGGCCGGCCCGAACCCCCTTTTTCTTCTTTTTATTTTTCTTGTTCATTCCTTTATTTTTCTTTATTTTCTCTTATTTCAATCTCCTTCTCATGAAAGACTCTCCTAAAACTCCTCCCACACCACTCAAACAAGATAGAAAAGGGGAAGGCAGAAAAAGAGAGAGAGAAGTAAGGGAGAAGAGGTATCTTCGTGAAGCCCTTGGCACACTGGTTCAGTATATGGCGACCGTGGACGGTGAAATCAAGAAAAGCTTCAGTGATTTCTACTCGAAGGTAGGACCATTTACATTTTCACCCAAAATACCCTTTAAATGGGTTGTTTAATGTTTTTATATCCATATATTGTTTTCTTGTGTCCTATTGAGGCTCGATCTATTGTTTTGGGGGTGAAAATGGGGGTTTTGGGCGATCCAAGAGTTTTCCATTGATGAAAAACAGGTTACACGGTGTGTAATCTGTGGTGACATGCTGTGTTTTCTTCCCATTTGGGGGAGATGATGTTTAATGGACTACATGCTATGTGTGGGGTATACACACCATGTACTAGTTCTTGGTCATGTAGCTGAGTACCCGGGTATGTCTACCTATGTAGGGTTACATGGTTGTGTAGAGTCCATGGCCATACCCTGTGTAGAAGTACACGACTTGGCCAAGTAGATGGAAATTCTAGTTGAGGGACACGTGCATGTACCCCGTGTAGGTCAGATGCCATGTACCTGTCTCACACGTCATGTACCTGGGGTGTTACATGCTCAAGTTGGCGAGAGTACACGCCCATGTGGGAGCTCGAGGGTACACGCCCTATATGGTATCTACACACCATGTACTCATCTTTTGATTCCCTTTGATGGTATTTTCTGATTCTATTCCCCACTGTTAGTTTTGGAATCAAGATTAGTCCATTTTGAGAAGTTTTCTATGTATATCATGATGGTCAAACCCATGGAGTGTTCTAAGGATTCCTAATGGGTGTTTTGGGGCTTTGATATAAATGGAGAGGTTCTTCCCCCGACTTTGAGTTTTAGTTGTCTCATGAGAGTGAGTTTTGGAGTGAATGATAGGTTGGGTTTTTGGACCAACCTAGTTGAGATCTCGATATGAGATGGGCCATGGGCTATCTCTCATAACTGGTACCTAGTATCTTTCTGGTGGGGATGTCTCTTGCATGATATGTTTCATTCTGGATGACGAGGCAATGAGATTGGATGCTTCTAAGGACCCCCTAAGGGATTCCTTTTCTTACATGATGATATTGGGAGTTCCATTATAGGATACCTTTACCCATTTATCATTTAGAGGATACCTGTTGTAGGATTTCTTCACTTGTGATTTTACCTAGAGGATCCGAAGTAAGATGCCTCCTAGTGTTTGACTTGAGGGACCCAGTGTGTGCTCGTTGATTGACCAAACCTAAGTTTTACATCGGGTTTTGGTATAGATGATGTTTGAGTGTCACCTTAGAACCCTTGACGAACTGGTAAACCCATGGGGCTATGGATGGAGTGTTGGGTTGGATGTTTTGGCCACCCTCACTTGTTGTTTCGGATAGACATGGTTTTTACTAATGCAATGATGCTTACTTGAGGTGCTTCCTAGTTGGTGGATGTTGAGCCTGATGTGAGGTTTACTTCTTCTTTTGGGATGCCCAGAGATTTTTCTTGGGATCTGTTTTTCTTATTGGGATGCTCATATGTTCTTTCCTTCGATTCGGCTTCCGAGCAATGTTATTTCTGATATTTTAGTGACACCCAGAAGTATTACCTAGGACTTGGCTATTTATCTTGGATATATATATATATATATTGTGATATTTTTTTGGGATGTCCAAAGGTGTTCCCTGGTATCCGATTATTGATCCTTATGTGTTTATTTGTATGCTCTGAGTGATACTTGGATTTCCATTGTAGGAATGCCTTGGATGGGCTCGGTGGGCTGTTTATTTACATACCCTGAGAGATACTTGGATTCCCATTGTAGGAATTCCTTGTACAGACTCAGTGGTTTGATGATTCATATACCCTAAGGGATACTTGGATTCCTGTTGTAGGAATGCCTTGGATGGGCTCAATGGGTTGATTTATTATATTCCCTAAGTGATACTTGGATCCAGTTGAGGGATGCCTTGTGCAGGGTCATTATGATGTTGAATATAATTAAACCTTTAGTGAAATGTGGATCCAGTTGAGGGATTCCATGGATGGGATCATTGGTTGGATATGGTTATACCCTGAGTGATACTTGGATCTAGTTGACGGATGCCTTGGACAAGCTCAGTGGGTGATAAACTTATATACCCTAGGAAATAATTGGATTCTCAATGGAGGAATGCCTTGGATGGGCTCAGGGGGTTTATGAAATCTATACCTTGAACGATACTTGGATTCCCACTATAGGAATTCCTAGTACGAGCTCATTGGATGGATGTTATATGATCAGAATGATTACACTCTTCCATATCAGTAATAGGAATCGATAGGTGTAGAATGATGTCTCACCGAATTTCCAGATATTTTTCCTGGAATCTTTATTTACAGGATTGACCATCGACATATAGAATCCTTGATTCACTGATTAGAGGTGAGTACGTTTGAACCTGGGTATAGGAAAAGTACTCCCCTATGGTGACTTATCTTGCTTAGAGACTTTAAAGCATTAACCGAAGTAGGTATATGTCAATTTGGAGTTTGGACCTAGATATCGAATTAGTGGTACATGGATTGAGTGGAACCATGTCCATATCAATGCCCTTGCAAAAAAATGTCCATTTGAGCGGGATTATATACCCAAGGTTTGAATGCTAATGTGGTTTCATGTTATTAACTCACATACTAATGGATATTCATATATATATATATATATATGTATAGGTATGGGACTATACATGTATACAAATATAGTTTTAGACATCCATGGTGCCACTTTCCTAGTTGATAGGGATTACAGACTCTAGGTTTGACTGTGGGCTCACATGTGGTTTATTACCTTTTTTGATGTGTTTTAGTTAGGCTGAGCACATTGGTTTTTCATACACTTTTAGCCGCACAGTTATACGTTTCTTGTTGGGGTGGCCTACTGATATTCCTTGTCACCCCTACACGTGAACCTCAGTGTATGTGTAGACCTTATGTATTATTTTCAGGTTAAGTATGAGTTGAATAGTGGATAGGGATAAGGCTCAATGTTGCATGGTCGAGCGGAGCTACTCAAGTGGGTTCTTCTGATTAGGACGGTGCAGTTCGACAGGGTCTGGAGACTGGATACGTGGTCTTTGTTGGAGTTAGTAGTAGAGCCATGTACATTTACTTTCAGTTTCTTTTATACTCATGTATCTGTATGGTTAGCCCAGTGGGTGACCAATGTTTTATTGTATGCCATAGCTATTCCTGATTTTAAGCATGTTATTTTTTTATTACATCACATTCTATTTCAATTTTTTACTACTTCTGCACTCTGTTTTCTTTCTAGTGCGTACAATACTTAGTTTTTTTTTCCACTGTTTTATTACTCTGATATGAGGGCATAGTCTCCCCACTATTACCTCATAGGCCCTCGCTTTTAGTCAGTAGCCTCTGGTGTATGGGAAGGCGTACTTGAGGCCTAGTGACCCACCAGCTCATAGAACCAGTTTAGTGGCCTCCGGGTTGGGATCCTACAGAAGGAGTCACCAAAAAATCACCCCGTAAGAGACTCTAGGTCAAGAAAAAGGAATCATTTAACGAATGAAATAAGAAACTGCTCATGTAGAACCCTAAAATCCAAATTTGTGACTATTACATGACATGTAATCCCTTTACATGTCATGTATTCCATGAAGCTCATATATGCTGAAAAATCCATCATTTTTTATTAAAAAATATACATTTTCCATTATATAATTTAAACACTGTAATATAACCCTCTCATGTTGTGTATCCAATTCGCAGATTTTGCCTGATGACCATTACATGGTGTGTGCTCCCATTACACAGCATGTAATCACCCAATGAATAATAAAAACTGCAGGTTTAACATAAAAACTCCAAAAAATCCATGTATTTTCCATTACAAGTATCCTCCCAACTTATTTTCAGCATTGTTCTTCTAATAAAAAAGGAAACCAAAAAAATAAGGCTAAAACATACCTGATATAAAGGTAATAGGGTGTTATAATCTCAACACCATAAACTCTTTCTGTCCCTATAATGTCCTCAAGATCCCAGATCCACAAAAAGAGAATCCCACTACTACTTGATCAATAAATCCCACTCCCACATCTCATGGTTATTTAATCATCACCGCCATAGCACCCAGGCCAGGGGGATCATTTTGCTGCATAGTGTCGTATCCTGGTGATCCATAATCTGAACTTGCTACTCAACCAAAGTGGTATTGAGCTCAAGATCAATATCCTCACATCTAATCACATGGGAAGGATTTGGTACATACCTCCTTAAATTGGAAACATGAAAAATGTTGTGGATAACTATCAAGCCAGATCACATGTACAATAAATAGGCACCCTCCATTATTGTACAAAGATCTAAAAGGGTCCCACAAACCTCAGTGAAAACTTGCCCTAATTACCCAACAGATGATGTCCCAAGTGAGGTGAAACTCTGAGAAAGGCCTGATCACCAACCTCAAACTCCAGCGGCCGATGATGATGGTCTGGATAAAATTGTTGATGACTATGTACCATGATCAATCTCCTCTGGGTCAACTGCACCATCTCTATCGTCTCCCAAACAACACTTGGTCCAACCAAGGACCGTTCTCCCAAATTTTCCCAGCATAAGGGAGATCTACATGGACACCCATTAAAATCCTCATAGGGATCCATCCTGATCAAATCCTGATAACTATTATTATATGTAAATTTCGCTAAAGGAAAATTATTTTCCCATGATCCTCCAAAATAAAGAACATAGGTCTAGATCATATCCTCTATAAACTGGATAGCCTTAACCATCTAACCATCCATATTTGGATGAGAATCCCTGCTCAATCCAATCTAGGAAACCATCACCTCCTTCTAAACTTTCTAGAAACTGGACGTGAACCTCATATCCCTATAAGATAAAATTATAGAGGGAACCCTATAAAGTATCACAATCTCTCAAACATAAAATTCCCTAATCTATTACACTTTCATAGTCTCCTTGATATGTATAAATGCAATGATTTAGTGAGTTAATCAATGATCACCCAAATCGCATCCTTCCCACCAGGAGTTCATGGAAAACCAATGACAAAATCCATGGAAATCTCATCCCACTTCCATACTGGAATGGATAAGGGCTATAAAAACATTTAAGGCCTCTGATGTTATGCCTTAATTTTATGAAAAGTAAGGCATTTTGATATGAAATCCATAATCAACCATCTCATCCCCTACCACCAATACCGAATTCTCAAGTTATGATACATCTTGGTAGCCTTAGGGTTCATAAACCAATGAGAATGGTGTTCACTATCAAAAAAATATTTCCTGAGGGAAAACAGAATAACCAAACTACTACGAAAGCACAAATCTCCAATGGGAGACTGAGACCACTCACCTAAGGTCTCCCCACCATAAAATCATTCACTAATGTCTTGGTACTCATTTTTTTCACCTGCTCAATCCAAACCCACTCATCAAAAGATGAATTATATTTCATCGAAGACAATAAAACATGTACACTGACTTATTCCACTTCCAAGCTTATCTCAGTAAATAAACTCATTAGAGACCACTCCTCAACTAATTCCTTCACAAATTTTGTCAGTAATTTTTTGCTAAATGCATCAATAAACACATTCCCTTTCCCAGGGGTAAAACCGATATAAAAATAAAAAATTATGAATATACTCTACCCAATTTCTCTATTCCATATTAACATCCCTCTAAGTAGAAATATATTTCAGACTCTTATGATCATAATATGTCATAAACCACTCCCCAAAGAGATAGTGATGCCATGTTTTGAGTGCATGCATAACCACTACCAACTCAAGATCATGGTTTGGGTACTTCTTCTTATGAGGTCATAATTAGAGAGATACATAAGCCAAAACCTATTTCCCTAACATCAATACACACCCCAAACCCTTACCGGAAGCATTGAAAAAACATCATAACCTGATCTTGGTTCTAGAAGAATCAAAATCGGTGCTGAAGTCAACCTCACCTTCAACTCCTTAAAATATCTCTGATACTTTTAATTCCATTAAAACTTTATACCCTTGCATATTAATTTTTTCATTGAGGATGTGATCTTAGATAATTCTTAAACAAATTGTATATAGTAACTAGTCAAACCCAAGAAGCTCCAGATCTCAAACACATTTTTGGGTTACTCCCAAGACATAAATACTTGTACATTTTTAGGATATGCTAAGACACCCCTCTAAAATATCACCTGACCTATAAAATTCACTTCCTAGATCCAAATCTCACACTTGGAAATCTTACCATACAAATTATGTTCCTTTAAGGTTTGAAGAATAATATTGAAATGGTCTATGTGATCCCCCTCTAAATTTGATTACACCAGAATATCATCCAAAAAAGAAAAAAAAAGTCTAAGAACCAATGAAATATATGGCTCATCAAATCCATAAACACCAAAGGATCATTAGTGAGACCGAATGGAATTACCAGAAATTGGAAATGCCCATATTGATTCCTAAGTGTTATATTAGGTATATTCTCTTCTCAGACTCTCAACTGGTGGTACCATGACCACGGGTCAATATTATAAAATCAATAACACCCTCTAATCTGATAAAATCGATCATCAATATTTGGAAAAGGATATATTTTATTAACAGTCACACGATTCAAAAATTGATAATCAATATAAAGTTAGAGGTTCATGTATACATTCTTAGCAAAGTGGACTTGTGAATATCAAGGTGAAATGATAGGATGAATAAATCCTTTAGACTCGAATTCCTTAAGATATGTTGTAAGTTCAACCAAATCAACATGTTCCATATGGTTAGATGACATAGAAATGGGAATCGTACCAGGGAGTAGGTCAATAGTAAAATCGACCTCTCTCTATAGTGATAAACCAGAAAAATCATCTGGAAAGAAATCAGACTACACACACACACAACTATATTCAGTTTACATACCAAATGAGACTAAACTACATTAAGAACCATATATGACAACTTTCAAAAGATTACCTTCATATAAGGAATAATATATTCAGCCCTTTTTTATCTAGAGTCCCACTCACCATGGAAAACATGAGTTTCCCCATCGGAAGATAAGAACTAAACTCAATGGTGATAAAAATCTCTCTAGGCCTTAAAACTGATCATAAAATCCATTTCAATAATCAAATTAAATATTTCAAGATAAATCACTAATAAATCTTACACTACCCAGAATCGGCTATTATCACCTGACTAGAAGGACATCTAAAACCTAGTTCAAAACACTTTCCCAAAGGCATGGAAAGTTCCAACAATAATGGAATAAGTTATGAACACAAGACCAATATATCAAATAAATTATATGATATGAAAGAATGAGTATGTCACGACCTGTCCTCGGGGCCCGTGCCGTGACTACCCCAAGCCCGCCTTCCATAGGCCAGGGGCTGGCGACTAGCACCAAAGGCGTAAATCCCGATAACTGGGAAGGCATTGCCTTTATAAAAGTAAACAAAACACCACAGAGTACAAGTGGAAGCAAAACAATAAGTACAAAAGAAAGTGCTGAAAAGTAAATGGGCCAGAATACAAACCCAAATGAAAGTACAACTACAACTGAACAAGTACAACAGAAAAAGACAACAACTGGAAGAACGGAAGCGGCTCCTGGGTCTTCCTCCTCAGATCCTACCTAAAGGGTAGGTGCAGATGGCGCAACTCCTGGATCGTCCACCATGGATCCTACCTGAAGGGTAGGTACAGATAGCCTCCACAACGCTCTCACCTGTCAACCTCTTCTGAGTGTCGTCTCGCCGTGAAGTCCACCTCCAGATACTGACTCGTCGTGTAGTCCACCTCCGGGTACCGTCCAGTCTTCGAACACTCGGCCTCCGTCAGTATTGTCCGTCGTCTGCAACCAACACAACAAGGTGCGGGCATAGCCCGTGCAGGGGTGAGTATAACGATACTCAGTAGGGACCCCGAGACCCTCAAGGTCTCACTAAAACCAACATGGATAACCACAAAGAATATCTCAACGGATAACCTCTACTTAGGTATATGTCATGCATATACCTAAGTTATCAAGTAAACCATCTGAATCATGAGGAAAACACTAAGATCATGAAATTAACGGATAACCACTACCCAGGTATATGACCATACATATACCTAAGTTATCAAGTGACCCATCTCAATCATGAGGTAAACACAAAGGTCAAAAGTCTCATCTCAAACCAGGATTTTCATTATCGAAACCGTAACTGCTGAAGAGCTCCGTCTCTGGAGTGTACAGTGGTCCTGTCACGACTCTGAGGTACTTTTCACTAACCTAAGACTGTTGAGGTACTCCTCCTGTCGAGTACTGCGGGTCAGCCACCCAAACACAGTAGTGATTCCCGCCGAGGTATGTCACCCAAACACAGTAGTGCACACCCCCTAGTAGCCTGCTGAGGTACTCTCCGGACGAGTACCGCGGGTCTGCACTGTCACACATGTAGTGCTCCATCCACCTTGGGTCTGCACCTCACAAAGTAGTGCTCCGTCCACTGGGCTAGTCGACTCACTCCAAGTCGAGTCGGTCAAGTAGTCGTCAGGTCTCAGTCAGCTACACGGTCTCCATACTCTGCACGCTCGTCTCCGAGAGGGTCCGCTCCATGAGCTACAGGTAGATACTTAAAGTATCTCAAAGTCCCATGAAGAAGTATCTCAAAGGACCGCCTCGTCATAGGGGTCTCAACGCAACAGACGGCGCGTCAATCGGACGCCCGGTCTGTGAGTTATTAGCCTTTTCGTCCCAGGGGCCCGGTTGGTTTCGTGAGCGAACCAACCCGGCCGTATCTCAACTGTACCCCGAACTCTCATAGGGTATACTCATAGGGATCGTTTCTCAACGTGATCACAAACGCCGTTGACGGTTCGTCAAACGGACGTCCAGTCTGAAAGATATCAGCTTTTCCGTTCCAAGGGCCCGGTTGGATTTCGGGTACAATCCAACCCGGCCACTATCCAACAACAACCAAAACTCGGGCGAAGTATGCCAAAAGTTCCGTCTCATCAAAAGGAATTCAACGAGATAGAAGGCGTGTCAATCGGACGCCCGGTTTGTGAGTTATTGGATTTTTCGTTCCAGGGGCCCGGTTGGTTTCGTGATCGAACCAACCCGACCGCACTCCGACGGCATCCAAACCTCAAGTGGAGTAAGCCAAAAGATCTATCTCAATTAGAGGAATAAATAAAAGACGACGGCACGTCAATCGGACGTCCGGAGCTCAAGATATAAGCGTTTCCGCTCCGAGGGCCCGGTTGGTTTCGTATCTGAACCAACCTGTTCGAACCCAAAGTATTCCAAAACCTTGATTATAATATACCTAAATGACCGTCTCGTTCCAAGGATCGCTACGCAACTGATGGTGCGTCGATCGGAGGTCCGTAGCCCAAGATATGGGAAAAAGACCAAAGAGGGTATGAAAACGGGGGGTCTGGGCCCGGACTGACCCGGCCCGGGTCCGACCCGGTTGGCCCCGGCCCGGCCCGGCCGGCGTGGCCCGGCCCGGCCGAGAGTGTCGCCGCGCCGGCGTGGCGCGCCACCACCGCTTTCCACGGACCACCGGACGCGCTCCGTTGGTCCGTTTCTCCTGCCGTCTTCGCCAACGGTTCTCCTGGGACCCGACCTTCACTGCGAAGGGATTCAAACGCCAAAGCGGCCTGCTTCGTCGTCGTCCGTTGATCCGCAAATCGATAAACAAGATGCGGAGGGTTTTCGGGCCGTGTTTGTTTGGCCCGCGTCCTCCGCATTAGGTGTTATCAATTCGAAAATAATAAACACATGATTTTAATCATTGACGAGGGTATAATTTATCCAAAATAAATTATACGAACACCTTGCAATCAAAAACCCACGCACGAGAGTTTAAAAATTTGAATGTGCGGCATTACGACATCGCGCATTCTTGCCGCTCAATCCCGCGCGGCGTGACAATGTCGTGCATCCTTGCCGCTTGATCACGCCCGGTGCGACGGCACCGCATCAATTTCATTCGATCCGCAACAACAAGAAAAACAATAAGGGAGGGGGACGGCCGTGTTTGTGTGGTCTGGCCTCCTCCCATTAACTGATATCATGCGGTCCAAATATCATGGATAAAAGATGGAAGAGAATCACATAAGGGAAATCACATAAACCCCCTACAAAGATTACCCACAACAATCCTTCTGCAAAGATGAAAGAATCGCGGGTCAACCTGTTTGTCGGTTGACGCGCGTTCTTTGTATAATTTCTAGTACGAGAAGTGGGAATCAAAAGAAATGCACAACGAAATAACCCCTACTTCGGTTTCAAGAGCAGAGTCACGGAAAGAGGATTTGAAGACGTTGACGGAGATTGTCCGAGATGGAACATCGTCTCCCTTCCTTTAACGTGGGAAGAAGAACGAAGGGTGGCGCGTCGCGGGTATGGAGTCGCAGTAAACGGTATCTGAGGGCTCAGCGTTCTTCGTTGGGAATCGTTCATTCTTCGTGTTCTTCATCGAAGATGAAGAAGATGATCTCTAAGATCCTTGCCTTCTTTTTCCCCCAAGTACTCTCGAGCAACAAAGGAACTAACCCAAAATAAATTAAGCCACACTTAATTTATTAACTCAACATGGCTTTTGAAATTCAAGTGTTTGAACTTCAAAAACTCACATTAAACTCACTACATTAATGTCATAAGTTATTAACTTAAGTAAACAATATTAATGATGAGTTGAGGGGGTTAGAGGATATGAAGGGGTGGGGTTCGTGTGGGCCCCACCACCCTCATAACCTCCCAAGGGAGGTTGGGTAGTTACCCAACTTCCATCCAAATGATTAAACACTTAGAGTAAAATAAAAATTGTTGTTAAATTTTTATTTTTAACATCCACAATTTTTATCAACTTCTCTTGAGTAAACGCAACTCCAGAATAGGCGTTTATAAGAAAATACCGGCACTGCGGTTCCATCGGTGCCCTCAGAATTTTATTCCGAGCACCGGTTCAACAGTTATAAATTCCCGCTCGTTTCGTTCACTGAACGTACCTGAGCTAAACTTCGGAAAATGATTCCGGGCACACCGGGCCTCGAAATCAGGCGCCGTCAGAAACTGCGTTCTTGTAAGATTCCAAAGAAAATTAAGAAAAAAGTTTCCTTGAAATTTCTGGTTCTTTTCATTACTCCCACCTCAGGGCTTTACATCCCCGTAAAGATTCAACACAAACTAGGGTCACAAAAGCGGTATTGAGCACTCATCTGAGCCTTCTGCTCCCATGTGTTTACCTGGAGATTCCTGTACTGCCAAAGAAAGTGCACCCGAGGAATAGACCATCCTCATAGGATCCTCTCCTGTCGATCCTCGATCCCCACTGGAGCCTCTCTGGAAGTAACCCCATCGCCATCGTCCTGCTCCTCATGGTCGATGATATGCAAAGGGTCGAACACGTATCTCCTCAGTTGAGATACTTGGAAAACATTGTGCACCTGGTGCAACTGAGGTGGAAGGGTCAAGTGGTAAACCACCTCGCCTACCCAGCTGAGGACCTACAAAGGTCTGTTGAATCTCGGAGATAACTTGCCGCCTTGGCCGCATCTCTATAAACCTCATCGAGGTGAGACCCATATAAGGACGTGGTCGTCATCCTCAAACTCTAGAGGTCTCCAATTCCTGTTAGAACTGAAACTCAAACGACTGCTGCCACGAGGGTAAGGTTGACCGACTCAAGAGTGATCGGTCACACCCTCCTGTTCAAGAGTTTATCCTGTGCTGCCTGGGGTTTCCTTTTTTCCAACCAAGAAAAACCCATCCCGATGTTTACCTAAAACTGTCAATTTGAGTATGAACAATTATTGCCCATTCCATACCCAAACTAACGTCGTAAGGCCTCGACGCTTCCACCAAGAGATTCCATCCGAAACTCTCACCTCGAGGGTCTGACCACACCGTCGGCGTAAGTGGGATTATCGAGTCTCCTCCAAAGGTATCTTCAGACGTGAGGGTCAAGTCCATGGCTTACCGGAAACTCTAGGTCTGGAACAAGATTTGTGAAAGTAAGGAATGATTCATATCGACGTCCATTACTACAGCAGCTAGTAGTGGACACAGACTATCCCTTGAATCATTTCTAGAGCCATTGGGTCACACTCCTTGACCGCAAGCAGCCGCACTCTTCCTCTGCCCTCTAGCTCCCTGAGCCTGGCGGGGATAACTAAGGTGGGTGGTTGTAGCATGTTAAGATGTACACCACATCATGCTACTCTCCTAGCTCTGCCTCCACGTCTTCTGCTCCGCAGACTCATCTCTCCTTAAAGCTTCCTCTTCTTTAAACATTTAAGATGCCCGAGTCTCCAAGACTGGTGCCAGTTTCCTGTTTCTTACTGCACTGTGCAGTCTTCATCCACTCCTGGATGATCTGCACCTTCTTTGCCTATGATCTGAAAGAGCTGCTAAAATTTCTCCTTTGCCGAAAAGAGAAACTCGGTTTCATCCCCTGGATGAACAACGCCCATTGCCTAATACAGTCAATCCTGACATGAATGATGTATTCATGCCATGGATGACGTCGTAAGGCCTCGACGTAACTACCAAGAGATCCAACTGTCACTCTCGCCTCCAAGGGTCGAGTCACACTGTCGGCATCAGTGTGAGGTCACTGGGTCTCCTCCAGAAGAAACCTAAAAAATGAGGTTCAAGTCAACAGTTTTAACCGGGACCACTCAGTATCAACCAAACAAAAGGACAGGAAAGCAAACAAAGATAAGTGTCTTTTTATTATTGCATATCATAATACAAAGACACGAATACAACAGCAACATGGAACTAGAATTACAAGGGACATATCCACTAGTTCCTCTCCTGTGCACCTGCTCTCGGAGCTCTACTGCCTTGTCCACTGCTCGACTGTTGCTCAAGCACTCGTCGCTGCTTCTTCCTCGGTGGCTCCTCCAAAGATTGCGGATCAACTGTATGAGGAGTCGGACAGTCACGTGCCAGGTGACCCTTTCTACTGCATGAGTAACACTGTCTGTTCCTGGAACGCCTAGCTCTGTCCCCACCCCGGGTGCCCCGCACCACCGATCCTAAAACCCTAGATCGCCCAACTGTTGGTCTGGTCCTCCTGGACCACTGCATCATCTGTCTACTGCCCACAGATGACTCGACTACTGATCGAAAACCCTGCGGCAAAGGCAGAAGCTCTTGTACACGCTCGGGGTGTAGAGCTACTGGCACAAACTCAACCCTGAAGAAGGTCTCGAAGTCTTCCCATGCGAAGGCCATCCCGTCGCAAAACTGGAACAAGTGACTCCACCACCTGCCAGCTGCTGCCTGAAGAAGGCTGGCAGCAAAGATCACCATGAAGTCTTCCGGCGTCCCCACTAGCCTGAAGACTCTCACCACAGCCTCCATCCAATCCTCAGCCACCTACGGGTCCGTCTCTCCCCGGAACCTGGGTGGCCTCTGGCGCTGGAATTCGTGCAACACACTCAAGTGGCGTGCATCGCCTACTGCTGGGGCTGGTGGCATCGGTGGCCCAATGTATGGTAGTACCGCTGGTGCCTCCACTGGTGCCTCAACTGCAAGAGGGCCCTGTACCGAAGCCTCTTCACTCGGCAGGCTGTCAGTACGCACATCCCTTTGGTATCTAGCTGGTTATCTGTGAAAAGGCATCCTGAAAGAATCAACATGACATGGTCAAATGATTATACCTGGTGAGATGACCTGGTTTGAGCTGACATTTAAAAACTTCTGGAAACACACAAGCAATCAGTGTTTTTGTGCACAATGTCGGAAATCAGTTTTCAGGGTCCTGGTGTATGGATACGTCGGCCACCCGCACCAACACTGGACTCCCTGAACTGAAAACCACACTCGGTACTCTTAACACTATTGCTTCACAGAAAGAAAATATCAGATTTATAAGTTCTATGGTAGAACCGACTCCTCTGATACCAATTTGTCACGACCCATCCTCGGGGCCCGTGCCGTGACTACCCCAAGCCCGCCTTCCATAGGCCAGGGGCTGGCGACTAGCACCAAAGGCGTAAATCCCGATAACTGGGAAGGCATTTCCTTTATAAAAGTAAACAAAACACCACAGAGTACCAGCAGAAGGAAAACACTAAGTACAAAATAAAGTGCTGAAAAGTAAATGGGCTAGAATACAAACCCAAATGAAAGTACAACTACAACTGAACAAGTACAACAAAAAAAGACAACATCTGGAAGAACGGAAGTGGCTCCTGGGTCGTCCTCCTCAGATCCTACTTGAAGGGTAGGTACAGATGGCGCAACTCCGGGATCGTCCACCACGGATCCTACCAGAAGGGTAGGTACAGATAGCCTCCACAACGCTTTCGCCCATCAACCTCCTCTGAGTTTCGTCTCGCCGTGAAGTCCACCTCTAGATACTGACTCATCGTGTAGTCCACCTCTGGGTACCGTCCAGTCTTCGAACACTCGGCCTCCGTCAGCACTGTCCGTCGTCTGCAACCAACACAACAAGGTGCGGGCATAGCCCGTGCAGGGGTGAGTATAACGATACTCAGTAGGGACCCCGAGACCCTCAAGGTCTCACTAAAACCAACATGGATAACCACAAAGAAGATCTCAACAGATAACCTCTACTTAGGTATATGCCATGAATATACCTAAGTTATCAAGTAACCCATCTCAATCATGAGTAAAACACCAAGATCATGAATTTAACGAATAACCACTACCCAGGTATATGCCCATACATATACCTAAGTTATCAAGTGACCCATCTCAATCATGAGGTAAACACAAAGGTCAAAAGTCTCAGCTCAAACTAGGATTTTCATTATCGAAACCGTACCTGCTGAAGAGCTCCGTCTCTGGAGTGTACAGTGGTCCTGTCACGACTCTGAGGTACTGCTCACTAACCTAAGACTGCTGAGGTACTCCTCCTGTCGAGTACCACGGGTCATCCACCCAAACACAGTAGTGCTTCCCGCCGAGGTATGTCACCTAAACACAGTAGTTCACACCCCCTAGTAGCCTGCTGAGGTACTCTCCAGACGAGTACTGCGGGTCTACACTATCACACAGGTAGTGCTCCATCCGCCATGGGTCTACACCTCACAAAGTAGTGCTCCGTCCACTGGGATAGTCGACTCACTCCAAGTCGAGTCGGTCAAGCAGTCGTCAGGTCTCAGTCGACTACACGGTCTCCGTACTCCGCACGCTCGTCTCCGGGAGGGTCCGCTCCACGAGCTACAGGTCGATACTCCAAGTATCTCAAAATTCCACAAAGAAGTATCTCAAAGGACCGCCTCGTCATAGGGGTCTCAACGTAACAGACGGCGCGTCAATCGGACGCCCGGTCTGTGAGTTATTATCCTTTTCGTCCCAGGGGCCCGGTTGGTTTCGTGAGCGAACCAACCCGACCGTATCTCAACTATACCCCGAACTCTTATAGGGTATACTCATAGGGACCTTTTCTCAACGTGATCACCAACGCCGCTGATGGTTCGTCAAACGGACGTCCAGTCTGAAAGAAATCAACTTTTCCGTTCCAAGGGCCCGGTTGGATTTTGGGTACAATCCAACCCGGCCACTATCCAACAACAACCAAAACTCGGGTGAAGTATTCCAAAAGTTCTATCTCATCAAGAGGAATTCAACGAGACAGACGGCGCGTCAATCAGACTCCCAGTCTGTGAGTTATTGGCTTTTTTGTTCTAGGGGCCCGGTTGGTTTCGTGAGCGAACCAACCCGACTGCACTTCGACGGCATTCAAACCTCGAGAAGAGTAAGCCAAAAGATCCATCTCACTTAGAGGAATCCATCAAAGTCGACGGCACGTCAATCAGACGTCCGGAGCTCAAGATATAAGTGTTTCCGCTCCGAGGGCCCGGTTGGTTTCGTATCCGAACCAACCCGGCCAAACCCAAAGTATTCCGAAACATTGAGTATAATATACCGAAACAACTGTCTCATTCCGAGGATCGTTACGCAACTGACGGTGCGTCGATCGGAGGTGTGTAGCCCAAGATATGGGCAAAAGACCGAAGAGGGTCTGAAAACGGGGGGTCTGGGCCCGGACCGACCCGACCCGACCCCCCCTGGGTCGGCCCGAACCGGGTCAACCCGACCATGCCCAGCCCGACCGGCCCACCGCGGCTCAGCCAGCGTGGCTGAGCTGAAGCCGTGGGCGGGGTGCGCGGATCCCCCCCCCCCCCTCGCCGCTGATTGAAGCTGGCGGCGAACCGCCGCCGCCAGCCTTCCGGCGGCGCGCCGCCGCCGCCACCGCCTTCCGTGGACCACCAGACGCGCTCTGGTGGTCCGTTTCTTCTGCCGTCTTCACCAACGGTTCTCCCGAGACCCGACCTTCACTGCGAAGGGATTCAAACGCCAAAGCGGCCTGCTTCGTCATCGTCCGTTGATCCACACATCGATAAACAAGCTGCGGAGGGTTGTCAGGCCGTGTTTGTTCAGCCCGCGTCCTCCGCGTTAGGTGTTATCAATTGGAAAATAATAAACACATGATTTTAATCATTGAAGAGGGTATAATTTATCCAAAATAAATTATACGAACACCTTGCAATCAAAAACCCACGCACAAGAGTTTAAAATTTTGAATGTGTGGCATGACGACGTCGCGCATTCTTGTCGCTCGATCCCGTGCGGCGTGACGATGTTGCGCATCCTTGCCGCTCGATCCCGCGCGGTGTGTGTAACACCCAAGACTTTTATGTGAAATATTTTGTTTTTATAATCAAATGAATCTTTCACTACACACAACACTAGCTTGGCTTGCTTTGCACGCAATCGCGGCCTTCCTCGATAGCTTGCGTCGTACGCAATATCGAGTTTCACTAAACAATGACATGCTATTAAAATATTATTAAAACTAGCCGTTATGAATAGTAATAACCACTTTTTGAAATTTTATAAATTTTATTTTTCAAAATAGTCTTCATTTTTGGATTCGGAATATCGAAATTATCCTAGGGTGAATTTTTGGTATTTTTCTGAAAACCTTCAATTTTTTATGAATAGTGAAACCACTAAGTGGTAGTTAAAAAACAGAATTTTTCATAAAACTTAATTTTACCGCTTCTGTGAGTGGAATTTCGAAAATCCGAGAGACACGGTTGATGTCAGTTAGTAAAATTTGGTTCAATGAGATGAAAATAATTTTTGGTGAATAGTAACTTTTTACATTTATTTACCACGGTTAAAAGTAAATAGGGTAATTAAGGGTAAAAATGATATTATTATTACCCTAACACATGTCCTAATTCTATTGGACAAGTTTAATTCGACCAAAAACAACCTTAGGAATAAATTATGCCCATTTAGGCCCACTTGTATTAGATTATGACATTTATTATTAATTTATTTAAAGAAGGGTTAAAATAGTTAAAATCAAAGTTTATTAAGTAAATCATTTTTAATATGGGGTTATACATAAGATAAATTCAACTATAAATATTAATTAGAAATATAAAAAGATTTCCTACATAATGGTATTTTATTTTTAATTTTTAGACATTAAATAATGTAATTTATTTACGACACAATGATGATACAGTAATTACCATAATAGTGAAAAATTAGAATTATTGATATTATAAATACCCAAATAAATATAATTTGAGACTTTTTATGAATTACACTAATTTTCTAGGTTAATATGACATGTTATTATTAATTTAATTAACTTGGTTTGAACTAATCATTCTGTTATGATTTTCTCAAAAATCAATTACTAAATAGTGTCAAAATTGACATAAAATAGTTTTTAAAACCAATATTATATTATTAATTGTTATTTTATTCCTAAAAATCTAAGGTTCAGGTAAATGACTTAGATACGGTTATATATATTAATAATAAACAATTTGGGGTTCGTTTGGCTTGATATAGTAAGTTTATTAACCTTATAGTGTAAGAAAACAAGAAGACACAGTGAAAGTTAAATTATCTAACTTAAAGTTAAATCTAAATGATAAGGTTACAATTGATACCTAAACTTGTCTAAATTCTATTTTATGAGATTATTTCGACCCCTACCCACCTTATATTCGAAATATATCAATTTGGAGCTATTAAAAACCGAATATGACTTTATAATAAAATAATATTTTTAGTTATTCCAAAGGTGCCCCTCTCCTCCCTTATAAAAGGGAACCTCCTCCCCCTCTTCCTCACACCACTTTGAGCCTTCAAGATCAGCCAAACCCTGATAATTTATCCTCTCCACTTCCCTAGAAATATCCTAGAGGTTCTGGTATTCTTCAAAGACCTATTTTAGTGCCCTAAAAGGAGGTCTCAAAGAAGCACTTCAAAGAAGAGGTAATGTTCGTTACCGATTCTTTCATCTTTATTTCTTCTTCCACTTCTTATTCTTTATTTGTTTCATTATAAAGTAATAACATCAGTATCACTAATATACTGATATGTTATTATAAGTATGAAACAACCCTATTTCACCATCTATCCGTCCTACGAAAAAAGAAATCACCGCGCGTGCGTACGTACGGAATACCGTCTCCACGCCGTGGTGTAATCTATTTTCCACCACCACCTTACTTGGATGGGTATAATGGTGTAAATGATGACTATATATGATTATTGTAAAGTTATATTTATTCTGAAATAGTATACATACACTCCAATACAATTCCATGATCATGGGAACGATATCATCGCTCGTGCGTACGTACGGAATACTGTCTCCACGATGTGATGCGACTGGTTCTACATGATCTTCATTGCATAATGATTATATAAATGAATTGAATGAATGAATATGATATATATTACACTAATAAAATTCTGTAAATGATGTATCTATAACCTAAAGATAAGAATAAGAATTTATTCGACAAAACATGCATAAGAACAAAAAGTTATAAACACCCGAATAACAAGTGGCAATGAAATATTACTACTAAGAAGCCAATAATATGACCATATATGATATTATAACAATAATTATGATTCTGGAATAAGTGAATAACATTATTTAAATCATTATACAGGAGTTTCGAACATGTACAAAGCATATCGGACCTAAGGTAAGGGAAAATATCACAATCTCGTTTTTATCCGAGATTGTTTATACTTTGGTATTTACTAGGGTGTATTTTATCATCCACATCCATGTTCCCTCAATATGTAATATTGTTTCCATCCACTTACAATAGTTTAAATCCAATTTTACCCTTCGGTGAGTTTTTAGTAAAGGATATGTAAGGAATCTTTTATCGTTTTTCGTACGAGGTACTTTTTGACTTTTCCGAAAAAAGTACGAGAAGAATTTTTTTTTAACTTATACGACATGAATGGATTTTTAAAAAATTATTTCCAAGAAGCTTCCTTTAAAAGTTTTCAAGTTCATTTTTAATCAAATTCTTTTAGTTTAAAATTGTAAGACATGTTAAGAAAGGAAAATTTTTTTGAAGTAGAAAGGATATTTTCCTCAAGAATGGAGATCAAGTGTTTTATCAAAATTATTTTCCATCTAAGATAATATAGGGTTCTATTTCTATCCCTATTATTACATTGATTTGATTATGTTGTGATGGAATTATTTTTATGAATTCCTTTATCTTATATGAATTGTTTTATGATGTCATGTTGTTTAAGAATTCCATTTTTATTACATGGGTTATGCTATGATGTATGGTTTATGATTTTGTGGCACACCTAAGAAAGGTATCATTATGAGATGGGTGGGACCTATATCTCCCTCCAATGCATTGGGTAAATATTTTATATCTCATGAGATAGATATGGCTGGAACGGTAGGTTATACTGGTTCAGTGAAACATGACTGAGATGAGGAGTGAACTCGGTTCAGAAATGGACTTTGTCCACTAAGATAATCTTGGCAATGAGTCTTGAATAATAAGAAATGATTCTCTATGATTATGTGTGTATTCCACAAAGTTTCATGTTTTATGTTATGATTATTGGGATTCCATTTCACTACTATGATTTATCCCATGTTATGAAATTATGCTCTCTTTTACAGGTTAAGATTTCCAAAAGTTATGTTCTTATGAATATGATGTGATTGATATTTCTTTTGTTTACCCTTACTGAGCATTTGAGCTCACCCTTTTGTATGTTTTCTTTCCCCAGGCCAGGAAGAAGGTTATTAAGTAAGATATGCCAAAAGGGACTATAGATATGATGAAATAAATGGGAGACAGTGTAGACGCTTTATGAACCAGTTGTTTATGTTTCCCAGTTTCTAAAGACACTATACCTATACGGTCCTTTCGTGGTTTTGTTATATGTTGTAATAAGTATGCTTCAATTTTGAAGGATTAACAATGTATGTAAAGTATGGGTCGTTATAGTTGGTATCAATGGAAAGGTATAGTCAACCTTTGGAAACTAGGATGTGAAAGCCTTAGTAAGAACCCTAAGGATAAGTCTAAGCATAGAACAAAATCTTAGTGTTTTAGAAATGACCATGAATAACCTAGGATAAGACCTTAAGTGTGAAATTTTATTCTTGATTATGTGGTTTTCCTATTATAATTAGTGTTTCTCACACTATTGTTTTTGGTTTTAGTAATGGCTGGAACCCGAAGGAACCGTGTTAATGCGGAATGCGATGGGCAATGCAATGATTGTCTCCCTGAGCAACCAAACATTATGGGAGCTGGAATAAAAAATCTTGTATCCATGCTCACACAACTTTCTCAAGCTATAAATCATGCAGGACTTCCAAACGAGCAAAGGAAGGAGAAACTTTCTGTTGAATCCTTCATGAGACAGCGTCCACCTTCATTCAGCGGGTCTACTGATCCATTAGTTGCTGAACAATGGATTAGTACTACTAAAACGATATTTTCAGTTCTTCAATGTTTTGAACATGATAAAGTCACCCTATCAGTGTATCGTTTGGAAGGAGATGTTGATCAATGGTGGAATCTTATTAAGAATACGAGGCAAAGGGATGAAATTGAGTCCATGGAGTGGGACGAGTTCAAGAACTTATTTTTCAATAATTACTTCCCTCATATTCTCCGAACAAAGATGGAGAAAGAGTTTCTTGAACTTAAGCAAAAGGATGATGAATCTGTTGGTACCTATGAAGAAAATTTTACAATAATTTCAAGGTACGCTTCTGGTATTATTATCCAACCTGAGAGTAAGATCGATCGATTCTTTAGTGTCTTAAAACCAAGTCTTCGAAGGGCCTTATCCATAAGGGACTTCAATAGCTATGAGAAAATCGTTCGATGTGCTCTCAATGTTGAGATGGATATTGGAGTAACCCATCAGTCATATGGGTTTGATAAGAAGAGGAAAACGGAATTCAAAGGAAAATCTAAAGAGCACACTGAAAAGAAGATGAGCTTTCCCTTATTCTCAAAGTGTGGAAAGAAACATGGAGGGAGTTGTCTTAAAGGGACAAGTAAATGTTTCAAATGTGGAAAGGAAGGTCATCGGGCATTTGAATGCCACGATGATGGGAAGAAGATGTCTAATGATGCAAAAAAAGGAAGAGATACATAGAATGAACCTACTAAACTTCAATGTTTCAAGTGAAAGGAGATGGTACATTATGACAATAAATGCCCTAATCCAAGGGTTGATGATGATGGTCGGCGTCAAAAAACTCTTAAGGCTAAATACAAAGGAAATTCTCATGAAATTTTTATCAGTGATGTGGAGTACGATAACGATGTGGTGAAAGGTACACTTACCATCCACTCTAAAGTATAAAATGTTTTATTTGATTCTGGATCCAACCACTCTTTTATTTCTGAAAAATTTTCTAAGGGTATCACCGTATTACCTCAACAATTAGATGTTGAGTTAGCTGTGACAACACCTAATGGCACAACAGTCACATCAAAAGTTTATAATTCTTCTCCGATCGAAGTTTGTGGGAATGTTCTTCCTGCAAATCTTGTGATCCTTCCTATAGTAGAATTTGATGTGATTCTTGGCATGGATTGGCTTTCTTTACATGGAGCTCATATCAATTGCCAAAGAAGGGAAGTCACATTTCATATTCCAGATCAATCTATGATTGTCTATCAATGCAAGGATGAACATAACCTTCTAGTGGAAATTACTTCCATCTTATGGGTCTTGATTCCACTAAATGAAGGTTATTTATCTCAAATGGTTGGTGAGAAACTCATGATTAAGAATATTCCCATTGTACGGGAGTTTGATGATGTCTTTCCGGAGGAATTACCGGGTCTTCCTCCAAATCGTGAAGTTGAGTTTTCAATAGAACTCGTACAGGGTGCTTTGACTATTTCAAAGACACCTTATAGAATGGACCCAATTGAGTTGCAGAAATTGAAGAAGCAACTCCAAGAGAATCTTGATAAGGGATTCATACGCCCTAGTGCGTCACCTTGGGGAGCACCTGTTCTATTTGTTAAGAAGAAAGATTGATCAATGAGACTCTGCATTGATTATAGAGAACTTAACAAGATCAATATCAAGAACAAATATCCTCTCCCACACATTGATGACTTATTTGACCAACTACGCGGAGCTCAATAATTTTCCAAGATTGATCTTCGTTCAGGGTATCATCAATTAAGGGTCAAAAGGGAGGATATACCAAAGACGGCTTTCCGTACAAGGTATGGACACTATGAATTTATAGTGATTCCATTTGGTCTTACTAATGCCCCTGCTATCTTCATTGATCTGATGAATAGAGTCTTTAGAGACTATCTTGATCAGTTTGTGGTAGTCTTTATAGACGATATTCTTGTCTATTCAAAGAGCAAGGAAGAACATGAAGATCACTTGATAATTATATTGAAGACCCTGATAAAGGAGAAGTTTTATGCCAAATTTACCAAGTGTGAATTTTGGCTTCAAAAAGTTTCATTTTTGGGTCACATAATCTCAAAAGAGGGGATATCTGTGGATCCAGCAAAAACAGAGGTTATCGAAAGATGGTCGAGACCAACAACAGTAACTGAGATCCGAAGTTTTCTTGGTTTGGATGGATATTATCGATGTTTTGTGAAAAAAATTTCATGATTATCTAATCCACTCACCAAGTTGACTCGAAAAGGAGTTAAGTTTGTTTGGACGGAAGAATGTGAAGAGAATTTCAAGGAGTTGGAAAGAAGGTTATCCAGTGCACCTGTGCTCACACTGCCTTGTAGTGGAGAAAGGTTTGTGATCTACAGTGATGCATCCAAGAAGGGATTGGGGTGTGTTCTTATAAAAAATGATATGGTGATAGCTTATGCCTCACGATAGTTGAAAATCCATGATCAAAACTACCCAACTCATGATTTGGAGTTAGCTGCGGTAATCTTTGCATTAAAGATTTGGAGGCATTATCTTTATGGAGAAAGGTGTGACATTTATACTGATCATAAAAGTTTGAAGTATATTTTCACACAAAAGGAGCTGAATATGCATCAAAGAAGATGGTTGGAGCTGATTAAGGATTATTACTGCTCAATCCATTACCACCCTGGGAAAGCAAACAAGGTGGCAGATGCATTAAGTCGACAAGACCATGCCAGTTTATCCATGATGAGGATCACAAAAGATCCAATATTTATGGATTTACAAAGGATGGATCTTGGAATTATAATGGAAGGGGAAAAATCTTATCTTTCTCAAATGAATGTTCAACCATCTATACATTTGAAGATTAAAGAGGCACAAAAAGAAGATGTCGAGTTACAAAAGAAGGTGAGAAATGTTCCTGAATTCAACCTTGATTGTGATGGGATAATAAAGTTCAGGAATCAGGTTTGTGTTCCTCCCATCCCGGAATTAAAGAAGGAGCTACTGGATGAGGCTCATAGTTCTTCATTCTCTATTCATCCTGGAAGCACGAAGATGTATAGGGACCTAAAAGAGTACTTCTGGTGGGATGGCAGGAAAAGAGATGTTGCTGAATATGTCTCTCGATGTTTGGTTTGTCAGCAAGTTAAAGCTGAGAGACAGAAGTCTAAGGGGATGTTACAACCATTACCCATACCCGAATGGAAATGGGAAAATATCACTATGGACTTTGTCACAGGACTTCCTAAAACATCCAAAGGCAATAATGATATCTGGGTCATAGTTGATCATCTTACAAAGTCTACACACTTCATTGCTATTAGAGAGGATTTCTCTCTGGATCAGCTTGCCAGGATATATGTAAAGGAAGTGGTAAGATTGCATGGAGTACCACTTTCTATTATATCTGATTGGGATTTGAGATTTACCTCGAAGTTCTGGCGAATTATTCAGCATAATCTGGATACAGAGTTGAGTTTCAGCACTGCTTATCATCCTCATACAGACGGTCAGACTGAGAGAACAATTCAAACTCTAGAAGATATATTGAGAGCTTGCTCTATGGATTTCAAAGGTGGTTGGTATCAACACCTACCTTTGGTGTAATTTTCTTATAATAATATCTTTCACTCCAGTATTCAGATGGATCCTTATGAAGCTCTCTATGGAAAGAAATGCAGGACTCCAACTTGCTGGGATGAAGTTGGGGAAAGAAAGCTATTAGGACCTGATCTCGTTAATGAAATGGAAGAAAAGGTTAGATCTATTCAACAACACATAAGAGCAGCTCAGAGTCGACAGAAAAAGTTATGCCGACAACCGAAGAAAAGACCTAGAGTTTGACGTGGGTGATAAAGTGTTCTTACGAATATCTCCCTGGAAGAGAGTCATGAGATTTGGAAAGAAGGGGAAGTTGAGCCCTAGATATATCGGTCCTTTCAAAATACTGGATTGTGTTGGGAAGGTATCTTACCGATTGGCGATTCCACTGAATCTCTCTCAAGTTCACGATGTGTTCCATGTATCTCTCCTGAGAAAGTACATACCTGATCCTTCACATGTACTTAGCTCAGAAGTTGTACCGCTGGAGCAAGATCTTTCTTATGAAGAACAGCCGATAGAGATTCTGGATCGTAGCGAAAAAGTCCTACGAAGCAAGACCACTCGATTGGTGAAAGTTTTATGGAGGAACCAACAATTATAATAAGCTACATGGGATCTTGAGGATATGATGAGGGAGAGGTATCCTCATCTGTTTGTTACAAAGTGATGAATTTCGAGGGCGAAATTCATTTTAAGGGGGGTAGAATGTAACACCCAAGACTTTTATTTGAAATATTTTGTTTTTATCATCAAATGAATCGTTCACTACTCACAACACTAGCTTGCCTTGCTTTACACACAATCGCGGCCTTCCTCGATAGCTTGCGTCGTACGCAATACCGAGTTTCACTAAACAATGATATGCTATTAAAATATTACTAACTAGCCGTTATGAATAGTAATAACCACTTTTTGAAATTTTATAAATTTTATTTTTCAAAATCGACTTCATTTTTGGATTTGGAATATCGAAATTAGCCTAAGGTGAAATTTTGGTATTTTTCTGAAAACCTTCAATTTTTGATGAATAGTGAAACCACTAAGTGGTAGTTAAAAAACTGAATTTTTCATAAAACTTAATTTTACAACTTCTGTGAGTGGAATTTTGAAAATCCGAGAGACACAGTTGATGTCAGTAAGTAAAATGTGGTTCAATGAGATGAAAATAATTTTTGGTGAATAGTAACTTTTTACATTTATTTACCACGATTAAAAGTAAATAGGGTAAT
Organism: Viscum album; assembly: GCA_963277665.1. NCBI lineage: Eukaryota > Viridiplantae > Streptophyta > Magnoliopsida > Santalales > Viscaceae > Viscum > Viscum album. Next base: position 767,165,268 of record OY728159.1, on the reverse strand, counting down.
TAAGGGAAAAAATGATATTATTATTACCCTAAAACATGTTCTAATTCTATTGGACAAGTTTAATTCGACCAAAAACAACCTTAGGAATAAATTATGACCATTTAGGCCCACATGGATTAGATTAGGACATTTATTATTAATTTATTTAAAGAAGGGTTAAAATAGTTAAAATCAATGTTTATTAAGTAAATCATTTTTAATATGGGGTTATACATAAGATAAATTCGACTATAAATATTCATTATAAAGATAAAAAGATTTCCTAAATAATGGTATTTTATTTTTAATTTTTAGACATTAAATAATTTAATTTATTTACGACACAATGATTATGTAGTAATTACCATAATAGTGAAAAATGAGAATTATTGATATTATAAATACCCAAATAAATATAATTTGAGACTTTTTACGAATTCCACTAATTTTGTAGGTTAATATGACATGTTATTATTAATCTAATTAACTTTTTTCGAACTAATCATTCTGTTATGAGTTTTAAAAAAATCAATTACTAAATAGTGTCAAAATTGACATAAAATAGTTTTTAAAACAAATATTATATTATTAATTGCTATTTTATTCCTAAAAATCTAATGTTCGGCTAAATGACTTAGATAAGGTTATATATATTAATAATAAACAATTTGGGGTTCGTTTGTCTTGATATAGTAAGTTTATTAACCTTATAGTGTAAGAAAACAAGAAGACACGGTGAAAGTTAAATTATCTAACTTAAAGTTAAATCTAAATTATAAGGTTAAAATTGATACCTAAACTTGTCTAAATTCTATTTTATGAGAGAATTTCGACCCCTACCCACCTTATCTTCTAAATATATCAATTTGGAGCTATTAAAAACCGAATTTGACTTTATAATAAAATAATATTTTTAGTTATTCCAAAGGTGCCCCTCTCCTCCCTTATAAAAGGGCACCTCCTCCCCCTCTTCCTCACACCACTTTGAGCCTTCAAGCTCGTCCAACCCCTACCAATTTATCCTCTACCCTTTCCTAGAAACATCCTAGAGGTTATGGTCTTCTTCAAAGACCAATTGTAGTGCCCTAAAAGGAGGTCTCAAAGAAGAACTTCGAAGAAGAGGTATTGTCCGTTACCGATTATTTCATCTTTATTTCTTCTTCCACTTCTTATTATTTAGTTGTTTCATTATAAAGTAACAACATCATTATCACTCATATACGGATATGTTATTATAAGTATGAAACAACCCTATTTCACCATCTATCCATCCTACGGAAAAAGAAATCACCGCGCGTGCGTACGTACGGAATACCGTCTCCACGCCATGGTGTAATCTATTTTCCACCACCACCTTACTTGGATGGGTATAATGGTGTAAATAATGACTATATATGATTATTGTAAAGTTATATTGATTCTTAAATAGTATACATACACTCCAATACAATTCCATGATCATGGTAACGATATCATCGCTCGTGCGTACGTACGGAATACCGTCTCCACGATGTGATGCGACTCGTTCTACATGATCTTCATTGAATAATGATTATATAAATGAATTGAATGAATGAATATGATATATATTACACTAATAACATTCTGTAAATTATTTATCTATAACCTAAAGAGAAGAATAAGAATTTATTCGACAAAACACGCATAAGAACAAAAAGTTATAAACACCCGAATAACAAGTGGCAATGAAATATTACTACTAAGAAGCTAAGAATATGACCATATACGATATCATAACAATAATTATGATTATGTAATAATTCAATAACATTATTTAAATCATTATACAGGTGGTTCAGACACGTACAAAGCATATCAGACCTAAGGTAATGGAAAATATCACAATCTCATTTTTATCCGAGATTGTTTATACTTTGGTATTTACTGGGGCGTATTTTATCATCCACATCCATATTCCCTCAATATGTAATATTGTTTCCATCCAATTAAAATAGTTTAAATCCAATTTTACCCTTCGGTGAGTTTTTAGTAAAGGATATGAAAGGAATCTTTTATCGTTTTTCGTACGAGGTACTTTTTGACTTTTCCGACAAAAGTACGAGGAGAATGTTTTTTTTAACTTATACGGCATGAAAGGATTTTTAAAACATTATTTCCAAGAAGATTCCTTTACAAGTTTTCAAGTTTATTTTTAATCAACTTCTTTTAGTTTGAAATTTTAAGACATGTTAAGAAAGGAAAATGTTTTTGAAGTAGAAAGGATATTTTCCTCAAGAATGGAGTTCAAGTGTTTTATCAAAATTATTTTCCATCTAAGATAATATAGGGTTCTGTTTCTATACCTATTATTACATTGATTTGATTATGTTGTGATGGAATTATTTTTATGAATTCCTTTATCTTATATGAATTGTTTTATGATGTCATGTTGTTTAAGAATTCCATTTTTATTACATGGGTTATGCTATGATGTATGGTTTATGATTTTGTGGCACACATAAGAAAGGTATCATTATGAGATGGGTGGGACCTATATCTCCCTCCAATTCATTGGGTAAAGATTTTATATATCATGAGATAGACATGGCTGGAACGGTAGGTTATACCGGTTCAGTGAAACAGGACTGAAACGAGGAGTGAACTCCGTTCAGAAATGGACTTTGTCCACTAAGATAGTCTGGGCAATGAGTATTGACTAATAAGAAATGATTCTCTATGATTATGTGTGTATGAAACAAAGTTTCATGTTTTATTTTATGATTATTGGGATTCCATTTCACTACTATGATTTATCCCTTGTTATGAAATTATGCTCTCTTTTGCAGGTTAAGTTTCCAAAAGTTATGTTCTTATGAATATGATGTGATTGATATTTCTTTTGTTTACCCTTACTGAGCATTTGAGCTCACCCTTTTGTATGTTTTCTTTCCCCAGGTCAGGAAGAAGGTTATTAAGTAAGATATGCCAAAAGGGACTATAGATATGATGAAATAAATGGGAGACAAAGTAGATGCTTTATGAACCATTTGTTTATGTTTCCCAGTTTCTAAAGACACTATACCTATACGGTCCTTTCGTGGTTTTGTTATATGTTGTAATAAGTATGCTTCAATTTTGAAGTATTAACAATGTATGTAAAGTATGGTTCGTTATAGTGCGACGACACCGTGTCAATTTCATTCGATCCGCAACAACAAGAAAAACAATAAGGGAGGGGGACGACCGTGTTTGTGTGGTCCAACCTCCTCCCGTTAACTGATATCATGCGGTCCAAATATTGCGGATAAAATACGGAAGAGAATCGCGTAAGGAAAATCACGTAAACCCCCTATAAAGATTACCCACAACAATCCTCCTGCAAAGATGAAAGAATCGCGGGTCAACCTATTTTTCGGTTGATGTGCGTTCTTTGTATAATTTCAAGTACGAGATGTGGGAATCAAAAAAAAATGCACAACGAAATAACCCCTACTTCGGTTTCAAGAGCGGAGTCGCAGAAAGAGGATTTGAAGACATTGACGGAGATTTTCCGAGATGGAACGTCGTCTCCCTTCCTTTGACATGGGAAGAAGAATGAAGGGTGGCGCGTCGCAGGTATGGCGTCGCGGTAAACGGTCTCCGAGGGCTCAGCGTTCTTCATTGGGAATCGTTCGTTCTTCGCGTTCTTCGTCAAATATGAAGAAGATGATCTCTAAGCTCCTTGCCTTCTTTTCCCCCCAAGTCCTCTCAAGCAACAAAGGAACTAACCCAAAATAAATTAAGCCACACTTAATTTATTAACTCAACATGGCTTTTGAAATTCAAGTGTTTGAATTTCAAAAACTCACATTAAACTCACAACATTAATGTCATAAGTTATTAACTTAAGTTAAAAATATTAATGGTGAGTTGAGGGGGTTAGAGGATATGAAGGGGTGGGGTTCGTGTGGGCCCCACCACCCTCATAACCTCCCAAGGGAGGTTGGGTAGTTACCCAACTTCCATCCAAAGCATTAAACACTTAGAGTAAAATAAAAATTGTTGTTAAATTTTTATTTTTAACATCCACAATTTTTATCAAATTCTCTCGAGTAAACGCAACTCCGGAATAGGCGTTTATAAGCAAATACTGGTGTTGCGGTTCCATCGGTGCCCTCAGAATTTGATTCCGAGCACCGGTTCAAAAGTTAGAAATTCCCGCTTGTTCGTTCACTGAACGTACCCGAGCTAAACTTCGGAAAATGATTCCGGGCACACCGGGCCTCGGAATCAGGCGCCGTTAGAAACTACGTTCTTGTAAAATTCCAAAGAAAATTAAGAAAAAATTTTCCTTGAAATTTTTGGGTCTTTACAGAGTAGAACCTGTATCAAACAAATCTAGGACCATAGAAGAAAAAATAAATGTCATATATCTAATAGTAGATGGCCCTGCTTATGTTTCCTCTAGTGCATACTCTATTGCATAAAGTAATATAGTATTATCCACATGAACATCCCCCTTGGCCTAAGGATTATAACTAAAACCCTTTAAAGAATCATTATAAACCTATGAAACCTTGGTAAATGTGGATCCAACCTTACTCCCATCAGACATCCTTTCATAGAAACTTTTCAGATGGCCTAATCATTCACAAATATGAAAAGTTATAGAACAATCCTTAAATTTAGGCCTAGAATGAACATGACTTCCACATTAGTAGAAGAAAACCTACTTACACCCTATAAAATCCCTTGAAATTGGTCTTAAAGAAAATCAACCACTCTTACGCTTCCTCTTCTGGCCATAAGATACACCCTGAATAACAACTGAACCAACTAAATCTCCACCCAAACCCATATTCCATTATATGTTTTCATCATCCAAATATGCCTTGTAAACTATCTCCATAAAGTAAGAAAGTTAGATGAGTATCAATATTGACAAAATATTAGGCCTCTGTCCTAAATAAAATCTTCAAGCCTTAAGGTAATCATTAGTGACAAGCTTCAATGCCAGATGCACCAACTCATAAAAATGGACATAATAATAAACAATGGAACACTCCCCCTACTCTAAGTTCAGAAACTCCTAGGTATTCACTACACATAATTTATCAGGGTAAAACTAATGGTTAAATATTTTCTTAAAGGAAGACCAGGTAATATTCTCATGCAAATTAGCTTTTATAATAGATTCCCACCATATCTTTCCCGACCCCTCAAGCATATACATGGAAAAACCCACCTCAAAGTTTTTAGGAGTATTCAAGAATATAAAGATCCTCTATATCTTCTCAAGACAATCCTATGACTCCTAGGGTCCTTTGTCACCCTGAAATATGGGTGGATACTTCTTCGTAAATTCAGATCCATGATCCTCTATGTGTCTTGGGTTCCTAAAACCCACTTGACCTAGATTTTGAATAGTGAAGATCTACCAAAGTAGGGTCCACTAGTGGGTTCTCCTGCGGAATATGTGTTGTATCTTCCTCTCTCATATTTGGAATATCTATTCTTGGAATCATTGTCTAATAAAAGAAAAAAACCAGTCACATGCAATTTCCAAAAATCATTTAACCAACTTCATGTATTAATAACAAATATTTAAAACATTAGGAATTTAAAGAAACCATAAAAACATTACTTAAAAATGAAAATTTTAATTTAAATAAACTTCCCGTATTGTTCATTCATAAAAGAACTCAAACTTCAAGTCTCAAACCTGGTAAAAAGTCCCTAACCACCCATGGTAACTCAGTTTCAGTCATAAAAGTGAGCTAGTCAGCCCCCTACTCCACACCTACTATCTAAATTATGATAGTCCTAACTTTTATCTACCCAATACATAGAACCAAACTTAGGCATTGCTAAAACAATTTAATCTGAGTATCCCTCTGATACCAAATTGTAATGAACCAACCTTGGTCATCTAGACAAGCCACCCGAACTAACCCTTCAACTAATATAAGTAAAATAGAATAACAGATACTAGAATTGAATATAAGAAAAAAACATACAATGAGAGTAAAAAAAATAAACAGATGAGATACCCCAAATAAATAAAATCTAATCCAAAATAGGATAAACCAGAAATTAATTCAAAACCCCATGTTACCAACAGCCACCTCCAGACTAACCCAAACTAAAAGTAGCAAAAATAATAAAATACAACATACTAGTTTATTCTCTTCCCTTTATCTGAATCCTAAAATAAAACACAAATTCCTAAAGGCAAAAGCAGGGTTTGAGACAAATTCAATTAGGATGCCACCACATTTTCTATACAAGGCCTATTATCATGAATGAAATAATTATAACTTTTAAGCAAAAAAGTTTTACAGAGAATTTTCAAAAAATAAACCCAGTTATAAATCATTTTCCCTTTGGTTTTCATAAAATACAATCATATTCTTGAAATAGAAATATGATAAGTAGAAGTGATATAAATAGGAAATCATATCCATGCATCCAGAGGTAAATGGGTAAACATATATCAATGAAATAACCTATCATGCGAAGATATATAATACAACCTCATATAAAAACCCAGGAGAAACAATCCATGATAAAAATAATCTCGTTATAAACGACCATAAATGAAAAATCACCTCACATATTGGGTTCTAGCCTATGGTAAACTTTTTACTAGACTCTAAGGATCCTAAAAAGGTATAACATTGGATCCAACTGATATCAAAACCTGTTAAATGATATTAAAAAATGTTACCTCCTAGTGGTTCCATTACACATTAAGGATACATGTGTGTCTTTCTTGATGCACAAAAGTTTCCCAATGTTAAAATGAACAAATTAATTTCAAAACCATGCTCACAATTTTATAAAAAAAATTCAAAGCCAATACAATATGCTTAAGAGTTTGAAAACCAATTTCAAAATCAACAAAATTTGTTTTTAAAGAAAAAAACCTTTTTGAAAAACATTTTCTTTTCCAAGAATTCATTTGAAATAGTATATAACTTATAATCAATGAACAAACCAAAATAAATTATCAATAATGACATTAAATTCATCATATTAACCCATTTTATAAATACACCTACCTCAACACAGAATAAATCTAGTTTCCTTCAAAAATGGTGATCCTACAACGGCCCGAAGGCCTTCATTTTTATTGATTTTGATAATCCACCTTTCAAGGGGTTAGGTGGAACCCTTACAAGGCCCATAGGCATAAGTATTACATGGCCCATAGGCCTTATAAGTATTCATTTCCTGTAGGCTTCAAACATTACATAAAACCCAGACTAACTATTTTGAACTACTCCTCCCCAACATCTTGATCGTGAAATCAGCTCTCCACCTTCGTATGGATATTTGGCTAGGCATTCTCATGCATGAACAGGCTTGTCCTGATAGAAGGTGACATACCATCTCATTCTTGAAATCCATTTAGTTTCTGCTGTGGTGAAATCTCCTTGCTCATCCTCCTTGTAGAGCTTGTTCCTTATAGGTTGTCTGGTTTGCATTTTCACTTAAGGTGGCCCGAAGGCCTTGAGGTGGACCAAAGGCCTTACTGACCTGAAGGCCTGGGTGGCCCGAAGGTCTTAAAGGACTCAGGGACCAAATCCATGGCCCGAAGGCCCAAATGGGGGCATATTCCCTGCTGCTACCGTACCTGCTATAGTTCCCGCAACAGTACCTGCTATAGTAATGCACAGTTCCCGCTACAGTACCTACTACGGTACTACTACAGTCCCTTCTACAGTACTGTTATAGTACTACTACACTATATGATCACAAATCTGAACACAACCGTATCCAAAAATACATCTTTAACCAAAACTAAAGAAAACCAATATGAATTACGTAACCAGAGAGAAGAAATATAACCAAAAAGGTGATCAATTTATGAATAATGCAATCCGAAAGGGAAGGAGTCACCCAAAATCACATAGGAAAATACTCTAGGTTACACTCATGCAACACTCTAAAAGTCTAATTCACAACCATTGCATGGAGTTTAATCCCTTTACACATCGTGTATTCAATTATGCTCATATAAACTGAAAAATCCACCACCTTTTTATTAAAACCCAAATATTTTACATTACATGATGTAAACCCTTTACATATCATGTAAACCTCTCATTTTGTGTATCCAGTTCAAAATTTCTTCCTGATGGACATTACACAACATGCACTCCCATTACATGGCATGTAACCGCCCAAAGAATAGAAAAAATTATAGGTTTATGTTGAAAAACTCTATTAAATCCCTTACATCACCATTATAGGTATCCTCCCAATTCCTTTTCATAATTATTCATTTAATGAAAAAGGAAACAAAAAAATGGTTAAAACATACCATATAGAAAGTTTAGTAGGCGTTACATTTTTGGTCAAGAATATTTCTCTTCTATATCCATATTCATTATTTTTTTTGAAGTATTTTATTTTATATACTAAAATTATTTATTAAGGTCCATTTTATTTTACTTTTAGTTTCTATTAAATCTTTTAAAATGAATCTTTTTAATGTTTTCAGTATAATTCTTTTTTGACTTTTTTAAAAAGTGGTAAAATAATTTTTTTTAATATTTATTAATTTACCTCCTTTTCCCACTATCATAACCATTATTCCTTATCAATATTCCTTTACAATTTCCCATGAATTTTCAATGAAAATATTATTACCATGATTTTGGGATTTTTTTAATTTTTTTAAAAATAAAAGGGTATTTCTTCTTTTTTTCTAAGTGACTTTATAATGTCTTTATAAAGGTTTTTTCATCTATGTGGACATACCTAAAAGTATATTATAATTTACAGGGGATATTCTATAATGATACCATCTATCTTAGTTCTATGTATGGCTTATGATCATGTTGTTCTATTTATTAGCTTGTGAAAATATTGACATTCCATAAGCTAGTTTTCAAATACATATATTTATTATTATGGCATGTTGATTATGTATTTTATTTATTATTCACTCCTTTAATATGATGAATTCTATAGACTTATTAAGTTATGGGTGACACCCAATATTATATATCACTTCAATGAATCGATAGGTATCATGAGACAAACTGGCCTAAGTATTTGGTGTATGACATACCTATTTATATATAATGTCTTGACATGAGGCCTTGATGGTAAGACTATGTGACGTCCCGGTTCCAGGTACCACCTAAGGGTGACCCATACCTAGTTGGTCACATGGTATCAGGAGCATTTCCCTAAATGCTAGAGGATGCTGACTAGAAGTTAGGTCCTTAGGTGTGATAGTGGGGAAATTATGCCCTCATTGGCAGAGTAACATAGAGGAAACAAATAGTAAATAGTAGCGGAAGCAGTAATAACATACAACAGAAATAAACAGGGGAAGACTAATAGTATATAAAATTGAAGTATATATATATATATATATATAATGATGATGATTCATGTCACAAGTATCTAGGAAATAATATAAACAAATCACAGTGCTGAAATTACAATATTGAAACCAAAGTATAGAAAATAGTAACTCCAATATCATCGCAAGCCTCGACTTGGTCTCATTCTCCCCAGCTCCAACAGTAATCAAGTACCTGATGACGAAGGGTTCTTTCCCTTATTTGATCCTAACTATCAGTGAATATATATAGAAGGTAATAAGCAGAAATGAAGTAATAAACTAGGAAGTACTCAAAAGTAAACATTCCTACAGTTTCTGATTACAATCATTTAAATTTTTTAATTATTCAATCTGTTAAATAATGTAACCTCAGGATCTAGCCTAAGCTCTGTATCCCCCATTATAGTAGTAACAACAAACGTCTCAAAATACCATCTAAAAAACAAGTAATATTGGGTCCAAGATTGTTCTTTGGATTGGAAGACTTGTCACAATAATTCAATCATTCATAAGAAACCCTCTTGGAAAGTTCTCACAGTCTAACTCCTCTGGTTCAACCTATCATTAATTCAATAAATAATAATGACCCTATGGGAAATCTTACATAGTCTAACCCACTTTGGTTCCACATAGTACTAATCAATTACAAACGACCACCTTGGTAGCTCTCACGGTCCATACCCCTTGGTTTTCATAGCAACAATATAATGATAATGACCCTCTAGAAGCTCTCACAGTCAATTCCCTATGGTCCAATGTTCATTTAATAATGACCCTCCGGGTAGATCTCATGGTCTAACCCCTCTGTTCAATGACCCATGGAAGCTCTCATAGTCAATACCTCGGGTCATTCAAAACAATAATTCATAATCAAAAGACCCTACCTCAGGAAACTCTAACAGTCAATTCCCCTTGGTCATACTTTCATAATGTGAAACACATGCATCTCATATAAATAAAAAATTTATCCTAACAACACTAGGAATGGAAAACAAATCTGTAACGGCCAGAAATTTTGAATAAATCTTGTTTCCTAATTTCATGTATTATATTATTTTTATACTCAACAAAAATGTTTTATTTGATAAATATGATTATAATTAAAATGAGACCAGTGGGTTTTGACTGTTATATGACCATCGGTCAATATGACCGTTGTGAACAAAATGTTTTGATTATTGTCTCTAAATATAAGTAATCTTGGTTAATTATTATAGAAAGAAGATTTGATGGCCTCACCTAGTAGTCTTGGACCAATCGAAGCCCATCTAATAGAGCTTGGGAAGAAGGTAGCACCATTGGGCTTTTCTCTAGACCAAACCCAAGCCGAAATTCATCATGTGAAGCTAGAACGGAATCGCCTTGGTGAGAAGTTCAAATTGATAGAAATTACTACTCGGGCAATGTTGGTCGAGCCTCCCTCGGACTCTCTCACCTTAGCACACCTTACACTTAGGTCCTATGGTTGTGTGATAAGGGGCTATGTAAGAAAACCGTAACTGACTTGTGTAATCCTTTATTTTAAATAAAAATTGGGATTTCTTCTTATGATGATGTTTATGAATTTTCAAATGACCGGATAAATATAGTATGCATATTTTTGATGAATTTTAGAAAAAGGATATTTTAAAAATGTTTATGAAAACCTTAAATAATTAAAAATGTGTAAGGATTTTCAAAAAATGGTCTTCTACAATTATGTTTAGTACAAAATTTGGAGTCTAATAAGATCAACTTGATTTTTGATGAATAGTAAATTATGAATAGTGATTTTATGATTAGGATTATTAATATGACCAAATGGATTAGTAATCTCACTTAAAGAAAGTTTTAAAATAATCTACACACCTTGATTAAGTAATGTGATTCAATAAAATGGTTAAATAACGGTTTCATAAATTATTATTCAAGTATTAGTTTTTTCGGGTGAATAGTGTTTTTTTAATTAAAAATTAAATTAAAAATATTTAGAAAATTATTTTTATAAAATGGATTTCATTTTTGAACTCAGAGCACCGATATTATGTTATGGTAATTTTTAGGGTTTTTTCTGAAAAAATGAATTTTTGGTGAATAGTGTATTTATTTAAAAAATAAATTAAAAATATTTAGAAAATTATTTTTATAAAATGGAGTTCATTTTTGAAATTAGAGCATTGATATTTTATTAAGGTGAAATTTTGGGATCTTTCTGAGAAAGTTGAATTTTCAGTGAATAGTGAAAATACAGTTTTAGGGTTTCGGTATGTTTAATGACATCATAACTGTGTCATGAGTATGTCATGAGATATTTTAAGGTTTGGCCGGCCAAGGGTGATGAATTATTGTTTTGGGGGCCCCATGTGGCCTAACTCCATGGTAAATGCCAAGGGAGGGCACATGGGTTTGAGAAAAGCACATGTGAGGTGTCCCTTGGCCATTAATGCCTTGTCCCCTCACTTTCCCTATAAATACCAAGCCCTCCTCTCATCCATTAGACTCCCCACTCTTCCCCAACGAAGTTCTGGTCTCATTACCTTCCAAGGAGTCCTCCCAAGGTGCCCCCAATCCCTCAAGGTCCCAACCTTTGAGGTTTAAGAGTTACATTTTAAGGTAAGGGATCCGACCCCTCTCTTTCTTTTCAAGTGATCTCTTTTATGTCATTACTTTTATGCTCCATGTTCTTATGTTGGAGGATGTTCTTTTATAATCCTCTTACTGACCTTTTTATGTTAATATAATGAGAGATCCCCTCTTACTCTCATTATTTCGTTTTATGAAGTTTTATGTGGCGCCGTTAGGCTGCCGAAATTTTTGTAACATATTTTTTCTCCCCTCTCATTTTTCAAGATCTATTTTCATGTAAAGTATTTCATGTTCCTTTTTATTATGTTGGGGTATTATCTCTAAATTTATCATACTTATATTTGATGACCATATGATGAGAGACCCCATTTTATCACTTCAATTCAGTATTTTGAAGTTTTAAGTGGTGCCGTTAGGCTGCTGAATTTTTAAGTGGTTCTTCACCATTCTCGTTTTGAAGTTCTACTTTCATGTCAATTATTTCAAGTTCCTTTTTATTATGTTTGGGTATGATCTCTATATCTATCATACTGATCTTTTATTACCATATGATGAGAGACCCCATTTGATCTCTTCAATTCAGTATTTTTATGTTTTAAGTGGCGCCGTTAGGCTGTCGAATTTTTAAGTGGTTCTTCACCCTTCTCGTTTTGAAGTTCTACTTTCATGTCAATTCTTTCAAGTTCCTTTATATTATGTTGGGGTATGATCTCTATATCTATAATACTGGAAAATTATGTTCATATTATGAGATACCCTATTTGACCTTGTCAATTCATTTTTGTTGAAGTTTAAGTGACGCCGTTAGGCTGCCGAATTCTCACAAGAGAAATCTTATTTTTTTCTTCCATTTATGTTCTTCATTTCATATGGTATATTTTCAAATTTCATTACCAGGTTCTTAAATCCCTTATATTTTGTCCCTCTACTATTTTATGGGTCATTTATGAATGTTTGATCCATGTCCCCTCTCTTCTCAATGTTTTCTAAAACTCCGAAACATAGCCGTTATGCTGCAGAATTTTCGTCTCAAAGTGCCTCTCTCTATTTTCTCAAAATTATTTTATGTTATAAAGTGAATACTCAAAGCTCTTATTTCTACAGAGGTATTCACATATATATCAAAATGTTATATTTTAAATTCTGGGATTTACATACATGAAACCCTCTTTCCCTTTCTGTGGGTTTAAAGTGACGTAAAGATCATGTCTTTAAAGAAGTTTTTAAAACGTTATGATTATGAAATGAAACCCATTTATTTTATGCTATATGGGTTATTTATGAAAGTTTTGATGATGATATATGTGGATCACATGATAATAAAGTAAAAGTTAAGGGTGCGCCCTGATAGCGCTCCAATGCATTGGGTAATGATGTAACCACTAGAGATTACAATTTTCACGATACCTTGGTGAATAACCATGGTAATTTTCAAATGACACCTTGGGGATGGAACTTGGTGATATGTTCATGATTGTCTATGTTAAATGATGTAGCCACATATTCAAGTTATGAAAAATGTTATTTTTATTATGATGTATCTCATGATTTCTTTCTCATGCCTTAAATATCTTTTCATGTCCTTATTGAAGTATCTCAAGTTCACATGTAAAATGTTTCTCTTGTTTCCTTTACTGGGCTTTCTGCTCACCCATTCTTTTGATGTGTGTCCCCAGGTTATGAGATGCAGTAATGAACCTAGGATGAACTTTAGGAGAAGCATTTCAAGTGTTTAAGAAGAGTGTTTTTTTTCTTTTCATGTATTATGTTCCTTGTTTCCAAGACACTAAACCTTAAAGATCCTCAGTTCCATGTAATGAAATGAAAGTTATGTTATAAAAAGACGGGATGCTATAGTTGGTATCAAAGGATGGTTTAGTTATTTGTGGAAATTAGGATATGAAAACTTTAGGAAGAAGCCTATAGAAAAGTTTATATATAGGAAATCTTCCTGGTATTTTGGTGAGTATTGAGTAAGAGGTTTCCAAGCAAATACATCCCTGTCTGGATACGAGCAGGTAGAGGTGGCTCTGGCACAGATGTACATAGGGGTAAAACCCGAAAACACCGCTTTGAGCTAGACTCGAATGGGAACTGGTACACAACAACGGGCCTTGCTGCGCTCTTGGTTACGACACTCCCGGGGGATATGCTTTGGTAAATTCATAAGCTTAGTATGAACCATTGTTAAAGGAACAAAGATAAAATAAAATAAAGATTCACATAAGAATATATGATCATGGATAACCTAGATTGGAACCTAGGGGATCACAAGTTAGGTTATACTTTTCTTCTACAAGTTATCCTTATATGCTTTCAGTTCCTTTTCATGATTATTGGCTAAGTACTTAAGCCCCTAATTATGCTTTCTCTTCTTAGTGAATGGTGGGAAATGGAAGAACATGTCCCAAAAACCAATGTGATAGGAAATGCGACGATTGTCATATTAATATGACAGGGATGATTATGGGATTAAAATATGATTTTTATTTTGGAAGACGTTCACTATTTTGAGGACCCTATATGATTGAGGTAAATAGATTACAACGGTATTTTCATTCAGGAGTAAGGTTGACCTATATTTTGAAGAATCGATGAATATAAGGTAGATTTATTGTAATTTAGGTTACTTATGGGAATGATTAACCTATCTTGGGTTAAATATGTCTAGGTTAGACACTTTTGTTATAAGATGTTAGGAGTGGTTGATGTTGTTTGGAGATGAACAATGAAGTTTATTTTGGAAGACTATGTTATCAAATCCTTCTTGTATTTGGGTTTCAATCTTAGTTTGGTTTATTTTGAGGAATTTTAAGGACCGTTATTTATGGAATGGACTGTGATGAACTTTGGGTAGTACCATGGAACTTTGAATATTTAAAAGTAGTTTCCATTCCTATGGGATTATTTCTTTTTGAAGAGTTGTTTTACCTTACCCTTTTGGTTTTTGGGATAATGTTTAAAGATAAAAGAAATAGATAGTTAATCTTTTGTCGATTATGTGATTCTCTAGAAGATGATTCTTGTGTTTTGATGAGACCAAGTGGTTTTGAATACTCATCGTTTAGAGAAAAGATTAGTTTTGGTAGAAAATTATTAAAGTATGAAACTCTACATGAAGATAGATATATTTCCTTATTTTTTTGTTCTATGTTGTAAATGAATTCCTCAAAGTTATGAAAAGGAACGTAAAACAAAAACATTGTTGGTTTACGTTTCCTACTAGGTAATCAAAGACCGCTTGCACACATCATAATTTTGGGATTTTCTGGTGGTTAACTTCCTCCTAATCATGTTTTCTATCACTCTCCTTTAGGACGTGACCCTTTTTTTTCTCCTCCATGTCCATGTTTCCTACATGGAATCCTAGTATGAGTAAACTCGGGTGGCCATTGTACTCCCTTTTCATTCTTTTAAAGTAATGGTGTCACTGACTCTTTTTCCGATGTGGGACTTTCAATGAAATTTCAAAACCCAATTTTTAAAAATTGTGAGGACGCAATTTCTTAAGGGGGGAAGATTGTAACAACCCGAAATTTTGAATAAATCTTGTTTCCTAATTTCATGTGTTATTTTATTTTTATACTCAACAAAAATGTTTTATTTTATAAACATGATTATAATTAAAATGAGACCAGTGGGTTTTGACTATTATATGACCATCGGTCAATATGACCGCTGTGAACAAAATGTTTTGATTATTGTCTCTAAATATAAGTTATCTTGGTTAATTATTATAGAAAGAAGATTTGATGGCCTCACCTAGTAGTCTTGGACCGATCGAAGCCCATCTAACAGAGATTGGGAAGGAGGTAGCACCATTGGGCTTTGCTCTAGACCAAACCCAAGCCGAACTTCATCATGTGAAGCTATAACGGAATCGCCTTGGTGAGAAGTTCAAACTGATAGAAATTACTACTCGGGCAATGTTGGTCGAGCCTCCCTCGGACTCTCTCACCTTAGCACACCTTACACTTTGGTCCTATGCTGGTGTGATAAGGGGCTATGTAAGAAGACCGTAACTGACTTGTGTAATCCTTTGTTTTAAATAAAAATTGGGATTTCTTCTTATGATGATGTTTATGAATTTTCAAATGACCGTATAAATATAGTATGCATATTTTTGATGAATTTTAGAAAAAGTATATTTTAAAAATGATTATGTAAACCTTAAATAATTAAAAATGTGTAATTATTTTCAAAAAATGGTCTTCTACAATTATGTTCAGTACAAAATTTGGAGTCTAATAAGATCAACTTGATTTTTGATGAATAATAAATTATGAATAGTGATTTTATGATTAGGATTAGTAATATGACCAAATGGATTAGTAATCTCACTTAAAGAAAGTTTTAAAATAATCTAGGCACCTTGATTAAGTAATGTGATTCAATAAAATGGTTAAATAACGGTTTCATAAATTATTATTCAAGTATTAGTTTTTTCAGGTGAATAGTGTTTTTTTAATTAAAAATTAAATTAAAAATATTTAGAGAATTATTTTTATAAAATGGATTTCATTTTTGAACTCATAGCACCGATATTATGTTATGGTAATTTTTGGGGTTTTTTCTGAAAAAATGAATTTTTGGTGAATTGTGTATTTATTTAAAAAATAAATTAAAAATATTTAGAAAATTATTTTTATAAAATGGAGTTCATTTTTGAAATTAGAGCATTGATATTTGATTAAGATGAAATTTTGGGATCTTTTTGAGAAAGTTGAATTTTCAGTGAATAGTGAAAATACAGTTTTAGGGTTTCGGTATGTTTAATGACATCATAACTGTGTCATGATGATTTCATGAGATATTTTAAGGGTTGTACGGCCAAGGGTGATGAATTATTGTTTTGGGGGCCCCATGTGGCCTAACTCCATGGTAAATGCCAAGGGAGAGCACATGGGTTTGAGAAAAGCACATGTGAGGTGTCCCTTGGCCATTAATGCCTTGTCCCATCACTTTCCCTATAAATACCAAGCCCTCCTCTCATCCATTCGACTCCCCACTCATCCCCAACGAAGTTCTGGTCTCATTACCTCCCAAGGAGTCCTCCCAAGGTGCCCCCAAGCCCTCAAGGTCCCAACCTTTGAGGTTTAAGAGTTACATTTTAAGCTAAGGGATCTGACCCCTCTCTTTCTTTTCAAGTGATCTATTTTATGTCATTCCTTTTATTCTACATGTTATTATGTTGGAGGATGTTCTTTTATACTCCTATTACTTCCCTTTTTATGTTCATATAATGAGAGATCCCCTCTTACTCTCATTATTTCGTTTTATGAAGTTTTATGTGGCGCCGTTAGGCTGCCGAAATTTTTGTAACAGATTCTTTCTCCCCTCTCATTTTTCAAGATCTATTTTCATGTAAAGTATTTCATGTTCCTTTTTATTATGTTGGGGTATGACCTCTAAATTTATCATACTGATCTTTTATGACCATATGATGAGAGACCCCGTTTTATCTCTTCAATTCAGTATTTTGAAGTTTTAAGTGGCGCCGTTAGGCTGCCGAATTTTTAAGTGGTTCTCCACCATTCTCGTTTTGAAGTTCTACTTTCATGTAAATTCTTTCAAGTTCCTTTTTATTATGTTGGGGTATGATATCTATATCTATCATACTTATCTTTTATGACCATATAATGAGAGACCCCATTTTATCTATTCAATTTAGTATTTTGAAGTTTTAAGTGGCGTCGTTAGGTTGTCGAATTTTTAAGTGGTTCTTCACCCTTCTCGTTTTGAAGTTCTACTTTCATGTCAATTCTTTCAAGTTCCTTTCTATTATGTTGGGGTATTATCTCTATATATATCATACTGGAATCTTATTTTCACATGATGAGAGACCCTATTTGACCTTGTCAATTCATTTTTGTTGAAGTTTAAGTGACGTCGTTAGGCTGCCGAATTCTCACAAGAGAAATCTTATTTTTTTCTTCCTTTCATGTTCTTCATTTCATATGGTATATTTTCAAATTTCATTACCATGTTCTTAAATCCCTTATATTTTTTCCCTCTACTGTTTTATTTGTCATTTATGAATGTTTGACCCATGTCCCCTCTCTTCTCAATGTTTTCTAAAACCCCGAAACATAGCCGTTATGCTGCAGAATTTTCGTCTCAAAGTGCCTCTCTCTCTTTTCTCAAAATTATTTTATGTTATAAATTGAATACTCAAAGCTCTTATTTCTACAGGGGTATTCACATATATATAAAAATGTTATATTTTAAATTCTGGGATTTACATACATGAAACCCTTTTTCCCTTTCTGTGGGTTTAAAGTGACGTAAAGTTCATGTCTTTAAAGCAGTTTTTAAAACGTTATGATTATGAAATGAAACCCATTTATTTTATGCTATATAGGTTATTTATGAAAGTTTTGATGATGATATATGTGGCTCAAATGATAATAAAGGCAAATTTAAGGGTGCTCCCTGATAGCGCTCCAATGCATTGGGTAATGATGTAACCACTAGATATTACAATTTTCACGATACCTTGGTGAATAACCATGGTAATTTTCAAATGACACCTTGGGGATGGACCTTGGTGATATGTTCATGATTTTCTATGTTAAATGATGTAGCCACATCTTCAGGTTATGAAAAATGTTATTTTTATTATGATGTATCTCATGATTTCTTTCTCATGCCTTAAATATCTTTTCATGTCCTTATTGAAGTATCTCAAGTTCACATGTAAAATGTTTCTCTTGTTTCCCTTGCTGGGATTTATGCTCACCCTTTCTTTTGATGTGTGTCCCCAGGTTATGAGATGTAGTAATGAACCTAGGATGAACTTAAGGAGAAGCATTTGAAGTGTTTAATAAGAGTGTTTTTTTTCTTTTCAGGTATTATGTTCCTTGTTTCCAAGACACTAAACCTTAAAGATCCTCAGTTCCGCGTAATGAAATGAAAGTTATGTTATAAAAAGATGGGATTCTATAGTTGGTATCAAAGGATGGTTTAGTTATTTGTGGAAATTAGGATATGAAAACTTTAGGAAGAAGCCTATAGAAAAGTTTATATATAGTAAATCTTCCTGGTATTTTGGTGAGTATTGAGTAAGGGGTTTCCAAGCAAATACATCCCTGTCCGGATACGAGCAGGTAGAGGTGGCTCTAGCACAGATGTACATAGGGGTAAAACCCGAAAACACCGCTTTGAGCTATACTCGAACGGGAAGTGGTACACGACAACGGGCCTTGATGCACTCTTGGTTACGACACTCCCGGGGGATATGCTTTGGTAAATTCATAAGCTTAGTATGAGCCATTGTTAAAGGAACAAAGATAAAATAAAATAAAGATTCACATAAGAATATATGATCATGGATAACCTAGATTGGAACCTAGGGGATCAGAAGTTAGGGTATACTTTTCTTCTACAAGTTATCCTTATATGATTTCAGTTCCTTTTCATGATTATTGGCTAAGTACTTAAGCCCCTAATTATGCTTTCTCTTCTTAGTGAATGGTGGGAAATGGAAGAACATGTCCCAAAACCAATGTGATAGGAAATGCGACGATTGTCGTATTAATATGACAGGGATGATTAGGGGATTAAAATATGATTTTTATTTTGGAAGACATTCACTATTTTGAGGACCCTATATGATCGAGGTAAATATATTACAACGGTATTTTCATTGAGGAGTAAGGTTGACTTATATTTTGAAGAATCGATGAATTTAAGGTGGACTTATAGTAATTTAGGTTACTTATGGGAATGATTAACCTATCTTGTGTTAAATATGTTTAGGTTAGATACTTTTGTTATAAGATGTTAGGAGTAGTTGATGTTGTTTGGAGATGAACAATGAAGTTTATTTTTGGAAGACTATGTTATTAAATCCTTCTTGTATTTGGGTTTCAATCTTATTTTGGTTTATTTTGAGGAATTTTAAGGACCGTTATTTCTGGAATGGACTGTGATGAACTTTGGGTAGTACCGTGGAACTTTGAAGGTTTAAAAGTAGTTTCCATTCCTATGGGATTCTTTCTTTTTGAAGAGTTGTTTTACCTTACCCTTTCGGTTTTTGGGATAATGTTTAAAGATAAAAGAAATAGATAGTTAATCTTTTGTGGATTATGTGATTCTCTAGAAGATGATTCTTGTGTTTTGATGAGACCAAGTGGTTTTGAATGCTCATCGTTTAGAGAAAAGATTAGTTTTGGTAGAAACTTATTAAAGTATGAAACTCTACATGAAGATAGATATATTTCCTTATGTTTTTGTTCTATGTTGTAAATGAATTCCTCAAAGTTATGAAAAGGAACGTAAAACAAAAACGTTTTTGGTTTACGTTTCCTACTAGGTAATCAAAGACCACTTGCACACATCATAATTTTGGGATTTTCTGGTGGTTAACTTCCTCCTAATCATGTTTTCTATCACTCTCCTTTAGGACGTGACCCTTTGTTTTCACCTCCATGTCCATGTTTCCTACATGGAATCCTAGTATGAGTAAACTCGGGTGGCCTTTGTACTCCCTTTTCATTCTTTTAAAGTAATGGTGTCACTGACTCTTTTTCCGATGTGGGACTTTCAATGAAATTTCAAAACCCAATTTTTAAAAATTGCGAGGACGCAATTTCTTAAGGGGGTAAGATTGTAACGGCCCGAAGTTTTAAATAAATCTTGTTTCCTAATTTCATATGTTATTTTATTTTTATACTCAACAAAAATGTTTTATTTGATAAACATGATTATAATTAAAATGAGACCAGTGGGTTTTGACTGTTATATGACCATCGGTCAATATGACCGCTGTGAACAAAATGTTTTGATTATTGTCTCTAAATATAAGTAACCTTGGTTAATTATTATAGAAAGAAGATTTGATGGCCTCACCTAGTAGTCTTGGACCGATCGAAGCCCATCTAACAGAGCTTGGGAAGGAGGTAGCACCATTGGGCTTTGCTCTAGACCAAACCCAAGCCGAACTTCATCATGTGAAGCTAGAACGGAATCGCCTTGGCGAGAAGTTCAAACTGATAGAAATTACTACTCGGGCAATGTTGGTCGAGCCTCCCTCGGACTCTCTCACCTTAGCACACCTTACACTTAGGTCCTATGCTGGTGTGATAAGGGGCTATCTAAGAAGACCGTAACTGACTTGTGTAATCCTTTGTTTTAAATAAAAATTGGGATTTCTTCTTATGATGATGTTTATGAATTTTCAAATGACCGGATAAATATATTATGCATATTTTTGATGAATTTTAGAAAAAGGATATTTTAAAAATGTTTATGTAAACCTTAAATAATTAAAAATGTGTAATGATTTTCAAAAAATGGTCTTCTACAATTATGTTCAGTACAAAATTTGGAGTCTAATAAGATCAACTTGATTTTTGATGAATAATAAATTATGAATAGTGATTTTATGATTAGGATTAGTAATATGACCAAAAGTATTAGTAATCTCACTTAAAGAAAGTTTTAAAATAATCTAGGAACCTTGACTAAATAATGTGATTCAATAAAATGGTTAAATAGCGGTTTCATAAATAATTATTCAAGTATTAGTTTTTTCGGGTGAATAGTGTTTTTTAATTAAAAATTAAATTAAAAATATTTAGAAAATTATTTTTATAAAATGGATTTCATTTTTGAACTCAGAGCACTGATATTATGTTATGGTAATTTTTGGGGTTTTTCTGAAAAAATGAATTTTTGGTGAATAGTGTATTTATTTAAAAAATAAATTAAAAATATTTAGAAACTTATTTTTATAAAATGGAGTTCATTTTTTAAATCAGAGCATTGATATTTGATTAAGGTGAAATTTTGGGATCTTTCTGAGAAAGTGAATTTTCAGTGAATAGTGAAAATACAGTTTTAGGGTTTCGGTATGTTTAATGACATCATAACTGTGTCATGATGATTTCATGAGATATTTTAAGGGTTGGAAGGCCAAGGGTGATGAATTATTGTTTTGGGGGCCCCCATGTGGCCTAACTCCATGGTAAATGCCAAGGGAGAGCACATGGGTTTGAGAAAAGCACATGTGAGGTGTCCCTTAGCCATTAATGCCTTGTCCCCTCACTTTCCCAATAAATAACAAGCCCTCCTCTCATCCATTAGACTCCCCACTCTTACCCAACGAAGTTCTGGTCTCATTAACTTCCAAGGAGTCCTCCCAAGGTGCCCCCAAGCCCTCAAGGTCCCAACCTTTGAGGTTTAAGAGTTACATTTTAAGGTAAGGGATCCGACCCCTCTCTTTCTTTTCAAGTGATCTCTTTTATGTCATTACTTTTATGCTCCATGTTCTTATGTTGGAGGATGTTATTTCATACTCCTCTTACTGAACTTTTTATGTTCATATAATGAGAGATCCCCTCTTACTCTCATTATTTCGTTTTATGAAGTTTTATGTGGCGCCGTTAGGCTGCCGAAATTTTTGTAACATATTCTTTCTCCCCTCTCATTTTTCAAGATCTATTTTCATGTAAAGTATTTCATGTTCCTTTTTATTATGTTGGGGTATTATCTCTAAATTTATCATACTTATATTTTATGACCATATGATTAGAGACCCCATTTTATCACTTCAATTCAGTATTTTGAAGTTTTAAGTGGCGCCGTTAGGCTGCTGAATTTTTAAGTGGTTCTTCACCATTCTCGTTTTGAAGTTCTACTTTCATGTCAATTATTTCAAGTTCCTTTTTATTATGTTTGGGTATGATCTATATATCTATCATACTTATCTTTTATGACCATATTATTAGAGACCCCATTCTATCTCTTCAATTCAGTATTTTGAAGTTTTAAGTGGCGTCGTTAGGCTGTCGAATTTTTAAGTGGTTCTTCACCCTTCTCGTTTTGAAGTTCTACTTTCATGTCAATTCTTTCAAGTTACTTTCTATTATGTTGGGGTATGATCTCTATATCTATCATACTGGACTCTTATGTTCATATTATGAGAAACCCTATTTGACCTTGTCAATTCATTTTTGTTGAAGTTTAAGTGACGCCGTTAGGCTGCCGAATTCTCACAAGAGAAATCTTATTTTTTTTCTTCCTTTCATGTTCTTCATTTCATATGGTATATTTTCAAATTTCATTACCATGTTCTTAAATCCCTTATATTTTTTCCCTCTACTGTTTTATGGGTAATTTATGAATGTTTGACCCACGTCCCCTCTCTTCTCAATGTTTTCTAAAACCCCGAAACATAGCCGTTATGCTGCAGAATTTTCATCTCAAAGTGCCTCTCTCTCTTTTCTCAAAATTATTTTATGTTATAAATTGAATACTCAAAGCTCTTATTTCTACAGGGGTATTAACATATATATCAAAATGTTATATTTTATATTCTAGGATTTACATACATGAAACCCTCTTTCCCTTTCTGTGGGTTTAAAGTGACGTAAAGATCATGTCTTTAAAGCAGTTTTTAAAACGTTATGATTATGAAATGAAACCCATATATTTTATGCTATATGGGTTATTTATGAAAGTTTTGATGATGATATATGTGGATCACATGATAATAAAGGCAAAGTTAAGGGTGCGCCCTGATAGCGCTCCAATGCATTGGGTAATGATGTAACCACTAGAGATTACAATTTTCACGATACCTTGGTGAATAACCATGGTAATTTTCAAATGACACCTTGGGGATGGACCGTGATGATATGTTCATGATTGTCTATGTTAAATTATGTATCCAAATCTTCAAGTTATGAAAAATGTTATTTTTATTATGATGTATCTCAGGATTTCTTTCTCATGCCTTAAATATCTTTTCATGTCCTTATTGAAGTATCTCAAGTTCACATGTAAAATGTTTCTCTTGTTTCCCTTGCTGGGATTTCTGCTCACCCTTTATTTTGATGTGTGTCCCCAGGTTATGAGATGCAGTAATGAACCTAGGATGAACTAAAAGAGAAGCATTTCAAGTGTTTAAGAAGAGTGTTTTTTTTTCTTTTCATGTACTATGTTCCTTGTTTCCAAGACACTAAACCTTAAAGATCCTCAGTTCCGTGTAATGAAATGAAAGTTATGTTATAAAAAGACGGTATTCTATAGTTGGTATCAAAGGATGGTTTATTTATTTGTGGAAATTAGGATATTAAAACTTTAGGAAGAAGCCTATAGAAAAGTTTATATATAGGAAATCTTCCTGGTATTTTGGTGAGTATTGAGTAAGGGGTTGCCAAGAAAATACATCCCTGTCCGGATACGAGCAGGTATAGGTGGCTCTGGCACAGATGTACATAGAGGTAAAACCCAAAAACACTGCTTTGAGCTAGACTCGAACGGGAACTAGTACACGACAACGGGCCTTGCTGCACTCTTGGTTACGACACTCCCGGGGGATATGCTTTGGTAAATTCATAAGCTTAGTATGAACCATTGTTAAAGGAACAAAGATAAAATAAAATAAAGATTTACATAAGAATATACGATCATGGATAACCTAGATTGGAACATAGGGGATCACAAGTTAGGGTATACTTTTCTTCTACAAGTTATCCTTATATGCTTTCAGTTCCTTTTTATGATTATTGGCTAAGTACTTAAGCCCCTAATTATGCTTTCTCTTCTTAGTGAATGGTGGGAAATGGAAGAACATGTCCCAAAAAATAATGTGATAGGAAATGCGACGATTGTCATATTAATATGACAGGGATGATTAGGGGATTAAAATATGATTTTTATTTTGGAAGACGTTCACTATTTTGAGGACCCTATATGATCGAGGTAAATAGATTACAACGATATTTTCATTGAGGAGTAAGGTTTACTTATATTTTGAAGAATCAGTGAATTTAAGGTGGACTTATAGTAATTTAGGTTACTTATGGGAATGATTAACCTATCTTGGGTTAAATATGTTTAGGTTAGATACTTTTGTTATAAGATGTTTGGAGTGGTTGATGTTGTTTGGAGATGAACAATGAAGTTTATTTTGGAAGACTATGTTATCAAATCCTTCTTGTATTTGGGTTTCAATCTTAGTTTGGTTTATTTTGAGGAATTTTAAGGACCGTTATTTATGGAATGGACTATGATAAACTTTGGGTAGTACCATAGAACTTTGAAGATTTAAAAGTAGTTTCCATTCCTATGGGATTCTTTCTTTTTGAAGAGTTGTTTTACCTTACCCTTTCTGTTTTTGGGATAATGTTTAAAGATAAAAGAAATAGATAGTTAATCTTTTGTGGATTATGTGATTCTCTAGAAGATGATTCTTGTGTTTTGATGAGACCAAGTGGTTTTGAATGCTCATCGTTTAGAGAAAAGATTAGTTTTGGTAGAAACTTATTAAAGTATGAAACTCTACATGAAGATAGATATATTTCCTTATGTTTTTGTTCTATGTTGTAAATTAATTCCTCAAAGTTATGAAAAGGAACGTAAAACAAAAATGTTGTTGGTTTACGTTTCCTACTAGGTAATCAAAGACCGCTTGCACACATCATAATTTTGGGATTTTCTGGTGGTTAACTTCCTCCTAATCATGTTTTCTATCACTCTCCTTTAGGACGTGACCCTTTGTTTTCTCCTCCATGTCCACGTTTCCTACATGGAATCCTAGTATGAGTAAACTCGGGTGGCCTTTGTACTCCCTTTTCATTCTTTTAAAGTAATGGTGTCACTGACCCTTTTTTCGATGTGGGACTTTCAATGAAATTTCAAAACCCAATTTTTAAAAATTGCGAGGACACAATTTCTTAAGGGGGGAAGATTGTAACGGCCCGAAATTTTGAATAAATCTTATTTCCAAATTTCATGTGTTATTTTATTTTTATACTCAACAAAAATGTTTTATTAGATAAACATGATTATAATTAAAATGAGACCAGTGGGTTTTGACTGTTATATGACCATCGGTCAATATGACCGCTGTGAACAAAATGTTTTGATTATTGTCTCTAAATATAAGTAATCTTAGTTAATTATTATAGAAAGAAGATTTTATGGCCTCACCTAGTAGTCTTGGACCGATCGAAGCTCATCTAACAGAGCTTGGGAAGGAGGTAGCACCATTGGGCTTTGCTCTAAACCAAACCCAAGCCGAACTTTATCATGTGAAGCTAGAACAGAATCGCCTTGGCGAGAAGTTCAAACTGATAGAAATTACTACTCGGGCAATGTTGGTCGAGCCTCCCTCGGACTCTCTCACCTTAGCACACCTTACACTTAGGTTCTATGCTGGTGTGATAAGGGGCTATGTAAGAAGACCGTAACTGACTTGTGTAATCCTTTGTTTTAAATAAAAATTGGGATTTCTTCTTATGATGATGTTTATGAACTTTCAAATGATCGAATAAATATAGTATGCATATTTTTGATGAATTTTAGAAAAAGGATATTTTACAAATGTTTATGTAAACCTTAAATAATTAAAAATGTGTAATGATTTTCAAAAAATGGTCTTCTACAATTATGTTCAGTACAAAATTTGGAGTCTAATAAGATCAACTTGATTTTTGATGAATAGTAAATTATGAATAGTGATTTTATGATTAGGATTAGTAATATGACCAAATGGATTAGTAATCTCACTTAAAGAAAGTTTTAAAATAATCCAGGCACCTTGATTAAGTAATGTGATTCAATAAAATGGTTAAATAACAGTTTCATAAATTATTATTCAAGTATTAGTTTTTTCGGGTGAATAGTGTTTTTTTAATTAAAAATTAAATTAAAAATATTTAGAAAATTATTTTTATAAAATGGATTTAATTTTTAAACTCAGAGCACCGATATTATGTTATGGTAATTTTTAGGGTTTTTTCTGAAAAAATGAATTTTTGGTGAATAGTGTATTTATTTAAAAAATAAATTAAAAATATTTAGAAAATTATTTTTATAAAATGGAGTTCATTTTTGAAATCAGAGCATTGATATTTGATTAAGGTGAAATTTTGGGATCTTTCTGAGAAAGTTGAATTTTCAATGAATAGTGAAAATACAGTTTTAGGGTTTCGATATGTTTAATGACATCATAACTGTGTCATGATGATGTCATGAGATATTTTAAGGGTTGGCCGGACAAGGGTGATGAATTATTGTTTTGGGGGCCCCATGTGGCATAACTCCATGGTAAATTCCAAGGGAGAGCACATGGGTTTGAGAAAAGCACATGTGAGGTGTCCCTTGGCCATTAATGCCTTGTCCCCTCACTTTCCCTATAAATACCAAGCCCTCCTCTCATCCATTCGACTCCCCACTCTTCCCCAATGAATTTCTGGTCTCATTACCTCCCAAGGAGTCCTCCCAAGGTGCCCCAAGCCATCAAGGTCCCAACCTTTGAGGTTTAAGAGTTACATTTTAAGGTAAGGGATCTGACCCCTCTCTTTCTTTTCAAGTGATCTCTTTTATGTCATTCCTTTTATGCTAAATGTTCTTATGTTGGAGGATGTTCTTTTATACTCCTCTTTCTTCCCTTTTTATGTTCATATAATGAGAGATCCCCTCTTACTCTCATTATTTCGTTTTATGAAGTTTTATGTGGCGCTGTTAGGCTACCGAAATTTTTGTAACAGATTCTTTCTCCCCTCTCATTTTTCAAGATCTATTTTCATGTAAAGTATTTCATGTTCCTTTTTATTATGTTGGGTTATGACCTCTAAATTTATCATACTGATATTTTATGACCATATGATGAGAGATCTCATTTTATCTCTTCAATTCAGTATTTTGAAGTTTTAAGTGGCGCCGTTAGGCAGCCGAATTTTTAAGTGGTTCTTCACCATTCTCGTTTTGAAGTTCTACTTTCATGTCAATTCTTTCAAGTTCCTTTTTATTATGTTGGGGTATGATATCTATATCTATCATACTGATCTTTTATGACCATATGATTAGATACCCCACTTGATCTCTTCAATTCATTATTTTGATGTTTTAAGTGGCGCCGTTAGGCTGTCGAATTTTTAAGTGGTTCTTCACCCTTCTCGTTTTGAAGTTATACTTTCATGTCAGTTCTTTCAAGTTCCTTTATATTATGTTGGGTTATGATCTCTATATCTATCATACTGGACTCTTATGTTCATATGATGAGAGACCCTATTTGACCTTGTCAATTCATTTTTTTTGAAGTTTAAGTGACGCCGTTAGGCTGCCGAATTCTCACAAGAGAAATCTTATTTTTTTCTTCCTTTCATGTTCTTCATTTCATATGGTATATTTTCAAATTTCATTACCATGTTATTAAATCCCTAATATTTTGTCCCTCTACTGTTTTATGGGTCATTTATTAATGTTTGACCCATGTCCCCTCTCTTCTCAATGTTTTCTAAAACCCCGAAACATAGCTGTTATGCTGCAGAATTTTCGTCTCAAAGTGCCTCTCTCTCTTTTCTCAAAATTACTTTATGTTATAAAGTGAATAATCAAAGCTCTTATTTCTACAGGGGTATTCACATTTATATCAAAATTTTATATTTTAAATTTTGGGATTTACATACATGAAACCCTCTTTCCCTTTCTGTGGGTTTAAAGTGACGTAAAGATCATGTCTTTATAGCAGTTTTTAAAACGTTATGATTATGAAATGAAACCCATTTATTTTATGCTATATGGGTTATTTATGAAAGTTTTGATGATGATATATGTGGCTCACATGATAATAAAGTCAAAGTTAAGGGTGCGCCCTGATAGCGCTCCAATGCATTGGGTAATGATGTAACCACTAGAGATTACAATTTTCACGATACCTTGGTGAATAACCATGGTAATTTTCAAATGACACCTTGGGGATGGACCTTGGTGATATGTTCATGATTGTCTATGTTAAATGATGTAACCACATCTTCAAGTTATGAAAAATGTTATTTTTATTATGATGTATCTCATGATTTCTTTCTCATGCCTTAAATATCTTTTCATGTCCTTATTGAAGTATCTCAAGTTCACATGAATAATGTTTCTCTTGTTTCCCTTGCTGGGATTTCTGCTCACCCTTTCTTTTGATGTGTGTCCCCAGGTTATGAGATGCAGTAATGAACCTAGGATGAACTTAAGGAGACTCATTTCAAGTGTTTAAGATGTTTTTTTTTTCTTTTCATGTATTATGTTCCTTGTTTCCAAGACACTAAACCTTAAAGATCCTCAGTTCCGTGTAATGAAATGAAAGTTATGTTATAAAAAGACGGGATGCTATAAAATCAGCCTAACATGCTTTCCTGACCCAATGGCCATAAACAAACAAACATGGGAAACACATCCATAATCAAGGTAATAAACCTTTTTCTTAATCAATAATCATTTCTTAAATAAAAAACCCATAGCAGGAATTTAACAGGGTTAAATTCCAAAACACAAAACACCCTAAACAAGGTTATTCATCACTTTTAGCATATATAATCCAAATACAACCAAGGAAATGCACAAATCACCTACCTCGATGTCGTATGAGGAATATTCTTGAACTCAAGCCCTTGAATCGGCCTTAAACATCACATATCTACAAAAGGTAAAAATTGTTCAACCTTGAATATCCCACAAGAGAGGAGAAATTAAGAAGAGATACTCTAGGGAAAGAGAGAACTCACTAGTGGGAATCCAATGCACCTGACAGCATCTCAAACAGAGCTCAGACAGAGGAACGGTAGGGGTTCGAAGTTCTTGGTTGTCTTTTCACTCTCCTGTTTGAAACATGGGAAGAATAAGATGCTTCTAGAGATTAGATGCGACCCCGGTTTGATTAATCAAATAAAAAGAAAAGTAAAAGGTGTTTTCATTTAATGTACATTCCATGTACTAGCCTCAATTGTCCCCCTATTTAGGTGGTCTTCCAGGTCACCTACATGACCATGTACTCAATCATTACACGGTCAGTACACAGTTATGTGCAGAAACCTAGTACACAGTGTGTACTCAATAGTACATGGTGTGTACTTAAGAAATTTTCAAAACTTCATTTCTTCCTAAAAAACAACCTGAATTCAAGATCCATACTTGAAATGAAGATCCGGGTTCTTACAAAATTCCCCCCTTAAATTAATTCTTCCCTGAATTTACCTTCCATGGGTGGAGAAGAAGAAACTCCAAACAACTATGGTCATTGTGATCGTACGTCAGCCTCCCTCTCCTAAGTATCATCATGTACTCGCTCGTGCTTCTATAGAACCCATACCAGAGGAACAGACATGCCATAGAGAACCTTCATGATGTAATCCACAATCCAAATAGGGAGATCCTCAAAGGATTTATACAACTCCAACTCAACCTCCTTGGGTTGAAAAACATGAGATAGGTCTAAAAAGTAACACTGTAGCTGAAAAATGTAGAAGACGTCATTCATAGCCTAGTACATCTGAGTTAGATGCAACTGATAGGCAACCAGCCTGACTCTCTCCAAAACCTCAAACCGCCCAATGTATCTTGGTGAAAGCATTACTTGTCTTCTAATCATCTTGTGTCCCAAACTCAGTGTGACACGTATGAAAACTTGATCTCCAACCTCAAACTCTAGAGGTCATCTCTATTGATCAGTATAAGATTTTTGCTGAGATTGTGTCATAGTCATCCTCTTCATAATCAACCCCACCTGCTTAGTGGTCTCTTGAAAAAGGAGAGGTCCTAGAATAGCTGCCTCTCCTACCTCCAACCAACATAGGGGTGATCGGCATGGCCTACCATATAAAGCCTCACAAGGTTCCATCTGAATCATCACCTAAAAAATGTTATTGTAAGAAAACTCCACTAGGGGTATGTATCTCTCCCAAGAACCCCCAAACTCTAGGATGCATGCTCAAAGCATGTCCTCCAACACCTGAATCATGCGCTCAGACTGTCCATCTATCTGGGGATGGTAAGATGTACTCATAAGTACCTGTATACCCAAATCTATCTATAGTCACTACCAGACACAAGAAGTAAAATGGGCATCCCTATCTGAAATGATAGATTATGGAACCCCATGCAAACATACAATATCTTGGATGTAAAACCTTCAAATCTCATCAACACTAAAGGTTTCCTTGATCGACAAGAAATGTGAAACCTTCATGAGTCTTTAAACCACAACTCAAACATCATTATTTTCTTTGGGAGACCTCGGTAACGCCATCACAAAATCCATTGTGACATCAATACACTTCCACTTAGGAATGGGTAACTGCTGTAAAATCCATGTCGGTCACTGATTCTCCGCCTTCACCTACTAACAGGTGGAACATATCATAACAAAAACATAAACATCCCTATTCATACCTGGCCACCAATACTAATGGTGTAGATCTCGATACATCTTGATGACTCCCGAATGAACTTCCAAAACTAAGGAATGAAAATATCACAAAATCTCCTTGTGTATGTTTTCTGACACCCATACACGCCCATGAAAACAAAAGACCTTATCCTCATCTATGTTCCACCTAAGAGTAGGGTCCTCTACTGACACACTCTACCATAGGACTAAGCCTTAAAAATATAATAGCTATCTCATTCACACCTGATCTAGTAGAGTAGAGGTAATAGCTACATTAGAAATAAACGCCTGCCCCTATCTATCATGCACCTCCAAATGCATCTTAGAGAACAAATCCATAAGCTGACACTTACTTCTAGCCTCCTTAACTACCTGCATCTGAGTCCTCCTGCTCAATGCATCATCCACTACGTTTCCTTTCACGGGCATGTAGGTAAGTTCAAAGTCAAAATACTGAAGGTACTCATCCAACATTAGCTACCTCAAATTTAGATCACGTTGAGTAAAGATATACATGAGACTTTTTTGGTCAGTGTAAACCTAAAAATTGTCTCCCAAAAGATAATGTCTCCAATAGCATAAAGCATGCACAACTATATCTAACTCGAGATCGTGGGTCGGGTAGTTCCTCTCATGTGGCCTCAACTACCGAGACCTGTATGCAATGACTCCTTCCCCCTAGATAAGCACTACTTTCAGTCTGATACCCGATGCATCACAGTATACGGTGTAACTCTTTCCCAGCTCTAGAAAAATTAGGATAAGTGCTGAAGTCAAACTCCCCTTCAACTCCTAAAACGCTAAATTACAGGAATATGTTCACAAGTACTTCACACCCTTCTTAGTCAGATATATCAGTGGTGCTGCTAAGTGTAAACAGTCATGTATAAAGTTTATGTAGTAACTAGATATCCCTAGAAAACTCTTTACCTCAAAGAAGTTATTCGGATTCTCCTAGGAAACTACTACTCTCACTTTCTCGGGGTCTACTGATACTCCAGTCTTTGAGATAACATGACCCAATAAGTGAATCTGATCCATCCAAAAGTGTAATTTTGAGATCTTAGCATAAAATTGAAGCTCTCTCAATGTACTCAAAATGATCTCAAGATGAGTGGCATGATCGTGTTGAGTGTGAGAGTACACCAAGATATCGTCCATGAATACTAACACAATGGAATTCAAATAAGGATGGAACACTCGGTTCATCAGTGCCATGAAAACTATCAGTGCGTTCGTGAGACCGAATGACATAACCACATACTTGTATAGACCATGCATAATCTGAAAGGTTGTAATAGGTCTATATGATGGTGTGACATGCAATTGATGATAACCAGATATCAATTCAATCTTCAAGAACACTCAAGCTCCTAGAAGTTTGTCAAATATTTCATCAATCCTAGGTAAGGGATATCGGTTCTTGACTGTCAACTGGTTCAGCTTTTGATAATCCACACAAAGTATGAGGTTACCATCTGCCTTCTTCACGAAAAGAATAGGTTAAACCCAAGGAGAAGTACTGGGTCAGATGAAACCATTTTCTTGCAACTCCTCTAACTACCTCTTAAGCTCCTGTAACTCTAGTGTAGCCATCCTATATGGAGGAATGAAAATTGGTGCCACTCCTCGCATAAGCAAAGTAGATAAATCTACCTCACACTCTGGAGGTAAACTTGAAAATTCGTCTGGAAAGACGTCTCTAAAATGATCCACCACTTTAGGAAGTTCCATTTATGAAGTCCCCTAATCATCCAAATATAAACTAGCGATTTGGGCTATAAATCCTCCCAACTCATGATGTTCAGGTCCAACTCTACTCACCTGTACATCCACTTGACCTTGTGTATAAAAGACCCAACCTATAGGGATGTGAAACTCACCCTGTGGTGATAGTATTCAATAAAGTCCTAGAAAGATACCAACCAGTCCATTCCAAAAATTACATCATAACTTGTCATCTATAATACATAGAGGTCCCAGAAGAAGTGAAACCTACCAACCTCAAGAGGGAACTCCATTCACTGACATACACTAGTCTTCCTAATCTTAAACAGAGTGTTTATAATCATAACATCCTCAAAAGTAAAGATACAGAGTCTAAGGATCTCTAAAATATTAATTCAAAGAAGAAAATAATCCTCTGATACCACTTTGTAACGTCCTAGTTCTGGGTGCTGCCCAAGGGTGCCATGTACCTGGTTGGTCACATGGCCTCAATAACATTTCCCCGAGCACCAGAGACTGCCGACTAGCAGTGAGGTCCTTGGGTGTGATAATGGGGAAACTATTCCTTCATTGGCAGAGTAACACAATGGAAATAAATATTAAACAGTAGCAAAAGTAGTAATACCATACAAAAGAAATAAACAACATAAGACTGATAGTATAAACAACTACAGAAAATATATAATAATGATGATTCATGTCACAAGTGTCTAGGAAAGTATCCAAAAAAGTCACAATATTGGAAATATAATACTAGAACCAAAGTATAGAAAACAATAACTCCAATAGCATTGCAAGCCTCAGCTTGGTCCCATGCTCTCCAGCTCCAACAACAATCAAGTACCGGACGATGAAGGGAACTTTCCCTTATCTATACCTACAACCATATAATCTATTTAGGTCAAAAACCATGACCCAAACAGGGTGTGAGAGGAATCCAAGTAGGAAATAACCAAAATATATGTGCCTAACTATCAGTGAATATATATAGCAAGTAATAAGCATAAATGAAGCAATAAACTAGGAATTACTCAAAAGTAAACATTCCTACAGTTTCTAATTACACTCATTTACATTTATTAATTATTCAATCTATTGAATAATGTATCCATTGGATATATACTAGGATTTATATACCCCCTTGTAGTAGTAACAACAAACATATCATATGATCATCTAAACAAACAAGTAAGACTGATTCCAACCTTGTTCTTTGTCTTAGCAGACTTGTCACAATTATTCAATCATTAACAAGAAACCCTATGGGAAAGTTCTCATAGTCTAGCCCCTCTGGTTTAGCATATCATCAATTCAACAAATAATAATGACCCTCTAGGAAATCTCACACAGTCTAACCCCCTTTGGTCCCACATAGTACTAATCAATTACAAATGACCACCTGGGTAGATCTCATGGTCAATACCCCTTGGTCTGCATAAAGACAATATAATGATAATGATCCTCTGGAAGCTCTCATAGTCAATGCCCTATGGTCCAACTTTAATTTAATAACGAACCTATGGGTAGATCTCATGGTCTAACCCCTCTAGTAAATGGACCACGATAGCTGTCACATTCAATACCTCTGGTCATTCATAACAACAATTCATAATTAAAAGACCCTATATCAGGAAACTCTCATAGTCAATTCCCCTTGGTCATAATTTCATAATGTGAAACACATGCATCTCATATAAATATAAACTCCATCCTGAAAACACTATGAATGGAAAACAAATAATCCTAACATGATTTCTAGACCCAACATCCATAACCAAACAAACATGGGAAACACATCCATAATCATGGTAATAAACCTTATTCATAATCAATAACCCATCCTTAAACAAAAAAACCATATCAGTAATTTAACAGGGTTAAATTCAAAAACATGTAATACCATAAACAATGGTATTCAACACTTTTAGCATATATAATCTAAATACAACCAAGGAAAGGCACAAAACACCTACCTCAATGTCGTACGAGGAACACTCTTGAATGTTAGCCCTTGAATCATCCTATAACTTCATGGATCTATAAAATGGTCACAATCGTTCAACCTTGAATAACCCACAAGAGAGTAAAAAATAGGAAAAGATGATCTAGGGAAAGAGAGAAATAACCAGTGGGAATGCAACGCACCTGACAGTGTCTCAATCAGAGCTCGGATAGAGGAATGGTTTGGATTTGAAGTTCTCAGTCATCTTATCACTCTCCTATTCGAAACATGGGAAGAACAATATGCTTATGGAGATTAGACGTGACCCTAGTCCGATTAATCAAATAAAAAATAAAATTACACGATGTGTTTATTTAATGTACACATTGTGTACTAGCCTCAATCAGACCCCACTTTAGGCAGTCTATCAGGTCACCTACATGGCCATGTACTTGGCCGTTACACGACCAACACACGGTTATGCATGACAACCTAGTACATAGTGTGTACTCAAGATTACATGGCATGTACTTAATAAATTTCCAAAACTTTGTTTTTCCTAAAAAAAACCCGAATTCAAGATCTATACCTTAAATGAAGATCCGGGTTCTTACAGATTATGATTTTTGACATTATGAATAATATCATTATGAAACTAGTTATTTCTATCCATTTGATTATTTATGTTTCTATGTCATCCCTGAATATATTTCTATTTAATGATATTAGTTACATGACTTATTTTATTATAGTATATCTTTTCTATATTATTTAATCCTTATTTATTTTATAATGGATTCCATTTTATTCTTTCCCTTACCAAGCTTCTTAGCTCACCCTTTTATTTTAATTTTCTTATCCCAAGGGCACCCAAAAATTAACTTTGAGTTATTTTAGGGATATATTGGATGAAATAATAAAGTTATCATTAAAATTTAGGTTTTATTTCATGTTTTTAAATATAATGTGGGAATCATGTATGTATATAGTCTCTCAGGACTACTAAAATATTCAATCCTATGGGATGATAACTATTATATCTTTTTCCAATAAAATATAGTAAACATCAGATTTGGGTTACTGAAGTGTGATTTATTGCAGTTGGTATCAAAGTAAGTTTAGTATATATCTTGGTAACTAGATATAGAAGAACATAGTAGAACATATTGATAAAATTACGATAATCCTTAAGATATTTAAGAAAATATTCTATAATGTTTTACTTATATAGGAATCATATTCTATGATTCGATATTGATGATTTTATAAACTAATACAGTATATTATATTATTTAAAAATGGACCCCAGAAGGAATAAAAATCACATCAACACCCATTACCTATGTAGGTATTTACCTCATGATCAAGTCTATTAATGTATCTCCTTGATCTAATTTATGGTTTTTGATAATTATAAATAATTATTTTATTTTATTCCCTCTAATATGATATATTGACTATTATTAAATTTGATAATTATAATTTTTGATATTTTTGAAAATATTATTTAACTTGTTTGAAAGTTTTATCTTTTTTTATTAAAGATACATTGCATGTATAATAGTTATTTTTCATCAAAACTAAAATCTATACAAAATCATTAAAATATGAATTTAAGATACATGTATTTTTTATGTAATGAATTTTAGTTACATGGATTAAGTAATATAAAAACATTAGATATGTGTATTTATCTAAGTAGGGGACTTTTATTATGTAAATTATTTTCAAATAAATAAATTCCACTTATGTAGAGAAATTTGGTTACATATATTCTGGATACATGTAAAATTCACTTATATGATTTATTTTTCGATATGTGAAATATGATACATGTTAAAATTTTGTTATGTCATTATTTTTTTTAAATGGAAACATCTTATAGAGATAATGTTTCCTACATGGTGAGAATTGTGTACATGATATATATATATTTCAAATACGTTCTTGAAAACTAGAAAACACACCCTATTTTCCTCATTCTTTAACATTTTGGTTTACTAAATATTTTTTATACATATTTCTCTTGATCTAAATTTTCCATAATTATATATTAATTATTTTAATTATGGTAAAAATAATTTGGATGTATTTTATAATTATTTAATTAGTTATCAAATGGATTTAACATTGATGGGGAATTCTTGGAAAAATAAATGTTTCAAATTTTAAATATTTTGAAAATAAAGAGTTAATATCACATAAACTTTGAGAGAATTCCCAATAAATTTAAAACATTATTTTATTAAACATTAACTATTGTATTAATTTTTTCATAAGTTTTTTGAGATATGAAGATAATTATTATTGAAGAAAAGAGTGTATAAAATGGTAGAAAAAATTGATATACATGTGATATTTAATTTTTTTTAAGCCACTATGCATAAAGAAACTCTATAATAAGAGTTTGGAGGGGCTGATGAAAAATAAGGATAAGAGAGGACTGTTAAGGTTGCAAAAACTATAAAGTACTATAAGTTTTCTATACACTGTTTGATCACCACTGGTGTAATTATTATTTATGGACTTCATCATAAATCATATTTAATATTGAAGTGATCCTTACTACCTTAACATTTTGATCTTAATTGGGTATACTAGTTCTATGGCGTTACTTATTTATATCCTAGTCTATATACTTTAGTGTTAGGCTATGAATCCCATTATAATTCAATATTGATTGGGTTATGAGTCCCCTCTAAAAGACAGTTTTGGTTATTCCTCCTGGTTGAAAAAGGCAGGATTGGTTTGGGATGTGCCTCCAAGTGGGAAAAGGAAGTGTAATTGAGTTGTGAATCTAGGTGTGAAAAAGGTAGTACAAGGGTCATGACTCCCCATCAAAAGTAAAAAGTTTTATAGTTAGTGGGTTCCATTTCTCTCTACATTTGAGAGGAGTAAAGAGTAAACATAGTGTCACTTTGATCTAAACAACTATAAAAATACACTATTTCATTATTCATTTTTTACTCCCACTACATTATTAATTAACTATGATATAATCATTATAATTTTTAAAATAGTTAATTTACCCCCCTCTTGTCATTTTTTCCATCTCACATCTTGGACTTAAAAATTAGTATCATAGATTGACCCCTAACTCTTGTATTTATGCTTTTATTTGTGCTATCAAGTTCTTGAATTATTCATAAAGGTGAAATATCTATTTGATATGGCAGAAAAAAGTTCAAATGAAGGATAAATTACTCAAAAACCTCCTTATTTTTATAGAAATAACTATGGATATTAGTAATATCATATGGGATAATTCCCAAAACAAATTAGTATTTACCATTGGAGTAACATGGTAAAACTATAAAAGTTACCTAAGAAAGATCCTAATTCTTTAGCAGGTAAAGATGTATAAAAGTATTTTTTAAATTACAAGTTGATGAATATTTTGTATTATGCAGTCAATAGAAATGTTTCTAGTCATATATCTATATGTAAAACTACATATAATATTTGGAAAATTCTATAAGTTACACATCTTGGCTCATATAATATTTTAATAAATAAGTTAGTCATGTTAAGGAATGTGTATCAAGAATTTAAAATGAGTGAAGATGAAACTATAAATCAAATTTTTCATAGATTTACTAGAATTATAAATGGTATGATTTCTTTAGGAGAAACATTATATTATCAAGTTCTTAATGAAAGAGTTCTTAGATAACTACCTAAGAAGTGTCATGTAAAAATTTGATATTGTTGAAAGTAATAATTTAAAATATTATTCACTTGATGAGATTATTGGTTCCTGGTTTAAATATGAATTGAATTGAAAACCATCACCGAATAATAAAATAAAAGAAAGAAATTTCTTAAATGTAAAATCTTCTACTTAATCTAAAATTATGAATTACAAGGTAGTGATATGAATGAAACTGATTATGTAGTAATGAGAGGATATGGAAAGAAGAAAGGATATTCAAGAAGATATAGAAAGGATTACCAAATAGATGTTTACAACAAAAAGAGGAAAGGTAATAGTGATGATGAATAAGTTACTTGTTATAAATTTAGGAGAAAAGGTCACATAAAACTTGATTTCCCAAGTTTTAAGGAAGAAAAAAATAAAAGGATACAAAATAAGAAAGATAAGAAAGTTATGGCATCTGGATGGAGTTATTCATTGGATTCTGATTCAAGTGTTGAATCTGGTTCTAGAAAGGAATAATTAAATCTTCGTATTATATCTTCATTTAATATGGTAGGTAAATATAATTTTTACTCTTCTTCTGAATATGATTTTTAACCTACTGTTGATGAACTGCTTAAGTAAAATGGCATACTTAATAATAAACTTGAAAATATTTTTAGTTTATATAAATTAATTAAAATAAAATATAATGAATTTATTTAAGAAAATGAATGTATTCATATAATTTCATTAGATTGTAATAAATAAAATTTCGTTCAAGTTAAATTTACTTTTTGAGATGATTGAGATGATTTAAATTCCTCTCATAATGAATTAAAATTACCACATACTAAAATTGAAAAAGTAATGGAAGAAAATGAAAAAAAATAATTTCTTATTTAAATTTAATGAGGGTGAAGTAATAAATATTAAAACTATTATTGATGATAAAAAAAGTATTAAATTATAAATTTCAGATTTCAAATAAATTTTTTCCAAATTTGTTCAAGGTAAATAAAAATTTGATAAAATTATGAGTTTTATTAAAATGAATAAAATTAGAAATAGTCTTGGATATGATAATATTTTTCAAAATATAAACAAGAATTGCTTTTTTGATGGTTCAAAGGGAAGTACGTAAAATATTACTTGATTTAAATATCAAATGAAAAGGTAATTATGAAAATGGGTGTTCTTTGAGATTTACAAAGTCTATAAAATATATAAAAACTTTTATTTTAAAATAAGTATCTTCTATATTGCCTGTAAAAAAAAAATTTAAATCAGGATTGGTTCCCAAAAACTCATATATTATCATATATGAACCAAGTTTTCATGAGTACCAAAACTATATTAAATATATTTTTTATGAATTATGCATTATGAGTTTTAGGAAATATATTTGGTTTGTAGATAATGGATGTTCAAGACAATTGAATGATGATGCTTTAAATTTTCTATCATTTAGTAAATGTGATGGAGGTAATGTTACCTTTGGTGATAATTATAATGGAAAGGTAAAAAAATTTGTAGAGGTTGGAATTTAAAATTATATTATTATTTTGGAAGTTCTATATATTTGTTAAAAATATAACTTGATAATTATTTCACAATTATGTGATGATGGTTTTCATTTTAAACTTCAAAATGATAAGTGTATCATTTTTAAGGACAAAACTATCTTGTTTTATACAAACCAAAAAGATAACATTGATAACATTAATTTTTAAAAATTATGTGATTAAATGATTAATGTTTAAATACTTTACAATATAATAACATATTATGGCATATGATATTATTCCATGTCAGTTTCAGGTTTTTTAATCATTCTTTCCAAGAAGCAACAAGTTTTGAATATACCCAAACTAAATCTAAAAAAACCATTGTTTGTGAATATTATTTGAAAGGTAAAAAACAAAAAAGATCATTTAAAACTGTAAAGACTCTTGATATCATTCATTTCTATATTTTTAGGTATGTAAAAACTACTAGTTTAGGTGGGAAAATATATATTTTTATCAACATTCATGATTTTAATTGATATACATGGGTTTATTTTCTTTCACTTAAATATGAGTCATTATCTAAGTTTTTTACTTACTATAAATTTGGTCAAAATAAAAAAGGGTATTTAATTAAATTAATAGAATTTATTATTGTGGTCAAATAAAGATTCTATAAATTATATAGTTTTGTGAATAAATTATCTATTTTTATAATTCTTCTTCTCTTAGATCCCCACAACAAAATGGTAATGTTAAAAGGAAAAATAGAACACTTAAAGAAATTATTATACACTTGTTAAATTAATTTAATTTTCCTAAATATTTCTGGAAAAAATATATAAATATATATTTTAATGTTTCTAATAGAGTTATTCTTAGACCATTATTAAAGAAAAATCCATATGAACTTTAGAGGGGAAGAAAACCAAAAAAATAGATATTTTAGAGTCTTTGGATAAAAATTATTAATCTTAAACTCCAAGGATGATTTAGATAAGTTTGATTCAGAAAGTTATGAAGGTATTTTCTTAGGATACTTAATTAATAATAAACCTTATAGAGTTTATAATAAAAGTACAATGGTTGTTTAAGAATCAATTCATTTTATGTTTGATGAGAAATCTTAAAATAAGTGGGTGGATGATATTGATCATCTTGAGGATGAATTTTGAGATCTTATTTTTATTGTGGAAAAATATCAATATAATGATTCTCGTGTTGAGGTGGAGCTCATACCATATCAATCTAAACCTATTCTTAAAAGAACTTGTAAGACTGGTAGACATCATTATTCAGATAAAATAATTGAAATATTGAATCAAATGTTCAAATAAGAAGACCAGATATGAATATTTATACTTAGCATATTTTCATATAATATTTTATACCTAAGGATATTGAGTAATATTTAAATTATTCAAATTGGATCTTGGATATACAAGATAAGTTAAATCAGTTTATGAGAAATAATGTGTGGACTTTGGCTACTCCACCTAATGATTCTCATGTAATTGGAACCAAATAGATATTTAGGAACAAGCTTGATGAATCTAGAAATATTGTTAAATATATATATATTTCCTGATTAATAAATTTCTCAAGAAGAAGGAATTTATTTTGAAGAATATTTTTCACTTGTTTCTAAGTTGGAACCAATAATAATACTATTATCTTATGTTTCACTTCACAGTTTAAAATTGTTTCAATTGGATTTCAAAAGTGATTTTCTAAATGGTTACATTTATTAAGAATCATATGTTAAACAACCCTATATAATTGAGAATGAGAAACATCTTATTCATGTTTTTAAATTGTTTAATGCTTTATAAAGGTAAAAACATGCTCCTAGATCTTAATATGGAAGATTGTCAAGTTTTTTTTTGAAAAAATATTTTTTTTAAAAGTAAAGGTTGATCATAATATATTCATTAAGAAATT
Source organism: Viscum album (assembly GCA_963277665.1). Taxonomy (NCBI): domain Eukaryota; kingdom Viridiplantae; phylum Streptophyta; class Magnoliopsida; order Santalales; family Viscaceae; genus Viscum; species Viscum album. Next base: position 767,123,499 of record OY728159.1, on the reverse strand, counting down.
TTATAATGAGTTTTTTATTGTGAAAATATATGTTGATGACATTATATTTCTATCTTCATGGTAAAATATTTTTATTGTATTTTCAAAATTTAAAACTTCTATATTTAATATGAGTATGATAGGAGAGTTGAAATTATTTCTTAGTATTCAATTTTTTCAAAGAAATTATTATATATTTATTAATCAATAAATGTTTTCTTAATATATGGTTCAATTATTTAGGTTTGATTCATGTAAAAGTTTGAATACTCCCATGAATACTAACTGTAAATTATATTTATATAAAAATGGTAAATATGTAGATATTAAATCTTATAGAGTTATTATTGAAATCTTATTATATTTAACTACTTTGAGGCCTAATTTATTATTTTCTATTTTCTTCTATGATAGATTTCAGAGTGACCCTAAATAAATTCATTTAAAGTCTATTAAAATGATTATTAGATATGTTAAAGGAACTATAAATATAGTTTTGTTTTAAACTACTAAAACTTATTTTGATTTGATCAACTATTCTGAATATGATTTTTGTTGATCCAATTTAGATAGAAAAATCTCATCAAGAATGTTTCATTTTATGGGAAAATTTTTAGTTTCTGAGAGTTTAATGAAAAAAATTGTGTTACTCTTTATTATGGTGAAAATGAATATATAGTCGTTGCATCTTGTTTCTCACAATCATTATAGATTAAACAAACAATTTTTTATTGTGGTTTTAATTTCCAAAGGATACCTATTTATTATGATAATAATTATACTATTTTAATCTCTAAAAATTATTTTTATCACTCTCAAACAGACATTACTGATGTAAAATATCATTTTCTTAGAGATCATGTTCAAAATGGGAATATACATCTTAAATCTATTTTTAGTAAAAATAAATTTGATGATACATTTACTAAGGCTTTTAAATCATCTAAATTTGATAAAAACCAGTTTTAACTTAGCATGACGGAACTATAAACTTATATTATATGTTTTAGGTGAGTCTTAATAGGATTTTTTGGCTAAATATTTTAAATTTATTTAACCTTATAATTCATTTTTAGCATAACAATTTGATAATTTTTATACAAATTAGCTTACTATTTTTAATGTTTAAAATTTTCAGGTGGATCCTTGATTATTTATACTTATTGTTTTATATTTTATTAATTTTAACATATATTTTCACTTTTTTTCATCAAATTTTTTTCAAAATTGTGACACTAATTTTAAAAAGAAACTAAGATGTTTTTAAGAAAGAAAATCTAAAAAAAATTTAAAATTTTATTAGATATAATTTTTGATAATTTCAAAAGGGGGGATATTATTTTTGATTTTTTAAGATTTTTTTTTAAATTATCAAAAAGGGGGAGATTGTTAAAGTGGATCCTGAATCTAATTTATATTTTTTATAATTAAAAAACATTATTGTATTTTTCCCCTATAACATGAGTTATTAATTATTATTAAATTGAAAAATTATAATTTAATATAGATTTTAAAATATTATTTATCTTGTTTGAAATTTTTATATATGTTTATTAAGGGTTGATTACATCTAGAAAAAGTTATTTTTAATCAAAAATATAATCTTTTGAAAATTTGTAAAATAGGAATTTCATATACATGTAATTTTCTTACGTGGAGAATTTTGGTTGCATGAAAAATTTAGATACATAGATTTCCATACATTAAAAATTTTGGTTTTATAAATTATTTTTGGATATATAAATTCTTCATACATAGAGAAATATTGTAATGTCTGCTTTAACTAAGTGTAAAGTTCTCTTATGTGAATTATTTTTGGACACATGAAATATGCTACGTAGACAAATTTTGTTATGTGATTCTTTTTTAGGTAAAAATTTCCCACACAGATAAATTTTCCAACATGGTGAGAATAATTTATATGGTATATACATATTTCACATGCTTATTTGAAAAATAGAAAATACACTTTGTTTTACTCATTATTTGACATTTCAATTTACTGCATGTTTTTATACTCGTTTCTATTGATTTAATTTTTCCATAATTATATATTAATTATTTCGAGTATAGGAAAACTAATTTTTAAGTATTTTAGAAATATTTAATGTAAATTCCCCAACGCCAAAAGCCCGAAGATGGTGTCTACTTTATTACATTATTATAAGATACATGGAATCACATCATAAAGGACTAAATAGTTTAGTAGTATTGGTAAACCAGATACATACATGATTCCCATATTATATTTGAGAACAAAAATTTCAATATAATTATTTTTGAGAATATCATTATTCCCTCTAGAATATACTTGCATATCAGTCATAATACACTTACTGAATTCCTCAGAAAGGAAAAAAATAAGGGTGAGCTCAAAAACTTAGTAATGGTTAGGTACAACATAATATATCATGAATCAATAAGAATAATCAACATGATAAGGTAAATGATTGAACAAACATGTCATTTAAATAATTTGACTATCATGATTATATAAGGCATAATCAAAATGAAAAGGTAAATATCTGAACACAAATGGATAATAATAACTAAATTATTGATAAATGATATGATTACTTATTGGATGTCATGATATCAAGAATCAATATACCTCTACTACCATGACCTTTCACAAGATAGTTTAAAACTGATGGGTAAGTATACACCAGAGACCCGTTTGACAAAGGTTATCCAACTGATTCATCTCATGAGACTACTAATGCATTGAGGGGATATCTATAACTGGGACCCACCTGTATCTACAAGTCTAACACATTCATAATATATCAATTGATAAATATAATTCATGAACAATATGACTTATCAATAAATTTCCTTATCGAGTAAGGAATAAAGAATGACAATAATTTCCCTAGTTAATCATATAACTTTCAAATTAAAATATTATATATAGAAATGGTATAAGGTTTTAGTAATAAGTATATCCATGATACATAATAAGGATATTTAGTTGAAATTTAATGTCCAATGATAATAATAAAGTGATTATTTCAATGGAAAGTTAATGATTATGAAAATTAATCAAGAAAATGAATTTCAGTACTTTCCCTGGTCAAAATGATCATAAAACATCTAGATAAATAATAATAATGGTATCAATAAAACATATCCCAATGGATCACATGTAAAATAAATGGTGGATGTCATTGATGAATAGAAATACTATAAAAATTTCATCAAAAACATTGTTGAGAAAAATAACCATTCTATTTAATTTTTTAAAAATAAAATTTCACAAAATATTTAGAAAATAATTTTATTTTAAAATAAACTTTGAAACTTATAAATTAATCTTTAAAACTTTGAGTGTTCATGATGGTGGGAAATTATTTATATGTCGTATAAGTTAAAAAACATTCCTTTTACACTATTGTAAAAAGGTTAAAAGTGCCTCATTTAAAAAATGACAAGAATATTACTTTAAAAAAATTTAGTAAAAAGTCAAAAATAGGTAAAAATTTCTTTAATAAATAATTTTTATAATGTTAAAAACATTTTTGAAAACAGTTTTAGAAATCATGGTTTTGGAAGAAAAATGATTTTTGACTGAAGAGAGAGATAAAGTTGCATTTTCCTAAATACATTTTCTAATTAATTTTAAGTACCAAAGTGTTTAAAATGGTACTATTACATGAAAACATCATGAATAAATATTGGAGAATATAATTTATATGTTTTTATTAGAATACACTGAAATGATTCCCTTCAATGGTAATTCATGCATAAACAATCCTAATTAAAATGAGATGGCGAAATAAACCCTTAAAAAGATCATAATGTTGAATTGATAATTTATCAGTGAATTGATTATTTGTACCAAATGTAAATCAACATAAAACAAGTGTAAATAAAATATAATATATTAAAAACTCATTAGACAGATAATCAAATAATATTAAAGACAACGAAGAATCAATATAACCCAATGAAAAGTAATTGAGTTATGAAATTCTTTTCCACTTGGTAATATTCAAGTTAAATCCCATTGGATGAGATAATTCAAATTAAAAAATAAAATAAAATTATGTATAAATTATTAATCATGTTACATGTAAAATTTGTAGTATATACGCTGTATAAAATAAATTATGTGGATAACGTTACAATATTCCCCAATGAATGGAAATTGAGGTGAAGTCCCTTAACTCACGCTTCCTTTTTGTTGAATATGATTTAACCTCATGAATAATTTTTTAAGAAAGTTATTTATTTATATTATAACTATATTCATATTTATAATGATAGAAATGAAATATTTTAGTACATTGATATTAAATATTTTTAGATGAATATTCATTACATTACATAAACACGTACCTTGGGATCACAAATGTATAGTGCCTCTAGATATTTGAAAACATAAAAAATGCTTCATAAAATATATACATCATATCCCACTTACTTATTAATAACTAGAACCCATTTTTATGTATCATACTTAATACCTTTCTACATATCCTAGGGAAAGGAAACATAAGAAAAGGGTGAGAACAGATTCTCAGTAAGGTTAAATAAGAGAGATATCAATCATAACATGATTGTGAGGGAATACTATTTGAAAATTATACTATTCATATAAAAAATCATAATCGAGAGTCATGGAATAAATCTTGGTAGTTCACAATACATGAATCTTAAAGGAACTTGAGCCATGAGAGAATAACATTAGTATAAAACATAGAATTTTGGCCTACACATAAGCATATAAAATCATTTTTTAGTAGTAAAGGATATTTTACTAAACTATCATAGTGTAATGGGTTCATTCCCCAAACCATCTTAGTAGTTAAGGTTCACTCCCAAGAATATCATAGTGTACAACGTCCCTTACTAAACTGGGCTCACTCCCTATTATAGCCATGTATATCTCATGAGATATCATTCATTACCCAATGAATTGAAGGGAGATATAGGTCACACCTACCACAAAATGAAAACCATACATATGTGTGCCACAAGATAATAAATTATTCATCATATTAGTTTCCATGAAACAAAATGAGTTTCATAAACATTTCATTTTAGCATAACCCATGGAAAAGAAATAGGTTTTATAAAAATCATTACATCATAAACATAAACCAAATAGATAAAGCATAAGTATGGTATCCTTATAAAATATCCCTAGTATATAATAAGTAACATAAAATAATTATATCCTAGATGTAAAATTATTTTGAAAGATCACTAGAAATAATTCATGAGGAAAATATCATTTCCATTTTAAAGTCATTTTTTAAAATCCACCCAATTATAAATAAAAATATTATTTGAAAAGAACCCTATAATCTCATAAAGTAATCTTCAAATAATTAATGCATCATGATGATGGGAAAATTCACTCATTATGTATAAGTTAAAATAACATTCCTTTTATACTTTTGTCAAAAAATTCCTAAATAACCTTGTTTAGAAAATGACAAAAAGATTGATTTCAAACCATTTTTCAAAGTAAAACACAGGTAAAAATAATTTTAAACAATAGTAAAACCCTTTTTGAATTATTTTTAGAAAACATGTACATGGAAGATAAATACTCCCAATGGAGAATTAAACATAAACAATCCCAAATAATGATGAGATTGTGAAATAAATCATTATATCAAGTATCTCTTTTCCTTATTCACGTTTAGACCTACTATATAATAAATATAGATTTATTATACATTTATTACATGTAAATATATCTATAAAATCATGTATGATTTATTTATAACATCTTATCACCTATTTATTAATATATATTTTTTACTAAAATCACTTTTCTCGGTGATAACTACTTCGTTTTCCATGTATGTTTCAGTTTGGAAGTCTCGATACTTATAATTTGATTATAGTACCATAATTTTCATAATGTTAATAATGTTATAAAAATAATATATATTAATTATATACATATTTATAATCATTTATAAAAAGTAGAGATAGAAAAATGAATTACACTATTCATGGAGACAGTAGACCGTATGTATGCATGAGCGCTGTTTCAATTTTTTGACTGATTGAATAATAGAAAGGTAAATAATAATTTACGTTTCTAGAATTATTATTATATCATATATATCACAGATATTCATTAAATTAATCCTTATAACCATCCATGTGAAATATAAATGAAAAAAACACACATCTCTTGTGGAGATAGTAGTCCATACCTACGCACGAGCAACATTATCATTTCCCAAAATATTTGATGATAAAAAGGAAGTCAAGATATTATAATTCAAAAAGTATAGTTATGAAATAAATATCAAATATAAAAATTAAACCCGTCATAATTTACATCCACAAAATATGGTGATAAAAAATGAATTTTATCACTACGTGGAGATGGTAACACCGACATACGTATGAGCGATACTTTCACTTCTTATTTGATGGGAAATAGGGTGTATTATAGTGTTTTCATAATGTTAATAACATTTAAAAATATTTATGATAAATAATTCATTATTTTATGATAAATATCATATAATTATAGGAGTTAAATAGGATTATAAAAAAGAAAGTGATCAGTTAGAGCGATTAACTCTTCTTCTAAGTGACTCTTTTAGATATAATCTAAAGGGCTCTAGGGTTGGTATTTTAAGAAGAAAAACACCTATAGAATGTGTATGTTAAGGTGTAGAAAATAATTTGGAAGAGTATGGTCTAGATAGAAGTCTCAAATTGGCATTATTAAGTGAACGAGGAAGTTCCCTTTTATAATTGAGGTGAGGGGCACTTTTGGAATTTCTCAAAGGATTAAAATATAATAAGACAATTCTAGAACCAAATGCCTTTAGATGGGATATAAATTCACAGTAGATTAATTTTTAGACCTTATATTGTCCCCTTTTCAATTATTTAATATTTTAATGATTTATAAATAATTTAATAAAATATTAATCCCATAAATTATCATTATGGTGAATTTTGATACTATTCATTACATTGACTTCAAAAATATCACGAAAATGAGTATAATTTGAACTAACTATTTTATTATATCATAAAAATGTCATGGTAATCTATTAAATTCATTAATCGCCTTAAATATCTCAAATTATGTTACTTTTAATATTTTTAATATCATTTATTTTATTTTTATGTTAATTGATTACTGAATCAGTGTTGTGTAAGTCTCTAAGGTAATTATTTAATTGGAAAAATGAAAATAAATTAACATCATGAATATAATTTCATTAGACAAAAAATTACTATTAATATTTTTTCATAACCAATTTTTCCCCAGTGTTAACACATAAATGATATTTAAAACTAAGAGGGTGATAGTTTGTCACTTCCTTTGGTTTAAATAATATATTAGTTATTTTCATGGAAAATTTTCCACTGAATAAATAAACTTAGAACCTTAGGTATGCTTTGTAACACCCCAATATTTCATAGTACGTTATTTCTTCAAAGTAATTCAATAACTTCCACTACACGCAATACCAAGTTCAAGCACATCACGACTTACCAAACTAGCTGTTAAAAAGTGGTTATGAATAGTATTAACTAAATTTTGAATTTTATATAATATTTATAATTTTAGAATCCATATTATGAGTTTCTTAGATATAATATAAGAACAAATTCATTTTTTTCCGATAATAAAAGTATTTTTCAAAAAATGTAAATTTACCACCTTTTAATGGAGAACCCTTTTTAAATCCAATATTTGAAACTTTTATATATTAAATTTGACAAAATAATATTCTTCTTTAGAATCAGGACATCAAAATTTACTTTGGGTAAAATTTTGGTATTTTTCTAATAAAATTCATTTTTTGATGAATAGTGAAAAATACTGTATTTTAATTCAAAACTCCCTTTTAATATAATTTATTTATATGGTTAGATTATCTTTTTAAATGGTTTAAAAGTGTAATTAGATTATATTTTTACCATTTAAACCATTTCTGGTCATTGGAAGAAATTTCACTTTGAAATTGGGTATAAATAAGTGTCAATCTTTTGACATATATTGTTTCTTAAAAACCCGCTATTTGTTTTGACAACGGTAATTAATTTTAAATTAATTAATGCAACTTCTATGTTTTGAATTTTCTAAAATAGACATCATTTTTGAATTCAGAATATCAAATATCGCTTATACTGAATTTTTGGTATTTTTCTAAAAAACATCAATTTATGATGAATAGTGAAACCACTAAGTATTAGTTAAAAAATTGACTTTTTCATTAAAATGAAATTTTACCGCTTATATGAATTGAATTTAAAAAATCCGACATACATGGTTGTTATTAGTAAGTAAAATGTGGTTTAATAAGATGACAATAATTTTTGGTGAATAGTAACTTTTGACTTTTATTTACCGCGGTTAAAGTTAAATAAGGTAGTTTAAGGTTAAAAGAATATTATAATCATTCAAAATTACCTTAACACTTGTCCTAACCATATTGAATGAGTCATGACCGACCATGGGCATCTTTGGGTCGATTTGGGGACCCCATGGAGCCATTTAAGAGGGATAATGACACTTTATTTTAATTAACTTAAAGTAAAGGCAAAAATGAAATAAACCAATATCTTTTAGAAAATTAATTTTTACATGGGGTTATATAAGTTATCTTTTCGACTATAAAGATTATTTGGAAATATAAAAATATTTCCTATATCATGGTATTTTTTTCATAATTTTTAGACACTATATAAATTAATTTATTTATGACACAATAATGATGCAGTAATTACCATAATAATGAAATATTAAAATAATTGATATTATAAATACCCAAATAAATATAATTTGAGACTTTTTATTAATTACACTAATTTTTTAGGTTAATATGACATGTTAGGATTTATTTAATTAAAATTTTTCGAAGTAATCATTCTGTTATGATTTTCACAAAAATCAATTTTCAAATAGTCTCAAAATTGGCATAAAAGAGTTTTTAAAAAAATATTATATTATTAATTGATATTCTACTCTTAAAAATATAAGGTTCGGCCAAGAGGCTTATATAATGATATGTGTACCATTAATGAACCACTTGGGATTTTATTATAAGTATATAGTAAGTTTATTAACCATATAATATAAAAATATAAAGAGACATGGTAAATGTGAAACTAATTAACTAAGAGTTAAAAATAAAATATATGGTTAATATAATCACCCAAACCTGTCTAAAACCTATTGGTTGAGTATATTTCGACCCATACCCACCTTATCCTTGAAATAATATACTTTTCATCCATTATAAAATTAAAATTATTTTATTATAAAATAATATTTAACTCTTTTCCTAAGGTGTCCCTCACCCCTCTTATAAAAAGGCACTCACCCTTCTCTTTAAATCACACCTTCAAAGCCATTTTTCTCGGCCAAACCCTGACCAAATACTCTCTAAACTATCCTAAATTCAACCTAGAGTCCTTAGTTTTATCATAAATACAACCTATGGATCCCTTTTGATCAAATCAAAAGGAAGAACCAGAAGAAGCGGTAATGTTTTCACCACCCTCTTTCAAGTTATTTTCTTCTTCATCTTCTTCTTTCTTTGTTATTTCAATTATAAAATAATAACTCCAGTATCTTCTATATACTGTGATGTTATTATAAATATGGTACAACCATATTCATCATTCTATCCATCCTTTTAATGACATATCACCATACGTGCGTATGTACGGTTTACCGTCTCCACGTCGTGCTGTAATTGTTATTCAATACATTATTATTTGGATGGGTATGATAATGATGTGTAATTTATGTAACTAATAAATATAACATTATTATTATTTTGTATAAATAATATACCATCCAATTATATGTTATTTTAATATCAAAAGAATGATATTTTCGCTCGTGCGTACGTACGGAATACCGTCTCCACGAACGCGACGAGATTCATTCTTCATCATATCCATTCAAGAATAATTCTCATTTGATGATTAAAAATAATGTTTCAAGACTTGATATCATTCTGGATATGAATAAGATACAACATATCCATAACAAACATGGCTTAAGTAACATATAAAAGAAAGCGAGTAAGTTAACACTTAAACGACAATAATACTAAAATACTATTAAACAAAACAATGTTAAAAGATCATCTATGATATCATAATTATGTACATGGTTCTTTTATAATTTAATAACAATGTTTTAACTATTATACTTGAGGTTAACTCACCATCAACTAAAGAAAATTACAAGGTAAGGGTTAATTTCACAATCTCATTGTTATCTGAGGTTGTTTATACTTAAGTATCTACAGGGAAATATTTATTATCCATGTCCGTGTTTCATAAAAGAGTTTTAAAAAGGATTATTTTTATGGGAATTTTTACTAAAACATAATTTTAAATGTTTTAAATATTTATTCTTCTAAATCATTCTCATTAATGACAATTTTTTCAAAATGGTTTTTAATGATTTATTTATATGGACATAATTTTTTTTTAAAATGTTAATTCCTTTCAAAAGTTTCAAAGTGTTATGGGACACTTTGATTCAGAAATGTCTTTAAATGTCTTCATTTCTAAATTATGTAACTTTTAAACGTTTTCATGAAAAAGTTATATTTCTCTCAAAGATTTTTTCAAATCATTTTCATCTATGTAAAAATCCTTTAATGGATTTTAAACTTGTTTGAAGTTGATTTATTATGATACAAAACTTTCATATTGTATTGAAGGTTTTGTGATATGTTTGACTATGGATGTGTTATTTTTATACCATTGATGGTTTATTGATAAAGTATTGACATTTTGTATTCTATTTTCAATACTAATGATTATTTTATGTTTAAACCTTTTTATATGAGGAATGCATTAGACTTAGTAAGTGACGGGCGGAACCCGCTATAGCTCATCGATGCATCGGTAGGTCTCATGAGACAAACTAGTGTCTTGGCACAAGGCCTTGAAAAAAACTTATTTTTAGTCTTGGCATAAGACCTTGACTATTGGTTTTGATAGTCTGGTATTATGCATTCCATTATTATGAAAGTTGTTATTTATATTTCATGTGATTATTAAATTAGTAGAATATCCATGTGAATAAGTAAATGTCATTATTTCATTTTATATTTGTCATATTATGTTTAAGTTCAAGTTTAAAATCCTTTTTTAGTTATAAATTGCCTTAAATATTTAAGTTTATTTATGAAAGTTTCCGCTATATTGTTATCCTTACTGAGCATCTGAGCTCACCCCTTTCAATTTTTTATTTTTACCAGGATGTGAAGAAGTATTTTATGAACGACCTGTAGGGATAGTATGAAGGGATATGAGTGTGGTCTATAGAGACAAGATGTTGTTGTAGTTTTTTACTTTATGATGTAATGTAAGACTTATGAATGTATCTAGTGATTATAAGGCTACTAAACTAATTGGTCTTTCGAGATTTTATCCCTTGTGATCGTGACAATGATACGTAATAATGCACCGACTCTGGGTAACTGGGGTCAGGGCGTTACAGTTAGTATCAGAGAAAGTTTAGTAATAAACCTTGGAAGCTAGATTTAGGTAAACTCTGATTATATCACATAGCCCTAAGATAGACTTTGAGGATTAGTATAGAATAACGTCTTAGAATCTTGGTATTGTAATGATTTTGTAAGTTTTCTGAGAAATACATCCCTGTCTGGATACGAGCAGGTAGAGGCGGCTCTGGCACTGATGTTCCTAGGGGTAAAACCCGAAAACACCGCTTTGAGCTAGACTCGAACAGGGACTGGTGCACGACAACGCGCTTTGTTGTACTCTTGGTCATGACACTCCCGAGGGATATGGTTAGGATAATTCTCATTTTATTTACAAACCATTATGAAGGGTTTATGAGTATATACTTCCTTAAAGAAAACCTTTTTATTATTATGGATTATATCCGTAAAATATTCAATTTATGTTAAGTGATTTATAAGTTTGGAATTATGTATTTCGATTCATAAACTGACCTAGTGTATGCCATTTTTTAGAAATGGAGCTCAGTAGAAGGAATGATAACTCCATCAATATGCATGATCCAAAGAGTAAGAAGGATCGTATCTTTCATAGTATTAAGAAAACATTTAGAAAGGAAATAGTATCCCACGTATTCCCATCATATGAAGAAATAGTTATATGTGTTAATAAGATAAGTAAATAATTCTCTGAGTCCTATGGGTTTTAAGGGAAGCAAGAGAAGAAAAGGATGGAAGAGAGAAACATAGATAAAGGGAAGAAGGGAAAGAAGGATTTTCCCATTTGTGATAACTTTGGAAAGAATCACCTTGGTAAATGATTGAAGGGAATGAGAGTTTGTTATATGTGTGAAGAAAAAGGACACCAAGTACGTGATTGAAAGGGTAAGAAAAAGGTTTTAAATGTACAATTCTTCAACTACAAGGAGTTGGGACACTATGCGAATCAATGTCTCAGTCATCGGAGTATGTCGCAAATGATGCTATTGGATAATAATCAAGTTATGATACTACCACAGATGAAGAGTAATGACTATTGTTCTTATGTTGTTATTAAAGAATTATTTCATTTCAGTGTTGTATAGATGATTTACCAGTTATATGAATTATGGAAATAAATAAGGATTGTACTGCAGTACTATTTCATTGAGTATTTGACATTATATAGTACTATGAAAAGTGACTCAACATTAGGTTAAAATTTTTTTCTTGGAAACACATTGTTGAAGGAAAGGTAATCTTTAATATGGTCATGATACTGAGGTAGTAATTTTTGAATAAGAGATGGTTGATTTGGATAAATTATATTGGATATTCTTGACTACATTGGCACTGATTAAATTTTTTTTATCATTGTTGGAGTATTCAAAATTTTTGGATATAAGGAGTATATCCATTATTATATAAGGAATAAGGGATCATGAATGTAATCAATAAGGTTTTATGGTAACTCCGGATGTCTCAGTGTTTTAAAAGAATACGTGATGAAGGTGTTCAAGTGTTATTATGTGGAAAAAATGATCTTAATTATGTTTACCTTCCTTATAAATTTTGGACTGTGAGTTTGGACAGAATTACTTTGGATAAGTCTAAAGGTTGGAATCGATTAAGTTTGAGATTATTTTTGGATTATTATAAAAAGGACACCAAGAGGTTGGGCGATAACCCATCGCGTCTGGCAAGGCAGCGAGACTAGAACCTGCAACCGAAGGACGACAAGGGTGCATCACCTACCACTGGCCTATGTGATGTCCTGGATTGTATAATGTAGTTTTTTTGAAAGGTCTGATAGATGAATTATAAATTCATTTTTTTAACCCTATACGATTAGGATAAATAGAATATTTTTAAGTTCTATTATATTTTAGAGTGAAAGATGAGTTTGTGGTAGAAATGAGTTAAAGGATGTAACTATACTTGTCAAGTATACTTTTTTTCTCCTATTCTATGAATAAATTAATCCTTAAACTTTATGGAAGGGAAATTTTAACCAAAAATGTGTTATCCTAATACCTTATGTTTTTTTGAACCGATGATATTTTAAATCATCATAGATTGATGGATTTGAGGCCTTCAATTTTACACTTGTTTGTGATTGATGACCTCAATAACTCCCTATAAATATTTATGTTTTTCCTCTAATTAAGTTTCTCTAATTTCCACCAATGTTCTCCTAATTGAGATCATAATTTGGTGGTGACTTATCATTTCCATTTCCCTCTAATTAAGACTAAATTTTATTAACCCAATTTTCAATGTGGGTTTTCCACAAATGTATTTTTTATTTATTTTAGAATAAAATTTTCAAATTGCAAGGATGGAATTTATTGAAGGAGGGGAGAATGTAACACCCCCTGATTTCATAGTACGTTATTTCTTCAAAGTAATTCAATAACTTCCACTACACGCAACACCGAGTTCAAGCACATCACGACTTACCAAACTAGCCGTTCAAAAGTGGTTATGAATAGTATTAACTAAATTTTTAATTTTATATAATACTTATAATTTTAAAATCCATATTATGAGTTTTTTAGACATAATATAAGAAAAAAAATCATTTTTTTCCGATAACAGAAGTATTTTTCAAAAAATAAAAATTTACCACCTTTTAATGGAGGACCCCTTTTAAATCCAATATTTGAAACGTTTATATATTAAATTTAACAAAATAAAATTATTTTTTAGAATTGAAACATCAAAATTTACTTTGGGTAAAATTTTGGTATTTTTTGGATAAAATTTATTTTTTGATGAATAGTGAAAAATATTGTATTTTAATTCAAAACTCTATTTTAATATAATTTATTTATATGGTTATATTATCTTTTTAAACGGTTTAAAAGTGTAATTAGATTATATTTTTACCATTTAAACTAATTATGGTCATTTTAAGAAATTTCACTTTGAAATTGGGCATAAACAAGTGTCAATCTTTTGACAGATATTGTTTCTTAAAAACCCGCTATTTGTTTTGACGATGGGAATTAATATTAAATTAATTAATGAAACTTCTATGTTTTGAATTTTTTAAAATATAAATCATTTTTGAATTCATAATATCAAATATATCTTAGACTGAATTTTTGGTATTTTTCTCAAAAACATCTATTTTTGATGAATAGTGAAACCACTAAGTAGTAGTTAAAAAACTGACTTTTTCATTAAAATGAAATTTTAACGCTTCTGTGAATTGAATTTAAAAAATCCAACATACATGGTTGTTATTAGTAAGTAAAATTTGGTTCAACAATATGAAAATAATTTTTGGTGAATAGTAACTTTTGACTTTTATTTACCGCGGTTAAAGGTAAATAAGGTAGTTTAAGGTTAAAAGAATATTATAATAATTCAAAATTACCTCAACACTTGTCCTAACTTTATTGGATGAGTCATGTCCTACCATGGGCATCTTTAGGTCTATTTGGGGACCCCATTGATCCACTTAAGAGGGATAATGACACTTTATTTTAATTAACTTAAAGTAAAGGCAAAAATGAAATAAACCAATATCTTTTAGAAAATTAATTTTTACATGGGGTTATATAAGTTATCCTTTCAACTATGAATATTAATTGTAAAACTAAAAATATTTACTACATCATGGTATTGTTTTTATAATTTTTAGAAAATATATAAATTAATTCATTTATGACACAATAATGATGCAGTGATTACCTTAATAATGAAATGTTAAAATAATTAATATTATAAATACCCAAATAAATATAATTTGAAACTTTTTATGAATGAAACTAATTTTATAGGTTAATATGACATGTTATTATTTATTTAATTAACTTTTTTCGAAGTAATAATTCTGTTATGACTTTCACAAAAATCAATTTCCAAATAGTGTCAAAATTGACATAAAAGAGTTTTTAAAACAAATATTATATTATTAATTGATATTCTATTCCTAAAAATATAAGGTTAGATCAAAAGACTTATATAATGATATATGTATCATTAATGAACCACTTGGGGTTCTCTTGGAAGTATATAGTAAGTTTATTAACCATATAATATAAAAATACAGAGAGACATGGTAAATGTGAAATTAATTAACTAAGAGTTAAAACTAAAATATAAGGTTAATATAATGACCCAAAACTCTCTAAAACCTATTGGTTAGGTATATTTAGACCCATCACCACCTTAGACTCTAAATTATACACTTTTTATCCATTATAAAACGAAAATTATTTTACTATAAAATAATATTTCACTCTTTTCCTAAGGTGTCCCTCACCCATCTTATAAAAGGGCACTCCCCGTTCTCTTTAATTCACACCTTCAAAGCCTTTTTTTATTGGACAAACCCTGCCCAAATACTCTCTAAACTATCCTAAATTCAACCTATAGGCCTTATTTTGATCAGAAATCCAACTTAAGGATCCCTTTTGATCAAATCAAAAGGAAGAACTAGAAGAAGAGGTAACGTTTTCACCACCCTCATTCAAGTTCCTTTCTTCTTCATCTTCTTCTTTATTTGTTATTTCCATTGTAAATTAATAACTCCAGTATCTTCAATATAAAATGATTTTATTATAAATATGGTACAACCATATTCAGTATTCTATCCATCCTTTGAATGACATGTCACCATACGTACGTACGTACGGCTTACCATCTCCACTTCGTGGTGTAATTGTTATTCAATACATTATTATTTGGATGGGTATGATAATGATGTGTAATTGATGTAAATAATAAATATAACATTATTATTATTCTGTATATATAATATACCATCCAATTATATGTTATTTTAATATCAAAATAATGATATTGTCGCTCGTGTGTACGTACGGAATACCGTCTTCACGAACGCGACGAGATTCATTCCCCATCGTATCCATTCAAGAATAATTCTCATTTGATGATTAAAAATAATGTTTAAGGACTTGATATAATTATGGATATGAATAAGATACAACCTATCCATAACAAACATGGATTAAGTAACATATAAAAGAAAGTGAGTAGGTTAACAACTAAACGACAATAATACTAAAATATTATTAAACAAAGCAATGTTAAAAGATCATATATGATATAATAATTATGTACATGGTTCTTGTATAATTTAATAACAATATTTTAACTATTATAAATGAGTTTAACTTACCATCAACTAATAAAAAGTACAAGGTAAGGGTTAATTTCACAATCTCATTATTATCTGAGGTTGTTTCTACGTAAGTATCTACTGGGAAATATTTATTCTCCATGTATATGTTTCATAAAAGTGTTTTTAAAGAGATTATTTTTAGGGGACTTTTTACCAAAAAATTATTTTAAATGTTTTAAATATTTATTCTTCTAAATCATTCTCATTAAGGTCCATGTTTTCAAAATAGGTTTTAATGATTTATTTATATGGACATGAATTTTTTTAAAATGTTAATTCCTTTCAAATGTTTCAAAGTGGTATGAGACACTTTGATTCAAAAATTTCTTTAAATGTTTTCCTTTCTAAATTATGTAACTTTTAAATGTTTCATGAAAAAGGGATATTTCTCTCAAAGAGTTTTATAGATAATTTTCATCTATGTCAAAATCCTTTAATGTATTTTAAACATGTTTGAAGTTGATTTATTATGATACAAAACTTCCATATTGTATTGAAGGTTTTGTGATATGTTTGACTATGGATTTTTTATTTTTATATCATTCATGGTTTATGGATAAAGTATTGACATTTCGTATTCTAGTTTCAATACAAATCTTTATGTTATGTTTAAACCTTTTCATATGAGTAATGCATTGGACTTAGTAAGTGACAGGTGGAGCCCGCTATAGCTCCTCGATGCATTGGTAGGTCTCATGAGACAAACTAGTGTCTTGGCACAAGGCCTTGACAAAAACTTATTTGTAGTCTTGGCACAAGGCCTTGACTATATGGTTATGATAGTCTGGCATTATGCATTCCATTATTATAAAAGTGGTTATTGATATTTCATGTGATTATTCGATTAGTAGAATATCCATGTGAATAAGTAAATGAAATTATTTCATTTTATCTTTTCCATATTATGTTGAAGTTCAAGTTTAAAAGGCTTTTGTTTTAGTTATACATTTCTTTAAATGTTTAAGTTTTTTTATGAAAGTTTCCGCTATATTGTTATCCTTACTGATCATCTGAGCTCACCCCTTTCAATGTTTTATTTTTTCCAGGATGTGAAGAAGTATTTTATGAATGACCTGTAGGGATAGTATGACAGGATATGAGGGTGGTGTATGGAGACAAGATGTTGTTGTAGTTTTTCACTTTATGGTGTAATGTAAGACTTATGAATGTATCTAGTGATTCCAAGGCTACTAAAATAATCGATCTTTCGAGATTTGATCCCTTATGATCATGTAAATGATACGTAATAATGCACCGAATCTGGGTAACTGGGGTCGGGGCGTTATAGTTGGTATTAGAGGAAGTTTAGTAATAAACCTTATAAACTAGATTTAGGTAAACTCTGATTAGAGCACATATCCCTAAGATAGACTTTGAGGATTAGTATATAAGAACTTTCTAGGTAAAATATATTTATTCTTAATGGGGGTATTTTTAATCTCATTAAAATCAATGAGAAATAAATTGGTCCATCTTTATTATTAACAAATATTACTGGTTATTCCCATGGTGAATCACTGGGGTTGATGAAATACTTTTTCAAATTCCTATTTACATTATTCTTTAATTACTTAAATTCAATGAGGGT
Organism: Viscum album; assembly: GCA_963277665.1. Lineage (NCBI taxonomy): Eukaryota > Viridiplantae > Streptophyta > Magnoliopsida > Santalales > Viscaceae > Viscum > Viscum album. The sequence continues at coordinate 767,105,354 of OY728159.1, read as the reverse complement.
TATTCTATATGGACTAATTAAGGTAGGAATATATCTAGGTATTATTTAACTAAAAAAATCAAGCTCACAATATAGGGGAAGATCAGGTATTTCATTGAGAAATACATCAGTATATTCTTATACAATGGGTATTTCATTAATATTGACTTATTCTTTGATCATTTTAGCTAGAAACCCTTAATTTATGGATATCAAAACCAATATTATAGAATTTTATTCTTGGGGGAGATCATTATTATGTTGATACTTGATAATAGGATAATCTGGGATATGAAATGAGATCTCATTATCCCAAAAATTGATATGGGATTTATATAGGGATAACTAATCCTTAATAAATATTATGTCAAATTCAACCAAAGGGATAAGAATTAGATCTACTAGAAGTATCTTCCTAGAAATTTTGATTATATAAGATTTATATAACCTAGATATGATCATAATTCCACTATGTGCTTCCAAATATAGTTAAATATCCAATGATTGAGGTGATGATTCAATATTATTAGAAAACTTGTGTGATATAAAATAATGTGAATAACCAGAATAAAATAAGGAATTCACATATCTATAATGAAGGATAAGTGTACCTTATGACATTTCATTATTTTGATCCACTTCAGCGGTAATGATTACATATGATCTCCCTTTTTTCAAAGGTTTGGGAGGTTTATGGGGTAAATTATATTAATTGTCACCAGATTTGGGGTTTGATTCATATAATTCCAAAACTCATTTTATTTGAAACATTCAAGTCTGGTTGGAGCATTAATGGGTAGCTTCTTCTCTTCAATTGTTATTTTTCATCCTTTTCACATTCAAAAGATTCATGGCTTGCTCTACCACATTTAAAACATCTTTCCAACCCACTTAGTAAATTTCTCAAGTGATTATTTGAACATTTCTAACATAAATAAAGTTAGATCTTTTTTCCATACTAAGATTTTTCATCTGAGTTCCCTTGGAACTCTATATTCCATTTCCTATCTTTGGAGTAATGGAAGTATCCAAATTCCATCTCCACATTAATTTCACATAAGGAAATATCTTTATAGCTACCAAATTCACTTATAGATAGTACCCTTTAGTAATTTGGTTTAAAGCCAATAAATAATTATTCAATCTTACTCATAGAATATGTAACAAAGATAGATACATAACTCATTATTTTTGTGAAGTTTACTTAATAAGTTCCATTACATTCATCATCCTTTTCTTTTAGCTTTGGGAATTCACTCATCATCATCATGTGAATATTTAAAGGAAAATACATAATAAAGGATACTTTCTTGAACTATTCCCATAGAATAAATTCTAATTCCTCCTAATTAATTTTATTCTTAATCAGGGTCTACAATTGGTCGGCCTCACCTTCCAATTGAGTGATATCCAAAAAAACATTTTCATGTTTAGGGCACCGGAGAATAGAAAATATCATTTCCATCACATTTATCCATTTCTTGGAAATAATTGGATTATAAGATCCACTGAAGGTGGGTAGACACTACCTAATTAAAGACTAAATATCATGTTTCTACCTCCTTGGTGTGTTTGAGAGATCAATTTGATTTTAATTATTATTCATATCTTGTGAGAGTTGGGTGAGAATTTATATGAGGTTTTTTACTCCATCCCTCATTCCATTGGGTTTTTTGTTGGGGAATTCATCACATTGTCCTTAACACTCCTTATTAATTTGGTTCCTTTTAGTTCTATCCATCTATAAAACCAAAATGGTTTAACATGAGTGAAAAAAATTAACATTATAAGGGGATTATCAAAATCAATAACATAAAAAAGATTCAAACATAAATAATTTTACCCTTTTACATCATTAAGTTAGCCTATAATTCCATTAGTTAAACATATATCAATATTAGATTACTTTAAGTTGATTGTCTTATAAATTTCAACACAATACCTCAAAGTAACTAGGAAATAAATCCTTCATAATGTTTTTTAAATAAAATATGATCAACCAAATCATAATCCCCAGGAGTATCAAACTAGGTGTGTAGTTTGGCCTATTTTTTACGCACTAGGTGTCGATTGAGTTAATACCAAATACACCCTTTTTAGGGTTACTAACCCTAGGTACATTTTTACTAGATCCTGTATCCACTTATAATATCCAAAAAATAATTTATTTCTAGGATAACCACATAATCAAGATTTAAACACTATTTTAGGATATTGACATGTACTTAGACTCATCTGTAGGGTTTTTAGTGAAGTTTTATAACACCAAATGTAACTAAAGTAATCTCTAAAAATAAATAAACCTTTCTCTGATACCAATTGAGGAGACCCAAGCTAAACTTTCTTTTATTATGCATCATTTCCATAATTAAAATAATTAAATTACATAATAAACTTAAAATCCCAAGAATTGATAGGCTTAATGTATTTTGAGACTAGCTATAAAAGATATTTATTTTATAATTATTATGAACATTTCCCCATAATTTCTTCATAATAGGACTTCTTCTAAATATATCCCATGTTAAACTTATCCTCTTTCCCTATGAAATGGAAATATAAGAAAGGGGCGATCTAAAATACTCAGTAAGGGAAAAATGAACATATAAACATGTTACTAAGGGTGAGATTATAATTATATGAGAAAATATAAGATGAAAAGAAATCATAGATTTAATGAACATGAAATCATAAAAGTGGTTTATATGGAAAGATAACAGAATAAACAATCCCATAAGATCAAAAATATAACATGGCATAAATACTGGGAAGACATAATACTTAAATCATGATCCATGTATTATATCATATTCACATACCAAAAGAGTGTGTCAACAACATAAGCATAAAAACACAACATTGTGGATCAAGAATCACCATATGTTTCCCATAATGAATCAGGCATCACAACCTATTTTTCTTAGAGAATCGGGAATCACAACCTATTTACTATTTTGGATTGAGAATCAGTACTTGTTTCGCCATTATATCATGATATATAAATATTTATCCAATTAATTGGAGGTCTATATAGGTACCCCTTCATTTAAATATTAACCATACACATGTGTGATATAAGGAAACATAAAATGATCACATCATTAAAACATAGGAATAAGAATGGGTTTCACATTACATTTCAAAATGAATCACATAAAAAACCCCAAATCAATTTATACCAAATTTAATAAACCATAATATTAACTTCATAAAATCACTTAGAGGGTGATTTATAAAACATAACATTATGAAAAATAGATCCTTTTTGAGATAAAGAGGAAAACAAAAACTAAATGGTAAAAGGGACTAAAAAACAATATCTTTAAAAGGAAAGTATAAATATCACATGAATTGATTCATATTTGGATGTTCAAATAATAATGGAGAACTTTTTTTGCTAAGTGAAAACATGGAATTGAAATAAATATCCATTTAAGGGAAATCAACACTTAAAAGGATGAGAATTATTCAACGGATATTATAATTTTATGGAAAATAAAATCATTCAAGGAAGAGGATTTAAATTAAGAACTAATTTTATATTGAGTGATAAAAGTGGGAATTATATTAAAATGGATATCATTGAATATAGGGAAACATTAAAGGTTAAATTTCAAAAGAATCTGTATAACTCAGAGAATGATATTTGAGTACCAAAGTCACTTATGAGTACTCGTGATTTCCACAGAAGTGGTTTAACCTTATATAAATCAAAAATAACTATCAAAACGACCTATTTAATAAATATATTCATATTCATACCCTATTTTAAAATTAATTTATACTTATTATCCACATTTATACTAGTTTTTTCTTATCCATTTTGAAATTTCAGGTGTGAGTAATCTTGATTGTTTAGGATTATTTTCAAAATTAGCGTTGTTTTCATCATTATTCTCCCAAATTTCATCATTACAAAATCATAAAATGAACTATAATTTATGTTTTATGATATTTTTAAAGTTATAATTTCATTATATGATATTTTTAGTTATGGTTCTTTCATATTAAATTGGCGACAAACATGTTTTATTGATTTTTAAAAAATGAATGGTGGTATATTAATAAATGATTTAAATTTTTATTTTTCCAAATATAAAAAATTATTATTTACTTATTTATACCAATTATTAATCTTAAAAATCCATACATGATATAAATTTATATAATTTTTCATATAGGTAGTTAAACTGACCCAACAAGAGTGTGCTAGAATCTATGTGTGAGTATGATTATAGAAGATATCCTTTTATTATAATATCATTATCATAATAGTATAATGAAATTATTTATTTTTATTAAGGTTATTAATCATAATTGGGAATCTATTTTAAAATTATGTCAATGAAAAATAAGTTTTCACTTATAAATAAATTTCTTTTCCTCTTTATATGTTTGTTTTAGGTGGTTAGTTTTATAATGATTTCTTATTGCTAATATCACATATAGGATGGATAATTTATATTTAAAAAGTATAAATCATGGATTAAATAAAATATCCATTCACTAATTTAATTTATAGAACCATCCTTGAAAGTTAGTGATGAAAAATGAAACATTTCATTCATGGAGGCGGTAGTCCGCGCGTACACATGAGCAATATTTTCATTTTTTAGATTGAATGAGAGGGGAATAGATAATGGTTATAACATCAATATAATAAATTTTCAAATATTACTTATACTAATGTTATTATATACATATATTTATAATGGGTTTTAAGGAGGGTGGATGATAAGGATAAAGAAAGTAAGTCAAATGGTAGGTATTGCTTACATTGAGAATTTGGATCTTCTCTTGAAGTATTCTTTGGAAATAAAGGAATTAAGGTACATTTTTGAGGATAGAGGCTGCCAAAATTATATAAGGGGAATAAAATAAGTAATTTTGGAATAGATTAATGGGAATTTTGAACTAGGGTCATGGCCTGAAAAGGGTGGAAGTGAGATCCTTTTATAGATGATAAAACGGAAAAATCATTGGAAAAGAATCTTTTGTAATGGTTAGGAATGAAATTGCATGAGAGTTAGATGTTCTAGGAAGGTAAATTATGGTGATACATGTTGGTATGAAATTAAAACCAAAAAAATTATTATTTATTGTCTAAGTGTCAAATTTATTGAGTAAAATTTGAGCCCCAATAGATAACTCATTTTAACACTTATTAATCTTGATTAAATATTAATCATGGTTATTATTTTATCACTAAAAATAAAAGGTGATACTTATTACAAAATATTGATATTATGAATTCAAATTTGGAATCCATTTAATCTAATTCATTTTCTAAATATGATAAAATTAACTTTTAAATTAAAACATATAATGCGTTGAAGAACTATTTTGGTAAAAAAATGTCATTTTAATCAATAAGTTTTATTAATATTATTTAAAATTTATTAGAAATTAAATGAGTGTTAATTAATTTGTGTATATTATTAAAATTCAAATTTTATTCTTATTTAAATTATATCCAATTAATTAAAAAAATATTTATAAAAGTATTGTTATTAGAAAAATAACTATTTTATCATGGTAACTAATATTCTCCTTGGTATTGTTATGCCTAAAAAATGAAATTGACCCAATTACCTCATTTGAAAATTCTAATTATAAATATTCAAATCATTTTATATAAACCAATTTCTAAAAGTGATAAAAATAAATTTTAATATTAGCATACATAAAAACAATTTTAATAAACAAGTATATTCTAAGCTTAAATTGAAATTTGTTTAAATATACCTTTTTATATAGTTTTTATAAAGTGTTTACTTCTATTGATACTTGTAAAAGTTATTGATTATAATAAAAATTAGTGTCTAATAATTTTATTTAGGAAACACAATTTTCATTTTTATTCAAAGTTATGCGTAAGAAAAGATACTCTTACAATATTTAATTAAGGAAATGTATTTTATAAAAATCATGGGTTATTACATTCTACTCCGTTAAAATAATTTCATCTTCAAAATATTGTTAATTAGATAAAAAATGTGGGGGTAATTTTTTCTCATTACATCCTCATGTTCGCACCTATATTCCTAAAACTTTTGATTCCTTTGTAGAACATTGACCAGATAGGTGATCTTGTTCCATAGAACCTTATCTATTTGATCCAGAATTTCCATTGGTTTTACCTCATATGACAGATCACATTACAATTTCATAGATTCTAAGTGTTCTGCATGTGATGGGTCTAAAATGTACTTCCTAAAAAATGATGAATGGAAAAAATCATGCACCTATGAGAATTATTGAGGGAGTGATAAGAGATAAGATATTTACCTGACACACTACTACAAAACTAGGTTTATCTAGTGCTAGGTATTTAACAGTGCTAGCTAAAAACGCTATTAAATACCCCCTTTTTTATCGCTAAAAAAGCGTTGTTAAAGGGTGACCTTTATCGGCACTTTTTTACAAGTACTAATAAATGGGGTCTTTTATCAGTGCTTGTAAAAAGTATTAATAAGGGGGGGTTATTAGTGCTTTTTTAGAAGCACTGATAGAGAACCCCCTTTTCGGGTATTTTTTGCAAGCACTGATAAAAATAAAATTCAAAAAATATATATATTTCATTAATTATAATATATTAATATTTAAATATATTTATATTGATATAAATATAATATATATTTTTTGAAATACGTTTTACGTAAGGAAATAGGCATTTATAATTAAAATATAAGATATTTTGTGAAAATGGCTTATAAAATAACTAAAAAATATTTTTAATTAATAATTTTCTTATTATTATCGAGTAATAGTCCTTTAATATCAATTTGAAGATAAAAAATCCAAAAAATAATAAAAGATCTCAAATACGTTGAAAACGTAACTCAAACTTCAAATAGCCATAACTTTTTATCCAGGTGTCCGTTTGGGCTCTACCACATATAAAATCAAATCATGTGACAAGATCTACACCATCATGAATTGGGGACCTTATTCAATATTTTTTCAAGGCCAAAAAAGGCCCATAAGGCCTCTAAAACTGAGTTTTTAGTTGGGGTACACCAATATTTTAACTTTTGATGGACTTTAAACCTCGTTTATGGTGGTCTTTTTTCCCTTTTTCATTGGGGGACTAAATTTATTCACAGGTACTACATTCATATTGATATTATGGATTTTAAATTTTTTCATTTTTCATAACGTAATTTTATTTGTAATCAAATATATCACAATATATACATATTTTTTTACATATTCACACATGAAAATTTAATTTTATAAATAAATAAATTAAATATATTTAAATATAAAATATATTTATTAATATATAAAGATATATATGAATATATGGATGAAAATGTGAAAAAATATATATATAAATAAACAGATATATCATAAAATGTAGACAAAGTATAGGGTAGCAGTAAAGGAGCTGGATGTATAAGCAGAAGGTCTTAGGTTTGAAACTCACTAGAGGCAGGGGTGTGCGCGGGAGGCTAGGATTATATAAAGCATTGATAAATGGGTGGGGGAAGCGCTGATAATGGGGTGGGTAGGTGGGAAGCGCTGATAAAGGTAGGTGGGTGGGGAATAGGGAAATAATTTATATACACTTTATTAGTGGAGCCTTTATCATCACTTTTTTAGTACTGTTAATATCCCCCTTTAACAATTCTAAAAAAAGATCTGATAAAGGGGGCCTTTAACAACAATTTTTTAGCATTGATAAAAGTTTCGGGCTTTTAATCGTGCTTTGATTATCAGTGCTTTTTTAGCACTAATAAAGGCCTTTTCTAGTGTTGTTAAAGGCCGATTTTGTAGTAGTGACATGATCAAGGATCTAAAAGTGACCAATGTACTTAGGTATAATCTTTCCTTTATTACCAAATCTCATAATTAACTTCAAATTAGATATCTATAGGAACACCATATCACCAAATTTGAACTATATATCTTTTTTACGATTATCTTTATAACAATTATATCAACTTTTTTCCACATCCATTTGTAGCTGAATTGTTTGAACCTTCTCCATTATTTCTTGAACAAGGTCAGGTCCTATAAGATTATTTTCTCCAACTTCATCCTAGCATGTTGGAGTCATATATCTCTTCCCATAAAGAGACTCATATGGTGCTATATAAATTCTAGAATAGAAACTATTGCTATATGATAACTCTACACAAGGTAGTGTTAATCCCAAAATCCTTGAAACTTTATTGAATGGGATCTAAGAATATCCTCACGTGTTTGGATGGTCCTCTCAAACCGACCATTGGTCTGAGGGTGATAAGTGGTATTGAAACTTATCTTTGTCTCTGACACTTTCAGAAAACTTCTCTAGAACCTTAAGGTAAACCTTAGATCTCAATCAGATATTATCAAGAGTACTACTCCATGAAACATTGCCCCTTAATCTTTTTATATCCTGGAGAGTTTTCCAAGACATAAATATTCTTTGATGAAAATAAAACGAACTGAATTTATAAGGAAATTGACAATAACCCAAATAGAATTATGAAATTTATAAATTTTGGGGAGTCTAATAATTAAATCCATGGTTATTTTTTCCCATTCTCATTTGGGTATACGTAATACTTGCAATATATCGTTAGACTATTGTCATATATCATTAACTTACTGGCATACCAAGCACCAAGATAGGTATTTTACAATTTATATCTTTATTCCAACCCACCAAATGTTTTTTTAGGTATCTATACATATTATTAATTCCGAGATGAATAAAGAAGTATGAGATATTCACATCATCCAAAAGTTCCTTCTTCAATTCAAACTTTAATGGGACACATATCTCGGTTCCAAAACATAAAATTCCATCTTTATCAAAGTTGAACTACGGAATATTTTCTACATTTTTGTAAGATCTATATCAAATTTATTAGATTATTTTATCTTTATATGAATGGATGGTTGGGAAGTAATTTGGTAAAGATAAGGTTTCTCACTTTACCTTATGAAATCAAAATTAATCATTTTCCATTCTATGAGTATTAATAATTTTTAAATCCTCATAATTTATAGGGTAGCATGATCTTTTCTAGTCGTAGAATCAAGCAACTTATTTTTCTTCTCAGGGTCATAATATATTGTGTAGTCATTATATTTTATCAATTCCAACCATCTCCTTTGGAATATATTCAACTCCTTATATGTTAATATATATTTAAAGATATTTTGATCAATATATATATCATAATTTTATCCATAGAGATAATTTCTCTAAATATTTAATGAAAATATAATTGTTGTCACCTAAAAATCACATGTTGGGTATTTTTTCTCATGAGTCTTTAATTAACATAAGTAACAAGAAATTACTTTATCATTATACATGAGGAAGAAACTAAATCCATTTTTAAAAGAATCACTATATATTACACACCCTTCTCCAAGGTGGGGTAATGTAAGTACAGGAGTAGAAAACAACCTCATTTTTAGTTCCTTGAAACTTTCTTTATATTCCTCTATCCAAATAAACTTTAATCCCTTTCGTGTTAACTTAAGTAGTGCATTTTATATCCATGATAAATTTATCACATGGTATCTCTAATACCCTGTAAACCTAAAAAACTATATATCTCAGTTATAGTGGTCGGTTTATGAAATTTCTTGATAACTTATATATTTTATTAATCTATTAATATCTCATTTAATATGATTACATGACCAAAGAATGATTCTTTCTATTTCCATAATTCACACTTATATAATTTGGAATATAATTTCTCCTTTCTCAATGTCCATAACACAATTTTCAAATGATCTTCATAGTCTTCATTTCTTTTTGAGTATATAATAATATCATCTATTAAAAAATTACAAATTGATTAAGGTAGTTTCTAAATAATCTATTCATTATATTCATGAATTTGGAAGGAACATTAGTTAGTCTGAATGGAATAACTATAATTTCATAATGTCTATATCTTATCTAGAAATCTATTTTTGGAAATATCCTCCCTTTTAACCCTTACATGATGATATCTAGATCAAAGGTAAATCTTCAAGAAGTACTAAGTTCATATGAGTTGATTGAACATAGCATCGATACAGGTTAAAGGATATATATTTTTCTTTTCGGTCATGTTAAGCATACAATGGTCAATGTAAAGGCACATGGATATGTCTTTCTTCTTAACAAATGGGACAAGTTATCCCCATATTGAATCACTGGGACAGATAAAACCATTTTCTAGATTTTTCCTTTAGTTTATTCTTTAATTCCACTAATTAAATTGGGTATATTCTAGATGGACTCTTTGAGATGGTTATAGATCTAGGTATGAGTTCAATTGAAAATTTAACCTCACACTTTAGGGGAAGATCATGTAGTTTATCTAGAAATAAATCAATATATTATTTTACAATGATAATTTCATCAATTCTAACTTCTTATTTGATCATTTGAGCTATAAATCACTCATTAATGGGTATTAGAACCCATATTATAGAATTTGATTCTAAGGGTAGATCATCCTTATATTGATACTTGAGAATTGGATGATATGGGATACAAAATGATATATCTTTATTTGAAAAATGATATGGTCTCTATGTAGGTACAACAATCCATACCCAAAATTATGTCAAATTAAACCAAGGGGAGAATAATTAGATTTTTCAGAAGTATCTTCCCAAAAAAAATTAATCAGATAGGATTTATATAATATAGATGTGATCATCATGCCACCAGGTATTTTATAGATAATTAAATATTCAATACTTGAGGTGATGATTAAATATTATTAGAAAACGTTTATGATATAAATTTATGTGAAGAAGTATGACCAAATAAGGCATTCACTTTACTGACCCCAAATCCTATAGCTCAGAGCTGATGTCTACTTTATCAAATTAGTATAAGATATAAGGAATCACATACCAAAGGAACTAGTCCTAATAAACTAGATACGTACTTGAAATTGTTATTATAATTGAAAACATAAAATATACAAGTTGTTTTCTTTGAGAACTTCATTATTCCTTATATTGTATCACTAAATATCAATAAAAAAACAATTACTGGTATCCTAGGGAAAATAAAACGTAATAAAGGGTTGAATGAAAATTTTTATTAAGGGTAAGTGTATAATAGAAGCTATGAATAAATAAGGAATAATCAATAAAGAAAGGTAAATAACTTAAACACATTCCATTTAATCAATAAATTGAGCATAATATGGCATGCATAAATGATGATAAAACAATTCCATATAAATAATCACATGAGCTTGAAAAATTTTCTATGGATATTTTAAAAAATTGAATAATCACATGGAATATAAATAACTAAATTCATAATTATGAAATTAATAAATATGGACATCTAGAATATATTTTTCGAGGAATTTTACCAAGATGTCTAAATAAATGGATAAGGCCTCATCCAAAATCTAATCTAGTTTGTCTCATTATACCTACTTATGCATCTAGGGGCTATAGTGGTCCCTTACCATTAATACTAATTCTAATTAATTCCTCATATAAAAAGGGTGAAACATAATCCACATAAACATTTATATTGAAAATAATATATTAAATGTAAACTCTTTACCTAATTAATAAACATAATCATAAACCATCCAAATAAAATGAATGGTATCAACATAGTACTTACCCAGAAAAATTGATTATAAACCATCTGAATAATTAATAAGTATGGTACCATTGGGATATATGCCCATTAAATCACAAGTTAAATAAAAGGGTTTATTCTTAGATGAAAATTTATTTTTTAAATATCACTTGGAACATTTCTTGCATAAAATAAACTTTCTTTGAAAATCACCCATTTTATTTTAAAACTAGAAAATTATTAAAATATTTTCAAAATCATTTTCTTTGAAAATAACTTTTAAAAAATAAGAATTTCCAGAACATTGGGGAAACAATTTTCTTTATAAATAACCATGTAAACTTGCAAAGGAATCTTAAAATAAATGACAGTCACGATGGTGGGTAATTATATACATATTGCATAAGTTAAAAATAACATTCCTTTTTCACTGTAAAATGGTTAGAAAAGTGCGTCATCCAAAAAATGACAAAAACATTCCTTTTAAACCATTTTTTTAAAATTAAAAAATGGGTAAAAATATCTTTAATAAAGAATTTGGATTTTTTTAAAACATTTTTTAATTTTTTTTAGAAAACATTGTTTTGTACGAAAAATGATTTTTGATCGAAGAGTCAAATGAAGTATGATTTTCTTAAAAACATGTTCTTAGTCATTTTAAGTACTAAAGGGAAGAAAAATGGTACTATTACTTGAAAATTTTCATGAATAACCATAGTAGAATAAAATATATTGATTTTAATATAGAAATATCAAATAATTCTCCCAAGAGAGACTTAAATAAAAAAAATCCCAAATAATGATGATATTGTGAAATAAATCCTTACTACTTTAGTAAATTTTGAATCATAAGTCCCATGAAAGAAATAAATTAAAATAAAAAGTTAAATACCATGAAGAGAAATAGATTAACAATATAAAATATCAAAAGGGGCAGTATATACCCAACAAAAAGGAAATAAGTGGTGAATATGGCATATGTGTCACAAAAGTAAAAGTGAGACAAGAAACCCTTACCTTGAGTCTGACTCATCACGTATGTTCTTTATCATCCTGAATAATAAAATTATATTTATTATTTAATTTATTAATATGATTTTTAAATCTTATTATTCCTTTTACTTCACTTATTACCATTTTATATACAATTACTTAATCAATTAATTCTACATCAGGTGTTTCGATGATATTTGACTTATGTATCAAAAATGACATAGGTAGGTTGAATATTGGTCATAGAGGTCATTATTTCAACATATAAAAAATAATAATTGTGAAATAATTATTATATTTATACAATAATTATACTTTTAAGACTGATATTAAAATATATTTTTGATAAATTAAGTATGTTATGATCATGGATATGGTAGGTTATACGTACACATGAGTAATGTTTCCATTTTTCAATTATCATTATGGAAAATAGGTAAGTAATATTTTTTCTTTTCATAATGATAATAATATCATAAATACCATATTATTTATTTAAATATACTTAAATATATTTTCACAAACCAATATGGTTTTCCATTCAAACCGACATTTGACCAAGTCTAAGACAAGGCCCAAAGGGTATTCCATATCCCCATAGGCTGACAACTAGTGTCAGGTATAAAAGTAATCATTGTGGGAACTATTTTTTCCCTACAAACAACGGTTATATAAATAAACTAAACAAGAGGAATAACCAACAATAACTTAATATCAAATAGATATACAAACTCCCCTTGATATAAATAAAAAACAAAACTTAATACAAAACTAAAACAATACCACTCCAATGAGATCTCCACGAGGCCTCTTGGTCACCACCAACCATAAGAAAAACCTATTAGAAAGGTGAGCACATGAAAAAGAAACCTACACCTACAAAACAACTCACGTCTACTAAAACCAAATGGAATAAGTTGGTTGTGATCTTAAATAGCTCAGTAGGCAACCACCACAAAATCCATACATTTTCTTTCCTGAAATAGTCCATAAGCACTAGTTTTAAAATACATTTTTAAAAAATGTTTTTATTATTTTTAATAATCAAACACAAATTTATATAAGTTTATTTATTATAAAAACACATTCCACATTCCTTTTTAAAATAGATTTACCATTTTAGAAACCAAATTCCACACATTAGTGAAGAACCAATAATAAAAGGCTATGATGTAAATAAAATAAAGTGATTCCAAAGAGGAAACCAAGTGAAATAGATAAATAAATAAGCATATAAAAATAGTATCCATGGGATTTTCCTAAACATACCTAGAGAGATCCTTGGACGTACTCATATCGGACTCACCTGCTGACATATGGTGTAACTCCATACCCAATAATTCACTATACATTCTAACTACCAATCCAGTGGAAAAATTCCACCTAGAATCTAAAAAATACAAGGGGTACCAACCCATCTATTTAGGTTCAATAACCAACCATCACTCGACCCTATAAAATAAACCAATGAAAACCATGGTAATAGTACATGGTGAAAGGAAGAGGCCCTCACATGTGTGACTCGCCTTACTTGTCACCACTGCACTTTCCTACCCCAAACTTAGATGCCACCTATCAGATACCCCTATATTTGGGGAATCCTCAATAGAGGTTCCCATATTACAATAATCTATACCCAGTACCAATAGGGCCATCACATCGCATGATCTTTCAAACAATTTCTCAAAACATGCTAAGATGCCAACTGGACATTTTTACTTCCAAAACAAAATTCATTTCCGAAATATTGAAAAGTTCCAACCAGGCATTTTTTCCATTTCAAACTCAAATATATTTCCAACCCATTTCCAAATCAAATACAAGAAACACAACTCGCATAAAGGTGCCAAAAAAGCCTAACATTTCCCAAAACCAACCTCATTCCCAACTCCATTTTAAGAGCAAGATGAAAATACACAGCACACCCAAATTCCAAATGGGTATCCATACCATTTAAAAGCGAACAATTTTCCAAGGTAACAAATGGGTCATAATTCAGAGAATAAAATTTGAAACCATATTCAATTCACTTTGAAACTAAGGAATATTTTAGAAAACATGGATTTGTGAAGGGAAGTAATGGGGGATAAGGGGGAATGGTTAAGTGTTTTGAAAATTGGGTCTTTAAGTTAAACAAATGTCATTATAATTTATTGACACAACTATATGTTCACCTTGTTCCTGTAGGGATGTGCCTACATCCAATAGAACACTCATGGAACCCCAAGAGACAATCCAAAACCATTTTAAAGAACCAAACATTCACACAAGGCTTATATCACCATAAAACTAAACCACTATAGTGTAACCAAGGACAAACATACTATTAAACCACTCGATTTCATAAAAATAAACCAAGATACATTTTATCAAACACCTTACACACATGATCACATAGGAAAATTTAAGAAAACCCATTAAAAACAAATTCTCACCAATTTTCCATCATTAAAACACAAAATTAATTTATACTAACACGTTAAAAGCAAGATCACATCAATTTGGAAGCAACTAGGAAAGCTCAAGCATTCAATGAAATGTGACGGAAAGGAAAATAATGGAAACAATTACCTCAAAGATTTGAAGATGCATCGAAGATCTTGGAGAAGGAAGATAACACACCAAGTAAAAATACATACACCCTAAAGAAAAAGAAACAAAATCCAACACATAAACCCTATCCTATAGGGTTTGTCCAAAAAATAACCCACCAAGTAAACACCAAGGAACCAAAAAAGGGATGAGATAAGAGAAGAAGAATAAACCAAAACCATAATAAAACACCCTAGATTTGAAGGAGAAACACCAATAAGAGGATAGGAATCAAGGAAAGGGATATTTAAAGCACCTTTCTGTGCCAAAAATGAGCCAAGAGGGAGGAAACCTATGTTAGGATTAAAACAGTGGAGGGGAAAAGAGTAATTTACAACATTTAATGATTGGTAAACTCACACAGTTTGGCCACACGGTTTTCCAAACTATGAAAAAACCATGAACCCCTCACCATCCAAGAGGACCCTTTAATATGGTTATCCAGCATGGTTTTCCCAACCATGTGGTCACCAATGTCCAAATGGATAGAACCTCATGCAAGGATGTCTCATGGTATCCCAAACCATGCATAACTCATGAACCTCACTCTTGGAACCACAAAAAAGATATATGGTTACATGGGAGAGGGTGCATGGTTTCTCATAACTGTGCGTCAATTGTGCGCCACCTACTTCCAAGCCCAAAACTTCCAATTTTCAATAGAAACTCAAAAATTTTAAACTGGGACTCAACCAGAATCTCAACCAAAGGATCCCAAGCAAGGAAGAGAATAAAATAAAATAATTATAAAGGTCATTGTGTGAAAATTATCCCCACCACAAACACTTTCTACCCCCATAAATTCACCCAACCAAAAGATAAACAAAAACCAGTACCAAAACCGAACATAGGACGAAAATAACCACGAACCTCAGGGTGACCTTTAACCTCACAATTCACACCTGACCAGTTCTAAAGAAACCCATAGGTTGAGGAGTGATAGGATAATAAGAGAGGGTTTTACCCACTACAAGAACCTAACTAACACTGCCAATATTGAAACCCAAACACGGTATTACCAATGCAGAAAACCCACCACAAGGAAAACTGATAACTCTAAACATGATAAAAAAACCCCAACGCAAGTGGAAAACCATGGAAGACATCTAAACCAAGAATCCAACCAAAACCAAAATTATTTTTTCCACATAACTCAAGCATCTTCAATTGAGAACAAACTAAAATCAAAACTTACCCGCACAAGGGATAATCACACCCAATAGACAACAATAAATTCAAAAACTCACATTAAAAAGGCACAACTATATGAATTATAAAAGAACTAAACCACCAATATTATTACAAAAACAAGAAACTTATAATAGTAGAGAAAACTACAATAAGGAACCATTAAATGTATCCACCTCAATAGGGGAGACAAAAGTTGGGCCAAGGTTTTCCACACCCATGACCATTCTTGAATAAATGAAAGGATTCACCCCAAAGCCTATGGATGGAGCCCTACTTTCTAAATAATCTATTTTCACGCTATCAGGAGCTGAAATACTCATATAAATACTTCTTATTCAGGAAACACTTCCAAAAAAACCTCTCCAGATGACTCAAACATCCACAATGATGACACATCTTTGGAGTATTGTGAAAAGATAGTTCTGAATGCCTGAATCGGCCACACTGGAAAAATATGAGAGAACTGCCTGACAAATGAGAATCTGACACCAATAAGGGATACTCTTCAATAATAGGTTCATATAGAATACACCTCTCTCTATATGTGGAACCTTCACAGGAAATAATTGACACCTTATTTCAAACTGCATGCGCTCTGAAAACCAACTCAGTTATGAATGCTTCATCCACCAACTTATCAAAATGAAGATCCTTGGAGGAAAGGTATTTCTCCTTGATCTCAGGATGAATAACCCCAATGAAAAGAGAAGCCTTCAACTGATCATGCAACGTTACCTTTGGATAAAAGGAACCAGCTTCTTGAATTGGTCAATATAGGCCTTCACTGTCTACTGGTCTTGCTAAATACTCATGAGATCTTCCGTTTTCTTTGTCCTCACCTCCTCAAGTATAAACCATCTGAAAAAAATGGATTTAAACACATCCCACATCATCCCACATAATCCCAACCTATATCAATGATAGTAAAATTACCATGAACCCGTCTAAATTCAAACCTTCAAACAAACATAGAACATCACATACCCTCACAGCATCGGGAGTTCCCAATGATATGAAGATACACTCAACTTCCTCAATCCATTTCACTACCTCTAATAGACCTCGATCACCATAAAAGATGGGTAATAACTGATAGGAACCATAAACTGGGAAAGACTCATTAGATTTTTTGGGGACCTTTCTGGGTGGTATATTCTGAACAACATAAGGAACAAAAAACCAAAATCAAAATCAACCCAAAACATAATCAGAAAGAATATTTAAAGCCGAAACGAAAGGATCACAAGCCAAACATTACAAGAAAAACCAAAAAACCTCTTTTCAAAAACCATTGTTTCATTTTAATTTTAAAAATTCATTTTTCCAAGGTTACTTCCAATGCAAAAAGTCAATTTTGAAAAACAAAGATCCCTTCTAATGGAAATAACCAATTTATAAAATCATTTTCTCCTTCAAAAACAATTATTTAAAAACCAATATGAAACTTTTATTTTAAAAATCCACCCATGGAATCATATGAACCATCACATATGTGTTCATCCAACGTCCTCTTAGACCTTCCATGAATACATACCTTCATTCACTTTCCACACATTCCCACACATATGTGGGTGTTCATAGGGAACACCAAGGGTCAAACATACCATTTATCATAAAACCCAAGAATTTACCAAATCCTCGATTCATCTTTCCTCCACATTTTCCCAAAATATTAAAATTCCAAATCACATTCTATAAAAAAACTCATTTCACTTTTCAATATGAAACCTCTTATAAAAATTATTTTCAATTCAATAACCATTTTTTATTTTAAAAATCCCACTCACAGCAACCAAAACCAAAATGAATCACAACTCACACCAACAAAGACCAACCCAAACGAACAATTCGCATCAATCACCTGGGATGAGGAACTAGTTTCCATGCCTAACCCAAATACATGGTTAGTGGGATATTCCCTAAATAATAATCAACGACTAAGAGGACATTAATTCCTTCACTCGGACTCCACATATGTCACTACTCCATGCGATATCCCAATATAATACCACCTCACCTCCATTTTAATTCCTCATACATACAAAATAGAAAAAAACAAAGACTCAAATCCCATAATACCCCTAGAAACTTGAGGATCAAAATGAGAAAGTGTTCATGAAATCCTTCATATACCTTCCTCTCAAGTCCCAATAGTTCTATTATCTAAGCTACATAACACCCAAAATAACAAGGGCCTTCTTTGATACCACTTTTTCATGAACCAATATGGGATCCCATCCAACCTGACAACCGAATAGGTCTAAGACAATGCCCGAAGGGTGTTCCCTATCCCTAAGCACTAACAAGTAGTGTCGGGAATCAATGTAATCACCGTGGGAATGATTTTTCCCTAAAAACTAGGATCAAATAAATAAAATGAACAAGCGAAAGATATAGAAATAAATGAATATCAGATTGATATAAAAAATCATTCGGATAAAAATACTAAAAAAACTGAATAAAAAACTAAAATTAGACCATGCTAATGAGATCTCCACATGACCTCTTGGTCACCACCAACCACAAGAACAACTTGCTAAAATTTGAGCACATGAACTAGAAACCTACACCTGCAAAATAGCTCAGGTATACCAACACTTAATGGAACAATTAGGTTGTGAGCTTTAACAGCTCAATAGGTAACCACTACATAATCCAAACATTACCTTTCTCGAAACAGTCCTTAAACACTAGTTTGAAAATAAATTCTAAAAACATGTTTTTTTCTTTTTAACAATCAAGAAAACCTTTCTATAAGTTTCCTTTTTAAAAAAACACACATTGTTTTCCTTTTTATAATAGATTTACCATTTTAGAAACCAAATTCCACATATGAGTCCAGAACTAATAATACAAGGATATGATATAAATAAAATATAATGATACCAAATAGTCAAACAAGTGAAATAGATAAATAAACAATCACATACTGATAGTAACCATGGGAATTTCCTAAATATTCCTAGAGAAATCCACGAACATACTCATATTAGACTCACATGCGACAAATGGTGTAACTCCATAGTCAATAAATCACTGGTTTTTCTCACTACCAATCTAGTGGAACAATCCCACCTAGCCTCTAAAACATCCAAGGGTTGCCAAGAATTTTAATTAGGGTCAATAAGAAATAGTCACTCGATCCTCTAAAAGAATCCTAGGAAACCCATGGTAATAGTACATAGTGAAAGGAGGAGGCCCTCACACTTGTCAATCACCTTACCAACTTCCACCACACTTTCTTACCCCAAACACTAACACCACCTATGGGATACCCCTATCTTTGGGAAATACTCCATAGATTTTCCTATCTCATAATAATCCATACATAAGTGCCAATTAGGCCATCGCATCACATGATTTTTCAAACGATTTCTCAAAACATGCTAAGATGCCAACCAGGTATTTGAACTTCCAAAACCATGTTTATTTACCAAACATTAAAATTTTCCATTCATGAATTTTTTCAATTAAAACCCAAATTAATTTCCAAAACATTTCAAAATACATTCCAAGTAACATAAATCATATAAAGGTGCTAAATGTATCTTATATTTCCCAAAAACCAATCTCATTTCTAACACCATATTAAGAGAAAGATGAAAATACACAACACACCCAAACTCCAAAAGAGACTTTGTAACATTTAAAATCCAACCATTTTCCAAGGAACCAAACATTCCATAAATGCGAACATAACATATGAAACCGTATTCAATTCACTTTGAAATAAAGGAATCATTTAGAAAACATGGAGGCATAAAGAGAAGTGAGGGGGAGAGGAGGGGGAAAGGTTGAGTGTTTTGACAATAAGTTCTTTAAGTTAAAAAAATTCCAAAATAAATTTTTGAAACCTATATATGTACACCTCGTTCCCATAGGGATATTAATACATTCAATAACATGCTCATGGAATCCTAAGAGAGCATATAAAACCTTTTTAAAGAACTAAACTTGCACACAAGGATCATATCACTATCAAACTAAACCACCACAGTGTAAAAAAGGCCAAACATACTCTTAAACCACTCAATTTCATAAAAATAAATCAAGAAACATTTTATCAAACTCCTTACACATGTGCGAAAATAGGTAATTTTAAGAAAACCCTTTAAAAACCAATTCACACCAATTTTCCATCATAAAAACACCAAATCAATTTATACTAACACATCACAAGAAAGATCACATCACTTTATAAAAACTAAGAAAGATCAAGCATTCAATGGAATGTTTCAGAAAGAAAACTAATGGAAACACCTACCTCAACGATGTTCGGATGCCACAAAACTCTCAGAGAGGGAAGAAAACACCCCAAGGAACAATCCACACACCCTAATGAAAAAGAAACACGATCCATAAAATCAACCCCAGCCTCTATGTTTCGACTAAACAAGAACCCACCAAGGAAACACAAAGGAACCAAGAAATGTATGATATTAGAGGAGGAAAATCGACCAAAACCACAATAACTCACCATAGATTCGAAGGAGAAACACCAATAAGGGGAGAGAAACCACGTAAAGGGATCTTGAGAGCCCCTTTATGTGCCAATAATGATCCAAAAGGGAGCAAATTCCAAGTTAG
Source organism: Viscum album (assembly GCA_963277665.1). Lineage (NCBI taxonomy): Eukaryota > Viridiplantae > Streptophyta > Magnoliopsida > Santalales > Viscaceae > Viscum > Viscum album. The sequence continues at coordinate 767,084,455 of OY728159.1, read as the reverse complement.
AGTTAAAACAACAGAGGCAAAAAGATTAATTTCAAAATTTTAATGATTGGGAAACTCACACAGTTTTGTCTCATGGTTTTCCAAACCATGTTCAAATTTTGAACCCCTTACTGTCCAAGAGGACCCTGCCACATGGTTATCCTGCATGGTTTTCCAAACCGTGCACTAACCATGAGGTCACTACTATCCAAATGGACAGAACTTTATGCACAGTAGCTGCACGATATACTAAACTGTGCATAGCCCGTGTGCCTCACTCCTAGAACCTAAATAATCCACACGGTTACCTGGGAAAGGGTTCATAGTTTCCCCTAACTATGTCCAACCGTGTTCCACCTACTTCCAAGCCAAAAACATCCAATTTTCCTAAAAAACATGAAGGTTTTAAACTGTGACTCAACATAAACCTCAAACAAAGGATCCAAAGTAAGGAAAATAATAAAATAAAATAATTCCCAATCATGAGGTGTGACATATATCATCCATGTGGTGTGATGTTGAAAATAGAGTCACATAACTTTGTGAAGGTGATAGTCCACATGTACACGAAGGACATTATCATCTTTCAATGAGTGAAAGGGTAAGAAATAAAATGATACATAATATATTTTCAGAATTATAAATATGTAATTAATATCATTATTAGGTCATTATATCACATATATTCGTTAAATTTAACCTGATTACCTTCCATGAAAAGTGTTAGTGAAAAAAATAATTACATCACTTCAAGAGGCAATAGTCCATTGTACACACGAGTGATGTTATCATATCCCTTTTAGAATGGAAAGTAAAAAAGTTATATGTGATATTATGAATAAATATGTATAATTATGTTATAAATATAATTTATATAATTTATATCCATCAGTGTAACCAACCATGAGAGGTTTTGATGGAAAACGTGTGATATCGGTTCGCGATACGGTAGTCTGCCGCACACATGAGCCACATTATTGTTTCCCATTTGAGGGAAGAGAAGAAGAATATAGTTAATTCCATTAACAGAATAACATATTATTATATTTTATATATTTTTGTTATTATATAATCATAAATAAATAATATTTTATGGAGTTGAAATCATAAATAAAACAAAAAACACATAGTTATAGAATTTTACCTCTTATAGGACCACCTTTTTAGGATTATACCTAAAGTATTCCTAAAATGGATTTATAACCAAAACATGGCTTCTAGGATGAGAGTGTGGAAATTGGAAATTTATTTGGGTAGGTATTGGAAAAAAAAGGTTGTAAGTTTTTAACAAGAGAGGTGAGTGGGTGACCTTTTATAAGTGATGTGGGTGGCACACTTGTGATGTTTGGAAATAAAATGGTGTAACCAATTTTTTAACTTGTCACAAGGGTTAAAATGGATAATTAATGATAATGAGACATTATAAGGTTAAAATATGATCATAAAATGGATTTTGGAAATGTTTTATATCATTTTTATCCCTTATAGTCTTAGTTTAACCCCTCAGTAAATCAGTTTTTACCTTAATCACGGTAAATAGTTTTTACTGTTTTTACTATTCATAATTGAAATATATTAAGATGAATTTATTAGAAAATATAAATTATTATGATTACCAATATGGAATCAATTTTTCTAAATTCTATTCGTAGAAGTATAAAATTTTAATTTAAAATGAACCCCATAGATGCGACGAGAAAGTTGGTTTTCAAAGAGAAAATGTTTAAAAGTTTAAAAAGTTTTTAAATAAAAACTAAAAATGAAAATGATTATAATAAACTAAATTGAATTAATATAAATATAAATTTACTAATTTTACTTTTCAACTAATTTAAAATATAATTTAACTTTATAAATATTTTAAATAAAAATACAGTTTTCAATTAAACTTTAGTATTTTTCACTATTCATAAAAAAGTAATCTTTTAAAAAAATCTCAAAAAATAACCATAAGATAATTTTCATATACTGATTTAAAAAAAATATTTTTTCAAATAAATTTTCTAAAATTTGGAAAAATTAATATTAAATTATGTGTGAAAAGTGTGACTTGACCACCTTTTAAAAAAATACAGTTTTTTAGAAAACATTTATTTTTCTCTCAAATGATTCTTATTTTATTTTTAATCAATATATAACCATTGGATTTATTTTATACATGTGAAAAAAATTAATTTTTATAATTTAGTTATTACTATTCATACCTTCCAATTTAACATCTAGGTTATAATGGCCATGTTTAAATAATAATATTTTAATAGAGTGTCATTTTTCATCCAAGATCGATGTCACATACATTGTAAGATATCAAAGAGATTTAATTTATTTAAAATTAAATATATCATAAAGTCTCAAGGTGTTAAATTATATTCTAATATTGGTGTTTCATGTCATATATTCTATCAAGCATGATGTTCCTATTTAAAAAAATATTGTGGTGTTGCATTCTCCTCCATTAAATAAATTCTATCCTCAAAATTTAATCTTGATCTTTATAATCAAGGGTTTGAAATTTAAAAATACATTTAATGAAAACCCACATCATAAAAAGGGTTAATAAATCATCATCTTAATAAGAGATAAATTTATGTACAATGGTCATATTGAATAACACATAACTTGGTTTTTAAGTTGGAGAACATTGGTGGAAAGTGAAGATATGGACCTAGAATAAAAGTATAAATAATTATAGAGTGATAGTTTTCATTGATCACATGAAATTGAATGATCAATGGAAAGTTTATGACCCTAAAAGCATAAATCTATGATGATTTAAAAGACCATCGGTTCAACATAAATGAAGGTATTAGGATAACATATTGTTTCAATGTCATTTTCCTAGAGTTTAAGAATTTCTTTACCATAGAGACTAATAATATATAACAATATACTTACTTGATATATTTATAATTCATAGGCACAATTTCATATTTTGGCTAGGCTTAAATCATTTTACAAATCATTTATTAATATAATAAATGAATATCTAAGATGAATTTGTTATACCTGAAGCACTAAAATTAACTTTTAATGGTTCATAAGATCCATAAAAGAGTGATAAGAATTTTTTCCTATTTATAAATATTTTCCAAAACAAATATGGTTATAAAAAGTTATCCAATATAATACATTAATCTATAAACCTCAATAGTAACACTACTAGTTCAATGTTAATATTTATCTATCAAATTGTTTAACTAAAAACAATAGCATATTAACCAAGACATCACATATGTCAGTGATAGGTGTTAAAACCTTATTTTCCTTCAGTATTGGGTTCAAACCCCACTAATTTACCATATGAAATGGGTTTTACCCGATATGCGGGGTTTTTTTCTAAAACCATATTATTATAATTCCTATAATGTACCTAAATTGTGATAACCCATAATTACTTCAATATCAAAGATTAGATAAACATTAAAGATTACCTATAATTATATAAAAACATATTTATCATTATTATCTCAACATCGAGAACATATTAAGGATTATCCTCACTCAATCATGTGTTTTTCAAGAAGTTCAACTTTCCACTGAATCACTTTTCATGGTCATCAGTACAATTCAACATATGCTCTCAAATTATTAATGAAATTGTACTAAAATACAATCCTTATACATTTCATAATTCTTATAACCATAATATATTTTATTAAAATACTCATATAACATAATTCTTGAATCCAAACACAAGAACATTAATCATTACACTTCATCTGTAGTAATATCATAAGCTTGAACTTGACCCCTTAGCACCTTTTGAGGTATATTCCCTTGATGCTTGCAGAATTGATTTGTATACTGCCCCATATCCTTACAGTGTAAGTATTGAACATTGGAAGATTCTTTATTTCCCTTTAAAGCATTAGCATAGTTCCATTTTTATCCACACTTAGAGTAAAATAAGTTTCTTTTTAAGAATGTACCAAGGTGTTTCCTTCCACAAGTATCACATGTTGGAAAATCCTTCTTTTTTTCTTACCTTTTTTTTTACTCTGACATCCAATTATTATCTTGATTCCATTTAAAGTCATACGAAATGGAGAATTATTTATCTATCTTATTGTCACATGATACTATATCCGTATATGATGAGAAAATTTAGGAGACTAGTTCCCTTAAATGGACTAGCTTAATCCCATCAAAGGAATGGTCAATCTTTTTCTTTGGATTACATATGTAGTCTATAACATGCCTTGATAACCTTGTAAACTTGGATTAATACATAGCAACATTTTCCGCTTCTTTATATCTTAGACTCGAGAATTTTCTTTCCAGAACTACTCAGTGCTCACAAAGAAAATATTTTTCTAAGAATAGTACATTAAAATCCTTTCACTCCATGCTTTATATTTCCTCCTCATATTTATTGTTTTCAATTAATAACCACCATTGATCTGTATCTCATGAGAGACAATAAACTACCATGAAAACTTTCCCCCATTCACTACTTACTAGAGTGATAAATATCTTCTCTAAGTAACAAATACATTTATCAGCCAAAAATGGATTTTTAGTCCCATTTGATGATGGAGGTTGTTGATACACGGAGCGGTTTAACATCATTACACAATGTAGTGGATCATTAGGCTTCTTTATAGGGGAAATGTTATTACTCATAACCTGATCTTGATACCCTAATATGGTTATAATTTGATAACTTCTAGATATAAATCCATATTCATATTCATCATTTTTTCTAGGAGGAAATCCATATATGGTATACCAATATTGACTTAGTTCTCATTCCTTCTATTATGCGCTATTTCTAAACAATTTAATACACTATATTAAACCACAACATTATATTACATAATGTATAATCCCAAAACTAGTGAAAAACATAACATAAATCGAAAAATTTATGAAAATATAATCTCATTATCATAAACATGATTTTTTTGGGGATATCTTTATTTAAAAATACTTCATAATGGTTTGTAAATAAAATATGATTTATCCCAATCATATTGTAACATCCCGATATTTCATGAAATATATTCTTTAAAAATAATTTAAATTATTTGATAGATTTAGTTACATGAAATAAAATTTTTAGATTGTATTATATGAAACACCAATTTTATCTTTTATTGAATATAACATAATATTTATTCTATAAATTGTGTTACATGCAAGGCTGAGTATTACTGGACAATAATATAGTATTAATATTATTATTTAACATGATAGTAATCACTTAGACATTGGAACGGAATGAATGAATAAGATTAACTAAATAATGAAAATATGGTCTAAATAAGTTTATAAGATGAATTATTGGTTACCAATTAATTATAAATGAAAATAAAAACCAATTGGATATAAAGGAAATGTTTTTATAAAGAAACCGTTTTTATGCCCACAATAACATTTTATCTTAATAAATTAAATTAATCACTATTACTAATAGATAATAATGAAAGTTATATATTATATATTCAAACAATTTTTTGATATACATTAAATAATTTTTATAGGAATAAAATAAGAAAAAATCCAATTTTAAGCATAAAAACTGTATTTTTGTAAAAGGCGGTTTTTCCACCTTTTAATGGAGAACTTGTTTTAAAAATAATTTTTAAAACTTCTATACCTATCAAGCTATTTTTATCATAAAATACCTTACTATATAACTTATACACTTACCTAACCTAATCCCAGTATCCTTACATTGTATATAAAGTCAACTAAGGAATCCATTTGATGCAAACCAAAAGGAGTTACCCTAAGAAGAGGTAACATTTATCAATATTCATTTTTGTTTTATTTCTTTCTCCACCCCTTTAAATTATTCTTATTACATGTTTATATAATGACCTTAGTCTCCAAAGTATACTGAGATTTTTTTTATATTAATTTTATGACCTAAAACCACACACACTTCCATCAATTTGGTTTTGAAATCATTATTCATGTGTACAGCGGACTATCGCCTTGTGAAATGATGTCGTTTGTTTTTTCATTACCACCTATCATGGTTGGGCATAATGATGGACATACCATTTTTTATGATATTTATGATATTTATATCATAATTATACATATTATTTTATTTTATCATATACAACCTTTTTACATTTCATACATAAATGGATATGATAACATCGCTTGTGTGTACGGAAGACTACCGCCTCATGAAGCGATGTGAAGAATTTTTCACTAACTTGTTACATGAAAGGTAATAAGGGTAAAAATAATGAATTTATATGATATAAATGACATAATTATTATATTTATGACATAATTATATTTCTATCAGTATAGTATATCATTTTCTTCTTACCTTTTCACACGTCGAAAAAATGATAATGTCTTTCGTGGACGTGTGGACTACCGCCTCCTTGAAGCGATGTGATCATTTTTTTCATCACCACATCAAAAAAATGATATATATATATATATAAGTATATATAATTGAATAATATGGTATTTATGATATAATTATAATTCTATAAATATCAATTTTATTTCCTCTTTTTCATAATGATCACTGGAAAAAAGGAAATGTTACTCATGCGTACGTACGATCTACCATCTCCATGATTGTAACGTTAGTTCATTTTTGATGACCATAATTCTTGATTGGTTTTATAAGTATAATTTATCTATAAATATGATATTTATGTCGTGATTATTATTCTTTAAATATCTAAATAATGACTCCTTTGACTATAGTCGGCCTACTAAAGTCATTTTTGACATATAATCTTAATATGGTAAAAGCGTACGACTTAAAATTAATTGACTAAATAAATGTATATAATATGGTAATAAGTGAAATAAAAGTAATAATAAACATGAAAAATTTTCTCAATAAATTAAATAATTAACATAATTTTATTATTCATGAAGATAAAGACACACGTGATAATTCAGACTCAAGGTAAGGGACTTCATCTCAATCTTCTTTCATTGAGGTATATCTTTATTTTATACACATATATTATTTTAGAAGGCATATATACAGCCTATTTGACATTATATATTATGAATTTATCTATTATAATGGTATTTAATGTTTTTCAAAATGTTATTCTTTTATGGGTATTATGATTTAAATATTTCCAAAGTGATAAGGGACATTTCTCCTAAATAAATCCTCTTTTAAAGTATTCCTTAAAATCTCTTTCTCTTTAATTTTCACATTTTTAAAATGTTTTTTGAAATGTTTTATATCAGCATAAATTTTTTATAAATTTAATTTTATGTTTATATTACTTTATTTTAAAGTTTTTTAAAATTAATCTTTTTAATTGTTTTAAACAGAATGTTTTGACAAACGATAAATGAAAAGTCATATTTTAAAAGTATAGAAACAACGACCTTTTATGTTGTCATGACATTTATTTTATTTCTAAATTCCTTTGAAAGATTACATGTTTTATTAAATTAAAAACCCTCTTTTATTTTTTGTGTAGTTTGGTATTGAATTTTTTTTTAATAAAACTTTGTTTTGAAATTGAAAATGGGTTTTTAAAAGAAAATGGTATTTTAATCTGAATGTGTTTTTTTCATGAGGTTAAAAGATTTTTTCAAAGGTTTTTATGATAAAAGTGTACAATTAATGAAATGGTACTTGAGAATTATATGAAATGGATGAGCCAAATACATCTTATATGAAGGGTTGAGCCCCATTATAGCTCATAGGTGATCCTGATATAGATTATATGAAGGGTTGATCCCCATTATATCTCATGAGAAATGGGTGATCCTGATATATCTTATACAATGGTTTGAGCCCCATTATAGCACACAAGTGATCTCGATATAGTTTATATAAATAGTAGTCTCTATTATAGATCTATAATTCATTGGGTAATGATTATAATGGAATTATTATATATGGTTATTCCAATTAAAAGGGTTTTGAAATGGTTTTATGAATATGATTCTCTAAGTCGCCTAAGGGAGTCTTAGTTTCTTTGTATGGGTTTTAATGATTTTCTTTGAGTGAAATTTGTGTTTTTATTTCATGTTAAATTTTTTATTTCATGTGATAGATAAAATTTGAAGATAAATATAAACATTATACAATTTTTCATGTGTTTATTAGACTAATAGTTATCTATATTTTCATATCCCATGCTAAGATTTTGTCCTCGTCCCATATTTTTAATTGATTTTCTCAGGACATAAGGATGATTAAGGGAAAGTAAGAAGTCAAGTTGAAATTCATGGAGATTTAACATGAAAATAAATCATTATTTATTTTTATATTTTTATATTATGGTAAAAATGGATACTAATCAGAAGTGTCCATTTTTTATTTATTATATTTTTTATGTATGAGTTATGACCTAATTCTCTAAAATTATGAGCCTGAAAAGTTTTTTAAATGTAGGATAATGAATTCGTGACTTAAAACTAAAGATTATGTAATTTTTGAGGAAGTATATTTATAGTTGGTATCAAAGTATGGTTTAAAGAACTTTAGAGGTTAGGATAGTGTTAATATAATTCCCTTAAAATATTTTACTTTATGGTTAAGTTAAAATTATGTGGAATTTTAATATTACCTTGTATATTCATCTAAACTATGTCTCTTTAAAATGGTTTTCTATAGAGGAAATAGTAAATATGTTTTGGGAAATAACTAAAAGGAAAATATCATTCCTAGTCATTATACTAAGATGATTGGAATTGGAGAAAAACAGTTTGTGGTAGTGATGGATCAGTTGATACAAGATATAAACAGTGGTGGTATCTATGCTAGAGAGGAACCAAATCTATCATAAAGGAACATGTCTATAGTGGATCATTTCATGAGTTAAAATCCTAATCATTCAATGGATTATCTAAACCAATTGTATCCAAAGTATGGATGAATTACTTGGAGAAGATATTTGAATTAATGGGGTGTTTGGAACATAAAAAGGTAACTCTTGACATCTATCATTTTGAAGGTGAAGATGATCGATGGTGGTCTTTAGTTAATAATACCAAATAAAAATTTGATCTTTATATCATGTAATATGAAACATTCAAGGATATTTTACTTGAGAAATATTTCCCTAAGTTTATACTACAATGGATGAAAAAAATTACTAGAATTGAGGCAAAAAGATAAATATTTCATAGTTTTATATGAAGAAAAATTCACATGATTGGCCAGGTATGTGCCAAATTTTATTTAGGACACTTCTAGAAAAATTATTCATCTCTAATTATTATTGAAATCAAGTCTACAAAGATATTTGGTCATCTGAGAATTTAAAAGTTATGAGAATTTTGTTCATTATGCTGAGAAAGTTGAGATGGAGTTTACTGTCACTTATGTTCCCTGAGATAAAAGGAGTAAGAAATGGTCAAGGTGGAAGGAAATGGAGAAGAACCCAATTAATAATCTTGGAATTAAGACCAAAACTTTTTCTAAATGTGGTAAAATACATTTCAGGTAATGTATGTCAGGATCTGTAAAGTGTTACCAGTGTGGTAAGTTTGGTCACAAGGTTCATGACTGCAAAGAAAAGAGTCCTAAACAATCCAAGAATTAGGTGAAAGATAGCCAGTAAATAGTGAGATGTTGTACTTTATATGAGTTGGGAAATTATTATAATGTTTTTATAATGTTACTTACTCAAAATGGAAATCATTGTGATCAAAAGAAAAAAGGGGTGGAAAATCATTTTCTATATCCATAGTTGATGTTGGTCCATCTAGTGAAGTGGTGACCGCTCCAGTGAGCTTAGTATTTTTCAAAGGTTAATGATAAGTTCAATGTTTTAGAAACTCCTTATAATTTTTTAAGTGATGAGATCATTAAGTGATTTAGGACTTTTTGGGTGATTTTTTGGGTTTATTTTTATGTAAGGCTTTAGTTTAATGAAAAGTGTGCCTTTACTTTTGGACATTATTTTTAAGGTATTTATAACCTTTAAGGTTTATATGATATTTTATGATTAAATTTATTTTTATGGATGTCCATAATATATCTGGTAATGTTATGATAATGAAATTTTTCTTATGAAATATAAATATATCAAGTAATTATATGTCCATATATTATTAGAAATTAAAATAATTATTCAACTCTAGTAAAAGGATCTTGAAGAAAGAAATTTATCCTAGTAACTTCATTTATGATGAACTGATGGTTTTTTATCATCAAATATTTATGTTTTTAAGGCCTTCATATTTCCATTGATCATTCACTTTCTTGTGATCAATTACCTCAATCACTCTCTATAATTATTTATAATTTTATTCCATTTCCCACCTATATTCTCTTATTTCGAAATATAGATGTGTTGTTCTAGATAACTGTCATACACAATTTTATTTCTTATTAAGAGGATTTTTTATTAACCCTTTTTATGGTGTGGGTTTTTATGAAGGAATTATCAAAATGTTAAACCTGTGATAACCAAGATGAATTTTGAGGGTGAAATTCATTTTAAGGGTTTAGGATGTTACATCCTAAGATTTAATGAAATATATTATTTAAAATTAATTTAAATTATTTTATAGATTTAGTTACACATAATTTTTAGTTTATATTTTTTTATATGCAACACTAAGTTTATCTTTCATTGGAAGTAACATCAATTTTATTCTATAACTTGTGTTACATGAAAGACCAAGTCTTATCGGACAACAATATAATATTAATATTATTATATAACATGATAGTTATCACATAGATATTGAAATGGAGGGAATTAATAATATTAACTAAATTATAAAAAAAAATTGTACACATTTTTACAAGATTAATTATTTGGTTACAAATTAATTATAAATTAAAATAAAAACCAATTGAATATAAAGGAAATGTTTTTATAAAAAAACATTTTTTATGCCCACAATGGAGTTTTATCTTAATAAATTAAATTAATAAATATTATTGATAGATAATAATGAAATTTATATATTATATATTCAAAAAAATGTTTTTATATTCATCTAATAAGTTTTATAGGCATAAAATAAGAACAAATCCAATTTTAAGCATAAAATGTTGTATTTTTCTAAAAGATAGTTTTTCTACCTACTAATGGTGGACTTGTATTAAAAAAAATTTACAATTTTTATAAAATTTATTTTAAAAAATAAACATCATTTTTTGAAACATAATATTTAAATTTACTTTTTCTGAAATGTTTGTATTTTTTCAGAAAATATTGATTTTCCAGTGAATAGTGAAAAATACTAATTTTTATAAAAAGTATTTTCTTTTTGATAAATTAAGTAATTTAAGAGTCACAAAATGTTTTAAATATGTTTTAAATTAAAATAATTATTATTTAGTCATATTTAATCCAATTAATTAATTTTTAATCAACTTCATATTGGTTTTTAATATAATTTTTGTTTAGGTTTAAAGATGGGTTTTTCTAAAAACTATTTTAAAATGAATAATGTTTCACCTTTTTAATTAATTAAAACAATAACCATTGGGGAATGTTTTAAATTAAATTTATATAAGATATATAATTAATTATTAATTTAGTTTCATAAAATTATTATTATAATTCATATAGTTAATATAGAATCATATTTTTCTAAAAAAATACTCTTCTTAAAAACATGTTGTTGTGCAACAACTGCGAGATTAATATTAAAATTAATTTTTTTCCAATTTTTTGAATTGAATATTTAAAAATGGATTCCATATTTGGAATCATAATAATTAATAATGTATAATGTATTTTACTTAATTTTTTATCAAAGTAATTAATGAAAACATTTTGAAATTAATCACAATGATTAAGTTAAAAAAAGAGTATACCAAGTGAATAAAAAATAAACATAAGGATAAAAATGACCTATAAATTTATAAAGAACCAATTTCACGGACATATTTATGTATTATAATTTATATTCTATTGTTTTTCGCATTATTGGATCCACTTTTCATGGAATAAACATGGTTGTAATTCTCTCTTTCAAAAATTTATAAGTTTTCCACTCACCCCACTTATAAAAGGCCTCCCCCTCTCTTCCTCTATTCACACATCTCAATCCATTTGTATTGGACAATACCTAAACAAATCACTTCTAAAATTACCTAACTTCATCTTATAAACCTTAATTTTGGTATAAATCCTACCAAGTATTTCTTTTTCTACAAACCAATAGGAGTTACCCGAAGAAGATGTAACGTTCATCAACGTTAATTTTTGTTTTATTTCTTTCTCCACCCCCTTAAATTCTTATTATTACATGATTATATAATAACCTAAGTATATAAAATATAATTATATTCTTTATGTTAATTTTATGATCTTCACCCACAAACACTTCCATCAAATGGGTTATGAAATCATCATTTGTGTGTATGGAGGACTACCACTTCGCGAAACGATGTCATTTGGTTTTCCATTAAAACCAATAATGGTTGATAATAATGATAGAAATACTATTTATTTATGATATTTATAAAATAATTATACCTATTGAGTCATTATATTATATACACCCTTTTTATATTTAATATCATAATGGATATGATAACAATGCTTGTGTGTACGGCGGACTACCGCCTCACGAAGCGACGTCAAGCATGTTTCACTAACATGTTACATGGAAGGTAATAAGGGTAACTATAATAAATATATATGATATACATGAAATAATTATGATAATAATTTCATAATTATATTTCTTTAATTATAATATATCTTTTTTTCTTATCTTCCTACACACTAAAAAAGTGATAATGTCGTTCGTGGGTGTGTGGACTACCGCCTCATTGATGCGATGCGATTATTTTTCTTTTACATCACCACATAAAAATAATGGTATATATATAAGTATATATAATTTAATAATATGGTATTTATGATATAATTATCATTTTAGAAAGATAAATGTTACTTACCTCCTTTCCATAATAATCATTGGAAAAATGGAAACGTTATTCATGTGTATGTATGTTCTACCGTCTCCATGATCATATTTTTAGTTCATTTTTCATAACCTTATTTCATGATTGGTTTTAAATTTATTGTTTATATATAAATATTATATTTATTTAATAATTTTTATTATTAATATGTTTAAATAATGACCCCTTTGATTATATTCGACCTACTAAATTCATTTTTGACACATAAACTTAGTATGGTCGAAACTTCCGACTTAAAATTAATTGGCTAAATAAATTTATATAACATGTTAATAAGTGAAATAAAATTAATAATAAAATTGAAAAATGTTATCAATAAAGTAAATAATTAACATAAGTTTATTATTTAGGAATATTAATACATGCATGATAAGTCAAACTCATGGTCAGGGACTTCATCTCAATCTCCTTTCATTAAGGCATATATTGACTTTATACACATATATTCTTTTATAAGGAATATATACAGCCCATTTGACATTATATATCATGAATTTATATATTATAATGTTATTTAATAATTTTATTTATTCATGGGTTTTATGATTTAAATATTTCCAAAGTGATAAGGGACTTTTCTTATAAATAAATCCCCTTTTAAAGTCTTCCTTCAACTCTCTTTCTCTTTCATGTTCATTTTTAAAATTATTTTTGAAATTTTTTATATAGAAATAAAATATTTATAAATTTCATTTTATGTCTCTTTTACTTTATTTAAAAAAAAATCAAAATGAATCTTTGTATGTGTTTTAAACGGAACGTTTTGACAAACAAAAAATGAAATGTCATTTTTTTTAAAGTACAACTACAACAACCTTTCATGAAATGAAAAATTTTATTTGATTTCTAGATTACTTTTAAAGATTATATATTTTATTAAATTAAAATACCTATTTATTATTTTGGATATTTTGGTAATTAAAATGTGTTTTCAAAGGAAATTGTGTTTTGGCATTTAAAATGTATTTTTAAAATAAAATGGTATTTTTATCTAAAAGTCCTTTTCACATGAGTTTAAAATAGTTTTTCAAAGGGTTTATGATGAAAGTGTATTTTTCATGAAATGTTACTTCAAAATTATGTGAAATGTGTGGTCTATATATAGCTTATATGAAGGTTTGAGCCCCATTATAGCTCATGGGTGAGCCTGATATATCTTATATGAAGGGTTGAGACCCATTATAGCTCATGAGAAATGGGTGAGCCCAATATATCCTGTATGAAGGGTTTATCCACATTATAGCTCATAGGTGGGCCTGATATGGATTATAAAAAGGTTGATCCCTATTATAAATCTTCAACTCATTTGGTAATGATTATATTGGAAGTTATCAATATGTTTATTCCAATTAAAATGGTTTTGAAAGGGTTTTATGAATATGATGCTCTAAGTCACCTAAAGGTGTTTTAATTGATTCCTATAGGTTTTTATTATTTTATTTGAGAAAATATGTGTTTTTATTTTATGTGAAAGTGTTTTATTTCATATTCTCAAAGAAATTTTAGGATAAAGGTAAACATTATATGAGTTTTTATGTGTTCTCTTGACAAATAGTTTTCCTTCTTTCTTTATCCCTTACTGAGATTTTGTGCTCATACCAGGTTTTTAATTAATTTTCTCATGAATTAATAATGGGTAAGGGAAATTAATAATTCAATTTGAAAGTCATGGAAATTTTCCATGAAATGAAATCATTTTTTATTTTAAAATTTTTATATTATGGGAGAAATATATACTAATAGGAAGTGTCCACCTTGTATTTTATTGATTTTTTATATATGAGTTATGACCTAATTTTATAAAACTCTAAACCTAAAAAGATCCTAAAATGTAATTGAATTAATTCTTGACCTAAAACTCAAGATTATTTAATGTTTAATTCTAGTTCCTTATACATATCCCCTAGGAGTGTCAGGCTAGGTTCTTTGTAAGGTCCATTGTCGTGCACTAGGTGATGATCAGGTCAATACCAATGTGCTATTTTTGGAGTTATTTATCCTAGGTAAATAGTTTCTAGAACCATGTCTACTTTTAGTATCCAAACAGGGATGTATTTTATTATAAAAACAATAAAATCCCTTTTTTACAAAAACATTAGGATATTTATCTATAAATATCCTGAAATTCTACCAAAGGGTTATGTTCCCTAACATATGTTTTCCTAAATATAGTTTAAATGGTTTATACTAAAATTACCCATGATACCAACTATAGAAACCTCATCCCCAATACCTTAGATCCAATGTATATTGTATTACATTGTCATAAGATAAAAGGAATTTCATCCCGAAGGATTAAATAGTTTTGTAGCCTTACTAAACTAGATACATACTTGAAATTATTATTACAATTGGAAACATAAAATAGATAAGGTGTTTTATTTGATAATGAAAATTTTAATCATATAATATACTTTCATATTAATCAAAAAACACTTTCTGGTATCCTGAGGAAAATAAAACATAATAAAGGGGTGAGCTTGAATGCTCATTTTGGGTTAGCATGCAGTAGAAACTATGAATTAATAAAGCATAATCAATATAAAAATGTAAATAACTAAAACACATGAAATTTAATCAATAAATTGAGTTTAATATAGTAGGAATACATTATTATCAAATAATTCCATATAAATAATCACATGATCTTGAAAACTTAATCATAGATATTATAACTAATCTAATAATCACATAGAATATCAATAAATAAATTCATAATGATGGAATAAATAATTATTGACATCAGAAACATACCATAAAGTCATTGTGATAATAAATCTAAATAAATTTGTAATGCCTTATCCAAAACCCAATCTAGTTTGTCTTATGAGACATACTGATGCATCAAGGGGCTATAGCAGGCCTCAACCATCACTTACTAAGTCCGGTGCATTCCTCGTATGAAAGGAGTGAAACATAATAAAAATAAACATTCTTATTCAAACTAAAATGTAAAATGTAAAAAATTTCCATAATCAATAAACATAATCATAAACCATCTAGAGTAAAATGAATGGTATCAACATAATATTTCCCCAGTCAAACTGATTATAAACCATCTAGAGAAATAACAAGGATGGTATCAATGAAATATATCCATATTAAAGAATAAGTTTCATAAAATTATGTATTATTAGATGAAAAATTATTTTGATAGATCATTTGGAACATTTCTTGAGGAAAAAAAACTTACTTTGAAAATCAACCTTTTATTTCAAAATTATAAAATTCATAAAATAATATCAAAATAATTTTATTTTAAAATAAATTTTAAAAACTAATATTTTACAGAATATTATGAAAAAAATTATTTAGAAAAACACTAGTAAAATTGAAAATGAATATCCAAATAAATGATGGGCCTAATGGTGGGTAATTCCATATATTCCATATAAGTTAAAAAGAATATTCCTTTTGCACAGTAAAAAGGCTAGAAAAGTGCTTTATCTAGAAACAGACAAGAAGATTCCTTTCAAAACATTTTGAAAAAAGTAAAACTTGGGTAAAAATTTATTTAATAAATAATTTGGATAATGTTAAAACATTTAATAAATATATTTAGAAATCGTGTTTTTTAAGAAAAATGATTTTTGACTGAAGAGAGAAATAAAGTTGGATTTTATTAAAAACATTTTCTTAATCATTATAAGCACCAGATAGAGGGAAAATTGTACTATTAATTTAAAAATTTCATGAATAACCACAATAGATTAAAATATATCAAGTTTAGAATATAAATATCAAATAATTCCACCAAGGGAGACTTAAAAAAACAATCCTGGATAATGAATAGATTGTTAAATAAACCCTTACCACTTTGGTAAATTTTGAATCATAATCCCCATGAAAGAAATAACATAAAACGAAAATTTAACTAATATTAATAGAAATAGATTCAGGGTATAAAATATCAAAAGGGTCAGTATATACACCACATAAAGTAAATAAGTAGTGAATATAGAATATGTCTCACAAAAGTAAAAGTGAGATGAGAAACTTACCTTGAGTCTTAATTGTCACGTACATTCTTTATCTTCCAAAATAATACAATTATGGAAAAAATTTAATTTATTAATAACCTTTTAATAATTTATTATTCATTTTATTTCACTTATTACCATGTTATATACAATTACTTAATCAATTATGTTTGTGTTGGGTGTTTCAATGATATTTGACTTATGTGTCAAAAATTATTTTTTTTATTAATGATTGGTCTAAGAGGTAATTATTTAAACATAAATAGAATAATGATTAGGAAATAATAATCCTATTTATACATCAGATATAATTTTAAGATGAATCATGAAATATGGTTTTGAAAAATGAAGTATGTTATGATCATGGAGATAGTAGGCCATATGTACACATGATTAACGCTTCCATTTTTCATTGATCAATATGGAAAGAAGGTAAGAAATATTTTATCTTTAAATAATTATAATAATATCATAAATTTTATATTATTTTTTAAAATATACTTATATATATCATCTGTTTGGTGTATTGATGAAAATAGAGTCACATCGCTTTTTGAAGGTGGTAGTCCACACGTACATGAACAACATTATCATATTGAAATGGGTGAAAATGTAAGAAAGAAATTGATATATTATCCTTTCATAATGATAAATATTTTATTAATATCATTATTCTTTCATTTATATAACATAAATTCATTAAATTTATCCTTATTACATTGAATGTAAAGAGTTAGTGAAATCGAATTACATCTCTTCATGAGGCGGTAGTCCTCCGTACAAACAAGTGACGTTATCATATCCCTTATAGAATGGAAATTAATATATATATATATATGTGTGTGTGTGTGTGTGTGTGATATAATGAATCTATAGGTATAATTGTGTTATTAATATCATATATAGAATTTAGATCAGTGATAATACCCAATTGTGAGAGTTGTTTATGGAAAACGTGTCACATCGGTTCATAAGGTCGTAGTCTTCCATACACACGAGTGACATTATTGTTTCCTATTTGATTGAATTAGAGATGGATATAGGTCATGAAATTAACATAATAAAATATAAGTTTATTTTAGATAATTTTTTTATTATATAATCATAAATTTATAATATTTGAAGGAGGTGGAATAATAAATAAAACAAAAATGCATAATTAGGAATTTTACCTCTTTTTAGACCACCTATTTAGGATTATACCTAAAGTATTACTATAATAGATTTATAACAAAAAAAGGATTATATAATGATGGAATGGAATTTTTGAAGTTATTTTGGTAGTTATTGGTTAAACCAAAAGGGTTTAAAGGTGTGAAGAAGAGAGAAGATGGGTGGCCTTTTATAAGTGAGATGAGTGGCACACTTGTATTTTTTGAAAAGAAAAAGGCTTACCCACTTTTTTCACACAAAAAAGGGACCCAAATGGATAATTGTGGAGTATTAGACACGATAAGGTTAAAATATGAACATAGATTTGGTTTTGGACAATTTTTGGATCATTTTTAACGCTTATCTTCATAGTTTATCCCCTGTTAAATCAGCTTTTACGATAATCGCGGTAAATAATTTGTAGTGTTTTTACTATTCATTAAGGTATATAATTGAGATGAACTTATTAGATAATATAAATTATTATTATTATAAATATGGAATAAATTCTTCCAAATTATATTCATATAAGTGGAAAATTTAAAATTAAAATTAATTCCGTAGATGCAATGAGAAATCAAGTTTTCAAAGAGAAAATGTTCAAAAGTTTACAAAGTTTTTATAAAAACATCATTATTAAAATGATCCCAATAACCTAAATTGGATTAAAAGATATATAATTTGTCTATTTTTATTTTAAAACTAATTTAAAATATATTTTAACTTTATAAATAATTTAAACAAAAAGGTTGTTTTCAATCAAAAGTCAATTTTTTCACTATTCATAAAAAAATTAATCTTTTCAAAAAATTATAAAAAATCCACCTGAAGATAATTTTTATTTCGTTATTTCAAAATATAATTTTATTCTTTCGAATAAATTTTCAAAATTTTGGAAAAATTAATTTTAAATTATGTTCACAAAGCGTGACTATACCAATTTTTAGAAAAATATAGTTTTTCAAAAAACAAATCATTTTCTTTAAAATGATTATTATTTTATTTATAATAAATATTTTACCATTGGATATATTTTATACATGTGTAATCCAAATAATTTTCATAATTTAGTTTTTAATTTTCATAACCACCAACTTAACAGCTAGGTTATAATGGTCATGTTTAACTAATAACATTTTAATAGAGTATTGCGTTTTGTTCAAATTCAGTGTTGCATGCATCATAAGTTATCAAAGATATTGAATTTATTTAAAAATAAATACATCATAAAGTTTCATGGCGTTATATTATCTTTTAAGATTGGTATTTCTTATCATATATGTTATCAAACATGATGTTCCTATTTTAAAAAATATTGAGGTGTTACATTCACAGATCTAAAATAGAGGATAAGTGTACCTAATATCCATTAATTATTATAATCCACCTCAATGGTAGTGATTTTATATTCTCTCCCTTGTTCCCTGGGTTTGGGAAGTTACTAGGGCATGTTCTCTTTATTATCTCTGGGTTTAGGGTATTAATTCTCATAATTCCAAAACTCCTTTCATTCAAAACATTTAAAGAGTGGGCAGAGAATTAGTAGGGACCTTATTCTATTCCATTGGAATTTTTGTATTCTTATTACATTCACAATATTTATGTAAACATCTACCATATTTAAAATATATTCTTAACCCTCCTTGTAAAATTCTAGGGTGTTTCTTCCCAAATTTCTAACATGTGTAGAGTTGAATATTCTTTCCAAACTGATATGTTTTTCATATGAGTCCCCCTAGAACTCTATATTTTATTTCTTATATTTGGAATACTGATAGCCTATAAATTCCGTATCCACCTTAAGTTCATATCATAAAATATCTTCATAACTACCAAAGTATCTTATATCTAGTACCCTTTGTAGACTTGGTTTAAGGCTGCTAAATAATAACTAAATCTTAATCTTAGGATCTATTACAAAGATAGATGTATACATCACCAATATTGTGAAGTTATCTTCATAAGTTATAATGTATTCATCATACTTTTATTTTAAAAACAAGAATTACCTATCCATATCCATCCAAAGAGTTATAGAAAAATACCTGGTGAAGAAAATTTTCTTGAACTCTTCCCACACCATAGAGTCTAGTTACTCCTTCTTCATCATACTATTAATCATATTCAATAATTTTTTCGCCTAAACTTATATATGATATACATGTTTTGGGAATTAAAGAATATAATAAATATTTTTTGATTATAATTATTTGTTTCTTTGTTATATATGGATTAGAAATGCCAAAAAATCAATAGAAAGTTTCTCCCACCTTAGTGTATTTGGGTGCTTAATGAAATATTTATTATTGTTTATGTCTTGTTATATTTGGGTTATTATTTTCATGAGATTTTGTTCTCTAGCCCATATTCCATTAAGTTGTTTGTTAGGGTAGTCATTGCATTTTTCCTTGCACCCATTATTAATTAGGTTCCTTCTGGTTCCATCTATCTCTAAAACAAAAAAGGGTTAACATGAGTGACATAAATTTAACATAATATGGAGATTTTAAAATCAATAACATAAAATATATTCAACCTTAAAACCTTTTACCATTTTATAACATCATATTAGCTATTAATTCCTTTAGTTCATCCCATACCAATATCATGTTACTTTAAATTGGGTTATCTTATACTTCTCAACCTAATCCATCAAATTAACTAAGAAATCAATCCTTCATATAAATTCTTAAAGAGAATATGATAAAACAAATAATATCCTATGGGATTGTCAAACCAAATGGGAGGTTAGGCCACTTTTTTATGCACTATGTGATGATTATGTTAATACCCAACACTCCATTTTCTGGGTCAATACCCCTAAATACATCCATTCAATATCTTACATCCACTTGTAGTATCCAGATATATATGTATTTCTAGAAAAACCACATACTCAATAATTTACCACTATTTTTGGATATTATCCTATAATTAGACTATTCTCTAAGGTTTTCAGTAACATTCTCTAACCTTAACACCAAAGGTAACTAAACTAATCTCCAAAAATAACTAAATATTTCTTTGGAACCAACTTAGGTGACCCAAGCTAACCATGCTTTTATTCTCTATCATTTATATAATTAAAATTATTACATTACATAATAAAATAAAAAAAATTGATAATAAATAGGTTTACTGTGTTTGGATACTATCCATATATGCTACTTATTTTACAATTATTTTGAACATTTCCCCATAATTTCATCATACTTGGCCTTCTTCTAAACATATCCCAAGTTAAACTCCTCCTCATGCCCTAAGAAATGTAAAAATATGAAAGGGATGATCTTAAATGCACAATAAAGGAAAAATTAACATATCAACATGTTACCCAGGTAAAGATCATAAGTATATGAGAAAACATAATTATGATAGAAATATCATATTTAATGAACCTTAAATCATAAAATTGGTTCATATGGCATGATAAGAGAATAAGTAATCCCATATGATCAGAAAAATAACATGGAATAAAGACTGGGAAAGCATGAGGCTTAAATCATGAGCTAGGGAAAATAGCATATTCTCATATCAAAGCACCATGTAATCAATATAAGAATAGAAACAGAACATTTTGGGTCATGATTTTCTAACCATTTCTTGTAGTGGATCATGCATCATAGCCTATTTCTCCTAGCAGATCATGCATCACGTCTTGTTTTCCATTTTGTATTGACTCATTTCACTATTATACCATGAGATATAAAGATTTACCCAATTTATTATATGGATTTATAGGTACCACCCATCATTAAATATTAACCATGAACATGTGTGTAGTAAGAAAATATAAAATCATCACATCAAAAAAAACTAGGAATAAGAATGGGGTTCAAATTACATTTCAAAATGCATCACATAAATAACCACATAATCAAGATCAATTGATACCAAATTCAATCACCCAAAATAGGAACTTCATAATATCATTTATATGGTGATTTATAAAATATAACATCATGGGAAATAGACAACCTTTGAGATAAGGATAAAAACGAAAGAAAAATCATAAACGAGAGTAACACATATTATAATTAAAAATAAACTATAAAGATCATATTAATTGATAAATATTTGGATTTTGTGATAATAAGGGAGAGCATTGGTGGTATGTGAAAACATGGACTTTAAATAAAGATCCATTTATGAGAAATCAACAATTAAGAAGATGGGAATTATTCAAAATATAATATAATTTTATGGAAAATAAAATTATTCATGGAAGGGTATTTGAATTAAGAACTCATTTTACCAAAGATATAATTTGTTTCATCATATTAAAATAAATATCCTTGAATATAGGGAAAAATTGAAGGATAAAGTTTAAGAGTAACTAAATAAATCACAGAAAGAGATTTGAGCTACCAAATTCCCTTACCTTTAATATTAATTTCCATGGGAATGTCGTAACCTCATGTATATCAAAAATAAAAATCTTAATAACTAATTTCATAACCTTAATTATATCCATACTCTTTTATAAACTCAATTTATAATTATTCTCTACATTTATATTAGTCAGTTCTTATCTATTTTTAATTTTGTATTTGAGTAATCTCGATCATTTTAGACTAGCTTCATAATTAGTAGTGTTGTTATTCATTGTTATCCCAAATTTAATTATTAATAGGTAATAAATGTTACTATAATTTAAGTTTTAAGATATTTTATAAATGTATAATTTCATTACATGATAGTTTTAGTTATGGTTCTTATAGATGAAATTGGTGACAAACATGTTTCAGTGATTTTTAACAAATAAATGATGGGATCTTAATTAATGAGTTAAATATTTCTATTACCAAATCATGAAAAAATAATTATTATTTACATTTTAATATCTAATATTTATCTTAAAATTTTATACTTTATATAAATTTATAACATTTTTCATATAGGTTGTTAAACCGACCTAACAAGAGTATGTTATAATATATACATGAGTGTGGCTATGGAAGAGATCCATTTTTTATGATATATTTATAAAAAAAGTATAAGGAAATTTCATAGATGTTATTAAGGTAATTAATCTGAATTTTTAATATTTATAAGAATAAGGTAAATTAAAAATATGTTTCCACTTATAAATTAATTGCTTTTCCTCTTAGTATGATCATTTTAGGCGGTTGGTTTTATAATGACCACTTATTTATAATATCACATATAGAATGAATAATTTATATTTAAATAATATAAATCATGAAAAAAATAATATATCTATTCACAAAACCCATTTATAGAACCATCCTTGAAAGGTGGTGATGAAATATTAAATGTGTCACTCATGGCGGTGATAGTTCATACAAAGAAATGAGCAACGTTTTGATTTTTTCAACTGAATGGGAGGGGAATAGTTAATGGTTATACCATAAATATAATAATATTTTAGTATATTATTCACACTAATTTTATTATATACATATGGTTAGAATGAGTTTGGAGGAGGGTGGAGGGTGGAGGGTAAGGATAAATAAAGGAAGTTAAAGGTTAGGCAATGCTTATGTTGAGAATTTGGATCTTCGCTTGAAGTATTCTTTATAAATGAAGGACTTGATGCACTTTTCTAAGTAAATAGGATGCAAAAAGTGTATATGGGATATAAAATAAGTGATTTGGTCTGAGTTTCATAGGAATTTAGAACTAGGGGTTTGGATAGAAAAGGGTTAAAGTGATCTCCTTTTTAGGTGAAAAAGAGGGACACATGTTTGTAAAATAATGTTAGGTAAGGGTTAAGAATGAAATTTCATGAGATTTGGGTGATTTAGTAGGATAAATTTGGGTTAGACATGTTGGTATCACGTTCTAACCAAAAAATGGTAATCTATATGGTCTACGTGTCTAATAGTTTTAGTAAAATTTGATCCATGTTAGATTACTCATTTTAACACATATTAATCTCTATTAAATATTATTCATAGTTATTATTTGATCACTAAAAATATAATATTACCCTTATTAACAATTTTTTGTGTGCTAAATCTGATTTTGGAATCATTTAATATAATTCAATTTATAAATATGAGAATATTAAGTTTTAAATTATAACATATAATGTATTGAAAAACTATTTTTGAGAAAAATCACTTTAAACATTAAGTATTCTTAATCTCATTTAACATTGATTACCTATTAAATGAGTGTTAATTAATTTTTATATATTATTAAACACAATATTAGAGTCTTAATTAAAAATTTATCCATTTAATTTAGAAAGAATTTTTTTTTTAAAAGTATCATTCTATGAAAAATGACTGTTTTTTGTGGTACATAATATTTACCTTAGTAATTTATGGTGTGGAAAATTAAATTGAACCCATTACCTAATTTAAAAATTTTTATTTGAAATATTAAAATATTTTTTTATGATTAAATTTATATAATTGATAAAAATAAATTTTAATATAAGCACTCATAAAAACAATTTTAAGAAATAAGTGTCTTCTAAGCATAAAATGACCTTTGTGTAATTACACATATTTATTTACTAAAAAACTTGGACCATTACACTTATAAAGCTTCAAATCATCCTTATGAAGCTTTCTATGATACATATTAAGTGGAAAATCCTTTTCAAATTTTCTAAATGACTCTTATGAATTCATAAAATGACTCTTATGAAGTTAATAAATAATCCTTACAAAGTCTGAAAAATTGTCCTTATTAATTCTATAATCGTCCTTATATAGTTTCCATGCCTTTTCCATTTTTCTAGTCTTCCACTCTAAATGAAACTTATGGTATTCTGGATCATCGAGTGCAGACTCATCCTTATGAAGTAGTACATAGATAATTTTCAACTATAACTCCAAATTCCATAACTCTTCACATCAATGTAGAGCTTATTTAATTAAAATATGGGAATTCTCAATTTCTCTAAACATATATCTTATATAATAGGATCAACTCACCAATCATCAGACTTAAAATTGTATTTAAAAAAATACAATATCATCCATGGGTGAGTTAAAAAATCTCCACTTGAGATTTTCTATCAATACCATCCATCTCTACCATCCATCTCTCCTCACCCTTATCAATAATAAAACCAAAGATAATAATCAATGGATAAAAACCTCCAAATTAAAGATTCATGAATCAATCAACTCTAAGTCTATATGAGGTAGATTAGTTTTGAAAACAATAGTGATTAATTCTAAAAAAAAATTTCCATTAAACAACTCATACAAAAAACAACTCTAAAAATCATGTTATGAAACAAGAGATATTTGATTTGTTCAAAATATTTCATGTAATCACTCAGATTTATAGATTTAAATAGTTCACAAACAAAAAATTTCTCCTCATATAGATTACATATTCTCTTTGAAAAATAAAACAAAACATGATAAAAGAGAGGTTAAAACTCAACTATATCATACCTTTGATATGGGAAGTGGGATACACTCCCATTTTTAGCCTCATTTTCTCAAAGGAATTAGTTGTGAGTAACTTAGTTAGGATATTAACAATATATTCCATAGATAGAACAAATTCCATTTTCAAAATTATTCCGACTACCTCCTATTTTAAGAAATGTTATTTAATATAAATTTTTTTGGACCTAGAGTGTTGTACTAGATTTTTGGATTGATTGATGTAACTATAATTATCACAATCAATAATAAGATAATATTTAGATTTAAAATTAAAATCCTCAATTTTTGACTTCATCCACATCACCCATGTAGCTTCTGCAATGTATCCATATATTCAAGCATATTTGATCTCAATGAAAATATAACAAACCAACCTAGGTCAACTTGTCATCTTACTCGAGTAGGCCCACCACATGGTGGAGAGAAATAAAACAACTAAACAAGCCACATGAATAAAAATAATAAGTCAAACCAACAAAGTAAATAGTGTAAGAAATAGTATACATCTATGAGACATACAATGTCAAGCCTAAGGGGATAAACTAAAAAGAAAATAAAGAAAATCCATAGGCCAAACTTCATGTGACTATCCATCACTATCAAACCACTATAAATTTGACGAATAACAATAGAATTCGATGAGATATATAGAATAATTTTCTTTACCTAATTCTTTCAAACCCACATCTACAAACACCTAAATAAAAAATTAGGTTGTGATAACAAATCTCAGTAGGATTACACCAAATAATCTATACAAAGTATAATACCATTAAAAAGTTATCTCTAGCTTTAAAAAAACTATTCATAAAGAAATTTCAAAGAGAATAATTTTTGTAAAACATCCTTTGGTTTTAATAAAAATACTTCAATACTCACATAAAAATTAATATGACAAGTATAAGTGGGAAAGAACGAATGTTCAAATAATACCAACCATGGATACACTATAAGATAAGTAAGGGAGAATCCAACCATGAAATATACCATCATGTGTACAACCTAGCATAAATGAAAATTCCCAAGATTTGTTCTCTAGCCTATAGGAATATGTACTTGAGCATATAAAGAAAACACTAAGCCATAAATCATGTGAAGTCAACTGATATCGAGTCTCATGACAATATTTTGATATCAAAACACTAGTGGTATCACTCACTAATGTGATATATTCCATTTCCCAATGCACCCAATGTTACCAATGTACCATTATTTCTAAAACCCAATTGAAAACCATGCTCAAATTTTATAAAAAAATTCACAGTAAATAATTATAGCTTCCATAATTGAAAATTCATTTTTTAATCAAAACCACTTTAAGGAATTTTATCAAACACATAGTGTGTATAAAATCACTTTTAAATAAAAAACCCCTTTAAAAAATGGATTTCGTAAAGAAAAGTCACCTTGATATGAAATACATCATTTTTATAAAAAAAATAGAGTAATTTTATAATAACATCAAAATATTCATGAATTAGAACCTTTGTAAAAAGACACCAACCTCAAGAATAGGGTGAAACTAATCACCATCAAGAATAGAGATTGATAATGAGAAGACTGGGTCCTCATGAGCCTATATCCATAAGAAACAATATAAAACCTCTATTGAACCCCTTATATCTTGCATCAAAATACCAATTGGGTTCTAATGATATAAGAGGAGAAGAGATATAGTGAGGATCTAAGAGTAAGATATAAAATATAATAAAAATGGAACATGTTGGACCCTCTGAGAAATAGTGGTTTTCATAATCACAAATCATGTCAATCTATAGATCCTATTAATTCTTATATTAAGTAATAAATAAACTTGATCATTTCATTGAATATATTCAAGTAAATCAATTATTTCATACAGTACAATACATTTAAATGAGTCATTAAACTGTGAATATTTATGCTTAAATATGTTTAAAAGTGTATATTTACATGTATTTATAGATGTTACTTAATCAAGTAGTGTTCTATGTAAGGTAGACACTTTATAAGTATTTCAAAGTCCCTGGCACTGATAGTTTGAAATGATTCACCGTTGAACAAGTCACCAATGGACGACACACTGATGATTGAATCACCGATGATTGACTCACCAATGGATGACACCCTGATAATTGACTCACCGATGGAAGACACACCAATGATCAACTCATCGATGGAAGACACACTGATGATCGAGTCACTGATGGATGACACGTCGATATTACAAAATGAGTCACGGATGATGACTCACTGATTCCCTGACAGACCAATAACACAAATAACTCACTAATACTCAGATTCACCGATGCTGGCAGACCGATGATGACAGACTGATGCAATTGAGTCACCGATACTTATGACTCACCGATAGTCATAAAAACTATCTTTAAATTTATTTATTCAAATTTATATCTAACTGTCATATTTAGAAAAATTAATGTTTCTGACATTATATAATGTTTTCTATAGGACTATCTGCAGATAGTATGAGGTACATGTGCATGGGGATATCTTTATGCATGCTGGACCTTTAAGTATAAAATAATTACAAGCTAAACCTCACAAAGAGACAGAGACAGAATGGGCGAATGTGTTAAAAAGTGAAATAGAATAAGAACTACAATTTCTTACAACTCTCGAATCTGCTTTCAAAATCTCAAGAACTTGACGCTAGAGTACATAAGGAGATCAATAAGACAAGAAAGGACCTAATAAATTTCCCTTAACATCCTAACATTGAAGAGATGAATTTTTCACACCTAGAAGCTAGAGTACCAGGGTTTAGATACCCAGTTTTGAATCTAACCTCCAGACTAGGACTTGAATATCATTTTCACTACTTCAATATAGTCCAGATATTCACTACATAACACACAGATATTTCTAAACTCTATTCTACATCTATATCTCTATTGTGTTCTTTTGTTTACATCTTCGAGCAGTGTGTGTATCTATCTCTCACACACACATTGTCTCTTGTTCTTAACTAAATGATATTTGATATCCTTAAAATCACTAATATTATTCTTGTATCCCATGTAGAATAGTGGAAGAGGTAAAGTGTGACATGTTTTTTGTTTTTCCCACGAATAACTATGGCAGAGGTCAGGTGTGACCTGAAAATCCTCGTGTGCTATTTTGAACCCTGATCCAGGGTGTGGATCATACTGTTTATTAAATTAAACTGCCTGGTGGAAGGTGATCACTAAGTGGAGAGGACTAAGTCTCAGCTTGAGACTGAACCTCTTGTTTTTATATGATGTTCCTTTGCCTTCCAGTTTTAATTTTTGTTTATTGAATTTTACATTAAACTGAATTCAACTTTGATAGTTAGTTTACCAAGTGTTTATATCTGTTTTGAACTAGTATATTAGTTTCAAAAGTTAGACTAATCATTACATTAGTATAGCTGAGAACTAATCAATCTTCTGAGAAATTAATTGAACATTCAGGACTTTTATAAATTCACTACAAACTGAATTTGATTATTTTTATTGGGGGAAATTTTCAAAGATCCAATTTTAATAGAAGTTTTTATAGATACTCAATTCACCCCCCTCTTGATTAATCTACTCCAGCCAACATTTGGTATCATAGGATTTAAAAAAAAATTCAGTTCTCAAATCTTTTCAATTGTGATTATAGTTGTCTTTCAAATATCTTAAAATTTCTTTTATTTATAAATTTTTATCTCTTTGAAATTATTTTACAGTTTATATCATGGATAACAGATTAAAAGGAGATTCTACTAATAGACCACCATTTTTCAATGGAACTAACTATGCTTAGTGGAAGCTTAAAATGAAAATACATCTAGAAACAAAGGGATTTGAAATCTGGACTGCTATTGAAAGTAAATATAAAATTCTTGAAACTGCCAGAAACACATGGGATGAACCTACCAAGGCTTCCTATAACAATAATTGTAAAGCAATTAATTCTTTGTACTATACTCTAAGACATGAAGAGTTTAATCGTATTTATACTTCTAAAATTGTACATGAGATTTGGGACACTTTGTCTATTTCTCACGAGGGGACATATAATGTAAAATAAATGAGATTAAATACTTATACTATTAAATATGACAACTTCAGAATAAATCCTGATGAATCCATTTCTGAAATGTATCTCATGTCCATGAAATTGTGAATACTATGATTTCTTTAGGAAGAGAAGTTACAGTAAAATAGAAGATTATGAGGATTATGCAATGCTTACCAGAGATATGGAGAGCTACATCTGTGTCCATTAGAGAATCGTGTGATATTGATAAGATTCTAGTGAAGTAATTGATTGAAAAATTAATGATGTTTGAAGAGGAACTCAAAGTAAATAAAGAATATGATGAACCAAAAGGAAAGTTTGTAGCCTTCAAGACTACCACCTCTAAAAGTAAAGACAAAGACAAAGTTCAAGCTACTATTGAAAGATCCAGTAGTGAAGAATCATCTTCAGATAGTGATGAAGAAATGGGTCATCTATCCATATTATTCAAAAAAAATTACAGGAAAAATATGCTTTTCAAAAATCCCAATTACAAAAAAAAAGTATGACAACAAGGAAAATTGGAAAAAGGATTGGAATAGAAATGATAAATTATAAGAGATAATTTCCTATAAATATAAAAGGAAAGGACATGTCAAATATGACTGTCCAAAGCTCAAATAAAAAAATAAGTACGAGAATAAGGATAGAAAGTATAAGAAATCAATGAAGGCCACCTAGAGTGCCTTTGAGGACAGCTCCAATGAATCTTCTTCTTCTCATGATGATAAAGATAATATGGCTAATATGTGTTTTATGACAAACACTTCTCAGGTAATCTTAGACTCTCCTTTTCAAAATTCTTATTATTCTGAAAATGAAAGTGAGTCTGAGAATATGAAAAATGATTAATTATTTGAGTATTGCAACATATTGGAATAAAAATGTAATGAGTTAAAAGATAAGTATTAATCTTTAAAGATACAACATGCTCTCACTATAAATGTCAAATCTGAACTTACAACTGAAAAGTAGAAAAATGCTCAACTTCTCAAAGAAAACAATGAATTAAAAATGTCTAATGAGAAATTAAAGAATGACTTAGAACAATTTACCAATGGGAAAAATAACTTTACTCAAATTCTTGGTAAATAGATAGATCCAAAGTACACTTCTTGGATAGGATATCAACCAGGTCAATAGAATTTATCAAAAATAAATTTTATAACCAAATATGGAAAATATGCATATTTCTTCAAAAACCAGAATTTTATTATAAGTTCCAGTTCTAAGAATTATTTTAATGCATCCATGTCTACAGGACCAAACAGATTTTATTTTTCAAATAATCTATATTATTCATATAGGAATCCCATAAAACAATTTTGGGTTCATAAAGCTCTTATCACTAATGTTTGTGGACCCAGACAAATATGGGTACCAAAATCGTTTCTTTGATAAATTGTTTTGTAGGTAAACTGAATAAAGAGTTATTTTAGAAATCTATGGTTCTTAGATAGTGGATATTCAAGACATGTGACAGGGGACTATTCAAGATTTTAAATTCTTATCAATATTGATGGAGGACATGTCACATTTGGTAACAATGGTAAAGGAAAAATCATTGCCCTAGCCAAGATTGGTAACCCTAACTCTGTTTCAATTTCTAAAGAACTTTATGTTGATGGACTAAAGTGTAACCTACTAAGAATATCTCAATTGTGTGATGGTGGATTTAATTTTAAATTTAAAAATGATTCATTCCATGTTTTTTATACAAATAATAACTTAGTATTTACTTCACTTAGAAATGATAATGTATACGCTATAAATTTAGACACTTTAGCCTCACAAAATGTTTCTTGTCTAAGTGAAATTCACAAAGAGTCTTGGATTTGGCACAGAAGACTAGAACATTTCAACATACACTCTCTTAATAAGTTAACTAGAAATGGTTTAGTAAAAGACCTACCCAAAACAAAGTTTCCATACAATAAAGTGTGTAATCCTTGTCAAAAAAGAAAGAAACATAAACTCTCTTTCAAACCAAAGAAAGAAATAACTACTTCTCAACCTCTCGACTAGGTTCACATGGATTTGTTTAGACCATCTAGAGTTACAAGTATCAATGGGAAACACTATGTTTATGTTCTTATAGATAACTTTTCTAGATATACTTGGACCTTTTTCTTAGCTCACAAAAGTGAAGCTTGCTCTCACTTTACCAAGTATGCTAGGACTGTAGAAAATAGTAGTGAACTTAAGATCAAATACTTAAAGAGTGATCATGGCCATGAGTTTGAAAATCAAGATTTTGAATCATTTTTCTCACAAAATGGATATAATCACAACTTCTATGCCCCTAGGACACCTCAACAAAATGGTGTAGTAGAAAGAAGAAAAAGAACCCTATAGGAAAGTGCCTGAACTATGCTTAATGAATATGACCTACTGATTTTTTTTTGGGATGAAGCTGTTAATATAGATTTTTACATAATAAATAAAGTCTTAATCAGACCCATACTTAAGAAAACTCCTTATGAGTTATGGAACAATAGTAAATCCAAAGTAATTTATTTTAAAGTGTTTGGATGTAAAGTTTATATTCTGAACACTAAAGACAATTTAGATAAATTTTCCTCCAAAAGTGATGAAGAAATATTTATTGGATATTCAATATCAAGAAAATCCTATAGAATCTTTGATAATAAAACCAAACGTGTGTAGGAATCTGTACATGTCAAGTTTGATGAAACAGATCCACATGATCTTAATACCTCACTAGAAAATATTGAAGAGGATATTCCCAATATGTACATAAATGCTAAAACCTCAAATCATCCTCTAAAGGAATCTGTGAAAACCTCAAGTTTTTGAAATTCTCCAGATTTTAGTCATAATGAACCAGAACCTAATGATGAACCCGAAATAACTAATACAACTTTTACTAGACTAACTAGGATCCTTAAAAACCACCCCTTAGATGCTGTTGTTGGAGAATTAGATAGAGGAACACAAACTAGAACCTCTTTGAGAAATCAGGATAAACATCAAGCGTTCTTGTCACAACTTGAACCTAAAAATATCAATGATGAAATCAATGATGAATTTTGGGTAATGTATATGAAAGAAGAACTTAAATAGTTTGAAAGAAATAATGTTTGGAAACTTGTAGATATACCAAAGGATACTTTGACCATAGGAACCAAATGAGTGCTTAGAAATAAAGTTGATGAAGATGGAAATATAGTTAGAAACAAATATAGGTCGTTTTCACAAGGATATAATCAGAAGTAAGGAAATGATTATGAAGATACATTTGCACTAGTAGCTAGGCTTAAATCCATTAGAATCTTACTTGCCTATGCAGCACACTTGGATTTTAAACTTTACCAAATGGACGTCAAAAGTGAATTATTAAATGGTTATATAATTGAGGATTTTTTTGTTGAAAACCCCCTAGGTTTTAAAAATCAACATTTTCCAAATCAAGTGCTCAAATTATCTAAAGATTTATATGGTTTAAAACAAGCTCCAAGAACTTGGTATGAATGGTTAAGTAACTTTCTTATTTCTAAAAGTTTTACAAAATTAGTTGTTGATCCTACTTTGTTTGTAAAAATAATTTCAAAAGAATTTTTAATAGCTTCAATATATTTAAATGATATTATATTTATATCTTCTAAAAATTATTTATGTAATGATTTTTCAAAAATGATGCAAAGTGAGTTTGAAATGAGTTTGATGGGTGAACTTAAATATTTTATTAGATTTAAAATATTTCAAAATAAATAAGGTGTTATTATAAATTAAAGTAAGTACAATAAAGATATTTTGAAAATATATGGCCTTGATAGCATTAATAGTAGTGAAACCCCTATGAGTTCTACATGTAAGTTAGATCTTGGTGAAAACAAGAATTCATTTATCAAACTGTTTATAGATGAATGATTGGGGTTTTATTGTACTTAACTACTAGTAGGCCAATTATTATGTTGAGTGTGTGTATATGTGAAAGATTTCAAGAAAACCCAAGAGATTCACATTTAAATGTTGTTAAAAAAGTTTTCAAATACATCAAATATATAACTAATTTAGGATTGTTCTACCCAAGAGGAAAACCTTTTGATTTGGTTAGTTATTCAGATGCTGACTTTAGTGGATGTAGGTTAGATATAGAGAGTACCTATAGAACTTTTCATTTTTTGGGAAAGTCTTTAATATCATGGTGTAGTAAAAAGAAAAATTCAGTTGCATTATCAACTACTGAAGTAGAGTACATTGCTGCTGGTAGTTATTATGCATAAATGTTTTGGATGAAACACACCTTATTAGACTATGGATTTCAGTTTAGACATATCCCCATAAAATGTGACAATAAAAGTGCTATTAAAATTTCTAACAATCCAATTTCTCATTCTAGAACAAAACATATTGATATAATACATCACTTTTTGAGAGATCATTATCAAAAAGGTGATATAACTCTTGAGTTTATTAGGACTGAGCATCTACTTTCTGACATATTCACTAAACCCTTAAACTCTGAAAGAATGAACTATATCATACATGAACTAGGAATTGTAAATATATAAATTTATTTCAACCTATTTCCCCTTAAAAAATTGTTTGTCTTTGTTATTGGTACAGGTCTAACCAATTAGGTGAAATCAATCTGTGAAACTGATCTATGAAACAGATCTGTGAAACCGATCTGTGAAACTAATCTATGAAACCGATCTTTGAAACCAATCTTTGAAACCAATCTTTGAAACCAATTTATGAAACCAATCTCTAAAACCAATCACTTGAAACTAATTGTGTAACATCAGTTGTGTGGAATCGATGCCTTTAAGGATCCTTTTGTAATTCTGTCCATTTTAAGTAAAATGACACAGTTTTGTTTTTCTCATTAATATTTTTTGATTTTATGTTTTTATGATTTACAATCCTTAAATTATAAAATGAATTCAATCCACTTTGACATTTCACCTTCCTCTCTACCTTTGAACCTTCTGCTCTTCGACACTCTATTTCTCTACCCACGTCCTTTCGATTCCCCTTGAATCCGAACCCTCAAAATGGAAAAGATGAAGTGCATGATGGATGATCCAAGTGAATATCTATTAGATAAGTGTAAAAAGGGTGATTCTAGTGGTATTTCAAACCAAGGTTTGGGGATCCGAGTTGTTACAACTGAGAAGGAAGTATTTGCAGAATGGATTTTTTTAAGCAGGTCACTTTTGCTGAGGGTGCTAGAATCTCGAGATTGGCTAAGTTGGTTCTCAAACAATGAGAGACCGTTTTATCCCCATCTTGTGCATGAGTTTTATCTCAACTTGAAGATATCCCTAGATGGAGTTGAATAAGTTTGGATTAAGTCTGTAGTGAAGGGAAAAGAGATAAATTCTTCATCAAAGGAATGGTATGAATACTTAGAAATGCCTCATGAAGGTGTCTATGCTAATTATCAGGGTAAAATTACTCCTTCTTCTGATTTTTTATCATATGAGGATTATCTAAAGGATATAACTGGAATTGAGTAATTGAGGATATCTACTAACAGTGAGTAGGATGGAGAGGCAATATTACTCTATAAGTTTATTTAACATCAAATCTTCCCAATGAAGGGAGACTTCTCGGCTGTGAAGTATCCGAATGTATTCCTAATTTACCTATTGAAGAATGGGATAAAGGTGAATCTTTATAAGTACCAAATGTTACTTATTTCTGACATGATAAAACCCTCCAAGAAATAAATATTTTTGTACTATCCTAGAATGATCTATGTAATGCTAAAGAAGTTGGACTTTGTGGAAGATAGAGATGAAATGATTAGTGTCTGTAGTGGTTTCTGCCTTTAGAAAGATATTTTCAAGAGAATGAAGATTTTATAGAACCCTTGGAAGAAATGATGGGTAGTAGATGAGGAAAGACTATATGAATATTACAGTCCGATTGACCGTCCTACCAAACCAAAGGATCAAGTTGATCCAGGCCTAAAACCAGGAGAAGAAGCTGTCTATTCAGATGAGGAAGTTGAGGCTAAGTTTCCAAAGGAAGAAGGATCTCCTATTGATGATAGGAGTGATCATGATATTTTTGAAAGTCCAAAAGACACGTCTTATGGACCTGCTAGTCCACCATTGGATTTAGCTTCAAGGTAAACTTTTCTAGGACATGAGTAAGAGGAAGAGATAGAAGTCACTGGTGTAGAGGGATATGTAAGTAAGTCAAATGGGGAGTCTGATGATGATGATGATGAAGAAGAAAATGATGATCATGTTAGTGATTCTTTGAAAGTGGTTCAACAAGTAATTGATAGATCTAGTGAGGAATATGTACATGGAGTTGCTGATAGAGCTGATGGACAGGGTGGTGCTAATCCTATTGAAATGGAGGCTACTTATCATGGAGATGCTGGTAATGAAAATAGTCTTGACAATCCTAATGTTGAAAATCAAGAAATCATTCAGGAGTTGAATGAAATTATGGCTGGTGACCATGAGGAAGGGGTTGAGGATCAAGTTTCATAGTTGCCTCAGATTGAGGAAGTGCCTGGAGAAGCTGAAGTGGCTAGAGTACTTGTCGAACCTCAAGTTCAGTTGGTACATATGACCAGAAATGTTATTTTGGATAGAGTACATGATGAAGAAGAAGATGAAGATGAGATTGTACCTGAGACTCGGGGAAGAAGAGTCAGAATTGACACTATAGATCCAAGAGACTAGACCTATACTCACGAGTGGAATAGAGATCCAGGATACATTCTGTTTGGATTGGAATATAACTCAGATGAGGAGATATCAGCACCTCCTCCTACTCCACAAGTTCAAGCTGAAGCAGAACCTATTGCACATGCTTCACCGGTTTCACCTCCATCAGTTGAGCCAGTAGCACAGCCAGTTCCTAGTGACTATGTTACCAAGGATGATTTAGAGCAATTAAAAGATGATATTTGTGAGTCAGTGAGAGCCTCAGTTGGAACTAGAAGTGAAGCCTCTACTTCCATGAGTATTTCAAATGATGATGCTGCAAAAATTGAAAGGATGGTGATCCAGTAGATTCAACATAGTCTCATTTCCACAGACGAAACCATCATTAGACATAATACTTTGTTGAGTGAAGAAGTAAGGAAGATGATAAATGAGTTAAATTATCTTACCACTGATTTCAAGACCTCTTTTAGTGGTGTGATGGTAGTTATTAGGAACTTAGTGACACATCTAGTAAGTGTATATTTGAATAAATTGAAAGAGGATCTCAGCAATATGATCACTAGTCCATCTAGTTCTAAAGGTGGGAGAGCTGGTTTTTCTAATTTAGAGTATCTCAAGGCTGTGATAAGAGAAAAACTCGAGAATATTTACAGTGATTTAGACAAACAAACTCTTGAAAAGGTACATATAAATATAGATCTTGTTTACAATAAGGTAAGTCAGTGCACAAATGAAGTCTATTCTGATCAGAATGAGATTAGAGAGAAAGTGGATAAGTATTTTTCCAAGATCTATACTAAGTATGATCCCATCAATAACTTCAAGTTTTCAGCCGAAAATCTCAGGATTTCCCCATTAACAGAAGCCTTTAATAATAAAGTAGAAAAATTGAAGGAGTTTACTCCTCTACTGAATAAGTTTCTAGAAAATAAGGATGATTTTGAGAAGGCTATGCAATATGGAGGTGAAATCATTAATGACTTCATAAAACTTCTCAAGCCATACATACATGTTCAAGCTGAAGTAATTCCATTGGAACTTCCTATCGACCTTCTACTCAGATGACTATATCTTAGGCCCTTTCTCAGATTCAACCAATAATCACAGAGCAACCTCAGAGTCTTGTGTTGTCAGAAAGGTGACCTCACCTTGTAAAAAATGTCCCTATAGGTGTTTCCTTTCTCGGTGTTGTTATTAGACCACCATTTACTAATTTCACAAAACCACCTTCTTCACCTCCAGTAGATCCTTTAGACAAAGGCATAGCACCTCAGAAGCCAAACCCTTTGTAGTGGATTGTTTAATTGATAGGTATTTGTACTATTTTCTTGATTGTACTCCCTTGAACCTTAATGAAAATCCATTTTTTATTCACCGTGTTTCTCATTTTATTTCTGTTATTATTTTTTCTTTTTTTCCCTTCTTCTTTCTCCTTCTCTTAACCTTTTTGATAATCCCAAAGGGGGAAGAAAGGTATAGGAATAAAAGGTATAGTCATACCATATTAATCTCAGGGGGAGAAACTCTCTCATAGGATACATATAATGTACTCAACATCATATATATATAATAAAAACTACTCTAATTTTAATGACCCTACTCTGATATAAATTCACCTATATATATATATATATTTCCTCTATTACATAATTGAGTGGGAGATATTTATATTACCTCTATTACATCATGATTATTCTATAATTTGTGATTATCAAAAAGGGGGATATTGTTGGACCCTCTAAGAAATAGTGTTTTTAATAATCAAAATTCGTGTCAATCTACAGATCCTATTAATTCTTATATTAATTAATAAATAAACTTGATCATGTCATTGAATATATTTAAGTAAATCAATTATTTCATACAGTACAATACATTTCAATGAGTCAATAAAATATGAATATTTATGCTTCAATATATTTAAAAGTGTATATTTACATGTATTTATAGATTTCACTTAAACTTGTAGTGTTCTGTGTAAGGAATACACTTTATATATTTTTCAGAGTCCCTGGCACCGATAGTTCGAAACGAGTCACCGATGAACAAGTCATCGATGGACGACACAATGATGATCGATTCACTGATGATCAACTCACCAATGGATGACACACCGATGATCAACTTACCAATGGAAGACACACTGATGATCGACTCACTGATGAAAGACACACCGATGATTGAGTCACAGATGGATGACACACCGATAGTAAAAAATGAGTCACCGATGACAACTCACCGATGCCATGATAGATCGATAGCACAAACAACTCACTGATACATTGAGTCACTGATACTGATGGAAATAACCCACCCATACTTGGAGTCACTGATGTTGACAGACCGATGATGACAGACCGATGCAATTGAGTCACCGATACTTATGACTCACCGATAGTCATAAGAATTGTCTTTAAATTTATTTATTCAAATTTATATCAAACGGTCATATTTAGAGAAATTAATGTTTCTAACATTATTTAATATTGTATGTAGGAATATACATAGACAGTACGAGGTACATGAATATGGACAGATCTTCATGCCTGCTAGACATTGAAGTATAAAAGAATTACAAGATAACCCTCATGAAGAGATATAGATAGACCAGGCGAATGTGTTGAAAAGTGAAAAGAGAAGAACTATAATTTCTTACAACTCTCGAATATACTTTCAAGATCTGAAGAACTCGAATCTAGAGTACATAATGAGATCAATAAGACAAGAAAGAACCTGCTGAATTTCCCTAAACATCCTAATATTGAAGAGTTGATTTTTTCACACCTAGAAGCTAGAGTACAGGGGATGAAATACTATGTTCTGAATCCAAATTCAAAAATAGGGCTTGAATATCATTTTTACTACTTCAATATAGTCTATATATTTACTGCATAACACACATAGATTTCTAAACTCTATTCTACATCTATATCTTTGTTGTGTTCTTTTGTTTACATCTTCGAGTAGTGTGTGTATATATCTCTCACACACACATTGTCTCCTGTGCTTAACTAAATGGTAATTGATATCCTTAAACTCACTCATATTATTCTCGTATCCCATGTAGAATAGTGTAATAGGTCCAAGTTTGACATTTTTGTCATTTTTTCCATGAATATTTGTGGTAGAGATTAGGTATGACATGGAAAACCTTGTGTGATGTTGTGAACCCAGATCCAGGGTGTGGATCAAACTGTATTAAATTAAATTGTGTGGTGGCAGGTGATCACTAAGTGGAGAGGGATAAGTCTCATCTTGAGACTGAACCTATTGTTTTTATCCATTGTTCCTTTTCCTTCCAGTTTTAATTTGTGTTTATTGCATTTTACATAAAACTGAATTCAACTTTGATAGTTAGTTTAGAAAGTGTTTATATCTATTTTGAACCAGTAGATTAGTTTCAAAAGTTAGACTAATATTTATATTAGTATAGTTGAGAACTAATAAATATTCTGATAAATTAATTGAACATTCAGGACTTTTATAAATTCACTACAAACTGACTTTGATTATTTTTATAAGGGGAAATTTTCAAATAACCAATTTTAACAGAAATTTTTATATATACTCAGTTCACCCCCCTCTTGAGTAATTTACTCCAACCAACAGAACATACCTAGAAGATATCCATAAATAATGATGTAATTCCATCAATAATATAAGTGAAGAAGCTTCTATAATGTTGGGGAATGTTTAGTATGAGCCAAATGAATATTAGGGGTGATTAGACATAAAAATGATCAAGGGAAAAGAGTTAATTTCTAAATTTTTAGAGGTTTGGATTGGGGTGAATGGTTATGATGCATGATTAAAAAAACCATGCACCAACCATACATGTCATATTTCCTATAAAATATAGGGAGTGTAGTTTCCTAGATATGAGATACATGGTTTTGGTAAACTGTGTACAATCCATACGACACCCCTGGATAACCACCCAAACACATTCCCAGTTCCATGGTGAGTTTCATGGTTTTACTAACCATGCTCAAAGCATGAAAAACTCTTATAGAACCTCATAGTGACACACCACATGGTTACATCATGGTTTTTACTAACCATGCACCCAAACCATGCGTCTTTACTATTTTCTCTAAAAAACTATGTTTTCAATCCTTATCTCATGAAAACCTATTGAATTACCCAAAAGATAAATCAAGCTCAAAATAAATCATACTTGTTACATATAGGTCATCATGATAACTAATGTTTTCTTCTTTTAATTCCAAGAAATTCTTCTTCTACCAATGAAAAACACTCACTAGAGGTGGACTTCCTATCATCTACAACAACTACCCATTTAGCATCTATAAAACCTTTCAAACCCAAATCAAATCTCTTATCTTACATAAAACCATAATTAAAAGTATTCAATATGTATCCAATAATTTATTTTCCCCCAAAATATGTGATTCATTAGTATTTGACTGATATCTAGCATAAAGAGTTACAACATAAACAATATTGATCCTAGATGCTATAAAGTACATGAAACTTGTAATTAAATTTCTGAACTACTTCTCATTAACTATTTTTCTTCCATCATCCTTTCTTAGTTTTTTACTCACATTAATTGGTGTAGACACTCCTTTATATTCCTATATCTCAAAATTCTTCAATATCTTATTTACATATTTTTCTTATTGAGTAAAAATGTAATATACTTCTTAGGTAATCAATAAATCTAATAAAAATTTAATTTCTCTAAGAATTGAAATTTCAAATATTTATTTCATGTGACTTGAAATTTCTTCACACAACCTCTCTTCATTTCTAGAAAAAATAATTTCATTAATATATACAATAAAAAAAGTGATGTGGTGTTGGTATTCTTCACCTAAATTTTTTTATCCAATTTAAATTTCATTAATTTAATTCTCCTCATATATTAATTAAGATTAAAATACCAAGATCTTGGAATTTAATTGAATCTATAGAGATCCTTATTAATCTTCCACATCGTATCATTCCATCCCATATGCCAATTAACAGTGCCCCAAGACGGTTGCCATAAGACCTCAAGTGTGCCTCCCAGAATGCCAAAGGCTGTCGACTAGCTGCGAAGGCCTAGGGTGTGTCTGTGGGGATACCCCCTCATTGATCAGAGTGGAGCACAGAAACATATATATGATATAATATAATAAGATATATCATAATCAATGAAAAAAATAGATATCAGTGAAAACAATACTAGTAAAACATGCAAGCTAAATAAACAATAAGTGGAAGCTTAATAATAAGTAGATACAAACAGATAATGATCATGGTGATGTAGCTATAAAAAACAATAATTCAAGGGCAGGGGATAAAATAATATACTATATGCTACAAAACATTCTAAAGACCATAAACATCTATGTTTATAATCTCAAGTATAGGCTCAGTACTCTTCCCCAATCTTCGTTCTAGAAGTTACAATCAAGCATTGGAATCTAGACACATCCCTTTATCAATACCTGCAATAATAAAGTATTATTGGGTTCCAAGGGTGGCCCAAGAAGGGTTTGAGATAAAATCTCATTAGTTCGCCACCCATGGTGTCTAGGCCAATCCATTTCATGAAATATAAAATGAATAGTGTTCTACAAGAAGTAAATTCATAGCAGAAGTAAATAAAAAAATGCATTGGACTCGGTTTCACTTGGAAACCCATCCAATTTACCTACTTCATCATAAGATGGTGAGTCTGAACCAAGGAACTTGCAAAGGTAATGTTGGGAAAAAAATCCCTCAAGGCATCATTGAATCATTTTTGAGGTGGTTGTGTTTGTTGACAAAGTGGACATCTGAGCGGTGATTGTTGACAAAGCAAAACAATGACATAAAAATTTGTTGACAAAGAGGATTTCATGATGGAATGTCGAGATCAAGAGCTGAGGTCAACGATCCATGTTTGATTCA
The DNA here is from genome assembly GCA_963277665.1 of Viscum album. Taxonomy (NCBI): domain Eukaryota; kingdom Viridiplantae; phylum Streptophyta; class Magnoliopsida; order Santalales; family Viscaceae; genus Viscum; species Viscum album. Next base: position 767,042,523 of record OY728159.1, on the reverse strand, counting down.
AGAACGTCGACAAAAGTAATGGATGATCTGGAGGCGGTACAAAAGAACAGATACAAGGTGGCGCCGTTTTCCAGTGTTTGCCAAATTTTTGGGCCTGAAAATCGACAAATGAAGAAAGTGGTTTTTGGAAAAGGGTCTTGCGCACCGTGTACATGAAGGCTTGGAAACTTGAACGCAATATGTTTTTCAAGATCAGATCATCAAAATATGGCAAAGGGATAAGGTTCGCGCAAGTTTTGGTGAGGTCTCACAGGTGACTTGTGTGCCGTGAAAGATACTTGCGCGCCAATGCATTGGAAGTATGAGAACTTGCGCGCATATGGTTTTTCAAGATCATAAGATCAAAATATGGCAAAGGAAAGAGGTTCGTGCAAGTTTGGAAGTAGGTCGCACAAGTGACTTGCAGGGGAAGAGACCTACGTGTTGAGACTTGCGCGCCGAGGGTTGAATTGCGCGCCATCGCGCAGGGTGGTCAGATTGCCTATAAATACTGGACCACCCCTCCTCATTCATTACTGGAGTTAAACACTTTGAGAAATCAGAGCTCCCATCATGCAGGTGTGGTGGTCGCGCAAGTGGTGTGTGTGGTCGCGCAGGTGGGACTTTCACGCCAGGTTGATAGTTGCGCGCCAGTGTGGAGTTTCATGCTAATATTGGATTGGGCGTAAAAGGAAGTGAGTCACGTAGGTTTAGAGTTGAGGAATCTTGAGTCTCGCAAGTGTCTGAGGAGGACTTGAGCGCCCGTTGTGACTTGCGCGCCGATATAGACTTGCGCGCCAAGTAAGGTTTATTTCCAGCAGTGATTTTCGGGCTGCGTGGAAGCTGGAAGTTTGCCCGATACCTTCGGTGCAAGGAGAGATTCACCTAAGGGTGCAAATTGGGCTTCAACAGAGCATCTAATTACAGAGCAAGATGCATTCATTCATGAAAATGAAGATAACTACATGTTTATAAACTGTGAGTGGATTCCTTCCAAGAGCAGTGAGCAAAGGAAGAGAAAGAAGGTGATCCTCTCCACCGACAGTGAGCCAGAGAGAGAGAAACAGGGAGTGACCCTTGGGAAAGCAGTGACCTGACCCTAAACTTTGTAAAGGCAGTGAGCCTGGGCATAGAAGTGATCTAGCCCGAACATTGTATCCACATCTAGTGAAGAATATTGGAATTTGGTACGACCAGCAACTTGTCGGTGTATGCTCCTTGGACGTAGCCCAGTGAGGGTGAACCAAGTAAAAATCTTTGTGTCTGCCTGTTTGCTTCCCTGCATTGCATTCAAAGCATCATCATTAGATAAATAAGTAAAGAAGTGATCATAGTTTACACACAAGAGTAAACAAAGTGACCCTTGTAATAAAGAGGTCAAGATCCAGTGGGGTAGGAAGAACATTGAAAAAGAATATCCATACCCTGATTCACCCCCCCCCCCTCTCAGGGTATATAGGCCCTTATTGGTCCTAACATGTAAAGTGATAGGTATAAAGTTCCATAGGATAAAATATCCCAAAGCTTGTGTTTGGACTTAGAGGACACATCCCTATGTTTCTAAAACCAATGGATCATTTCTCATTTTGAAATCATTCATTTACCTTTTCTTTAATTCAATTTGAAAACCCATTTAGAAAATATAGAGATACCCCCTGAGCCCGTCCATGGAAATCCAGAGAGACTTTCCAAGTATTGCTTGAGGGGATCGCTTTTTAACCAATGAAAAGGAGTCCATCCATGGTGAACCAATGATGAAGATCCATGTATCACTCCAAGCATGGTGTGAAAATGTCAAGTTCTAACCTCTAAGTTCGTAACTGGTATCACATATAGGGGCTCGAGTCTCTCTCGAGGCATGGTAAAACCAATGTTCCTTCAATCCCATCCAAGGCGTATCCACTAGGGAACCGGTATCACTTTTATGTAGGAAAAACAGATAAATTCATTATGATCACATGTTAGGAATAGCTGATGTCACCCCTAGCATGTTTACAAAGCATTATAAAATTTATACAAGAAGGCATGGGAGTCTGTCCAAGGAATCGTTAACTCAGAACCCCTTATTTCACCCTCATTACTATGGTTAAAACATTAAAAAATTATATTTCATAGATACATGTCTATCAAGAGGTCCCATTTCATTTAATTCAATATTTATTTCTTGATAGGCATATTGGTTAAGGAAAACCATTGGGTAAACCATTTATGGAATGAGGTATAAGGAATTGAGCACTTGTCGAATTCGTTTAATTCAACCATTTCATTACAGAATGGTTTATAGGGGTCTAATTCATGGTTCAACCACAAATTAAACTCCAACAATAGGCTCAAGGCATTAATTGTGTGACAAAACACCTCAAGGGTGTTATTCTATTTCAAAAAAAAGGATAAAAAGGGCATATAAGGTATAGATCACCCATTGGGATGGCAAGAGTCAAGAAGATAAACCTAACAGGTTGATTCATCACTAGCTTGGGTCACCAAAAGTCTAGGTAAGGAATTAAATTTAATTTATTTTTTATATTTGGAGGCAATTTTAGAAAATCTAACTCACATAGAAACCACACATTTTATATAATTCAATGAAATGAAGGGAAAGGATGTAGACCACCTACCTTAGCCTTGTAGACCCTCCCTCTTCCAGTGTCAAAATTTTATTGGATCTAGGTTGTAATAAAATGATGAAACTTTCAAATTCCATGAAAATGGGGAAAATGGGCTTGCACCCAAATAGAAAAAAAAATATGGGATGAAGAACTTGAAATAGAATGGAGATGATTGAATATCTCACCTCTAGATTTCCATTAGATCCAACAGCACTTGATTGGGAGATCAGACGAAAGATCTACCATGATCCCTAGAAAAAAGTGATGAAGAGATTTTTATGAGGGAGGAGATGCTTCAGCTTCTAAAGAAGAAAAGTAAAAGAAAGAATAAGGGTTTTAAAAAAAAGAGGGGTAAAAATGTAAATTCACCCTCATTTACAAGGGTGTGTGGTTTGGTCACACGGTTGGCCAAACTATGCTCCAACCATGTGACTTTATCTGAGTTAAAGGAGAACTATGTATGGTTAAGCACATGATCTATTTAACCGTGTGCAAACTATGAAAAACCCCACTGTCCAAAAGTTGCAGATGGGTTGCACGATCATGCAACTTAGGTCACACTTTTTCAGTCAAATTGTGCATCCCCTAGGTCTCCATTGTCTACGGCTGTATGGTTTAGGGAAATGGTGTAGGCTAGGTGCCTCAGTTTCTCCTAACCATGTGACCCAGTATTTTCTTCCCACTTCGAGGCTTTGGGCTAAAAACAAGCCCCTGACACACCTGATACCTCCTTTACTTGATTAGGAATCATTATTAGGTATTTTAAAAGGAATTTAAACTAAAATTAAGTGGTTCATACCATTAGGAACATCTAGGACGTTATAACATCCCCTCCTTAAGACAATTCATCCCTAAGTTTCCCTTCTAAGGGTGCTAAAACGTTGTCTGAGAAGAGTTCTGGCCACTGCGCATGTACATTGGCTTCCCACTCCCATTTCTCATCCTATACGCATATATTCTTCCATAGAACTTGGACAAAAGGAACTGAACTTTCTTGGAGAGCCTTCATTCTTTGATCCATGATATGTATTGGATGCTCCTCAAAATACACATCTGATTCCATCTTGATATCCTTGTGGTCAAATGAATGAGATGGGTAAGAGTGATACTATTGAAACTAAGATATGTGGAATAAGTCATGCATGGCATGGAACCTCTAAGGTAATAGAAACTGATAAGCTATTGTCCCAACTCTCTCTACTCTCATGAAAGGCCTAACATACGAGGTGAAAACTTTCCCTATCTCCGAATTCATCTGTGACCCAATCTAGGCGATACACGTAGAAATACCCGATGTTCCACCTCAAACTTCAGAGCTCTACAGTGATGATTGGTATAAGACTTGTGCCTAGAATAAGCTGTATCTATACACTTTTGAATTAGCTGAACTTTCTCTAAAGTCTCCTAAATAATATAAGGACCTAGTAGAGATTCCTCACCTACCTCTAGCCAAAATAGAGGTGAATGGAACGGTCTACCATAGAGGGCCTCATACAGAGCCATCTAAATTATTTTTTGAAATCTATTTTTGTTAGAAAATGAAACCATAGGTATATTGTTTTCCCATGAACCTCTGAAATCAAGAATGTGGGCCTATAGAATATCCTTTAACACCCAAATCATCTAATGAGACTATCCATCAATCTGAGGGAGATATGTTTTACTCAAGAGAACCTGTGAACCCAGTGCCTATTGCAACCCTTGAAAAATCATGAAGTGAAGTAGGTGTCCTGGTCAGAAATGATAGAATGGGGAACACCATGAAGTCACACTATCTACCGAATATATATCCTTTCTATCTCATCAATATAAAAGGACTCTCATATTTTTAGGAAACATGTGACTTTGGTTAACCTATCGAATATCACCCATATTGCATCACTACCTCGAGAAGATATCAAAAAATGCCACCATGAAATCCATGGTGACACATTCCATTTACACTTAGGAATAGAGAGAGGTTATAGAAGTATAGTAGTATACTATTTCTCTACCTTCACCTACTAATAGGTAGAGCATCGAGTGATAAATCTTATTATCTACCTCTTCATACCTAGCCACCAATATTGCTGATGCATGTATCAGTACATCCTAGTTAGACCAGGATGAACTTCCCATACACAGGCATCTGATTCCTTCATTTTCTATTCTTGTATATCTAAAGGAAACCATACACTCCCATGGAAGAGAAAGGCCTCACTCAAATCCACAACCCAACCATGATGTAGGTTCTCTCCTCTAATACTCTCCCTCAAAACGAGGCCATCAAAATCAGACAGTTGTTACATCTAGACCCACTCCAAAAGGGAGGAAGTCACTATCAGAGCTACTATAATTGATTTCCCATGATAGTTATGAACATCTAGGTGAATCTCATAGAGTATATTTATCAAATTCCACTCACTACTGGCCTCCTTTACGGAATTCTCCTGAGTATTCTAGCTCAAGACATCATCTACATCATTTCCCTTTTCGGGTGTGTAATCAAGTTCAAAGTCAAACGATTGCAGGTATTCCACACACATGTGTTTCCCCGGATTCAAGTCTCACTGAGTAAAGATATACTTAAGACTTTTATGATCTCTGTAAACAAAAAATTGATCTCTCAATAAGTAATTCATTCTATAAAGTATATCATGAACCATGACTACCAGCTCGAGGTCATGCATAGGGTAATTCCTCTTATGATGCCTCAACTAGAGAGAACCATCCGCTAAAACCTGATCACCTTGCATAAAAAATGAACCCATCCCAATTCTTGAAGTTTCATAGTAAACAATATAGATTCTTCTCAGGTTATGAAGAATCATAATTGGGTTTGAAGTGAGTATTCCCTTTAACTCTTGAAAAGTTGTCTCACAAGATTTAGTATAGTTGAATTTCACACCCTTCTTCGTCAAGACCATAATTAATACTTCCAGTCATGATAAGTCCTAGATGAATCAAATATAATAACTAACCATCCATAATAATTTTTTTAGGTTAAACAAATTCTTAGGATGCTCCTAGGAAACCACAATGCTCACCTTCTCTGGTTCAACTGATATGCCTAATTCAGATATGATGTAACCCAAGAAGTGAACCTTAGTAATACAAAAGTGGCATTTAATAATTTTTACATATAACTGGTGCTCTCTCAGTGTACTTATCATGATCTCAATATGATTGGCACAGTTGTGTCTAGTGCACAAGTACACTAAGATGTTGTCTACGGAGACTACCACAAAGGAATAAAGATATGAGTGGAAAACCTAATTCATTAATGACATGAAGATCATCGGCACATTCATCAAGGAAAACGACATAACCATATACTAATACAAGTTATACCTACTTTAGAACATTGTACATGTTATGTCATATGGCCTCACATAAACTTGATGGTGGCCCAACCTCAAATCGATCTTAGAGAAAACTTTTTCTCCTTGGAGCTGGTCGAAGAAGTAGTCTATATGAGGATGTGGATACCTATTCTTTACCATAATCTAGTTCAGTCAGTGGTAATCTATGCACAATTTGAGGGTACTGTCAGCTTTCTTGGAGAAAAGGATGGATGAAATCCATGGAGATGTGTTGGTTTAGATAAAGACCTTATCCTCTAAGTCTTCAAGCTGCTTCTTGAGTTCTTGAATATCAATAGGTGACATCCTATACTAAGAAATGGAAACTGGTGTCGCACCTAGAATAAGATCAATGATGAACTCAACTTCCCTCTCAGGAGTTAAGCTGGAGAAATCATCAGGAAATATGTCCATGAAACAATCCAAAATTGGAGAGAATTACATGAGCTACATTTCATGATCACTCATAAAGAGAATATCCATCTGGTTTGTTAATACCCCTCGACCAGTATGCTTTAGTCCATCTCGACTGGCATGGATATCCCATTCACCCTTATGAATATACTTTTTTCCCTCATGTGAGGTAAATTAAACTCGATGGAGATAGAAATCCACCTAGGATCGATAAGGTAATATCTTGTTCATTCTGAGAATGACGCCGAATTCGGTCTTCTTGAGGATGATGAAACTCCAAAAAAATGGTACCCACCTATTTTAAAGGGGAACTCCTTTCACTAGAGTATACCCTCTACCTAAACTCCCAACAACATGTCAAGGGTTATAACTCTATTGGATTACTCTATCATTAATCCTGAAACTCCCATAGTTGCAGCAGATAGAAAAGAGTGTTATTCACCTATATCGAATAAGGAATATACTAAAGTAGAGGATACTAGAATAGTACCTCAAACTATAGATTTCCCTAGAATCTACTCCTCTGGGGTAGGTTGAAAAACATAGATATGGCCTGAACTGCAGCCCTAAGACGTTGTCCGAGTAGCCTGAGTAGGTCCACTCTGCTGATGATTAAATTATGAAGCCTAACTACCTTGTCCATGACCAGCTTTTCAACCTGAATGGCCAGTAGAAGACCAGATTCCTTCCTAACGAGGTGTCACATACTCTGCACCTGGAGGTGGTGCTAGCACAAAACCTCATTTTTTGGAATTGGAAGAAAGTATCGGTAGAAATGCTACACAATACTGACACTTGATTAGGTTTCTCATACACTGGGGATTTTGTGCCTTATCATGCTGCACTAGTGAAACACCAAAAGTTTTTCTGTACATGTCACCTAGCTGGTTCTTCCCCTATGTGTATCCTCAAAGCATCGCTTCCTTCCAATAAGTAAACCACTTTTCTTCCTGGAAGCTGAACGGACCTATTTTACAACACTTGATTCCCTCAAGTTCCGCTCAATAATGCGGGTATACTTCACTATCTATGAGATAATGGTCAACTGAAAGACATTCTCCTATGAGAGAATGATGTAATGAATCCCATACTCAAATCGCCTCACAGTAGTCATCTCATCACCAGTCAAGGTCGGTGAAAAATGATGCAATTCAGTGAAGTGATCCAAGTATTCCATCATTTAAATGTCACCTTGATAAAGGTTCATGAACTACCGAATGTGATCTATTCTTAGATTCTGAGGGAAGAACTATTCAAAGAAGGTTGTCTAGAAGTCTTCCCATACAATACCTCAGTGTCTTCTAGTCTGTGTCAGAATATCCTGACATCGCTTGGAGGAGTCGCATGGCATGTAGGTCGTGATCTTGGCCCCCCACTCTAGAGGTGTATCAATATTCTTGAAAATTTACACCATAGCCTCTAAACAAGACTCAATAGCCTGAGGCCCTCCATCCCCTGAGAAGGTGTGAGGATGATATTGTTGGAACTCCCTAGTCGTCTCTTCTATACTAGAGGCAGGTCGAGGAGCACCCTGAACTGATTACATGAAGTGAAGGAATCTATCAAGAAATTGTGAATCAGCACCCAGTAGATGATCTGGATGAGGTGCCTCTGGTGGAACTACAGGAGGTATCAGAGGTGGCTAGGTCCCACCACCTCAGGAGTAATCTCATCACTACTTTATTGACGAACAATACAAAGTCATTATAGTGACATAGCTCTACAAATTCTAATCTCATTTCTGAAATAGGATTTATAATAGATGGGGAAATCTATAAATAAGGACAAGTACAAATCCTTCTTATAAACACACTACAGCCCTTATCATGCTTCATAAGTCAGGTATAGGTGATCAAAATGAGTCACGGAAGAAACACAGGAGACACGACCTAATTTCCACTACTAGTTTGGACCAAGTCTCATATCTCACCTACATATATACCTGTTTAATTTTAATAATCATGTTCATTTAATTCATTTATGAAATTAGATTTCCTTTAAGTGGATGAATTATATAAATCATTGCCTCCATTTTATAAGGGCCTATACACCTTATAAATTTCATGGTGGTATCCATTTAATTATAACCACAACATGTTCCAGCCCATGCGACCAATGTTCCATGGATCAATGTGCCATAATTTTCTACTTAAGGCATATGCTTTAACCTATGCAAGAAAACACTGTTAGGTTAAGGAAGATGATTTAACTGCCAATTATATTTCTATGTTCAACAGGGAAATATCATCGCTTTTCTATATATATATAATAATCATTCATTAGAAGGCACACTAAAAAGTCACATACAACAATCACATGAAAAACAAGAAATGAACTCTAAAAAATAGATATGGAAAGGCAAGATACATGGAATTCTAAATCTTAAGGTGCCTAGTATGATGCATGATTTTCGATGTACCCTCATATCATCGAGCTAAGGACAAAAAAACCATGTAAATAACATCAGTATTAATAATAGAACAAGGTGAGTGAAACACCCAATGGTGAAATCAATGAAATGGTAACAATTCAACCAATAACTTCATTTACCTATCCCAGGTGATTTGGATTTCTCATGTACATGGGCTAGCTACTTCTAGGAATTGGATAATGAACAAATTCCTATATATTAGTCTCCTATCTAAACCCAAATAGTAAGAAAAATGGAAAAAATCATTGATACCACTTTTTAGCATCCCACCCCAGATGCCACTTTACGGTGTGCCAAGACAGTGTCCATAAGACCTCAAGCACGCCTCCCTGAATGCCAGAGGTTTCCGACTAGCAGCAAGGGCCTAGAATGTGTCTGTGGGGAGACTATTACCTCATTTATCAGAGTGGATCACATCAATATATAAATGTTATAATATAATAAGATATGGAATAAGTAAATACAACAATAGATAGCAGTGGAAACAATACTAGTAAAACATGCAAGCTAAATAAAAAATAAGCAGAATCTGAATAATAAGCAGATAAAAATGGATTATGATCATAATGATGTTGCTATAAAAACAATAATTTAGGGGCATGGGATACAGTCATATACCACATTCTAAAAAACATACTAAAGACTAAAAACTGCTAAGTCTAGCATCTCATGCATAGTCTGAGTCCTCTCCCCTGATATCCATCCTAGAACTAACAATCAATCATTGGAAGTCAGTTGCTTCCCTTTATCAATACCTACAAACATAAAGTCTGATTGGGTGATAAGGTCAATATAAATATGTTGTGAGGTACAATCTTAGTAGGCCTCCACCCACAGTGTCTAGAAAAATCCATTTTTTGCAATATAAAATAAACAATGTTCCATAAGAAGTAAATGAATAACAGAAGTAAATAAACAAATTCATTAGACTAGGTTCCACTTGGACACCCATCCAATTTACCTACTCTAGCCTAAGCTGGTGATTCTGAACCAAGAAACATGTAAGGGTAAAGTGAGGGGTATAAATTTTTAGAGGATAGACTATCCCCAAGAATTTATTTGGTCTTAGAGGACACCTCCCTATGTTTATAAAACCAAAGAATCATTTCTCATTTTGAAATCATCCATTTTCCTTTTCTTTTATTAAATTTTAAAAAACTTTATAAAATATAGCATGACACCCTAAGACCATCCATGGAAATCCAGAGAGACTTTCCAAGTATTTATTGAGGGGATCAGTTTATAACCAATGCCAAGGAGTCCATCCTCGGTAATATATAGATTAATTTCCACATTTCACTCCAAGCATGGTGTGAAAAATGCCAATTACTAACCTCCGAGTCTATACCTGGTATCCCACATAGGGGCCTGAGTCTATCTCACAGAATGGTACAACCATCATTCTTTTGAATCCATCTAAGGGGTATCCCCTAGGGAACTAGTGTCACTCATCTTGAGGTAGAATAGATACACGCACGACAAGCATATCCCAGGAATAGTTGATGTCACCACTGGTGTGTTTAAATAGCATTAAACAATTTAAAACAAGAAGGCATGAGAGTCCATCCAAGGGGTCCTTAAGTCAAAACCCCTTGTTTTACCCTCAACACTATAGTGAAAACATTAAATGATCCAATTTCATAGATACATGTCTTGTAAGAGGGGATATTTCATTTAATTCAATATTTATATCCAGATAGGCATATTGGTTAAGGAAACCCCTTGGGTAAACCATTTATGGAATGAGTTATAAGGCATTGAGTGCTTGTACAATTCTTTAAATTCAACTATTTCCTTATGGTATGGTGTATAAAGATCCAATTCATGGTTTGACCTAGAATTCAACAATAAGAATAGGCTTAAGTCACTAATTGTGTGACAACACACCTCATGGGTGTTAGGAAATTTTAAAAAAAAGGGGGGAAAGGGCCTCTAAGGTATAGCTCATCCATTAGGGTGGCACAAGTCAAGGAGATCAACCTAAGGGGTTGATTCATCACTATCTTGGGTCTCCAAAGGGTAATTAATTCATTCAATTTAATTTAATTTGACAATTTGGAGGTGAAAATGGAAAGTCTGGCTCATGACACAATGGTACATTTTATATAACACAATGAAATGAATGGAAAAGACATAGAACACATAACGTATCCTCTTAGATCTTCCCTTTTCTAGCGTCAACCTTTGATCCAAGATAGGTTTGAATAAAACAAAAAAAATCCAATGCCCAAAAAATGGGGAAAATGAGTTTACACCTAAATAGTATAATAGATGGGATAAATAACTTGAAATAGAATGGAGAGGATTAAATATATCACCTATAGATTTTTTTGGTATCTGATGGTTCTTGATTTAGATATCAGACGAAGGAGCTACTTTGATTCCTTGTAAAAGGGAATGAAGAGATTCGTATGAGGGAAGAGATTCTTCAGCCACTAAAGAATAAAAAGAAAATAAATAATAAGGGTTTAAAATAAAAAATAGGGTTAAAAATATAAATCCACCATCATTTAAAAGTGTGCATGGTTTGTCCACATAATTGAACAAACCATGCACCTACCATACGCCATTATTTACTGCAAACGGTCACTCTTTACGGTTAGGTGCAAGATTTGTTTAAACATGCGCAAACCATGAAAAATATACTATCTAAAAGTTTTAGATCGATCACAAAGTCACATTCCTTGGGTCACATGATTTCAAATAGACTGTGCGGCCCCCAGGTCCCCACGGTCTATAGTTACACAGTTTAGGGAAACCATGTGGGCTAGGCTTCATGGTTTCTCATAACCGTGCAACCTAGTATTTTCTTCTCACTTCGGGGCTCCGGGCTCCGAATGATCCCCGGAGGAAACCAAAACCTCCTTGAATTTATTAGAAAATATTATTAGTGTCGTTTAAATTAATTTAATCTAAAATTAAGTGGTCCATACCTTTAGAAAAATCCATTATATTACACACACATTGCTACTATCTGAGTCAAACATGAAACCCCCATGTTGTTCCATCTAATATTCTTTACTAAGATCACCATTCAAAAAGGTTAATTTTACATATATTTGGAGAACCCTAAAACTTATCTTAGATGAAATATCTAGATATATCTTTATGGATTCAATTTTGGAAACTGTAGTAAATGTTTCATCAAATTCAACCCCTTTAACTTGTGAATATCCCTTGCATACTAGCTTGGCCTTCTTTTTAGCCACTTTACCTTTTCAATCCAACTTATTCTTAAAAAACCACTTTCCTAAAATCACATTATTTTCTTTGAGTTTAGGACCAAGTTCCCATGTTTCATTATTTTTAATCTATTCTAGTTCCTTTTCAATATCTTGAACCCACTCCTTATGCTCAAATTCCTCTTAGACTGTTTTACTCTCAATTCTGAATAGAAAACTAGTATGAATAGTTTACCTAATTCATCGTATGGTTTTAAAACCTTGATTTTGGTCACAAATAATGTTTTATACATGTTTCCCCATCTTTTAATTTACTTATTTTGACTTCTAATTCTCATCATCATTGCTATAATATATAGAATATACCTATTTAGTTTAAATTTTTATGATTTCAATAATTCCTCATATAGGTTGAGAACTGAAAACATCACCCTCATCCTCTACAATGATAACATTTCTATTCATTCTTCATTTTCAAAGACTATGTAATCATTACTATCAAATATTATTTCATATTTCTTATTATAAAAAATATAGGAACTTCTATTTGATGAATAACCAAGGAAGATTAAATCTTAATATATTTTCCTCAAATTTAACTCCATTTGTATCCTTATTTTTAATCAAGCTTTATATCCCAAACACCCTTAAGTGTTTAAAATTTGTCTTCCTTTTAAACTACATCTCATAGGGAGTCATATCTACGTTTGATATTATAAGACACCTATTATAAATTACTCTAGAATTTGTTATTCCTTGTAACTAATAAAACTTTGAGGTGTCGTGACCTACAAGTTTTTTTATAACCATATCAACTTGACTTATATTATTCCTCTTAGACAATTCCATATGTTTAGGTGTATATGGAGCACTTAACTCATGTATTATTCCATGTTTATTAATATATTCATTGAACAATCTATTATAATACTCACTACCATTATCCAATATCAATATCTTTAAATATAAAACTATTTTTTTCTACAAGTATTATAAAAAAATTTAATCAGTCTAAGGCTTGTGATTTGTGTAACATGAACATGATACAGTTAATTCTTGTGAAGTCTTCTATGAAAGTGATAAAATATCTTTATCTACTTCTTTACTTCTTTTTAAAATTTCCAAAAACATTATAGTGGATCAGATACAAAGGTCTTGAAGTTGAATATCTTTTCCCTTATGAGTTATGTTCACCATTTTTACTTTCTGAAAAGTTTTACAAATAGTGATGATATCTTATTTTAAGATTGGGATATTCCTCAAAATCACTTCTTTGATAATCTTCCCCTAGTGCTTTTTTAAAATATAGACAAGTATTTCATGTTATAAATTATTTTATTTTTTCTCTCTAAATAATAGTCCCTATTGGATTCCATATATTGAAACAAATTCCGTAGGGTTCTCAAACCTTTTGTTACAATAGCCTTATATTTCAATATATTGAATATACAACCATTTTTCCTAAATATAACTTCCTTTATATCATCACATAGCTATAATACACTCAAAAAATTACTTTAGTCTTTCAATAATCAAAAAATTGTTTGCAATGATTTTATTTTTACCAATATTTATTGTTCTAAAACCTCTGATCTTTGAGGGATGTCATTTAAAAATATCATATCTCCTTATTCATATTTCTCAGAATTTTTCATCTTTTTGATATCACCAATCATGTGATATGAACAACCACTATCCATGATCCAAGGATTTTCATATTTGTCAATGTTAAATTCTACTTCAACTACTTTATTTGAATTTGATTTTGAAAATCACCAATTTTTTGAAATATATTAAATTGAGATGGAATAGATGAAAAAATATATATATTAAGTATATCCTTCTTGATCACACCTTTCTATACCTCTTGAAACATTCCAAAATTGTTTCCTATTTTAACCTTTTTTCAAGCTGTTAATTCTTTTGATGAGTTCTCATCTATGGATGTATTCTCCCTATTGTAATAGTGGGTACCCTAGACCCAACTATTCAGTATTTTTGATTAACATGTCGTGAATACAATTAGATGTACATTATGTATTCTTATAATTATAGTGTATAGTTTTTGTGCCCACTATTGAAATGGTAATTTTCATATATTAAATGTCATATCAAAAGATTATAGCAGATCCTAGACTATAATGAGAACCCTGAGATACTATGAAATTAATGTTAAATATATGTCATATGGTTCAGATACATCTTACTTATTGGACATGGTAGATGTTTTTTTATTAGGTGTTGGGGTCTCATAATCATTGAGACTTCTTCTCATGAATTTTTCACTTGTTGATCTCTAGTAGTGAGATCATGAAGACATACTCGCCAATAGGAACACCACATGTTTGGTAGTCATTGGATGTTCCTATCTACAGACATGTATAATGGTCTCTTGACTTGAGATCATTTCTAATGTATTTCATTTTATCTCATACTTTTATGCAAGTCAATAACCATGATAATGAAATTGTGGCGAGGTAGTTTGTGATGGGTGCATCATTGGTGGTATGTCATTGGTTGAATGGTCAAGAAAGGATTTGTCGGTTCCAGGTTAAGGAAGTTATATATCTTGGTCCATGTTGATCAGGATGGTAGTACCTTGATAAATCAATGGTCATGGTCTTCTAAGTAAAATCCAATTATTTAGATCAACAAACAATAAATCAAGAAAGGGATATGACATGGGTGTGCATCTTTGTTTATGAGATATTAAAGAAAAAGAGATTATATTACAAAATGCATGTTTATAGGTTGGTTGTCACTACTGTGACAATCCTTATCTCCTTAGGGGCCATCATGGTTTACTAGATCCTGATCTTACTCTATGAATAATATTCATTTCTATCGAGGTAAGGGACTAGAGGGTCACACACAATAGTACATTCAAAAATCTACCTTATTCAGTTGAATATGAGTTTTGGACATGGTGGGCCCCGCAACTAGGGTTTGGGATTTTTTCAAGGATAAAAAATCAACAAGGAATAAATAAATTAATATTATTCAAGTTAAGAATAATTTACATTGAATTTATTTATTAAATGTATTTACAAGTTTTGAAGTAAATACATGAAAATATAAATTGAACAAATATTAGTTTAAAATATTCAAGGTTCATTTAATAATTGTGTGAATGAAAAGTCAAGTTAATGGCTCATTTGTTATCACATAATCTATTTATTATATTACAAGGATGTGATAATAATATAAATGGATCAGTATAGTAGTTATTTTAGTGAGATAAAAATATTTAGGTTTCAGGATTTTATTCCGGATATTTTTGTTTCACTATAAATAGAAGAGGAGAGCCTCCCACTAGGAATATTCACTCCCTCTCTCTCTCTCTCCTCTTCTCACTCCTAAATATTAGAGAGAGCGTCTCTAGATCTGGGATCTCAGATCAATCTCTCTCTCAAGCATTGCAAACATGGTGATGTGGTGATCGTTGGAGCATCAAAGGCATCATTAGATCTCCATGATAGTACCATAAATTCGACAATTGACGCTCCCATTGTTTTTTGAAGTCTATGTGGATGATATAGAGGGGTTAAGTTTTGGATTCTTTTAGAAGTGATCACTGATGATGAGTAGATGTCATGTGTTTCTTCAGATCTAAACCAGGTATTTTAATGGTTTTAATTTTGTGCTTAATCTTCTTCACACGATGATACTCAAGATTTTACTGGGAATCATTTCTCCCATGATGAAATTGTCATGTCAATCATCGGTGAAATTTTTTAAAAATCCCAAGTTTTAGGACTTCTGGTATGCACCCAGTACCTTAAATTGGTATCAGAGTGACACGTGAAAAGTTTATGTCAATAGAAAAATTAAATTTGCATTAAACATAAAAGAGTTCATCATTATGATCCCAACACTGCAGACAATGATTAAATCTGACATCATATGGGCCATGTTATATCCATCCAAAATTTTAAATACAGATTGAAACTCAAGTTATGGGTTTTAAACTGATGAATCCAAGTATTCAATCCCATTTCCAATGGTCGGAATAGGATTCTCTGTCAAGGGGTTGTTGATAAATTATTTTATTAATTAATTAAATTAATTAATAAATATTATATATTAATAATTCAATTATATAATTATAAAAAAATTAAAAATGAGTGGAATTATTTGTTGGGAGGCTGGTTGTTTATGTCCTGGTCAGTAACAAGATAGACAAAAAAAGGTAGGGTCGAGTTGTTTTTTTTCGTGAAGTCTGCTAACCAGAGAAAACTCAAAAAAAAGTCTACCATGACTAGACTCCAGTCGTGACTGAACCCCTTGTCATGTTGTCCTCCTCCAGACACAAAATCAGGTAGCCTCCTTCTCCCTGACGACCATTGTGATCCACTCCACTCATGTTCCCCTCTTATCCAACCACCTCTAGCCATCTCCCCACACCATATCACCTTTCCAGCCCTCCCTGATGTGTTGCTCAACCCTATTGGACCATTCAACCTCCCCTTTACTGAGTTTTCCAGCCAAATATTTTTGTAAACCAGTATGAACCAGCCACCTCCCACGTGACACTGGAGCCACCCATCTAGCTCGCAAGTCTAGGTTTCCACCTCCCTAGTGGTATGTGTCACCCTTCCACTCTCCCATCATCGTAGACTTCCATGTACATCCACCTGCCTGAGATGAGCATTATCGCAATCCAGGTCGGTCTCCCCCTCTATCTTGCTTTTCCCATTAGCACACCTTCCTAGCGATGTACCTCATCTGTTGAGATTGGGCATGCCACGATGCTGGCAGAAGTGCTACCTCCCTCGACGGTGGCTCCACCTACATCCATAGTATCATATTCCCTCAACCTATCCAGATATAGAGAGACCCAGATCTTCAACATCTAGGTAGTGCCCCTTGTCAAGATTAGTCCACTAGAGGTATACCCACACTGCATTGTTTTGAACCAGTTTTCTTTAAAATGGGTCTGTGTGGATCAGCCCAGCCTGAAACGAGCTTGGGTAGGCCTAACTGGCCCAAAATACCCCTACACAGGGTCAAAACAGCTCATAATAATCTTGTGTGGGTTTAGCCTGACCCACACTAGCCTTGTACAGGGGTTTCAGGGCCCAATTAATTTTAATATAATCAAAAATTAATTGACTTAATTAATTTAATTTTAATTGTAAATTAAATTAATTAAATATTAATTTTTTGTTTAAAAATTAATTTACTTCATATTAAATTAATTTAATCTGGCATTGAATTAAATTAATTAATTAATTTATTTTTTGGTTTTAAAATTAAATTAATTTATGGGACCAAAAGATGAAAAATATTGAATTAAAATAAGTGGTAATTTTAAGTCAATAAAATACCCTCGAGTTTATTTTAATGAAAGATTAATTTATTTATATATTTTATTTTAATATGTAATTTTATGTATATGTGACTGATAATGGTCCATTGGACTGATCAATGCATGTTTGGAGTGTATTTTATTTATTTATTTATTTATTTTATGGTTACTAATAATTAATTTAATTAAATAACGATATGTGTGTCATCTAAGTGTCATTATATATATAAGGGAATACATTATAATTATTAGAATTGTATTTTATACGTTGATACCCCATTGCCTGCGTGCTAATATTGGTGTATAATGACGAGACAAACAAAGACACACTTCAAGCTAGGATATGGCGATGCACCATACAGGAACTTGATGCATTGGATGGACAAACGCTGCAACTCAAGATGCAAGTGATGCATCTCAAGGTATTACCCCTAGGGTCTAGGTTGATCCATTATTCAATTAATGGATCTACCATTAGTATCGTCTCATGGTCATGTCTTCATTTTATTTTTCATGGTTTTATTATTTTGTGAATTTGTAGTTTATGCGTCATCACATAGAATAATAAACAAGAATGCCCTGATAAAATGAACATGTGACATGATGAATATTTTATATTTACTACATAGTCAGTTGTGATTGAAATTATATAGAACATTATAATAAGATAGAAAATCATTTCCTTCATCACATAAAAACACAAAAACCCTCAATGTAATATTAAGTCTTAATCATATTCCATCATTTGAATTTAAACAAAACCGGGTGTTTGGGGTGCTCATCATGCCAAATTTGAGGGTGTCTATTACTACTGGGGAATTCTTATGAGATTATTGGGTTTAATTGACTAAAGGGGTAATAAGTATTAGCCATACCTAACTTTCCATCATTTTATATTCAAATGTTGAGTAAATCAAGTTGTGATTTTAGAATTTGGGACTTCACTCAACAAATTAAGGAATTGTGAGTGAATGTTGTTGGCCATCCAAATGCCTAACTTGAACCCTCCATGTAGTGGTGTATCCATAGATTTTAGACTATTAGGGGAGGTTCAGGGATCCTTTCCAGTAGAATAATCAAGCGACAGAGTATTCCGATTCTAGCACATAGGGTTCCAAGAATTTGATAAAAAAGTGGGATACATTTAATGATTTAATTAATTAATAAAAAAATTTAAAATGGTAATCAAGATTAAAAGTACTAATCTACTAAAATTTATATTTTTAGAAAATGAAAATTTATACCACAATAAGTAATTGTAAAAAATAATGGACAAAGTAAATGTCCACACTAGAATAAGTATCCAATAGTAGTACATGAACTTGTGTAAAATACTATGGTATTGGAAATTCAAGGTTCTAGTGTCCTCAATACCTTTTAAACTACCTTAGGAAGTGAGGATAAAAATATGATTACAGGAGACTCATGTGTCTAGTATATGATGGTTATTTCATAATTCCATCACCAACTTTTGATGCTAGTTGCGGTCAGTACATCAAGACATGTGTGATATAACATATAGTCTTGTCTCTGAGAAGTCTACGAGAAGAATGTGAACCAAGATATGAATAAGGTAATGATTAAATCGAAATGTGTAAATTGAAAGATGGGTCATGTTATTTCAATGGATTCATCTCTCATGTCATTTTCACCTATTTACTTAAGTCTCGTTTTAAGTTACAAAATGAGTAGTATTAAGTAAACACTTCATTACCTATTTAGGTAAGGTTGACCAAGTAAATTTTAATATAAAATATATATTAATCTTTAATTATTATGGTTAAAAATTTGAAAGAAAAGTAAAAAATTGAAATTTAAAGTAACACCAAAATCATATTTGAAATGTCCTTCAATGAAAGAGTTCTTTATAGGAGGTTATTTTCATTGAAATTTAGGAAATAAAACAAATGGAAGTTTAATCACAATAAACTGAATTAAAGAAGCAAGTTCCCATTTCTTCTTCAGTAATATTCATCATATAAAAGTAATGTTTCAATATTACTTATCAGGTATTAAATACAGTATGTCTTTTACATATATGTATTTAAATACAGTAACCAAGTAAGTATAGAAACATCATTATAAGTTAGGTGTATTCTCTAAGCAGCTGAGAAAGGGTGATTCCTAGGTCAGTGGTGAGAATTACATGACTTATTTATTGCCAAGTTAAATGGTTCTTGTAGAACTATTATTTATTATTACCAAAAAAAATATTGCATATGCCCTTTGGACATAAGGATACATTATTCTAGGTTTCATAATGAATGTTGTTTATGGTATATAATACTCAAGTAATAGTTCATTAATACTTGAATCGTCAGCAATACCTGATGAATATAAAATGTTATACATTTATACCCATTTGTGGCAAGATAATTTTTTCAATTAAGACTAAAAGTAGAAGTCAATTATATACCCATTTTGGTATTTAGGATCGATAAAGCTAAACACCTTTGGTATTATCGGTGTCTTTTAGTTTGTACAAAGAAACCTTTAAAAATAAATATATGCCACAAATCTTTAGTAATTAGTTCAGCTAGAGATAATGAACTATTCTAAGGGTAAACTAGAGATATATATACTTAATTAAATTCCTTTAAGTAATTAAGAAATATTAAATTGAAGTATGATATATGCATGGTTATAAGAAAAGAGTTACTTCAGGCTAGCATACAGAAGAATATATTGACCATGTAATCATCGATCAATATAATGTAGCATGGAGTAATTCCTAAATGCACATTACCTTATCTACATCATGACATTGATGTTAATGAGGAGGGATGAAGTCTTACATGTTTACATTGATCAAAAAAATATAGCGCGAATCAATTCTTAAACGCACATTTTATACATCAGAGTTATGATGTAAGTAGTATCAATGTTGTGGCTTGCAGAAACTTCCATTATATTTCATGATGTACTTCTCAAATAATGGTGATATCCCATAACTACATGCCAACTATAATGACTAATGGATATCATAATAGTTTTATTATGATGTAAATCCATTATGTCATGATGACATGTGTTTGGATGCAAAGAGTTTGATAGGACATAAACAGAC
The DNA here is from genome assembly GCA_963277665.1 of Viscum album. Taxonomy (NCBI): domain Eukaryota; kingdom Viridiplantae; phylum Streptophyta; class Magnoliopsida; order Santalales; family Viscaceae; genus Viscum; species Viscum album. The sequence goes on along the minus strand of OY728159.1, from coordinate 767,022,192 downwards.
ATGCATCAGGAACAAACACATTGTGCATCAATTGTAATTATCCTAATGGTTTCTTAGGATATTACATAAATCCCTAAGATTGAAAAGTGGTAGTCAGTTGATAGACTACATTTCTATATAAGGGTGCACATCTCTATTTGAGATAGTGGAAGCTATATTGACTTGGGTTTAGTAAATGTTAATGATACACAAATATTTGGCATAGGAATGAGTTCTACAAGTTATGTGGATAAATAATGTTCCAGAGACACAAATTTCATAGGAAGGTTAAAACTATAGTGATGGTTTTGAATTCATTACAGTTGGTGATCTATTATTCTTTTTGAATAATATTTCCTACTAGTAAGTATTTTATGGTAATAAGCTAAGATTGTAAAGACCAATTAAAATTTAATAATGTATTTCATATATCAAAGTGAAAATGGGGATTATTTTTTTTAATACTGCGGTGGGTATTCAAATGAGACGTTACATGGATGGTACAAGCGTAGTAGCAATGAGGCTTGATTTCTTATAGAAAATTTTTATACCTAAAATCCAATATAATTTTACATATCATAGATACTTTATACGATCATTTATTGAGAATTTCATATCGTGGACACCAATCATGGAAGGTGTCTATATGACGCAACTAGAAAGGTATGGTCGCATCACATAATTATAATAAAGGTTCTAAGTTACTGAAATCCATTTTAGGATTGATGTAAGAAATGGGATCATAGAATATTAATTTGGAATGAATTTTTTACATGTTACTACTAGAGGTTAAAGGGATAACATTTGTTTTCTAGGTTAAATATGTTCGATAACATATAGAAAATAGATATTGATCTTTAATATAGTTAGGAATATAATGAAAGAAACTATTCTCTAGTGATTGACTTAAAGTAACAACCTATGTTCTAGGAAACTAGATATAATAAGGTGGATCTAATGGTTTATTGGACCTATTAAATCATACATATAGTGACATGGTATTGTAAAATAAAAGTTGGAACAATTAAAGAGTATAATTTTTACCAGTGTCACATGGAATATATCTCTCCAGGTTGACATGTCTAGGACATGGGAGGAGATTAATGTGGTGAGTTAAAATCCATATTCTTAAGTGATGGATCAATCATGTATTCCATGATATGTATAAAAATTGATATTTCCATGATCTACTTTATAGTATGTATATATCAATTATATCCAGGAGAACTACTTGGGAAGTAGTCGGAATAATCTGAATGTACATCAGAAAGTACAAAGAATATGTAACTGGTAAATGGAGAAGAAAGGATACTAGTTTTCAAGGGACACAAACTGGTCTTCCATGGATACATGTGATCATAAATCATATTTAGGATAAGTTTTTTAGTGATACAATATCATATAAAGTGGTATCTATACCTAAAAACACTGAGTACATTACAACTTTTGAGGCAGCTAAGAAGCACTTAAAAGAAACGATTTTTTCCAATTCTTGATATCAAACCTAGTAAGTAAAGTATTAACATAATATAAATTATGATGTTCTTACAATCCAATATTTCAAGATATAAAAGTGGAAAAAAGGGATATACTTGGGGATATCATCCAATAAGAACATTTACATAAGGATATGAGGTTAAAAATAATAGAATTTCTATGTGGTGGAATTGTGGTAGGACTAGAAACTAAATTTGTGACTCAGGAGAAACATGATATTAATCATGTGAGAGATTACCAGTTTGGGTAGAAAGTTGGTTGAGAGTGTTGTAATAGTGGATACCCTAGACCCAACTATTCAGTACTTTTGATTACCATATCATGTATACAGTTAGATATACATGATTTATTCTTACCATTATAGTGTAGACTTTTATGTGTCCACTATTGAAATGGTAATGTCCATAGATTAAATATCATATCAAAAGGTTATATCATATCCCAGACTATAATAATAACCTCGAGATACTATGACATTAATCTTAAATATATGTCATATGGTCTAGATACATCTTATTGACTGGACACAATAGACGTTTGACTATTAGGTTCTATGGGATCATAAGCATTGAGGCTTCTTCTCATGAAGTTTTCACTTAGTTATATCTATTAGTGAGATCATGAGGAAAGACCCGCCAATAGGAACACCACATGTTCTGGGTGTCATTAGATATTCATATCGATGGACATGTGTAATGGTCACCTGACTTAAGATCATTACCAATGTGTGTCATTTGATCATGTACTTTGATGAATGAAATAAAACATGATAATGAAATCGTGGTGAGTTAGTTTTTGTTGGGTGCATCATTGGTGGTATGATATTGGTTGAATGCTCAAGAAAGTATTTATTACTTCCAGGTTAAGCAAGTTATATATCTTGGGCCATTTTGATTAGGATGGTAGTAACTTGATAAATCATTTTCCATGGTTTCCCAAGGTAAATCCAACCGTTTAGATCAAAAAACAATAAAGAAATAAATGGTGATAAAACAGTCGTGTGTCTTACTTTATGAGATATTAAAGACAAAGAGATTATATTACACAGTGTGTTTTCATAGGTTTGTTGTCACTGTTGTGACTATCCTTATCTGTTTACGGGACATGATGGTTTTCTAGATCCTACTCTTGGTCTGTGAATAGTATTTACTACTATCGAGGTAAGGTCCTAGAGGGTCACACATAATAGTGTATTCAAGAATCTACAATATTCAGTTGAATAGGGGTTTTGGACATGGTGCCCCCATCACTAGGGTTCAGGATTTTTCCAAGGATAAAAGATCAACAATAAATAAATAAATTCATATTATTCAAGTCAATAATAATTAAAATTGAATCTATTTATTAAATTTATTTACAAGTTTGAAATTAAATACATGAAAATATTAATTTAACAAATATTAATTTAAAATATTAAAGGTTTGATTAATATTTTTGAGAACAATGAGTTGAGTTAATGGATCAGTTGTTGTCACAAAATATAATTATTATATTACAAGGATGTGATAATAATATAAATGGATCAATATAGTTTTTATTTTAATGAGATATAAATATTTAGGTTTTGGGAGTTTATTTAAGATATTTTTGTTTCACTATAAATATAAGAAGAGAGACTCCCACCATGAAATATTTACTACATATCTCTCTCCCCTATTCTATCTCCCATATATTAGAGAGAGAGAGAATTTGGATCTTGGATCTTGGATCAATCTATCTCTCTCAATCATCGCAAGCATGGTGATGTGGTGATCGTCAGAGCATCGAAGGAATCATCGGATCTTTGCGCTAGCATCCAGAATTTGACGATCGACACTCCTTCATTTTCTTGAAGCACATGTGGATGATCTAGAGGAATTAGGCTTTAGATTCTCAAGCAGTGATCACTGGTGATGAGAAGACTTCATCCATAGCTTTAGATCTAAACTAGGTATTTTAATGATTTTGATTTTTTTCTTAATATTCTTCACACAATGATCCTCGGGCTTTGACTGGGAAATGATTCACTGATGAAGACGTTGTCATGTTAATCCTCAGTGAAAAAAAATTAAATACCAAATTTTGGGACTTCCATTATGTGCCTAGTTCCTTCACTCTCTCTTGATTTCAGATTTATTTTGAATCTAGGTAGAGACATATTATACCAATAGTTGTAATCTCTATGGAAAAATATATCAAAACAACACCAGAAACCATAAACCCCCTTCTTTGAATGCAATGTTACTACTGATTGGGTTGTTTTCCAACATTGTTTTTATTTTTTTATTTTTTTATTTTTTTATCTCATCTAGTTCCTTTGTGGAAATAGTTTTTAGACTTTAGTGAAATATCCATATAGATTTCTTGGATCCTTTTCCTTTAATATTTTAGCATACTTTACTTTTTCATTATTTTTTTTGATTAAATCAATTTTATAACTACCACTACATTCTTAAACATTAAAATATTTCTTCTCAGGTAAAAAACTAATAATATTTTCATTAACACCTTCAAATTTATGAATATCATCAGAACTTGAAACTTATTATTTGGAGAATTCACCCTTTTCCTTAACAATTTTATTCCTTTCATTCTTGACTTTAACTACTTTAGTTTTTCAGTTTTAGTAATATTTTTTATCTAACCATTTACTTCCTTATCCCCATGAATAATTATGGAAGTCATTTATTCCATTATTTTATATTTCTTACTAATATTAATATTTAATTTTTCAATTTCTTTGGCAATATTTTCTTTTTCAACCTATAGTTAACTCTACTTATCTGTATTTCTTTTTAGCCAATTTGTTTCCTCCTACATCCTTTGTATTTCATATAAAAACATATTAATTTCCATTATCATTTTTTTTCTTTATCACTCTCAACATACCCTATAGTATACTCATTATTTAATTACGATTCATCCTCATATAATTCTACTTCTTCTGGTACCATGAGCAGTCATTGTGAGGCATCTTTAGGAGATTCCTCATCACCAACACTTTATTCACTATCAGATGCACCTTATTCCATTAATAAAGGAATCTCTAGGAGCTTCCTCGTCATCACCACATTCTTTACTATCATATACACCTTAAAATTATAGAAAATTATTTTGGAAATATCTTAGAGAAATTTTCTTCTTTCCCTCTTTCTAAATTTTCTTATTAGTGTCCTTCCTAGTACCTTTATCATCTTCATTTTATCCTTTAATTTTTAAGATACATTTTTAATATAAATTAACAAACTTACTAAAATTGAAATATTTAAATGTAAATTTACCTTTATATTTACCTCTCCCATGTGTGAAGTTTCTTAACATTAGAGATAAAGTTTTATGTAATTCTTATATAATTTATTTATCATCTGAGTTTATTTTTACTCTTAAATATTCAAAAAATTTAAGGATTTAAAGGTAATAACATTTTCTATCATTCCTTTTATTTTAAGCAACACTCTTATTATCATCTCATAATATATGACAGTTATGTGGAGTTCATCAATAGTGAATCCATCGTGATAACTATCTTCAAGTGTTGAGATCTTAGTATCAAATGTATCACGTAATATTTCCATCAACTTATTTACCACAATATAATATTCAATCATTTCTCTAAAATATCTAACAGCTCTGAAAATTAGATTTTATAGTAAATAATTCATCTACTATTTCATCTTTTTGCATTATAATGTCCTAAAGATATTTTCTACAGATCTACAATTTGGTTACTTTCACTTTTTTATTTCCCTCATAGATGTCATGAGGATTCTTACAAATAGAATTAGTAGTTGGAGAATCCATTATTATTGTCAAATATTTCTTAAATAAATAATATAATTACGTATTCCTAGATTTTTCTTCTATTTCAATATTTTAATTTTTATCTCATGATCATGTCGATATTTTTATTGACATTGAAAAAACATATTGTATATAATCGAGAATATGAAAACCAAGTTAGAGTTTGTATGGTACCATTATCTCTTTAAAAATATGAAATCCTTTTCCATAAAATGTTTGAATTCCTTTTCTATTAACCAATTTGTGTTGATCCATATTAGAAAATTGAGAGAAACACCAAAGAGTAAATCAACTCTGATACCAATTTACAGGATTACATAAAGGGTGAAAATACTTAGGGGGAGGTGGTGAATTTGTGTTTATCCCTTTTCACAAATCCCTTAAACTCTAAGTCTTATTCAATTCTATTCTCTCAATATACTCACTATTGTAAGAAATAAATGGATACAACTCATTTTTTAATGAGGTTTACTTGCTTTAAGGATGACTATATCCCCAGTGTGTAATGTTTATTTTCCCATGCACAAAAAACTCCTTTTATTATCAATAATAACTTCAAAAAGGGTATAGTCTTGGATCCATTATGATGGATTCCTTCAACTAGTTACATATTTTTCATAAATATAATGAACATATCCCTTTTTTGAAGAAATATCACCAAGGAATATTCAATCCTCTTTACATTTATATAATTATATTGATCTTCTTCTTCTATTATAATCCTTCAATGATTATAAAAGAAGATTTCTTGCTTCAATACTGAAGTTATTTAATATTGAAAAGTATCAAATTTTACTTTTTAATACTCTATCCACACCTTATTCTTTATTTTTCCCTTTTTATTCACATATTCTATGAATAATATCTCTATAATCATTTGTGGAAACACCTATTAATTTTTAGCTTCACGGTCTTATCATTCAAATATGATTAAAATATCATGAAAATATATTAAGATTTACCTAATTTAAATCTCATTCAAATCCTGGTCATGATCTTCATTTAAATCTCCAAGAGACTTGATATTTTATTTATGATATATTTAAGTTATCGTTACTACTTATTCTCTATAAAATACACTGATTTTAATTATTCTAATTCATCCACATGTTCATGGTATCATGCATCATTATGACATGGAACTCCTATTCACAACACAAAACTCTCAAACAGCATCTTGAGTCACAACTCATTATACTTATTTTATGTTTGAATTAATGATCATAAAAACCAAATCATCATCTGATTTTAATTCCTTCATATTATGTTTATTTTGGAAAGCTTTTTATTTTCCTAGTGAAACCACTTTATAAGGTTAGATGATCCTTATGAAATTTCATCATAAGTGTGAATGATCCTTATCATTTTTTTCCCTTTTTATATTTCAATTATCACTCATTTCATAAGGTTGGATGATCCTTATAATCTTACAAATGTTCCTTATGACAATCCAAATAATACTTAGAGGAAGTTTACTATACTTGATAGGTAGTCGTAAAAACTTAATGATTTCAGTATGCTTATGTGCAAGATATCAATCCAATCCTAAGGAATCTCATTTAAAGGCAGTGAAGAGAATTTTCGCTACCTAAAGGGAACCATGGATCTTGGACTCTTTTATACTTCTGGAAATGATTTTGTTTTAAAAAAAATTAGATGCTGACTTTGGTGGATGTAGAATGGATAGAAAAATTACATCTGTAACTTGTCATTTCTTAGGAGATTCATTAAGTTCTTGGTCATGAAAAAACAAACACTCATTAGCACTTTCCACTGTTGAAGCTGAATATGTAGCATCTAGAAGTTATTGTGCTCAAGTGTTGTGGATGCAACACACACTCATAGACTATGGAATAAGTTTTACAAAAACAAAAATTATGTGTGATAATAATAATATCATTTCCTTAAGCAAAAACCCTACACATCACTCTCATGAAAAACACATAGATATTAGGCATCACTTTCTTAGGGATCACACACAAAAAGAAGATATCATTCTTCAATTTATCGGAATGCAAGATCAACTTGTTGATATTTTCACAAAATCATTATCTTCTGATAGATTTGAATGCATTAAACAGATGTTAGGAATGATAATAATAGGGTAATCTTCCTTATTAACTTCCTGTTGAAACTCACCTCCTTACAGTAATAACTCCTTTTCATAGGGAGAGTACATTTGTTTGTTTATTTTTTTTTTAAAAATAGTCTAGTTTTTTTTTAAAAAAATCGTAGTCTAGAATTTTTTTTTCAAAATTTTTGTAATAAATATTTTTTAAATTTTCGTAATGAAGATTTTAGAAATTTTTGTAATGAATATTTTCTGAATTTTTGTAATAAATATTTTCATAATTTTCGTAATGAAATTTTTCTAAATTTTTGTAATGAAATTTTTTTTTAAATTTCATAATGAAGATTTTCAAAATTTTCGTAATGAATATTTTTCTAAATTTTCGTAATGAAATTTTTCAAAATTTTCATAATGAAGATTTTCAAAAAATTTGTAATAAAGACTTTCTAAATTTTTATACTCAAAATTTTTGTAATTAAAATTTTCTTTATTTTTTCATAGTTAGATTTTTTTTCGTAATTTTTTTAAGTTTAAATTTTTTTGTAGTTTTAAATTTTTTGTAGTCAAAGTTTTCATAATCAATTTTTCAGAATCTAAAGTTCTTCAAGAAGAATTTTCTTCATTACGAATAATCTTCCTAGCAATTTGAACGGTAAATTTCATTTCTTAAATTTTTGTAACCATCCTTTACTTGTTGTTTTTTATTCATTTTTAAATTTTTCGTATTCACTTTTCCTTATATATGAATGTTTTTTTCTTAAAAAACATCAAAAGATCGGATTCTACCAAAATTTCCTTGCATCTATCATCTCAACTGTCAGATCTTATCAAGAAGATTTTCAGCCATTAGATCAATCAGGGAAGTTGAACTGTCACCTCAATTGCCTATATAAAGGACCCCCAGATGGTTGTCCCACATCGAAACTCAAGCCTTCGCGTGTTGAAGCTCTGCCCTCCTACATAAGCCCGTTCTGAACTTTTCAGATCTTCCTCAATTCCAAATGTCTGTCGAAGTCTCCTCTTAGAAAAAAATGTTGATTATCAACCCAATCTCTGAATGGCATATATACATGTAAAGGTTAGTTGATCCAAAGTTTTTCACAAAGTATGATTCTATTTTTACTAAGAATATAAAGCCGAATGGGTGGAAAATTGTTTGCCTTTCAAAACTAAAAGATCAGGATTTGGTATATCCAAAGTTGTTAGTATAATTTTATGAGTCAGAAACTTTCTTTAATGAAGAATACAGCAGTAAATTTTCCTTCAAGTGTTATAGAAAGACGTATTCACTTTCTTACACCAAGGCTGCAAGCTTGGTTGGTATTCCTTATGAAGGGGAAGCTGAATTTTGTTCTCATAAGCTGCCTGATGTTAAAGTAAGTTTTGATAAGGTGAAGGCTATGGATTTCCTTGGTCTCTCATATGTAAAGACTCTGAAGATTCTTCACCTATCTGAAAATTTTAAGATTCTTGAGTTGTGGGTTCAAGAATTTTTCATTCTGAGGAAATGTGATAAGGATACTTTGAAGAAAAGTGATATGTACATTCTGGATTTCTTGGTAAACCTAAGGAAGATAAACTTGGTTAAGCATATCTTGGTTATGATTGAGAACATAAATAATGGAAATATGAAGGCTCATATTATTATGTATCCAGACATTCTTTCAAAGACGATATTTCGGTGTCTAGAATCTTTCAAAATCCCTTGCAAATCTAAGTCAAGAAATTGTAAAGTTATGTTGTTGAGTGATGACACCTTAAGAAGGATGAAAGTTGGTTTTTCCAATGAATCTGAAGAATTCTATGATTTTACAAAAGAGTATGTTAAATCCATTTCGAAGAAACAAGAGGTGGATGAACCTTCTAAAAAGGGTGGAAGAAAGAGGAAGCTTAAGGAAGTAGAAGAGAAGGAAAAAACCACAATGGATAAGGAAACACAATACGCACCACCAAAGCCAAAGAAGAAAAAAGATTATCTGGATGAGGTAGTAGCAAAGTGGAGGGAAGAAAAATTAAATCAAAAATAAGGGGATCCTATGTTTGGCTTGGACCCTGTTGAGGCAAAATATCTGAAGGAGAATACAGTTGAGAATCTAGAAAAGGAAGAAAAAGATAAGAAGCCAAAGAAGAAGTTTTCTGGGGCTGAGATAGTGCAATCCCTTATGAAGGCTGCTGAGAAAGCTTCCAAGAATATTTTGGTACCAGAATATTTCCTAATACAACCATTACCAGAGACTCCGGGAAATAATTTTGTGACTCTGGAAAAAGTTCAAGAAAAAGTAGTGCAAGAAGAAGAAGAACAAGAAGGTAGTGGTGATACCGAAGATCTGATAAAGAAAGTAGAGTATTTTCATGAGAAGGAAAGACCTTCTGAAAAATTATCAATCCAAACCACTGAAGCTGAGTCTTAAAATATTTCTATCCCAGCAATGGATGAAAAGGGTTAAGAATAAGTGTATAAGTTGTTTGAAGAAGATAAATCTTATCATGATTTCATACAGCCAGAAAAATGTTGAGGCAGGAGCCGAGAAGGAAGAGGAAGATGGAGATAAAATTGTTCAGCTATCAGATAGTGAACATGTATCTCCTAACCAAGAAGAGATCATTCCGAAAGATGATAAGGGAAAACAAGTAGTTATTGATACTCCTAGTAGAGCAATGGTGAAGAAGAAAGAAGTGGGTGCTTCAACGAAGAGAAAGGCAGTTGAAATAGATAAAGAAGCCACACCTACCAAAGTCTCGGATTCAGAATCTTCTTCTCTTGGACATGACTTTGTTGTTCAATCCTTGAATAATCTTGTTGGAACTATTCCTCTTTTTCCAAGAATAGACTCGAGATGTCAAATGCTTCAACATAACTTAAATCATAAATCGGATTCAATATCCATGGTGATGGATAAGTGTGTCAAACTTGAGGACGACTTCAAAACTTCTTTCATAAATTATGAATACCATAAAAGATATTACAAAAATATGACAAGTTGGATAAAGAAAACTGTTCAAGATATGCATATTCTTGATGAGTTTCAAGAAAATGTCAAGCATGCATTTGAAACTGAAGAGGGTAACTTCAAATATCTCACCAAATCCTTTGAAGAAAAGATATATATTGAGGAAAATACTCAGATGTAAGAAGTGAAAGATCTGAATGGGAAGTTATATTCAGTTGATCAGAATTGGAAGAGAGAAAGGGATATCAGAATTGAGATTGAAGAGAAGCTTTCCATGCAGGAATAATTCTTGAAGGCTCAAGCAGAGGCTCTTAAGGCTCAGGAAGAAAAAATAAAATCCTTAGAGAAGAAACCTGATGATCAGGATCAGCTTCTCAAGTGAGTAGAGGAAGATCATAAGGAGCTTAAGAAGTTGAAAACCATAGTAAATAAGTTGATGTCGAAGGATAAGGAAGGATAATCTTGTGAAATTCTGATCTTTTGTTGTATTTCTTCCTCGTATCAATTTTTTCAATCATAATGAAATTTTTTGTCATTCCTATTTTTTTGTTTAGTACTAATATTTCAGGTACCAAATTTCATTTTCCATTCCCTGTATTTCTTTCTGAAAATCACAAAGGGGGATAAAGGAATGTTAAAAATAATACTAAGTAAAGAATAAATTTCCCTAAGTAAGGGGGAGTTCTTCTAAGGGGGATTTTTCATCAAGAAGTTTTTTTTTTGTATGTAATATAATGGAAAATATCATTCAGAAAATCAGAATACGATCCTTAGTGGTTCCAAAACCTAATGGGGAGTTAGTTGTATTCACTTTTATCCATTAAGGGAGATAAGTTTTTATTTTTCAAGATCATAAAAATTATAATTCCTTATATTCTTTTTTGTATAGATGTTTGTGCTTTCCAAAAAGGGGGAGATTGTTGAGTAAATAAGGTTTCCTTATGAATTTTCCATTCCTTCATGTTTTAAAAATCACAAACACTATATCTTAAGGAAAAATGTATTTTATCTTATAAGGAAAATTTTCCTTCCTTAAGGAAATTTTCCTTCCTCAAGAAGAATTTTCTCCTTACCCAGTTTTTCTTTCATAAGAGAAATTTTCCTTCCCCAAGGAAAATTCATCCTTATTATGCTTTCATTGTTCATGCTATAATTTCTTTAAGTCGAACTCATTTTATTTATAAGTGTAAAATTTGGTTTCTTAACCAAAACCTCGGAATCTTAAAACTTAGATATGGAGAATTATATTTTTAGGATCTGAATTCTTAGAATTCATGTTATGAACTTTCTGAGTTCATACTCTGAATTATCAGAATTTAGGTTACGAACATTCTGAGTTCAGACTCCAAATTCTCAGAATTCAGGTTACGAACTTTCTAAGTTCAGACTCTAAATTCTTAGAATTCAGGTTATGAACTTTCTGAGTTCAGACTCCGAATTCTTAGAATTTGGGTTACGAACTTTCTGAGTTCAGACTCTGAATTCTCATAATTCAGGTTACGAATTCTTTAGAAAACAGAATCTGAATATCCATGTGTTATAGACACTGAATGTTTTTGGTTAGACTCCAAACTTTTATTTTTCCTTTGACTCCGAAAAATGAATTTTCTTAATCAACCATATTTTTTTTATCTTTGTTATAGTTATGAAACAATGTCATACATTTAGTTTCTAACCAACTGCTGTTTGAGTGACACATGTACAAGTCCCTCCAAAATTCAAGGAAAAATATGATCATTGAAGGAGGGAGCCGACCGTTGGAGATGTGCCTATAAATAAGAGCTCATTTGAAATAGATTGCAACTTTTCGATGACTATTCACAACTCTAGAGTTTACATGTTGTTGAAGTGATTTATAGAGAGAGAGACTCTCATGCTTAGTGTGTACTGAACATCTTGTTCATATTTCTTCGTACGACTCCAATTTTTGTTGAGTACATTCGAGGGTTACCGAGGATAGGATGACAGAGGTACCGAGTACCTTAAAGTTCGAGGACTTTCTTGCTGAGGAAGATAGAGGTGTCGACTACCTTGAAGTTCGAGGGCTTGCAGGGATAGCAAGACAGATTCCGATATTCCTATTGAGGGATTACCTTAGTGTGGGTAAGATAGACTTTCTTGAAAGTATAAATCAAGGGACCTTTATCCAAGGTTGTTGGATACCTTACTCTTTGGGTTAAAAAATTTCATACATGTTACTTGTATTATTTTAAGTTTGATTTCCGCTGCATTTTTATTGTCAAGTAAAGTATAACTATCTTATACTTCCTTGTATTTTTATACTCTGATTATTGAGATTCTATATGCTTTAAGGTAGAATATTTTACTTGTAAACGTTTCTTAAGTTTCATTTTTGGAATCATAATTCTGAAACCTAAATTTCTGGAACCATATTTTTGGAATCTAGCAAGTTTGTAGAACTAAGAGGTCTTGTGAATTTAACTTGTTTAACTTTTTTAAACACAGTTTTTCTTAAGGTTAAAAACGAAAGTTTTTATACCAACTGTAAAGGTTCCAATGGAATTTTTAAAGTATACAATTCACCCCCCCCCCCTCTTGTATATTGAGCATCTATATTCATTATTTCGATCCTAAAATATATAATATTTGGAGTTATATTTGTAGGCATATTCATGTCTAATATAGGAAAGGAACATTCGGAAACCATTAAGTGGATCCTTCGGTACTTTAAAGGAATGAAATATCAGTCTCTATACTTTGGGGAGAAAGATCCACTATAAGGATTTGTTTATGTAAATTTTCTAGTGGTTCAGATATTTAGAAGATCACAATAGGATTCATATTCACCTATAAAAGAACAAAAATCCATTGGATTTCATGGCTATAGAATATTGTTACTTTATGTATAATATAAATAGAGTATGCAATAGAAATAGAACCTAGGAAGAATATATTTTGGTGGAAGCAGTTGCTAAAGGAATTATGAAGAAGTCGAGAAGGAGAGATTCTTTTCTATGATAGTCAAAGTGAAATCCACTTGGCTAAAAATAAAATATTCCTTTAAATAAAAAACACATCAACCTTAACTACCACTTCATCAAGAACATGCTGGAGTATAAAGTATTAGATATCTAAAAGATTACTAGAAGTAAAAATGTGGCAGACATGTTCACTATGACTTTAGTTTAAAAATTAATGAGGTGTCATTCTGCCTCAATTGGGCTTGAGTGAATGAAATAAGTGGGAGGAACACTAAAAGTGAAGGAACAGAGTTTCTAGATAGTTTATTTAGTTGATTCCTGTGAAAAATTATTCAAGTGGGAGATTTTTGGGATGTGTATCCTAGTTTTAGGTTATTGGAATTTTATTCGCCATAAATATGTTCATTGGAATTTCGGTAAGCAGTAGGAGGATGAAATAATTATAAAGTAGTAGTTCACTTATTTTTTTTAAAAAGATGGGCATAATTTTGTATCCTTATAATTAAATAAAGGGTGGTCTAGAATGTTTGAGAACTCTCTAGAAGGAATCCTATCATTGGAAGAATCCAAAATTATTTACTGATGCAAGTGGTTGAGGTCAATAGTGTTATGAGTGATCAATATTAACAATTACACTGGGGGGGATCTCTATCAATGTGGGATGATGGTGTGACCGGTCTAAACGGTTGGAGTTTCATATTAAATTAAGTAGAGACCAAGCTGGATTAATGTATCCTGATCATGAAAAGTGTACGCAAATAGTATATGGTGAATAAGAGGCGCATGAGCCTTAGCCCGGTTGGTAAGGACTCCGTAAGTGCATCCAAGCGACCTGGGATCAAATCCAGATGGAGGCATAATTTTACGGGGACTGTAGCATGGACTATAGCGGTACTGTAGCGGGAACTATGCAGTACTGTAGAAGGTACTGCAGTAGGTGCTGCAGCGGGACTATAGCAGGTACTGTTTGGCACTGTAGCAACGGGGAATATACCCTCGTTTGGGCCTTCAGGCCACCGATTTGGTCCCCGAGTCCTTTAAGGCCTTCGGGCCACCCAGACCATCGGGTCAGTAAGGCCTTCGGGCCACCTCAAGGCCTTCGGGCCACCTTAAGTGCTGATGAAAACTAGAAAACATACAAGGAACAAGCTCTACAAGGAGGATGAACAAGGATCTTTCACCACAACAAAAGCTAAATGGATTACAAGAATGAGAGGGTATGGAACCTACCATCGGGACAAGCCTGTGCATGCACGGTAATGCCTATCCAAACAGCCATGTGAAGGTGAAGATTTGATTTCACGATGAAGATGCTGGGGAGGATCAGTTCCAAGTAGTTAGTCTGGGTTGTATGTAATGTTTGAAGCCTATGGAAAATGAATTCCTCTAAGGCCTATGAGCCATGTAATACTTACACTTATGGGCCTTGTAAGGGTTCCACCTCACCCCTTGAAAGGTGGATTATCATAATCAATAAAAAGTGAAGGCCTTCGGGCCATTGGATGGATGGTGAATAAGAGGATTACAATGTATTAATCATTCTGTAATGAGTTATTAATTATGTATTTCTTAGTTACTTGTAATCTTTATACTTATGATAATATAATAGATTCAAAGTGGTTCCTTCTATTCACATAGGATAACTCATCCAAATCATGTTAACCCCTTTCCATTCTATAACTAATTTAGGTACTTCTATTTCATGTATTTACATTACTTCACATGTTTTTAAGTTTTTTATAAGGATTGTGAAAGTTTTACTTTATGAGGTGAATAGGGTTCAATGAATTCCAGCTTTTTATACACCTAGTCAAGGGGAGGAAAATCTATAAATTTTTAGTTTTCCACTGCACTAATCATGCACATGAACTTCCTATGGTTCAAATAATCATACTTCCAGTGATTTTTCTAGTAGTATAGGTGATCGTTTTTTCAGTGCCCTCCAAAAAAATTATATTCTTAAACCCCTTTAACAATACTAAACAAAACTATACATAAGTTCTTACTTAAAATATTATATATGATAGAATACCATATCTACTTTGTGTTTATGAACTTTTAGGGGTTTTTTAAACTCATTACATGTCTATGTAATTCATACCACATTTCTATATAACCATATGATAAAAACCTCCCCAAAACTCTTTAGTGAGTAACATCTATGATGTATGCCAGTTTTAATAATGGTGATACTTATGAACCATATTCTTAATGTTCAACTCATTAAACATATTCATACTCCTTACCACCACAATATCCAATGTTATGATTTTAATAACTTCTATTTTCTAAAGTCTATTCTAATTTCTCCATATTCATAATCCTTTGGAACCACTTACATCAAATATTTTCCCTAAAATCTGTTAGTAACTATTATAAATAATTACATTATTACTTTACCAATACATCCTAGACATCTTTAGGATATAAAGTAATATTCACTATTTATTTTGATTGGTATAATCTTTTATTTGTTAACTTTTAACTCCACTAGTCCAAACATACTCCCACTAGCCCCTTGTACACAACATTCAATTTATAATATCTTATTAATAAACACAAGCTCCATTCTGTTAGGAAATAAATATTATTTACTTTTAGTAAGAATATTTAAAAAATTAACTATTGCATAAATATCCTATATAGTATTTTATGTGTTTGTAGAATTGTATTGAAAGGAAAATTATTCTTTAAAATATTCCACTGATGGTGGTGGAATCTCAAATCTTCATATTTTAATAAAAATTTGGAAAAATTTATTTATCTTGGATAAAACATTTTTATCATTTTTCCCTATAAATTATGTTATATAATATGATGAATCATAAATCAAGTGGATTAATCTTTCATTTTTTATAATAACTCTTTGTTAGTAAACAATTACACTTATCATAAAAAGAAATGAGATGTGGACTAGACTGAATGGCCCGAAGGCCTAAGTTTTTATTGATTTTTGGATAAAACCCCTTTTAAGAGTAAAGGGGGGAAACTCACATGGATTCAAATACTAATAGACATTAATATAATCTAAAGATAAAAAGGGGAATCATCTCGGAACAAGGATATGCAGAAAAACCCATCCCTAGCATCAACATCATTATAGAACACCTCTACCAATGCTTGGCTTCTCAACAAGTTTTCATGTGTAGAAATGCATGGACCTAGTACTGATGGCAGAGCCATAAACTATAAATATTCAAAATCTGGAAAGCCACGCAAGGTAGGGGTGACCTGCTCTAAATCCTCGTTTGAAGTAATTCCTTATAGAATGTCTCGGGTCCCTTTCATGAAGCATTCACGAGTCAATTGCACCTCCATCAGTGACCATCCTGGACAAACCTCGCCATGCTCCATGTGGCACCCACCACCACCGCATCCTCAGAATCCCTAAATAAGATCAAAGGGGACGTGAAGCCAATCCATCATCACCTAGGACTGGATGAAACAACACCACACTGAGGTAACGTCACCGATGTGGGGATCAGTGCTGACCTGAACCTGAAACCCCGCTCTGCACATGGATCATATCAGATTTGAACTGTGGATTCACCTGCATTAGGTTGGAAACAAGCCAGACATGGTAAGCTGGTGAGAGGACCAGCTGGAAGGGGCAGAGATAAATTAGTGATGTTGATCCATAACCACCAAAAAATATCCAAAATCACAGCCAATCAAATAATCATGAACATCACCAAACCATAAATCCTGCAAAAATTTCAAAGAATTGATGAAACCCAAGGCCTCCCCCTCAAAACCAATCTAGATCTGTCACTGATCCACCCTTGAAGCACACTAAAGATGTAACTTGGCCACGTCGGACTGAACTGAGAAGCCAGATCCCAAGCAGCCGCACCGAGCCACATCATCACAGATGAGCCACGTCGAGTCAGAAAGAGAAGCTGGTGCTCTGCTAATCCATTTCCTTGCTAAGAACGGGAGATGAAGATAATGATAGACCACCCCGAAACCCCACCATGACACATTGACGCCAGGTCATGCCAAAGTCATGTCGAACTAGATGCAGCCAACTTGGGAACCGAACCAGGCCGGAGGGAATCATTACTCCTCCTTCCTGGTAACTCTAGGTTTCAATGACCTTGAATATATATTAGATTAAACATTGTTTAAATTTAGAACTAATTTTTCTTCTTTTGGTTTTAACTTTTACCTACTTGTGTTTCATATACAACATTTGAACATAGAAATCACATGCCTAGATCATCTTTTCTCATCACTTTGTGATAATAGGGTAAACATGCAACGTCCCCTAGCCCAGAACTCTATCACAAGACCTAACTAGGTTGGTTATGTGACCTCAATCATGCCTCCCCATACTCCATAGACTTTCAACTAACAGTGGGGGTGTGGTGAATATAGTGGGGAAACTATACCCCATGGTATAGAGTTACAATATGACAGAAGAATAAACAAATACCATAGTGCGAAAATGATGGAAACAATATGAATAAATAATCATACAACCAAATATGAGAAAAGACAAACTAAATAAATACAAATAATAAAATAATAATGTAATGATAAGATGAATGAAACTAAATGACATGTTGAAGGTCATACAAATAAAATAATAAGAAAATTCAAATAAAAACTCCAAATACCCCAGTCTCGAACCTCATGTAGGTCCCAAATCTAAGATCCAACCCATCCAGTAAGAACTCAATTAACTGAAATAACCTTTTTTGTTATCTAAACCTGCATCAATTTAATTTTCTCAGGTACCAAATGGAAGTCTAAGTAGAGTGTGATTAAAACTCAGTAGGTCAACACCACCATGCCAAATCAAATCTAGTTTGTGAAAAAAATTATATATATAATAAAGCGAATAATAGGTGTATTAATTATTTCAAAAATTAATATAATACATTAATCAACCTACTTAGGTGACCTTCTAGAATGTCTCTGAGCATGTATCACAACCATGCCAATCACAACCATAAAACCAAACAACCTACTTCAGCATCATACCAGAATGTCTCTGAGAATGTAACACAACCATGCTAACCCATACCATATACACATGATATAACATATCATTGGTTCAATCCCTCTATATTAGCATCTTAGCATGTGTCAGGTTCTAGTCTTGTATATAATCATCACATCATTTTTCAAGTCCTAGCTTGGTATATAATAATCACAACATGAGTGAGGGAATATCCCAGTATATAAGCATCACAAAATGTGTCAGGCCTAGCCTATTATATAAGAATCATAATATGAGTTAGGGTAAAACCCGGTATATAATCATTGCACCATGTGTCATGGCCTTTCCCATTATATAAGCATCAAAACATGTGTCACAAGTGTATATCACAAAAGTAAGTATATCAAAATAGCAAGTATATCACAATAGTGAGTATAGCATCCCGCCTTTTTATAACATTAACTTTCATTACATTATACAAAACTGGGGATCTTTAAGGTTTAGTGTCTTGGAAACCAGGAACTCAAAACATGAAAACATAAAACATTTTTCTTAAATACTTGAAAGGCTTCTCCTTAAGTTCATCCTAGGTTCATTACTGCATCTCATAACCTGGGAACATACATCAAAAGAAAGGGTGAGCAGAAGGCCCAGTATGGGAAACAAGGGAAACATTTAACATGTGAACTTGAGATATGTCAATAAAGTCATGAAAAAAAACTTTAAGGCATGAGAAAGAAATAATGAGGCATATCATAATAAAAATAACGTATTTCATAACTTGAAGTTGTGTCTACAACATTTAACATAGACAATCATTTCCGTTTCACCAAGGTCCATCCCCAAGGTGTCATTAAAATTTACCAAGGTTATTCACCAAGGTATCAGTCAAAATGGTCATCTCTAGAGATTAAGTCTTTACCCAATGCATTGGAGCACTATCAGGGTGCACCCTTAAATTTTCCTTTATTATCATGTGATCCACATATATCATCATCAATCATTTCATAAACAACCCATATAGCATAAAATAAATGGGTTTCATTTCATAGTCATAACATTTTAAAAACTGCTTTAAAGACGTGATCTTTAGGTCACTTTAAACCCACGAAAAAGAAAAGCGGGTCTCATGTATGTAAATCCCAGAATTTAAAATAGAGAATTTTGGTATATATGTGAATACCCCTATAGAATAAATGGATTTGATTATTCCCTTAATAAAATAAAAGAATTTGAGAAAAAGAGAGAGACATTTTGAGATGAAAATTCTGCAGCATAACGGATATGTTAAAGGGTTTTATAAAACATTGAAAAGACAGGGGACATGAGTCACCCACTCATAAATGATCCATAAAACAATAGGGGGAAAGAATATAAAGGATTTAAGAACATGGTAATTAAATTTGAAAGATATACCATATGAAATTAAGAACATGAAAGGAAGAAAAAAATAAGATTTCTCTTATGAAAATTCTGCAGCCTAACGGCGTCACTTAAACTTCAAAAAATGAATTGAAAAGATCAAATAGTGTATCTCATAATATTACCATAAAATATAAGTATGACAGATATAGAGATCATACCCCAACATAATAAAAAGGAAATTTAAATACTTGACAAGAAAATAGTACTTGAAAATGAGAAGGGTGAAAGAATACCTTAAAAATTCGGCAGCCTAACGGCGTCACTTAAACTTCAAAAAAATGAATTGAAGAGATCAAATAGGGTCTCTCATCATATGAACATAAAAGATCAGACCACAACATAATAAAAAGGAACTTGAAATACTTGACAAGAAAATAGTACTTGAAAATGAGAAAGGTGAAAGAATCTGTTACAAAAATTTCAGCAGCCTAACGGCGCCACTTAAAAATTCATAAAACAAAATTATGAGAGTAAGAGGGGATCTCTCATAATATTAACATGAAAAGGGCAGTAAGATGAATATAAAATAACATCCTACAACATAAGAACATGGAGTATAAAATAAATGACTTAAAAGATAGTATTTGAAAAGAAAGAGAGAGGTTGGATCCCTTACTTTAAAACGTAACTATTAAAACTCAATGGTTGGGACCTTGAGGGCTTGGGGGAACCTTGGGAGGACTCCTTGGGAGGTAATGAGACCAGAACTTAATTGGGGGGGAGTTTGGAGTGAAAACTAAAGGAATAAAGGGAGAGTATTTATAAGGAAAGTGAGGGGACAAGGCATTAATGGCCAAGGGAAACCTCATTGGTGGTATTGGAAAAACCATGGGCTTGCCCATGGTATTTTCACATGGTATTGGCCACTTGGGACACCTCATACCTTATCTTACTATTCATAAGTCGACCAAGTTTATCATATACTTAATACATCATTTAATGATGTCATTAAACACCCGTAACTTAAAAACTGTATTTTCACTATTCATTGAAAATTCAAATCTCAGAAAAATCCCAAAATTTCACCTTAACCAAATATCGATGCTCTAATTTCAAAAATGAACTCCTTCTTATAAAAATATTTTTCTAAATATTTTTTATTTAATCTTTAAATAAATACACTATTCACCGAAAATTCATTTTTTCAGAAAAATCCCCAAAAATTACCTTAACACAATATCGATGCTCTGACTTCAAAAATAAAGTCCATTTTATAAAAATAATTTTTTAAATATTTTTAATTTAATTATTAATTAAAAAAATACTATTCACCTAAAAAAACTAATACTTGAATAATAATTTTTGAAACCGTTATTTAACCATTTTATTGAATCACGTTACTTAATCAAGGTGCCTAGATTATATTAATACTTTATTTAAGTGAGATTACTAATCCATTTGGTCACATTAGTAATCCTAATCATAAAATCACTATTCATAATTTACTATTCATCAAAAATTAAGTTGATCTTATTAGACACTAAATCTCGTACTGAACATACTTGTAGAAGACCATTTTTTGAAAATAATTACACATAATTAGTTATCTAAGGTTTACATAATTATTTTCAAATATCATTTTTCTATAATTCATCAAAAATATGCATACTATATTTATCCGGACATTTGAAAATTCACAAACTTCATCACAAGAAGAAATCAAAATTTCTATTTAAAACAAAGGATTACACCATGCAGTTATGGTCTCGTTACATAGCCTCTTATAACACCAGCATAGGACCTAAGAGTACGGTGTGCTAGGGTGATAGAATCTTGGGGTGGCTCGGCCAACATTGCACGAGTAGTAATTTCTATCAGTTTGAACTTCTCGCAAAGGTGATTCCGTTCTAGCTTCAAAAGACGAAGTTCAGCTTGGGTTTGGTCGAGAGGAAAGCCGAGTGGTGCTACCTTCTTCCCAAGTTCCGTTAGATGGGCTTCGATTGGCCCGAGACTACTGGATGAGGCCATCAAATATTCTTTATATATTAATTAACCAAGATCACTTGTATTTAGAGACAGTAATCGAAACGTTTAGTTTCCCGCGGTCATATTGACCAATGATCATATAACAGTCAAAACCCAATGGTATCATTTTAATTATACTCATGTTATCAAATGAAACAGTTTTATTGAGTATAAAATAAAATAACACGCAAAACGAGGAAACAATATTTATTCAAAATTTCAGGTCGTTACAATCTTCTCCCCTTAAGAAATTGCATCCTCGCAATTTTTAAAATTGGGATTGGAAATTTCATTGAAAGTCCCACATCATAAAAAGAGTTAGTAACACTATTACTTTAAAAGAAAGAAATGGAAGTACAATGGTCACCCGAGTTAACCCATACCAGGATTCCATGTTGGAAAACATGGATATGGAAGAAAAAACAAAGGGTCAAGTTTTGAGGGAGAGTGATAGAAAACATGATTAGGAGAAAGTTAACCACAAGAAAATCACAAACTTATGATGTGTGTAAATGGTATTTGATTACCCAGTAGGAAACTTAAACCAAAAACGTTTTTGTTTTACGTTCCTTTTAATAATTTTGAGGAATTCATTTAATACATAGAATAAAAACACAAGGAAATATATTTACCTTCAAGTAGAGTTTCATCCCTTAATAAGTTTCTACCAAAACTAATATTTTCTCCAAACGATGAGCATTAAAAAAACACTTGGTCTCATCAAAAGCACAAGAATCATCTTCTATAGAATCACATAATCCACCAAAGATTAACTATCTATTTCTTCTATCTTTAAACATTATCCCAAAAACAGAAAGGGTAAGATAAAACAACTCTTCCAAAATAAAGAACCCCATAGGAAGGGAAACTACTTTTAAATCTTCAAAATTCCACGGTACTACCCAAAGTTAATCATATACCATTCCATAAATAAATGTCCTTAAATTTCCTCAAAATAAACCAAACTAAGATTGAAACCCAAATACAAGAAGGATTTGATAACATAGTCTTCCAAAATAAACGTCATCCTTCATCTCCAAACAACATCAACTACTCCTAACATCTTATAACAAAAGTATCTAACCTAAACATATTTTCCCCAAGATAGGTTAATCATTTCCATAAGTAACATATATTACCATAAGTTCACCTTAAATTCGTCGATTCTTCAAAATATAAGCCAACCTTTATTCCTCAAATAAAATACCGTAGTAATGTATTTACCTCGATCATATAGGGTTCCCAAAATAGTGAACGTCTTCCAAGATAATAATCATCTTTTAATCCCCTAATCATCTTTTTCTTCAACATGAATATATTCACAACATCAACATGTGGTACATTACAATAGATTTTTTCCTTAATGATATAAAACCATCTTAGGTAGTGACTCGATGTTCTTAGAAAACATTAAATATATGCTCATAGGGAATGAACTAAAAAACAACATGACATAGACAATTATTGCGAATAATTCACATGTACTTTAGTCATCAAGATCCATCTCAGCATATGACTTTCATTATTCCCTTGTCCTTGAAGATTGTTGATGCTCATCATGCTTCTCATCCCTTCCAAGAGAGCATTTCCATGGATAATGTCTAACTTCTCCACATGTATGACATTGAAAAGTATAAGGTACATTAGGTCAAACCTTATCTCTATTCATCACATTATCCATTTTTTCAAAGCAATTAGCTACTTTATGCCCTATCACCCCACACTTAAAACATCTCCTGGTTCCCTTGTGACATTCCCCTTGGTGCCTCTTTCCACACTTTTTGCACAAAGGAAATTGGGTATTCTTTCCCTTATCAACTTTATCAGATGAACATCCTTGAGACTTCGCCTTCTTCTTCCTTGATGAATTTGGGCATTCAACTAGGTACCAATTATTAATTGTGATTTTTTATAGCTGGTTTGGCATAATCACAATATGTTCAACTTGATATCTCATCATCTCTATCACACTAATAGGGTAATCATCACATTCCCTATCACATTGGTTGTTGGTACATGTTCTTCCATTTCCCGCCATTAACTAAGAAAATAAAGTATAATTAGGGGGCTTAAATACTTATCCAATAATCATGAAAAGGCAACTTGAAGCATAGAAGGATAAACTTGTAGAAGAAAATTATAACCTAACTTGTGATCCCCTGGGTTCCAATCTAGGTTATCCATGATCATATATTCTTATGTGAATCTTTATTTTATTTTATATTTGATCCTTTAATAATTGTTCATACTAATCTTATGAATTTACCAAAGCATATCCCCCGGGAGTGTCGTAACCAAGAGTGCAGCAAGGCCCGTTTTTGTGTACCAGTTCCCATTCGAGTCTAGATCAAAGCGGTGTTTTTGAGTTTTACCCCTATATACATCTGTGCCAAAGCCACCTCTACCTGCTCGTATCCAGACAGGGATGTATTTACTTGATAAACCACTTACTCAATACTCACCAAAATACTAGGAAGATTTCCTATATTTAAACTTTTCTATAGGTTTCTTCCTAAAGTTTTCATATCCTAATTTTCACAAATAAATAAACCATCCTTTGATACCAACTATAGAATCCCTCTTTTTTATAACATTAACTTTCATTACATTATACAAAACTGGGGATCTTTAAGGTATAGTGTCTTGGAAACCAGGAACTCAAAACATGAAAACATAAAACATTCTTCTTAAATACATGAAAGGATTCTCCTTAAGTTCATCCTAGGTTCATTACTGAATCTCATAACCTGGGAACATACATCAAAAGAAAGGGTGAGCAGAATTCCCAGTAAGGGAAACATTTAACATGTGAACTTGAGATACATCAATAAAGTCATGAAAAAGAACTTTAAGGCGTGAGAAAGAAATCATGAGGCATATCATAATAAAAATAACGTATTTCATAACTTGAATATGTGGATAAAAAATTTAACATAGACAATCATTTTCGTTCCACCAAGGTCCATCCCCAAGATTTCATTAAAAATTACCAAGGTTATTCACCAAGGTACCAGTCAAAAGGTTCATCTCTAGAGATTAAGTTTTTACCCAATGCATTGGAGCGCTATTAGGGAGAACCCTTAAATTTGAATTTATTATCATGTGAGCCACATATATCATCATAAATCATTTCATAAAAAACCCATATAGCATAAAATAAATGGGTTTCATTTCATATTCATAACATTTTAAAAACTGATTTAAAGACGTGATCTTTATGTCACTTTAAACCCACGAAAAAGGAAAGCTGGTATCATGTATTTAAATCCCAGAATTTAAAATAGA
Source organism: Viscum album (assembly GCA_963277665.1). NCBI lineage: Eukaryota > Viridiplantae > Streptophyta > Magnoliopsida > Santalales > Viscaceae > Viscum > Viscum album. The sequence continues at coordinate 766,997,352 of OY728159.1, read as the reverse complement.
ACATTTTGGTATATATTTTAATACCCCTATAGAATAAATATCTTTGAGTATTCACTTAATAAAATAAAATAATTTGAGAAAAAGAGAGAGACATTTTGAGACAAAAATTCTGCAGCATAACGGCTATGTTATAGGGTTTTATAAAACATTGAAAAGAGAGGGAACATGAGTCACCCACTCATAAATGATCCATAAAATAGTAGGGGGAAATAATATAAAGGATTTAAGAACATGTTAATGAAATTTTAAAGATATACCATATGAAATTAAGAGCATGAAAGGAAGACAAAAATAAGATTTCTCTTATGAAAATTCTGCAGCCTAACGGCATCACTTAAACTTCAAAAAATGAATTGACGAGATCAAATAGGGTCTCTCATAATATGAACATAAAAGATCAGTATGATAGATATAGATATCATACCCCAACATAGTAAAAATTAACTTGAAAGACTTGACAAGAAAATAGTACTTGAAAATGAGAAGGGTGAAAGAATCCCTTAAAAATTCGGCAGCCTAACGGCGTCACTTAAACTTCAAAAAAATGAATTGACAAGATCAAATAGGGTCTCTCATCATATGAACATAAAATATTAGTATTATAGATATAGATATCATACCTCAACATAATAAAAAGTAACTTGAAAGACTTTACAAGAAAATAGTACTTGAAAATGAGAAGGGTGAAAGAATTAGTTACAAAAATTTCGGTAGCCTAACGGCGCCACTTAAACATTCATAAAATGAAATGATGAGAGTAAGAGGGACTCTCTAATCATATTAACATGAAAAGGGAAGTAATATGAATATAAAATAACATCCTCCAACATAAGAACATGGAGTATAAAAGAAATGACTTAAAAGAGAGTATTTAAAAAGAAAGAGAGAGGTTGGATCCCTTACCTTAAAACGTAACTCTTAAAACTCAATGGTTGGGACCTTGAAGGCTTGGGGGCACCTTGGGAGGACTCCTTGAGAGGTAATTAGACCATAACTTCGTTGGGGGAGAGTTGGGAGTGAAAAATAAAATAATAAAGGTTGGGTATTTATAGGGAAAGTGAGGGGATAGGGCATTAATGGCCAAGGGACACCTCATTGGTGGTATTGGCAAAACCATGGGCTTGCCCATGGTATTTTACCATGGTATTGGACACTTGGGACACCTCATACCTTATATTACTATTCATAAGTCAACAAAATTGATCACATACTTAATACATCATTTAATGATGTCATTAAACACCCATAACTTAAAAACTGTACTTTCACTATTCATCGAAAATTCAACTTTCTCAGAAAAATCCGAAAATTTCACCTTAACCAAATATCGATGCTATGATTTCAAAAATGAACTCTATTTTATAAAAAAAATTCTAAATATTTTTAATTTAAATTTTAAATAAATACACTATTCACCAAAAATTCATTTTTGTCAGAAAAATCCCCAAAAATTACCTTAACACAATATCGATGCTCTGAGTTCAAAAATAAAGTCCATTTTATAAAAATGATTTTCCAAATATTTTTAATTTAATTTTTAATTAAAAAAACACTATTCACCCGAAAAAACTAATACTTGACTAATAATTTATGAAACCGTTATTTAACCATTTTATTGAATCACATTACTTAATCAAGGTGCCTAGATTATATTAATACTTTCTTTAAGTGAGATTACTAATCCATTTGGTCACATTAATAATCCTAAGCATAAAATCACTATTCATAATTTACTATTCATCAGAAATTAAGTTGATCTTATTAGACTATAAATATCGTACTGAACATACTTGTAGAAGACCATTTTTTAAAAAACATTACACAAAATTAGTTATCTAAGGTTTACATAGTTATTTTCAAATATCTTTTTTCTAGATTTCATAAAAAATATGCATACTATATTTATCCGAACATTTGAAAATTCACAAACTTCATCACAAGAAGAAATCACAATTTTTATTTAAAACAAAGTATTACACAAGGTAGATATGGTCTCGTTACATAGCCCCTTATAACACCAGTATAGGACCTAAGAGTAAGGTGTGCTAGGGTGATAGAATCTTGGGATGGCTCGGCCAACATTGCACGTGTAGTAATTTCTATTAGTTTGAACTTCTCGCGAAGGCGATTCCGTTCTAGCTTCACACGATGAAGTTCGGCTTGGGTTTGGTCCAGAGTAAAGCCCAGTGGTGCTACCTATTTCCCATGTTCCGTTAGATGGGCTTCGATAGGCCCGAGACTAATGGATGAGGCCATCAAATCTTCTTTCTATATTAATTAACCAAGATCAGTTGTATTTAGAGACAGTAATCAAAACGTTTAGTTTACAGTGGTCATATTGACCAACGATCATATAACAGTCAAAACCCAGCGGTCTCATTTTAATTATACTCATGTTATCAAATGAAACAATTTTGTTGAGTATAAAATAAAATAGCACACAAAATTAGGAAACAAGATTTATTCAAAATTTCAGGTCGTTAAAATCTTCCCCCCTTAAGAAATTGCATCCTCGCAATTTTTAAAATTGGGATTGGAAATTTCATTGAAAGTACGACATCGGAAAAAGAGTCAGTAACACTATTACTTTAAAATAAAGAAAGGGAAGTACAATGGTCACCCGAGTTAACCCATACTAGGATTCCATGTAGGAAAACATGGATATGGAAGAAAAAACAAAGGGTCAAGTTCTGAGGGAGAGTGATAGAAAACATGACTAGGAGAAAGTTAACCATAAGAAAATCACAAACTTATGATGTGTGTAAATGGTCTTTGATTACCCAGTAGGAAACTTAAACCAAAAACGTTTTTGTTTTACGTTCCTTTTAATAATTTTGAGGAATCCATTTACTACATAGAATAAAAACACAAGGAAATATATTTACCTTTAAGTAGAGTTTCATCCCTTAATAAGTTTCTACCAAAACTAATCTTTTCTCCAAACGATGAGCATTAAAAAACACTTGGTCTCATCAAAAGCACAAGAATCATATTCTATAGAATCACATAATCCACCAAATATTAACTATATATTTCTTCTATCTTTAAACAATATCCCAAAAATAGAAAGGGTAAGATAAAACAACTATTCCAAAATAAAGAACCCCATAGGAAGGGAAACTACTTTTAAATCTTCAAAATTCCACGATACTACCCAAAGTTCACCATAGGACATACCATAAATAATTGTCCTTAAAATTCTTCAAAATAAACCAAACTAATATTGAAACCCAAATACAAGAAGGATTTGATAATATAGTCTTCCAAAATAAACTTCATCCTTCATCTCCAAACAACATCAACCACTCCTAACATCTTATAACAAAAGTAGCTAACCTAAACATATTTTCCCCAATATAGGTTAATCATTTCCATAAGTAACCTATATTACTATAAGTTCACCTTAAATTCTTCGATTCTTCAAAATATAAGTCAGCCTATATTCCTCAAAGAAAATACTGTAGTAATCTATTTACCTCGATCATATAGGGTTCCCAAAATAGTGAACGTCTTCCAAGATAATAATCATCTTTTAATCCCCTAATCTTCTTTTTTTTCAAGATGAACAGCTTCACAACATCAACATGTGGTACATAACAATAGATGTTTTCCTTAATGATATAAAACCATCTTAGGTAGTGACTCGATGTTCTTAGAAAATGTTAAAGATATGCTCATAGGGAATGAACTAAAAAAACAACATGACATGGACAATTATTGCGAAGAAGTCACATGTACTTTAGTCATCAAGATCCATCTCAGCATAGGACTTTCATTGTTCCCTTGTCCTTGAAGATTTTTTATGCTCATCATGCTTCTCATCCCTTCCAAGAGAGCATTTCCTTGGATAATGTCTAAATTCTCCACATTTACGACATTGAAAAGTATAAGGTACATTAGATCGAACCTTATCTCTATTCATCACATTATCCATTTTTTCAAAGCAATTAGCTTATTTATGCCCTATCACCCCACACTTAAAACATCTCCCGGTTCCTTTGTGACATTCCCCTTGGTGCCTCTTTCCACACTTTTTGCACAAAGGAAATTGGGTCTTCTTTCCCTTATCAACTTTATCAGATGAACATCCTTGAGACTTCGTCTTCTTCCTCCTTGATGAATTTGGTCATTCAACTAGGTACCAATTATTAATTGTGATTTTTGATAGCTGGTTTGGCATAATCACAATATGTTCAACTTGATCTCTCATCATCTTTATCACACTAATAGGGTAATCATCACATTTTTTATCACATTGGTTGTTGGGACATGTCCTTCCATTTCCCGCCATTAACTAAGAAAAGAAAGTCTAATTAGGGGGATTAAATACTTACCCAATAATCATGAAAAGGAAACATAAATCATATAAGGATAAACATGTAGAAGAAAAGTATACCCTAACTTGTGATCCCCTAGGTTCTAATCTAGGTTATCCATGATCATATATTCTTAAGTGAATCTTTATTTTATTTTATCTTTGTTCCTTTAATAATGGTTCATACTAAGCTTATGTATTTACCAAAGCATATCCCCCGGGAGTATCGTAACCAAGAGTACAGCAAGGCCCGTTGACTTGTACCATTTCCTGTTTGAGTCTAGCTCAAAGTGGTGTTTTCGGGTTTTACCCCTATGTACATCTGTGCCAAAGCCACCTCTACCTACTCGTATCCAGAAAGGGATGTATTTTCTTGATAAACCACTTACTCAATACTCACCAAAATACTAGGAAGATTTCTTATATTTAAACTTTTCTATAGGGTTATTCCTAAAGTTTTAATATCCTAATTTCCACAAATAACTAAACCATCCTTTGATACCAACTATAGTATCCTGCCTTTTTATAACATTGACTTTCATTACATTATACAAAACTGAGGATCTTTAAGGTTTAGTGTCTTGGAAACCAGGAACTCAAAACATGAAAACATAAAACATTCTTCTTAAATACTTGAAAGGATTATCCTTAAGTTTATCCTAGGTTCATTACTGCATCTCATAAACTGGGGAACATACATCAAAATAAAGGGTGAGAAGAAGGCCCAGTAAGGGAAACAAGGGAAACATTTAACATGTGAACTTGAGATACATCAATAAAGTCATGAAAAAGAACTTTAAGGAGTGAGAAAGAAATCATGAGGCATATCATAATAAAAATAACATATTTCATAACATGAAGATGTGGCTACAACATTTAACATAGACAATCATTTCCGTTTCACCAAGGTTCGTCCCCAAGGTGTCATTAAAAATTACCAGGGTTATTCACCAAGGTATCAGTCAAAATGGTCATCTCTAGAGATTAAGTCTTTACCCAATGCATTGGAGCGCTATCAGGGCGCACCCTTAAATTTGCCTTTATTATAATGTGATCCACATATATCATCATCAATCATTTCATAAACAACCCATATATCATGAAATAAATGGGTTTCATTTCATAGTCATAACATTTTAAAAACAGCTTTAAAGACGTGATCTTTATGTCACTTTAAACCCACGAAAAAGGAAAGAGGGTCTCATGTATGTAAATACCAGAATTTAAAATATAATATTTTGGTATATATTTTAATACCCCTATAGAACAAATATCTTTGAGTATTCACTTAATAAATTAAATGAATTTGAGAAAAAGAGAGAGACATTTTGAGACGAAAATTCTGCAGCATAACGGGTATGTTACAGGGTTTTAGAAAACATTGAAAAGAGAGGGGACATGATTCACCCACTCATAAATGACACATAAAAAAGTAGGGGGATAGAATATAAAGGATTTAAGAACATGGTAGTGAAATTTTAAAGATATAAAATATGAAATGAATAACATGAAAGGAATACAAAAATAAGATTTCTCTTATGAAAATTCTGCAGCCTAACGGCCTCACTTAAACTTTAAAAAATGAATTGATGAGATAAAATAGGGTATCTCATAATATGAACATAAAAGATCAGTATGATAGATATATAGATCAAACCCCAACATAATAAAAAGGAACTTGAAAGACTTGACAAGAAAATAGTACTTGAAAATGAGAAGGGTGAAAGAATCCCTTAAAAATTCGGCAGCCTAACAGTGTCAATTAAACTTCAAAAAAATGAATTGACGAGATCAAATAGGTTATCTCATCATATGAACATAAAATATTATTATGATAGATATAGAGATAATACCCCAACATAATAAAAAGGAACTTGAAATACTTGACAAGAAAATAGTACTTGAAAATGAGAAGGGTGAAAGAATCTGTTACAAAACTTTCAGCAACCTAACGGCGCCACTTAAACATTCATAAAAAGAAATGATGAGAGTAAGAGGTAATATCTCATAATATTAACATGAAAATGGCAGTAAAATGAATATAAAATAACATCCTACATCATAAGAACATGGAGTATAAAAGAAATGACTTAAAAGAGAGTATTTGAAAAGAAAGAGAGAGGTTGGATCCCTTACCTTAAAACGTAACTCTTAAAACTCAAAGGTTGGGACCTTGAAGGTTTGGGGGCACCTTGGGAGGACTCCTTGGGAGGTAATGAGACCATATCTTTGTTGGGGGAGAGTTGGGAGTGAAAACTAAAGGAATAAAGGGTGGGTATTTATAGGGAAAGTGAGGGGACAAGGTATTAATGGCCAAGGGACACCTCATTGGTGGTATTGGAAAAACCATGGGCTTGCCCATGGTATTTTCCCATGGTATTAGCCACTTGGGACACCTCATACCTTATATTACTATTCATAAGTCAACCAAATTGATCACATACTTAATACATCATTTAATGATGTCATTAAACACTCGTAACTTAAAAACTGTATTTTCACTATTCATTGAAAATTCAACTTTCTCGGAAAAATCCCCAAATTTCACCTTAACCAAATATCAATGCTCTGATTTCAAAAATAAACTCCAATTTATAAAAATAATTTCCTAAATATTTTTAATTTAATTTCTAAATAAATACACTATTCACCGAAAATTCATTTTTTTCAGAAAAATCCCCAAAAATTACCTTAACACAATATCGATGCTCTGAGTTCAAAAATAAAGTCCATTTTATAAAATTAATTTTCTAAATATTTGTAATTTAATTTTTAATTAAAAAAACACTATTCATCCGGAAAAACTAATACTTGACTAATAATTTTTGAAACCGTTATTTAACCATTTTATTGAATTACAATACTTAATCAAGGTGCCTAGATTATATTAATACTTTCTTTAAGTGAGATTACTAATCCATTTGGTCACATTACTAATACTAAGCATAAAATCACTATTCATAATTTTCTATTCATCAAAAATTAAGTTGATCTTATTAGACTCTAAATCTCGTACTGAACATACTTGTAGAAGAACATTTTTTTAAAATCATTACACATAATTAGTTATCTAAGGTTTACATAATTATTTTCAAATATCATTTTTCTAGAATTCATCAAAAATATGCATACTATATTTATCCGGACATTTGAAAATTCACAAACTTCATCACAAGAAGAAATCACAATTTTTATTTAAAACAAAGGATTACACAAGGTAGTTATGGTCTCGTTACGTATCCCATTATAACACCAGCATAGGACCTAAGAGTAAGCTGTGCTAGGGTGATAGAATCTTGAGGTGGTTCGGCCAACATTGCACCAGTAGTAATTTCTATCAGTTTGAACTTCTCGCGAAGGCGATTCCATTCTAGCTTCACACGATGAATTTTGGCTTGGGTTTAGTCTAGAGAAAAGCCCAGTGGTTCTACCTCCTTCCCAAGTTCCATTAGATGGGCTTCGATTGGCCCGAGACTACTGGATGAGGCCATCAAATCTTCTTTCTATATTAATTAACCAAGATCTCTTGTATTTAGAGACAGTAATCGAAACGTTTAGTTTCCAGCGGTCATATTGACCAACGATCATATAACAGTCGAAACCCAACGGTATAATTTTAATTATACTCATGTTATCAAATTAAATAGTTGTGTTGATTATAAAATAAAATAACACACAAAATTAGGAAACAAGATTTATTCAAAATTTTGGGTCGTTACAGTGAGTATATCACAATATAATCACATAAGACCAAATGGTTAATTCTACTAGTTACCATTTGACTTCAAATTTTCCCATTTATTCAATTAATTAAATAATCCATTTTCCATGGTTATTCTATTACAATAAGTCTCTTGAAACACATGTCATGCTGAAATCATATGTAAGCCTACAATTAATCAATTTTTTTCCAGTTTATCACAGGGATTCATAGTAAAACAGACCAGATCGTAACAAGTTCCAATTCCAGCACACATATTGGGTGGTCATGGGTCTTAGTCTCTACACCTATAGACCCAAAGGAATCCAATTCTAGTTTAAAAAAATAATTACTATTTAATAGGTCTTATACAATTATTTTGGCTGCACATTACAAATGATTGTATGACCTCACCTATTGCATATACTATAGAAAAAATAAATAAGACCAAAAGGAATTAGATTTAGACCAACCACCTTGAATGAAAATAAGGTGGTGAAAAAAAACAACAACTACCATAGAAATTGGCCTCTTTATTTCTTTTAATGAGAACTAGAAAATCTCTTAGAAATTGATCAATAATCGGAAGTGTTGCAGTAAAGAGGGAAGTGTGTGAAGGGTCTTTGGTCGAAGCTGATCGTGTGTGGAGGGGATTTAGTCTAAATAAGAGGTGCGTGGAGAATATAAAGTAGAGAAGAGAGGTTCGTAGAGGCTCTATAGTGGATATGATAGGTTTGAGGAGGCTCTATAGTGGAGAGAGAGTGAAGAATTAGATGAACTCTATGCTGGAGGGGTTTAAAATGGGTGATTTCCTTTTTTCTATTTTCCCCAAAAATAACACCACCAAACTTAAAAAACATTAAAAAAATTAAATTTTGTGTAATTTTATTTCATGAAATGAGATATTTTCATGAAATGTATTACATGTGGTGAAATATATTTTCATGACATGTCTATGCATGGTGAAATATATTTTCATGACATGTCCACACATGGTGAAATATATTTCTATGGCATGTCAACATGTGGTGAAATATATTTTAATGACATGTCTACATGTGGGGAGATATATTTTCATGACATTCCTAAAAATGGTGAAATATATTTTCATAAAATTTATATATGTGGTGAGATGTATTTTCATGACATGTCTGCATGTGGTGAAATATATTTTCTTGGAATGTCTACACGTGGTAAAATATATTTTCTTAGCATGCCTATATGTGGTGAAATATATTTTCATGACATGTATACATATGGTGAAATATATTTTCAGTGTGTGTAAATTTTCGAGGATGTGAATTAATTCAAGTCATGAATTAAATTCATAGGATTTGTCCAAAATAATTCATGTCGTGAATTAGGTTCATGATGTGTATTCATTTTCCAACCAGAACTAACCTCTTAATCCTGATGCACCCTAAAATACTTAACTCATCCCAAACCTAGGCTCAAAAAATATTTTTAAATGAAATACAACCCAAGAAAAAGATATTTAACCAAAAATTTAAAGAGAGACGTACCTGAAAAAAGATGGGATCTTACAAACTCCATGCCATATAACAACTCAATCCTGAGTTTTCCATGTATCACTATGGGGTATTGACAAACAATTCTGGCCATTATTCTTGCACATCAAACTCCATCTTCCATGTCTCCTCTTCAACATTACCATGCTAAAACAATTCTTTTATTAGAGGCACAGTCTTCCCCTGAAGATTCCTCACACTACGGTCCATAATATGGATTAGATACTCATAAAATGAAAGATCAAAATCCAACTCAAAATAATCAATTTGTATCATGTGAGAAGGTTCAGAATGGTATCTCTAAAGCTATGATATGTGAAACACATCATGCATGGCATTGTAGTACTATGGAAGGGCCAAATGGTATGCCACTAGACCAACCATTTCCACAATCTCGAAAGGCCAAAAAAATCAGGGCGCAAGCTACCATTTTTTCTGATATGGAGTTTCCCCAGTCTAGGTAACACCCAAAAAAAACTTGATGACCAAACTCAAACTTCAAAGTTCATCTCTGATGTTCAGGGTAAGATTTTTTTTGGTTCTGCATAGTCACCAACCACTTTCTGATCAAGTGAACCTGCTCAGACATCTCCTACAGGATACCAGTTCTAACAAGTATTGTATCTCCTACCTTTAAACAACAAAGAGGATAACATCATGTCCTACCATAAAAGATTCAAAAGGATCCAATTGTATAAATGTATGGAATCTATTATTATAGGATAACTCCATGAGTCCAAATGTTTCTCCCATGAACCACCAAAATCCAAAACACATGCTCAAAACATATCGTACAGAATCAAAATGATCTGCTCAGATTAGCCATAAATATTGGGATGATAGGTTGTACTTAGAAGAACCTACAATCCAAAACCCTTCATAAAACCTTTCCAAAACTGGGAAGTGAAATGAGGATATCAATAATAAACAATTCTATTCGAATCACTGTGCAACCGAACTATCTCATGCATGTAAAGACTACCCATATCATCAGCTGTAAAGGTCTTCCTAATAGGAAATAAGTGGGATACCTTCATCATTAGGTCTATAATCACCCACAGGGCATCATTCTTTTGAGGTTTACTAGGTAATCCTATCACAAAATACATAGTGATATCATCCCACTTCCACTCCATAATGGGTAGAGGATGAAATAGTCTAGTAGGCCTCTAATGCTCAGCATTCACCTATTAATAGGTGAAGCATCTCACCAAAAATCCCACTATCTCCTTTTTTATCCCTAGCCACCAATACTATCTATGGATATCACGATACATATTTTTCAAACTTGTATGTACCGCCCATCTAGAAGCATGAAATTCTCTCATAATCTCCTAAAGAAATCCTATACAAACCCATAATCAGACATAAAAGAGGAGATCTTCACTATCACCCAGATACCATCCTACCGGTGGCTTCCCACCATATAATTTGTCTCTCAAAGCTAAGTCCAATGGATTCGATAACCACTATGTATTGATCTAGTCAAGAAGCACGGGTATAATGAATTTATAAGTTAGAGATACTCATCCCTGGGACTCTTGAACATCAAGATTCATATCTTCAAAGAGATCCATCATCTTCCACTCATCATAAGATTCTTATACTGCCTATGTCTTCATCTTCTGAATCAAGGCATCGGTAACAAATTTTCCCTTTCCTAATGTGCAATACTTTTCAAAGACAAAATAACAGTAATACTCAACCCACCTGATCTACCAATGATTTATGTCTCACTGAGAAAATATGTACTTGATAATCTGTTATTTTGTGTACACCACAAAACTCTCACACAAAAGATAGTGTCTCTAACATCTCAAGGAATGTACCACCACAAATAACTCTAGATCGTGAGTGAGATAATTCCTATCATGCATTATCAACTGTCTAGAGCCATAATCAACCACATAGTCCTCCTGCATCAGAACTACTCTAATTCTAACTTCAGATTCATCACAATATACAGTATACTCCTTACCAGACTCAGGTAAGGTGAGGATTAGTGATAATATCATTATTCTCTTCATCTCTTGGAAATCTCTCTCACAAGAATCTGACCAAAAAAACATCACCCCTTTCTTGGTCAGCCCATACATTGGTGCTTTCAAATGGGAGAAGTCTGGGACGAAGCACTGGTAATAACCTTCTAGACTAAGAAAACTCCAAAACTTGGATACATTATTGGGTAACTCCCAAGATACCACAGCTCCAACCCTCTCTGGGTCCATTGACACTCCATCCTCTGAGATTACATGACCTAGGAAGTTCACTGTATCAATCTATAAACTGCATTTGGATAGATTGGCATAAATATAGTGCTCTCTTAATGTACTAAATATGATGCCAAGATGTTGGGAATGATCATATGAAGACTGGTATTACACTAATATGTTTTCAACAAAAACTACCACAAACCGATACAAGAAATCATGAAAGATCTTATTCATCAAGTCCATGAATACTTCTAGTGTGTTATTCAGACTTAACTACATCACTATGAACTCGTATTATCCATACCTACTCCTGAAAGTAGTTTGGGATATATCTTTTGGTCTCACCCTCAACTGATGATATCCTGATCACATGTCAATCTTGGAGCAAATCTTGGAACCTATCAATTAATTTAAGATATAGTTAATTAATGGAAGGGGATATTTGTTCTTGAATTACATCTGGTTTAGTCTCTGATAATCCACACCTAAATACAAAGTCCCATCATCCATATTAGTAAAAATAATAGGAGAACTCCAAGGAGATGCACTAGTCCGTATAAAACCCTTAGATTCTAGATCTTCTTACTGAACTTTTAGCTCACAAATCTCAACTTATGTCATCCTATAAGGTGGATAGAAACTATCTCAGCTACTGGAACCAACTCAATCATGAAATCAATCTCTTTCTCTAGTGGTAATATAGATAACTATTTAGGAAATATAGCTTGAAATTGGTCCAAAAATAGAGGAAAAATATCATGTTGTATCCCTCTATAATCAAGAACAAGGCTTTCTATCTGATTTGTGAGACAATCTAATCTATATTGAATTTGTCTACATGACCAGCCTAAAGATCCCACTCACCCTGGTAAGTATAGATGTATCTGTATGAATATAAAAGGTAACCTTCCTTTGATAATAGTAAATATGAGTTTGGTATAGAATTATGCAATCCATACTAAGAGTCAAATCAAATCCTGTCATTTCCAACAAAGAAAGATCCCAAAGGAAATGATAGCCACCAACTTCAAGAGAATACTCCTCACAGTGTTTGATACCCTCTAATCACACTTACAATGGTGTGTTAATGGTCATGAACCAATTCTATATGTAGGTATATCAATGTGATTTAATATTATTTGTACTGAATCAATCCATAACTCAACTTCCTGGGGGCATCCTTACCTAGTGAATGTAGGCGGATGGTGTAGCTAAAACTCTCCCATCAGCGCAGGCATAAAAGTCATGGTGTGAATAGTCTTCCTTTCCATGGATCACATGACCCTTAAGAATTTTTCATGATCTAAACATCCATATGATCCCTAGGATCTGAAAAAATATTCGACTTAGCTTCGTTAGGAGTGTACTTATTTCCACTCTCCTTGTTCTTAATTTGAAGACAAAGAGGAGGCATTTTATCTACTAGACAAACACACTCCTTAGTACATAGGGTAATAACTAGTTCAACCTCAATAGGTGAAATGATAATAGATCCATTGGATCATGGTCTCTTTAAACATGTCTTAACAAGTGATTTAGCATGACATATCATTTCATTTATTTCATTTATGATATATAAAATGTGTCTCAATTCACAGTTCATATGGGTAAATATTTCACATGTAATAAATATATACCTTTCATGAATATTGCATGTCATTTTATATCCCTATATTCCTGTCATGATGCATTCATACTCATTTCCTTCCATACCCAGCCATAAGTATAAATCTCAATAAACAATAACATCAAACAACGTGTGAATCACCCAAAGTGAAATAACATCAAACTGTAACAAGTGATCATTATAAACAACAATCCCATCCCTGGGCACTCAGATTTTTCCCCATAAATGGGTTAGCTAATCTAATGCACAAGCACATTACTAAAGCCTGACACATCCTAGTCTCATTTCTGCCTATCCCAAATATTAAATAAATAAAAAATAAAACTTGATGCTCTAATACCACTATGTGACATCCCCCACCCCGACACTCTATCATGTGGCTGAATTAGGTTTGTTACATGACCTCAACCATGTCACCCCATATTCCAGAGGATGCTAACTAGCATCGGTGATGTGGTGAATATAGTGGGGATACTATAACCCCTAGTATATAATTATAATACAGCATGAAAATAAATAAATATCAGAGTGAGAAAATAACAGAAACAATATGGATAAATAATCATACTACCAAAACTGAGAAAATACCAACTGAATAAATCTAAATAATAAAAGAATAATGTTGGCTCGAGTATGGTGTGAGTAAAACATAGTAGGTCGACACCACTGTGTCTAATCAAATCAAGTATTAGAAAAAAATAGTGTATGCAATAAAGTGAATAGTATGTGTATTAATTAATTCAACAATTAATATAATATATCAATCAACCTACATCAGTGCATTTACGGGATGTCTTTGAGCATGTATCACAATCATTCCAACCACAGACATAAAACCAAACAACCTGCTTTGACACCATGATGGAATGTCTCTGAGAATGTAGCACAACAATGCTAACCCCAACCGTATACACATGGTATAACATATCACTGGGCTAATCCCACTATATAAGAATCTCAGCATGTATCAGGGACTATCTTGAAATATAAGCATCAAAACATGTATTAGGTCCTCTCATATTATATATCATCACAACATGTGTTGGGTAAGTTCCTGGTATATAAGAATCGTAGTATATGCGAGGGCCTAGCCTGGTATATAAGAATGAAAACATATTTTAGGGAATAACCCAGTATATAAGCATCACAACATGTGTAAGGGCCTAACCTAGTAAATAAGAATCACAACATGTGTTAGGGAATAGCCCAATATATAAGCATCGCAACATGTTTTAATTCCTAACCTGGTATATAAGCATCGTAATATGTGTCGCAAGTGTATATCACAAAAGAAAGTATATCAAAACAACAAGTAAATCACAATAGTGAGTATATCACAATATAATCACATAAGATGAAATGGTCAATTATGCTAATTAACATTTTTCTTCCAATTTACCCATTTATTCAATTATTTAAATAATCCATTTTCTAAGGTGATTTTATAATAATAAATCACCTAAAACACATGTCATGCAATAATCATATGTAAGCCAACAATTAGTTAATTTTTTCTAGTTTATCACAAGGTTCCAAAATAAAACAGACCATGTCACACCAATTTCCATGTATGGAACACCTTTCGGGTTTCCGCGGTTCTTAGACTCTATGTATATGGTCCCAACAGGATCCATTTTCAATTTTAAAAAATAAAAAACTATTTAATAGGGATTATAAAATTATTTTGGTCACATGTGTGGCATGATTTCACAGTTTCACGTATTGTTTATATTTTGTAGAAATTAAACCAGACCAATATGGATTACATTTAGATCACCTAACTTGAAATTGGAGAAGGTGATGAAAAAACCCCATGTATCCTATAGAAATTGGCCTCTTCATTCCTTTCAATGAGAACCATAAAATACATTAGTAATGGATTAAAAACTGAAATAAGAACTAGAAAGAATACCGTAAAAATATAGGTCTAGAGATCCAAGATCTGACATTATCTTGCTTTAGGATCAAAGAGGAATCTCAAAAATCATTCATCGAAGGGTTGCAACAAAGAGAGAGGTGCGTGGAGGGTCTTTGGTCAAAGAAATTAGTGCATAGAGGGTATTTAGTCTAAGTCAGAGGTATATAGTGTAAAGACCTGAAGCTTGACGTACATTGACATTACATTACTTTTTTGGAATACTTAGTACATTACAAAAACACACACATAAGGACCGTAATAGTTTAGTGTCTTTGGAAACTCTGAATATAAACTTCTAATCATGTTGAAATATCTTCAACAACTCCCATAACGATCTTCCCCTTTTTGTTTCCTTACCTAAAACCTTTCTTTACTTCCTGGGTAAAATAAAACATAAAAAGGGTGAGCACAAATGATCATTAAGGGTAAACATAGATAACATAAAACAACCCATAAACATTTGGAAGCAAAAACTTGACCATGAAATTTAAACATCAAAATCTTGAGCAAAGACATAAATCGTGGAAGTACGTAAGGAATATATCATAAAAAAACATCAACCATGATAAAATTGGAATAAAACATGTAATTGTGGCAACCATTCAGCACATGTCATGATTTCCATAGTAGCCAAGGCATTGCTGCCAAGACCATCTTAGTGGACAAAGTCCCTTTCTGAATCGAGTTCACTCCTCGTTTCAGTCCTGTAACACTGAACCGGATTAACTTACCACTCCAGCCATGTCTATCTCATGAGATATAAATCTTTACCCAATGCATTGGAGGTAGATATAGGTCCCACCCATCTCAAAGTGAAATCATTCTTACTTGTGCCACAAAATAAACTTAAAACATTCATCATAACCCAAAGAATAAAATGGGTTTCATAAACATCATCCCATCATTTCATAATCCATATAAAACAAATGGACATTTCATCATAAGAAAATTGAACCATGTAAATCATAGAGACCTTAAACTTGAAACATACACATATCAAATAATGTCATCTTAGATGTAAAATGGTTTTGATAAAACATTTGAAATGAATTCTTGAAGAAAATATCATTTCTTCGTCAAAATCATTTTCTTTTCAAAAAATGCCATGCACTTTAAAAATAAATGTATTTTTTTGAAAATAGTCATAAAATAATGTATAGTAATCTTCATGAAAATGAGGC
The DNA here is from genome assembly GCA_963277665.1 of Viscum album. NCBI lineage: Eukaryota > Viridiplantae > Streptophyta > Magnoliopsida > Santalales > Viscaceae > Viscum > Viscum album. The sequence goes on along the minus strand of OY728159.1, from coordinate 766,980,869 downwards.
GTTCTGAAACCGTAAAAATCCATTCACACCGTATAAGTTAAAAATAACATTCTCCTCGTACTTTTGTCGGAAAAGTCAAAAAAAGTACCTCGTAACGTAAACAAAAGAAAGATTCCTTACATACCATGTAGTAAATGTCAAAAATGGGTAAAAAGGAATTTAAACATACATGAAAACACTTTTATAAAACATGGACATGGATGATATAAATAACCCCAGTAAATACTTACGAATAAGCAATCTCGGATAAAAATGAGATTTGCAAAATTATCACTTACCTTATGTCTGATATGCTTCGTATGTATCCGAACCTCCTATATAATGTTTTAAATAATTTAATTGACTTATTAAAGAATCATATTCATTGTTATGATATCATATATGGTTCACTTATGACTTTATATTACCCGTTCTTTTGTAAATTCCAGTTTAAAGAGCGTTCTGGGTAAAATCATTTCATTTATTGTATGTGTTTTGACTCATAGTTCTTGATATTATTACTTATATATTGATTTACATAATTACAAAATGTAAAAAATGATTTATATATAATATATATTCATTACATAAATATATATTATAGATCGATAAAAGGAATGAAATACACCGTTCATGGAGACGGTAGGTCGTACGTACGCATGAACGCTGTTTTCCTTTCCTTATTGAATTGAATGGAATTGAGTATATGACATAAATATATATATATACATAAATCCAGTAGCATTATTATTTCATATATTTCCTTATTATTCATTATATATACTTTATAATCATTCTCGAATAGTTAATCATGGAAAATGAATCTCATCGCGTTCGTGGAGACGGTATTCCGTACCTACGCACGAGCGATGATATCATTCCCATGATCCTAGAATTGTATTAAAGTGTATGTTTAATATTAAATAATCAATATCACTTTACAATAATCATATATATTAATTACTTTCACCATTATACCCATCCAAGTAAGGTGGTGGTGGAAAAACATATTACACCACGGCGTGGTGACGGTATTCCGTACGTGCGCACGCGTGGTGATTTCGTTTTCCGTAGGATGGATAGATGGTGAAATAGGGTTGTTTCATAATTATAATAACATATCAGTATATTAGTGATACTTATGTTATTACTTAATAATTAAACAACTAAAGAAGAATAAGTGGAAGAAGAAATAAAGTTGAAAGAATCGGTAATGGACATTACCTCTTCTTTGAAGTGCCTTTTTGAAACCTCCTCTTAGGGCACTAAAATTGGTCTTTGAAGAAGACCAGGACCTCTAGAATGCTTATAGGGAAGTGTAGAAGTGAAATGGGTAGGGATTTTCCGAGCTTGAAGGCTCAAAGTGGTGTGAGGAAGATAGGGAGGAGGTGCCCTTTTATAAGGGAGGAGAGGGGCGCCTTTGGAAAAACTAAAAATATTATTTTATTATAAAGTCATATTCGGTTTTAAATAGCTCCAAATTGATTTATTTCGAAGCTAAGGTGGGGATGGGTCAAAATAATCTCATCCAATAGAATTTATACAAGTTTATGTTCCTATTTTAACCTTATCATTTATATTTAACTTTAAGTTAGATAATTTTACTTTTGTCGTGTCTTTTTGTGTTCTTACACTATAAGGTTAATAAACTTAATATAACAAGCCAAACGAACCCCAAGTTGTTTATTATTAATATATATTACCTTATCTAAGTCATTTGGCTGAACCTTATATTTTTAGGAATAAAATAACAATTAATAATATAATATTTGTTTTAAAAACTATTTTATGTCAATTTTGACACTATTTAGTAATTGATTTTTGTGAAAATCATAAAAGAATTATTAATTAGAAATAAGTTAATGAAATCAATAATAACATGTATTATTAACCTATAAAATTAGTGGAATTCATAAAAAGTCTCAAATTACATTTATTTGGGTATTTATAACATCAATTATGTCAATATTTCATTAATAAGATAATTACTGCATCATCTTTGTGTCATAAATAAATTAAATTATTTAATGTCTAAAAATTACAAATAAAATACCATTGTATAGAAAATCCTTTTATATTTCTAATTAATATTTATAGTCTAATTTATCTTATGTATAAACCTATATTAAAAATGATTTAGTTATTAAACTTTGATTTTAACTATTTTAACCCCTCTTTAAATAAATTAATAATAAATGTCCTAATCTAATCCAAGTGGGCCTAAATGGTCATATTTTATTCCTAAGGTTGTTTTTGGTCGAATTACACTTATCAAATAGAATTATGACATGTGTTAGGGTAATAATAATATCATTTTTACCCTTAATTACCCTATTTACTTTTAACTGTGGTAAAAAAAGTAAAAAGTTACTATTCACCAAAAATTATTTTCATCTCATTGAACCACATTTTACTTACTAACATCAACCGTGTCTCTTGGATTTTTGAAATTCTACTCACAGAAGAAGTAAAATTAAGTTTTATGAAAAATTCATTTTTTTAACTACCACTTAGTGGTTTCACTATTCATCAAAAAATGAAAGTTTCCAGAAAAATACCAAAAATTAGGCCTAAGCTATATTTGATATTATGAACTCAAAAATGATGTCTATTTTACCAAATTCAAAACATATCAGTTGCAAAAATTAATTCTCGTCGTAAAAACAAATAGTGTGTTCTTAAGAGATAATAACTATCAAAAGATTGACACTTGTTTATGTCTGGTTTAAATGTGAAATTACATCCAATGACCAAAATTGTATTAAATTGTAAAAATATATTCTAAATATACTTTAAAACCACTCAAATTAATAATTTATCACTGTCAATTATTTCGATTAAAAAGGTTGTTTTTAATTAAAATTTAGTAATTTTCACTATTCATCAGAAAATGAAAGTTATCCGAAAAATACCAAAATTTCACCCTAAGCTAATTTTGATATTCCGAATCCAAAAATGAAGTCCATTTTAAAAGAAAAAATTTATAAAATTTCAAAAAGTGGGTATTACAATTCATAACGGCTAGTTCATAATAATATTATAATAATATCTCGTTTAGTGAAACTCGGTATTGTGTACAACACACGCTATCGTGGAAGGTCGCGCTTGCGTGTAATGCAAGCCAAGTCAGGGATGCGTGTTGTGTAAGCTCCTTTTGGTGTAGCGTACAACACAAGACATTAATTAAATTAAAAAGAATATTTTTCATAAAATCTCGGGATGTTACATTCTACCCCCCTTAAAATGAATTTCGCCCTCGAAATTCGTCGGGGTTATAAATGGTTTACGACTCAAAAGTTTCTTTAATATAAACCCACATTGTAAAAAAGAATACCAAAACTTGGCTTTAAAAAATAAATTATGAAATGTAACGGTTACCCAAATTAACTCATCACTGGGTTTCCATGTAGGAGAACATAGGTGAAAATATGGATATGGAAGAAAAATCTAACAATTAAGTTATAATGGAGAGTGGTAGAGAACATGGCTATGAAAAAGACAACAATAACAAAGCCCTAAATTTGTGATGATCTAAGGTACCATCTGATTCATTGGATATAAGAGCACTATGACAACATTTTTGGTTTTCAAGATCATTTCCCTAAAGTTGAAAATTTTGAATTAGAAGAAATACTTACTTGATTTTGGTACAATGTCACTGTTGTTCGTGAATTGAATAATTTCCACTTCATAACTTAAAGAAATGAAGTTGAATTTGTTATTTGTAAAGCATTAGCAGATAATGTGATAGAATGATGATTCATTCCATCTGTTTCAAAAGGTTAGAAAAAGTTATAAGTCCATCTTATGGTGAGATTAATCAGATATGGTTCCAAAATGGACTTATAATTCACCTATCATCCTGCATAATAAAATAAAACTAGTTTCTACTAACCAGGGACTTCCTGTAGTCCAGTGGTAGGAAATAAAGGCCTTTCGCACTTCGGTTGTGGGTTCGATTCCCACAGCCTTGTCCGACGTGATGGGCTATCGCCCGTCCTGCAGGTTTCCCTTTTTCTAAAACTACATTACTATAACATCCCATCAATAATATCGAAAAAAGTTCTATCATTAAACAATACTAACTTATGTCCAACATAATCCATTCCAATCTTTAAGCTTATCTAAAATACTTCGGTCCAAGCTCATAGTATAAAGAAAACAATTACTAGAAAGGTTATCTACCAAGCATGTGAATACCATCATTTATCCCCCCATATATCTTGTTGGTCACATTCCAATCATGTAAATACCTTAATCATGTATTCTCTTGAAAAATGAATACCAATTAAACCTTAGTGAAAACATGAATGTTGTCAAAAGTTAACTCTTTCCACATACCAAAATCCAAAAATTCTATATACTCAAACCATGATATAACCTTCTCCTTATATCATTCATGAGCTCATGAATACTTTCAAACATTTCATTTTCTCCTTATACCTTCATTATGCGCACATCATCTTCTTTCCAAAAATATCTCAATCACTTTCCATGGTTACCGGTACCATAAAATTATTGAAAACCACAATAGACTAATACAAAAATATTCTAATAAACCATAAAAGTACCTCAACAACATTATTCTTGAATACCAATACATAAACACTTCAATCCATACTCTTCAATGATTGTCTTGTAATAATTCCTTCCTTGATTTAGAAGTAACTTTTTAGGTCAGGGCATTGAGTTGGGTAATGCCCATGTTCTCCATAAATAAGACATTGAACTCCATAACAGTCTGTCACTCTATGACCCTTTTATCCACACAGATAACATATGTCCCTCCATTTGAGGTATTCCTCAAGGTTCTTCTTCCCTTCTTTAGAAATCTCAATCTTCCTTTCTTTATGCTCCTCAACATGCGAACATGCATAAAAGTCTATCTTCCTCTTATTTGATGAATTATGCATACCACTAAATTTCAACTTGCTAATCATATATCGCGATGACTGATTCATCATAATCACAATATCTTTCTCTCTAGGCCTTACACAATTTTGTTGCTCATAGTCACCAATTTGTCCATTGGATTCATTGTTAACCGAATTCCTTCTGGTTCCCTCCATTGACTAAAACACAAAAAGAATTCTGTGAGAGGAAAAAATCATGCTAAAGAAAACAACATAGTAAAGGGGGAGTACCCTCAATATCTAACATCTTAGGTTAAATTCTAATATCGTTACCATAGTTTTAGGAGTATATCCTATATGTATACTTATCCTTAGGGACATCCCTATACATACCTTAGAAATATCTCTAGAAATCTCACTAACGTTTTTGCATCCTAGTTTCCAAAGGTTGACTAACCTTCCCTTTGATACCAACTGTAAAGACCTGAATCTTGACGTACATGGACATTACATTACTTTTGTGGAATACTTAGTACATTACAAAAACACACACACAAGGACCGTAATAGTTTAGTGTCTTTGGAAACTCAGAATATAAACTTCTAATCATGTTGAAATATCTTCAACAACTCCCATAATGATCTTCCCCTTTTTGTTTCCTTACCAAAAACCTTTCTTTACTTCCTGGGGAAAATAAAACATAAAAAGGGTGAGCTCAAATGCTCAGTAAGGGTAAACATAGATAACATAAAACAATCCATAAACATTTGGAAGCAAAAACTTGAACATGAAATTTAAACATCAAAATCTTGAGTAAAGACATAAATCGTGGAAGTACGTAAGGCATATATCATAAAAGAATATCAACCATGATAAAATGGGAATAAAACATGTAATTGTGGCAACCATTCAGCACATGTCATGATTTCCATAGTATCCAAGGCATTGCTGCCAAGACCATCTTAGTGGACAAAGTCCCTTTCTGAATCGAGTTCACTCCTCGTTTCAGTCCTGTAACACTGAACCAGATTAACTTATCGTTCCAGCCATGTATATCTCATGAGATATAAATCTTTACCCAATTCATTGGATGGAGATATAGTTCCCACCCATCTCATAGTGAAATCATTCTTACTTGTGCCACAAAATAAACTTAAAACATTCATCGTAACCCAAAGAATAAAATGGGTTTCATAAACATCATCCCATCATTTCATAATCCATATAAAACAAATGGACATTTCATCATAAGAAAATTGAACCATGTAAATCATAGAGACATTAAACTTGAAACATACACATATCAAATAATGTCATCTTAGATGGAAAATGGTTTTGATAAAACATTTGAAATGAATTATTGAGGAAAATATCATTTCTTCATCAAAATCATTTTCTTTTCAAAAAATTCCATGCACTTTTAAAATAAATGTATTTTTTTGAAAATAGTCATAAAATAATGTAGAGTAAGCTTCATGAAAATCAGGAGTTATGAAACCATAAAAATCCATTCACGCCGTATAAGTTAAAAATAACATTCTCCTCGTACTTTTGTCGGAAAAGTCAAAAAAGTACCTCATAACGTAAACAAAAGAAAGATTCCTTACATACCATGTAGTAAAAGTAAAAAATGGGTAAAAAAGAATTTAAACATACATGAAAAAACTTTTATAAAACATGGACATGGATGATATAAATAACCCCAGTAAATACTTACGAATAAGCAATCTCGGATAAAAATGAGATTTGCAAAATTATCCCTTACCTTATGTCTGATATGCTTCGTATGTATCTGAACCTCCTGTATAATGATTTAAATAATGTCATTGACTGATTACAGAATCATATTCATTGTTATGATATCATATATGGTTCACTTATGACTTTATATTACCCTTTCTTTTGTAAATTCCAGTTTAAAGAGCGTTTTGGGTAAAATCGTTTGATTTATCGTATGTGTTTCGACTCGTAGTTCTTGATATTATTACTTATATCTTGATTTACATAATTCCAGAATGTAAAACATGATTTATATATAATATATATTCATTACATACATATATATTATAGATCGATAAAAGGAATGAAATACACTGTTCATGGAGACGGTAGGTCGTACGTACGCATGAACGCTGTTTTTGTTTCCTTATTGAATTGAATGGAATTGAGTATATGACATACATATATATATATACATAAATCCAGTAGAATTATTATGTCATATATTTCATTATTATTAATTATATATACTTTATAATCATTCTCGAATAGTTAATCATGGAAAATGAATCTCATCGCGTTCGTGGAGACGGTATTCCGTACGTACGCACGAGAGATGATATCATTCCCATGATCGTCTAATTGTATTAAAGTGTATGTATAATATTAAAGAATAAATATCACTTTACAATAATCATATATATTCATTACTTTCACCATTATACCCATCCAAGTAAGGTGGTGGTGGAAAAACATATTACACCACGGCGTGGAGACGGTATTCCGTACGTACGCACGCGTGGTGATTTCATTTTCCGTAGGATGGATAGATGGTGAAATAGGGTTGTTTCATAATTATAATAACATATCAGTATATGATTGATACTGATGTTATTACTTCATAATGAAACAACTAAATAAGAATAAGTGGAAGAAGAAATAAAGTTGAAAGACTCGGTAACGGACATTACCTCTTCTTTGAAGCGCCTTTTTGGAACCTCCTCTTAAGGCACTAAAATTGGTCTTTGAAGAAGACCAGGACCTCTAGGATGTTTCTAGGGAAGTTTAGAAGTGAAATGGGTAGGTATTGGCCGAGTTTTAAGTCTCAAAGTGGTGTGAGGAAGAGAGGGAGGAGGTGCCCTTTTATAAGGGAGGAGAGGGGCACCTTTGGAAAAACCAAAAATATTATTTTATTATAAAGTCATATTCGGTTTTAAATAGCTCCAAATTGATTTATTTCTAAGATAAGGTAGGTATGGGTCGAAATCCTCTCATCCAATATAATTTATACAAGTTTAGGTTCCTATTTTAACCTTATCATTTATATTTAACTTTAAGTTAGATAATTTTACTTTTACAGTGCCTTTTTGTGTTCTTACACTATAAGGTTAATAAACATACTATAACAAGCCAAAAGAACCCCAAGTTGTTTATTATTAATATATATAACCTTATCTAATTCATTTGTCTTGACTTTATATTTTGTGGAATAAAATAACAATTAATAATATAATATTTGTTTTAAAAACTATTTTATGTCAATTTTGACACTATTTAGTAATTGATTTTTTGTGAAAATCCTAACAGAATGATTAATTCAAAGTAAGTTAATTAAAGCAATACTAACATGTCATATTAACCTATAAAATTAGTGGAATTCATAAAAAGTCTCAAATTACATTTATTTGGGTATTTATAACATCAATTATGTCAATATTTCATTAATAAGATAATTATTGCATCATCTTTGTGTCATAAATAAATTAAATTATTTAATGTCTAAAAATTACAAATAAACTACCATTATATAGGAAATCTTTTTAGCTTTATAATTAAAGTTTATATTCGAATTTATTTTATGTATAAGCCTATATTAAAAATGATTTAGTTATTAAACTTTGATTTTAACTATTTTAACCCCTCTTTAAATAAATTAATAATAAATGTCCTAATATAATCCAAGTGGGCCTAAATGGTCATATTTTATTCATAAGGTTGTTTTTGGTCGAATTACACTTATCCAATAGAATTAGGACATGTGTTAGGGTAATAATAATATCATTTTTACCCTTAATTACCCTATTTACTTTTAACCGTGGTAAAAAAAGTAAAAAGTTACTATTCACCAAAAATTATTTTCATCTCATTGGACCACATTTTACTTAATGACATCAACCGTGTCTCTCAGATTTTTGAAATTCCTCTCATAGAAGAGGTAAAATTAATTTTTATGAAAAATTCATTTTTTTTAACTACCACTTAGTGGTTTCACTATTCATCAAAAAATGAAAGTTTCCAGAGAAATACCAAAAATTAGGCCTAAGCTATATTTGATATTATGAACTCAAAAATGATGTCTATTTTTCCAAATTCAAAACATATCAGATGCAAAAATTAATTCTCGTCGTCAAAACAAATAGCGTGTTTTTAAGAGATAATAATTATCAAAAGATTGACACTTGTTTATGTCTGGTTTAAATGTGAAATTACATCCAATGACCAACATTGTATTAAATTTTAAAAATATATTCTAAATATACTTTAAAACCACTCAAATTAATAATTTATCACTATCAATTATTTCGATTAAAAAGGTTTTTTTTTAATTAAAATTTAGTAATTTTCACTATTCATCAGAAAATGAAAGTTATCCGAAAAGTACCAAAATTTTACCCTAATCTAATTTTGATATTCCGAATCCAAAAATGAAGTCCATTTTAAAAGATAAAATTTATAAAATTTCAAAAAGTGGGTATTACTATTCATAATGGCTAGTTCATAATAATATTATAATAATATCTCGTTTAGTGAAACTCGGTATTGCGTACAACACATGCTATCGTGGAAGGTCGCGCTTGCGTGTAATGCAAGCCAAGTCAGGGATGCGTGTTGTGCAAGCTCCTTTTGGTGTAGCGTACAACACAAGACATTAATGAAATTAAAAAGAATATTTTTTATAAAATCTTGGGGTGTTACACATATAGCATCTATAGTAGATAGGAGAGGTCAGTAGAGGCTTTGTAGTGGAGAGAGAGAAAACCGTTAGTTGAACGCTACGCTGGAGGGGTTTAAAATCGAATATCCCCTTTTTTCTATTTTTCCCCAAGAAACCCATCGTCATCCTTTAAAAAACATTAAAAAATTACACATTGTGTAATTTTATTTTGTGATATGAGATCTTTTTGTGACATATCTTACATGTGGTGAAATATATTTTCATGACATGTCTAAATGTGGTGAAATATATTTTTGTGACATGTCTATATGTGGTGAAATATATTTTCATAAATTTTCAATACATAGTGAAATATATTTTCACGACATGTCTACACGTGGTGAAATATATTTTCATGACATGCCTAAACATGGTGAAATATATTTTCATGAAATTTACATACATGGTGAAATATATTTTCGTGACATGACTACATGTAGTGAAATATATTTTCGTGACATACCTATATGTGGTGAAATATATTTTCATGACATGTCCACATGTGGTGAAATATATTTTCTGGGTGTTTAAATTTTCATGGATGTGAATTAATTCAGGCTGTGGATTAAATTCATATGGTCTACCAAAAAAATCATTCCATGAATCAGGTTCATGATGTTTATTTATTTTGTATCCAAAACTCACATCTTATTCCTACTACAACCCTGAAATTATTAAACCATCTCAAACCTAATCTTGAAAAACCAAGTTTAAATAAAAAACAACCCAACCAAAATAGAGTAAACCAAAAATTTAAAGAGCGGCATACATGCAAAAAAAGTTTCTTACAAAGCATTTCTTGAACTCATTAACATTGTCTGAGCATTTCCATTAATGACATCTGAATGGATTCTATAACTATAATAATCCTAAGAGGATATATTTAGTCTCAACAATTCATTAAAATGATCAATTCATATATATTATATGTGTAATGACTAAATATAATTATGTTATTTCACATATAATTATTTTTAAACTATAATTTTACCATTCTATACTTCTCTTTAGAATCTAAATTCTCTCATTGAACAACTTCAAGAATCATTTACTCTAGAAGTTGTTTATCGAACACATAGAATTTCTCTTACTCAATACCTTTTCTTAAGTTACTTGTCTTAGGTGTTTCATACATTAATATTATCCTTTATTAGTATTGATTTCAAAGTTAATTTTGATAATGATAATTCCATTTCTCTATAATAGAAGATTTTATCATATAAACATCATGTTTTACAAAAATTTAATAAGGACTTTTATTATATGGAATCCCACTAAAATAATGACCCCCTTTAAATAAATCATACCCATTAGTGGGAAAATAACCATAATTAACTAATCTTTGGGCCACTTTATCATTTCTCCCATCACTTATCTATGTAGGTAGGGAATTATCTTAATCATATCATATATGATTCTTAGCTATTTTAGCATAAAACTCTTTTCCTAATCCATTATATGGATAAAATCAACTCTATTCCTCTAATACCCTAATTCTTTTAGGGTATCCTGGATAATTTTAACCCAAATAAAATGTCAAAAATGATCACATAATCCTATTAGGTTAACCCATTAATTTCTTACCCTACACAACTTAATCTAGGGGCACCTTACTTTAACATGACCTACTTGGTTAAATGATTGAGGTCTTGACAAGTGATGCATTGTAAAGAACTTTAAAGGGTATTTAATCACACTATATTTTTTCATGTTATTCTATTTACATGTATTCATTATTTTAATGATTTATTTTCTAATCTTATTCCTTCTAATAAATCAATATGTTTAAACCATATTTATGTGTAACTCTTTACACAACTCATATCATGTTTTATTAACCCAAATAGAATAAAAAAATTATTTATACATATCTAAATGAATCATATGCATAAGTTACATAAAACCATTTTATAAAAAGTATTATAATAATATAAAATCACTATTACCAATATAATTAATCCTAAAGACATGGATAATCAACCCTCACATAAGGCATAAACCTCCAGGCCAGTGAGCAATCTGACCCAAAGTCCCTCTACCCAAAGATACTTTACTCAAGAGAGATCTGAATTCCAATATAACTATAGCACCTAATATGTATATACTATAATTCACCACTTAAATCAACATCATAACTCTATACAATCCAAATTCAAGGTATAATAAAACTAATTCCATTATTATAACTATCATGTAACTCCTTAGATGGATGTATGCTAATCTATGGAAATAGTTTTGAAACTTTAATCTAAATCATACACATAAGTATTCATAATATAATAATTATGATTTTGAATAAAGAAGGGAATAACTTTCAAATAAATGAAAAGTTCACATATTTAAACATTAGATAAACATTTATGAATAATTCAAAAATAAACAATTATAAACATTTTATAATTAAACAAGCATTATCAACATTCCATAATTTGAATGAATATAAAAATTCTATATTTATCCCCAATATAAAATATTTCATATTACTCATTATATGAAATTTACTTTAAATATATGATATTATTTGAATTTAAAACATTTTATAATCCAAATCCATTATGTAAAAAATTTATATAATATAAATATTACATATTTAATATTATTTAAACCTTGATCAAATCAATAATTATAACTCATTTTGATGGGGTGTAAGTAATTTCTCAAATAATACCTTTAATTTGAACACTTGAAATTAGTATTATGAACAATTCATAATTTACACATTAACTCATTTATATTTTGGCCTTATTTTTTAATTTATAAAAAATTTATAAATTTAAACTTACAATTTATATATAAACAATTTACAGCTAAATTATAATTCATACCATATAATTTTAAGAAGCTATTTCAATATTAAAATTTAATATTTGGGATATTTATTTAATATATGTTTCATAAAAACTTATTTAATTAATTATAAACAACTTATAATTAATAAATTTTTAACACTTTTATAAATTGATGAATATCCAAAAATATATTTTCTTATATCAAAAAAATTTAGGGAATAACACCTTTATTAAAAATGAAAAATAAAAATAGGAACCCTTTTGAACTAGGTTAAGGGAGAACCCATTAGAATCTTGAAATATAGAGACATGTATCCTTATATTTGAGTGGCAGGAGCCCATTGATACAGAACCCATTATAAGCAAGCCCATAATAAACATGTCTAAACTGGCCTGACAGGCCCAATACACAACCCTAAACTGCTAACTTGCCACCATGTCGTCCGGACGCTTCCATGGGCCAAGACCCATAGGCCCAGCCACCGTCAGCAACCAGAACTAGAGGCACACAATCCTCCACTACTGCCATCCCTAAAAATCAGAAGCAGCATCATCCAAGCCACCATAAGTCATGCTGACATCGTCGTCGCTTCCACCGTCGCCATCATTGTCCAAATCCATGAGCACCGCTACCTTCACGGGCATGCCCAGAAGCACTCCCACACAAAACATCTCCACCATCATTTCCACAACCAATGACTAATGAAGGATCAACCAGCTCTTGGAACAAATTTGGAATAGATCTAATCACGAGATGCGGTGAATCGGGAGCACCGCTAATGCCGACGAGGAGTAGGAGAACCTTAGTTGCTTCCAATATTAGTTTCAAAGAGAAACCCTAGGCACTGGGGGAGTGAGGAACCATCAAGAGAAAAATATATTTTCTTATAATTTATAAAATAAATCAAATTATATAATTCAATTATTAATTGAATTTTAAGGAAAATAGTTATTCCTAATTATACAATTTTTAACGATATACCCATATCATATGTGGGGATTCAAATGGGTCACTTAGGATATTCCAATCTCATGGAGTGATATTGGATTACTATATAGACCCCGCATGAGATTAATCTATACTATCCAGTGTATGGTGAGCAAGTGTGCTAGGAAATCATAACCTATGATAACTGACTTGTGTAAGATCAACCAAGCACCCATGTAGGATTAAACCTAATAGTTGGCTATCACATGTAACATTAATATGAGTACTTCATAAGAATAAAATCTTTGAAATATGATGTTGTGATTATTGATGTGTGGAAACCTGAGAGAAAAATACATACACAATTCATCATTTCATACAAAAACATAAAATATTACACAATAATTTGCACCCCAGAACCATAAAATTTTAGTGTCTTTTAAGACTAGATACATAATCAACTTATTTCATATAATATATTTAATATCTATCAATATATTTTTCTCTTAAAGAACCCTTCTTATACATTTCTTACTTAATATATTTCCTCATAACCTGAGGAAAAATAGAAACTAAGGAAAGGGTGAGATAATATTCTCAATAAGGGTAAACATGGGATATATCAATCAATGATTATATGTAATCATAATATAATTATAAGGGTATTATAGCATGATTATAACTTATAAATTTCATACCCAATCAATTATATATTATAAATAATGAGGCGGGGAATAAAAATTTATCATTTCAAAAGAAATGAGTCTTAAGAGTGAGGAATTAACATTAATCAATCATGATCCATGTGTAAAACCTTAATATTTTATGATTTATTTATCTTTAAATAAATTTATTTTCTTCGATAGCTTGTGATAAACGCAACACCGATTCGAAATAAACCATAACACAACATACTATTATAACATATCTATAAATTAGAGGTATGAATAGGAATAAAAATATTTTGAAAAATATGTATAAAATTTTTATATAATTAATTTTTTTTAATTAATTTATAATAAATAAGTACTCAGTTTTTAGTAAAAACATTTTATGCTTCAAAAATATCTTTTCTTCAAAAATGGATTTTATTGCATTTTATGTATGGAAATTATAATTAATTTATACAATTTGATAAATTATATTTGAAAAAAAAATTAAATCAGCATGTGAAAATTATATTAGGGTGAATTTTTTTGAATTTTTTGAAAAAGTTGATTTTGGGGTGAATAGTGAAAATACTGATTTTTTGATGAAAACTATATTTTATTTTAATTTATTTTCAAAGATCCATTATGATTTGTATTGTTATTAAAATTTAATTAGTTTTTTTTAAAAATAATTCAATTTATATCTTTTGGATCAACAGTATATATGATCTTAGTTTAAAAGTACTTTTAGACTTAAAAAAGGCATTTTTCATAAAACTATTTTAATCACGCCTAAAGAAATTATTATAAAATAAATTTCTAAAACTTATAGATATTTAATTTGGTAAAATAGAATCCATAATTGTAATCATCATAATTAATATTATATAATAAGGTAAACTTAATATTTAGTCATTATGAATAGTAACTGAGGTAAAAGTTCATTATTATGGTAAAGCTTAAGAGGGATTAATGAGGGTTAAACTAAATGGATAAGGGTTAAAATGATAAAAAAAATACTTTCCTAAATCCTATTGTATGAATACATTTCGTTTCTATCTCATATAATCTTTAAACTTGAGCTAATTTGGAAGCATTTTTCTTAAGTATGGCATTATTATATTTTAATCATTTGAAAACTTTCAAGTGTGTCTCCTCCCTCCCTTATAAAAGGAAACTCATCATCTCTTTTATTTTCAAAACTCTGAGCCACATATCTCCACCAAAACCTACCCAATTATTATCTCAACTTCCCTATCCACTAATTAGAGGGTTTCTTCTTCTTTAAAGACTATTCCAAGGTCCCTTAAAAAGGGATCAGAGGGGGGTCTACCGATGAAGAGGTAATCATCTTAACCGACCTCTTTCAGTTTATTTCTTATTTAACTACTCTAAATATATATTTTTAATTATAAAATAATAAATTTAGTATGCTAAGTATATGAAAATTTTATTAGTATTACGAAACCACCATTTTCTACCTTCTTTCTATCAAATGAGAAATGAAAAGTATCGCTCATGTGTACGTGCGTACTACCATCTCCAAGTAGTGATATGATTCATTATCCATCACCATAATTAATGGTTCTATATTATGATGGATTTAATATTTATATATGATATGTATGAAATAACTATACTTATATAATTATAATATATCATCTATCTTCTTACCCTTTAATATTTTGAAAAATAATAATGTCGCTCATGAATACGTGTGGACTACCACCTCCATGAAGCGATGTGATTAAGTTTTCATTTTTTCTTCACATAAATGATAATAGTGGTAAATTTAATTAGTACATATGATATCTATATATATGATTATTATTATTTAACATTATTTTGTTTCATCAATTGAAATATTGAAACATCACTCGTGCGTATGTATGGACTACCATCTTCACGAAGTGATCTATATATTTTTTCATCTATGCTTTACATGAATAATTATAAATGTTTATATGATGAATAAATTTGATAATTATTTCATGATTAAGCTTATATATATGATAAAATTATTATCAAGGTGAAAGTACTAAAATAATCTAACCAAAACTTATATGAAAAACAAACCAATTATCACCCAGAATAGTGATTTTAATTAAGAATTTTTAATAAATATGTTATAAAATATTATAAGTAAATCATATATGGTAAGATATTTATAAATATAGTTCTTTAATATATTTATAATAAATATATATTTATTATAAAGGATATTTGAACACATATAAATCAAAATGAGACTTGAGTTAAGGGAGTTATGTTTCAATCCCATTTTAATAAGGATTATTTATGATTGAATTTTAATTGGGGAATTTATATGATCCTTACATAATAAAACCATTATATATTCTTTAACATTTGGTTATTTCTGAAAATTTTATGTTTTAGTACCATTTTACTCTATTTTTTACTCAAAATTATTTAGAAAATGTTTTTAAGAAAAGATGAATATATTTATCCTCTTTCTTTTGGAAAAAACATTTCTTCCATATCCATGTTTTCTAAAATGATTTCAAGCATGTTTTTGAATATTCATCAGTTGTTGTTTAAATTTATATTTAACCATGTTTTGTTTTTTATAAAAAGGTTTAAAAATATTTTTCTTTTCATTTTTTTTAACAAGGTACTTTTACAGTAGGTGTGAAAAAATATTTGTTTTAACAATTATGATATGAACAGAATTTCCCATTTTCCTGACCACTCAGTTATTTAAAGAATAATTTACAAGATTTTTTGGATCTTTTCAAAGAAAATTTTTTCCTTAATCTTTTGGAAATATATGGATTTTAAATAAGTTATTTCAAAATGAAAATGGTGTTTTCCTCAAGAAATATTCCAATGATTTTTTAAAGAAAATTTTTATCTATGATAAAATCCTTTTATGTTAATTATGCTCTAATGGGGATATGATCTAATCATTATATCCTTATTATATATCTATATGGTTTATGATTATGATGAATAGATTTTTATGAAACCCATTTAGTTTTTGTTGGTTATTCTATGATGGAATGATTATGAAACTTGTTTTCTTTCCATAGGTTATGATATAATGATATAATAAATGTCACATGATATTATGGGACACATATGAATGGATTATGGTTATGTTATTAGTGGTCCTAAAATTATATATCCCTATAATTAATTGGGTAAATATGGATATCTCATTATATAATAAGAACTGGAATGAGGTATGAATCCAGTTTAATAAGGGACTTTGTCCCCTATAATATTCTTGAGAGTGAACCTTGACTAAGGATATAATGGAATGGGGAGAAAACACACTCCACTATGATAATCTTGGTAGTGATACTAGACTAATTGAATGATTTTATATGCTTATTTGTATGCTACAAACATATGTCTTATGCTTATGATGTGTTCTCATTGATTATAATTGATTATTATTGATTTCACACACTTATTAATTTTGTCTTTTATTATGAAAAAGACTTATACCATGATTTATGATTAATGATATTTGATTGATTGGGTATTATTATTGTATTTTATGATCATATTCTCATACCCTTATGCTTATCTTATTCTTACTTATGATCATTGATTGGTATCACTTATGTTTAACCTTACCTATAATCTAAGCTCAACGTTTCTTATGTTTTCTTTCCCAAGGTTATGAATAAAGGTTTTAAGTGGAGTATTTATAATAATATTACAATGTGGGAAGCTCATTATGGGATATATTTAAGATATTTTATGAAATATGATTATTTTGGTATCTAATATCCAAATACACTTAACCTTTACAGTTCTAGCATGGATCATAATGTTATACATTAAATATTAATCTAAAATGATGTAATATTTATTTATGTAAGGTTTGGATCACTATAGTTGGTATTAGAGAAGGGTTTAGTAAATATTTCAAAGATTAGTATTAGAGAAAATTGGTGAAAAATCTAGGTAAAATTATAAGTATAAGATAACATCCTAAAATTTTGATAAGGTATAGATTATGTTGTCTTCCTAGAAATACATCCCTATCAATATACTACAATTGGATGCATTTAGGGGTAATAACATTGAAAATAGTTGGTCAGTTATATCTTGACTATCATTCTGGTGCAAGGTGAATGTGTCCTTACTATGCACCTAGTTTGACACTCCCCGTGGGTATGCTAAGGTTAAATCACATTTTCTTTATAAACCATTATGAAGGATTTGAATAGATGATAACCAAGGATAGTGTAGGTTAAAACTAAGGTGACATGGATTGAAAATAAGGTGACACGAATAATACATCCTATAAATTATCTTTCATGATTATGTAGTTTCCCACTATAAATATTGTTGCTTTCACTATGATCTTTGGTTTTAGTCAATGGATGGAACCCGAAGGAACCATGCTAATACTGAATGTGAAAGAAAATGTAATTATTTTCCTCATAAGTGACCAAATTCTAAGGGATTTGTAATGAAAAATTGTTTTTCTGTGATTACAAAAAATTCTCAATCTATGAATTATGTTGAGATTTCAAATGAAAAAGAAGATAACAATGTTTTTTGAGTCCTTTATGAGGCAACATCGAACATATTTTAGTGGGTCTATTAATCCCCTAGTTATTAAGAAATGGATCAATGACATTGAATAGATATCTTCCATTATCTAGTGTTTAATTTATGAAAAATTTATTTTTTAAATATATTATAACAACCTAGTCTTGACATATATTAACATTAAATTTATTTTGAGGAATAATTAAAGCATAATACAAAAAAATACTGAATGAATTTATTATTCTAGTGCCTTTGGAAACATCAAAACATAAATAGTCATGCATAAATAAGCTACATTATCTCCCGCTAGGTTCTTATTAACTAAAAACCTTCTTAGACACATCAAACATAATATTTATCTTCATAACCTGGGGAAAGGAAACATAAAATTCATGATCTTAGATGCTCAGTAAGGGTAAAAAAGGGAGATATGTAAACATATCTTGAGCATAATGGTATGAGAATATGATCATGAAAATAGAAGATCATATCCTGCATATCAAATATCATGAACATAAATCATGGTATAAATATTTATAGTTCATAAGACATGAATCATAATGAAATAAATAACATAATACATTTAAACATAATATAAGAATAAAACATGGAATTTTGGAAAACACATAAGTATATAATATTATTTTCATATTAGACAAGTAATTGCTTCTAAGACCATCTTAGTAGTATGGGTTCACTCCCCATACCATCTTGGTAGTCATGGTTCACTCCCATGGACATCTTAGTAGAATAAGTTCACTCTGCATACTATCTATGTAGTCATGGTTCACTCTCATGGCCATATTAGTAGTCAAGGTTCACTCCCAAGACCATATTATCCTATCTCATGAGATATAAATTTGTACCCAATGCACTAGATGGAGATATAGGTCTCACCCATCTCATAATGAAATCATACATACATGTTCCAAGAAATCATAAAAAATCATATCTTAACCCATGAAACTAAATTGGTATCATAAACATATAATCATAACTTAACCTATAGAAAAATAATAAAGTTTAATATTCATTTAATCAAAGCATAACCCATGAAAAAAAGTTTGTTTCATGGACATATAACCCGTGAAAAGAAGCAATTTTTATAAATATCATGTCATCAATACACAAACCATTCAGAGAAATCATATGAATGGAACCTTTATATCATTTCCTAGAAAGTAATGAGTAACAATAAAGGATGTCATGTTAGATGGGAAATAATTTTTAATGATATTTTAAATACACTTCATGAGAAAATTATCATTTCTCCTTTGAAATTTTCTTCTTAAAATTCAAAACCTTTTGAAAACCATTTTCATGAAAATAAAATTGAAAACTAATAAAGGAATCATTGAAAACGTTTTAAATGCCTTTTTCTATTGAAAATTTATAGAGGATCTTAAAAAACTTTTGAAAAATATTTCTTTGAAAATCTCTTTTAAAAACATTTACTTAAAAATCAACATTTTAAGCATGAAAAAGGAAACTTGAAATAAATGACAGCGGTTATATTAGTACATGTCGTATGAGGTAAAAATAATATTTCTTTTTCACTATAAAAGGTTATAAAAATGCCTTGTTCTGAAAGATAAAATAGGATTCCTTTGAAAACATTTTAAAAAGACAAAAAATGGTAAAAATTACCATTAATTATTATAGGAGATTTGTATAATTTTCTTGGAATATCTTTTTGAAAAACATGGTTTTGAAATAAAAAAAATTTCTGACCGAAGAGAGAGGTAAGGTCATATTTTCTTAAAAACACTTTATTAATTATCTTAAGTACTAAATAGTGAAAAATGGTACTAATACATGAAGACATAAAGACTAACCAGATGATAATAAAATTAATTAGTTTTCTTGAAATATGGATCATATAATTTCATCAATAAAAACATGATCATAAAAAATCTTGATAAATGGTGAGATTGTTTCAATAAACCCTTACCACATGGTAACCTTGAATCATACTCCCAACATAGAAAAATGAAATTACATATAGATTAAAATATCTTGAAAATAATTATATTCATGATATAATATTTCAAAGTCATTTTATACACCTCATATAACAATATAGGTGTATAACATGGCATGAGTCTCAAAGAAGACAAATTCAGACAAAATTAATTTACCAATTTGGTAACTTTTGAAACTTAAACCCCATAACAGAAAGATCATAAAATGGTTATGTAATTACCCAAATATTTAATTATAAGATTAATATAATACATTCATGTGTATTATATACACCACACAAAAGAATTGAGCGGTGAATAAGTCATGTATCTCACAAAAATAATGAGTGAGATGAAATTCTCTTACCTTGTGTCTTGACTCTTGTCGTACTCATTAAAAACTCACATATAATAAATATAAATTCATTATACATCTATCATAGAACCATATTATTACTTCTAATACCATATATTTTTTTATTATATCTTTATATTACCTACTTATTAACAATTATATGTTAAGGTTTCACTACAGGTAATGTCTGTTTTGATTTTCGCATGTATCTTAATTTGTTATATATTTGGTCCTTATACTTATATCATGATTTCCAGAATGTAAACCATTATTTAAATATAATTTATATTAAGTATATTTTTATTACAATAATTCATAGAATATATAATTATGAAACAGAATACACCATTCAAGGAGACGGTAAGTCGTACATATATATGAACGCTATTTCTGTTTAATTTTCATGTTGAAAGAATGAAATTAAAATCTATATATGTATATATGTATATATATATGTATATATGTATATGTATATATATGTATATATGTATATTTATATATATGTATATATGTATATGTATATATATATATATGTGTGTGTGTGTGTGTATTATTATTATAGTAGCTTTATAATATCATATGTATTCACTAAACTTATCCTTAATACATTACATACAGTGTATGAACAAATCACATCACTTTTAGAGGGTGGTAGTACAAACTTTCTCAAAAATAATTATCATATTAACACAAAATGGAAAGTATATAAATATTTTTTATAAAATAATTAAATAAACTTAAAGACATAATAAATATAATATATAACAGACATAAATAAAGTGTCTATTATAATGTCCACCATGACAGGTGGTAAAATAAAAATGAGCAATCCTAATTTAGTGAGGAGTAAGTGATGTATTTTGGGGACTTATTTGGGAATATTTTGGTCGATCCAAAGTGTCTTGAGAGGTGTAAGGAAGTGGGAGGAGAGGATGCCTTTTATAATGGAGGAGGAGTGGCTCTTGTAATATTTTGGAAAAGGGAAACCCCACCCACGTTTTTTTAATGAAAGTGGATCCAATATTGTCCCAAAGTCAATACAAGGTAGTATAGGGTATATATATGTCTATAAAATTGATTTTTCACAATTTTATAGGTCATTTGGGCCTTAAGGTTGTGGTTTAATCCCTTATTAAGCTTAATTTAACCTTAATTGTTGTAATTAATCTTAATCACTTACACTAATATTTTTTGGACAAAAACTATGTTGAACTTATTATAAATTATAAATTACACTGATTAAAAATATGGAATCCATTTTTCCAATTTCAAATCACATAGTTTGAAGAAATTAATTTAAATATAATGTCGCAGATGGGATGACAATGCAAGTTTCAAAGTAAAAGCATTCAAAAAAATCAATGTTTTTACAGTCAATTTCAAAGTGAAATTGATTCAAATGATCTAAATTGGATTTATTGATAAAAAATAATCTAATTATACTTTAATAACAAATTAAAATATAATTTAACTATATAAATAAATTAAATAAAAAACAATTTTTAATTAAAATTCAGTATTTTTAACTATTCAAAATAAATAATGCTTCACAGAAAAATAAAAAATATTAACCCTAACCTAATTTTTAATATTTACTTTAAAATATTAAGTTTATCTTGAAATTTAAGATTTATAAAAGTTCCAAAATTTATATTTAAAATAGGCACTCCATTAAAAGGTGGTAAAATTGCCTTAATAAAAATATTGGATTTTATGTGTTAACTTAGTTTTATTCCTATCTTATTCTTACATAATCTATTGGATGAATATCAAAAATATTTACTTGGATATATAAAATATATATTATATTAAAATTACTTAATAATTTTAATTAATTTAATTTATTATGATTAAAACAACTTTGTGAGAATAATAATAGTTTTCTATAAAAATACTCCCTTTATATTCAATTGTTTCTTATATTCATTTATAAATAATTTGTAACTAATTAATTGATTTTATATTTTGTAAAAACCATATATTTATATATGTTAGTTAATAATATTCATAAAACCTAATTTATATTCCAGGTTAGATATTATTATATTTTTTAAAATAATATATTATTGTTCAGTAACACTATGTCTTGCATGTTATGCACGAAATCGAGGAAAGTAAATATTGCATGAAACATAAGCTTACCTCAGTGTTTTGTATAGATAAATTTAACCTTTATATTTCATTTAGTGCATGATTAAATTGGGAACAGAAACATAAAAATGGGTGAGATTCTCATTAAGGGTAAACAAAGGAGATACGTAAACATAATCTTGAGCATAAGGGTATGAGAACATGATCATAAAAATAGAAGATCATACCCTGCGTATAAAATATCATAAACATGAATCATTTCATAAATATTTATAGTTTATCATACATGAATAATAAGGAAATAAAGAACATAATCCATGAAAGTATAACATAGGAATAAAACATTGAATTGTGGCAAGCACATAAGTATATAATATGATTTTCATAGTATACAAGGCATCACTACCAAGAACATCTTAGTAGTATATTTTAACTCCCCATAACATCTTCGTAGTCATGGTTCACTCCCATGGCCATCTTAGTATCATGAGTTCACTCCTCATACCATCTTTGTAGTCATGGTTCACTCCTATGGCCATCTTAGAAGTCGAGGTTCACTTCCAAGACCATCATAGTCTATCTCATGAGATATAAATCTTTACCAAATTTATTGGAGGGAGATATAAGTCTCACCCATCTCATAATGAAATCATACATACATGTTCCAAAAAATCATAAAAAATCATACCTTAACCCATGAAATGAAATGGGTATCATAAATATGTAATCATACCTTAACCTGTGGAAAAATAAATAGTTTTAATAATTATTTTATCAAATAATAACCCATGAAAATATGCAGGTTTCATAGAAATATAACCTATGAAAAGAAGTGGGTTTCATAAACATCATGTCATTAATATACAAACAATTCAGAGAAATCAGATGAATAGAACCTTTATATCAATTTCCATAAAGGCATGAGTAACACCAATAGATGTCATATTGGATGGGAAATAATTTTGAATGATATTTTAAATACAAATCACAAGGAAATTATCCTTTATAATTTTAAAATTTCTTCTTAAAACATAAAACCTTTTGAAAACCATTTTCATAAAAATAAAATTGAAAACTTATAAAGGAAGCATTAAAAACATTTTGAAAGCCTTTTTACTTTGAAAAATTATAGAGGAGATTGAAAAACAATTGAGAAAATTTTCTTTGAAATTTTATTTTAAAAACATTTACATATAAATTAACCTTTTAAGCATGAAAAGGAAACTTAAAATAAATAAAATTGGGTAAATCCATACATGTTATAAGAGGTAAAGAAAATATTCCTTTTTCATGGTAAATGGTTTGAAAAATTCCTTGTTTAGAAAGTGAAATGAATATTCCTTTGAAAAAATTGGTAAAAGAAAGAAAGGGTAAAAATTTCCTTAAATGATCATAGGATATTAGTATAATGTTATTTGAATATTTTTTTTGAAATCATGGTTTTGAAAGAAGAAATATTTTCGACCTAAGAGAGAGTTGAGGTCATATTTTCTTAAAAACAATTTCTTAATTATCTTAAGTACTAAAGACTGGGAAATTTTAATAATACATGAATACATCAAGACTAACCTTAGGAGAATAAAATCCATGAGTGTTCTTAAAATATGGATAATATTATTTCAACAATAAAAACATGATCATAAACAATCTCGATAAATGGTGAGAT
Source organism: Viscum album (assembly GCA_963277665.1). NCBI lineage: Eukaryota > Viridiplantae > Streptophyta > Magnoliopsida > Santalales > Viscaceae > Viscum > Viscum album. The sequence continues at coordinate 766,956,353 of OY728159.1, read as the reverse complement.
TGTTTCAATAAACTATTACCACATGGTAACTTTGAATCATACTCCCCATTTAGGAAAATGAAATTACATGGAGATTAAAACATCATGAAAATAAATAGATTCATGATATAACATTTCAAATTCATTTTACACACCTCATATAATAATATAGGTGTATAACATGGCATGTGTCTCAAAGAAGGAAAATTGAGACAGAATTAATTTCCCGATTTGGTATCTTTTAAAACTTAAACCCCATGAAAAAATATCATAAAATGGTTATGTAATTACCCATATATTTAATTATAAGATGAATATAAAAAATTCATGTATAGTATATACACCACATAAAAGAATTGAGTGGTGAATAAGGCATGTATCTCACGGAAATAAAGAGTGAGATGAAATTCCCTTACCTTGTGTCTTGAATCTCATCGTACTCATTCAAACCTCCTGTATAATAAATATAAATTTATTATAAATATTTCATATATCCATATTATTACTTCTAATAGCATATATTTTTTTATTATGGCTTTATATTATCCACTTTATAATAATTCTATGTTAAGGTTTCACTTCGGTTAATATCCGCTTTGTTTTTCACATGTGTCTTAATTTTTTATATCTTTGGTCCTTATACTTATATCATGATTTCCATAATGTAAAACATGATTTAAATATAATTTATATTCATTATATTTGAATTATAGTAATCCATATAATATAGAAATATGAAACGGAATACACCGTTCATAGAAACGGTAAGTTGTACATACGCATTAAAGCTATTTCCGTTTAATTTTCATGTTGGAAGAAAGAAAGTAAAATCCATATATATATATGTTCATATATATAATTATTATTGTAGATTTATTATATCATATATATAATATATATTCACTAAAATTAACCTTAATACATTCCATGTAGTGTATGAACGAATCACATCGCTTTGAGGGGGTGGTAGTCCACACTTCCTCAAACAAAATTATTATATTAACACAAAATGGAAAGTACAAAGATATGTGTTGTAAAAGAATTAAATAAGATTAAATATATAATAAATATAATATATAACATACATAAACATATTTTCTATTATAATTTCCACCATGATAGGCGGTAAAGTAGAAATTAACAATCATCGTTTAGTGAGGTGGTAGTTCGCGGTACACATAAACAGTATATTTGTTACCCATTAGATGGAAGTGTGTGTAAGTGTATATAGAAACCTTATCTTAAAAACATAATAGTATATTTAGGATAATTTTTTTATACAATAATGGAATAAAAATATTTTAGATAGTAGATAATTAAAATAAAAGAAAGGACTTTGAGGGAGTGTGTTGCCTCTTAATCAGGTAACTCCTTTTGTTTTGCACCAAAGGGGTTCCTTGGAAGGATTTCTAACCAAGGGATGATTCAAGGAAGAAGTTATTTATGTTTAGGATTTATTTGGGTAGATTTTTTTGAACCAAAGTGGCTTGAGAGGTGTGAGTAAGTGGTAGGAGAGGAGGCCTTTTATAATGGAGGAGGAGTGGCACTCTTATAATATTTTGGAATTGGGAAATCTCACCTAAGTTTTTGTAGTTCAATTGGATACAATAATGGTAAAAAGTGTCCAAAAAGTTTCATACAATGGATTTTTGATAATTTTATAGGTCGTTTTGGGCCTTAATGTTATGGTTTAGTCCCTTATTAAGCATAATTTAACCTTAATCATTGTAATTAATTTTAATCACTTTCAATAATATTTTATGTAAAAAAATAAGATGCCCTTATAAGAAATTATAAATTATTCTTATTAAAAATATGGAATCATTTTTTTAAAATTCAATCACTGAAGTGGTAGAATTAATTTAAATATAATCCCATGGATAAGATGACAATGCGGGTTTTCAAAGTAAAAACATTCAAAAGTTTTCTATGTTTTTATAGTCAGTTTGAAAGTGAAATTTATTCTAATGACCTAAATAATATTATTGATAAAAAAATGATCTAATTAAACTTTAAAAACAACTTAAAATATAATTTAACTATATAAATAAATTAGATGAAAAAGTAGTTTTGAATTAAAATTCAATATTTTTAACTATTCAAAAAATAAATAATGCTCCACAGAAAAATACAAAATATTCACCCTAACCTAAGTTTTAGTATCATATTTCAAAGATGAAGTTTATTTTGACATATAAGATTTATAAAATTGAAAAAATCAATATTCAAAATAGGTTCACCATTAAAAGACGGTAAAATTGCCTTAATAAAAATATTGGGTTTTATGTGTTAAATTGGTTTTATTCCTATCTTATGATTATAAAATATATTGGATGATTATAAAAAAAATTAATTATATATATAAAATATATATTACATAAAAAATACTTGATAATTATAATTAATTTAATTTATTACTATTAAAACAACTTTGTGATCATAATAAAAGTTTTCTATAAAAATAATCTTTTTATATTCAATTGTTTCTTATATTCATTTCCAAATAATTTGTGACTAATTAATTCATTTTATATTTTGTGAAAAACATATATTTACATAAGTTAGTTAATAATATTATTAAAATCTAATTTAACAGCTAGTTTATATATTATTATATTTTTTAAAATTATATATTATTGTTCGGTAACTCTCGGTCTTGCATGTTATGTATGTCATCGAGGAAACTTAGTCTTGCATGAAATGTAAGATTAACTAAATGTTCTATGTAAATAAATCTACCCTTTATATTGTGTGCAATGAATTATTAACTTTCCATTACGTATAATGAAATCCATACTTAGTTCTTTAATATATATATATATATAATAATTATTTCTAGTGTTGCATGAAATGAAAAATATCAAAATGATTAAATTATTTCAAAAAAAAATCAAAAAATCTCAGGGTGTTACATTTATCATTTGGAATGAGAAGTATATCAATGGTGAATTATTATTAGGAACATAATAAAATAGAAATAAATTGACTCTATAGAGTGGTAAGAGTTTAGAATGTTATTTTTAATAAGTACTTTCCTCATATTCTTTATATTAAGATGGGGAAGGAATTACATCAGCTAAATTAAGAGGATGATGAATCCATTAGTACATATAAGGAAAATTATTCAAGAATTTCAAGTTATGCCTCTGTTATTATCATTAAAACAGAAAGTAATATTGATAAATTCCTCAATGGATTAAAACTAAGTCTACAAATAGTGTTAACCATAAAGGTATTCCATTTCTATGAAAAAACCATTTGATGTGATACTAAGGTAGAAATGGATATTGTAGTTACCAATTAATATCATGCTTTCCATAAGAAAAGAATGATGGAATTCAAAGGAAATTATAATAATAAAAAATCATGGAGAGAAGAAGATAATATTTTCTTTATGCTCAAATAGTGGAAGGAAACAAAGAGGAAATTGTTTTAAGGGAACCATTAAATGTTTTAATTTTTTAGAAGAAGACCATTGAGTAAAATAATGCTGAAGTGATGTGAAGAGGCTAGTCAATGAAAGAAAAAATGAGAAATATCAACAGAATGCATCAACCACACTCTAATGTTTCAAATGAGAATCGTATGAGAATTATGAAAACTAGTGATTGAATCCAAGGGTTAATGATGATAATCAACGTCAAAAACCTCTTAATACAAATACAAATGGAAAGATCATGTGATCATAACTACTAAAGTGGGTCATGAGAATGAATTGATGAAGGTTTATTTACCATCAACTCTATAATTGTAAATGTCTTATTTGATTTTAGATTTACCCACTATTTAATATATATATAATTTTATAAGGGTATCAAATAACCATATAAACAATTAGATGTTGAGTTATCCATAAAAATTCTAATGGTTTGATGATATCATCTAAAGTTGATAACTTCTCTCTTATAGAAGTTTGTGCGAATGTGCTTCCTAAAAATATTGTGATTACCCTTCTAGTTGAATTTGATGTAATTTTGGATGTAATGTACCCATCCTAGTGTCCATTATCCAGTGCCCCAATCTAGATCTTCACATGACCCCTGTCATGCCTCCTTGTATGCCAGAGGTTTTCGACTAGCACTACAGGTCTTAGAGAAATATTGGGGAGACTATACCTGCTTATCAGAGTAAAACCACATCAGAAAAATAATATAAATAACTCTAATAACCAATAGGAACAAACAAATGAAAATCAAGTGAAAATTTACAAAAATTTTCCAATTAGCACATTCTATAACAATATAATGATTACATGATATATCAGGAAGTCATACAAATAAAATCCCAAAAACAAACAACCAAAATATCCCAAGCACAAACCCGAGTCCCAACCCAGTCTTGACCTCCCATGCACTATCACATTATCCCATGCACAAACCAAACACCATAACCCTGTCTTGAACTTGTACTAGAAACAAGTAATATCTGCTCAGGTACCCAAGTTCAATAGAGGCCTGAGGAGGGTGTGATTACAACTTAGTAGGCCACCACCAATAGTGTCTAAAGTAATAACCAGTCAGTACAATTGTGTATGCAGATAACCCTAGTGCAATAAATAAACAATGAAACAAAATAAATGTAGATATATATATATATATATGTCATAGTTGGGAAATTATCAAGTAACCATTTTAATCATTATGTTCTATAGGGGAAACCACTACACTAGCTTTTATCCCACCGAGAGCCTAATCCATAACATAATGTGTTACATGATTTTAATCACAAGGGGAATTCAATAATCACAACTTGTCAACATACCCCAGAGCCTCAGTCTAGTAATCAATCCATGTCCATTTTTTTGGGAAGCATGGATCCTTAGTCTGAAATCCAAAACCATACCATGTTCATATGTTGGGAAGCATAGAACCTCAATATGAAATATCAACCATACATTACATAACACTTACCTTGGAGCCTTAGTAAAAGTAGTCTCATCAAATGAAACTATTATGGGAATATATCCTCATCCTGACTCCCTAACCCATGTATTACAAGGGTGGATGTTAGAGCCTCATTCTAACCTGACTCGTGGGAATAGAACTTCAATTCAATACCCCACATACCACCAAGTCATTCTCACATGATTCTTTAACCATAACAGATTTACCAAACATAAACCATAACCATTAACACATTTATCATTATACCAAACACCCCCTTATGCTATATCATCAACTAATCACATTCATCATTTAGTTCATTTCATAACCGTGTTAACATTCCAACGTAATCGTTATGGGTTTCATCTCACTAACCCTCACATAATTTCAATTACTATAGTCCCATAAAACCTTTAAAACTACATCATGTAAGTAAATACAATTCAAAATATTGATTTGAAATCATCTTAAATCCACCCTTTCAAACACTGGTCTTCCTCTTTGAAAAACTAAAACATGCCCCAAGGATTTCATTTCCATAATCAACCATTTAAAACAATCATTAAGCATTTTCAAAAGAGAGGGTCCACCCCCCACCCCATTTCAAATAACCATTTGAAATAAATTAATAAGAACCCCTTTTTAAATCATTTGAGTTCAACACCTCCTTTCAAATATTCAACCATTTTCAAACATCAATTCCATCATTGAAAATCATGGTCGGGTAAAAACCCAAAACACACCATTTAAAACATTTCCAAAACACCTTGGGAACTTAAGAAACTAACATATAAACATCTCATCCATCCCATTAACCCAACCCGAATACCCCAAACACAACTCACAACCCATTCATTTCAATAATTACCCTATATCAATATTTACCAAATTATTTCACCATTTTCAAGTGTTCGACATACCCCAAGGGTAGACCTAGGTTCGGTCTAACATTATCAATGAACCCAATGGGGTCCATAAAGGGTCTCACATATCACTCTAAAGACAAAATCACTTTTCATAATCAAGGAAATTCAAAATCAATATGGTAGTACAATGAAACAACCACATACACATATATAACAATGAGACTATGGGTAAAATCTTTAAGACCACCTACCTCATGTCTATTAACAAACTCTTGATTAACCTCATCACTTGATTTAAACTCAAACACCCTTTAAATCCCCAACTTCTAATCTACTATAAAAGTGAGGTTTTAGGGTTTTTAAGGATTATAACCCCACACACCAAGCCACTTCAAGAAAAAAGGAAGGAAATAGAGTCTAAGAATTAATTGGAGCTTTTATTCACACTAAATGGCACTCCAAATGCACAATAATCTAAGGAGAATCACCTATAGAGGAGGGAGGAGATCCTGGTTCTTCACCCTTGCTGTAAGGGGTCAAAAGGGGGGGGGATTGGGGGAATAAATAAATATGATCGATAGGGAAAATAGTAATTTCCCACATTTTAATGGTCACATGGTTTGGAAGCACGATTTTCCAAAAATTGTGCCAATCGTGTGTCTCCCTCTATACAAAAGGGTCTAAGACGCATCATTTCCTGGAGCCACATGCACAGTTTAGAAAATTGTGTGGTGACTATGCACTAACCTATGTCTCAAATAAGGTTTGGCCTCACAGTTTCCCCAGACAGGCACACCGTTTGTACTAATTGTGTGCCAACCATGGTTTGCACACTGTTTTGTCACTTTTCCTTTTCATTTTCATGTTCTGACCCCTCGGGACACCCCTGAGACTCCTCATACACCCAAGAATCACTTCATTATCCAAAAATTGGATTTAAACCAAAATTTATACAAGAACATACCTCCATGAAAGATCTGGATCTTACACCCACCCACCTTATAATGAGTCATCCCCAAGCCTCACTTCTTAAGAATCACTATAACCCTAAGGCCAAAGGTCAGTCCATGGGCCCACATACAAATTACATATTCCAAGATTCTCCTTGAACTCGGAAATTCTATAGAAACACTCAGACCAAGGAAACCATCCTACCAAAAAACATTTCCCCCACCATGATCCACAATCTCAAAACTGATACTCCTTGATGATGCATCCACATCAAATCATCATTACCAACATCAAACACTAGAGAAAGGTTCAGGTAACATTACTGAACCACCACATAAGAGGATACCAAAAAAATCAATACACCACCCTAGGGAGAGGCAATTAGAACACCTTCAGTCCAATCCTCTCCACAACTCATGATCCAAATTGTTTGGCGCCATCTCACCTAGTTTCCAAAATTCTAATGGTGAACCCAGATCAGTGTCAGTGAAGTAGCACACAAGTTCCAACCACATTCCCAGCCTACATCTTCCACTACTTGAGTCCCAATTACCTCACTCCATTTTGAACATCTAAATCACAACCTAAGAATAACCTTCATCTCAAGGTTCTCAACCGGTCAAAACTCGAGTCAACTCCCTTCACCAAAATCGATACACCAAGATGGATCCTACTCGAGACACCATACACTTTAGTATGCCGCCATGATTTCCCATTGTTGAGCACTTCCATCATCAAAAGGAGACCAAAAAACCTCCACACAACATCCACAACTTACCTGATGTGTTTCACAACTCACCTCACCCAACCATCCATGGGAACTTCACCCAACTTCGGAATTCATCCTTGCTATTGAAACTACTCGGACTGATCACACTTTCATTGTCAATATCCCAACTAAGGACTACATGGTTCTTCCTCAAAACCAATTACCATCACCAAATAACACTTATTTTTCCAACATTAATCAAAGGTGGCTCACATCCCACCACATTCATTCCCTTTCTACTCAACTTAGTCGGACCATCTCATCTAACTCACTCCATTGGTGCCCAAATTCCACTATTGGCATGTCGCCCCTCTATCTGGACATTATGCATTCTCACTTAAGGCATACCTCCATAATCTCTATGTACCTATCATAGTACATTCCTAAACTTTGGTGAAACTTCACCATCATATCATATGCTACTCTGCAAACTGTTTTCAGGCTCTACAGCTCCCACCAACACGTCTTCGATACAAACACTCAGATTACCTATAAACCTATCCTGAGCACGAAGCCATCACTCAGCTCGATCTACCACCGCATACAAGGATCACCTAGCCTTCCCTAAGAAATCCAAACATTTCCCTTATAGGATTCTATTTGGAACCTCTATGCCACCATATCCACTCCACAGTTTTCTCCACACATCCATGAGTGACATACGACTCCCCACCTTAGGATTATTGTTCTCACCACTTTCCTTGAGAAATTTCCAACCACCTCGGCTCATGCCTCAATCATGATATGGACCCCAAAACTTGGATGTGGCCATCTATATTTTCCTAAAAAAAAACATCACCAACTACTACCCGTTCCTGAATTTCAAGAATGAAACCCATGACATTCTTCAACATCTAGTCCATCCTAAGGACCTCACCCATAACCAGTCGATGGTATATCCCCCACCATATAGCCCCAAATATACCACTCCATGATGCCCTATATCCAACCAAAACACATTTTGGTAGCTAGGCATAAATACATAACTCTCTTGGCATAACTGAGATGATGTCAAGATATTGATCATGATCATCACTAGATAAAATTATGACAAGAAGTTGTCGATGAACACCACCACAATTTATCCACACAAAAGTCACATCCCACCATGGGGACACCTTAACCTACCAAAATTATTGGGATTCACTGCCCACCAATGTCTCATTCACACTCACTCTTCACAACTCGAAAGTAAATTACAAATAAAACTCAACACCACTCCACAACCCTTTACCAAGTGGTCGTGACCTAACATTACCTGTGGCACCATTGTCATCACCCCACTCGAGTTATTCCAGCATAAACTTGGTGGTTACATAAAAACACAATGAAAACCACATCAATCCACAACCCAAGTGTCTCACATATAACCCATGATTCTAGATATGATCACACAGAAGAACTACAAGAGTTTATCTTGAGCCACCTGTTCACCCATCCCCATCAGTATAATGCCTTCTCCACGCATTCCTACATCTGGACCTCAACAGATCTATTAAGTACTTTTACTTTCCTATAGCCACAAACTAAAATTGAATCCAAATCACACAAGTCGTACATCACCGGAGCTAGATCCAAACATCCACTTACTCATCAGATCATGTCTCTTGGTTTATCAACCTCATCGACCACAATACATTCTAAACATCTCACCCAACCACCAAACCAATCATACAAAAAAGCCCAACCACCTGACCACCCCCACCCCAAGAATCACCTCTATAACAAAAGAATACATCCACACTTTGGTCACCCTTGTCTTATCATCACAACTCAACCAAAATTGAGTCCTAAATTAATCATTTCCAAGAAATATGGTTCAGTAGCCCAAATGATCCAGCATTTTAAAACCAACCTTTCAACCAACTAAAAGTGCTCAGGTGCCTCTCTGAGAAGGAAACCAAGGCATAACCTTGAATTTTTACCGAAAAATAAATATCACCAACTGTGAATAAATTCAAAATATGAAGCAAACACTCATGTTGTGCATTCCAAAAAACCTGCAATAATGGGATAACCTCCCCCTAGGCTACCCTCGATTTCCCAAGACTGTCAACTCACTTCCACAACTCAAGTTAAATATACAAACCATTAACCTTTTACATTTATCCCTCTAGGATAAACCTGCACTAGGAAACACTATTTGTGTTCTACTTCTAGAGTCCAGAACATCTAACTATTCAATACACACCCAAAAGCACTAGAAACCTTGATCGAACTCTTGCATAGGCTACCCAAGAATGCAAAATGGAAATAAATCCCTAAACTAGAGTCATATAAAGCAAAGGTTATTGTATTTCCCTATAATCCATACACATAAAACCCCAAAAAATCCACTACTCGTGAGCGGAAATCCTACCCTAGTGCCCAAACACACTGTGTTTAATGAACCAGACAACCATTTACTCTAGATTTTCACCATGTATACTCACACGCGTACATCAGCACCATGATTCAAACACCCATTATAGGGTCAAAAACACAACTCGCAAGGTCTCAACCCACAAGAGTCACCACATCTATATTAATAGATGTCATTTCAAAACTCTAAAGTCACATCCTAACCAAATACACAACAAAAAACATTCTCTTAACCAGAACACCCAACCCCCCCCCAAGGTATCACATCCCGTAATCCCAAGGTCTCAAAACTAAGGAACTGTCACTAAATCAACCACTCATAAAATTGGTCAAAACAAAACACTAGGGATACCCATTTCCAATGTCCCTAAAGTTCCATAATTTTCCCATTTCCTTTAATAATTGAAATTTACCATTTAACACAAGGTTTCACATTTCAAAACATTCCATTTCAAAACCCAAGCATTTACACTTTCAAAAACTTTTTATTATCCCAATATTTCATAAATACTAGATTTATTCAAATTCATATTTCAAAAAAATTTCATTAATGGCCATTAAAAGGAAATACCAACAATCTTAAACCAAAGGCAGAAAGAACACTACTAACATGTGAGTCCCAAATAACTATAAATCACAAGAAACATGCAGATGAATCATCACTCTTATGTTCCTAGAATTCTGTATAAACTCACACACCCTCTCTTCCATACTGGTCCAAGATATAAAACCTCATATATCAATAACATCACATCCAAGTGCACCACTCAAGATGGAAGTATCAATCAATCATAAAAGAACAAAATAAAACATCAATTTCATCCCATAGAAACTTGGGTCTTCTCTAATACGTGGGGCTGCAGGAACCCAAGCATGATCTCATTACCAATCCCCAACAAGATCCTAGTCTTGAGTCTGTTGTTCCCAAATATTAAGACAAAAGTCACCAGTTCTGATTCCACTTTTTAACATCCCCAACCCATTGTCCACTATCTGATTCCCTGAGATGGGTCATCACATGACCTCAGGCATGCCTCCCTGTATTCCATAGGCTACCAACTAGCAGTGTGGGTCTTAGAGAAATGTTAGGGAGACTATATCTACTTATCAGAGTAAAACCATAGCAGAAAAATAATATCAAGAGGTCTAATAACCAACAGGAACAAACAAATGGATAGAAAGTGACAAATTCCAATAATTAACCAAGTATCACATGTTATAACAATATGATGATCACATGATATGTTAAGAAATCATATAAATAAAATCCCAAAACCAAACTACCAAAATATCCTAAGCACAGACCCAAGCCCAAAACTGTTCCTAACATCCCATGCTCTATCTCATCAACCCATGAACAAACCAACCACCATAACCTTATCCTAAACTTGTACTATAAATAATTAATATCTTCTCGGGTACCCAATTTCCATGCACTACTGGAAAATAGATCTATACCCACGTTTTTTCCCAAAACTGTGGGGATAGGCACCCCTATACCCACGGTGTACCCAAAATTGGTGGTATAGGTATTATATGGGAACCTATACCCATGGTTTTACATAAACCGTGGGTATAGGCACCTCTATTCCCATGGTTTTTGGAAAACCGTGGGTATAGGTAAAGTATTGAAACCTATACCCACGGTTTTGGTAAAACTGTGGGTATATGGTAGTTTTTCGAGACCTATACCCACATTTTAACAGATTTTGTGGGTATAGGGTTGATTTTTGAAGACCTATACCCAAGGTTTTGTAAATCGTGGATATATCTTTCCCGCCTTATGGTGTGAAAAAAAAATTCGCAGGGCACAGATTTTTTTTCACAGGAGCACCTATTCCCACGGTTTTCTATCTATAACCACGGTTTATATAAATATATATAACTAAATATTTATTTATATACCAATAATATATATAGTCTAGTGGTTAGAAACTGGAGGAATAAAAGAGCAGTCCAGGGATCGAATCTCGTGACTACTTTTTTTTCAAAGCTATACCCATGGTTTTAAAACTATGGGTATAGGTGAATGACATGGTGTCATGGTGACTAACACGATGGACTGGACCTATAACCATGGTTTCCTGAACTGTGGGTATATCTCTGGGGCTATCTCTGTGTCTCGGGAGCCCACGGTTCCCTAAAACCGTGGGTATATCTTATACCCACAGTTTTAGGGGCTATACCCATTGTTTCAAATCGTGGGTATAGGTCAAATTTCCAGTAGTGATGGTTACCTGATTAGGGTGTGAGTATAACTTAGTAGTCCACCACCAATGGTGTCTAAAGCAATAACCAATCAGTACAATAGTGTATGCAGATAACCCAAGTGCAATGAATAAACAAGGAAACAAAAGAAATGTATAAATATATATGACACATTTGGGAAATTATCAAGTAACCATTTTAATCATTAAGTTGTATAGGGTTAACTAACCACTACACTAGATTCTGCCACACTGAAAGTCCAATCCATATCATAAGGGGTTACATACTTTTAACCGCACTAGGTATTCATTAATCACAACTTGTCAATATAACTCGGATCCTTAGTCTGTTAATCAATCCATGTCCATTTGTTTGGGAATCATAGAGCCTCATTCCAACATCCCAAACCATACCATGTCCATAAGTTGGGAAGTATAGAGCCTCAGTCCGACATCCCAACAATACATCACATAACACTTACCTTGGATCCTTAGTCTAGGTAGTCTCATCAAATGCAACCATTATGGGCATAGAGCCTCAGTCTGACTCCCTAGCCCATGCATTGTAGGGGTGGGGTTTAGAACCTCAGTCCAATCCAGCCTGTGGTCGTAGAACCTCAAGTCAATACCCCACATACCACCAAATCATGGGCATATGCTTCTTTAACCATAACACATTTACCAAACATAAACCATTAACACATTTATCATTATTCCAAACACCCAATTATGATATATAATCAACTAATCACATTCATCATTTAGTTCATTTTCATAACCATGTTAACAAGCCAACGTAATCGTTATGGGTTCCATCTCACTAACCCTCATGTAATTTCAATTACTACGGTCCCATCAGACCTTTAAAACTACATCATGGAAATAAACACAATTCAAAATACTCATTTAAACTCATCCTAAATCCACTCTTTAAAAAACAGTTTTCCTCTTTGAAAAACTAAAAAATACCCCAAGGCCTTCATGTATATTTTCAACCATTCAAAACAATCATTAAGAATTTTCACAAAAGAGGGTCCACAACCCCCATTTCAAATAACCATTTGAAAACAATTAATAAGAACCACTTTTAAAATCATTTCAGTTCAACACCTCCTTTAAAATATTTACCCACTATCAAACATCAATTCCATCATTTAAAATCATGGTCAGGTCAAAACCCAAAACACACCATTTAAGAAATTTCAAAAACCTGTTGGGCACTTACGAAACTAACATGTAAACATCCTGGTCATCCCATTAACCCAAACCACATAACCCAAACAAAACTCACAACCCATTTATTTTAATAATTACCCTATCTCAACATTTACCAACTCATTTCACCATTTTCAAGGGTTCTTCATACCCCAAGGGTAGTCCTAGGTTCAGTCTCACATCATCAACAAACCCAACAGGTTTCGTGAAGGGTCTTACACCTCACTCTAAGGCCCAAATTAGTTTATATAATCAATTACATTCAAAAACAACAAGGTAGTACATTGTCACAGCCACATACACATATATAACAATGATACTATGGAAAAAATCTTTAAGACCACCTACCTCATGTCCGTTGATGAACGCTTTCTTAAAATATGCCCTTGATTCAAACTCAAGCACTCTTTAAATCCCTAACATTGAATATTTTGGAAAAGTGAGGGTTTAGGGTTTCATAAGGAGAATAATCCCACACACCAAGCCTCTTCTAGAAAAAATGAATGAAATAGATTCAAAGACTTGTACGAAGATTTGATACACACTAAACGCCACTCCAAATGCCCATGAATTGAAGTAGAATCACACATGGAGGATGGATGAGATCCTGGTTTGTAAATCTTGTTGTAGGGGGTCATAAGGGTGAGAAATTTGGGAAAGAAATAAATAAGATCAGGATGAAAAATTGGGAATTTCCCACTTTTTAATGGTCTCATGGTTTGGACGCATGGTTTTCCAAACCATGCGGATCCCTCTATACAATAGGGGATAAGCCACATGGTTTTCTAGAGGAACCCACACAGTTTGGAAAATTGTGTGGTGATCATGTGTTAGCATTTTTCCTAAAAGTAGGTTTCGCCATATGGTTTTCATTTCCAAGTTCATGGTTTGTACTAACCATGCGCTAAACATGCATTGTACACTATTTGGATACTTTTCCTTCTCATTTTCATGTCCTAACCCCATGGTACATCCCCGAGACTCCTAATACACCCAATAATCACTTCATTGTCCAAAAAATGGTGTTTAAAAAAATTAAATAAGGGCATACCACCACGAAAGGTCAAGAACTTACATTCGACATGGATTTTCTCTATCTATATAGATCCTATGTCAATTACTGATAAAAGGAAGTCACATTTGATATTCCTAACTAACCCATGATAATTTTTGGTGTGAGCATGAATATGAACTTCTAATGGAAGTTTATTTCATTATGTGGGTATTACTTCCTTTTTTCAAAGAATATTTATCTCAAATGGTTGTAGAAAAACTCAAAATTGAAGATATTTTTATTATTAGAGAATATTATAATATATTTCCTAAATACTTTACTATTATTCCCCAAAATTTTGAAGTTTATTTTTTAATAAAACTCATACAAATTGTTGTATTTATTTTAAATACCTCATATAGAATAGCATAGATTGAGTTAAAAGAATTGGATAAGCAACTCCAAGAGAATCTTGATAAGGGAGTCATACTCCCTAGTGAATCACCATGGGGTGCACATATTCATTTTTTAAAAATATGGTTCAATGGGAAATTTCATTTATTATTGAGGATTTACAAGATCACTATCATGATCAAGCATAATCTATCCTATATCGATGATATGTTTGATCAATTATGAGGAGATCAATATTTTTATGAGATTGATCTTTAATCTGGATACAATTAATTGAGAGTGAAAAAGGTTTATATAACCAAATAAACCTTCCTTATGAGGTATGATCATTATGAATTTATAGTAATTACAATTACCAATGTTACTTCTATCTTCATGGATTTAATGAATATAGTCTTTAGAGATTACCTTGATCAGTCTATGGTAGTATTTATAAATGATATTCTTATATATTGAAAGATAAAGGAAGAGTATAAATAACATTTTAGGATTATGATGAAGACCCTAAGCAAGGAGAATATTTATGATAAATTTACCAAGTGTGAATTTGTAAATAGAAAGTCTCATTCTTGGGTCATATAATCTCAAGTTATGGTATATTGGTGGATCCTTCAAAGATGAAAGTTATTAAAAAAGGGCCTAGAATATCCATGGTAACCGAGATCTGTATTTTTCTTGGGTTGGTAGGTTACTATCAATTATTTTTGAGATATTTAGCAGGGTTATAAATATAATAATCTAGTTAAATATAAAGATATAGAATTTCTTTTGGATAGATGAATGTGAGAAAAATTTAAAAGAGTTGAATAAAAGGTCGGTTAGCACACCTGTACTTACACTACCCTAAAGTGGAGAAGGGTTTGTAATATTTAAGGATTCATCAAATAAAGAAAATTATTTTTCCTCATTCAAAATGATATGTTGATATATTAATCCTCGCACCAATTTAAAATTCATAAGAAAATTTACCCAACTCATGACTTAGAGTTGGCGGCAGTAATTTTTACATTGAAAATACAGTGGTCTTATCTTTATAGTGAACAGTGTGATATATATACCAATTATAAAATATTTAAGTATATATTCATGTATAAAGAGTTTAATATGTCCCAAAGAAGATTGTTGGAGTTGATAAAAGATTATGATTTCTCAATACATTACCACCATAAGAAAGTTAATAAGGTGGATAATGCTCTATGTCGAAAAGACCATGCACAATTTTCTATGATAAGAATTGAAAGAGATCCAATATTTGTAGATTTATTGAAGTTGTATATTGAAATCATAATAAAATGTGTGATATAATATATTTCTCATATAAATGTTCAACCATCCATCAATGTGTGGATTAAAGAGGTGTAGAAGGAGGATTTGGAACTATAGTAGAAGGTGAGAAGTGTTCCTGAGTTCAACCATAATTATGATGGAAGATAAGGTTAAGGAATCGAGTATTTGTCACTTCAATACCATATATGAATATGGAGTTTTTATATTAAGCTCATATTTCATCATTTTTTATTCATCCTGGAAGTAAAAAAGATTTATAGAGATCTAGAAGAGTATTTCTGGTGGGATAACATGAATAGAGATATTACAGAGTATGTATCTCAGTGCTTGATATGTAATCATGTTAAAGATAAGAGATATAAGTTTAAGTGTATGTTACAACCATTACCCATACTATAATGGAAATAGTAAAACATCACCATGGATTTCATTGTTGGAATTCCCAAAAAATATAAAGGCCATAATGTTATTTGGGTTATTGTCGATCACCTTAAGAATTCAACACTCTTTATTTCCATTAGAGAATATTTATATCTTGATCATATTTCTAGGATATACATTAATAAACTAGTAAGGTTTCATAAATTACCACATTCTATTGTATCTTATCGGGATTTTTGGTTTACCTCAAAGTTTTAGAGAAGTTTACAGCAAGATTTGGATACAAAGTTGAGTTTTAGTACTGAATATCATACTCCGATAGATGGTAAATCTGAGAGGACCATTAAAACACTATAATACATGTTGATATATTTCACTATTTATTTTAAAGATGGTTAGTATTAGCACATTCCTTTGGTGGAATTTTCTTACAATAATATATTTAAATTAGGCATTCATATGGATCCTTATAAATCCCTCTATGGTAAGAAGTGTAGAAATACAACATTATAGTATGAAGATAGAGAAATAAATCTATTGTTACTTGAGGTAGATAAGGAGATGGAAGAGAAAGTTGGATCTATTTAACAACACATCAGGGAAATTTAGAGTCGACAGAAAAGTTATGATGACAATTATCGGTGAGATCTAGAGTTTGAAGTTGGTGATAATGTATTACTAGGAAAATATCATTGGAATAAGGTTGTGATATTTGGAAATAAGTGAAAGTTGAGACCTAGATATATTATTCCCTTATAAATTCTTGATCTTATTGGGATGGTTTCTTACCACTTGGATCTTCTACTAAATCACTCTCAAGTTCACGATGTGTTCCACATATCTCTATTGAGGAAGTAAATAATTGATCCTTCACATATAATAAACTCAAAGGTTGTACCAATATAGAATGATTTCACTTATGAGGAATAACCTTTGGAGATTCTGGATCGAAAAATGTAAAGTGATGTAGAACAAGACCACTCACCTAGTTAAAGTTTTGTAGTGAAACTGTAAATTTTAGGAATTTGTGTGGGAACTAGACGATGTGATGAGAAATAAGTATCCTCATTTTTTTATTAGAGTGAAAAAATTTCAAGTTAAAAATTATTATAAGGGGGTATAATGTAACACACTTAGATTTTATGATATATTTCTCCTTAAATAAATTTATTTTCTTTGATATTTGTGATCCACGCAACCCAGAGTCAAAATGAACCGTAATATAGTATACCATTATAACCTAGCCATTAAATTAGAGGTATAAATAGGAATATACATATTTTAAAAAATATTTATAAAGGTTTTATATAATTATAATTTATTAATTTATTCATAATAAATAAGTACTCGATTTTTAGTAAAGACATTTTATGATTTAAAAATATGTTTTCTTCAAAAATGGTTTCATTATGTTTTATGCACAAACATTATAATTAATTTATACTATTTTAATAAATTTTATTTTAAAAAATTAACTTTATTTTTTAAATCATAATTTCAAAATTATCTTAGGGTTATTTTTTGGGAATTTTCTAAAAAAAATAATTT
Organism: Viscum album; assembly: GCA_963277665.1. Taxonomy (NCBI): domain Eukaryota; kingdom Viridiplantae; phylum Streptophyta; class Magnoliopsida; order Santalales; family Viscaceae; genus Viscum; species Viscum album. The sequence continues at coordinate 766,938,498 of OY728159.1, read as the reverse complement.
TTAGGTGAATAGTGAAAACATTGATTTTTTAAAAGAAAACTATATTTTCTTTTCTAGTATTTTCCAAGATCCATTTTGATTTGGATTTTTCTTATAATTTCGTTAGTTTATTTTTGTTAAAAATAAATCAATTTATAAATTTTGGATCAAAATTATACTTTATCTTGGTATAAAAATAATTTTAGACTTAAAAATGCATTTTTCAGAAAACCATTTTTCGTCGTGCTTAATGGGATTATTATAAAATTAATTTATAAAAATTATATATATTAAATTTAGTAAAATATATTCTATATTTGGAATCATAATAATTAAAGTTATATAATAAGTTCAACTTATTTCTTGTTCATTATGAATAGTAACTGAGGTAAAAATTCATTACCATGGTAAAGGTTAAAAAGTGATTAATGGGGGTAAACTAAATAGATAAGGGTTAAAATGACCAAAAAACTTATCTAAATCATATTATATGGATATATTTTGATTCTATATCATCATATATATAAATTTCATCCAATTTGGAATAATTTTTATTGAGTATGACATTATTATATTTTAATCTTTCGAAAAATTCCAAGTGTGTCCTCCCCCTCCCTTATAAACGGACACCCCTCCTATATTTTCTTTACCCCACTCTGAGAAAAATATATCCACAAACCCCTAAAAATTTATCTTCTCAAATTATCTATCTATAATTTATAGGTTATGGTCTTCTTAAAATACCATTCCAAGGGTCCTTAAGGAAGGGGTCTGAAGGAGGTCTACTAAAGAAGAGGTAATCATCTTACCCAACCTCTTTCAATTGATTTATTCTTATAACTACTCTAAAGATATGGTATTACTTATAAAATAATAAATAAAATATCTTCAATATAATAAAAAATTATGATTATGTAACCATGATTTTCTACCTACATTCCTTCAAATAGTAAATAAAAAGTGTCGCTCATGTGTACGAGTGGTCTACTACCTCCACGTAGCGATATGATTCGTTATCTATCACCATAATTAATGGTTGGTTATTATTATGGATTTAATATTTATATATGATATTTATGATACAATTATAATTATTTAATTATAATATATCATCTACCTTATTACTTTTCCATCCATTCAAAAATGTTAATGTCGCACGTATGTGTGTGTGGACTACCACATCCACAAACGATATGATTCATTTTTATTTTTTATTTAAATTTTAATTTAATGAATTTATATGATATTATTATTAATATATAAATGTGATTTATTATAAACCTTTATTTCATTCTAAACATTTAAAAGTGGAAACATTACTCATGCGTACATACAAATTACTATCTCTATAAAGTTATGTATTTCATTTTTCATCACCACTTTATATAAATAATTGTAAAGGAGTATATAATGAATAAATATGATAATTATTTCATGATATATGTTATTTATATGATAAAACCACGAACAAGGTGCAATTATAATAAAAATATAACCAAAATACACATGAAAAATGAAGCAGTTATCACACGAAATAGTGATTTTAATTTAGAATTGTTAATAAATAGGTGATAAGATGTTATGAGTAAATCATATATGGTATGATATATATTAATATTATTTTGGAATATATTTATAATAAATATATATCTATTATACAGTATATTTTAATGCATATTAAGTAAAAAAGAGATCTGTGGTAAGGGATTTATGTTTCAATCTTATTTTAATTAAGATTATTTATTCTTGAAATTTCTTTGAGGAAATTATATGATCCTTAACTAATAAAACCATTTTATTTTTCTTATCCTATGTATACTTATGTATTTTTTAATTTTTAGTACCATTTTTTTTCATTTATTACTCTTAATGGTTTATAAAATAGTTTTAAGAAAATATAACCTTATTTCTCCTTTTTTGTTCGAAAAACATTATTCTTCCATATCTAGGTTTTCTAAAATGTTTTCATGAATGTTTTTATTAATTATTAATGTATTATTTAAATTTATTTTTACCCATGAATTAACTTTTAAAAAAAGGTTTCAAAAGTGTCTTATTATCATTTTTTGAATAAGGTGCCCTTACCAAAGGTGTGAACAAAATTTTGTTTGAACAATTACATCATGAAAAAAATTTCCCACCATCATGGATACTCAATGATTTGAAGTTTCCATTATAATTTTATATGGATTTTTTCAAATAAAATGTTTTCCATAATATTTTGGAAATATTTGGATTTTAAATAAGTGATGTTAAAATGAAAAGGTTGTTTTCATCAAGAAATATTCCAATTATCTTTTAAAGGAAAATTTTCATCTATGATATCATCCATTGATTCTAATTATGATTTATTGGGTATATGATCCAATTATACCATCCTTATTAATTATATATGTGTTTTATGATTATGATGATGATATTTTTACAAAACCCATTTATTTTCCATGGGTTATGCTCTAATTAAATGTTTATGAAACCCATTTCCTTTCCACAGGTTATGATATGGTGATATGATGAATGTTTTATGACCTTTTAGAACACATATAAATGGATTATGATTAATTTATCAGTGTGTATATAATTATATATCTCTCCAATTCATTGGGTAAATATGGATATCTCAGGAGATAATAAGAACTGGAATGGGGAGTAAACCTAGTTCAATAAGGGACTTTGTCCACTATAATAGTCATGGGAGTGAAACTTGACTAAAGATATGATGGAATGGGGAGTGAACCCAATCCACTATGATACTATTGGTAGTGTTACTTGACTGTGAAAATGATTTTATATTCTTATGTGTATTCTAAAAATGTATGTCTTATGCTTATGATGTGTTCTTATGGATTATAATTTATTATTGATGATTCCACACACTTATGAATTTTCTCTTTTGTTATGACAAACCCTTATTCCTTGATTTTTGATTTTTGCCCTTTTAATTATTGTGTATTATTATTGTAATTTATTATCATTCTCTCATACCCTTAATATTATCTTATGATCACTTATGATCAATTATTAATATCTTTTATGTTTATCATTACTGAGCATCTGAGCTCACCCTTTCTTATGTTTCCTTTCCCGAGGTTTTGATGAAAGGTTTTAAGTATGGTATTTCTAAGAAGATTACTATGTTGGAAGATCATTGTGTGATATTTTGAAGATATTTCATAAAATAATATGATTTTTTATCTAGTATCTAAAGACACTAAACCTTTCCAGTTCTAACATGGATCGTATTGTTATATATTGAATATTTATCTAAAATGATGTATCATTTATGTATGTAAATATTATGTCTTTATATCATGAGATAATAGGAATAAGAACATGTCATTGGAATTGTTTTTCACATTCATAAGTATATGAAATAATTTTAGTAGTCAAGTATCACTACTAATACCATCACCACATAGTGGACAAAGTCCCATAATGGATTAGGTTCACTCCCCCAACCTCTTTTCATTCTTGCAATGGGATCACTCCCCATAATCTTTAATATAATATCATAAGATATAAATCATTACCTAATGAATTATAGGGATATATAATTTTTTCCCACACATAATATAATTAAAATCATACAAATGTGTGCTATAAGATCATAAAAACATTCATCAATTCACCATAGCATAACCATTGAAAAAGAAACATATTTCATAAAGATTTCAATATCACATAATCATAATACATATATATAAATAACATGGATAGTATCATTAGATAATATTCCTAGTGAATCATAAGAAATGTCAAATTATGTTTATATGGATGAAAGGAACATTAGAACCTTTTCTTTAAAATGGGATAAAATATCCATTTCTTTTGATAAAAGTTTAAATAAAATTTTTTAGAATATTGAGAAAATTATTTTATTTGAAAATAACCATGTAAAATTATAAAGTAATCTTCAAATAACTTAATATTGATAATGGTGGTAAAATCCTTTCATTCAGTAAAAATTAAAATAAATATTTCTTTCACATTTTTTATAAAAAATTATAAATAACCTTTTCCGAAAACATCATAAAATTTATTTTTTAAAATCTTGAGAACAAAGTAAAATATTGTATAAAATTAATTTAAATAATAATTAGGTTATAGAAAATAATATTCTCAAAAACATTTTTAAATTAAATGGACATAGAAGAAAATTTTCACCGACCAAAGATGAAATAAGGCTGACTTTTCTTTAAAATATTATCTCGATCATTTCAAGTACTATAGAGAAAAAAATGAAACAAAAACATAAAAACCAAAAATAACTCAAGAATAAGAAAATATATGGTGTTTAAATGATAAATTTCATAAAATTACTCCAAATTATATTCAATTATAAACAATCCCGATTAAAAATGAGATTGCAACATAAACCCTTACTTTGAGGTCCTAAATTTAATCACATGCACCCTTAAGGTACTATATAATAAATTTATATTTATCATAAAGATATACCAGAATAATATTCTCACTTATATTACAATATATCATTCCATTATAATTTAAAATTACCCATTTATTTATAATTCTTTATTAAAATCAACATTCAAGGTGTTAATTTTTCTGTTTCCCATGCATATTTTTGTTCGATGGTTCTGATCCTTAAACCTTGGTTATGGTTTCATAATATTTATAATATTAAAAAATTTATAATTATCATATTTATTTATTATATAAACTTTTACAACCATTTATATAAGGTGGTGATGATAAATAAATTGCATTACTTTATGGAGATGGTAGTCCGTACGTACAGTCATGCAATGTTTTTGTTTTCCAAAGAATGGAAAGAAATAAAAGTAAATAATAACATATATTAAAATAGTGATAATAATATAATAAATATAATATATATTCATTAAGTATATCAATATTACCATCTACTTATGGGGGACATGGAAAACTAATCACCTCACTATGTGGAGGTGGTGGCCTACATGTATACATGAACAACATTATCATTTCCCATAGGATGGAAAGGAGGCAGAAAATGGATATGACGTTAACATAAAAAATAATTACTATATTAATGATAATTATTTAATCATATTAATAATATTATATAATATTTTGATGTGGTTAAGGAAGAAAGAAACTTGAAATGGATCAGTAAATACAATTACCTCTTCTTTGGGAAACCTCATTTGTCTTACACCTTAAGCCTTCAATGGTTGGTCTATTGTGAATAGATTAAGATATATAAAATGGTTATAGTAGTTAGTAATATATTTGGGAAGGGTTTTCTGATATATATTTATAAAAATTTGTAAATAAGGGAAGAGAGGAGGTTCTCTTTTATAAGTGAGGTGGGTAAAAAACTTGTAAATACTTAAAGAGTTAAAATAAAATAAATTCATATTCAAGTGAAAGTGGACAAGGAAAAAAATTAAAATATAAGATAATTTTGTGTATAAATCCTCTTAAATAATCACATTTATCCATGTTTTAGATATATTTCATGCCTTATCTCTAAGTTTACCCCCTAATTAATCCTTTAAACCCTTACCGTGGTGATAAACATTTACCATGGTTACTATTCAATATGACCAAAAATAAAATTGTCCTTATTAAAAAATTTGAACATGATGATTAAAAATTTGGAAACCATTTTACCAAATTAAGTTTTTAAAATTGATAGAAATTAGTTTTAAAATAATCTCACAAGACAAAATGAAAACAATTTTTAGAAAAAACATTTTTATGCATAATATTGAATTTAATATAATTCATTGCCTATTAAAAACCATTATACGAATATTAAATTATTTTATTCAATATATTATATTCACATTTAAATAAAATCATCCATCAATATTGATCAATTTAATTTATTTAAATAAAAACAAATTACGTGCATAATTTTTTTTTCAAAAAAAACATATCTTTTTTTACCTTCAATTGATTTTATTTTAATTTATAACCAATTTATAACCCATGAATTCATTTTATACATGTGTAAATAATACCTTTTCATAAATTTAATACTAAAAATTGATTTTTCAATAAAATATATATGAAAATAACTATACTTATATAGAAAATATTTCAAAATAATTCTTTAGGGTCGATGGTATTTCCTAAGTGAATAAGAAATTATTTTTTATAAATATATTTAATTTAAATACCATATAATTTGATTCATTTTATAATATATAAGAATTATTCACATAATTTCATGGTTTTAAACATCATAATCTATTTGACATATCAAAATTATTTTAGAAAAAACATATTCTAAAATCTCATAGTGTTACATTCTACCCCCTTATAAGAATTTATCTCTAAAAATTCTATCAATTTAATAAAAACAACTGAGGATACCTATGCCTCATCACATACTTGAGTCCCACATTTATTCCTTAAATTTATGTTTTCTATACAAATCTTTTACCATGTGAGTTCTCTTGTTTTGAAACACTTTCTCTCATCGATCTAGAATCTCCACTAGATGTTCCTCATAAAAAAGATCATTATACAATGGTACAACCTATGAGTTGAGTAAATATGAAGGATCATGTAATTAATTTATTAAAAGAGATACATGGAACACATCATGAACTTGGGATATGTTCATAAGAATCACCAAGTGATAAGATAAGAATCTAATATGATTAAGAATCTCATAGAGAAAAATATACCTAGGGTGCAGCTTTCCCTTTCCTTCCACATATTATAACCCTCATCTAAGTAGATATTCAAAGGAATAACTTATGAGTAACTTTGAAATCTAGATATCAAAAATTATTGGTAGTATAACTATTTTATTTACTCTTAGTTTCCCTGATGTGTTGATGAATGGATTTAACTTTCTCTTTCATTTCCTCATCTAGATATGGTCTTAATAAATTTATTTCTACAACTTCATCCCAACACATTAGAGTTATAGAATTCATTCCATATAGGTATTCATAAGTATCTATATGAATACTCAAGTAAAATATATTGTTTTAATAAATTTTTACTAGTTGAAGGTTTTTATCCCAACCTATTTTGAAATCCGTTAGAGAAAGCTCTTAACATATCTTCTAGGGTATGAATGGTCTTATCAGATTGATGATCAATATGAGGATGATATGAATTACTAAAACACTAATATATATCTAGTTCTTACTGAAGACTCCACTGTAACTTTGAGGTAGATCTTAGATCTTGATCAATTATAGTTGAGAGTGGTACTCCATGTAAACTTACCACTTATTTATTATATATCCTGGAGAGATGATCAAGAGAGAAATATTCTCTAATAGAAATGAAATTTACTTATTTCATAAGGAGATATAATAAAACCCAAATACCACTATGAAATTTAGATGTCTTGGGGAGTCCCATGACGAAATACATGGTGATGTTATCCCATTTCTACTCAGGTATGAGTAATGCTTATAACATCCCCTTAGAATTATATCTCTCAATCTTAACTTATCGACATACCAAGAACGGAGATAAATACTCTGTAATATCTATCTTCATGTTTTCCCACTAGAAATTCTATTTAACATATCTATACATATTCATAATTCCAAGATGAATAAATAATGATGAATTATGAGATTCATCCGATAACTACCTCTTCAATTCTTGTATTTAAGGGACACATACTCATTTCTTGAATATGAACATTCCATTTTGATCAAGGTTGAACTCCAAAAAAATACTTACCATATTTTGTAGCTTTATATATTTATTATCCACCTATTTAATCATCACATGAATAGATGATTGAACATTCATCAGATAAAGATAGCATATTTCTCCTCTTAAGGTCTATCCTATGTAAATCTATAAGTTTTGGATCACATAAAATCCTCATCATGGAAAAACTAGCATGGTCCTTCTGACTCAAAGTATTAACTATCCTATTAGCTTTTTATGGTTGTAATCAGTTTCAACCATATCCATTAATGCATATTCAACTCTTTATATGTAAATATATAGTTCAAGATTTTATGAATAGTATATATATATGACAACTTTCAAAATATATATAATTCCTCTATATTTTAAAATAAAAAATTATGGTTTCTAGTTCCAAATAATGATTTGGGTAATTTTTATCATGAACCTTCAATTGGTGTGAGGCATAATGTCATGAACCAACCTGGGTAACCCACTAAATAGGTACCTAAATCAACACTAACATGGAATGAAGGGAATTAGCAATCCCCATGATCTATAGAATAGTTATTAGGAATCAATAAACATCAAGAGGGAATTATTTATCTATAAGAAAAATAAAACAAAAGAGTAGCAGTAGATATAATAAATAAAAATTCAGTATACTAAAACAATCATTAAGAAAAACTATACAAGGTAGAAAAATAAATAATCCAAAGATAAAATAAACACAATGTCTTCTCATAAAAAATTATCACATACTCATCTTTTCACTGATAACTCCCAAGGTTCCATTATTAATAATATCCAATGCCTTTAGGTGGTGCTTTCCCTTTTCCTATACTTGGAATAAGAAAATATACAAACACCCAAAGGAAAAATTAGTGTGTTAGAAATGTTATCCCAGTAGGATCCCACCAAGAATTAAATAAGTATTCCATATCAAATAAACCAAATATGATTAATTTTAAATAAAAAATGCATGTAAATATTTTCACAATTCATAGTAAAGCATACTTTTAAAATCATTTCAATGGAAGGAATAAAATAGGCATGAATAATCATTTATATGAAACATGAATGACTAAATCATTTCACAAAAATTGTATTATATAAATCATTTTCAATCATGGAACCATTGTTATGAGTCTCAAGGTTTGTTGGTTCAAGGTTTGAGGTTCCAAACATTCTTATTGAAATAAGACCCCATATGTACACACTTCCCTAGATCTTAATCCTTGGGGAATTAAGAATCCATCCTAAAAAAGGAACCCCCTGTCCAAAAAATGTTTAGTTATAATTTTAATCATAAATCCATTTTTAATTATAGATAATACATTCCAAGTGTGTATATCCAAGTACACCCACCTAACTACCCATGGTCCCATTTTCGTCAAAGAAAATAATCAATCAATCAAGGTAAAATCATCCATCTCAATTAAATTTCATCAATTATCATTCCAGAAACCCCTAATCAATTTTTGAAAATGATATTTCATTTAAAAAACCAATATAAAATGGGTTTAATCAAAATCCATTCCTTTAAAAATAATTAATTTCATTTAAAATTCATATAACATCTCATTCCATCATTTATTAAGAATAATTATTGAAGTATTTCATCAATTCATTCATTCATTTCAAATCCATTTTCTAGAAATCAACACCCAATTTGAAAATAAATAATAAAATAGGTTCAACACACACACCATTCCATTTCAAATCATTTATCAAGAATCTAAAATTAATATTTGGAATATCAATTATCAATCCATTTCAAATCAAGTAAGCAACAACATATTCAAATTATAGGAATTTACTTATGAAACCACCCACCTTAATCATTGTGTCGTCAACACCCAATAATGGATCTTTAATTAAAGGTATAAAAAGTTATAGAATCAAATAATAATGGATCCTAGAAACTCAATTCTCAAATAATAGTATCCAATTCATTATTTCTATAATAATGGGAAAGATAATAAATGCATACCTCAATGATTCCCAGAGAACTCATAATGACCAACAATGATGCAGAAACAAATCCATAATTCCATGAAGGATCTATAGGAAACCCAATTAGATCATGATAAAAACCTTATATCTAGCATCAAAAACACTAATATAAGTTTATTTATAATTAAAGAAGTGTGGATATAGAAGGTAAATGAATAATGATAACAATAGGAACATACATTCAAAAATATAGATTTAACACTCAAAGATCTGTCATAATTAATCATCGGGAGGTAAAGAATATCTAAAATCTCTAGTAGAAGTTTCCTTAGTTAAGAGAATAATCCATAGAAATAAGAATGTGAAAAAATATAGGTTTTCTTAGTTAAAAAATGATTATTTAAAATCACATTGCATGGTTTTTCGAACATTGTTCCAACCATGAACCTATTTCTAGGATACTGTAAGAGATACATGGTTTGGTCACATAATTTTAAAAACCCTGCACCAACAATAAAAAACCCTTATATATAGATTCACATGGTTTAGATTTAAGGATTCATGGTTTAGACTAACCATTAACCTAATTGTGTACCCTCCTCTAGAGTTCCAATATAAGGTGCATGCTTTCTTGGGTAGACCAACACGGTTTACCCTAACTGTGCTTCAACCATTAATATGCCCAAAAACTTATAAATAACTCCAAAAGGCACCCAAAACAACCCATGAAAATATCCAAATGAAAATATTTAAAAATCAAGGGATTTAAATACATGAAAGTGGGTGTCGGGATGATACAATTCTCCCCACCATAAAACTTTCTTCCCCTATAAAGTATAAAGACCCGATCATTATTCAACCCATAGATTCATTTTTTAAAAGAATTAATTTTCTTAAATTCTTGAATATATTTTAAGTTTTATATTTTTAGATAATTAGGTCATAAATATTATATGAAAAAACCCATATATTACAAAGTGGACACTTCCACTTAGTATCCATCTTTAAAACAATATAATACTTTTAAAATGAAACATGTTTTATTTTTAGGAAAATTATTCATGGTTTTGAATTAGTCTTCATAATTATTTAAACTCATTATTAAACCCTATGAAAACATTTTAAAATATTTTATGAGCATGAAATTATTAGTAAGGGACATAAAAAAGAAGAAGGAAGAAACTCATTAGTCAATTTTAAAACCATGAGATCATAAAATATAGTTTTCCTTTAAAATAATAAACATTGATCTCAAATAATCATTTACATACACATGAAATAATATTTACTACCGAATTTTTTTCAAAAAAACATATAAGAAAACATAAATTCAAACTCATAATGATGAGGTTTTCTTAGAAAACATGTGAGTCCCTAAAAAACATTTTATTAAAAAATGCATTTTTACCCTTAAAGGGTATAGTCATTTCATTAAAAAAAGTTCATTACCATACCTTATGAAATAAATATATTTTTATTAAAACTCACTAAAATACATAAAAAATTCATGTAAGTTACTAGGGACATCATCTTCATATAATCCTTATAAGAACCCTTATAAATGGAATAACCTACTCGGTTAATTGCACAATAATTCTTTGGAGAACATAGTCTTTACCCAATGCATTAGAGAACTATATCAGTATCACCCATAATCATAAAAAATTTCCCAGTACCATAACATACTTGAAACACATAAAATATTTCATTTACATTATCAATCACATAAAAATATATTTTTCAACCCGTAAGAAAAACATTTTCAGATATTGATATATCCCTTTTCGTTAAAACCTAATTTTAAAAACTAAAATACCCATAACAAAGGAAGGAGGGTATTTATTTTAAGAAAAAATGGTATCTTATAAAGGAATACAAACATAAAATAATATTTTTGGTAGTAAGAAATGTCGTTGATGTCGTATACATTAAACTAGAACATTCTTTTTTCCTTTTGTAAATAAAGTCAAACCATCCCGTACAGAATAAGTTTAAATATTCCTTTTAAAAGACCTTGAAATAATGTAAAAAGAGACATAAAATTACATTTATAGTTTATTTATGTCAATATAAATACATCCATAACAGGATTTAAAAAATATGGTCATGGATGAAAAAAATAGAAATTAAATCATTAAAACATTTAAAATGAGGTTTTATGGTAAAATGTCCATTACCTCGATTCCAACTTGTCTCGTAATTTCTATATATTTTGAAATAATAAAATTATGTTAATTATTTACTTTATTAATAACCATGTTAAAGTTTATTATTCATTTTATTTCACTTATATACATGTTACACTTAATTACTTAATTGATTAAGTTCACATCAGTCATTTTGAGAACATTCAGATTATAAGTCAAAAATGGCATGGGTAGGTTGACTATAGTCAAATGGATCATGATTATATAAATTAAAAAATCTTAATGATGTTATAATTATAATTTATATTCATTATTTACACTTTTATATCCAACCATTTAATATAGTTATGAAAAAGGAATTACGTTACAACATGGAGACAGTAGGTCATATGTACGTATGAGTAACGTTTTTATTTTTCAACGAACATGAGGGAAAGAAGGTAAATATTATTTTATATTTAAAGAATTATAATTATATTATAAGTATAATATTATTTATTTAAATACACTAATATATACAATCCATGTGAGTTGGTGATGAAAAATAAAATAAATCAGTTCACATGGCGGTAGTACACACATGCGACATTTTTATTTTAAATTGGATGGTAAATAAAGATGTATAATAGCACATGAGCCTCAGCCCAATTGGTGAGGTATACTTAAGTGCATCCACATGACCCAAGTTCAAAACCAGGTAAAGGCATATTTTTGGGTACTATAGCAGTACTATAGTAGGTAATGTAGCAGGCACTGTAGCAGGCATTGTAGAAAGCACTGTAATAGTACTATACATTATGCAGGTATTGTAGCAAAACTGTACACTGTACAGGTACTGTAGCAGGACTGTACAATGTGCGGGTACTATAGTAGGAACTGTAGCAGTTACTGTAGCAGGTACTGTAGCAGCTGGAACTATTTCCCTTGGGCCACCGGTTTGGGCTTGGAGTCCTTAAGGATTTTGGGCCACCCAGGCCTTTGGGTCAGTAGAGCTTTCAGGCCACCTTTAAGGCCTTCAGGCCACCTCAAGGCTTTCAGGACACATGCAGTTGCCCCATACACACTACAAAAAAGGAGCAGCCCCAGAAGAAGATTCAGAGCAGGTGCACTCACCAGAGTAGAGCCAAATGGATTTTTCAGAATGATAGGGTATGGTTATGCCATCGGGACCATCCTGAGCTTTCACGGGAAGCATATCCAGACGGTCATGCGAAGGTGGAGAGCTACTATCATGATGCAGATGCTGGGGAGGGGCAGTTCCTTATAGATAGTCTGGTTGAATTCCCTAAGACCTTTGGGTCATGTAATCTCTAAGCCTACAGACCATGTAATCTCTGATCCTACGGGCCTTGTAAGGGTTCCCCCTCATCCCTTGAAAGGGGGGTTATCAAAAATCAATAAAAATGAATACCTTCGGGCCATTCGGGAAATAAAGATGTATAATATTTTTTAACCATTATAGAATTAAATTTATACCATATTGATCATATTATTTCATTTTTATAAATTATTATGATTGTATATTAGATCTGGTGATGAAAATTGAAATACATCATCTTGCGAGGTAGTAGTCCGCACACACGCACGAGCAATGTTTTTATTTTTTATTAAACGGTTAAGTAGATTAAAACGTGTTATAACATAAAAATAATAAAATTATATTGTATGGGAGATAATTATGTATTATATGAAATGTTTAAGATATATTTTAAGGATTTAAAATAAGAAATAGAAAGAAAATATTCAGTTAATAATTATACCTCTTCTTCCAAAAACCTCTTAGGTTTCTACCTAAATCCTTTATATGATGGTATTATGATAAAAAAATACATATAAAACATGTGTATTGATTTTAGGATGGGATTTTGGTAGGTTTTAGATGATATAAGAGGCTCTTTAAGTGTGGATAAGAGATAATAAGGGTTACCTTTTATAAGTGAGGGAGAGGACACACTTGGAATTTTTCAAAATAATAAAATATATTAATGTATTACTCAATCCAAATGGATCCAAAGAAAATTATATTCATAGAAGTGGTGGGGTAAAAAAATGTTTATAAAATACTATTTAGAGAAGTTTTTAAATCATTTCAACCCTCATCATTTTAGTTTTAACCCTTTTAACCTATTTTAACTCTTATTGTGGTAACTGACTTTTTTTACCAAAATTAATATTCATAATGAACAAAAATAAAAGTGGAATATTTATAAAATTTGGAAATGATGATTCCAAATATGAATTATATTTTATAAAATTCATTTTCTATATGTGGAAAAAATTACTTCCAAAAAACCGCAACACGTGATGAAAAATGATTTCCAAAAAAATTATTTTTAAGTATAAAAATGTTTTATACCAAATTCAGGTATAATTTTGATTCCAATTAAATTTATAAGATTATGTTTAATAAAAAATAAATAATGAAATTTTAAATCAAATCATAAAAAAATGATTCTATATCAATACTTGAAAAGAAATGATAGTTTTCTTAAATAAATTAGTATTTTCTTCTATTCACCCAAAAATAAACTTTTTAAAAAAAATCACAAAAAAATATGGGATAATTTTTTATTTGTGATATAATCAATGAAGTTAATTTTTTAAAATTAAAATTATTAAAGTTGGAAATAATTATTATAAATAAAACCATATAATATATATAAACAAATTTAGTAAGAAAAAAACTATTTCCTTTTTGATTGAAAATTTAATTAAAATTATTATAATGAATATAATTTTATAAAATATAATTCATGAATATTAAAAATGTATGAAATTTATAATATTCAAGTTAACTAGGTTGTTACATTCTTCTACCCCTTTGGAAATTATTTCTTCACAATTTTATTCATCACATAAACAACTAGGGATATTTTTCCCTCATAACATTTTCAGATTAACATGTTGCTTATTCAATACTATGGTTTTTTTACAAAACCTTAATCACATAAATCACTTTATTCTGTAAATCCTACTCTCTATGGTCAATAATCTGAATAGGTTATTCCTTATAGAAAATTTTCTCTTATAAATTTACTGCTTCAGGGCTCAAAACATGAGATGTATCTGGTATATATTTTCTTAACAATGAAACATGAAATAGATAATGTAACTAGGATAGACTTGGAGGCATGGACACTTAGTAGGAAAATGATCCAACATTATATAGTGTTTATATGGTCTAATGAATTATGGTCTTAAATTTACCTTTTTACCAAAATTCATAACGCTTTTCCATATATATAATTTAAGAAAACCATGTCCACCTACATCAAATGAATGATTTTTTTCCTCTTGTTATTATAGAATAACTTTTCTGCCTAATCTGAGCCATTTCCATATGTTTATAAATAACTTTTACATTCTATACCATCTATTTTGGTCTGAAAAAACATATTTCACCTACTTCATCCCAACAATCTAGAGTCTGAAAAAACTTCCTATATAAACCCTCAAAAGGTGTAATATGTATACTGGAATGAAAAATATTATTATAATAAAACTCAAATAATGATATATAATGATCTCAACTTCCCTAGTAATCCCTTAATTATGGTTAAAGCATGTCTTCTAAAGTATTAATCATTCACACTGACTGTCCATCAGATTGAGGGTGGAAATGTGTACTAAAATATAATTTAATACCCAAAGTCTTCTAAAGTATCTTCTAAAAATTAACAGTAAATCTAGGAACATGATCAAATACGATAGAAAAAGGCACCCCATGCAATCTGATGATCTATTTTACAAAAATTCTATAAAGATTATCTAAAGGAATATTATTTTGAAATGAAATAAAATGTACATATTTAGTCAAATGATTAAAAATAACCCATATTTCATTATTAACTCATGATATATTTGGTAATATAACCATGAAATCCATAGATATAGTCTCCCATTTTCATTTTATCACTGGAAAAGGCTGAAGTATCCCCTTTGGTAAATTTTATTTTGATTTAACTCAAAGACATGTCAAAAGTTATATAGTAAATTCATCAATGTCACTTTTTATTCTACACCACAAGAAATGTTCATGAAGGTCTCTATACATCTTAGTACTACTGAGATAAACTAGAAAACAAAGAACTATGAGATTCAATAAATAATAAATTCTTTAACTGGGGATTACTTGATACACATGACCTATTTACAAATCTAATAATACCTTCTTTATCAACATTAAACTTTGGAAACTTACCTATCTTGACCAATTATACATTTTATTATAAAACACAATCCTCCTTCTAGGATTGCTTAAATTTGTCTGAAAAAGATGACTGTGATGACACCTATAACAAAATAAAGTAATCTTATTCATGCACAATTTATAGACCAACATTCATCAAATCATTTACCAAAGGTTCATGTTCCAAATATATCATATTTAATGATGAATTATCATTTAGATTTAGAGAATAATTTACTCTATTTTCTTTTTATAGATGGTAATTAATCATGTAGTTATAATCCTTGATCAGTTCCAACCATCTTAAATGCCTCGTGTCAAACTATTTCTAACTGAATATATACTTTAAAAATTTATGATTAGTATATATTTCACGCATTACTCCATATAAATTATTTCACTGCATTTTTAAAGAAAACACTATAGTCTCTAGTTCATGGTCATGTGTAGGATAATTTAGCTCATGAGGTTTCAATTAATTTGAAGTATAATCAATTACCTAATAATTTTTCATTAGAACTCAACCAGGTACCTTCAAAGAAGAACTTTTGTAGATAAAAAATCACCATTTCTAGATATAAGGGGGAAAACTGGAGCATTCACTAATATTCTTTTCAATTTCTAGAAATATTCATCATATTTTTTACCCAGATGAATTTAACTCCTTTTTATGTTAACTTAGTTAGTGGGATAGATAACCGAGTAATGTTTTCAAAAAACCATTGGTAGTAAACCACTAATATAAGAAACATATAAATATTTGTGACTATTTTAGGTCATGGAAACTCTCTAACCACTTTAGTTTTAGTTAGATCAATAGTTAGTCCATCTTTATTTAAAATATGTCCAAGGAAATAAATCTGTTGCAACTAGAAGTCATATTTATTAAATTTTCCATATAACTTATTTTATTCAAAGGTTTACAGAACAATCATCAAAAGTTTCTCATGGTCATCATAACTTTAAGAATATATCAGGATTTAATAAATAAACATAACAATAAATTTAACCAAGAACTCATGGAAAAGTCTATTCATAAGGTCCATAAATATAGATGTACAATTTATCAACCCAAAGGGAATAACCACAAAATCACAATTCATATACCCTATCAAAATCAGAATGTTATTCACCTTCACCTTTTTCTGATGGTAATCATACCTAAGATTAACCTCTAAAAATACTAAGTTCCTTGGAGATGATTAAAAAAGTTATCTATATGAGGAAACAAATAATTATTCTTAATAGTGATGTTATTCAATGCAAGATAGATGATCAAAAGCCTCATAAAACCATTTTTTACAAACAAAATAGGAGAACCCCATGGTGAATTGATAGGATGAATGAATCTTTTATCATGAAAATCTTTTAACTACATTTTCAATTCTAAAATTTATACTTAATCAATTCGATTATGAGGTTTTTGATAATTTATTAGCACCATGAACTAAGCCAATAGTAAATTCAAGCTCCAAATTAGGTATAATACCAAGTAACTCGTTAGGAAATACATATAAATATTAATTTACTATAGGAAAATCACCAATTTGAATAGTATCTTTCTTCTCAATAATATGTGTAAGATAACTTTCATTTCCATATTCAATAAATTTCATATATTCTTGATATGTTATCAAAGTTATGAATTCATTCTTGTATACAAACAGAAACTCATCCAAAAAATTCTTTATCTTTATAATCAATATTAGCATTATAAACAAAATTCTAATCTATACCCAAAATAATATCAAACTCTATAATGGGAAAGATAAAAAGGTTTACAAGTAATAACTTTCCATAGAAAATAATAGGAAGATTTTTATAAGTTATTTTTTCCTTAATACTTCTCCCATGTGTTTTTACCATAAGTTATAGATTCATTTATTGAGGTGAAATTTCTAATTTTATAGAAAATTTATTGAAAATGAAAGACTATATAGACATTAAATTAAACAATAAATTAAAATAATATGAATAAACAAGTAATGTACCTGACACCACATCGCTGGATGGTACAACATCTACTAAAGTTGTCACAAAGGATTTTTACACACCTTTATACTTGTGATATTGAAGAATTCCATTATTTATTATTATATTTATATAATTACTCACATAATGACCAGTCTCATTACAATTAAAGCATCTCACTATCATATTTTCATTATTTTTATGATCATTTTATTTACAGTACCTGGAAAAATGTCCAAAATTTCCACATCATAAATACTTCCCAAGTTTTATAATAATTTCACCAAGGTGGTTTTTTTCCACACTTTTGATAATATAGAAATATGATTTTCTTACCTTCATATTTTATTGATGGATTTTTTCCCATAACCTTCCATAAAGACCTATTTTTATTCTTATTATTGTAGAGTAAATGATCATTTTGAAACTTCATCTCAACCTTCTCAACACATTCAACAAGTTTCTCGTAACTTTTAAATTCATGAAAAGTCAATGACCTTCAAAATGTTGGATTCAATCTTGAGTATAACTAATTAGTTTTACAATCAATATATTGAATACAATTTGGTTCATACTTTTCCAAAGAGGTTAAGTTTACTTCAGAAGCTTCTACCAAATATTTCTTCTTTTCCTTAATTATAATAATTTTTTTTCCATTCTAATTTGGAAAACTTTTGGAAAATAATTCTCAATGAAAATATTCTTAAATTCATCCCATTCCAAGGAATAAATATCTTCTCTTTATCTGATATTATTAACCATTTACCACCACTGATCATCTTTACTTTCAAAACAGTAAGTAGAAGGTGTTACCTTTTGATGTTATGAACAACCCATGACTTTCAATATATTTTCCAAGTATTTAACCCATCCTTAATCTATCATAAGCTCAGATGATCCACTGAATATGGGAGGGTTACATTTCATGATATTCTTTATAATGTACATGTTCATAAATATTTAATGTGTTTATGCTCTCATATGGATACAAACACCATTTATAGCATCCTTTAACTAAACCATCATAATAAAAAAAACTTCTCTCTTCCAATTATAATCATTCCATGTTACAGATTTGGAAGGATACCATCCTCTTGGTTGCTTCCTACTTTAGCTTCTCTATTTTCTCTTTGGAAAACCATTCTTAATAGACATAGTTTAGATAAAAAAACATTGTAATATTAAAATTGTATATCATGATAACCATAAATTAGAATATCTTAAGGTTACTTATTTAAATTATCCTAACCTCTAAAATTATCTAAACCCTTCTCTAATACCAACTATAAAGATCTTATCCTTATTCAACTCGTAATTTCATTTTTAAACAAGAATTAATTTTATTTCATTCTAAAAAATAATTTTAGATTTAGATAATTAGATAATTAGTTCATAAATCTTATATAAAAAACCCATAAATTACAAAGTGGACACTTCCACTTAGTATCCTTTTCCCATAATACAATACTTTTAAAATGAAAAACATTTTATTTTTATGAAAAATCATCATGATTTTCAAAATTATTTAATCATTGTACCTATTCATCCTTAAAAACTATTAAAAATATTTGAAAATTTAGGATGAGAATACAAATCTCTATAAGGGAGATAAAACATAAGGAATAAACTCGTTAGTTCATTTCAAAACCATGAGATCATAAAAGAGAGTTTTCCTTTAATATAAAAACATTGAGATCAAATAATCATTCACATACACAAGAAATCATATTTAATACATAAAATTTTTCATAAAAACTTTATAAGAAAATATAAATGAAAAATCATAATCATGAGGGTTTATTAAAAAACATGAAAACCCATGAAAAAACATTTTCTGAAAAACATACATTTTTAACCTTAAAAGGGAATAATCATTCCTTTAAAAAAAAGATCATTAGATTAACTTATTAAATAAAAATATATCCATTATAAATCATTATAAATCATATAAAATTCATTTAGGTGCCTCAGGGAATCATCTTTATAGAACACTTACAATAACCCTTACAAATAGAATAACCTACTCGATTAATTCCAACATAATTATCTGGAGAACATAACCACTACCCAATTCATTGGAGAGTTATATCAAGCTAACCTATAATCATAAGAAATTTCCAAGTACTATAACATACATGAAACACATAAAATATTACATTTACATCATTAAACTCGTAAAAATATACCTTTGAATCTATAAGAAAAACATTTTCAGATATTGATATATCTATTTCCTTTAAAAACTAATTTTCAAAACTAAAATACCTATAACAAAGGAAGAAGGATTTTTATTCGAAAAAAACAAGGAAAATTATAAATTAAACCAAACATCAAATGAAAATTGCAATGGATGGAAGATCAGTTGATGTCTTATTTTTTGAAATAGAACATTCCATTTTTCCTTTTGTAAATAAAGCCAAAACATCCCATATAAAATATGTAAAAAGATTACATTTGAAAAAATTTGAAAAAAAAGTAAAAAGAGACATAATATTTAATATATAATTTATTTATTTCAATATAAATACATCTATAAAATTATTTTGAAAATATTTACATTGAGGGAAATGATTTACAAATTAAATCATTAAAACATTTGAAATGAATTTTTAAGTTAAAGTGTCTTTTACCTCGAGTATGAATTATCATGTAAGTTATTTATATTCTAGAATAATAAACTTATGTTAATTATTTAATTTATTAATAACCTTTTTTAAGTTTATTATTCCTTTTATTTCACTTATTTCCATGTTATACTTAATTACTTAATTGATTAAGTTCACGTTTGATGTTTTGAGAATATTCAGTATATAAGTCGGAAATGGATAAGATAGGTTGAATAGGATCAAATGGATCATGATTATATCATTTAAATAATCATGATAATAATATAATTATAATTTTTATAAATTATTTATATTTTTATAATGAACCACGAAATATGATTATGAAAAATGAATTACATTACAACATGGAGATGATGGGTCATAAGTACGCATGTAAAATGTTTCCATTTTTCAACGAACATGAGGGAAAGAAGATAGGTATTATTTTATCTTTACATAATGATAATTATATCTTAAATATAATTTTATTTATTTAAATCCACCTATATATACTTTCCATGTGAGGCGGTGATGAGAATTAAAATACATCGGTTCGTGAGTCGGTAGTCTGCGCGTGCACACGGGCGAAGTTTTTATTTTTTATTGGATGGTAAATAAAGATGTAGATTATTATTTAATATTAAATACTTAAATTTATATCACATATATAATAATATTTCATTTTGATTCATTATTATTACCATTCATATGATTTGGTGATGAAAATGAAATATATCATCTCGCAAGGCGGTAGTCTGCACATTCGAATGAGAGATGTTTTTATATTTCATTAGATGGTTAAGTATATGAAAACAGTTTATATCATAAACACAATAAAATTAAATGTATATGATATATTTATTTTCTTATATTACAATTTTTAAGAGGTATTTTTAGTTAAAATAAGAAATAAAAATAAAATACTCAATTAATAATTATACCTCTTCTTTGGAGAATGTCTTTAGGTTTATACCTAAAGCCTTTCTAGGATAGTATTCTGATCTAACCAAGACCTATAAGATGTGTCCATTACTCTCTCATCATTTATCTCTCATCATAACCTCACAACCCCAAGTCTCATGAGAATCATAACATTGTTTCCAAATAACAGAAACCAAAGGTATGGACTTCCCATGGAGAACCTTAATCTAAGAATAAAAAATATGAAATGGATACTCAGTCCTGATTATATATGGTTACACATCAGGTTCCTCCCAATTTAAAACATGATATGAGTCTAAAAGATATTTATTGAGCTATGATATGCGAAATACATCATGGATCGATTCTATCAGAGGTGTAAAGGCCAAACAGTAAGAAACCTTCACAATCCCCTTAACAATATCAAACGTTTCCATATATATCATTGCCAAATTCCCCTATTTTCCAAGATTTTGGTGACCCATATAAGGAAAGATTCTAAAAAACACATGGTCACCAAAAAAGAACTCCAAAGTATGTCAATGGAGATCCACATAGGATTTATACTGGGTTTGCAACATAACCAACCTCTATCAAATCATCTGGATCTTCATTGTCTTCTCCTAGACCAAAATTGGTCCCACAAGGGAAGCTTCACCAATCTCTAAAAAAGTAGATATTTACAAGGTCAGTCATAAAAGACCTAAAAAGGTGAAAAAAATTTATAGATGTTTGATATCTGTTATTATAGGAAATCTCAACCAGAACCAAATAGAAATCCCAAGCTCCTCTAAAATCATGGATATAAGAATGAAGCATGTCATCAAGAATCTGTATATATTGTTCGGTCTATCCATCCATCTGAGTGTGGTACATTGGTATCAACCTAACATGGGATCCCATCACCTCCTAGAGGCCTCTCCAAAACCATTATGTGAACTAGGTATCCTTTTTGGAAACAATAGTAGATGAAACACCATGCAATTTGATGGTCTCTCATATATACAGATTTCCCAAGTACTCAACTTTAGTGGTATTATAAATGGTAATAAAGTGAAATAATTTGGTTATTTAGTTAATAAATACCCCCAATGAAATTATTTATTCAATGATTACATGTAAATCCAACCAAAAAATCAATAAATATGTCATCCCACTTCAAATTTGGCATAGTAATTGGTTGAAGAAAACCAGAAGGATTTTGTGCTCAATCATGATTTTTTTGACAAGTATAACAATGGAAAAAATTAGTAATGTCCCATTTCATACTTGGAAAACAGAAACATCACCTCATAACATAAAACATATTCTTTTTTCTAGGGTGTACTGACCATTGGGAATGATGACAATCTCGCATCATAGTCTTCCTCGTAGGTAACAAAACAACATAATGGTTCTTGAAAGAAATAAATCCCTATAGAGATAGAGACCACTCACTAATGGTATCCACACCATATAAATAATCCCTAATGCCTCAAAACTCATTGTAAATCTAATTTTCATGGAGGATCATTTGAAAAAAGAGAGGATTTAAACTGAATTCTTTCCAAAAAATATCAGAGTGATCCTACTATAATACAAAAGTCATGAGATAAATGAGATTAATGAGATTCAACTCTTCTAATGATTATTTCACATCCTAGGATGGTAGTTCCCTAATCAAAGAATATTCATAAATATTTCCCTTTATAGGGGTGTAAGAAATTTCAAAGTCAAAATATTTCATATACTTTACCCATCACCCCTTACGGAGATTAAAATATTTTTACGATAATATATAACTCAAGATTTTTTTAATAGAGTAAATTGTAAAAATTTCTCCAAAAAGGTAGTTCCACCAAATATTAAGAGTGTGTATCACTGTTGTGAGTTCTACATCATGTGTAGGATAGTTCATATCATGAGTCCAAATATTAATAGAACTATAATCCACCACATGATCACCATTAAAGAGAAAGAATCCCAAAACTGAACCTAAATCATCACAAAAGACCACATAGCCTTGCCTAGGCTTTAGAAGAGTCAACATTGGTGCTAAGATCAAATGATACTTCAAACCATCAAAGTAATACTGATGTTTCAAATCCCATATGAACTTCACTCCCATATAAATAAGATTAGTTAATGGAAAATCCAACTTAGAGAAATATTTTATGAACTATAAGAAATACCCAGCTAAAACCAAGGCACTCTAAATCTCAAAGATATTCATCAGTTCCTCCCAAGACATAAAAACTTTCAAATTTTTAGGATCAATTGAGATACCATGTCCCAAGACCATGTGCCCCCAATAACTTCACAACCTAAATCTATAATTAACACTTTGATATATTGGAATATGGTTATTGATTCCTCAAGATATCCAGAATTGCTCTCAAATGAAGCACATGATCCTCCTTGGTCTTAGAGTAAAACAAGATTTCATCTATGGATACCGCTATAAAAGAGTTGAGATACTGTTGTAAAATACTATATATTATCACCATAAACAAAGGAGGATAATTCTTCAAAACAAATAGAATAGTAAGATACTCATATTGAGCATACTTACTCCTGAAATCGGCCATTGAGATATCAGACTCCTTGATATTAATCTCATGGTAACCATCCTAAATATCAATCTTAGAGAACCAATTCACCAATTTTAGTTGATCAAAAAAATTATGGATATGGTGAAACAAATACTTATTCTTGAACATAAACTGAATGATCTCTTAGTAACCAACACAAAATTTAATGTCTTCATCGGTCTTATTTATAGAAAGAATAGGTGCTACCCAAGGAGAAACACTGGGAAAAATGACTCTTTTAGGCAATAATTCATACAACTAATCATTTAAATCCTTCAGTTTAACTATTTTCATATGGTAAGATGGAATAGATATGGGATGTTTACCCAACACCAAGTCAATAGAGAAATCTTCCTCCCTTACTAGTGGAAAACAAGAAACATTAGATGGGACCACTTTTGAAAATTTATCCACTACTAAAGGAAGTTCACCACAAGAGACTTATTATGATAGTTAAACAACACACAAATATATCATCATTCATAGCTCTAGAAGTGGATTTTTAGAACATCTATCCCCTAGGCCCCAATCTCCCTGAAAACACTAGACTTTGTAAAGGACACCCACCCATGATAATAGTCTATCAAATATTTATGAGCCACCAACCATCCCATTCCATGAATAAAATCTAGAGGATTCGTCTCAAGAACCAAAAAATCCTAGAAGATCTTGATCATTGATAAAGATATATTACAAGAGGGGAATCATAAAACCTTTTATCTCTTCATCTCTAGAGGTGCCAAAATTTCTATCACATAAGGCATGTGCTATATAGAAAGATTCAAGAAGTACACAGTGCAAGTTGATATGAAACAATGATAGGCACTAGTATAAAATAAAGAAGTCGCTAAAGATGAATCAATAGTAATATTTCCTTTAACTATTATAGGGGACACATCAGTTCCCACTGGAGACTCGTCTACTATGTGAATAAGGTTTATTCCTAATTCCTATGGCTGGAAGCCCACTATTCTTGAAGTATCTTACTATACCATATATCATATTATTAATGATGATCCTATACCACTATAAAGATAGGAAAAAACATAGATGAGCCTCTATAAGTGACCTGAGTTTCTATATGATCTATAGATATTTGGTATCTCCATGAAAGAATGATTCGAGTGCCCAAGTTTTCCATATTAGAAATTGTTGGTGGTCCTTTTCCAAACACTATAGTAGATTTGGAATATGTATACTTTTTAGAACAACCACTTTTTCCACTATAGGTCTCATTTTGTTTTCTATTCCCTTAAAAGGAACCACTAAAATTTCCACTAAGAGTGGGAGGAACTCCCTTAAACCCTGAATTTCCATCCAGGTCAATTTCTACCAATAAATACTTATCCCAAACATTAACATAAGAGGTAATATTTAATATAAATACTTGAGATTATATATCTAATCAAATATCCATCTGAAACCTTTAGTCATTAAACTTCTCATTTGAAACTACCTCATGTGAAAACTAATCAATTTCAGAAAAATGATTGGAATATTGAGTCAATTACCTATTACCATAGTGAAGGTTGAGACACTACGTAGACTTAACCAATACCATAAAATCTAGATAGAATTTATCTATAAAAATATTATTGAAGTTTTTATACTCCAATACCTTATTCTTATTTTCCAAAACTATAACATCCGACTATATTCTTTTAGGCCTCTAAAGTTTGAAGACAACACATTTCACTTTAAAAAAATCCAACATCTCCAAGAACTCAAAGAGTACCTCAATATTTCCCAACCAATCCTCTACCTCATGAGCATTATTCATTCCCTATAAATATGGTGGTGTTTGACAAAGAAACTCCTGGGAATGATCTATGATATCACCCCTCTAAGGTACCACCTCTAGTGCCTAAATGGGAATCAATGCTTCTTCTTGGCCCAGATCTTGGGCTGCATGTACTACTACCTCTATGAAGTTCTCGTCAACTAGAGGGTTCTATTTTTGTGGTTTATCAACAACTCCTTATTGAATCATATTCAAGCATCTTCTTGGGGGTATGGTACTAAACAAAATCAATAATAAACAAGGAAACATTAGTCAAGAGACACAAGATAATCAACTCTATCAGTAAAATTTCAAATTGGGAACACAAATCTTTGATCAAAGTTGAGAAAAATATATAATCGAATCAAATAAATCCTCAAAGACACCTTTTTCCCAACCGCACATGGTAACTTAAGGCTCGTTATGATTAGAGTTGGCTAATCACTCGATCATAAATAACACATTAAGTCCTAAAAATATTTTCTTTTTTCTACTAATACATCCCAAAATTCATACCAAAATACAAAAAAAAAAGGTTTCACCTCCTTTGATACCATTTTTTTATAAACCAACCTGGGTACCCTGCTAAACTGGTACCCAAATCAATTTTGACATGGCCCGAAGGGAATTCCAGATCCCAATGGGCTGGTGACTTTCACCTAGGAATCAAGAAACATTAATATGGAATAATTTCTACATAAAAACCCCAAATAAAAGTGTAGCATCATATATAATCAATAAATAGTTGGTATGCCAAAACAATATTTAAGAAAAACTCCACAAGTTTTACAAGTAAATAATAAAAATACAAAATCAAAACAAGATCGCCTCATAAGAAGTGGATCACATAATCCAATTTTCATTTCAAACTCTCAAGGTGTTTTATCAATAACACCCACTACTTCCAATAGTGTGTTCACTTTTTTTAGACCTAGCATAAGAAAGTCTATAAATTTCCAAAGGAAAAAAGTAGGGTGTGAGAAACACTATCCTCATAGGATCAAATCGAGAATTCCATAATCACTCCATATCAAATAAAATAAATATTATTAATTTTAAATAAAATAAGGCATGAAAATAATTTCATAATTCATAGTAAATCATTATTTTCAAATCATTTCAATAGAAGGAATAAAACATCATAAATAACAATTCCTATCAAACTGGCTTGAGTAAATAATTTCATAAACATTGGAATGTATAAATCATTTTCAATCATAACACCGTGGTGATAAGTACTAGGGTTGGTTAGTTCAAGGATCATGGTTTCATACATTCTCAATGAAATATGGCTCTAGGTTTTCACACTTCCCTATATTTCAAGCCTAGGGAGAATAGGAATTCATCCTAAAGAATGAACCCACTTCCCTTAAAATGTTTTTTTATCATTGTCATCATCAATACATTTCTATGTAGAGCTAATATAGGACTATAATGTGTATAAAAGGACACTCACTTAACTACCTAGGCTCCCACATGCTTAAAATAAATCAATCAATCAATCAAGGAGAAAATCATCGATCTCAAATCAGTTTCATCAATTGTTTTTCAAGAATCCACAAATCAAGTTTTAAAACATTCCATTTCATTTCAAAAAAAAATATGAAATTTCTTTCATCAATACTCATTCCTTTCAAAAAAATCATTTTATTTCAAATCCATAAAACATCTTATACCATCATTTCTTATAAATCGTCATCAAATTATTTTATCAAATCATTCATTCATTTAAAATCCATTTTCTGAAAACCAAAAATATATTCGAAAAACAATAACCAAAGAGGCTCAACACACACACCATTCCATTTAAAATAATTTGTGTAGAATATAAAATCAATATTTGGAAAATTAATTTGAAATACATTTCAAATTAGGCAAGAAAAAAACTTTCAAATGATAGGAACTTCCTTATTAAACCACTTACCTCAAACATGTTATCATCAACACCAACAAGTGATCTTCAATCTAAAGAAGACAAGGGGATTGAATAAAAAAATAAAGGATATAAAAAACATAATTATCAAATAATAATATTCTATTTATCATTTATATAATAATGGGATAGAGAAAAAAATGTATACCTCATTTATTCATGAATAATTGACAACAACCAATGAAGATCCAAGAAGAAAAATACCCATTTCCATGATGAATCTATAAGAATACAAATTAGATAATGAAACAAACCTTAGATATATCATAAATATCCTTGACCTAATAATATATTCAAGGAAATAAGAGTGAATCTTTAATTTCAATGAATAACAATAATAAAAATTCACTTACCCTTGCAAATATTGATCCAACACTCAAAGGTCCATCAAAATTGATCACTAGGAGGCAACGAGTATAAGAAATCTCCAAGAGGAGTCTATTTGGTTAAGAGTATAATCCACTAGAAGAATAATGCAAGAAAATTAAGGTGTTTTTTCTATAAAAATAATATTTTGATAAATTAAAATTTCACCACATGGTTTGTCAAACTTTGCGCCTCTTTATGGGCTACTGGATGAGCTACATGGGAACAGTTTGAAAAACTATGTAGAAACCCTCTATCTTAAGTCACATGGTTTTGTGGTAAGGTTGCTTGGTTTGGGCTAAACATGCATCTAAACATGTTCCCTCCTCTAGATTTCCAACACAAGGTGCATATTTTCCTAGTTAGACCAACACATTTTCCCCTAACCATGCGCAAACCATTTACAGAACCAAAAACTTCTAAAAAACTCCAAAACTCACCCCAAAACCCCTATGAAAATATACCAATTAAATTTGGTAAAAAAGGTATGTAAGTACCCAAAAGTGGGTGTCAATATGTTACCAATAATATACTACCATATGATCCTGCATGAGTACGCATCTCATTCCCTTATTTGATTCATCAGTGTAAATCACAAACATTATTCATTGTAGGGTTGTGTAAACATAGGTTCACTAACCAAGATTATCTTCAGTTCCTTAAAATTCAATTAATATTCATCTATACATAGGAACATGGATCCTTTCTGTGTAAACTTTGTTAGTGGACTTTATATCCATGATAAATTTCTCACAAAGCTTCAATGGTATCCAACCAACCCAAGAAAACTATGGATTTTGGTCACTATGGTTGGTTTGTGCCAATTTTCAATAACTTATTTCATTTAATGGACTACCAATATACCCTAACTTGTGATTACATGACTTAATAATGATACTTTATATAGTTATATTTCATATTTACTAAATTTTCATACAAATTATCCTTCCCCGTGGTCTTCAACACAATCCTCCAATGATATTTATTCTCATTATTAATCTTAGAATATATAATAATATCATCTATAAAATTTACCACAAACTAATCAAGGTAATATATAAAGAATATATTAATTACATTCATGAAGATATAAGGGGCACTGGTAAGTCTGAATGGAATTACTATAAACTCGTAGTATCTATACCTCATACGGATGGATGTGTTGGAAATGTTCTCTGTTTTGGACCTCAACTCATGATTTCAATATCAAAGGTTAATATTTGAAAAGTATTAAGATCCTAATAGTTGACCAAAAAAATCATCAATAAAGGGTATAGGTTACTTTTTCTTGATAGTAATATTGTTTATTTCCCAATAATCAATGAACAAATTAATTGAACCATATTTCTTTTTAATAAAAAAACTGGTTTACCCCATGGTTATGCACTTGGTCGAATGATTCCCTTATCAAGACTATACTAGAGTTTCTTCTTCAATTCCTAAAACTCAATCAAGTTTATTCTATAAAAAATCTTTGAAATTTTCCCAATACTAGGTATTATTTCTATTGAAAACTCAACTTTAATATTTTAGGGAAGACTAGGTAACTCTTTAGAAAATACATTAGCATATTCCCGCACAATATAACTATCTTCAATGTTGATTTTCTCCCAAACCATTTGATATAAATAAAACTCATGAATATGTAGTAAGACCTATATAATGGAAGTATTTTCCATTTGAAGTTCATATTCATCCACACATTGGTATAAAATCATCATTTAATCTGTAATTTGAAACGTGACTTCCCTTCATTGGAAATTCATATGGGCTCTATATAAAGAAATCCAATCCATTCCCAAAATCACATCAAATTACACTAGAGGGAGAATTAAAAGATTTATAATAAAAATATTCTCATAAAATTATATTATAGAGGAGCTATAAACTTTCAATGAAATTATCATACCATTATAATTTTTCATCGATAATTCAACATCTAATCATTGAGGTGGTGATGCGGTGTTCTTAAAAAATCATTCGGATATAAAAAAGTGGGTAGAATTAAAATCAAATAATAAATTTTTAGTTTTAGAGTGGATGATAAGTGTACCCTTCACCACTTCATTCTAATGAACCACTTCATTTATTGTTATCACATGAGCTTTCCATTAATCTCTTTTCTTTAAATGTTATTGAAACTAATTATCTTCATTTTCCCTTGGATTCATGCACTGTTTGTCATAATTCCCATACTCTTCTCAATTGTAGGATTCGATTATGGGTGGTAAATTTATATAATATTTTTATCCATTTTTTCATTGGATTTCCTATTTACATATCTTTGACATTCACTTTCTCAATGGAATTCCCTTCCACACTAGAAACATTTACCAGTCCCCTGGAGACAATTTCCCTGTGCTTCTTTCCACACTTTTGGCATAAAGGGAGATTTATTTTCTTTCCTTAATGGGTTTTATTAATATAATTTCCTTGAAACCCCATATTTATCTCTTTATTATAATAATGATAATAATAGAAATATTCACTCTATATTTATACTTTGATAGCACATTAAATTATTTCTTCGTAACTATTAAATCCCTTTATGGAAAATTCCTTTCATAGAATTAGTTTTAAGCCACTAAAGAACTAATAAATTTTTCTTTCAATGTCAATAATAAAACCATAATCACACATCACATGTCTTATAATGTTTGGCTCATAGGTACTAATAGATTCATTATCCTTCTACTTAAGCTCGAGGAATTACCATTCCATTTTCACATGAAGAGTTTGGGGAAAGTACTTACTGAAAAATACCCTCTTAAACAAATCACATTACATGGTGTCAATTTATTCCTATTTACTCAAACTATTAACAATATTATACCATTTATCTATTTTTCCTTCCAAATGATACGCCACCCGGACAAATTTTTCATGCTCTAAGGACTATATGATGGAAAATATCTTTCCAGTGGTACTGATCCATTACTTGACCACTAGTGGATCAGAGGACCCACTGAATGAATTTGGATGTTGGATCATGGAATAATAAATGGTTAATTGGTCCCTACTTGTAGAATTTGTAATATATGCATGATTCATGGATTTAGAGAGTTTCATGAACATAACCACAAGATTTCACATCCTAGCTCCCTTTTTTATCATCTGTACAATCATTGCATTTTATGCCACATTTTTTTATCATGACTCATCCCGGTTACAACCATTTAATAAAACTAAAAAATCATAGTATGAGCATCAAAAATCATTAATAATAGTGATAAATCATGTAATCATAAAAATCATTCCAAATATATCCTAAATTATGAAACCTTATTATCAACCCATGAAACTATAGCTTCGTCCTTTATCATTTTAATTTCAATATAAGTTTTCTTATGTTATATACTCATTTTCCCCATAAACTAATATAAAAAAATAAATATATCCTATTTTGATACCAATTTAGGTGACCTAAGAAAAACTTACATATATAATTCATCATTTTAGACAAAAACTTAATATGTTACAAAAAAATCATGTGCCAGAACCATGAAGGTTTAGTGTCTTTGAAGAATAGATACATAATAAAATTATTTCATGTAATATCTTTAATATATTCCATAAATTTCTTCTCTCAAATAACCCTTCTTATACATTTCTTACATAATACCTTTCCTCATAACTTGTGGAAAATGAAAACATAATAATGGTTGATCTCATCTACCCAATAAGGGTAAACATGAGAGATATCAATCAATGATCATATGAAATCATAAGATAAACATAATAATATAATATAATGATCATAACTTTTAAGTTCATACCCAATCATTCATAGATAATAAATCGTGAGTCATGGTATAAATCTTTATCATTTCAAAAGACATGATTCTTAAGAGTTAGAAATCATTATTAATCAATCATGAGAGATTCAAGAATATCATGAGAATAATAACATGTCACAAGAATTTTGAATCATATCCATTAACATAATAAATCAATTTATTATTCAAGGATCACTTCAAAGACCATCATCACATAGTGGACTAAGTCCCATAATGGATTGGGTTTACTCCCCAACCAATTTTTATTATTGGAATAGGTTCACTCCCTATATAATTTTATATTATATCATAAGATATCAATAATTACCTAATTTATTAGAAGTATATATAATTCCAAGCCCACCCATTACATATACATATGTGTTTCATAATATCATAAAAGCATTCATCAATTTATCATATCATCACCCATGAAAAAGAAATGGATTTCATAAATATTTCAACATCACATAATCATGATCCATCAAAAGAAATAACATGGATGGTATAATTATATCATATCTCCATTTAATAATAAGAACTATAAAATTATATTCATATATATGAAAATAATATCTAAACCGCTTTTTGAAAACATGAGAAAAACATGCCTTTCTTTTGATAACATTTTAAATAAAAATTCCCAAAATATTGAGAAAATGATTTTATTTTAAAATAACCATGAATTTTTTAATTAAATATTCAAAAATAATAATATTTTTTATGTAATTAAAATTCATTCATTCAATAAATTTTAAAAAAATATTTCTTTCACGTTTTTTGTAAAAAACGATAAATAACCTATTCAGAAAAAATTGTAAAAATTCATTTTTAAACCATTGAAAAGAAAGTAAAATATGGTTTAAAATTAATTTAAATAATGATTGTATCATATAAAATAACATTCTTGAAATAATTTTAAATATCATGGACATGGAATAAAAATATTTCCGACCAAAGAGGAAATACGGTCGAGTCTTCTTTAAAACATTTTATTGATTGTTTTAAGTACCATAGAGAGGATAATGAAATGAAAACATTAAAACCTCAAAAATCAATATAGTATAATAAAATTCATTATTTTTAATAGTTAAATACCATATAATTCCCCCAAAACAGATTCAATAATAAATAATCTTAATTTAAAATGAGATTGCAACATAAACCCTAACCTCGTGTCCTGACCTTCTTCATATGCACTCTTAAGATCATGTATAATAAATTTATATTTATTATTAATATATATCAGAAACATATTAATAATTTTATTATAATATATTATTAACATATAATTTCCAATTACCCATTTACTAATAATTCTTCATTAAAATAAACATTCAAGGTGTAAACTATTTCTTTTCCCATGCATGTTTTGGCTTTCCGGTTCCATTCCTTGCACCTTGGTCTGAATTTTATTAAATAAAGAATAATAATAATTTTATGAATATAATATTTATTCATTATATATGATTTTATAACAATTTATATAATTTGGTGATGATAAATTAATTATATTACTTCATGGAGACAGTAGTCTATATGCACACATGAGTATTGTTATCATTTTCCAAGGAATAGATATAAAGAAAGGTAAATAATAATCTATAATTATAGAATCATAATAATATCCTAAATTTCATATATATTCATTAAATCCATATATATTACCATCTATTTTTTTAGGACATTAAAAATGAATTACATTGCTCCGCGGAGGTGGTAGTCTACACGTACGTACAAACGATGTTATCATTTATCATAGGATGGAAATGAGATAGAAAATGGTAGTACCATTAACATAAAAAAAATTATTATAGTAATGATACTGATATAATCATTTTAATATTTTTATAGAATATTTGGATGTGTTTAAGTAGGAAAGAAACTCAAAAAAATATTGGTAAAGACAATTACCTCTTCTTTGGGAAACCTCTATTGGTCTACACCTTAATCCTGTATAGATTGGTATTATGGGAAGACCAAAAGATCTAGTTCATGGAGAGGGATGTTAGTAATATATTTGGTTTGTGATTTTACAAGCTATATTTCTAAAAATGTGTGAATAAATGAAGAGATGAGGCACCTTTTTATAAGTGGGATAGGTGTCAAACTTATAAATACATACAACATTAAAATATAATAAAGTTATATTTAAGTGAAAGTGGAAACAAAGTAAACAATATTTAAAGATAAGATATGTATGGGTTGAAATCCACTTAACTAGTCACATTTATCCAAGTTTTGGTGATATTTTATTCCTTATCTCTAAGTTGAACCCCTGTTAATCCTTTTTACCCTTACTGTGGTAATAAACATTTACTGTGGTTACTATTCATTATGACTAAAAATAAAATTGGACACCTTAAAAAATTTGAACATGATGATTCCAAATTTTGAAACAATTTCAAAAAATTAAATTTCTAAAATTTTCA
Source organism: Viscum album (assembly GCA_963277665.1). Lineage (NCBI taxonomy): Eukaryota > Viridiplantae > Streptophyta > Magnoliopsida > Santalales > Viscaceae > Viscum > Viscum album. The sequence goes on along the minus strand of OY728159.1, from coordinate 766,904,255 downwards.
GAAATTATGTTTAAATTAAGCATGAAAAACACAATGAAAATGGTTTTTAGACAATTTCATTTTAAGCTTAACATTGAATTTAATCTAATTCCTTACCTAGTAAAAACCATTAGATGAATGTTAAATTATTTGATAGAATATATTATCTTCAAATTTCATTAAAATCGTTTATAACTAGTGATAAATTTAATTTATTAATGTAAAAACACATTGTGTTCATAAAAGAATTTTTTTAGAAAAACATCTTTTTTACCTTAAAATGCTTTTATTTTAATTTATAATTAATTGATAACCAATGAATTAATTTTCTAAATTTTTTAAAAATAGTTTTTAATAATTTTAATACACTGAATTAATTTTTAAATAAAAATATAATTCAAAAACAATTATTATAAACAAAATATTTCAAAATAGATCTTTAGGATCTATAGTCTTTCCAAAGTGAATTATAAATTATTTTTAATAATTATATTTATTTTAAATACCATACAATATGATTTATTTTATAATTTATAATAATTATTCAAAAATGTTCATGTTTGCGTGCTTTATAATCTATTGAACACATAAAAATATTAAAGAGAAAATATATTCTAAAATCTCACGGTGTAACATGTGACCTACAATATACAGTCTGTGTATGATTAACTAAGAAATATAATTCATTTTAAATAAGATCTCTATAGGATTAACTTTACACTATATATAATATTGTTTCTTTCAAAATAGGGAGCTTCATGGTGTTAAAAAATTTAGTGCTTAGGAAATTTTATTATGCGATTGGCATGTGTATCATATTAATATTACATTTATCTATTTTTCAAGCACCATTTGGTGATATCATCAAATATCACTCCCATAATTTCATATGCTATGACAAACCAAAAATAAAAGGTTTGTACTATTTTTCATATTATGATATCCTACATCGTATTCCATGACACAAAACCCACAAAACAAAATATCATTCATTTTTAAAGCCTACCAATATAATATTAAATATAATATCGATATTATTCATTTTAAAACATGATTTAGATATTCAAATCACATGTTAAGGATTTGATACCACTTTTAGGTTTATTATGATATTTTAACATTAAAAATAAAAAATAAAAGAAATTAAAAAACCCAAAAATAAGAATTATATGCATGAAGAACCCGAAATAATGTAAACATTAAAATGAAGAATAAATAGAGTATATTTTGAACTAGTGAGCCACTTATTTGTTCTTAATAATATGATTAATGAATATAACTCATTAGGTAGCCAAAAAATTCCCCATGTATGCGAGGTATCTATAGGTTTATGATGAATTACTCGATGCTTGAGTGAGAGTCTCCAATATCCCATAAAATTCTAGTATCATTGTATGGAAAATGTAGGAGAAGAGAGTGATTTTAGGTGGGGAGATATTCTTCAAGATGTTATGAACACTTGAAAAACCCATCCAATGGTAGGGGATGTATATATACTCCTCGATACATTACTCATCCTTGTATGGATTTTACTCAAAATTTGTGTAACATTCGAGTAAATCCTTCAATTATGAACAATTCATAACCTATTACTAAATTAATTCCCATTTGTTTCATCACATTAAACACTTAATAAAATGATAACTTACATTAAGGATTAATCAAACACTGGACTTTTAACATTTTACTTCAATGTAATGGAATTGGAATGCAATATAATATCCCACATGATAGAAATATGATATGAATTTGATCAATCTAAGTAATACTATATGAATTTAACCTGTCGTACAATATGGTATGGTATAGAAGCATCACATGCATATAGACATTAAATAATATTTCATTCATATAGAGTAATAACTCAGTGGGGTAATTCAATAAGAAAATGGGTGGTCCTTAAATTATTAAGCAATGTACCATGTGTATAATGTGATTTGTGGGAATGGGTACTCATGTAAAGGTTAAAAAATGGTAAACTATAGGGTTTAGTGAGTTTTATGAATATATATATCCTCTTAGGAATGAAATGTATGTTCTGATTATGACGGAATGATTTTTAGATCACTTCGTTATTGTGACTCCTTTTGATCCTTGAGTTAGTAACGAATGGATTCCTTGGTAAGGGTCTAGGGATGAGGTTGAACATAAGAATCCAGGGATATTCTCTTATGTGTATATAAGGGGGTTTATATGAGGATTATATTGTGTGATTAATGGATAGGTGATAGGTTTTATGTATAGGTTAAGTTTCATGAGAATGATGAGGCATAGTATTAGAACCATGAAAATCACCTTGGAGGTGATTAACCAGAAATAATGAGTTAGATTAAGGGTTATATCCTGATAGATATTGTAAGGATAGATGTGGGTTAATACGATAGCCTACAGGTATAACAAAGATATAAATTGATTTATTTTAGTAGTCCACATGGATTTTAGCATGAGGTTAACAAATTGAGAATGGACCACTTAAATAGATTCAAGTATGGGATGAGTGTAAAGAAATCCTAGGTGATGGATGATTACCTTGGTAGTGAATGAATGGACGGTATAAGAAAATATTATAGTCTTTAATGACTTAGTAAAATGTACTACTGAGGGTATAATGGATTATCTGGCCATCAAATTAGTTTAAATCGAGAGTCTAGGTATAGGGATGACTGGTTATGTTACATGGGATAAGTTATTATTTGATTAATGATCATGGTTCATGATAATCTATTCCTATTAGTCCAATATCTATATAAAAGGTGGGGAAATGAGATACATGTGATGCAACAGTGATTTTTAAAGTGCTAGGTTGAGTATGTCATGATGTGTGATATTAGATATGTTTCAGTGTATATCTGAGGGTAGGGGTGGGAAATTTGATGACCTATATTTTTGTTTACTTATTGTTGAAAAAAAATTGGATTATAATGGATTGATGGTGATTCATGGTACCCCACACTGTTTTTTTATTGATTTTGATGCTAAGAACAAAGAGTGGTTCTTTAGGTACACATGGTGTGGTTCTTTCCTTATTGATTTAGATTCTAGTGGCCAATGGTGAGTCCTAAGGTACATATAGTGTAGTTTTTACTCTATTTATTTAGATACTTGGGGGTAAGGGTGAGTATCTAGGTAACTTCTATGTAGTTTTTCCTATTTATTCAAATGATAAGGGTTGAGTATGATTCCTAATGAAATCATAGTGTGGTTTATTCCTAAGGGTTTGGATATGTTACTCCTCTCCCATAACTTAGGTGAAAATATTTGGTTGGTAAGATCAGTTTGGAGGTCAAGGAACCACCAAATTATGATTTTGGAATGATATTTCTTCTACAAAAACTAGACAATGTAGGTAAGGATGAGAATCATGGTGTCTTAGTTAACACATAATGTGTTGAATTGTATGTTGTATGCTGAGTATTATGAATTTTCATATTTCAATGAACATGTACTCACATATATATATTGTGATATATTTTAAGGTCCCATTGGTGGTGTCCTGCTATGTTTCATACTTACACCCTACACATGCACCTTGATGGGCATGAAAACCTCATGTTTGAGATATAAATTAGGGAAAGGTACTGATGGAAGATATGAAACTAAGTTTCTTGTAAGAAATAAGAGCTAGTTCTGAGGTAAGGTTGAGTAACTTTTGGTGATAGATTTTCTTGTATTGTTTTTATTTATTTTACTTCCTTCTATGTATATGATCAACCCATTAAGAGAAATCCATTTTATGTATGACTAGTGTATGATTTGGCATGGGTTTAATCTTAGTATAACATGGATATTTTATTGTTTATGGTTGGATTTTCACTATGATTCCATATTATAATATTTTTTTAATGATTTATGGTTTTTATGTGATTATTTTTATTGTATATTTATGTTATTTAGGGTATAATCTACCCATTGTATGGATTATACCATCGCTACTAGTTATAAACCTGTTAAATTAAAAGAGGTGAACCTAAGGTCACATAGTCCTCCATCTTGGTTGTGGTAAACTAATCTAATATTATACATTTATCCTTGATATTTATTCATCTTTTAAATCATGAGGGATTGTTGTCGATAGTCAAAGGATGATTTAATGTACTTAGTTAATAATTATATATTCTCATATATTGTTATTCACTATATCATATTAATTTATCTGTGTGTTTTATATGATACCAAATACATCACATACATAGTCACATTCAATATGGTCAGACATTATGTATCTTATATACTATTGTGTTTTATTTTATATTCTTAAATATGAGTGAGGATGAGATTTAAAAGTTAAAGAAGAGTGTATCTATTAGTTTAATAATTAATAGAGATAAAATGAAAACATTATAAAAAATATTAAACATTGATTTTCCCCCACTTAGTGTTTCATTCATAATATTTTTAGGCATTTCAAGTGGTATTAAAACACCAATGTTTCCTCTGTTAGATTATATAAGATAAATTATCTATTTTTTTAGAATCCTCTTTATAATTATTATCTATTTTATTGAGTAAATATAGAAATAATACATTATTCCAAAAATAATTAAATTACTATTTTTGATGAAAAAATAACATTTTTAGAAAAAAAAATAAGATGGTTTCAAAACTGTTTTTATTGGTACTAGATGTGACTGATTCATTCCAATGAGTTTTATCCCTCTCAAGAAAAGAGTAGATATAATTATCACTGATAATAAAAACCTTGGGAATAATTTCAAAAAAATATTTTTCAATCATTATTTGAAAATTATCTTTATAAAAGTAATGAGATCCAAACTTATTAAATATATTTGGGATAAATTTAAAAAAAAATATGAAGGAATTAAAATATAAATGAACAAATTAGTAGATACAGAGAGATAAATTTTAATTTTTGGGGATGTAAAAATATGTTATCATAGATAATTTCTTTACCAAAATAAATGATATAGTAAATACCATTATAGGATATATTGAAACTATTTAATATTCCAATGTTATTAAAAAAATACTTAATATTTTTCTGAAATATTTGAATTAAAAGTTTTAGTATATCAAAATATATAGTTGGATCAATTTTTACAGAACTTCCTATGAAATATTCCCATTATCTATGAGAGAATAAAAACCCTTATGTTAAATAATAATATAAAATAAGGGAAGAAAATAAATTTTGAGTCCATGAAGAATTTAAAATTATAAGATAAATAAGATGATCTCTATATATATTCTAAATATGGAGAAAAAGGTGAAGAGATTGAAAAAATTATTCCATTAATTTAAAAAAAAACTTTTGAAGATGAAAAGGGAAATATAATGGGAATATTCCCTTAAAATACATTAGTTATGGTGATAAATTTACTATGGATTTTCATAGATTGAAAGATTCTTAAATTTATGAAGAATATCACAAGGAGACTTTCCCAATAAGGAAATTAAATAATAACTTTAAATAAAATAATGTTATGAAGTTATCTAATTAAAAGAGAAGGTTCTCAAAAAAAAGAGGCTTCATGATAAATAATTAATAATACAAGTATACTAAAATTAGTGAATTTGATAATGAATAATAATTCAATAAAAAGTAATGAACATTATTACCCATTTTTAGAAGGAATAGAAGTTATCATGTAGTAAATATGAAGATTAATATTATGTATTTATTATAATTAAAATTGAATTAAAATCATGAATCTTAATTACCAAAGTCCTTATTTTATGGGAAAACAGGACATAATAATTTCTTAAGTGTTACTTATAATTGAAAAAAAAAAAGTGATGAAAATTGTTCAATAAAAAAACCAAATTATAGAAAAATATAGGTTTAGAAAAATAGAGATACAACCACCTATATATTAAAAAGGTCATAAAAATATATAAAAACATTATCTATTAAATAAAAATGAAAAAAATGACTCAAAATTAACCAAAATAGTTTCCCGGTGCAATTGTACATAATATATTTTAGAGAATAAATTACAGGTTTAATGGGTACTCTTAATGATTTGTAATGTATACACATATATCCTATAGGTATTGGTATATTATTTCCTTATATAATAGAAAAGGAATGAAATAATTTATAGGGGCTAGTATGAGGTGAGGAGAATAAATATATGAAAATTAGAATTCTAATTAAAAACTTAAAACTTAAAACAACTTTGAATTCATTGAAGAATTACATGGGATATATGATCAAAATTTCAATTATAATTATGGTTGTATTATCATTATCCCTAAATATTTTTGATAATAAAGTTGTTAAAATATACTCAACGTAGGAGAAAATGTTGAAACCAAGGTTATTTAAGTGGAATATATTATAACTGAAGTTGATTAAAAATATTAATTATTTAAGTATGATAAAAATTGGTTTTATTTATTGAAAATATGTATTATTAGTTGAAATATATCTTTGGTGAATGTTTATAGAATTTTGAATAAGTTTAAAGGTGCTTTAGAGAAAATTTGGTGGAAAAATAAAAAATCACATCGCAATTATTACGACCATGACATAATAATTTTAAAAGGATTTTTTTGAATATAAATATAAATATTACACCATTAGGATTAAATAATAAATCATGATTATTATTGATTAGTATTTAAAATAGAAGATATTTTGTATCCCTATTCCTTTTACCTGATATTCACTCCACAATGGGAAGATGAAATGAGAAATGAATGTGTTATGGTCTATATTCACAACACAATTACCAAACTACAATGTGAATGGTGTTTAGGTTGTTAGATCTGGCTAGAAGAATATTCTATAATGAAGGTTGTGATTTTTGATTTATAAAACATGCTACAAGAGGAACTCATAATGTATATAGAATAAGGTTTCTCAAGAAGAGGTGTGCAAGGATGGTTATTGTGATCCAAGAACTACATCGCAATCAAAGGCTATAGTTTGGTGGAATATATGACATTAAAACACAATTATATTCATTACACTACAATGAATATGTATTAAGATATCTTATATTTTATACCCCATGATTTTAAAAGTTCAAAAATAATATTAGCATATGATTTTCAGCTGGATTGGGTAATCAAGGCACATTATGCTATAATGGTGTCTATTACACCATGATTTGGTAGATAATATATAATTCTTTCAGTTTCAATATATTTCAAATATAAAAAGATATTCTTGGATAATGAGTGATATTACTTGACCTTTGAGGATGTTTTTTAGGGATAATTATTCAATGAAATATGAAATACAAAGGGAGATAATTTTAGATAATATATTTTAAGTATTAAAAGAAGGAATATTAAATAATAGAGATATATCATAACATAGAGAGATAAATTTGTCACACCATTAATTTCACATAGATATAACTAATCTATATTTCCTTGAATATGTTATAAGATATAATCTTATTACTAAATAATTATTTTAAGATAAGTTTTATATTTGGAAAGTTTTATTGATAATCCCTTAATGATTTCATTGTAAATGACCTGCATGTAATATCTTTTCATGTACCTATATTAAAATATTGTACAAAGAGGTAGGAGTGTGGATTATATAATCCTTGGACTTGATAGTGAGATGACCCTAAATATTTTAATCATAATGATTTATTATTAGTTTCTTGGTACATTGACACATTTTCAGTGTACACTCCTTGAATAAATCCATTTTGTGGTGAACCAAGAAAAATATGTATGTCACTATACTTTATTTTTTATGTTTTATTGGTGTTCATGCCTAGTTTAACATGATAGTTTTGAGTATTCTTTCTAACATGATTATAATTTCCATTTTATTAGATAATTTAGACAGCCTAATTCACCCCCCCCCCCCCCGCTCTTAAGCTGTTTGGGGTCTTGTGGTTATAGTAAGTGGTATTTGAGGCAAAATTATATTTCTTAGAGAATCTATTAGATGAAATATATTTATACTGAGATATCCTATGTTGAAAAAGGATGTCTACTTTTCAATTACTATAGTTAACAAATTTATAATAACTTTATAAGATCCCATATTAGGTCTCTTGGACTTGACATCATTTCTTCTATAATACATGATATTAAAATATGTAATCCAAGTGAGTTGTATTTGAATGAGATGTATAAAAATATTTTCAACACTGATGGTAGGGAAAAAATTCCTTATCTGTAGCACTCTAAAATAAGATTTACATGAAGGTGTGGAATTATATATAAGTAAAATATATATATATATATATATGCTAAGTTGTTTGATATATATAGAGTATAAAACAAGTCAAAGGAGGAAAAGTTATAAGTCTTACACAATAATTTTTATAACTTATGAATCCAAATGAAAAAAATGATGGTTTTTTCAATCGTTTCATAGAGAATGTAAGATCCACCCATGGAATTCGTGATGAAATCCAAGATGTATAGATTTTAAAGAAGGTTCTAAGGAGACTGACATATTTTTATAATTCAAATGTGTCATCACTTGAATAAAAAAATCTAGAAAAACTTTCACCTGATGATCTATAAAGTAGTGTAGTGGTCTATGATATGTGTGTTAAACTAAAAGGGGTAATGATTCATTGACAAAAGGATATAAAATTAAAAATAATTGATAAGCTTGATAATAATAAAGGTGATGTTAAAGAATATGTGAGTGATGAATTTCTCCCACTCAGGGAAAGAAATTTCAATCATGAAAAAGTAATATTTAAAGATAATCTACCATTAGCATGCTTTAAGTGTGTATAGGTTGGGAACATAATAGTAATGTGCCTTAAAAAGAAATATGGAAATGATGGGGTTTTTAATTTATGAAAAAAAAATATTTATAGGAAATTCCCCTTACAAAAAATATAAAATCTAAAAATTTATCTAATAAAATGTTTCAAAAAAATAGTTTAGTAAGTAGGTAAGAAGATAATAATGGTATTTTTTTTAAAGAAGGTGAAATTAAATTCAAATCTATTGAGCCCAATTTGTGTTTGGGTTTTATTTTTTTCAATGAACATGGATTATTAATGAACTTGATATCAATATGTAATGAATAATATCTTGGGATAAAGTTGAAGAACCCAAGAATTATGAGAAAAATAGTGTTCTCATGCTAGGTGTCACTTCATATTAAGTGAATAAATTAAAAAAAACAACTTAGAAGTTTCTTTGAGAGTTTCTTTTCATTAATTATAGGGAAAAAGGGAGACCTTACCATTAGAGTTATAGAGATTCATTCACAATAAAGGAGAAATATGTTTGATGTTTTTTAGTTCCCTAGAGATTTTATAATGATAAATCTTATATCTCTGTGAGGAATGTGTTTGTGGTTTTCCATTATTATATTTACAAGCTTGAAGAATATAAGACAATCAAAATGATTTAATTAAGTAAAGAAAGAAGATCTTGAAATTTAATCTTGAGGTGAATTTTGGACCGTTATATTTCTCATACTTTGAATTAGAAAAGGAATTTTTTAAGGAATAGAGAGAAAAAATGTTTCCAAATCAAATCCATCTAAACACCCAAGAAGTTGTACCATAAGAGTGATTTATAGCTAAGATGAAAGGTGGGATCCATCTGAGAATACCTATTAAAGGATGTATAGATCATATGAAGGTTTACAAAAGAAGAAATATCATGGGGTGGGACAAGAGAGAGAACAAATGTATAGGGTGAAATGATGGACCCGTTAGACAGGGTGACCCTAAGTGATTTGTTCAGATGGTTGATAGAGTATGTGATGTAATAAACTAGTGTAACCCCCAAATAGAATTCCAACATGTGACTCATGTTTGGTTCAAACTACTCATCACTTAAAATAACCATGATACTATCTTGATATTATATCATTCATACCATCACCTTCCTCACACAACTATTCTCACAAGATGCCAGTATCTCTCATTCCATGTTCCAACTTTGGAGGAGATGGAAATTCAAATATATGATTCCATGGAACATGTGGGAGTTTAAAAAGATCATAAAAAGTTTTATTATACAATATTTATTATAAAATTATATGAATATGTTGTTTTGCTTCCCTATTAGGATATTATTCATGTATGAACTATAAATATCATAAGAAACATTTATTTGAAGTAAAAAATGGTGGAAGAAGCCAGATATGACTTTAGGTGAAGATGATTTAAATTTTATTCATGTAAAAGATAGGAGAATATTTTATGATACACTTATAGTTTTTATATAAAAATATTGGACTTCAAATGAGATATGGAACACTATATGATATAAGGAATAAGTATATATAAAAGATAGATACACTCATAAGATATGTGAATTATTTAAGTTGTCTACCATGAAATGTACATGTAATGCTTAAGATATTACAATCTCATATGATTATATTTTTGAAAGATATGAAATGTGTAATATTGGTGGTTATATAAGAATTTCAAGGATCTAATAATTCTTTACTAATTCATATAAACATTTATTGGTGTATTGAAAATTTATTGAAGGAATAGAGTTACTTGGAACTTCATAAGACTTAGAGTCTTAAAATTTATCATTTATTACACTGGATAAAATATGATGGTTCTTTTATATGAATTCAAATTTAAAATATAACAATTATATGGTTTGATATGTGATTTAAGCTACTATTTTGGAGTTTAATGAATAAAGAATATCCATGAGGGATTTTCACTAAAACAAAACTTTCTATTCCATGATGATATGATATCATGGAAAATTGTTTTAAATGATAGATGGATTTTATATAAGAAAATTAAATAGGTTTCCATAATGTTTCTACATATCGTGAGGATGAAAATATGTAGTCTTTAGGTGGTTTAAAAAAAATTATTGCTATAAAGGCTGGAGATTCTAAGTTTTTTAAGCGAGATATTTTAGGAAGTTTGAATACTATGAATTTTAGGGATTTAAAGTGTGAATATTATGAGAATAATATTAACATGGTGGATGATATATATAATAAAATAAGGAAAAATAAATTGAAGTGTGGGTTTCAACTTCTCCATTGTTTTAGATCCTATAAGTTCAAGAAAAAATAAAAAATCATGACTCTATGGATTCTATAAATTTGAAGAAAAGATATATTTGGAGATCTGGTATTGTTTGTATACACTAAAAAATAATAATAATAAGTAATAAGTTATATGTGGTGTCACACATATGAAGAGATAAATTTTCTTGGACCTGTGAAAGAAAAGAAGAATAATAATTTGCTGCTGGTACAGCTTTGAAGAACCTTATTCATGAGGGAAGCTGAAATCATGGGAAGTGGTGCATGTTCTATACATGAAAGTAGAAGAGGTAAATTTACCATGTGAAAGTAGAATAAGTATTAGAAGGATATAATTTCCCCTATAAAGTATATAAAGAATAATAATATATACTTTCTTTCTACTATGCAAGTAGAAGAAAAAAAAGATAAGGGGGAAAAAGCACATAAAAATCAATATGCAGTCTATATTGGTGAGAGAATCATCAATTTTTTATCTTGTTTCATATCATAGTGAATTTTATGATTAACTAAAGTGAAAGATTCACAAAACACTTTTAGGATATTTATAACCCAAGTATAAGGGTAAACCCTACTGGTTGTACTCACTGGTTAATACTAATGAGTTGTATGATCATACAAGAATCTTGATCATACCAAGGATTATCCTTATCATTTTGATAAGTAAACCTTGTAAATTTTATGTTATCTTCATATGTGTGAAATCATACCCATGAAAGTAAGGTGAGAGAGTGATATTTTCATTCCTCAAATAAGTATATAGGAAAAAGAAATGGATAAACATTTTAAATTGATTAAAAAGGCACCAACATTGATCCATCCCCTATCAGTGTTGAACATATCCCAATGTTATCCTATAATTGGTATCACAACCAATTTATACCTATAAAAAAATTATATAATTTGAATTTGTTTTAATGATTTTAGTCTCTTAATATGAATTTATAATGAATCGCAATTTTAGAGAAGATATATTTAATTCTGATTCGAATTTTTTCTCTACCAAGAATATGATGGACATGAAAAATAAAGAGAATAAGATATTGAATAATGAATACATCTTATACAAAGAGAAATAAGTTTTATTTTCTCTATGCCATAATATTAAAGAAGATATATTTTTCTTGAAAGGATAAAAATAGGTGGTTGAATCAACTACTAAGGTGATGGAAAAACTTTATACCTAAAAAGAATCAATGTATTTAGATGATCAATGGGTGAGTGAAAATTATTCTCAACGCTATCCTTTATAAGAATCAATCATTAGTGGGGATGATCACATATCTACAGATTCATAGGAAATATCAGTTAATGAATTAAACAAATGTCATGTATAGTTTTCCAAAATAAATAATAATTTTTATTTTTGGGTTTTTTTAAAGTTAGTAGGATGATATCACCTAGCTTGAAAGACAAATTGAAATATTATGGAAGGGTTTGGAAGAAAGGATTTTGAATTGTGTAAATATTTTTGAACAAATTAGATCTAAAGAAGTAATGAATGTGGTACTTGAAGAAATATACTCTATTTTTTAAATTAAATGGATCAAATAAGTTCAAGAGAGTGAAGAAGTCAAGAAAAAACTTGAATAGAATATCCATGTATTGTAAAAAGATAAAGTGTCTTATACTAAGGTTAGAAAATATCAACATGAATTAAAATCAAATAAGATAAATGAAATTGATAGTTTAATGAAATATAATGATATGATTCTTGAATATAATATTAATATGATGAGAAAATTTTTCTAAGAAAGAGTGATTTTGATTGGAGATTATAATAACACACTCAATATGAAGTGTCTTGAATTAGAAGTGATATTGGATAACCTGGAAATAACACATATTGGGTATTCATAATATATAATGAAATAATTTTCTACCATAAATTATTCTAATAGACCTCTATTTTGTGGTAATAAAATCATAACATTATCTTATGATTATTCTGTAGTAGTCTTAAAGTAAAATTTACCACCAATGCTAAAAAATAATAACTATACTAAATATGTTTTTATGAATAATGTAGGCCTAAATTCAAAAAAAATTATAAATTTAGATGATAAAAATTATGATAAGTCAACCAACATGTTAATGGTAGGTAAAATAATTTTTAAAATGGCTAGTTCCCCAAAAGAATCCAAACTATTTGAGAAAAATTCCCCAAAATATCATGCTTTAAATTCTGTAAATTCTAGATAACATGCAGTTCAAAATTGAAAACCAAGATTTTTGGTTCACTATTGGTATTGTAACATGTTTGGGAGCATAGTGTATTAGATTTTTGGAATAATATATCAATTTAAAAAAAATTAATGAAGCCTATATCAAGGGGACAAAATCTAAAATTATGGAAAATACATAGATAAAAGGGAAAATATATATCCATCTCAAATAGATTTGAATGACTTGGAAATATATATGATATTTTAAAATAAATTGGTTATTGGAATGGTGAATTATCAACTAATCATGTTTCAAAAAAATGGTAAAAATAACATAAAAATGATAAATGAAGGTGAGGCAACCTAGGTAAAGAAGCTGAATAAAAATGCTAATCAGAATGTACCCAAAAAGACCAAGAATGGTTTCATACCAAAGTGAATCAACTAATTATATTATGGTAGAAGGATACATACCATGTATTAATGATAATTATCCATAAATGTATGTATTGAAGTTCCCTTGGGTAGGATTTATATTTGTTTTCAATTAGATTTGTTTTCATTATCAATGCAATCATGAAAATTTGATGGCTTGGGTGCTGGATTGTGTATCATCCCAATGAATGAAGTTGAGTTGCTTCTAGGGTGAATATATGGTAAAGGATATTACATTTGGTTATTTTTAAGCTTATACTAATGTCATAGATAAGTACCAAGTCTATGGAATATAGTCTACAATAATTGGTAAGTGTTATGGAAGAATCCATCTAGTGGGGTGATCCTAAGCCATATGATGTAGAGGAGAATCCATCCTTGAGTGATTGAGAATATATGATGCTGATGATGGTGTTTTATATAACTTGTATGAAGGATGAAATTGAATACGGAGTTTAGAAGGTAGAGTAGTTCTTGTAAATACCTAATCTTGAGTATTTATTATACTATAAATCTTTAGAACAAGATTTAATGGGTTTAAATATATTTTAATAATTCCTTGGATTATTTAGAGTTATTCTTGGGGATTTTCAAGTTGTTGTAAGAGGATTTTATAATATCCAAAGTAATTAAAATTTATTTTGAATAATCTATAATTCATGTGATGAAGTAAAAAAATCGAAGGAAAAATTATTACGGTGCTTTCATAAGACATTTGAGAGCATGCAAGAGAATTGAGAACATAAAAGATGTTATAACTCTATGCGTACAAATTTTTTCCACCCATAAGAGATTTATTATATATTTAATATATTTGAGACATTAATATTATATTTTTAGTCCATGTAGGATGTATGAGACAGTGGTATAATATTTTAATGTATAGGATAATTATCCTATGCATAATAGAATTAGGATATGGGTAAGATAATTGTAATGACTCCAAGCCTAGTAACCTAGAGCTAATGTTTGCTTTATTAAATTGGACTTAGATACAAGGAATCGAATCATAAAGGACCAAATAGTTTAGTAGTCTTGGTAAAATAGATATATACCTGATTCTTATATTGAATTTGAATACACAAATTAAAACAATTTTTTTTTGAAAATATCATTATCCCCTCTAGAATATACTTGTATATAATTCACAGTACACTTCCTAGATTCCTAGTAAAGAAAAAAAATAAGGAATAGTTCAAATTCTTAGTAAGAGTTATGTAAATAGAATCATTTCATGCGTAAATGAAGAATAATCAATAAGGAATAATCAATAAGAAAAGGTAAATATCTAAACATACAATTCATTTAATAAATAAATTGAATATCATGATTAAATCAGGATAATAAATATGGAAAGCTAAATAACTAAAAACATGTGTAATTTAATCAATAAAATGAAAATTAAATGCATCCAGAGATAATATCATGGGTAAAATATCATGGATAATAATAACTGAATTATTAATGAAGGAAATTCTTAATTATTAGATGTCCTGATCTCATGCATCATGATACCTCTACAATCAATACCTTTCTCAAAATAGTTTAAAACCGATGGGTAGGTATACACTAAAAACCCATTTAACTAAGGATAGACAACTAATTCGTCTCACGAGACTACTAATGCATTGAGGGGATATCTATAAATAGTACCCACCCTTATCTCCATATCTAAATCATTCCTCATATATTGAATAATCGTTTTAATTCATGAATGATATGCCTTATCAAAAAAATTCCATATCGATTAAGGAATACGGATTAACAATAATTTCCCTATTGAATCATATAAACTTTCAAAGTAAAATACCATATATAGAAATGATATGTGGTTTAAGTAATAAATATATCCATGATAAATAATATGGATATTTTGGGGAAATTTAATGTTCAATGGTGACAAGAAAGTAAATATTGCTTAGAAAAGTTAACGATTACAAAAATTAATTAAGATAGAGAATATCAATACTTTCCCTGGTCAAACTGATCATAAACCATATATAGAAATAATAAGTATGGTATTAATACGACATATCATTAGTGGATAATAACTATAATAAATGGTTGATGTCATTGATGAATATAAATACAATATAAATGTCATTAAAAACATTCTTGAGGAAAATAATCTTTTCACATTGAAAATATTTTTTAATTAAAAGTTCAAAAAATATTTTTAAAATATTTTTCTTTGAAATTTACCTTTGAAACTTATAAAGGAAACTTTAAAACATTGAGTGTTCATGATGATAGAAAATTTCATACATGTCGTACACATTAAAATAAATATTCTTTTTAATTTTTTAGTAAAATACAAACGTGGCTTGTTTAGAAAATGACATGAAAATTCATTTAAAATATTTTGTAAAAATTCAAGCATGGGTAAAAATTTCTTTAATATATAATTTAGAGAATTTTAAAAACATTTTTGAAGTTTTTTTTGGAAAATATGGTTTTGAAAGAAAAAGGATTTTCGACTAAAGATAGAAATAAATTCTGATTTTTCTTAAAAACATTTTCATAGTAATTTTAAGTACCAAATAGAGGGAAATAGTAATATTTCTTGAAAAGTTCATGAATAACTATAGTAGAATAAAATGAAATTGGTTTATTATACAATAATCAAATGATTTCCTTCAATGGAAATTCATATATAAACAATATCAATTAAAATGATACTGCGAAATAAACCTTTATAAAGATCAGGGCATTGAAGTGAGAATTAATCAATGAATCGATTATGTGTATCAAATTTAAATACACATAAAAAAAGTGTAATTTCAACATAAGATAGTTAGAAGTATTTACACACAAAATCTTAGAATTCTAAAGACAATGAAGAATTGATATAACCCAATGAAAAGAAATTGAGTTATGAAATTATTTACCACTTGGTAATTTTCAAATAAAATCCTCTTAGATGAAATAATTCAAATTAAAAAT
This sequence comes from Viscum album, assembly GCA_963277665.1. NCBI lineage: Eukaryota > Viridiplantae > Streptophyta > Magnoliopsida > Santalales > Viscaceae > Viscum > Viscum album. The sequence continues at coordinate 766,887,797 of OY728159.1, read as the reverse complement.
TAAAATACCATGAAGTATGAAGTATTCATAAAATTACATTAAAATGGGGTAGTGTATACACCATATATAAAAAAGTAGGTGCATAATATTACAATATGCCTCAATGAAGGAAAATTGAGATGAAGTCCCTTACCTCATGCTTCCTTTAGGTGAACGTGCTTTAATATCCTATATAATGGTTTTAAACATGTTATTAACTTATACCAGAACCATATTAATATTTATAATATAATATATGATCCTTTTATAGCATCTTATCACTCATTTGTTAATAATATTTCATTATTACTATTGTTTCAAGTGTTGATTGCCTTGTTTTCTCATGAATGTTTTTACATGAAAAATCCGGTTCTTGAGAATATTATATAGTCACATCATCTCCAAAATTATATTAATTTTATAAATTTCATTTTTGTTCATTAGATAATTTTTTAGAATCATTATTGAAATTTGAACATAGGGGATGTAATGGCCTGGATTCTCCTGTTCCATTACTTTTCCAAATTCTAAGTGATGGGGTGTCCTGGACACCATCAGTGAGTCAGGAGGATGTCAGTGTTGGTGAAAACGTGTCACTGTGGTGTCACCTATTGGTGCCACTAATTGGTATCACTGATCGGTTCCACCCATCGGTCTCACAGATTAGCTTCACTGATTATCTTCACAGATCAGGTTCACTGATCAGCTTCATAGATCAGTTTCACAGATCAGTTTCACAGATCAACTTCACTGATTAGATTCACTTATCAACTTCACTGATCATCTTCATGTGATTAGATTCATCTATCAGATCCACTGGTTTCACCCATCAGTCTCTCTGATTGGTGTCTCACCAATCGGTTTCACCCATCAGTCTCACTGATCAGTCTCACCGATTAGTCTCACCGATCAGTTTCACCGATTCATTTCACCCATCGGTCTCACCATTCGGTTTCACCCATCGGTATCACAGATCGGTTTCACCCATCAGTCTCACCCATCGGTCTCACCGATCAGTTTCACCCATTTTTCTCACTAATCGATGTCTCACCAATCGGTTTCACCCATCGGTCTCATTGATCGGTGTCTCACTGATCGGTCTCACCGATTGGTTTCACTCATCGGTATCACCAATCGGTTTCACCCATCGGTCTCACCAATCGGTGTCTCACAAACCAGCTTCACCCGATCAGTTTCACCAGATCAGTTTCACCCGATCAGCTTCACCCGATCAGCTTCACCCGATTTGCTTCCCCCCGATCAGTTTCACTGATCTGCTTCACCCGATCTGCTTCACCTGATCAGTTTCACTGATTAGCTTCACCCGATACGCTCCATCGATCGGTCACAGAGGATTGTTGGGGTTTCCTTCCCCAGTTTTCATGTAACACCACTTTTAAGTCTTTTTAAGCTTTTAATGTGGTTCAAGGACGTTTTTAGGCGTATAAATAATGTTTTGAATACCCTAATAGTGGGGAGAATCTTGAATTACCAAAACATGTGGCTTTTTTTTAATCAGTTTCACACCCTTGTCGTGTTTTCCAACCTCTTGTGTTTTCTAGTCTCGCCCCTGTTACATGTTTTCATGGTTTGAAGGAAGTATATTAACTCACAACTGTTATCTCCACCATCTCCGAGGAGAATTATTAAATCTTAATAATTTCTAATGTGTGAGACTGCCCACCCACGTGGTCAAGCCACAACCCGTTTTTCAAGTGTTTTGAAATAGAATATCCTATAACTCTTGGATCGGGCCTTTGTCACCAAGATCTTCTTCCACAGTTTATTTAGTTCACTCTGGATGCACTTGAAGTCCTTTATCGGGATACAAGTCATGCGCCCGTGCTCAATCCCTTCCCGCTCAGCCTTCGTGGATTTTTCCTTCCTGCTACTCACGCAGCCACAGTTTTTGGTACGAGGAGGAAACGTCGATCCTTGATCAACCAAGTATGGATTCTTCCTTCATCTCTCTTTTCTATGCATCATGTGGGGTGGGTATGATGATATTCCCTCAGGACGTAGATGAAACCAAATTTAACAAAGATAATAAATGAAACTTTAAATAATGAAGGGGTGAGAATGATAATGTTGTTGCTATGTTATACCTTTTTTGTTATGTTGTGAATTGTATGGGATTTTTTCCACTAAAAATCATGGTTGTTGGTGGTCCTTCCTTGTGCACTAATGATCCTCTATTTTTCTGGTTAATCATATAATTGAATGGTTATATCATGGAAACTAGTTAACTACGTAAACTCTGTCGATTAAATGGATTCCCAATGAACATTAATACTTGTGTGATCACCCCAGTTAACCAAACATAAAGAAGGAACTTAATGAATAGTGCGGTTAAAATCTAAAAAACATTCTTTCTCTGTTCTGGTGATATGTGTGGTGGCTCTGCTTGATGTCGTGTTGGGATGATATGGATGGGAATGGAACCTCTGGTTAAAGGTTTGTTGGTTGTAAATATGAGGTCTTGTGGAGATGTATTTCGGGGCTTGGTTTAGTTCCAGTACTTCGAGGGATCTCACAAATCCCTTTTGAAGTTGTGACTCTACAAGATAATAAGGTGTGAATTCTTAAAAGAAAGCTTGACTGTTTTGTTTTAGTTGTTTTTTTGGATTTTGGTTATACCTAATTAGTTTCCCGATAGTGAATAATTATATTAAATGAAAATCACTTGAACATATCAAATGAGAACTGGTATAATGGGGGAACTATTTTCTAGTAATGGGTTGTGTTCTGGTTATGGTTGTTGTGTATTTGTGCATGTAAGGGTAGCAGCAAGTGTGGTTGTGTACGGGTTGGTTGTCTACTTCGAAATCCTTAGGTTGGGATAAGTGCTTGATTACCTATATGTATAAATTTTAGTTCTTATGTTTCTCATACGCACCCCACCCATGTTGACCACTTTGGGTCGAACACCCCCATTTCATGGGGGAGGGTGTTTTTTCAAACATTCCAATGAGTGGCTGGTTATTATCTCCTTTTCTTCTCCCTCTCTCGGGTAGCCCAAGATTCTTTAGGCAGGTTGTGATGGCCTAAGGATTGTTATGGCCCAAGACTCTTCGAGCATGGTGGTCTTGTGGTGGTTGGCCCAGGTGTGTGCGGGTAGGTTGTTTTCCTAAGTGTCTTCAGGATGAGGCCCAAATGTCTTTGGGTGTGGCAGTAGTCATTATAGCCCAGGTGTCTTAGGGCATGGTGGTGGTTTTTATGGCCCAAGTGTCTGTAGGAGTGGTTATATGTGGTTTTGGGGGCCCAGGTTTTTGTGGACGGGATGAACGTACGGTTGGGATGGCCTATATGGTTGTTTCTGGGGGCGGTATTGGGAATTTGGTGGGAACTGTGGGGGAGATCTGATGCATAGGATGTCCTAAATAACCAGTGGTAAAGTGGCGTAGGGTACCCAAATATTGATGTGCTATTACTATTACTTTACCTGACAGCGTTATTTAGGGAGTATGCCTTAGTGAGGGTGGGTGGATAGTTTCATTACTAGGTGTTTGGTTATCTCTATTTTCTCATGGGGCATTAGATTGTCTCCCCACTTGTGCACAAGATCTCTTGGTCTTCCCTAATGAGTATACCTACATAATCACCCTACGTCTTATAAATTGTTTTTCAGGTCACTTGGAGCAGGTTGGAGATCAGCTGGTTACTACTAGCTTGGGGTTGTAGGAGCTATTCGGGCTTCATGGTTGTTGTTGTTTTTCCTTTATTTTGGTACTTTTCTATGTAGTTTTTTGTATTTTTTAGCACTTTACTTTGAACATGCATGTGGGAATGTATTTTTGGCTTTACCCTTATTTTTATTTTTGGATTTGTTTGGGTTTTAACATGTTATCTCCCGATATTTTTCTATAAAAAGGTTAATGCCTTCTAGATTATGTGTGATTTTGTACCCTTGGTGCTAGTCGCCACTTCAGGGCCTAATGAAGGTGGAACTCAGGGGGTCATTATCTCTCCTTTAACTTGGAGAATGAAGGGTCTGGTGGTTTGTTGTCCCTTCCCTCATATTGGTTAAGGCGGGTCGTTATAGAATGGTATCAAAGGATATGGTTGAGAGATAGAATGGAGTTCGGAGTTATGAATAGTGAGGATTGCATGTAATGGTAGGGAAACGGTGTTAGGAAATCTTGGTGCATGAAATAGTCCTAGTAATACCAGTTAGGATATGGGATTTTAGGGCCCCTCGTGATCCAATGCAAGGACTCTGGTCCTACCGAACGACCAGGTGAGGCTACACTGATTTGAAGGGTAGAGACCCTAATAAAGGTACATATATCATAATGACTTGTGTTCTTGTGTTTCTTGGGTTTTTTGGGTATTTAAAAAAATAAAAAATAAGTTTAATAAAATTTTAAAATGAATCTTATACACTACTTGGGCTTAGGCATACCTTTTTTACCTTACATTTATCGCACCCAGATGAAGTCCATGAGTAGTTCGGGCTATCAAGGACCAAGATGATGATACATCTGATTAGTATAGGATTATTCAAGGGTAATAGGATGATAAGTGGTAGAAGAATCTACATTCTTTATAGTGGTAGACCCTTAGGAAGTACGAGGGAAGTGTTTCGGATTTAGAGACAGAGGGCTATCTTTAGGAGCTGGTGATCACCTTTACCTTGATTCATGCTCTGAGAGAGTATTGGGTTCTATTGGAAGTCAATAAGATGAGGGAAGTAGTGCTTCATTAGTGTACGCTCTACCTATGAGAGAGGATGGAGACTAAGGTTTTGTGGACTGACTTCGAGAAGGAGTTCCGGGCGTAATTCATTTCTTCTATGATGAAGGTTGAGAAGAGGCGGGAGTTACTTTCCCTCCAATAGGGGAGTATGTCAGTGATGGAGTTGGGGATAAAGTTCAATGATCTCCTTCATTTTTCTCCTGACCTCTTTCTGGATGAGGAGTCTCAGGTGAGACGTTTAGAGGAGGCACTCCGACCTTCTCTTCAGTATGTTGTTACTCTATTCACTATACCAACGTACTTGGAGGTTCAGAAGGAGGTTGAAGTGGTGGAGAGGATGCACACGCTGGGAGGTGTGCCTCGAGAGGGGATCCAGTTGGGTTTTTCAGAGGGGAAGGCCATCAGCAGCAAGCCTCCAGCATCAAGGCCTTTCAGGTTTCGGCCGACGGGGAACAGGCCTCAACAGTTCAAGTTTCGGTCTCCCGGTCCTTGCCCTTTCTCTACGGGCATAGGACCAAGATGCTTTATCTATGGCAGCCGTGGGAATCTTTAGAATCAATTCCCAGACCGAGTGCATTATAGTGGGGGTGGTCAGGTTTAGTTTCCACCTCAGCAGCAGCAGTTTCAAGCCCGTCCTTTTTAGCAGCAGTTGTAGGGACAGCGAGCTCCCGCTCCTCTAAGAGAAGATGTTGTAGGCGAAGGCCGACCTCAGGGCGCTCCTTAGGGACCTTGACTAGGGTGTGGTTGGGGAGGCAGCTGAAAGCTGAGGGGCAGAGGAGCTGGGTGTGGGAAGTTTCACACTGTAGAGGTAGTAGTTCCTGCAGGTCTGGAGGTCATTCGAGGTACGATCAGCTTGTTTAGTACTCTTGTCTATGCCTTGTTTGATTTAGGATCTTCGCACTCCTTTGTTACACCCGGTTTAGCCCATGCCTTGGGCCTAGATGTAGAGAGACTCTCCATGCCCCTGGTGTTGAGTATGCTAGTTGGGGGTCATACCAGCCTGTTTGATGTTTGTCAAGGATGTAGACTAATATTAGGGCCACATCAGTCTAGTGGGGATCTTCTTATTCTACAAATGAAACCATAAAATGTCATCTTAGGCATCGACTGGTTGTTTTCTGTGCACACTATTATCGACTGTTTCTATAGAAGAGTCATGTTCTCCGATGAGGATTGCCATCGTGTGGCTTTTGTTGGCGAACGGAGTTTTTAGGTGGGGAGATGGTGTGTGGAGCCTCTTCTTTCTAAGTTGGCCAAGCTTTCAGTAGAATCAGTGGATTGTGAGATGATGGATGTTACAGGATTTTTCAGAGAGTTCTTGGATTTTTTTTCTAAGGAGGTTGTGACTCTACCTCCTCAGTGTGACGTTGAGTTCGGGGTAGACTTACAACCTAGTGCCCATCTGATTTCAATGGTTCCTTATTTAATGGTGCCTTATGAGTTACGGGAGTTGCGGATTCAGATTGATGATCTAATGAAGAAGGGTTTTGTCCGACCCAGCATGTCACCATGGGGTTCTTCAGTCTTGTTCATGAAGAAAGTAGATGGTGGTCTCAGGCTGTGCATAGACTACTGAAGACTGAATCAGGTAACAATCAAGAACTGTTACCCTCTCCCGAGGATAGGCGTTCTCTTTAACTAACTGAGGGAGCAGGTTGGTTCTCTAAGATCGATATTCGGTCTAGGTATCACTAGTTAAGGGTGAAAGATGGTGATATCATGAAGACTGCTTCCAGGTGAAGGTATGGGCACTTTGAGTTTGTAGTCATGTCTTTCGGTGTTACGAATGCACCTATTGTGTTTATGGGGATCATGAACTCTGTTTTCTACAAGTTCCTAGACCGGTTTGTCATTATTTTCATCGAAGACATTCTTATCTACTCAAGATCAGAGGAGGAACATGCTGAGCACCTCATTATGGTCTTGGAGATCCTTTGACACCACCAGATCTATGGAAAGTTGTCCAAGTGCAAGTTATTAACACAAGAAGTGCACTTTCTTGGACACGTGGTGTCTCAACAAGGGGTATCGGTGGATCCATCAAAGTTTGAAGTGGTTTTTTCTTCGGCAGTAGCCAAGAAAGTGACATAGGTTCGTAGTTTCCTGGGTCTGGTAGGCTATTATCTAAGGTTCATACCTGACTTCTCTCGAGTTGTAGATCCTTTGATATCTTTGACCAGAAAGGACCAGGATTTCGTGTGGAGTGAGCAGTGTTAGGCTACTTTCAGCTATCTAAAGGAAAGGTTGGTCAGTGCTCTAGTGCTCAGGTTTCCAGAGGAAAGTGTGTTGTTTGAGGTGTTTTTTGATGCTTCTGGTCTTGGCTTGGGGTGTGTGTTGATGCAGTTGCAGGGAGTGATATCTTATGGGTCTAGTCAGTTACGTCCTCAAGAGCATAATTATTCCACCCATGACCAAGAGTTTTCAGCATTAGTGTTCATGTTGAAGTTGTGGTGGCATTACCACATTGGGGAGCACTTTTTTGTTTTCATAGATCACAAGATTTTAAGGCATATCATTGCCCAGCGGGACCTGAACTTGTGACCACAAAGGTGGGTTGAGTTTATTCAGAACTACGACTTTGAGATCTCTTACACTGAAGGTAAGGGGAACGTTGTGGACAATGCTTTGGGTAGAAAGTCATGGAGGGAATCTGTTTAGGAATATTTGGATGCTTGGAAGGCGATGAAGGAGTTGGTTGTATTACACTTGGATGAAAGCGTGGATGGTGGTAGAGGTTGTCTTTTTTAGATTACAGTGTTTTACTCTCTATTACAATAGGTGGAGGAGTCTCAGTGGGGAGACTTAGAGAGTGAAGTGATGCGCGATTGGGTTGACCAAGGAAATACTCTGGAAGGCTGGTCAGAGGATGGTCATAATCGGATGCTTTTCCACAGGAAGTTGTTTGTCCCAAAGAAGATGTGTAAGGGAGTTCTCTGTAAGTTCCATAACTCACCCTTAGCGGTATACCCAGGATTTTACAAGATGTACCAAGGCCTGAGGGAATAGTTTTGGTGGCCCGGGGTGAAACGGGCAGTGGCAGGGTTTGTGGCAAGGTGCATAGCGTTTCGGGAGGTGAAGGCTGAACACCGCGTCCCAGGAGGTTTGTTGCAGCCTTTAGATGTTCCTTAGTGGAAGTGGGATGACATCTCGATGGATTTCTTCACAGGACTACCCAGGGTCCATGGAGGTTGTGATGTTATCTGGGTAGTGGTAGACTAACTGAAAAAATCAGCTCACTTATTGGCGATCAAGGAGTCGAGTGCGGTGGATGCCTTAGCACAGAGATACATGGATGAGGTGGTGCGGTTTCATAGAGTTCTGAGGTCTATAGTATCGAATCTGTAATGCCCCAACCCCAGTTACCCGGATTCGGTGCATTATTACAAAACATTGGCATGGTCACAAAAGATCAAGTATCGAAAGACTGATTAGTTTAGTAGCCTTGGAAACACTAGATACATTCATAAAAGTTACATTACATCATAAAGTGAAAAACTACAATAACATGGTCTCCATAGTCCACACTCATATCCCCTTCTGACTATCCCTGCAGGTCATTCATAAAATACTTCTTCACATCCTAGAAAATATTAAAACATTGAAAGTTGTGAGCTCGGATGCCCAGTAAGGATAACAATATTGTGAAAGATTTCATAAATAAACATAAACATTTAAGGCAATGTATAACTAAAATAAAAGCCTTTTAAACTTGAACTTCAGTGTAATATAGAAAAAGTAAAATGAAATAATTCCATTTACTTATTCACATGGATATTCTACTAGTTGAATAATCATATGCAATATCAATAACCACTTTCATAATGATGGAATTCATAATGCCAGACTATCATAACCACATAGACAAGGCCTCATGCCAGGACTACAAATAAGATTTTGTCAAGGCCTCGTGCCAAGACACTAGTTTGTCTCATTAGACCTACTGATGCATCGAGGAGCTATAGCGGGATCCACCCGTCACTTATTAAGTCCAATGCATTCCTCATATGAACAGGTTTAAGCATATCATAAACCATAACATAATCGTATCACATAAAACATGCATAAAAGAAACATAACATTTCCACATTTCAATCACAAGATATCAATACAACACATTGATATAAAAAAACACTTTCAAAACCATTTTCAATACTAAAATAAAAGAAAATTAAAACTTTGTAATTATTTTTCATTTAAAAAAAATTATGTCTTGTAGAGGAAGCCGAAATCCAAATAATAGTCACAGCGGCGGAGAAGTCGTTGTCGTCGCATACGTACGACAAAAAAACATTCCCTTTTTTCATTTAGTAAAATACATCGTATAAAAAGATTTCTTTTGAATAAACATAAAAGTCAAAGGGGTTTATACACCGTATAAAAGAAAGTTGTGTATAAAACAAAATATGACTCAATGAAAGGAGATTGAGACGAAGTCCCTTACAAAGAACATTTTTTAAATAAAATAGATCTACCATGTGTATTCACTATAAGTACACATAAAGAAAGTACAAATACAATATAGGACATAATAATATCATGACATAATTTGAAAGTAGGAGATTAACCCAAAGAATGGAAATTGGGTTAAGAAGTTCCCTTACCTCGTGTCCGACTTCACTCGACCGTTCTTTAATCTCCTGAATAATAAACTAGATTTAATCTATAATTTCTTAAGAACCTTTTTCAAGTTCATTATACCTTTTATATCACTTATTACAATGTTATGAAAATTATTTAGTCATTTAAGTTAATAACGGTTGTTTTGTCGATCTTTGGTACTTGAGTCAAAAATAAACTTCTTGTAATTACAAGTTGTTCATGTGGTAAAATATACATTATCTCCAGAATTATATTCATGATGTATATATCATATATATCTAGTAGATACATGCATTTATAATATTTCATAACATTTAGAGATAAGAAATGAAATGCACCGTTCATGGAGACGGTAAGTCGTACGTACGCATGAACGCTACTTTCATTTATATTTCGTATTTAATGGAATTTAATCATAATGATATAAAGGTATATTATAATTAAAGTATAATATCATATATAATATCATTAACTCCATACTTTATACATCCCACATATGGTATTAACGATTCAAATCACTTTGAGGGGGCGGTAGTCCGCACTTCCTAAAATGAAATTATCACGTTTACCCATAATGGAAATCATAAAGGTACGCCATAAATGAGAAATAAAGAAGAATAAGGAAAAAATAAACATAATATATATCATATATAAATATAGTGACATCTTAATGGCCACCATGAGAGGTGTTAAAAGAAGATTGAACAATCATCGTTTCGTGAGGCAGTATTTCACCACCCACAGAAACAGTATGTTCATTAACCATTAGACGAAGGTGTGTGTTAAGTGTAAATAAAATACTTCTCATAAAAACATACTAGTATATTTAAGATACTGTTTTTTTTACAAAATAAAGTAATAAAAATATTTTAGGGGGTTGGATAAGCAAAATAAAACAAAAGAACACAAGAGAAGACATTACCTTAAAATCGGGCAACTCTTTTTGATTTGAGCCAAAGGCTTCCTTGGGAAGACTTCTGCTCAAAGTGAGGCTTCTAGGAGTAAAAGAGGGAATCTGAGAGAGTATTTGGGCAGAGTTTGGCCGAGCCAAAAGGATTTGAAGGTGTGAATAAGGTGGTAGAGGTGGGGGCCTTTTATAAGAGGAGAGGAGGGGCACTCTTGGAAAGTAATGAAATGTTACATTATTATGAAGTACTTTTCGGATTTCAAAGGTCCCAAAATTATATATTTCTAGGGTAAGGTGATAAGGGATCGAAATATACTCATCCAATAGGTTTTTTACAAGTTTAAGTCTTATATTTTACATTATCTTTTCATTTTATTTAAATCGTTAATTAATGAGATAATTGCTGCATCATTATGGTGTCATAAAAATTTTAATTTATTTAATGTCTAAAAATTATATAAAAAATATCATGATGTAGGAAATATTTTTATCTTTCCAATTAATATTTATAGTCGAAAAGTTAACTTATATAACTCTATTTAATAATTGTTTTAGTAAAACAACACATGTTTGTGACAATTTTATTTTTACTTTAAATAAAAAGTTATTAATGTCATTTTCTTACCCAAGTGGCACCATGGGGTCCCCAAGTTGACCCATGGATTGTCTTGGTTGTCCATGAGTCATCCAATAAGGGTAGGACAAGTTTCAAGATATTTTTATATTTTTATAATATCATTTTTACCTTAAATTTCACTAATTACCTTTAATTGCGATTAATAGAACTTAAAAGTTAGTATTCACCAAAAATTATTTTAATCCCATTGAACCACATTTTACTTCCTAATGAAAACCATGTATGTAAGATTTTTTAAATTCAATACACAGAAGTGGTAATGTTTCATTTACACGAAAAATTAGTTTTTAAACTACCACTTAGTGGTTTCACTATTCATCAAAAATTGAAGTTTTTCAGAAAAATACCAAAAATTCACCTTAAGATATATTTGATATTCCGAATTCAAAAATGATGTCTATTTTAAAAAATTCAAAACATATAAGTTTCATTAATTAATTTTATAATTAATTCTCACTGTCACAACAAATAGCGTGTTTTTAAGAAACAAGATATATCAAAAGATTGACAATTGTTTATGTCCAATTTCAAAGTGAAATTAATTTTAATGACCACCATTGGATAAAACGGTAAAAATATATTCTAATTATACTTTAAAACCACTCAATGGTATAATTTATCACTATAAATTATTTTGATTAAAAAAATTATTTTTAAGTATTTTTTAACTATTCATAGAAAATTGGAAGTTCTCAGAAAATTACAAAAATTCAACTTAGGATAATTTTAATATTCCGAATACAAAAATGAAGTCCATTTTTAATTATAAAATTAATATATTTTCAAAAAGTGGTTATTACTATTCATAACGGCTACTTTGATTGTTCGCGGTGTGTTAGGATCTCGAACTTGCGTACAATGCAAGCTATTGCATTATTGAAAGAGAAGCGTATCGTGAAAGCTTGGGGTGTTGCATTCTCCCCTCCTTCAATAAATTGCATCCTTGCAATTTGAAAATGTTCTTCGAAAATAAAAGGTTGAAAATAGAAAATACCTTTGTGGAAAACCCACATCGGAAATAGGGTTAATAAAAATATAACATTAAAAGAAAGAAAGAGAAGTACAAAGGTCACCCAAGATAGCCCATACTAGGATTCTATGAAAATATAGATATAGAGAAAAAATAGACCATCAAGGTCTGATTGAGAGTTGTAGAAAACAGGGTTAGAAGAAAGTTAACTATAAGAAAATCACAAACTTGTGATTGGGTAAACGGTCATTGATTCCCCAGTAGGAAAAGTTAACCGACAACGTTTTTATTTTAAGTTCCTTTTATAAAGTTGAGGAATTTATTTAGGATATTTACTAAGAACTTAAGGAAATATACATACTTGTCATGTAGAATTTTCATTCTTTAATAAATTTTTACCACAAACCCATCTTTAACTCAAAAAGATAATAGAACTCAAAAATATTATATTTATCCTAATCGTACAAGGTTCCAAATATTAGCACGTACCATTTAGATTAGGAAAACTATTTTGCAATAACCAGGGACTTCCTGTAGGCTAGTGGTAGGTAATAAAGGCATGTCGCACTATGGTTGTGGGTTCGATTCCTACAGCTTTGTCTGACACGACGGGTTATCCCCCAACCTGCAGGTTGTCCTTTTCCTAAAACTATAGTATTATAATATTCCAAAAATAATATTCATAAATGTTTTATCCTTAAAAAATACTATCCAAAGTTCAACTTAATCCATTCAAACCTTTATAGTTATCCAAAATACCTTTGTCCATGCTTTCTATAAATGGTCTCTAAATTCCAAAATCAATTGTATCATCAGATTCCTAAAACAAAGTAAAGTTTCTCTTATTCTCACATACAAAAATATGATTACCTTAATCATATTAAAACCTTAATGAAAACAACAAGTACTGCAGTACAATCCTTATATATATCACATTATTCTTATAACCATAATATAATCCTTGAGTCCAAAAGTACCAATACATTAATTATTCCACTTCAACTGTAGTAACAGCGTAGGATTGTCCTTGATCCCATGGCCTTTTCTGAGATAAGTTTCCCTGATTCTTAGGACATTCATTAGCATAATGCCCCATTTCCCTACAATTGTATCATTCAACATTGATAGTCTCTTTCTTTCCCTTGCAATCACGAGCCTGGTGACCTTTTTCTCCACATTTATAACAAACTCCCATTCCTTTTAGGCATGTACCGGGGTGATTCTTCCCACAATTATCACATAATGGAAAATCCTTCTTTCCCTTTTTCCCTTTATCTATCTCTTGTTCCATCGTTCTCTTCTTCTCTTGCTTTACTTTATTGTCATGAGATTTAGAGAATTCCTTTTCTGTCTTGATAGCACATGAGACAATATCTTCGTACGACGAGAAGGTTTGTGAGACTAATGCTCGATGGATAAATGGTTTTAACCCATAAAATAAATGATAAATCTTACTTCTTGGGTTACGTATATAATCTGGAGCATGCCTTGCTAACCTTGTAAAGTTAGCCTCATACTTTGCGACATTCTCATCCTCCTTCTGCCTCAGATTCAGAAATTGCCTTTCCATATCTACTCGATGGTCATGTGGAAAGTATTTTTCTAATAAAATTTCCTTAAACTCCCTCCATTCGATTCTTGATACTTATTAATATTCCTTTGTGTTTTGAATCAGCGACCACCATTGATCGGCATCTCCAGTGAAGCGGTAAACTGCCATGACAACCTTCTCCCTTTCGCTACTCCCCAAGGCGTGGAATATTTTCTCTAAGGAGTTTATCCATTGCTCATATACTAATGGATTTGTTCCCCCATTAAATTTTGGCGGTTGTTTCTTCATGAAATGATCTAACATTGATCTTCCACGTTGCGGATCAGGGTGCTCCATACGAGTAAGGTTATTATTCATAACCTGGGTGAGTTTTCCCAGTATGGTGATAAGTTGATCAGCACCAGTTGTATCACCAGCTCCACTATAATTATTTTGAGTAGGAGGGAAATCCCTACATGGAGTGCGTGCATTGATACGGTTTCTATTCCTTCCACTAGGCGCCATTTCTAAACAATGGCATAAACTATATTAGTTTATGAATCGAAATACATAATAAAAAACATGAAAAACACTTAACATAAATTTAACTATTTATGGATATAATCCATAATCATAAAAATGTTTTCTTTGAGGAAGTATATACTCATAACCCTTCATAGTGGTTTGTAAAGAAAATGAGAATTATCCTAAGCATATCCTCTGGGAGTGTCATAACCAAGAGGGCAGCAAGGTCCGTTGTCGTACACCAGTTCCCGTTTGAGTCTAGCTCAAAGCGGTGTTTTCGGGTTTTACCCCTAGTTACATTTGTGGCAGAGCCGCATCTACCTTCTCTTATCCAGACAGGGATGTATTTCTCAGAAAACTCACAAAATCTTTATAATACCAAAATTCTAGGAAGTTCTTCTATACTAATCCTCAAATTTTATCTTAGGTCTATGTGCTCTAATCAGAGTTTATCAAAATCTAGCTTCCAAGTTTAGTACTAAACTACCTCTGATACCAACTGTAACGCCCCGACCCCAGTTACCCAGAGTCGGTACATTATTACGTAACATTGGCATGATCACAGAAGATCAAGTCTCGAAATACCGATTAGTTTAGTATCCTTGGAAACACTAGATACATTCATAAAAGTTACATTACATCATAAAGTGAAAAACTACAATAACATGGTCTCCATAGTCCACACTCATATCCCCTTCTGACTATCCCTACAGGTCATTCATAAAATACTTCTTCACATCCTGGAAAATATTAAAACATTGAAAGGGGTGAGCTCAGATGCTCAGTAAGGATAACAATATTGCGGAATCTTTCATAAATAAACATAAACATTTAAGGAAATGTATAAATAAAACAAAATCCTTCTAAACTTGAACTTTAGTGTAATATGGAAAAAGTAAAATGAAATAATTACATTTACTTATTCACATGGATATTCTACTAGTCGAATAATCACATGCAATATCAATAACCACTTTCATAATGATGGAATACATAATGCCAGACAATCATAACCATGTAGCCAAGGCCTCGTGCCAAGACTACAAATAATATTTTGTCAAGGCCTCGTACCAAGACACTAGTTTGTCTCATGAAACCTACCGATGCATCAAGGAGCTATAGCAGGCTCCACCTGTCACTTATTAAGTCCAATGCATTCCTCATATGAACAGGTTTAAACATATCATAAACCATAACACAATCGCATCACATAAAACATGCATAAAAGAAACATAACATTTCCACATTTCAATCACAAGATATCAATACAACACATTGATATAAAAAAACACTTTCAAAACCATTTTCAATACCAAAATAAAAGAAAATTAAAACTTTGTAATTATTTTTCATTTAAAAAAATTATGGCTTGTAGAGGAAGCCGAAACCCAAATAATGGTCACAGCGGCGGAGAAGTCATTGTCACCGCATACGTACGACAAAAAAACATTCCCTTTTGTCATTTATTAAAACACTTCATGTAAAAAGATTCTTTTTGAATAAACTTAAAAGTCAAAGGGGTTTATACACCGTATAAAAGAAAGTTGTGTATAAAACAAAATATGCCTCAATGAAAGGAGATTGAGACAAAGTCCCTTACAAAGAAAATTTTTTAAATAAAATAGATCTACTATGTGTATTCACTATAAGTACGCATAAACAAAGTACAAATACAAGATAGTACATAATAATATCATGAAATAATTTGAAAGTAGGAGATTAACCCAAATAATGGAAATTGGGTTAAGAAGTTCCCGTACCTCGTGTCCGACTTCACTCAACCATTATTTAATCTCATGAATAATAAACTAGAGTTAATATCTACTTGATTAAGAACATTTTTCAAGTTCATTATCCCTTTTATATCACTTATTACAATGTTACTAAAATTATGTAGTCATTTAAGTTAATGACGGTCGTTTTGTCGATCTTTGGTACTTGAGTCAAAAATAAACTTTTTATAATTACAAGTTGTTCATGTGGTAAAATATACATTATCTCCAAAATTATATTCATGATTTTTATATCATATATATCATATATATCCATTAGATAGATGAATTTATAATATTTCATAACATTTAGAGGTAAGAAATGAAATGCACCGTTCATGGAGACGGTAAGTCGTACGTACGCATGAACGCTACTTTCATTTATATTTCGTATTTAATAGAATTAAATCATAATGATATAAAGGTATATTATAATTAAAGTATAATATCATATATAATATCATTGAATCCATCCTTTATACATCCCACATATGGCATTAACGATTCAAATCACTTTGAGGGGGCGGTAGTCCGCACTTCCTAAAATGAAATTATCGCGTTTACCCGTAATAGAAATCATAAAGGTATGTCATAAATGTGAAATACATAAGCATAAGGAAAACATAAACATAATATATATCATATATAAATATAGTTACATCTTAATGGCCACCATGAGAGGTGTTAAAAGAAGATTGAACAATCATCGTTTCGTGAGGCAGTATTTCACCACCCACAGAAACAGTATGTTTATTAACCATTAGACGAAGGTGTGTGTTAAGTGTAAATCAAATACTTCTCATAAAAACATACTAATATATTTAATATACTGTTTTTGTTACCAAATAAAGTAATAAAAAGATTTTAGGGGGTTGGAGAAGCAAAATAAAACAAAAGAACACAAGAGAAGACATTACCTTAAAATCGGGTAACTCTTTTTGATTTGAGCCAAAGGCTTCCTTGGGAATACTTCTGCCCAAAGTGAGGCTTATAGGAGTAATAGAGGGAATTTTAGAGAGTATTTGGTCAGATTTTGGATGATCCAAATTGCTTTGAAGGTGTGAATAAGGTGGTAGAGGTGGGGGGCCTTTTATAAGAGGAGAGGAGGGGCACTCTTGGAAAGTAATGAAATGTTACATTATTATGAAGTACTTTTCGTATTTAAATGGTCCCACAATTATATATTTCAAGGATAAGGTGATAAGGGATCTAAATATACTCATATAATAGGTTTTTGACAAGTGTAAGTCTTAGATTTTACATTATCTTTTTATTTTATTTAAATCGTTAATTAATGAGGTAATCGATGCATCATCATGGTGTCATAAAAATTTTAATTTATTTAATGTATAAAAATTATATAAAAAATATCATGATTTAGTAAATCTTTTTATATTTCCAATTAATATTTATAGTCGAAAATTTAACTTATATAACCCCATGTAATAATTGTTTTAGTAAAACAACACATGTTTGTGACAATTTTATTTTTACTTTAAATAAAAAGTTATTAATGTCATTTTCTTACCCAAGTGGCTCCATGGGGTCCCCAAGTTGACCCATGGATTGTATTGGTCTGCCATGAGTCATCCAATAAGGGTAGGACAAGTGTCAATATATTTTCATATTTTTATAATATCATTTTTACCTTAAATTTCACTAATTACCTTTAATTGCGATTAATAGAACTTAAAAGTTACTATTCACCAAAAATTATTTTAATCCCATTGAACCACATTTTACTTTCTAATGACAACTATGTATGTTGGATTTTTAAAATTCAATACACATAAGTGGTAATGTTTCATTTACACGAAAAATTAGTTTTTAAACTACCACTTAGTGGTTTCACTATTCATCAAAAATTGAAGTTTTTCAGAAAAATACCAAAAATTCACCCTAAGCTATATTTGATATTCCGAATTCAAAAATGATGTATATTTTAAAAAATTCAAAACATATAAGTTTCGTTAATTAATTTTATAATTAATTTTCGTTGTCACAACAAATAGTGTGTTTTTAAGAAACAATATATATCAAAAGATTGACAATTGTTTATGTCCAATTTCAAAGTGAAAATAATTTTAATGACCACCATTGGATAAAATAGTAAAAATATATTCTAATTATACTTTAAAACCAATCAATGGTATAATTTATCACTATAAATTATTTTGATTTAAAAAGTTGTTTTTACGTATTTTTTTACTATTCATAGAAAATTGGAAGTTCTCAGAAAATTACAAAAATTCAAATTAGGATAATTTCGATATTCCGAATAAAAAAATGAAGTCCATTTTGAATTATAAAATTAATATAATTTCAAAAGGTGGTTATTACTATTCATAACGGCTACTTTGATTGGTCGCGGTGTGTCAGGATCTCGAACTTGCGTACAATGCAAGCTATTGCATTATTGAAAGAGAAGCGTATCGTGAAATATTTGGGTGTTACAGAATCGGGATTCATGGTTTACCTCACGAGTCAAGAGGGGATTGTAGCATGATTTTGGCACCCATCTACGCCTTAGCACTACTTTCCACCCCCATACTACTAGAATTTTAAGATTTAGCCACATTTATATAGCCATAGTTTAAAAAAATCGTGGCTAAATCCTATTATATCACCACGGTTTTTAAAAAACATTGGATTTAGCCACGGAATTTCAACCTCCCTCGTGGATTTCCTCTCTCACTCACCGACTCGCCTCAAAACCCTTATCCTCTTCCTCGTGGACTCGTCCTCACGGCTTTCATTCGATCGTCGTCCGACCTTCGTCCTCGCCCGATGGTGCCACCCAACCTTCCTATGATCCTCTTCTTCTGACGTGGATCTAGATCTGCCTCCGCCTTCGGGCCACCCTCCTCCTCTACTCACCAATGTGTAATGTTTTTTCAGTATTCACACATTCCAGGCGCCCCTCTAATTCTCACCGGTGGGCGGTCCATGACTCACAGCTTGTGAGTGGTCGGTAGGGTGTGTTAGGGTTTGTTTTCTATTTCCTCAAATAATTATTCTATTTATGTTGTTGTGGTTTTAATTATCTTTGATTTTCTCTAATGCACAGAATCATACATATGAACCAGGATGGTTCTAATTCCTCACATGCCCTGTGATTTTTTCCACAGAGAAGGGTTTCTTTGATTTCAAATCCACAACATCTTCAATTTTCATTGGGTAAGATTCATTTGTTTCGATTTATTGTCTTCTTAATTGTCACATTTGTCTTTGATAGAGTTTATTTGTTTTCACTTACTGCATTAGGTATGATTTTTTTGATTTTTTTCAGATTTTCATTGGGTTTGATTGTCTTATAGAGTTTAAATATGCAAATGCTAGAAATCAGAAGTTATGATGATATAATTTTAAGTTGGGTTGTCTTGATTCTAGTACTTTTAGTTTAATTCCATTTATTTTTGGATTATTCCAAATCTATTTGGTTTAGTTTAGGTCTATAATTTTAGGTTCTTATTTTAGTGAATCAATTTGTTTTGATTACATTGATTTAGTTAGATCCTTGTATATTTTATTAGGTTTTATTTAAACTAGGTTGGTTTTCTAATTTCTAGTAGTATTAGTTATATGTTCTATTTGATTTGGATCAGGTCACTTCTATTTGGTTTAGTTTAAGTCCATATCTTTTAGTTCTTCTTAGTTTAGTGAATCAATTTGGTTTGATTAGTTTTATTAAGTTAGAGTATTTGGATCAACATGGTTTGTATTCTTGGTTGATGTTATCATTGGTGAAGGTCATTTTGGGTGTTATAATCATGTGGAATTTGATGATGGTTTGTCTATTGTTGGTTCAGGATTTTCTTGATTCAATGATGAAAATGGAATTTTAGTTGAAACTGGGTCAGGAGCAGTGGTGTTTAGTATCATTGGTATGGAATTTTTAATGAGGTGATGCATATTGGAAACAGTGATTTGATTGATATAAATGGGGCTAGAATAATGGTGATAGTAACAAATGACATAAAGCTTTAGGTGTCACATTATTTCAGCTCTCACATAGATCTCGAGACGTGTCTTATCTCCTCCCAAATCCTATGGTGCATGGCTGAACTACTTGTTAAGTTTAATTTTAGAATTTGAATTTTATTTCCTATTTTTAATTTATTTCTGGCTATTTTGGTAATCTATTGTTTTCATTCACACTTAACCCAAAAAAGGTTTTTTCTAAAAATTACAAAACAAAGAAGAGTTAGAGATATCATTCAATGAAATTAAATATTTTTTTATAGTTTAGGTTAGTTTGGTTAGGGACCCATTAGTTATTTTATATCAGTTCTATCCATATCAGTGGGGTGGGGACAGTAGTGGGGGTAGTGGGGGTGAAGGAGGGGTAGGGGATAGGGTGGGTTTAGTGGGGTGGGGGTGCAGCGGGGTGGGGATAGTAGGGGTGGGGGTAGTGGGGGTGAAGGAGGTGTGAAAAGGGGAGGGTGGATGCAGGGGTGGGTGAAGGAGGGTTGTAAGTTCAGTATTTGGTGCTAAGTCTCCAAATACTTTCTCAATAATACTCTCCCTAAATAACCGAACGACATTTGGTAGGGTAGATTTAGAGTGATTTGCAGCCACAACACTAGTTACAAGAGCTGAAACATCTGATTCTCGAACTATCTTGTCCAATTATAAGCTTGATCCAGCCAAACCTCAGGCCCATGTACCATATAAAGTAACTGAAATGCAACCTTCATTCCATTTTCCTTAAATGAAAAAACAAACCCCTCCTTAACAGACCTGTTCAATAAAGGAGAACCTTGCAAAAAATCCTTTTAAGTCTTCTGGTGAATCCCTAAAATGATTCTTCTTCGCTCTGGCCTTCCTTCTGATCATGGATGCATTTTTTCCAGAGTGGGAATGCTCTTTCAAGGATCTGGTATGTGAATCTTCAAAAATTGAGAAACATCTGATTGAAAACCTAAATCTTACAGGAGATTTAAGGACTTCTAAAAACAAAGAAATTTCATTTGTGGATGTTCTTCATGGTGTTAATGTCATCAAGGATGACCTCCCTAGACCTCCTTGTTTCAAGAAATTGGATGGTGGTAGTTTCTCAGTCATCGCTAATCCGAAATCCCTTCAACAGAGAATCGATATGTGTAAATTCTCAATTCTTGGATGTATTTTGTATTCCAAATGAGACAAACCATGGCCCAATAAAGATCTAAAATTGAGGATTTCACATTGTTGGGGAGGCAATGAATGGAAGAGGTTTCTTCCATATTCTGATGAAGATTAAGGATGACCTCGAATCAGTGCGGAAGATTAGCAATGTTAATTTGAAGCCTGGCGCACTGAGGATTTCTGATTAACATATTAATTTTGATCCTTTCAATCAAAGGAATTCAATAGCTCAAATATAGGTTAGATTAAATGGCCTAAACTGGGTGTATTGTCACCCTACAATCTTGAATTATATTGCTTCTTGTATTGGAATTCATCTGAAATTGGATCAATGCACTCTTCATGGAGAGCTAGGATTATATGTCAGAATCTTGGTTGATGCTGATTTTGATACCAAGCTATCAGACTCCATCAATTTCATTGCTAATGACTGTAGGTTTAAGTATAGGTAGAGTATTAATATGTTCCCCGTTTTGCGATTACTGCTGAATTGTTGGACACAACATCTCTAACTATAGAGTCATTTATAAGCAAGTGAAGCCCCCTTCTGATGTTAATGCTTGGAAAGAGGTTAATAGGAGGAAGAAGGAAAAAGATACTGCCCTGAAAAAAAAAGATCCACCGAGAAAAGATGAACCTAGTGAATGGGTGAAAAACCAATCAAGTACATTTGATGTTAAAAACATCAATGGTAAATCTTGGGCCTCTCTTATTACTGAAGAGGAAGGAGATGCCGATTTATCTCATCCCACCACTAATATGTCTGTACCTGGTCCTTCCAGTAGTAATATGGCTTATGATGGAGTTACAAATAGTGGGTATGATTAAATTTTTCTTGAAATTTCCTATGATATTGTGTTCCTTGTTGATTCTCATCAAGCTTATCATTGTAATGTCACCCCTGTTAAGCATGTTGAAGTTGCAACCTCCCAGCCTGGAAATAATAATGCATGTGTTGTTTTCTAGGATGTTAGTGGTGAAGCTAAAGGTTCTGGATTTATAGAAAAGGAAGATGAATCCATCTATATTGAATTTGATCAAGATATTACGATTCTTATTGAATATTTTTAGGATGAGCAACTCAGAAGTATCTCTGATATGCAGGAACCAATTTTTATTTCCCAAACTGGTATTGCTCATACCGGTTTATCTTTACAAGAGGGCAGTAACACCCTTTGCAAGGATAATTTGGAATCTGTTAGCATAAACATGGATTTTGTAGGTCTGAGTGTTGCATACAGGCCTGGGAAAACTCTTATTTCTACTGATTATTTGGAAACTATTAGCATAAACATGGATTCTGCAAGTCTGAGAGTTGTATATGGGTCTGGGCAGACTCCTTTGTCTACTGATATTCTAAAAGAGGTACATACAATCAATCCAACTGGAGACAGCAACAAGGCCAATGCATCCCACGGTGGGAGTTGTATACAGAAAAAGGTTACTCAATTTCAAAACGATCCAAAGTGTAATGAAATAGTAAGACAAATATCTACTTATCTTGTTAATCCTGGAATCAATATTGGAATTCTAATTTTGAATGGAGTTAATTCTTGTATCAATCATCAAATTAATACTAGTTTTAGTTTCACTTCTAAAGGTAATCCAAAGGGACTTTTCACTGTTGTATCAGACCAAGGAAGGGAATTGGGCTATCACAATACAAAAATGTCATTCAAGGAAAGTGTTATTATAAGTATGGATGGGAAACAATCTGTTGCTTTCTGAATATCAACCAGGAACAAAAACTATGGTGTTAAGAAGAAAGGGATCTCTAACTCCAAATCCATGTTTAAATGAAGATTATGTTCTGGAATTGTTAGGGATAGGATAACCCAAAAATAGTTAGTTCTCTTAAGCTTTTTGTTAACAAACACAAGCTTGGTCTTCTTGGTCTTTCTAAGCCTAATGGGATCTTTTCTGAGAAATTTGCTGCTCTTACCAAGATGGGATACCAGTTGCTTGGTACTAATCAGTCCAATAATGACACAAAAAGGCTTTGGGTTTTTTCTCATTTTAGACTTGATAAAGTTTACCTTAGTAATTCTTCAGAGTATATGGTTACCCTTAGTTATAATTGTTTTGGAAAAAAAATATTGATTATTCATTTTTTCTTACAATGTTTATCAAGAAAGAATATCTTTATGGATGAGTATCATTGCTATGAGAAACACAATTAAGGCTCCTTGGTATCCTGGTTCTTCAGTATGGAGGAATTATCTAGCTCACTTAAGTGGGATGGCTTTCTTGTAGTGTTTCCAACAATGCATATTCTGGTTGTCTAGACCCTACTAGAATATGGATTTGGGTGGCCTGGTTCATCTTTAACATATTGAAGTTATATAGAATCTGAATTTATAGTTTTTCATTAAGCATCTTATATGTGGTTATAAAAAAATATGCACAATGAATCATTTTTTTAGGTAGATAGAAGTATCCAATTTCTTGGTTCCCCTCTTCTTGATCTTCTTGATTTAAATTTTAGAAAAATGAAATTCTTAGGCTCTATTTAACCTTGAATTTAGTTTTTGGTTTGTGTTTTATTTTAGACTTTGGAGGGGGTGTGTAGGGGTTGTGCTGGGGTTGTGTTGGGGTTGTGTAAGGGTGTGTGAGGATGTGTAGGGGGTGGAAGGGGTGCAGGGGGTGTGGAGGGTGTGTGTGCAGTGGGTGTGTGTAGTGGGTGTGCAGGGTACAGGGGTAGGAGGTGTGTGTAGGGGGTGGAGGGAGTGTGTTCAGGGGGAAGGAAGTGTGCATTAGAGGGGGGAGGGGGTGTGCTGGGGTTGTGTTGTGGTGTGTGTGGGGTGTGTGTTGGGTGTGTGCAGGGGGATAAACTTGTATCGAACAAAACCAAATTAAGTTGAAACTTGATCCAAACTAATTATAAACCATTAATAGGAAGAATAATTGTTAATTAATAGGAATGTACTATTTGATAGTATCATTTTGAAACATGGATCTATTTCCCCCTTGCTTGTAGGAACATGATTTGACCCAAAGGGCATTGTGGTTCTTATATGTTGGGCGGTGACATGTATAGTCACATGATACATGTATGTTTTACTTTAGTTTTTATTTTATTTTCTTTATCGCATTGGCCACTTAATTCTTTTACTTCTTTCTGTGGACAAAGGGTAATTATATTCTGCGAAGGGGGGAAAATGGGGTTCAGATTGATTCATTCTGCCGGCTTTGATCCGAGGTAAGATTATATGGTTACCACTTGTCTCGCACCTCATGTATTTTGGGATTTCAATGTTTTTAACTCCATATTATGTTTTCAGAAGGGTGTTGGAACATTTCATGTTGGTTTGGGTGGATTTGGTTCTCCCAATCGAGGTAAGGCTTTAATGTCGTTGGTTGGTTTCTCACTAGTTATGTAGTAGCATTTATGTGTTTTAATGTTCCTAATATCCTTTGTGTAGTGCGTGATGACGCACGCCTATCATAGGGCATGGAAAAAGTAATTTATTTTCCTAATGCAGCACAGAGGCTGACCAGGGTCGTCTCACTTGAGGAGCTTTCTCAGTTGTTCATTTACTTAATCTATATCACCTAAACTAATTATTTTTTTACTATTTTTAATTAATATAATAATGCATTGAAATTTAAAAGTCAAATTAAATGTTAAAACTAACATGCACTTACAGAATGAAATTATTGAAGAAATAACTTGGTCTTAGGGTTGGATAGCACGGGTTCATTCATTATTTATTTATTTTTTAAATTCAATTTGATAATTCATTTATTGAAACCTCATTAATGAATTACTTTCCCTTGATTTATTTAGTGTGTGATTTTAGTATGCGTCTGGAACACCAAACCACACCACCACCAATAGTCAAATAGGATAACACCTCAACTGAGAATGTTATTCCTACAAGACCCGACTCCACCGTATGTCATTTCATCCCTTATGGCAACCCCAACTCCACCGTATGAAGGGATTTCCTAAGAGAAGGGAGGTAAAATGGATGAATAAATGGAAAGTAATGGATTTGGAAATAATGTTGTGGTGGACGACTGCCGCACCCATGCATTATTCCCGACTCCACCACAAATAGAATAAAAACATTTTGAATTGTAGCATAATAATAAATAAGACTGTGAATCCTCCCCCAGGGCCAAGCCTCGAGTTAGTCACTTTCCATGGAGAATTGCATAGATATCATGATGTAAATATGGAAGAGGGTGAATGAGATTGTGATTGGAAGAGAAAAGTGGTGTAAGATGAAAAAGGGGGAACACTTTAATATAAAAATGAATGTGTTACATGTAAAAGAAAACTAAAATAAAAGAAATGAAAAGAAAAATCCTCAGTTAGAAGCATGTCCCTAGGGCTCCACTCAAATGTCGGTGTCAAACTCCCCTCCTCAGAATGGGTGAAATATTCTTTATATAGGCCAAGGGGTTTCCATCCTCCGGTCTTCAAATTCAAGATCTTCATAATTCCTCTTTAAGATTTCCAGCATATTTTATCCACTAAAAGTTTGACCATTGTTGGCCAATTTAATGGCCGAAATTTGGGATAGTTTCTTCTTGAAAGATATTCCAAAATATATTTTACGTTTCATAACAAAATTTCAGATTTATCCTCCATGTTTGGTATGAGATATGGGAAATTTAATTGGAGAATTTATTCTGGATGAATGTTTCCAGAATAATATTCCAACTTGATTGAATTTTTCGGACCCTTTGATGGCTGAATTAAATCCTGGTCCAAAAACAAAATATGAACAAAATAAATATATGAACCGAATAAAAAAATAATCACATCAATTGGATTTATATTTTAAATTATATGCGTAAATTACCAAAGTGATTAAAATCTGTCAATATTTCCAAATTAAGCAGTTTTCCAATTTTAGCCCAAAACACTCTATAAATCAAAAATTGATGTAAATAAATCAACATGTTCAATTTTTAGGGATTAAATAATTGAATTAAATATAAAAAAATGATGAAAATATTATCTCTATCAATTCCCCCACACTTAAACTATGCTTGTCTTCAAGCATAAAATCTCAACATGGAATTAAAAGGGCACCAATGTTACCAATATTTAAATTTAAATGCAATAAAATCAAATGATTATCAATGTCCAATAAAATTTTCTAGTTTAACAAAAAAATATCAATTTAATTTCCCATTTTTAAATGAAACAATCAATTCATTCATTTTACTTTTCCCCTTTGAAAAATGATGGAGCTTTGCCTTTCATTCATTCAAGCTTCCCAATTTATTATTATTAAAATTCCAAATAATGATCTACCTCTCTTTTGAATATCTTCTCTCATCACTCATGATACAATTAATAGTGGAGTTATGCTCATATCATGAGAACATTCTCCTTATCCATAGTCTTGTAAAGGAACTACTTTCTCCACTTTGTAAAGACAAAACTCACATAAAATCATGAGGACTTTCAATAAAGGTTCAAATGACTCTGTGGCTTAGGGTTGGTGGGTAATTGATTGAAATAATTTAAATCTATAAGTATGAGGTTTGACTCTTAAGTAAAATACATGATTAATCAAGTGAAAACACAGGATTAACCTCACTCAAATCCCTTTGATAATGTGAAACACAACACCACCCCCTTTTAATGACATGGGACATGAGTCAATAAATGATTACAAATAATGATATCATCCAAGTTCTCCCTTTTTTTATAAAGCTCCAGAAAGGCACAGATTTATTTTTCTCTTTTTTTTAAATCTCCAGATAGGCATAGCTTTATTTTGAATTTTTATTCACTTTTTTATGGAGAACCGGATGAAATGAAAGAAGCATAATGAAATGATAACTCATTCCCAATTTTCTAATAATAAATTGTCCAATATGATGACTCACACCTTAATCCACCCAAAAATGATATAAATCCCAATGAACGCACATGAGAGGCCATTCCCCCACACTCAAACTTGAAATATTCATGCAAAAATACTAAAAGTACAGATAGGTAAGGAAATATTAGCTTGTAATGTGGCTTAAACCTATAAGGAAATTCATGGATTCTATGGGCTAACGAAGGATCACTACTAGAAAAACAGGTATTTGCGACGGGCTATTTGCGACGGGATCCCGTCGCAAAAACTCTTTTTTAAAAAAATAAAAAAAAATTAATAATACTAGTATTTGCGACGGGAGTCGGGACCCGTCGCAAATACTATTTATAGTATTTGCGACGGGTCCCGTCGCAAATACTTTTTAAAAAAAAAATAAAAAACTATTAATAATACTAGTATTTGCGACGGACATAGTATCCCGTCGCAAATACTATAAAAAAAATAAAAAAAATAAAATATTAATAAATTATTTTAATTAATATAATAATAGAATTATAATTTACAAATGAAAATAATAAATTATTTTAATTACTATAATAATAGTAGAATTATAATTCAAAAATAAAAATAATAGAATATTAATAAATAATTTAATTAATATAATAATATTACAATTATAATTCATAAATAAAAAAAATATTAATAAGTTATTTTAATTAATATAAAAATAATAGAATTATTTTACATTCAAATATTAAAATAATTCAAGTATTACAAAAAAAATAATTAAATTATAATATTATAAAATTTTAATATATATATAAAATTTTAATATATATATATATAATTTTAATATATATATAAAATTTAATATTATAAAATATAAATAATATTATTATTCATATTAATATTGTTATTTAAAAATATAATATTATTAATATTTTATAATGAGACAGAAACTACGAATAGAAAAAAAAAATATTTTGATTTCACAAATTTTATAACAGAAATACAAACTCTAATCTGAAGGAGGGGGGGGGAGGGGGGGGAGGTGGGGGATCTGCAGATGGTGGTGGAGGAAACTCCATCCCTAAAGCATGAGTGAGTCGGCGCATGTACTCCATCTGCTCCTGATGCTGCTGCTGCCACCGACTCGTCTGCTCCTCGTACAGCTGCTGCTGGCGTCGACGCTCCTCCTCATGCTGCTGACGCATCTGCTCCTGCTCCTGTCGGAGACTCTCTATCTGTGCAGTCTGAGATCGCAACTGATCCTCATACTGTGTAATTATTGGTGATTATTGGTAATTATTGGTGATTATTGGTAATCATTGGTGATTATTGGTGATTATTGGTAATTATTGGTGATTATTGGTAATTATTGGTGATTATTGGTAATCATTGGTGATTATTGGTAATTATTGGTGATTATTGGTAATTAATACTGATTATTGGTAATTAATACTAATTATGGGTAATTAATACTAATTATTGGTAATTAATACTAATTATTGGTAATTAATAATCATTATTACTAATTATTGGTAATTATTACTAATTATTCCTAATTAATACTAATTATTCCTAATTATTCCTAATTATTACTAATTATTGTTAATTATTACTAATTATTGTTAATTATTACTAATTATTACTAATTATTTCTAATTATTACTAATTATTGCTAATTATTACTAATTATTGCTAATTATTAGTAATTATTGCTAATTAGTACTAATTATTGCTAATTATTATTAATTATTGATAATTATTAATAATTATTGATAATTATTGGTAATTATTACTAATTATTGTTAATTATTGGCAATTATTTTTAATTATTACTAAATATTGGTAATTATTACTAAATATTGGTAATTAATACTAATTATTGGTAATTAATACTAATTATTGATAATTAATACTAATTATTGGTAATTAATACTAATTATTGGTAATTAATACTAATTATTGGTAATTAATACTCATTATTACTAATTATTGGTAATTATTAATAATTATTGATAATTATTAGTAATTATTGATAATTATTGGTAATTATTACTAATTATTGCTAATTATTGGCAATTATTGTTAATTATTACTAAATATTGGTAATTATTACTAAATATTGGTAATTAATACTAAATATTGGTAATTAATACTAAATATTGGTAATTAATACTAACTATTGCTAATTAATACTAATTATTGGTAATTAATACTAATTATTGGTAATTAATACTAATTATTGGTAATTAATACTAATTATTGGTAATTAATAATCATTATTACTAATTATTGGTAATTATTACTAATTATTCCTAATTAATACTAATTATTCCTAATTAATACTAATTATTACTAATTATTGCTAATTATTACTAATTATTCCTAATTATTACTAATTATTGCTAATTATTGGTAATTAATAATCATTATTACTAATTATTGGTAATTATTACTAATTATTGCTAATTATTGGCAATTATTGTTAATTATTACTAAATATTGGTAATTATTACTAATTATTGGTAATTATTACTAATTATTCCTAATTAATACTAATTATTCCTAATTAATACTAATTATTCCTAATTATTCCTAATTATTACTAATTATTGCTAATTATTACTAATTATTGCTAATTATTACTAATTATTTCTAATTATTACTAATTATTTCTAATTATTACTAATTATTTCTAATTATTAATAATGATTGCTAATTATTAGTAATTATTGCTAATTATTAGTAATTATTGCTAATTAGTAGTAATTATTGCTAATTATTAGTAATTATTGCTAATTATTATTAATTATTGATAATTATTAGTAATTATTGATAATTATTAGTAATTATTGATAATTATTGGTAATTATTACTAATTATTGTTAATTATTACTAATTATTGTTAATTATTGGCAATTATTGTTAATTATTACTAAACATTGTTAATTATTACTAAACATTGTTAATTAATACTAAACATTGGTAATTAATACTAAACATTGGTAATTAATACTAATTATTGGTAATTAATACTAATTATTGGTAATTAATACTAATTATTGGTAATTAATACTAATTATTGATAATTAATACTAATTATTGGTAATTAATAATCATTATTACTAATTATTGGTAATTATTACTAATTATTCCTAATTAATACTAATTATTCCTAATTAATACTAATTATTCCTAATTAATTCTAATTATTCCTAATTATTCCTAATTATTCCTAATTATTACTAATTATTGTTAATTATTACTAATTATTACTAATTATTACTAATTATTACTAATTATTTCTAATTATTACTAATTATTTCTAATTATTACTAATTATTGCTAATTATTACTAATTATTACTAATTATTACTAATTATTACTAATTATTGCTAATTATTATTAATTATTGATAATTATTAGTAATTATTGATAATTATTGATAATTATTACTAATTATTTGTAATTATTGGCAATTATTGTTAATTATTACTAAATAGTGATAATTAATACTAATTATTGGTAATTAATACTAATTATTGGTAATTAATACTAATTATTGGTAATTAATACTAATTATTGGTAATTAATACTAATTATTGGTAATTAATACTAATTATTGGTAATTAATACTAATTATTGGTAATTAATAATCATTATTACTAATTATTGGTAATTATTACTAATTATTCCTAATTAATACTAATTATTCCTAATTAATCCTAATTATTCCTAATTAATTCTAATTATTCCTAATTATTCCTAATTATTACTAATTATTGTTAATTATTACTAATTATTGTTAATTATTACTAATTATTACTAATTATTACTAATTATTTCTAATTATTACTAATTATTTCTAATTATTACTAATTATTGCTAATTATTGCTAATTATTACTAATTATTGCTAATTATTACTAATTATTGCTAATTATTACTAATTATTGATAATTATTAGTAATTATTGATAATTATTGATAATTATTACTAATTATTGGTAATTATTGGCAATTATTGTTAATTATTACTAAATAGTGATAATTATTGGTAATTATTAATAATTAATACTAATTATTGGTAATTAATACTAATTATTGGTAATTAATACTAATTATTGGTAATTAATACTAATTATTGGTAATTAATACTAATTATTGGTAATTAATACTAATTATTGGTAATTAATACTAATTATTGGTAATTAATACTAATTATTGGAAATTATTACTAATTATTCCTAATTAATACTAATTATTCCTAATTATTACTAATTATTACTAATTATTGTTAATTATTCCTAATTATTACTAATTATTGTTAATTAATACTAATTATTGGTAATTAATACTAATTATAGGTAATTATTACTAATTATTGTTAATTATTGTTAATTATTACTAATTATTGTTAATTATTCCTAATTATTACTAATTATTGGTAATTAATACTAATTATTGGGAATTAATACTAATTATAGGTAATTAATACTAATTATTGGTAATTATTACTAATTATTACTAATTATTCTTAATTATTGATAATTATTGATAATTGTTCCTAATTATTAGTAATTAAATGAATAATTATAAATAATTAGAAATAATTACCAATAATTACAAATAATAACATTATTAATATATTTTATTATTAATATTAAAATAATATAATTTTCTAATTTATATACAATTCTTTTTTGATCTGTGCGTTTTCTATCTCCACATACAAATAATACATGTGAAGACAGCAAACACACAGATCAAAAAAGAATTGTATATATATAAAAAATTATATTATTTTAATATTAATAATAAAATAAACTAATAATGTAATAATGTTCTTATTCCTAATTATTGGTATTTATTACTAATTATTAATATTTATTCTTAATTATTAAAAATTATTACTAATTATTCCTAATTACCATTAACTATAAACAATAATAATAATTTAAATTTATTAAGTAATAAAACAATGTAAACATAATTAAATTACAACTAATTAATAATAATTGAAACTAATAAAAAATTGAAAATAAATAAAAAATTAAAAAAAAATAAAAAATTAAAATGAAGATAAATACCTTGAAAATTGATCTGTTCTGATCGTTCTTCAAAACTTTAATATGAGCTCCGGAGAAAAAAATTAAACTGGAGAAAAACTCAACTCTATAAATATAATTTTGAGAGAAGGAGAAGATAAGGAATGAGAATGAAATGAAAAAAACGGATGGGGGTATTTATAGGTTAGATTATTTGCGACGGGCCCATTTGCGACGGGATTCCCGTCGCAAATAGTATTATTTGCGACGGGTACCGTCGCAAATACCTTAGCCAACATTTATTACGGTCAACCGGTAAATAGTTATTTGCGACGGGTCCCGTCGCAAATAACCCCTGCCGACATAGTATTTGCGACGGGGGAATATTCCCGTCGCAACTACCTTTTACCGCCGCCGGTTATTTGCGACGGGAATATTCCCCCGTCGCAAATAAGTTTCCCGCGATTTGGCGCGCATCGCGGGAAAACTATTTGCGACGGGAAAAGCAATCCCGTCGCAAAAGCCTCCTTATTTGCGACGGGAAAATACCCCCGTCGCAAATAAGTTTTTAACATGACTATTTGCGACGGGAATAAATCTCGTCGCAAATAACCCGTCGCAATTGCTCATTTTTCCCGTAGTGGATAAATGTAAGGGTGGGTCTCAGGTAAATATGTGGCTAGCCGAATAGTCATGGGCCCGTAAGGGGCACAGCGGCTTCAGGCGCTCTCCCCGTCGCCGCCTCCTTCCCTAGGGTTTCGTGGCGGCCTTCCGTTTTCTCGGCGAGTCTGGCGGTTCCTCAAATCCAGTGGGTTCAGGGTTCTCATCGTCTCTCCCGCTCTCCATAGCCTCTCTCGATTCCTTTCTCTGTTTAGGGTTTCGTTGGCGACGTGGTGTCGGTCCGAGATGGAAATTCCAGATCCATACGTATGAGGTCTTGGCCCTGCTCCCGGGTTTGGCGGATGGTTTTGCGACGGACCTCGAGGTCGCAAAGGACGGCGGCGATGGGTTTCCTCTGCTTGCAGCGGATCCCTGCTTCCTTCGGTTCTGAGTATTGGAGGTTTTTTAAGTCGTTGGGTTTGAAGGTTTGCTTCTTGATTTTGGTATGTGTGATCTTTGTTGGTTGCTTGGTTTTTTCTCCCCGGTGAACGCTTCCCGGTGATTGGCCTTGCTGGATTTGCTCCGGCGGTGACGTTTGACGGCACTGATGGTCGGATCTACGGGTGTAAGACCGGTCTTCACCGGCATACTCTCCGGAGCGCTCTGGGTCCTTCTCGGTTGTGCGTCGACGTTGTTCGGCCCTGTTTGTTGACATCGATGAGGAGCGCTTGTTTCGGGCTCCTGTGAATTTCGTAAGTTTGTGATGACGGTGGTCGGATGGTGCTGCGAAGGAGGTTCCGACGACGATTTTCCGATGGTCTCGCCGGCTACCGGTGTGATGATTGCGGGGCTCTGATGTCTGGTTCGATCTTCGATGTGACGGGGGTACGAGTTACGAGGCGATGAGCTGTGTTTGGGGTGAAGTTCGAGGCAGTTTTGTTGAATTTGAATTTTGAATGATGGTTTTGGGTGCGGCTGTATCGGGAACCGGATAACCCTCAAACCGGCTTTTTAAAAATCCAAAAAAAGTGATTTGCATCAAATATGTGGCTAGCCAATTTAGTGCCTCAATCATTTTAAATGTGTTTTTATACAGTCATAGCTTTGACAAGTTTCAATACAAGTTCTAGCAGGTGGCATGTCCCAAGATCACTCAAGAAATATGCTCAAGATAAAATAGGAAATATTTGGTCTAGAAATCCTCTCGGGAATGGTGATATAACATTGGACAATCACTCATGGCATGATTAATAATAAAAAATTAATTCATGTGAATTTTAGAAATTTAAATCATGAAAAATGGTAGAGAAATTTCATTTACATGAATTAATAAATTCCCTCAAATCATGAGTCCTTATTTCAATATCCTTGCTTCACATTAATCATTCAATTATCCATTTTAATCATTCAATCTCATTAACATTTAAATCTAAAATATGGAATCACTATATTCCTAAGACACTCATGTCTCCTAGATATGTCAAGTAAAATATAATTCAAGTGTGGGAATTCAATTCCAGTTTAAATCACCCAACAAAATGTAAGAAGTTTCAAAGTTAAACATTAAAAGTAAACTCCCTTTAGAAACGATGCTTCATCCTTCTATTTTGGGGTTCCCTTTTTCCATCATGAACCTATAAATGAGAATTAATCAATTAAGTGAAAGGATCATGCCATTAAAGCTAAAAAATATAGGAGGGATTGGGCTGAATGCTATGCTACTTCAATGAAAAGAAATTGTAATCTAAATTCATAGAAAGCAGGTAAAGATAAGTCTTGGTACGATCCCCCAAGTGGGACCTGGATTCTTTTACTGCCTCCAGAGGGTAGTACCAGCTGTCATCCATAATCTGATGGTGGGTTGATCTTCTTTGACATGAACCACCACATGTTCTTCTTCCCATATTGTAGTTCTTTGTTATTGTTGAGGAGAATTACATGAATAGATTACACCAGGTCTGCCCCCTTCGCAATGTGGTATATCTTGCATGGTGGGGGGTAGGATAAAGTATGGATCCTCCTCCTCTTCAGTTGCTACTTGTGTAGCGTGTTCTTCAAAATACAGTGGTTTATCCAGAAGTGCTACATGAAAAGAATAATCAAAGGGAGATTCAAAATTTAAATTTAAAGAATTAATTTCAAAATATTCCCTTTTAAGGTAGGCAGCTTGTAGATTTGGTTCTTCAGGCAGATCCACTTGTATCTCTTCATGGGCTTCCTAAAGTAGATGATCAATATCCTCAGGGAGCTCCAGGTTTTCCTCAACAGGTGCAATTTCTCCTTATTCATCTCCCTCCAAGGTGATTAAATGATTGACTGAATCTGAAAATTCAAAGTCATAAGAAGTGATAATCAAATCAGATTGAATGAAATCAGAAAAGTAAGAGTTCAAAAAAGGATCATCTCCTTGAGGTTCTTCTGGTTCAATCACTTTTTATATGATAAGTACCTCTTGGAGTCGATCTTCACTTGATAGAGGTAGGTAGTCAGGCTCCTCCATTCTTTCTTCGAATTCTCCCATTTGGGTGGCTTCTTCATCTTTGAAGGCTAGAGAGAGGTATAAAGGTGGTTTTTCTTCTACTTTGTATGGAATTAGGATATCATGTTGCATTTCAATTTCTGCCCATGCACTCCGAAATTTCTCTAAATTCACATGATCGCCCTCTTGTAAATCAGTAGAAAATGATCTTTCATCTATCTCCTCTAACAATGGTTGAGATAGGTGGAATTGATATTTAGGAATATCCTCTTTTACCTTCTCAGGTTCTTCAACATCAAAAACTAGGGGGGAAATTTCTTCCACAGCTTTCTCAGGCTCTTGCTCCGGTTCAGGCTCAGGTTGATCACTTTGTGCTCGAACATAGTCAAACGCTATTTGAATTTTTCTCCCCAAGTCATCCAGAGCATTGATAATCCTATTCACCCAGGCATTTATATCTCTATAATCTACTTTGGGTTCTTGATATTTCACCCGCGAGTAATCATTACATGCATAAAAATTTGAATTTGAATACATTAGGGAAAAGTATTTTTTTATTTTTTTTTAAATAATGAAAACTAAATAGAAAAAGTAAAGTAAACAACTGATTAGATCCCCAGCAACGGTGCCAGTTTTGACGCACGTCTGTCGTAGGGCGTGGAAAAAGTAATTTATTTCCCTAATGCAGCACAGAGGCTGACCAGGGTTGTCTCGCTTGAGGAGCTTTCTCAGTTGTTCATTTACTTAATCTATATCACCTAAACTAATTATTTTTTTACTGTTTTTAATTAATCGGATAATGCATTAAAATTTAGAAGTCAAATTAAATGTTAAAACTAACATGCACTTACAGAATGAAATTATTGAAGAAAGAACTTGGTCTTAGGGTTGGATAACACGGGTTCATTCATTATTTATTTATTATTTAAATTCAATTCGATAATTCATTTATTGAAACCTCATTAATGAATTACTTTCCCTTGATTTATTTAGTGTGTGATTTTAGTATGCGTCTGGCACACCAAAACACACCTCCTCCAATGGTCAAATAGGATAACACCTCAACCGAGAATGTTATTCCTACAAGACCTGACTCCACTATATGTCATTTCATCCCTTATGGCAACCCCAACTCCACCATATGAAGGGTTTGCCTAAGATAAGGGAGAGAAAATGGATGAATCGATGGAAAGGAATGGATTTAGAAATAATGTCGTGGTGGATGACCGCCTCACTCATGCATTATTCCCGCCTTCACCACAAATAGAATAAAAACATTTTGAATTGTAGCACAATAATAAAGAACACCGTGAATCCTCCCCCAGGTCCAAGCCTCTAGTTAGTCACTTTCCATGGTGAAGTGCATAGATATCATGATGGAAATATGTAAGAGAGTGAATGAGATTGTGATTGGAAGATAAAAGTGGTGTAAGATGAAAAAGGGGGAACACTTTAATATAAAAATGAATGTGTTACATGTAAAAGAAAACTAAAATAAAAGAAATGAAAAGAAAAATTCTAAGTTAGCAACATGTCCCTAGGCCTCTACTCCAATGTCGATGTTGAACTCCCCTCCTCATAATGGGTGAACTCCTCTTTATATAGGCCAAGGGGGTTTCATCCTCTGGTCTTCAAATTCAAGATCTTCATAATTCCTTTTTAAGATTTCCATCATATTCTGTCCACCAAAAGTTTGACCATTTTCAGTCAATTTAATGGCCTAAATTTGGGATGGTTTATTCTTGAAAGATCTTCCAAAATATATTTTACATTTCATCACAAAATTTCAGATTTATCCTCCATGTGTGGTACGCGATATGAGAAATTTAATTGGATCATTTATTCTGGATGAATGTTTCCTTTTTCCTTTCCCACAAGTTCAGCATCCATGGGTCGCCTTAATGATATAAATTCTTCAATATCTTCAACGTCCAAACTCCCCATATAATTATATTTCCATTAAAATTTAAATCACCCCAATTGTATTTTTTTTTGACCGATGTATGACCAATTCATTGAGGTGGGGTCCACGTGGTCGTTTAGAATAATATTCCAACTTGATTGAATTTTTCGGACCCTTTTATGGCTGAATTAAATCTTGGTCCAAAAACAAAATATGAACAAAATAAATATATTAACCGAATAAAAAATAATCACATAAATTGAATTTTTATTTTAAAAGATATGCATAAATTACCAAAGTGATTAAAATCTGTCAATATTTCCAAATTAAGCGGTTTTCCAATTTTAGCCCAAAACACTCTATAAATCCAAAATTGATGTAAATAACTCAAAATGTTCAATTTTTAGGGATTAAATAATTTAATTAAATATAAAAAATTATGAAAATATTATCTCTATTAGTTGATCCCTGGTCGTTGGTTTCGAGTAGCCAAGTTAAGGGCGACTCACCTGCGTGTGCATAGGTAAGAAAGTATATGTATGTGGGTTCCCCCGTTATGTGTATAGTCAACCATGGTAGTGATTATGCATGTATAGGGCTATGTGTGCCCATGTATATATATATAAATGAATATGCAGGTGAGTGGAGACTGGTATATGCATATAAGAATATGTGCAAGGATCCCCTTGCACATGCTCATGGCCATGCGGGTGTGTGCATAGGGGCTAGGTGTCCTTGCATGTGTGTGAAAGTGCGTATACCCAGTGGGAGACCAGAAACTTTTGGTTAGAAAGCTCCAAGAGCTGAATTGGATGGTTTTGTTCCACCTTGAGGTAGGATCCCTCTTCTAGCCTCTTTAATTCAAGAATGCTTTAAATTAATTTAGCTTATTTCTTAATTCTGCTTAATTATATTGAATTTCATATCTTGAATAAGTTTTCTTTAATATAATTTTTTCATTTAATAAATAAAGTCATGTTTTTATAATAAAACCCCTCCAACGGAGGTGCGCTGTCTGCGAAAACTCACAGTGATGGTTATGTTGATCTAGTTGCTTAAATTATTGCATTTGATTTGTGCTGAATGAGCTTTAGATTAAATTTTAAATATAATTAAATGAATTGTGTGATAAATAAATGTCATGATTTTATAATAAAACCCCTCCAACGGAGGTGCGCTGTCTTCTAAACCAAAGAGTAGTGATATTTTTTTGTATCATGTTTAGATTTGGGTTGAGTCTTTCATATGCCTCTTGTTGGTGTTTATTTTGTGGCTAGTTAGTTTTTTTTCTTTGAATAATATAAATTGGTTTATCATACTCCTTTAACTCAAATGACATTGCCCGAGTAGGCATATGCCTTGACCATGACACTTTCCTTTTCACGCTTTGAATATTATAAATAAAATTTCCATGTTTAGGAAAAGTGAATGAATTTGTAAATGGTTTATATAGGGTGTATGATTCTTTTCCGTCGTTTTGTTTCCCTTTATACGTTGAGTCATTGTGCCGCTCACTACAAGCTTCTCTAGAGATCCCTTGTTATAGCATATTAAATAGTTGATCTGTTCTATCATCTGCTAGCGGGGCAACGGTCAGAATGTTGCCCCGCCTCCTCCCGCTCCCGTCGCTCCTGGTTGACAGATGCTGGCCCGCGGATGTCGTTGGACCGGGCCAACATGCCGCAGTCACGCCGCGGTCACACCGTGATTTGGCCCTGTTCCAGGACGACACCCCGCGGCGGTTCGCAGTGATAGTATTCCATGAGTTTTTTTATCAATGTTGAGACTGACTAATCACAATTTCTGCTGGCGGGGCAATGACCGGAATGTTGCCCCGCCTCCTCCTGCTCCCTTCACTCCTGGCCAGAAGATGTTGCCCCGCGGATGTCACTTGACCGGGCCAACACGTCGCGGTCACGCCGTGGTCACACCGCGGTCACGCCGCGGTCACGCCGCGGTCACGCCGCAGTCACTCCGTGATTTAGCCCTGCTTCAGGATGAAAACCCACGACAGTTCACAGTGATATTATTCTATGAGTCTTGTGATCAATTTTGAGACTGACTAATCATAATTTCTGTCGGCGGGGTGACGACCGGAATGTTGCCCCGCCTCCTCCCGCTCCCTTCGTTCCTGGCCGGAAGATGCTTCCCCACGGATGTCGCTGGACCGGGCCAACACGTCGTGGTCATGCCGCGGTCACGCTGTGGTAATGCCATGATTTGG
This sequence comes from Viscum album, assembly GCA_963277665.1. Taxonomy (NCBI): domain Eukaryota; kingdom Viridiplantae; phylum Streptophyta; class Magnoliopsida; order Santalales; family Viscaceae; genus Viscum; species Viscum album. The sequence continues at coordinate 766,849,011 of OY728159.1, read as the reverse complement.
CCCTGCTCCAGGACGACACCCTGCGGCGGTTCATAGTGATAGTATTTGATGAGTCTTGTGATCAATTTTGAGACTGACTAATCACAATTTTTGCCGGCGGGGCGATGACCGGAATGTTGCCCTGCCTCCTCCCGCTCCCTTCTCTCCTGTTCGGAAGATGATTCCCTGCAGATGTAGCTGGACCAGGCCATCACGCCATGGTCACGCCGCGGTTACGCTGTGGTCACACCGTGGTCACACCGCGATAATGTCGTGAATTGGCCCTGCTCCAACCATATCCAGCCCACACCAGCTCCCTTCCACCTTCATTTCAGCCCGCTACCACCAGCATTCCAGCCCGCAACAAGGGATGCAACAAAGGAGATTGTTGGATTGGTGTAGCCTGATCCGGTTGGGTATGACGTCATATCAAATATCCTTACCTATAGTTTGATATCCAGATGGTGGGATATCTAGAACATACAAGCCTTTTGGGCCTTGATTGCAGCCAAAAATTGGGCAAATCATATCAGCTCTATGAAAAAATAAGATTACACAAAGACATTTCTAAGGCTCTTCTACATCTCCATAAACACATGGTAATAGTCCAACTTCATCATATTAGTTATTTATTTTTCATGGAAAACCTCCATGAATGTTTTTTATGAATGATCATCCCGTCTTCTATCTTGATTAATGGTATTCCACCATCAAATGGTTTATTTATGGAAAATGGAGGTCTCTAGAATCACTCTCTCATCCACAGATGTCTTCTATCTTGATTAATGGTATTCCACCATCAAATTCTTTATTTATGGAAAATAGAGGTCTCTAGCATCACCCTCTCATCCACAGATGTCTGGACCCAAGAAAAAATTCACTTGTTGTTGTCTATCCAATCATTTGCATCCTACATGATTGTAATACATAGAAAGGGTGGTGGATGTGGGAGATAGAACACCTTATTATGTATGGTCATGGAATTTAGAATATTTCCACCTTAAATGAGAACAATCTAATAAAATATTTAGTAAACTAGCTCTGCAGCATGAGTCAACAGAGACTGTACAGGTGGGGGGAAGGGGGGAGGGGTGGGGTGTGCGGGGGGGTCAGGGGGTGTGTGCAAGGGGGGCAGGGGTGGGGTGTGCAGGGGGGCAGGGGGTTTGTGCATGATACCAACTGATTCTAATTCCCATGATTCATTTAGGGGTTGTTCAGATGTCCTCAAGTTGAAACCAAATGATTCCAATTAATATCTTCATTCTTTTTGGAATCACAACCTAAGATCTTGCACTCATCTCAATACACATGTTGAAAAAATTCAAGTACATGTAGCAGGTTGTAGAAATCAGCCTTGGGATCTCAGATTTCCTCAACTTCTTGTCATTAATTAATTCAATTTCTCCCCCTTAATATCATACTTTATTTGTTCATTAACAAAGATGATATAAATTCATACCTCATCAATGATTTTTTCAAGAACTTTCTAGAAATTCCATATTTGCATGGAATAATTAAGTCTGGAAGCTTCTCAAGGGTCTTCTCCACTCATCTCCCCATCGAGGAGACACAATATCTTCACTCCATCAAGACAGATCTTTCCTTATGATTTTCTTTGGAATACCATTTGATAAATCATACCAAGATGTGCAGGGGGTAGGGGTGGGGTGTGCAGGGGGGGTAGGGGTGGGGTGTGCAGGGGGGTAGGGGGTGTGTGCATAGGGGGCAGGGGTGGGGTGTGCAGGGGGGAAGGGGTGTGAACATGATGCCAACTGGTTCTAATTACCATGACTCATTTAGTGGCTATTCAAATGTCCTCATGTTGAAACCAAATGATTCTAATTGATATCTTCATTCTTTTTGGAATTAAAACCTGAGATCTTGCACTCATCTCAATACACATGTTGAAAACATTCAAGTACATGTAGCAGGTTTTAGAAATCAGCCTTGAGATCTCAAATTTCCTCAACTTCTTATCATTGATTAATTCAATTTCTCCCCCTTAATATCAGACTTTATTCGGTCATTAACAGGGATGATAGAAATGCATACCTCATCAATGATGTTTTTAAGCACTTTCCAAAAATTCCAGATTTTCATGGAATAAATAAGTCTGGAAGATTCTCAAGGGTCTTCTCCACTCATCTCCCCATTGAGGAGACACACTATCTTCACTCCATCAAGGAATATCTTTCCTTACGATGTTCTTTGGAATACCATTTGATAAATCATACCAAGATGGTGACTTTTTTTTCAGATCTGGAATAGTTATTCCAGCTTACTTCCCTTCATTTTCTCTCCTCTTGAGAACTATTTTCACCTTCAATTCCCTGAATTGTATGGAAAACTAATAACACAAAAATAATAAATAATTGGAGATTAAGGTGGATGTCCTTGCTCATCAATGTGAGCTGTTGGGTTGAGAAAATTTTCTCAACCAGTTTGTCCATTCCAATTTAGCTCCAAGTCTGGATGGACTCTTCATGCATGCACTTCTGGATTTTGAAGTAGCCTTGTGAAACATGGATTTATTTCTTCCCTCCTCGTGTGAGATTTTCTTTTTAACATGATGATAGTGCACGGGCTACTCCAGGATATGTGCAAGGTATGTGGGGGGGGCTGTTGTCCAATAGGGGGGGTAGTCCAGGGGGGGTCCAGCAGGGGGGGGGGGGGCTTCTGTCTAGGTGGAGGGCTGTCCAGGGGGGTCCAACGTGGGGGGGGGGATGCTATCCATGGGGGTCCAGTAGGGGGTCCAGTAGGGGGGGCTGCACTATTCTTGTTTATTGAGTTATATTCTTTGTGAATATTCTAATATGTTTTGTTTTATCATAATTTTAGGGGATGATCACTATTATGTTCTACCTTGTGTTGTAGGTACTTTTGAGCTGGTTCAAAACTTCTTTGATAGTTTGTCTTATAGGGAGACTCATGTAAGTGCAGTTATGTGTTTTTTTTAAAAGGTGGGTCAAAGTTCTTATATTGAAAATGAAAAAAGTCTAGAAACAAGGATATGCACAGGAAAGTTCACATGATTCATCAAAGGACTCATCTAGAGGTGCCAAGTTTCTTTCTAATTTTGTCCACAATCTTGCGCTATGCATCCCATAAAGAACCACAATCCACTCATCTACCTCATCCACACCCAAGCCCCCTAGTGTGCAGAGCTTCCAATTTTTTTCCTGTTGAAGAAGACTTTCAATGTCCGATTCATCCGAGTCAGAAGCTTCAATTTGTGACTCATATTTTGAAGTAGACTAGTCCGCTCTTCCACGCCCACGTCCACGACTTCGAGCATGCCGTCCTCTTTTCCAATTGGCTTGTTGCTAGGTGACTTCTTGATCAATATCTTCTACAATAGAAAGTTGTTTCCCCTTTGTATTATCCTATTCTATTACCTGCTGTGAATGCAGCAAGACGGTTCTGTCCACTTTGACCTCCTTGTGAGGGTCAATGACTACTTCTTCAACTGTGGTACTTGCATTATTAAAAATGATAGAACCAAGGGGGTTAGAGGGTGTCAACTGCATCTCATTGCTCTTGTCTGAATCAATCTATATTCCAGGCTGCAAAACAAGGGGACAGTCCTGTGTCTCATTGCTCATAAGAGCAGTTTGGGGATTGCATGACAAAGTAGACTTTTCCAGGAAGGGAGAATCAGCTGGGGAGCTATCTCCTAAGATAGTATTGGCCTCCACCTTTAAAACAGATGCAGAACCAATCTTCATTCCATGTTGCAAAGAAAGAGAACAGTCCTGCTTTGTGGCAGGAGAATCAAAAGTGGAATTCTCATCCTTGCTAACAATAGAAAATGTAGGTTCAGAATCTTTGTTAACAGCAGAAGAGGATGGGACTTCAGAAAAGCATCTCAAGGCACCTTCCTTACTACTAGAGGATTTCCCCAGGGAATATCCTACCATTTTTGGACCCAGATTTTGTGCTCTATTATCCTCTGATGACTGGACCATAGCATTTTTCCCTTGTTCAACGATATCAGCCCATGATTTATTGACATGGTAACAAATGACATCATCGGGTTGCAGACTTTTTTGAGGTGGAGGAACCAAAGGGTCTACAGTGTGAGTTTCTTCACCACTTGTTAGGTCCACTAGGCTAGATACCCTGAGAGGGGGGGTGAATCAGGGTATGACCAATTAAAAATTAATGCCCGTTCTGATCTTGTTTCGCTGTTAAGCAAAACACTCTTCTCTCTTTTTCCTGCTGCACGATATATACAGAAAGTAAAGCAAGCACAGGACACATCAATTTTACTTGGTTCACCGCTAAGGGCTACGTCCAAGGAGCATACGCCGACAGGTTGCCGGTCGTACCAAATTCCACTAATCTTCACTAGCTGTGGATTACAAGGTTCGGGCTAGATCACTTATATGCCCAGGCTCACTGCCTTTACAATGTTTAGGGTCAGCTCACTGCTTTCCCAAGGGTCACTCCCTGTTTCTCTCTCTCTGGCTCACTGCCGGTGGAGAGGATCACCTTTTTCCTCTTCCTAAGCTCACTGCTCTTGGAAGGGATTAACTCACAGTTTATAGACCTGTAGGTCTCTTCATTTTCATGAATGAATGCATCTTTCTCTGTATGTAGATGCTCTGTTGAAGTTCAACTTTCACCCGTAGATGAATACCCCTTTGCCACTATCCACTGGGCAAACAACCTTTGGAAAGACCTTCGCAAAGCACCATACAATGCGAGGCTCCCAATTTCGCGAAGCTCAAACAAGCCTTCGCGAAGCTCCTGCCTTTTCGCGAAGCTCCTGCCTTTTCGCGAAGCTCACTCGCGAAGCTCCTTCGCGAAGCACTCTCGCGATGCTCAAGCCGTCGCAATGCAACGACCCTCGCGAATCTAAGTAAGCCAACGCGGAGCTCGCAGGTTTCGCGGAGCTACAATAGCCGCCGCGAAGCACCTATTTCGTGAAGCACACTGGCTCCGCGAACCACCTTCGCAAATCGAGAGCAAAGTATTTTCTCTGAAAATTCTCTCTACTTTGCCTGAAGGGTTCGGCCTCTATTTATAGGCGATTCCACCGACCCTCATCCTTTCCGTACAAAGTCAACTCCACGTCATCTCAAATCGCGATGCTCCAAAGTTTCTGTCAGAATTCTGTCCAAATCGTGAAGCTCCACCGCAATCTTTCGTTCGCGGAGCTTGACGTAGTCGCGATGAATCACCGTCAACTTACCTTCGCGGCTCGCGCCTTCGCCGCGAAGCTCCCTCGCGAAGCCCTTCTCCGCCGCGATGTGCTTCAGTATCTGCCGTTCGCGAAGCTTGACGTAATCGCGAAGCATCACCGCCTCCATTCTTCTGGTCTTCGCGATTTCCAAACCATGCATCCTATCTTCGCGAAATTCATGCCTTTGCCATATTAAATTATGCTCTTCATGGAAATCCTCTTTTCGCGATGCTCACCAAACTCCAAATTTTGGACCCCAAAAATTTGGCAAACACTGGGAAACGGCGCCACCTTGTACTGCTCTTTTGTACCGCCTCCAGGTCGTCCTTTTCCTTTGTCATCGTTCTTTGTCAACAATGATTGTCAACAACATCTCGGGAACTCGACAAATATCCATGAAACACCTGCTTTGTCAATAAACACAATCAACCCAAAAACACTGCAATGTTACCTTGAGGGATTTTTGCCCAACAATCTCCCCCTTTGGGTTTGTTGACAACTCTTCACAATTCTGCTCAGGATGATTTTCTGCACTTTGATACCTCACTGAGTCTTCCTCCAGCTGCTACCACCATTCGCCTCTTGCGATTGTGATAGTGTTCAAGGATTCACTTAACACGTACTCTAAGCCCACATGAGCAATGCTCGGCGTGAGAAACAAGAGTAGTATGAAAATTTCATCAATGAATCACTTCATGTCAGACCCCAATTGTCGATTCCACCCTGATACCAATTGTTAAAATAAAACCAGTTGTTGAACCACACTGATACCAATTGGTGAATTCCTAATTTGATACCAATTGTTGATAGCTGAACACCATCTCACACCATTCCAACACCACTGCTCTGCTTTTATCACGATCCTCAGTTGTCGTGATTTATATGATTTGATCGATCACTTCTAGCATCGTCAGATTTAATACACTCCCCATTTCTCATTGCTCCCCCTTTCTGGCTGCTCCACCTGTCAGCTTCTCCCCGTAACAATTATGATTTATTAAATCTCCTCACTATTTGCTCCCTTGAACAAACACTTTTCTCCCCCTTTGTCAAGCACTTTTCAAGCACTTTTCTCCCCCTTTGGCAACGAACCCAAAGGTCACGCCTTTGTAGTCTGTAACATAGTAGAGAACACATATCAGCACATTAGGGAAAAACACACCATACCTCGGGGAGAGGGGGGGTCCCACATCCACTCTATTTCAAGTGTGGGGAATCGACTGAACTCCCAGAGCCAGTCGATGCCTCTCAAAAGCTTCCTTGGGTAAGGCCTTTGTCAGAATGTCTGCAACCTGTAGCTCTGTAGGCACATACTCCAACTTCACGATGCCCTGCTCAACCTTCTCCTTGATGAAATGATACTTGATCTCAATGTGCTTTGTCCTGGAATGATGGACAGGATTTTTGCTAAGATTTATAGCACTTGAGTTGTCACACTGGATTCCGATCGGAGACTTCACTTCAACTCCCATATCTTCAAGCTGCTGCTTCATCCACAATAACTGTGTGCATGCTTGAGTGGCCGCTATATACTCAGCTTCTGCGGTGCTCAATGAAATGCAATCTTGTTTCTTGCTTAGCCAAGAAATACACAATCCACCAAGATAGAATGCACCACCTGACGTTGATTTTCTATCATCTGCTGAACCGGCCCAGTCTGCATCAGTATATCCCAATAACTCTGTCTGAGATTTGTCGTTGTATGTCAAACCGAAGTCCACCGTGCCCTTGATATACCGAAGTATTCTTTTCACTGCAAGCATGTGACTTTCCTTGGGATTACATTGATATCTCGCTGCTTGGCATGTGGCGAAAACAATATCAGGCCTTGTTGCGGTTAAGTACAACAGAATTCCAATGATTTGCCTGTATTCTGTGATATTAACTGCCTTGCCATCCTCATCTTTTGATAATTTCATCCGGGTAGCAACCGGAGTCTTCATTTCCTTGGAATTATCCATTCCAAACCTTCTTAGAACTTCCTTGGCATATTTGGATTGAGAAATGAAAGTCCCATTCCTTCCTTGTGTCACCTGTAGACCAAGGAAAAACGTTAGCTCTCCAATCATTGACATTTCAAACTCATTTTTCATGAATTCAGAAAATTGTCTGCACTGAGCTTCATCTGATCCGCCAAAAATTATGTCATCGACATACACTAGCACCATCATCCTTTGATTACTGTCATTGCTGAAATAGAGATTGTAATCAACTCCTCCACGCTGAAAACCAAGCTTCTTCAAGTACTGATCAAGCCTTGAGTACCATGCCCTTGGTGCTTGTTTCAGCCCATACAATGCCTTTTTCAGCCTGCAAACTTTGTTCTCATCCTCATGAATGAGAAAACCATCTGGCTGCTCAATATACACCTCCTCTTCCAGAACCCCATTCAAGAATGCGTATTTGACATCCATCTGGAACACTTTGAACTTCCTTTGCACTGCGATGGCTAGGAATAATCTTATTGTCTCCAGCCTTGCAACCGGTGCAAATGTCTCATCAACATCAATTCCCTCGATTTGGGAGTACCCCTTGCACACTAGACGTGCTTTGTTCCGAATCACTGTGCCATCTTCATTCATCTTGTTGCGATAGACCCATTTGGTCCCAATGACATTCTTGTCCGCTGGCCTCGAAACAATCACCCATGTCTGGTTCTTCTCAATCTGATCAAGCTCTTCGTTCATGGCCTGAACCCAGTTTTCATCTTCAGCTGCATCAGAAAAACATTTCGGCTCCACTTGAGACAAAAACGATGCTTGCTGTGATGATTTAATTCTTCGAGTCTGAACTGGAGCTGTTTGATCACCAATGATATTCTGCCTATCAATCTCAGCTCGACTCTTTGGCTTCCTCGCAGACACCGACTTGACACTTTCCTCTTCATCATCAGTATCTTCTTCTGAGTCAGCTTCTGCCACTTCTGCTCCCCCTGGGTTACTTATCTCATCATCACTTTCATCCAGGAACTGTTCACTGGGTCGTTGAGCAGTCTGTTCATTTTCGACTATAGTGACATCATTACTCTCAACAATTTTTCCCAGCCTCTTGTTGAAGCATTTATATGCTTTGCTTTTCCCTGAATAGCCGAGGAATATCCCTTCATCTCCTCGTGCCTCAAACTTCCTATGATGTTCTTTGTTGAGAATGAAACACTTACTTCCAAAGATTCGAAAGTATTTCAACGTTGGATTCTTTCCGTACCACAGTTCATATGGAGTCCTCCCTTGCTTCGGACATAACAGGGACCTGTTTGAAACATAGACCGATGTCAAAACTGCTTCCTTCCAAAATTTCTCTGGTAGGTCCTTATCAATAAGCATTGTTCTGGCCATGTTGTTAATGATCTGATTCCTCCTTTCTACTACTCCATTCTGTTGGGGAGTTCTCACTGATGAAACTTGATGCCTTATCCCATGTTTCTCGAGATAGTTTTCAACCTGACTGTTTGTAAATTCCGTACCGTTATCAGTACGAAACTTCAGAATTTTCTGCCCAAGCATCTTTTCTGATTCCCTCCTGTACTGCTTTATGCAACTGAACACCTCTGTCTTATGGGTAATTATGAATACCCAGGCCATTCTGCTATAGTCATCAATGAAAAGAACATAGTACCTTTGCCCATTTATAGCTCGTGGTGAGATAGGTCCACATACATCAGCATGCACCAATTCGAGCACTCTAGTTGATTTCTGTTCCTTTGGCCTGTATGTCTTTCTGATGATTTTCCCTTGTTGACAAGCATCACACGTATGAGTGCGATCACGTGATAGTTTGGGAAGGTCTCTAGCAGCATCACATTTAACGAGATCCTCCATAGATGGTTGGCATAGATGACCAAGTCGCTTATGCCACAGCTGGTTTTCTTCCTCTCTGGATAAAAGACAAGTATCTTCTTCCCCACATACAAGATAGAGATTTCCCTTTGACCTTTTTCCCTGCAGAACAGCTGCTCCATCTTTTCCTTTCACAACACACATCTTCTTGGTAAATTGGATAGAGTGCCCAGAGTCACATAGTTGACTGACACTGAGAAGATTATGACTGAGACCCTCTACTACCAAGACATCAGCACGTCTCATCTCTTTGCCCCCAAACTTGGCTTTCCCTGAGCCAACAATCTTCAGGCCTTCATCATTTCCAAATTTGACAACTCCTTCTTTGTCATATTTGATGCCTGTAACAAGATCCTTATTACCCGTCATGTGGGATGTGCAACCACTATCAAGGATCCAAACACCAGATCGATCTGATGCTTTAAGGGCAATCTCCGCCACCACAGCCTTCTCATTTTTCTTCTTCTTGGTCCATACTTTTTCTTTCACACTCGGCATGGATTGAGGCTTCTGTTCTTTCTCAGAGCATGATGGACCACCCTCATCTTGCAGAGCTGCAAATCTGTTCTGAACTTTTAACTCACTTGTTGGTTTATTGATCTGCTGCTTGCGAACATTTTGATTATTCTTTGACACATTTCTCTGAATGATTGATGTGCAATACCTAGCCATGTGTCCAAATCCTCCGCACCAAAAATAGTGTCCTTCAAAATGTGTTCTGGAAAACCGTTCTCTGTTTGGCTGCCGTCTCTGCTCATGTTCCCTTCTGTATCTCTTGGCTATGGAACACACAAACTGTGAATGTCCCATTTTCCCACAGCAATAACACCTGATATAGGATTCATTCCCTCGTGATATTTCAGCACTGTGATTTCCCCTTTGGGATCTTTGAATACTCTGATTCTGTTTTGTTCCCAAATCAACCTTCACTTTCGGGATGAGTGCTTGCGGTCTGACTGCAATTGTCGCCAATTTTTGTTCTTGACTAAGCCCAGAAACGACCTTAACATCTGAGCTCAATTGCTGTTTCTTTCCTACTGAACTGCTAGGCTCCGCTTTCATCTTCTCTGTCTTCTGAATAGCCTGCTTTTCAGATATCACATTGGGGGTCAAGAGTTTATCTTGATCCTTGAGTTTTTGTCGCAGACTGACCACTTCTTCTTCAAGCTCTTTGATACATCTAACCTGTTCTTTTCCTGTGTTTGTCAGACAATCAATTTCCTTCTTTTGTTCCTCAATTTTAAGCTTATAATCAACAATATTTTCTGAGCTCTCTGGTGTTGAGGATTTTAGTCTTTCAATTTCTTCTAACAGCTCAGACTTTTCTTCATCCTGTTGTTGCATGTAGAGTTTGGCATCACGAACCACTTTATTGGCTTTCTTCGTTTTGGCTCTCCAAACATCTATCTCCTCAAGAGCTGCTTCCAATTCGGCTTCCATATCAATTCTCCCTTCAATTTCTTCTTCTTCTTTAGCATCAGCTTCTTCTCCCTTTTGAGAACTACCAACAATTGCCACCAAGGCATTTACTCCACGATCTCTGCAATTTTCTATTTCCTCAACTTCTTCATCCTCAGACTCATCTGAACTTTCAAATTCTTGTGAGAGAAGATTCTTTTTCTTGAAGAAATTTCTCTTGAATTGTTTCTTCCCTTTCACAAAAGCTGAAGACTTCTTTTTGGGAATTTCAGCGTCATCATCATCATCATCATCTTGAAACTTCTTGGGGCATCTTGCCGCAAGATGACCAACCTTTCCACATCTAAAGCATGCTAGTGGAAGTTTACCTTTAAACTTTCCTCTTCCTCTTTGTAGATTCGAAGAAAGGAATGACATCACCTCATCTGTCTCTTCTTCTTCATTAGAATCTTCAATGGTGAGCTTCTTCATGGCCTTAAATGCCACCTCTTTAGACTTCCCCTTTTCCACAGCCTCATTATCATCGTTCCTCATTTCATATGCAACCAAGGTACTGTGCAAATTGTCCAATGTCAGCTCTTTTGGATCTTTATCTTCTAGTACTGAAACTTTCGGATTGAACCGAGGTGGAAGTTTCCTCAAGATGCTCTTTACAATCTTTATGTCTTCAATGACTTCTCCAAGACCTCGCATATCTTCCACAACAATGTTTACCCTATCAAAGAATGCGTCAACAGACTCATTCGGGTTCATTTTCAGATCTTCATATTTGTTCCACAACACCTGCAGCTTTGCCTCTCTGACTTTTGTGTCCCCTTCATATATATTCAAAAGCTTTTCCCACATGGAATGTGACGTTTTGCATGACATCACCTTCGTGTAGATGGGATTGGAAAGGGATCCCCCTAAGGCATTGATTGCTTTGGAATCAGCATCCAACTCTCTATGCTCAGCTTCTGATAAGGCACCACTATTAATATCAGCTGTGATACCATGCATAGCTGCTGAAAACACATCCATTCCCAAGGATCGGAAATAGTGTTGCATCCGATTCTTCCATATCTGAAAATTATATCCGTCGAAGATCGGAATCCCTTTATGATTGGTTACCTCCATTGAGAGAAGAACAACTTTCAACCTTTGCTCTGATACCACTTGTTAGGTCCACTAGGCTGGATACCCTGAGAGGGGGGGTGAATCAGGGTATGACCAATTAAAAATTAATGCCCGTTCTGATCTTGTTTCGCTGTTAAGCAAAACACTCTTCTCTCTTTTTCCTGCTGCATGATATATACAGAAAGTAAAGCAAGCACAGGACACATCAATTTTACTTGGTTCACCGCTAAGGGCTACGTCCAAGGAGCATACGCCGACAGGTTGCCGGTCGTACCAAATTCCACTAATCTTCACTAGCTGTGGATTACAAGGTTCGGGCTAGATCACTTCTATGCCCAGGCTCACTGCCTTTACAATGTTTAGGGTCAGCTCACTGCTTTCCCAAGGGTCACTCCCTGTTTCTCTCTCTCTGGCTCACTGCCGGTGGAGAGGATCACCTTTTTCCTCTTCCTAAGCTCACTGCTCTTGGAAGGGATTAACTCACAGTTTATAGACCTGTAGGTCTCTTCATTTTCATGAATGAATGCATCTTTCTATGTATGTAGATGCTCTGTTGAAGTTCAACTTTCACCCGTAGATGAATACCCCTTTGCCACTATCCACTGGGCAAACAACCTTTGGAAAGACCTTCGCAAAGCACCATACAATGCGAGGCTCCCAATTTCGCGAAGCTCAAACAAGCCTTCGCGAAGCTCCTGCCTTTTCGCGAAGCTCCTGCCTTTTCGCGAAGCTCACTCGCGAAGCTCCTTCGCGAAGCACTCTCGCGATGCTCAAGCTGTCGCAATGCAACGACCCTCGCGAATCTAAGTAAGCCAACGCGGAGCTCGCAGGTTTCGCGGAGCTACAATAGCCGCCGCGAAGCACCTATTTCGTGAAGCACACTGGCTCCGCGAACCACCTTCGCAAATCGAGAGCAAAGTATTTTCTCTGAAAATTCTCTCTACTTCGCCTGAAGGGTTCGGCCTCTATTTATAGGCGATTCCACCGACCCTCATCCTTTCCGCACGAAGTCAACTCCACGTCATCTCAAATCGCGATGCTCCAAAGTTTCTGTCAGAATTCTGTCCAAATCGCGAAGCTCCACCGCAATCTTCCGTTCGCGGAGCTTGACGTAGTCGCGATGAATCACCGTCAACTTACCTTCGCGGCTCGCGCCTTCGCCGCGAAGCTCCCTCGCGAAGCCCAACATTCCTCCGCACCTTCACCGTGATTTTCTCTCGCAAAGCCCTTCTCCGCCGAGATGTGCTTCAGTATCTGCCGTTCGCGAAGCTTGTCGTAATCGCGAAGCATCACCGCCTCCATTCTTCTGGTCTTCGCGATTTCCAAACCATGCATCCTATCTTCGCGAAATTCATGCCTTTGCCATATTAAATTATGCTCTTCATGGAAATCCTCTTTTCGCGATGCTCACCAAACTCCAAATTTTGGACCCCAAAAATTTGGCAAACACTGGGAAACGGCGCCACCTTGTACTGCTCTTTTGTACCGCCTCCAGATCGTCCTTTTCCTTTGTCATCGTTCTTTGTCAACAATGATTGTCAACAACATCTCGGGAACTCGACAAATATCCATGAAACACCTGATTTGTCAACAAACACAATCAACCCAAAAACACTGCAATGTTACCTTGAGGGATTTTTGCCCAACACCACTGCATGCCTTTAGGTCTATCTAAACATCCACCTCGGCCTAAGTCAGGTTCTGGGAATTCACAACCTTCCTAAGTGTATTTATGTGTTTTTTTTATATTTGGATTTGTTTAATTATTATTATGTAAGTAGATTTCGTGTATAATTTAATTTAGAGGGGACTGGCAGGGGGTAGGGGGGAAACTGGAAAGGGGGAGGGGGCTGGCAGGGGGTGCAAGTGGGGGATGGTAGGGGGTGCAAGTGGGGGTTGGCAGGGGCAGGGGGGAGGAGAAACGGGCAGGGGGGGCAGGACTGGGGGTGTCCAGGTTCTCGGGGGGTTCCAGGGTCTGTCCAGGAGGGTGGGGGTGGATGTCCAGGGGAGTGGAGGTCTGGGCTGTCTAGGGGGATTTGTCCAGGGTCTGGGGGGGTGTCCAGGGTCTGGGGGTGTGGGGGGTGTCCAGGTTCTAGGGGGGGTTCAGGGTCTGTCCAAGAGGGTGGGGGTGGCTGTCCAGGAGAGTGGAGGTTTGGGCTGTCCAGGGGGATTTGTCCAGGGTCTGGGGTTGTCTAGGGTCTGGGGGTGTCCTGGGTCTATCTGGGGGGGTGTCCAGGGTTTGTCCGGGGGTGTCCAGGGTCTGTCTAGGGGGGTGTCCAGGGTCTCTCTGGGGGGGTGTTCAGGGTCTGTCCGGGGGGTGTTCAAAGTCTGTCCGGGGGGTGTCCAGGATATGTCTGGGGGGGTCCAGGGTCTGTCTGCGGGGTGTCCAGGGTCTGTCCGGGGGGTATCAAGGGTCTGTCTGGGGGTGTCCAGGGTCTGGGGGGAGGTGTCTAGGGTCTGTCTAGGGGGGTGTCCAGGGTCTGTCCAGGAGGTGGGATTTGTAGGGGGGGCTATCCAGGGGGGGTTTATGTAGGGTGGGGGTGTCTAATGTCTAGGAGGGAGGGTTCTGTAGGGGGTGGGCTACTATAGGGGGTGTGAAGGGGGTGGGGGGCTATTTTTTATGGTTTTCCAGACCCTATAGCCATGATTTTTAACCGTAGATATAGGTCTATTTTCACAGTTTCTAACCGTGGCTATAGGTCTAATGCCACAGTTTCTAAAAGTGGCAATAAATTGTGTCCCTCCTCTAGTATAACCACGGTTCTAAACCGTGGCTATAGAGATATTACCACGGTTTGAACCATGGCTATATACCTATAGCCACGGTTTGAACTGTGGCTCTAGACCTATAGCCATGGTTCCAAACCGTGGATATATGTCTAGGCTTATATCCATGCCAAACTTAGCCACGGTTTCTCAAACTGTGGCTATTACCTATAGCCATAGTTTGAGGACCTATAGCCATAGTTTTAAACCGTGGCTATAGCCCGAATTTCCAATAGTTCCAGATAGATGGGCAGATAGAGCGGACCATCCAGACATTGGAGGATATGCTACGGGCATGTGTTTTGGACTTCGGGGGATCATGGGTACAACACTTTCCCTTAGTAGAGTTTGCTTACAATAATAGTTATCACTCTACTATTGGCGTGACACCATTTGAAACCTTGTACGGGAGGCCATGTCGTTCACCCATATACTGGACTAAGGTTGGGTAGGTAGGTATTCTTGGCCCAGAGGTAGTGTAGAATAAAACAGAGAAGGTTCAGCTTGTGCGTGAGAGGATAAAGGTAGCCCAGGACCGGCATAACTCGTATGTTGATCGTAGGAGGAGGCCCTTAGAGTTCGATGTTGGAGACCATGTGTTCTTGAAGGTTTCCAATCGACGTGGACAGTGAAGGTTCGACAAGGGAATCAAGCTCTCTCCTAGGTTCATCGGGCCTTTCAAAGTGTTGGGGCAAGATGGTGAGGTGGCATATCAACTGGCATTGCCGCCTCAGTTAGAAAGGATCCACGACGTTTTCCACGTCTCCCAACTACGTCGATATATACATGATGACTCTCATGTCATTAACTAGGGAGAGTTGGATATAGGGGATGATGATATGTTCATAGAGATACCAGTCAGGATCGAGGACCGAAAGGAGAAGGTGCTTTGTGGATGGACCATCCATTTAGTTCGTGTGTTGTGGAGGCACGGTGGCCTCAAGGAGAGTACTTGGGAGTGAGAAGCACAGATGTGATCCCAGTACCCAGAGCTGTTTTGAGTTGTTGTTTCAATCCTTCCTTGATGTCCTTGTTTTTTGTGACTTGGTGTGATGTAATTCTGACCTTGTTTGGTTATGATATGTGTTGTTTCCTTTACCTTATGAATGTATATTAAAAGTCCCGATGTGTGGGGAAGGGAGAACTTGATTTCTAATTGAGACGCATCAGCACAGATGCGATTAAACCCGTGCGGGCGAGTCAGTGCCGCCCAAAGCGGATAATATCTTGACATGGAGGAAGGAACTCCTTGATATGTGTGTCGGGGAAATGTGATCTTTGGGGTTTGTATGGTTGTTTGGGGTGGTTTCACCCATTGGTCTCACTGATCGGTGTCTCACCGATCGGTTTAACCTATCGGTTTCACCCATTGGTCTCACCCATCAGTTTCACGCATCGGTCTCACCGATCGGTTTCACCCATCGGTCTCACTGATCGGTTTCAACCATTGGTATCACTGATCAGTTTCACCAATCGGTCTCATTGATCGATGTCTTACCAACTAGATTCACCCGATCAGTTTCACCCAATCGGTTTCACTGATCAGCTTCACCCAATCAGCTTTACCTGATCAGCTTCACATATCAGCTTCACTCAATCCTCTTCACCTGATCCGCTTCACCCGTTCCGCTTCACCCGATCCGCTTCACCCAATTGGTTTCACCGATCGCTCTCACTGATTGGTCATAGAGGGGTGTCGGGGTTCCTTCCCCAATTTTCCCATAACACCACTTTTAAGTCTTTTTAACCTTTTAAAGTGGTTCAAGGCCATTTTTAGGCCCATAAATAATGTTTTAAATCCCATAAGAGTGGTAGACCCTTGACTTACCAAAACTTGTGGCTTTTTTTAATCAGTTTCACACCCTTGTTGCATTTTCCAGCCTCCTGTGTTTTCCAGTCTCGCCCCTGTTATGTGTTTTCCCAGTTTGAAGGAAGTCTATTAACTCACAGTCGTTATCTCCACCATCTCCAATGAGAATTATTAAATCTTAATAATTTTTAACGTGTGAGAGTGCCCACCCACGTTGTCAAGACACAACCCATTTTTCAAGCATTTTGAATTGACATATCCCGTAACTCTTGGATCGGGCCTTTATCACCAAGATCTTCTTCCACGATCTCTTTGGTTCCCTATGGATGCGCTTGAAGTCCTTCCTTAGGATACGAGTCGTGCGCCCGTGATCGAGCCCTTCCCGCTCAGCCTTCATGGAGTTTTTTTCCCTACTGCTCATGCAACCATAGTTTTTGGCATGAGGAGGAAACGTCGATCCTTGATCAACCAAGTAGGGATTCTTCCTTTGTCTCTCTTCTTTATGCATCATGCGGGGTGGGTATGATGATGTTCCCTCAGGATGTAGATGAAACCAAATTTAAAAAAGATAATAAATGAACCTTTAAACAATGAAGGGGTGATAATGATAATTTTGTTGCTCTGTTATACCTTTATTGTTATGTTGTGAATTGTATGGGCTTTTGTCCAATGAAAATCGTGGTCGTTGGTGGTCTTTACTTGCACACTAATGATCCTCTATTTTTCTGGTCAATCCTATGATTGAATGGTTGTTGAAGGTTCCGGGTGCAGTGGAAGCGCGTGGGTGGATGTGCCCACTTGGCTTTTTGTCATTAGCAATGATCAATCTGGGATCAATACGACGATAAACGCCAGTCTCCATGGATCGAATAACAGAAAAAGACAAAGAAGATGGTTTGTCCCGGAACCACAAACAAGGATCATTACAGGTTGATTATAGTTAATTTAATTAATTATAAAGAAATACCTTTTGGGTGTTCTTTCTTCGTTGATGTTCTCGATCACGTTGTCGATGTGATCCGTCATTGCGTCGTAGAAGCCAAGTGTAGACTCCCTCTAGCGGTGATCCACACGTGTACCTTGTATCTCTGGACGTCGCCAAAGGATTCTCCGGGTGCTAGCGTGGAGAAGCTTTTGCTTGCGTTTTCCGCCTTAGATCGTCTTGATCCAATGGAAGAGGATCTCTCTCAGTCTTGAGAGAGTTCTTGGAGGAATAGGTTCTTTCGGTCTTGAAATAATTCTCCAGAGATGTTGTGCACAACAATTCTCTTGTGTAGGAAAAGAGTTGGGGTTGTGAGGATATTTATAATCGAGTTTGAGGTTGTAGAGTTATGACAATAAATAAACGTGTTACACGTTTCATTTATTTCATTAACTCTTATTGAAAACCCCCATGTCGAATAATTAATTCATTGACATTTTCTTACGCTGATTATAATAAATATCATTTAATAAAATGATATTATATCCTCAAAATCCCGACTGGAAAAACTACACGGCGTGTACTTGTTTTTCATTGAAAACTGCACGGCGTGTACATTAAATGTACACGGCATGTATTTATTGTTTTCATTTACTCATTTCCTTTCCAAAATAAAACTACACGGCGTGTACATTTAATAATACACAGCATGTACTTGTTTTATTTTATTTTTCCTCTATCATTTAAAACAAATCAGGCTTCCTTGAATAATTATTAAACCACGTACGGGAATAATCTTTATTCAACTTGAGATACTTAGATACACTTAGTGTGTGACCCTCTAGGCCTCTTTCTCGTTGGCATTAGACAAGCTTGCCTAAAGTCTAAGATTACTGTCTAGCAACGGGTCAAGGCACCCAAGAGAAAGAAGTTGACGCCGCATTGACGTATCACTTCATACAAACGCTTACTGTTTAATTTAATCCCTATGTCTCGATATCTCATCAAGCAGGTTTCATGGCAGTGTCATAAACCTATATTCTTGATATGTCGTTCTTTGACTACCTGAAATAAACTCGTCATTTACACCATGGCCATGGAATTTAATGCAACAGTTCTATTTCAATCAAAGGGTCGAGATATCAACTTCCATAAATGGAAGGGACAAATCCTTCCTCGACTTATCCATTAACAACATGTCACTCATGACGCACCCAACGTACCCTACTTCCTGCCAACTGTCTGCGTGACGGTTTTCGTCAGTAAATCTAAGTGCGCGAGTCATGACATGAGTTAATGATAATCTTCCAGTCTAAGGACCATTACACACACTCGCAGATAGAAATATCTGATGACACCAAGACATGTAGAATTACTACTGGAGGGTCTGTTCTCATAATCTCCCATCTTGGAGATTACCAAGTGCGAACTTCATGAGAGAGAGTCTCGTCTTCTTACGAGTACTCGCACATAACGGTCTGTATACTATGTGTCCTATCATAGTATGTCATCCAACTGCAGAACTTTATTTAATAATATTTTTATAACATTTCAAGGGTCTCATCATAGCGGGGATCTGCTATGACCTTATTAATGCAACAAATATTCCAGGACATTATTATATTATAGTCATGCAGAACAATGAACAATATATAATAAGTGAACATTCATGTAATCAAAGTACAAAACAGTTGGTTCTGAGGACACCAACCCTTACAAACTCCCACTTGGACTAGAGCCAACTGCCTATGACTTTTATTCCGCTAAATCTCACATGATGATCATGTTTTTGTTGAGTCAAGGCTTTAGTCAATGGGTCTGCCATGTTGTATTCCGTGGAAATACTGCTCACTGCAACTTCACCTCTCTGAGAAAAATCCCTCAAGAGATGATACTTCTGAAGTATGTTCTTTGTCCGCTGATGTGACCTTGGCTCTTTTGCAAGTTCCACCGCTGCAGTATTATCACAATAGAGTGTGATAGGATATTTACTACTCAGTACAACATCCATCTCTTGGACGAAGCTTCGCATCCATACTGCTTCTTTAGCTGCCTCAGAAGCTACGATATACTCGGACTCCGCTGTAGAATCTGCCACCACACTTTGTTTTGAGCTCTTCCAGCTCACTGTACCTCCATTCAAATTGAAGATGTATCCAATCTGCGACTTCATGTCATCTTGATCAGTCTGGAAACTAGCATCTACATGTCCTCTGATGACTAGTTCCTCATCTCCTCCATATACCAGGAACATATCCTTAGTACGTCTCAGATACTTAAGGATAGTCTTGACTGCCATCCAATGCAGTCTCCTGGATCAGCTTGATATCTGCCTACCGCACTTAATGTATAAGCAACATCTAGCCTCGTACATAGCATAACATACATGACTGACCCAATCGCGGATGCGTAAGGGATCATTTCCATCCTTTTTCTTTCCTCATGTGTCTGAGGACACATTTTCTTGGAAAGATGAATGCCATGTGACACTCGCAACAATCCCCTCTTGGACTGTTCCATACTGAATCTCTTCAGTATCTTGTCAATTTATGTACTTTGACTCAGGCCCAGCATTTTCTTGGATCTATAACGATGGATCTTGATCCCAAGAATATATGCCGCCTCGCCCAAGTCTTTCATGGAGAAGCATTTATGCAACCATGACTTAACTGACTGTAAGATAGGTACTTCGTTTCCAATTAGCAATATGTCATCAACATATACTATTAGGAAAACGACTGCACTTCCACTAAACCTTTTGTAGACACAAGGCTCACATTCGTTCTTAACAAAGCCAAATTCCGTAACAGCTTCATCAAAACGAATGTTCCATGACCTTGATGCTTGCTTTAATCCATAAATGGATTTCTATAACTTACATACCTTGTTGGAATCCTTTGGAGTTACAAACCCTTCAGGTTGTGTCATGTAGACATCTTCCTGGAGGTTCCCGTTAAGGAAAGATGTTTTGACATCCATTTGCCAAATTTCATAGTCATGGTAAGCAGCAATGGCCAATAGGATTCTGATGGACTTCAGCATTGCAACCGGTGAAAAGGTTTCATCATAGTCAATTCCTTGACGTTGTCTAAAACCTTTTGCAACCAGTCGTGCCTTGTAGGTGCTGACTTGCCCCTCCATGTCCAGTTTCTTCTTGAATACCCATTTATTACCAATAGGCTTTACATCAACTGGAGGATCTACCAAAATCTAGACTTTGTTTTGGTACATGGAATCCATTTCAGAATTTATGGCTTCTTGTCACTTGGCAATATATGTGCCTTCAACTGCTTCCTTGTAGGTAAGAGGATCATCATTGTCAACCAATAATGAGTAACCATCCTCAGTGACAAGAAAACCATATCGTTCTGGTTCTCTCACCTCTCCCGTGCTCCTACGCAGTTCTTGTGTCTCTGGAACAGATTGTTCTTCCACGGGGCTTTGTGGAATTTGTTCTTGTACCAACTCATGTGTATCATGAGCCTCGACTTCATCGAAGTCTATCTTTCTCCCACTATCTCTTTTGGAGATGTGCTCCCTCTTAAGGAATATGGCGTGTCTTGCCACTGTAACCTTTTTGTCTGAGGGGTTGTATAGGTAATATCCCCTTGTTTCCTTGGGATATCCTATAAAGATACAATTTGTGCCTCGGGGTGTGAGTTTGTTACCTGAAGATTCCTTAACAAATGATTCTCTACCCCACACGTGTAAATTCGATAACATGGATTTGCGTCCACTCCATAACTCGTATGGAATACCATTTATCGATTTAGTTGGTACTTGGTTTAGTATGTGTGCTGCTGTTTGTAATGCATATCCCCAAAAGGATAATGGAAGACTCGCATGACTCATCATTGATCTCACCATGTCCAACAGGGTGCGGTTCCTTCTTTCACTTACACCATTCCACTGCGGTGTGTAAGGAGGAGTGAGTTGAGATAGAATCCCAAACTCCCGTAAGAAATCAATGAAGTCCTGATTAAGATATTATCCTCCTCTGTCTGAACGGAGTTTCTTAATCTTCTTACCAATCTGGTTCTCAACTTCATTCTTGTATTCTTTGAACCAATCAAAAGAATCTGACTTATACCTCATTAAATAGATATATCCATATCTAGTAAAATCATCAGTAAAAGTTATGAAGTATGAGAACCCACCCCTTTCTTCAACTGGAAATGGTCCACACACATCTATGTGAACTAATTCTAGAAGCTCTTTAGCTCTTTCACCTTTCCCACTAAATGGGGCTTTGGTCATTTTTCCTTGTAGACACGCGTGACATACACCAAGTGGTTTTAGTTCGAAAGAATCTAAATACCCATCTTGATGTAATTTTGTCAAATGTTTCTCATTGACATGACCTAGCCGGTGATGCCAAAGTTGGGTGTGGTATGAGTCATGTGAATTGACTTTGTTATCGATTTCCATTACTTGGTTTGTGTAGTCTAACACATAAAGGTCATTATATAAATTTGCCCTACCAAAACAAATGTTATCTTTATAAAAGTAGCAACATTCATTTCCAAACTTGAATGTGAATACATCAGTATCTAATCTAGATACTGAAATAATGTTTTTAGTAACAGAAGGCACATAATAACAACCTTTCAAAACCAAGACCATCCCGGTAGGCAATGTGAGGTGGTAGTCTCCGACAGCTACAGCAGCGAGTCTGGCTCCGTTGGCTGCTCGTAGATCTACCTCCCCTCGATCAATCTTCCTGAATCTACTTGGTTCCTGTATTTGGATACAGATGTGAGAACCACAAGCAGTATCTAATACCTAATTAGTAGATTCAGATAGATTGCATTTGATAACAAATGCACTTGAAGCTTCCCCTTGCTTCCTTGGCTGGGTGCAGTTTTTCTTCCAGTGGCCCTTCTTGCCACATGCGAAACAAACACCATCATGTTCCTTTGCCTCCCCTTTGATCTTCCATTTCTTGGAAGGCCTTGAAGAAGCTTTGGGCTTAAAGATCTTCGCCTTCCCTTTCCTTTTATTCACCATAAGGACATAAGGCTTTTCACGCTTCATGTCATTGTCCACTTGGTGAATAAGGATAAGAAGATCAAATAGATAATTATCAATATTGTTCATGTTGAAATTAACAACAAAGTTTGAGAAGCTCTGGGGGAGTGATGCAAGAATGAGATCGGTGCCCAGTTCTTCGGGGAGTTTAAACCCTAGAACCTCCAAGCGCTCAATGTAGCCAATGAGCTTGACTACATGAGGCCCAGCTGGGGCACCCTCTCCAAGCTTGCTATGAAATAGAGCCTTGGAGATCTCAAACCTCTCCTGTCTTGCTCTCTCCTGGTATAGACCATGGAGATGCTCGAGCATGCTATAGGCATCCATGTCTTCATGAGACTTCATGAGCTCACTAGATATTGATGACAGCATCAAACATTGAACGTCGAGTGCATCGTTCAAATGTTGATCATAGACTAGGAAATCTTCATCACTCGCCCCTGGGGCAGGGGAATCAGGAAGTGAGGACTCCAGCACGTAAAACTTTCGTTCATGGCGTAGGATAACCCGAAGGCACCTAAACCATTCCTGAAAGTTACTATCGGTGAGGATATTGTCTTTATCTAGTATTGATCGAAGAGAAAATGTGGTTGACGAGTTTGTCATCTTGATTCTACAATTTTAAAAGAGCATATTTATTAGTACTTTCTTGATTACATTTTTATGAGAAATAATAATAAATTAATTAAGTCTCCCACTATTTTATCAAGTCTCAATGGCCCTCACCATTGAACTCGGAATGTCCAGTTGCTTTGACATTCTAGTGGAAAGGATCCATATTTCCCTTTGCATAACCCCAACAAGGGTTGGTCAAGCTATTTGAAGGTATTTAGGTAGGCATGTCTTTGCCAACTGTGAGCTTATAGTTCCTTGATCTGTTGAGTGGACTCCCCAATCCTGAAATCCTAACTTGGATTTCCTCAACTCTTACCTCCAATATTACATCAAGTCTAGCAAGGGCTACTTCTCTTGATGTAATATGGTTAAGTCAACCCGAAACCTTTCATAAGGGATTCCTTTATAAAAGTAAGTGTCCCAACAAGGGTTGGTCAAACACATAGTTTTATTGAGTCTTGCCCTTAATCAAGTAACGGAAGGCTTGTTCTGACTTAATATGGTATTTGAGGGATTTTATTCTTTATGCGTATTTTTGCATTATCACATGCTTGTTAATATTAAGTGATGCTTTCTTAAGTGATTAACCATGTTCTGATAATTTTTACGCATAGTCCGGTTTTTTTTATTTTATTCCATCTTTGCATGCTTGTTCATTTTATTAATTATGTGATCGCGACAACACATACATAATAAATAAACCATGCAATCAGATAGAAATAAAATAAGATGGCATGATCATGAGATTCTATTGGTTAGCTTATCTAGCGGTTTTGATAAGCTAACCCTGACCTAGGGAAAACACCTTGAACCTATTGGTTCGTGTTTTGCAGATCTCACCTGTCCACCTTTGTATCTTCTTGCGTCGGTTTCGCCTCGGCTTTGGGATTTGAACCGTCTCTTCTGGCTTGGGAGATCCTCCATTACATGGGTTTACATTAAAGAAACCATGGGTACGCAGGCCCTACATTTTATTGGAAGAAGGCTCGCAGGACAACAAATTTAAATTAAATAAATTTAAATGAAACCATACACATACAAAGGTTCTTTGGTCTATCTCATGATCATCCATAGTATGCAACGACATTTACGCATATTTAGAATTCAAATTCTTTTAATCGTTCTTTTATTTAAGATAATACGCGCTCGAATTCAATTAATTATGATCTTATAATTAATCAATTCTTTATCTTAAATTCCTTTCTGAATTTCCTTGAGATTCTTCTCATCCATATTCCTTGTACGGGTCTTTGTACATTGGAGGAAACCTGGTGAAATTTCATTTCTGGAAAGTACAAGGCATGTAGTTTATAATTACACGGCGTGTATTTTTCTTTTCACCATTTATCCAAAGTACACGTCGGGGCTTTGGCGTGTTTTCTGTACTTTGGAAATTTTAGAGTACACGGCATGTAGATGAATCATACACGGCGTGTACTTCCTTGTTACGCGGTAACCGGCCTGGCGATCCCGTGTACGCGGTACACGGCTTATCTTTGTACACGTTTTCACCTGGGTCGGAACGGACTACACGGCGTGTTGTTCCAACATACACGCCATGTATTCCGGTTTCCACGCGTCGTTCTATTCTGGTCAACACAGCGTGATTAAAACTTAGGCATAATCAATTCACACGGCGTGGTTTGGCAGACCAGTGTCGGTTCGTTGAACCTAAGTACACGGTGTGTAGTTTTAATTACACTCCGTGTAATCCCGTGTTGTACAGACAGAAAGAGCGGCTCCTCTGGATGAGTTCCTCATTTTTATTTTTAATCAAAATTAAAATTAAAAGGTCGTTTCTATGATATGAATCGAGAAACGAAGGAGGAAGAATAGATCTCGTTAATTCAGATTTATAGAACGATTTATTTCGAATTGAATCAAATATGAATGCGTAAATTATCAACGAAAATTAAATAACTATAATCAACGTTGTAACCTGCCTCTGATACCATTTGAAGGTTCTGGGTGCAGCGGAAGCGCGTGGGTGGATGTGCCCACTTGGCTTTTTGTCATTAGCAATGATCAATCCGGGATCAATACGACGATAAATGCTAGTCTCCACAGATCAAATCACAGAAAAAGACAAAGAAGATGGTTTGTCCCGAAACCACAAACAAGGATCGTTACAGGTTTATTATAGTTAATTTAATTAATTATAAAGAAATACCTTTTGGGTGTTCTTTCTTCGTTGATTTTCTCGATCACGTTGTCGATGTGATCCGTTGTTGCGTCATAGAAGCCAAGTGTAAACTCCCTCTAGCAGTGATCCACACGTGTACCTTGTATCTCTGGATGTCGCCAAAGGATTCTCCGGGTTCTAGAGTAGAGAATCCTTTGCTTGCGTTGTCCACCTTAGATCCTCTTGATCCGATGAAAGAGGATCTCTCTCGGTCTTGAGAGCGTTCTTGGAGGAAGAGATTCTTTCGGTCTTGAAAGAATTCTCCAGAGATGTTGTGCACAACGATTCTCTTGTATAGGAAAAGAGTTGGGGTTGTGAGTATATTTATAATCGAGTTTGAGGTTGTAGAGTTATGACAATAAATAAACGCGTTACGCGTTTCATTTATTTCATTAACTCTTATTGAAAACCCCTATGTCGAATAATTAATTCCTTGACATGTGCTCACGCTGATTATAATAAATATCATTTAATAAAACGATATTATATCCTCAAAATCCCGACTGGAAAAACTACACGGCGTGTAATAATAAATACACGGCGTGTACTTGTTTTTCATTGAAAACTACACGGCGTGTACATTAAATGTACAAGGCGTGTATATCTTGTTTTCATTTATTCATTTCCTTTCCAAAATAAAACTACACGGCGTGTACATTTAATAATACACGGCGTGTACTTGTTTTATTTTATTTTTCCTCCATCATTTAAAACAACTTAGGCTTCCTTGAATAATTATTAAACCACGTACGGGAATAATCTTTATTCAACTTGAGATACTTAGATACACTTAGTGTGTGACCATCTAGGCCTCTTTCTCGTTGGCATTAGGCAGGCTTGCCTAAAGTCCAAGATTACTGTCTAGCAATGGGTCAAGGCACCCAAGAGAAAGAAGTTGACGCCGCATTGACATATCACCTCATACGAACGCTTACTGTGCAATTTAATCCCTTTGTCTCGATATCTCATCAAGCAGGTTTCATGGCAGTGTCATAAACCTATATGCTTGATATGTCGTTCTTTGACTACCTGAAATAAACTCGTTGTTTACACCATGGCCATGGAATTTAATGCGACAGTTCTATTTCAATCAAAGGGCCGAGATATCAACTTCCATAAATGGAAGGGACAAATCCTTCCTCGACTTATCCATTAACAACATGTCACTCGTGACGCACCCAACGTACCCTACTTCCCGCCAACTGTCTGCGTGACGGTTTTTGTCAGTAAATCTAAGTGCATGAGTCATGACATGAGTTAATGATAATCTTCCAGTCTAAGGACCATTACACACGCTCACAGATAGCAATATCCGATGACACCAAGACATGCAGAATTACTACTGGCGGGTTTGTTCTCATAATCTCTCATCTTGGAGATTACCAAGTGCGAACTTCATGAGAGAGAGTCTCGTCTTCTTATGAGTACTCGCACATGACGGTCTGTATACTATGTGTCCTATCATAGTATGTCATCCAATCACAGAACTTTATTTAAGAATATTGTTATAGCATTTCAAGGTTCTCATCATAGCGGGGATCTGCTATGACCTTATTAATGCAACAAATATTCCAGGACATTATTATATTATAGTCATGCAGAACAATGAAAAATATATAATAAGTGAACATTCATGTAATCAAAGTTCAAAACAGTTGGTTCTGAGGACACCAACCCTTACAGTTGTAACATGGAAACTAGTTAATCACGTAAACTTGGTTGATTAAATAGATTCCCAAGGAACAAGAATCCTTGTGTGATCACCCCGGTTAACCAAACAGAAAGAAGGAACTTAATGAATGGTGTGGTTAAAATCTGGAAAACATCCTTGCTCTGTTCGGGTGATATGTGTGGTGGCTTTGCTTGATGTCGTGTTGGGATGACATGGATGGGAATGGAACCTCTAGTTAAAGGGTTGTTGGTTGTGATTCTGAGGTCGTGTGGAGCTGTATGTTGGGGTTTGGTTTGGTTCTAGTACTTCGAGGGATCTCACAGATTCCTTTTGATGTTGTGACTCTACAAGAGAAATGGGTGTGAATGCTTAAAAGCATGCTTGAATATTTTGTTTCAGTTGTTGTTTTTGGCTTGTAGTTATACCTGATTAGTTGCCCAGTAGTGAAGAATTATATTAAATGAAAATCACTTGAACATATAAAATGAGAACTGGTACAATGGGGGAACTATTTTCCAGGAATGGGTTGTGCTCTGGTTATGGTTGTTGTGTATTTGTGCATGTAAGGGTAGCAGCAAGTGTGGTTGTGTACGGGCTAGTTGTCTACTTCGGAACCCTTAGGTTGGGATGAGTGCTTGATTACCTATATGTATAAATTGTAGTTCTTATGTTTCTCATATGCACCCCACCCATGTTGAGCACTTCGTGCCGAACACCCCCATTTCATGGGGGAGGGTGTTTTCCCCAACATTCCTATGAGTGGCTGGTTATTAGCTCCTTTTCTGCTCCCTCGCCCGGGTAGCCCAAGATTTTTCGGGCAGGATGTGATGGCCTAAGGATTATTATGGCTCAAGACTCTTCGAGCATGGTGGTGTTGTGGTGGTTGGCCTAGGTGTGTGCGGGCAGATTGTTTTCCTAAGTGTCTTCGGGATGAGGCTCAAGTGTCTTCGGGCATGGCAGTAGTCATTCTAGCCCAGGTGTCTTCCGGTGTGATGGTGGTTATTGTGGCCTAGGTGTTTGCGGGCGTGGTTATGTGTGGTTGTGATGACCCAGGTGTTTGCGGGCGGGATGAACGTACGGTTTGGATGGCCCATATGGTTGTTGTTGGGGGCAGCAGTGGGACTGCAATGGGATCTGTGGGGGAGGTCTGATGCATAGAATGTCCTAAATAACCAGTGGGAAAGCGGTGTAGGGTACCCAAATATCGATGTGTTATTATTATTACTTTACCTGACTTGCTTTATTCGGGGAGTGTGCATTGGTGAGGCTGGGTGGATAGTTTCATTGTTAGGTGTTTGGTTATCTCTATTTTCTCACGGGGCATTAGATTGTCTCTTCACCTGTGCACGAGAGCTCTTGGTCTTCCCTACTGAGTATACCTAATTACTCACCCTACTCTTATAAACTGTTTTTCAGGTCACTTGAAGCAGGTTGGAGATCAGGCTGGTTACTACTAGCTTGGAGTTGCAGGAGCTATTCGGACTTCGTGGTTGCTGCTATTTTTCCTTTCTTTTGGTACTTTCCTATAAAGTTTTCTTGTATTTTGTAGCACTTTACTTTGAACATGCATGCGAGAATGGATTTTTGGCTTTACCCTTATTTTTAGTTTTGGAGTTGTTTGGGTTTTACCATCTTATCTCCCGATCTTTTTTTATAAAAAAGGTAATGCCTTCCAGATTAGGTGTGATTTTGTATCCTTGGTGCTAGTCGCCACTCCGGGGCCTACTGAAGGTGGGACTCGGGGGGTCATTATCTCTCATTCAACTTGAAGAATGAAGGGTCTGACAATTTGTTGTCCCTTCTCTCATCTTGGGGAAGGCGAGCCGTGACAAGGAATGTATCACATCGCTTCGTGGAGCTGGTAGGTCGTACGCACGTACGAGCGACATTATCATTCTCTTAACAGGTGAAATGGGTAAGGAATTAGGTGATATATTAGTTTTGCAAATTCGATATGATGTCATATATATCACATATATTCATTAAATTTAACCTTATTACCTTCCATGTAAAGTGTAAGTAAAAAAACAAATCACATTGGTTTGTGATGCACTAGTTTATCGTGCACACGAGCAACATTATTGTATTTTCAATTAAATGAAATGTAAGAATTATGTGTTGTGGCTGTATTTTGATACATTTTTGTCACATAATATCTTTAATTTAATTATGTTTTTATTGTAAATAATATTTTAATTAGTTAATTTATTTCGGTGATAGTTCGTTGAGTAAATAATAAAACCCTTAAAACATCGATTTTATGTTTAATTTATTTTTCTTTTATGTTTTAATTTTTATTTAGTTCATCTTTGAATTATTAATTTAATTTTGCATATTATTTTAAAATATTATTTTAATGTCATTGTTTAATTTTATGTTATGCTAGTCCAGTTTGTCTTTTCCTTTTGTTTTTATATTTGATGAATTAACTATAGTTTAGCATTATATTTAATTTCTTTAAATAATTTAATAATTAGAAGGATTGTATTCTAATTCTTTTCTTTAATAAATTTTATAATTTATTTATTTAGTTAATTAATTAGTCAGTAAGATGAATCGTGTAAGTGATTTTGAAAGTCCCCATAAGTAAAATACTCACCCAATAGAATTATCTGACCTATTTCAGTAAGATAAATTCCAATTAGGCCGGGCAGCCACCGCCATTTTCCCAAGCTTTGCGTAGAAGCTTTGATGCCGAGTCCTAATCGAACCCCACCGTGATCTCTCCTAACCCCGAGGATGAAGAGTCGCCGACGCCACTGAGATCCTGACCAGAGCTGCTGTTCGAATCATTGCCGAGTGTCGTAGCGTGTTTGAAGAACATTCTAGCTTCGTGAGCTGGCGAATCCAGATCTGGAAAGATGAAGACTCGATTCTAGCACGCTGTTTGTTGAAGATCCGTTCGAGACTGAGGCTGCCGCTGATGACCTGAACCGCCGACGCCGATCAATCCGATTGCCGAAGCTGAGTTCGGCGATCCGATTACCAAAACTGAACCAAGCTTGCAGAAGAAGCTTCGGGTATTCGCCTTTATGCTCGCGAACCTGAAGACCGAGCTGCCCTGATAATTTTGATTTTGAGCCCGTGAGATGATCCGATCTGTGGCTTACCTTTGAAGAATGAGGCCAATTTCGCATTAAAGGAGCTCGATCTATGAAAACCAGGAATTGGGAGTTAAGCTTCATGGTTCGGTGGAGGAATATGGATTGTGATGCGAAGGAAAAGCCACAACCGATGAACCAAACTGTATATAGGATTTCATTTGTGGGTTTATATCGCAGTGCACGCCTCCTGATCGATGATATGCCGCAGGAACTGGGAGTCAAGTGGGAACCTATCCTTTGTCGCCGCCGAGATTTCAAGCCGAGCCATTGAAATCGGACCTCGCCTGAGATCTGGAAGAACCTGGACGCCGAGGCTGAGCCTTCGTTTAGGTTGATGAAGACCACCCGAGAAGCCATCGCCGTTGTGCTGAACAATCATGATTTCTTTCGAGCTTGAAGTCGAACCCGGGAATGAAGTGTGCCGAGCTGTGCGGATTTTGCCTGTGGGAAGAGGATTGGGCCGACACCTGAGGTTGAATTCGATCTGGAACTGTTAAGAGTAAATCAAAACCCGCTTTCGATTATACACTTAGGTGAATCTGTGACGAAGCTGGGTGTTCTCAAAACCTGACCGACCTTGAAAAAAACAAAGAATCACCATTGCCAGGAGTCTGAGGATGGTGCTGGCTGAGGAATCCTGCTAAAACCATGATTGGGTTGATGCGTGGTTTGATGAAGCTCAATTCGAGCTTCGGGTTTTATTTTGATGTTGGTGGTTTATAATCCTGTTTGTCGGTAAGTTTTCAAAGATGACGGGGTTTGATACTTGCCATTGCTATGGCTGCAAAATGGCACGTGAGATGTTGGAATGAATTTATTAATGGAGGTTTTGGTCATTTTGAGTTGTTATTCAAGATTGGTCGAAAGGAACTTGTGGTTAAGATATGTCTGAGCAAGACAGTTCTGAGCGGAGCTTGTTTGGGGCATGAAAAGATTGAGCTTGTGAATTATTTTGTTGACGCATGTCAATACTGGAAATTGATGTCTGAAGCTTAATGAGTTTTAGCAGGTCTAGGTGCATGGTAAGCTGGATGCATGTGCACGAGATTTGTTTATTTGAATAGGGAAGGTGTTTTCACATGCTAGTCAGACAAGCAATCAATGCAAGTCAATTAGGAGCTGCCACCTGGAAAGAAAGAGCAGTGTGCCATTCCTGATGGCAGACAAAATTTCAATAATAAATAAATGGATTTGATTCAATGAAGGGGAGATTCGGGATTAGAATCATTCAAAGATGGAGGCAGATAGAGAGCATCAAACCGACCAATTTTCACGACACAAGAGCAGAACAACAGAGAGCGGAGTTGGGAGATCTTTTGACAAGTTCGATGAAGACCTGTTTCTGAGCATGGAGATGAAGATCAAACACCAATCGCGTTTCGTGGACATGATCAACTAATTTTTCAGTGGTCGTACCTTGTGGTTTTTCTTGGTGAGTTCATTTTGGGTTTTTAATTTTCTATCTAACTGTCATTTTTTCCAAATTTACAATTGTTAGATATGTGATTGTTGTTTGATAATTGTTTTTTCATCATTTTGTTCAATTTTTTCTTTCATTCGTTGATCGATGCATTGCTAATCAACATGTATTTTTCATCTGGTGAGGATTGTTAGGTCAGTCTAGTTGAGAGTTTTTTTTGTTTAATTCTTGTTGTTGAAGCTTCGTCATTCTCAGTTGAGAATTGTGAGCATAATGCTTCGACTCTGTCAAAGTGTTTGACGATCGATGAATACTTTGACCAACTCTTAATGAAAGAAAGTTAAAGGTGAGATCTTAGTTGACGACTTTGACTTCTCAAACTTAAAGAGACACGATTTCGATATTTCAGTGTATTGATAGAATTTATGGAATGAATTCTTTCAAAATAATGAAGAATGAAAGAACCAGTTGAGTCACTTAGGAAAACCACCGATCTTTCCTGACTTCTCTCTAGTTTTCATTCGTTGTTGCTTGTTTTCTTCTATTCACTTTTCATGTTTTGTTAGTTTAGTAAATTAGGATATTTTTAATTCCTGCTTTAGAAACCCCATAGAAATATTTTAGTTAGTTAATAATAATAAAAAATGTGATAAAGAATCTCTTTAAATGCTATTTCGTTGGGAGACAGCTTTGGTTGCTGCTATATTGCAGCAGTTAGGAGATTAAAAATATTGAAGAGGGTTAAAACAACTAAAAACCCTTATTTCAATATGTGATATTAAAATTTTATAAGTATAATAATATCATAAATAGCATTTACATGTGTTAATTCCATCATTATATCCCACCTTAAAAGGCGGTGATGAAAAACAAATTATATCGATTCACGAGGCGGTATTCCGCAGTACACACGATCAGCGGTTTTGTTTTCCATTTGATGGAAGAGGAGATGGATACAGGTCATGAAATTAGCATGATAACATCTTAATATATGGATGATAATTAGGTTATTATATAAGCATGGTTTAATAATATTTTAAGGAGGTTGGATAAGAAACAACATAAAAATTCTCGTTTAATAACGTTACCTCTTCTTTGAACAACTTCTTTAGGTTTGCACCAAAAGCCATCATAGATTGACTTTATAATCAAAACAATGGATATATTATGTTGTGAGGGGATTAAGGAAGTGATTTGGGTAGGATTTGACTGATCCAAATGGATTTTGAAGTGTGAAGAGGGGAGGAGAGGGGGTGACCTTTTATAAATGAGGGAGGAGACACACATGGAGTTTTTGAAAAGATTCAATTACACCCATGTTTTTATCATCGAAAAAGCCTCCAAAATGGGTCATTATCGACCCTTAGATGTGATAAGGTATACACATGTCCATCCAATGAGCGTTGGACAAGTTGATAGATCATTTTAACCCTTATCTTTTTAGTTTAACCATCGGTAAATCATTTTTTACCTTAATCGTAGTAATTAGTTTTTACATATTTTACTATTCATAATGGTCAAAAATTAAGTTGACCTTATTAGATGATATATGAAAGAGCGTTGTCGCACGCGCTCTCAAAAGAACTTCAAAAGTGAGTTACGTTGGATAAAACTCCAAGCACAACACTCCATGAAGCTAATGTTTAGTTTACTTGGTGTAGCATAGGGGGATAACCAAGGTCGTCTCTCAAAGGAGGAAGTGAATTAAAACATCTTATTAGAGGTATTCTAAAAATAAAATAAAAGGGAATAAAAACACTACTTTAAAGGATTGGGGTTTGTTGTAGTTTATGAATCTAGAAGAAGTTTGCTGGAAGAAGATTGTATAATTTTTTTTGTTTTTAGTTTTGAAATGAATTTCAATTTAAATGACACAACAAGAAGATGTTTTTTTTTTAGAAATCTATTTAAAAAGCGTAATCGATCTAACTCTACCTCTTCACTTTATTATTAATCATTATCATTTAAATTAACATTCACTTAATTATGATCCCTTAATTTGTTAAATCCCGAACCCTACGAGAATTAACTTTACCACAAAGATGATGTGAATTTAAACCTAGGCTAACTTTGGAACGTGCAATCGCAGCACCCTGCTTTGATTGATGTTCTAAGATTAGCTTATGATCAGTGGTAAATTAAGGCACATATCCATTCTGGAAATGAGGATGAATTGTGTTTAGGGATTATATTTGAACTCTACAAATTTATCCCGTGTGGTCTTGTATTACCGATTAAGATCGCGCTCTCACAATTTACACAAAATCCCGACCTCGCGTGTTTTTGTGTTAATTGTTCAATTGCTTGCTTAGTTTATTACAATTTAAAAACACAATTCATGGATCATATTAAGTGAATTACAGTAGCTCATTGATTCAAAATAATTAAATGAAGAGGGTAGAAGATAGATCGATTACTAAAAGACTACTCTTCCATGGGTGGCGTAATCATCGTAGAAGCGTTTTGCATGTGCAAAGGTTTATAATGGGTATAACCCAATATCGCTTCTACTCAAGAATTCCAGCCCCAAGAGGAAGATTAAGAGAAGAATAAATTTAAATAAAACAGAGGAAAAGAGAAGAAATAAAAGAAGAACAAAGAAGTTTATTACACAAACAAAACAATTACAACATGAAGGAGAGAAGGAGGCTTCGATGAGAGGATCCTTGCTTCAAGAGCTACCTCTCTTACAATGGTTGTAGAATTTGGTTGAAACCAATTCTCCTCTGCCTCCAATCTCCAAATGCACGAACCAGCCTCTCCAAATGAGAAAATCACTAATTTATAGAGTGGAGGGGAGACTAGGTTTAAAGTGGTTTCAAGTGTGAATGCAAAATCTCGGCCAAATATTTTAATGAAACTTGCACCGCCCATTTGACCTCCAAAACGCGTGAATTGACCGGCCTTCCAGAAGGATGATTTGTGCCACATCATGTCCCCGAGCTTTCCTCAAAATTTGGGCTCAATCCAAGCCCGTATGTAGAATATATGGCCCAAATACAGAACCTTCTCCATTCTGGCGAGCCCAGCCCAACTTTGACTTCATGGCCCAATTTCAACAACCAAATGAACTCTTTAGCTTTAGTGTCCTGAATAAAAGTTGTAGATAATTAAGTTAGGAACACTGTTACAAAATTTCAAATTCAAATAATAAATATAAAAATATTTATCTTCGAAATACTACAGTGCACTATTAAGGGTAAAACTGGAATTTTCACCAAATTTTCAAATGAATGATCAAATCCCAAATATTTTATAAATAAACATATTTAACACAATGTGAGGAAATTATTTCATTTATTATCAATAAAATATTTAATAAAATAGTGTTTTATCAACTCCCCCACACTTACCCTTTTGCACACCTGGGCAAAACCTCATATCAAGTAAACATCAATATCAAATCAAAACCAATTTTAAAACACATATCCTTAAGATCAATCAATTTCACACCAAGAATCAAAAGATATCATGCCTAATAAAAAACCTTATTTCAAGTTCTCCATTTATATCATTCAATATATTTCCACTTCATTTATCCACCCATGCACAAAACACTTACCTCGCTTGAATTTTCTCTCATCACTCAAATATCAATTTTTTTTGCAATGTCTTTCTCATCCAAACTCATACAAGGGTCACCATAGGCTTGATAGATTCCTACATCACTACCCGATGTGAGTCAAGGACATATGTTTATCATGAGGACTTTTCAGGGTTGTTCTGTGGCTTTCGGTTGGTAGGATTAAGATGTGAAAAACTCTGAGGCTGAATGAGGAGGGCTTGACTCTTTTGAAGCAAAATTGCATTAACCTACTTTTCACTTAAATATGGTCTTCTCTTCAATCCCCATAGTATCAATTCAGCTCCATCATCATGAAAAGTCATGAAAGGTTTACACCATTCATCATTTCAGCATAAAAAATGTCAATCTTCTCAAACATGACTTTCTTGAAAGCTCCAGATGGGCACAACTTTCCACCTCAATTAGAAGCTCCAGAAAAGGCACAGCTTCACTTGTCATGAAAGCTCCAGAAAAGGCACAACTTTCAATATAATGACTTTCTTTAGCAGCAAAAACATCTCTTCAGAATTTAATTTTCCACCCAAAGTATCACATAATGTGGTGGCACAACACAAGACAGCTTCCCCCACACTTAAGCTCAACTAGATTATGCAATTTCACTTCAAGAGTTGGTTGGATAGAGAAAATTGGCTTGTAATGTGGCTTAACCTAACAGGCTGTGCATGGCTTCTAAGGGCTACAAGGATTAAATATTCAAGGTAGGCCATTATAAAAAGGATTCTTTGAAATAGGGGTTTTAATACCAAACAAATGCCTCAATCATTTAAACACAAGTACCTCAAACCCTCAAGTTTTGATAGGAATAGATCAAATTCTGGTTAAATCAAGTATGGTTTGGTTCTCTCAAGAAGTGAGGTGAATGTAAAGAATATGAAAATAATGGTTTAGAAGCCTCACAGGAAAGTGATTTCAAATTTAAAGACAGTGAGATGTGGCATGAGATTCAAAATTCGGTGTACTTTCCATGAAATTACTAAATATTTGAACTTGAAACAAAGTCATTTCAGCATTCATTTAAGCTTAGTTTCATGGGGTAAATTGTTTCACTTATTGATATGGATTTAAAAATGGTGATGAGAATCATTTCAGCTCAAAAGTTTCAAAAACACACAGAAAATTGTAAAATAAACACACAAATTTTGAAAAACACACAATTTTTGTTTTTTGTTTTTTTTTTAACAGGAAAACAATTGAAATTACTAAACTAAAAGGTTCCCTCCCCCACACTTAAAATATTGCATTGTCCTCAATGTGAACCCGTGAGATGATATATGCACATGAAATGCAGAATTTTTAAATAGGACAAATAATATAAAAGTGAAAGGGTTAGGAACAGCCTGATGTGATCAAGTGATGATGGGGTCATGCAGTGTGATAAAATCCACTGCATCAGTAGGATGTCCCTCAATGTATCTCTTCAAACGTTGCCCATTGACTGTAAAGCTCCTTCCAGTGTCCTCTTGTGTGATCTCCATTGCACCATAAGGAAAAACATTAGACACAATATAAGGACCTAACCATCTGGAACGCAACTTACCAGGCATCAACTTCAGTCGTGAACTATAGAGAAGGACTTTCTCTCCAATATGAAACTCCCTTTGTTGGATCATTTTGTCATGAGCTGCTTTTGATCTTTCCTTGTAGAGCCTTGAGTTCTCATATGATGACAGGCGAATCTCCTCAAGCTCTTGAATTTGCAACTTCCTTTGAATTCCAGCTTGGGCCAAATCCATGTTACATTTCTTTATAGCCCAATATGCCTGATGCTCGACTTCCACGGGGAGATGACACGCTTTCCCAAAAACAATCCGAAATGGGGACATACCAATGGGGGTCTTGTATGCTGTCCTATAAGCCCACAATGCATCATCCAAGCGCTTGCTCCAATTCTTCCTATTTGGCTGCACGGTTTTCTCCAAGATTTGTTTCAACTCACGATTTGAAACCTCAGCCTGGCCATTTGTTTGGGGGTGGTATGGTGTTGATGTTTTGTGTGTCACCCCATACTTCCGAAGGAGGGAAGCAAAATTCCTATTGCAAAAGTGTGTCCCTTGGTCACTGATGATGGCCTTTGGTACTCCAAACCTGCAAAAAATCTGTGCTTTGACAAAATCCACAACAACATGAGAATCGTCAGTCCTGGTGGCCTTGGCCTCCACCCATTTACTCACATAATCGACAGCAACAAGGATATACAAGAAACCAAATGAACTAGGAAAAGGTCCCATAAAATCAATTCCCCAAACGTCAAAAATCTCACAGAATAAAATGGGTTGTTGGGGCATCTCGTGTCTTCTTGAAATGTTTCCAGTGTGTTGGCAACGAGAGCATGACTTACAAAATACATGGGAATCATGGAATAAACTAGGCCAATATAATCCTGAGTCTAAAACCTTCCTAGCTGTCCGTTGGGGTCCAAAGTGTCCACCACAAGCAAGTGTATGACAGAAATGCAAAACAGACTCAAACTCATGATCGGGAACACACCTCCTAATGACTTGGTCACTACACATGCGCCAGAGGTATGGATCATCCCACACATAATACCTAGACTCACTTTTTAATTTTTGGACTTGATGCTTCTTCAAATTTACTGGGATTTCAGAGCCAACAATGTAATTAACTAAATCAGCATACCAAGGATGCTTACCTGAGATGGTATAGAGATGCTCATCGGGGAAAGTGTCCCGAAGTGGTACCTGGTCCAAGGTGTCACCCTCTAGTGTGTGAGTAAGCCTACTCATGTGGTCTGCCACCAAATTCTCTGACCCCTTCTTGTCCTTTATCTCAAGGTCAAACTCTTGAAGAAGTAGCATCCAACGGATAAGTCGTGGCTTTGCATCTGGCTTCTTTAGGAGGTACCTCAAAGCTGCATGGTCAGAAAAAACAACTACTTTAGAGCCCAATAAATATGAACGAAATTTATCTAAAGCAAATATAACAGAAAGAAACTCCTTTTCTGTTGTGGTGTAGTTTGATTGGGCTGAATCTAGTGTCCTCGATGCATAGGCGATCACATGTGAACGTCCCTCCACCCTCTGAGATAAGACAGCTCCAACCGCGAAGTTGGAGGCGTCATACATAAGCTCAAAAGGAATCTCCCACCGTGGGGGCTGTATGATCGGTGGAGTGGTCAGACACTTCTTTAGCTCATCAAATGATACCCTGCATGAATCATCAAAATTGAAGTCAATATCTTTTTGAAGCAATCGAGATAAGGGTAGAGCGATCTTACTAAAATCTCTGATGAAGCGTCGATAAAATCCAGCATGTCCAAGGAATGATCGAACATCACGCACACATGAAGGGTAGGGTAAGGATGAAATGATGTCTACCTTAGATCTATCAACCTCTATCCCATATTTTGACACTACATGCCCTAAGACAATGCCATGCTCTACCATGAAATGACACTTTTCAAAGTTCAGGACTAGATTCTTCTCAATACAACGATTCAACACATTTTCCAAACTACTTAGACATTCATCAAATGAAGATCCATACACTGTAAAATCATCCATAAATACCTCCATGCAGGTCTCAATAAAATCAGAAAAAATACTCACCATGCATCTCTGGAAGGTACCTGGGGCATTGCAAAGTCCAAATGGCATCCTTCGATAGGCAAATGTCCCAAAGGGACAGGTGAATGTAGTCTTCTCCTGATCCTCCGGAGCTATAGGAACCTGAAAATATCCAGAAAATCCATCCAAGAAACAATAGTGTGTCTTCCCAGCTAGTCTCTCAAGCATCTGATCAATAAATGGGAGGGGGAAATGATCTTTGCGAGTGGAATGATTTAGTTTCCTATAATCAATACACACGCGCCAACTGTTTTGTACCCTCATTGGAACTAACTCATCTTTCTCATTTTTAACAACAGTAACACCACTTTTCTTAGGCACAACCTGAATAGGACTTACCCACTGAGAATCTGAAATGGGATAGATTATACCTGCCTCGAGCAATTTTTCAACCTCTTTTTTAACAACCTCCAGAAGGGTTGGATTGAGTCTCCTTTGTGGTTGCCTCACCGGTTTAGCTCCATCTTCCAAAAGAATCCTATGCATGCAAATGGAGGGGCTAATACCTGATATGTCAGCCAAGGTCCACCCGATTTCCCTGATGTTCTCCCTCAAAAGATTCAAAAGTTTTTCTTCATGTTCAAAAGAGAGATTGTTAGCAATGATAACAGGTAATTTTTCACCACTTAACAAGTATGAGTATTTGAGATTTGGTGGCAATGGCTTTAGTTCCAGTGATGGTGGCTGCTGAATGGATGGAAGCATAAGTGGCGTAGACATCTGTGCACAATCATACATATCATCTGAATGAGAGAACAATGCATCAAATCCATCAGAAAAATTAGCAGCCATATCATAATCAGAGTATACATGCTCAGAATTCGAATATGATTGGACAAATGAACCAATCCCAAGATCAGAAAGATCATGAATTAAAGGGGATGAAGTAGAATGAGACATCAAGTTGGACCCAATACTCATTATTTCATTAAGAAGTGAATAGTCCCCAAGAGATTGGGAATCAAAAATAGAGGGACTATCACATGGAGACTCAGAATGAGAGAGAAAGAATGCTGAGTGTTCCTCTGGTGGGTACTTCATAGAATCCAGGATTTTAAACCTCACGATTTCATCCCCGAATTCCATGGAAAGAGTACCCTCGTGAACATTGATAATGGTCTTAGCAGTTTTGAGGAAGGGTCTACCAAGAATGATAGGGGAATGAGAACTTACCTGGTCATCCTCCATGTTTAGTACATAGAAATCAGCAGGGAAGATCATGTCCTTTACCTTTACCAACACATCTTCAAGGACACCAACCGGATATGCTGTAGCTCTATTCGCTAGCTGCACCACTACCCTTGTAGGCTTGAGCTCACCAATCTGCAATGAAGAGAAAACAGAGTGAGGCATCACATTTATTGAAGCTCCTAAATCACAAAGAGCATCAGAGAAGTGAAACTCCCCTATGGTGCATGGGATGGTGAATGTCCCGGGATCCTTGCACTTTGTTGGCATTGCTAGAGTTGGTGTAATGAGTGCCGACACATTCCTTCCAAGGTTGATCCTCTCATTTCCCTTGAGCCCTCTTCGATTGGTACAAAGTTCTTTTAAGAATTTCGCATACCTTGGAATTTGCTTAATGGCTTCAAGTAGAGGAATGTTGATCTCCACACGCTTGAATGTGTCCAAAACCTCCTTTTGCATTGCTTCTTCAGCCATCTTCTTGTTTTGAACAACCCTGTTTGGAAAAGGAAGGGGTTTAGGAGGAACATCATCAATCTTTTTCTTACCTTTATCTTTCTCCTTGGATTGCTCATCAGTTGGTATGGAATGCGGCTTCTCTGAAGTTGAGGTGAATCCCGGTGGAATGGTAGGTGCAGATGTATCGTTCATTTGCTTCCCACTTCTCAATGTGATGGCACTAACATTCCCCTTTGGATTTGGAGTGGGTTGGGAAGGTAGATTTCCAGAATTCTTACTCACAAGTTCATGGAGGGCGGTGGCAATCTGGCTCATTTGAGTCTTCAACTCCCTCAGCTCCGAACCTTGACTTTTCAGCTCATTCTGTTGATTAAGAACAATTTGTTTCAAAAGATCATCAGTGTTAGAGTCTACCTTGGGTTGGAGATTCCCTTGTTGCTGACTTGTTGATGTTTGAGCTTCAAATCTCCTTTGGGGTTGTTGGAAACCCTGTTGGTAAGGTGGATGCTGCTGGAAGTTTTGTTGAAAGGGGGGCCTTTGTTGTTGTCCAGAGCCATACCTCATGTCCAGATGATCTTTCCACCCTTGGTTGAATGTTGAATCGAACTTCTTCTGGGGATATGGTTGTTGCTGCTGCTGCTGATATGGTCTCCCAGGGAACACTGCTGCACAATCTTCTGTTTCTTGGAGTTGTGGGCAACAGTCAGTTGGGTGGCTTGTCTCAGTGCAAATACCACAAGGCCTTGAGGGAGGGGGTTGGGATGTCTTTTGAGCCAATGCAATCTGCCTCACCATAGTTGTCAATTCTTCTAACTTAGTATCAATCAAATGACTTTCAAGAGAAGAAGGACTTACT
The DNA here is from genome assembly GCA_963277665.1 of Viscum album. NCBI lineage: Eukaryota > Viridiplantae > Streptophyta > Magnoliopsida > Santalales > Viscaceae > Viscum > Viscum album. Next base: position 766,808,287 of record OY728159.1, on the reverse strand, counting down.
TGATGTACTCCTCGAACATGTGGTGTACCTCTATCACCAAATTGTTGGGAGTTTTGGGCCATCTTGTCGATCAATGCTCGTGCAGCTACTGGTGTCTTGTCCACCAATGCTCCTCCAGCTGCAGCATCCACCATGCTCCTCTCCATGGGTGTGAGTCCTTCATAGAAGTACTGGATGAGTAATTGCTCACTGATTTGGTGATGCGGACAGCTTGCACACAACTTCTTGAATCTCTCCCAGTACTCATACATTGACTCCCCTTGGGCTTGCTTGATCCCCGATATCTCCTTTCGAATGGATGTGGTCCTTGATGCTGGAAAAAATCTCTGCAAGAAAAGACGTTTCAAATCGTTCCAACAAGTTACATCTTCGGGTTGTAAATAATACATCCAATCTTTCGCAGCCCCATCAAGTGAGAATGGGAATGCTCTTAGTTTGATTTGATCTTCAGAGACATTTCTAGGTTTTAGGGTTGAGCAAACCACATTAAATTCTTTCAAATGTTTATTAGGATCCTCACCAGAGAGGCCATGAAACTTTGGAAGTAAGTGAATTAACCCAGATTTCAGTTCGAAGTCCGATTCGAGATTTGGGTATGCAATACAATTTGGTTGATAGTTAATATCAGGTGCAGCCAATTCTCGAATGGTTCTATTAAGTTCATTTCCATTATTATCAGCCATCGGTTCCTCTTTTATGTTTGAATTTGAATTGCTTCCAATTTCAATGTTCTGATATTGGAGTAATTCTCCAACTGGTTGAATGTTGAAACTTCCCGTAGACTGAGAATGTCTGATTCGTGCCCTAAGGCTACGTTCAATCTCAGGGTCAAGATCTAAGAGATCTTCGGGATTAGTTCGTGTCATAGATCAAATAAAAATGAAAAGAAAGAAGGTGGACCATAGTAAAATAAAAATGAGAAGTTTGAGTTGATGGTCCACAAAGAAGTAGGAGAAAATAAAAGAAGAGGATGAAAAATCAGATTGGGTAAAGAAGGAAGAAAGAAGAGAGGAAAATAATAAAATGTAAAATAAAATAAATACCTCTAGTTGGTTGAAATAATTACTTGCCTCCCCGGCAACGGCGCCAATTTGGAAGAGCGTTGTCGCACGCGCTCTCAAAAGAACTTCAAAAGTGAGTTACGTTGGATAAAACTCCAAGCACAACACTCCCTGAAGCTAATGTTTAGTTTACTTGGTGTAGCATAGGGGGATAACCAAGGTCGTCTCTCAAAGGAGGAAGTGAATTAAAACATCTTATTAGAGGTATTCTAAAAATAAAATAAAAGGGAATAAAAACACTACTTTAAAGGATTGGGGTTTGTTGTAGTTTATGAATCTAGAAGAAGTTTGCTGGAAGAAGATTGTATAATTTTTTTTGTTTTTAGTTTTGAAATGAATTTCAATTTAAATGACACAACAAGAAGATGTTTTTTTTAGAAATCTATTTAAAAAGCGTAATCGATCTAACTCTACCTCTTCACTTTATTATTAATCATTATCATTTAAATTAACATTCACTTAATTATGATCCCTTAATTTGTTAAATCCCGAACCCTACGAGAATTAACTTTACCACAAAGATGATGTGAATTTAAACCTAGGCTAACTTTGGAACGTGCAATCGCAGCACCCTGCTTTGATTGATGTTCTAAGATTAGCTTATGATCAGTGGTAAATTAAGGCACATATCCATTCTGGAAATGAGGATGAATTGTGTTTAGGGATTATATTTGAACTCTACAAATTTATCCCGTGTGGTCTTGTATTACCGATTAAGATCGCGCTCTCACAATTTACACAAAATCCCGACCTCGCGTGTTTTTGTGTTAATTGTTCAATTGCTTGCTTAGTTTATTACAATTTAAAAACACAATTCATGGATCATATTAAGTGAATTACAGTAGCTCATTGATTCAAAATAATTAAATGAAGAGGGTAGAAGATAGATCGATTACTAAAAGACTACTCTTCCATGGGTGGCGTAATCATCGTAGAAGCGTTTTGCATGTGCAAAGGTTTATAATGGGTATAAACCAATATCGCTTCTACTCAAGAATTCCAGCCCCAAGAGGAAGATTAAGAGAAGAATAAATTTAAATAAAACAGAGGAAAAGAGAAGAAATAAAAGAAGAACAAAGAAGTTTATTACACAAACAAAACAATTACAACATGAAGGAGAGAAGGAGGCTTCGATGAGAGGATCCTTGCTTCAAGAGCTACCTCTCTTACAATGGTTGTAGAATTTGGTTGAAACCAATTCTCCTCTGCCTCCAATCTCCAAATGCACGAACCAGCCTCTCCAAATGAGAAAATCACTAATTTATAGAGTGGAGGGGAGGCTAGGTTTAAAGTGGTTTCAAGTGTGAATGCAAAATCTCGGCCAAATATTTTAATGAAACTTGCACCGCCCATTTGACCTCCAAAACGCGTGAATTGACCGGCCTTCCAGAAGGATGATTTGTGCCACATCATGTCCCCGAGCTTTCCTCAACATTTGGGCTCAATCCAAGCCCGTATGTAGAATATATGGCCCAAATACAGAACCTTCTCCATTCTGGCGAGCCCAGCCCAACTTTGACTTCATGGCCCAATTTCAACAACCAAATGAACTCTTTAGCTTTAGTGTCCTGAATAAAAGTTGTAGATAATTAAGTTAGGAACACTGTTACAAAATTTCAAATTCAAATAATAAATATAAAAATATTTATCTTCGAAATACTACAGTGCACTATTAAGGGTAAAACTGGAATTTTCACCAAATTTTCAAATGAATGATCAAATCCCAAATATTTTATAAATAAACATATTTAACACAATGTGAGGAAATTATTTCATTTATTATCAATAAAATATTTAATAAAATAGTGTTTTATCAACTCCCCCACACTTACCCTTTTGCACACCTGGGCAAAACCTCATATCAAGTAAACATCAATATCAAATCAAAACCAATTTTAAAACACATATCCTTAAGATCAATCAATTTCACACCAAGAATCAAAAGATATCATGCCTAATAAAAAACCTTATTTCAAGTTCTCCATTTATATCATTCAATATATTTCCACTTCATTTATCCACCCATGCACAAAACACTTACCTCGCTTGAATTTTCTCTCATCACTCAAATATCAATTTTTTTTGCAATGTCTTTCTCATCCAAACTCATACAAGGGTCACCATAGGCTTGATAGATTCCTACATCACTACCCGATGTGAGTCAAGGACATATGTTTATCATGAGGACTTTTCAGGGTTGTTCTGTGGCTTTCGGTTGGTAGGATTAAGATGTGAAAAACTCTGAGGCTGAATGAGGAGGGCTTGACTCTTTTGAAGCAAAATTGCATTAACCTACTTTTCACTTAAATATGGTCTTCTCTTCAATCCCCATAGTATCAATTCAGCTCCATCATCATGAAAAGTCATGAAAGGTTTACACCATTCATCATTTCAGCATAAAAAATGTCAATCTTCTCAAACATGACTTTCTTGAAAGCTCCAGATGGGCACAACTTTCCACCTCAATTAGAAGCTCCAGAAAAGGCACAGCTTCACTTGTCATGAAAGCTCCAGAAAAGGCACAACTTTCAATATAATGACTTTCTTTAGCAGCAAAAACATCTCTTCAGAATTTAATTTTCCACCCAAAGTATCACATAATGTGGTGGCACAACACAAGACAGCTTCCCCCACACTTAAGCTCAACTAGATTATGCAATTTCACTTCAAGAGTTGGTTGGATAGAGAAAATTGGCTTGTAATGTGGCTTAACCTAACAGGCTGTGCATGGCTTCTAAGGGCTACAAGGATTAAATATTCAAGGTAGGCCATTATAAAAAGGATTCTTTGAAATAGGGGTTTTAATACCAAACAAATGCCTCAATCATTTAAACACAAGTACCTCAAACCCTCAAGTTTTGATAGGAATAGATCAAATTCTGGTTAAATCAAGTATGGTTTGGTTCTCTCAAGAAGTGAGGTGAATGTAAAGAATATGAAAATAATGGTTTAGAAGCCTCACAGGAAAGTGATTTCAAATTTAAAGACAGTGAGATGTGGCATGAGATTCAAAATTCGGTGTACTTTCCATGAAATTACTAAATATTTGAACTTGAAACAAAGTCATTTCAGCATTCATTTAAGCTTAGTTTCATGGGGTAAATTGTTTCACTTATTGATATGGATTTAAAAATGGTGATGAGAATCATTTCAGCTCAAAAGTTTCAAAAACACACAGAAAATTGTAAAATAAACACACAAATTTTGAAAAACACACAATTTTTGTTTTTTGTTTTTTTTTTAACAGGAAAACAATTGAAATTACTAAACTAAAAGGTTCCCTCCCCCACACTTAAAATATTGCATTGTCCTCAATGTGAACCCGTGAGATGATATATGCACATGAAATGCAGAATTTTTAAATAGGACAAATAATATAAAAGTGAAAGGGTTAGGAACAGCCTGATGTGATCAAGTGATGATGGGGTCATGCAGTGTGATAAAATCCACTGCATCAGTAGGATGTCCCTCAATGTATCTCTTCAAACGTTGCCCATTGACTGTAAAGCTCCTTCCAGTGTCCTCTTGTGTGATCTCCATTGCACCATAAGGAAAAACATTAGACACAATATAAGGACCTAACCATCTGGAACGCAACTTACCAGGCATCAACTTCAGTCGTGAACTATAGAGAAGGACTTTCTCTCCAATATGAAACTCCCTTTGTTGGATCATTTTGTCATGAGCTGCTTTTGATCTTTCCTTGTAGAGCCTTGAGTTCTCATATGATGACAGGCGAATCTCCTCAAGCTCTTGAATTTGCAACTTCCTTTGAATTCCAGCTTGGGCCAAATCCATGTTACATTTCTTTATAGCCCAATATGCCTGATGCTCGACTTCCACGGGGAGATGACACGCTTTCCCAAAAACAATCCGAAATGGGGACATACCAATGGGGGTCTTGTATGCTGTCCTATAAGCCCACAATGCATCATCCAAGCGCTTGCTCCAATTCTTCCTATTTGGCTGCACGGTTTTCTCCAAGATTTGTTTCAACTCACGATTTGAAACCTCAGCCTGACCATTTGTTTGGGGGTGGTATGGTGTTGATGTTTTGTGTGTCACCCCATACTTCCGAAGGAGGGAAGCAAAATTCCTATTGCAAAAGTGTGTCCCTTGGTCACTGATGATGGCCTTTGGTACTCCAAACCTGCAAAAAATCTGTGCTTTGACAAAATCCACAACAACATGAGAATCGTCAGTCCTGGTGGCCTTGGCCTCCACCCATTTACTCACATAATCGACAGCAACAAGGATATACAAGAAACCAAATGAACTAGGAAAAGGTCCCATAAAATCAATTCCCCAAACGTCAAAAATCTCACAGAATAAAATGGGTTGTTGGGGCATCTCGTGTCTTCTTGAAATGTTTCCAGTGTGTTGGCAACGAGAGCATGACTTACAAAATACATGGGAATCATGGAATAAACTAGGCCAATATAATCCTGAGTCTAAAACCTTCCTAGCTGTCCGTTGGGGTCCAAAGTGTCCACCACAAGCAAGTGTATGACAGAAATGAAAAACAGACTCAAACTCATGATCGGGAACACACCTCCTAATGACTTGGTCACTACACATGCGCCAGAGGTATGGATCATCCCACACATAATACCTAGACTCACTTTTTAATTTTTGGACTTGATGCTTCTTCAAATTTACTGGGATTTCAGAGCCAACAATGTAATTAACTAAATCAGCATACCAAGGATGCTTACCTGAGATGGTATAGAGATGCTCATCGGGGAAAGTGTCCCGAAGTGGTACCTGGTCCAAGGTGTCACCCTCTAGTGTGTGAGTAAGCCTACTCATGTGGTCTGCCACCAAATTCTCTGACCCCTTCTTGTCCTTTATCTCAAGGTCAAACTCTTGAAGAAGTAGCATCCAACGGATAAGTCGTGGCTTTGCATCTGGCTTCTTTAGGAGGTACCTCAAAGCTGCATGGTCAGAAAAAACAACTACTTTAGAGCCCAATAAATATGAACGAAATTTATCTAAAGCAAATATAACAGAAAGAAACTCCTTTTCTGTTGTGGTGTAGTTTGATTGGGCTGAATCTAGTGTCCTCGATGCATAGGCGATCACATGTGAACGTCCCTCCACCCTCTGAGATAAGACAGCTCCAACCGCGAAGTTGGAGGCGTCATACATAAGCTCAAAAGGAATCTCCCACCGTGGGGGCTGTATGATCGGTGGAGTGGTCAGACACTTCTTTAGCTCATCAAATGATACCCTGCATGAATCATCAAAATTGAAGTCAATATCTTTTTGAAGCAATCGAGATAAGGGTAGAGCGATCTTACTAAAATCTCTGATGAAGCGTCGATAAAATCCAGCATGTCCAAGGAATGATCGAACATCACGCACACATGAAGGGTAGGGTAAGGATGAAATGATGTCTACCTTAGATCTATCAACCTCTATCCCATATTTTGACACTACATGCCCTAAGACAATGCCATGCTCTACCATGAAATGACACTTTTCAAAGTTCAGGACTAGATTCTTCTCAATACAACGATTCAACACATTTTCCAAACTACTTAGACATTCATCAAATGAAGATCCATACACTGTAAAATCATCCATAAATACCTCCATGCAGGTCTCAATAAAATCAGAAAAAATACTCACCATGCATCTCTGGAAGGTACCTGGGGCATTGCAAAGTCCAAATGGCATCCTTCGATAGGCAAATGTCCCAAAGGGACAGGTGAATGTAGTCTTCTCCTGATCCTCCGGAGCTATAGGAACCTGAAAATATCCAGAAAATCCATCCAAGAAACAATAGTGTGTCTTCCCAGCTAGTCTCTCAAGCATCTGATCAATAAATGGGAGGGGGAAATGATCTTTGCGAGTGGAATGATTTAGTTTCCTATAATCAATACACACGCGCCAACTGTTTTGTACCCTCATTGGAACTAACTCATCTTTCTCATTTTTAACAACAGTAACACCACTTTTCTTAGGCACAACCTGAATAGGACTTACCCACTGAGAATCTGAAATGGGATAGATTATACCTGCCTCGAGCAATTTTTCAACCTCTTTTTTAACAACCTCCAGAAGGGTTGGATTGAGTCTCCTTTGTGGTTGCCTCACCGGTTTAGCTCCATCTTCCAAAAGAATCCTATGCATGCAAATGGAGGGGCTAATACCTGATATGTCAGCCAAGGTCCACCCGATTTCCCTGATGTTCTCCCTCAAAAGATTCAAAAGTTTTTCTTCATGTTCAAAAGAGAGATTGTTAGCAATGATAACAGGTAATTTTTCACCACTTAACAAGTATGAGTATTTGAGATTTGGTGGCAATGGCTTTAGTTCCAGTGATGGTGGCTGCTGAATGGATGGAAGCATGAGTGGCGTAGACATCTGTGCACAATCATACATATCATCTGAATGAGAGAACAATGCATCAAATCCATCAGAAAAATTAGCAGCCATATCATAATCAGAGTATACATGCTCAGAATTCGAATATGATTGGACAAATGAACCAATCCCAAGATCAGAAAGATCATGAATTAAAGGGGATGAAGTAGAATGAGACATCAAGTTGGACCCAATACTCATTATTTCATTAAGAAGTGAATAGTCCCCAAGAGATTGGGAATCAAAAATAGAGGGACTATCACATGGAGACTCAGAATGAGAGAGAAAGAATGCTGAGTGTTCCTCTGGTGGGTACTTCATAGAATCCAGGATTTTAAACCTCACGATTTCATCCCCGAATTCCATGGAAAGAGTACCCTCGTGAACATTGATAATGGTCTTAGCAGTTTTGAGGAAGGGTCTACCAAGAATGATAGGGGAATGAGAACTTACCTGGTCATCCTCCATGTTTAGTACATAGAAATCAGCAGGGAAGATCATGTCCTTTACCTTTACCAACACATCTTCAAGGACACCAGCCGGATATGCTGTAGCTCTATTCGCTAGCTGCACCACTACCCTTGTAGGCTTGAGCTCACCAATCTGCAATGAAGAGAAAACAGAGTGAGGCATCACATTTATTGAAGCTCCTAAATCACAAAGAGCATCAGAGAAGTGAAACTCCCCTATGGTGCATGGGATGGTGAATGTCCCGGGATCCTTGCACTTTGTTGGCATTGCTAGAGTTGGTGTAATGAGTGCCGACACATTCCTTCCAAGGTTGATCCTCTCATTTCCCTTGAGCCCTCTTCGATTGGTACAAAGTTCTTTTAAGAATTTCGCATACCTTGGAATTTGCTTAATGGCTTCAAGTAGAGGAATGTTGATCTCCACACGCTTGAATGTGTCCAAAACCTCCTTTTGCATTGCTTCTTCAGCCATCTTCTTGTTTTGAACAACCCTGTTTGGAAAAGGAAGGGGTTTAGGAGGAACATCATCAATCTTTTTCTTACCTTTATCTTTCTCCTTGGATTGCTCATCAGTTGGTATGGAATGCGGCTTCTCTGAAGTTGAGGTGAATCCCGGTGGAATGGTAGGTGCAGATGTATCGTTCATTTGCTTCCCACTTCTCAATGTGATGGCACTAACATTCCCCTTTGGATTTGGAGTGGGTTGGGAAGGTAGATTTCCAGAATTCTTACTCACAAGTTCATGGAGGGCGGTGGCAATCTGGCTCATTTGAGTCTTCAACTCCCTCAGCTCCGAACCTTGACTTTTCAGCTCATTCTGTTGATTAAGAACAATTTGTTTCAAAAGATCATCAGTGTTAGAGTCTACCTTGGGTTGGAGATTCCCTTGTTGCTGACTTGTTGATGTTTGAGCTTCAAATCTCCTTTGGGGTTGTTGGAAACCCTGTTGGTAAGGTGGATGCTGCTGGAAGTTTTGTTGAAAGGGGGGCCTTTGTTGTTGTCCAGAGCCATACCTCATGTCCAGATGATCTTTCCACCCTTGGTTGAATGTTGAATCGAACTTCTTCTGGGGATATGGTTGTTGCTGCTGCTGCTGATATGGTCTCCCAGGGAACACTGCTGCACAATCTTCTGTTTCTTGGAGTTGTGGGCAACAGTCAGTTGGGTGGCTTGTCTCAGTGCAAATACCACAAGGCCTTGAGGGAGGGGGTTGGGATGTCTTTTGAGCCAATGCAATCTGCCTCACCATAGTTGTCAATTCTTCTAACTTAGTATCAATCAAATGACTTTCAAGAGAAGAAGGACTTACTTGATGTACTCCTCGAACATGTGGTGTACCTCTATCACCAAATTGTTGGGAGTTTTGGGCCATCTTGTCGATCAATGCTCGTGCAGCTACTGGTGTCTTGTCCACCAATGCTCCTCCAGCTGCAGCATCCACCATGCTCCTCTCCATGGGTGTGAGTCCTTCATAGAAGTACTGGATGAGTAATTGCTCACTGATTTGGTGATGCGGACAGCTTGCACACAACTTCTTGAATCTCTCCCAGTACTCATACATTGACTCCCCTTGGGCTTGCTTGATCCCCGATATCTCCTTTCGAATGGATGTGGTCCTTGATGCTGGAAAAAATCTCTGCAAGAAAAGACGTTTCAAATCGTTCCAACAAGTTACATCTTCGGGTTGTAAATAATACATCCAATCTTTCGCAGCCCCATCAAGTGAGAATGGGAATGCTCTTAGTTTGATTTGATCTTCAGAGACATTTCTAGGTTTTAGGGTTGAGCAAACCACATTAAATTCTTTCAAATGTTTATTAGGATCCTCACCAGAGAGGCCATGAAACTTTGGAAGTAAGTGAATTAACCCAGATTTCAGTTCGAAGTCCGATTCGAGATTTGGGTATGCAATACAATTTGGTTGATAGTTAATATCAGGTGCAGCCAATTCTCGAATGGTTCTATTAAGTTCATTTCCATTATTATCAGCCATCGGTTCCTCTTTTATGTTTGAATTTGAATTGCTTCCAATTTCAATGTTCTGATATTGGAGTAATTCTCCAACTGGTTGAATGTTGAAACTTCCCGTAGACTGAGAATGTCTGATTCGTTCCCTAAGGCTACGTTCAATCTCAGGGTCAAGATCTAAGAGATCTTCGGGATTAGTTCGTGTCATAGATCAAATAAAAATGAAAAGAAAGAAGGTGGACCATAGTAAAATAAAAATGAGAAGTTTGAGTTGATGGTCCACAAAGAAGTAGGAGAAAATAAAAGAAGAGGATGAAAAATCAGATTGGGTAAAGAAGGAAGAAAGAAGAGAGGAAAATAATAAAATGTAAAATAAAATAAATACCTCTAGTTGGTTGAAATAATTACTTGCCTCCCCGGCAACGGCGCCAATTTGGAAGAGCGTTGTCGCACGCGCTCTCAAAAGAACTTCAAAAGTGAGTTACGTTGGATAAAACTCCAAGCACAACACTCCCTGAAGCTAATGTTTAGTTTACTTGGTGTAGCATAGGGGGATAACCAAGGTCGTCTCTCAAAGGAGGAAGTGAATTAAAACATCTTATTAGAGGTATTCTAAAAATAAAATAAAAGGGAATAAAAACACTACTTTAAAGGATTGGGGTTTGTTGTAGTTTATGAATCTAGAAGAAGTTTGCTGGAAGAAGATTGTATAATTTTTTTTGTTTTTAGTTTTGAAATGAATTTCAATTTAAATGACACAACAAGAAGATGTTTTTTTTAGAAATCTATTTAAAAAGCGTAATCGATCTAACTCTACCTCTTCACTTTATTATTAATCATTATCATTTAAATTAACATTCACTTAATTATGATCCCTTAATTTGTTAAATCCCGAACCCTACGAGAATTAACTTTACCACAAAGATGATGTGAATTTAAACCTAGGCTAACTTTGGAACGTGCAATCGCAGCACCCTGCTTTGATTGATGTTCTAAGATTAGCTTATGATCAGTGGTAAATTAAGGCACATATCCATTCTGGAAATGAGGATGAATTGTGTTTAGGGATTATATTTGAACTCTACAAATTTATCCCGTGTGGTCTTGTATTACCGATTAAGATCGCGCTCTCACAATTTACACAAAATCCCGACCTCGCGTGTTTTTGTGTTAATTGTTCAATTGCTTGCTTAGTTTATTACAATTTAAAAACACAATTCATGGATCATATTAAGTGAATTACAGTAGCTCATTGATTCAAAATAATTAAATGAAGAGGGTAGAAGATAGATCGATTACTAAAAGACTACTCTTCCATGGGTGGCGTAATCATCGTAGAAGCGTTTTGCATGTGCAAAGGTTTATAATGGGTATAAACCAATATCGCTTCTACTCAAGAATTCCAGCCCCAAGAGGAAGATTAAGAGAAGAATAAATTTAAATAAAACAGAGGAAAAGAGAAGAAATAAAAGAAGAACAAAGAAGTTTATTACACAAACAAAACAATTACAACATGAAGGAGAGAAGGAGGCTTCGATGAGAGGATCCTTGCTTCAAGAGCTACCTCTCTTACAATGGTTGTAGAATTTGGTTGAAACCAATTCTCCTCTGCCTCCAATCTCCAAATGCACGAACCAGCCTCTCCAAATGAGAAAATCACTAATTTATAGAGTGGAGGGGAGGCTAGGTTTAAAGTGGTTTCAAGTGTGAATGCAAAATCTCGGCCAAATATTTTAATGAAACTTGCACCGCCCATTTGACCTCCAAAACGCGTGAATTGACCGGCCTTCCAGAAGGATGATTTGTGCCACATCATGTCCCCGAGCTTTCCTCAACATTTGGGCTCAATCCAAGCCCGTATGTAGAATATATGGCCCAAATACAGAACCTTCTCCATTCTGGCGAGCCCAGCCCAACTTTGACTTCATGGCCCAATTTCAACAACCAAATGAACTCTTTAGCTTTAGTGTCCTGAATAAAAGTTGTAGATAATTAAGTTAGGAACACTGTTACAAAATTTCAAATTCAAATAATAAATATAAAAATATTTATCTTCGAAATACTACAGTGCACTATTAAGGGTAAAACTGGAATTTTCACCAAATTTTCAAATGAATGATCAAATCCCAAATATTTTATAAATAAACATATTTAACACAATGTGAGGAAATTATTTCATTTATTATCAATAAAATATTTAATAAAATAGTGTTTTATCAACTCCCCCACACTTACCCTTTTGCACACCTGGGCAAAACCTCATATCAAGTAAACATCAATATCAAATCAAAACCAATTTTAAAACACATATCCTTAAGATCAATCAATTTCACACCAAGAATCAAAAGATATCATGCCTAATAAAAAACCTTATTTCAAGTTCTCCATTTATATCATTCAATATATTTCCACTTCATTTATCCACCCATGCACAAAACACTTACCTCGCTTGAATTTTCTCTCATCACTCAAATATCAATTTTTTTTGCAATGTCTTTCTCATCCAAACTCATACAAGGGTCACCATAGGCTTGATAGATTCCTACATCACTACCCGATGTGAGTCAAGGACATATGTTTATCATGAGGACTTTTCAGGGTTGTTCTGTGGCTTTCGGTTGGTAGGATTAAGATGTGAAAAACTATGAGGCTGAATGAGGAGGGCTTGACTCTTTTGAAGCAAAATTGCATTAACCTACTTTTCACTTAAATATGGTCTTCTCTTCAATCCCCATAGTATCAATTCAGCTCCATCATCATGAAAAGTCATGAAAGGTTTACACCATTCATCATTTCAGCATAAAAAATGTCAATCTTCTCAAACATGACTTTCTTGAAAGCTCCAGATGGGCACAACTTTCCACCTCAATTAGAAGCTCCAGAAAAGGCACAGCTTCACTTGTCATGAAAGCTCCAGAAAAGGCACAACTTTCAATATAATGACTTTCTTTAGCAGCAAAAACATCTCTTCAGAATTTAATTTTCCACCCAAAGTATCACATAATGTGGTGGCACAACACAAGACAGCTTCCCCCACACTTAAGCTCAACTAGATTATGCAATTTCACTTCAAGAGTTGGTTGGATAGAGAAAATTGGCTTGTAATGTGGCTTAACCTAACAGGCTGTGCATGGCTTCTAAGGGCTACAAGGATTAAATATTCAAGGTAGGCCATTATAAAAAGGATTCTTTGAAATAGGGGTTTTAATACCAAACAAATGCCTCAATCATTTAAACACAAGTACCTCAAACCCTCAAGTTTTGATAGGAATAGATCAAATTCTGGTTAAATCAAGTATGGTTTGGTTCTCTCAAGAAGTGAGGTGAATGTAAAGAATATGAAAATAATGGTTTAGAAGCCTCACAGGAAAGTGATTTCAAATTTAAAGACAGTGAGATGTGGCATGAGATTCAAAATTCGGTGTACTTTCCATGAAATTACTAAATATTTGAACTTGAAACAAAGTCATTTCAGCATTCATTTAAGCTTAGTTTCATGGGGTAAATTGTTTCACTTATTGATATGGATTTAAAAATGGTGATGAGAATCATTTCAGCTCAAAAGTTTCAAAAACACACAGAAAATTGTAAAATAAACACACAAATTTTGAAAAACACACAATTTTTGTTTTTTGGTTTTTTTTTTAACAGGAAAACAATTGAAATTACTAAACTAAAAGGTTCCCTCCCCCACACTTAAAATATTGCATTGTCCTCAATGTGAACCCGTGAGATGATATATGCACATGAAATGCAGAATTTTTAAATAGGACAAATAATATAAAAGTGAAAGGGTTAGGAACAGCCTGATGTGATCAAGTGATGATGGGGTCATGCAGTGTGATAAAATCCACTGCATCAGTAGGATGTCCCTCAATGTATCTCTTCAAACGTTGCCCATTGACTGTAAAGCTCCTTCCAGTGTCCTCTTGTGTGATCTCCATTGCACCATAAGGAAAAACATTAGACACAATATAAGGACCTAACCATCTGGAACGCAACTTACCAGGCATCAACTTCAGTCGTGAACTATAGAGAAGGACTTTCTCTCCAATATGAAACTCCCTTTGTTGGATCATTTTGTCATGAGCTGCTTTTGATCTTTCCTTGTAGAGCCTTGAGTTCTCATATGATGACAGGCGAATCTCCTCAAGCTCTTGAATTTGCAACTTCCTTTGAATTCCAGCTTGGGCCAAATCCATGTTACATTTCTTTATAGCCCAATATGCCTGATGCTCGACTTCCACGGGGAGATGACACGCTTTCCCAAAAACAATCCGAAATGGGGACATACCAATGGGGGTCTTGTATGCTGTCCTATAAGCCCACAATGCATCATCCAAGCGCTTGCTCCAATTCTTCCTATTTGGCTGCACGGTTTTCTCCAAGATTTGTTTCAACTCACGATTTGAAACCTCAGCCTGACCATTTGTTTGGGGGTGGTATGGTGTTGATGTTTTGTGTGTCACCCCATACTTCCGAAGGAGGGAAGCAAAATTCCTATTGCAAAAGTGTGTCCCTTGGTCACTGATGATGGCCTTTGGTACTCCAAACCTGCAAAAAATCTGTGCTTTGACAAAATCCACAACAACATGAGAATCGTCAGTCCTGGTGGCCTTGGCCTCCACCCATTTACTCACATAATCGACAGCAACAAGGATATACAAGAAACCAAATGAACTAGGAAAAGGTCCCATAAAATCAATTCCCCAAACGTCAAAAATCTCACAGAATAAAATGGGTTGTTGGGGCATCTCGTGTCTTCTTGAAATGTTTCCAGTGTGTTGGCAACGAGAGCATGACTTACAAAATACATGGGAATCATGGAATAAACTAGGCCAATATAATCCTGAGTCTAAAACCTTCCTAGCTGTCCGTTGGGGTCCAAAGTGTCCACCACAAGCAAGTGTATGACAGAAATGAAAAACAGACTCAAACTCATGATCGGGAACACACCTCCTAATGACTTGGTCACTACACATGCGCCAGAGGTATGGATCATCCCACACATAATACCTAGACTCACTTTTTAATTTTTGGACTTGATGCTTCTTCAAATTTACTGGGATTTCAGAGCCAACAATGTAATTAACTAAATCAGCATACCAAGGATGCTTACCTGAGATGGTATAGAGATGCTCATCGGGGAAAGTGTCCCGAAGTGGTACCTGGTCCAAGGTGTCACCCTCTAGTGTGTGAGTAAGCCTACTCATGTGGTCTGCCACCAAATTCTCTGACCCCTTCTTGTCCTTTATCTCAAGGTCAAACTCTTGAAGAAGTAGCATCCAACGGATAAGTCGTGGCTTTGCATCTGGCTTCTTTAGGAGGTACCTCAAAGCTGCATGGTCAGAAAAAACAACTACTTTAGAGCCCAATAAATATGAACGAAATTTATCTAAAGCAAATATAACAGAAAGAAACTCCTTTTCTGTTGTGGTGTAGTTTGATTGGGCTGAATCTAGTGTCCTCGATGCATAGGCGATCACATGTGAACGTCCCTCCACCCTCTGAGATAAGACAGCTCCAACCGCGAAGTTGGAGGCGTCATACATAAGCTCAAAAGGAATCTCCCACCGTGGGGGCTGTATGATCGGTGGAGTGGTCAGACACTTCTTTAGCTCATCAAATGATACCCTGCATGAATCATCAAAATTGAAGTCAATATCTTTTTGAAGCAATCGAGATAAGGGTAGAGCGATCTTACTAAAATCTCTGATGAAGCGTCGATAAAATCCAGCATGTCCAAGGAATGATCGAACATCACGCACACATGAAGGGTAGGGTAAGGATGAAATGATGTCTACCTTAGATCTATCAACCTCTATCCCATATTTTGACACTACATGCCCTAAGACAATGCCATGCTCTACCATGAAATGACACTTTTCAAAGTTCAGGACTAGATTCTTCTCAATACAACGATTCAACACATTTTCCAAACTACTTAGACATTCATCAAATGAAGATCCATACACTGTAAAATCATCCATAAATACCTCCATGCAGGTCTCAATAAAATCAGAAAAAATACTCACCATGCATCTCTGGAAGGTACCTGGGGCATTGCAAAGTCCAAATGGCATCCTTCGATAGGCAAATGTCCCAAAGGGACAGGTGAATGTAGTCTTCTCCTGATCCTCCGGAGCTATAGGAACCTGAAAATATCCAGAAAATCCATCCAAGAAACAATAGTGTGTCTTCCCAGCTAGTCTCTCAAGCATCTGATCAATAAATGGGAGGGGGAAATGATCTTTGCGAGTGGAATGATTTAGTTTCCTATAATCAATACACACGCGCCAACTGTTTTGTACCCTCATTGGAACTAACTCATCTTTCTCATTTTTAACAACAGTAACACCACTTTTCTTAGGCACAACCTGAATAGGACTTACCCACTGAGAATCTGAAATGGGATAGATTATACCTGCCTCGAGCAATTTTTCAACCTCTTTTTTAACAACCTCCAGAAGGGTTGGATTGAGTCTCCTTTGTGGTTGCCTCACCGGTTTAGCTCCATCTTCCAAAAGAATCCTATGCATGCAAATGGAGGGGCTAATACCTGATATGTCAGCCAAGGTCCACCCGATTTCCCTGATGTTCTCCCTCAAAAGATTCAAAAGTTTTTCTTCATGTTCAAAAGAGAGATTGTTAGCAATGATAACAGGTAATTTTTCACCACTTAACAAGTATGAGTATTTGAGATTTGGTGGCAATGGCTTTAGTTCCAGTGATGGTGGCTGCTGAATGGATGGAAGCATGAGTGGCGTAGACATCTGTGCACAATCATACATATCATCTGAATGAGAGAACAATGCATCAAATCCATCAGAAAAATTAGCAGCCATATCATAATCAGAGTATACATGCTCAGAATTCGAATATGATTGGACAAATGAACCAATCCCAAGATCAGAAAGATCATGAATTAAAGGGGATGAAGTAGAATGAGACATCAAGTTGGACCCAATACTCATTATTTCATTAAGAAGTGAATAGTCCCCAAGAGATTGGGAATCAAAAATAGAGGGACTATCACATGGAGACTCAGAATGAGAGAGAAAGAATGCTGAGTGTTCCTCTGGTGGGTACTTCATAGAATCCAGGATTTTAAACCTCACGATTTCATCCCCGAATTCCATGGAAAGAGTACCCTCGTGAACATTGATAATGGTCTTAGCAGTTTTGAGGAAGGGTCTACCAAGAATGATAGGGGAATGAGAACTTACCTGGTCATCCTCCATGTTTAGTACATAGAAATCAGCAGGGAAGATCATGTCCTTTACCTTTACCAACACATCTTCAAGGACACCAGCCGGATATGCTGTAGCTCTATTCGCTAGCTGCACCACTACCCTTGTAGGCTTGAGCTCACCAATCTGCAATGAAGAGAAAACAGAGTGAGGCATCACATTTATTGAAGCTCCTAAATCACAAAGAGCATCAGAGAAGTGAAACTCCCCTATGGTGCATGGGATGGTGAATGTCCCGGGATCCTTGCACTTTGTTGGCATTGCTAGAGTTGGTGTAATGAGTGCCGACACATTCCTTCCAAGGTTGATCCTCTCATTTCCCTTGAGCCCTCTTCGATTGGTACAAAGTTCTTTTAAGAATTTCGCATACCTTGGAATTTGCTTAATGGCTTCAAGTAGAGGAATGTTGATCTCCACACGCTTGAATGTGTCCAAAACCTCCTTTTGCATTGCTTCTTCAGCCATCTTCTTGTTTTGAACAACCCTGTTTGGAAAAGGAAGGGGTTTAGGAGGAACATCATCAATCTTTTTCTTACCTTTATCTTTCTCCTTGGATTGCTCATCAGTTGGTATGGAATGCGGCTTCTCTGAAGTTGAGGTGAATCCCGGTGGAATGGTAGGTGCAGATGTATCGTTCATTTGCTTCCCACTTCTCAATGTGATGGCACTAACATTCCCCTTTGGATTTGGAGTGGGTTGGGAAGGTAGATTTCCAGAATTCTTACTCACAAGTTCATGGAGGGCGGTGGCAATCTGGCTCATTTGAGTCTTCAACTCCCTCAGCTCCGAACCTTGACTTTTCAGCTCATTCTGTTGATTAAGAACAATTTGTTTCAAAAGATCATCAGTGTTAGAGTCTACCTTGGGTTGGAGATTCCCTTGTTGCTGACTTGTTGATGTTTGAGCTTCAAATCTCCTTTGGGGTTGTTGGAAACCCTGTTGGTAAGGTGGATGCTGCTGGAAGTTTTGTTGAAAGGGGGGCCTTTGTTGTTGTCCAGAGCCATACCTCATGTCCAGATGATCTTTCCACCCTTGGTTGAATGTTGAATCGAACTTCTTCTGGGGATATGGTTGTTGCTGCTGCTGCTGATATGGTCTCCCAGGGAACACTGCTGCACAATCTTCTGTTTCTTGGAGTTGTGGGCAACAGTCAGTTGGGTGGCTTGTCTCAGTGCAAATACCACAAGGCCTTGAGGGAGGGGGTTGGGATGTCTTTTGAGCCAATGCAATCTGCCTCACCATAGTTGTCAATTCTTCTAACTTAGTATCAATCAAATGACTTTCAAGAGAAGAAGGACTTACTTGATGTACTCCTCGAACATGTGGTGTACCTCTATCACCAAATTGTTGGGAGTTTTGGGCCATCTTGTCGATCAATGCTCGTGCAGCTACTGGTGTCTTGTCCACCAATGCTCCTCCAGCTGCAGCATCCACCATGCTCCTCTCCATGGGTGTGAGTCCTTCATAGAAGTACTGGATGAGTAATTGCTCACTGATTTGGTGATGCGGACAGCTTGCACACAACTTCTTGAATCTCTCCCAGTACTCATACATTGACTCCCCTTGGGCTTGCTTGATCCCCGATATCTCCTTTCGAATGGATGTGGTCCTTGATGCTGGAAAAAATCTCTGCAAGAAAAGACGTTTCAAATCGTTCCAACAAGTTACATCTTCGGGTTGTAAATAATACATCCAATCTTTCGCAGCCCCATCAAGTGAGAATGGGAATGCTCTTAGTTTGATTTGATCTTCAGAGACATTTCTAGGTTTTAGGGTTGAGCAAACCACATTAAATTCTTTCAAATGTTTATTAGGATCCTCACCAGAGAGGCCATGAAACTTTGGAAGTAAGTGAATTAACCCAGATTTCAGTTCGAAGTCCGATTCGAGATTTGGGTATGCAATACAATTTGGTTGATAGTTAATATCAGGTGCAGCCAATTCTCGAATGGTTCTATTAAGTTCATTTCCATTATTATCAGCCATCGGTTCCTCTTTTATGTTTGAATTTGAATTGCTTCCAATTTCAATGTTCTGATATTGGAGTAATTCTCCAACTGGTTGAATGTTGAAACTTCCCGTAGACTGAGAATGTCTGATTCGTTCCCTAAGGCTACGTTCAATCTCAGGGTCAAGATCTAAGAGATCTTCGGGATTAGTTCGTGTCATAGATCAAATAAAAATGAAAAGAAAGAAGGTGGACCATAGTAAAATAAAAATGAGAAGTTTGAGTTGATGGTCCACAAAGAAGTAGGAGAAAATAAAAGAAGAGGATGAAAAATCAGATTGGGTAAAGAAGGAAGAAAGAAGAGAGGAAAATAATAAAATGTAAAATAAAATAAATACCTCTAGTTGGTTGAAATAATTACTTGCCTCCCCGGCAACGGCGCCAATTTGGAAGAGCGTTGTCGCACGCGCTCTCAAAAGAACTTCAAAAGTGAGTTACGTTGGATAAAACTCCAAGCACAACACTCCCTGAAGCTAATGTTTAGTTTACTTGGTGTAGCATAGGGGGATAACCAAGGTCGTCTCTCAAAGGAGGAAGTGAATTAAAACATCTTATTAGAGGTATTCTAAAAATAAAATAAAAGGGAATAAAAACACTACTTTAAAGGATTGGGGTTTGTTGTAGTTTATGAATCTAGAAGAAGTTTGCTGGAAGAAGATTGTATAATTTTTTTTGTTTTTAGTTTTGAAATGAATTTCAATTTAAATGACACAACAAGAAGATGTTTTTTTTAGAAATCTATTTAAAAAGCGTAATCGATCTAACTCTACCTCTTCACTTTATTATTAATCATTATCATTTAAATTAACATTCACTTAATTATGATCCCTTAATTTGTTAAATCCCGAACCCTACGAGAATTAACTTTACCACAAAGATGATGTGAATTTAAACCTAGGCTAACTTTGGAACGTGCAATCGCAGCACCCTGCTTTGATTGATGTTCTAAGATTAGCTTATGATCAGTGGTAAATTAAGGCACATATCCATTCTGGAAATGAGGATGAATTGTGTTTAGGGATTATATTTGAACTCTACAAATTTATCCCGTGTGGTCTTGTATTACCGATTAAGATCGCGCTCTCACAATTTACACAAAATCCCGACCTCGCGTGTTTTTGTGTTAATTGTTCAATTGCTTGCTTAGTTTATTACAATTTAAAAACACAATTCATGGATCATATTAAGTGAATTACAGTAGCTCATTGATTCAAAATAATTAAATGAAGAGGGTAGAAGATAGATCGATTACTAAAAGACTACTCTTCCATGGGTGGCGTAATCATCGTAGAAGCGTTTTGCATGTGCAAAGGTTTATAATGGGTATAAACCAATATCGCTTCTACTCAAGAATTCCAGCCCCAAGAGGAAGATTAAGAGAAGAATAAATTTAAATAAAACAGAGGAAAAGAGAAGAAATAAAAGAAGAACAAAGAAGTTTATTACACAAACAAAACAATTACAACATGAAGGAGAGAAGGAGGCTTCGATGAGAGGATCCTTGCTTCAAGAGCTACCTCTCTTACAATGGTTGTAGAATTTGGTTGAAACCAATTCTCCTCTGCCTCCAATCTCCAAATGCACGAACCAGCCTCTCCAAATGAGAAAATCACTAATTTATAGAGTGGAGGGGAGGCTAGGTTTAAAGTGGTTTCAAGTGTGAATGCAAAATCTCGGCCAAATATTTTAATGAAACTTGCACCGCCCATTTGACCTCCAAAACGCGTGAATTGACCGGCCTTCCAGAAGGATGATTTGTGCCACATCATGTCCCCGAGCTTTCCTCAAAATTTGGGCTCAATCCAAGCCCGTATGTAGAATATATGGCCCAAATACAGAACCTTCTCCATTCTGGCGAGCCCAGCCCAACTTTGACTTCATGGCACAATTTCAACAACCAAATGAACTCTTTAGCTTTAGTGTCCTGAATAAAAGTTGTAGATAATTAAGTTAGGAACACTGTTACAAAATTTCAAATTCAAATAATAAATATAAAAATATTTATCTTCGAAATACTACAGTGCACTATTAAGGGTAAAACTGGAATTTTCACCAAATTTTCAAATGAATGATCAAATCCCAAATATTTTATAAATAAACATATTTAACACAATGTGAGAAAATTATTTCATTTATTATCAATAAAATATTTAATAAAATAGTGTTTTATCAATATACATAATTCTGATTCCAAATATGAAATCCATTTTTCTAAAACTAATTCATATAAATGGCAGAATCCAATGTAAATTTATACCCACAGACACGATGAAAAAGAGGGTTTCAAAGTGAAAATTATCACAAGTAGAGAATGTTTTAATGTCAAAATTCAATATGAAATTGATTCCAATGTCCCAAAATAGTTAAATTGTAATATAATTGAACTAATTTTACTTTAAGACAAATTTAAAATGTAATTCAACCTTGTGAATTATTTAAACAAAAAAGCAGTTTTCAATAAAAAATAGTATTTTTCACTATTAATCAAAAATTAAACATTTTGGAAAAATATAAAAAATTAAGCCTAAGATAATTTTGATTTTATGATTTCAAAAATGAAGTTAATTTTATTAGATCATTTTTCTAAAAGTGGTAAAATTTAATTTTAAATTATGTGTGCAAAGTGCGACTAAACTGTCTTTTGGAAAAAATATAGTTTTTTCAGAAAACATTTCTTTCACTTTTAAATGATTCTTATTTTAATTCTAATCAATAGATAAACATAATTTTCATAACTTAGTTACTACTATTAATAGAATATAATTTAACAATTAGATTATAACATTGTACTATATTATGGTTCATTTAGACTCAGGGTTGCGTGTTTCGCAAGCTATCAAAGAGATTAAATTTAAAGAAATATATTTTTTGGGTTTCTTAAACTCAGTGTTATGTGTCACATGCGATATTGAATAGAATGTTTTTATTTTATAATTTTGAGGTGTTACATTCTTCCCACCTTAAATAAATCGCATCATTGCAATTTGATCTTGCGCTCAGAAATCAAGGGTTTAATATTTGAAAATTCCTTTATTGAAAACCCACATTATAAAAAAAGTTAATAAAACATCCTCTAAATAAGAGAGAAATGAATGTACAATGACCATATGGAATAACACATAACTAAGTTTCTAAGTAGGGGAACCTTAGTGGCATGTGAAAATATGAACATGGAAAAAAAGCGTAAATAATTATATAGTGATAGATTTCATTGATTGCAAAAAAGTGAATGATCAATGGAAAGTTAAGGACTTCAAAAACCATAAATATGTGATGATTTAAAAGACCATTTAATTCATCGGTTATGAAAGTAATATGATATTTTTTTGTTTAAAGACCCTTTTTCTAAAGTTGAGAAATTCTTTTACTGTTTAATAATATAAGGAAATATACTTGATATGTTTCTATTTCATAACCACAATTTCATCCTTTGGTTGTGCTTTGATAAATTTCCAATTTATCACTTAATCCAAGAAATGAATATCCAAAAATTATTTTTTATGCCTAAATCACTAAAATTCGCTTTTAATGGATTATAAGATCCATAAAATAGTGACGAACCTTTCCATCTATCTCTAACTATTTTACAAAACCAATATAGTCAGCATAAGTTATCCAATATAATACATTAATCTCTAAACCTCAATAGTAACACCACAGGTTCATTATTAATATTTATTTTTCAAATCATTTAATTAAAAAAATGACATATTGACCAAAATATCACATAGGCCAATGGTTGGCGCTAAACCCTTATCGTCCTTCAGTTGCGGGTTCATGCTCCGCGGCCTTGGCCAGATGCAACGAGTTGTCCTTTTTCCAAAACTATATTAATATAATTCCTATAACATTCCCAAATTGTGGTGACCCATAATTACTATAACATTAAAGATAAGATAAACCTTAAAGGTTACCAATACCTTTAATCTTACGTCTAATAAATTGTAAAGGTATCCTTCCTCAAACAACTCTTTCATATACTAAACCAATAGGTTGTATTCCCATAATTTTTTTCCAAAAATATCCTTAATCATGTTATATCCTTACTAAAAAAATTCAAAAGGGTTGTTTAAGGCTTTGAACTATGATCAACTTTAAACTCATAAATCCATGATGGTATCCATAACTCTTAAGTTAATGAATACATATATGCTTCTGAAAATTTACACAATCCTTAGATGATTCATAATTCTTATAACCAAAATACCATTGGTAAAATTAAACTTATACAATTTGATTCTTGAATCCCAATACATAAATACTTCATCCTTTTATTTGAACATAAGTCCTTCCTTGGTCTAGGGGTTAACCTTTAGAAGAGTTCATCGACTCGAATAATGCCCAGGTTCTCCACATTTAAGATAACGAATATAAATGGTTCCCTAGGATGAGATTTATTTCCTTCACCCATACTCTTCATTTTTCCTTATCAATTCATTGATTTTTGCCCTTCTTTTCCACACATAAAACATTTCCCCTTCCTTTCAAAAACTTTCCTACATGTCTCTTTCCACATTTCTAACATGAAGGAAATCAATCATTCTTTCCTCCATGGTCTCCGCCATTCGAGATCTTAGCGAACTCTATCATTCTCTTATTGAGAGTTGGTTAAGGTATAAGTTGTTAATCATATTTCAAGATATCTGATTAGGATAATGATATATTTCACTCATATCGACATCCCATTTGGTTTCTCATAGACACAACATTATTATTCATATTCAATGTTAACATGATTCCTTTGAGTTCCATCCATTGAATAAAACCAAAAATCACAGTGTGATAAAAAATAATCATAGTAGGAAAACTATATAATCATTTATAGGATGTCTAAATCATGAAACATTATTATCAATATAAGACACCTTAGGTTTTACCTAGGTTATTCATTGTCATCATCTATTCAAATCCTTCATAATGGTTTGTAAATAAAATATGAATTATCCTAGGTATATCCCCTAAGTGTTTCAAACAAGGTGTGCAGTAAGGCCTGCTGTCATGCACCGGTTGACGATTAGGTCAATCCCAATGCACTCTTTTTGGAGCTATTTTCCCCTAGGTACAACTATTCTAGAACCATGTCCACTTGTAGTATCTAGATAGGGATGTATTTCTACGAAAAACCACATATTCGCTTCCTTACCAAAATGTTAGGATGTTATTCTATACTTATCCTCAATGTTTATCATAGGGTTAGGTTCCCAAATCTATGTTTTATTAAATATATTTCCCAAGGTTTCTACTAAACTTCCTTTAATACCAACTGTAATGAACCTGACCCCAGTAACTTAGAGCTGGTGTCAACCTTATTAAATTGGAATAAGATATAAGGAATCACAACTCGTTGGACCGAATAGTTTAATAGTCTTGGTAAACTAGATGCATACATAATCCCCATATTAAATTTGAATACAAAAATTAAAACATAATTTTTTTCTTCAATAATATCATTGTTCCATCTAGAATATCTTTGTATATCATTCATATTACACTTCCCAGATTATTGAGAAAGGAAACAAAATAAGGGTGCACTCAAATGCTTAGTAAGAGTTATGTAAAGTGGAAGCTATCATGATTAAATAAATAATAATCAATAAGGAATAATCATTATGGAAAGGTAAATATCTAAACACACAATCCATTTAATCAATGACTTGAATATCATGATTAGATAAGACAAAATCAATATGGAAAGGAAAATAACTAAAAAGACACACCATTTAATCAATAAAATGAGAATGAAATGAATCTAAAGACAATATCATGGGGGAAATCTCATGGATAATAATAACTGAATTCTTAATGAAGGAAATTCTAATTATTAGACATCATGATCTCATACATCACGATTCCTCTACTATCAATACATTTCTCAAGGTAGTTTAAAACTGATGGGTAGGTATAAATTAGAAACCCATTTAACTAAGGCTAGCCAACTAATTCATCTCATGAGACTACTAATGTATCAAGGGTCTATTTATAATCTAGCCCCACTCATATCTACATGTCCAAAGTATTCTTAATATATCAAACAATTGATTTAATTCATGAAAAATACACATTATCAAAAAAATTCTATATCAAGTAAAGAATATAGATTAACAATAATTTCCCTAGTCAATCGTATAACTTTCAAAAGTAAAATAACATATATAGAAATGATATACTTTTAAGTAATAAAAATTTCCATGATAAATAATATAGACATTTTGGAGAAATGTAATGTCTAATAGTGAAAAGAAAGTGGATATTTCAAGGGAAAGTTACTGATTACAAAAACCAATCAAGAAAGTGAATATCAATACTTTCCCTGGTCAAACTGATCGCAAACCATCCAGATAAATAATAAGGATGATATTAATACAACATATCCATACTGGATCATGAGTACAATAAAGGTTTTATGTCATTGATGAATAGAAATGCAATAGAAACATCTTTAAAATCATTTTTGAGGAAAATAACCTTTTCACTTTGAAAATATTTTTTAAAACTAAATATTCATAAAATATTTCAAAAATAATTTTATTTGAAAATAACCTTTGAAACTTATAAAGGAAACTTTAAAACATTTAGTGGTTAGGATGGCGAGAAATTCCATATATATTGTACATGTTAAAATAAATATTCTTTTCACATTTTTGGTAAAATCCATATGGGCCTTGTTGGGAAAGCGACATGAATATTCCATTCAATTTTTTAAAAAGTCAAACATGGGTAAAAATGTATTTAATAAATAATTTTGGGGAATTTTGAAAATATTTTTGAATTTTTTTTATAAAACATGGTTTTGGCAGAAAAAGGATTTTCGACCGAAGAGAGAAATGAAGTCATATTTTCTTAAAAACATTTTTTCAACCATTTTAAGTACTACAGAGAGGAAAATGGTAGTATTTCTTTAAAATTTTATTAATAACCATAAGAGTCAAAATGAAACGGGTTTATTAAGAAATAATTAAATGATTTCCTTTAATGGGAATTCACAAATAAACAATCCTGATTAAAAAGAGATTGTGAAATAAACCCCTATAAATATTATGATGTTGAAGTGAGAATTAATCAATGAATCAATTATGTGTATAAAATGTAAATTCATATAACACAAGTGGAATTATGACATAATATAGTCAAAATTATTTACACACAAAATCTTATAATGTCAAAGACAATGAAGAAGTAATATAACCCAATGAAAAGAAATTGAACTATGAAATTATTTACCACTTGTTAATTTTCAAGTTAAATCCCCTTAGATGAAATAATTCAAATTAAAACTTAAAATATCTGTAATTATGAATTATTCATGATATTACATGAAAAAGGGTAAGTATAAACACCATATAAAATAAATTAGTTGCATAACATTACAATATTCCTCAATGAATGGAGATTGATATGATGTCCTTTACCTCACGCATAACTGTATTAACAGTTAAAATATCACATATAATCCTTTTATAATATCTTATCCCCCATTCATTAATAATCTTTCATTATTACTATTTTTTATTGTGTTAACTCCCTTATTTTCTCATGCATGTTTTAGCATGAAAGTTATAGTTCTTGAGAATATTATATAGTTCCATCATATCTAGAATGATATTAATTTTATAAGTATCATTTTTTATTATAAACATTTTTTGAATCATTATTTAAATTTGAACATGGATAATGAATCACATCGCATCGTGGAGACGGTAGGACGTACGTACGTACAAGCAACAATATCATTCCCTTAATAGGTGAAAAGGGTAAGTAATTAGGTGATATATCAATTTTTGAGAATCAATATCATTTCATATTTATCACATATATTCATTAAATTTATACTTATTAACTTCCATGTAAAGTGTAAGTAAAAACGAATCACATCACTTCGTGAGACGATAGTCCGTCGTACACATGAGTGACGCAATTGTTTTTTAAACAGAATGGAACATAAGAAGATATATGTGATATTAAAATTAAAAAATTATATTAATATCAGAAATATAATATAAATGTGTTAATTCCATCATTATATCCATCCATGAAAGGTGGTGATTAAAAATGAATTACGTCGGTTCATGAGGAGGTAGTCCGTTGTACACACGATCGATGATTTCATTTCCCATTTGATGAGATATGATATGGTTATAAGTCATTAAATTAATATAATAACATATTATTATATGAAATATACTAATTTTATTATATAATCATTGTTTAATAATATTTTAAGTAGGTTTAATAAGAAGCAAAATAAAAATGATCGTTTAAGAATGTTTCCTCTTCTTCAATTAACTTCTTTAGGTTTACACAAAAATCTATCATAGGTTGGATTTATGATCAATAAAAGGTATATAGTATTTTTATGGGATTAAGGAAGTGATTTGGGTAGGTATTGTCCAAAACAAATGGCTTTGGAAGTGTGAATAGAGGAAGAGAGGGGTGGGCTATTATAAGTTGGGGAGGTGACCCACATGGATTTTTTGAAAAATTCAATTACACCCACATTTTTATAATGACAAAAGCCACATTAATGGGAAATTATCTACCCTTATAGTTTATAAGATCTAAATATGGAAATACAATGGTTTTTGGACAATTTTTAGGTCATTTTAACCCTTAAGTTTTTTGTTTGACCCCCTGGTAAATCAGTTTTTACCTTAATCACAACAATTAATTTTTACTGCTTTTACTATTCATAATGGTCAAAAAATAAGTTGACCTCTTTAGATAATATAAATTATTCTTATTCTAAATAAAGAGTTCATTTTTTCCAAATTCAATTCACAGAAATGTCATAATCCAATTTAAAACTGTACTCGCAAATGCGATGAAAAGTGGGTTTTCAAAGAGAAAATTCACATAAGTATAGAAGGTTTTAATATCAAAATTCAATATGAAATTGATTCCAATGACTTAACATAGATAAATTTTAATATAATTGAACTAATTATACTTTAATATCATTTTAAAATCTAATTTAACCATGTGAATTATTTAAACAGAAAGACAGTTTTTAATAAAAAACAGTATTTTCACTATTCATTGAAAAATTAAAAATTTCAGAAAATTTACAAAAAATTACCCTAAGATATTTTTGATATTATAATTTCAAAAATTATGTCCATGTTATCAAATAAATTTTCTAAAAGTGGTATAAAATAATTTTAAATTATATGTGCAAAGCGTGACTAAACCGTCTTTTATAATAAAATACAGTTTTTTAGAAAACATTTCTTTTTTACTTTTAAATGATTATTATTTTATTTATAATCAATAGATAACCATAATTTTTATAATTTAGTTAGTACTATTAATACCCTCCAATTTAACTACTAGGTTATAATGGTATAGTATATTACAGTTCATTTAGACTCGGGGTTGTGTGTTTCATAAGCTATCGAAGAGATTAAATTTAAAGAAATATATTTTGTTGGTTGTTTAAGATTATTGTTGCATGTCACATATGATATATAATACAGTATTATTATTTTATAATTTTGGGGTGTTACATTTTACCCACCTTAAATATATCGCGTCCTCACAATTTTATCTTGCACTCAGGAATCAAGGATTTGATATTTGAAAATTCCTTTGTTGAAAACCCACATCGTAAAAAGGATTAATAAAACATCCTCTTAATAAGAGAGAAAGGGAAGTAAAATAGTTATATAGAATAACATATAACTAGGTTTCTAAGTAGGATAACATTGGTGGAAATTGAAGATATGGACATGGAAGAAAAATGTAAATAATTATAGAGAGTGATAGAGGTCATTAATAATAAGAAAGTTAATGATCCATGTAAAGTTAAGGACTTGAAAACCATAAATATATGATGATTTAAAATACCATTTGATTCATCAAATATTAAGGTAATAAGATAAAATGTTTGTTTCAAGATCCTTTTCCTAAAGTTGAGGAATTATTTTACTGTCTAAAAATATAAGGAAATATAATTACTCGATACATTTCTATTTCATAAGAACAATTTCATACTTTGGTTGTGCTTCAATCAATTTCCAATTTATTTCTTACTCTAAGAAATGAATATCCAAAAAATGAATATTTTATTCCCAAATCACTTAAAATAAATTTTAATGGATTTTAATATCTATAATAGAGTGAAAATCCCTTCTGTCTGTCTCTAACCATTCTTTAAAACCAATATAGTTAGCACAAGTTATCCAATATAAGACATTAATCTCTAAAACTCAATAGTAATTCCATTGGTTTATCATTAATATTTATTTATCAAATATTTTAAGTAAATTCAATGATATATTAACTAGAATATCATGTAGACTAGTGGTAGGTTCTATACCCTTATCTCCCTTCAGTTGTGGTTTCATGCTCTGCTACCTTCATCAGATACAATAGGTTGTACTTTTTACAAAACTATATTATATAACTCCTATAATGTTCTAAAATTTTGGTGAACCATAATTACTACAACATCAAAGATAAGATAAACCTTAATGGTTTCCAATATATTTAATCTTATATGCAAAAAATGTAAAGGCATCCTTCCTCAAACAACTCTTTCATTAACTAAACCAATAGGTTATATTCCCATAAATGTTTTCCAAAAATATCCTTAATCTTATTACATCCTTACTATGCAAGTTTTTAAAAGAGGTCTTTAAGAATTTGAACTTATGATCAATCTTAAACTCATAAACCCATGATTGTATCCATAAATATTAAGTTAATGAATATATATACACTTCTAAAAGTTTACACAATCTTTATACAATTCATAATTCTTATAATCAAAATAACATTGGTAAAATAAAAATTCTACAATTTTATTCTTGAATCACAATACATAAATACTTAATCATTTTTATTTCAATATAGGTCCTTCCTTGGTCTAGGGGTTAACATTTAGAAGAGGTCATTGACTCAGATAATTCCCATGTTCCCCATATATAAGACAACAAACTATAAATGGATCCCTAGGATGAGATTTATTTCCTTCAACTGTACTATTCATTTTTCCATAGAAATTCATTGCTTTGTGCCTTTCATTTACACACATAAAACATTTTCCCCTTACTTTTAGAAAATTTCCTAGGTATCTCTTTCCATATTTCTTATATGAATGAAATCAATCCTTCTTTCCTCCATCATCTCCATCACTTGAGCTCTTAACGGACTCCTTCCTTCTCTACATTGGTGAGTCTGAGAGTTAGTTAAGGTATATATTGGTACTCATATTTTATGATATCTGGTTATGAATAATAATGACATCTTTCACTCTAATAAACATCATATTTGTTTACTCATATTCACCGCATTATCCTTTATATTCAATGTTAACATGATTCCTTCAGGTTCTAACCATTGACTAATACCAAAAAGCATAGTGTGAGAAACAATAACTATAGTGGGAAAACTAGATAGTCATTTATAGGATGTCTAAATCATGAAATATTATTTTCAATATAAGACACCTTAGGTTTAACCTAGGTAATTCATTTTCATCATCTATTCAAATCCTTCATAATGGTTTATAAATAAAATTTGAATTATTCTAAGCATATCCCCAGTTAGTGTCAAACCAGGTGAGTAGTAATGCCCATTTTCGTGCACCAGGTGATGATAGGGTCAAGCCCAATGCGTTCTTTTCATAGTTATTACCCCTAGGTACAACTATTCCAGAACCATGTCTACTTGTAGTATCTATAAATGGATATATTTCTAGGAAAAACAAAAAATTCTCTTCCTTCAAAAAACATTAGAATATTCTTATATACCTATCCTCAAAGTTTATCATTGGGTTAAGTTCCATAATCTATGTTTTCCTAAATCTAGTTACCATGGTTTTTATTAAAATTATTCTAATAATATTTGTAACAAATGAAACCCTAGCCACCTAGATTCGGTGTATACTTTATTATACTAAAATAAGATATAAGGAATTACATATCAAAGGTCATAATAGTTTAGTAGTCTTGGAAAAAAGATACATACACAATTACCATATTACATTTGAATAAAAAAATTACCACATAATTTTTTTTCAAGAATATCATTATTCCATGTTTCATATCCTTGCATATCATTCATAGTACACTTAATAGATTCTTGGGAAAGGAAACAAAATAAGGGTGGGCTCAAATGCTCAGTAAGATTTACATAAATTGGAAGAAATCATGAGTAAATTAAGAATAATTAATAAGGCATAATCAATATGGAAAGGTAAATATCTAAACACACAATATATTTAATTAATAACTTGACTATCATGATCAGATAAGGCATAATCAATATGCAATAGTAAATAACTAAAAATACATTCCATTTAATCAATAAAGTAAGAATGAAATGCATCCAGAGATATTATCAGGGTGAAAATATCATGGATAATAATAACTGAATTCATAATGAAGGAAATTCTTAATTATTGGATTTCATGATATCAAGCATCATGATACCTCTATTATCAAGACCTTTCTAAAGACAGTTTAAAACTAATGGGTATATATACACCAAAACCCATTTAACTAAGGCCATCCAACTCATTCGCCTCATGAGACTATTGATGCATCAAGGTACTATCTATAAACAATACCTATCCATATCTACATTTCCAAATAATTCCTCATATATTGAATAATTGATTTAATTCATGAACAATATTCCTTATCAATAAACTTACATATCAAGTAGGGAATACAGATTAGCAATAATTTTCCCATTCAATCAAATAACTTTCATAGTAAAATACCATATGTAGAAATGATATATGGATTAATTAAAAAATATATCCATGATAAATAATATGGATACTTAGTGGAAATTTAATATTCAATGGTGAAAAGAATGTGAATATTTCAAGGGAAAGTAACTGATTACAAAACTTAATCAAGAAAGAGAATATCAACACTTTCCATGGTCAAACTGATCATAAACCATCTAGAGAAATAATAAGAATGATATTAATACAATATATTCCTAGTGGATCATAAGTATAATAAAGGGTTGATGTCATTGATGAATAGAAATAAAATAGAAATGTTATTAAAATCATTTTTGAGGAAAAGAAACTTTTCACTTTAAAAATATTTTTTAAACTAAAAGTTAAAATAATATTTCAAAAATAGTTTTCTTTGAAAATAACCTTTGAAACTTATAAAGGAAACTTTAAAACACTGAGTGGTCATCATGGAATGAAATTCCATAAACATCATACATGTTAAAAGAAAGATTCTTTTCAAAATTTTGGTAAAATCCAAATGGGACTTGTTTGGAAAACAACCTGAAGATTAATTTCAAAACATTTTTTAAAAAGTAAAACATGGGTAAAAATATATTTAATAAATCATTTGGATAATGTTAAAAAAAATTTAAAACATTTTTAGAAAACATGGTTTTGGAAGAAAAAGGATTTTTGGCCAAAGAGTGAAATAAAGTCGTATTTTATTAAAAACATTTTCACAATCATTTTAAGTACCAAATAGAGTAAAATGATAATATTTCTTGAAAA
This sequence comes from Viscum album, assembly GCA_963277665.1. Lineage (NCBI taxonomy): Eukaryota > Viridiplantae > Streptophyta > Magnoliopsida > Santalales > Viscaceae > Viscum > Viscum album. The sequence goes on along the minus strand of OY728159.1, from coordinate 766,775,681 downwards.
GTTCATGAATAAATAGAGTAGAAGAAAATTAAATTAGTTTATTAGACAATAATCAAATGATTTTATTCAATGGAAATTCAATCATTATTAATGCACGATGACTATATTTTATGCATACATTTTATGGAATTTTAATAAATTGAATTCTATATTTAATTGAAAAATCATTAAAAATTGTGAATGATTTGATTTGTTTTATGTTTTATGGAAGGAAATAATAGATACTTGTAAATAGAATAAAAAGGGATGAAAATATGAGCTTAGAGTGACATCGGATTTTTTAGAATGTAGTGGAGCCGAATAAATGGAATAGAGAACTTACACACAATAGATTCCATTTACACAATGTGAGTTTTTCCAAGATATTTTTTAAAGAGTTACAATGAAATTAACGATTCCTTCTCACGTAGTGGAAATTAAAATATTACATATGTGTAAGCTTTACACGTTGTTTAAGTTTCGGTGAATTGAAAATTAAATGTTTTGTGGTCGAGGGTTTAACGCAAATCCATTTATATTCACCACCTAGGCCGCTACTTTGGGGGAATCTAGATGAGGTCCTCGATGAGGGACACCTATCAGAGGACACACACACCACTATAGAGCCTTACTTCACCACTTTTCTCTAGATAATTTTTCATTCTTTTTATCACCCATTCATGGTTAGCATGAGTGGGGTATTTATTTGTTCCATGACATGCGTGATGAATGGGGATTAAATGTATAAGGTATTTTTTTTGTTTGCAATTTATGTTGGGATTTTACTTATGTTCTTCATTTTAATCTCTTTCTTGATTCTTCTTGCATGACCATTGTGATCATGGTTGGGGAATGGGTTTAATTTTTGTCTTTCTTTGTGCATAACCATTGCATGAGTTGATTGAATGCATTTGTTTCACCACACCAAACTATGCATTTAGCGGCAGGTTTTTAGCGGCTGTTTACTCAACCACCACTAATTTTTTTTAAATAATTTCATGGTGTTTTTTTATAAACCACCACTAAATAGTTAAATAATTTTACAAATGAGACACTTTTCCCCTCCCTCGACACCCTCGACCCCCCCCACACCTCCAACCCCCCCCCCCCCCACCCCGCCGACTCCACAAAGCCCTAGCCTCATCGTCGCCCATCAATACCCATCACCGCCACTCTCTATCCCTCTCCACACATCACCTCACCATGCCTCACCTCATCGTGCCTCGCCTCTTCATTCCTCTCCATCCCTCGCTGGTGTTTTGATCCCTTACGACCCTCATCTCGCCGCACCTCACCTCAGTGTTCCTCTTCGGCCTACTGCTTGTGTTCATTGCGATAGTTGTGCTCGGTGTGTTTTTTTATCATTTATGGCTATTTTTAAAGTAAATATATAATTATAATTATTTATAGGTAGTTATTAATTTTATGTGCTGTGATTAAAATTTTGAGAGTTGATACGGACTCAGATGCAACATGGATGAGATTGGATGAGGTCTTCTAGAGTATGGTTTAGGTTCTAATGTAAATATAGAGGTTGATGGTCCTTATAATTCAAGAAAATATTCTTGTTTTTCCATGAATTACAACTAAAATAATACTATATAGACTTTGGTAGAATTTATAGGGGAATATTGTTGTTGAGTAAAGGAGATATGATGGTGTTGGGTCTCCTGTACTTGAGACAGGTTCACTTGATCACCTGGGTGAATTGGGATCACCCGATAACCATTTCACTAAAATGAGATAGTGTAAACATAGTTGGGGGGAGGCCATTGGTTTTTTTGTGTATAAGGTGGTAAATGGGTTTTGTAAGATTTTTTTTCAAGGGATAGTAAAGTAGGTTAGAGAGTCTTAGGCCTAGTGATGACTGGTTAGATGACCAGACATTACAACCATGGTTAGTGACACCATGTTGAGGGTGGTTTGGGACATACTAAGCATTATAAGTGGGATGGTTCCTTTAGGATAGAACAATGTATAATGGAATATATTTTCTAAAATTAATTGATTAATGGATATCCATTAGAAGATTAGTTATGGGGACAATGAGTGGGTTTTAGGTTTTGATTAGGACTTGGCATTTGGATTTCATGGTGTTTAGAGCGACATGGATTGGGATGCTCCATGGGTAGCATGACTAGGAGTGTGGTGTTGATTCAATTATGTTGGAATGGACATTGATGTCTTATTTAGGATAATACTTTATGATGCAGAATCACTAAGTATATAAGTGTGTGATCTTGTATCAAATATCATAAACCATGATGGTTCGAAAATACCAAATGTATTCCCTAAAGGGTGATGAAAATCTTGTTATGATGAGGGGATATCTCTTGACTGTATAGTTCCCTAGGATCAGCTGGTGAAATATATGACTGACATGTTCCTTACCTATGATTCATGTTCTTGATGTGACCTCACTAAAGTTTGTGGTGATAGGCTAGTGTGTGGGATGTTACCTACCATAAGTTACATGGGATGTGACATTATTTATGGAACTAAGACTATTCCATTTTTCCTCAAGTAGAGGGTTAATTTTTAAAAATGTATGATTGTTCCCTATCACATAATATAGTTGATATTGTACCTCACTAATAGCTAGGTAGTGTGATAAGTTGACCTTTATTTAGTATTATTTATTTAAGGACCTCTAATGAGAGGGTTATACCATGATACATTGTGAGATGAGATCGATGAAACCTACCTTTATAGATAATGAAATGGTATGAGATGTGAATATATAACCATACCTAGTTCTATTAGGAAACTGTATAAGGTTTGTATGCCACCCTAACTAGAGTTCTTGAGTATGGGGTACAAATTGGTATAATGGAATAGAAATGGAAACGAGTTGGATTATGAAATGTATTTGAAGCATGTTTAATCGGGTTTGGGTTTTATTTGTAAACATAAGGTGACATGATGTATAGGGAGTCACGATTTCCTAGTTTTCACATTAAAAATAATGATCTTGTGAGTAATGTTTATTTTATTCCTCATGTATACATGAATATTATTGAATATACTAGGGGCACCTGGTAAGGACCTATGGAGATGTATCTCTCAAACCATTCATGGGAACCCCTATGTGCATGAATACCTTATATTTAGACTTTAGCTAAGCTCATCACATGCAGTGGATAGGTCTTGTAAATCTTGATGCATATTTTTAGATAGGGTGTGTTGAAGCCTGAGGATGGATGTAGGTCTAGATTTCTAGTGTTTTATTTTTTGGTTTATTTTATATTTTTCATCATCCTTTGGGTGATAAGTGTTTGTATGAAAATATGAATTATTCATGGAATTTATTATATAATTTTGTTTATTTTATTGTTTACATTGATATATGGTAGATGTCTTGGTTATTTTTCCATTATAGTATACTCTAATTTGATGTATTTTTCCACCATAGAATATAGATTAGTACCTTGCAACAAGTTTGCAGCCACTTTCATATGCGTTGGAATGCTTGCGGTATGTCGAACCTCATCTCATATAATTATTCTATAATGGGTAATTACAATGTGACATCATAGTATTTAGTTCATTTTATAAATTGTGTAGATGAAAGAGGGGAATATGAGGACTTTAGCAAATCCTGTGATAGACCATATATAGGTGAGTCATGAAAACCTTTTCGGTGGTAAGTCCTGGTTACCATGGGTGTGGGATTGTTGTTATTTCATTTTTCTGCTATGATTGGGTTTTTTATGGAATATAATGTTCTTACGGAAGTTGTTACTTTAAATTTTCATCTCCTCTATCACTAGAATGAGGCCCATGTGCATGCACCATATTTGGTATATATTACTTTCATGACATATACATGAATGAATTTGATTGGAATTTTAAAATGGGATTCAGTTGTTTAAAGTGTAAAAAACATATATAGAGTTAACAAGTATTTAACCTCAAGGAATTTATGTCACATGATTGATCCCTTCATAAATATAATTATTTATAATTTTGGTGATTCAACTCACGGAGTCATGAAAATTTATTCTTTATCCCTTCTGATGTATTTATATAGGAAAAAATTATTTAGCATATTCATATTTTTTTTTCAAATAGTATATATGAATCTATTTTTCCTATTTAGTAATATTTATGTGTTTTAGTTTTTTTAATAATGTGTAGTCATATTGTGATATATATGGATAAAAGCTGCATCACATTACTGAGGAACACACCTCAGTATGCTAAGGGTTTGGATGAGTTTTTAGATTTTTTAATTTCCAATCAATCTGTTGATGGGAGAATAAGATCTCCATGTATTAAATGTAAATTTAGAAGATGGTTTAAGAGAGATTAAGTTTATGAACACTTGATATCAAAGTAATTCCCTGCTCAATATTTTTGTTGGATTTGGCATGGAGAATCGAATGTTATAGAAAGGTTGATCACTGATGTCAATCCAAAGAATGAGATCCCAACTTCGTAGACAATAAAAGATGAAATGAAAAACCTTATAAATGATTAATTTGGCATTGAAAGACTCCAACATCAACATCAAAATATATCAGAACAACCAGTTGAGGGTGCTACAAATAGAAACGTGTCAAGTGATGGTTTTGAGACTATAGAACAACCAGATCAATATTGTAACATATCATTGGATCCTCCTCTTGATTATGTGGATAATAATATAAGAGAAAACTTAATCAAGTATAAAAATGTGTTTCAGGATTTATTTGACGATGGAAATCAAGAGTTGTATAGTGGATATTTGAAATATTCAAAACTTTATTTTCTACTGAAGTTATACCATATCAAATGCCTATGTGGAATTACAAATAAGGTGATGTCCATGATATTGTAATTTTTGCGTGATGCATTTCCCGAAGTAAATATACCTAAGAATTTTTATGATATGAAAAAAGTTGTTAATAAGCTTAGTCTGAATTATACAAAAAATTCAGGCATGTCCCAATGATTGTATGCTTTATTGGGGAGAGGATTCAAGAAGACAGGATTGCAAAAAAAATTCTTCTTCTAGATAGAATTTTATGGGTGATGTTAGAAGTCTGAATCAACATACTACCATGAATAAGAATAAAATGAAAACACTTGAAAAGGTTTTTCTTTACTTTCCTTTAAATACTCGATTACAAAGATTATTCATGTCATCGAAAACTTTCGAACACATGAAGTGGCATTCTATAAATAATAACAATGATAGGTTAATGCAACATCCAAGAGATTCAAAATCATGGAATACATTTGATTTATTACATATATATTTCTCATATGATCCTAGGAATATTTGATTGGGATTGGCTACTGATGGATTCAACCCATTTAGGACTTTGAGTACCAGTTATAGAATTTGGATGGCTGTTTTGATTCCTTACAATCTACCTCTGTAGATGTATATGAAATAAATGTATTTTATCATTTTGATGATTATTACTAGAAAAAAGATGTCTGGAAATGATATTGATGTATACTTGCAGCCTTTAATTGAAGAATTACAGGAGTTATGGAGCAATGGTGTTGAGACATATAATGCATCTTCTAGAACAATGTTCAAAATGAAAGATGCTATAATGTGGACCATTAGTGAATTACTTGGACTTGGGAGTTTAGCTGGTTGGAACACTTACACGATTTTGGATTTTCCTATTTTTAACTTTCATTTTGAGCTCAAACAACTACCTCATAGTAGAAAATGGCGCTTCTTGTGTCATCAAATATTTCTCTATGCATCTCATAGATTTTGGCTGAACAAGTCAAAATTAAATGGTTTCATTGATCGTAGACCACCTACAAAGTTGTCAAAAAGTTATGAAATATTATCATAACTTGGAAATGTTGATACAGACTTTGTAAAGGTGCATAATTTGAATTATAGTGGGAAACGTGTTTGAAGTGCATCGTCAAGTGAAATCGGAACGTAATAATGGAAGAAAAAAAAGTATATTCTTCAAAATTCTGTATTAGGAATTTAATTTGTTGTGGCATAATCTTGGTGTGATACATATTGAGAAGAATGTTTTTGACAATTTGATCTTCACATTTCTTAATGATAATGGAAATTCGAAGGATCATCTCAATGCTCAGAAATAATTATAAGCAATTAACATAAAATGTGATCTCTGGCCAGATGGGAATGGAAAGTATGGTCTGACAATTTTTGTAATAAAAAATAGGGATAAAGATACATTCCTTAGAATTTTAAAACATGTGAAGGTATCTGATGGGTATTCAAGTAACATATCAAGGTGTTTTGACTTAAATCATCATAGGTTACATGGATTAAAAATACACGATTCACATATTTTGTTACAGTAGTTACTTCCATTGGCATTGCGTACATTATTACCTGAAAAGGTTACTACTATTGTACTCCAATTCTGCATATTTTTTAGAAAACTATGTGAGAAAAATATACATCCATTTCATCTTGAAAACCTTTAGGAGGTATTTTTATTGACACTTTTTTCAATGCAGATGATATTTCCTCCGTCGTTTTTTACTGTCATGATGCATTTAACTATACATTTGGTTGAGGAAGCTAAATTAGGAGGCCCCGTACATTATTGATGGATGTATCAATAGAGAGGTAATTTATTTGTATGTTTTTTATTTATGTAAACAATTATTGTTGCTTTAATTATTATTTTTTATTTTATTTCACAGATATCTTGGGCATCTGAAATCATACGTGAAAAATAAAGCTCAACCTAAGGGCTCTATTTTTGAAGTATATTTGGAAGAGGAGTGTATTAACTTATGTTATAGATACTTTGATGATATTGAGACAATATTCAATTGAGTTGGATGTGTTTACAACACATCGAATCAATCTAAAATACATGGGAAATCAAAAATATTTGCTACTATTGGCCGATCAGTTCGGAGGAGCTCACATGTTACACTAACAGAAATGGAATTATTACAGGCACATAGATATGTGATGCTGAATACTGAAATTGTAGATCCATTTATTGAAGAGTTTAGGATACAAAAAAAGATACAAATGAGAGGAAAAACAGAAAATGAGAAATATATAACAAAAGCTTTTAATAAAGAGCTTGTAGAATGGTTTGCACGACATGTAAGTTCATAAATATTGGAATCAATGTGGATATTAGGTTGATATATATATTTTTTAAATCTAATAATTTATATTAATTTTTTTAGATCATGAATACTGATACTCAAGAATAGTTGTTAGAAGATTTGAAGTTTCTTGCTTAGGTCCTCTAAAACAATCTAAAAAGTTCAACTCTTACAATGTGAATGACTTTAGATTCCGTACAGTTGATCAGGAAGAGGGTTTGAAAACCCAGAATAGTGGAATATTTACATTTTATGAAGTAGAATACTATAGAAAGTTGACTGATATTATCGAATTAAACTACAACATGAATTTTTAATTTTTTTTATTCAAATGAAATTGGGTGGATATTATCAGGGGTATTAAAAGATATTTCTTGCAATTTACTTCTATGAACTTCTCTCGCTTGTGGGATGTTGGTGATCGTGAACTACATGATCCGCATATCTTATCATCACAATTAAAAATGGTATATTATGTGAAATATTTCATGTATTAAGTGTGGAGTGTAGTTTATCATGTAAAATAAAGAGACCTGTATAATATGGGTGATGGAGTGAAATATTTGGCCTCTGACATTAAATCCCATCAACAGCAAGAAGAAAACTTATTTTTCCATCATGATATTGAAAATATTAGTCTTGTAAGAGTGTATAAAGTAGATGAAGTAATTATGGAGTAGGAAACTGACATGATTTAAGGACAAAATGATTGTATGTACAGTTATCCATTCATTTAACAACCACTTATGTCATTTTTGCAGTCATTCATTATCATTGTTATGTATATTTTGTTTATTATTACTGTGCATATGTTATCATTTTTATTTTTTTTCTTCATGAATTTTTTGAAATATATGTTTTGAACTTAATTTTATTTGATTAAATGACAGGAATGCCAAGGAGGAAGCATTATACTCACACAACGGGGTCAAAGAGTTTTTCTAGAAGCCGATCGACTCTGGTAATCTTTTCATTAGTTTAAATATTTATTAAAAAAAATATCTATTTAATATATTAAATTTTTTATTTATCTTTGTTTAATATAGTCATATATTTTAGGCCACCAAGAATCTCAAACAGAAGTGTAGTTGAATGTTCATAAAAAATCTGATGGGAGTTTTGTTAGTGAGCTTACCAAAGAAGTTGGGGTATGAATTCATTTTTCATTATAATAAATTATTATCAGTTGTCACTATGTTAATATATATTACTTATAATATGAATTATATTTGATTTATAGGTAAAAATTAAAGAACTATGGGATGTTAATCCCACACGGTCCTACACAGTCTCCCAAGATAACCCAGTTGGTAAAGTCATTGGGAAGAAGCATCCTGGTCAAGTGTGTGGGATGAGTTTGGGACCATTACCATCTAAGGTCTTTGGTAGAAAAAAATGGATTGCAAGTGATGTCTGGTGGTGATAAGGTAAATCACACAACTTCAAAATCATGTAGTTCACAAACTTTTATTGATTTTAAGTTTAAATATAAATACACAACATTGTTTAATTTTCAATATAATTGTCTTACAGGTGCCAGTAGCATGAAGTAGAGATGGATATGGAGAGGGTGACAAGAAGAGTTCCTCATTAGGAAATTATTAGTGGAGAGGGTTTTTTCATCATTCAGTATGTCCAATGTGGGTAATTTTTTTATATTCTTCTTATATTTTAGATGGGATCATGACAACGGGTGCCCTATGCATGTGTTGTATAACCATGTAACTATATGTTGTGTTTCAACTGGATATAGAGATTGAAATTTCTTTATGATCATATATGATGTTTAGTTTCTTGTCTCTCTTTTAAATATAGGTTTATATGACTATTATATTCTACCATTTCCTACTTTTTTTTCATGGTTCCTTACTAAGTATGTTTATACTCACACCCGTATGGTCTTTTCATGCATAATTTTTTACTTATACAGACAACTGGTAGATGGTGTACTTAGTGGACATAGTATCTATGGAACATAGAAGTAAGTGGAGGCATTGACCATGTTTGGTGGACAAACTTAGGTATCTTGAGTTGGGAACTCCTCTTATTTTCACTTTCAATTGTTTCTATATTGGAACCTACTTTCCTTATTCTTGGTTAGGCATGCATTTTACCCTTTTCCTTTTCTGGATATTTATCTATCTCATTCTGATGTATTTCCTAGAGGTTACTACATGATTTTTTTACATTGAGAGGTTTTATTTTATTATACCTATGTAGTATTTTATGGAGTTGAGTGTGTGTGTGTGTGTTCATGAAAAATAGGATAAATCCTCCCACTTCAGTGATATTATTACTCTGTTCTTGTCATTAGACCTTCAACTATTGGGGGGTGAACATGTGGTGTCACTCTCAGCTTACTAGTGTCCCAAGTAGGGTCCCTATATGTCAAGTCATGACACAAAACCCCATGGTTTTCTCCAAGACCGTAATCTCTATCTAACCCCATCCATTATAGTAAAGTCTATACCCTTTTCCAAATCTCACATCATGACCCAATCCTACTGACCAATGATCGTTATATGATTTCTCTCACTAAACTAAGGACATATATCACTTATCCATACAATAATATCACAAGACTATAAAATATAGGATAACCCCTATCTATGAGACCCTCTGTTCGATTAATATCATCTTGTTTTCACCTTCTTAGTTAGAGATCAATCATGATGTGTTGGGTGATCTCCCTTTTGGGATATTTTTGTGCTCTATTTTTGCATGGACCATGTTTTTTGAGCTCTGTCATGTTGGTCTTGTATAAGACATGGGGATGTAATCGGGTAACTCAGACTATGTGGATTCTTGTCAGACTAGGCACATAGAGGCATCTATGCTGTTTTTAGTGATCTCATAAAGGTGTGGGATTAGTGTTGGAAGTCCTAGGATTTCATAAAGTATTTATCCATTGTATAAATCCAAGTCAGTTTTAATCCTCACTTGTGTAATTTTAGATCATTTATGGATATGTAGGGTGATTTATCTTTTGGATAAACATTTCTTATTGGTTTTGAATCATTAATTACCCTTTTGATGAAAATGGTATTCATGATGGATGGTTTCATATTGAGAATTATTTCTTTATTATTAAATTAATTTATCTTGTTTGTAATTTTGGTGGATTTAGTTTAAACATGTTAATACTCATTTTAATGGAAGTACATTGATTCTTTATAGATAGTTTTAAATGTATTAAATTTATGTTTTCCTTGGAAATTTGTTGTGTATTTGTTTAACGAATCAACATACTTTCAATGAGAAATGTATTGAAAAATGTATTAATTCTTTCAATGTACTAAGAAATATATTATTGATCCTTTCAATGTGTTGATTATTTCAATTTATTTATGTATTATTGATTCTTTTTATGTGTTGTTTCTTGTTGGATTATTTTAATGTATTGAGAAATGTATTATTTCTTTCAATGTGTTGTTTTCCTTGGTCAATGTGTTGATTCTTTATGTTTTGGTGAGAATCAACATATGTTGATTCTTTAGTTTTAACATGTGTTTTTTTCCTTGTACATTGATGATATATTTTATGACCTAATAAAATTTTCAGTGTTATTGTTGTGTTGTTCTGGCTGCAGGTTCTGGGGCTGCAAAACCTACAGCTTGTTTTTTTGTAATTCATGATATAGCGGCGGTTTAAACCGCAGCTATATATAGTTTTTTTTCAGTGGTTTAAAACACTGCTATATTATGGTATTTTTTTAGGGAGGTGATTAAAACTACCACTAAATATGACAAAATTTTACTTAGTAGTGGTTTTATTCGTATTAGTGGTGGTTATTTTCGGTGAAAATTTTAGACATTAGCGGTGCTTTTTAACCACCGCTAGATCACAGTTATTTTTTTAAGAAAAAACCGCTGCTAAAACTAAAAAAACAACTGTGAAATACATCTTCTACAACACTTTCTAGAAACCACCACTAAATGGAAGGAACCGCCGCATGTTGAATGCCGACACCAATTTTAGCGGTGGTTTTTTGAAACCTTCACAGAACCATCCAGTGGTGGTTCAAACAGAGAATAGATTAAAAAAACCACCACTAAATGGGCATTTTGTCATAGTGTTTGGCGTGCGATCCAGGGTTTATAATTCCACTATGACCATTGGGTTTGTCTCTCCCCTATGTTTAAATTAGGTTTTGGGTTACCCATTCTTTGTAATCTGAAGTACCTGACCGTGTGAAAAGGATAACTTAGAATAGAGTGCATTTTACATGACCATTGAACTCATTAAGACCTAGTTCCAATGATTGTATGATTGTTACTTAATTGTTTCATACCTTGTCAACCCATAAACCTATATTCATTGCTTCCCTAAACCCATTTTATATTCACTTCACCCACATTCTCCACCAATCAATTTATAGTTAGTCTATATTTCATTTCATCAAATAAAAATTAATTTAGATTTATTTTATTTAATTAATATTTTATCCAACCCTGTCTCTATGGGTTTGACCTAAGACATGCATATACTATACTAACCTTTGGTTTAGTGGTTTTTTTATGCTTCTAAATGTCTAAATTCAGCAACCCTATGGGAACTAACGATGCTCACAGAGCTATCAATGCCCACCAAATGATCACCGAAAATTCTAGAATTGAAGAAATGCCCGAAGCATGGGTATTATTCTATCTGAAAAACAAATAAAGGAGTAGATGAAGACTAGGAAGATGAATCACATAGATTATGTAACCTATAGAAGGAAACACAATCATATAACCCTAGGAAGGTCATGCACTATGCATGATCTGCTTATGATCACGTGAAACCACTCATACGAACTATCCAATTCTTGTGAAGGTGTCCTAACAAGAAATGATGGTCATGCAAAGGATTCCAGGAAATTTCCTCTGATCATGATACTTTTAAATTGATAGACACCTGGCATTCACCTAAAACATCTTATAAAATAATGGTAGAAAATTGAGGAATCCTCATGTGATGAAGATTTACATTGATTTTCATGCAACATGATTATACACTTTACAAGACCCCACAGAGCCCCCTGGAGACATGTAAACCTTATTATAAGAGAGTAAATTCGCATGTCACCTTCATCATGTGAAATACCTTGGACATTTTCATTCAGTTAGGTGATACCCCTTTGTATCCATAGATAGGTGGAGGGATTATTTTTGATAATTATCATGCACTATCATGAGATCTAACATTGATCATGTAACACATCACAAAAAAAAGAGAGACCGTCCATGTAAATTCTCACACACCATCATGATATTCTTTATTGATCATGCGACACCCAAATAGTAGAATAATTGGAAAAGGATGAGATCCTTGTAAAATAAGGAAGAAAATAAATCTATAAAATGTGAAAGCCTCTCACAGAGGGATGATACACTCATTTTCACGCAAAAGGGGTTATGCACCTCAAGTGATCACCATTAATCACACGAAGTCCCTTTGAAAATAAAAATTGATCTCATGAGAGGCCCTAACAATCCATCATGATCTCATGAAAGGCACCTATCAAGACACCCTAATCTTGAGAAATGCCTCTGACAAGACATCTTAGTCTTGTGAAGGACCCCTGAGAAGTCTTCTTTGATCATGTGAGAGCCTTTCTGTAGGTGTCTTGATCCCGAGAAGGCTATCAGACATGTCATCTAAATGGATAAAATACCATTTGGATTGTTAACATGGTTATGAAAAATCCATTTGAAAAGATTAATTATAATAAATATAGTGATGAAATAGTGTTCTCACAGTCTCTATTTATTATGTGACGCCTTGGACAACCCATGATAGGATCATGCAAAGTGCATGATGCAATGCTACCTCCACTAACTCTAGATCATATCTGTGATATATGCACCATGAAAGGTGGCATATAACTGGGGCATAGAGGCCTATAAATCCACCCCCTTGAAAAAAAACACACACATGACAAAGACTACACCCATAGGAGATTAGAAGAGAATACTTCTTGGAGTGTAAATTCATGTGATCACAAGAATCTTCCACCAAGTAAAATCTACAGAATGTCCTAAGATATCACACAATAGAAATATGTGATTCACATGATCTCCCTATAGATCACACAAATTACTTCTGGTGTTCCATCCAGATCATGTGATGGAGTCTATACATGTCAACTTGGTCACATGAAATCTAAACTTTCTAATTCTTGATGAACCTTGGGGCACTTATCACTACTACAAAAAAGGGAAAGGGAAGCACCAACTTTTATCAGTGCTAAGAAAAAAGCACTGATAAAGGGTACACTTTATAAGTTCTAAAAAAGCGCTGATAAAGAATCCCTTTATCGGCACTAAAAAAGCGCTGATAAAGGCTTCCTTTATCATCCCTAAAATTTTAGCGCTGATAAAGGCATCATTTATCATCACTTTTTTAGTGCGGATAAAACCATAGTCCCATATTTTATAAAATTGGATGCACAATATCCTCTGTTTATCACACCCTCAACCTCTCGCGGTATTTTACCCATGCGAAAACTCCCCCCCCGATCTTCTCTTTTTTGGACCTCCGCCACTAGCCCTACTCCTTATCTTCCCCATTGAACCCCTTTCTCAGATCCTCCACCCCACAAACCCCAATTCTCCTCCTCCCCATTGGAACCTACTCCCCATGAACCCTACTCCTCTATTTCTCAATGGTTGGCGGATCCTCCCGTGCACCTCCCCCTATGGTAGTCGCACCTTCCCCTCCCGACGTAGCGTAGAAGTCTCCTTGACCGCTCGATGCTTCTTCTCTCCCTCCATTGCGGGTGCGATCTACTCTAGGTAAGTCTCCCACTTCTCCTTTTAGGTTTATTTTTGGTAATTTCTCTCCCTACTCTACACGTATTCATCATTTTAATTCTCATTTGGCCAATGATTCAATGAATAATTAGTGAATGGTCATTGCACATTCCATAGTTGGAATCACAGATAACTCCATGTGAAAATGAGACATGGGTAGTTCTAGTCTTTTTTAGAAACACCGTATACCCCTAGAGACACATCATGTCCTCCTTTGAGGATATTTTTGATCTCTATTTCCTTTTATTTTAGTTTTTTTGTGATATTTTTGAGCTTCCATGGACTAGTATTGGTGGATTGTGTTCCCTTAGTCCATTCCTATGAGGGCTTGATGCAGCTTCATGACCTCATCCAAGGATGTTGGCCCCTCTATATCTTCTAAATGATCAAGGTAGTGTTGGTGAGTTCCATTATTCTTGATTGAGTTGTCCTAGTCCACTTATATGAGGTTTATTATAAAATTAGGTCCCGTTCATTGGAACTCATACCCCTTAGCGACTTGGAATATGTATTAATTCAAGGGACCCGGAGTGATCCTCATTTCATTCATGTTGTCCCTATATTGGGTTTTTAGAATTTAAATCACCAACACTTACATGGTAATTGATCCCCTATATAGGAGGATGTTTCAAGTAGGGTCTATTGTCCCCCAACAAGCCTTAGGAATTAACCCCCTCTCTTTGTATAGAGATCTGATCTTTCAGATGGTGTATTAGTCCGACAGAGCATGTATCATGGATGAACCCTCTCAGTTTTCAATATACTTATTCTATAGTGAGTGGTCTCGGTTCACTTTTTATGGGGGTTAGTATGGAATATGATCCTGAGCAATGGACCACAGGTCACGTAGTGACTTGGAGCTTGTATCCCTCTGAGAGGCCTGAAGAAATTTCCAATGTGTTTTCCCTATGTTGGGTTTGTTGAATTTGCATGACCAACACTTACACAAGTGTCTATCCTCTATCTTGGAGGATTATTTTAGTAGACTCTAGTATCCCCCCATCAATCCTTGGGTGTTGACACCCTATATTTATATCATGAGTTGATATTTCTGAAGGGGTATTAGTCTGATGGAGTGTATATCTCGAGTGAACACTCTCAATTTCCTATGTGATTCTTCTTGACTAGATCGGATGAGTGTGACCTTTAGAATGAGTGTTTTCATTGGAATTATAGATTGGGTAGCATTTCCTCTCGGAGGAGTGTTACCTTGAAACCCTGAGTGGATATACAACTAGAAGTGGTTGAGACATTTTTTGACTCAGAGTCTTTTATGAGTATATTTTGGATATCCTTGGTTATCATTATGTCTCATATCTTGTTTGGAATACCTCTGTTTAGTGACATGAATACTCTCTATGCTTTATGTATGTTGTTTTTGGAGTGTCCTATTGGGTATTGTAATACTCATCCCTACAAGGGATTTTCCCATACATGTCATGTCTTACAAAGACAATGGAAAATTTCACAGAGTCCTTGGTGGACTAGGATAAGGTAGAGATTAGTTTGGGATACACAGACTGAGGTGTATACCAATGGTGAATTAACATCTTTCCCCTCCTTCTATGTAGGTCATACATTATTTTCCATTTTTTGGTTGGATTGTATTTCAGATCTTTTTATTAAATCAATTAATTTATGTTGATCAATTCATAGAATGACCTCTAGTGGTTTTGGGGAATTCAACATGTAATACTAAGATTAGGATGGATATATTAGTGTTCTATGATTATGCTTATGGTTTGAGTTGATATCATAATCTTCTAAGGTAGTGATCTTCTGGGATGTAGGGTTAGCAGTACCCACCCATAATAGGTGTGTAATGCAAGTCTCATCTCAGGAGGCACTGTTATTTATAGGTACCTCAAGGATATCCCATTACTCCAAGGAATTTAATATTATTTTGATGGGTATAGACATATCACATTTCATTTTCTTAACATTCATGCTATAGTCAGAGAGGCAGTCAACAAATAGCCTAGGCAGAGGAAGGAACTGGAGAAAGGAGGTCTGTACAACACTAAAGTGATGGAGGAGATCGGGGAGTAGCATGAGGTGGATGGAACTTTGGTTTGATTCTACTAATACTACCCCTAAGTAGACCACTCCTATATTGGGAAGTTAATGGTTAGAATCTCGGATAGTTGTAGTCCCTAGAGTCTTTTTACCAAGAGGCTCCAGGAGTATTTGGAGGTACGATCTATGTTCGTTGTACTTTTCTTGTAGTACTATTAGAAATAGGTACAAGAAACTATTTTTCCTATTTTTTTCAATTATTTTCTAGGTATATGGTAGGCGTTGGTAGAGCCCCATGTTAGTGAGGGAGAGTTATTGCATATCCTTTGATGTTCATGATAGAATTTATGTTCACTAACCTTAATTTTATATTTCTTATGTTAATTTGGGTAACAAAATCTATGATATTCCATAGTAATTTTAGATAAAACTAGGTTATTTGTCTCCCCCATGAACCCCTTTGTGTTCGGAAATGTATCTACTATATTAGTTTTCTCATAAAAATTGTATCCTTGTTTTCATTTTATTTGAGTTTGGTCACTAGTTTTGGGCTATTTAATGTGATTATTTTATTATGAATGAGGTTGCTAGTAGGTGTGGTTAAAAGGATGTTTAATGTTTTTCTACAAGGGTGTTGGGTGCTAGAACTATTATTAAGGGGGTTGGAAAGTGTTTTTATTTTTATGGGGGTCTATCCTGGTTCTGTTGATTTCCAAATCTTTATTGGAAATGGTTAGGCTCTATTAATCTCTATTTTTATAAGGAAGCAGTTCTATTCTACTATATTTGGAAGTTTTTTTGTGTATTTTAATCATAAATTCTAATATTTGAGATTCAAATAAGATATAGATGAATAAATATTGTATGGATGATAATCATTTGACAATAGAGTATGAGAACAGAGTGAAAGAGTTAATCAAGTTTGAAAAGGATCATGCAAAGGATCCTTCTCAAATCCTTCTCTCATGTTTACGTTGTTTTTATTCTAGACTAATTACTCTAGATGAGTTGGATGAAAATTTGATATGTCACAGAATATATCAGAGTTATAAATGTTGGAATAAACACAAAGAAAAAGCGAATGTAGCTACTAGCTGGGATAAAACTGCGTTTTATGGATCATAAGATATGAATACAAATATGGATAATGAAGAAAACCATATGGAGGATGTGATTATAGATGTCAATGATGATGAATATCGTATTGAGGAAATGACAAGGAAAGTTGAAGATGAACTCTATGATTTCCCAAAAATTGTTTGAGAAGTTAAAGAGTTGTGAAAAGAATCCATTGTATGCTGGTTGCACTAAATATACAACATTGTCAGTTGTACTAAAGTTGTATAAATTGAAAGTAGGCAACGAATGGAGTGATATCAGTTTTATGGAACTACTTGATATCTTGAATGACATGATCCCAGAAGATAATGAGCTCCCAAGCTGGACATATGAAGCTAAATGAATGCTATGATCGATGGGTATGATTTCTGAAAGAATAAGACAATTGTCATGGCATGTTATAAAAGAAATAAAGATGGGAAATTATGTCACCCAACCAACTCTTCTCAATGGAAGAGAATTGATCATGAGTATCCTGAATTTGTAAAAGAGCCGAGAAACCTTCGTCTTGCGTTATCTACAGATGGAGTGAATCCTTTTGGTTTTCTAACCAGCACTCACAGTACATGGCCTGATATGTTGGTAAATTATAACTTGCTACCTTGGTTATGCATGAAGCGGAAATTCATCATGTTATCTATGCTTATATCAGGACCAAAACAACTAGGAAATGATATTGATGTTTATTTGGATCCTTTGATTGAGGATTTGAAGTCATTGTGAGATTCATGTGTTATGTTGTATGATGCTTATAAAAGTGAATACATCACGTTGAGAGCGATGTTGTATGGGATGATAAATGATTTCCCTGCTTATGGAAATTTTTCAGTCTATAAAATTAAAGGAACTTAAGGTTGTCCCATGTGAGAAGAAGATAAGAAATCAATTAGGTTGAAACATTCATCGAAATATGTGTTTTTAGGACATCGTATATTTCTACCTCGTCGGCATAAGTACCGATCTTGGACGACATCATTCAATGGAAGTTCAGAACAATGAAAAAAACCGTCTCCCCTAATATGTGATTGGTTTTTTGAGAAAGTAAAAGATGTAAAAACTATTTTTGGTAAACTATTTTCAAAAAACCTTACGAAAATCGGTTGAAAAAAGAGATCAGTTTTTTTTGAATGACCATACTGGAATTGTTTGTACGTCATACATTTTCTTGATGTGATGCATGTGGAAAAAATGTATGTGACAGTGTTATCATAACATTTCTAAATGAACCTGAAAAAATAAAGGATGGAATTAAGGCAAGGTTGGACATGGTTGACATGGGAATACGAGAAGAGTTGGCTCCTGTGAAGGGTAAAAATCGAATGTTTCTTCCTCCAACTGCTTACACTCTTTACAGGGAGGAGAGATATCAGTTTTGAAACTTCTTCAATGATGTAAAGGTTCCAGAGGGGTATTCATAAAATATCAAGAAAATTGTTTCAATGAATTATTTGAAGTTAAAAGGTTTGAAATCACATGACTGCCATGTTTTGATGCAAGATTTAATTCCTATATCTTTACATTGCATTTTTCCCAAGAATGTTCGTTATACGTTAACCAAAATTTGTTTCTTTTTCAAAGCTATATGTAGCAAAGTTTTAGACCCAGAAAAATTTCCAGCTATGGAAAGAGAAATTGTCATCATATTATGTGAATTAGAAATGTTCTTCCTACCAATATTATTTGATATGATGGTTCATTTTATGATTCACTTGGTGAGAGAGATTCGACTTTGTGGTCCTGTGCACTATAGATGGATGTACCCTGTTGAAAGATATATGAAGATTTTGAAAGGGTATGTCAAAAATCGAAGTCATCCAGAGGGTTGTATAGTGGAGTGATATATTATTGAGGAATCCATTGAATTCTATACAGAATACCTATCTGATGTAGAAAGCATTGGTTTACCAAAATCTCGTCACACTGGACGCATTGAGGGTGAGAGAATTTCTGGAAGAGATGTTGTGGCAATCAATATTACATATCGGGAGCATGCCCACCTTTATGTTTTTCATAATAGTTGGGAGGTTGCTCCATATATTGAAACCCACAAAGAAATTATTAGGCAGTTGAATCCATCAAGAGATGAAAAATGGATATCTAATACACATAATCACTAGTTTATAGGATGGTTTCAAGACCATATTTTTAAGGAGTTAGATAAAAATCCGAATTCAATTTTAGAATGACTTCGATGGCTAGCCTCCAGACCAAGTGTGTATATATTATCTTAAAATGGTTATGTAATTAATGGTTATACATTCTATACAGATGAACATGATGAAGATACTACCATAAAAAATAGTGGAGTTACACTTGTGGCTGAAGTGATTCTTATTTCTGGTAGTAAGGACAGAAATCCAATTTATGAAAATATGTCATACTTTAGCATCATAAAAAAAATATGGGAGTTGGATTATACGACATTCCAATTGCCGATTTTTCAATGAAAATGGGTTGATACCAACAGTGGTGTTAAAATAGATGAATTGGGATTTTTGAAAGTTGATTTTAGTAAAGAAAGGTACAAAGAAAAATAGTTTATAATGACATCACAAGCAGTAAAAGTATTTTATGTTCCAGATCCCACAAATCGAAAGTGGTAGATTGTTCTGTTACTGTCCAAAACTACTGAAGGGTCTGATGAAAATTCAGTTAAGGATGATCCTTTTAGTGGTACTTCTCAATCATTTCGAAGCAGTCCCAATGTAGATGATGTTTTGTATGTTAGAGGAGACCATAATTAAGGGATTTGGATAATCGATAGAGGTGTCAAATCCCTTCATCTTTTGAAAAAAAGAAAGATAGTTCAATAAATAGGTTATATTTTGTTTTTAATATAGATCTTATTATCTCATGTTATTATATTATCATTACTGAATTTATGTAATCTAAATTAACTATTTAACCACTTTTGCAGATAATAACTTCTGCACGTTCTGGTGCTCCTAACCTCAAGGTTGAACAAGTCTCTCAAGATGTTGTTGATGCTGCTGCTGTGGCTGCTCACAGTGTAGAGCAACAACAAGTTTCTGAACCTGTTGCTGCTCCTAGTGTTGAGGTCCAACAACCATCAGCACATGCCATTGCTACCATTTCAGATGAACATATATATGATGTTGGTATCGATGAAATGGTTGGGGATAAAGGACCGACGTCGCAGAAAACACAGGTGTGTCTTAGTTTGATGGTGTTAGCCAATGTTCTTAAGGAAAAAAGTAAAGGCATCAAATTTGATGTTGGATGGAATGCGTGAGGCCAACATGTGAATCCAAACAAGGATATTTTTAGTAGTTACATTTGAATTTTCACTTGGCAATGCGTTAGATTCATGGAACCATGTTGTGTCTGGGATGAAGGTTGTGATTTGGGAAGAAATTATGGTAACATTATGATATTATTTATTTAATTTACTAGAAAATAAAATAATGAAAAAGTGTATTACTCTTCTCAATCTCTTACAGAGTACATTTATAGTATATGATTCACATAAGAATTATTTACTAAGTCTTGTAGGAAGGATTCATCGAGGTCTTCACACTATTTTAACAAAATGTCACCTGAAATATTACAAAGGTAAAATAAACCCAGACCCACCCCTTGTCTATGCTCACCTGATATCCCAAGAATAATGGGATGCATTTATTGGCCATTGTGGGGATGAGAAGTTTTAGGTACATTGTGGCTGATAATACGTTGTTTGAAGATACGTGTATTCATCACTTTTATTGTCAATATTTTATTTATGAAGCAGCAACTCATTACTGAAACTAAGGAATGTGCATCAAAACCAACATACCCCTATCGTAAAGTAAGGATGGGGTATGCTTCACTAGAAAAGAAAATGGTACGTATTTTAAATTTACAGTAATATTGTTAGGTGCAAAGAAACAACATCATAATTATCTTTCTATATTTATATGTAGATTGATGAGTCTAAAACCAAAGACACTTCCATCCCACGTCATGTGCTATGGAAGGAGGCACATGTGAATAAGGAAGGGAAGCTAGTAGATGAAAATACACAAAAAGTGTGGGAAATATGTGTAAGTATGACATGATAAAGAAATTTGTTTTAAATTTCTATTATATAAAAATAATTAGTTATTTTCCTATATCCGACAGTCATAGGAATTAGTTACTCCTATAGAAGATGCATACCTATTATCGATGGCTTTGAAGCGACCAGAATAATACGGTTGTGTCAGAGGTGTAGGGTTTGGGGTGACACCTTGAGTATATTTTGAGAAAAAAAAACAAACGGATGATAGAGATGAAGAAATGAAACAAATGAGTGAAAGACTAGCAACTATTGAAGAATGATTTCAATAGAAGGGAGAGTTGCTAGCAACTTTTATGGGTGGGAAGAAAGGATAAGACACAACTCAGGAACAACTAGTGTGTGAAGATCTCGCCCCACCCCCACCAGCTTTGAGGCAAGCCATTCTCTTCAAAGAGCTGTCTTAGCCATGGTAATCAATATTCTAATAATTGTTCCCATGAAATGTGAAATAGAAAAACACTGATACTTTTCCTGTGCTGATCTTCTACAGGGTGATAATGACTGTGATTTATATCTGTCAACACCCACCTATCACCTTGTAGTGAGGGCTACAGTGTTCAACATCCCATAGGACAAGCTGCATAATAGACCACTTTTGAAAGATCATCTGAAAGTGACGATTACTGTATCTCATGAGCCAAATACAGAGCTATGTATTCCACTTGATGATGATGATATTTATACAGTCGAAAAGGCTATTGGTACATTCATTGCATGGCCATCACAACTTGTAAGAGTACATGTAGACAAATAGGTATTTATTTACATTTTTTTTCAAGCTAAACCTTTAACAATTAATGAAAAATGGGTCTGAACCGATGAATGTTATTATAGAAAGAGAAAGGGAAGGGAGTGACAAGAAACGTGGGCTCAAAAGCATCTAAAGGATCGACCAACCGATCCCAAATAGCTATTGAAAGCACAATAACACCACCTGTTCTCTATCCACATTTACTAGCATTGTAGAATCATGTGGATACGAAGCTAAGAGGTAGTAGTAGTCATATAGTGGTTTTTGAAAAGAATATATACGGAGAGAAAATTCAAGATTTTGTTACTGATGAAAATGTAAATGAGATCCTTGAATACAGTTGGATAGGCGTCATAGTTTTAAATTTATATATGAGGTTTGTTTTCATGAATTGATTTTCTAAAAGCTGATATAATGTGAAAATTATGACTAAATGAATTTTATATTATTGGCAGGTGTATATATGAAAAACAGTTGAAGGAATTTTCCCATGAGCCAAAATTCAGACTTTTTAGTCCTCATACCACATCATCACAACTAACGAAATTAGATCCATCAAAAAAGGATGAAATAGTGATTTTTTTTAAAACATTTGAAAGAAAGATTACGGATGACAGACTCTTCCTAATACCAACCATGTAGGGGTAAAACTCTATGATTAAAGCATATAAATTATATTTTCACTTCTTTTATTACTTATTCCTTTTTGTGTTTTTAGTCAACATTGGCTTCTAATTGTGGTGAACTTAGATACTCCAAAGATTTATTTTTTGGATTCAATGCAAGGATATCCAACAAACCGACCACACATGATGGAGTTTGTGAATCTATAAGACACTACATCCTACGTTTTAGGTATAAAAATCAAGTAATATAATTTATATTATCTTTTACTAAGGATTATGTTATGATAGGGCGGTGTATCATTATCATCTAAAAAAAGGAATGATGAAAGGAGCTAAGCATAAGGAGGCGAGCAAGTACTATGTCTGGACAAATATCAGGGTATATATAATAAAATTTCACTATCCAAACACATATCAAAACAAGTTACTTATTCTCCTAATGATCAAATTTTTTGTAGTGTCCAAAATAAAAAAAAAGATAATTATTGAGGTTATTATGTTTGTAAATTTATGAAAGAGATCATTTTTCATCAACAAATTAGCATCCCTAAAGAGGTATTTTCAAAAAAAACTACTATTTCATTTAAATTATTTATTAATTAATTATTTATATATTTTGTAGTGCTACTCTGACTGTCAAAAATCCTCATACTCACAAGATGATATATATTTGTTCAGAAATGAGTGGGCCACATACCCGATGGAAGATTGTACACAAATAGTATGAAGATATTACTTGGGGATGTGTACAATTGGCGATCATTTTTGAGAGGGGTTAAGGAGATCAAAAGATGAAAAATTGTTGTATTTAAATGTTCATAGAAAAATTGTAATTGTTATTAAATAAAACATACTTTCTCTAATGAGTCATTTTTCCTTTTTAACAGATGAAATTCACCCGCAACATGTAAGAATGATGAACCACTTTTCTTTGGGCCTTGGATAAGAAAAACCAGTAAAATCTCAAAAATACCTTCATATCCAACCAAACGCATTCATATTGTGTTGATACTTTAGAAGAATGATCCATGGGTCATTTTTGATGCGTACGAGTTAACCCCGCCTCAATACGAGGCATGGTGTGGCCGATATCACTCAAAGTGTCTCTCTTTTGTTTAAAATGGACAAAATTTTAATTGAAAACAACAACTGACGTATGAAAATCCGACCAAACGCATTCAGATTGTGTTGATACTTTAAGAGAATGATGTATGAGTCATTTTTGATGTGTAAAAGTCAACCCCGCCTCAATTCGAGGTACTGTGTGGCCAGTATCACTCAAAGTGTTTCTTTTTTGTTTAAAATGGACATAATTTTAAGTGAAAATAACAACTGACATACGAAAATCTGACCAAACACATTCAGATTGTGTTGATACTTTAGGAGAATGATCCATGGGTAATATGTGATGTGTACGAGTCAGCCTCGCCTCAATCCAAGGCATGGTGTGGCTGGTATCACTAAAAGTGTCTCTCTTTTGTTTAAAATGGACACAATTTTAAGTGAAAACAACAAATGATGTACGAAAATCTGACCAAATGCATTCAAGTTGTGTTGATACTTTAGGATAATGATCCATGTATCATTTTTAACGTGTATGAGTCAACCCTGCCTCAGTCCGAGGCACAGTGTGGTCGGTATCACTCAAAGTGTCTCTATTTTGTTTAAAATGGACAGAATTTTAAGTGAAAACAACAACTGACATACGGAAATCCCTCTTCCTACCATACACACCAAAAGCATTCATTTTTTCCTAAATAAACACATACTATTTAAATAAACACTATTCCAAAACCATTTTAAAAATTCCAATGATCTTAAAATCCATGAAATTCATTCCAATAAAACTATTAAAGTCCCCTCACCCCCTGGACACCACCCCACCCCCTGAACACCCCTATGGACAGACCCCCCCAACCTAGATATCCCCCCACCCCCTGGACACCCCCACCCCTTGGACGGCCCCCACCCCTCCTAGACACCACCCCACCACCTGGACACCCCCGCCCCCTGGACACCCCCACCCCCATGGACAGCCACCCCACTCCCTGGACAACACCCAACCCCCTTGGACAACCCCACCAACCCCCTGGACCACCCCACCCCCTAGAAACCCCACCCCTCTGGACACCCCCCAAACCCTGGACACCCCCACCCCCTGGAAAGCCCCCAACCCCCGGGACAAAACCCCACCCCCCTGGATAGCCCCCCCCCCATAACCCTGGATGGCCCCCACCCCCTGGATGCCCCCACCCCTCCTAGACCACCACCTGGACAACCCCACCCCCTGGACACCCCCACCCCCATGGAAAGCCACCCCCACCCCTGGACACCACCCCACCCCCTGGACACCCCCACCCCTCTGAACACCCCCACCCCTCTGGATACCCCCACCCCCTGAAAAGACCCCCCAACCCCTGGACAGCCCCCACCCCCCTGGACACCCCCAACCCCCTGGAGGCCCCCACCCCTAGACGCACCCACCCCTCCTAGACACCACCCCACCACCTGGACACCCCCACCCCCTGGACACCCCACCCCCATGTACAGCCACCCCTACCCCCTGGACACCACCCCACCCCTTGGACAGCCCCACCAATCCCCTGGACCGCCCCCACCCCCTGGACACCACCCCACCTCCCTAGACACCCCCACCCCTCTGGACACCCCCACCCTCTAGAAATCCCCCCAACCCCCTAGACACCACCCCACCTCCTTGGAAACCCCCATGGACATCCCCTCCACCACCCTGGACAACCCCCACCCCCTAGAAGCCCCCACCCCTACTCGACACCACCCCACCACCTAGACACCCCACCCCCCTGGACACCCCCACCCCCATGGAAATCCACCCCCACCAACCTGGACACCACCCCACCCCCTTGGACAGCCCCACAAACCCCCTGGACCGCCCCCACCCCCTAGACACCACCCCACCCCCTGGACACCCCCAACCCTCTGGACATCCCCACCCCTAGAAAGCCCCCCCCCACACCCTGGACACCACCCACCCCCTGGACACCCCCATGGACAGCTCCCCACCACCCTGGACATCCCCCACCCCTGGACACCCCCAACCCCCTGGACGACCCCCACTCCCTGGACGGACCCCACCCCTCCGAGACACCACCCCACCACCCGGACACCCCCACCCCCTGGACACCCCCACCCCCATGGAAAACCCTCCCCACCCCCTAGACACCACCCACTCCCCTTGGACAGCCCCACCACCCCCTAGACCGACCCCACCCCCCTAGACACCACCCTACCCCCTGGACACCCCCAACCCTCTGGACACCCCCACCCCTGGAAAGCCCCCCAACACCCTAGACACCACCCCACCCCTTGGAAACCCCCATGGACAACACCCCCCCCCACCCTGGAAAACCCACCACCCCCTGGATGGCCCCCACCCCCTCGACGCCCCACCCCTTCTAGACACCACCCCACCACCTGGACACCCCCACCCCCTGGACACCCCCACCCCCATGGACAGCCCCCACCACCCCCTAGACACCACCCCACCCACCTTGGATATCCCCAAGCCTACTGGACCGCCCCCACCCTCCATAGACACCCATATCCCCCCATACACCCCATCCCCCCGGACACCCCCACCCCCCTGGACACCCCCTCCCCCCTTGGACAGCCAACCCAAACCCCTGAATAGCCCCCAACCCCCCTGAATTTGAATTGAATTCTTTATGTATTTAATTAAATTATGAATTATGTGTTAATGGTGTATGGGTATACTTGTTTTGTGGGTACACTCTCTGTAATTACCTTATGAATTATGTGTTAATTTTGTATGGGTATACTTGTTGATATGCTGATTTTTTTGTAGCGCTTGTTTGGGTGTTCTGCTGCAGAATTTTATGTTACAGCGGGCAGGGCATTTATCAGCACTTTTTTAGCACTGATAAAGGGATCCTTTATCAGTGCTAAATAACTGTTGATAAAGGATCCATTTATCAGTGCTAAAAAATCACTGATAAAGAATCCATTTATCAGCACTTTTTTAGTGCTAATAAAGGAAGCCTTTATCAGTGCTTTTTTAGCACTGATAAAGGATACCTTTATCAGCACTTTTTTAGCACTGATAAATTCTACCTTTATCAACGCTTTTTTAGTACTGATAAAGGGGACCCCCTTTATCAGCGCTGAGCTTTACAACACTTTTTTAGCACTATTAAAGCCCGTTTTGAGTGCTGATAAAGCCCGTTTTGTAGTAGTGTATGTAATAAAGATTGAAAAATAAGGGAGACTTATGAAAAGACAGATACACTAATTTTCATGTGAAGGAATCCTGTTCTTTGTATGACCTATCCATATTATGCAAAAACACCAAAAAACATTAACAATTCCTTGAAAATTCCTATATACATGCCAACCAAGTCTTGAAAATTCCAATGTACATGTCACCCAAGTCTTATGAAGTCCTACGAACATGAAAAAAAATTCTTATAAAGTCCCCTAGACATGTCACCCAAGTCATTCAAAGTCCTCCAGACATGGCAACCAAGTCTTGTGAAGTCCTCTAAACATGTCTCCCAAGTCTTGAAAAGTCCTCTAGACATGTCTCCCAAGTCTTGCAACGCCCTCCAGACCTACAAGCCAAGCCATGTGAAGCCCTATATACATGTCAGCTAGGTCATTCTATGTCCTCTAAACATAACCTATGTATCATGCAATTTCCTAAAAAAAATTCAACTAGATAATGATATTGTCTTTGGACATGTCTTCTAGGAAACCAGGACATATCCATACATCCTCATACATATCATAAAGACACCCCAGACATGGAAGGCAGACGATTGAGACATGTTAGGAATACATCCCAGGACATGATAACCTCCTACAATGGACATATTCAAGTATACCCCAAACTAAACTATGATAACTTTGATTCCTTTCCAAACAAGATATGTATGATTCCTTCTTAAGGCCCGAACACCAATGAGAATCCACCTCGGTGTAAGTCCCTTCATATCGTAGACACTCTAGCCAATGAGATCTAAAATATCTTATAAGATTATCATTCTTCCTCATTCATCAGTGGATTGATCAGCCAATTGATCTATGAGGATTCTAATCCCTACTATAAATAGGATACATAAGATTCCTTCCAAAGGCTTGAGCTTTATATCAAACAATTCATAAGGGATGCCCTAGTATATAAGTCCCAAATCCACATGTGATGAGACTGATCAATTTATATCCCTTGTTTCACACACTGAGCATGGATCACATGATATTTTTAATTTGAAATGATCATATCATTCATGTCATAAATATCCCCAACTAGGGTAGCCTCAGTGTATAATCTCCATTCGGTGGCATGATATGACTTCCCCATACAAGGGAATCTACCTTGAGGTAAGTCTCAAAGGAACAATTTAACTATAATGAATCTGATTCCTATCATAATCTAGATACAAAATACACCTTCCTAAGGCTCAAGATCAACACCTGGTGCCTATATTCCCTCATATATGTCCTCTTTTCATGATGTTAAACTGAATCGTTAGAACAAACTACATGGTCTTTGATTCTTATTATAAATAGAATACATAAGACACCTCATAAAGGTTCAATCTCATCCTCAAAATTAAAATCCCCTCCCTAGATGGTAGTAAACTCTAGAGTTCCTAGTTATAAAACTTCAAAATATAATTAGGTACCCATTTCTAATGATAGGAAACTGATGAAGAACATCAGATACATATATATAGTCTCATTAATAGAACCCCCTTTACACATAGAAGGATTCAACACCCGATCATTTCCTTAGGGTAACTAGTCTCACATCGGTATTGGGAAGAGGTTTATGAACATATCTTAAATCTATAATAGATTATAGAAATTGGAAATAATTCCCTCAAAAGGGTTTGATGAGCCCGACATCCCATCCTCTTGACCAATGTTAGTTCCTAAGTTCCATTGGGTTTGAAACCCCAAATGACTATCTGCCTTTGGAAAGAAGGTCTATACCTTTGTTATGGATGTGGGATCCATTGGAAGTTTCTAAGAAATAAAAATAGTGAATTGAGCATAATTGATTGTGAAATAATATTTGAACCCCCACAATCAACCCTCAATAAGGAAAAAAAAATGGTATACCAAGTGCAAAGGCATGTAATGACAGAATAACCAAGTCATTATAGGCATCAAGCACCTTGTCTCCTAAACCCATGGAACCATGCATTTTCCAAGCGAAACAAAAATGGTAAACCCTACATGAATCTCACAAATAATAAAAATGATTGGTTGAACATGCATTAGACCATTTCATTTTTACCTCCTATACAAATGAAATGGTATGCCCGACGTGAAATCCCATGTAACTGGGGTTCCCATGAAATAAGTCTATTCTCACTATGACAAGTCCACATGAGAAAAATGAAAAAAACAAGAATAATATAGGACAATTGTGTTATCTATGCATATTTTATTGAGAAAATATCATACTTTTGATGATGAACTGATTAGTGACCTTGTTCCTTATTGTCATTATGACTGTAGATACTGATCTAAAAAAATAGCTTGAACTGAGATCATGTCTTCATCTAGTGAATGTTATAGAAAAATAGCTACAATATAAACCCCTACGGGTCACAGAACAACCACACCCACCTGATACATTCAGATTCAAGTGAAAATGAAATAGTTTAGAAATACCATTGATAATGTATGATATAGACCCTTGAGTATTCACATAAGGTCTCTAGATGCTGAAGTCAATGAGTTTGACTCATTTAGGAAAAGTTTTAGTGAAACCAGTGGAGCTCATTGCCATAAACATTCACTTTGGAAGCTTATACATGAAGTGTGACAATCAATACCTTCCATATATGAGGAAGGTGGATTAAAGAGTCGAATATGACTCCATTATAATTTAGGATCCACCAACGAGGGATCCTATCAACCACTATCACCAGTTTCATCTGGATCGTTCCCCTCTGTTGCTAGATGAGGGCACCACCTAACAAATTTCCACCCTGTATACTCATGAATAGGTGCCAAGGAAGTCACTTTGGGCATGAAAAGATATGGATCAATGAGAGTGGCATCATATATCTACTTCCACTGCCCAATCATGCCAACATATTCTGGTGGTATCCAGTGAGAAGGCTCATATCTCTACCCCCTCAGATCAAGTCTGCATGCATATTCCTATAGAAAGCATGGGAGAGGCATATAATCTTACCCCATGCATGAAGACCATCATAATATTCTGATGCCACAAGGAAGATATGAGTGGGATTATATCCCAACTTCAATTGAAGATATTAACCAATACATATTGGAGACTAAAGATGTGCAGGCCTACATTCCTGCACACACTTTTCTAAAGTGCTAATACATTCTATAAAAAACTGAAGAACTCCTCTATTATAT
Source organism: Viscum album (assembly GCA_963277665.1). NCBI lineage: Eukaryota > Viridiplantae > Streptophyta > Magnoliopsida > Santalales > Viscaceae > Viscum > Viscum album. The sequence goes on along the minus strand of OY728159.1, from coordinate 766,745,876 downwards.
CCCAACACTGGTATAGATACATGGACATGAACATATTCATATATTGATATCCAGAACAGCACATCACCATGATCAATAAGAATATGTGGATACTCTAGAGAAAGTGCACATTCTTGATTCCATTTAGGGGGATTATTGACATATTCTGGTAAAGGAAAATGCACAACACCAGAATCATATCCCCATTCCAACTAAGGATCATCAAGTGAGAGTAGAACATGCCTCAAGATAGACAAAAATTACTATTTAAAATGACTGGAGGAATAATTCAAAGGCATAGGATTGGGCTCATATCCTCGTTTCAATTGGGGCTCACTAAGTGAGAGTGAAACATACCTTAGGACGAGCACATATTCCTATAAAAAAACCAGTGACATACTCTAAAGGTAGAGGAATGAACTCATATTCCCATTCCAATCAGGGCTCACCAAGTGAGAGTATCATATGTATCGGGACATGCTCATATTACTATTAGTGAAGCTACTCAACATATTCCAATAGCTCACCAAATTTAGACACACATCCCTACTTCCACTGATGAACGACTACACTAGCATCCTTTAGAGGCTATATAAAAGGTGGATCATATCCCTTATCCTATTCCAAAGGTATATCGATATATTATGGTAGGGAATGCATATTTGAACCGAGATCATATCCCTACTTCAGCCATATTTGACCGGTATATCCTGACAACCACCCATATGTAGGCTCATATTCCTACCGATAATACAAAATATCACCAGCATAGTCCAAGATATTGTTAGAAATGGGATCATATTCCCATAGCACTAGAGAGTTATCCACATAATATGATAGAAATCATGGAGAAGGATCATATCCCTGATCAAACCCAAAAGGTAGTTCAACATATTCCATCCATGACACTGAATGAGGGTCACATCCATGGTCTACTCAATGCTAGTGTCCTTGATGCTTTTTGATTCATATAAAAAACACCTCAAGGGTCCGTCGAAACTTCAACTTAATTAGAATGAAATCATTACCTTGATAGTCCTCCTCATGGTAGTGTAGAGATGAATCACAAGGACTCTACTCCTAACATATACTGTGGTCAACCTCCCCCTGATGATATCTCCCCCGAACAAGTAAATCCTCTCCTTAAATAGACACCTCTATGTAGAGAGGTGCTCAAAACTACAACAACTTTGTATAGATATGTCCTCAAAAAACTGGGGTAAACCATATATGGTTCCCCATAAACTATTATTAGAACTTCATCACGGTCAGCAGGTGACCCAAAGAAGAGACCTCTTTGGTTTGACCAGGTGGAGGCATGTAATTATGATAAATAGGAGGATGACATGGATATGTATAGGGAGTTATCTAGAAACAACCTCACAACCATGTTTTTTCCCCTCACCACTTTTGACTATGTGATCCCAGATGAGATAGAGAAGTAAATGTATTACCTACACCAAAATACATGGGAAACTTATCAACAGTTAAAGGCTAGACACCTCCCCTATCCGAGATATGAGGGTCACTATCAGACCATAAGTATACTCTATTTTCAAATGAATCTAGATGCTATCTTCATGGCCTAGTAACCAAAACCAAAAAATCACAACATAAATCTACAACACACTTTCCTTCATTGCACCAAAACGATTCAAAAACTGATTCCTGAAGCCTCATTGAGTATCTGTATCTGATTATGGAGAAAGTATGGAGAGTTTCACTTCATCACATTACAATAATAACATAACTCCCTAGATATAGAATCTTGTAATGTCATTGCCTCTGATGAAATTAGAGGATCAAGTAACACACGTGCAATTTTGTCAATAAGATGAAATACCCATGCTTTAAAGGTGAAAAGGCATCATGAAATAATGGAGAGGACTTCCAATAGAATTTTAAGTTGGGACCCTTGAAAAAATGGGAACACATTTCAAACATGAAAGCCAAATTTTCAACCAACCTGACAACTTCCCATAGAAAATGACTCTCATCATGGGCTACCATTGCACCTAGCTTATACATGATCAAAATTGTACCAAATCAAATGGATTGAAATAGTATATACCATAGTATACATCTAAGAGAAAACCTAGACCATAAGGATGGGAGAGTATTTAACACCTCCAACCCTAAGTTCATCAATCCCTACTAGGATTCAGGATATATCGACCAAAGCTACAAACCAACCCCAACCCACAGGGCTGGAGGCATTTATATCTCAATCGCTATCAGAAATTTCATCACACCTTGAGAGGATCTTAGAGAAATAATCGGTGGTTCCTGATAAACCCTAGCTCATAGGTATGGGGGAGTTTATATCTCAATTCTCATCTCAGGATTCATTGAATCCTCAACCGGAATCATCAAATCCTCAACAAAAGGGTCAATAAGTGGAAATAACAGCCCCGAATCATCCCCATCCTGTAGGCCTGGGGGAATTTTCATCATTATCACCACCCTAAAAGGAATAAAAATTCTCTAGTTTGGGAGGTAAATATGGATGGTCAACATCCCATCCATTCCTCCCACCTTAAGGAAAACCTTTACTATTCAAGTCCTGTTTGACAAACATGACCGGAAACTCCCTCAAGGTCATTATTCACAAACTGAGGTAGGATGAATGTATGTTGAATGGAATCAACCCCTATAGGTTTTGTAAGACAAAAAGGTAAAATATGTATAAGGGTTAGTGGAATGAACCTAGTGAAACCCTCAAAGGTTGATAAAGCGATTTAGAATCACCCTATTACATCAAGTGTAATGGGATAACTACCTTTGACCGATACACCACAGTGAATGTCATCACCATAAACACAATAGATGATGTGGATCAAGACATGAGTAAAGAGGGATGAAATATGAAAAACATACCTCAAGAGGAGGGCGATTTTAATACACCAACTAAGGCTTCACATTCATGGAATTAGAGGAGGATCCAAAAAATGGCACCTCTGAATAATGATTTTTCACCTCTACAACAAAAAACTACCAAGGATAAAAGGGAAATGTGTGGTTACATCCCACTCGCCACCTAGAAGAGATGAAATTCCTTCCATGGAGGAATAATTGGCATAATATGAGAACAAGATACAAAATCTAAGACATCTCAATGAGGAGAAACTCAAGGGAATCATTCCCCCTGGGTATCATCTTCAGACATAGATGAATATCCCTCCTCCTACACACTAGGAAAGAGATGTTCTACCTGCAAGAGTAGCATATGAGTGTCAGGATGACTCTAGATCTAGAAATCCAGTCCATATAATTGAGGAATTCAAAGATGATCATGACTTTCCTCTATTATGAAAACAACCTCTCCCCCACTAGGGTGATCATTCAGCAATAGCACAGATCGATAATCAATGGGAGATGAAAATAGGGCCACCTAATTAAGCCCCATTCACTCCCTATATATGGTAGGTTTCCTAGAAAATGGTGCCTATGGAACTGATCAATTCCATTGAATATCTAGATGATCTAATGGAATCCATATAAGGGTGGGGATCACCCATACAGCCCGAGAAGAAGCCATATCTTGAATGGATGGATGGAACTTTTACCCCACCCAATTTCAGCAATCAAACCTTCTCAATATTTGATGGTGTGGGAGATCTAAAACAATATATCATGTATTGCATGTATCAATGTGGACTAATGATGGGCCCTTGAGATCAAAAGAAGGTGACCAAGATGAGGTGTTTTGTACAGACTCTGATAGGTTCAATCTTCTTTTAGTACAATAGCCTTCCATCAAGATCCATTACAGGATGAGAAGAGATTCATCATCAATTAATTTATTTGTTTAGATCCACATTAAGTAAAATGATAATTTTTGAACTCACAAACTGCAAAAAAAAATGAAAATGAAAGGGTTTATGAATTTATAGCTAGATGGAATGGGTTAAACTATTCACTCAATATCCCTCTTTCAAAAGAGAAATTACTGGAAGTCTGTGCTGAAATATTTGGGATGATCTACAAACACCTTTGATCCCGATGAAGTATCCAGGTGGATTATGTGAGTTTATCAAAGTGGAAAAATGTTTGTAATATTCCATTCATTAGACCCTAGTTTATTCCCTAATCATTCTCTAGACATTGGGGAAAAGTCTTGGTAAGGTAAAGACTACAACTATTACCATAAAACTAATAGATGTTCCCATTTAAGCATTTAGGAAGGACCCAAATCACCCAAATACTCCCATCAAGTGGAAATAATGACAAAATATCCATCAAACATAAGAAAAAGGAGTTTAGGGACACCCAAAATTTGAGTAATGGATAGATAAATCACACTCCTTCCAAAATATGAAGGTCCATGGTTATTTTCTTACACCCATGGAAAATAACCTACTCAGGATGCCACAACTCATGAAACCTAATAAGATCAACCTCATCAATCATCCTAACTATTACCCTTTCCATAGGAGGCTGGGTCACACCATCCATGATTTCTTTATTTTCAAAGATATCCTTCAAATCATGGTTGATTTTGGATAGGTGATGTTGGAAAATTTCCTAGTGTAGGTGACTTATGCAAATTTCGCTTGATCAGAAGAAGGGGATGATAGAAAAGAAGTTTTAGCTAGGAGTGTGTAGAAGTTAGATTACTAGATGACTATAATGACAGTAAACCTAGCTTATACCACCATGATAGAACAAAATATTCAACCCATAATGACCTCATCACCTAGAGAGGTGGCATAAGATACATTTACCAGGGGTGGACACAATCATCAGACATAGGAAAATACATAATAGAAAGACTCATATTTGGCTCTTGCACAAGATCTGACGCTTGCATATTTATTTCCTTTAACATTCTAAGAACATGCACTACCCCCACCAAATATAACCCTCATTGGATGAAGAGCCCATCTTTGGTTCTATTAACATAATACAATTGAAATACCCCTTCTATGATAATGAATATGCCTCTAAGTACAAGTTACCCATAATTGATTGGGGAACTAGATGTCTAAGGGGTAGGATCCTAGGATACATAGGACAATACATGAATGGTTGAACCTAATATTTCAGTCACCTCCTCACAAAATCCATATATGCAGTTGATACCCAAGGGAGAGCATTCCAAAAAGACCAACAGAAACATGGAGATACCTTAGATTCCTCCAACGGTCATCCAAGCCTAGTCATATTACATGCCCATACGAAGAGGATGTGATTGTCTGACTATCTTAGAAAAAGGGGAAGTCTGGAATAACCTAAACCACTTGTAATATATGATCCTTCAACCCCTACTTAAGCACCAGGCCCATCAACCTCAAAACCTTAGTTCCTTGAGACACATAATAGGGAGCAAACCCACCTTGGGAATCACTGACCTCTGATTTTTTTTTCTAAAATTCTAAATTAGTTGGAAGTTTATCCAGCCAAACTCTCAATCCTGGATGTGCTCTATCATTCAAAAGAACTCTGAGAGGTAGTCATCGAAGCCCTCTGGATCCCATAAAAAATTTGAGATAGAAGTAGCTATATCCAAGGTTTATCAAGTAGAAACTATTCCATATGAATTCTATGTCACCATTTCATTCACATAACATGATTAAGAATAAGTCATATAGGGAAATATTATACCCCTATATATTTTAGGAAAACTTGACAATCTCAAAATATGAACAGATCTGATTGAAAATGGTTTTGGTATCAACCTCATCCTGATTTAGACCCTCTGAATTTTAGGATATAGTAAGGTAAACTTGCCTTTGACTAGGATAACCATTAAAGGGTACAATAATAGTGATACAATACCTCTTAGGAAGATCAATATTAAAGCTTAGTTTTGGGATCTCACATCTAATGCAGAGTTCGTGGTTATCTAGTAAGATAATGTGTATAATGTCCTGCATGGAAGACCATGACCTCATAACCATATAGTAGTACCTTAAAAACTTTATCAATGTTTGAAATACTTGATCAATGGGAAATTTAGAATACTACATGGTGAAAGTTCCCCCTTTGAGCCCTGTGAAGCTATATATGCCAAGGTATGCTTCTACAAAAGGGAGGGAAAATAACCAATGGCCGATGAGAATACAAAGGTTGCAGCCGACAATGGATTGGGGACCACCCCTAAAAATCCATAGAGTATGCTCTATGGTTATTATGTGATACCCATTAACCTAATTGAGGTATTAGACTTAATCCCAGATTTCCAAGACCCTATTGTCCTTAATGAAAAAATGAAATAAAATGATTATATCTGGAATCTCTCTGAAATAACTCTAGCCATTTATGGTGATGATGTCTCTTCCCACGACCTCTATCACCTTGAAAGTAATAAAGATTCCCCCAGATTACCTACCATGCTTGAAAATACCTTCATGGAATCAAAGTTTGAATAATAATAGGTTGGCCTCAGGAATCCCCCTCCCGTATTTGAGGAAGGAATCTCTACCACCATTGATGAGCTCATGCAAGTGAATCTAGGAATAAAAGAAGACCCATGACCTATGTTGATTAGTTCTGACATAAATCTCAAGGATTAGAAGATGTTTATTATATTTTTAAATCAACATCAATACATATTCTCTTATAATTACATGGAAATTCATAGGATGAAACCCGATGTGGCTATGCACCACCTAGGCTTACCAGATAACCATTGAGGTTTCAAGTAGGCATCTAGAAGGATCCCCCCTCCCATGGTACTAATGTAGAATCATAATTCAAAAAATTGATCAGATGAAACTTTTTCCATGAATTTAAATACCCAAAATGGCTCGACAACATCATCTCTATTAGGAAAAAGTATAGAAAAATCAGGGTCTACATCTATTTCAGAGGCCTTAATTGAAACTTCATGAAGGATGATTTCCCATTGAATATCACAGAACTCTTGATCAATGAAACTACGGGCTTCCAAGACCTTTACTTTATAGATGGGTATTTAGGGTATAATGAAATAAAGAGATCCCCTGAAGATGAGGAAGCTACCACCTTCAAAGAACCTTATAGGATATTTTTCTATCAAGTCATGCTCTTTGGATTAAAGAACACTGGTGCTACTTATCAAAAAACCACACATGTCACGAACCGAATCTGGTCGCCGCCAAAACCGGCACCAAACCTAGCCCGTGACATGACCCAAAGGGTGTTCCCTATCCCCACGGGCTGGAACAAGTGCCCGAGTATCATTTATTTTTTTTGGGTACGATTTACCCGAATATGAAGGCATAAAACATTAAAAACAATCAATAAACTGAATCTGAAAAATGTAAACCAAACTATGTTTAAACAAAAACTAGAACTGAATAAATATTTTTAAAGACACTATAAGTAGTCTAAAAATAAATAATTACAACATAAAGACATCCTCATGGACTCCACACGACAAGGGGGTCATCACCCGCAAGCCTTCGCCGCAACTCTGCCCCAACGATGGGGACTAACACCCTGAACCGCCATCACCCTTAGCCTTCCCTTTACCTGAGTCAAGCATAAGAAGGTATACTTACACCCAAGGGGTGTAAGTAGGGTGTGAGCCTAATCCCAATAGGATAACACCATATTATTCCAAAGAGCATGCAATACAATGTGACCAAAACAAGCAATTTTAATACACAAGGTGAAACAGTGTTAAAATTCAAAGAAATGCAACTTTCAAATGAAAATAGTTTTCAATACAAGAATTCCAGTATGTTAACACATTAAATAGAAATGTGAGATACTGTAAAGTACTGCCAAAACACCCCACAACAAGGGTAAATACCACAAATCCAATGAGCATCAAAATCGGGAACACCCCTAAGCACTAGGTTGTCTCGGGCCCTATGTACCTCGTACCTCAGTGTAGAGTAACCATAGAAAAATCCGTTCTCGTGCATGAGCCACTAGTAGGGAACATACCCATAACCTAGTGGTCCCCAATAATCATCCACATATTTTAGTTAGAGTTGTCGTTATCCAAATGCTAGTGGAACAGGGACAAAACCCATCCGATTCACTAGCCGTACTAGTACAAATCCACCCCACCTAGGTACCTGGGCTTCCCCTTTTGTGCTCAAACAATTTCAGAAAACAACACACATACTTTTGCATATAAAATGTAACTAATCGTCACAAACAAATAGTACAGTATCTACACACATTTTATACCATTTAAAACACACAATAAAATAATTTTATTTTCAATAAAACAACCTCTCAAAACATCACATTGTTTTGCACCCAAATCTCTTTAAGGTATCCACTTTGCACACTATGTTAACAATTGTAAGTCATTAAAACAAAATTTCACTTAAATACCCTTTAATGAAACCAACAATTCAGTTATGGGTCAGCCCAATGTGAACCAAGAAGTTATATCTTTTAAAAACCACCATTTTCACACAAACATGGCACTTAAAGCCCATTTGCTTCCCAAACACCATTTAAGCAAAATTTCACAGCAACAACAAAAAATAATAAACATTAAAAACATTATTTTCAGTCATAATACAGTTCAATAAAATCAACTAAGTAATTATAGGTCAGCCCAAAATGAACCAATGAAAGATTTGAATGAAAAACCCCCAATTTCACCAAAAATTGGAACTTAAAATTCATTTTCATTATAAATGCAACTAAAACCAATTTTTATAGAAACATTCAAGGGAAATAAACATTAAGGTACCATGAAAAAAGCAATATAATTCACAAAAATTGCACACAAAATGGAATCACCTACCAAAACCAAGGAAACCCTTGATCCCTTTGTGCGAAAACTCAAACGCACCATCACCACACCTCAAGGAAGGTAAACCAGACCTAAAACCATAATTTCAGACCATTAAACACAAGATAAACCCATAATTTTAAACCCTAATCCCTGGACATTAGGAACCTCAATGATAAGGGAATAAACCCTAAGTAAATTGGATGTAACCCTAAACAAATTGAAAGAAGAAAGAAGGAGAACAACTTACTTAAAATATCTTGTAGAAATATCCCCTAAAAATACTATTATATGATTTTAAAAATACTCAAACCTTTATGGTAGGTTCTAACAAGGATATGGAGATCATTTAGAAATTTTAATGGGGGAAAAAGAGTAAAAATTGAGAGAGATATGAAGGAATGAACTTACCTCTTCAAATCTGGACGATTTGAGGAATCCTATGAAGTTCGGCACCAAATCGAGATTATCCAGAGCTCCAAAGAGGGGGGGAGAGAGAAGGGTCGGGCGGCTGGATTCAGTGGGCTTGGTCTCCACTTGGAATCACCGAAAAATCCTAAAAAATTAATAGGATATAACATAATCAAAATTTATTTTTAAAACAGGAATTGGGCTTTCGGGCAGGCCCAACCCCTTAGATAAAAACCCAAATAAACCCTGATTATGGATTTCTAAAAGCTCCAAATTATCTTGGTGGTGTTAATAGGTTAGGGTAGGTCAAGTAGGAATTTTAATGGATGAAAAATGTTGAAAAATGAAAAAGTTATAGAAGATACGAAATTTATTTTTTTAATCTGAAATTGGGCTCACGGTTTGGCCCAATTCATGAATACTCATCTATTCCTCCATAAAACCTAGGGAAACCCCCAAAACAAAGAAAGGATGTAAATTAAATGAAAAAAATACCTTTAAAATATGTCTTGTATATGACAATTCTCCCCACCATAAAGCATTCCGCCCTCGGAATGCCACAACAACACCAGATGCAAAAGCAAAGCCCAAACGATAGACCAAGACAGACTTCCTTGCCACGTTTTCACCCACTTCAAAAAGGATGAACATCTCCAGTTGATCAAACAAAGGAAGATAATACTCTCAACAACAAAAAATAACCCCACTTACTTAAAATTATGAAACACATTCAAAACACATCCCAAAACAAAACACCTCAAACACTACAAGACGACGCTCAAGCAGTCCACTTGAAACGAACAATGAACTCAAATAACGCTACCACAACATTACGTAAACAAAACCATTGGGTGTTATCCAAACCCAAATATAACCAAGTAACAAATTTGTGGATATATAGACTTGAACGATACTACCTCCTACCTAGAATACACCAAGGATAAAACTGAGTCACTAGTACGGGGTGACCCAATCTGGACATCCCACCACTAGGGACAACTCAATTTCTAAGACAGAATAAGGATAACAATTGGGGAAGGAACGAACGGTCTCCCCATAATAAGGGGTAAACTAAAATTATTCCTTTTCCAAGATAACACACATGATACCCATGATGGGTCTCCCCACCATAATAACAAACACAACTTTTCTTAAGACAAAATCAAGACACTAACAGGGGGCCTTGAACAGACTTCCCAGCATTAGGGGTAGATTAATATCAGAATTCTTCCAATGAAACTTACATGAGTCCCATTGTGGGTATACCCCAAACAAAACCCAACCATATTAACTAAATAGTATGGGATAACAACAACAAAAAACAAAATAATTTTAAGGAGCTGGCATGGTCGCACTGTTGGTTCACACGGTTTGGGAAACCGTGAGTTAACTATGCGGATCATTCTGTCCAAAGAGGAAACTTCACACTGTTTCCTTGGCCAAGGATCATAGACGTGCGGAGACCATGCAGTGGCTACTGTCTCTTATCACACGGTCCCTTGGGTTGGCACACAGTTACTACTAACTGTGCACAAACTATGCACTTCAACCTGCCTAACCCAAATTTTAAACTTTTCTCAAAAAACACAAGGGAACCCAAAGGGAAAAAAATCAACTTAGGGTACGACATGGGAACAAGGTACTCACACCTATTTCCACCAAATGTGAGAAATTGGAACAAGACGATGACACCAGAGGTTTAAACTATTCCTATCTTTCATATTGAGGATATGACCTTGACCAAAAGTTTGAACGACTCTAGGATTTCCCCTAACTACGCGCCAACTTCTCTCCGGGGCCTATGGCTGGAGCTCAATGGATTGAAGCATCTTCGGCTTCGCAGTTAGGATTTGGAAACCCCTAAACTGAAAATCTTCTTCCAGTTTCAAAAACAATTATACTGTAATCTCAGATGGTCTCATTGAGACATGACACACTTCAAACCCTCTTTTCCCCAACCCATCATTTTACCAAAACAAGAACTTTGAGGATGCACACACATCGCCCCTTTTTTTCTTCGGATGCTAAATAGTGGAATGAAAGGAAATATAGAAACACATTCCTCTAGAACATAGGATTTAGAATTTCTTATAGGGAGACACACATCCAACAAAAAATAGTGACTCTCATAAGATTGCACAATCTTCACCCTTATAGTCAAATGAACACATGACATCGCAAGGCATCACCGAACATAAACATTGTGGATAAAAGAAAACACAAGGCGAGGGACCTTGTACTGATTCCCAAACAGCACATGATTCCAGAAAGTGTCCATAATATCCGCTCTTGGCTAGATCTTGCACACTGGTGGCCTAACATGAACTCTTGCTTCAATGATACCGACGAAAGACCCAGAGGCCATGTAAGACATCATTCTACAATGACAACCCTAAACTTTATTGACCTTCAACAACTTAGGAAACATAATAAACTAAGGTATATTTCAACCTACCACAAACACTCTCCCACTATAGGGGGATCCACATAATTGAAAAAGAAGAGGGGTAAACTCAATCTCCAAACCTCAAGAAAAAAGTCCTTATGTTGATCAACTAGAGGATCATCCAACGGTGAATCACCATAGGCCAAACATGAATCATACATTAAAACTTTATGGGGGCGTACCCTAGCCTACAAGAAAACCCAAGGACCCAACTGATCTGGTCATTTGGTCACAAAAGACCACAAACCTGAACCAAACACATGAGGGAAGCCACCACATTGGCCTCCCAAACTTTTCCTCAAAAGAAACCACTAACCAACACTTCATTCCAACTTATCAATGAAACACAAACCCAAAACATCATTCAAACAATAGGGGTTATTGAACTCGAAACATCCCACAATAATAATCCCGAAAACACATAATCCATACCTCCCAACCATACATTATCAAAACACAACACTTTCCTTCAAAAAAATTATTTAAAAAAAATAGTGTTGCTGGGTTGCGCATTTACCAATAGTATCTCATGAGCCTCACACATGAATGTTTAAATGACACACTGGGAACCCACCTCATATCCATCCATATTCCCAAATAAACCTATGCATGTGGTCACCCTTGAGATCACCAATTACCAAAAATCAAACCTTTCCTCTTTTTAAAATAAAAACTTTTATCCACACATTCCCTTTCTCAAAAAAATAACCATAATATCAAAACCCAATTTTTCATCTCACAAACCAATTTAGAAAAGAATCCATAATTCAATAAAATCACATATTCATTCCTTTCACAATCTTTTTAAAACATTTCAACCCATTTCAAAACAAATCTAATTTCATGAAAAACACCATTTCACAAATCTACATTTAATTAATAACTCAACTCTTCTCATTTCAAGAAAAGGTTCTAAAAGTTCATAATTTTTTTTTGTTCAGTAGTCACCAAACCCAAAATCCATATTCAACCCCCACACAAAAATTATAGAACACTTAATTCCATCCCAAAACACTTTTCCATGGTTTAAAAAAAATTCCACTAGAAACATATTTTCAAAACCCCAATTAACATACTTCATACTTTCAAAAGAGGTGTAAACACATAATTTACCCTTTTGAAATAATTCTGAAATTTCATTTATAGGAATTAAAAAAATAAAACCATATTCACTTTACTAGAAAATAACTTCACAAAAATTCACACTCCTTAATGTAAAGTCATTTTTTTGCTTAAAATAACCAAGTTTCCAAGATTCCAAAACAAAGAGACACAAGACAATGTGAGAGGAAACTAGTTTCGGTGGGTGACTTGGACATATGGTTGGTAGCCATATTACAATCACTTTTCCATCACAGAGAGTATTCTAGGGAAATATCCACGGCTCCACATGGCTTTCCAGGCCCTGCGAGCTCACTGAGATTATTCACCCAACTCTCTTTTCATTTCCCATAGTCATCATTAAACCAAGAAAACCAAAGGAATCAGATAAATCCATACTACCCATGGTGACTTGAATCCCTTCATGAGGTGTGCTGGACAGGCACACTAACCCTGACTAAAATTTTAAGTCCCAAAAATCCTAGCTCCAGACTATGCTAACTCTTCCCCAAATAACATGACCCAAGGAGCGAACCTCCTCTGATACCATTTTGTCACAAACCGAATCTGGTCGCCGCCAAAACCGGCACCAAACCTAGATCGTGACATGACCCAAAGGGCGTTACCTATCCCCACGGGCTAGCACAAGTGCCCGAGTATCATTTATTTTTGTTTGGGTACGATTTACCCGAATATGAAGGCATAAAACATTAAAAACAATCAATAAACTGAATCTGAAAAATGTAAACCAAACTATGTTTAAACAAAAACCAGAACTGAATACATATTTTTAAAGACACTACAAGTGGTCTAAAAAAAAATAATGACAACATAAAGACATCCCCATGGACTCCACACGATAAGGGGGTCATCACCCGCAAGCCTTCACCGCAACTCCGCCCCAACGATGGAGACTAACACCCTGAACCGCCATCACCCTTAGCCTTCCCTTTACCTGAGTCAAGCATAAGCAGGTCTACTTACACCCAAGGGGTGTAAGTAGGGTGTGAGCCTAAGACCAATAGGATACCAATAGATGATTCCAAAGAGCATGCAATACAATGTGAACAAAATAAGCAATTTTAATACACAAGGTGAAACAGTGTTAAAATTCAAAGAAATGCAACTTTCAAATGAAAACAGTTTTCAATCCAAGAATTCCAGTATGTTAACACATTAAATAGACATGTTACCTACTGTAAAGTACTGCCAAAACACCCCACAACAAGGGTAAATACCACAAATCCAATGAGCATCAAAATCAGGAACACCCCTAAGCACTAGGTTGTCTTGGGCCCTATGTACCTCGTACCTCAGTGTAGAGTAACCATAGAAAAATCCGTTCTCGTGCACGAGCTAATAGTAGGGAACATACCCATAACCTAGTGGTCCCCAATCATCATCCACATATTTTATTTAGAGTTTTTTTTATCCAAATGCTAAGTGGAACAGGGACAAAACCCATCCGATCCACTAGCCGTACTAGTACAAATCCGCCCCACCTAGGTACCCGGGCTTCCCCTTTTGTGCTCAAACAATTTCAGCAAACAACACAAATCCTTTTGCATATAAAATGTCACTACTGGTCACAAACAAATAGTACAGTATCTACACACATTTTATACCATTTAAAACACACAATAAAATAATTTTATTTTCAATAAAACAACCTCTCAAAACATCACATTGTTTTGCACCCAAAGCTCTTTAAGGTATCCACTTTGCACACTATGTGAACACTTGTAAGTCATTAAAACAAAATTCCACTTAAATACCCTTTAATTAAACCAAAAATTCAGTTATGGGTCAGCCCAATGTGAACCAAGAAGTTATATCTTTTAAAAACCACCATTTTCACACAAACATGGCACTTAAAGCCCATTTGCTTCCCAAACACCATTTAAGAAAACTTTCACAGTAACAAAAAAAAAGAATAAACATTAAAAAAATTATTTTCAGTCATAATACAGTTCAATAAAATCAACTAAGTAATTATAGGTCAGCCCAAAATGAACCAATGAAAGATTTGAATGAAAAACCCCCAATTTCACCAAAAATTGGAACTTAAAATTCATTTTCATTATAAATGAAACTAAAACCAATTTTTACAGAAACATTCAAGGGAAATAAACATTAAGGTACCATGAAAAAAGCAATCTAATTCACAAAAATTGCACACAAAATGGAATCACCTACCAAAACCAAGGAAACCCTTGAACCCTTTGTGCAAAAACTCAAACGCACCACCGCCGCACCTCAAGGAAGGTAAACCAGACCTAAAACCATAATTTCAGACCATGAAACATAAGATAAACCCCTAATTTTTAAACCCTAGTCCCTGGACATTAGTAACCTCAATGATAAGGGAATAAACCCTAAGTAAATTGGATGTAACCCTAAACAAATTGAAAGAAGAAAGAAGGAGAACAACTTACTTAAAATATCTTGTAAAAATATCCCCCCAAAATACCAGTATATGATTTTAAAAATACTAAAACCTTTATGGGAGGTTCTAAAAAGGATATGGAGATCATTTAGGAATTTTAATGGGAGAAAAAGAGTAAAAATTGAGAGAGATATGAAGGAATGAACTTACCTCTTCAAATCTGGACGATTTGAGGAAGCCTATGAAGTTCGGCACCAAATCACGATTATCCAGAGATCCAAAGAGGGGGGAGAGAGAAGTGTCGGTCGGCTGGATTCGGTGGTCTTGGGCTCCACTTGGAATCACCGAAAAATCCCAAAAAATGAATAATATATAATATAATAAAAATTTATTTTTAAAACAGGAATTGAGCTTTCGGGCAGGCCCAACCCCTTAGATAAAAACCAAATAAACCATGATTATGGATTTCTAAAAGCTCCAAATTATCTTGGTGGTGTTAATAGGTTAGGTTAGGTAAATTAGAAATTTTAATGGATGAAAAATGTTGAAAAATGAAAAAGTTATAGAAGATACGAAATTTATTTTTTTAATATGAAATTAGGCTCACGGTTTGGCCCAATTCATGAATACTCATCTATTCCTCCCTAAAACCTAGGGAAACCCCCAAAACAAAGAAAGGATGTAAATTAAATGAAAAAAATACCTTTAAAATATGTCTTGTATGTGACAACACATCATATCATTAATCCCTTATTAGGGTGAATAGAAGAATGTTATTTCTATGACCTATTCATTACATCTCGATAATGATGTAATCATCTCATGGATATTCAAACAATATTCAACAAGTTGTGGAAACATAGTTTGAATATGAATCTCCTAAAGTGTGCTTTTGGGGTAATGTTAGGAAAATTCGTTGTCTTTGTGGTATGGAACTATGGAACTGAGGTTAACCTAGAAAATACTAGTTCAATTCTAGTAATGTCACCCCAAGGAATCTTAAAGTACTGAGGAGGATCTAAGGGCACCTCTCTTACTTTTAGCATTTCATTGATAACCTGGTAAGAAATTATCTATCCTCTACCAAGTTAATGAAGAAGGGAGTCACCTACCTATGGGATGAGGACTTACAAGAATAATTTTAGAGTCTCAAGTAGTACTTGTTGAACTCAGCTGTCTTAATACCACTTGTGGAAGGAAATACAATCATCTTATATGTGGCCACTATGGAATGATCACTTAGTTCTCTACTCAAATAGAAAAATTATTTGGGGAATGAGAAAAGTCTCTAATACATTATTTGAATGATGTTAGGTACTGAGAACCAGTATTTATATGTTTAGAATAACTACCTTGTGCTCATCTTTGATGAGAAAAAGTTTAGGCATTACTTACATCATCATGAATTACACATGGTCTCTCATACTGACCCACTCAAGTACATCCTTTTCCATCCTATGCTTATTGGGAATTTGGATCGATGGACTATTATTCAGCAACAATATGACATCAATTTTATGTCACATAAGGTAGTGAATGGGAAGGACCTAGATGATTTCCTTATGAAACATCCCACCCTAAAAAGTACACTAGTGGACACCAAACATCTATACAGAGAGGTATTCTATTCCCATGACACTCACCAAACATGGGAGATGTATTTTGATGGTGCTTCCCAAATTCTGGTCGATAAGATACTATAAAACCCAAAGATCAATTAGGTTGGTCTAGGGATTTTACTTGTTTCCTAGGAAAAAGAAATTTTTACCTACTTATTCCCAATGTTCTAAGGCTACACTAATAATTAGGTTGAATACCAAGCCCTCATTTATAGCTTGTAACCAGTCCTATAGATGTATGTAGACTACTCGAATGTCAAAGGGTATTCAGAGCTAGTGATAAAACAGATAAAAGATGAATATTCCATAAAAAATGAATAATTAACCCCTCTCACCAGATACATTATAGAAATGATAGTAGAGTTCCCCTTTTAACCAACATTTCATCATGTACCTTGATCAAAAAACGAACATACCAATGAATTTTCTAGTGTAGCTATAGTTATGTCCAATCCTGGTTAGGATGAGGTGGTATTTTGCATCACACACCGAAGGATGGTCTTATTAGTCATCATCTATGACATGGAATAAATCACTCAGATAAAAACCAATCTAGATCATGATAAACTATTATCCACCCCTAGATAGATAAATCCTATATTTTATTACCTATAAAATGGTAATCTCACATTAGAATGAGCTAAAAGAAAACAGAATTGACATTGTGCATAGAACTTTACCCTTAGGGATATGATAAATGATAAAAAATACCTCTAAAAAAGTCTTCAATCGGATCCTCCCCAGATGAATAATAGAAAGATATATTCCTTCCATCATGGAAGAAGTCCATGCAGGCTCCTATGGTTCTCATAAATCTGGGGCTAGACTCTCTTATAAAATTAGGAGGCTTGATTACTATTGAAAAAATTGATATAGGACTGTATGAAGTTCACCAATAAATTTCATTCATTATAGATTCATGAAAACGTCATCCATAAACCCCCATAATTTCTACATATAGCTAAATATTTCAGTCCATTTTTCATATGGGGGATGGATATTGTGGCACTATATCCCCCAGCTACAGCTAAGTAGTTAAAGTAAATCCTTACTGCTACCAAATTCTTTTACAAATGGGTTGAGGAAAAACCCTTCAAGGAAGTTGGGATGAATAATATCATTAACTTCAAACATTCCAATATCATCACTAGGTTTGGAGTCCCTCACACGATATGGACAATGACACTAACTTCTATTTTTATGAGTTGAAGAAGTTATATCAGTAATGCAATATCGAGACCAACCATTCATACCATTATCACGCAATGAAAAAAGAAAAAATATAGGCCTTTAATAAGACTATATCAAATATAATCCATAAGATGGTGGATAAGGATAAGAAGTCATGTATGAATAAACTACTTCGTGATTTATAGGCCTACCATACCACCACGCACACTAGTACACAAAAAACTTCATATTCATTGGTGTATGGAACCACGATATTATTTCCCATAGAATTCTAGTTTACCTCACTTCGAATAGCTATCTATGAAAATATCCCTAATGATGATAAATCATAAAATAGTTGGAAGAGTTAGAAATAATCTATAATAAAAGGTTTTATACACAACACAACCTCGAATTCCATTAGAATAGGATCACACAAGCCTTCAATAATTCTTTTTTCCTTTGCTTGTTCCTTCAAGGATAACTGGTATTGGCTCTTGGAATCCCAATGAAACCAGGAAAGAAACCACCAAATGTGAAACCCAAATGGTAAGGGCCTTACATCATACATAAGGTCTATTGCAATAAAGAATACTCATTGTCTACAATGGATGGGGAATACATCATGTCCCCAACCAATGTGAGGTTTCTCAAGAAATACTCTTCATAGATGCTGTCAATCATCCAACATCTTGGTCACATGACATTAAACTACATGATTCATCCTATTTTCATGATGTTGAAATGTAAAATACTTCCTTACCGTATGATGTTAAACTACATGGTATGGGTCCTAGTATAAAGAATTTAAATTTCATGGTATCTTATGTCCTAGTAATAAGACTTTACACTACACAACACCTTACGTCCTTAACAAAATACATTAAACTACATGGAGAACAAAATTTCATAGAAATTTCACTACAAATGATCTAGATCTATATGAAATAAAAATTAATTACCCTATCCCCATGTGTGAGTCATATCCACACTGAGAATACCCCCATTCAAGAACTACGCATATCTTGATTCCTTCTAACACAAGATACACAATGATGACCGAATCCCAAATCCTGGGTCCAACCACAATATATAGACACCATTCATCCTTACCACATGATGTTAAATGACATGGATGACTTCCCTCTTATTCATTGTTAAAATTTTCCTAGAACTACATATTTCATGATTCTCATTCTATTAAAATATATAGGGATTCTTATATCCTATATCTTTTCCCAGACACCACATAATGAAAATACCCATGTACTTTCTTTTAATCACCTCTATTTCATGAAAGAAACCTTTTTCATTCATTATTTCTCACATCGAACATAGCTCATGTGGGATTAGGAATTTTGGTGAGGTATTCCCCATATCATTGAGACAAATCAGTTCATGTCAGGGTTATAATGGTCCTTGATACAATACCATAAAAGGTACATCATAAGTCTTTACCTCATGATGTTAAACTGCATGGATGATGTCTCTTGAATGACCTAAAACTATGCATTATGACAGAACTCGCCTGAGAGGACCACTATCCTTGGTGTTGGTATCCCACCACACCTCAATTCAAGAACTACATGTGGCTTGATTCCTACCATCATAGGATACATAGTGACACCCAAATCCCCAATCCCGGGTCTAGCCACAATATCAATAGGGACAATGACCCCCTCTGCGTATGGGTATGACATGCGTGGAGTGTTTCCCACTCAATAACTATGTGTGGCTTGATTTCTTCCATCATAGGATATGTAGTGTCACCTAGATACCCAATTATAGGTCCAACCACAACATCAATGGGAACAATTCTCCCCTCTGCGTAAGGGTCAGACCTGCGTAGAGAGTTTCCCATCTAAGAACTATGTGTGGATTGATTCCTTCCATCACAGGATACATAGTTATTCCTAAATATCCAATCCTAGGTTCAGGCACAATAATCAATGAGAACAATACCCCCTATGCGAATGAGTCAGACTTGCGTGGAGAGTTTCTTATTCAAGAACTACATGTGGCTTGATTCATACCATTAAAAGATACATAGTAATACTTGGATCTCCAATATCAGGACCAACCACAATAATAAATAGGAATAATTCCCCCCTCAATATATGGGTCAGACCTATGTGGAGAGTTTCCCAATCAAGAACTACATGTGGATTGATTTATACCATCATGGGATACTTAGTGATGCCATAATCTCCAATCCCAGGTCCAACCATAATAACCAATGGGAAAAATTACCCCCTCTACATATGGGTCAGACCTATGTGGAGATTTTCCCATTCAATAACTACGTGTGTCTTGATTCCTGCTATCATGGGATATGTATTGATGCCTGGATCTCCAATCCTAGGTCTAGACACAATATCGATGATACAAATTCACCACTCCTACATATGGGCCAGAACTATGCATGGATATATATGAGAACTATATATGGATTGATTCCTTCCATTATAAGATACTTAGTGACAGTTAGATTCTCCATTTCAGGATCATCCATAGGTCTCTATCAATTCTAATCATATCCTCTACACATGAGTAAGATCTATGTAGAGGTATCTCCTTAAAGGATCCGATTATGGAATGATTCCTTCACTTATAATATCCATAGAGAAACCTAGGGAATCCCAACCATAAAAGTTAAATATACCTCTCTCTAAATAGTGTTAAGACATATAAGTTATCTCTACCAACACATGAGTCAGATCTACATATGGATCATTTTCACATGAGATAAATCATTGTAAAAAAAGGGGTGATGACATATGGCTACCCACTAACAAGACTGTTCATGGATAAAAGGTGTTCCCTACATCTAAATTCCACCAACTATTTAAAAGTCTCCCAAGTATATCCTTCAAAATTTCACATCGTTTCCCAAGTCCTTACCATATGATGTTAAACTACAAGGAAAATTTCCTTGTCAAATGAAGTTAAACTGCATGATACATATGTCCCCGCTACATGAAGTTAAAATGTGTAGTCTATCACCCATTATCATTCCTTATCAAAGGAACACATGATCCTGACCCCGATAAACTAGAGTTTGGGGTGATTTCGCTATATTTTAGGCACCTCAAACCATAAATCACACTTCATATCTTGAGAACCTCATGTTTTTGCAAACCTTTCATGTCCCCTAGAAAAGAAAAGAGATCTCTCTGTTTGACCATTCTAGAGGTGGATATACAAAATGGCTCTAACCCACCAACCAGAGGCATCTTAACCCTATAGGAATGGATTTTTAATCCTTGTGAGCCCTGATGCCACTGTGGAAGAACTCATCACAATAGGTTGTTTTGGGTCATCCCTTGAATGATTGTCCCATATCATTAAGAAAAAGTTAGAGCAAAAATAAATAAGGCATAAAGTTATAGGGGATATTTTGTGGCCCTAGTAAAAGAAGATCCATGCTCGCTGGACCCCCTTGTCTAGGAAAAAGTTAGAGTAATGATTTCTCACACCTCCTCTCCATGATAACGTGTTCACCAGGTAGTGACACAAATTTTAGGGTGATCGAACCCTTATTGAATATTACATATTCCATAAACCACCTTCATGAATTTAAAGTCCAATATGACACAACCATTTCTTTGATTTGATATCCTTATCTTGGAACCCCATGGACCATGGGATTACTTTCTCTTGGATCTTCCTTATAGAAAACTGGTAATATGAAATAGTTTATCCAAACAAACCCTTTGGTCCCAATAAGTTCCCCCTTAAATCTTGGAGTTATTTTCTTGACCATGTGGAACATTACAGGCTTTCTCCATTACAAATGGTTAACCTATACCCACTGGTTCCCACCTCCAGTTAACTAATATATTCCTAGACCATGATTTACAATCCCCATAACCAGAATATTCAAGAGGATTCTACATCCTTAGCATTATGTCAACATTTATTGTACCCTTTATCAAATAAGGAATGAGACACTCCATTTATGAACCTTTTGATAACCCAAACCACGTGACTCAAAACTACATGGTGTAGGACCCAATCCTTCCAACTAAAATATAAACTTTCCTAGGGTTCTAGAACCCTTATTGGATGTCTCTTTTCTCAATACCACACTTCATCATTCATAAGTTTGAGTCTTAAAATATCATATTAGGACCTTGGAAAATATTAGGGATCCCCTTTACTTGACCATTCATGTAAGCCCTATGGGACCATGTATAAGGGATTCTAACCTACTAATTATAGGCATCTCATCCTTACAGGAAAGGAACTCTAATCCTCACGAGCCTTGGTAACATCATGGAAGAACTCAGCACCTTTGGGTGTTTTGGGTCATCCTTGGTATGTATTCCCCATTCCATATTAATTGATTCAAACTTTTGGGTTATGATTTACACTACCCATACTATAATTATACATATATATTTGGTTACCCTAATATTTTACCATCCACCAATACCATCTAGAAAATATTTCATGGCCCTTAGAAGAGAGTGGAAACACCTCTACTTTACCTTGTATGTAAGACCTATGGGCTCATGCATAAGGTATTCCAACCTACTGACTATAGGAATCTCCTCCTTATATGAAAGTAAATTTAATTATCGTGAGACTTGAAAAAACTATGGCTGAACTCAACACCTTAGGGTGTTTTGGGTTATCCTTAGAATGTCTGACCCATTTTATATTCATCAATCATTTCATGGTAGAAATACTTTAAACTTCATAACATTTCATTTACTTACTGAATGAAGTTAAACTACACAGAATATGTCCTTACCACATAGAGATAAAATACATGAAACATATAGTTACCACATGATATTAAACTGAATGGAGAAAGTTACTTAGTGAATGGTATATTGCCAGCAGTAGATGGTCTGGCATGGAAGACCCTAAAATATAGAAAACCAATGGTCTAGTTTAAAATACCTTAAAACAACCAATATAAAAGAGACACAATGATCTATCGATTGAAAAACAAAAAAGGGAAAACTTGAAAAAAGTCAAGTATATTCTCACTGGACATACACTTTATATGATCAAGGAAATATTTAATGCTTATAAATTGAAGAAATGTATAAAAATTGTCAGGTTGAAAACCTATAGAGGGAATCTTGAGAAAAAGCTAAGTCCACACCCACTAAGATTTCACTATTTGAATCTTAGGAAAAATTTAAGGAAATATAAAAAAAGATATTTAAATCTTGTAGGGTTCATCATTTCTCCCTAGTAAAAATAAATCTATTCTCTATAAGTCCACTAACTTAGGAAAAAATTATACCATTCACCCTCCAAGATATATATCTTACCCAAATTATCCTTTTGAATCAAGTGATATTAGGATAACTGGAGAAATTAAATAAATGTGGAATCTAATATTAGTGGTAATTAATGTGTAAGTCTTAAGAGAAATCTATTTTGATTTAAACATTCAAATCTAAATATTTTAGTTTACTTGGTATTAAATGAAGGATGATATAATTGATGATCCATGCGACATCAGACCTATAAAATGACATGCACATCCTGAAAGAAAGAAATATGGACAACTAAAAGTAATGTTTAGAAGTTTTATTCATGGATAAAGTGCACAAAAAATGACGAATCTACACATTTTAGAGACTCTCAAAGGATTCCATAAAAAACATTTGTGATTAGATTGTAATAAAATTTGATTGGTTGGATTTTCCAAATCCTCTAGAGTCTGGAGATAAATTTCAATTGAGCACTAAAGTGACTTCCACCTCACTTATTCTACTATTTATATAGTATATAGAGTTTAAATAAAAGTGGAAAAATCCTCAAATAATTTCCAAGTAGTTTCCAATAAGGATGATGAATTTGAAATATTGAACTTTGAGAAAGCTATGATTTCCTCCTATTTTTCTATTTGTGTGGCCAATTAATCCATCTGGGCATGAATTGAAATATTATCTGATGTATATGTTTTAGAACTTCAAAATATTTCCTTATTAATTTGACCAGGGGATTCCTTTCATCGAAACTACACAAGTCACCCTCGCTACTAGCCATTTTTTTGGGTCAGGATAATTTTTCGCATGATATCATACAACAGTTGGAAATCAAATCCACTGACCCCTAGATCAATAAATAGCTAGTGATGGAATTATTATTACCCATGAAAATCCTCCAAGCGAGTCCCAATAATCAGGTCATAGATTTGATGCCATATTTTCCTTCATGATACTTTTTTCTCTATAACCACTGGGGTGGGAGAATTAGAAGAAAGAATGGTTGGATAAACTGAAGAAGAGGAAAGAGAATAAGTTTCATGTGTTCTTATCTCAAATGACACATCATTCATAACTGATATTTAAGGACCAACCTCCTTAACAAATCCTATCCCATTTATGGTATGTTCACCATTATGATGAAAACTCTTCCTTGAAGGCTTTCCCAAATCCTAAATCAACTCCATAAATGCTATATATAAGGGGTTCAGTGAAGCACCTGGTTTGTCCACCTAATGGACCAATCTATTCAATACAAATCCTAGGTAAGATTCCACCAAAGCTTGGGTATAGTCATAAGTTTAGAAGGTATGAGAACCAATATGATCAAGAATAATATCATTATTTTCATCTTCACACACTAACATAATCCAAAAATAAAGAATGTGCCCAAGGTGTCGTTCACCCCCACACTAGTTGAAGGGAGAGGATAAACCCTTTGAGTATTGAAAAATTTATAAATGAAATGATATAGGGTATATGTCTCACAAAAAAACAACTCATCTACATGATCTATAAGAACACCATCCCAAAGATTGATTTTAGATGACCTCTCATCTAAAGAGCCGCTATTGTTATAAATTTTTTTCCCAATCAGTGTAGGACATGGCATGAAGTTGAAATGATCATGCCAAATCAACATGTCAATAACCTCATCAGGGCTTAGAGGTATCACTTAAAATCTATAAATATTCATTAGTTTGGGATGGAATGAAGCTTTAGGGATCGCAGTAGTGTTATGATACTTGTAATAGTGGAAATTCTCCCCAATCCATATGAATAAGAATTGGAAGTGGATGCCAATGCTATAAGGGATGTTTACTTATTGGATATGGACAAGGAGTTAATAGAGGTAAGTGAGAGTTGGTATAACTAGGTTATGAAGGAACCCTTCTACCATTTAGGCTTCCATCACCAATGTTCCCACTTGAATTCCCAGGCATGCATCCTCGAATAGGAAAAGAAATATATTAAAAAACATGGATAAAAAACCCACTAGATAAATAGTTTGGGATACCTTCAGTCTCACTCGATATACCCATGAGGTATACTCCCCATCCTCAAGGGTTTCCCAACAAGATAATATGCTATCATGAAAAATTCCGGAAGGGCACTGATGTGGCTGTATAGTGGTTACATGAGTTTCACTGTGGTAGAGGAAGATATTGATATAGTCCTTAAAGTAAATGGGCAAGAAATGGTTAAGATCATTCCTTAACTTATCCTTAATAATGGTAATCATGTATCTTTAAAAGGGAGTTGGTCAGGGGTCATCCCAAACATTCATGGCAAGATAAAACTTGTCATACATCTCCCCAAGAGGATATATCCTACCCATCTAGTAAATGTACCAAAGGATGATCCCTACTTCATTATGGGATAAATGAAAGGAATTAGTTCTAGGACACCAATGACTAATCATATCTTTGAGAAGTTTCTATTGATGATAGATGTTGAACTAAGAAACTCATGCCGCCTTGTAAAGATGAATAACATGTATCTGGTAAAATAATTACGAGCATCTCTTCCAGACCCAGAACGACCATGACTATTCATCAAAAAAGTTACCACCAGGGCATAAGTATCACTTTGAGCTCCAACTTCTTCTTAGATTATACAAGGAGGAGATGAGTATGCTCGAAACAACTTTGAGTAGTTGGATGCTGGGTAAGATCGCAACCATTTGGACCTCGAGGGAAGTTCACTAACATGTAGGATAACCCCTAGGACTGTGCTATGACCAATTGACTATCTCTAGAAATCATTGTTTGAATATAGTTAAGGGAAGATGAAACCCATTAATATATAAGGTTATAATCAATTGAGGTAATGAAAACATCATCTAGTAGACCAAATATATACAAAGTAAGCTGGTGTGACAAGGGATACATATAAAGTTTAGGTGGGAGAATCCCCTTTAAATCCTTGTTGTTAGAGAGCATGTGATGTCAGGCGTTAGAATTTTTATTCCCATCAATCATGGCCCTATGTACAACGGTGTTAGAGGATGTATAAGAATTGAAATCCATCTATATAGAAACAAATAAGAACATGTTAGATGAGTGAAAAAATCCTATCAAAAGAGGTTCATGACTCCGATAACATCATGAAAATCACAAGAACTATGGGGGGATTTTTCATCACATGAATTGATATGGGTCTTGAGAATCACATGACCCACATAGCACCTCACAAATCAGATGAACAATGAAGCACCTCACAAATCACATGACCCACAAATCATATCATGACCATGTGATCTATCATAAGACATGCAATCACATGACCCTGATATGGTCATGCGAACCACATGATTACCAAGAGATCAGACGAATAATCCAACAGATCATGCGAATCCTGAAATACATCCATGAGGTTGATTACACAGATCAAGGTTCAAGAAAACTACCAAGAGTATATTTATGATTCGTTTGAACAAGTTATGGGAAAAAGAAGTCACATGGATAGATCTTATGAAATAGTCCCACAAAATGGTTCTATAATCAGTTCTTGGGGAGAGGTCGTACAAAATGGGTCTTGTAGAAAGGTCTTGTGAAGAAATCACGTGATATGAGAAATCACAAGAGATATAGAGTTTGAATTCACTAGTGAATTGATCCACCCCCTTTCTCCCCTATTTATAAGATACTTCATAGAATACCAAAATTCACCTAGAAGTCTAAATGTCATCTGAGACACCAGTTAGTGGAATCCTCATGGACTCAAGTGGGAATTTACTATCCTTAGAGATGATTCCTTTTCCCTACATACCTCTTTCTAAAGGGTGGGGGGAGAGTTTATTAACACCCACTAAATGATCATTGAAAATTATAGAATTGAAGAAATTATTGAATCATGTGTATTATTCTCTCCAAAAAACAAAGAAAGGAGTAACATGAATTCTAGGTTTCCAAATCCCATGGATTGTGTAACCTATAGAAGGACATGTGATCACATGACCCTAGGAAGGTCATGTGAATGGGTCATGCACAACACATGATTTTATTATGATCATAAAAATCCCCTTTAATGAAACTTCATGTTCTTATGAAGGTGTCAAGACAAGAAATGATGGTCATGCGAAGGCCTCTATACAAGTTCCTCTGATCTCACGACTTTTCAATTAATAGAAACCTGATATCCACCCAAAACCCATTATAAAATAAAGGTGAAAAAATGTGGAAGATTCTTGCGATGAAGATTTACATATATTTTCATGTGATGTGATTATGTTCTTTTCAAGACCCCACAAAACCCCTAGATAAATGTAAATGTTTTAACATGAGAACATGATGACATGCCAAATTAATCATGAAAAAGAACTCATACATGTCCATTCGGTCAGGCGATTCCCCTTCAGCTCTACATAAAAGTGTATGGATTTTCTGTGATAATTCATACACACCATCGCGATATCTATCCTTGATCATACGATTCATCGATGACAAGTAGAGCGACGATCCATAAAAATTATCACACACCTTCATGAGAAACTTTAATGATCACGTGACACCCTAATGGGAAACCAATGGTCCAAGGATGATATCCTTTTAAAATAATGAGTAAAATAAAATGGGAAAAGGAAGAATCCTCTTATAGAGGAAGGATATTCCAATTTTTATGTGAAAGGGGTTATGTGCCTCATGTGATCGCCATTAATCATGTGAAAGACCTTTGAAAAGATAACACTATCTCACAAGAGGCCCCTAAAAATACATATTGATCTTGTGAAATTCCCTTGACAGGTTGCCTTGATCTTGTGAAAGGCCTTTGGAAAGATGCGTTAGTCTCGCAAAGGACCCTATAAAAATCTACTTTGATCACACAAGAGCCTTTCTGTAGGCATATTGATATCGCGAAGGCTATCAAACATGTTGGATCAATGGTGAAAAGACCATTTGACATGTCAATATGGTTACATGAAATACCTTTTAAAAGTAATATTCTAATAAATATAGAAATGAAAAAGTGTTCTTGTGGTAACTGTTTATCATGAAACACCTTGGATAACCCACAACAGGATCATGTGAAGCAAGTGATGTGATGATCCCTCCACTAACACCAGCTTATATTTGCGATATATGTGCCATACAATGTGGTTTATAATTAGGGTGGAAACACATATAAATCCACCCCCTCAATAAAAAAACACACACATGATGATGAATACACCTATTGGAGTGTTAAAGGATCTGAATTCTCAAAGCAGAAAGTCACATGATTGTAAGAGTCTTACACCTGGTAAAATCCCAATAATGGCCTAAGGGATCACACAACATGAATATGTTATTCACATGATATCCCTATAGATCATGAAAAGGACTTCCATAATGACTACTAGATCATTTAAAGGAGTCTCCATATATCGACTTGGTCGCATGAAATCTAAACAGGATAATTCTTGAAAAACCTTGGGGCATATATGCAATAAATACTAGAAAAGTCAAGAGACTTATATGAAGGCAGATACATTAATTTTCACGTGAAGTATTCATGCACTTCATATAACCTATCCAGATCACATGACAACACCAGGACATGTCACCCAAGTCTTGAGAAGTACTCTATACATTCCATCCAAGTCTTGATAATTCCGATGGACATGTCACCCAAGTCTTTTGAAGTCCTCCAAACATGCCAACCAATTTGTGCGAAGACCTTTTATAACGACCCACACTTTACATACATTGTTAATACTTCAAAATTGAAGCACTCTTATTACAACATATGACAAAACCACAAAGGACCGTATAGGTATAGTGTCTTTAGAAACTGGGGAAACATAAACAACTGGTTCATAAATCTTCTACAGTGTCTCCCATTTATTTCATCATATCTAGGATCCCTTTTAGAATATTCTACTTAATATCCATCTTCCTGACCTGGGGAAAAGAAAACATAAAAGGGTGAGCTCAAATGCTCAGCAAGGGCAAATAAAGGAAATAAAAATCATATCATATCTTTATGAAAATCAAAACCTGCAAAAGAGATCATAATATCTTAACATGGAATAAATCATAGAAGTGAAAATGAGATCCCCATAATCATAACATAAAACTTGAATCTTTGTGGCATGCACACATAATCATGGAAAATCATTTCTTGTTAGTCATGACTCATTGCCAAGACTATCTTAGTGGACAAAGTCCCTTTCTGAACCGAGTTCACTCCTCGTTTCAGTCCTGTATCACTGAACCGAAATAACCTTCCGTTCCAGCCATGTCTATCTCATGAGATATAAAATCATTACCCAATGCATTGGAGGGAGATATAGGTCCCACCCATCTTATAATGAATCCTTTCTTATGTGTGCCACATAATCATAAAACATACATCATCGCATAACACATATAACAAAAATGGGATTCTTGAAACATCATGACATCATAAATCAATTCATATATGATAAAGGAATTCATAAACATAATTCCATCACAACATAGTCAAACCAATGTAAAAATATGGATAGAAACAGAACCCTTTATTATCTTAGATGGAAAATAATTTTGATAAAACACTTGAATTGAATTCTTGAGGAAAATATCCTTTCTTCTTCAAAAACATTTTTCCTTTCATAACATGTCATAAAACTTTAAAATAAAAGAAGTTGATTAAAAATAAACTTGAAAACTTGTAAAGGAAGCTTCTTTGAAGTAATGTTTTAAAAATCCATTCATGCCGTATAAGTTAAAAAAACATTCTTCGTACTTTTGTCGGAAAAGTCAAAAAGTACTTCGTACGGAAAAACGACAAAAGATTCCTTTCATATTCTTTAATAAAAACTCACCTAAGGGTAAAATTGGATTTTAAACTATTTCAAGTGGATGGAAACAATATTACATATTGAGGGAACATGGATGTGGATGATAAAATACACCCCAGTAAATACTTACGAATAAACAATCTCGGATAAAAATGAGATTGTGATATTTCCCTTACCTTAGGTCCGATTTGCTTTGTTCGTGTCCGAAGCTCCTGTATAATGGTTTAAATAATGTTATTGACTTATTCCAGAATCATACATATTGATATGAGATCATATATGGTCATATTATTAGCTTCTTGTTAGTAATATTTCATTGTTACTTGTTACTCGAGTCTTTATAACTTTTTGTTCTTATGCATGTTTTGTCGAATAAATTCTTATTCTTATCTTTAGGTTATAGATAATTCATTTCCAGAATGGTATTAGTGTAGTATATACCATATTCATTCATTCAATTCATTTATACAATCATTATGAAATGAAGATCATGTAGAACGAGTCGCATCACATCGTGGAGACGGTATTCCGTACGTACGCACGAGTGATGATATCGTTCCTATGATCGTGGAATTGTATTGGAGTATATATATATATTATTTCAGTATCAATATTACTTAATAATAATCATATATAGTTACTCATTACACCATTATACCCATCCTTGTAAGGTGATGGTGGAAAATAGGTTACACCACGGCGTGGAGACGGTATTCCGTACGTACGCACGCGCGGTGATTTCATTTTTCCGTAGGATGGATAGAAGGTGAATTAGGGTTGTTTCATATTTATAATAACATATCAGTATGTAAGTAATACTGATGTTATTACTTTATCATGAAACAACTAAATAAGAAGAAGTTGAAGAAGAAAGAAATTGAAAAGATCGGTAATGGATATTACCTCTTCTTTGGAACGCCTTTTTGAATCCTCCACTTAAGGAACTAAGATTGGTATTTGGAGAATACCAGGACCTCTAGGATTATTCTAGGGAAGTGGATAAGGGAAAATGGCAGGGGTTGGACGAGCTTGAGTGCTCAAATTGGTGTGAGGAGGAGGGGGAGGAGGTGCCCTTTTATAAGGGAGGAGAGGGGCACCTTAGGAATATCTCAAAATATTATTTTATATTAAAGTCAAAATCGGTTTATAATGGTTCCAAAGGGTCTTATTTAGAAGCTAAAGTGGGTATGGGTCGAAATCCTATCAACCAATAGAATTTAGACAAGTTTAGGATATTATTTTAACCTTATCAATTAAATTTAACTCTAAGTTAAATAATTTAACTTTTACCATGTCTTTTTGTTTTCTTTCACTATATGGTTAATACACTTACTATAACATGCAAAACGAACCCCAAATTGTTTATTATTAATATATATATCCTTATCTAAGTCATTTGGCTGAACCTTAGATTTTTAGGAATAAAATAACAATTAATAATATAATATTTGATTTAAAAACTATTTTGTGTCAATTTTGACACTATTTGATATATGATTTTTGTCAAAGTCATAACAGAATTATATGTTCGAACCATGTTGATTAAATCAATACTAATATATCATAGTAACCTAGAAAATTAGTGGAATTCATAAAAAGTCTCAAATTACATTTATTTTGGTATTTATATTATCAATTTTGTCAATATTTCATTAATAAGATAATTACTGCATCATCTTTGTGTCATAAATAAATTAAATTATTTGATGTCTAAAAATTACAAATAAAATACCATCATGTAGGAAATCTTTTTAGCTTTCTAATGAATATTTACAATCGAATTTATCTTATGTATAACCCTATATTAAAAATGATTTACTTATTAAACTTTGATTTTAACTATTTTAACCCTTCTTTAAATAAATTAATAATAAATGTCCTAATCTAATCCAAGTGGGCCTAAATGGTCATATTTTATTCCTAAGTTTGTTTTTGGTCGAATTACACTTGTCCAATAGAATTAGGACATGTGTTAGGGTAATATTAATATCATATTTACCCTTAGTTACCCTATTTACTATTAACTGCGGTAAAAATAGTAAAAAGTTACTATTCACCAAAAAATTATTTTCATCTCATTGAACCACATTTTAGTCCTTGATATTAACCGTGTCTCTCGGATTTTTGAAATTCTATTCACAGAAGCGGTAAAATTAAGTTTTATGCAAAATTCAGTTTTTAACCTACCACTTAGTGGTTTCACTATTCATCAAAAAATTGAAAGTTTTCAGAAAAATACCAAAATTTCACCCTAGGCTAATTTCGATATTCTGAGTCCAAAAATGAAGTCCATTTTGAAAAATAAAATTTATAAAATTTCAAAAAGTGGTTATTACTATTCATAACGGCTAGTTTTAATAGCATATTGTTGTTTAGTGAAACTTGGTATTGCGTACGACGCAAGCTATCGAGGAAGGTCGCGATTGCGTGTAAAGCAAGCCAAGAAAGTGTTGTGTAGAAAAAGATTCCTTTGATGATTTATATAACATAAAAGTCTCGGGTGTTACATTCTACCCCCCTTAAAAAGAATTTCGCCCTCGAAATTCGTCACTTTGCAACAAACAAATGAGGATACTTCTCCCTCATCATATCCTCAAGCTCCCATGTAGCTTCTTCAAGTTGGTGGTTTCTCCATAAAACTTTCACCAAGCGAGTGGTCTTGTTTCGTAGGACTTTTTCGCTACGATCCAGAATCTCTATCAGCTGTTCTTCATAAGAAAGATCTTGCTCCAGCGGTACAACTTCTGAGCTGAGTACATGTGAAGGATCTGGTATGTACTTTCTCAGGAGAGATACATGGAACACATCGTGAACTTGAGAGAGATTCGGTGGAAGCGCCAATAGGTAAGCTACCTTCCCAACACGATCCAGTATTTCAAAAGGACCGATATATCTAGGGCTCAACTTCCCCTTCTTTCCAAATCTCATAACCCTCTTCCAGGGAGATATTCGTAAGAACACTTTATCACCCAATTCAAACTCTAGGTCTTTTCTTCGGTTGTCGGCATAACTTTTCTGTCGACTCTGAGCTGCTCTTATGTGTTGTTGAATAGATCTGACCTTTTCTGCCATTTCATCAACGAGATCAGGTCCTAATAGCTTTCTTTCCCCAACTTCATCCCAGCAAGTTGGAGTCCTGCATTTCTTTCCATAGAGAGCTTCATAAGGAGCCATCTGAATACTGGAGTGAAAGCTATTATTATAAGAAAATTCCACCAAAGGTAGGTGTTGATCCCAACCTCCTTTGAAATCCATAGAGCAAGCTCTCAACATATCTTCTAGGGTTTGAATTGTTCTCTCAGACTGACCATCTGTCTGGGGATGATAAGCAGTGCTGAAACTCAACTCTGTATCCAGAGTATGCTGAAGACTTCGCCAGAACTTCGAGGTAAATCTCGGATCCCGATCAGATATAATAGAAAGTGGTACTCCATGCAATCTTACCACTTCCTTTACATATATCCTGGCAAGCTGATCTAGAGAGAAATCTTCTCTAATAGCAATGAAGTGTGCAGACTTTGTAAGACGATCAACTATGACCCAGATAGCATTATTGCCTTTGGATGTTTTAGGAAGTCCTGTGACAAAGTCCATAGTGATGTTTTCCCATTTCCATTCGGGTATGGGTAATGGTTGTAACACCCCCTTATACTTCTGTCTCTCAGCTTTAACTTGTTGACAAACCAAGCATCGAGAGACATATTCAACAACATCTCTTTTCATGCCATCCCACCAGAAGTACTCTTTCAGGTCCCTATACATCTTCGTGCTTCCAGGATGAATAGAGAATGAAGAACTATGAGCCTCATCCAGCAGCTCTTTCTTTAATTCGGGGATGGGAGGAACACAAACCCGATTCCTGAACTTTATTATCCCATCACAATCAAGGTTGAATTCAGGAAAATTTCTCACCTTCTTTTGTAACTCGACATCTTCTTTCTGTGCCTCTTTAATCTTCACATGTATAGATGGTTGAACATTCATTTGAGAAAGATAAGATTTTTCCCCTTCCATTATAATTCCAAGATCCATCCTTTGTAAATCCATAAATATTGGATCTTTTGTGATCCTCATCATGGATAAACTAGCATGGTCTTGTCGACTTAATGCATCTGCCACCTTGTTTGCTTTCCCAGGGTGGTAATGGATTGAGCAGTCATAATCCTTAATCAGCTCCAACCATCTTCTTTGGTGCATATTCAACTCCTTTTGTGTGAAAATATACTTTAAACTTTTATGATCAGTATAAATATCACACCTTTCACCATAAAGGTAATGCCTCCAAATCTTTAATGCAAAGATTACCGCAGCCAACTCCAAATCATGTGTTGGGTAATTTTGCTCATGGATTTTCAACTGTCGTGAGGCATAAGCTATCACCATATCATTTTGCATAAGAACACACCCCAATCCCTTCTTGGATGCATCACTGTAGATCACAAACCTTTCTCCACTACAAGGCAGTGTGAGCACAGGTGCACTGGATAACCTTCTTTTCAACTCCTTGAAATTCTCTTCACATTCCTCTGTCCAGACAAACTTAACTCCCTTCCGAGTCAACTTGGTGATTGGATTAGATAATCGTGAAAAATCTTTTACGAAACGTCGATAATATCCAGCCAAACCAAGAAAACTTCGGATCTCAGTTACTGTTGTTGGTCTTGACCATCTTTCGATAACCTCTGTTTTTGCTGGATCCACAGATATCCCCTCTTTTGAGATTATATGACCCAAAAATGCAACTTTTTGAAGCCAAAATTCACACTTGGTAAATTTGGCATAAAGCTTCTCCTTTCTCAGGGTCTTCAATATAATTCTCAAGTGATCTTCATGCTCTTCCTTGCTCTTTGAATAGACAAGAATATCGTCTATAAAGACTACCACAAATTGATCAAGATAGTCTCTAAAGACTCTATTCATTAGATCCATGAAGATAGCAGGGGCATTAGTAAGACCAAATGGCATCACTATAAATTCATAGTGTCCATACCTTGTACGGAAAGCCGTCTTTGGTATATCCTCCCTTTTGACCCTTAATTGATGATACCCTGAACGAAGATCAATCTTGGAAAAGTATTGAGCTCCGCGTAGTTGGTCAAATAAGTCATCAATGCGTGGGAGAGGATATTTGTTCTTGATAGTGATCTTGTTAAGTTCTCGATAATCAATGCAGAGTCTCATTGATCCATCTTTCTTCTTAACAAATAGAACAGGTGCTCCCCAAGGTGACGCACTAGGGCGTATGAATCCCTTATCAAGATTCTCTTGGAGTTGCTTCTTCAATTCCTGCAACTCAATTGGGGCCATTCTATAAGGTGTCTTTGAAATAGGCAAAGCACCCGGTACGAGTTCTATTGAAAACTCAACTTCACGATTTGGTGGAAGACCCGGCAATTCCTCCGGAAAGACATCATCAAACTCCCGTACAATGGGCATATTCTTAATCGTGAGTTTCTCACCAACCATTTGAGATAAATAACCTTCATTTAGTGGAATCAATACCCATAAGATGGAAGAAATTTCCACTGGAAGGTTATGTTCATCCTTGCATTGATAGACGATCGTAGGTTGATCTGGAATATGAAATGTGACTTCCCTTCTTTGGCAATTGATATGAGCTCCATGTAGAGAAAGCCAATCCATGCCAAGAATCACATCAAATTCCACTAAAGGAAGGATCACAAGATTTGCAGGAATCACTTTCCCACAAACTTCGATCGGAGAAGAATTATAAACTTCTGATGCGATTGATGTGCCATTAGGTGTTGTCACAGCTAACTCAACATCTAATTGTTGAGGTAATACGGTGATACCCTTAGAAAATTTTTCAGAAATAAAAGAGTGGGTGGATCCAGAATCAAATAAAACATTTGCTACTTTAGAGTGGATGGTAAGTGTACCTTTCACCACATCGTTATCGTACTCCACATCGCTGATAGAAATTGCATGTGACTTTACTTTGTCTTTAGCCTTAAGAGTTTGTTGACGTCGACCATCATCATCAACCCTTGGATTTGGGCATTGATTGGCATAATGCCCCATCTCCTTGCACTTGAAACATTGAAGTGTAGCAGGTTCATTCTGTGTATCCCTTCCTTTGTTTGCATCATTAGACATCTTCTTCCCATTATCACGGCATTCAAATGCCCGATGACCTTCCTTTCCACATTTAAAACATTTACTTGTCCCTTTAAGACAACTCCCTCCATGTTTCTTTCCACACTTTGAGCATAAGGGAAAGTTCATCTTCTTTTCCGTGTGCTCTTTAGATTTTTCTTTGAATTCCATCTTCCTCTTCTTATCAAACCCATGTGACTGATGGGTTACTCCAATCTCCATCTCGACTTTGAGAGCACATCGAACGATTTCCTCGTAGCTATTGAAGTCCCTTATGGCTAACGCCCTTCGAAGACTTGGTTTTAAGCCACTAAAGAATCGATCGATCTTACTCTCAGGTTGGATAATAATACCAGAAGCATACCTTGCAAGTCTTGTAAAATTTGCTTCATAGGTACTAACAGATTCATCATCCCTTTGCTTCAGTTCAAGGAACTCTTTCTCCATCTTTGTTCGGAGAATACGAGGGAAGTACTTATTGAAAAATAAGTTCTTGAACTCGTCCCATTCCATAGACTCAATTTCATCCCTTTGCCTCATATTCTTAACAAGATTCCACCATTGATCCGCATCTCCTTCCAAACGATACACTGCTAGGATGACTTTATCATGCTCAGAACATTGAAGAACTGAAAATATCTTTTCAGTAGTACTAATCCATTGTTCAGCAACTAATGGATCAGTAGACCCGCTGAAAGATGGTGGACGCTGCCTCTTGAAGGATTCAACAGAATGTTGCTCCCTTCTTTGTTCGTTTGGAAATCCTGCATGATTCATAGCTTGAGAAAGTTGTGTGAGCATGGCTACAAGATTTTGCATTCCAGCTCCCATATCGTTTGGTTGCTCAGGGGGACAATCATTGCATTGCCCATCGCATTCCGCATTAACACGGTTCCTTCGGGTTCCAGCCATTGACTAAAACCAAGAAGAATAGTGTGAGCAACACTAATTATAATAGGAAACCACATAATTCAAGAATAAAATTTTCATGCTTAAGGTCTTATCCTAGGTTATTCAAGGCCATTTCTAAAACACTAAGATTGTGTTCTATGCTTAGACTTATCCTTAGGGTTCTTACTAAGGCTTTCACATCCTAGTTTCCAAAGGTTGACTATACCTTTCCTCTGATACCAACTATAACGACCCACACTTTACATACATTGTTAATACTTCAAAATTGAAGCACTCTTATTACAACATATGACAAAACCACAAAGGACCGTATAGGTATAGTGTCTTTAGAAACTGGGGAAACATAAACAACTGGTTCATAAATCTTCTACAGTGTCTCCCATTTATTTCATCATATCTAGGGTCCCTTTTAGCATATTCTACTTAATATCCATCTTCCTGACCTGGGGAAAAGAAAACATAAAAGGGTGAGCTCAAATGCTCAGCAAGGGCAAATAAAGGAAATAAAAATCATATCATATCTTTATGAAAATCAAAACCTGCAAAAGAGATCATAATATCTTAACATGGAATAAATCATAGAAGTGAAAATGAGATCCCCATAATCATAACATAAAACTTGAATCTTTGTGGCATGCACACATAATCATGGAAAATCATTTCTTGTTAGTCATGACTCATTGCCAAGACTATCTTAGTGGACAAAGTCCCTTTCTGAACCGAGTTCACTCCTCGTTTCAGTCCTGTATCACTGAACCGAAATAACCTTCCGTTCCAGCCATGTCTATCTCATGAGATATAAAATCATTACCCAATGCATTGGAGGGAGATATAGGTCCCACCCATATTATAATGAATCCTTTCTTATGTGTGCCACATAATCATAAAACATACATCATCGCATAACACATATAACAAAAATGGGATTCTTGAAACATCATGACATCATAAATCAATTCATATATGATAAAGGAATTCATAAACATAATTCCATCACAACATAGTCAAACCAATGTAAAAATATGGATAGAAACAGAACCCTTTATTATCTTAGATGGAAAATAATTTTGATAAAACACTTGAATTGAATTCTTGAGGAAAATATCCTTTCTTCTTCAAAAACATTTTTCCTTTCATAACATGTCATACAACTTTAAAATAAAAGAAGTTGATTAAAAATAAACTTGAAAACTTGTAAAGGAAGCTTCTTTGAAGTAATGTTTTAAAAATCCATTCATGCCGTATAAGTTAAAAAAACATTCTTCATACTTTTGTCGGAAAAGTCAAAAAGTACTTCGTACGGAAAAACGACCAAAGATTCCTTTCATATTCTTTACTAAAAACTCACCTAAGGGTAAAATTGGATTTTAAACTATTTCAAGTGGATGGAAACAATATTACATATTGAGGGAACATGGATGTGGATGATAAAATACACCCCAGTAAATACTTACGAATAAACAATCTCGGATAAAAATGAGATTGTGATATTTCCCTTACCTTAGGTCCGATTTGCTTTGTTCGTGTCCGAAGCTCCTGTATAATGGTTTAAATAATGTTATTGACTTATTCCAGAATCATACATATTGATATGAGATCATATATGGTCATATTATTAGCTTCTTGTTAGTAATATTTCATTGTTACTTGTTACTCGAGTCTTTATAACTTTTTGTTCTTATGCATGTTTTGTCGAATAAATTCTTATTCTTATCTTTAGGTTATAGATAATTCATTTCCATAATGGTATTAGTGTAGTATATACCATATTCATTCATTCAATTCATTTATACAATCATTATGAAATGAAGATCATGTAGAACGAGTCGCATCACATCGTGGAGACGGTATTCCGTACGTACGCACGAGTGATGATATCGTTCCAATGATCGTGGAATTGTATTGGAGTATATATATATATATATTATTTCAGTATCAATATTACTTAATAATAATCATATATAGTTACTCATTACACCATTATACCCATCCTTGTAAGGTGATGGTGGAAAATAGATTACACCACGGCGTGGAGACGGTATTCCGTACGTACGCACGCGCGATGATTTCATTTTTCCGTAGGATGGATAGAAGGTGAATTAGGGTTGTTTCATATTTATAATAACATATCAGTATGTAAGTAATACTGATGTTATTACTTTATCATGAAACAACTAAAGAAGAAGAAGTTGAAGAAGAAAGAAATTGAAAAGATCGGTAATGGATATTACCTCTTCTTTGGAACGCCTTTTTGAATCCTCCACTTAAGGAACTAAGATTGGTCTTTGGAGAAGACCAGGACCTCTAGGATTATTCTAGGGAAGTGGAGAAGGGAAAATGGCAGGGGTTGGCCGAGCTTGAGTGCTCAAATTGGTGTGAGGAGGAGGGGGAGGAGGTGCCCTTTTATAAGGGAGGAGAGGGGCACCTTAGGAATATCTCAAAATATTATTTTATATTAAAGTCAAAATCGGTTTATAATGGTTCCAAAGGGTCTTATTTCGAAGCTAAAGTGGGGATGGGTCGAAATCCTATCAACCAATAGAATTTAGACAAGTTTAGGATATTATTTTAACCTTATCAATTAAATTTAACTCTAAGTTAAATAATTTAACTTTTACCATGTCTTTTTGTTTTCTTTCACTATATGGTTAATACACTTACTATAACATGCCAAACGAACCCCAAATTGTTTATTATTAATATATATATCCTTATCTAAGTCATTTGGCCGAACCTTAGAATTTTAGGAATAAAATAACAATTAATAATATAATATTTGATTTAAAAACTATTTTGTGTCAATTTTGACACTATTTG
Source organism: Viscum album (assembly GCA_963277665.1). Classification (NCBI taxonomy): domain Eukaryota; kingdom Viridiplantae; phylum Streptophyta; class Magnoliopsida; order Santalales; family Viscaceae; genus Viscum; species Viscum album. Next base: position 766,706,241 of record OY728159.1, on the reverse strand, counting down.
ATATATGATTTTTGTCAAAGTCATAACAGAATTATATGTTCGAACCATGTTGATTAAATCAATACTAATATATCATAGTAACCTAGAAAATTAGTGGAATTCATAAAAAGTCTCAAATTACATTTATTTTGGTATTTATATTATCAATTTTGTCAATATTTCATTAATAAGATAATTACTGCATCATCTTTGTGTCATAAATAAATTAAATTATTTGATGTCTAAAAATTACAAATAAAATACCATCATGTAGGAAATCTTTTTAGATTTCTAATGAATATTTAAAATCGAATTTATCTTATGTATAACCCTATATTAAAAATGATTTACTTATTAAACTTTGATTTTAACTATTTTAACCCTTCTTTAAATAAATTAATAATAAATGTCCTAATCTAATCCAAGTGGGCCTAAATGGTCATATTTTATTCCTAAGTTTGTTTTTGGTCGAATTACACTTGTCCAATAGAATTAGGACATGTGTTAGGGTAATATTAATATCATATTTACCCTTAGTTACCCTATTTACTATTAACCGCGGTAAAAATAGTAAAAAGTTACTATTCACCAAAAAATTATTTTCATCTCATTGAACCACATTTTAGTCCTTGATATTAACCGTGTCTCTCGGATTTTTGAAATTCCATTCACAGAAGCGGTAAAATTAAGTTTTATGCAAAATTCAGTTTTTAACCTACCACTTAGTGGTTTCACTATTCATCAAAAAATTGAAAGTTTTCAGAAAAATACCAAAATTTCACCCTAGGCTAATTTCGATATTCTGAGTCCAAAAATGAAGTCCATTTTGAAAAATAAAATTTATAAAATTTCAAAAAGTGGTTATTACTATTCATAACGGCTAGTTTTAATAGCATATTGTTGTTTAGTGAAACTCGGTATTGCGTACGACGCAAGCTATCGAGGAAGGTCGCGATTGCGTGTAAAGCAAGCCAAGAAAGTGTTGTGTAGAAAAAGATTCCTTTGATGATTTATATAACATAAAAGTCTCGGGTGTTACACCTTTTGACTTGTCACCCAAGTCTCAAGAAGTTATCCAAACATTCCAACCAAGTCTTGTGAATTCATCTTGACATGTCTCCCAAGTCTTGCAAAGTCCTCTGGACATGTTTCCCAAGTATTTTGACACCCTCTAAACATGTCAAGCTAAGACATGTGAATTCCTCCAGACATTTCATCCAAGTTATGTGATGTACGCTAGAAATTCCATTCAGATCATGTAGTGTCCTCTAGTCAAGTCAACTATATCATGCAATTGTATTTGTAAATTCTTGCTAGGAAACCATGACATGTCCAAACATCCTCATACATTTCAGACAGACACCCCATACATGTTAGGAAGACAATTAGGACATGTCAGGTAGACATCCTAAGACATGATAACCTTGTTTAGTGGACATATTCAGGTATACCCCAAACTGAACTATGAGATATTTGATTTCTATCCAAACAAGATACATAGTATTCCTTCTTAAGGCCCGATATTTAATAAGAATCCACCTTGCTATAAGTCTCTATATATATCATACACAATAGCCTATGTGATCCAAACTCTCATATTGGATTATTATTCTTCCTCATTTATCAGAAGATTGAGCAAAAAATTGAACTATAAGGACTCTGATTCCTGTTAAAAGAAGGATATGTAGGATGCCTTCATAAGGCATGAGATCCATATCAAACACCCCATAAGGGATACCCCAGTACATAAGTCCCAAATCTTTATGTTATGAGACTAATCACTTTCTATTCCTTGTTTATCAAACTGAGCATAGATCACATGGGATTAGAAATTTGAAATGGTCATATCATTCACATCATAAATCTCTCCAACTAGTACACCCTCAATGTGTAATCCCTATTTAGTGGAATGATAATACTACACCCATACAAAGGTATCCACCTTGGGGTAAGTCCCAAAGGCATAATCGAACTATGATGACTCTGATTCCTCTCATAAGCAGGATACATAGAATGCCTTCCTAAGGCTTGATCTAAACACTTGGTGCCTAAGTGACCTCATATATTCCCTCTCTAAATGATGTTAAATAGCACAGTTGGAAAAATTATGTGGGTTTTGATTTCTATTATAAATAAGATACATAGGATTCCTCATAAAGGTTCAATCCCATCCTCAAAATGTAAATTTCCTCCCTAGAAGATAGTAAACTCCAGAGTTTCTGGTTATATAAGTTCAAAATATAAATAGCTACCCATTAATAATAATGGGAAACTGATGAAGAACCTCAAATACATACATATGGTCTCATTAATATAACCCCCTTTACCCATAGAAGGATTTAACACCCAATGATTTCATTAGGTTAACGGGTCCTGCATCGGGATTAGGAAGTGATTCATGAACATATCTTAAATATATAAGAGAGTCTCAAAATATACAATAATTCCCCCCAAAAGGGTGTTATGAGCCCAAACTCCCATCCTCTCAAATAATGTGAGTTATTAAGTGTTGTGGGGTTTGAAACCCCAAATTACCTCCTACCCTTTTAAAGTAGGTTTATACCTTGTTATAGATGTGGGAACCATTTTTAGTTTCTAAAAAATAAAAATGGTGAACCAGACATAGGTGATTGTGCAATCATACTTGATCCTCCAAAATCAACCCTCAAGAGGGAAAAAAATAGTTGACCCAGTGTGAAGGAATGCAATGATTAAATAATTGAGTCATTATACATATTGTAATCTTTGTTTTATAAACTTGGGGCACAACACATTTTCCAATATAAACACAGATAAACAATCCTGATTAAAATAAGATTTTGAAATAAACCCTCACAAAGATCATAAAGTTGAAATGAAAATTAATAAATGAATTCATTATGTGTATCAAATTTAAATACATATAAAACAAGTGGAATTAAATTATAATATAGTCAAAAGTTTTTATATACATAATCTTAGAATGGAAAAGAAAATGAAAAAGAAATATAACCCAATGAAAATTAATTGAGCTTTGAAATTCTTTACCAGTTGGTAATTTTCAAGTTAAATCACCCTATAAAGAATAATTTAAAATAAAACTCAAAATAACATTAAGTATAAATTATTCATGATAGAAAATGAAAAAGGTATATTATATACACCATATAAAATAAATTTGGTTCATAACATTAGAATATTCATCAATGAATGGAAATTGAGATGAATACCCTTACCCAATGCTTTCTTTTGTCTGAACATGAATTAATATCATGTATAATGGTTTAAAACGTGTTATTAAATTATAAAAGAACTATATTAATATTTATAATATCATACATGATCCTTTTATAACATCTTATCACCTGTTCATTAATAATCTTTCATTAATACTATTGTTTTGGGTATTAACTGCCTTGTTTTCTCAAGAATGTTTTAACATGAAAGTTACAGTTCTTGAGAATATTATATAGTTCCATCATATCTTTAATGATATTAATGTTATAAATATAATTTTTTTCATTAGACACATTTTTATAATCATTATTTAAATTTGAACATGGAGAATGGATCACATCGCTTCCTGGAGATGATAGGTCATATGTACGCATGAGTGACGTTATCATTCCATTAATGGGTGAAAGGGTATGGAATTAGGTGATATATTGGTTTTATAGAATCAATATCATGTCATATATATCACATATTTTCATTAAATTTATCCCTATAACCATCCATTTAAATCATAAGTAAAAAATGAATCACAACACTTTGCGAGGTGGTAGTCCTCCATACACACGAGCGAAGTTATCATATTTAAAATAGAATGGAACGTAAGAAAGTATATGTGATATTAAAATTATAGGAATATAATAATATAATAAATATCATATATATGTGTTAATTCTAAAATTATATCTAACCTTGAAATATGGTAATGGGAAACAAATTATATCGATCACAACAAGAAAATTTACCTATGGACACAGTTTGGAATCGTGGTTGTAGGCCAAAAAACTAAGACAATAGCCTATGACCATTTTTTTCCAAAACCATGTTAGCTAGAGCCATTGTAATAGTATTGGACAATTTCTACAGTTTTAACCATGGATATAGGGGATTATTTCCACATTTTTAACTATGACTATTAGTGTCTATTTCCACGATTTAACCATGGATATAGAGGGCTTATTTCCATGGTTTTTACGATGGATATAGGGGGCCTATTTCTATGGTTAAACCATACCAATAGGTTCCTATATCTATGGTTAAAATGATGGAAATATACCCCTTATAGACACGATTAAAACCATGTCTATATAATTTATATGGAATAAAAAAATCAGTACCCAAACCTCTATTGCCACTAAACAAAAAAATTTATAGAAATAAAAAAATTTAAACAACTACACAACTAAGAAGAATACGTAAGAATTTAAAAATAATAACAATACATTTAAAATTTATTTTTTAAATAATAAAAACAAAATAATTGACACAAAAACTATCAAAAATTTCACCCAACATTGTCACCTGAATCCTAATCATCATCGACACTAATATCAATAACATCGATGTGTGTGCCACCAATACTAGAACCAATGCCCTCTCCACCAGAACCCTCTCCATCATCATCAGACTCTCTATCATCACTAGCCTCTCCACCAGCATCATCAGATACACAATCATCACCATCCTCATACATTTAGTGTAGAATAGATAAACATCCATCCACTATTTTCTCACCCTCTGGTGGAAGTGAAGAGTATATAACAGATATCACTTTGAACAATTATTCATTTTTATTTTCTTCTTCTTCTTTTGATATTCTTGTCGAACTTGTTTCTTTGATGTCTTAATGGAAGCTTGTAACTGTTCTTTGGTAACCATTTCTTCAATGTTTCTATAATATTCAATACCTGAACACTAATATTTAGACAACGTGATTTTATTTCTAGGTTTACAATGAATTATTCCACAATGTTCATCACTTAGGACCAGATGTAAATGATTGTTTGGTCCAAATGTGTATGGTTCCTTCACTGCTAGAACTTGTAGAGAATCATATAAAATGGTGTTACATTTTAGTATATAATCAAAGAAATAAATAACATAAAACAATAATGTAACTAATAAAATATAAAAAAACTATAAATTAAATTGAGTGAAACCAATTCTTCTAGAAAGTACATACCAAGATGAAGTTTAACTGATGAGAAATAGCATTGCAATATCATCACTATAATAGTATTATACTATCATAACTACTAGAAGAGGTTTCATATTCACATATTTTTTATATAGACACTAACATTGAATATTTTTAAACCTATTCGAGGTATCACGGAATAAAGGACCATCATAATACATGAAATTGATTATCTTATTTTTGAACTCTCCCATTAACTCTTCAGGGAAGAATTTAATTACACAAGAAGCATAAACATGATCCGATGTGTCATAAGGGTTCTCATATCACCAAGGGAACTAATTACTAGAAATTTTACAAACCTAACTGGGAAAAATACCATCTTCACCTCATCCAAATTCAATATATGAAAAAGTAACTGCTAAACTAATCTTGAAAAGTCTGCAATAAAATAAAAAGGGTTATAATTAGTAAAACCATTAATAGAGGGAATCAGAATGAGGTAAAATTGTTTGAGTTAATAATTCAAATAAATTTAATAAATAATAGTAGAAAATGTATTTCTTGAAACAATTGGCAGTCGATACTCTCTACATCTAGGACCCTGAATATTTTCATTTCTTGGATGAGGTAGAAAAAATGTTTGTTGTGATTATTATAAAATCTATCCGATAATTTTTTCATCTTCTAACCATATTATCTTCTAAGAGAACTATAATATTTATAAATAATAGATATAAATTTTTTAGATTAATTAGGATAGTTATTATAGTGTTCATTCAATTTCAACTAAAGAAGGTTTAATTTCCAGCACATAAAGACAAGACTTTTCAGTAAATAAATTTACAAAATAACAGCTCAAAAAACCCTTAACAGCAATAGAAACACTTTATTTTTATCACTTTGAGAAAAAATTTAGAGAAAATGATATTCCAACTTCATAATAAATATAATGAGTGATTTAAATTCATTAGTATCAGTGCTACTGTATCAGTATTATCATAGAATAATTAAACAACATTTTATATAAAATGGAATTTTAATTGCAATTCAATTTAAATTTCATCAAAATAAAATATTAATTCATAAAATACCATTAATTAATTTAATAGGAACAGAATTTTTTTGGGGTGATTCTTGAGACATAGTTGACAAGACATCTTACTAACAGTCAGCTTTAATGATAAAGATAGGTTTAGTCAACAAAATTGGTTTTATAATAAATTATCATAGCCTTATTAGTGAAATTCAGAGGAAAAATTTGATAAAATCAAGGCCAAATCCCTAAAATTTCTTTATGTAAGTCTGTTAATGCTAATGTTAACTCTATGTAGGTTGTTGATCAAGTAAACACAATCAATAGTAAACAAACACATGTTATTTTCAATGATGATAATAAATTTATTGGGTATGGAGACATTGGTAGGGTAGGATGTGTGGATCTAAAAGTTCATGAAGAAAATGTTATGTCTCAGTATACTTAAGTGGATGGTGATTCAAATTTTTTTATGGGTACACATTCAACTAATACTCCTTAAATTGGAGTGAAATTGAACACCCCATTCATTAGAGTGCATGTGTAGTAAAGAAACCATAGTTCTTTTTATTGGCCGATGATTCCAATTTTGATATGGGTAGGTAGTAAACTAATAATCTTTATATTGGTGTGAATTTGAACACTCCATTCATTGAATTTCATGTCCAAGAAAGAAACCATAATTCTTTTTATATGAATTTGCAACTTGGAATGGTAGTGTGTGAAATATCAGATCCAAAGATAGGGACTACTACTTAGTCTATTTGATTGGATTTTAGTGATGCGACTTTTAAATTTGGTTCACACTCAACCAATTTTCCTTAATTTGGAGTGTTTGTAGACACTTTATGAATTTTAATTGAAGTAATTTTTATAAAACACATGAGAAACATCACCTAATTGTAGAAGGTGTTGAAACCTAATATAGCTGAACTAAGAAATTAATGGACAACACTACCTCCCCATATAAAAATATTAGAATAATAACCATCTATATTTATCTTAATTCCTTCCCAAGGGGTTAACCATGCCATTTATTTGGGTTATTACCCAGTGTCCTTAGTTGGAGGCTTCTAGTAAGTGAGGTGATGGGGTCTTAGAAGATAAGTAATTAATAAATTTAATGGGCATTGAAATTCCATCACAATAACCAAGTGAAGTAATTTTTTATGCATATAGTGCTCACCCAAAAATACCATCTCTAGTTTCATTACATGACACCAAGATTTCCCATATTCCACAAACAAGAGAAACACTTATATTCCCCCTTCATTAGAGGTAACCTCCACATTATTTAACTCAGATATAATGAATTTATTAAAGATAACTTGATAAATTGGAACACCCATGAAACTACCTAGGAAAACCATGTGAATAAATCTCACTCTACTTCAATAAATAGGTGATCAAATGAATCATTTTTATCATTATTATAATATGATCATTTAGAAACAAGATATATACCATTCCATGGAATTAAATCATCATTGGGGATGCCCAACTTACAAATGCACCATACAAGAAAACCATGTCTAACCATTATGGTTTTGTTTCAAATTCCTTTTTCTAGGGGGTTATAACCCTAAGGAATATGAGTAAGATTTAGAAATTAAATAGTTATAAACAATCCCAAGATAGTAATAGTAAAAAAACAATAGTTTTCCTTATTAACCAAATTGATATTATCACATATTTATTTCTATTAACCATCTAAAATGTTGTTGAAAATCCTAAGATACTCATTTTTTTCATGAAAATACATGTTTATATATAGAAAAACTGGGAAAAAGAGCACTAAGACAGACTAATTTTCAACCCAAAATGATATATTCCCACATATAGTAATCTATATTCAGTTATCAAGAAGAATTTGAAATCTATATTAAAGACCATACTAAAGTGAAGTTTTTGTTGAACTCTTATCTCTTGTAGCATCTAGACCCCTCATTTACTTTTCCTGAGTTAATATTGATCATAAATACAACCCTCATGAATTTCCCATGCCAATATGAGTTTTCATAAATAAATCCTAATATTTTTCTTCATTACTCTCTAGAGATGGGAACCTAAGGAACCCATAAGATAAAAAACTTGATAAGACCCATGTTTCTACAAGATAAACATAGTCCAAAAAGAGCACTCTTATATTTCCTCAAAAATACATATTTTCCTATAACCATGTGATGTTTTCATATATAATTTTTGAGATTAATTCCCCACTCATAAATTAAAAAAGGAATCAAGGGTATCCTTCCACATCATATATATTTTCCATAACATGAAAACTTTACATTTTTATATCATGTGTATTAGATACAAATTATCATCTACCTATGTATAATATCTTATTTATTGAGACTTATTTTCTTGATTTTATATAATGGAGAAATTATTTTTAAAAGATCCTTTCTTTGAACATGAAATAAATATTATTAAATGCAATAAAATCAATATCTGGACTTATGAAATATAAAATAAAAATTTAAACAGCCTTATAATTTTTTCTTGTGTTTCTTGATTCACAATGCTTTCATTTTTATTTTTTCTACTAGAACAAAACAATAATTATTGGGTAACATGTCCATAAGTATTTAATGCCCGTTTTTGTATGATAATTAAACATAAATCAGTGAAAAAATAAATGTATATTCAATATTAAATCATATATTTCCTATGAAAGTTCATGATCAGGCATTGTAGTGTGCCCCCAAGTATAAATATATCTTATTTCACCCTTATTTATTATTTTAATTTCAGATAAATTCTATTAATAAAAAAAATAAGCTGCATGAGTATGTAATTTTTTATTTTCACATATCCTTATAAATACATTCAAGGAAATAGGTTAAATATTTCTCTTTAATTCCAAACATAAATTATTTTCTGGTATGTTAAATAGTTAATTATTTCTAATAGAAAAAAGCTACATTAAATTTACAATTCAATAAATTACCTTGAAAGTAGAACTTATCCAGTATGAAATTAGTTATTTGTATTGTGAAAGGTGGGATTCATTGAATATTGGTATATTTTCAAGATCAGTAACTCTTATATTTTTTCATCCAATATGGATGTCATGATTTTAGGTCCTCCACATATTACCTAGATCAATTAAACTAACTTAATTTGCATGCAGACCATCCCAAAATTTATATCAGATTTGAATATTAAAAAAAATTAGTCGATAATACTTTATAAATAAATTTAAAATTAATTTTAAAAAATATATTACCCAAATTTCATCCCAATCCTTATCTTTTATTTCCTATTTTACTATTCTTCATTGGATTTCTTGAAATGGAATAATGTTCCTTTGTATGATAAGTTTCCAAATAAAACTTTGCAATTCCTTTCCATTTTTTTCTAATAATTTGCATGTCCTCATTATATTGAACCATGATTTGTGTGTGTCTATTCCAAACTATATGAATCTATGTATGACCACATCTTTTACTAGACACTACTGAAAAATGACCATATACCCATGGTTTTTCAAAAATCATGGGTATAGGGATTGGATGGTAACCTATACCCACGGTTTTGGAAAACCATGGGTATATGTTGGAAATTTTCACCTATTCACATAGTTTTTGAAATATTGTGGGTATAGGGGTTTTTTGAAGACCTATACCCACAGTTTTTCAAAAGCATGGGTATAGGGTTTTTTTCAATACCCATACCTACAATTATCTAAAAATTGTGGGTATAGGTTATGCTTATACCCATGATTTTCCAAAATCATGGGTACAAATTTCACGCATTAAGACGGGTGAATTGTTTTTTCCATAGGACAAAAAAAATTCCGTGGGAACACCTATTGCCATAGTTTTCCACATATAGACACAGTTTTGATAAATATATATAAGTAGATATATATTTATATACTTATAAGTCAACGTGGTGTAGTGGTTAGGTGCAAGAATTGTATACAAGTGGTTCGGGGATCACAATCCATGATCGATGATTTTTTAAAACCTATACCCATGATTTTGAAACTATGGGTATATGGTTAATGACACAGTGGAATACACCTATTCCCATGGTTTCGAAACTGTGGGTATATAATTTTCAAACTGTGGGAATATCTTAGAGCTATACTGATAGCTAAACTATCCATAGTTCCTAAATCCGTAGCTATATCCTATACCCATGATTTTGGGGGTTATGCCCATGGTTCAAAACTGTGGGTATATATGCCTTTTCCAGTAGTGAGAAGATGATCCTGAAAAGAAATTTTTTTATAAACATATATAAATGAAATTTAATAAAATTTTATTAACTTCATTATTTTTTAAACATTTACCAGTAACATTGTTTGTTGACACTCAATCCTACACACTATGTTGGGGGCCGGTAACTGGAGGAGTGAGCTTTATAATAGAAGGTGGATGTCGAAGATGGGGAGGAGGGTATGAGAATACATGGGGTATAAATAATGGGGGTGTACCCTATAGTGACGAAGGTGGATAAGGGGAAAAGGCTGAGGGATGTAAGGAGAATGACTACCTTGCATAGAAGTATGAGGAAGTGGATAAAAAGGATGGTCATCTATGTATGGGTAAGGAATAAAAGGGGGAGGAATGATGTGAGGAAAGTGACCCTGTGACTGTAGATCTATGGGCTGTGAGGCACTGCATGTAGGGATGGTCCTATATTCTATACCTCTTATCTTATCCTCACTGAACGTAAGTTTCCACCTTGATGATTTCTATTAATATTAAATATGATTTGTTTAAAGTTCATACATAGTCAAAAAATAAATAAGGTACTCACTAGAACAATCATATTTGTTAGGCCATCTTCTCTAAACTGGTGATTTTTTTCCTTAATTTATTTTCTACAAACCTCCTCATAAGACATAATAACCCAAAAATTCCATAAGTGATGTGAAAATTTTAAAAATATAACAAAACATTAAATAACTATAAATATTCAAAGAAATTTCATATTATTTTTCAAAACTTTACATTTTCCATTGATTTTATTTTCATTAAGTTGATTACTCACAAAGTGAAAACATTACACAACAAAAAAGATCCTACTTTAAATTTTAAACTAAGAAAAATAATTGTTTTCAGTTGTCAGTAGGGATTTTATTCTTAGTTAACCATAAAAACAGAATTATATTATATTTCCATTTATTATCATCAACTATATATTTGGTACACATTTTGAGGATACAGGAGTCATGTAACAATACAAAAAAATAATTTTTTTTATTATGATGGTAAATATAATGTCATATTCATTTGAGTTCATTTTTATTATCAATTATTACATATATTTCAAGAATATTAACCATATTCAAGTAAAAATGACCAAATAATTGTCACTTTATAGAATAATTTTAATAAATGTGATGCTATAATAAATATCTACCAACAATATTTTAAAACCATGTATGAAACAAACAATATGAACCTAGATAAAAAAATAAATTATGTACCATTTTTAAAAGTTAAAAAAAAACTTACCATGTCAGAATAATATAAAAAAATAATTCAAAACATGTCAATTCTATTCATTATCTTTTATTATTTCTAGTTCACAATTCATTATAACAATTGAATTATCTGTGTCATCAAATCATACATTTGACTGAATACTGACTGGTTTATCCAAAACATCACTATCATCCATTCCTTAATAAAAAATATATCTTGGAATAACATCAAAAATAAGAAAAAATTGTGGGTTTAAAGGGTCCTTTACATAAAATACTTGTCTAGATTATGATTCATGAATGTAAGGCTTTTCTGTTTGTAGTTGACAGTTCATATCAGTCACTCTAAATCCAAAACTATCTATATACAAGAATTTTCATGTCATTGAATCAAACCACTTTAATTTCGTCATAGAAACACAACTATGTTCATAGTAATCTAATAAAAATATTCTTTTAACCATCCCATAATATGTCAAATTTTTTGATTGAGTCTGTCTGTCAAATGCACTAGAATAACAATCCATTGTTTCGCTTATCGTGACACTGTCATGATGTGTCGTCATGTTTTTTGAAAAAAATATTTATAATGAATTTAAAAACATTCACAACCATTTATTTACAACAACATACCACATTATTTGTACTAAATGTCAACAAACATATTTTAGAAGATACATCATCAATTGGTAAACATTAGAACTGAAATATATCAACATAGAATATTAAAATACCCATGATTTGTTTATGTAAAAAAAGAATTTTTTACCTTGAAATTCAACTAAGTGGGAAATTATTTACTGTGTAATTTCTGACGCCTCTTAATAGATAGAGAACAATGTAATATTTTTATAATTTCACTATATTATCTATAAATATGCTAATTTATTAATGTAAAAAACTAAAAAAATACAAAATAAAAATATATATTTATAATTTTACTTACTTGATATAATAATTAACCATGCCACATTTGAACAATACTGTAAGATGATATGTTTACCACTCATCCCTATTCAAAGTACACAACCAGTATGATCCTGATATCCCCCCTGTTTGGGCTAGTGATGGAAATTTTACCTCAATGGGATCATACTAATCATCTTAAGTTCTCATTGTCCAATTATATATCATGGTGACATTAACCAAATACTCTAAAAAAATCCATGAATTATTATGCTAAACAACCTTTCACAATATATCCTTCTAGATGATTCTTATTTCTCAAATAAAATTTCAATGAAAACATCATTATTTTTATTGGATACATCCAGTGACTAGAAATAAGACCGCCAAAAAGAACTTCTGTAAGAAGATGAACGTTCATATGTAACATGCATGTGAAAAATGATGGAGGGAAAATTTTCTTCAAGTTGCAAAGAACAATCAGTGCATCTTTTTGCAGATTTTTCACAACACTTTTGTTCAATATTTTAGCACAAAGGCCTCAATAAAAGTGACATAATATAATCACATCAACCCTAACATTATTCTATATTAAATGTTGAATAGAAATAGGAATCATTTCATGTAATAGGACATGATAGTCATGGTTATTAAGGGATTTTAGTTTCACATATCATGTATTCACCCATTTCAAAATGTTACTCGAATAACTATATGGAACCTTTAAACTTTACATGACTTAAAGAAATTGTTTTTTCTCATATTTTTTCATCAAAAATAAAGAAAAGGGTACTTTTCATTGATTCTAACCAATTAAATCGGGGTTAAGTCTTGGTTTTATACTCCAATCCATTAAATCATGATGTGAACACAAATCATCTTTTATATTTCCATTTATATTTAAAAGTGTTGTAAGTAAAATTTCACACAAATTTTTATCAATATTCATTATATCCAAGCAGTGACGCATAAAATTTGACGACCAATACGAAAAATCAAAGAATATAATTTTCTTTCTATAATGGTTGGAAATCAAAGGAACATTCATCTGCTTTCTGGAATTTGACCGACTCTTTCCAAGAAGAAAATTAAAACCATCAAGTTCTTTAAGGATATCACCCCTACATTCGTCGAGGTACTTCATCTATATTAATTGAATTATCAAACTGTATTTTATTTTTCCTGTATAGATTATCCATTTTTAGAAATCGTCGATGTCCTATGAAACCAAAAGTTGACCTGAAATTTAATCTCCTAGAAAGTGTATTTTTTTATGAAAATAGGGTAGGATAATCTCCCCTTGGTACTCCAACTAGACATCATTCCATATGTAGGGAAATAATTTATTGTCCATAATAGTGGTGCACGACACATAAAGCAATCCTTTATAAATACATCATTATCTGCACCCAATGGTCCAAATATCATTCAACTTATAAATTAATGGTTTCAAGTATATGTAAATATCATTTTCAGGATCATTGGGTCTAGAAATAAATATACTCATGATAGTAACTAGTTTTTTCATACACATCCATGATGAAAAATTATAAATATGAATGAAAATAGGCCAAGTACTATGTGAAGTATGCATCTGCTAAAATGGGTTGAAACCATTAACATTATCTTTTCCTTTATAAAATCAAGACCATTAAAAATAAAATTAATAAATTCCACTATTGAAATAAATTCAATTATCCCAAACAAGTAACAAAATAGATTCAAACCAAATACACTTAAATTTTCCTTTTTAAAATAAATATGGAAATAATATTTTCCAAAAGACATTAATTTCAAAATAAATTTAATAAAACCTTTTCAAATAAAACACATTAGAACAAACACAAAACCTATAACATGGATTGAAAAATTCCCAAATAGAAAAAATGGGGATTAAACCAACATAAGTAGTCGAGGAATTCTATACCAATAAAAAGTGTTCTTCATAAAAATATAAATCTTGCTGCTTTTTATGTTCATTGATATCAACTTCACTTCTACCAATTCAAAAAATATCGAGACAAAAAAGAAATTATATATTTTTGATGAATTATTGAATGGGTCTACTGAAATTAATTCCCCTTACATCAAACATTACGAATTCAAGAATTGGTTTTTGAGGCATAACATCTATTTTTATTTTATTTCACATTCTTTGGACATGAACTGTATGTATTTAAAGTGAACTTTGTGGATGGTCTCTTGGTACAGCTATATACACACCCCTTGCAGACTTTTTTCCTACCTATAGTGGCCCAACGAGCCTTGTCTTACCCTATACATTCTTAGGCGCTCCACTTTGATCTCCAATACCAACATGAGCCTATGCAATCTGTTTTTTAACAACATTATATTATTATTGAATGTTCGTGTTTTCTACTGCAACTTAACACATATAGGCTTAGAATTGTTATATAATTATGTTTTCCTTTATGTAATGAATTTGATAGTGATTTATGCTCTTTAGTTGACAACAAATTTACCAATGGGGAGATTATTGATACCAAGAGATATTTTTATGGATATTTATAACACATGAATATGTGATTGAAATATAAGGGGTGTTTTTTGAAATTCTAATGTTGAATAATATTACCCAGGTATGTGGTATTTCTAACGCCCCGACCCCAGTTACCTGGAGTCGGTGCATTACTTCGTAACATTGGCATGATCACAAAAGATCAAGTCTTGAAAGACCAATTAGTTTAGTAGACTTGGAAACACTAGATACATTCATAAATGTTACATTACATCATAAAGTGAAAAACTACAAAAACAAAGTCTCCATAGTCCACAATCATATCCTCTTTTGACTATCCCAGCAGGTCATTCATAAAATACTTCTTCACATCCTGGAAAATATTAAAACATTGAAAGGGGTGAGCTCAGATGCTCAGTAAGGATAATAATATTGCGGAAGCTTTTGTAAATAAACACTAACATTTAAGGTAATGTATAACTAAAACAAAAGCCTTTTTAAACTTTAACTTCAGTATAATATGGCAAAAATAAAATTAAATAATTCCATTTACTTACTCACATAGATATTCTACTAGTCGAATAATCACATGCAATATCAATAAACACTTTCATAATGATGGAATACATAATGCCAGACTATCATAACCACGTAGCCAAGGCCTCGTGCCAAGACCAAAAATAAGATTTTGTCAAGGCCTCGTTCCAAGACACTAGTTTGTCTCATGAGACCTACCGATGCATCTAGGAGCTGTAGCGGGCTCCACCCGTCACTTATTAAGTCCAATGCATTCCTCATATGAATAGGTTTAAACATATCATAAACCATAACATAATCGTATCACATAAAACATGCATAAAGGAAACATAAAATTTCTACTTTTCAATCACAAGATATCAATACAACACATTGATATAATAAAAACACTTTCAAAACCATTTTCAATACCAAAATAAAAAAAAGTTAAAACTTTGTATTTATTTTTCATTAAAAAAAGTTATGGCTTGTAGAGGAAGCCGAAACACAAATAATGGTCACGGCGGCAGAGAAGTCGTTGTTGTCGCATACGTAAGACAAAAACATTCCTTTTTTCGTTCAGTAAAACGCTTTGTAAAAAAAGATTCCTTTTTGAATAAAAGTCAAAGTCAAAGGGGTTTATACACCGTATAAAAGAAATTTGTGTATAAAACAAAATATGCCTCAATGAAAGGAGATTGAGACGAAGACCCTTACAAAGATCATTTTTTTAAATAAAGTAGATCTATTATGTGTATTCACTATAAGTACACATAAATAAAGTAAAAATACAAGATAGGGCATAATAATATCATGACATAATTTTAAAGTAGGAGATTAACCCAAAGAATGGAAATTGGGTTAAGAAATTCACTTACCTCGTGTCCGAATTCACTCGACCGTTCTTTGATCTCCTGAATAATAAACTAGAGTTAATCTCTACCTTCTTAAGAACCTTTTTCAAGTTCATTATTCCTTTTATATCACTTATTACCATGTTATGAAGATTATGTAATTATTTAAGTTAATAACGGTCGTTTTGTCGATCTTTGGTACTTGAGTCAAAAATAAACTTCTTATAATTACAAGTTGTTCATGTGGTGATATATCCATTATATCCAGAATTATATTGATTATATTGATATCATATATCTCATATATATCCAATATATACAGGCATTTATAATATTCCATAACGTTTAGAGGTAAGAAATGAAATGCACCGTTCATGGAGACGGTAAGCCGTACGTACGCATGAACGCTACTTTCATTTCTATTTAATATTTAACAGAATGAAGTTATAATTATATAAAGGTATAATATAATTCCAATATAATATAATGTATAATACCATTTACTCCATCCTTTATACATCCCACATATGGCATTAACGATTCAAATCACTTTGAGGGGGCGGTAGTCCGCACTTCCTAAAATGAAATTATCGCGTTTACCCATAATGGAAATCATAAGGTATGCCAAAAATGAGAAATAAATAAGAATAAGGAAAACATAAACATAATATATATATCATATATGAAAATAGTGTCATCAAAATGGCCACCATTAGAGGTGTTATATGAGTGTTGAACAATCATCGTTTCGTGAGGCAGAAATTCGCCATCCACAGAAACAATATGTTATTTAACCATTAGATGTAGGTGTGTGTAAGTGTAGCTCGAATAATTCTTATAAAAACATACTAGTATATTGAGGATACTGGTGTTGTTTCAAAAGAAATTAATAAAAAGAGTTTAGGGGGTTGGATAAGAAAAATAAAACAAAATAACATAAGAGAAGACATTACCTTAAAATCGGGTAACTCTTTTGATTTGAGCCAAAGGCTTCCTTGGGAAGAATTCTGCCCAAAGTGAGGCTTCTAGGAGTAAGGGAGGGAAGTTTAGAGAGTATTTGGGCAGAGGTTGGCCGAGCCAAAAGGCTTTGAAAGTGTGAGTAAGGTGGTAGTGGTGGGGGCCTTTTATAAGTGGAGAGGAGGGGCACTCTTGGAAAGTAATGAAATGTTACTTTATTATATAATGGGTTTCGGATTTTAAAGGTCCCAAAATTATATAATTAGAGGCTAAGGTGATAAGGGTTCTAAATATACTCATCAAATATGTTTTTTACAAGTGTAAGCCTTGGATTTTACATTATCTTTTCATTTTATTTAAATCGTTAATTAATGAGGTAATGGATGCATCATCATGGTGTCATAAATAATTTAATTTATTTAATGTATAAAAATTATAAAAAAATTATCATGATGTAGGGAATCTTTTTATATTTCTAATTAATATTTATAGTCAAAAATATGACTTGTATAACCCCATTTAATTTTTTTTAGTAAAACAACTTATGTTTGTGACATTTTTATTTTAACTTTAAATAAAAGTTATTTATGTCATTTTCCTAACAAAGTGGTTCCATGGGGTCCCCAAGTTGACCCATGGATTTTCTTGGTCGGCCATGACACATCCAATAGGGGTAGTACAAGTGTAAAGGTATTTTCATATTTTTATAATATCATTTTTACCTTAAATTTCACTAATTACCTTTAATCGCGATTAATTAAACTTAAAAGTTACTATTCACCAAAAAATTATTTTAATCCCATTGAACCACATTTTAATTCCTAATGACAACCATGTATGTCCGATTTTTGAAAATCAAATCACAGAAGTGGCAATGTTTCATTTAAATGAAAAATCAGTTTTTTAACTACCACTTAGTGGTTTCACCATTCATCAAAAATTGATGTTTTTCAGAACTATGCCAAAATTTCACCCTAAGCTATAATTGATATTACAAATTCAAAATTGATGTATATTTTAAAAAATTCCAAACATATAAGTTGCATTAATTAATTTTATAATTAATTCTCGCTGTCACAACAAATAGCGTGTTTTTAAGAAACAATATATATCAAAAGATTGACAATTGTTTATTTCTAATTTCAAAGTGAAATTAATTATAATAAACACCATTGGATAAAATGGTAAAAATATATTCTAATTATACTTTAAAACCACTCAATAGTATAATTTATCACTATAAATTATTTTGATTAAAAAAGTTGTTTTTAAGCATTTTTCACTATTCATAAAAAATTGGAAGTTCTCAGAAAAATACCAAAAATTCAACATAGGATAATTTCGATATTCCGAATCCAAAAATGAAGTCCATTTTGAAATATAGAATATATATAATTTCAAAAAGTGGGTATTACTATTCATAATGGCCATTTTGATTGGTCGCGGTGTGTTAGAATCTCGAACTTGCGTATAATGCAAGCTATTGCATTATTGAAAGCGAAGTGTATCGTGGAAGCTCGGGGTGTTACATTCTCCCCTCCTTCAATAAATTGCGTCCTCGCAATTTGAATTTTTTCTATGAAAATAAAAGGTTGAAGATAGGAAATACCTTTGTGGAAAACCCACATCAGAAATAAGGTTAATAAAAATATAACTTTAAAAGATAGAAAGATAAGTACAAAGGTCACCCGAGATAGCCCATACTAGGATTCTATGAAAATATGGATATGGAGGAGAAAAAAACCATCAAGGTCTGATGGAGAGTTGTAGAAATCAGGATTAGGAGAAAGTTAACCACAATAAAATTACAAACTTGTGATTGGTTAAACGGCCATTGAATCCCCAGTTGGAAAAGTTAACCGACAACGTTTTTGTTTTAAGTTACCTTTTATAAAGTTGAGGAATTTATTTAAGAGATTTTCTAAGAACGTAAGGAAATATACTTACTTGTCATGTAGGCTTTCCTTCTTTAATAAATTTTTACCACGAACCCATCTTTCACTCCAAATGGTAACTGAACTCAAAAATATTCTATTTATCCTAATTGTATAAGGTTCTAAATATTACCACATACCATTTAGATTAGAAAAACTATTTTGTAACCAGGGACTTCCTGTAGGCTAGTGGTAGGTAATAAAGGCCTGTCGCACTATGGTTGTGGGTTCGATTCCTGCAGCTTTGTCCGATGCGACGGGTTATGCCCCACCCTGCAGGTTGTCCTTTTCCTAAAACTATAGTATTATAATATTCCAAAAATAATCTTCAAAAATGTTTTAACCTTAAACAATACTATCCATGGTTCAACATAATCCATTCCAACCTTAATAGTTATCCAAAATACCTCTGTCCAGACTTTCTCTAAAAGGTCTCTAAATTCCAAAATCAATTGTAACATCAGATTCCCCAAACAAATTAAAGTTTCTCTTTTTGTCACATACTAAAAATATGATTACCTTCATCATATTAAAACCTTACTGAAACAACAAGTACTGCAGTACAATCCTTATATATATCACATTATTCTTATAACCAAAATATAATCCTTGAGTCCAAAAGCACCAATAAATAAATTATTCCACTTCAACTGTAGTAATAGAACAAGATTGGCCTTCATCCCTTGGCCTTTTCTGAGGTAATTTTCCCTGACTCTTAGGAAATTAATTTGCATAATGCCCCATTTCCCTACAATTGTAGCATTCAACATTGATAGCCTCTTTCTTTCCCTTGCAATCACGAGTTTGGTGACCTTTTTCTCCACATTTAAAACAAACTCCCATTCCTTTTAGGCAAGTACTGGGGTGATTCTTTCCACAATTATCGCATAATGGAAAATCCTTCTCTTCCTTTTTCCATTTATCTGTCTCTTGTTCCACCATTCTCTTCTTCTCTTACTTTAATTTATTGTCATAAGATTTAGAGGATTCCTTTTCTGTCTTGATAGCACACGAGACAATATCTTCATATGACGAGAAGGTTTGTGAGACTAATGCTTGATAGAGAAATGGTTTTAACCCATCAAAGAAACAATCAATCTTACTTCTTGGGTTATGTATATGATCTGTAGCATGCCTCACTAACCTTGTAAAGTTAGCCTCATACTTTGCGACATTCTCATCCTCCTTCTACCTTAGACTCAGAAATTTCCTTTCCATATCTGCTCGATGGTCATGCGGAAAGTATTTTTCTAAGAAAATTTCCTTAAACTCCCTCCATTCCATAATTAATACTTCTTCATCTTCCTTTGTGTTTTTAATCAGCGACCACCATTGATCAACATCTCCAGTGAGGCGGTAGACTGCCATGAAAACCTTCTCCCTTTCGCTACTCCCCAAGGAATGGAATATTTTCTCTAAGGAGTTTATCCATTTCTCAGCTACTAATGGATTTGTACCCCCATTAAATGTTGGTGGTTGTTGCCTCATGAAGCGGTCTAACATTGATCCTCCACGTTGCGGATCAGGCTGCTCCATACGAGTAAGGTTATTATTCATAACCTGGGTGAGTTGTCCCAGTATGGTAATAAGTTGATCAGCACCAGTTGTATCTCCAGCTCCACAATAATTATCTTGAGCAGGAGGAAAATCCCTACACAGAGTGCATGCATTGATACGGTTTCCATTCCTTCCACTAGGTGCCATTTCTAAACAATGGAATAAACTGGATTAGTTTATGAATCAAAATACATAATTACATACTTGTAAAATACTTAACATAAATTGAACTATTTATGGATATAATCCATAATCATAAAAATGTTTTCTTTGAGGAAGTATATACTCATAACCCTTCATAGGGTTTTGTAAAGAAAATGAGAATTATCCTAAGCATATGCTCCGGGAGTGTCGTAACCAAGAGTGCAGCAAGGCCCGTTGTCATGCACCAGTTCCCGTTCGAGTCTATCTCAAAGTGGTGTTTTTGGGTTTTACCCCTAGGTACATCTGTGCCAGAGCCGCCTCTACCTTCTCCTATCCAGACAGGGATGTATTTCTCGGAAAACTCACAAAATCTCTATAATACCAAAATTCTAGGAAGTTCTTCTATACTAATCCTCAAATTCTATCTTCGGGCTATGTACTCTAATCAGAGTTTATCTAAATCTAGCTTCCAAGGTTAGTACTAAACTGCCTCTGATACCAAATGTAATGCCCCGACCCCAGTTACCGAGAGTCGGTGCCTTACTTCGTAACATTGGCATGATCACAAAAGATCAAGTCTCGAAAGACCGATTAGTTTAGTAGCCTTGGAAACACTAGATACATTCATAAATGTTATATTACATCTTAAAGTGAAAAACTACAATAACAAAGTCTCCATAGTCTACACTCATATCCTCTTTTGACTATCCCTGTAGGTCATTCATAAAATACTTCTTCACATCCTAGAAAATATTAAAACATTGAAAGGGGTGAGCTCAGATGCTTAGTAAGGACAATAATATTGCAGAAGCTTTTGTAAATAAACACTAACATTTAAGGCAATGTATAACTAAAAAAAAAATCCTTTTTAAATTTTAACTTCAGCATAATATGGCAAAAATAAAATTAAATAATTCCATTTACTTACTCACATGGATATTCTACTAGTCGAATAATCACATGCAATATCAATAACCACTTTCATAATGATGGAATGCATAATGCCAGACTACCATAACCACGTAGCCAAGGACTCGTGCCAAGAACACAAATAAGATTTTGTCAAGGCCTCATGCCAAGACACTAGTTTGTCTCATGAGACCTACCAATGCATCGAGGAGCTGTAGCGGGCTCCACCTGTCACTTATTAAGTCCAATGCATTCCTCATATGAATAGGTTTAAACATATCATAAACCATAACATAATCGTATCACATAAAACATGCATAAAAGAAACATAACATTTACACATTTCAATCACAATATATCAATACAACACATTGATATAATAAAAACACTTTCAAAACCATTTTCAATACCAAAATAAAAGAAAGTTAAAACTTTGTATTTATTTTTCATTAAAAAAAGTTATGGCTTGTAGAGGAAGCCGAAACACAAATAATGGTCACGGCGGCGGAGAAGTCGTTGTCGCCGCATACGTAAGACAAAAACATTCCTTTTTTATTTTAGTAAAATTATTTGTAAAAAAATATTCCTTTTTTAATAAAAGTCAAAGTCAAAGGGGTTTATACACCGTATAAAAGAAATTTTTGTATAAAACAAAATATGCCTCAATGAAAGGAGATTGAGACGAAGACCCTTACAAAGATAATTTTTTTAAATAAAGTAGATCTATTATGTGTATTCACTATAATTACACATAAATAAAGTACAAATACAAGATATGACATAATAATATCATGACATAATTTGAAAGTAGGAGATTAACCCAAAGAATGGAAATTGGGTTAAGAAATTCCCTTACCTCGTGTCCGAATTCACTCGACCGTTCTTTGATCTCCTGAATAATAAACTAGAGTTAATCTCTACCTTATTAAGAACCTTTTTCAAGTTCATTATTCCTTTTATATCACTTATTACCATGTTATGAACATTATGTAATTATTTAAGTTAATAACGGTCATTTTGTCGATCTTTGGTACTTGAGTCAAAAATAAACTTCTTATAATTACAAGTTGTTCATGTGGTGATATATCCATTATATCCAGAATTATATTCATGATATTGATATCATATATCTCATATATATCTAGTATATACATGCATTTATAATATTCCATAACGTTTAGAGGTAAGAAATGAAATACACCGTTCATGGAGACGGTAAGCCGTGCGTATGTATGAACGCTACTTTCATTTCTATTTAATATTTAATGGAATGAAGTTATAATTATATAAAGGTATAATATAATTACAGTATAATATAATGTATAATACCATTTACTCCATCATTTATACATCCCACATATGGCATTAACGATTCAAATCACTTTGAGGGGGCGGTAGTCCGCACTTCCTAAAATGAAATTATCGCGTTTACCCATAATGGAGATCATAAAGTATGCCACAAATGAGAAATAAAGAAGCATAAGGAAAACATAAAAATAATATATATATCATATATGAAAATAGTGTCATCAAAATGGCCACCATTAGAGGTGTTATATGAGTGTTGAACAATCATCGTTTCGTGAGGCATAAATTCGCTATCCACAGAAACAGTATGTTCTTTAACCATTAGATGTAGGTGTGTGTAAGTGTAGCTCGAATAATTCTTATAAAAACATCCTAGTATATTTAGGATACTGGTGTTGTTACAAAAAAAATGAATAAAAAGAGTTTAGGGTGTTGGATAAGAAAAATAAAACAAAATAACATAAGAGAAGACATTACCTTAAAATCGGGTAACTCTTTTGATTTGAGCCAAAGGATTCCTTGGGAAGAATTCTGCCCAAAGTGAGGCTTCTAGGAGTAAGGTAGGGAAGTTGGGAGAGTATTTGGGCAGAGTTTGGCCGAGCCAAAAGGCTTTGAAAGTGTGAGTAAGGTGGTAGTGGTGGGGGCCTTTTATAAGTGGAGAGGAAGGGCACTCTTGGAAAGTAATGAAATGTTACTTTATTATATAATGAGTTTTGGATTTTAAAGGTCCAAAACTTATATAATTAGAGGCTAAGGTGATAAGGGTTCTAAATCTACTCATCCAATAGGTTTTTGACAAGTGTAAGCCTTGGATTTTACATTATCTTTTCATTTTATTTAAATCGTTAATTAATGAGGTAATCGCTGCATCATCATGGTGTCATAAATAATTTAATTTATTTAATGTCTAAAAATTATAAAAAAAATATCATTATGTATGAAATATTTTTAGATTTATAATGAATATTTATATTCAAAAATATGACTTGTATAACCCCATTTAAAAATTGTTTTAGTAAAACAACTTATGTTTGTGGCATTTTTATTTTAACTTTAAATAAAAGTTATTTATGTCATTTTCCTACCAAAGTGGCTCCATGGGGTCCCCAAGTTGACCCATGGATTTTATTGGTCGGAAATGACACATCCAATAGGGGTAGGATAAGTGTAAAGGTATTTTCATATTTTTATAATATCATTTTTACCTTAAATTTCACTAATTACCTTTAATCGTGATTAATTAAACTTAAAGGTTACTATTCACCAAAAAATTATTTTAATCCCATTGAACCAAATTTTACTTCCTAATGACAACCATTTATGTCGTATTTTTGAAAATCAAATCACAGAATTGGCAATGTTTCATTTAAATGAAAAATCAGTTTTTTAACTACCACTTAGTGGTTTCACTATTCATCAAAAATTGATGTTTTTCAGAACAATGCCAAAATTTCTCCTTCAGCTATAATTGATATTCCAAATTAAAAATTGATTTCTATTTTAAAAAATTCCAAACATATAAGTTGCATTAATTAATTTTATAATTAATTCCCACTGTCACAACAAATAGCGTGTTTTTAAGAAATAATATATATCAAAAGATTGACAATTGTTTATGTCTAATTTCAAAGTGAAATTAATTATAATGAACACCATTGGATAAAATGGTAAAAATATATTCTAATTATACTTTAAAACCACTCAATATTATAATTTATCACTATAAATTATTTTTATTAAAAAAGTTGTTTTTAAGTATTTTTCACTATTCATAAAAAATTGGAAGTTCTCAGAAAAATACCAAAAATTCAACATAGGCTAATTTCGATATTCTGAATCCAAAAATGAAGTCCATTTTGAAATATAAAATATATATAATTTCAAAAAGTGGGTATTACTATTCATAATGGCCATTTTGATTGGTCACGGTGTGTTAGAATCTCGAACTTGTGTATAATGCAAGCTATTGCATTATTGAAAGAGAAGTGTATCGTGGAAGCTTGGGGTGTTAAATTATTTTTATAAGGAAGAAGTTTTAAGAGAAATAAAGTAGTATATATGTTAACTATGTAGGGTTTTGTTTTTGATATGTAAATCATATTTAAAATCACAAATAAAATGTTTATTATGTTTGGTTATGGTTGTTAATATTTTTAGAGTTTATTGGAAGATGATTAAAGGTGTTTTTGAATTATTATTAGGAATTTTTGGATTGAGCATATTTGGATCGAAAATTTGGGTAACTCAAATTCTTAAGCATCATTGTACTTTAATCCTAAGGGTAAATTTGAGAAGAAGTCTAAAAAACCATATAAGGTAAGAGAAACTCCAAATGTGCATAAATATAATTTTGAATAGGCATAATGGATATTTGGGAAAGTGTTTTATACATAAGAGTGATATTACTAAAAAATTTTGGTAAGTATGAAAAAATAAATGGATAATAGAAAAGGAATTATAATTTAAGAGGCATAATGTTCTTCATATAAGTAATCTGAGAAAACTGGTGGAAATATGAGAATGTTTGTCTTTAGTAATAGTAACTCTGAGATTTTATAAGAGACATTCAAAATTTGTTAGATTCATATTTCATGATGTGTAATTTTGTAGGAGTTACTATGATATTTCATGATATTTGTCACTAAGGAAAATGAATTTCATAATATTAACCTTTTAATTTTATAAGAGTCATTCTAGAATTTGTAAATATCACTTAAGATGTAAAGGTAATATGTAAGAGTCATTTCATGCCTTTATAAGAGCCATTCTAGTTTCTAAAAAAATAATATCCTTTGTATAGAACATGATAATGAATAAAAAACTATTTTTGTTTGATATAAATAAAAATTATCTTAAAAATAAATATTTTAAATTAATTTTGTGTGATCTGGATGACTTAGATAAAAAAGGCTCACCATCATGACACTTAAATTAAATATAAGGAGGTTAAAAATGTTGGTATGATCTAAGGGATCAATTTTTAATCAAGATAATTTTAAAATATATTGGAAGTATTTACCTATATTAAATTTTAATTTTAATTCATATTTATGTCTATTATACAAGGGTATTTGATGCTATTATAGAGAGAAAGTTAATTTGTATTTAAGGAAGTTAAAAGTTAAAATTTGAATTTAAAATTAAAATTTGAACATGAATATTGTTTTTACTATTAAAATTAAATGGATACTTACTACTAATATATTAATATGGGAGATTAAATAAAGTAGAATTTTTTAGAGAAAAAATATAGAAGTATAGAGTACATGTTCTTCTGTAGGTAGAAAAAGAAGATAACATGAGGAAAGAGAAAGTAGAAGAAGCAGTGAAAATAAAATCAGATGAAGGTCTAATATAGTTTGAGACTCTCTTCTTTTATGAAAATATATTATTTATCTTTTCTTGTATTATATCACATTACAAGTTTAGGATAATATTATGTAATATGAGTAAAGGATAAACCCCACTCATTTGTAATCCACATGGTTAAACTAATGGACTATATGATCTCCAGTGAATCTGAATCATGCAAAGGACTTGATACTAATTTTGATTAGTAAACCTTTACAAAATCTATTATGCCAATTATGTGTGTTTTTGAAGGGTGTATTGAAGTGATATAAACTTAACTTTAACATGTGATTAAGTATGTTTCAAAAAAATATAAAAAGAAATTAAAATAATTAATTCACCCCTCTCCCTTCATTGACATCCAATCAATCTTGAGGTTCATTTTCAAATGTCAAATATTATAATAAAATTCATATACTTGGTAATGTCATCTTAAGAAAGAACAAGGTTATAAAATCAGTAAGGGGTGAACATAATAGATATCAATAAAATATCATAACTAATATTAATATGAACATGTTAGTTTGAGAACATAATCAAATTATACAAACATTACATATGAAAATCATACCTAATAAATCATGTATTGTAAATCATGAATAATTACATAAATATTTTGGAATAATACATGAAATGATGCATTTGAATATAGAAACATGATAAAATAATCCTGGGGAATGAGATATAACATAGGAATATGGAATAAAAATAAGTATAGAAAAAAATAATTTTTTTCAAGGCTCACTGCCAAGATCATCACCACATAGTTGATAGTGTTTTATAAGATATTGGATTGGGTTCCTTTAATATTCTAGTAAACATACTTTATTGGGTTAAATCACCATTCTAATACTTTTCATCATATGAGATATAAACTTTTAACTAATTAATTAAGAGATATATAATTCTTATCCCAACCACCACATAATGAAAAACCACACATATATTTTCCACATCAAAGAATTCATAATTCCATTACAGTGTAATTTACCTATGAGAATGAAATGAGTTTCATTATAATCATCATAATTAATTTATATGAACTATAAATGTAAAGAAAGTGGAAGATTGCATTTAAAAATTTCTAGAATGAAACATAAAAAACATTAAAGAATATTGAAATAGATAGAAAACACTTTATAATAGAATTAAAATATTGGCTAAAAAATTAGAATAAGTATCATTTACATTTTGATATTTTTTTTGTTAAAAAATAAATATTTAATAAATCTTTTTTCTTAAAAATACTAGGAATTTAAATAAAAAATAATTTGAAGAATCATTAAAACATAGAATGGAATCATTATAAAGAAAACCAAAGAATGTGGTTGGATAAAGTGACTATGAATATATTATTAAAAAAGTATCCCTTTCATACATTTCAATGGAATTAAAGGTCAATAGAAAATAAACTTTAAAAATCAAATAATTTGGGATAAATGGATCCATGTATAAAAAATATATTCATATTAGAAAATGATTCATGATAAAAAAGAAGAGATATGGTTAGTTCCACTTACAAGTATCATTTTTTTGTGTATTAAAAAACAATAGGAAGGTAAATGGTAAGAAGGAATGTAAACCAAAAAAATAAATTTAGGAGAATAAAATAGATTGGGTTTTACATATAATTAATATAATATTAAAAAAAAGCTAATTTAGGAATATAAAATATCAATTTTAATGTGATATTGGAAAATGAATCCATATGTTTACTTCCAACATCAATAAAATCACTTTAACCTTATATATAAAAAATATAACCATGTTAATAAAATATTTAATAACATTATTTATCAATATTACTATTTATAATTTAAAATTTTTCCAATGTTTATATATATTAATTGGTAATAACTTATTTTCATCATCAGATTTTAGTATTTTTCATTGATCCATAAAAGTTTCATATTAATAAAACATATGAAAAAATAAAATAAACACATGAAAATTAATATAAAACATATACAGTTAGCATATACCAAGTATACCAAATACGCAAAACCCAAATATACACAATTAATTGGAAATAAGAATATAATTATTTTATGAAATTCAATTTCAAATAGTGGTAAAAGGGAGGGAAAAAGGTAACTCACCTACAGTAAGAAACTGTATTGTAGAAATTTGTGGAATGAATACCAAATTAGCCTCAATGTTTCACAGTTGGTGAAACTGGTATGTGTGAATAAGGGAAATTAAATGAGAGTTGAAATAAAATGATAGGGTGAATCATGGTATAAGGTAAAGAATAATTCGATAGGGATTCCAATGATAGGCTAATTTGGTTAATGTCCCAAGAGGTGAAATGTAATTTCTTTTCCATTTCATTCAAAGGGAAAAAAGAATTGGATTACCTATGGGAACAGGTGAATCATGATAAAAGGGAGAGCATGGAGTAGGTAGGGTTCGATAAATTTCTTGAGAGTAGGATCATGTAGGGTTCCTTTATGTGAGATGATTTTGTGAGAGTAGGGACCTGACCAGGTTCTTCACAAGAGCAGGTAGGTAGGTAAAGGGAGTTTGATCATCCCGATAGCAGGCATGAAAGGGAGTTTGATTGGGACCCAATCAATTTATTCATGAGTGTACCTAGGGAATGGGTTCAATAATATAATAGAGGAAGGAAATTTAGTTTTGGAGTTATGGGGTTTGGTTGTCCGAGAGAGGTAGGGAAGGGAGTTTTGGTGTGAAGGGAGTTCTGGTGGGGGGTTCGAGCATCTGAGAGAGGCAGGGAGGGAAGTGAGTTCAAGTTATGGGGGGGGGGGAGTTTTCTGATATGTGTCTGGATTATTTCAATGGTATATTTGTAAACTATGGTAATAAATTACCCTATATCCATGAATAATAAAACCATGTCACTACAGGTGTAGAAATATCCTTATTTTTTAGTTGTGGGTTTGCGAGGCGGTAGTTCGCCGTACACACAATCAATGGTTTCATTTACTATTTGATGGAAGATAATATGGATATAGGTCATGAACTTAACACAATAACATCTTGGTTTATATAATATATTTATATTATTATATAATCATGGTTTATTAATATTTTAAGGAGGTGGAAGAATAATCCAAATAAAAAAACTCCTTTAAAAACATCACCTATTCTTTGGAAAACTTCTTTACATTTGCACCAAATGCTTACTATGTTAGATTTCATATTTAAAAAGGGATTTAGGATGTTGGTAGGGGATTAAGGAAGTGATATAGTTAGGTATTTTATGAACCAAATGTATTTGGAATTATAAATAGGGGAGGATAGAGGGTGTCTTTTTATAAGTGCGAGAGATGACACACATGGAATTTTTGACAAGATTCAATTAGAGCCATGTTTTTATCATTAAAAATTCATCCTAAATGGATCATTATAGACTATTAGATGTTATAAGATCAATATATGGTCATAAAATTAGTTTGTATAAGTTGTTAGGTCATTTTAACCCTTACGTTTTAGTTTTACCCCTGGTAAATTAGTTTTTACCTTAACCATAATAATTAATTTCTACTTATTTTACTATTCACAATGGTAAAAAATTAAGTAGAAATTAATAAATAATATAAATTATTATGAATATAAATATATATTACATTCTTCCAAATTCAATTCACATAAGTGGTAGAATCCAATTCAAAATTAAACCCATAGATGGGATGAGAAAATGAGTTTTTAAAGAGAAAATTCTCATAAGTATAGAAAGTTTTAATATCAAAATTCAATATCAAATTGATTAAAATGACCTATCATAGATAAATTTTAATATAATTGAGATATTTTTTCTTTAATATAAATTTACAATGTAATTTATCCCTGTGAATTATTTAAAATAAAATGATTTTTTTTCAATAAAAATCAATATTTTTTTACTATTTATCAAAAAATTAAACATTTCAGAAAAATCCCAAAAAATCACTATAAGATAATTTTGATATTATTATTTCAATATAAAGTTAATTTTATCAAATAAAATTTCTAAAAGTGGTAAAAATTAATTTTAAATTATGTACGCAAAGCACAATTAAACTATCTTTTAGAAAAAATACAGCATTTCAAAAAGCATTTTTTTATTTTAAATGATTATTATTTTATTTGTAATAAATAGATAAATATATTTTCATAAGTTATTTATTTCTATTAATACCCAAAAATTTAAAGGATATGTTATAATGGTATACTATATTAAAGTTCATTTAGACTTGGGGTTTCATGTTCTGTAAGTTATTGAAGAGATTAAATTTAAAGAAATATATTTTGTGGGTTGTTTAAGATCGGTGTTGAGCATCACATATGCTATAAAATAAAATGTTATACTTTTATAATTTTGTGTTTTTAAAATAATTGATACCCATGTAAGTTATATAATCTTCATTTAAGATATTTTGGCCACGTGTAAAAGGATTTCCCACATAAGACATTTTTATCTAGTAGTTTGAAAATGGAAAGAAAAATATTTTTCAAATCCCATTTGATATTTTACTTAGTAAAAATTAAAGAATTATAGAATAAACATATTCTTAACAATGAAACATATTATAATACTAAATCTATTCTTTCATATTAAAAAAATCATGAAACTTTGTAAATCCATGATTTGAGCCTAAGAATCTGATCTTCTTGCTAAGGGAGAAGAAGATCAAATCATAAAAGAATGTATACCATATTAAATTTTCTAAATTGATTTTATTGGTATTTCAAAAATAATGTAGATATAGTAACATAAATTCTCAATCTGTTCACTAAATTCTAAATCAATTATATCTGAAATATTTGAGTGAGAAATGAAGTATGAATTCTAAAGAAATTATTTTTACCTTCAAAAAATGAGAAATTATAGATTTAATTACATTTTAAAAAATAATATCAATTAATTATTGTTTATATGATTTTAGTAGATTAAATATCATAAGAGACCTTGTGAGTTAAAATGATTATGAGAAGAGAAGAAGGTGAAGTTGTGTGGTTCTTGTTGTGTATAAATTCAATTGGAATTTGTATTGGTATTCATGGGATACACTCAAATCCAAGAATGAGAGAAGCCCAACTCCACATCTTGAAACTTATTTATTTTATACAGTGATAGAAATATATTAAATATGGATATTTTTTTGGAATAATTTGAGGAAAATAATTAGAGTCTATTAAAGAATAAAAGGAAGGTTTATTTGGCCATATGAGGTGTATAAAATGAGTGCATTTGTAGAATATAATTTTAGTTGAAAAAGAAAACCATGGGAACCCAAAAGTGGATATTTTATAATTTTTATTCTCATATGGAAGATAGTTTTCCTTCTTGATATTCCATTTATCGATATTGAAAATGATAAGATAAATTTAATACAGCTGCTCCTACTTGTGAGTATGAAAATATCAAGGAGAAAGAAAAATTGAACAAGTAGTAGGAGTTGTTGAAGCTATGAAGTCTGATTGAGTTATCTAAGAGAAAAATATACCTCTTAAATAAATAATAATGATAATAATCCACTAAATTATATAGTTACGAAGATGAGATAACTAACTAAACTAATGTTGAGGCCTAAAATCTGTCGGGTTTTTAAGAAGAAGAAAGTTCTTATAACTAAGGTGGTAGTCATATAAAAACCAATGTTTTCCCAATAATAAAATTCTATATATGAGTGATTAATATTTTATTTAAGAGAGAAAACAAGCATAATCATATAAAGAATATGGGAGATAAGCAGTTGATAGAGGTTAAGTTGCAAGAGATGAGATTGATGACAAAAAGGCAATTGAATACTCTATGGTTGAGGAAAAAAATAATCTTTTGTTGGTGCATAGAAATATCTTGAAATGTTGTTGATATACTTCAATGGATTAAGGAAATTGATATCTAGCTGGTGTGATTCCATTTTGAAGACTATAGGATACAGTATAAAGATCCCTTCACTTGTGTAATATAGTAGAGGAAAGTCAGCTTCATAATATAGTGACCTCACTTGTATAATATGGTAAACTTGGTTTTATGATAACCCCTAACTTAACCCATTTTAATTAATAACATGATTATTTAGTAGTGAATCCACGTCTTAATTAGAGTTAAACATAGAAAGGAGTATATTTCACTCATTGGGGATCAACATTGTAAAAAAACTTGTGTAAAATTTAATTTTAGTATATGCATTTCATATAGGTGCATGGAAGGGTAAAATTAAAGAGTACAATTTATAATTTAATTAGAGAAAAAGGTTAAAAACAAAATGGGGGTTATAAGGATTTAAAAAAGAATTGGTTTTTAGAAAATGAATTTTACGACACCCGATTCACCCCCTTTAGGCGTGTCTGTATAGATCCACTGAGACTCTAATGAATTAATATAAGTAATCAAGATAAAAATAAATGATCATTATAAGAAAGAAACAAAGGGACCAATATGGTGAAGGAAATTACTAATAATCCATGTAAAATATCTAATAAGGTTGAAAAAATTCCAAAAAAATGTTTTATTATTTGGCCAGCTAATTTGGAAAAATTAAGAAATATGGAGGATGCATAAGGGAAAGAAATTGTTACATAGAAAGACATAATTACACATGAATAAAATGAATTTAATGAGATTTTTTCAATTAATAATAACCCAATAATTTCAGTAGATCCATGTGGAAGGTCTACGGAGGTGAGACTCAACTCAAAGGTTTGTCTAAAAATTCTCTCAGCCTAAGAAGAAATATTGTAAAAGATGAAGATTTAACTAGGTTATTCAAGATCCTTGATGTAAAAAGTAAAGAAGAATGTTCCAAAAAAGTAGTTTATTGTAAGAAGAAAATATTCAATGTTTCCCAGAGTAAAAATAGATTTTTAAAATAGATATGTAAGCATGAAGAAAACTTTAATTCTAAAGTTAGGGAGAAATAAGAAACCTAGTCACGAAAAAATTCTCAAAATTGCTCTTCACATTAAGAAACAAAGATTTCCTCATTATTCCCTTACCATTTGTTTTTTATTTGTGTAATTAAAATATAGGGAATTAAAGGTCAAGCTATTTATTAAGAATAGAACTAATAAAAAATGTATGAGCTATTAAAATTGGACAACAAGGTAAAGTTAACCGTCTTGATATTGATCTTATATTTAGTACTCTTAAATAAGTGGATTTGTCATGATGAAGAAAAGTGACGTGTCTCTTTAAGGGGGATACAAATGAAGAAGATATTATGGTGCTTCAAAAACCTATTAAAATCATAAAAATATGAAATTATGGAAATTTATTAACAAGGTGTCATTGAAAAGGTATGATTTCATATTATATCATAAGAATCATATCTAAAAATTAAATGGGTTAAATTAATTTAAATTGACGATATGGAAGTGAAATTTTGAAGAATATTTAGGGATATTTTCTAAATTTTAAAACTTATTACTTACGTTTGATTTTTTTGACCTATGTGTTGAATTGAGTGTTAGAATTTATGTTGAAATATTTCATGAGAGTCCTGAAAAAAATTGGTTTCATTCACTTGTATCAGCTTGAAGATGTTTGAACAACCTTGGAGGATAGTATTAAAGTGTTTTTATTTTTTCCGGTATCATATTATTTTTATATTATACTACCTTGTTGTCTAAATTAAACCCTATTTTTTCCTACATATATCCTGGCTCACATAGACTTAGAGTGGAAATGTTTATGACACATTTCTTAAGTATGAATCGATACCATCATCTCCCATGAAATTTATTTTTCTTATCATTAAGGGGGAGAGAAGAAAATGAAAAATTAAAATATAATGAGAAAGGATGAGACAAGGAAATATGATACTTGAATAATTATGAAATAAAGAACACATATTGACATTTTATTTTTAGTTTCAATTGATAAAAAATAAGAATGGGGAGATTGTTGATCCCACTTTGTGTTTGGGTTATATTTGTAGTCAATGAATATGGAGTGTTAATGATCTTGGTATCAATATATAATAAATAAGAGCTTGGAATGAAGTTAAAGAACCCAAGAATTGTGATAAGAAGAATGTTTCCAAGCAATATTTCACTTTTTATTGAGTAAATAAGTTGGAAGAAACTAATTGGAAGTTGGTTTGAGAGTTTCTTGTCATTACTCATATGAAAAAGAAAAACATTTACATTGGGGTTATAGTGATTCATTTACATTGAATGATTTTTTAAAATCATTTGAGTTCCATAGACAATTTATAATGGTCAATATTATATCTATCTGATGATGGTGTTTATGAAATACCATCCTTATGTTTGCAAGATTAAATAATAAAATTCTATGATAATGATTAGTTGAAGTTGTAGAATAAGTGTTGAAAATTGAATTATGAGGTATATTATAGGATATTATATTTCTCATACTCTAAAATTGAAAAGTGAATTTTATAATAGACAAATAAAAAAATTTATTAACTCAAAGATAGAGAAACACCCAAGAAACTAGTACATCAAAGATAAATCCAAGGGATCACAAAGGAGAGATCCATTTGAGAGAGACTATTGAAGGATTCATAGAGCATGAACAAGTTATAATATAAATTAAATGCATGAGGTGATGTAGTAAATAACACTAAAGTGTATGTGGTAATATGGATCCATTGAGAAGGATGGTGTTAAAAGATTTGTTTAGATGTTTGATAGAGCCTGTGAAGTAATAAACTAATGTTACTACTAGATAAAATTTAGATGTGGTAATTTTGTTTAGTGTGAACTATTAATAACTTAAAGTGTTTGTAATAATTTCTTGATATAATGTTGTTCATACCATCACCTTCCTCACACAACTAGTTTCACACGATGCCAGTATCTGTCATGCCATGTTCCGCCATTATAAGAGATGAAAACTTGAAATTATGATTCCATAGTGCATGTGGGAGTTTAAGAAGATCATTATAATTTTTATTATTCCATAGTTATTATAAAATGAGATAAAGATGAATTTGTGTTGCATTATGAGGATCCCATGCATGAATGAGTTTTAACTATCAAAATAAACAAATATATGAAGCATATCATGATGGAAGAAGTTGGAGGTAACCTTGGGTGAAAATGATTTGAAGTTTGTATATGAAGAAGGTTGGATAAGATCATACGATACACTCTCGATTTTGGTATAATAGGTTTTAAATTTGTATAATATATGGAACTTCATATGATAAAAACAATAATTTTTATGAAATACTGGGAAGCACATAAGATATTCAACATCACATATGATGTCTAACATATAAGATACATAAAATTCATAAGATATTTTAATCTCATAAGATAACTTATTTTTATGATATTAAATTCATAAGATAAGTGACCATATAAGTATTTTATGTATCTTTAATGAATTTACTATTCCATAGGAAAATCTATTAGTTTATTGAAAATGTGGTAAATATAATGAGTTACATAGAAAATTATTAGACTTATAAAGTCTTCTGATTTAGCAGATGTTGCACCAAAAAAATCTGATGATGCTTTGTTATGAATTCAAATTTAAAATATCATGATTTTTTGTTTTGAGATATGATTCAATATAATATTTTGAAAATGAATAAAGGAAGAAGATTCAGAATATATTTGTATCACAATTGAGTTATCCATGCCATAAAGATATTCAATTATGAAAAATTATTTTAAATAAAAGGGTTGATATTGTGAAATAAAATAATAAATAGACCCATAATGTTTCCAAATATCACGAGGAATAAAATTTCAAGTCTTTAGTCAGTTTAAAAGGAAACTTGGTGTGATATAAAGGCTAATGATTCTGAGTTTTTTTAAGAGTGATATTCTAGGAAGTTTGAATTATATGAATTATAGGGATTCAAAGTGATAATATTATGGGAATAATATTCAAATGGTGCATGGTATATATAATAGAATTAGAAAAATAAATTGAACTATGGGGTTTGAATTTTTCATTTTTGAATATATTTTAAGTCAAAGAAAATAAGAAATCTTGACTCTATACATTATGCATGGTTGAAGAAAAGAGATAATGGGAAATCAAGTGTTTTTCTTGTTCACTAAAGAGGAATAATAATAGGGAATATGTTTTATGTGATTACATGCATAAAAATATACAAAGTGTTTTTCACTTATGAAAGAAAACAAGAAGTAGGAGATTCTAATACTATAACTTTAAAGAACCTTATTTATAAGGTAAGAACAAGGAATGGGACGCAGTGCGGGTGCTATACATGAAAGGAGAAGCAATAAATTTCCCCTATGTAGGTAGAAGAAGCATGAGAAGGATATGATTTATCCTATATAGATAAAGAACAATATGGGATACTTGATCTCTATTTTACGAGTAGAAGAAGAAGAAGAGGGAAAAAACAACACATGAAAAACTGAACAAACAATAAATATTGGTGAATAAATCTTCAATTATTTTCCCTATTTCATATAATTATAAAAGGAGTGGTACAATAAAGTGTAGAATGCACCAAAAACTATTAGTTGACATATAATAAAAGTAAAATGATAAAACATTCTATCAATACTTACAATTTTATAATATTTGGTCGTATGATCATGGAGGAATATAGATTATACTAAGTATTAAACTTCTTCTTTTGAGAGGTGGACCTTATAAATATTTTGTGATCTTTGTGTTTGTGAAATAATCCTAGTAAAGATAAAGTGAGATAATGAGAGATCCATTAACTGAATAAGTGTAGTGGTAAAATAAATGGACAATGAGTTTAAATTGATTAATAATAAACAAACATTGATTCACCCCTCTTAGTGTTGAGAATATTGATGAAAGAATTTTTTTATCAAATTTTCAAATTGTTTTCAACATGATTAACCCCTTAATTAAGTTTAAATTTGGAAAATTAAGATGTCACAACCCGTCCCCTAGGGCCCGTGCCATGACTACCTTAAGCCCGCCTTCCATAGGCCAGGGGCTAGTGACTAGCACCGAAAGGCGTATTCCCTAAAACTGGAAAGGCATTGCCTTTATAACATGAAAACACACACAACCAAGCACACAAAAAGATACGAACACAAACAAATTGTATAGTAAAAGAGTGCGTACAGTAAGTAAAAGGGGCCAAAATACAAGCCCAATTGAAATGTACAAGAAAACTGGAAAGTACAAGTAAACTGGAACAAATCCTGTGAACTCCCACCAAGAATCCTACCTGAAGGGTAGGTACATATCTCGAATGGTCGCCTCTCCGGTACGCCTCGTCTAATTCCCACCTCCGAGCTACCTCTAGTCCTAGTACCCTCGTCCTCAGTCAGCGCTGTCCGTCATCTACACCAAACACAATAAGGTGCGGGCATAGCCCGTGCAGGGGTGAGTATAATGATACTCAGTAAGGACCTTGAGACCCTCAAAGGTCTCAAAAAATACACAAAGGATAAACAAAAAAGCATGTAAACATCTGACAACCCTACTTAGATATATGCTCATACATATACCCAAGTTATCAAGTATACCCATCTCATTCATGAGGAAACACAAGGTCCAACTAAAAATCCCGAAGCTCAAATGTTCCACAAAGGAAGGAATACCACGAAGGTAACACCAAAAAGGTAAGTAACACAAAGGTAACACCACACAGAATAATACCACAAAGGTATCACCATGAAGGTAAGTACCAAAAAGATACATCACACAGAAGAATACCACAAAGGTATCACCATGAAGGTAAGTACCAAGAAGGTATTCCACATAGAAGAATACCACCAAGGTATCACCACGAAAGAAAGTACCACACAGGTACGCCACACAGAAGAATACCACAAAGGTTTCACCACGGAGAAAAGTACCACATAGGTACGCCACATAGCAGAATACCACAAAGGTATCACCACGAAGGTAAGTACCAAATTGGTATGCCACACAAAAGAATACCACCAAGGTATCACCATGAAGGAAAGTACCACATAGGTATGCCACACAGAAGAATACCACAAAGGTATCACCATGAAGGAAAGTACCACACAGGTACGCCACACAGCAGAATACCACAAAGGTTTCACCAAGAAGGAAAGTACCACATAGGTACGCCACATAGAAGAATAACACAAAGGTATCACCACGAAGGTAAGTACCACACAGGTACACCACACAGAAGAATACCAAAAAGGTATCACCATGAAGAAAAGTACCACACAGGTACGCCACACAGAAGATGTCACAAACCAGCCTGAGTCGACCCTGAACTGGTCACAAGGGCCAGCCCGCGACAAGTCCTCAGAGTCATTCTCGATCCTCCTGGGATGGAGACAAGCACCAAGGGAATCAATAGAGTACATAAGGGAACAATTTATTCCATATATAAACAAACAAACAAACAACAGAAATAAATGGAAATCCCAAAATACATTTATATAAAAACTGAATTGAAAATTATTTGTACAATAAACTGAAAGTAAAACTAAACCAACAACTCATCTGACCAAACCTGATAACCAAATAACTCCATATGAACCTTCTGATCACTATCCAAAATAATGATCACACATTGCCCAAGGTGATCAAACTCAAGATGAAACCTGCACAAGGGCTTAAAATAGAAGAAGAATATAGGCGCGAGTATTAAAACTCAGTAGGTTAGCCCGATATTCTATTCCCAATGCACATTCTTTAGAACAAAAGACACATCAATTTAAAGTTTTAAATAAAATATATAAAGTTATGTTTTCTAAGTGATATCCTAAGCTATATAAAATAAATTACCAGACAAAAACTTGCATTTTTTATAAAAAAGAATTCTAGTAACAATTTTCAAAGAGGTGAAACTTCAAAATGAAAATAGTTTTCAAGAGGGATATTTTAAAGAATTTACACTTTTAAATAAATCACACACACTACTAAATTCATCAAAAAAACACACAATGTATGCCTATGGTGAGTACAAAATAGCCAATGAGCACATGTCACGGGAACACCCCTAGGCACTAGTTAGTTGTGAGCCCTAGGTACCTCGTATCTCAGTGAAAGTAACCATAATAAATATCCGTTCTCATGCACATGAGCCACTAGTAGGGAGAATACCCATAACCCAGTGGTACCCCAAAATCATCATCATCATATTTTAGTTAGTGTTGTCATCATCAAACTTGCTACCTGAAACAGGGTCCAGAGCCCACAGAATCACTAGCATACTAGTACACGTTCGCCCACCTAGATAATCGAGATTCCCTTTGGTGCTCAATCAAGTTACACATATTATCAAATACACTTTCCACATCAAAATTAAATTAACAAACCATAAAAAAACAACCAGCCCACAAGCATGCTTCACATTTTTTTCACGAATTAATAAACCACTAAAAATATTCGTAAAACAATTTCAAGGAGTATAATGATGTCTTACACATAAAATCTATTCAAAAATGCTCTTTTAAGGCCAAAAACCCATAAATAACATAACAAACCAGATTTTCATCCCCAAAACCAATTAATAAATCATTTTACTTGACCATAAAATTGTCCCAAAAGATAGAACATGAAATACACATGGAAACCATTTTTATTAAAAAACAAACGACAAACGGGCATTTAAGAATTTCTCAAAACTATCCTTTGACCAAGGAATACATTTCACTTTTATTAAGGAGGTGTATAAAAACCATTTATAGTAGTAAAAAAATTCATAAATTCCTTAAAACATTCATATTACATATTCAAAACACAACCATTTTCATAAGGATGTGAAATGGGCCATTTTTCGACAAATCGGGCCAAAACATGTTGTTAACCAAAACCCATTTGTCTGAAAAACCAAATACAAATTGGAAATCCATATAAGGACCCAAAAATACCATTTTTAATTATTAAAATACATTTATAAATCCAAACTAATAATTTTTAAATCACACTAAACACATAAAATCTAACCAGGCAATTTACTGAACAAATGACATGCACTTTTAAAGAAAACAATTTATTTTAAGCACTTGACAAGGAATAAAACACCAATTGAATGAAATATTTTATTCAAGATTCTGAAAAATGTTAAAAATACCATAAAATAGGTTCTAAACCTCACAAACCAGGTGTTAATGATAACGGAACATTTAAACAAACACTTGGTGTGCATTTTCATGACAAAACAACACTACCTTTCACAAAACAAGGATTAAACAACCATTTTGCACACCAAGAAAATTATAAAAAGGATTAAAAACAATAATAAACATATATATCTGTCTATAAAAATATTAAAATGATGAAACTTGAATGATAAAGGCATGTTCAAGGGATATCCTACCTCAAATCCTTGGCGTAATTGAAACGCACACCCGAAATCACCCGTTGCGGGTTTATAAACCCTAAAACTATGAAGAACAGAACTAAATGAATATAAAATACATCAAAAACCATGGTATAACATAAAACCAGGTATATAATGACTTTTATAGAATATAAAACCAATAAATAATGAAAGGAGGAGGAAGAGGGAGGAGAAAAGAGAAGGAATCTCACCTTCCCAACTAGAAAACTCTTAGTCTTACATTAGATCTGCACAAATAGAGGAAAGGGAACGGCTTGAAACTCCTTATAGGGGATACTAAGGTATATAAGAACAAGGTTAAGAATATTTGTGGGAAATAGAGTACGAATTTAATGACTTATGGGTGAAACAATTTACCTTCTCAATTCTAGAAGTTTTGAGGAAACCAGAGAACTTTTGACCTAATAAGCGATTCCATTGAGATCAAAAGAGGTAAAATAGATAATGGGGGTGAGGATAGGTATTTTGGATTTGAGTTTTCGGTATAAGAACTGAAAAATATTAAAAAATTAAAAAGATATAAAAGAAAAAAATTATTTTTTTAAAACTGGAAATGGGACCTCGGGCTGGCCCAATGCCTGAATAAAAAACCCAAATTCACCATGATTATGAATTTATATGGGGTCCAAAAGGATATGAAAGTTTTAAAATGTCAGTATCAGACAATTGGAAAGTGTAATGGGTGAAAAATTCTGAGAAACAAAGGAGTTATAAAAGAAACAAATTTGGTTTTTAAATTTGGAAATGGGCTCACGGTTGGCCCAAATCATGAAGCAACCACCCTTTCTCCAAAAACTCCTAAAAAAGCAATAGGGAACCTAAATTAGGGTGATTAGACATATATGAAACATAAAAACTCAAAATTCATCTCACCCAAGACCCTAGAAAAGGATCAGGATTTCAAATGAACCGGATCAAAACAATGACATGAAAAATCGTGTGTGACAATTATCCCCACCATTAAAGCTTTACGCCCCCGGAAAGCCATAACACTATCCAGCTGAAAGATCAAAACATAAGGATTAATTATCTATATGGTACATCCTAATAATAAAATTAAACACCATCAACCATTAATGGAAGTTAATCCTCTTACCTCAACCAAAACACCAACTCTCACCCACTTTTTTGAGAATCAACCAAAAGATCGAGTCACTACCTCCACAATCAATCCAAGAACCCAGTTGTTGGGACCTCTACGAATGAACCCAACAATCACCCAAACCAAAGATAACTCATGAAAACCAAATATTCCAATGGATTATGGGATGGAATCCCCACCATTAAGAAACAACTATCACTTGATAAGTTATTAGGAGGAAAATCAATGAGACCCGTGGTGGGTCTCCCCACCATTAGAACCCAACTTGCAACGAACAAATAAGAATTCAAAATGAGATATAATCGGGCCTCAATAACACAAGACCACCAAAAATATCCTGTAACAACCTACCAA
Source organism: Viscum album (assembly GCA_963277665.1). NCBI lineage: Eukaryota > Viridiplantae > Streptophyta > Magnoliopsida > Santalales > Viscaceae > Viscum > Viscum album. The sequence goes on along the minus strand of OY728159.1, from coordinate 766,664,065 downwards.
CCCAAGTTGAGAGGAACACAACATGAAAATTTAAGCTACCCTCTCTCGAATGGAGGCGGAAAGAACTGAGACAACACTCTCTGCACGGATCCAAACCCCCACCAATTAGGGAGGGGAGGGAAGGGGACCTAATTATTGGGCCATTGAAACAACAAAATAAACAAAGTAACTACCTCAATGAAATGGTATAGGTATGATCTTAGCAATACTACCCACAATCCTAGGATTCCTGACTATGCGCCAGCCTCACTCCGAAACCTATAGATGGAGCTCTAATGGATGAAGCATCTCTTGACTCGTAGCCAGGCTTTGATAATCCCCAACTTGTACTCCATCCCTTAGTTCTACACAATACCACATAACACTCCCAGTAAGAAACAATAGATCAAGAGACACCATGGAACTCTCTTCCTCAATAACACATTTTTACCCAAACATGAACATGTAGATACACAAAACTATTTTCTCTCACTCCGAATGGGGAACAGTATGAACAAGGCACAAAAAAACACCCACTAAACATCACCGATCATAACTACTACAACTGAGAAAATCACCATAAAGGGAAGACACTTTAAATCGAGCCCAAACATCTCTCTATTTCAACAAATGGGCTGAGGTATCATTCTATGAGGTGGATTTAACATTTGAAACAAATCATTAGGTTGATCAACTGGAAAGCATAGCAATGAAGAACCATCCATGGAAACATCACAACATCCAACACATCTTTAGAAACCCACTGAACATTACCCCAAAACTGATCCACCAATTAGATCCAATCTCAAGATGCAACAAGAGTATGAATTCTAGATCATAAGGAAGCATACTTAATAGACAACACTTCTAAGACATAGGATAAACCATCCACATAATAGTTAGTTCAAAACAAACACCACAATTTTTCAGCTAAAAACACTTTTGAAAAAAAACTAACTTGGTCAATTTCCACATTCACCAATGGTGTTTCATCAAGTTTCACTCACATGAACATTTATGTGTCACCCCGAGCACTCAAATACCATTCCATACCAGCCATTCATCCATATATCCACAAAAACTTGCATGTGAGAACCCATGAAAACACTGAATGCAAAAACAAAACATCATCATTACAAAAATAATCATGTACCTTCTAAAGGTACATTAACACCAAATCAAAAAACCATTTTCAGATTTCACAAGACAAGCCATGCTTCATCAAGAACAATTTGATAAAAAAACCATTTCATTTAATAGAAATTCCAAAAACAACCATTCTATTACAAATATCCATTTACCATTTAAACAAAATTCATCATGGTCTCTTTTCATAATCCGACAACCAAAAAGGCCAAAACCCCTTTCCAGAAAACACTAGCTGCTCAAAAGCAAACTTACAAAACCAATTCATTGGATTCAAAAACTTTTCAATATCCAAAAACACCCCATTTGAAACAAAGTTTCAGAATTAATTTAAAATGGTGCACACTTTTAAAACATTTTATTTCAATAAACCACAAGTTTAGATTAAATAAAATCCAATTCTGTTAAATAATTTCCCCTTCCTTCCCAAAATTTGTTAAAAAACACAACCTTCCCAAAACCATTCTTATATTTATTTTTTGAAAACCCCTTTTTCACTTTTCAAAATCTAATCCTTCCTTTAAAACCTATTTCCATAATACTCCCACAATGATTTTCAAAACAAAAATTCAGAATTCAAGAAACGTCCAAGAAACCCACAAAAGGGAACTAGTGTCAGTGGGTGACATGACCATATGGTTGGATGCCATATGTAAAACACAAAACCAACACGGAGAGACTTATTAGCACCATTCCCCGACTCCAAATTATTTTCCAGGCCTTGTGATCTTATAGAGGCTATTAGTCAGAATCCCCTTGTCATATCCCAACAACAAACAATCAATAAGAACAATGGAAACTAATAAAACTGGACATCCCATGGAAACTCGAGGATCAGAACGAGCAAGAGTTCACGATGCTCTTCTCGCACTTACCCATAAAGTCCCAAAAATACTACTCAATATACCTATAAATACCCCCAAATAACAAGGGATCTCTAAAAAGAAAGGTCTACTAAGAGCCGACCTCCTTTGATACCATTTTGTCACGAACCAGCCTGAGTCGACCCTGAACCGGTCACAAGGGCCAGCCCGTGACAAGTCCCAAGAGGCGTTCCCAATCGTCCCGGGATGGAGACAAGCACCAAGGGAATCAATAGAGTACACAATGGAATGATTTCTCCCATATATAAACAAAAAAAACAAACAACAGAAAGAAATAGACAGCCCAAAATACATTTATATAAAAACTGAATTGAACATTATTTGTATAAGAAACTAAAAGTAAAACTAAACCAACAACTCATCTGACCAAACCCGATTACCAAATAACTCCATGTGACCCTTCTGGTCACTATCCAAAATAATTATCACATGTTTCCCAAGGCGATTGAACTCAAGCTGAAATCTACACAAGGGCTAAAAACAGAAGAATACTATAGGCGTGAGTATTAAAACTCAGTAGGTTAGCCCGATATTCTATTCCCAATGCACATCCTTTAAAATAAAAGAAACATCAATTTAAAGTTTTAAATAAAATATATAAAGGTATTTTTTCCATGTGATTTCCCAATCTATATAAAACAAATTACCAGAAAAAAAACTTTCATGTTTTATAAACAAGAATGCTAGTAACAATTTTCAAAGAGGTGCAACTTCAAAATGAAAATAGTTTTCAAGAGGGATGTTTTAAATAATTTAAACTTTTAAATAAATCACACACACTACTTAAGTTACCAACCAAACACACCGTATTCCTATAGTGAGTAAAAATAGCCAATGAGCACAAGTCACAGGAACACCCCTAGGAACTAGTTAGTTGTGAGCCCCAGGTACCTCTTATCTCGGTGAAAGTAACCATAATAAATATTCATTCTCATGCACACAAGCCACTAGTATGGAGAATACCCATAACCTAGTGGTCACCCAACAACATAATCATCATAGTTTAGTTAGTATTTTCATCATTAAACTTGCTATGTGAAACAGGGGACAAACCCCACAGAATCACTAGCATACTAGTACACGCCCGCCCACCTAGATACCCGGGATTCCCTTTGGTGCTCAATCAAGTTACACATATTATAAAATACAATTTTCACATCAAAATTCCATTACCAAACCATAAACAAAAAAACATCCTGTAAACATGCTTCACATTTTTTTCACGAATCAATAAACCACTAAAAAGATTCGTAAAACAATTTCAAGGAGTATAACAAGCTCTTGCACATACAATCCATTAAAAAATGCTATTTTAAGGCCAAAAACCCATCAATAACATAACAACTCATATTTTCAGCCCCAAAACCAATTAATAAATCATTTTCATGGAACATAAAATTTCCCCAAAATATAGAACATGAAATACACATGGAAACCATTTTTACAAAAAAAAAAAATGCCAAACGAGCCTTTAAACATTTCTCAAAACTATCCTTTGACCAAGTTATACATTTAAATTTTATTAAAGAGGTGTATACACACCATTTACAGAAAAAAAACACATTCATAAATCCCTTAAAACATTTAGGTTACATATTCAAAACACAACCATTTTCATAAGGATGTGAAATGGGCCATTTTCCGACAACTCGGGCCAAAACATGTTGTTAACCAAAACCCATTTGTTTGTAAAACCAAATAAAAATTGGAAACCATATAAGGACCCAAAAATAACTTTTTTTCTTTCTTCCAATACATTTATAAATCCAAAAAAATAGTTTTTAAATCACACTTAACACATAAAATCCAACCGGACAATTTACTGAACACATGACATGCACTTTTAAACAAAACAATTTATTTTAAGCACCTGACAAGGAATAAAACACCAATTTCATGAAATATCTTATTCAAGATACTAAAACATGTTAAAAATACCATAAACTAGGTTCTCAACCTCACAAACTAGGTGCATAAGATAATGGAACATTTAAACAAACACCTGGTGTGCATTTACATGACAAAACAACACTACCTTTCACAAAACAAGGCTTAAACAACCATTTTGCACACCAATAAAATTATAAAAAGGCTTAAAAACAATAATAAAAATATATATCAGTTTAGGAAAATGTTAAAATGATGAAACTTTAATGATAAAGTCATGTTCAAGGGATATCCTACCTCAAATCCTTGGCGTAATGGAAACACACACCCGAAATCACTCGCCGCGGGTTTATAAACCCTAAAACTATGAAGAATAGACCTAAATGAATATAAAATCCATAAAAAAATGTTATAACAGAACCCTAGGTCTATAATGACTTGGGGAGAATAGAAAACCAATAAATAATGAAAGGAGGAGGAAGAGGGAGGAAAAACGAGAAGGAATCTCACCTTCCCAACTAGAAAACTCTTAGTCTTCCATTAGATCTGCACACATAGAGAAAAGGGAACGGCTTGAAACTCCTTTTAGGGGATAATAAGGTATATAAGAACCAGATAAAGAAGATTTGTGGGAAAAATAGTACGAATTGAATGAATTATGGGTGGAACATTTTACCTTCTCAATTCTGGACGTTTTGAGGAAACTAGAGCACTTTCGACCTAATAAGCGATTCCATTGAGCTAAAAAGAGGTAAAATAGATAATTTAGGTGAGTATATGTGTTTTGGATTCGAGTGGTAGGTGGAATAACTGAAAAATATTAAAAAATGAAAAATATATAAAAGAAAAAATGTATTTTTTTAAAACTGGAAATGGGCCCTCGGGCTGGCTCAATGCCTGAATAAATAACCCAAATTCACCATGCTTATGAATTTTTATGGGGTAAAAAAGGATATGAAAGTTTTAAAATGTCCTTATAGTCCAAGTGGGAATTAGAATGGGTGAAAAATGTTGACAAAAAAAGGAGTTATAAAAGAAAAAAAATGTGGTTTTTAAATTTGGAAATGGGCTCACGGTTGGCCCAAATCATAAAGTAACCACCCTTTCTCCAAAAACTACTAAACAAGAAATGGGGAACCCAAATTAGGGTGATTAGACATAGATGAAATATAAAAACTCAAAATTAATCTCACCCAAAACCCAAGAAAAGGATTGTGATTTCAAATGAACCGGATCAAAACAATGACAAGAAAAATTAGGTGTGACAGAAGAATACCACAAAGGTATCACCAAAAAGGTAAGGACTCAGCTCACACCAGGTATAACATAGGTACAGTAGTAAATATGATTATATGTAACTACTGAATCATCTTACTTCGTTAAGAGGTAGACCCATGAAGGATCCTAAATGATCAGACCCACACAGGATCCTAGTACATCATCAAACCCACACAGGATCCTAGTACAGCAGACCCACACAGGATCCTAGTACATCATCATACCCACACAAGATCCCAGTACAACAGATCCACACAGTATCATAGAGTAGTACCACATGGATTCCTAGAGTGGATCCATGTGGGATCCTCGAGCACAGACCCACGAAGGATCCCTTTCTCATGTTACAACCACCTACATGGTTCCCGCACTAAGTTTTATTGTCTCTCAGAGGGTCTGCTCCTCAAGCTACTGGTCGATAATCCAACTACCATTAAGTCCCACGAAGAAGTATCCCAAAGGACCGCCATGTAATAGGGGTCTCAATGCAATAGACGATGCGTCAATCAGATGCCCGGTCTGTAAGTTATTAGCCTTCTAGTCTCAAGGTCCCAGTTGGATTCATGCTTGATCTACCCCGATCATACCCCAAATTAATCCAAATCTTAAGTGGGGTATACCAAAAGGACTATCTCGCTCCAAGGTTTCTGGTGCCGTAGACAGTTCATCAAACGGACGCTCGTAGCTCAAGATATGGCCGAAATAACATAAACGGGTCAAAGTTGGTCCGGGTCCGGTCCGACCCGGTCGGACCGACCCGGCCTGACCCGACATGGGCCAACCTGGGTCTGGCCCTGGGTTTGGCCTGGGCCATTGGGTCCGGCCCGGCCCAGCCCGCTGGGTGGCCCATGATGCGGCTGGTCCGCGGTGCGACGGGTCCGCGGTGCGGCGACCCACGATGCGGCGGGTGCACGGAGCGGCGGCCCGCGGTGCGGTGGGTCCGTGACTCACAGCTGTCCGAATGGCTAGCCTTCTCCATGCAGTGTGGTTGCGCGCCATGCCTTCACCGGCAGCCGGCGTCGAGCCGGCCGCGCCTCGTCTCACCGCCGTGGCGAAAGGCCGCGGCTCTTCTCCGCTGGGCGGTGTGGACGCGCGCCGCCGCCTTCGTCGTGGTCGGCCGGAGTGCCAGCCACTGCTCCCGAGTCCCACCAGTGCTGTTCCTTAGGTCACCGGGCACACCCCAGTGACCCGTTATTCATTTCGAAGATCTCCGTACTTGTCTCGAGACGTCGCCATCATTTCAAGCCCATCAAAACTCACAAAGGCTGTGGAGAGGTCGGGCCGTGTTCGTTGGCCCGCTCTCTCCATGTTAGAATGATAAAAATTGGATTATTTGTTCTTGAATGATGGAGAATGACGAAAACGGGGTAAGGGGATATACAAACAACAATAAACCCCACCTCGAAGGTTCCGTAGGAGGAGGCGCGAGAAAGAAGACGAAGTCGTTGAAGAGTCGGCATTCATTGCTTCCACACAACAAGCCTCCAATGATGCTGCTTGGTCATCATTCTTAGGTTCGTGGTTCGGGGTCGCTTGTCACCATTCGCCTGATACGGCTCTTTCCTCCAAGTGTTGGGTGTTGTGGCACTTTACCAGAGCTTCGTATTTGAAAGAGTCAAGCCATTTAATTTAGATAGGTGCAATTAAATTGGAGGATTCCAAGGGACTTCCCCACATTAAAGAGGGGTTCGGGTGGTCCCCACCATCATGAATTCTCAAATGGGGGGTTTTCTAGCTTGGGCGGTCCCCACCTATAAGCATTCAATTGGGAGGTTAAACTAAAAAAAAGTTGTTCTTTATTTTATTTTTATTATTTTAACTCTCCCACGAAATTCACGAAAACTAACTTTCACCCTCGACCTAATACGATCAAGGTGAAGGTCTCCTTAAGAGAATATCGGTGCTGCGAGTTCAACGGTGCCCTCAGATTTCAATTCTGAACACCGATTAAAATGTTATATAATGCCGTTCGCGCGTTTACTGAACGTACCCGAAAAAAAGTTTGAAAAAATTATAACAGTCACCCTTGACCCGCGCTGGTCGAGGTTAGGCTTTTCCTAACTAAAACACGCCCCAATGAACCCAATGGTACTCTCGGATTTTAAATAAGAGTTACCTTATAGAATTTATTAATTTTTCAATAAAATAATTGTCACTTAATTATTTTATTTACGACCAAAAACTAACTTTCAATGGTGGCCCGCGCCGACCAATGTTAGTATCTTCCCAAAGAGAGAATACCCTCATGAGTTTAGTGGTGGTCTCGTATTTTCAATCTGAGTTACCATTTGTGAGTTATAAGCATTTGAAAAATAAAACAATTTATTTAATTATTTTATTTACGATTATTCCATTTATGAGTTTTCTCACAGGAGGCCCGCTCCTACTAAACTTAAATCACGCCTATGGTAAACCCACCATCCTGAACACAACGATACCCTCATATTTATGATCCGAGTTACCTTTTAAGAGTTATTCTATTTTTTCAGTAAAACTGCTTACGTGCGCTAATTAAAACTCAACCAAACTTCGACGGATCATTTTGGGCACTCTGGGCCTTGGAATTGCGCGCCGTCAGATTTCGCAGTCTCTAAATAATTCCATATAATTAAAAAAAATTATATGGAATTTTAGGGACATTACATAAGATATTTTTTTTAATTTTTTGAAACTGAAACTTAATCCAAAATAATTAATTAGAATTAATTGTTAAGCTATAAATTGATGTTGAATTTGAGTTTAATTTTTTATATGCCAATTTTCATTATTTAAAATTTATTTTACAATTTTGATATTAAAATGGATAAATCCTATATTGGAATTATTGATTTTTCATGTTTTTATTTGTTACCCTTATGTAAGAAGTTCATGACAACATAATGGTAATTTATATAGGGCTACATAAAGGTGGAACCGCCTCCAAGGACGCTCGTTTAAAGGTCCAACTAACTCCCAAACACTATGTAAAGGTCAATAATCCATCCATATAGGGATATATAGAATGATCCAGAGGCTATGTAAGGGTATAATGTGAAAGTACCACACTCTCACTCCCAGAACTGGTGCTAAAAATACATTATTTACACACTATATTTGAAAAACATTGAGGCAACCCAAGCTAAATATATAATTATTTTACATCATTTCCATAATTTAAACATTACATATTATAAATAATCTCACAATCCCAAGAAATGAAGGTTTATTGTATGTGAGAATCAACTACATGAGAAACTTATTTTTCAATACATATAAACATTTCTCTATAATTGAGACACACTTGACCCCATTCTAGATTTATCATAAGTTATACTCATCGTTATAACCTATGGAATGAAAAAATAAGAAAGGGGTGAGCTCAAATGATCAGTAAGGGAAAAATTCATCAACATTTCATTAAGTATAACATAATATGAACATGAGAAATAATGAGTTAGGGAGAAATATATGATTAAAAGAATACATAACAATAATTTTTTCCATAAGTCAGGATAGAAGGAAATGTAATCTCAAATAAAAAAACATGTACCATAATATAAGAGTGTGAGATAATATACATGAGCCACATATAAAAATCATAGGCATATGACACTAAATGTGGCGTGTCATGGAAATATAGAATAAGAAGGAACTATGATACAAACATAAGTATAGAGAATAAAAAAAGTAGATTATGAATCATGTTCCTACCTCCCACCATATAGTAGATCATGAATCATGAATCATGTTCTCATCACCCATCACACAATGGATCAGGAATCAAATTCCTACCTCCTATACAATAGTGCATTAGGTATCATATTCTTAGATTCTAAAACATGGTGAATTAGGAATCAAGTTCCTAACTTCCAAAACATTATACATCAGGAATCACATTCCTTCCCTCCATAACATAGTGCATCATGAATCATGTTTCTTACTTCCATAATTATCTTATGATATATTGTTAAAGCCCAAACCTTCACTCCTGAGTCTAGTGATAAAAATAGTGTATATTTTTTTTTGAAAATAATAAAATAATAAACATTAGTTTAAAAGTATAAATTCTTAGGATCTTTTTAGTTTAGAGTTTTTGAGGATTAGGAAACCTTAATACATATAAATATTTATACAAAATTCTATGAACTCTTATCTAGATTCACTCAATCTAGACTATTAATAATACCATTCACCATTGATCTTATACTCATCAATATACATATGAAAATCATTTTAAAACATTGGGTGAGAACAAAATTTCTAATTAAGGGGTTTTAAAACATTATGTTTAACCATTTATATTTTAAAATGGTATGAAAATTATTTCTAAAACCGTTCCTTTTACATTAAACATCTTGAGAAAAATAAAAAATTTGATGAAAAATATAATTTTACCTAATAAAAAATTTAGGTTTTTCAAAATCCATAATAAGAGATACATTTAAAAACATTTAAATGACATATTACTTTGAAAACCAATTTATTCTAAAAATATAATATCCTTTTAAATAAAACTATATTTTTCCTTTGATACTTTAAAAATGTACTTTTGAAAATAATATCTCTTTATGAAATTTAATGATACTCTGAAAAATTAAAAAAACCATGTGTCCATTTGGAATATTGACGGTATACGAATCAATTTTATGGAAAATTCCCTTTGAGACTGTGGGTTCAATCCACATTCCTCATCATTAAAATCAATATCCAAGTGAAAATTTTAAATAATTTTTTTCTCTAAATATTTCATTTCCCATTATAAATCTATTAAAAAGAACTTTCAAAAAATTAATATCTATGTAATTTAATTTCAAAGAGGAAAATAATTATATATTTAATAAACATAACTAAATTTCCCTTAAAATAAATATGTTCATTCAAAATGATTAAAAGTAATAGAAAATTCATGGATAACACTTGGAAATTAAACTTAAAAAAATTTCTTTCATAACAAACATGTAATGTCAATGATAAATATAGTGAATTTACATAAAATACATGTAATTATTTATGATATCCATGATGTTAAATGATGATTTCAAACATAAAATATTAGTTTTAACAATTTGAAACCATATTTGAAATAAAATATAAAAATTTCTTTAAAAGGAATTGTAAACTTTAAAATGGGAATTTTAAGAAGTAAATGTTTCATACAAGATAACATTTAAATAAATACTTTTAAATAAAATTCATAAACTAATATCCCATGCGAGGAATATTTTAATAAAAACTTTTCCCCTTATAATTTGGGGTTTACCTTAAAATCCTAAAAATAAATTCAAAATCATATACCCTTACAAGAAAGGTGTTTAGAAATAAAAATAATTTTTATCCCTTATGATAAGTGTTTCGAACCAAGAAATAAAAGTTTAAATAAAAATTTCCATTACAATAAGGGGTTTTCCTTGACATATTTAAAAAGAATTTTGAAATCATACCCCCTTAAAAAAGGGTTTTGGAAAGTATAAATTTAATATAATAATTTTTCCTTTACCTAAATCCTTTCATAAACATGAACTTCTACTAATAAGAACTTCTTTTTTTTCGAAGGTAGACTCCTAATATCTGACTTTATTTCCTTCTCACTTTTTCTCTCTCTCTTGACGTTGTATGGAAAAATCTAGGGATATATTTTAAACTTGAACTAAAGTTTATCTTTAAACATCCGTCCTTAAATTCATATTCATTTTTAAATATTAGATTTATTAAAGACCAATTACTCACCCTCTTAATCCTAAATATTCGATAAAATAACTTTTACAATAATATTTATATAAAATATAATTTCTATTACCATACTAATCATTTATATCCACAAAAATATAAATTTTAGATCTTTATAATCACTTAATAATCCATAATCATCCAAACATGAATATTTGAGGGTGTTTGAGTTTTTACTGTCCTATAGATAATGTTGGAATCAATTAAAAGTATTTATAAATGCTAATCTCTGTATTTTTATTGGGTCTCAATAATATTAATATTTTATATCAAAAAAATCAGCATATAAATAAATTTGATAATGAAATATTAAATATATATATTATTTTATTTTATCTAAAGGTCTCATGTGACGACGACAATGACGTAATAAAGTCTATGTTCATTCCTTTACAGGGATTTAATTTTACCTTTACATGGATTTAAACTCACCACACGACCCGTATATAACCAATTTTTAGTTGATTCTACCATTAAAAGAAGGATTGAAGACCCTTATAGAGGATCTGTATAAAATAAATTACCATTAAATAATCATTTATTTATCCATACGTAGCCTTAGTAAAGTGTGGGTTACCCTTACATAGATCATGAATTGAGTGATTTACCCTTTTGCAAGTCAGGTTGGAACCGTTATATAGTGGTCCTACCCCTACATAAAAATTGGATGCTAACCCTTATGTGGGTATTTTAAAACTCAAAATACCCATATGTGAGTTGAGTAGGACATTTATTTAGTATCTAGAATAACCCTCTTACCATTACATAAGGTGAGGGATACCCTTATTCGAGATGAGTGTTGTAGGTTCTATCTTTATGCGAGAGCTAGTTTATGCTTATGCCAAAACTATGTGAGCCTTACGTAGTAGTGATTACCCTTACATATCGATGGATTTTACCCTTATGTTAGATCCAAATTAAGTTTCTACCCTTGCACAACATTAAAACTATATCATTTCCCTTACACATGACCTTTACATAGCCCCAAAACACTGCCTTACCCTTACACCAATTCATTTTTATGCAGAATAAAATTTGAAGAATAAAATTTTATAATTCTAATTTTATTAAAACACTTACAATTAATTATTATAAATATATTCCATTTATTCATTCTTAGTATATTTTTTATTTATCTTAAACATAATTATAATTTATCAATATTAATATTTTTACATATGATATTATTTTATTAATTTATTACATAAATTTACATTTATCATTATCTATAATTTATTATAGTCTATCTAATTTTCTTAATTAATATAATAAAAATTCATTTTCATAATATAATTTCAAAAATATATTTTTTTCTATATTATTATAATTATATTAACTTAGTATTTTATTTAATAAAATGTCTTATATGTTATACTACTATTAAAATTTTGATATACTTACATAAAATTAATATTTTACTAACAATATTAGTTATATTATTAAATAAATATTATTTCACTATCATTTAATAATTATATTAATTCACCTTAAATTATTAATTAACTTTACATCCGAATTTTAATAACCATTATTTCGATTTCAAAACAAAAACAATTATGGTTAAATATAAAATTGTAAAATGGTAACATATTAAATATGAATTTATGTTTAAAAAAATATATCTATAATATTTCTTAGAAAATAATAAAAATATAGTTAAATTAGTATTTAACTTGAATATTTTAAATTAACTTATTCAAAAATTTATGTTATTTATGGAAAAGAATTTAATTTTGAAAAATGTTCTTTATATTAAAATATATCTTATTGGAGAAACAATACATTTAATAAAAATTTATTTAAAAGAAATTTATTCTATAATTCATGGGATATTATATTCCACCCCCTTAAAGAAATTTAATCCTTTCAATTTTAATTATAAAATTTCAATTTCCTAATTAGCTTTAATAACTTTGACATCAAAGATCAAATAAACCCTGAAGGTTATTAATAATTTTAAAACTATATACATAAAATAAAAGGTATTATTCCCCAAATAAACCCTTAACTAAAACACATACTAAACCTAAGGGTTTTATTACCATAAATGTATCGCAAAATTATGAAAATTAAGACAACTAGATCTCTTATTAATCAAAAATATCATCAGTCACTTAAAGAATTATCTCTAAAATTATAAGAAGAAAAAAACTAATCTTAAATAGAATCATCCTAGTTTAAAATTATTTCTAAACTATTCCTCTAACACCAAATGTGAAATCCCAAACATACACTCCTGAGTTTAGTACTAAAAACACTACATTTTTTTGAAAATAATAAAATAATAAACATAACTTGAAAAATATAAATTTCAAGGATCTTTTTGGTTTTTAGTTTTAAAGTTTTAGGAAACCTTAAGACATATCATATTTTATAAAATATTCTATGAACTCTTATACATATCCACTCGAGCAAGACTATTAATCGAGACCATTTAGCAATGATATTCTACTCATCACTATACCTATCAAAGTCATTTTAAAACTTGGAGTGAGCACAAAATTGCTCAATAATGGGTTTTAAAACATGTGAAAAAATACTTTATCTTTTAAAATTCTATAAAAATTATTTCAAAAAACATTCCTTTTATATCAAACATTTTGAGTCAAATAAAATTTTTGATAAAACACAGAATTTCCCATAAACAAAAATTCATGGTTTTTAGAATCTATAATAAGAGTTACTTTTCAAAACCTTTAAATGATATGTTATTTTGAAAACCAATTTATTTTCAAAATATAATATCATTTTAAATAAATCCAAATTTATCCTTTGATACTTAAAAAATTTAATTTTAAAAATAACATCTCTTTAAGGAATTTAATGATACTTGGTAAACTTTAAGAAAACCATGGGGACACTTGGAATATTGAAGGTATAAAAATAAAATTTATGTTAAATTATCCTTGAGGTTGTGGGTTCAATACCCATTCCTAATCATCATAATCAATATCCATGTGCCAAATTTTAAATAAAACATTTTTGTAAACCTTTCCTTTCTCATTATAAATATTTTAAAAATAAACATTAAAAAATTTCATATTTATGTAATTTATTTTCAAAGAGGAAAATAATTACATATATATTAAACATAACTAAAGTTAACTTAAATAAAACATGTGATTTCATAAATATTATAAGTAATAAAAAATTCATGTGTAACACTTGGAAATTAAACTTAAACAAATTATTTTAATAACATATATGGAATGTCAACAATAAATATAGATCATCACCATATAATACATGTAGTCATGAATGAAATACAAGAATTTAAGATTATTTCATACATAAAATAATAGTTTTAAAAATTTGAAACCATATTTCATATAAAAAATCCAAATTTCCCTAAAAGTACTTATGAATATTAAATTGGGAATTTTAAGAAGTAAATATCTCATACATGAGAACTTTTGAAGAAAGAAATTTAAATAAAATTCTTAAAATAATATCCCCTTTAAAAAAGGTTTTAATAAAAACCTTTTACCTTATAATAAGGTAATGTAATTGAAATATTAAAAAAATTATAATCATATCCCCTTGTAATGAAGGGGTTTAGAAATAAAAATCATTATCTCTCTTAAAATAAGGGGTTTTCAAACCCTGAAATAGGTGTTTAAAATTTTATCCCTTATAATAATGGGTTTCCCTTGAATTATTAAAATAGAAGTTTAAAATCATATACCCTTACAAGAAAGGTTTTTATAAAATATAAATTTAATAAAATCATTTTTCCTTACCTTAATCCTTGTATAGACATGAACCCATGCTAAGTAAAACTTATTTTCTTGAAGGTAGAATCCTAATATCAAACATTATTTCTTTATCAATTTCCCTCTCTCACTTGAATATATATGGATAAAACCATGACTATATATGGAACCTAGAGGAAATTTAGTCTTTAAATATCCATAATTAACTGTGTATTCACATTTAAATATTAGATATATTAAAGACCATTTTTTCAACCTCTTATTCTTGAAGAATCAATAAAATATCTTTTACAATGATGTTTATATCAAATATAATTTTTTTCATTACCCTAATCATATAAAACAATAAAATCAATACTCTAGACTGTTATAATCATTTAATAATCTATAAGACTCCAAACATGAAGCTTTGAGGGTGGTTGAGTTTTTGCTGGCCTACAAAGAAAACATGAAACTTAGTACAAGGTTTTATAAATTATAATGTTTATATTTGAATTGATTATCAGTAATATTAATCTTGTATGTCAATAAAATAAACATGTAAATCAATATGATAATGGCATATAAAACAAACAAACAAACAAACAAACAAATATTCTTTTATTTTATCTAATGGTTTCATGAAAGGATGATGATTTTGTAGTGGGTCTAAATATGATAGTGTTATATTACCTTTAAGTGGCTTTAATTTTACCTTTATAGGGATTAAAACTCACTAAATGAACCTTACATAACCCCATTTTAGTTTCTTTTACCCTTATATGAAGGACTGGAGATCCTTAGACATGAACTAGATGAAATAACTTACCCTTACGTAAGTGTTCCTCTACCATTATGTAGCCTTAGTAAATTTTTGGTTACCATTATGTAGCCCATGTATTGGACGTGTTACCCTTATGAAAGTCAGGTTTGTACCCTTATGTAGTGGTTTTAACCCATACACAATGAGTAGTAGCTAGCCCTTACATGGGTATTGGAAAACTAAAACTACCCTTATGTGAACTGAGTATGGAATTTAAAAAGTCCATAGAATAAACAACTTACCTATATGCAAGGCGAGGAATACCCTTAAGGGTGATGAGTGATTGAGTTTCAACCTTTACATGAGAGAAAGTTTACCCTTATGTTGTTGGTGTTTGACCCTTAAGTAGCTGCGCTTACCCTTACACAATGTTGGGTCTTATATTTATGTGAGAATAGAATTGCATTCCTACCCTTATGAAACATTAAATCTACAGTGCTACACTTACGTATGACCTTTAAGTATCCCCAAAACACCATCTTACCCTTACAGAGATTCATTTTTATGAAAAATAAAATTTTAAGTACTAAATTATATAATTCGAATTTTATTAAAACTATTATAATCTATTAATATTAATATATTCCAATTATTCATTCTTAGTATATTTTTAGGTATCTTAAACATAGTTTTAGTTTATCAAAATTAATATTTTTATATGTGATATTATTTCATAAATGTTTTACTAAAATTTACATTTATCATTTAATATAATTTATCATAGTCTATCTAAATAATTTATAATTAATATTTCATTTTTATAATATAATTTAAAATATATATTTATTTATATCTTCAAATAAATATATTCTCTTAGTATCTTATTTAAGATTATTTCTTATATGTTATACTACTATTAAAATATTAATATGTTTAAAATTAATATTTTAATAACAATAATTTTATATTCTTCAAAAAATATGATCTCACTATTATTAAATACTTATATTAATTCATCCAAAATATATTGATTAACTTTATATGAAAATGTTAATAATAATTCTTTTGATTTCAAAACAAAAAAAATTATGGTTAATTATAAAATTTTAAAATGTCAATATATTAAATATGACTTTATGTTTAATAAAAAACTATCCATATTATTTCTTGGAAAAAAATAAAAATATAATTAAATCAATACTTAACTTGAATTTTTTAATTAAACTATTACGAAATTTATGTTGTTTGTAGAAAAGAAATTAATTTTATTAAATATTATTTATGTTAAAATATATCCAAAATCTATTTTTTTATTTTTTAAGAAGACACTTTTTAGGAAAAGTGGGAACCATACATAAACCTCCACATATCTCCTAGACATACCCCACTTATATGATCAATATAAAGTATACTAAACTCAAAATTTAAAAAAAAATTCACTACAGAAAAACCCATATCCAAGTACCGCCAATTCCACCTTCCAAAAATCCACAAATTTCAAATTTAAAAATTCTAAAAATCCTCACCCATCTCAGTTAATAGGTCATATTGATTCACGTGTCAACCTTGAGTCTCACACCCATCACTATCACACTAAAACCCCATTGTTGCATCAAACTAGAACGCCGATGAGATCTACCAGCATCCACCATCACCATTGAAAGAAGATTCATCATCTATGCTATACTTGAAACTTGAATCATCACACCCTCATCAATTAATTTATCCAATTGTAGACAATGGTCATAGGATTCATGAGGAACTAGCAGTGACATTTCTGATATAACACTAACGTCATTATCCTCATCTGAACACCACACATGACACAACATTTCTGAGTCATGATAAAGATAGAACAAAACCTTACCAGATTTAGAAGTCAAAAATATCACCAAAAAAACCTCATACAAATCCACCACTGGAGAAGGAACAAAAAAATATACATCAAAAACAAGAGAAACATGTCACACGAGAAGCATCAACCGTCGCCAGATACAACCTACCAAAACATTTGAGGAACCACCACTCTTACTCCAACTTAGAGAGGGGAAGAGGTCCTTGGGGTTAAGGAAGGGATAAGAGCAGCTGGTGCCTCCAATCAATGACACCTCGCCTGAATTGAAATAAAAATACAAAACTAAGATCTTGCTAACACATGAGTGATTGAATAAACTCTATTTTTAAAAAAAATAATAAAATAATAAACATAAATTCAAAAATATACATTTCTAGGATATTTTTGGTTTAGTGTTATAGAGGAATAGGAAACCTTAACACATATCAATTTTTTTTCAAAATTCTACAAAATATTATCCGGCTTTACTCGAGCTAATCTCTTAATCGAGACTATTCACCATTGATCTTCTAATCATCACTATACCTACAAAAATCAATTTAAAACTTGGTTTAAGAAAAAAATTCTTATTAATGTTTTGTAAAACATGTGGTGAAAACCTTTCTATTTTAAAATTCTATAAAAATTATTTAAAAACACTTTACTTTTATATCAAACATTTTTAGGAAAATAAAACATTTGATAAAACACATAATTTTCCCTAAACAATAATGCATGGTTTTAAAAATCCATAATAATAGATCATTTTCAAAACTTTTAATATACATCTTATTTTTAAAAACCATTTATTTTAAAAATACAATATCCTTTGAAATATATTAGGATTTATCCTTTGATACTTCAAAACATTATTTTAAAAATAAAATATCTTTATGGAATTTAATGATACTTGGAAAAAATTAAGAAAATAATGTGGCCACTAAGAATATTGAAGTCCTAAAAATCATTTTTTGGAAAAATTCCCCTTAAGTTCATGAGTTAACTTCCCATTCCTCATCATCATAATAAATTTCCAAGTTAAACTCTTAAGTAAATAATTTTTTAAAGATTTAGTTTCTCATTTAAAATCAATTAAAGATAACCTCTAAAAAAATTCATATCTATGTAATTTTTTTTCAAAGAAGAAAATAATTACATATCTATTAAGAATAAATAAAATTTCCTTAAATTTAATCTATGATTTAATAAATATTATAAGCAATAAAAAATTATTGTGAAACACTTGAAAATTAAATTTAAACAAATACCTTTCATAATGTACATTAAATTTTATTGATAAATATAGTGCATGAACATATTATAAATGTAATCATGAATGACATCCATAAAGTTAATAGAGTATTTTATACATAAAAAAATAGGTTTAATACTTTGAAACCATATTTGAAATAAAAAATCAAAATTTATTTAAAAGTAATTGTAAACTTTAAAATATTGATTTTAAAAAGTAAATATCTCATGCAAGATAACTTTTGAAGAAATAATTTTATATAAAATTCTTAAAATAATCTCTTCTAAAAATAGGGTTTTAATAAAACAAATTCCATTATTATATGGGTTTTTCCTTGAAATATTAAAAAATAAATTTAGAATCATATACTCTTACAAGAAAGGGTTTGAAAAATAAAAATCATTTAACCCTTTATTATAGGGGTTTTGTGAACCATGAAATAAGAGTTTAATTTTTCCCATAAAATAAGGGTTTTGTCTAGAAATATTAAAATAGAAGTTTAAAATCATATCCTATTATAAGAAAGGGTTTTTAAAAATAGAAATTTAATAAAATAATTTCCTTCTTTCCTTAATGCTTGCATAAACATGAACACCTACTAAGGAGAACTTATTTTCTTGAAGGTAGAATCTTAATATGATAATTTATTTATTTCTCAATTTCCATCTCTAACTTAAATCTATATGGATACAACCATGGATCTATATAGAAAATATGGGAAAATTTATCTTTAAATATATATCCATAACTGTGTATTCAAATTTAAATATTATAAATATTATAGACCATTTTATTATCCTCTTAATCATGAATATTTTATAAAATCTATTTTAGAACACTGTTTATATAAAATATTATTTTTATTACAATCCTGCTTGCATAAAACCACAAAAATAAACACTTTATATTTTTCTAATCATTTAATAATCCATAATCCTCCAAATATGAAGATTCTAGGGTGGTAGAGATTTTCTTGTCTTACAAAGTAGGATAGAAACTTATTACAAGGTTTTATAAATGTGGTTGATTATATTTTATCATTCTCTCAGTAATATTAATCTTTTATGTCAAAAACATTTGCATGTAAATCAATATGATAATGACATATTAAATATATTTATATTATTTGATATTATTTAATGGTTTCATGCGAGGACGATGAAGATGAAGTAGGTTTAAATTAGAGAGTGTGTGTTTATCATTATGTGGATTTAATTTTACCTTTACATGGATTTAAACTCACCATAGGACCCTTACATAACCCCTTTTTAGATTATTTTACTCTTATGTGAAGGATTGGAGACCCTTAAGAAAACTCTGTATGAAAAATATTACCCCTAATTAAGTGTTTATCTACCCTTACATAGCCTCGGTAAAGTATGGGTAACCCTTACATAGCCAATGTATTGGGTGTGTTACCATTATGAAAGTCAGGTTGGTACCGTTATGTAGTGGTGTGACCCTTATATAGAAAGTGGGAGATAGAACTTATGTATATATTGGAAAACTTAAACTACCCTTAAGTGATATGGGAGGGTCCTTTAAGAAGTGTATAGAATACCACACTTACCTTTACACAAGTTGAGTAATTCCCTTACAGAAGATGAGTGCTATAGGTTTCACCTTTACACGAGGGCTAGTTTACCCTTACACCATAACTATGGGACCCTTAAACATTAGTTCTTACCATCAATAAGTGGATAGTGTATAGAATAACCTACTTAACTTTACACAATATGAGGACTAACTTTACATGATATAAGTATTGGAGGTTATACCTTTACGTGAGGGATAGTTTACCCATATGTCACAGCTTAATGACCCATACACATTAGCGATTACCCTCACCCAGCGGGGGAACTTACCTTTACATGAGAATAGAATTGAGTTACTACCCTTATAGAATATTAAATATATAGTGTTACCTTTATGTATAACTCTTATACATCCCAAAAACACTGCTTATCCTTACAAAGATTCATTTTTATACAGAATAAAATTTTAAGTATCAAATTCTATAATTATAATTTTAGGAAAACTCTTATAGTCCATTATTATTAATATATTTCATTTATTAATTATTAGAATATATCTTATGTATATTAAATGTAATTTTAATTTATTAACCTTAATTTTTTTACATATGATATTATTTCATTAATTTATTACTAAAATTCTTAGTGGTATTGTAGCAACAATGTAATGACCTGGACCCAAACAGCCACCCGGACAGTGCCAAACGGGTCGAGTGTTACTACCTTAGGCGCACCTCCCCAAATACCAAAGGCTGCCGACTATAAGTGAGGGTCTTATAGGTATAGTGGGGAGTATATACCCTCTCGGGGGATAATAATGGTACTGGTCTGAGTATATAATAAATATGCAGTGAAATAAAAGACTCAGCAGACTCGAACCAGACCCGTAGAGCGGAAGCACATTGAATATCGATAAATAGTGAAAGTAACAAATATAAAAAATAGCAACAGAAACTAAAAATAACAGTATACTGATCACTTGTAACTACTAAAGAACAACGAACATGCATCGAAACTAGGTCAATACAAAAGTGGCACCAATGGCTAACCAACTGTAGCTACAGTCAAATAAGAATGCTGATACAAGAAAGAAAGAAAAAAAAGTAAACTCCAACTAGGCAAGACCTCTAGGTCCCTATAATCTCTATGCAACATCAAATACAGTCAATCTTCTGAAGTTGACCTCTTTCCTACAGGCAATCCATAAAGTCTACACACGTCCTGAAGGGCCCATGTAGGGTGTGAGACGAATCTCAGTAGGATACCACCCAATAGTCTGTACCTAATATAAGTGTTTAAGTATGTGTGCATTTATAAGGAAAAAATAAAACAGTAAGATGCACACAAATAAACACGAACTCCACTGGTGCTCAGTAGCCACCATGGAGTGTCACCTACTTCATCCAATGCCGGAATCTCTGTAATGTAACCCGACACCATGTGCCCATTGAAACTGCGTCTCAAGTACCAACGTCCTGAAGGAATGCCCAAGAATAGTATCCCAGAGGAACAATGATGTTTGTCCTCAAATAACTAACTAGAAGGACAGTGATGTATACCCTCAAATAAAGTAACCAAAGGGTCAGCGATGTCTGCCCTCAAATAAGTAACCGGAGGGACAATGATTTCTACCCTCAAATAACGACGAGCCTCTAACCCCAACCCGTTAGCCTTAATACTATCCCCTGAAGGCTCCTCACCTACCACGTGGTTTCCTATGACAAGCACCCCCAAAGCAATTGTACCTAAACCACAACTAACGGGGGACTCTACCCACACGAGTGGTCAAAACCACCTCATCATAGAGTCTCTCTATGTGAACACTACTCATAGTTTACGGGTGAGCGGTAATCACCAATGTAAGTTCCCAAGACACAATGTCTCTGACACCTCGTGTCCCTACGACCATGCCACTCAAGTCCGATAGCATTGCCATCTAAGTAACCCAGGCCATGCCCAACCTGGCAGTCATCCTGCCTCAAGCAGATGTCCATGACACCCAATCCCATGGTTAGAACCACCCAATGTAACCCGAGCCATGCCCAAAATAACAAAGAGGTTCCAGCATATGAAATTCAGAAATTACATATATAACACATTTAAATAGAACACATAAAAAAGAAAAACAATCTAAATAGTTAAATTGTACTAGCCCAGCGGTTATCAAACAACAGTACTGAGGTCTTGAATGCCTCAAACAAGTCATAACATGGTTTAGAAACCGAAACTCAACAGTTTAAAACAATACCATTCAACTATTACCATTTTGGCATCCCCCAACTAAAATGCCCCGATGAGCAACGACCACTCGCCCGACCCCGCTCAAGAAAATCAGGTAACAGGGCATACCCAAAGGCATCCCATAGGTCAATTATCAATTTAAAAATAAATAATAGGTAAAATAGGGTCACACTCAAAATACCCAAAAACATACCATAGGTCGCACCACCCAAAAGTCTATGAAAACACAAAAAGAGTTATGCGCCACCTACATGAGACTCTTATGATGTTACTCCTCTGATAACAACCTCCAATTAGGTCTAAAACGCGATATATCTACAAAAGAATAAAAATTGATCAAATATATATAACTTGTTCTAGAACATAAATCAAGAAGAATGGATCTTGAGAAATAAAGGCCTTATAGAGGGGGTTCTAACTCATCAAACGATGATCGAATCCGACCTCGGACGAAGAAATAGGATCAAAAGGAAGATCCAGATGATTTGGGGGAGGAGGTTCTGTCCAGAACCTCAAAACGAGGATACTGCCCTTTTTAATGAAAAAAAGAAAGTACACAGTGTGTACTTCATGACTATACATCATGTATCATTTTACTATTCATAAGATGGCATCGAGAACTTTCCGGCTGACTACATGGCGTGTGCTAGTTAGAACATGGCGTGTACTTGGTTTTTCTTCTCTTCCTCGCCGACTTACCCACATGCCATGTATATCCCTCAAACACTGCTAGGCTACACGGCATGTCCAAGTATGACATGAAGTTTACTTGGTAAAATGATTCCACCTGTCCAACATGCCCCACATGCCATGTATGGCCTCCACGCGGTCAAGGGACACGACATGTCAAGTAACACTACACGCCGTGTAATAGGAAATTCCTACACGGTCACCACACGACATGTACTCGATGAGCACACGGCCGGTACTCGCCTAACACATACAGGATGTGTACTTTAGGGTACACGGTGTGTAGTATGGAAATTTCCAGAAATTTCCAGATTTTCCCAGTTTCCTAAAAAACAAGTCAAAAATTCAAACAGGGTCAGGATTTTGACCCGTTCTAAAAACCCGGGTTCTTACAAACTCCCCACCTTAACATAGCTCATCCCCGACCTATCAACGAAACCCAGAGATGGCACCAAAAATACCACCTTGCTCAAAGTAACCCGGACTTCCCTAGTCTCAAAGGTTCCGGATAAATTCCTCAAGGGGCTCCCCAACTTAGGAACTGCCTAACTCAGTCTCAACCCAACAAAACTTAAAACAAGAAAGGTTCACTAACCTGTTTTCAGACTCAAGGGCCTCTCGTGATGCATCGTCACCCCTATGCCTTACTGATGCTCCTATGTCTCTCCCAACACCCACGTTTCCCGCACCGCATCGGTGTCCGCCTCCACGAGGTCCTGCATCCCATGGATGCTCAAAATGAACCTGGTGCCTAGAACCTTAAGTAACCTACATCCCCGATGCCCCGATGCCCACAACACCTCAAGTGAACCGCATTCTTGATTCCCCGATGCCCACAACAACTCAAGTAACCCGCATCCTCAATGCCCCAATGCCCAAGGCACCCCAAGTAACCCACATACTTGATGCACTGATACCACGCATCTCATACATATATATAAAGATATCACGCACCTAATATAGGGCCAATCCCACTGACCAACATCTAGTCAGTCCACAAGAATCCTTTGCATCATGTACACTCAAAACGGACATGCCTCTACAGGACATGCCAAAAAGAGAGAAGGAAATCACGACCACACTCGCAATGTACCTCTAACTGTCATTGGCTCACCAGCCTTCTCAGCCTCTGGTAGCTCCACAACGTGCACTTGCCTGAAGTACGACTGCCTGATGCCTGACCTCCCTACGGTGCTGCTCTAGTCACTGACCACTGACCCCTTAACTGGGTCCCGCTTTCTCTGTCACGTCCTCCGCATGCAGCTGAACCTCGGCTACCCTCTCCTGGTACTGAACCTGAACCAACTCTAGATGCCAAAGTCTATCCTGGTCCATGTCTGCCATCTATTTGAGAAGGCTGCCTACAGAACTTCTTTATATGCCCAACCTGTCCACATGGTCGAAACTCCTTTGGAGGCCTATCACACTGAGTCCGAACATGTCATGGTTGTCCACACTGAAAGAAAACCACAGAAGAACTGATATAAGGTAATCTAACTGAATCCTTGGCCTGACTGCTCTGCCAGAACTCATCCCGTCATCACTTCCTAATATCCAAACAATCACTTGAGGCCACCGCACGACCGACCTAGGGCCTATCCCTTTGATTTCCCTCCACTATGAGTGCCTGGTTCAATGACTATGAGAATAAACCCAGCCTGAAGATGTTTACCTGGATCCGAATGAAGTGTCGTAATCCATCCTCAAAATGCCTCACCCTTGCCGTGTCATCACTTACTATACTAGGTACAAAGAGAGACAACTCAGTGAAAGTAGCTGCATAGTCCATGACTGACATGTCTCTTTACTGAAGGTTCAATAACTCTCAAGATATCTCTTCCCTCAATGTATCCAGGTAAAAGTGCTCGAAGAACCTAACCTCAAAGTCTTTCCATGCCGATCCCTCATGCTTGCGTGCCTGAACCTGCACATCCCACCGGTGCTTTGCCAGTCCTCTCAGCATGTACGTCACCAGCTTGACCCTCCACCCTGGAGGCATCTCGAGCTGCTCAAAGATCATCTGCATGATCTCTATCTAGTTCTTAGCCACCTACGGACCACCCTCACCCTAAAAAATTGGCAGGTTCTGCGACTAGAACTCTTGCGTCAAATATGCCATAGATGGCTCTGTACCCTGCACACCTATGCCGATTCCCTGCAAGACACATACCAGGCTAGCTCGGAGCTACTCGTTGAGAAATGGTCCGAATACTGCCAAACCCGGCTGTTGTCCTGCCTGCACTAGATCCTGAACCTTATCCTGTCCCTGAGCCTGTACCTGCGCCTCATGCTTTTCCTGTACCAAATCCTGAACCTGATCCTACTCCCACGACACTGTACTATCTCCCATCTGACGCTCCATCTGAGTCGACCAAAGGAACCCACTAAATACCATAAATGGTCAGATAGCCCATATATATATATATAACAATATATATTCAATGCAGATAATGAAATTTGTAAAGAGGCAGCATAAAACAACTACCCTTACTTTCCCCTATCGCAACCCATGCCCGTGGTATCTCGGCCTCATGGCCTCCTTACCCACCCTCAACAGAGCCAAGTATCAAAAGTACCTCGGGCCATGCCCGTCCTGACAACTAACTTTGCCTCAAACTGACAACTGATTCGCCCAATCCTAGTGATCAAAATCACCTCAACCACAGTACCTGCCTGCTCGTACAAGAGCTAGACTCAATTACGCTTCCACATGCAATTTTACAAATATAAAAATCATGGAATAACACATTGAAATCAACAAGAAATTCTATCAAGAGTTTTACCTACTTACATTTCCAAAGAATACAAAGCATGGAAATTGATATTACTCACATGGCATTATCACTTCACAAAGCATACGTGCAGTTATGAAATTGAAATACCCTAAAATATTCCTATCAAAATCCAAGAAAATAAGCCTTTCCATACTGGCCAAGGTTCAATTCTTCCTTGCCGCATCGGGTCAAGGGTTACATATCACAATCAATCACATCACACACTAACTGATCCACCAAGGTGGAAATCATATAAACTATAATCCGAGCAAAAGAAAATAGTAATTCCCAACCAAGGTAACTTGGTCCATCCCTCGTACTGAGAGCTACAAACACCCAAGAACAAGCTAGAAACCTATTTCTAGTAACAACCTATCTCCAGTCTACCATACCACAAATAATAAAACCAGCAGAAATAAAAAGAGAAGTCTCAATATCATTAGTATCCAGAAAAACACTGCTACTAAATCCCTATCAAGAACTCCTCTGATACCACTTTGTAATGACCCAGACCCGAAATTCCACCCAAATAGTGCCAAATGGGTCGGATGTTACTACCATAGGCGCACCTCCCCGAACGCCAAAGGCTGCTGACTAACAATGAGGGTCTTATAGGTATAGTGGGGAGGCTATACCCTCTCAGAGGATAATAATGGTACTGGTCCGAGTATATAATAAATATTCAGCGAAATAAAAGACTCGACAGACTTGAAATAGACCCGTAGAGTGGAAGCACATTCAATATCGATAAACAACAAAAGTAACAAATATAAACAACAGCAATGGTAAGTAAATATAACATCATGCTGATCATTTGTAACTACTACATAACAACGAACATGAATCCAAAGCAGGTCAATACAAAAGTGGAGCCAATGGAAAACCATCTCTATCTACAATAAAATAAACATGCTGATACAGGAAATAAATTAAAACAAAGTAAACTCCAGCTAGGAAAGACCTCTTGGTCCCTACCATCTCTATGCAACAACTAATGCAGTCCAACTCCTGAAGCTGACCTCTTTCCTACACGTAAATCCATAAAGTTTACACACGTCCCGAATCGCCCGTGTAGGGTGTGAGACGAATCTCAGTAAGATACCACCCAACAGTGAGTACCTAATATAAGTGTTTAAGCAAACATGTATTTATAAGGAAAACAGTAAACAATATGATGCACATAAATAACCACGAACTCCACTGGTACTCAACAACCACCATGGCGTGTCAACTGCTTCGACCAACGCTGGAATCTATGTCATGTAACCCGGAACAATATGCCCCATGACACTGCGTGCCTCAAGTACCAACATCCCGAAGGCACACTCAATAATAGTAGCATGGAGAAACAACGATGTTTGTCCTCAAATAAGTAACCAGAAGGACAATGATGTCTGCCCCCAAATAAAGTAATCGGAAGGTCAGTGATGTCTGCCCTCAAATAAGTAACCAGAGGGACAATGATGTCTTCCCTCAAATAATGGTGAGCCTCTGCCCCCCAACCAGATAGCCTCAATTCTATCCCATAAAGGCTCCTCACCTCCCACATGGCTTCCTACGACAAGCATCCCCAAACCAATTGTACCTAAACCATAACTAACGGGGGCCTCTACCCACACGAGTGGTCAAAACCACCTCATCACAAAGTCTCTCTGTGTGCACACTACTCATAGTTTCCGGGTGAGCGGTAATCACCAAAGTAAGTTCCCAAGCCACATTGTCTCTGACACTTTGTGTCCCTACGACCATGCCGATCAAGTCCGATGACATCTCCATCCAAGTAACCCAGGCCATGCCCAACCTGACACTCATCCTGCCACAAGCCGACGTCCATGACAACCAATTCCATGGTCATAACAACCCAAAGTAACCCAGGAAAATCCCAAAACAAACAAGAGGTTCCAACATATGCAATTAAGCAATTACATATATAACACATTTAAACAGAACACATAAATCGGAAAATAATCTAAACAGTTGAATTGCACTAGACCAATGGTTATCAAAAAATTGTTCTGAGGTCTTGAATGCCTCAAAAAAGTCATAACATGGTTTAACAACTGAAACTCAATAGTTTAAAACAATACCATTCAACTATTACCATTTTGGCATCCCCGACCAAAATTCCCCGATGAGAAACAACCACTCTCCCGACCCCGATCAAGAAAACAGGTAACCTGGCATACCCAAAGGCATCCCATATGTCAATTATCAATTTAACAGGAAATAATAGGTAAAACAGGGTCACGCTCAAAATACCCGAAAATGCACTATAGGTCGTGCCACCCAAAAGTCTTCAAAAACACAAAAAAAGGTATGCACCACCTACCTGAGACTCGTACAATGTTACTCCTTCGACAACAGCCTCCAATTAGTTCTAAAACGCGGTAGATCTATAAAAGAATCAAAACCTATCAAACCTATATAACTCGTTCTAGAACAGAAATCAAGAAAAACGACTCAACAAGAATCAATTCCATATCGAGGCGTTTCTAACGCATCAAAAAGTGATCAAATCCGACCTCAGATGAAGAAACAAGATCAGAAGGAAGATCCAGCCGATTTGAGGGAGGGGGTTCTGTCTAGAACCTCAAAACAAGGCTACTTCCCGTTTTAATGAAAAAAGAAAGTAAATGGTGTGTACTTCATGACTACATGTTGTATATCATTTTACTATTCATAAGACAACACCAAGAACTTGCCGACTGACTACACAGCGTGTGCTAGGTAGAACACGGCGTGTAATTGGTTTTTCTTCTCTTCCTCGCCAACTTACCCACACACCATGTATATCCCTCATACACGGTTAGGATACACGATGTGTCCAAGTAGGACACAACGTGTACTTGGTAAAATGATTCCACCTAGACAACATGCCCCCACACGCCATGTATGGACTCCACGCAGTCAAGGGACACGGTGTGTCAAGTAAAACTACACACCGTGTAGTTGGAATTTCCTACACGGTCACCACACAACATGTAATCGGTGAGCACATGGCCGGTACTCACCTAACTCATACATGGTGTGTACTTAAGAGTACATGGAGTGTAGTCTAGAAATTTCCATATTTTCCCAGTTTCCTCAGAAACAAGTCAAAAATTCAAACAGGGTCGGGATTTTGACCCATTCTAAAAACCCAAGTTCTCACAAGCGGAGACACTATAGCAATGAAAAAACTGTAGTGGTGGCAGGCACTGTAGCGGTAGTAGTAGCAGGGAGTTTAATGAGTACTGTAGTAATGGTGGTACTGTAGCAGCTGTGTACTATATCAATACTATTCATAGAATGGTCCTTAGGCCAAAATTTTAGGCCTACGGGCCATGTAATGGGATACATTCCCACTAGGCCTTTTGGCCAAATATATATAATGTAATAAAGTGAGTGGTTGGGTGGGTTATCCCTTGAGGGGGGGGGGTGGATATGACCTGCCTTTTAGGCTTGTGTGTATGCAGTGTGCGTGTGTTTGATGTAATTTCACCCCCAAGAATCTAATATATATATATTACTAAAATTCACATTTATCATTTTCAATAATTTATAATAGGATGTCTAAATAATTTATAATTAATATTATAAACATTCATTTTCATAATATAATTTAGAAAATATATTTATTTATATATATTTATAATTATATCTAGTGATTATTTTATTTAATATAATGTTTTAAGTATTATACTACTATTTTTTTAATATAAATCCATCAAATAAATACTTTACTAACAATAATATTTATAGTCTTCAATAAATGTGGGATTAGGGAATAAAGATGAAGCTGCAGGAGAAAAAATCCTCAGGAGAATAGGAAAAGAATCCTAACATGGATTTTTTATCCTTCATAGATGTTTTCATTGATCAGGATCAACAGTTGAATGCAATCTATGGTGATTAAAAGGCTTCTGTGAACCTTTAGCTGAAGAGATTACGACATAGGGGATTCTCTACGATATTTTTTTTAAGGAATAGGTACAAAATATTTCTTCCAATCTATGATTTGTCCTTGTAAAATTTATTATGTGTAGACCCTCACTAATCATTCTAAGAAAGTAACTTAAAAGATATTGGATTTGTTGGATTTTATGTTGGTCCATTGATATCTTTTTATTTTTTCGTCTAATTCACTTATGAAAATGAATACTACCTTTTATAGATAAGGAGTTTTTGGTCCTTCAGATTTTTCCCTATGGAAGTATTGAAATAGTGCCTAGACTTTAACACTGTTTTTGAGAATCCCATTATTCCTATCTGGTTAGGTTTTCATAGTTTACTACTTCATATCTTTAAATAATATTCCCCTTTACCTATTACTATATTAGTTGGAAAACCCCTAAAATTAGACTCCAATACTAAAAATATCATAATACCTTCTATTTCATGGGTCTATGAAGTGATTTATATCTATCAACATCTTCCACCACTCATATAGATTAAAAATAGAGAATCTGGTTTTTAAAGAGGTTGTTTATGAGAACCTATCAGTATATTGCTTTCAATGTCCTAAAATTGGTCACTCTTTAATGGTATATAAAAAAAACTCCAACTTGTACACCCCTCATAAGAAAATATTCAATCTAGGTTGAGAAAGGAATTTAAAAGGGGAAAGATTCTACTTTCTCTAGACCCCTAGAGAATCTTTTTGACAAGGATGTTAATAAGGATCTAGTTGGACCTTCTAATTATCAATACTCTCCTAATATATTCTATGGAATTATAGATGTTTTGAATGATGTATATCCAATAAATGAGGACAAATAGGAACTTAACAAACTTATTAAACCCTCACCTAGATATACTAGGAGTTACTCAACCCATGCAGGAGGAAAAATAGGATTTTCACTCTGATTCTGTTGAATCTACCTACGATGAACTTGAGTAATATCATCAAACTGATGATAATTATTTAAATTTGAGATCCAGGAAATCTAAGAAACCAATGGTTAACTTGAATGGATTCATTAATCCATATCCTAAGAATAATTAGAAGCATAAATCTTACTATAATCTTAAGAGAACAATTATCACTATATATCTAGAAGAAACTATGAAGGTCAAATATGATATCCCTAGTTAGCATGAGGTTTTTGAGGTCCCCATATCATCCTCAAATGAAGATGAATTTGAATATATTTATATGATTAATAATTAGAACTATTTTTCTGAAATAAGTTAATAAGGATGATATATATACATGGGATGAGGAATAGAATCCCTAATTTCAACCTTAGGTATATACCTTGGAAATTATATACCTTTATCACTCTTGTTAGAATTATTCTTAATGTGGCTAGTTGTTTTTGCTGTTTTTGATCCCTTGGATTTTGTATTTATAACCTAATATTCATTTGTAAGTGGTATTTATGGACATTATAAGGATTTGGTTTTCATATTTCTTTATTGGATTTGTTCCTATTTTGAAAAGGATGATCACATGATGGGTTTGGTACTATGATATAACCCAAATATTGGTTGATTATGGAGTTGGTAATGTGCTGTTTGTCTTGTATATTTCTCATTGGGGTTGGTAATATGTAATGATAAATGAAATATACTAAAGAGTTTCTTAGTGACCAATTTATTTCTTGCAAGGTCATTATTTGTTATAGGAATTGTGTCAATGTAGTTTTTTCCATCCTTGATGCTGATTATGTTGATGATGAAGTTGATTAGATATTTTTGAAACACTTATATTTTGTATAGGTAGAGATTATGTAGGATTTTACCTTAGATATTGGATTTTTTTTGATATAAAGAAGTTAGTTTTGGTTGGCTATTACTAAAATTCCTTCTCAAGAAATTTTTTAAAGGATTTCTCTTTTATGCTCTTATATTTCCTATACTATTGGAAAAAACTAATTTCACATCATGTAATCACTATTACTCTCTTTTTTATTAATAAATTTGTGGGAAGCATGATTTGGGATACCGACTCATGCTCTGAGCCTTTATGGGTATATTATTCAATAAATATTATTTTATAATTATTAAATGCTTATATTAAATCATCATAATGATATTAATTAAATTCATATCCAAATATTAATAATCATTCTTCCGATTTCAAATAAAAAACAATTATGGTTAAGTATAAATTTTTGAAATGATCAAATATTAAATGTGACTTTATGTTTAACAATAATTTATCTATATTATTATTGGAAAATAATTCAAATATAGTTAAAGAATTATTTAACTTGAATATTTTAAATTAACTTATTCCAAAATTTATGTTTCTTATAGAAAGAAATTTAATTTTGTAAAATATATTTTATGTTAAAAATATATCTATTTGAGAAATAATCCATTTAATAAAAATTTATTTAAAAAAAATTATGCTATATTTCTTGGGATATTATAGATATCACACTTTAGCCAATGCATAGGGATATATAATTTCAGATCCAATTATTACATAATTAAAACCATACATAAGTGTTTCAGGATGATATAAAAACATTCATATATCAACATCACTTAATCAACCAGTGAAAAGATATGATTTTCATGAAAAATATTCACAGATAATTTTATAATCCATCTAGAGAAATAGGGTGGATGGTATTATAAGGAAATATCCCTTGTTAAGAATAAAAACCATTGAAGGATGTTGGAATATATGAAAAACACCATTATAAGATGAACACTTTGAATGGTACCACATAAGATGGGATCAAGAATATGATTATTTGATACCAAGAGTATAATTACCAATAATAAAAATAGTATAATGGAATTTAGAGGGTAATTTATGAAACATAAATTTCAATGGTAGTAAATCCTTTTTAGGTGATGATGAAAATGAAAGAGAAAACAAAAAAGAGTTTTAGAAAAAAACTTTAACATTATAATAAGTGATGAAGTTACATGTCTTATTAAAAAATAATCATTAAAAAAGTGTAGATAAAGATTTTAAAATATTGAAATTTTAAAAATAACCTTCAATAACAGAGTCATGAAAAATACATAAAGGTCATGAAATGGAATTGTGGAGTGGAAGATAAAAAATTTTATCATGAAAGGAGAAACCTTTTTAAATATTTTAAAAATACCTTTTTTGAAACCCACTTCCTAAATAGGGATAATAACACTTCATTTTGAAAATTCAGAAAGGGAAATGTAAAGATCACAAGAGATATCACATAATTTGGTTTCCAAATGTAAAAGAGAACATTGATGGGAAGAGAAAATATAGACATGGAAGAAAAAGAGTTCATTTCGAGTGGATGAGAATTATTCTTAACATCATCAAATTTTATAAATAAAGAAATCCATTAATTTAATTTACCAAAAAAATAATGTGGAAAGAAATTATAATATCATCATAAAACAAAAAAATAATTCTTGTAAAGCCTTATTAAAAGAGAAATATTTATGATTTAAGAAAATAAGTTGAGTTAAAAAAACTCCTAATAAATTTGGTAACAATTGAATTAAAAGAATTGAAAGGAAGGATTCAGGAAAATTACTCCTAAATACTATGACAGAATTGTAAATAATAAGAATATATTACAACTATGACTTAATTACACCATATAGAATAATTATAGGAGTATAATATGAAAACATGTCTTGATGAATGAAAATTGAGATGAAAACCATTACAGACATCATAATTCATGAAGTAAGTAATATTTGAAATGGGGTTTGTGTGATAAAAATGTAAATCCTTGAAAAAAATATTAAATTTTACATAATAAAATTATAGATAAGAAAATAATCAACTTATAAGAAAAATATTCAAGAAGAGAAATCATAACTCAATGAATGAAAATTGAGTTAACAAAAACCATTACCCTTAATATCAACTTTCTCAAAAATGATTTTAACATTATGCATCATAAAAATGACCACCTTAATCACCTATTTCATAAAATTATTCACATATAATCTATTTCCACTCCTTAATTTAAATTATTAATTATACATTTATTAGGTAGTTAATGTTTATTTTCATATTAGGTGCTAGTGATTTCGATTGTTTTTTATATATTTTATGATGGTGACATTGAAACCCATTTGTTGATAATAAGTAATAATTACCAGATTATAAAATATATTGAAATAATTATGTTTTAGTGATTTATCCCTCCCTATATTCATTTTATGTAAGATATAGGCATGGATTTTGAGAAAAGAATCCACGACAAGCTTGTTTTCGGGTAATTTACTGATATCAAAAGATTACATTATAATGAAAGTTAAATTTTGTGTTATACTTTAATAGCCATGTTTATGACATATATTAATATTTAATATCATATATATTCATCAAATATATATCATAACCAGTCGTGTAAGGTGGTAATGAAAAACCAGAGACGTCGCTCCATGGAGCTGGTGGCCTGTATCTACACACATATGATAATTTCATTTTTCATAGAATTAAATGAATATGGAACTAGTTTATATTTTCATAATATTAAAAATGTTATAAATATAATATTTATCCATTAATTACCCATCTTGAACTATCCATGTAAGGATGTGAAGAAAAACAAAACATGTAACTTCGTGGAGGCGGTAGTCTACATGTACGTAAGAACAACATTTTATAATTTTTTCTAAGGGAAAAGGGGAAAGGTATATTATGATTATTACCTAAAAATAATAAAATTTAGTATAAAAATAATACCTATGTAATTTTATAAAAATGGTTGAATTATATTTGGAAGTGAAATATAGAAAATAAAAGAAGTTAGAGAGTGATTAGTACTCACGTTGAGAACTTGAGATTTACCTTAGAGGGATTCCTGGAAATGGAGGAATTAGAAAAATTTACTATTACTAGAGGATTAGGTAAGCTTAATAGATCTCTATGGGAATTAAAATGGGTAGAGTTTCAATAGGAACTTGAATTTTTAGAGTGTCCTTGAAGGGGTGGTGAAATGAAACCTTTACAAGAAAAGGGAATAACATTCTAGTAAATATAACATCCTAATAAAGAAGAAACATATTTTTCCCATTGAAATTGTAATAAAAAGTGGAATATAATGGAGTGGATATATTTTTTGCTTGAGAAAATCCTCAAACACTCTTTTAGACACATGTATCAAACATGTTTGATCTTTTTTCACTTTGCTAAACACTATTTATATTAATTATCATTTATCACGGTAACTACATTTTTACTAAATATAACCTTATGAACTAATTTATAAATTATAATTTAAAATATAAAAACCATTTTATCAAAAAAAATTAAGGGTGATAAAATTAATTTTAATATTAACTCACTTTATGCGTAAAAACCATTTTAAAAAAGTGTATATTTAAGCATAAAAATAATGTTTAGGATAAAATAATCGATGTTGTTGATTTAAATGAAATTAATTGGTTTATTAAAAAAATAATATATATGATTATTTCAAAGAAAAAAACTTAATTTCACCCTGTAAATATTTAATTAAAAGGAAATACAAAAAATAGTTTTTTATTGGAACAAAATATTACTTATTTTCCAAAATGTTATAATGGGTTTTATAAATTTAAATTAATATTTTAAATATATAATTTTACTTATTAAATACATATTTGATTGGGAAAATGTTTTATAAATTTTTAACCTGTGATTATATCCTAAGGTTCTCATTAAAATCCTGATATTTGTAAAAACAATATTTTTCACTAGTCACGTAAAAAATCAACTATTTCAAAAAAATCACAAAAATTAACCTTAAGATAATTTTGAAATGATTAATTAAAAAATAAATTTTATTTAATCAAATTGAAATTATAAAATTTTAAAATTTATCTTTTAAATAAAAACATAAAAATATCATGAAAACTATTTTTATTGAAAAACAAATTTGTAAAAATATTTACCGTTCTTATTCTTATTTTACACCAATTATGAATTATAATGAAATTAATATATTATTCATATAAACAATATATTTTATCTATAACATATTTAGTTTCTTAAAATATATCACATAAAATATAATTTTAGAACAAAATACATTTTTATCATAAAAATATTTTATTAGTTATTTAGCTACATTAAATGAATTTTATCAATGCATTAGTATTAATAATGACCTTTATTTTACCTTATGAATATATTTTATATTGTGGTTACATATATTTATACCCTCCAAATTTTAAAACTACATTATAATTTCTATATTTATTACTTATAATTTTATTTTAATAAAATGTATCTTAGTTTTGTTTTAGTTTAGTATTACATGTGAAGAAATATATCAAACAAATTTAATTTATTTAAAAGAAACATATATAGTAAAGATTTTGGGTGCTATATAAAATGATATCTTAATCACTTCTTTGGTTTCATTGACATGCTGTATAAAGTTACCAATCATGCTAGTCGATACATCATGATATATTCTCAACATAAATGAGCTATGTTCAGGGTGAAAAGTGCTTGTATGAAGGTAGAAGATGTGGTCTTCAAGATATATAAAGGTTTTACCTCTTTTCACGTTCGAAGAGATAATGAGTCCTCAAACTACTTATAAAACCAACCACATTAACTGAACCCACCACAAGTGATTGAATGCAAGAGAAAGATTGAACACAAGTGGATGACCATAAATGATCTCAAACCATTGCAAGAAGGGAACTCCACCAACCATGAGAATAAGGATCTACCACAACCATGATCTCAACTGACCATAATATTTAAGCTACCATAAGCAATTCTATTGACTATAAGAAGAAATACAATGACAATGAGACGCCAATAAATCGACCACATGTTGAAAAATTAACCAAAGAATATTTTTATACAAGTATACCTCCACATCCCATCTACAATGGAATGATCAATCAAGTGCCTTATAAGGGTAAATCTAACACACCATGAATTACGTAAGGGTATTTTGAAATTTACTCATGTAAGGGTAATTATGTAGCTACATACAGGTCAGTAGCATGACAAACATATTATGTAAAGGTTATAAGTGCGCTTATGAATGGGTACCTCCATCTGTTAGATGGATTTTTAAGCTAAAATACTATTTAAAAAACCTATATAAATGTCACCCCTCAAGATAGTGGAACTATGTAAGGATAATTATAAAGTTTTATAAGTGTAAGTCATACATTCCAAAGGCTATATAATAGTAACCAAAAATTCTATGTAAATTTACTATTGGAATGTGAAAAGGACATCTTTAATAAATGATTAAAATTAGAAATTCCAAAATGGAAACGTTAAAATCAAACCCCACTTTCAATGGTTCATCCAAATCGAGGATAGATTAAGAAAATAATCCTCACTATCACGAACTGAATCTGGTCGCCATCAAAACTGGCACTCAACCCGGCTCGAAACAAGTCTCGAAGGGTGTCCCTGATCCGCACGGGATGGCACAAGTGCCTGGGTATCATAAAATGAAATTTGGGAACGATTTACCAGAGTTTATAAACTTAAAACAACAAAAGAATCCAATAAAACAAATCTTAATTTTCAATCCAAACAATCTTTTAAAAAATATCAGAACTGAATTAAATATTTTAAAACAACTCAACAAGACTATAAAAAGGTACAAAACTAAAAGGGAACATCCTAAGAACCCTCATGTAAAGGGGCACCGCCCTCAAGCCATCTCCACAAGACTTCACCACCAAGGACCTGCTAGAAACCCGAACCACTGGAACTAAAAACTGTACCCAACCTGCAACAACAAAAATAACCAAGTCTACTTACACCCAAGGGTGTAAGTAGGGTGTGATCCAAATCCCAATAGGATACCACCACTAAAATATTTCATGTGATAAAAATTTAAAGATGAAAAGAATACAAGTTTTAAAAAACATGAAATGCTAGTTACAATTTCTAAAAGATGAAACATTAAATAAAAACAGTTTTTAGGTGGACACTTTTAAAATAAATAACAAAGCTACTGAATTTTCCAGTCACTCATACCGTATGCCGACAGTAAGCACAAAATATCTAGTGAGCACAAGCAATGGGAAATAACCCCTAGGCACTAGCTAGCTGTGGGTCCTAGGTACCTCGTATCTCGGTGAGAGTAACCATCACAAATATCCGTTCTCATGCACTATCCACTAGTAGATAACATACCCATAACCTAGTGGTCCCCAATCATCATCATCATAGTTTAGTTAGAGTTGTAATCGTAAATCTTTCTAAGTGAAACTGTGGCCAAACCCTACAGATTCACTAGCATACTAGTACATGTCCACCCACCTAGATAACCGGGTTTTCCCTTTGTGCTCAAACAAGTTCAACAAGTCAATGAATATAATTTTCACAAGAAAATATCATTTCCATATCATAAATTCACCAAATATCCCACATGTATACAACACAAGTCACAAAAGTCCACTTTTCATTCAAATTGATTTTGAAATCCGACTCACACCAAAATAGCCCACAACACTTTTCACATTTCTTTAACACTTCCACAAATACATTAAACAATTTTATAAAACCATTCCAATATATTACAAGTCTCATAACGGCCCACTCACTTGTTACATAATACCCTTTTTACCTTCAAAATCATTTTATCATGAAACTTACACAAAACAACCCACAAACAAGTTTCACTCCAACATCACAATTTAATAAAACATTTCAGAAATTTACAAAACATTATAAAAATGTTTGACATATTAAAGATCACTTCACCTTTAAAAACCCCATAATAGGTGAAAAAACATACCAAACAGTATATATTCACCCATTTCTAACTTTGTTTAACCAACTAAAACATTTACAATTTTCATAAAAAGAATCCAAGTGGTGTAAATATGTCTTGCACACAAAACCCATTTCAAAACCACCATTTAAGACAAAAAACCATACCAATTCCTATCAAAAACAGAATTGGAATCCCTAGAGACATTTATAAAACCAATTTCAAGTTTTATAAAATCACCTTGAATAATACTACAAAAGATCCAAATGAAAACACAAATTTTCATAAAATGATCTCAAGAAGTATAACAATGTTTTACACATAAAACCTATTCAAAAACCCTATTTTAGGCCCACATGACACTAATACATTACCAAACCAGAATTTGCAGTCCAAACAAGATTTAGTAAACTAGTTCCATATGTTATAAAATACACCCAAATAATACCCCATGAGTAACACATGAAAACACCCAATTTCAAGTTAAAATGAAACTATAAAATTAAACACTTAACCAAATAAACCATAAACAGTTTTCACACCACACCTAACATATGAGGATTATAAAAAATGAGTAAATATAGTAATATAACTCATAAATAATTGTTTACACATGGAACCACCTACCAAAAGTGTCGAATCCCTCAAAACATGGTGCGAAACATCAACCACACCACTGCCAAATCACAAAGAAGATAAATCCGCCCTAGACCACAATATTTACCCAAAAAGAAACCAAATTAAAACATAGGTTCGAACCCTAACTTCTGGACATTTTAGAACATAATGAAAGAGGGAGGAAACCCTAAGGAGAAGGAAGAAAATGAAGAGAGAAACACTTACTCAAAACAATCTTGAATAAAACCTCCCAAGATCCACCAGTATATGAATTTTAAAACATAAAAACATTCAATTAAGGTTTTAACAAGGATGAGGAGATCATGTAGGAACTGGAATGGTGGAAAAAGAGTAAAAATAGAAGGAGTTATGAAAGGATCAATTTACCTCTTCAAATCTGGGCGATTTCTAAAATCTAGAGAATTTTCGACCAATTTCGTGATTCTATTAAGCTCCAAATTGTGGGAGAAGAGAATGGGGGTGCACCTTAGGTAATTGGTCTTGGGTGAGAGTTTTAATCACCAAAGAAACGTAAATATTGAAGGTTCTATTAAATAATTAAAATCTATTTTTAATGTAGAAAATGGGCTTTCGGTCAGGCCCAATCCCTTAAATAAAAACCCATTTCCACCATGATTATGGATTCCTAAAGAGTCCAAATTAATATAGTGGTGTTAATAGGTCAGGGGATGAAAATTAGGAATTGGAATGGATGAAAAATGTTAAAAAATTAAGGATTTATAAAGGAATAAAAATTTATTTTGAAATCTAGAATTGAGCTCACGGTTTGGCCCAATTCATGAAAACTCACCCATTCCTCCATAAAAGCTTGAGAAACCCCAAAAAAAAAGCATGAATGAAAATTAAATGGAATTTAACTTTAAAATAAGTCATTTATGTGACATAAACTATGATCATCCAAATGAATAAGGAGATATAAATAATGGGGAGAATGTTAAAGAATAAGTAGAATGTAAGATATCCAATCACGATGATTGAACTATACAAAAGGAGATAAACAATGAAAAGGGAACCAAAAAGTAAATTTAAAGAAATTATCAATGTTTCAGGATGTGATTAAATGTGACTCACTAGAAGGTGAAACTACTGTAAGATATGTTTGGAGAATCATTATAAATAGAGAAATATTCACCTGAGAGAGGTTGTTGTGACCATGACTATTCGATCAACTAAAGTTACTACATTTTTTTTCATTTTTATTTTCTATAATGCTTTAATTATGACACACTAGGCTATTAATGGTTAAGACAAATAGGATTCCCCCATTACCTATTATCAAATTATTTTTGTTAATGCTTAATATATCCTACTCATATATTGAGATGTTTTTAATTGATTAGTCAGTCATATATTTTTAATGATTTTTTTTTAATTATTTCTTCACTCATTATCATAAATTTCACACACATAAGGCTTAGATTCACTCTACTACATGCGATAATGAGTAGTCGGTTGTCCCAAGGGTGATCAAAGATACCCCATCATTAGGATAGTCAAAATTAATGGATAAAAAATCATTATACTCCATTATTCAAGCCAAATAAATCTAGTGAG
Source organism: Viscum album (assembly GCA_963277665.1). Classification (NCBI taxonomy): domain Eukaryota; kingdom Viridiplantae; phylum Streptophyta; class Magnoliopsida; order Santalales; family Viscaceae; genus Viscum; species Viscum album. Next base: position 766,623,582 of record OY728159.1, on the reverse strand, counting down.
GTTAGTCAATGAGATATTTTTTAAGTAGAAAAGGAGTATAAGAACAACTCAAATAATGATCCAGCAAAAGAATGTGGGAATAATATAAGGTTAGAACACTATTTATAAAACAAAATTTAAAACCAATAAAACTGAATCACTATTTTCACACACATCGAATCCATATAATAGGAGAAAAACAAACCTATAACAATATTATACCTGGAGAAATCCCAAGTCCTATTATCACTATATTCATTCAGGTTCATTTTTTTGATGAGGGCCCCACGATAGGCCTACCATCAATCTAGAAACTTTTTTCGAGGAAGACAATGTAATATTTATATAATATTTAAAATGATTTCAATAAATGACTAGATCTAGTTCATCTCACATTTCTATTTTTTATCCATAGTTTGAAAGAACTATGCTAGAAATAATTAGAAGTCCAGGAATCGCTGAAGAAGTAGAGAGATATTTTGTTACAATTCCATTGTATGACTTTCCCTAGTCATATAATTATTTTTCTAGAGTAACAATAGGTAGTTAAAATATGTAAAATAATATATTTCAACTAAATTTGACCTTGATAGAATTTTATTCACCCAAATTTAATATTAATAATAAGCTTCAAAAAAACCAATAACTAATAATATTTTAAGATTAGAACTCATATGATTCAATTCCTTATAAAGTTTAATTGATTAGAAGGAGAGTATCTTAACTAAAATTTAAGATAATTCAATGATTTTTTCTATAAATTTAAACCTAGAGGAGTTTCAGAATAATATGTCAGCTGGAAGGTGTTCCCATTCTCCTATGAAGGGTATTCTAAGGAGTGGATCTACAACCCCCAACATTGAGATATCACTACGTGGGATGAACTTCACAAGAAATATCTCTAAAAATAATTACTTTTATCAAGGAGTTCCCAACTAAATAAGTAAATATATAGAATCAAACAAGAAATTGGATAAAATATTTATGAGTTTTTGGGAGGGATTCAAATGCCTACTAATATCCTGTCTATACTAACCCTTTGAAGAACATTATTTCGATGTATTATTTTACTAAGGAATAATGGACAATGAGTAGAACTACCTGGATTCTTCCCCTAGAAGAGAACTTATCGACAAGTCCCCTACTGACATCAGAGAATAAATTTAGAGGATCAACCAAAATCCTAATAAATTGGGCATAAGAACTAAAAAAAGGGGAGTGAATGAGGTAAATAATTCCAAATATCATTTGTTTCCAAATAAAAGGAAGACCTAACCTCTCTAATGGGGAAATTAGTTTTGAATAAGGTTCATGAGAATAAAACTTCCACAACTCCTCAGGTATGCCGACTTTTCTACTATCTGGACCACTAAAAAGATATTTTTACTCAAGTTTTAGGAAATAAAAGCTGTTATTCTCTATTAAAAAATCCATACTAGAATAAAAAAACCTACAATCAAGGATTTATAGAATATTCCAATATGTAATATGGAGTTGGGAACCAATATCCCTAAAGAATCCCTATCTAGTTGAACTTTCAATCATTTTTCTAGCTATAACCTTCTATAAGAAACAAAAAAAATATATAATTAAAACCTCTCCATGAAGTACCTACTTAAAAAACTTGTGGAGTTTCAAAACACTCAAAAAACTATGCTCAACACTCATGGATGAACACTTAAGGAGGTACAAGGATATTACATCAAGATCATGACTACCAACAATGACTTAAAAAATAATGGTTTAAGTAAATGTCCCACTCAGTCATTCCCTAACACAAATAGTAATGTTAGTTATATTTCATTAAGGCATGGAAGAGAGATGGGAAACAACAAAGAATAATAATCTTAAGATGAATCTAGAAGTGGAAAACTCATCAAACCTGAATATTTTTTCCTTGAAATTGAACTTAATGAAGAAGCACCTATGGAAACATCTTCAGTGAAAATGGATAAGTGAAAATACAAGATGTAAGGCTGACATCAATTCCCAACTCCCTTCCCTAAAAGGATTAAACTATATAATAAAACTTTTTAATAAACATTACATCTAGAGATATTAGAAATACTCAAAAGAGTAGAGATTAATATACCTTTAATGAAAGTAATCCACTAAATCCTAGGGTATATATGGTTTATCAAGGAAATGTGATCTAGGAATAGAATATTACAAGGACATGAAAATATAAATTTAAGTATAACTATATTTATCCCTTTTATGGTATAATTACATAACAAATTCAAAGATTAGATCACCTTTACTATCCCTTTCACAATAGGAGAACTCAATTTTTCAGATACATTTTGTGATTTAGGATAATAAATTATTGAAATTACTTATTTTATTTATTATTACCTATATATAAGATAGTACAAACCAACTTTAGTGGTAGTATAACTTTCTAATTGAATGACTGCCTATATAGTTGATGTTATTAAGTATATTCAAGTAATCGTGATATGTTTTTTATTACCTTTTTATTTTTTTCATTATGAACATGGAATAAGAAAGAGGTAAAATTTAATCCTTTATCATACTAGGTAGGACATTTCTTAAGAATTTTAGGAAAATAATAACTTTTAATCAAGGAAAACTTGCAATGAATTTTGTATAAAAAACAGTGAAATTTAATATTATAAATTCAATGAAATATCCTCATGATGAGAAATCTATGTTTACATTGAACTATTTTGATTTCCCCTATTATTATGAGGATATTGAAATGTTTTATGACATAATTTGATTGGAATAAGATTTTTAGGAACCTTATTTCTTTGATGAATTTGTTTTTGAAAATGAACTTAATCTGGAATATTTTTTGTAATCTAAATAGTTTGAAGAAGTTGATGAAAGTTATTTTGATAATTCACTCAAAACCTTCATTTAAACTTCTACCTTACATGTATAAGACGTAATAAAGGATAACACTAAGTTGAGAAAATCAATTTAAAACCCACCCGAACTAGAACTAAATTTGTTACCATCCAACTTAAAATATGCTTTACTTAATGAAAATGCAAAACTTCCACCCCTAATTTAAAAAAATTTAAATCCAAATAAATATAATTAACTAAAAGAAATATTGAAAAAAATTATAGACCCATACCTTGGAAATTAAGAGATATCCCATAGACTATCCCTACCACCTGTATGCATCATTTTTTTCAAGAAAATGAGTCAAAACCCATAATAATACCCCAAACAGGACTCAACCTGACCCTCATGGAAGTATTTGAAAAGGAATTTGAGAGAATATTAGGAATTTAAATCACATACTCCATCTTAAAATCCTAATGGGTGAGCCTCATTAAAATTTCCCCAAGGAAAACTAGATACAAAATTTTATAAAATAAGAACAATGAGTTAGTACCCATAATCATTCAAAATAGTTAGAGAGTTTTTATTGACTAATATAAACTAAATCATGTTACTTGAGGACCACTTACCCATTAAATTTATAGAATAAATGTTATAAATACTAGTGGGTGAGTTTCAATGTTATTTCATTGATGGATTTTCTAGGTATTTACAAGTTCTAATAGATCTAGAATACCTGAATAAGATCAGATTCACATGTCTATTTGGTACATTTTATTACTATTATATGGCCTTTGATATTATCAATTCCCCAGGAAAATTTCAATATTTCATTATAATCATTTTTAAAAACTTTATTGATATCTACTTTTAGGTATTACTTGATGATTTTAATTTTTATAAAATAATTTTTGAAAAATACCTTGAATGTATTTTTTTAAAAAAATTGAATTAAGAAAAACTTTGTATTAAACTTTGAAAAAATTCTATTTCATGGTAGGGAAATAATTTTTTTAAGCCAAATAATTTATAAATATGGTATTTAATTGGATAAGTTTAAAATTGAATTTATTTCTAAACTACCTTACCCCACTACTGTGAGACACATTGGATCTTTTTTAGGCAGCGATAGATATAAAAAAAGGTTTATTAGGGACTTTAGAATAATTTATTTTCCTTAATTAACCTATTTAATAAGTAAAATTAATTTTTATTTTAAGATTCATGTCGAATAGATTTTTATAAGATTAAATAGAGTTTGAACACTACCCCCATAATTTTTTAACCTAGTAGGAATAAACCCTTTGAGATACTGTGTGATACTGAAAAAAAAGCTACAGGGGATGCGATTTCTCAAAACAATGATGGAAACAAATTATTGATAACCTACACTTCAAATACAATGGAAACAATCCAAATAAATTATAAACTAATGGAGAAGTAAACTCTGTTATCTGATCAAGAAGGATAGAAAAAAACCAAGGAGAGTGAGATGCATTTTTATATTAAAATAATTAAACTTAGATATCAAGGATAAGATGACCTATAAAAATATGATAGTATACCACATGTAAAAGTTATGTCCCAATGACAAGGTATAACTACAAATTGAAACAAACCTTTATGACACCTTCCCAAGTGAGAAATTATACAAAAATCACCCAAGTAACCTGGTATACTGATTTAGTCAATTATCAAAACACATCAAAGGTACATCCTTTCTTTACTAAGAATCAAAATTTTAAATTGAAATATGTGTCTTAATTTTATGTCTAGGAGGATCCATATTTTTAGAAGATTTATAATGACCAAGTAATTAAGAGATACACCTCTAAGGAAAATGTTGATTTTGTACCAAATTTTTTTTATACCCTTACACATGGATTCCATTTTGGACCTGAAATAACTACTAGGACTATATTAAAAGCTAGTTTATTTTGGAACCTAAATTTTAAATACTCACATAAATTATAAAAATAATTCTCAAACTTTTAACTTTCTTATGGAATTTTCAAAAATATGAATATCCCAAAAACAGTTAATTTTTAGTCAATTATTTGATCTTTGGGGACTATATATAATGGTAACATTTATTATCTCCATTATATTTTAATATATTATTTTAGAATTAGATTATTTTTTTAAGTGTATTGAAGAAAAAACCACCCAAAATAATTATTTCAAATTTTTTTATTGAGTTTCTAAAATCATTTTTTTAGATTTGGACTACCCTTATCCATAATTAGTGATCAAGGAATAGACTTTTGTAGCAAGAACATGGAATTTATTATAAATAGGTATGGATTACACCACAAGACATCAAATGTATACCAATCATAGAAAAATGGTAAAGTAGAGGTGGTCAATAGAGAGATAAATAGAATTATAGAGATGATAGTATAACCCACTAGAAAGGATTGGAGTAAGAAGCTTGAATGTGAACTATGGGTATAAAAAAATTCCTAAAAACCCCTTTAAGTATTCCTCCCTATATAATTATTTATGGGAACAATTTTATTTTTACTATTGATCTATAACACAATGACTATTAGGATATAAATAGAATTAACCTAAAGTTTAGAAAAGAAAAAGAGCTGAGGAAGAATCATATCATGTAACTTGAGGATCTGAGAAGGGAGGCATACAAGAATACCCTATTGTACACTGAAAAGGATAAATGTTTCCATGATTTAATCATCTAGAGAATATAATTTTAAGATGGAAATAAAGAGTTTATATTCTATTTAAGAATGAATCACATGTATGGTAATATTCATTATAAGTAAACTAGACCTCATATAGTAAATAACTCATTTCTATTTGGTGTAGTTGAGATAAAGGAATCCGAATCACAATAGCCTTTCAAGATAAACAACCAATAGGTGAAATATTACAATAAAGACTTTTGTTAAAAACCAAAGGAGGAGTCCAAAAATATCCTTGTTACAAGAGAATAAATAACTTATAGGTTGTCTCTTTCCCTCATATTGGTCTATATACTCACTATTTAAGAATAATTTTCCATGATAGATACATTCTGAACTTAACTAGAATTGTTTCTAAGATAAGTGTGGGAGAGTGGGAAAATTAACTTAGGATGTAAATAATTTTTTACTTTTTTTATATTTTTATGTTTCTTTGAATTAAAATAAAATAAATTAAAGAGTGTCCAAATCTCTTTTTAGGTATCTGCATGTAATTTTTTCATGCTTTTATTTTTAGATTTATGGAGAATCTCTAGATAGGTAATATTGATTGGAATGTTTCCTCGCCTAAGAAAAATACCATGAACAATTATAGGGGTTTCATTGGTTCTAAAATTATGATATTGAATTGATTTTTAGTGAATTTGGTTAATATTTTCATGTGGATTTGGTCTTAAAACTAGAAAAAAGAGTGTGAGTGAAAATTTCATTAAGTAATTGAAATTATAACATGAGAAAATAAGAATTTTGAACTTAAATCAATGTAACTTGGTATTTTTAAAAATTAACACCTCATGGATACAAATAAAAAGATATTTATATAATTAATTTTAAATTAAAGTAAAATTTTCAATTGAGATCCCAAAATAAAGTTCTAAGATATTAGGAACTAGGTGTGTGGGTAAATAAATTCCCTCTATATATATCCAATAAGTGTTTTTCACAATACATGGATGAAAAAAATAAAATAACTACCTAATTTTCACAAATAAATTAATTTAGGTGAGGGTAATATTGAACCTAGATGAATAAGGGTGAAATAGACTAATAAAAATATCATTTGTGTTGCATCAAGAATGTAGAGAATAGAACATTATTTCAAGGAACTTAGGAAAGGGGGATTAATAGAAGTTCCACTTGTTAAAATTTTAATTCCACTTAAATATATTCATTTAATTATTGGATTTAGATATTATTCTTGAATTGAAGTAAGGAAATGTGATTAATTAATAGTGGAGGAATTATAATTTAAACAATGAATGAATTAAATATTTTTTATTTTCTGGTATAAATATATGAATCTAGGCAGGACCATCATTTGAATAAATGGAGTTCTTTGTATTTCCAAAAAGATTAATATTGTAAGTGTGGGGGACTGATGAGATCCACTATACCTAATTTTTCAATTGATTTTTAATATAATTAACTCCACAATTAGGTTTAAACATTGGTAATTGAGTGATTTTTGTTACTTTGCTGAAACTATAACTCAATATAATTTTTTTTGGAATATAATATCAAGAAATATATTGATGTTGAATCTGGGTTTAAATTTTTATAGGATAATTTTCATTATTTTTTATTTATTTTATCATTTTGATAATAAAATAGATAAATACTCTTTTGGAATTATTTATTTTTCATGTTTTTATTTGTTACCATTATGAAAGAAGTTCATGATTGCATAAGGTTAATTTGTATTGGGATATATAAATGTGGAACCTCCTCTAAGGAAGCACATATAAAGGTCTGGATAACTCCCAACTGATACATAAAGGCTAAGAATCTACCCATATAGGGGTATGTGGCATGCTCCAAAGGCTATGTAAGTGTAAAAACTGCATACTAAGTGTTGTATAGGTGTCATTGAAATTCTATGTAATGGTTCCACTCATTTTAGTCACAATATCAAGGTAAAATCCCATCAGAAACATTCCACATCAGGGTAAAAAGTGCTTTTGTGGAGGTAGAAGATGCGGTCATAATGATACGTAAAGGTCCCACCTCTTTGAACCTTTGAAGTGACTGTGAGTCCCCAACCTACCGTGATCGTACACCACATCAAATGAACCTATCACAAGTGATTAACCACAAGTGTAAGATTGACTAAATTTGGATAACCAAAAATGATCTCAAGATAGTATAATAATTTAACTACACCGACCATGAGAATGAATATCTACCACAACCTGGCTCTCAATTGTTCACATGCTTCAATCTATCATGAGCAATTACACTGACCATAAAAATAAATGAAGTTGACCATAAGACTCCAAAAATTAAATACATATTGAAGAAGAAACCATGATTGATTTTTTTGTAAAGGTATCTCCACACCCCTTATTCCATAGAAAGATAAATCAAGTGCCACAGAAGGTTAAATATCACAATATAAGTGCTATGTAAGGATTGTCTGAAAGGAACTCAAAAAAAATTAATTTTATACCTACATAAGGGTCAATAGTATGGAAAAAATTCAATTTAAATATTATATGATAACTTACATAAGGGTACCTCCCTTTGTTCTAAGACCATGTAAAGGTAAAATCTTATTTACACATCTTATGTAAAGGTCAACCCTCAGAAAATGTAGCTGTGTAAGGGCAATCCTTAAGATGATTTAGGGTAATTCATACATTATAAAGGCCAAATAAGGGTAAACATAGGTTCTATGTCTAAGTATTTTCAATATTTTTAAAATTTATCTTTGCTGTAGGATTAAAATCAGAAACCTCAAAATAGAAAAGTCAAAATAAAACCCCAATTTCACTGGTTTGGATAGATTGGGGATAGATTAAGAAAATAATCCATGTGGATATCATCATATTTATTAAGAAGATTGTTATATTAGGGATAATGTCAAATAAGTGATATAATTCTAGTTTTCTAATCGAAATACTTGAATTTTACATGTGGAAAAAATCAAAGTAAAAGGAATTGGGCACTAGATTTGAATAAATTACCAAATTTAAAGGATTTGAGTCTATACGAATCACGTAGAAGGTGAAGATATTGCAAGAAATTTATAGAGAATATATATAAATAGATAAATGTTCACTTAAGAGAGGAGGATATGACCAATAATATTTGATTGATGGGAGCTATTGTATTTTCTTGTTTTAATTTTTATTTTCTATAATATTTTGATGATGAAACACTAGGAAATTATTGGTTGAGCCAAGTAAAATTACCAATATCACTCATTTTTAATTATATTGAATAATTATTAATATCCCATACTTATTTATCTATATATTTTAATTTCTTAATCAATCACATGTTTCTACTAACTTTTAGTTTTAATTACTTCTTATCTCATTCTTATAAATTTCACCAACAAAATACTTGTATTTAATCCACTACATGTGATAGTGAGTAGTGGGTTGACCTGAGGGTGATTGGAGATATTGAATCACTAGGATAATAATGATTATGGGATACAAGATCATTATACCCCCTTATTTAGAAGAAACAACCAGGTGAGGGTAATAAATGATATCTCAATTGATTAGAGAAAGAGTAATAAAACAACTTGAATAATGATTCAATAGAAGAATGAGTGAATGATCTATGGTAAGACTATTATTTCCAAAACTAAATTTAAAAAATAAATAAAAAATACTCATTTTTATATACGTTGAACCCATATAAGTAGAGAAGATCACACCCATAACACTTTCCTCTATAGAGAGAACTCGATCTCGACTATCACTACATTAATTCATATTCAAAATATTTTTTTGAGGAACCATCAATTGGAATCTCATTAAAAATCCAAAATATAAACTAAAAAATATTAGATTCATTTGTTTTTTATAGACAGTTGAAAAAAAAATTATGAAAATAAATATGAAGACCAATCATAAGGATTTGTTGATCTCAAGGTTGAACCCAAAGTTTCATTAAACGAGAAAGATATACAAATAAAGATGAAAAATATTATTAGTGGACTTTTTAATGATTACTTATAACATTTTTACCAACTAAAAGGTGAAATCACTTAGTTAGAAAAGGTTATGGAAGTTAATGTATCTATATAATAAAAACATGATGAATTTATTGGTTTCAAACTGAAGACCGAAGTTCAAGGAAATGTATCAATGAAAATAATTCTTGTATTGAAAATAGAAGAAATAAAATTGAAATAATTAAAGAATAATTGGTTACTTTAAAGAAACATCTATAAGATAAATTTAAATTTAGAGTTTCTAATAAGAAACTAAAACATAAGATCTTTTTGGAAAAATAAATAAAAGAAATATTTGAAAGAGGCACAAGGAGTTTCAAGGGGCGATTGAATGATCAAAGAACCAATAAAATGGGTATGATTAGAATTGTATTTGATGTTGAATCATTCAAAAATTGGATAGTTTTATAAATATAGAAATGAAATAAAAATATTGGAGAAAAATACCTTACTCAATATTAAAGGGTTATTCAAAAACCAAAGAGTTACGTAGAAGAAAAAAATATACATAGTTAAAGTGGAAATATGTTGACCTTAATGAATATCCAATTTTTTCAGGGTATAAAACAAAATTGATCTAGAAGTTATCCTTTGTAACTTAAAAAATATAAATGAACCCCATGAATTTTATGTACTAGAACTTTTAAGAAAAACTATAGTCAATCCACCATACCAAATCACACGCACAAACTAGAAAATATATTTTCATAGATAATGATTGAAAGAAAAAAAACCAAAAAATATATATGAAATTTATGTGATTTGAATAAGTCCTAATCTATAGGAGAATTATATATAGTTTTATTAAATAATTATAATAAGATTACAATAATTGTTATTCAATATTATGATCATTAAATAATCCCATCACACTACCAAATAGTAGGACTTAACAAGTGAAACTGGTTACACTTAATTATAATCATTGTAGAGAGATCCCCTTATATTTGATCATCATGGGATTCCTTTCACTCATTAAATAGAATTAAATAACTCAAATATTCATTCTAATTAATAGTGAACAATTTTAAAAACTCAATTATTTCACCCTTATGTAACATTATGAAGAATACTTACACATCCCTTATGACCTGAAATTCAATATTTATTTGATTTTCTAAAACCTGCTTTATGGGTGGGTGGGAACCGAAACCAAAAGAAACTGAGATACATAATTCAAAATACACATTCCTTATGATAGTTGAGAAAACATTATGAAACATTATAAATTATTAGGAAAATCCTTTTGATCTTAAAAATTAACCCATCCAGAATCATATTTGTGCATTAGATTACTTTGATTTTGAATACACAACTTTTGGATGATCAACATTTAGAATTCCCGACATTTTTCATTCCAATACACTATTTTCATCCAGTTTTAAAAATTAGACGTCCAAAATATATCCTTCTATAAGTTATTATACTTAGTTAGAACATGATTTTTTCATGGATGATCCTAACAATCTCCCTCTTGAAAATCATTTTTAGGATTCACCACTAAGTCTTCCATCAACAATCATAAATAAATTCCACTCCCAATATTCCTTTACTTTTGTATGGTTCCCCCATCATTCTTGTGATCATCCTAACTCAAATGAGGTAAAAAATCACCCCTATATATATCTCAAACTATGATCTTGGTCATCATATTTACTATAGTCCAAACTTCATCCACATTTTATAGACCCATCACCTTATCTTGCAACAATTTCTAGATTAAGTGATACTTTAGATAAATATGCTTCAACCTAGAATGAAACATTTGATCCTTTTAAAATTAGATCTCACTTTGTGAATCACATAACAACTTTATAACATATTTCATTCTTCTAATATCTTCCAAAATTCCCTCTAGTTAGATCAACTCCCTCCCAAATTCCATTAGTTTTATGTAGTATTCCTATACTATTGAAAGTGAAATTATCAATTAAATTTTTGACATCAAACTCATAGTTGTACCTCCATAAGTTAACATATATCCCATGGTTCTCCTCTAATTGTCCTCATATCCCCTGAAGTATAAATCGAAAACCGTTATAATGATTTATTCATTTTGAAATGGTGATACAAAATTTTATAACTTTTGAGATACTAGATGACCCACTTTACCACTTTCTAGTGTTAACTTCCCGAATCCTACATGAGCTTGCTAATTGATCTGACTACATGTTCAATGTTTGACCATGTACAAACCTTCTCATAGATGAGGCTTTATAATAATGATGAAAAATGAAATTTTCTATTTTATTATCCTCTAATTCCATTTTAGGTGCCTTATAATTTCTCAAATTAATGTTTTTGGTCAGGGGAGTGGTAATAGACTTCACTTCATGAGTTCCTAAAAATTACACCATCATTCAAATCAATTCAAACTGAGTTAGGAAGAAAATTTTATAATTCCCTTACAATCCATATCCCTAAAATTCATTTTTATACCAAGATCCATCATCTCCAAAATTTATAACAACCCATATTTCAGATCATCAATCATTTTCTTTATCAGTCTAGCAATAAGCATGTCATCCACTTAGAGAAGTAAGAAGATGAATCTCCCATCATCATACACCTTCCATTAATATAAATGTTTTAAAATTATATGTTAAAAAATTAAATTTCTCTATAAATTAATTGAACTTATAGTTACATTACCATGGTGTTTGATTGAACTGAAAAAGACTCCACTTTAGCTTGTATATGATATCCTTGTTTTTTATCCATGAAACCCTACAAAAACTTTATGTAAATTTCCTCATCTATGTCTCCATCATGAAGTGATATTTTCATATATAAATACTTCAAATGAAACCATTACATGGTAACCATTTAGAGTACTATCTAAATAGTCATGTGTTTATAAACTAGAGAAAAGATATCAAAAAATACACACCTTCCATTTATTGATTACCCTTTATGAAAATATTTTCATTGTACCACCTTCTACCATATGATTCATCATTCAACTGATAAACCCACTTTATCTAAAGTAATATGCAACCAATATTTCATTTACTTATCTCCGAAGTCCCTAAAACATATAAGGAATTCATCTCTTACCTTATGGATAATTATCACCAACTCGAGTCACTATGACAAGTATCCTTTTTGAAATTTCATTTTCTCTCTCATCTGTGAGAATAAAATAGTCCATTTTTTATCTCTATACATGGTGAAAAATTATGGTATATATCTAAAAATTTCCCTATAGTTTATCTCATTATAAAACTAATAATTCTATAACTTCACCTTTCATAGCTCTCTCATGAGCTTCTGCAGAACCTAAAATTTTTGGTACATATATCCTTGAAAACACCATTAGAATTTGGATTCTATATTCTAGGTATTCTATTGTTTCTAGAACTGATATACTTCTTAAATTTTTTGGATCATCCATAAAATTTGGAGTTTCATTCAGATGAACCTGGGATTGTGATGATTCTTTTACATCAGAAAAAACACTTGATTTAAAAACCTTCCAAGAGTTTTTATCCTTGAGAAAAATCCAAAATATTCATTACCATACCATATAAAAAACATTCTCAAGACTTAAAATCTAACATATCCCTTTATTTAGCATCAAAATTGATGTACGTGAGTGAAAAAATTCTATAATATGTAAAATTTTGTATTTTATTCTATAACAACAACCTTAAATAAGTTCCTATATCAGTGAGGATGATGAACTTATGTTCACCGAGTAGGAAACATAATTCATAGATACCACCCCAAAATACTTAGAAAAACAAGTGTGAATCCTCATGCTCCTTTCCTTATCAATAAATTTTTTACTTATCCTCTCCTTGACTCTATTTCATTCCAAATATCTTGGTAAGGTATTCTCAAACTATATTACCTTCCACTAGTAGAAAACATATGATTCCCTATTTCTATATTCCAAACCATTGTTAGAACTCAACAATTTTAGTTTTCTTTTGCTATATTTTTCCATCATAGACCTATATCAAATTAAGGTTTTGAAAACTTACATACATTATATTGAGAGAGAACACCCACACCTTCTATGTCACATCATTAATGAAGGTGACATAATATAGTAAAAATCTATTAGAATTGACCAAAGTCAAAAACCAAACATCTATATAAACAAACTCCAAATTTTGATCCTTTGAGATCATATATTTTTTATGGAATGATATCTTATAATTATTCTCAAGGATGAATTATTCACATGTTTATTTCTCCATGCTTCTAATATTTTTCATTACTTTAATGTGAAGGAATTTCATTCCCTTCTCAATTAGGTGCCCAAGATTTTATTTCCATAAAATTGTAGAAAATATATTTCCTGCATGCATTTTACCTTCTAAAACAACCATTAGGTAAAGTGTTCCATATTTAACTCCTTTTCCCCCCACTATGGAACCACATGTAATTTTCCACACTCCACACACAAAGTTTTTTTAGAAACACACACAATTTAACTATCCTTATGAAATCAAGTTCTCCCTTAATCTCGAATTGTGCCTCACTCCTTGAAACTCTAGTAATCTTCTATTCATTATCTTAATAAAAATATAACCCTTTCCTACTATCTTGAGAGTTTCACTATCCACATGATGCACCATTAATATTCATTGACTGAATAGAAATATCACCCTTGCCTACTATCTTGAGAGTTTTACTTCCCACAAGATTTACCATACCATATCTTCTAGAAATATAATTTCTCGTACTTTCTATCTTGAATACACAGTGAATATAATATCTAGAGTCTATAATCCAAGACTTAATTGAACTAGATACACTCAACTATAAAACACTCGTATATTCTAAAACGTGATTAAAAATTTAATTATATAAGTATTTATTTTTAAATTGATTCTTCAATCCCTGAAATATTTATTTATATGAAATTTCTTCCAACAATGCCAATACATGAGAATAACACCTTTATATAAACTAATATAGTTTCCAATCCTTCCTCCTTTTCTATTCCCATGACTCTTCCAGGAAATGAAACATCCTATACCTTTAGCAATATAGTCATTTTCAGTAGATTCTTGGATATATTTATAAAAAATATCCACATTCCAAATTTGATCACAAATATCTACGTACCACAATTTTTTATTTTTATTTGAGTTACTCAAAATATTAACCATCACATCCCATAATTCTAAGTGTGATGAAAGTAATAACAACACCCACTCAAGATCCCCAAAACTCATCCTAACAAATTCCAACTAACTCAAAATTATATTGAAGTCATTAAAATGATAAATAACTAGATTTATATCTAACATTCACATGCTGATCATCCTCTATAATAGATACACATTTTTCATTGCACTACTGGAAACAGAGGATTTCCCAACGGTTCTAAACCGTTGGGAAAGGCTGCAAAACCGTTCGTATATGTTATACCAACGGTTTTGCAAACCGTAGGGAAGTAAGCCGTTGGGAAAGCTTTTCCCAATGGTTTACAGTGAACCGTTGGGATAGGATGGAGAAAAACTACCATATCCCAATGATTTGGGTAAACCGTTGGGAAAGCTTTTCCCAACGGTTTACAATCATTAGGGAAGGGTAAAGAAAAATAACCTAGGTTTTCCCAATGGTTTTCCCAAAACGTTGGGAAAATCACAATGTCACCTCTTTCCCAACGGTTTTAAACTGTTGGGAAAATTCTTTTACCAACGGTTCCATGAACCGTTGGTAAAACAATAGCAAGATATGCTATGCCAACGGTTAAAAACTGTTGGCATAGCCTTTGCTGGGAAAATTGCACAGCAGCTCTGCAATTTTCCCAGCAGCTCTCCAATTTTCCCACCAGGTCTCATTTTGTGGTTCCCCCTCATTTTCAATCATTATACCTGCAATAAACTAACACATACATATACAATTATTGTACCTCCAATAACCAACTAACACATACATATAGAGAAAAAATTCATACACATTTAACATATAATGCTGGAACAATACACATCCATAATTAAATTAGAATTCATAACATAATTATAAACATAAATAATTCATTTAGAATTCAATTTAAAATTTAGATGACAATTATATGTGGAATCCGGAAGTCAATTCATAATTTGATCAGTTTTTTGTATACCATATATTTTTACATGAAATGATGTCCATTTTAAACAAAATACATACACCTAGAGTGCTACTGGCCACACCTCACCTTGGATTGAGGCGGGGTTGACTCGTACATGTCACATATGACCCATGTATCATTCTCCTAAAGTTTCATCAGAAACTGAATGCATTTGTTCAGTTTTCCATATACCAGTTTATGTTTTTCAATTAAAATGACGTCCTTTTGAAATAGAAGACAGAAACTTTGAGTGGTGTCGGCCACACCATGTCTCAGATTGAGGTGGGGTTGATTCTTAAACGTCACATATGACCCATGAATCGTTCTCCTAAAGTTTCAACGGAAACCGAATGCGTTTGGTCAGTTTTCCATATGTACTTAAAATGTTGTTCATTTTAAGAAAAAGAGATCCACTTAGAGGGATTATGGCCACACCGTACCTCAGATTAAGGCGGGGTTGACTCGTACACGTCACATATGACCCATGTATCGTTGTGCTAAAGTATCGACAAAACTTGAATGCGTTTGGTCGGTTTTCCGTATGCCGGTTGATGTTTTTTACTTCAAATGACTTCTTTTGGAAACAAAATACAGACACTTTGAGTGGTGGAGGCCACACCGTGCCTCAGATTGAGGCGGGGTTGACTCGTACACATCACATATGACCCATGGATCGTTGTGCAAAAATATCGACACAATCCGAATGCGTTTGGTCAGTTTTATGTATGCCAGTTGATGTTTTTCAATTAAAATGACGTTCTTTTGAAACAAAAGGCAGGCACTTTGAGTGGTGCCGACCACACCGCATCTCATATTGAGGTGGGGTTGATTCATACACATTACATATGACCCATTAATCGTTCTCCTAAAGTTTCAACGGAAACCTAATGCGTTTGGTCAGTTTTCCGTATGTACTTAAAATGTTATCCATTTTAAACAAAAGAGAGTCACTTAGAGTGATTATGGACACACCGTGCCTCAGATTAATATAGGGTTGAATCTTACATGTCAAATTTGACCCATGGATTGTTGTGATAAAGTATCGACACAATCCGAATGCGTTTGGTCGCTTTTCCATATGCCAGTTGATATTTTTCACTTAAAATGACGTCCTTTTGAAACAAAAGACAGAAAATTTCAGTGATGGCAGCCACACCATGCCTCGTATTGAGGCGATGTTGACTCATACACGTCAAATATGACCCATGGATAATTGTGCTAAAGTATAGACACAATCCGAAAGCGTTTGTCGGTTTTTCGTATGCCAGTTGATGTTTTTCAATTAAAATGACATCCTTTTGAAACAAAAGGTAGACACTTTGAGTGGTGGAGGCCACAACATGCCTCAGATTGAGACGGGGTTGACTCTTACATGTCACATATGACCCATGGATCGTTGTGCTAATGTATCGACACAATACGAATGCATTTGTTCAGTTTTCTGTATGCCAGTTTATGTTTTTCAATTAAAATGACGTCCTTTTGAAACAGAAGACAGACACTTTGAGTGGTTCTAGCCACACCGTATCTCAGATTGAAGCAGGGTTGATTCTTACATGTCACATATGACCCATGAATCGTTCTCCTAAAGTTTCAACGGAAACCGAATGCGTTTGGTCGGTTTTCCATATGTACTTAAAATGTTGTCCATTTTAAGCAAAAGAGAGCCACTTAGAGTGATTTTGGCCACACCGTGCCTCAGATTAAGGCGGAGTTGACTCATACACATCACATATGACCCATGGATCATTGTGCTAAAGTATTGACACAATCCAAATGCATTTGGTCAGTTTTTCGTTTGTCAGTTGATGTTTTTCACTTCAAATGACGTCCTTTTGAAACAAAAGACAGACACTTTGAGTGGTGGCGGCCACACCGTGCCTCAGATTGAGGCAGGGTTGACTCGTACACATCACATATGACCCATGGATCATTGTGCTAAAGTATCGACACAATCTGAATGCGTTTGGTCGGTTTTCCGTATGCCAGTTGATGTTTTTCAGTTAAAATGACATCATTTTGAAACAAAAGGTAGACACTTTGAGTGGTGACGGCCACACAGCACCACGGATTGAGGCGGGGTTGACTCGTACACGTCAAATATGACCCATTAATCGTTTTTCTAAAGTATCGACACAATCTGAATGCGTTTTGTCGGTTTTCCGTATGCCAGTTGATGTTTTTCAATTAAAATGACGTCCTTTTGAAACAAAAGGCAGACACTTTGAGTGGTGCCGGCCACACCGCACCTCGGATTGAGGCGGGGTTGACTCGTAGACGTCACATATGACCCATGGATCATTCTAATAAAGTTTCAACAGAAACTGAATGCCTTTGGTGGGTTTTCTATATATACTTAAAATATTGTCCATTTAAAAAAAAGAGAGCCACTTAGAGTGATTTCGGCCACACCGTTCCTCTAATTAAGACGGGGTTGACTTGTACACGTCAAATTTGACACATGGATTGTTGTTCTAAAGTATCGACACAATCCGAATGCATTTGGTCTCTTTTTCGTATGTCAGTTGATATTTTTCACTTAAAATGACGTCCTTTTGAAACAAAAGACAGACACTTTGAGTGATTCCGGCCACACCGCGCCTCGGATTGAGGCGGGGTTGACTCGTACACATCACATATGACCCATAGATCATTGTTCTAAAGTATCGACACAATCCGAATGCGTTTGTAGGTTTTCCATATGCCAGTTGATGTTTTTCAATTAAAATGACGTCCTTTTGAAACAAAAGGCAGACACTTTGAGTGGTGGCGACCACACAGTGCCTCATATTGAGGCAGGGTTGACTCATACACGTCACATATGACCCATGGATCGTTGTTCTAATGTATTGAAAAAATCATAATGCGTTTGTTCGGTTTTCCGTATGCCAGTTTATGTTTTTCAATTAAAATGACGTCCTTTTGAAACAGAAAATAGACACTTTCAGTGGTGCTGGACACACCGTGTCTCAGATTGAGGCAGGTTTGATTCGTACACGTCACATATGACCCATGAATCGTTCTCCTAAATTTTCAACGGAAACCGAATGTGTTTGGTCGGATTTCCGTATGTACTTAAAATGTTGTCCATTTTAAGCAAAAGAGAGACCCTTAGAGTGATTCCGGCCACACCGTGCCTCAGATTAAGGTGGGGTTGACTCGTACACATCACATATGACCCATGGATCGTTTTACTAAAGTATAGACACAATTTGAATGCGTTTGGTCAGTTTTCCGTATTCCAGTTGATGTTTTTCAATTAAAATGACGTCCTTTTGAAACAAAAGGCAGACACATTGAGTGGTGGCGGCCACACCGTGCCTTGTATTGAGACTGGGTTGACTCGTACACGTCACATATGACCCATGGATCATTGTGCTAATGTATCAACACAATAAGAATGTGTTTGTCGGTTTTCCATATGCCAGTTGATGTTTTTCAATTAAAATGATATCCTTTTGAAACAAAAGGCAGACACTTTGAGTAGTGGCGGCCACACCGTGCCTCGGATTGAGGCGGGGTTGACTCGTACACTTCACATATGACCCATGGATCATTGTGCTAATGTATCGACACAATAAAAATTCGTTTGTTCGGTTTTCCGTATGCCAGTTTATGTTTTTCAATTAAAATGACGTCCTTTTGAAATAGAAGACAAACACTTTGAGTGGTGTTGGCCACACCGCGTCTCAGATTGAGGCGGGGTTGATTCGTACATGTCACATATGACCCATGAATCATTCTCCTAAATTTTCAATGGAAACCGAATGCGTTTGGTCGGTTTTCCGTATGTACTTAAAATGTTGTCTATTTTAAGCAAAAGAGAGCCACTTAGAGTGATTCCGGCCACACCTCACCTTAGATTAAGGCGGGGTTGACTCTTAAACGTCACATATGACCCATGGATCGTTGTGCTAAAGTATCGACACAATCCGAATGTGTTTGGTTAGTTTTTCGTATTCTAGTTGATGTTTTTCAATTAAAATGACGTCCTTTTGAAACAAAAGGTAGACACATTGAGTGGTGGCGGCCACACCACGCCTCAGATTGAGGCTGGGTTGACTCGTAAATGTCACATATGACCCATGGATCGTTTTGCTAATGTATCGACACAATCCGAATGCGTTTGGTCGGTTTTCCGTATGCCAGTTAATGTTTTTCAATTAAAATGACGTCCTTTTGAATCAAAAGGCATCCACTTTGAGTGGTGCCAGCCACACCACATCTCAGATTGAGGAGTTGTTGATTCTTACACGTCACATATGACCCATGAATCGTTCTCCTAAAGTTTCAACGGAAACTGAATGCGTTTGGTCTGTTTTCCGTATGTACTTAAAATGTTATCCATTTTAAGAAAAAGAGATACACTTAGAATGATTCCCGCCACACCATGTCTCAGATTAAGGCGGGGTTGACTCGTACACATAACATATGACCCATGGATCGTTTTTCTAAAGTATTGACATAATCCAAATGCATTTGGTCGGTTTTCCGTATTCCAGTTGATGTTTTTCACTTAAAATAACGTCCATTTTAAACAAAAGAGAGCCACTTAGAGTGATTCTGGTCACACCGTGCCTCATATTGAGACAGGGTTGACTCGTACATATCACATATGACCCATGGATCGTTGTTCTAATGTATCGACACAGTCCAAATGCGTTTGTTTGGTTTTCCGTATGCCAGTTTATGTTTTTCAATTAAAATGACGTCCTTTTGAAACAGAAGACAACCACTTTGAGTGGTGCCGACCACACCACGTCTCAGATTGAGGTAGAGTTGATTTTTACACATCACATATAAACCATGAATCATTATCCTAAAATTTAAATGGAAACCAAATGTGTTTGGTCGATTTTCCGTATGTAATTAAAATGCTGTCCATTTTAAGCAAAAGAGAGCCACTTAGAGTGATTCCGGCCACACCGCGCCTCGGATTGAGGCTGGGTTGACTCATACACGTCACATATGACCCATGGATCATTTTTCTAAAGTGTCGACACAATCCGAATGTGTTTTTCGGTTTTCCGTATGCCAGTTTATGTTTCTCAATTAAAATGCGTACTTTTGAAACAAAAGGCAGACACTTTGAGTGATGGCGGCCACACCGCACCTAGAATTGAGGTGGGGTTGACTCGTACACGTCACATATGACCCATAGATCATTGTGCTAAAGTATCGACACAATCCAAATGCGTTAGGTTGGTTTTCTGTATGCTAGTTTATGTTTTTCAATTAAAATGACGTCCTTTTGAAACAAAAGGCGGACACTTTGAGTGGTGCCGACCACACCGCGCCTCAGATTGAGTTGGGGTTGATTTGTACACGTCACATATGACCCATGGATTGTTCTCCTAAAGTTTCAATAGAAACCCAATGCGTTTGGTTGGTTTTCCGTATGTACTTAAAATGTTGTTCATTTTATGATAATCCTCATGTGTCTATTAGTGGAATGGTATTTACTTAAAATATTGTGGATATTTATATAAAATATTTTTATATCATTCCTAGTATGGATTAGATTTTAGTTTATAATGCTATGAAACATTTCAAAGCTAACAATGTCATGCCCAATGAATACATCTCTTTTATAACATTCTAAGAATCTATGATATTGATTAGATGGGTAAATGTGATTTACATTGATTATCATGATGAAAATAAATAAAATATATATTATAGATTTTCTAGCATTAAATGAAATCAAGGAGGGTGGGGGGGGGGGGGGGCTGTCCGGGGGGGCTATCCGGTGGGTGTCCGAGGGGCTATCCGGGGACCAAGGAGGAGGGTGGGGGGGGGGGACTGTGCGGGGGGTTGTCCGGGGTCCAAGGAAGAGGGTGGGGGGGCTTTCCGGGGGGCTATCTGGGGGGCAGTCCGGGGGGCTGTCCGATGTCCAGGGAGGAGGGTGGGGGGGCTGTCCGGCGGGGCTATCCGGGGGGTGTTTGGGGGGTTGTCTGGGGTCCAAGGAGGAGGGTGGGGGGCTGTCTGGGGGGCTGTTCGGGGGGGCTGTCCGGGGGGTTATCTGGGGTCCAGGGGGGAGGGTGGGGGGGATGTTCGGGGGGCTGTTCAGGGGGCTGTCCGGGGGCTGTCCGGGGGTGTTTGGGGGGTTGTCCGGGGTCCAAGGAAGTGGGTGGGGGGCTGTTCAGGGGGATGTCTGGGGGCTGTCCAGGGGGTTTTCTGGGGTCCAGGGAGGAGGTTGGGGGGGGGGGGGCTGTCTGGGGGGCTATCAGGGGGCTGTCCGGGGGCTCTCCGGGGGTGTTCGGGGGGTTGTCCGGGGTCCAAGGAAGAGGGTGGGGGGGGGGGGGCTATCCAGGGGGCTGTTCGGGGGGTTGTTCGGGGTCCAGGGAGGAGGGTGGGGGGGGGGGGGGGGGGGCTATCCGGGGGGCTGTTCGGGGGGCTGTTTGGGGGCTGTCCGGGGGGTGTTCAGGGGTTGTCCGGGGTCCAAGGAAGAGGGTGGGGGCTGTTCAGGGGGGCTATCTGGAGGGCTGTCTGGCGGGGCTGTCCGGGGTCCAGGGAGGAGGGTGGGGGGTTGTCCAGGGTCCAGGAAGGAGGGGGGGGGGGTTCCCAAACACACAACCACTAAAATACAACAACATCCAAAAAAACAGATAATATATAAAAATAACTCAACTCCAATACTATACTACGAGACTAGATAAAATCAACAACTAGAATAGATTAAATATCAAATCTCAGTAATATCAGTAAAAAATGTAATGGATCAACTTGTCCCACATCACCATCACCATCATCACCATCATCATCACCCTCATCCTCGTCCCCATCATCATCCTCGCCCTCCTCTCCCTTGCCCTCCTCCTCGTCCTCGTCCTCCTCCTCACCCTCGCCACCCACCTCACCCTCCTCCTCTCCCTACTCTTTTGCATCAGACTCCTCACCATCATCATCGTTAAGATGGACATCGTCCTGACCACCACTATAACTTCCACCTGGTGCACCGTATATAGAATGTATCAATGATATATACTCATCAAAAGCTGGGCTGGCCTCTGCTGGAAGTGTAGGACGTAGAACTTCAATAGATTTTATAAACGCACTGTTTGCCCTAGAAAACTGTTCTGCCGTCCTTGTGGCCATTTTCTCAGCCTGTGCTGCCTATGCCCTAACTTTCTATAGCTCGGTGGCACTACAACTCGTACCTAAGGAGGGCCAATATCTCGTCGGGGATATCCTAGGTCAGTAGCATACTCTTCCAGAATGCTCCTCTCCCAAGACCTGATGTAAGTGATCTATTGGCCCAAAATTGTCTGGTTCTTGGGTATCGGGGGCCTCTAAAGCAGCCTGATACAAATATAAATATATCATTAATTTAAAAAATAGATATTAAAATATAAATTCAACAGATTAAAACTTACAATCTGCTGCTGAGTCGCTTCATTAACGACACTTCCATCCTTTTTCCGTCTACTCGAGCAAAACAGTTTTTCTCGAGGCACACGTCCTTCAATATTTTGTATTTACCTCTACAATGTCATTGAAAACTAAAGTTATATGAAAACTTTAGAAAAATATTAAATAATTGAGGAAAAAAAATAAAGTTTAAGGCGTAAAGAAAACTTATAAACAATTGTCATACCTGCTTCCTCTCATGATCAGGCATCGTAGTGCGTCCCAGTGTGTGGAGGTATTTTTTTGCATCAATGTTATTTTTATTTTTTCCAGATGATTCCTAAATAAAATTAGAAAATGAAACAGATATTATTAATGAAAAACATGAAAGTTATTATTTAAATACCTCAAATGTTATTAATACCTTAAACTGGGTACTCGTCCAATGAGTAATCATTTGACGATACTTCTCTATAGGAAAATAATCCACCACTGGTACCGCCTCTAACTCAGTGCCAACTCTAGAAACCCAACCAATATACAACTCATGCTTGTAGGCTCTCCAAAGCTCGCCTAAATCCTTTATACGTTCTGGTCGTGCACCCTCACCATCGGGAAAATTAAATCAAAGCTGAAATCAAAATATTAATTCGTATAAATACAAAAATAATTCATGGCATTAAATAGAACAAATTTTTTTACCCATATATCTTCCCAAGATCTATCCTTGACCTCATGTGGCAAATGTCTCCACGATAGCGGGCTGACGGGAATGATGTCAGAGTATTTGGAAAGCATCGCCAAAAAACTCCGACATTGCTGCCCTGTTTTCTCAACCATTTGGTTGTCTTAATTATAATCCACCATAACCTGTGTGTGGCGGTTCCACACCGAACGCATGCGTGTATGCCCCCGCCCACGCCTCCTGTCAGTAGATGTATCTGTTATGAAATAAAAACAAATATTTTATCAAAACATGTTATAATGAAAATAAATATTGCTATAAAAATTTGTTAGGGTTATATAAATATACCTGTGCTGGTCTGATCGCTGAGCGCCGCTGGATCCACAGAAACTAATGGAACACCCTGTGGTGGAACAAGAGTCGAAGACGATGGAATATAGAAGCTCGGAGAGACAGAAGTATAAGGAAAAGAAGATGGGACAGCTGTCTGACCGGATGCTGACTGGGGAGTGGGAATCATCATGGGATGTGAAAATGATGGGCCAAAAGATGCAGAAGGTAGCGAAAACATGGGAGGCATAAATATCCCGTGTGTCCCTAACGACACACCGGGATCAGAATGTGGGAAGGATGACATGTCAGTGGGAGGGGCAGGGTCTATTCGGGTACGCGCAGCTGCTCGTCCACCTCTGGTACGAACCCTCCTCGTACCACCGGCTTGAGTACTAGGACCAGTACTAGGCTCCTCGTCGAATAACTGTCGACGTATAGGTGGATCCTACAAAAATGTTTACAAAAAAATTAATCACATGACATTATATATTCTTTAAATATATCAATTTGAAATAAAGTACTCACTACAGGCACTAATGATGGAATTCCAAACTCCGTCATTCGAAGATTGTTCTACATCATTTTTTTCCTTCGTCTCTCTTCAATTGGCTTCATTTCCTGATTTTGAAAACAAATATGCAATTAATTAGAAAAATAAAACTAATGTGTAACCCAAAAAACTAAATATATGATGGAATAGGGGGATTCATTAGTAATTTAGCTATTAATTGTTTTAGAAGAGCTTGAATGGATTTAATAAATCATAAAAGTTGTAATGTTCACCGAGTTAGAAATATTGTTTGACTATGTTTGAATACAGTACAATTCCAAATTAGAAAATGCAATTCAAATAAAACTGCAACCAATAAACATTGAAAATTCACATAACGGTCAAGTCAGATATCAATTGTTTTAGAAGAGCTTGAATGGATTTAATAAATCATACAAGTTGTAATGTTCACCAAGTTAGAAATATTGTTTGACTATGTTTGAATATAGTTCAATTACAAATTAGAAAATGAAATTCAAATAAAACTGCAACCAATAAACATTGAAAATTTACATAATGGTCAAGTCAGCTATCAATTGTTTTAGAAGAGCTTGAATGGATTTAATAAATCATACAAGTTTTAATGTTCACCAAGTTATAAATATTGTTTGACTATGTTTTAATACAGTTCAATTACAAATTAGAAAATGCAATTAAAATAAAACTGCAACAAATAAACATTAAAAATTCACATAATGGTCAAGTCAGCTATAAATTGTTTTAGAAGAGCTTGAATGGATTCAATAAATCATACAAGTTGTAATGTTCACCAAGTTAGAAATATTGTTTGACTATGTTTGAATACAGTTCAATTCAAAATTAGAAAATGAAATTCAAATAAAACTGCAACCAATAAACATTGAAAATTCACATAACGGTCAAGTCAGCTAAAACATATTTGTGATCAATACTAAATCAATTTGAATATTACCAACCTTAACAACCCAACTTGAGGTAAACCAAAATAATTGAGAACATGGATGAATGATTCTATATATTTTCAACCACAACTTCAGGTTCACAATCAACTCTGACAATTGAGCTATTTGAGTCATCAAAAGAAATAAATGGATTGGTTCCAATGGCAATAGGGACAATGTCAATTCCATCATCACCATTATCAAAAACATGTCTTGGAATTACTTCAACTATGACACAAAATTCAGGTCGAAGTTGGTCTTTGACATAAAAAACTTGTTTAACCATTGATGCCAACACATATGGTTCTTCATTAGAGAGAGTGCGAGTCATATTAATTACTCAAAATCTACAATCATCAATAAATATTCCATGTATCCTCATCGAATCAAACCAATGGAATTTCATCATTGTGACTCATCCATGTGAGTAATAATCCAATATTATTATTTTCTCAAAAACTCCATAATAACCCACATTTTCAAATCGCGGTCTACTATATGATGCACTAGCATAACAATCTGTTGTGGCAGTAACCATAACACCATCATGTTGTGTTCTCATGTTCTTTTCTCGTTCAGTGACAATAAATTTGTACCCATTGATAACAATTGATTTACAGTCACGAACCACGGTATTAGGACCAAAAGCCAAATATCTTATTTCCTCAGAGACAGAGTCAGCAGAAAAACTCAATACCTACAATATAAATGAATATTAAACTTAATTAAATATTGATATAATTATTTTAAACATTAATTTTTTTATACCTTCAATTTTAACCAAGAAGAAAACTCTTTGCTATGGAAAGTCTCTCTCCTTCTCAAAGATAAAGAACGATGCTTCCTATTTATCATTGTTTTATGTTCCCTGTAGATAAAAAATATGAATAGTTTAACAGATATATATGTAAGATATACATAATCAATTTAGTTACCTAATATAGTCATCGAAAAAATCACAGTTGAACAAAACTGTGCGATGTTCCATCTCCCGCTCTTTATGGATTAATGTGTTCAATGTATATGATCTAGGAATTCCTCCTGTTTGAAGAAGTGATGGAAAATTGGATTCAATTTTCTCATACTGTTCTTCTTCATTTCTCATTGGTCTGTTCAATCTTGTAGTAAGATCAGACAAATACATCGAGCAGAAATCCATACATTCTTGAGCCAAGTAACCATTCACGATAGAACCTTCAGGCTGATTTCTGTTTCAGACATAAGACTTTAATGTGAACATATTTCTTTTAGTTGGATACATCCAACAAAAATAAAAAGGTCCTCCAAGAAGTATTTTAGTGGGAATATGGATAGTCATATGCAACATGCATGTGAAAAATGATGGAGGAAATATTTTTTCTAACTCACACAAAATTAATGGGGCATCTGTCAACATATTTTTCAAGAAAGACTTGGAAAACTTCTTAGCACAAAGATCTCTAAACAAATGGAACAAACGAATAAAAACCACCCTTACATTATTGGACAAAAGATGACAGATTTATATTGGAAGCAACTCATGTAGTAGAATGTGATAATCATGAATCTTCAAAGATTTTAGCTTCAACTCTCTTCTGTTGACCCATTTAGATATGTTGCTTGAATAGCCATCAGGAACTCTAATAGTCTCTAATACATCCAGAAATTGTTTTTTTCGTAGGTGTCATCACATAAGAAGAACATGGAAGTTTCCATTTATTTTCACTGATACGTACAGGATGTAATTCTGGTCTGATGCCCTAATCCACCAAGTCACTCCGAGATCGTAAATCATCTTTTGTCTTCCCCTTGACATTTAGAAGAACCGAAAGCAACATTTCGCATATATTGTTTTCAA
The DNA here is from genome assembly GCA_963277665.1 of Viscum album. Lineage (NCBI taxonomy): Eukaryota > Viridiplantae > Streptophyta > Magnoliopsida > Santalales > Viscaceae > Viscum > Viscum album. Next base: position 766,596,369 of record OY728159.1, on the reverse strand, counting down.
TATGCATTATGTCTAAGAAATGACGTAACAAATTGGTTGACCAATAAGGAAAACCAAAAAATATACTCCTCTTCCTCCAATTGTAACAGGTTTCAGTGGAAACATTCTTTCTCTTTCCAGATTTCATTTGACCCTTCTCGAACGAAAAACTAAAATCTTTCAATTCATTAAGCACATCAGTTCCAAACATACACTGAGGTGGATCATCAGTCTCTATGGTATTATTAAATCTTCGACGATTCATTCTATATGGATGATCCTTTGGCAAGAATCGTCGATGTCCCATAAAACTGAAACTACAACGATGTTTCAGTCTTCTGGATTGTGTATTCTTCATACAAACTGGACATGACAATTTTCCCTTTATGCTCCATCCAGACATCATTGCATAAGCCGGAAAATCATTGATCATCCACATAAGCGCAACACGCATCTGAAATATGTCTTTCGAACATGAATCGTATGTGCGCACACTCACATCCCAAAGGAGTTTCAACTCTTTTATTAAAGGTTGCATGTAGACATCAATATCAATGCTGGGATCAGAAAAACCAGATATGAGTATACTCATGAAAGTGAAAGGTTTTTTCATACACAACCATGGGGGAATATTATAAATGTGTATAAAAACTGGCCATGTGCTGTGCGAAGTAAGCATCTGCCCAAACGGATTAAAACCGTCGCATGAAAGACCCATCCTCACATTACACACATCAGCTACAAAATCAGGATGTCGAGCATCAAATCTCTGCCATGAAAATCCATCTGCAGGATGAACCAACTCATCATTAGTCTTCTTTCTCTCGGTATCATTCCATCTCATTTTTATTGATATTTCATCAGACATAAAAAGATTCTGGAGTCTGGGGATCAATGGAAAGTGACACATTACTTTCTGTGGAACGTGGGATGGTGTTCTATCCGATTTTGACTTCCAGTGGGATGTGCCACATTTAATACAATCATTTCATTCAGCGGTTTCCTCCCAGAATAAACTACAATCTTTCGGGCAAGCATGAATTTTGTTTCTTGAAAATCCAAGTTCCACAACTAACTTCCATTCCATATAGTGGTTTGAGGGAATATCTGCATCATCTGGAAGTAAACACTTCAAGAGGGTAAGAATTTAATTGATCACTGTATTAGAAATCCCATACATAGTTTTCCCATGAAACAATCAGATAAAAAATTCCATCTTTTTCATTTTATCGCATTGTCGATATACTGGAGTCGTGGAAGCATCATTCAATTTTTTACCCTATCGATATCATCATTTTCACTAGATGCATTAGCTGTGCTCATATCGAAATTTTCTTGAGTTGAAATACTTTCTTTTTCATGATGACGAATAAACGGAAACCGACCATCTAACAAATTCTCCATTCCAGTATTTTCATTTCGATCATCACCAATTTGAGATTTAATTTTCTCCCCATTGTGATACCACACAAAGTAGTTTTCTTAAAAACCATTTTTGGTTATGTGGTAGCTGACTTCTTCACGGCTCAACCAAGGTCTTCCAACACAATTAGAACATGGGAAGTGTATGCAACCACTATCTGAAGCATTGTGAAATGAAAAATCTATATAGCTCTCCAAATTGTTTTGAAAATCTCTTGAGATCCGATCGGTTTCATACATCCAACTTCTGTACATTCTGTAAAAAGAATTTATATAAGTCATTTTGTCATAAACAATTCAATAGGATTGAACTTTAATAGAAAATACATTTAAGTAAATGATAATGGAAGAAGTTTCTAGTCGATGTAGTGAAAAGCACCCCACCCTCATAAAAGTGAGTATTGGCCAAGAAGGACACATAATATACAACGTACAATGAGAACCATATTTAGTTGACCCTAAAGTTATATTAGTATAGTCATCTTGGGGGAAATGGAATATATGATCCTGGTTAACTGATGAATTCAAAAGCTCGTATTCTATATGTTAGACACTATCTAAGGTAAGAAATCATGTGAGTATGAGTTGAAATCACTCAATTTCTTACATTCTAGTGATAATGAAGGCTTAAATTAATGAATTAAGTTCACTAATACCATGTCAACCGTTATACACACCACGCAAACCCTTATACACACCATATGAACCCTTATACCATATCGTCATTATTACAACCATTAATAACAACTTATTAAATAACATCACTAGTTAAAGATAATAAAATTGAACACAAATCAATAATAATATTAGATATATCAAGTAAAATGAAGTCATACTATCTTACATCATAAATGACCACCCACAACCATGATTAATGACCACAAATCTCCCCTTTCGGCCAAAACAAAAGTGAAAACAAAAACACATAGTTGTAGAAAAAAACTTTATTTGTGTGAAGAATAATAATCTCATGGTCCTCATGATATTTGAACCACGCAGTCATGATTTTCGAGATGAACTTGTATCCATGAAACCATATGAGAAACACGATTCAATACATACATTTTTCTGATTTTCCCAAGCATTTTGAGGAACCCCAAATCAGTGAAAATGGTCATTGTGTTTTAAAAAGGTGATTGAATAACACATGTATGATATCGAAGGCAGAATGATTAATGGTTATATTAGAAAAACTAATATTCACTAATATTGTGAATTTGACATTCTGTGAATTAGTTTCATGAATAAGGAAGAAGTAATAATTAGGGACCACATAATATTTGGCAAAGTTCAAGAAGATACTCCATATGTTATATTGTGCAAAGGATAAGTGAACAGTGTGTCATTATATATATATATATAGATTTTGATAGAAACATGATACATACTTGTTATGTAATACACATAGTTTACAAAAATTAAGATGAACAAGATCTTCATGTTTGGCATGATCTTAATGAAAGAAGTGATTTTCACGAAATAATATCAATAAATATTACAAACAATTTATTATTAGTTCCTATACATGAAGCTATAATATTTGAAGTAGATTAAAAAAAACTATGAATATTCAAAATTAGAACACAATAAAGAGACACCATGCCCTTATAAATGTAAATGTGTAATGAAAACATTAATTGGACATACACCGATATAGGGATTTGAGTACACAATTCGTGGAACAATCATAAAATTTTACAAAAACCCTAAAAATTGGGAATAATGAAATCATTGAGAATAGAAGGATATGATTTATAAGAGGTGGAACTATATCCTTGATAAAATATAGAAGGATTCTAACCTGGTAGGTGCTGATCCGATGGAAGATGTGGGCATTGGGAAGTGATTCTACCAAGGAATCACTCCAGGAGACGAGCGGAAGGCTTCTGGAATTGTGGGGAGGCCGTTGCCTGCATTTTGGTATTTGGGGATTTTTTTCCCAAAGGTTCTTAAAAAACGTTGGAAAAACCCAATATTTCCCAACGGTTTTATAAAACCATTGGGAAAACTAAGGCAAAACCCAATCTTTCCCAACGGTTTTATGAAACTGTTGGGAAAACTATGTTTCCCCCCCACTTTTCCCAACAGTTTCATAAAACCATTGGGAAAATTAAGTTCTTCAAGGTCTTTCCCAACGGTTTATATAAACAGTTGGGAAAGAAAACATATGCCAATGGTTCTTTTGAACCGTTGGTATACAAGTGTTGGGAAAACTCCCCTTTCCAGTAGTGTTGTAGTTGGATTCTGATACATATCTCAAAGAGCCTTCATAAGTTCTGAAGTTTTCTTGACCTCAAGGATGTTATATTCCACATTTATAGTGAGTGAAATATAGATTAACCTTGATTATTTTTATCCAATATTTCCCATTATTATTTCTTTTTCACTTCTAGATTGGTACAAGTAAATGGAAGATCAGGATCCTTCTGAAGTGAACAGTCCTCTATGTGCATCTTCCAGAATCTAAAATCCTTCATGTAAATCATGTCTAGTTAGACCTTACCCTCATCCAATTACATTCCTTATTAAAATAATGAACTCCTAATAAATATAAAAACATGTAAAAGGTATCAAGAACTATTTAGTATAATTATCCTACATGGATGAGGGTAGAATGATGCTACGAAACTAAGATCTAAAATACAATGTCCATGGTCTGATCTTATAAAACTCTACAAATAATCTCTGATACCACATTTTGGGGTCCCTGAAAAAACTAATATGAAATTTATCCTCTAAAACTTACCAATTAAAAACAAACCATGAAAATACAATGTACTAGAACTTAGAAGACAAACTAAACCCATGAAACTACACTAAATTTTACACACTAACCAGATAAGATATTTTAAAAGAAAATGATTAAAAGAAAAAAAAACAACACAATAAATTTATGTGGTTTATAAAAATTTCTAATCCATAGGGTGACATTGAAAATGTTTATTATATATGTGGGATATGGTTAAAAAATTATTATTTAATATCATAATTAGAAAATGATACCATACCACTAAAAAATAGTAGAACCTAGAAGGTGAAACCAGTTTCACTAGCTTATGATCCTTTTGAAGAGAAATATATTTAGATTCAATCTTCACTAGAATCCCTTCACTTAGTGAAAGGCATCCACTAACTCAACTGGTCCTTTTGGTGAACATTTCATGCTTATTAAAACTATACAAGTTAAAACTTATATAACATTCTAAATAAACCTTACAAATCCCATGACAAAGATGAAAAATCCTTATATAATATTATAATGCATCACAAAGATCCTTTTCATCACTAAAATTTATCCTTCTAGACTCATCGTTGTGATTACAATAATTCTACTTCTAAATGCACTAATTTTATATGTCATACTTCCAGAATTCTAAGCATTGGATATAACACTCCACTATCTCTATCCTATTTTGGAAATTAGACTTTCTAAATCCCTCTATCTATAAGTTTCATTAATTATCAGGAAAATGGTTTTCAAATGGATAAAATTAACCAATTTCTTGATTAATTAGGTCATAACATGTCCTATTATGACAATTCAATGATTTATATATATGAAGAGGTACCCAAAAGAAAAAAAATGAGAATGAGAACATATCCTACACCTCAGAGAAAAAAATATTTCTATGAATAATATTCTCATTGATCTAATTTTGAGCATACATATTATGATTTTAGGTTTATAAGAATAATAAAAAACTTACATGGAGACTCAAGGTGAATATAGAGGCGTATAATAAATATTATCCCTAGGAAGAATGGTTATTTTCCAATAAAATATGAGTATTAATACTTTATTATGAAAATTGAAAAGTATGAGGAGATATCCACTTACGTATTATCTCAAGTTATATCTTCATAGAAGGAGAAGAAGGAGGAGGAGAAGGAAAGACTATTCAAAATCATACTCAAGGTGTTTAAAAATAGAATCACATGGTTAATTGATAATAGGTTTTCATCATATATGACTAGAAATATAATATTATATAATAAAACACGAAATTTTATGGATGAAAAATCTGTTTTGAAAATAATGGATCTTTGAAGATCAAGGGTTATGGTGAAATGAGGCTAGATAGAGATGAGTTAAAAAATTTATTTAATCTATGTGGATGGGATTTGATATAACTCATGATAATAAGTCAAAATTTTAACTCAGGAATTGAGGTCAAATTTAATCAGAAAGTATTACCAATCAAAGGAAATGATGGAAATCCATTGATGCAAGGATAAAAGAAAAATAGTAATATATATCAAGTGTATAAAAAAATATTTCTGGTTTTTTAAAATTTTTAAATGAGAATAATTTGTGATAGAGGAGTCTTGGAAACATTCATCAGAAAATCATGGAAAATATTTCTAGGGTTAATACTCTAATTTATATTTTTAATGTTAAGAGAGATAGAGAAAATTCATGTAGTTATTATATGGTAGTGAAGATTATATGAAATTATTATAGGAAAAAAGAAGAAAATATCCTCATAATCAATTGAATTGGTTCATACCAACACGGGTCATGAAAACCCATGTATTTAATACACCTTAATAATGATTTATTATATAAGGACACACATAATACAATCCAAAAAGATAACAAGTCCTAGTGTATTAAGGTAATTAAATATATAGAATAATAACTTGAAACATGGGAACAACAACATTATTTAAAACACCAAAAACATTCCCTTATATTCAATCAGTCTTATAATATTGCACGAGATACAATATGGATGTACATAAGAAAGGTCTAACTATAAAGACCGGTAAGGGGATAATCAAAGCATAAAATGATGAAATCAATAAATTATAGTTAAGAGGAATATCAAGGTGACATAAAATGGGTGAGAATCATAAACATGAACATCAAATCATGATATAAGATGATAACATCAAGTAAACATAGGAATGTTGATAAAAACATGACATCATTAGAATAATTCAAGGATAACCACTGATAAATCATAACATATTGTTCTTAGGATAACCTCCTATTCACTATACATGGTATCTCATGAGATAAAAACATTACCCTGTAAGAACCCTGTTTTTAACTCAAGTATGGATCCTTTAAATTTCGGTCTAATTATTTATTTTGGGCCTATTTTGGATATATAATGAGTTAGTGAAGGTCCTGAGGGTGTATGGAAATTTTTCAAAACCCAAAACATAGTTTTTTAGAAAAATAGGTCTGGTGCATAGTTTATAGTAAACCATGGGGGAAGGCCGCACAGTTAAAGAAAACCGTGTAGGTGACATGTTTTTGGATAGAGCCTTAATGCAAGGTTGGTGTATGGTTTACCTAACCGTGTGACCTAACCATGTGAGTTCCCCTCTTCCCCAGGTACCCATGAATGGTTTTCACATGGTTTGTCAAACCGTGCAGACAAACGTGCATAGGCTAATTTCTTGGTAAAATGACCATTTCACCTATAATGATATAATTAAGCCCCCTAATTCTTCCCTTATCATAATCCCTATGAGATTATCCTTTTTTTCTCATTTAGGAGCTCTTTGAAGGCCTAAGGTATAGATTGAAATATATCCTTCGTTTAGGGTCCGACTGAGCTTATGTTCGTCACATTGGATGCGAAACAATAAGTACTCGAGTCCTTTTTAGCCATTATTCTCCTCTCTTAATCTCAAAATAGTTATCGAGGTGTGATATTTTCCCCCGTTTTCTTATATCTTTTCTATTCTAAGATTAATTAGAGGTCTATATATAGGAGTAGAGTTATATGACCATACAGTGCGTGGTCTATAACTTATCCCTCAAGTTCGTTAATTTTGGAATTGTCGTGTGGGGACCACCGATTTCATCGGGTCCCGTTTATTGAATTTATATTTCATACTTATAAATCATTAGAATCATATGATTATGATATTTCCATATATGCGATTAGCTGTTGGTGGTTACACCCACAACGCCCAACATCCCATATAGAATTATATTCCATAGTTGAATTTTTAGTGTTTTGAAACTTTTGAGCCATTATTTGGATGTTCTGGATCTTGACCACACTAATAGTAGGCATCATTTTCATAAATTATTATTATATCATGTAATTTTTAATAGAAGGTACCATTTCACTTCCACTTGACCCGCCTAAGGTAAGTGCTTCAAATTGATAATTAAATGTGAATGAGAGATTAGAAAGTATACTAAGTATATGACTTGACCAAATTAAATGTAAATGACTAATAGGTTGTATGTTCGTAGCACCCATTACCATGTTAATGGAAGGTAGCAGAATGAACATTGATTTTTGAATATGTTTAAATAGATAAAATGAATAGTTGCATGCTACTTGGCCTTCTCACACTATTGAAATGAAAGGCTTGAACCAAATAGACTTATTGATAAATTATGAATTGATTAAATAGTTGCATGATACTTGGCCTTATCACACTAATGAAAGGAAAGGATAGAACCAAATGATGTATTATATGACTTACTTGTCAAATAAGAGTGGCTGGACTCGAGCTCGCCATGGATTCTTATCAGGGAATTCCATGAGCACTCGGGAACCCCATTCCGATTCAAGGATAAAACGTGATTAGGTTGAGACCCACCTAGATCCCAATACTTGTATATTAATGGATGATAAGTATGAAACCATAAGATCCCTCACATAGTATTAAAGGATGCCTTGGATACACTCCTTGGATACAATATTGACAAGTAGGTTCCAAGGTTAAAGCCCATAGGGTTGAGTCGTTGCTTAGCCTCGTTTTACCTTGGACAATCACCTTGGATTTGGTAGGCATATTATTGTGGAATTATTTGAAATATGATACTTGGATTAAAATATTACCCTTAGTCTAGCTATAGTTATTACCAAGTTGGATACCTTTGAGGTACACATTTCCTTGGTTATTACCTTGGAACTTTATTATTAAATGTCATTATAGGTTTCCTTGTTATAACTTGGTACCTTAACTATTTTTAACAAGTGACTTATTTATAAACTGGTAATAATCAATTAATGGACTGGTTATGTTCAGAAGATAGCAAAGGACTGGAGCAGGTACTTGGGTATTTATTTACATTTTAATTCTTTACTTTATATATAAATTCTTGAACACTGTTAAATTTCCATTACACGGGTAAGACGTTATAGACACCATTGGTGGTGGACCACTGAGATTTATCTCAAACCCTCTCCAAGTGCCATTTGGTACCCGAGGAAGATTACATGAATTCATGTGTTGATAAAGGGAATCACACAGCTTCTAATACTTGATTGCTCACTATTTAGGATGGAGCTTGATAGCAGATGATTGAGTCGGAGCTCAGGATGCTTTAGATAATATTTTGATTTCCTTTAAATTTTGATGAACATGTTATGCCTAATATCTTGTATCCATTTTTTCTAGTTTTCTAGATACATGACATATCATCATCAGTTGTTGTATGTTATTTTAGTTATTTTAGTTATTATTACTATTGTCTCTATTTTCTGTGGTCTCTTTTGTTTTCTTATATTGCTTCAGTTATTTACCTCTATTATTATTTATCCTTTGTGCTACACTCTAGTAATGAATGCATAGTCTCCCCGTAGATACAACCTTGTACCTCACTACTATTTAGAAACCTTTGACATTTGGGGAGATGCATTTGAGGCCATGTGGCCCACTGGTCTCGGGGCACCCATTAAGTAGCATCCGGGTCCGAGATGTCACAAAGTGGTATTAGTGTGAGGTTTCTTTTCTTGCTTTACTATTTTGAGATGATAGATGGGATATTATAAATACTTCGGACTTGGTCATAAGACATGATTGGGTAGCGTGAACCCATGTTCGGGGTAAAATCCAGGTTACCCAAAATATAATTGTTGTTCTGATTTTCGTATTACAGTTGACATCATTTCATCATTGGGCGACGCACATGCTGTGTGGAGTTGTTGATTATTATTATAATTGAGGATTTCTTTCATCCTTGACCCAATGATATGAGGGAAAGGAGCATTAATACATGCATCATATTAGGCACATAGGATTTGCATGTCTTGTATATTTCCATTCCATATAGGTGCATTTCACTGTTTTTCATTGCTTGATATGCCTGTTATTGTTGAGTGATGCTGTGATAGTTAGCTTTTATATGTATTACTTTTGGTTTAGATTGAGTGATTTCATGCCTCAATTCCTATGGTGTATGGGCCCTCATGGGTTGGGATGAGTAATTTACTGAGTCGATTAATTATTCTATAAATAAATGGGTGTTGTTTCCAGTGATAAGGTGTATGGGCACTAATTCACCATGAATGGATATTCATTATAAAGTGAATCATGAAATCTAAAATGAACTGGTTAAACATCCTTATCCTTATTTGTCATGTTTATGAAAGGTAAAGGAGTGAACTTGGAAATTAAATGTAAAATGAAATGAAACTTATACTTGAGAACTTACCGATACCTGGCCTTATAAGTGGGTTGTTAGGGTAGTATGCCTTGGGTAGTGAGTTTTCTTACATTTATCTTTTTATGGTTATGATATCTTCCTAATTAATATTTTCTGAGGTGTTTTCATGAAATTTGTAAACCAATTCCTCCATGACTTCCTCATATCATACACCAGGATGGTGGTTACAACCATGCTCTAGACGCGGTGGTCCCTGAGCCGCTAGTCTTACCTCCAGGAGTTCCACTCGAGGCACCAAATGCAGTACTTGATCTATGCACTGATGTCTAAGTTCATGATAGTTTCTTATGTCTATGTAGTTCATGCATGGTGATCCATGACTTTCACCTACGATAATTGATCTGAATCATGAGTTTTAGCAGCGGTATCCTCCTACATTTTCAGGGGATGACAGTCGATAGGATACTGGGCCTTAGCTAGAGGCCACCCTGTCTATCTTTGAGCACCTGAAGACACTTCCAGAGTGGAGATTCAATCTTGGTACATACATGTTGTGTGATTCATCCAATAACTAGTGGGATGTGATTACCTAATATGGTCTTCATCAGGGCATGTTGTGGGTTGATTTCTAGATTGCCTTCTATGACCGGTTCTTTCCTCAAACATTGAGAGATGATAGAGTGAGAGATTTTATACATCTCGAATAGGGTTCTATGTTAGTTATAGAATATTTAGTACATTTCATGGAGTTTTAACAATTTTCATTGCTTCTAGCTGGCGATGAACTTTCGCATGCTAGACCTTTCAAGGATGGGCTGCAGTATGCCATCCATATGTAGGTGAATGTATTTTTCCTACCCACCTTTTTAGAAATAGTCAATCAGGATCTTATCATTGAGTGTAACCTTAGAAATGGAAATAGTATCAGGCATATAGGACCAGTGCTACATGAGGACAATAGTTCTTTCGGTAGTAGGAAGCGTTCCCTCAAGATTTATCTTAATGGTAGTGACAAGAAGAGTGCCCATTTCAATAGCTCTAAAGTGTGTCATCAATACAGATGATGTGGGAAACTGAAGCCTCATTGTGATAGAGACCCAATGGAGTTTCGAGCTTACAGCCTTATGGGGAATCTTCAGTGTTTCTAGAGGACCTTTCCACCAGATTTGATTGGAAAAGGATATGTGACAGCTCCAAATTCAGGAGTGGGTTCTTTTTCACTATTCCAGGCAGGGAGTTGGAATAACACCGACCAGACTAGATGAGGAGGAGGTTGTGGCCATGGAATCTAGACCCCTGATCACCAGTAGCACCAATAGAGCAATTATGATTGTGGTAGTCCATTTGTTACATAGGTACATGGATCAGGTCAATTGCTTTCACTACAACCAATACCTGAGGATCAGGCTACGAGACCATATATAGTACAAGGTACTATTCTTGTGGAATCTACTATAATATTTGCTTTATTTGACACAGGTTCTTCAAAATATTTTATCTATATATCTATCATGGAAAGTCTTGGACTAGAGATACAATATTACTATGGTGTAATGACCCTATATACTCTATTATGGGTACCAATAGAGGGTATACACTAGTGTAGGGACTGTCACCTTAAGGTAGAAAATTACCCTTTCTTATGGAACCTTTTTTTCTCTAAATTAAGGGATTCAATGTCATTATTAATATGAATTGGTTGGTTTTGTATCATTATTTTATAGATTTCTATCTCCGCAAGGTATCGTTTACATCACCAAAGGGAAACAATTATCTATATAAGGGTGTGTGCGATGTCCAAGATGGTAGATATGGACCAAAGAATCATGGGCTAGGTGGAGTGACCACCCAGATTGAAAATATCTTCATTGAGGATCAGGGTTTACAACAAGATGATTTCCCTCTAGTAATGGATCATTTCATGGATGTATTTCCCGATGATTTTTCTGGATTACCTCCTAAGAGAGAGGTAAATTTTATTATTGAGCTTGTTCTAGTAGTAGATCTATTGTCCATTCTGCCTTATAGGATGGAACCTATATAGCTTCAGGAGCTCAAAAGATAGTTAGAGTATTTAGAGTCCAAATGTTTTATACAGCCCAGTACATCCTCTTGGGGTTTTCCTGTGATTTTCACCAAGAAGGTGGATGAAACCTTACATCTATGCATGGATTACAGAATATTGAACCAGCTTACAGTCAAGAACCAATATCCACTTCCTCGAATAGATGATCTCCTAAACTAGCTCTGAGGATATAGGGTCTTCTCTAAGATCGACCTGAGATCAGGTTATCATCAAGTGTGAGTTAGGACGTTATACATACCATGTACAACTTTACGTAGAAGGTATGGTCTGTATGAGTACATTGTTATGTCATTCTGTATTACAAATTCCCTCTCCATTTTCATGGATCTAATGAATAGGTTTTTCACCCCTATCTCGACTCTTTTGTCATGGTCTTTGTGGACGACATCTTGGTGTATTCTCATACTCATAATGACCATGCTAAAAACCTTGAGATTATTTTGAGTACATTGAGATATCATCAAATTTACTCCAATTTTGCTAAGTTCCACTTTTGGATCGACAAAGTTCACTTACTTGGTCATATCATATCAGAATCAGGAGTATCTATTAACCTTGAAATGGTTAGTACTGTAGTTTCCTAGGAGAAACCCAAGAAATTTTTTGATATACGGATCTTATTGGGTATGGATGGATATTATAGGAATTTCATATATGATTTATCATTACTTTTTTCACCTCTCACTGGCCTTGAAAATAAGGGTGTCAAGTTCCTTTGGTCAGAAGCGTGCGAGAAAGTCTTTTAGGTGATGAAAGGGAGGCTTATCTTACCACCTATTCTAATTATTCTAGAGATAGGTGTAGGTTATAACATATTCTGTGACACATCAAGCATCGACCTAGGAGTAGTGGTGATGCAGGAAGATATAGTCATTGCATATGGATCTCGAAAGTTGAGGACTCATGAGAGAAATTACCCAACACATGACCTTGATATAGAAACAGTTTTCCACACCTTACATTTCTGGAGACACTATTTGTTAGGTGAGTGATTTGTGGTGTACCCAGACCATAAGAGCCTCAAATATATATTTACTCATTATGACTTGAACCTCAGAAAACAAGATGGGTTGAATACTTACAATCCTTTGATTTTGAGCTTGCCAATATTTCTGGGAAGATAAATGTGGTTGTAGATGCATTGAGTTGGAAAAATCAGGCATAAGTATTATGAGAAGCTAGTGATGAATGGAAGTTAATGGACTTATTATCTGAGCTACACCTAGCGTTTCATGATATTAATGATATGTCTTATATATCATCTTTGGAAGTTATCTCTTCCCTCCTTGAGAAGGTGAAGGGTAGAAAATTTTTGGATCCTGAAGGTTTGTTACTCCGTGAGAGTATATTAGAAGATAACCCAACTCTAGATTAGTCTATAGATAGAGACAACATCCTGCATATTCATGGATTCATCTGGGTTCCTATAGATATGAGAGAAGAGTTTATGCATGAGTCCCATGCTTCTCAGTGGGCAGTTCATCCAGGCATCTTGAAGATGTATCGAGACATGAAACGCCAGTATTGGTGTCCTAGGATGAAGTGTCAGATAACAGACTTTATCACTAGGTGTTCCACCTATCAGCAGGTCAAGGAAGAGAACTAGATACCTACAATATTGTTACAACCGCTTTGAGTCCCAAAATTTAAATGGGAAGATGTTGCTATGGATTTCATAGTTGGCTATCCTACGTCATTGAGGGGTAGTGATGCTATATGGTTAGTTATTGAACAACTAAAAAAATCATCCCACTTCATTCCTATTTAGGATACTTTCTTAGTTGATGATTTGGGAGGACTGTATGTTTGTGAGATCATACAAATCCATGGGGTCCCGCATACTATAATTTTAGATAGGGATTCATGTTTAACATCATGGTTCTAAGAGGGATTGTAGAAGGCTATGGGAACACAAGTGCTTCTAAGAAAAACTTTTAACCATCAGATAGATAGATAATCATAATAGATGATACAAGTTATAGAGGATATGATTCATGAATGTGTCCTTGATTTCAGTTGTTCATGGGAGAATCATATCACTCTCATTTATTTCACCTATAATAAAAACTTTAAGGTGAGAATTCAGATGAATAATTTTGAGACCTTATATGGTAGGTCGTTCCATTAACCCCTGTACTGGATAGAGGCAGGCCAGGAAGCCCTACTAGGTCCTCATCTTATTCAAGAGACTTCATAGAAAGTTTAGATAATCATAAAGCATATGACTAATACCCAGTCTAGACAAAAATATTATTCCGATCGCTATTGAAGACCTGTAGAGTTTGATATTGGGGATCATGTTTTTCTTCTGGTATCACCCATTCTAGGGAATAGATAGTTACAGAATCAAGGGAAGCTGTCTCTTCATTACGTAGGTCAATTTGAGATCCTAGAGAGATTCGGGACGATAACCTATAGGTTTCTACTACCTTACAAGTATCATACCATGCACGACATCTGCCATGTCTCACAACTTTTCTGGTATCATGCCGACCCATCTCATACCTTTGATCCCAAGGAAGTTGAGTTCGATACTGATGCTACCTTTGAGGAGTATCCATTATGCATCGTTGAACAGAGAATGAAGGCTCTTTGAGGCCAGTATATTCCTTTAGTATGGGTTCTATGGTAGTATAGCCTTGTGAAGGATGAGACTTGGGAGAGGTAATCTTACGTATGTTCCTAATGACCATATATGTTCTTAGACAACATTTTATGACCCTTAGAAGGTGAACACAAGGATGAGTTTTTTTAAAGGGGGGAATATTGTAAGAACCCATGTTTTTAATCATGTATGGATCCTTTAAATTTTAGTGCAATTATTTATTTTGGACATATTTTGGATCCATAATAAGTTAATGAAGGTCCTGAGGGTGTCTGGGTATTGTTCAGAGCCCGAAACCAAGCTTTTTGAGAAATCAGGCCTGGCGCATGGTTAATAATAAACCGTGTGGGAAGGCCGCATGGTTAGAGAAAACTATGAGGGTGTCATGTTTTTAGATAGAGCTATACCACATGGTTTAGCTATCCATGCAACATAACCGTGTGAGTTCCACTCTTACCTGGGTACCCATGCATGGTTTTCACATGGTTTGTCAAACCATGCATACAAATAGTGAAAATTCTAATTTCTGGGTAAAATGACCATTTTACCCTTAATGATCTAATTAATCCTCCTCATTCTTCCCTTATCTAAATCCCTATGAGATTTATATATTTTTATCTCATTTTGGATCTCTATAAAGGCCTAAGGTATGGATTAAAATATCTCCATCATCCGGGATCTGAATGAGCTTTTGTTCATCACGTTGGATGCGTAACGGTAAGTACTCAAGTCCATTTTAGTAGTTATTATCCTCTCTTACTATCGACATAGTTATCAAGGTGTGATATTTTCCACCTTTTTATCAGATATAATCCATTCTAAGTCGAATTAGGGACTGATATCGGAGGAGGAGAGTCGTAAGACCCTAAGGTGGCTGGTTTATAACTCATCCCTCAAGTTCACTGATTTTAAAATTATTGTATGTGGCCCACTAATTTAATAAAGTGTAATTTATTTAATTTATATGTCATTATTATAATCATTTGAACTATATGATTATGATCTTTAAATATATGTGATTATTTATTGGTATTTATGCCCACAACACCCAACATCCCATGTAAGATGATATTCCATAGTTGAGTTTTTAGTGTTTTGATACTTTTGAGCCATCATTCTGATGTTCTCAAGATTGACCACACTAATGGTAGACCTCCTTATCATAAATTATCATTGTAAATTGTAATGGTTAATGTAAAGTACCATGTCCCTTCCACTTGACCCACCTAAGTTAAGTGCTTCAAATTGATAATTAAATGTGAATGGGAAATTGGCAAGTATACTAAGTATATGACTTGACCAGATTAAAGGTAAATGATTAATAGGTTTCATGTCTGTAGAACCCCTTACCATGTTAATGGAAGGTATCATAATGAAACTTGATTATTTAATATGCTTAAATGGATTAAATGAATGGTTTCATGCTAGTTGTACTTGTCACACTAATGAAAGGCAAGGCTTGAACCAAATGGACTTATTGATAAGTTATGAATTGATTAAATGATTGCATGATACTTGGCCTTATCTAAATAATGAAAGGAAATGATAGAATCAAATGATATATTATATTACTTCTTTATCAAATAATAGTGTCCTAACTCGATCTCACCTTTGATTCTTATCAGGGAATACCTTGAGCACCCGGGAACCCCATTCCGATTCCCGGATACGACTTTCTTAGGTTGAGACCAACCTAGATCCCAATAATTTTCTATTCATGGATTCTTGGTATGACACCATACAATCCATTACATAATATTAAATGATTCCTTGGATACAGTCCTTGTATATAGCATTGACAATTAGGTTCCATGGTTAAATCCCATAGGAAACAGTCACTACTTGGCCCTGTTTTACCTTAGAGGACCACCTTGGATTTGGTAGGCATATTATTATGGAATTATTTGGAATATGATCCTTGGATTACACTCTTACCCTTAGCCAGGGTACAATTATTACTTAGTTGTTGACCCTTGAGGTATACGTTGCCTTGGTCATTACCTTGGAACTTCATTATTAAATGTCATTACATTTTTCTTTTTTATAACTTAGAACCTTAACTATTGTTAACATGTGACTTATTTATAAACTGGTAATAATCAATTAATGGATTGACTATGTTCAGATGCCATCTTAGGTCCGAAGAAAGTACTTGGGTATTAAATTGTATTTCTTTAGTTATATATGTGTGCTTGAACACTGTTACATTTACATTACCCAAGGCAAATGTTATAAACACCATTGGTGATGGCCCATTGAGATTTATCTCACACCCTATCCATGTTCTGTTTGGTACTCGGGGTAGATTACATGAATGCAGGTGTTGATAGAGGGAAGCACATGACTTCGAAAACTTGATTTCTTACTATTTAGGATGGATCTTGATAACAGATTACTGAGTTAGAGATTGAGATGATTAGGATAGTCTTTTTATTTCTTTTATACTTTTTCTAAACATGTTATGCCTTCTATCTTGTACCCATGTTTTCAACTTTTCTAGATACATGACATATCATCATTAATTATTGCATATTATTCAAGTTATTTCAGTAATTATTACTATTGTCTCTATTATCTACTG
This sequence comes from Viscum album, assembly GCA_963277665.1. NCBI lineage: Eukaryota > Viridiplantae > Streptophyta > Magnoliopsida > Santalales > Viscaceae > Viscum > Viscum album. Next base: position 766,579,331 of record OY728159.1, on the reverse strand, counting down.
TGCCTTCTGTTTACTTGTATTTCTTCCTCTATTTACCTCTTTTATCATTTATCCGTTGTGCTATACTCTGTAAATGATGGTATAGTGTCCCCACGAACACACCCTAGTCCCTCATTGCTAGTCGGAAGCCTCTAGATTTTGGGGAGATGTTCTTGAGGCAATGTGGCCCACCGAGCAAAAGGAACCCATTAAGTGACATCCATGTCTGGGACGTCACATACCCAATGAATTTCAGGGTTATTATATTTTGTTTCCACCAGTCACATTCATATTACATACAAGTATTTGTATTCCACATAGATCCTTCAACATAAGAACATATTTAATCACATTTAATCCCATGATTGAGGAGTGTGAGTTATATAAATGGAAGTCCCAAAATAAATGAATGATAGGTACATCAAGGTAAATACCCTATATTGGAAATGGAGATGTGTATTCACTATTCAAATGTTTGGCATGAAAAATCACAGGATAATTTCAGCTACATAACAAGTGTATATAAAGATTCATGGAAGGGTCTAATGAGAGTTAAAGGTGGTCTCTAATTACTTTTAAATCACAAGGAATGTAAAATTTAAGTGTAAAAATACATTAAAACATGAAAAATTGGAAATAAATTGGCATAATATAATGAAAGTTCTTGAATAAAGAAGAAGAGAAGAGAATCCACTTACCTTGATAGGGTGCTTCTAAAAGTTTGGGAAGAGATTCTTAAGAGCTTGGGAATACCTTAATAGTTCTTTATTGGGGGATATAGAGAGAAAAATAGTGATAAATGGGTTTTTAGTGAAGGGTATTGGGAGTTTTGGTGGGTATTTATAGAAAAAAGGGGGGAATTATTTATTAATTTGTAAAATTAGATTTTGGACTCTATATAATAAAATAATCAAAACCAAAAAACATCATATGATTTTTCCTATGTTTTCTTATCAATAAGAGTGGTTATAAATATTTTTTAAGTCCATGAAACAATTATATTAAAATAAAACTATTTGTTATGTGTAAGTGAGTCAAGTTTATAAATAATTGAATTTAAAACCTTAAAATATAATATTGGGTTTGGAGGATTCGTTAAAGGGTTTATAAAATCAATAAAATAACTTCAGAAACAAATTATTTTAAATTACGAAAATATTTTTGGTCATATATTCCATTTAACTATTTATTATATCACTTTTGGGCTATTATAACATCATAATGCGTATCGTAAATTTATACCGTATTTAATTTTTAATAAATAAATTTTTTATCTCATAAAATTATGAAAAATTCATCATTAGATAATTTATACATTATTATTTGAAAAATAAAATTTATTTTATCATAATAATTCTCTAAATTTGAGAATTTACATGTATAAACCAAAATCCTCATTTATTTAAAAATAATGGTTTTTACGATAATAATAGTTTTCTAACACTTATTATTATTATAATGAGATTCATTAAATTATATAATCATTTCTATATAAATTTTATTTAATAATAATATGATATGAAAATATAATTTATTTCCAAAATTTTGAATTATCAATTTTTTAATTAAAACCATAAATCTTACAAAAATGCAATTTTGGTTTCTTCATATCAAAATATAATTTCTTTCAACTCTTATAATAATGAAAAGGGATAAATATAATCATTATTTTATTAAAAAAAATATAAAAATTCATACTACTAGGTTCAAGATACATAACCCCATATTACACTAGAATACACCCTAAGGGCAAGGTGTGCGATGGTGGGGCTTTCTTGGGGTGGTTTGACGAACATGGGTTAGGCCATGATATCTATAAGAGTTATATTCTCTAATAAATGGTTTCATTCATTCTTTAGTTGTTGAATTTATTATTGTCCTTGTTAAAGGGAAAATACCAATGATTTTATCTTCCTTGGAAGCTCTAATAACTGGGTTTCATCAGGTATGATCCTACAAGTTGAGGCCATCACTTTATTTGTCTGTTTCAATTAGATTTTATCATAAAATTTAATATATATTTATCTTAACAATATACATAAAACTACCATATTATTAATGATTATTTTTTTAAATGAACTTTTAAATATGAATGACTATATTTTTTAATGGTACAAAATAACCAAATAAGTACATGTGTTTTCTATAACTACTTTATTTAAGATGGAATTTATTCATTAAAAAATGGAATTTCATTTATAAAATTTTGTTTAGTTACATTATTCCCACATTCAAAAATTTAATCCTTGAAATTATCATTTTATACACTAAAACAGATGAGGGTATTTCTATTTTATCATATCTTCTAGTTCCCATGTTACTTATTCAAACTTGTAGTTTCACTACAACAATTTGTCCATGTGAGTTGTCATGTTTTATAGAACTTTGTCCCTATGATCTAAGATCTTCAATAGCTACTCCTTATATGAAATATCATTCTCCAAGGGTAATACCTCTAAATTTAGTACATGTGATGGGTCTGGTATGTACTTTATCAAGAGGGATATATAGAACATATCATGTACTTGAGATATGTTAGGTGGGAGTGCTAATTGATAGGCCAATCTTCTAATGAAACCAAGGAGCCCAAAGGGGCCAATGTATCTAGGAATATAATTTCCATTCTTGAAAAACTGCATGACTTTCTTCCATGGTGATATAAAAAGGAATACCTTATCTCTGGCCTCAAACTCCTGTCCATTTCAATGATTATATTCATAGATTTTATGTCGACTTTGTGAAAGTTTCATATAACACTAAATTATTTGAAACTCATCTATAATCTCTTGGAAAAGATGAGGCCCCATTAGATTTCTCTCTCCAACTACATCCCAACATGTTGGATTCCAACACATATTTTCATATAGAGCATCATAAGATTCCATTTTAATTTTTGAATGGAAACTATTAATAATGAGAATTACAATGGAAATCCATTAAACATGAACTTAAAAAATTCTTATAGTTTGAATGGTTCTCTTAGACTGACCATATGTGTGAGGGTGATAAGTAGTACTAAAACTCATCTCTATATCCATAACTTGTTGAAGGATTCACAAGAACCTTGAGGTAAAACTTGTTTCTAGATCATATATAATGGATAGTGTTACTCCATGAAGTCTTACCACTCCCCTTATGTATATCCTAGCAAGTTGGTCATGAGATAAATCTTCCTTGAGAGTAATTAAATACACAAAATTTGTAAGGCATTCGACTACCACCTGGATGGAATTATTTCCTTTAGATGTCTGAGGGAGTCCTAAGATGAAATATGTAGTTATTTTTCCCATTTCTATACTGGTATGGGAAATAATTGCATCGTATCCTTAGACTTATGTAATTCAACCATTACTTACTGGAATACAAATAATTGAGATACAAATTATGCAATACTCCTCTTTATGTTATCCCACTAGAATATTTGCTTTAGATATCTATGCATCTTAGTTATTGCTTGTTTAATAGATAATGATGAGCTGTGAATATCATATAAAAGTTACCCCCTTCAGTTTTGATTTTGATGGGACACATATTCGGGTTCCAAAACTTATAACTTCATATTTATCAAAGTTAAAATCTGAATAATTTACTATCTTTTATTGTAGCTCCTTATAATCTATTTGGTCCTCCTTTATTCTCTTAGGAATGGATGTTTGAGAAGTTATTTGAGAAAATTAGTATGAATATAATTTTATTATTCCCATGACCATCCATTGCATGTCCAAGAAGATTGTATCCCTTTCAATCCTCATCATAGATAGGGTTGTGAGATGCTTTCTACTCAGAGAATCTGCCACTTTGTTCTCTTTCCAAGGATGGTAATAGATTGAAAAATCATAATCGTTGATCAACTTTAACCACCATCTTTGGCACATATTGATATCCTTTTGTATGAATATATACTTGAGGTTTTTATGATCTGTATATATGTCACACTTCTACCCATAGAGATAATGTTGTCAAATATTCAATACAAAGATCATTTCAACCAATTATAGATCATGAGTTGGGTAGTTTTTCTTATGTTTCTTTAATTGGTGAGAGGCATAAGATATCCCTTTTTCTTCTTAAATTAGTACACAACACAAGAATTGTTTTAAAGCATTGGTATAGATAAAAAATTCTTCTCCACTGGTGGGTAATGTGAGAAAAAGTGATATGATTAGCCTCTTTTTTAACTCTTTAATTCTATATTCAAATTCATCATTCCAAAAAAACTTCACCACCTTCCAAGTTATTTTGGTTAATGGGATTAATAATTGTGAGAAGTTTCTCTTAAATCGATGATAGTACCCAACTAATCCTAGGAAACTAATGATATCCCTTATAGACACTGGTATATGAAATCCTTAAATTGCCTTTATATTTTAAGGATACACATATATCTATTTGATGGTGATAACATTCCACATTAATGTTACTTTATCCATACAAAAATTTCATTTATTGTACTTTTTATACAAAATTTTCTTTTGAAAGGAATTCATTACAACATGAAAATGCTCCTCATGTTCCTCCTTGCATTTAGAGTAGATAAGAATATTGTCAATAATGACTACCAAATTTTTTAAGGTAATACCAAAATAATATATACAATAATTTAATGAATATATATTGTGAATTAATGAGTCAAAATAGAATCACTTTGAACTGATAGTGCCTATACCTTGAATGAAATGCAAACTTGGGGATATCCTCCTTCTTTACCTTTACTTAATAGTATCCTGATTGAAGATCCACCTTAAAGAAGTACTGTGCTCTACATAGTTGATCTAACAAGTAATAAATCTATGTATGAGGATAATTATTATTATTTTTATCTTTTTGAGCTCACAATAATCAATATAGATGCAAATTGACCCATATTTCTTCTTAATAAAGAGGACCTACACACCCTATAGTGATTCACATGAGAATATACACCCTTTATCTAGATCCTCTTATAGATACTTATTCAGATCTTAATGTTAAAAAAGGGACATTATTTATTGAGTCTTGGATATTAGAAAAGATCTGGGTATAATTTAGATTTATAACTCAACCTCACAGCTTAGGGGAAGCCCATAAAATTCTTCAGATAACACATCAACATATACCCTTACAATGGGCATGTCATCAAGGATGAAAATTTCCTTAGTTTCAATCATTTGAGTTAGATACTCTTGATCATAATTCAATAATAAAAATTTATGATATGATGATACCAAAATAGATTCATCCTTCTCCTTTCAATTGCATAGAATCAGAGGCCTATTTGAGATATAGAGGGTGATTTACTTCTCTCAAAAATTTATGTCGTCTCTATACATGGAAAGATAATCCATGCCCATAATTTCATTGAATTCCACTCAATGTAGTATCACAAGGTTTTATGGAAATTTCATCCCAAAAATATGGATAGGGGAGAAGTTATATAGTTGGTATGAAATAATTGAACCATTTTCTATTTTCATAGATAACTTCACATCCATGTTTTTTTGTGGTGTTTTTATAGATTTACTAAACTTGCATGATATGAAAGAATTATAACGACCCAAAATTTTATCAATGAAATTTATACCTTCTTATAGTAATATAATTACATAAAATCAAATTGGGAAACACAATGCCACATAATCCTTAAATTAACTCCTAAATTATATGTGACATTTAAACATAATTTTCCACTTCTGTGATTTGAAATTTGAAATCTCACATACATGGTTGCAACCAGTAAGATGTTTGGAGTTTGATAGGACAAAATTATTTTTTGGTGAGTAGTAAAATAAGCTTATGAATAGTAATGTTACCATTATGAATAGTAATTTGAACCTTATGAATAGTAAACTGGCCAAGTGAATAGTAACCTTACCAATGACAGTATAATTAAAATTTATCCATCCTATAAGTGACAATACGATATAATTATATTATAGTGTTGGTATTTTTATAATTCATGAATATTTAATGATTAATTTAAAATTTTAAAAGAAAATTAATTTTCATAAAATGTATTTATAAAAAATTATTTTGATTTCTTATGATTATATGATAATTTTATTAGAGCTTAATTAATTTTTCAAAGTGTTAGAAAAGCAGTTTTAATTTTAAATTTTTTTATTTTAAAAGTAAAATTATGATTTTAATTGAAAACTAAATTAATCACATTTAGAAAACTATTTTCATAAAATGGAGTTCATTTTTTAATTATATACATAAAAAAATGGTTAGGGTGAATTTTCGAGATTTTTCTGAAATTCTTTAATTTTTGGTGAATAGTGAAATTCGACAATTTACAAAATATGCTAAATAAATGAATTTCTGCATCCTGATTGAGTCACGGATGATGTAAATGGACATTTGTTCGAACTCAAATGCACTATTTACTATATTTAGTCATGTAATCATCACTATTTATTATCTTTAGGGAAATTAATAAACTAATGAATTAAATATTGAGAAAACACCCCTCCCCTCCACTATAAATACCACCCCTCACAACCTCATTTCCTCACACCTCTAATGCTTCAAGAGTCATCCAAATTCTACCCAAAAATCTTACCTATATAATAAAACACTTTTAGGAGCTCTTGGTATCATACAAAGACCAATCCTAGGTTCCTTGAGGAGGATCTCAAGAGGAGAATTCAAGAGGTAATTCCTCTCTCTCTTTTCCTTCAATTTCCTTTCAAATTTCATTTATTTTATTCTCTTATCCTCAACTTACATTATCCAAATGTCATTATAACTCCAGTATGATTGATATAATGGTATTATATCATGTTAATGTAATATTATTCATTATAATCATCCCTCTCTCTGTTTTTTTATAAAAATGAAATCATCGCCCGTGATGTGTTAATTTACCTACATCATGGGAGATGCACTTCCATTTTCTTTGAACGCCTTCAAGAATGTAAATAAAACCATTAAATGGTTGAAAAAAATATTTTATTATTTATTTATTAACCCATTTTATGTTCTGGAAACAAATATTATAAATAATACTAAATGATAAAACACAACATGTTCATTGTGATCCAAAAACCACCCAAATTGACCTAAAACGATCATCATGAAATTTTAACTAATGATTCATCCTCATGGTATATAACCAAATTAATTATAAGATAATTTAAAATCCTAGAATATCATTAATATAATTGAATGCAAATTCTGAATTTTTATCTATGTTCTACATGAACTTCCATTCTTGTTTACAATTGAACCGTTCATGAAAACTAAGAAAAAGAACACTCCCAAATAATGAATTTAAACTCTATAACTCATCTAAAGACCCATAAAAGAACATAATAAAAACATAATGAATAAATTACATGTATAAAAGTTTCCTTAAGTGTTAATTAATTAATTTAATGTGATTATATATGTAATTAAAGTGAATAAAGCGTTTGGACACAAGGTAAGGGGAATTCTCAAACCAAACTTTCTTTTTGGGGGTTTCCCTATTTCAATCCATTTTCAGTATGGTTATTCCTTAATAATAATTTTTTTCATCATTATATTACCTTTTCAAGGATAGAAATGATTTCCACTAGTGTTTCGGTCAAACACAATGTTTTCCAAAATAACTCTTCTTTCAAAAACACACCTTTTACTTCTCACTTAAGGTTGATGGTTCTTATATCAAGTATATTATGCCCTCTTTAATTTGGGAACCCAATGTTTATGAATGTATGATTTATAAAATTAAACCCATTCATTTCCATGTATTATTTATATTCAATATTTATATACTTTCTATGTGACATGCATGATAATGTTAACGTTATGATGTGGCAGGTGCGCTCAGAATTATATAGTGCAATGTTGATGTTATGATGTGACAGGTGCACCCAGAATTATACAGTCCTCCAATGTACTGGGTAATGTGACGAATCTTAGGTTTAAAAGTGAAATATGTGTGAACTTGATGCTATATTTCTTCACAACTATGTGTAGTAGTTAATCACTAAGAAATATGGTTTCATTTTTATGCATTTCCAATTTTCAAGACTTTTATTAATTCTTCCTATCATTTTTATGATCCTATGACCATGTTATGATGATAATGGTTATGATCACCCCATGTTGTATTATCTAATGTTCTTATCCTCTTACTGGGATTTTAGATCACCCCTTTATTATGTATATCCTCAGGTGATTATGTGTACTAAGGAGAACTCAAGGGCCAATAAGAATCTAGAGAAGAATAAATTAAATAAATGTTTATATTTTATATTGTAAAAGTTATGTATGGCCCTTGTTTTCCCAAGACACTAAACCTTTTTATCCTCATGGTGTATTGTTTTTATGTTTTTTTTATTAAAATGATGTAAAATTAATTTAAGAAAATCAGGGTCACAATAGTTTTTATCAGAGACACAATTTAGTTAATTTGGGAATTAAGATTAGTGAACCTTAGTGAAAACCCTAGTATAAGAATAAGTATATGTAATAACAAAAGAAGATTTTCTAAAAATAGGGATCCTATAAGATATGATTTTACTGTTAATTTAACAAAGGAATAAATTATTTATTCATGACTTGTTGACTTATGTTTTCTTATAACCTTTTCTATTTTAGAAAATGGTGGGAACTAGGAGAAACCAGGCCAACAACCCATGTGAGGGAAAATGAAACGATTTCCCAAATGACATACCTAATGCTTTGGGAGGTGGAGTTAAAAACATCATGGTGATACTTACCCAGTTGTCTCAGGTTATGAGTAATAACCTGAATAATGTGGAACACCCTCCTTCACCTAAGGGAGGAACTTGATTTCAAGTGTTTTATATGCCAATGAACACCAACATTTAGTGGATCTTCTACTCTACTTGTTGTGGAATAGTGGGTCATCTCAATAGAGAATATCTTTTATGTGCTTCACTATTCTGAGATAGATAAGGTGACTCTGGCCATTTATCATCTCGATGGAGAGACCAACCAATGGTGGGATTTGATTAAGAACACCAAGACAAGAGAAAAAATTGAAGAAATGGAGTGGGAATACTTTAAGATAGTGTTTCTTAACAAGTATTTAACAAAAAATATTTGTACGAAGATGGATAGATAATTCATAGAGCTAAAGAAAAAGAATGGAGAATATGTCATGAACTTTAGAGTGAATTTCAAAAGGCTTGTAAGGTACACTTCTGGATTTGTTATCAATAATGAAAGCAAAATGGATAGATTATAGAGTGTATTAATACCACACCTTTTAAATGATATTGAAATTCGAGTCTTTGAGAGTTATGAATAAGTCATTCGATGTGATCTCAAAGTGGATATGGAGTTTGGAGAATGGTCCCATGCCTATGGTGATAATAAATAAAAGATGGAGTTTCATGTTGGAGGATCTAATGAGAAAGGTGTAAAGAAAAATCAACCACCCACATGTAAAATATGTGGGAAGAAGCATCATGGGAACTGACTCAAAGGGATGGGTAAATGTTTCAAGTGTGGGATAGAAGGCTACCAAGATTAAGAGTTTCTAAAATATATGAGAAGGTAGGAGAATATGGTGGAGGAAAGGAGATCCCCACCCAAGGTCCAATGCTACAACCATAGGGAGAAAGGGAATTATGCAAGCTAGTGCACTAAACCTTGAGTCCTAGAGTATAATAAGCGTTAGAATCAAACAATCCAATGAAAGAAGGGAAGGATTATTCCATCACTACTATGGAAGTGGATCAAGAAAATGAAGCCATATAAGGTACACTTACTATTCACTCAAGAATGGAAAATTATTTATTAGATTATGGTTCAACACATTCCTTTATATCTTGAAGGTTTTCTAGAACTATTAAATCAAATTACCAAGACCTTGATGTAGAGATATCTATAAAAACACAAAGTAGTACAATAATTTCAACCTAAGTGTTGGAATCTTCTCCTATTGGCGTATGTGGGAAGATTCTTCCAAAAAATCTCGTGATACTTCCCTTGGTGGAATTCAATGATATAATGGGAATGGATTGGCTCTCATTATATAAAGCACATATCAACTGTCAGTAGAAGTAAATATCTTTTCTTATTCTGAACCATCCCATGATCCTATAAAAATGCAAGGAAGATCATGAATACACTTTGAAAAATCCTTCAATGGTGTTGGTGTTGATTTCCTGTGAAGAAGCATACCTCGCTCAAATGGTTGAGTCAAAGGAAAGTGTCAACCTAAAAAAAATGCCCATCATGAGGGAATATAGTGATTTATTTCCTATAGAGTTATCCAGAATTACCCTAGATCATGAGGTAGAGTTATCAATAGAACTCATACCCAGATCTACTCCTATCTCAAAGTGTCCCTATAGGATAACTCTTATCGATATGGAGGAGTTTAAGAAGCAGTTGAAAGAGAATTTGTAAAAAGGGTTCATATGCCCTAGTTCATCACCTTAGGGTGCACCAGTTCTCTTTTTGAAGAAGAAGGATGGATCAATGTGGCTATGCATCAATTATTGGGAACTCAACAAGATCACCATGAAGAATGAGTATCATCTCCCAAGGATTGAATACTTGTTCGATTAGCTACGCGGAGCTAATTACTTTTCAAAGCTAGATATTCATTCTAGATGTCATCAGCTAAAGTTGAAGAAGGAATATATTCAGAAGATTATGTTCTATACATGGTATGACAACTATGAGTTTATGGTGATTCCCTTCATACTTACTAAGGCCCCAACAATCTTCATGGATTTTATGAATAGAGTCTTAAGACATTACCTCGAAACATTTGTGGTAGTGTTTATCAATGATATTCTCATCTACTCTAAGAGAAATGATGAAAATGAAGAACATATAAGGATTGTGTTGGTAATATTGAGAAAAAAGAAGTTGTACACCAAATTTAGAAAGTGTGACTTTTGGGTGAAGCAAGTCATGTTCTCAGGACATGTGATCCCATGAGAGAGAATTTTTGTGGACCCTTCAAAAACAAAGGTGATTGAGGAATGACCCAGAACCTATAGTGTTACATAAAAAAGTAGTTTTCTTGTATTATATGGGTATAACCAATTTTTTTTGAGAAATTTCTCACTATTGTCAAGACCTCTAACTAAGTTAACAAGGAAAGGGGTAAATTATGTCTGGAAAAAAGAATACGAGGAAAGATTCCAGGAGATAAAGATAAGGATGATCACTGAACCTATACTCACATTACCAAAAAATGGAGAAATTTTTGTGATATACAATGATTCTTAAAAGAAAGTATTGGGTTGTGTACTTATTAAAAATGATAATGTGATAGCCTATGCCTCATGATATTTTAAGATCCATGAGGATAACTACCCGCTGCATGATCTGGAGTTAGAAGCTGTGATTTTTTCTTTGAAAATATTGTGACACTACCTCTATAGTGAGAAGTATAACATATATACCAATCACAAGAGCCTAAAGTCTATATTCACCCAAAAGGATCTCAACATACGTCAAATTACATGGTTAGATCTTATTAAAGGCTATGATTTCTCTATTCGCTATTATCCTAGAAAGGCGAATAAGGTATCTGATGATCTTAGTAGAAAACAACCTGCTACTCTATCCATGTTGCAGATTGAGAAAGACCCTATCTTTATGGATATGCAAAGGATAGATTTGGAAATCATAATAGAAGGGAATTCATCCTAACTTTCCCAAATTATTTCCTAACTATATATCCAAGGGAAGGTTAAAGAGGCACAAAGGTATGATATGGAGTTACAGAAGAAGGCGAATGCAGCAAAGGAATGGGATTTGTAAGAGTTCCATATCAAAAATGATGGTGTGATTCAGTTTAGAATGCGGATTTTTGTGCCTTCATCACTTGGGATAAAGAAGGATCTATATGATAATGCACATAGTTCACCTTTCTATATCCATCCTCGTAGCACCAAGATGTACAATGATATTTGAGAACACTTTTGGCGGGACAACATGGAGAAGGATATTACTGAGTATATCTCAAGGTTCTTGATATGTCATCAAGTTAATGAAAAGAAATATAAGTCCAAAGGTCTGATGTAACCATTACCTATACCCATGTGGAAATGGGAGAATGTCATTATGGAATTTACCAGGATTATCCCAAATACATTCAAAGTAAATAATGTGATATGGGTTGTAGTGGACCAACTCACCAAGACTTATCACTTTATCCCTATTCAGTAACATCTATCTCTTGAAAAATTACTAAGATATTTGTGAAAGAAGTGGTGATACTATATGGGTTTCCACTCTTGATTGTCTTAGATCATGATCTCAGGTTTAAATCTAAATTTGGGAGGAGTCTTAAATATTCCTTGAGTATTGAATTGAATTTCATCATGGCCTATCACCCCCTGACTGATGGCCAATCTAAAAGGACTATTAAGATGCACAAAGATATGATAAAATCCTACTCTTTATAATTCAAAGGTGGATGGGATCATCATCTCTCATTGGTTGAGTTCTCATTCAACAATATATTCCACTGGAGTATTCAGATGGCTCTATATAAAGCTCTATATGGAATGTGATTTCTAACTCCAACCTGTTGGGATGAAGTTGGATAAAGAAAGATACTTGGACATGATCTTGTACAAGATATGACTGAGAAGGTTCAAGCCATCCAACAAAATATCAAATCTACTCAGAGTCGGTAAAAGAGATATGATGAAAACTTTCTAAGGGACTTAGAGTTTGACGTTAGAGATAAAGTCTTCCTTAAAATATCACCATGGAAGAGAGTCACATGGTTTGGAATGAAATGGAATCTAATCCCAAGGTACATTTTCCCCTTTGAGATCATTGAATTCATATGAATTTTGGACTATCGTCTTGAACTTCCACCAAATATGGCTCAAGTTCATGATTTGTTTCACATATCACTCATGAATATTTACATACCAGATCCCTCATATGTACTGAACTCAGAGGTGGTACAGTTGGAAGATGATATCTCTTATGAGGAGAAACCAGTAAAGATTCTGGACCAGCAAGATAAGGTTCTACATAGAAAGGCAACACATATTGTGAAAGTTTTGTGGAGGTACCATAATTATGAAGAAGATACTTATGAAGCATACAATTTTATAAAGGAGAAGTACCCTCACCTTTTTATGTAAAATAAAATTTTTAGGGTGAAATTTCAAAAGAAGGGAAGAATGCAATGACCCAAAATTTTATCAATGCAATTTCTCCATTATTATAGAAACATCATCACATAAAATCACATTAGGAAACACCATGACACATCATTATTAAATGACCTACTAAATTCTATGTGTCCTTTAAACATAATTTTTATAATTTTTTGATTTGAATTTTGAAAATATGAAATACATGGTTGTGATCAGTAAGATGTTTGGAGTCAGATATGACAAACATAATTTTTAGTGAATAGTAGCATAACCTTATGAATAATAATATTACCCTTATGAATAGTAATATAAACCTTATTAATATTAATTCATACAAATGAATAGTAACCTGATAGTATAAATAAAATTTATCCATCATTTAAGTCAAAATATGATATAATTATATTATAGTGTTGGTATTTTTGTAAGTCATGAATATTTAACGATTAATTTAATAATTTAAAAGAAAATTTATTTTCATAAAATGTATTCATAAATATTTATTTTGATGTCTTATGATTATATGATAATTTTATGAGACCTTAATTAAGTTTTCAAAGTGTTAGAAAAGTAGTTTAAATTTTAAAATTTGTATTTTTCAAGTAAATCATGATTTTAATTACAAATTAAATTAATCACATTTATAAAATTATTTTCATAAAATTGAGTTTATTTTATAATTCTACATGTCAAAAAATGGTTAGGGTGGATTTTTTATATTTTTTTTGAAAAACTTTAATTGTTGGTGAATAGTGAAATGCAACAATTTGCAAAATATTCTAAATACATGAATTTATGCATCATGCTTGAGTCATGGATGTTGTAAATGGACATTGGTTTGAACTCACATACTCTATTTAGTGTATTTATTCATGGAATCATCACTCTTTATTTTCTTTATGGAAATTAATAAACTAATGAATTAAATATTGAGAAAACAACCCTCACCTTCACTATAAATACCTCCCCTCACAACCTCATTTCCTCACACATCTCAAGCTTCATTCCTTGTCTAAAGTCTTCCCAAAACTATTCCCTAGACCTTCCCCCACATCCAGGAGCTCTTGGTCTCATAAAAAGACCAATCCTAGGTGCCTTAAGGAGGATCTCAAGAAGAGAATTCAAGAGGTAATTCCTCTGTCTCTTTTCATTCAATTTCCTTTCAAATGTCATTTATTTTCTTCTATTATCCTCAACTTATCTTATAAAAATGTAATTATAACTCTAGTATAATTGATATACTGGTATAATATCATTTTAATATAATATTATTCATTATACTCCTCCCTCCCTCTCTATTTTTTATAAAAATGAAATCATCGTCTTTGATGTGTTAATTTACCTACATCGTGGGAGATGCACTTCCATCTTCTATCAATGCCTTAAAGGATTTCAATAAAACCATTAAATGTTTGAAAAAATATTTTAATATTTATTTTTTAAACCCTTTTATGTTCTGGAAACAAATTTTATACGTAATACTAAATGATAAAACAAAACATGTTCAGTGTGATAAAAAAACAACCTAAATTAACCTAAAATGATCATCATTAAATTTTAACTAATGATTCATAATCATGGTATATAAAAAAATAATTATAAGATAATTTAAAATCCTATAATATAATTAATATAATTTAATATCAATTTTATATTTTTGTACATATTCTACATGAACTTTCATTCATGTGTACAAGTGAACCATTCATGAAAACTAAGAAAAATAACACTCCCAAATGATGAATTTAAACTCTATAACTCATAAAAAGACCTATAAAAGAACTTAATAAAACCATAATTAATAGATTAAATGTATAAAAGTTTCTTTTAGTGTTAATTAGTGAATCTAATGTGATTTTACAGGACATTAAAGTGAAGAAAGTGTTCGAACACAAGGTAAGGGGAATTCTCGAACCCAACTTTCCTTTTTCGGGTTTCCCTCTTTCACTCCATTTTCAGTATGATTATTAATAAAAAATAATTTCTTTATAATTAACTTAAATTTTATGAGATATAAATTTTTTTCCATTGGAGTTTATTTCAAACACAATGTTTTCCAAAATAACTCTTCTTTAAAAAACACACCTTTTTTACTTCTCACTCAAGGTTGATGGTTCTTGTATCAAGTATTTTATTCCCTCTTTAATTTGGGAACAAAAAGTTTATGAATTTATAATTCATGAAATAAAATCCATTATTTTAAATGCTTTATTTATTTCTAATATTTATATACATTCTATGTAGAATACATGATAATGTTAACATTATGATGTGACGGGGGCACCCAAAATTATATGGCACAATGTTGATGTTATGATGTGATGGGTACACATGAAATTATACAATGCTCTAATGCATTGGGTAATGTGATGAATCTCCCATGTTAAAGTTAAATATGTGTGAACATGATGCTATCTTTGTTCACAATTATTTGTGGTATTTAACCACTAATACATAAGGTTTTATTTTATGCATTTCTACTTTTTAAGCCTTTTATTAATTCTTCCTATCATGCTTATGATCCTATGCCTATGTTATTATGATAATGGTTATTCTCAACCCATGCTGTATTGTATCATGTTCTTATCATCATAGAGGTATTTTTTATCACCCATTTTTTATGTATATCCTTAGGTGATTATGTGTACTAAGGAGAACTCAAGGGCCAATACGAAGCTAGAGAAGAAGAAATTAAATAAATGTTTATGTTTTATATTTTAAAATTTATATATGGTCCTAGTTTTCCCAAGACACTAAACCTTTGGATTCTCATAGAGTAATGTTTTTATTTTTATCATTAAAATGATGTAAAAGTAATTTAATAAAATTAGGGTCACTATAAGAATAAATATAACTAGAATCAAATAGTATGTTCACTATTATTGAATAAATATATTTTGTAACTTTAACCACATCATTATCATGATCCACTTAAGTAGTTGTGATGGAATAAGTCTAACCTTTCTCTCTAGGCCTTAGAGGTTATTATCCAAGGTTATCAACAATAACCATTATCTTAGTGCGTTGATTCACATAGTTTTCTTATTCCATGTAGTTTAATTATTTTCTAATAGGATGAGGGTTTACTAGAGCATTAATTTCTTCCATCACATTTCTGGGTTTCTCCCATCTAAATTAACTAGAAATATGTCCCTCCTTCCCACACCTTAACCATTTTATTTTCCACTTCATAAAATTTATGGGATTCTTATTCCTACACTTTTGAAAGTGGGATGTTTTATTTTTCTTCCATCATGATATTTTTCCATCGCTCCACCACAATTTAACTCTATTGTCCTCTTCTTATCTCATGAACCATGAGATTAACACACCACCATTTTTAATTTCAGGACACATAATAAAATTTTCTCATAGATATCAAAGTCTTTAATAAATAATGATTTTCCTAGACTCATCTTTATCTCAATAAAGAAGTGGTCAACTTTAATTTCGGTGTCAATGATAAAGATGAAGGCATATCATGCATATATTGTGAAGTTCACCTCATATGGCCTAATGGATTCATCATCATTTTTCTTGAGGCCAAGGAAATCCCTCTATATTTAAAGTTGGAGAGTGTGATGAAAACATTTATCAAATTTTTTTATGGAATTATTTCCACTCTATCACTTTTATATCCTCCTTATGCTTCATATTTTTGATCAAACAAAACCATTGATCTGCTTCTCCCTCCATATGATAAACAACCAACATGACCTTTTCATTCTCGAGTCATTAAATTATGGAGAATATCTTCTCACTATATTTGATCCATTTTTTCATGATTGAAGGATCATAATATCCACTGAAAGTCATAGGAATTTATCACATAAATGTATCAATTGAAACATGTTCCTTCTTAGGGGGATGTGAGTTTTCCCCTAATCCATGTGTCTATACAAAACATGTGTTAATTGGGTAAGTATCATCATGAATTTCTCTAATCCTACACCCATAAGTTTTGGACTATCATTTGGGTAGTTATCACATTGCCTATCACATTTTTTGTTGACTCAGTTACTCTTATTTTTGTCCATTGACTAGAGTAAAGGGGAAATTAGGGGTAATAATTTTAAAACTACTAAAAACATAAAAGGTAGACTATAAAAATTTAAGGTACAAAGCATAAATTACATATATTCCTTAACCTATGAATTAATACCTAGTGTGCCCTTTTTAGGGTTATTAACCCTAAGTAAAACTGTTCTAGAGCCACATTCAATTCTAGTATCTAGATAGGGATTTGTTTGATTAGAAATCAATAAATATATAACTTACCATAATTTAGATATGTTTTACTATGTTTAGTATCATACTTAATGTTTTCACTAAATCTTTATAATCCCAATCCCCCAACATAACTAGACCTTTATCTGATATCAAATATGACAACTGATGTCTTTGAAACACCTTAATTCCATAATTATTCCATAAAGATGCACATAATACATTCCAAAAATATCATTGGGCCATGTTTATTTGGGAAAATAGATATATATAAAAATATCATGAAACATGGGAACATCAAAATTATTTTAAATTTTAAAACATTCCCTTATATTTCCTCGGCCTTTTAATACTACATGGGATAAACTGAGGACATATATAAGGAAAGGTTGACATATAAATCTCAATAGGGGAATAATCAAAGAATAACATGACAAAATTAAAACATGTTAGTAAAGAGGAATGTCAAGGTGACATAAAATGTATGAGAATCATAAACATGAACATTAAATCATGAAATAATATGGAAACATCAAGTAAAAATAGTAATTTAACAATAACATAATACATGACATCATAATAATGTGTCAAGGATAACAATTTAGACACCACAACATAATTTTATTAGTAAAAAATCCCATGCACCATTCATGGTAACTCATGAGATAAAAACATTACCCAATGAATTGTAGTGAAATATAATTTTAGGTCCACAAGTTGCATTCATATTATGTGCATGAATTTGTGTTCCACATATATCATTCAACATAATAACATATTTCATCACATTTAACCCAAAAATTAAGGAGTGTTGTTTAAATACAATGGGATGAGTATTCACTACATAACTATTTGGTATGGAAAATTGTTGGTTAATTTTGGAAGCATAACAGGTGTACATAAAGATTCCTGGAGGGGTTTAATGAGAGTGAAAGTTGGACTCTAATTACTTGGAAATCATAATGAAAGAAAAATAGATGTGTAAAAACACATTCCAACATGAAAATTATAAATCAAATGGAATAATTCAAAGAAAGTGATTAAATAAAGAGGAAGATGAGAGAATCCCCTTACCTTGGGAGAGTGCTTCTATAATCATAGAAACACCTTAGGATGGATTTAGATAGTTATAGAGAGATTAAATTCATACTCAATGGGGTTTTATTAAAGGGGAGTGGTAGGTTGGGTGTGTATTTATATAAAAAGAGAGGGGAATTCTTTATTAATTTCTAAACATAGGTTCTTGACTCTTTATAATAAAATGATCAAAACCAAAATCATTACCTTGGTTTTTACCGAAGATTTCTTCCAAATATGAGTGATTTTCAATATTTTATTAGGCTATGAACTGATCATATTAAAATAATACCCTTGGTGATGTGGAAGTGAGTCATGTTTATATATAGTTGATTTTACAACATTAAAATATAATATCGGTTATGAAGGATTAATTAAGGGTTTATAAAATCAATCAAATAAATTCCAAAAACATAATATTTTTAAAGTGGAAACATATTTTTGTTAATGGAATCCCTTTATTCTATTTATTAGTTAACTTTTTGTCTATTATGATGTCATAATACATACCATATATTTATTCTGTATTTAATTTTTTACCAAAAAATAAACTATCTTAGAAAATTATGAAAAATTAACCATTGGATAATTTAAAATTTTTGATTTAAAAAATAATATTTATTTTATCAAAATAATTATCTAAATGTGAGAATTTAAACTTTTAAATCAAATCCCTCATTTATTGAAAAAATACTAAGTTTTTCGATAATAATAGTTTTTTGACACTTATAAAGATTACATTAGACTTTATTAAATTATATTATAAATTTTATATAGATATTATATAATAATATTATATTAAACTAAAATATATTTTAAAATTATTGAATTTATTAAAAAATGTGTTTAAATTAAAACCGTATATTTTCTAAAATACAATTTTGGTTTCTTCATATCAAAATCTAATTTTCATCAATTCAAATATAATTATAATAATGAAAAAGGATAACTATAACCACTATTTTTTTAAAAGGAAATGTATACAAATTTATACTACTAGGGTCAAGATACATAAACCCTTATTACACAAGCGTATTCCTTAAGGGTATGGTGTACGATGGTGGGGACTTCTTAGAGTAGTTCAACAAACATGATTTGGATAATAATCTTGATAAGATTTAACTTCTCCCATAAATAGTTTATTTCATGCTTCAGTTATTGAATTTCAGCTTTGTCTTGGTCAAGGGAAAGTCCCAGTGACACTATATCCCTCAGAAGCTCTGATAATTTGGTTTCATGGGGTATGATCCTACTAGTTGTGACCATTTCTTCTTCTATATCTATTAATTAGACTTTATCATAACCTTTAATATTTATTAATCTTAATGATCACTTTATAATGACAATATTATCAGTGGTTATGTTGTATAATATACTTTTAAATGTGACCAAATATATCTTAAAATAATCCAAATAACCAATGTAGTGCATGTGTTTTCTATAATTACATTATATAATAAGGCATTTATTAATTTTATAGAAGTTTGGTTTGTTACATGGGTAGTAACATAAAAAACATTAGACCATAAAGAGAAAATTATTTCATCTTTTTTCTATATGATTATGGAAATTTGAGTTACTTCATGTTTATGAAAATAAATAAAGAAATGAGTAAATGGAAAAAAGTTTTCATAGGTACATATAAAGTAAAACCAGAATAAAAATACAAATCTTATGAATAAATAATGGAATGAAGTAAAAATATGTTGAATTTGAAAACTATCTTGATAAACATGAAATAAAACATGAAGTTTCATAAATGAGGATACTATAATAAAATGGAGTTGTTTAAAAGAGAAAACACATGGTGAACAACATGCTAAAAACACTATTCATTGAGACTATTATCTCAAGGAACTACTGAAAAGAGGTAATCCAAGTGGTAGTCAACAAAAAAACATGATTGTTTTTAATTCCCATAGACAAAATAAAACAATATAAAATGTGGCATAGAGGGAATCCAACTTTAATACTTTTTATAGTTTTTTTGAGAAAGTATTATATTTGAAATAAAGAAGATACTCAAGATAAATATGAAGATTCTATAGATAGAGGTGTGTTTATTGGTTATTTAACTAAGATAGTGGATTATAAGTTATTTAATAATATACTCAACACAATTGAGGAAAATAATGACGTAATGGTAATTGAAGAAATGTCTAGAAAAAAAATCTGGAGGTAAAACATATAGATAAAATTTATGAATAATAACATAATCATGATACAAATTATATAGAACCTAAAAATTAATTAAATGTTAAATATTTTGAGGTTAAAATATTATAGAAAATTGATGCTAAATTAATTCAATCAATAAAAAAATAATTAAGATAAGTTCTAATATCGACAAGTCAAATATAATCGGAGACAAGAACTTTCTAACAAAAACTTGATGAATGAGAAGAGTTGAGAACATTTATTTATTATCACATGTGGAGAAAAAATTATTTAAAGAAGTGGAAAAGGATGAATCATAGTTTAAGACTATGAAATAATAGATGGATCAAATATATAAGAATGAAACTTGGGATCATATGAAGTGTTAAAATGATTAAAATTTCATTGGAACTAAATATGTGTTCAAGAAAAAATATGAAAATCATGGGAATATGACCTTGAAAAAATATATGTTGGTATATAAAAGCTTTTCTCCAACAAAAGTCATAGATTTTGTGGAAACATTTTTACCAGTTTCTAGTCTAAAGCTAATTTGACTATTCTTATTGGTTATACTTTAAATAGGTTTTAAGATATAAAAATTGATGTGATTATAAAATTATTGAATGGAGTTCTTAAAGAGGAACTCTATATCAAACAAATGAAAGGATTTCGACTGAGTGGTGATGAAGAAAAGGTATTTCATTTAAATAAAGAATTATATGGTTTAATTTTAACACCATGAGATTGGTATATTCATTTAGATTCATATTTGTACAATTTAAAATTTTAAAAAGGCGGTTTTGATTAGAATATCTTTTTAAAATCAAAAAAGGAAGAGTATTAATCTTACCTTCATACATCAAAGATATAAATTTTTTCTGAAAAAATTGAATTTATTGAAGAATTTTTAATCTCGATGCAGTAAAAGTTTGAGATATCAATGATTGTGAACTCACTTAATTTCTTAGGCTCCAAATAAATCAAAAGGAGGTGTATAATTTTATTTATCGAAAAAAATATGAATTTAATTTTCAAAAAAGTTTGATATACATTAATTCCAATATGTTTCAACTCCAATCATCATTGGAAGAAAAATTTAGAAGAATGTAAATGAAAATATTATAGAAACCATTTTACATTGAATAATGATTAGAAACTCGTTATAATTAAAATTTTAAAAACAAAAAATAATTAATGAATTTTTTTTGGTAGTAAGGCTTTAAAAAAATATAAATGAAGATCACATTATGGTTAGGAAGAAAATATTTTGGTATATTTAAGGTACTCTTGACTTTAATTTGGTATATGTATTGGAAAATAGAAGAATTTGATGGAAAATTGTTATGTTGATTGGAATGGATATTTTGTGGATAGAAAGCCACAAGTATATGAGAAATATCCTTTGTATTTAAATGTTTTATCTATCCTATAAACAATCAAGAAATTATATCACTTAATATAACTAATGAGATTTATATTTCGAAAATGAAGGCATGTAACCTACTGATTTGGATGAAGTGTTATTTGGAGGATCTTGGTGAGGAATTAAAAATTTATATCATGATATTATGAGATAATAAATATGAAATATAGTTAATGATGAATATATTACAACATAAAATTATGAATTATATAAAAATCTTTATGAATATATTACATAATAGGTATAATATGTAATTTTCATCTTGGATCACATAAGAAAAAATAAAAAATTGGTGTATGTATTCACAAAATCATTTCCCATAATGGTATTTGAGAAAAATTAGTTTAATCTTGGTGTTCAAGAACCTCTGAAATTATAAGGAGGTTTGGAGTATCCACTCTCCTCATATAAATTTAGTGATTAAATTGGTTGCTATGTTTGAAAGGTCTCATACCAATTTTGTTTATTATAAATGTGGGAGTTATTGAATAACTCTTAGTGAGATTAAAGTAACAAGTAGTGCATTAATAAATGGTTCATATTGGATAATTCTATGAAAATATGGATAATTTAATAATATTAGAGAAAGTGTATCAACATGTGGTATTGGATAATTTTGTGATATAAGATAATTTATATTTCTATTTGGATTTACTATAGTTTTATGAATCTTGGAATAGATATAGGATTTCTAACAAACCCAAAGGGGGTGAATGTCAAAAACTAGGTTATTCAATTGGAATATATTGGTAAGAATGTTTATTAAAAGTGTATATTGTTGAAGTATGATCAAAAGTGGTTATATATTTTTTAAAATAGGTCTTTTTGGGTGAAATATATCAATGGTAAAGGCATGGAGAGGTTTTAAGAGGTTAAGAGGATCTTTGGATAAAATATAATAGAAATGAAAAAATCACACAACAATTATTATGGGAACACATAATAATTGTTGTATGATTTTTCTAAATTGGGAGATAAATATTTCATTATGAGGATTAAATACTTCATTATGATTATTATTGAGCTGGATTGGAAAGAGAAGAAAAGGTGTAATATCGATCACTATTCCATCATATTCAGGTCATAATGGGAAAGTTAAATGAGAAAGGAGTGTATTTAAATCTATATCTACACCATAATTTCCATTAAATATTGAAAATTGTGTCCAGTATAATAGATATAACTGGAGGACCACACCCGAATGAAGTCCACGATTCGGTTCTTTATAAACTAAACCATGACAGAACATCATAATGCATGGGTAATTTTTTTCCAGAAGAGGCCTGCAAGGCTTGATATTATGTCTCATGAGATAGGTTACAATCAGAGGAAACTATTTAGGGGAAGATATGATATTACACCACAGTGATATTCTTTATTCTATAATGAATATTTTTAAAGATATCTAAAATATTAGAACCCATGATTTTTGGAGTTCAGAAATATTACAGGGTTGTGATTTTTGTTTGGATCCAGTATTCGAAGGGAATTACACCACAATAGTATCCATTTTGTCATGATTTGGTAGACAATATAGAATTTTTTAAATTTGAAACATTTTCAATATAGGATTATATTATTGGATAATGGGTGATACCGCATGACCTTGAATAATGTTTTTCATGGATGATTATTTCGTAACATGTGTTGTATGAATGGAATTTTTTTAAATAATATATTTAAAGAGGTATAAGAAGTAATATTAAAAAATAGAGAGATAACACAAAATTGAGAGAGAAAATTGGCACCCTAATAATTATAGGGAGAGATCTATCATGGATGACATTAAATTTTACTAAGGTGTAATCATATTTATAAGGAAGGATATGAAGAGAAAAACCAAATAATGAATGGTGTATTTATCATATTTTATACTTTTATTATAAATGGACTCCCTATTATGTATTTTCATATACCTAACATATAATGGAATGTGAAGAGGTAGGAGGAGGGAGTGATCATTGGACATTATAGTGAATTAATACTAAATCTTATAATCACAAAAGTGTTTTTGTGGGTTACTGGTACATCGATACATTGTGGGTGTATACTACTTGGATATAGCCCTTTTTAGGTGAAACAAGTAAAATGACTTTGTCCCTATACTTTAATTTTCATGATTGGTTGGTGTGTATTCTTGATTTGACTTTATAGGTAAAAGTTTTTATTTCTATAATAAGAATAATATCCATTCAATGGGAGAATCTAGACACCCTAATTCATCCAATCTTAGGGTGTTTGGGACTTGTGGTTGCAAAAAAATAGTTTAAAGATAAATGGTGGTATGTTACTTTAAAACCACTATGAAAGATAAGCCATGGATATTTGATAGTGGTCTTTCTACACATCCATGGTCAGAATGAATTCTCAGACCATATCAAAACATACCCATGATTAATATATCACCCAAACTATAACATAATCTATTGTATATCACCATGCATCTCGCAAGTTGGTATACTCACCAAACCCACAATCCCATTACATCATATGATCATGGTAGGAATAAGCACCTGATCCATAAAAAAAACCACAATGATTCAGAATACCAAGCATTAAAATTCACATAATATAATCTATTTTTTTTAATTAAACACAAATTCATTATAAAAATTTGATAAACACACATTTATCACAAGGGTCATGCAGTTTGGAAAGTCTTACAACACCATAATAAAATCTACTTTAGGTTGGTCTCTCAATAACTCAACCTTTTTTTAGTTTAATTTCATTCAAGGATACAATACTGTGAGCTCAATTCCCTTATTCTCTCAAATTTTAGAATGAGACCAATGTATCTATATGGTCCACAGAGCTGTCTCATAATCAGGGAACCCCTAAAAAGTTCCCTTTAACCAATTCTAAACACTAGGGCCAAGGTCCATTTATCATTGGGCACAAAATACCTCAACATATACATATTCACATAATAATTTTATAGATGGAAAACACACACAATATAAGGAAAACACATAAGGGATGACCTAACATCATTATCACTCCTAAAGTCTCACCGGGTTTACCCTCTTACACCCAACGTATATATAAGTCCATTATAAGTTGTACCTAACTATATACCATGTTCTAATGATGGAGGAACACTCATATTACACACTAAAAGACCTTCCAAGATTCTATAAGGATATTCAAAGTTCCACATAGCCTACTCCTAAGATATCAATCGTCAATCAATCACATCCCCTACTTAGAGGAGAATAAAAGTACTCATTCAAGGATAATCACTTTTCAATTTTCCAAGGTCATACCCATTATGGGTTCACACAGTACACACCCCACTTTTCTTAGTAAATCCCAAGACTATCAATGGACAAGGCTTTAATGATTAGTTATTGAGAGTGCCTTATGGATCTAGACATTCACATCCTACTTATATGGGCCAAAAGAGTACTATTTATTTTAATTTAAGGTTAATTTTACATAAGTGGTGAAACTATATTGTCTCGAATTTTCCATGTAATTATTTTGGAAAATAAATGGTATTATTTCGAGACCAGGCGTTCAGACAAAAAGTGATTCCAAGGCTTGGGTGCTTTGAATAAATGTTTGAACTATTTTTATTTTTATTAAAAAATAGTGTGTATGTGTGGTTTTAGTAACTTCTAAACGAGTGTCTCAATGAGAAATATGAGGGAACCATTGAGCTTAGAATAGTGAGTTAACCTTAGGTGGGGCCTAACATTAGCCAACATGGGTCGACATCAAAAGTTAATTTATGGAAATTTTAATAGAAAAATAAAATATACTTAAAAAGTTATTTTATTTTATTTCTTCAACGTTAAGCAGTGACTCAGCAGTACTGCGTTGTGGAGACTCAGTGATGCTGCAACATAGTGTCTTGGAAATGCTGACACATGTTTAAAATGATGAAACACATTAATTCATTTCCTCCATTAAACAGATGTAGGGAAAAATTTTGGAATTCATAACACTGGAGAATTTTCCTTGGAGCCCTAAAGTTTCCCTGAGGTAAAGAGAAGGAATCTCCCTCACCGGCGATGATAGTTTGGATATTAGATCTCATATCAAGCATCGAAAAACGATGAAAATTGATGAATTATGGATTGAGGACACTCGTGGAAGTATCACCACTAATGAATAATTCTCTCCTCCAACTGATCCTCTTTCCAGACAGGGGCTTATTTCTATGTGATTTTCTTTCTTGTTCTTTCTTTCAAACAACATGAATCAACCCACGAATAAGTTGATTTGCAGGTTGATTGTTCTTGCAGGATGGGATATTCTACGGTGGGTTTTTAAAGGGATAATAGTCTATGTGAATACTTTTTTTTTAATTCCCCCTTTTTCTAACAGGACGAATAAAGGCTGAACAAACAAGGATAAAGTTCATTATTTGGTCTTTCTTGGTGATTTTTTCTATCCTCGTTCTTGCGTTCTTCAAAGGAGAACCTCTGTGGTTGTGGCACATTTTTATGGAAGGTTCCAAATATGGTCAGACTCCTGGGGTGGTAGTGAGAAGGATATAAGGCCAAAGTAGTGAAGGTTGTGACCTGAGGATCACAACGGTGTTTCTGTCACAAAAAATGGAGTAGTAGAGCGTTGATGGAGGCCCGTTGAAGGGGAGATGGTGGTGGTGCACCTGCAGATGGTGATAGGAGCCATGAACAAGGCGGGATGCGATAGTTTGAACTGGAGATGCGGTAGAGCACCGTGTCGACTGGTTATCATGTGGTCTCGTAGACCACGTGCTGGAGGAGCAGTAGGCTCGATAGCTAGCCACATTGACTAGGTGGGGATGCGGCAGCCACCACGTCTGGATATACCAAACCAGCCCCCTCAAGTGGGCTAGGATGGATTTGGAAGGTTGGGATTGGACCAGTGGGCTGAGTCAATCTGGCGGGTCAGGTTGGTGAGTACTAGGTTGGGTCGGGTAAGTCCGACCGGGACAAACCAAACTCGGACCCAACTGACCCCTTTTTACATAAAATTCCCATAACTCTCAAACTATAAGTCCGTTTTATGAGACCTTTATGGAATTGGGACCCTCACAACGAGGAGGTCCTTTTGGAATAATCTACATGAACTTTAGTGGAGGTTAGTGTATGAAATATTGGCTCTAAGAGTAGGTTCTTCCAGAACGAGAGCGCTAAGAGTGGAATTCTTTGACTGGATGTGGCAAAGACACAAAGTTTATCTCCTAAGAAGATACAGATTTGATCTCTTATGAAGATGTGGAGTTGGTATCATAAGAATATTTGGATTTTGTCTCCTCTAAAGATGTGGAGTTAGTCTCATGTGGAGACACATAGTTGGTCTCCTTTGAGGGCACACAGTAGGTGTCTTATGAGGGCACATAGTAGGTATCCTATAAAGACTATATGTCTCATTGGATTTGGATATTCATAGACTTTATTAGTATATGTATCTTGTTGTGAGATGACTCTAGTGACTATCTTGTTTTTACTTCTTAGAGGCTACACTTTGTGTACTTATTTGGTAGTATTCCTTCTACCTTGATTTTTGGTTTACTTTTTTGGTTTGGGGTCCCTACTGAGTTTTGTTTCACTCACCCCTGAACAGGCTTCAGCTACATGTTTTGTGTCTTGTGGAGATGATCAACAACTTTGATGAAGTCTTTGGTGGGTCGGAGATAAGTTGTAATTTAGGGTAACCCGACGGATGTGGTATGCTTCAGAAAGATTTAGCCAACTTACTAGACCTACCCTTCATTTAGGGTTTTCTGTAGACAATATCTAGGAGCTTGTACTTTTCTGTTTTATTTGGGATTGTATTCTGGTCCGTTTACTTTTCAGTTTTGTACCGTTTCTCCTGGTAGTTGTCTTAGTGTGGTTCATATCTGTTTAATCTATGTTTTTAGTTTCAGTAATTTTTCTTGGAGATGGTTTCATGTGTACATGTTCTTAGGAAAATGCCTCCCCTTTGTGGGATATGGCTACTCAGAAGTAGTATCCAACCCCTGGCCTATGGGAGGTGGGCTTGGGGTAGTCACAACATGGGCCCTAAGGGATGGGTCATGACAGAGTGGTATCAAAGATGTTCAGTTTTACTTTTTTTGGGGTAATAGTGTCAAGTGTTTTGAGTTCGGTTTTTAGGCTACGTAACCCAGTGTTGGTGCAGCGACTGATGTATCCATCCACCATAGCATTGAATTATACTTTCTGACTTGGTACATTAAAGTAGTAGTTGTAGGGGATATCAATGGTTCATGCATCATATAGGAATTGAGTGTGTTCTCATGTCCTTAATGAGTTAGAGTTAGCTCACAAGGTATACTCTATTGACTGCGGTACATCTTGTTCTATTTCAAGATGATTGCAAATAGGCATCCATCTAGGATTCTAGGGCGCGACCACAAAGATGGTCTACCGAGAGATGAGGCATCAGTGCAGGGACCGTTTCTAGAGACAACACCTCCTGGTAGTGTATTTGGGATACCACCTCCCAAAGAGAAGCAGTTCCTACCAGAGTTACTAGTAAAGGATGCACACAAGCTCAATGCGTTGCATGAGTTCCAAAGACAACGAACTCCTAGGTTCCAAGGTGAGAGAAATACTCAGATAACTAAGGATTGGATGGAGGTAGTTATGTGAGTTTTATACCCAGTGAATAAACCTATTGACCAGATGGTCGTCCTAGCTGCGAGTCTTCTATTGGGATCAGCAGGGATATGGTGGAGTTTGATGATCCAAAAGCACTAGGATTCAATCCTCTCCTAGACATACTTTAAGTGTATCTTCAAGGAGGAGTTATTTCTAGAGACCTTATGCTCTATGTGTATAAAGTAGATCCTGTATTTGAACGAGGGTATCCAGATGGTGGTAGAGTACTCCATGAGATTCACAGATCTTTCTCACTACTCTACAGACATTTTGAGAGAACCATTCTTCAGGGCATGTACCTTAAAGTAGGGACTATGCCGAGAGATTAGGGTGCCAATGATATCCCTTAGAATCTATACACATGTTGGGGTGCTGGAGTGAGCTCTAATGGTTGAGATCTTTCTTGCGGAGCAAGCACTGGAAGTGGGAGCTACCACTGGGTGTTAGGTAGCCGAGTCTTCAGTAGTAGGTAGCTGAAAACTGAAGCAGGGGTACAAGAGGACTATACATTCCAAGGGATGACCCTTGGACACAAGATCAATAGTACAAGGATTCCAGGGTAGAGTAAGTCTACCAAAGGAAGGAACATGCTACAAATGCGGAGGTTGGGGATATATGGCTAGAGATTGTCTGACCAGTTGTACAACTGACAAGGAGACAATTGAGGGACCACTGAAGT
The DNA here is from genome assembly GCA_963277665.1 of Viscum album. Taxonomy (NCBI): domain Eukaryota; kingdom Viridiplantae; phylum Streptophyta; class Magnoliopsida; order Santalales; family Viscaceae; genus Viscum; species Viscum album. The sequence goes on along the minus strand of OY728159.1, from coordinate 766,550,111 downwards.
GGCAGAGGAGGCAAGAACAGGGTGGTCCTCTAGGCGGCAGATGTGGTAGAGAACTGGGATGATCAGAAAGAGGTGGAAGAAGGTTCAAGGCACTACCACCACCACCCCAGGTGGTCCACCCTGAGCTTAGGGTGCTGGTGGACAGGGGTGATGTTATATCCATGTGATGAAGGCTTACGATCCCTAGACTCTTGGTACGATTAGAGGTATGATATGTGTCTTTTCCACGTCAGCTATAGTTTTGATAGACACAGGTTCCAATCACTCTTTTCTCACCATGAACCTTGTTTGGTACACAAATATTACAGTGGAATGGTTGACTCAATCCCTATGCTTAGAGACTCCTATGGGAGGAGATTAGATGATCACACACTAGTGACGACAGTCTACAATTACTCTTAGAGGTAAGAGTTTCAATTAGGATCTCTTGGTGGTAGCGTTAAGGGCTTATGAAGTCATTATGGGTATAGACTGTTTATCCACAGTTCATGCTCATATTGGCTGTTTTAGGAACACAGTGTGGTGTGTTTGCAGAGATGGGACTAAGTTTTACTTTTTTGGAGAATGGGAAACACGAGTAGTATATGATGGACTGGCATGTAAGAAGGTGCAACTGATCACACATTAGTTGGATTACATGACCCTTGCTGCAATGGATGAGATGAGTCCTCAGATTCCTGTAGTGGTGGATGAGTATGAGGACATATTTTCAGGAGATATTCCAGTACTACCTCCTTGCAAAGAGGTATACTTCTACATTGACCTATACCTCGGGACGAAACTGATATCTACACCAGAATATTGGATGGCTACCACAGAGGTTTGTGAGATGAGGGTACAGTTAGAGGAGTTTTAGTGGAAGGGATTTGTGAGACCTAGTGTTTCACTATGAGCATCCCCATTTTTGTTTTCCAAGATGGCAGACATGAGCTTGAGGTTATGTTTGGACTTTTAGTGCTTTAATCAGGAGATCGTTAAGAGTAAGTATCCACTACCAAGGATTGATGACCTCTTCTATTATATGAAGGGAGTGAGATGGTTCTAGAAGATAGACCTCAGACCAGGATATCACCATCTTTAGGTGCAGGATGTGGACATTCCAAAGACGACTTTCATATGTCTCTATGACCACTATGTGTACTTAGTGATTATATTTGGCATAATTAATGCCGCATCAGTGTTCATGGGACTCATGAATAGGATCTTCCATCCTTACCTAGACCAGTTTTTAGTGGTCTTTGTTGACGACATCCTGGTGTACTCGGTGTCTAAGGAGAAGTACACGATATACTTGAGGATGGTCCTGGTCTTACTCTGATACCAACATCTTTACGAGAAACTCTCGAAGTGTTAGTTATGGATACGAGAGGTCCACTTTCTAGGACACATCATTTTGAAAGATGTAATTGTAGTAGATCTAGAGAAGATAGATGTGTTGCTTTATTGGGAGCCACCCAAGAATGTTACTAAGGTGTGGAGTTTTCAAGGGTTTGTTTGGTACTATTGGAGGTTCATGCCTAACTTTTCTAGAGAATAAGAATCCATGAAAGCCTTGACACTAAAGGGGAAACCTTTTGTATAGACGAAGAACTTCCAGGAGATCTTTCAGCAGCTGAGGAAGAATTTGATGAGCACTCCCATCCTAATATTTCCAGAGGAGGGTGTTGAGTATGTGGTGTTCTGCAACACATCAGGGAATGGTCTTGGTTGTCTCCTGATGAGGGGACAAGAAGTGATTGTCTATGGTTCATGGTAGTGGATACCATATGATCACAACTACATGAAACATGATCTAGAGTTGGTGGTGGTAGTCTTCACATTGAAGATGTGGTGATAGTACCTTATGGGCAAGTGGTTTTTTCATCTACTCAAAACACAAAAGTATCAAGTATATCTTCTCTTAGAAGGATCTGAACTTGAGACAGAGGTTTTGGATAGAGTTCCTCCAAGACCATGAATTATAGATAGTATATACTTCTGAGAAGAGGAACTTAGTGGTGTATTCTCTCAATAGGAGATAAAGTTCACAACTACTGAATGAGGCATCAACTACTGAAAGAGGCATCCGAGCAGTTGTTCTCATTGCAGATATCCTTCATGGATAGAGATAGAGAAGTTTATCTACAATTAATGGCTATTACCCCTCTTCTCTTAAAACAAGTAAGGGAGGCACAACTCGGAGATACAAGATGTGAGACTGAACCTTCTCAAATGTCCACAAGGAATTCCCTTGATGGATTTTCAAAAGGTAGGTAGCACGTCATTCTTTTTAGAGAATACATAGTTGTACCAGCGAAATTATGGGAGGAGGTGTTGAGTGAGTTCCATATATTCTCTTTGGAGGTATATCCAAGTGTGGAAAAGATGTACTGGGACCTCCGACATCAGTTTTGGTGGCCGGGGATGAAGAAGGAAGTGGCAGAGTTTGTCTCTAGATGCCTCAATTGTTAGTAAGTGAAGGGAAAGCACCAGGTTCAAACAAGTTTGACCCAACCCCTTGAGGTGAAAAAGTGGAAGTGGGGTGGAATATCAATGGACTTAGTGATGGATCTACCATATTTGTCCAGGGGGAATGATACCATGTGGGTGATCATTGACTGACTCACCAAGTCGACCCACTTCCTAGAAATTTGAGAACATTGTTCAGTAAAAATCTAGGGAAGCATCTATGTACATGAGATAGTTCAAATCCATAGAGTAACATCAACAATAATATCTAATCGTGATTATTGTTTCACATCCCAAATGTAGAAGGGATTACAGGAGGAATTTGGGACTCAACTGCACTTGAGCATAGATTTCCACTCATAGACAGAAAGCTAGACAGAGCGGACCATTCAAGTCCTAGAGGACATGATACATGATTGCATCCTTAATTTTTTCTGCAGTTGGGAGGATCACCTACATATGATGAAGTTTTTATACAATAATATCTACCACTCCACCATCAGTATGACACCGTTTGAGGCCATGTATGGGTGACCCTGTAGGTTACCACTCTGCTAGATGGACCCCGGAGAGTCATCACTCTTGGGCCCAGAGTTTGTGCAGGCTATTATAGAGAAGGTACAGGTCATCCAGGAGAAGATGAAGACTACACAGAGCTGTCATAAGACCCATGCTGATAGGATATGGAGCCCCTTGGAGTTCGAGGAGGGATACCATGTGTTTCTTTGGGTCTCTCCTGGACATGGGATACATAGATTTGGATGGGGCGACAAGTTATCTCTGAGGTTCATCGAGCCTTTTCTAACACTGCATAGAGTGGGTGAGGTGGCGTACCACTTGGATCTACCTCTGTAGTTAGAGTGGGTTCATGAAGCCTTCCACATATCCCAGCTGAGGAGATATGTACACTGCCCATCACACGTTATTAACTGGGGAGAGTTGGACATTGACGACAAGGAAACTTTTGCAGAGTTCCCAATGGAGATTGAGGATAGATAGTAGAGGACCCTCTATGGGTGATCAATTCATATAGTGTCTGTTTAGTGGATGTATGGGAATCTTTAGGAGACAACATGGGAGTGAGAGTTTTAAATTCATGATCAGTATCCCCATTTGTTTATTTAGCCCTTGTTTTGGATTTCAGGGACGTAAAGACCTAAGGTGGGGGAATGTAATGGCCCATATTTTCCATGTAAATATTTTGAAAATTATATGGAATTATTTCGAGACCAAGCATTGAGATGTAATGTGATTCTAAGGCTCTGGGTGACCAGAATAAATGTTCAAACTATTTTTAAGTTTATTAAAATACAATGCTCATATGTGGTTTTAGTAACATCTAAATAGGTTCCTGGATTGGAAATCTAAGGGAACCATTGAGCTTAGATGGGTGAATGTGTATAGGTTCATAAGAAAATGCCTCCACTTTGTGGGTTATTCCTATTTAGCGCTAGTCTCCAGGACTTGGCCTATGGGAGGCGGGCTTGGGGTAGTCACAGAACTTGCCCCAGGCTACGGTTCGTGATAGAAACTTCATATCATATGTCCCATGAAAGATTGAAAATACCATAGAGAGATGTTTAGAGACCACCTACCTCAAATTGAAGCTATGTCCTTAAGTAAAGCTCCAATATCAACTAGATTTCATCCATAAATATTAGGCCCTCAACTCATAATAATCAACTTAATTAATTACAAGTAATAATTTTCAATTAATTCAATTAATTCAAATTAAACCTATAGTTAAATAATTAGGAATAAATAAGTAATAACTCACTAGAAAACCTCCCAGGGCCTAAATATTGAGAAATGGTGTAAGAACTACCCCTGAAATCCACCCAAACCTCTAGAAAAAAATCCTTAAAATCCCATGTTAATTGATCCATAAATTTTATCCAAATTAAAGAAAATTAATAAATAATTTATGGTAGTAAAATACCTTAAGATAAATAACTCAATATCTAGTGTGTTTATCTCTTTAAGATCCCTTAAAGTGAAGTAGAACAAAAACACCATCATCCAGGATATATTACACCGTGGTCTGATTAAATTTTCATCAAATAAATAACTCTAGAATGCTTTAATTAGAAAATAAATAGGATGAATAAGAGGACGGAACCTACCTATTTTGATTAGGGAAACCACATCTAGTTACCATTGATCAAATCTCCTCAAGGATGGGAAATGAGAGCTCAAAGGGGAATCCTTACCATTATTTCTATTGATAATAACAAGAGAACCCCAAATTGGTTTTAAAATAAAACACCCTAAAATGGAAAAACTGCCCTCTGTTTAGAAAAATGGTTCATGGGAATACCAAGTACCTCATGAAACCAAACCATATACTTGGTGGACTATTGTAACCTATAACTATATAATTTCAAATCACCAAACCACTAGAATTTAGTCTAGGACACCATTACTCAAGATACCATCTTAGAAACCTCCATTAAGACATTATAAAATTGTTCCCCATTGAAAATTCCTGATCTAAAACCAAAAAAATAAGGTTTTCCCCTTTTAGAACCTAGTTAATTAGTTACTCCATAAAAACAAACCAAATTTGGTCATTACAACCTCCCCACCATAATTATTTTCATCCCCAAGAAGTCTCAATTTTCATGTAACATGATCCTCATCAGCCATAGAGATCATATGCACACTCCAATTCCTAAACACCCACTAGTTCGGTTGTGTCACTAGATCTAGTGAACTACAAAATATCTTAGATGCCTCTCACTCAAGCTCATCATAACCATTGGTCATCACCATAATAATTCATTTTGATTATAATATGAACCACTATGCTTGATCACTTGGGAAACACACTAGAATGTACCCCAATTCACCGAAAATTCCTAGAAAACCACTAGTATACACATTGTGTTATAATTCATTCCATGAACTTTATGAATTTACCATATTCCAAAAGATATTCATGAATTTAAAATACAATAAAACCATACACTATCTTTTTACACATCTGAGCATCACTCGACCATTCTCACAAAAAACTAGATTCTCATTATTAAGACCATACATGTAACGGGAATAATTGATTCAAAATATCAATTTTCACACTCTATAGAGAGTACCAACATTCCATAAACCTAGTAACCCTACCTTTATATTTCCAAAAACACACACCTAACCATAAATCATACCATATCCTATGATTTATACTCATTAGTTACTAAATTTATTAACTTTACATGATCTGTATCAATTGATACTTGTATCTAGGTATTTCCCAGTTAATTTCCATAACCCAACCACTTGTATCCAAGAATTGACTCAAAACCAAAACCACCTCTAGTATGGGTCCAATAATAGGTAACCTTCTACATTTACCAAAAATCACTCAAAGAAAGAATCACACACTTGAACTATCCATGGATCAGTCTCCACCATAGAATTTACTTTGTCACTAATCAACAACAATGATCATACATGATAGCCATAATAAACAAAAACTTGTTAATAATAATCCTTTCACTTTTACCCTTAATAAGTATACATTTAGATCCCAATTCTAGGTTCCCAATGATACAGTGATACCCCACACAATTCCTTCAAAAATCTACTAAAAACCAATCACCGTAAGACCTGACCTGCACAAATATAACCCAAGGTCCATGAACTTTATCATTACCTCAAGAATCTTTCATTCCAACATGAAATTGACTCAACCCAGTCCTACTAGAAAATAAAAATATATTAGTTCCACCCTCACTATAGATGATTCATTCTTTGGATTACTTAATCATCACACTGAGCTACCCAACCCCTCAATATCTCATTAGTATCAATTGTCATAATATTTCATATCACTTTTTATAAATGATCACAAATCATATCCCACATGAATTGATCATTATAATACATCAATAACCTTATGAACCCTCAATAATTTCATTATTTTCTTATAGAGGCATCGTATTACACACCTGTCACACCTAGATGCACCATACCTCTTTAATCAACTACACTTGAAAATACTTAGAGAAACCCTTGATCTGACCAAAACATGATTTAACATCAAGGTACAATACACTTTTTCCATTTACCAACCAAGAAAAAAGACTTAATCCTTTTTTATGATCTTGTTTTACATTATCACAAATAAAATGTGATTATTCACTAAAATACACTGGCACCCCATAACCTAGATCCATATAGTCAGGGAACTAAGGAGTCCTAGATCCCACCATAATATTCAGAAACCTCTCAAGGCCCTACCCTTAAATATGTCTCAAGTAATTAAACAAGAAATCTCAAAATAACCGAACGAACATAATAAGACGGAATCACATGAAACCACCATGAATTTCTATATTTTATCATGAACTCACCCTCAAAATTCACCTTCCCTTTACAACTCAATATCTCTATCCCAGAGATCTATGAAAATTTAACAATAAAAATTCCTGACATATCTTTCATTATTGACCATTCCTATATCTAATCTTAGGTCACCTTAACCCACACACTATATCAGAATTTCAAAACTCACTCTCTTTTCTCAAGATAAGAGAGTATTTAACAACCCAATCACAATGGTGTATCACTGTTACCATTATAAAACCATTGCATCTCTTAAAAGAAACACACCTTAGTTCCACCCTGTTACAACACTTAGCTTAAACCACTATGATTCACATATCATTAATTCTAGGACACTCTCCAAACTAATTAGTTGACCATTCCTATCAAGCATGTTAGACCAAATATAAAATGTGTATTAACTATGATCTCATATTCACAAAAATTGAGGCAATATCATCCCATACTAAGTACATGACCACCCTTGTGTTGTTTCTACAGAATAAAGTGTCTACACATGATTCCTATATATGAAGGATCTCATAATCCTATTTTAATATTCTCTTATTTTACCATCGTATATTATAACTTATCTCAAAAAATAATAGGAAAGAACCCTAAAACATAACTATATAAATAATATCATCAATATCCTAATCCATATCTCAATATCACTAGGCTTTATCACCTAGTTTATAAGTAAACATGCAACTTAAGTCACAACTCATAGAGAAACATGAAAACTCCAATACGAGATACCATAAGGTAACTCACATTCTAATAAACCGTCTCTAAGATTATTATACACACCATACATCCCATAACTAGAAAAACTACCCACTATAGTGCTCTAATAATCACTTAGAATCTGAAAAATAGATTTCATACATGTGCACATGAATGAATTTTACCTAGAGCGATCCATATTAGGGAAATCATAACCATTTGGTTTAGTTAAGTAGAATTACACTAATAATGTTTTTGGGAAAACACCAAATAATTTTTTTTTGTATTTTAAATAATCATAACCTATTTTATTTATAAAAATATATATCACAATCATATAAAATCATGAACATGTCATGTGAACTTACATGCCATGTATGATGTAGGAACACCCACTCTCTTTCCACCCTAGGTCATGATGGGAACTAGAACTCAATAAATCCAAAATATAATACATAGAAATAATCAACCTAACTAAAATATCAAAAATTTGTAACAATAATCTTAAATCTTTAGAAACTTGGACTTCCACTCATACAAGTGCTGGATAGGAACAAACACAATTTCTATCCCATGTTCCATCCTTTCCTCTCCCCATATACCATATCCTAAATAATAAGAAAAATAATGAAATGATCTGATACCAAAGTGTAACATATTCACCTAGATCACTTAGTTAGTAACCATACTAATGTTCCACATGACATCAGGCATGACTCCCCATATGCCTATGGACTCTAACTTGTAGTGAGGGTCTATGATGATACCGTTAGAAGAATATATCTTATAGTTCAGAAAAACATTAGACAAAGTGGAAGTAAAATATTATCAGTCATGAATAACAAAAAATATAAAAAATAAACATCCCAAATAAGTATCCAACTAAAGGTAAATAAATAACCACATTCTATAAAATAACGAGCGATATGAATGTCAAAAAAGTCAATAAAACACCAACAAGATCTCTCATGGAAAGATCATATAAACCACATACTAAAAATAAAGAAAACTGAAAATAAATGTGACTTATTCATGAGTCATAACCCAATACAATATATTAACCCCATATATGATATCTAGCATAATTATCCAAATCGATACTATTCCATACCACAGTCTAAAACCATAAGGTCTGTTTGGATACCAAAGTTCTAGGGACACCTAATCCGGGTGCGAGTAAAATATAGTTGGCCAACTACAATATTATACCTAAAATAAATAGTATTTATAGTGTGTGAACAATTTGGTATTATCATAATTATTAAATAAAAATAGTAAAAATAATACCTATTATGACCACAAGTGCTTCCCAAGCCACATGGGAGTGACCGTACCAGCTTCAGCTAGTGTTGGGGTGTCTCTGAATATATACTAAAATACTAACTGGGAAGATTAACTAATCCATGTCACATAGTATGCCATCTCTACATATAATAAAACATCATCCAAGGAGGCATCACATCCAGTCCGTATCGAAAATTCCTCAAGGGGAATCACATCTAAACTATAATGTCATAACCACTGTAGGAAGCCTCAGATCCAACTCGACACATCTTAAACACCCAATGAGGCATCAAATTTAACCAACAACATAAAAACCATATAAATATACATCATGTCCAACCCACCAAATCACAATCATCACCCAAATCATAATATTTCTTTAGTTTTCATGATTCACAACCCATAAAAAATGTTTGTTCTAGTCTCAAACATCCAAGGTTGGCATGAACAACCAACCCACAATACACATCAATCCATAGTCATCCATTACGCATGGTTTTAATGAATTCCTTATTTGGGTAATAATATCTTCTTAATCTATTGGATATATAAATGATGAACATAATGTGATGGGTATAAAATATTTAGATACTTCCCATTGATCAAACGTTAACTAGTTAACTTGATCGACCAGAAGATAGGAAGTATTTTGACCCTACTCAATATATCAAGTCAGATTCCTCATACATACACACTCAATGAAAAAAAACTCACATAAACATCAATGCATAAGTAAACAAGAGAAAAAAAGTAAATAAATACGGGAATAATTTATTTTTACATGGTTCAAAAAATAATCCACACATCAACATGAGGTCACTACTTTAATTTTCATTACTATCAGATAATAAAATGATAACAAAAAAAAATTAGAAGTAAAAACAAATAATATTTTAACTTTTTTTTATTTTTAAGTTTACCATATAAAATTGGCCAGACCTCCCTAAATAGAATATGCCTAGTTCTTAAAACTATTGTACTATCATTTTAAGTTCATGAATGACCCCCCCAATGAAGATGATGGACTTAGATGGATTTTAGATATCAGCACATGACTAATGATGTCTTGTAATTTGTGAGGAGTTCACCAGAACTTTTCTACAAGCTAGAAGGACCAATTAAAAAACTTTCACTAATATTCTACCATTAAAAATGGACAATGAAAATTCCCATAGGAAGATTCCATCTTATGATTGGTCTGCCTCTACTGTATTTCACCACCACTTTTGGAACCTCAATACCGAGTTATCATTAATTTCACTCTCAACTCATTTGATTTACAGAGTACTTAAAGAGGATTCACATACTATTAATCTCCCACTTAAAGACATCTTAAAGAAACTCAATTAAAACCATCAAAAAATTTGGGAAAAATATCCTCTTCCACAAAAATAACAACAAATTATCTCCACCTAAAAATGTTTACCTAATTCCTCCTAAGGAAAAATGTTACCTTAGGTTTTCTTGGACAAAAAATTTAGTGAAAATGTACACTAGATTTTGTTTCCCTGTTTTTTTGGAAACCTTAGATACTTTTACTTAAAAAACATTTAGATGAAATGATATTTCTGGTTAGTGTCTTTAATCTATGAATAAAACACTATATCTCTATCTATGTGTAATATGATTTTGCTATCACAGTAGAGCAGTCTTCTCTCCTAGATCCTTAAAATATCTTCTAACAAACACCACAACCATATTAGTTATTTCCCTACTTTCATTGTTTCCACATATTATACTTCTATTTGAAAAAATATACCTTTTATTGTATAAAAAACATCCAACTCAATGTATTTCAACCATAGGTGAACAAAAAACTGATTTTTCTCTTCTGAGTATCAACATCTCCACAAATACTACAACCACATACCCTTGAAATATATTATCCATTATTAAGAATGAAAATTTATATTTCATTATGTTAAGATACCATATGATGAATTTCATGCATTCCCATTTCCCTTTACATGTATTTTATATGAAACAAATGATGAATACCACTTCATATACAATATTTGGGTAAGTTCACATCATGATGTAGATCAATATTCATACTGAATATAGAAATAACACATTCTTCATATCCTTGAATCATCATTTATATTCAATGATTTACCTTCAGGTAACATGAAGTGTTCAGCAAAGGGTTTTGAGTCCAAAATAAATCTATAAATACTGAATATCTTGATAATATTCTAAATATAATCCCTTTGAGACAACAAGTTTCTGACTTTTATATCTCCCTCAATTCTCATCTCTAATATTTTTTTCATTTCACTAAGACATTTTATCTCAAAGATTTAGTATAAAAATTTATTTAGCTTATGAATATTTTAAATATATGAACTTTAAAAAATAATATCATCCATATATAGAAGAAACAAGATGAAACTCTTATCCTAAAATTCTTTCTAGTAGTAACATTGGTTTGTATTATACCGCATAAAACCATTATTATCCATAAATCCATTAAACATCGAATTTATTTTTTTTGGTTCTTATTATAAACCATATATACTTCTATTCAATTTTCATACCAAGTATTTATTCCACTAATATGTGAAACATGATGGGTTATTAATATAAATTTCATCCTCAAAATTTCCATAAATAAATTTCATATTTACATTAATTTTATCTAAGTGAAAATCATTGGATTTAACCATGGTCAATAGTGTTAGAATGGAAGTATATTTAAATACTAGTTAAAATATTTCAAAGAAGTATTTACCTTCATTTTACTGAAACCATTTTACCACTTGACTTGCCTTTTACCACTTCTTTCTATCATCCTATTCTTTTAACCAAAAGAACCACTTAATATCAAGTTCCTTTATTATATGTTTTTTATAAGTTAACTCCAAAATTTTATTATCTTGGTGTGAATCTAAATAAAATTTCATTTATAACTTTCACTTTCTAGAATCATTGAGTCTAATTTCTTCTTTAGTGATCTTGGGTTCCCCTCTATTCATTAAAAGTAAGAAGTGAATGTCATATTTATACCTCTAAACTAGCTTCTTGAATCCTATTGATATTCAAAATACTTCCCATAGATCATATTTTCATGATACTTTAAATTTTAGATTCTAAAATTTTGGTGCTCTGACTCAAGTCTTAGTATCCCTTGAGTTATTTGGAAAATATTTAATTGGATTATCAACCAAAATCTTTATGATACCTTCTGAAATATTTGAAACTTACTTTTGTATGAAGTTACTATTGGAGTTGGAGCCCTAGAACATACTTTTTTATAATTTATGACAACCTATATTTATAGTTTTTATTATTAAAAAACTCTTTATCACATTATGATTGTTCTTCTACGTAATATTGTATGTGATAATGTATTAAGATTAGCTATCATGCTAAAAGGTCATAACAGTTCCCCGCTATGATGAGAACCCGGAAGCATTACAAAACTATTCTTAAAAATGTTATATAGCTAGATGATATCATTTGAGGGACACAAATGGTACATGATATCATGTGTGTACACTCATATGACTTTGAAGCAACTTCTCATGGTATACACCCTAGTAATATCCATTATAGGATATTATGAGTACGAGACCTTCTAGTAGGAAATACACATTCATATGTGTCATTTTATGTTCCCATCTATGGAAATATGTATTTATCCTTATACTTTAAGATTGTTATTAATGAGTATTATGAGTCGCGTACACTGATGTATTGATGAAAATCGTGATGACATATGTTTACAGCAAGGTAGGATATGTTGAGTGCGTCATGAGTAATATTACATTAATGAATAATGCGAGAAAGGATTTTTCCATTCTATTGTTTAATGGGCATTGATATCTCAGACCCTTTGATGGAAACAATATAACCTAAATAAACCCTTGGCTACGATGTTCTATAGAAAAGTTCAATTTCTGGGAATTCAAAGAAAGAGACATTGATAAAATATGTTGATGGCACCTGCATGCAACCTAGTTGATTATATATATCATGATAAAGGGATTATATTACACAGTAATAATCTGTATGAGGTATTATGTAATTTTGGAATTAACTTATTTCTCTACTATTTCCTTAGTGTGTTTCTAGACACTAACATTGGACTTTAGGCTACTTTTCCTAATTCCACTAAGATAGAGTCCTAGTGGTTCACACACTAAGTGTATCCAGAATATTAGTTAAATAATATATTATTATTTATTATTTAACAAGTTGAATAAATATTATTCCCATAAGTGGTTTAATAATTATTCATGTTTTCTTGATTTCATCTTTTTTCTCACTAGTATTTTGAGAGAATATAATGTGAGAAGAATATTTAATAAATATTTATTTTCTATTTAGTGAATATAATATTTATTTATTTATTAGAGAATAATGAAGTGATATTTAATTAATTAATAAATAGTCATTATTCCAAGACCAATAAATATTTTGGAGGAAGGTCGAACCATGTTCAATGGTCCACTAAGAAATAATATATATTGAATATTATTTGAATAAATAATATTTAGTTTTAATTCATAATTTAAGAGAATATCAAGAAATAATAATAATAGTATTATTATAGTCATGGGTTTTTTCAAAGGATTAAATAAATAATAATGGGCACTTGTGAAATAATTTATTTCTAACCCTAGCAATATATAAACCCAATTATATTATTTTCTTGTAGATCCAAATCATTTTATGTTGTGCACAATGATAGATGGAGAGAATCCTCACAATATCTAGAGAGATCCCTCTCAAGAACACTTCGAATAATGGAGAGCGATCTTCCTCCGCCTCCCACTCTCAAGTAAAGAGAGATCAAGGAGAATTATTTAGAAGATATTTTCATGGTGACCAAAGACGAATGATGCAAGTGATGGATCTTCCATGATACCACCAATAAATTCCTATGGAGACATTTAGATATTTGTGGAACAAGTCTAAATCACCGCTAGAGGGAATCAGTTCTTGATTCTTACAGTGAAACAACAGTACAACATAGATCTATTTTCAAACCCATCAATGAAGAAATAATTCACACAAGGTAAATGGTTGAATTAATTATATTAATTTTAAATTTTAAGTGATGATCCTCTCTCAGGTTCTGGCTTTTTATCCATTTTCTATTTTTTTGGATCCAATCCTATTAATCATGTTGTCTATGATCGTGTTGATATGATATTTATTATAAATCCTGACAAAAATAAATGTTGGTCATGAACCATCGCACGCTTTGGTTGCACTCAGAACCTAAAAGTGTTATCATAGCCATCACATAATTATTTATAATTATTTAAAGATCATTGATTGATTTACATATTTTAAAATTTATTTTTAAATTAAATTTTAATAGTTATTTTAATCCTAATATCAATATATGATTCCTCATATGTTTCTCATAGATCTAATCAAAACGATTAATTTTATGAATGAAATAAAATTAAAGAACTAATTCAGAGGTGCCAAGGATCCTGGAGAGATAACATAGAAGTACATGCCATGTAATCAGATTTACATTCCATTTACTTTTGTTCAATGCACTAGGAAATAATTTAGAATTATTTCAAACCATATGCATTGATTACACATAGTTCATTTAATATCTTATATTATGTGTTGACTGGGAAAACCTAGCATATGGTCAACTGGAGTACTTGCTATGTATGCCACGTACATGATATTTAGTCCTTCTAAGTCATAGACGAACCGTGTATTTCCATACATGAACTACCTAACTGGTGACCATGTAACTCAGAGACCGCACACCATGTAGTCTTTTATACATTTTGTGTACTCCAATTTTTTTGTGGAAAAATTTACACACTGAGTCCCTTGGCATGTGCCTTGGATAGATGGTGAGAGATGTACATGTCCTATAGATCGCCTGTACATGCCTTGTACTTATAAAAAATGATGAAAAATTAAAATTGATTTATTATACTATGTAAAACTTATCAACATATTATTTCATGTGGTAATTAAGTTGATAGGACACACCATGTGATGTGTTTTAATATATATATATATATATAATTTTAATTAATTTTTTCATTGTTTTTAGATCTTTAAATTATGTTTGAGTCATATGATAGATATTTTCCATGTGCATTGAATCATGACACATTATAGAAAAAATAATGTAATTTGTGTAATCATTATTCTGATATTACATATCATGAAAGTGAATGATAAGTCATGTATTCTATATTTCACAAGAGTAAACTGTATACTAGTATAATACATTTTGGGTAGATTCAGATGAGTATTCATCGTGCTTCCTCTAAGATACATTTATGTACACAGTTAATTTTAAATATTTTTTTTAATTTATTTAAAATTATTATGGATGATAATATTAAGGAAATTTGGATGATAATTAGATAAAATAATTGATTAATTAAAGAAGATAATTAATTGATTCGATCACAATTTATCTTAGATAAGAACGATTAAGAATTCAATGCTTGTTTTATAAAATATGTAATTCATTTCATGCATGTGGGTGATCATGATCATAGAACAAACCTTTCCATGTTATTGGTTTCATTAAATTTATTATTAAATTAACTTATTGGATTACATTCCATCTACCCTATTATTATGTAAGGGCCAGCATGTACGTGGTTTATTTTATGAAAACCTATTGTTTAACTCACCTGCATGTTAGTAAAATCACATGTAATGGATGGATCTCCCAAAATAGTGGAGGTATTTCATGTTTGGAGTTGAGGTGAAACCCATCCAAGAGGGATATATAGGTGGACAAATGGAAATATGTAACACAAACCTTAATTGGTTCAAGGTGTTTTCCTATGGTTTAGTAGTTAGTTTATCAACCACTAGATAAACTAACCATTAGTAAAATATCATGATCATAATTATTTATTATTTTATTTATCTTAAGTTTCATGGTTATTTCATTATATATGTTTCTTCACTATCAAATGAATTAATTAATTAACAAGCATGAAAAATAGAACTAAAATAAATTTTCTTATTCATAAATATTATCTAAGACATGGTTAATCACTTAAGTAAACTCACTTAATATTAAAAATAATTTAATAAAGATAATAATTGTAAATTTAGGCATAAAATGATAAAATACATCAATTATATATATTATGTAGGTATAGAATTCCACTACTTCAATTAAAATTGAACCATAGTTCAAAGTTCTTGACCATCCAAAGTTGGGGTGCTTTCAATTATCAGGGAATTCTAATATTAAGTTTTGGGTTAAAGTAACATATTTCACATCAAGGGTTGACTTATAAAGATAGAATTTGTGTAATTGATAAGAAAGGGTTAAGGAAATCCAATTTAAGAATTTTAGGATTGGGGAGTCCCCTCAAAAGATCAAGTAGCTACGAGTTAATGCATTTGGCCTTTGGAAGACCGACCTAAAACCATTCAGGTTGCTTGACCAACTAAATTTGGGGTAATTAGAAGAGGAATATGGTTCCTTTTCCCTAGAATATCCAAGAAATAGGATATTCCTAATCCAATGGTGAGGGATATTAGGTTTCGATAAAATAGTGGGAGATTAATAAATATAATATTTGTTTTTTTGTCTATTTTTTTCAAATAAAGTACTAAAATTCGGATCATCTTATTTTTATAAACAATAATAAAAGGACTTAAAAAATTTCACTATGATCTATACTTGATAAATACAACCTTATCACTTGTAAAAATTTCTATGAGTGGGAAATGAACTTACACATTATCCTTCACAATGAAAAGAAATTTTATGTTCTGGAAGAACCTATTCCTGATGCACATGGTAATAAGCCCAGTGATGAATAGTTAAAACTTAATGAGAAAAATTTGAATGATTCCAAATATGTGAAATGTTTCATGCTATCATCCATAAAAAATGAGATTTTGAGGAAACATGAGGACCTGGATGCATATATCATGATGTCTGAACTTCACAATCTATATCAAGAGAAGGCGAGATAAGAAAGATACATGATCTATAATGCTTAGTTTACAACTAAGATTAGAGAGTCTGTATGATCTAAGCCTCATTTAGTCATGATTATTATCTATATTTAATGATTAAACATCTTAAGGATTAAATTATAAGATGATTTACATACAAATATCATAATTTCATCACTTCACATGACCTTCTCTAGTTTTTTTGTAAATGAAAATATGATAAATAGTGAGAAGAGTCTTTAAAAACTTCTTACTTTGATTCTTCAAGTGGATAAGGAAATGTGGCATAATAAACCCAAATTCCTTAGGGTGAATAATAAAACAAATAACAAGGCAAATGGGACCAAGACTCACATGAAGTATAAATATCTCGAGCACCATCCTTCCACAAAGAGGAAGATCCAAAGGTAAGGGAAATAAAAAGGAGGAAATATGATTTTCATATGGCAAGCCAGGACATTGGAAGAGGAGATACATCCATAAGAAATAGGAAGATAAAGTTTTATTCATTATCGAGTTTAGTCTTTCAAGATCTACACATTGGTAATTAGATATTGCTTATGGTTCTCACATATGTATCCAAATGTAAGAACCAAGTAGTTTTCAAAAGATTTCTAGAGGAGAGGTGGGTTTGAGAGATGATAATAGTGTGAGGATTTCTACTCTATCCATTGGTGACTACCAATTTTCATTGCCTATAATAATAAAATTTCTTCTAAAATATTGTTATTACGCACCAATAGTTACCAAGAACATAATTTTTGTATCATGCTTAGATACATATGGGTTTATTTTCTTGTTTGGAAATAAAAGTTGTTTCTTTTATAAAGAAAAAATATGTTATAGTATGCCACATTTAAATAATGGTATTTAAGTATTAAATTTAAAAAACCAAGTATTAAAAATAGATAATGAATCATGTTCACATGACTCAAATATCACCCATTTATGGCATCACCGTCTTGGTCAAGTAAACAAGAATCATTTGACAAAGCTCTATCTAGATGGTTATTTAGACTTGCCAGAGCTAAAATCACTTGAAAGATGCCCTGATTATTTGCAAGAAAAAATGACCAAACCACCATTTAGTGGAAATTGTGAAAGGTCCACAGAGCTTCTACAATTGGTACACACTGATGTGTGTGGACCATTTCTAGTAGAATCTAGAGGTGGATATTCTTAATTCATAACTTTTACTAATAACTTGAGTAGATATGGTTATGTATTCTCGATGGGTTATAAGTCCAATTAATTTGATAAATTCAAGGAATTGAATAATTAATTAGAGAATAAAAATGTAAAGAATATAAAGAAAATTTAATCGGATCAAGGTGTTGAATATCTTAACCAAGAGTTTATCAACTTGTTACGGGAGTTTGGGATTATATCTCAACTCACTCCACCTTGTACACCACAGTGGAATGGTGTTAGTAAATGGAGAAACCATACCTTTTAGACATGATAAGGTTGATAATGAGTAATATAGATCTTACATTATCCTTTTGGGGATATTCGTTACAAACTATGGCATATACATTAAACTGAGTTCCAAATTATGATGAAAATAGATTTACCTTTGAGTTATGGAGTGGAAAGTAACCCATTTTGTCACATACATATGTATGGGGTTTTGAGGAGTTTGTTAAGGCCTTCCCAAGAAGCAAACTATCACCCTAGGTCATAAGGTGTATCTTTATAGAGTATCCTAAGGAAACAAATAGATACTACCTATAAAACCCCTCAAATAAGAAAGTGACTGTCTCTAGAAAAGTCATATTTATTGAGAGGGATCAAAACCTAAAAAAGGATAGTGGGAGAAATATTTACTTCGATGAAGTTGATGCTCAAGTTACACAATAGTTGGTATATGAAAAGGTTCTACAAGTCCTTGTGGAAGAAGTAGTTCCTAAAACATAAGTACTGCGTAGGAGAACAAGAGAAGTAAGTGAACCATAGAGATATGGTTTTCTAGTCACCATAGATCATGACTCATTATTGGTTGAAAATGATGAAACTCTCTCCTACAAATAGGCAACATAGATCTAAAAAGCTAAAATATGGAAAGAAACCTAGAATTCTGAAATAGACTCTATGTATTATAAATAAGTTTGGGTTCTGGTCGATGCCCAAATTCATGTAAATCCCGTAGGATGAAAATGGGCATTCAATAGAAAACTGTACATGAAAGGTAAAGTAAATACCTATAAATAAAGGATAGTGGAAAAAGGGTTTAAATAGAGTATAAGATTTGACTATAATGAAACCTTTCACTAGTTTCCATGCTTAAATATATCTAAATTATACTTTATATAGCAAGTTACTATGACTATGATATTAAGAAGATTTATGTCAAAACTGCATTAATTAATGAGAACCTTTGGGAAGATTTTGATATGACACAACCAGAAGGGTTTGTGACTCTATGTGACACCAAAAAGATTCTCAAGTTGTAGAGATCCAATTATGGATTAAAGAAAGTATCCAGGTCATGGAATATTTGATTTAATTAATCTATAAAATAATTTGGTTTAATTAAGAATGAATGTGATTCATGTATTTACAAGAGGTTTAGTGGAAATGCAGTCATTATCCTAGTAGTATATATTGATGAAATATTAATTATTATAAATGAAATAACAGTCTTATAGTTTGTTGAGGACTGGTTAAACAAATTTTTCTTCTTAAATGAATTAGGTGAAGCAACCTATATTCTATGGATAAAGATAATTCGTTATAGATGAAAGAGGTTTCTTGGACTAATAAAAGTATATATACTGACAAGATACTAAAGAGATTTGATATGGAAAAATCCAAGAGAGGATTGATTCTAGTGTCAAATGGTTTATATCTTTATAATAAAATGTGTCCTCATAAACAAAAAGAGAAAGAGAGAGTGAGTAAGATCCTATATGCTTTAGCGATAGGATCAATCTTGTATTCCAAGTTATATAATAGAATTGATGTTTCCTATGCATTGATCATGGCGGGGATATATCAAATTAATCCAGGAGAACAACATTGGTATATTATTAAGGATATCCTTAAGTATTTGATAAGAACTAAGGATATGTTCCTGGTTTATAGAGGATAAATGAATCTTGTCATCAGGGGTTGTACTGATTCTAGTTTTTAGACAAATCAGAATGAACTAAAGTTGTAGTCAAGTTATGTTTTCTGTCTCAATGGAGGATCTTTGAGTTGGAAGAGTTCAAATAATCTAGTTGTTGCTGATTATATAGTGTATTTATAGTATATAACATCTTTTGATGTATCCAAGGAATCCATTTTGATATAAAACTTTATCTATTATCTTGATATGGTACCTAGAAATAAAGACCCTATCACATTGTATTGTGATAATAATGCAGTGGTGGATCTTGAAAAAGAGATAAGGTCACATTAATGAAAAAAGAATATACTCAAGAAGTATCACCTCTTGAGGGATTTTTATTAGAGGGGTGAAGTTAAAGTAAATAGAGTACCCACAGAAGAGAATTTGGTAGACCCCTTGACTAAAGTCCTATCTTACCAGAAGTATGAGTATCCCATGAGAGATAGAGAACTGAAGGTTGTTAGCAGTTGGATATAGTGAAAGTGGGAGTATCTTGGAGTTAGCTCCCTAGAATCAACTTCTATGTACTTTATGATAGCTTGTATTCATAGTTTAGAATATTAATAAACTAATTATCAAATCATGATTGTTCTTATACGTAACATAGTGATAATGTCCTAATTGTAGCCATCATGCTAAAATTTCATATTAGTTACCCAGAATGATGAGAACCCAAAAGTACTATGAAACTATTCTTAAAAAAATTGTTATATAATTTGACGATATCATTTAAGGAACAAAAATTATAGAGTCTATCTGGGGTGGATACTCTTAGGAATTTGAGGCAAGTTCTCATGATGTGCGGCCTTGGTAATATCGAGTGTAGGATATTATGAGAATGAGACCCGCTAGTAGAAAATCCACATTCATATGTGTCATTGTATATTCATATATGCGGATGTGTTTATTGATTCTTAGAATTTATTATTATTAATGAGTATTATGATTCATGTAATTTGATGCATTGATGAAAACTATGATGACATATTTTCATAGTAAGGTAGGATATGTTGGGTGTGTCATGAGTAATATTGAATTAATGAAAAACGTGGGAAAGGATTTTTTCCATTCTATTCTTTAACAGAAGCTGATATCTCATGCCCTTTAATGTAAATGATATGGCCTAAATAAATCCATGGCCATGATGTTCTATAGGAAATTTCAATTTATAGGTAGTCAAAGAAAAAGGCATCGAGCACATATGTTGATGGGACCAACATACAACCTTCTTGATTAGAGATATCATGATAAACGGATTATTTTACACAGTAAGTGTCTGTACAAGGTATTATGTTTTTGTAGCATTAACTTATTTATCTATGGGTTCCTTGACATGTTGTTAGATGCTAACCTTAGACTTTGTGATTCACTGCCTAATGCCACTGAGAAAGAGACCTATAGGGTAACACACTAAGTTTATCGATAATCTCAGTTAAATAATATATTATTATTATTTATTATTTAAAAATTTGAATAAATACTACTCCAAAATCTGGTTTAATAATTAGTCATGTTTTATTGATCACATGTATTCCATCACCAGTTATTCAAGAGAATGAAATATGAGAAGAATATTTAATAAATATTTATTTTCTATTTAGTGAAAATAATATATATTTATTTAGTGGTGAATAATGAAGTGATATTTATTTAATAAATAAATAGTCATTATTCAAGGCCTGATAAATATGTTCAAGGAATAGCAGACCGAGTTTAGTGGTCCAGTAAGAAATAATATATATTGAATATTATTTGAATAAATAATATTTAATTTAAATTTAAATTTTAAGCGCATGTTGAGAAATAATAATAATAATATTATTGACATGGGGTTCCATAAGGAATTAATTAAATAATAAGGGACACTATTGAAATTATTTATTTATAACCCTAGTGATATATAAACCCAATTATATGATTTTCTTATAGAGCCAATTCATTTTGTGTTGTGCACAATGACCAAAGGAGAGAATCCTCATAATCCTAAGAGAGAACCCTCTCCAAGAATGCTCTAAATAATAGAGAGTGATCTTCCTCAAAATCTCACTCTCAATTCAAGTGAGATCAAGGATAATTATTTGGAAGTGATTCTCATGGAGATCAACGGCGAATGACACAAGTGATAGGATCTACCATGATAGCACCTGAAGATTCCTATAACGGTGTTTAGAGATACACGAAACACATGTGGATCACATCACAATACAATGTCCATACAACATAGATCTATTATCAAATACATCAAGGAGGAAAGAATTCATGCAAGGTAATTATTTAAATTGATTAAATTAATTATACATAATATGTGATGATCCTCTATCTAGTTCTTTCATTTTATCAATTTTTTATTTTCTTTGACTAAATTATATTGATCTCTACATTTATCATTGTGTAGATCTCGGATTGATCATAGATCATAAGAAAAATCAATGTTAGGCATGACCCATCGCACACTTTCGCTGTTCCGAAACCTACAGTTACCATTAAAATTAACTTAGATTTATCCAGTTGAATATTTTCATTTAATTTATTTCTATACTAATTTTTGGTCTTTTTATAAGACCCAATAATTTAAGAGCATATTCTAGATTATAATAACTTTTTTTATCATCATCCCAAAATTCAATATCCAATGTTTTCATCTCTATATCCAACAAAGAAACATGTCTTAGATTATTACTCGAGTTGATATCAATTATTATCTTCCACATGAACATATAAAATATTCTCAAAAACATTGATATGGTTGAGTTTCTTTGTTCCACTTGACTATATCACTTCCATAATTTCTTATCCCATTAGTGTTGAAAGGCTTATATCCATTATTTATGTTGCACAAATTTCCTCTTCTGCCCATATTTTCTTGGATATTCCTGAGTGAAACTTTATAATATAAAACTTATTATTTATTATTTATTTTACTATTTTATCCACACTATTTTTCACTGGTGTCCCTTGTATATTCTTATCATGTATTATCCCTTATGGTTATAGAAGTTATAGAATCTCCTTCTTTTATACTCTTCATCATTGTCAAACCTTAAAAACTTCAACATTATTTTGGTATTATTCTAAACATTTTATTTTCACTATATAAACACTTAAAATAAATTATATTTTGTTAAAAAAATAAATCTCATACCTTTCATGTGGAGTCATCAATGAATTTCAAAAAGTATTATAACCATCCATGAGATCAGATAGGGGAAGATCCCTAAAAATACATGTGGAAAAGTTCTAACTTCCAACTCATCAGTTCCCATCCACTCTTATTGAAAAATATATTCTATTGTTTCCCAAGTATGAAACCCTCATAAATTACAAAGTCTATATGATATAGCTTCAAAAATCCCCACACTTCTAGAACTATCATATTCTTCTCATTGATATACCCAAGTCAAGAATTCCCTAACTTTTAACTCTATTTTTTTTAATCTAGTAGTTTTAGATGCATCTAATCTTCTAGTTAGATATAGAGTTCCATACTTTATCCATCTATCCATAACCATAAATCCTTGAGTGATTTTCCACACTCCATTAGTGAAGTTTGTTCCAAAACTTGATTCATCCAACTATCCCATGAAAATTACATTTTTTCATAAACATGATATTTGCCTAAGGACCATGAAATAAAGGTAACTTATATTTTTCATTTTTAATTTAATATCACCCATCACCATAACTTTCATAGCTTCATCATCTTCTAGGTTTTCCTTGTCAAACTCCCTAGACACGTAATATGTCATTCATCCTTTCTATTCTGTACAGTGGAATGATGGTTTCCAATAAATGATCCATTATTCCACCATAACATGTATACTAAATTTTAAGGTACTTATATATTTTACTACTATATAATTAAAATGACTTGAACTTAAAGACACTTCCAATCCAAAAATTCCATTCTTTCTCTATAATATTTTTTAAGATTCCCCCTCTTGATGTAGTGACAACATGTGGGGCCAAGAATAGATGATTTAACTCATCTTATTTCATGTGATCTATCTTCTTATTTCCACTAAATTATTTTATGAGGTGTATATCATAATCCATATTCATTGAGTGCACTAATATAAAGTAATTTTAGTTCCATAATTTGTGTTCTTTATTTAGGATAAGTTCACAAACATCCTTAAAACACTAGATCATACTTTTATCAAAAATTACTCATGATAATTGACATATTCTTGAAAATTTTCAAAAGGGATAAAAAAAATCCCACACACATTACATGAAATTAAAATTAATATATTCGAGCTAATTTTGAATCATGTTAAAATCATTCAAATGATCACTTTGAAATTTATCTTTTGAAAATATGATAACAAAAAATATTCACATAATAAGAACCTTATTCACGTACAGAAACTTATCATACATGTCTATGAGAGTATTTATTAGTTCTACCATTTTATCCACCTCTAATATATTATGGGATAATTTTTGATCCAATGAAATATGAATGAGACAAAGTGACTTTCTATCTAGCAGCTCCCATTCTGCCTTTCCTATCTTCTCTAGTATGATTACAATCAACATAACTTCAATTTTTTTTAAATGATATAATATTATATCTACATTAAATATAATATAAAGTCTTTATCATTTAATTTATCTATCTATACCTCACTTTCTCTTGAATCCATACCTTCAGATACAAGTAAACTCTTACTAAATTGAAAAGACTAAGGGAATATAATGTTACTAGAAATTTTTTTCAAGTGTGAATTTCCAAGCTCTTAACCAAGATCTAAATAATTCCCATTGAACATCCAAAACATAGAATAACATAAAAACAAGCTATGAACTCTTTTCATTGATCATACGTTACCCCGAAAACTTTATAGATGAGAAGATAATAAGTCATTTCACCCTACCAACTGTATCAAGTTATATTTCTCATACACGCACACTCAATGATAAAAAAACTAACAAAAACATCCAATTATATAAAAATAATAGAAATAAATTAAGTAAAGAAAATAATTATTATATTTTACATGGTTATTACATTTATGTCCTATATCCATTGAAGAAAAATTCTTCCAGTTCCATTATTGTAAAAAAATAAAACACTTATAAACACAATAAAAAATAATAACTGATATTAGTTTAGATTTGTTTTTTCACATTAAAGTACACCATAAACATGTGGTACCATCTCACTTAAATATAAGAGGCCCAGATGGTCAAACTATTGCATCACTATTCAAGTTCACAAATGACCTACAATTTAAGTTGGTGACTATCAATGCCGTGTAACTATAAATATATGAACACCAATGTATGATATTCTTTGTAGATTTACCAAGAAAATTTTCAGAATCCAAAAAGACTAAACATTTACCTTCCACTAATCATCTCCCTCAGATAATATCCAATGCACATTTACATCAGATGATATCATCCTCTGATAATATTTTTTCTATTGGATAATTATACCATGACCCGAACCTCATGATCGAGGTACCATTTGGTTCACTCTATATCCAGTATATTTACTCAGTACTTGAACAATATTCATATCCCAACTGTCCCAAACCTTAACATCTATCTGGTTATAGTTTTCAAGAAACCCAAACAATCCCTTAAGAACATCAATGTTTGGAATTATAGAGAACCATAATTTTCATATATAAATATCACATATTATTAGATTGATATTCAATATATAACATTTAAATCCATGATATAATTATAAAGTTTTAGTTTCTTTGGATACTTGGATACAGAAAAAACTAGTACATAAAATATCTAAGTCATCTTCTACTTAGTTCTTTATAACTATCACCCTTTTTAGACACATCACTCTTAAAATTTTTCTTCACATCCTAGGGAAAATAAAAACATAATAAAGGGTGAGATAATATGCTCAATAAGGGTAAAAAAGAGAGATATCAATGTTCATTTAAACATAAAATGTGTATAATGGGTATGAGAACAGGAGCATAACCTTTGAAAATCACACCTAGATCGAAATAGGTATGTTCTTTCATAATAAAAAGATGCTTATACCCCAATTTTTTTTAAAAATAACACTATCAATAAGAAAACAACATTGGCATAAGATAATTTCAAAAAATAGTGGAATAACATGTGTAAAAATCATAATCATAGAAATATTAGGTTAAGGATACCCACCAAGACAATCAAATCATGTTAGGCTTGTGATAAATTCTCATATACCTAAATCAGGCTTGGGGTAAACTAATGTGTCGTCATGAAACATAAAATTAATTATGTTTTTATTGTTGATTTATAGTCTAGGGAATACCCTAGGTCAGATCTCAAAGAGAGTTAATAGGTTTAGAGTATGTATTTTTGATAAAAAATTACAAAAAGAGGGGGTGATTTTGAAAATAGTTTTAAGGAAATAATTTAATTTAAAGTGTTTAATAGTTGAAAAAATTGGATTTTAAAAAATATGTGATGAATGAGTCATTTTGATTTCACTACACACATTTATAGTTCATTGTTCTTATAGATTCATTCAGCTTTGGATCAATTCTTTGGTCGAAATTTATTGTAATCTCGATTAATTCCTAAAATTTTATTTTAATGATTGAAGAACCAAACCTTGACATAAAAATCACCAAAACTCATGCATGGAATAAGATATTCTAAAGTAGATTTAAATAACAAGAATTTTGGGAAGAAATAGATTCCTATGATGTTCAATCGGAACAACACAAGTCATACACTCAAAACCTCACACCAATCAGTTAGAAATTAAGACCATATCAATCAAATGAATGAAAACAAGCATTAAAATATGAAATAATGTAAGATACATGGAATAAAATTTTTTAAAACCCAAATTAATGAAAATTAATAGGTATTATATGATTTGTAACTCCCTTAACATGTTTGTATGTCCTTTACAATGAACTCCCATCGTTTAGCCTGACATTGAGAGGAGGAGAAAGCTTGAGTGGATCTCATTATTCATCCTTGATCCCAATATGAGGATAGGGCCCTACAAAATTTATAATATTAGGATAAGAATCTTATGGAACCTAATAATTTTATAACTTCACTCCTTGGTCGAACTTCTAAATGAGGTTCTCAAGGTACTCTTTTATAGGGAATGTGGATGGTGGTTTTGGGCACCCAGATTTCGAGAAACCACTTGGCCCATGGTTTGGGGTGGGTATAAAACCTTATATCACTTTAGAGAAAACTAAAAAGTTTTTTAACCACCTATTTATTATCTCAAAAGAATGTTTTTAATCATTTGAATTCCTAAATCTCTAGATATGTATGAAATATAGAACACCACTTTTAACTCTATGCAGATTTGGTTTCCTAGACATATCAGTTAGGATGGGCCACCAGATAGAAGAATTGGGATTCAATGTCTTCTAAAAATTTGTATCCTAATAAATTTTGGATCAGTAAAATTTTTTTATCCCAATTATATTCATATATTTCTCATAACGTGTAAAACATTGGACAAGTTTCCTTGGGTTTCCATGTAGATAATCCTATTTTCCTTGTACATCATCTACGACCCTCCAAATCACCTCCTATTATAATAAAATTACTAAAACAAGTAGATTTTAATTTTTTTAAGTTATAAACATTAAATAATTGAATCAAATGCTAATTTAAATTTTTTATTAAATTTATAATATTGAATAAAAATCTAGTTTAATACAGAGGTGTAAGGGTAAAATAAAACAGTGAATCGCGATGCGATCACACCCCCACACCTAAACATTTGAACTTATGGGAAAAGTAGCATTTAAAAAAATTATTCATGGATATATTCTCAAATTCATGAAGATATAACATCAAATAAAAATTTAATCCATGATATAAATGTGATCAAAGAAAAAATTACACCAAGGATTTATTCTCAGGGATCATGGAAAAAGATGTCTCATAAACTATATCAGAACAAGATTCTAAGAGAATCATGATACCAATATGAGAAAATAATAAAAAATTTAACCATGTAAAGAATTATCCATGTGTGCATGTGAAAACCAATTCATGTTATTCATTCTAATTTCTGTCCAAAAAATATAGGTTATTTTAAAAAATTTATTCTTAAATGATTATGTGCACTAAACCCACCCTACATTTGTTGCAATCAAACTTCAAGATCCACTCACTTATGCATTCCAGGAAGTCAAACCTTAGGATCCAAACCTAGATAACACTATATTATGTACATTTCATCACTCCCCTCATTTATTATTATGTTTGTTTTTTTTCAAAAGTTTCACTTGGAACAAATCTCACACTCATCACTCAACCATTGTTTGATCTCCTCACAATACTAATTATAATACTTATAACAAGATAAAAGGTTAAAGAAGAGTGGTTTTAACCTTAAAAAGAAAAAAACCATGTTTTTATGTTAATTTTTTTGTTTATTATTATTATTATTATTATTTGATTTTTAGTTTTTTTGAGGGTGTACAATGGTCAGATAACATGTACGCTCACATAGGTCAGTCCGATATATAAATGAAACAGATCAAATAAGAAACAAATGTATGGAAAAATCATTTTATAAAGCTGATAAATATTAACCTAACTTATATTTACCTATTATTAAGTAAGAAATATTCACACCTCATGGTTTGGTGAAAAAATGTTTTGATAAATTAAGTGGAACAATTTTCCCATAAACTACTCACAAAAATGGTAACATTATTCATAGAGGATTAAAAATTATACAAACATTTATATCATTAACAAAAAACCAATTTAATTGAAAATTTCAAACCACAATATTAAATTCATGATAAACAAAAATATTTCATCAGTGAATTTGTCTTTTGAAAATGTTAAAACAATATGAAATAGGAAAATCCCTCATGAATTTTCAATAACTTACTTGATTAAGTGGGAATAATTTTCCATGATTAAGTGGGTATAAAAAATGAATATTCTAAAACAAAAGTGAGGGGAGGAAGGTAAAAATATTATCCAGTAATCTAAAAAAGATCAAAAGAAGAAAGATGATGAAAATTACAAACTAACCTATAAATATAACCATCCCCCACACCTAGAGTTTCCAGTCTCCTCACTATAATAAAAGATAATGTGGGAAGGAAGGATAAAACCTGATGGGTTTCATTCATAGATTTCTTCTTGATATTGGAGTTCATCCATCAAGGACTTCATAAGGGATTCATGAAAGTGATTAAGCTGATGCCTATTAAAAGTGAAGGTTTTCTCCATTTATTCATTTTATACATGAAAAACGCCAAATATATAAACATTAGTAACAATGTATGAGCCAAAACAATGGGAACAAAGCTTACCTAGATAAAACTTCACCCTCGCATTAAAAATAAGGAAATTCTTCCCAATTTGGAATTGATGATGAAGGATGCATCGGTCATGGGAAGCCTTTGTTATCTCTTTATAAATCCAAGAGTTCTCATAATAATCTATACACATTTCCTCCATATTCTGAATTTTTAACTTCCTTTGAACACCTACACCAAAAATATTATAATTTCAATGTTTTTTTATTAGGACCGATTCTCTATCTCAATAGGGTGGTGACAAATCTTTTGAAAAACTAGATGATATGGTGACATACCCATGGGAGTCTTCAAGGTAATATGGTAAGACCATAATCAATCCTCGAGTCTAAGACTCCAATCTTTTCTATTGGGTTGAATTGTTTTTTCATGAATTTTTTTACCTTTCTATTCAACATGTCTGATTGGCCATTGGTTTGTGGGTGAGAAGAAATAGACACTTGATGCCTAACCCTATACTAACACAAAAGTGATTTATTTTTTCAGTTGTAAAAATGAGAACCCTGGTCAATGAGGATGAACCTGGGTAATTCAAACATACAAAAAAATTGTTCTCTCAAAATTTACACAACTATATTGGAATAATATATTATCATGGCTCGTTCCTCTACCCATTTTGACACATAATAATCTTCTAGAAGAATGTATAAGTTTCCAAATGAATTGGTAAATGGCCCATTAAGTCAATACCCAAACATTAAAAATTTCATTTAATAGCAAGGGTTGTTGTGGAATTTAATTAATTTTAGTGAAATTCCCCATTCATTGACGGTGAGGACAAGATTTATAGAAATTATTGGAATACTAAAAAATATTGGGCAAAAGAGACTAGAAACAAGGATCTTGTGAGTAGTCTGTTTGGGACCAACATGGCCCCCATAATCAAGATTGAGGAAGAACCTAAAGATAGACTAAAACTCTCTATCGGGAACACAACACATGAGGAAATGATCACTAAATGTGCGCCAAAGGTTGGGGTCATCCCAAATGCACCAACATAACTCATGTTTTAGGTGATCAGCATGTTTTTTTGAAATCATCATGAATGTAAGATGCTACCAAATATTTTACAATTTCTACATACTAAGGAATAACATCTTGAACTTAGTAAAATTTTTCATCAAGAAACATATCATTTATAGGAATAAAAGGGGATGAGTCAATGTCCGTGGATGGAAGGATCCTACTAATATGGTCATCCACTACATTCTATTCTCTTTTTTATCCCTAATTTTTATATTAAATTCATGAATTAGGACCATCCAGTGAATGAGAATTAGTTTGGCTTCCAGAATCTGAAGGAGATACTAGAGGGATACATGGTATAAGAACACAATGGATTTGGACCCTAAAAGGTATGAACTGAATCTATCTAAGGGAAACAAAATGCAAAGAAATTATTTTTCAGTTTTGGTGTAGTTTTCTTGGGTAGCGTCTAGTGTGTGTGAGTCCTAGGAAATGACATGTATATCTTGATCAACCTGTAGTGATAATACTTCTCCGACTATATAGATATAGGGGCCACACATAAGATCAAATGGTAAATCCCACAGAGGTGGTTGGATTACTAGGGGTGATGTAAAAATCTATTTCAATTTATTAAAAAATTATTCACATTATTTATAAAAAAAATATTTTTCTTTTCGAAGTAAATATGATAGGGGGAGTGAAATCATACTAAATTCATGAATGAGACGAAGGTAAAATCAATAATGGCCTAATAAAGATGAAACATCTTGCACATTTTAAGGGAATGATAGGGAAAAAATGATATCCACTTTTGATTAATATACTTTGATACCATCACCATAAATGAGATGCCCAAGTACTATACCTTGTTGGACCATGAAATGAAATTTCTCATAATTTAATATGAGATAATTTTCAATACAAAGACATTATACAAAACCTATACTACTCAAACACTGATCAAAAGAGGAACCATAAATAGTGAAATCATCCATGAAAACATCCATGCAATTATCTAGGTAATATGAAAAAAATTATAACCATGCATCGCTAGAAAGTACCTGGAGCATTGCACAAGCCAAATGGAATCCTCCTATAGGAAATTTTTTTGAAGGGGAAAGTAAAGTTTGTCTTTTCTTGATCCTTATAGGTAATATGGATATGAAATTATCCAGAATACCCATCAAGGAAACAATAATGGGACTTCCCTATTAGCATCTATAGAATCTGGTTAATAAATGACAATGGGAAATGGACCTTCATAATGTTTAGATTTTTTTGGTGACAGGCTATATAGACACACCAACTATTCTGCACATGGGTTGGAACCGATTCATTATTTTTATTCTTGATTGCCATTAGAAAATTTTTTTTAGGAACTACCTACACCAGACTAACCCATTGTATATCAAATATGGGTTAAATGATTCTAGTAGCCAATAATTTCATTACCTACTTTTTATCAACATCTAGGAGGGTTGGGTTCAATCAATGGTGTTCCTACCTCATGGGTTTATCCCCAGGAAGTAATAATATATGATGTGTGAAAATTGAGGGGATAATACCAAGAATGCCAGCAAGTTTCCATCCCAATGCTTGTTTATAATTCCTAAAAAGTTCAAGTAGTCGAAATTCATGCTCTAGAGGGTGTGAACTAGAAATTATGATTGTAATCTTCATTCCATTATCAAGATATGAATATTTCTAATTTTGATTCAGTATTTTAAGTTATAATTTAGGGGGATTTTGGATTGATGAGAGTGATTGTCGAAATGATAGGCTACATATCTCATATAACTGATCAATGGTAACATTATTAGATAAGGAATTATCTTTTACATGATTTATTATATCATTGATGGTCATGTAATCCTCAGTGTTGAATAAATCATCAATTAACAAACATTCATGACATTTTTCTAGACCGATACAACATTATACACATGATTCCTTACCTAGAATGCCTATCAATGATGAAAACTTAGAAATGAGGTCAAGTTAAATAAAATAAGTTTTTTATGGGATAGGAGTACATCAATATAATTAACTAAAAGTGAGGAATGTTCTTCTATGGGGTTACTCATGGATTCAAGGATATTGAAGTAGAAAATGTAACCACCAAAATCCATATATAATTTACCATTGTGGACATTAATTATGGTTTTGGAAGTTTTTAAGAAAGTTCCCCCCAATATAATTAGGGCATGTCCATTCATCCTATCATATTCTATTTTACGCACATAAAATTCAACAGGGAAAATTAAAATTTCCATCCTCAAAAGAATATCCTCTGACATACCAGTGGGTTGTGTTGTACTCTTATTTTTCATTTGAACAACAATTATAGTGGGATTCAGTTCCCTAACCTACAATGAGGAGAAAATAGAGTGATACATCACATTTATAGAGGCACCCAAATTGATCATAACATCAGAAAAAATACTCCCCTATAGTGCACAAAATTGAGAATATTCCAAGATCATTCCCTTTAGTGGGAAGTAATGGATCTACCAATGCTTATATGTTACTACCCAAGATCACCTTTTGATCACCATTAAGTCTCCTTCGGTGTGTATAAATATCCTTCAAAAACTTGGTGTATCATGAAATTTTCTTCATGACACCAATAAAAGAAATGTTAACCTACATTTTTTTGAAATTTTTTAAGATTTATTTATCAAGTTAATATTATTTTTGTTTATTTGGTTAGGAAGTCCTTTGGGGAAATGTAAGAGTAATGGATGGTCTAGGAGACTCATTAATAGACACACTCTTTCCTTTATTAGGGATTATCTTAGGACAATGTTTATCCTCATTTGGACCATTTTCAGTGGTTGGGATAGTGGTTTTCTCAGGATGTGATGACTCTAATAGAGGGGTAATTTGGACTTTAAGTTTTGTTCCACTATTAAGGCTGATTGAACTAAAATTTAAAATATACAGGGTTTACTAGTGGTTGAGAGGGTATTTTACCTGACCGATGACATTATATTTCCCCCACCAAGTTGGAAAGTTGGTATAATTGGGTTTTTAGGTCTTGTATAGAAGCTTGGGTGGTTTGTTGGAATTGGAGGATATCTTTATCCACTTGTTTCATCATTCCCTCTAGGATAGGATCGAGTTTTGTAGGGGGTTTTTGGAAGGGACTTTGTGGTAGTTGAGGATTTATGGGTGGTGGTGGATGATGACTACTTTGGCCTGGTTGGTTCCATGGCTATTGAGGTTGGTTTAAATACCACCCTTTCCTATAGGATTTTTTTTCTTTCCACCTAGGGTTGGATGGATAGTATGATTTTTTCCCAATGGTTTTGTTATAGGGGCGGACTGGAAAGATTTCCACACAACTCTCAGAAGTTTCTCTCAGTTGAGGTCATTGGTCAAAATAATGGGTGTCAGCTGTCACACCCCTACCCGGTGTCTTGCGGTCGTGGTTCTATTTATTTATTTACTGTTATTTGTATTTTGGTTTCTTACAGTTTAAAAATTTATTAAATTAAAATCAAAATGAAGTAAAATAAAATAAATGGAATTTTTTAACTATTAATAATATTTTTATTATGGTTAATGATAATATTATTATTAAGTTTATTATAATTTTTATTAAGTTATTATGAGTTTTAATATTAATATTATTTGTTTTATTTTATTTTTTATTATTTCTTTATTTTCATTATTTTCCTCTTTTCTCTCTATTTTTTTTCTCTCCTTTCTCCCTTTTCTCTATTCCTCCCCCTCACTGTGTTGCGTTTTCCTCCCCCTCTCCCTGTATCGCACCGCTCGCACTACAACCACCCTACTTATCCCGCTCCTCTTATCCCCCTCCAGCTGAAGCCGTCAGAACACCTCCCTACCTCAGACGATGGCTCCTCTCATGCACGGAGGGGCCTCCTCCCTCGCGCGGCCAAGATTCCCCCACCCCTGCTTGTGCGACGCAAACCCCCTCTCCTCTTGGACCTCTGGCCGAGCGCCCCTCTCCACGGAATGCCTCCCTCCTCCAGTGACCACAATCTCTCCGGCGTCCTCCTCCCTCGATGACTCCCCCTCCGGTAATTGTTTTTCCCCGCTTAATTAGGTTTTTGGTTCATTTTAATTTGGGGTTTGATTTCCATGTATTTCTTTTTTGTTCGATGTCTTGATTTAGGGTTAATCTTTGGTCCCTTATGGTGCGAATATAGTTTAATTGAATTTTTGCACCAAAATTTAGAAGTTTCGACACTGAAGGTAAGTGTTTCCGCGTATGATTGTTGTTTGACGAATTAATTCTCATATTTAGTTAAATTGACATACTCATTTATCTGTTTACTTGGTGTGAATGTAGTTTTAATTGAGGTTTGATATGATTTCAATGTTTTTAGTAGCATGTTTATTTGATATGAATGTTTTTATTTTGTGAAAACCCATATTGAGCATTTTGTTGTGTTTTATAAATTTTGATGTTGGTTTATGATGTCACGCAAGGGCTGCGAATTTTGTTTTATCATGTTATTGGTGTGAGTTTTCCCTTAGAATATGTTTTTGAGTGGGAGTTTGTGTTGAACGTCTTGTGATACCGCTTGTAGATGTTTTATAAAATTATTAAGTGGTTTATTAAAACCTATAAAGTATTTGAAACACATTTGGATATTGTTTTGGTGTGAACCTTGGTGATGTTTTATAAATTAAGAAAATGAATTATTTCATTGTGTAAGTGTTGGAAAACTAGTTTCTGAATGAATTTGATATGTGTGATTTGAAATTGGTTTCTTAATGTGAATTTGGGTGTACTTTTCATGTAAAATCTTGTTGCGCCACTTTTAGGTGTTTTATAAATTGTACAAATGGGTTATTTAGTTTTCAAGTGGTGTGAATCACGTTTTCAAGGGAACTTATGGTGCAAATGGGTTTGGGTGTAGGTTTTTAAAGAGAAATGCATAATTTGGCATGTTTGATTTTTCTTGTATTTCTAATTGTAAATTTTAAATGGTTTAAACAATGAAATACATGTTTTGGAAATGGTTCCGATTTATGTGAAGATTTGAAAAGGGCTTTGGGAATGGTTAAATTGATTATGTGATTTTATTTTATTATTTTAAATGAGTTTTATGAGTTATAAAAGTAGTGTGAAATGTATTTTCAAATGGTTTAGTGTACATTTGGGGTTTAAAGAGTGTTTTTGATGTGATTATTTTTTAGCTCTAAATTTCAAGTGTTTAATAAATTGTTTAATTGTTTTATTAATTTATATGTGTAGTGCACTGGGCCTTACTTCGTTGGTTTTGGGCCGCGCGTGTCGATGCATCCTAGGCCACGTGTGTCGAGGAATCCTACATGTACATGCATAGGGTAAGGCATATATATATATATTCCCTCTTTGTACATATTCCCTCATGGCGCGGGGAATATATGCAATGCAGCTAGGGGTGTGTATATATATATGTATAAATGCATGTGCGTGTATGCGCCAAGTGTCGGTTCATGTGTCCATCGACAAATAACGACAAGTTTGAGGTTGGTCCTCTATGCCTATGCCTTTAATTTGAGATTCATAATTGCTTGCTTGTTTTAAAAATATGTTTTACATTTATACTATATACACATGCTGTGAAATCATGTTACGATTGCTAGAAATGATTATACCTTTGCTTTGGAAATTGAAATGTATTTTTAATGCTATCTATTTTAAGCGACCTTTTCTTGAAAAATTGATTTCCTAAGTGGTTTTGAATTGGTAATGTGTATTTCCAAAGGTATTTGTCCTTTTGTCCGATTAATTGTAAAAAGTATTCCCTTTATGTAATAAAACCTGTTTGGAACCTTAAGAATGTTTTATGAAAAATAAAAACCTTTCTAGAGGCACGCCCCGTTGGTTTTAGAAAATGATTTGTATGTTGAAAGTGTTATGATGTGCCTAACGTTGAAGTTTATACATTGTGTGAAGTGAAAGAGGGGGAATGCGCTTAAGGAGGGAGAACAGTGGTGAGAGGTTGAATGATTTTTTGATAAAGAAAATGTTATGTTCATATATTTTTTCATGATAAAGAAAAAATCACCACCACTTGAATAGATCACAATGGGAAACTTGGGTATCTAGGTGGTTGACCAGGAATAGTACTCTATATGACATGGTAGGGGTTCGTCCCAGTTTTTCTAGCAGGATTGACGCAACAAAACTAACTAAACATATGAATTTCTGAGGGTCGTGGTCTTCTAAGCCACGTTTTATGAGGGCCATGGCCTTCTAAGCCACATTTTCTAAGGGTCGTGGTCTTCTAAGCCAAGTTTCACCGAGGTACGAGGTCTCTAGGATCCCACTTGTTCTAACTACCTATAGGGATTACTCATGGTACTCATTTGTGACATGCTGCTAGCGATGTAACTTTCTTTTCAGTTGTTTCATACTTGATGTCTTGTTTATGAAAACCATATTTTAATCCAAACTGGTTTCTTTTCATTTTGAAATGTTAATGCATGTTTGAAACATATTTTGAAAATGTAGTGAGAGTAAAATGCTCTACTTGAAAATGCAAACTCGTTACTTGAATTTGAAAAGGAGAAACATTATTTTATTATATCTTATTTTTAAACTGGCATAATTGGATTTCTTACTAAAGGAAGGGCATAGGACATGGTTATATTTTGGCATTCCTACTGAGCATCTCGGTGCTCATGCCTACTTTACTTTTTAGTTGTAGGTTTTAGACTTGGGTCGCTTTTGGGAGTGAGTGTGGTTTACGTTCTGCGTTGACCCACAGGGACACTTGAGGTATGTCATGTTGCTTCTTTAATTCATTTTTCCACTGCCAAGTTGTTTGGTTTTTTTATTTTCTTTATTTATCTTCTTGTTTAGTTTATGTTTATTCATCCTGGTTATGGGCCAAAATCATTCCCAACTGGTTTATTTTGATGCCCGACACTAGTTGCCAGCCCGAGGGGATCGGGAACGCCCTTCGGGCCATGTCGCGGACTGGGTCGGGCACCGGGTCGGATGACAACCCGGCCTGGTTCGTGAAAAATTGGTATCAAAGGGGCCCTTTTTATTTTTGGTGTCATTTAGGTTGGTTATTAGGTGTGTCAGGACTCGAGAGGTAGGTGCAGGAAGAACTTCATAAACCCTTGCCCTTCTCGAGACTTGAGTTGCTTGGGGTAGTATGGGATTTGAGTTTTTCTTTTTCTTGGTCTGTGTGGATGAGGGATGACAAGGGAAGTGATCTGGTGTTACTTAATGAGCCTACAAGGAGTAGCGACCCATGTACGGCCTGAGTGTATCCTTCAAGATACTTCATATGGTGGAAGCCCGCTCAGAGCATGGTCTGCTAAGCCATGTTACCGGGTTGGCATAGCCACTAGTCCCTTATTTTTTTTGGAAATTTTGATGTGAGTTATGTTTGACCTTCATTTTGGTTGGTGTGAGTAGATCTCAAAAATGAAAATGGATTTTTTGTGAAGGTGTTCTCAAATGGGAATGTGGTGTTAGAGTGGAAAAGTGGTTTTGAAATGGAAATTGTTTAATTTTAACGAATGTGTGGTTTCAAAAGGGAAAATGGGAGGTGTTTTGGAAGTTGTTTTGGGATCTCAGTAACACTTTTTGGAATGTGAATTTGGAAAATGTTTTGGAAATTGGAAATGTAATACTTTAATTTTAAATTGGTTGGGAATTTGTGCTTTATGCTGAATGATCTGTTTTGAAAATGAGACGTGTTTGAATTGACCCTTGGTATTCATATGAGTGATCACATACATTGAGGTGCACATGTGGAAAGTGGAGAAATTGGTGATGTGAGTGGATGGGTGCTTGAGCTAGCACTGGGATAAGTATGTGTGAGGCTTCATAGAATACCAACAGTGGATATTTAAGTTGTTTTGTTTGCTGAAAAAAAAATGGTTTTCAAAAAGGTAATTTAAATGTTTTGAAAAGTGAGTGAGAAATTATTTAGCGTTCTCTTTTCGTGTTGGGTATTCTTTTTCATGGGTTCTTGGTTTTGACATACTGAATAGTGGTTGGAATAGTGATTTGAGTTTGTGATTTCTTTTGTGATTGAGGGGTGGAATTTTGATTTATGATGAGTTTTGATTCGGATATGTGCCTATTGTTTTTGAGTATGCTGCTCAAAAAAGTCTCAGAAGTTTCAAGTGAGCCTCTTCTAGTTGTTGGTTCTACCCAGAATCTTAGAGGGGTGGTGGAATTGAATTCTTTTCGGTCGTTTTCCAACTTCCATGGTGATCGTGATCTATCGAAGGTAGCAGAATGGCTTGGTGAAATCGTTGGTGTTTTCAGGTTATTGGAAACTCCCAAGGCTATGAGAGTCTGTGTTGGTTCGGGTCCATTTGAAGGTGAAACATTGGATCAGTGGAGGAGATAATCCCAGTGTCATTGCATGATGGTATGTCTTGGAAGGTGTTTAAGACCATTCTCTTCCGATGGTTTATACCCGAGAAAGTGAAGGCAAGGAAAGTGGTATAACTATTGGGTGTCGATTAAGGCCAACAAGCAGTGAAGGCCTATGTGGGTAATTCTAAGGGGTTGATTCCATTTTCCCTAGAGGTAGCATCATGGAATCAGTTAAAGTTTCTCTTGTGTGGGGTCTTTGTCCAGGGTTGCAGGACCATTTCTTTCTGGTGTTCAAGAAGGTTCCCCCTCTGGTGATGAGATAGAATCAGAGGAACCTGTCTTAGACAAGTCTTTTTGTCAATTCCATCTTCTATTAGTTGGGACACCCCCTTGTTTGCTTCTAGTGTGCTCAGTTTGGGTACTTTAAGTCGCCTTGTCATCATCCTTCGAAGGCTTGCCATCAGTGTGGACATTTGGGACAATTGGTGGGGTTCCACTAGCAGCATCGTCAACCGGAGTCTCGACCTAAGGATGTCAGCTTCTAACTGCAGGGCAGCAGATGCTTCAAGACATCAGAGCTCCAGCCACAGGTCTCGGAGTGAAGCTCTTCACGTAGTTAGGAATCGTTGGGTGTGGGGAACCTTGGTCTAATTTTTGTCTCCAATGCTGAAATAGGGACAGTTTGAATTTCCCCTATTGTAGCTCTCTCGTCTTTAAAGGTTATATTTTACTGTAAGAGGCATAAAAGTCTCTTTTTCTTGTTGCGGTCTTTGTTCTTTGAATATCCCATTGTGGTTGTAAGAAGGCGTGGTGATCTCATCATTTTGGTAATTCCAGTAGTTGTGCCTCCACAAATGTTACCCAATTTGTTTTAGTACATTATTGTTTTGGATATGCTCATCTCTTGTGGAAATGATGAGTCATGGTTAAGTTCGTTATTTGATATAATTCTTTTGTGGTTTTTCTCATGTGTCAGTGGTTTCTGGTTTGGGTTGGAAGTTCTCGTGTTAGTCTATACTGGTTGGTTTAAGCTGGTTGGTTTTTAAATGGTAGGGAGACCCACCATGAATCTTGTCATGCCTTCTTTGAGGTTTGGTCTGTGTGGCAGTTCCCTCTTGGATCAAGTTATTGGTTCCAGAGTTATCCCATGCTAAGATTATCAATTTCGGTTGTTCTAGCCGGGTTCTTGTGGTGGGGAGAACGTTCCTCATTTCCTGATGGTTCGTTTCTTTTCAGTTTCCCTCAGAGTTGGTCGGGTGTGACTGATGGAGTGAAAAGGCATACCGAGTTCGTGATTTTGTTGGCCTTGTTCAATTTCAAACTCGAGTTTGATTCCTCATTTGGCTGGGTGACTTTCTGGGGGAAGAACGTTTTTGTGGTGGGGAGAATTATCACACCTTGACCCGGTGTCTTTCGGTCGTGGTTGTATTTATTTATTTATTTATTTTTATTTTTATTTTAGTTTCTTGAATTTTAAAAATTTATTAAATTAAAATCAAAAAGAAGTAAAATAAAATAAATGGATTTTTTTACTAATAATAATATTATTATTATGGTTAATGATAATATTATTATTAAGTTTATTATAATTTTTATCAAGTTATTATGAGTATTAATATTTATATTATTTGTTTTATTTTATTATTTATTATTTATTTATTTTCCTTTTTTCCCTCTTTTCTCTCCATTTTTTTCTCTCTTTTATCCCTTTTCTCTCTTCCTCTCCCTCGCTGCGTCACGTTTTCCTCCCCCTCTCCCTCTATCGCACCACTCGTGAACCCCCCACCCTTCTTCTCCCGCTCCTCTTCTCCCCCTCTAGCCGAAGCCACCAGCACGCCTCCCTCCCTCCGGCGACGGCTCCCCTCATGCGCGGCCGAGCCTCCTCCCTCGTGTGGCCAAGCTTCCCCCTCCCCTGCTTGTACGACACAAACCCCATCTCCTCTTGGACCTCTGGTCGAGCGCCCCACTCCATGGCGCACCTCCCTCCTCCGGTGACAACAATATCGCCAGCGTCCTTATCCCTCGATGACTCCCACTCTGGTAAGTTTTCCCCCTCTTAGTTAGGTTTTTGGTTCATTTTGATTTGGGGTTTGATTTCCATGTTTTATTTTTTGTTCGATTTCTTTATTTAGGGTTCATCTTTGGTCCCTTATGGTGAGAATATAGTTTAATTAATGTTTCGCCCCGAAATTTGGAAGTTTCGACACCGAAGATAAGTGTTTCCACGTATGAGTGTTGTTTGACAAATTAATTCTCTTATTTAGTTAAATTGGAAGACTCATTTATCTATTTACTTGGTGAGAATGTAGTTTTACTTGAGGTTTGATATGATTTCAATGTGTTTAGTAGCATGTTTATTTGATATGAATGTTTTTATTTTGTGAAAACTCATATTGAGCCTTTTGTTGTGTTTTATAAATTTTGATATTGGTTTATGATGTCACACAAGGGCTGTGAATTTTGTTTTGTCATGTTATTGGTGTGCGTTTTCCCTTAGAAGATGTTTTTGAGTGGGAGTTTGTGTTCAAAGTCTTGTGATACTGCTTGGAGATGTTTTCTAAAATTATTAAGTGGTTTATTAAAACTTATAAAGTATGTGAAACACGTTTGGATATTGTTTTGGTGTGAACCTTGTTGATGTTTTATAAATTAACCAAATGAATTATTTCATTATGTAAGTGTTTCAAAAATAGTTTTTGAATGAATTTGATATGCATGAGTTGAAATTGGTTTCTTAATATGATTTTTTGTGTACTTTTCATGTAAAATCCTGTTGCACCTCTTTTAGGTGTTTTATAAATTTTACAAATGGTTTATTTAGTTTTTCAAGTGGCGAGAATCACGCTTTCAAGGGAACTTATGGTGCAAATGTGTTTGGGTGTAGGTTTTTAAAGAGAAATGCATAATTTGGCATGTTTGATGTGTCTTGTATTTCTAAATGTAAATTTTAAATGGTTTAAACAATGAAATACATGTTTTGGAGATGGTTCCAATGTATGTGATTATTTGAAAAGGGCTTTGGGAATGGTTAAATTGATTATGTGATTTTCTTTTATTATTTTAAATGACTTTTATGAGTTATACAAGTAGTGTGAAATGTATTTTCAAATGGTTGAGTGTACGTTTGGGGTTTAAAGAGTGTTATTGATGTGATTCTTTTTTTAGCGCTAACTTTGAAGTGTTTAATAATTTTTTTAATTGTTTTATTAATTTATATGTGTAGTGCGTTGGGCCTTGCTTCCTTGGTTTTGGGCCACACATGTCTAGCCATCCTAGGCCGTGCATATCGAGGCATCCTACATTTACATGCATAGGGTAAGGCATATATATATATATATATATATATATTCCTTATTTGTACATATTCCCTCATGGAGTGTGGAATATGTGCAATGAAACTAGGGGTGTGTATATATATATGTATAAATGCATGTGCGGGTATGCGCCAAGTGTTGGTTCGTGTGACCATCGACAAATAGGGACAAGTTTGAGGTAGGTCCTCTATGCCTATGCCTTTAATTTGAGATTCATAATTGCTTGCTTGTTTTGAAAATATGTTTTACATTTACGCTATATACACATGCTATGAAATCAGGTTAATGTTACTAGTAATGATTATTCCTTTGCTTTGGAAATTGAAATGTATTTTTAATGCTCTCGATCTTAAGTGACCTTTTCTTAAAAAATTGATTTCCTAAGTGGTTTTGAATTGGTAATGTGTATTTCCAAAGGTGTTTGGACTTTTGTCCGGTTAATTGTAAAAAGTATTCCCTTTATGTAATAAAGCCCATTTGGAACCTTAAGAATGTTTTATGAAAAAGAAAAACCTCTCTAGAGGCACGCCCCCTTGGTTTTAGAAAATGATTTGTATGTTGAAAGTGTTATGATGTGCCTAACGTTGAAGTTTATGCATTGTGTGAAGTGAAAGAGGGGGAATATGCTTAAGGAGGGAGAACGGTGGTGAGAGGTTGAATGAGTTTTTGATAAAGAAAAAGTTATGTTCATATATTTTTGCATGATAAAGAAAAACTCACCACCACTTGAATAGAGCACAATGGGAAACCCGAGTATCTAGGTGGGTGACCAAGACTAGTATGCTAGATGACACAGTAGGGGTTCATCCCAGTTTGTCTTGAAGGATTGACACAATAAAACTAACTAAACATATAAATTTCTTAGGGTCGTGGTCTTCTAAGACACGTTTCACCGAGGTATGAGGTCTCTAGGTTCCCACTTGATCTAGATACCTATAGGGATTACCCATGGTGTTCATTTGTGACATGCTGCTAGTGATGTAACTTTCTTTTCAGTTGTTTCATACTTGATGTCTTGTTTGTGAAAACCATATTTTAATCCAAACTGGTTTGTTTGAATTTTGAAATGTTAATGCATGCTTGAAACCTATTTTGAAAATGTAGTGGGAGTAAAATGCTTTACTTGAAAATGAAAACTCGTTACTTGAATTTGAAAAGGAGAAACATTATTTTAATATATCTTATTTTCAAACTAGCATAATTGGATTTCTTACTAAAGGCAGGGCATAGGACGTGGTTATATTGTGGCATTCTTATTGAGCATCTCGGTGCTAATGCCTACTTTAATTTTCAGTTGTAGGTTTCAACCTTGGGTCGCTTTTGGGAGTGAGTGTGGTTTATGTTCCGCGTTGAACCACGGGGTCACTTGAGGTATGTCATGTCACTTCTTTAATTCATTTTTCTACTGCCATGTTGTTTGTTTTTTTTTCTTTCCTTTATTTATCTTCTTGTTTAGTTTATGTTTATCCATCCTTGTTATGGACCAAAATCGTTCCCAACTGGTTTATTTTGATGCTTGACACTAGTTTCCATCCCGTGGGGATCAGGAATGCCCTTCGGGCCATGTCGCGGACTGGGTCGGGCACCGGGTCAGATGACGACATGGCCTGGTTCGTGACATCAACAGAACGGATACCATAATGGATAGGGGGAAAAGTTAGGGATTTCCTTAGGGAAATCATTAGTTGTCGAATAAGGGTACTTACCTTTTCAAACTTCATTTCCACCTTCTTCTCAAACTCATAACTTTTCACCTCATGGACACTTCAAAAGGGTATATTGAACATTGAACCGAATTGTTGAGTGTTCTTAACCATGTTATCAATAAGGGTACTTATAGTAGTTGGGGGGTTTTCAACTAGTACACCACTTACAACAACATAAATCATGTTTCAATTAATAGGAATCAAACCTTCATAAAAATGTTGTATTAAAAGTTGATCACTAATTTGGTAGTGTGGGAAACCTAAATAAATACTTTTAAATATTTCCCAATATTCATGAAGTTTTTACCCTTGTGATTGTATTATCCCATAAATTTATTTCCATATTGTTGTAGATTGATAGGATGTGACATAATTTTCTACAAAAATACTTTTCATGTCTACCCAACCTCTAATTGGGGAATTAAGATAATATAACCAATATTTTGCAGTGTCTTATAATAGAAAAGATAATTGCCTAAGCTTTACTTATTCTTGATCCACATTATCAGGTTTTAATGTAGAACAAACCATATGAAATTCTTTTAAATTCTTATGTGGGTCTTCTCCAACAAATCCTTGAAATCTTGGTAATAAGTTAACTAGAAAAGATTTTAGTTCAAAGTCTGGTGATTATCCTTGCATTTTAATATAAGTGGGTTGGATATCAACATTAGGAGAGGTTAGTTATTTTAGTGTTCTATTATTTTCATCCATTTTATACAATTTGTGTTCAGTTTCAAATTTAGTTCAAAATTAATATGGGTTTAGAAAAGTTGTGAGATGTGGTGTGTCCTTCTTCAAAGGGTTGTCTTGTGTGTCTATGTGTCATTGACATATAACCCTATTTGGTTAAAGTTATAAATGAGGTAAATATATTGGAGTTGAATGTTTAATGCACAAAACCTAGTCATGAAATAATCAAAACATAAAAAGATATGTAATGACCATAGAAAAAAATAAATATTCACAAGATT
The DNA here is from genome assembly GCA_963277665.1 of Viscum album. Classification (NCBI taxonomy): domain Eukaryota; kingdom Viridiplantae; phylum Streptophyta; class Magnoliopsida; order Santalales; family Viscaceae; genus Viscum; species Viscum album. The sequence continues at coordinate 766,505,740 of OY728159.1, read as the reverse complement.
TACAAAAATATCATAAAAAACGCACACTAAAAACCAAAGCACTCCCTGACAACAATGTTGAAATATGAAATCATTTTCATCAAATGTTTAATTGATTATGTTTTCAAAGTTGATTTATAGTTTAGGGAATACCCTATGTCTTCTATCAAAGAGCATTGGTAGGTTTAGAGTGTGTATTTTATATAAAAATTACTAAAAGAGGGGGGGGGGGTTGATAACAATTTTAAGAAAATAACTAAATTTAAAGAGTTTAATAGTTGAAAAGCAAAGTGGATTTTGAAAATTATGTGATAAATGAGTCATTATGATTTCACTATACACATTTCAAGTCCACTATTATTATAGACTCATTTAGGTTTGGAGTAATTCTTTGGTTGATATTAATAACAATCCCAATTAATTCCTAAACTTTTATTTCAATGATCTAAGAACCAAACCTTGACATAACAATCATATTTCCAAGGTCCAACACTTATGTAAGGAATAAATGACTAAAAATTATATTTAAATATCAGGAAAGTGTGTAAGAAAATGATTATTGTGTTGTCTAATCGAAACAACATAAGTCACGCACTCAAAACCTCACACCGATCGATTAGAAATTAAAACCATTTTAATCACATGCATCAAAACAAGCATTAAAATATGAATTAATGTAAGATAAATGGAATGAATTTTTTTAAAACCCAAATTAATATAAACTTGTAGCTAATATATGTGTTGGAACTCCCTTGAAATGTGTATAGATCCCTCATAATGAACACCCATCATTTAGCCCGACATTGAGAGGAGGAGGAAGCTTGGGTGGATCTCCTTCTTCATCCACGATCCCACTATGAGGACAGGGGCCTCCATAACTTATAGGATGAGGATAGTAATCCTACGAGACTCAAAAATGGAAGCAAATAAATCATTGTTCAAACTTCCAAATGAGGTTCCCAAGGTACTATTTTAGAGGCAAAGTGGATGGTGGTTTTGGGAACCCTGATTTTGAGAAACTACTTGGACCATTGTTTTGGGTGGGTAAAAAGCCTTATCTAAATTTGGAGAAAAATAAAAATTTGTTTCACCTAATTTTTAATTAATCCACACAATGTTTGGAATCATTTGGAGGCTGATCACTGGATATATGGACAAAATATAGCACACCACATTTTACATTTTGAAGATTCAGTTTCCTGGATAGATCAGTTCGGATGGGCCACCTGATGGATGAATTGTGCTTTAGTGTCTTTATCAAAGTTGTATCCCATTGATTTTTTTATTATCCTAAAAAATATCAGCCCAATTCTATGTATTTATTTCTAGGAATGTGAAAAATAGTGGATTTATGTCCTTCGGATTCCATGCAGTTTAGCCCATTTCCCTTCTGTATCATCTTCGGCCCTCTAAATCACCTTCCCCTACAATAAAATCACCAAAACAAGTAGAATATCCCTTCCTTATAATGATAAAAATTCAATAATTGAATCAAATGGTATGTGATTTTTTTATTGAATTTTTAATTTTGAATACAAATTCAGCTTAAAATAGTGGTTTAAGGGTGAAGTAAAGCAGTGAATAGTGGTGTGATCAATAACCTTCTTTGTACCCACTTTTTTTGGGCTTGCGATAACATCCAATACACCCTCTTATTTCAGGATTGGGATAAACTACCATTTACCCCTTGATATCATAGAACATTAATCTTTATCTAATACATTATAGGGCTATATAATTCTGGTATCACCCATTATATAATAAAACATCCATTATTATGTATGCCATAAGACCATAAAGACATTCATCATAACATGACCCATAGAAAAGAAAACAGGTTTCATTGATATTACATCATCATAACCATAAAAAATCCATAGAAATAATAAATATAGTATCACTAGATCATATTCCCAATAAATCATAAGTAACATAAAAGGATATCATATTAGATGAAAATTTCTTTAAAATAACACTTGGAATATTTCTCGAAGGAAATTCCCTTTTCATCTTGAAATCACTTATTTAAAATATAAAATTCCCAAAATATTATGGGAAAAAAATTATTTGAAAATAACCCTAGAATATTATAAATAATATTTAAAACATTGACCATTCATTATGAAATTCCATTAATTTTGTGTACATTAAATCGATGATTCCTTTCACGTTTTTTGTAAAAGTCCAAAGTACCTCATTCAGAAAATGATAAAATGATTCCTTTAAAAAAATTATAAAATTAAAAAAATGAGTAAAATGTAATTTTAAAAATCATAGTATAATAGTAAAAAAAATCTTGAAAACATTTTTATAAAACATGTACATGGAATAAAAAGTATTTTTTATCGAAGGGAGAAATAAAGTCAGTTTTCCTTAATTTGTTTTCAGTATCTCAAGTAATTAAAGTGAGGTGAATGAAAGTATAAAAATTATTCTAAATAAATAACCATATTATAATTAAATTATTGAGATCATTGGGATATATATCATGAATTTTTATCATTATAAACTTAATCATAAATAATCCTAATAAATAGTGAGATTATAAAAAAAATCTATTAACAATTTGGTAAAATTAAAATTAAAATATCCTGGAATATATAACATTGTTTAGATATTTTAATAACCATAATTTTAATGATAATCATTATAATGTACATTCATGGGTATTATATATAACACATAAAAGAAACAAGTGGTGAATATGACATATATCTCAGAGAAGTAAAAGTGAGACGAAAATACCTTCCCACTTTGGTAGCATTTCAATCAAAATCCCCATGAGATAATAAATTAAAATAAAACTTTTAAATATGATGAAAATAAATAACTTCATTCTATAAAATTTTTAAGGGTAGTAATTATGTAACTACCCAGAACCCTATCAATGAAATTTACCTTCTTATGATTATTTTGTATAGTATAAAACACATAAAATCACTTAGAGAACACAAAAAACTTTATAAATGTAGAATGAATGAAATAAGAGGCATTTCTAGAAGTTAAGTATCCCATATAGATGAAATAGTAACTTTACCTTAAGAATAGCATTATAACCATTATGAATAGTAAATCATCTAAATGAATAGTAACATCATCCATGAAATCATTTATAAATTTAAAATCTATATTTTTTGTGTAAATGATGGTTTTAAATAAAAATTAAATCTCTCATATTTAGAAAAATAGTTTCATAAAATGGATTCCATTTTTGAATTCTAAATGTCTAAAGATGATTAGGGTGATTTTTTTTGGATTTTTTTAAAATACTTGATTTTTTTGGTGAATAGTAAAATACGATAATTTACGATAAATGTTAAATGCAAGAATTATTGAGTCATAGGTGATTTATGGATGATATAAGACCATAATATCATAATATCCTTAGTTATTTTAATTTATTTTGTGATAATTCTCAAACTATTCAGAGTCTTGAGCTAAAATAATAAACAAATGTATAAAATATTCAAAAAACACACCTATCCTCTATTATAAATACCACCCCTCACCACCCTTTCTCCTCACACATTTAAAGATTTAAGACTTTTTAAATTTGTTACCAATCCTCTTACCAAGACACTCCCCCATTTTTAGGATCATTTCGTCTCAGAAAATACCAAAACGAATCCCCTTAAGGAGGTTCTCAAGGAGGAGAATCCAAGAGGTAAAAATCCATTTTCTTTTATTTTATTTCATTTTCTAGTTCATTTATTTTCTTATTCTGTCCTCACCTCCCCTCATCCAGATAGCATGATAACTAAAGTACCCTACATATACTGAAATTTTATTATTATAATGGAATAATACAACATTAATCCCTTTATCCTCTCCCTTTTATTCTAGAAATGGAAGCGTCGTCCGTGAGGTGTTGTTTTATCGGCTTCAAGGATGAGAAGTTTTCATTTTACTTAAATGTCTTCAAGTATAACAATAAATCATTTTACTGTTTGAACTAAATTGTAAAATTTATATTAAAAAACTTTTTATGTTCTAAAAGTAACATATTTACACAATAATAAATGATAAAAAATGAGTTCATTGTGATCTAAAACTGCTAAAATTAATCTAAATGATTATCATTAACATGTGATCTAATTATTTATACTCATATATAGGAAAAAACAACATATAAAAACACTTAAACTTATTTAAGTTCATTAATAACATATAATTCCAATTCTAGATAATTATACCCATTTTACATGAACTTCATTACTTATAAACAAACAAACAGATCATGAAAACTAAGAATACGAATGCTCCCAAATGATGAAATTAAACTCTATATATAATTAATAAGGCCATAAATGAACTTAATAAAACTATAATCAATAAAATACATATGGAAAATATTCTTAATTAACTAATTAATGGGTTTAATTTTATTATATAGGATATTAATGTCAAGTGAAGAACAATTTCAGACATAAGGTAGGGGTTTTCTTCCTGAACAACCATTTTCATTCGGATTACTCTTTATCTCTCTTTAACCCAATGTAATTATTATTCATTTTTGTATATTTCTTATATATTATTTTTATATTTTCTAAACACATATATCTAGGTAATTTAATCTTTTTTATGGGAATTGCATGTTTTACAATGTTCCCTTATAAATTCTTCATGATATGAAAGCCCGATTAAAGGAAACATCAAAATTTATTACCCATTTTAAGTAGCATCCATAATTTATTTTAAGACACCATTATTTTTCTAAAATAACTAATCTTTTCATGATAAAATCATTTTTTATATATTGTTTCATGCAAACATTTTTTTACAATTACAAATGATTTTTCCAAAAGAACTCCTCTTTGCAAAGTAAAAAGGGTATTTCTCTCGAGAATTATTCGATGATTTTACCAGAGTAATTTCATCTATTTCAACACCTATATTGGATTTTATGTTTTATTGATATTGATCTATTATTACTATCATATACCATATTTTATTACATGGTTTATGATCAATTTTACTAAGGATTTTCTATCTTTATACCATTCATCATACTACTCAAAATGGTTAGTGATTATGTTTACAGATTGGGGAAGGTTATTTATAGTTCATATGTATATAATGTTTATGTTTAACCCCATTCATATGAGGAATGAATTGACATTAGAAAGTGATGAGTGTGACCCACTATAACCCCTCAATTAATTGGTAGGTCTCATGAGATAGAACAGATATGGACTTGGCTGAGGCTTTTCCCATTTTAAGATATGGTTTTTTCTGAGTCCTTAACCATTTATTTTAAGATGTCTAGGTCGAGGCCTCATCGGTATGTTTCAGATGTCCAGTATTATGAATTACCTAATTATGCTATTAATAATTGATAATAGATGTGTATATTCAACTAGTAGAATATCCATGGTTAAGATTTATTCTCAAGTTATTATATTTATGGCATTATTTATTCATCTTTTATTATTACCATATTATGCTCAAGTTTAAGTTCTAACAACACGTGTTATCATTCATTCACCATGACTTATTGTTTATATTATATTATACTATATTAATTACCTTTAAAAATCATCAGATCTTACCCCTTTATTATACAATAATTCATCCAAAATGTATTACTTTTAATATTTTTAAAATAATTTATTTTAATTTTATATTAATTGAATAGATACTATCTCGACATTGTGTAATAATTTAGGGTAATTTTACAATCACTAAAAATTTAAAATAAATTAATAAGAAAAAAAATTAATTTCTATTTAAAATAATGATTTATAAATGAACTTATCCTCTTTAATATTTATGTAATTTTTTTGAGATTTTAAAGTTCAGAGAGTGACATTTATTATTTATTCTTTTATTAAATTAATATAATGGTCATAATAAAAGAAAATACAAACAAATGGCCATATATTCAATAATTGGATGGAAATGTCCCAAATATACCCATACAATAAGATAAATTTATGTTTTAATGAAATTTAAAAGCCTTATCCCAAAGATTTAACCATATTTTACCTATTTTACCCTTACCGTGGTATCAAATATTTACCAAGGTTACTATTCATAATGAAATAAATTAAAGGTTCCTACTAACTAAATTCATATTTAATGATTCAAAATATGGAATCTATTTTTCAATTTTAAATTTCTATAATTTTGAGAAATTAATTTAAGAGAAAACTATAAAACAGAATGGAGAACATTTTTTAGAAAAATTCTTTTTTAAGTATAAATTTCTTATAAAAATTTTAACCATAAAATTTATTCAATGAAATTAATTATATTATTCATAATATAAGAGAACTAATTTTACTTTTAAAACATTTTAAAGTAAAATTAAACTTTTTAAATTATTGAAACAAATATACAATTTTCAATAAAAATCATTATTTTTCATTATTCAGTTGAAAATCAATATTTTTAGAAAAATATCAAAAATTCACCCTATGATAATTTTAATAATTATGATTTAAATATTTTTTTATAAAATACATTTTATAAATGTTTAAAAAATTAAATATAATATTTTCTCATAAAATATAAATAGAAATCATTTTTGAAGGAAATTTTTTTAAGCATAATATTACTTTACTAAAAATTGTATTCCTACTTCATAAGAATTAATAAATAAATTTTTATTGACTAAAAACTATATATATATATATATTTCATAATTTGGTTATTCCTATTCATACACGCCAATTAAATGACTAGTTTATAATGTTCATATTTAATTAATAAAGTTTTTTGGTTTGTTTAAGATCAATGTTGTGTATCATATATGCTATAAAACATAATTTTATTATTTTAAAATCATTTTGTGTTACATTATACACATTTAATAAATTGAATCCTCTAAATTTTAACTTGTTCTTAGTAATCAATGGTTTCATATTTGAAAATTCCTTTATTAAAAAACCACATCATAAAAAAGGTTAATAATATTTACTCTAATAAAGAGGGAAAGAGAAATATGAATTCCATGTGGAATAACACATAACTAGGATTAAAAAAATTATAAATTAGTGAGAATTCAAATTATTTACATGGATGGAAAATTTCATGACCAAATAATGATGATGAGTGGCAAAGAAAATTTATCACAAGAAGTTGAATGATCATGATAAAGTTAACGAATGCAAAACCATCAATCAATAAGGTATGAAATAGGCCATTGATTCATCAGAAATAAATATAATTGGATAAAATTTTTAGTTAAATATTTTATTCCTAGAGTTTATGAGTTCTATTACCATATAAAGTAAAAAAGGAAATATCTTTACTTAACAAGTATAATTTCATCCTTTAATAAATTTCCACCTTAATATCATCTTTTAATCCAAATGATGAGTATTCAAGATGAATTTTTTCATGATTTAAGCACTAAAATTAAATTAATAATCCAAAAAAAGGATATTAATATACTCCTTATATCATTAAATATTAACCAATACTGAATTATTAGCAGAAGGTAAGATAATATCCAAAATTTATAAAACTTTTTATTTAACTCCAAAATTTATTCAATAATAACAAATGTTACACTAAGCTCATTTCACAAATAACCCTATATCACAAATAAAATCAATAAACTCAACATTAAATAATGTTTTAACCTTTATTGGGATCTAATACCTTTTATCTTAAATCCCTAAAAATTTAATTACATCTTACCAAAGTATCATTAATCACCATGGTAAATCACTATATAATATTATAATGTCTGAACATAACTATAATATCATGAATAAAAATTTAGATACCATCATGAAAGGTAATCATTCGATCGACCATAAATATCTCGGAAAATATTACCTTCTCAATGAATCATATTTTTACCATAAATATTATCTATATCCCACTATCCAATAAACCATCATTAACTCAGTAAAAAATCATACAATAACCTAAAGGGTTATTTTAACCCCAATATAGAATTCTTCCTAAAACCTAGTAAAAGTTTTAAATCACATCAAAACCACATCACTTAAAACCTAAAAAGTGGTATCTATGCATTTGAAATTATGATCAACCTTAAACTTATAAACACATGATGGTATTCATAACTTTTAAATTAACCCCACATAAGAAATATACACTTCTAAAATTAAAAAAATACTTATTCCTCAAATAAAATCATTGGATATTTACATAAATCCAAAAAATGAAATAAAATTCATCAAAGAAAATAACTTTTTACTCAAATGACTAACCAATTTCAAGGTCATAAATACTATTCCATTTACTTCATCAATGCCATTCATCTCTTTATCCTGACATTATCACCTTACCACTAAATCACTATTCTTGGTAATCATTACCTTTCAATATATGTTTTCAAATACTTAAAGAAAATATATTATGGAATGATACTTAGATGTTTCATAAATATTATATCTATAATATCCTTGATATAACACTTGTATAACATAATTATTGAATCCCAATACATAAACAATTTAGTCCTTTCATTTCAATAATTAATATAACAAAGGTGATTCCTTGGTCTAGTATTTAACCATTATATTTGGGAATTGGCTCAAATAATGATCATATTCTCCACACATATGAAATTATACTCTAAATGGTACCGTTAGATGAACTAAATTTCCCTCCATAAAACTATTCACTTTTCTTCAGTAATTATTTTCTATATTACCTTCATTTACACCTAGAAAACATCTTCATGTTCCTTTGAGACATTTCTTCATGTTATTATTCCCACATTCTTAACATGTAGGAAGTTTAATATTATTTCCCCAATATTATTCATGAAACTTCATTTTTTCTCTTATTAAGTGTGTTAGGCAAATCACCTGAGTTGATATTATTAATCATATGACGAGATTACAACTTATAAATAATCATAAGGTTTTCCCTTCTAACTCTTGTTTCATTTGGTTTCTTATGAGTACAATCATTCTATTTTCATCACATTCTGTGATAATAGGAATCCTTTAGGTTCCTTCCATTAACTAAAACATAAAATTATAGTTTGAGAAATAATAATCATAGTTGTAAGACACGTAATCATGAAAAATAAATTATATAATGTCTAAATAATGACACATAATTTTAAATATACGACAACATAGGTTAAACATATGTCATCATTGATTATCAGCTATTCAAATATTTTGTAATGGTTTGTAAATAAAATGTGAATTAACACACAAATAATCTCTAAGAGTTTCGAACCATAAGTACAGTAAGTTCACACTCATTGTAAAATACAATGATGGTTGAGATATACTTGACCAACTATTTTTTGGGGATGTTACCCCTAGATTAATATATGTCAAAACCACATACACTTTTAGTTTCCAGACTAGAATTTATTCCCAGGAAAACCACATAATCTCTCCCTTAATTTTTTTAGGATTTTATCCTATACATAGACTTATCTATATGGTTTTCAATAAGTTTATCTAATAATAATATCTAAATTTTGAGTAAAACTTAATATACAACTATAGATACTCATACTTTTCATATATAAATATCACATCTTATTAGATTAATATTCAATACATAACATTACGATCCATTCCAGAGCCGTAAAGGTTTAGTGTCTTTGGAAACATGGATACATAAAAAAATGGTTTATAAAATATCTAAATCATCTCCCACTTAGTTATTTATAACTAGTACCCTTATTAAAAACATAATACTTAAAACATTTATTCATACCATGGGGAAATTAAATCATAATAAATAGTGAGATCAGATACTTAATAAGAGTAAAATAGAGATATATCAATGATAATTTAAACATAACATGATCATAATTGGAATGTGAACATGATAATAAAATTTTAAAATCATAACCAGAAATTAATATATCATAAACTTGTTTCATGGCATAAATCTTGGTAGTTAATAATACATGAATCATAAAGGGATCAAATAACACGATCCATGAGAACATAACATTGGAATATGATCATGTCATAACAGAGTTTCATAAATCACTAAATAATAATAGTTATAGAAATATTATGTCAAGGCTACCCACCATTAAATTCATAATATATTAGGCTTGGGATAACTGCTCGTGTACCTGATTTGGGTTTGGGAGAACCTTCGGTGTAGACTCTTATTTCGGGCTTGGGATAACCTCACATGTACCCTTTTTTTCATCCCAAGATAACCTTCTGTGTACCCTTTGATATCACATAACATTACTCATTACACAATGAATTTTGTGTATATATAATTCTAGGACCACCCATCATATAATCATAAATCAATTCAGATATATGACACAAGGTCATAAAAAGTTCATCATAACTTAACCCATGGAAAATAAAATGGGTTTCATCAATATTTAATCAACATAAACATAAACCATCTAGATAAATAATAAATATAGTATAACTGGATATTATATATAATAAATTATAATTAACATTAAAAGATGACATCTTAGATGAAAATTCCTTTAGAATACAACTAAGAATTTCTTTTGGGGGAAAATGACCTTTTCATTTTAAAATCACTTCTTTAAAATATAAATATTTACAAAATATTATGATTTTTTTCTTTGAAATGAATCATGGAAACTTAAAAAGTTATCTTCAAAAAAATTAATGGTCATAATGGATAAAAATTACATTCATGCCGTGTATATTAAAATAAATATTTGTTTTGATTTTCTTGGTAAAAGTAAAAAGTACTATGTTTTGAAAACTACAAGAAGATTCCTTTTAAAAACATTTTATAAAAATTAAATTGTGTGTAAAAATGAATTTAAAAAATTACAAAAGAATATTTAAAACATTTTTAGAAAACATAGTCATGGAAGAAAAATTATTTTTGACTGAAGATATAAATAAAGTCGATTTTCCTTAAAAATCTCATTTTGATATATTGAGTACTTAAAGTGGAAAAATGAAATGAAAATATGTATTATAAAGAAATAAAAATATGATAATAAAATTCATTATATTCCTGATAGATATATCATAAAGTTTCATCACAAGAAACATAATCATAAACAATCCTGATAAATAATGAGATTATAATATAACTCAATTTCAACATTTTTAACATTCGAAAAAAAACATCATGTAAGAGAAAAACTTATTTGAATATGTAAATACACATTATTTTTATGATAATAATTATAAAATACAGTAATGTATACTACATACACCACATATAAGAAATAAGTGGTGAATATGATATGTATATCAATTAAATAAAAGTCAAACGAAAATCCTTACCTCTTTGGTGACATTGGATTTGTAATACCCATGAAAGAATAACTTTAAATAATAATTTAAATATAATGAAAAAAATAAATTCATGATATAACACTTATATGGTCATTACATGCACCTCATTGAAGGATATAGGTGTATAACATAAGATATGTCTCAAAAAAGATAATTTGAGACGATAAACCCTTACCTCAAGTTTGAATCGCTTCAAAAGTGCTCTAAAATCCTGTATAATTAATTTTAATTTATTAAAATTCTATAATAAAATTATTTAAAAAATTATAATATAATATATAATAAAATTATAACATTTAATAATTAATAATTCCTTATTAAAATCAATATTTTTGGCTATTAACTATTTCATTTTCCATGAGAATTTCGGTTTGGTAGTTCCATTCCTTATACATTGATCATAGTTATATAATATAAAAAATATAAATCATGATATAAATATAATATATATTCATTATATTTATATTTATATTCATCCATAAAATTTAGATATTGAAAAATGAATTACATAGTTCATGGAGACGGTAGGTTGTACATACTCATAAATACTGTTTTTAATTTTTTGATGGATTGAATGAAAGAAATTTTAATAACATTTAACCTTTATAGAATCATTATTATAACATATATATCATATATATTCATTAAATTTATCCTTATTACCATCCATGTAAATCAAATATGAAAAAATAATCACATCGCTTCGTGTAGGTGGTAGTCCACACGTACGCACGAGTGATGTTATCGTTTTGAAACAGATGGGAATATAATAAGGTATACATGATATTATAATTATAGAATCATAAATATATCATAAATATCATATATAAACATTAAAACCATCATAATCACTATCCATGAAAGTTGGATATGGAAAAATAATTGTATCGCTATGTGGAGGTGATAGTCAACATGTACGCACAAGTGATACTTTCACTTCCCATTTCATGAAATAGAGGGTGGATATTGGTGGTTATATAATAATAATATAATTTAAGTATATTTATAGTAATGAATTTATTATTTAAAGATGAATACTATAAATTTATAGAAGTAATAATAAGAAATAAATTGATAGAGGTCGAGTAAGACAATTACCTCTCATGCGGTTGGTTTCCTATAAATAATTTCGTAAGAACCATTTGAATGGTATTTTAAGAACAAAATAAACTCTAATTATTTTATATAAATTTTATAGGATATTTGGGTAGGTTTTTGTTGATTTAGAAGGATAAAAGTGGTGTAAAGAAGATAAAGGAGGGGTGTCCTTTTAGAAGGGAGGGAAAAGGCACACTTAGAAATACTAAAAATACTAAAATATAAATAATTAATTATCAGTAAAAATTATTAAAAATGTAAAAAATATTCAAATTAAAAGAGGATAAAGTTTAAATTTTTTCATCCAATGAAATTTCGATAGGTTCTACTTTCATTTTCAACCTCATCTTTTTGTTTAACCCCGTGACTAACCAATTTTAATCTTAACTGTGGTAATGGATTTTTTATTATTATAGGGTTATAATTTTACTTATAAGGTAAAAATTGTCTCATAAATTACCAAGAGATGAGATTTTATACCATTTCTTATCCCACATATCCTATTTAAATATTTTCATAATTTTTAAATAATTTAATAATTTTTTATCTTATAATAATATTAATGTCATTTTAAGAACTATTCACATAATTTGACATTGAATTTTTTTTTATAAAATTTAATTTTAATATAAACCTTTAACACACCCATAATATGATATATTTATCTAATAAAATTCACATAACATAATAATTCATCAAAATTGTATTACATAGAATATTTTTAAAATCATTTATTTATTTATGTATTATTTTAAGAAATACTATCTCGACATTGTGTAAGCATTTGTGGTAATTATTCAATCTGTAAAAATAAAAAATAAATCATAATTATAAAAAAAATTTATCTTTAAAATAATAATTTTGAATCTAATTTATCCTCTTTAACCCTTATGAAAAAGTTTTAGAGTTTTTAATGTTATAAGAGTGACATATTATATTCATTATTTTTTTAAATAATATAAAGGTCATAATCAAAGATAATTGGAACAAAGTGTCCATATTTTCAAAGATTGGACGTAAATAGACTAAATATACCCATAAAATCGGATAAATGATAGTCTTAGAGAAATTTCAAAGCCTCATCCGAAATTTTTAACCCTATTTAACCCATTTTACCCTCAGTGAGTTGAAAATATTTATTGTGGACACTATTCATAATAACCAAAGATAAAAGGGAAAAATTTAACAAATTTTTATATATTCATTACAAATAATAAATAAAAGTTTCAAGATTTTATTTCTAAAATTGGTAGAAATTAATTTAAGAGAAAATCGTAAAACAAAATAAAAAACTGTTTAAAAAAAGTATTTTAAGTATAAAAATGTTTTAATACCAAATTCAATCATAAAATTAATTATAATAGATTTAATTTGATTATTAATAATATAAGAGAACCAATTTTACTTTTAAACTATTTTAAAAACTAATGAAATTTGGTAAATTTTTTAAACAAAAAATATAATTTTCAATTAAAATATTTATTTTTCACTATTCACTGGGAAATCTATCTTTTCTAAAAAAATCCAAAAAATTCACTAAGATCTAATTTTTATATGATGATTTAAATAAAATGAAGTTAGTTTTATCAAATTAATTTTCTAAATTTTTAAAAAATTAAATATAATATTTTCTCACAAAAATTAATAAAAATCATTTTGAAAGGATCAGTTTTTTAAGCATAATATGATTTTACTAAAATATAAATACTTATTTTATAAGAATTGATAAATAATTTTTTTAGTAGGAACTTTATATATATTTAATAATTTGGTATTAATATTCATACCCTTTAATTAAATAGCTATTTTATAAGGGTCATATTTAAATAATAATATTTTGTGGCTCATTTTAGTTCGGTGTTGAGTGTCGTATACACTATAAAACATAATGTCCTTCTTTTAGAATATCGAGGTGTTACAGTCATGATAAACCAACCCAAAACATAAATTATATAATAAATCACATGCCTATGGTTTTATGACTTCCCAACCCATATCATAACCTAACTTGTGTTGGTATGTCACCCAACTTATAGCATGATCCATTCCATATCATTATGTGTCTCTTTGGATAGCATGTTCTCTCAACCTACCATCCAGTTACATCTCATAAGAATGTATATAATGAGCACCCAAACCATATCAAAAACCACAATCATTTCAAATACCAAGCATTATAACTCACATAATATAAACCATTAGTTAATTAAACACATATACAAAAAAAATTCAATAAATAATTATTTAACAAAATGGTTACATGAGCTGAAAACTCACCCAAAATTGAAATAAAATTCACTTTAGGTTAGTCTCTAAATAAATCAACAAATTTCCACTTCCATTTCATTCAAGTCTACTACCATGTTATCCTAATTCCACTATTCCATCAATTACTTGAAAAATACCAACATACCTACATGGCATACTAAGTCATATCATGATTAAGACACCCCTAACAGGTTCCCTCATTCCATTTATAAACACTAGACCCAAGTAACATCTCTAAAGGGGTATAATTTCCCTCAATATAGACATATTTTCATCATAATTTAATGTATTTAAATATCCACACAATATAGGTAATACACATAAGGGTAGGAATAAAATCCATCCCACTCCTAAAGTCCCACTATGTCAATCCCCCCATGCCTAAACTATACATAATAACATTTCAAGGTATAACCACCAATATACCATGTGTTAATGAGAAACTCTAAACCCACACACTAAATGGAAAACCAAGAGACTATAAGGTAACTCAAAGTTCCACATGGCCTTCACCTAAGATAACCACCTTTAATTAATCACATCCCCTACTTGAAGAATACTTAAGAAACTCATACAAGATCCATAATGTTTTAATTTACCAAGGAAATACCCCACCTAGGTTCAAAAAAAAAATATACAACATAATTTTTAGTTAATCCCGTGACCATCAACATTTAAGACTTCAAGGATTAGTGATAAAGGTTCCATAGTGGCCATAGACATTTCCATACTACTCATATGGGTCAAAAGATAAAAATTCATTTTAATTTTGGTAAGTCACACATAAGTGTAAATATTTCGTATCACATACCACATTAAAACTTAAAAATACCATATTGAGATTTTTAGGGAGCACCAAACTCAAACTGAAGTTTCTCTCTCAAGAAATAATCTAAGATCAAACGGTCATCATACATAAATACAAGGAACTGACCTCCTAAAACACACCTTAATTAATTATAAGAATATATAATTAATTAATGAAATTAATTCACATTAAACCCATAATCAATTAATAAGGTATAACCAAGGAATAATTCACTTGATGGCCTCCTATGTACCAATCCTTCAGAAATGGAGTATGTACCATCCTTAAGATATACCCAGTCCTCTAGTATACAAAAACCCCAAAATATCAACTCAATTAATATATCAATTTCATCCAATTAGAACAAAATCCATAAATAATTTAAGTAATATTAGTAACATAAGAAAAAAAATTCAATAACTAGTATTTTAATCCTCCTAGGATCCCCTATATCAATGTAGGAAAAAATCTCCAACATTCAAGAAGAATTCTTTCCTCCATAATCTGGTGTAATCGAAATAAAAGACCAAACTCTAATCCAATAAAATTATAAATGAAAAATGGATAATTCAAGAAGAGGTTAAATAGGAATTAACCCACATAATTAAATTAATGAAACTGCCTTCAGTCTCCATGGATCAAGGAACCATAGGGTTGGGTGATGAGTGATTAAAAGAGTTAAATCCCATTATTTTCAATAATTATAATAAGAGAACCCAATGATGTTTTAAAATAAAACAACCCAAAAAGTAAAAAACCACCCTCCATTAAGAAAAATAGTTACTAGGTGAAATGGGTATCGATTCCATTAACATTAGCCACCCAATGATCCATTAGGTACTTGGTTCCTAAAACTAGCCACCTAATGGCCCTGTCTAGTGGGAATCTCCCTAGGAACCAAGTCAGGTACCCAGTGTGACCAAATCAGGTACCCAGTGTCTTGCTGTAGCCACCAACCATCCACTTTCCCTCTTACAAAACCTTAAAACCCACATTAGGACTCCATCCCATGGGATAACACCTATTAATCTTCTATTATAACTTTTTGATTTTTTCCCAAATTTCATTTTCTGATCAAAAACCATAAATCTTAACCGGTTTTGGTTTTAACCCATTTAGATCCTAGTTCACTACCAACTCCACTAACATGAACTAGTAAATATCGTTATAATAAGAATGTGGCACATATATAATCTTATGATACTCTAAGTATATGTCAATATTAACCACTAATACATTCAAATCATATTGGAGTTGGGTAACCATCTATGTCCCTTAATATAGTGGACTAGGTTAACGACCCATGTTATATAACATAGTAATATCATGAGATATAATGATTTAATTAATAAACTAGAGAGATATGTATTTAAGGTCCAACCTATAACATAAATATATTCTTACATATGCGTGGAACTTGAACATGAAAACAATGATAAATCTGACACAACTTGACCTATCAAATCCCCACTTGGGTCAAAAGTTAACCCAAGTGTGATACCCTAGTCCTTCCTCTAATAGGCTTGGGATAGTTAATATTATTAATAAGGAATGTATAACATGGGATTAATTTGACTAATAAAATCTATAAATAGATATAAATCTCTAATACACATAATAACCAACAATCGCTTGTAATAAAAATATCCAAAACTGGAAGTTAATGTGAATGCATGAGACACCAAAAATATAAAATAATTACATATAGGAAAATAAAAAAGAGAAAATAACATCGGGAAAATATATCAAAATTTGATGGAAATATGATATGGGAAACACATTCTCATGGTTATAACTCCTAGAAATAAACTTCAATAACAACTATACTAATCTAGCATCATAACAACAGCTACAAAAAAGCTCCATAAACACCACTTCCATCATGATAACCTCTAAAATATGAATCATATACATAGAAAAAACACATTTGTGAAAGAATATTCATATCTAGGGGAGTATTAACATATCTAGTATGATTCCCTAAAAACAAAAAGTAAATATAAAACAACAAGTTGGCTCAAAATAGGTTAAAAATAGATATTATTAAGAATTATAAAAACCAAATATAAAATAAAATCTCAATTTTGATTGTTCAAATCCATAGAGGTAATATGATGAAGGGAACCAAGAAAATACCAAATACTTTAAGACTCATAGTATCTAAACAACAAAGATTTCATAACATCTATATCACCTCTTTGGAATCATTGTGGGAGTTCCGAGCCTAATTAAGGTGTGAATGTTTATTGAAGGGGAACCAAACCCTATGGAGGACCCATACCTCACTAAAGAAAGTTATCCTTGATTTATGGGGTTTCATACTCCATGGATATAGGGACCACACCCCATCATGTAGTAAAGATGCTGACTCCATCAGTATTACGGGGGACTCATACCTTGTTGGGATCAAGGGGTGTAGTGAACTGATCCGAGTCAACTTGACACATCATCCGATATAGCTCACCACAAGGCCTAAAGAACTTCTACCCATACACCATAAGCTATTGACTAGTGTTGAGGGTCTAACAGGATATTGTAGGGATACTATAACCTTTGGAAAGAGTATAATAAAAGTTGAGATAACCAAAAAAATCAACATGGATAAAAATTAGAGTACAAAATATATAAAATAGGTTCATGCTATAATTAATGAAATGTAGAAAATAGTCATATAGACTCAAAGAATGCTATAAAAAAATTGATCGCCCATCAGAATAATCACATATACATGCTATAAATAAATAAATAAATCAAAATATATAATCATCTCTACTGATAAATCTGAGAAGTACCATATAATTGGTCTCTATGACTATTGATCTTGTCTAGCTTGAATATCAAACTCCATATGAGAAATCAGCTCGATAAAGTAACAATGTTACTTATATCTATCCATTATGCAACCTTTTCTCCATATGAAAGTAGTTATAAGGTTTATATGTACACTAAAGTGAATGTATTGGGGGTGAGAAATAAATCTCAGCAGGCCACCCCTTATGGTAAACCTATCATATGTTTTTATATATAGGTTCATGAACATGTAATATACCCCATTGAGTTGAAAAATAATAATAGTTGGTAGAATAAAAGAAACTTTATAAATAAAGTGGTTGAAACAAATATAAATAAAGAATGAAACCCTGTGATCTAAGGTGATACCATAGGTAAATCTACCAATGATCTAGCCCACATCGAAGGAATTATAGCACATGGTGTACCAAGACAAACATTGGGATAATCCTATAGATCTACAAATGAGCTCAAAAAATCCAAAAAATGTAACATGTAGAAATTATGGACCACAAGATCTCATCTTATGCATCAACAACCAACACATGTAGCTCTAACAGGATCTAGGACTCTAATGGCATGATTTGAACTGCCAACATGAACTCTAGTAATGCAGATAGATCCTATCTGAACTTGATAGTCATGTAGAACCAATCAAGTTCGATAAAATACAATCATGTAAAGGCATAACTCTTAACCTAGGTCCATCAAAATGTCCCAGATTGAAGATAATCAACCCCTATCCATGGTAAAACATTCACTATCCTAGGGGAGGGTTTTATTCCTCTAGATCATCAATTATCTCTCTAATCCTATCTATCAATAACTTGGTAATATAGGTTATGACCAAATAAATTTTAAGGCTTACTCCTAATCCAATATTACTGCAAAATTCTCTTCCCACATCCAATCCTGAGTAGATTCTTTCCCAAACATCCTCATCAAAAGGAAGTCAAAGCATAAGTCAGTAAACTCTAAAACTCATCATCTGAACTACTATATTAATAGAATTAAACACATCAAGTTCAACAAATATAAGGGATTCCATGGTCTCATGGATCACTAAAATGTTCACTATGGTCCCAAACCATCAGTATCTAGGTTATTAGGTGACACCTGATGTCTCCAAATATGAAACAATTATGACCCTCACTTAGGTTCAATAAAACATAGGGCACCCATAGTCCCCTAAATGATATCTAACTATAAATAAAATCCATACCCAATAAAAGGTTCCCCAACTATAGACTTGACACCTAAACCATCCATGACCATCAATTATCTCACAAGGGTATCTATAAATATAGAATCATATAGACTGCAAGGGGCTCTTCCATCGTATCCAAACCACGAGACAAGGTTGATATGAAAAACATATCCAAGTTTCCCTCAAATTTAAACCAATGATCCTCAATCAATATTTCACTCACAAGGGCATCCAAAAACATAACTATACCTAAAAGGGAATCCCAATATACAACTATGACGTCCACTAATCATTGATAAAAAACCAACCCATAAGGGAATCTTGAAGAACCCCTCAGACTCTTCTCAATATATACTCAATGACATACGACCATACCCAATGTCCCATGATGTCAAACCATCCTGAAGGCTACAAAAAATCATATCCTCAAACACATGATTTAAACTTAAACATATCAAACATCTAGAAATTAGTTATAAAATAAAAATTCAATTCAAGATCTCCTTAGAGATACTACTCAATCATGCATTCTGAGATTTATCCAAAACAATTTTGAACAAAATAAACTTAGAATCCACAGTCCAAGAAATAAAAAGTGCCTGCAAACCTCAATAGAGCCTTGAATCATACATCCCAACCCATAGGAGGTTTCTAAATCAAAACCCAAAGGAAAACTTCCTACCAAATCATGCACAATCCAAAACACCATCCATATATCCTCTCAATACCTAAAATATTCCACAATTATGATTTGTGATGAAAAACAAGAAAAATGGACTACTCACATGCCCAATTTTGTCTCTAAGGTGAGAAAATAAGAAAAATTCCTAAAAAGGGGATGCAAAAAGTGTCCACTTCATATGAATGGTGTGTACCCCTAACATTCTTCCTTGCCTATAAACCTATACCAAAAATGGTGTTTAAATCCTAATAACATAGTGTGTAATGAACCTACATGGTGTTTTAGGAAGATAATGTTCCTAGACATACACCACGCATGGGGTTGAGTCAACTATCTTACACATCCACTGACTACCTACCACATACTGGCTTTGGTTGTATAATTTATATGGCTAATTGATCTGACATGGGGTATCTAGTCAAGTACTCAACCATAGCTCGAGTAACCTCTACAAAACATTCCCTAAATTTACATTCTATGTCATAATTATCTTCAACCCCTCACCCAAAACGAACACATGGTGTGTATTTCCAGTAGTACACATTGTGTGATCATGATTTCCCAAATGAAAAACCCAAAAATCAGCCCGAAATGCTCCACCCCAAATCACCCGACAATGACCCACAAGGGGTTGTGAAAAAAAAATAAAAGGATATAAACATTAAAGACTACAAATATGTGGGAGACTAGAGAAAAACTAAATAAATCCTACCTCATGACATAAAACACTAAGGCTTCAAGATAAGATCTATGCCACTCCACCACCACACCCTAATTTACCTCTAGATGAGCTACCCATCGAAATATCCCTCAAACCTCCCTTATTGTCTCCCTTTACTATCTCATATGATCATGATACCCATAAGGGGGGATCCATGTGAATGAGAATCCAAAGTGAAAGAGAGAAACAGAATAAGGAAAAAAATATAAAATGAAAAGAAAAGAAAAAGAAAAGAAAAGAAAAAGAAAAGAAAAGAAAAGAAAAAGGGTCTTAGCCTAGGCCCAATGCCTATGATGGGTTTATAAGTCTACTAGAAGTAACCTAGTTTGGGAATTAGTTGTACAGTTAGAATCTCAACATGAGATTCCAATGAAAAGATATCACTATTCAAACACACATGGATAATTAATACACAAAAAATTTGACTGACTTGAAATTTTACGAAACTCCCATCCTTAGGTAAACATCATATTCCAAGACCAATGAAGTGGTTTGAAAACTTATATGAGGTCATATGATAGGAGAAAATTTTATATTTCCCCTGGTACAATAATGTTAAAAAATTCAAATTTCTGATGATTTTATCATCCCATAATGATGAAGATCATTACAAACAACCCACCATAATTTTACTCACCTCCAAAAGCCCTGGTGGACAGACATATTCTATTATCTCACCTTGAAAATTGGTGTAAACCATGTTATCATGGCCATACACTAATTAATCTTATAGATCCCGCAACTCTCCCAACATGAGATATGTTAAACCATGACTAATCTGATTTCCCCCATCAGAGGTGTATCCTTATCTTCACCCAAAAAGAAAAACACTAGACTTAGTGGACCATGATCAATTAAATAAAAAACAAAATTAATGGACATAGTTAAATTGATAATATCTGAGAGGCAACAAAAAATAATGACCACTTTCTATTCCCAAGTCACCAGGAATGACATCCATTATGCTCATTAAACCACTTAAAATAAGGATTACATCCTCAAATGGATTGTAGTGTTCTCCTCACCATAATTCTTTCCTTACACTTCTCCTTGATTATTAAACTCATAAATTCTATCATAGATAAATTAATTTAGTATCCTCAATACCCAAATGACTCTTATAATACCCATACACTACTTATTCAACCAAACCACGAACCAATCGACACTATATAGATCCCACACACACATGCCTTCACACATTATGTATTTATCAAAAAAATCCATTACAACTACCACTATCCTCCTCAAGGTAGTGCGATTACACAAGAAACTATCATAGTTTCTCACACTAACATGATACAAGACCCATGGACTTGGGATAATGAACATAAAACTACTAACCATGCTCCTCACGTAGGTGAGTTCTAATAAGATGGAGCACCCTTGGTGATCATCTTCAAAATTAAGGCATATCCATGATGCTACGATCAATTAAATTACCACCCTCCACCTGGTAATCATTTTAAAACATTTATAATCTTACCAAACTCTCACTACACCATCCAATGGAACAACCAGAAAAAACAAATCCAGGAATAAAAATAACCTCCCCTCTCAAGACAACCTTGAATATAGGAGCAGTCTCAAAGCTCAACTTCTCCAAAATAAAGAGTCCTCAAAGTATCCTTCTTACACAACAACCCATAGTGATAAAAAACCCTTTAAGTCCCTACTAAAAGGAATATAAACAATTCCTACCCTGGTCCTTTATAGAAAAATGTGAACTCATACCCTCACCGTAAGAATCGACAAACAACACATGGATAGAACTACTCCCTCCCCAAAAACTCAAACCAATGACTTTAAAGAAACCAAAACCTTATGGTATCTAGATCTCGATCCAAATAACTCTCAAGGATATTTTCTATTATTGATCCAACAACAAAGAATCAAAATCCCACCCCAAACCACTAGGGTCTCTTTGTATACCTCGACAAAGGGATTATATCTCCGTCAACTATGAACATCTATCCATGAGATCCACACATATTTTCATTAGAAGAATATAATTATGCTCTAGTTGAGTAAAATTACATCAAGGAGATATATATGACAACACCATATAGGTTTTATAGACACTTTAAACAACTAAAACTCTATAAAAAATATATATCCACAAAAACAAATTGCATCAAAATAGGTGAAATTATAACCCCTTAAAAATAGAATCCATGATCATTAATCCCATGCTTTAAAAACATGGACTTCCTATCAACAAATATGGTCATTCCACACTAGTTTGATATCTATGAAATTTTTTAACACATCCCTAGACAACCTCTCTTAAAAATCCCTAAATAATAAAATTAGGCATCTCTAATACAATTTTATAATAAACCAGACCAGGTTAACCTGATACGTCTCACGATACGGTAATAAACAAGGCCTAAAGTGAACCTACCCATATTCTAGAGGCCTCCAAATAACAATAAGGGTATAATGTGATATAGTGGAGAGAATATACCCCATATTCATAGTATAATAAAATTTGAAATAACCCAAAAAATCCATATGGATAAATATAAGAGTATGTAATATATGAAATAGGATCATTCAATAATAAATTAAATGTATAAAATAGTCATATAGACTAAAATAATGGTCTATAATGACTGATCTCCCACAGTGTTGACCATATATATATATATATATAGTAAATAAATTAATAAAATAAAATGAATAATTAGCTATATTACCTACTCTGATCCTTACCACATACTCAGTTTCCATGACTATTGAGATACTATATCTTGAACATCAGACTCCACACACGCTGTCCTGATCAATTAGAAAACAATGATCCTTGATCTTATCCACCACACAACCTATGATCCATATGAAACCATATATTATGTATTCATTCACACTAAGGTGAATTCACATGGGGATATAAGTTCACCCATAATGGTGAACTTATAAACTAATTCTGTATACAAGTTCATTCACCAGTGATATACCTATCCTAGTTGAAAAATAATAACATATGGAATAAAATAAACATTTTCATAAAAGGGGGACTAAATAAAAATAAACAAGTAGCTAAACTTGGGATCTAATGTGACACCCAAGGTAAATATACCATCACTCTAGACCACATCATAGGACTTATACATGTGGTACACCCAACTAAAAAAATAGGAGTGTCTAATAGATATATAAAGGAGAATTAATACACATAAAAACACAACATACATGAATAACATAAAATATGACCTCATCCTCAACATATACAACCACCACATACAACTCTACTGCGCTTTAGAAATCCAATGACATGATCTAAACTAGAGACATGAACTCTACTAACACCAGGAGGACCTATCCAAACTTGGTAGTCCTGATTAACTAACTAGGATTGATATAATGTAGATAGGTAATGACATAGATCACAACCTAGGTCTATCAAAATTTTTAGGACCATGGACACCCAACCCCTATCATGGGTAAAACATTAACTGGACTAGGGGATGGATGCACCCTCCCAAATCATCAATTAGCTACCTAGACATATCCAACAAAACCATATAATAGAGGAGAGAACCAGATAAATATTAGGACTAACACCTAATCCAATAATATCACAAAGGGATCATACCACATCCAATACTAAATAGATTTTATCTCAAACATCTTTAACCAAAGGCCATAAAAGAACAGGTTGATAAAATCTTGAACCCATCATCCAAACTACTGAATCATCAACACCAACCAACTCATTGTAAACAAATATTGGGATCCCATGGTCCCATGAATCATCATAACAACCATTATGAGCTCAAAATTCTAGTCTCAAGGATATAAGTTGACACACAACATTACCAAATACAAAACAGAAATGAGACATACTTAGGGTCAATAAAACATGGATCTCCTACAGTCCCCTATATTATAACCAACTCAAATAATGGGACATACTAAATGAAAGGATAATAAACTAGTGACTCAATACCCAACCTATCTATGACCATCAATTCACATACAAGTGCATACATAAATATAGAACAAGACAACCTATAAGGGAATATTATATCACATGAAAACCATGGGAGAATCCCTACATAATAAACGTCTCTAAGTGGTACACAACTTCCAAACAACGATCCTCAATCAATAATACACCCACAACGTCATTCAAAAGCATAACTACACCCAAAAGGGACTTCCTAATAGTTGACTATGACATCCACTGATCACCAATCAGAAACTTACCCATAATGGAATCCTCATGAGTCCCTTAGACTCTTCTTAACATCTACTCATTGACATTCCATCATACCCTATCCAAAATAGAAACCCTCCCCAAAGGGTTCAACCAATCAGATCCTCAAACAAAGGATCTAAACCTCAATAAATCTAACCTTGATAAATTTTTCTCGATATCCCAGGACCTTCCGAGATCTCCTTAGAGATAATAATTGATTCCACCTTCTGGGATTCTTTTTAAAGATCCTAGAAAAAATAAATTGAAATATGCAAGGCAAGTTGTCCAATAAGCATGCGACCCTTAATCTGGCCTCACATCACATATTATAACTCATGGGAGGATTTTAAATCAAAAACCTAAGAAAAATCACCCTACAATTATTTCCCAATCCAAAACACCATCCATATGGAATCACCATATCAAAAGGATTTCACCATTATGATATACATGGAAAACAACTCAGAATAAATAACTCACAGGTCTGATTCTGACTTGAGGGTGGGAAAATTGTAAAATTTCCTAAAAATGGGATGTAAATTGTGTAAAATTCATATACATGACAAGTACCACCAGTATCCTTTCCTAGCTATAAACCTTTTCCGAATTTGACATGTAAAACTAAATCACACAATGTGCACAGATCCTATATTGAATGTCACCCACATGGGGTTTCTCACAAAGTACCTAGCCATATACCCTACATGGGGTTTTTCTAATTACCATAAATAACCATTTTTCATGTACCACAGAAGGGGCCTTCCTATGTTCTTTACATGACCAAGTGCCCTGACACGTGGTGTCTAGATGATTACCTGACCAAATCCCTAGTCACCTCTACATGGAGTATCCCAAACTAACATGTCGTGTATTCATAATATTTAAACCCACACCTAAAATAAATAACACATGATGTGTGTTATTTTTACTACATGTTATGTGATCAGAATTTCACCAATAGAAACCCCCACAATCGGCCCAAAATTCCTAATTCACCACAAAAATACCTCGTAAAGACCCTTAAAGGGTCCCCAAAAACACATATAAGGTTTTAAACAATAATAAATACAAATATATAGATATATAA
The DNA here is from genome assembly GCA_963277665.1 of Viscum album. Lineage (NCBI taxonomy): Eukaryota > Viridiplantae > Streptophyta > Magnoliopsida > Santalales > Viscaceae > Viscum > Viscum album. The sequence continues at coordinate 766,479,689 of OY728159.1, read as the reverse complement.
AAGAAAAAAATAGTATCCAACCTCATGGTGTAAAACACTGAAGTATAAAGGTGAGATTTACACCAATCCGATGTCACACTCTGATCTACCTATAGATGAGCTACTTGATGACATATCCCTCTCCCTATTTATCCCCCTCTCCTATATTGAGAGATAATGAAACCCATATAGGGGGGATAAATGTTAATGAGAATCCAAAGAGGATGAGAGAAAAGGGAAAAATAAAAAATAAAGAAAATGGAAAAAAGAAAAAGGAAAAAAGAATAGAAAAAGTGAATAAGCTTGGTTCTCATGATGGGTTTATGCCTAACTTAAGAAAACCCCCATTTCAAACTCTATAATAGAGTTATAATATAAATTATATACTCTAGTAAAAAAATATTACCATTTGAAAATGAATTAATAATTAATATTTAATTAATAAAATATTATATATTCCGTCAAAATTTGAGCTACACAAAATTCCATAAAACATTTTTATAGGCTTAACACCCTACTCTAGGACCAATAGGATAGTCAAAAAAATTATCTCAAATAATTTTATTAGATAAAATAATATTTTCATACTATTACACTCCTTGGAACAAAATTTCAAATTTCTCTTGATTTTCTGAACTTTTAAACACGTTGGTCATTATGAGGGCATGTCAATGCCATGCCCGAAATGCTTGAAATAAAGAACCCACACCCCATATCCTCTAGGGTGAATAGAATATATGAAGTTTATGGAAAAAATATTCTATATCACCAGTATGTATCTAGGGTTTACGTACCCTGTGCCTACTAAAAGCACCTCACTTGAACTCCTTCATCATCTTAACAAATATAAAGAACTCAATATTCTCATAAATCACTAGATAAAGTGATTAATGAAAAATAAAAAATCCCCATCACAATCTATGTTAATGAATTCTCAGAATATAATATTATATTATTCAATTAAATAACCCAAATGATAAAATACAAAAAATACCAATACAAGATAAGTACATGAAATGTACTCTACTCGATATAGAATGATCTTCTTTAGGGGTCAACTAGGTGTATACCACTATCACCCGGTAATTCAGTCACAAAATATATGAAGTTTAATACTTATATAAATAACCATGTACTCATGGATAGTTTTATTGAATTCTAATGTACATGGTGTGTCCTCCACATTGACATGGCATGTGAAACTCATGAGTTAGTCATCATGCATTGTCAAGATGATAGTCATGTCACCTACCATGGAAATTAAATGTTATATATCTTACATGATGTCTATATCCAAAGGTTTAGCTGGGAATATAATCTTATACCCCATGTCATGTTTCCTTTAGTTAAACATGATGTGAGTTTTTTAATTACACACCATGTAATATTTGACTCCACCATATAAACCATAGCTTTAAACAGTATGATACAAACCATTTATTTCGATGACCACACATAGTGTTATCATGATTTTAAACTCTAGAAACCCTAACCACTAAGTCCAATATATCATCCCATTCTATCGTGAATCATTCCACTATTAACAACACCCACACCCGTCATTCCTAAACCATCACTATTTCACCACTACATTGTTGAGATAGGTTGTCCACACCATTGTGGCATCCACTTATCAGCACTATACCTGATGCAACATTGAAATAATCACCTATAGAGGTCACCTATATAAAAAAACTATCCACTTCAATGGACAAAGGTGATCATTCATTGTGATAATAATAATTAGAAAGAAAGAGAGAGATCATGTAGATGGGGAAATTATTGGTGACCTATGGGTTATGACTTCCGAAACATACCCCAAATTTGACTCACTAGTATTGTGTGTATAAAAGATATGAATTTTAAAATCATCCAACTATAATTATTTATATAGAGAGGAAATTATTCAATAAATAATGCACAAACACCAAGAGTATTTTAAAAAATAATAATAATAGAACACTCGAATTAATATTCATAATAAGAAAAAATCAAGGGAAATGAATTATCCCATACAAATATTTGTAAAGATAATATAAATAAGAATAATTGATTAATAAGTAATTGGATCTAGAATAATAGATCAATAATAATTATAAAAATTCCAACCTTGAATGAAGATTGATATAAATTCAATGGTTCTTCTCGATCTATGATTTGTTAATCCCTCCAACAATAATGAGGATCTAAATTCTCTAAATCTCTATTTTAATTCTCTTTGGTTTTCATCATTATTGGAGGCTCACCATAATAGAAAAATAAAATAAATATTTATAAAAAAGAATTGGGTCAAATAGTATTCTAAAATTTGAAATTCTTAGAAGGACCTGGTTTGGGACCCAAAACCCAAACAAAAATTACATGACTAAGTAAACCCCCATCCTAAGTCAAACTATGATGATGAATTTTCCATTCAAGGATCCATTTAGGATCTATAATTTATTTTTTTAATGTGTGTACAAGATAAAAACATTATATTGAGAAATATTAAATATTCTTGAGGGCCTAGGATTCTATAAAAATTCATCCAATCATGAAACCACTTAATAAAATATTTTTAATAATATTTTGAATGAATTATAATTTTTTTTAACTTATTACGTCCTCCCCATATTCAAAAATTCTCTAATTGAAAATCACAAATCAATCCAAGAGTTGAGGGTATATATCATGCATCCGATTCACAAGATCCCAATAGATATTTAGAAGGTTGTAATGATAAATCAAGACACACACACCAATGGTATTATCCCCTATAAAGAATCTTTTATTTCCCATCATTAATATAGTTTGAGTACCCCATAAAGGTTATTTTTTCCTTTATGTTTGGATCACTCTAGTCGATAATGCATAATTTATTATGAATATACCTATTTATCTGTAACACTTGGAATATGTTATGCACTCATTCCAATTACGGGGGTAATTCCATGCAGTAAGAAACTTTTCTTACCCTACACATGATCTCGAATGGATTGAAGAACATTGAAAGATTCTTTTCTTCCCTGAAAAAAACCCTTGATCCAGATAATAGAGATAAATTAAGAAACATATAACATCATTCCTAAAACTCTAAAGTCCTTAATTAATGTCTTATATAATACTTATGATGGATTTAAGCTATCCTCATAGACCCTTGGGTCACATTCACCATCTTTATTGTTAATCATTCTAGATCCATCCCTATAAGAGATAACTCCATAATCTCTTCCAACAAAGGTATGAATTGTGGGGTCTCCTATACAAGGACTTTATAGGTATAATAATGACTAGGGATTAGTAGATATTTTTGTATGTAAACTCTACTAAGTCTATGTGATCAACCAAACTCATTTCAAAATCAAACTTGTAAGCTTGAAATATATCCTTAAGAACCTGAATGGATTTACCCATTTTACTATCTATCTTGGGGTGGGATGTTGTAGTCATCCAAAAATAGGTTTTGAAATAATATTAAAAACTCATCCATAACCCTGACATGAATCAAGAATCATGGTAAAAAATAATCACCGAGGGTACCTATGAAACTACAAAACCACTTTAATGTATAAGAATCCCAAAATCTCTACTAAACACTTCTCCTAGATAGAGAGGATGTGAGATAACTTGGTCAATTAGTTAATGATCATCCATACAGTGTCATATATCTTCACCAATTAAAGATGTATTGTAGTGAAATCCATCAATATATTATCCAACATACACTGTAAAACCTCAAGAGGTTAGCTTAAAAAAACCAAGAACTTATTCTCATCCTTCACATACTAATAGGAAAGGCACTATGATATGAATTTGATAACACTCTACATCATGTTTGGCCAAAAACACAAGAACTTAAGATAATAGTATATCTTCATTACACTAGGATGTATCACTAATGGGGAATTATAAAACTCCCTGAACACCTCCTATCACAACATAGTTAAAACAAATGTCTTACCCTGTAAGAGAGTTGCATCTTCTTAAAATATATATTCATTAAATATCATGAATTTGATGTCTCCATGATGGCCCTCCTTCACCCAAAAAAGAATTTTGGGGGCCATTACCAGTGTTATAAGGTAGGAAACATATCCATATTCAACTAAAACTAACCACATCAAGGTTAAATTATTAAGAACCTATTTCATTAGTTGAGCATGATATTTCATAACAAGGTAATTATTCACCATATTTCCCTTCTGAAGAGTATAAACACTCTCAATGTCATAATATTGTAGGAACTCTATCCACCCCACCTTCCTTATGTTGATATTTTGTTTGGTAAGATATACATGAGACTATTGTGATTTAAATAGACAATAAATAACTCACTAAGAAGATACTACCTCTAGGTATTGAAATAATATACTACCACTGTGATATCTAATTCATGGGTCAAGTATATTTACTCATAAGGTCTCAACTACTTGGACCCGTAAGTAGTCATTACCTACCTATGCATCAGTACATATACATGTACGACCCTGAAGGCATCAAATGACACCAAAAACATAAATTATCTCTTTTAGAAATCATAAAAATATAATAATGGCACTATTATAAAAACCATTTAAAATGAGACATTTATAACATCAGTTATTTAGAACCAATGTTATAATTTTTTTACATCTGTTATTTTATAAAAAAGGTAAAAAAACATAATATTCTAGTTTTTTTTGCATTAATTAACAAATAACCTACACACTAAATAAGTATTTTTCATTTTTTATAAAATAAATTCAGTATTTTTATTAAAGATCAGTTATTTAAATAAAAAAATATGGAAAATCATTAACAAAATTTGTGTTATCTAGTGGGATAGTTTATTTATTTTCACCTTCTTAATCTCTCTTGAAATTTTCTCCAAAAAATACATAACTCAACATTCTATAATACTTCTCACCATCACCTCCATCAGTATCACCATTGTTAGCCTCTTCCACCAACTGCTGTCATCATAAAACTCTTTCTCTTATTCTTGGACTTCCTTTTTTTACTTCTTTTATCTTATCTATTACATATCAGTTTTTCTCCATTATTTTTTATTTTTTTTCCAATTTCATTAGAATAAATTCTTTACTTAATATGGTTTTTGTTATGGTTCATTATATTCATTATATTTATAGACCAACCTATACCTGAATGACTCAAAGTACTGATTTAAATCAATTTTATCTTAGCCAGTTCACATTGATTCGATATGATTTTATTTGTTTTACATTGTATTAATTTTATCTGAAATATTTTGATGTTGATGAAAATTTTAGGGGTTTTTCTTTTATATATTTTTTCGTCCAATCAATTTTTATGTTTTTATAGTTTTTTTACATTTATCATGGGCTATCTGTTATATATTTTTCATGTTATTATTGTGGATTGTAGTTTACTCAACATACATAATACCTTTATTTGGTTTTAAATTTGTGAAAATTATTTATATAATTATTTATTCTTGTTTATTGTATTTTACAAAGTTTAATTTTTAATAATAAATCATTTTATTATTAAATGTTTTATATTATGTGAAATAATTTTTTAATAAAAAATATATATTATACATGTATTGGAAATTATGTTTTTTATCTATTAATAAATATTAAATATTTTTGTTTTTTTATAATTTTATTAAATAATAATAAATTCTATTTATTAATTTTTTTTATTATGGATAAAGTATAGTGTGACCAATAAATTATCAATGTTGTTTTATTTTTTAAAAAATAGTTTATTTATTATTTATTTTATATTTTTTATTGGTTTTTTTTATTATTTGTATTTATATTTATGGAATAAATATCATTTTTCATTTTTTATAAAAGTAAATTTGAAATTTAAATTATAAATATATTAACGTATATTTAAAATTTGAAATTTTCTATTGGTGATAACAAATAGTAATTGGATTACTACATGATGAGAAAGTTAAAAATATGAGGAAGGGGTTGATGCTGTTTTGGATTTTTCCAAATGAAATATCTCAAACAACAACCTCTTTTTTATATCCACGCTTAAAATGTTTAAATATGTGAAATCTATAAACTACAGAAATAAAATATCTTTTAATTTTCATTGGTTTTAATGCATCTTGCTGTCCTTGGAATTTTTTTCAATTTATATTTAATTTTATATGTAATAGTTGTATTTTTATAATCATTTACTAATTTTTTCTTTATTATATTTATAGAATAATTTCATATCAAATAAATGATTTTTTTTATTTTTTAGGGAAAACCCTGCACAAAATTTTTCTGAAGAGCCTCTTTATCCTTCTGTATAGGATACTTATACTTCCAAATGGGAAAAGAAGGATTCTATGCTGGGTAAACAAGGTAGAATGATTTTACATAGATTATCAGTTGCTCATAGGCATGACCAGAGGATACATATTGAGTTTCACGATAATAGTAATCCTAAGGGTATAAATTTGAAACAATTCAGGGGTTTTTTTCCATTGAAATCTTGAGATGAAGTAAGCATTTTGATTTTTGATTTGAGAAGTGTCAATAAGAAAACACTAGTTCATCAATGGGAGACAATTTTTATAAGATGATTTTTATTATTATTTTACTTATAATGACATATTTTTGCAAATATATTTTATTTTTTCCTTCTCATTAGATGAAATATGATATAATAGAAAGTAAATAAGCTAAGAAGAAGTGTTTACCTTTTTTTCTCTAGGGTATTAATGAATTTTATATCAACCCTAACTTTGCATTTCATTTTTGGTGCAAGAAAAAATAAAAATACATATGATATATATCCTCTTCTAGATAAAGAAACATAAAATAAATTTATTTAAAGTAGATGAAAAGAATAATTTTTTGGTAAGTTTAATGTTAATTTTTTTGATGTTTTTTGTATAATTACTAAAAATGGTCATCTTAATAATTTATTTCTCATTAAATGATAGAAAGTAAGGATATACGATTAAAATATCCAATCCAAAAAATTATACCCTCATAATTTATCTTATAGAGGGTATCCATTATTGAAAGTGAGAATTATGGTTGAATGTTTTAAAAAATTGAGAGTTGTGTCTTAGAGATCAAAAGAAATTGACCGTCATTCCCCCCAACTAGACATGAAAAAAGAAATAGGGACCAAATGACAAAAAGAGAACATATATTATAGAATAATCGAGGTATATTGTTGAAAATACTCTAAGAAGTTATTTAAGTTATTTTTATACTCTTCATATTTTGTAATTATATAATACAAATTTCAAATATTCTATATAGGAGGATCTTGAGGAGGAGATCACATAGGGTTACTTTATACATGAGGGTAGTAAGGATATTTTAGCTACTATATTAGGAAATCCTAAACTCCCAGGTCACAAATGAAGATACATTGAAGGTTTATAAATTAATTAATTGTATGGTTATTATAGAACTTCCTCAAGGGAGGATTTATATACATGAAAAAACATATTTATAAGTTAAAGTTCAAAATGTGGGTGAGATAATGGAGGATAAGATTAGATATTCAGCACAATTGATGTTTAAAGACATGAAAAAAACTTAGGATTTTTTCATTCCTTACTTATCCAACTTCAACTACATATCCCACTCCCCCAAAACTACCTATATATCATACTCCAATACATCATCCTTCAAAAATTCCCATATAATATGTGTTATATGCTTTGGATCCTTAGTATCATAGTATAGCATAAGGAATTAGATATTATGTTAAGGATACCCTACACTATCAGTTGGCGGAGATAGATCAACATGGGGGATTGATATAGGATATTATATATCCATTACCTAGAGTAACATTATCTAAAAATGTGGTTTCTATAGTTTAAAAAAGTGTTGTATTTTTTTACATTGGAAATCTATAGTTTTCTGATAACTCACCATTAAGGTATGAATAGATTATAACATTTATTTTTCATATTGGTGTTAATTTTTTTAATATTTTAATATATATATACATGTATATATATATATATATATTAGGAATACATTAAAGTAGAAGAACTGTCTTATAGAAAGAAAAAACTGGTTGATACACCTTTGACTATGGATACTACTTGACCTGAAGGGATTTATAAATTATCAACATATGAAACTATACTATCGATTTTTATGAGATTCTAATGGATGACTATGTTTGTGGATAAAATAAGTTTGTGATGATTTTTAAGAGAGATATCATGGATCTTATAACTTCAAAAAATTTGGTCCAAATAATGACACTAGTATTTGTCCATGTAAGTTGATTATCATATTTATTTCAATTATATCAATTTGATTTATATAATTTAATACTTATATTTTTTATTTATTTGGTATCTTTATATAATTTTAATTTAGTATGATACCACATGAGGGTATGAAATCTTGGATCCAAAATTTATTTCTCCAGTAATGAAGGTAATGCAAAATGATGACAGAACAATATATAATTCTGTATGATTTCAAAATGATCCAATTAAATGTTAAATGTTTCATTATCCAAATAGGTATAAAAAATATATTTCAAAAAGTGATTATTCTATTGATTAAATAATCAATCACATTATATTTTTGTACATTAGTATCCATTGGATGTCGTGTATTTTTTTTTCGAAAGGAAAAGAGAGATTACTGATGATCCTCTATACATAGTTATGTGTGAAAGAACATTAAAGAATTATTCGAGATGTAAGGCTTATTATTTGAATTATTATAAATAAAAATACCTTTTAATTTTATTTCATACTTATCCTTTTCATAAATTGTATGAGATTACAATATAGATTCAAAAGTAAAGTGGAAATCAAAGATCAAATATGTGTTCACAAAGGTAACTTCATTTAAACTTACTATACTTTAGTAGATACTTAAAATGATATTTTCAATTTAAAAAATTTTCTTTAAAAAAACATTCATCTTCAAGAAGGAATAACAGAATATGGATATTATGTTCTGAGATTTATGTTTTTAATAATTTCAACTAGGACATTTATAAAATTTTATGATGTTATATTTTATTATAACCTTTCTTTGGATTTATATTATCATTACATTGAAAATATATATTGAATACTTACATTTTAATTTTTATAATTTTGATGAGTATCACCCTTATATAGAAAAATATTTAAATTATATATGAGGAGAATGAGTGGATTATTTTAAAAATATGATTTGGTTTTAGTTTATCTTTATTTTTAATATAGATTATGAAGTTTAAATTTCAAATTGTAAAGTCTTTGTAACTTGGCCAAAGATTTATTTTTGATATTTTTTTAGAATATTATTTGAGGTTCTATTTTTTATATTGTTTATACTATTTTTTGATCTATTTTATGTTGGGTAAAATATATTTTAAGAAAAATTATGAAAATGAATTTTTATGTTGGTTATTTTTAATAATAGATATAAAAAATATGATTTTACATCATTTTTTATAACTGACATAAAAAGATGTCTGATTTTTCATTTTAACGGTTTTAAAAATGATTTGTATAATAACCGACATAAAATATAATTCTTTTACAAAGGTTAAAATATCCCATGAAAAAAATATTGACAACATATCTTACAAGGGTGTCTGTAATTAACTAATATTAAATATTAGAAACAATGATGTGTAAAACCCTTTTATGTGATAGTTTGGTCAATCTCTACTTCAGATACTCAAAATCACTTTGAAAAAATTAAAATTAGATGAAAATATACCCTTTTTGGGTGAGGGGTGTCATGGGACATGTAATCCATGAGAAGTATTCCATGAATCTCTAGTAATAACTTTACAACCCAAGAAATCTATACACCTAGAACATTGATTTGGGTGGATCCCAAGTAATAAAAACCTCTATATTCATGGAGTTGACTACTAATCCACTCTCTAAGATAACATGTACCAATAAATAGACCTAGAAAGTCCATAATTTCCACTTTTAAAGTTTACTATAATGTTTACACTTACAATGAAAGTCTATAACAATCCTCAAATGATTAGTATAATCCTCCTTTGACATAAAACACGTGAAGATATTGTTGATAAAATTTTCAAAAATTGGTCTATGAAATGCGGGAAAGATTTAATTCATGGGTCCCATGAACATAATAGGTTAATTAAACAATCCAAAGGACATCACTATGGGATCATAATGTCCATATAAACAATAAAAAAATATATTTTAATTTCCTCCTTGAGAACCTAAAATTGATGGAATCCTCACATGAGATAAATAACATAGTAAGGGGTAACCCTTGAATTTCATTGGGATCAACATATATTTATTCCTATATAACAAGAGGAAGATGATCCTCAAAATTTTCCATAATACACAAATCCAAATTGACCAATTGATAGGTAATGAGATGAAACTTCCTAAGAGCCATCCCTGATCATCTCACTTGAGGGTTCCACTTGATATTAAAGGAGAATATCAACCCATAAACTTGATATAAAATAATCATGTAATTATAATTTCTGGTTTTACGAGTGTAAGAACCTTTTTATAGATACTTCTTGGAATTTATAGAATTATTTATTCCAGAATCCCATCATAGATCTAGAGGGTGATGGCGATGTGGAGGTACCAACATCTAGAATTCCAAAAGCAACATACAATGAAATAAAAGGATCAAAACTAGAATCTAGAAGGTGGAGGGAATATAATAGTAAACAAACTCTAATGTAAGAGTAACTTATAAGATTCAGAGGATACATAAGATTAATCAAACATGCTATATAAGATTAATATGGAGCAAGGAATTCATAGTTTACATTGTTCATCTTCAGAAGGAGTTATGTTGGTGGATTTATTTAACCAAGTGAAGGGATAGCCATGAAGATCAAATCTAGAGGGCATGTTCTCTATAAATATTGGAAGAATATGGAAACCCACTGACTGAATGGATACTAATGTCTTTAACTAAAAATTTATGGGTCCTACTCATTTTTTGGGATAATAATTACTATTTTAATCATCTTCCAATCCTCTCAATAAAAGTTCACTATAGGAAAACTGGGCAATTGCGACGGGCCATTTGCAACGGGCCAGTATCCTGTCACAAATAGTCCTTCAGAAAATATTTTTGTGATGGGAGAACCAACCCGTCACAAATAATAAGGTTTTTACGATGGGTCGATGGTTCCCGTTGCAAAAGATTTTGCGCGTGTTGCGCACCAAAACGCGAGAAAAGGGTATTTGCGACGGGCTATAGTAGCCTGTCACAAACACCCAGTGGCATTTTTAGTATTTGCGACATGATATAGATCTCGTTGAAAATATTATGTCGGCAGGTGGTCTTTTGTGACGGGTCCCATCGCAAAAGACTTTCTAACTATAGGATATTTGTGATGGGTCCCGTCGTAAATGATACTATTTGCAACGGTAGTCCCGTCGCAACTAATTTAACCTAAATATACCCCCACCAGTTTTCCCTCATTCCACTCAATTCTCTACTTCTATCTCTCTCTAATGGAAAATTTTCTCTGAGAATTTTTAATAGTTTAAAATTTTAATTCGGAGCATTATCCGCAGCATAAAATCTTCAAAAGCTTCAATCTTACGGTATTTATCTATTTCTCATATTTGTTACTTCATTCATTTTATTTTATTTTAGTTATGATTATTGTTAATTAGCTATAGATAAATTAAATTAGAATTAGATAATTTTATTTATCATTGTTTATGTTTATTTTTAAAAATAATCATGTGTGATTAGTATGAATTAGTATTAATTAACAGTTATTATATTAATAAGTAATAATTAGTATTAAATTGTAATAATTATTATTAAATTATAATACTAATTATTAAATTGTAATAATTAGTATTAAATTGTAATAAATTGAAAACATCAGTAATAATTTTCAAAAGTTAGTAATAAATTGCAATAATTAGTAATAAATTACAATAATTAGTAATAAATTGCAATAATAAGTAATAAATTGCAAAATATAGTAATAAATTGAAACAATTAGTAATAAATTTCAACAATTAGTAACAACTTGCAATAATTTGTAATAAATTCGAATAATTAGTAATAAATTCGAATAATTAGTAATAAATTCGAACAATTTGTAATAGATTTGAATAATTAGTAATAAATTGAAACAATTAGTAATAAATTGAAACAATCAGTAATAAAGTAACAAAATTAATAATAATTAGAAATAAATTATAATAAGTAGTAATAAATTATAATAATTAGCAATAAATTATAATAATTAGTAATAAACTTTAATAATTAGTAATAGATTATAATAATTAGTAATAAATTGTAATTATTTGCAATAAATTGTAACAATTAGTACTAAATTCTAATAATTAGTAATAAATTGTAATAATTAGCAATAAATTGCAATAATTAGTAATAAATTGTAATAATTAGCAACAAATTGCAATAATTAGTAATAAATTGTAATAATTAGTAATAAATTCTAATAATTAGTAATATTTTTTAATAATTTGTAATAAATTCTAACAATCAGTAATAAATTCTAATAATTAGTAATAAATTTTAGTAATTAGTAATAAATTGAAAAATTAGTAATAAATTGTAAAAATTAGTAACAATTAGTAATAAATTACAATAATTAGTAATAAATTGTAACAATTAGTAACAATTAGTAATAAATTGTAATTATTAGGAATAAATTGTAATGATTAGTAATAATTAGTAATAATTAGTAAAAATTAGTAATAAATTCTAAAAATTAGTAATAAATTCTAATAATTAGTAATAAATTCTAATAATTAGTAATAAATATTAATAATTAGCAATAACTAGCAATAATTAGTAATAAATTGTAATAATTAGAAATAAATTTTAATAATTAGTAATAAATTCTAATAATAATTAATAAATTATAATAATTAGTAATAAATTTTAATAATTAGTAATAAACTGTAATAATTAGTGATAAATTGAAATAATTAGTAATAAATTGTAGTAATTAGTAATAAATTGCTATAATTAGTAATACATTATAATAATAAGTAACAGTTAGTAATAAACTGTAAAAATTAGTAATACATTGTATTAATTAGTAACAAATTGTAATAATTAGTAATAATTAGTAATAGATTCTAATAATTTGTAGTAAATTGTAAAAATTAGTAAAAAATTCTTATAATTAGTAATAAATTCTAATAATTAGTAATAAATTGTAAAAATGGTAATAAGTTGCAAAAATTAGTAATAAATTGTAACAATTAGTAATAATTAGTAATAAATTGAAATAATTAGTAATAAATTGTAACAATTAGTAAAAATTAGTAATAAATTGTAATATTTAGTAATAAATTGCAATAATTAGTAATAAATTGTAACAATTAGTAATAATTAGTAATAAATTGTAACAATTAGTAATAAACTGTAATAATTAATAATAAATTGTAATAATTAGTTATAAATTGTAATAACTGGAATAATTAGTAATAATTATTAATAAATTCTAATAGTTAGTAATAATTATCAATAATAAGTAATAAATTCTAATAATTAGTAATAAATTCAAATAATTAGTAATAAATTGTAATAATTAGTAATAAATTGTAATAATTAGTAATAAATTGCAATAATTAGCAATAAATTGCAATAATTAGTTAGAATTAGTAATAAATTATAAAAATTAGTAATATATTTTAAAAATTAGTAATTATTAGTAATAAATTGTATTAATTAGTAATAAATTGTAATAATTATTAATAAATTTTAATAATTAGTAATAATTAGTAATAAATTTTTATAATTAGTAATATATTTTAATAATTATTTATAAATTATAATAATTAGTAATAATTAGAAATAATTAACAATAATTAACAATAATAACAAGAAATTGTAATAAATTGTAATAAATTGGTATAATTTTCTAGCAGATTAGAAGCTCCCTTTTGTCCGATGCCTTATCTCCTTGCAATTTTCTCCCTCTGAAATCACTATGAAAAAACTATCCTCACGTACGAATATCTATTTTTGTATGCTTGATAATGGAGAGCGGTGTGATGAGGCCTTCTAACTCTCTATTATCATGTATAAAAAAATAGATATGCATTTGTTGAAGTAGATTTTTCATATTGATTTCAGTCGGAGAAAGTTGTAAATAGATGAAACGTCAGGAAAAAGAGGCTCTTTTTCCTGAGGACTCATCTCCATTGTCTCCGATTGAAATCACTATGAAAAACCTACTCAGACATACGAATATCCATTTCTGTATGCACAAAGATAGAGAGTAGGGAGGCCTAGCCATGCTTCTCTCCATCCTCATGCATATAGAAATGAATATCTGTACATATGAGTTGATTTATCATAGTGATTTCAGTCAGAGAAAATAGAGATGATTTCTTAGGAAAACGAGATGCCTCCAATCTACTAGAAATTATGTCGCCGTTAATTAATAATTATTAGTACAAATTAGATGTATTTAATAATAATTAGTGGTAATTAGTATAAATTATTATAAGTTAGTGTAGATTAGTATAAAAGTTTTAAAAAATACTATTAATAAGTATGAAATAATAAAAATTAGTATAATTTGATAGAAAATGGAATTTAATTGTATTATATTTTTTGGATAGTGCTTTTCTTATATCAAATTATATAAAAAACCAATTATTTTATATTTTTTAGAGAAATGTGAAACAAGGAAGTCGGAAAAAATCATTATTAGATGATCATGCTTGGATAAATTAGCGCAAGAATCCAAATGTTTTTGGTTTAACTCCTATATATATTGAGGGTGTTGAAGATTTCTTATCATTTGAATCATCAAAACTAGAATTTGTTTCAGAAGGGAAAATTAAGTGTCATTGTAAAAATGTGCTCTAAGCGTGTTTGACACATTTGAAAACATTGTGGGTTATTTATTTCTTTTCTTTCAACCAGATTATGTTTTTTGGTATTAACATGGTGAACGCTGTTCTAGAGTAGACACTAATAATATGGTTCCAGATCCAACATGGTTTCAAAATTTCGTACATGAAGTGTTAGGTCTATATTTTCAATAACTTGAAACTCCGGATGATATTAATTTAACTCTTGAGTTAGAACCATATCATTTTTATGAGTTGTTTATGTCTACTAAGGATGCCTTATATCCTGGTTGCAAGATAAAAAAATTTGAAAGCAGTTGTTAAATTTATGGCTATTAAATCAGATAATGGAATTTCAAATAGCTATTTTGATCAGATATTATATTTGGAAACAACACTACTACCTAAAGGAAATGTGTTTCCTACAAATATATATGAGAACAAGAGGCTAGTTTGTAATCTGGGTCTTGGTTATCAAAATAGTCATTCATGTTAAAATTATTACATATTATATTATAGTGAAAATGATCCATTTCATAGTTGTAGCACATGTGGAAAATCGAGGTATAAAGAGGCCCAACAAGAGAAGTTTTGATTGATTTCTATAAAAAATTGATATATTTCCCACTTACACCCATATTACAACATTTATTTATGTCTTAGTACACAACGACATTGATTTCATGGAACAAAACCAATATTCCAACTAGTAAAACCTTAAATCATCCCTCTGATGGTTATTCATGGAAACATTTTGGCCAAGTGAATTAGTCTTCTAATTTAGAAGCTCAAAACGTGGTACTGGGTATTATACTGACAGTTTCTATCCATTTGGTTCTTATAGTAGTCAATATTCAAGTTGAACTCTCTTTATAACTTCATACAATTTACCTCCTTGGATGTTGATTAAGAAACCATATATATTTTTGAACTTATTAATTCCAGGACATTTGATAAAGAATATTGATGTTTATTTGAAACCATTGATTGATGAGTTAAATTCATTATGGATTAATGGTGTTAGTACATTTGATATTACTTCAAAACAATGTTTCTTGCTGAAAGTTGAATTGATGTGAACAATTAGTGACTTCCCAGTATATGACATGTTATCTGGCCGAATTACACATGGTCCAAAATCATGTCCATACTATATGAGATAAATCAAAGTGTTTATGCTTGTCAATGGAAAAAAACCTTATTATTTCAACTATCATTGCAGATTTTTTCCCACTGATCATCCTTTTGAGAGGAACAAATATCATTTCAGAAAAGATACAATTGAAATAGATGGAACTATAAAAATGATATTAGGAAAAAAGTTAAAATTAGTTGTCTCTTTATTACCTCCCATCATATTTGAACAAACAATAAACCAACAAAAAATTGATGGCTTTGGAAAAGAACAAAATTGGATAAAACAGGGCATTTTTTAGGATCTTCTATATTGGTCTGATTTGTTGGTCCGTCACATGTTAGATTTCATGAATATTGATAAGAACTTTTTTGATAATTTATTTCATACAGTTTTGGATACACCAAGTAAGGCCAAAGATAATATAAAGGCACAATTAGATATTTCCCAAATTTTCAGCCGATCAGAACTTGAACTATTTGAAAATTCCAGATCATAGAAGTTAATGTATCCAAAACCAGATTATACACTCTCCAAATAAAATCAATTAGTATTTTTTTTAGTGGATTATAGATTTGAGACTTCAGATGGATATACTTCCAATTTGGGAAGATTTGTTAGAAATGGTCATATTATTGAACTAAAAAGTCATTACTCTCATGTTATAATGTAAAGAATTCTACCGATTGGATTAAGAGGTATTTTGAATTATATAATATAGAATGAGATAACATACATATCATATTTTTTGAGACATTTGTGCAGTGACAAGTGACTAGAATGCATTAAGAAGGCTGCAATAAGATGTTTTAATTTCATATAAACTATAAAAAATCTTCCTTTCGGATTTATTTGACTAAATGAAACATTTATATATTATATTTTCTGCATGAAAAAAATGTAGAGGTCTAGTAAAGTTCTGATGGATGAACTCATTTGAGTGATTTATGTAGAAATTGAAGAAAAAAGTATGTAATAATGCATCTGTTTAAGGTTCAATTGCAGAAGATTATTTGCAAGAGGAAATTTCTTTTTTCTACTCTCATACTTTCAATATGAATATCCCTCAAAAAAACCAAATGGGTTGTATCTAGGGAAATTTTGAAGATGTAATGGGCAATAAATTATCAGTTTTCAATCAGCCCAAACATGGCTTCGAAGGAGTTTATGAATGATGGATTTCAGATGATGAACATCACAGAGCTCATACAAATTTTCTACTCAACTGTGAAGAAATAATTCCAATTATACAGTGACTGATCCTATCACTTATTATATATTTTTTTGTTATAGTAAATTAATATTATTTTATTTGTAGGTTATATGATAATCATATCAAGAAAAAACTTCCACAAATTATAGCAGCTGCTCTTGAATAATGTCGGCAAAAAAACTTTTCCTACAAGTTTTAAAAACTGGTAAAATAATTTTTTTTGGTTTAACATATAAAATAAATTTATTATCTTTTATATTGATAATTGTTTTTAAATTTTTTAGGTATCTCAAAATGATGAAAAAATTGATAATCGATTGCATGTATTAAGTAAAACACCATAAAAATGGTTAAATCTTTTAATACATATGTGGGAATGATTTTCGATTTCATACATGTTCATATGGGGAACCAAATAAACAATTAATAGTGGTATGTTCTTGAGAGGATCTCATCATAGAGAAACTGAAGTTGACTTTTACGACATGGTGGAAGAAATTATTAAATAGTGTTATTTGGGACAATATTACAAAATGTTGTTTAAATGTCAGTGGTTGGATACTGAGAGAGGATTGTGTGTTCATTAGACACATGGAATTGTTGATATTAAACATAAAAATATTTTTTTAGTAAACGAACCATTTTTATTGGATCATTAGGAACATCAAATTAATTATTCAAAATATTTTTCTACTTAAAGAGATTTGAGTGATTGGTGGAGCATAATAAAAATTAAATCTCAGGAAAATTAGTTTACTCAAAGTGAATGTGGTTTCGCTGAAGTAGAAGGAATTGAAAATTTTCAAGAGACTACTCCTAATTCATATTCTTCATGAAGATACATGAATATTGATGATGAAACCCCATAATTAAGGGTCTATGGTGATGATGAAGTTAATGATGTTACACATAAATTTGAAATGACAAGAGATGATTAATTTGAAACTCATATATAAATTGATGACGATGAGGAGGAAATGTAGACATTGACATCATTAGTTATGAAGATGAGAAAGAAGATTAACCTTAACATAGTTAAATTCTGGTTATAATCATATATAATATATATTTATATATAATTGTTTTTTTTCAAATGTTTGCTAACAACTATAATTTCGTGTTTCAGATGGATGCGAATCTATTTCATACGTTAGAGGGAGATGATCTACCTTTGGATGAGTAGGATGTTGGGTCATCTGACCCTTAGACTAATAGCGGTTCAGGGGGGGACTCGTAGGGGGAGTGTCCTTGTGCGATTGATGATTCCTGACCCAATCCCTGAGTGACACCCATGTCTTGGCTTCGATCCATGCGTACAGAGGTATGCTTACCTTTTTAATTTAGTTAGTTTTCAATAATTTATTTATATACTAATTGTTTTATTATTTATTATTTTTTCACAGATTTACACATATAGATACTGGACATGGGAGCTCTATATTGCGTAATTATTTTTCTGATGCATGGGTCTCATGGGATCAAATTCCCGTTGTTGTGCAGCACCACATGTTTGATCATTTTCTAGTACTTAAACATATAATTAATATTTTGAAATTAATTTTATTAATAACTTAATACTATAAATTATTTATAGGGTTTATGGTATCCAATCAATGGGAGCACGCATGGGGTTATCCGGAAGTCATGGCATGGGACTATGCTTCAGCGTTGCAGTCAGTTTTTGAACAATTTGAGAAGAAAAGAAATGGATAAAGTAGGAGTGATAGAGTTTGATGAGTTTGGTCATGCCCACCGACCTGATTACATTTCATCTCAGGCTTGGGATAAATTATGTTTACACTAGTTGGATGGTAATTTTCAGAGGAGATCATCAGTTGGTCAGCAAAACTGGGGAAGATAAGAGTTGACACATCAAGCTGGTAGTCACACATTTAGTACACATAGAGAGTATATGGTAAGTAGTTTTTTTTTAAATATTTTATATAACTTTAAATGTAAACAGTTTATTTTATATTAATATAGGTAGTCGAACAACCTGATATTCCAAAGTTCGACATTTATAGGAGGATTCATAGTGATCCGACTGGTAGAGAGATTAGAGGCACTCGAGAATGTCAGTTTGTGGTCAGTATATTTTCCTTTTGAGTTTAAAATTTAACTGAAAATAATATTTTATCTATTTTAATAAAATTAAAATTGAAGGAGTCATAAGAGGCCACAACATCTCAGACACAGACTGAGATTCAGGTTGAGACTGATACTCAGACCAGTGCCCAGTGATTTTATGAGACAACATGGATGTAGGCAATCTAGTATGCCTTTGAGAAGGGATGAGTTATTAGTATTTGCTCTTGATTGACACCTGTGGATTATTATGACACTGTTGTGATGTTACCATCGAGCTCGAGAGAAGTTCACAGAGAGTTATCATCATCTTCTGCATAGTATTCGAAGCAACTGCGTGCTTAAAGTGAGCTTATAGAGAGTATACATAGGGAGATAGAGTATATGTGTCAATGGCAGCAACAACAACATGAAGAGTTCCTACGACAACAGCAACAGTAGAAGATGCATGAGGAGATGCATTGATGGCGACAACAACAGGAGCATGAGTAGTTAGAGTACATGCAACGTCTCTCTCTTGGTTTAGGGATGGGGTTCCCTCCAAAATCTTCTCTAGATGACCATCCCCCTTATTGATCTATTTATTTTTTATGATAAAATATTTGAATGATTTTTTTGTAATATGAACTATTTACATTTCTATATAGTTGATTTTTTATATTATTATGAATATTACATTTTTTATTTTTTATTTAATTATTTATTATTTTACTACTTTATTTTTTTATTTTTATTTTATAAATTATTATTTTTGATTATTTTTTTTTTTATTTTTTGTGAATATCAATATTTTAATTATTTTTTAATTTTTTATTATATTATAAATATTAATATTATTATTTCATTAATAATAGTAATAATAATATTATTATATTATAAATATTATTATTATTATTATATGAATGTTATTTTATTATTTTATAATTTATTTTATTTTACGAATATTAATATTAACAATTATTTAATATTAATTTTATTTTATTAATTTTATTAATTTTATTTTTATCATTTTTATTTTTTTAAACTTTTTGCGATGGTCGGTCGGAAAAAAATGTTTCAAAAACTCAGCAAGATTTTTTGTGACATGCCCATCCCAAAACAATATTTAAAAAACATGGGAAAACTATTTCTGACGGATCCATATTCCATTGAAAATATTGGTATTTTATGACGAATCGTCACAAGAAACAATATTTGTGATGCTCTTTTCTACAATGAGGCATTTGCAATGGGGCCCTATCACAAACAGGTATTTACGATGAGATCCCATCATAAATATCCCGTCACAAATATCTCATTTTCCAGTAGTGCTTGTATCATTCATCCCATAGAGTTGGACTATGTCTAAACCATATCAATCCTTTATGTTTTCATATCTTTTTTCTTCAATTTTTTTCTTTTTATAATTTATTAACTAGTGTACAAGGAGTTGCAATGCATGAATGGGGTGTTTTGTCTTCCAAGTTTTATATACATCATTGCATGGGTTTTTCAAATTTTGAAAGTTCTATAACTTTGTTCAATATTTGAATTTATTGAGGTTTCTTTCCTTTTGGGAGGTTTCAGAGCCAGCAAGTGGTATCAAAGCATGGTTGAAACATTTGGTACATCCAGAACATGGACATTGTGTTTCAAAGCTCAGTTAAGTATAATCATTCCACCCTTGGCCTTGTAAATAAATTCTAGTAAGTAGTTTCTAACCCCTCTTATATTTTTCTGATTCAGTGGAAGTTTATTGATTTTTGAAGGATTGTGTTAGATGAGGTTAATTTCAAGATTTATAAGTTTGATCAGTTAGATTTCAAATTTTGGAAAATGAAAATATAGAATTATATACTATTGAATAATCTAGATCTTTCATTGATATGAAAAAATATAAAACTGATGAAATTTAATGAATGAGAATTCTTGGACAATAATACACTGGTTTTGATCTATATTTTAGTAGCCCAAAATGTATTCTATAACATCTATGAAATAAATATGGTTTTATAACTTATAAATACTATTTCTGATATGTATAAGAGTTTAAATAAAATAAATAAAGTGTTTCTTTTTCATAGGTTATTTTGTATGATTATGTTGAACGGAATTATGATATATGATCATTTCAAAAAATTTAACATAATCCAGAGTGAGTTAGAATTTGTAAATGTAATGTTCACAGATCCAGAGTGTGCATTGCGTTTGATTTCATTATTCTTGGAATCTTTGGATATGATGGTTACTATTGTAATCTACTCTATTAGTAATAGTGAAATAGTATTTGTGGATGTTTGTGATCTAATTATAAATGGATAAATTTAGAGGAAGGAAATCCATGATTCTACCATAAATTCCTACAATACATAAGTTATTGGGATTCTAGTATCATGTAAAAATCAAAATAACATGAAAATAAGAAGAATTAGAATCCATATTAGTTCATCTAAATGTAGGACTATATGTAGGAGTTGTGGGAAGAAGGTCCATACAAATAAATATTATAATGAATGAAGAGTTATATATATAATTTTTTATTTTGGATGTGCATTTAAAAATCCCATTATAGAAGATACATCTGGTCTCTTTATAAGTGTTACTAGTCCAGTTGACTTATATATTATAGACTTTGAGGCAATATTTAACTTTATAAAAGATAGGGGTATGGGAAATTATACATCTATAAGATCTTAAAAGGTATATCTGGTGGCTAATAAGGATATCATGTTATTAGGGAAGGGTTATGTTACCACTAATACTTAAAATGAAATATTTCTAGAATTTCAAGGAGTATGAAACAAACTAGGGTTAAGGAAGAATTTGGTTTTAGTAGGATACCTTGAATATATAGGTTTCTATAAAACATTTTTTAGTGAAGCATAGAAATTTACATGAAGTTCCATAGTGGTGCCTTAAGGAGTAAAGGATGAGATATTATACTTGATGAAATTTGTGGATAAATCAATGTATTCTAGATAGTCATATTCTATAACTAAAATGATATAGCATGAAAGTATTATTCACCCAAGTGAGAAAGGGATGCAATCCCTAGGATCTAAGGGACTAATAAAACTTCGAATCATGGAGCATAGAATGTGAAAATAATTTTTTGTTTGGAATCTATAGAAGGTGCATTTTTATGTGGAAAGAAAACACCAAAGGGTCAAAAGTTATATCTTGTTCATATGAATTTATATGGTCCTTCTCTATTCCATTCTCACGGAGTGTCATTTTACTATGTTACCTTTTTAGTTGAGTAAACATGGAATGTTTTTGTGTTATTTATCAAGAACAAGTCCAATTTTTTCATAACCTTTGTTCGATGGAGTTCCATGGTATAAATGGAGACCAAATGTAAACTAAAATATTTGTGGTCTAATAATGGTGGGGAATATAGAAATATGTAATTCTAAAGGTTCTACTATAGGAAAGTAATATTGATTGAAAGACCCTAATATAAACTCTAGAAAAAAAATAAATATATATAGGGGATGATTAAAACTTTATTGGAGAATTAAAGGAGTATGAGGATATACATTGGTTTTCCTAAGTATTTTTGGGAAGAGACAGTGAATTATGCTACCTATAGGGAGAAATACATTATTTATTCTTTATTTGGAAAGGAACATATAATGTATTTCTAGACCATAAATAATGTTAATATTTCTGATCTCAAGGTTTTTGTCTTACTAACTTACATCCATGTTGATTCTAGGAAAAGGGACAAGTTAGATAAAAAGTCTTGAGCGTGTTTCTTTGATGGGTATGACGATGAAGTCATTGGGTTTTAAATATATAATAATGACTTAGGGAAGGTCACTAAAATCCTAAACTTTCTATTTATCGAGGATATGCAATGGAAGTATAAAAACAAATAATAATTTATTTATGAGAATAAATAATCATCACAAGATGAAGTTTTTATGAATATAAGTATAGAAGTACCAAATAATTTTGGATGTATGATAGTTTCAGAAACACCAGATGGTATGGAAGAAGTTTTGGATAAAATTCTAATTTCATTGGTGTTTCCAAGTCTAAAAGAACCTTAAATCACATGGATTATATAATTTATCATTAAATATTTTGAAATAGAAGTTATAGAAGTATTAATTCTTAAATAGTTGATCCACACAACTAGTTGTGTAAATATACCATGATTCAATGCTAAGTGAAAATATATGGAAGTAACTTACACTAAATTATTCTCATAGATTTTAGAGAACTAAAAATTATAGAAATCACTATAAGTTTATGTGAATCGGGATAACAAGAGTTATCCCTGATGGTTGAAAGGGATTATTTACATGTTTTTAGGATATGATAGTTAACAGAATATACCATCAGGTGGAGAGTGCTTTAGAATAAGTGTGTTTATCTACTAGATGAAGAATAAATGGGTAGAAAATAGTATACAATAAGTTTTTTATAAAGTCATTTCAATAAAAAAGGTGTAATTTTTTGGAAATATTTCCTCTAGTTGTAAAGAATTTGATGATTCAAACAATACACTAAATAGCTTACATGAAAGGGTTAAATCTTGAGAAGTCAGATGTTAAAACTAAAAATCCTCATAGTGAAACCAAGGGATTTTGTGGAGAAATGGAGTGAGGCTTTGATTTATTGGTTTAAATATAGTTTACATGTGTTTAAATAGGTACCCATAAATTTGAACTGGATGTTTAATGTATTCATGAAATAATATAAGTTTATCGAGATAAATACACATAATTACAACTACCTTAAGGTGTTTAATGGTGTGAGCTTCATCATATGTCTTCTCTATATGATGAATTTATATTAGATGGACCAGATAAAGAGTGTCTGGAGGATATAAATGTTAAATTTTCTAAACATTTTAATCTGAAAGATCTTGGTCTAATAAAAAATATTTTATATATGTTGATTGGAAGGGACGTAATGTCATATTTTTTTGTTAATTCATTTTAACTATATTCAGAAGGTATTGGAATATTTCAAAATGAGTGAATTTAATCCTATTATGACTACCTTGGCTAGAAAATTTAGGCTTAATGAAGCAAAATAACCTAGAATATAAGAAGAGGATGAGTACATGGAAAAGTTTCAATTTTCATCGATTGTAAAAATCTTGATTTACATCATGATTTTATATAATCATAGAAGGGAAGAATAGAAAATGGTAAAGTGTTTACTCTAGTATCTCAAAGTTTTCATATTATTATAACTCTTTTATGGAACACATTAATAGTTATAGGGGTTTTCTAATTCTAACTTTGGTGAATATACTTACACACAAAAAAAAGTACCACTGGTTATGTGTTCACTTACAATGGAAGAAATGTGATATGTATGTAAAATATTCAACGTGTGGTTTTCATTTAAACAGGATAGTTTGATGTTGTTAAACCTATGAGGTTGGAAAGGTGTTAATTTAACTAAATAGGTTGTTGGAGGATCTCAAAATAAGGCCAAAGGTTGGGATGTTGTTATTTGATTCAAAAAGTGTGATCTAATAAGAAAAAAATATCATTTTTCACTCTAGTATAAATTGAAAGCAATATTTCATTAGTAAAAAAACTCATATGACAAGGTTCTATCCATATCATATTTTATGCTTGGTGTACGTCATATTTTATTCAATGCATGAGACATAGTAATGTCGTATTACTTGTTTATGGGATTCATAATGTCTAAAACTTCCTTTTCATGGTAGTAGAACATAAGAGGTTAACATTAAATATCTCTATATTATATATCATTAATAGAGAAATTTCATAAGATGAAACACATGTGTATATATTTATTTGATGATTTCATAAATGGTCAATGTCATTTATTTATATATTGTAATGCATGGATAAATTCATGGCACTCAAGGAGTGTCCTCGATGCTTTTATAAAGGAACAATCTCCATGAGAATAGGGTATGCAAATTTTGATCATTCTTAAAAAAAATCCCATGATCCTGTAGATCATTTCCTCTTCCACCCTTATCCTTTATGAGGTACTAAAATGAACAAGAAACAAGAGGTTCCATATCTAGTGTTGATTAATTCACAACAACCTATAGATACATCACATATAAGGTATGTGTCTTAGATTCCACTTAGTGATATTTATCAAGCATGATAAAGGTAGTATCATTAGTTTTTATTCTTGAATGATATGCATTAAAAGTCTCTTCATTTTAGAGTTTTCATTATTTACGAAATTATCACATAGTTGATATTGGTTTATGGTTTCTCATTGATTATACTATGTTTAAACATTTACTTTTTATCATAAGAAACATAGAAGCTATATTATATCCATTCCACGTTGAATGATTCCTATAATAATTTTTAAAATGATGTTATGAACATTGATGAAAAAAATAATAAATTTTATATATAATGAACTAGCCTTAAAACATTATATAATCTTGAGTTTAGTCAAGAATTTTCTTTCTTACATTTATGAGGATCTTTATGGATTTATTTTTAAATAATTAATTCATAAGTCTTGAATAAAAAACCCATATATAAAAAATTAGATAATTTTACTAAGTATCCGATTTTACCATAATATAAATCTTTTAAAAAGAAACATGTTTTCTATTGTTAAATTTTTTTCATGACTTTCAACTTGAATCATTATTTTTTATTACTCATTCTTAAACCCCATGATATTTTTAAAATGTGGTATGGGCTGAAAAATCTTAGTAAGGGAGAAAATAAATCTTTTAGTTTATTGAAAAGCATGAAAACCCATAAAATGTGTACCATTACCACCAAATTATTTTAGTGTATAAAATAAATCATATCCAAAGGAAAAACACACACATTTTTTCTAAAATAAAACCATTAAAACATAGAGAAATAATATTAAAACCCATGTAGGAAGCATAGATCATCTTATTAATAACCTATGTTAAACTCATGTCAGAAATGGCCAGATACCAGTTAAATCTATAAGAGAAACTAAACCGGTTAACTCCCTCTTTACAACATTAAATGAAATAGAACATTACCCAATTCATTGGAGAGCTATAATGGGATTTACTATCTTATAAGTTATAGGGGGCTCAAATTTGTCTCATATATAATTCTAAAGTACCATATCATGAATAAAACATTTTATTCTTTCATATTTTCATCATAAAACCCTTAAAAGGCTCTCTTAAAATTATATAAAAAAACTTTTGGATAATAAAATACCATTTCCTTTAAAAGTCAAATTTTCAGAACTAAAATACCCAGAACAAAAATGAAAAAGGATTTTTCTTTGAAGAAAAGATGAAAGATTTTATAGGTAAAATTAAATAAAATAATAGTTGTGGTGGTAAGAAAATATATTGACACTATATATGTTAAAATAGAATATAACTTTTATTTATTATAAATAAAGTCTCATATTATTTAAAAAATATATAAAAATATTTCTTTTTAAAACCTTTTAAGGAATGAAAAAAAAGAAACCTAAAATTTCATTTATAATTTTTATATCCATATAAACACTGACCTAAAATAATTTTAGGAATAATTTAATGGAATAAAAAGATATATAAAGTAAAATTTTAAAACATTTTAAATGACGTTATTAATGAAATGTATCCCTTACCTCAAGAATCATCACATATGTTCTTCATCATCCTGAATAATAAACCTATGTTAATTATTTATATTCCTAAGAACCATTTCAAGTTTATTATTCATTTTTATTTTATTTATTACTATTTTATATACAATTACTTAATTAATTAAGTACACAATGAATGTATTGATAATATTCAGATCATATGTCAAAAATGAATTTAGTAGGCTGACTATGGTCAATGAGATCCTCATTAAAATATATCCAAAATAATAATATTTTTATAATTATCATTTTTATATATCAATTATACTTTTAAAACCAACCATGAAATATAATTATTGAAAATTAATTATGTTACAATCATTGAGATGGTAAGTCGTACTTAAGCATGAGTGACATTTCAATTTTCCAAAGATCATAATGGAAAGAAGGTAAGTATTATTTTACCTTTATATAGTAATTATTATATAATAAATACCATATTATTCCTTTAAATTTACTCATATGTAATTTGTTTAATGGATGAGGGAAAGTCCCTTTTTTTTACCCCACCAGTCTCTTTCATATAATTTTCCTTTATTTTTAATAAATGGTTAGAATATTTTCTTCTGACTCGAATTGTTTGGTAACTCATATGTACCATCCATGATATGAAATGATGAAAAAAAATCACATCATTTTATGGACGTGGTAATACCCACATACTCATGAACAACGTTATCATTTTTCAATGAATGGAAAGCTAATAAAATAAATTATATATTAATTTTATAGGATTATAATCATGTCATTAATATAATATATATATATATATATATTAAATCCATAATTATAAACAACGGTGAGAGATAGTGATGGAAAAAAAATTATATCAGTTCATGAGGCGGTAGTCCACTGTACACACGAACGATGGATTCATTTATAATTTGATGGAATATGATATGTATATAGATTATTCCATTAACATAATAAAATCTAAGTATATGGAATATAATTATGTTATTATTTCATCATAGTTTAATAATATTTGAATGTAGTATAAGAATATATAAATCTAAAATGCTTGGTTAAGAACTATACATCTTCTCCAGACAACCTATTAAGGTTTATAAAAAACGAATTTCATAGGATGGGTATATAATAAAAAGAATGCCTCTATGATGTGGGGATAGATGTAAGGAAGTGATTTGGAAAGATATTTTTAGAACTAAAGTTCTTAAAAGGTGTGAGGAAAAGAGGAGAAGATGTTCCCTTTTATAAGTGAGGGAAGGGGCACTCTTAGAATCTCAAAAAGTATTAAATTAATATAAATTAATTTCCAAATAAAAATGGATCCAAACCAATATAATTATAATATAGGATTAGTATGGGTTGAAATAATATCATCTATTAATTTTTTTACAAGTTTATATTATGTTTTTACCCTTATCTTTTTGTTTTAACCCATGTTAACCCTTTTTGACTATTACCGTGATAACCATGTTTTTTACTCTTTAGGGGTAAAGGTATTTTCTATAAAATGTAAATTGCCCCATAAATGGACCATGGTTGATATTTTAAACCATATGAAAATAAATTGAATTAATATAGTATTTTCATGAATTTTAAATCATATAAATAAACATTAGTTATTATAAAATATCTTTAATGTAATTTTTGAAATTATTCAATTAATTTTATATTGGAAAAAACATGACAACAATGGAATTAGAATTTATTCCTTTCACATGCCCCTAAAATTTTATAGTTACCTAAATTTATTTTCAAACCCAATAATTCATTCAAATTTTATTACTTTTAATATTTTTTATTATTTATCTTATTTTTATATTAATTGATTATATACTATGTTGGCGTTGTGTAAGCATTTAAGATAATTATTTATTCAATAAAAATTTAAAATAAATTATCATTAAAAAAAATATTTTATCTTTAAAATTTTCATTTAGAACTAAACATATGTTTTTTATCCGTGTCAAAAAATATTATAGATACTAATAGTAAGAAAATGACATTTTAGTCTTTATCTTTTACTTAAATATTATAAATGTTATAATAAAAAGAAAGTGGAAAGAAATTTACACATATTAGAATATTTAATATTAAAGGTAGAAAAAAATTTATCCAATTAAATAAATACAAGTATTTGGGAGACTTTTAGGCCTTATCAATTTTTTTTGAAACTTATTTACCCAATTTACCCTTATAGAGTTGACAAATATTTACTACAGTTACTATTCATAATGATAAAAACTAACAGAAATTATTTAATAAATTTTGACCACCTAATTAAAAATATAGAATTTAGTTTTCATGATTCATTTTCTATAATTAGAAGAAATTAATTTAATTTGAAAACACAAAGAACAATAAAGAAAGTTTTTAGAAAAATGAATTTTTAATCCCAAAAAGTACTTATACCAAATTTCGGTATGCATATGATTAAAATTATATTATATCTAACTAATTAATAATTATGTTAATTTGATATCAAATTAAAAGAAAAACATGACTTTTAAATTACTCTATTTAATGAAAATAAAGGAAAGTTAATCAAAAATCAATATTTTTACCATTCATTAAAAAAAGAAATAATTTAAAAAAATTCCAAAAACTAACCCTAAGATAATTTTTATATGATTATTTATAAAACTATTTTTAAATTTTCAAGTTTAAATTACAAAATTTAGAAATTAAACTTTTAAATAAAACCTTATAAGAAAATGATTTAAAAAACTATTCCCTTTTTAATTGAAAAATTACTTAATATTATTATAATGAATATCACTATATGAAATATAATTAATGAATAATAGTAATGAATTAAATTGATTATTAAATTTACCTAGATTTTAAAATTCTTCCCCCATTTGTAAATTTCATCCTTATAATTTTATTTACTTCTTATACAAGTGGAAATATTTGTCATTCATATCATTTTCTGATTCCCATGTTGCTTCTTCAATCCTATGATTTTTCCACAAAACCATAACCTAGTGAATAAAATTATTATGTTAAAACTAATCTATGTGGTCAATAATATAAATTATATATTACTCATAATAAAGGTTATCTTCTAATTGAATTACTTATGGGCTCAAAACATGAGATGGATATAACACAAATTTTCTTAACATTCAAATATGAAAAAAATTATGTACCTAGGATAAAATTGGAGGAAATAATATTCTATGAGAAAAAATACAACTTTATCTAAGATTTCATATGGTCTAATGAACTATTGATATAGATTTAACTTTTTACCAAAATTCATAACAATTTTCTATGGAGATACTTTAAGAAAAATGTGATCACGTACATTGAAAAAAGGATATTTCCTCCAGTTATCCGCATAATTTTTTTTCTTGATTTGATCCATAATCATATGTTTCTAAATAATTTCCACCTTATCAACCATTTCATCAATAGAATCTGGTCCTATAAAATTTATTTCTTCTACTTCAACCCAAAAAATTTGGAGTTTCAATCATTCACTAAGACTATCCATCATATTGAGGATAAAAAGATTTACTAAAATTTAATTCAGTACCCAAAGGCATCTAAATTTTCCCACAAATTATAAGAGATCATTGTGTAACAGTTAGATATAATAGAGAGAGAAACTTCATGTAACCTGAATATCTCCTTGATATATAATCAATAAATATCATCTAAATACATAGTATCTCAAATAGGAAGAAAATGTGTATATTTAGTTAATTGTCCAAGAATAACCAAAATTTCATTATTACCTAAAGATATCTAAGGTAATTCAACCATGAAATCAATTGATATATTTTATCATTTCCACTCTATAATTACAAAGGCTGAAGCATCCCCTTCAGTAATTTTCATTCTACTTTAACCTATTAACAAGTCAAACATTTCATGGTAAATTATGTAATATATCTTTTCATTATATTCCATCAGTAGTACTCTTGAAGGTTTTTATACATCTTAGAGCTTCTTGGATGAATATAAAGTAGAGAACTATGATCTTCACTCAATAATCCTATTTTCAACTTGGAATCACAAGGTACACATAATATTTTTCCAAATATGATAAAACATTCCTTATAAAAATTAAAAAATGGAAACATAACCTTCCTATTATATTCTACCTTTCCATTTAAAACATGATATTTCTTTTTATATTTTATAATTATTTCTAACATATATGATTATAATGAAACCAAAAAAATAGAGGAAGTTTCTACATATAGAATTTCTAGGCCAAAATTAATCAAATCATTAACCAAAGGGTCATGTTATAAATGTAACTTACTTAATGTAGTATTATTTTTTCAACTCAAAGCATCAACTTCTTTATATTTCTTTACAAGATAGTAGTGAATCAGGTAGTTATAATCCTTAATCATTTTTATTCATATTCTTTACATCATGGTCAAATCTTCCTAAGTGAATATATACTTCAAAATTTTATGATCAGTATCTGTTTCACTCGTCACTAAATATAAATGTTGCATCCAAATTTTTAAAGAAAAAAATCCAAAATAGATAATTACATATCATGTGTAGGATAATTTAACTCCTTAGGTTTTAGTTGATGTGAAGGAAAACCAATTACTTGATCATTATTCATTAGGACACAACATAGTCCCTTCATTGAAGCATCACTGTAGAAGAAACATTCACCATTTCTAGAGGGTAGGAAAGAACTTAAAGCATTTGAAAGTTTTCTTTTAAATTCCTAGAAAAAATCATCATAATTTTTCGTCTATATTAATTTAACTCCTTTTAGTGTTAACTTATTAAGTGGGAAAGAAAACCAAGAAATTTTTGAGAAAATAACCAGTAGTAACATACTAATCAAAGAAAACTATGAATCTTAGTTACATTTTTATGTCTTGGACATTCTTCAATAGATTTAGTTTTAGTAACATCAACAATTATGCCATATTTAGAAACAATATTCCCAAGAAAGAAGTTTTTTTGATCTAAAACTCACACTTACTCAATTTTCCATATAGTTTCTTTTCTTTTAAAGTTTGAAAAACAATCCTTAGGTGTCATTCATGACCCTTATGAAATTTAGAATATACCAATATATAATTAATAAACACAACCATAAACTTATCTAATAATTCAGTGAAAACTCTATTCATAAGAACCATTTATAAAATCGGTTTATTAGATAATTGAAAGGTCATAACTATAAAATCATAATGCCCATATATAGTATGAAATATTATCTTTGGAATATATTCCTCCGTCATCTTAAACTATTCGTATCCTAATATGAGGTCAATATTTTAAAATACGATGCTCCCTGGAGCCTATCAAACATATAATAAAAATGAGGAAAAGGATATGTATCCTTCACAATGGTTTTATTAAAGGCTATACAATCAATTAAAATTCAAATGAACAACATTTATTCTTAACAAATAAAATATGATCACCCCAAGGTGATGTTCTTGGATGAATGAAGCCTTTATTTAGAAACTCCTATAACTTATTTTACAGTTTGAAGTGTTATAATTAATCTATTTGATAAGGGTGTTTTGAAATTGGAATAGAATCAGGAACTAAGTTAATAGTAAACTCAACCTCCCAATCCCGAATAACACTCAAAAATTTATGAAGAAAAAAAATCCATATATTAATTTACTATTAGAACATTACAAGTCTGAATAATTTATTTCTCTCTAACAACATGAGTTTTTTAAGATTCAATACTATCTCTAGTAAATTTATTAGCTTCTTGTTATGTTTTGAAAGGCATATAATCATAGAATAAATATCTCTTAGATCTACAATATATCTTAGATTGATAAATTCAAATGCATTCCATACCCAAAATAATAATTAACTCTAATATATGTAGTCTAACAAGATTTAAAGGAAATATCATCCCATTAATAACAATAATAAGATACCTATAAATCTTGGTTTCTTTATTTTTTCCACTCATATATTTCAAAAAAAATTCTTTCTTATTTTCATGAGATCATATTCACATTTTAGTTGAAAATTTATAATAAATGAAATAATTTTAGGATCTAGTGGAAAACAAGACATCGACGCGATTCAAATAAACAATTAATATACCTTTAATCCCATCATTAGATGGACCAACATCAACTATAGTGGTTGAAAATTATTTTTCCACAATTTTTTACATTCGATCTTGAGGATTTACACCACGTGTAACTAACTTCAAAAAAATTTTATAATAATTACCAAACTAATTGAAATTAAATCATATTACCATTGGCTGTGTATATGTTACCCAAGTCTTGTAATTTTAAAGACACTTTAATTTGTATCCATGAGCCCTATGGATAAAATTACCACACTGGTAACACCTTCCAGATCCTATCATAGATTCCTTGAAGTTTATTTTATAACAATTGGAGAAAGTTGGTGTCTTAACTCTAGATTTTTTGTTTTACTACTTCTCTATTACTTTCCACCTTGACCGCTTCTTACCCTCATCATCTCAAGGAACATAAGTGTTAGAAAACTCTATCTCATATTTCTCATCATAATGAAAAACTTTATCATATGTTTTAAATTCTCATAAGGACAAAACTATTCATAAACTTGGTTTCAATGCAGAGTTCAATCTACTAATTTTACTATTAATGTCCCAAATAAAATTCAATGCATACCTGACCAATCTTGGAAAATTTTATTTATATGTGGATATTGAATCTACATAATTTGTCCACAATTCCAAGATTAGTTTCTACATTTTTTAGTTGAACACTTTTCATGAAATATTTATATAGAAAAATATTCTTAAATGTTTACCATTCCATCGAATCAAGATCATCTTTCTATATGGTATTATTTACCAAGGATAACCATCAATAAAATTCACCTTCAAAATAATAAATGGGAACATGAGACTGAGACTGATTGGTGAGGACTTATCATGGTCATCCAAGAGACCTGATATCAAATCTGGTCAGATTCATATTTCATGTTATTGTAGCAGGTACTGTAGTAGGTACCATAACAGGAAATATAACAAGTATTATTCGGTACTGTAGTGGGTACTATTTGGTACTGTAGTAGTCAGAACTATTCATCCATTTCACCGGTTTGGTTCTCAAGTCCTTCAAGGCCTTCAGGACACCCAAGGTCTTCGGGTCAGTTAGGCTTTTAGGCTACCTCAAGGCCTTCGTACTACATGAAATGAAGATGAAACTAGACATATTACCAAGAAACAAGGTTTCATATAAGGATTCAGAGTAAGGAACATTCATGAGAGAATAACTAACCATAATTTCAAGAATAAGAGGGAATTTCATTTCTATCAGTACCAAGCCTCTGCATCACTGTATAATATATCTAGCCAACCAGCCTTGCGAAGGTGGAGAGCTGATATCAAGATATATGTTGGGGAGGGGAAGTTCCTTGTAGTCTATTTGGGATGAATTCCTCTAAGGCCTTCAGATCATGTAATTTGCCACTAATTCCACATGCTATGTAATAGTTCCCTTTTAACCCTTAAATATGGTATTGTCAAAAATTAATAAAAAATTAAGGACGTCAGGCCATTCAGGAAAATAAAAAATTAAAATAGTTACCTTTTTACATTATAAACATCTCTTAACTTTAAATATATTTTCCAGAGGATTGATCCATCCTTCAGCTACCACTGGATCAGAAGTTCATTTGAAATGCATCATATTGTATTATATGAAATGATCAACTATTGAAATAATCCTCCATAGTAAATATTATTGTTCTATAACATGGATTCCATCACATTTTATAGCCCATTTCAACTGATCCATCATTAAAAAAATTAATCAGACTCAATTCCAACCATTTCAAGATGCTGATTTGGATGTATATTTTTATCTTAATACCTTCTAAATATAATTTCGATGCTTCCTCTACAGAATAAAATTATAAAAAAAATTATTAGATTAGGAAACATGGTAATCTTCAAATGATATATCATTTCAACTTAACCATAAAGTAGAATCTATCAAGGTTATTATATTAACATTATCATATCCTATAAAGTTATCTAAACCATTATTCTAATAACAATTATAATAACCTATACTTAAAAAATTATATAATATTATATTTGAAATTAATTTTCAATCAATTATATAATCTTATATTTTTGTCAAAAATTTTCTTTCTTACATTTTGAGAATTTTTATGGTTTAGATTTTTAGAGAATTAGGTCATAACTCTTACATGACAAACTGATATATTTAAAAGTTTACACTTGTATTGAGTATACATTTTCCCCACAATATAAAAACTTTAAAAAGAAACATTTTTTCTTTTAATTACAAATTTTTCAAACTTTAAACTTGACTTATTATTTAATCTTACTCATCCTTAAACCATGTGATTTTTTTAAAAATGGGATGAAAAAAACCCTATTAAGAGACATGCCAAAAGTAATCTATTAGTCTAATGAAAAATATGAAACTCATAATATTTTTACCTTTATCACTATATTCTTTGAGAAAATGATATAAATCATATCCATAAGTAAAAACCCACATTTTCGGTCAAATAAAACCTTTAAAAACCATGAAAAATATAATAAAAATTATTATAAGAAACTTATAGGATCATATTCATAACTCATACTAAACTTATGTCAAAAATTATTAGAGCCTAGTTAAATCCATAGGAAAAACCTCACTGGTTAAATTCCTCATTATATCATTTAAATATATAGAACAATACCCAATTCCTTAGTGGTCAATAATGGGGCTCACCCATCATATAATCTACATCGGGATCACCATTTTCTCATATATTATTATAAAGTACCATATCACGAATAAATTTTTTTCTCTCTTACCTTTTCATCATAAAACCCTTAAAAACAATTTTAAACCTGAATGAAAAAACTTTTAGATAATAAAATACCATTTCCTTTTAATAAATAATATTCAAAAATATATACTTAGAACAAAAGGGATAGACGGTTTTTCTCTGAAGAAAAAAATGAAATATTAAAAAGTAATCTAAACATCAAATAATGGTTGCAGTGATGGGAAAATTAATTCATGATGTATACATTAAAATATAACTCTCCTTTTTTCCTTTTGTAAATAGAGTCAAAATGTTCTGTAAAAAATAGGTAAAAAGATTGTTTTTTAAAACCCTAAAATTAAAGTCAAAAGATACATTAAATTTCATTTAAAATTTATATGTACCTATAAAAACATATATAAAATAATTTTATGAATATGGAAATGGAACAAAAATATTTATAAAATAAATCATTAAAAAATTTAAAATAATATTTTTAAAGTAAAGTGTCCCTTATCTCGAGCTTGAATCGTCACATATGTTCTTTATCATCATGAATAATAAGCATAAGTTAATTATTTACATTCATAATAACCTTTTTTATAGTCTATTATTTCTTCTTTTTTATTTTCATATCATATATAATTACTTAATTAATTATGTTCACATTAGATGTTTTGAAGATATTCATCAATTATGTTAAAAATGAATTCAATAGGTTGACTATAGTAAACAAGGTCATTATTACATCATGTTTATAATAATTATCATTAAATAATTATCATTTTTATACATAAATTATAATTTTAAAACCAACCATGAAATATGTTTATGAAAAATGAAATGTGTTACAAGAATTGAGAAGGTAGGTCGTACGTATGCATGAATAACATTTCCATTTTTCAATGATCATAAATGAATGAAGATAATTATGATATGATCTTTACATAATGATAATTATATCATAAATAGAATAATTTTTCTTTAAAATCACTTTTATATACTATCCATGTGATGTAGTGAAGAAAAATGAATCACAACCATTCATAGAGGTGGTAATTCAGACGTACGCACGAATGACATTATCATTTTTAATGTAGGGAAAGGTAATAAAATAGATGATATATTAATTTTAAAAAATGATATTTATTTCCTTAATATCATATATATAGATTAAATACATCTTTATAACTATCTGTTTGAGGCAGTGATGGAAAATAAATTACATCAGTTCGTGAGGCAGTAGTCAGCGATACACACAAATAACAATTTCATTTACCATTTGATGGAATATGAGATGAATATAGATTATGAAATTAACATAATAATAGATAAGTATATGTAATATACTTATGTTATTATTTCATCATGTTTTAAAATGTTTTTAAAGAGGTATAAGATGAAATAAATAGAAAAATCTTGGATAAGAACTACACATCTTCTTTGGAAAACATCTTATGGTTTACATAAAAATCATTATTAGGATGCATTTATGGCCAAATAAAGGCCAATAAGACATGATTATGGATTTAATGAAGCTATTTGGGCTTTTTTTTGATGAAATAGAGTGCTCAAAATGCATTATGAAAAGAGGAGAGTCCGTGACCTTTTATAAGTGAGGAGAGGGGCACTCTTGAAATTTAAAGTATTAAATTAATATAAATTAATTTTCATGGAAAAATAGATATTAAATAATTTAATTATAATATAGTAAGATTTTGGGTTTTGATCCTTCCATATAATAAATTTTTTACAAGTTTAGATTATGTTTTTACACTTATCTTTTTTGTTTTAACTCGTGTTATCCCTTTTTAAGGATTACCTCGATAAAGAAGTGTTTTAAGATTTTGGGATCTAGATAGTTACTGTAAAAGGAAAATTGGACCAAAAATTGACTATGGTTGATATGTTCAACCATATTACAATTAATTGAATGAATATTGTATTTGTTTAAAATTTTAAATCATCTAAATTGACAGTATCTATTATAAAATATAATTAATGTTATTTTTGGGACTATTCATTTAATTTTATTTTGAAAACAACATTTCAGAAAATTAATTCAAATATAATCATTTAACATATCCTTAAAAAGTTATATTTATCTAAAAAATTATTGGAACACCATAATAAATTTTATTTATATTACTTGTAATATCTTTAAAACTATTTATTTTATTTATCATTTAATTAAATAAATACTATGTCGGTGTTGCGTAAGAATGAAAGGTAATTGTTTATTCACTAAAAATTATAAATAAATTTAAATGATAAAAAAAATTTATATTTAAAATAAAAAATAAAAATCAACCATAAGTTTTTTATCCATTTCAAAAAATATTATACATATTAAAAATAATAAAGTAACATTTTAAATTTATTTTTTATTTAAATATTATAAATGTTTTAATCAATGGAATGTGGGTATAAATTTTTAAATAATCAAATATTTAATATTAAAGTTAGATAAAAACTTATAAAATAAAATAAATACAGTTTTTAGGGAGTGTTTTAGTCATCATCACATTGTTTTAACATTATTTACCTGATTCACCCTTAATGTTGTGAGAAAAAATTACTACGGTAACTATTCATAATGAGTTAAAATAAAGTAGAACTATTTAAAAAATGGAAATCATGATTATATATATATAATAAATTTTGAGATATTTATTTTATATAAGTGAATGAAATTAATTTAATATTAAAATGAAAAATGTAACGAAAAACAGTTTTAAGAAAAATGCACTTTTAATCCTAAAATATTCAAATACCAAAATCCAGTATTAATATAATTAAACTTATACTATATCTTACTAAATAATAATTATGTTATTTTGAGATAAAATTAAAATAAAAACAAGACTTTTAATTTACTTTATTTAATAAAAAGAAGAGATAGTTTTATAAAAATCAGTATTTTCACTATTTACTGATAAATCAATCCTTTTAGAAAAATTACAAAATTTGAACCTATGATTATTTTTATATGATTATTTTAAAAATAAATTTGATTTTTTTAAGGTAAAATAATTTAATTTAGAAAATAAACTTTTAAATAAAACCTTATAAGAAAAGGAATTTAATTTTATTATTCCCTTTTTAATTGAAAAAGAAAATAATATTCTTAAAATGCATATAAATATACAAAATATATTTCATGAATAATATTATCACATAAAATTTATTATTAACTTTACCTAGGTTATTAAAGTATCATCATTTTTGATTCAATGTGTGTTGTTAAATATGGTTGGCAGTGTCAGGAAGGGTATCACATCATTATTATTGGCATTGAAGTATTCATACATAGGCCATAATGTATGTAAGAATAAATTAGTGTTAATTTCATGAAAGGAATAATATTTGCGAGGTTAATTCTATAAATAGGTGTTCCAAATTTTGTTAATTTTACATAAGAACCTATATCATAATCTAAGACATATTTTGTGTAATATACATTGGTTAATTCTATACAAAATCATTCTATGTGTGATTATTTATATGTAGGTCCTGAGTTAATATCACATGATACACTTTGTTAAGAGCATGTGACCCCCACCCTCATTCTAGTTTCACCATCTGAAGAATCATATTGCAAGCCACACAATCTCTCACCCTATGTTAGTGAAGTTTAATCAGAATCAGGCTAGAGTTTTATAATGAGACATGATATAAGAAAGAATTTTTCCTAAACACCACTAGTTTTAATATTATGTGAGGCATGTGCTTGTTTAATCCAATGAGAGGTCTTTTCTCACTATGAGATCCGATTTATCTATCATATTTTTTGATTGATAGTTCCTTCTATACCAATCATACATGACAAGTCATACCATATGACTTTACCTATATCATTAAAAATGCGATGTGAATTAAAATTAGTTTTTATTATTTTCAATTATAAAGTGAATTAAATAATTTATAATTTTTTATAAATTATAGAATTTTTTGGGGATATTTATTAATATTTAATTTTCTTATAAATTATCTAATTATAAAGTGTTTATAATTAATTAAATAAATGTTTATGAATAATTTATAGAATAAACATCTTTAAATATTAAATGTTAATATGAAATATATTTTTTTAAATTATATGTCATAAATTATAATTTAGATATAAAATGTTTATTTGAAAATTATAATCGTGACTTATAAAATGTCAATAAATTAAAAAATCAGTCAAATTTATAAAAGAGTCTATATTTAATTATGAATTATTCATTATTAATTATTTTCAATTGTTCAAATTAAAAGTATTATTGGAGAAATTATTTAAACAACATCAAAATTATTTTTGATGATTGATTTGATATAGGTTTATATAATATAAAGTTTTGATATTT
This sequence comes from Viscum album, assembly GCA_963277665.1. Classification (NCBI taxonomy): domain Eukaryota; kingdom Viridiplantae; phylum Streptophyta; class Magnoliopsida; order Santalales; family Viscaceae; genus Viscum; species Viscum album. Next base: position 766,439,874 of record OY728159.1, on the reverse strand, counting down.
TTATTATATAAATTGTTTATATAATTGAATTTAAATATATAAATTTTATATCTCATATAATATCATATATTGAAAGTACATTCTATATAATGAATAATATGAAATATTTCATGTTAGTAAATGAATATAATGTTTTTATATTCAAAATTATTGAATGTATAAAATTTTAACTAAAATTATAGCGTTTATGACTAACTTTAATTTAATAATTGTTCATAAATGTTTATCATATGTTTAAATTCATTATTTTTTCATTTATTGTTTATTTCCTATTTATTCATAGATATAATTCTTATGATATGAATTTTGATTTATTCTTTATTATAAGTTGTTAAATTTCTTTTAAGTTATCATACATTCATCAAATGAGTTACATGCTAGGTATGATAATGGATTTAGTTTTCTTCTTTATTGAATTTGGGTTATACTGATTCATGGGATTAAATTAATTAGTTTTTTATAAATATAAATATTTTGTATTATATTTAATATAGAGTTGAGATATATATTGGGTAAATTATCCCTGGGTAAAGGGAATTTGGGTCAGACTACTCATTGACCTAGAGGATTAGGCCTTTTCTAGAAAAGTGAGGGCTCACTGTCTGTGGCTCCAAGATTACTCACGTTGAGATTTTTGATTTGATATAATTATATACCTTTACATAAAAGAGATTTTTATAACTTATACATGTGATGAATTTAGATATATATTGATATACTTTTATTTTAATTTGGGTTAATAACACAATCTATAGGTTGCGTAAGGAGTTTCACATCAAAATGGCTTGAATATAATGGTTTAGTGGAAGGAGTAATATTCAAAACTAATTTATTCAAATAAAATATACATGAAAAAAATTACATGAGATAATATAGTTAAATTAAAACCCTTTTAAAATACTAAGTGTTGAGTTCCTTCCAAATAAAACACATATAAAGACCATGATCATCCAATCGGGTAGGTAATTCCAAAAATAGGTTCCCCTAGATCATCTTATGTAAAGAAAACATGTAATGAGTGATCCTAATAGGATTAAGTTCCCAGAATTGGAATTTTCTTTGGGTATTAATTACCCAAGAGACCCCAATTGGATTAAGTTACCATAGGAATATAATTGAGTTTATCCATATGATGTATTGGGAAAAGGGTATTCTTCTCAACTATACAAGATTCATATATGATATTATTGGATGGTTCCCTACATAAAGAAATTAGTGGTGAGAGAAACTCTTTAGTTGACTTTTTCCATAGTGACATATCAATCATGGCCCATTAATAAATATGATTGTTTTAAAAGGGTTCATCATTGTATTGGTATGATATTTAATAGAATCCTATATTAAATGAATGAAAAAAACGATAATAATATGATACAAGATTCTATTAAAGATGTATAACATCATCATCTTCAAATATAACTATAAGAGTAAAACTTGAAAAGGATAAGCTTAATATTGTTATAGTGTCTCTTTATCGTTTTTTATTTAGTTTTTGATAATTACAATACCTATTTATTTCAAAATTATAATGTCCCATATCTTTTTATTAATCATTTATTACCAATAACATGAGTAAATAACATTGTATTCACTACTTATAGAATAAAAATTATTATTAATATTATTTACTGTTTCATTATTCATGTTTGTTATGAATTTTATGAAACCGATTTCAGATAAAAATCCATCATAAAAAAGTTGACATCTCATATTTTTTAAGTTAGATTTTAGTCTCTTTTGAAATATTTGGGTTATGTATTGGATCAACCATGTTGTCAGGTGACCAAAAGGAATTCATACTGATTAACCATGAGTCATACAATGAAATTACTATATGTATATTTTATTGACCTCATGAAGAAACTACTTACCATGGATCAAAATTTTTAAGCCCTAAATCAATTATAAGTAAGAATATGTGGATCGTAAGACTATCAACGATGTAATCCAATTGATTTTTTTTTAAATTGTTGAATTGACCAAACATATAATACTGATCAACTCACATTGAATAACGATCAACCACATATTCAATCTATCTATCATATGAAGAAAGTAATAAGCTACTAAAAGGATTGACCTACTATAAGATGGTCCTACTTCAAGTTATGAAATACTGTAATGACTTCATCCTATTTACGAAATTTATTATACATTTTTCACGATGCCCTATTTTCATATATTTTTATATGTTTATATATTTTGATTAGAAAAAAGTTTTTGTAATTTTTTCACTCATTAATTATTTTAAATTTATTCATTTTTTGTTTGGAAGTATTTAATGCGGGTTTAAATGGCCATCACATGGGATGAATATGTTTTCATGTTCTTAGAAAATCTTAAGTGTCAAATTTGAAATGTTTGAAATTTAAATAGTTTTTCTATTGTAAACTCAAGGAGTATTACAAAAAAATTAATGGGAATATATATTATTGTTCGATTCATTTATTTTATAACCTATTTATTATTTATAGAATATTTAAGTGAACCTAAACTTGCATTTATTATATGTACATTAAATAAATAATTCACATGATGCAATTTATAGGAAATATACATCAAAGTTTAATGCACATGATGCTTTGGAAAAGAAGGAATCCAACTAGATTTGATATTTTGAATCTAGTCCGTATTAAGGGTTTTGATATGAAAATATATTGATAGATCCAATTCACAAAAAAAGTTAAGGATATGGTTATGATGTACTATGTGACACACCTTTGTGATCAACTACTGCAATACTCTCAGCTAGATTACATATATTTGATCGTTTTTTATAGAGAGAACACTTCTTTCTCAACACTTAGAACTTTACTTATTCATATATTTTCTTTGGTTCTTACTTATTCCTATTATATTTTGCGTGTGTACTTATATTAGGTTATACTACCCATAAAAGGTTGGATTGTTAGGTTATAACACCCAAAAAAGGTATTCAAGGGTTGTATCTTGAAGGGAGACAAGAATAAAATAATATATATTTACATAATTTTAGATTAATATTCAATACATCTCATAATAATACATTACCTAGAAAAAAATACATTTTGTATCATTTGATACTAGATAATCATCTTATTTTATGAAAGATATTAAACATATCCCACAAATATCTACTCATATAGTACACTTTTTATATATATCCAACTTAAAACATTTCTTCATAACCCAGGGAAAGGAAACAAAATAAAGGGTGACCTCAAATACATAGTAATGGTAAACATAATAGATATCAATCCATGATCATAAGTGATAATAAGATAAAAATAAGGGCATGCGAACATAATCATAAATTTTGAAAAATGTACACAATTACCTAATAAAAATAAATCATAAATAAAATAATTAGGTTTTTTTATAATAATAGACATAAGTCATAAGTGTGTGAAATCCTGAATAATAAATAATATTCTACGATAACATATAATAACCATTAGAAATTAGATTTTTCATTTATAGAGGTATAGAAAATCATTTCTTTAGTCAAGGACCATTGCCAAGAATATTATAGTGGATTGGGATCACTCCTCATTCAATCATTTACATAGTCAAGTTTCACTCCTAGGAATATCTTATTGGATAGTGTCCCTTATAGATTTGTGTTTAATCCCCATTTTAGTCCTTATTATCTTATGAGATATCCATATTTTCTCAATGTATTAGAGGGCTATATAATTCTAGGCCTACCCATAACATTATAAAACAATTTTTATGTGTGCCAAAATATAATAAAACATTCATCATATAATTATAACATAACCAATGAAAATTAAATGAGTTTGATAAAAATTTCATGATTGCATCCTTGAATAACCCATGGAAAATAAACATATTCCGTAAAGGTTTCATCATAAATTAAGAAACATGTGGGAAAGAAATAGGTTTCATAGAAACATACTTAAATATTCCTTATATTAATCCATCCATAGAAAACATTTAATTGTTTCATAATATTTTATCCCCAATGAATGGATATCAGAATAGATTAAAAATACCTTTAAAATAACAATCAATCCTTTCTTTGAAAACATGAGAAAATATCCTTTTCTTTTGAAAAAATCTTAACTAAAAATTAAGAGAAAATTAAGAAAATTATTTTATTTAAAACTAACCCTGGAAACCTATAATAGAATCTTGAAATCATATAGTGGTCATGATAGTGGGAAAATCTATTCACACCATATATGTTAAAAAACATTCTTTTCAAACTTTTACAAAAAGTCAAAAACAACTTGTTTAGAAACTTTTCCTTTAAAAATATTCCTTTTATACCATTGTAAAAAAATTAAAATATAATGAAAATGAATTATTAACATATTTCAAGTATTTCTAAAAACATCCATAAAACAATTTTGAAGAGTATAGTCCTAGATGAACAAGTTCATTAAAAAAAGGAAATAAAGTTGACTTAAAAAAACATTTTCTTGAGAATTTAACATACCAAAGGGAGGAAAATGGATCTAATACCTGTAAATTACATGAATAGCTAGAGGAGAATAAAATATATGGGGTTTAAAGGATAAGATCCTTATAATTTCCCTTAATAGAAATATATCATAAATAATCTTGAAAGGAAATGAGATCGTAACTTAAACCCCTTACCTCCAGTCTCATCTCTCTTTATATGTGTTCAAATATAATATTTAATAAATAATTGTTTATTATAAATATATTCCCTAACCATATTATTAAATTAATTATATGTATCATTCCTTTATAATTTTTAATTATCCTATTATTATACATTGCTTTTTTAAAATGAAAATTCAGGGGAAACTAGTCCATTTTTCTTGCATCTTTCATTTTGATAGTTCCTGTACATAAACCTTGGTAATGGTTTAATAATATTTAAAATATTAGTCATTAAATAAGTATTATATTAATTCATTTTACAAAATTTTATAACCATTATTATAAATTGGTGATGAAAATTTAATTAAATCGCATCGTGGAGACAGTTGTCTATATATACACACGAGTGATGTACCATTTCTCAATGAATGGAACATAATAAAGATAAATAATAATTCACCTTTATAGAATTATTATTATATAATTTTTATCATATATAACCATTAAATACATCCTTATTACCATCCATTTAAAATATAAATGAAAAATGAATCACTTCGCTTCGTAGAGGTTGTATTCCGCACGTACGTACGAGCGACATTATCATTATATAATATATGGGAATGAAAGAAGGTAGATAATATATTATTGTTAAATAAGAATAATTATGTCATAAATATCATATATAAGCATTAACTAAATCATAATAAGTAGTCACGTGAGATGATGATAGAAAATGAATCATATTGCTACGTGGAGGTGGTAGTCCACACGTAAGCATGAGTGATACTTTAATTTCTATTTGATAGAAAGGAGGTGTAAGATGGTTATAAAAACATATTAGTAACATATAATTATATTTATTATACTATATTAATAATTTTATCTTGCATACAGTAGATTTATAGAGGGAGTAATAATAAATGAAATTGAAAGTATCCAGTTAAGAGTTATACCTCTTCATTGATAAACCTCCTTTGAATTACACCTAAATCCTTTAAAGGATGGTATTATAATAAAAAAGGACATATAAGACATTTTTATGTTATTAAAATATTTTGGAAGGGTTTGGGTGAGATAATAGTCTCTTGAATTGTGAATAAGAGAGGATATGTTTATAAGGAACGAATAGGACATTGTTTGAATTTTTCAAAAGAATAAAATATATTAATGTATTCATCCTGTAAAGTGGATATAAAATTAAAAAGAATAAAATATAAGAATTATATGGTCTAAATTAAAAAAATAAAATTTAATGTAAGTGTTTATGATATTTTAAACCTTATCTCTTAGGATAACCCCTTTATAACCCTTACTACGGTAAAAAGATTTTTACCACGATAACTATAGTTTATGAAAAAATAAGTTTACCTTATTAAATTATATTAAATATTATTATTATATATATGGAATAATTTTTATAAGATTCAATTTATATAATTTTTTAAAATCATTTTAAAATAAATGCACAAAATGAAACAAACGCATTTTTAGAAAAAATGACCATTTATGAGTAAAAATGTTTTTATACATGTATTTTTAGCATAAAAATGTTTTTATACATGTATATTTAGCATAAAATAACTTTCTAAAAATTGAGTACTTAATTATTAGGATTTAATAAACACATATTAATTAAATAAGAATTTTATGCATATTTTTCATAATTTGGTTATTAATATTCATACATCCAAATTAGCGGTGAGGTTATAATGGTATATTATATCATGGTTCGTTTTGACTCACAGTTTCATATATAAAAATATATTGAATAAATATAAATTTATTTTCTGAAAAATATTTCATAAATTCTTAGGGTGTTACACTATAACCACCTTATAAGAATTTTACATTCAAAGTAACTTTACTCCAATAGAAAAAAATGAGGATAATTCTGCCTCATCACATATTCTGGTTCCCATATTGCTTCCTCAAATTTATCATTTCTCCATAAAATTTTGACTAGGTGAGTGTTCTTATTCCGCTTCATTTCTCTCTTTGATCCTAAATCTCCACCAATTGTTCTTTATAGGAAATATAATTCTCCAATAGTATAACCATTGATTTTAGTACATGTGAAGGACCAAGATATACTTCTTTAGGATATATAAATAGAACACATTATGAACTTGGGAGTGTTTTGGTGGAAGCTCCAAGTGATAAAAAACCACCCTGATATAATCAATAATCTTGAAATATATAATATATATAAGGATAAAAATTCAATTATTTTTGAATTTTTCAACCTTATTTCATTGAGAAATTACAAGGAATACCTTCTCACCATCTTTGAATTCCAAATCTTATCGATGAATGTTAACATAACTCTTCTTTCAACTATTAGTTTATTTGATATTCCACTGAATTGATCTAACCTTCCCTACTATATCCTCATATATCTTAGGTCCCAATAGATTTATTTATCTAAAATCATCCTAAAACATTGGAGTTATGAACTTCCTTCCACAATTTTTTATAAAGATCCAGATGAATGGTTGAGAGAAATATATTATTGTAATAAAATTATACCAATGGAAGGTGTTGATCCCAAAAAAAATTAAAAATACATATAATAAGATCTAATCATATCCTATTGGGATTTAATGGTTCTCTCATTCTAACCATATATCCTTGGATGATATGAAATAATAAATTTCAACTTCGTATTCAACACCTGCCGAAGAATTATTTATAACTTTGATGTAAACCTCAGATATAAATAAGCTAATATAGAATGTGTTACTCTATGAAACCTTACCACATAAATAATTTATACCCTGGAAAGTTTATCAACAGAGAAATATTCTCGAATTTCAATGAAATTTGATGAATTTGTAAAGATATTAACTACAACCCAAATAGTATTTTTCCCTTTAGATGTTATGTGTATTTCTATGATGAAATACATGGTAATTTTTTACAATTTCCATTCTGTTATAGGTAAAGATTGTAATATTCAATTAGAATTCTATCACACAATCTTAACTTGTTGATATACTATACATCAAGATGCATACATTAAATGTACCTTTTCATGTTATCTGATAAGAAATACTCTTTTAGATATCTATACACCTTCATACATCTTTTATGGATAGAGAATGGTGAGATATGATTATAATCCAATAACTACTTCTTAAAGTATGGTATTTATGGGACACATAATTGGTTCCTGAACTTTATCCTTCCATAATAATCATGGTTTAACTTATGAATGTTTCTCACCTTCTTCTATTATTCCACATCCTTGTTTTATGCATCTTTAGTCCTCACATGAATGGATGGTTGAAAATTTATCTATGAAATATATTATCAATCCCCATTACCTGTGATTTCAAGACCGATCTTAATAAATATTTTATCTCTTTAAATCCTTGTCATAGAAAAAATATAATGGTATTTCCAACCCAAATAATAAGCCATATTTTGGACCTTCCTAGGGTGAAAATGAATTGAGAATTCATAATCTTTAATCAATTATAACCATATCCTTTGGTTCATATTTAACTATTGTTAGTCGGAGTGGATACTCAAGAGGGGGGTGAATTGAGTTCCAATTAAAATTTATGTTTAAAACATTTGTCTTAAAAACCCCCAAATAAAATACTGAATTAAACTGTAGTGAATTTATATCAAAGTAAAGGTTCTATTGGGTTCTCAAGGGATTGATTATTTCCCAGTTAATCAAAACAGAAGAGTTGATTAACTTTTGAAACTAACTTACTGATTTACAACTAATATAAACACTTGCGAGTTTAATTATAAAAGTGACTTTAAAATAGTTTTGGTTTTAAAGTAATTAGAAGCGGAATAAAGAAAAATTTGAAAGAAAGAGCACAAAAGATATAACCAAGAGGTTCAGTCTCAAGCCGAGACTTTGTCCTCTCAACAATTTATAAATTTGATCCACACCCTGGATCGGGGTTCACAACAGTTTACAACTGTCCAGGTCCAAGACCTCTACCACTGTTATTCGTGGGAATCAAAACAACAACAACTAGCTGTCCAGGTCACACATGACTTCTACCACTATTACTGTGGGAAATGTAAGATGTAAAGAGTTTGCTGAGGATTTACAGATCCTCCAGTTAAAGTACAGGAGACAGTTTGTGTGTTAAATATAGCAGATAACACACACTGCTCGAAATGTAAAATAATGAATCACAGAGCAGAGATGTAGAGTTTAGAAATGGCTCTAGTGACTGAAGTGAAGATTTGGACTCCTTGAGTTTGATCAGAAATGGTTCTAAGTCCTCTTCTGGTTTTTGTCTGAAAAACAGAGTGTCGTCTTCTTGGCATCCATGTTCAGAGATAGTGAGAAATATAGTTGATGAAGTTCTTCAATGTCCTCGTGAATGTAAAGAACTCTTTTTGAGTAAGCTTGAGTGTGTATGAGCTTCTGTGTCTTCTTGTTGTGAGGTCTTCTCTTGTCTTCCACAACTATCTCATCCACCACTCTTTGCACTCATATATGTCTTGTCGTTTTCACATGGTGTGTTTTCACCAACAGGGACTTCTTGTATTTATAGCACGAGCTCCAACAAAAGAAATGATTTCTTTTTTCAGGTACGAGGTACGGTTACCTGATATCCAACAACCTTCATTAAATAAATGACACAACATTAAAATATACCTAATATGACCGTTGTTTAGATTAAATAAAGCTAAAGAAATTCAAATAGCTGTTTATGACGATCGGTGAGTCAAGTGATCGGTAGGTCATCAGCATCGGTGGCTAGACATCGGTGTGTCCTGATCGGTGACTCATTTGATCAGCATCGGTGTTTCATGATTGGTGACTCATTTGATCAGCATCGGTGTGTCATGATCGGTGGCTCACTTGATCAACATTGGTGTGTCATGATTGGTGACTCATTTGATCAGCATCGGTGTTTCATGATCGATGACTCATTGGATCAGCATTGGTGTGTCATGATCGGTTACTCATTTGATCATCATCGGTGTATCATGATCGGTGAATCATTTGATCATCATTAGTGTGTCATGATCGGTGACTCATTTGATCAGCATCGGTGTGTCATGATCGGTGACTCATTTGATCAGCATCGGTGTGCCATGATCGGTGACTCATTTGATCAGCATCGGTGTGACCATTGTCTTTTGAAATGGATCGGTGCGACCATTCACTTAACAGAACACAAAGTGTCTGTTTGATCCAGAAGACATCTAGAATACTTGTAAATCAATAACAAAGAGATAAAAACATGATCCAACTGATATAAACAGATACACTAAAAGATTGTGATTATGTATATGAGAAATCCAACCAGATTAAGTAACAATGATTTGTGATTATTAAAACAAAAATCATAGGAAGAATTCAAAAATCTTCCAGAGGTCTCAACAATCCCCCCCTTTTTGATAATCACAAATCTTAGTCATAAATAAAAATAATATATCATCAATAATAGTGAAAAGTCATAATAAGAATAAAAACACAATGAGATATAAATCTACCCCTGAATTTATGCCTTTGTATATTTATGTAAACATTGCTCCCCCTGCTATAGTATGTTTCTCCCCCATATATATAAATCTCCCCCTTTGGAATAATCAAAAAGGAGGGAAAACATATAAAGAAGAGATTAAAAGAAGGCATCATAGAAAATAGAGAGAGAAGAAAAATTTTGTTAAGTACATCAGAGTACAAACAGACCACTGTTCACCCTATCAACAACAAGACACAACTATTTCTTGGGATGTAACGGGGCTTTGCCTTTGTCAGAAGGATCAATGGTTGGTTAGTTGGAAGGCTTGGAGGTAGGTTGAACTGGGCAAATTTGAAAAGGTGGTAATATGGCTCTGGAAGGTGGAGGAGAGGATGCCACATAGATTTTCTGTTGAGCAGTAGTAGCAGGTTGAGAATATTGCTGAAGAACTGGCCATAGTTGAGATAGAGCTTGAGCAACAGAGATCTGATTTATAGCAACATCAGAGGCACTGAGAGGTTCAGCAGTAGGAAGCACAATGGAGGTGGCTTGTTCATTCAGATAAGACTTCAAAAGATTTATGAAATCCTGAATAACTTCTTCACCATACTGCATAGCCTTCTCAAAATCATCCTTATTCTCCATGAACCGTTCTAAGGTAGGAGTAAAATCTTACAACTAACAAACTTGAGTCTTGAAGGCTTGAGTGACTGGAGGTAGTCTCAGATTATCAGCCAACACATTAAAATTCGTGGTCATCTCATGCTTGGTATAAATCTTTGAAAAGTAATGATCAACCTTTTCCTTGATCTCTTTCTGAGCTTTATTGTCATCTGCTGAATATACTTTTACCATCTTATGAATGTGATCACTGTGCTCCTTCATCTTCCTCAACGAGTCCAAATCAAGAACTTGTATAATAGAGGTCAATTCATCATGTAAAATCTTCCTTAGAGCCTCTAGCTCATGAGTAGTGATCTTGGTTACTTTGGATACACTGTCTTGAGAAACTATCTGAGTTATCTCAGCTTTCAACTTCCTCAGATCAGACTTCTTAAGATGTTCAATCAGATTCCTCAACACTTCCATCATACCAGAGATGGTTGATCTAAATTCGTTTGATAAAGAAACAAAGCCAGATTGTAGATCCTTCAGAGTCTGATTTATAGAGGCTATGTGCCTACCAATAAACTCACCAGTATTGGCCAGGTCTGGTCTAATAACATTTGATACACTTGTTGAAAAGGCTTCCAAAGAATCTTCAGAAACTTGCAGAGAAGCTTGAGTAAGAGCAGTTGAAACTTCTTCTCTGACTGTATCTCTCAAAGCAGCAAGTAACTCACTTTTGAACTTATCAAAATCAGACTGAGAGACAGTAGAACTAGGTAGATGAACATCTGCAGCATCAATAGCATGAGCAGACCTTGCCTCAACTGGCTGGCTTTCCTTCACAATCGCAGCAGATTCTGATTCTTCCTATTCTTCTGCAGAAGAATCTAAACCCAAAATAGAAAAACAAGGGTAATCATCCCAGACAGTAGTACACAGAGTATATTTTGGTTTATCATAACTTGCTTTTCCACTGATTTCTAGATAATCTCTCTTGCCATTGGAATTTTTTTCTGGTACAGTTTGATGTGTTTTTGTTAGAGGTACAACAAGACCATTCACTGGTCAGTTATCACCATCATCACCATCATCATCATCATCTCCATCATCATCTCCATTCTTCACATAATCTTCACTGTCAGATACTTCAGTGTCAGTAGCTTCTTCATCACCAAGAACTGGTTCTGATTCAGGTAAGGGTAAAGGCGGACTGGCAGATCCAAAGTCCACTCTTCTCTTAGGGCTCACAGTATCAAGATCACTCCTATCATCATGAGGTGACATACTTCCTTTTTCTGTTTCAGCTTCTTCCATCCCTTGTTTACAAGACTCTTCAGTGTCCTTATTCCTTTCAACATATACTTATTCCTCATCATCAGAATAAATTGGCTCCTCATCTGATTTCAAACCAGGGTCTCTCAAGCCCTTCGGCCTCTTTCCATGATCAATGGGATTGTAGGATTCATACAACTTGTACTCATCAGCAACCCAACACTTTTTCCATGGGTTCTAGTTTATTTTCATCCTTTTACAAATTTCATTGTTAACACAAAAAGCACTATCAGATTCAGCTATCTCATCAGCTTCATCAACACATTCCAGATTCTTTAACATAACAGAGATCATTTTGGAATAGAACAGGGCAGTGGCTTTCTTAGAAGGTTTCACCATTCCAGATATGTTCACCATTAGATATCTACACAAATTGATCTTCTCATGAGTCTTTAGTAAAAACAATATAAAAACATCTTGGTATTTTACAGCAGCAAAATCTCTTTTCTTAGGGAAAATTTGGTGCTGAATAAACTTAAAGAGAATTCTACATTCACCATCCAACTCTGAGGCTGTGATTCTTCTTGACTCTATGTTTCCAGTCAAAATATCTAAAGCTAACTTATAAGAGAAGTATTCAGTGGTTGGAGGAATGTTTCCAGCATAATCCTCATACCGACCCTCATGGGGTACATTTAAACATTCATCCCATTTTTTAGACGAAAAAGATATTTTCTTTCCTTTCACTATAGAAGACATTCTGGAAGCCTCTACACCATCTAATGTAACTTGGAGATTTATATAAAACTCATGAAATATCTTTGGGTAGTATACATGAGTGTTATCTGAGAACCAGCCTTTCCATCCTTGCGATTCTAAAAATTGTAACAACAGCGACTTACTTGTCAAAAGCCAGGCGGAACTGACTTCTTTTTCTACAACAACAATCCGAGTTTCCAGGTTCAGATTTACTGATCTTTGAGTGGTACTACTCGACTCTCCTCGAACACGCTTTGAAGGTACAAGACTTTTTGATCCTTTTCTTGGTCTCTTCTGCTTAGACATTTGAAGATTTTGGGGAATGTAGGAGTTCAAAAGTTCGAAGTAGAGGAGAAGAGAGGATATAAGGCTTGGTGGGAATTGAAAGGTCGACGGTTTGGGGAATAGAAATAGCCGCGTATCATTTATTTCATCATTTAGGGTTCCAATAATAATGATAAAAGTAATTAATTAATTAAAACATAATAAAAAGTAATAGAAAGAAAGATCGGTTTGACAGATCAGTTTCACAGATCACAGATCAGTTTCACAGATCAGTTTCACAGATCGGTTTCACAGATCGGTTTCACAGATCGGTTTCACAGATCGGTTTCACAGATCGGTTTCACATATCGGTTTCACAGATCGGTTTCACAGATCAGTTTCACAGATCGGTTTCATAGATCAGTTTCATAGATCCGTTTCACAGATCGGTTTCACAGATCGGTTTCACAGATCCGTTTCACAGATCGGTTTCACAGATCAGTTTCACAGATCAGTTTCACAGATCCGTTTAACAGATCGGTTTCATAGATCAGTTTCACAGATCGGTTTCACAGATCAGTTTCACAGATCGGTTTCACAGATCGATCATACACAATTCTTGTTTAATAAAATTCATTCTTTTAGATCATAAAGGCTTTGTAAAAATATCAGCTAATTGATGTTCGTAACTAATAAATTCTAGAGAAATATCACCTTTCTGATAATGATCTCTTAGAAAGTGATGTCTGAAATCAATGTGCTTAGTCTTAGAGTGAGACACAGGGTTCTTAGATATGTTGATCACACTAGTGTTGTCACAGTTAATTGAAACATGTTTAAAATCAAATCCATAGTCCAATAAAGTGTGTTTAATCCATAGAATCTGTGCACATCAACTACCAGCAGCTATATATTCTTCTTCAGCAGTAGACAATGAAACTGAGTTCTATTTCTTACTACACCATGATACTAGGGACTTTCCAAGTAAATGGCATGTTCCAGATGTGCTCTTCCTATCTAACTTACATCCAGTAGAGTCAGCATCTGAATAACTAGTTAGGTCAAATGATTGTCCTTTTGGATAAAACAAACCTAAATTCACAGTATACTTAAGATATTTAAAAATCCTTTTAACAGTCAGTAAGTGTGATTCTTTAGAATTAGCTTGAAATCTAGCACACATACACACACTAAACATAATATCTGGTCGACTAGCAGTAAGATAAAGTAAAATCCCAATCATACCTCTATAGTTGGTTTGATCAACTCGTTTCCCAGTTTCATCAATATCCAATTTACTGGTAGTAATCATAGGTATATCACTTTCCTTAATACTATCCAAACCAAAACGTTTTAATAAATCCTTAGTATATTTACTTTGATTTAGAATAATACCATCTTTAGTTTGAAAAATTTTAAATCCAAGAAAATACTTAAGCTCTCCCATTAATCTCATTTCAAACTCATTTTCCATAACCTTTGAAAAATCAGTACATAAAGAATTTTTAGAAGATCCAAAAATAATATCATCAACATAGATTTGTACTATTAAAACATCTTTTGAAATCTTTTTTATAAAAAGAGTGGGATCAGCTATTCCTTTTGTAAATCCTTTTGAAATAAGAAAGTTTGAAAGTCTTTCATACCAAGCTCTTGGAGCTTGTTTTAAACCATATAAAACTTTAGAAAGTTTAAAAACATGATTTTGAAAAGGAGGATTTTAGAAACCAGGTGGTTGTTCTACAAAAACATCTTCAACAATAAAACCATTTAAAAAGAACTTTTCACATCCATTTGATATAACTTGAAATTCAGATGTGATGCATAGGAAAGTAAGATCCTAATAGACTCTAATCTAGCTACAGGTGCAAAGGTTTCCTCATAGTCAATTAATTCTTCTTGATTGTAACCTTGTGAAACTAGCCTAGCTTTGTTTCTAATGATGTTTCCAGATTCATCAACTTTGTTTCTAAACACCCATTTTGTGCCTATGGTTATAGTGTCCTTAGGTCTTTCTACTAATTTTCAGACTTTGTTTCTTTCAAATTGATTTAGTTCTTCTTGCATAACCATTACCCAGAATTCATCATTGATAGCATCATTGATATTTTTAGGTTCTAGTTGTGAAAGAAAAGCTTGATGTTCAACCTGATTTCTTAGAGAAGCTCTATTCTGTGTTCCTCTATCTAGATTACCTACAACAAAATCTAAAGGATGGTTCTTTAGAATTATAGATGGTCTATAAAAGGTAGGGCTAGAGATTTCAGATTCATTTACAGGTTAAGGTTCAACAAAAGCAGGTTCTGGAAAATTTCCAAAACTGGATGTTTTAATTATAGGTCCACTGTCTTTATCATTAAGGTTCAAAACAGAGAGGTCATCTTTAATATTTTCAAGAGAGGTCTTAGGTTCATGTGGATCAGTTTCATCAAATTTTATGTGAACAGATTCTTCCACACATTTGGTTCTCTTATTGAAAACTCTATATGCTTTACTAGAAATATAGTAACCTAGGAAAATTCCTTCATCACTCTTGGATGTAAATTTGTCAAGATTGTCTTTAGTATTAGGAAAAAAGACTTTCTAGACAAAGACTCTGAAGTAGTTAACCTTAGGTTTCCTATGGTTCCATAACTCATAAGGGGTGCTATTAAGTACATGTCTAATCAAGACTCTACTGATAACATAACATGCTGTATTTACAGCTTCATCCCAAAAATAAACAGGTAGGTCATACTCATTGAGCATTGTCCTAGAAATTTCTTGCAGGGTTCTATTCCTTCTTTCTACTACACCATTCTGTTGGGGTGTCCTAGGGGCAGAGAAATTGTGACTATAGCCACTGTGTGAGCTGTAAGATTCAAACTCATGATTTTCAAACTCACGACCATGATCACTTCTCAGGGTTTTAATTTTAAGTCCATTAAGGTTCTCTACAGACTTGGAATATTTTACAAAGCAAGAGCAAGCTTCACTTTTGTGAGCTAGAAAATATACCCAAGTATATCTAGAAAAGTAATCTACAAGAGCATAGACATAGTGCTTCCCATTTAAAATAGAAACTCTAGAAGGTCCAAATAAATCCATGCGAACCAACTCGAGAGGTTGAGAAGTTGAAACATATTTCTTTGATTTAAAAGAAACTTTATGTTTCTTTCCATTTTGACAGGGATTACAAACTTTGTCTGCTGGAAATTCAAGTTTGGGTAGGTTCCTAACTAAGTTCTTCCTAGAAAGTTTTCTAAGTGAATGAATATTGCAGTGTCCTAATCTTCTGTTCCAAAGCCAAGACTCTTTATAAAAAGCATTTAAATAAGTAATATTCTTCTTAGCTAATGAATTTAAATCAACAGCATAAACATTTTCATTTATTAAAGCAGAAAACACTAAAGCATTTTTAGAATTAAAAACATTACAAGAATCGTTTTCAAATTTAACATAAAAACCATCATCACATAACTGATAAATACTTAACAAATTGTATTTAAGTCCATCAACAAATAAAACTTTAGAAATTAATACTGAATCAGTGTTACGAATCTGGCCTAAGCCGATGATTTTTCCTTTTGAGTTATCACCAAAAGTGACAAAGCCTCCATCAACTTTTACTAAAATCTTGAAGCATGAGAAGTATCCTGAAATATGTCTTGAACATCCACTTTCCAGATACCAAGTATTTCTACAAGAGTTCTTTAAGCAGGTTCCCTACAAAACAGATTTAGATAGGAAATGATTTTGGTACCAAGATCTTCTTGGGTCCAGACAGGTTAGCCAATAAAACTTTAGGTACCCATATTTGTCTAATGGGCCTCATAATATTTCTAGAGTCAATAGATTTTGAAAGATAAACCTTATCATATCAATAACTATGAATATAACTAGTTGAAGCATATTAAGTTTCAGAACTAGCTACATTCTGTCCATATTTAGGAATGAATCTAGTTTTGGTAATTTTCCTTTGTCCAGGTTGGTATCCTATCCCAGTAGTGTATCTAGGTGCTATTTGCTTACCTAGCATCTGAGTAAGAGTATCTTTGCCATTGGTAAATTTCTCTAAGTCTTTCTTGAGTTTCTCATTAGATAATTTCAGTTCAGTGTTTTCTTTAAACAACTGAGAATTCTTTTCCATTTCAATATCAAGATCAAATTTATGTTAAACAGTTAAAGCATACTATTTCTTTAAACCTTTTTATTTGTCTTTCAACTCATTACAGGTTTCTCATAACATATAACAATATTCAAATAGTTCATATTTTGACATGTTATCAGAGTCAGTATAATCTTCAGAATAATAAGAATTTAAAGCAGGAGTTTCAGCTGTTACCTCAGAAGTGTTTGTCATAAAACACATGTTTTCCTTATTTCTGTGTTCAGTTTCAGAAACACCAGATTCAGTGGAGCTATCCTTAGAAGCACTCCAAGTAGCCTTCATGGCTTTCTTAAACATATTGTCCTTGTATTCATACTTCCTCTTGTATTTCAACTTTGGACAGTCTGCTTTTATGTGTCCCTTTCTTTTACACTCATAGCAGACAACTTCATCTGATTTGTCATATTTTTTCCAATACTTTTTCCAATGTCCCTTGTTGTCATACTTACCTTTATAATTTGATTTTCTTAAAAACTTCTTCTTCCTATAAAACTTCTTAAACCTTCTGGAAATGTGAGCCATCTCATCATCACTATCAGAAGCACTTTCACTGTCTTCACAGCTTTAACTTTCATTTATAGCTTGGAGCTTCTCCTTATCCTTGTTATTTGAAGTTGAAGTCTTGAATGAAACAGACATCCTTCTAGGTTCATCTTCTTCTTCTTTGTTAACCTTGAGTTCTTCTTCATACATCATCAACTTGACAATTAGTTCCTTGACTGGTAGTCCACCAATATCACATGATTCTCTAATTGAGACAGAAGTTCCTCTCCATATTTCAGGTAGACATCTCAGAATTCTCATAATTTGTTCCTTTGATGGAACATCCTTTCCCAGAGAAGTCATTGTGTTGAAAATTTTGTTGAACCTGAGATACATGTCAAAAATGGGTTCATCAGGCTTCATCTTAAAATTATCATACTTAATAGTATAAGTGTTTAATCTCATTTCCTTAACATTAGTTGTTCCTTCATGGGAAACAGCTAAGGTATCCAAAATTTCATAAGTAGTTTTACAGGCAGATATTCTATTAAATTCCTCATCTCCTAAAACATAGTACAAGGCATTCATAGCTTTGCAATTATTATTGTAGGCAGCCTTAGTAGCTTCAATCCAAGTAGATCTAACAGTAGTAGGGATTTTATATTCTGATTCTATAGCAGTCCAAATATCAAAACCCATGCTCTCTAAATGAATTTTCATCTTGATTTTCCACTGAGCACAGTTAGTTCCATTGAAAAATGGTGGTCTATTAGTAGCAACACCTTCAAGTCTATTATCCATGATAGCTTACTTAAAGCAAAGATTTTAAAGAGATAAAAATTTAGAAATAACAGAAATTTTAATAACTTTAAAATACAACTAAAATCACAGTTTAAAAAAAAGAGTACTTCAGAAAAATATTTTAAATCCTCTGATACCAAATTTTGGTCGGAGTGGATACTCAAGAGGGGGGTGAATTGAGTTCCAATTAAAATTTCTGTTTGAAAACTTTGTCTTAAAAACCCACAAATAAAATACTGAATTAAACTGTAGTAAATTTATATCAAAGTAAAGGTTCTGTTCGGTTATCAAGGGATTTATTATTTCCCTGTTAATCAAAACAGAAGAGTTGATTAACTTTTGAAACTAACTTACAGATTTACAACTAATATAAACACTTGCGAGTTTAATTATCAAAGTGGCTTTAAAACAGTTTTGGAAGTAATTAGCAGCGGAATAAAGAAAACTTTGAAAGAAATAGCATAGCAGATATAACCAAGAGGTTCAGTCTCAAGCTGAGACTTAGTCCTCTCAACAATTTATAAATTTTATCCACACCCCGGATCGGGGTTCACAACAGTTTACAACTGTCCAGGTCCAAGACCTCTACCACTGTTATTCGTGGGAAACAAAACAACAAAAACCAGCTGTCTAGGTCACACACAACCTCTACCACTATTAATATGGGAAATTAAATATGTAAAGAGTTTTCTGAGGATTTACAGATCCTCCAGTTAAAGTACAAGAGACGGTGTGTGTGTTAAATACAGCAGATAACACACACTGCTCGAAATGTAAAATAATGAATCACAGAGCAGAGATGTAGAGTTTAGAAATGGATCTAGTGATTGTAGTGAAGCTTTGGACTCCTTGAGTTTGATCAGAAATGGTTCTGAGTCCTCTTCTAGTTTTTGTTTGAAAAACAGAGTGTCGTCTGCTTGGCATCCAGGTTCAGAGATAGTGAGAAATGTAGTCGATGAAGTTCTTCAATGTCCTCATGAATCTACAGAACTCTTTTTGAGTAAGATTGAGTGTGTATGAGCTTCTATGTATTCTTGTTTTGTGGTATTATCTTGTCCTCCACAGCTATCTCATCCACCACTCTTTTCACTCATATATGTCTTGTCATTGTAACATGGTGTGTTTGCACCAACAGGGACTTCTTGTATTTATAGCATGAGCT
The DNA here is from genome assembly GCA_963277665.1 of Viscum album. Taxonomy (NCBI): domain Eukaryota; kingdom Viridiplantae; phylum Streptophyta; class Magnoliopsida; order Santalales; family Viscaceae; genus Viscum; species Viscum album. The sequence continues at coordinate 766,420,352 of OY728159.1, read as the reverse complement.
CCAGCAAAAGAAATGATTTCTTTTTGCAGGTATGAGGTACGGTTCCCTGACATCCAACAACCTTCATTAAATAAATGACAGAGCATTAAAATATACCTAATATGACTGTTGGTTAGATTAAATAAAGATAAATAAATTCAAACAGCTGTTTATGACTATTGGTGAGTCAAGTAATCGGTAGGTCATTAGCATCGGTGGCTAGACATCGGTGTGTCCTGATCGGTGACTCATTTGATCAGCATCGGTGTGTCATGATTGGTGACTCATTTTATCAGCATCGGTGTGTCATGATCGGTGACTCATTTGATCAGCATCAGTGTGTCATGATCGGTGCCTCATTTGATCAGCATCGATGTGTCATAATCAGTGACTCATTTGATCAGCATCGGTGTGTCATGATCGGTGACTCATTTGATCATCATCAGTGTGTCATGATCGGTGACTCATTTGATCATCATCGGTGTGTCCTGATTGGTGACTCATTTGATCAGTATCAGTGTGTTATGATCGGTGACTCATTTGATCAGCATCAGTGTGTCATGATCGGTGACTCATTTGATCAGCATCGGTGTGACCGTTGTCTTTTGAAATGGATCGGTGCGACCGTTCACTTAACAGAACACAAAGTGTCTGTTTGATCCAGAATACTTCCAGAATACTTGTAAATCAATAACAAAGAGATAAAAACATGATCCAACCGATATAAACAGATACACTAAAATATTGTGATTATGTATATGAAAAATCCAACCGAATTAAGTAACAATGATTTGTGATTATTAAAACAACAATCATTGGAAGAATTCAACAATCTTCCAGAGGGCTCAACAACTATTTTATGTGAATATATAATTCAAGATTTTATAATCAGTATATATATCACATAAGTCACCATAAATATAATTCCTCTATATTTTTAATGAAAAATTAACATTTCCTACTACAAGTCACGAGTAAAATAATTTTTCTTATAAAATTTCAACTGGTGCGTGGTATAAGATATCACTATATCATTCTATACGATGATTTATATCAGTCCATTATTTAATGAATAATTATAGATCATAAATTTTTTTCCACTATAGGGTAGTATAAGGAATTGGTCACTAAGAAAATATCTTTTCAGTCCATTAAAAAATTCTCACATTCATATGTATAAAGGATCATGGATATCTTCTAAGTTAACTCAGTTATTGGATTAGGTAGTAATGATAAATCACTCATAAATTATAAAAAATTATCCATCAAACCTAAGAATACTAAAATTATTACTTATCATGGTTAGTCTGTTCCATTGGTCAAAAAAATTCATCTTTGTATGATCCACTGAAATATCCTTGCTTGAGATTATTTGTCATAAGAATAGATTTTTTTGGAGATATAATTAACACTTTCTGAATTCGGAATGAAACTTCTCCTTTCTCAAGGTCTTAAATACAATAGTTATATGATCTTCATTATATTCATTTATCTTATAATGTATAATAATATCATTTATAAAGTCTACCATAAACTGATTGAGGTAATCTCTAAATAATCTATTCAATAAATCCATTAATATAGCAGGGATATTGTTAAATCCCAACATCAACACGATAAATTCATATTGACTATACCTCATAAAGAAGAATGCATTGGGTATATACTCCTTATTGACCCTCAACTGATGATATATATAATGAGGTTCAATCTTGGAAATGTGTTTTTCTCTGTATAATTGATAAATCAAATCATCAATACTAGGTGTATTATAATTGTTCTAGATAGTGATATTGTTATGTACTAGATAATCATTGAAAAGTCTCATTGAAACATATTTCTTATTAAAAAAAGAATGGGTTCACCCCATGGTGACAGAACAGGCTGTATAAATCCCTTATCAAGATTATCATTGAGTTTCTTCTTCTATTACTTCAACTCAACTGGGGTCAGTTTATATTGAGGCTTTGAAAAAGTTTCAACATCGGGTTTGAGTTCTATTGATAACTTAAATTCATGATTCAGGGGAAGGCTAAGGAAGTATTTAAGAAATAAACCACCATAATCTTGAAAAACATCCATATAATCTTTTTTGAGTTTCTCCCCAACCATTTGAGATAAATATACCTCATGAATAGTTTTTAGGACCCATATAAAAAAACCAACTTCCATTGGAAGTTCATATCCATCCTCACATCAAAATAAGATCATAGTTTGATTCGAAATATCAAATAAGACTTCCCTTCGATAGTAATTGATATAGGATCTAAATAGAGATATTAGATCCATGACCAAAATCACATCAAATTTATCTAGATGGAGAATCAAAAGATTTATAAAAATAACATTCCCAAAATAACTTTTATCGAAGAGGATCTATAAAACAGATATATAATCATCATACCATTATGAGTTATTAATTATAAATAAAAAATAATAATTGGCTTGATGTTGAGATACCCTTAGAAAAATATTTAGATATAAATGAGTGGGTATAAATAGAATAAAATAAAACAATTTCAGTTATATATTGGATGGTAAGTGTACCTTTCAACACATAGTTCTCATAACCCACTTTAACAGTTGTGATCACATGATCTCTTCCTTTATCTATTAGCTTAAGAAGATGATGATTATAATTGTCATCAATAACCCTCATATTCACGCACTAATTAGTATAATGTCTATAATTCATGTAATTATAGTATTATAGTGTGTGTGGAACATTATATTGATATTTTTTACTATTCCTTCCATTGACTAGTCACATCACATCACATCAACATTATTTTTCTCAATGGCCTTCTTTTGCACACAAAAAACATTTACCATACTTTATAAGGAAATTTCATTTATCCTTACTTACAAACATATAAAATTAAGGAAGATAAATTTTATATCTTATATGGGTTTTATAAATAGAAGTTCCTCAAAATTAAATCATTCTCATTTTTTACCCAAAACCATGAAAACTCTGAGAGTCTACAATTTCCATTTACATATTTAGAGCACATAAAACCATTAATTAATAGATATAAAATTCTATTATATCTAATTATTTTTGGAGACCTATCCTCAAGTCACTAATGTATCAGTCAGATTTTCTTTTAGAATCAATGATAAAACCATAAGCATACCTTAAATGTTTAGTGAAATTCCCCTGATATGTACTAATGTATTTGTCATACTTCTACTTTAGTTATGTTAATTCTATTTTTATTTTCATTAAAAGAGTTCAGAGAAAGTACATATTTAAAAGTATCATCTTAATATCTTCCCATATCAAGGAGTAAATTTACACCTCTTTCCACATATTCTTGATAAGAGTTCACCATTAATCATATTCAGATTCCAAATGATACACAAACAAAATAACCATCTCATGGTCTAAGAAATATATAATATAGAATATATTTTACATATAATTGATCCATTTCTTAGCAATAAGTGTATTAGAGGAAACCCTAAAAGAAGGTGGATGTTTCAATATAAAATACTCAATAGTGAGTTGTTCCTTCCTTTAAATGTTTGTATATTCAATATGATTCATGTTATCATTCATATCTTGAGAGATTTGGTTGATAATAGCCATAATATTTATGTATCCTAGAACCCATTTATTTTGGTCTCTCATGAGGATGGTCATTTTATTTACCATCACATTTAGTGCTAATATGATTCCTCTAGGGTCCAACCACTGACTAAGACCAAAAAACATAGTGTGATTAATAATACTCATAATGATTCATTATGTAATAATGAAAAACCATTCATAAAATGTATAAATCATGAAACCTTATTTTCAGTCTATGATGCCTTAGTTTTAACCAAGGTTATTAATGGTCATCATCAATTCAAATCCTTTATAATGGTATCTAAATAAAATATGAATTAACTCAATCATATTCCCTAAGAGTGTCTATACAATTGTGAATTCTTAGTACCACTCATTATGAAATGGTGATGACTAAGTTAATACCCAATATCCCCATTATTGTTTTTACCCCTAGGTGTATTTTTGTCACAACTTTATCCACTTTCTAGAATCTAGAGAGGGATTAAATTTCTAGGAAAACCACAAAATCTCTATATTACCAAGGCTTTTTAATGTTATCCTATACATAGAATTACCCCTATAGTTTTAATAAAATTTCTCTAATCATAATACCAAAAAACAAATAAACCTTTCTCTGATACCATCTGAGGTGATCTAAAAATTTTATACATATATATTATATCATTCATTATGAATATTTGATAAATATCATAACAAAACATTCCCAAAAACCATAAAATTTTAGTTTCTTTAGAGTATAGATACAAAATAATCTTATTTCAATAATGATATTCATTCCCACCAATAAATAGTTTCTCAAATAGTACACTTCTTCTATATACCCTACTTAAAACCTTTATTCATAACTCAAGTGAAGGAAATATAAAAAAAAGTGATCTTAGATGCTTTTTAAGGGTAAAAATAGGAGATATAAATCATTGATCATAAATGGGAATAAGATAAGAATAAGTTTATAAGAACATGTTCATAACTTTCAAAAATCATACCCAATCATTCAAATATAACTAATCATAAATCATATCTTAAGGATTTTTCATAATAAAATACATAATTCCTAACTATGTGAAATAATTAATAATTTATCATGATCCATGATGACATATTATAAGTATAGTACATAAGTTTATAGTATACAAATAATTATAGAAAATCATTTCTATAATCAAGGTTTCTAAGAATATCATAAGGGATTAGGTTCACTCCCCATTACATCATTTCCTTAGTCAAGTTTCACTCTAAATACCATCTTATTGGATTGATACCCCTACTAAACTGGGTTTACTCCCCCTTCTCATCCTTATTATCTTATAAGATATCTATATTTCCTCAATGCATTGGAGGACTATATAATTTTAGTCTCACCTAAAGCATAATAAAAACCATATGTATATATGCCATAAGATCATAAAAAATTCATCATATCATCACATAATAACTTATAGAAATAAAATAAGTTTCATAAACATTTTACCATTTCATTATAGAAGAACCCATTTAAATGAAACTTGTTTCACAAAGGATTCAACATAACATAATTAACCTATGGAAAATAAATAGATTTCATATAATAATACTTAAATCATCATACTTTTCGTAATATATTTGTAGAAATAAAGTGGATAGATTCATAAGATAATATCCCTAGAAAATCATAAAAAAACCTAGAGGATGTTTAAATAGATTAAAAATAAATTTAAAATAACATTCTAACCTTTATTTTAAAACATGAGAAAAATATCATTTTATTTTGATTACATTTTAACTAAAAATTCCCAGAATATTAAGAATTTTTTTTTTGAAATGACCATTGAATATGTTAATTTAATACTCAAATCAAATAATGTTAATGGTGGTAAGAAAATACATTTAAACCATATAAATTAAAATATAAAATTCTTTTCACACTTTTCAAAAATAAAAAAACAACTTGTTTGAAAAATGTTTGTTTAGAAAAAATACTTTTAAATATTTGTAAACAAAGTAAACGTTAACAGGAATGAAAATTTTAAAACATTGAAAATATATGTAAAAAATAAAATAAAATAATTTTTAAGAGCATGCATATGGAATAAAAATTTCAATTACTAAAGAGAAAATATAGTTGAGCTTTCTTTAAAAAGAATTTATTGATCATTTTATATAACAAAGATAGGAATATGGTATTAATATATAAAAATTATATAAATAACTATAGGATAATAAAAATATATGGGGTTTAAAGGACAATATCCATGTAATTTCTCTTAATGTATATATATCATAGAAAATCTTGAAAATAAATGAGATTGTAACATAAACACTTTTCCCAAGTCCTATCTTGCATCATATTCATTCAAATATCCTATATAATAAATATATATTTATTATAAATATATTATAGAACCATAATAATAGATAAAATATAATTCATAATTCCTTTAAAAATTCAAATTTTATTTTTATTATCAATATCTCTAGTAAAATGACCATTCGATTGAAAACTGATCTGTTTTACATGCATGTTTCAGTTTTATGGATTTGGTGAATTCACCTTGGTCATGGGTTAATCATATAAATAATATTAGTCAATAAATAAGAATCATATTACTTAAATATAATTTTTTTATAATTATTCATCTAAATTGGTGATGGAAAAATAATCACATCACTTTAGGGAGGTGGTAATCCACAGTTACGCACGAGCGATGTTATTATTTTCCAATGAATAGAAAGATAAAAGTGTATATAATATATTATAATTATTGAAGAATAAATATTTTTATATCTCATATATAAGCATTAAATACATCATAATAACTAACCATTAATGATGGTGATGTAAAACAAATCATATCTCTATGTGGGGGAGGATGTCTACACATATTCACAATCAATACATTCATTTCTCATTTTATGGAATGGAGGTGAAAAATAGTTATACAATAAAAAAAATAACATAAAAATATATTTATGATACTAGATTCATCATTTTAGGATGGATAAAATATATTTTTATTAAGTATAAGAATAAATAAACTTTGAAAATTTAGGTAAGATGATTACATCTTCTTTGAGATACCTCATTCAGAGTACACCTTAATATATCATAGAATAGTACAAGGGGAATAAAATAAGATATATGATGATGGGATCTATTTTATAATGGTATTATCATCTGATGAGTTGATAAAAAAATCATCATTATGGGTTAGAGGATACTTTTTGTTGATAGTGATATTGTCAACTTCTTGATAGTCAATGAAAAGACACTTTGAAATATATTTATTATTAAAAAAATGAATAGGTTTATACCATGGTGATGCACTAGGTCATATTAATACCTTTTAAATATTATATTGGTGTTTCTTCTTCAATTACTACAACTCAATAATTTCTATTCTATACAGAGTCTTCAAAATAGCTATAGCATTAGGTATGAGCTCCTTTGAAAAACCAACTTCATGATTCAAGGGATGACTATAAATGTATTCAGAATATACATTTTCATAATAAAAAATAATATTAATATATTCTATGTTGAGTTTCTTTCTAACCATTTGAGGTCTGTATTCCTCATGAATAGGTATTAGGACCCATATAATGTAATTAACTTTTATCGGATGTTTATATTCATCATCTCACTGAAACATGATCTTAAGTTGATTTGAAATATCAAACGTGACATACCTTACTTGAAAATTTATATTGGATCTATATAAAGAGAGGAAATCCATTCCCAAAATAATAGTAAATTAAAATAGAGGGAGAATTAAAATAGATGCAGGAATAATATTCCTACAAATTTCAGTTGGGGGGGAGCTATAGATATGAGATGCAATCATCTGACCATTAAGAGTTTTTAATAATATCTCAGTATCTAATTATTGGATTGTTGATGTTATTACCTTATAAAATTCATCAGATATTAAATATTGGGCAGATACAGAATCAAATAAAATATTTATAGTTATAGATTGGATGGTAATTTTACCTTTTACCAGTCCGTTCTCATTACCCACTTCAATAATTATGATATTATGAGCATTACATTTGTCAATGGGATTAAGATCTTGATGATAAATATTTTAATCAATAACCTTCATATTTATGCACTAATTATATTAATTTCCATACTCCTTGAAATTATTTTATTAGAGTTCTCTTGGAACATTCAGTTGATATTTTTCACTGTTACTTTCATTGACAAGCCTCTTCATATTACCTCAACTTTATTTTTCTTGAGCACCTTCTTCTATGAAATTTAAATATTTAACTAACCCCAGAATGCGATTTCAACGATGTTTCCTTCTACACCACTAACATGAAAAATATTAGTTTTTATTTTCTCTATGGGATTTATTATTATAATTTCCTTGAAATTTTAACCTTTTATTTTTGTCACCAAAACCATGAGAACACAGAGAGTCTTCAATTTCTATTTCTATATTAAGAGCACAAATTTTTTTTATTCATAGTTATAAAAGGATATTATAGCCAATTAATTTTGGATACATTTTCTCATAGTATTAAATAATTAGTCAATTTTGTTTTAAGGTTCGATGTTAAAACCTAAAGTTTACCTTGAAAGTCATATAAAATTTTCCCCATAGGTAATAATGGATTAATCATCCTTCAATTTTAGTCCCATAATTCCCTCTACATTTTAGTTTTAAGTGTTTAAGGAAAATAATTATTTAAAATACATATTACTAAACTCTTCCATTTTCATGGATATAATTTCCTCCCCTTACATCATATTTTTGATAAGATTCCACCATTTATTTGCTTATCCTTAAAAAAGATACACTTTTAGGATAATTTTTTATTTTTTGGAATACTGGAGAATGAAAAATATATTTTTAGTGGAACATATCCATTTATATACAATTAGTAGATTATAGGAACCACTGAAGAAGGTGTATATTTCTTCATATTAGACTCAATTGTGATTTATTACTTCATTTTTTAAATTTGTAAGATTAGGATGATTCATATTACCATTCATATCTTGAGAGAGTTGAGTGAGAATAGCCAAAAGATATTTTCTCCCATCTCAAATTTGATTTGGTTACTCATGAGGAAGGTTGTTTTATTTTATTATATATTCAGCATTAACATGATTCCTCTTAGTTATATCCATTTTCTAAGACCATATATCAAAGTGTGAGTAATAATAATCCTAGTGAATAATAATGTAATCATAAAAAATAATTCATAGGATGAAAAAATCATGAGAGATTATTTTCAATATATGAATCCTTGGTTTTATCCTAGTCCATCCATGGTCATCATCTGTTAAAACAATTTATAATGGTTCATAAAGAAAATATGAATTAACATAAAAATATCCATTAGGAGTGTTTATCCCGGTGCATTTTCATAGGCGCACTCAAAATGCATGGTGATGATCGAGTTAATATGAAATGTCCCCCTTTCATATTTTTTACTCATAGGTGAATATTTTTACATGGCTAAATTCACTTTACAATATACAGATACAGATTCATTTAATTGGAAAACCAAAAATAAATACTTTACCAATGTTTTAGGATATTTTCCTATACTTTGAAGTATCCATAGGGGTTTGAAAAAGTTCTCTAATCCTAATCCTCCAAAATAACTAAACCCTACTCTGATATAAAATTAGTTGACCAAAGTATAACCTACTTATATATTACATAATTTTAGATAAATATTCAATACATCTCTTAATAATAATATCTCTAGAACTATAAAGGTTTAGTATCTTTTTAGGTAATATACATAATCATTTTATTTCATGAATTTCCTCAACATATCTGACAATGATCTTATCAAATAGTACAATTCTTAGACATACCCTATTTAAAACATTTCTTTATAACATTGGGAAAGTAAATGCAAGAAAGGGTGATATGATATTCTCAATAAGGGTAAACATTTGAGATATCAATCAATAATAATAAGTTATCATAATACAATTATAAGATTATGAAAACATTATCATAACTTATGAAAAGAATATCCAATCAGTAAAATATGATTAATAATAAATCATGGAATAATTCTTTGTAAAAAAAATACATAAGTAATAAGTGGTTTGAATCATCAATAATCAATCATGATCCATGATAATGTATCATATTTATAATACATATGTTTTAGTAATACAGATTAGTATATAAAATAATTTCCTTTGTCAAGGAAGACTTCCAAGATTATCACAGTTGATTGAGTTCACTCCCCATTACATCATTTCCTTAGTCAAGGTTTACTCCCAAGACTATCATATTGGGCATGGTCTCTTAATGAAATGGGTTCACTCTACAGTACATTCCTAACTATCTTATTAATTATTTATCTTTACCTAATTCATTAGAGGGATATATAATTATGGTCCCACCTACCACATACTGTATACTATACATATGTGTTCTACTAGATCATAAAATAATTCATAATATCATCATATCATCATATTATAACCCATGGAAAAGAAAATTAGTTACTTAAACATTTATTTATTTCATCCTTGAAAATATGGTGGAAAATAAATGATTTTTATAAAGGTTTAATTAAAGTTAATTAACCTATAGGAAAGGAATAGATTTTAAAGAATCAAACATAAATCATCATCATCATAATATATATAATGAAAGTTGATTGTATTATAATATCACACCCCCAATGAATCATAAAAAAAACTTAAAATATGTTTACATAGTTTAAAAATACCTTTAAAAGAAAATTCAAGCCTTTCTTTGAGAATATGAAATATATCATTTTATATTTAAAATATTTTAGCAAAAAATCTTAGAATATTGAGAAAATTGTTTTCTTTAAAATTAAACATGTAATATTATAATGTAATATTAAAATCATAAAGTGGTCATGATATATTTAAAATTTATTCTTACCATATTTGTTAAAAGAGAATATTCTTTACACACTTTTGAAAAAGTCAAAAATGACATGTTTGGAAAATATTTCTTTAAATAGATTTACTTTAATACATTTAAATAAATTTAAAGTTAATTTAAATTAAATTTTATAATATTTCAATTATTTTTAAAAATTTCTATAAAATATTTTTGAAGAGAATGGACAAGGAATAAAAAATTCATCAACCCTAAAGGAAATAATGTTGACATTCCTTAAAAACAGTTTCTTAATCATTTTAAGTAACAAAGATAGGAAAATTATACTAACAAATAATAATTTCAATACTAAATTGAGTATAAGAAAATATATGTGTCATAAAGGTTAATATACATATAATTTACCTCAAATAAAATTTAGTATAGACAATCTAAAAAAGAAATGATATTATAACATAAACCCCTTACCTCAAGTCTCGTTTCTCTCTGTATGTGTTAAAATTTAATGTATAATAAATATAAATTTAATATATATATATATATAATAAATATATTCATACATAAATTAATATATATCATTTCTTTATAAATTCAAATTATCCTTTTATTAACAATTTATTCATTAAAATGAACATTCTAGTGAAAACTTGTTCATTTTCCATGCATGTTTCAATTCATTGCTTCTGGTACTTCCTCATTTTTCTTGGTTTCATCATCTATAGACTATTAATAATGAAATAATTATAATATTTATTTCTTTTTTAAACTTTTATAACCATTTATTTTAAACATGTGATAAAAAATGAATTACATCACTTCATGGAGATAGATCTTCATACGTACGCACAAGTGATGTTTCCACATTTTGAAGGATAGAATAAAAGAAATGGAAATAAAAATTAGACTTTATAGAATAATTATTATATCATCAGGATAATATATATTAATTTAATCAATCATTTTTATGATCTATATAAAAAAATGAAAAATAAATTACATCGCTTTGTGGAGTTGGTAGTCCCCACGTATGCATCATCCACATTATCATTTTATAAAGGATGGTAAGATAAGAAGGTAGATATGAGGTTATAATTATAAAAGCCTAATTATTTCATAAATATAATATATAAACATTAAATACATCATAATAAATATCCATGTGAGTGGATGATGGAAAATGAATCATATATCTACGTGGAGGTGGTAGTCCATGTGTACACATGAGTGATAATTACATTTTCCATTTGGTAGAAAAGATGTGGAAAATGGTTGCTAAATTATCATAGTAACATTTTATTATATTTATGATAATGTATTAATCATTTTATGATTAATACTATAGGTTTGGAGAAGGAGGTAGAAGAAATGAAATTGAATGTATGCGGTTAAGAGTTATACCTCTTTCTTGAGAAGCCACCTTTGGCTTATACCTTAAGCCTTGAAAGGATGCTATTATGGTAAAAACATACTCTAGGATTTGGGGAGGGATGTTAGAAAGTTTTTTTTTCTAGTATTATCCAAGAAAAGAGGCTCTTTAAGTGTGGGTAAGTGAGGATATAATATGTTCATTTATAAGGGAGGGAGAGGACACACTAGGATGTTTTCAATAGATTAAGATATATTAATGTATTAATCTGGTAAAGTGGCTCTAAAATTAAAAATATTAAAATATAATAATAATAAGGTTGAAATAATATCAAAAAATTAAATTAAGTAATGTTTTTTGTACTATTTTAAACCTTATCTCTTAGGTTAACCCCCATCAAGCCTTTTAACCCTTACCATGGTAATGAAATTTTTACCATGGTAACTGTTCATTATGGAAAACATAAAGTTAAACTTATTAAAATATATTAATTATAATTATTCAAAATATGGAATAAATTTTACAATATTAAATTTCTATAGGTGGTATAAATTCATTTTGAAATAAGTGTTCAAAACACAACAAAACAGTTTTTAGAAAAATTATTTTTTAGTAAAAAAATGTTTTTTACCAAAATTAACCATAAATTCAATTCTAATGAAATTGATTTGTTTATTTTTAATAAAAAGTAACTAATGAAATTTTAAAATTAATTAAAAATATATATTACTTTTTAAATAATTTAATTGAAAATAAGGGTTTTTATAAAATTAGTGTTTTTTACTACTCATCGAAAAATTAATCTTTTCATAAAATTAAAAAACATTCACCTTAATATAATTTTAATATTATGATTTTAAAAAACTATATAATTTTTATGAAATAAAATTTTAAAAATTATTATAAATAAAATATAATGTTTTCACATAAAATTAAATAAAACCTATTTTTAAAGAAAACATATTTTGGAAGCATAAAATAAATTTACTAAAAATTGTGTTATTTTTTTATTATAAATTAATAAATACATTTGAAATATATAAAATATTTATGCATATTTTTCATAACTTTTTTATTCGTATTTATGATACAAAGTTTACAGCTATGTTATAACGGTATACTATATCAAAGATCATTTAGACTCAGGGTTGTGTGGATAACAAGATGTCAAATAATTTTAATTTATTTAAGGAGAAATATATTATAAAATATTGGGTTTTTACATTAATAACCACTAAAATTTAGTGGTATTTATTTATCTCTAGGTCAGGATAAAGGTTGGTATGGTTCCTTCCACTACCTCAAATGGAATCTATCAATATTGTGACTCTAGGTAAGAAAAATTTAATCTTATATTATGAATCCAGGGTTTAAAAAAGTAATGTAAATGGTTATAAATATATATAAAATCATATAGAGATTCAATTATAGTGTTATCCATTTATCTCCTCATTTTAGAGGAGTGTAGAGAAGATGTATGATCATTTAGATCCAAACTACTATAAAAATCACCTTTTCATTTCATTTTTTACTTCCACTAAAAATAATCAACTAACATTTTTAAATATATTAAATTTAATTTAAAAGGTTAATTAATACTCTATTGACCATTTGAAAAATCTCACATTGTGACCTAACTATTTGTATTAAATCATTTCATATATCTTAAGAATAATTACATTGATTTGTGCTAGAAAAATCCTAACCTAATCATAAAGGGGAAATTATTTTATCAAGATGGAATAAACAAGTAAAAACTATGCTTGTAAACCTCAAAACCTATACTCTTTGGTGTAATATATTATGGATATTAGAAGTCTTGTATGTAATATTTTCTTATGAACCTAAGAATTAATAGTTGGACTACCATAGTAAACTCATAAAAACTTCCTAAACTCGATCTAGATTTATTAGTTGGCCATGATATGGTAAAGTATGTACTAAATGACAAGGTGATAAATATTTTTTATTGATAACTTAATAAAAATGTATATTGTTGTAAATTTTCATGTAAAATAAAATATTCATTTATAAATTATTACGAGTCACTCATCTCGGTTCAGATAAGTTTTTAATAATTAATTTAGGCATGTTAAAGTTTGAGTATCATGAATTTAAAGTGGGAGAAGGAAAAAAACTTGAAAAAATGTTTAATAAATTTAAAATAATTGTAAATGGCATGAATTATTTGGGAGAATCATTAAATACTTTAATTTTGGTTGAAATAGTTTTAAGTGATTTACTAAATAAATGGTATACTATGAAAGTAGTATTTTATGAAATCAAAAATTTCATGGAATATATTTTCAATGATATTATTTTATATTTATTAAAATATGTCTTAAAACTAAAAAATATTACCCAGGAATAGATTTCAAAAAATAATGAAATTTCTTTTAAATCAAATATTAATACATATTATTTGGACTATGAGATATAGTCTTGTGAAAGAGATGGTGTTTCTCATTTTATAATTGAGGGTATAGAAATAATAATTTCCACTCTTAAATAATAAAAAATATTCATCCTAAAGATCATTACAAGGAAAATATAAAAGGTATTTATTTTTATATTAATGATTCAAATGTTATTTTCTATGAGAAAAAAAAGTGGCCCCATCAATACAAATTTTCCAAAGCACAATAATGATATGAAAAATAGAAAATATTACAAAAATGAAATGTAAGAAATGAAATATAGTTATATTTACACATTAGACATAGATTCTAGTTATGAATCCGGTGTAGAAAAATAATTATAAATACTATGTTTAATGGATTTATCAAAATAGGTAAGTGAATCTGATAGGTATTCCTATTCTGAATTTGATTTAGATCCCAAACAGTATGAGTTATATTAAGATATTTATAGAATATATAATATGATTAAAAATATTATTGTTTTATTCAAACATGTTTAGAGTAAACATAAATTTGTTCCTGAAGAAAATGGAAACTTAAAAAATACTCCCTTGAGATCCAATGATAAATTATCTGATAATTTAGAAGTTTTTAAAATGAAAATATTCAACTTTAGGATTACTATTATAAATTTTAAGAATATAAAAACATGAAGTTCAATTATATTTTAAAATAAAATTATAATCTTAGAGTTTAAATTGAAAGATTATAATTAAATATTTCCATTTTTGGTTCAGGGTAGACAAAATGAGGATAAAATGATGAGTTTCAAAAAAAAAAAGAAAAAATGGCCTTAGTTATGATAAAATTTTACCCAAAAAGTATAAGACCTTATTTGTGAATGTTTTAAGTTTAAATGTTTCAGGTTTTAATTGATTTTTATGTCAAGAGAAGTCCTATTATACAAATGAATGTTCTTTGAGATTTCCACAGTCTCTTAGTGACATAGAGGATTTTATATATAAATAATTATATTCTATATTTAATGAGAATAAATTCTTGAAATTACTTTGGGTCCATAAGAATTATTTTTTATCCCAATTGGACCTAATTTTTATTGGGTACCAAAATATTCTTGAATGTTTTCTTATAAGAAGTAGGTATTAGAAGTGTCAAAACGAACACAAGGTATATGGATAATATGTGTTCTCAACACATGATCAGTTATATATCTAAATTTATATATTTTAATAAGTGTTATTTTTATAGTTTTATATTTTTTCATAATTAAAATGAAGAAATAAAAGGTTTTGGAGTAGTTTGAATTTCAAATTTTGTTTTTTTTTTCAAATTTTTTTGTTGAAGTTTTAAAACATAGTTTTATTAGTATATCATAGTTTTATAATGATAATATGAATTTTAAATTTGAAAATAATAAATTTATTATTTTCAAATTGTAATATGTTCTATTTTATGATATTAGAAAATAAAATATTTATCCAATAAATTTTTCATAATTAAATGATCAAAATGTTAAATATTTTATTATAGTACAATATGAAAATATTTATGGAATAGAGGATAGGGTCATGTGAATTTTGGGTTGTTACAAAATTTATCAAAAAGTAAAGAATCATTGGATCTACCCAAGTAAAATTTGGACATCACTTATGTATGAGATTCCTATATAAAAAGAAAGCAGCATAAATTGAATTAAAAATCACTTCATTGGGTATGAACTTATAGATGAGTTGAGTTTTTCTGTTTATATATATTTTTCCCTATAAAAAATAAAGTGTAATAATAAATAAATAAATAAATAAATATATATTTTATTTTAGATGACTGTATAATATTCACATGTAATTATTTTTTATTCCCTAAAATATCAGACTTTGACTAAATTTATTATTTATTATAAATTGGTTTAAAATAAAAAATAGACATATAATTTTATGAATTACAATTAATAGAAGTGGTGAGCTTTCCAATCTATAATTTGATAATTTCTATGAATTTAATGGGGTTAAATATTATTATTTTGGATCCTAGGACCCCATAATAAAATATTGTAGTAGAAAGAAAAAATACTGTGTTATAAAAAATGTATAGGAAAATGATAACCAAGTATAGTTTTTTAAAATAATTATGGGAATAATATGATAATTGTTATTTTTATTCTTATAAGAAATTATTTATTATAAAATTTTTAAGGAAAACTCTTTATGAAATATAGAAGGGAAGGAAACACTAAATTGTCTATTATAGAGTATTTGGTTGAAAAGTTTGTATTCTTAATACTAAAGAATCATTGGAAAAATTCACTTCAAAATATGATAAAGTTATTTTTATAGATATTAAAATTATAGTAAGGGTTATAGAGTTTAAAACAAATAAAATTAGTAGGCTAAGAATCTATCCCTTTTAAATTTAATGAAAAAAATTTAAAATAAAAAAAATATAATTTATAATAGGTAAGGACAAGTATAGAGATTTAATATTTATAGAACATGAAAATTTACCTATAGATGCATATATTTAGGGGATATTATTTCTCCATAAGAGTATTTAAAATTTCATAAAGATCATATGGTTGAAAAAGTAATTGGTCATATAACTACTTGTGTTAAAACATGGAATTGTTAAAGAAATTCTTGTTCTTATTAGACTTTTATTTATATTTTTTCACCAAAAAATATAGATGAATATTTCTCTTATTCAAATTTAATAATAGGTATTCATACAAATTTTAACTAGTCTAACAAAAATAATGTATGGTACTTAGTTAAACTCCTAAAGGATAAAAATATTTTTTGTACAAAATTTATATTTATAAATAAAATCCGGGCATGGGTGAATTTCTGGGTACTGCAGCAGCGGTGGCACTGTAGAAGCAACAACACTATAGCAGCGTAGCAGATACTATAGCGGTGGTGGTAATGTAGCAGATACTATAGCAGCGCCGGTACTATAGTAGTACTATTGACCGAGGGGTCCTTTGAGCCAAAAAAATGGGCTTTCAAGCCTTTTTTCAGGACACTTGGCCTTGGGCCTTCAGGCTATGTAATGGGTCTCCCTCTACCTAGTCTAAAGAGGTCTTTTCTTTAAATAATAAATTGAGGCTTCAGACCCAACCTTTAAAAAAATAAATAAATAAATTTGATAAATCTAGTTAAATAATTTGAAATAATACTAGATTAGTTTCTCAAGGATTCAATAATAAGAAATTAATTTATTCCGAGGAGTCTTTTACTCCAATTTCTTTATTAGAATATATAATAATTATTGTAATTTAAGATTCTTATTCTAGAATATTTTTTTTAAAATTAATGTAAAAATGTGTGTTTCTAAATGAATTTATTTTTAATAATAATTTTGTAAAAAAACCCCTCATTTTGAGAATTAATCAAAATATAATAATGTTTTAATGATTTAAAAACATTTTTATGGTTAAAAAAAATCTCCCCAACCTTGGTATTAAAGGTTATCTAATTTTATTTTAAATAATTCATTTGAAAAGGGGAAAGATAACCCTAATGTTTTATTAAAACAAGTTATAAATAAATTTTAATTGTTTAAATATATAATGAGGACATTATATTTTGATCATCTTGTGAAAACATTTGTAATCCATTTTTAGAATTGATGAAAAATTAATTTTACATGAGGTTAATGGGAGAATTTTAGATATTTTTTAGTCTTTAAATTGATCAAAATAATTATGGTATTATTCTAAATCACTCTAAGTATGATAAAAATTTAGTTAACATATTTGGCTTAGATTAAATAAAATGTACCAATACTCCCATGATTACTTTATGTAAACATGACAAGGGTGATTCTTAAAAAACTATTAATATTAAAACCTAAAGAGGTATTATTTGAAACTTATTATACTTAATTACTTCAAGACTTGATTTATTGTTTTTTATTTTCTCGTTTTCTCAATTTCAATGTGATTCCAAAAAAATAATGTAAATGATTTTAAGGGGATCATTAAATATATTAAAGTCTATTTGAATATTGGTTTCTTTTATCTCACTAAATAATATATTTATTTATTCAGTTATAGTAATTCTAATGTTTTTGGATGAAATATTGATAGGAAAATCACATCAGGTATGTGTCATTTTTGTGATAAAATTTTTATGTCAGATAGTTTTAATAAACACAATACAATGGATTTATTAACTAATGAAAGTGAATATGTTATTGTTGCATCTTGTTGTTCACATAATTTATGGATTAAATATTTACATTCTGATTTTTTATTTTACTTTTAAAATATCCCTATATAATATGAAAATTGTGATATCTTTATATTTTAAAATAAGATTATTTTTGATAGCGTAAAAGATATGCATCATCAAGAATAAACGAACCGTGAAATATTATTTAAATATTATCAATAAACCTAACCATTGAATTATACGGTATTAATAGAATTTAATTAATTATTATATATATATAAAGGTCCCAATTAATAAAAACATATTTATTAATTATTAATAAATAATAACTTTTTTTAGAAAATTTATGATTTAAAAATACGTTTTTGTTTCAAAAATTGAATTTTAATTATTTTTGTGTGTAGATAATATATTTAATTTGTTCCACATTTAGAAGTGGTATTTTATAAAATGGTTAAGTTGTTATAAATAATTATATAAAAATTATCTTAAGGGTGAAATTTTAGGTTTTTTATGAAAAGATTGATTTTTCACTGAATAGTGAAAAACACGTTCTTTTGAAAACCCATTTTTCTTTTCATTCTATGAGTCAGATTTTAAATTAAATTATTCTAATTATATGAATTAAAAAATTAAAAATATATTAAATATTATTAATTTTGAGGACCAATTTTTGAAAAATATGCACCTTTTATTTTTCGTCATTATAAATAGTAACTTATTAAATATTTGTGATCTCGATAAGGGTAAATCAGGTAATTATGGTTACAAATAATGTGGTAAGGCCTAAAAATATCCCTAACACTTTTATTTTTTATATTGGATATTTTTTTGACCATGACCACAAATTATTTGAAAATGTGGAAATTTCATTCCACTCTCCTTTCATTAAAAATTTTATATTATTTTTAGTAAATATAAATTCAAAAATGCCACTATTATGATTTTAATATCTATAATATTTTTTGATTGGGATAAAATAAAGTTATTTTCATTTATAAATTTTTATTTTAAATATATATTAATATTTGTCATTTCTATTTATTTCTAATTCTTAGTGATAAAATAATTACCTTAAATGTTTACCCAACATCGACGCCGTATTTATTGAATTAATAGAAAAATAAAACAATTGATTTTAAAAATATTAACTATATATATAATATGAGTGAGTTATTATGTTATATATTTTTTTAAAAATAAAATATTTTTTAAATTATTAAATTTAAATTCTTTTGTTGTTACGTTGTTTTCAATGTCAAATTAGATGAATCGTCCAAAAAATGACATTGATGGTATTTTACAATAAATAATGTTTCATTAAATGATTTAAAAATACTAAAATATTTGTATTAATCCAAGTAAATGTGATAATGTTTATAATATCATCCATTTTCAATTTAAGTTTCAGATTTCCTTTTATAGTAACTTTCACGATTCCTTTAGTGTAAAAATATTGATACTGTAGTAAGCGTTTAAAGGGTTAATGAGTGTTTAAAACAAATTGATATATGTAAAATGATGTCCTAGACTTGTCCAAAATTTATTATATATGATTATTTATAATAATAATAACCTTATATTTTAATTATATCAATTTGGAAGCATTTTTCAAAGGAAAATTATTTACATTGATTTAATATTTTACGTAATTCCAGGAGTGCCCGTACCCTCACTTATAATAGGGAACATCCTGTCATCTTTTACTCACAAATTTTGAGAATTATATTTCAGCCAATATCTACCCAAATACCATACTAATATCACTTTAAATGTTCTATAGATTATATTTTGGGCATAATACCAACCTTATAAGTCCTAAGTTGTAAAGAAAAGTGGGCTGTCTGAAGAAGAGGTATATTTTTTATCGAGCATTTTAGTTTTATTTAATATTTTAATTCCCTAAAATCTTATTCAAACATTTTGAAATAATAATAAATAATATTCCATATAATTATATTTTATTATTTTATTGTAATAACCTATATCTCTCTCTCATCTTCCATTAAATGGGAAACAAAACTATTATTTGTGTGTATAGATGACTACTGCATAGCGAACCAATGTAATTTGTTTTCCATCCTCTAATAGATGATTATAATTATGGAAACAATGTGTATATATATTATATTCATGAAATAATTATCTTTATAGAAACATAAAATAATACTTACCTTATTTCTATCATGATTGCTGGAAAGTGGAAATGTTACTCATGCATACATATGACCTACCATCTCCATGATTAAGAAAAAGTTCTTTTTTTAAAACCATATTTCATGGTTTGTTGTAAAAGAATAATTAATTTATAAAAATGATAATTATTTCATGATTATTATTGCTAAGATGATTAAATAATGAACTCATTGACTATAGTCAACCTACAGAAGTCATTTAGGTCATATAAGCTGAATAACATCAAAATATCCAGAATGAACTTAATTGATTAAGTAATATAAATAACATGGTATTAAATAAAATCAAAGGAACAATGAACTTGAAAATTATTATTAATAAATTAAACAATTAACATAGTTTTATTACTTAGTAAGATAAGTGACATACATGATGAGTCAGAATAAAGGTAAGAGACACTTTACTCTAAAAACCTCATTTTAAATGTTTTAAAGATTTAATTTCTATGTATTCTTATAACATGGAAATATTATTAAAAATAATTTTTATTTATGTGGACATAAATTAATTATAAATTAAATTTTATATTACTTTTTAATTTAATTTAATGGTTTTAAAAATTGAATATTTTTACAAAACATTTTCACAAAAAGGAAAAAGGAATGTTTTATTTTGACATATACAGAGTCAATAGGTTTTCCCCCACTATAACTGTTTTTTTGTTTACGATTCCTTTATAAGAATTCATTATTTATTTAAGAAAACAATATACATTCAATTTTTCCTGTCATTATAGTTTTGAATATGGTTTTTTAAAAGGAAATAGATATTTCTATATCTGAATGTGTTTTACATATAAGCTCAAAAGAGTTGTTTAATGGTTTTATTATGAAAATATAAAAGAATAATTTTTCTTATTCATGATATGTTAATTTAGAATTATATATGATGAATGTATGATACCGATATATATTATATAATGGGTGATCATGATATATATTATATGCCTAGTGATCCCCATTATATCTCTCGAATGTAATGGGTAATCTTCCTAATCTTCAAAGGCAAAAAGGAGGGAGTTAAATAGTGTGGTTTCTCCTATGGATTTAACTGGGCACTAGTTATTTATAGAAAAATTATATTATAGGGTGTGAATATAATGTCATAAGTTTTAGAAAAAGGATTCCTAATTTCTTTCATTGAGTTTTAAAGATTTTATTTCAGAAAAAGTGTGTTTTACATATAAGCATGATTTATTTTATATACTCAAAGAATAATGTGGAGAACGTAATCACTGTTTTGTGTTTTTAGGTTTCTCATTGTACTAATGGATTTATTACTTTTATGTCCCTTACCATTTTTTTATCATCCCATATTTTGAAATTATTTTCATAGATATTATAGATGAGTAGAAGTTCAAGTTCTAGATTTGGAAGTTACCTTGAATAAAGTAATAATTTCTTTTTAAAGAACTTTTTTTGTGGAAAAAATGGTTAATGTGTAGAAATTTCCACTTTGAAAGAGTTTTTCCCAATTCTATAAAACTCAAAACAAAAAAGGTACTGGGATATGTATCCAATATTTTATTTTTATGTTATAATTATTTGATGGCTAAAATTGGGTCACATTTATTGGTATAAAATCTGTAAATGTAAAGTTTATGTTTTTAACACTAGATCGGGGAGTGAAGGTATACAGTTTTTAAAATAATAAGCCCATGATTTATATTTCTAAAAATACCTTACAATAGTCAAGGATTAATTTTTTTTAGATTTCACTTTCATAGAGATTATATTCAAAAAGAAAATATAAGTGTGGAATCTATTTCTAAAGAAAATCATCTTAGAGAAATTTTTACAAAACCATTAGACTAATATAAATTTGAGAAAATTCAATTTTAGTATGTCATGATGGAATTCAAATTATTTAATTCTTTCCAGGGGTTTTGGAGTAGTTTTTTTATTTTAATATGAAATTTTTGAAGTTGGAAATTAAAAAAATATGTAGAATTATATGTTTACATATTTTCATTTAATTTAAATATCTATTTAAAGTGGATCCTTAACACAATCATGGATAATTATTATTTCAGAAATGATTTATATTGGTTCTTTCTTAATGTTTCTATACTTTTAATTCAACCTATTAGTTTTCAATATTTCAAAATCTAATTATACCATACATTCTATTTGTATTTTTAAAATCTGTTATCTTTAAAAGGGTAGTTTCTTTCCAAGAAATCAATAGAGGAAGAGTATTTTTTTTACCTTTCATTAAAAGAATAATTCTATGTAATAATTTTTTAATTTATGGGGAGACTAGTTTTCTATTCAATTTAAAATTAGAAGGGTTAGTTTCTTTCTCAGTATTGTGTGAATATCTTTAGGGGGCATGTTTTTAGTTAAACTATTGGTACATAAAATGGGGGATAAATTTTCTATTTTAATATTTTTGATCAATTTCAAAAAAGCGGAGAAATATTGGTTATAATTTGTTTGTTTTTTAATTATTATAAAGTGAGATAATTCTATAGTGAATCCTTAACACTTTTCTTATTTATGTTTGGAGAATTAAAGTACCTATTTATTAAATAATTATAGTTTTTCATAACTTTTATGTAATCCTTTGTTCCATTTAACATGAGTGAAGACAAGTGTATATAATACTTATATAAGAAACATTCTTGTTGATATTTTTTATAATTTTATTATTTGTGTTTGTTATGAATTTTATGAATCTAATTTTTGAGAAAAATAAATCATAATTTAAGTTGATATCATATATGTTGTAAATATATTATTAGTCTATTATGCAATATTTTCTTTATGTATTAGATCAAAAATGGTTGTCAAGTGAAAGAGAGGCTTGTATACTAATCAACCATGAGGCTGGAAATGCATAGAACATTTGTATAATGCATCAAATGTACGAAGAAACTAATAATGATTGATAAAATTTTTTCAAGGACCTAAATCGAAAAAAATTGATCGACTATATCAGACAAGTGATTTATTTTTAATTTTTAATTAACCACACATTAAATACTGATGGACCACATATTAAATAATGATTGACCACATGTTCATCTAATCAACCATATGTTGAATTTATGACCTACTATAGGGATTGAGCGAACACACCAACCAAAAGTTCCAACCAACTATAAGAACATCAACATATTTATGGAATCAATTATACATATTTTATGATGCTCTATTTTTCAGATTTTTTCCTATATTTATATATTTTGATTAACTCTTTGTTTTTGGTATTTTTTTCATTAATATAACTATTTATTAAATACTCATTAATAATTTGGATTCTAAGGATTTTTTTGGATTCATTTTATACAGGTTTAAATGACTATCACATGAGATGAACACTCATTCTAGTTCTTGGAAAATCATGAGTTCCAAATTTGAATTGTTTAAAATTTGAATAGTTTTTATCTTATAATCTTAGGGAGTATTCTAATAACTTTAATGGTAATATATGTTATTTATATGTTTATTAATTAAAATCCTATTTATTCATTACAAAAATCAACGTTAACCCATGTGTGTATGTTTTACATGAAAGTTAAATAAATAATTCACATGATGATCTTTATAGGAAAGATACCCCAAAGTCTAATGTGCATGTTTCTTTGAAAAGGAAGTAATGTAATAAAATTTCATATTTTAAATCTGTTGTGCATTAAGGAACATGATATAAAAAGAGTTTGATATATCTGGTTCGACGCAACAAGGTTGTGTATAATTTAAAGTTTTATTGTATGATAAATATTTGTAATAAATTACTAAAATTATCTTGACTATAGTACATCTATTTGATCATTTATTTATAGATAGAACACTGCATCCTAAACACTCATATATTTACTTGTTCATATGGCTTATATGGTTCTTACTTATTACTGTTATGTTTTGTCCGTATAATTTTATTGAATTATAGTACCCATAACAAGTAGTATTTTTAGGTTATACCACCGCGATCAAATAATAAGTGTGGGTTGTGACTAACCAATTAAATATAGGGGGATTCAATTATTCCTTGGTTAGGATAAATGCAGGGATGGTTTCTTCCACTAACTAAAAAATAATATAGTTATTTTGTGAGCCCAGGTGACAAAAAGTTATCCTTAGGTTGTGTATCCTGGGTTTAAAAAGGCAAAGGAACAGGTTGTGAATTCCCATAAAAAAGTCCTAGATTCCATTGTAGTGGGTTCTATTCTTTTTTACATTTGAGATGATTGAAGAGTAAAATTAGGTTAATTTATATATGAAAAAATATAATAATTATTTTTTTCGTATTATTTCAATAAAAAAATTACATTAAAATTTCAAAATAATTTAAATTTAATTTAAAAGGTCAATTCACCCCCTCTTGACAATTTGGACATTATCCAATCGGGGACTAAAAAATGTAAATAACTTCTTAGACTGGTATATAAACATTATATTTTTTTATAAATAATAAAAAAATGTTCTATGTAAAACACCTTCTTGGATAACCAAGTGTTGAAGTTGTTTAACAGGTGAATCTATATGGTTATGGTAAGTATAAAATTATCCACCTAAGATTTCCAGGTCATTATATTAAAAAAAAATATTTTAGTCTCTACTTATATACTCATTATGATTATGTATCAAAATAATATGGTGATACTAGAGTTATCCTCTAAGTATTTTTCGGGATGTGGATTATATTTACTTATAAATGTTTTGATAAGATTAATGAGTTGAATAAACATTTACCCTATTTCACAATGAGTTTATAATAGATGATATGGTATTGTGATGTCATGTTTTTGGTGTTCTGTAGTAATTACTAGTGGGAAATAGTCTAAATATAAGGAATAAATTTTTTTCAGAGGGTCTAAAAATGTTTCTTCAAATAACAATCCATGAATATTGAAACATAATGGTTTTATAAAAAATAATGAATAATGATTATATAAGAAAGAATTATCTATAATACCTGAAGAAGTATGGAAAACACTATGGAAAGTATATTTCAAGTATTATTGTTATATAAATTAATTCTATATTTTTAAGGGTATATGATACCAAAGTTATAATTTATAAATCTTGTGAGTGTACAAGAGTTCAAAATCAAGGTAAAATTAATAAAGATTGTAGTTTTGATTCAAATAATGAAGAAAATAGTGTCTGAATCAAAATTTTAAATATAATGGATTTTTTAAGAACAATTGAAATTTAATATTTTTTGTGTATATAGTCATCCCATTTAATTTATACAATAAGAGAAGCTTTTTGTTAACAAATAGTTTTTATAAAAAAATTTATATGTTACACATAGTTTATTATTCCTCAAATTCAATAAAAAGCTTATCAAAACGACATGGATAAAAATTATTTATTAGAGATAATGGTTCTTATCTAGACATTTGTTAAAATGTGAGGAATTTATATTCCAACCTCCTCAATGAAATATTCTTTAGAGTAAGAATATTTTAAATTAAATGATCCAAGCACATAGGATACCATATAAGATATGAAAATAATAGTTTAATTTTTAAATATTCCCACCAATAGAAAATGAGTGTTATTTTTTAACACAAAGAAGTCTGTGTATCTTAGTATGATATTATGATAAGAATATATTTTATAATTGGCTATTGGGAGTATTTTTGGACTTTGAGAAGTCAAAAGTTAAAAAACTATTATTCTAACCAAAAAATACAATGTAAATATCACTTTATCTTAAAAAACATAGGATGTGTTGATGACGTAATAATGTAAATTGTTACATCGGTTATCAAAATATTTATAGGGAAATATTTTTATAGAATAGGTTCCAATAATTATGATGATGTACTTATAAATTATTTTTAATAGACATAAAAATTTATTAACATTGTAGCATTTGATGTTTTGGAGTTAAGGTATTTGAATATGTTCAAGGATTTGAACATTAGAATATGATTCATTAGTCTCACCAATATTTAAACTAGAATAACTCATATATTTTAATCCTTAAAGATTTTATTTTGAGGGTTTTATTAAACGGTATCATAGAGACGTGATATAAATTACATAGAGATACAATGAGTTTAATAAATCCTCTGAAAAAAAATAAAACATATGGATGATATGGTTGTCTAACATATGTGATATAGTAATAAAATATCTTATATATAGTTTTTTAATATTCTTGAAATATTTTAATAATATAAAATGAATCATTTCATACAAAAATAAATCTACAATTTATTATTCTTTCACATTGGCTACACACACAAACATACTAATATATGCATCATGAAGTGAAATGATAATTTACCATTAAAAATATGACTTTAAGTTATCCATAACCAATTTAAAATATGTATTTTTATAGTTTATTATTAAATGATAAGGTTAGAGTGAGTATGTATATTATATGAGTATATAAAATATGTTCATGAGGAACAAAACATGTTTTGTACACTGGATAACCCATAAATTATACCATATGGATTGTCTGACATTATGTATTAAGTATATTAGAGGTGAATGTATCATATTTGGAGTCCTGACCACTTGAGGTTAGTGAGATACCTAGATTTATAACCTTTATAATTTGATACTATTTTTATGCAATCCATGATGCATAGCTAATCAAGGTGTAGTTGGGTATGTTTCTGATAATTTCATCAGTTAGAGAAAAACCAAGATGAGATTTTTCTTCTCATATGATTAGTATGAAATTTTGTCCCTCAATTTAGATAGTATTATGAAGTGTAAAAACATACATATCTAGTACATATGAAGTTCTTATTTATCAGGTGAAGGGAATGTGGAGTGCTAAACCTTGATGGTGAATAAAATGTGTTGTATTCAATGACCTAGTTAGTCTATACTTGAATAATTGAGAATGTTCTAGGAGGATATAATTGATATAATATGTGTCCCATGTTCAAAAAATTAATTATAGAAAGGTATTATATGAATTGTTTTCTTTCATATGATGTATTTGGTGTACAAAAGTATAAAGATACATGTGTTTTATGGATATCACACCATATCCCTTTGTATCTTAAGTATCACTGATTAGCTGTTAGTGGATGATATTTGCTTAAATTTATCAATTCAATGATTTATATTTGTTTTCAATGATATATACAGATGCTGGTTCATGATTAGGGGCTGAATAAATTAGGATCATGTTGACTCAAATAGTTCCTCTAATAATACTTTAGAGCTTTACCGAGAAGGGTTTTGGATGGGTATTCACAATGTATTGTTTGTGATGTATTACATGAAGAATTTTTTTGATAGATTTCAAATAGTATTATTGAAGATATCCAAAAGGTTTTTTTGGGATGGCTTCAAATATTTATTGTATATGATATAATATATATGGTGAAATTAAAATATGTCTATAAGGGTTAAATGAAAGTGGGATATTGAAAGAGATATTCCTTGAATCCTTAAACTCATATGATTAGTTTTTTTCCGTATCACATTACACGATTTGGGTAAGTCATATGATATGAAATGAATGAAACATAGGCATATCATATGCTTGTTAAGGATATCATAAATCTTATAACTTAATTTACATTGTAGTAGAACATTAAAAGTTCAATGTTTGAATATACCTACATTAGTTATGATTAATATAAATGTTTTATAAGATAGAATATATAGAGATTCATTCATATGATGAAAACAGAAATGGACAAAGGCATTTTTCCTGAATTTTAATGCATGGATAAATTCATGGTTCAAGAGGAATTTCCTAGAGGATTATATAAATTATTAGTCACCATGATAATGTCGTGTGAACCTTGTGAGCATTCTCAGTCAATACTCCCATTTCCAATAACTCTCTTCCTAAAAAACCCTAATCCTTCATAAGGTACTAACATTCCATGGGTGAAATGTTGGTATCGCTTGAGTGCTGAGTTATTCAGACTAACCCATTGATACACCCTAGATAAGTTATGTGTTGTGGATTCCTCCATTTTATCTTTATCAAGAACTATAAATATAGTATCATCAACAATCATTGGTGAAAGTTATGCGCAAGAAATTACATTATTTTACAATTTGTATGGTTTTGGGAATTCTTGCATGGTTAATCCTATTTACGGGTTCCCATTACTTATACTATTTTTAATGAGTGTTGTTTTATCCAAAAAATATTATCACAAAGTACTTTAAGATTATGTATCAATTTATCTAGAAGTTATTGGAGGAGAAAGTGATGAAGCTATAAAATGTTGATGTAGTTTGGAATATAAGGAACATATTGACAGATGATTCAGTCTTAGATGTTTTGGGGAAATGTTGTACCTCATTGGGGTAGGTATATTTAGAACATATTAGAGAAAACATGTAGCTACAAAGTAATATTGATATTGGAAAGTATTTGGGGATTCTTTCTGAGGACTTGGCGATGAATCCAAGAACATAATTCTCATGTGGGATATTGTTAGGCTTGGTCAGTGTGAAAAATAATTTTTGGATATGTATCGGAACTACCAGAAGGAGTGATTCTGGAAGTCCAAGATAGAATTATAGATTGATGGTGAAGTGAATATACCAAATTACATAAGTTTAGTGGAATGAAAGTTATCTATCATAACCAAACTATATAAGGTGGAGGCATTGTAAGAGTAAACTAACTCTCATGTAAGAGTAACTGGGAAAATTTTAATGATGTTTAATATTAATCTAATATGCTATATAATATTAATATGGAGTTAAGAATTTAGAGTTTTCATAATTCATTTTAAAGAGTTAAGTTAGTGGTTTTCTTTGATCATGTGAAGGGATGCCTATAATGATAAGATCCAAAGGGCATGCTCTCTATGAAGATTAGAGGGAAGTGGAAATTGAATAGTTGGACATATGTTGTTGATAAAATCAATAAATTTATGATCAGTTATCATTTTTTATGATGATGTTCAATATTTAAATCAATATTTATTTCTCTCAATAAAAGTTTATAGTGTTCCCCTTATAGAGTAAGACTAAGTCTGAACCACATCGATCTTTTTTGCTGTCAGTTTTTTTCTTCTATCATTGTATTTTGAATGTTATTTTCTTGAGTACATGGAATTTTATTGTTTATATAGGGTGAATTTAATTCTTAGTTATGGATACATAATTGTGTGGGATTATTCTTATTTCAAATGTTCTAGAATTTTTTTCCTCTTTTTATATTTTAGAGGGTGTTTTCATTTTTGGTGGTTTCTGACCTAATAAATAAAAATCCACCAAATATTATACTAAAAATAAATAGTATATTCTAATTATAAGATCATTTAACATAATATATCAAATATTCAGATATTAGGAAAACCAATCACTTCTAAGGGTAGGCTCATACTATCAAAATATGTGGATAAGTAGGTGATCGCCACCGATAGGAGTCTCTATCTTAAGTGGCTAGGATAAAGGCTCTTTTTGAATATATAAATCCAAATCCTATAATATAGAAAGAACATACCATGATGATAATAATGAGCACGATCTATAGTGTAGAAAATACATATATCATATCTCATACTATACGTGGAATCTCCTGATCAAACATTTCAAACACCAAATATCTCTAAAACACCAATACAATTTTAGATGCATATGGGTAAAACAAAAACTCAATATCCATGCTAAGACCTTACTCAAATTTATGGTATTGAAAGAATTCATCAGAAATCATAAATAAGAAGTACCTCGAGTTGTTCATAACAAATGATGCAGACTCAATCATGGTCATTCTACCTTAATGATGGTCCAACATATTCATGAATCAAACCATCCCAAATATCATTGGATAGTTATCCTACATTAATAAATTCTTATACTCCAACCATGGTAAGTTATCCTCATTATGAGTCTACGTAGAACACTCCTACCAATGGCATGTTGTAAAGAAGACTTAATACAATAATGACCATCTAGTCATAAAGTGTACGAATTAGATGAAAAATGAATGTCATTATATCCAATCCATCTGTTTCATCCAAAAAATCAAAATTTTCTCAAAACCTATGGGGACTCTATCATAGGAACTTACACTACAAAAAATATGCATTTTTCTGCATTTTTTGTTTTTGTAAGTCATGTTTAGAAATGTGGATAATGTAATATTTACATCAAAAAACAAATCTCATGGAGTTTTTTAAAACCTCCTTATACATCAGTGCTAGGAATTATATGGTGGAACTTTTTAAAAAAATGTTTGATATTATTTTGTGGTGGTTTCATACATTTAAAGGTGATTTTCTATAAATTTTTTAAAAAATATATTTTTACTTAATTATTATAACAATTTTTATTTAATAATAATAATAATAATATTTTAATTTATGTAGATATTCCATAAGTCCATATACATTGGATTTATATTTTCAATTATTAGATGATATGTGATATTTTATGGTATAACATCTCTAGTTCAAAAGGAATATTGTATGTCTTGTGGTATATCATTTTATATGTTATGAAGATATTATTTTACAACTAATTAAGAAAATCATATTGTGTGACTTGGTTATATCAATATGAAGTGTTTTTCGCAAGAAAAGTTTCATGATTAATAGTGGATAAAATATTTAATATTGGAAATTTAATGTTAAGTGTTAACATTTGATCATATTCATTGTATAGTTTTCATTAATAATTATAATGCATGGAAGAATAAATACTACATTTATATGATAAATTCAAGATGGATGAAGGTTATAATGACTTGTAACTACATGGATTACAAAATTGTTACATTAGATTAATTTCATGGTACCTTAGGAATCTCTTAAAGGCCTATATAGATAGATCATAACCATTGATATTGGGTGTGGTTCTTCCTACCAATTATCTCCTGCCATATTTATCCTTCTCACATAACTATTAATAGATACTAACATATCATGGGATATTTGAGAGTCCTATACATGTTGTTGTTTGATTAGATGAAACTCATGAATACACCATTGGTAAGGGAGTCAATTAGATGACTCTTGGTGGTCACTATCAAGTGAATTATTGGATGCAGTAGTGAAAGTGATCTTCAGTTTATAGTACACCATGTTCTTCATTTTATATGCAGCATGGTTTCAATAACATTAATGGGAGATCTTGGTTTAATGGTTTTTAATTATTTATAGTTTATGTATTAAGTGTTAATTGATCCCTAGAAACCCATCCATGGTATCAAAGCCTTTTCATGTTACAGGATTCAAGAAATAATGTTTAAAATAAAGGAAATATATGTTATTTTTATATCAAATTTCCAATCATAAGTTACAACATGTGTTATTTAATTATCCCTTGTTTTATGATATTAAATATTGTAATAAGAGTTATGATCGGAACATATGACATATGGTATTTTAGTCAATGTGAAATTGAAATCGTTATATTTTTAGCATATTGTAATGTATGATTTATCTAGTACTATGGAATAATAGTTTCAAATAATTTTTGAAAAACATAGTGTCAAATTACTATGACTATTTCTTGAAATATTGTTAAATATAACATCCAAACCACATGGTTAATCTTATGAAAAGGCTTATAGTAGGCTATGATAACAGGGTGTGCCAAGTTAATATTACACTAACCTCATAACTTTTCACATTACTTGATTATAAATTATAAAATATATTTGATAAATCATAAATATTCTGAGTACCATGTCTTCTCAATCATAGGTTATGAGTCACCAAATTTCATTCAATACGATATTTATAAAAATTGATTTTTCTCAAATTTCAAGTAGGAATCAAATTATATAATTTTTAAAGTGATTATAAATTATAGGAAAATATATTTCGATATATTTAATTAATTTATAAAATTTCATATATTAATTAATTATACTATATTATCTTATGTGTGTGGATAGATTGAGTTTCAATGGGAAGTCTAAACTTTCTTTTAGAGGGTGGATCATCTTTAAAAACCATGTTTGAGATGAGAATCTGGAACTTATTAAAGGGTTGTTTATGGATTTGGTGTGAGTCCTGAGTTGCACATCTGGTCCCCAAATAAGTCTAGGGAAATTTAGGTTGAGTTTTAGTGGTCATGGAGTTTTTTATATATGGTGCATGGTTCAGTGCATATGGTTTAGGAGAAACCAAGTAGTAATCTGAGCATGGGGTGATTTCCTATTTAGTTTTCATAGGGGATGGTTGATTTTCAAAATCAAAACCTAGTTTAAGAAAAACTGTGTAGATTTATGAGGAAACCACATGAGGTGGGTTGGACCTAGGACTTGGCTCACGATTTTGATATGATTTCTAAAGAATCATATGTGTTATTTCAGAGGGTTCCATAGACAATTAAAGTGGTTGGAATATGGTTAGTAAACTATGTATACCAACCATTTGTGGTGGGGTTTTAGGGATATTGTTGACCATTATAGTTTTCACAGCATTTAGAAAACCATGAGGATAAACCATGAACCCCTTAAAAATTAGAATTTTATATTTTTTCCCTTATGATTTTACAACCAAAATCACCACATTTTATTTTCTCTATTTTCCTAGAAACCCTACATGATGTCCCTCCCTCTCCTCTATTCCCATGGTGAGATCTCCTCCATCTCTTATCTACTTAATCTTCTTTCACATGCAATCAGGAGCCTACGGTAAGGATATGAATCCATTCCTATCCTCCTCCATATTACCTAATTTTGGTTATTAAAAATAGGTTTTTGATTGAATATTCTTCCATATAATTATGGAATCATCCTAGTATTATCATACATTAATATAACCTACCCTGAGGTTATCCGGAGACGACCTCTATATAAAATCACCCGTCATTTTGATAGAGGTATGTTGTTGTCTGAATTTTTCAAGGGGTTTTAGTTAAAGAAAATTTCCATTCATATGATGTTTGTTTTGGTTGATAGGTAATTTTCCCAGGTTTGTACTTTGAGTTTTCGATATACCTCTAGAGAAGGGTTAGTCTTGGTTTAGGTACAGTGATAGAATCTGATGAGTAAATTCTTATTTCTTCCAAAGTTAATTATATTGGATACCATTTTAGATGTTTTTAATTAATTATAATGTTATTTTAATTAATTATACTTAATTTTGTGGGTTTGAGATAAGGAAATAATGGTTAAGTGTTGTCTGTTGATCTTATTGGAGCTCAGGTAGCATTTCCCAAGCTAAGAATTAAGATAAGAGGCTTCTCATGAGGTAGGTGGTCCCTTTAATTTAACCATAATCTCGCCTTAATTTAAAGATGAGTGTTGTGAGTTCATGGAAGATTGATATAACATTGACTTGGTTTAAACTAAATGTTTTAATAATAGTTTCACCATAGTTAAATTTCACTTTAATATTAATTTTTTCCAAATGTAAGGAGATACCACATGGGATTCCTTGGTTGTAAATAGAATATGGGTTTTTGAAATCAAAGTTGTGAAATGTTACTTGAATTGGTATGTTTCTGAAAATGGATATTAGAAATATTTTTATTCAAAAATGGTATTATTAGGAATAGGAATTAGAGATGTTAAATTGAGATTGGTATATGAAATAGTGAAATGAAATTGCTAAGTTGATTTGGAATGTTCTTTAGTTTCCTTTTATATAAATTTGAAAATGGTTTTTAATGGAAAATTTCATGAAACTTATGTTTTATCTTAAGTTGTAGTTATTAATGGAAATTATATATGTGGTTTGGATGGTTTTGTTTTAAATGAAAGTAAAATTCCAGTTGGGTGATTTTTTTTAAAATAATTTAAAATTGGATTTTGGTTGTTCTCATTAAACCCATGGTGAACCTAGGCTCTAGGTGTAATTGGTTGTTCTAGATGTATCTGGGGTGAACACAACCCTTGGGTTGATTGTTTTTCAATTGATGGTATAACCTAAGGTTAATATATAATTACCTAGTATTATCAAACATAAACATTAAGTTATTATTTGAGGAATACTTAAAACAATACACAAATAGAATCCCAAATACAATATTAGTTTAGTGACTTTGGAAACATAGAAACATAAAAACTAGTACATAAGTGAACTATGTTATCTCCAAACACGTTATTTATGAATAAAAACCTTCTTAGACACATCATACATAACACTTGTCTTCATAACCTCGGAAAGGAAACATAAAAATGGGTGAGTTCAGCTACTCAGTATGGGTAAATATGGGATACTTGTAAGCATTAAAATGAGCATAGGGTTATGAGAACATGATCAAAAAATTAGAAGATCATACCCTACATATCATAAGATCATAAACATGAATAATGTCATAAATCAAGGAAGTTTATATGAAGTTAATCATAATTAAATAAATAACATAATCCATAAAATAAAAATTTATTAATAATACATGGAATTGTGGAAAACATATAATTATAAAAAATAACTTCCATATTAGTCAAGGCATCGCCGCCAAGGACATCTTAGTAGTATGGGTTCACTCAACATACCATCTTGGTAGTCATGGTTCACTCAAATGGAAATATTAGTAGTATGGGTTCACTAACCATACAAACTTGGTAGTCATGGTTCACTCCCATGGCCATATTAGTGGTATGAGTTCACTCCCCACACCATCTTGGTAGTCACAGTTCACTCCCATGGCCATATTAGTAGTCAAGGTTCATCCCAAGACCATATTAGTATATCTAATAAGATATAAATATTTACCCAATGTATTGGATAGAGATATATGTCCCACACATATCATAATGAAATCATACATACATATTCCACATGATTATAAACAATCATTTCATAACCCATAAAATGAAATGGGTATCATAAAATTGTAATCATATCATAAACTGTGGAAAGTAGATTGGTTTCATGATAATTTCATAAATATATAACACTTGAAAATAAGTGGGTTTTATAAGAATATAACCCATTAAGTATAAATAGGTTTCGTAAATATATAACATGTGAAATATAAATGGGTTCTATAAACATATTAACTCTGAAAGAGAAATGGGTTTTATAAAAATCATACGATCAATACATAAACCATTAAAATAAATAATATGAATAGAACCTTTGGATAATTTCACATAAATTCATGAGTAACAACAACAGATGTCATTTTAGATGGAAAGTAATTTAAAAATATCCTTTTAATTTTTTTTGAGGAAAATATCATTTCTTATTTAAAAAAAATGATTTATGAAACCGTAAAACCTTTTGAAAACATTTTTCTTTGAAAATACACTTGAAAACTTATAAAGGAAGATGGAAAACATTTTAAAAACCATTTTCCTTAAAAAATTATAAAATAATATTGAAAAAAATTAAAACCTTTTTCCTTGAAAAGTTATAAAATAAATGTGAAAAAATTTTGAAATCCATTTCCCCTAAAAACACTTTTAAAACTTATAAAGCTTGAAAACCTTTTGAAAATATTTTTATTTGAAAATAATTTGAAAAATTATAAATAAATATTGAAAAAAATTTCTTGTAAAACAATTTTAAAACATATAAAGAAATATATAAATATTTTAAAACACTTTTTCAAACATAAAATATTTTTTAAAAACTTTTCAGAAAACATTGTTTTGAAAAAACATAGATTTATGACTGAAGAGTGAGAGAGATAATTTGTACTTTCTTAAAAACAATTTATTAATTATCTTATGTAAAAAGGAGTGGAAATATGGATCCAATAAATTAATATATCATTAATAACCATAGGAGAACAAAATTCCTTATAGTTTTTGAGATATGGATAATAATATTTCATCAATAGAAGCATAATCATAACCAATATCGATAAATGATGAGATCATTTCATAAACTCATACCACTTGGTAACTTTGAATTATACTCCCTATATAAGAAAATGAAATTACATGAAGATTAAAATATCATGTAAATTATCTGATTTATGATATAACATTTCAAATGGCTTTATGTGCACCTTGTAAAAGAATATAGGTGTATAAACTGACATGTGTCTCAAAGAAGGAAAATTGAGACAAAATTACTTTACCGATTTGGAATCTCTTGAAACAAAAAACCAATGATATAATTATAATAAAGAGGATATTAAAATAAAAATAAATTTAAGTATAATTATCATATAATACATCCATGTATAGTAGATACAACACATATAATAAATTGGTGGTGAACAAAACTTCTATCTCATGAAAAATAAAAGTGAGAAGAGAAAACCCTTACTAATTGTGTAACTTTGGAATGATGATCCCCAGGAGATTAAAAAATAATTTAAATAATTTAATATCATTAAATAAATTAAATTAATGATATAAAATTTAATAGGGTAGTATATAACCCACACAAAACAATCAAGTGGTGAATGTGGCATGTATCTCATATAAATAAAAAGTGAGATGAAATTCCACCACCTTATGTCTTGACTATTGTCGTACTCATAAAAAACTCATGTATAATAAATATAAGTTTATTATAATTATTTTAAAGAACCATATCCTTATATCTAATATTGTATATTAATTTATTATTACATTATATTACCCACTTATTAACAATTATATGTTAAAGTTTCACTTTAGGTAATATTTATTTTATTCTTCGCACCTGTTTTGACTTATTATTCTTGATCTTCATACTTTGATCTTGATTTACTTACATATATAAAATAAAAAATTATATAAATATCATATATATTCATTACATATATATATATATATCTATAAAATATATAAAGACTAAATGTAATACCCCATCATGGAGACGGTAGGCCGTGCGTATGCATGAATGTTGTTTTCATTTTGTTATCATATTACAAGAAATTAAGTAAATGAAATATATGTATATATGTATATAATATCATTATATTTGAATTATTTTGTTATATATATCATATATTTTCACTAAAACCATCTTTAACACATTCCATGTAAATTGTGAACGAATCACATCACTTTAAGGAGGCGGTAGTCCACGCGTCTACAAATGATGTTATCATATTTATACAAGATGGAAAGTATAAAATACTGTGTTATAAAAAAATTTAAAAAGCATAAATACATAATAAATATCGTATATATCATATATAAATAGTGTGTAAATCATAATTCCCAACCATTAAAGGTGGTAATGGAAAAATGATCAATCAACATTTCGTGAGGTGGTAGTTCGCTGTATACATAAACAGTAAGTTTGTTACCGATTAGATGTAAGCGTGTGTAAGTGTACGTTGAAACCATAACATAAAAAAATATAAGTATATTTATTATACTGGTGTGTTTGTATAAGTATGGAATAAGTAAAGTTGAGGGGGATGTATAATGGAAATAAAACTAAAGATCTTAAGGGAAGATGTTACCTCTTCATTGAGTAACTCCTTTTGGTTTTCAACAGAGGGCTTCCTTGGATGAATTTATGACCAAGAGGTGGACTCTAGGATAAGAGTAGGTATGTTTAGGATCTATTTAGGTATATAATTTTTTTAGGAAAAGTGGATATAGAGGTGTGAGGAAGTGTAAGGAGAGGAGACCTTTTTATAGTAGAGGAGGAGTGAGACTCTTGTAAATTTTGGAAAAGGAAATTCCATCCACATTTTTTCCTTTGAAATTAGATCCAATAATGTAAAAAATCAAATAAAAAGTGGTTTAGTGTCGAAATATTGCCATTTAATGGATTTTGGAAAAGTGTGTAAGTCATTTGGGCCCTTAAGTCTAAAGTTTAGTCCCTTGTTGAGATTAAATTTCACCTTAGTTGTTGTAATTAAATTTAATTAATTTCACTATTTTTTTGATGAAAAACTAATATGACCTTATTATATATTATAAATTATTTTGATTCAAAATATAGACTCAATTTTTACAAATTAAAATAAAAAAGTGATATAAATTAATTTAAATTTAATCCCACAGATGGGATGACAATGCGAGTTTTTAAAGTAAAAATGTTCAAAATTTTACTATATTTTTATAGTAAATTTAAAATAAAAATCAATTCCAAAGAACCCCATTGAATTTATTGTTAAAAATTTATCTAATTAAAATTTAAAACTAATTTAGAATATAATTTAACCTTATAAATAAATTATTCTAAAACGTAGGTTTGAATTAAAATTTAGTATTTGTCACTATTCATCAAAAAATGAAACTCAAGAGAAAAATAAAAAAAATTAATATTAACCTAATTTTTATGTTTCTATTTTAAATATGAATTTTATTTTGATATATTAATTTTATAAAAGTTCCAAAAACTGGATTTAATATTGGTTATCCATTAAAAGGCGTTAAAACTTCCTTTATAAAAATATTGATTTTTATGAGAAATATTGGGTTTGTTCTTCTCTTATACTTATGAAATATAGTAGATGAACATAAAAAATATGTTATTTAAAATAAAAAATATATATTAAATTAATATCACTCACTTATTTTAATTACTTTAATATATTAGGATAAAACAACTTTATGAACCTAAAAATAAAAATATTTCCTTTATATTCAATTGGTTTAAATATTTATTTCTAATTAATTGGTAACAAATGAATTCATACTATATTTTTTTACAAACAATATATTTTAATGATTTTGTTAGTACTTATTCATAAAATCTAATTTAACAGCTAGGTTATATATTATTATATTAAATAATAATGTTTTAATATTATTTTTTTGTTTGGTTAAACTCAGTAATGCATAGAACATAATTATTATTGATTCTAATTATTGCATGTGATGAATTATAAGTTAGTATCACATGAAGTTTAAGCTATATAGAAAATATCAAATCTATTTTAAGAAATAAATATATTATAATGTCTCAAGATATTATATTCGCTTACTCGCTTGGTGTTGCATGTATTGAAAGATTAACTTGGTTTTTCATATAACGTAGTCCAAACATAGCACTTTCATATATAAAATGATTTATTCATTGTTGTGTGAAACTAAAAAAATCAAAAAAATTTAGATTAATTATAAAAAAAGATATTACATAAAAACTCATGGTGTTACATTCTACCCCCCTTAAAATGAATTTCTCCCTCAAAATTCATCTAGGTTATTAAAGGTTTAATACTTGATTTTTCATTTCATTGAAACCCACATAATAAAAATAAATACTAAAAATTCTTTCAAAAAGGGAAAATTGGAGATATAATGGTTACCCAAATAAACATATAATTAGGTTTACACATAGGAGAACATAGGTTGGGAGTGAAGATTGTACATATAGGAAAATCCTAAATATTTATAGTGAGTGACTGAGGTCATCAATAAGAAAAGTGGACGATCAATGGAATATTGAGGGCCTCAAAGTCCTTAATCTTTGATGATTTAAAAGGCCACTGGTTAACAAAAAATGGTATTAGGAAGACACCTATTTTGATCAATTTTCTAATGTTGAGTAATAATTTTATTAACCAAGAATATAAGGAAGTATACTAACTTGATATATTTATTTAGACACAATTTCATCCTTTGGTTGTGAATCAATCAATTTATAATTCATTCATTACTATAAGAAATGGATATAAACAATTAACTTTTATTCCCTAAGACCTAAAATATACTTTTAATGATTCTTAAGGCCTATAAAAGAGTGATGAGTCTAACAATTTTCCAAAGTCAATATAGTTAATACATTAATCTATAAACCTAAAAAGTAACACCACTGGTTCATTTGCAATATTTATTCATCAATTGTTTAACTGACCAAATAATTACACATTAACTAGGAAATCGTGTAGGCCAGTGCTAGGCAAGAAACCCATATCGTCTTTAGATCATGGGTTCAAGACCTGTGGCCTTACCAAAATTGATGTGTTATCACCCGACATACAACTTTTCCATTTCTAAAACCACCTTGATATAATTTTCAAAATAAACATGATGTATATCATTGAAGTAAGGTTAATATCTAAATATTCTTTTAACTAAGGTTTTTAATATAACCTCAATATATAAATACTTTATCCAAAGTTTAACCATAAATGGTTAACCTTATAACCCTTATGAAAGATGAAAATACAAATATTTATAAAGTCACAAAATCATCTTAATATTGATCCCCCATATATCAAAAATTACCACTTGTTTTTAAAATTCAAAACATGTGAATACCCTCATCATATATTCCGTTAAAATACAATAATTACCTGAATTACGATAAATCTTTATTTTAAAACATGCATTCTTTCTTATTCCAATGATTACTAGATACAATCATTAAATCCGAGAAGTTGTAAACTTTATCCTTAATGACATAGACCACTTTACGAGTAATAAATTCTAGGGTATTCCATACCATCCAATGTAATTATTCTTATCCGACATATATTAATCCAAATATCATTATCTCAATGTCAATAATTAATTAAGTGTTAGCTTCCCTTAATCAAAATATCACCATTACATGAAATAACTTTTCTATGTCTTCATCACCATTCAACATGTCCTTTTCAAACCTTAATGAAAATTTATACTAAAACTACCTATATATTTCATGATTCATATAACATAATCTTTGAATTACAAAACATAAATACTTCATTCATCCAACCTTATTCTGAGACAATTACTCAGGATTCAGAAACTTTTTCCTTAATAACTCTTTCCTATATTATGAAATATAAAAAACGTATTAAGGTTCCTCAACCTCAAACTTATCATGCTTGTAAATATTAATGAAAACAATACTAGAAGAACATCACATACCTTTCACATGTCATTTGAGGTTTTTTTATCTTTAGTAGTATAACCAATACTCATACCACCTTCCCGATTCTCTTTATGAGATTCTCACTTCAAGAAATTGATTTGAATAATGCCCATAATTTCCACATATGAATCATTCAATTTTAACTATGTTCTTTCTAGTTCCATCCATTGAATAGAACTATAAATCATAGGGTGATAAACAATAATCATAGAATAAAACTACAAAATCATGGAAAATTACTTATAGGATGTCTAAATAATGACATCTACTTTTTAATAAATAAAAAATTATATCTATACATGGTAATTCATATTCATATTATATTAAAATCATTCATGATGGTTCATAAATATTTTGTGAATTTCTAAATAATATCCCCCAGAAGTGTCAAACCAGGTGCAGAGTAAAGCCTATTGTCATATACCATGTTACGTCGAGTCAGGCCTGACACACCTTTTCAAAGTTGTTACTCCAAGGTACATCTGTTCCATAACTATGTCCACTATTCATACCTAGACATAGATGTATTTCGAGGACACCACTCAGTATATCCTTTACCAAAATTCGAAGACATTTTCCTAAATGTTAACTCATCCTTATACTTATCCTTACATACATCCCTAGAAATATCCTTATAAATATACCTAGGGATCTCACTAGAGTTTTATTATTCTAGTTTCTAAATGTTGAATAGAAATTTTATCTGATACCAACTATAACAACCTAGTATTATCATATATAGACATTAAACCATTTTTACATAATACTTAAAACATTAAAAAAACAGATGCCCAAAGACTGTATAAGTTTAACACCTTTGGAAATGTGGAAACCTAAACACTGGTACAGAAGTAAACTAAATTATCACCCACTAGGTTCTTCATGACTATCACCATTATTAGACACATCATACTTAACATGTATCTTCATAACATGGGAAAAGAAGCATAAAAAGGGATGATATCAGATGCTTAAACAAGGGTAAATAAGGGAGAAATGTAAGCATAAACATGAGCATACATGTACGATAACGTGATCATAACATTAGAATATCATACCCTGCATATCATAAGATCACAAACATGAATGATGACATAAATATTTGATGTTAATAAGACATGAATCATAAATAAATAAATGACATAATCCATTGAATCATAACATAAGAATAATACATGGAATTATGGTAAACACATAAGTATAAAAAATGATTTCTATAGTTGTAAATTCATCACTTCCAAGACCATCATAGTAGTATGAGTTCACTCCCCATACCATCTTTCCAGTTAGGGTTCATTCCCATGGCTATCTTAGTAGAATAAGTTCACTCCCCATACCATCTTGGCAATCATAGTTCACTCCCATAGAAATCTAGGTAGTCAAGGTTCCCTCCCAAGATCATCTTAGTCTATCTCATGAGATATAAATGTTTACCCAATGCATTGGAGGGAGATATAGGTCCCAAAAATCTCATAATGAAATCATACATACATGTTCCACAATATAATAGAAAATTATGTCATAAAAAATCATTTCATAAATAATAAAATGAAATGGGTATCATAAACATTTAATCATATCATAACCTGTGGAAAAGATATAGGTTTCATAATCATTTCATAAAATCATAACCCATGAAAAGAAGAAAGTTTTATAATCATATAACCCTTTAAGGATAAAAAAGTTTTAAAAAAACATAACCTGGAAAAAAGAAATGGATTTCATAAACATATAACCCATAAAAGAGAAACAAGTTTCATAAACATTATACCATTAATACATAAACCATTAAGTGATAGAATATGAATGAAACCAATGGATAATTTTCTAGAAAAGTATGAGTAACACCAAGGGATGTCATATTAGATGGAAAATAATCTGATAATATACTTCTACAAACATTTATTATGGAAAATATCCTTTCATATTTAAAAAATTGTTTTTCTAAAACATAAAACCTTTTGAAAACCATTTTATTTGAAAATAGATTTGAAAAATTATAATAGAATCTTGAAGAAATTTTAAAAACCATTTTCATTGAAAACTTATAAAAAAATCATGGAAATTTTTTAAAAAACTTTTTCCTTTAAAACTGATAAAATAAACTTGAAAAAATTTTGAAAACCATTTTCCTTGAAAACACATTGAAATATTATAAAACATAAAAACATTTTAATAACATTTTTCCTTGAAAACACATTGAAAGCTTTTAAAGAAATATTGAAAATCCATTGAATTTATTTTCTTGTAAAAAACTTTGAAAACTTAAAAAGAACACTTGAAATAATATTAAAAAAAATTTTAAAACCTAGATAATTTTTAAAAACTTTTTAGAAAACATGGTTTTAATAATACACATAATTCCGACCGAAGAGAGAGATAAATTCATACATTATTAATTTTTTTTTATTAATTTTCTTATTTACCAAAGAGTGTAAATTTTTTCCAATATATTAAGATATCATGAATAACTATAGTAGAAGAAAATTCATGATATTTTGAGATATATGCATCAAAATATTTCATCAATGGAAGCATAATCATAAACTATCTTTATAAACAATGAGATAATTTTAATAAACTCTCACCACATAGAAACATTTAATTATACTACCCATGGAAGAAAATGAAATTACATAAAGCTTAAAATATCATGGAAAGAAGGTGGTTAATGATATAACATTCCAAATGGCTGTATATACACCTTGTAAATAAATTTACGTGTATAACATGGCATGTGTCTAAAAGAGGGAAAATTGAGACAAAATTACTTTACCGATTTGGTAAATTTTGCAACATAAACAACATGAAATAAGTATCATCAAATATACATCTAAATAACCATAAATTGATGTATAAAAATCATAGAATACATCCTTAGATAGTCAACACACCACATATAAGAAAACTTGGTTAACATCCCCTGTGTCTCTCGGAAAATAAAATTGAGATGAAAAAACACTTACTACTTGAGTAAGTTTAGAATCATGATTACCATGAGATCCTAACATCATTTAAATAATTTAATATCATTAAATAAATAAAATTAATGATATTAAATGTCATAGGGTAGTATATATACCACACAAAACAATAGAGAGATGAATATGTCACGTATATCATGGAAATAAAAAGTGAGATAAAATTCCCTTAACTTATGTGTTGACTCTCATTGTTGTTTCAGGAAAAAAGTTATTCTTGATGATTGATTATATGGATTGGGATTTGTGAAATCTATATGTATCAAGAATATAATATTTGA
The DNA here is from genome assembly GCA_963277665.1 of Viscum album. NCBI lineage: Eukaryota > Viridiplantae > Streptophyta > Magnoliopsida > Santalales > Viscaceae > Viscum > Viscum album. The sequence goes on along the minus strand of OY728159.1, from coordinate 766,376,020 downwards.
ATGGTCTCCAAGGGGTTTGTTCATGGAGCTAGAAACACCCAACGACTCTCAAATCCATGATTAATGGACCTTCTTTCCAAAACCAGGTGTTCATTTGATTATTTGGCCAACGACACATAAGAATTCACATTGGTCGAGAGGATGGAAACTCAATATCATCTCACCATTTCTATGGGGAACTATTTCCTTTTTTGGGACTCCCTTATATATTTAATCAATGTTCATATGTTCATGAATTCTTGGTTCATTTCTAAGAATGTGTCTACAGCATACCCATATGGCATTAGTTAATCATGATTATTAAGGGGTTTGTAATCACCTGTATGTATATGTGGTTCTCCATTAATGGAATGATATGTATGTATTCGAGGTTCTCTATCAATGTTACCCTTTTATGGACAAATCAAGTGTGATTTGGTGATTCCCTTAGATAATGCTGGTTTTAATCTATTTGTTGTGGTGCTCAAAAGTTTATCATCATCCAGGGGTAGTAGTTGTTTTGATGTTGATATTGAAACCTTAAGGCGATCTTCCTATGTATCATTGTGAAAAGAATATAAACCCACGTAGTTTGGTGTCGATTTACTGGACACATCACCTTTTTAGGTTGTACTACAAAGACCTAACCATGCAGTTTAACATCATATGACAAAGAAACTTAGATGAAAGGTTTTCTAGTCAAGGGTGGTGTGAGACTTACGCTGAGACAACATAAGATACCCAGAAGAGATATGATCTCCTGGGTGGATGTCACCCAATCGAGAATGTAGCTTGGAGAACACTAGTGTAATTTGGTTATTGGGTTTAGACCTAATAGAGGCTTCCTACATTTCCTAGTTACTTAGGAATAAAAACCATCATAGTTCAATTTGAGTTGGGACTTACACTTTAGAGGATAACCATAATTAGGTCTTGATTGGGGATTACATATGGAAACTACCCATTTGAGAATAATTGATCATGGCTTATTTAATCTAGGCTGCCCGTTTGGACTAAAATTTGGGGCTTACATCTGTAGAGGAGACCCATTATTTGGGACCATGCCAATTCCATGATCACTACCAACCTCTAAGCCCACATGGGTCATGATCAGTGTGAGAAATAAGAGCAGGAAGTGGATCAGAATATCATACCTCCCACTTCATCTACTGATAGATGGTACTGGATCCCAAGGGGAGATAGGAAGGTCTTTGAGTGTGCCCGTCTCCACTCTAATATTTGTACCCTAGATAGTCATGTCTATTGATCTACCTGAAATTTTCCTGAGTTAGGGAAAAGAGGAGTTAAGGTTCCACCACCCACAAAAGGCTAGGGGATTTCCTCAATGGGTGTGACCTATTGAATGTTTGGTTTCAGGGGGAGGGATATTGTTCCTTTTCAAACTAAAACTCAAGTGTGATCCCCTCTATTCCTACCTAAAATGAGGAGTTTCACATCATCACCCCATGTTCGGAACTGTCTTTACCATGAGAATGTAAACCTATGGTCATTCTAAGCATACTCTTTACTGTGGGGATAACCAACATGACACCACATATCATGGGTATGTAAACTAAAAATGGAATGCCAGTGCACCACATGGTTTTATCATACAGATCTTGTGGGTTTGAAAAAAGCCTTGGACTAATTCCATTAGATTGGTTTGTAGAGGATCCAACATGGGGGAAGATGAGATAATAGAAGGGAATGATCAGGGCTAGAGAGTGGAAAGCTATGGGGAAACCCCCTCCAAATAGCAGGATCTTATGAGGTATAGGTATTCCTCTACATAGCATGTTTCTACGTGGGAAATGGGGATTTTTGTGTGCCATTGTGGTATATGGACCTGGTTTGAGTCCATGTTGAACTCGTCTGCATGAGAATAGGTTCCCTCCACGTAGTGTATGGCCACATGGAATCTAGTTCCTCCTACGCAGTGAATTGCTATGCGGGGGAGGTTTCATACGCATAGCATTTTGCTATGTGGGATGCCTGGTTTCAAAAAAAGGCATTGGTTTTGCACCTCTTAGGAAGCATATCCACTTTAATTCTATGTGGAGGGGGTTTACCTACATAGGATTGTTGAGTGAGTCTATTTGTTTCAGATCTATCGATCTTCTTTTCTTCCTCCCTCTGAGCCTTTGATCTTTCCTTCAATCACCCCCCTCCCATCAGCTCCCCTCTAACTCTATTTATAGATAAGCAGGGAACTGGGTACCGGTGTAGCTAGTTGTTTTTAATGAGGCTATGATCCCCCTTTTTTGGGAAGCCCATGACCATTACCAAGCACAAAGAAGGGCTAGTCAGTGGAGGCAATGGGTTAATCATTTTTAATGGTGAGAATCACAACCTCGGTACTACGAATGAATTTGTTTCATTTATGGGGAGCTGTCAAGTTTTCCTTGCATTCAGATCGTTTTAGTTCATGGGGGATGTTGTGCATGGGGATAATCTCTCTACCCTCATCCCACAAACAATGTAATATGTTCTATAGAGCTAACTCCACCATCTGCCTCTCATGAACTGTCCATTTTGTGGGTGTCTCCTCAAAGTGGGTCACCATGTGGAGCAGTTATCTACGAAGGGATTCACACTTCGTGGTCTAGCTTCTTCCTTTTCCAAAATTTCTCCATTAAATATTTTTTCCTCAATTCCTCTTTCAACTTATTTTCCTTTTTTTCCAAACTCATGGGATAAATTCAATATCCTTGGAAAAGTTTTTAGGACCCAACAAATGCCCTCCATCAGAATGGGTTCCGATTGGGATGAAGAGGAGTCTATTTCAATGTTGAAAGCGATCCTGATTTGATTCGGTTTGCGGTATGAGGGTATAACCGTTGGATGGGAGAATTCCTATATAAAGGGGGCCCAAATAATTTCCCCCCTACCATATTTATCATTGAACAAAGTTCACCCAAAAATAACTCTCGACTATTTTCTTTCATGTACTGCATCCCTTTGTGGACGCCTTCATCTGTGAACTGAACATCGAATCCATGGGTGGTGAGTTCAGTATTCCACATTGTAGGGTTTGGTGTGTGTAATTATTATTCCGAAAAATAATAATTCACTGGCCAATGATTCGTAGGAAAATGAATCACAAGCTTTTTTGAACTTTTGGTTCATGGACGGTGTCCTTCAAGGACCATTCATTCGTAGGGCATTCAATATGTAGACCAATTTTAGTCCTTTTCTAATTTTGTAGGACAACTCTTTTTACATGGTCTTTTTATGAAGAAAATTTTAATGGATCTAATTCTCACTTTAATGAATGCAGATGGAAGGAGGGATACCATGGCTTAGAATGTTGAAGATGACCTTTGTTTTCACATCATCTGCCAGGAGGGTATTCTGAAAGGCCTCATTTCATTGGAACTTATGGCCTATCCAATGTCTAGAAAACTTACTCTTTATAACTGTTTTACTTTAAGATGATTCTCTTCTACCACCAATAGACTAGAACATTCATAGTTTCTACCGAGATATGTCTTAGGGGCATGATTGAGAAAATGTATTTGTTATGGGGAAAATAATATCTGGTTCAAGCTGAAGAAATGTGTTCATCTTGACTGATTCCATGTAGACTTGAAGTAATCGTAATAGCCATAACATGTCTTTAGAGCCAGTTACCCTCAACTATATATACTTTTTCAACATTTCACAAGGTAATCCTAATGGAGGTTGGAGCTCCAAGTGGGATCTACAATATGGAGGGTGATTTTTTGATGAATGGGCATGAGCATTATGGGTTTATCAATACTCTTTGGAATCCGTAGAGCTATTGGAGGCTATAAATTTATAATAGGTAGTGTGTGTTTCCCACATTGAAATTTATTCTCTGGGGGAGATAATACTGAAATTTCTCAGTCGTTAGTGTTCAAGAAGAAATACCTTCCAATTATCTCATAGTGAAGTGGGAATTGGTTTATGGGATATCTATTAGATAGGGGGACTTCCCATCCATGGTATTATGTATGATGAATTTTTTATGGTTTCCAATACCTGGGGAAATGTTGAGAAATTATCCCCACTAGAAATAGAATTATTGATCATGGATGATATACTATTTGGTCAGCCACTTCATGCTCAATAACTCATTTCATTTAAGGACTGAAAATGATTATTATTGTAGGTGAATAGAACAAGGCCAAAAGTTCACCATATCCAAACACATCCAACCCAGCAATCACGACCCATCTTAGGCTCTTACTGCACTACCCTCAAGGTGGGCTGATATACAACCTGGGTTTATGAAATCCGGTCAGATGTATATTCTAATATCAAATTACTAGGTTTATTTTTCTTTTTCCTAAGTGGATGGATTCTTCTTTCTTGTGATGTTTATACTAGTTCTAGAGTTTTTAGTTTGATGATGATAGCCACATTGGCCAAAGGATGACCTATAAATTTAGCCATTACAACCCTTGATAAAATTTACAAGTTATTTGGGTAGATATAGGAGGTAAGAACTCTGCACTATCTTAGAGGTACATTTAAATTTTTATATGGTTAAATAACAGAGAGTTTCTACAATTATGAGTATCGACATACCATGATAGTTCATAATTTTTACTTCCACACAACATTACCCAGCATTATAGACATCTGTCTTAAATCCGTAAATGTCAACAATACAACTCAATTGCTGAGTGGTTTTTCATGCATTTCCTTTGCACCTCACCTAACTCCTCATAGAGAAGTGATAGATGACAGGAGTGGCTCTTTATAAGAACATTATTAAATTATTTCTTTTTCAGATGGAATTTTGACTGCTCGTATATAAATAATAACCATTTGAAATCCATATACTCTTTATATGTTTTCAAGATAATTCAGATGCCTACAACATGTTTCTCCTACACCAGTTACTCAGGTTAAGAGGGAATCCCATCTGACAATCCTTTAACAATTATGGTTGACGATGATATGGGAGGACTCAGGTACATGAGCCCTTATCCCCCCCCCCACAATTGAATCATATCACTTATCATGGCAGTATGATCAATGGTGGGTGGATTTTTTACTCTGACAGAGTATTAGAAATGTTAGTTTGATGGGTTGACAGACCATTGGCTACTTTCAGTCCCATACAAGTTTTGTCATCTTCCCCTATTCCTTCTGTAATGAGGTTCTATGTACACCATCGCATGTATTCATATGGGGATTCACTCGCACTCTCCATATTTAGGGAGAGTGATTCAGATCCTTTATCTTGGGTTGAACCTTTTGGAAGACTGATTATGGATAGCAAAAGTGGAATATCACTAGGAATTCATGAAGTCAGGACCAACCCATGATGCTTAGATTTAGGTGGTGAGACATCTATGTAGGTGGGAGATCTCCATGATTGGGTATCACAACTTATATCAATGACAATAGCCAGTTTGGCATAGTCAGATTATATTCTTATGATCTTGGGTGAGAAAGGCTAAAGTCCAGATGTTGTCTGGGGTTACCCGGCTATGCGGAGATGGGTATGGCTCCAAATCATTACTATCATAACCAAAAACTCTATGGAAGAATTTTTTGACAATGAAGACACCCTCATACAACTATTCATTGATTTGGGCTCACGTTTTTTTAATTATCGACATCTACACCTTATCACATACAAAATTGTCATGGATTGAGGGGATCTATCTACTTGTAATGCGACCATGCCCGATTCAATGACTCCCATCATCAAAAAGAGGATTTATAGAATTTTACTACTGATCTTCATCACCTGGTGATAGAGGAAGATAATTATTATGACCATGTGATATTGAAAAATAAAGAGATGTGGTGATATGGGGATCACATAGCGAGGTTCTAAGAACAACTATCACCAAAAATTGAAAATCTTGAATCTATTATGTATAGTGTTTATAATCTTAGGGCCACTATTAGAAAAATACATCCAGTGGACAATGATGAGGCTGAGAAGATAAAGGATTTATAATGGGCTCTTGATGATCCACATCAAGAGGTGGTCAATCTGCTAAGCAGAGCTATCTAGGCTTCACTGTAACTATTTTGGTTGTCTTATGTTTCTTTTCCTTTTTTTCTTAATATCATTGGAAAGAGACTCTAGAATTTGGATGTTCTTTTTTTTTTATGAAATGAAAGGAAATTGTTTTTTTCTCTATGATTTTCCTTTATCTTCTCTTCATATGATAATCTTCACCAGATATCGAATTGAATCATGATCTAGGGTAATTAATTTGAAGTAATCAAGGTGTGCTCTAATTTTTTCATGAGATGAGGGAGTAAAAAAGCATAACATGAAAATTTCTAGTGACACATGAAATACCATAAAAGATTTATGTATTTTTATTTTATAACAGTAATTTTGTCATAATCCTTTTATAATACAGGCTTTGCGGGCATAACTTGAATTTTTCTTAGGCCTCCCATTGCAGGTTTTCAACCAAATGAGTTCCACATCTCTTTTCAGTTGAAGTTTAATGTTTTGAAAACTAAACTATCATTAATGATGTTTTAGGTCAAACATCCTTAACCATGAATTTTTGGGGTGAGGTCCCTAACATTATATATTGACACAGAATACCCTAATATTTTTCAAAAGTGAGTGAGGGATTTTTTCTTGACCCTATTTTTAGAATTTTGTGGAATGACATTTGGTATGGGGAATGGAAGATATTGGGGCGTACAGAGGGAGGAAAAGAAACTCTTGAGGATGAATTTGTCTCTAGTTTACATGCTATTTTTTGAGGTAAACTTATGTAGAGCCTCTGGGGAATATTGTGAATAGTCAATCAAAGGTGTCCCTAGGACACTGATTGTCCATTTCTGATGGTTGTGGGAGGTTATTGGGATTTATAAATTTCTATGTACAAAGTTTGGTTTATGAAAGGAAGGTAACTGAAAATGAAAGGGGAATTACAAGTCAATATTTCCCAATGAAAATGATAGAGATGTTTCCCTATGTCAGGGTGGAGAGGTTTCCATATGTGGGACAAACCAATGCATATGACAGAAGATTTACCATGCAGTTTAATGTCTTGTGGTAAGGAACCCTGTCATATTACATCCTCCCATACAAGTCTAGCTCAGTCACGAGAGTGAAACATCATTTGAATATGATCCTACTAGTGGAAAAAATCGCACATTGGACTCAACTATGCATATTTATTTCATACACGGGAGCACGGGGGAAAACACTCTTTGTAATGTTTGAAATTTATTTTTTAAATCTATCTCATAGCGGTAGAGGGCACATTTTTTTTCTATGGATAGACCTGAAATATGATGTTGAGGTGTCACCATGTATCATGTGAGGATATTAGTCAAGCCATACATAGATTTTTAAAGTTAAAACTCCATGCATGTGTCTGACCCACACACAGGGAGGAGAAAATTTTTAATTTTGGGAGAGGATGAACTAGGATGCTAAGAATTAAGCATCACAAAAGAATCAAGCCATAAATAGTATTTAACATTGTGTATTTTAACATCATATGATTAAGACATTGGCCATAAATTTTAATTTCTTACAGTAAGGAAAGTGGAAGTACAATTTTGTGTCATGTTTTGGGGATTAATTTCCATGGATATCATGATTAACCAAATGGAAAATTAGGCCAAGATATTTTGGAATGCTCAAGACATGAAGGGGGAGGCAGGTGTAAATTATGATCTCATGAACTCTCGTATTGAGAGGAATGATACAGGGGAATGAGATCCATTAGGAAATACAGAGGTAAGAAAATCCTCTATTGATGATGAATTTGTCTCTAGTTAATAGGATTTTTTTGTGGGAAACTTATGCAGAGCCATCAGGGGATTTTGTGAATAGTCAAGAAGAGGATTCCTCAAGACACTGACTGTCTATTTTATATGGTTTTGGATGTTTATGAAGATCTATGATTTCCAGGGTGGAAAGTTAGGTGAATGGAAAGGATGTGTCTGGATACACAAGAAACATCTAGACTACAATTTGCCTTAAAGTATGAATCTACCTACCAAAATATGAATCATATGTAGAAGAATTTCAATTTCATGATAGATATAGGATGTGGAACCCATATTTGAAAACTTTTTCATATATCTATATTTATGCACAGAAGATGGGTGAACTTTCATTCTTGAAATGGCCCTACAAGTAGGGATTGTTTAGAATTCCCCTACATCGACTTGGATTGTATACAGAGGAGGGGTATTTTATGATTTTTCGAGTGGATAGTCTAGGATGTGACATCCAAGAATCACTATGTATCCTACAAGGGTAGTAATAAAGACACATGTAGTTCTTGATTTTTTTTATTGGGAGAAGTGGCTGGACCCAAATATGAAATCTAGGCATCTCTACATATCTTGTGTAGATAGGAATCAAGATGTACGTAGTTCTGTGACACAACAAGGTAGGTGACCAATATCGGAGGTAATGTTCTCTTGAATGAGAACATCATGGTGTTATGAAATTTAACATCATAAAATAAGGACATTTCTTCCATAAAGTTTAATGTCTCGCGTTAAGGATGTTTCTTCAATGTAGTTTAACATCATGTGGTAAAGATGTTGGCAAAAAATTTTAATGTCATGTTATGGGGATGAATTGTCGTAGAAACAATGAGTGAATGGAGGCAAATCTGACCAATTTATTCTAGAATAATCTAGTTTTAAAGGGGAAATAATGTTTAAACCATGGTTCCAGGGGTTCTCAAATTAGAAGAGATGGTATGGGGATTTAAATCCATTGACCGTATAGAGGTAGGAAACACCTATCCCGAGGAAGAATTTGTGTATTATTGGAAGAACAATTTTTGTTGGAAACTTATGGAGATCTATAAAGGAATATTTTACATTTTCAAATAAATATGTCCTCATGACACTATCCTTTTAGTTTTCATGGTCATGGAGGTTGATGAAGATCTAAGATTTCTGAATGCATGGAGTTTGATAAATGGAGAGAGGTGTATCCTGACTTGTAAGAACTATCTAGACCATAATTAGTCATGCAGTATGGAATTCCCTATATAGATATGACTTGTATGTAGGGGGTGAATAATCATTTGAAATATCCTTGTTGTGGGATATAAGGTTTGGAATCTACTGCACAAATTTTCATTTTTTATAGGAGATGGGGGTATTTTACATTTGATCATGTATCAAAGTTGGGCCCGAGTTTTGAGATTCTGGTGTCACCATATCTCTCACTTTGAAAAGAATCAATTCAGACATAGTCCTATGAATTTCCCTATGCAAGGCTGACCCATATATAGGGGCATGTATTTTTTTATTTTTTTATGATGGTAGCTGGGCTAGGATATATGATTCAGGCATCACTACATATCCAATGAGGTAAGGAATAAATCCACACATAGTTCTATAATTTCCTTGTGTAGGTTTGAACCATGCATAGTGAAGGGAATGCCTAAATATTATTTTATGATGATGGACCTGTTACATACCTTTATTATTTGTTCATGTGAGGGAAACCACCAATTTTTATTTCTATGATCATGTTAGTTATGCTCGATGTGTGAAACAAGGAATGAAGAGGGTTTCCATCACAACACAGAGGTAGTTGAGGGTACATCAGAATCATTTTTGTATCATGTGGTTCCTATACAAATATATAGTATCTAGTAATCTCTATGTATCTCATTGGAAATGAGAATCAAGTTGTATGTAGTTTTGTGAAGAAACCTCATTGCATTAGTTCGATCCATGTATAAGGAGGGGGGATTTTTTTATGGTGGCAGCTGGACCAAGACACCATGTCTAGGCATCAGTATGTATCCCATGAGATGAGAATAAATACATACATAGTTAGTAAGAATCTCCCTCTATAGATTTGACTCATACATTGGGAGGGGAAAATTTGATCCTTTATTACGATTGGACCCAGATTTGGAGATATGGACACCACAACGTATCCCGTAAAGGTATGAAGCCACACATAGTCTTTTATCACAACATGGAAAGTGGCCAATGTTGTAGTAAATTTCATCTATGGTGATAAAACTATTATTCTATATAGTTTAACGTCATGTGGTAAGGACATCGGCAGACTAATTTAATTTCATGTTTTAGGGATGAATTCCATATAGTTTAACATCGTGTGTTAAGAACATAAATTCTATGAATTTTAATTTCATACAGTGAGGAATAATTATCCTATAGTATAATGTTTTGTGGGTTGAAAGAGCCTTTTGGATTCATGAAATATTTCTTCATGAATCTTGGATTGGTAGGTGTTATAATGAGTTGGTAATCCATTTAAATTAAGGAATATTCTCTATTGGAGTAGACCTTATGTATTACATATGGTCCCTCCCACTTTGATTCCAAAGTTGGGGGTTTCTTTCTGAGTATCATCAGAGTTATAAGGACAAAAAAAATTCTAGTTCAAGGAAAGAAAAAAGGTGAACCTTTTTATTTAAGGCTCGGTCAATTCAGTTTTGGTAAATCTCTAAATGATGAAAGGTATGAAACATTTTTTCATCTAGTCACTCTAACTCATAGAGCCATTTTTTGTGATTGCTCCTCCATGGATAGTTGATCAGAGATAGAAATAAGGAGTAAGGGTAATTGAACTTCTATGGGTAAAACATCCTCTATCCCGTATACTAATGAGTATAGGGTTTTGTTGAGCAGTATTACGGGTCCTGGTCCAATAATCCCACAAATCATGTTGGAACTTTTCTGAACATGATCTATTGTCCTTTTCTACCATCTTCTAGAGTATTTTGGTCATGGCCTTTTTGAAGGCCTCAATCAATCTATTGAAAACATCATGGTAGTGGGATGAATGGTTAGTCTTGATACTATACTCCTGATATAATTTCTCCAAATCAAAAAAATAGAAATTGGTGTAGTTTTTGGTCAGTATTTTATGAGGGATACAGAATCTAGTGATGATGTTGGATTTCAAAAAGATGACAATGCTTCTTGCCCCAACTACTTTGAGGGGTACAACTTTCATCCATTTGGAAAAGAATTCGGTCGCTGTGAGGATATACTTGAACTACTTAGCCGTAGAGGGAGGGTATGGTCCCATGACGTCCATTCCCTATATGAAAACTGACCAGGAGTACTTAATAGTGTGGAGTAACTCTGGGGCTAGTGGATGAAGTTGGAATGAACATGACCGGAATGGAACTTCTTAGTGAATTCAGTGCAATATTGAGTTATAGTGGGCCAGTAGTATCCAAGCCTTTGAATATGGTGGAAAATGTTGGATCATAATTGGTGTGACCCACAAGCTCTGACTTACACTTACTTCATAAAAACGATGGTCTTTTCTCTAAAAATTCATCTAAGAAGGATCCCATCATGGACCTACTTATAGAGATCCTTTTGTTGATTTTTCCATCATATAGAAAAAAATTAATTTCCCATCTCCAATTTTTTTCCCTTCCTACCCTATCTGGTGGGAGTTATCCCACTTGAAGGTAATCCACAATGGGATTCATCCAACCAGTGTTAGGACCATATAGCTTAGGTACAGGATTGATCTCATCGATTTCTTTTGTCTTGTCCTGAATTAATGGTAAAACCCTCTGATGGTTGGAAATACTAATGACCATCTCATCCTGGTCTGGGTCATCCATGGCTATGGCTTCATTTTCTAATGCATCGGCCTATTCATTTTGTGACCAAGGGGATATGAGTTAATTCTAGATCAGAGGTTAATTCAATCATCAACCCTTGTAGGTGGTCAAAAGTGGGGTTAACTATTCCTTCTTGATATCGTAGTCACCAATAACTTTCTTTATGATCAATTTTGAATCATCTTTTATCTTAAAGTGTTGTAATTTCACTTGATGTGACAGTTATAGACCTTCAATGAGAGCCTGATAATATAATTCATTTTTTGTAAATCCTTCCAAAAATAGGATTGTGTAAGGCAGGACTAAATTTTATAGAGACATGAGTACGAATCCCAGTCCCACTTTATCGAGATTTGGATCTTCCATCCTTTTTCCTGTCAAACTTGTAGATGCGCTGTCAAAATGAATCTCCCATATTTGGGGATCTTCCTTTACAAATAAACTCTCTTCATTATGTAGTCCAACATCTAATTTATTCATTTCTATCAAAGGGTTCTCTTCCAAAAAAATATATTAAGAAATGGAATTTTATGGCTTTCTATGGTATGAAATTTATATTAAATTGTTTCAGGATGTCCACCCACTGTGATAGATGTCTAGTTAGAATTGGATGGTTCAAATTGTACTTGAGTGGGTTTCTATAAGATACCAAGTGGACCTTGTGATTCTACAGGTAATTACTCAATTTATTGACAAAAAATATTAGTTCCAAACAACTTTTTTCGATATTTTAGTGACAAGTATTAACATCAATCATAGTTTGGATGAGATAGTAGAGGGTATTTTCCTTATCGATCATCATTATTTTGTTTGAGGAAGGCACCTAGGGATCTCTCCAAGTTAGTCACATATAGGATGAGTGGTATTCATTTGATGGGCGACATTAACACTGGCCAGATCAAAATGTACTTCTTATGTATATCAAATGATTCTTAACAATTATCAGTTCATTGACATGAAACCTCCCTTTTCATCAACCAGGTGAATGGAAAATAATTTCCTTCAAGTTTGGATATGAAGAACTAAATGTAGTCCATATGTCATTTAAGTCTTCTCAACTTTGTGAAGTTATGAGGAGGTGACATACCAAAGATATCCCTTTCCTTCTTAGGTTCAACTTTCATTCCATGATGGTGTATGAAAAAGCTGAGAAATTTCCTTGAGGTAACATCGAAAGCACATTTTAAAGGGTTTATTTTTAGGATGTATTATCACAGTTTGTTAAAGACAACCTCAGTATAAAATAGTTGGTTCGAGAATTTTCATGATTTAAACACCAATTCATATACATAGCATTCAATTACCTTTCCCAGAGAGGGTTTGGAGATGTGAAACAAGTCATGTTGGTATGTGGCGCCTTTATTTTTCAAAATAGATGGAGTTACCTTATAGAAAAATAATCCCCTTTGGGCCATGAAGGAAGTAGTTTTTTCATATTCTTGATCCATTCAGATTTTATTATGTCCTAAAAAAAATTCATGAAAGAGAGATCCATTTATCTAGTAGTTTCATTAAATAATAATTTTGTGATCAGGACCGGGAAGTCATCATTCGGGATGTGACGATTGAGATCCCTGAAATCAATGAAAACTCTTATTTTTACATCCATATTTTTGATGGGGAAAATTTTGGCCAACCAGACAGGGTATTGGACCTATTGAATGAAGGTTTTTTATAATAATATTATCGACTTCATCAACAATTTTGGAAGTATGTGTTGGGTGAATCCTTTTGGCTTCTTGATTGTAGCCGCATGGATCTTATGGAAGGCCAAAGTGGTGAGTGGCCTCTTCAAGATCAAGGCATGAAATTTTTTTATAATTCCAAGAGAAAAAATCTCAATTCTACCTTATAAAGGAGGTGTATAGATCTTTCTACATGGGTGAAATGGCCACACTAATTAGAGTAGATAATGGGTCTTCTTCTATACCCATTTTTATTTTCCTGATTTCATCAATGGTGGTAGAGACACCCACCTCAAACACTAGAGGGGAATACCTAATGTATTCTTCCTATTCCACTTCCACATATTCATTGTCTCTGTCTTCTTATGGGGAAAAAATCCCTTGATATGTACTCTCCATATTTGAGAGAGTATTCATAATTTTGGAATTCATGGGCTGAGTCAACATCTTATGATCTGATCAACAATGGGGAATTTTCTGGAGAGGATGGTGTGAGGGAAAAAGGAATGTCTTCTTTCTCTTCTACCTTATCTAGTGAGGTAGTGATTATCCAGATCTCTGAGGATGGATTGAGAGCATATCCATTCGAGCATTCATTATTATCTGGGGTACCAATTAATTCTTTTTCACAGTTAGGATTGGTGGAAATGAATGAAACCATGAGAACTATCGAATACACATCCAAATTTGGACTCATTCACTCCACCTAATTAATGGGAATTATGATTTTTTTCTGATTTGTTATAAGGGTTCAGTTAGGATTATATCCAAACCATTAGGGGTGGTGACCCAATCAATACCATCAACCGAGGGTCACTTCCATTTATGCTCGTATAATCCTACATCGATATAGTGTGACTCACAAGATTTGAACAGGTCCTTATTAGCGTTTAAAATCCCATTTTTTCAAATATTGAAATATTTGATGCACTCGTGATAGGAGGATGGAATCGCTATGTGCTGATGCAACCAAGACCTTCCTAGAATAACATTGATGGTCATGTTTTTTCTGAACCTCTAGAAATTCTATGTCGGCTATAAGGTCTCCAAATCATGTTTTGATATTGATTTGGCCCAATGGTTTCTTCTCACATTTTTCATAACCCAATAGGGTTGTGGCCGAGGGTGTTAGGTTATATTCATTATAGCCCATCCAACAAATTTTTTGCATTGGGAGAAGATTAACTCCAAAGACATTATCAATGAATAATTTCTAAATATCAATACCATCTACCATGCCAAACACGTATAGAGATATGATGTGTCCCTGAATAATTATGTCTTCATCTCAATTTAAAAAGAATATAATCACATGAAATTATTTAGGTTTAGTCTCTTTTCGATAGGATTCAGTGGTGGTCTCTTCGTCCTCGAACTTATGGGGGATTAGAAAAGATTTTATAATTGTTTACCTGAGATATTTTATAAAATTCCAGGCATCTAGGATTGATATCTTGGATGGTACTAAAGACATTGGTTTCAGAATATCATAATTTTCTCTAAAGGATGTAACTTCCCATCTTGGGGATTCTCTTTCATAGGCTCTTTAGGGGTATAACCATTGGATGAGGATGGTTCGGACCTCAGGACAAGAGTTGATGGTACTTATGTAATTTTCAGGGTCGGTTTTTTCGGTCTTCCTACATGTCATAGGCGATTAAACATTTTTTCATATTCAGATAGATATTCAAGGATAATTGGGCCAAAGTGTCTTCCCGTAGGTGTAGGGGAATTTTTCTATTCTTATTGGTTATAATGATGGGGTATTATATGAGTTTCTAGAACATTGACAATTTGATCTAGGGTGTGTTCAAAAATTTGGCTCTTGCCACGACTACATCTTCCCTAGTATCCTTAGCTCTGGTGTCATCTTCCACTAGTTCCCTAATTGGGTGCATGGAACTCAATTTCATATCAATACACTTCATTGGGGAAGGGATCCACTAAGTTAATGAAATTAATGGAGATGAATATTAGTTCCTCATCTAATGATGAGTATACCTGATTGATTTATTCTAGTGCCTCCGTTTGGTGGGGTGGTACCCGCACTTTTAGATTTGGTGGAAAAAATTCTAAGAGTGTCAAATATAGATATGTCCTTGACATGGGTTCATCATTTTTAACTTTCTATCAACCTTTATGGTCAAAATTCTTCTTGAGAAGTCGAGTCTTGGAGGATTGTGGGGATGAGGATGTCGGCTGCGTTGCATTAGGAGCTATTGAGGGCACATTCAGTTACTTCAACTATGCTTAGAGTATTCCATGAGATCATATGAGTATTTTATGAGTCATCAAACTATCAAAATTTATCTCCCTTTTTCTAACACCTGTTTTCCACTCCATTCCTTCATCAGGGTCAGTGATGGAAACATATACCACTTGTTCTGGTGGTGGTCCCTATTTGATTTGTCTAGAATCTATCATCCTTTATGGGGGTATTTGAAGACTAAAAAATCCTGGATGGTGTGTCCCAATATCTATTAGAAGGGAAAATAATCTAGCTGGCCATTGATACCTACTTCATCAGCCATCTTCAACTCTAGTAGATTGAGAAATTTTCAATTTATGCGGCTACCAAGTATCCATGGACATGGTCATCTTTGAACAAGTACACTTTATTTTTTCATTCCTAAAATTGGTTTCTCCTAGGTCTCTTATGCTTGTATTTTTTGGGTGGGGGATGCTCTTAATGCCCAGGAGGTCTTGTGCGATTCAATGTAGGCCTCGAAGCTGACACCGGTGCTGGCCTCAGAGTTGGCACTAGTATAGGGCTGGCTTAAGAATAACAGAGGCCGCTTCAGATCTTCATACTCTTTTTACTGGGGATGATGGGGATACCTAAGACTTGAGGTTAGCTAGTGGGAAGGGATCTTCTATTCTTTGGAAAATGGAAGAGAAATACCGAAACCCACTCGTATATTTCACCAAGACGAGCAGAGGCTTTGGGGTCATCGTATGTGGAGGCGAGAATCACCGCATTAGTCCCACAAACATATTCATTTAATTAATGGGGATCCATTAGTTTTTCCATGTCTGTGGGACATTTGAGTTCATGAGGGATGTCATGTATGGGGAAAATTTCTCTGCCCTTATCCCGCAAATGATGTAATCCGGTCTATGGAGATGATGCTGCCATTTGCCTCCCATTAACTGTTTTGTTCCCGGGTGTCTCTGCAAAGTGGAACTCCATGAAGAGAAATGATTGACAAAAGATTTCCCACTTCATGGTCTGGATTCTTCCTTTTCAAAATTCACACCTTTAATTATTTTTACTTCAATTCTTCTTTTGACTTATTTTCCTTTTCAAAATTCATAGGATAACTTCAATTTTCTTTTCATTGTTTTTAGGACCCAATAGGTGTACTTGTACAAACTCTTGTATAATAAATATAAGTTTATTATAAAATTTTTTCATAACATTATACTTATATATAATTCTATATACTATTTTTTATGGCTTTATGTTACCCTCTTATTAACAATTCTATGTTAAGTTTTCACGTCTGGTAATATCCTCCTTGTTCTTTGTACATGTTTTAACTTATTATTCTTGATTGTCTTACTCAGATCATGATTTAATTATTTAGATAACACAAAAAAATTATATATATATATATATATATCATATATATTCATTATATATGTATTTATAATAATATATAAAATATAGAAATATGGAATGGAATACACTGTTCATAGAGATGGTAAGATGTACGTACGCATGAACGCTGCTTCCGTTTTGTTGTCGTACTGAAAAAATAATGTAACTAATATATATATATATATATATATATATTTGTATATAAAATAATTAAATTAGAACTATTATGTCGTATATATCATATATTTTCACTAAAAACATTTTTAACACATTCTATGTAAAGTGTGAACGAATCACATTGCATTGAGGAGATGATAGTCCACACGTTCACGAACGATGTTATCATATTTTCACAGGATAGAAAGTATAAAAAAATCTTCTATAAAATAATTAAAATAATTAAAATAAGTAAATAAATAATAAATATAATATATATCATATATAAAAAACGTTTCCATTATAATTACCACAAATGGATGACGATAAAGGAAAAATGAACAATCATTATATCATGAGGTGGTAGTTCACCGTATACATAAACAATATGTTCATTACCCATTAAATGGAAGTGTGTGTAAATGTAGGTTGACAAATTAGAATATAAATAACTTTTAATATTTATAATATTATTTTTTTATAATCAAGGAATAAGAAGAGTTGAGGGGTGGATAATGGAAATAAAACTAAAGAGCTTGAGGAAAGATGTTACCTCTTATTTGGGTAACTTCTTTTGGTTCTCCCCAAATGGATCCCTTGGATGGATTTATGACCAAGGGGAGGATTATATTATTAGGGTAGGTGTTTTTAGGAGCTATTTGTGTATATATTTATTGGATAAAAGTGGATTTATAGGAGTGATTAATGGGGGGGGGGGGGATATGAGACCTTTTTATAATGGAGGAGGAGTGCCACTCTTGTAAATTTTAGAAATGGGAATTCCACCCATGTTTTTCCCTTTGAAGGTGGCTCCAATAATAGACTAAATTCAACCCAATGGATTATAGATTTTAATTATAGCCATAAAATATATTTTAGACAAGTTTCTAGGTCATTTGGGCCCTTAAGTCTAAGGTGTAGTCCCCTGTTAATCTTTAATTTCACCTTACTTATTATAATTAATTTTAATTACTTTCACTAATATTTATTAAAAAAAGGTATAATTTATTAGAAATTATAAATTATGATGATTCCAACTATTTAATCCATTTTTCCAAATTTTTATCACAAAATTGGTAGATATTAATTTAAATTTAATCCCACAGATTGGGAGACAACGCTGGTTTTTAATGTAAAAACGTTCAAAAGTTTTATATGTTTTTATAGTCAATTTCAAAGTGAAATTGATTCCAATGAACTACATTAGAGTTATTGATAAAAAAAATATCTAATTAAACATTAAAAAAAAACTTAAAATATAAATTATCCTTACAAATAAATTAGATTAAAATGTTGTTTTGAATTAATATTTAGGGTTTTTCCCTATTCCTCAAAAAATGAAACATCATAGAAAAACACCAAAAGATTCATCCTAAAATATTTTTTATGTTTTTATTTCAATTATTAAGTTTCTTTTTATATATTAATGTTTTAAAATTTCCAAAAATTGGATTTAAAATAGGTTCTTAATTAAAATTTGGAAAAAACACCTTTATAAAAATATTAATTTTTATGTGAAATATTTGGTTTTTCCTTATCTTATGATTATAAAATCTGTTGCATGAAAATAAATAATATTTTATTGAATATATAATATATATTACATTAATATCACTTACTAATTATAATTACTTTAATCTATTAGGATAAAACAACTTTATGGGCATAAAAAGAAAAATGTTTCCTTTATATTCAATTGGTTTAAATTTTCATTTCTAATTAATTAGTAACCAATGAATTTATATTGTATTTTTATGAACCATATATTTTCTTAATGTAGTTAATAATTATTCATAACCACTAATTTAACAATTAGGTTATATCTTATTGTATTAAATAACAATGTTTTAATATTATTTTGTTATTTAGTTAAATTTTGTAATGTGTGTAATGAATGTCATTGAAGAAACTCATTGTTTCCTATGATACACAATAACTCAGTATCGTGTGAATTTCAATTTATATATAATATATATAATCTATTTAAAATAATAAATACATTATAAATTATCGTGATGTTATATTCCCTTACGTGCTCGGGGTTGTGTGTAGCATTAGATCAATTTGGTGTTGCATTTAACATAATCCAAACATATAACTATAATATAGGAAAAGATAGATTTAGTGTTGCATGAAATGAAAAATATCGAAAAAATATTAAATTAACTCATAAAAAAGATTTCACAAAAAACATAGGGTGTTATAGAATCCAACCCTAGAGTGGATACTAAGGCCTTAAGGATGGGTGTATTACCCATAAGTGTTGGTTGCTGGCTAGAGATGTTCATATTCTCCCTAGAAGGATATGGGTTGAAAAAATAATCACAACATTCTTAGAGACACCCCAACATTGACAAAATTATATCTATACCATTCCTTGGTGTCATAACATGATCATGGACTTCGTGTTTATTTATGTTTATTGTTTTAAATGTTTTTATGGTGGTAATTATAACTATTAGATTGATTAATTTTTCATGCACTATATATGGACTTGTAATTTTTAGGGATGTCATTAGTGGCGGCATGATTAGTTATACTCATACCCTTCTTGGTATTCCATTGAATTGGGTACCCAAAAAGATAATACTTGATTTGAGGTAGATATTCAGGTTAGGGGCTGATGCATGGTTTTTCTTTGCTGCTAGAATAGAGAAAGGGATTTGGGGCGAGGTTCTGACTTAGGTTTATTTTGGTGTACATCCCAATATTTTATATTTTTGTCACTCAGATATTTTATTTATTCTACTATTGGTGTATGCTTTTCTAGACATTTATTGGGTACAAATCAATTAATATTTCATGGTTATTATTTATTTATCATTACATTCCTATGAATCTATTTACCATATTATTTATATGATTTATACGATTGATTTATTTGATTTTTTATTTTAATATGATATATAGGTATATTCTCCCCACCGTATCATCTTAGAATAATTCTACTAGCTAACAACCTCTAGAATACAGGGAGTCACACCTGAGATATTACAACATTTTCCTAGTCTGAGTACCGGTCAACAATTTGGGGTGGTTTGGTATTCAAAGTGTCATCAGGGCCTCATTTTAATTTTTCCTTGATATTTGTGATTGGTCAACATGAGAGTAGAAATGTGTAAAAACATGGTATGGAACTTGTGCCTAGGACAAGCCACCCCATGCGCAAGGGAGATTCATGTTTCCAGGGATGAGATTTTGGTTTATACTGATTACTTATACTTTTGATCTGATTTCACATTGATTTAGGAACTTGATTTGTGTGGATATTGATTTTAGGGAATTTTTCTCTTATCTTGGCTTGGAAAATTACATGTGAGAATGAATCATATTAAGCATGTAGGGTTCACCTGTCATTTATGTGATTGCCTATGGTTGATTATCTTCTAACCTAGAATGTGACTTGCTTAGATTATTTAATGTGTATCCATCTATCTATATAATTTATATATATATTTTTATGGTTTAATATTACTTAATTAATCTCTTGAATGAATGAAAGGCCTGTTATGTGATTACTTTTCTTGGTTGTTATGAGGCCTTCGCTAAATAAAATTCCAATTACAACTTAAGGAAAATTTTACACTATATATTTCAATTGATATGTTACATAACTAAAACTTAGTTATGAAAAATCATAGTTATTTTAAATTGTTAAAAATAAATTATTGGATAACTTGTTTTGTTTTTTACATGTTTTTAGCTAAATAAAAAGACAAGTAATACCTATAAAGACTTTTCCTCTATAAACTGTACTTGAAATTTCATTTAACTGATCCCTTTTCATTGTAAATTCTTGTTAATGAAAATGAAAAGTGTAAAAATTTGAAACCATATATATATATGTGGTATATTTAGTGGGTGTTTATTGGTGGACCATATGTATTGGTAGAAGTTATAGCGACAAATACCATCTTGAGATACCTTTGTTGGTGTGATCTCTTTGTCTGTAGAACTTTTTTTTGGTTATTCCTAAACTAGGTAATGGGTAGGATGGGTTATAATCAAACATATTGTTGAGGCCTTATAGTGTGTGTTGGGTATAATAGATGCTCTGTAACCTTGGAGTAGGGGTGATTTCATCTTGGGAGTTTTGACATGCAAGACTCTTAATGCGTGGGATAGGTAGGAAAGCCTTGTGACCTTCTATAGCATAACTCAATATTTGGAATTTGGTTCCCTCTAATATTTATGGGAGACCCATGATAGGGGTTATGCAAGCCTATTAGTGACTCGAATTAAGTGAGGTAGAGTTATATGTCACGTTTTCTGAAATCAGTACATGATGGGTATTACCGGGTATGTGTTATAGGCACATTGGATACCATTTGAAATTATGGGATAATCACTTGTGTGATAGTGATTTCAGTTTTAAGGCTATTTTTCTTAGAGGTAAACCAATTTAGATGAATGTCCTTGACAATTTACCTATATTTGGTTTCAATGGGTATATTAATGTAAATCGTGGGTGGTAGGCCTAAAACCAACATGGTGTGACTAAATGACTTATTAGAGATCAAAGCACAGGTGGTTCTCAGAAATGTGTGGTTTTAGGAATTTTAGATTCTTTGGGGATGAAAGTATAGGTGGGGTAGACCAAGTGACTATAAGGTGGATAAAGTATGAGGTTATAATGAATAATATCACCCTTAAAAAGGGTTTGGTTATAGGCATGTGGAAATGATCAGTACCCTTGAAATTTAAAACAACCTTAGTACTGGTTGCTCATTTTGATTACCGATTTTAAGGTTAGGAATAGTTAGGTTCCTACACCTGTTGACTTAAGATACACTTTCAAGAATTCTACGAGTGTATAAATGAACCCCATATGGGCCTTTAGAATTATGCTCAAGTTTTGAGTGGTTTCAAGGATGATTTTGGGTTTGGTGATATGCATATGGTTCTGAAAAGCATGGAGGGTGATTTTAATTTGGTGAAATTAACAAGTGATAGAGGCATGGTCTATGTGTGAAGAATGTTATTCTATTTTTCATGAATCATGAACTATTATTTATTGATTTTTTTTCATGTTGGGTTACATAGGAGCATGAAACCATTTATCATTGATGGAATCACGAGGAAAGAATTCATCAGGGATGTGTTGTGTCATTTGGTATATGGTTTTGATGGTATAAGATCATATAACCATGATGATTAAATAATAAATTAGTCATTGGTTTAGGTATGGTGGTTTGTGGCCTTGGTTGAGATTTTTTGTGTCCCTACGTCAGGGGATGAAATTTTGGATAGATCGAGTGTGATGAAATGTTCGATATGAGGTTAAACCTCAATGGAAGCATCAATGGTTTTTGTATTGGATTTGAGGGAAAGGATCATGAGAAGAGACTCGCATATCTGGATAGTTAAACCCATTGATACTATGCTTGATTAGAGATAAGGAGTGACCTGTATAGCGTGTATTAGAAAACATGTCATTTAATGGAATGTTCCTCTTTTTACATGGGGTTTTTGGAGAGATCCTTGCATAAAATTTTCATAAGATGGGAGTGAGAAACAAATTAATTTTGGAAATAATAATCAGTGATAAGAAGTATTGACCCTATATACCATTCATGTTTAGTGATGGATGGAGCATGGGACATGAATATTAGAAAATGTTATAATGGTGTAATGACATGGATTCTCCTATAGCGGGGAGTGGGGTTTGAATCACTGTGATACAACCCTCTCATAAAAGGGATTCATGAAGCATAAAACTGTCCATTAAGTGTTATCATCCACTCTATGCATGCGGTAATGGGAGGAGGTTAGACCAAGAAGTTGGGGTTGGTTTATGGAATGGTAATTAGATTACTCCTAAGGATGAGAGTATAAAATTTTCCATGAACACAAGGTTCCATGTGGGTCAAACCATGAATGTAGTGAGACCAATTATAGATGGTTGAAATTGCTCTGGGATGCTGGTGTGTAAATAAAATTGGGATTTTTTGGTATTGTGGGCATTATTGGTTGGATTACAGATGTGGAGTTGTCAGAGTATTAATGTTAGAATCAGAAAAAATAGAATTCATTTATTCAAGTGGGAGTTAGATCAGATGTGTGTTAGTACTCACAACACAACACAACTACAGTTTGGGTTGGATGAGGGTCTAGTTGTGGTGTTACCAGAGAATCATCATGTGAATTCTGTGGGTGTATCGATATAGCCACATGATGTCCCATGTTTTTAGCACCATGAATAAATATATTTGTAATGTGATAGTGGGATAAGCTAATAATTTTGAGTAAAGTCAATTAGAGGAGGTTTGAATTATATTTTCATGTGGAATTTATGATGTGATGAGATAACAACTAAGTTGGTCATTTCATTTAGGGTATGAAGGGTATATTTTAGGCATTGATCAGGCCTTTTAGAATAAACCAAAATGTTTGGGAAGATAATCTATATGAATAATACCTATCAATTGTGGTTTGGAATCAAAATCTAGAAGTTATAGCCACATATAACCAGTTTTTCTTGGGCGGTCAGGCATCAAGGATTGGAAACTAAATTTATAGTATCATTTAACCCCATGATAGTGTTTCAATAAATAAATACTAAAAGAATGGTGTTACTATGTCTCTAAATTATATATTGTGAGATATATCTTATAGTGGGGAGAACTATAGTCCTAATGATTAGTTGGATGAAGACACCTTGAGTGTGTTGGTGTAAATGGGTGTGGGTGAGCACCATATCAGTGTTTTGGAAATGATTTTAATCAGTAGATTGTGTTTAAATGGTTTAAGATATTTTAATTCAAATTTATTATCTATATTAAAGTTTAGAATTCACTATTTGATGTGGTCATTGGCCATGAATTGGTGTTTAATGTAGGTCAGGTGATGGGATGGGATGACGACCAAGACTTCTCAGGGATGAGAAGTTTTATTGTGGAGAGTTTTTTTATATCAGGTGTTCATACAAGTTTAGTTTCAAGGGTAAGTATTGAACATTATTTTAGTGGGTAGTTAATCTTAAAAAAGCTGTTTTTGAGATGAGAATATGAGAATTGGAATATATTAAATGTTTTTTATCGATTTTGTGTGAGGATCGAGAGGTGCATCATGTTACCATATAAGTCTAAAGAGGTATAGGTTTTGTTTTAGAGGTTTTTAGAGGTTTTTTTAAAAGGTTAATTGTTTTATGTGATTTTTTTTGATAAAATAAGAAACACCCTTACCATAGAGAAGTTTTTAGTTCAGTTTTTATTAGGCATGATTGATTTCCCTGACCAGTGTATGATTTAAGAAAAACTATGTAGATTTCAGAGAAATCTATGTGAGGCGTATGAGACCTGGGAATTGTTGCATGGTTATTGAAAAATCAAGTGAGTTTTTACTGAGGGTTCTAGTGCTGATTCACATGGTTTAAACATGGTTGGTAAACTATGTGGACTAACCATACATTGTGGGGAATTGGGGGAAGTGCCGACCACATGGTTCGCACATGGTTTCACAAAATGTATGAAAAAACCATAAAACCCTTAAAAACATGAGTTATATTACAATTTTATAATGTAAAGACCCAATTTCATTGTTTCCCTCAACCCAACAACCATGTGTGATACCCCACCCTCTATTATCTTCACTTGGAGAGATCTCCTCTATCTCTTATCTATTTCATCTGCTGTTGCTTTTGATAAAATCCTTGTGGTTAGGCTATGAATCCATTCTTCTCCTCATCAAATTTCTAAAATTTTGGCTCTTCTAATTATATAATTTAATGAAAATTATACTAAATAATGGTATAATTATCTTAGGATGTTGGAGATTCCATAAATCCTTGATGAAGGACATCCCGAGAAGACATTTTCCTGACATTGCTCGTCATTTTGAGAGAGGTATTTCACCCTATATGTTTTGAATGGGTTTTAGAATAGATATTTTTTCACTTATGATTATGGGCCGATTAATAGGGATTTGTCCCAAGTTATTACTGGAAGCTTTTCCCAGACCTTTAGAGAAGTGATGATCTTATTTTAGTTGTAGGGGAGAATCTAGTGAGTAAATTGTCATTTAAACCAAAGTGAATTAGCTTTCTTGTTTTTTGGAAGTTGTTAATTAATTATAATGGGATTATAAGTAATTAATATTATTTTTTTTGTGGTGAGATAAGGTTGTGGGTGGTTGACTGTTAGTCGTTTCTCATAGAAGATCATAAGAAATGATTATTTTGATAATAATAAAAATAAGAGGCTTAAAACGAGGTAAGTTGTCCCTTCAATTTAACCTAGAGTCTCAACTTAATTTCTAGTTGTTTATTGTGCAATAATGTCAACTTGTCAGTAAATTGACATAGTTTAAACTAAATGTTTTACGAAAAGATTCACCATAGATAAATTCTTTTTTAATATACCTTTTCCCAAATGTAAGTTGATCCTAAGTGAGGTTCTATGGTAGTAAATAGAATATGGGATTTGAAATGAAAATTATGAAATGGTACTTGAACTTGTATTTTTTTAAAATGTAAATTAAAATGATTTCTATTTAGAAATGGTATTTTTAGACATGAGAATTAAAAATAAAAAATTAAGATTATTCCTCAAAATAGTGAAATGAATTTGGAAAATAGATTTGGAATTTTATTTGATTTCATTTAAAAATAATTTGAAAATGGTTTGTGAATGGTAATTTTCATGAAAATTATGTTTTGTCTGGATTTGTGGTCTACTAATGGAAATGGTATATGTGGTTTGGATAGTTTTTTTAAGGATTATAAAATAACAATTGGGAGGATTGTTTTAAATAATGGAAAATTCAATTTTGGTTATTCTCATTAAACACAGGGTAAAATAGAATCATAGGAGGGTTGTGCCAGAGGGATCCAGGGTGAAAACGGCCCTTGGGTGTATTGGTTGTTGATTGATGGTTAAAACCATGGTGAATTTGTCCCTAGAGTGGACGATGGGGCCCCGTGGATGGTTATATTAATCTTGGGTGTCTGTTGTTTGCTGAGGATTACTATATAACCCCTGATGGCATATGGGTTGGCATGGTAATCATAATGTGATAAAAACACACTATAATTAGATGAACTGGGAAGATACCATTCCCAGGTGTCATCACAGGGGCACAGTTTCATCATTCATTAATGCTTTCAATTTTAAATGTTTTAATAGTTATAATTGTAATGGTTATCTGGAGAACCTATACATGCACAATTTATGGACTTTTCTTAGTAATGGGATTATTAGTGGACTGTTGAGTTATACTGACACCCTTTTTAGGCATCCTTAGAACATGGGTACCTGATTAGATACTACTTTTATTTTAGTTATAGGTTTAGGGTAGTGTCCCAATGCTTGGTTTTTTCATGGTTTCTAGGATGAATCAAGGGAGTTTAGAACTAGTTAGGACTTAGGAAAATTTTAGTGGACTATCTTGTCTTTTATCTTTTGGACTTATGGATATTTTATTTATCCTGTTACTAGTGTATGCAATTCTTGACATGTATTTTTTACAAATCATTTAATATTTCACAATTATTAATTATTTGTTGGAACTTTCCTATGTGTCACCTTTCTATCTTATTTGAATGATGTATATGATTTCTTTATTTCCTTTTTTATTTGATAATTATATGGGGGAATAGTCTCCCCATATTACCACATTTGACCCACACTATTAATCGGTGGCATCTAGCATATGTGGAGTCATTTCTAAGGTATTATAGAATTCTATAATTTTGGACATTGATCATTGGTTCGGGGTAGTGGGATGTGACACATACATAGTTAAAATTAATTATTAAATGTTTTTGAAAATTTTAATATTTTAATATTCCCTAATTTTAATAATTAATAATAAATAACTTTTGAAATTATATAAAAAAACTTATAGTTTTGATATAAATGGTTTATATAAAAATTAAAAGTATAATATAATTTTTTTTTATAAATTATAAGATACAGAAATATATAAAAAGGTTTATATAGAATTATTAATTTTTTATGAATAATAATTTTAAAATTTTCAAATTAAACTCCTTATTTAAGAAATTATTTAAACTATACCAAACATGATTTTGATAATTGATATGATAAAAGGATTAAATAATTTTAAATATGTGATATCTTTATTGTATAAATTTTATACATAATATACTTAGAATATAAAATGTTTATAATTAATTTAATATAAAAAATTTCTACGTATTCTATATAATGAGGTCAAATTAGAAACAAATATAAAGAATTTATATTTATTTGTTTATGGAATATTATTAACGACTATAACATGTTTAGATTTATGATTTTATCATTCATTTATTTTATTCAATTATTAATTATTCATTAATATAAATATTATATATGAATATGAAATATAATTTATTTTAAATTGTTAAACTGCTTATATATATTATCATACATATATTTAAGGGGAGACATGATAGGTATATTGACTAATTTAGTATGATGAATAGAGATTTAAAACCTAAATCATTTGAATAATGCCTACATAATGGGTATAAAACAAGACAAGATGATGATATTAAAACACCTTTAAAAATACTAAGTGTTAGATTCTTCTAAATGAAAACATATTTCAAGACCTAAATCATCTAACTGGGTAGGTTTATGGAAAATTTGAGTGCTCAAGGAATATCTTATGGAAGGAATTATGGAAATAGAAAACCCTAAAAGTTATGTTACCAAATCTCACTGTGAACTGACACTTAATTGGGAAACCCTATAAGATAAGATACTAAAGGAATACCATTGAGTGAATCTATATGATGGTTTAGGATTAAGGGTTATCTTATCAACAATACAGGAGTCATATATGTTATTACCGACCTGATTGTATATCTATATAGCTAATCGGTGAGAGAATGCTAAAGCAAACTCATTACTTAGTGAAATATGGATATTGGACCAATAGTGGACATGGCATTCTTAAAAGGTGTCATTATTTTAATGGGATAAAATTTCATAAAAGTATTTATTCAATTAATATAAAACATGATACTAATTTGATTACATATTCAATTAATATATAATGTAATCATTATCATCTAACTTAACATTAAGGTTAATATTAGAAAGGAAGAAGCTTAATAAAAGAAGCTTCTTGGACTGTTATAGAAATTGGAGAACTGTTCTTAAGAAGGAAGGAAAAAATTCTATGTGTTATAGAAAATCATTCTTGAACAACCAACTAGTTTTTTGTTTAAAAAGTGGATCTGAACTCTAATGAGAATCATAAAAAGATTCATTTAGTTTTTGAAAAGGCCTTAAATGTAAGGCAAGTAAAGTAAGATTATCTTATACTCGTATACTCAATATGATTGATTCAGTAATGATAATATATAAATTAGTGGAGGTTTTAAAAACTGTATCTAAATGTTTTTATATTTTTTTACTGATGGTTTCAGAAAATTTCCACTAAATCAAATTAGTGTATTAAAAATTTCCACCATTAATCAGTAGTTAAAACTATTGCTAAATAATATTTTTTATTTAATTTTTTCTATGGTTTAAAAAAACAACATAAAATTAATAATTGATAAAAAATATTATTAATAATTAGTTAAATTTTTAATTACTTATTAATAATTAACAATTGAAACATAATAATTATTCATTATTAAGGTCTTGGGGGCTACAATTAAAGGGGACAAACACAAACACACACACACACAAACAAACAAGCGAACAAACAAACAAACACACCCACACAGATAGGCACACACACACACACACGGTGGGCATGTAAGGCTCAAAATTCACCCCCAGGGATAGAACCCCAACCAAGTTAACACATTGCAATTTGGCCTGAAGGATTAGTGGGATTTAAATCCTATTACATGGCCATAAGTCACCACATTGCATCAGCATGGAACTGGGTCTGAAACCCTTTCCTGCAACTTCTTTCTTGCATCCCCATGCATATGTCTCCCTATTCCACCCCCAAAAATCCCTCAAAAGTCTACGAGGATTCGAACCCTGGTCTCTTGGATGTAGAGGCTATGATGAGTACCACTCAACTAAGGGACATGACACACAAGGAAAGATAATCATCACCATAGAGATTTGAACTCTTGTGGGGAATAAAAATATTTTTTATTATTTATAAATAATTATTAATTTTTATTACTTATTATATTCTATTTTTTTACTATTTTAATAAATTATTTATTATCATTTATTTATTAATTATTTATAATTAGTAGTTATTAATTAACTTAAAACTAAATTAATTAGTAATTAGTAATTAATATATGATAACCAGAATACAATATTTATTAATAATCATCAATCATTATTTATTTAATATTTAATAATTAATATTGTAAAAAATTAAAAATTAATTATTTATCGTTAATTCTTAATTAATAATTAATAATTAATAACTTTGAATTATGAATTATATATTATTAAATTTTAATTATTTATTATGAATTAATAATAATTATTAATTATATAGTATTTTAAATACTAATTACTTTTTAGTTATTATTTATTTATTATTATTAATGATTTTTAAATAATATTGACTATTTATTAAATAGTTATTTATTAATGATGAATTTATTAATAATTAATAATTTATTATGAATTTTTAATTTTATTCCTTCATTATATAATGTATTTTAATTATTAAATAACTTGAATAATAATAATTTTCATATTATTATATGTAAATTGATTTGGAGATTTGTGTTAATATTGGGAATTTTTCTTCAAGTTACCAGATTCAGTTCATCAGAAGGAGAAA
Organism: Viscum album; assembly: GCA_963277665.1. Lineage (NCBI taxonomy): Eukaryota > Viridiplantae > Streptophyta > Magnoliopsida > Santalales > Viscaceae > Viscum > Viscum album. The sequence continues at coordinate 766,346,321 of OY728159.1, read as the reverse complement.
TTATATATGTCCACTTCAATATTTTCAAGGTAGCGACAACAAGAGACTTCAACATGTGGGTATGCTTTCCAAAAGATGATGAACTCTTGATGAGTACATAGTGAAACCCAACAGTTTTTACTGGATTCAATAGTATGGCGATGACAACTATAAGGAATCAAAGGTTGAATGAATCTAATGGCGTGTTGACCACAAAATTTAGGGGGTGGTACAAACTGTTCAACCTATTGAACACTTTTATATAATAAATGTGGAACAAACTACTGATGGATGTACTTAATATTGAAATTTTGAGGATAATTGAATGATCTATAATTAAAACATAGTGAAATCACTAAAACCTAATCTATAATTATTTTAAACCTTATTTTGTAGTAATATAATGTTTAGAGTGTTTTTATATAGATTTGAGAAGAAGGATCGAACCAATTAATCTTATATTCCCACATTATTTTTTGTTTCTTTATTTGGTTGAATGTTTGTGTTTGAATTTTCTTGAAGATTGTGTGAGAAATGTGTCTTAGTGTAATGAGTAGGGTTCCTCATCTTCTCGTATTATTGTACACTAATTTTAGGGGGAATTTATGTTGTTTTTTCACTACTCAGTACCTCTGGTGTGTTTTAACTTCAAGTATATTGGAATTATATATTTTGGCGGATTAAAAAATGGTCTTTCCCATAAAAGTGGTATCAAAGCTCAACATCTCACACTCAGCAGATAGCTCAAGAATCATTTTCAATTTCCCATGAACTATATTGATTTTGGTAGTGGTTACTTTCCTAAATAGATATGACGAGGAAAGAAAATTTTGAATTCATTAATTGAACAGAACCAATTATGGGTTTTGGCACATGCAGATAGAAAATTATCTCATCCAAAAGGATATGGAACTTTTTTTATAAGGATAAAGGCCCAAAAATATAGAGTAAATTAAATGAAACACATATAAAGGAAAACACTTGGATTAGTGGGGATATAATTAGTATGAAATATAACCCTAAAATATTTGGAGGGGAAGACTACAATTGAACTAACAACAGTCCTGAAGGATATATATGAGAAACCAATGACTCCAAACAATTTGATCCCAATTATACACTTATTTAGTATGTGTTTATCATAATTAAGGTCAGTGAAAGATCATGTGAACAAATTCAACATGATCAGAAATCATTTTGATATAGTGAAAGTGAAATTAATGAATGATGTGTGGGGAATTATTCTACTATCCTCACTAATGTAATCATGGGATGATTTAGTTAATGTGGTTAGTAATTATTGGGAAAGATCAATCTAATGTTCAAAAATTTATAAAATTTCATCCTTAATGAGGAAATATATATAATAAAAGTCCCAGTTACTTTTATCAATGCTTTGAATATTGAAAAAAGGAGATGCTTAACTCATAGAAGGGATCATCATCAACTGAAAGATAAGTGAAGGGAGAGGAATTGAGGAGAGGAAAATGGTCTAGGTGTCACCTATTATAATTAGGGTGAGTGTAGGAATCTCCATTAGAATAAATGGAATTATAATGAAGTTAATGGTATTAAAAACACCATAATTTCAAAATCCATTTATCCAATAGAGGGATTTGAAAACCTGAAGCTTAGTGTTCATATTCCGATGGAGTCATGGGTTTTTCACTCTAGGGTATTATTTCTTTCAATGAAAGAACATGATTTCATGGTCAACTATGTACATAGAAACATTTTCAAAGTTTATCTAGTGTATGAAGAATAATAAGAATTTGTTAAAATGGGAGATATAAATATTCAAATATATAATGAGATCTTCCTATATTTGAAGGGAGTAAGACACATTCTGGGTCACTACTGGAAAAACTACCTATACCCATGGTTCAAAACCGTGGGTATAGCCACCAAAACCGTGGGTATAGGCTATACCCACAGTTTTGGGAATCATGGGCTGGAATGACGTCGGTATAGTGGTCTCAACCTATACCCATGGTTTTGGAGAACCGTGGGTATAGTGGGGTCAAAGTGTGCCACACCGCTGTTCCAGCTGGCACACAACAGACCTCACGGTTTTCAAACCGTGGGGTACATGAATTTAAAAAATCACGTAGGGGGGAATCGAACCCGCAACCCCGCAGCGCCTCAAACCAGCGCCCCACCACGAGACCAACTGATCTAACTCCGATATTGATATATATGGATAATTTTATTTTAATATATTAATATAACAGTTATAATCAAAAAGAAAATTCCGCCGGGATTCGAACCCGCACTTCCCGTTCGCTGCACAGTCACATCAACCAACTGAGGTACCGACACAATTGATATATAATTATACTTTTTTTATTATATTAATATATATGCTATAATCAAAAAATAAAATACACGGGGTTTCGAACCCACGACCTGTGCGGAGAGATGTGAGGAACTGACCAACTGACCTAAACATTTTATATGGTTTAATATTTCGTAGCCATAAATTTATATTATATCAGATCATCTTTTCACCAAAAAAAATTTCTATCTCGTGGAATTTTTTGTTCCCACCATAACACGGGAATGATATACCCATGGTTTTGAAAAACTGTGGGTATAGGTCTACAAAACAACACCTATACCCATGGTTTTGGCAAAACTGTGGGTATAGGTCTTCAAAAAAACCTATACCCACAGTTTTTCCAAAAACCGTGGGCAAAGGGGACCTATACCCACGGTTCTCCAAAACCGTGGGTATAGGTCCCGATACTATCCCTATACCCACAGTTTCCAAAACCGTGGGTATAGGGGGGCCCATACCCACAGTTCTACACAAAACCGTGGGTATAGACCCATTTTACAGTAGTGGGTCTTTAGAAGAATATCATTTATATATGGTAGATTTATGACGTTGGGTGTTGAATGACCTTCACCAATGGATTATAGAGAGTGACTTAAGGATACATGGTACTGATGTGATGAGTAAAGGATGAGAACCTTTATCTGATAGGATATTTTTATGGAAGTGTGATATCTATAATCACAAACTTAGATAATCTAGAGGAATGATATTGTTGGCTAGGTTAACATATTAAGAAGAACAAAAATGTTCCAATAGAGAATTTTTTTTTTGAATCTTGATCACATAAGCATCAAAATTTATGAGAGATATGTTTTTGGGAAACAAAAGTGGGTTTCATTCAAATTTCATTTTGAGAATACTAGAGCTCAAAATATAGAATTATTTAACTCATATTTTTGTGGGATAACCTCGGTTTGATATCATATAGGATATATTTACTCTATCACATTCCTCGATGTTTTTGACAAGAAAGGTATGGGTGTATTTCCTTAAGTAGAAATTTGAAATTTTTAGTGTCTTTATTTAGTGAAAATAAATGAATGAAAGGGAAAGAACCTAGAATTTAATATTCCTAAAATCTAATAATAATAGATAGTATATTGGAACAAATTTTGGAACTTGTTTTGGAATAAGGGAATTAAGGTCAAAATGATAGTTCCTAAAACATCACAAAAAATGGTGTGTTAGAAATATTCACCCAAAATTTTACTAAGAATAAAAGATATATATGTGTGCACTACATAATTCCTTAATCTATTTTTATTAATTCAATAAAAACTATTTTATAATTTTCCAATAGAATTCTGTTAGCTTCTAGGGGATATATTTTACTATAATATCTTTTGTATGATTATTTATGAGAAGGTGGACACTTTATGGTCTTCATAATTTTATCTCATTCTCTTGTTTATGATAAGGATTGAGACAAGATGAATGAAATTTCATAATCCTATTTTATTATGGTATATGGGAATTAATAATTTGGTTTCAGACTATGGGATGATGAAAATAGGTATGTTATTACATGCTAAAAAATTATATTAAATGAGAAGATCCTATTGAAGGATTTGAACTTGAAAAAATCATAATTTGAAGAGAATAATCCATATACTGGAGTTCAAGTTCATAAATATGGGAATAATGGAAGTTATCAAGTTTTAGTGAAACTATAAATCAAGAAATATTCACTTAAAATTTAACTAGTGATTGTTTTTCTTTAATTCTAATGGTCTGGTGAAGCCTGAGTGAATTATATGAAAGTAAAGTAATCAAAAATTTGTGAATAAGTAGATAAGGCACTAGAAATAGTATCACTAGAATTATTCGAGCCTCAAACAGAGTTGAGATGATCTTTTAGAGTTAGGTGATCTATCCAGAGAGATGAATTTGATATGAACATATTACATATAATGGATTCTGGGAACCTAAATTCCTGGAAGAGGTAGAAAATCATAGTGATTCGAAATATTGGGAGTTAATAATAAATGAAGAAATGGATTCCTTTTAGTTAAAAGAAACTTGGGGGTTATTTGAACTACTATAAGAAAAACATGCAATTGAGAACAAATGGGTATTCTTTTAAAGGAATAATTTGACCTATATAGAAGGTACACAACTCTATTGGTGGTGAAATTATTATAATAGAAAGAAGGAATAAATTTACCATATATATTTTCACTAGTATCTAATCATAATACCTTCAAGATAGTGCTAAGTTAAGTTGTTTCTGATGATCTAGAATTAGAGAAGATGCATGAAAATACTACCTTTCTTCATGGAGACTTTGATGAGGAAATATTACGAAATCAGACTAATAGTTTTTAATACCACAATAATGAGGTCCTTATTTGTAAGTTGATGTAAATACTTTAGGGATTTATACATGCACCTCGATTGTGGAATTATATGATTAATATATTTATTTTTGAGGAAGGTTTATCACAATGTGAATATAATCATTGATGTTATTAAAATTTGTGGGATAACGAGACTTATAACATACTATTACTATATGTGGATGAAATTTTATTGGTGGGTCCATATATTCAATGGATTCTAGAAATGAAATGTAAGTTTTCCTGAAAATTTTAAATGAAGGATCTTTTTCATGATAAGAAAATATCGGGATGAGGATAGAGGGGTATAGAAATGATGGAGAATTGGTGTTATCATAGAAAGAGTTCATTCATAAGATCAATAATTTATTTTAAATTATCAGATGCAATTCTTCCTCAACCCCCCTTAATGAACACTACATGTTATCCATGTTAAAGGTATCAATATTGAAAGATAAGGGTCGGTATATGGTGATGGTACCATATCCACCAGCCACTCGAATCTTAATATATGTGGTGATTTATATGCATGAAGTAATTCCCTTTGTAGTTAGAGTTGTATTTCAGTTTATGTCAAACCCTAGTAGGGAGCATTAGTAACTTGCGTGGTGGTTCAATCGATATATTAAGGGATTAGAAGATAAAATATTTTTCTAACTGAAAGATAATATATTGTAAGGATTGTAGGATGTGTATTTTTCTTGGGATTCAAAGGAGAGAAAAATAGGCTTTGTGTTTACATTTTGTATAATAGTGGTTAGTTGGATGTCTCGGCTGTAGCATATGGATACTTTTTATATAAAATAATAATAATAAATAATATCTTTGGAAGATGTAAAGGATTTAGTATGGTTAATATGATTATTAAAGGAAGTTAGAAGGTCATCATAAGGAGGTGTGCTATTCTATAATAGTTAGAGTGAAATTCACGTTGCATAGAATCCAATATATCATTTAAGAATAAAACACATTGATTTGAAACTCCATTTCCTCCAGATTCAGCAGGAAGATAAATTGTTAGGGCTACTAAAGATATCTAGGAAAAAAGATCTGGATGGCATGCTCATGAAGGTTTCAATACAATAAAATTTTAGGTAGCATTATTCCTCAACAAGACTCAGGTGAATGGATGATGGTGGAGAACACTGAACACTCGCGGAGAAGGGTGTGTTATAATTAAGTATTGAAGGATGTTGGAGTGGAGAGTGATCCTCAATGTAGTCTTCAAATGGGATACTATTAGGATTTTGAATCTTTCTTCTAGTTACTATATTTATTTCATTAGAAGGATACATTATTGATACATACATGATTTTTTCAAGGCAGTGATAATAATAAACTTCAACATTAAGGTATGCTTATCAGAAGATGAGGACCTTCCTAGAGTGAATATTGAATAATAGAGGAGATTTATCAGATCAATGGTAAGGAAGTGACAACTATAGGGAATTATATATTGATTGATTCCAATGTTGGGTTAAAAATAAAAATTAAATTATGGTAGAACCTATTAAAGAGGTTGAACAATTACATAAAATAAAAGTGGGACCAATTTTTTATAAATTCACCTATGCATGAATTGGTGGGGAAAACTGAAAAATCACTAATTCCTACTAAGTGAAATCACTAGATCCTCATATGTAATTATTTTAAACATTATTTTTATGGTTATATTATGTTTTCACTATTTTCACATGAATATAGGATTAAATTTAAAATAATACCAACTTAATTTTTTGGTTTCATTCTTTGGTTAAATGTTTATGTGGGAGTTTTCTCAAAGAGTGTGTGAGTAGTGTAACATACTGTGATGAGTGGGGTTCCTAATCTTACCATATTTCAATAAACTAATCCTAGGGGGAATTTATAGTCTTTTTTTTAAACTATAGAGGACATTTGGCATGTATGATCTTCTAGTAGATTTGAATTATGTCTTTTAGTGGATGCTATGATGGTACTTCTCCCAATATAGAGGTTGGTACATATAGAGTTAAGAGAGAGTGGGTTAGAGTACTGTAATGATGTGTGACCTCTTGGAAAGTTGTTATGTAATGTAAAAAAAATATTGAGACAAGTATGTGAGAAAAAATGAATTGGCATATTAATACTTGTAAATGTATTTAGTGGATTGGTTAGTGTATAGAGATTTGAGAGAGAGTGAGTAGAATTAGTGTAAATATGGGTGAAATTTTGGGATTTTTATGTTCCATATATACAAGAATATTAAAACAAGTGAAAAAAATAAATATATTTTAGATAATTAAAAAAAATATAAATTTCGAAAATATTTTTGTAATATTTTTTTTTATGAAAATATATTTATAAAAACTGCCACTAATCATTTAACGTTGATTTAAACCACAATAAAAACCAAAGAAAAATGATTCATGAATGTTTTAAAAACCATATATGAATGATTCTTGATATATAAATTTTGGAAAATTTTTAGAAAGTTTCACAAATCATTTATTAAGATTTAAAAACATTATTAAATGAAAGAAACCACCACTGAATATTATTTTTCTTATAGTGGGTAAGTCGATGATTATGAGGGACTTTAAATTTCTATTAAGGAAATGACTATGAAATTCATTTAATTTCAAGGGTTATAATATATTAAATAATTATGGTAAATGTTAAACCTATTTCCTTAAATTGATGAGGATTCGTGAGAATGGCATTTGATGTTATGATTCTGAAGAGAGATAAGGTTTTTAGTATTTTTATTTAATGTTTCATCAAATATCGATTCATGGGAATTGGAAACTAATTGGTAATTGATGAAGAACATTATTTTCATATGAAAATGTTTTCTAAGGTAAATGAAGGGGATTGAGAAGCTTTATGGAGAGTCCATGTTGGGTATTTGTGTAATAGAATCAACTCTTAGATTTTAAATAGTGTATGATACCAAATGTATACTTGAAAAATCTTATACAAATATTGGAATTCAAAATAAAATAAATAATTAATAAATATCTTAGTTTATGTTTAAATTATGAAGCTAGGTATTTTATAATAATGGATTTTAATGGAGAGGAATATATATCAAGAATAGATGGATTTAAATAGAGCATGCATAATTTTATCTATTTTATCTTATATGATAAGAGATTTTTTTTGTTTATAATTTTTGTATGAAAATTTTTGGGATTATGGTTAAAATTTATATGGTTTATGATTTAAAATATTTTATTATATTATTTAAAATAATATTCGGATAAATAGAGTTTTTATCTTGGACAAAAGAGTTCATCTAAAGAGTTTGGTAGAATATGAGGGATATGATTCCAACACCCATCAACAGATTTTTTTAAAGACCATATTATTATTTTATAATGTTACGATGAACACATAGAATACCATATAAGATAATTTTTTTATAGTTTATTTGTTAATTATTCCCACTAAAAGGAATAAACTGAAATTTTATTAAATAAAATAGTTTGCGATTCATTATAGAATATAGTTTCCAAGAGGCTAGTGGAGGTATTCCTATAATTATATATATTGAAATTTTAAGTCATAAAATATCAAGTGATAAAAAAATAAAAGGGAGTGTCCCCCAATATCCTAAACGTTTCTACGATATTTTGGTAAATATAATTATAAAGTGCTACATTTAGTTACCACAACAAAGTGAAAATATGTTTAGATCATAAAGAAGTTTAATATGTTTTGGTAAAGAAATAATGTAAAGAGTATCATATTGATACCTAGAATGATCTAAAGGATTTTTTTTGATGGAATGGTTCCAATAATAATGATTACGAGGAACTCAGAAGTTATAATTAGACAACACAATTTATTTACATCATAAGATTGGATGTTGTGAAGTAAATAATTTAGTATTCTGTGTTAACATTAAAAGTAATTATAGATAAAGAGATTTTAATATTTTTTAATAACTATGAATTATAAATAAATTTTACTTTAAAAAGGACACTATGTATGATAGCATACCTGACACAGAGCAACGAGTTTCTCTGAAATCTTACATTGCACACAAGATTGTGTTATACTGAAAAATAGCATATTATTAATATTATTATTTTAAGTTGTAGTTATCACATAGCTATTAAAATGGAAGGAATGAGTGATATTAACTAAAATATGAAAATAGGGTTGAAAAATGTTTATATAATGATTCCTTGGTTAGAAAATTAATTAGAAATGAAAAAAACAAATTGAATATAAAACGATGTGTTTTTATGAAAAACTATTTAAGTGTAAATAATTGTGTTCATAAAATAATAAAATCACTCTTGTTGGATTATATTAATGAAATATAAATTAAATATGATGTCTAAAATTCATCTTATATGTTTTCTAGACATTATATAAGAACAAATTCAATTTTTTTAGGTAAAAGAAGTATTTTTTAAAAAAATGAAGTTTTGCCGCCTTTTGATGGAAATCCATATTAAATCTAGTTTTTGACACTTTTATATGTTATATTTGAAAAAATAAACTTCTTATTTGGAATAGGGACATCAAAATTTAGTTTGGACAAATTTTTGGTATTTTTCTAATAACATTAATATTTTAATGAATTGTTAAAAATACCGCATTTTAATTCAAAACTGTTTGTTCATCTAATTTATTTATATTGTTAGATTATCCTTTTACATGGTTCTAAGGTATAATTAGATGTTGTTTTTATCAGTTACTACAATTTAGTTATTTTTATTCTTTTTCAAATTAAAATTAAATAAAAAAACGATGTGAACATTTGAACATTTTACTTCAAAAACTAATTTTCTCGATCCATCAATGAGATTATCATTAAAAATTATTCAAAAAATTCAGTTAATTTAATTTTAAAAAATGGACACACATACTTGTACTTAGTATAAAAAATGTGTTCTAATAGGATCAAAATAATTTTTGCTGAATAGTAACTTTAGTGTTTTATTTACCACGATTAAAGGTAAATAGGGAAATTAAAAGTAAAAGTAAAAATACAATATTATAAAATTACCCCAAAACTTGTCCTAATATTATTGGATGGGTCATTATCGACCATTACCATATCTTGGATGAAATTTTGACCTTTTTAGGCCAGTTGAATGTGATTATGATATTTATTGAATTTAATTTAAGGTAAAGGCAAATAGGTCACAAATATGTATCTCCATACTATTTTTTTAATATGAGGTTATAAAAGTGATATCTTTAACTATTAATATTACATATAAATATAAAAATGTTACCTACATCATGATAATTTATTTATAATTTTTAGAATGTAAATAATTAAATGAAATAGTGGCACAATGATGATGTAGTAATTTATTTATTAAAGAAAGAATCAAATAAATGATATAAATAATATTAAAAAAATTAAAATATTTTATGCCATCCACGAATTTTATGGATGACTATGACATGTTATTATTTATTAAATGTAATTTTTTTGAGGAATCAAGTTGTTAAGAATGTCCTGTAACAAATAGTGTAAAAATTGGCATAATTCATAAATTAAATTATAAAATATATAATTAAATGATTTATAATTTTAAAAAATAAAACATTCTACCAAAAATAATATATAACTCTAAAAAATTCATTAATATTTCTTTTGTTGGACATTTGGCATGATTTGGTAATTTTTTGAACTCTCAACGTGTAAATTAATCGATAAAACGGTAAGAGTTAAAAAGTTTAAAAAAGATAAGGATTAAATATTATTCATAACATTTATAATTATCATTGGATGATTATATTTATACACATTATAATCCTATATTTTAACTAAATAAACTTGGAACTATTTGGAATTGAAATTGAATTTATATTAATTTAATAATTTTCAAACATCCAATGGTGCCCCTCCCCTCTCTTATAAAAACGCACGCATTTCTCTCCATTACTCACACTTTAAAAACCATTTGGTTCCAAAACAATCTACCCTAAACGATAACTATAATCACTCCCTACATTTTTAGGCCTTATTTGAGGAATAAAACCTTTCTTAGAGGTTTTAAGGTGTTAAGAAATGTGATCATCTGAAGGGAAGATAATGTTTTTATTTATGTGTTTCTATTTTATTTCTTCTTCCACTACCTTAAAATATTATTAAACCATGATGAAATAAAAAATCTAGTATCATAAATATAATAATATTTTATTATGTTAATATCATCACTGAAATCCATCTCAAATTCCATTAAATGGGAATGGAATTAATCATTCGTGCGTACATATGAACTATCAACTCTACGAACCGATATAATTTGTTTTCCATAACTGCCTCTCGATACTATTTATAATGATGTAATTAAAGTTTTTATATGGTTTTAATGAAATATTTATCATTATAATATAATAATATATCAATTATTTTCTTACTTTCCAGGCACCTAAAAATGATAAAGTCGTACGTACGTACGTGTGAACTATCACCTCTACGAAGTGATGTGAATTATTTTTATTCTACACATAACCTGTATGATATATATAAGTATATTAAAATATTATTATTATTATAATTATATAATGATAATTCCTTAATGATAAAATAATAATTAACATATTTCTACAATGATTAATAGAAAATGGAAATGTTACACATGCGTATATATAACATACCGTCTCCATGATTATAACGTTATTCCTTTTTTATAACATAAATAAATGGTTTGATTTAAAATTATAATTAATGTATAAAAGAAATTATTATTTCATGAACATTATTCTATAGATGAAGGACTTAATGAACACATGGACTATTGAAATCATAACAAATTCATTTTCGACTCAAGTACCAACTATCAACAAAACATCCGATATGAACTTAAATAATTATATAATTTTTATAAAATGCTAATAATTTATATGAAAAGAATAATAAACTTGAAAAAGTTCTCAATAAATTATAAATTAACCTACTTTTATTATTCCATAATATAAAGATTATACGAGATGAGTTGAACTAAAGGTAAGGAACTTTATTTCAATCTCCTTTCATTGAGGCCTATCTCGATGTTATGCACCTTTATTATCCTATAAGGTGTATATAAAAACCTTTTGATAGTTTATATCATTAATTAATATATTATAAAGATATTTAAGGTTTTTTTATGTTATTCTTTAATGATTTCTATTCAAGTGATTGTCATGTGGTAATGGACTCTTTAAATAAAACATTATTTTATGTATTTTAAATATTTATTCTTCTAAATATTTATAATTAATGACCATGTTTTCAAAATGGTTTTAATCACTTATTTATATATACAATAATGTTTTAAAATTTTAATGAATTTAAAAAGGTTCAAAGTGTTATGAGAAATATTGATTTAAAAATATTCTTTTTTAAATGTTTTAATTGTTTTTTAAAAATAGACTAATTACTTAAATAACTTGGAATGTTTTTTTACTTATACAAAGTGAATGGAATTTCTCAATTTCATATGGATATCATGTATTTATGTTTACTTTTCAACTTTACCATTTTATTTTAAAATAACGGGTTTTCATTTATGAGTGTGCGGCTTGTAAATGTGAAATGTGATTTCAAAGTGGAAATGTTATTTTTCCTTTATGCTTGTTTTATATGTTATGGTTATGTTATGGTTCTTGGTAATTGTTTAAGTATATGGGTAGTTCTATAATAAAACAATGTACGGTTATCCCATGATATCAATCTAGTTAATTTGGTAATGATACAGAGCTAAATAAAAAGGTTTCCTATAAGAGATTTAAGGAATATACTGTGATGGGTATTCCAAATGTAACCATGAAGGATACTCTATATGTAGCTGTAAAAGAAATAATGTAAGTATGATATGGATACCACATGTTACATTTATGAGTTATTATTACTAAGAAGTTTTTAATGAATATTAGGATTTCAGGAGGTATATTAAAGAGTTTATGTTTTGTGGGTGAAAATTATGATTTTCTTAAAATGTTTTCATGAGCTTAATGTATTCATGGACTAACAGTTTCACATATTATTTTATATTACTTACTGAGATTTTTGTACTCATAAAAATATTTTAAAATATTTTTCCATAGGTTATAACTATGGTTAAGAGAAAGAAATAAGTCAAGACGAATGTTATGAATATTTTTATTAAGAAAAAGAAATCATGATTTATTTTAAAATGTTTTTGATTATGAAAAAATGGATATTGATTAGTCTTGTTTTATTTTTAATATTTGAGTTGTTATATATGATTTATGGGCTAATTATATAAATATCTAAATTTTAAAATATATTTAATGTGAAATAAATTCAAATTATTGACTTAAATAAATATTAATTAATGCTCAAGGATGAGGACTTATAGTTGGTATCAGAGGGAGGTTTAGATAACTTTAGAGGTTAGGGTGATATTTAAGCATAATGTACAAGTTATATATAACCAAAATTGTTAGAATAATATAAATAATCATAGTTATTTTAGATAAATTTAATGAGTTTGAGATAACATGAATAAATATATCTTTTTTATCTTCCTCATAAGATAGTATATGATGACTTTATTGATATACTAACACTAACCGTTTTGGTTTTAGTAAATGGATTGATCCAGTAGGTACCAATTTAATAATATATGTGAAGGAAAATATGGTGGTTCTCTGAATAATAAACTGAAATAAGTGTGAGATATAATGAAAACTATATTGGTTATTATAAACCAAAAATCAGGAGTAATGAATAATCACTTAAACCTTGTTTATTTTTTTTGATGCATTATATATGAGATAAACGAATCCTTGTGGTAGTTATGGTAATAATGATAATAAAGTTATGAATATTAATCAACATATATGTCATGGATTTGGAAAGAAAAACCTAGGAAATTTTTTTAAAGGGGATGGAAGGTGTTATAGATGTGGTAATGAAGGTTATAAAGAAATAAACTTCCGAGAAAAAAGGAAGCATTTAGTTGACTCTACAAAAGGGAAATAAGTTTTTTTGACTTATCAACTGAATGTTTTAAATGTGAAGAGTATGGTAATTATTCAAATATATTTCCTATGAAGAAGGTTTATGAATGGTATAAATAGGAACTTATAAATATATTTTTATCAATACCTAACTCTATTCCACTTTTAGATAAGGAAAATGAAAATGACAGATGAAAGGTATGGATTTTTTTCTTGACTCATGTTTTGAAATTATTTAATCTTAAGACATGATTCATGCTTTTTTCATGAAATAAGTATAAAGGAATAAGATGGAAAATTTTGGTTAAGGTAACATTAAGAATTCTTAATTATTAAGAAGGCTATATATAAAGGATTCAAGAGTTTTAGTAGACTATATAATGATGAAATGTTTAAAAGTATTAATGATCTTTTGATGATGGGATTACTTTGGAATAATGTTTTCTAGTATGTGTAAAACTGATGTTTTTTATGTGAAAATTTTATTTGAAGAAGAATTATATTTCTTGTGAGGACATAATTATAAATGAATGAATAACCATTAGGGTTTATATGATCTTTGATTTTGAGGTAATTATGGGATATTACATTTTAGGATGCAAAATAAAAGGCATGAGAAAAAATTTGAAGTTAAAATTTTTTATAGTTATTTTTGAGGATTTTATCTAATTTTGGTAATTTCATAAGAATTATATAGTTTTAGAAAAAGGAAAAACCACAGGAACTATAAAAAACCCATCATGTCAGACAAGGCTGCATGAATCAAACCCACAACTGAAGGGCAACAAGTATTTATCACCTACCATTGGCCTATGTAAAGTCTCTGGTTAGTATGAATTTTTCTTTTTAGTTAAATGAGTTGATGGAATAAGAATTAGTTGATTTTGAGAACTTTTGTTTTATTAAATGGATATCCATGGTACTGGAAAATGATTTGGGGATTAAGTGATAAATATTATTTTAGAAGATGTTTACTATTTTAAGAACTTTATATGATCATAGTAAATAGAATATTATGAGATTGTAATTATGGAGTAATTGTTTAATTATATTTTGTAAGAATATATTATTTTATTTTTTACCTTTTTTTATTTTAGTTATTTATAGCAATGATTAGAGTATATTTAAGATTATTATGGTGATTACATTTTTTTGGGAGACTTCATGTGTAATTAATTTTATTTAGATATAGTTCTCAAAATCTATCTTAGATGACTATGTGATCAAATCCTTACGAATTTTGGGTTTTAATTATATTTTGGATTATTTTGTGGAATTTTAAATATAGTTATTTGTATAATGATCTATGTTGAACTTTGGGTATTAATGTTGAATTTTGGAGATTTAAATAGTTTATCATATAGGGTTTATTTTTTTGGGAAATTATCTTATCTTGTACTAAAAATTTTGGTCTTGGTTAATATCTATAAATATAAGAGAATATATGGTTAATATTTTGTTAATTATTTTATTCTCTAGAAGTTATTTCAGGAATGAACAATTCCTCTTAAATACTCATCGTTTGGAGAAAAATATGACTTTTTGGTGGAAATTGACTAAATGATGAAACTCTACTTCTGAAGTAAGTAGGTTTCTTTATGTTATTATTATAATTAGTAAAATAATTCCACAAATATATGAAATTTATATTAAAACAAAACGTTTTTCATTTAGTTTTTCTACTAAAAAATAAAAGATTTTTTAACCCTTCACAAGTTTTTTCTTTTCTAATTGTTATATTTTTCCTGATCATGTTTTCTATCACTCTCCATCATAACTTGATGGTTAGTTTTTATTCCATATCCATGTTTTACTAAATGGGATACTATTATGTGTTATCTCAGGTGAAATTTTTTACTTAAATTTCCTTCTTTTAAAGTGGAAGTTCTGTTAATTCTTTTTCTGATGTGGGATTGCAATAAAGGTATCTTGAAAAGTGAAACCTTAGTCATCGAGCCCAATTTTCAATTTTTGAGGATGCAATTTACAAAAGGGAGATGGATGTAACATCATAAGTAATTATAGAATAATAATTTTTTTCATATTTTTTAATAATTATGAATTAGATTGTAATTATACTTTAAGAGGATGCTATGTATGATAGCATTCCCGAAAAACAATAATGAGTTTCTCTAAAATCTTACATTGCACACAAGACTGAGTTATACAAAAAAATAATTAATTATTAATATTATTATTTTTTAGTTGTAGTTATCTCATATAAATTATAATGGAGATAATGAGAGATATTAATTAAATTATGGAAATATAGTTTACACATGTTTATATAATTATTTATTGGTTATAAAATTAATTAGAAATGAAAATAAAAACCAATTGAATATAAAGGATGTGATTTTATGAAAAACTATTTAAGTGTGAATAATTGTGTTTATATAATAATAAAATCACTCTTGTTAAATTATGGTATTGAAATATAAATTAAATATGATTTTTAAAAGTCATATTATATGTTTTCTAGACAAGATAAAAAAACAAATTCATATTTTGGATAAAAGAATTATTTAAAAAAATGCAGTTTTGTCACTTTTGACGAAGAACCCATTTTAAATATAGTTTTGAATCTTTTATATTTTATATTTGACAAAATAAACTTCTTATTTGGAATCAAGACATTAAAACTTAGTTTGGATAGTTTTTTGGTATTTTTCTGATAACTTTCATATTTTAATGTATAATGAAAAATACTTCATTTTAATTCAAAACAACTTTTTCGTCTAATTTATTTATAATGTCATATTATCCATTTACATTATTTTAGGGTATAATAAGATGAATTATTTATCATTTAATCTAATTTAGTTCATTTTATTCATTTTCAAATTAAAATTAAATAGAAAAACTATGTGAACTTTTGAACGTTTTACTTAAAAAACCCATTTTCATGATCCATTTATGGGATTACTATTAAAAATAATTTAACCACTTATATGAGTTGAATTTTCAAAAAATTACATACATTTTTTCACTAAGTATGAAAAATTTGGTCCAATAGGATCAAAATAATTTTTGGTGAATAGCAACTTTACTGTTTTATTTACCACGGTTAAAGGTAAATAGGGTAATTAATGTTAAAATTAATATTATAATATTATAGGATTACCATAACACTTTATCTTATATTATTGGATGAGTTATTATCCATGACCATACTTGAGTAGAAATGGTGACATTTGGAGGCCACTTGGGCATGATTATGACATTTATAATATTTAATATAAAGTAAAGGAAAATATGTCATTAATATGTCTCTCCTTACTAAAACATTTTTAATATGGGGTTATATAAGTGATATGATAGAATAATAATAGTAATTAGAAATATAAAAATATTATCTACATCATTGTAATTTATTTATAATTTTTAGGAAATAAATAATTAAATTAAATAGTGACACAATGATGATACAATAATTGATTTTTTAAGGAAAGAATAAAATAAATGATATTAATAATATTAAAATAAATATACTTTTTAATATTTTATTCCATAAAATAATTTTATGTATTACTATTAAATTTTATTATTAATTTAAGGTTTATTTTTTTGAAGAAATCAATTGTTATGATTTTTTAAAATAGTCATGTAATAAATAGTGTGAAAATTAAAAGAATTCATAACTTAAATTATAAAATATCCAATAAAATGATATATAATTTACAAAAATCCAATATTATACCAAAAGGTTTATATAACTCTTAAAATTTCATTAAAGACTCATTAACTGGGTCATTTGGCTTGATTTGATAATTATGTTAACTCTCAAAGTGTAAATTAATTGATAAAATGGTAAGATTTAAAAAGTTTAAGACAAAAAGATAAGGATAAAAAATTATTCAAAACCTTTATAACTCTCATTAGATGATTATATTTTTACCCCTATCATCTCATCTACTAACTAAATCATCTTGGACCAATTTTTAATCAAAATTTAATTTATATTAATTTAATACTTTTAATAATTCCAAGGGTGCCCCTCCCCTATCCTATAAAAAGAAACCCATTCCACTCTATTAATCAGACTTAAAAAATCATTTGGCTTGAAAAAAATCTACCCAAATACATTAATATAATACCTCAAAAAATTATTGAGGCCTTATATTAGGAATAACACACTTATTAGAGGTGTTAAGGTGTTAAGAAATGTGATCATCTGAAGGAAAGGTAATGGTTTTATTTAAATGTTTCTATTTTATTTCATCTTCCAATACCTTCAATTATTATTCACCCATGATTAAATAATAAATAAATTATCCTTACTATATTCAGATTTTATTATCTTAATATCATCATCTAAACCCATCTCTACTTTTATTAAATTGGAAAGGAATTAATCGTTTGGGCATACTTGTGAACTATCACCTCCATGAACTGATATAATTCATTTTCCATAAACATATCTCAAAACTCATCATAATGATGGGATTAATGTTTATATATTATTTTAATAACATATTTTTTATTATAATAGAATAATATATCCATTATGTTCCTACTTTCAATGCACATAAAAATGATAACGTCGTTCGTGCATACCTGTGAACTATCACCACCACAAAGCCATGAGAATCATTTTTATTCCCCACATAACTTGTATGATATATATAAGTATATTTAAATTATTATTATGATTTTAATTATATTATTATTATTATGGAAAAATATAATTATAATTACATTATTTCCATATTGATCAATGGAAAATGGAAATGTTACACATGTGTATGTACAACCTACTATCTCCATGATTATAACGTTATTTATTTTTCATACCATAAATAAATGGTTTTTTAAAAGTATAATTAATGTATAAAATATATTATTATTTAATGAAAATTATTATTGAGATGAAGTACTTAATAAACACATGGACTATTGACATCATAAAAATTTTATTTTCGACTCCAGTACCAAATATCGACAAAACATCCGATATGAACTTAAATAATTATGTAATTTTTATAACATGGTAATAAGTGATATAAAAGGAATAATAAACTTGAAATATTTTCTCAAGAAAGTATAAATTAACCAATTTTTATTATTCAGGAAAATAAAGATTGTACGTGACAAGTCGAACTCAAGGTAAGGGAATTCATCTAAATATCCTTTCATTAAGGCATATCTTGATGTTATGCACCTTTACTATCTTATTAGGTGTATTTGAAACCTTTTTGAGATGTTATTTCATGAATTAAAATATTCCCATGATATTTAATGTCTTTTTAATATCATTATTTAATTATTCTTATTCAACTGTTTCCCATGTGGTAAGGGACACTTTAACTAAAACATCATTTTTTTGTGTTTTAAAGATTTATTATTCTAAATATTTCTCATTAATGTACATGTTTTCAAAATGGGTTTAAAGATTTATTTATATGGACATGAATTATCTAAAATTTTAATTCATCACAAAATATTCCAAGTGGTATGGGACACTTTGATTTAAAAATATTCTTTTTAAATATATTAATTGTGTTTTAAAAATAGACTGATTATTTTAATAACTTGGAATGTTTTTTACATATTCACAATGAATGAAATTTATCACTTTAATGTATTGATGTTTAATTTATAATTTTACCATTTTACTTTAAAATAATGTGTTTTCATTTATGAGTGCCTGACTTGTATAGATGAAATGTGATTTCAAAATGTTAATGTTATTTTTACTTTATTCTTGTTTTATGTGTTATGATTATGTTATGGTTATTATGAATTGTTTAAGTATACAAGTGGTTCCATGATAAAATATGGGTAGGTGAGCCCATGATATCTCTCCAATTAATTGGGTAATGCGATGCGGTTAAATTTTAAGGTTTCTTCTAAGAGATTTAGGGAATATACAGTGATGACTATTCCGAATGTAACCATGAATGTTACTCCTTAGGTAGATATAAAATCTACAATGTAAGAATGATATGGATTCCACAAGTTACCATTACCATTTATGATTATTAAATGGTTTTTCATATATCTCATGATTTCATGATATATATTAAATAGTTTATGCTTTATGGGTTGAAAATATGATTTTGTGAAAATGATTTCACGACTTCAAAGTATTAATGGACAAACAGTTTCATTACTTATTTTATATTCCTTACCGAGTATTTTGTGCTCTTCCCAAGTTCTTTAAATGTTTTTCCTTGGGGTATAACTATGGTTTAGAGAATGTAAGAATTCAAGATTAATGTTATGAATATTTTTATCAAGAAAAAGATATCATGATTTTTTTAAAATGTTTTAGATTATGAAAAAATGGATATTGAGTAGACTTGTATACTTCGTAATATTTGAGTTGTTATGTATGAGTTATGGACTGATTATATAAATATATAAACTTGAAAATATCTTCAATGTGAAATAAAGTCAAATTATTTACTTAACTTAATATTAAGTAATGTTTAATGATGGGACCTTATAACTATGTTCAAGGAGTTGAAACTTAGGAACATCATTATTAAATATCACCATTATTTATACTTTGTTTCTTTAGAGATTTTATCCAGTAAGATTTTAGAGAGGGAATTTTTCTAAAAGTCATAAAGATATATGACAAGAATTACTTATATATGTAATGAGTTTAATTAAATCCAAAAAGTAAAACAAGTATAGGGGTGATCAGGAAATCAATCATATGAGATATGATTATATTGGAACTTATGTGCGGGTTTTATAAAATTCTTTAAGTATTTTAAGAATATAAAATTTATCATATTGTAAAAAATGAATATACACTTTGTTATTCTTTCATGTTGGATGCATATATTTTACATAAAGTGTAATGATAATTAATCTCTCAATGTATGAATTTTAGTTATCCATAATAAAATTTTATCATGGATTATTATGGGTTATGATGAAATATTATGGTTAACATGGGAAAGATTTCATATAGCGATATGTGATATGATCATAAGGCACAAAAATAGTTTTATACATTAGATGAACTACCAATTATACCCCATAGAGTGTCATACACTATCTATTTGGTATTCTAGGAGTTCATATATCATATTGAATATTTGTACTTGAGGTTGGAAATATATATAAAATTAGAACCTTCCTACTTAACCAAGATGATATTTTCCCTCTTTTCTAATTAGCATGAAAAATAGGCCCTCAATTAAGATAGATTGAGGAAGTGTAAGACCATACCTATATTATGTAAATTTTATGTTCTAATATATCTTGATGAGGGATATGTGATGTGTCCATCTGATTATATGAATGACATGTGATGTATTCATGTACTTGTTCAGTCTATACTCATAGAATTGCGAATGTATGAGTAGGATATATGGGATTTTCATACACCATGTTCCATGATAAATCAATGTATTTGAATAAGATATTATATGATTATGTATAATTTTATAGGATTGAGCTAATGGACATAGGTATAAAGATAAATGTGTTTGATAAAGATCATGCCAAATCCATTTGTACCTTGATTAACATTGATTATTCACTAGAGTCCACTCTTTAATTAACTTTAAGAATTCCAGAATTATCTTAAATGGTAAGGAGTCCCATTATGTTACACATTGTGGTTTTATGAATAGGTATTTATAATTTTTAAAATAAATAAGCTTCTCTAATTTTTTTAGAGATTATCCAAAAATAGTTTTGGATGGATATTAAAAAGTTATTTCATATGATGTGATGCATGGTGAATTTGATAATATATTTCCAAAATAATTTTAAAATACATGTAAAGGGTATTTTGATTTTTGTTTTAAAAGGTATTATATTTGATAAAAGATAAGGTTAAATGAAACAAAGTCTATGAGGATTTACTACAAGTGGAAGATTTATGGAGATATGCGCAAAATACCTTTACATATCATGTATATTTTGGATTATAATGTATAAGAAAATATGGTATATTGTATTATATTCCATCCATAGTTAAAAAATGAATATTTTATGTCTTTTTGTATATTATTTTATATGATATGGTGATATCGTTTTACAGCTTCCTAAGCTAGTCATATTGTATGAAATAGCTATATCATTATGTAGAGATGTCTGTGAGTTGTTTTTCATAGTTAAAAAAACATTATAAATTTGATATTGGAAATAAAATTTAATTTGTTAACATGAAATCATATTTTTCATATAGTTATCATTAATATTTATAAAACATCATAGAATCAATAAAAAATTTATTTGATAAGTACAAAATGGTATAAGGTGATAATGAGTTGAAACCACAAGCATTACTCAAATATTAAGTTCATGTAATTTCATAGTGACTTAGGAATATCCTAATGTCTTATATAAAGAGGCCATAAAAATCAATATGATTTTTTATTCATAATGATTCTCCCAATACATATTTACCTTTCTCTCTTATCTGTTGAGAGATACTAGCGTATTCTTGGAGAAGTGAGAGTCCTACCTAAGCCATTCGGTGATTCAATGAATACCATGGAAAACAATGTCTGAGGAAATCCATTGGCTATCTCTTGGTGATATATATCAAGAACATGATTAGAGGTATTAGTGGCGGCGATATTTGGTGCAAGGTACACAAAGTTCGTCATTTTGTATATAGCATGGTTTTAGTTTCATGTATGATAGATCTTGGTTTAAGGGTTTCTAATTATTTTTTCTACATTGATTGACTTTTATTATATCCTTGGAAACCCATAATTATTTTCCTATACGGGGTTTGTGTATTTTTTAGTATGTTTTTATCCCCAAAACAGTAGAGTAAATTATTATTATTATTATAACTGATATTATTATTTAATATTAGAGGTATTCCTAGGTTTGACCCTTAAATACCCCCATGCCCACCCCACCCCTCCTCCTAAGAGAAACCCAAAACTCTCCCATCTAGGCCTAACCATCCACATTCTTGGGCCTAGACCACCCTATGCTGAGGACAAAACCTCCCCCTTATTGTAGGCATAACCCCCCCTACTACATGCCCATTATCCTCCTAGTCACATACTAAATCTCTCTGAAAAAGACCATCCTTCCCCCTACTCAGGCCTAAAAACTACTCCTAAAATAATAACCTAAATACTATTCCAAGGTTTGAATGACACCCACCCACTAGGACCAACCCTTCCCCACTTAAGACAAGCCTAATTTTCCTCATCTAGGCTCAGCCACTACCCCCATGTTGAACCACCCCCTCAGAGGCCCAAACCACCTTCTTCCTTGGCTAAACCCACCCTCGACCCATGCTAAACAACTTCCCTACCCTGTATAGTCACTCCATCCTATAAAATGATCCTAATATTATTTCTAAACCCAGGACAACCCTCCTCATATAAGACCAACTACTACCCCTACCCCTATCACCCCCTCCAAGGCTAATCCCATTATCTACCTTGATCCATCATACCCCTTCCCCTATCCCAGATTCATTATAGTAAAAAAACCTTTGAATATTTCCTAAAAACCCTCCTAAAAAAATGAACCTAATATTACAAAGTGTTGGATTTGAACCCACACCCTACATATTACAATCCATAACACAAACCACTAGCCTAATAATTGATGTTTGACATATGCAACTACTTATATATATATATATATATTACAAAAGATATATCTTTACGATGTGTTCACATGAAATAATCCTATTTTATTTAATATGATGTAAAATATAAAAACCTATAATCATAAATAAATTTAGGATTCCAAACATTAAAATTCAGAGTCAATAAATATAGACTATTGATTAATGAGTTCAAGGATAATAGAAAAATATATAGGTGGATACCTCATAGTTAAACAATAAAGCTATTAATGTATCTTAGTATTCATTTTTTATTTAAATAAATCATATAAAAACATGCCATTTAATATCATTTATTGAAATAAAAAAAACCAAAATATACACCACCCTAAATTTATGGTGAATCTTCACCATAAAAGTCTTGGAAAAAAAATTTAAGGTAAAAAATAAACTATTATAATAATAAATTAAGCATAATTCCATAGTAAAAATAATTCATATATTCTATAATCTATAATTTATATCATATATAACTATTGTATATATAATTATCTATATATTACATTCAGTGAATATATATATTTATTAAATTGAATTATATTTCCAATACATGATTGCATCATTGAACATTACTTTCATATTGTATGTTTCATAGAGATGTAGTTCACGATATTTCTTGAATTTTTTGAAAATACAATATTTATTCATCTATAAGATATACAATATTGTTTAATTTTAAATGCTACCCAAGTCATTGAAACTCAATGAAATTTCTCTATTATAAAAGGTGGTTGTGGTGAAGAATAATAATAGAATAAATTCAAGAAATACTAAACATATTTTTAAAAAAGGTTATCATAATGAAAAAACCTAAAATAATTAACATATAAACAACTATCATGATTATTAAAATTATGGAAATAAAATTATGAAAAACTAAACAAATTGTAGATACAATTTATACTCAATCATCAATATTATTCATAAGTTCAACACACAAGACAATTGATTCTTACAAATTCCATTAATAAAATTACCAAAATCATAACATGTAATAAGATTATAGAAATATTTATTAAAATAAATAATAAAGAAAGAAGATATTTTCACAAAACATTTTTCATAAATTCAAACATTACAATCCATATTGAAAATTATAAAACTAAAATGTGCATCAAATACATATAAAATGATTGAAATTAGAACTTGTAACTCAATTAGTATAAAAAAAATACATGAATTTAGAAACTATTAATTAATTTTATGAGTTTAATAATTTTTAATTTTAAACAAAATAAATATTATTTATTTAATTTAACATGTATTATGAATAAATATAATTTTTTCCATGAAAATATAAAGCGATGGTGTGCCTGATGAAATGATATAATTGAAGTTCTCCATATAATTCCCAACTAAATGGTTCTAATTTTATAATATTGGATTGTGAATGATTTAGAGCTAAGATAATTGTGAAATTATATATATGAAACACACCTTAGAAAATATAATGAGAATAGTTAACATGTTAATAGTAAATTAGTATATAAAGTTTCATAGGTTGTAGGTGTTATCTTATTGGTAAGTGGATAATAAATGACTATGAACTTTTTAGAAGAACCTAAAATAAATATAAATAATAAACGCAAATAAGTATGATTTAAATTGATTTGGAAAATAATTTTTAACAACATCTAATTCATATAATTGGTTTAAACAATCTCTAGCAGTCCCTTACTAATTTTTATAGTTAGAATATATGAATTCAGATCATCTATTATAGTGTATAGATTTCAAAATTATTTATTATAAAAAATAAAAAAAAAGAATGAGGTAGTGAAATGTTAGGTTTCATAATTATTGATTGAAAAAAAATTCTTTTAAATAAAACCTACTTCTTAAATTTTTAAATATTTAAGAAATACCATAAGGATGTGGCTATGGGAGAATTAATACTATTATAGAAACAAATAATACCATTAAATATTTGAATCTTCTTCTAACATGAATTTCAAAAATCGTAATACAATTTTGATTACATTAGATTTTATGCATTATATCTATAATTTTATATTTTGTAAATTGAAATAGTATATGAAACATAAAATTTTATTTCATTTATAAATAAAATATCTTAATAAAAATATTATAATATATATTAGCAATTAACACAAATAAGAATATAATAAATTGAAAATTTATCTATGTTAACTATTATATTTTAAGTGAAATTTTCTTACTATCATAAAAAATTGGTTGTCTCTTAGATGAGTTTTCCATAAATATTGATAATGGAATCAAATTTTTTACTATTCAAAGTGGTGTAAAGCTGGAAATAAACATCATTAAAAGACAAGAATGGAATACTTACATGAGTGAATAATTCATACAAACATTATGTGAGAATATCAATAATATATATATATATATATGAAGCTTGATAATAGTGAAACCAAATTGTTAATACTTAACTAGAAGACATATATAGTATGCTAGAAATATATACAAGCAAAATAACATAATAAAAATGTATATAAACTCATATAAAATATTCAAACATAATGTTTAATATTTTTAACATAATCCTAACAACATATAAAATAATTAAACTTAATTAATACATATTAAACTATAATAAATAATATTTATTACTAATAGTGAATAATATGTTTAATAAATTCATTTTTATTAATCGTATTCTTATGGTAAGTAAAACAAATTGTGAATATACCCTATTAAGAGTGAAAAAAACAAATATACAATATCCTAAAATCATATACAATCAATATAGTGAACAAAACACAGTAAAAGTGTTTTGAAAAGATATACAACATTCCAATAGTGAATGGAAACACATATTCAACATACTAATTATATGGTTAAAATAAGTAGATAAGGATATAAGGTTAATTGTATATACAATTAGATGAAACAAAACTAGAAGTGCATACAACATACTAAAAAATGATATTAGTTCATCAAATATAAATTAAATGAGGCCAAATTTCTCAAAAAAATATAATTACCACCAAATATTAATTTAATTACAGATTGAAAAATAAAAAAAATGTATACAATATCTAACTTCCATGAATATGAATATATATTGAAATAAAAAATTGAAATATAGTGAGTATTATTACATATTAAAATGTTTTCATATGTAATATGTGAATATTTCACTATATGACGAATATATATTACTTATGACATTGTTTATATATTATAGTGTAATATTGATAATTATAAAATATTATAGTGTTTTTAATAATATTCAATATTATAGTGTGTAAATATAGTACCTCTATAATATGATAAGACTATATATTTTAGTGTATAAAAACTCATTTCAAGGAGGAAATGATAATGAATAGTTAGAAAAAATAAAGAATATAATATAATATTTTACAATAATTATTATGGCCGATAAAGATGTGTTTCTGAGTTCAGATTCCAAATTTTTACACTTGAAGCTCCACCAGAGGAATGCACTTAGGAAAAATTTAATGGAAAATAGTTAGAAATTAAAAGAGTAATTTTTATAAATAGATTACATACAGTCATTGTAGATCACATATTTCAAACAGTGTACCAAATATTTCAAAATAGATTACATATTGAATTACTATTGGATATAGTAGTGTATGTAATAGAAGTGTGCTATAAAAACTCATTGAATATTAGTACCACATAGTGTATGAATTAGTAGTGTATATATAGCGTATTAAATATGAGTTTATACAATGTATGTAATATTTTATTGTAATTCATATAAAATTTATGAAATTTATTCATAGTTTTTACATTTTTTATTCATTAGTAGAGTATATATGGTGTATGCAATATAAATTTATTCCAACTAGAGGTAGTATAATGTGACCATAGTTAAAAATTGGAAGTAGAAGTTAAAATACTTTCTAAAAGATTAGATGTAGGAGGCTGCCTTACAAATTTATGAACTTCGTACTAGATGTTGAGGTTGAAGTTGGTGTGACCTATAAGAAGCTGGAGGTATCCATTATCAAGTGAGGGTCCCCCATGAAGATTGGATAGTGAGGAAACCATATCAAATTTTTGGATTCTATAGAGGTTTCCAATAAATAGATGGGAATATGTCTGTTATTTGATATAATATACTGAAATTTCATATTAACTTTATGAATTGGAGTAAAGTATTTTTACAATAACATAAGTATCACACCTCTATTTGGAACTAGAAACTTGATAGAGTGAGTTTTAATTATATTATAATTATTTTTTACTCAAGTTTCCCAATTTACCATGGAGTTGTACTTGATATAAACCATGTAAATCTCTATATTATTTTCTGTGTTTCTCCCATTTTCTAAGGTTAGTTTTAGAAGTGTGTGTTGTGACTGCCAATTAGGTTTGTGGTAGTGTGTGGTTGTGGTGTGAGGATTAATAGTTCTTGATACACCAATTTGTGGTGTTATGTGTTGGAATCATCTGGATTAATTTATTCTACATTTGAGGTTCCAAGTTTGGGTTTTTTATCTTGGTTAATAATTGAGATGAAATATCCATTCATTGTGTTTTTCCTGATGATTATTTTTGGTGTTGGGAGATCAGTTTTTTGTGTGGATCCATGGGTGATGTTTTTTAGTGGTCTAGATCATTGGTGGGTCTTATTTAATGATGATTATGACTAGTGTCTAGGGGTATCTCCTATAGTAGGGATTATCAATGATCAATAATCATCTATCAGTGTGTCTCATGATCACGAGTAATGTGATATTTGTGGATTTTATATCCATAGAGTGTGCTAGTAAATCTCCCCATGCACCATGTTAGCCTACCATTTGAGGGGTCAAATCACTTCTGGGTTTCTATTATTTCCATATGATTTACAATTGTTTCTCTATTTAATTTATTTATTTTATTTCATTGGTGTTTTATTTCTAGATTTAAAAATAAATTATATAGTTACCACATAATACTAAAGTCATTATTTGAAAATTCCGCAAAAAGGATCAGAGAGAACAAGTCAAAATTATTAACAAAAAATGATTGAGTTATAAATGATAAATTTATATGTGAATTATGACATATATCAATATAATATTTCTTTATAAAAATTAATATAGAAATTTTGAATTGATTAAAAAAGTGTTATAACATTAAATGAAAGTGAAATGATAGAAAACAATTATAATATGTGCAAGAGAGATAATATAAATTTAATATTATTTATCTAAAAATGTGTTTTACTATACAAGATTTAAATTAGTAATGGTTATAATTAAAATAAATCTTGAATGAATAAATCAAGAAAAAATATACATCAGATGGTGCATGTAGGTTAGTGCATGATATTTCATTTAATTAATTATTTCTAGTTAATAACTCATGAAAATTCCTTTGGATTTATTCTAACTATAACTAAGAACCCTAATTTGTAAAATGGTTAGTATTGAGATAGGTGCCTCACACATGTCCCCTCTTGACACTATGATTATATCCAATACACACGAATTTTGTGTTAAAAACAGGCTCCAACCCATGTTATTTGGGGAACCAATTGGTATTTTTCTATAATGCAATGCCTCATTTTACAATTTACTACAAAAATGTTATTTTTTAATTATTTTTAATTATTTTTAATTATGTTTTTATATATTTAAATAATTTTTTATAATTTTTTATTTTTTATATTTAAAAATTCAATTAATCATGTTGATTTAATATATAAAATAAATAACTATTATTCAATAATTTTTTATAATTTTTAATTAATTAAATAACTTATGTACTCATAATTATTATATTTAACTATTTTCAAATATTTATAACGTAAATTAAAAAATAATAATATTCATATAATTAATGAAAAATACATATATCATACGTAATATATTTCACATAATTTAATTAAAATTAGTAACAAATGGTAATAAAGAAGAGTAAATTTCAGAATACATCATTTCAATGATTTATAAAAATCAATTAGGGATTTAAATAATACCAATTAATTATTTATTTTTATATGAAATTATACTAAAATGTTTAAAATAAATACATTTTATTGATATCATAACAAAATACAAGCATATATGTTTACAAAA
Organism: Viscum album; assembly: GCA_963277665.1. NCBI lineage: Eukaryota > Viridiplantae > Streptophyta > Magnoliopsida > Santalales > Viscaceae > Viscum > Viscum album. Next base: position 766,317,179 of record OY728159.1, on the reverse strand, counting down.
ATAAGCACTACTCATAGATGATCATAAGAAGTCATTGAAAAATTAAAATTAAACTGATCAAAGGGATATGGTATAAAAGATAAAAAAACATTGGATTAAATTAAATTACATGATAAAATAAAATAATCATAATTTAATACTCCAAAATTAATAAATAAAAATATTAAATATGAAAATAATAGTTTTTAATTGAAATACTTATATTTTAACACATACTACAGAAAATAAAAGAATATAAAATTGGTAAATTAACTCTACTTCAACAAATATTGTTAAAATATTGAAATATATTTGATGATAAAGGTGATTTCATAGTTGGATCTGGGGGTTGATAAATTTTTTATCATCTTTTTGAATCTATATTTGTTTGTCTTGAATAAAATTATAAACATTTGGATCACTAATCTTATTCAAATATCATGGTAAAATTTTATTTTCTTACCAAAACACTTTAAAATCCAATCTATTATCTTCAATTTTCTTTTAATATTGTCTTTAATTATCCAATATTTCTAAAATTTTAGGATTTTATTCTTTCAGTGTTTCAATTATAGAGTGATATTTATCACCATTATTCCTTTTTTATTTATATTTCTTCACTATAAAGGTTCATGTAGAAGAGAAGACACCAAAATCATTATCATTTATGCTTAGTGAAAATGATGAAAAAAGTATATTATGGTAGATAAGACTCAGGAGTTGAATTAATTAACTCTGATAATACATTGTTCTAATTTTGATATTCTTGTCTCTTTATACCAATATTATCCTTGAATTTTTCAAAATTATTAATCATGGCCCCTACATGATCAAACATAAAACCATTATTGTACATGGGATCCTACATAAGTAATATTTTTTCTTGATCTAGTTTGAAAAATTCATAACATCAACGAAAATTATTTTTATATGTTAAGATAAAAATTAGTCATAAAAAAATTACTCATAACATATCTTTCTGATGCACCATAAGGATTCATAATTTCAATATGTCTGATGCATCTATTTAATTTTCACATGACATCCTCTATAGTTTGTATTTCATATTTCAATGGTCATATTTATAAAATCCCAAGAATTATTCTTTAGAATTTTATATACATTTTGGACATGAGTATAAAGAAATATGATGTTTAGTAGGAAACTATAATAGGATATTTGGAAATTCTATACAAACTTTCCATAAAAGTATATATTTTCTAGCATAATAACAATAATATTAAGAAGTTATTTTATTTCTAAAATATAATGATTATCCAAATATAATGTTGAAATAAATTAAAGGACTGTCTTTAATTTCAATAAAATAAATGGTTTTTTATATAATATGAAAGATAATGTATATATGCAATATGAATGATATATTGTTAGATGGGTTTTATCTTGATTTAAGTTGTCAAATGAATTCCACCATTATCTCAACCTTATTATGAATTCATTTTTAATCCAACCATTGGATTGTTTTTATATTGACATATATCATTGGATGGAATTAATCCTTTTCTCAATATTATAATGAATACACCAATATTCAACCCATATATGGATTTTATCTCAATCTTAACCATTAGATATATTTCATCTTAATGTTAATCCTTATCATGATTTTATTTATATCACAACCAGTCGATGTATTTCCTTTTTTTCACAGCCATCAAATGATTTTAAAGCATATTAAATAATAAATATTATTACTTCAACATTCTAACCATTGGATGGATTTAATCTCATTCCTAACTATTAGACTCATTTTATCCACTCGTTAATCCTAATCATAGTTTTCTTTCTATCTCAACAACTCTATGGATTATGTTTTGACTATAGCTATAAGATATGTTTATCTTTTATACAAATTTTATCATGATTGCATCCATATTTAAACTATTGGTGGATTTTATCTTGATCATAACCATTATATGGATTTCATATTCAAGTCAATCATTATCATGAAATGATTTCTATATCAACCACTTTATGAATTTTGTTTTGATCATAGATGTTATTTGTGTTTAATCCTTATCAAAACCTCATCATGATCATATACATATTCTAAAAATTAAATGGATTTCATATTTATCTTAACTTTAAAATGAATTTATTTTAATTTAAACCACTTAATGGATTTCTTTTTGATCAAATACTTTAGATGAGTTTAATCCTCATCTAAACCTTATCCTGATTGCATATTCTTTCAAATTTTTTTATGGATTTCATCTTAATCTTAACAATTTAATGGATTTTATACCGATGAAAATAATTATATTAATCACATTAACATTTCATCATATGGATTTAAAAATCTATAAGTTCCATTATATCTTCTCATGAGATTAGTTTCTCAATAAGAGTACCTAAATGAATTACAATATTAGATCTCTTTCTCGTATTGGTTTTGGGATTTCTTCAGGATTATAATCTCTTTATTCATCTTTATCTATTGATATAGAAAACTAAAAACTAATTGTAAATGATACATGGAGTAGTACATCAAGTGTTGAAATAGAAAAATATAATTGGAGTGTGTTGTTATAGTGATAAAAATGTTAAACTTACTCATGATGGATCCATCCTAGGTCACATAAATATCAATCATGATCATTAGGTCACATATCATAATTTTTTGATGATTATTTTTCTTGTAATCCCTATCTGAACATAACCTTATATAATTAATTATATCAAATTTGTCTTATTATTTTCATTCATATTTATGCTTAAATACAATCACACAATCACTACTTTGAAGAATAAAGAGATGCTTGTGTTAGATTAGGATTATCAACTCTATATAAATTTATAGTCATGTTTTGGATGTTTTCATTTGGACTCTTAATTAATGTTGTTGATTAATATACTTAAATAAATAATTTTTTTAATAATTTTATTCATAAAGACATTTTTAATGATATTGTTGAGATTTTTATAGGGTGATAAATTTTATCACCTAATTCTTTTGACATTTCAAGGTTACTTCATATTGGTCAGGAACATAGTTTTCTAGGAATGTTATGAAGTTTATATATTATACATTGGATGTGGAAAAATTTTCCTATATAATGGGTTAGTAAATATGCATGATTTTATAGTTCCCCAATTATCAATCTTGAAGTTGTGTAATATTATAATTTTTGGATACGAAACACATATTTTTTATGCTACATTAGAATAATGAAATTAATGTTCTAGAGCCATGTCATTGTATTTTTAATATCGCTAAAAGAAAAACTCCTCATTATATCATATAATTATAATTATAATATGTGATATTATTTAGAAAATAATATATATCAAAAGTGTTCTATCATTATATAAATTATTCATGAGCCATGTGGGATAAAGAAGAAATAATTTTATTTAAATCATGCAGTGTGTCAAAAGGATATGAAATGTGAATTTTTAATTTTAAAATAAATCTTCACAACCATCGTAGGACCTGGATGTTTTTAGACGAAACATGTATTACATGATATAATGACTTCATGCATAATCATGTAGAATATTATATTTGAGGATAAATTGATCTAAATTCAATAATTATAGATGCAATGTAAACATCAACCTCAATGGTTAAAAAGATGGTTGATGAAAAGGTTTTATTATAGTAATTACCCACTAAACATAGAAGAATAAAGGATAATAATTCTCAAATTTAACTTTAAAAATGAATTTATTGAACATATATGACTGTGATATACTGATTTAGAAAATTAATTATAATAAAATTTTATCTTTTATGTATTTTTGTTTTCATTAACTTTCTATTGTAGTTTTAAGAAGTTTTAATTTAATAGATTTTTAAAAAACAAAGTTTGTTTTATTTAATTTAATTTTATATTACTAAACAAATATTTCAAGATTAATTTCATTTAATAATAAATTAATTTTTCAATTCAGTTAAAATATTATACTCAATTTTTAATTTAGGGAAAATAAATATTATTTATCATTTAAAAAAAACGTTAATTATTTAATCAAGATATCAATTCATATTTATTTATATTTATTTGTTTGAAACACACACACACACACACATCTCTATTTATGTGTGTATAAATATAATTAAATAAAAATTAATGTATATATATCCATATATTTTAATGTACTAATTAAATTATATATATTCTCTCATATATTTGAGCGCATGTTTTATGTTTGGGAAGCAAACATACTTCTGAGAATATAGGTGGTCATTGGGATATGCTAATGAATCTTTTAATTATGCATTGGTTGAGTGGATATGAGGTTTTATCATCCCTTAAAGTGGGTTATTACCTAGTATGAGACTCTCTTATATATTTAAGATGTATTCATGAAATCCTTACCAAAAATAATATTCGTTACCATAGTCATGAGAGTGATCAATCAATACCATGAATTGGTGTAAACATATGTATATATAATATGTTCACTATCTTTTATTTACTGGTTGATTACACTATGGTTAATGCCATACACATGGGAACTCTAGAATTTATCACCATCTAGGGAGGTAGTATGTGTTGTTCAGTAGCAATCGGGCTTAAGATATGGGCTTCCTATGTGTCCCTATAAAGGGAAAAAAATTCCATGTAGTTCAGTGCTTCATGATGGGAAAAATCATTACTTTTAATTTCATGTGACAAGGACAATACTGGTGAATTCTAAGGTCATTAAACCAGGAAGAATTTTGCACCTTTTGAAGTTGTGCAATGTGGAATGATGATACACCTCTAAAGGTCAAGAAACCAATCCACAATTTCTTTTAGTCTATGTTTTTATAAAGAGGATCTATTCTACAAAGTTTAATTTCATGTATAATAGACAATATGATTCATAGTTTAAATTCATGCATATACTACTAAATGGTGAATGGAAATTTGTGATGTTTGGTTTGGGACATACACATGAGCTTCCTGTTATAGTTCAATCTACTAGATAACTCAGTTGAAGGTATTTTTTGTGATTAAAATCATTTGTATTCCCATGATAAATATTCCTCATTGATGGATCATGAGGATGAAATCATCAATAAGAAAATTATTGGGGCTTACACTTAGAAAGTGGCCTGTTTAAAAGTACATGATTCATTGTCTAGACTAGGGAGGATGAATAATATAATGACTGAGAATTATGTAGATTTGGGGTTGGTTTAGATCAACCAAATCAGATGAGATGAGAGGGTCAGGATAGAGAATATTTTTTCTCATCCATGAAGAGATAAAGACCTATTTATCAAGGTAATACATGATTTTTTATATCCCACAACTATTATTAGTATTGGAAGAGTACTAGGGAAGGAATATTATTGAATTATTGACTCCCATTATCAATGTTATACATGATAAAAAGAGATCACTATGACATAAATAACATAATTAGATATTTTATAAGGTCACTATAGAGCCCGATATTTGTGCATCTCAATAGCAGATTGATTTGAGATACAGAGTATTGGATATGTTATGTGGGAAATTTATTTAGGACAATGAAGTTATCAATGTAAATGAATTTTTTTGCTTGATTCCTGGGTAAATGGGAATCCAAATAAGTAAATTGGATGAATGGGGCACTCATGTGGGAGACCTAGGTTAATAAGGAACCTAAGTAGATGACCTGACTGAATGAGGTTCCTAGGTTGGTGACCTATGTGAATGAGATTCATGAGTAGGTGAGCTAAGATAATAACACACCTAGGTAAGTGGATTAGTTAAATAGAGTTCCCATTTATATTACTTGGGTGAATGGGGAACTGAGTTATGTGACCTGGGTGAATAGGATTCCTTGTTATGTGACCTGGGTGATTGGATCACCTATTTTTGTAACCTAAGAATGGATACATTTGGGATGACGAAGGCATGAATTCATTTGGGAATATTTAGGTGTGTCTCCTTTGAGATTTACAGGGAAATTGGATAGCATTCCCCATTTTCATGGGTGCACCCCTCAAAGAGGGTCCTTCAGCCTGGTCTCGGTGATGATCTGGGTGAAGTGGGTTTTTAATGTTGATACTCATCAATATATAATAATACAATTCAATTCCATATTTATTAGATTGGATTATAAAACTAACTAAAGGGAGATATTGTAAGGAATTGGAATGGTATAATTATAATCAAGTTCTCATAAGGGTTATCCTTTTTAATTCTTCTTATTGTGGTCTCTAAATTGGGGGTCTAGGGGTCCTCATATGGGAAGCAAGAGATAGGTTCCCAAGTTATCATCGATAACTACCCTAGGAGCCCAACTCTTTTAAACCAATTGTGAAATAAAGGTGAAAGAAACATTGGATCCGTGACATAGTTAATCTATTTATAAGGTATATAATAATATTGTGATTATATTTGAGTTCTCAATCACTTTCTAGAATTAGGTGCAGAAAAATATAGGTTCCCAGTTGGTTTCCCCACACCTTGAAAGTTTTTCATCCTTCCTTAAATATTTGATGGAAAACTTCCATCATCTAAATTAAAGTAATAAGAAATTTCCACCATAATGATTTTATCCAATTGACATGAATATGATCAAAGCATACAGTAAATATGACATGGTTTCTAATTAGGACCATAACGTGTGCTCAGATGAAAATATTTTTCATGTTCTTATATGGTTCACACCTTATTTAGTGTGTGGTGTCCTCCATTTATGGTGAAACAACCTCCCATGAACAATATCCATGCTGTGACCCTTTTACCATGAACTATATCATGATGTTACCATAGGGGTTACATTGTGAAAAATAATCCTTAAAAAATTTCATGAAGGAAATATATATGGGGTCTCAAAACATAGATGTAAGGGTCACCATCAAGGTGTAGAACCCTTTTCCCTAGAGTGTTTTAATGCATATGGGTCATAATCACTGTATTCACCCCTTCACCATGAAATTACCTTTATATATATGGTTATATACTTTAGCCAATCTTTTAATATGTAAGAATCATCACCACAGTGTGAAACCCATGCCAAAATTGATTTCTTTAAAACCCAAGACAAAAACACCCCACACACAAACCACCACACCGTGACACTTAAAATTTATGGAATGACCTAATATCTTCACTCCATGGTTCCTCTATTGACTACCAAGTTATTTATTAACTAACCCATCATCATGACATGAACCTTCTATATCATGTAGTGATAATACAATTATAAAAAAATCTATAGAGTGGGGTCATAGAGACCCTTTTCTAAGTCCAAAAATTATTGTTTCCTCTAAATTTCACAACCCATAATTATAAGAGTCATCAAAATATCATCACTATAAGGCTTATCATACTGAAGATGAACTCAATAACCTCACACAAATTCTAATCCTTTTATATGAATATGAAATCACACCCCATTCTTGATTCCAATCAAAACTTTACACTTCTCAACTGCCAATACATTGAACCTAGTTACACTAACCTTTCTCTAAAATACCTTGTTCATTTATCAAAACAATTATATCATACTCATTATGATTCAACTGATGAAATTTACACTACATTAAATCCAATAGAACACAAAAATAGAAGTATTTCATTTTCTAATTTACATTCCTTGGAAACAATTGGCCTAAACTACTGACACATGATCAGATTTACCATTCATGATTCCATAATTCCAAAGGGTATCATGAGATTATACAATAACCCACACTAAATACTGAACCTATCACTCTATGTTATTTTATTATTGGATTCTCCCACAATAAAATTCTCCATTATGATCCAACCATAATAACTAACACATCTCTTATCTAAATCACTCTCAAATGGAACCTAGTTCTATTTTATCCCCAATACCAAAACTTGGACTCCATCAGACACTGCACTTGAATCCTAAAATCCTATATTATCCATGGAACTGGATGAAATCTAATATTCCTATACATTAATTTCCTAGTGTCATCTTGACTATCCACTATCCAGTTTAATCTCGTTCCCAATGCTTATAACAATAGATTTACAAATGAAATTTAATTCAATGATCCTCAATATAATAGTATCCTTATCATTTATCTACTGAACCAACAATCATGATCTCCACTACCCACATCCTATCATTTACTGAACATGATAAATAGATATGATCAACCCACTCCAACCTAATGTATAACCCAAAACACCAAACAATACTAATTCCTGGATTACTGGGAACTCCGCCCATATAATTCACTAAAATTAACCTGAAATGACAGTTACACCCTCCAACAACCAATGCTGTAATCCTCACTATATGAACTTATTTACACTTACCCTCAATTGAAAGGCCTAAAAAGTAATATCTTCACACATGTGTTTCTTTTTCCGAGCCACACTCATCCCATGATATTAGTCCCATGTCAAGGCCCATGATCGGAATGACCATGCACTAGTACACCAATATATCTCCAATGCATCCTCTTAATATAAGGGGATACCTCCCATTTTAATTAAAAACACAATCAAACATGACCACATGAATCTCATCAAATTCATCAGCCCTTGAATCACAAACGACTCTTCATAGATCTATAAAAAATGGTTCTTATAAATCTCTAAATATAAATATTCACTCATGTATAGATATTTTCCCCAAAAAATCATGTCGACCCTCATTATATGTTTCCCTGGTATACTGAAATTATTGAAGAAACCTCTAAAAGGTTTTCACCCACTATCATTTTTGATCTCAGCCAAACAAAAAAAATTTAAGATCCACTATATCCTAATTTTAGAAACATAATCATTCTCCAATGAGCTTAACACCATCAAACCTAGGTCCAAACACCTAATAAAAATATAATTCTTCCATTTGATGTATAAATCATTTATAAAAAATCACCATAAGTGATTATTTCTCAAAAGATAAATCATCTAAATCATGCTAAGCCCAAATCATGATCACCCACGATTCGAGTGTCACTCCAACATAAAAACGTATCTAAACACTTTATACCCATAATAAAATTGACTAGCTAGGATCAATTTTCACCATCCCATTGAAAACCAAACCAAAAATAAAAATGTCTAAGAATATAACCAATCATTCCCTCTAATACCAACCTTGATGCCAAAGGCATTCCAAGAACTTTATATCATAGAATCCTAAGGAATTTCTCATTCATTTCCTCTACGCTCACAAGTGTATTGACATCCTCTAAGAAATGAGTTCCCATTATGAACCAAATATCTAAGGAAGAACTCATCCCTACCCAACCATCACCATGGTATCCAATGCCTAAAAAACCCACTTAGAATTCCCATACATCATCCATCACATCCTGTCAATATCATCATAGTCTAACAAACAACCATAATTGGATATATATAACATATCATCTAGAAAAATTAGTGTTCAATAAAGTATAATTCCATAAAATTTTTGTATAAAAAACCTATATAAGTTTTTTTAATACCTTTATATAAATATGAAACACATTGTGAGGATATGGGTGAATCAGGGTGTCAAAAATTTCTTTTTATTCTTTAGGTTGTTGTCCCCACATTAGTAGGAACACATTAAAACTGCTTTATTATATCACATATAAAAAAAAGAATGTATGTAGGAAATAATACATTGAACACGTTAATTTTTACTTAGATCACCATAAATGTATGGTAAAAGGATTAAACTCTAAAAATGTGTTTTTCATAGTTGAGTTTATGATTATTCAACTATTTTCATGGATTATAAATGAACTAATAGGGTAACTTCACATTAAGAACAATTCCTACAAAGGATTTAGGGTTTACAAACTACCTCCCTTAGACCAACTTTGTAAACTCCTCTATTATCAATGAATTTAATGAAGTATTTCTTTGTTTTATAACTTATAGGTTATGTTCATATCATCATTAATTTTTTTATTTTTAATTTGAATGCTAGAGTATGATTCTATAATGCACTTCTCAGTCTCTAGAAATACCTACCTATAATATTTATTAGGGAATACCTACCTTAATCTACCTCAGGCAATGTAACCACATGGAAGCTTGTTCACTACACACACAATCTCATAGACCATGTACTACCCTTTATACAGTAAATAATTCACTTCACGGTCACTTCATGAGATTCTTTCCTCCTTTAAGTAAAACAAATATATTAAAAAATCACTCCATATGTAGACCACATAAACAACCCTATAGACCATATACTCATAATATTTTTCAAATATTGCAGATGAAGTTTACCTTTCTTGAACTCCTATAACACTATTTGGATTTACCTTCAGTTCTAATTCATACAAAATAAATAACATAACAAGGTATTTATTGTAAAATCTATCTATAAAAGTACAAAATACTTTAGAATTACTATTCTAGCTCTACTAAATACCCTATTTGAAGTCCCCATAAAAACAACATACTAACTTCATGGTCACCCAAAAACACATTCTTCCAACATTTAGGATCTTAAATAAACCATGAACTAATCATCATGGATTACAAAAAATATACCGATTAGACATAACTTACTCTAATTTTCATAACATATAATCCTAAAGGAAACCGTGAAATATGACTAAGAGATCCATGTTACCAACTATAGAGGATGCTTGATTGACTGTGTGGTACATGTTCTTAACTACATAGACCACATGATTGATTACATGAGAGCCTTATTTAACCTCAAAAAATTCATAGAAAATAAAAAATAAACTCTAGTTTTTTCTATCAAATAATTAGAAAATTGTGTGAAACATCACCATAAACAAACGTCTTCTGGGATTCAATATTTTTGAATTCAATCTACCTAAATGATAAAATTACTTGAGCAATGATTTATATCCCTTAAAGTTGAAATTGCTCAAGAAACCTAGAAAGCATTGATAATTAACACAACACACCATAAACCAAAGTTATAAATTAGCATGGTTTCAACATTCTACCCTTTTGGGTTTGCTGGAAATACAATGTGAAATTAAACATCACACAACCAACATAAATAACCAGAATAACAAATATTTAACTCTATGTCAATGTAAGAAATGTTTTATGAAGAATTAAAAAGTTCAAGAGAGTGTTCCAAGTAGTATTCAAGACCAAAAATCCATTTTTTTTCTTCCATATAATCCCCTATAATCAACATGTCTCAATACTAAAAGCATTGTTTGAAAAAACAACGTTAATATTCTTCAAAAAAATTTCACCACCATTTCCCTCCCATGAAAATAAACCCAATTAGAAATGGTAATTAGAACTATTTCAGGATATCACAACCTATAGATCATATATCCCCCTTAACTCTACATCACTTCAAAATAGTTATAAGTAGTTAAATTCTTGGGGAGAGGGGTATTTTTTAACCTTCTAAATATGAGGAATGTGGATGAAAACTAAGCTTTAACCAATTATTATCAAACATAGATGTGTCAAATGGTTTGTTCATGATATCAATGACATACAAATTAGTTCCAACATACTATAGTTTTTTCATTCCTTGTTCTACCTTTTCTTTAATAAAATGACACCAAATTTCAATATATTTTCTATGAGATTTTTGAACATGATTATTGTTTATCTCAATCAAACACTTTTTTTACAATATATCAGCATAGGATGCATCAAATATTCACTAATATATTCTAATTATTTCTTTATCAACAAAACTTGAGTGCAAGCTTTGGTCACTGAGATATATTCTCCATATTCTATACTTAGTGAAGTTATTTATTTCTTTATAATCATCTATACAAAAAAATTATTTTTGGTAAATAATTCACTACAACATTTTAATTTTTTTCCCACCATATATATATCCAAATACACATCATAAAATGAATATAATTCATGATATTTTACTATATCAAAGAAAAATAGAAAAATTGAGTACACTTTAAATGTGCCTCATGATACATTTAACCTCTACAAGAATATCTTCTTTTTTGTTACATCGGAAATGAGCTTCAAACCATATTAAAAAGATGATATCCATCCATGTTATAGAGAGATAATGTAATCTTCTAATAATTATCCTATAAGATGTGAGACCCACATATTTCTCATCATCATGTTTCCCATGATTTTTTCCCAACCACAATTGAAGTAAAATTTGGTTTAGATCCGTACATGTTGAACTTATTTAGAAGTTATATTGCATACCTTTCCTATTGTATAATTGTGTATTATTTATTTTGAATCACCTTTATCCCCAAAACGTTTTTGGGTTCACTAATCATAGAAATTTAAAATTTATATTTCATGTTAGAATAATATTTCATAGATTTCTTCTTGATTCAACTAATGATGATATCATCCACATATAAAAGAAACATATAATTATCTTCATTTGATGTCATTACATAAATATTTTTATTGACACCACCATTTTGAATATATATTCTAAAAATATGAATATAGTTGAGCATAACACACTCATAGTGACCGCTTTAGAGAATATGGATCACTAATTAATTTTAAAACCCTTGTTTCATCACTTAAAAATTGATCGAACACTGACTGTTTAATATAGAATTATGATTGAATAATTCCATTTAATAATATATTTATGATATCCATCTGATAAAATTTGTATCAAATTTTAATTTCCATATCCAAAAGAACCTGATTGATTCCTATCGGGCCACTAGAGAAAATATTTCATAAACATAATTGCCTCTAATATGTTAATCATGGTTACAAAACAAATGCTCCCTGTTTCCATGATCATTGATTTTGTTCTTAAATACCCACTTTGTTTTGATCACATTTTTATTTTTTATCTTTTCAAGTAGACACCATGTAATTTTTTTATCAATATGAAAAAACTTTTCATTCATGGAATGAAACCCTGATCCATATTTAGCAGCTTCCAAAAAATGATGTTGGTTCCGTATTTGATATTAAAGTAGTATGATCAGATTTTTTCTTCCTTCATGACTATGTAAGAGAACATATAACCCCAGTAAGGTTTTATGGGTCGACCTATGCTCTCATTTTCCTCATTCAAGTTATAAGTCTAGTTTCTTAAGTAATTGTGTCCACTTATAACTCGACATCAAGATCTTATTCAATCGGAGAACCCTATAATTTAGATTCATATTTTTCATATTAAGTATTTGAACCATCCTTATTTTATTCAAAAATTTCACCATTATAAAATAAAATTACATTTGTGTTTTTAGAGTTCTTCAAATACATTTTCTCAAGGATCTTAAAAAATAATTTCCACAGTTTTCCTTATCTTATTTTAATAATAGTTGTTTGCATTAATTTTTATAGTGTATCCAAGAAATACTCCTTAATTTTTTGAATCTCTATAATTTAGTTAATTTCATTATTTGTTTCAAATATATCATTTGTTCCTAAACACCAAAAAATGTTTTAGTGGGGTATTTATTCCATGAAATATATCATAAGGTATTCTGTCCTCAAATGGTCTCAGTATAACCCATGTGTTGAGTATACAAAATGACATGATCAACCACTTTCAAGTTGTGATGATAAATACTTATATCAATTTCATAGTGTTTTATATATTTTTCTCATATTTATTTCTTCGTTCACTAACACCATTTTTGAGGACTTCTTTACGATGATGTATTCTGTCTCATTTTTTGGTTGTAATATTCTTATTATCCATATTTTTTTTATAAACTCTTAAAGGCTATATATTCATGCATTAAATGACTTATTATTTAATATATAAAAACACCACTCAATGTATTCTAATTGATACATCAATAAAAATAATGAAATATTTCTCTCTATATATGCCAAAAAAATCATTGGAACAAACAAATTTTTGTGGAAAATATTAAGAAAATATGATGCCTTATTTTCCTTTCCCTGATAGAAATTTTAGAACATATTTACTTTCATACAAGAATTACATGTCTTTTTATGATCTCATTTAATATTTATAATATACACTAACTCCTTTATCATTGATAAATTCTCTATGATTTATCAATGAATGTGGATACACCTCATGTTCCACAAGTTTTTCTCCACTTAAACTATTTGAATACATGTATTCTACTTATATATCCATATAATATATTTCAATTAGTCCTAAATAATTTTATAAATGAGTTATTGAACTTTCCTGTGACTACAAAACCATTTATATTGAATTTTACGTCAATTCATGAGTCAAAGAGTTTACTTACACTTACAAGGTTGTGTTTTAGACCATCCACATAGAGCACATCAGTCCTTTTTAGCTCATCTTCTTATAACTGAGTATTTCCACTACATTTTATCTTTAGTGAACCATGATTTAAAAAAACATTCCATAAACTATTTCCTTCAATTTTTTTATAACATTCACATTTCTAATCATATGGGATGAGCAACCACTATTGAGAATCTAGGTGATGTTCTTCTATGTTGTTTTAAGAAATGTTTTTTTAGATTGGACTTTTATCATTTTTTTTCATTTCATGAGATACCTAATTAAGAAAAAATATAGAATGGGTTTCCACATTCACTTCAACCCTCGATATATAATCATACTCTTGTTCCTATTATAATGGTGGGAATATATTTTTCAACATAACCTTTTCCGGCTGCTTAGTATTTACATGCCTTTAGCATCCTTAGGTATATTCACCACTCATTATCCACCTATAATCATTTTATTTATTCCAAAATATAAAACCCCAAAAGAAATATCCATATAAATTATTTCTTATAAGTGATGGGGTATATGAACTTAATATAGTTTTTTGATTTTTAGGAGATTCCATAGTTAAATATTTTTATACCTCCTCATAATATGATATAGTGTAACCAAGAAAGAGAAAAAAATTAACATTTAATCATGGTAAATACCTCATATCCTTAATTTTTTTTATTTAACTATACTTCATAAACCTTTCAGAATACCTTTTTATAACCCTTAAGAGTTAATTATTATTTATAACCCTTAGATTTCATTTTATAGAAGCTATCGTTGTCTATATAATGGGAATTTTAGTTTTGTAATAGATCTTTCTTGCTTTATTCCTCCTTTTGTTATAATTTATTGTGTTTTTTGAATTTAGAATATTAGTTTCATAGATTATTTCTTTTTTACCCATGTATTTATTTCTTTTTTCACTCATAATTTTCTCAAGGGTTTTAGAGCCATGCTTTATCATTTTAATCAATTCTCTATTTATGAACATCCTAATATGTAGCTTATTCAATTAATATTTTGATTTAATTTTTGATTCCACTTATATTATTTATAGTAATAACCTCCTCTTACAAGGATTCAACCTTCTTTTTCTTCTCTTCAACAACAATTAATTCTTTTATGACCTTAATCTATTTTCCAATATTCATATTGAAAATTACAACTTATTCTGAATTTAGCTGATTGGATAATTGATTATATAACTTCTTTTATAGATTACCAATATCTAATTTTATTTGATCCACATATTTATAATATTCCTTCAACTAAGATCAAATCTTATGATTTTTTATTGTTTTATATTATAATCCTCAAACCCCCCCCCCTCGAGTTCTGTTTTATTATGAAAGAAACATGTTGTTTATTTCCATTTTATTTTTAGCATCTTCTTAATGATTAATCATTATTAGTACGTCTTATATATCTAACTTAATCTCTAATTCATATTCCTCTAGATATTATTCACATTTATCTTCTTATTATATAATATCACTATTCAATTGAAACTTATTTTTAGAAGAAATTCCTTAATTTAAATATCTTTTTGGAGGAAAATACTCTAGGGATTGTAAATGTCTTATTTTTTATTTTATCCAAAATCATTGAATCTTATTAGAGACCTTGTAGTAATGTGCCCAACCAAATGATATCTAAAAATGACAAGGGTAACTTTCCTTTTAAATCTCCATTTTCCTCTGTTGAATTTTCTATCCAAAAGATTATAAAATTGATCATAAATATCATTTTCACCATTAACATATTTATAAATATCAGGTTTCTACATGTATTTTAATTCTATCTCCTTGGTTTCATAAATTAGTTTATATTTTAGTTTATTTCTCATTTCATAAAAAACTACTTAAGAAAATCATCAAGATAAATCTTAGTCAAATATCTTTATTCATGATTTGAAACTATCAGATTGTATAGGGGTGAAACCATTCTTCAAAGATTATTTATGATATTAATATACTTAATTGATTTACCAAGACCATAAATCAATCTAAAAAATTAATTAATTTAGTTGATAAACCATATTTATTTTTATAATGACTCATTTTTAGATCTTTAGACTTATTGTATAGAACCAAGATATTTACCACCTTTACTTTTGTGTCACCTTTGTATATTTTTTCCAGTAATTCCCATAATGTAATTAAATATAGTGACACTAATAAACATTAAATATATTTGATTTAATATAGTTTAATTTAGATAAATTTGAGCTTTATCATCTGTATCAATCTTTTTACTATTGAATACTATCATAGATAGTCCTAGCGCATCACTGACCTGAGCCCCTTAAACTATTGAAGAGAGAACTTCCATACTCAGAGATCTTAGATGAGATATCATTTTATTCTTCCATATCAAGTTGTTAATTCTATAAAATATATTTATTCCCCTATTATTTACAAAATTAGATATCTTAAATAAAAATTTATGATAATTTTAACGCATATAACCTTGTTTTGATACAAAGTTTTACAACTGGAGACACCCTAAGAGGGGAGGGGTGGATAATGGTTCCAAATTTTTCTTTTGATTATTTAGGATCTTGTCCCCATGTTAGTAAGAATATGATAATATTTTATATTCAATCATAGATAAAAAATACTTATATAAAAAATTACACATATAATTCATCAATTTTTACTTGGTTTACAACAAAGGGCTAGTCTAAGGAAGATACGATGATAATGTTTCAGTCATACAAGAACCCACTATGATTTACTAGTTTTCATGGATTGATTTTTTTTCCACAATCACCCATACAAAGGATATAATGATATAACATTGCCTCCCTCATATCACTTATGTTGAATCATACTTGCACACTACATTGGATGAATCCTTCATTAGTTTAAAAACTTAACGATTTCATTCATATCATCATGAATGCACACTTTTATTTTCATCATGAAATCCAAAGTATTATGATCCAATGAACTCCTCAGTCTTAAGAAATTACTTCATATGATATTCATATTAGAATACCTACCCAAATATTCCTCATGTTAAGTAACCACATGGATCCCTTTCCACCACATACTCAACCCCACAATCTGAATACTTCCCATCAAAGACCGTATACTATGCAATAAAAACCACTTTCATGTGAAAAAATTTGTTGACAACATACACCACAAATGTCACGAACCGAATATAGTTTCCATTAAAACCGGAACATGACCCAGTATGTGGAAATGAAAAAAGGGCCTTCTTTATCCCCAAAGGCTAGCACATGTGCCTAGGTATGATAAAAAATGGTTTGGGAACAATTTACCAGAGTTAGGATACACAATAAAACCAATACATATAAGCACAATGAATTTGAAAATTAACAACCAAAGAATCATTAAATAAAATTTGGAATTGAATACAAGGTTTTAAACATAAAAAATAGGTCCAAAACTATAAAAGCAACATAAAGAACAACCTAAGCACATCCACAATCCAAGGGGTCATCACCCACGAGCCTTCTCCACAACACCACACTATAGAAGGAAACTAACAACCCTATCCACCCTCTCCAAAGGTCTTTCCCTTATCTGAATCAAACATGATCAAGTATACTAACAACCAAAGGTGTAAGTAGGGTGTGTGACTAATACCAACAGGATACCTCCCAAATATTCCATGTGATAAGCATTATAAGATACAAATATTGAAAGTTTTTATTAACAAGTAATTATAGAAACAATTTTTGAATCAAAAATTTTAATGGAAAATAGTTATCAAGGGTTAAAATTAACGAATGAATACATTTAAATAAAATATGTGAGGTACTGAATTTTCTATCCAAACACTCCATAAGCTAATGGTAAATACCAAATCGTCAATGAGAACTAATCACATGAACACCCCTAGGCACAAGTTAACTATGGGCCCTAGGTACCTCATAGTTCGGTGTAAAAGTAACCAAATAAAATATCTATTCTCCTACATGAGATATTAGTAGGGAACATACCCATAACCTAGTGGTCCATAATCATCATCCTTATAGTTTTGTTAGTGTTTTCATTGTCAAACTTGCTAAGTGAAATAGGGACAAAACAACTCTAGATCACTAGCATATTAGTACACATTCACCCACCTAGATACCCGAGTGTCCCTCTTTGTGATCAAAAAAGTTACACATGCTATAAAATTTTATATACACATAAAAATACTAGTACTAGTAATACACACTAAAAATAGTATCTAAACATGACTTTCAACATTCGTATAACACAAAAAAACACTTATAAGTTCCATAATATAATATGACAAAGTATAACAAAAATTTTCACATAAAATCCACATTAAACCTTATTTTAAAACCAAATGCATACTAACAATACACAAAACCCAAATTGGTAGCACTAAAACATTTTAATAAAACCATTCCATGAATTTTAGAACAACTCCAATTGGTTAAACATGGATTGCACATGAAAAACACCCATTTTCACACAAAAATCACATTTAAAAATCAATATCTTATGAAATGAGACCAAAAATAGTTTTTTAACAAAAAAAATTAAATAGGGACATGATAAAAATATAAATCCATAAATCTAACTCATTATAAATTGATTACACATGGAATCACCTACCAAATGTGTCAAAACCCTCAAATCATTGTGTGAAACTTCAATCGCACCACAACCACACCAAAAGGGAGTGACGATGAACCTAAAAGCACAAGATCAGACCAAGAAAGTCAAAAACAAACCATAGGTATGAATACTTAGCTTTTGGAAATTTGGATCTTCATGAAAAGTGGTAGAAACCTTAAGGAAATGGAAGGAACTAAGAATGAAACTCACTTAGCTGAGAAACTTTTAATAAATCACCCCAAATACACCAATAGTTGAATATCAAAGTAGGAGAAATTGAAAGGGAGGTTCAAATAAGGATGAGGAGGTAGTATGAGGATTTAAATGGGGGGAAAGTGTAAAAAATGAATGATTAATGAAAGAACCAAATTCCCTTTGTAAATATGGATGATTTGAGAAACCTTGAGAAAATTCTCCCTAATCTCTGATGAAGATGAGATCCAAATAAGGAAAACAGAACATGGGGGTGTTCCAAGGGTTTATGGGCTCTTTTGAGAGGTGAAATGACATAAAAATGTTAAATAATTATTAAGATATAAAATAAATAAATTATTTCCTTAAATTTTGAAATGGGCTCACGGGTTTGCCCAATGCCTGAATAAATCACCCAAATCCACCATGATTATGAGTTCCTAAGGGGTCCAAATGGATATGGTGGTTTGAAGAGGTCCCGGGAGGGAAATTGAGAAGTGTAATGGGTGATTTGTTTTGAAAAATCAAGAAGTTATAAAAGAAGTTTTTAAAAAAAATCTAGAAATAGGCTAATGGTTTGGACTAAATCTTGACAAAACCACCATTTTCTCCATAAATTCATGGGAAAACCCCCCAATAAAATAAATAATAGAAAGTACATAAAAAATACCATTAAAATATGTCATGGGTGTGGAAATGCTTTCCACCATAACAATATTCCACCCTTGGAATGTTAGCTTGAATCCTGATCAGATAAGTGAAACAATAACCGATCTTCGACCCAAGAACACTCTTCCCATGTCTCATGATCATCAGTCCCATGATTCCAGAGGACTCAAACTAGATGAATAATTTTCCTTCAAAGAACTTTTCCTCAGGAGTCCATTGTACTCATTGGTCTCTCAACCACAGAAAGATCCAGTTCTAACACCAGCTCTTCCAAACTCAAAACATGAGATAAATCCAGATTGTATTTCTTTAGCTGGGAGATGTGGAACACATCATGAATATATGTCAATTGAGAGGGAAAATATAATCGGTATTCCCCCATACCAATACCATCAATTATTTCAAAAGGTCCCACATACCTTGGTGTTAGCTTCGCCTGAATACAAAGAAGGAAATGTCCCAAGCGAGGTGCCACTTTCAAGAATGCCTAGTCACCCACAAAAAACTCCAATGCTTACCACAAATAATCAGCGTAAGACTTGTATAAACTCAGGTATATCAAAAACTATTTTCTAATCAACTAAAATTTGTCTGATGTCTCTTGAATAATACTCAGACCCAGTAGCGAGGTCTCTCCCACCTCCAGCCAACACAAATGAGATCGATATGGCCAACCATAAAGTTCCTCGAACGATTCCATATAGATTGAGGATTGATAGCCATTGTTATAGGAAAACTCTACTAATCCTAAATGGAAATCCATAAACCAGTGAAATCCAACACAAATGCCCAAATAATTTCTTCTAGAATCTGATTAGCCCACTCTATCTGACAATCTATTTGAGGGTGTTATTCCATACTCAACTTAATCTAAGACCCCCATGCCTTTTTAACGACACTCCAAAACCAAGAGGTAAAACAGGGGTCACTATCCGAAATGATGGCTGATGGCACACCATGGAGCCTCACAACTTCCAACACATATAACCATCCCAATTCAACCACTTTGATCGAAAATTTGATTGAAATTAAATGATCTGATTTACTCAAATGATCAATCACTACCTTGATATAATTCCTTCCCCGAGGTGTATGGGGAAAGCCAACTATGAAATCCATGTAAACCTCATCCCACATCCAAGTAGGAATGGGTAATGGCTAATGCAAACCAGAGGATTTTTGATGCTCTTCTTTCACCTTATAACAAATATAGAATATTGATATGAAGTCATCTATATCCTGTCTCATGCCTGGCTACTAGAACTAGAAACGGACATCATAATATATCTTGGTGGCACCAGGATAGACAACTCACTAATAATGATGGCTATCCTATATCACCAAATTCCACAGAGACAAAGTCACTACTAAGCAGTCCTTAAATCACAAGATACCCTCGGGGGACGAATACTAATAGAAAGATGTCTCCCCACTATGGAGAAATTGTCTCAACTACTGACATAGTTGATCATAGGGATGCTCCTGTTGAATGATATCCATGAGGGAAGGGTAAACAGAATTCTCACTAGGAATGGACCTCCATTGTGCTCCTTGGTCTCCACATGCATCTGAGAAAAGAGACCCATCAGAGTCCACCCATCACTGGACTTCCTAAAATCCTACACCCACACTATTCTACTCTAGGCATCATCCACCACATTACCTTTCCCTAGGGTGTAAATGATATTGAAGTCAAAATCCTTTAAGTACATGATCAAATGCCACTACCATAGGTTAATATATTTCTATGAGAAGATATAGGCTAAGATCATGCGATCAGAATAGACCAAAAACATCTCCCCAAATAGGTAGTGTTGCCAAGTCTTCAAATAATGCATCACAACTTTTAGGTCTAAGTCAGCGGTTGGGTAATTCTTTTCCTGTGGTCAGAATCGACGGGATCCATATGCCACCATGTGATCATCCAACATAATCATACACCCGAGAACCATACCTGAAGTGTCACAATACACCACATATCCCTTTACAAATTCTATAAAGATCAACATTGGGTGGTAGTGAACTGTTACATTTGGTCCTTGAAGGATGCCAAAAATTCTGGGCCCCAAACAAACTTCACCCCCTTCTGGGTGAGTGCGGTCATGGGAGAACCAATCCTAGAGAAATCTTGAACAAACCGCCTATTGTATCCTAACAAGCCGAAAAAACTCATGATCTAAAAAACATTATTCGGATGCTCCCATGACATCACTACAATGTTTTTCTCAGGATCCATAGAAACTACATACTGTGAGATCACATTCTATATAAACTTCACCTCCCTAATCTAGAAGGTTCACTTGGACAACATGGCATAAAGGCAGTGATCTCGCAAAGTGCCCAACATGATTCGCAAAGGATGATCATGATCCTCCTCCGATCCAGAGTAAACCAGGATGTCATCCATGAATACCATGACAAAATAGTCAAGATAATGGTGGAACACCATATTCATGAGTTCCATAAAGACCTATGGAGGATTGGTCAATCCAAAGGGCATGACCAAGTACTCAAAGTGGTTGTACCTACATTGGGAGGCTGTCTTCAGGATATCTTCCTCTTTCAACCTAAGTTGGTGGTAACCTGAATGTAAGCCTATTTTTAAAAACCAATTTTCACCTTAAAATGATAAATTTTTTCACCTATTTGGGGAAATTAATATTTTTACTTTATAGTAATCTTGTTCAGATTCTGATAATCAACACACAACTAGAGGGATCCATTATAATTCTTTACAAACAAAACATGAGAATCCTAAAGAGAGATGATCAGGAGAATGAATCCTTTGGATTCTAAATTTTCCAGATGTATCTTTAATTACCTCATATCGGTGGGGGCCATACGATATGATGGAAGAGATATATACTGTGTTCCCAGGACCAAATTGATCCAAAACATCACATACTGATCTGAGGGAAATCTTGAAAAATCATCTGTAAATACCTCTGGGAACTCATCCACTACATGAGGTAATCCACTCTCAAGAGCATAAACATCATCCTATATCATGAGTGATAAAAAATGGAAGACAATATTTCCAAACTCTAAGAGTGTAGGTCATGTACATCCCAACCAAGGATCCTATTCCCCATGAAAAACCTGAGGTATTCAATCAAGTGCCGCGAAACTCACCCGCCACCTATAACAATCAGTGTGTGCTTTAAAGTGAACTTACCAATCCATGACAATGATTACATAAAAAATATCCATATCCAAGACCAAGAGGTCCCACTCCATCCATAACTCAAGCACAGTAAGTGCACATGATAGGCACTTGAGACCCTGTCACTTCTTCTTACCCAACGAAGTCACCAAATCCATCACAAAGGATAAGAACTTAGTTGGAAAATTCATCATGATCACAAAATGGGCAAAGATAAATGAATAAGAATCACCAATATCAAAAGGAGTAGAAGCTATAGAAGATAAAATCAAGATGGTACCCCAAACTGTCAAAGGCCCCACATCTGATCCCACTGCTACCTTCTCCACTGCATGAAGATGCCTACTCTCTGCTTGAGAACAACCTATCTCCCGTGGCTCTGCCTTGAACTGGATCTTCCTAGAAATTGATCCAGCCCTACCTCCATGACCACCAAACCTAGATCCCCCCATCGTTGAGGGCTCTGATTGAGCTGGAACTCCCCTGGAATCCACTGATCCTTCCCCACTCTGGAGTGGGCATGCCATCCAAAAAAAATGCAGCAGGTGTCCCATAACTCTACGATGATAGAAGGTCTCTAGAGGAGATGTGAATGCTGGCCAAGTGTGCCCCAAACTCCCACACTCATGGAACACAACAGAACTTGCAATAGGTTTCCCGAAAGAAAACTACCTGGAAGGTTGGCGTGAACTACCACCACCCTTATTCCCCTGATCCTCTCAATTCCTTTTATTCTAAGAATAATGACCACTACCCATCACTGACACTGATCTAGAGAAACTATACCTCCCCTTGAAGTCAATATCTACCATACAAGCCTGATTAACCACCTCGAACTAAGTATTCAACGTGAAAAAGAAGATCTGGGAATAGATCTTTGGCCGCAAACCCCTCTCAAACCTCTGAGCAATCATCTTCTTATTGGAGACCATTTATAGAGCATACCGGAATAGCTCAAAAAATGGTTGGCATACTCCATAACTTAATGGACACCTTGAACCAACTCTATAAATTTTCAGGATCCAACATATTTCAATACTTTAGGGCAGTACTAGTTGTTGAAGGTAACCTTGTAGTCCTTCCAGATCATCTGTTCATGCTTCCCTGTCTGAAGAAATAATTCCCACCACCTGTGATTGGGACCCTCTAACAGAAAATAGGCACACACAACCTTGACCTCCTCTATTTTTTCAAGAAACTATAACATGCACTCTATCTTCTTGAGCTACTCCTATGCTTCTTAGGGTAACGTGCTACTTCAGAAAGTTAGAGGCTTGTTATTTTGGAAATACTAGGCTTTGTCCTTCCTAGGACCAGACTTCTATTCCCTAGAAAGAGTAGGAGTGTGAGATACTCTCTGTCCAAGGGCTTGTACAACCTTGACAACAACATCTACTATCTTTTGATCAATCGAGAAGTAATAACTCTCTCTGGAATCCTCCCATGGGTGCATGAGATATTTCAAGGGAGGCATGTTGATACACAAGGAAACAATCACAAAAGAAATAATTAGTAAAAAATTCTTAAAAATTTAATCAATTACATCAAATAAAATTAAGTAAAACACATCAAAAAAATTAAATAAACAACCACTTCACTCCCACTCGATGTCTACATGTAGTCTGCAGCCTACACGTCCCACCTGGAAGAGAAGTCAAAAAAACAATCCCAACATCCCATGTCGAATCAAGGTTTTTTCACAAGAGGTACTAACAAGAACCCTACTCATGACCAAAACTCCGAGCCCCAATAGTTATAGATCCTGTCTAACCAGACTCACCCTAAAATAATAATATGACCCAAAAAGATAAACCTGTCTTTTATATCATTATGTCACGAACTGAATAGCGATTAAACTAAAACCATCACATGACCCTAACCGTGGCAAGGACTGAAGGGAGTTCCCTATCCCCACGATCTATAACAAGTTCTTGTGTATGATTAAAAACGGTTTGGTAATGGTTTACCTGATTTATGATTGATAATACAACCAATAAAAATAAGTACACTAAATCTGAAAATTAAAAAACAAAAAATCCTTAAATAAAATTCAGAACTAAGTACAAGGTTTTAATCATGAAATAATAGGTCTAAAACTATAAAATTATCTTAAAAAACATCCCATGGAACACTACATGAGAAGGGGTCATCACCCACGATTCATATCCACAAAACTGCACCCTGGAATAAAACAAACATCCCAAGACGCCATATCCAAAGGAATTTACCTTACCTAAATCAAACATGATCTACTATACTTACACCCAAAGGTGTAAGTGGGGTGTTATCCTAATTCGAATATGATACCACCCAAATATTCTATTTGACAATCGTTATAAGATAAAAAGCTTGCAATTTTTTATAAACAAGGAATGGTATAAACAAATTACAAAGTGCAACTTTTAATGGTAAAATTTTTCAAGAGTTAAAATTAAATAATGACTACATTTAAATAAACCATTTATGATACTGAACTTTATATCAAAACACTCTATAAGCCGATGGTAAATACTAAATATTCAATGAGAAGTAGTCACAATAACACCCCCTAGGCACTAGCTAACTGTGGGCCCTTGGTACCTCGTATCTCAGTGTAAAAGTAACCAAATAAAATATCTGTTCTCGTGCATGAGACACTAGTAGGGAACATACCCATAAACTAGTGGTCCCCAATCATAATCCTTATAGTTTTTTAGTGTTTTCATTATCAAACTTTCTATGTGAAACAGAGACAAAACCACTCCGGATCACTAGCATACTAGTACACGTCCACCCACATAGATACCTGAGATCCCCTCTTTGTACTGAAACAGGTTCCATATGATATAAAATGTAATTTACATATAAAAATACTTGTTATGGACATACACACTCAAAAACGTAGCTAAAAATTCCTTTCACCATTCGTATAGCTCAAATAAACACTTAAAATTTCCATAAAATACACTAAAAACACTCTTTTAAAAACAAATTCATACCAATAATACACCAATCCTAAATTTTCAGCACTAAAACATTTTAATAAAACTATTAAAAAAAATTTAGAATAACCCAAGTTTGTGTAACATGGATTGCACAAGAAAAACACCAATTTACAAAAAAATGGAATTTACAAATCAATCATTTAACAAATTATACCAAAAATAGACTTCTCACCAAAAACAATGAAATAAAGACATTATAAAAATATAAATCTGACAATATAACTCATTCTATAATTATTACATATGGAATCACCTACAAAATGTGTCAAAACCCTGAAATAATTATGCAAATCTTCAATCAAACCACCACCGAACCAATAGGGAGTGAAAACAAACCTGAAACCACAAGATTGGTCTAGGAAACTAAAAAAATACCTAAGTATGAAGCCTTATCTTTTGGACATTTGTAGCTTCATGAAAAATGGGAGAAACCTTAAGTAAATGGAAGGAACTAAGAAAGAAACTCCCTTACTTGAGAAAATTTGAAGAAATCATCCCAAATACACCAATAGCTGAATCATAAAGCATCAAAAATTGATAAGGAGGTTCTAATAAGGCTGAAGAGGTCAATTGGGGACTGAAATGGGAGAAAAGAGTAAAAAATAAATTATTTATGAAAGAAACAAATTCCATTTGCAAATCTGGACGAATTGAGATACCTTGAGAAAATTTCCCTAATCCACGATGCAGATGAGCTCTAAAAGGTAAAATGGAACATGGGGGGTATGCCTAAGGTTTTTGGGTTCGAGTGAGGGTTCTAATATCTGATAAATGTTATAAAATGAATGATATTTAAAAGAAATAATCTATTTCCTTAAATATAGAAATGAGATCACAGGTTGGACCAATGCCTAAATAAATCACCCAAAGACACCATAATTATTAGTTTGTAAGGGGTCAAAATGGATATGGTGGTTTGAATAGGTTAGGGGAGGACAATTGGGAAGTGGAATGGGTGAAAAATGTTGAAAAAAGGAGTTATAAAGGAAACAAATCTTGTTTTTAAATATGGAAATGAGCTCACAGTTAGGCCCAAATCGTGATGAATCCACCGTTTTCTCCAAAAATGCCTAGGAAACCTCAAAAAACAAAGGAAGAATATAAATTATATGAAAAATGCCTTTAAAATACGTTATGGATGTGATAACCAACATGTCATGTACTCAAAACAGTGTATCGCGTACCCACAACATTGTTAAAACTTCGTTGGTGAAGCTTACCTTCTCCAATATTATGAAAAACTCTTTGGATGTACCTTATGTTTTTATTAATAATTAATTAACAAAACAGTAAGGAATTTACAGTAAAAAATATCTATGAAACTTTCTAATCCCTTATAATTACTATTCAACCCATGCTAAATACCCTTTATGTACTCCCCATATGAACGATGTACTGACTTCTTAGTTGTCCCGAAAACAACACCTTCCGGCCTTATTTTTCATTAAAGAGCCATGTATTTAACTTCATGGATGAATGAAATACCACTCTCACACCACATAAACCTTTTTTTACAAAATTATAATAATGGAAACCATAAACGTTAAGTAATCAGGTCGTATCTTAGACAGTAGGAGACAGGTATATGACTCCCTGACCCATGTGCTCGGTTGCATGAGCTACATTATTTATTGCACATATTGCATTCCTAACTATGTGGGTCATGTTATTGATGATGCATGAGCCTTATTTTTTCATAAAAAACATCATAAAAAATCACCAAACCTCTTGTTTTTTCTCCCAAAATATTGCCAAGAACTGGGAAACGTATCCATTAAGAAACATCTTCAAGGATTCCATATTTTTATAATTAATCACCCTTAATGATCAAATTATTTGGGCAATACTTTATCAGACTTAATGATCCAATTTTTTGAGAAACCCGAAATGTATTGATGACAAGTATTACACACAATCAATCTCCAACCTGAATTACCTTGCTTCTTATAACTTTGGAAAATAGAAACCTTTATCATCAAAAAAATTAATCACAGACAATTATATTTATGTCATGTCAATAATTTATACCAAATATGATTTATATTCACACTCCCATTTCCACTATAGTCCTATAACCCAAAAAATAATGATCTAAGATAAATAAATACTTTATGAATAAATATGTTATCCATAGCACCGAAAACCAAGAAGAGTAATCCCATAACCCTGTTAACATGGACTTTCCACCAAGAAGGTGTTTATGATTCACCAGTTCATGGTCCATAAAATTCTCTAAAACATTTATATTTTCAACTAATAGTTCCCAAATACTATTATAAATCAAATGATTATCTAATAACACATTGTAATTCCTCATCCAAAATCAATTAGAACACCATAGTTGGTGTAACATAAGACACAAGATGATGCTCCCAATATACCAGAGGTTACTGACTAGTGGAGGGGGAATGAATCATTTTTTGGAGATAATAGTACTTCAATACCATATCCATCAGTAAAAAATAAATATCTAAACAATAGACAAAAAATAATTATAGTATGAATTGATCTACAACATATCCATACGATAACAAATGAGACCCAATTGTATATCCATACATCCCAACTGATTGTACATTATGCTAGTCACATATTTAAAATAAATAAAATAATTAATATATAAGGATGCTCTAATATCATGATTGAGATTCACCTATATATCATCTTCAATCCCTATAAAGATGATCCATCCTAATCCACTACACATCATGTGATATTACCTATACAACATACATAAGGCCTATACACATACAAAGTTCTCATTCATGGTGTGATAAATATTTTAAAGTATATTCTCACCAAGTTACCCTAATATATTCCAAAGTATACATGTGCATTCACAAATAAAATAAATAATATAAAACAAACACATACAAGAATTCATGTCAGGTTATCATGGGGTAACTTGGAAACCATGACACCTAACCATACCTTCTTGGCCATCATCAGAGAATAATTTTCATTAATCCACAAATTCTAGAACATACAGTAATACTCCGGTATGGGTTTCACTCCATGTCCATACCACTAAACTCTCTCCCAGGGTTGGGTACTGTACCACTACCCAATCTCAAATCTCATCTTTCACCATAACAGTGCCACTACCCACCCAATTAGGGATACGTTTACATCTCATCTAATTTAAATACATAACGACCACTACTATATCTATATAATGACAGAACCCATACTCATGTCATAGACAAAAATTTATATGAGCAGGGTATATTGATAGTCAACCTTTCACTTTTCCAAACCATCCTATCAGGGTAATGTCCCATGGTTACATATCATGTCACAACCTTCACCACAAGAAATATGTGGGGGGAATCATAATATCCAACCTCTCTCAGAAGTCTAACCACATTATCCCTAATTGTGTCCCATGAATACTCACATATCTCAAAATTAAAAAAACAATAAGAGTATATTATCAAAATAGCCAACCTCGCATGCTAGACAAACCATTAAATTACTAGGTAGGCCATATGTCTAAACATATATCTATCACAAATAATAAGAGATATGAGGAACAAATCTCTATATCCATTCTCTTGTATAAGTCAAAAAAAAATCACTAAGTGGGTACCATCGATGACCAAAATTCCATTGGACCAAAGTTATGTGGTGACTCGAGATTTCAACAAGTCTGACCAAATATGCTAAAAGTCATTATCCATATTGACCCATAGGATAATCTAATCATGACAGTCTTAAACACACGTGGACAACATGTAATACCAATAAGCATTATCATCTCACCCATAGGTATATCTACTGAGTTCTATAATCCCAAACCACTCTATAATCATTGATAACAACACTCACTCATCACCCCATGATGAATACTCACCCATGGGACATACTTAGCCTATGACTAAATAGACCCCATCTAATGCACATATTTTTTTTCATTATTATGTAGTCCTAATAACTAGGGACCTTACCTAGTTAACTCACACTAAGAATCATTGAAACCCAATGTAAGTTATCCAAAAAAGTACCTCAACCATCTCATGGTTCTAATCTCACATCTCCCCTAGTAGATCTCTCAAACACATTTTTTGGTTTAAATTCTACACATCACATTACATCCATCCTTCAAGGGATCATTATATTCATTATATGCATCAAGACTCTAATAAACCCCCAATAGTGTAACACCCCATGTTTTTATGAACCTTTTTTTTGAATAAATTAAATTTCTTTCATGTATTGTTTTATACACTATAACAAGTTAAGCCTGCGCTACAAGCAACACCAACACAACTTTCTTTACATGCAACACAGAGTTTCTACGATACATAAATTTCATATTGCACTTTTTTTAAATAGGAAAATTATAACCCATCCATTAGAATGTAAGGTGTGAATAGGATTAGCTAAATTATGAAATTATGTTTTACAAATAATTATTTGTCCAATTAACTATAAATAAATGTAATACTATTTTTAAAATAAAAGGAAATGTTTTTTTTCTGAAAATGTGCGCAAGTGTGTTTTATACTAATAAAACAGAAAATAAATCTAATTTAATTATATTAATTAAATATAAAATATATTCAATATAAATTTTAACATTCATCTTATGTATTTTATAGACATGATATAAGACCAAATATAACTTTACACAAAAATGAAGTATTTTTTCTTAAAAGGTAGTTTGGTTGCCTTTTGATGGAACACTTACATTAAGTCCATTTTTTGAAAATTTAATAAATAATATTTGAGAAAATAAATATTTTATTTGAAACTGGGATATCAGAATTAACTTTGGTTGATTTTTTGGTATTTTTCTAATAAGTTTCATATTTTAATAAATAGTGTAAAATACAAAATTTTAAATAAATATAACATTTTCATAGAAATAATATTTACTGTTAATTTATATATTTTAATAGTTTTAAATTATAATTAGCTATTTTTTTTGTTATTTAATCAAATTTATGTCATGGGAATCAATTTAAAATTGAATTGGATGTACGAACAATTCAATCTTCTGGATGTTTTCACATTAAAAACTCATTTTCTCATTCCGTCAAGGGGATTAATTTTAAATTAATTTTAGAAAATTTTATATTTTGAATTTTAAAAAATTGATTCCATATTTTGAATCATAAGTTTAAATTTTTTTAATTAGTCCCTTTTTATTTATGGACAATATGAATTGTAAATTTGGTGATTTTTATTACCATAGTTAAAGGTAAATTAAGTAATTAAAGATACAAATAATATTTTATATATAATAAAACTAACCTAAAACTTGATGAAATGTTTTTTAATGAATTTAAATAAACAAATATCATTTATTTATTTATTTTAATTATTTAATCAACACTTTCCCATGAATAGTATTTAACTATTATATAAATCAAAGAGAGTGACAAAATGTCACACTCTTACTTTTAATAAATATGATATTTTTAATATCGGGATACATAGAAAATATACTATAATATATATTATTTTTAAAGATAAAATGTTTATATAAATCATGTATTTTTTTAAATTTTTAGTGAAGTAATAATAGTCATAAATAATTACACAATGATGATGCAATAATTATTCAATTAATGAAATAACAAATTAATTGATATTAGAAATATTAAAATAAATATAATTTAGATTAATTAAGATGATTCACAAATTTTATTGGTTAATATGACATGTTAGTGGTGTATTTATTTAATTTTTTTTGTTATATTTATTTATTTATTTTTTTAATTTCAAAGTAATGAATAGTGTAAAAATTGACACTTATGATATTTTATGAAAATAATATATTATTAAATTACATAAAAATCATCAAACATCTTTAAAAATACAAATAAATTTTAATATAGTCTAAACTATTATAAAGTATTAATTTATTATTTAATTAACATAATATAAGAAAAAATTACAACCTTTCAATATTGAAATATTTGTTACCTTATTTAAAATTAAAATAGGATAACTAAGGGTTAAACAAAACTATAAGGTTTAGAATAATATAAAAACTTGTCTGGAATACATTGGTTGATGATATTACAACCCTATCTCATATTATATTCAAATAAATTTAAGTTTTTGGTATTTTTATTGTGATTTAATTTATTATAAATTAATATTTTTCAGGAAATTCCAAAAGTGCCCCACACTTCTCTTTTAAGAGGGAACCACTTCTTCTCTTGTATTAACACTTTAAGAACTACTAAGTTTGTCCAAAATATACCCAAATTTACTCCCAAAACCCATCCCTTAATCATATAATCCTCCCTTAGGGAATAAATCCAACCAAGGAATCTTTTTGGTGAAAAATAAGAGGAGTTATGCAAAGAAGTGGTCACATCCTTTCACAAGATCTTTTGTTGTATTTTCATTATAAACTTCTGGACTATCATTATTACATGATTATATAATATTATGTGTATTGTAAATATTTAAATATTTTTTTATTACATTTTTTTACCTACACTCACACAAAATCCCATTGAATGGGTAACAAACTTACCATTCTTGTGTAAGGTGAACTACCGCCTCACAGAACGATGTTGTTTGTTTTTCCTTTACCACCTCTCACGATTCAGAATTATGATGGAAACAATATTTTTATATGATATATATGATGTATTTATTCTTCTGGAATTATTATATATATATATCCATATATTTTATTTACTTTAATTCTTTCAAAATGATAATTAAACAGAAACAATGTTCATGCGTATATACAACATATCATCTCTATGAACAGTATATTCCATTTCATATTTCTATTATTTATAAATTATTATAAATATTTATATAATTGATATATATTATATTTATATGATGTTTTACATTCTTTAAATTTTTAAATCATGATCTAAGTAAGATGATCAAGAATAACAAGTCAAAACAAGACGATATTACCTGAAGCGCAACACAAACATGGAATAGTTAATAAATGGGAAATAGAAGGTCTTAAGTAAATAATATTTTGTATGATTTAATTTAATATGGTTATGAAATATATGTATAATAAACTTATATTTATTATACATTAGGTTTTAATGAATATGAAGAGATTCAAGATGTAAGGTAAGGGATTTGTGTCTCACTTTTATTTTGGTGGGACACATGCCTTATAAACTAATTGTTTATTATACATTGTGAATACAATTCTACTCATTATAAAGTGATGAGTATTTATTTCAAAATTTCATCAATATTTGGGATTGTTTCATTTTAAGTCTCTATTTGGGAATATTTATCTTCCATGTCAATATTTTCTGAAAATGTTTTCAAAAAAAGTTTTTACTATTCTGATATTTATTTCGAAATTAATTTTTATTTATTTTTTACTTTTAATAAATGGTTTGAAAGGAATATTTATGTTGTTTTTAAAATGAGGTACTTTTTGACATTCCTAGAAAAAGTGTGAAAGGATTTTTTAACTTGTACAACATGAACATAATTTTCCACCATCATGATTCTATAATGATTTAAATTTTAGTTTAAAACAATCTTTGATTATTTTGAAAGGAAAATTTTTCCTTTAAAATTATAAGTCATTTTAAGAAAAGAAAACATTTTTAAAGAAGAAAGGATATTTTCCTCAAGAATTGTTTTCAAGTGATCTATCAAAATTCTCTTCCATATAAGGCAACATTATTTGATGTTAATTATGTTTTAATAGGGATATGATTCAATTCTACCATTCTTATTTTTCTAATAATGGTTTATGTTTTCGATGGAATTCTATTTACGAAACCCACTTCTTTTCCATGAGTTATGTTGTGATTGAATGATGTTTATGAAACCCATTTAATTATATGGGTTAAGATATGATGAATGATTTATGTTCTTGTGGAATACATAAGTATGGTTTTAATTATGTGATGTATGGGACCTATATCTCCCTTCAATGCATTGGGTAGAGATTTATATCTCATGAGATAATGATGGGAATTAAGTCAACAAGATTGATCCACTATGGAAGATGGGGAAACCTGATCCACTATGAGATGATGGGGAAACCCAATCCCTTACAAGGAAAGATCTATGATTGTGTATGGTGGTGTGTCCCTCCTACTAGGTATAGTCCCTATTCTATTCCCTGTTATGTTTTTATAGTTTAAATTGACTTATAAGGAATCAAATTTCATGTTTACGTGTCAACAAAAAATTCTTTGTTTTATTCATATGTAATGATTTCAAGGATTTTACTCTTTATTCCCTTATAATTCATGTCTTATGAATAACCAATATTTATTCCATGGCACTTATTTATAATCTTTGATATGAAGGGTATGATCTTCTATTTTTGAGATCATGTTCTATTACCTTTATGGTCATGATATTCTTATATATGTACCTTTTTTACCCTTACTGAGAATATGATCTCACCCTTTTTATGTTTCCTTTCCAAAGTTTATGATGATATGTATTAGAAATGATGTGTCTAAGAAGGGTTATATTGATGAGGAATCTAGTGAGAGATAATATAGATCAATTATGTACCAGTTTTTTTCATGTATCCTATAGCACTAAACTAATATGGTCTTTGGGATTTTGTTTATTCATTGAATTAGGTATTCTAAAAAAATATTGAAATTTTAATGTATGAAAATTGTGGGTCGATATAGTTGGTATCTAATAAAATGTTTAGTTATCATTTGTAAACTAGGATGAGAAATTTTTTGGGAGATCCTAAAAAATATTTTTAAGGATATGTCTAGGGATGTCTCTAAGGATAAGCCTAAGGTGTCATAGATTAACAAAAGGGTCATAATTCAGTCATCATATAAGTTTTTTTTATGATTATGCTGTTTATCCCTATGAAAAATGTCTATTACTCAATAATTTTTTTGGTTTTAGTCAATTGATGGAACCCAAAGGAACTGTGTTAATGGTGATTGTGATGGGAAATGCAACAATTTCTCTCTAGAGAAACCAAATGCAATAGGATCTGCAGTGAAAAATATTATTTCTATGCTCACCCAAATTTCTTAAGATATAAACCCTAATGTACTTCCAAATAAGAAAAGCATGGAACAAGATTATATTAATTCCATCATCAGGTTGTGTCCACCTTCTTTCAGTAGATATTCTATTGAATATGTTACTGAATAATAAATTCATACCACTGCAAAAAATATTATTTGTTCTCCAATGTTTGGAAAACGAGAATGTCATTCTGGTTGTTTATTAGTTATAATGAGAAGCATTGATTGAATCCAAGTATTGGAATGAGTTCAATAACTTATTATTCAATAATTAATTTCCTCATGTTCTTTATAAAAAGTTGGAAAATGAGTTCCTTCAGTTGAAGCAAAAGGATGATGAATTTATCAGTACCTATGTGGCTAACATTAGAAGGCTTGCGAGCAAAGGTTCTGGAATTATCATCCAAATAAAAATTAAAGTTGAGATATTATTCAGTAGGTTAAAACTAAGTTAAAAAGGGAATTATCCATAAGAGACTTCAGTAGATATTAATTGATTGTGTGTTGTGAAATAAATTTTGAAATGGAGGGTTGAGTTACTTATCAATCTCATGGTTTTAACAAGAAAAAGAAGATGGAGTTCAAAGGAAAATCTAAAAACCATATAGAAAAGAAGAAGAGCATTCCTCTATGATTTAAATATAGAAATAAGCATGGAGGAAATTTTATTATGGAGTCTAAAAAATGATTTAAGTGAGGAATGAAAGGCCATCAGAAAATTTGTTGTTGAACTGATGGGAAGAAGTTGACTATTGATGTAAATAGAGGGGAATTTTTAAAGAATGCACCACCCACACATTAATGATTCAGGTGTAAGAATAATGATCATTATGCTATCCAGTTCCCAAACCCAAGGGTTAGTGACGATGATCAGCATCAGAAACCTCTAAATCCAAGGGATGAGGGGGAATATTTGGAAATTATTATTTCCTATAAGAGGTGTGATAATGATGTGGTGAATGGTACACTTACTATACACTCTAGAACTACTAATGTCTTATTTGATTCTGGATCTACCCACTATTTCATATCTAAAGAATTTTATAAGGGTGTTAATATTTTAACCA
Organism: Viscum album; assembly: GCA_963277665.1. NCBI lineage: Eukaryota > Viridiplantae > Streptophyta > Magnoliopsida > Santalales > Viscaceae > Viscum > Viscum album. The sequence goes on along the minus strand of OY728159.1, from coordinate 766,281,461 downwards.
ACTGATTATATGTTAAATTAGCAGTATAATCCTTTAACAATATGATTATTTCATCTCAGGTATGATTATTTCATCTCAGGTATATGATTTCTATCCGGTTGAATTTTGTGGGAATGTGTTTCCTGAAATTCTTTTAATTCTTCTTCTAGTTTAATTTTATGTCATCTTAGGCACATATTGTATTTCTATGTATAAATCCCAAATCAATTTTCAAGGAAGGGAAGTTATGTTTTATGTTTCAAACTAACCTATGATCATATATTAGTGTGAAGATAAGTATGAACTTCATATGCAGATTAAATATAATGTATGGTTATTAATTCCCATTTGTAAGGGTTTTTTTATCTAAAATGGTTTGAGAGAAAATCAATATCAATGATATTACTACTGTTCATGAATGTGTGGATGTCTTAGGGGAATATTTTACTAGTCTTCCACAAAAACATGAAGTTTAGTTCTCGATAGAACTCAAACCTAGTTCTAATAAAATTTAAAATACTCCCTATTGAATGACCCTAATTGGGTTTTTGGAAATGAAGAAGTAAATACAAGAAAATATTAATAAGGGATTCATTCGAAAAAGTGTGTCACCTTGGGGTGGAGTGGTTATTTTTGTGAAAAAGAACGATTGATCAATGCGACTCTACATTGATTATCATGATTTGAACAAGTTCACAATCAAGAACAAGTATCCTCTTCCCTGTATTGGAGATTTGTTTAATAAACCACATAGAGCTCAATACTTTTCGAAGATTTAACTTCATTTTCAAAATAATCAATTTATGGTCAAGAAGGAGGATATTCCCAATAAGGCCTTATATACAAGGGATAAGAACTACAAATATTTAGTGATTCATTTTGGTCATACTAATTCCCCCATTATCTTCATAGATTTGATGAATAGATTCTTTATAGATTACCTCAATTAGTTTGTGGTAGTCTTTATATATTATATTATTATCTTTTAAAAGAGAAAGGAAGATCATTAATACCACTTTAAAATTATAATAAAGACTGTAAGAAAGGATAAAATGTATAAAATAATTAAAAAGTGATAATTGGCTACAAAAGGATTCATTTTTTGGTCGCATAATCTCAATAGATGGTATTGTAGTAGATCCATCAAAGACAGAGGCCATTGAATACTATCCTAGACCAACCACAATTACTTATATCTATAATTTACATGGATTAGATAGATATTATAGATAGTTTTTGGATAATTTCCCATAATTATCTAATTATCTGACAAAGTTAACTCTTAAAGGTTCTAAGTTCCTCTAGATAAATAAATTTGAGTCGAATTTCAAGGAACTAAAGAGAAAATTGGTCAGTGCACCTGTACTAATGTTACCGTATAACGGAGAAGGGGTTTGAATATATAATGATGGATCCAAGAAGGTATTAAGATGTTTCCTTATGAATAATGACATGGTTGTCTCTTTTGGCTTGCAACAATTAAAGATTCATTAGAAAAATTACCCAACACATGATTTGGATTTATCCATGGAAACTTTTTCATTAAATATTTAAAGGCATTATCTATATAGAGAAAAGTGTGATATATATACTAACCATAAATTTTTTTAATATATATTCACATAGAAGGAGTAATACATGTGCTAGAGGAGATCTTTAGAGCTAATAATGGATTATAACCACTCAATACATTACCACCATAGGAAAGCAAACAAGGTGGCCAATGTTTTAGTCAAAAAAATAATGCTAGATTTTCCATGATAAGGATTGTAAAAGATCCAATATTTCTATATTGTAAAAGGATAGATTTGGAAATCTTTAAGGAAGGTGAAAAATATTACCTTAATCAATTGAATCTTCAACACTCCACCCAAGTGAAGATTTAAGTAGAATAAAATGAATATGTAGAGCTAAACATGAAGTTTATAAATATTCATAAGTTTAACCTTGATCATGATGGAATGATAAGGTTCAGTAACCATGTATTTGTTCCATATTTACTGGATTTAAATAAGGATCTATTAGAGGAAGCTCAAAGTTCTTCTTTCTAAATTCACCATGGAAGTGTGGAGATGCATATAGATTTAAAGGAATACTTATAGTGGGAATGAATTAAGAGAGATATCACAGAGTTTGTATCTCGGTGCTCGGTATTCCAATAAGTTAAGGTTGAATGAAAAAAATATAAGGGGATGTTGCATCTATTACCCATACTAGAATGAAAATGGGAGAACATCACTTTGGATTTTTTTCATTGGAATCCCCAAAACAACTAAAGGGTTTAATTCAATATGGGTGGTAGTTGATCGCCTTACAAAGTTAGAACACTTAATTACTATTAGAGAAGACTTATCTCTAGAAGAACGTACTAGGATATAAATTAAGGATGTGGTAATGTTGTATGGACATCCACATTCTGTTGTATCTGATCAAGACCTGATGTATACCTCAAAACTATGGAGAAGTCTTCTCTAAGAACTTGATACAGAAATGAGTTTTTCACTTCTTATTCCTCAAACCATTTTTTTAATTTTTTAAAAATCCACTTTAGGAGGTGTGGTCACCGTAAATTCAAGTTTTTCACTTCTTATCATCCTCATACAAATGGTTAGTTTGAAAGAAAAAATAAAACCCTAGAGGATATGTTTAGATAATTTTCACTGGATTTCAAAGTTGTTTGGGATCAACAACTTCCTCTAGTTGAGTTTTTTTAAAACAATATATTTCACTTAAGAATTCAAATGGATCCTTATGAATCCCTCTATAGGAATAAATGTAGCGCGCCAATGTGCTATGATGAAGAAATCTATTGTGACATGAGATAAAAAAAGAGGTGGATGAGAAGTTTAGAAGAATGCAACAACATATCAAGGAAAAAAAGTTAGTAGAAAAGTTATTTTAATAACTGATAATGTGATCTAGAATTTGTAGTTAGAGATAAGGGGTTTCTATAAATTTCTCCATGGAAGAAGGTAATGGGATTTGGGAAGAAAGGGAAATTAATCCCTAATTATATATGTACCTTTAAGATTCTTTCTCACATCGAGATGATATCCTATCAATTAGAACATCCTCAAAATATATTTCAAGTCCATGATGTGTTCCATGTATCTCTTCTAAGGAAGTACATACCTGTCCCTTCTCATGAACTGATCTCAGAGGTCATAATGCTAGAGTATGATCTTTTTATGTGGAACAACAATTTAAAATCATAGATCACACAGAGAATGTTCTATAAAACAATACCACTCACATATTCATAGTTTTTTTTGGAGAAACCACTAATTATATAACACTATGTGAGAACATCAAGATATTATGAGGAAGAATTATTCTCCTTTATATGTATTAGAATGATGAATTTTGAGTGATAAATTCATTTTAAGGTGGGTAGAATATAACACCCCTAGTTTTTATAAACCTTTTCTTTGAACAAATTAAATTTCTTTGATATCTTGTGTAATATTCTGCACAAAGGTAAGATTGTGCTACACATAAAACCATCTTAGCTTGCTTTATAAGAAAAAACGAGTTTATAAAAAACATCAGTTTATTATTATACTTATTTAAACAATAAAATTATAAACTAGCCAATGGAATTCCAGGTATGACTAGGATGACATGAATTATGAAATTATAGTTTACACATAATTTATTCAGTAATTAATTATAAATGAATGTAAACTACTTTTCAAAATAAAAGGAAATGTTATTTTAGAAATATGCACATATGTGTTTTATAACAAGAAATAAACAAATCAATATTTTTGAATTATATTAATGAAATATATAATATATTCAATATAATGTTTAAAACTAATATTGTGTGTTTTCTAGACATGATATATGAACAAATCTAATTTTATTCATAATGGAAGTATTTCTTCTAAAATGATATTTTTTCTGCCTTTTTATGGAATACTTATTTTAAATATAGTTTTTGAGACTTTTAGAAATTATATTTTAAAAAATAATTTTTTTCATTGAAAAAAGGATTTCAAAATTTATTTTGGTTGATTTTTTGGTATTTTTCTAATAATTTTCATGTTTTTATGAATAGTGAAAAAATGAATTTTAATTGAAAACAACTTTTTCATCAAAATAATTTAAAGTGTAAAATTACACATTTGCCTATTTTTAAAGTATAATTAGATCAAATTTTTATCACTTAATAAAATATAGGTCATTGGAATCGATATCAAATTCAGTTTTATATAAAATTAAATAAATCTTTTGGATGTTTTTACTTTAAAAACTCATTTTCGCATTCCATCAATGGGATTAATTTTAAATTAATTTTATGCAATTATCTATCTTGAGTTATGAAAATTAGATTCCATATTTGTAATAATGAGGTCAAAATTTAGTAATTAGGTCCCTTTTATTTTTGGACAATATCAATAGTGATTTTGGTAATAGTTATTACCATAGTTAAGGATAAATTAGGTAATTAAGGATACAAATAATATTGTAAATCTTAGAAAAATACCCTAAAACTTTATAAAATGTTATTTGATGATGGTAACTTGACCCATATCACCTTTGTATTCTAAATTTAATTATCTAATTTATATTTGTATATAAAAATTATTTAGAAATTATTAAAATTAAAGAGAGTTATAAAATGAAACAATCTTAATTTCATTAAGTTTAATATTTTTAATATGGGGATAAATAGAAAACAAATTAGACTATATATATTTTTATGAAATATACATTTTTCATCTACATCAAATAAATTTATTTTTAATTTTTAGTAAAGAAATAATTATCATAAATAATTAAATAATGATTATGTAGTATTTATTCAATTAATTAAACAATCAATTAAATGACATTAGAAATATTAAAATAAATATAATATGACTGAATTTAGGTGTTCTAATATCCATCTTCTCTTTTATCCATATATCAAAACCTATTTGGTTCAGAAAAAATCTATCCAAATGTCCTAAAAGAATACCTCACTTGATACTAAAACCCATTCTTTGGGATGAAATCCAATCAAGCAAGCCCTTTGGTAAAAACAAAGAGTAGTTTCCTAAAGAAAAGGTAACATCCTTTCTCAAGATATTTTGTTTTATTTTCATTATCCAACCATAAAATAATATTATTACATGATTATATAAGAACCTCAGTATCCAAAATATATTTATATTTTATTATTATATTCGTCAGATCTACACTCACACAAACTTTCATCAAATGGGTAACAAACTTACCATTCTTGTGTACGGTGAACTATTGCCTCATGAAATAATGTTGTTTATTTTTCCTTTACCACCTCCCATATTTGGGAATTATGATGAAAAATGTATTTTTAAATGATATATATGATCTATTTATTATTTTTTAATTATTATATATATATATATATACACAAACACATATATTTTATATATTCTTTCTTTCAAAATGTAATTAAACAGAAACAACATTCATGCATACATACGACCTGCCATGTCCATTAATAGTGTATCCCATTTCATATTTATATTATTTATAAATTATTAAAAATATTTATATACTAAATAAATATGATATTTATACAATTTTTTACATTTTTGAAATGAGTAATTCATGATCTACATAAGATAATCAAGAATAACAAGTGAAAACAAGATGGTATCACCAGAAATGTTACACTAACATGGAATGGTTAATAAACTAATACTATAAGGACATAACTAAATCATATATGAAGATATATAATTGAATATGGTTTTTTAATTTATTGATAATAAAATTATATTTATCATACAAGAGTTTTTAAGAAATACTAAGAGAGTCAAGACATAAGGTAAGGGATTTATGTCTAACTTTTATTTCGGTGGGGACATGCCTTTACACTACTTGTTTCTTCTACATGGTGTATATAGTTGCCATGAATAAATCCTATGAGTATTATCCAGAATATTATGGTATTAATATATACATATAATTTTCTTTCTTTCACGGGGAATATGATTCTACTGATTATAAAGTGATGAGTATTCATTTCACAGTCTCATCAATATTTAGGACTATTTTGTTTTAAGTCTCTGTTCGAGAATATTTATCTTCCATGTCCATTTTTTCTAAAAATGTTTTCCAAAATTTATTTTAATATTCTCATATGTATGTTTAAATTCATTTTTACCCATTTTTACTTTTTATTACATGGTTTGAAAAGAATATTTATTTCATTTTCCAAAAAATGTACTTTTGACTCTTCTAGAAAATGTATGAAAGGAATGTTTTTTAACTTATATGAAATGTGAAATTTTTTTCTCTATCATGATGCCACAATTCATTAAAGTTTACTTTATAATATTTCAGGTTTTTTTTCATTGAAAATTTTTTCTTTATAAATTGTGAATCATTTTAAGAAAGGAAATCATTTCCCAAGAAGAAAGGGAATTTTCCATAAGAATTGTTTTCAAGTGATCTCTCAAAATTATTTTATATCTAAGATAATATTATTTGATGTAACTTTTTTTAATGGGGATATTATTCAATGAAACCATTATTATTCATTATATTAACGGTTTATTTTTTTGATGGAATGATATTTTTGAAACCCATTTCTTTTCCATGGATCATGTTATGATTTAATGATGTTAATGAAACCCATTTCATTCCATAGGTTCTAATATGATTAGTGATTTATTTTCTTCTAGATTGAATTTGTATGGTTATCATTATATGATGGGTGGGACCTATATCTCCCACCAATTATTTAGGTAAAGATATATATCTCATGAGATAATGATGATAATAAACTCAACATGCTTGATCTACTATGGAAGATAGGGAAAACTGATTAACTATGGATATTGGGGAAACCTGGCCCACTATGGTAAAACGGGGAATCCTGATCCCTTATAAGGAAAGGACTATGATTGGGGATGGTGGTGTGTTCTAACTAGTAGGTGTAGTCCCCATGAAATACTTTGTTTTTTGGAAATGTGACTTGACTTATACAGAATTATATTACTTGTTTAGGTGTCTACCAAAAGTTCCATTTCTTATTCAAATGTTATGATTTCAGGGCCTATGATCTTGATTCCCATATGATTTATGTATTATGATCTGAAAATATTTATACCATAACTATTTTTTATGATCTTTCACTTGCATGGTATGATATTTTATTTTCACAAACATGTTCTCACACCCTTATGGTCTGGATATGCTTACATATTTATCTTTATTACCCTTAATGAGCATCTAAGATAACCCATTTTTATGTTTAATTTCCCTGAGTTATGTAGATATGTATTATGTATGATCTGTCTAATAATGGTTCTAGTCATGAGGAATCTATTGTGAGATAATATAGCTCAATTATGTACCAATGTTTTTGTTTCCATGTTTCCAAAGGCACTAAACTAATATGGGGTTTTACTGTTTGTTTGTGTAATGTATTCTGTATTTTGAAAAAATGATGAAATGTAAATGTATGAAAAGTGAGGGTTGTTATAAATATTATATTCCTCATTAATTGTGAGATTTAAAACAATATTACCCATCACCATTAGGCATATGATCCTCATACCTACCCAACTAGTCTGAGAAAACTTACCTAGGCTTTTAAAAACTCATCCTAAATATTAAAACCTACCCCGATCATCTTGTAAGCTCAATTGAAATCCTATCCCCTTTGGAAAACTGGTCAATAGAAACTCCCAACATACTCAGCATTAAATGGATCCCTCACTTCATATCTTGATGGATAAATTCCATCATATCCCTTACCTTGGAACACTTGGTCCTTATATTTTTTACCCAAACACATAGCACCATATAGGCATGAGAAATCATGCATAAATAGAAATATATTTTTCGTATTACTAGGATAACCCACCTCGAAAACAGATTTACCATCCTCAATCAAGGCTCATACATTCATTTTTCAAGATTGTACCAATGATGAAGCCAATATCTCAAACCAAAACATCCAAAATAATTAATTAATATAATTTCTTATTTCTTATTATATTTTATCCAATGAGGAATAGTTTCCTAGACTACCATCAAGTGGAATTATCTCATCATAACCTTTATTAAAAATATGATAACATCTAGTGACATGCTCCCAATACACCTATGAAGAAAATTCTCAGCACATGATATAAAACATGGAACCAATTTCATCCCAAAATGGAGAAACCCTTATTAAAATTCAGAAGGTAATATACCTGAAATGAAATACTTATAGATAACATTATTTCATCTTTCTAGGGAATACTTTTTTCCAATATAAGAAAAATCCCCATCAAATTAGACAAATTACACCATGTTTTAAAGGAATTGGCATAAAAAACCATCCTAAATCCTTATAAATAAGTGGGAAACAATGCAGTAGAAGAATTGGAGGGATAAAAAGGAAGAATATACCTTGAATCACTATATAAATACCACCAAACCCACCCTCATAAATGGGAATAAATAGAATGATAATTGGGAGAGGAGTTCCTATTTACCCTTCTCCAACATAAAAAAATAAGAACCTAAAAGGTGTTTTCCAATTTAAAATCCCAAAATACAATTCTACCCATCATTTGAAATAATTTGGAAAATGTAATTTCATGGTGTGAAAATAAGTGTCATGGAGAAATTACCTAGATCAAGGTAACATAATAGTGTGACCTAAGGGGTCATGATGTAATACAACCCCATGAACACCCCTCATAATTTGACCCTTATAGTCATGTTGTGGTATACATATCCCAAGAAACATTAACATCCTATACTTTTATCTATTATAGCGTGGATTTTATAATCACAATGCAGTGCTCTACCTCCAAGAAGAACAAAATATCTCATTCAACAGAATTTATGGTGTAGCCTCTACCCTTTATAGTTCAATTACCCACAAAAACTAGGATTTATGAAATGTCCCTCTAACCATGACCCTCATTACGATGTGACCTTAGGGGTCAGGAGACAATTATCCTTGTAAAATTTTGTAAATGAACTATATAAGGATTCCCATACATCTATGTAAGTGTCACCATCATGGAATGTTTCCTTATTCCATCGTATGATACAATATGTAAGGGTCTCTGTTATGCCCTTATTCTATTTACTATGACATGAACTTTATATGTAAGAGTTATTTTCTTATCCAATAATTCAATACTTAATGGTTATCACTACATTGTGACACCATGTCCATGATGTGATTTATCTTAATCCTTATGCATACACACCCCACACCCAAGCCACCATGCCATGTCACATGCTTTTCATGGCGTAACCTACTGCTTTCACCCCTTGGGGGCCTCCCTTGGTTACAACATAATTCCTTGAACATCCCCTTTCCACAGCATGACCCTCCCCAATCATGACTTAAAACTACACTTTCATAATAGTTTTTTTAATGGGGTCACCCAAAACCTTATCCAAGATGAAAAATTGATATTTATATTGAATTTCACAACTCATAATGATGAGTTTGTTATAATTTAGGGATAAAAAGATCATCTTGATCAATTAAAACTATTAATAGACTTATGAATCACCAGTATATAAACTCATTAAACTTCCATCTCACTTATATAAAATAATAATCCTGTGTTAAATCAAAAAACCCTATAAAATAGCATAGTTTTTTCATTCACATGATAAAATGTATGGGATTTAAGTACCACTACAGTAATTCTTTACTAGTATATTAAAAAATTATGTCACTATATTTCATAATAAAACCTTATGAAACATAGGAAACCACCAATTTAAATTTATAAACTCACTTGATAACTTTCATTTAATGATATAATGACGTTATCATCGAGCTCCATGGGAGGATTTCACACTCCCTGTGTTTAGGGATAAACCTGAAATTGGATCATGTGTAAACATCTTCCTTGATTTTACCTCAATAAAAATTATTTTAGTTAAATCGAATGTACTCAATGAATCAGTGTCAAAGTCACCAGTATCATGGTCAAATAATTGATACCTCTATTAGATTTCACAAAAATTCATATAGCATTTACCTAATTGTTGGAGTTTTTTTCCCTAGAACCAACTAATTTTTTACTTTTTATTACCTGAATATTAATAAATATCTTTTCAGATGATGATTGTTCTTCTGTGTAACAATATTGCGATAATTTTCTTAGAGAATTCATCACATAAAAAGGTTATATTATTTCCCTTATATAATTAGAACCTGTAAATGTTATGAAAATATTCTTAAAAGTATGAATTATGTTCTAGATAACATATTTATATCAAGAAACATATGAATTTGGATTATCAGGTGCTAGGGTCTTATAATACATTCATATTTCTTCTCAATAAGTTCATATTTGGTAATCTCCAGGAAGTGAGGTTATGAGGATAGGCCCACCAATAGTAATTATATAAGTTTTATGTTTCATTGAATATTTCTATCTATGAATGTGTTTATTGGTCCTTATAGTTGAGATTATTATTAATTTATGTCTAGAATCATATAATATGATGGAGGGATGAAAATTGTGATGATATATACTCATAGAGAGGTAGCATCCATTGGGTGTTTTATTTGTGATATGAAATTAATTAAACAAGTTAAGAAAGAATTTTCCCCTGTTGAGTTTGATTGAAGTGGAAATATAAAATAAAATATAGACCAATTTTAGTTCATTAATTAGTTTATTTCAGAAAATAAAAGTTATATAAATAAAAAATATAGGCTGATAACACTAATATTCATCCTTCCAAATGAGATATTAAGACAAAATGATTATATTACACAATAGTGTTCATAGGAAGGTTGTTTTTTTTGTGACATTAAATTATTTTTCTATGAGTTTCTTGACATGTTGTTAGACCCTTATCTTGGACTTAGGGTAAGTTAACCTAATGTCCCTGAGAAAGATATATATAGGGTTACACACTAAGTATTTCCAGAATCACATTAAATTCGTCTAAATTTCATTTTAAGAATAACTATTATCCTTGACTTATTGAATTATAATTATTCAATTATAATGATGACATAAATAAAATAATTTGATACATGATTTTAGAATATGTGATTTGGTTTATTTTCTTATTTATTATTTAGAGTGTAATAAATAAACATCCATTTATTCACTGGTTTTTTGAATAGATTTATAAATTTATTTATTTTGTTATGTGAATATTATAATAAATATTTATTTATGAATAAGTGAATATAACATTTATTTATTTATAAAAACAACAATATTAATTTTATTAAATATTTTATTACTCAAAGGATTAATAATTTCCATGGAGGATTGATAGGACAAGTTAATAGCCTGATGGAAATTATATATTTTATTTAATAAAATATTAAAAAATATTACTTATTTTATTTAAAATATGATATTTAAATAATCACATTTAATTGGATAAAAAAATAAAATTATTATTATTATTAAACAATGGGATTTACTTAGAATTAATATTTGATAAAGGAATATTAAATAAATTATCATATATTAACGGTAAGTATAAGATCCAACTTATGTATGTTTTCAATTGAGATAGGGTTTTTGTGAAAAATAGATAAATTTTCATGAATACTCTTAATCCCTAGAGATAAAATCCAATACCCTAAATTTCATGAATAGATAGATAATAAGAGAAATACGTATTGTGATCAATGATGAATGAAGTGAAGGTCTATCTTCCTTTAAGCCAGTACTCAAAATATCAAGAATTGTCTTTAGATTTTCATGAAGAAAATGTGTATACAAATAGATGAGTCCTCAGATGGATTATCTATTGAAATGACAACAGGGAAATAGAATAAATAAAAAAAATCAAAAGAAATTACCTATTTAATGTAATTATTATTTTAAATTAATATTAAATTAAATGAGAAATATTCTCTCTAGAATATTCTAGGGTTGTGTTTATTATGTTATTTAGATATACCTATTTAAACTAATGAAAAAACAAATCTAAAAACCTTCATGTTACTTCCTCTATACCTAAGAACCTTCAAAGTTGTATCAAAGTAGCCACATTATAATTTATAAATATTTATAAGTTTTCTGATTGATTTCTTGTGTTTTTTATTAGTTTTCATTTCCATATTTAATTTTTAATACAAATTTAATATTAGGTTTTATTTAATTCATATGACCGTGAACATGACAAGACATATGAAGAAATCTTAAATATCCCAGCTAAAGGTGCCAGGTTAATTGGCTACTTGGCATAGATACATGACGAGTAATGGTAAACTACACACCATGTTCCCATGGCCTACCACACAAGGATAATTCCATGAGAATCCTAGAATAATGTGGGAGTCGGTATACGATGTCATTAAACACTATATATTGACCACTAGCACAACATGTAGTTTGAATAATATTACACAATGTGAAACAAGTATACACATTGTATAACCTCGCATGGTTATGAACCCATGTAAATTTCCTAATGTTATGTTGTCAACTATAAACTATAATTACATGTATTATATTGAAAGTCAACTGAGTGACGTGTCCAAATTTGGATTACATGACATGTGGCTAGCTGTATAGGTTGTGTAACAAGTGTAAGGCCATTCATGATAAATGTTGAGAATTTAGGTTTGTTGTGTGGGTTAGCAAGAAAAATAATTTAAGCAAGACACTGACTAGATGACATTTAGCTAGATGTAGATGTCATGTCAGAGGCTTCATTCAACACTAGGTACATATAGAGTGATTTTTTTCTTATTGTGTTGACATTAATGATTAATTATGATTATCTAGGTAAATTATGTAAGTATATAACATATAATTTTTTTTCATATATACCTCGTAATTCACAATCATTTCCAATAATACATACTACATATATTTATGTTATATCGTGTGGTCATACACTCTGAAAAAACAACATAACTTGACCCACATAACTACACACCATTAGTATTGTGACATGACATGTGGGAATACATGTTTTTTAGTCACACATGACATGATAAGGACAACATATAGTGTGGTTCACAAGAAATATGGAGTGATAACACAAGAAATTTATGTATTGGATTCCAGAAATGGATTTAATCTAATAAAGAAGGTACATGTTGTGTTTACTCCACTACAATTGTTATGCACATGATTATTTTAAAATTAAGAATTAATAATATTAAATTTATTTTAGATATTATATAATAATATATTTTTTATATCTAAAAGATTTTTTTTGTAAAGATTATAAATATAAAGAGGTATTTAATTAATTATTTTATCTATTCATTAATTCTATTAAATTTATCATAATTAAAATGAATTGAAATGAATGATAGTAATTATAAATTAATAGTCATTACATGTTGTTATTGATAATTAAATTTATTTTCTTGTAAGTTTTTTTGGATTTATTAATTTAATTTAGTTATTTATTATATTGTGTAATGTGATAATTTATTAATAAATATAATATGATGATCTATGAGTTATCCTTACCTCATTTATTATAATAAAGCCTTAATGTTCAAGGTTTATTTTATATAAACCTAAACCCTAGTTTTTTAACATATAACTAAGTACTAATTTTTAAAGGACATAGTACTCAGTGAGAGGATACTATTTAGGACCTGAGATGTGGTGAATCCAACAAAAGAGATATAGTAGATAATGGAAAAATTCTGGGACTCGATCTAAGGAGTGTCTTTAAGATTCTATTACCGTAGGTTTATTGTAGATTTATCTATGATTGATAAACCAATCATTAGATAAAAGTTTATGATCATATAATATATTTTTTCACCATAGCATGGTCAATTTTGATAATTAAACATGATCATATAATGTAAATAAATTAACAAGAATACTAAATTTAAATGAAAATAAAATTACTATGTGTAAATAATTTTATCAGACATGGTTAATTAATTAAATAAATTAAATATAACATTAAAAAGTATATGAATACTAAAATAAAGAAAATTTACCAATTTTTTCAATAAAATTCATAAATAAAAATATTAATTTATAAAAGTGTCTTCCATCACATAAGTTCGAATGAAACCATATTTCAAAGTACTTTTCTACCCATCGTCAGGATGATTTCAATTATTAGGGATTTATAATGAAATTATTTTGTTTAATAAACCTTTCTATAATCAAGGTTTTTTGGTACAACATGAAGGAAATCATTAAGTATGTCTATGTATAAGATTTTAGGATTTGGGAGTCCACTCAATAGATCAAAAAGCTCTGAGTTAATGTAGTTGGAAAGACAGTACCACCTAAATAAGATTGAATGATTTGGTCAAGGACCCTTCTTTATTTTTAAAGGGAAATATGGATCTTTTCGACTAGAATAAATGATAAGAAATTATGAATCCAATAGTGGAGGTTTTTTGAATTTGATAAAATATTGTAAGATTAATAAAAAAATTTATTACATTAATCAATGTGAATAATAAAACATACATTTATTTGTTATAAAAAATGGTAATATAGTCAGCCATGCTACTTTCCCCATGAACGTTATTGAATATTGACAATATCTTTACAAATTCAAATTTCCTAGAATGGTACTAACACTTTTGCATTATACTATATATATCGAGGAAGTTTTATATACTAGAGTTCCCAGTACTTTCTGATCCTAATCAAGAGGCAAGTGAAGAGTAAAAACCTTATGGAAACACTTTTATAATGAATTGGATTTCTAGTTACTCATGTTAGCATCCATTAATGGTGAGATCCTTAAGATTCATAAATGAATGGATTTATACACTATTTCATCATATCTCCATGATATTTATTAGTATAATGCAAGAAAATAGGGGTATGAAATATGTATGGAACTATTTATGCAATAGTTTAGAGGAGGAGTTCAAACTAAACCTCATGTAGTTAATATGATAAGTTATATTGAGTGTTTATAAATTATGGGACAAAAACTACCTAAGGAATTTTCCACTGACCTTATTCTATCATCACTTCCCTTGATATTCTCATGTTTAGTTTTATAAATTTCAACATGAAAAATATAGAAAATATACCCCCGAATCTCTTGACTATAATTTGAAAAAATTATAAATATATGAAGCATAAAAAACCTTATATGATTATGGTGAATAAAGGGAAATGGATGGAAACATTTTCTAATCTAAATTCCAAAATCTAAGGTACCTCTAAAATTGCCTTCCTAAAAGTGAAATATCCAAAAAGAGGCTAAATAGTAGGATGAAATATATTTTTCTTGTGGAAATAAATTCAATTGGAAAAGGAACTGTGCCTTAGTAAATAATAAAGGGGAGGATTTAGGTACATTCAATATCAAGTGTAATATTTCCATTTATATAAATTAAGTATTACATATTGCTTCTCGTTCCCACATTTGTATCCCAATTTAAGAATTAATTTTATGTTGGAAAATTACCATAAGGGAGTTGGATTATTGAGATACTAATAGAGTAAGATTAGATATAGTAGATATTGGGAATTGTCATCTCACTTTTTTGACAAGATTGGTTCTGTAATTTCCTGGATCTGGATACCTCCTAATAATGCCCCGTACCCGGTTGGCCAAATGGCCTACAAAACATTTCCCTAAATGCGAGAGGATACCGACTAGCAGTGAGGGACTAGGTGTTATAGTGGGGAATCTATGCCCTTATTGGTATAGAATAACACAATAGAATATAATAATATAACAATAGAGGAAGAAGTAACACCATACAACTGAAGTAAACAGAGGAAGAATGATAATGTAAATAATCAGATGTCATATCATACAAATGATGATGTTACATGTCACATATTCTATGAAAATATCAAAATAGGTCACACTTTAGTAAAACAAGATATAAGTACCAAAAGAACAAAAGAAAAAAAGAAGCAAAGAAGCATTAGAAGCCTTTGCTCAGTCTCAGGCTCTCCTGCTCCTAACCAGCATATCAAGTACCAGTAGAAGGGATCTTTCTCTAATAACCACCTACAACCATATAATCACCTCAAGACCAAAATGTGATGCAAATAGGGTGTGATACTAATCCCTAGTAGGCAACCACCCAGGGTCTGTGCCGGTCTATTAGTGTATGTATATAATAGGTAGTGTACTATAATGGAATAAGTAAACTAGGAAGTACTCAAAAGTAAAACGTTCTACAATCACTAGTTATCATTTATATTCATTTCATGTTCATTTAAAATTCAATTACTTTGAATTATATTTGTCTCGAGATCCAGCCAAAGTCCAATGATTCCCATATAAAAGTATGCACAAAAGATGTCTCAAAAGACCATCTAAATAAGTGTAAGTGAAGACCGAATCCAAGATTGTGCTTTGTCTTGATAGACACATAATAATTCATTCCATTTAAACATTACATTATAAGTAAATATCAAATTTTTTACATATAAATAGTTTCTAATAGAGCCCATCCTTGGAATCCATCATTGGATTAACGGTTCTCTCAACATTTAAATAAAGACTCCATGATCTCATCCACTCCATCTACAGCTTGCTCATGTTTAAGAATGATAAAAACATCTCGATTTCGTCCATGGTCTTTTAACCAAGGCCATAGTTCACCCATGGTATAAGGTGAAATATTCATTTGATCCCAAAATTTTATTTTAACCTGAGGCTAAGTCTCACCCATTGGTATTTACCCCTTTATAATTTTATATAAGAAGAAACACATGTAAATTAAACTATTACATGGATTTAAAATAAATAATATCATGTGGGAAATTAATATCACAAGAAAAAAATGTAAATTAAACTATTACAAGGATTATAATTTAATCAACTTAATTTTAAACAACCCAAGTGCGTCATTCAAGGAATGCCTCATATGCATCCTAGGGAAAATGGCCATAAACAGTCATTTACAAGAAACACACCCATGGGGTGGCCCTTAATCAAGGTAAACAACCCTAAAAAAGATTTAAAAACTTTTATAAATTACCGAAATAAAAAATGGAAATATAAATAGAAAAAATTCATTCAAGGAGACACCCTAAACATGGGTTTTCAGCACTTGGAATCATATATTCAACTTGAAAAATAGTGAAAGTCACGAGACCACCAACATCGTACTCATATGAATCTCCTCATTCAGCACTATCCTTTAATTTTAGATATAATGGAGTATATATAGAAAACAAGCATAAGAACTCACGCCTCAATAACTCGGTCGAGAGAATAAATCAATAATAATGACTCAACAGTAATAGAGAGCTCCCCAAGGGGAATCCAGGACATCCGACGATGTTACTATCAGAGATCTGATGATGAAATGGGAGGAAACCCTTTTCTTGGATCTCTTGGGCATGTAGTTCGTTGAATGATGGGGTGAGTTTCTTTTAGTCTAATCAAAACAACAATGCTTCTTGATTTAACACAAAATGAAAAGAAAAGTACATGGCCTTTACTTGAAACTACGTCACATGTAGTTCCTGTTTTCGTATGGGTCCTGGCCAAACCACTACATGGAGTATAATGGGATTATATAGTTTGTAACCCCAGTTACATATCGTCCATTTGGGTTACTTGATGTGCAACCCTTTTTTCCTCCACTTACATAAGCTCAAGATAAAAAACAGAAGATTTGTACCTCAAAGGAAGAACCCGGTTCTTACAAAAATACCCACTTAAAACAATTCGTCCTCGAATTTCCCTTACAAGGGTGGTGAAGAAGAACATGAGAATAAATCTGGCCCCTGAGCACAAACATCGACCTACCATTCCCAGGTCTCTTCCTATGAACGATCATACTACCATAGCACCCATATTAGAGGAACTGACCGACCTCGAAGAACCATCATGCTCATGTCAACTATAGGTATCATATGGTCTTGAAAGGATGAATCAACATGAAGTTTAACCTTACCAGGCTGAAAAACGTGAGATGGGTCTGGGTGATAGCAGTATAGATGAGATATGTGGAAGACTTCATGCATGGATTAGTACCTCTGAGGAAACTACAACTGATAAAAAATTGATCACACTCTCTCCAGAATCTCAAATTGCCCGACATATCTTGGTGAGAGCTTACCCTATTCCTAGATATGCATGTGTCCCAACCTCAGTGAAACATGTAAGAAAACCCAACCCCAACCCCAAATTATAGTGGTCTTCTTCAGTGATCGGTGTATGATTACTGGCTATACTTTTCAATAGAAATCCACATCTAAATCAATCAGACCAGCATAGAAGTCTTCTGCATGAGATGTAGTCCCGTTAAAGCTACCTCACATGCCTCCATCTAGAACAGGGGAGAAAATCATGGACTACTGTATAATCCTTATAAGATTCCATATAAATCCTCACCTAATAACTATTATTGCAGGAAAACTCAACCAGGGGAATGTTCCTATCCCAAGATCCCCCAAAATTCAGGACGCATGCTCGCAACATGTTCTCTAGCACTAGTATCATATGATCTTATTGGCCATCAGTTTAAGGGTGGTGTGATGTGCTCAAAAGTACTTGTGTGCTTAGGTCCCTATTAAAACTTTTCCAGAAACAAGAAATAAAATGGGAATCCCTATCAGAAATGATAGTGCGTAGAACCCCATGAAGTCGTACCACCTCTCAGATATAAAACCTTATGAGATCATCTACACTGAAGGTCTCATTGATCAGTAATAAATGAGAAAACTTTGTAAGCCTATCAACCACAACCCACACAACATCATTACCTAGAGGCGACATCAGTAAACTAGTAACGAAATCCATCGTGACATCATCTCATTTCCACACTGAAATAGGTAATTTTTTTAAAATCCTACTAGGTCATTGATTTTTTGCTTCACTTCAGGACAGGTGGAACGCCTCATATGAAAACCAGATATCTCTCTCTTTATACTCGGCCCCCAATACTGATGACGTAAGTCACAGTACATCTTGGTGGCCCCGAGATTCACATCCCAAACTGAATCTTGAAACTACTACATGATCTCCTCACATATATCCACAAAACCCAAACACGTCCATGAACACACATGATTTCATCCTCAACTACGGTCCAACAAAGAAGAGGGTCATCACCTAACATACATTCCCATAGAACTAGGATTTCAGAATCTGATAGATACATCATCTTCACTCTATCCAGTAGGGTAGAGGTAACAACTAATGATTAAAGAAACATCTATCCCTACCTATCTTTCACCTCTAAGTGCATCTCAGAAAATAACACTATAAGATTCCATTCTCTACTAGACTATTTCACTTCATGTATCTGAGTCCTCTTTCTCAAAGAATCATCCACTAAATTTCCTTTCCTAGACATGTAAGAAAGGTCAAAGTTTAAATAATGATGGTATTCCACCAACATTTGCTACCTCAAATTGAGATCACAATGAGTTAAGTTGTACTTGAGGCTTTTGTGATTTTTTTCACCACAAAACACACTCCCAAAAATTAATGTCTCCAAGACTGCAAAGCATGAACTACCATTGCTAACTCGAGTTAGTGTGTAGGGTAATTCCTCTCATGTAGCTTTAACTATTGAGACACATAGGTAACCAATTGTTCCCGTTGCATAAGCACTGATCCTAGCCTGATACCTGAAGCATCATAGTACACAATGTAACTCCTTCCTATCTCTATAAAAATCAGTATGGGCAGTGAAGTCAATATTCCTTTCAGCTCCTAATAGTCTGTCTCGAAAGAATATTCTCATACATACATGACACCATTTTTAGTCATTCCCGACAATGAAACTACTAAACCAGCGAAGTAATGTATGAAATTTCTGTAGTAATGAGAAAACCCCAAGAAACATAGAAACTCAAAGATGTTCTTGGGATGCTCCCAGGAGACTATTGCACTCACTTTATTTGGGTCCACTGATACTCTTATCTATGAGATGATGTGATCTCAGAAGTGAATCTATTTCATCCAGAAGTCACACTTTGTGAGATTAGCATCTAAATGATGCTCTCTCAATGTAATCAAAGTGATCTAAATATGTGTGGCATGATTGTGTTGATTATGATAATGCACTAAGATATCATCCATGAAAACCACAACAAATGAATCAAGATAAGGATCGAACACTAGGTTAATTAGTTCCATTTAAAACTTTGGTGCATTCGAGAGAGTGAACAACATTACCTCATACTCATACAGACCATACATGATTAGAAAGGATGTGAAAGGTTTGTCTAATGATCTAACATGCACATAATGATAACTGAATCTTAAATCAATCTTTGAGAAAACCTGATCTCCTCGAATATGGTCAAAGAGATCATCTATCCCCAGTAGAGGATACCGATTCTTAACTACCAATTGGTTCAATTTCTGACAACCCACACGTAGCCTGAGAGTACAATCTGTCTTTTTCAAAAATGGACCAGCGGACCACATAGAGAAGTATTGGGCCTGATTAAACCCTTACCTTCCAAATATTATAGTTATCCCATGAGCTCCTATAACTCCATTATAGCCATTCTATAAGGAGTAATGGATACAGGTGCCTCTGCCAATACTTGATCTATAGATAAATCTACCTCTCTCATTAGAGGTAAACATGAAAAGTCATCTAGGAAGACATCTCTGAAACAACCAAACACTAGAGGGAAAATCCATCTGGCATGTTCCCCGGTCATCCAGATATTAAATAGAAATATAGGCTATCATTCTGCCCAACCCATGATGCTTGGGTCCAACTAGACTTGCCTGGACATCCCACTCTCCCTTTTATATAAATAATCTACCCCTTGGTGATGTGAAACTCACCCTACGATGATAGAAACCCATAAAGGCATAAAATGAAACCATCCAGTCCATTCTGAGGATAAAATCAAACACTGTCATCTCTAAGACATAGATGTTCCTTAAGAAGTGACACCCGCCAAACTCAAGGGGGAACTCCTTTCACTAACGCACACCTATCATTCTAATCCCTAACAGAGTGTCTAGCTTCATAACATAATTAGAAGTAAAAAAACAGAGCACAAGGATCTCCATAGTGGGAATAGATATGAAACTATGTGAAACCCTAGTATCAATATGAGTAGAATCTAAAATAGAGGCGTCTAGAATAGTACCTATGATAGCAGAAGGTCCAGGATCCTGCACCTACAAGGTCTATTTCACTATGTAAGTCTGACCTGTACCATGGTCCTATGACACTACTTGGATACCTTGAGATGATCCACCATATTGTCACTGAGAACCTGGGGTCTGGATACCATGACCACGACCACCACCTCAGTCTGAACAACATGATGCATTCCAATTACATGAATGGTGAGAAGATACTAACCCTTCTCCTGAATTCAGAGTCGATGTAGACCCTCTATCACTAGATACTATTTGAAACCTCCTATAGAAGTTCTGTAGATGGCCTATCTTGCTGCAAGATCAGAACTCTAATGGGTCCATCATACAATTCTGTATAGTATTCCCAACTCATTCACACTGGTACCACCTCACTTGGATACCTGAAGAAATGTTCTGATTACTAGAATCACTATGAGAAGGCTCTATATGACGTTTCCTACTACTAGTCTAAATAGTACTAGATCTCAATGCTGAACATTCTTGGATTGTATCTTCATATTCCATCATATTACACTCGTTAATCAACACCTAATTTTCTATAGTAGTTATAGTAGTCGGACAGAAGATATTTACCTATGATCAAATGTAGTACCGAAGACCATCATCAAAACACCTAGCATTTGATAGATATTCACCCATCAAAATAGGTGTGAAATACTAGAACATAGTAATGTGGGATGAGTGATCCATAACTAATTAAGAACCCTCCTCTAGATGTATAAACTCACAGGCTTTTTCGGCCCTCAGCGTTTCAAGATAGAAGTAATCATAGAAGACTGTTTGAAAATCATCATAAGCCATATCCTGAAGACGTTCTGTCTGAGCAATAACATCCCACCATTTCTTGGAGGAATCATGCATCATATCTATTTCAAGCATGAACCTACACTCAAGAGGCATCTACATATGCTCAAATATCGTCAACATGGCCTCTAACCATGACTATGTAGCTTATGGTCCACCATCCCCTAAAAACATGGGTGGATGATACTGCTGGAACACTCACATCAGCATATCTATATATGTCTAAGGCTACGGTAATCCCTGAAAGGTTTGCATGAAGCATGTAATGTTTTCATTGTACTGTGCCTCAGAACCTACATTTGGTATAATATATGGTTCCTCAACTGGTGAAATTGGAGGGTCCACTAGTAGCCTATGTCCTACCACCTCTGGGGTACGTTCATCACCACCCTCCTGGTGTACAACTATAGGTTTTCATGGTGTAAATTCTCTACAAGTAAAGCAGACACCTCAGTTCAAATTTATTTTCCAGGTTCAGAGTTAAAAATTGAAAGATCTAAACATGAGAGTAAAAAACCTCAAAGGTTATGATAAGAGGAGTACACAACATGTAGAACCCACAAAAAACGTACACCCTTAAGATCCTACCCGGATGTGTACTTCTGCCATCCTAGGGGTGAAACCACCCAAGATACACGATGTCTAATTCCTATTCATAGAGTGATTTGTAAAAAAATATCATCCCATGCCCACTCACACATCCGAACACATGGTCACATACCACATATATTTTACTTAGAGTACACGGTGTGTTCTGAAGAATTTTTTTTCTTCATAAACAGAAGACCAAATGGCATGTATTCATCGAACCAGATGATGTGTTGTTTGAGTTTTTGGATAGTAAACCTACAAAGCTTCCCCAAAACCCCCATTTTTTTTAAAATTAAACAAAGGGTATGCTAAATTACAATCCGAGAGGGCACAAACACATCAACGACCAAATTTTGGCATCCATCCAATTTGAACAATGGCTTGTTCCAATACACCTATTACAAAATACGATATTTCTATCATGGTAGCTATCACAACAAAATTCATATCCAGCATGACATCTATCACAGCAACATGCAATCAGTAATGATCTTTAAATGGAATGGAATGAATGAATGGCATGTCATTTCTAACAAATGACTATATGATGGATGATATGGAATACCCTCATCTCATCGGGTTGCAACAAAATAAAACCACAATGATATCAATAATAATATCACAATACTTATGTGTCACCCAACGGTAAATGAAATCAATTATAATAGATCAAAATCCCAAAATCTCAATTCAATTCGAGGAAATTTGGATTTCCCCTATAAGTAGGGTAACTACTATCGAGAAAAGCTTATTAAAAAATCCCATTTCATTTCTAACTCTATCTAGCATCGTCAAAAAATAAAGAAAACTAGAAAAGAATAACCTTTTATAACACTTTTTAATGTCTCATATTCGGATTCCACCTAACTATGTCTCGTACCCAATTGGCCACATGGCCTCAAGCGCATTACCACAAAAATAGAGGTTGTTGACTAGTATCGAGGGCCTAGGTGTCATAGTGGGGAAACTATACCCTCATTAGAAGAATATAATACAAAATTATATAATAATATAACAATAATGGAAGTATTAACACCATAAAACTGAAGTAAATAGCGAAAGACTGATAATGAAAATAACCAGATGTCATAGCACACAAAGGATGATACTGCATGTCACATGTTATAAGAAAATACCCAAAATAGGTCACACTATAATAATATAAGATATGTACCAAAATCACAAAATAAGAAAATAAGAAAACAAGGATCGCAATCCTCAGATCGGTCCGATGCTATCTTTCTCCTAAAAGGAATATCATGTACCATCAAGAGGGAGCTTTCCCTGATCAACACCTACAACCATATAATCTGTTTGAGCCCAAACAATGACCCAAAAATTGTGTGAGACTAAATCCAAGTAGGAAACCACCCATAGTCTATGCCAATATGTCAGTGAATATATATAACATGTAGTGTGTAATAATTAAACCAATAAACTATGAAGTGCACAAAAGAAAATAGTACTAAAAGTAATGGTTCTCATTTATATTCATTTCATGTTCATTTACCATTAAATTATGTTGACTTATACAATTCTAGAGATCCGGTCTATTTCTAATCATTCCCATATAA
Organism: Viscum album; assembly: GCA_963277665.1. Lineage (NCBI taxonomy): Eukaryota > Viridiplantae > Streptophyta > Magnoliopsida > Santalales > Viscaceae > Viscum > Viscum album. The sequence continues at coordinate 766,257,531 of OY728159.1, read as the reverse complement.
AAGTAAGCACAATATATTTCTCAAAAGACCATCTGAACAAGTGTAAGTGAACACCTAATCCAAGCTTGTGATTTTTCTTGATAGACGCAACACAAGTTCATTCCATTTCAACATTAAATTATTAGTAAATTTCAAATCATGACATATAAACATCTTCCAAAAGAGCCCTTCCTTAACATCTCTCATTTGATTCAAGGTTCACTCTAAATTTAAAAAAAGTCTCTAATAGCCCAACCACACCATCCATGGATCACTCCCAATATAGTATGATAATAACCTTTTGAGTTAATCCATGGACTTTTAATTGACTCCATTGTCTACCCATGGTATAAGGTTTACTATTCATATGATATCGAACATTCCATTTAACCTAAGGATAAGTCTCACCGCTTGCAATTAACCCCTTTATCATTTTATATAAGAAGCAACACATGTAAATTAAAATATTACTTGGATTTAACATCAATAACTCACATGGTAAATTCATATCACAATAAACATAATTAAATTAAACTATTAAATTTCTTATAATTTAATTAAATTCATTTGAAATAACCCAAGTATGGAATTCAAGGCATTTCTCATAGTAATTATAGGCCAACCTTCCATAATCAGTCATTTACAGAAACACACCAATGGGGTGGCCCTTAATCAAGGTAAAAATCTATAACCATTATATATACCCCTCAATAAATTACATAAATAATAATAATAGATAGAAATAGAAAAAACTCATTCAATACGACACCCTAAAAATGGGTGTACGACACTCTCTCACATATATATAACTTGAAAAATAGTGAAAGTAAGAATACCAGCTAACTAATACTCATATGACTCTCCTCATCTAGTGTCGGCCTATAATTTGAGCTATAATGGAAAATATCTTAAAAATGAACAGAAATGATCAATTCTAGATAACTAGGTTGAGAAAATAAATCAAGAAGAATGCATCAAGGGTAATTGAGATCTCACCGAGGGGAATCCAACTCATCAGATGGTGTTTGAATCAAAAATTGGATGGAGAACCAGGAGGCAACCCTAACCTCAAATCACTTGGGTGAACTATTCATTGAACGAAGGTATGAGTTTCTATCTGTCTATGAAAAACGACCATACAACCTAATTTAACACAAAAAATAAAAGTACATGGCATGTACTTGAAATTATACATCGTGTAGTGATTATTTCTATATGGGTCATAGCCAGACCACTACATGGCATGAATTGGGATTATATGGTGTGTAACCCTAGTTACATGACATGAACTTGGGTTACATGGTGTGTAACCCTATTTTCCTCCACCTAATTAATCACAACCTTAAAAGAGAGTATATGTACCTCAAATGAAGAAATGGGTTCTTACAGGTCCAATTTTATAAGAATTTTAATTATGTTCCCAGTGTAACCAAGAATATAATATAATTTTCTAGTTTGGATATAGATGTATTTATTTTAATTTTTTATAAATAAATAAGTATAATTTTATAAATATATCATATGTTATGGGATAGAACATTTGAATTACACTCTTTACATAATTGATTACAAAACTAATGTTTTGTAAATAGATAACGAATCAAGTTCACACGACACATATAAAACCTAGTTACGGAATCACTAGATCAATTATTTAAATGGGAATAATTTTAAAAAAATTTAACATGAAGCATATTTTGATTCATTTGAGTTAAAACCCTTGTATCTGACTTAAACTTGTTTACTAGAAAAAATGAATAAGAATACAAGTAATAAAAATGATGAAAGTGATGAAGAGATTCTATAATTAGTTCATAAATATGTGTGTGGGAATTTTCCAGTAGAAGATAAAGGTTTATACTCTTGCTTCATAATTTTTTTCATAACATTTAGTATATATGGATATATAAACTTAATAAGGTACAAGATTTATTCATTTGATAAATTTAAAGAACATGAGAGTGAAATAGAGATTCAACTTAGTAAAAAGATAAAGAAACTCCACTCATATTGATATTAGATGTATTTTAGTCAATACTTCATCAACTATATAAACGTGTTTAGGATTCTATCCCAACTCACTCTTCATCATACACCACTGTGGGATGATTTCATTGAAAGGATTAATCATACCTAGTTGGACATGGTGAGATCAATGATGATTTATATTGATATTTCATTTTCAGTTTGGGGATACAAATTAAATATAATAACATACACTATAAACTATGTTATAATTTAATAAATAGAAATAATTACATAAATATTATGGCATCAAAAAGAAATATTTTTTGTCACATATTCATATATTGGTATGAAAAACATTTTACAAGGATACTTATAGTAAGGAAGCTTGTATGACGATCCTCTAAGCATATCCTTATAGGATATCCTACGAAAATAAGAGGAAACTACTAATTTGATACATTTTATAAAAAATTAATTTTATAAAGAAAATCCATGTTTTTATAAAGGAAGATCATATACCAAGGGTTTAGTAGGGAAATATACACTTCAAGGAACTCAAGGATCAAGATATACAAGACTTATAAAAATAGTAAATTCTACAAGAACCTGTGGAATAAGTTGTTCCAAAGTCACAAGTACTACATAGGATCACTAAAGAGTTTATATAACATGAAGATATAGTTTTCCAGTCATTAAATAAGGTGACACATTATTATTTGAAAATAATAAACCTAAGCTCTATAAGAAAGTAGTAAAAATATATAAAATTGAAAAGTGGTAAGAATCCATTAATTTTGAAATGGATTCCATGTTCCAAAACCAAGTTTTTGTTTTAGTATATCATATAGTTTAATGGAAGGTCATAAGGTGTAAACTAGTGTGAAATAAAAAACTAGACTTGGATGGTAAAATTAGAACTGATAAGGCATTATGATTTATAAAGGTTTTAAACATTGTCAAGGCATATAATATGATAAAACCTTTCCAATAGTAACTATATTGAAATCTATTAGAATTTTACTTTCCATAACAACTTACTATTTTTATGATATTTGAATAATGGATGTAAAGACAACCTTCCTTAACAAAAAAACACATTGGAATATATCTATATGACACAACTAGAAGGGTTCATGAGAGCAAAGGATCCCAATAAGGTATAAAAATTACAGAGATCCATTTATGGGTTTAATGAAGCATCAAGGTCATATGAATATTCATTTTTTGGATTCCATAAGAAAATTTGGTTTCATAAAGAATAAAGGTAAGCCCGATATATACAAGTGGTTTATTGGGAGTGAGGTAGTTTTCATATTATTTTATGTCGATGATATATTATTAATGGGAAATAAGATACCAGTATTATAGTCGGTTAATACATGGTTAAAAAAATTCTTCTATATGAAATACTTAAGTTATTATACTATATTATAGGGATATTGATCTATCAATATCGATCTAAGAGTTTACTTGGAGTAAGTTATGGTACATATATTGACAAGGTATTGAAGAGAATCAATATGGAACAATCCAAGAGAGGATTGTTTCCTATGTCAGTGGTATACCTCTCTCTAAGAATATATTTTCATAGATACAAGGGGTGATAGATAATGAGTAGAATCCCTTTCTCTTATATGATTGGATGTATCATGTATTACATATTATGTACCATGGTTGATGTTTACTATACCTTGAGCATGGTAGGATGATATCAAGGAGTCCTAGGAGATAAAAATTAGTTTGTCTTAAATACTATCTTACCTGAGGTTTAAAAATGATATGGTCATATTTTATGGGAGAGGTGAGGAACTAGTTATGAAGGGATACATAGATTCTAGTTTCCAAATAGATCATAATGATCTAATATTTTTGCTGGGATATTTTTTTTACCTTAATAGATGTGTTATGAGCTGAAAGTGTTTTAAAAATATAGTGGTTTCTGAATTTATAATAGATTATGAGCATATTATAGATTCTAATGGAGTTAAAGAAGCAATGTTTATACACAACTCGATCTAGTACATTGCTATTGTATTTAGCAGTAAGGATACTATCACTATATTTTGATAGTATTAGTGGTTTTATCCAAGGATCCTTGGTAACATAAAAAATGAATAATATAATTCAGAAGTATCATGTCTTGATATATTTTTATAAAAGGGGTGAAGTCATATTAAATATAGTAGTCAAAAAAATATAACATGGAAGAAAATTTAACTAAAGCCTTATCTCATTAGAATCATTAATATCATGTGAGTTCTAGAGGACTAAAATTTATTAGTAGATGAATCCAGTATAAGTTGGGGTCTATCAGAATTGGTTCCTTGGAACCAAGTTTATTTTATACTTTCAAATACAAAAATATTAATAAATATCCTTTTACTTGTTTCTTTTATAAATAATTTATATGATAATATACTTATACTATTTGTTAGGTTTTAATGTCATTACAATTCCATGCTATATAAGTCTATAGAAATGCTATAAATATATTCTTTAAAAATATGTCTTATGGACTAGATAACATATATTTGATGAGACACATTTTTTGTTTCAATATCAGGCTTTGGGGGCTCATAAGACATTGAGACTTCTTCTCATGATGTTCACACCTAGTAATTTCCAAAAAAGAGGTTATGATGATAGAACCTCCAATATAAATTCTAGTTGTTTTATGATTCATTGGATATTACTATATGTGAATGCTTGTATTAGTCCTCAGACATGAGATTTTTATTAGGGAACAAGATAAATTAATTACTTTGATATACGTATAAAAACTCTTATGAAAAATTCTCATAGCGAGTAAACATATAGTGGGTGCATAATAAATGATATGACATTAATTGAATAAGTCAAGAAATGATATTTCCCTTTCAAGTTAATGGAATAAGATACATATAGCTCATTGATTGAAATATAATTTTATGATTAAATCCATGGACATGGTATTTCATCAAGAATATCATTTCAAAAATTCAGGGAAAGTTAAGTTAAGAACATAGGGAAATGACATAGGTGTGCATCCTTTTTGATGAGTTATTGAGACAAATGGATTATAATAAATAGTAATGTTCATAAGAAAGTTGTTGTTATTACAATATTAACATCTTTCTATATGGGTGGATTGACTTGTTTCTAGACATTAATGTTGGAATTTAGGTGTGTTCACCTAATGCTAGTGAGAAAGAGGCATAAAGGGTACACACTAAGTGTATCAAAAAATATCATTAAATTATATAAAATTTAATATTAAGAATAAATATTATTCTCATCATGTGAAATAATCATTATTTTAGTATTATTGATCGCATAAATTCAATCATGATATATTTTATTTTAAAATATTTGATTTTAACTTTGTCACATGTTTATTTTTCATAGGTAAATAGATAAATATATATTTACTCACTATTTTAGTGAATAGATTTTTAAATTTTTTTATCTATTTAAATGAATATGAAAATAAATATTTATCCATAATTTTAGTGAATATTATGTTTATTTATTTAGTTAATGAATAATATTTATTTGATTAAATATTTTATTGTTCAAAGGTTCAATAATTTCAATGAAGGAATGAAGGGTCGAGTTAATGGATTGATAGAAATGATATATTTTATTTTATATCATATAAATATATATTAATTAAATTATTTAATTTATTTAATAAAATATATTTAAATAATAAAATTTCATGGGATATAATAATAATAATAATAATAGATATGGGGAACTACTCAGAATAAATATTTTATAATTGGCTATTAAAGAAAAATATCAAATATTAACCAAAAGTATTAATTCAATATTATATCATTTTTCAAATGTGAGAGAGTTATTTTTCACAGAAAAAATACTCATGAATTCTCTCAATCCCCTTAGAGAAAATCTTTCACACTAAATATCAAGATCAGAGAGAGAATAATATAACTCATTTTTTTATCAATGGTTAAATATGTGTATCAAAATGTTCTTTCACACGAGTACTCAGATTACCAAGAATTTTGTTTAGAGTTTTGTAGAGAACATGTGGATACAACTATATGTGTCCTAATTTGTATTATCAATTACTTTGAAAACAGCATAAGATAATCAAAAAATATATTGAAAGAAATTTTTGGATTGAGATAATTATTGTTTGAAATTAATTATAAATGAAATGTTAATGTTACTCTATGGGATATTATGAGGTTGAATTCATCATGTTATTCAGATTTATCCACCAAAATTGATGAAATACAAAAATTAGACACCCACCCACTGCTTCTTATATACCTCTAAACCTTCATTAATTTCTTATCTCACATATCATTCCAAATAAAAAATTATATCGAAGCACAAAATAACATTTTTATATCATTACCATTTGAGGTGATCATATGAATGATTCCAATTTAATATAATGAAAAATAATAATAAACCCTATTATTTTATATGATTTCATCTCAACAACAATGATGAAATTGGTGATCAACTTGTTGGGATCCTAGCCAACACATTTTGATTACCAAAAGCAGACTAATGGGAAAAGAAAAACATAACCTTGGTTATCTAAAAGGACCCCTAAACTAAATGTTTCATAGGTTATGAATTTTTCAAACCTTAATTAATACTGAAATATGACTACTAAAAAAATCTATAAAACTCATAGTTATACAAATATAATTAAAATAATAAATATCAAAACAAAGGAAAGCGCCTATGTTGTTTATGTGGTTCAGACAATGTGCCCTATATCTATTGGAGATACACTATTACTTTCATCACTAATGGAAGAAGAATAATTACATTCAACTTAAAATCCATAAGTAAGGAACTCATTATAGAGATTATTCTTATGTAATCCCATTAATAGAATCAGTTTTGATTCACTATATTGATTCTGATTTCAATTTTCATATCATCATTGTTCATGAGGTGCCCATATCCCCTAATAGGATTAATTAGTTGGTCATTCTAGTTATAATGGCCTCTCAATTATTTTAGGTAACTTAATTTTAAAGGGTGACTACTAATATCTAGAGTCATTGTAACATTTTACTAGATTTCCTAGTGATAATCACCAAGTTACACTTTTAAATAACTTCAGTTCACAATAATTCCACACTTTTTTAGTTGAATATCACATCATGTGAAGATTAAAAATTGTGTGGGATACTCTTTCACCTCCATAGGTTCTTCTATAGATATTCACACATCATGTAAATCCACATTATAGACTAACTTCTTTCGACAAAAAGAATCTTGTGAACTGAATTTGACTTCACTTCACAATAATATCCCACTTATAGATCACTTTAGGGAATCATTGGAAACTATTAAATACTTTAGAAAAATAGAATAGAATCCCTTTCACAATCCAAACATGTTGTGTTATAAAAAATTATTTTATTTAACAAAATTACAATAAGGCATGTTGTTTCAATGGAATTTCATCAATTTATGCTTTATTGATAATGTATATAATGTTTTGGATTCATTCTACATTCCATTAGTCTAATAATTTATCCTATAGCATATTCCGGATAAAGAGGATTTTTTGGTCAATATACTTTTTCTTGTATGAAACATGAGTTTCAGATACAAATGGATCACACATTGATTGTAATAGAATAAGTCTCCATCCCAATATCTTCTTATAAGTTCCTTCAAGAAACATATCTACCCAAAAAAATCATTTCCCACTTCTATTTTCACAATAGAAATTGCTTCTATTATTGATAATTTAATGATCTATTGCAGATTGAATATCTGACTAATCATTATTATTCAATAATTTAACACAAATGAGGTCATGTAATTTCAGTTATCTATGTCTCTAATAAATCCTTCAACACAAAAACCATGTAATAGATCTTCTTACCTAAAATATAAAGAAACTTATTTTGATCCTTTCAAGTATTCGATGATAAACTTAATGATTCTTAGTGTTCTCTTATAAGGTTTGAAATGATTTTGCTTATAATTCCCATTGAAAATTCAATTTCTAGCTATGAACAAATCATTTTGTATATCAATAATCATACCACTGATGAAAATATTACTCTCTCCATACACTAGATCTACTCTAATGTTTTTAGTACTTTATTCTAGGATAATTTTAAGAGTTTAACAATATTCATTAATATAGGATTTCATCCATTCATTACAAATATTATGATAAATTTCAAAATTATTCCTTTCAAGGAAAAAATTATCTAGAATTTTTATCCCTAACAATCTATATACTAAAAATATTTTCATTTTATATAAGATCTTTAATCCCTAATATTATAGAAAAATAAATGTTCCTTTTCCAAATCATTCTTATATCTGGTTGTTCTAGAAACATTTTTCCAATATACAAGAGTAATTTAATAAATTTTCCACCATTCCATGAATTCTGGTAGCAACAATGGTCTATGCTACACCTTCAAAATCCTTCTTCCAACATAAATGATTTTAACTTTTAGTTGCATTTTCTTGGAGCTTAAATTAGTCCATAAATAATTTTATCAAGTCTATAAATAATTTTTCAGTTCCATTATTCCACGAAACTCAGCAACTTCTTCAGGTAAATTTTATCCCCCAAATCATCAGGATGAAAATATATTTTAATCTCCATATATTCCAAGTACATACCATCCAATTTTACCATGATTAGAATTGTACTGATAGTTTCATGTTAAATTACTAGAGAAAAAATATGTGAGAAGTAAATTCCATCATTTTGATGAAATACCATCACCACGATTCTTGATTTGAATCTTTTTATTCCAAAAGATTCTTCTATCAAATGGTAAAATGCATTATTCTTGTGTAATCATTCCCATTATGATAAATCAATTAGATACCAAGTTCTATAGAAAATTAATGAATATATCTCCACATTCATTGTGTAATTCGATTATTTTGGGTCATTGATGATCTTTCTTCTTCTGTGAATTTGAGTTATTTTGTGTCCATAAGAAATATAAGGTTCACATATTCCCCAAATCTTTAAAATGGTATTCTGAATATGGTTGATATCTTGAATGGATTAAATTTCTACACACTATATAGATCTTCTCTATCTTCTAGATTATTATATTTTGGTACTCTCTTAGAGATTCAATAATCCTTGGGAGTTTTGAAAAATATTCTACTGATCTCATTTATAAAATCTCAATGCATCTATTTGATTACTTTTTCATTTTGTATTATTTGGTAATTTCATCCATATTGAAATGGGCTTGTTTTTTCTGAGAATTGTTTTCAAATTCCTCTCCAAAAAAATCTTGGTACTTACATTTGGCCTTCATATTAAAAATAACTTCTCTAGTCAATATGATTTTTTTTGTTTTTCATCGAACAATATTCAAAATCCAAAATTTTCATATCTATACCTAATGAGAGAATAAAAATTGTATTTTTCCTTTAGTTTATCTCAATCCTTAACATCAACATGAATATATTCCAAGATTATGAAAATTTTGAGATGGATAAATTCCATATGCTTATAAAAAAGAAATTATGGTTATTCATACCCAACTATAGAGGATAAAATTATATTTAAAATATTTTCCACTAGGTTGACTTCCTCTACTAAAATTACTTTAAAAACTTTATATTATAGTTTTGTACTTATATCCATCTCATTCAGTGTTCGATTCATGCATTTTTCTACATAATATTTTCTTTTTTTATTGGAAATGTATTCTTAGCCCTTATCCACATTTTCTAGTAGATGTTTTGGAGGCTATGTATGATGCATTCACTAACTTTTTTTGAAATGAATAAATTTACTCATCTAATCAAATTACATTTACACTATATATTTCTAATGAATGAAACCCTAATTTTTAACATATTATTTATCATATAAACCCAAAATTTTCTTATAGCAGCATCAATAAATATTAAAGTAAAGGGAAACCTTATAAAACCAAAAAATATTAGGTTCCTAAACATTTAAGTTAAAAGGTTCCAACTTTAGAGCTATAATATTAATTCCATCTATGTTGAATTGAACCATCTTTTCCCAGTAGATAGCATTTATCTCTTAAAATATATGTGTGATCAAGATTTAATATTCCTTTAACCATTAAAAGATTTTTATTTGTCTCTATGAGATGACCAATCCTATAATGAAAAACATTCTGATCATATTAATATATTTTTATATACATTTAAATATCATCTTTTCATCTAGTAAAATACAGGGTCCCATTATTTAATGCTCATGAATCCACCATATATCCTCAAGCAACATTATAGATTACATTTGATGGTGTAGTTCCATATCCTTCCTCATCAAACTACCCAATAAAAATAAGCTTTTTTCCATATTCTTATGGTGTTTCCAACTCCTTTGAGACTCAAGAAACCATTATTATTCATATAGAAATTTACATCACCAATTATGAAGAAATCCAAGGCTTTATTGTCTACTAGATAAACTTTTCTGAAAATTCACGATACTTAGTTTACCATACATCAATGCTTTTTTGATTAATTGAAAGATACTCTAGAATCATCCACCCATTATTCCATTAAAATGTTGTAACTGATCAAAAATATATTTATTACTTCAAAATTACTTATGATGTTTGAACTTCTAGAATTTTATAACATTCTAGAGTTTTCCTTACAACTAATAAAAATTTTCAGATGTGTCATTTCATTCCACAACTTCATCATATAGATCCTAGAAAATATGAATAACTTTTTATTCTTTCCCTATATTTAAATTCTATTTTTTTCTTTAAGTATATCCTATGAGTTGATAATTCCCATCCATCAGTATTGTGTACACTAACTATGGATACAAGTTCTTCCCATGGAAGAAGATGTTCAGTGAGAACTTAGTTATGGACATCCTGAAATACTAAGAACATAATTCCATATAAGTGAAAAAGTATATTCCCATCATGCACCATGACTTATGAAATGTGGATAAAAATAATAATTCCGAAAGAACATATGTAAATTCCACCTTCCCATATTTAATCTTCTCTAAGATAATATAGCTATTATTCTTGTGATAAACCACTATTCTTCCTTCTGATAACGTCACCTTGAAAATTTTCTACACCATGAAAAGTATATTAAATTTCATTGGTTTCTAATACATATATTCCTGATATTTCATAATATTTACCATTATATTAACTCAATTGATATTAAGGAAACATTCCATTCCAATGGAATCTACACCAACCTATATGAATTCATGTTTAGCAATTCATAATCTTAATTTTACATTTTCTCCAATTCTACACTGGTAAATAGAATATAAATGTCCTTTTTAATCTAGTGACACTCTATCTATATTCTATATAATCCAAAATCACTTCTATCAAAATTATTGACCTAGATCTCACTTTCATCTGATTCCATACCTTTCAATGATAGTAAACACTAACTAAAAATTAAATAGAATCAAGGAATACATAGTGAATCCTAAGAAACCTCTAAGTGTTTTTTGAGTGATAACTACACCATAATCACTAATACCAATTTTTTGGAATTCTTAACCACTCTTTTCAATTATAAAAAGTAGACTACTAGAAAATGCACAATAGAACTAGGATGTCTAAAAGGTCTCCCTTATGTATGTGTACTATAATATAGGAAGTCTTCAAACCTTACAAAAATATGTTGAGCCTCTCCTACACTCAAGAGTACTCATAGTAATAGAAATGGAATTAAATAAATATAATAACAAAAATTAAGGAAAGATAATAAATGGTTTACATGGTTCAACAAATGTGTACTACATCCCTGTGAGAAACAATGCTTCTTTTATTACCACATAATGTACAAGAATTATATTCAACTAAAAAATCCATCTGTAAGAACATAATTTAATAGGTTTTATTTTATAATCCCATCAACAAAATTGGATCTGATTCACTATAAAGATTCCAATCAAACTGTCCACATCATAATTGTTCTTAAGGATCCCACTTCCTTTTGAGAAAATACTCATCCAGTCATTTCAATCACCTCGACCTACCAACATAAAAGAGTTACATTCACATGGATGGGTAGTTATTGATCTCTAATATAAATCTAAAAGTTTACCTCTTTCCACTACAAACCCTCCAAGTTACACTTTCAGGTAAATTTTATTCACCATACTTATGTTCCTTATACTCGAGCATCACTTCATCAGAAGATAAAACCCTTTAAAGGATCCACTGCCTCTTAGAGAGGGTCTACTTCAACCTTCCTCACATAAAACATATCTTAATTTCCAAAAAACATCTTCCAAAAAATTGAATCCCATAAAATAAAATAGAATTCATATCCTAAAATACCTCCCCACCATTTTCTATATATATCCACCTGATTTGAAATCTCGATCAACTAACAATATTTAGATTGAATTAATCAACATTCCCACCTGGATAATGGTTTGTTATTCATAAATACTATCATTGATTCTATTAGTGATTAGGTTTTGAAATTGAAAAAAGGACTATAAAATATTATACCACACAACTTTCTCCTCTTTAATACCACATAAATAAAAAATATTTATTCAAGGACCCATACCACCATGTCTGAAGTTGATGGATCTGGTCATAGAGAAAGGATAATAATTGTCAACCAAAAACCCTAAATAATACCTACTGTGTTGAGTGTCTCAAACCAAACATCAAAAAAATAACATCTACCAATAAAATCCATTTTAATCTTTATATTCAAATAAAAAATAAACCTCACTACCGAAAAGTGTTATATGAATATCAATAATTCAGATGTCCTTATAGAGGAGAATATAACATGTACCTATAAAAACATCTAACATTGAAATATTTTAATTGTTTAAAATATATAATAACTCTTAATTCTATATACTGAGATATTATCCATCTATATATCTTATTACAATACCTGAAGGTAAATTAAGAAGTGAAATCATTTTTTGACATACATTAAGTTAGAGATTATGAAAATGAGTACTCAAATTCCCATAAATCAACATCATTTTTAAAATAAATAAATTATCAAAAAAATAATCATGGTTTAAAACATAAAATGAATATTATCATGAATTATATAACACACATAATCCATCTGACATCAAAAAACAAATTTTTATGTCCACCAGTTTTCTTTCTTGGGGAAACATCCACCCATAATCATCCAACCAAATATAATCCCCTAGAATCAGTATCACTCTAACACGTGAGTGACATCAAGTATGAAAACCCAGAAAACATCTCAAGAACATGGGTTATCACAACCTCCATAGTGAACATAATCATTGGTATGAAAATAGGTGTTATTCCCTCATACTTGATTTCCTATATAATTTAATTTTAATCATCATCATCAATTATGGATCATACACTAATATGTGAGGAATTTTTGTTTCTAATCTCATTACTTAATATTGAAATTTTGGTATGATAACATATTATATTCAAAAATAATTTTCTGTTCCTACTAGATTTATGAAATAAGGAAAATATAACTTTTTGAATATATCATTAGAATGTTTCCAATAGTTAATGTAACATCCCCAACCTAGTTCATCTCATTCGTGACCTGACTAGAGCACTACATAACTTAGACATAGTTCCCTATACACAAGAGGCTACCAACTAGCAGTGAGGGTGTTCACCCACCATTATTCTATAATTAATCAAGAGGTGGTGAATTAGGTTTTTTAATTTCACACCAAATTAAAACTTCCTTATTCTTATGGACATTAATATATATACTATAGATTATTAGTTATGAAGTATAAAAGTAAATAAATAAAAAGATCAGAAAGAAAGAGTTTCTTATAGTGGTTATAGGAAATATGAACCTTCGTTATCCCACATCTGTAATACTCAAGGTGAGTTTTATGGTTTATATTTCGATCCTTTTTCAATAGATAACATAACTATGTTCAATAATTGGTTACTTATTTTATAAATGTACAAGAGATTTTCCTAGGGTCTTCCTTTAAAAGATTAATTACATGTATTCATAGAACACTCATTAAAAGGAGTGTACACTTATAATTAAAAATAAAATATATAGAAAGGAGTAAAAATTTGAGAACCATTGCAAGCTCTAGTAAGTGAAAATTATAAAATTTCATCGAGATAAAATAAATTATTTTAAAATGTATGTTTGGTAGGAATTATTTTATTTTAGTAATTATATTCTCATAGAAATTGTAGAAGAAGACAAACTATTCTTCCTTAAAATGATTAGAAATAGATTGAGTGTACAAGAAGTAAGAAGATAACATTTTTAAAAGTGTTAAAATATATGTGCAATTTATTTATACTAGTATATATATATATATGTATCACGTGTCCAATGTATTATCTATTTATTATTACCTCATCATTTAGTTGAGTGAAAATATATAATATTTAAAATATAAATCTTTTCCAAAGAAGTTTAAAAAATACTCCAAAAAATCTTGTAATCATTTGATTTTTGATATTAGATTCATCCTTCCTTAAAATCTGTGATCAATTCTGAGCTCACAGAAAACTCCTTAAAAAATCTTTCAGGTCAATACTAATGATGAAAGGGAAAAGTTATCCTATAAATAAAAAACTAAAATAGACCTTTAAAATATTTAAAATAAAGATATTTTAATTATTTAAGAATAATTATATCCTGTAAGAGTAATTTACTTTAATTTACATACTTCATAAGAACAATTCTCAACCTTTTATGTTTCAACTTAAACTTAGAAAGAGTAAAATTATACATTATAAGAGTATAATACTACATAAGAGTAAAATTTAACTTTAAAGAAAATAATTATATCTAATTTGAGAAACATTAGACTTAATAAGAACAAAGTGAATTTCATAATAGTATAGTTTTTAATTTGGAAGTGTAAAAATTTACTTCATAAGAGTAACTCTTGAATTCATATCTATGACTCCATAAGAGTCATAATGTAACAACTCAAACCCAATTTTCTAGAGCTAGGGCATTATTTTATTACATTTCCATGATTACAAGAAATTATTATCCTTACAGACCAAACTGTTTTGTTGCTTTTGAAAACTAGATGAAAATGTAAGTTTTACATTAAAAATTTTAAATGGAATACAATATATAATTTTTTTTAAAACATCCACAAATCCTAGATTATTCATGAAATTCATTCATAATATTCATCTTTGAATATTAGAGAAAATAAAACATAATAAAGGGGTGAGATCATATTCTTAGAAAGGGAAAGTAATATAGTGTAATTAATTATTAACATAAACACCAGGCCTGGTGAGTAACTAAAAACACTTGCCTTTAAAAATATTCTTAATCATAATATAGAAGGAATAAAAGAAGAATAAATAATGACATAATAAAACATAACCATGGGTATTATACTAGTCGAATAATTACATGGAATATCAATTACTAACATCATAAATAGGGAATACATATGCTTGATATTATAAAACATACTGTCCAGGCCTCATCCAAGACATTTGAAAATGATTAAGGTCCCAACCAAAACCATACCTGAAAATGGAAAGTCCCCAGCCAAGTATATATATGTTTGTCTCATTAGACCTACCGATGCCTCGAGGGGATATAGAGGGACCCAACCATCACTTAGTAATTAAAATTAATTATGGATATGATTTGGGATAAACATAAACACCATATACATATTAAATATTAATAACTTTCCCCAATCTGAAAACATAATCTCTAACCATTCTGAGTTCTATGGTGAATGGTATCAATATAGCACATCCATAGTTAGACAGATCATAAAAAATTGAATAAAATATGTTAGATTATAATAATAATACATCAATATCAATAATTCATAAAATTCAACATAGTTGTTGAAATATATAAAAATATTCTAATAAAATCATCAGCGAATTCACGAGAGAAATAACAATTTACTTTATAAAGTAGAGTTCTTTTGGATTTTATTATAAAACCCAAAGTGAACTAAAATATTTTTTCAAAATAAAATATTTTATTTTAGAAAAATAATTGTGTATTAAAATAGATTATAGAGTGCACCTGAAAATAGGTAAGAATTTAGAATGTTCTCTTGAACCAGACTTGTTTATCTGGAAGAATTTGAGAAATATCTTTATAAAACATGTAAATCCACATAAATTGAAGAAGTATTCTTATTGGTAAATATATATATAACTTTAAAAATTAATTTATGAGAATTAAATATGAATAATTAAAAATTTAATTGGGGTAATTAGAGGAAATTCATAACTAGACATAAAATGGATGTTCGGGTAGAAACCCTTACCTTTTGTCTGAATAAGTTATGCACTTGATCTTAGTTTCTTGAATAATAAAAATAATTAATTAATTTATTAATTCAGAACATTTTATATAAGTATTGGATTCATTATATATTTATTAGGTTTATTTATGACATTTTTGATGAGTTATAAGATAAAAATTTATCGCTCGGGAGCATTCGTTTCCATGGTTTTCACGATCGATGTACTTATATATGTGTATGGAAGTTCATGTCGATTGGATATAATTATCTAGAATTGAATTTATATTAATATAATGAAAATATAAGATATTAAATGGTTATATTATCCATTTTTTTATATGGTATAAGGATGAGTTTTTAGATAACATATTAATGATAATTGTTTAGCTTAATTTTAGTGGGTTTTCAATCACAATGAACTGTTTTGTTATATTATTTAATATCATGTATATAGAATGTTTCTCGAACATTAAATAAGATACAATTAATGTTTTTTAATATTTTTAAACCATAAAAATGATTTTGTTACTATCATTGAAGGGGAAATTGAAAAATGAAATATTGTTATACATGCAGGTTTGTAAATCAGTACTTCCTAGATGATGATTTCATTTTTAAAATAAGAGAGAGATAGAGAGTAACGAGAATGAAAATGGATATTCCATTAACATGATATAATTCAAGTATATATATGATACTGGAGTTATCATGAGCATTTAGACCGAGACTATGAGGAGTGGATAATAAAATAAAATGAAAAAAATGAAATTAAAATAAAAAGGAATAAGATTTACTTCTTAAATTATCCTCCTTGAGAAACTCCTTATAGAAAGGGATTTTGGTCTTTAGACAAGACTAAGATCTAATGTATGTTGGAAGAAACTAGGGAAGAGTATATTGGCTGAAAATATTAAAGATTCAAAGATTAGAGGAGTGAGGAGAAGACGAGGGTGAGGGTGGTTTTTATTGTGTAGTAGAGGGGAGATTTCCCATTATTTTGTTCATTATTTTATTATTTTGCACAACAGAAGAAATAATATTCTCTTCTAAGAATAAATTAAATAATTACTACATGTTATTTTGAACCAATGTTTTTTACATCAGTCAAACATCAACTGTGACTCTATAATTCACGTATTTATCATTTATTGTAAATTATCATATTTTACTATTCATAAAAATTCAATTATTTTAGAAAAATCACAAAAATTCACCCTAACCATATTTCAATGTGAAGAATTAAAAAATGAAATCCATTTTATGAAAATAATTTTCTAAATATGATAAATTTAATTTTTAATTAAAATCACCATTTACTCTAAAAATACATATTTTAAATTTATAACTAATTTTATAACACATTCAGAAAATTAACTAAGGTCTCGTAAAATTATCCTAAAAATATAATAATACAAAATATTGATTTATGAATAAATTTTATGAAAATTAATTTTCTTTTAAATCATTTAAATAATTATATAATTGTAAATAAATATTTATTACTTGGAAAAATACCAACACTTAAAATATTCCCATTATATAATACATTTATTTATAAGGTGCCTAAATTTTATTTATAATTTCATGGGTGATGTTAGTATTTTTAAGGGTGATATTAATATTCATAAGGGTAGCATTACCATTCAAAAGGGTCAAGTTAAAATTAATCCAAAAAATTATGTTGATCTTATCAGAATCTAAATATCATACTGATCAAAACCATGTATGATCACTTTTGGAAATTAAAAACACAAAAGCAGTAAAATTATATTTAATGGATAGGTAATAACTATCATGTTTAAATAATTATGATAACTTGGTTTTTTTTGTAGTGACTCAGTGTTGTGTGCATTAAATTCTATATTTAATTTATTTTTAAATCCTTGGGGTGTTACATTCTCTCCTCCTTCATACATTTCATCCTCATAATTTCCAGAATTTTATCTCATAAAAAGATTTGGGTAGTTCTTCATAATATTTTCCTATAGCTCATAGTCGCATGTTCAATTTTATAATTTTTCCAAAGTACCTTTATCAGCCAATTCATTTGATTCCTCAACAACTATTCATTAGTGTCCAAAATTTGGATTGGATCTTCGTAGTAAGATAAATTAGTTTCTAGATATATTTCTTCAGAAGTGAGGATATGTGTTGGGTCTGGCATGTAATTTCATAACAATGATAAAGAGAAAACATTTTTTATTTAGAAAGGATAGGTGGAATATCCAAACAAAAAACCACAACTCCAACGCTTTCTAGAATTTCCAAAGGACCAATATACATGGGGCTCAATTTTCCTTTTTTCCCAAAACATATGACACCATTCCATTGAGATAATTTCAACAAAAATATGATCTCCCACATGAAATTCCAAATCCTTAATTTTATTTTCATCATAAATATTTTACATTCTTTGAGCTGCTTTGATATGGGTTTGAATAGTATTTACACTCTCTATTGTTTCCTCTACAAGCATTGATCCCATAAGATGTCTTTCACCAACTTCATCCCAACCTATTGGTGTAAGACATATATTTCCATAAAATGCTTTATATGATGCCATTTGAATAATTTAATGGAAACTATTAATATAATAAAAATATATAAAAGGTAAATAATGAACTCACATACCTTGAAAATCAAGTGTGCACAATCTCAACATGTGCTCTAAAGTTTGGATTGTCCTATCCAACTATCCGTCAGTTTGAGAGTGATAACCAATACTCAAATGAATCTCACTATACAAATATTTATGAATATTTTTACAGATTTTTTATGTAAATCATGGGTCATGATCAAACAAAATTGAGAGAGGTGTGCTATGAAGTCTTACAACATCATTAATATAGATCTGTGAAAGATATTACATTGTAAAGTCTTTCTTTATAGTGATAAGATGTGCAGATTTGTTAAGTGGATCAACAATCACACATATTTCATCATTCTTTCCTAGAGTTTTTGGTAATCCAGTGACAAAATCCTTGGTGATATCATCCCATTTTTATTTAGGAATAGGCAGAGTTTTCATGACTCTTCTTGGATGTTGTCTTTTAGCCTTTACTTGTTGAAAAACTAAACATCTTGATACCTAATCCATAATTTCCCTCATAATGTTTTCCCAACAAAAATATTCCTTCACATACCTATACATCTTATTGATACTGGGGTTTATATTGAAATTAAAGTTATGCATGTCATCCAATAAATCCCTCTATATCTTGGGTATAGAGGGAACACATAGCCTCATCCCAAATTTTATAATTTCATCATCACACACAAAGTATGGAAACGTCCCATAATTCATAGATTTAATTTAATTTTCAAGAGTCTCAACATCACACTAAAGACTTTATGTATTTCCAATAAATATGTTTGGGAAACCAATTGAAAAGGTAATGATGTTTCACCTTCTTTGATAATTCTCATATCAATTATTACTAGATCAATGAAAATTGGATCCCTTTCAATCCTAATTCTATTTAAAACTCCATTATACATCCTAATAAATGTATCTGTTACCTTATTTCCATTACCTGGGTTTTAGTGTATTGTATAATCCATATCCTTGAGTAGTTTAAGTCATCTTCCATACCTCATGTTGAGTTTTTTCAGGGAGAAGATATATTTTAAAATCTTGTGATCTGTATATATCTCATATACTTCTCCAATGATATAGTGTCTTCATATATTCAGATTAAATACTACAGATTCAGTCTCAAGATCATGAGTTGGATAGTTATATTCATAAATTTTTAACTGACTTGATTCATAGGCAATAACTTTATCATTTTTAATAAAGACACAACCACATCCTTTCTTTAATGCATCTCTACAAATCAAAAATCCACCATTCCCTAATGGTAGAGTCAAGATCAAAGAATTAACTATTTTCATATTCAATTATTCAAAAAATCATTCAAATTCTTTTATCCATATGAACATAAACCCTTTATGTGTAATATTGGTTAATAGGTTATAAAATTAGGAAAAGTTATGAATAAAACACTGATAATAACCTACTAAACCAATAAAACTATGTACCTCAGTTATGTTTGTTGGTGTAGGCTATTCTGGAACTACCGTTTTCTTTTTATGATCAACTAGGATTCCATCCTTAGAGACAATATAGATAAGAAAATAAACTATTTGAAGCCATAATTTACAATTGATAAACATCCCATATAACCTGTTTCTTTGAAGAGTCTTTAGAATAATGCGTAAGTGATTCTCATGATATTAATATCTTTTGGAGTATACCAATATATCATTAATAAATAAATAAAAAAATTCATCATGATATTCCTTGAAAACTCAATTCATTAGAACCATAAAAGTAGAGGGTTCATTAGTTAGTCGAAAAGGAATTACTGTAAACTTGTAATTACCATACATGGTTTAAAATATTGTCTTTGGAATATCTTCCTTCCTCACATGAAACTGATGATATCCATATCGAAGGTCAATATTTGAAGAATATTGGGCTCTGTGAAGTTGGTCAAATAAATCAGTAATGAGAGGAATATGATACTTGTTTTTTATTATAATATCATATATCTCCCTATAGTTAATGCAAAGCCTCATTGATGAATATTTCTTCTTGACAAAGAGAAAATGTGATCCCCATGGAGAAACACTTGGGAATATAAATACCTTATCACTAAACTCCTCTAGTTGTTTCTTCAACACTACTACTTCCACTTTTTCAATCCTATAAGGAGTATTTGATATAGGTCTCACACCAAGAATTAAATTAATAGAGAACTCAACAACCCACTCTGGAGGATGTCTTGGTAAATCCTATAGAAATACATCAATATATACATTCAAAATAGGTATGTCTTCAATTTGAATATTTATTTACTCACCAACATATATTTGTTTCTATTTCCCCCAAATAATATCATTTAATAGAGATATTGGGGGTGGATCTAGATAAGAATAAAATGACAAGTTTTATGATCTAAAGAGAAGAGATTCTACAACATTATCAAAAATTGTAACTTCATTCCTCTTATAATAGATATTTTCATCATAATTTGAAATCAATTCCATACTAATAATTGTATCAAAGAAAATCATAGGTATGATGATAATGTCAGAAACTAGAGCACATTTATGTGTTATAATGGTGATTGATCGACACATATTTGTTTCAATGATGCTTACCTTAGGAGTTTTGGATGAGAAATCCTTTAATAAATCAAACTAGAAATGTCAACTTTTCTTGGAAAACTGGGTAGATATAAAAAATGTGATGATCCAAAATAAAACAAATCAGTGGCTAAGATTGAGGAAATGATTAAAGTACCCTCCACCACATCATTATGAATTTAAAAATTTATAGTTGTGATATCATAATCAAGGACTTTATCCCTTGACCTTTTCTAAGGAATGTCTACTTTATGATTTGGAAAATCATTAGCATAGTGTCCCATATCCCTTTAATTATAACATTGAACATTGATAACTTCTTTCTTTCCCTTGAAATTACCAGCATGATGGAATTTCTCTCCAAACTTGCATAAAACTCATTTTTCTTTTAATCAAGCACCATGATGTTTCCTTCTACAAGTAGAACATGTTTTAAAATTCCCCTTTTTATTCATACCCTTATCAATTATTTCCTATACCACTCACTTATCCTATTATTTTCCCTTAAAGTCATAAGAATTTTTGAATTATTTTTCTATCTTGATAGCGCATGTGACTATATCTTCACATGATGATAAATTTTAGGACACTAGTTCCTTTCAGATGAATGGTGTTAAAGCATAAAATAATCGATCAATCTTGCTCTTGGATTAGTATATAGTATGCGACATACATTTCCAACCTTGTAAAGTTGGGTTTATACTTTGAAATGTTTTCATCCTCTTTTTCTATTAGACTCAAGAATTATTTTTCCATATCTTCTCGTTGTTCACGGGGAAAATATTTTTCTATGAATATTTCTATAAAATCCATCCATTTCATACTTTTTATTTCTTTCTCATCCTTTTTGTCTTGAATTAATGACCAAAATTGATCAGCATCTCTTGATAGAAGATAAACTTCAATGAAAACCTTCTCCCTTTTGTTACTTCCCAAAGTGAGAAATATCTTCTCTAATGAACATATCCACTACTACAATACAATTGAGTTTGTAGTCCCATTGAATGGTGAAGGTTGTTGTCGCATAAATTGGTCTAACATTGATCTTCTACATTGTTGTTCAGGATACTCTATATGGTAAGGTTATTGTTCACAACCTGAGTCAACTATCCCAGTATAGTTATAAGTTACTCAGCATCAGTCACACCTCCAATACTACCATCATTATCTTTAATATGAGGGAAATCCCTAAATGGGATACATACATTTAAAAGGTTTCCATTCCTTCAACGAGGTGGAATTTCTAAACAATTGAATACAATAAATTATGTTATAAATTGTAATGCATAATCTACGACTAGAAAAACACATAACAAAAATTTAAATCTTATTCATATCTAATATCATAATCATAAACATGTTTTTTGGAAAATATTTACATTAAATACTTCATAATGGCTTGTAAAGAAAATGTGAATTATCCTAATCATATCCCTCAGGAGAATCAAGAAAGTTGCGCATTAAGGCCCATTTTCGTGTACCAAGTTACCTCGAATCAGGCCTAAAATACCTTTTCAGAGTTTTTACTCCTAGGTACATCTGTGCCAGAACCACGTCAACTTGTAGTATCCATACAGGGATTTATTTTCTATAAATATCCACATAATCTATACCTTACCAAAATTCTAGTATGTTCTTGTATTATTATCATAAAATTCAATCACAAGGCTTTGTTTACTAATATATGTTTTCTATATCTAGTTTCTATGGTTTCCAGAAAAATTCCTTTGATACCAACTGTAACACCCCAACACCAGTTATTTGAAGCCAGTAAATTATTTTATTACATTTTAATTATTACAAGAAAGTCGTATCACAAAGGAAATAATAGTTTAGTAGTTTTGGAAAACCAGATACAAACATAAGTTTTACATTACAACTTTGAAAGGAACTACAATATATAATTCTTATAGAACATCCACAACTCATAGATTATTCATAAAAGTCATTAATAATATTAATATTCGTATCCTGGATAAAATATAACATAAGAAATGGGTGAGTTTCAGATGCTCAGTAAGGGTAAGTAGTATATTAGAATTAATCATAAACATAAACACTAGCCATGATGAGCAACTAAAAACACATGCCTTAAATATACTTGATCATAAAATGGAAGGAATAAAAGATGAATAAATAATGAAAGATAAAACATAACCTTGGATATTCTACTACCAAAATAATCACATAGAATATCCATTACTAACATATGTACGAGGGAATGCATGTGCTGGACATTCTAAAACATACCTTCAAGGTCTCAACCAAGACATATGATAATGATTAAGGCCTTAGCCAAAATGATATATGAAAATGGGAAAGTCCTCAGCCAAGTACATATCTATTTTTATCATGAGACCTACTAATGAATAAAGGGTATATATAGGCCCCCTCCCATCACTTAATATTTCCAATTCATTTCTCACATTAATGGGGTTAATCATAAAAAACACATACATATTAAATGGAAATAACTTTCTCGAATCTAAAAACATAATCACTAACCATTATAAGTAGTATGGTGAATGGTATCAAGATATAACATCCAAATTAAAACTGACCATAAACCATTTAATATTATTTTTTATATTATAATAATAATATATCAATATAAATAAATCATAAAATTCAACAGAGGTGTTAAGAAAGATGAATATATTCTAATAAATTCATTGAGGAATTCTTGAGAGAAATACTCTATTACTATGAAAAGAAGAGTTATTTTGGAAAAATATATTAATAAAATCATAAGTGAAGTAAGATAGTTTTTTCATAATAAAATTTATTATTTTAGAAAAATAATTGTGTCTTAAAATAGATTATAGAGTGAAATTTAATATAGGTAATAATTCTGAAAGTTCCCTTGAATCATGCTTGTTTATTGAGGATAATTTCAGATAGATATTTTATTAAAAATGTAACTCCACATAAAACAAATAAGGATTCTAATTGATATATATATATAGAACATTCAAAGAGAATTTATAAGGAGTAAATAAGAATAATTAAGAATTTTATTGGGGTAAATATAGAAAAAGAGTAACCTGAAAAAAATGGAGGTTTTGGTAGAAACCCTAACCTTATGTCCGAATGAGTTATGCACTTGAACCTAATGTATTGGATAATAATATTAAATACTTTAATTAATTAATTAAGAACCTTTATTACAATTATTTTATTCATTATAGTTTTATTAGGTTTATTTATGTCTCATTTTAATTGTTATAGGACACAAATTTATCACTTGGGAGCATTCATTTCTTTTGTTTTCATGATCAGTGTACTTATATATGAGCATGGAAGTTTAGGTGGAATAGATATAATTATCAAAAATTTAATTTATATGATTATAATGAACATATATAATATTTAATGGTTATATTATTCATTTTTATATGGTATGAGTATGAGTTATTAGAAAACATGTTAATGTTAATCGTTTAGGTTAATTTTTTTTGCAGTTTTTCAATCAAACTGAATTAGTTTTTTTATATTATTTAATGTCATGTATATAAAACTTTTACATAACTATAAAAGATATAATACATATTTTATAATCTTTTTCAAAATGAAAAATGGTTTTAGGACCAACACTGAATGGGAAATTGAAGAACAAAAGATCTAAGAAGGTTTGTAAATCGACACCTCTTAAATGATGATTTCATTTTTAAAATAAAAGAGAGAAAAGAGATTGAAAATGGATATGAAATTAACATGATATCATTATAGTACATATGTTATATTAGATTTATCATGATCATTTGGAAATAGGAGGTGGAGATAGGATAATAAAATAAAATTAATTGGAATGAAATTAAAAGAAAACAGAAGATGATTTACCTATGGAATTATCCTCCTTCAGATCCTACATAAGGGAAGGGGTTTTGGTTATTTGGTAAGACCAAGATCTCCAGGATTTGGGGAGATACTAGGGAAGAGTATTTGGGTAGAACTTTTAGAATATTCAAATCTTATAGGAGTGAGGAGAAGAGTGGGGTGAGGGTGTTTTTTATAATGGAGGAGAGGGGTGATTTCTCATTATTTTATTCATTTTTTTTCTCAATACAAGAAATAATATTGATTATTTGGACTAAATATAGTAATTAGTGTATATGGGTTTTAACCAATGGTGATTACAACATCCAAACATCAACCGTGTCTCTATAATTCATGAATTTAGAATTTATCATAAATTATCATATTTTACTATTCATCAAAAAGAAATTATTTTAGAAAAATCCCAAATAATCACCATAACCATTTTATGACCTGTAGAGATTAAAAATGAACTCCAGTTTTTTTTAAAATAATTTCTTTAATATGATAAATTTAATTTTTACATAAAACCACCATTTACTTGAAAAATACAGATTTTAAATTTATATATAATTTTATAACACTTTCAAAAAGTAACTAAGGTCTCATACAATTCTCCTAAAATCATAAGAAAACAATATATTTTTTTATGAACACATTTTATGAAAATTAACTTTCTTTTAAATAATTTTATTAATTATAAAATTATAATTAAATATATATTTCTCAAAAAAATTCTAATAATTAAAGTATTCATAGTATATCATACTTTCATTTATGAGGTTCCTAAATTTTATTTATACTTTCATGGGTGAGGTTACTATTCATAAGGGTAATATTACTATTCGAATGGGTCACATTACTATTCACCAAAAAATAGGTTAATTCTATCAGACTATAAATATCTTACTAATCGCTACCGTGTATGTCTGATTTTCGAAATTCAAAACACAAAAGCAGAAAAATTTTGTTTAATGTTTAGGTTATAGCTATCTTGTTTAAATAATTATAATAACATAGTGTCATTTCTCAAAGACCCTGTGTTGTGTGCATTACATTATATATTAAATTTATTTGTAAATCCTTGTGGTGTTACACATAACTAGACTTTGGAAGATTAATATAATTTATCATACACTAAAGATTCGAAAATCATATGTGTTACTTTCTATCATCTTAAGAGTCATGTACTTATGATTTTCTTCAGACATGATTATTACCAACAATAAATAATTACTCAAAATAGAAAATAAAATTTATAAGAAACTAATTAATAACATGGAAAACATTTAATGTAATCTCATTATTAAGTCAGACAAGGTTATAGTGGGTATAAAAACTTGTGAATATAATTATATATGTTGGAACAACATTATATTTCCATGAATCTCTCTTTTTTATGATAAAAATATCAAAAAAAATAAAAAAATAAAAAAATTATTGATTTCATATATTCCAAAAAAGTAAAAAGAATATAACATGAATAAATAATTATGAGTTAAATTGATATTTTTTGTTTCCCTTTATATCTCCCCCTTTTTTGATATAAAATAGAAATTATAGAATAGTGGGTAGAACATGTTTATTTGGAATATTAAAATACAAAACTAGGAAAATAAAATAATAAAATGAATTATCGTATTTTTAGGGACTTTTATTAAATGAATAATAATATAATTACAATGTGAATCATAAAATGTTTAAAAAACAATGGAAAATTTCAAGATAAATAGAAATTGATTAATCTTGAGGCTGTAGGTTTTGTTCAGAAGGGCCTCTAATAAAGATTACAGGCCTTGGTATAAGTGTCTATGTTCATCTTTTGAATATATATAAGTCCAATGGTTTCCTTTATAATCTTCCTCATTTATAAAATAAAATTTCCAAACAATTTCTCAACTCTTGATTTGTATCACTTCTATATTGTTTAAAATAAAAAATTAACTTTAGAATATGTGGACCGAGAGGCTTTTTAGCTTCTCATCCAGCTATAAAAAATGTTCCATAACATTTTCTTTGTAAGATTATAGAGGTGAAAAGATATTTCTTAACCATTCTGTTGCAACATGATAAATTTTGGAAGGATTATTTCTAAGGTCTATGTGATCTGTGGTCATATAAAGTATTTTTTCACACATATAAAATGTCTTCATATTGTCATATTTGTAAATAAAGTAGTATTAAATATCTAGAAATTAAATAATGTATAACTTTTGTATCACTATATTGTTTTATTAAATTAAATGTATAGTTATAAAATTATTCAAAACCTTAAACTAACCCTCTAAAATTATAGTAGAAACATAAAAATCAAGTTAATATTTTTGTTATTAAAGAACCATAGTGTCTTTTCCATTAGAAGTGGATCATTGCATGTAATCTTCTTCACTATCAAATTTTTTAAAATTTGATTCACAATCAAAAGAAATAAGCTGATCAAAATTGTTTGAAATCTTTTTTCATATCGATGTCTTATAAATTATAATTTTTCATTTAATGGTGATTCCCAATCCTTTTACAACCTTAAGGTATCTTTGTAATTTTAACATCATAAAATAGAGTTTCCTTAAGAGAAAAAATGTTATATTAAAAAAAAGTTCAATATACATAAAGTATCTTTAAATATCCTTGATATCTTGTTTTTACCTTTCCCTAGTTTTCATAAAATCAATAATCCATTGATTATTTAGCTCTTAAAAGATTTTTGAAGATATTATATGACAATATAGAGAAGAAATTATATCATTTATCATCGAAAATTATAATAAAACATTATTCAACTAATATATAACATCTTTGTCCACTTTGAACACTAATTATGAGGAATCTGTTTATATAGGTTAATTGTCATTCCACATATCTAAATGATATTTTAGAATCCACTTTATTTAATTAAAATCAGTTTTAGAGACTGAAAAAGATTTCATTTCCTCAAAAATATATTTTGAAATATAATTTTATTTCAATTATTTAAATTCCTAAATTAAGTATTTAAGACCAAAACTAATCCCATTCATATCTCTATTCATAAGATAGAACATAGAGGAAACTTCTAAAAAAATTGAACCTTTTATTCATAATTATAACTTACATTATGTAACACCCAGAAATTTTATGAAATATGTTTTTCAATTATATTTAAACTTTGTGATATTTTAGAGTAAATGAAACAATGATTTTATCTTTCATTACTCCCAATACTATGTTTGTATTGTATTACACATAACCGCGAGTTTACCTTGTATTACAAGCGATATTGAGTTTAAACCAAACATGGCATACTATTTAAATATTATTATTTAATATGATAGTTATAAACTGGCCATTAGAATGGTGGATATGAATATGATTAACTAAATTATTAAAATATGTTTTCCAAATATTTATATAATTCTATGGTGACCAATTAATTAGAAAATAAAATAAAACTATTTTGAAAAATAAATGAAATATATTTCAAAAAAAACTACGTTTACGTGCACAAGTGTTTTTGATATCAATAAATTAACTAAATAAATTTTTTTAATTATTTTAATTAAATTTATATATTATATATTAAATTAATTTTTAACATTCATTTTATATATATTCTATACAGTAGATAATAATAAATTCAATTTCACGCTTAAAAACTGTATTTTTTATAAAAAGTTGTTTTGTCCCCTTTTTATAGAAGACATATTTTAAAATTAATTTTTTTTTCTATTTTTAGAAAAATAATTTTGTGAAATAGACATCAGTTTTGAAATTAAAATATCAAAATTAGCTTAGGGTGAATTCTTTGTATTTTTCTGAATAATTTATTTTTTGATAAATATTGAAAAATACTAAATTTTAATTGAAAACAACCATTCCATTTAATTCATTCATGAATACAAATTATACTTTAAAATAGTTTTAAAGTAAATTTATTGAAATTTTATATCCTTAAATCCAATTTTGGACATTTTAATCAATTTTATATTGAATTTTGACATAAAAACTTTTGAAACATTTGAGCTGTTTATCTTTAAAAACTTGCTTTCTCATCACATCTATGTGATTAATTTTAAATAATTTTTCTCACTTATGTGAAATGAATTTTTCTAAATAGATTACATATCTAGAATCAGAATAATTTATAATCTCTAATAAGGTCAAATTAATTTTTCACCAAAACAAATAGTGAATGCAGTAAAAATAAATTACCGTGGAAAATGTAAAAATGGGTTTAACAGGTGGTTAATTAGAATAATAAGAGTGAAAATGAAATAAAAAAATATAAATTTTGTTAAACTAAATTATTTATAAATTTTCCATTAAAGTATCTAGAATATTGAAATTTATTTCCACTTTTCTTCGAATATGACTCATATAATAAGTTAAGTAATGAAAAAGGAAAAATAGATACTTTTTTTGCTTTTAATATGAATAAAGTCTTTGGATAGGGATAAAAACAACATATTCCCATATATATATATATATAATTATTAATTATAATTAATTTTTTTTATCATGAGAATTTATTTTAATCATTTTTAGATGAGATAATTACTTTAAATCTTTAAGAAATGCCAATAAAGAAATTCTTTAGTTAAAAATAAAATAAAATTAATGATACTTGAAAAATTAAAAGTGAACTAAATTGAATGAATTATTATGTACCAATATTTATGTAGAATAATATATCATGATATATAGTTTTTAAAACAACTTATTCGAATTCCATAATCTTCTTGATATTTTTTAAATTGAAATTATGTTAATAATGTCAAAATTGAAATTATTATTATTTTATAATAAAGTAAATATTATTAAATGATTTAAAATTAACAAAGAATAAATATTTTATTATATTATTTTTTAAAAATAGTTAATATAAATTATGTTTCTTTCATGTAACCATTGTTATATTATAATGAATATATTGATCGTTAAATAATAAAAACTCATTTAGTGCGATTAAGGTTAAAGCGACACTTTTTCACGTTACATATCCTTAGGTTAAAAGTAATTTCCAACACACAAATTATTTATATTTTATAAATTATGAATCATATTTATAATCACTGGGTCTAAATTATATTGTAAGGATCACTCTAATTTATTCTTTATGGGTAAATTACGAAGGATATAAATCTATTTATCATAATGAAATAACAAAATGGAAAAAAATGGATAATTAGAAGTTAATGAATGAAATGTTTAAAAAATCTGATTAATTATGTGAAGGAGGCTTGGATCAACCAAATAATCCTTAAAAACCTTCAATTATCAGATTTGAAGCCACTCTAGGTAATATTGACCCCCTAATAGTGAATAGTTTTGAGTATTTACAAGAATGACACACCTCCTAAATTATTAATTGTAAATCACTATCCCCACTTATTCACACCTATCAATAAATTTAGATAAACCAAGAACTGTCAAAAATAAATTCCAAAATTTCTTACGATCAACCAATAATCCATACTCTTTACAAAAATCCAACCAAGAAAGTTTTTTTTGAAAACCTACAGGGGATACTCAAAGAAGAGGTAATGTTCATCAACGATAATTTTTTTCTATTTATTCCTCCACATTATTAAATTATTTTTATAACATCATTTTATAAAAAAATAATTATTTTCTATGTACTGATAGATTTTTATGTTAAGGGTATAACTTATAACCACACACTTCCATCAAACACGTTACAAAATCATCATTTGTGTATATGGTGGACTACCGTATCGCGAACCAATATCATTTGTTTTTTCATTACCACCTTCTAGGATAGGAAATGATTATATATATAGTATATATATGATATATATGATATTTATAATTTTATAATTCTTCTGGAATTATTATATCACACATACCTTCATTGTTTCCATTTTTTGGGAATACGATAATGGCGTTCCTTTCTATAGAAGTCTACCTCCTCATGAAACAATATGATTCATTCACACTTTACATAGAATTTATTAAGGATGTGGTTAATAAAAATATGCGAAATATATGAAATAAAAAGTATATGATAATAATAATATATACATACCATTTTATTTTATTTCTTTCAATATGATAAGAAAACAGAAATAACATTCATGTATATGTACGAACTACCATCTCTATGAATGATGCGTTTAATTTCCTATCAATAAATATTATGGATTATAATAAAAAAATATTTAATTAAAAAATATTTTTTTATTTATTTTTTATTATTATGTAGATGATTCAATCATGATCAAAATAGGAGGAACAAAAATAAAAAATCAAAACATATATGAAAAAAATACAGTTATTACCTGAGATATAACCTTTACATGGAATACTTAATAAGAGGTTAATAAAAGATCTATGAAAATATTATATGGTAGGATATATATATATATACATATTAGTATTTTTTATATAAAATATGTAAAATAAACTCATATTTATTATACAACAGGTTTGAATGAGTATGAAGGAAGTCAATCCGTAAGGTTAAGTGTTTTCTACTATCACTTATATTTCTGAGATACTTATGCCGAATTAACCACTCATTTTTTAAAATTTATATACTAAAATATAAAGTGATATATCAATAATACACCTCATTTATTAATAATTTGTGTTTCCGTTGATATTATTATTTCACAAGTATTACGATTGAAATGTTACTCAAGAAGTAATGGATTTCTGTCTTACATTTATTTTCTGTGAGACTATAGCCATATACACCATGTATCTCTTTTATGTGGTTTATATTCTAACCATTTATGTATTATATTATTATTATCTTTAAAATATAGGTATTTTCATATGAATTTTATTATATCACTTTTATGGGGTTTATGATTTCGATGTTATCAATGCAATAAAGGGTTTTTGTGTCAATTTTCCTTCTTTGAGAAGTAGGTTATGTTATGCCCATATATTATTTCATGTGATGTATATAAATCCCCTTTGATATGTAATATTAAAAATTTATTTATCCTTATGATATTATAAGTTCCATTTTATGTTACTCTTTCATGTGTCTTATGAATTAATGTTACCAAATTGGTAAGGATTTTATGTTACAGTTTCATCATTTATTAGGATTAATTATGATTAAGTCTAAAATGATGAAATATCATAATCTAACTATCAAATATTATTATTAAATTTCTTATCCTATGGTTATTCATGATATTTTTATGTAATAGTTCCATTTTCCCACTCTTTGGTACATAAATTTAGTATTAAAATATTTTTAAGGAAATATAACTTTATTTATCTCTTTAGATGATTTTCATCCAAAAATATGTTTTATAAAAATGTTTTCAAAGATATGTTTAAATGATATTTTAATTCCACTTTCATGGAAAATTATTTTTTAAAATATTTTACATTTTAAAAAGTGTTTTAAATGAATTTTAAATATTCCGTCATATTTTTTCCAAGTTATTTTCAAAGAAAAATGATTTCAAAATATTTTATGTTTCAAAATTATTTTTTCAAAGAGGAAATTATATTTTCACTAAGAAATGTTTTAAATTATATATTTCAATATATTTTCTATCTAAGATGACATCCATTGGTGTTATTTATTCCATACTAGGGATATGATCTGAGGATACCATTCATATTAATTCTTTGAATGGTTTATCTTTTTATGGTATGATGTTTATTGAACTCGTTTCAATTCCATGGGTTTTACCATGATGAAATATAGACACACCCAACTTTTTTTCTTGGATTATTATAAGGTTAAATTATTATGAAACATGTCCCTTTTATATAGGTTATGATATGATTACATGTTTATGATAACCATTTCATTTCATGGGTTTTGATTTGATTAATTTTTATGATCTTGTAGAACACATATATATTATTTCATTATGTAAAGGGTGGGACCAATATATCCCTAAAACTTATTAGGTCAATATATATATATATATAATGATATTATGTGGAATGGAATAGGAAGTGAACCTATTTCAATAATATAGGGATAAAATGGGTAGTGAACCTAGTTCAGTAATACATAGATGCAATGAAAAGTGAAAACGATTCAGTAATACTGGGCTAGAATGAGAAGTGAACATAGTTTAGTAATACATGGTACGAATAGGTAGTGTAACAAATTTAGTTCTATTGGGATTGAATGGGGAGTGAAACTAGTTCAGTAAAGGACTTTATCCACTATGATGGTCTCAGTAGTGATATGTGAGTAATATCAAAATGATTTTCTATGATTATTTGTATGACAAAAATTCCATGTCTTATGATCTCATGGATAAATTTATTTGATTCTCTTATGACTCATGTCTTATGAACTACCAATATTTATTCCATGACTCATGATTATGACCTTTGATATGTAGGGTATGTTTTTCAAATGTTATGCTCATGTTATCATACCCTTATGTTCATGTTATGTTTACATATCTCCTTTTTTTAACATTATTCATCATCTGAGATCACTATTTATTATGTTTTAATTCTATAGGTTATAAAGAATTGATTAATTTTTTTTCAAGGTTGAATGGATTTATTTATGGTATGTCTATAAATCGTAATAAAGCAGAATATCATTGTGGGAAACAATGAATATCCATTACAACTTTAAAAGATTATGTTCCAATTTTTCAAAGGGATTAAAATATGATGGTCCATAGGCATGTAAAGTTTCTTGTATATTAAATATTCATATAAAAATTTGCAATATATATATGTATGTATTGGGATGTATCTGAGGATGAGTATAAGGATGATTCAAAGCATAAGAAAATGTCTGGGAATTTTGGTAAAGGATAGAGCGAGTGGTTTCTTAAAATTTACATCCATGTATAGATACTACAAGTGGATGTGGCATTGGAACCAATGTACCTATTGGTAATAACCCTAAAGACACCATATTAATATAGAATCTATTGGGAAAATGTGAAGGAAATTGTTTCTTTTTTCACACCCAGTTTGATAGTCTTGGTGGATATTCTTTAGAAATTCAAAAGCACATCACAAACCATCATTATGTATTTAAATAATTGATGATCATGTATGACCTAAGGTAAGACTATGGAGTCATATATTTAAAATAATAATTCATGATTTATACATTCTATAAGTTAATTTTATTTATTTTGTTGTTTTCTTATGCGATAAGTGTTTTTCATACTATGTTTTTGGTTTTTGACATTGGCAGGAAGTAGAAGGAACTGGGTTAACATTGAATGTGACATAAAATTTGTTGAAGAGAAGTCAAATGGGATGATGAATCAATTGAATGATATTGTTATTATTCTTAATCAATTTTCATAGAATATGATTAAAAATTTATTCCTTAACCAACACTCTGACTTAAAAAATATGAAAAGGAAATAGTTTTCTAAGAGTTTTGGTATTGGAGACCATAGAGGAAGGAAGATTTAGTTTCCCACATGTTTATAATGTGGGAAGAAATACCCATGTAGATCTCTTAGAGTAACATGAAGATGTTTTGATTGTGGAAAAAAAGGGAAAATAGTGAGTAACTACACAATAAAATGAACATTTTTAGTAAACACAATGGATGGAAATATTGGTCCCTCTAAGGTATTATCAATGAATGAATTATTTAAATTTGAAAAATATGGGAATGATTAAAATCTATGTACTTGGGGTAATGCTTGTAAGAAAAGTGATATGAGTAATGGTTATATTTATTATTAATAATAAACTACAAATGACATGGTAATGGAAATACGATTTAAGGAATAATACTATATATCTTAGTTAGTTGTTTGAGAAGGAAGTCAGTTTAATAAAGTATTTATCTATTAGAATTAAAATATAATGTTATAAAAATCATGAAATATATATAAGTGTTATTTATTATATGTTTTTAATTAAGTAATTGAAAGGATATGTTAAATAATGATGATGGACTGGACAAGTGATTTAATGGCATGGTGACATTCAAAGAAAACTCAAAGTTAAGGGAAAGATAACCCGTACTTTGTTCTCTTTATTGAGATAATGATGTTGGGATAAAGAGATGATTGATTGGTAAAAATTAAGGTGGATAGTATTTTTTACCTTTCAACTGATTAATGATTTGTTGAAAAAGTGGTTTATGTAATCATGGATGAATTTTATAGATTTTTTGGATTTAAGGAATATATCCAATAATCTTAAAATTATTTAAGGAATAATGGAGCATGTATGTTTTTAATAAGGTTTCATGGTAAAATAAGTTTATTACCATGTTTAAATATTATAGAGACCTATGATTAACATAAATGGATATTACATCATTTTAGATTAATATTCATCACATTAAAAACATACATTCCCAAGGACCATAATTGTTTAGTGTATGTGGAATCTTTAAACACATTCTTCTAGTTTGGTGAAAGATCTTAAACATATCCCATAAAGATATTCCCCTTTATTAATAATAATGAAAATCCTTCTTCATAATTTGCGTAAATAAAACATAAGAAATGGTTGATCTCGAATACTTAGTAAGGTTAAATAAAATAAATACATAAGAATAACATGAAAAAAAGGGTATGATAACATGAATATAACATTCAAAGATCATACCATGCATATAAAATATAATATACATGAGACATGGAATAAATATTGTGAGTTCATAAGACATGAATCATAAGACAATCAATAATGTGAAACATTTGAGCATATCATAGTAATATGACATAGAATTTGTGGCAGACATATAAACATTGAAAATCTTATGTCAAGGCTACCAACTAAGATCTTTATAACATGTTAGTCTTGGGATATTCACCCGTGTAACTTCTTTTAGTTTGGGATAACAACCCGTGTAACCTCTTATTTTCAGGGTTGGGCTATAACCCATGTACCCTATTATTTTTGGACTTGGGATACAACCCATGTATTTTTTTTTAACTTTCATTCTTGAGATTCTACCCATGTACCTACTTGTTTTTTGGATTGGGCTATAACCCATGTGCCCTCTTAATTTTAGGCTTAGGCAACAACCCATGTACCCTTTTAGCTCATATACCATTTATCATTATCAAATTTATTAGATGGAGATATAGGTCCTAACCATAAAATAAAAAATTAATGCATACATGTTCTATAAAATAATCAAAAATTCATCATATCATAACCCATAAAAATAGATTGGTTTCATAAAAATCCTATCATAACCCACAAAATGAAAAAACATGTGAAAAGAATCACCTATGGGAAAAAATATTGGTCTCATAATCATTTAATCACCTCTGGAAAAAACACCCGTGAGAAAATAATCACCTATAGAAAATATTGGTCTCATAATATAATCACCTATGGAAAAAATATTGGTCTCATAATCATTTAATCAACGAATGACCCATGAAAAGAATCATTTTCAAGAGCATATAACCCGTGGAAGAGAAATGTGTTTCATAAACATCATTCCATAAAAACATAAACCATTCAAGAAATAATATGAATTGTATTCATAGATAATATCCCCAATAAATAATAAAATATAAAAAGTATGTCATCTTAGGTGGATAAGGTTTTTGAATGATCACATGAACTATTTCTTAATGAAAACATCCTTTCTTCAAAAATCATTTTAATAAACCATTTCAAAATCATTTTCTTATAAATAATGGTTTTCAATTTTATTCAAAACATTTCTTGAGTAAACTATCTTTTATGATTTTTAAAAAATAATACTTTTGAAAAAAAAATTTCTTTACAAATAACCTTGATAAATTATAAATAATTTTTAAATCATTTTGAAAACATTTTTCTTTTAAAATTCCTTGAAACCTTATAAATAAAGCTTTAAATCATTGAAATCCTTTCCTTTGAAAATAACATTTTGAAAAAATATAAAAGAATGTTTGAAAATAATTTTAATAACTTTTTTAACATAAATCAATTTTTTGATAACTTTTTCTTTGAAAAAAGCTTTAAATTCAAAAAATTCCAAGAATATTAGGAAAAATATTATTTAAAAATAATCATGAAAAAATATAAATTAATTTTGAAGGAAATGAAGACCATGATTACAGGTAAGCCTGTACATGCCAGGCATTCATTTCCATGATAAAATTTTAGAAAAGTCACTTGAAAAGAAAAATAAAAGATGAATAATTTTTAAAACCATTTTTTAAAATGGAAAAATATGCGTTAAAATTTAATTTAAACATTATAGGATAATAGTGAAACATGTTTTAAATCACTTTTAGAAATCATGGTTTTCAAAGAACACATATTTCTGACCAAAAGAAGAAATAAAATCATATTATCATAATACAAATTCTAAATTATCTTAATTTCCAAATAATGGAAAGTGGTACTAATACATGAAGATATCTTGGATAAATAGAGTAGATGAAAATTTGTGAGTTTTTTTGGGATATGTATTATAACATCTAATTAATGGAAATATAATCATAAACAATCCCGATAATGATAAACTTTCACTACTTGGTAAATTTGAATCATAATAATGATAAAATTATAAAGTCACATGAATCTTAAAATATCATGAAAATAAGTAGATTAATGATATAAAATTTTAATTAGATTTATATACACCCCATAGAAAAATATAAGTGCATAACATGCGATGTATCTCAAAGAAGGAAAATTGAGACAAAATTACTTTACCGATTTGGTAAAATTTGAACCATAGAACCTTGAAAGAAATATACTCAAATGGATATTTAAATACACATAAATTTGATTAAATTAATTATATAATACATTCATGGAAGGTATATACACAACAGATAAGAAATAGGTCGTGAAAATTGCTTGTGTCTCATAGAAAATAAAAGTGAGATGAGAAAACCCTTACCTTAAGTCTTGAATTTATTCATAAACAATCAAGACTCATGTGTAATAAATATATGTTTATTAAAAATCTACCACATGACCATATTATTATATCTAATACCATATATTATTTTATTATGACCTTATATTAACTCTTTATTGCAATTCTATGTTAATGTTATATTTCAGGTAATATCCGTGTTGTTTTTAATATATGTTTTGACTTTTTATTATTTATAAAAATAATTAGATAATTATTTAATTATTTATATAAGGTAAAAAATTATATAAATATCATATATATTCATTATATATTTATTTATAATAATCTATAAATTATATAAATATGAAATAGAATACATTGTTCATGGAGACGATAAGTTGTACGTACGCATGAACACTGTTTCCAATTTATTTTCATTTTGGAAGAAATAATGTAAATTATCTACATGTATAATGTAATTATCTTATAATTATTATTTTATATATATCATATAATTTCACTAAACCCATCCTTAATACATTCCATGTAATGTATTAAGGAATCACATCACTTTGAGAAGGCAGTAGTACACACTTCCCCAAAAAAAATTATAATATTTAAACAAAATGGAAATGAAAAATTTATGTGTTATATAATAATTACATAATCATAAATATATTATATAAAAATATAGTTTAAATTATAATTACCAACCATGAGAAGTGGTACAGGAAAAACAAACCACATCATTTCTTGAGGTTGTAGTTCACCGTACACAAGAACGATAAGTTTGTTACACATTATATAAATGTGTGTGTAAGTGTATATAGAACCATTAAAATAATAACATGTAAGTATATTTAGGTTACTTAGGTAATTATATAATCATTTAATAATAAGATTTTTGGGTGTGGATAATGAAAATAAAAAAAATGGAGGTTGAGTAAGGATGTTACCACTTATTTGGGAAACTCTTCTTAGTTTGCACCAAAGAGATCCATTGGTTGGATTTATGCCCAAATGGATGCTTACAAGATGAAGTTAAGAATTTGGGGAGCTTATTTAAGTATATTTTGGGAGATCAAAATGTCTTGAGATGTGTTAATAAGGGAGGAGGTGAGTTCATTTTTATAGTGGAGGAGGAGTGACATTCTTATAAATTTTGGAAAAGGGAATTCCACCCATGTTTTCCCATGTAACATGGTTCCAATAATATGAAAAACTCTATAAAATGTAGTGTAGGTTCACAAAATGATTATAAAATGGATTTTTACAAGTTTTTAGGTAATTTTGTCTCTTAATATTAAGGTTTATCCCCCTGTTAAGAAACTTTTCTTCTAAATTGTTGTAATTAATTTTAATTACATTCACTAATATTTTTTATAAATAAAAAATTTGACCTTTAAAGATATTATATTTTATTATTATTTAAAATTTGGAATCAATTTTTTCCAATTCCAATCACATCAGTGGAAAAAATTGACAAAAAATTAATCCCACAGACAGGATGACATTGTGAGGTTTTAAAGTAAAAATGCTCAAATGTTTGATAAGTTTTTATATATAATTTAAAAATGAAAATGATCCCAATAAAAAAATTGGATTCATTTAGGTATAATTTATATAATTATACTATAAAACCAATTATAAATATAATTTTAACTTTTAAATAAAGTAGACTTAAAAGCATATTTAATTAAAATTATGTATTTTTCACTATTAATCAAAAAATGTAACTTCACAAAATAATACAAAATATTAACCATAACCTAAATTTTATGTTTATAATTCAAAAACTAATTTTATTTTTAATTATAAAATTTATAAAAGTTCCAACATTTTGATTTAAAATAGTTTTGCTATTAAAAGGTGGTAATACTTCTTTTTAAAAAAAACAGGGTTTTATGTGTAATATTGAATTTTTGTCTATCTTATTCCAATAAAATATATTAGATGAATGTAAAAAATATTTCATTGGATAAAACATATATTTAATTAATATCATTTTATATATAGTAATTAATTTAATATATTATGTTAACATTCCTCTGTGGGAAAAAAGTAGTTTTTATAAAAACACTCCCTCTATATTCAATTGGTTATTATATTCACTTATAATTAATCTATGACCAATGAATTGAACCGTATATTTTCATAAGTTATTTAATATAATTCTAAAATATAACTTAACATCTATGTTATATCTTAATATATTAAATAATAATATTCTAAAATTTTATTATTCTTCGATAAAACTCAGTCTTGTGTATTATGTAATCCATTGAGGAAAGTTAGTCTTCTGTGTAACATAAGATAAAATTGGTGTTATATATAGAGAAATATAAAATTTAAATTGTGTATAGTCCATGATTAACTTGGTGTTGCATATAATGAAATCCAAACACAATGGTCTAATAAAAACACTATTTTTAGTATTATGTGAAAAGAAAAATTTCAATGATATTCAATTAATTCATTTTTTATTCAAAAAATATTGGGGTGTTACATTATATACCCCTTAAAATTAATTTCAAACTTGAAATTTTTTTGGGTAATTAATGGTATAATATTAGAAATTTCCGTTCATAGAAACCCACATTGTAAAAATGAATACAAAAACTTCCATTAAAGATGGAATGTTTGAAACATAATGGTTACCGAATGTAACATATAACTAGGTTCCCACATAAGAGAACATAGGTGAGAAGTAAAAACATAGAAATAAAAGAGAAATATTATTATAATGTTTATAGAGAGTGATAGAGAATAGTTTCTGGAGAAAGTTAACAATCAAAAGGTATAAATCTGCGATGATCTATAGGGCCATTTGATTCATCAAAAATGAAGGTACTAGGATAAAAATTTCTGTTTCAAAATCCTTTTCCTTAATGTTTCAGAATTTTCTTGAGAATATATACTTACTTGATTCATTACAAGGTCACCCTTTTTTGTTTCTTGATCAATTTCCACTTCATCTCTAAATTATATGAAATGAAGGTGAACTTTTCACTCCCAAAGAATTAACATATCATGAGATCCATAAATATAATGATTGGACATTTATTCAATCACAAAAAATGGTTATCACACGTTATAAAATATGAATAAATCCATATATGGTGAGATAATACTCTAACCTCATCTGAATTTCAATATAAATCATTCTATAAATAGTTAACCTTATAAACCTTCCATAAGATAATGTTAAAAACATTAGAAGAAAGGTCACTAACATATTAAGAGTTTTATTTCCCATAATCATGTGTTTTATATAGAAATCACCTTTCCATTATATCAGTTTTCTAGTTAATCATTATTTTATAAAATATTATTGAAAATAATTAAATACAAAATTCTACGAACAATCCTAACAAACTTCATGATTCATATAACATAATAATATTTTCCAGAATGTCCTGAAGGCCTTCTTTTTTTATTGATTTTTTGATAACCCCCATTTCAAGGGATAAGGGGGAACCTTTAAAAGGCCTGTAGTCTTAGAGATTACATGACCTATTTTTATTATAAGAAATATCCAGACTATAACTATATGGAACTTATTCTCCCCAAAATCTGCATCATGATATAATCTCTCCACCTTCGCATGGTTGTTCAGATTGGCTTCCCATGAATGTACATGATGGTCCCGATGGTAATTCCACACACTCTCATTCTTCCACATCCATTTACTTCTGCTCTGGTGAATACACCTACTCTAAATACTCATATAGCGTCTCCTCCATATAGATTCTTTCTGGTCTGTTAATCACCATTTCAAGTGTCTATAAATCCATGAGGTGGCCCGAAGGCCTTAAGGTGGCAAGAAGGCCTTGATTTGGCCCAAAATCTTTACTGTCCTAATGGCCTTGGGTGGACCAAAGGCCTTGAAGGACCCGAGCACCAAACCGGTGGCCCAAAATTCAAACTAGATGAATAGTTTCAACTATTATAGTATCGAAAAGTACCTTCTACAGAACTTGATACAGTGTATTCTACAACATTGCTACAATAATTAGAAAATATGTCCCTATTCAGTTTTGAACTTGGGTCACATGGATGCACTTTCCAAGTCCTCAATTACTGGGAGGAGGATCTTGTGCTAAATGTGGGTTTCTAAGACCAACTCCCAGCAGGGGGCCCCGACCAAGCCAAAGTGTGTGCCACATTCCCAAGATAAGAAATGGTTTTGAATCACATTGTACATAATATTCACAATGTCTGAGTTTGGCGGGACTTGAGCCTACGATACTTTTAATGGAGAGCAAGGGGTACAACCAGTGGGTACCACTCATCTAACACCCCATGGAAAAAATATGCATTGCTAACACCTACTCCCAATGGGGGCCCCCACTAAGCCCATGTGCACGCCACATTCCCCAGCTAAGAAATGGATTTGAATCACCCTATTCATAACACACACAATGTCCAAGTTTGGCAGGACTCGAGCCTGCGCCAGTTCCCATGGAGGACGAGGGGTACAACCCTCGGGTACCACTCGGCTAACATCCCATGGGAATATAACATAATCTTTGAATTCCAAAACATATACACTTTAATCATCCAAATTTATTATTAAACCATTGCTCGGGCTTTATAAACGTATTCCATAAGACCTATTTACTAGAATATGAAATATGAATCATGTATTAATGTTCTTCAACCTCAATCTAATCACTATTCTTACATTCAATGTAAATTGTACTATAAGAACACCCCATACCTTTCACATTTCATTTTCAGTCTTTTTATCTTCAGTAGTATAACCAATACTCATTCCGCCTTCCTAAATCTCTTGATGATATTTCCAATTTGGACATCAATTTGTATAAGTCCCAAACAATACACTTCTAAAACATTCAATGTGGATCTAGTTATTTTGGTTCCCACCATTTAATAAAACCAGAAATCATAGTGTGAAAAACATTTATCATAAAATAGATCCTCATAATCATGTAAAATCAGTTATAATATGTCTAAATTATGACACATACTCCTTTAATATATGACAACTTATGTTTATTCTTGGTTATTTATAGTCATATTTTATTTAAATCCTTAATGATGATTGTAAATAGTTTTTGAATTCTCAAAGCATATCCCCTAGGAGTGTCAAACTTGGTGCACAGTAAGGTCAATTATCGTGTACCAGGTTATTCTTGAGTCATGCCTAATGCACGTTGCATGAGTTATTACTCCTAGGTACATCTAATTCAGAATCAAAACCACATGCAGCATATAGATAAGGATATATATCTAGGAAACTACTCACCCTATCCTTTACCATAATTACAGGACATTTTTCTAAACATTAACTCATCCTTATACTAATCCTTAGAGACATCCCAAAACATATACTTAGAAATATTCCTAGGGATATCACTAAAATGTTTCCATCCTATTTTAAAAAGGTTGTTGAAAAATTTTATTTTATACCAACTATAGACACTTAGGATTAACATACACGTATATTACATCATTTTAGATGAATATTCAACCCATTACAAAAGTACATGCCTGAAGACCATAATAGTTTAGTGTATTTGGATTCATAGAACACATTCTTCTAGTTTGGTAAAAGATCTTCAACATATCCCATAAAGATCATCCCCTTTATTACTCCTACTTAAAAATGATCTTTATAACCTAGGGAAAGGAAAAATAAGAAAAGGGTGAGCTAGAATGCTCATTAAGGGTAAATAAAGGAAATATTTAGTCATAACATGAGAATATGGGTACAAGAACATGAGAATAACATTTGTAGATCATACCATTAATATTAAGGATAATATAAATTAGACATGGAATAAATATTGGTCGTTTATAAGACATGAATCTTCGTATAATAAAGAACATGTACCATATGATAACAATGCAGGCATAAGACATAGAATTTGTGACAAATATATAACATCGATTTTTTTTCAAGGATACCATCCAATACCTTCATAAAATATTTGGATTGGGCTAATCACCCATGTAAATTCTTCAGGATTAGACTATTAATCCTTGTACCCAGTTATTTTTTATCATGGACTACAACCTGTGTAACCTCTTGTTTTTGAGCTTGGGATACAACCTTTGTGAACTCTTACTTTTAGGCTTGGGCTACAACCCATGTACCTACTTATATTCAGGCTTAATCTACAACTTGTGTACCTTCTTGTTTTTGGGAATGTTCTACAACCATTGTACCCACTGAGATCATATACCATTTATCATTACCCAATTCATTACAGGGAGATATAGTTACTACCCATCATATAATGAAATAATGCATACACGTGCTACAAG
Organism: Viscum album; assembly: GCA_963277665.1. NCBI lineage: Eukaryota > Viridiplantae > Streptophyta > Magnoliopsida > Santalales > Viscaceae > Viscum > Viscum album. The sequence continues at coordinate 766,213,387 of OY728159.1, read as the reverse complement.
ATAATAAAACTTACATCATATCATGACCCATTAAATGATATGGGTTTTAAAAAAATCATATCAAAACCGATGAAATGAAATAGTTATTATTAACATTTTATCATATCATTAGCTATAGAAAATAGATAGGTCTTCTAATCATTTCATCAAATAATAACCCATGAAAAGATGCAAGTTTCAAGAGCATAAAACCCATGGAAGAGAAACTTGTGTCATGAATATCATTGCACCAAAATTTAAACCATTCAAGAAAGAATGTGAATGGTGTTCCTGGATCATATCCCCCATAATTAATAAACTATGACAATTTATGTAATATTAGATGGATAAGAATGTTCAAAGATCACATGAAACATTTTTTAATGAAAATATTTTTTATTTAAAAATCATTTATATAAAACCATTTCAAAATCCTTTTCTTATAAATAAATAATTACAATTTTGTTTAAAACATTTTTCAAGGAATATATCATTTATACTTTTCAAAACATAAAACATTACGAAAACAAATTCCTTGATGCCAATCTTAAAAAATCTTGAATAAGAATGGAAAAATTTTGAAATTTTTTTTCTATGAAAATGATTTTAAAACTAATAAAATTATCTTAAAATCGTTGAAATGATTTTCATTGAAAATTTCCTTTTGAAAACATATAAATAAAGCCTTGAAAATCATTTAAAAATATTTTTAGACATAATTTTTTTGAAAACCTTTTCCTTTGAAAATCTCTTTAAATTCAACAAATTTACAGAATATTAGGGAATAAATTTCTTTAAAAATAACCTTGAAAACTTATAAATTAAGCTTCAAGTAAATGATTTCCATGATTGTGGGTAAGTCCATACATGTCAAAAATTCATTTTAAACCTTAAAAGTTTAGAAAAGTTCCTTGAATGTTAAATGATAAGAAGATTAATTTTTAAAACCATTTTTTAAAAAGGTAAAACATGGGTGAAAAATTCCTTTTAACATTATAGTATAATATTAAAACATTTTTTAACACCCTTTCAGAAAGCACAGTTTTGAATTAACACATATTTCTGACTGAAAGGGGAAATATTGTAAGATTTTCATAAAAACATATTCTTAAGTATCTTAAGTATCAAAGAGTAAAAAAATTATACCAATACATGAATATATAATGGATAAAAAAATAGAATAAAATTAACGAGTGTTATTGAGAGATGGATTATAATATTTCATCAATGGAAACATAATCCCAAACAATCTCAATAATCATAAACTACTACCACTTGGTAACATTGAATCATAATGTCATGACTCGTCCCCCGGGGCCCATGCCGTGACTACCTGAAGCCCACCATTCATAGGCTAGGGGCTGGGAACTAGCACCAAAGGTGTAATTCCCAAAAACTGGGAAGGCATTGCATTTATAAACTGAAAACTCACATAGAAAGATATGAACACAAGTAAACTGTATAACCAACAAGTGAGTACAGTAAGTAAAAATGGGGCAGGATACAAGACTAACTGGAAAGTACAAGAAACTGAAAGAAAAAGTACAACTGAGGAAAAAGAAAAACAGCTACTGGGTCTTCCTCTGAGGTTCCTACCTGAAGGGTAGGTACAGATCGCCACCTCAGCACTCCACATCCATCCTTATCGTTTGTGTACCAAAAAGCTGTATGGTCCACCTCCGAGTACCATCCAATCCTGGACTCTCAGCCTCAGTCGATGATGTCCATAGTCTACATCAAACACAACAAGGTGCGGGCATAGCCCGTACAAGGGAGAGTATATTGATACTCAATAGGGACCTCGAGACCCACAAGGTCCCACAAAATCCAAAAAGGATAAACCACAAAGTATGAAATAATCAGATAACCCCACTTTGGTATATTACCATAAACATAACTACGTTATCAACTAATCCATCTCAATCATGATGAAAACACAAAAGTACTTACTCAGATCAAACTATGATTTTATTCTAGGGGTAGAACATTTCAAACCCTCAGCTGCTGGAGAAATCCTCCTCTATTGAGTATAGTGGGCCTGATGCGTCACACAGGTGTGCTTCCCACTATCCTTGGACTGCTGAGGTAATCCTCTAGTCGAGTATCATGGGTCTTCTACATCACACAAAGGCACTCTCCACCATGGTTCTGCCACAACAACTAGGTTCTCCCCCTCATAGCCTATAGAGGTACTCCTCCTATCGAGTACCGTGGGTATGCCACCACAATGAGGCACTCCTTCACAGCGGGTATGCCGCCACAAACAAGCGCTCACCACTCTTCTATTTGAGTCACTTTGAGTCAATCAGTCAGTAGTCGTCAAGTCTCATCCAGCTACTAGGTTCCCTCACAAATGCTCACTCATCTCTAGAAGATCTGCCCCACAAGCTACTTGTCGATGCTCCAACTGCCACAAAGTCTCACGAAGAATTATCCCAAAGGTCCGCCATGCCATAGGGGGATAACCCAAATAACACGTGTCCAAGATAAATAGGACAAGATGACCAATACATTTTCCAAAAAGTACATGTTGTGTAGGAATGAGCCACATGCCGTGTCTTCACACCATGGGTACTGCTCATGTACAACGACCCATGACGTAAGACTGGTTTTGTAGAAAAGTAAGTACACGAGGTGTGGTACAGTTACATGTCATGTCCATGAAAATTGGTTTGGATCCATGTATGCTGGCCATGTGCCCGCACACGGCCTCAACCCAAGTTCGCCAACCCATGTAACTGGTACATGGGGTTGCCCGTCTCACTGGCCCTGCCTAGCCGTGTGGTGATGTACATGGCCATGTACTCCACCCCGTGTTCGTGTATCCCCAGGATACATGAAGAGTCTCACGAAGCCGCCTATACCAAGATGCGTAGAGAGTACATGCCGTGTCGTTAGGCCGTGTGACTCTTCCCGTATCCGTGTATTTCCTGGAATACACACCAAGTCTCAGGTAGCCACCTCTGCCATGCTGCATAGAGAGTACATGCCGTGTGACAGGGGTCAAATTCCATGTGATACCCGTCAGATTCCCAAAACCCTAACCGAAGAACTCCTGTACTACAAGGCGTGTTCTTCAGAAGTACACACCGTGTATTCTGAAATTTTCTAGAAACAATGCTTCCCACCAATGTACCTCCCGTGATGCTCGTTCTTTGTTCTTATGGTCCGATTGCCAAGAAACCATAGACTATAGGTTGCCCCGATGTTTCGAAGTCATCTACGGTGTTTTCGGGCCTCCGATCGGCTCTGAAAACACGTTTTGATCCACCCGCATGAAGAACATCCAAGAATGGTCTTTCCCAACCCGGTCTGATCTGTCATTCTCTATCATCGTCGCACCTCCGCTAGGCCGTCATGATATTGGATCTTCATTCCGAGATCATTGCATCACGAAACAAACCCACAACGATCCGTTGTTCTTCATCCATGAGAAATGCAAAGAACACATGACAAGAAGTAAGTCAGAGATATCGGGTCGTGTTAGTTTGGCTCGGTCCCTCTGCATTAGTTTGATAGCAAGCAGATGAAGAGGAAAAAATCAACATGATAGGAAAATGAACAACGTTGATCAAATAAAACACACCCCTACTTTATTCATTGTTTGTTAACATTGGCGTGAGAAGGCGGATGTCGATTCTTTGTAGACGAACATGTCGTACGTGGAAGGAGTCTGAGGAAAAAGGTCGAAAGAGTTCATTCTTCATAGTAGAAGGCATCCCTCTTCGACATTCTTTGTTGGTGGAGCGTTCTTCATTGGGATCTTTCTCCCAATATTTCTCCCAAGATCTCTCCTCTTCCAAATCCACCCAATTGCCTAGTGAGCCCCAAAATAAGTGATTAGGAAAACTATTATTTTGTTGGAAAAAAATCCAAAAGTATAATTAATCAATTTGTTGGAACATTAAATGGCATGTATGTTGGCATAATAAATGTGGAGGATTTCAATAGAGTCTCCCTCATTTATGAGGGAGTCGAGAGGTTTTCCTCAATTAAATGGGGGGGGGGGGGGGGTTAGTCCTGGGTGGTCCCCACACTGTAACCTCTCATGGGAGGTTAGGTTCGGGTGGTCCCCACCACCATAACCTCTCATGGGAAGTTAAGTTGTGTTGTTCCCCACATGAAATATCCACATGGAATCTCAAAATAAAATAAAAATAATTTTATTTTATTTTATTTATTCCACAAAAAACCCAAAAACTAACTTTCACTCTCGACCAACTGCCATCGAGGTGAAGGTCTACTTAAGAGAATACTGGTGCTGTGAGTTCAGCAGTGCCCTCAGATTTCAATTCCAAGCACTGGTTCAAAAGTTAGAAAAACCTGCTTGAATGTTTACTGAACATACCCAAACAAAACTTCCAAAATTGATGTCGGGCACACCAGGCCTCAGAATCACGTGCCGTAAAATTTCGCGAACTCATAAAATTACCACATATATATATATATATAAAATTACATGGAAATTCCGGGTCTTTACATTCTCCCCACCTTAGGGATCTACGTCCCTGTAATCCACAACTCCAAACTAGGTAAACAAGTGGGGGTACTGAGCACACATCAGAGCCTCCCGCTCCGATGTTCTATCATGGAGGTTTCGATGCTGCCAACAAACGTGCACCATAGGTATTGATCGTCCATGAAGGACCTGATCTTGTCAATCCTCAGTATCCACTGTAACCTCCGTAAAAGTCTCCCCATCATCGATTTCCTGTTCTCCATGGTTGATAATGTGAGAAGGGTTTTATATGTATCTCCTCATCTAGGATACGTGGAAGACGTCGTGCACCTGGTGCAACTGAGGTGGAAGAGCTAAGCAGTAATCCACCTCTTCAACTCTTCCATGGACCTGAAATGGTCTGTTGAATCTCAGAAATAACTTACCTCCTCAACCAAATCTCCATAAACCTCGTCGAGGTGAGACCCGTAGAAAGACGTGGTCACCATCCTCGAACTCCAGAGGTATCCGTATCTTGTTAGCATACGAATTCTGTCTTATCTGTGCAGTCTTCATCCACTCTTGTATGATCTTAACACTCTCTGTGGTAGCCCATACCATCTATGGTCCCACTAGTGCTGACTCCCCTGGGCCAGTCCAGCATAGAGGTGATCTGCAAGGTCACCCATACAATGCCTCAAAAGGTACCATCCCTATAGTGAAGTGATAACTGTTGTTGTACGCAAACTCTACCAAAGGAATGTGATCTTTCCAGCTGTGTCCGAAGTTGGGGACACAAGCACACAACATATCCTCGAGGGTATGAATGGTCCGCTCAGTCTGACCATCCGTCTGAGGATGGAAGGCGGTGCTCAAACGAAGCTACGTTCCGAAACCGTCCTGCAACCCCTTCCATAGCCAGGAAGTAAAACGAGCATCATGATCAGTGAAAATCATTGAAGGTACTCCATGTATCCTCACGATATCCTTCACATAGAGGCATCTGAGGCTCTCTACTGAGCACTGCTCTCTGATCGGTAAGAAGTGGGTTGACTTGGTGAGTCGGTCGACAATCACCCAAATCGAATCATGACCCCTAGATATAGATGGGATTTATGTCACAAAATCCATGTATATCCCATCCCACTTCCACTCTAGGACCTCTAAAGGCTGAACCAATCCTACTGGTACCTGATGATCCACCTTCACTTGCTGACAAGTGAGGAACCAAGAGACAAACTCTGGAATTTCTTTCTTCATTACTGGCTACCAGTGCTCTCGTTGGAGATCCTGGTACATCTTCACCACTCTTGGATGTACCACAAGAGGGGAAGTGTGGAACTCCCTCAACACTTCCTACTGAAGTAACACCAGTACCACGGTGTGTCCTATGAAGAGGATGACATGCTCCCCACCTTCAGAAAATCCATCAGGTGCCTGTCCTATGGATATCTGAGCACGTCATGTCTCACAGTAAGTGTACTCATGTTCCTCCTTCCTGACTCGTTGAAGAAGTAGGGGAGTGACTGTAAGAGACTAAAGGAAAGATGCTCCATCTCTATCCGCAAAGGATATATGCAAAGTGGCCAGCTGCTTCGTACCTTCTCCTAGCAGCTGTATACCAGATCTCCTTCTGAGTGCATTTTCAACAATGTTCCACTTACCAAGAGTATATACTATCTTGAAGTCATAGTCCCAAAGGAACTCAATCCATCACCATTGTCTCAGGTTCGGGTCTTTCTAGGAGAAGATAAAACTGATACTCTTGTGATCAGAGTACATGGTAAAACATTCACCCATCAGATAGTGTTGCCACGTCTTCAAGGTGAACACCACAACTGCTAACTCTAGGTCATGGGTAGAATATTTCTTCTCATTCTGTCTCAACTGTCGAGAACCATATGTGATCACTGCTCGCTCCTACATCATGACACATCCGATTCTGGTCCTTGATGCGTTATAGTAGACTTCATACCCTAAGCCCTACTCTAGAAGCCTCAATATGGGGTCACTAGTCAGCCTCTGCCTCAACACCGGAAATCTCTGCTAGCATCTCTCCGACCACACAAAGGGTTTCCCCTTCTTCATCAAGGCTGAAAGTGCTGCTGCAACTCTGGAGAAATCTGGGACAAACCTCCGGTAATATCCAGCCAAGAAAAATTCCCTCTCCCTTCGGGGAGGTAAACCTAGAAACATATTTTGAAAGGATGTCCCCAAACTCTACCACTTCTGCTGAAAACTCAAAACTCGTATGCGTGAGTTTATCCGGTGCTACCCGGGATTCCTTTTTCACCGACCAAGGAAAACCTCATTCCAAAATTATAGACAGACCACATCATTTTTTCCCTAATACAGTAAATCTGAGTAGGAACTGGGAATGTCCATTCCATACCCAAACTAACATTGTAAGTCCTCGAAATTGCCACAAAGAGGTTCTAACAGAAACACTCACCTCAAGGGTAAAATCACACTATCGACGTAAGTGTGATTATCGACTCTCCTCACAAAGTTATCTATAGAAGTGAGGGTTAATTTAATGGCTTAATCAGAAACTCTAGGTCTTGAACAAGATTCGTGGAAAGAAGGAATGATTGGTACCTATGTCTATTAATATGGCAGCTAGTAGTAGACACATACCGTACCCCGAATCATTCCTAGAGACTTTGGGTCACACTCCTTGACCGCATGCAGCCACTCCCTTCCTTTTTCCTCCTTCTCCCTGAGCATAGTGGGGACCACATTAGGGTGGAGGTTGTAACATGTTGGAATGTATACCACCTCATTCTACTCTCCTAGACTTTCTTCCACGTCTTCTACCATGCAGATTCATCTGTCCTTAACCCTTCCTCTTCCCAAAACATTTTACACGCTCAGGTCTCTGAGGCTGGTGCCAGTTTCCTTCTTTCCTACTACTAACATTCACTGGTTGCATTCGTTTAGACAAATAATATTCAACCAAAAAGGTTCTCTCAAGCACCCTAACATAAGTAGGAATGTGTAGAGGAATAGTGCTAGCTCGGATGTCCTTAAACACACCTTGATCAGAAGTCCGCGCCCTAAAACACTGATTGTATTGTATTCATCGAGTACTAGGAATGATTGATATACCACAATGAATACTCATCCATCGACATGTCATACTGCCAAAGTTGTAGAAGTTCTATAGAACTCTCAGCCACCTCCTCAAGCCAGTCCTCAACTGCCTATGAGCTGGGCTCACCTTGGAACCTGAGGGGTATCTGATATTGAAACACACGTAAGGCACTAAGCCTAAAAATGCACTCTACCGGTACTAGCAGTCATAACTAATGACCAATGCGGAGTGATATAGCTGGCAAACTACACAAAGGTACTATATCGAGCAACGGTCCACGTACCGAAGTCTCATCACTATGCAGACCATCCTCATGGCCACTTGCTGAAAAGTCTAGTATCTAAGATCACCATCTTCTCTACTGGTGTCTCAACTAGGTGGACATATCTCACCACGACCTCCATGCAATCCTTTGACGCATGTGGGTCCATCTCTCCCCTGAACCTGGCTGGCCTCTAGCGCTGGAACTCTTGCAACGCTCTCAAGTGGCATGCACCATCTGCTACTGGGACTGGTTGCATCGGTGGACCAATAGGTAATGGTAACGCTGGTGCCTTCGATGGGGCCTCTACTAGAAGAGGTCCCTGAACAGAGGCCTCGTCACTCGGTGGGATGTCAGTGCATAAAAATATTGGGACTCTAGTTGGTCGTCCGCATAGAGGCATCCTAAAAAAACAATTGCTACACAGTCAAAGGTTATACCTAGTGAGCAGACTTGGTTGAGCTGACTTAAAGAAAACTTTTTAAAACACACACATAATCAGTTTTTTCATGTACTAAGTCAGAAATCATAAGTCAGAGTCCTAGTGTAAGGATACGTCGGCCTCCGTGCCAACACTGGACTCCCTGAACTGAAAACCACACTTACTACCCTTAACACTATTGCTTCACAAAAAAAAATCAGAGTCCTAAGTTCTGTGGTATAATCTAATCCTCTGATACCAATTTTTCACGACCCGTCCCCTGGGGCCCATGCCATGACTACCCCAAGCCCACCTTCCATAGGCCAGGGGCTGGAGACTAACACCAATGGTGTAATTCCCTAAAACTGGGAAGTCATTTCTTTTATAAACTGAAAGCTCACACAGCAAGATATGAACACAAGTAAACTGTATAACCAACAAGTGAGTACAATAAGTAAAAAGGGGCCGGAATACAAGCCCAACTAGAATGTACAAGAAATTTAAAGAACAAGTACAACTGAGGAAAATGAAAAACAACTACTGGGTCGTCCTCCAAGGTTCCTACCTGAAAGGTAGGTACAGATCACCACCTCAGCACTCCACATCCGTCCATCTCCTCCGTGTACCGACAAGCTATATATTCCACCTCCGGGTACCGTCCAGTCCAAGTACTCTCAGCCTTAGTCAGTGCTGTCCGTCGTCCGCATCCAACATAACAAGGTGCTGGCATAACCCGTACAGGGGTGATTATAATGATACTCACTAGGGACCTCGAAACGCACATGGTCTCACAAAATCCAACAAGGATAAACCATAAATTATGAAATCAACAGATAACCCCACTTAGGTATATGCCCATACATATACATAAGTTATCAAGTAATCCATCTCCATCATGAGGGAAACACAAAAGTACTGACTCAGCTCAAACCAGGATTTTATTCTAGGGGTAGAACATTTCGAAACCTCGGCTACTAGAGAACTCGTTCTCTATCGAGTATAATGGGCCTGACACATCACACAGAGGCACTTCCCACTAACCTTGTACTGCTGAGGTACTCCTCCTGTTGAGTACCGTGGGTATACTGCGTCACACAAAGGCACTCCCCACCATGGGTCTACTACCACAACCAGGCGTTCCCCCTCATAGCCTGTAGAGGTACTCCTCCTGTCGAGTACCATGGGTCTGCAGCCACAACCTGGTGCTCCTCAGCCTTGGGTATTCCACCACAACCAGGTGCTCCCCACTGGGCTAGTCGAGTCACTCCGAGTCAATTGGTCTGCAATCGTCATGTCTAAGACAACTACAAGGTTCCCGCACAAATGCTCACTCGTCTTTGGAAGATCCGCTCTAGAAGCTATTGGTCGATGCTCCAATTTCCATGAAGTCACACAAATAAGTATCCCAAAGGTCTACCATGTCATAGGGGGCTAACCCAAACAATATGTGTCCAAGATATAGTGGAAAAGATGACCAATCCATTTTCCAAAAAGTACACGACGTGTAGGAATGAGGCACACGCTGTGTCTTTAGACCTTAGGTACTGCCCGTGTACAACAGCACATGTCGTAAGGCTGGACATGTAGAAAATTAATTACACAGCATGTGGTATGGTTACACTCCATGTCCAAGAAACATTGGTTGGCTCCGTGTACGCTGGCCATGTGCCCACACACAACCTCAACCCATGTTCTCCAACCCATGTAACTGGTACACAGGGTAGCCCGTATCACTTGACCTACCTGGCTGTATGGTGAAGTACATGCTCATGTACTCCACCCCATGTCTGTGTATCCATGGGATACACGCCATGTCTCACGAAGACTCCTATTCCAAGCTGTGTAGAGAGTACACATTGTGTCGTTAGGCCGTGTGACTCTTCCCATGTTCGTATATTTCCCAGAATACACACTGCGTCTCAGGTAGCTGCCTCTGCCATGCTGTGTAGAGATTAAATGTCACATTACAGGGGTCACACGCCGTGTGATACCCGTCAGACACCCAGAACCCTAACCACAGAACGCCCGTACTACACGGCATGTTCTTTGGAATTAAATGCTGTGTATTCTAGAATTTTTTTAGAAACAACACTTCTCGATAGCAGGCCTCCCGTGATGCCTGTTCTTTGTTCTGGTGGTCTTATCACTATGAAACCGTAGACTCTAGGTCATTCCGATGTTCTGAAGTCATCTATGGTGTTTTCAGGCCTCCGATTGGCTCTGAAAACACATTTTCATCCATCGGCATGAAGAACATTCGAGAACAGTCCTTCCCAACCCGGTCTGATCTGTCGTTATCTATCATCATCGCACCTCCTCTAGGACATCGTGATGTTGTGTATTCATTCCGGGATTGTATCGTGGAAAAATGAACCCACAATGATCTATTTTTCATCACCAATGAAGAACATGAAGAACACACCACAAGAAGTACGACTGAGAAATCAGGTCATGTTAGTTTGGTCCGGTCCCTCTGTATTAGTTTTATAGAAAACAGATCAAGAGGAAAAAATCAACATTAGAGGAAATAGAACAAATTTTATCAAATCAAACGAACCCCTACAGTGTTCATTATTCATCGACATTGGCGCGAGAAGGCAGACATCGATTTGTTGTAGACGAACACATCGTACGTCGAAGGAGTCTGAGGAAGAAGAGCGAAGGAGGCCATTCTTTGTAGTCGTAGGCGTCCCTCATCGGCGTTATTCATCATTGGATCATTGTTCATTGGGATCTTTATCCCAATATTTATCCCAAGCTCTCTCCTCTCCCAAATCCACCCAATTTCCATGTGGGCCCCAAAATAATAGATTAAGCAAACTATTGTTTTGTTGGAAAAAAATTCAAAAAGGATAACTAATCACTTGGTTGGCACATTAAATGGCATGTGCGTAGGCACATTAAAGGTGGAGGTGGTCAAGAGAATCTCCCTCATTTATGAGGGAGTTGAGAGGTTTTCCTCAATTAAATGGGGGGGGGGGGTTTAGTCCTAGGTGTTCCCCACATCGTAACCTCTTGTGGGAGGTTAGGTTAGGGTGGGCCCCACCACCATAACCTCTCATGGGATGTTAACGTGTGGTGGTACCCACGTGAAATATGCACATGGAAGCTAAAAATAAAATAAAAAGAAGTTTATTTTATTTTATTTATTCCACAAAAAACCCAAAATCTAACTTTCAACCTCGGCTAACTACCATCAAGGTGAAAATATCATTAAACAAATACCAGTATCGCAAGCTTAAAAGTGCCCTCATATTTAAATTCCGAGCACCGGTTAAAAGTTAGAAAAAACCGCTCATACATTTATTGAACATACCAGAAAAACATCCGAAATTGATTCTGGGCACACTAGGCCTTGGAATCACGCACCATCAAATTTCACGGACTCATAAAATTACCATATATATATATATATATATTTATATTTGAATGGAAATTTAGAGTCTTTACACATAATCCCCATGAAATATTAAAATTACATTTAGCTCAAAATATTAAGAAAATTAGTATATTAATGATATAACATGTGAATGGGTAGTATATACACCTCAATAGAAATAAAGATCATAAAATGGATATTTAAATACCCATAAATTTAATTATATTAATCATATGATACATTCATGGGTATTATATACACCACATATATAAAATAGGTAGGGAACATGGTTTCTGTCTCATAGAAAATAAAAGGTAGACGAGAAAACACTTACCTTAAGTCTTGACTTTTTTCATAAATGTTAAATCCTCTTGTATAATAAATATAATTTTATTAGAGATCTACCAAATAACCATATTATTATATCTAATACCATATATTATTTTATTATGACCTTATATTACTTTTTTTTATCATTTCTATGTTAATGTTAGATTTCAGGTAATATCCAAGTTGTTTTTTGTATATGTTTTAACTTGTTATTATTTATACCCTTACATAGATCATGATTTAATTATTTAAAGAAGAAAAAAATGGTACAATTATCATATATATTATGTATATATATATTTATAAAAATCTATTAATTATAGAAATATGAAATGGAATACACATTTTTTGGAGACGACAGCTCATACGTATGCATGGACGTTGTTTCCGTTTTATTTTGATATTGAATGAAATAAATTAAATGTTATATATGTATAATATAATTATAGTATCATTATTATTTCATATATATCATATAATTTCACTAAATCCACCCTTAATACATTCTATTTAGAGTGTGAACGAATCACATCACTTTGAGGAGGTGGTAGTCTACAATTACACAAACGAAATTATCGTATTTACAAAAAATGGAATTCCTGGAGGTATGTGTTATTTAAAAATTAAATAAGAATAAATATATCATAAATATAATATATATATCATATATAAAAAGTGTCCATATTAATTCTAAATCATGAGAGTTGTTAAAGGAAAAATGCACAACATCGTTTAATGAGGTGGTAGTTCGTCGTACATTAGAACAATAAATTCGTTACTGATTAGATGTAAGTGTGTGTATGTATAGGTTTACCTCTTAGAGTAAAAAATATAAGTATATATAGGATAATTAATTTTTTATATAATCATGGAATACGAATAATTTACGGGGTAAAGAATGAAAATAAAACAAAGGATCTTGAGGAAGGATGTTAAGTCTTCTTTGGGTAACTCCTCTTAGTTTTCACCAAAGATATTAAATGGTTGGAATTATTCCTAAAGGGGGATTATAGCATAAAGTTAGGTATGTCAGGAGATTATTTAATCATATTTTTTTAGATAAAAAGGGATGTGTTAATAAGGGGGAGTGGTGAGAGCCTGTTTATAGTGGAGGAGTGAAATTCAAGTAAATTTTGGAAAAGAGAATTACAGCCACGTTTTCCCCATTTTTGTGGATAAAATAATGACAAAATACATGAAATGATTTTATATGGTAAAAATATGAATAAAAAATTGATTTTGGACATGTTTCTATGTCATTTAGGCCCTTAAGTTTAATTCATAGTCCCTCGTTAAACTAATTTTCCTTTTATTCGTTTTAATTAATTATAATTTCATTCAATAATATTTTTTATAAAAAAATAATATGACCTTATTAGATAATATAAATTATTCTAATCTAAAATATTGAATACATTTTTCAAAATTCCTATCATATAAATGGTAGAAATTAATTTAAAATTAACCCCATATGCGGGATGACACTGGTGGGTTTTAAAGTAAAAATGTCCAAAAGTTTGATAAGTTTTTGTATCTAACTTTATAGTTAAATTGATACCATTGAACTAAATTGTATTAATTTAGGTAAAAACATAATAATTATATTTTAAAAATAATAATAAATATAATTTAAACTTATAAATAAATTATATGACAAAGAATTTTTGAATTAATGTTCAGTATTTTTCACAATTCATTAAAAAAAGAAACATCATTGGAAAATACCATAAATTCACCATAACCTAATTTTTATGTTTATATTTAAAAAATATAGTATATTTTTACATATAACTTTTATAAAAGCTACAAATTTAGATTTAAAATAGGGTTTCCATTAAAAGGCGTTAATACTTCTTTGATAAAAATATTGGTTTTTTGTGTAATATTGGGTTTGTTCATATATTATGCTTATCAAATATATTTAATAAATGTAAAAAATATTTGATTTAATAAATTATATAATTAATTAATATAATTTTCGAATAGTAATTAGTTTAATTTATTAGGATAAAATTCCTTGGTGAGAATAAAAGTGGTTTTTATGAAAAATATTCCCTTTATATTCAATTGGTTCTTATATTCATATATAATTAATTTGTAACCAACGAATTGAAAATTTTATTTTCATAAATTAGTTAATCTAATTAATAAACTCCAACATAACATCATGGTTATATCTTATTATATTAAATAATAATATATTTAATAATATGTTATTGTTTGATAAAACTCTATCATGTGTGTCACACAATCCATTGAAAAAAGTCATTCTTTCTTGTAACGTAAGCTGACCTTGATGTTCCATGTAGATAAAACTAAAAATTATATTGCTTTTAGTGAAATTTAACTTGGTTTCACATATAAAACAATACAAATACAGTGATATAATATTAAAAAACTATTATCAATATTGCATGAAATGAAAAATAATAAAAACGTTAAATTAATTTGAATGAAATATTTGACCAAATATCGAGGTGTTACAAAGATAATACATGATGAATATATTAACTTGTTTATTATATGGAAATAAATATCCACTTTATAGTATATGGGGGTTAAATATAATTTCAATTTTTAAATTTAGTGACCTTCCTTTAAATATTTAATTTTTGAAGCATTATAAGGTTAAAAATTTATTGAATGGTTTATGTTAAAATTTGTTTAAGGATTTAGATTTTTATGTATTAATTCAAAATATGATGATTTAATCATATTGTATTGTCTATGATAACCATTTTTCTTTGAGGATAATTGAATACAGATGGAATGACTTATCAACATATCTATGGATCTTACGATATGTTGGTGCTTCTGGCATAAAAAAATAACCTTAATTTCATAGAGTAATATATTAAGAGGAAAGTGAAAAAGGAATAAATATTGGTGATATTTTTCTTATGAAATGGAATGAAATAAAATATGTATATCTTCTCGTGAAAATTCTTCATGTTTAGGAAAAAGATCTTGAATTAAATATTTTTCTTTTTATCATCATTTTTGATGGTATCAATGACCTTTTAACTCTTCTTGGGTCTATGTTTTTATGATCAATAATCTTATATAGATCACCCAATTTCTTTTGGTCAGTAACATTTATCACTTTCTATAATTATTTTATCTTTTATTCCAGGTCCAAATCATTGTATCCCACATATATTATCCTATGTGTAAACCTAGTTATGAGTTACTTAGGTCAACCATTAAGTTTTGAAATTTCCCTTTTTATCTAAAAATTATTTATTCATTTATATTATGTGGGTTTTAATGAATTAATTTCCAAATTTTAAACCTTTGGTGACCTAGATGAATTTTGAGGATGAAATTAATCTAAAGGGTGGTAAAATGTAACACTCTTAAATTTTGTGATTTTTTTTCAAATATATATAAATATATATATTAAAATATAATTATTTTTTTTGATATTTTACATTACATGAAACACTTAATTTATCATTCATTAAACATAATACTATCTTTTTTTGTCTTATACACAATTTTTAGTTTGTCTTGCATGACATGCAACACCGAGTTTAAAAAAGCATGACATACTATTTAAATATTATTGTTTTATATCGATAAATTATCCAAAAATAATCTGTTAATGTTTTTAATGAAATTTATATTATATATTTTAAATAAAATGTTTAACATTAATATTATATATTTTCTATACAAGAGATAAGAATAAATCTAATTTTATGATTAAAAACTATATTTTGTTTTTCAAAAAAAAGTTTTATCACATTTTTATGGCACACTTATTTTAAATATTTTTTTCCCAATTTAGAATTTTAATTTTATAAAATAAAAAAATTATTTTAATTTTAATATTAAAATTAAAATATTTTGATTTTTTTTTGAAAAAGTTTCATTCTTTTGATAAATTGTGAAAAATACTAAATTTTATTTAAAATCTGCCTTTTTGTTTAATTTATTTATAAAGTTAAATTATATGTTTAAATGATACTAAATTAAAATTAGTTTAAATTTAAATCCATTAATCCAATTTACTAAATTGAAATCAATTTCATATTGAATTTAAATATTAAAATATTACAAACTTTTGAACTTTTTCTCTTTAAAAACCAACTTTCTTATCACTTCTACGAGATTTATTTTAAAATAATTTTTTAAACTTCTATGAATTTAATTTATAAAAATTTATTCCATAGTTTTAATCATCATAATTTTTAATATTTAGTGAGGATAAATTAATTTTTGACCAAAATGAATATGTAATGTAGTAGAAATTAATTACCATGGTTAAAGTAAAAAATGGGTTTACTTAGGGTTAAAATTGAATAATAATAGTGAAAATGAGGTTAACATTTATCTAAATTTTATTTAATGAGTTTATTAAAACCTTTTACATGATTTTATTGAAAATATTTAAATTTAAGGCCACTTTTATTTGGAAGATGACCCATATAATAAGTTAAGTAAAGAAGAAGACCAAAAAGACACTTTTCTTACATTTAATATCTATAAAGCCTTGGGAAAGGAAAAAAATATATGGTCGATTATATATGTAAATTTTAAGTATAAATTTCCTTTTTTATAAGTATATTTATTTAGATGAAATAATTACTTTAAATTCTTAAGAAACACCAACATAGTAATTATTTAGTTAATAACTAAATAGAATAATTGATACTAAAAATATTAAAAGTGATTTAAATTTAATGAATTATTATGTGCCATTATTTTTTAGATGAATATATCATGATACATAGGTTTGAAAAAATTATTATAATTAAATAATTATCTTGATATTTTTTAAAATTGAAATTAAATTAATAATGTCAAAATTGACATTATTGTTATTTTATAATAAATGTAATTTACTTAAAATATTTAAAATTACTAAAAAAACCTCTATTTATCCAATTTATTTTTAAATATAAATAAATATATAATATATTCCATTAATATATCATTTATTCTCTTTAATTACTATATTGACCATTATGTAGTAAAAATTCAGTTAGTGTGGTTATGGTTAAAGAGGCATTTTTTAACGTTACATGAACTTATGTCAAAATAAATTTACATCACATATAGGATTTATATTTTATAAATTAGATATAATATTTAGAATTATTTGGTCCAAATTATCTAGTAATACTCTCTCTAATTTATAATTAAATAATAAATTAACATGGTTAGAAAACTAGTTTCCATAGTGAAATACCAAAATGGTAAAAATAGAGGTACTTAGAATGTAAGGCATGAATTGTTTAAACCATATGTTTCATTGTGTGGAAGAGGTGTGGATTGACCATATCATACCTCCAAAAATTTAATTATCATATTTGGTGCTTCTTGAGGTATTATTGACCTCCAAATAGTGACAACTTTTAAGTATTTATAAGAACGTCACACCAGCTCAACTATAAAAGGGAACTCACTCTCCCAAATTATTCACACCTCTCAATACATTTGGCTCAACCAATATCTGAAATAATCACCTCAGAAAATACATTCCATCATCCTAGAATCATTTTTTTTCATAAATCCTTACATTTAATACTTTAGTGAAAACCTATGGATGATACCTAAAGAAGAGGCAATGTTCTTCAACGAGTACTTTTGTTTTATTCCTTCCTCCACACCCTTAAATTCTTATTAGAAAATGATTATATTATAAAATCATTATATTAAATGAACTTATATTTTGTTATGTTAAGGTTATAAACTACATCCGTAAACACTTCCATCAAATGGGTTGTGAAATCATCATTCATGTGTACGACAGACTACTGCCTCACGAACCGAAGTCCTTAGTTTTTTTATTACCACCTTACATGGTTTTTCATAATGATGAATTTATTATTTATATAAGATATAAATTATAATTATGATTTATTATGATTTTTGAATTATTATATCACAGATACCTTCATGCTTTCCATTTTTGGAATATGATAATGTCATATGTGTGTATGTCGGACTACCGCCTCAGAAAGCTATGTGATTCATTCATCCTCCACATTGAATGTATAAAATATGATTTTAATAAAAATATGTGATATATATGGCATAAAATTTATTCTATAATGATAATATATAAAAATCATTTACTTTTTATGTCTTTCAATACAATAAGAAAATAGAAACGTTGTTTATGTGTACGTACAACCCACCGTCCCCATGAATTTTGTATTTCAATTTTTTTACTAAATATTTGGGATTAAAATAAATACATATATAATTAAAATATATGATATTTATATCAATTTTATCATCCTGGATATGATTAAATCCTGATCAAATTAATAGGAACATAAATAAAAAATCAAAACATTTACAGTAAACAATACGGTTTTTACTTGAGATTAAAATTTAACATGAAAGCCTTAATAAGAGGGTAAAAAATTTCATCAAAAAATAAAATATGGTATGATATATGTATGAATATTATTATTTAATACATTTATAATAAAAATATTTTTATTATACATGAGGATTGAATGAGTATGACAAAATTCAAGACTTATGGTAAGGGGATATGTATTCTCACTTTTATTTTTGAGAGACTTATTCCATATTTACCACTTATATATTTTGTGTCCAATATATACTTCCAAATGATATGATATATCATGAATATAAATAATTTAATGGTAATTAATGTTTCCATTTGTCTTGTTATTTCATGGGGATTACGATTCAAAAGTTTCTTAAGTAGTGAGAGATTTCAATCTCAATTTTATTTTCTGTGAGACTCAAGCCATATTCACCACATGTCTCTGTTATTTAGTGTATATACTACCCAATAATTTATTATATGATTATTATAAATACAATTATGGGGATTTAAATTTTCATTTTACTATCTATCTTTCATAGAGTTTATGGTTTTGATGTTATCAATGCGGTATTGTATTTTTATCTTAATTTTTATTCTTTGAGACGTGTGTTATGTTATGAACCTATTTTATTTCGTGAGGTTTATATAAAACCCCTTTAATATGTAATATAATTAATTTATTTATCCTAATGATATTTTAAGTTCCATTTTATGTTACTCTTTAATGGGGCTTATGATTCAATTTTAGAAATTTGGTAAAGATGTTATGTCATTATCTCATCATATATAAGGATTGATTATGATTAAATATACAATATTGAAATATAATGATCTACCACTCAGTAATTATAATAATTTTTATTCTCTAGAAAATAATGATATCTTAAATTAATAGTACAAATTTTTCACTCTTTTTTATTTAAAATTAATATGAAATGTTAATTAATAAAATCTTACATTATTTCTGTCTTTGGTCAGAAATATATTTAAAAAAATTTCAAAAATGTTTTTAAATGAAAATTTAAAATTATATTTTAATCTCATTTAAAGGAAAATTTTTGTTGAATTTTTTTATATTTTAAAAATTTCCATAAATGATTTTAAATGTTTCATTTATAATATGCTAGTTTATTTTAAAAGAAAAATGTTTTCATAATGTTTTATGTTTCAATAATAATTTTTCAATGTGGAAAGGATATTTTCATGATGAAATATTTTAAACTAAATTTAAATATTATTTTATATCTTAGATGACATCCATTGGTGTTAAATATTCCATAATGGGGATATTATCCAAGGATAAAATTCATATTAGTTCCTTGAATGGTTTATATTTTGATGGAATTATGTTTATGAAACCTGTTTCTCTTCCATAGGTTATACAGTGAGGAAATTATTTTGAAGCCTAATTATTTTTATGGTTTATTATATGATGAAATGATAATAAAAAATGTATCCTATCCATTGGTTAAGATTTTGTGACTTTTTTATGATAGATATTTCATTTATGGGTTATGATTTGATGAATTTTAATGATCTTATGACACACACATGTATGATTTCATTATGTGATGGGTGGGACCTATATCTCTCTCAAATATTTTGTGTAATGATTTATGTCTCATGAGATATAATGGAATTGAATTTTATGTGAACCCATTTCAGTAATAAATGGATAGAATAGGAATTAAACCCAGTTCAATAATACGATTTTGGAATGGGAAGTGATTAAGGTTCAATAATACAGGGCTTGCATGGGAAGTGAACCCAGCTCGGTAGTACATGGATGGAATGGATAGTGATATAATTTTATTAAAGGAAAGTTTACACTATGATTCTATGGGTAGTGATCAGTACATAATATGTAATTGATTTTCTATTCCTATATGTATGTCAAAAATTCCATATCTTATGCTCTCATGGATCATGTTATTTGATTCCCTTAGGACTCATGTCTTATGAACTGCTAATATTTATTCCATGAGACATGATTATGATCATTGATATTCAAGGTATGGTTTTCAAATATTATGCTCATGTTATCATACCGTTATGATCACTTTATGATTAAAAATATCTCATGTTTACCCTTAATAAGAATTTGATCTCACTCTTTCTTATGTTTCCTTTCCACAGGTTAAAAAGAATGGTTTTATTTAGGTTATGTCTATGAAGGTAACTAAATAGGAATATATTTATTTGAATCATTGATGATATTTCACTAGATTATAATATTGTGTTACATGTTTCCAAATATGCTAAACTATTACATTCCTCAAGCATGTACTTTTGTAATGTATTGAATATTCATCTAAAAAGATGAAATATCTATGTATGCAAAATCGAGGTCACTATGATTTATTTCTCTCTAAAGTCACATCACCAACAATGATAGGTACTTATCCTTCTCATTCATCTACAATAGGTGAGGGAATTCATCCATCACTTGTTTTTTCCATTTAATCAATTAAATTCTACCATATCCAGCTTTAAATTGTTCAATTTTTTCATGAATATTATTAATAGGATCATTCTCAACATTTTAATGATACCCTTCAACTAGAACATCATAAATAATTGTTCATTTCTCAATAATAATAGTTTCTACAGAATATTACTCATAACTAATATTCTCCTCTTTAACCATATCACTAGTGCGATTACCTTTTATAGATTTATATAAGTCAAATAAATTGAAACAAGATCACTCTCAACAAGAGTAGGGATCTCAAAATCATTAAGTTATTTTAAAAACATTATTCTTTTTGAAAAGTAACTCATTTAATGAAAAATTACAATAAAAATCAATATTCCTTAGAATTCCAACTTATAAATTGTTATTGTGATGTCACGTTACAATTTTCATCTCATTTAATTCTTCTTTCTTGTTCTCAAATTTGAGATTCAATAGCCTCCTATATGGGTAAAAATAAACATATTATTTTTCTTTTGATTATAATGATACAAATACCTAATCATGTATCAAGGAATAGTAACTTTCTCCTCCATTAGTATAAAATAAATAATATGCATATCCTGAACAATAAACATTTTAAACTCACATATACTTTGAGATATTATAGTTTTAATAAGCTTATAAGTAACCCTATTTTTATATTCTAGGTCCCCTATAAGACTCTTCCTAAAATTTCTAGTTCCAAAAATATAAAACATAATATTTTTTACACTAAAAAAATCATTAATTTAAGTTTTTTACAAAATAAAAACATCACTTAATGAGGAAAATGAAATTTATTAACCATTTATATAGTTATAATATAAATATATTTATCATTTTCTTTCAAATAAATCATATCCTCATTCTATAAAATCTTATTATGGGGATTCCTATAGAACTCACATACTTCCTTCTGAAAAAAAATATATTTTAATCTCATAATAAATAAACTCCCATCCTTGAAAACTACAATATTTATTTAGTTACAGGTTCGTTTGATTCTACAAAACAATATTAACAACCAAATGTCATAAAATTTGTCTTCATGAACTTGAAACTATAGATTTATCCTAACTTATAAAATCATAGTAATTGGTTCTCTAATACCTTCTAATTATAAGTAGAAGATTAAAGGTTCAAAGGGTTTTGGGTTCCAAATAGAGAGTTAATAAGTTTTTATGATCTCAAAAAAATTGGTTTTAAGATCAATTAAAATGATAAAAACATTATAAAAAGGAATTCCAATTGTCAAAGATGTGATGTGTCACATGAAATTCAAAATAAATATTAACATTCCAAATAAATAAAACTATTTAAATATATGATTAAATATTTTTGAAGAAAATTAAATAAATTATTAAACATAATAAAAATAAAATAATTTTTTTAAATTAAAATAAACATAATCAAACTTAATAGAATCAAATATATCACCCGTAAGAGGATTAGGGACACTATTTTCTAACTGGTATTTAGTATCAATAAATTATAGATTAATATAAACTTTTTTAGTGTCATCCATTAATAAATGATACATAATTTTTATGTGATTAGTTGTATAAAATATTATTAGATTTTTATTAATGTTAATAGTACTAGTGTTATCAAATTTGATATGAACATGTCCAAAATTTAAACCAATGTCCTTAAAGTAGCATTTCATCCAGAACACTTGTCCATAATATCTACCAACTGCGATGTTTTTAACATGAATATTATATGATTTAATAGATAATTGTTTCTTACTAGACTAATAATCTATGAATTTTTTTTAAAAAGTGATAGGTTACTAAATTTATCGTTCTATATAGTCTAAAACCCAAATTTAGCATCAGAATTTGGAATCAACTCAAATTTTGCAGTTTTAGGTAAAATAAAAGAAAGTAAAATATAACCACTCAAATATCTTAAAATTATTTTTCCTAATTTCAAATGATATTATTTAGGATGATCTGAAAATCTAGTATAAAGACATATAATAAACATAATTTCAAGTGTAAATTAAATTAGATATAGAAAAATATAAATTATTCATGTATATAACTTATTAACTACTAATTTATTAGGCTTATCTAAATCGGGTTTAATATTATAATGCCTGTATGTTTCATATAAATTAAAATTTTTATTTTTAAAACTTTTAAAAAATTCAAGTATGTATTTAATTTGATTAATCACATTCTTAAATTCTTCCTAAAATCTTTGAAAAATAATAAATAATTTCAACTCACACATTATCCTCATTTCAAACTCTTTTTACATGAGTTTAGAAAAATCATTAAATAAATTTTAATTATTTGAAACAAAAATCACTTCATTTACATAATTATAAACTATATTAATATCCAAAGATGATGTTTTATTAAATTATGTAGGTGATATTAAACCTAAATAGAAACCATTTGAAAAAATAAATAAACTAATCCTCTCATACAAAGAAACAGGGTCTTGTTTATGTCCATAGAAACCATTGTTATGTTTATTTTTTGTTGTTGAAAAAATGACATTCAAAAATGGAGGTTTTTCAATATAAACATCCTCCATAAGATATATATTTTGAAAATTATATTTTACATCCATATGTAAGCATTTAAAATTCAAATGAGATGTATAATCTAATAATGGCATCAAAATTGCAATAGGATAAAAGGTTTCCTCATAATCTATTCCTTCCTCATGACTATAACACTTAGCCACTAATTCGGTATTATTTTCAATAGCCACTCCTAAATCATCTTTTTATTTATAAAAATATATTTTGTGTTTATAATAGGATAATACCATGGTATATAAAATAATTACCAAACCATGTTCCATAATAACAAGGTTAACCCTTACTATAATTTAAAAAACCAGCCCACTTCACTAAATGAATCATTTATGGTTTTAGTATTAAGATAAGAAAAAGGTTGAATATCCAGGATAGTTTGTATAACTCCTTCTAATTATAACAAATTCATCCAAATATCCCAGAAAAATATCCAAGGGATTTTTGTTTAAGGTTCTAGGATATACATGTTTCAATTTTCAAATAAAAATCCAAAAAATAGTTTTTTTTGGTACTAGTATACTCTTTTGTATATAAATGTTAGAAATTAAGAATTTGTGTTGCCAGAATGTTTTATAGTGTGTAGAATTTATAGCCATAACTTTAGATAGAATTTTAGAAACATAAGCATTCTTAATTTCACAAAATTGTGGTATTTTTAAGAAATACTCATTTCTATAGTGATAAAAAATTATATAATTAATGAAAGTAATGATAGAGTTTCGTTTAATTTTAAATAAAATCACAAAATACATCCTAAACAATTATTGTTTTTCTCAATTTCCTAAAATCCCATTTTTTCAATTATTTAAATTATTATTTACCATAATTTGTTTAAGATAATCACCCTTGTAAAAAAGTTAGAATACAAATTTAGAGATTCAAATTCAGGAAGAAACTTCTTAATTTTACTATCATGAAACACTCAAGTAGATCCATCCTTTTTTAAGTTTATTATTTAAATCCATGGTCTGATTAAATAATGATAGAAATCAGAGTGATAAACTGACAAAGAAAAACGCCAAACCCATTATATGAAAATATGAATTAAAATACATTCTATATGAAACATACAAAAAAATATAAAAACTATGTGGGAAGCTTATGTAAAAAATATCCAAAAAATAAACCAATTAGAAATAAAAACTTGAATAACTGCTAAACTAGTCTCAAATCCTATCCAAATCCTATCTCCCAACCCCACCATTGTTACCCCACTCAACTATCAAGCGTAGGTCCCTTCCTCTTATAAACAAATTTAACCATGATGTCTGTTTGGTAGGAACAATACTCATATTGAGTGTTACTAAAACTTCATAGGTCACCACTAATAGTGTCCCAAAACATAATCATTTTATAAGGTTCATGATTATTTGAAATGATGTCTAAAATAAAAGAACAATAAAATAGAACACTATCGATCCTTCGGTTTCATGAGGAAATATGGGAATGACTAAACCTAAATTTTTTAGTGTCGGTGTCAAGTATGAACATGTCACTTATCAGTACCAAGTGTCAGAATAACATCCACCCAAAACATGATCTATTGATATCAAGAAACATAGTTGTAAACACATCCATCGTAATATAGACATATATACATATTTATTTTCATGATACCTGGCCCAATAATCCATCAAGAGAGTGTTGAAATGACACCCAAATCATCTCTTAAGAACACCCATGGATGGAATTATCACCCAAACCAAAATAAATCCTCTATCCTATATAATTTAGAACTAAAATAGCTAGAAATATCACTATATCCATTCCAAAAAAACCCATTCCAATACATAACACGTGTCTATGGTTGCAATGAACACCCTACCCACATTTTTATCACATCTCTCAAACATTTTGGATTGATCACCCAACCTAAACCACATCAAATTTAAATAATTATAAAAATTATATAGTTAAAATTATCATTAAAACCTTGACACCTAACTCATAAAAAATTCAAACACAACAAGAATAATGAGATACATAAATTTGATTCACAGTTCACATTTCCCAACTTAATAAGATGTATATATAGAAGAAAGGAAAGTGTTACCTGTTGCAATCCATCGGGACAAAAAACACTTGAATTTGAGCTAGAATGAAGGAAAAATAGCTTTATAAGAGAGATGGATGAGAGATAAAAGAGGGAGATGAGTCCCATGCTACTTCTAGGATCTAATAAGAAAAGAAACCCATTTTTATTGTTTTAAATATTTTAAACCAATAAATTATGATTTTTAAACAATATGCATAGATGGTTGTTGTGGAATGACCATATTTACCACAAAAAACACGCTATACCTAAGGTCTCTTTATGGTGTGACCAAATGTTCATGGAACAATGACCCATTCTAAGAGGAACCATCAAACGTGAGGCCTAGTTTCACATATCATAACCACTCCCTTCATGGAATGAACCCCTTTAATGGTTAGAGATTCTCAACATAACCCATAGGCTATGAAACATTACCTATAACTATACATAAATGGTTAATTTACACATCCTTTACCCTGAATTAATCTATTATTACATATCCATCGCTATTCCTCAATGCCTTACACTAAAACATGGTCCCTCCTAGGATCTATAAAAATTAATTTTATGTAAACTAAAGAAATTATTCTAATATAATCTCATGTCACATCATAGTTACCTATGATGTAGTGGCACAACCATTTTCTTGAAATGTTTCAATTAAGAACCATCTTGGGTTATGACATGATTAGAACCCCACGACACACCTTTTTTCTGAAAATGAGGCTAACTTCAAAAAACAACCCCTATGCCCCTTTCTGACATCTCTAATACCTCATAAACATATAAATACACGTGTTTTGGGAAAAATTAAAAAATATTTATCCCTATAAAGGATTCAAGGTGTTAAAACCTCACCCCCATATGGTTGATCATTCCCGATCTATGTCACCAAGCCTTATCATTGAAAAGCATTGGCCACTACACTTGTATATCTGACTCTTACACAAATTGTTCATCATATATATGCATATGCGGCTACTTGATGAACACAATATGAATCGTATTTCAAAAAATTTCCATATAACTCGAATTCATAATATGAACATAATGTTACTCAAATGACACATTCACATCAAATATAATATTTTTAGTATAAATCAAATGGAAAGGGTTAGGATGATATCATTAGAACTGCGATACATGAAACATGTCATTCTTTACCCTGAAATAACAAGGAAGAGATAAATAGTATGAAACTATAATGATATTCTCGATGATTTAAAATAGACCCACAAACTTGTGTGATATCATCCCCTACATATGAATATAATTATGGAACAATCTAGGAAATACATATATAAATACCCAGTTATCCACCTCAACGATAATATAATTATGTCACCGGTCAATATAGGACCACTACTAACTATTTGAGATAAAAACCAATTATTGATAATCTATATCTTCTCAAATATATCATGCATGTGGCTTTTCTCAATAATAGACAATTCTCATGATCTAACCAATAGAGAGGAATCAGGCATAACATTTTTCATAGATCTTCAAAAGGATCCATATAAATATAATCTTGGAAATTCTTGTTATAGAGAAATTAAAAAAGCCCTAAATTAATCTCCCATGTAACCCTAAATCAACAATGAATTCTTATAATATTTCCACAAATAATCTAAGGGTAGTCTCAGACTACCTGTCTATTTGTGGATGGAAGGTAGTTATCAAATGCACTGGTGTATCAAGAACCTTCTTTAATATTTTATAGAAGCATGATATGAAATGGGCATATCTTCCTAGAATTATTCTATATGGAACCATATAAATACTCTATATCTCCCAAATATCTGGTTTCCATAACTTGTTCATAGAGAAATTTTCTAAGATTGAAAATTAGAAAACTTATTTAATTGATCCACAACAACCAAAATCACATCAGTAATTGGGGAATCCTCAACCATACCATTAAAAAGTATATGAACACACTATCCCACTTCCACTTTGGAATGGATAATGAATAAAGGATAACCATGTTACCCTGATGCATGACCTTCACTCACTAAAGGGTGGAGAACCATTTGATAAAACTTATTCTATCTCTCATTATCCTGGGACACCTGTACAATTTTTGAATGTCATGGCACATCTTGGTAATCCTTGAGTGAACAACCCATCACGTGGAATTCTAATCCCACATTAAATCCTCTTGCATGCTCATAAGGACCATAAAATGTCTGAAAATTTAGTGAATATCATTATAATATAGGGAACAATTTTGGTGGTGGATCCCCACTATATATAATATCAACCATCACTAAATAGTTAGAATATGATAATTCGATCACATTCACCCTCTTAAGAAGTGAATGGGTAATGATGGGGGATGTTAGATCCACACCTCATCAATACTCATGAATAATAAGATGTATCCCAGTAATAGGTGCCATCACCTAGAACTATATACTTTTATCCAACAATAATCGATCCCAAGTTCCATTTCTTGGAAAATTAGAAATTATGATCCCCTTTCTAGTATTATAAGACAAATCAAATTTTAACATATAAAGGTACTCAACCCACCTCATCTAATAAATATTTCGGTAAAACTATAAGAAATTATAAGTAATGCTATTATATCCTATATACACTAAAAACTTATCACCAAAATGGTGGTGATCCCAACTCCTCAAAGCAAGCACCACCCCCGCTAACTCCAAATTATGAGTTAGATAGTTCCACTCATGTGGTATCAAATATCTAAAAATATATAAAACGTCATTCCCATACTATGCTAGAACTACTATAATCCTGAATCCTTATTCAAAAAAATTTGGTCCATAATCTTTATCCACCTCAATTAATGTTAGAATCAAAAAAATTTAAACCTCACCTTATGTTCTCAAAAGTCTAACTCAAAATAATTATTCGAGAATAATATTTCCCTATTTTTGATCAAGGTCAACATTGGAACTCCAAAATAGGATAAATACTAAATGAAAATCTTGTATTAGCCTACATATATTATAAATATGTCGGCTAAAAAAATCATATTTTCCTAATCCCAAGAAAACACCACCTGAACCATCTTAAAGTCCATTGATATATCTACATCAGATATCACCTACCCTATGAAGTGAACCTTAATAATATAAAACTAATACATTAAGATATTTTCATAAATTTGATGCTCCATAAATATTCTAGAAACAAACTTTTGATGATATTATTGGTACTTCTATAATCGGTAGTATACCAAAATATCATCCATGAATATAACCCCAAAATATTATTGATAAAGAATGTAAACCATTTTAATTAGTTATATAAACAGTGTTAGTACATGCATAAAAATGAATGAAATCATAAGTTTCTTTTATAATATGTACATACTCTTAAAATAATTATATTATATGTTATAAGGCCTCACCCTAAAATGGTGATAACTTGAACACAATTAAATCTTATAAAACAACATAGAGCCTGTCAAATAATCATATAGAGAATATATACATGATAAAGGGTTTTTGTTCATGAATATCACCTAGTTACAACTTTGAAAATATACACTTGTATATAATGAACCACCCACCTTCTTTGTGAACAAGATAGAGCACCCCATGGTGATGTATTGGGGTGAATAAAATCCTTCAAATTTAGGTCATCTAGATGAAAATTTACCCATTGAATCTCTATAGGATCCATCTTTTATGATGGTATAGATATGGGATGTGTACATGAAATCTTTTTTTATAATAAACACAATCTATATCTCAGGTTTAAACTGTAGAAATCCTCATAAAATATATACTAAAATGGATCAAATACACGAGGGGTGACCTATTAGTGTGTATTATCCTCACGTAGAATGACACTAGTAAACTAGGCTATGATCCCACCTATTTACAAAATATTTTGTCCCAAAAACCTTCATGGAGATCCCATTACCCAATGTAGTTATAAACATCACCCCCATCAGACATGTAAAATACCTACAAATCGTAATAAGTAATGGTTGTTTGATACTGAACTAACCAATCCATTTTGAGGATAAAATCAATGTCATACATCATTAGCTTGATGAAATCCTAGATAAATATATAAACAATAATCACAAAAACACATTCATAAAATCTATTAATTCCCTCAGATTTCACAATCAATGGTATATAAATAGACATAATCATATATAGGTACTTTATGAATATCACTAAATAATCATCCAACTTAAATGATTTTAATCAGTGTAAGGTACTCACATGGAATATAAAAAAATATATAGTTGAAGATCCCAAATTTATACCTCAAATTATTTATGTCCCAACATCAAAAATAATGGAGACCAATAATGTTCATAAATAAATATGACATCTTATTATATGAATATTCAATTCATAACATTACTATCCATTCTATAACCTTATAGGTCCTATATATTTGGAAACATGGATACATACATAACTTGTTGATAAGAGATATACATCACCTCCTACTAATTTCTTCATAACTAGAACCCTTCTTAGACATATCATACATAAAATCATTCTTCATAAACTCAATAAAGGAAATATAAAAAAGGGAGATCTATAAGGATCAATAATGGTAAACAAGGGAGAAATCACATATTAATTTAACACAAAATGTGTATAATGGTATAAAACAAGATAAATACATTTTAATACCACATCTTTCATATCATATATCAAAATATGAATTAATGGAATAAGGATTTATAGTTTATAAGACATGAATCATAAATGAATCAAAGAGCAAGGTACATGAGATCAAAGCATTTTAATAAGTAATAAGTTTGTGGCATACACATAAGAAATGAAAAATAGTTTCCATAGTGAAGAATAATTACAAGACTATAATATTGGATTGGGTTCACTACCCATTCCATCATATACTTATTCATCGTTCACTTCCAATACTATAATAGTAGACACATTCTCTTACTGAACTAGGTTCATTCCCCATTCCATTATTTATTATCTCATTAGAGATCTATATTTACCCAATCTATTAGATGTGTATATAATTCTAGGAACATCTATCATATTATAAAAAAATATATGTGTGCCACAATATCATACAAAATTCACCATATCATTACCCATGCAAAGTAAATGGGTTTCATAAACAGTCCACCATAGAATAACTCATGGAATTGAAATAAGTTTCTTAATGATTTCATAAAAACTTAATTAACTCAGGGAAAAGAAAATGGTTTTATAGAATCGTCATTAATCATTATAATAAGACATTAAAATAATTAAATGTCATTGTATCATAGGATCATATCCCCAGGAAATTAAAGGTAACATAAAAGGTTATTATCTTAGTTGAAAAATACCTTTAAAACATAATATGAATATTTCTAGAGGAAAATACCATTATGAATTTGAAATAATTTATTTAATATGTTAAAATTTCCCAAATATTATAGAATTTTTTTATTTTTATTTTATATTTTAAAATTGTAATTTAATCTTCAATTTATTGATAATTCATGAAGATGAGAAATTTTGGTTATGCCGTGTATTATAAAACAATTATTCCTTTCACATTTTACCTAACAAGTCAAAAGTACCAAATTTTGGAAAATGAAAATAAGATTCATTATAAAACATTTTAAAAAATTAAAAAATGGATAAAATAATTTTAAACAATCATAAGATATTTTTATAAAATTCTTCATTTTTTTAGAAAACATGGACAATGATGGAAAGTAATTTTCGACAGAAGAAAGAAATAAAGTTGGGTTTACTTTAAAATGTATTTTTGGTATCTTGAGTAAAAAAATAGATGACAATGAAAGGAAAGAATGTAATCTTTAAAAATAACTATATAACAGTAAATTCATCGTATTATATATAGATTTATCATGAAATTCCATCATATGAAACTTAATCATAAACAATCTTGATTAACAATAAGATTATAATATAAAACTCTTACCTCAAGGTTGAATTTATTCAAAAGTTATTTAAACTGTTGTATAATAATTTTAAATTTATTATAATTCTATAATAAAATATTTTAAATACTTATAATTTCATATATTAACCCCTTATAACATTTCAACACCCATTTTTTAATAATTCCTTAAAATCGTTGTTTTTAGGTGTTAAATGTTTCTTTTTTTTCATAAGAATTTTGGTTCGATAGTTTTGATTCTTATATATAGATCATAGATCTACCATCAAAAAATATTAATAATGATATAAATATCATAATATATATATATATAGATTCATCCATATAGGGTATAGTAAAAAAATTGAATTACACTATTTATTGAGATGGTAAATCCTACGTACGCATGAACACTGTTTTCACTGTTCTTTGGATGGAATGGAAGAAATGTAGATATTATTAAAATATTTAAAATACTTATTAAATAATATATATCATATATATATTCATTAAGTTTATTCTTATTACCATGCATGTAAGGTATAAATGAATACTAAATCACATCACTTGTTGGAGGTAGTAGTGCACATATACACATAAGCGATATTATCATTTTCCAATAGTTTAGAAGGTAATAAGGTATATATAATATTATTATTACACAATCATAATTATTTCATTGATAAAATATATAAAATTTAAACCCATTTCAGTAATCATCGATGAAATAAGGTGATGGAAAATGAATTGTATCGCTATGTGGAGGCGGTAGTCTACACGTACGCACTAGCGATTCTTTGACTTCCAATTTGATGGAATAGAGGATAGATACTGGTGGTACCATAATCATAAAAGAATTTAAATATATTTAGGATAATAATTCATTTAGTTTATTTTGAATACCACAGATTTATAGGAGGTAGGAGAAGAAACAAATTTAAAGAGGTTGGGTAAGATGATTATCTCTCCTTTGGTTAGAATCCTTTAGATATTTTCTTAAGGAGCCTTGGAATAGAATTTTAAGAAGTCCCAAAAATATAATTCATGTATATATAAGTCTATAATATATTTTGGTAGGTTTTAATCAATATAGAAATAAGAAATTGGTTTAAATAATAGAAATGAGGGGTGTCCGTATATAAATGGGGATGATGACATAATTGGAATTTATTAAAAGATTAAAATATAATAAAGTCATTATCAATATTACTGATCCCAAATGGACAGATATTTAAATTAAGGATAATATGAGGTTGAATTATGGCCATAAAATATGATTTATTTATGTTTAATTTGTGAAATTATCATTATATCTTGGTATAACCCCTGGTAAATCCGCTTTAACCTTTACTGTGATGACGAATTTTTCTAATTTTACTATTCATTAGTAAAAAAATCAAAGTGGCCTCATGAAAAAATATGGACATTCTAACTACAAATATTTAATATATTTTACCAAATTTAACTCAAATATGGGGTTAAAATTAAATTTAAAATTAAACACATAAAATGTGTTGATAAACAGCTTTTGAGAAAAAACATTTTTACAAGAATACAAAGTTTTAATACAAAAATACACATAAAATTAATAAAAATTACAATAATTTTATTATTAATATTATAAATGAACTAATTTTAAATAAAAATACATTTTAAAACAAAATTTCACCTTTTAAATTCTTTAAACCAAAAGTTAGTTTTCAATAAAATACATCATTTTTCCTATTCATTTGAAAATTAATCTTTTAATAAAATTATCAAAAATTTACTCTAATATAATTTTTACATTATTATTTAAAAAATGATGTTAATTTTTTAAAATAAATTTTATACAAATAGTAAACATTAAATATATTATTTACTCACAAAATAAAATAAAATAAATTTTTGATTAAATTTTTTTATAGCATATGTTGACTTTATTAAAAATTGAGTACTTATTTATCAATATATATTTTTTTATCTAAAACCATTATAAATATTTTTAAAATATTTTTATTTCGATCCATAAAACCACATTATCAGCTAGGTTATAATGGTATCATATATAATGTTTCATTTAGACTCAGGGTTGCATGTATCACTAGCTGTTGAAGAAATTAAATTTATTTTAAGAGAAATATATTATAAAATATAAGGTTGTTACATTATACCCCTAATAAAATTAATTTAAACCTATAAATTATATTACTATGACATAAAAAAATTAGCATATATCTGTTTTATCACATCCTAGGGTTCCCATATCGCTTCCTTGAATTTCTAATTTCTCCAGATAACTTTAACTATGTGAGTAGTATGACATCTAATTTTAGTTTAGGTGTAGGATCAGGTATCTAGTTTCTTAGGAGAGTTACATTGAATACATCATTAACTTGAGAGAGGTTTAGTGGAAGCACTAATACATAATATATTGTCCTTAATCAACCAAGAATCAAAAATGGGATAGTATACCTTGTGTACATAATTCACTTATTTATGATTCAAATGATCTTATTCCGTAGATAAATTCTCAACAATACATTGTCAAAAATTCAAATTATAAAATCCACTATTGATTGTCAATATAACTTTTATGTTCACTCTTAACCACCTTAATGTACTAATGAGTGGATCTATATTTATCTTACATTTCCTCAGATAGATTAATTACCAATAGATTTTATTCTCTACCTTCATCCCAAAACATTATATTTCAATACTTCTTTCCATAGGGGGACTCATAAGGAGCTATTTATTTCTAAATTGAAACCTATTATTGTAAGAAAACTCAACCAGAGGAAGGTGTTGATAGCAACTAACTTTAAAATAAATTGATCAAGCTTCTATCTTATCTTTTAGTGTTTAAATTATTCTCTTAGATGAACCATCTATCTAAGGATTAGAAGTAGTACTAAAACACAACTCTATGTCAATATCTTACTGAATAGTTTCTTAGAACTTCAAGGTAAACCTTTTATCTCAATTAGATACAATAGAATGTGGTTCTCCATGTAACCTTACTAATTCTTTAATGTAAAATATGGAAATCCGATCAAGAGGGAAATACTATATGATAACAATATAGTGGTATGAATTTTTATTTTGATCAAAAATAACCTAAATAACATTATGACCTTTAGATATTTTGTGGATTCCATTAAAAAAATTCATGGTTATGTTTTCCCATTGCCACTCTTGTATGGGAAATAGTTGTAACATTACATTGGACTACTATCCCTTAGCCTTAACTTGATGATATACCAAGAAATAATTTAAATAATTTGAAATATATCTTTTCATATTATCCCACCAGGTATTAGGAGTGTCCATGGGTTGGTTCAGGTTGAGTTTGTGGGTTTCTTGGATGCTACCCAAGGAAAAAAATGATGGGTCAAGTTGGGTCGTGTCAGAGATGATTTTCAGTTTGGACATGACCTGACCCAACCCATCTTGGATCATGTTGGGTGGGGTCGGGTCCATTGGGTTAGGGGGTCAAAATTAATTGCTCCTTCATAAAATAAAATGAGATCCTCATGGGAAACCTATCCTCCTGCTAGTATCATCTTTCCCACCAGTGCCGACAGGATGCAACACTGAATTTCGGAAGTAGCTAACCAACCACCTCAAAAAAATTGTGTCACTGCATAGCCTAACCAGATCATTGATCAACCCTTTATCCTAATGGATTGATTTAAACAGCCACCAAATAACTGTGTTGATGAATAAACAAGAAATAAAAAAAACCTGAGCATTGATAGTTGTAGCATAAATAAGATTTATATTGAACCCTAAATTATGGAAACAACCATCAATGGTTGAGGGATTTTTGTAGATTTATATACAATTTTCAATGATTCAGATGAAGGGAGGCCATCATTCACAAATGGAGCAGTAATATTACAGACACTAAAAGCATGAGTAGCGTCATGATATACATCATTCGCTACCATGGATAATTTCACAAGATTCAATATGTTCTTCACTACCTCGGTTAATCCCATTGCCTCCTGGGAGCTTTGACTTCCTTCTACAGTAGTGCTACAAATCGGGTTAGTTTGGTTTACTAGTTGATATGGATATAGGAGGAAGGGAGGGTGATGATGAACCAGATAGGAGGAAGGGATATGGACATCAGGGATGGGAGGGAGATGACCGATGTGTATCAGACACGAGAGAGGACCATAAAAAGGCAACGAGACTCCGAAGGGAGGTAGGGTGATGAAGGGAGGTGGGATCGTGGGAGAGGAAGTACTACAGAGAGGGTTGGGATCGTGGTGGGATAAGAAATATCAATGATAGGGATCAGATCACTCTCCATGTGACTCAGGGTCTGTGGCTATCACGAGGTGGATCACTGGATAGAGACTGAGAAAAAGGGGAAGATGGTGGCAGCATGTTGAGCGAAATCTAAAGTGCAACGGAAAAAAATGAAGTTCGGGTTCAATGGGTTAGGTTGGGTCATTATTTTGAGAACCCATGAATTATCCCAACCTCATCTCAACCTGAACCAACCTGACCTTACCCATCTATATCCCTATACAACCCAACCCAACCTGACCCCACCCGGTCGGGTCGGGTCGGGTTGGTCAGTTCGGGTGGGGTTTGGACACCCCTACTAGATATAATATTTCATATATCTACACATATTCATACAGTAAGGATGAATAAAGAATGATGAACTGTACTCATAATCAATAAAATCCTTCCTCAAATTTGGTAAGAAGGGATACATACAAAATTCTAAATCCATATGATTCCCTCACAACCAAGGTTGAACTTAAGAACATTTATCACCTTCTTTTTTAGTTTTATATCTTCATTTTGTTCTAATTTATTATTTAATTAGATATATGGTTAAACACTCCTTTGAGAATGAAAAAATCTTACGCCTTACTTCATAATTTCATGATTTATTCCTTTTAAATATAGTAAAATTGGATCTTTTTTATTCTCATTATGGATAAACTATAATTATCCTTTATACTTGATGCTTTATCCACCTAATTCAATTTCCCATGGTGGTAATGTATTAAGAAGTAAAAATCTATATTTAACTCCAACCATATTGGTTAATATTCAATTATTTCTATGTGAATATATAAATAAAAATTTTATTATCCATATATATATAACACGTTTCTCCTCAATGAAAATTCCACCATATTATTAATGAAAAAGTTACAATAGCTAAAACCAAATCATGAGTTGGGTAATTTTTCTAATGAAACATAAGTTTTCATAAGCATTAATCTATCACCATGTAACTTTGTATGAGTATGAATCCCAAACCCTTATTTTATGAATCATGAAAGATCATAAACTATTATCCACTGTACGGTAGTGTTAGCACAGGGTCAATGGATAACCTTCTCTTCAGTTATTTTAAATTTTCCTCACATTAATCTGTACAAAGGTAATTGGATCCTTTATGAGTTAACACAGTGATTGGATTAGATATACATGAAAATTTAACAAAAAACTATTCAAAAATATTTATCCAAACCAAGAAAACTAGGGATCTCAGTCACCATACTTGTTCTTAGAAAACATTTAATAACTTCTTTCTTAGACAGATCCAAGAATATACCCTCTCTTAAGATTATATTACATAAAAATAATATTTTTTTGTATAAAAAATTCACACATGATACATTTTTCATACAAATTATCTTTCCTTAGAGTCTTAAATGCAATAATAATATGAACTTGATTCTTATCATTTCACTTTGATTATATAAGAATATCGTTAATAAAGAATAACACAAACTAATCATGGTAATCTCTAAATACTCTATTAGTTAAATCAATGAAGATATCCATGACAGTAGTATGAAAAATGGTATCTCTATAAATTCATAGTGTCCATACCTTGTATTAAATGTTGTCTTGGGTATATCCCCCTTGTCATCCCTTAATTGTTGATATCCATAACATAGGAAAATCTTGGAAAACTGATAATCTCTATGATATTTTCCAAACTAGTCATCTATTTGGTAAAGAGTATAATTATTCTTGATTTAGATCTTTCTAAGTTCCATATAATCAATTTTGAGTCACATTGATCTATATTTCTTCTTAATGAAAAGAATAGGTTCACCCATGGTGGCACACTTGGCCGAATGAATCAAATTTAATGATTCTCTTGTAGTTGATTCCTTAATTTTTGAAACATAATTAGGACCATTATATATGGATTCATTGAAATAGGTGTAGCACTAGGCATGAGTTTTATTGAAAATTAAACATCATCATTTAGTGTAAGACTGGGAAATTATTCCATAAAGGCATCAAAAAACTACTACACAATAGAAATATATTAAATTTTTAGTTTTTTCTAACCATTTGAGATAAACACTCCTTTATAATAGGAATTGATATTAATATAATGGATTTAATTTACATTAGAAGTTCAAACATATAATTAGACTAATATATGATCATTGTTTGGTTAAGAATATCAAATGTGACTTCCCTTCCTTGGAAAGTATTGTGGTAATTATGAAAATAAAGCCAATCCATTCCTAACATAACAAATAATTTCACTAGTAGGAGAATTAAAATATTTGTAAGAAGAATATTCCCAAAAAACCATTCCAAAAAATTCAATTAGAGAGTAATAATAGATTTTATATGCAATAATTATACCATTTTGGGCCTTTGGTGTTAGTTCAATATCTAATTATTGGGTATATAGATTTAAATTCATTTAATCTTTTTTGATTTATAGGATTTCATATAAAAATTCTCAAATAAGGTAATTCTATATTTGAGAATACCTATAAATAACATAACTTTACCATTATATCTTCAACCCCTTACTAAAATCAAAATGGTTTTCTAGACCATCAATATTATTTGATTAGAGTGATCAATCATGAAAAATTATTCATAGGATGTCTAAATCATGACACAATCTTTTCAAACTATTAAACCTTAGGTTTAACCTTGGCCACACATATTCATCATATATTCAATTCATTAATAAGGGTTCATAAACAAAATTTTAGTTCTCCAAGCATATCCTTCAGAAGTGTCAAACTAGGTGTTCAGTAAAGGAAGACTCACTATTCACCAGAATGATTATTAAGATATAATCAACCAACTCTTTTTTGTGTTATTACCCATAAATTAATTTGTGAAAAAAAAACATCCACTTGTAGATCCAGGCATGGATTTTTTTCTTGGAAAACTAAACTCTTATTTACCATATATTTGGATGTTATCATATATATTAGGTTATCCAAAGGGTTTACAATAATGTTTTCTATTCTTAGATACAAAAGTTACCTAAAATTTTATTTTATACTAACTATAGAAGCCCATACATTTCATACAGAAATATCATATCTTATTAAATGAATATGAAATAAATAATATTACAATCCATGCCAGAATTTTATAGGTCTAGTGTACTTTGAAATTTGGATAAATAATAAACTTTTTATAAGTTCTCTACATCATCTCCCACTATGTTATTCCTAACTTATACCCTTTTTAGACATATCGTATTTGAAATATTTTTTTTACAGCCTATAGAAAATAAATATTAGAAAGGGTGAACTCCAATGCTTAGTAAGGGTTATAAAGGGAGATGTAAATGATCCCATAAAAATATATGGATAATAATGGTATGATAAATTTGAATAACATTTGAAAAACATACCCTACATATCATAGATCATAAAATTGATTCATGGAATAAGGATTTAAACTTTATAATAATTGAATAATAATGAAATCAATAAACATTATCCATGAGAGTATACCATTGGCATAAGTCAAAATTTTGTTTCATAAACATAAGAATGGAAAATCATTTACCTAGTCAAGTCTCACTTCCAAGACTATCATAGTGGATTGGGATAATTTTCTAATACATCATATCCTTAGTAAAGGTTCACTCCCATGACTATAATAGTAGACATAGTCCTTTACTGAACTAGTATCACTCCCCATTATACTCTTTATAATCTCATGAGACATCCATCATTACCCAATCTATTGGAAGGAAATATAATTTTCTCTGCACCCATCACATAATTAAAATCATACATATGTGTTACATAAGATCCTAAAACATTAATCATATTATAAAATTATAAGGTAAATATGTTTGATAAATATTACACCATATATTAAACTTTGTAAAGGAAATAGGTTTCATAAATGTTCCATAATAACATAAATAAACTATGGGAAAAAAATGATTGTAAAAACATTATCCTGAAATCACTATCATAATCTATCCAAAGAATGAAATTGGATGGAATCATTAGAACATATCTGTATTAAATCATATGTAACATGAAGAGATTTTACCATCGATGAAAAATTAATCTAAGAGATCACTAGAATATTTCATGAAGAAAAAACTCTTTTCACTTAGAAATAACTTATTAAAAATATAAAAAATTTCAAAATATTAAGGAAAATATTTTTTTTAAAATAAACTTGGAAACTTTTAAATTTATAATCATATAATTTATTGTATATGTAAGATGTAATTTTTGTCATGGAATTTATGTTAAAATAATGATTTATTTCTCATCTTTGGTAAATATTCCAAAATACCTCATTTCGAAACATTATAAGAAGGTTCATTTTTAACCATTTGTTAAAATTTAAAACATGGATAATAATGAGTTTAAAAATTTATAGGATAATATAAAAAAAATCATTGCTTTTTTTATAATGCATGGATATGATAGAAAAATAATTTTTGACTAAAGAATGAAATAAAGTTAGTTTTACATAAACATATTTTCTCAGTATCTTGTGTACTTAAAGAGAGAAAATGGAAGGGAAACATGTAATCTCTAGAAATAACTATGGAATCAAAAAATACATGGGATTATAAAGAGATATTTAATAACAGTATATCATTAAGAACATAACGATAAATAATCCTGGTAAATAATGAGATTGTAAAAAAAAAACCCTTGTCTCAAGCTTGAATTTACACAAATGTGATTTAAACTATTGTGTGATATATTTAAATTTACTATAACTACTCACCAAAATCATTTAAATAATTATAATATCCTTTATGATCCTATTATAATATTTCAATACCCATTTATTGATAATTCCTTAATTTTTTTTGCTTTCGTGTGTTAATGGTTTTGGTTTTTATTAAAATTTCGATTTCGTTGTTCTGGTCCTTATACTTTAATCATGATTACATAATATAAATAGTGTTTATAATGAAATAATTATCATATATATTCATTATATTTATATTTATATTCATCCATAAAAGATAGATATATTTAAAAGAATTACATTATTCATAGTGATGGTAATTCATATTATGCATGAAAATTGTTTTCACCTTTTGACGAATAGAAAAAATAAATTTAAATATTAATTAACCAATGGAGAATATTTATTATATATTATATATCACATATAGTCATGAAAACTATCCAAATTTCCATCTATGTAAATCAGAAATAAAAAATGAATCCCATCGCATCGTAGAGGTAGTAGTCCACACGTACACACGACTGATGTTATCATTTTCCAATTTATTTAAAAGTAAGAAGATAGATATGATTTATAATTATAGAAGATTAATTATGTCATAAATATAATATATAATCTTTAAAATCATTATAACTAAAATTCATGAAATATGGTGACGGAAAATGAATTCTATCGCTATGTGGAGGTGGTAGTCCGCATGTAGGAATGAGTGATACTTTCACTTCCCATTAGATGGAATAGAATGTGGATATTAGGGGTACCATAATAATAATAAAATATAATAATATTTAGGATACTTATGTTATTATTTTATGATGAATACTATATATTAAGAGTAGGTATAAGAATAAATAAATTGAAAGAGGATAGGTAAGATAATTACCACTCCTTTAATTGGCCTCCTTTAGTTCCCTTCTTAAGGATCCTTGTAATTATATTTTAAATATAAAAAAACTCTTTCATGTATAGGGAAGTTTATAATATATTTTTATATGTTATTTTTGAAATATAAGGTTCAGATATGTGAAAATAGTATAAAGGAGGGGTGTCTTTTTATAATTGCGGGGCATGACATACTTGGAATTTTTTAAAAAATGATAATATAATAAATTAATTATCAAGAAAAAAGGATTCCAAATTGATAAATATTGCAATGTGGGATAGTTTTATATTTAAATATGGCCATAAATAGTATTTATATAGTATTATCTAGAAAAATAACTCTTATCTCATGGTTTAACCCCAATAAACCAGTTTTAACCATTACAACAATTATTTTTTACGGTTTTTATTATTCAATGTAAAGAAAAATGAAAATATAATAATTAAAAAATTTAGAATGATGATTATAAATATGGAATAATTTTTTAATATTAAATTCATATAAGCTGTAACATATAATTTAAGATTAACACTAAAAATGAAAAATAATTTTTCAAAAAAAATATTTTCTTAAGTATACAATGTTATTATACCAAAATACAGATAAAAATAATTACAATGAAAAAAATTGTATTATTAATAATATAAATTAAATAATTTTACCTTTAAAATCATTTTATTACAAAATTTAACTATTTAAATTATTTTTAAAAAACTC
Organism: Viscum album; assembly: GCA_963277665.1. Taxonomy (NCBI): domain Eukaryota; kingdom Viridiplantae; phylum Streptophyta; class Magnoliopsida; order Santalales; family Viscaceae; genus Viscum; species Viscum album. The sequence goes on along the minus strand of OY728159.1, from coordinate 766,171,689 downwards.
AATAAAATTCATTAATTTTAACTATTCATCAAAAAATTAATCTTTTCATAAAATTATAAAAATTTCATTGTAATATAATTATAAAATGTTGATTTAAAATATGATGTTAATTTTTTCAAATACATTTCTTAAAGTGGAATTAATTAATTATATTATTTTATTATAAAAAGAAATATAAATCATTTTGGAGGAAAAATGTATTTTTAAAACATATATATAATTTTTATAAAATCGAATAATTATTTATTAATATATTTTAGTTATCTAAAACCTTTGAACATATTTTTAAAATGTGTTTATTACTAATAATTCTACCAATTTAATGGTGAGATTATAATAATATATTATTTTATGGTTCATTTAGACACAGGTTTGTGTGTATTGCAAGCTATCATAGAAATTAAATTTATATAAAGTGAGATATATTATAAATTATTGAAGAGTTACATGATCTATTAGAGTAGTCTCAGTAAAATATATATATATTGATCCCATAAATAAAGTTCTTTCCCAAGCTTCTTGTAAAGAATCCCCTTATTAAGACTATTTCCCCCACCCCTTGGCATTGCATCCTCCTCCATGGCCGCTACAATTTATGGTGTAAGATCCCATATATTTCCTAGTATGTTCGGCTATATTTTTTTGGTTAATCCAATTGCATATTTTATAACTGTTTATACAATGTTAATTTAATCCTTGTACATGTTTGGGTTAGCATTTCAGAGGTTATTATAGGAAAACTAGAGGGGAGAAGAAGCATGTCCATATGAACTAATTAAAATTTTGAATTATCATTTCATGTCATGAATGTTTCTAGAATGAAACCCATGAAAATAATCGAGAGTGGGAATGGTTTGGGGATTATATCATTATTTTTAACTTTGTGACCTATTATATGATTCATGATTTGAACTCATATTTAGGTGTTTTAAAGCTGAAGAGATGGTTTTTTTAGTGTATGTATAGATATGAGGATCCATGATGTGAATTATAAATAATCACTGTGAATGGGGTGGACCAACCATTTTCTATTAAATTACTATGCTCAGTGTTCCTCATACAACTTTATCCCCTTTCTCTCTAATTGAATCCATCTCTTATGTGATTTTTGGATCCCTATTCTATTTAAAGAAATATTCAATTATATCTTCTCATTCAAGACCTAAATATTAAAGGTAAAAATCAAGAATCTTATTTTCCTTCTTATTTCATTAGTTTTCAATTAGGGACTACCCTAGATCCTAACTACCAAACCTAGATCTAGAAGAAATGTAATGTACTAATAGAGTACATTTTTCTTCATTGAAGTAAAGGAAAGAGGAAACCAGTTCTGCATTGTTTACTGAGTAATTACTTATTCATCTCTTCTTTGGAGTTGGGTTGTATATGTCTTCTCCATAAAGCATGTTTTCAAATTTTCATGTATGTGAAATAAAATAAACCATGTTGGATAACTATTTAAATGACATAATATTCATGTTAACCAACTGAATTAGATAAATATTATGCCAAGATCTCCCATATATCCCCTTGGGTCCTTTACGATGAGATTTGACATGCGGCTACCCGAGAGGTGAGCCTACCTCTGAACCTGTATTGAACTTGGATAGTAGAAATGGGATTTTTCTTATCTTAAATTTGGAATGACATGGTAAATGGGTAATTAGAAATAATTTGGACCATATGTCTTGAAAATATAAATTGGAATTTAAATGGATTAGGCATGATAAACTAGTACATTATGGGCATAATGAAATGATAATGATGGAGGGGATTAATTTATACATGAAAATTATTGTAATAATTATAATTATAATTGTTAATATATATTTATAGAATAAATATTTAATAATAGGTGATTTTATAAAATAACCAATGTTGACACATTTGATATGTTTGGGGCATGGCACTATGTTTTTTTAGCTTGGAACAATGTATTTTCATGACTCTTGGTATTTAATTTTTATAGCCATTGTACCTAATTATATTGAAATGATTATAGGGAATATTACTGGTTTTAATTAAAACCTTATTGGTATTATCCTCTGTTGTGATTTAATGATTATAGGGATTGTTCCTGGTTATGCTAAAATTCTTATTGGGATTCTTTGAGTTTATGAAGTAAGACTTATAGAGAATATTTTGAGTTATGTTGTAATGATTATAGGACTTGTTCCCAATTATTATTTAATTATTTGTGGGATATACCCTAGGGGTTATAGTACTGTTTGACATGTTTCCATGACATGCTGAAAGACACTCCGGTATCAAGCCAATGTATGTTTGGCTGACCCCGAGCGCCACCTTGGATATCAATGACCGATAGGCATACATGATGTTCAGTATTGATTTATAAATTAATAATTTTGATTCTATACCACTACACGAACTCTTTATATATTATGGATTTGTTTTTACATTGTGGGTATTGACCTACTATGTTTTACTCATAAATTATTTATATGTTGTCCGGTACCTAGGTAGAATTCATTGATGTAGGTCTGGACGAGGGAAAGGGGGCCATATGTTGATTGATTTCTAAAAGTATGGGTCTATAACTTGGAGAGATAATAGAAAAGGGGTATGTGACTATGGATTTTGGTGTCCTATTTTATTAAGTCTATTTGTTATTTTTCCTACATGAAATTAGTTATATTTATAATTTATTGAAATGATGTTTTTTATTTATTATTTTTATTATTGTGTTTTTTATCCTCTGGTTGAGTTACATGCTTGATTTATCATCTGATTTCTACTGCTATTGCAACTCAATACTTGATGGTATAGTCTCCCCACAATATTATTTACACCATCTCTACTATTTGGAATCCCTTTTCATATGAGGAGGAATCCCTGAGGTCTATTAGTGACCTAAATTGGTTACATGAGGGAGTTATAGGTCAAAAATGTTACAAATTGGTATCTGAGGAGGTATTTTGAGTTTCTTTACTATTTTTTGAAATGTATACATGAGACTAGGATGTGTCAAGGATTGGTAATGAGATCATGAATAGGAGAAGCTAACCCATTTTAGGGGGAAAACCTGATTTCTCGGGGATAAGATTATTATTCATAGTATTTTCTTGTTATTGTCTTGATTTTACAAAACTACATGTGATTCACTTGTTGCGTGATTCTAATGCTTATTGAAATTTTACTAGTGAACCAGTATGGTATGTGATGAGAATTAATGCATCATATCTGGGATATAGGGATATATATTGATATTAATTACTCAGTAGAGGTACATATCTATTTCATGGAATATATATGCCTACTTTATTTTTGAAATTTGATACATTTTATTATTTGATAAAAAGAAATAAAATAGAAAAGTTATGATATGAAAATTCACTTATTAAGTTTATTATAGAGTAACCTTGAACTACTAGTCATGTGTTCTTGTTTTCAACATTTTAGGCTGATATTTTTCTATTTCATGAGTTCTAAGGAGTGTGTTGACCCTTGTAAAGAACATACCTCCACATTATCTTTGAGTTTAGAATTATGAGAGTTGTAACAAGCATATTCCTAATACAACTAAGCCAAAAATTCGTACGGATTTGGAAATCATATGGATGATCATCTTCATGAACACTTCCTATGGGTCACAGGATCCTTAGAAAAGGATAATTCTTACAATGTTCCTTTGATATTTGACCTAATGAGGGAGATTCAACTATATCACACACCTTTGTTCATGGGAGAGGGAAGACCCTAGGATACTATGTTATGGATCGATTTACTCCAGATGATCTTAAATAACCTCAAGACACCTATAAATAGTGGTTAATCTTATTATATATATGATGTGAGGACCATCCAAGAACTGGTGGGACATCTCAAAGAAATCTGGGTAGAAAGAGGACCTTACCTAGAAAGGATTTAGTCCATAGTTACTAAAGCACTTATATATAGAGATGTTGAGAGATGAGTGGGATCACGAGTTCATGCACCTCACGTAAGGGATAATGTAAATTACAAATTATGTTAGATGCTTCACGGACCTATTGTGTTTTGTTCCATCCTTAAAAGATAATGTGACCTCTAGGGAGAAGCCTTTCTTGGATGGTATTCATTATGAGATAAAGTCATAGGTGAATCTATTACACCTAAGAAACTTCAAAAACATGATGAATCCGGATCTCATCATAGAAGAGAACAAAAGGCATGCCTCAATTTTTGGCCATGCAATCTCAATAGGGAAATCATAGAGAAATTATTTATATAGAAAGAAGCACCACATTAATAGTTACATTCATGTAGTGATGGGGAGTGTAGCTAAGGGAGTAGGGTTCCATAATAGGACTGTATCAAGGTATTGTGTATTAACATCCAGGTTAATGTACACTCTCATTTAAATGTTTCAGAGTTTTTTCTTAGTTTTTAGTGGTTCCCAAAGGTGATCTGGTGGTTTTATAAAGTGATTATGTTGGGAACTAGCTATAATATCTATATCACTCTTGAATCATATATTCATGATGTAGGTTTCTCCTATATAAGGCTCATGATTTTTTAGTATGTGAAAAGCATTCATGATGTTAATGTTATATACATATCATGAACCTAAATCTAGTTTTAATAAAACGTTTATGTGTTTTCTAGCATACATTACATCCCATGAGTTTATTTCAAGAATTAGTAATTCATGATGTGACATGATCCCCTATAATAGCTTAATATGTTTTGATCACATGATCCATTTCAAATTCACATAATAGTTACTTCAATAAAATCCTAGGGCTACACTAGATGATTTTTGGGAGAATATTTCTCTTCTAGGATTCTCCTCTTGGTGTTTTGAACTCTGTCTTGGCTAGTTGTTCCTTTCATGGGAAATGTGTTCCATTTTAATTCTATTTTTCATGGATTTTCAGTAGTGCTGGGAATTTTTTTTTGGATATGTAGAATGTGTGATGATTTTTCTCTAATCATTTTCATTTTGATCATACAATAATCTTCTGGAGGTTTATTGTTCTTTTTTTTGTGTTGCAACACATGAGATTCTTGATGTATGTGTTGATATTACCTCTCCACTAATCAATTTAATTATGGAAATCAATTATAATATGTGATAATTAATGATAGAGACTATTTTTCACCTGTTTTACTACACTTTCTGCTACGTGTGTTGATCCTATCATGGTTGGTGTGTGGACCATGTTTGAGTTTGGTGGTTTAGTCTATATCATATGTTATGTGAAATGTTGATTCCCCATTTTTTATAAATATTTTTCTAAATAAATTGGAATGATCATTTAAATGTTTTATTTTTGTGATTAAATGGTAATGTTTTGATAAGATATGGTTTCCCATTTTTTTTGTAAAAGAAATGGTAGTTTCAAAGAACATTGAAATGGATTATATAATGTGTTTTCAAGACATTTTTTGATGAATAAATGTTTCATTGGAATTTCTTTTGAATTGTGAATCCCTTTTGAATTGATTTAAAATAAGCTATACATGAGATATTGGGGTACTTTTGAGGAAGGTTATTACAAGGAATAATTATTTTTTATTGTAAGTGAGTTACTTTTTTATCATTTTTTTCTATTATAGTATCATAGATGTGTTGTCTCTATGACTTTTTTGACATTTTTGGTGTTCACTTTCTTGAGTGTTCCTATATCCCCTTGACCTTGATGCATTGTAACACCCGAGACTTTTATGTTATATAAATCATCAAAGGAATCTTTTTCTACACAACACTTTCTTGGCTTGCTTTACACGCAATCGCGACCTTCCTCGATAGCTTGCGTCGTACGCAATACCGAGTTTCACTAAACAAAAATATGCTATTAAAACTAGCCGTTATGAATAGTAATAACCACTTTTTGAAATTTTATAAATTTTATTTTTCAAAATGGACTTCATTTTTGGACTCAGAATATCGAAATTAGCCTAGGGTGAAATTTTGGTATTTTTCTGAAAACTTTCAATTTTTTTATGAATAGTGAAACCACTAAGTGGTAGGTTAAAAACTGAATTTTGCATAAAACTTAATTTTACCGCTTCTGTGAATGGAATTTCAAAAATCCGAGAGACACGGTTAATATCAAGGACTAAAATGTGGTTCAATGAGATGAAAATAATTTTTTGGTGAATAGTAACATTTTACTATTTTTACCGCGGTTAATAGTAAATAGGGTAACTAAGGGTAAATATGATATTAATATTACCCTAACACATGTCCTAATTCTATTGGACAAGTGTAATTCGACCAAAAACAAACTTAGGAATAAAATATGACCATTTAGGCCCACTTGGATTAGATTAGGACATTTATTATTAATTTATTTAAAGAAGGGTTAAAATAGTTAAAATCAAAGTTTAATAAGTAAATCATTTTTAATATAGGGTTATACATAAGATAAATTCGATTGTAAATATTAATTAGAAAGCTAAAAATATTTCCTACATGATGGTATTTTATTTGTAATTTTTAGACATCAAATAATTTAATTTATTTATGACATAAAGATGATGCAGTAATTATCTTATTAATGAAATATTGACAAAATTGATAATATAAATACCAAAATAAATGTAATTTGAGACTTTTTATGAATTCCACTAATTTTCTAGGTTACTATGATATATTAGTATTGATTTAATCAACATGGTTCGAACATATAATTCTGTTATGACTTTGACAAAAATCATATATCAAATAGTGTCAAAATTGACACAAAATAGTTTTTAAATCAAATATTATATTATTAATTGTTATTTTATTCCTAAAAATCTAAGGTTCGGCCAAATGACTTAGATAAGGATATATATATTAATAATAAACAATTTGGGGTTCGTTTGGCATGTTATAGTAAGTGTATTAACCATATAGTGAAAGAAAACAAAAAGACATGGTAAAAGTTAAATTATTTAACTTAGAGTTAAATTTAATTGATAAGGTTAAAATAATATCCTAAACTTGTCTAAATTCTATTGGTTGATAGGATTTCGACCCATCCCCACTTTAGCTTCGAAATAAGACCCTTTGGAACCATTATAAACCGATTTTGACTTTAATATAAAATAATATTTTGAGATATTCCTAAGGTGCCCCTCTCCTCCCTTATAAAAGGGCACCTCCTCCCCCTCCTCCTCACACCAATTTGAGCACTCAAGCTCGGCCAACCCCTGCCATTTTCCCTTCTCCACTTCCCTAGAATAATCCTAGAGGTCCTGGTCTTCTCCAAAGACCAATCTTAGTTCCTTAAGTGGAGGATTCAAAAAGGCGTTCCAAAGAAGAGGTAATATCCATTACCGATCTTTTCAATTTCTTTCTTCTTCAACTTCTTATTCTTTAGTTGTTTCATGATAAAGTAATAACATCAGTATTACTTACATACTGATATGTTATTATAAATATGAAACAACCCTAATTCACCTTCTATCCATCCTACGGAAAAATGAAATCACCGCGCGTGCGTACGTACGGAATACCGTCTCCACGCCGTGGTGTAATCTATTTTCCACCATCACCTTACAAGGATGGGTATAATGGTGTAATGAGTAACTATATATGATTATTATTAAGTAATATTGATACTTAAATAATATATATATATACTCCAATACAATTCCACGATCATAGGAACGATATCATCACTCGTGCGTACGTACGGAATACCGTCTCCACGATGTGATGCGACTCGTTCTACATGATCTTCATTTCATAATGATTGTATAAATGAATTGAATGAATTAATATGGTATATACTACACTAATACCATTCTGGAAATGAATTATCTATAACCTAAAGATAAGAATAAGAATTTATTCGACAAAACATGCATAAGAACAAAAAGTTATAAAGACCCGAGTAACAAGTAACAATGAAATATTACTAACAAGAAGCTAATAATATGACCATATATGATCTCATATCAATATGTATGATTCTGGAATAAGTCAATAACATTATTTAAACCATTATACAGGAGCTTCGGACACGAACAAAGCAAATCGGACCTAAGGTAAGGGAAATATCACAATCTCATTTTTATCCGAGATTGTTTATTCGTAAGTATTTACTGGGGTGTATTTTATCATCCACATCCATGTTCCCTCAATATGTAATATTGTTTCCATACACTTGAAATAGTTTAAAATCCAATTTTACCCTTAGGTGAGTTTTTAGTAAAGAATATGAAAGGAATCTTTTGTCGTTTTTCCGTACGAGGTACTTTTTGACTTTTCCGACAAAAGTACGAAGAATGTTTTTTTAAACTTATACGGCATGAATGGATTTTTAAAAAATTACTTCAAAGAAGCTTCCTTTACAAGTTTTCAAGTTTATTTTTAATCAACTTCTTTTATTTTAAAGTTGTATGACATGTTATGAAAGGAAAAATGTTTTTGAAGAAGAAAGGATATTTTCCTCAAGAATTCAATTCAAGTGTTTTATCAAAATTATTTTCCATCTAAGATAATAAAGGGTTCTGTTTCTATCCATATTTTTACATTGGTTTGACTATGTTGTTATGGAATTATGTTTATGAATTCCTTTATCATATATGAATTGATTTATGATGTCATGATGTTTCAAGAATCCCATTTTTGTTATATGTGTTATGCGATGATGTATGTTTTATGATTATGTGGCACACATAAGAAAGGATTCATTATAAGATGGGTGGGACCTATATCTCCCTCCAATTCATTGGGTAATGATTTTATATCTCATGAGATAGACATGGCTGGAACGGAAGGTTATTTCGGTTCAGTGATACAGGACTGAAACGAGGAGTGAACTCGGTTCAGAAAGGGACTTTGTCCACTAAGATAGTCTTGGCAATGAGTCATGACTAACAAGAAATGATTTTCCATGATTATGTGTGCATGCCACAAAGATTCAAGTTTTATGTTATGATTATGGGGATCTCATTTTCACTTCTATGATTTATTCCATGTTAAGATATTATGATCTCTTTTGCAGGTTTTGATTTTCATAAAGATATGATATGATTTTTATTTCCTTTATTTGCCCTTGCTGAGCATTTGAGCTCACCCTTTTATGTTTTCTTTTCCCTAGGTCAGGAAGATGGATATTAAGTAGAATATGCTAAAAGGGACCCTAGATATGATTAAATAAATGGGAGACACTGTAGAAGATTTATGAACCAGTTGTTTATGTTTCCCCAGTTTCTAAAGACACTATACCTATACGGTCCTTTGTGGTTTTGTCATATGTTGTAATAAGAGTGCTTCAATTTTGAAGTATTAACAATGTATGTAAAGTGTGGGTCGTTATAGTTGGTATCAGAGGAAAGGTATAGTCAACCTTTGGAAACTAGGATGTGAAAGCCTTATTAAGAACCCTAAGGATAATTCTAAGCATAGAACACAATCTTAGTGTTTTAGAAATGGCCTTGAATAACCTAGGATAAGACCTTAAGCATGAAAATTTTATTCTTGAATTATGTGGTTTCCTATTATAATTAGTGTTTCTCACACTATTCTTCTTGGTTTTAGTCAATGGCTGGAACCCGAAGGAACCGTGTTAATGCGGAATGCGATGGGCAATGCAATGATTGTCCCCCTGAGCAACCAAACGATATGGGAGCTGGAATGCAAAATCTTGTAGCCATGCTCACACAACTTTCTCAAGCTATGAATCATGCAGGATTTCCAAATGAACAAAGAAGGGAGCAACATTCTGTTGAATCCTTCATGAGGCAGCGTCCACCATCTTTCAGCGGGGCTACTGATCCATTAGTTGCTGAACAATGGATTAGTACTACTGAAAAGATATTTTCAGTTCTTCAATTTTCTGAGCATGATAAAGTCATCCTAGCAGTGTATCGTTTGGAAGGAGATGCGGATCAATGGTGGAATCTTGTTAAGAATACGATGCAAAGGGATGAAATTGAGTCTATGGAATGGGACGAGTTTAAGAACTTATTTTTCAATAAGTACTTCCCTCGTATTCTCCGAACAAAGATGGAGAAAGAGTTCCTTGAACTGAAGCAAAGGGATGATGAATCTGTTAGTACCTATGAAGCAAATTTTACAAGACTTGCAAGGTACGCTTCTGGTATTATTATCCAACCTGAGAGTAAGATCGATCGATTCTTTAGTGGCTTAAAACCAAGTCTTCGAAGGGCGTTAGCCATAAGGGACTTCAATAGCTACGAGGAAATCGTTCGATGTGCTCTCAAAGTCGAGATGGAGATTGGAGTAACCCATCAGTCACATGGGTTTGATAAGAAGAGGAAGATGGAATTCAAAGAAAAATCTAAAGAGCACACGGAAATGAAGATGAACTTTCCCTTATGCTCAAAGTGTGGAAAGAAACATAGAGGGAGTTGTCTTAAAGGGACAAGTAAATGTTTTAAATGTGGAAAGGAAGGTCATCGGGCATTTGAATGCCGTGATAATGGGAAGAAGATGTCTAATGATGCAAACAAAGGAAGGGATACACAGAATGA